>OY728166.1:304389341-314389341 GCA_963277665.1 Viscum album
TTTGAACTTCATTGTTAGGAACACCGTATGTTTAAAGCATGCCACAGCCTTCTGAGGAGGTTTTGTCGTGTGGGAAGATCCATGGTCCAGTTACAGAACTCCCTAGGAAGTAGCTCAATTGCCTCATAAATCCAACCACCGATGCTATATTTCAGTTTCACTAGTCCTCATAGAGGATGCTGCTACAATCCATTTCAACTGAAGAGATGTAGTGGAGACTACTACATACTGGTCTTGGGTTTCTAGACATAGGGCATATCCAGGTGGTAGATATGGTGATCTTTTATCTCTATCACGCATACCTAACGTCCATGGATATGTATAAGTTCCAATGGGTGTGGTATGAAGATCCACATCTCCTGGTAAATGTGATGCTCGTCTAAGATCATTACCCGTAATTTCTACCTACTGAGGGTGAAGATGTAGAGATGGAAGAAGAGGAAGAGGCAGGGGAGGGAGGAGACAAAGAATAATTAGATTAAGAAGAAGTGGAATAAGAGGATGAAGATTTTTATTGGGTCTAATGTACCAGTGGTGAAGGACCATCATAAACAGACACTCGTGAATGAACCCATCATGAGGGAAGAGAAATTGCAAGATTTGATGCTGAACTGGATGAGAAGTTCGAGGTGAGTTTATCTCATGTCTCCACTGGCCTTTCCCTTTCCAAAATTCTAGGTTATCGACTAAAATTCATCCAGATTAAGAACAAATGGATGATGGCTCCAAGATATCCTTTCCTGCAAGGGATGAGGACATGCTCATGGAGGCAAGATAACGTCCTTAGAAACCAGTTCTCAGAACAAAATGAGGTGAGGAAACGATTATTGCTGGAGTTGGTAGCAACGAGATGAAAAAGGGATGAAATTGCAGATTTTGATTTCCCGGACATTATGGACATCCATAAAGAACTGATGTCTGTGATTGAGATTACAAGTGTCGAGGGATCTCTTATAGGGTATGATCCTACCATGACACAGGAACTGGATACCACCACGCTAGGCTCTTGTAATTCATAACCTTTTTTGTCTCTTATCTTTTTTCTAGAAGCTCTACTGACTAAAATATCAATTCACATTATAGTAATTGGATGTTTGGAGGCTCTACATGACATAGAATCAGGAACAACTGCAGGGGCCATCCCAAGGGCTACACGAGCTCTTACAGATACAACCCTTCAAGCTGACCCCACTATAGTGCTCACAGATCTGAAGGCTACAGTCACGGGTGATGATGATGTAGGGGTAGAGCTCCAAGCCGATGAGGGAGACGGTATTTGGGAATAAAGAGTTCTATAAGAGGACAATGCTACTAAACTTTTGGTTTCTTACCCTGACTATTGGCTTGTAGAACCTGAGGATATAAATGAATCCAATTATGAAGTAGACGATGAGATCCATATGACACGGTGCCAGGGGTGGAAGTGTATCAAACTCTTCCTCAATAATCCGCAGTATGAATGGATAAACCAGATGGGATCACTCCACACTTGTCTACGATTTATCTATGATGAAGGGGTATATTCTAACCATCTCTATTTAATGATTTGTGATTACATTTTCATGAAGATACGAGAGAATTGTAATGACACAAACATTCATTATTGGAAATCCCACTTGATTTAATTAAATGTCTCTGTATGTAAAATTCTTAAATAAAATTTCAACTTCTTTTGGTATATGTAAATAATTGTGACCATTGCAAATATAGTCATTGAATAGTGATCACATGATTAGTATAAATATAGGGACTTAACAAATTCATTATACTCAAACAAAGGAAGTGATGGCCTCATCCAGTAGGTTTTCCCCATACGAAGACCATTTGTTAGATCTCATAAAGGAGGTGGGGTCATTGGGCTTCTATCTTGACCAAGCTCAAGCCGATCATTAATGTGTTAAGCTCGAGCGGGGCCGCCTACGAGAGATGTGGAAGTTGATAGAGATTACCACCCAAGAAATGTTATCCGAGCCACCCCAAGAGTCTGTCACAATCGCACACCTTAGTCATCGGTCTTATGCAGGTGTTCTAAGGGGTTATGTAATAAGAACATAGAACTGTGGTTATGTATATTATTGTTGTATATAATAATAAATATACTTTCATTTTATTATTGTTACCTTGTAAATAGTTTTTAAATCTCATATAGTATATTTAGTTAATATTCAACTAAGATATCTATTTAAATGAATTAATGGAATTTTGAATTAAATAGCATTTTAAAAAAAGATAATAATTATTATTAAATTGAAACTTTTTATATATAAATTATCATATAATTTTATGAATGACATTGTAATTTTTATTAAGGTTTGAAATCCTTTTTCGTCAAAACCCATGAATTTTTTATAAATGTAGGTTATTATTTTAAAAGTGAAAATTAAGATACTTAGAAAATTATTTAGATAAAATGATTATGTTTTCTTGAATCAGGACGTCCGAATTGTCCAATGGTGAATTTTTCCCAATTTTATGAGACAGTCAAATATTTGGGTAAAAATTAAATACCATTTAAATATATAATTTGTTTTATGACATCATAATGACACAATACTGATGTAATAAAATACTATAAACATTATATTCAGCCAATTTATTTTTTACCATTAAAATATTGGTATTTTGGGTTTGTTTGATTTATATTACAATGGTTTAGTGGACCCCTCAAGACTTATTAAACAATTTGTCTTTTTAAATTGTTTTCCTTGGGAGTGTCACTCACCTCTACATAAAAAACCCCATTATTTTAATATTTTTGGAATTTTGCCTTATAAAATATTTTTTTCCACTCCCCTTTGGAAAAAACCATGGGAATGGTTTGTGGTTTTGATTAGTTTAATGTGAGTTGTCCCAAACCTAAATAATAAAGAATTCCCTCACCTTTCATATATAAACAAACCCAATCTCCCACTTTCTCCTCACTCAAAACATTTGGAGTTTATCCCGGCCTATGACCTCATCTCTAGAATCCTCCCAAGGTTCCCCAAGCTCCCAATAACCCTCTCTCAAGACTCTCTCAATCCATTCGAAACACGTTTTCAAGGATGAGTTTTCTTCCATTCTCATATTTGTGCAATATTGTTTATGTTGTTATTCCCATTTAATTTCCATTATAAATGTTGGGGTATGGTATCTAACCTACCCCAAAAATACCTCTTTATGTTCTAATTATGTTAGACCGCTTTCATTATAATTAATTTCCTCCCATATACACCTGTTACTATATCGAAATTCCGAATGAAATTTCTCTCTCCTCATTTACATTCAAGAAATTATTTTGCACCATGAATCGTAATTCCATTACATTTTTTGGGACATGTATCTATATGAAAACCTTACTTTACATGTCATATAAATATTATGATACTACCCTTTCTCACTCATCAACCATTTTTATGAGTCTTATGTCATGTTGTTATGCTGCCGAAATTTTACCGCGCTTTTCCATGCCAAAGTCATTGTATACTAAATACCATGACCATTTTAATATCAATGGTATTCACCTTTATAAACATTTAATTATTGTTTAAATATTTTATTTTATGTATTCCAAATTAATTAATCATGTAATAGTTGATTATGTTTGATGATTAATTTTTTTAGCATCCATGTGGCACACTTATGCATGAAATGAAATGTTTAAGAAAGGAAAGCCCAGATAGCGCTCCAATGCATTGGGTAAAGTATAGTATCATGATACATCATGGGAAATGGGTGTTTACTCATGCTAATTCAAGTGCAATGAGGGTTTACTAATGATCCATGTGCAATGAGGGTTTACTCATGCTCCATGTGCAATGATCCTTGGCTCATACTAATTCAATGTTAAGTGTTGTTGCCACATTTCCATGTTATGATTATCATGCTTTATCATGCCTTTATGTTTATGCTTCTCCTGTGATCTATTGATATGCCTATTTTCTAAAATTTCTTTTATTCCTCATGTTATTCCATGATTATTCCCTTAATGGGCTTTATAGCTCACCATTTTCTTATGCATGTCCTCAAGTTATCCCATGCAATGCTCTGTACGAGGGAATGTAGTGGTCATGTAAAGGATGTTTTCAATAAAAAAAATTTATTTCATGTTCTCAGTTGTTATAAAATCTTCCAAATCCGATAAGACACTAGATCTTGGGATATTCTATATTGTATCCGGTGATGTTTATGTAATAAATTATGTTTAATAGTGTAAAAAGATAAGGGTTGTCATAGTTGATATCATAGGACAAGTTTTTCTATTTTTTGGATTAGGAATAGAAAACCCTATCAAATCCATATATACAACACTAAGTATAATAAAAACATATTTATGTTTTGGTGAGTATTGAGTAAGTGTTTTATCAAGAAAATAAATCCATGTCTGGACACGAGCGGGTTTAGGAAGCTTTGGAATAGATGTATCCTAGGGGTAAACCCCGAAAACACTGCTCTCAGTTAGAATCAAATAGGACTGGTGCACGAAAACAGGACTTGCTGAACTTTTGGATATGACTCTCATAGGGGATATGCTTTGGTAAATTCAAAAGCATATTTTGAATCATTATTAAGGGACTTTAAAAATTCCCTACAAATATATGGTAGAAATTAGATCACGAATAACATAGACTGAAGCCAATAGATTCACATGCCAAGTAAATAAAAGTTTTTTATAAGTCATCAGTTTTGTCCTTGTATTACCCTTTATCTGTTTCCCCTAAATTTCATTTTATTCTAGCCAACGGCCGTTAACAGGAGGACTCAAGCTAACAACTGAATTGAAGATAAATGTGATTATTGTACTAATGAGATTCCCAATCTAATGGGAGTGGGAATCCCAAACATTCTCACGCTTCTATTTCAGCTAACTCAATTTTTCAATAGAAACATGGGTAAAGAGGAATGTTCAACACCCCCTATGAAATAACAAGTTGCTATCAAGAGATTCACGAGACAAAGGAGTCAAACTTTTAATGGATCATCTGATTCCTCAGTATCTGAACAATGGATCAACTCCATGGAAAAGATCTTCTCCATCCTCCAATGTTATGAATAAGAAACAGTTCTCCTGGCTGCTTATCAAATGGATGGTGAATCTAATCAATGGTGGACGTTGATTAAAAATATGAATCCTAAGGAGGATATCGAGGTGACAGAATGGAAGGATTTCTAGAAGATGTTTTTTGATAAATATTTTCTGCACACCCTCCGACTTATGATTGAAAGTGACATGCTTTCCCTCTATAAAAAAGACAAAAAATTTATTGCAATGTATTAGGAAACCATCACAAGGATTGCACAATACGCTTCCAGATTTGATGTTACCCTCAAATGAAAGGTTGACCGATTCATTGGTGGGATGAATCCTTGACTTTGGAAAGCACTAGCGATCTGGGACTTCGATAGCTATGAGTAAATTGACAGATGTTCCCTCAAGGTCGAAATGGAGATCATAGAATCCCAGGGGTATCATGGGAATAAGAAGCGTAAGGTGGAATTATATGCTGATGGTATGATAGATAAATCCAATGGTGCTAAGAATATCTAGTACCCCACATGCCAATGTTGAGGAAAGAAGCTCCATAGAAATTACCTAAAGGGTACAAGGAAATGCATTAGGTGTGGAAGATAAGGGCACCTAGATATTAACTATCAACAAGAAAGATATGAGACTTCGATAGAGGATAGGAATGCTTCATTCGAACCTCAACATGTGGTTCATTGCAATAACTACAAAGAACCAGGGAATCTGGAAAATCAGTGCCCTAATCCAAGGGTTTCTGGTTGCAACCAAAAATATCCATGGCAGCAAGGGCGAGATTTTTCCATAACAGAAGCTGAAGTGAACCCCGACAATGAAGTGGTGACAGGTAATCCAGTTATTCATTCCGGAATAGCGAAGGTACATTTTGATTCTGGTTATATTCATTCTTTTATATCTTTAATGTTTAGTAGAACAATCCCACCACCACCAATATTCATGTAATTGATGATGTCAGTGAGTACCGCAAATGGGGAAATCATTTCATCCCATGAATATAACTCCTCCCATGTCCTAATCTATGGATTGAATTGACTGGAGAACCTATTCAACTCTTTATAGTGGAATTTGATGCAATTCTTGGCATGGATTGGTTTTACTTATATAGAGACAACATTAATTTCCTTGAGAGGGAAATTACACTCCATGTGGAGATTCGACCCCCGATTCATTACATGTACAAAGAGGATGATGAATTTTTTTTAGCTCCTTTATCTCAAGTGTGGATATTACTGAACTATGAGCACGCTTATCTAGATCAGATTATTGAGTCCAAGGAATCAACCATCATTGATGACATTCCTATTGTGATGGAATTCTCTGAAGTGTTTCTCGAGGAATTTCCTGGTCTTCCTACTAGAAGAGATGTTGAATTATCAATTGATCTTATACCTGGGGAACTGCCAATATCCAAGAATCCGTATAGAATGGATATTGTAGAGTTTGAGGAGATGAAGAAACAACTACATGAGAATCTAGATAATGGGTTCATATGCCCAAGTGCTTCCCCATGGGGTGCACCAGTCCTCTTCGTCCAGAAGGAGGAGGTGTGAATGCGCCTTTGTAGTGATTATCGTGAGCTCAACCAAATAATGATAAGGAACACGTATCCTCTCCCATGAATTGATTACTTGTTCAATCAGCTGCATGAAGCACAATACTTTCCCAAGGTGGTTTTGTGGTCAGGATATTATCAAGTAAGTGTGAAGAAGGAAGATATCCCCTATACTCCTTTTCATACAAAATATGGGCAGAATGAATTCCTAGTAATGCCTTTCGGACTCAAAAATTCTCCAGAAATCATCATGGAATTGATGAATAAAGTCTTTAGAGACCACCTCAACAAATTTGTGGTAGTCTTTATAGATGATTTTATGATATACTCCAAAACCAAATAGGATCACGAGGAACATCTAAGAACTGTACTAGAGACCTTACGGGAGACGAAACTCTATGGAATGTACAATAATTTTATGTTTTGGTTGAAGGAGGTCTCATTGTTGGGACATATAATCACAAGCATTGGGATTTATGTGGATCCCTAAAAAATAGAGGCAATTGAGGGATGGTGGAGGCCAACATCGGTAATGGATATCTATAGATTCTTAGGGTTAGCTGGTTATTATCGATGATTTGTGAGAAATTTCTCATGATTGTCCAACCCTATTTCCAAGCTATCATAGTAGGGAGTAAAGTTTTCATGGAGTGATAAATCCAAAGAAAGCTTCAAGGTGTTAAAAAAGAGGCTTATCACTGCACCCGTGCTCACTTAACCCACAAGTGGAGAATTGTTTGTGGTATTTAGGGATTCTTTAAAGAAGGGAATGGGCTATGTGTTGATAAAAAATGAAAACGTCATTGCGTATGCTTCAAGGAAATTTAATGATCATTAGAAGAATTATCCAACACATGATTTGGATTTGGCTGCGGTGATCTTTGTTATAAAATTTTTAAAGCATTATATCTTTGGGGAGAAGTGTGAAATATATACAGACCAAAAGCCTCAAGTATATATTTACACTGAAAGAGTTGAAAATGCGCCAATGAAGATGGTTAGAGTTGATCAAGGACTATGACTGCTCAATCCATTACCACCCTGGGAATGAAAACAAGGTGGAAGATGCTCTAAATATTAATGACCTAGGAATTCTATCATTGATGATAATTGAAAAGGATACAATCTTCTTATATTTGATGAAGATGGATATGGAAATCATAAATAAGAGAACATCATCAATCCTTTCACAAATGATTTCTCAATCCATATCTTTTGGAAAACTAAAAGGATGCTTAAATGGATGATGTGGGAATTTAGAAGAATGTGAAAGCTACCAGAAGAGGTAAATCCTCAGATTTAAATTTTGATGATGAAGTAATTGTTTGATTTGGGAAAAGTCTATGTGTTTCAACTTGTTCAGAGCTGAAGAGGGAACTTTTGGATGATGCACATAGTTCAAATTTTTCTCTTCATCCAGGAAACACGGAGATGTATTGAGATCTACAAGAGCATTGTTTGTGGGATAATATGAACATGGAGATCGTTGAATATACATCAATGTTCCAGGTGTGTCAGGAAGTGAAGGAAGAAAGGAAGATGTCTAAGGGGATGATGCAACCATTTACCCATACCAGAATAGAAATGGGAGAACATCACCATGGACTTTGTCACCGGACTTCCGAAGACATCCAAAGGAAACAATGCAATCTGTGTTGTTATGTATCATCTTTCAAAGGCTTCACACTTCATTGTTATTCAAGATTATTTCTCATTGGATCAACATGAATGGATATTTATCTGGGAAGTGGTAAGGATACATGGAGTACCAATATCTATTATTTCCGATCGAGATCCAAGATACACCTCTATGTTTTGGATGAGTCTCGAACATTCTATAAATAATGAAATAAAATTCAGTACGACCTATCATCCACAAACTAATGTCCAATACAAGCTGACTATCCAAATAGCTGAGGACATATTGAGAATGTGATCAATGGACTTTAAAGTAGGATGGGATCAACATCTTCCTCTTGTTGAGTTCGTTTATAATATCAGTTTCCACTTGAGCATCCAAATGGAACCATATGAATACCTTTATGAGAAAAGGTTCTGAACACTAGCGTGTTGGGATGAGGTCAGTGAGCATAATCCTATTGGACCAGAAATGGTTGAAGAAAAGGTAGAGAAGGTGAAAACAATTAATCATAATTTCAAGGAATCCCAGAGTCAATAGAAGAGTTATGCAGATAACCGTCGACGAGACATTGAGTTTAAAGTAGGAGGCATGGTATTTCTACACATATCTCCACAGAAGAGGTTCATGAGGTTTGGAAAGAAAGGTATGTTAAGTCCAACATACATTAGCCCCTTCAAGATTCTTGATCGTGATGGGGAAGTCGCCTATCAATTAGCACTTCCACCTACCATGGCCAAAGTACATGATGTCTTTCATGTATCCCTCTTAAAGAAGTACATACCAAACCCTCCACATGTAATCTCTTCATAGGTGGTACATTTAGAGGATGATCTTTCTTATGAGGAGCAACCAGTGAAGATATTAGATTGTAGATAAAAAGTTCTATGAAATAAGACAATGCCCCTCAGAAAGGTGTTGTGGAGAAATCACAAGTTTGATGAAGCGATGTGGTAATCAGAGGAAATGATGAATTAGAGTTACCCAAATCTATTTTAGAGAGGGAAAAGAAAATTTCTAGGGAGAAATTTCTTAAGGGGGGAAGATTGTAACAACCCAAAAATTCATTAATTGAAATCCCACTTGATATAAATAAATGTATCTGTATGTAAAATGTTTATATAAAAAGAAAACTTCTTTGGTTTTATGTTAAAAATTATGACCATTGATAATATATTCATTGAATAGTTATCACATGATTAGTATAAATTTAGGGCTTTAATGAATCCATTTTACTCAGAAAAAGGAAGTGATAACCCCATCCAGTAGGTGTGCCCCATACGAAACCCATTTGTTAGAGTTCGGAATGGAGGTGACGTCATTGGGCTTCCTTCTTGAGCAAGCCCAATTAGAGCGTGAATATGTTAAGCTCGAGCGGGACTGCTTACGAGATAAGTGGAAGTTTATAGAGATTACCACCTGAGAAATGTTATATGATCCACCGCAAGAGTATATCACCATTGCACACCTTACAATTCATTCTTATTCGAGTGTTATAAGGGGTTATGTAACAATACCTTAACACTATGGTTATGTACATTATTCTTGTATATAATAATTAATATACTTTTAATTTATTATTGTTACCTTCTAAATATTTTTTAAATCTCAAATAGTATTTTTATTTTAAATTTTATTCAAAAATATGTTTTGATGAATTAATAATTTTTTTAATTAAATAATATTTTCATAAAATATTATTATTATTATTAATTTTAATTTTTATTAAATATAAATGGTCGTATAATTTTATGAATGCAATTGTAATTTTTATTAAGGTTTGAAATCCATTTTTGTCAAAACCAATGAACTTTCCATAAATGTCAATTTTTTTAAAAGTAAAAATTAACATATTTAGAAAATTATTTAGATAAAATGAATATTATTTCCGGAATCAGGATGTCGAAATTTTCCAATAGAGAATTTTTTATAATTTTCCGAGACAGTAAAAGTTTTGGGTAAAAATTAAATATCGTTTAAATATATAATGTGTTTTATAACATCATAATGACCCAATAGTGAAGTAATAAAATAAAATAAACATTATATTCAGCAAATATATGTTTTGACATTAAAATAATGTGATTTGGGGTTTGTTTGATTTATTTTACAAATCTTTAGTGGAACCTTCAAGACTTATTAATCATTTTGTCTTTTTAAATTGTTTTCATTGGGAGTGTGACTCTCCACATAATCAACCCCAATATTTTATGTTCTTAGGAAATTGTACTTATAAAATATTGTTTTCCACTTCCATTTGGAAAGAACCTTGGGCAAAAAAAATGGGTTGGTTTGTGGTTTGGATTAGTTTAATGTGAGGTGTCCCAAACCAAAATAATAAAGAATTCTACAACCTTTCCTATATAAACCCACCCAATCTCTGACTTACTCCTCACTAAAATATTTTTTAGTTCGTCAAACCTATTATCTCTTCTATCTAGAATCCTCCCATGGTGCCGCAATATTCATGGAAGCCTCTCTCAAGCCTCTCCCAAGCCTTTGGAAGAACACTTCAAAATAAGGGTTTTCTTCCTTTCTCATTTTTGTCCAATATTCGTTAAGTTGTTATGACCTTTTAATTTAAATTATAAATGTTTTGGTGTGGTTTCAAACCTCCCCCATAATTCCCTATTTATGTTTGAATGATGGGAGACCCCTTTCTCTCTCATTAAATTCCTCCTATGTACACCCGTTACTATGCAGATATTCTGAAAGGATTTTCTCTCTCCGCATTTACATTCAAGAAATTCATTTGTATCATGAATCGATATTCCATTAAATTTGATGGTAAATGTGTATATATTACCCCCTTACTGTAAATGTCAGGTAAATATGATGATACAAACCTATCTCTCTAATCAACCATTTTTATGAGTTCTTATGTCACGTCGTTATGCTGCTGAAATTGCACTGCACTTTTCCAAGCCAAAGTCATTGTGTAGTTAATACCATGCACATTTCTCTATGAAGGCAATTCAAATTTATGAATATATACTTATTGTTTAAAGAGTTTGATGTATGTATTACACATTCATTTTACGTGGAATAAATGATTATGTTGGATGATTCAATGTTTAATGATCCATGTGGCACATTTATGCATGAAATGAAATGTTTAAGAAGAGTGCACCCTGATATCCCACCAATGCAATGGATAAACTATAGTATCATGATAAGCCATATGAAGTGGGTGTTTAATCATGATAATTCATGTGCAATTAGGTTCTACTCGTGCTCCAAGTGCAATGAGGGTTTACTCCTCCTCCATGTGCAATGAGCCTTGGCTCATGACAATTCCATGTTAAGTGTTGTTGCCACATTTCCAAGTTATGATTATCATGCTTTATCATGCCTTTATGTTTATGCTTCTCCTGTGCTTTATTGATATTCCTATTTAATAACATGTATTTTATTTCTCATGTAATTCCATGATTATCCCCTTACTGGGCTTTCTAAATCACCTTTTCTTATGCATGTCCTCAGGTTATCCCATGCAATGCCAAGTACGAGGGAATGTAGTGGTCATTTAAATAATGTTTTCAATAAAGATGTTGTATTAAATGTTTTATGTTTTTATTTAATGATCCTAGTGCTGAATGACACTATACCACTCGATCTTCTATGTTGTATCAAGTGAATTGTATGTAATAAATTATGTTTAATTGGGTAATAAAAGATCAGGGTCGTCTTAAGAATAGAAAACGTTCCGACATTTCCTGATGATTGAAAGAGTTAGAGAACACCCAGGAATTCCTAATTTCATCGTCGGATCTCTAAAGCCCTATAGAGATTGTGAAATAATGGGAGGAATTCATTGCAAACCACTTCAATATGATTGAGTAATTGAGGACCCAGCCAGCAGATTCCCAGGAGAAGATTGTGCAGGAGAGCTTCCAAATGATTGATCTCCAAACTAAAAAAGCACAAGAATGGACTACGACCATGGAATAATGCTCATTAAATTCTGATGAAGAGAAGGATATTAGGGGGTGGGAATAAATTTTGGAGACCACCAACCAGAAGGTGTCACCATTGGAACGATCCATCCAATGCACTGATCCATAAGGGCTCTAATTTGGTCTAACATATACTTCTTTGCTTCATTAATTATGAACTATGTGCCTGAACAGATTATTCTAATTTTTGTTTAGTTCAACGTGTTCCAACAATAGTCATGAAATAATAACCATTCCACACATAAGCTCACGTGGGTCATTCCCAATGTGAGAAACAAGGATTGGTCATATTTATCACTACATTTCAATGTGGGAGTACCAACAAAACTTCAGGATTCTAGCGTATAAATGACCCATCTGGGCTTCCAAGATGTATGGGGGATGCCAAATTGGAAAAACACGTTCTCATAATAATCTAATTATCAATTCCCTAATGTTATCCTGGGAATGATCGGGGTAATGCCATTGGTGTTATAATCAATCCAAATAGAAGGGAGTGGAAAGTGTGAATCATGATATCCAAAATGTGAAAAGTTGTGGGGGTGGGATGACAATAAAGGATAACTGTTGACTGTGCTCAAAACAAAATATCAATATTGTGTTATCCTGAGATAGGGATGAAAAATGAGGTACAACCACTGACCATGCACGAAACATAGGGCCTAACTCAAAAAGGTTATCCATTAGCCTTATAGAATATTTCTCCAAGATAGTAGGCGATCCATAGGCCGAAAATATGTACTTTTAGGTTGATCTTTTGGATGTAAAATTGGATGATGTTCCAAATAAAGGACACGATAAGCGTGTAGTGTGGAGTAATGGGTTGTTCAAATAGATTCCAACACTTTTGAAATTATGCTACCGTGGTGGAAACACATTAGGGCGGTGCATTGGTCTGATAAGGGATTATATGATTATTCCAAACAGAACCTCTATGGAGAGGACCGATAATTCCTTTTGGTTTAATTTAATACCAAGGAGGACAGTAGACATTTAGTATAATGTTAAATTGTGTGGTTGAAGCACATAGATTCCAGGACATACTGTATGGATCCTGATCGGGGTCGTGGGGCAAAAAGGTATAATAACCATGAGGCTAGACCCGAGTCAAATTTTTTGGTCATCACTACGTATCTCATGCGGGTGAGAATCAATCCAAACACAGTTCTTAAATGCATTTAGGGTACATAGAATCATGTAGTTTAATGTCATATGATAGGAAGAGCGAAAGGGGAGATTCCACGAAGGGTGTACATGATGCAGTAGCTATAAACCCTATGTGAATATGGACATAATGAGTCCGCAACACACCACATATCCCTAGATGATGTTTTTTTGGTCAAGGGATCAATAGTTAAAGTTATGATGGCCTTATGGAAAAATTTTGAGGTGTTCCTACGTACCCCATTATGACGGGGATCAAGCCATACGTAGTTTTGGATAGTGTCTTGTAGTTTGATGCCTTGTGACAAGGACAAACATATCTTAGTTTAATGGTCATAGAGATCGGACCAGAGATAGAAAGGAGGGAGGGAAAACGTGGTGTGACATTGAAACCCATGATGTGAATGAGTGTGTGGTCACACACTACACCATGTGTTCCTGGAGGAGGTTTTAGGCAGAGGGACCAAGAATGAACGCAGCGATGGGCCCAAGGAAAGGTTCCCAAGTGTTCCTATGTACCCTATTATGATGGGGATCAATCCATATGTAGTACTAGAATCAAAATTGAAGGGTACCTATTCCAAGGACAAATTTGTCATGCGGGTCAGGCCCACACACCAAATGAAGTGGAATTTGATAGATCTTGTTGGTTATTTTGGATGGATGTTTTTTTTGTGAAGCGATAATCCTTAGACAGAGAGTATATGTGTCTCTACAGAAATCAATTCACATGTAGGAAATGAAAAATTGAATTATGGATGACCAATACCCAACATGATTTCCCATCGAGCGTGGATATCATAATTCAATGTTGTTTTTCATCGTGCAGCCATGATGATAATTTAATAGTTTGGGGTTTTATGATAGGACCTACCAATTCATTTTAACGTCATGAAAAAAGAGCCAGTAGTTTAATGTCATGTCAGACCAGCCAACATAGTTTGATGTCATATGGCCTGGACACATATATCTCGAATGGAACAAAGGCCTTATTTTTTATTTTATTGTGGACAATCCCCCTTTTAAGGTTTGAAGGGGAACCCATACATGACCTGTTGGCCCAAGGAACAAGGCCTGAGTAACCCAAAATACATGACCCGAAGGCCCAGAGGAATACCATTCCCAATACATGACCTATATGCCCAACCCACTTGAAATGCCCCACCCCAGATTCTACATAGTTTAATACCTAGTTCACCACCTTGTATTGATGATCAACTAGCATTTCCTCATACAAAGTTGCACGGTGCCTGGTCCCAATGGCGGCTTCCATACCCTCTCATTCTTCCAATATGGTTAGCTCTGCTTCTGGTGGCAACTACTCTTGTTTCTATGATCCTCTTCTAGAGCATTTTCTGTGGGAATTGGGCTACTCAATTATTTACACGGCCCAAAGGCCCTGAGGCCCGAAGTCCTTTGATGACCTGCAGGCCCTTCAGTCTCATAGGAATAAACCAGTGGCCCGAAGGCCCAAATTGGGTGAATAGTTTTGGATTCTATAGTATTGAATAGTAACATCTACAGTGACTGCTATAGTAATCTGGAAATTCACCTTCACCTGGTTTTGAACCTGGGTGCAGTGGATGCCAAGCATGATCCCTTACTACTCGGGTACGTTCTTGTTGGATTGGACCCATATAGAAGAAACAAGGTTTTAGGTGGGAATGTGCACGGTGTGATAAAGCATACCTAAAATGAGTGAGGCAGAAGTCCACACCACACCACAAATGATTCCAAGGGGGAATCCTCAGGCCAAAGGGCCATAAATATTCTTGGAATTTGGAGCTAACCCTAATGAAAAAAATTCTTGGTGTTCCTACATATCCCATGAGGATTGGAATCAATCCATACATAGTTCTGAGAGGATGAGATAAAGGGGAGACTATCTCCTAGAAAGGGAGTACGTGGTGTGGCTATTGGAAACCGTACATGAATGAGGATGTGGCCCCACACCACCCCACACAATCTTATAAGATTAGGAGCCTAAAGTTCAATCCGGGAATGTAAATAGGGGAACCTAATATGGACTCATTGACAAGATTCCTGATATTTCATACATATCCCATTATGTTGGGAATCAAGCTGTACATAGTTCTGGAAATGAAATGTAGTTTTACATCTTGCGGTAAGGACATTGGGATCATAGTTTAAGGTCTTAGATCATGGACCAGAGATAATATAGAATCTTCCAAACAAGCACAATCCTCTATCATATCCCTAAGCTCGAGCGAGCTACACTCTATGTGGCAAACAAGGGAGGAGAAAGTATTTGGAAACACACGGAATACACACAACAGTGAAATCAGTGTGGAGTTCTAAACAATGCCTCCCCATGAATTTTCCATCCTAACATGTCATGTGCACTAAGGGGCATTACAAAGAGTGTCAGAATTCCACATCGACATGAGGTAGAGGAAAAGGATTTGAATCATGAAACCATTATTTGAGGATTGATGAGGGTGATTATGTGGAATAACCATTGACCATGGTTGAAACACATCATCCATATAGTGTGACTTGAAATTGAAACAAAAAATGAGTTTTTACTGCTGACTTTATTCACAATGCGAGACTTGTATTAATTTTTTGTTCGAGATATTCAAGGATGTTGGCCTGAATTTATTGGAGGGATTTTAGGGTATGTATATGTACCATTCGAGGTACCTTTTAGATGTTAATGGTGATGGAATCCCAAATAAATGGGTGCATGAAACCTTAGAATGGGCGATAACATTTCTATGTAGGATTCAACACTCAATGTGTGGAACCAGGTTTCTCAAAGGAACATTTGTGAATTACCAAGGAAGGTCGAGGGGCCCAACATATGAGCAGCTGACATGAAAATATGAGTGTGGAACAAGTGGATGAAGAGCTCTCAGGGGAGAGGATGTTACATGGTGTGGTTGTTACAGAGTTTTCGTAAAAGATGACATAATCCTACACCATGCCACATGCCCCTCTCCTAGGAGAACTCAGGCTAGGAGGAAAGGAATATAAGGGGGTATCTATTAAAATGGTCTAGACCCAAAGAAAAAATATTTGGGTGGTAGTAAATATCCCATAAGTATGATAATGAATCCCCACATAGTTCTAGAGGATGATGTGTAGTTTTACACCATGTTGCAAGGACGCAAATGGGGGAAATGTGTCTCAATGAGGGATGAGTACGGCACTGTGGGAAACCCAATGTGAATGAGATCATAGCCCATGCCACACAGTATGATCCCCAAAGAGGACATGGGCCAAGGTGCTAAAAAATTAGAGGGATCTAAGACGGGAAATCCTAGACAGTTCATAGTTTAACGTCTTGCGGTGAGGATGATGGTGATATTATTTTAAAGTCATAGATCTAGGACCTTGGACACATGACCCCTCTTGTGGGAATTTCCTTCCCAATTCTCCTAATCCCACATGAGAAATACTAAGTGTGGGAAACAAAGAATAGGACTATGAACACCCCAAAATATAAGGGTACGATGGCTGGACTCACACTCCTACCTGAGACAGACTGACGTTTGAAGGGTTAACGAGATAGCATGAACCACTACACTCAATATTTGGGACATATTGGGGTGGTTGAAATGATAATGGATAGATATTAAACATGTTTTAAACACAACATCCATATCGTGTGAAAAAAATGGACGCAACAAATGAGTGTTGACAGCTGACCATATTCCCAATGCAAGACTTCTATCAATTTTTTGTTTAATGTCCTCAAGGATGTTAGCCAGAAATGATAGTAGATCCCTTGGGCTATGTATCCTTACCGCTCAAGGGCCCTTATGTATGTGAAAGATTATGGAGTCCCAAATTAACGGATTGTGTGATGCATAAATGTGATAATGATATTTAATGTCAAGAAGGATGGTGGTAGAGGTGTTGATCTATAAGGAATGAGATATATGGTGTGGTCATGATGAAATCACCGTGAATGAGGGAAAAAGACTTCACAACCAAGTGTTTTTACCCAAGGGGTGATTTTGAAGTTGGGACTAGGCCTACATACAAAATGTCTGAGAATTCCTATGTATCCCATAGGCTTGGGAATTAAGCCACACGTAGTTTTGAAAAGGGCCTTGTAGTTTAGAATCATGCAGTGGGGACATGGGAGGATAGAAGAATGGGAGAGGGATTGTGGTTCAATCATCCTTATCCTGACATGAGTGTGGAC
This sequence comes from Viscum album, assembly GCA_963277665.1. Classification (NCBI taxonomy): domain Eukaryota; kingdom Viridiplantae; phylum Streptophyta; class Magnoliopsida; order Santalales; family Viscaceae; genus Viscum; species Viscum album. Next base: position 304,406,850 of record OY728166.1, read on the forward strand.
CAAACAAGCCTACACTACACAATGTGGGGCCCTCAAATAGAACTACACCCAGGGGTAGTCAAAGATATGAGTTTGGGGGATGGACTCAAGACAAGGTGTCTGAGCATTCCTACGTATCCCATAAAGATAGGAATCCAGCCATTAATAGTTTTTAAGATGCAGTTTAACATCTTAATGGATGATGGTGGTGGGGAGAACAACGTTTATGGTCTTAGAGCTTTGACCATTTTCAAGTTTATCATCACGTGGGATGAAAATGCAGTTTAATGTCATGCAGGACGTAACAATTTAAATTCCTGTAGGACCGCATACAATTTAATGTCCCATGCGACGACATACAATTTAATGTCATGTGGTGCATAAAAGATTAATCTCATGTAGGACCCCATTCTCTCAGGCGATGTATTGTTTGAGGAACATGTCAATAGTGGGAGGAGTTATACGCTCACCATCCATGGTAACCAGGGAGTATGTACCATTGGGTTAAACCTTGTAAATGATATATTTTCCTTCCCATTTGGGATCCATCTTGGGTGGTTCCATACCAAGTATCATTAGTGTTCTCAGGGCCAACACCAAGTCATCTCGGATGAAAGAGTGGAGGCAAACCTTCTTGTTGAAGGCTCTATATATCATGTTCTGAGGCAATTACAGTTGTGGAGGGGCCAAAGCATGTTCTCATCATGACCTTCCAATTCATCCAAATGTATTTCATCCACCTTATATAGTTTTTTATAATCCTTGATATTTGTGAATAATTCACGTAATTACATCTCCATTAGAAGGAAATCCTCTATTCTGTATACCAAAGAATATGGAGTCACTTTTGTGGAATTTTGAGTCGTCATCTTATAATCTCATAGGGAATTAGGGAGATTTTCCCATTTTCATGCTTATGATAGTGGGAGGTAGTGTTAAAACTGATATTGTACTTTTCATAAAATTTATTCAAATCGGTTTCCCAAATGTTAGTTCTATTATCGGTATGAACATTGTGAGGGAATCCAAATTGGTAGCTGTTGTTTGAGCTCAAAAATTAAATGATAGAACGGGCCATTACCTCTTTCATCGAAACAACTTATGCCCACATGGAAATGAAATCTGTAGTGGTCGGGACGAACATGCACTGGTGTGTTGTTGCCGGTGGATATGGTCCCATGACATCGAGTCCTTAGACCGAAAAGGGCCAAGAGTACATGGATATGTGAGAGTCTCTAGTGGCTGATGAACACTGTTTTCATGAATTTGGAATGCATGGAATCTCTTGTAAAAATCGATGCAGTCACGGATCATAGAGGGCCATAAATACCCCAACCTCTAGATCTTGTGAGATAATTTTGGCCCAGTCTGATGAGCTTTTCTTGAACAAACATGAACCTCCTATATGAATTGAGAAATCTCAACTCCTTCAATGAAATGGCGGAGAAACCCATCAAACACGCACTTTTAGATTATCCACTGAAGACCGGGACCACTCATGGGAGTAAATTGAAACACATCGCGTCAAATTTGGTCACACTTGGATTGATCAACCGAGATATTTCCATGTTGTAGGTACTCGACAGAGGGTGTCCTTCAGTCAGGAGATACATCCAACACTACGTCAAGGGGACCTGAGGGTCCATCCATGGATACGCTAGTGGTAAGGTGTCTTACCCACAGTCTATCACCGTCAAATGGAGTGACAAGGGAGCTGAATCTCTTTTGCACCACAAGGGTAATAAAATCATCCACCTTAGGCTCTACAAGTGATGTCGCTAGGCTGTCCAAGGTGTTAGATTGACCGTTTTGGGATAGATAAAATCAAATAACCTCTGGCCGATTTGGGAACTGAGCCATCAGTTGGAGGGTACTTTCCAACAGTGGTACGAGCTTTGGATTTCTGATGACTTAGTAACCCTTGATCTACTTGATGACTAGTTCGGAGTCCCCTTTCACATGAAAGTGGAAAACATTAATATCGAGGGCCAATGAGAGGCTTATAGTGAGAGTCTGATACTCCACATCACTATTGGTGTAGACTTCTAATGGAAGGAATGAATATGGCAGAACGACATAAGCTCAGGTAATGAATACAATACACTTGCCTACTCTGTTGATACTGGTTTCATTGATCCTTTTGTTGGTAGGGATTCGGGAGGCACCATACAAGTGAATTTTCAACTACTTAATGAATTTGATTACTGAGAGAATTGACTCATTGGGAAAATCAATGTCCAGAGATTGGTCTGTGGGAGTTGGTTGGGAGGTAAGGAAGTCTGCCAATGATTTCCCCTTGATATCCTTATGTGGTACAAACCTGATGTCAAACTACTGGATTATCACTACCCATGGAGCTAGATTGTTGTCAACATGGGGTAGTTCAGGATGTACTTCAGTGTATCCACTCAATACTCCAGTTGTACCTCATAGTGATGCAAGTAATGTCACAATTTTTTTACTTTGAATACTAGCGCAAGGAATCTCTTCTCGATAGAGGGATTATCTGGTCTCCATATCGAGGAGAATGTAGATGAGATAGTATAGACTATTATTTGTTTCCTCATTGTTCTTATAGGAGATAAGTGTGATGAGAGATCAATTCAAGGCGGTCACAAAAAGGAACAACGGCTTACTGAAGACGGTTGGAATCAGGACCAGAGGATAGAGTAGATACTTATTGATTTCCTCGAATGTAGTCTTACATTTCTTGTCCCACCAATAGAATGTGCCTTAATTCATGTGCGGAGAAAAGGGATTACATTTTGCAGCCATATTTGTGATGAATCGACATATGTAGGACAAGTGTCCATGAAATCCTTTAAGCTCTTTAATGTTGCTCGGGGGAGACATATGGATGATTTCCTTGATCTTATCCAAGTCCATCTTGATGCCCCAATATCTGAAAATGATGCTGAGAAACATTACTTAGGTAACCCCAATGGATCACTTCAATGGGGGTTTCTTCATAATATAGGAACAGAGAAGGCTGAACACCTTCTCAAGATCTTTGAAATGATCTAGATGCTGGAGAGATTTGACTACCAGATCATCCACGTAACATTCCACCAATGTCCCAAGGATCATCTTATATATGATATGCATGTAATTATAATAGGTGGTATCAACATTGCTTAGGCTGAATGGCATTACCTGGTAGTAGAAATTATATTGTGGTTTCCTAAAAGTTATAGACACCTCATCCTTGGGGGCCATTCAGATTTTGTTATACCCAGAATACCCATCCATTTAGAAGAGGGCCTAGAAACCTATGGTGGCATCAATCAACAACTCCATCATGGGAAAAGGGAAAATCATCATTTGGAAAGTGATGTTTGATATCCATGAAGTCCATGAAGACTCTGATTTGTCCATTTTTTTCCTGACAGGTACAATGTTAGCAAAACATCTAGGGTATTGGACCTCCTTGACGAAGTTTGATCTGATGAGCTTATCAACTTCGGCCATGACCATGGAACCGTGAAAAGGGTGAATCATTCTGGAAAGCTATATAAACCAGTGTTGATTTCCAGAAAGGACAAGGTGGTGTACAGTGACATGAGGGTTAAGTCCAGGAATTGTGTCATAAATCCAAAAAAACATCACAGGGCTGCTTAAAGGATTCCACAAACTGTATTTTCTCTTCGACAAAAAAGAAGCATTGATCAGTGTGGATTTTGGATCTGTCTTGCTACCAATGTTCCCCTGTATCAATTTATAGGCCATGGTGGAGACACCCTCTTCTAATGAAGGAGGTGCATACTGCATATCCTCTTCAATTACGGGGTAGGGATCCTCAGTGGGAGGAGTTTCCTCTGAGTCAACAGATCCCGATGGGAAACTGGTGCCATCCTGGGTGGTGGTGGACACTACATCGGGAGACTCTTATGTTTCCTAAACTATAACAATGAAATATGTCAATCTGATCCCATCTAGTCTTTGGACCCAGGAGCCACACTTGATGATATTGAATAAATAGTGGAACGTCAGCTTGAGATGGTGTGTCCCATCAAGGAAAAACAAGAAAGTATAGTTTATTAATGCAGTCATAGGGTGGAAATCCCAATACTTTATGGGGGTTGGGGGCTCCAGGATCGCCCGATATAGATTTGTGTAGGAATATGTGGTTATCATCCAGCATAGACTAGATTTGGGAATGCGCTCTCCCCTCATTCCAGAAACAATGATACATTGTCCCATATCTAGGTTCATATCCACCAATAAGTGGAATAGAAAGATGTAGGCATCATCCAGATCTGTCCACAGGCTTGTGCAGCCATAACATGTTCAACCTCATTAGCCAAAATATTCTTTTCTTTGATATTGTAATAGTTGAAATCCTGATATCGGGATTCACTAGAGGGAAATGGATAAGTGTCGCCTAAGAGTACACCATCTTTACCATTAAGGGAGTACGTAAGGAACTAGTGATATGATAAATAGAATACTACATGAAGGTGAAGCCATGGCCTACCCATCAATGCATTGTAAGCAGTGTCCTACGAGAAAACCATTATCTTGGTGTTGGAAACTAGGTGACCTAACTGGGTCTTCAAGAAGATCTTACTGCCCAACATATATTCCATCCTATCATAACCATGTATTTTCAGGTCATAAGGACTCATGTCATCCTTAGACAGCCCCATAATTTGATGTGTCTGGGATGGGATTAGGATGATCCTGGATCCTATGTCAACATGGAAGCAAAAAACCTCTACGCAATGGAATTGGCTGCTGATGTGCAATGGGAAGTGGTTCCATTTTATGGATGAGCCTCCAAATTCTCTAGAGAACAAGACAATGGCCTAAAATTCACTACGCTCGACTTCCTTAGCATGTAATGCTACTGCGTGTGCTACATCTGTCTCAAACTAGAGTGGGCTTTATAAATCCACCACAAGGGATTAACGCATATCCACTAACAATAGAAGTTCCTCACTGATAGGGAGCCTTTTCGGAATGCTGGAAGTATTATTGATGACATTTTACATCAATTTTGAGCATGAGATTCTTCTTACATGAAAAATTCTACTACAGTGGGGATAACGGGCCCTGCTGGTTGAACGAGTAGCTGACCGGTTCTGGGAATTTACCATTTCTCACTAGTTTAATCTATTGGATTGACTACTGGATGTGGAATAGATGACTATGGAATGTATCTATAAGATTATGGATGATCACGATGCAGTCGAGGCAGCCATTCCTGATCCACTAATACAAACGGCTGTGAAGGCAGATCTGAAGACACCAAATGAGAAGGCTGAATGTGCTGAGATCTACACTGGGCTTGCTTTCTAGTATTAGTATCATTATATATAGGATATAAGTACTGATTGTGGAACCCTGACAACCCATATAGCCAAATCCTCATCGACATTAGTGACTGCTATGGTAGTTGGGAGGATTCTACTGGTGTTCTTCACCGTCATAATTCATGTAGGGGTTTTCCATCTCTAAGGTGTTATCCGAGTCATACCATTGACTATTAGTTGAATAATCCTCCAATATTAGATATAATCTATGGATAACTTCCATATATAGGGGCATGAAGTCTCCGTGAGTATGGGATGGTTAATGAATTAGTGGGGGGAATTTTTTTTACCTTGTGTTAACAACCCCTGCTATTTTGGGGAGGGGATGGTTGAGTCATTGATTTAGAAGAAATGGATATAGGTGGATCAGTGTCATTGGAAGGCCTAGGTTGATTCAGACGTGCACGAATAACCCTAGGAATGGTTGAATGTTTTACAAGCCATCCAGTCATCATACATCTTGGATTTTTTGTTAGAAACTTGATGCCACAAACCTTCATCATTATAGTTGTTGTTTGGCTTCACGAATTCACACGCCAATGGTATCAGAGCTGGTCCTAAGATTACTATGTTGTTTTCAACCTTGTCTGGAATCCAGTCTTTAAACACAGAGCACTATTATAGGGAGTTTCCTTATATCCTGTGATCGGGGCAGTCATTGAGGTTATCAATGAGCTCTACCTCTTGTAGTGTCCTACATTCATGAAATCTTAGAAGTCCCTTTTCCAAGGAACTGTGGAAATAACCAAGGACCTAAGACTCATTTTATGAGTTGGTCTAGTTTCTCTTATCATGGATGGAGGATCTGGGAGGCTGACCTAGACAAGGGGTTGGAAGAGCTTGTCAAGGAGGTGGGACCTAGTTCTCTCTCATGGGTACTGGCGGTGCATTATGTGGGGCGCCTGCCGATTATGAGGTGGGTTCTACTGGGCCAAACGATGTGCATGGGGTGGACGGCCTATTTGAGGATATGGAGGTGGATCCACTGGAAATAACTCCTATTTCATGGGGGAATCTATCTATGGCATCGCGACAAGTTCAGCCTTATCATCCCTTCTTGCGAGAATTTCTTGACGTAATGGTTGTTCTTGATTGGCCTTCAGTAAGGATTCCTCTAGGTCATGGGCCTTATCAGAGATGTCTCGGAATCCCTTATGGTAATTTTGTGTAATGATATAGGGGAACAGTTTAGTCTTGACATTTCCCCAACACATTTTCAGTAGTTGTTCCTGAGTTATCAGACTATCCATGGAATAGGTAAGGTCTTTCCACCGGGCGACGAAGTCTGCGACACATTAATCAGGCCTCTACAAACAGTTGAAGAGGTTTGTAAGACTCATCCTTCATGTGGTAGAGTTTAACTGGTAAATAATCTATCTACGGAGGTATTCCCAGCCGGTGACAAACCCAATGGATAGTTTCATGTACCAAACAATCGTAGGCGCTTCCAATGTATGTATGAAGAATCAGATTTCGATGGATTCATGCTTTTCTAGAGTTCTGAGCATGGGTCCGCACCTTGAGATGATGTGGGCTAGATACATCATCAAATCAACCATCTCGTTAAAAGAATTAATGGGGGGGGGTTCTAAAACCCTGTAGCGCTGGAATATTGTCTTCCCACACCATATATGGATTTCCATCTGGAAGGATTTTCACCTATTAAGTTTACAATGCCTTGAAGTGAGTAATGAGTTCCACCAATAGATAATATCAGTAGGGATTATTGTATTGGAAAGGATCCCTAACAACCAGTGCATTGGCAGGTTCTTTAACATGATTAGATGGCCCGACAACTCATGGAGCGGCTGGTGGGATGGACCACCGTGCAGATGGGGGAACCTGAGCTGTGTCCCAGAGATTATTACGCCACTCATGTGGATTTCATGTCACATACCATTCCCTCTTTCGTTATATCATATCCTCTATCCTGTATGTTTGGGCATGATGGTCACAGTCTCCTAGAGGCAATTCACTGGGGGGATGTTTTGCCTACACCTACTAGCTTAGACGAGGATCACTGTGGTCTGGTCGTCACACCACCACACGCTCGAAAAATAGGGCATTGAACATATTCTTATGATATGTGAGTTCCTAATGAAACAAGGAATTTTTGGGACCATAATTTGTATTTTTTTACAGAGCCATATGGGTCAGAGGGGTAGACAGCTCATTGGTGATATTTTACCTTATTGGGATTATGGATGATGGCCAATGCCTTGCTGGGCATGGGAAGACCCAGTAGATTTCTATGCTGGCGAGTAACTGTTCCCAATGAGTCCAATAGCTATGGAAATCCCCCATGGGGTATTTTTTCATCAAGCAGCTCTATCTTTCTCCCTTCATGTAATAGATCGACCATGTTAACTGCAACTCTACCTAGAGGCAAATCCTCGATATCTCTATGAAAGTCAGGCATGTGAGGGATTGAAATGAAATGGAGGGTCGTATACTTCCCCCAAACATGGATATGTATGTGGGTGGAAGACTCCATGATAATTATGTGGAGAACTTTAATGCTCTAGACGGATAGTTGTTGGAGTGTCTTATGGTGTCCTGGTGACTCATGGTATTGGGCCATGGGGAGAGTGACCAAATAGACCAAATGACATAGTTGAACAATGTCTTCGATGTTTTCTTGGATCTAGGGGTAAGGCACTCCTCGATGACGAAGAAGAAAGTGAGTCACCCAGATGGAATGGAGAAAGCATCTAACTTCTTCTTGGGTGAGCGATTCCGGTGCACTGAAATTCAGTGTTGCGACTAGCCAAAAAATCTCTAGGAAATGGTCTCCCGTAAGAATGCCCCACATGCTCCATAACTCATACATGGGGTCCGAACCCTGGTTTCCTCAATCATCTACAGGAGGTGTCTGGGGAACCAGTAGCTGTACTAAAGAAGTCCGCTGAGATAGTAGGTTGGACGACGGAGAATACAGCGACCGGGCTGACATACAGCCACATCTCGGGCTATCCTGTGAATAGAGTAGTGACTTAGCCACCACAACATGATAAGACGGGTTGGTGACCATAATTTATGGTGCAGGGACTACGGATGCTGGGGGAAGACCATATTTTTGGTCGTTCTCCTCACTCCCCATAATAACTGTCCGTGAACATTGGTTGGTACAGAGAGTGCACCTTGTGATGATGGTGGCGATTACATGACCAGACCATGAGGAGATTCCAAATATTCATCCTCATGGAAGTATCTGTGGATAGAGGTAGGGATCTAGTGGACCACACATTCTAAATGTATGAGGCTGATATGCCTCATCCATACTCCATCCCTCGATATAGAGGATCGAGGTGAGGGTTCCATTACTATATCTAATTCCACCTTATAATCAGAGAAGAAGACGAGTTTAAACTATGTATGAGTCTTACAAGAATTCTTTTTATTGTAGTGGAAACCCTCCCTCTTACCCCAGGATGGCTCTTTAGGACATGGTATGTTTTTTGATCGGTGAGACCTTCGGTTGAACTGGAGCTCTGGTGGATATGAAATCTGCCTGGGTGAGCTGGGGTGTGAGGAGCACATGGAATGATGACAAAGGGACCATAGGGAGGACATTCGTGTCCACTAGATGACATGCAGTGGGAACCTCCATATGATGTTTCGTAGTGGGTAGGACCACTACTCTAGTTGCTGGGCGCATGGTTAAGACCTCCATTCTTATTTCCTCAAGAAATGTCGATTCAAGGAGGTCCTCATACTGGTCAATCAGGGCACGGGGAGGACCTCTGTGCCGGTTGTCTATGAAGCAAGACAATCCACATATTCTATTGTTTCTAGGATGAGGATGACCCTCGTTGGCTACTGTATGGACATGGAGAAGTCCCCCATGCTAATTTTTGACCAGGTGTGTAGCATCTTTACACTAACAACAAATAAAAAGAGAAACGGCTCCATACCTATGGTCGTACGTGTAGAGGAGGCTTGCATACTGAGCACCACTACAGTAGGGAGGACCCTTGTACAAATTGAAACTGGCATTGGGAGGACCTTCATGCCGAGAATGGGAGTGGGACGAACTTGAGATCTCATTGGAGTTGGTATGGGGAGGACCTCCGTAGTAGGTATCGTTTCCATGGGTTGGCTCGTGGTGGTCACTTACTTCATTGGAGACCAAGAGAGCCAACCTAGACTTCCTATGGGGGTGGTTGGGGCCTCAATCTGGACTGGGTGTACGATTGCCCCCTCTCAATGTAAACAAGGGGATGATGGTATACATCAGCAATTCCATGACCCACAGTATTCATTGACATTTATTCCCCACAACAGCGTCCTCTTCAGCCTGTGCCTAACGCTGGCATTGGGTTAACCGGACTAGGGCCGGTGGTGCAGGTGCATAGATCACATGCTTCTTACACCATGGGGCTTGGTGGTGGTGTTGACGGAGCCTTGTTGGATACCTCCTTGGGAGCCCATAGAACAAGTTCCCGGTAGGGTTGGCCAAACCATCCCTCACCTCATTGGTGTAGGGGAGGGAGTCATCAAAGCATTCTGGGGAGAGGCTTCCAAAAAGGTTGTGCATCAGATTGAGGAGCAGTGGATCCCTACACAACCCTTGGGGAGGTGGTGGCAACAAGGTGAAGAAGCCTCTATGTATTGATGGTCTATATCCCATGATGGGACAATACTCTCCTCCTCATATCACAAAGTGAGGTCATTTATCACCCTTCTCAGAATGATTTCAGATGGGGAGATGTGGTGTGGGCACCCAACAGTTTTGGACATGGAGGCTACTATAGGGTAAATGAGGCCATGCGGGATTTTTGCACTGATGTTTCCCCTTCCCCTGTGTCGGTAGGTGGGCGGTGAATGATTTCTTAATACAGGTGCTTGGGTCCTAGAAGTAAGGTATATTTAAACCATTAGTGTTGAATGAAGGAAATGAACATTCTGTTCCCCATCAACATTCCATCTTACATGGGTGGTAAGAAGGGTACAGATTGATAACATCGTAGACCGGGATGTCCAATGTTTAACTGCCCTAATTTTTTGTGAGATTCATTTCAGGCCCAATATTTTCATGGTGGGACCTGGTGCCCAATACATGTATATGGTGGCATGCTAGTCCACTTATTTCTTATGAACTACAAATCTCTAAGTTGAGGAGAATAACTTCACATTTGGTTCACCATTTTTTTCCTACACATTAACCAGGGCATGAATCCATCTGTTTCGGAAGAGGACATGCTTCTTGTTGCCTCGTATTCCATCTTTACAAAGGCAGGTCGAATCCATCACTTATTTATGGAAATTTTCTACTCGATCAAAATGTGATAATGGGATATCAGTTCCTCTTTACATGGATTCCTCCTTAGAGCTCGTTACCTAGTCCGGGTCTCCCTCATCGACTTAAGAAATTGTTCACAGAACACTTCCTAGTCCCATGTCTTCATGGAAAATGGTTAATTACACTGCTTCTGTCAGGACATTCCAAGGGGTCCAGTCAGGGAAGCAACCTTCGGTCGGGGGAGTAGTCACATTACACATCTATGGCATGTATGGAGACTGGAACACTAGGGAATTTGAGTTTCTTCTCCTTATGAAAAGTCTTATCGATCGATCCAAAGCCTGAGGAATACCATGTCGAATGTGAGGAATTTTATGCCATAGGAATCTCTCTGAGGATTTTCTCTACTTCCCATGTATAACACAAGGTATTCCATGATTTTAACATCTAGGGGAGTTGGATCATACTGATCAGAACACTGATGGAAGTGGATAAGATGGGTACAACCCCTTGGATTGAACATTGAGGTTGGGGAAAATTTGTGGTCAATTACCCGATTACCACAAGGAGCAGCGAGAGAGTGGATGATATGAACTAATTCAGATGTGGTTCCCTAGGTAATAATCAGAATAGATATGGATTGTTGAGAGTGGATGGGGAGAGAGATGGAGACGACATGAGAGAGATTGTGCTGTGGGGATTGAGCCTCAATGGGACTTCCTATGTATCCCTGTGGAAGGAATCAATGTCAGTGTAGTTCAGCGGGGCGATGGGGAACCTGAGGAGGCATCCCATATGGTTGGGTCTGGGAGGAAATAGAAACCTTTGGTTGGGGAATGATCCTCTCCGAACACATATCCTCAAGGGAATGACCCGGATGAGATATGGTCGATGGTATTGAACCTTATGGAGGCTACATACGTACTCTCAAGGTAGGGAATGAAAGTCCACCTAGTTCAGGATGGGGCATGTTGTCAGGGTTTAAGCATAGGACATCGACCTAATGATATACTAAGGCTTATGCAAGGTTTGCAGCCACGGTTGGTCAAACTCCAAAGGGGAGGCATAGAGATGTGGGTCCCAAGAAAAGGGAATACAACGAATTACCATAGATTAGGGAACTCAATGGCTTCCCATTTCTTGGGTTTCTAATTTATTACCGTCGATTGAGGTTCCATTGATTGGGATTGATAATGACTTATAGCTAAATGGTGTGGAAAATGGATTACCGCCGAAGGGGGTGACAATATATGACCACAGATTGGGGAACACAATAGCTTACCATTGATTGGGGAACACAATGGCTTACTGTTGATTAGGAGACACAATGTATTACCGTCGATTGAGGTTCAAACGTCTTACCATCGATTGAGATTGACAATATCTTTCCGCTGAATGGGGTTGAAAATGACTTACCGTGGAAGGGGGTGACAAATGGCTTGACTTTGAAGAGGGTTAAACCTTAGGGAGGGTTCCTACATACAATTCCTTCATGACCGGGACCAAATCCCACATAGTTCTAACTGGTAAAGTTTAACGTCTTGTGGGATGAAAAGGGGTGTACAGGTTAACATCGTGCATGATGTGGGGTGGACCGACGTGAAGTGGTATAGATTGATGGGTATTGATCATGAACCCCAATGAGGATTACTATGTCCTGTACTTGTTAAGGATCAATGTCCACATTGTTAGGAGGTGGTTGGAGAACCTACATGAAGGTGTTAGGATAGGTAGTTGTTGGGAATGAACCTCTGGGTGGCTTCCTACAAACCCTGTCTTGGAAAGGATCAATGTACACATTGTTTTGAAGGGAAATTGCAGTTTTACATCTTTCGGGACAAAGGTGAACCGATGTGAAGAGGGTAAGGTTCGATAGGTGATAGTAATGAACCTCTGGGAGGCTCCCTATGTTCCAAAACTAGGAGGTAGGGTTCGAATTCCACGTTGATCGGGTGAGTTAGGGGCTTACATTATAAGGAGGCCTAGAGAGGATATCACCGTCGATGCTTACTCTAAGACCACCTGAGTCATGATCTATGTGAGAAACAAGAGGAAACAAAGAAAATATGATCATGTCATGAAAGGAGTGTCTGTGGGAAGTGGACTAGGACTTACACGGGGTTAGCATCTCAATGAGGAAACAGGGGGCCTACGCGTGGGTAGCTACCTAGGCAGAATATAGGGGCTTATGCATGGGTAGAAGCCCAAGGAGATGGAGATTGGGACATACTATTGGATAGAGGCCCGATGTCGACAAAAACCAAAGGGAGAGGGATGATATAACATAGGTCCATGTGCCCCTCTTTCCTCTAGTCTTTGGATCTAAACAAGAGAGGAGGATAAGGGGTGATGCCTCCTAGAAAAAAAAGGATAGGGGCTTACACCATGATGGTTACCCTTCCCCATAGATATACATTGCTTCATCAAAGAAGATCTTTTTTCCTTATTAGTAAGTTCTCACTCCCTTGGATATGATCACGTGTTGAGAATTTCTAAGATAGGGCACCCTGCATGTGATGTGCGGGGAGAGTACACAGTTTAACATCATGTGTCAAGGACAAGGGTTCTTGGATATTTAACGTCATGTCACTCAGACCAGGCAGGTTCACTCCATACCCCTTGGACATACATAACTAGATATATTTAACCCTTTGTTAATGGAAGGCACCGACAATGCCGTTGTGAGGGTTGTTGGGGAGTGATAAATTGAGGGTCCAAATTAGCTTGTCTATGCGAAGAAGAAATATCTATTAACAAGTTGATGTGAAGAAGCATTATTATACGAAATGAAACATGGACCACCTACCAAGGGACCATGAAATCACTTCATAAAAACTTGGAGGGTCATACGGGAGAAAGGTGTATGACACAAATTTTTCATGAATAATAGGGGCTCGAACGTGGTGTAATAAGGTAAGGGAAAAACATGGAGTGCACCAGTAGGGTCACGGGAAAGATGGGAGTCTGCACATATAATGTGGTGGTTGTGCGAAAACCAAAAGGATATAGGAAAAATATGTCTAATGAAAAAGGGGATTTTTGGGAAAGATGGGTCTTTTCCAACAAATTTCTTAGGGTAAATGTAAATGGATGAAGATTAGGCCCAAGAGGTCCCACTTGAAGGAGGACCAATGGGTGACCTGATGCGCAAGATCCAATAACTTGAGGCCATAGTTCATTTTTGCACAGTCGTAGAAGTTGTCTCTTTTTCATAGTAGAGAATCACTATGTATTCAGTAACCGTCCCCAAAATGTGGGAGTATTCTTTTTTTTATAGCCAAAATCATTAGATGCAGTGTGCAGGAGGTGCAGTTCAAAAACGTCTCTTGGACGTTGCATTGGGCTTGCAAGGGTTTGAGTGCCTATAAGAAACTCTCGTGTCAGACTATCATCTATATCTCCCATGACATGGTTTTTTTATGGAGGTGGCCATGAAAGAGATCCTTTGACGTCTCATTGTGTGAATAAGGGTTTTTCGTGCATTCGTAAGGCTAGCATGCGCACCTGGACTCTTACACCCCAGTGTCAGGGTACACTCGCATCTGGTTTTCGTGGAAGTCGACTCTTGACATCAAATTGGGCGCACAAGATCTTCTGAACCAAGGGGGATCTTGTGCACACCTATTCATTATTTCATGCACCTCCCTCTCCCAACGCGGAATCATCCCTTTATTCCTGATTTATCTTTGGATTCATCAAAAGGTCCCCCTTAGGGACATATCTGAAATTTGGCATCCACAATCATTTTATTGGTAATTGGATGTTGAGATCATATTTTGTGGAAGATTTAAATTTGACGTAACCATAAATGGATGATAACACTATCAAATTCCAATAATGGTTTTATGTTTATGAACTCCTATTTTGGATTAAAGTAAGAAAAAAATACTAGAGCATTCATTTTTAATGAATCTTGGCCTTGTGTCTACCAAAGGTTAGTAGGACCATCAATGTTTTCAATATAGATACTTGTGGAAACATATAAGAAAATTTATCTTACAATTAAATAATATCAGGATAAATTTAATACTCTAAATGATTGACTTAATGTAGAAACCTATGTGCTAGGGAACAAGGATATCAAGATAGATCTTACGGGAACTTGGACAATGTCAATTGTACATAATGTGACATTGTATTGAAAAATACACATTGGAACAATTCATGTTCAGAATTGTTGTCAATGTCACATGGCATAATCACTTTGGGATGACATGTTCAGAACATGTGATGAAATTAAATATGTGAGAAGAGATCTATATGCTTCAACAGTGGATCAATCACGCATTCCATGTTATGTATAATAATTGATGTTTCTGGGATATTCTTTATAGTAAGCAGATATAAATTATATATAGGAGAAATTCAATTGTTGTAGTTAGAACTATCATTTTTTTATTCCTCATTTTCAAATGATATGTGCATGGTATATGGAAAAAAGGGTATACTAGTTATTTTTGGGCACAAAATAGTAATCCTAAAGTCAATTTGATCTACTATCGCAGTTATGCAATGTTGATAAGACATTCAAGATCATAAAATATAGTGGTAGCCTTACCTACAAATTCTGAGTACGTTTCAACTTTTTAAGGCAGGTAATCAATAGTTATCAATCGCAATGATTTTCTCCAGTTCCTAGATTCACACATAGTGAGAAAATTATTATCATAATGTAAATTATTATATTCTTACTAGCCATTTGGTCATGTTATGACAATAGAAAAAAGTGATATACTTAGGGATACATAATCTTGAGAATTTTTACTTGGGGAGATGAGGTTGCATACAGAAGATACGCCACATGGAGAAAATCTGGTTGGCCCAACAGTTAAAGCCATTAATCAACATAAGCATGATCTTTATCATGTGAGTTTCTAATTAGTTTGGTTAGAAAGATGGCTCTAGAAAAAGTGGGAGTGTTGAAATAGTGGGTTCCCTAGACCCATCAATGTAGCACCTTTGATTACCATATCATGTGTACAATTATTAATTTATGATGTCATCAAACCGTTATAGTTTATATTTTTTTCATCTATTATTATAATGGTGTTTTCCAAAGATTAGTTTTTGTATAGATAGGTAATATATGATCCTATGAAATAATTAGAACCTCAAAATACTATGAAATTAATCTTAAATAAATATTCTATATTATATATACGTCTTACCCATTGAACATAGTAGATTTATAACTATCAGTTGTTGGGGGCTCATAAGCCATGAGACTTCTTCTCATGAATTTTGCACTTGGTGATCTATAGATGTGAGATAATGAGGATAGACTCTCCAACAAAAAAACCACATATTTTGGTTGACATTTGTTGTTCATATCTACAGTCATGTTTATTGGTCTCCAAACAAGATACCATTACCAATGTGTATGATTTGATTACATACTTTGATGCAAGGAGAAAACCATGGTATTGAAAGAGTTGTCAGGTATCTTGTGTTGGATGCATCGTTGGTGGTATGACATTGGTTGAATGATCAAGAAATGATTTTTTTGTTTCCATGTTTAGGATTTTGTATATCTTAGGCCTGGTTGATTAGAATGATGCTACCTTCATAGATATTTAGCAAAATAAATTCCAAGGTAAATCCATACTAATAGATCAACAAATATTATTGAAAGAAAAGAACGATGAAACAAGTGTGAATCCTTCTTCATGACATATCATATGACAAAGTTATTATAGTACAGAACCAGTGTTCGTAGGTTGGTAGTCACTTCTATGACTATCTTTATCTATGTATGGGCCATGATGGGCTTATAGATTCTACTCTAGGTCAGTGGATTGTATTCACTACTATTGAGATGAGGACCTAGGGGGTCACAGACAATAGTGCATTCCAGAATCCACCCTATTCAATTGAATAGGTGTATGGACATAGTGGGCCCACCATGGGGTTTGAGAGTTTTCCAGGTAAACAATCACCAAAATAATTAAGTAAATTCATTAATATTAATGTAATTAATTTTTGGGATTGAATTTATTTAATCTATTTACATTTTTAGAAAATACAAGATAATATTAATCAAACAAATGTTATTTTAATATTCCAGATTCGTTTAATATTACGCTGGACAACGAGTCAAGTAAAATGGATTGGATTTTATCACATAATATATTTTATATATATTATAATTATGTGATAATGTAATAAATAACATTGACAGAGTTTAGTTCATCAAAATTATCTATTATGTGGACGTTGAAATAAACTGGGGTCGACGAACCCAACCGGGTAATTTGTTGTGGCACTCTAAATATAGGAGGAGGCTCTCTCCCATGGGTCGATAATCACTATTGACTATATTTCATGTAATGAAGATGAGAGAATCTCACTCATACAAATCTCTAGAGAGATATTCTCATGATTTGAGAATCCTAGATCATGATCTCTCTTCAGAATCGATGGTATCTCAATGCGGTGACTGTCGAGATGTTGAAAGCGCCATTGGATCTTCACGCTATCACATGAAAATCGATAATCAATGCTCCCATGTGCTTTTGAAGCATGTGTGGAAGATCTAAAGGTATCCTTCTATGGATCCTTCAAGAGATAATCCCCATCGATGAGTTTTAGTCGACCACAACTTTGGATTTAAAATAGGTACGTTTTCATTTTTATTTTGGGATCCTTATAAATTATGTGAGATCCCCAGACCTAGCTAGGGCTCGGATCTTCATTAATGACAAGTTAAATCGATCTGCTGATATTGTTTTTTAAAATCATCTGGTTTTTAGTATGGTCCCAAAAACGTTTCATCATCAATAACGATATTACATAATAAGACATTATTTTTAATTACATGTGTAATTTTATTTTTTATAGTTTACATCATTATAATATTCCCACATTAAAATATTTCACCATTGAAATTTTTCATTACCACACTAGAATTGATAAGGGTAAATAAATTTCATTACTTTCTCTTTTCCCAGGTTTCCTCTTCAATCATTTTGTTTCTACACAACACAATGAAAAGGTGAATTTATCTATTTTGTAGAACATTATCTATATGATATAAGATCTTCTCTAACCACTCCTCGTATGAGATAAAATTCTCCAATGCAACCATCTCATGATGTATTAAATTTTTGGGTTTTGGTAAGTAGTTCCTCTATACGGATACATGGAAGAAAAAATATACATAAGATAGGATTGGTGGGAGTTCTAGTCGATAGAAGATCACTCTAATGCTATCAAGAATCAAAAAGGGGATATGTATCCTATAAATATCATTTCCTTTTCCCAAACATCATGATCATCATCCATTGAGATATAAAGAGGAAAACCATCTCTCTATCCTTAAGCTCTATTTCTCAATGACGATATCTACATACATCATTTATTGACTTTGGGATTCTATGATGTATTGTTGATTTATTTCCACCATTACTACCATTCCATAAACATTTTAATGTACTTGGAGCTTATATTCACCTACTTCACCCCAATGTTCTTGTGTTCTACATAATTTCTCATAATGGACTTCATATGAATCCATTTGGATTCTTCAGCGGAATCAATTATTGTATAAGAACAATAACAAAGGAAGAAGTTGGTCTTAGGCTCACTTGATGTCCATATAGAATTATTTGAACATGTCTTCAAGTGATTAAATATTCCACTCATATTAGGCATCAAATTGAGGTTAATAGGATGTAAAAATGTTCAACTCAGTTTTTAGAGAAATATAGAGACTTATCTAGAACACTGTGGAAGATCATAGATATCAATCAGATACAATCAATAGTGGTATTGCATACTATCTCACCACTTCTTTGTTTTATATTCATACATGATGGTTGAGTGTGACACCCCAAGCTTCCACGGTATGCATCACTTTGATTAATACAGTAGCCTGTGTTTTACACAACTTCGAGTTCTAACACTCATCACAACCAATCAAACTAGTCGTTATGAATAGTAATACCTACTTTTTGATATTATATACATTTATCATTCAAAATGGACTTCATTTTTGGATTCAGAATATTGATGTTATCGTAGGGTGAATTTTTGGTATTTTTTTGAAAACATTCAATATTTTATGAATAGTGAAAAATAGTGAGTTATAGTTTTAAAACTATTTTTTATTTAAATAATTAATTATTTTATTTAAATTTAATTAAGGTAAAAATAGATACATAATACCTATATAAGTTCAATGTATTTCATTGGAGTTAGTTTAGAATAATGTTGGATATATAAAACTTTTATTGAACTTTTCACCATCTTTTACCCATATCATAGGAGAATTTGGAAATTCATGTAAAACATAATTTTACCACTTCTATGTGTAGAATTTTGGATATCTGAGAGACATGTTTAATATAAGGAGTAAAATATGGTTCAATAAGATAAAAATAATATTTTGTGAATAGTAATTTTTTACTTTTATTTACCACGATTAAAAGTAAATAGGGTAATTAAGGGGAAAATGATATTAATATTACCCTAACACATGTCATAATTCTATTGGACAAGTTTATCTCGACCAAAAACAACCTTAGTAATAAAATATTATCATTTAGGTCCACATGGATTATATTAGGACATTTACTATTATTTAATTCAAAGAAGAGTTAAAAGAGTTAAAATCAATGTTTAATTACTAAAACATTTTTAATATAGGGTTATACATAAGATAAATTAGAATTTAAATATTAATTAGAAATATAAATAGATTTCCTACCTAATTTTATTTTATTTATAATTTTTAGACATTAAATAATTTACTTTATTTTTGAAAAAATCATGATGCAGTAATTACCTTATTAGTGAAATATTAAAATAATTGATATTATAAATAACCAAATAAATATAATTTGATACTTTTAATGAATTACACTAATTTTATAGGTTAATATTACATGTTAGTATTTCTTTATGTATGTTTTTTCTAAGTAATAATGCTGTTATAATTTTCACAAAAATCAAATATCAAATAGTGTCAAAATTGCCAAAAAAGAGTTTTTAGAAGAAATATTATATTAGTAATTGATATTAAATTAAAAAAAATCTAAGGATGGGAAAATGGACATGTATCATGATAGGTGTATCATTAATGGACCACTTGGGGGTCGCCTGGATGTTTATAATAAGTTTATTAACCATATAATATAAAATTACAAAGAGACATGGTAAATTTCAAACTAATTAACTAAGAGTAAAAACTAAAAGATAAGGTTTGTAATTTGACACCAACCTGCCTAAAACCTATTGGTTTAGTTTTTTGAGACCTATCCCCACATTAAACTTTAAATAATACACTTTTGTGCCATTATAAAACGAATTTGGATTTATTAAAAAATAATATTTCTAACTTTTCCAAAGGAGCCCCTCACCCCTATTATAAAAGGGAACTCCCCCTTCTCTCAATTTTAGACATTCAAAGCCTTTTGGCTCGGGAAAAACCTTCCCAAATATTCTCCCAACATTCCTAAATTCAACATAGAGGTCTTAGTTTGACTAAAAATCCATCCTTGGGAGCCCTTTGGATCATTTCAAAAGGAAGAACCAGAAGAAGAGATAATGTTTTCACCACCCTCTTTCACGTTCCTTTCTTATTAAACTTATTATTTCTATGTTATGTCTATTATAAAATAATATATCCTATATCTTCTATATAATATGATATAATTATAAATATGGTACAACCATATTAAGTATTCTATCCATCATTTGAATGACATGTCACCAAACGTGCGTACGTACGGCTTACCGTCTCCACGTCGTGGTGTAATTGTTATTCAAAACATTATTATATATATGGGTATAATAATGATGTGTAATTCATGAAAATAAGAAATATAACATGAAAATGTTCATGTATATTTGTTATAACATCAAATTATATATTATTTTAATATCAAAAGAATGATATTGTCGCTCGTGCGTACGTACGGACTATCGTCTCCATGAACGCGATGAGATTAATTCCCCATCGTATACATACAAGTATAATTATCATTTGATGATTAAAAATAATGTTTAATGACTTGATATAATTCTGTATAATAATAATATACAAACTATCCATAACAAAAAAGGCTCATGTAACAAAACATATAAAAGAAAACGAGTAAATTAACACCAGAAACGACGACAATACTAAGATATTATTAACAAATCAATGTTAAAAGATCATAAATGATATAATATTACTGTATATGATTCTTTTATACTTTAATAACAATTATTTCACCATTATATAGAAGGATAACCTACACAAGTCCAAGGAAAAGTCCAAGGTAAGGGTTATTTCACAATCTCTTCATTATCTGAGGTTGTTTATATGTAATTATCAATTGGGACCTCTTTATCATCCACATCCATGTTTCCTAAAAATGTATTTCAAAACATTCTTACTATTTTACAGATAATGAGTTAAAGTCATTTATACCCTTTTTTGACTTTTTATAAGAATTTTATAAAGGAATCGTTCCGTTGTTTTCCAAACATGGTCCTTTTTAACCTTTTCGAAATAATTAAGTTAAGAATGTTTCATTAACTTATACTGTGAATGCGGCTATTTACAGCCATTATCAAATCTTCAAAGATTCCATTACAAGATTATAAGGATATTTTCAAAGTAGATGTTTTATTTTATAATTATGTGACTTTTAAATAATTTAAAAAAATATTTCTCTCAAATAGTTTTGACTTCATCTATGTCAACATCCTTTGATGGATATTCAGTTTATTTGAAGTTGATTTATTATGATAAAAAATTTCCATATTTTATTGATGGTTTTGTGATATGTTTGACTGTGGATGTGCTATTTTTATACCATAAATTGTTTATGGTTAATGTATTGACATTTTGTATAACAGTTTTAATATGAATGTTTATGATATGTTTAAACCATTTCATATGAGGAATGTATTGGACTTATTAAGTGATGGGTGGAGCCTGATATAGCTCCTTGATGCTTTGCTAGGTCTCAAGAGACAGCTAAATGTGGAATTGGATGAGCCACTTTCCTAATTTTGATTTATGGTTTTGGTCGAGGCCTTAATCATTTTATGACATCTTGGATTAGGCCTTATCAAAATGTTTCAGAATGTCCAGCATTATACAAGCCCTCATTATGGAAATAATATTGATGGTTCATGTGTTAATTCTATTAGTATAATACGCATGATTATGTTTTATTATGACTTTATTTACTCAGCTCAAATTATTTCCATAAAAGTATTCATGTTTATTATTGGTAAAGTCTTATGGTTTCAATTATTTACCATGCTTAATATTTATGTCATTTTCTATTGTATCACTTACCCTTACTGAGCATTTGAGCTCACCCCTTTCTTATGTTTCATTTTCCCAAGATATGAATACGTTAGTAATGAGTGACCTGCAAACATAATCTAGGAGGAATGGATGTTTCTAATGAAATATATTTTTTTTGCATTTCTCATCAATCTGTAAAGTTGAACATTTGTATGAATCCTGTTTTCAATAATAATAAACTAATAGGTCTTTTGAGACATGATTTACATGTGATCATGCCAATGTTATGTATTAATTCATTGACTCTGGGTAACTAGGGTTGGGGCGTTATAGTTGGTATCAGAGGATGTTTTGTACAAACCTTGGAAGCTAGATTTAGATAAACTTTAATTAGAGAAAATATACCTAAGATATACTTTGAGGATTAGTATAGAAGAACATCCTAGAATTTTGGTATTGTAGAGATTTTGTGAGTTTTCTGAGCAATACATCTATGTCTGGATACGACTAGGTAGATGCGGATCTGGCACAGATGTACCTAGGGGTAAAACCCAAAAACACAGCTTTGAGCTACACTCAAATAGGAACTAGTGCACGACAACGGGCCCTGCTCCACTCTTGGTTACGACACTACCGCTGGACATGATTAGGATAATTCTTATTTTCTTTACAATCCATTATGAAGGGTTTATGAGTATATACATCCTCAATGAAAACATTTTTTTATGATTATGGACTATATACATAAAAAGTTCAATTTATGTTAAGTGTTTTACAAGTATGGAATTATGTATTTTTATTCATAAACTGATCTACTTTATGAAATTGTTTAGAAATGGTGCCTAGTGGAAGGAATGGAAACCGTATCAATGCACGCACTCCATGTAAGGATTTCCCTCCTGCTCAAGATAATTATAGTGGAGCTGGTGATGCAACTAGTGCTGATCATCTAATCACCATACTGGGAAAACTCACTCAGGTTATGAATAATAACCTTACCCGTATGGAGCACCCTGATCGGCAGTGTGGAGGATCAATGTTAGATCCCTTCATGAGGAAACAACCACCAACTTTAAATGGAAGTACAATTCCCTTAGTAGCTGAGCAATGGATAAACACTTTAGAGAAAATAATCCATGCTTTGGGGAGTAGCGAAAGGGAGAAAGTTGTCATGGAAGTTTACCACCTCACTGGAGATGCTGATCAATGGTGGCCCTTGATTCAAAACAAAAAGGATGAAGTGGAAGTGTCAAATATGGAATGGAGGGAGTTCAAAGTGATTTTCATAGAAAAAAACTTTCCTCGTGACCATCAAGCAGATGTGGAAATATAATTTCTGAGTCTGAGGCAAAAGGTGGATGAGAATGTCGCTAAGTATGAGGTGAACATTACAAGGTTAGCAAGGCATGCTACATATTATATACGTAACCCAAGAAGTATGATTTACTGTTTCATTGATGGGTTAAAACCATTTCTCTGTCGAGTATTAGTATCACAATCCGTCTCATCATACATTGATATTTTCTTATGTGCTATCAAGAATGGAAAGGAATTCTCTAAGTCTAATGACTTTAAATCAATGCAAGAGAAGAAGAGATCCGCTGAACACTCTAGGAAAGTAAATAAGAAAATAGGTAAGATTGGAAGAATTGAATTTCCACCCTTTGATAATTTTGGAAGGAAGCACACTGATTCCTGTCTAAAAGGAAAAGGAGTATGCTACAAATGTGGAAAGAAAGGCAAACTAGTTGGTGATTGTAAAGTAAACAAAGACGATACCAATGTTCAATGCTACAATTGCAGAGATATGGGAAATTATAAAAATTAGTGTCCTAAGCATTAGAGAAACATACCTCAAAAAGGCCAAGGGATCAAGGCCAAGCTTATGCAATCACTACTGCTGAGGTTGAAACACTAAAAGACATGGTGGCAGGTAATTTGATGGTTTCCTCATGTTTAGAAAATGAATTTTTTGATTCTAGATCATCGCATTGTTTCATATCTTCCCAGATTTCTAAGAGAATTAGATATTTCCAATTTGATTTAACAAGGGATTTTTAATTTAAAACTCCTAAGAGAAGTATCATTACATAGAGGTTTTTTGAATCAGTCCCTATTAGAGCCCATAAATTTTCCATATCCGCTGGTCTCATCTCCATACCTATGATTTAATTTGTTATTTTACTTGGTATGAATTGGGTTTCAGACCATTACGTGAAGATTTATTGTAAGAATATGGAGGTTACAATTCTTGATGATGATGATGATAAGGAACAACTCATCTTTAGAGAAGATACGTCACCACCTAATTCTTATCTAGATCCACCCCCAGTAGCTCAACTAAATTTAATTATCAGGGAAGAAGAGAATGAAATAACTGTGGGTGAGGAATGGAATGTTCAAATAGGGGATGTACCTATTGTGAATGAATAAGTAGATGTGTTCTCATAATATTTACATGGACAACATCCAGAATGAGAAATTGAGTTTTCCATTGATTTAATTTCTGTTTCAAGGCCCATATCAAAGACCCCTTATAGAATTAAAACTGTGGAATTAGTTGAACTAATGAAAAAACTAGAGGAAATGAGTAATAAGTGATTTATTCACCCTAGTGATTGTCCATGGGGATCCCCTGTCCTTTTTGTTAAGAAAAAAGATGGGTCAATGAGGTAATGTGTCGACTATAGGGAAATCAATTCTATAACAATAAATAACCAGCATCCCCTACCTCGCATTGATGATTTATTTGATCAACTGCATGGAGCTCAATATTTTTCAAATATTGATCTTCAATCTAGATAACATCATTTGTGTGTGAAAAAGGAAGACATTACAAATACAACATTTCGAACCAGGTGCGGGCATTACGAGTTTATAGTAATGACTTTTGGATTGACTAATGCACCCTATGTATTCATGGATCTAATGAATATTGTTTTCATGGAATATCTCGATGATTTTGTGGTGGAATTTATTAATGATATCATGGTATATTCCAAAATCTATGAAGATCATGAAAATCACTTGCGCATTATCCTACGGACTCTGAGAAGACACGAATTATATGAGAATTTTAGCAAGTGTGAATTCTAGTTTCAAGATATTTCTTATCATGGGCATAATGTCTCTAAATATTGAATCTCTATTGGTCATTCTAAGACCAAGGAAATCCAAGAATGGCCTACACTGATGAGTATTACTGAGGTACGTAGTTTTATTTGATTAGCAGTTTATTATCGACGTTTCATCGAGAACTTTGCTCGATTGGATAACCCATTAATGAAGCTCACACGTAAGGGGGTTAAATTTTTTTGGACAAAAGGGTGTGAATAATGTTTTGAGGAACGAAAGAGAAGATGAGTCAATGCTCATATTTTGACTCTACCATCGGGAAATGACGGGTTTGCTATTTATAGTGATGCATCAGAGAATGGGCTTGGTTGTGTCCTTATAAAGAATGATAGAGTTATTTCTTATGCATCACGATAGCTAAAAATTCATGAGCAAAACTATACTACTCATGATCTTGAGTTAGATTCTGTAATCTTTTCTTTGAAGATTTAGAGACACTATCTCTATGGTGAAAATCTGAGATTTATAATGATCACAAGGGTTTGAAGTATATTTTCTCATAGAAAGAACTCAACATGAGGCAAAGAAGATTTCTTGAACTACTCAAGGATTATGATTGTATGATACACTAAAACCCGGGGGAAAGAAAATAAGGCGGAAGATGCTTTGAGCAGAAAGGATCATGGAGTTTTGAAAAAGATGAGAGTTGAAAAGGATATTATATACATGGATCTAGTAAAATGTGATATAGGAATAACCATGGAAGGTGAAACAACAATTCCTTTTCAAATGGTTGCCAAACCATCTTTATTATAAAGGATAAAGAGTTCTCAGACTGGTGATGAAGAGTTTCAAAAGAAGATTAAAGCTTTTAATAATGGGTGATTGAGTGACTTTGTGTATGAAGATGGAATTTTTATGTTTGGGAAAAATATTTTTGTTCACAATATACCTGATCTAAAAAGAGAATTGTTGGATGATGCTCACAGTTCTAATTTCACTATACACCCTGGGATCTCCAAAATGCATAGATATTTGAAGGAATATTTTTTTTTCGGACAACATGAAGAGGGAGATTTCTGATTTTGTGTCAAGATGTATGGTTTGTCAACAACTAAAAGCTGGAAGGAAACATATTGGAGGAGTATTGCAACCTCTTCCCATACCTTAGTGGAAATGGGAAAATATCATGATGGAATTTGTCATGGGATTAGCAAAGGTTCCTAGAAGGAAATATGAAATATGGTTCATTGTTGATCATATTACCATGTCAGCACATTTTCATGCTATAAGGGAGGATTTCCCACTTGAACGTCTAGCAAGACTTTATATTAATGAAGTTGTGAGACTTCATGGAGTAACCCTATCGATTTTTTCAGATCGTGATCCCCATTTTACTTCAATATTTATGAAGAGTCTTCAGAAGGCCTTGGATACTGAACTTCATTTGAGCACAGCGTACCACCCTCAGATAGATGGACTATCAGAATGAACTATTCAAACCTTAGAATACATGTTTATATCATGCTCACATGACTTTCTGGGTATGTGGGATCAATATATACCTCTTGTAGAATGTTCCAATAACAATAGCTTCCATTCAAGTATTCAAATTGCACTATATGAAGCGTTATATGGAAAGAGATGTCGCACACCAACCAGTTGGGATGGCGTTGGTGAAAGAAAACTCATAGGCTCAGAACTGATGGATGAAATGATAGAAAAGGTGAAGGTAATCCAAACCCTCATCAAAGTAACTCAAATTAGATAGAATAGCTATACTGACTACCGAAGGAAGGATTTGGCATTTCGGGTTAGAGATCATGTTCTCTTGAAGGTATATCCATGGAAGGGAGTTATACGTTTCGGTAAGAAAGGTAAATTGAGTCCCAGGTACATCAAACCATTTGAAATTCTAGAACGAATTGGGGTTGTAGCATACCGTTTGGAAATGCCACCAAATCTCTCCAAAGTTCACGAGGTGTTCCACGTATCACTGTTGAGAAAATACATTCCTGAACTAACCCATGTACTCACCTATGAGGAATTAGAATTGGAACTTGATATGTCTTATTTCGAAGATCCCATCAGGATTCCTAATATAAGAGAACAATTTCTGAGAAACCGGACGACTCGACTGCTAAAAGTTTTATGGAGAAACCTTAATATGGAAGAGGAAACATGGGAACCCGAGGAACTTATGATGAAGAACCACCCGAGTCTATTTATGTAGTAAAATTCTAGAAATTTTGGGGATGATATTATTTGAAGGAGGGGAGAATGTAACACCCCAAGCTTCCACGGTACACTTCTCTTTTAATAATACAGTAGAGTGTGATGTGCACAATTTCAAGTTCTAACACACACCAAAACCAATCAAACTAGCCGTTATGAATAATAATACCTAATTTTTTAAATTTTATACATTTTATATTTCAAAATGGACTTCATTTTTTGATTCTTAATATCGAAAATAACCTAGGGTAAATTTTCGGTATTTTTCTGAAAACATTCAATTTTTAATGAATAGTGAAAAACACTGAGTTATAGTTTAAAACCGATTTTTTTTAAATATTTATTATTTTTTAATTTAATTTAATTAAGGTCAAAATAGAGACATAACATCTATATAAGATAAATGTAATTAATTGGAGTTAGTTTATAATAATTTTGGATATATAAAAATTTTATTGAACTTTTCATCGTCTTTTACCCACCTCCTAAGAGAATTTGGAAATTAAAGTAAAACTTAATTTTACCAGTTATGTGAGTGGAATTTCGAAAATCTGAGACCCATGGTTAATATCAAGGGGTAAAATGTTGTTCAATAAGATAAAAATTGTTTTTTGGTGAATAGTAAGTTTTTACTTTTATTTACCACGGTTAAAAGTAAATAGGGTAATTAAGGGTAAAAATGATATTAATATTACACTAACACATGTCCTAATTCTATTGGACATATTTATCTTGACCAAAAACAACCTTAAAATAAAATATTATCATTTAGGACCACTTGGATTTGATTTTGACATTTATTATTATTTAATTCAAAGAAGAGTTGAAAGAGATAAAATCAATGTTCAATTACTAAAAAAAATTAATATAGGGTTATACATAAGATAAATTCAATTTTAAATATTCTTTATAAATATAAAAAGATTTCATATATAATTGTATTTTATTTATATTTTTTATAGGTTAAATTATTTAATTTATTTATGACACAATGATGATGCAGTAATTAAGTTATTAGTGAAATATTAAAATAATTGATATTATAAATAACCAAATAAATATAATTTGAGACTTTTAATTAATTAAACGAATTTTATAGGATAATATGACATGTTAGTATTTATTTAATTGTGTTTTTTGAAGTAATAATGCTGTTATGATTTTCAGAAAAATCAAATACCGAATAGTGTCAAAATTGACTTCAAAGAGTTTTTAAAACAAATATTATATTATTAATTGATATTCAATTCCTAAAAATCTAAGGCTCGGCCAAATGACTTCTATTATGATAGGTGAATAATCAATGGATCACTTGGGTGTTTCCTGGATGTTTATAGTATGTTTATTAACCATATAATATAAAAATACAAAAAGACATGGTAAATGTCAAACTAATTAACTAAGAGTTAAAAATAAATTATAATCTTAATAATGTGACAAAAACATTTCTAAAACCTATTTGTTGAGTTTTTTGTGACCTATCCCCAACGTAAACTTTAAATAATCCACATTTTAGCCATTAGAAACCGAATGTGGAATTATTATAAAATAATATTTCTAACATTTCCAAAGGAGCCCCTCACCCCTCTTATAAAAGGGCACTCACCCATCTCTCAATTTAACACCTTGAAAGCCTTTTGGATCGGCCAAAACCTGCCCAAATATTCTCCCAACATGCCTCAATTAATCCTAGAGGCCTTTTTTTGATCAGAATTCCAACCTATGGGGACCTTGTGATCATATCAAAAGGAAGAACCCGAAGAAGAGATAATGTTTCCACCACCCTCTTTCAAGTTCCTTTCTTCTTCAACTCCTTCTTTCTTTGTTATCTCCATTCTAAAATAATAACTCAAGTATATTCTATGTACAATGATGTTATTATAAATATGGTACATCCATATTCAGTATTCTTTCCTTCCTTTGAATGACATGTCACCATACATGCGTACATACGACTTACCATCTCCACGTCGTGGTGTAATTGTTATTCATAACATTATTACTTAGATGGGTATAATAATGATGTGTAATTTCTGAAAATAATAAATATAACATGAAAATTATTCTTTATATATGATATACCATCAAATTATATATTATTTTAATATCAAATGAATGATGTTTTCGCTCGTGCATACGTACAGACTACCATCTCCACGAAGGCGATGAGATTCAATCCACATCGTATCCATACAAGTCTAATTCTTATTTGATGATTAAAAATAATGTTTAAGGACTTGATATCATTCTGTATAATAATAAGATACAACCTATCCATAACAAACATGGCTTATGTAACAAAACATATAAAAGAAAACGAGTAACTTAATACCCGAAAGGACAATAATACTATGATATTATTAACAATGCAATGTTAAAAGATCAAATATGATATCATATTAATGTATATGATTATTTTATAATTTAATAAAAATTATTTCACCATTATACAGGAGGTTAACCTACCCTCGAGAAAAGAAATTTACAAGGTAAGGGTTATTTCACAATCTATTCATTATCCGAGGTTGTTTATACGTAATTATCTACTGGGACCTCTTTATCATCAACATTCATAATTCGTAAAAATGTATTTCAAAAAATTCTTACAATTTTACAGAATAGGGTTTAAAGTCATTTATACCCATGTTTGACTTTTTGTAAGATGTTTGTAAAAGAATCTATCCGTCTTTTTCCAAATAAGGTCCTTTTTAACCTTTTCGACAGAATTATGGTAATAATGATTTTTTAACATATATGTTTAGTGCGTCTATTTACATCTGTTATAAAATCGTTGAAGCATCCCTTACATTCTTATAAGGATTTTTTAAAAGTAAATGTTTTATTTTATAATTATGTGACTTTTAAATGATTAAAAAAAGATATTTCTCTCAAACAGTTTTGACTTCATCTATGTCAATATCCTTTGATGGATTTTAAGCTTATTTGAAGTTAATTTATTAGGATACAATACTTCCATATTGTATTGAAGGTTTTGTGATATGTTTGATTGTAGATGTTCTATTTTTATACCATTTAAGGATTATGGTTAAAATATTGACATTTTGTATGCTAGTTTTAATATGAATGTTTATTATTTGTTTAAACCTTTTCATATGAGGAATGTATTGGACTTAGTAAGTGACGTGTGGATCCTGCTATATCTTCTCGATGAATTGGTAGGTCTAATGAGACAACTAGACATGGAATTGGCTGAGTCCCATTCCAAATTTTGAATTATGGGCTTGGTTGAGGCCTTAGTCATTTTTAGACATCATGGCTGAGGCCTTAGAATGTCTGGAATTATACATTCCCTCACTGTGGAATTAATATTGATGGTTCATGTGGTCATTCGACTAGTATAATATCCATGATTTTGTTCTATTATGTAATTATTTACTCATCTCATATTCTTTCTGTAAAAGTATTCATGTTTATGATTGTTAAAGGATTGTGGTTTCAATTATTTACCATGCTTAATTTTTTTTGTCAATTTACGCTGTATTACTTACCCTTACAGAGTATTTGAGATCACCCCTTTCTTTTGTTTCATTTTCCCATAATATGAACAAGTTAGTTATGAGTGACCTTCAGGCATAATCATGGAGGCTTGAATGTTTCTAATAAAATATATTTTTGTTGTATTTCTCTTCAATCTGTAAAGTTGAACATATCTATGAATATTTTTTCCAATAATACTAAAATGATCGGACTATCGAGATATGATTTCCTTGTGATAATTCCAATGTTATTTAATAATGCATCGACTCTTGGTAACTAGGGTGTGGCGTTACATTGAGTGAGATTTCCTCCATTATTGAGAAAAAATGAGATTTCATTTAAATATGTTCCAATATAAATCATTTAGAATTATTTCCTCTGGAAGTATTTGGATTTCCTATGACAGATTCCATGATGATGTTTTCCCATTTCCATGTATGTATGTGTAATGGTTGTATCATCCCCTTAAAAATTTTATTTTCATCCTTCACTTAAAAACTCACCAAATGCTATGATTGATATTTAGTGATCTACTTCTACATAATATACAATCAATAGTTGTCTCATAGATCCTGATACCTATTTTTTCACCCTTAGTGAATTGAGAAAGATGATCTTTTTATATCATTTAGAATCTCTCTCTTTATCTCTTTATTGGATGGTACATAATGTCATGACGCAAATCTTACAAATTCATACTAATATCTTTTAAAAAATTTGTAATTATATTTTCTACGAGCATACACTTTTATCATAATTTACATGTAATATCTTTGTGAATCATTTTTCATTTCTGAATGATATTTTTGAGAATTCATTTGTGAAAGTATTGATGTTGTTTTTTCCATTATGATTCCCAATTTAACCCTTTAAAAGATTTTTAAGATCATATACCTCTCAATTTTCATCAATGATAGATTGTATAGATCATTTATTCAAAGATGTTTGGACAATTTATTTTCCATACTAGGATTTTAGTAGATTGAGAAGACTTATTCCTTGAATAGATCTAACCATCATCGTGAGAGCAAATTTTTATCTTTCTATGTGACTGTATACTAGATCATTTTTTGATCCTAATATAACTCACACTTCCCCCAAACGTGATAAGTCCACTATATTTTCTATGAAAATATCACTTAATCAGACTATAGATTAAGCATTGGGTAGTTCTATTTTTGAACATTCAACTTCATTGATTCATATGATATAACTTTGTCATTTTTTTCAATAATACACAGCACAATCTCCTCGTCAAAGCATCAATGAATACCAATAAATTTTCTCCACTTGTGGGTACTGTGAGTAAAGGTGTAATTATAAGCATACATTTCAACTTATTACAGAACTCTACACATTCATAATTTCCAAAAAGATTTACTCACTTCCCAGTTATCTTGGTAAGAGGGTTTGACAGTCATTATAAATGTATCCCAAATTGATGATTGTAACATGTTAATCCATGGAAACTAAGGATATTATCCACAGATGATGGCCTTGACTATACTTAAATAGAATCTGTAATTTAAATTTCCATGGATATCCCATTTCTTCTGATGATATTCCCTAGTAATGTGACTTCGTTAAGACATAATTTAAAATTTTTATACTTTCAAAAAATATTATACATTAAAATGGTCGATAACATAGTTCTCAG
Organism: Viscum album; assembly: GCA_963277665.1. Taxonomy (NCBI): domain Eukaryota; kingdom Viridiplantae; phylum Streptophyta; class Magnoliopsida; order Santalales; family Viscaceae; genus Viscum; species Viscum album. The sequence continues at coordinate 304,439,093 of OY728166.1, forward strand.
ATGCTCCTCATGCCACTACCTTCATTTTGAGCATATTATAAAATAATATATACTAAATAGCACAAATATTTTGAGCAAATTTATAAAGACTATATTTTTCATGTCCATGAAGATTAATAGAGCACTAGGGAGCACTTTTAGAATCACCGTGAACTCATATTTCTTGTACATTATATGAAATGTTGTATTGGGGATATCTTACTTCTTAAACCATAGTTGATAATATACCAACTAAAGAAACACCTTAAATAATAATATTTCTCTATATATTGGAATGAATAACAATCAATATGTGATATAGGATATTATTTTTAATCCTGATCTTATTGAGATCATGAGAATCGATGAAAAGGAATATTTACCCATCCTTCTTCTTGATGATGAGGTCTAATTATCCCCATGGTGATGCACATGGGTGTATGAACCCTTTTTTCTAGATTCTAGATTAGTTTCAACTTACTCCCATCAAGACCCACAACATCCATTCTATATGGAGTCTTGGATAATGGAATCACCCCATGTATAAGATTGATTGAAAACTCACCCTCTCAGTTATGAGGAAGAACAGACAATTCCTCTTGAAACACATCAATTTATTCCCTCACATTGGTTTCATCCTGAAGGATTATTTTTCCTTAATCTGAATAGTTTTACCTTGATATTATTTCTCATAGAGAAATAATATTCATTCTTGAGATGTTTGTGCCAATGATGATTCATCATCCTCTATTCAATTTTACATATTCAGGGCTTCATTCTTGATATGAAGAGTGTTTTTCTTCTTTATGAAATTTGTGTTGGATCTATATAAGGATGTTATAACTAACCAATAATTGATTCAAATTACAAAAACAAGAGAATCAAAATGTTTGTTATGATCATCACGAATATATGACATGGGCGGAGATTTATACTTGGTATGAAATAATTTACCCATCTTCTATTTCCATTAAAAGATCTATGTCCATGATTTTTTGGGGTTTTTAATAGTTATACTAAATTTTCATAAAATAAATGAATGTGTAGGATTGTAATAAAAAGGTCTGTTTTATATTAATGAATAAATAACTTGTAAAATTTTCACCAATTCATTTTCAGTGTCCACATCACAGGTTGTGGTGTCAACATCTCACCCTTTCTATGTTTGAGGTTGTTGGTTGTCTCTAATACCCCTTGTTTTAGTGCATTGGTTTGAATATTTTCATGTTTACTTGATGTTGAAGAAATGAGTAATTCACTGAGGGTTAACTAGAGAATTCCTATCATCCAATGCAATAGTTTTTTTTCACTCTTCAATCACAAGCAATGTGTCATTCCTTCCCACAACTAAATCATTTTCTCATACCCACACATTGTTTCTGTGGATCTAATTTCCACACCATTAAGGAATGAAAATAATAAATGTTTTGGCACCATTCCATTTCTCCATCAAACCACTAAAATTGAACTGGGCCATCTACTTCTTGTCGCTATGGTACCCTTGATATTTTATGACATCTTTCATCTGTTTAAGGTAAAATTAGACAATATCATAATAGTAATACAAGTCTCATATCTCCAAGGATTTTCATATATGAGGTTTTATACAATAAAATAAGATTTCTCCATTGGATTCAGGGGAAATAATAGAGGTGTATTATAAAATTCTGGTGAAGTTTACCCCCTACTCCCCAATAAATTAAGCTTATTTCCCTATGATGAAATGGAAATGATTTATAATTTTATGTTGGAGAGTGTGAGTAAAATAATTATCAAAAAATGGTTTCTAGAATTCATTCCACACAATTTCATTGATATCCTCTTTAGGATTAAGATACATGATCAATGCCCACCACTAATCTGCTTCACCCTCCATATGATAAAAAACTAGTAGAACCTTCTCCTGTTTGAAAAATTGGAGGATAGATAATATCCATTTATTGAAGTGGATCCATTATTCTATGCCTAAGGGGTTAGTTTATCCATTAAAATTTTATTTCTTTTTTTACATGAAGGTCTTAATCATAGATTCCCTCTTTTGGGATGATTTGGATTCTCTTATAGATCCCGTATTAATTTAAAACCTGAGTCAGCTGAGAGAGTATCATCATAAAGATCATGATTACTTCTTTCATCGGGTTGGCTCTCTCATTGGGAATGTTATCACATTACCCATCACATTGGTTTATTACCCAATAACTAATATTTACATCCATAGGATAAAATAAAAGGAAAACTAGGGATGGGTATTTTTAAACTATTAAACACATTACGTGAGTCTCTGAATACATTAATGGTATTACTTATAAATTACATTTATTTATTATCTTACGACATTCTGGGATTCAATAATTATTATCGATTATATATTTTCTACAAAATATTATTGTGTGTATTTTATTGTTCCCTATAAAAATAGGTTTTAATGAAATTATGAATTTTCTAAAGCATACCCCTTTTGGGTTTGAAACTACGTGTGCATTACGGCACATTTTTATAGACTGGTCCCCAGTCGATTCTAGATCAACGTGGTTTTTTGGTTTTTACCCCTTATATACATTTGTTCTAGAGCCACATCTATTTTATGATAAATTTAAAATTAATACATTAGAAAACACACTAAGGATAAAGTTCAGAATAACAAGACATTCATGGGATTGTCTTATGAACATGTTTTTGGTACTGATACTGATAATCATGAACTTCTCCTATAAACAGTTTCACTCATGCTTAGGTTTTTTTATCTCAGCATGGGCTTGAGAAATTGATACTAATTTTTTTTAATTCCATATAAGCTCTTATAAATGGTATTTATATGCTTTAGTCCCATAGGTTGAGGAGATCACTTATTTTGTCTATATAAATTGAATTTTATTGAAACCCATTATTTACAATAATCATATTATCATTGTTCAACCACTATATCATCAATGATAATGATTATTAATTTTCTTTTTAATAATATAAAATAAAAAATGATTTTTATGTGTTTTCTATAACCATATTTCATAATAACACATTAAATTAAATGAGATAGGGGATTTAACTCATAACCTTTTGGGATATTAGAACCTATCCAAATCATGTGATTGGTGAATCCTAGGAATATTCTATAGTTTTATATCATTTCCTCAAGTACTATTATATTTGAATTAGTATTTGTCTCCATGATTAATTTCTAAATTTTTTCCCAAACTAAACCATGACCTCTTAATGAAATATCACCCCCCTAAAATATATATTTTTTATTTGAGATCATGTTAGGGAAATTAAATTTTGTTTAAAATGAAAATATTATGAATTTTACAATGTGACATGAAATGAACATTAACTTCAACATTATTTAGAAAATATATTTAATTTTATTTCCATTAATGGTTTTATTTTTTTGAATTATAATAATGGTGTTTTTAAAAGTCTAGAAATTAGATTTTGTAATGTTATTTGAAAGGGGTAATTCTGTAAAAAAATTATACGTTTAATGTTTTATTGTATTATGAAAATGTTTTAAATTATTGTTAATCATAGGTTTAACACTACCCGTATGGGGATTTCAGTTTTTATGGTTAAACGTTGGGTGAATTCTACCCCTAAGTGGAATCTAGTTAATATGGTTAAAAATATGGGTCAACACACCCCCGTGGGTAGATTCTAGTGCCCTATGGATAAGTAAATAAACATAGTGTGTCAAGTAGGACAAATGGTGGGTAGATTGACCTGTTTGGTTATTGTAAGGTTTTTATTGGAAACCACAACAAGGTTAGATAAATATATTATTGGAAAATGCAATTGGTTCCAAACTCAGGTTTTACCAAGGATCCCAAGTTTAGGGATTTATTTATTAATTTGTTCTTGTCCTGTTTAACTGTTGTATATATACCATCACAATAACCTATTACATTAGAATGGATAATTTATATACAACTTTTTTGGTGGCTAACTGTGTAATAATCATACACTTCATTGGCAACATATTAGTACAAAAGAAGATATCATGTATTTAGATAGGGATAAGGGGACATTTATGATGAAAATGGGTTCACTAGGTTCTAGGATTATTGTGAGATATGTGTCGAGTTTGAGATGTATCCACTATAGAGTAATGTTATTATTTATTACATTATTGTAATTTATATTCAATGTTTAATTCTAATGACATTTTATCTTGACTTATTATAGGATAATATTTGAGACACTCCTTGGGCTATTTTTTATTTGGTGATTGAATATTATTGAGTAGTGGTATTATGTGTAATACATTACTTCCATTATTTACCATTGTTATCAGACTCAAAACATATGTGTATATTCCCCCCAAGCATCCTTATTATACCATGATCACTAGTTAGTAGCCTTTGTCCTTTATGATAGTGTGCCTAAGGTTATATATAATTTTTTTGTTCAAGGAACTAGTTAGTGGTATAGGACAATGGGAAGACATAGAGTGGTATTATAGATTTATATTTCGATATCATATTGGGTTGGAATAAAAGAGACTATGAAAGTGTTGTAACATATTTATTGGATCATTATTAGTTGTATATAACTCATGTATAGTGCATGAAAAAATTCAGTTATGTTTGGATTTCTAATTTTGTTTATGATTTTATAGTTTCTCGATATCCACAATCTGTTGTGTACCTATTGATTCATAATATTTACTTGAGGGTCTAGTATCATGTCCAAAAAATACAATAGAGTAAGGTGATGGGGTACCTTCCTTATATTATAATGTTGGGTAACATATGTTTTGTCCTTATCTGATTTCTTGATATTAATTCATGTGGTTTCATCTACTAATGGATAAAAATGTGGTCAACCATTTAGTTTTTCTAAATTATTTCTATGGTGTTTTACCTAAAAAAATATGGGTTTTTAATATATATCATATTCATTGGATGACACAATCTCATTAAAATATGTATAATTATATTTTCTAAAAGGATTTGGTCAAATTATGTGTGAGAAAGAATCCTTGAATTTTTTAATATATACATATATTGAATATAACTGTATTTGTCCATACTAGGGGAAAATAGTAACTTGATAATGGAAAATATGATAATTCATAAAAAATTCTTGAATTAATGTTTTAGTATAATATTCATGGAAATTATTTATTTATGTCTTTTTTATTCCTAAATATGATGATTAAATTATATTAGAATCATTTTTAGATCATGTGTTAGACATATATATTTATGCCGCTTCTAAGGCTTTGGATCCTTGGCTGTAAGGGAGATAGAGATCATGATCCTCTGTAGGGTGGACTGGCACCTCCAAATGTTTAGGGTCCATTTTTTATGATAATTTATATGATATACACATTCATGTATCATATGAAATTGAGATAGGATCAAATCAGGATGTCTGGTTTATGTTATTTATTACTTATGAGTTTCAATGATATGACCATTTCCACATTATCAGAAAGGGTATCCCACATGAATCTGATCAGTGGATGGAATCTATACAGACCATATGTTATCACATAGAGAAATTATATGACAAGATGGGGACTTTATCTATGTACATATCTCATTGATATTCTAATCAAAGGTGGGAAATCTTTGTCCAAGAGTGGTACAATGTTTGGAATACCAGATGGATTTTTAGACAAATGTTTTCAAACACTTCTACCCAGAGAATATTCAGGGATATAGGGAAATGAATTCATGAAGACCTCATTGGGGGATATTATAGTTATGGATTGAGATTTCTATTTCATTCAGATACCATAGTATTATCTGAACCTGAATAATGATGGAATTGTTAATGCCTCACATTTTGAGGATGGACTATGATATAAAATCATGTTCAATGGAAATGCCTTTCTATTCTCTTATTTTGTATATATCATGTTAAGGTTTGATGTTACCATCATACTAATGTGGGTAAATTCATTTCTCAGTTCTCTCTGGACACACATAGAGTTCCATATACATGGGAATACATGCCATATATTCTATTTTAGATTTATTTATCTAGAAACTAGTGGCCTTAGGAGTGTAACATCATTATAGAGATAGTGAATCCAGCTGAATTTCACACAAAAACAGTTAGGTAGTCTAGATTTTACTTGTCACTGAAGACATGGAAGTACACATTGGGTTCAGGACTGAGGACATTAGGGACAATTTTAAAGTATAATACGTGTTATTTAGTTTATAGTGAAGATCCATGGTACAAAATATATTTATATGATAGATCCTATCAAAATATATTAAGACACTAGAACCTACACTATTTAACAAAGCATTTTATGATTGTGTACACCGGTTTCTTCACTTTTTGAAAAAAGAATATCATACTAATTTTATATTCTAATTTTATTGGAGTCTAGGTCTTACAGTTTATTACATATATGGTTTAATTTGGATCGATACACACTTGGTGATTGTGTTAGAGAGGATTTAGTAGTTCTCTGCTTGTGATATGGTTATTTGAAAATATTATTTTCTCTTGGACTTGTTCATACGAGAAATGTGTGGTTTTGATGTGATTCTAGGGATGAAATGGTGAATTACATATCGATCCCAAATCAACTAGTTTCATTAGAGTATATATTTTAAATATCCTTAGGGTGGTATATTATGGTTTGTGGGACAATAAGACGACCACATAGATCATACTAGAAATTCCCTTCTATGGTTAGGCGGCACATCGAATAAGGTGGTCAGTCTCATCAAGGATTAGGGGGACACACGAACATTAGTTTCCCCTACAGTTGATCTATTATAGGATGTCCTTAATAATGTTTTTTAGGACACCACCTTATTCAGGAGTCTATTTCTTGATCGATATATTTTTTGTTACGGAAAAAATTTTCTTCCCTCTTTATAGAATTTCTCTAATATATCTATAGGAATTGAAAACCAGTTGGAGGATTTTAAAGAATAGAAGTTATCCAACCATGCACATCGCCTTAGGGTGCTCTAGTTTTTTCCCTGAATGAATATGGTATTTTGAAGCTTTATGTTGATTATGAAGGGCTCGATCAGGTTATGGTTTTGAATCATAAATCTATCATAAACATTGAGGATTTATTCAATAATCTAAATTTTTTCAAGGATTTCTCTATGATATACCTATAGTCATTGTTTCACAAGATCAGATTATGAATATCTTAAAATCCATATACAACCTATTAGAGTTGGAATGGACTTTATGAGAACCACATTATTATGCTTGGCATAATGAATGGGAATTTGGTCTTTATGGCACTAATTAAGAGTTCCTTCGACACATAACTAAATTCTGTTGTAACTGTATTTGATAATGATATATTTGTTTACTCCAAGATCATAGAATAAAATGTTGCTAATCTAGAGATAATTTTCTGATATATTTGATGTCATAATATATATAATAAAATATCCAAATTTTATTTTTGGTTGGATAGAGTACACTACTTAGGCCAAAACATAAAAAAATATTTTGTTTTAGTGGTTTTTGATAGGATATGTATTATTTTTTAGGCGATAGGCCCACCAATTATTTTGAGATAAATACAATCGGGGATATATAGTTACTACCATCTAGTTATCAATAAAATAACTCACTTAGTGGCTCTATTTATGGAAAAAACTAAGAAGTAGGTAACATTATTATTGTATGATTCATGGTAGGAATCCTATTAGAGGTAAAAGAAGGGGATTACAATTGTGTAAATACTAACCAAACTCAATCCTATCAAGTATTATAACCTATTTTGGGATGAATAATATTCCATAGTGGGGTTTTACTTATAATGATTAGACAAGTCATTTCGTTTGGATTCAGAAAGCAATTCTTACAGAAACACAACGACATGACCATGGCTTTGGATCATGATGTAGTGTTACATGTATTGTTATATTGGAAGCACTTCATTATTTGGGAGAGGATTATGGATTACATTGATCAATTTTTTTTTGAAATTCCACTTATCATATAGTAAATTAAATCTAAATCGGATGAGTTTTGTATAGTACTATAAATAATTTAACATTGTTCTATATTACACTATTAAGTAGTCGACTGTGATGAAATATTACATGAGTATAATGACCATGTCACATTTACTTAAGGAGATATTGTTTTAGAGGATGATCATAATATTGTTTATAATGATACACCATGTATCTATGATTAAATAGGAATGAAGAAATTGGATTACCTACGCTTTACTTTCTCACTCCATGATATGGTGAAGGAGATATAGTTTTATGATTCTAATAGTCCAGTGATAATGGATATCAGTTTTGGGCGGGATCCCCTATCAAATAGTCCTATTATGAATATGATATCTTGAATTTAACTAGAAGAGTGGTAATTACCATGAGAATACATTAACACTTGAGTATGGACATTTTATCTTCGAGGCTAGTTGTGAATTAATTTTTAACCATGATATATTATTACTTACATCAACAATATGGGTGGATAGGAATACTGAATAACATATTCAATTTCAATTTTCAATTTCTAAATACTAGCATCATAAATATGGGAACATTCATCTCATTAGATGTAACACTCCATGATTTCATAGTATGTTATTTTTGTAACGTAATGCAATAACTTTAACTACACGCAACAGTGAGTTCAAGCGCACTACGACTTACCAAACTAGACGTTCAAAAGAAGTGATGAATAGTATTAACATAATTTTGAACTTTATATAATACTTATAATTTTTGAATCCATATTATTAGTTTCTTATATATTATGTAAGAACTAATTATTATTTTTAGATAAAGGATGTATATTTCAAAAAATGCACTTTTGCCGCCTTTTAATGGTGAACCTGTTTTAAATACAATATTTGAATCTTTTATATATTCAATTTGACAAAATTTACATCTTCTTTATAATAGGGACATAAGAATTTAGTTTCAATAATTTTTCGGTGTTTTTCTGACAACTTTCATATTTGGGTGAATAGTGAAAATACTATATTTTAACTGGAAACAAACTTTTTTAATAAATATAATTGATAGTGTTAAATTAAACATTTTAGTGGTTTGGAAGTAAAACTAGAATATATTTTTACCATTTAATCCAATACTGATCATTATAAGTAATTTCACATTGGGATTGGACATAAACGAGTGTCAATCTTTTGATATTTATTGTTTCTTAAAAATACGCCTTTAGGTTCTGACAACGGTAATTAATTTTAAATTAATAAATAAAACATATAAGTTTTGAATTTGGTAAAATAGACTTTATTTTTTAATTCATAATATCAAAATTATCTTAGGGTGATCTTTTGGTATTTTTCTTGAAAACTTACATTTTTTTGAATTGTGAAAAACAATGAGTTATTGTTTAAAACCGACATTTTATTTAAATAATTATTTAAATTATTTAAATTTATTTTATGTAGAAATGGATAAATAATACCTATATATTTTCAATTTAATTCATTGGTTTAATTTTGTAATAATATTAGAAATATAAAATTTTATTGAATTTTTCACCGTCTTTTACCCACCTCCAAGGAGAATTTGCAAATTCACATAAAACGTAATTTTACCACTTCTATGAGTGGAATTTCAAAAATCCCATATACACAGTTGATATCAATAAGAAAAATTTTGTTCAATAAGATCAAAATAATTTTTGGTGAGTTGTAACTTTTAACATTAATTTTCCATGGTTAGCAGTAAAAAGGGTAATTAACAGTAAAAATGATATTATTCTTACACTAAAACATGTTCTAATTCTTTTGGATAAGTGTAATTCGTCCAAAAACAACATTACGAATAAAATATGATCCTTTAGGTCCACTTGGATTATATTAGGACATTCATTATTATTTAATTCAAAAGAAGGGTTAAATGATTTAAAATCAAAATTTAATAACTAAAACATTTTTAATATAGGGATATCCATATAATAAATTAGTGTAAAAATATTAATTAGAAAGATAAAAAGATTTAATAAATAATGGTATTTTATTTATAATTTTTATTTATTAAATAATTAAATTTTTTATGACACAATGATGATTCAGTTATTACCGTATTAATGAATGATTAAAATAATTGACATTATAAATATCCAAATAAATTTCATTTGATACTTTTTATAAATTACACTGAATTTTTAGGTTATTATGACATGTTAGTGTTGGTTAGATCAATTTTTTTGATGTAATCAAGCTGTTATGACATCAACAAAAAACAAATACAAAATTTTGTCAAAATTGACATAAAATAGTTTTTTAATATAAATATTATATTATTAATTGTTATAATAGTCCTAAAAATATAAGTATCGGAAAAAAGAGTTATATAATAATATATATGGAATTAATGAACCAATTGGGGTTCTATTTTTATTTTATAGTATGTTTATTAACTATATATTATAGAAATACAAAGAGACGTGGTAAATGTCATACTATTTAGTTAAGAGTTAAATCTAAAAGATAAGGTTAATATAGTGACCCAAACATGTCTAATACCTATTGGTTGAGTGGTTTTAGACCCATACCCACCATAGACATTAAATTATTAATTTTGGATCCATTATAATGAAAAAATGATTTTATTATAAAAGAATACTTCTAGCTTTTCTTAACGTGCCCTCACCCCTCTTATAAAAAGGCACTCCCCCTTCTCTCTAATTCACACATTCAATGAATCTTGGATCGGACAACTTCTTCCCAAATACCCGATCAACTGTCCTACCTTCATCCTAGAGACATTACTTTAGTCAGAAAGCCAAACTATGGAGCCCTATTGATCAAATCAAAAGGAAGAACCCGAAGAAGAGGTAAATATTTCATCACCTCTTTCAAGTTCTATTCTTCTTCCACTTCCGCTTTATATGTTGATTCCATTATAAAATAATAAATATAGTATCTTCTATATATTGTGATGTTATTATAAATAATATACAACAATATTCATTATTTTATCCATCCTTTGAAAGACATGTCACCATACATGCGTACACACAGCTTTCCATCCCCATGACGTGGTGTAATTGTTATACAATACATTATTATTTGGATGGGTATAATAATGATTTGTAATTGATTTAAATAATAAATATAACATTTTAATTATTATTTAGATATGATATAAATTCCAATTATATATTATTTTAATATCGAAAGAATAATATTGACGGTCGTGCGTACGTATGGATTACCGTCCCCATGACGCGATGAGATTCATTTCCACATTCACCATTCATCGATGATTATAAATATAAATATTACCAATAAGTATGTAATATATTACATAATAATTCTACTTTATATATATATATATATGTACTTATATATATCTTATTCACATAGTTCTATTTAATACGATATGACAACGACAACAGTGTTTATGCGTATGTACAGACTATCGTATCCATAAATGTTGATTTTCATTTCATGTATATCAATATTATAAATATTTATATTCTAAATATATATAATATATAAATAATTTTTTATATTCTGTAAGTTTTTAAATCTTGATCTAATTGATACAATCAAGAGTAACAAGTTAAAACACTTACGACAAAGAAAGAAATTATTACCCAAAATGTTAATTTAACAGGAAAATTATTATTAAATGGGTAGTATAATCTCATTAATGAATCATGTATGATATCATAAATATTAACATGGTCATTGTATTTTATAACATACAACTATCTACATACAAGAGGTAAAATGTACCCCAGACTAAATGAAAGTGCATGGTAAGGGTTAATTCCTCAATCTCATTATTATACGAGATTGTTTATGTGTAAGTATTTACTGGGAAATTTTTATCATCCATGTCTATTTTTCCTAAAAATGATTTCAAAATGAATATTTTAAGGATTTGTGAAAGGTACCCTTTATCCAGATCATAATTTTAAATGTTTTAAAGATTTATCTTTTAATATCTTTTTAATTAATGTCCATGTTTTTAAAATGATTTTAAGGATTTATTTATATGGACATGAATGTTTTTAAATGATAATTTTTTTAAAAAGTTTTAATGTTCTTTGGGACACTGATTCATAAATAACTTTTAAATTACTTCCATTATAAATGTGTGACTTTTAAATGATTTAAAAAAAGGATAATTCTCTCAAAATGTTTTACCCATCATTTTCAACTATACCAGCATCCTTTAGTGGATATTATTTTTGATTGAGGTTGAATTATAATAAAACAATCATTCATATTATATTGAATGAGTTATTATTTTTTTGATAGTGGATGTTTTATTTTTATACAATTCATGGTTTATAGTAAATGTATTGGCATTTCGTATGGTAGTTTTAATATGAATTTTTATGTTATGTTTCAACTTTTTCATATGAGTAATGCAGTGGACATAGTAAGTGACAGGTGGAGCCCTCTGTAGCTCCTCAATGCATCGGTAGGACACATGATACAAACTAATGTCTTGGCACATGGCCTTGACAAAAATTTTATTTGTAGTCGTGGCCCAAGGCCTTGACATTGTGGTAAAGATGTCCAGCGTTAGGCATTCCCTCATTATGAAATTAGTTTTTACTTGTGATAAATCGACTATTAGAATATCAATGTGAAGTTTATATGGGAATGTTTGATTTATTTTTTTCCATATTATGTTCATGTTTTTGTTTAAAAAGGATGTTTTTTTATCACTTATCTTGCCTTAAATGTTTATAGCTTCTGCTAAATTATTTACCATTACTGGGCATCTAATCTCACCCCTTTCTTATGTTTTATTTTCCCATGATTCCAAGAAGTGTATTATTATTGATATAAATGGTTAATATAAAGGGAATAATGGCATTCTCAACAAACTATCAAGTATTTCCAAGGCTGCTAAACTGACCGGTCTTTCAGGACTTGATTCCCTGTAATCATTCAAATGTATTAAAATGATGAACTGAATCTGGGTAACTGGGGTCGGGGCATTACAATTGGTATGAGAGGAAGTTTAGTACAAACCATGGAAACTAGATTTAGATAAACTATTCTTATAGAAAATATCCCTATGATAGATTTTTAGGTTTAGTATAGAAGAACTTCCTAGAATTTTGTTATTATAGAGATTTTGTGAGTTTTCCAAGAAATACATTCATCTATGGATATGAGAAGGTAGTGGAGGATCTGGCCCAGATATACATAGTGGTAAAACTTGAAAACACATCTTTGAGCTGGACTTGAATGGGAACTGGTGCACAACAACGGGCCTTGATGCGCTATTGGTTACGACACTCCCAGGGGATATTCTTAGGATAATTCTCATTTTCATTACAAATCATTACGAATGATTTAATTGTATATACCTCCTAAAATAAAATATTTTTATGAATAGATATTATATCCATAAACTATTAAATTTTCAGTAGGTATTTTGAAAATTTTGGAATTATTCATTTCAATTCATAAACTGAACTAGTGTATGCCATTGTATAAAAATGTCGCCCATTAGAAGGAATGTAAACTCTAGCAATATGTATGATCCATAGAGTAAGAAAGATCATATCTTACATGGTATTAAGCCAACATTTAGAAGATAAATATTCTCCCATGAATTCTCTACATATGAAGAAATTGTATCATGTGTTAATAAGATAATTAAATAATTTCTTGAATCCTATGGCTTTGAAGAAAATCAATAGAAGAAAATGATGGAAGAGAGAAAGATGGATAATGGGAAGAGGAAAAAAAGGATTTTTCCCATATGTGATATCTTTGGAAAGAATCACCTTGGTAAATACCTGAAGGGAATGAGAGTTTTTTATAAGTGTGGAGAAAATGGACAAAAAGTACATGATTGCAATGGTAAGAAAAAGGTTTCAAATGTAAAATGCTTCGTCTCCAAGGTGTTTAGACACTATAAGAATCAATGTCCCAAACATCAGAGTATGCTGCAAATGATTTTTTGGATAATAACCATGTAATGATACTACCTCAGATGAAGAGGAAAGACTAGTGTTCTTAGGTTGTTATTATAGACTTATTTCATTTGAGTGTTATATCTGCAATATACTGGTTTTATGAATTATTGAGATAAATAAGGATTGCAGTACAATACTATTTTATTGAGTATTTGAGATTATATTGTCTAAGATAAGTTACCTAATAGTATACTACACGTTTCGGAAAATACATGGTTGAAGGAAAGGTAATACTTAATATAGTCCCTATATTGAGGTAGTGATTTTTGAATAAGAGATGGTTTTTTTGATTAAATTATATTGGATATTATTGAATTCCATGAAAATGATTAATTATTTGTATATTCCATCATTGTTGGAGTTTAAAATTTTTTTTTCTAGAAATAGTATATCAAGTATTCTATAAGGAATAAGGGAGCATGATTGTAATCAATAAGGTTTTATGGTAATTCAGGATGTTGCAGTGTTTTAAATGATTACAAGATAAAGTGATCACATGTTATTACATAGAGAAATGGATCTTCATTATGTTTACCTTCCTTATAAATTTTGGACTATGAGTTTGGATAGAAACATTTTCGACAACTCTAGTTGGAGATTATTTTTGGATTGCCAAAAATGGACAACCCGAAGTTCAGGTGACAACTCGTCGCGTCCGGTAAGGCCACGAGACTTGAACCCGCAACCGAAGGGCGAAAAGGGTGTATGACCTACCACTAGATTATGTGATGTCCTGGATTGAATAATGTAGTTTTTTTAAAAGGACTGGTAGAGTAATTACAAATTCCTTATTTTGGAACCCTATACGAATAGAATAAATAGAATATTTTTTTTAATGTTCAATTATCATTTATAGTGAAATATGAGTTTGTTGTAGAAATTAGATAAAGGATATAACTATACTTGTAAAGTATATATATATATATATTTCTCTTATTCTAGGAAGAAATTAATTCATAAAATTTAGGTATGGGTTCTTAAAACTAAAAATGTGTTATCCTAATACCTTATGTTTTGTAGAACTGGTGATATTTTAAATTATCATAGATTGATGGCATTGAGGCCCTCAATTCTACAATTGTTTGTGACTGATAACCTCAATCACTCCCTATAAATATTTATGTTTTCCATCAGATTTCTACCAATGTTCTTCTAATCGAGATCATAATTTGGTGGTGACTTTTTCATTCCACTTTTTCTATTATCTAGTGTAAATTTTTTTAACCCAATTTCTTATGTGGGTTTTCCCACAAAGTATTTTCAATTTTAAACCTTTTATTTTCGAAGAACAATTTCAAATTTCAAGAATGAAATTTATTAAAAGAGGGAAGAATGTAACACCCCATGATTTCACAGTACATTATTTCTTCAAAGTAATGAAATAACTTACACTACACGCAACACTGAGTTCAAGCGCACCACAACTTACCAAACTAGCCGTTAAAAAGAGGTTATGAATAGTATTAACTGAATATTGAACTTTATATAATCCTTATAATTTTATAATCCAAATTATTAGTTTGATAGACATTATGTTAGAACTTATAAATATTTTTCAAATAAAAAAATGTTTTTTTTAAATGCACTTTTACCGCCATTTAATGGTGATCATTTTTTAAATCCAATATTTGAAACCTTTATATATTCAATTTGACAAAATAAAAATCTTTTTTAGAATCAGGACATAAGAATTTATTTTCAATAATTTGTTGGTGTTTTTCTGATAACTTTCATATTTGGGTGAATAGTGAAAATACTATATTTTAACTGAAAATAACTTTTTTAATCAAAATACATTATAGTGTCAAATTATAATTTTTAATTGTTTTTATGTATAAATTTATTATATTTTTACCATTTAATACAATAATGGTCATTGTAAATAATTTCACTTTGATATTGGACATAAACGAGTGTCAATCTTTTGATAGTTATTGTTTCTTAAAAATGCGTCTTTTGGTTTTGACAATGAGAATTAATTTTAAATTAATAAATGTAGATTATATGTTTTCAATTTGGTAAAATAGACATTATTTTTGAATTCAAAATATATAAATTATCCTAGGGTTATTTTTTGGTATTTTTCTGAAACCATTCAATTTTTGATGAATAGTAAAAAACAATGAGTTATTGTTTAAAACCGACTTTTTATTTAAATAATTATTTATTTTATTAAAATTTATTTTTTGTCAGAATAGATACATAATAAGTATATATTTTCAATGTAATTCATCAGATTCATTTTCTAATAATATTAGATATATAAAATTTTATTGAACCTTTCACCGTCTTTTACCCACCTTCTCAGAGAATTTGCAAATTCGCATAAATCGTAATTTTACCACTTCTGTGAGTGAAATTACAAAAATACGAGATACATGGTTGATATCAGTATAAAAAATGTTGTTCAATAAGATAAAAATAATTTTTGGTGACTAGTAACCTTTTACTTTTATTTACCACAGTATATAGTAAAAAGGGTAATTAAGGGTAAAAATGATATTATTATTACCCTAACACATGTAATAATTCTATTGGATAAGTTTAATTCGACCAAAAACAACCTTAGTAATAATATATGCTTCTTTAGATCCACTTTAATTAGATTATGATATTTATTATTATTTAATTCAAAAAAGAGTTAAAAGAGTTAAAATCAATGATTAATAACTAAAACTTTTTTAATATAGGGTTATAAATAAGATAAATTATAATATAAATATTAACTATAAATCTAAAGAAATTTAATACATAATTTTATTTAATTTAAAATTTTAATACATTAACTATTTAAATTTATTTATGACATAATGATGATGCATTAATTACCATATTATTGAATGATTGAAATAATTTCCATTATAAATATCCAAATAAATATAATTTGAGACTTTTTTTAAATTAATATAATTGTTTAGGTTATTATGACATTTTAGGGTTGGGTTGATCAATTTTCTTGAAGTAATCAGGCTTTTCTGTATTTAATAAAATAAAAAATACCAAATAGTGTCAAAATTGACATAAAATAGTGTATAAAATAAATATTATATTATTAATTGATATAATTGTCCTAAAAATATTGGTTTCAGCCAAAAGAGTTATATAAAAATATATATGATATTAATGAACCAATTTGGGTTCTATTGTCTTTTTATTGTATGTTTATCAACCATATAATATAAAAATTAAAAGTGACATGGTAAATGTCCAACTTTTTAACTAAGAGTTAAATCTAAATGATATGGTTAATATAGTGACACAAACCTATCTAAAACCTATTGGTTGAGTTTTTTTCAACCCATAATCACCTTAAACATTAAATAATTCATTTTGTTGCCATTAGAAACCGAAAATTATTTTATTATAAAATAATATTTCTAGCTTTTCCTAAGGTTCTCCTCACCCCTCTTATTAAAGGGATGTCCCACTTCCCTCTAATTCACTCATTCAAAGCCATTTTGATCGGCCAACATCTTCCCAAATACCCTCTAAACTGTCCTCCCTTCATCCTAGAGGAATTATTTTTGTCATAAATTCATACTACGAGTCCCTTTTGATCAAATTAAAAGGAAGAACCTGAAGAATATGTAAATATGTCATCACTTCTTTCTTGTTCCTTTCTTCATCCACTTCCTCTTTATTTTTTTATTTCATTATAAAATAGTTACTCTAGTATCTTATATTTAATAGGATGTTATGATAAATATGTTACAACAATATTCATTATTCTATCCATCCTTTGAATGACATGTCACCATACTTGTGTACACACGACTTACCATCTTCATGTCGTGGTGTAATTTTTATTCAATATATAATTATTTGGATGGGTATTATAATGATTTGTAATTGATGTAAATAATAAATATAACTTGATAATGATTCTTTATATATGATATACCATCCAATTATATATTATTTTAATATAAAAATAATTGTATTGCCGCTCATGCGTATATACATATTGTCGTCTCCACGACGCGATGAGATTAATTTCCACATTCACCATTTTTTGAAGATTATAAAAATATATATTAATAATAAGTATGTAATATATGAAATAATAAAGATAAGAGATATATATATATATATATATATATATATTATATAGATATATGTAATTACATATATCTTATTCGCTTATTTCTGTTTAATATGATATGAAAACGGAAACATCGATTATGCGTACGTACAGACTACCATCTCCCTAAATGGTGTTTTTCATTTCAAATATATTTCTATTATATATATATATTAAAAATATATATCATATATAAAACATTTTTTAATATTATGGAAGTATTTAAATTGTGATCTAAGTTATAAAATCAAGAGTAACATGTTAAAACTCGTACAACAAAGAAAGTGATTATTACCCAAAATGTTAATTTAACATGGAAATTATTATTAAATGGAAAGTATAAAGTCATAAATGAATCATATATGATATCATAAATATTAATATGGTTATGGTTATGGTATAATTTAATAACATACTATAATCTTTATATATGAGGTTAAAATTACCCTTGACTAAAGGAAAGGGCAAGGTGAGGGTTAATTACTCAATCTCATTATTATCCGAGATTATTTACGTGTAAGTATTTACTGGGAAATTTTATCATCCTTGAACATTTTTCATAAAAATGATTTTAAAATGAATATTTTAAGGATTTTTGAAAGGTAATCTTTATGAAGATCAGAATTTTAATTGTTTTAAAGATTTATCTTTCTAGATCTTTTTAATTAATGTCCATGTTTTCAAAATGATTGTACGGATTTATTTATAAAGAAATGAATGTTGTGAAATGATAATTATTTTCAAAAGTATCAAAGTGTTATGGGAAACTTTGATTCAAAAATTTCTTTTAAATTACTTAATAAATGTGTGACTTTTAAGTGATTTTACAAAAAAGATATTTCTCTCAAAAAGTTTTAATCATCATTTTCAACTATGTTAGCATCTTTTACATGATATTATTTTTGATTGAGGTTGATTTATTATAATACAATCTTCCATATTGTATTGAATGTGTTATGATATGTTTGACATTGGATGTTATATTTTTATACCATTCATGGTTTATGGAAAATGTATTCACATTTCGTATGAATATTTTATTACGAATGTTTATGTTATGTTTCATCTTTTTCAAATAAGGAATGCAGTGGACTTAGTAAGTAAAGGGTGGAGCCTGCTATAACTCCTAGATGCATCGGTAGGTCTCATGAGTTAAAGTAGTGTATTGGCACAAGGCCTTGACAAAAAATTTACTTTTATTATTGGCACAAGGCCTTGACTATATGGTAATGATGTCCGGTGTTAGGCATTCCCTCATTATGAAATTAGTTATTACATGTGATTATTAGACTAGTAGAATATCCATGTGCATGTTTATATGGTAATGTTTGAAATATTTGTTTCCATATTATGTTTAATTTTATGTTTAAAAAGGCTGTTGTTTTTATCACACATCTTGCCTTAATATTTTATAGCTACCACTAAATTATTTACCCTTGCTGGGCATCTGAGCTCACCCCTTTCTTATGTTTTATTTTCCCTGGATTCCATTAAGTGTATTATGATTGATATACAGGGTTAAGATAAAGGGAATAATGGCATCCTCAATAAAGTATCTTGTAATTATAAGGCTGCTAATCTGAGCGGTCTTTCAGGACTTGATTCTTTGTAATCAGGCCAATGTATTATAATAATGCACTGACTATGGGTAATTGGGGTTGGGGAATTACACGAGACATCTCTATTTGTGGACCAATACAATATAAAAATGGTATTACATCATTATGTGTTTCTAATGGGTATCCCAGGAGTCTACATGTGAACTATACAATTTTTTTTCTAATAGATATCAATATGAAGGTTTCACAAAACATACCCATAAATATTTATTTAATAGTATATGATATTGTAAATATGTATATGTGGGAGATATAACACAACAAATGGGTACCATAGAGCATCATATCAAGTGTATATATTTTCATTACCATGATATTCTTGTAGATAGTTCGGAAATATATAGGTACATGTGTCTATATAAGAACATCTTACCATCCAAAAATGGATTGGATATAATAGCATGACATACAAGAACTTGAGAACATGTTTTATGAAGGCATCTTTGATTATTTAATCTCTTGGGATAGTCATCTAGACATAGTGGGATTAATAGAAAAAAATTGTTTCTTGGAATCCACTCAGATGTACCCATTTATTTCCATGTATTGTAACTTATTCTGATCACCCCAATATTAGTTGAAAACAAGAGATTCATATATTCATTGAATTATAATATTGAAATGTGATTTTGATAATACTTTTCTAATCCATAAGCGGCTGAAAATCACTTATAGAAGTATGTTGTATTATGTTGACTGGCGATGTCATTTTATGATGTTTCAGTTTGGTTACTTAGAATTTCTATATGTGTCACTAAGGATGAAGACGTTTTGGATTTAGTGGAAAGTCATATTAATTCAGGTATTTCTAGATCATTTTTGATTATGAAGTGGTTTTTCCTTCTTTATTACAAACAAGATCTTTCACAGAGATATTATGTGACGCTTGATGTGTATGACATCTATCAAATTCAACTATGTATCTTGAACATATATCATGATATAAATGTTGATGACATTTATAGGGAGGATAGTAATTATTTTTAGGAGTGTCTCATGTTTACTATCAATAAATACATGAATAAACATCATGGTAATACCATTCTTCAAAATTATGTTAATTGGAAATATGTGTGTAACTTGGAGGAAACATGGGAATAGGAGGTAGGTGGTTGAACCCAGTAGCTTTAACTTTTTTATCAATGTGTTCAAAAAGAGATGGTAAACATGTCTTAAGGATGGGTTTACTTAAAGTTGTAATTATATAAAACTTATGATTATGATGAGGTGAGTAATTTATATTTTATTCTATAACCCTTAATTTTTCCTTCAAATTTATATAAAATGGTGTTCAGGTTTCCACAAGGGTTCTTAAGAGGGTTCACATTTGGATTTTTATTTTTTGGGAAGTTTAGAGGGCACACAATTTTCACTTACCATGAATTGCATCCATGTATGGTTAAAATAATATGACTATGGTTAATAAAACTATGTGAAGGGGGAAAATAAATTGTGTGACTAATAATTTTTTCATAGATGTATTCTATATAGTTTTCACCAGATTTTAATAATTGTATCCTAATATTTTCAGTGAAGGATCCATAGATATTGGAGGTCATATGGTTGGTTAATGATTTTGCCATCCATATATCAAAACTAGGTGCCCCAATAAAAATATGGAGATTTTACCATTTTTTCATTACAAAATCTCACCCTTTAACTATTATTTTCAACAACTGTTTTCCAAAAGTATCCTCATGTGTAACCCCTTCTCCTATATTCCTTATTAGTGAATATCATTTTATCATGGACTATTTTTTTTATTTTTTTTTAATTGAATCCATGTGGTATATCAAAGAATCAATTCCTATCATTCCCTACATTCTATTAATTATTTTTGTTTTTGAAGGTTTTACCTAGTTTCACTAGTTTCTAGGGAAATATCTTTTCTACATTGATATCTCCATTTATATATAGAATTAGGGGTTCATATCAGGCTTCTGGCCTTTCAAAGCCCTACGGTTAGTGGATGCTATGTATTTCCCTATAGTCTTATTTCTTTTATAAAATTGTTTTGTATTGTTACACAATAAAAATAACATTTCATGATTTATAAATTAATTATATTCCTTTAATATTACATATGAATTCTATATCACTCCCCTTGAAATGGAAACTTTATTGGGATGGGATTCTTGGATAGATGCATAATGTGGTGTAAAAATAATTTTTTTTCCATTTATAGTGTAATGTGAATTGGGAATTAGATTTCAAAAGTTATAAACAATTTTGAAGTAGATGTCGAAAAATATTTTTGGATCCTAATGGATTTTATTTTACTAAATATTAAAATTGTCTTTATTGATATTTATAAAATTTATAATGGTATGTGGATTGTAAAGTAATTTTTATCTAAACATGTTGTGATTTTATAATTGTATTGTAATATATCAATGTTAAAAATTATTGTTAATCCTTTATTGAAAAATACCCATAATATATGTGGGTTTTAATTGTTAGACCAAGGGTGAACACAACCATTTGGTGTATGTTGTTTATTATGCATAAACTATGGGGGTGAATGTAATGACACGACCCTAGTTTCCCATAGTAGGTGTCTTATTTTTTTGCATTTTCATATAAACAAAGAAAATGAATCCCTATGGACAAAGTAGTTTATGATATTTTAGAAAAAATATATATAAATAAGTTCAAAATTACATATTGAAAGTAAAATAACACTAATTTTTTCCATTATAAATATCCATACCTCCTAGATTTTGCTTTCAAGTCATTCATAATTTACTTCATCATATCCTGAGATAATGAAAAATAAAAATGGGGTGAGGTCAAATGCTCAGTAAGAGTAAGAAATACCGATGAAGATAAAATAAACATTATACATGGTGAATAATTGATTACATGTTCCTTTATAAAAATAATATTGAACATAATATGGCAGGAATATGAGCTGAATAAATAATTCCATAACAAAACATGCCTTTAGGAAATGACTCATCCAATATCACATCTATTTGTCATAGGAGACCTACCGAGGCATCGAGGGGCTATAGAGGTACCCACCTAAAACATAATAATTCCAATAAATTATTCATATGAGCTTGGATTTCCATAAAAAAAATATACATTAATATTGAAACTACCATAGAAAATGTAACTAACATTCCCCAATCATAAATCACTAACCATTCCGTGTAACATGGTGAATGGTTTTATGATAGATAATACACAATAAAATTAGTCATAAACCATTAAATCAAAAAAGGTAGATGAATTCTTAAATTATTATACTGAATAATACATATGAATCAACAAGAGTGATGAATCAGACGAAAATACTATTTTAAAATCAATATGCAATTCTTGAGATAAATACTCTTTTATTTTGAAAGGAAGAGTTATTTTGGAATTTTTTTGTATAAAACCATAAGTGAAGTAAGAAATTATTATTATAATAAAATTAATTATTTTATAATGATAATATTTTCCAAAAAACAGATTATAGATTTCCCTTGAAAATAGGTAAGAATTTGACAAATTTCCTTGAATCAGCCTTTTTTTTGGAAGCAATTTTGAAACTATCTTTTTTTTAAAGGTGTAACTGTCCATAAAATAAGGAAGGATCATGGTTGGTGTACATATATAGAGTACCCAAAAAGAATTTATGAGTATTACATAACAATACACATGATTTTCATTGAGGTATGTAGACAATTATTGTAACCCGAAAGAAAATGGATGTTCGGGTGGACAAACCCTTACCTAAAGTTCTAATGTGTTCCTCTTTTGAACATAAGGTTGTATAATGTGAAATTAGAATCATTAACTAATTAATTGATAACAATTTATATATGTTTTTAGTTTTCATAATTATGTTTAGTTCTTTTATGTCCTTATTGATAAGTAATTATGTTGAATTCTGTAGTTTCGGAGTGTTTTTTATTTATTTTTAGAATCGATTCTCTTTTTTTAAGTGATGGTGTTCATGTTTAATGGTTGTAAATCTCTAGAATATAAATACATATTATTTATGAACATCAAGAATTTTTAAGTTTCATTTCTATAATTTGGTAACATGGAATGAATATGAATAATATGATGACCACCACTTCGATTATTGGGCGGTATTTGGATTATTATGATCAAGTTTTGTCATATAAATTAATAATATGTACATAAAATGGTTCATGAATTTTAATTAATTTAGTATACATATATTATAGTCTGTTTCAACCATATAAATTGTTTCATGACAAGTAATTAATGAGAAATTAAGGAATAAATCTTCTTCGTCCACGCAGGTTAGAAATTGGATCCTCATGGACATTGATTTTTTTATAAAAATAAAGGGAGAGAGTAAGAATATTGATGATTTTTCTTCAATTAACATTATATAATTCTAGTATATAGATGATAATAGATTTATCATGGTCACTTGGATAGAGGAGGTTAGGATTGAAAATTGAAAGGTATGAACATGAAAATAAAATAAAAGTTGAGAGATCCCTTATGAAAATCCGAAAGACTAACGTCGTCGCTTAAAATTTCATAAAATGATATTGTGGGAGAAAAAAGGTATCTCATCATATGGAAATAAGAAGAATAGTAAGAGGAATACATAATATCAAACCCCAATATATTATATTGTAAATTCAAAGAGATAACATTAATGTAGTTTTGGCTTAAAGTGGAGGGTGAAAGGTTCCCTTACCATGTAGATTAACTCCTAAAACTTGAAGGTTTAGACATTGGGGGATTAAGGATACCTTGTGATGAATGCTATAGAGTTAAAACTAGTAGATCATTGAGGATGAGGGAATTTTAATGAAACAAAATGAATGGGTGAGTGGGTATTTGTATTAAAAGATAGAGAATTGTAAATTAATTTAAAAAGAAACATCATTAGTTGTTATTCTTAAACTATGGGATTACACATGTTATTTTAAAATAGTATTATCTACATGGGATACATAATATCTTATTTTACTAATCAAATGTTGATCATAATTATATTTTAATTATTTTATCCGTATAATGTCATTAAACAAACAAAAAACCAAAAACGTTATTTTTAATATTCACTGAAAATTCAAGTATTTTGGAAAAATACCAAAAAAATCACCCCTGCCATTTTTTGACATGTAGAATTCAAAAAAGAAACTAAATTATTAAAAAATACTTTTCTAAATATTATTAATTTAATTTTTAAATAAAATGATAGTTAAATAGAAAAATAACAATTTTAAAGGTATAATTAGATTTATATCACATTGAAAATTTAATTAAGATCTCATTATATTATTACCTTAAGAAAATAAAATAATTTCATTATTTAATATTTATAAGGGTCATATTACTATTCATATTACTATTCACAAGGGTATGTTACTATTCACCAAATATCATGATTGTTCTATCAAACTCAAAATAATTTACTAATCACAATAATAGATTACCATTTTTCCAAATTCAAAACATATAAGAGGAAAAGTTGTGTTTCATGTCTAGATTATAAAATGAATTTATTTTCAAAACCTTTCGGTATTACATTCTCCCATCTTTAAAAAAATTTCTTCCTTAATATTTAAAAAATGTTACCTGAAAAAATTGGGCAATGTATTCATCATAATCGCCTCAGGATCACATACTACTTCTTCCAAATTAAGGTTCATCCAAAGAACCTTTTCCCGAAGATATGTCTGATTTATCAATACATGTTCCCTAGTATCCATAATCTTGATAGGAACTTCAGAATAAGATGCATGAGGCTCATGTTCTTCTTCTTCCTAGGTGATTACATGTGTTGGATCTGGAATGAACTTCCTTAACATTGACACATGGAAGACATTGTGTACTTTTTTGAGTCACGGAGACATTTCCAAACAGTAAGATACAGATCCAATTCAGTCAAGAATTTCAAAAGGTCTGATGTACTTGGGACTTAATTTTTCCTTCATACCGAATCATATAATACCCTTCAATGAGTATACCTTTATGAATACATGATATCCTTCTTGAAATTCAAAATCCTTCATTTAGTTATAAGTATATCTCTTTTGCCTAAATTGAGATTTTTTGTTATGGGTTTGGATAATCATCAACTTTTATGATGTTTCATCAACATGCTCTAGGCCTATGATATTTCTCTCACCAGACACCTATTTTTATATAACTCTTCATATTGTGACATCATAATATGAGAATGGAATCTATTTTTATAAGAAAATTCAATGAGAGGAAAATACTGATACTACATACCTTGAAAGTCATGTTATCAAAACCAAAACATGTCTTCCAATGATTGAATAGTCTGTTCTTATTTCCCATCAGTTTGTCTGTGGTAGGAAGTGCTCAAACAAAGATTAGTATCTTGGGACTTCTGAATAATTTTCCAGAATTCTGATGAATAATTGGCATCACGATCTGAAAATTTGATAAAGGTACCCCATGGATTCTTACAACTTCCATAATATATAGTCGTGCTAAATGTTCAAGTGGTAAATCTTATCTTATAGAATGAAAATGTGCTGATTTTTTAAGATGATCAGAATGACTGATATCAAATCACTCTTTCATAGAGTTTTTGGTAGTCCCATGACATAGACCATTACAATATCACCCCACTTCAATATTGGAGTAGGAAGGGGTTACATGACTCCCCCAATAGGTTGTCATCTGTCATTCACTTGTTGACACACCAAAAATCTCGACACATAATTAGCAATATCCCCCATCATGTTTTCCCACCAAAAATGTTCCTTCAGATCTCTATACATATTTTTTATACCAAGGTGTATTATGAAATTAGGGTTATGAGCTTCCTCTAATAGAGCCCCCTTTAGCTCAGAAATAGTGAGAACATGAATCCTTTTTCCAAATTTCAAAATTCCAACTTGATATATGAAATCAATCAACTTCCCATTATTTACTGCATTAATTTTTTATTATAACTCCAAATATTCATCCTGAGAACATTTTATACTTTTCAGTAATGAAGGTTTGGCATCCATTTGAAAAAGTAGTGATGTCATACCTTTCATGATAATTCCCATATCCATCATTAATAGATCCATGAACAAAGGATCCCTTTCAACTCTCATCTTGTTTAGAAATCCATGGTCCTTTCTACTCAAAGATTCTCCAACCTTATTTGCCTTCCCTTGGTGGTAGTGTGTTGAGAAATTGTGATGTTTGACTAGGTCAATCCATCTCTTTTGTCTCATGTTGAGTTCATTTTTTGAGAAAATAAATTTCAAACTCTTATGATCTGTATATATCTCACATTTTTTCCATAGAGGTAATGTCTCCAAATCATTAGAGAAATGAATAACATTTATAACACAAGATCATGAGTTGGATAGTTTTGTTCATGAATTTTTAGTTTTGTATATGCATATGAAATCAATCTATCATTCGTTATAAGTAAACAACCACGTCCTATCTTTGATGCATCATCAAAGATAAAAAATACATCATTCCCTGATGGAAGAGTCAATATTAGAGCATTCACTATTCATCACTTAAATTCAGGAAAATTTTATTCACATTCCTTCTTCCATATGAACATAACCTCTTTTCTTGTAAGATTGGTCATTAGGTTGGCTAAAAAGGTGATGTTATGAATTAAATTCCAAAAATAACCGGCTAATCTATGAAAACTACATACCTCCACTATGTTTGTTGGAGTAGGGCATTGATGAATGTCCTTTTTCATCATAGGATCTATAGACATTCCATACTTAGAGAAAATGTTTCCCAGAAAGGAAACAGATTGGAGAAAAAAATCACACTTTCTAAACTTCTCAAATAATTCATTTCTTCTAAGACCCTTCTGAATAGTGTTCACGTGATTTTCATGAACTTTAGAGTTTTTAGAGTATACCAGGATATCATCCATAAGCACCACCATAATGTTGTCAAGATATTCCTTGAAAAAACTTTAAATTAGTTCCATGAAAATAGATGGCACATTAGTAAGTCCAAAAGGCATTGCTGAAAAAATGTAATGCCCATACCAGGTTCGGAATGCTATTTTTGAAATGTCTTCCTTTCTTACAAGAAAATAATGATATCCAGATTGAAGATCCATCTTCGATAAATATTGGCCTCCATGAATTTGATCAATTATATAATCAATGCATGGTAGGGGATAATTTTTCATTAATTATATTGCATTGATCTCCCTATATTTAATGCACAACCCCGTAGAACTATCTTTCTTTTTAAAGAAAAGAATATTGAATCCCCATTAGAGAAAAACTAGGGAGAATAAATCAATTATCACTCAATTACTCTAGTTGTTTCGTTAGTTCTACTAACTACACAACATGTATTCTATAAGGGGTCAATGATATGGGTCTTGAACCAAGAATTAAGTTAATGGAAAACTCAATTTCCTACTCTGAGGGATGTCCAGGTAAATCCTCTGAAAAGACATCAATATATTCATTCACAATAAGTACATATTCTATCTGATCATTCTATTCCTAACCCATAGTAATATCATTCCCTTACTCCCCAATAATTTAATTCAGTAGAGATACTGAGGGTGGATCTAGATGAGAATTAGATGGTGAGGTTTATTCTCTAAATACAAGGGATTCTACACCATTATAAAAAATTGGAACTTCCTTCTTCTTGTAATGGATTTTCATTTCAAAAATGATATCCTATTTATAAAAATAATTATATCAATTTAAATAATTGGAATAATGATAAGGTTAGAAAAAAAAAGAACATTTATGTGACAAGGAGGGTACTGATCGACACACGTGTATTCCATTTATACATCCACTATGAGTTTTTAATGATTACTCCATTATTAAATCAAATTGGACGTGTCTAATTTTATTGGAAAACTGGGAAGATATAAATGAATGTGAGGATCCAGAATCAAATAATGTAGTGGATAAGTTTGATGAAACGATTACTGTACATGCCACCACTTCATTATTGACATTAATATTAGTGGTTTTGATTTCATAAGCTTGTCCCTGCTCCCTTGGCCTTTTATGTTTCTTGTCTCCTTGTCTCTTTGGAAATTCATTAGAATAGTGTCCCATCTCCCGATAATTATAGCATTGAACATTAATGGCTTCTTTATCCCCCTTATAATAACCATCAAGATGACATTTCTTTCCACATTTGTAGTATATTCTTTTTCCTTTGATGCGGGTACCATGGTGTTTCTTTTCACAATTTTTACAGTGTAGAAATTCAACTCTTCCTGTTTCCCTATTTTTTATTTCCCTTACTAGAGTTTTCAGTATCCCTCTTCTTCTATTTCTTTACCTTAATGTCAAAGGACTTAGAGAATTCATTTTCTGTATGGATAGAACATGATAATAAATTTTCATATGATGAGAAACTCTATGAGACCAGATCCCATTGGAGGAATGGCTTTATTCCATCAAAGAATCAATCAATTTTGCTCCTTGGATTTCATATGTAGTAAATATCAAGTCTTTCTATCCTTTTGAAGTAAGATTTATACTTTGAAACATTTTCATCTTATTTTTGCCTCAAATTCAAGAATTGCATTTCCATAGCTGCTTCGTGTTCAATAGGAATGTATTTATCTAGGAATATTTATTTGTATTTCCTTCATTCCATCTATTATCTCTCATCCTCCTCATTTGTGTTTTTGATTAATGACCCCCACTGGTCCGCATCTCTCGATAGCCAATAAACATCCATTATAACTTTATCTCTTTCCTTACATCCCAATAAAGAAAATATATTTGATAGGAAAGTTATCCACTGCTCAGCTAAAAATGGTTTTTTAGTCCCAATGAATGATGGAGGATGTTGTCTCATAATGCGATCTAAAATAGCTCCTCCACGTGGTGGATCTGGATACTCCATATGGGTAAGGTTATTATTCATAAGCTGAGTAAATTGTCCCAGTATAGTTATAAGTTTCTCAACACCCATCACTGCACCAGAGCCGACATCTTTATCTTTCTTCACAGGGATATCCATACAGGGGACATGCTCATTCATGTGGTTTTCATTTATTCAACTATACTCCATTTATAAATAATGTATTACACTAGATTAGGGTATGAATCATGATGTGTGATCATATCTTAACAAAATAATTAGCATAAATTGGGATGTAAAGACCCGTAAAATTCAAGGGAAATTATTTCTTAATTTTCTTTGGAATTTTACAAGAGCGCGGTTTCAGACGGCAACTGATTCCGAGGCCCGGAGTGCCCGGAATCAATTTCCGAAGTTTGGCTCGGGTACGTTCACTGAACGAACGAGCGGGAATTTCTAACTTTTGATCCGGTGCTCGGAATTGAAATCCGAGGACACCGATGAACTCGCTACGCCGATATTCGCTTAAGGAGCCCTTTTCCGAAGTTGTGTTTATTGCGGGACGAAAGTTAATTTTTGGGAGATTTATAAAAAGTTAAAATAAAAATGTGGAACACTTTTTATTTTTATTTTTGTTAGTTAACTTCTCCCAAAGGGAGTTAAAGGTGGGACCCACATCCACTTAACCTCCCTTGGGAGGATTAAGTGTGGTGGGGCCCACCCGAAACCCAACTTTTCAACTTCTCTCAAAACTCCCTTTAACCCCACTTTAAATGTTTTGACAACTTAGCTTATTAATTAGGTTGAGTTGTTTAAACTTTTTCAAACCATTAAAATTCAAAAAGGTTTGGTTGAGTTAATAAAATAAGCTCTTAGCTTATTTTATTTGGTTAGAATTGTTTAGCCATCTTGAGAGAGCATTTTGGGTTCTTCTCCTTCTTCTTCAAACTTTGACGAAGAACGCTCAAGCTTTGACGAAGAATGCTCAAGCTCCGACGTAGAACGCCACTCCTCTCTTCTTCGTCTTCGATGTCAACGAAAGGGAACGCCGCTTCCTCCTCAGACTTCCTTCGTCGGCATACTAAGATTCGCAAAGGACGTACCTCTTCGGACGTACCTCTTCGTCATCGGATTTGACGAACGATTACCGCGACGCCCGACCTCCGCGACGTTGTCTTCCGCGGGTCGTTGACAATCTTCGAACTTGAACCCATGGTAGGGGTTGTTGTTAATTGTTTATTTATTTATCCTTGTTCGTGGTTCTGGCATGACTAACGTGAGGATATTTAAATATGTGTTATCATTTAACGTGAGGGGGCCGGACCGCATGAACATGTCCGGACCCCCTCCTTTGTTCTTGTTGATTTATCTTGCAGATGAAACAAGATGGCGTGGTGCCGTCGCACCACGCGGATATTCGCACACTTATATTACGCGGCACCGTCGCGCCGCGCCGTGGAAGAATCATCAAAAACGCGACGTCGTCAAGCCGTGTCGAAGGGAATCAAAGGCGCGGCGGAGGGGCGCGGTGCCGTCGCACTGCGCCGGACGACGAACACCGTGGCCGGTTCCGGGCCACGGCGGAACGGGAAGACCGGCGGCCGGGCCGCCGGCGTCGGAAGTCGGAAAAGGGGACCGGTTTGCCGGCCCCCTTGGTGAAAAACCGGTCGGCCAGGTGGCCGACCGGAAGGTCAAAGCCCGGGGGAATTTAATTCCCCCGGCCAGCGTTCAAAAGCCCCCCCCCATTTAATTGGGGGGGGGGGTTTCCTTGGGGGGGGGGGGGGGGGGGCAGGCGACCCCCCGGTTCTTTTCAAAGCAGGCCCCCCACGAGGGGGGGGGGGGGGGGGTTTCCAAAGGCGCGGCTAAAAGCCGCGCCGCCAATCCGATGAAGCCGGGGCTTAGCCCCCCGCGCGTGGCACCAGCGGCGCCAGGCCGCGCTGCCGCGCCGGACCGCGCCGCTGCGCCGGTCCGCCGCCGGCCGGGCCGGGTCGGACCCGGGTCGGGTCGACCCGGTTCGGGCCGACCCAGGGGGCGTCGGGCCGGGTCGGCCGGGACCCGGACCCCCCGTTTTCGAGACGGATTCGGTGTTTTGGCCATAACATGATCCACAGACATCCGATTGACGAACCGTCTGCGGAAACACGATTCTTGGATCGAGACAGTCGTTTCGGTATATCGCACTCAATGTTTCGGAATACTTTGTGTTCGGCCGGGTTGGTTCGTTCACGAAACCAACCGGGCCTTCGGAGCGGAAACGCTCATATCTTGAGCTACGGACGTCCGATTGACGTGCCGTCAGCTTTGTTGTGTTCCTCTTAGAAAGACGGATCTTTTGGCATACTCCAACCGAGGTTTGGATGCAGGTGGAGTACGGTCGGGTTTGTTTTTCCTTAAAAACCAACCGGGCCCCGGGGACGAAAATGCCAATAACTCTTAGACCGGGCGTCCGATCGACGCGCCGTCTGTTGCTTTGAGTTCCTGTTGACGATACGGAACTTTTGGATATATCAACTCTGGACTTTGTGACAGTTGATGTATCAGCCTCTCGGCTCGTGGAGCGGACCCTCCAAACGAGCTTGCTGTGTGCGGGAACCCTAGTACTGGCTGCGACTGTTACTGCGACTGTTACTGTGACTGCTACTACTGCAACTGCTACTGTGACTGCGGCGACGACAGTACAGAGATCCTGTGTGGATTCGAAGATGAAAACTACAGCACTCAGCGATCCTACGTGGATCAGTGCTAAAGGTCATGTGCGGGCCCGATCCTGTGTGGGTCCGATCCTGTGTGGGTCTTTGCGCTCAGCGGTCCTGTGTGAACCAGCGCCTACAGGTCCTATGTGGGCCCGATCCTGTGTGGGTCCTTTTCGGGGGTTAGTTACCTATCGATCCTTCATGGGTCCGACGACATAGATGGATCCGAGATCATCTTTATCGTCTTTCGAAGAAGTATACCAGTGTGAGCTGAATCCTGTTGCTTTCCTCTGAGGATTTTGTTGTGCTATCCTTTGTGGATTACGTTTTGCTTTCCTGTGTGGAATACGTTTATTTTCTTGTGTGGACTGAGTTGTACTTGGGCTCGGAGGTTGGAGCGTATTTGAAATTGATGGCTTAGGTATGTGTATGGGCATATACCTAAGCAGTGTCGATTGTTACTTCGTGATTGTACCTTTCTTCGTGGTTTATCCTTTGTGGATTTGAGAGACCTTTAGGGGTCTCGGGGTCCCTACTGAGTAGCTTATACTCACCCCTACACGGGCTTTGCCCGCACTACGTTGTGTTGGTTGCAGACGACGGACAGCGTTGATCTTAGTTGAGGCTTGCAGAGCAGGACGGTACATGGAGGTGGACCACTGGGCGGGACGTGCTCGGAGCGGACGACGGGACCCGTGGAGCAGTGGAGCTATCTATACCCACCATTTAGGTGGGATTTCCAGTGGACAGCTCGGTGTAGCGGCTTTTACTTTTCAGTTGCTGTTTTCCCTTTCGAGTTGTACTTTACTTTCAGTTTGGGTTTGTATACTGACCCATTTACTTTTCCGCACTTTCAGTTGTACTCTGTTTTTACTTAGTGTTTACTTTCCGCTTGCTTACTCTGTGGTGTTTGTTTACTTTACAAAGGTAATGCCTGCCCTTTTTACCGGGATTTACGCCTTGGTGCTAGTCGCTATCCCCTGGCCTATGGAAGGCGGGCTTGGGGTAGTCACGGCACGGACCCTGAGGGCGGGTCGTGACAAATTGATATCATAGGAGTTTGGTTCTACCGCGAACTCTGATCTTTTCTATGTGAAGCAATAATGTTTAGCGTATTGAGTGTGGTTATCAGTCCAGGGAGTCCCGTGTTGGTGCGGCGGCCGACGTATCCGTACACCAGGACCCTGACTTCTGATTTTGGACATAATGCACGAAAACATTGATTGCGTGTGTGTTTCAAAGTTTTCTTTGTGATTACTTATATCAGCTCACCAGGTATACTGTTTGACCGTGGCGCACCTGATTCCTTTTCAGGATGGCCCCACGACGGCAGCCAGCTAGGGTTCCGAGAGTCGAGTGTGACGACAGCCCACCGAGTGACGAGGCCTCGGTGCAGGGCCCTTTGTCAGTAGTGCCACCGGCGGTAGCTCTACCCGCCGAGCCCCCGATGCTTCCAGAACCAGCCGCTGACGATGCACGCCGCCTCAGCGCACTGCATGAGTTTCAGCGCCAGCGACCACCCAGGTTTCACGGGGAGACGGATCCCCAGGCAGCCGAGGACTGGCTGGAGGCAGTGGTACGTGTGTTTAGGCTAGTGAGGACACCAGCAGACCTCATGGTTATCCTCGCTGTGATCCTACTATACGCAGCAGCAGGACGATGGTGGAGCTTGATGCTCCAGGTGCACGATGAGGCATCTCTACTTTGGATGGACTTTGAGAGCCTCTTCCGCTCAGAGTTCGTCCCAACCACCCTTCGTGCGGTGCGTATCCAGGAGCTTCTTCAGCTGCAGCAGGGCAGCATGACGGTCGCTCAGTACTCGGCGAGATTTACTGATCTCTCGCGCTACTCGACCGACATGGTACGGGACCCATTCTTCCGGGCTCAGACCTTCGAGCAGGGTTTGAGACACGAGACCAGGGCATCGCTGATCTCCCTCAGCATACCGACTCAGACAGGAGTACTGGAGCGGGCCCTCCTGATCGAGAGCTTCCTTGCTGAGTCTACACCAGCGCAACGACCCACCGCAGGGCGACACGTGGCAGAGTCATCTGCAGCAGGCAGTCGATGGATGAATCAGGGGTCCAGACAGACCAGACCTTCAGGAAGACGACCTCAGGGCACTGGCTCAGTAGTGCGGAGCACACATCGAGGAGCCAGTCTTTCGAGAGGCAGCCAGTGCTACTCGTGCGGCGGGCAGGGCCACATGGATCGTGACTGCCCGACCCGCCATGCTTAGGAGCATCAGACAGTTGAGGGACCACCAAGACAGAGGCAGAGGGTCGACCGTGGCAGTCCGCAGGGAGGAGGCGGACGAGGCAGAGGAGCTGGTCGAGCAGCCGGTGGTGGGCGATGCTTTGAGGCTCTGCCACCACCACCACCAGGAGGTCCACCCCGACCACAGGGAGCTGGCAGGCAGAGATAGGCACAACTCCAGGCAGCAGAGGCCTATGACCACGGCGCACCCGAGATGATTCGAAGTACTATCTGTGTCTATTCCACCCTTGCTGCAGTACTTATAGACACAGGAGCGAGTCACTCTTTTATAGCCGCTGCCCTTGTTCGGAGCTCGGAGATTCCGACAGAGCCGTTGGCTCGATCCTTACGGCTAGAGACTCCTACGGGAGCAGACTCGACGATTACGCACTGGTGCCGGCAGTGTGAGCTTACTCTAGGAGGCGAGAGCTTTGGCTGGGATCTTCTTGTAGCAGCGTCTAGGCCTTACGACGTCATCTTGTGCATGTATTGGCTGTCTACGGTCCATGCACAGATTGACTATTTTAGGCGCACGGTGCGATGTGTACGCACCGATGGGAGCAGGTTCAACTTCACCGGCGAGAAGGGAGCCTCTGCAGCACAGGATGGACTTCCACGGAGGAGAGGACAGCCCATCACTCATCAGTTGGCTAGCCTCATCCTTGGAGCAGTTGACGTGCGAAGTCTTGGTTTTCCTGCAGTGGTGGATCAGTTTGCGGACGTTTTCCCGACGACGTTCCAGGGCTACCTCCTCGTAGAGAGGTAGACTTTTATATTGACTTGTACCCCGGGACAGCCCCGATATCCACTCCAACATATCGGATGGCCCCCGCCGAGCTTCAAGAGCTATGAGTACAGTTGGAGGGCTTGCAGGGAAAGGGGTTCATCCGACCCAGTGTTTCACCCTGGGCTTCCCCGATATTGTTCACCAAGAAGGAGGTCGGGAGCCTGCGACATTGTGTTGACTATCATCGCCTGAACCAGGTGACAGTGAGGAACAAGTATCCGCTACCGAGGATTGATGACCTCTTTGATCAGCTCAAGGGAGCACGGTGGTTCTCAAAGATAGACCTCAGGTCAGGCTATCATCTGTTCAGAGTCAGAGATGAGGATGTGCAGAAGACGACCTTCAGATGTCGGTATGGCCACTATGAGTTCTTGGTTATGCATTTCGGTG
This sequence comes from Viscum album, assembly GCA_963277665.1. Lineage (NCBI taxonomy): Eukaryota > Viridiplantae > Streptophyta > Magnoliopsida > Santalales > Viscaceae > Viscum > Viscum album. Next base: position 304,474,562 of record OY728166.1, read on the forward strand.
TAACCAATGCTCCAACAGTGTTCATGTATCTCATGAACAGGATCTTTTAGCCATAACTCGATTGGTTTGTCGTGGTCTTCATCGACGACATTCTGATTTACTCTACGACTGAGGAGGAGCACGCCTATCACTTGCGAGTTATACTAGACACACTCCGAGAGCACCAGCTTTATGGTAAGCTCTTGAAGTGCCAGTTCTGGATACGTGAGGTCCACTTCTTGAGACACGTTATCTCTGAGGCGGGAGTTGCAGTGGATCCTGCAAAGATCGAGGCTGTGTTAGCATGGGAGCCACCCAGGAGCGTGACTGAGGTTCGATGTTTCTTGGGACTAGCTGGATACTATCGGAGATTCATGCCAGACTTCTCTAGAGTTTCGGCACCACTCAAAGCTTTGACGAAGAGAGGGAAACCCTTCGGGTGGTCAGACAGATGTCAGCAGAGCTTCCAGGAGCTGAGACAGAGATTGACTAGCGCACCTATCTTGAGGTTGCCCGAGGAGGGAGTAGGGTACGTAGTCTACTGTGATGCATCAGGGACCGGACTCGGATGTGTTCTGATGCAGGAGCGGGCAGTGATCGCCTATGGATCACGTCAGTTGAGGCCGCATGAGAAGAACTACGCTACCCATGACCTGGAGTTAGCAGCAGTGGTCTTCGCTCTGAAGACATGGCGACACTATCTGATGGGCGACCGCTTTACAGTCTTTTCCGATCAACAGAGTCTCAGGTATATCTTCTCGTAGAAGGACCTGAACCTGAGACAGCGGCGATGGCTCGAGTTCCTCCAGGACTATGACTTTGAGATAGTCTATACTCCTGGGAAGGGGAACGTAGTAGCTGATGCCCTCAGCAGGAGGACGGGTATTCAGCTACTTGAGGAGGCGACGGAGCAGCTAGCCTCTTTACAGATATCCTTCGTGGATAAAGATGGAGCAGCCTTCCTCCAGTCTCTCACAGTCACCCCTCCACTACTGCAGTGGGTCATAGAGGCACATCGTGAGGACGCTGACTGTGAGACACGGCGTGCACAGATATCCTCGGGACAGGAACCTGATGGTTTCTCCCTTGGAGCAGAGCACGCCATCCTTTTCAGAGGACGTACCATGGTACCAGTCTCTTTCTGAGAGGAAGTGCTGAGAGAGTTTCACACTTCTCCTTTGGCGGTACATCCTGGAGTGGAGAAGATGTACCAGGACCTCAGATGACAACACTGGTGGCCGGGCATGAAGAAGGCAGTAGCATAGTTCGTTTCTCGATGTCTCACCTGCCAGCAGGTGAAGGCAGAGCATCAGGTACCAGCAAGCTTGGTACAGCCCTTGGAGGTTCCGGAGTGGAAGTGGGACGACATATCTATGGACTTCGTGACTGGACTTCCACGCACTTCCAGAGGTCACGACTCCATCTGGGTGATTGTTGACTGACTCACCAAGTCAGCACACTTCTTACCCATCAGAGAACAGGGCTAAGTGGAGAGCTTGGGACGTCTCTACATTCAGGAGATTGTGCGGCTCCACGGCGTGCCATCATCTATCGTCTCCGATCGAGATGCCTGCTTTACATCCCATCTTTGGAAGGGGTTGCAGGAGGCGTTCGGGACGCAGCTACGTCTGAGCATAGCCTTTCACCCTCAGACGGATGGTCAGACGGAGAGGACCATTCAGACTCTCGAGGACATGCTCCATGCATTGTCCTCGACTTTGGTCATAGCTGGGAGGACCACCTACCCTTGTCGGAGTTTGCGTACAACAACAGCTACCACTCCACCATCGGGATGGCACCGTACGAGGCGTTGTACGGCCGACCTTGTAGATCTCCTTTGTGCTGGACAGACCCTGGGGAGTCAGCACTTGTGGGACCGGAGATGGTCCAGGCCACGACAGAGAAGGTCCATGTCATCCAGGAGCAGATGAGGACAGCTCAGAGCCGGCAGAAGTCATACGCTGACAGGAGGCGGAGGCCACTAGAGTTCGAGGATGGCGACCACGTCTTCTTGCGGGTCTCACCTCGACGTGGTATTCGGAGATTTGGCCGAGGCGGCAAGTTATCTCTGCGCTTCATCGGACCCTTCTAGGTCCTCAGCAGGGTTGGTGAGGTGGCTTATCGCCTGGCTCTGCCACCTCAGTTGCACCAGGTTCATGACGTCTTCCACATGTCTCAGCTGAGGAGATACGTGCATGACCCGACGCACATCTTTGACCATGGGGAGCTTGACGTTGACGATGGGGCGACTTTTACGGAGGTCCCAGTGGAGATAGAGGATCGACAGGAGCGGGTCCTACGTGGGTGATCGATTCCTCTTGTGCGCATCAGATGGCAGCACGAGAATCTCCAGGAGAGCACATGGGAGCGGGAGGCTCAGATGCGTGCTCAGTACCCTCATTTGTTTCCCTAGTTTTTGATGTATCTTTACGGGGATGTAAAGCCCTAAGGTGGGAATAATGTAAAGACCCGTAAAATTCAAGGGAATTTTTTTCTTATTTTTCTTTGGAATTTTACAAGAGTGCGGTTTCAGACAGCACCTGATTCCGAGGCTCGGAGTGCCCGGAATCAATTTCCGAAGTTTGGCTCGGGTACGTTCAGTGAACGGACGAGCGGGAATTTCTAAATTTTGATCCGGTGCACGGAATTGAAATCTGAGGACACCGATGAACTCACAACGCCGATATTCGCTTAAGGAGACCTTTTCCGAAGTTGCGTTTATTGCGGGACGAAAGTTAATTTTTGGGAGATTTATAAAAAGTTAAAATACAAAATCTGGAACACTTTTTATTTTTATTTTTGTTAGAAACTTCTCCCAAAGGTAGTTAAAGGTGGGACCCACATCCACTTAACCTCCCTTGGGAGGATTAAGTGTGGTGGGGCCCACACGAAACCCAACTTTTCAACTTCTCTCAAAACTCCCTTTAACCCCACTTTAAATGTTTTGACAACTTAGTTTATTAATTAGGTTGAGTTGTTTAAACTTTTTCAAACCTTTGAAATTCAAAAAGGTTTGGTTGAGTTAATAAAATAAGATCTTAGCTTATTTTATTTGGCTAGAATTGTTTAGCCATCTTGAGAGATCATTTTGGGTTCTTCTCCTTCTTCTTCAAACTTTGACGAAGAACGCTCAAGCTTTGACGAAGAACGCTCAAGCTCCGACGAAGAACGCCGCTACTCTCTTCTTCGTCTTCCGTGTCAACGAAAGGGAACACCGCTCCATCCTCTGACTTCCTTCGTCGGCATACGAAGATTCGCCAACGACGTACCTCTTCGGACATACCTCTTTGTCATCAGATTTGACGAACGATTACCGCGACGCCCGACCTCCGCGACGTTGTCTTCCGCGGGTCGTTGACAATATTCGAACATGAACCCATGGTAGGGGTTGTTGTTAATTGTTTATTTATTTATTCTTGTTCGTGGTTCTGGCATGACTAATGTGAGGATATTTAAATATGTGTTATCATTTAACGTGAGGGGGCCGGACCGCATGAACACGGCCGGACCCCCTCCTTTGTTCTTGTTGATTTATCTTGCGGATGAAACAAGATGGCGTGGTGCCGTCGCACCACGCGGATATTCGCACACTTATATTGTGCGGCGCCGTCGCACCGCGCCATGGAAGGATCATCAAAAACGCGACGCCGTCGCGCCGCGTCGAAGGGAATCAATGGCGCGGCGGAGGTGCGCGGTGCCGTCGCACCACGCCGGACGACGAACACCGCGGCCGGTTCCGGGCCGCGGCGGAATGGGAAGACCGGCGGCCGGGCCGCCGGCGTCGGAAGCCGGAAAAGGGGACCAGTTTGCCGGTCCCCTTGGAGAAAAACCGGCCGGTCAGGGGGCCGGCCGGAAGGTCAAAGGACGGGGGAATTTAATTCCCCCGGCCAGCGCTCAAAAGCCTCCCCCATTTATTTGGGGGGGGGGTTCCTTGAGGGGGGGCAGGCGGCCCCCCGGTTCTTTTCAAAGCAGGCCCCCCACGAGGGGGGGGGGGGGGTTTCCAAAGGCGCGGCTAAAAGCCGCGCCGCCAATCTGAGGAAGCGGGGGATTAGCCCCCCGCGCGTGGCGCCAGCGGCGCCAGGCCGCGCCGCCGCGCCGCCGCGCCGGTCCGCGCCGCCACGCCGTTCCGCGCCGCCGGCCGGGCCGGGTCGGCCCGGACCCCCCGTTTTCGAGACGGATTCGGTCTTTTGGCCATAACATGAGCCACGGACCTCCGATTGACGAACCTTCTGCGGCAAAACGATCTTTGGATTGAGACGGTCGTTTCAGTATATCGCACTCAAAGTTTTGGAATACTTTGTGTTCGTTCGGGTTGGTTCGTTCACGAAACCAACCGGGCCTTCAGAGCGGAAACACTCATATCTTGAGCTACGGACGCCCGATTGACGTGCCGTCAGCTTTTGTTGTGTTCCTATTAGAGAGACGGATATTTTGGCATACTTCTCCCGAGGTTTGGACACAGGTGGAGTACGGTCGGGTTGGTTTTGCCTTAAAAACCAACCGGGCCCCGGGGACAAAAATGCCAACAACTCTCAGACCGGGTGTCCGATCGACGCGCCGTCTGTTGCGTTGAGTTCCTGTTGACGATACAGAACTTTTGGATATATCAACTCTGTACTTTGTGACAGTTGATGTATCAGCCTCTCAGCTCGTGGAGCGGACCCTCCGAACGAGCTTGCTGTGTGCGGGAACCCTAGTACTGGCTGCGACTGTTACTGCGACTGTTACTGTGACTGCTACTACTGCTACTGCTACTGTGACTGCGGCGACGACAGTACAGAGATCCTGTGTGGATTTGACGACGATGACTACAGCACTCAGTGATCCTACGTGGATCAGTGCTACAGGTCCTGTGTGGGCCCGATCCTGTGTGGGTCCGATCCTGTGTGGGTCTTTGCGCTCAGCGGTCCAGTGTGAACCAGCGCCTACAGGTCCTATGTGGGCACGATCCTGTGTGGGTCCTTTGCGGGGGTTAGTTACCTGTCGATCCTTCGTGGGTCCGATGACTTAGATGGATCTGAGATCATATTTATCGTTTTTCGAAGAAGTATACCTGTGTGAGCTAAATCCTGTTGCTTTCCTGTGTGGATTGTGTTGTGCTATCCCGTGTGGATTACGTTTTGCTTTCCTGTGTGGAATACGTTTACTTTCCTGTGTGGACTGAGTTGTACTTGGGCTCGGAGGTTGGAGCGTATTTGAAATTGATGACTTAGGTATATGTATGGGCATATACCTAAGCAGTGTCAGTTGTTACTTCGTGATTGTACCTTTCTTCGTGGTTTATCCTTTTTGGATTTGAGAGACCATCAGGGGTCTCGGGTTCCCTACTGAGTATCTTATACTCACCCCTGCATGGGCTTTGCCCGCACTACATTGTGTTGGTTGCAGACGACAGACATCGTTGATCTTAGCTGAGGCTGGCAGAGCAGGACGGTACCTGGAGGTGGACCACTGGGTGGGACGTGCTCGGAGCAGACGGCGGGACCCGTGGAGCACTGGAGCTATCTGTACCCACCCTTCAGGTGGGATTTCCAGTGGACAGCTCGGTGTAGCGGCTTTTACTTTTCAGTTGCTGTTTTCCCTTTCGAGTTGTACTTTACTTTCAGTTTGGGTTTGTATACTGACTCATTTACTTTTCCGCACTTTCAGTTGTACTCTGTTTTTAATTAGTGTTTACTTTCCGCTTGCTTCCTCTGTGGTGTTTGTTTATTTTAAAAAGGCAATGCCTTCCCTTTTTACCGGGATTTACGCCTTGGTGCTAGTCGCCAGCCCCTGGCCTATGGAAGGCGGGCTTGGGGTAGTCACGGCACGGACCCCGAGGGCGGGTCGTGACATGAGATCCTATGCATGGCTAAACCAATAATCACAAAAATGGTCTCACTGAGGATAAAAATAACATTTAAATCCTTTATAAAGTCTTGTAAATAAAATTTTAATTATCCTTTGCATATCCCCTGAGAGTGTCAATACCAAGAGTGAAACATGGCCCATTTTCTTGAACCTGGAAACCCTTGGTCAATCCCAAAACTACTTGCCAGAGCTTCCACTCCTAGGTACATATGTACCAGAGCCACCACTACATGTTTGTATAGAGACATGGATTTATTTTCTATAAATATCCACATAATTTATTCCTTATCAAAATAGCAAGGAATTATTGTATTCTTATCCTCAAATACTATCTTAGGAATTTTTTTGTAATCTAAATTTCATAAATATAGTTTCTAGGTTTTCTACTAAACATTCTCTAATACCAACTAAAAGGGACCATCCACAGTTTCCAAGAGTTAGTTCCTTATTTTATTACATTGGCACATATATGAGGAATATACATCCCGATGGACAATGTAGTTTAGTATCTTTTGGAAACAAGATACATAAATAAGTTCAACATTACTTCTTGAAAGGGAAATAACACTAATTTGTTGCAATAGAAATATCCATTCCTCCACGATTATCCTTGCAAGTAATTCATAATTTACTTATTCATATCCTATGAAAATGAACCATAAGAAAGAGGTTAGTTAAAATGCTCTGTAAGAGAATGAAATATAGTGGCAGATAACATAAGCATTATACATGATGAATAATTGAAAACACGTTCCCATAAAAAATAATCTTGAAAAAAATATGGTAGGAATATGAGTTGAGTAAATAATGCAATAACAATACATAATAATGGGTATTATAGTAGTCCAATATCTAAATGATATTTTAATTACTGGAATCATAATATATGTATTTCATTTTTCATACATTCTAAAACATTTTATCCTAGCCTCGTCCAAGACATCTAAAAATTATTTAGGCCTCGTCCATATACTTATGTCACATTGGGAAAGGCCTCAACCAATTCAACGACTATTTGACTCATTAGACCTACCGATTCATCGAGGGGATATAGGTTGCCCCACCCATCACATAATAAGTTCAATCCATTCCTTATATGATCTGGGATAAACCTAAAAAACATATACATTCATATTGAAACTATCATATTAAATGTAACTAACATTCCCCAATCAAAAAAGACTATACATTCTGAGTAACTTGGTGAATGGTTTTAGGATAGATCTTCATCAATAAGATAATTCATAAAACATTAAATAAAATATGGTAGATGACTTAATAAATGGTTAAACCTAATAATAAATAAAGATCAACTAGATTTTTGAATCAGAAAAAAATTCTATTATAAAATCATTAAGCAATTCTTGAGAAAAGTATATTTTTACATTAAAAATAAGAGTTATTTTAGAAAAATCTTTGTATAAAACCTTAAGTGAAGTAATATAATATTTCAACAATAAAATGTGTGATTTTATAAAGATAATAGTTTCCAAATACATATTATATAGTTACCTTGAAAATATGTATTTATTTGAGAAATTCACTTGAATCAGACTTGTATTTTGGAAACAATTTTTAATGTTTCTTTTTTAGACCTATAAATATACATAAAATAAGGTAGGATTATGGTTGGTGTAGATACATATAATACTAAAACTTAATTTATGAGGAGTACATAATAATACATAGTAATTTCATTGAGTTAATTTGACAATGAATATAACTCGAATGAAAATAGATGTTCGGGTGAAAACACTTACCTTAAGTCAAAATGTGTCCCCCTATTGAACTTAAGGACCTACAACATTAAATTAGACACATTAATACCATAATTAAGAACCTATTAGACATGTGTTTATTTTATCACAATTATGTTTAGTTCATTTATGTCTTTATTTTTGAGTTATTTTATTGAATTTTGTCGTTCTAGAGTGTTTTTTTCTTGATTTTCATAATAAATTCACTTTGATTAAGTAATGGAGTTCATGTGTAAATTTTGTAAAACTCCATATTTGAAATAAATATTACTAATGAACATCCATAATTTTTAATTTTCATATATATCATTTGGTTACATGTAATGAGGATGAATCATTAGATGACAACCACTTCGATTATTTGGTGGTATTTGGAATATTATTAACTAGTCTTGCCATATAAATTAATAATATGTAAATATTTTGGTTCATGAATATTAATTAGGTTATAATACATATATTATTGTATTTTTGAAACATATAAATGGTTTTATGACCAAATATGAAGGATAAATAGAAGAATGAAACATTGTCATCCATGAATGTTATATATTGGAACCTCATGGACATTGATTCCATTTATAAAAATAAAAGGGAAGGATTAAGAATATTGATAATGTTTCTTCCATTAACAAGAAATAATTACCATATATATATGATACTGTATTTATCATGGTAATTTGGATAGAGTATGTGAGGAGAGAAAATGAAAAGAAAATAACTTCAAAATAAAATAAAAGTAGAGATATCCCTTATGAATATTCGGAAGCCGAACGACGTCTCTTAAAATTTCATAAAATGAATTGATGAGAGAAAAAGGTTATATAAAAAAAGTAAATAAAAATTAATTTAAGAGGCATGAAAATTATAAAACTCTAACATATGATAATGGAAATTCAAATGGATTACATAAAATAAGTGTTGGCTAAAAGAGGAGGGTGAAAGGTTTCCTAACCTTGTTGAGTAACTCATAGAATATGACAGTTGGGACCTTGGGGGATTAAGGACACACTAGGAGGAATCCTCTGGAGGTAAATCCTATAGATAATCGAGGATGATGGATTTTTAATAAATGAAAATGAATAGGTGAGTGGGTATTTATAGTAAAAAAGAGATAATTTTTTATTAATTTAAAAATACACCTCATTAGTGGTTTTTGTAAAACCATGTACTTTCCCATGGTATTAGACACATGGGAAACCAATTATCTTAATTAAATATAAAATTTATACCATAATTTTATTTTAATTATTAAATCATTATAATGTCATTAATCATCCCAAAAACTCAAAACTATATTTTTACTATTCATTGAAAATTCTTGTCTTTTAGAAAAATAAAAATAATCCCCCCTATTATTTTTCATTGTGTAGAGTTTAAAATTTAAATCAATTTTTCAAATATAAATTTCAAATTATTATTAAATTTGTTTTTAAATAAAATCAAAGTTAATTTGAAAAATAACAATTTTAATGGTATAATTAGTTTTATGTCACATGGAAAAATTAATTAAGATCTCATTATATTATTACATTAAGACTATATAATAATATCATTACTTACTATTCCTAAGTTTTATACTACTGTTAATAATACTATTCATAAGGTTATGTTACTATTCACAAAAAATAATGTTTGTTTTGTCAGACTCCAAATGACTTACTGATCGAAACAGTAGATGACATTTTATTTGAAATTCAATAAAATTATAGGAAAAGTTATGTTAAATATATATATTATAAAATGAAATTATTTTAAAAACCATTGGGTGTTATATTTATCATTACCCACATGTTTATTCTAGGAAACCAATGATAGATAAAATTTCACTGGGTTTTAGATTGGACCATATGTAGTTATAGTTTGATTTTTGGTTATGGTATGTATTAGCATGGTATCTATGACACACATGGAGATATCATAAACAATCTGAAAAAGTACGATCTGACTATTTGTGTCTCCAAAGAGTGTAGGTTTGAATTGATGTTTAATAATTAGATGTACCCGTTATTTATTAATTATGCATGCACTGGCTTGTGCAATTATTATGTCACAATGGATTAATTATGTATTATATTAGTAGTTCACATATGAAAGGTACAAATACACTTCATGGGAACCCATTCATTTTCTAAAAAAATTTCATGGATACATGTATGGATAAGGGAAAAAATTTGATTAATGATGTATGATTGTGTTTTAATATAGATTTAGGATCAGTGCTAGACTAGGGAATAGTGAAATTTTGAGTTGTTATATATTTTCTATTTTTTTGTAATTTATATTAAATTTAAAAGACTAATTGTTTTTTTTAAGACAATTGGTGACATGAATTCATCATGAAATTAATTCCCCAAAGAAATTTATTAAATAAAATGAGTTACAATGCATCTTCTATGTGCAATGAGATTACACCAGCTCAAAATCGAAATAGATACATGATGATGTAGCAATAAAGCTAGATCAACATATCACAAAGAAGCAAACATGCACAAACCTTTCCTTCAAGTAAAAGATCACCCCATGCAATATGTACATAAACTTCAAGAGGGATCTATCTATGTTATCTTGTTCATTCCACTCTAGCACCTCCAAGAACTTCAGAAGGACCTAAGAATAATGCCATGGAGAGTCTATGCAATGAACATGTGGTATTTTGTTATCAATGTGTGGTATTTTGGGTTTTATGTTTCTTACTTTATTTCATTTGGTTCTACCCATTAATAACGAGGGTATAATATCCCTATGAAACCATATAGTATGACAACATCATGTTGTAATCCTTTACTATATGGTGAGGTGTTCATATGGTGATGTAGTTCTCTATATGTCCTAGAACTGATCCGTAGTTTGGGGAAGTGGGACGTAATCATCATATTTACTGGTAAAATAGAGTTTCCATGAAATATAACATGTAACCTAATGCATATGAGGGATATTTAAGAAAATACTATAACATAATGAAAATATATATTTAATTTGAGACAATAATTCTATCATACATATTATAATGGAAAAATCATGGTATGAGTAAGTGTTACATAAAAATATCATTTGGAATAAAAGAATATGAACATAATAATTTCTTCATTTAACATAAAAAAATTAAATACAAAACATATAAAACATCAAAAATTCATTTAAAATTTTATTCATGAAATGTGACTCCCTTTGATATTTATCTTTTGAAGATAGATATAGAAATAGATGTGAAATGGAAAAGGGAATATTCTAATTATATCCATAATATTGTCAAAAAATAATGTCATGACTATCTTTTAAAATTCATTTTTAATGGTGAATGATGAATTTGAAAAATATTATTTAAAAATAATATATAATTATAAAAAAACTAATTAAAATAGAGGTAAAAACTGAAAAAGGAAGTGAAAGAGGATAAATATATATAACTGTAAGGAAATATAATTTTCAATTTGTAAGAAGTGTTAAGGAAACACATATCGATAATAGAAACAAAAATCCTAATTATGAATAAATATAATGTGTAATATAAATGATGTTTATTATAAAACACATATATCTTAAAAGATAATAAATGATATTTTTTAGAGATAACATGGATATGTGGAGTTAAAATATTCTACAATAGGGGAAATTTATTTTAAAAATTTTTATATTTAATGAAATAATAACTTCATTAAAGAAGAATTAAATGGAATGAAAATATAACTCCCTATAAAAATGATAAAAATATCATTTGAGAGTGGTTATTGTATATCATATCACCTATATAAGTACATGGTCAACATATTATGAATTTGAATAATTTTCTTCGGAGAAAAACCCTTTCCATGAGTCTTGTTTTCCTTTTGAGAAACTGCTTAATTCTTGTATAGTCAATCATAAATCAATAATTAATTTTTAATGAAAAATTTAAGGATTTATATTATTTTTTATAATTCCATTTTCTCATCTTTTATTCATAAATTAAATCATTATGACATGTATCAACTATTTCAATATTTTTTGGTTCATGGTTCCAAACAATATCTTATTTATGAGTAATAGTTTAAGGATAATTTAAAATGATTATATAAATTATATTTGAGTCTATTAATATTGTTAATTTAATTCTATAAGTTATAGACTTCATTAGATTAATATTTAATTACCACATGTAGAATATTCCGTTGGCTTTTTGTTTTAGACACTTTAAATCTACTATGATGGTCTAACCTTAAAGTAATAACTATCATGAATATAATATTATATCTGAATAATTGAAATAATATTATCTTCATTATTATGTTAAATTTAATAGTGGAATTATTTATTATTAATATTCTTAAAATCCATAACATAATAAAATACCACTTATTACTTAGGCAGTATAATGATTCCCGATCTAAAATGATATATTTTAATGGGTCCCAAAAAGTAGATGTAGAAAATATTATATTATAGATTTATAAAACTAGTTAAAAAATTAAATCCTATTTTATAATGATAATTTTTTTATTGAAATCATTTCCTTAAATTCTTAATAGGGTGATTAATATAAAAAATATATGTTTTTTTGAAACTTGTATATTAATACATAATGATGGATGATAAAAATGGGTTTGGTTTGAGGTAATGAGAGACATATTAAAATTTATTTATCCAAATTCTTTAATTAACACTATAATATAATCAGGCAAGGAAAATAAAAGGTTTTTGAAGATAGTTTTTATCTAAATGAATAGGTATTAAGAAATATAATTGGTGGTTGAAAATCCTTACGAAGACCATTGACTGTCCTACCCTGGATTAAGATTAAATACATTATAAGAGGTAATTTAGGATAATAATATCCTTATTAACATTTAATGAATGTTTTTATAGGTTTTCAGAAATAATATACAAGGGAAACTACTTTTTTAATTTCAATTGGAAAGGGTGGAATGCGTCCTATTTATTGATAAGAATGGATGACATTTTTTAAATTAATAAATAATTATTGGTTGATAATCTAATTTTTTTGGTGGAAATGAACCATTAAAAGTAAATATAATATAATGTAGTTGATCAATCAAAAACATAATATTTATGATAGGATTTTTTAATTTTTTATTAAATTATATATCATTTTTAATATTGAGTACCATTTAATGTAAATTTCATTGTTATTACTGTAATTTGAATTAAAAAAATTTAGATAACTCTGTTATTAATATTATATTATTTTAATAATTAATTATATATCATATTTATCTACAAATATCACGTATTACCCAAATTTATTTAAAATGTATTAGTATCTATATTTAAAGGATTTGTTTTTCTCATTTTATCTAATTTTTTCAAGAACTATATCAATTATGAAAACTCACATTGGATAAATATCATGTTTTTTATATTAAAAATAAATTATTAATATAATGAGAATATATTGATCATTATAATTATACTAAAAATAATTTTTTTTATATTTTTATTCTAATCCTTATCAGGAAAAAAATTAAGATATTATTGTACTTTTCTTACCTTGTGTGAGCACTATGTATGTATTTGTATTATGAAATTATTATTGATTATTAAAATTTATATATATAGATATTAAAATAATTAATTAATCATCTTATATATCTCCAAATTTCAGGAAAATGGTTTGATAAATTGTTCATGTCAAATATATATCTTCATTAAGCCATAATAGTTATAGTGATTTAAAAAAGAATTGTTATTACTATTCACAGGAAATTGTCTTTGAGAACAATCCAAAAAATTAACATTAAAATTTTTTTATTATCATAATTGAAAAAATTAATAGGTTCATAAAATTTAAATATTTTTTTTAAAAAATATTACTTCTAAACAAAATTACGCCATTAAATATAAAACAATTTTATTGGATCTAAAACTATTTCATCTAATGATAATGAAAACATTTTTATTCATTAACAGCAATCATTATTTTGTAATTATTTTATATAAATCATATATAAGGATATAGTTAAAAATTATATAATAATATTTTAATATATTAATTAATATTTAACAATGTTAGTTAATATTGAAAATATTGAAAATTTAAACTGCATATATATAATAGAGTATTTTTTATATTTGAAATTTTTATGTTGTAAAATTCCTCACATATTTAAAAATTACATCATTAAGATTAAATCTCTAAACCTAAGGGTTAAATATATGGGGGTACTTTTATTTCATGACATCCCGATATTCCCATATTGTATATCCATACCAATTGTTATTCCAATATACTTTTACATGATTAGTTGTCTTATCTTCTAATATTTTATCTCTATAATCCAATATTATTAGTTTTTCTTCTTATTAAGGTCTTCATGATCCAACAATATCATCTCCATATTCAGTAAAATGAGGGTTGTGGTATGTAGTTCTTCAAAAGAGATACATAGAACACATCATGTACTTAAGAAATTTTTGTTAAAATGAATTATCCATAAGCCACTTCTCCATCGTGATAAAGAATATCAAAGGGTCCTATGTCTCATGGAAATAGAATTACATTATTCACAAACCTGATAATTCTTTTTTGTGGAGATTTGTTTTTGCAATACATAACCCCTAACCAAAAACATCATGAACGAAAAAAATTATCTGCTTAGAACCACTATTGACACTAAAAATTCATCTTTTTTGTTGACTGGACTCGAACATTTCTACCATGTCTTCTTATAAGTTATAGTCCAAATTACATCCTTTATACAGCTTTATCATAATAATTTGGAGTTATATTTTTTATCATTTAGGTATTCTTATTGGATTACTCTACAAAAATCCCAATATATAGGGGACATGAATCATTGATGGCATAATTATAATTACATTTCAACCTATAATTGTTTTTTAACAAAATCATATATTCAATTAATTTGTCTTAAATATATTATCTCCCTTTCATTGTATTAAAGAGATTATTTTAAAAATTAATTTATAAACACGTGTACACCATGATTTGATTTCAAAGTTCCTCCCGATTTAGGATGAATACATCCCCGGTGTGCCATGGTTATTTTCCCATGAACACAACATACTTATTATTTTCAAATAAACCATTGGAAATGGTATAATCTTAAACTTTTCATTCATTCACAACCCATTTAAAATGTAATAGATTAAATGTCATTGTTTACATGATAATGAATGAAAAAAATTTGATTTATATCAAAAATGAAAACCCTATGTTCGTTTTGGAAAATATGAGTGCATAATACTTTATTAATTAAATTAATTTATTGGGCTACCTCAATATGAAATAATAATATAAAATATAAATCACAGTAGGATGGGTATGTTTCTTTGTTAAACCATGATACTATCCACAATAAGCAAGTCCTTCAACTATATTCTTCTACTCATTTTTTACTATACAAGATGATTTTTCTATATAAACTTTTGGATATTTTACTCTCTTTGATACATATAGGTATCCAAAGTATGTTTTATATGTCACTAATCCTCTCTATAAAAGTATAACAACTTCACTTTATAGTAACGTTGTTTTCCCTAACATAATTATTTTTCTTTCTCACCCATTTTTTAGATTCTCTAAGGGTAAAAAATAATATATTCCATATTTGGATATAAAAATTTACTTCTATGTTTATTAAAAAACATTCTCACAATTATTACAATGATCTCTACTACAATACTCAATAACAACAGGTGATCTTGTCCCCATGATAAAAAAATACTCCATTTTTCTCAACTAGATATGTCTTATGGTATTCCATAAATACCCTTTAATCATTTTCATGCTCATTTTATTCACAATAAATTTTTATAATTATATTCATTAAAAACAACCGTACTATTCATTATTTATCTTAGAAAATATTTGAAATATCATCACTATATATTTCCATATCATAATAATAGAATTTATATGTGTATGGAATCTTATATCCTTGCATCAGGGAAATCCCACATATAATTTGGTATCTTATAAACTCAACATTCTCCATTAGATTATTGTTCAATATCAAAAGGAGTGCATCAATATTCTATTCCATTTACAAATATTGCTATTTAAATATATAAATAAATCTTCAATCATCATAATATTTCTTTACATTCTTCAGAATATTCAATATTTGATTTCTCTTTGTTTATAATTTTTATATTCTTAAAATTTACTCCCCAAATGATATTATTCGTTCCAGTGAGAATATCCAATTCTCAATAAATAAAATTTTTCCATATTTTTATGGATATAGGAAAAACTGATGAAATGGTATAGTATCACATGATTTTATTATATATGTGATAATTATTTTTTATTGAATTTCATATATGTAGTCTTAACTAATTAACATCATTTTCACAATGGATACGAAATATAATTTGGAATAAAATAACATATACATAGCATGGTAAATGAATCATATTTAGAGTCATGATTATATCTATACATATTGGAGACATATATATCGTTAAATGACTGATACATATCCTAACTGAAAAATATAATATTCCAAACAATTTCACATTATACCCTCTAATATCATTTAAAAATTGAATCAATTATATAAAAATTAGAAGGGAATATATATAGATCATGAAGAGTCATAAACATGTCATTAAATTTTATAAAATCATCATCTATATACTTTTAATGACTTATAAAATCCTTACTAATGAATCATATATAGTCCGAGACATAGTATATTTATAGTGTACATAAGGCTAAAATGAATCAAGAGAACCCACTATTTATAGAGATTTTAGAAAAATTTAAATTCGTTAACTAGATACATTTATTCTAAAATCATTTAAAAAACATATAATACTATTTAAATCAGCACATAATAATTTAGAAATATATTTTTAATCTATTTATATTTAATTTCATATCTAATTTTTTTTTAGAGTTTCTTCAAATGTGTAGATATATATTTCTCTCTTCAAACTCAAAATATAATTCCCATTTATGTACCCTCAATATCATTTCCTCCAAGAATCAAAATCAATTTCATGATACGTGATAGAAATATTTGATCCCCAAACTATCATTCTCTACAACATTATAGAGATAAAAAAAAATTATTTTTCTACATTCCTAGGAAATATACATTTCATTAAAACCCATATAAATTATTACTAAACATTTTTAAAATGTGATTATATTTTTAGGTATAACCAATGGTAGAACTAGTATATACTTTTCAAATATAGTGTAAAAAATTATACACATCGATATTAAGAAGATTTCTAATTATTTTCAATATGAATAATGGTTGCAACTAAATTCTAATAACCATGGTGTTTCGGCAAGCATTATTAACTATTCATAAATTGGAACTTATATAAAGGGAATATTATTTCATCTAATAGAACTCAATTTTTTTTTATATAAATCAATTTATCATCAACACATATTAATATCATCCAAAATTCCCTCAAATTCAGTAATACTTTTTAAATCAAATACAACATTGTGAAAAGTTGGTTCAATAGTCTCCCCTTTGTATCCTATTTCAATACCACGTAGAATATGTCCTTTCGATATGAAACCCCATATCCTTCCCAATTATATACCATTTAATTTTATTCTCTCTCCTCTTGTTTAAAATAAATATAAATCCAATCAGGAACTGTTATAAATTCATACTCTATAAAAGATTCATAAATCATGCCCTTCTATGTATACATGAGGCATAATCTATATAGGAAACTAGATGTTTTTATTTAGAGACAAATCCATCCAAAATAATAAAAATAAGATACCAACTCTAATGAAAACCCATATTATTATACTTAATTTAAAATAAAACACATTCAGGATAAAACCAATGACTGTTTTCAATTTTTATATATTGTCAACATAATTTTATAACTAAAATTCTACACTCACTTCAACAAATAGATTAATGCATTCAAATAACTTTTTTTATTAAATTCTCACAAATATGAGTTATAACATTTCAAATCATCTTTATTTTCATTTCAGTTTTCAAATTAGTTTTTAGTACTAAATATCAGAAATGGTTCTTGAGAAATGAAGGATTTATAATCATACATACATTATACATTAATAAATTAAAATTACTTAATTATGTAAATAATTTCATGAAATAATATAAAAGATTCTTTAAAAGATAAACTCCCAAAATATGAAAATTACCATTTTTTACATTCATCGTGATGGATACTTTAATCAGATTCTATTTTGAAATTCTATTTGATTAATGAAATAAATATGGAGAAAATATAAAATATAGAATAGATATTCCATATTTTATATTATTATTCTCTATATATATGTTTTTTCGCATATCCACATTTTCTTCTATGGAAAACATTTTATATAACTGAATTCAATTTGATGAAGGCCTGAAAATGAAACAAAAATACTTTTAAAATGTTATGGGTCTGATATCATTATTATTAGAATAAAATTAATATAAATCTATTCATAATAATGATTATAATTTATTTGTTTCCTTCTTTATAGAGAAAATGTACAAGTTTTCCCCTTTTATATTCAATAATATGATTCTGAATATTGATATGTTGTTCTCCTCAATGATTTCATCAAATGATATATTTCTTTTAACATGTGACATCAATTAACATGTATCACTTGGATTAATAATCATATTATTCAATATTTATTTTTATCATTGAATTAATGTTAAACAATACATTTTTTTTGTTCCCAACCATGTTATGACTTCTATTCTGTATATCACTGGATATTATGTTTTAATGTTTTATACTCTCTCATGTAATTGACAATATTTTTTATTGTTTAATCCTTCATTTAAAATTTTTTTATTACATTATTTTTTATCTCTTCAATTTATTTTCATTTCCATATTAACAAGAGAAATTAGAAAATATTATCCATATAATGGCTTAGTTTTCTTATGTATTACACTTGGTTCCTCTAATATGATCTTTATTGTATTAGTTCCTTTCCATTTTTCAAATAATTTTACACTTTTGATACGATTTCATCCATTATTTATAAAATCCATGTACAATACATACATACAATTGTTGTGGAGTCTTATACTATAAAATTATCATCATATCATATTTTTTTTGTGGAATTCATCAGTATGTTCCTAAATATAATTTGAAAAGGTTGTTTATTTTTATTATTCTTAAAGAAAAACCTAATGGTATTCTATATTATCATCACAGGAATTTAATTTTTTATTTCATTTTTATTTTTATAAAAATGAAGGCTTTCCTCATATTATAAGATTATATGGGATTATTTTCTATTTTTTTAGAATAATCTTAGATGAGTGGAGTAAGAATGCTCCATTTTTATAACCATTTTGATTCTTCTTCTACATTTATTATTAGATATTTTAAATATGTTAGTTATTAAATAACTTTTTTCTTTTAATGATTGACATTTCTCTATCCAATATATAGCCCTTAGAGGTAATCATTAGTTTTCTTATATACATTGTCATAATATTCCAATAATACATTTCCTTGGGGATAATCCTTCCATGTCATAAGAATAATATAAAAAATCATGTTCTTTTCATCATTAGTGTATTATGGATTGATATTTTTCTTTATTCTTCTTTCACCTTAATAAATTTATTAGAGGCATCCTCATGGGAACAATCTTATAAAAGTTTCTTATATCATCGATAGTTTTATCAATTATTTTTCTATAATTTTATTCATCCATTTATTTATAATATTTGTTTTTGATTTCACATAGTACATGATACCATAATTAACATAATAAATAGTTTCTAATTTAGTTGATACCATTTACATTATAGCTATATGAGATTCATCATTGGATGATCCAAATATATGCATTCCATTGGAAATAAATATTTTGTAATGGGCCATCATTCCAATTATGTGTGACCACTACCCTATTTTCATATTAGTGTTACTAATTTGATTAATCATTCTTTATATTTTACAATCTAACATCTAATTCAACAAATTTCAAATTTACAATTTATTCTCATCCCCCACTTTTATCACTATTAAATTTCAATATGTAATTATCCATTAAAAGAATATTATCAAATAGCTTGTTAAACAAGAAACATAGAACTAAAATAATGCATGGATTAATAAATTTAAATTATTAAGAAAATTATAAAAAGAATATAACCTCTAGTAAATAAATCATAATAATCAATTAAAAATTATTACATTTAGTGGATAAATATTTAATATGATTTAATGATAGAATGGGTTACATATTTATGAACTATTTTTATATTATTCTGTATTTTGTCCTAAAAAATTTCAATTGATCACTATAAAAATATGAATGTAATAAAATATATTATTTAAGTTTATTTAGGAATATATTTAAATTCATTTTAAAAGTTATTTATGGGTTATAATATTATGGTCTCTTAATGAAAAAAAAATCGTTTTTCCATGAAATGTGTTTTTATAATTTATATTTTTTCAATTATAATATAAATGATTTCATATTAGAATTTTAATTTGATGAAATAAATTCTTTATTAGATTCTTCATTTGAAAAATTCTTTATAATGAATGTTTTTTGAATATTATAAATTTTCTAAAATGCTTTATTTTTTGTTGAATATTGAAAAATAAAATTCATTCCAATACAATATTTTTATAAATTTATCAATATGTGAGAATTAATTTATAATTTTTTTATTAAAAATCTAATAATAAATAATTATTAAATTATTAAATTAGCGAATTGAAAAATATTATGTTGAAATTAAAAACCAATTATTTTTATTTTCAATGCTAAAGAAATAAATCATCCTAATAAAAAATATATTCAGTAATTTTCATGGAATTTTTTTTATTATAAGGTAGAATAAAATTTTATATTTATTGTAATAGAACATAAATCCTCTATGGTTAATAAAAAACTACTTAATTTTCACGAAATTTTGTAACATTCATACTTATTTCATAAATAAATTTTTAATCTTTGGAAAAATAATTATCATGATAGTTGTTTTTTTATTTAAATTTAAAATTATTTAATTAATTAATAATGATTTATAAATTTTAAAGCTAAAAAAATTATATCATAGTTTTGATTATAATTTTGAAATTAGTAAAAATGAGTTATTTCATTTTAACCACAAAAAAAATAATTATAGTTATTATTAGTCATCAAGGTGAAGAATAAAAATTGTAAAAGTTTTAAATTACGAGTGACAACCTAAAATTTCATAAAAAATATTTAAATTATTATATGAGGTAATTATAAACCTCCCTATATTTTATTCCATTCCCATACTTATTTTAATTCTCATTCATCCAAAATGGACATTTTATTTTATATTAAGTATAATTTATTTATAAAATTTATCTCTTTTCACCTATAAATTGAACATTAAAACACACCATTACATAAAATCCATAAATTTAAATATATAATAATACTCTTCCATATTCATTTCACGAAAAATTAGCATCCATGTTCTTGAATTATTTTCCATAGACATTACCCACATCCCTTTTAAATTAAAAATGTTTTCTGGAGAAGAATAAACTTTTCATCATTGATGGAACACATATGGCCGAGAAAAAATTAGAAAAAATGGTATTACATTAGTCAATATCCCAGAAATTAGTAATAATGTTTTTGATACCATGATTATTTATGATAGATTTATTTTTAAATAAATTTATTTTATTTTATAGCATTCATTAAACATAACTCAATGTCTATGTGAACGATAATACATTATGCCATTAAAATCTCACCGTTAAATTTGTGGGTATGAATATGAATAAATTAATGATGAATTATTTATTTATAAAATAAATTCCATGATTATAAATTGTCAATAAATGGGTGTAAAACTTATTTTAAACTAAAATATATTTCTTTATAAAAAATAGTATTTATGTGCACATGACATTTTTATCAAAATCATTTTAATTAATCGCTATTTGTGAATGATTTAAAAAAATTATTTTATTTTAAAAAAATATATTTTAACATACATCTACTATTTTTTAATCATAATATATTAATGAATCCAATTTTTTGATTAAAAATTTAATTTTTATAAAAGTTGGTTTCGACATGTTTTTCGCATAATTATAAAATTATTTTCCCTCACTTATAAGTACATAAATTGATAAAATGGAAAAAAAAAATTAATCTAGGGATCATACTTGGGATTTTTTTTTCATTTTATTTTAATAAATTATAAAAATTAAACATCGTAAATGCATCACCTTGGTAAAGGTTATATCGAGTAAATATAGGATAAAATTAAATGTTATAACCACAATTTTTTATTTTAATTCCTGTTGGATGAATTTAATTATACCATTTTCACGTTATGATCTCAAATTAATTTATTAATGGACACTTTTCCTTGAATGTGACCTAAAATATTTTTAATGAAAAGAAAAATATAAAATGTCTCTATCTTACTTTTAAAAATATCTTAAGTATTAACATTGAAAAAAAACAAGTGTAGAAAGAATATAAATTTATATTTTAATAATATTTATAAAATTAATTCTATGATGTAAATTTATTTATAATATTTATGTATTATGTAATTAACTTGAACGATTACCCAATATTCATTTAGTTAGTGAAGAAATAAAATAAAATATTTGAAAAAAAATTGAAGTAAAATAATTTTAGAGATTTATAATTTTACTTGTTTTTTATATATAATTATATCATTTTTGTTATGTTTAAAATTATTATATTATAATTCCAATTTTTTTATTTTATGTAAAATTAAATGAAAATTGACACAATTGAAGATATTAATATTTTAAAAAATTAATATATTATTAAATTATTTAATAATATTTAAATTATTCAAAGAGTAAAATGATGAGATGATTTAGTAATAAAATTTATCAACTATGATTTAACGAAAAAAATTATATCTTATATGTAATATTATAACCCTTTAATGGTTTAAAATATGTTATCATGTTTTTAGATAAAACTGGTAAAATAAGTGAATAATCACAATTATAATGATTCATATTACACCAAAAACTATAAAAAATAATTATATGGTGGAATTTAAACCCTATAAAACCTTATATACTATTACATAACCTGTTGGATACATATATAGTGAAAAATTATTTAATATGTTTAAACCTCTTAATAAATCCCAAGATTGCATATCCCCTCAATATTAAAAGATCACCAACCATTTCTATTATTAGCACCTCATTTATATTTAAAGTTAAAAAATAATCAATAAAAATACAATCTAAACATAATTTTAAACATTTGAGAGGTTTTGGTGCTACCAAAACCCTAACCCTAGGTTCCAAAAGAGTGTATGTAAAGGGGATCTCTCGAATAAGAGCTATTCATCTTACCCAACATCATTCAATTTATTTCATCATTTACCTCCTAAAAATGGTATTTATAAAAAAATAAAGTCACCTTTATAATTAATATAAAATAGTTAATACGAATATGAAAACACAATTATCGTTTCTATTTTCATCCAAATATAATGTTAATGTTTTGCATGTTCGTACATATGAAATGGTATGTCGAGGTAGTGATGTAATTCATTTTTAACCACCGTGTATTATGGATTGATATTGTGACAGGATTAATTTTTTTATATTATATGTATTATGAAATTATTTTTTATTATAATATAATATCATCGTTCTTTCCTTCCAATCCATCTGAAAAAAATAAGGTCGTTAGAGTGTACCTGTAGACTACCACCTCTAGAATGTGACGTGATTTATTTTTCATATCCTTTATAATTGGATGAAAATAATGACAGACTTAATTAATATATCTTATTTTTTACTTTCTAATAATTATTATACAAGGATAAAATATTATTTACCTTTCCTTTTTTCCATTCATGAAATAGATAAAATTGGCTTCATGCATACATATATCCTATTATCTCCATGAAAGGTCTAATTAAATTTTCTATCTATATATTTTATGGAATACGATTAATACATATATTATTAATATACATGATATAAATATCTTTATTGAAAATATGGATATGATATATCAATGTTAAAAAAACATGACTGAATTCACAAAATTATAATATACATGAAAACTAATGCAGGCATTACCTGGAAAACTAATTTTAACAATGAATTGTTAATATATAGGTTATGCAAGATTACAAGTAAATAATATATCATATTATATGGTTATGAAAAATATTTAATATTAATAAATATTTATTATATAGTATTTTTTGTCACATACAATGGAGGTCGAACATGAGGAAATGGATTATTTCAAAATCTCGTCATTTTTACATATTTTTTATGTTTAATTCTATATTGGGTGAATTATTCAATCAATTTCCCATAAACCAAATATTTTTTATTGTACTCTATTTATATATAAATATTTTTTTTAAATTCATTTTTCTCTAATTAATTATACATGATACTGACATAATGTTTTTATGGAAATCCAACCTTGTTTTTCTACCAGGTTGGAAATATTTCTCTCTCATGTAAACGTATTCATTAAACTATTTAAGATTTTGTTTTTAACATTACAAAATTATTTATTAAATATTTATTTTTATCCATGTTTTGTTTTTAAAAATAGTTTGTTTAAAAGGATTATTATTATTATTTTCATAATTATAAACTATTTGACCATTTTTGAAAACTATAAAAGTATAGATTTTAAATATTATAGTATAAAGGAAATTTCCATTCATCCAGACCAAACTTTTAATTTAATATTATATTAAATTGTTAATAGGTTACAATCCAAAAAATTCCCAAAATATTTTGGATATTTTTATATTTTAAAAAAGTGTTTTTAAATTTTCTTTTTCTTTATAAAAAGTTTCTCGGTAACATTTTCATTTATTTTCATCTATGTAAAATATATTATCAAATAATATGATTTATAGAGGTTATATTATTATCATACACTCATACATACCTAATTTGAAATATTATGATAATATTGACTTGGGAAGGTATTGATGTTTTTTATTTTAGTTCTTTTACACATAAAAATATTTATTTTTATGTTGTGTCTAATATTTTCTATTTTCTATTCATATGATAAAAGTATTAGAATTGTTTAGTGATAGGTGAGGCCCAAAATTACAAACTCCTTTGATGCATCAGTATGTATCATGTGACAATCTATATTTGGTATTTGGATGAGTCCATACCCATTTATGTAAATATCATTTCATGATCACTTGATGGTATTTTTTGATCTCTTGGTTTTGGGCCTTGTTGATAAGATTCATTTATATGAAATTATGAATTCCTCCATAATGAAATTTAATATTTATCATCATGATTTTTTTTCAGCATTTTTTATATCCATGATTAAGTTTCAATCTTATGTGATTATTAATATGTAATTATCTTTTCATCCTAATTTCCTTCGATATCATTCTTTCGGTTGGTCGATGTAGAACCCTCAGGGGGGGATTGAGTTTATATAAATATTTATATAAAAATAAAGAGTTTACAAAGATTAAAAAAGAACATCTCCGTTTACTAATATAGATTATTTATAAATTTTTTATCTTCTAAAATATTTCCCAAAGAATGATTAATTAATAGATTCAATAATTGTAAATAAATTTTAACTTCTTCAATTAATTGAATGAGTAAATGTCTACTATAAACACTATCTAAGATTAACTACCATTGTGAATGATATTTTTTCTTTTTAAAATTGATAAAACAATGAAAATATAAATTTAATATGAATTATAGAATTAAAAACTATAGGTTCAGTCTCAATGTGAGACATAATCCTCTCCACTTTATAATTACCTTCCACCAATAAGTTTTTATATAATCCTTTATCTACAAGTTGGATCAGGGTAAACCCCACCATACACATCTTTTTAGGCCATCAAGATCTCTTCCAACATTATTTTTGGGAGTACAAAAAATTAGGCCACAGAAGGACCTTTTAAACTTATATATTTGATTAGTAATAGGTTTAAAATATTGTTTTTGAAGATATCTATTTATCTTCCAGTTTTCCACCATTGTCACCGTGTGTTCATAGAACTGAAAGAGTCACACAATATATGTGTAGTAAAAAAATACCCATGAAGAGAAAAAATAGTGAATAGAGTTAGAAGACTATTTGTGATAGGTAATGAATCTTGCAACTCCTATGAGATATCATGAAATGAATATTGAGTTGTCTTTCAGAAACTGAAAAAAAAAGAGTGTGTTGTGTGAGATTCTATATTCTACATCATGTGATGTATTTATGTGCTCATTTATTTTTTCATCATTCTTATTATGTCACTACAAATATTTTATTTGGATTGAATTATCATCAAAATATTCTTGCATCCAAAGATCACAATTAATATGCTGTTATCGAGCACATGACTTCTTGCAGGTTGCTACTATTTTATTAGTTATTCAATTTCTAAATTGCAGCCAATAAGATGAATGATCTCAATTGTGTCTTGGTACCTCTTACCTAGTGCTAAAATACGAAATTGATTTAAAATTGTATACAAAATATAGAAGAAGTCATTAAAATTTTTAGTAGTACTATGTTATAAAAATATAACGGTTAAAAAAAATTTAAATTTAAATGACAATATGATAATTGAGAACATCTCGAAATGGCCTCTCTAAATGGTGTCTTTGAAAAGTGTATCAAGAAAATTGTATCATAAATAATGTATTATGAAATTAGGAACGGTGATTCGAGTATTAGTGACTCATGGTTGGTAATATTCTTTGATTGTAGGTCCACATGACAGTGACGGATGCTATCGGTAGCATAGAATTTACGAAAACTATAAATGGTGTTTGTCCATATCTTGATGTGAGTGTGATAGGAAATTTTTGAAAAATAAATGAAACTATTTGATAGTAGGTTGAATTAATGGTGTCTCATCCTTTTTCATATTTCATCATCTTTTTAGATGGCAAGGTAGCTGATAATGATCCATCTTAAAAGTGAGTCCATATCAATAGTAGCTCATACATAGCCAATTTTCTACCAACAGTGAGATGAACAACAATTATTTCACCATAATGGTGATTCATCCATTATAAATATAGTAATTCCACATTAATGGTGAATCATACTAAGATATATAGTGTCCATCCATCTTATTATGTTAAATGATAATAGAATAGATTTTTATTATATAAAAACGAGAGAAAATATGAATAAACAGGATATAACAATAATTTAACGTGTTTTTACTTAATAAAGAATGATTAGTGAACATTACAACTAGAGGAGGCCAACAATCTCATACTTTTTATTATCAAAAATCATGGAATTATACAAAATATTAACAAGTTATTAAAAATTATCAAAGAAAAAAATTTTTTTTTTACTAAACATGACATATATATTATTATAGATTAAATTATAAGTTAAACCAAATAAAATAAAATTAAATACGACACTTATTCTCATTATCTAATTAAATGAATAAATTCCATACCCACTCTCTAGATACAATTCTCAACCTCCACCTTTTGTTATTATGAATAAGGGAACAACATAACAAGAGAGAAATAACATAGAATAGATATAATGAAATAAGATATTACATTATATAAAGAAAACACATTAAATGAGAAAATATTAAAAAATACATCGCTTTCAACGGACAGTAAAATGATGATTTTTTCAATGAAGGATCCATGGTTTCCATTCCCTTATCAGAATAACTAGGTGGACGAGTAGGAGGTACAAGAAGCTGATGAGGTATAGAGCTTATGAATTGAAACTCCATCAGGCACAATAGTGGTAAGTATTTTAGTATAAGAATTAAGGTCTATATGTTTTCAATATATATCGGGCCTTATATTATTATGATATTGAGCTGTAGTCATATGAATGGGATGGAGGGTTGAATGAAGGGTAGAAAAATGGTTCTGAGTGAATGCAACTCAGAACTAAGGATCAACTGATCTATATATAGAATAAGAAGGAATATTCTCAGTCACATGTCGAATGTGAAAGGCCACTAGAGATAAAATAGTTGTACACTAAACATGCTTGTATGTATTCAAAATATTTATGAAATATATAATAATATACCCACGTTTCTCCATTCCATTGGTAAAATCATATATGTTTTCCATGAACATTCGAAGTAGATGAGTGTGCTCTTTCAGTTGTCTAACATGTTCCTTGAATGCATGGGTGATAGAAGGAAGCCATAGATTCTCTATCAGGAATTTATAATGATATTTGAGGTGATTCGTGGGGTAAATATTTGATATGTAATAATCCACCTTATTTGTGATTTCTTCCTTATCTACTATGACTCCTTTTATACAATGTCAAACCATTTAATTCATAAGGTTACTTTTCTGTTGAATTTTTCTTAGGCTTAATTGATCAACACCACCCATCCAATACTGAATCACTTCTCTTGTCATGTTTTGATCATATCAATGCAAAAAACCTTATCAGAAGTAGAAGATATTGAGCGAACATTTAGTTCCTCTTAGATTACTAATCTCAACAGATCTAATTCGTGAGTTGGAGGCTGAGGTGTATCATCCACAAAAGATATATCTATATGACTTTTAAAAAATTCTCCAAATACTATCTATACTAAGATGAAATTATCTTACCTAAATGAATTATAGTATCCATTTCATCACTCTATATTTTATTCGTCGTTCTATGTTATTAAGGCTCAGAAACCATTTGAGGTTGAATCAATGAGACAATATTCATTAAAATCATAAATAAGTTTCTTTTACTAAGATGTGTCATTTGAGATAGTTGAGGTTGATGGATATATATTAAAATCTATCAAAAATCACAATTGAAAATATTTAATTCAATATTACTCACATAATCCGTAGGAAATGATATTATTGGAGGAGTAGGATCTACTCCTGGATCAAATTCATTCTCAGAATATGGATATTGCAGGCCCAATGTGGTGTATCTAGAATATTTATTCAATTCGTCTAATGATGTTAAAACAAAAGGAGTAAGAGTATCCACTTCAACTCTTCAGGATTGTTGTTCCCCGTCAACATTTTATACCTTCTCAACATTAAATCCATCATTTATTTGAGAATATGGCACTTTTTATTCAATTAAAACTGACTCGGGAGATTTTTTAGTTTCCAAAACATCTTCCATTTCCATTAAAATTGTTTAAACAGGATTTATAGGTTATGAAATAATACCATGATCCCTTACAGGATGAACAACTTCACCAATAGTTTCACCACTAGGATGACCTTTTTCTTCTTTTCCTTTATCTTTCTTTACATCACTTCCAATTTCATTTCATAAATCTTCCAACTCCACTTCTTTAATTTCATGATTTTCATTTCTCTAACATTCATCATTATCTTCTTATTCACATCCATTACCACTACCGTACTCAACATCGACAGATTCTTCCATTTATTGTCATAATCTCCAAGGAGATATTATCTTGTAGGAATATATTTTTGAGGGCTAGGTGGTCCGTATGTGATTCTATTAGGACATCATGGAATTTCAAGTTTACTTCTATCATCAATAGAGCATTCCATTTTTTAATTACCTCAGTTTCATTTTCCCCGTCATCTAAATGCATTTCAACATCATCTGGTCCTACACCTATATCAACTATGTCCTTTTTTCTTGTGGGGTGTTGAACAAGATTGAAATCTTCATAAATCTCTTCATTGTCATCTACCAACTGTATCATCCAAGGATTCCATATTATTCTCATTATTTTTCATATAGACTTTTTAATGAAAAATCCATCACACCCTACAGTTAATCTTCACATTACTGCAACACACATTTAAAATTTAACATTGTACATATAAGATTTGAGTAAAATAGGGATTCTGACATTGAATATTGATTTATCATACCACTAATATTGATCATGAGATATCATTGGAGGTTGATATTGTGTCCTTATTTCAAAAGATTCAAAAAATAAAAAACATGATAATTGAAATAATAAAAATAACCTTATCTTGGATATAATTGGTATGCTGGTGCTGAATGAACTTAAATAGTTATCAACAATGACCATATAGTTCTGTTTCTAAAGGACTTCTAGGAATTCCATTATTGGTTTCCTTAATTTGGGGTATTTAAAAACAAAATATATCACTGGTAGGAGGTGAATTACCTTGGTTATCTTCATAAATACATTCATGATGTACATTAAAGAACTCAACCCATTTCATAGAAAAAAATGAAATCCTTTACCCATTTATTAAAGGAATTATCCAACACTCATCTTTTTCCTCAATAATAAACTCTTCATATAGATAAAACACAGGAACAAGATTCTAATATAGATTCCTCTTATTATTGGAGTACAATGAAGAATTTTTTTTCATGAAACAATTTAATACTTGAGACATAATTGATAAGGTACAATCTTCAATCAATTCCTTTTTCTGAAACACCTACTATATTTGAGAGATCAGTGTTAAGATATTTGTGTTTAGGATCACTTGATTCGTCTTTCTGATTATTTGAATAATGAGACTCATCTAGAGAATTCACAGAAAAATATTATACTCGAGCCATTTGAATGATTCAAAGGGTTTAGTTCTAAGGAAGAATAAAGAAGTGGTTTGTGTGATAATGGTTTGGTTTAGGGAGAGTTGTATGTGAAAATTGATTTGTACTGACTCAATTTTATCATTTAGTGATTTTAAAATCATAAATCAGAAATGAAGAATAAAATAAGTCCAAATAAATTAAACAATAATGTTATGTCTTAGATATAAAAATAAAAATGTAATGAACTATAAGACAAAACAATGAGTTCTATCAGTTATTCTTCATTGGTGAGACCCAATGGTGAGTCCTCAAAAGTGATTCATAGTGGTGATTCATAAATAGTTAGTCCCAAAAGATAGTAATCAATAGTTAGTCCCAATGGCGGGTCATCAAAAATTATTTCCAATGGTGAGTCATACATAGTTAGTCTCAATAGTGACTCATCAATAGTGAGTACCAATATTGTGTAATCAATAGTTTATAATAATTCCAAGTCATCTACAATTAGTCCCAATAATGAGTCATCAATATTAAATCACAACGGTGAGTTATCAATAGTGGATTCCAATGGTTACTTATCATCAGTTAGTCACTCAAAATTAATCATACCCAAATCTTATTTTATATAACAGATTCTATCATAATTTAATGTATTATTAAAAATATCATCTAGTTGATGTTCACTACCAATAAATTCTAGAGTTATATCATGTTTTTGATAATGATCCCTCAAAAAGTTCTCTCTTACAACACTATTATTTGATAATGAATGTGAAAATGGATTCATAGAAATCATAATAGAACATGTGTTTTTATAATTTATAGGGACATGCCTAAATTGATATCCATAATGTGTGTATTTTCAAAAAAAAATTAGCACAACAACTACCATCTTTTATATATTCTTCTTTAAAAGTAGATAATGAAATAGAATTTTTTTACACTACACAATGAAACTAGAGACTTCCCTAAAGGTGAAATTTTCGAGATGTTATTTTTCTATCAAACTTGCAACCACCAAAATCAGAATCACAATAACTATCTATGTTAAATTATTTTCTCATCGAGAGGAATAATCCAAGGATTGTAGTATATTTGCGGTATTTTAAAATTATATTGACAAAAAAGGCTTGACTCGTTGGTTTTGCTTGAAAATGAGATCACATACACACACTAACAAAAATATCAGGTTAATATCAGATACGTAATGAAGACATACAATTTTTATTGTGTAATTGATATGATCCACTTATTTTTGGTTTTCATCAAGATCCAATTAACATGTGGAACTCATAGCAATATCAATACTATAAGTTCTATCTAATCAAAAACATTTTAATAAATCGTTAGTATATTTGAATTTGTTGAAAATAAAACCTACCTTATTTTGAAAAAATTGAAATCCAATTAAAAATTTTAGTTCACCCATTAATGCCATTTCAAACTCATTTTACATCATTTTTTATATGGTAATACATATTTAATTATTTGAAGATGAAAAAATAAAACCATAAAGATATATTTTAACAACGGAAACATATTTAGATATTCTTTTTAAGAAGAGACTGGCATCTGATATACATTTAGGAAAACTATTATAAATAAGAAATGTGTGGAGACTATCATACCAAGCTCTTCAAGGTAGTTTTAAAGCATACAATGATTTTTTAACATGAAATGAATATTTGGAAAATGTGGATTTTTAAATATGGGGTTTTTTTAAAATATATCCTCAACTATATTCAAATTAGAAATGAAATTTTGAAATCCATTTGATAATGTTTGAAATTCAGTTGTCATTGATATGCTAGTAGTATACTATTTGATTTATGTTGGATACTGCTACACATGTTTCATTATAGTTTATTCCTTCATTATGACTATAACATTGTCCTACATTTCTAGACATGTTTGTTAAAATAGATCCAACCTCATCCACCATGTTTCTAAAAAACCAATAAATCCATATGTTAGTGGTATCTTTGGGTCTATCAACATGTTTCTATATAGTTTTTCTTTCAAACTGATTTAATTATTCTTATATAACCATCACCTAGAATTCATTATTGATTTCATCATTGATGTTGTTAGGTTATAGTTATGAAAAAAAGACATGATGTTTTAACTAGTTTCTTATAGAACCTATATTCTATGACTCTTTCATTAAGTCTCCATATATATAATCAAAATGATGATTTTTAAGATTTCAAATAGGACAATAAAAAGAAGGAATGATCACATCAGGTTCTTCTATAGGTTCTGGTTCCTTTGGATCAGAATCTATATATTTTCCAAAACTAGATTTTTCTGCATGTTTAATAACATAATTAGAATATTTAGAATTAATTTCCTGATTTTGAATATTATCCTAAATCTTTTCTATGGATTTTTTGGATTCATGTGGATCCATTTCATCAAACATGACATTTACATATTCTTCAACACGTTTGGTTCTATTATTAAAAACTCAATATTATTTACATGAGATTAATTAACCTAGGAAATTTCCATAATCACTTTTTGATTCAAAATTTTCAATATAATGTTTTCTATTTAGAATAAATAATTTTCGAAAAAAATATGTATTAATTAACAATTGGTTTCTTATCCTTCCAAATCTCAAAGGGGGATTTATTTAAGATATGTTAATTAACACTCAATTGATTAAATATCATGTTTTTTTCATAGATTATTCCCAAAATTAAATATCTAGATCCTATTCATTTTACATAGTCTAGTTTATCTCTTGTAAGGTTCTATTTCTCCTCTCTATAACTCCATTCTTTTGGGGTGTCCCAGGAGTAGAAAGGTTTTTATTATAGCCATTGTATAAGAAAAAAATATTCATATTCATGATTTCTAAACTGATAACCATGTTTAAATATCATGGTTATGATTCATAGACCACTTATTTTTTCTATTTATACAGAAAACGTGGTGAAAAAAGAACAAGGCTTACTTTTGTGAGCTAAAAATAAGGTCAAAGTATACCTTAAAAAATTATCTACTAGAATATAATCACGGTTCTTCCCATTTAAAAATTTAACTATATATAGTCAAAATAATCTCTGTGAATCTACACAAGATGTTAATAAGTTGAATAATCTTTCTTTGGATTGAAATCTATTTTATGTTGTGTTCCTTTTAGACAATGATTTCAAACCTTATCATTTGGAAACTCTATTTTTGGTAGATCCTTATATAATTATTTTTTAGAAATATTTATAATATATTAAATTTCACAATGACATAGTCTCTTATTCCATATCCAATATTATTTATGAAAGGGGCTTCTATAAGAATATTCTTGAAAGACTAAGGAATCCATATTAATAGAATATAATTTTTTTTTCTAAAATCAGTAAAGACAAAATCATTCTTAAAATTGAAAACCTTACAAGAACCATTTTATAATTCACCTAGAAAACAATCAACAAATAAATTTATAATGAAAACAGCACTGTAAATTAGTCAACTGAAAAAAGAACTTTATAAATTATTAATGAATTGGTGTTAATGATTTGGCTGAAGCCAGTAATTTTCTATTTTTCATTGTCACCAATGGTGACATGTCCACCATCAATATTTATGAGTTACTTGAAACTACAGTAGTACCATTTCATGTGTCTTGAACACCCACTATCCAAGTACCATATGTTGTTATATGATATCTTCAAATAACATTCCCAATGATATAGTTTAAAAAAATTGGTGCCCATATTTTCTTGGGTCCAGTAATATTATTAATTAAGTATTTAGGAAATCACATTTGGTTCAAGGGTTTCCAGTAAAAATTTGGTATGATTTTATAAAAACAATCTTTATCAGGTATAATAGATTTTGAATATGTAAAGGATTTTCCAGTTCTTGAACTCGTAGAAAAATTTCATGATCTAGGCATAAAAATGAATTTTCTAAATTTGGATACAATAATGTTTTTTTTGAAAAATATCATTGCCTAGGTTGATATCAAATTACATTTATATATTTAGTAGAAACATGATTTCAAATAATTTGAGTTATGGTTTTTTTTACACTTATAATTTTTTCAATATCCCACTTTAATTCTTTATTAACATGTTTTTTTAATTATTCTCATTTATCATTTGATCAATTTTCTCATTTTCTAATAGTTAGTTCAGATTTAATAGTAGTAGAAAGTGCATATTGTTTCTTTAGAAATTTGTAAATATCTTCTACCTCATTTCCATTATCGTAAAAAAATTAGTATTCAAACATTTCATCATTGGTTATATGTTCATAAAATTATGATTCAAAATAATCACTTGAATAGTGATAATTTTGTGCAGGAGATACTAGGGTTACCACAAATGTGTTTTTCCTAAAAATCATTTGGGAATTATTAGCCTTTTAATAATGAGATTGTTCAGATTCAATAGTTCTATCATCAAACACAATCTAGGAAGCATTTATAGCCTTCTTATATTTTTAGTATTTTTCCTCACATTTTTCTCGTATTTCATTTTTTGACACTCATCCTTCACATGCCCTATTTTTTCATTCATAGTAGATTATCTCATTTTTATTCTCACTTATTTTTCAATAATTTTCCTTCTACATTTATTATTATTTTACCTCTATAGATATAATTTATATTGAATAATTTATTTATGTATAATTTTATAAATCTCATGGATAGATGAAATATTTACTCATCACTATTAGTTGATGAATCTTCACAACAAGAATGTTCGACATGAATGTGAATTTTTCTTTTTTTAAGAAGTGGTTTCGAAATCCACTAATTTTTTTTATTATCACCATATTCCTCTCTAATAAACTTCAACTCTTCCTCTTAAATCATTGAAATTACTGTCATCTCATTTACTGGTGGTGTATTGATTTCCTAAGATTATCTAATTGATATTGATTTCCATCTACAGCTTTTTGTGGGAAATCTCATGATTTCCATGATATGTTCTCTTGTAGTGATTGTCTTTCATAGTGAGATCATTGTATTTACAATCTCATTGAACCAGAGGTACATGTCACAAATAGTTTCACTAGAAATCATATTTAAGTCATTATATTTAATAGTATATGATTGAAGTATCATTTCAATAACATTAGTGGTTCCTTTAAATGAAACATATAAAGTATCCCCAATTTCAAAGGCTCTTTTACATACATAAATTTTATTTAATTCTAAAACACATAAGGAATAATATATGTCATTAATAGATTTTTAATTATTATTATATGATTGCTTAGTTGGATCTTCCAATGTATTTATAGAGTTAGTAAGGAACATAGAATCATTTATAGATAAAGACCAGATTTCAAATCCCATGACTTGTAAATAACTTTTCTTTGTGATTTTACAATGAGTGTAATTTGTTCCTTTGAAAAAGAGATATCAATTTATAGAAAACAAATTCTATATAGTATCCATTTTATAGAATAAAATCATTTTTCAATGTACTATAAATTTTGAACTGCCAACAAAAATTAAATCTTAAAAAAACTAAATAATAGTTGAAAATATTTGAAAACATTAGAATATTGAAAACCAAATTTTATAAATTATGTGGCACCAGATTTTGGAAAGAGATGGACACTCAAGAGGGGGTGAATTGAGTTGCAATAAATAATTTCTTAAACAAGATGTTCCAAATTTGGAAAAAGTTGACATTGTTAACCAATGTAGAGAACCACGATATCTTTTATCTTTAGTTTCAAGTGAGGTATTGATGCGTTCGATGATTTCTTCTTCGTACATTGTTTTCTATGACAATGATGTTATTTGGTTCGAGATCTTAGTAAAATCTTCTTATATCTACAACTCTTAGTTCTTGTGATTTTATCATGTGCCCAACATCTAGAAGGTCACTAAATTATTTTTTATCATATATTCCCTTTATACACTATATCTGACAAAAATCACGATCTAGGTCACATCGTGGTACCATTTACCTTATTCTGTATTATAAAATCAATTTAAATGTTTTTAAAAAAAATTAGAAAAATCATTATAATAATTAGTAGTAATAATTTTGAAATATATTACCATTAGATAAATATTTAAATTAAAATGAAAAAGGGAGAATTGATCGTTTCTCTAAATGGTGTCTATGAATAGTCTCTCTAAATGGTGTTACTGAATGGTATATATGGAATGGTGTCTCATAAATAATGTATTTTTGAACAAGGAATGGTGAGTCTTGTATCAGTGGCCATGGTTCGGTATGTTTCTCTAACGGTAGGTCCACATGATTGTGACTGATTCTATATATAGCTCATATATTGTAAAAATTATAAATGGAGTATGTCGGTAGTTCGATGTGATGGTGAATCATAAATTGAATAAAAAATATAAGAATCATTTTATAGTAGTTTTATCAACAGTGTCTCTTCCTTCTTCAGATTTCAGAATATGTGCTGATGGTGATACATTTGAAATAGAGACATCTTAATAGTGAGTACATATCAATGGTAGTTCATACTTATCTGATTTGTTTCCATTAGTGAGATGTCAAACAGTTAGTTAACAATAATGGTAACTCAACAATAATAGTGACAGTGAGTCCACCTTAATAGTGAATCAAAATTATAAATATATTTTAAAATGTAATGTGCTGTAATATTCTACAGAAGAGATTAGTAATATTTGTATTCAAGAGTAAATATGATTAAAAATGTTGTAACCATAATTTAACCTGATTTAAAATAATAAATCATTATTTGTGAGAATTAAATCTAGGGGATGACGACACATTTCTAATTTAGAATCTACTATATGAATTCCCCTAATGAGAATCTATTCTCTTCCATTTCTTCTACTTCATTTCAATGAGATTCCAAATATTAGTTTTTTGATTTATATGATATTAAATTCTTTTGGAAACTAAGATGTTCCCAAATAAAATATTCTATTCTATTTTAAAGAAATCCATATGAGTAGCCTAGAGTAAGCAATTTATATTATTACATTGGTACTATCATCAGTTGAAAAACAATTTAAAATAAAATTATTCCATTCTACTTGAAATGAAATACAACATATAAACTCCATTGGAAACACCAATAAACTCCTTGAATATACCTAAAATTAATTTATAATATATTTCATTACATTTTTGTGGAAAAATCATAATGAAAAATTGGGTGAGATCCTATACTCATTAAGGGTAGGATGTAAATTGGAATCTATGTTAAATAACATAAACAATAATCCATGGTGAACAACTGAAACAAATGACATTAAAACAAATTCATTGGCATAATATAGATGGAATAAAACCTGAATGAATAATGATGTACTTTTAATCACATGAGAATGAAACAAATCCATGGATATTCTAAAACATGAATAATAACATGGATTAGTAAATACTAGTATTGTAATGAGGGAATGAATAATGTCATACATCATATATATACCATTATTTCTTAGTCAAGGAAAACATATATAAATGGGTAAAAACATGGTCAACATGGTATCATGAGACCTACCATTACACAGAGGGGATATAGTGAGACCCACCTATCACTTAATAAGTGAAATTAATTATTTATATAAAATAGTTGAAACATAATAATCATATACTTTCATATTGAAACTATCATATAATATGATAATAGCTTTCCCCAATCACTAAACAAAAAATAAACCATCTAACTTATTAACGTGAATGATATCAAGATAATACATCCATATTAGTAATCATAACCCATTATATAAGATATGGTAGATAATAACATAAATATCATATTCCATAAATAATAATATTTAATAGAAGTTGTTGAAATAGATGAATATACTCTAAGATAATCATAGAGAAATTCATGAGGGAAATACCCTTTAACTTTATAAAAACAGGTTATTTTAGAAAATTATTTGTCTAATATCATATTGTATTCATGTTTTCGCAATAAAATAACATGTAAGGGAACTAAATTTTATTTATGTCATAAATTATTTTCAACCAAAGGAAAAACATTTGATAAGAGTCTTAAAAAATGAGCCACATTAGTGTGGTTTAAGAGAAAATATAAAAGTGCATTTATATTGGAAAATGATTAGCTTTTTAAATAAAACCAGAATATAACTAATTTTTTTTCAATGATAATACATGTGATTTTAAAAAATACTGGGGCCTTATATGAGATTATGGAGTTTACTTGAAAATGGGTATAAAATTGGGAATAACCCTTAATCAGGCATTCTTATCACAAGGAAGTGAAAAAAACTTGTAAATCAAATATTTACCCATAAAATATAGATAATATAATCTCAATACATTATTGTTGGAACATATAAACAAAGTATATAAGAATTATATATGAAATATAAATGTTAAATTGGTTTATGGTCAGATAACCTTTAACCCAAATGAAAAATGTTGGTTCTTGGAAAATCCATTTCTTTGTGTATAAAAGTGTTCTAAACATCTACATAAAAACATAGAAAATGAAATTAAATTCATTAATAAATTAATCAAAAATAAATAAGAATTTTATTTTATTTATTATTAAATTTTGAAATTCATTTATGGCAATTTTAATGATTTATAAAAATATATTTCATCATTAAAATGTTTTTATTTCCTTGTTTTTCATGATTGGTTGAATTGTATACATATTTGAAAGATCATGTTAAATGGGAATAGTTATCCATAGATGAAATTATATATTATTAATGAAACTATATAAGATTTAGAGGACTAATATTTCATTTATTTATATATAAGGATTATTTAATAGATAAATTTATAATGATAACTGTTTCAATTATTTTAGAATTTTTTGATCATCGCACAATGTTTTATTTTTTAATTAATATTATAGATAAAGGATCGAAAAAAATAAATAACTTTTAATATAAATGTTATAATCTGTTATTTACTATAAAAATTTCTTTTTGTCTTGAATTGAAGGTAGTATTTAGAAACTAATGATTCATCATCCATAAAGGTGGTGGATCTCCACCTCAAGGATGACATTATAAATTTTAGAACAAATAAGTGATGATAAAATAATTGATGGTTTACAACCCATAATGTTAATAAAACGCATTTATATATATGATACCATATTTATCATGCATGTTTTGACAGAGGTGTAAATTAATGGATAACAAATGAAAATAAAGTGCATGAAATTTAAAATAATGAATATGTATTTACAACATAAATTCTTCACATAGATAACCTTCTAATGGATCATTGAAATAGAATTTAGATGATATCAGAAAGAACATAAATTGTGGGAGAGAGTTTTGAGTTAATTTAAGTATAATAGAATAAATCTTCATTGAATTTTTGGTGTGAGGATAAGGTGTGGTGAGAGGTTGTAAATATAGTGGATGAGACATGTTTTTTTGAATATTTCATTCATTTGTTATTTATTTTAGATCAAGATTTTGAATTGTTTTATAATAATCAATAATTCTATTAAATTAGTGGAAAATACAAATAGATTATAAATTTAAATAATAAATATATCATCTGTGACTCAATAATCCAGGTATTTATTAAATAACATAAATTATTGTATTTCACTATTCACAAAAAAAGTAGTCTAAATTACCGAAATACCAAAAATTCACCATAATCATTTTAGACATGTAGAATTAAAAAATGAACTCCATTTTATGAAAATAATTTTCTAAATATGAGAATTTATTTTTTACATAAAATAATTATCTATTTTAAAAACCCCAATTTGAATATTATAACACTTTATTGAAAATTTGAATAATTACTTAAGGTCCACTAAAATTAACTTATAATTATTAGACAACAAAATATTAATTTATAATTCTATAATATGAAAATAAATTATATTTTTAATCATTATATAAATTATGAAATTATGACTGGACATTTCAATTTCACAAAAATAACAACACTTAATTTATCATTATTAAAATAGTTATATACTTTTTCCATGATCTAATTATACCATATTCTAATGTATAATATTAATAAATTTTATTTATACCTTCATTGGTGAATTTACTATTTTATTGGTTATAATAATTTTCATAATAGTCATATTACTCTTCCAACATTCATATTTATTAGTGGATTTTGGTTTTAAACACGGTGTTGTGTATGGAATAAACTATAGAAGTTGTTACATTACAAAAGAGACATAACATATAATCTTTTGGTGTTACATTCAACCCTCCTTAAAAAATTGCCATCAGAATTTACAAAATGTAACTAGATAAAAATATTTGGATATTTATTCATCATAAATTCATTTGGTTCTCACGTTGCCTCTCCAATTTTATGATTTTTCCAATGTAACTTTAATTGGTGTATCAAATGATTCCTCAACACTTTCTCTCTAGTGTCTAGAATCTGTATAGGCTCTTCAAAGAATGGTAAATCATGTTAAAATTATATTCCTTCATATTGGAGGACATGTTTTGGGTCTAGAACATACTTGTTTAACAATAATATTTGAAAAAAATGTGTACAATAAAAATCCTACGTGGCATTAAAAAAAGAAAATCAACATCTACAACTCTCTATTGAATTTAAAAAGGACAAATTCACCTAAAGATTTATTTTCCTTTCTCTCCAAATCATATAACACCCTTACATGTATGTAATTTTAATAAAACAAAGTCTCCCACATAAAATTAAAAATCATTCCATTGATTACTTTCATTTATATTTTTTAAACATTGAGCTGCTATGATATAGTTTTGATAGTATTTAGCTTTTTTATTTTTTCCCCCACATGCTCGGGTCCTACAAGATTCCTTTCACCATCATCATCCCAACATGTTGGTGTATGAAATATCTTTCCATAAAATGCTTCATATAGTTCCATTAAAATACATGAATAGAAAAATTTATTTTAGAAACAATATACCAAAGGTAAATATAGATTTCACAGACCGTGAAGCTATAGTGACTGTGATCTCCACATTTCCCCTAATTTTTGAATTTTTCTTTCAATCTACATATTGGTTCGAGGGTGATAAGATGTGCTCAAATAATGATCAGTATCAAAGGTTTTCTACAGATTTTAAAATAATATTTATTTAAATCCTAGATCCCAAAAAGAATAAATTGAAAATTTTGCACACTAATATCTTTCAACTTTAATAATATAGTGTAATTAATGGAAATATAAATGAAAATCCTCCCTTATTCTGATGAAATGTGCATATTTGGTATGACTATCCATAATTTCCCATATTATATTATTATTTCTTGTAGTTTTTGGTAATCTAGTGCAAAAATTCCCAGTGACGTCATCCCATTTCCTTTTATGAATTCGAATAGGTTGCATCATTCCTCCAAAATTATTCCTTCAAACATCTACAATTTGTAAACTAAACATCTTGATACAAAATTAGAAATTTACACATCGTAATTTCCCCCATGAAATGTTATATAAATAACCTATACATCATTGTTATAAAGGGTGTATAGTGAAATTTGATCTATTAGAATCATCCAATAACTCTGTTTTTAAATATGGTGTAGAGGTAACACAAAGCCTCGTCCAAAATTTCATTATTACATCATAAAACATGATGTGTTACAACTTCACAAAGATCATTGCATTGATTTTCCATTAAATTTATCAACATCAAACTATTAACATTTAACCCATTCAAATAATGATAGTTTGGAAACCTATTGAAAATTTAATGATTCTTCTTTTTCAATGATAATTTCCATATTCATATTATCTTGATCAGTGGGCACATGATCCTTTCCAGTCCACATTTTGTTAAAAATAGCATGAATATGATAGCTCAGTATGTCTTTTATAATTTATTCCATCCCTTAGTTATATCATGTTTAAATATGATAATCCTTGAGTATCTCGATACATATATTTTTCCTAATGTCCAGTCCATTATTTGGGAAGATATATTTTAAACTCTTGTAATCTATTTTTATCTCCCATAATTCAAAAAAGAGATAGTGTCTCTATATTCTAACAAAAAATATTAATGCTTCCAACACTAGATCATGAGTTAAAGAGTTTTTCTCAATAGTTATTAACTACCTAGATGAATAGGCTATAACTACATCATTTTTCGTAACTACATAACCATGCCTTTTCTTTGATGGATCACGATAAATCCGAAATCCACCGTTTCTCAATAGTTGAGTCAATATATAAGAATTCTATAATCAACTCTAAAATTATTAAAAACATTATTTGAATTATTTCATTCACAAGAAATATACCTTGTTATGAGTATTCTTGGTTAATGGGATAGCTACTTGAGAAAAATGTTAAATGAAACGCCGATAGTAACCAGATAAACTAGTGAATGTAAATACCTCGGTTATGTTAATTGGTGTATGCCATTGTTATACTACATTTTTCTTCATTGGATCAACTGATAATCAATCATTAGATACAATATATAAACTATGAGATTCCCTTTGAAGACATAATTCAAAATCTCTAAACATCTTGTATAACTCTGTTCTTATAAGAGTCCCTAAAATAGATGGTACGTCATTCTCATGGTACTCATTTATTTTGGAATATATTAATATGTCATTAATAAATACCAAAAAAAGTATTCAAGATATTCCTTGAACATGGTTATCATTGGATCCATAAAAATATAGAGAGCACTATTCATTCAAAATGACATTATTGTAAACTCGTAATATCTATACCTAGTTGGAAATGTTATTTTTTTAATATATTGTTTCCTAAAATGAAATTAATGATATCTAGATAGATGTGAAATGATTGAATAGTATTGGTCTCCATGAATTCTATCAAATAAAGCATTAATAAAAAACATCTGATATTTTTTCTTTATTTTAAAACAAAATATTTCTCTATAGTCACTGCACATGGAAATTGATCTTTCATTCCTATAGATAAAGAAAACATGGGATATCAATAGACAAAAACGAGGGTGAATAAATTTATTTTTACTTATGTTCTCTTGGTCTTTCATAAACATCAATAATTACTCAATGGAAATTCTATATGGAGTCTTTGATATAGGTATTATATGTTGAATTAAATTAATATTGAACATAAATTCCCACTCTAGCTGTTATCTTGATAAATATTCTATAAATCAATCAATGTATTATTTCTTATTAGATACATATTCAATTTAATGATTTCTATCCGTATCTATATATGTTTGTTTTCTATTCCTACCCATGGATTTAATTTTAACGAGCTATTTGTGGTTGATCTAGATATATTTCATATTCTGAGGGCACCCCATTAAAGATGAGAAAATTTATACATTCATCATGAATCATAATTTCATTCTCATTGCAATAAAGTTTTACATTTTATTTAAAAATACAATCCATAACAAGATCTATATCAAATCAACAATAGGTATGATTATTAAAAAATAAATAAAAACATGTTAATGTTTCATTGTTGGAACTACTTGAAAAATCATTATTTCACTAAGGATCCCACAAAACGTATTTACTGAAAACAAAATACTTAATGTGAATTGAAATTGCCAATTTTTATATAAAAACTAAGATGATATAAAAGAATGAGATGATCTAGAATCAAATTAATATTTATCTAAATGTTATGATATTATTAATGTAATTTCCATAGTATAATTAGGAACATTAAACTCAACTATTGTGATTTAATAATCATATACTTGATCCTATGGCCTCTTGTGGGGTATGATTCTTTGAAACATTGGGAAATAATTTTAATAGTGTCCCATCTATTTACCAATATAGCATTGAGAATCAGTAGCTTAAATATTTTCCATGAAATAATCGGTTTTTGGCATTCTACTCCACATTTTTGACGTACTCAAATGGCCAATAGTCATATTTCATGATGTTTCTTTCCAAAATTAATTTAGGATGGTAAGTCAAATATTCCCTTATACAGTTTTTCATTATTAACTTTTCTACAGTTTTCATTATCCATTTTATTCTATATAATTATTTTAATTTTATGATATGTAGAGAATTATTTCTTTGTATTGATAGCACATAAGAATATACTTGTTATGATGAGAAAGTTTTAGAATTGAGTTCCCAATATAGGAATGGATTTAACCCATCAAATAATCGATAAATATTTCTCGTTGTATTTAATAAATAATCCATAGCATTACCTGATAACCCTATAGATTTCGATTAATATTTTAAAATTTTATCATACAAATTTTTAATCATATTGACGAATTAGCTCCTCATATACTCTCTCTATTCTATAAGGGGAAAATTATTGTAGGAAATTATTCGTAACTTCCTTCTATTATATACTATAAATTAATATTTCCTACTATTTTTTGAATTAATGTCGACATTTGATCTCCATCCCCTGATAAATGATAAACATCAATGATAACCTTCTCCCTTTAGATTATCCCCAATAAAAAATATATTATCTAAATAACATATCGACTACTCAAATACATATGGTGTTTTATTAAAATTGAATGATATGTGT
This sequence comes from Viscum album, assembly GCA_963277665.1. Lineage (NCBI taxonomy): Eukaryota > Viridiplantae > Streptophyta > Magnoliopsida > Santalales > Viscaceae > Viscum > Viscum album. The sequence continues at coordinate 304,518,995 of OY728166.1, forward strand.
TCTTGTTGCATAATGAGGTATAAAATTTTTACAAAACATCATGGATTGGGTGTCTCCATGAGATTAAGGATATATCTTATAACATGAGTCAGTTGACCCAGTATAGTATAATGTTTTTCTGCACCAGTTACGGCTCAGGTCCAATATCATTATTTGGATTATGAAAGAAATCCATACATGGAATATAGACATTAATATAGTTTTTATTCAATACAATAGGCCCCATTGCTAAACAATAGAATATGCTAAATTATATTATTTATCATAATGAATAAATTCTAACTAGTAACAGACAACATTAATTAAAACATTAATGAATATATAATATCATAATAATAAAAATGGGTTCGTTGTAGATATAAATATTTTTATTTCATTCATATTGGATTATAATGAAAATTTCAATTATCCTAAAAATATCCCCTTGAAGTTTCAAACTAGGTGTATAGTAAGGCCCATTTTAATGCACCAGGTTATATCGAGTCAATCCTAACACACCTTGTCACAGTTGTTACCCCTACATATATTTTTTCCAAAACCACATCTACATGTAGTATGTATACATGGATATATTGATCAGAATATTCACGCTAGATATAACAAACAAAATCATCAGGATATTCATTGACGATTATACTCATATTATATAATAGGTTTATATCCCTTAATATATGTTTTCTAAATCTAGTTTCCATGTTTTCTACTAAAATTCCTCTATTACCAACAATAATCACCCTAATCCAAGATTCATGGATCCGATGAGTTGCATTATTACATTCATACTATGAATAAGATATCGCATCCCAAAGGACCAAATTGTTTTTTATGTTATGAAATCTAGATACAAATAGAAGTGTTATATTACAACATTAAATGAAATTACACATTGAAACTTCATTGGAAACACCCATAAAATCCTATATTATATCTTATAGTAATTTATAAAATACATATTTATGTCCAATGGAAAAATAAAACATATGAAATCAGTGAGCTCAGATGCTCTGGAAGGGAAATAAATACTATTCATGCTAAAATAAATAAGTATAAAAAATAAGGACAGTGGAATAACTAAAACACATTCAATTTAAACATAATGATGAATATAATATGGAAGGAATTTAAGTTGAATAAATAAGTCCATTTAAATTATAACATGATTATGAAACATTACAATTGATATAATAATAGTCAAAAATAATATGGATTAGAAATTACTAATATCATAATTAGATAATGAGTGATGTCAGACAACATAAACATATCGTCAAGGCATCGACTAAGAACCCATACATAAATGGGTAAAATATCAATCTAGATTGTCTTATAAGACTTAACGAGACATTAAAGGTCTATAATGGTCCCAAAAAACCACTTACTAATTCTAAAGCTCGTATTAAATGGGTGGAACATAATCAATATATATATATATATATGCATATTTAATCTAGTATATGAAATTTTAATAACATTACCCAAACAATAAATATATTCATAATCCATCTAGTGTAGCATGTTGAAAGACATCAAGATACTACATCTAGATAATTAATTATGAACTTTAAAATATAATATGGTATATCTTAACATAAGGTATCAACAAAAATAAAGAATAATATTCAATAGATTTTGTTGAAATAGATGTAAATACTCTAATATAATCATTGAGATATTGTTGAGTGAAATACCCTTTTACTTTAGAATGATCTATTTTTTTAAAAAAAATAATTTAAATAAAATTATATTATAATTATTTTTATCCATAAAATAAAAATGTAAGTAGAAATTAAGTATATTTAAGGCATAAATTAGGTCTATATTATGTTAAAACAAGTAAAAATAGTCTTAATAAATAAACCACTTTTGTAAGGTTTAAGGGAAAATATTAAAGAGAATTTAAAGTGGAAAAAGTTTAATTGTTTGCATAAAACCAAAAAAAACTAAAATTATTTTCCACGATAAAAATTTTAATTTTGGAAATATATTGGTGACTTAAAATATTATGCGTTATACATGAAAATGGGTAATAAATAAGGACGTACCCATTAATCTGGATTGCTTATTGGGAGGAATTGAAAAGGGGAACTTATAAAATATCTATTAACTCATCAATGACTGATTAACTTATATAGATAAATGTGTTTGAGAAATATATAGATATTATATAATGAGTAGAAAAATATAATAAAAAAATTGGTGTAAAAAGAAAAAAAGCGTAACTCAAACGAAAAATAGAGGATTAGGGAGAATCCCTTACCTTTTGTATGAAAGTTTTCTGAACTGTTACTTATCAATATGAATAATGAAATTTTATTCATTAATTATTTAATTAAGAATCTATTCAATAATTATTTGTTTTATTATAATTTTAATAATATTCTTTATGGTTTTTTTACAATTTATAATATTAAGTTTCTTCATTCGGAAGTGTCAGTTTCCTTTGTTTTCATGATTTGTTTAATTGTATACATATATAAAAGGTCATGTTAAATGCGAATTGTAATCCAGACATCAAATTATATGTTATTAATGAACTTTTGTAAGATTTAATGGTCTTATATATCATTTTTCCCAATATTATGATAACTTCTAAGATAAAACATTAATAAAAACAATTTTTGATCATTTTGGAGTTTTTTTACATATTTACGTAATATTTTTGTTCTACTAATTATTATTATGTATATATAATTTTTCCAAACCTCTAAATAAGAGGAAATATAAAATTTTATAATTTTTTTAAACCGAATTTTTTATTACCATTATTTAAAGTATTATTAGAAAATGAAAGATTCATCATCCATGAATATGGTGAATCAACACCTCACAAACGATGTTTTAATTATTAGAAAAATAGAAAAGATAGAAGAATTGATGGTGGATAACCCATAAAAATAAAAATTAAATTATATATTATATAATATAGTTTTAATTCATGTTTGGACATATGATTTATTGAAATCATAAGAAAAAGAAATGAAAGTGAAAGAAAATTAGAAGAATGAAAGAATATTTTCCTCTTGAATTGTTCACCATGAGACCCTCTTTATGGATATTTATATACAATTTTGGTGATACTAGAAATACTATAATGTGAGGGAGTGTTTTGGTATTGTAATTGGGATTAATATAAGCATGAATCAAGGATGTGGTTCTATGAGGGGAAGGGGTGGTATTTATATTGGAGGTGAGTGGTGTTTTATATATATTTTATTCCTTTGTATATTATTTTTGATGAAGACTATGAATAGATTGAAAATTATGACTAAATATATGAATACATTGATATTTATATATTGATTATGTTGTTACATTAGAATCAAATCATATATTAATCAATAAATCATTTATTTATTAAATATTGTAAATTAATGTATTTCAATATTCACGAAAAAATAAAAAATTTATAAAAATACAAAAAATTCACTCATTCAATTTTTTGACGTATAAAATTTAAAATGAACTCCATTTTAGGAATATAATTTTATATGTATGAACTACTTAAATTTTAAATAAAATCATCATTTACAAAAAAATATCGATTTTAATCTAACAATTATTTTTATAACACTTGGGAAAATTAATTATAGTCTTCTAAAAGTATCTTATAATTATATAAAAGCAAAATATTATTTATGAATTTATATTTTGAAAATAAATTTCATTTTAATTATAATTTTTTTAATTATCAAATTTTAAATATGTGTTATTATTTCAAAAAAATACGAACACATAATTTATATTTTTTTCACATATATTTACTTATTCCATGATATACATATGCCTATTTTTATTTATGATATAAATAAAATTTATTTACAATTTCATAGGTGAATTTAATATTATTTTGGACTTATTTCTATTCCTATTTGTCACATTAATATTTCAATGGTCACATTTAATAGTATATTATAGTTTTAAACTTATTATTTCATGAAGAATAAATCATTGAACATGTTAAATTTTGGAAGATACATTCCTTAAAATCATGTGGTGTAACATGTATTTTATTTTTTTAAATGAATATTGGACTCAATTATTTTAATTTTTTAGAAAAAATAATGAACCATTTTGTACTTTGAGATGTGATTTCTTGTATTTAGTGCCATGTAATGATCTATCCACCCACACTAGGGTACCAAGGTCAGGGTATTTAAGGTTGGTATTAGAACAATTTTAGTGGAATACTTTGGAGCATGATTTAGAAAAACATATATTATTGAGCATAACCCTATGTCTAATCATGAAAATATTCTCAATGAAATGACGATTACAATTAGAATTTAGTTATACATGAATATTCTATTTATGATGACGGGTTTAATAGTTTTTAAATTAGACATTGTGTCTCTTAATATTATGGGCTAATTTGGTGTGTGCCAATGTTTAGAAATGATGCGTAGTGGATTAAAAGGAATTGTATCAATGTACCTAATATATTTTTGGAATTCCCTTATGGTAATGATAATGAATAAGGATATTGAGATTTATATCGATATTAAAATTTATTACTATATCGGGGAATATGATTTAGGTATGGACCAAAAAACATTCCGACATGTAGCAACCTACTGGCCCAAATGTGATATAACTATGGTATAACACTTCATTTATGATAAAAATCCACTACTAAATGGGACTAAAAATTCATTTGTAGTTATGTACTAGATAATTTACTTATAAAATATAATTCCCTATTTAAGAATTAATGAATGGGATAATTATTTAATTCAATTTAATTTAGACCTTGGGGATTCAGACTAATGGTGGTAATTTGTTTATAAACTAAGGTTGTGTAGAATGTAGAAATCATAGAATGGAAGGATTTTGAGGAACTATTATTGGAAAATTATTTTCCCCATGATAAATGAGAATATATGGAGATAGAATTATTGATTATATGAAAATATTAAGTGGAAATGTTGTTACGTATGAAGCTATGATTACAATGATATTAAGGCATGAAGAAAAGTATGTGTGAAATAAAAAAATAATACTTACTAATTCTATCATGTGTTAAAAGTAGTCCGTAAAAACGATATTTTATCATTAAATTCTCACCAAATGATGATGTAATATAATTTTATATCATGAAGAAGAAATATTTTTCCAAGTTATATGGATTTTATTTCGAGAACGATACTAAAAGTAAGAGACATAAAAATATAGATAAGTGGGATAAGAGAAAGAATAATTTTCCAAAATTTTGTACATACGAATGGAATCACATTTTCGCATTCCTAATATAAAATTATTTTTCTTCATGTGTTGTGTAAATGACATCAATATCATGTATTAAATGTTTATAGAGAAATCATAAAATTAAAGTAATGTAACTATAAATAGATGGGGAAATACTCCAACCAATGCCCCAAACATCGAGGGAAATTACCAAAAAGGAATAAATTTTGATATTTTATAGATTGTCAAATTACTATAGCCTACATAGAAGTTCGTAACTATGTTGTTTAAGGTAAACATATCATCCACTCAATAATTTCAAATGATTAAATTTATTCCCTTTATACTAATAAATTTATATATAAATATTTTTGATTGGTGTATAATAACCATCTAATGGATTATATATTAAGTTGGAAGTGAAAATCATAATAGAATAATTACTGAATCTCAAGTATATAAATCATATCTGATAAATGGTTGTGTGATGGTTCTTCCAATGAAAATTTTCATTATTATTCTAATTGAATTTGACATAATACTTTTTTTGGATAGGCTCGACTAGTATAAATCACATATCAATTTTGAGGAATATAATTTTTTTTTGATATTTCACTTCAACCACCAATCAGCAATCAGTGTGAGGAGAAACTTGATCACCCCTTGTAAATTAATTCCATGATATGATTTTTTCTGGGTATATATGTGTGATATTTATATCCAATGTATTGAGAGAAAATATACGTCGAATATTTTATTTTTTAAGGAATATGAAAATTTTTCCCTAGTGACTTATCCAATCATCCATTGAATCGTGATGTTGAGTTTTCAATATAACACATGCCTGGTTCTACACCTATATCAATGAATCCATATTGAATGTCCCAAATCATTTATAGGAACATAAGAAGAAACACCAAGAGGATCTATTTAATGTATTCATTCATCCATGTTTTTATCTATGACGTTAACTTATTCTTATTATTAAGAATAAAGATGGGTAAATGAATATTTTGATTGGTTATCAAGAACACAAAAAGTGTAATACTAATAACCTGAATCCTATATCCTATATTGATTTTTTATCAATTATGAGGATATCTATATTATTAATATATTTATTTTCAAATTGGTTACTATAAACTATGGATCAAAAATTTAGATATACCCAATATAGATTTATAATGAGTTATGGTCATTATGAATTCATAGTATCTCTATATGGATTTACCAATGGTCCATTTATAATTATTGAATTAATAAATATAGTATTTAGGGATTCTATAAATCCCTTTTGGGAGTACACATCAATTATTTTCATATATATTAGAAGGGTATGTAAGATTATGAAGAACAATATAGAAATGTGACGAGGATTTTAAGGAATGAAAAGATGTATTAAAATTTTTAAAATTGTCCTAATTAGATTTAGAATAATTCATTCATGGCTCATATAAACTCAATTGAGGGTATATCGGTGGATCAATTAAATATGAAATTTATTGATCAATGTCATCGACGAACCAATGAAACTAAAATCTATAGCTTTCTTGGGTTGACTTTTCAGAAATGAAATTTTGTGGGAGATTACAGATTACTATCCAATCTAATCTTTAATTTTATTCCGAAGGGTGTTATATTTTTATGAATAAATTAATTATAATATATTTCCAAATAAATAAATATAATGTTAGTCAGTGTGAATTTACTTTCACTACCATGTATTATAGAAGTGGTTTTCATCTATAGTGATGAATAAAATCATGAATAATGATGAGTTCTCATGTATAGTAATATTATGAACACTTATACCTCACAATAATTAAAGGTTTATAATAAAAATTACTTTACTAATGATATTGAGTTGGAAAATTTAATTTAATTATTCAAAATATAGAGTAATTATCATTATTTTGAATGGTTCGATATATATTTACTATGGTGGATTTTATTATATTTAATGAATTTTTATGAATGCACAATTAATTACCACCCTAGTAAGGTAAAGAATGTGGTTGATTCTATATGTCTAAAACACCATTAATTTTTTCATCGCAAGGTATGAAACACATCCCAAATTTATGGTTATGCATATATTTGATTATGAAATCATGTTTAAATGGTGGGGATATTATATTTCAAATAATTAAATTCAACAATCCATCAATGAGATAATTAAGGTGTAGAAGAAAGATTCAAATTTTTATAATATGGTGATAAATGTTTGTAGTTAAACAATGACTATTATAGAATTATAATACATAAGAATTGATTATGTGTCCATTCAGTATATGAATTGAAGATGAAGCTGTTTGATGAGGTGAAAAGTTCATTATTATCTATTCAATATATATATTTAAGAAGACGTATAAAGATCACCTCCTCAGCACTCCACTTCCACCTGTCACCTCTACGTACCAACACGTTGTATGGTCCACCTCCGAGCATTGTCCAGTCCTGGTACTCTCATCCTCGATCAGTGCTGTCTGTCGTCTGCATCCAAAACAACAAGGTGAAGGCATAGCACGTGCTGGGGTGTGTATAACGATACTCAGTTGGGACCCCGAGACCCTAAAGGTCTCACAAAATCCACAAATGATAAACCACTGATCATGAGTCAACTATCAACCCTACTTATGTGTATTCCCATACATATACCTATGTTATAAATTAAACCCATCTCAATCATGATGAAAACACATAGTCCAACTCAAAGTCCAAAGCTCAAATGGTCTATAAATTAAGGATAACCACGAAGTCAAGTACCACAATGGTACGCCACACAGAACCATACCACTAAGGTATTATAATAAAAGAAAGTACTACATAGGTACAAATTCATATCATACCAGGTATAATAAAATTACGGTAGTAGAGATGATTAGTTATAACTATTGAATCATATTACTCTGTTATGAGTCTCTACTACTGACCTACACAGAATATCTAGAAGCTGAACCACACAGGATCGGTATGAGCTGACACACACAGGATCGATAAGAGCTTACCCACACATGATATCTAAGATCTGACCCACACAGGTCACTATGAGCTGAACCACACAGTATTGATAGGATCTGGCCCACAAAGGATCGCTAGGGTCTGAACCAAACAGGATCACTAGGAGCTGACCCACCCAGAATCTCTAGAAGTTGACCCACATAGGATCACTAGGAGCTGACCCATACATGATCCATAGAAGCTGACTCACACAGGGTTTCCAGGAGCTGACCCACACAGGCTCTCTAGGACCTGACCCACATAGGATTTCTATGAGCTGACCCACAAAGGATCGCTAGGAGGTGGCCCACACAGGATCTTTAGGAGCTAACCTATACAGGACCGTTAGAAGCTTACCCAAATAGGATCGCCATGAGATGACCCACACATGATCTCTAGTAGCTGACCCACACATTTTCTCTAGGAGTTGACCCACACAGAATCTCTAGTCCAGGCTTCTCGTCATAGCCAGCTACTCGATTCCCCCACAAATCCTGCTCGTCTCCGGGAGGATCTGCTCCACAAGCCACTGGTCAATACTCTATCTTCAATTAAGTCCAATGAAGAAATTTTTCAAAGGACTGCCACGTCCTAGGGGTTTCAATGCAACATACAATTCATCAATTGGACACCCGAACTATTTGTTATTAGGATTCTAGTCTCGAGGGCTCGGTTCGATTCGTTCTTAATCCAACCCGACTATATTCTATCTTTATCCAAATCTCCCAAGGGGTATACTCAAAGGGACTGTCTGGCCCCATGATTTCTATCACAACTGGCGGTTTGTCAAATGGACGTTCAGTGCCAAATTTATGGCCAAAAGTGAGTAAATGGGTCGAAGGGGTCGAGGTCTTGTCTAAATCGTCTCAACCTGGCCTGGTCTTACACGGCCCAACCCGGACCAACCCAGCCTAGGCCGACCCTATCTGGGTCAACACGGCCCGACCTGCTGGTTTTGGCCCGGCCCGTGCTGGGGTGTCTAGCAGGTCATGAGGGCCGCAAGGGGCCATAGGGCAGCTCATCCATGAAGGGTGATGTGAGGGAGGCTCGGCCACGGGGGGGGGGGGGGGTGTCGTGAGGCCGCATGGTGACTTAGTCGTGGCGCGGCTTGGCCGCGGATGGTGGGCCTCCCACAGGATGGTGGCTCGGAAGTGGGTGATCGTCCGCGGAGTGGCGGATCGGCCACCGGGCGGTGCCTCGTCCATGGGGGTTCGACCACGTGGTAGTTCGGCTGCAAAGCGGTGGCCCGGCCTCGGGGAGGGGGCACGACCGCAGGCCAGTTCGGCCGCGGAGCAGCGGCGGGGTGGTGGCTCATCCCCGGGGGTTCGTTCGTAGAGTGGCAGCCCGACCGCAGGGTGATAGCTCATCCATGGGGGTTTTTCCGTAGAGTGGAGGCATGACCGCAGACGGTGCAGTGGCCGCAGGCGGCGGTTCCACGAGGCGTGACGGCTATGTGGCGGCGGGGGTGGCAGGGCGGTGCCTTTGCATAGCCGCCTTCATCGCAGCTGGCGGAGGTGCTGGTCGCCGTCCTCTTGCCTCATCAGTGCCCAGAAACCCACTTCGGTTGTGATCTTCATCTGTTGCAAAGAACACCACATATCATCACATGAATTTCAGAGAAGACATGCCATGTTTGATTAGCCCGCACTCTCCGCATTAGAGCGGTAGCAAGCAGCTCAACATAAACCAGAATCATGAATGAGTATGGGAGATATTAAAAAAAAATCAAACCCCAAAACCATCGTCAATCTCTTTTCCCAATACTCTAAAAGAATTAAAAGGGAATAATTTGGGAAGTGATAATTATATAGAAATAAACCCATACCTCGATCATTTGATTCTTAGAATATTGTCCGTAGGGAAAGTGACAATGCCATTGAATATAGATGGACATTGGTGACGTCGGCATTTCCTCTATCTTCAGTTCTTTGACATTGAAGACATTATTCATCAACAAATATCTTGTGGAATAAGTGTATGTCGAAGTCGGTGTTCTTATTTGGAGTTCTACATTGGAGAGATTTCTCACTATTCTCCATGTTTTTCACTTTTGCCAAGAGTTTCCCCTAATTCCACCAAAAAAAAGAAATTAACCAACATTATAGAATATGTTGGTATAATTTAAAATACAATTAATAAATTAATTGTGTCAGCGTAATAAATTAAAGGGGGTGGAACCATTAAAGATGGGGAAGTTTAAGAGGCTTCCCCACACTTAAGAGATATTTCAAGGGGTTTTAGCCCTAGTTGGTCCCACCACCATGACCTCTCATGGGAGGATAGGCTTGGTGGTCCACACCTCTATAACCTATCATGGGAGGTTTTTAGTTCAGGAGGTCCCCACCTATGAAATATCCACATGGGAGTTTCAAAATAAATTAAAAAAAATGTTATGCCATTTTATTTTATTTTATTCTTTCACACATTTGTGAAAAGATAACTCTCACCATCGACCTACTACACTCGTGGTGAAGGTATCCTAAAGAGAAAATTGGCACTGTGAGTTCAACGGTGCCCTCATAATTCAATTCCGAGCATTGGATCAAATTTTTGAAAATGCTACTCAAACGTTTACTGAATGTACACGAATTGTTTTTTGGAAAATTATTACCAGGCACCCTCGACCCGCATCGATCAAGGTTATGCTCTTCCTAGGTGAAAAACACCCTAATCAACACAACAGTACTCTCTAGATTCAAATCCGAGTTACCATTTCAATTCTATATATTTTACCATAAAATAATTGTCACATATTTATTTTATTTATGGCCAAATACTTAATTTCAATGGTGGCCCTCGCTGGCCAAAGTTAGTATCTGCATAAATAAAGCACACCCTCACAAGTTTATCGGTTGTCTTTGAATTTCAATCCAAGTTACCATTTGTGAGTTATATGCATTTGAAGAATAAAATAATTTATTTAATTATTTTATTTAAGATTATTTCATTTTTGGGTTTTCTCACAGATGGCCCATGCTGACCAAACATAAGACTCACCTAGGGTAAACACGACATTCTGAATGCAACAGTGCCCTCATATTTCAGATCTGAGCAACCTTTAAAGAGTTATTCCACTTTTTCATGAAACCTACTTACACATGCTAATTTATATTTAACAAAAACTTCGAAAGATCGTTCCGGGCACTCCAGAGCATGGATCGTGTGCTGCCAGATTTCGTGGTCTTGTAATAATTTCATATAATTAAAAACAATATACAGAATTTCTGATAAATTGCATCCTCCACACCTTTGGGATTAACGTCCTTGAAATCCACATTACCAAAACTATAAAAATAAGTGGGGTTACTGAGCACAAAGATTATCCTCCCACTCCCATATGCTCTCCTGGAGGTTCTCGTGATGCCAACACACAAGAAAAAAGGCATCGATCACCCATGAATGACTCTCTAATTTCTATCCTCAATCTCCACTTGATACTCTGAAAACCTCACCCCATCCTCGATGTCTAGCTCTTTGTGGTCGATTACATGAGATGAGTCGTGTACGTATCCCCTCATCTAGGATACGTGGAAGACTTCATACACCATCTCTAACTACGTTGGAAGAGAAAACTGGTTTCCCTCCTCACCTACTATCTGAAGGATCAGAAAAGGACCGATATACATGGGTGATAACTTGCCCCCTTTTTCAAATCTCCACAAACATCATTGAGGTGAGACCCATAAGAAGACATGATCTCTCTCCTCCTGTCGGCATAAGACATCATCTGGCTCTAAGAATTTTTCACTTTCTAACAATTGAGTCATTGTGATACAGAATCTAGCATGACTTTATTCATCCCTGGACACCTGTACAGATGCTGAAGGTCCTGGTATATCTTCACCACACCAAGATGTACCACCAGAGGGGACATAGAGAACTCTATCAAAACCTCCTTCTATAGTTCTACTGTTAACATGGTATGTCCTCTGAAGAAGAAAACGTGCTCCCCACCTTCAAAAAATACATATGGTTCCTACCCTGAGGATATCTGGGCACATCGAGCCTCGCAGTCAGCATCCCCACACTGCACCTCCCTGAATCACTGACGAAGTAGGGGAGTGACTCTATGAGAATGAAGAAAAGCAACTCTATCTTGATCCACAATGGATATCTAAAAAGCAGCTAGCTGCTCGATCTCCTCACTCATCAGTTACAAGCCAGACCTTCTTCTATGTGTTTTTACTACCATGTTCCCCTTCCGAAGAGTATAGACTATCTCAAAGTCATAGTCATGGAGGAACTCTTGCCACTCATGTTGGTAACTGAAAACTCAAAACGTCTGCTACCACGAGGGTGTGGTTGTCATAATTACGAGTGAACAACTGCACCCTCTTATGCAAGAGTTTATCTTGTGCTTCCAGGGTTTTCTTTTTTGCCGACTAAAGAGAAACTCATCCCAACGTTTTAGATGAACCAATATTTTTTTCACACAATATAGTCAATATGAGTATGAACGGTGGATGTCTAGTCTTTACCCAAACTAACATCATAAGGCCATGACACTACCACCCATAGGTTCCAACCGAAACTCTCACCTTAAGGGTTAGATCACACCATCAGCATATGTGTGATTATAACGTCTTCTCCCAAAGGTATCTCGAGACGTGGGGGTCAAGTCAACAGCCTAAGCGGAAACTATAGGTATTGAACAAGATTTTTGGAAAGAATAAATGATTGGTACCTATGTCTATTGATATTACAGCTAATAGTATTCATAGACCCTACCTTGAATCATTCCTAGAGCCCTTGGGTAACACTCCGTGACCACATGCAACTACTCCTTCCCCTTGTCCTCCTGCTCCCTGATCCTGGTGGGGACCACATTGAAGAAGTGGTTGTAACATGTCGAAATGTATACCACCTCATGTCTAAGTCTTATCTCCACTTCCATGTCTATTGCCTTGTAGTTTCATCTGTCCTTGTCACATGATTTTCATGAAAAAATATTCATTCCCAAGTCTCAGAGACTGGCGCCAGTTTCCTACCGTCCCACTAATAAAATTCAATGGCTATATCCGCTCATCCAAAGAACATTCAACCACAAAGGGTCTCTATAGAAATCTATCATAAGTAGGAATTTATATAGGAATAGTTTTGGCATTGAATTCTTTAAACAAACAGCACTCAAAAGTTCAAGCCCCAAAGCACTAATCGTATCGTATTTATAGAGTAACAAGAATGATCGTAAACCTCGATGAATACTTAGCTACAGACATGCCATCCTACCAAGCTGTAGAAGCTATAGAGAACTCTCATACACCTCTTCATGCTAGTCCTAAGATGTCTGTGAGTTGAGATTGCCTCGGAACTAGAGGGGGACCTGATGCTGAATCACGCGTATGGAACTAAGCTTATATATGTCCTCTAATGGTACCACCAGTTGTAACTACTGAACAACGATCCATGATATAGCTGACACACTACCTGAAGGAACCATCTCGGGCATCATTCCATGTACTGAAGCCTCATCACCATGAAGACCATCCTCATGGTCAATCATTAGAAAAGACTAGTAGCTATGATCTCCATCTACTCTACTGGTGTCTCAATTTGGAAGAAAACTCTAGAAACCACCTCAAGTCTGCCCTCAGCTGCATGGAAATATTTCTCGCCTCGAAACCTCGGAGGCCTATGCTACTAAAACTCGTGCAATGTGCTCAATCGGTGTGGTTTGTCCGCCAATGCGGCTAGTGATAACTGCTTCCCAACGGGGGGTGGTGATGCTGGTACACCACCTAAAGGATCCATCATAGTAAGAGGTCCCTACATCGGAACCTTGTCGCTCGGTGGGCCATCAAAGTGTACTCTATTGCGAATCTTAGATGGTTGTCTATGCAGTGGCTTCTTGATAAGGAACAGGTGCACCACTGTCATTATGTTATACCTGGCGAGCTGACTCAATGAAAACACAAGAAATGTTTTCAAAACACACACGCAATAAGTGTTATTCGTGAATTGAGTCGAAAATCAAGAGATAGGGTCCTGGTGTATGGATATGTTAGCCGAATCACCAACACTAGATTCCCTAAACAAATAACCACACTCACTGCTTGTAACACCATTGCTGTTAAAAAAATTCCAGAGTCCAATGTTCTATGGTAGAACCGACTCTTCTGATACCAATTTTTCAGGACGCATCCCCTGAGGTCTGTGTCGTGACTAACCCCATGCTTGACATCCATAGGCCAGGGGATGGAAACTAGTACAAAAGGCGTATCACATAAAATTGGGAATGAATTTCCTTTATAACCTGTAAACAGATGCTACAAAGCACACAGTAGGATACAAACGTGAGTCAACTATATACGAAAAAGAGGGATGAAAGTAAAAAAGGGGTCATAATAAAAGCCCAACAATAATATTACATGGACAACTGAAATACAATACTACTAAATAAAAAATGAAGGCAACTATTGGGTCATCCTATGGGTTCCTAACTAAAGGGTAGGTACAGATCGCCTCCTCAGCACTCCACATCCGCAGGTCTCCTATGTGTACCGACACACCATATGGTCCACCTCCAAGCACCATCACGTCATGGGACTCTCTTCATCAATCGGCGTTGTTCGTCATATTCAATCCAACACAACAAGGTGGAGGCATAGCCAATGAAGGGATGAGTATAATGATACTCAGTATAGACCCTGAGACCCTCATAGTATCACAAAATCCACAATGGATAAACCAGAAATCATGAAATCAACTATCAACCCTACTTAGGTATATACCCATACATATACCTAAGTTATCAAGTAATCCCATCTTAATCATAAAGAAAATAAAGAGTCCAACTCAAAGACCAAAGCTCAATTGTTCTATAGAGTAAGGATAACTGTGATGGCAGGTTCCATACATGTGTGCCTCACAGAAGAATACCACTAAGGTATTACTATAATGGAAAGTACTACACAGGTAAAAATTCAGATAATACCAGTTATAACTTTTGTACGGTAGTAGAGATGATTAGTTATAACTACTAAATCATCTTATTTCGTTAAGAATATCTACAGTTGACCTACACAGAATCTCTAGAAGATGACCCACACAGGATCGCTAGGAGTTGAGCCATAGATGATTGCTAGGAGCTAACCCGCACATGATCACTAGGAGCTTACCCACAAAGGATCCCTTGGATCTGACCCACACAGGTTCTCTTGGAGCTGACCCAAACAGGATCGAGAAGAGCTTACCTACACAGGATCTCTAGGAGCTAACCCACACTGGATTGCTAAGAGTTGACCCATACAAGATCGCTGGGAGCTGACCCATAGAGGATCACTTGGTGCTGACCCACATAGGATTGTTGAGAGAATACCCACACAGGATCGCTGAGAGCCAACCCACACATGATCACTTGGAGCTGACCCACACAGGATCGATGGGAGCTGACCCACACAAGATTGTTCATTCAGTCATCTCGTCATAGCCAGCTACTCTTTTCCTACTCTAAGCCTTGTCATCTCTAGTAGGATCACGTCCTCAATCCACTGGTCGATAATATAACTTCCAAAAATTCCTACGATGAAGTATCTTAAAGGAATTCCACGTTATAGGGGTCTCAATTCAATAGACGGTGCGTCAGTCAGATGCCCAGTCTGTATGATATTTTCCTTTAGTCTCAAGGGACCGATTGGATTCATGCTCGATCCAACCTGGATGTATTCCAACATTTTCCAAATATCTATTTGGGTATACTCAACAAGGTCGTCTTCCTCCATTATTTCCATTGCTTTTGGCGGTCTGGGAAATAGAAATCATGTGCCAATGTAATGGCCAGAAGAACATAAATGGGTCGAAGTGGGTATGGGTCTGGTTTGACCCTGTCTAGGTCGACCCAGCCCGTGCTAGACGGATCTGTAGGCCGCGAGGGACACAGGGGGGGAATGAAGCCACTCATCTACGCAACAGCTAGGCCACGGAGGGTGCCACGAGGGCATCTCGACCGCGGGGGGAGCCGCGAGGCAACAGGGCAGCCCGACCGTGGAGCAGCTCAGTCGCGGACGACTGTCTGATCGTGGGGTGGCAGCACGACCGCTGGGGATCGTCCGTGGAGAAGTGGCCCAACTATGGGGCGAAAGCTTGGCTGTGGGGGTTTGTCCACGTAGTGGAGACCCGGCCGTTGGGTGATGGTTCAGTAGTGGGGGTTCAGTCATGGTGCGGTGACACGGCCGCAGAGCAGTGGCTCGGCCGGGGGGTAGTTCATCCGAGGAGCGGCATCCCAGCCACAGGGAGGAGGGTCAGCCACGAGGGTTTATCCCTAGAGTGATGGCTCAGTCACAAGGTAGTTTGACCGCAGACGACGCAGAGGCCACAGGGTGCAGATGCCGTAGGGTGGTGCTGTTGCGTCGTCGCGTTCGTCGTGGCCGGTGAAGGTGCGACCGCCGTCCTCATTCCTCATCAGTGCCAGAAACCCACTATGGTTGTCGTCTTCTTCCATCACATAGAAAACCACATATATTCACATGAATTGCGGAGTGGACGACCCATGTTTGTTTGACCCACACTCTCTGCATTAGATCAGTAGCAAGTAGCTCAACGTAAAAAAGAATCAAGAATGATTATGGTAGGTATTTAAAAACATCAAACCTCATCAATATCTATTTCCAATATCTCAAAAATAATTAGAAGAGAAGTTCCGGGGAAGTGATAATCATAGAGAATTAAACCCCTACCTCGATCGTATGATTCTTTGAAGATTTTCTGCGGGGAAGGAGATGATTTCGTTAGGAATAGATGGATGTTTATGAATCCGGTGTTTCCTCGATTTTCGGTTCGTTGACGTTGAAGATGTTCCTCGTCAATGAATATCTTTTGGAAGAAGTCGATGTCTATGTTGTAATTCTTCGTTGGAGATATTTCTCCCAATTCTAGAACCTTCTCCATTTTTGAATGAGTTCCCCCCAATTCCCCCAAAAAAATAATTATCCAACCTTATAGAATATTTTGTCATAATTTCAAATACTATAAATTAATTTACTATGTTGGCGTAATAAATTAAAGGGTGTGGCACCATTAATGTAGGGGAAGTTTAAGGGGCTTCCCCACACTAAAGAGGGAGTGTAAGGGGTTTTACCCTTGGGTGGTCCCCACCACTATTAACTCTCATGGGATGTTAGGATCAGTGGACCCCACCTAAAAAACCTCTCATGGGAGGTTTTTAGTTCAGGTGTGCCCACCTGTGAAATATCGACCTGGGCGTTTCAATAAAAATTAAATATAAAATGTTACACCATTTTAATTTATTTTATTTTTCACGAATATGTGAAAAGACAACTTTTACCCTCAACCTACTTCAGTTGAGGTGATGATCTCCTTAAGCTAAAATCGGTGCTACGAGTTCAACCATGCACTCAGATATCAATTGCAAGCAACAGTTCTAAAAGTTAGAAAATGCCACTCACGTGTTTTCTGAACGTACCTGAAAAAAAATGTTTGAAAAATTATTATTAGTCCCCCTCAACCCATGGTGGTCGAGTTTAGGATCTTCTTAGGTGAAAAACTCCCCAATAAACCCAACAATACTCACAGATTTCAAATACGAGTTACCATTTAAATGTAATGGATTTTACAATAAAATAATTATCATTAGATTATTTAATTTACGGCCAAAAACTAACTTTCACTGGTGGCCCCCACTAGCCAATGTAAGTATCTGCCTAAATAAAGCATACCCTCAGCAGTTCATCAGTTATCTCTGATTTTCAATCCGAGTTACCATTTCTGTGTTATAAGCATTTGAATAATAAAATAATTTATTTAATTATTTTATTTATGATTTTTTCATTTTTGGGTTTTCACATAGAAGGCCCATGCCAACCAAACTAATGTCATGCCTAGGGTGTCCTGCCATTCTGATCACAATGGTGACCTCAGATTTTTGGTCTGGGCAACCCTTTAAGAGTAATTACACTTTTTTCAAGAAAACTAGTTATGCACGATAATTTAAGTGTAAAAAAAACTTCGACGGATCATTCCGGGCACTCTGGGCCTTGGAATCGTGCGCCGTCAAATTTTGAATTCTCGTAAAAATTCTATATAATTAAAAAATATATACATAATTTCCATGACATTACATTTTCACTTCCACCGAACCACTCACAAGTTAAAAAATGTTCCATGTAAGTATCTGGAGGATGTACATAACTAATCTGTCATATATAAAAAATTCAAAGGATATAACATTGGATCATTACATTTTTTATGATTAAAATATAGTATAATTCATGGGTCATAGAGAAAAAGTACTATGAAATATGATTCCTCACCAGTTTAAAACTATCTATAGGAATCTGAAATAAATTGAATCTTACATTGAACCTGTGGAAGAAATGAAATAATATATCAACATTTTTTTATATCAAGGTAATGTAATTTCATGTGATAAATTATTTTTATGGTTGTACAATGTCACAATCCTTAAATTTAAGATATATTTAAAAAAATTTGATCAATAGCTACTGTTAAACACTACATCGAGCCTAAATGAAAAATAAATATTGTCTAACATTATATCAAGGATATTAAATTGGTTCGTGTGAATAAAATTAACTATATATGGAAATATTTATGTATAAATTAAATTCCATTTTGATCAATTGATGATAAATTTAGGTAAAAATAATTCTCAATTAAAATTTGATATTTTTTGGGAAAAATTATATGAATTAATCTTGTTTATATGTTAATAAATTTTAATATTCACTATTCAAGAATTATTTTAATGTTATTTATAATTTATATATTCAATCAATTTATTTATTAAAAATATAATGTTATTTCAGGTTTGAGATAAGAATGAATCCAATTCTTTGATAATGTTTTTTTTTTTCTAAAAGGTGTTTTTCATCTTGTTTTTGAATAATTTTATAAAATTAATTTGATCTCATTACAAGTATTGAAATTTATAAAATGGGTAACCTATTTTCAATCAGATTTTCACATTTTGTTAATTGACCCTGTTTATTTTTAGGTAACCCGAATAGTGACCATAATAAAATTTATCACATTGGTAAATGGAAAAATATGTTATTCTATGATAAAACAAAGTCTTTAGGTAAAAAATTATAATCCAAATTCAAATTGGTATATTTTAATTGTAGAAATATCTCATTATCCTATAAATTAATTTTTTAAGGGAATCATTTCTATGAAAATGAACTATAAAATATTCAATGTAAGGAAAATTTTAAAATATAAGTCTCTTAAATTTAAATATCTCTTATGTGACTTAGGAAAAAAAGTGTTGAAAAAATATTTTTTTTACATTGTAAAAAATAAAAATAATTTCATTATAGAAACATATTTCTAATTTTTAGGTACAATATAATTAACATAAATTCTTAAACAATGCAGAAACTTTATTTATTATATTAATGGAAAAATAACATACATGATGTTAAAAATATAAAATGAAATATAATTTTCCTGATTCATAGTTATACATAAATTTTTTGGCTAAATAAAATAAATTATTTATGTTTAAAATAATTATATTTGAATTCAATTAATGTCTTTATGTGTTTCCCATAATATAAAATCAATATTTTAAAATTAAAATTATTGATATTTTCTAAAAATAATATTATATTAAATTGTTTTAGAATAATAAGACAGATAAAAGTGGAAAATGTGGATAATATATGGTATATAATATTTTCTCTTGATCATTTTTGAACCAATTTTCACCTTATATTTAAAATATACCCCTTCATGATTATAAATTTATTACTGAAGTAATGGTTCAATTTTTTATCCATGCATTTAATAAAGGATATATGGTTTATAATGATACCAAAACTAGTGAAAATTTTAATTATTTTATGGGATTTATACACTGTACTACCATAAATTATAACAGAATTAATTTATAATCCATTTTTATTGATAATAAATTTGTTATATTTTAATATTTTATGAAATCCAAACTGTTCCCCTCCCTTCTATTATAAAAGGGAATCATACATTCTTTTATTGATACCAAATTGAGCATACTATATCAAAAATACCCTACTAAAATCCATTATAAAAATTAATATCAATATTCTATATATGTAATAATTTTTAATTGATTTACACACGGTTAAATATAAAGGATTTAAAGATGGTATTATGAAGAAGATGTAATTATGTTACCATACCCCTTTCTATTTTTTTTTCTTTAATCTCCTTTAGTTATGTGTTATTTATCCAAAAATAATATCTTCATTATCCTAAATATATGTTAACTTTATCATTATTATAATAAATATTAAATTATCCACACATTTTTCCTTCTAATTGGTAGTGAATTTATCACTCTATTATACATACAATATATCATCTCGTAAACTTTTTATAAGTCATTTATCATCACCAAATAATAAGGTTGGGTATTATGATTTTTTATTGTATATAAATGATATTTATAACTTATTTTTTATTCTAAAATTATAATATCCTATATAACTTCATTGATTCTAATCATTTGAAAAAAAATAATGCCTCTTCTGCGTATGTGTGGACTACAACCTTCAGAATGCAATATGATATGTTCTTCATTTACATTTCATTTTTATGACAACAATGGAATATTTAATTAAAATATATAATTTATATTTTATAATAATGTTTATAAATTGATGAATTAATATTTTTCTTTCTTTTGTTCCATCCTTCAGAATGAGAAATTTGAGTTCGTGATTACATACAACCTACCATCTCCAATAACAATGTAATTCATTTTTTAGGCACTATCTTTTATAGATTACTATAATTACATATATAAGAAATATATATGATATTTATGTCATCTCTAAAATTATGAATATGATTTAATCATGGTTAAAGAAAATTTTTCATAACCAACGACCCAAAATATATATGAAAAAACAACATAGTTATTACCCATGAATCCTGATTTTTACAATGAATTATTAATACAATAGAGAATAAATATTATAACTAAATCATATATGGTTTTATAAGTATTTATAATATTTGTATTCAAAATATGAATTTATTTTCATATTGGTTCATATATATAAAAAGGAGGTCAAATAAGAGGTATTCATGTATTTTATCATGTTATCTTGTTTTAGGGCTGTTTATGTTCAATTCTCCCATAGGGGAACTGTTTGACCTTTCATTCTTAAACCAAATATATTTTAATATCCTTTTCAAATTTCTATAAGTAAAATTATCCATTTTTATTTTAATATTATTATGTATTCAACATACATAAATAGTTACCATAAGAAAAAAAGGACTACGCTTTTCTTCACGGTCGAATATATTTGTCCACTACGATTACATTACCCTTAAAAATATTAAGAATGTGTTATTAAAATTATAAAATAATTTATCGAAAATATTCTTTACGCATTTTTTAATTTATTTACTTGTTTTCTGAGAGGAATATTCTTCTTATTTTGTAAAGGGGTACATTCTGATCTTTCTCGAATATTGTGAAAGGGATGTTTTTAAACATATACGAAAATTACTAGATTTTATATTGTTATAAATTCTCATTTTATGGAATAATACTTTTCATTTTTTTATGTTTATTTGAGAAAAAATCTATTTTCATAATATTTGGGAATTTTTTATATTTTATATAACCATTTTAAAAGTCTAAGGGGAATTTTTGTCATGAAATTTTCTGGTGGGATATTTACTGTATTTTCATTTATGACAATGTACTTTGTTCAATTTCATGATTTACTATAATTATACTATTATGATACAGTCCGCCATATTTTATTGGGTAATTTATGATCATACAGATGTGGAAGTTTATTGATATTCAATATCATATTTATTTTATAATTGAATATCATTTAGTTTTATGGCTTGTTTATTAAGATATACTACTCATTCATATGATTAATGCATTGGACTTATGAGGTGAATGTTGAGGTCATGAATTAAATTGATCCTCAATGCATTGGTTGGCCTCATAAGAAATGATGGATTTATTTTTTGGTCAATACATTACCCATTTTTTGTATTATTCTTTACACAAGGCCTTGATGGTATTTTTAGATGTCTTGGAACAAGTCCGGAATGGAATTTTTCAAAATTATAAAATTATAAAATCTATCATGATGAAGAAGTTATTTTATTCCATGATTTTAATCTAATAGTTTTTATATACATGAATATGTTTCAATCTAGAATGGTTATTTATATATATATATTTGATTTTTATTTATTCCTACTATATTACAAAACACATATTTTTATTTTGTTGGTTCAAATCACGTACATAGTATCTAAGCTCACCCATTACTTTAAATTCCATTCCCCATGATTACAAGAAATGTTTTATGATTAATATGTATGGATATAAAAGAGATAATAAGGACCATATATAATAAAATATTATTGTATATTTCATGTTTTCAAATGTTATGTGGGATTTATATATGTATCAACATTACCAAGGATACTAAATTATTCAGTTCTTTAGGATGCGATTTATTGGGATTATTTCCAATTTAATAATTTAACCACTTGATATTAGATAATAGGGTCAATGTATTTATTATTTATCTATTTGAACTCCCTTATAGAAAATTTTGGTATATTCATCCAAATGATTCTATTATTTTCTATGTCCAATGTTTTCATGGAATTTAAATTTTATCACATAATGTATTTTTAAAATCTTCAAACATAATAAATTATGATGTCAGTAGTGGGTTTTGAGTAACTAATGTTTTTTATTAAGACAAAAGAAATTTCTTCCCATGATCTTGTAATATACATTTACTCATCAATATTCTATTTTCCCATTTCATTAATATTGTTTCTCGATATACTAATCTTATTCATCAAACACATATTCATTGTTGGATTTCATTTCCATTTAATTATTTCATTTTTATGAAAAATATCTATCCATTTTAATGTATCTCATTCTACTATATAAATATTTCTATTGAATGTTTTTTCCTTTTGTACTTATAAATATGAATATATATTCTCTTATACTATAATTTTATATCACATTTTCACTTTTCTAATAAACACATTTTTATATTTTCCTACTATGAGGGTGTTTATTAAAAAAAATTAAACAATTTAAATTTATATTCATTTAAAATCAGGTATTTTTATCTTTCACTCTATATTTATTATCTTTATCATTTTTTACATTCATTGTTTTACTAATGAATATACTATATGGGATTAATATTTTAAAGTCTTATATTTTACATCCAGAAAGTATATCTATGAGTAGATTATAATTTTTTATCTTTCGACAATTTTTTATATTATTTAATGAATATTTTGAATTTCATTTCTATTTTCCATTCAATGATCTATCTCTTATGGTGAAATGTTCTTAATCACCCTCTAACTACTCTTTTGAAAATTAATTTTTGGGTTATTGGATTTTGGTTTCATTTGATTGAATTCATGATAAAATAACCTTGTGATAATAATTTTGAATTTAACAAAACAAATTTTAATTCAATGCGCTCAATATTATATAATAAATAATTGTCTTTATATGGAAAACATATGTATGGATCATGAAATTTGAGGTCCCATATATCCATCCATTTCATTTTTAATCTTTTATACGTCATACGATGATGATATTGAGTGTTACCATGATACCGATTCCTATTTAGAAGATTGACCATTGACACAATATCATTCTCTATGTTCACAAGCTTGAAGGTAGACATGATTACCCAAATTATGTTATTATTATTTATTGTGGACATAAAAAGATATATATGATCAAAATGTTTTGATAACATTTTCACATTCTTGTAACTTATTTAAAGCTTATATGATTATGTTATTATGTATGTTTCATGATTATTATAACATGATTTCACAGCCATATGCCTATCATTGGATTTCACGAATAATGATTGTTAACATCTGTGGCTCATGTCTTATGATGCACCAATGCATTATTCTATGACTGGTGATTTTTTATTTTATACATTTATAGTATGATATGAAAATGATATTATCATATTACATGATTATTTCTATATAAAAGTATAAATTTTTTATGCTCACTTATGATCTCCAATTTTTATCTCCATGGATTTCAATTAATCAACATTGAATCACATCCTTTTCTATATATCTATTTTCCCATGTTATGAATAAGTATTATATATATAATTTTTCTAACATTTTATCATGTGTAGTTTATTTTTTTGGATATGTTTAATAAATATTTTGAAATAATTTTTTTTTGGTATGATGAAAAAATGTCTGTTGGTTGAGAATGATAGGTGTTTTGTTATTTAATGTTTCCCATAATATTCAAAAATATCTAAACCTAAATGTTTGTGTGGTTCTATGTGAATCAATATCCGTTATTGATACTATTATTATGGATGGTTAAATTCGGATCCTTTGTTTGGTATCATGTCCAATATGTAAAGATTATATTTTTTGAACCATGTATGTGTGTATTGTTATGATTCATCTCAATTAGTATCATAGAAGTGATTATATAAATCTAGTGGTTGGGATGCATAAAAATAGGAATAATTTATTAATTTTGGATTCCATCATAGGGTAATAAAGTCATGGATGATAATAAGATCAAAGGAATAGATTTCCTTTCGAGGTCCTACATGATGTCATATTAGGGGAAATAGTGAAATTAAGAGATCTTATTGTATTATGGATTACCCATTGAGATAATATGTGATTAATTATCAATTAGAAACGAATTATTAATTTTTTAGGTAAATGATGTGAAAAAATTAATCTAATCCAAATGGATAAATATATTTATAAAAAAAATTCTCAATGTTTTATAATGTAAAGACTATGTTGTTTCTGAAATATAATTTCCCACCCTAATAAAATCAAGTGGATGATGGATCTTGTTTTTATTAAACTAAGAGAAATAACCTAGAAAAAGGTTGTTTCAGTGTAAAATCAATATTTACAAGGTTCAAAAAAGAGAAAATAACTTCACACTTAGTTTGAAACACCCAATTGATATTATTTGGTTAATTCATTTACTTTCCCTGAACAAGTAGAAAGGATTTAAAATTTTTATGACTCTCATAGATGCTTAGTTTTGGTAAGTAAAGTTAATGGTTTATTTTATTTTTAGGAACATTATGGGATTAATAAAAATGTATAATTATTTGATGGTATGGGATTTTATGTAAAATTGGTCGATATTATTTAGGAATAATGATTATGTTAACTTTTGGAAGGTTAAGAAAAGATTAATATATTATAGAGAATATATGATTAGTCAAAATAGTTTTATTAATGCAACTTTATTTGTAATTAATGTTATATAGAGATTAAGGTTATGTTTTTTTAGAAAAATATGTGATCATATAATTTAGATCTATAGTTTTTGAATGTAATCATGAGTAATTTGAAGAGTTCTAATGTTTATTATGATTAACATTGTGTTATTATGGATGTTTTTATATTAATTTATTACGTATTCATCTTATGGTTTATTCATATTGGATATTTTATTTATTATTGTTATAATTTTTTTAGTATATATATATATATATATATAAGGAATAACATGGAATCCATTTATTAAATTATAATACATTAAAATTTCATTTTAGTTCTTTGTTCGTGAAAAATTCTTCATTATAAATTATAATTTTTTGAGTGTGATGAATTGGAGATAGAAAACTTTACAATAAAACCAAATGATTAGTTGTTCTTATGGAAGGAAAATAAATTTAGTTAGTATATTTTATCATATTATCTATATTTATGGTAATATAATTCATTAAATCAAGCCAATGATAGATAAATATATCACGTCTTATGTATAAAATATCAGTCCTAATTGAAGGTATTCTTTTGGAATATCATTCAAAATTATTATTCTTAAAACAACATATACAGAGTATTATAATTATCTAATTAAAAAATAATATGTTTTATAATAGTGATTTACAAAATAATTATTATGATAAAATATATATCATATGAAAATAATATTCCATGATATAATCAAATTCTTGGACACAAATAATGTTTCTAAAAGGAGACTTATTAATAAAGGATAATGTAACACCATAACATTTGAATATTTAATTATCATTTGGGTAAATATAATCAAAACGATTGTTTCACAACAATCATTGAACTAAAATGAAATATGGAATATTAGACGAACGATATTAATATAATTATTAGAATAAATTAACTATAGTTAATTAAATATAGTAATATATTAAAAATTATTACTTTTTTTATGATAACAATTTATAATGGTTTAATGATAATACGTTTTTTTTCTGAGGAATAATTATTCATAAATTTTGATTTTGATCCAATGAAATTATTTTTGATCACATTTCATAACTAATTTTTATAATATATTATATTTAAATTTTCGATATAATATATAAAAAAGAATTTAAATATAAATAAATATTAATGAATATAAAGAAACCATATTTTTTAAAATGATTTTTTCTATAAATTTTTTTATAGTATTTATTTTGTTATAATAAATATATTTTAGAAATGTAGAATTTTTATTTGATGGAATTAAAAAAAATATTCTTCCATAAAATACTAAATTAGGATGAATTATTTGGAATTTGTTTAAATGGATGAATTCTTTGTGAATATGGAATAATATGGGTTTTTAATAATATTTTTCCTTTTATGAATTTATCATGATGTAAGGATAAAATACAAATTTATAAAACATGATTCTACTAGAAAAATTTAAATAATTTATTAAATAATGTCTCTAAAAATATTATGTTGAATATTAGAACCAACAGTTGAAATTTTGGAACCTTAAGTAATATTTTATCACAATGGAAAATAATTTTAAACCTTTTCTTTAAATTAAGATTCTATGGGGTTAAATTTGGCCTTATATTTGTATTAAACAGAAATATATTTTTCTAAGAAATAACTAAATTCAATCCAAATAATCAATAACCTTTATAATTTAAACATAAATAAATATTTAGGATTTAAAATATGTTATTCAAATGAATGTTTTTCTTCAACAATAAATTTTATTTATAAATAATACAAATCAAATTTATAAATTTTCCACATTAAAATGGATTCAATATTTTTAAAAAAGATTTTTAATTTCTTTAAAATGGTTTGTTTATCTATTACTAGAAATAAAAATAAATTACTCATATAAATGTTTGTCCTTGAAGTAATGGATAAATATGGAAAATTTGTTAAATCAATGGTAAAACATATAATATCTTGTGTACATTTAATTATGTTAATGGATGAAAACTTTAACTACATCCCCATATTTTAAAATCCATTATATTCATGTTCAGTTCCTTATAAATCAAAATTTGACTTCATTTTTATATTAGTATTCCTTATTTAAAAAAAAATAAATTCCCTTCCCTGATAAACTATCATGACCAGTCCCCCAGGGCTCGTGTCGTGACTACCCTAAGCCTTCCTTCCATTGGCTAGGGGCTAGTGACTAGCACCAGAAAGGAGTATCCCTATAACAAGAAGGCATTTCCTTTAAATCTGTACAAACACACAATCCATGAATCCAACAAGAAGCAACCATTAAGTAAACTGCTGTTGTAAAAATTGTACTGAATGTAAATGGTCTGGAATACAGGCCCAACTGTAATGTACTTGTACAACTAAAAAATAAAATAGTTCCGGGAACACCAATCGAGGATCCTACCTGAAAAGTAGGTACAACTCACGATCAGTAGTCTCTGTGTCACGTCACGTCTAATGGTCCACCAATGTGCACTGTCCAGTCCTGGCTCCCTTAGAGTTGATCAATTTTGTCCATCAGGAACACAATAAACAACATGGTGTGGGGGTATCCCATGTAGGGGTGAGTATGACAATACTCAGTATAATCCTAAAGACCCCTGAAGGTCTACTAGAGTTACAAAAATGAATAACCACAAT
The DNA here is from genome assembly GCA_963277665.1 of Viscum album. Taxonomy (NCBI): domain Eukaryota; kingdom Viridiplantae; phylum Streptophyta; class Magnoliopsida; order Santalales; family Viscaceae; genus Viscum; species Viscum album. The sequence goes on from OY728166.1 coordinate 304,547,060, forward strand.
GAAAGACCTCGATCACAAAGCGTGAAGTAGTTATCAACTCTAATTAGTTATATGCCTATACATATACCTATGCTGTCAAAATATACTCGTCTCATACATGAGGAAACATAAGGATCCAACCATTAAGCTATTTGCATAATTGATCCATAAGGGATGAATACCACAAAGGTAACACTCTGAAGGTAACACCATGAAGGCAATGTACCAAAAAGCTAACACCACGAAGGTAACACAATGAAGGTAAAGTACCAAAAAGGTAACACCATGATGGTAATAACACGAAGTTAAATGTATAACAAATGTAACACCATGAAGGTAACACCAAGAAGGTAAAAGAACCAAAAAGGCAGAATATGAAGCTCACACATGTATATCACTTAAGCACAAAAGTAAAGATGATTATACGTATTATGAGATCATCTTACTCTATCGAGATTCTTCACTACTGACCCACACTAGATCGATATGCACAGACCCACATAGGATCGCTGAGCACTGAACCACAATAGATCTGACCCATATAGAATTGGTATTCACATAGGATCACTGAGTGCTGACCCACATAGGACCGATAGATGAAAACCCACATAAGATCGATGTTCATTTTTCAGGTTACATCCAACCACAAGATTCCCTGACTATTCATGATTGATTATGGGAGGATCTGATCATCATGCTATCATTCATACCTCAACTACCATGGTGTTCAATGACGAAGTATCCCAAAGGACCATCATGTCAAAAGGGTTCCAACGCAATAGATGGTGCGCCAGTCGGACACATAACCTGTAAGCTATAGGCATTTTATTGTTGAGGGACCTATTGGATTTGAGTACAATCCAACATGGAAAACTCCAACTATCTCCAAACGTCACATGGAGTATCTCAAAAGGACCTCCTCTTTTAAATTATTTCAACGTCGTAGATGGTTCGACATTTCAACTCCGTTTGAGGGGGATATGTCAAATACAAGATCCCGTAATAATAATATCATTATTATTGGGTCTTTCGTGAACCCGGGCCACAACCCAGAATATAATATTCAATATTAGTCTTAAATCGACCATATTAAGGAATAGATCATGTTTCCACTGACAGTAAGTCAATTAGACATCACACACACGAATTATACAGGGTTGATGATCTATTAATAGTAATAATATATTATTGTTTGACCATTTCGGTTACCCAAAACAAATAAAACCACGAAAAAATACCTCCAATATTGGACTCTTAATTTCCATCTTGAAGTCAGGGTCCAACTACCACTGATTTTTCACGAAACCGAGGTCGCACGGATAACATACAGATGAAAAAGGGTTTTTTCAACAAAAATATTAATATGATTATTATATTATGATTATTATTATTTGCAATTGATATCCATCCATTCTCATATTCTATGAACACGTCACCCCTCTTAATCCCCTTTGTCTCTACATGAAAACATCACTCCCAAATCCTATTTTATATTTATTCTTTCTCATTCATAAATTTCCTTTTTTCTTCCTCTCTACAATTAACTCATACTTTCACATTTTCTTCTCCTCGTCAACCTTTACTGCTAGAGCTTCATGTGGACACCTCTTCCATCCCTTCACATGACCGAACCGTCAACTGGATCTACTGCCTCCAGCCTTGCTCACCTGCCACGTGCCAACCACCCCAGAGACGTGGTCCTCCCTCGACAGTGTCATACCCCGCAGGTTGGCCACCTGCTACGCACCTGAACTGTTGACCAAAGATGCCTCGAACTTCCCACACACATCCAGAACACCTTCTCCACACTGCCTTACTTGCCTGAAGCCACGTTGACCACCGCATTACATCGCCCAACCTATGCCACCTAGATTCTCACCTTGAACACATTGCAAAATCACATTACTGCATCACCAGTTCCGTGGGTCGCTACATCTTCTTTTAAAGCCCCAAAAATATGACGATCGAAAATTCATGATCCTGGGGTTGAGATCTCCACGTCTATATGTCTCTCTCAACAAAACATTCAGTTTTTAGCATGAAAAATTATTTGGTGACAAAGAACGCATGAAGAAAGAAATAGACAGGATCATGGTCTATGTGCGGATCAATGGAAATGTTTGTTTGGCCATTGATGTTGAAAATCATGAACAAGAGTAGTTAACATATCGATTCTTATCATCCGTCAAAATAAACCCAGTACATCATAAATCCGTTGGAGGACATTCATGATTGAAGGTGGGTCAATGTTCATCATTCCTGCAATAAGAATCCAATGATGGTGCTCGAACGATGATCTTTGGTTCTCGATTGTGAGATCTGTTCTTCATCAAGAGACTCAAGATCCTGATCCTTCTTTCAAAAAATGGAAATAAACACCAAACCCCAAGGAAGAGTTAATATAAATCATAATTTAATAGGTTATTCAATTATTAAGAAAAAATTAATCCTATTAATTAAAGAGATTTGTGGTTACACATTTCGTGTAACCAGCCATTTAATGCCCAACATTAAATGCCCGACCACCCTATTATGGTCCCATACAACAAAAATTAAAAGTACTCGTGGGAGGATATTTAAAATAAAATATATTTACATTATTTAATCCTCTATGAAAAACACAAAAACCATCATCTTATCTCAACCAACTACGGTTGATGTTAAACATCCATTAAGTGAATCCTGACGCTATGATTTCAACAGTTCCTAAATATTTTTAATCCGAGAACCGATTCAAATTTAGGAAAATACTGCTCACATGTTTACTCAATGAACGATAAAAGAAGTTCAATTATTTAAAAACATTCACCCACGACCTGCGATGATCAAGCTTAGGATCCGCCTAAGGAGAAATTGCCCTCATGAGCTCAATGGTAATCTCATATTTTCAATCCAAGTTATCATTTAGATGTTATGGATTTTTCAATTAAATAATTTTCACTTAATTATTTTATTTACGGAAAAAACTAAATTTCACTAATGGCTCGCACCGGACAATGTTTGTATCAACCTAATGAATGCATACCATCACGAGTTCAGTGGTGGTCTCATATTTTTAATCTAAGTTACCATTCGGGGGTTATCAGAATTTGAAAAACAAATTATTTAATTATTTTATTTATAGTTTTTCCATTTTCAGGTTTTATAATAGGAGGCATACGCCGATTAAACTTATGTCATTCCTAGGGTTAAACCACCATCATAAACACAATATTCCCCTCTGATTTCAGATCAGGGAAACTGTTTAAGAGTTATTATATTGTTTAGGAAAAATTCGTACGCTAGATAAATAAAGCTTCAAAAAACATCGATGTGTCATTATGGGCCCTCCAGCCCACGGAATCACGCACCATCTGATTTAGAGGTCTGAAAATAAATCTATATAATTAAAATAATTACGTTGAAAAATCTAGGTCTTTAAATTCTCCCCGCCTCAGGTATTTTTGTCTCTGGAAGCCACAATATATAGAAGGAAAACAAATGGGGGTACAAAGGCACTGGAGTTTCCCGTGCTGCCACCAAACTCAAACCATAGGGATTCACCGTCCACCATGGACTCACTGCTATCGATCCTCTATCTCTATATGGAACTCTGTAAAATTCCCCCCATCATCATCATTCAAATCTCCCTAGTCGATAACGTGAGATGGATCTTGAAAACATATCCTCAACTGCAACACATGGAAGAAATTATACACATGTTTCATCTGTGGGGGAAGAGATAGACTGTACCCCACCTCTCCCATTCTATTGAGAATCAAGAAATGTATAATGACCCTCGGAGATAGCTTGTTGCCCCAAACAGACCTCTGCAATCCTCGCCAGGTTGAGACCTGTAGGAAGACACAGTCTCCCTCATTGGACCCCAAGGGTTTCCACCTCCTGTTGGTATTAGACTTCTATTGGCTCTGTGTAGTTTTCACTTGCTGATAAGTGTGGCATCAAGATGTAAACTCGGCCATTTCTTCCTTCATCCCTAGCCACCAGTACTGACATAGGAGGATCTGGTACATCATCAACACTCCAAGATGTACCATTAATGTGGATGTATGGAAATACCTCAACACCTCCTCCAGAAGTGTCATTGGTACAATGGTTAATCCTATAAGGGGAATGACATGCAACCCACCATCAGAAAATCCTTTAGGAGACTGTCCTAAGGATATATGGGCATGTTGAGCATCACAGTTAGTATCCCCAAGTTGTGCCTCCCGAACTCACTGAAGAAGTAGGGGAGTGATAGTCCTAGACTAGAGGTTTGCTGCTCCTTCTTTATCTATGAAGGGTATACACAATTTGACTAACTGTTCTGATGCCTCACACTACAGAAGTAGACCGGACCTCCTGCTGAGTGCGTCTACTACCACATTCCCCTTCTCACTAGTATAGGCTATCTCATAGTCATAGTCCTGGAGGAACCGTAGCCATCGTTGTTATCTCATTTTTAGGTCATTCTATGAGACAATATACATGAGACTCTTGTGATCAGAGTAAACAGTAAACTATTCAACCATCATGTCGTACCGCCACATCTTCAGCACCAAGACCACTGCTGTTAACTATAGGTCATGAGTAGCTTTATTATGATCTTTAGTATCTGCCTTAGCTCCGGAAATCTTGTTGAAACTTATCCGTCCACAAGAAATGATCCCCCTTCTTCGTCAAAGCTTACAAGGGTGCCACTACCCTGGAAAATCCAGGTAGAAATCTCTACTAGTACACAGCCAAACCAAAAGTACCTCTCCCTTCAGGGAGGTATTGAAGGAAAAATATTTTTAAAAGATATACCCAAACATTTCCACTCTTGTTGGGAACTGAATACTTAAAAACCATTCTTCCATGAGGGTATGGGTGCCCGACTCAAGAGTGATCAGATGAACCCTCCTTTTCATGTGTTTATCTTGTGCTGCTTGTGTTTCTATTTCTCCGACCAAAGAAAAACCCATTCCAATAATGTAGACAAACCACAATATTTTTTCTAATAAATTAAATTTGAGTATGAACTGTGAAGGTCTAGTCTATACCTAAACAATCTTCGTAAGGCCTCGATGCTTCCACCTCTAGGTTCCAACGGAAACTATCACCTCAAAGTTCATATCACACCATCGACATAAGTGTGATTACGGAGTCTCCTCCAAAAGGTATCTCATGACGTAAGGGTCAAGTCACCAGTTTAACTGAAAACTCTAGGTCTTGAACATGATTCATGGAGAGAAATAATGATTAGTTCCTATTTCTATTAATATAGTAGCTAGTTGTAGTCACAGACCGTACCTATAATCATTCAATGAGCCCTTGGGCCACACTCCTTGACCACATGTAGTCACTCCCTTCCCCTATCCTCTAGCTCCCTAAGCCTGGTGAGGACCACATTGAGATGGTGGTGGTAAGATGTCGAAATGTATACCACCTAATGATTCTCCCCTCACTCTACTTCTATGTCTACTTCCCTTTAGATTCATCTATCCCTATCACTTCCTCTACTTGAAACATTTTTCAGGCCTAAGTCTTTAAGATTGGTGTCAATTTCCTGTTTTCACACAGTTAACATTCATTGGCTGCATCCTCTCAACCAAAGAACATTGAACCAAAAACGTTCTATCTTACACCCTAACATAAGTACGAATTCATATAGGAATAGTGCTGGCTCAGATGTCCCAAAACACACCTCGCATGGAGGTCTAAGCCCTGAAGCACTGACTTCATTGTATTCATTGAGTACATGGGATTGTCGGTATGCCTTGATGAATACTCAACTACCGACATTTTGTACTTTCGAAGCTTTAGAAGCTGTAGGGAACACTCATCTCATAACTTATTTTGGAATGAGACCCCATTCTATGAGTAAGGTTCTCAAGATTGGCGACAAATAAAGTCACCTCTTCGCAAGATCAGGGTAATATAAACCCGGTCATCCTCCTTCTGGGCCATGTAGAGGGATCTCTACCAGGACCTCCATTTGGTGAAATGGTGCCCTGTCTAGATAGAAACTCATCGAACTCCTCATACTAATTTTTATTATCTTGTAATTCGGGATAACCTCGGAATCTGAGTGGTATATGAATCTGAAACACATATAAGGAACTAGGCCTACAAGTGTTCTATATTGGTACCTCCATTTGTTACTATTGACCAATGATTAGTGTTATAGCCGGTACACCACCCGAAGGTGCTAATTATGTAATAGGGCCCTGCATAGAGGCCACATCGCTCGATGGGCCATCATCATGTACTCTCTCGAGAATCCTTGCTGGCTGTCTACGTGGAGGCACCCTAATATGGAACAGTTATACCATGGTCATTATGTTATACCTGGTGAGCTAACACCAAATATTCCGAGGAAAAACACTTCCAAAACACACACAATTAGTGTTTTCGTGCACCAAGTTGGAAATAAGAATTCAGGGTCCTGGCATTTGGATAGTCCGAACGCCGCACCAACATTGGACTCCCAAACTGAAAACCACACTCAAAACACTTAACATTATTGCTCCATTAAAAAGATTAGAGTTTTATTTATTTGGCCGAACTGATTCCCCTGATACCACTTTTTCACGACACTCCCCCAGCGACCGTGCTATAACCACACCAAACCCGCCATTCAGAGGTCTTGGGCTAGAAAAAAAGCACATGAAAGGTGATTCCCTATAAAGGGATGACATTTCATTTAAACCTATACAGACAAACATTCGAAATACACAAAAAGAAGAAACCACAATGTAAACTGATTTAGTAAAAAGTGTACTAAAACTAAAGTGTCTAGAATACAATCCCCAATAGAAACTAAAAGTACAATTAAAAAAGAAAACAACTATTGTAATTCCCACTGAGAATCCTAGATGAAGGGAATGTACATATCACGATTAGTAGTCACTACTTCACATCACGTCAAATGGTCCACCTCTGGGCATCGTCCAGTCCTGGCACCCTTAGCCTCGATCAACACTATCTGTCGTCTGCACAAGACATAACAAGGTGCAGGCATAGCCCATGCAGTGGTGAGTATAACAATACCCAGTATGGACCCCGAGACCATAGAAAGTATCCTAACGTTCTACAAAGGAATAACCCTAAGGAAATACCGAAATCACAAAGCACGAAGCAGTCATCAACTCTACATAGGTATATCCCATACATATACCTATGTTATAAAAATATAATCATCTCATACATAAGGAAACGTAAGGATCCATCCTTTAAGAAATTTTCACAATTGATCTATAAGGGAAGAACTCCACAATGGTAACACCACGAATGTAAAACCACGAAGGTAAAGTAAAACAAAGGTAACACCAAAATGGTAACACCACTAAGGTAAAGTACCACGAAGGTGACACCGTGAATGTAATAACACAATGGTAAAAGTACCACAGAGGTAAGGCCATGAAGGTAACTCCATGAAGGTAAATGTACCATAAAGGTAAAATACTCAACTCACATTGGTATATAATTTATGCATAGATTTAAAATGATTAAACGTATTGCGAGATTATCATACTCTGTCGAGAGGCTCTTCTACTGACCCACAGAAGATTGATACGAGCTAACCCACACAAGAATGCTGAGCAGTGACCCACAAAGTATTGGTATACACTGACCCACACAAGATCAATGAGCACTAACCCACATAGGATCAATAGATGCTGACCCACAAAGGATCAATTATTTTTCTACACGTTATCATCAATCACAAGATTCCTGCACTAAGCATGATTAATTCTGGGTGGATCCACACATCATGATATCAATCCTACCTCAAACACCTAGAAGAAGTATCCCAAAATAATATCACATCCTAAGGGTTCCAACACAATAGACGGTGCATCAGTCGGACACCCAATATGTAAGATATAGACATTTTAGTGTTGATGGTACGGTTGGATTCGATTACGATCCAAACTATCCAAACACTAACATTCTCCAAATGTCATGTGGTGTATCTCAAAAGGAATTCCTCGACTCAAGGATTTCCTCAGAGAAGACGGTTTTTCATTTTGACACCGTATGATGGAGATATGTTGAATACATGATCATGTAATAATAGTATCATTATTATTGGTTGTTTTATGAACCCAGACCATAAACCAGAATTAAATATTAAAAATTTTACTTAAATCGACCATCTTAATGACAGGATTAAGTCTTCACTGACGGTAAGTCAATGGGTTGTCGAACGCATGAGTTATGGTGGGTCCAAGATCTAATAATAATATATTGTTATTATTTGAGTGTTTCAGGTACCCGATCCCAAAACCCGAAAAAAGACATCAAATATTGGACTCATAATTTATGTCTCGATGTCAGGGTCATACTGTCGTTGATGGTTCATGAAAAGGAGGTTGCAAAGACAAGTTATAGACGAAAGAGAGTTTTGTCAAGAAAAATAACAATATAATTATTATTATATAATTATTATTATTTACAATTTATTTTCTTCATTTAACAAATTCTACGGACAAGTCACCCCTCTTAATCCTCTTTGTCTCCACGTGCATGCATCACTCATGAATCATATTTTTTATTAATTCTTTCAATTTCATTTATTTATTTTATTCTTCCTCTATCTAATTAACTAATACTTTCACGTTATCTTCTCCTCCTCAACCCGAATGGCTAGAGCTTCTTGTGGAAACCTCCTCCATCCCTTCAAATGACCGACTCTTCCACCAGATTTGTCACCTCCATCTTTGCTGACATGTCATGCGCTGACCACCCCAATTTCATGGTCCTCCCTCATCATTCTCATACCCTATGGCCCGGCCAACTACTGCACACCTGAAATACTAGCAGAAGCTACCTCGAACTCACCACACAAATCCAAATCTCCTGTATCGTGCTTTGTTTCTCACCTGGAGAAGTGCTGAAACCGCAGTAATGTCACACCACCAATCTCGCCTAGAGTCACACCTTGAACACATACCAAAATCACACCACCGTGTCTCCCCTTCTGGGGGACATTGCATTTCGTTCAAAGCCCAAAAATTGTGAAGATCACTGATTCATGATCCTTGGGTCGAGATCTCCGCATATGTATGATATGCTCAATGAAACATTGAATTTTTAGCATGCATTATTATTTTGCAACAAAGAACAGGAGAAAAATTAAATAGAAAGGATCATGGTCTATGTGCTGATGGATGGTCATGTTTATTTGGGCATCATCATTTAGAATCAAGAACAAGAGGAATTTACAAATAGATATTTAATATAATTTAAATTAAACCCCCTACTTCATAAATCCGTTGGAGAACGGTCACGATTTAAGGTGGTTCGGTGATCTTCCTTCCCTCAACAAGCTTCCAACGATGCTGATCGAACGATGATATTTAGTTCATGATTATATTATTTGTTCTTCTTCAAGAGCCTCAAGATCCAAATCTTCCATTCCCAAATGGAAAAAATAACCAACCCCCAGGAAGAGTAAAGATAACTGTTAATTTAATAGGTGATTAATTTATTTACAACTAATGAATGAAATTAGTTAATGGGATTGGGGGTTTCAAATTTTGTGTAATCGGGCATTTGATTCCATGCATTTAAATGACCGACCACCCTCTTGTGGTCCTCGACCCAAAAAATATAATGGAGAGTTGGCAGGATATTTAAAATAAAATATATTTATTTTATTTAATCATCCAAGAAAAATGAAAAAACTAAATTCTTCTCTTGACCAAAAATGGCCCCTTAAGAAAATCATGACACTGTGAGTTCAATGTTGCCTTCAGATTTCTAATTCGAGCACTGATTTAAAAGATAGAAAACACTTTTAGTGGATTTACTAAACATATCTTAAAGAACGTTCAATAAATTAATAACATTCCCCCTCGACCCACATCAGTCGAGGTTAGGCCCCACCTAAGGAGAACATGCCCTCACGAGATCAACAGTACTCTCATATTTTCAATCCGAGTTACCATTGAGATGTTATGGATTTTACAATAAAATAATTATCAATTAATTAATTTATTTACGACCAAAAAATAACTTTCACTAGTGGCTCGCGACGAACAATGTTAGTATCATCCTAAGGAATGAATTCCCTCACGAGTTTAATAGTGGTCTCAGATTTTCAATCTGAGATACCTTTCAAGATTTATATGAATTTGAAAAATTATAAAATATATTTACTTATTTTATTTACGGTGAAGCCATTTCAAGTTTTCTCACAAGAGACCTACGCCGAAAAAACTTACGTCGTACCTAGGGTAAAAATGCCATCATGAATTCGACGGTACCCTACAATTATTTTTCAGGATATCGTGTATGAGTTATTTCACTTTTTCATGAAAACAGCTTACGCACGCTAAATAAAGCTTAACAGAACATTGACGGGTCATTTTGGGTACTCCGGGCTGCAGAATCACATGCCGTTAGATTCCAAGGTCTCGAAATAATTTCATATAATTACATAAATTACCGAGAAAATTCAGGTCTTAAATAATTAGATCCTTTCCCCATCCATAGTGTTAAATATTAAAAATTAAAATACATCCAATTAACATTATTTATTTAAATAAATATCATATTTCACATTCTAGAGCATCATGTCCCAAGAGGTTTCCATGATCCATTTAAAATTAACAAGGATTTTAAGAAAATATTAAATTCTTTTAGGGTTTATGAACACATTAGAATAATCTAGAATCTATGATTATGGTGTCTCATAAATCCATATCCCATCATTTAATAATATTTTTTCTTCCGTAAATCCAATATTATATTTTAAGTAAATTATTATCTTTTATTTTATTATATTTTTTTTCATTAGAATTAACATTTAAATCCCAAAATAACTTTTGTAAATTTTTTTACATCTTGAATTATAATGTTTTCCATGGATTTCATTGAATCAATTTCCTTTTTTGATTGAGACGTAATCAAATTTCTTTGATAAATAAAATATTGGTAAATTTTATTCTTCCATTTATATATTATACGTATTATATACAAATTTTATCTAGGAAAATTACATACTTATAGTAAAAAATTTATCTTTTGTGGAATTTATTCCCTTTTAAATATGACATTGTTAATGATAATTTCAAGTCATTTTGATGAATATATCCCTTAAATATCCATATTTATAATGAAATACTTTTCCATTGATACTAATAAATTAAAATTGGTAATATCTAATATATTACACTAACATTTTATTTTCCCTTTTAAATTAAATAAATTTTTATATATTTATACAATGTGGATTTTCATTAAAGAATATTAAAATACTAAAAAGAAAATTTCATTTATAATGATATTTTTTACCATCAAATCTATATTAATTAAATTTACTATTGTTTAATTTCAAGCTTTTATTACATTATATAATTTTTACGATGACATTTTTATAATTCATATCTTTTATATTAAAAATTTATTACTAAGAGCCACTTTTAATTCCATGTATTATGAAAACATTAAAAATAATTTCATAAATCCTTTTCATTTATATTATATTTTATTGAATATGTCTTATAAATTATATATAAATGTTTCATGATCACCTAATAAATTATATTATGTAATTCACCGATATTATTTTTTTGTTATCTGATTATTTTATAAAAATATTTGTGAAAATTTTTTAAATGATGCAAAAAATATTTTTCCTTTTGTTCTTTATATGTTGAATGGTTGTATTCATAGTGAACATATATATATTGATGATGATGGGTTGGATTTTATATCACCCTATAACACATTTTATAATATTTAATATATCATCACAAGATGATATTGATCCGAAACATGATTCAGTTAGCTGGTTATAGAATATTGAGTATGGAAATGGGGTGAATATCCACATTCTCAAGAATGATCTTGGGAGAGATAAAATTATCTTAAAATACATGCTGGGGTGAGTAAAAAATGTTTAAATTTATATTCTTGAAGTTTTTATTTGTTTTTATTATGCTTATTCCACATTTATATGTTATCTTAATATGATATGTTCTATGGTTTTAGATTATTGAATCATGATTCCAAACACTTAGGCCTATGTTAATATTTTAATGACCTTGATTATTGACCCATTTGTACCATATCTTATGTTATACCTATGATTTGTTCCATGACACATTAATTGAGATTTATTTTTTTCACGTATGTTCTGTATGTAATGTGATCATGCGACATGATTATGATTTCATATAGTAATAATTATTTTATTCTCACTTATGATCATTGATTTTTATCTCTTATGTTTACTCTTATTGAGAAAAAAAATGGGTCTCTTTTGATGGTATAAAATTAATTAAACAGAGAATAATATTTTCACATATGATCGAACTATATGCATCTAGGGTTTCTAACAACTAATATTATTTTATCTTCAAACCCCTCCCTAGACAAGTCAAAAAGTTTCTCAAAAATAATACTCATTCTAGGATTATATTATTAATAAATACAATATCTTTTAACTTACTGGACTTCATATATAATTATACATTCCAGAAAATAATGATAACATTTTTCATTTTCTCCAATGGATAGAACATCCCCTCCTGCCTTTCAATGTGTTTATTTTTTTCATGATTCTATTGATCCAATACATTTTGAATTTGGAGCTTCAATATTCATGTTTCAATATTCAATATCTTCTTAAATTTTAATACATAGTGATATCTATGTGCATTATTAGATTGTGTGTCACTTATTCATCTCTCCTTGTGGAGTCACATTTTTATTGGATAATCTCATGTCTTTCTTCTAAACGATATACAGAAATAATAAATTAAATATTTGGTACATTTGTTGGATATCCCAAAACATAAAATTTTATTTATCCTATGAATCCTTATTTATATGATCTTCCCCACATATTAATGATTCGTTTAGTGGATTGTTATATTATAAAATTTTTAGCACCCATCATATCAAGATTTAATTAAATATTCGAGGACTAAAATGTTTTCTACATTTTAATTAGTTGATTATTTGCCCAAATTTTCTATCATTAATGTTAAATAATTATATTTGTTATTTCATGGGGAAAAATACCTCTACCTCTCTTTATATTGGAGGTATTTTTTCATCCTATGATATTCACATTACTCTTTTTTACGATTTTGAAAATATTTTAAGAGATCGAGTTATGATTTATAAAAAACTAATATTCTCTAACACTAATATTCATTGATAATTAATACATAGAAATAAAATTCATAATGAAAATTTTTCTGATGAATTTTTTTTTTGATAATATGGCCCACGATGTTCCTTACTACATCGATAATAATTTATCAGATCATGTTAGGATAATCCAAAAACTGAGAGTGTGGTGACATAATTTTTGTATCATTTAATTCCACTGAAATAAAATTTACATATTTATTCTCTCAGATATTTTTTTACTATATATAATATAATTTATCTCTCCTACATAGTTAGAAAGAATGTATTTTAATCAATAATGTAAAACTCCATGGACAATAGGATTTTCCAATGATGGTCACATCTATTAAAAATGAAATCTTAACTAATAATTTTTTAATTTTATCCCACACGTACAACTTCATTCTAATGATCAACACATGAATGTGAAATGGAATATCATTATAATAGTTATCCCTATAAAAATTAGGTATAAATTATGAAATGTTATTCCTTACATTACATGATAATATTTTTTTACCACATGAATTAGATAACCAATGAAAAATTGATATCACTCTCTGTTAGTGTGAGTATTATGATCATTATATTTTATAGAATTATGATGGTATTTCTTAACAACAATAAATATTATATTACATATTAATACTATATGATAGATCTCTATTTTTCATTATCTTGGATTTGATTGGTCTTAATGAAAGACATAAACACCTCTTTTGTACTTCTTCGATAATGCGCACGGATATTATTATATTTGAAATGCCAGATTGAATACTCTCTTCAATACAAATATATCTCTATAGTACTAAATATCATTTATTCTTATTCACTTTTTATACTATCATTGGTTATCTAGAGAGAATCTTTCTTTTATTATCCTTAATCAACTTTTTGATAATTTTTATTTTTATATTCACTGAAGACGAAAGAAAATATGTTTTCTATTTTTTAATTTGTAATTTTTTTTTCTGAAATCTATCAACAAAATAATTATTATTGAACACATATTCTCATACCTATTTGTAACAAGACATATTTTAAAATAGAACTATGTTCGATAATGTATACAATAGGAAACGATGTGCATTAGGTGAAGCACAATATACTATAAATATATTTTTATTTAATGTAATAGTTTCCACCTAGAAATTTGGTTGGTGTGAATTATTAGAGTTAATAAAATAAAAAAAATATATAATTTTTTATAAGATATTTTAATTAGTAATTAAATAGTAACAATTTTCAGAAAAATCAATTTTTATTTTAAAAATATTTTTTCATCAAAAATTGATATTTATGGATTTTTTGTGAGAAACTACAATTGATTTCAACATTTTTTTGAAATGTTTTTTTATAAAATGAATTTCATTAGTTAAATTATGATTTAAAAATTATATTATAATAAAATTGATTAATTCTACTAAAAATACTAATTTTTCATTCAATATTTAAAATTCTAATTTTCATTGACAACTGTATATATTTTTCATTAATATAAAATTGTAAATTATATTTTAAAATTATATCAGAGAAAAATTAAATATATTATATAATTATTAATAATATTATGTTCATTGAAATCCATTTTATCATTCAATTTATTGTAAAATCATTTTTAAACTAAAAAAAATTTCAAAAAAAAATTTCATTCAATTTTGTGATTTAGTCATAAAATAATATTGGCTACTAATATAAATTTAATAATGAAAAATGGAATAATTATTTCAAAATTTGATGTATAAAATTGGTAAATACAAAATTTTATAGTGCATTTTTATAAATATAAACCTTAGTAAATAATTGTCTCCATGGTACGTTTAAATCATGTAATAAAGGAAAAAAATAATATAATAAAGGAAAAGATTAACCCCAAAACATTCCATTAACCAATTATACGAGTTTCAAACATCAATTTAAATCCAAATATCTAATTTACTTGCACTTGGTTCTAAATTTCATTGATTAGGAATGTTTTATTAATTTATGAATATAATCAACAGAAAATTTAACTCACATGATTTTAAGTTATGTAAATTTTTATTAACAATATAAAAATAAGGAATGTTTAGTTATAAATATTTATTTGAAAGGAAAAATTATTTTTTTATTATGTAATTTATTTCTTTTTAAAAGTGAATAAATTAATAGCATAAATTATTACAACCTAATGATTTAGTATTTATTCACTTAATTAAAAAATAAAAAAAATATTTTAACAACCTTAAATTTAATATTTTTGGAGTGATTAAAAGTGAAAAAATATTTTTAAATATACATATGATATGTTATAAATTGTATAAAAATATATATTTGAAGTAAATAATTTCTATCATGCCCTTAAAGTTAAATTAAATGACAAGTTTCAAAAAAATCCATTATTGATATTTTATGAAACATATTGTGTAATTAAATTTTTAAAAACCATAATAAAATTAAAAAATGAAAATTTTGATAATATATGGTCTAAAGATTTTTATTTTTCCACTTATGGTCCACTTTTTAACATATAACTCCAATTATTACTCTTAAATGTGAGAAATTGTTACACTAGTAAATTTTAAAATATGCATGGTTTTAAAAAAAATATATGATCTCGAATACCATATCACCGTATCCAGATTTTATTATTTGATGAATTTAAGTCATATAAAAAATTATCTTCTAATTTTTTTTATATTTTTGCATAGAAACCTAAAAATGAAATTATAAAATTTAAATCTTTTTATTAATTCCTTGTGTCTACATTCTCCAAATTTAAAATAAACCATATATACTCTTTTATTTACACCTCCTACAACCTATTACACCAACATAGCCATGCCAAAACCAAATATAAACATCATTATCCACTTTATATATGTTGTTTTATTTCCAAATGACCATCCTTAGGTCCCTGAAGAGAATATCTAATGGATCTCCTTCCAAGAAGAGATAATCATCATTACTGACTCTTTTATATTTCACTCTTCATGAAATTATTCAAAAAATATTGTAAGAATTATAAAATAACAACTTTTTAATCATAAATATTAATCATTTTTTATTATTATATTATAATAATTTTACATGTCTTTTCATACTGGGAAAAGAGATAACACTACTCCTGCGGTCATACAGCTTATCGTCTCCATGTGGCAGTGTAATTTATATTTCATCAACATTTTACATATATAGTTATAAATATGTAAATAATAAATATTTATGATATTTATTAAATTTAAATTCTTTAAGATTTATAATATCATTTATACCTTCTTACCTTCCATTTTATTTGAAAAAGATAATGTCTCTCTCCCACACATCTGGACTACCACATCCACAAAACGATGTGATCCATTTATAATTTACTTTTAACCTAGATTGTAATAAGGAAAAAATTAAGGAATATGTTATATATATATACATATTATAAAAATTATCATTTAAATGTTAATTATTATTTATTGTTCATATGTTCCATCTTTCAAAAAGTGAGAACATCGTTCCAGTGTACATACGACATGCCATCTCCGTAATCAAGGTAATTAATTTTTCAACGTATTTCTTATTATGGATTAAAAATATTTTTATTTATTAATATTCACTAATTATGTAATTATTACAAATAATGAAGTACCAAAACTACCGAGCCTAAAAATACATAAAAATGAATATTTTTTGACACGAAAAATTGATATTAATAAATAATTGTTAATAAATTTTTGATAAAAGGTTATTAGTAAATCATATATTGTATATAATATATTTATATTGTTATATAATATTTAAAAAAATATATATATTTATTGTGTGGTATTTTTTAACACATATGATGGATGTTAGACCTCTGTTAATGGTTTTCTCATATCATTTTTTTCTATGAGACATATTCCATATTCACCTGTTGTTTCTTACATGTTTTGTATATGCCATTAATTTGATGTTATATATCACTATTCCATTTAAATTCATGAATATTTTTTAATCATTATATTTTATTTATTTCAAGGGGGTTATGATTCAGTAGTTACAAATGTGGTACGAGTTTTTTTTCAAAATATCATGAATTTTCTAGATAGTTTATGTCAAACTAATGATTGGGGGAATATTTTATCATTCTATATTAAAAATATATATTTTATACTTATTTAATAATTTCTCTTAATATTATGTTTTCCAATATATTTTAACTTTTATGAACTCATTATGTCGAAAATGCTTTTTTGTGTTTCATTTCCAAGAAAATATTTGTCAACATATTATGGAAATATTATGTCTTTAAAAGTGATTTTAAAAGTTAGAATGGTAGTTTCCAATTAATGTTTTAATGATATTTTAAAGTTATTAATATTCATAAATTACAATGACTCTTCATTTTATATATTCTACACTACAGCTATTTTGTAAGGATACCATTGTCATTTTTTTATATATGGGTTAAGAAATAGTTTACTATAGAATGTATAGATATTTAAATATTTGTTGTTCCAATAAAAGAATTTTTTTTCTTAAATGATTTTGATTATATTTTATTATTTAATCATAAAATGAATTAATTATAAATATTATGTTATGGGTGGGGCTCTAAATTAAATATCTTGATGATGCATTAGTAGGTCTCACGAGACAAACTAGTTGGAAATCCCTATTAATTTGGTTTTTGTGTATCCCCATAGACTATTTATAATATCTTATAAGAATTATTTGATATAAGGATTTAGATGTATGAAATTTTTCATTCCATAATTATGAAATCATTTAGTAATTTCCATGATATTATTTTAAATACAACCTACATATACATTTCAAGATAAGGTTATTATTTATAAGGAATCAATTGATAATATTTTACTCACAATTTTTTTAATCATGATATTATAATTAATTAAATTCCATTTTTCTCAGAAATATAACATGTCATAGAGTATATGAAATATTTACTCATGATATTTTTCATTGTATGTAACCCTTACCTAGGATATATTCCCTCCCATTTTTTTCTTCTTTCCTTCAGATTAGAAAAAAAGAATATTTTATTGAGTTGGAGGATTCTAAATATTTTATTTCAATATGGCTTGTATTATATGTTATCTAATGTAATGTGAGAATCAAGTGCGACTCTAGTTTACCAAGACGAGTAATATATTTTGTCATTCGGGATTTGATTCCATGTAACTAGTTCAAATTTAATAAACATTCTTCCTAAATTAGGATAATAGTTTTGGGATATTTATGATTGGTATCAAGGGATGTTTAATATAAACCATGGGAACTAGGTAAATGAAAAAATAGATTAGGGAATATATCCTTATGTATGAAAATAAGGATAATTCTATGTACAATATCACTTTATAATATTTTTGTAATTTATAGATTATGTGGGATTCCTAGAAATACATCTTAATTGGGATACTAAAAGTGATCATGGTGGTGGAATGGATGCATCTAGGGGTATTAACCGGAAAATGAGTTAGAAAATTATATTTTAACCATTATTCTTGTTCTTGGTGAGTGTGACCTTACTTCATGACTTGTTTGAAACTATCAAGGGATATGCATGGGTTAATTCACATTTTTAATAAAGACCATTATAAATGATTTAGATTGATTATTTACATGAATAAATTAAGTTAATCATACGATGTCTAAAATTGAAAATAATGTTTCATTATTTATAAATAAAATAAATTATTTTTTGGATTATGTGGCATCCCATTATGTTTATTTTTCCTAATACTTTTCATTTTTGTTTTAGTCCATTGTTGGAACCTAAGGTAACCATGTTGTCATTAATTATGATAAAAACTTTCTATTTATTAGAAAATGAATGGGATAATGACTAGAGTGAATGATTCATTTAATGTTAATAATCATTTATCAAGATATATGATTTACAAAATATCACATTAACTAGCTCTCAGACTCACCAAAGAAAATGATAATAGAGTTTGCTGAGATCTTAGGTAGTATAGACTACAATATAATGAACGCTCTATTTCCTTCATGATTGAAATGTAGAAAAGAGACACCCTAGGGAATGTATTAAAGGAAGAGGAATATGTTTTATATATTTAAATAAATCACATAGTGTAATGAATATTCTAGGACAGAGAAGTATTATGTTTGGTGAACATGGGAATTATCAAATTCATTTCCCTAATACAAATGTTTATTTCCTAGAAAAATGAAGGACACATGTCATGTCAATAATTGATTTTGAAGGAATGAAGGGATTATATATTTGTATATGATGATTATTTTTTAGAACCAATGAGTTTTTATAATAAGAATCAGGAAACATATTTTTTGTATACCTCATTAGTTTTTCATTAATTATTCTAATATATATATTGAATGGTTCTCAGAACCATGAAAATATATATCATGATTAACACATGAATACTTGAATGATATCCAATAAAATTTTCTTGAATTTGATGTTTTATTTATTATTTGGGATAAATAGATTATTAAAATTGATAATCTAAATCATAATGTATTGGTGACTTTGAAAATGATTAATTATTTCATAAAGAAGTAATAAACGAAAGGTTTTAATGCATTTTTATATTCATTGAACATATTAGAAAATATCATATTTTTTGTATGGAAAAATGATGTTGTAAATTTTTAGAATATGTAATTTTTTCATTGATGATTTATGGTGATAAAGGTGTTTAATAATAGTGTGTGACATTAAGAGTAATTTTTTATGTTCAGGGGATTAATGTTATATTTATTTATGGAAATTTAGTGACTATTCTTATAAATTTATTTATTTTTAATTTGGTTAGATGCATGTTGGATGGGTTGTTATGATAAATACTTATAGAAACTAATACATTGAACTTTTGGATTCATAATATTAAATTTATAGATTAATTTAATATATTTCATAATTTGGGATAACCATTTTTGTTTATATAAATACGTTGAGAAAAAAAAAAGATTATTATTTTATCAATCAATGGAACTATTAATAGTTTATCATATTTCATCAGGAATAAAATAATCATATTGATTATTCATTTAATAGAGTAGTAGATTATATTGAAATTTATTGAAGAACAAAAAAAACTAATAAATTGTTCTTGATAATTAAAAAGATATCAAGTAATTATATTTTCATGTGTTGATAATTATGATACTAAAATAATCCTTCATATAAAGCAAATGGGTCTTTAAATAAAAATGCCACAATTATTTCTTCATTTATGATGAATCAATAGTCTTTTCACCAATCACATATTTACGGTTTTTTGGCTGTTAACATATGTTCTCTATCTGTCCATTTTAGTCCATAGGCGTTAGTATTCTCTTACATTTCTATATTTAAACATTAAAATAATTTTATCTTATTTTTAAATATTTTTTATTTATTTATAGATAACCTTTGTATCTCCCTTTTCCTTTATTTAAGAGGATGTTTTTAACACTATTACTATGTGGATTTTTCATAAAGTAATTTTCAAACGTGCAAGAAACGATTTGTTATTATATGATAAAATTTCAATTATGATATTTATTTATGGGTGTAAAATATAACCCCAGAATATTTTTAAATAGAACTGTTTCTTATATCACATACCACATGACAATCGAGGAATATGTGAACATGGATAAGTTATAAAAAATGAATATATAATATTATTCTTGTCATATATCCATTGGATTATAGTGATGGAATAAAGTTTACCAAATTATAAAAAATATTCATAAAGGTTGTGTATAATTTATTTATTAATTATAGTATTAATGTTTTTTTAAAAATTATTTTGTATTTTAATAATATATATTCGTCAAAAATTGTATTTGTTTCATTCAATGTGTGGTAATAATCAATTATTTTCTAAAATTAATATCATTTTTTGAATCATGCTCTCAAAATTACCTGAGGCTATAATTTTGGTATTTTTTTGAAAAGATTGATTTTGTAATAAAAAGTGAAAAGATTGATTTTCCATGAAAACAATATATTTTTTTCCATAATTTAAAATTTAAATATGAAAAATAGTTAAATTGTAAAATTACTTTCCATATATCATTAATAACACAATTATGTTTACAAGAATCATTTTTATGGTTTAATTTATCATAAAACCATTTTTATACATATAATTTCATTTTTATAAAAACAATTATTTTTGATCCATTTTAAATTGTGATCATAAATTAATTTCCAACAATAATATAAATTGTAAATTCCAAAAATGATTTCTTATTTTGAATCAAGAGGTCAACATTAGGTTAATTGGTCCCATTAAATTCGAGTTATTATTAATAGTAACCATAGAAAATAATTACCACCATATTAAGGGAAAATCGAATCATTAATGTAAAAAATATGATAAGGAGTAAAAATTAACTCAAACACCTACATTAATCTTACTAGATGAGTATAGTTCTTTCATTTTCATCAAATTTCTAATATTTTCCATGTGTATTTTATAATGACCATTATATAAATTTAAGAAAAAATAATGTAAAATAATAGACTTGAATTTAAAAATATCAAATATTGATTATAATGATTAAAAGAGGAAATGATTAGTTATAAATTTTAATTTTAATTAAAATATCAATTTTTGACTTGGTAAATTATTTCAAATTTTTAGTGATTAAAAATTTACATTATATTCTTACACAACAATTATTTAGTTGTTATTAAATAAATATAAAAATAACATAAATTATTTTGAGAACAGAAAACATAATATTAATTTGAGTAGGTTACAAAAATAAAAGGATATTATAAAAGTATATTACATATTAAAGATGTTTATTAGTACTATATTTGAATTACATTTTATCTTTTTTTCATATAAAGTAAATCTAAAAATATACCATCAAAATTGAAATTATTGATATTTAATGAAAATTAATATTTTATTAAATACTTTTAAATTCTGAAAGTATTCATAGAGGACATTGAGGATAATATTTTCTCCAAAATACCATCTCTTGGACATTTATGGTCAAATTTTTTTCTTAAATCTAAAATTATAACTAATTATGACTGAAGAACATATTAGCACAATAAAATTTAAAATAAGTTTACTAAGGTTTTAAACAAAGATATATGGTTTAAAATACAACAAATTACAATGAAAAAATCAATTTTTTTGATAGTTTAACATTATCATATCCTATATTTTATATTATGGACACCTTTTCCAATTTCACAATAATATAAATTTTTTTATTTTTAAAATATTTTTCTTAATTAATTATGTGCCTTTTAGTCCACAATAATGAAGGAACCATTTATCTTATATTATACACACAGCCTATAGATACTTTTGTCTTAAATCCCCTTAAAAACTCTTATAAAAAGAATATTTCATGTATTAGAGGTTCTTTTATTTTCTTAAGAACTAACCTAGGTCCCTTAAGTGAATAACTAATTGAGATCTTTTAAAAAAAAGGTAATCATCTTTTCTGAATCATTAAAATTTCATTCTACATAAAATTATAGTAAATAAATTATGAATTTTATAAATAAAAAATATATTATAAAAAATAAACATAAATTTATTTATAATCATTATAAATTAGTTTTCCATCACTTTTCCACCCTAAGGAATGTGAAAACATCACTTTTGTGTTCTTATAACATATCATTTCAACATAACAATGTAATTCATTTTTCATCACCATGTCACAAGGATATATGAAAAGATGAAACTAATATTTATATATATATATTATACTAATAACATAAATATTATTATATAATTATAATATCATATATTCCTTCTTATCTTTATATCAATTGGAAAATGATAATTTCAATCATATGTACGTGTGGACTACAACCTCCACAATGCAGTGTGATCCAATTTTCATTCATGATTCAAATGGATGGTAAAAAAGAATGGATTTAATGATTAGATATGATATATATGATATAAAAATATCCATTTAAATATGAATTATTATTTACCTTTACATTCATCAAAAAGATAAAATATTGTTCATGTATATGTCCAAAAAAGTTCCCCATG
Organism: Viscum album; assembly: GCA_963277665.1. Lineage (NCBI taxonomy): Eukaryota > Viridiplantae > Streptophyta > Magnoliopsida > Santalales > Viscaceae > Viscum > Viscum album. The sequence goes on from OY728166.1 coordinate 304,570,138, forward strand.
AATGGTGTAATTTATTTTTAAATACCTGCCATTTATCAATGATTATAATATATATATAATCAATATATATTATATTTACATAATCATTAATATTATATACATTTTTTCATAATGATTAATATATAAGGACCAAAACAACAAAACATAACATAAATGAAAAATTTAGATCTTATCATCCAGACTAATGAATTTAATAAATTGTTCTTAATAAATTAAGGATAAAATTTTATAAGTAAATAATTTATTGTATGATATATATATATATATATATATATATTTAATTATTTTTAATGTATATATTTATAATAAATCTATATTCTTTTAGATGAGTTTTTACCATATAAGAATGAGGTTTACCTTAATGTAAGGGTTTTCTTATCCCACCATAGTTTCCATGAGATATAAGCCATATTCAACACATGATTCATTAATATGGTGAATATAATAAACAATACATATGATATTATACTTATATTAATTTAATTTTATGTTTCATATTATCTTATTTTTTTCATGGCGGATATGATTTAAATGTTACAAAAGTTGTAAGGGTTTATTTCAAAATCCCATCATTGTTCGGGATTGTTTACGTTTAACTCTCCAATGGTGTAATATATAATTATTAAATCATAAACCCCATATATTTTATTCTCAACTAATTATTTCATGAAATAATATTTTATAAATTAATTTCTAACATTAAATTACTGAAAAGATAGAAATATCAAATTTTAATGAAAACCAAAATTGTTTATCATTCAGTTTGAAATATTTTTATTTCATGTCCATATATTAATTATAACGATTTAAAATATATTTTAAATATTATACTATTATTTTTTAAATAAATTTTTACACATATATGAATCTCCATGAATTATTTGTAAATTAATCTTCTGGACATTTTCTTAATGAGGTATTTTTTGAAATTTTTTTACATAATAGTGAAGGGGATTTTTTTGTTGAAATTATATAACATGAAAAAAATTTAATTCCATCATGTCCATTCAAAACATTGAATATTACATTAAAATCTCACATGGTTGTTTTAAAAATAATTTTTTTCTAAATTTCATCTGTATTTTTATACCATAAAAGTTATTTTTAAATTGAAAATGTTATTTACCTTAATTCTATTTTATGTGATATTATTGTGGAATTTATATTCATAAATGAAAAAATATGTTTATTTTAATTAGTATCCAGTAGAGATAAATTAAAATTATACAATACATAATATTTATATGGATGGTTTATGACCAATTTTACAAGTGAAATTATTGACATTATGTGTGTTGGTTCTTATAATATGGACATTTTTTTATTTTAATGCATTTCGAATAAGTTGTATTTTTTTCGTATGATGAATGTTTTATAATTATTATATGATTGGTGGGTCCTTGAATTAAATATCTCTTTGATGCATTAGTTGTTATAAACCAAAATATTATTTAGATTACCATATTATATCTGATATTTTCATATTCCTATTAGTAGTTTAAATTTTATCAGTAGAAGCACTCATATGTATGTATTAGATGTAGGGAATTATGTATCACATTATTATGAAATAATTTATTAGTTTCTATGTGATTATTTTTTATATTTTCAATATATATGTTTTGTTCTCATGTGATATTTATATGGATTCACATGATCACCATTGACTCCTATCATACTCTTGTTCATGCTCAAGTTATTGACAAAATGTGATATGTTTTCAATTATTTACAATTTCATATCGATTGTTTCTAATTTAATAAAGATATATTCTACTATAAATAACTCATATTGATCACTTGACCTCACCCTTATTTTTTTACGTTCCCCAGTATATGAAGATGAAAATTTTTCATGAGTTCGATGATTTAAAATATTTACTTTAATGGAACTTCTTCATTCATATTTTGATAAGTTATTTTAACATCATGTATGTATCTATTATTCAAAGACTACTAAACTATTTGGAACATCATGAATTGATTACTTGTATATGGTGACAACATAATAATTTAACAACCAACTCTAGGCTACTAGAGTTTGGGTTATTATACTCTTCCCTAATCACAAATTCTTTACCTCTCCCCCTAATAAAAAATATTCCATATACCACAACTAAAACTCTAATGTGGTATTATATAAAAACCAATTATTCATTTTTATTATAATTATAAACATAATCAATCTAAGTCACGGGATCATTAAAAACTAATTGATGCACAATAATTTCTTCAAATGATATTTAATATATCATATACATATTTTTATAAATTAATGAAAGATGAATAATTAGTAGGAACATCCCTTCATACAAGGATGATTGATTATATATTTACGACTTGAAAATCCACATTTTGATGTGAAAAATTAAAAATTACAATTTCACGATTTTCTAATTCATTAATTAAAATTTTCTTTCAAAAAAATTCACATCAGTTTAGAAATTATAATATTTAAATACATGAATACGTCTTTGAGAATTATAATCATTGATTTCCATCATAAAAATAATTAATTTTTTTTTATCTTTTTATTTATATAATTTATTTCCTCAGATATTTTTATCAGGTTGATCTCATTATTTCAACTATAAATATAATCTCTGTAATTAATCAACATGTATAAAAAAATCGTTCCTTATTATTTCAAAAACCATAAACCTCTCGAGAATTGCCAAATATTATTCTCATCCTTAGAAATATTTATTCTAAAAACTAAAATATCTCATCTCCATTAAATCAGAAAATGCATTAAATAAAAATATCTTATGGTTTTTGAGATAACTCCTAATAAACATTATAAATGACTCATATATGGATTCAAGATGAATCATAATCCAAAGAAACATATATTTATTTAATGCACTCCGACATAGTTTAGATGCCTCATATGATGTTCCAAGAATTAACACCTTTTAGTAACCATCATCAGCGTACGAGTGAATGACTCATCCAAAAAATCTAGTAACAAATAATAAAAGGATTAAAAAAATTAATTCCTTAACATTGATGATTATTTTTATATCTACACGGAATAGGACACATGGTGCTTTTGGATGACACAAACATAATCTTATATATTTTTCAATTTCCAAGTAACCCTTCCGAAAAATGATACATATGAGCATATTACCAATGAATGTTTTAAGTCACATGAAAACCTATCATTAACATCAAATATTTATAAATAACGTCTTTTAATTATCTTAATACTTAAATAAATTAATGATGTTATTTGGAAAACATTATTATATAATTACCCATGTGTTAATGTATACAAACATTTCGGTTTATTCTCATCACATCTATTTATCTCTTTCAACATTTAAATTATTATCATTAATCTATTTTCAGCAACATAAATCTTAGATGTTCCAAGAATCAACAAAATTTATCTTATGTTTTTTTAAACAATGTTAAGTAACATTAAACTAAAAATATCAAATTATTTACATATATGTAATGTTTATCATAATCTAATCTCCACATAACTCATATTTTCATCAAAGGTGACGAGAGAAAATTAATTACATCCATTAAATGTGAATAAATCTCAATAAATTATCAATTTCGACACCTATATTATCTTCCTAAAATTTTCCCTCAAATTCTACAAATGAAAACTATGTAGAACTCTATTTATTTTTCATATGAATTAGGACAACCAAAAACATCTAATCTTTATGTCATGATAAAATATTTATTGATTTTTCATATTTTGGAAAGTATATTTTTTTAAATTACATTTTCATTATATTATATGGGAACTATGTGGTTTTTCTAATCTATTCATCGATATGACATATTTAAATGATATATCATTCACTCATACTCATTGATCCTTTTTTTTCAAAATAAAAAAACATAATGTGGCTTCAACATCTTCATATAGATCCTTTTAAATGAAATTATGTAATCCTTTATTGTATAAGAACTAAAAAATATGAATTTTTTATCATATCCAACTTTAATTTCCATATAAGGAGTTCTGAGAATAAAATATTGACTCTTAATAGTCCATTAACACTTTAAATCAATCTTAAGATGATATGATTTACTAATGTTATTAATTTTGTTTAGTTCCTTTTGATGGATTCTCCAGAATAGTGAGGTGAACCAGATATCATGATTAGATACAATAAATAGTTTTATTTAATTTATCTTCACCAGTTCTCTATTATACATCCTTGAATCATAATCAAGTGAGATTTCATCCCAAATACCAATGAATTGGGATGTCTTTTATGATTATCGACAAGAACCCATATTTCATTGTTTCCTATAGAGGACTTTAGAAAACAAATAACAAATCCCACAATAATATTCTTATATTTACATGTTAGTATGGAAAATGGTTTCATAATTCCCATAGAATTATATCACTTTTTCTTAACTTACTATAAACTGATCACATTGATATATATTTATAAATCTCATTTTTATATTAATACTTCTAATGTGATCATAGAGATTTTATATCTAATTTTATTTCCTTGGTGGATGTACAATATTAAGAAATGGGAATCATCTATTTTTTACTTATTTATTTATATCTCATTTGGTATACATAATCATAGACCATATCATAAAATTCCATTTTTATATTACGTGAAATTTAATATTTCTCATTACTTATTCCTTTCAACTTATTTTCAATAACCACATCATCCTTGGAAAAACTAATATTTTCTCCATGATATAGATCTTATAAGTCATTATATAAGGTATAATGTATCAGTATTATGATTCCTATATCCATCTTTTATATGTGTAAGAATATTAGATCCATTTTATTAAATATCTGGAATAGGGTTTGAAAATATTTTCATATTATAAAATATACCAGATTATTTACATTGAAATAATTATATTAGATTGAGAGGTAATAGTGTTTTATAATATTAACCCATATTTATTGGTTTATGTCTACAGATTTCATTGTGAATATATAATTTAGGTTTTCTTTATCAGTATAAATTCCACAATTTTCTCCCTATAGATAGTGCATCTAAATCATCAATGAGATTGTTACCCCTATTAACTGTAGATCAAGGTATGAGATATTTATCTCATATACATTCGAAATTAATGATGCATATGGTATCAAAATATAGTTTTTTATTAGTAAAAAACCTAATAATTAATCTTAGTAATCACTTCATATCACAAATCCATTTTAACATTACAGGTGTGTGGATAAAAGTGATTTTTCGAGCCTTTATATTCACTTTTTTAAGCCGTCTATATTTTTTCATTTAAAAAATAAACAACTTTATTAATTATCATTGTGAGATAGTTTGGTAATTCTAAAAAATTTATCATAAACTATATATTTATCATTTATAATTTGAGGAAACTATAGATTTGTGTCACAATTTGTTGACTATTCTATTAATCATTTTTATTCATTCTTGGAACAATCAATACATATACCTACTGTAGTTATTATCTACACTATAAAATTGAGTTATGTCATCCCAATGTCACTTTTACTACAACATGAATAAAACTTATATGTTTCATATTTATTTACCAAAGTGTTCAATTATTCTTCATGGTCTTTCTATATTTTATAATATATGATAATATCATGTATAAATACAAAATAAAATTTGTTAATGTAATCTATAAAGACTCATTTATTCTAGTAAATGAATATTTTTTTGGTATTTAGGGAGTCGGAATGGAATCACACAAGAAAATGTTGTTTATATCATTTTCCAATAGAATTCAAGGGAATATCTTCCCTTTTATCCTTTAATAGATATCATCCCAATCAGAGATAATTTTTTTATAAATATTGACAACTAAATAGTTGATCAAGAATGACATTAGGTCATGATAATTGATTCAAATTATTTATTTTGGTCATTTTATGTTCATGAAAATCAATACATATACTCTTTTAACAATCATTTATCTTTCATTATAGGATATGGTCACCCTTTGGGAAAGTCAAAGGGGTATATAAATCCATTGTCCAAATGTTCATGTATTTTTTCATTCTATTCATCGAGGTCAATAGTGTATATTACATTGGAACTCTTTGATATGGGTAGATCTTTAAGGAAACCACCTATAGAGTACATACCCTATTGATTGGGATGAATACATGGAAGCAGTTCTATGAATATAAAATCCTTTCAGTTTATAATAGGAATGTTCTAAAAGAAAATTTATTATTTTTCATCAAAACATTAGATTGACATATGCTTTCTCATAATGAAATAATATACTTTTATGAGAAGAATCATTCAAATGAGTATGATGTTTTATTTATACCTTTGAAGTATTATAAGATGTTTAGGAATATGTAAATTGATCTACCTCTCCAAAATGTTAATCTTTTTCTATATAAGGAGTAAAAATCCATTAAAAATATAGAATAAAATCAAATCATATGAAACATAACTAGTTTTAGATGATGATTATAACCATAAACATAAAATTTTTAAGCGTAATATATTTGAGATACCGTGACTAAATTACATTGTATCATCACCACAAACGCGACCACTATTTCATTAGGGGAAAATTGAATATTTCAAGAGATCTCAAATGGAATAAAAAATGCATAGATACATAATCATATAAGATATTTTTTATTATTGAATTGATAATAAGTGTACTCATCCCACATTTATTTCATTTATCACCTTGGTTGTATTGATATTATATACAATTTATTCCCCCATTCAATTTGTGTGATTGTATTTATGGTTATCATCAATGAAAATAGGTGTATGTAATTTAATTATATAATTTGGATGATTATTGAATTTAAATCGTTGGAACATTGGGAGAGTATTGAGTGGTGACTTATTTTTATCCATTATTTGGATTATCATCATTATTTCCCTTAGACACTAATTAATCTATTTCCATTTGTATCGACAATATTATAATAATAAAATTAAACCAAGGAAGGTTTCATGTTTCTTATTTCCACACTATTTTCAAGTGGGTAAATGTATCATCTTCCCTACTCTTGGTTTATTAATTTCACCATAAAATTAAACTCCATTATTTTTTACCTAGAATTATAATAATAATAATAGTGGAATTATTTTACATATATCTCCAATACAAGTTCACATAAAACTATCTCCTCATAGCCATAGATGCCTAAAATTTACAATGATTTTCTAATACATAGTTTTAGGACACTAAATAAGTAACTAAAAATGATTTCAGTGTAATTGTAATAGAAATAATTCTTCCCTAATTTCAGTGTATTGTATTCCTCATTTAACTAAAAAATACGATCTTCAATTTCATTAAGTGCATGAATTTACCTCTCTGCTTTAGTATTGATATTTTATGGAAAATATTTATTGAAAAATATTTTCTTGAATTACACAGATTCCATTTTGTTGAGACCTTCCATGGTCTTGGTATTACATACCAGTTTTCAACACTAATCATGTAATCACTCTCTAAAATATATGACTTATATCACCTTTTCTTTCTATGAGTATTGATTTACATTAATTTTATCAAAATTTATTTTTTCCATTAATGAATATTCAATAGATTGAAATATCCACCAATGGAGGATGGTTGTCCTCATATTAATATTTTAGTTGTATATGGATCCTTATTTATAGTTTTTGTGAACTGTAATTTGTCTAATATATTTATCACAACATGAGTCAAATGATATAGAACCAGCATGGGGTTTTTAACACTATTTTCCATCATACTAGTCATCTCACTCAATTATCATCTGGTTGGCTATCACTTTAGTTGTCGAAATATTTTCTCTTAATTCAAAACTTGTTTAAAAATATTATATTTATATATTAGATAGGAATAATATATTAGTATATAGTATAATTTTTATGAACCTGGTTAGAATAAATCACATGAGACACAAAACAACTGGCTTCTTATGGATTGATATTACTAATTTATGATTAATATTTAATTGAGTGTTACAACCTATTCCAATAAAAATAACAATACATATGTTTGATACATACTATCATGACACATGAAAATATAAATATATTATGACATTATTTTTAGTAAAAATATTCACATTTTTGTCTATAAAATCATGTGATCTAGTTTCATTGTGGAATTAGGTATGTTATAAAAACACTTTGAACAATACCATAGCCATTTAGTCAATTCATCAAAATTTCTCGAAGAGATCACCATAATATATCTATAGTATTTGATATCCAAGGGATATTCATAAAAAATGTGAAAAATAAAACACAATAAATGTGCAATAGGATAACAAATTTTTCAATATGATGATATTAACTAATAATAGAATGAAAAAATTGGTCACACGCCTTTATATATAACATATCAAAAGAGTAAAATCTTGTAAATATAATAGAACATAATGTGTATCACACAAAAATTTTGAGAAATAATATTCATACATTAATGATCATTACTATGACATTAAAAAAAATGTGGTAAAATAATGTTTTTAAACAAAGATAACATCATGTTCACACATAACATATGATTACAAATTATTAAATAAAAATAATTATAATATAAAAAACACATATTATCATGATATATATCACTTTACAAAATTAATTGGACGTTTATATCAGAACCACACATCTCATAATGATAAACCTTAAAAAACTCCTAGGTGAATTTAACCGTATACCATTTCATAAAAATCTATTTGTAGAATACGTTTTACATAAACATACCATATGGTATCTTCTAAGATGAAGTCAAAAATTTGATACGTTGATACCAATAATCAATTCACGATGGAGAATCGCATAAAAATAGATTTTGAAGTGTTATTCATCAATCCCAAAATAAATTTGAGTTAAATATTATAGAGATATTTGGTAAAATAGAAGTGAAAACATAATTATAATTTTTTTATTATTTTGTAATGTTATTGATAAAATGGCCTTTTAAGTCACATTAAAAAACACATCAAGGGAAAAAGTTTATTTTCAAGGACTTATTTTAAAAATAAGTGAAAATAATATAACCACTAAAATAAATATATTTAAGGATGTTAAATGTATGGTGCAAGATAGAATATATACAAGAGGGTTATTAAATACATTCAGTCATTTTACACATTGTTAAAGTAATACACATTGATAAAAGAAATATAACATTTAATTTGGCTTATAGATAATGTGAATTATAAATTCGATCGATTATATTAAACATGAATAATTCAATATAGGTTTATAAATCATTTTTGGTATGATGTAGCACGGAAATTGGGTGGGGGAATAGTCAACAATTGGGATAATTTATTCATAAAAACATCATATTTTATAGACCAATAAATTAAAAAAATGTTCATGATGTGAAAACATAATTTTTGGTCCTTGTAGGAAACTCAAGAGGGGTGGTGAATTGAGTTTCCTTAAAAATTTCTATTTAATTTCTTATTTAAAAATACCCCACTTTATAATCAAAATAGTCCTGTTAATCAAAGTAGTAAATTTATAACAACAAAATTATTCATTATTTTCTCAAAGGATCGATTAATTCGTAGTTATTTCCACTTAAATGATTGATATTAATTTTGAAACTAATTTATCAAACCAAAATAGTTATAAATATTGTGAAATATATACTATAAAAAAACATATTTTTCTGAAATATTAGTTAATAGAGAGTAAACTAAATTTGAAATAGAACAACATAATACAATAAGTGTTTCAGTATAAAACCATGACCTAATCCCCTTCACTTTGTGATCACCATTAAACAATGTTTATAAATTAATAATCTTTGATACACACCATATATTTGAGTTTATAATACAAAAAGGTGCTCTCTAGGTCAAGCTAGACCTCAACCCCAGTTATTTATCTGGAAAACATTATAACCAGATTTAACAGAGACCTATTCCATTGTTCGTTATGGGAGAAATATGTTATAAGAGAGTGGTAGTGTGAGGATATCTTATATCCTCCACCTTATCATAGGAGACATGGTGTGTTTATACTATAAATACACAGTCTTCTAGAAATATAAAAAAATTGAACCCAATAGAGAATAAATAATGAGGGATGGTTTACAATGATCTCTGTTTTGTAAATGAGTCTTATAGACTCCATGAATGTAGATGGAGTGAAGCTCGAATCCTATTCTGGAAATAGATAGCAAAATCTATTTTTATGGAAGCTATGTGTTTTGGTTTCATGGAAAAAGATATATTCTGCGATGGATTTCCACTATGGAGTTTGTTTACTACAATGTTTATTAGAACATTGAGTAACATCAATTTCTTTATTGTTTTCAGTCATATAGAAGGCGTGTTCTTCATTATTTTCTCTGTGAGTTCTCTTAATATGGTTTCTCATGTTTATGATTTTTTTCTCAAGTTATTCTATTTTTATATTCTACATGTCAATAATTTAGAAATAATTCAACATGTTATGTACCTCATACCTCTAAAATCCATGTTAATGATGTCTTCAAAAAAATCATGCAAATTATTATCGTTAAATAGCCTAATATGACTATTGTATATAATGTTTGAATTTATAGAGTAAGTAAATTTTAAGCAGTCTGTCGGTTCGTCCTTCTGTTGGTAGGTCCCACTGTCGGTGACTCCTCTGGTCAGTGTGTTAATGTATCAGTGACTCCATATATCAGTGAGTCATATTGTTGGTATGTCCTTACTAAGGAAGGTGATTTTGGATATCAGTGAGTTAGTTGGTTTTTCTTTGACTCATTTAATGTGTCAATCAGTGAGACTATCAGTGAGTCATTTCTTCTGTCAGTGAGTCATTTGTTTTGTTGGTGAGTCCTCTATTCGGACAGTTATTTAAGAAATCAGTGAATCGATTTTTTTTCAGTGACTAATGGGTTCTTTTTGTGAGCCAGACTATTAATAACTGATGCTCACAACTATCAGTGGCTCATACATATCTAGTTCTCTATCTTTTTTTCTTAAAATAAAAACATGTAAAAATATGTAAAACATTTAATTAAATATAGATAATCAAAATTAATTATATTTAAACATAAATAAACAAGATAATACATAAATATAAATGATTGAAAAAGACTTGTTATTATTAAAACTAGATAAGACCAATAATCTCTCCATTTTTATGATCATAAATCACGACACTATAAATTACAATTAGTTTATGATAAAATTAGTCATTCATCTTACTATAACCCTAATAATTATTCCCATTGTATATTTCCATATAAATAAGGCCTTCCCCTTCCCATAAATAATCACAATTAATAATAGGGAAAATAAATAATTCATTTTTTTCTCCCCCTTTTGGGATTATAAAAAATAATAATGATATTTCTAAAATAAGAAGAATAGAATGAGTGAAATAATTGAAATCCATAATCAATGTAAGGAATAATAAATTGAAAAATTCAATTACTGTAAAACAAAGATACAAAAAGTTATACATAAGAAAGAGTGGTCCATAATAATTATTCTAATTCTAAGAGGGGTCTATTAGTTTCAATCCAGTATTAGAAGTTGTAGGGGTCAGATTAGTAGATGAAGAAGTAGTGGTGGGTGGTTGAGTGTGAATTATAAGAGGAGGGAGAGGAACTCTAGAAAAAACGAAAGCAAATTTATTTTATTATTGGAGGAATGAGTGCCATATATGATTGGTCTAATATATATGGGGGCCTTAGGAGGAGTCATGGAAAGAGAGGTAGAGGTAGTAGGTTGAGGAGATGGTCTAATAGGAGTTGCATGAGGGAAGAAATAATAATACTCTAGACATGCAGATAAAGATTTAGAAGGCTGATTATATTCATGACTATCTATCCATCATACTACATATCATTTTCATAATCTTCCTTAATCTAAAGAAACATTGATATTTTAGGTGTCAACTCCTTATGATTATTTATACGACCCCTAGAGGCATGGGTCACTGTAGTAATTATAAGGTTCTTATGTAAATTCTTGAAGTGAATATCTAGCTGATGGATCATGTATATCGTCTTGAAATAAAAATCCACATTCATGGTTATTTCCTCTTGAGATGTTGTCTTATTTTCTTTATAAAATATGACAATGAAATATAAATTATTACAATTATTCTTGAGTTTTGAAACAATCTCTTGTTATATTCCACTAATAAATTTTCTTAGATCTCCACTAATGATAATCATAAAAATCACTATGTATCTTAAGTGAGATACATGAGATTTTGAGATAGATTCCCCTTGCACTCTATCTATTAAATCTAGCATTAAATGGATTAGGATTTCACTATAAGAAAATCCTATTAAATACTAATGTTATTCAATTACAACTATTAAAATCACCTCACTAATTGAAGAATGAACATGAGGAAAAAAGTGAGGTGTATTCATAGATATTGAAGCATTATTAACTATAACCCTGACTACTAACTCTAAATGATCCAAATCATGATTTAGAATAGAATCCTAAGTAAGGGATTCAAGATGGAATTCATGACATTTACAGCATTTCTCAAAAAGGATTTGTATTCACTGAGCAGTCAGCTAACAGCTGCATCAAACCTTACCATATCATCATATATTTAATAAGTAGATACTAAATAGATTCCAAAACTAATCTCAACTAAGGTTTGAGCTTGAATAAAATTATTTCTAAAACAGAGTCTCCATAATTATCACTTTGTGGGTAAACTAGTTTGGTTTGATTTGGAGGGTTTTATCTTACAGCAGCAAAAATTTCTTCCTTAAATCTCTCAAAATCTGATTTTTTTACATTGTAACATTGCACAGAAAACACTAACAGGGAAGAAGTATAAGAAGATGCAATTCTGGACATTCCACAACTATAGATCCTCTTGAAATAACTATCCTCTCCTCATTATTGAAATCACGATAATCCAAACCATGATAAATATAACCAGGAAAGTTTTCACACTAATTTTACCCCTATGCATCTAGATGAGTGAGTGTATCAACACTCAGTTGTCTACATGAGGATCCCACTCAACATGATATCTCCTCACCTGATGCTCGTCCTCAAACTGAGGTCTCATTCAAACATACTCCAACTGAGTTATTGGGTCTACCAGTGCTCTGTTATCATTACCAACATCAAAAACTTCTTCAACCTCATCACTATCTTTTCAAGGAATCAGAGATTATTTAACGTGTTCATGATTCTCATCACTATCCAGTTCTATATTGAAACCTTGATCATCACCAAGATGATCAAAATCATTGTCACCTTCACCATTATAATCACATTCATGCTCAGATTTATCTCCTTCATTTTCATTATCAATATAACCCACTTTATCACAATATTGATCATCCTCTTATTCCTCACTGTCAAAGCCACATTCACTTTCTATTTCTTCCATTTCTTCTTCATATTCATCGCTAAATTCCTCTTCAAAACCATTTGATTTGATTTCATATTCCATAGCACTATATAATTCAGTTTCATCATCATCATCATCAACTAAAATTAGTTTGTATGATTGTAGTTAATGGTAGGATAACTTGACATTGTGACATTCCCCTTCAACTTCCAACAATATATGGTTCACTCTTCTCGACTATAGAAATCAATTCTTATCTAGAGGATTGGTCTTCATCTTAATCAGAATAAACATCATCAAAATCTGTTCTTAGACCATGATTAGTAACATCCATCATCCCAACAATATTATCAAGAGGAATGTTATTATCAATTAAATTCTCTTCATCTCCAAGCCTCTCTATCTACTAGGGATTCCAAATTATCTTCATTCTTTTTCAAATAACTTTATTTAAGCATTCAATACTATAGTCAGAAAAATTTTCAATACTCTCCCATACACATCCCCTTTCTATCAGTATTGTAGAATTCATCCATTGATATAACAAGGAATTAGTCTTACAATATCTATTAATTATATCACTTATGAAAACAAATAACAACTTCAATAGGTTCACCATGTGCCTTTTCTTCAACAAATAAAAAATATATACATCCTAATATTTTTTTGGGGAAAAGTACACTTTTTGATGACTTATTTTATATTGAATAAATTTATACAGAATTATTCTTTCCATATCCCAAATTGACGGTATTTTCCTTATGTTCTCCCTTTTTCCAGTCATCTCCTCCAATAATATCTCATAGAAAATGATGTACGTGGTAGGTCAAGTACATCCTTGGTATTCATAAAATACTCCCTCATGAGGGAATTTTAGGCAATATTCCCAATTTATCGAAAAAATGAAATGATTTTTCCATTTACAACAATTTAGTTTTGTACATCTCACTTGCTTCTGTAAAGAACTTCTCATGAATAAAACTCGTGCACATGCTCAGGGTAATGTGTTGATTTATTATTTGAAAACAAATCAAACCAACCAATTATTTTTAGCACCCTACAATGAAGTGAATTATTGGATAATAACCATTCTGCAAATACCAACTTCTCATTAGTTACTACATAATACGCAAGATCTAGATTGACAAGAAGTTATTTATTTAACTCTTCTTTCTACCTTTTAGCTAGATGTAACTTATTTTCAGATCCATTGAAGAATCACTTTACATTGACCATTTTGGAGGTTTAGTCTAAGGGTTTGAAAGTAAAATGTCAGAGGGAAAAGTGATTAGGGGTAGTAGTCTAAGGAATAATGTTTGAGAGTAATAAATAGGGTGCATTGGCATGATTTTATCACAAAGGAAATTATACATCGCAAATGGGTAAACATGGATTAACTACAAACAAAAAATGTAAAATTGTGTTGTTTTGGTTAAAATAGTTACATAAAATCTGAATATATTGGTATGTGGACATCAGTGACACATCATCTATGTCATAAACAAACTATTATTATTTGTGAGACAAAGGTGTCAGTGTTAGAGAGACTACCATCGATGAGATAGTATTGGGCTTGGCATAAAATAGCATGACACTATCGGTGTTGGAATGACTTTGTCTGCATCAAATAGATGATATATATACAAAAATTTTATCATAGAGTTGTTGAGACTATGTCCTTACAAATTAATCATTTCTAATTCAAATATGATGTAACTCATTATCATAGAGTTCAATGGTTTAGTGAATATATCTGCAAGCTGATGTTCTTTGAAATTAAATATCATAGTTATATACACTTTTTGATAATGATATCTCAAAAAGTAATTTCTTACATCAATGATTTTTGGACTATAATGAGAAACATGAATATATGATGTTTTATTTGAAATTTTATTGTTAAAAATCATAGAGACTTGTCTAAACTGATATCAAAAATAAATTAATGTGTGGTTCATCCAAAACAATTGTGCACAACAACTACCACCATATATGTATTCTTATTTGATAGTAGATAATGGAATATAGTTTGTCTTCTTACAATACCATGACACTAGTGAATTGCTCAAGAAGGTACATTTACCAAAAGAGATTTTTTATCTACCTTACAACCACCAAAATCAGCATCAGAGTAACTAACTAAATCTAAAGGATGGCCTATAGGGTATAACCATCATAATTTTGTAGTATACTTGAGGTATTTGTATATTTTTTTAACGTTAGTTAAACGAGATTCAATAGGATTATCTTGAAAATGTGCACACATACACACAATTAACATGATTCGAGGCATACTAGTAGTCATGTAGTGTAGACATCCAATCTTTCACATGTATGTGGTTTGATCAATAGATTTACTATTTTCATCAACAACCAACATACAAATGGTACTCGTTGGAGTGTCACTAATTATTGAAGAATAAATGAAAATCATTTTTAAATGATATATAGTATATTAACATTGATTTAAAATAATACTATCTTAATTTTGAATTTTTTTAAATCCCAGAAAGAGTTTGAGTTCTGCTATGAAAATAATTTCAAATAAACTTTCAATTATTTATGAAAAATTAATACATATGGAATTATTTGAAGATAAAAAAATAATGTCATCAATATAAATTTGAACAACTATAACAACTTTATAAATTCATTTTATAAACATATTATGGTCACCTATAACTTTTGTAAAACCTTTAGAGATAATAAATGTACATAACCTATCATACCATGCTCTTGGAGAATGTTTTAAAAAATATAATGATTTTATTAACATAATAAATGTGCTAAAATGAGTGTTTGTAATACCATGGGTTTAATCAACAAAAAAACACCTCAACTATATACCCATTTCTGAATTCAAAATTAAAATCCATATGATATAGTTTTAAATTGTGATGAGTTACATATGTCAGAGTGATTTTAATGGCCTCAAGTCCAACAACTGGTGAAAATATTTCTTCATAGTAAATCCCATATTCGTGATAATATCCTTATGAAACCAATATATATTTATTTCATACAGTATTATCATATTTATCTACGTTGTTTCTAAACTAAAATTTATTGGATATAGTCGAGTTGTCTTTGGGTTTATTTACAAGTTTCCAAACATTATTTCTAACAAACTGATTCAAATATTCTTGCATAGAAATTTCCCAAAATACATCATTGATTGAATCATTGATGTATTTAGGTTCAAGATAATCTCTATTCTATGTCCCTTTATCTGGTATTCATCTAAAATGTCTAATGGATAGTTTTAAGGATTCTTGTTAGACTATAAAAAGAAGTTCTAGTAATTTCATCTTATTCAAAAGGTATCGATTCATTGTAAAAAGAGTCTGAATAATTTATAGAACATGATGATTTAATATGTTTCTTAACATTGTGGTCAGATGATTTTGCATTTATGTCTAGATTGGATAGATCATTCTCAATGTTTTCTAGAGAGTTATTGGGTTCATTTAGGAATGTTTCATCAAATTTTACATGTACAAATTCATCCATTCTCTTAGTTATTTCATTAAATAATCTATATACAATACTATATATTGAATAAAATAGAAGGATTCATTCATCACTTTTGGATGCCAATTTTTCATTTTTTTCCTATATATTAGGGAAATAGACATTAGAACCAAAAACATTGAAGTAACTAACCATGGGTTTCCTATTGTGGCATTGATCATAGGGGGTCTCTTTAGAATTGTTCTCATTATGACTGTTTCAATCATATTAAAAATTTAATGATATATTATTTCCAAAAATTAGATATTGAATTCATATTCATTGAGAAATGTCTCGACTATAAGTTGTAAGGTTCTATTTATACATTCTATAACACTATTCTATTTTGGTGTCTATAGAGAAGAGAAGTTGTGACTATAGAGACAATGTCACTAGAAAGATTCAAACTCATGGTTTTCAAACTCACAATCGTGGTCACATTTTAATGTTTTAATTCTATTCCCACTTAGGTTCTCTACTATTTTAGAAAACATAATAATATAAGATAGAAAATAAATTTTTTAATAAGAATGAAAGGTCACGTGTATCTAGGAAAGTCATCTACTAGAACATTGACATAGTGATTCCCATTAATACTTGAAACACTAGATAGTAAAAAATATTTGTGAACCAACTCAAGAGGATGATAAGTTGAAACATCATTTATTGGTTTGATGAAAATATTATGTTGATTACCATATTGATGTTGATTATAGACTTTTTCATTTGGAAACATATGTTTTGGTAGATCCTATACTAGTCCTTTCGTAGTAATCAATATAAGGGAATGAATATTAAAATGTTCTAATCTCTAATTCTTGATCCAAGAATCATTGTGAAAGGCTCGTAAGAAGGAAACATTATCAGAAACTAAGGTATTTGAGTTTACAACATATATATATATATATTTAATTATAATGGTAGTAAATAATAATTCATTTTTAGAATTAAAACATTACATCCATAATTTTAAAATATAAAATTAAATACATCATCACATAACTAATGTATATTAAGTAGATCGTACATTTATCGATCAAGAAAATGTACATTGGAAATTTAAAATGAATTAGAGTTTCAAATTTAGACAATGATAATTATATTTTCATTAGTATTGTCCCCAAATTTGACATGCACACCACATATCATTATCATATTCATGAAGCATGAATAATATCCTATCATGTTTCATAAACATCCACTATCAATGTACCATAGACTTATACATGATCTCTTTAAACATATTTCCAACAAAAATATCAAACAAGAGAAGAATTCAGTACCCAGATCTTTTTGGGCCCAGTAATAATAGTAATAAGTGCCTTGGAAACCCATACCATCTTTATGGGTCTGCTATAATATGTTTTTAAATTATTTAAAAAATAAAAATTCTATGTTCCTAAAAACATGAAGTAGTAGAAATTTTTCCAGTTTTAGAACTAGAAGTAAAATTCTTAGTTCTGGACATAAAACCAATTTTTCAATATTTCGTTACAACATTATTTGTATGTATGTTCCTCTATCCAGGATTGTATCCTATACCGATTGTATACCTAGGAGATACGTTTTTACAAAGAATATGTGTAAGATTATTTTTTCCATTGGTAAAATTCTCTATGCCCATTATCAACTACTCATTTTATAACTTGAACTCATTTTTTTCATTAATAAATTGAGTATTCATTTCTTTCTCTGTAGTAAGCTTGGATTTGAAAGTAGAGGTGAGAGCATATTGTTTCTTAAAAATATTATTTCTATCATTTAATTCATTTCATGTAACAACATGCATTTGGTAATATTCAAACATTTCTTCATTATTCATATTTTTAGAATCATATACATCTCTATAATAATCATATTTTTTTACAGGAGACTCAAGTGTTACCTCAGCAATTTTTTTCATGAAACACATGTTTTTATTGTCACATTTTTCATCGTGTAATGATTCGGACTCACTGGCTTTATCCTTAGAAGCACTCAATGTGGCCTTCATTTTCCTTTTTGTATCTATAATCATTGTCAAATTTTTTTCCCTCACATATTTACTTAGGACAATCAGAAATTTCTTCTCCTCTCTTATTACATTAATAAAAAAATATTTCTTTTGAGTTATCACTCCAACACTATTTCTACTTTCCCTTATTATCATATTTACCTTTGTAGATATGATTCCTAAGAAACATCCTCTTTCTATAAATCATTTTAAATCTTCTAGATAAATGATAAATTTCTTCATCACTCTCTGATGGTGATTCTTAATTTCATGAACTTTTAGAATGAGTTTGTAGCTTGTCCATTTCATTATTATTAGTAGTAATTGTTTTGAACTCCACTGAATATCCCTTTTGATAATCATCATCTTATTTTTTTCCTTTAATTCATCAGAATACATTATCATATTACCTATTAACTCCTTCACTAAAATCTTTCTGATATCATAGGATTCTCTAATTGACCATAAAGTTACACTCTATTTGTTTGGTTGGCATCTTATAATTCTCAATATTTGTTCTTTGGCATCCACTGTATTTCCAAGTGTACTCACTATATTGAATATATCACTGATCATGAGGTACATATTTGAATTTAGTTCATCATGCTGCATCGTGAAATTATCATACTTAAATGTTTGTGTATTAAATATAATTTCATTAAGGGTATTGGTTCCTTCATGTGAAATTGATATGGTATCCTGAATTTTATAGGCATATTTAAAAAAAGATATTCCATAGAACTCTTTATCACCTAAAGAATATAATGGTACAGTCACCACCATAATCCATATTTTTATTTTTTAAGAAGGCACTTTTCGGGAAAGTGGGAACAAAACAAAACCTCTATAAACCACCTTTATATACTCCACATGATGATCCACACAGTACAAAAAAAATCAAAATTCAAAATCTTTACTTCCACTGTAGCCATCCAAAAACCTCAAAATTCAAAATTCACGATCCATGGTATCAGCATACATTAATCTAGATACATGCATCACCTTGAGTCTACCACCCTGCCTCAATTCATACACCAAATGTGTCATCTTCCTATTCTACATCAAACCAAATCACCGGATACCCCCATAGGTATCTTCTATCAACGATGATAAAATCACCATCATCTCTACCATACTCGAATCACAATACATCAATCAATCATCAATATCCCCATTTTTGTTCTCATCTAAACTCATCAGTACGTCACCACCAGCTTTTTCATCGATGTCAATCACCTGCACCGAACACCATCGATGACATTTCAAAGGTCCTCCATCAACATGATAGTCAAAAACCTTGATACACCACCATAATCGTTGTCTCCATTCAAACATCACCCAACCAAATTGAGATCCCTCCATGTTCTAATCTTTGTTTGAGCGACATGGAACCCCCCTCCATAATTCACAACACAACATAATGCCTCATTGAACCCACCACACCTGACCACGTTATAAGGGATAAGTATACCACAATTCCATAGAGGAGTACGATTATCTAAAACATAAATAGCAAGACATTACCAAGAATAACCCGTTTAAATCACCATAATAAACATTGATGAACCTTTATCAAAAATATAGAAACAATAACTCAATCAGAACCCCCGGTAAAAAAAAATCACACCATAGAGACACTTTGAAACAAGGAATAAGAAAACATTATTGATATCCTAATAAGAACCTCAATGGAGATACGACAACCATGAAAATGCTGAATAATAAAATTTGAAAGCCGTAAAACCCCATTAAATTATATCGATATTGAATCCATAGAAAGGGAACCAACACTGGTAATGCCTAAAAATATATCATCCAACAAACCAATTTCTCAAACCCTCAATGATTCATTTTCTCCAAATCCAAACAAGAGAGGGTCATAGAATGCTATATGAGAGTGAAAAGAGACAAACATGGAGGAATGAAGAGTCCCCTCACTGAGTAGGGAGATTCAATCAATATAGAAAAAAATATGATATAGAGCATATTCCATAGATAACAAGAGAGAAGAAAACCTGAGAGTAGTGGAATGGTGGAACCATCACCACCGGTGAAAGTTAAAACTCAAAGAGACAAGCTGAGAGATCTGGAGAATCTATGAGAGTAAGGTGAATTCATATATTTTCAATTATATTATATGAACCTTTATTATCAACAGTCTACATACTTATATCAATATTTGGGATTGCATACATTCGTTCTGTTATTGTCCAAATATTAAACCACCATCTTTTTATGTGTATTATTGTTTTTAATTTCCACTAGGCATAATTTGTACCATTAAAGTATGGAGGAATGTTAGTATCATCTTCTTATTGTATATTATCCATTTTGAAGAATAAATAATGTAAATTTTTTAAGAATTAAATTTTTTGATCTATGATAAAATTAGATATCTTTAAAAAAACTAAAATCACAGTTGAAAAGAATGAATAAAAAAATTGAAAAATTAAAGATTGAAAACAATCGTATAATACCAAATGATTGTTGGATTGTACACTCATTGTAGGGTGAATGGAGTTCCTATAAAAATTTCAATTCCAAATATTATTTAAAAATACAAAACATTGAAATTAAAATAGACCAATTAATTAAACTAGTAAATTTTTTATAGATTGATTGTTAAATTAATTTCTCAAAAGACTGATTTATTATCACTTATTGAACATTGAATGAATGATATGAATTTTTATAGTATTCTACGAAACCAAAATAGTTATATATATTATTCATGATCAACTATCAATGTAAAACATAATTTTTATAAATATTAGTGAAAATATAGTAAACTAAATTTTAAATAGTTCAATAGAATAAAACAAGAAGTCTAGTCTCATGCTAAGACATAATTCTCTCAACTTAATGATATCCTGTAACAAAGAATTTTAAATTAATAAAATTTGATTCACACCAGAGATCTGAGTTTATAAAAACATAAAATGATTTCTATGTCAGCTCGACCTACACAACAGTTATTCATGGGAAATAGATTATAACCAAGTAACATGATGACATCATCCATAGTTCATCACATGAGAAATATAGTGTATGGGAGTGGTATAGTGGGGTTATAATGTATCCTTCAAAATAAAAATGGACACAAGGTGTGTTTATACAACTGAATCACACTCTACTAGAAAAGTAATAAAATTTAACACAATAGAGAAAAAATAATAAGAGAATTCTAAGAATTCTCTGAGTATTGCACTAGAATCATCGAGACAACTTGAATGTAGCAGAATTGTAGATCCAGTCATCATCTAGAAATGGATACCATTATAGAGTTTTGTGGAAGTTATATGTTCGAGTTCCTAGGAAAAATATATATTCTTTGATGGTTTTCCTCCCTTGAGAACTTTTACTGAAATTTAGCTTAGAACTTTTATGCAAAAATAAATTCATCAATGTTTTTAATAATCTAAAATGTGTGTTCATACTGAATTTAATTGTGGGTTTTCATGATATTTTTGATCATTTGTATGTATTTTATCAACTAATTTACTTTTACTAGTCTATTTTTATAACATATTGAATGACTAGGACATGTGTTATACCTCGTACCTTTGACATCCAAGTTAATAATGTCTGGAAAAATTAATACAAGTAAATTATTGGAATTATAAATCCCAAAATGGTTGTTGGTTAAAAATATTTACATTATAGTGTAAATAAATATTTAATAATTTATCTATGAGTATTTATTTTGGTAGGTCCCACTTCTGGTAACTCCAACAATCGATAAGTTAGAGCACCAGTGACTCCATATGTCAGTGATCCATGTTGTCGGTAGGTCCATGCGTTGGTAGGTTATGTTTAATGTTGGTGATTTATTAGTTATATCAGTGACTCATATGATCTATCGGTCAATAAGACTATTTGTGAATCATTTGTTCTATTGGGGACTCAATTGTTTTATCTATGAGTCCAATTTTCTGTCAGTGAGTCAGGATGTCATTGGATCAATTGTTCTTTTGTTGACTCATTTGTTCTGTCGGTGACTTAGAATATCAATGACTCAAACTTAAAAGTATTGGTGACTCATACATATCTAATTTTTTAGGCCTATCTGTCTTATAATATAAACATGTATATAATAGGTTAAAACATATAATTGAACATAGGAAATCATAATTAATTATCGTTAAACATAACTAAACATGATCTGACATAAATAAACATGATTAAACACAGTTTGTGATTTTTAAAACCATAGAGGGCCACCAATAATCATTATAGATTAAAATTTAAAATAATTTTTTAAAATAATAATAAAATATATCATCTTTATAATATATTTGTTAATGAAAAATTATTATGACTCATGGAATAGATATTAAGAAAATAAAACCTTTCTCCGTGTCTCAATATGATTTTGGAAAACCAATAAACTATTAAACAATCAATATTTGTTAAATAATTACTATATTGAGAACCATTTTTTTATTTTTTAATCAATTATAAAACATTTTTATAAATTTTTATTTATTAATTAAATTTATATATATATTCATTCAACCATTTTGTATTGTTTATATCATGGTTCCTACATTATTTTATATATTGAGGATATGGTTGATGGTTCCCATGCAATTATTTTGGAATCTAAATAATTTTCATGGAATATGGTTCATTTGATTATAGTAGTGATAAGCTTTAGTACATCAATTCAAAATTTCCATACATAGATTCTTCCATTGTTCAATTTTTTCAGAAATGTTACATTGACTATGATTTATTAAACTTAATTTTATAATCCTCACGAACATTTTATCATCAAAAAATAATATAATTTACATTATATGTTTCTATTTTAAATAAATCATGATATTATTTTTTACAAAGAGTCTTACATGTCATTATGGAAAAACAAAAAATTATTTATTATTTCAAATTATTAAAGATATATTGTGTCAAATGAATACAATATGAGAGTATTAAAAATAGTAGGTAATCTTTTTTATGATGAAGATTCATAGAAAAACTAAATTTTTTTCAAACCAATATTTTTATGTTATATTTATTGATCAATTAATATAATAAAATTTTTATGAAGATATTTTAAATAATGAAACATGTGTTTTGAATGATGTATTTTATGATACATTAATGATGTATTAAAAGGGTTTAGTTAGAGTTAATGGGTTATATAGTATTGATTCAGGAATAAATCGATTCTAATTACATGAAAATTTAATCATGTGATTAAAAAATATTTAAAAGGGTTTTTAGGTTAAATAATTTGATTTAATAATGGGGAATGTGGTTTGGAAACCCTTACCTTGATCTTTGAGTAGCCTCATTTGGACAGAACCTATTATCATTGTAATTGGGGATTCTTGTTGCAATATGGCCTTAAATGTGGATAATGATGTTTCAAGTGAATTTTGGGGATAATAAGGATAAAAAATTGATCTTTTTATGTGTCCTATAATGGCTAGAATGAGTAACATTTTAGAGGCCATATTTGATTATATTTTTAAAAAAATTTAATTATTAAGGATTAAAATGTACATGTGTGTTCCATATCACTAATAAATTGAAAATAGACAATATATTTGAACATACCTCTTCCAAATATGTGAACAAATGAGTGTTATTGGAGATTAATTAATTTATATGTCATTATTAACATTAAATTCCATCTAATGATATTTTTAAGGGTATTCATATTATTTTTCATTTCAAATATCTATTAAACAATGTAATAAATATTTGAATATTTAAATATTTACATAAATATTAATCTATCTTAATATACCCTAAAATATTATAATTCATGTAAAACTTATCACTTTATAGATTCAAAGGCCTCATTTTATACTTTTACACTACTTGAACAAGGCCTCTGTCAATAATTTGTAATAATTGTTGATAATTATCCAATTATATAAACATAAAAATAAAATACAATAATAAATATATTCTATTTTTCATAATTATTTTCATCTAAAACTCATAATAATATATTATTATTCACATTTTTGTTATGAAAAAATAATCAATATTTGTTATTAACATTTCTAGACATTAAAAACTCTAAATAAAAATTCACAAAATGAATTATTTATAAAATTTTAAAATTTATTAATGTATTAGAACAAAACATATTAGTAATAATATATATCATTTAATTTCATTGAAACAAATTATGAAATTTCAAATTTATATTTATATCATTATGATTTCATAACTGATACAGTGGTTCAAAAAATATATTTTCACTAAAAATATTACATTGTAAAAATCTCGTAAATTAAAACAAATATAATTTTAATATTATTATTCCTATAATTATGTCAATTTTACAAAATTTAAATTCAAAAATATTTGATGTTTAAATTATAAATTAATTCACAAAATACATTGAAAAATAATTTAGTTTTACCTAAAAATTATTCATTTATTAAGGGAGATCACATTACGATTTTTATTATTAATTATTATTTCATAGTTATTTTTCATAACAGGGTATGTTAAATAATTATATAATTATATTTTATCATAATAAATAATATTTCCCTAAATAAATGAATACATTTTTTGATTAAATGTATACTAGAAATATGTTTGAGGTTTTTTTCAAATATAAAATTTATTGTCATTACAGAGTTATTGTAAACATTCATTTTGAAAATACCTAGTTTGAAACATCCTTAAGGTCTTTAGTTGTACATTAAATTATTAAAGAATGTAATTATATAAATATTCCCCTAGTTAATAGTTTCTTTTTTACTTTGATAATTTTTTTTTACTCATTGGGGATTTAATCTTATTCATATTTGGATAGTTTGTTTGGATTAATGGAGCTTTTGGATTTCATTGTAACTATTCATTTCTGTAACCTAATCTTCATAACAATAAGTACACTACATACCCAATTTATGTACCCCGGGTACCCCCAAGACTGGAAATAGGCCATGGGTCTTCGTGGGTGCCAGTATGTACCCGTTGGAACAAAACCTGGTACTACATGGATTCTAGTTAGGATCTCTGAATGAGATCCTTATGTTTGTTTCACCCCACCAACTTATTTCTTCTTCTATCTTTCTCCCTTATTCACATATCTATCAATTTCACACCTATTGTATAATTTTTTATGATAAATTGGGATTTTATTGTGAATTCCAATATAGCATGGTGTATTTAAACTATAACCATGGGACTTCATCATCCCCTATTTTAAAAAGTCTAGTGTGGGTTCATTTCTTATCATATTAAATTTCATTTATTAACGGTATTTGAGTTATATTTGGGGTTAGTTTTTCATTATAGGTTGGAAGTTATTTTTCTATTTTGTAATAGTTATTGGGTTGTCTATGGTGACAAATCATTAGGTACACATTCATAGTCAATTATATTTATCTATTGTTGATGTTGTTTTAATAATTGGTTATATTTATTATTTAGATTCATTATAATTTGGTGTAATTATTGTGGGTTATTTTTTAGTCTCTTCGTAGAAATTGTTTAGAATCAGAGTGATCACCTATTGTAATGGTAGGTGGTCTCAAATAATCGATTGATTCAAGGGTTTCACTAAAAAATTCCAATGATATTTTTTTATAAATTAATATATAAATTAAAATTTATTTTAAATATAAATTTCCATGGTTTTGAATTAAATTTAATATGAATTATATTACATTTTCTATGGAATATTTTGGAATAATTGAAATAAAATTCCTTCCCATTTTTAGAATGTGATCTATATTGAAACATATTTTAAAAAACTGATTATTCTATTAGGATTCAATTAGTATATATATTTATTACCCTTTATTATTTCATCTCTTGAATAAATAATTTCTTATTGTATTGAATATTTTCAATAATTTTAATTAATGGATGAATTGGAAGTCATTTCAATGTCTTTGGCCTCAAAATAGATCGCAGAAAACATAAAATATATATGTATTTCCTTATAAAACCAATATTACATTAGTAATACATAATTATGTTATATCACCCAAATATTCTTTGATATAGTTATTTAAAATACATTTAAATTTTTCGATAGCTAATATTACATGAAACACCGAGTTTTCAAGAAGTAAGATATTCTATTAATATTATTATTTTAACATGATTGTTATATCGTGGACATAAAATTTTGACATATTAATTTGAATAATAACAATTATAATATTATTTATAGTTGATTATATTAATAAAATATATTTTAAATATGTATATAATTTTTAGTAAATTCTTTATATAAATTTAAAGTACTTTTTTCTCAAAAATATTGTTTCAATATATTTCTGTGAACAAATATACTATGTAATTTATTAAAACATTATAAAATTTATTTAAAAAATTATAACTTTTAAATTATCTAGTTAAAATTTTCATATGGTGAATTTTGAGAGTTTTCTAGAGATATTAATTTTTAGTTAGTAGTGAAACATAATGATTTTTGAAAAAACTGAATTTTAATTTTATAAATTCACACCCATATAATGTTTATAGAATATTTTAAAAGTAAAATTTATTAAATTATTGAATTATAAAACCAATATAGATCATTTGAATAAAATTCATGTTTAAAATTCATACAAAATCTATTAATACTTATGAAATATTTATCGTTGAAAGCCTTTTTTCATCATCTCTATGGTTCTAATTTAAAATTAAAATTTGACACCTATGTGAACGGAATTTTATAAATTAGATTACTTATATGGAATCGAAATAATTAATATTATATAATTTGTATAACTGAATATATTTTCTACATGAATAGTAAAAATAATAAAGATTAATTACTACAGTTATGGTTAAATCTTGTTTTGTGGGGTTTAAACTATAATGATAAGTTGTAAAATTAACTAAAAACCATTAAAACCCCATTTATGTAAATATTTCAGCAATATATAATCTATTTTTTGATAATGATTATTTTTATGTTCTTCTTTCATGTTTAAATCTGTTGTAATCAATTTTTATTTAAATATTTCAAGTTTGTTCTCTCCATGACTTATTAATGGGAACCCCCTCTCCTCTTTTATTCACACATAAAAACCTATATGGTTCATCCAATACCTATTCAGACACCTTCCTTATTCCCTCCCATAATATTATAGTACATATTATGATTACTATACCCTATTATGAATTATTTTAGTGCTAACCTCATGATGTTGTTTGAAGATAAGGAATTATTCATAACCGAGGTTTTTTAATTTATTTCTTCTTCCACCTGCTTGAAAAAATATTTAACTGTTGTTGTATAACAACAAAATTATACCATATATACCTAGATTTTATTATTTTAATTTGAAGAATTACCTTTTTCTCCTCTTATATCAAATGGGAATTGAAACCGTCGATACTATGTACAATAAAATACACCCTCACGAATCTATGTTAGTGATCTTCCATCACCACATCTCATATAAGTATATTGTAACTTCACAAAATGTTATAAAAAAGATACCCTTTTTTAATTAAATTTAACTTTATATCTTCATAGAAAACATGTTCACTAGATTGGTTTTATTATATACAATTGGATTTAAATGACTGTTATGTATCATTACCATTGATAATATAGCCATTGATAAATGATAACATTTTTTGTACAAATTTAGCATTTTAAATAATCCAATTTACATAGATAAAGAAGTATTGGCCTCAACAAGTAGGATCATACCCTATGAATACCATTTATTGGAGCTACCATGGGAGATAACATCACTATGAATTTCCCTATACCCATCCCAAGATGCGATCCAGAAACATGAGCATGAGAAAAACAATTTATTGGATATTTTCAAGGTTATCGAGATCATGACCCAAAACATGTCCTCCAAACCACACCATGATAGTCCCACCAACTCACCCCACAATCTTAGTGAATATTCTACAGTATTAAATTGATATGTATAATGACCCTAGAAAAATTGATATTTATATTATTTTGAATAAAATAATGAATTTATTTTCATCATATTATTTTCAATTTATAAATAATTTTTATTATGAATAAACAAAACTAGAATTGTATTTCTGGGAAATATTATAATTTAGGTAGGAAATATATTTTATTGAATTAATTAGTTTTTGAAATAATTATTATTATAATAAATTATTATTATTAATTTTTTTTAATATAAATGATCATCAAATTTTTATGAAGTCAGAAATAATTTTTTCAAGGTTTCAGAAACTTTTATTGAATAAATATCCATAATTTCAATATAAATGTCGATTTTATTTTAAAATTATAAATTCATATATTTAAAAATTATTAAATAAATCAGATATTATTTTTGGAATGACATTGTAAAAATTATCCAATGGTGAATTTTCCAAAATTTTATAAGATATTTGTATTTTCAAGTAAAGATAAAATATTGTATATATAATGAACGATGCATTACACACATGAATACAACATTAAATAATAAAAATACTTAATGGATAGAAAAAAATCACCCAAAGACCTTATTTGTATAGCTTCATGGGAAACATGGAACACATTATTCTAATTATTTGAATGTTCTTCAGCATCTCCCATAAAGATCTTACCATTTATTTTTCCATCCTAAAATAAATCTCTATATCATATTAAAAATAAATCCTATGAAAATGGTGAGATCAGATGCTCAGTAAGGGAAAACAAGGAATATATCAATAAAACAAGAATGTGATAATGTAATTTCAAGAATATAAATGTTAAAAATCACAACATGTATAACATATAATAAAATTACAGATATATGAAACTAATGTTGACAATTCATAAGGCTTAATTCATTATGGAACATAAGACATGATAATGTAGAAATGACATAAAATATGGATTTATGGAAAAAAATAAGCTTATCAAATCATTTACATATTATACAAGGATTATCTACAATACCATAATGTTGGATAAAATACACTACTGAACTGAGTTCACACATCATTCCATCCACGTATTACTGAATCAGGTTTAGTTATTAATTCATAATTATATTACTAAACCTGGTATACTTGTCATTCCATCCCTATATTACTGAAATAGATTATATTTTCATTCTTATCATGCATATGTCATGATATATAAATCTTTACGCAATGAATTTTATAGAGATATAAGTCCCACCCATCTCATAATTTAAATCAATCTTATGTGATCCATAAAAACATAAATAACTATCATAGAATAACCCAAATAATAATATGTATTATTTAAACATCATTTAATCATATCATAATACATATAAAAAAATTGACTTCAAAAATATCATTCCATTTAAAAAATAATAAAATATAGGAATAATAGAAATTATATACTTGAAAAAAACCCTATAAAATAATTTGAACATCGATGAAAATTAATTTTGATAAGACACATCAAAATTAATACTCGATGAAAATATCCTTTCTTCTTCGAAACATTTAATTTTCCCAAATAGATATTCCATTTTAGAAGAAAATATATTTTTTCAAATAAAAATCAAAAGATTTGTTAAATTAATTTTCATTGAAATATGTCATTATGAACAGGTAAAAATCCATTCATGGCATATAATTTTAAAGAAAACTATGTTGTCGTTTTTTTTTCAGAAAGTTAAAATGTAAGATGAATGGAAAACAAAAAAATAATTATTCCAAACAATATAGTAAATTCAAAAACAAGGTAAAAATGACTGTAAGTATCTATATGAATAATAGTGAACCATTTTTTGAAATAACTTTTATAAAACATGGACATTGATGATAAATATTCACGTGTTCATACTCATGTGTGAAAATATCATATAATAATGATATTGGGAAATTATCCCTTCCAAATTATAATAAGTTGAATCATATGCCTCATAAAATAACTAAAATTATATGAATATTAAATATCATGGCCTTTTTAATATCAATCATAAATCTGTTTATTGGGAATGAAAACACCACACAAAAGAAACATGTGTTCTATATGGAATATGACCGACAAAAATAAAATTGAGACAAAATAATACCATACCAATTTACAATAAATAAAACTCTATGCCTCATAAAAAATTAAATTTTTATGAATATGTAAATAAAATAACAATCGTAATAATAATTATAAAAATATTCATTGTAATCATAAACACCTCATAAAAGAAAAAGTTTGTGTATATAGAATATGTCCCATTGAACTACATGTGAGACAAAATTATCCCATAACTTAGGTGTGGGTTCCTTTATACATTTCTAAACCTCCTTTATATGGGTTTAAAAATGGTATTAAAATTTTCGAGATTAATATTATATTTTTATAATATCATAAGTGATCATATTATAACCTTTTTGTTAAAAACATTATTACTCATCCATGGGGTATTAACTACATCATTTTCTTATGCATGTTTCATAGGATATATTATTGTTCCTATTCTTATTTAATTGTTATATAAATGAAATAATTAAATTTTTATAATATATATCATATTGATTCATTCAATTCATTTAAATAATCATGCTTTAATGAAAATCATGTATAATGAATCCCATCGCATCGTGGAGATGGTATGTTTTACATACGCGTGAGTGAAGATATCAATCCCTTAAATGTGAAATGTTGTTGAAGTGGATTTTTTATAGTATTTTAGAATCAATAAAAATTTATAATTATTATAAATATTTATTATTTTCACCATTATACATAACCATGTAAGATGGTGGTAAAAAATAGATTACACCATGACGTGGAGATGGTAAGCCCTACGTAAACACATGTGGTGATTCCATTTTCCATATGATTGATATAAGATTGAATATGGTTGTTTATTAATCATAATAAACTATAAGTATATAATTGAAACATGATTTATTACGTTATATTGAAACAAATCATGGTGAGTAAGATGATAAACAAATAAGTTTTACTGAATCGCTAGAGGAGATTACAACTTTTTCGACATCCTCCCTCTAAATCTCTTCATAATGCTCTAGAGATGGTATTTGAAGAGGTCCAGAGCATTTATAATATAATTAAGAATGTTGAGAAAGGAAATTGTCAAGGAATTATTGATCATTTAGGATCAATGTGAAGTGAAGAGGTGTGGGAGGAGTTTCCCTTTTATAATTGTGGTGAGGGGCACTTTTGGAATCTCAAAAAAAAAGTAATATAGAATATACTCAGACCACATCCAAAAACCCCCAAAATTTACTTATTTAGAATATTAAATAATTCATGGATGTAATATCATCAAACAATAATTTTTATATGTGTTTTTATTTCATTTTCATCTTTATCATTTATTTTTTCCATAATTAATCTCTTTAAATTTTATCTAAGGGAACTAATTTTTCAATATTGAAAGAGTGTATTTTTTATTTATTTAATGTTAGTCATATCGTTAATGACCAATATAAAAAATTTTAAAGAAAAAAATTATTATATTATATTTTTAAAAATATTTTATGATTTTTAAATAATTTAATAAAAAATTATTTAAAAAAAATCAATAGTATCAATTTTAACACTATACATTTAATAGACTTTTAAAAATATCAAGATAAGATGATAACCTCAAACCAAATATTCTATTATATCTATAATGTTTATTTTCATATATAAAATTTATTTTATATAATAATAATCTGATATTATATTTATTTTATTATTTTTAATAACATTAATTTGATATTACCATTAACAAAAAAATCACTACATCAGTTATGTGTAATTATTTTATATAATTATTTATTCGGTAAAAAAATATAAAAAATATGATAAATATAATATATATATATTTCAAAAGAATACTTATAATCAAATATATATTCTGTAAAATCATACATTAAAAATGATATATTTATTAAAACATGAGTGTATGAATTTAATAGCTCTTCATATAAAATATATAACTGTCATAATATTTTCTATATGGATCAAAATGATCAAAAAATATACTATTGGATGATTAGGGATTATATACGCTCAAAAAAATTATTGGGCACGTTTTTTTAGATATTTTATGTTTAGTTTCATTTTTTTTGAAAATATTTTCTTTCTTTTTCATCAATTAAATAATTTATGCATTATCATTGTATAAGCCAATAAAGTAATTATATAATATCTAAAATTTATAAATAAATTACCATGATGTAGATAATTTAATTATATTTCTAGATGTTGTTTATTATCTAATTTATCTCATGATTGTGAGAATATTTAAATTATTCTACTTATAATAAATAAGTGGGAGATATGTTATCAGTTTATTTTATTATTAAAATATATATATATATATATATATATCATTTTCATGGAAAAAGTCCATTAAATGAGTAAATTAGGATCCTTCATTGTTAAGGGTCTATAGTTACTCATCCAATGTTATTTTGGAAGGTGTTATAATAATGTTATTTTCCTTATCATATTAATATGTTATCTAAATTACCTGGATTACCTTTAACTGTGTAAAATAAACAATTATCGTAGAAAAAATTCATAATATCTGAAAACAATAAAATTAAAACACTAACAGTTTTTGAAACCACTAATTATATATATAATCAATTATTAAAAATTTGATACAAATACGTTTCTGTAAATAAATTAAAATTATTATTGTTGACGGAATGAGAAAACAGATTTTTTTAAAAAGTAAAACCCATAAAAACATTGACATGTGATTTTATCAAATAAAAATGAGAAATTACAACCACTGAAAAAATGGATTAAATGACGAACATTTTATCAAATTATACATTTAAACTAATTAAAAAAATAATCTGAAAATATAATTATATTTGTTGAAAAAATAGTTTTGAATTAAAATGAAGTATTTTTCAATATTCATTAAAATATGAAAGTTATGATATAAATACAAAATTAATTATTGAAAATAGATTTTTATGTTCAACTTCCAAATAATAATGTTAATTTTTTAATAATAATATAAAAAATATTCAAAAGTAGATGTAAAATGGGAGAGCCATCAAAATGTGGGAAAACAACATTTTAAATAAAATATATCTTTTATTTGAAAAAATAATTAATTATTATATTATTTCTAGAAAACATATAAGATGAATTTTAAATATTATATTGATTGTAATAAATATATATTCCATAAAGGAAATTCTTCGAGATTGATTTTAATATTTTATAAACTAACTTATTAGCATTTAAATATTTTTTTATAAGGAAGATAATATTGTTCGTACCCACCATTACAGAGAATATGTTAAAATGTAAAATAATACTATTTAGTTTTTCACATAGAGTTAGTATTTAGTGAAATTAATTATATTAAATTAACATGAAATAGTGTGTAACATAATCGAAGTATAGTGTTGTGTGTACCACATTCTAAGTAGGTGATGGGTATAGAGGATGATTATCTTAGTGTAGCATCCCACACAAGACATCAAGGAAATTAAAACAATATATCTCATGAAAATCTCGGTGGGTTACAATTTACTGCCCTTAAATTGAATTTAACCTACTAAATTAATATGGGTCAACAAAGGATTAATATATGAATGTTTCTTTAATAAAAACCCAAATCAAGAAACTAGTATAAATTACTTTTAAAATGGAACAATTGGAAAATAAAATTTACCAACAAAATTCACAATTATATCTCTATGTAGGAGAACATATGCGATGATATTGGCATAGTGTAAAAGCGTAAATAATCACAGTGATTGATAACCATCACTAATCATAAAGATGTTGGTGATCAGGATAAAATTTACCATCACAAAACCATAAACTAAAGAATCATGGAAGAGGTTGTTGATATCATAAAAAATGATGACAATAATACACCAATTTACATCATGATCCCATTTCCTAATGTTGAATAATTCTCATGAGATTATATACATAATTTAATTTTTTTCAATATCATTTTTGGTGAGCCATGAATAATTATCCACTTAATATATTATTCAACTAAATGAAGTAGAATTATTCATTCCTGATGCATTAACAGATCATGTTATCCATAAATGGAATTATACTTCAATCGATATATCTTTACTATATAAATAAGATATCTAGGGTTATCAAATTTGAAAAGGTCCACAAATATTGAGATAATGAATTAATCAATTAAACATTATTCAGAGTTTATCATTTACTATCAATATATTTATAACCTTATAATCCTTCTGAAAGATGAAAAATACAAACTATAGAAATAGTTACACTAACCTGGATTAACATTTATCCCACATATATCATTATTTATCTCTTATTGTCCACATTTCAAAAATCATAATACCTCCACCATGTATTCTCTTGAGTCATGGTAATAACCTGAATTACATTATATATTTATTGAAATCATGCATGTTTCCATATTCCAAAGCATATTGGATATATTCTTAAGCCCCAAAAATTCTTATACTTCATCCATTATTGCATAACCCTCTTGAAAAATAAATCCATTATTAGTTCCCAAAAAACTTGTATCATCAAATTTTCTTATTCAAAATCCAAAATATATTTATCCAATCATCATTATCATATAATAAGGGACCTATTAATGGTTATCTATCAATTATTCAGGTGTTCTCCAAATATATCACTTTACCCTTAAATCACTTTTCTATGTCCCGGGAACTATTCAACATGTTCTTATGAATAATTAATGAAATACTTATATCAAAAAAAGCATATATATTTCATGATTTTAATAAGATTATCTTATCATTTGAGAAAATATACAAGTCAATTATTTATTTTTATTCATAACCCATTATTCAGGATTCAACATATTACTCTTTCCTAAAATATGAATCATGTTTTAATGATCCTTAAACATAATCTAACAAAGCGTCCATGGATTAAAGGAAAAACAAATAATGCCCTAACATCCCATAAATTTCACATTACATTTAAAATATCATTATCTTTAGTAGTATAAACAATACATCATCCACCATGATAATTCACTTCATGATATTTCCACTTATAAAATTGTTTTTATAATACCCACACAATCTATATCTGAAAAATTGAATGTTATCCATGTTCTATCTAGATCCGTCTATTAACTAAGACAAGATTGAAAAGTGTGCGAAATAACTAGCCTATATAAAATTCTCCTAACCATAGAAAATTATTTTAATTTTTAAATATTTGAATCCTTAGGTTTAATTCTATGTAATTCATGGTTGTTACTTAAATTCTATGATTGTACCCTATAGCTGGACATGTCCACAAGGACATCTCTACACATACCTTAGAAATATATCTAGGTATTTTAATAAATATTTAGAATCCTGGTTTCAAAATCCTATCCAATCCTTCCCTCTAACAGTAATTGTAACGAATGAATATTTACATATATAGACATTACATTCCTTTTGCAGAATACAAAATAACTTATAAGAAAAGATGAAAAAAATATCATATTATTTTAATTCTTTTGGAAACATGGAACACATTAATATAATTATATGAAATATATTCAATGTCTCGTAAAAATATCTTACCCTTTTGTTTTCCTACCTAAAAACATTTTTTATATTAAGGAGGAAATAAAACATATGAAAATGGTGATCTTAGATGCTCAGTAATGGAAAACAAAGAAGTTATCAAAAACAAAAATATAAACGTATGAATTTTATATCATGAACATAACTTTTTAAAATCATATAATGTATAACATAAACCAAAATATGGATACCTGAAATAAGGATTGGTTTTTCATAATGCATAAATCATAATGGAACATGGGCCATGGAAAAATAGAATTGGCATAAATCATGGATTTTTGGAAAACACATAAGAATAGAAAACAATTTACATATTAGACCAGGCTCATTTCCAAGACCATAATAGAGTAAAAATTCCATTACTAAACGGAGTTTACTCTTAATTCTAGCCCAGTATTATTGAACTGGGTTTACTAACATTTTTAAGCCCATATTAATGCACTTGGTTTACATATTTTTTAAGCACTGTATTATTGAACCGAATTTACTTTTCATTCCCGTCATTTCTGTCTCATGAATTATAAATAAATAACCAATATATTGGAGGGAGATGTAGATCCCCCATCTCATAATGAAATCATTATTAGGTGTTCCACAAAATAATTAATAGTTTAACATGTCATAACCCAAAGAATAAAATGGTTTTCTTTAACATCATTCCATCAGAACATAATCATTATAAAAAAATGATTTCATAAAAATAATTTCATTAAAAAAATAATTAATCATAATAAAAATTGTGATAGTATACTCGATACATAACTCTATTAATGAATTTCATCTTCGATAGAAAATAATTTTTTTTAAACACATGAAATTAATTCATGAGAAAAATATATTTTCTTCTTAAAAAATATTTTTTTTTAAAAAAATTCATGCATTTTTATAAGAAACGAATTTCATTGAAAATAAAAAAAAAATCATTTAACATATGATTCATGTAAATAAGATGTCAATATTGGGTAAAAATACATACATTTCATATAAGAAAAAATAAAACATTATTCGTATACATCTGTTAGAATGAAAAAAAGAACCTCGTATGGAAAATGAAAAAAATATTCCTTCCAAACCATTAAGTAAACTTCTACTATGGGTAAAAATGTTTTTAAACATTCATATTCAAATAGTAAAAAATATTATTAATGAAATATTATAAAACATGGACATGGTTGAAAAATATATGCTACTAAATATTCATGAATATACAATTTACGATAATAATGAGAATGAGAAGTTATCCCTGACCAAATAATAAATAGTAAAATCAAATTCCATATAAAACAAAGATTATTTTATTCATATATAAATCATAACATTCATAATCATAATCATAAAAACATTCTGGGGGAATAGAAACACCACACAAAAGAAACATATGAAGAATTAGGCATATGTTCCACACAAATAAAAGTGAGAGAAAATAATCCCTTCACAATTTTTAATTAGTAAAATTGTATTACTCATAAAATAAAGAAAATTATATTAATATTTAAATATCATAACATTTATAATAATAATCATATAAACTTTCATTGGAATCATAAACACCAAAAAAAGAATTAGGTGATGTATAAGGCATATGTCCTAGAGAAATAAAAGTGTGAAAAAATATACAATTACTATATGTCTCTCATCATTAATACATGTATAAAACTCCATTATAATGGCTAATATAGAATTGTTAACTTATTATAGTTTGATATTCACTTTTTATTATATCAAATCTTATCTTATTCTTACCAATTTGTTAATAACATTATTACTCATACATCGGGTATTATCATCTTTATTTTATTGGAATTTTTCATTAGATATGTTCTTTTTTACTATTCACTGGTTATAGTAATATAAATTACATAATGACATTAGTATAATATAAATCATATTTATTCACTCAATTCATTTATATAATAATGATTTAATTATGAACTTGAAGAATGAACAAGCAGTATTACAAAAATAGTTTTTCGTAGTACCCCTCCTTTATCGGCGCTAATGAAAAAGTACGGGTAAAGGGACCCCCTTTATCAGCGCTTGTTTAGTAGCGCTGATAAAGGGGGGATTTATCAGCGTTTTGTTAAGCGTTGATAAAGGGTCGATTCAAAAAAATGAACTTAAAAATATATATTAATATACTAATATATAAATATAGTTATATTGATATATAAATATAATATATAATTTTTAAATATATTTTAGATAAGTATATATGTACATTTACACTTAATATACTTAATATATAAGATATTTAGTGAAAATGGTTTCTTAAAAAAATAAAATAAAATTTTTTAATTATTAATTTGCTAAATATTTTTTAGTAATAGTCATTTAATAACAATTTGAAGACTAAAAAATTTAATAAAATTAAAAAAAGATCCAAAATATGTTGAAAACGCAACTCAAACTTCAAATGGCCATAACTTTTGATCCGGGTGTCCGTTTGAGCTCTACCACATATCAAATCGAAGCTTGCGACGATCTCTAAATATTTAATTAATGGAAACCCTGGCGAAGGGATTTTTGATGGAAAAAGAGGCGCATAAGTCCTCCAAAACTGAGTTTTTAGTCGGGGTACCCCGATTTTTTAACATTTTTTGGATTTTCAGCCCAGTTTATAGGGGCATTATTGGATTTTTTTGGTGGGGTATGAATTTATTCCGAGGTATTACATTCATATTGATATTAATTATATGGAATTTCATCATTTTTTTATAATTCAATTCTATTTATAATCAAATATACAACTATATAATCATATTTTTTTTATATATTCACACCTAAAAATTTAATTATAAATATAATTAATAAAATATATTTAAATATAAAATATATTAGCTTTATCTAGATAATAACTAACAACCATTTAATTTAAATCACAAATATATTAATATTTATATACCTATATATTAATCTTACTATACATATATATATTAATCTAACTATATATATATTAATCTAATAACTATATATATATTAATACAACTACATATAAATATTAGTATTACTATATATATATATATATTGATATCACTATATATATGTTATTATAACTATATATATATATATATATTAATATAACTATATATATATTTATATAACTATATATATGTTAATATAACAATATATATATTAATATAAATATATATTACTATACGAATAAATATAACTATATATATATATATAACTATATATATATTAAGATAACTATATATATATTAATATTAATATATATATATATTATAATATAACTTTATATATATTATAATATAACTATATATATATTAATATAAATATATATTACTATATGAATAAATATAACTATATATATATTGATATATATTAATATAACTATATATATATATATAACTATATATATATATATTATAATATAACTATATATATATTTTAATATAACTATATATATATATATATTAATAAAAATATATATTACTATACGAATAAATATAACTAAATATATATATATATATATATATCATGAATTGGTAGAAAAATCAAAATAGAGTAGTGTTAAAGGGTTAGGCGTGCATGGGGGGAGGTCTCGAGTTCAATTCCTGGTAGAGGCAGGGGCGCGCGCGCATTGGGGAATATAGCAGCAAGTGCTGTTAAAGGGTGAAGGGGGGTGCGTAGGGCGCTGTATAGCAGCAGAAAAGCGCTGTAAACGGGGGGGCTCAATCGCTATAAAATCCCCCCCGATTGGCAGTATTTTTTAATTTTTTTTAAAATTTATTTAATTTTGTTACATTTTATCAGTGTTTTTAAAAAAGCGCTGATAAAAGGGGTCATTTATCAACGCTAAAACAAAATTGATGATAAAGGAATAGCTAATATAGGGGTATTTTATGAGCGCTAAAAAAATGAGCTGATAATGGACCCGTTTATCCGCGCTTTGTTTTAGCGCTAATAAAAGACCCCTTTTATCAACACTTTTTTAGCCCTGATTAATGGGGTCTTTATCAGTGCTTTTTAGAGCACTGATAAAGGGAACCACCCCTTTATCTTCATCGGCTTTATCAATTCTTTTTCTAGCATTGATAAAAGATGTATTTGTAGTAGTGAAGATCACATTATAGAGATAGTAGGTCATACTTACGCATGAGGGACAATATCATTTCCACAATTATTGAATGGTATTGAAGTGTATGGGGTATAATATTTCAGAATCAATAAAATTTTATAATATTATTATATATTTATTACTTACATCATTTTACCTATCCATGTATGATGGTGTTGAAAAACATATTACACCACTGCTTAGAGATAATATTATATACGTACACACGCGTGGTGATTTTATTTTTCATAGAATGGATAAAAGATAGAATATATATTTCTCATAACCATAATAAAATATTAGTATATATTTTATACTGGATATATTACTTTATTAAAAAAATATCATTTCTAATAAGTAGAATAGGAAAAAAGATTTAACAAATGAGTGTAGGAGATTACCTCTTTTTCAACATGCTCCATCTTTATCTCCTATTGCAGCACAACAATTGGACATTGGAGAAGATGAGAACCCCATGAAGGAAATTAGGGATGTTGATAAATAAAATGGGCTGGGTATGTCAAATCATGATGGCTCAATGTAAATTGAATAGGTGAGGAGTATGTTCCCTTTTAAAATTAAGCTGAGGGGCACTTTTGGAAACTCCAAAAATGATAATTTATAATATATGAAAATCACGTCCAAAAACCATTAAAAATTTCTTATGTATAATTGGACATGATATAAGGGTGTTATATCATCATCCAATAATTTTTATACATGTTTTTATATCATTTTTATCCTTATCATATGTTTTTACACTTAATTATTCTCTTTTAATTTTTAATAATGTAAATAATTGTTCAACAATAAAATAATGAAATTCTACTAATTTTCTGTAAATAAACCCTAAATGAACAATATATAAAATTTTATGGTAAACCATAATTATTTGATATTTTTTAAAATATTTTATAATTTGTATATAGTTTAGAAAATCATTATTTTGACAGAATATCAATAGTGTTAATTGTGACACTATTTATTTAAAGGATTTATAAAAATATCATGATAAGATGATATCATAGAAAAAAAATATTTTAATATATCTATATGAGATCAATTTCATCTATATTTTTTATTTTTATATATTATTTATCCAATATAATATATATATATATTTGTTTCTTTAAAAAAATTAATTTGATATTTCCACTAATAAAATAATTACTACATTGGTTTTGTGTAATTATATAATATAGATATTTTTTGGGTAAAAATTAAAAATAAATTTATATGATGAAGTTAAATCTTATATAATTCATAATAATATGTATAGTTTAATATATCATCTAGAAATATAAATATTAAAAATGTTATATTTATTAAAACCTGATTGTGACAACTTTAACATCACATTAAATAAAATATAAACAGGTCATAATCACTTCTATTTGGATCAAATTATTCAAAAACATGACCCTCGGATGATTATGGTCTATGTATACTCCACCAATAATATTTTTTCCTATGGTTTTGTCTTTTAATGGCAATTATCATTTTACATAAAATTATTTTAGAGATTTTCATCAATTAAATAATTTATACATCATCATTATAGAATTCGTTAAGGTAATTATTGAATCTCTAAAAATTATAAATAAATTAATATTATTAATATAATTTAATTATCTTTCCGGATAATATTTATTATCAAATTTATCTCATGTTTATCGTTATATTAATATTATTCAATTTATAAGAAATAACATGTTGACATTTTCTCACTTTATTTTATTTTAATAATATATATATATATATATATCATTTTCATTGGAAACATACCATTAAATAAGTAAATTTTTATCCATAGATTTTAAGGGTTGGTTTTTACTCATCCAATCATATTTGTTCACATTCTAGGGAAAATGTATTTCCCTTACCATATTAACTTGTCACCCAAATTACCTGATTGTCCTTTAAACGCGATAAATAATAAATTATTGTTGAAGAAATTAATAATATCAAAAAAAAATTACCGATTAGAAAAATTTGGACCCACTGATTCCTAATATGGAATTCATTTTATAAAATTTGAAACACATATTTTGTAGTAATTAAATTAAATTTAATTCCACTGAGGGAATGAGAAAATTTGTTTTTAAAAAGTAAAAAACATCAAAAGAATAACATGTGTTTACATCAAATATCATTATTAAATTACATCAAATGAACCAAATGGATTAATTTATAAAACTAAATCATATTAAAAACTAAAACAAATTACAATGTTAACTTAAAAATATAAATAAATATGATGAAAAAGTTGTTTTGAATAAAATACAATATTATTCACAATTATTAAAATTATGGATGTTATGGAGAAATTTTCAAAAAATTTATAAAATCTAAATTTTATTGTACCTATTATAATGAAGAGAATTATTTTTTTAAATAGAATAAAAAAATGTGTCAAAATAAATTAAAAATGGGTGTGCTATCTAAAGGCAGGATTACTACATTTTTTAAAAACTACATATTTTATCTAAAAAATTAATTTTGTTCTTTTATAATGTCTAGAAAACATATAAAATTAATTTTTAACATTATATTTCATGTATTAAATATATATTTCATTAATATAATCCATAAATAGTGATTTTATTTTTCATAGAATTGCTTATTTTTATTTGAATAGTTTTTCTTTAGAAGGTTAATATTGTTCATATCGCCATTATAATGACTAGGATACGGGGTATCATACTAATATGATATTGTTCACATAGAATAAGTCATGAATGAAAAAAATTCTATCAAGAGATCATGAAATTATATGTAACACAATCCAAGCATTGTGTTTTATATACTGTTATCTAAGTCGGTGTTGCATATAGTGCAATCTTATCTTGGTGTAGCATCCAACACAAGATATTTGGGAAATTAAACA
Organism: Viscum album; assembly: GCA_963277665.1. Taxonomy (NCBI): domain Eukaryota; kingdom Viridiplantae; phylum Streptophyta; class Magnoliopsida; order Santalales; family Viscaceae; genus Viscum; species Viscum album. The sequence continues at coordinate 304,613,303 of OY728166.1, forward strand.
AATCTATCTCATAAGAATCTCAGGGTGTAAGAGTAAAAATATTTAATTTTTATAATTAAATCATAATGACCCAATAATGATATAATAAATACCATAAAATATATTCATGACCAATTCTATGTTTTATGATAAAATAAACGATATTTCATGTTTTTTGATTAATTTTTTATAGCCATTACGAATCCCCCATAACTATTAATATGTATTATGTTTTAAAAATAATTTATTTATGAGTGAGACTCACCTCCACAATTAAAAGTGAATTATTCTATAATGTGTGGACCATTTAAATATAAAATAATGCATTTTAATCCCATTTGGTAGAGACCATGGAAAAAACAATGGTATGGTTTCAGGTTATGGTTATTTTATTATATAGAGTCAAAAACCTAATGAATAAACAGATCCTTATATTTTCTTCTATAAACCCACCCAAACACCTTCTACTCATCACTAATTTTTTAGAACATCTATATTATTACCTACACTCTCTATAGTCCTCCCATGGTTCCCAAAATATCTTAAAAACCCTTCCCATGAATTTGAAGTCACACACTCATGTAAGGGACCTTTATTTATCCTCTTCTTATCAAGCACTTCTTTTTGTTATGTCAATAAATATCATTTTTCATATGTTTGTATATGTTCTTAAATATCCACCATAAATTCCATTTCATGTATATTTTAGGTTATCTTTCTATCACTCACATTAATCATTTCGTGATGCTTTACGTACAACAGTTACCATGAAAATATTTAGACAATATTATTTTCTTTCTCATCTGTATTCATGTTTCCCCATTATACTATGACTTCTATTTCTAATTAAATTTTATAGGATATGTTTTTTCAATGCCCTTATTACTTCCTGTTATATTTAAAAAAAAGGATAGACCCCTTTGTATCTAATCAACCAATTTTCTAATTTCTAATTGATGTCGTTACGCTACAAAAATTTCACCATTATTTTCCATGCCCAAACAATTGTGTATTCAATTCCATAACCATTTCAAATAAATGATGTTCACCTTTATAAAAAAAATTGAATCTTTTAATTGGGACTCACAAATGTGTATTACTCACTCTTTAATCATGGAATAATATATGATTACGAATGAATGTATGTTGTATGATCTTTGTCGAACACATACGAATGAAAATGAAATGAAAGTGACGGGTGTACCTGTAATTATATAGAACTGTAATGATTTTTTTATTTTTTAATCATAATACAAAATTTTTTGATAGGGAGTGAACCATATTACGTTCTTAAGATTTTTTACACCTTGATTCCATCTTGGATTATCATTGAACATTGTTTATATTCTGATGATTTATGTTATGGCCACATTTTTCGTGTTATGATTTTACTGTTGTTCCGCCTCCGAGGTGGCACATGTTGCGGGAGATGTGGATATGGAACAATGAGAATAATCACCTGTCTCAATTTTAATAGTTTTGGGCTCTCTTTGAATTAATCATTTCTTTGTTTTGACCCGTTCTGTGTCATTATCCTTTAAAATTAGTTGAATTAACCTTGTGGGGAACTGTTGGTCCCAGCAGGTGACAATGTGGTGGTAAGGCGCTCACGTAATCAGTCCTTCTCAGATATAGCTTTGTCAGATGTTCTCCAACAAGTTTATTGGCGGAGCTAAGAACTCCCAACGGCCCTGGCTTCCATGATTTAGGGACCTACGTTCCAGAGGCTAGCACTCATTGGCTGGCAATTTGTACAATGACACTTGAGGACTCCATTGGTCGAGAGGATGTGAGGGCAGGCTCACCGCAATGTTCTGGGGGAGAATTGATGCTAGTTTTGGAAATCTATTATAGATTTATGTTGTCTTCATATCTTCGTGATTCTTTAGTTCATTCTCAAAGATTGTGTGAACGAGAAACCCTTGGTTCACATGATCGTCGTGAGAATGCTTATGTTTGATTCCACGGAGGTGATGCTGACTTAGACATATTATAAGGAATTCTGGATTTTATTTTCATCCAGGGGGGATAGAAGGTGACATGATGTTGGGATTTGGGCTAGAAGGAGGGCTTCCTACATATCCTTGTGAGAGAAATCAAAACCCACATAGTTCGACTGTGTGGGTCGTATTGAAAAATGTTTCCCATTTTAAGGGGAATGATTTGGTGGACTCTTTATGGATGGTCACTGATTTGAGATCCTGCCTTCTAGAAGGCATCCTACATATCTTGATTTTTTTAAGAATCAGTGTCCTCGTAGTTCAGATCGTGTGGGGATTACGCATGGAAGCAGCCCATTTGATAATCATGATTGGGTGGACACTTTATTGATGGGAACCCTTTTGTGCCCAGTCCTTTATGTAGTCATCCTAAGTATCATGTTTTGATTCAGAATCAGAGTTCTCATTGTTCAGATGGTGTGGGATTTATGCATGGAAGCATCTCTTTTGATAGACATGATTTGTTGAACCCTTTATGGATGAGCATTCTTTTGATCTCGGGCCTTCTGATAGGCATCCTATATATCTTGATTTGATCAAGAATGAGATTTCTCGTAGTGTGGATGGCATGCTAATGTTGTGATCTTCCCAAACCTATTATCCAATTTTATTCATGCTTAGTGTGAGAAAATAGAGGATTTTAAATATTCAACAATGCACATGCCTCCTCCCCTAGTAGAGGGGGAGGGAGAGCCCACGACGTAAGAGGTCGGGGAAATCGTGGGAGATGGTGCAGATAGATTAGCCTTTTAATGTAAAATGACATTGAAGATCATGCGGAACTGCATCATAATATTGGGGACATACCTATGTGGGAGGGCCCTAGAGCATGTTCTGTGAAGGGGAGGAACTTAGTCCTCATCCAAGGGGGGAGAAAACATTAACCCTTCGACTGACCATTGTTCCTCATTAAATGTAAAATCAAGTGATCACCCCTAATATCGAGAACATGGAGGTTCATGTTGGAATCCCAAGGGTGGAATCAGGGTTACCATTAGAATGCTTCCTTATAGGAATTCCCGAATCCCAAACCATTGTTGGGAAGGACATGGTTACTCCGCTTACGATGAGTATGTAGACTCAATGGGGCGCGTTGTTGCGCCCAATGGCCTAATCATATGGGTCTGGTAGTTTTGGGGGATGCTTTGGCCTATCGCCAATGGACTAGTTAGCATAGATATTGCAGAGGACTAGATGGTAATGGTGGGGTGATGTTGGAACAGGAGGTAATGATACCCAAAAACACCCCATTCTGTGTACTGGTTTCTCAGGCGGGATGGGGAAGGCTCCACGTACCGTAGTGCTACACGGTTTGGAGGGACATCCGCGTTCCAATGTGGTACGTGGGTATGGGTACTTCCAACTGCGCACCAAAGTGGTATTCGGATCACCATGTTGCATTGAGTTATATATGCGCATCGATTGAGTTTCTGGTGCTTGGTTTAGTCCATGAAGCAGTACAATACGCGGAGTGCAAGACTGAAGGGGTTCCGGGGGAACTATCATTCACGGGAAATTCATCCATGAGAAGACTTTTGTACGTGTTTCACTAGTTGGGATCATAGTTATTATTATTATTATTCAATTTATCATTTTTTTGGTTCATGATTGGATATACCCACGGAATAAGTGGTTCACGATTCGTGTTTTGCCAGTGAAACAAGACGGAAGCCGGATGTGTAACTTCCATATTTTCCTCAAGAATTTGTCTCCCATACTCCTTCTACGGGTCTCATTTCTGCATCCTTTTTTATCACTTCTTCCTCCTCTATAAATTTCTACTTTATATAACATAAAAGGTATCATATCTACCTGGAATGAGAAACAATTTTTGGAGGCCCATTGTAGCAATTTTCTAACCCACGGTGGACTTGGTCATCCGAGTTTCGCAGAGGCTTTTGTTCGAGATAATGGTTATTGGAACCCTACTCATCTGCTAAATTAGTGAACTAAGGGGTTCACGGTATGGTACACAGATGTTCTTCCACACATAACTCCTCCAGTTGATGTAGTTCTCTATTTTCCCTACATGCTGGCCATCGTCTGGTGGGCCAACAGTTTGTGGAGTGTTTCGCATACTTGGTGGTTCGCGATCCATTTTCTCCTCGTGCCTTTCCCGGTGATGGTATGATGGATATTTGAAAACATGAATTCCTTCAAGTTCATTCAGATAAATATAACTTAATTTTAGTACCTTGACCCTGATAGACTTATAGAAGTGCTTAATTCCTACTGAAAAGTATTCTCACTGGAATTTTCAAGACCCTACAAATTCCCCACATCAGAATGGTATCCATTCAGAATGAAAAGGGGACTATTCAATTGTAGAAGTGGTCCTGAATATAAATGGTTCACGATAGAATAGGTAGACCTGGTAGGAGAGTACCACCCCTATATATAAGGTCCCATGTAATTTGACTTTTACAGTATCATATGGTAAAAAGTTCTCCTAATTTCCTACCCCTCTACTCTTTCTCATACCATGTTCCTTGTTAAGACTATGTTCATGAAATATTTTATACATTCCACGAAGCGATTTCCTCTCCATTTTCCCTTTTCGTGTACCACATTTTGGATTCCGCGAACATGGATGTTGAATTTAAAACATAAATTCTGGATTCTGTATAGAAGAAGGGCACACAACTAACTTCTTCGCAAACCAAACATTGATTGGAAAACCGATCCTCAAATACTATTAATACTGACGTAAATTTTAATCCACAACATGTGAATGCAAGCTTAACTGAGGCCGCGTTTCATGGTTTCTATATTCTGCAGACCACTCTGTTCGTCAGCCATCAGTTTTTCGGCATTCTCATTGGGGTCATTTTGCATACCATGAATGTATATGGTGAATAGTATTCACGTACCATAGTTGTAGGCGGAGTAGCTTCTACGTGTTATGTTTTAGGCAGAATGATAATTCAACATACCACTTTTATGAATAGTATGTAGAGCCTTCTTTCTGAAATGTTTTAAGTCCTTCATTCATTTTTGTCATATCTTTTTCCCAACAATTTTAATTGGATTGAATTCTCATCAGCTTTTAAATTTTCATATTTAGGCTACAGTGGATGATTCATAGGCTGATGATAAATCGATGTAGATGAGGGCCAACATAGTAAGGAATATTGTTGATAATATTCATACCCATGTCATTCCCCATGACATCATTCAAATGGTCCTCTTAATTCAATATCTTTTAGATTATCAGTTTTACGTTGGGTTGCCAATTTAGGGATTTGGTCTTCCTGCCAACATGCATGTGTCGTTTCCGGATCCTGACCTTCATTTCATCATTTTAGAGGCACCACAGGATCAGTATCATTCCAAAATAACCCAAACTAGAGAAGTCGTCACCACTCCTACTCAGGAAAATATTTTCATATTGTGCGGTTCAACATGGAGTCAAGGAAAATGTGGGTGCCTCAACGGTGTCCTGAAACTAGACATCCGAGAATACCCATCCATTATTGGAATTTCTCGATAAAATCTCAATGGCTGGTGGAGCACCATGTTGGACTTGATGGCCATAAGATATTTCTCAGATGAATGGGCATGGATGTTCATGGTGCATCCGACCGGTCTAGAGTCTACCAATCAGTTGGATGTAGTGGGATTGCACCAGGCATCCTAGTTATCTCAGTTTTCAAAACTCTCTCCAGGAGAAATCCTCTCGGAATTACTAAGTCACTATTGTTCGAGCACCAACAGCTTCAATCTACTATAAGGAGAAGTGGGTATTTGGCTATGGGACATCAATAAGATTGAAGGTCTCCCAATCCTCGGTGAGATATTCGAAGATTTTATCCATGCATCCACCACATGGAATGACATTGATTACGTGTCTCCATTGAAGAAGAGTTTTCTAGTCATGGAAGATGGATCATTGGATAATGGCCTCACAGCTCGTTCCCTCATCCCATTTGAAGAATGGATAAGGTTATTCTTGAATACTAACGAGCCTAAGATGAAGCTGTTCCGCAGTTGAACTCACCCAACCCATCATGTCCCACCAAATTCAAGGGTCATACTGTGCTACCCTTGAAGCAGGGTGGTATGCCAAATGAGGATATGAGATTTTTCTCGACATTTCACCTATGCTTAAGAAATAGGTTTCTTCTCCATGTTCTTTAGTGGATGATTATTTCCATCTCGTGATGTATACAATGGGATTCGGGCCTGCACTTTGATGATTGAGTACATGCTTGCAGAGGGTCAACCCATTAATTTGGCCCTTCCTACCCTTTCCTGGATTTATGAATTATTAGGAAATATTCACGAGGTAAAGTCTCCACACCGTATTAGTGGTCCATTTGAAATCATGTATAGGTGGATGGCGGAACACATCCCCTATTATGAGTATCATCATACCACACGGGTTCCCCATAACAACTTCCATCCGGATCTTCTCAGAATTTCTGATGTTCTTCCCCAGACTATGACTATTACCAACACTGTCAGGCTATTGAATAAAACCTCTCATTTCTTGATTGCACTGCATCCTGCCTCACATTGATTATTGGGAGGTGATAGGGGACGTTCCTTGGAGAAATTTTCATACCTTATCAATCTATGGGAAGTGATGCTCACCACCCATGTAGTCTGATTACTTATCTCTGAGCCATACCCCCATACCAGTTTTCCATGAAATTTGAATGAATTCAACAGACTATGTTGCTTATGATTGTTCGACTAAGGGGAGAATCTCATCCTGTGGTTCTCCATCAAACGTGGCTTATGAAGATGCATGAAGGCACTGTTAGAGATTTTATCATTCTGAACACAATGGGTCCCACTTTTCTATCACTGGAGTATTCCCAATAATGGGTTGATATTCACCCCGTGGGGATGCTGAAATATCGTGTTCCAAAGGTACAAAAATCATTCACTGTTTCCTATCCCGTTTCAGCCCCAACAACATTACCAAACATTCCCCTCATAGTGATAGTTGTAATATCAATGCCATCTACTTTCATCCCCTTAATAATAAAGATGGAGACACCTCCTACTCACACTCTCATGGTGAGAAGGTGCTCAATCCGTCATCAAATTCATATGGGAGGGGTTTTCATCAGTACAACCCATTTTGGTGGGGAGTAATTCGTTACTACCCCTTCTAGTGGATATTACCCAATTTCTTGATGCGACATGCACAAATCGAGCATCACCAAGCATCCCAGAGACCTTAGTTAGTCTTCTACCTCTGGATCCAGTTGTTGGGCCATCTGATGGAAAAGAGGGTCTCTTGCCTTGAGGGACTAGCCTTTGGTCCCTCCCTACTCCTACGACTATGTTTCCTCCTTACGCACATGTGGTGTTAGGGAAAGATCAAATTTCCAGTGCCGCGGTGAGACACCGTGATGTTCACAAAGAGGAATGTCTCTAATTACATTCTCTGGCCTTGGAGACACCCATCGCCAATTTCGCCGACGAGGGTGATAATTTTTAGTGATTATTATTGGAGTTAGGTTCTAGAAAATATTATTATAATGATCTTCACTTCCTTATTAACAAAATCTTCATTACCTGAGACGACCTCGCCTCTGGTGAGGACAAGATGGACAGATTCAATTCTTCCTATCACTAGGTGGAAACCTTCAGAGATCATTCTGATTAATTTGATCATCGAACAGTTCAGGAGCTGAAATCCAATTACATGGTGGTGCTCACGAGGAGGAATTGTAGGAGTGAAAACACGGGCATCCAGGTTATTGGAGAAACTGGCCTCTTTGTGTGACAATCATGAAGTCATCCAAAAGAAAGGGTGAGGCCATAAAGCTGTCTTGGAAAGGGTGAGCTTGACTTTAAAAGATGAAATGGAGGAAAGAACTAATTTGGAATAAAACATTAACGGACCACAACAATCACTCACCATTCTTTTCAAAAGGAAAAACTGGGACCTATTTTAGATCAATCCCAAATTTCAACATGTACCCACCCACTTAATTTCTTTTTACTCTACAGGGAATCATAATTGGTGATGTTCATCTATTTTTTTCTAATATTGATGAAAAAATGTATCTTTTAAATATATCTTATTCTTATCTTCATGTTAGGATTATTTCAGTGAAGTGATAATTTTAAATCATGACTTAAAATCAGTAAACATGATATAATCGAATCGAGCTCTAAATTTTTCTTGATCTAAGGGACTCAGTGAGTGTATTTTGACTATTATTGAGGATTTAGGGAATATCTAACGATATTTTTTTTCATCTTCATTATAACCCTAATTTTTTTCAAAGCCCTCTTGATATAGGCATAGATGGTATAACATGGATATTTCTTAGGCCAGCCTGTGTGGGGTTTTGACCAAACATGCTTTACACTGTTTTTGATGGCTCGATTAGTTTTTTTCTTTTTTTTCTTTTTATCTAACTAATACTAGATACTTACACAGAGTTTCCTTCAGCATATTTTCCCTCCCGTAAGCATAAGATCTTTTTTGCTGGATGTTAAATGTCTTGACATTCAAACTAATCACTTATGGTTTATGTCAAACAACATTGGAAAATATTAACAATGTAATGCCCCGACATGGGACCGTTATTTGGGATTGTTCTTGTATCCTTCATACATGGTTTAGGTATTTTATTGACTCTAGAGTTTTGGATTCTCGACATGCATGAGTCTCAAGAGCTGGTTTAGGCATACAGAGGTAGGAACAGACTCTCATAGAGATAGATTTTCCTTTGATTGACTGCCATTTTTGTGGGTAACGTATGCAGAGTCACTAGGGCATGATATGCAAATTCAAGAAAAGGTATCCCTAGGACACTCTCATTCCATTTTTGATGGCCTAGTGGGATCTTCCACATATTGAGTTTATCTTGATGTCGGGAGCCACAATAGGTGGCTGGATTGAGTAGTGTTGTATGATATCATTAGGAACATTCACATCGGTCATGAGTGGGAAATTGTTCCTGCACGTTTCATACTTGTGTGAGGGAGAGCTGGAAAGAGGACAGTTCAGTTAAGAATCCTCTCTATGTCATGGATACATGTTTAGAAGGAGGAACATAAGATGTAATGCATGTGTTTTTAAAATCATGGGGTGTGACAGGACACAAATTTCATTTGAGAGTACATAGGCCGGGAATGTCACTTTTATGGAAAAATTTCATTAGATTTATGTCCATTTTTATGGTCAACATTTGCAGAGCCACTGGGTAATGATATGCATCGATAAGAAAAGGTGTCCCCATGACACTTTCCTTCCACCTCAGATGGCCTTTGAGGATCATGGAGATTGGGAACATTCTGAACCCATTGTATGACCTTCAACCAGGGGTGACCGTAATCTCAAGTGGGGGATTTTTTGGCTGAAATTCTTCAGGGAAACATAGAAATAAGTGGGGGTACACTTCTTTTTCATGTAGATCAATATTGCTCATGCGGATAGGATATATTTTTAGAAACCCTAGAAGAGACCAAAGGTGAATGAGGCCCATATGTTCTGATATATCCAGGATGTTTGAAAGGGAAAAAAGATGTAAAACAATACATTAAGGGACCTTGAATCCGGAGGGCTGGAATGAGTCTTGGAATCCATTTGGCATATTGTGGAAGGAGAGGAATCTCATGGAGACACATTTTACTTTGATTTATGGCCATTTCTATGGGTACCTTTTGTAGAGATACTGGGGTAGTGAATGAATAGTAAATCAATGGTGTCTGCTAGACATTGGTCATCCATCCGAGATGGCCTAGGAGGGTTATGGGGATTCAAGACCTCTCAAAGAATAGAGTTCTGAATATATAAGGGGTATACCAGGACATACTGGGGACATTGGTTATGTGATTTACTAATTGAATGGTGTCTCTTACGTAGATCATACCCATACGCAGGGTGTGATACTCATTCTATCTTTGGGATAACCGCTAATTTAACATCACATGGCAAGGAAATTGGGTTCTTCAAGGGGGAGGGAACTATGACACGCCTTTTAGGGTCATGATTCTAGAAACAAAATCGAAGTTCATTTTTCATAATGTTACTGCAGATCTCTTGCAAAGATCCATAAGCTCACACGAGCTATTCTTGGTGTGAGAAACAAGGTATCATGAGGGTTTCATGTAACCGTCTAATAATAGTGAATCCAACATTTGGGGGAAATTTTTCAGGAAAAATCCATTGATTATTAGTTTAATTTCATGCGATGAGGAAAATTTTGGACAAGTAGTTTAACATTGCGTGGTGAGGAAGATTTTGGACTTACAATATAACATCTTGTGGTGAGAATGATTTTGGCCTTATAGAGGTCAATAAAGTTTCTTGTTAATCGTAATCATGGTGTTCTAGCTTTACATAGAAGTAAGTGATGATAGAATGTGTAAACTATATTCTTGGGGGTGACTTGAATTAGGAGGGATGACATGGGTCTTGAAAGCCATTGGGAGTACTTAGGTAGGAGAGGACTCTCAGGGCGACAAATTTTCCTTGGTTTGACTGTCATTTTTGTCGGCAACGTATGTAGAGCCACCAGGTCATGATATGCATAGTTAATCAGTGGTTTCCACCGAACATTGGATTTCCATCCCTGATGGCCTTATATAATTGTGAGGATCCATGCTTTCCCAAGGTATGGAGTATGAAAAATGGGAAAGGTATGCCAAGGAATTTGAGAATACATAGACCATGATGAAACGTGAACTATTGGGAGAATCTACATAGGTTTGACCCACACATGTGAGAAAGGGATGATTTGCTTTTCAGTGGCCAAGCTAGGATGTCAAATCTTAGTGCTACTATGTATCCTGTGAGAGCAGGAATCAAGACACATGTTTTTCTGGAAGTTCCCTACAAATGGTTGTTTGATGTGATAGGTAAACTTGAGGTCAATATGGAATTACATGATATAGGGGATATGCCTGTCATATTCATGTATGTTTTACATATGTTATAGAATCCATACCACTGGTCATAAGCTCCTGTGAGTTATACATGGTGTGAGAAATAAGGAGTGGTCACAAAGTCTTTTTTTTTCAAGTGTGAGGCGACATAGAATATGATTGGGGGCCTTTTCATTTTTTTACTAGGTGGGTCTTGGACAATATAAATGATCGGGGTGTCGCTAAGTATCATGCGAGGATAGGAATCAAGTTGGACATTGTTTTGTGTGTGCTTCATACTAGTTTGTATTAGTCCATGAGTAGGGGCGTTTTCATTCTACCCGTCACGGTTGTCTGGTGTGACATGTTACCCCATAGTTGACCTTCATAGGAGAATCATTATCACCATTACTAAGCTCATGTGAGTTGTACTCAGTGTGAGAAAAAAAGATTGATAAGGGTCTCCTTTACATATATGGGTAGATAGGGGGCATGATGGAGGCGTTTTTTTATTTAAGGGAGCTGAGCTAGGATCAATGACTAATGGGTCACTACTTATCCTACTAGGGAAAGAATCAACACGTACGTAGTTCTATGAATGATAATGTAGTTTATTTTCATTTATTTATGACGTTCTATGCAATGTAGTGTAACGTCTTATGGGAAGGACATGTTCCATACAATTTAACTTAATGTGGAAAGGACTATTTGTAACAGCCCGAGATTTTATGAAAAATATTCTTTCTTATTTTACTAATGTCTTGTGTTATACGCTACACCAAAAGGAGCTTGCACAACACGCATCCTTGACTTGCCTTGCATTACACGCAATCGCAACCTTCCTCGATAGCGTGTGTGGTACGTAATCCTGAGTTTCACGAAACAATGATATGCTATTAAAATATTATTAAAACTAGCCGTTATGAATTGTAATAACCACTTTTTAAATTTTAGAAATTTTAACTCTCAAAATGGACTTCATTTTTGGATTCGGAGTATCGAATTTAGCCTAAGGTGAAATTTTGGTACTTTTCGGATAACTTTCATATTCTGATGAATAGTGAAAATTACTAAATTATAATTAAAAACAACTTTTTTAATCGAAATAATTAATAGTGATAAATCATTAATTTGAGTGGTTTTAAAGTATATTTAGAATATATTTTTACAATTTAATACAATGTTGGTCATTGGATGTAGTTTCACATTTAAACTAGACATAAACAAGTGTCAATCTTTTGATAGATATTGTTTCTTAAAAACACGCTATTTGTTTTAACAGCGGGATTTAATTATAAAATTAATTAATGCAACTTTTATGTTATGAATTTGGTAAAATAGACTTCATTTTTGAATTCGGAATATGAAATATAGCTTGGGATGAAATTTTGGCATTGTTCTGAAAAACATCAATTTTTGATGAATAGTGAAACTACTAAGTGGTAGGTTAAAAACTGAATTTTGCATAAAACTTAATTTTACCGCTTCTGTGAATGGAATTTCGAAAATCCGAGAGACACGGTTAATATCAAGGACTAAAATGTGGTTCAATGAGATGAAAATAATTTTTTGGTGAATAGTAACTTTTTACTTTTTTTACCACGGTTAATAGTAAATAAGGTAACTAAGGGTAAATATGATATTAATATTACCCTAACACATGTCCTAATTCTATTGGACAAGTTTAATTCGACCAAAAACAAACTTAGGAATAAAATATGACCATTTAGGCCCACTTGGATTAGATTAGGACATTTATTATTAATTTATTTAAAGAAGGGTTAAAATAGTTAAAATCAAAGTTTAATAAGTAAATCATTTTTAATATGGGGTTATACATAAGATAAATTCGACTATAAATATTCATTAGAAAGCTAAAAAGCTTTCCTACATGATGGTATTTTATTTGTAATTTTTAGACATCAAATAATATAATTTATTTATGACACAAAAATGATGCAGTAATTATCTTATTAATGAAATATTGACATAATTGATAATATAAATACCAAAATAAATGTAATTTAAGACTTTTTATGAATTCCACTAATTTTATTGGTTACTATGATATATTAGTGTTGATTTAAGCAACTTGGTTTGAACATATAATTCTGTTATGACTTTCAAAAAAAATCATATATCAAATAGTGTCAAAATTGACACAAAATAGTTTTTAAATCAAATATTATATTATTAATTGTTATTTTATTCCTAAAAATCTAAGGTTCGGCCAAATGACTTAGATAAGGATATATATATTAATAATAAACAATTTGGGGTTCGTTTGGCATGTTATAGTAAGTGTATTAACCATATAGTGAAAGAAAACAAAAAGACACGGTAAAAGTTAAATTAATTAACTTAGAGTTAAATCTAATTGATAAGGTTAAAATAATATCTTAAACTTGTCTAAATTCTATTGGTTGATAGGATTTCTACCCATCCTTACTTTAGCTTCGAAATAAGACCCTTTGGAACCATTATAAACCGATTTTTACTTTAATATAAAATAATATTTTGAGATATTCCTAAGGTGCCCCTCTCCTCCCCTATAAAAGGACACCTCCTCCCCCTCCTCCTCACACCAATTTGAGCACTCAAGCTCGGCCAACCCCTGACAATTTCTCCTCTCCACTTCCCTAGCAACATCCTAGAGGTTCTGGTCTTCCTCAAAGACCAATTTTAGTGCCCTAAGAGGAGGTCTCAAAGAGGAACTTCAAAGAAGAGGTAATTACCGTTACCAATTCTTTCATCTTTATTTCTTCTTCAACTTCTTCTTCTTAGGTTGTTTCATTATGAAGTAATAACATCAGTATCACTCATATACTGATATGTTATTATAAGTATGAAACAACCCTATTTCACCATCTATCCATCCTACGGAAAAAGAAATCACCGCGCGTGCGTACGTACGGAATACCGTCTCCACGCCGTGGTGTAATCTATTTTCCACCACCACCTTACATGGATGGGTATAATGGTGTAAAGAATAACTATACATAGTTATTACAACATCATATTGATTCTGATATATTGTATAATCCACTCCAATTCAATTCAATATTTATAGAAATGATATCATCGCTCGTGCGTACGTACGGACTACCGTCTCCACGACGCGATGAGATTCATTCTCCATGTTAACCATTTAAGAATGATTATAATGTATATAAAAGAAATAATAATGAAATATATGACATTATAAAGCTACTGGATTTATGTATATATATACATATGTATGTAATCTACTTACTTCCATTTCAAGACAATAAGTAAAGGAAAACAGCGTTCATGCGTACGTACGGACTACCGTCTCCATGAACGGTGTTTTTCATTTTATTTATCTACCTATTATATATATATATACTGAATATATATGATATATAAATCATATTTTATATTCTGGAAGTAATTAAATCATGATATAAGTAATAATGATGTCAAGAACAACAAGTCAAAACACCTACGATAAATGAAACGATTTTACCCAAAACGCTTCTTTAACATGGAGTTTACAAAAGAACGGGTAATATAATGTCATAAGTGAACCATATATGATATCATAACAATGAATATGATTCTGTAATAAGTCAATAACATGATTTAAATCATTATACAGGAGGTTCGGACACTTATAAAGCAAGTCGGACCTAAGGTAAGGGAAATATCACAATCTCATTTTTATCCGAGATTGTTTATTCGTAAGTATTTACTGGGGTTTATTTTATCATCCACATCCATGTTTCCTCAATATGTAATATTATTTCCATCCAACTACAATGGTTTAAATCCAATTTTACCCTTTGGTTAGTTTTTAGTAAAAGATATGAAAGGAATCTTTTGTCGTTTATCGTACGAGGTACATTTTGACTTTTTCGACAAAAGTACAAAGAACGTTTTTTTTAACTTATACGGCACGAACGGATTTCTACTGTTTTATAAAGCCTTATTTTCATGAAGCTTCCTCTAAAAGATTTCATGACTATTTTCAATAAAATATCTTTCTTTTAAAATTGCATGATGTTTTGTGAAAAGAAATTGATTTCGAAGAAGAAAGGATATTTTCCTCAAGAATTCAATTCAAGTGTTTTATCAAAATTATTTTCCATATAAGATAATAAAGGGTTCTGTTTCTATCCATATTTTTACATTGATTTGACTATGTTGAGATGGAATTATGTTTATGAATTCCTTTATCTTATATGAATTGATTTATGATGTCATGATGTTTCAAGAATCCCATTTTTATTACATGGGTTATGCGATGATGTATGATTTATGATTTTGTGGCACACATAAGAATGGATTCATTAAGAGATGGGTGGGACCTATATCTCCCTCCAATGCATTGGGTAAAGATTTTATATCTCATGAGATAAACATGGCTGGAATGGTAGGTTATACCGGTTCAGTGAAACAGGACTGAAACGAGGATTACTCGATTCAGAAAGGGACTTTGTCCACTAAGACAGTCTTGGCAATGAGTCTTGACTAACAAAAAATGATTCTCTATGATTATGTGTGTATGCCACAATGAGTAATGTTTTAAGTTATGATTTCATTTTCACTTCTATGATTTATTCCATGTTAAGATATTATGATCTCTTTTGCAGGTTTTGATTTTCAAAAAGATATGATATGAATTTTATTTCCTTTATTTGCCCTTGCCGAGCATTTGAGCTCACCCTTTTATGTTTTCTTTTCCCCAGGATATAAAGAAAGGTTTTAGGTAAAAAAAGGAAGATCTTTATGGGAGATGTTGAAGATCTTTCACCACGATTAGAAGATTTTATTCCGAGTTTCCAAAGACACTAAACTATTACGATCCTTGTGTGTGTGTTTTTGTTATGTACTACGTATTCCGCAAAAGTAATGTAATGTCAATGTACTTCAGGCTTCGGGTCTCTACAGTTGGTATCAGAGGAAAGGTTTAGTCAACCTTTGGAAACTAGGATGCGAAAACGTTAGTGAGATCCCTAGAGATATTTCTAAGGTATGTCTAGGGATGTCTCTAAGGTTAAGTATACGTATAGGTTATAGTAATAGAATTACGCTAACGATCATAGAATTAAACCTAAGATGTTGGATATTGAAGGTACTCCCCCTTTATTATGTTGTTTTCCCTAGCATGATTTTTGCCTCTCACACTATTCTTTATGGGTTTTAGACGATGGCTGGAACCCGAAGGAACCGTGTTGATCAATGCAATGGACAATGCAATGATTGCCCTCCTGAACAAACAAATGTTATGGGAGATGGAGTGCAAAATCTTATTGCTATACTTACACAAGCTATGAATCATTCTGGACTTCCAAATGAGCAGAGAAGGGAGCAATATTCTATTGAGTCCTTCATGAGGCAACGTCCACCTTCTTTCAATGGGTCTACTGATCCATTAGTTGCTGAACAATGGATTAGTACTAATGAAAAGATATTTTCAGTTCTTCAATGTTCTGAACATGATAAAGTCATCTTAGCAGTATATCGTTTGGAAGGTGAAGCTGATCAATGGTGGAATCTTATCAAGAATACGACGCCAAGAGATGAAATTGAGTCCATGGAATGGGACGAGTTCAAGAACTTGTTTTTCAGTAAGTACTTCCCTCGTATTCTTCGAACAAAGATGGAGAAAGAGTTTCTTGAACTAAAGCAAAGGGATGATGAATCTGTTGGTACCTATGAAGCAAATTTTACAAGACTTGCAAGGTATGCTTCTGGAATTATCATCCAACCTGAAAGTAAAGTTGATCGATTTTTCAGTGGCTTAAAACCAAGTCTTCGAAGGGCATTAGCTATAAGAGACTTCAGTAGCTATGAAGAAATTGTGCGTTGTGCTATCAATGTAGAAATGGAAGTTGGTGTTACATATCCATCTCATGGTTTTGACAAGAAACGAAAGATGGAGTTCAAGGGGAAATCTCAGAATAATGGTGAAAAGAAGATGAATGTTTCCTTATGCACAAAGTGTGGAAAGAAGCATGGTGGAGATTGTCTAAAAGGGACTAGAAAATGTTTTAAGTGTGGAAAAGAAGGTCATCGAGCAGCTGAGTGTCGAAGTAATGGAAAAAGGGTTTCTAATGATGTGAATAAATCAAACACTGCAGAGAACGCACCGCCAACACTTCAATGCTTCAAGTGCAAGGAAATGGGTCATTATGCTAATAATTGCCCTAATCCAAGGGTTAGTGATGATCAACATGAGCAACCACTGAAGGCAAAGGACAAAGGGAAATCACATGCGATCACTATTGGCAATGTTGAATATGACAAAGATGTGGTGGAATGATTAAGTGTTTATGTAATGGGATTCCAAAATAATGTTGTATCATTGAGTATTGCAATATTTATTGATGTGGTATTCAAAGTGATTGAGATATTTTTTGGAAATAAGATGATATGCGCATAATGAAGACGAGAAAATGAAATGTTTAATAGTATTCATGAGCTCATGATTGATATAAGGACTAAGTGATATCATGGTTTGAGTATATAGAATTTTGAGGATTTTGGTATGTGGAAAGTGTTAACTTTTAACTGCACTCATGTTTTCACTAAGGTATTCAAGAGAATACACGATTAAGGACTTTGAATGTTTGGAATGTGACCAACAAGACATATCTTATGATATGTGGGGATCAACGATAGTATTAAATCTCTGGTAATCGTTGTCACTATATTATGAGAGCGGACTGCAGTATTATGTATAAGCCTAAAGATTAGACTGGATTATGTTGGACATAAGTTAGTATTGTTTAAGGATAGAAGATTTTCGATATTATTGATGGGATGTTATAGTAACGTAGTTTTAGAAAAAGGGACAACCTGCAGGACGGGCGACAGCCCATCGCTTCAGACAAGGCTGTAGGAATCGAACCCACAACCGAAGTGCGACTGGCCTTTATCGCCTACCACTGGCCTACAGGAAGTTCCTGTTTAGTAGAAACTAGTTTCATTATATTAATCAGCATGATATATGAAGTATAAGTCCATTTTAGGAACCATATATGATTAATCTCACTATAGAATGACTTATGTATATTTAATAACTTTTGCTAACCTTTTGTTTGAGACAGATGGAATGAACAGTCATTCTATCACATGATCTTCTAACACTTCACAAATAACAAATTCAACTTCATTTATTTAAGAGAAGAAGTATAAATTGTTCAAGGCACGAACAAAAGTGAGATTGTACCAAAATAAAGTAAGTATTTATTCTAAGAAAATTTTCAACTTTAGGGAAATGATCTTGAAAACCAAAAATGTTGTCCTAGTGATCTTATACCTGATGAATCAGATGGTACCTTATATCATCACAAATCTATGGATTTGTGATTACTGGCTTTTCCATAGCCATGTTCTCTACAACTCTCCATCAGAACATGATGGTTAGATTTCTCTTCCATATCCATATTTTCACCTATGTGGAAACCCAGTGATTAGTTTATTTGGGTAATCGTTACATTTCATACTTTAGTTTTTAAAGCCAAGTTTTGGTATTCCCTTTTACGATGTGGGTTTCTATTAAAGAAACTTTCAAATAGTAAACCATTTATAACCCCGACGAATTTCGAGGGCGAAATTCATTTTAAGGGGGGTAGAATGTAACAGCCCGAGATTTTATGAAAAATATTCTTTCTTATTTTACTAATGTCTTGTGTTATACGCTACACCAAAAGGAGCTTGCACAACACGCATCCTTGACTTGCCTTGCATTACACGCAATCGCAACCTTCCTCGATAGCGTGTGTGGTACGTAATCCTGAGTTTCACGAAACAATGATATGCTATTAAAATATTATTAAAACTAGCCGTTATGAATAGTAATAACCACTTTTTAAATTTTAGAAATTTTAACTCTCAAAATGGACTTCATTTTTGGATTCGGAGTATCGAATTTAGCCTAAGGTGAAATTTTTGTACTTTTCGGATAACTTTCATATTCTGATGAATAGTGAAAATTACTAAATTATAATTAAAAACAACTTTTTTAATCGAAATAATTAATAGTGATAAATCATTAATTTGAGTGGTTTTAAAGTATATTTAGAATATATTTTTACAATTTAATACAATGTTGGTCATTGGATGTAGTTTCACATTTAAACTAGACATAAACAAGTGTCAATCTTTTGATAGATACTGTTTCTTAAAAACACGCTATTTGTTTTAACAGCGGGATTTAATTATAAAATTAATTAATGCAGCTTTTATGTTATGAATTTGGTAAAATAGACTTCATTTTTGAATTCGGAATATGAAATATAGCTTGGGATGAAATTTTGGCATTGTTCTGAAAAACATCAATTTTTGATGAATAGTGAAACTACTAAGTGGTAGGATAAAAACTGAATTTTGCATAAAACTTAATTTTACCGCTTCTGTGAATGGAATTTCGAAAATCCGAGAGACACGGTTAATATCAAGGACTAAAATGTGGTTCAATGAGATGAAAATAATTTTTTGGTGAATAGTAACTTTTTACTTTTTTTACCACGGTTAATAGTAAATAAGGTAACTAAGGGTAAATATGATATTAATATTATCCTAACACATGTCCTAATTCTATTGGACAAGTGTAATTCGACCAAAAAAAAACTTAGGAATAAAATATGACCATTTAGGCCCACTTGGATTAGATTAGGACATTTATTATTAATTTATTTAAAGAAGGGTTAAAATAGTTAAAATCAATGTTTAATAAGTAAATCATTTTTAATATGGGGTTATACATAAGATAAATTCGACTATAAATATTCATTAGAAAGCTAAAAAGATTTCCTACATGATGGTATTTTATTTGTAATTTTTAGACATCAAATAATATAATTTATTTATGACACAAAAATGATGCAGTAATTATCTTATTAATGAAATATTGACATAATTGATAATATAAATACCAAAATAAATGTAATTTAAGACTTTTTATGAATTCCACTAATTTTATAGGTTACTATGATATATTAGTGTTGATTTAATCAACTTGGTTCGAACATATAATTCTGTTATGACTTTCACAAAAATCATATATCAAATAGTGTCAAAATTGACACAAAATAGTTTTTAAATCAAATATTATATTATTAATTGTTATTTTATTCCTAAAAATCTAAGGTTCGGCCAAATGACTTAGATACGGATATATATATTAATAATAAACAATTTTGGGGTTCGTTTGGCATGTTATAGTAAGTGTATTAACCATATAGTGAAAGAAAACAAAAAGACACGGTAAAAGTTAAATTAATTAACTTAGAGTTAAATCTAATTGATAAGGTTAAAATAATATCTTAAACTTGTCTAAATTCTATTGGTTGATAGGATTTCGACCCATCCTTACTTTAGCTTCGAAATAAGACCCTTTGGAACCATTATAAACCGATTTTTACTTTAATATAAAATAATATTTTGAGATATTCCTAAGGTGCCCCTCTCCTCCCCTATAAAAGGACACCTCCTCCCCCTCCTCCTCACACCAATTTGAGCACTCAAGCTCGGCCAACCCCTGCCAATTTCTCCTCTCCACTTCCCTAGAAACATCCTAGAGGTTCGGGTCTTCCTCAAAGACCAATTTTAGTGCCCTAAGAGGAGGTCTCAAAGAGGCACTTCAAAGAAGAGGTAATTACCGTTACCAATTCTTTCATCTTTATTTCTTCTTCCACTTCTTCTTCTTAGGTTGTTTCATTATGAAGTAATAAAATCAGTATCACTCATATACGGATATGTTATTATAAGTATGAAACAACCCTATTTCACCATCTATCCATCCTACGGAAAAAGAAATCACCGCGTGTGCGTACGTACGGAATACCGTCTCCACACCGTGGTGTAATCTATTTTCCACCACCACCTTACATGGATGGGTATAATGGTGTAAAGAATAACTATACATAGTTATTACAACATCATATTGATTCTGATATATTGTATAATCCACTCCAATTCAATTCAATATTTATAGAAATGATATCATCGCTCGTGCGTACGTGCGGACTACCGTCTCCACGACGCGATGAGATTCATTCTCCATGTTAACCATTTAAGAATGATTATAATGTATATATAAGAAATAATAATGAAATATATGACATTATAAAGCTACTGGATTTATGTATATATATACATATGTATGTAATCTACTTACTTCCATTTCAAGACAATAAGGAAAGGAAAACAGCGTTCATGCGTACGTACGGACTACCGTCTCCATGAACGGTGTTTTTCATTTTATTTATCTACCTATTATATATATATATATACTGAATATATATGATATATAAATCATATTTTATATTCTGGAAGTAAGTAAATCATGATATAAGTAATAATGATGTCAAGAACAACAAGTCAAAACACCTACGATAAATGAAACGATTTTACCCAAAACGCTTCTTTAACATGGAGTTTACAAAAGAACGGGTAATATAATGTCATAAGTGAACCATATATGATATCATAACAATGAATATGATTCTGTAATAAGTCAATAACATGATTTAAATCATTATACAGGAGGTTCGGACACTTACAAAGCAAGTCGGACCTAAGGTAAGGGAAATATCACAATCTCATTTTTATCCGAGATTGTTTATTCGTAAGTATTTACTGGGGTTTATTTTATCATCCACATCCATGTTTCCTAAATATGTAATATTATTTCCATCCAACTACAATGGTTTAAATCCAATTTTACCCTTTGGTTAGTTTTTAGTAAAAGATATGAAAGGAATCTTTTGTCGTTTATCGTACGAGGTACATTTTGACTTTTTCGACAAAAGTACAAAGAATGTTTTTTTTAACTTATACGGCACGAACGGATTTCTACTGTTTTATAAAGCCTTATTTTCATGAAGCTTCCTCTAAAAGATTTCATGACTATTTTCAATAAAATCTATTTCTTTTAAAATTGCATGATGTTTTGTGAAAAGAAATTGATTTTGAAGAAGAAAGGATATTTTCCTCAAGAATTCAATTGAAGTGTTTTATCAAAATTATTTTCCATCTAAGATAATAAAGGGTTCTGTTTCTATCCATATTTTTACATTGATTTGACTATGTTGAGATGGAATTATGTTTATGAATTCCTTTATCTTATATGAATTGATTTATGATGTCATGATGTTTCAAGAATCCCATTTTTATTACATGGGTTATGCGATGATGTATGATTTATGATTTTGTGGCACACATAAGAAAGGATTCATTAAGAGATGGGTGGGACCTATATCTCCCTCCAATGCATTGGGTAAAGATTTTATATCTCATGAGATAGACATGGCTGGAATGGTAGGTTATACCGGTTCAGTGAAACAGGACTGAAACGAGGATTACTCGATTCAGAAAGGGACTTTGTCCACTAAGATAGTCTTGGCAATGAGTCTTGACTAACAAGAAATGATTCTCTATGATTATGTGTGTATGCCACAATGAGTAATGTTTTAAGTTATGATTTCATTTTCACTTCTATGATTTATTCCATGTTAAGATATTATGATCTCTTTTGCAGGTTTTGATTTTCAAAAAGATATGATATGAATTTTATTTCCTTTATTTGCCCTTGCTGAGCATTTGAGCTCACCCTTTTATGTTTTCTTTTCCCCAGGATATAAAGAAAGGTTTTAGGTAAAAAAAAAGGAAGATCTTTATGCGAGATGTTGAAGATCTTTCACCACGATTAGAAGATTTTATTACGAGTTTCCAAAGACACTAAACTATTACGATCCTTGTGTGTGTGTTTTTGTTATGTACTACGTATTCCGCAAAAGTAATGTAATGTCAATGTACTTCAGGCTTCGGGTCTCTACACTATTACTCATAGTTTATGGTCTAATAGTTTGGACCATAACACGGGGGGGAAGCATTTTTCAGCACTCATATTTTATGGTCCTAGAGCATAGACCTATGAAATTTTGGGTAATAATTACTCAATGTTTAGGGTCATAAATAATGGACTTATAATATGAGAGGGAATTTTTATGTCTCATAGCTCATGGTCGTAGATTTTGGAACATGATATGAGTGCATTTTTTTTACCACATAGTTTAAGGTCTTATAGTTTGGACCTTATCATGGGGGAATCCATTATGATATATAGTATAGGGTCGTATAGTTTAGACAATATGGACATTTTAAACTCTTAGTGTACATTCATAGAGTTTGGACCATGAAATGGGAGATTTTTTGTTACCAAATATTTTATGGTATTTGATTTTGGACCTTATCGGGAGGGAATCCATTATGAATCATAGTTTAGGGTCATAGAGGTTGGACCATGGAGAAATATTTAACACATATTTTATGGTCATTGAGTTTGGAAAATGATATCAGAGAATTTTTCTTACCACATAGTTTATGTTCATAGAGTTTCGACCTTATCATGGGGGCATCCTTTAGGACACATAGTTTAGGGTCATAGATTATGGACCATAGAGTCATTTTTAAGTCACAGTTTACAGTCATAGAGTTTGGACCATGATATTGGGGCATTGTTTTTTTATGACTCATAGTTTATCATAGTTTTTCATGTACATACCATTTGGGAATTTCTATGAGAAGTTTTTCATCAAGAACGTTTCATTTGTGGGAGTTGTGATGATATTTTCATCCATTGTTATTAGGGCTATGCTCCATTTGAATAGACACTATGTATGAAATCTAGTCCTTCCCACATTGGTTCATGTTATGGGGGATTCTTCCCCAGTATCACCGAGGTTATAAGGACTCACACCATTCCTCTTTCAAGGAAATAAAAAAGGTGAACCTTTTTGTTGATGGCTCATGTGACCCGATATGGTAGATTTCCAAATGGTGCAGATTGTGCAACCTTTTTTTCTAACTTCTCTATTTCATCAAACCATATCTAGGATGGATCATCCATTGACAGTTGATATAAAATGGACAAAAAAGTAACAAAACTTGGTTTTTAATGGGTAACACTGCCCCTATCCCATATACTAGTGAGTACGACGTCGCCTGGGTGGCGGTGTGGGAAATGGTTCTCTAATCCCACAAAGCATGACAGAGATTTTATAGAGATGATTTATTATCCTTGTTGACCATCTTTTGAAGAATGCTGGACATAGTCTTGATGAAAGCTTATATCAAACCATTGACTACCTCATGGTAGTAGGGATGACCGGTTGGACTTTTTTCTATATTCTAGGTACAACTTATTCTGTTTAGCAGAGTAGAAGTTGGTGCTTTTATCTGTCAGTATTGCATGAGGGAAACCAAATTAGGTCATGATGTTGGCCTTCACAAAGTTGATGATGTTTTTCAGCCCAACATCCTTAATGGGAACGACTTAAGACCATTTTGAAAAGAAGTTGGTTGTTGTGAGTATGAACTTGAATTTTATGGCTGTACTGGGAGGATACAATCCCACAACATCCATGCCACAGGTGATGAATGGCTATGAGTATTAACCACATGAGCCATCTCTGGGGGGGTGTATGAAATTAGCATTAAAAAGGTAGGAATGGAATATCATAGGGAATATGGCGCAATATTGTGTCATGGTGGGCCAGTAATACCCAAACCTTTGGATTTGGTATGAGAGCTTGGTAACTGACTGGTGTGCTCCAAAAGCTCTAGCGTCCACTTTTTTCATGATTTCCGCAATCTCTTCTCCATCAATGCACCTAATAAGGACTCCATCATGGCATTGTTTTTAGAGGACCTTCTATTGGTTCACCGCATTATATAAGGTAAAATTGACAGCCCATCTTCATACATTCTCCCCTTCATCCCTAAATGGGGGGAGTTCTCCAATCCAAAGGTAATTCATGATGGGTGTCTTCTAACTGGTGGTATGACCATACAGAAATGGAATGTGGATAATATCATCAATTTCCTTCATAATTCTCCAAATGATTGGCAATTCCATCTGACGATGAGCAATGTTAATGGACATTTTATCCCGACCGGGATCATCCAAGGTTGTGGGATCATTTTCCAATGCGTCGGCTAGAGCATTCTGCGACTAGGGGACATGAGCAAATTTTGGTTCTGATGGTAATTCTTCCATCAGAGTTCGAACATGGTTCATTAAGTGAACCAACACTTTTTTCTTGATAGCATAGTCATTTTTAACCTATTTTATTACTATATTAGAATCACCCGTTTCATTTAGTTGTTTGGCATGCACTTGGAGTCTCAATCCTAGGCCTGCAATGACGGCCGGATTCTAAGCTACATTGTTCATAAACCCTTACGATACCATTAAAGAGTAATGAAGGATGGCCTTTTAGGGAGATACAAGTATAACTCCCAGCCCCAAATTCTTGAGCTTGGGATCCTCCAACATTTTCCTGGTCAGGCTTTAGGAAGCATCGTCGAAGAACATTTTCCTTATCTAGGGGATCTCCTTGATGGAAAACACATAATCTTCTAGATGTTGGGTATGTAACGGTGATGTTTATTCTGAGGGGTGCTCGACCAGGAAGTGTTCTAATTCTAAGCCTTTGATGTCCTTTTAGGGAACTTATCATATGTAAAACTGTTGCAGGATGACCGCCCATCATGATAGGTGCCCATTTTTCATGGGAAAATTGATGATATACTTGATCTGGTTGCAACCGGAGACTAGGTGGACCTCATGGTGGTATAGGTAATGTCTGAGCTTCTGAATTTTGAATATTAGGGCCATGATGTTTTTTATCTTCGAATACATATTTTCTGCATCAATCGTTGTCCGAATGAGGTAGTAGAGGATTTTCTCGCTGACGAAATCATTCTTATGGGAAAGGAAGTCTCCTAATGACCATTATAGGGAATTTGCGTATAAAATTAGATGTCTCCCCACCCCTGCTGTCATGGGCACTAGAAGGATTATGAGATATCTTTTGAGGTTGTCAAATTATTCTTGAAAATTGTTATCCTATTCATATAAAGCCCCGTTCATCATGAGTTTGGTGAAAGGTAAACATTTACCTTCATGGTTAGATATGAATCACCAAATATAGGTGAGGTTCCCATAGAGACCTCTGAACTCTGTGAGGTTACGATGTGGGGACATGACCAGAATGACTTTTTTCTTCTCAGGGATGACTTTGATGCCACAATGGCATACAATGAGGATGTAAAATTTCATTGATGTAATTACAAAGGAACTTTTCAGGGGGTTCATAATTAAATTGTGATGTCTTAATTTGTTGAATAATGTTTCGAGGTCAGCCTGCTGGTTCGAATTCCATCCTGACTTAAACAATAGGTCATCGACATAACACTCAATGAATTTTCAAAAAAAGGTCTTGAACATGCGATGCATGCCATGTTGATATGTGGTTATGACATTATTTAGACCCATGGTCATTGCATTATAACATAACACTCTCTGAGGGGCATGGAAATCGGTTTCTTTTTCGTCTCCATGGGCCATCCGGACTTGATTGTATCTAGAATAGTCGTCCATGAAGAAGAGGAATTTGTATCCGGTCGTTTCATCGATCAGTAATTTTATGATCGGGATAGTGAAGTAATATTTTGGGAAATGCTGATTAAGGTCCCTAATGTCAATGAATATTCTGATCATTCCATTCTTCTTTTTGACAAGGACTATGTTGGCCAGCCGGATCAGATATTGGACCTCCTGTATGAAGTTGGCTATGATCATCTTGTGATCCTAAGCATCTATTTTCGTATCTTGCATTAGGTGGGTCCTTCTACCTACCTATTTATAGCATCAGTGATTTATCGTAAGCCCAGATGATGGGTGGTGACTTCAGGATTGTGGCCTGGAATATCTATGTCATTCTAGGAAAACACAGCATAATTATTCTTTAGGATGGAGGTTTATGACCCATGTTTCACAACAGTCATGGCCACACTGATTAAAGTGGGTCGTGGGTCATTTTCAATGCCCATATTTATATCTTTATTTTCATTGATGGAGGTGGAAACACCTTCTTCAAATACAGGAGGGGCATCTTTGAGGTCTTCTTTCTCATCCTCTCCTTCATGTTGACCATCTTCCCCTTCTAATAGAGAAACGATATTTGAGATAACTTCTCCAATATTGGAAAATAAATCATCTTTTTCCTTAGTGTGTGAGGCAAGGGCCTCTTGATTTTCCAAAGATGGGATGAGAGAATCTTTGATAGGGAATATCCTGATGACATGGTAGTTAGCCCGTTCTTCGATGTCTTCGAATATGGCAGTCATAGTAGAGACCATGAAGACAACTGAGTCTGTGTGAGAGTTTGTAATTAGACATTCAACTCGGTTGATGGGTAGTATGTACTCCACCCCTAGATACTATAATTGGTTGGTGGAAGCCTTCTCCAATCCATTCGGGGCATTGATTTAGTCAACATCATCAGCCGAAATTTGTTTTCCTTCCAACTCATAGAATGCTTCGACGATATAGTGAACCTCACAGAACTCGAATGATGATTTATTAGCATGAAGGGTCACGTTTTTTCCATTAGTAAAATATTCAATAAACTAATGGTATGAGGAAAGAATTGAAGCATGCTGATGTAGCCATGGCCTCTCCAAGATAACATTGAAGGTCATACTTTTCCACACTACCAAGAACTCAGAATATTATATGAGATCTTCGAGCCATGTTTTATTCATGATTATTCACAATGACTTCTACACACATTTTTTTTATTCCAACAATGTTTTAGTAAAGGGTTTCATGTTTTCCTCATCATATCCAACTCAAAAAGGCGTCTTAACAAGGTGGTGGTTAACACTAGATCATTTGTCAATGAAAATCCTCCGGAAATCAGTTCTATTTATCTTACTGGACACATATAAGGGTTTTATATTCCCTTTCATTATGGTGTCTTCATTCCTGTCTTTGAAAGAGATGATGTCATGACACTCTTTGGGACTGGTCCCCACTCAGTAGACTTCGGTTGCTGCTACATCAGCCACAAAATAATAGGGACATAGAAAGGATTCAATTAGTGCCTCCCTAATATCTTTGGAAAAAATCTATGCATCCAGGATTGACAACATATCTGGTACTAAAGCCAGCTTCTTTAATATTTCATACGTACTCTATAATTTTCAGCACATCCTGGCTTGAAGTTGCCCTTTAATAGACACTTTAGGATATGGGGCTTTGGAATTAGATGATTCAGCCTCTATAGCAGGATTTGGTGGAGCTGCAGTCCTTTCCACATTTGGTAGGACTGGTCATCCAATATTCCATGGATGGGTTGACAATTGTTATACCCATTATGGATATTTCAAGTCAATTGAGCTTGGGTTTCCTTTAGAGGGGGAGAAGGAACACTCCAGTTCTCGTTCTGTGTTTTGGAGGGTCCTTCCATAGGTTTCCATGATGTTGACAGTTTGTCTTGTGGTGTGGCAAACAATTTGACACCAGTCACTATCATGCCTTCTGGGAGTCCTCCAGCCTTGGTGGCCTCTCTCTCGGGATTTCCAATTAGGCACAAAGAATTCAGTTTTATGGCCATTATCTTTATTAGAGGAGGTGTCCATCATGTGAATCACATTAATGGATCCGATGAGCAGTTCTTGATCTGATACTATTCCTCTCTGGATTCATTCTTATGATGGAACCATTTGGTGAGGTAGTTCCCATTGTAACATTTGGTGAGTCGATACCCATTGTAAAAAGTTTTATGGAATGAATTCTGATGTTTTCAATAATTATATAGTCTTTAGAACCATATCATCTTCTTGCTCTTGCTTTCTTCCTTTCTTGCCATTAGAGGGCCGTTGGACAATGGAGGATGGATGTGTTGTATTAGGAGCTTCATGGGGCATAGTAGTCTATTTCAACTATTCTTGGGGGATATTGTGGTCTCAGTTACAATATTTGAGGTCATCCAGTTGTAAAAAAAATTTCTCCTTATTGCTGGTGATTATTTTCCTCTCTTTTTCCTCACTTGAGTCAGAGGTGGAAACATATGCCACTTGGGCTTGTGGCAGGCCGAACATGACATGCCCAGAATCCATCATCGTTCGAAAGAGATAATTTAGTGAAAAAAATTCATATTTGGAGTGTCCTAGTATCCAGTGATAAAGACTATAATTTAGACAGTCATCAAGACCCACATTATCAGCTTTCTTTGGTTATGGCTGCTAGAGCAGATTGCAATTCATGCCTGCTATGAAATAGATGTGGAAATTTTTGTCGCGAATCGAATAAAAACTATTTCATCATTCATAGAACTGATGTATTTTAGCACCCAGTCATTCATCTTTTCGAGGTGGGGGTGGATTGTAACAGCCCAAGATTTTATAAAAAAATATTCTTTTTAATTTTATTAATGTCTTGTGTTGTACGCTACACCAAAAGGAGCTTTCACAACACGCATCCTTGACTTGCCTTGCATTACACGCAATCGCGACCTTCCTCGATAGCGTGTGTAATACGCAATACCGAGTTTCACTAAACAACGATATGCTATTAAAATATTATTAAAACTAGCCGTTATAAATAGTAATAACCACTTTTTGAAATTTTGTAAATTTTATTTTTCAAAATGGAATTCATTTTTAGATTCGGAGTATCGAATTTAGCCTAAGGTGAAATTTTGGTACTTTTCGGATAACTTTCATATTCTGATGAATAGTGAAAATTACTAAATTATAATTAAAAACAACTTTTTTAATCGAAATAATTAATAGTGATAAATCATTAATTTGAGTGGTTTTAAAGTATATTTAGAATATATTTTTACAATTTAATACAATGTTGGTCATTGGATGTAGTTTCACATTTAAACTAGACATAAACAAGTGTCAATCTTTTGATAGATATTGTTTCTTAAAAACACGCTATTTGTTTTAACAGCGGGATTTAATTATAAAATTAATTAATGCAACTTTTATGTTATGAATTTGGTAAAATAGACTTCATTTTTGAATTCGGAATATGAAATATAGCTTGGGATGAAATTTTGGCATTTTTTCTGAAAAACATCAATTTTTGATGAATAGTGAAACCACTAAGTGGTAGGTTAAAAACTGAATTTTGCATAAAACTTAATTTTACCGCTTCTGTGAATGGAATTTCGAAAATCCGAGAGACACGGTTAATATCAAGAACTAAAATGTGGTTCAATGAGATGAAAATAATTTTTGGTGAATAGTAACTTTTTACTTTTTTTTTACCGCGGTTAATAGTAAATAGGGTAACTAAGGGTAAATATGATATCACTATTACCCTAACACATGTCCTAATTCTATTGGACAAGTGTAATTCGACCAAAAACAAACTTAGGAATAAAATATGACCATTTAGGCCCACTTGGATTAGATTAGGACATTTATTATTAATTTATTTAAAGAAGGGTTAAAATAGAAAAAATCAAAGTTTAATAAGTAAATCATTTTTAATATGGGGTTATGCATAAGATAAATTCGATTGTAAATATTCATTAGAAATCTAAAAGGATTTCCTACATGATGGTATTTTATTTGTAATTTTTAGACATCAAATAATTTAATTTATTTATGACACAACGATGATGCAGTAATTATCTTATTAATGAAATATTGACATAATTGATGTTATAAACACCAAAATAAATATAATTTGAAAATTTTTATGAATTCCACTAATTTTCTAGGTTACCATGATATATTAATGCTGATTTAATCAACTTGGATCGAACATTTAATTCTGTTATGACTTTCACAAAAATCATATATCAAATAGTGTCAAAATTGACACAAAATAGTTTTTAAATCAAATATTATATTATTAATTGTTATTTTATTCCTAAAAATCTAAGGTTCGGCCAAATGACATAGATAAGGATATATATATTAATAATAAACAATTTGGGGTTCGTTTGGCATGTTATAGTAAGTGTATTAACCATATAGTGAAAGAAAACAAAAAGACACGGTAAATGTTAAATTATTTAACTTAGAGTTAAATCTAATTGATAAGGTTAAAATAATATCCTAAACTTGTCTAAATTCTATTGGTTGATAGGATTTCGACCCATCCCCACTTTAGCTTCGAAATAAGACCCTTTGGAACCATTATAAACCGATTTTGACTTTAATATAAAATAATATTTTGAGATATTCCTAAGGTGCCCCTCTCCTCCCCTATAAAAGGACACCTCCTCCCCCTCCTCCTCACACCAATTTGAGCACTCAAGCTCGGCCAACCCCTGCCAAAATCTCTTCTCCACTTCCCTAGCAACATCCTAGAGGTTCTGGTCTTCCTCAAAGACCAATTCTAGTGCCCTAAGAACAGGTCTCAAAGAGGCACTTCAAAGAAGAGGTAATTACCGTTACCAATTCTTTCATCTTTATTTCTTCTTCCACTTCTTCTTCTTAGGTTGTTTCACTATGAAGTAATAACATCAGTATCACTCATATACTGATATGTTATTATAAGTATGAAACAACCCTATTTCACCATCTATCCATCCTACGGAAAAAGAAATCACCGCGCGTGCGTACGTACGGAATACCGTCTCCACGCCGTGGTGTAATCTATTTTCCACCACCACCTTACACGGATGGGTATAATGGTGTAAAGAATAACTATACATAGTTATTATAACATCATATTGATTCTGATATATTGTATAATCCACTCCAATTCAATTCAATATTTATAGAAATGATATCATCGCTCTTGCGTACGTACGGAATACCGTCTCCACGACGCGATGAGATTCATTCTCCATGTTAACCATTTAAGAATGATTATAATGTATATATAAGAAATAATAATGAAATATATGACATTATAAAGCTACTGGATTTATGTATATATATATGTATGTCATCTACCTACTTCCATTTCAAGACAATAAGGAAAGTAAAACAGCGTTCATGCGTACGTACGGACTACCGTCTCCATGAACGGTGTTTTTCATTTTATTTATCTATCTATTATATATATATATATACTGAATATATATGATATATAAATCATATTTTATATTCTGGAAGTAAGTAAATCATGATATAAGTAATAATTATGTCAAGAACAACAAGTCAAAACACCAACGATAAATGAAACGATTTTACCCAAAACGGTTCTTTAACATGGAATTTACAAAAGAACGGGTAATATAATGTCATAAGTGAACCATATATGATATCATAACAATGAATATGATTCTGTAATAAGTCAATAACATGATTTAAATCATTATACAGGAGGTTCGGACACTTACAATGCAAGTCGGACCTAAGGTAAGGGAAATATCACAATCTCATTTTTATCCGAGATTGTTTATTCGTAAGTATTTACTGGGGTGTATTTTATCATCCACATCCATGTTCCCTCAATATGTAATATTGTTTCCATCCACTTAAAATAGTTTAAATCCAATTTTTCCCTTAGGTGAGTTTTTAGTAAAGAATATGAAAGGAATCTTTTTTCATTTTTCCGTACGAGGTACTTTTTGACTTTTCCGACAAAAGTACGAAGAATGTTTTTTTTAACTTATACGGAACGAACGGATTTTTACGGTTTTATAAAGCCTTATTTTCATGAACCTTCCTCCAAAATATTTCATGACTATTTTTAATAAAATCTCTTTCTTTTAAAATTGTATGATGTTTTGTGAAAAGAAATTGATTTTGAAGAAGAAAGGATATTTTCCTCAAGAATTCATTTCAAGTGTTTTATCAAAATTATTTTCCATCTAAGATAATAAAGGGTTCTGTTTCTATCCATATTTTTACATTGATTTGACTATGTTGTGATGGAATTATGTTTATGAATTCCTTTATCTTATATGAATGGTTTTATGATGTCATGTTGTTTAAGAATCCCATTTTTATTACATGGGTGATGCAATGATGTATGATTTATGATTTTGTGGCACACATAAGAAAGGATTCATTAAGAGATGGGTGGGACCTATATCTCCCTCCAATGCATTGGGTAAAGATTTCATATCTCATGAGATAGACATGGCTGGAATGGTAGGTTATACCGGTTCAGTGAAACAGGACTGAAACGAGGATTACTCGATTCAGAAAGGGACTTTGTCCACTAAGATAGTCTTGGCAATGAGTCTTGACTAACAAGAAATGATTCTCTATGATTATGTGTGTATGCCACAATGAGTAATGTTTTAAGTTATGGTTTCATTTTCACTACTATGATTTATCCCATGTTATGAAATTATGCTCTCTTTTGCAGGTTAAGATTTCCAAAAATGTTATGTTCTTATGAAAATGATGTGATTGATATTTCTTTTGTTTACCCTTACTGAGCATTTGAGCTCACCCTTTTATGTTTTCTTTTCCCCAGGATATAAAGAAAGGTTTTAGGTAAAAAAAGGGATGACCTTTATGGGAGATATTGAAGAACTTTCACCACGATTAGAAGATTACGTTCCGAGTTTCCAAAGACACTAAACTATTACGATCCTTTAGTGTGTGTTTTTGTTATGTACTAAGTATTCCACAAAAGTAATGTAATGTCAATGTACGATAAGCTTCGGGTCTCTACATGGATATTGGCGTCCAGGGGGTCTCACCCGGTTCGGCAGGTTCTCCCAAATGGGGATGCTACTAGGTTTTCTTAAGCATGATTGAAGTCGCTTCATATTTTCACATTCTATTCACAATTTTCAATGGGGAAATTCAGGACTTATTTTTAGTCCCTTGAAAGTAGTATGCTATCATTTGGGAAATGGTGGATAAATCCCTAAACCAACTAGTTTACTTCACTAAAATTAGTGGCATTTGAAATTCATCCTGACTGTAATCGATGAACACAATGAGTATCTCATCCCGTGGGAGTGGTCGGATTAGGGAATATTTCAGGTCATTACATTTAAAAATCAAGTCTAAGACTCTCTCTTTCTATCGCTGCTTAAAGTTCATGAGATCAGTGACCGTCATCTTGGGTAGCGTCAAACTTAATTTGAAGAGAAACTATCACTAGAGGTCCTCCCTCTCTGTAATTTAATTCATAGGAAGGCTCGTATAGAATATGAAAGAAAATCCCTATAGGGTACGTATGAAACACCTTAGAATTTCAGCTTCTTGTTTATCTAGAGTACCCATGATGGGGTCACAGTAAGAGGCATAGTGCATTAAATGCTATTACGGGTCCCCCGAACCATTCAATACTTGGAATATAGGGTTCCCGATGATGGGTGGTGGAAGAACATTGCACACCCACTTAGTATAGGGTTTACGCTCTAGTTTTATCGGAGCCTGCCTCCCCTCCATGAAATCTAGTTGGTTTATTAGTTACTTGATAGTGTTTGAGATCCCTTTATTCTTATCTTGACGGGATTGATATTGAGTTGGTGCTTCATGGGAAAAGATTGGGTGTGCCTGTGCAAATGGAATTTGGGGTGGATAGTTAGTCGGGGGAATCATTTGTGAGTTTACATGGGTATATTCCAGATGCCTTCCAAATAGGGGGAAGTCAAGATGTCCTTCCAAGTCTGGGACTAATGGTCCTCCCAGCTTCAATTTGTTCACCGGGATGAGTTCCTGTGGTATGGGGACATCTTCGTGGAGCACCTATTAACGTTCCGCAGAGGGAACACATCCGGAAAGATAACTACCTCGACGTAGCTCGACATTATTTCATTTGAACTCTTTCATTTCCTCCTCCTTCTTAGTGAACCATCCCTCAAGGGTAGGGGACACACCCTCATGTGGAGTAGGAGGTGGGTCATAGAAGACCATGGATTTATTTTTCTTTTTGTTGGAGTTTTGTGGGTGAAGTAATGTCAGATTGACAAAAGGGGCACCAAGATTTAAGGCCACCCTCTGGTTTCGGGTATGCACACCATCATGCATGGTGTGGGATTCCTCTAGATGGGAACCATCTTCCATTGTTTCTTCTACCCATATGTCACTTCCTGTGATATCCATGTGGTTGACACTCCCCATGTTAACTGAGGCGTACTGCATTGAGGGTGGTGTACCTGGTTCCGAATGGTAGGATGGTTTTTGGTGCCATTTATTGGACCTTCTACTTCTATTTTGAGGCATTCATAATGTTTATTGGAGAATATTGACCTGAAGGGAGACCGAGTCATACCACATAATGCGCCTTTGTCTCGGATGTTGTCAACCACAAGAAGGGATGAAATGGGAAACTTCTTTGTCCATCGTTCTTCATAGACAGTGGAAGATAGAAGTCCACCGTGTGGGGATTTGAGGTAAAAATTCTCCCAGCCCTACGCGTAGGGGTTGTTCCAGTTCTTTTTCCACTATGCTACAACCTGGATTTGTTGGTCTTAAGAGGTCATTTTTCTTTAAAAATGCCCCCATCCCTATGGGCTGGGGTTTTTCTTGTATCGTAGCGGTAGCTGCCACTATGGCCACTATTTCAATTTCACATGCTCCCACACGGCTATAAGCCAAGTACAATGTTGGGCCTGAATGGGGTCTATGGTCTTTCGAAGACATGAGCACTGCTTGTTGGTTGGATTCCCTTAGGTGGGAAGCATACTGGATGTTCTTGGTTTCCTGAATCAGATGGTTTTCGATGGCTTGATCTATTCGTCCCTTGGAGCTTATGAGACGTACCCTAGGACGAGTTTCATTGAGTATCCCATCATTCATGATTAGGAGTTTTGATTGATTTTCACCTATGGGGGATGACATTGTAGGATGAAATTTCTCTTGCTGCCTACTAGATAGGGAGTGGTGCAAATTGTAAAGCTCCATGTTCTCCCCTCGAACTCCAGCAGAGGTTTTTCCATTGAGGTGATGCAATTTATGTAGTGCATTGAGGCAATCCTGTTCAATGTTTTTCTTTCACCATTGTAATTGTGGCTGCCTTGTGTATGGGAGGTATTCCAAGTCAATCAAATGGGGAATCTCTCCAATTATGTTGACATGGTCCATGTAGCCTTCGTAGGGTAGGAATGTTTCCTTTAGCATCTAAATAGTTTCCCATATATTGAGTCAAATGTCATGAATTCTTTCCCTAGACAATTCCCCTGGTATGCCGAAGTGAGATGTGGCCTTATGGAAATACCTTAATGGTATATTATCCCTAGATAGTTTCCTTATCAAAAGAAACATATCATGTTGTTGTTCATTTGGATGCTCTTCTACTTGATATGCTAACTTGACAGCTTCTTGATGGTTTTGTTCTAATCGATCAGGATAGTGGGGGCCTTATTGATTTGTGGACACTACGGGGGTGGATTATAAGATGAGCGTTGCCCTGGGCCATCCTCTAGTTGAGAAAGAATACCACTCTTTATTCACAGAGTTACTGATGTACATGACTCCTTTCCAAGTGACTCAGCATTGGAGGGATTTCCCATATTTGTTCTGGCAAGGGGAGGACCTTCGTTCTATTATGTATTTTGGTTGCAAGGAGGTTCTTCGCAACTGGTGTTGTGATGGCGAGGACTACCATGGAAACTTGATGCTCGACCACGTGGATTTTACTAATAGCATGTACCCTGGGGAAGACCTTCATAGTGGGAAGTACCAAGAGGAGAACATTTTGATTCTTGAAGGCACTATGTGGAGGGACTTCACATCAACTATCACTGTGGGGAGGGACTTCGCAATGACCATCATCATAGAGAGGAATTCCATCATGACTAAATATTTGGCTGCAGGGATAATTTACACAGTGTACATCCTGGGGAGGACCTTCAGGGTGTACTGCAATGAGTGGAGGACCTTCTTATTTCTTGGTGTTACTGTGGGGAGGACCTTCACAACAACTATCAGTGAAGGGAGGGACTTCGCAATGACAGTCATCATGTCCAGGACAACCATCATGGCTTGATATCCAACTATAGGGTGAAACATATCTACAGCGTATACCCTGGGGAGGACCATAAGGGAGGGAAATATCAACATTAGGAACTTCCTTCTATCTAATATTATGGTCATGGAGAGGGATAACTTGATACGTAGTAGGATATAGGATATTGTGATTGATCTTTCTTGATCCCTGGAGTAAGACCCATTGGGTTCTCTATGGAGGACCTTTAGAGCTGCTCGTAGAGACATTGTGGAGAGGACCATCTAAAATGCTATTTCCACATCCATAATTTGGTAATCGAATGATAGGGTCTTGAGCCTTGTTTAATATATGTTCGTGGGTGTCAAGAACCGTAGCCCCCAGTATAGCAGGATCATGTTTGTGCTCCTAATTTTCCTATTTCCTTTGGAGATTTTCAGTGTTGGGCACTCTCTAGCAGGTAACTGGGGACATCTATTGTTGGTAATGTACATCATATTCTATTTCCCATCTCATTTGGTCCTATGATGTTGTTGGGATATGATGATGAGAATATTAAGTTCTGGAAAGGATATATGCATGCACTGGAGTGGCATCCACATTGGACCAGTGTCCCCCAGTTGGAACGGGTATTTGTTCCCGATCCGGTTGTCCGTATGTCGTGGGATATTGTCTTCGACCATTTTGGATTGGGGTAGGGATGCATAACAACACTAGAATAACTAACTAATTTTTAGAGTGAGTCATTCTGTTTGAGATAATTGGGTCATGGTCCCAATTTCTTTCTTCGTTGCAAATGTAATGATATCCTAGCATGTTTTGAGGATATGGTCTGGGATCAACCATTGATCGTCCAACATGGCCATGATGTGTTGGGATACATCTTTGGCTGGAACGGGTATAAAGTCCCACAATGATGTCAGAGCAAGAGATTGTGCCTACTCCTGTCCTCCATGAGTTTCAAGTAGATACTGGAAATTCTTATATTCCGGGACAGAGGAACGTGTATGTCACTGATTGTCTTCTCTGGCTGCCACCGTAATTTACTTGTGGTCTTCATATGTATCAGTGGGGATTTTCATCCACCCTCTTTCTAATTTATTTATCTCACAGGATTTGAATTCATGTATAGAAATTCGACTCTACTCATATTTTCTTGTCCCCTTATTTGAATGGCGGTCTTGATATGCATTGGCAGGAATTTGTGCCTGTGTATAGCCTTCTACAACCATATTTAGATGTGAAGCTTGATGTGAATCATCAAGTGTTTGTGTCTACGTATTTTTGTTTGCATTTCTATTTGGATTGCGGGATTCTTGTGCAACAGCTGGTATTTGTTCCTACGTATAGCATGTTTCCACCCTATTTTGGTGGAGGGATTGTTGTGCATCAGTAGATATTTGCATCTACCCTTAGCTAGCCACTCTATCTGCATGGTGGGACTAGAGAGCACTAGCAGATACATGAATGTGCTCTTATTGTTCCACCCTATTTATGGGGTGAGCTTGAGTGGAGAGGGAAGAGTTGTGTGTCTTCCCATTAAACTCTATCGCCTAAGTATGGTGGAGCTGTTCCTCAGGAACCATGGTGATTGTGTGTCCCTGGTTATATATTCTCCGCCCTTGGAAGGTAGCCCAAGGGTCCTGGGACTCTTGGACATTGGCAGGTACCATCAGCATAAGATC
This sequence comes from Viscum album, assembly GCA_963277665.1. Taxonomy (NCBI): domain Eukaryota; kingdom Viridiplantae; phylum Streptophyta; class Magnoliopsida; order Santalales; family Viscaceae; genus Viscum; species Viscum album. Next base: position 304,651,453 of record OY728166.1, read on the forward strand.
CTCCTCGCTGGGAGGAGGAATGGTCGTCTGGTGTCGGCGGTGATTATCTTTGGCAGGGGCCCATGGCTATGGACCATGTTTAGAGGGGATGCAGTCATTAGTATTGACTTAATTTTCCTCTCAAAGGTAACAGAGGTAGTTGTTTTCGTATTCAGGGGACAGGATCCCAAAACGGGTTGAGAAGACCACCGGGGCTGCCATTCTCTTAGGTACCATTAGCGGCTGAAGAGGTTGTTGTCAGACCATCACAAACTGGAGGGCTTATCTTGCGGCCACCATCATGGGGAGAGTACCATTTTGGAGGTACTATTTAATCAATGTGTTGGACCCCCAGCATTTATGACGTTGGGTAGGTGAATGGGTCCTTCTCTTCATTAAATCCTCGACTGCCTGTAAGAACACTAATGCATGAAAATTCATGGATCGTGGGGATTTCATTTGGATTAATGTTCTCTCCATGGGAACATGCAATACATTTATGACATACTAACAAGAATGCATCATCTAAGAAGAGTTCCTTTTATCATATGCATATTTGGAGATTCATCATGGCCCCTTCCCCTTTTTTTGTTGCGGGGGGAAGGGGCCTGGGTTGGGTGAGACCGCCGCCTTGGAAAAGTAATCATGTCAGGTTCACCATTTTTGTTATCCCTTCGAGGTAGAACATTTTTTGTGCAATGAGGTGAACAGAATTGCCCAAAATTAAATTTCCTTTTTTCTATTATCATTGTGGGTGAGACCCACCACCTAGGTTAAGGATTCACATCAGGTTCACCATTTTTCTTCCGAATTCGAGTTGGAACGTGTTGTACACACTAGGGTGAACAAAATAGTCCCATGTGAACTGTTCTTTTGTATTTTATCATTGTGGGTGAGACCTTCCGACATGGTTATGTATTCGAGACGGGTTAACAATTTTTTCCTCTTCTGTGGCGGCAAGTGTTGCTGGCGATGTGGATATTGAATGAAGAGGAAAATCATCTATCCCTTTTTCCAAATGGATGGTATCTCATCCAATTTACCATCCAATTTTTTTGACCCGTTTAGCAACATTATCTTTTAAAGAGAGTTAAATTAACCATGTGGGGAATTGTTATTCATAGTGGGTGACTGTGTGGGTGTCAACCACTCACGCATTCGGTCCATCATGTATATAAATTTCTCAGATGGTCTCTAACAGGTTTATTCATGTAGCCAAGAATGCCTAACAGCCTTGGAATCCATGATTCATGGACCTGCTTTAGAATGGTAGGTTCTTTTTGGGTGAAAATTTTGCCAATGACACTTGAGGACTCAATTGGTAAAGTTGGTGGGGGGTTAGGCTCACCCCACCCTTTCAGGGGAGTATTTTTTCTTATTCTGAGAATATCTTATAGATTTAAGTCATGATCATATGTTTGTTAATACTTGTTTTATTCGCAAAGAGTGTGTCCATGGGCTACTCTTGGATCTCAAGATCATCGTGAGCATGAATATGTTCGATGCCACAGAGGTGACGCTGAGTTAGCCATATTATAAGATGCTCAAGATTTTATCGTCATCTAGGGGAGTGGAAGGTGACATGATGTTGGGATTGGGCCCACAAGGAAGGATTCCAACATATCCTCGGCAGATGAATTAGAACCCACATTGTTTGATCGTGTGGGGCATATGCAAGAAAGCTTCCCATTTTAGGGGCATGATTAGGTGGAACATTTATGGATTGGCATCCCTTTGAGATTAGGCATTCTAGTAGGCATCCTATGTATCCTATTTTTATTAGGAATCATATTTCTCATAGTTCAGATAGTGTGGGGATTATGCGTAGAAGCTTCCCTTTTGATAGGCTTGATTTGGTGTACACATTATGCATGTGAACCATTTTGAACTTGGGCCTTCTTATAGGAATAATACGTATCCAGATTTGATCGAGATTCAATGTTCTCATAGTTCATAAGGATTTCTGATTTTGTGATCCTCAGTAACCTCTATTCCTAAATGATTCATGTTTGGTGTGATAAAGAATAGATTTTGAAATATTCAACAATGCCTACGCATCCTCCCCTGCTGGCGGGGGAGGGAGAGCCCACGACGTAAGAGACCGGGTAAACCATGTGTGAGGGAGCAAAGCGAGATTCATTTTAATGAAAAATTAAATTGAAGGTCATGTGGTCCTGCCACAAAATATTGAGGATATACCTCAGTGGGAGGGGCCCTAGATTATTTTTTGGGAAGGGGAGAAACTTTTTCCTCATCATAGTGGGGATCTAACATAAAATATTCGACTAATAATTGTTCCTTATTGAATGGAAAGCCAAATGATCACCACTAATCCTGAGAACGTTGAGGTTCAGGTTGGCATCCCATGGCTGGACTCTCGGTTTCCATGGGAATGTATCCTTACATGCATTCCCAAATCCCACAACATTATTAGTAGGCCTTCATTACGCTGCTTTCTAGGGGTATGTAGACTCAATGGGGAGCACTTATGTGACCGATGGCCTGATCATATGGGACCTGTGGCTTTGGAGGAGGCTTTGGTATGGTGCCAGAGAACAAGTTAGTGGAGGGATTTCAGAGGAATGGATGGTAATGGAGGGATGATGTTGGAACCAGAGGGAACAGTACCCAAAAACACCACATTCTGCTTTATGGTTTGTCATGTGGGATGGGAAAGGCTCTGCATACCATAGAGGTATGTGAGTAGGAGGGCCATCCGCGAGCCGATGTAGTGAGTGGTCATGGGTACCATCATCTACCTACCAAAGTGGTACATGGATTACCGCACCTCTTTGGGTTGTATCTTCAACAGATTAGGTACACGACGATGGGTTCAGTCCACGTAGTGGTACACTACCCAGAGTTACATTCTAAAGGGGTTTGGTGGATTATCATTTGTGGGAAATTCATCCGTGAGATGATTTTGGTTCGCATTTCACTAATTGGTATCACAGTTCTTCTTATTATTCTTAAATAATCCGTTTTTATGTTTCACGACAGGCTATACCTGTTGAAGAAGTGGTTCATGGTTCATGCTTTGCTAATGAAATAAGACGGAAGCCAGAAGTGAATCTTCAGAGATTCCTTTATGATTTCGCCGCAAGTCCTCCCTCTAACCGTCTCTTATCTACCTCCATCTTCGTCTCTTGTTCTTCCTCTCTACTATTCTTATTTTATTAAACATCAGAGGTATCATATCTACTGGGCATGAGGCATAATTTGTGGAGGCCCATTGAAGCAATTTTTTAAGCCGTGGAAGAATCGGTCAACCGATGTTTGTAGAGACTTTTGTTCCCTATAATGGTTCGAGGAACCCTACTCGTATTCTTATTCCACAAAATTAGGGGTTCGATTCATGTTACAGAAATATTCTTCCATATATAAATCCTTAGGTTAATGTTGTTCATGGTTTTCCATTATCGTTGTCCGTCATTTCGTGGACCGACAGTTTGCAGACCATCCCGCATACCTGGCGGTTCGCAACCCATTTTCATTGCTTACACCTCCCAGTGATGGTATACGGGATATTTTAAAACACGAGATGCTTAATGTTCCTTCAAATAAATACAACTCAATTTTTTTACCTTCTCCCAGGTAGGGGTATAGAAGTGATTAATTCCTTCTATAATGAAATCTCCTAGGTATTTCTTCTACTTAACAGAATTTTTAGGACCCTACAAATGTTATATTATGTCTGATCTTTTGTGTTTATTATTCCTACTCATTCATTCCCCATTTATATTATTTTTATAAAAAATGTATCACATAATTATTTTTTTATTCCCAAACTTGTATTTATAGATCAACCATTTATTATGTTTGTCTCAAAGTTATCTTGTGTTGTTTTAAAAGTCAGGGTATTATGGAATTTTGTTAGGGATGTTTTAAATAATTTTGTTGTATTCTAGGTTTAATATGTTATGCTATGTACATAATTCCCAAATACACTAGAAATATCTATTAGTTGGGTTCTTTTATTTTTATTTTTATGCAGTAAATCTTAATTTAAACTGAGTTAAAAAAATGTGTGTTATAGTTGGTATTAGTGAAAAAGATTAGCTATTTTTGGGATTATGGAAAAAAACTAGGGAAATAATTATGTATAATTATATATATATATGAATACATAACTAAATTTTAATATGTATATAGTAAGTTGGTTATCATGAATATTCATATCGCTCAAGATACTACAGGAGGATTTCGTTCTAGAACAGATGTGTCTAGTGGTAAGAACTCTAACTAGGTGTGTTAGGCCTGAGTTAGTGTAACTTGGTACATGAACGATATCTATACTACACGCATGGAATGAAACTACTAGGGGATATGATTTAGTAAAATAATAAAATCAGTTTGAAAAAATATTAAGGGGATAAAATCATATAAGTGTATATGTTAAGAAATAGATAATCGATAACAATGAATAAAGAATAAATATCCATATGTTAAGGAAATACATGTAAATTGTATCTTATATCTTTAATGTCATTAGATATTACTTTATGATTTTATGTGTATAAAAATAATTTTTACTAATTTTCCATTTATTCTATCCACTGGCCTTAAATATGAGGAACATGGTAAATAATCAATGTGATGGGAAATGTGATGAATTTCCCAATGAGATGACCAGCCTGATGGAAGAGGGAATCATGAATAATATGATGATAATATCTCAGTATAATTGAGTTCTGAATAGAAACCATGATCAAGTGTAGCTCCCAAACTCCCTAATAGAGAGTAAGAAACAATTGAGATCTTTAGGAGATAAATGGATCCTACTTTATATGGATAATTTTGTCCATTAATTGTTAAAAAATATATCAAATCCATTGAGAAGAACTTCTACATACCTCTATGATTAAAACAAGAGATGTTTCTACTTTTGGTTGATCAAATAGAGGGACAATATGATCAATGGTTTACATTAATGAAGAATATGATGCCCTGATGAAGGGATCCAATTGATGTGGTGGAATGAATTCTTGAAATTGTTTTTTTGATAAATATTTTCCTTGAACTCTCCCTCATAAAAAATGGATATATTTTCCCTCAAACAGAAAGATGAAGTATTTATCAGGATTTAAAAGTAAAACCTCACAAGAAATTCATGATACACCTCCATCATTTTCCACACCCCAAATTCATGGTAACCCACTTCTATGGTGGGCACAAACCTTGTCAATTAAAAGCTCTAGAGATCTGAGACTTTGATATCTATGATGAAATGGTAAGATGTTACCTCAAATTAAAATTTTTTAATGATGAATCCTACAGATATCATGGTTTAAGAAGAATAAATTGTAGTTGAATTCTGTGGTCTGATTGATAATTATGACATTTTTAAGAGGTTTCCTCTTTCCACTAGTCAATAGTGGGAATGATGCCCCTAAAAAATTTCCTAAGGGGAACAATGAAATACATTATATTTGTGAAAGAATGTGCCCCAGCTTTTTCCTTTTTACTAGAAAAAAAATGATTCCATGTTGGATAAAATAAATGATCCAATCAAACCCTAATTTCATTGTTCATTTCAAAAACTATAAAGAACCTATTCTTTTTACAAGCCAATGCACTAAAAATAGTGTTTTTGATGAAAATACACAATCTCCATGGAAGCAAGGGTGTTCTTATTTCCATCCCAATTATTGATGTTGATCCCAAAAATAATTTTGTGATAGGTATTATAGTTATTTATTCAAGAGTAGTGGACATAATTTTTTATATTTGTTTTATACAATTCATCTTATCAGAGAATTTTAGTAGAACTATTCAAACACCACCATGAATCATAAAATTTTAGGTATCTATAAAATAGAAAATGGGGAAATTATTACATCCCATGTATATAATAGCTCACTTGTAAGAATTTGTTGGATGATTATCCCAGAAAACCATTTCATACTCCCTCTAGTAGAATTTGTTGTAATTATGGGCATGTACTGGATTTCCAAATACAAATCCAACAGAAATTTCCAAAAGAAGTAGATATATATCTATATTGCTAATCATCCACCAAATTTTATACATGTGAAAAAAGGATGATGAATTTTCATTACCACCAACATCTCCAAAAAAGAATATTATTTTCCTATAAGAAATTGTATCTAGCTCAAATGATTTAGTCTAAGGAATGAATCCTCTGTGAAAACATGCCTATTGTGAGGGAATATGACAATTTTTAAGAGAAATTATCTATTCATCCTCCTACCTAAGAGAATGAATTTTCAATGGATATTATACATAGGGAATTTCCATTATCGAAGAATACATATAGAATTGATGTTGTCGAACTTGAGTAGATGAAGATACAAATACATTTTGAATCCGAATTAAGGGTTCATATTCCCATTTTTTCACAAGGGGGTGAACCGGTTTTCTACATAAAAAAGAAAAATTGGTCAATGCCCCATTTCATTGATTACTGTTATCTAAACAAGATCACTATAAAGAAAATTTATTATATTCCTTAGATTGTAGAATTTTTTGATCATTTATGTGGAACACAAAACTTATCCATGGAAGATATTCGGTCAGGATGTTATCAATTACTGGTGAAGAGAGAATATATCCCTAGGACTGCTTTTCATACAAGGTGCATGCATTTTGAGTTCATAATGATTCTATTTGGACTCACTAATTCTCTAAAAATTTCATGAACATGATGAATTGAGTCTTTAGAGAATATCTCAAAGAAGATTCATCTTTTTAGATGATAATTTATTATAATCCAAAACAAGTAGGAGAATGAGGAGTATCTGATAAAAATTATAAGGAAATAATTAAATGAGAATCACTAAGATAAGTACAAAAAATGTGAGTACTGGTTGAATGAAGTCTCATTCTTGGGTAATATCATAACAAGTAATGGGATATATATAGACCCTTCAAAAACCAATGAAATTAAAGGATGGTTTAGGAAATCATATGTGACATATATCCATTTTTTCCTTGGGTTAGCTAGGTATTATAACTAATATGTGGAGAATTTATTATAGTTTTCAAACCCTATTTCAAAGAAAACGTGTATAAGAGTAAAGATTTCAAAGAATGATGTATGTGATAGAAGATTTATGTAATTTTAGAGGAGAATTATCAATGTACCTATTCCCACACTACCCAAATGTGTACATACCATCAAGGGATTCAATGATGGTTTGAAGAAGGGATTGAGTTGTGTGTTGATGCAGAATGAAAAACTCATAGCCTATTCTTTATGTCATTTTATTATTCCCAAACAAAACTACATAATTCCTAATCTAGATTTAGTTGTAGTGATATTCACATTGATAATATATTGGCAATTTATATTTGGGGAGAATGGTGAAATATATAATGATAAAAAAATACTCATGAATATATTCAGATAGAAAGAACGGAATATGCGCCAACAAAGATGGTTAGAGCTGGAAAAGGACTGTCACTAATCAATCCACTAACATCTTAGTAAGGAAAATAAAGTGTATAATGAAAAAATAAGAATGGATCCATCCACTCAATCATTAATAAAAATTGAGAGAGATTTGATTTTATTAGATTTGTAAAATAATGAAATGAGAATCATTAAGGGAGGAACACCATCAAAACATTCACAAAGGATTTATAAATTAGCTCTTATGTGGAGGTGAAAGGATGATCAAAGAAATGATGTAGGAATTCAGAAGTATGTGGAAACTATATTGGGTAGGAAATCCTTGGAGTTCAATGTTAATGAATACCAAATAGTGATATTTGTGTCAAGATTATGTGTTCAATAAAATCCTATGATAGAGACTGAATTTTTAAATGATGGAAATATTTATAATTTATCCATTTACCGAGGAAGTAAAATGATGTATCTATATCATTGGGATCACTATTTGTGTGAAATATAAAGAAATAGATAAATGGATATACATCAAAGCTCGGTATTTCATCAATTGAAGGAGGAAAAGAGTAAGTATAATGGAATGATTAAACTATTCCTTATACCATCATGGAAATTGTAAAACATCACCATATACCTTTTCACCAAAAATCGAAAGACATCCTTAGGAAACAATTATATATGGGTTTTTGTGGACTGTTTTACAAAGACAACTCACTTTATTAAAATTCAAGAGGACTTTTCAATTCATTATCTTACATGGATATACATCAATAAAGATATATAAATTCATATTATTCTAATTCTAATTGTACCTGAATGATATTATAGGTTCACATAAATGTTATCGAAAGGTCCCCAACATGGTCTAAACAGTGATTTGAACATCATTACAAATGATCATATTTAAACTGAGGGAGAATATAACCAGTCTATTATGACATAGTAAAACATGTTTGGGGAGTGTTATATGGACATAAATGGAGGATGGGGCCAACATATTCCTCTTTCAATTTTTATTAAAAAATATTATCTCCACCCAAAAAAACAAATGGATTAATATAAATACCATTATTGGATGTGGTGAAAAATACCTTCAGGTTGGGTTGAATTTCGCGAATGAAGACTACTAGGTTATAGAACGGTCAATGAAATGGTGGAAAAGATTATTACCATTTAGTGACACATCATCGTTACTTGTAGTTGATAGAATAGTATTGTTGAAAACCTTCAATGAGACCTAGATATTGATTTTAGAGACATAGTATTCCTCCTCATATCTCTATAGAAGAGGGTGATGGGAATTTGGTAGAAGGAGAATCTTACTCCCAGATACATCAGCCTCTTTGAGTCCCTTGATATAATTGAAGTTGTGGAAAACCATATATCACTCAAAACATACCTAAATCATGTACGTTATATATTACATGTATCCATCTTGAAAAACTACATACTATACCCTTCACATGTACTCAATCCGGATGTGGTAACTTTGATGAATGAACTCTCTTATGAGAATAATTAGAGAAAATCATAGATTTTAGAGACAATACACTATGAAAAAAGAGAATTTACTATAATAATGTGATGTGGAGAAACCGAAATATTATATAAGTGGTGTTGGAACATGAGGATGTGAAGAAAAAGAGTTACACTAATCAGTTTTACTATTGGAAATGAATATTTCGGGGGAAAAATTCTTAATTGGGGAAGATTATATGGACTTGTAATGTTAGAAAAAAATTCCCATTTCAATTTAATTAAATGTATTATAATGTTGTTATAGAATAAACATGACCTTATTTTCATTTATTATGTTCAATTTGATTTACAATTATGTTATATATCCTTAAAATTTATAATATAGACAATATGTAGTGATAAAATGGTTAGTATACATATTGGGTTTTAGCAAATCCATTTGACATAGATAAAAGAAGTGATGGCCACATGGAGAAGGATTGTACCCCATGAAGCCCATTTATCGGAGCTTATAAGGGAGAAAGAAACGCTTGAATATTCCATTGATCAAGACCATTCTGATATCCAATAGTTTATCATGATAAATATCATTTAAGGTAGAATTTTATACTCATCGATTACATAGCCCAAACCATCTTCACCAAACCACACTATTAATGTCCCATCATCACAGACCACACTCTTAGGGTGTTTTCCAATGAATTAAAGGGATCTGTATCAATACCCTAGAAGAATGAGCATGTACATTATTTTTTATATAATAATGAATATATTTTAATCTATTTATTGTTAATGTATAAATGATATATATTTTTATTTAAAAAATAACAAATAATATTTTGGTTTAATTTTAAAAATCAATTATAGATTTTATTTTTAAGGAACTGGTGGGTTTTTGAAATAAATAATATTTTAATTAAATATTTTTATTCAGTAATTTTTATTAAATATAAATGAACATATGCTTTTGATGAAATCAAATGTATTTTTTTATAAGGTTATAAATTTACTATTGTCAAAAAACCCTCATTTTTTAATAAATGTTGATTTTAATTGAAAAGTAAAAAATTGTATGTTTTTAAAGATAATTATAAAAATTGAATTTTATATTTGGAATTTTATAATTTAAATTATCTAAGTGTGAATTTTTCTTAATTTTCTAAGTTAGTTGAAATTCATTGTAAAATTAAATACCGTATAAATATACATTTTGTATTATGACATCATAAGGTCCCAAAAGTGATGTAATGAAAACTATAGAAGCTATACATGACCATATATATGTATTAAATTTCAAATAATGAGAGTTTAAGTTTATTTGATTTATTTTATAATTACATTATGAATCCTCCAAAATCATTAATATATTTTGTGTTTTTTATTTCACATCATTATGATTGTGACTCACCTCTACAAATGGAAGGTTATTATTTTTGTATGTTCTGACATTGGATGTATGAAATAATCATAAAAACACCAATATAAAATATAACATGGGTAAAAACCATGGTATGACATTTAGTTTTGTGTTTTTATTATATAGATCACAAACCCCAATAAAATAAACAAATCCAAATATTTTTTGATATAAAAACATAAATCCCCCACCTATCGTCACAAATATTCCTTGGATCATGACAATAATCTGGTATACCCTCCCTAGATTCATCCAAAGTTACCCCTAGCTCTCAGGATTCCCATCCCAAGCATTTGATGTAACAAACTCATGTAAGGATTCTTCAACTCTCCTCTTTTTATAAAGAGCTTATTTTTTGTTATGTCTCTAAATTTCCATTTGTTTATGATAGGATATGTTAACAAATATCCCCCTTATTGTTCATTTTATTTATAAATGATGATATATTTCTTTCAATATCATTAATCCTTCCTTGATACTTTATGTACATTTTTTACTATGAAAAAAATTATTAAGAGTTCTTTACATTCTCATATTTCATCATGTGTCTTCATTTTCAAATCCCATATTTATCCAATTAATTTTTATGGGATATTTTTTTCCCAAGTATTTATTACAACATGTTTTATCTAAATAATATTATATACCAATTTATATATCATTGAAAAATTTAATGAATTTTTATGTCACACTATTTTGCAGCCAAAATTTTCTTGTCGTTTTCCTTTCCAGAACAATTGGTAGTGAATAAAATAAAAATTTCCTATAAACGATATTACAATTTATAAAAAAGTATACATTTTACTAAGAATTTACTGTACTTATTCCACAATTCATAATTTTTGAATAAAATATGTTGATGATCGAATTCATTTTGTATGTTCTGTGTGGTGAACACAAGCCTGATAATAAAGTGAATGTGATAGGAAATCCTTATATTTTATCTAACTCCATTTCATTGGGTAAGTATTATTATAATGATTCATCGTGCTAAAATTTTTAGTCAACCAGAATCCTTAATCGGACATTTTACAACCTGATGTCTTGGTAGTTTATCCATGACCTATGTTTATGATGTGGTGTTTAATGTGGTTGCTACATTTAACTTGTTATGATTACCAAGATATATCATGTATTGTTGTTCATATTTATGATTTTTACTCTTCCTATAGCCCATTGATATTCCAATTTTCTATCATGGATAACATTATTCCATATATATTCCCATAATGTGATTTATATCTCATCCATTTCTTATTTTGACCCATGTTATCCAGTGATGTTTTAAAATCAATGGAATTTTATAATAATGTTATTTATGTTTTCAATAATGTTGTTGTATTCCATGTTCAACATGTTATTCTATGTAACTAATTCACAAATGAACTAGAATTATAGATCATTTGGGTTTTATTATGTGTATTTTATATAATAAATCATGATTTAATGTGAATTAGATAACAAGTTCGTTATAGATATAATCAGGGATATAAATTATATATATGATATTTATAAAAAATAAAAATTATTTAACTATAATATCACATATTAATTTCTACCATCTAATCCATTGAGAAATTATAATGTCGAGAATGTGTACATGAGGACAACCACCTCTACAAAACGATGTGATACATTGTTCATATTATTTTTACATGAATGGTAATAAGAATAAATTTATTTAATCTATATTATTTATATAATATATAAATTTTTATGTAAATTTTTATTAATATTTACCTTTCTTTCATTTTATCAATCGACAAAATGGAAACAACATTCATCCAGTTGTACGGCCTACCATCTCCATGATTTGTGTAATTTATTTTCAATATATAGAATTAATGGATTGATATAAAACATATATAATTTATATATAGGTTAGATTTTTTGAGAAGATATAAAAACAATTATAATACAATTTTTGAATATACCAAAAAAAATGCCGGAAAAATGCAGCAGTAACTACCCAAAATAAGATTTCAAAAAGGAATTATTATTAAATGATATAAAAATGTTATAATTAAATCGTACATGGAATGATATATATATATATAATTATATTCATGTAATATATGAATAATTAACCTATATTAATTTTATATGAGGTTTGAATTTGTAGGAATACTTCTGAGATATGAGTTAAGGGATTCTTTGCTATGTTTTATTTTTGTGGGACACATGCACAATGAATGACATGATTCATTTTTGTTGGGTATATTCTAATAATGACTTAATTTTATGAATTCCAATATGTAAATTATGGTATATAAAATCCATCTATGTTTCTTCCATTCATGTGATGTATGATTCAATTGTTAATAGAGTTGTATGGGTTTTGGGTTATAATTTCATTGATTAAGGAGACTGTTTATGTATTTTCTTCTGATGATGATATATTATGACCTATCTATCATGAATCACATTAAATTTATTCTGCTATGGTTTTTTGTGTATATTCAATGATTTCCATTCATTTTAATATAATTATGTACTGATGATTTTAAATTTTATTAAGGAAAACTATCATTACATATCTCTTAAGTTGAATTTATTTTACCTTCAGGTCCATGTTTTCTAAAAATATTTTAAATAATGTTATTAATATTCAAAAATTATTTTTTAATGAAATTTTCACCCATTTTTCCCTTTTATATAATGGATTAATTTTATAATAATTATTATTTTCCATGAAATTTAATATTGAATATTTACAAGAAGTGTAAATAGAATTTTATTTTCAATAGGATAACATGAATTGTATTTCTATTAATAATGACCACTCATTTATTTAATTCTTTCATTACAATTTTTCATTTAAATTTTCATATAATATTTTTTATTCAATATTTTGGATTATTTTAGATTTTAATTAAGTGATTTAAAAATGAAAATTAAATTTTCATCAAATATATTTTTATGATCATTTTCTTGAATTTCTATTCATTAATGACAACAAAAATTAGTGTTTTCTATCTGTTACATTGGATATTATACAATAATAAAATCAATATTATGTCCATTGATTATTTATGTTTATTTATGTGATGAAAAATTGTATATGAACCCCATTACACTTCCATGGGTTATTCTATGATGAATATATGAAATTTCTGTGAAACTACTTCATTATTCATTTGTTGTGGTATGATTAAAACACGACATGTTTATGAAATGAGTTTATTTTCCATGTATTCAGCAATTATATAATATGTAATAAACCATATTCCTTTCATAGAAATAAATTTTTTGAATTTTTAGGAACTTATAGAACACATATGCATGATTTCCTCATGTTAAGGGACATGATCTATATCTCTCTCCAATTCACTAGGTAGAAATTGAAAACTCATGAGATAAATATGAATGAAATAGGTAGTAAACAATGATTTTAAAAGGACTTCATCGACTATGATAGTCAAGGAAGTGAAAAAATACTACTATAATGGTTTTGTGAGTGAACCAAAGACACTATGATAGTCTTGGGATTGAACCTTAACTATAATGATGGTATGGGGACTGAACCCAATCCACTGTGATATCCATAATAATTAGGCGTTGAATACTAAGGAAGTGATTTTCTGTGCTTATGTGTACTCTATAAATCATTATTTTATGCTGATGTTATTGTCTCTTCGATTAAGTTCATTAATTAAATAATGATTACTTAATTATTAACTAAAAATTATGTTTACTTGACTAAATATTATGATATTTAGTATAAATATTGTGGTTTTAAAAATATTAACTCACATTCCTATAACATTATTCTCTTGTTGTGAATATATAATTGTGGGTATGTCCCTTGTTTACACATATTGAGAATCTAGGCTCAACATTTATTATCTTTCAATTTCCAATAATATGTAGAATGGTTTTCCATATGATTGTTTTAATAAGGGGTTACATATAAAGAACATATTGGGATATGATTTGGTTCAATTATTAACCAGTTGTTTATTTATCCAAGTCTCGAAACATAGAAAACATTTTCACCTTATTGTGTGTTTTTGTAATATCAATTGAATATTTGACTCTCTTTATATAATATATATATTTATGAAATTAATGGTCCTTTATTATTGGTATTATAGGGAGGTTTTTTATTCATTGTAAACAATGATGAAAACCAATTATAGATAACAAAATGTATATGTGAATGTATAATAAAATATCTTAGAATTATGGTGAAGGATAGTGTGAGTGGATTCCAAGAAGTTACATCCCCTTCTAGAAAATACAAGAGTATGTGGATTAGGAACATTTGTACCTATGGGAAATAACTCTAAAAATTATGTATTAGGAAATAACATTATGTTCTCATATATCATGAGAATGGTCCCTACTGTACACCTAGTATGACACTCTTGGGTGTTATTTTTGTAAATTCCTAAACACATTATTAACCATCATCATGGACTTGAATAATTATTACGAATGTCCTAAGGTAAGACTAACGTGACATATAAATAAATGATGGTGAAAACATTTATATATACTATGAAATATTTTCTTGAATATATAATTGGTCACTATGATTAAATATTAACGATCTACAACATAACCTTTTTTGTTTTAGTATATTATTTTAGATATAATGATAAATTTGAGGTGTTTGTAACATACAAGGTAAATAAAGAATATTAATTTATCATATTTATACATATTTGTGAATAAAATGTTAATATTAATTTAAAGGGAACGCTATGCTCGATGGCGTACCCAATACACAACAATGAGTTTCTTTGAAGTCTTATGTTGCACTCTAATAATAAAATAATATTATTTTAAATGGTAGTTAAAGCCTAGACGTTGTAATGAAGGGACTGAACAGAAGTAAATAAAAAACTATTACATATGTTTGTTAAACATTTTTACATTTATCCAATAAATGTTAGAGGCTTAAAATCCAAATGAATCCAATTTTAAGAATAAATACTCTAATATTTTTAAAATATTGTTTTACCGCCTTTTGATGGAGAACCGTTTTTAAATCAATATTTTGACAAATTTATAAGCTATATTTTTCAAAATGTAATTATTATTTATGATTGGTACATTGAAATTTACTTTGGTTAAATTTTTGGTATTTTTCTGATAATGTTGTTTTTTTAACGAATAGTGAAAAATACTACATTTTACCTCAAAACCTCTTTTTCATCTAATTTACATAAATGGTTATATTATCTTATTAATTGGTTTTAATGATTAATTAGAATATATTTTTACCATTAAATTCAATGGTGGTCATTATAATTAATTTCACTTTGAACATGGACAGAAACAAGTGCCAAAATTTTTATAGATATTTCTTAAAAAAACGCTAATTATTTTGACAACGAGAATTATTTTTAAATTAATTATTGAAATTTATGTGATTTGAATTTTGTAAAATTGATTCCATATTTGGAATCATAAGGTCCATATTATGTAATTAATACTCTTTTGTTTTTGGACATTATGAATAGTAACGACGGTAATTATCTTTAATTATCATGATTAATTAGTAATCGGGTAGTTAAGGATGATAAAATAATATCATAATAATAACGAATTACTCCAAAATTGTGTCCTAATGCTACTTTTTGTGTATTGGATGACAATTTGTTTCCTTGTTCCAAACATTGGGATCCTATAGAATCACTTTTGTGTGAAAGTGACACTTTGTCATTTTATTTTTTAAAGAAAAGAGAATATCACAAAAGACTGTATCACCCTAGTAAAACATTTTTAGTTTTGTCTGTGTAAATGATATCTTAAACTATACTTATTCATTTTAAATATAAAAATATTTCCTAAATCAAAGTACTTTTTTATAATTTTTAGACATTATATAAATTAATTTATTTATGACACCATGATGATGCAACGATAACCTCATTAATGAACGATTAAAAGAAAATGAAAAGATAATGTAAAATCATAGAAATAAACATTGAAAAAACCTATTGGATGAGTATATTTAGAACACATATCACCATGTCCTCGAAATATTTCAATTTGGGACCTTTAAAATCCGAAACTCATTTTAAAATAAAGTAACATTTCTTGACTTTCCAAGAGTGCCCCTCCTCCCTCTTATAAAAGGCCCCCACCTCTACCTTAGTACCCACACCTCTCAATCCATTTTCTCAGCCAAACCCGGCCCATTTCATCTCTCCACATCTCTATATTTATCATTGATGCCTCAAATTATGCATAAAGCTCTTCATGGAACCCTTTTGGTTCAAACCAAAGGGAGTTACCGAATTTAAAGGTAATGTATTCTCTTATGTTATTTTGTTTTATTTTGCTTCTCCAACACCCTAAACTCTTTTTATTACATTATTTTGTTAAAACACCAGTATATTAAATATACTAGTATGTTTTTAAAAGAAGTATTCGATCTATACTTACACACACATCCATCTAATGGTTAAAGAACATATTGTTTCTTTGGATTGCGAATTACTGACTCACGAAACGATGACTGTTCAATATTCTTTTAACACCTTTAAAGGAGGGAATTATGATGTCACTGTATTTTATATATGATATATATAGTATTTATGTTTTATATATACTTCTGTATTTTATATTTAAAACCTACTTTTATCCTTTTCTTGTGGTGCAAATGCAATAATTTATATGAGGAAGTGTGGACTACCGCCTCCTCAAGTGATGTGACTCGTTCATGCAATACGTGGAATGTATAAAGAATGAAATTAATGAACATATTTGACCTATATAACATATATATTATACTGGAATTTTAATATATATATATATATCTCAATTATTTTTAATTCCACTAATATGACAAAGAAATGAAAGTAGCGTTCAAGCGTATGTACGGCCTACCGTTTCCATGAACGGTGCATTTCATTTCTTTTTAACTAAAAATGTTATGTAATAGTATTAAATTAATATTTAATGGATATATATGATATTTAAATCATTAATACTATTCTTGAGATGATGTACTTATAAATACATGGAAAATTCTTTTCAAACAAGTTCGTTTTTTACTCATGTACCAAACATCGACAAAAACATCTGATATGAACTCACATAATTAACTAATTATTATAACATTATAATATGTGATATGAATTGAATAATAAACATTAAATTATGTCCTTAAGAAATTATAAATTGAAAAAAGTTTATTTTTTAGGATTATAACGAAACGAACAAGACAAGTCGGACTTGAGGTAAGGGATCCTACCTCTCTCTTTCTTTTTAAGTACTCTCTTTTATGTCATTTCTTTTATGATTCTTTTTATTAGTTGGGGGATGTTCTTTTATATTCCTATTACTGTACTTTCTATGTTTATATGATGAAATACCCTATGTTATTTCATCAATTCATTTTGTTTGTATGTTATAAGTGGTGCCGTTAGGCTGCCGAGTTTTCGTAAGGTGTTTTTCATCTCACTTTTATTCCCGTGAGATTTATGCTACATTTTCCACCATTTCCTTTGAGTGGTATATGTAATTACCATTACTCTACTCTCTGTGTAATATAATTTAGTTTATGAGTATTTACATCAATTTTTTATAGTCTTTTCTTCATGGGGTGTACGTTTCGGAAGTTACCCAAATCTGTAAGGGAACCTTTCACCCTCCTCTTTTTAAAAGACTTAATTTGTTATGTCTTTTAATTTACATATTTTTATGTTGGGATATGTTCTTCAATATACTTATTGATGTAAATTTTATTTCAAAGTGATTATATAACATGTTCTCTCTCATCAACTAATTTTATGAATTTTAAATCGATGTTGTTAGGCTGTCGAATTTTACCAACGGAACTTCTTAAACCAATTTTGATTTCATTGGGTTCAACATGTAGTTATTGAATTTGTCATTCTATGAATATGTGTGAATTAACATTGATTGTATTACACATAATATCCACATATATTTGGTGTACTTATATTTGTCACTTAATTATGAGATTGATTTATCTTTAATTTAAGGATACCTTCTTTATAAGGGATTTCATCTCATTTTACATTTCTATTGATACGTCATTGTTGTTATGCACCAATTCACACTTATATGGTGTATATACATTCCTTGGGAATATTATATCATGAATCCATTTATTCTCATGATATTATAATGTTCTGATTAAATTTTATTCCTCGATTATTGTATTCAAGTTTCTCTAATTTTGTTAAAAACCCTTTAACTAAAATATAATTTTTAATGTTTTAATGATTTATTCTTATAAATATTTCTCATTATTATCCATGTTTTAAAAAGGGTTTTAAGGATTTATTTATATGGATATTAATGGTTAATAAGGATAAAATCTTCAAAGTGGTATGGGACACTTTGATTCAAAAATCCCTTTATTAAATGTTTTAAATGGTTTTGAAAATGGTTTTTAGAATGGATTCATTATTTCAATATCTTAAATTGTTATATTGTTATTTAAATGTGGGAATGTTATCTTTCCTTTATGCATAAGTTATGTTCTATGATTATGTTATGGTTCTTGGGCATTGTTTATGAAGATGGGTGGTTCCGTGATAAACTAAGGGCGGGTGAGCCCAATATAGCTCTCCAATACATTGGGTAACACGAAGGGGTTAAATGTTAATGATTCTCCGAAGATATTTATGGAATATACTATGATGGGTATTCCAAACGTAACCATGGGGGTTACTCCCTACGTAATAATTTTATGAATGCCTCAAGTTACCTTTATATCTTATGATTTCTATGAGTTATTCATAAATCTTATGATTTCATGATGTATGTTAACGTGCTTAAGTTTTATCGGTAAAGTATGATTTCATTGATTCTTATGTATATATGTACTAATGATTCCTTTCCAAATTATTATATCCCTTACTGAGCTTTTTATACTAATCCCATGTTTTTGAAATGTTTTTCACAGGACAATGGAAAGGTATATGATATGATGATATTATCAAGGAAATGTTAAGAAGAAATCCATGTTTTATTTTAAATATGTTTCCGTTAGTGGGAAAAAAATTAATATATCATTTATGTAATCACTTTGATTAAATGTGGAATGTAATGAATGATTTATAATCTCATTCTCTAAAACACTAAACCTGAGAAGATCCTCAATGTCTATTCTTGAAATAACTCAAGATTAAGTAAGGTTTAAGGCTGGATCCTTATATTTGGTATCAGAGGTCGGTTTAAATAAATTTAGAGGTTAGAGTGTTGTTTAAGAAAAAGTGACAAGTTGTGTATAACCAAAATGGTTAGTATATTATATGGATTCATTTTTTAATGAAAGTTAGAATGAATTTGAGATAACCTGGAGAAGTATATCTTAGTGTTTATCATCCTCATTATTATATGATGATTTTACTGATATACTCAAACTAACCTTTTTGGTATTACTAAATGGCTGGATCTAGTTGGCACCATAGTAACAGTGGATTTGAAGAAAACTGTGATTGTTTTATGAAAGAAAAACTGAATGATATGGGAGGTGCAATGAGAACTCTTGTGGTTATCCTCAACCAACTATCTGGAGTTATGATTGACCACCTAAACCTTGGTGTTTTTTATAAGGCATCATATATGCGAGAAACAAATCCCTACGGAATTTCATGTTATAATTATAAAGGTAAGTATGTTCAAAAACCTATGTGTCAAATATGTGGAAAGAAACACATAGGAAAATGTTTCAAACGGATAGAAAGATGCTATATATGTGGAAATGAAGTTCATAAAGCAAGAACCCTCCATGGAAAAAAGAAGCATCTAGTTGACTCTAGGAAATGGCAAGAAGTTATTTCTGAAAGATCAATTTAATGATTCAAATGTGGTGTGCATGGTCATTATGCAAACACTTGTCCAACGAAGAAGTTTCGGGAATGGGTTCACCAAGATCATAGAAATATTCATTTACCAATACCTAATGCCATTCCGATTGAGGATGATGAAACTGACAATTACCAATGAAAAGTATGGATTATTTCATAACATATGTTTTCCTATTATTGGGATCTTAGGATATGATTCATGATTTTTTTATGAAAGAAGTATTTTAGAAAAAGTTGAAAAATAATTGTTAATGGATCATGATGAATGTTGAACGAGTAAGAAGTCAACATATAAGGGATTCAAGATTTATGGTAGATTTTCTGATGGTGATATTCTTAAATGTATTAAGTCTCTTTTGATGATGGAGATACATTAGAAGACTTTTTATAGTATATGTAACCCTGATGTTTGATATATGAAAATTTTATTCAAGGAATAATTATCCTTTCTTTTGGGGATATAGTTATAATGAACCATTTGGTTTTATATTATCCTTAAATTTGAGGCAATTACTGGTTAATAAATTTTGGGTTGCAAAATGAATGTTATTAGATAACCTTTGTGGTTAAAATATGTTATGGTTATTTTTGAAGATTTTATCTCTTTTTGGGGAATATTTTATGGATTATATAGTTTTGGAAAAAGGACAACACGCAGACCGTGTGACAACTCGTCGCGTCGGACAAAGCTGCGGGAATCGAACCAACAACCAATGTGTGACCGGTATTTATCGCCTACCACTGGACTACGTGAAGTCCCTGGTTAGGTAGACTAATTATTTTTAGTTAGATGATTTTATGAATCAATAGTAAGTTGATTTTGGTATATCTATAGAAATTATTAACCTATAATGGAGGATATGTGATTAGGTTAATTACTTTTCAATATGACACTTTAAGAGGAACTGATTTTATTTAGAGATAAGTGTTAATTTGTACCTTTGAAGACTATGTGATTAAATCCTTCCAATATTTGGGTTTCAATATTAGTTTGGTTTACATTGAATAATTTTATGGATAAATTGTTTATTTAATGGTCTTTGTTGAACTTTTGATTTTTTTGGACAAATTTTGAAGATTAAGAATAGATTGTTTTTATAAAGGATTATTCATTTGTGGATGATCTAATCTTGTTCTAACAATTTTTCTTTTGGTTAATGTCTAAAGACATGGGAAATATATAGTTATCTTTATTAGATTAGGTGATTCTTTAGAAGTTGATTATAGACCTCTTAATATGAGAAATTCATCCAAAATACCCATCTTTTGTGGATTGGGTGATTCTCTAGAAGTCGATGGCGTACCCAATATTCAATAACGAGTTTCTTTGAAGTCTTACGTTTCACTCTAATAATAAAATAATATTATTTTAAATGGAAGTTAACGCCTAGCCGTTGTAATGGAGGGAATGAACATATCTAACTACAAAATGATTACATATATTTGTTAAATAATTTTACATTTATCCATTAAATCTTAGAGGCTAAAATCCAAATGAATCTAATTTTATGAATAAATACTCTAATATTTTTAAGAGATTGTTTTACCGCCTTTTGATGAAGAACCTTTTTTAAATCTAAATTTTTGCAATTTTATAAGCTATATTTTTCAAAATAAACTTATTATTTATGATTTCTACGTTTATATTTACTTTGGTTAAATTTTTGTTATTTTTCTGATAATGTTCTTTTTTTAACAAAAAGTGAGAAATACTGCATTTTACATCAAAACTGCATTTTCATCTAAATTTAATATATGGTTATATTATCATTTTAATTTGTTTTAAAGTGTAATTAGAATACAGGTTTACCATTTAATTCAATGGTGGTCATTATAATTAATTTCACTTTGAAAATGGACATAAACAGGTGGAAAACTTTATATAGATATTGCTTCAAAAAAACCCGCTATTTGTTTTGACAATGGGAATTATTTTTAGATTAATTATTGCAATTTATGTATTTTTAATTTGGTAAAATGGATTCCATATTTGGAATCATAAGGTAAAAATTATGTAATTGATACTATTTTGTTTTTGGACATTATGAATAGTAACGACGGTAATTATCTTCAATTATCGTGATTAATTAGTAATCGGGTAGTTAAGGATAATAAAATAATATCATAATAACAACAAATGACCCCAACATGTGTCCTAATGCTACTGTTTGTTTCATGGAAGAACATGGTATACCTTGTGCCAAACATTGGGACCCCATGGAATCACTGTTGAGTGAAAGTGACACATTATAATTTTATTTTATAAAGAATGGAGAATATTACTAAAGAATGTATCACCCTAGTAAAACATTTTTTTTTTGTCTGTGTATATGATATATTAGACTATAAATATTAATTGTAAAGATAAAAGGATTTACTACATCATTGTATTATTTTATAATTTTTAAACATTAAATAAATTAATTTATTTATGACACCGTGATGATGCAGCGATTACCTCATTAATGAACAATTTAAATAAAATGAAAAGATAATTTAAAATATAAGACATAAAATTGGAAAAAACCTATTAGATGAGTATATTTAGAACACTTGTCACCTTATCCAAGAAATATATCAATTTTGGACCTTTAGAATCTGAAACGCATTTTAAAATAAAGTAACATTTCATGACATTCCAAGAGTGCCCCTCCTCCCTCTTATAAAAGGCCCCCACCTCTACCTCCTTACCCACACCTCTCAAGCCATTGGCTCGGCAATACCCTTCCCATTTCATCTCTCAACATCCCTATATTCATCATTTATGCCTCAAATTAGGAAGAAATCTCTTCAAGAGACCCTTTTGGTTCAAACCAAATGGGAGTTACCTGATTTAATGGTAATGTCTTCTCTTATGTTCTTTTGTTTTATTTTGCTTCTCCAACCCCTAACTCTTTTTATTCCTTTCTTTTGTAACAACAACAGTATATTAAATATACTTGGATGTTTTTAAAATATATATTAGAGCTACACTTACACACACATCCATCTAATGGTTAAAGAACCTACTCTTTCTGTGGATGGTGAATTTCTGCCTCATGAAATGATGATTTTTCATTATTCTTTTAACACCTTTAAAGGTGGCCATTATGATGTAACTGTATTTTATATATGAAATATATGGTATTTATTTTTTCTATATTCGTCTGTATTTTATATTTAAAACATACCTTTATTCTTTTCATGTTGTGCAAGTGCGATAATTTCAAATGAGGAAGTTTGGACTATCGCCCCCTCAAGTGATGTGACTCGTTAGTGCAATGAATGGAATGTATCAAGAATGAAATTAATGAACTTATGTGACCTATAAAAAATATATATTATAATTTAATTATAATATATATATCTCTCAATTATTTTTAATTCCCTTAAAATGACAAAGAAATGAAAGTAGTGTTCATGCGTACGTACGGCCTACTGTATCCATGAACAGCGCATTTCATTTCTTTTTATCATCTAATATTATGGAATAGTATAAAATGAATATGTAATGTATATATATGATATTTAAATAATTAATACTATTCTGAAGATGATGTACTTATAACTACATGGAAAATTCTTTTCGAACAAATTCTTTTTTGACTCATGTACCAAACATCGACAAAAACATCTGATATGAAATCACATAATTAACTAATTTTTATAACATTATAATATGTGATATGAATTGGATAATAAAATTTAAAGTAGTTCCTTAAGAAATTATAAATTGAAAAATTTTATTATTCAGGAATATAAAGAAATGAACAAGATAAGTCGGACTTGAGGTAAGGGATCCTACCTCTCTCTTTCTTTTTAAGTACTCTCTTTTATGTCGTTTCTTTTATGCTCCTATTTTTTAGTTGGGGGATTTTTTTATTAATATTACATTAATTTATATGTTCATATGATTAGAGACACTATTTTATTTCATCAATCCATTTTTTGGAAGTTTTAAGTGGTTTCGTTAGGCTGCCGAGTTTTTGTAAGGGGTTTTTTCATCTCACTTTTATTCCCGTGAGATTTATGCTACATTTTCCACCATTTCCTTTGAGTGGTATATGTACTTCTCATTATTCTACTCATTTTGTAATATAATTTACTTTATGAGTATTTACATCAATGTTGTATAGTCCTTCTTTCATGGGGTGTACGTTTCAGATGTTACCCAAATCGATAAGGGATCCTTTCACCCTCCTCTTTTTAAAAGATATATTTTGTTATGTTTTTTAATTTACATCTTTTTATAATGGGATGTGTTCTTATATATCCTTATTGATGTAAATTTAATGTCCAAATGATGTGATACCATTTTATCTCTCATCAACTAATTTTATGAATTTTAAAGTAACACCGTTAGGCTGTCGAATTTTACCAAGGGAACTTCTTAAACCAATTTCGATTTCATTGGGTTCTACATGTAGTTATTGAATATGTCATTCTTTGAATATGTGTGAATGACCTTTGATTGTTTTACACATAATATCCACTTATATTTGGTGTATATATATTTTTCACATAATTATGAGATTGATTTATCCTTAATGTAAGGATACCTTCTTTATAATGGATTTTATCTCATTTTACATTTCTATTGAGACTTCATTGTTGTTATGCACCAATTCACTCTTATATGGTTTATATACTGTCCTTTGAATTATATATCATTAATACCTTTATTCTCATGATATTATAATGTTCTGATTAAATGATATTCCTCAGTTATTGTATTCAAGTGTCTCTCATTTTGTTAAAAACACTTTAACTAAAATATCATTTTAAATGTTTTAATGATTTATTATTATAAATATTTCTCATTAATAACCATGTTTTAAAAAATGTTTTTAATGATTTATTTATACGGTTATTAATTGTTAAAAATTTTAAAGGAATCAAAGTGGTATGGGACACTTTGATTCAAAAATATCTTTATTAAATGTTTTAAATGGTTCTGAAATTGGTTTTTAGAATGGATTAATTATTTTAATATATCAAAATGTAATATTGTTATTCAAATGTGGTAATATTATCTTTCCTTTATGTTTAAGTCGTGCACTATGATTATGTTATGGTTCTTGGGCATTGTTTATGAAGGCGGGTGGTTCCGTGATAAACTAAGGGCGGGTGAGCATGATATAGCTCTCCAATGCATTGGGTAACATGATGGGGTTAAATAGTAAGGTTTATCCGAAGAGATTTTGGGAATATACTGTGATGGGTATTCCAAACATAACCATGAGGGTTACTACCTACGTAAAAATGTTATTAATGACTTAATTTACCTTTAAGTCTTATGATTTCTATGATTTATTCATAAATCTTTTGATTTCATGAGGTATGTTAATGTGCTTATGTTTTATGAGTAAAGTATGATTTCATTGATTCTTATGCATACATGTACTAATGTTTCCTTTCAAAATATTTATATCCCTTACTCAACTTTTTATGCTCATCCCAATATTTTGAAATGTTTTTCATAGGACAAGGGAAAGGTACATGATATGATGATAGTGTCAAGGAAGTGTCAAGAAATAATCAATGTTTTATTTTAAATATGTTTCCGTTGATGGGAAAAAATTAATACTATATTTTATGTAACCACTTTGTTTAAATGTGGATTGTAATGCATGATTTATGATCTAATTCTCTAAAAATCTAAACCTAAAATGATCATCAATGTGTATTCCTAAAATAACTCAAGATTAAGTAAGGTTTAAGGTCGGGTCCTTATAGTGTTAATGTGTACATAAAATATTAAAGTACCCTATTTGAGAATAGTTTTGGGAATTAATTTTTATAAATAATGTTCTACATTATTGTAAATTCATATTCCCAATTATTAGATGTAATTTTAGAAGTGAAAATCACTTATGTTATTATTATTTCATATTATGAATATGATTTTTCTCCATTTGATATTTATGGGAATGTGCAACCTTAAACTCTTATCATTAACCCTATAGTTTAATTCGAGTTTATAATAGGAGTGTTTGGTATTTCTCTATATAAATCTACATTAATTTCTAAGGATGCGAAGTAATATTATATATTGTGAACCATCCTATGATCTTCTATCAGTGTGATGGTAAATAAGAACTCCCAATGAAAATTGAACACATATTATGGGTCTTGATTCCTATTAAAAAGTGGTGTTTTTCTCATATGGTCATGGATAGACTCAAAAATATGATATTACAATTTTATGGGACTATATTATTGTATCTATAGACGATTATCCTAGTATTCCACCAAATCATGATGTTGAGTTGTTAATAGAACTCAAAAATAGGATTATGCTTACTTCAAATACTTCATTTAGTATGTCAGTGATTTAGTTTCATGAATTTATCAAGAAACTCAATGAAAATCTTAAAAAGAAATATATTTTTCATTGTCAGTATCATTGGGTGAACCTTTTCTTTTTTTTCTGAATAAAGATGAATCAATGCGACTCTCTGTTGAATATCGAGAGATAAAAAATATCACAATCAAGAACAAGTATCCCCTACCCCATATGGGTAAATTGTTTAATTAACTATGAGGTGATCAATAAATTTACAATATTTAAATTAAATTTTTATATCAACAAAAGTGTTTTAATAATGATGATATACCCCAGACATCATTCTATAAAAGTTATGGACATTATGATTATATTGTGATTACCTATTATCTTACTAATACCTCCAATTTCATCATTGAGTTATTGAAAGGAATCATTAGAGATTATGATGACCAATTATTTGTTTTCTTTATAGATTATATTCTATAATATTCAAATATAAATGAATATTATAATGATAAAATGAGGATTGTGCTGATAACCCAATGGAAGGATAACCTATATTATATAATTAAAAAGTGAGTATTTTTCTAGAAAAGGATTCACTTTTGGATTATATAATCTCACCAGAGGGTATATCAGTGCATCCATAAAAGAGAAAGTCTATTGAAAAATGTCCCATAACAATAAATAGAATTGATATCAAATGATTTCATTGTTTGGATTGATATTATCAGTGGTTTTTACTGAATTTCTCATGATTATCTAATTTATCTGTATTGTTAATTCAAAAGGAATATAAGTTTCTATAGATAAATTAATATTGAGAAATTATCATGGAACCAAAGAAGATATTATTCCAAATTCCAATGATTACATTACCCATTATTGATGTATGGTTTTTAATCTATATAAATGAATTTAATTCTGGAATTGGATGAATTGTCACGAAAAATTATACAAGGATAACTTATGTGCCACAATAATCAAATGTCCATGAGTAAAATTTCCCATGTCATGATACGGAGTAGGATGTAGTAATTTTTACATTAATGATCTGTATGATTCTTCTTTATGGATAATGTAGTTTTTATATAATTGTTATATGATTTTAATAAGTATTTATTCATAGATAAAGGGTTGGAAACGTACCATACAAAAAGGTTAAAGATGATTGAAAATTAGGACATCTGAATACATTACCAAATCCTGGAAAGTGAACATGTATTTATATTACTTAAGTTTAAAGGATTGTTCATTCATATCTATGATGAGGATCACAAAAGATCCAATTTTTATTGATTTGTAATGGATGGATCTATAAATCGTTATGTAAGGGTGGAAATCTTATCATTCACAATTAAGTGTCTATTCATTTATCTATGTGATGATTAAAGATGAAAGGAAAGAATATATAGACTTCATGAAAAATGTGATAAATGGTATTTAACTTAATATTTATTATGATGTAATTAAGAGTTTCAATAATCATTTATTTGTTCCATAAATACAAGATTTGAAGATGGATCCAAAAGATGAATATCATTCCTCTTCACTAAATATTCATCATGGAAGTGCACATGTGTATATATATTTGAAGGAGTATTTATCGATGGATTTAATGAAGATGTATATTTAATACTTTTTCTATCTATTCTTGGAATGTTCAGAAGATAATTCTAGGAGGCAAATGTATAGGGGTATTTTACAACCATTACAAATAAATTATGGAAATGGGGAAACCTCAATATTTATTTTATCATTAGGATCCCCAAAATGTATAATTGAAGATATGGTATATTTATTATAATTTATGAACAAAAAAATTATGAACACTTCATTACTATCATAGAATAGTTCTATTTAGATCATGTTTCAAGGATATTCAATAAGGGGGTGGTAAGATTTCATGGAGATTCAAATTCTATTTTCTCATATCAAGATCGAATATTTATCTCAATGTTTTGGAATAGTATTTATAAATACCCTTATATAGAATTGATTTTTATCTTTTTGTATCATACTCGGAAATATTTTCAGTTTTTTGGATAAATATTCCAAATCTAGATTAAATTTTGGGATCTTGTTCTATGGATTGAAAATATGGTTTGAATTAACACCTTCCTCTCGCCAATTTTTGTACAACAGTATCTTTCATTACAGACTTCATATATATCCTAATAAATTAAACTATATAAAGAAGTGTATAACTCAAACATGTTTGGATGATTTTAGAAAATGAAACAATTGGGACGTTATATTGATGAGGATGTAGTAGAGAATGATAGATCCATTCAGCAGCACATAAAGGAAACTCATAGTCAACATAAATTTTATACTTACAATTATCAACATGTACTAGAGCATACTTTTAATGAGAAGTTTTTTCTATTAATCTATCCATTGATGATGGTTAAGATATTTTGGAAGAAAAGACAATTAATCCCCTAGAATATTGGTCCCTTTGACATTTTTGATCATGTAGGGATGGTTTCTTATCACCTTTCACTTCCATGAAAACTATCTCATCTCCATGATTTGTTTAATGTATATATCCTAAAGAAGTACATACTGGATACATGATATATATGTAATGAATATATCACACCAATTGATCATGATGTTTACTATAAATGACAACATTTTGAGATTATAGATCATATCGAGTATATTCTAAGAAACTAGACCGCTCACCTAGACATGGTTTTATGGAGATTCCACCAACCTGAGGAAGCGACATGATATCCTGAAGATATAATGAAGATTAAATATGCCCAGATATATGTCTAAGGCTGATGGAATTTTGGGGGAAATTAAATTTCTGGGGTTATAATCTAACACCCTATTATTTTAGGAAATTTCTTTTTCTAATAAATTTAATTTCTTCAATGACTTGTGTTACATTCAAAATCGAGTATTAAGGAATAAAGATACAATATTATTATTATTTAAACATGATGGTTATATGATAGAATTTTTATTTCCTGGTATGAGTATTAATAAATAATTTATAAATATTTATAGTTATTTTAGATAGATTAATTATACTTATAACCAAGAACATAATTATTTTTACTCTTCATATGATTCAGAAATACCTTTTTATCAAAATATGATATTCCTTCATTTGAAAAAACAATAACATTATTTTCTTAAAAAATGATAAAAAATATTTAAATTTTTTACATATATTTAATGTTACATGTAAAAGTTTTATTTGGGTGGTTTTTTATAGTTTTCGGAAAAGATTCAATTTTCAGTGAAGATAGAAAAATGACGTTTTTTTATTAAAACTGAAATTTAATATAATGAATTTAAAATTTCCATTTTTTGAAATATTATTTTTAGTTATCATTAGTTAAATTATTTTATAATTATAAAATTTTTATCACTTCAATCAATATATGTTGGCTTTTGAAATTAAAACATTATATTCTTATCAAAAATTTGTCTATGAGAAGCTTCTTTTTCAGCGTGTCTGCTGTTATAATATTTAACTAAATTATTCCACTTCAATGAATGGAATTTTAAAACATACATTAAATATTTATAATCATAATTTTAACTATTTTATAATTATTAAATCCTATTTTTTATTACTAATTAATAGTAAAAATTGTAAATATTAATAATTGTGGTAAAAGCTAAAACAGGTTTATCATGGTATAGAATAAATATATAAGGGTAAAATTACAACTAAAATATTTCCAATACCCATTTAATTAAAATTTAACCATATCTCATATAAGTTTCAATACATATCTATTTTAATAATTATTTAATGTTTATAATGTCAGTACCCCTTTTTCATTCCAACAATAGAAAATATGTCCACTCAACCATATATAAAAGGGTTCCCCTATCATATCCTATTCATACCTCCAAACCCCTATGTATTGGAATATAACATCCCCAATGAATTAAATAATTCGACAAAAATTATAAATCCTTATTACTATTAATAAACACTCCTATTAAGTATTTTAGTGGTAACCAATGGAGGTGGTCTAAAGAGGATGTATTATTCTAAAACTAGATTTTATATTTTATTTAATCTTCCACCACCATCAACTATTATTCAAATATATTTATATAATGACCTAATTATCTTCCATATTGTTATATTTTTTATCTTAATTTCATAACCTATATAAATATCCTCCTTCATCAAATGGGAAATGAAATCATCGATGGTGAATACGACAAATAGTTACCTAGAGAATTTTTGTACTTATTATTCCATCACCGCTTATCATTGATAGATATAATAATGGATTTACATATTATTTTCCAAATTTTTGATCTGATTTATTTTTTTATTTCTAATGTCACATCTACCTTCTAACCTTCCAATCCATTTAAAAATTTATTATGTTTCTTTTTTTGTATGTGTGGACTGCCACCTCCACAACGAGATGTGATACAATATTCATATTCTTTTGACATAAATGAAAATAATGCCAGATTTAATGAAAATATATGTTATATATTATATATTAAATAATCTATAAAGGTGAAAATTATTTAAATTTCTTTCATTACATCTATCTAAAAATTAGTAATATTGTTCATGCATACGTATGGGATATTGTCTCCATGAATGGTGTAACTAATTTTCTCTATTTAAATTTAATATATAACATCAATAAGTGTAATGATATATATGATGTTTATAGAATTCATAAAAATATTTATATTATTCGAACATTATCAACATAAAATTAACATAAGTACCAAACTGAATCATGCATGAAAACTAAAGCAATTATTACATAAAACATATATTTAAATGGGATTTCTAATAAATGTGTATTAAAAGTTAAAAATTAAGTCATATTTTTATGATATATATAGATATATATGTATGGTACTGTAATATATTTATAATAAACATATATTCAGTATACAAGATGTTCAAAAGTGGTAAATGAAACTTGAGACTTTAGGTAGTGGATGTTTCATGAATTTTTATTTATTTGTGACACACACCTTATACAACAATTGTTTTATATGTTTGATGTATATACATCCAATTAATGTATATTATGATTCATATAAGGAAAATTATTATATATATATCCATCTTTGTTTCTTCAATTCATGGGTTTTATTATTCAAAACAAACCAATATGGTAAGGGTGTTATGTTATATTTTTTAATTTATCGGTATTGTTTATGATTATTCTTCATATGATGAAATATTATAACCTAAACCTCTAGAAAAACATAAATATTAATATAATATGGTAATTTTTTTAATTTATAATCATTCATTTAATTTTCCTCTCACTATTTTCTCGTTATTCTAAAATAATATTTTAGGGAAAACTGTCTATTTTTCTCACATTTGTCAAAAATCCATTTTCGATCTATCCATGTTTTTTCAAATTGATTTCATGAATATTTATAGTATTATGAAATTAATTTACAAAACATTTATTTTAAGTTTTTTACTTTCATAAATCTTAAAAATGTAATCTTTTATTAATTTTCAGAACAAGTCCCCTTTAAATTATTTATCGTAAATGAGAAAGAACTCTTCTTTTCAATATGTACGACATGAATATTATTTCTTTGCATCACAAATGATCCCTGATTTAAAGCATAATAAACATGTTTTAATTGTTATGTTAAAATTGAGTGTTTTCAATATCATTTGCGATTTTTTAGATCATAATGATGTGTCTTCAAAATGGAAATGATATTTTTATCAATAATGTTTTAATGATATTTTTATGATATTACATTCATCAATATCATTATAGTTTCCTCTTGATAATGTTTTATAATTGATATGATACTATTCTAAGATCATTATTCATTCCATGTATATATCAGGTTTATATTTATGATGAAAATATTTTCCTGAAACTTGTTCATTTTCCATAGGTAATTATATGATGAAAGAAATGAATTTTATTAGAACCTTTAATTTTTATGGGTTAATCTATGATAAAAACATAATATTTTTATAAAACCACTTTATCTACATTGCTTATAAAATGATGAAATTTTTATGATACCCATTTCATTTCATGGTTTTTAATATGATGAATTTTTTTTATCTTATAGAATACATATATATAAGTTCATAATGTGATGGGTGGAGACTATATCATCGCTCGATGAATATGGTAGAGATTTATATCTCATGAGAATAAAAAACTATTATAGGGAGTGAAAAAAATTCAGTAAGAAAATATTTCCACTAATGTATTCTAGGGAGTGATCCATTAGTACTTTTATGGTTTGGGATATAAAATTAATCTCCAATGATTTTCAAGAGATTGAGTAAGGTCAACTACGATGGGTTCGATAGTGAACCTCGTCCAAAATAATAGTCCTCAATGTGAATCTTTTAATACTATGGAAACTATTTTCTATGATTGCATGAATTCCAAATATATATTAATTATACCAAGATAATAATCTCATGTATCATTTTCATTGATTCCTTTGTGATTCATATGTTATTAAAATTCTATATTTATTCTATAATTCAATATTATGATCATTGATATATATTTTTTGGTTTCCAATTGTTTATATAATGTTATAATTAACTTATTATTCTGTAAATATTTTGGGATCATTGATATTTTTCATTTTTACCCACACTAAGCATCTAATCTCAATATTTCATATGTTTCGTTTACCTTGGATATAATGAAAGGTTTTGTCTATAATAAGTATTATATGGGTTTATGTAATTATGAACATAGTGAGTGATTATGTAGTTCACTTATGAACTATTATTAAATGTATCAATGTCTACAATGACTCTAACCATTATATTCCTCATGCATGTTTTTGTAAAATGAATTGAATATTCATCTATTTAGATGTCATATCAGTATTTGAAAAGCATGGGTAATTATATAAGGTTTTATTCCATTAATTTCAAAAATATTCTATAAAATGATTCCCCTTTTTATCTTAGATAATTAATGTAATATAAGTCCACAATCCGTAAAAAATAAATTGTTAAGAATGTATTTTATGGGTGAACAAGTGAATGTCATTATAATTACAAAATAATGTATTTAATAATAAAATAATAATGGATTTTTATATTTATGTATCATTGAAATTTTAAAACTATTGAATCTTATATTTTTGTTTAAGGAATTTTACATTTTATTGAAGGAATTATCATTAAAATTTATTATTTTATCAACATATTCTTAATAAATTATAATCATTATTCTACACCTTATTTTTTTAACTATTATACTATAAAATGATTTCAATAGATTTACAATATTTATATTATTTCAAGATTTCATAAAAGGATAAAAGTATATCATATTCCATATATTTATATTACAGATACCCTAAACCAATACAGTTTAAATATATATTATTCAAAATACATATAATTTTAATTAATAGTTATTTTCGTACCCAACGTGGAATATATCGTACTTATTTTGTGCATTTTTTGAGATATAATAATTTTTATAGCTAATTTATATTCCCAGTTTATTTTCTTATTTTAAATTTCCATGAATAAGATTAGATTATAGGAGTAAATACTCTATGATTTGCTTTGAATATGACTAACATCATTAATTTCTATAATTTAATATTTAATTCATCATTTCCATTCAAAATTTTCCATGATATTATTAAATGGGGTTATAATTATACATTCAATCATCAACTTATTAGGTCAATTCATACTATGGATACTATTTTCCAAAACTAATAATGTGTTAATGATTTAATATTGGGTATATTGTTAATGTTTTATGTCAAGCATGTTGATTTTAATATTCATTAATTTTATCCCATTTATGAGTACTTCTTATTGTATAGCTTAAAAATTATTTTGATAATGGGCATGTGGGTTTTATAGATACTGTATATTTCTGTTATAGAATATATGAGTTTGTTTTTTATACATTGGAATGTAGGTTAAACTCATAGTATGTGTTGATCTACATCGATTATATATCCTAATGTTTGGTATATCATTAAGTTATACCAGATTTACAAATCAAACCCATTATACAATTCCTATAGGGATAGTCTATAATATTGTAATGAATTGTTATAATCAATTCCAAATCCCTATATGGGGGGTCACTATGTGCCCGAAATTATCACGCCCATTTTTATTATTGTGATTATGAATATATGAAAATGTGTTTTGGATTTAAATATTTTTCTACTCACTATATTTAGGGTTTTCCTCAATAAATCATTTAATATTAGAAAATTTAACTGAATGAAGGTAGTACAGATATTTACTCTATATATATAAGGAGTAACTCTATGGGGTTATTATATTATTTGTTGTTACCCAATTATTGATCTACTTGCCAATGTTTATTCTATAATACTACTTTAATATTATTTTGTTTTATAGAAAATTTTTTATACATATATAAATGATAATGCATGTTTATGAATAAATCCATGTTCATTATCTTGTTGAGACAACATTGGTCGTACAATATTATATATGTATGCTCATACCTTACACAAAAAACCCACTAAACACAATTCTCATTTACTACACAATAGGTACCCAAAGCTAAAATAGTAGCTAATGAGATCTATGGATTTTTATTCATGTGTTTCATCTGTGGGATAATTATTCTATCCTTGTGACAGTGTCAATGATTTATAGGTTATTTGACATGTTGTTCACTTCTCATATTCTTATTTAGGTTTATTTATTTTATGAGAAATTTCTATTGACAAATTTAATGATATATTTTAGAATTTATATTACTGAGTGTTTGGTATTATGTGAATTCATTTTGAGAGTTAGGGTATTCTTAATTCTTATTTTTTTTAAAACATTATATTTTGAACAATTGTTTTGTATTGTATAACTAACAGATGTTTAATGTTGGTATTCTAATAGAATCTGAAACTCAATATTGATTTCATTAAAGATTTTATATAATTCCGATATTATTTTATATCTTCAATTATATTCACCATCCCTTGGGGATTTGGGATCTCAACTAAGATAGTGTAACTCTAAATCAGGTGGCACTGTGGTATATAGGATAGTGTCGTTTATATTTATATTATATTAATTTAATACTGAAAATGATTTAATATTTTTTAGATAACTTCTATGAAAATCATTGGATGATATGTAAACCATAACATGGTATCATGAAACTTGTGATAGTTCAAGATAGTGTGTATCATCGATTATTCGATATTTAATTAGTACTATCAGTATAATTTTGAATTTAATTTAATTTTCATAAATATTATTTAATTGAAGTTAATATATGCACATAGATATTAACCGAGAATAAGTATCTATCTTGGTTCAATCATTAAGATAATTTTCAGCAGGTAGGAACACATATGTTTCATGTAATACAGCATTCATGTTTGTGTTTTATGTAATATTTATATAGAGATATATTTTTTTATTAAATTAAACATATGTATTATATATATTTATCATATATATATATTATTGATGATTAGGTTAGTTTAGGCCAACAATTGATTCACTTGACTGAAACAATTTTCCCTTATTATTATTTCACACCTAAGTATGCTGGTCATTTATTATTTGTATCCTATGATCAAACATGTTATTTCATGATCAATGTTATTACCTAAGAATTCCATTATTTTCTATTTATATTTTTATTCCACAGATTCAATTGCTTTTATTTTTGTTTAATTTCATACTATTGATCTTTCTATTTATTTTCCAAAGTTTTCATATTATTGAGCATATCGATATTCTTTGACTGGTAATGTTGTTTTTTTTAAATAGATGAAGGGAATATAAGAATTTTGTAAAATAAAGAATTCAAATATACTATTCAATACTTTCTTCATATGTAAGGGAAACCTAAATCATATTGTAAGAGTATCAATGAGATGTATGTTACTGTCCTTTAGAAAATGAATATCATTTGAATTATATTTTTATAATATAGAGAAATATATTTAATATTAATGGATATTAAATGGTCTAATAAGTGTAACAATTATTATGTTTCATTTAAAACGTGGTTTTACTGTTGAATTTTTTTTTGTAAAAAATGAGTTTCAGAATTGGAAATTTAGTTTTTAGTCTTAGTGAAAAACAATATTACATTTAAATTCATTTAAATTGGAAAGTTGTTTTTTGAATAATATAGTTGATTTTTAAAAATTAAATTTTATAATGACAATATATTTTGATTCAATCCTGTTTGATAAATTTAATGGAATTTAATATATTCATGTTTTATTGTATGACCTATAAAAACCTTATTAAAAAAATTAAATCAAAAAGTGTAATCCATTAACAATGATTATATAATAGGGTAATGTTTTACTTTTTTTAGAAACTATTATAATATGGGTTTCAAAATCAATAATGATTCATTGTGATATTTTATATAATTGAATATCAATGGTAAATAATAAATTAAAATAAATATCAGACATGAAAATTTTTAGTAGAATTCTACGATGACGAGTAGATTTAAATTTTATTTTCAATAGTTGATTTTCCCAATAGAATTGGTGAATTTATTTAAATATAATATTATTTCTATTTTATGTGTCTCAAAATGGATGATCCTTTTGGGATTGGGTTGTGTAACAATTTGATAGATATAGATACTGAAAATTTTGGGCTTGTATATATTTAAGTCTGATTGGGGTATCATATGATTGGAGTAATATGAATGGCTGGTGATATAAATGGGGGATGTTTTAGGACACATTTATGTCTTATATAATCATTTTACATTTGTTTTGAATTAGCAATTAATTTTTTTCAGATATCTGATGTATATTTGGGTGTTTGATATAGTTTATTTATTGGACGTTTCATGTATGATTTGGATTCATAATTTATCTGAATAATTATATAGGCAACCCTAAGGAATTCTGGTGAAAGCGGAGTCTTATTTAAGAATTTTTATAAAATATTGTGTCTTTAGAACCTATGTTAATGTGCATTTGAGGCCATTGATGGGAAATTTAAATAGTTAATTTATATATTCCTTTGATTATTCTTTGATGGTAAAGGGTTTGATTATTTTTTAAGTATTCATATTTTATTTTGATTGACTGCGGTTATATTATTAAGTATTTTTTAAGAATTCTGAGGCTTATTTGGTGTTTTGGAGTTTTATATACATATAAATATGTGTCACGTATAGCATGGGCCTATAGGTGGAATTGGGTACCATATGGAGTGGACAAAGGCCCCTGTCAACAATGGGTTTTAATTTCTACCCTACAACACAACAATCAACACCAAAAATCCTCTATCTATTTTTTTATGAGGTACTTATGGTTTTTAACCCATACATCCATATCATTTCTTCTCAAATTCTCCATTTACTTCATTTACCTATAACCACATGGGTTCTCTCTCCTTGGATATAAATTATATCCTCTCCCCTAACACTCATTACTTTGATTCATGGTGAATTAAAAAATCTTCATCATGCATATATCCACTGTAACATCCCAAGAAAGTAATGAATAATAGATATTTTTATCTATGTCTATTAATGATTAAGATAGTGTTATAGAGGCTTAAAATGAAAATAAATACAATCTTATGCATGGAATACACTAATATTCTTAAAAGATTGTTTTACTGCCTTTTGATGGCAAACCATTTTTGAATCTATATTTTGACAATTTTATAAACTATGTTTGTCAAAATAAACTTATCCTTTATTATTGGGACATCAAAATTTACCTTGTGTGAATTTTTGGTATTTTTCTGACAATGTTCATTTTTTAATGAATAGTGAAAAATACTGCATTTTACATCAAAACTGCTTTTTAATCTAATTTATTTATATGATTAGATTTTGTTTTTAATTGGTTTTGATGTGAAATTAGAATATATTTTTACCATTTTATCCAATGGTGGTCATTGGAATCAATTTCACTTTGAAATTAGACTTAAACTGGTGTCAATCTTTTGATACTTATTGTTTTGTAGAAACACGCTTTTTACTCTGGCAGCGGGAATTAATTATTAAATTAATTAATGTGACTTATATGATTTGAATTTTTTAAAATAGACTTAATTTTTGAATTCGGAATATCAAATATAGCTTAGGGTGAATTTTTGGTAATTTTCTGAAAAACATCAATTTTTGATGAATAGTGAAACCACTAAGTGGAACTTATAAAGACTGCTTTTCCGTTTAAATGAAATTTTGCCATCATTGTGTTTTGAATTTTGAAAATCCGACATACATGGTTGTCATTAAGAAGTAAAATGTGGTTCAATGAGATTAAAATAATTTTTTGGTGAATAGTAACTAATTAAGTTCTTAATCGCGATTAGTGGTAATTAGGGTAGTTTAAGGTATAAATAATTCTTTAATAATAGGAAATGACCTAGACACATGTCCCAAACTTATTGGTTGTATCATGGCCGACCAAGACAAGCCATGGGTCAACTTGGGGACCCCATGGAGACACTTTGGTTTGGAAATGACATAAATAACTTTTTATTAAATGTTAAAGTAAAAATGACACAAACAAGAGATGTTTTACAAAAACATTTTTTACATGGGGTTATAAAGATCCGATTTTTGATTATAAATAGTCATTGGAAAGATAAAAAGATATAATACATCATAGTATTTTGTTTATGATTTTTAGACATTAAATAAATTAAATTATATATGACATAATAATGATGCAGTGATGACATAATTATTTGACGATTTAAATAAAATGGAAAGATAATGTAAAATCTATGAACTACACATGTCCAAAACCAGTTAGAGG
Organism: Viscum album; assembly: GCA_963277665.1. Classification (NCBI taxonomy): domain Eukaryota; kingdom Viridiplantae; phylum Streptophyta; class Magnoliopsida; order Santalales; family Viscaceae; genus Viscum; species Viscum album. The sequence continues at coordinate 304,690,503 of OY728166.1, forward strand.
AGTGGATTTCGAACCCTTATCACCTTATCCAACAATTATATCAATTTGGAACCTTTTAAAACCGAAACACATTTTCAAATAAAGTAATATTTATTTACTTTCCAAAAGTGCCCCTCCTCTCCTCTTATAAAAGGCCCCCACCTCTACCTCATTTCACACACTTCTCAAGACTTTGGATCTGCCAAACCCTGCCCATTTACTCTCTCCACATCCATCTCCTCATCCTAGAGGATTCCCTTTGGGCAGAATCCTTTCAAAGGAAGCCTTTAGGCTCAAATCAAAAGGAGTTACACTTTTAAAGGTAATTCATTCTCTCATGTTCATTTTTTTTTATTTTGCTTCTCCAACCCCCTAAACTCTTTTTATTTACTTATTTTTTAACAACAAAAGTATCTTAAATATACAAGGATGTTGTTATAAAATTTATTTGAGCTACACTCTCACAAAACTACATCAAATAGTTAAAGAACATACGGTTTCTGTGGATGGAAAAATTCTGCCTCCCGAAACGATGATTGTTCAACACTCATTTAACACCTTCAAAGGTGGCCATTATGATGTCACTATTTTTATATATGATATATAATATGTTTATGTTTTCCTTAAGCTTCTGTTTTTTTCATTTTGGGCATACCTTTATGGTTTCCATTATGGGTAAACACGATATCTTTATTTTAGGAAGTGCGGACTACCGCCCCCTGAAAGTGATTTGATTCATTAATACCATATGTGGGATGTGTAAAGGATAAAGTTAATGATATTATATATGTTATTATACTGGAATTATAATATACTCTTATATCATTATGATTCCATTCCAGAAAATACGAAATAGAAATGGAAGTAGCGTTCATGCGTACGTACGGCTTACCGTCTCCATGAACGGTGCATTTCATTTCTTACCTCTAAATGTGATGTAATATTATAAATACATGTATATGATGAATATATATGATATATATGTTATCCAAATCATTAATATAATTCTGTATATAATGAAACTTTGACCAAATTAACAACATGTAAGTGTAAGAAGTCTATTTTTGACTTAAGAACCAAATACCGACAAAATGAACATTATTAACTTAACTGATTACATGATGTTCATAACATGGTATAAAAGGAATAATGAACTTGGAAAAGATTCATAAGCAAATATATATTAACTCATGTTTATTATTCAGGAGATTAAAGAACGGTCGGGTCAAGTCAGATACGAGGTATGGGACTTCGTCTCAATCTCCTTTCATTGAGGCATATTTTATTTTATACACAACTTTCTTTTATACGGTGTATAAACCCCTTTGACTTTTACGTGTATTCAAAAGGAATCTTTTTTATACGAAGTGTTTACTAAATGACAAAAGGGAATGCTTTTGTCGTACGTATGCGGTGACAACGACTTCTCCGCCGTCGTGACCGTTATTTGAGTTTCGGCTTCCTCTACAAGTCATACCTTTTTTTTAAAAACGAAAAATAAATACCATGTTTTACTTTGGTATTGAAAATGGTTTTCATAATGTTTTTATCAATGTGTTGTATTGATATCTCGTGATTGAAATGTGGAAATGTTATGTTTCCTTTATGCATGTTTTATGTGATATGATTATGTTATGGTTCTTGGGCATTATTACGAAGACGGATGGTTCCGTGATAAACTAAGGGCGGGTGAGCCCGTTATAGCTCTCCAATGCATTGGGTAACGTGAAGGAGTGAAACGTTAAGGTTTCTCCGAAGAGATTTTAGGGAATATACTGTGATGGGTATTCCAAACGTAACCAAGAGGGTTACTCCCTACGTAAGAATGTTATGAATGCCTCAAGTTACCTTTATGTCTTATGATTTTCTATGATTTATTCATGATTTTATGAGGTATGTTAAAGTGCCTATGTTTTATGGGTAAAGTATGATTTCATTCTTATGTATATATGAACTCATGTTTCCTTTCCATGTTTTTTTTATAACCCATACTGAGTTTTTATGCTCATCCCAAGTTTTTGAAATGTTTTTCACAGGTCAAGGGAAAGGTACATGATAAGATGATAGAGTCAAGGATGTGTCAAGAAATAATCCATGTTTTATTTTAAATGTGTCTCCATTGATGGGAATGAAGAATACTATCTTTATGTGACCACTTTGTTTATAGGTGGAATGTAATGCAAGTTTTATGATCTAATTCTCTAAAACTCTAAACCCGAAAAGATCCTCAATGTGTAATCTTGTAATAACTCACGATTAAGTAAGGTTCAAGGCCGGGGCCTTATAGTTGGTATCAAAGGTCGGTTTAGATAACTTTAGGAGTTAGAATTTTATTAAATGATTATCCAAAAATATTTTTTTTTCGAAATGATATAGCATTTAAAGATTACCATGTTTCTTCATATAAGACATGTTTGTTCAGAATGGTTTTCCGCAGAGGAAAAAAGGGAAGCAGTTCTAGGAAGGCATACAGAAGGAAATAACCTTCCGAATCAGCATCCTGAGATGGTCGGAATTGGAACTGAACAGTTTGTTGCAGTAATGGCGCAGTTGACTCATGCGATAAATGGTGGTGGTATCCATACACGAGATCAGCCAGAACAACCGCAGAGGAACATGTTAGTGGTGGAACATTTCATGAGGCAACATCCACCATCATTCAGAGGATAATCTGACCCTGTGCTAGCTGAAGGGTGGATTAAAGCACTGGAGAAGATTTTTGATGTCATGGGGTGTTCAGACAATCAAAGGTTAGTCTTGCTATTTACCGTTTGGAGGGTGAAGCAGATCAGTGGTGGTATATGGTTAAAAATATCAGGGACGCCGATGAGATTGATGCTCTTGACTGGGATGAATTCAAAGGTATGTTTCTTGAGAAGTATTTTCCTAAGGCTGTTCGACTTAGGATGGAAAAGCAATTCTTGGAATTGAGGCAAGAGGAAGACTCACTGGATGCCTATGAAGAAAGGTTCACTCGATTGGCAAGGTATGCTCCAAATTTTATCCGGGACCTTGATAGTAAAATCAATCGTTTTTACTCAGGATTAAAGCCAAAATATCGAAGGGAATTAGCTTCTCATGAGTTTAAAAGTTATGAAAATCTTGTTTGATGTGCTGAGAAGGTGGAAATGGAGAGTGCCGATGACCAAGTTTTCTATAACAACCAGCAGAAGAAGAGACCGAGGTGGCAGGAGAAAGGTAAGAATTCTTCAAAAAAGTTTGATGGTAAGAGAACTAAGTTTCCAGTTTGTGATTAATGTGGCAAAAGGCATGATGGGGAATGTCTTCTAAATTCTGGGAAGTGCTACCGATGTGGTAACATGGGACATAAGGCTCGTGATTGCACTGAAAAGGATCAAGGTGAAGGTAAGAACAAATTTGATTTACAGTTAGTGAAATGTTTTAAGTGCAATGAGATGGGTCACTATGCAAATGAGTGTCCAACAAAGAGCTTGAGTGATGGGAAGCAGTTAGACTACAAGCAGAAAGGGGTGGTGAAATCCTTTGCAACTTTTCAGCAGATGTCGGGCCATCAAATGAAGTTGTATCAGGTACTTTGTTTTTTTAGATTATGCCAGCGTGTTGTTTGATTCGGGGTCTCCGCATTCTTTCATCTCTGAAACCTTTTCTAGTAAAATGGGAATACCATCTCAAGAAATGACTCTTGAACTTTTGGTAAAAACACCTGGGGGAAATGTTGAGGCAAAAAGAATTTATAAGAATCTTCCTATCCTTATCTGTGGAAAGAACCTACTTGCAAACCTTATTGTTATACCTCTAGTAGAGTTTGATGTTATCCTGGGTATGGATTGGCTCTCTATTTACCATGCTAAGATTGACTGTAGAGCTAAAGAAGTTTCTTTTCAGAAAGACTTTCAGTTTGTTTACAAGAATGAACCCTTACTTTTGATAACATATCAAGAGGCCGAGAAACTTGTAAAAGATGGGAATGAATGTTACCTTGCACACATCGTTGAAAATAAAGGAACTGTTCAGATTAATGATGTGCCAGTGGTAAATGAGTATCCTGATGTTTTTCCTGATGAGTTTCCTGGAATAATACCAGATCGAGAAGTTGAGTTTACTGTTGACTTAGTTCCTGATGTTATGCCAATTTCAAAACCCCCTTATCGAATGGCACAAATTGAACTTTTAGGGTTGAAGGAGCAATTGCAAGATTTATTAGAGAAAGGTTTCATTAGACCTAGCACATCACCAAGGGGTGCTCCTGTTTTATTTGTTAAAAAGAAAGATGGTTCTATGAGACTTTTCATTGATTATAGAGCCTTGAATAATATCACTGTTAAGAACAAATATCCTTTGCCTCATATCGATGATTTGTTTGATCAGCTCCAGGGAGCTCAGTTTTTTTCAAAGACTGACTTGAGATCGGGGTACCATCAGCTGAAGGTAAAGGAGGCAGATATTCCGAAGACCGCGTTCCGTACGAGATATGGCCATTATGAATTTGTAGTAATGCCTTTTGGGCTAACCAATGTACCTTCTGTATTCATGGACTTAATGAATAGAATTTTCCATGAGTTCTTGGATAAGTTTGTGGTGGTTTTTATTGATGATATTTTGGTGTTTTCTCAACGTAAAGAGGAGCATGAAAAAAATTTAAGGGTTATCTTGCAAACCTTAAAAGAAAGGAAACTGTATGGGAAAATTCAGCAAGTGTGAGTTTTGGTTGCAACAAATTTTATTCCTTGGTCACATTGTTTCTAAAGATGGAATAACTATTGATCCTGTAAAAACAAAAGTTGTGGAAGAATGGCCAAGACCCACAAATGTAACCGAGATTCGTAGCTTCCTTGGTTTGGCGGGCTATTACTGAAGGTTTTTTAGAAATTTTTTACGGTTATCTAGTCTAATGACTAAGCTAACTCGGAAGGGTGTTAAGTTTATCTGGACAAAAGAATGTGATGATTGTTTTCAGGAATTGAAAAGAAGATTGGTGAATGCTCCAGTTTTGGCACTACCTTCCAGGAATGGTGATTTTGTTATATACAGTGATGCTTCATTGAAAGGACTTGGTTGCGTTTTAATGCAGAACGATCAGGTAATTGCTTATGCTTCACGACAGTTGAAAACTCATGAGGTAAATTACCCTACACATGATTTGGAATTAGCTGCTGTTGTTTTTGCTTTAAAATTTTGGAGGCATCATTTGTATGGAGTAAAGTGTGAAATATATACCGATCACAAAAGTTTAAAGTATATATTCACTCAGAAAGAGTTAAACATGAGACAAAGGAGATGGCTGGAATTAATCAAGGATTATGATTGTACAATTCAATACCATCCGGGAAAAGCAAATAATGTGGCTGATGCTTTGAGTCGAAAAAGTAATGCTTCAGTAACAATGTTGTGTTTGGAACGTGATACTTTGGTTAATGATTTGATGAACATTGGCATAGAAGTTGTTGGTGCAGGAAGTCCTTCTGTTTTGTTTCAGTTATCAGTGAGATTTTCTCTATCAGATAGAATCAAGCAAGCACAGAAGCAAGACAGTGAGTTGCAGAAAAAGGTAGAGCAAGTTCAGAAAGGTAAGTTGCCTGAATTCAACATTGATAATGATTGTGTTTTGAGATTTGGGAAGATATTGTGTGTGCCTTGTGATTCACAGTTGAAGAGAGATTTGTTATGTGAAGCTCATAGTTCTCCGTTTTCAGTTCATCCGGGCAGTACTAAGATGTATAGAGATCTGCGGAAGTATTACTGGTGGGATGGAATGAAAAGAGATATAGCTGATTTTACTGTGAAGTGTTTGACTTGTCAGTAGGTTAAAGTAGAGCGGCAGTTACCGAAAGGGATGCTTCAGCCTTTACCAGTGCCAGAGTGGAAATGGGAGAATATATCCATGGACTTTGTTGTTGGATTACCGAAGACATCCCGAGGTAATAATGCAATCTGGGTTATTGTTGATCGCTTGACCAAATCTGCTCATTTCCTTGCTATACGAGATACTTTCTCTCTTGATAAACTTTCCCGTTTGTATCTTAAAGAGATATTCAGGATACATGGAGTTCCTCTCTCTATTGTATCGGATTGTGATCCCAGGTTTACTTCTAATTTTTGGAAAGGCCTTCAGAAGTCGTTGGGTACTGAATTAAATTTTAGTACAGCTTTTCATCCTCAATCAGATGGGAAGTCAGAACGAACAATTCAGACATTGGAGGATATGCTACAAGCTTGTTCTATGGATTATCAGGGAAGTTGGGACCAACATCTTTCTTTGGTTGAGTTTTCATATAATAACAGTTTTCATTCCAGTATACAGATGGCGCCATTTCAGGCATTATATGGGAAACGGTGTCGAACTCCAACTTTTTGGGATGAAGTGGGTGAAAGGAAGTTGATGGGACCAGAATTGGTAGAAGAGATGGCAGAAAAAGGTTCAGCTGATTCAGAAACACATGGAAACAGCTCAGAGCAGACAGAAGAGATATGCGGATAACCGGAGGAAGGATCTATCTTTCGAGGTAGGTGATCATGTTTTTCTCAACGTTTCTCCTTGGAAATGTGTGATGAGATTTGGTAAGAAAGGAAAGTTGAGTCCAAGGTTTGTTGGACCATACGAAATTCTGGAGAGAGTTGGATCAGTTGCATACCGAGTGGCTTTACCTCCGAGTTTATCTCAGGTGCACAATGTTTTTCACATTTCGATGTTGAGAAAGTATATGCCAGATCCATCTCATGTTTTGAGTCCAGATGTAGTTCTGCTGGAAGAGAACCTATCATATGAGGAACAACCGGTCCAGATTCTTGACCACAGGGAGCAAGTGTTACGAAATAAGGTGATTAAGCAGGTAAAGGTTTCGTGGAAAAACCACATGATTGAAGAGGCAACATGGGAATCTGAAAATGCAATGAGGGATAAGTACCCCCATTTATTCGATAAGTAAATAAATTGCGGTGACACAATTTTCTAAAGGGGGAAGGATGTAACATACCAAGTAAGTAATGAATAATAGATATTTTTATCTTTGTCTATTAATGATTAAGATAGTGTTATAGAGGCTTAAAATGAAAATAAATACAATCTTATGCATGGAATACACTAATATTCTTAAAAGATTGTTTTACTGCCTTTTGATGGAAAACCATTTTTGAATCTATATTTTGACAATTTTATAAACTATGTTTGTCAAAATAAACTTATCCTTTATGATTGGGACATCAAAATTTACCTTGTGTGAATTTTTGGTATTAATCTGACAATGTTCATTTTTTAATGAATAGTGAAAAATACTGCATTTTACATCAAAACTACCTTTTAATCTAATTTATTTATATGATTAGATTATGTTTTGAATTGGTTTTGAAGTGAAATTAGAATATATTTTTACCATTTTATCCAATGGTGGTCATTGGAATCAATTTCACTTTGAAATTAGACTTAAACTGGTGTCAATCTTTTGATACTTATTGTTTTGTAAAAACACTCTTTTTACTCTGGCAGTGGGAATTAATTATTAAATTAATTAATGTGACTTATATGATTTGAATTTTTTAAAATAGACTTCATTTTTGAATTCGGAATATCAAATATAGCTTAGGGTGAATTTTTGGTAATTTTCTGAAAAACTTCAATTTTTGATGAATAGTGAAACCACTAAGTGGTTCTTATAAAGACTGATTTTCCGTTTAAATGAAATTTTTCCATCATTGTGTTTTGAATTTTGAAAATCCGACATATATGGTTGTCATTAAGAAGTAAAATGTGGTTCAATAAGATGAAAATAATTTTATGGTGAATAGTAACTTATTAAGTTCTTAATTGCGATTAGTGGTAATTAGGGTAGTTTAAGGTATAAATAATTCTTTAATAATAGGAAATGACCTAGACACATGTCCCAACCTTATTGGTTGTGTCATGGCCGACCAAGACAAGCCATGGGTAAAATTGGGGACCCCATGGAGACACTTTGGTTTGGAAATGACATAAATAACTTTTTATGAAATGTTAAAGTAAAAATGACACAAACAAGAGATGTTTTACGAAAACAATTTTTACATGGGGTTATAAAGATCAGATTTTTCATTATAAATAGTCATTGGAAAGATAAAACAATTTCCTACATCATAGTATTTTTTTATGATTTTTATACATTAAATAAATTAAATTATTTATGACATAATAATGATGGAGCGATGATATCATTATTTGACGATTTAAATAAAATGGAAAGATAATGTTAAATATATGAACTACACATGTCCAAAACCAATTGGAGGAGTGTATTTCGAACCCTTATCACCTTAGCCACGAATTATATCAATGTGGGACCTTTTAAAACCGACACACATTTTCATATAAAGTAATATTTCTTTACTTTCCAAAAGTGCCCCTCCTCTCCTCTTATAAAAGGCCCCCACCTCTACCTAATTTCACACACTTCTCAAGCCTTTGGATCGGCCAACCCCTGCCTATTTACTCTCTCCACATCCCTATCCTCATCCTAGAGGATTCCCTTTGGGCAGAATCCTTTCAAAGGAAGCCTTTAGGCTCAAATCAAAAGGAGTTACACTTTTAAAGGTAATTCATTCTCTCATGTTCATTTGTTTTATTTTGCTTCTCCAACCTCCTAAACTCTATTTATTTACTTATTTTGTAACAACAAAAGTAACTTAAATACACAAGGATGCTTTTATAATATTTATTTGAGCTACACTCTCACACAACTACATCAAATGGTTAAGGAACATACAGTTTCCGTGGATGGCGAAATTCTACCTCCCGAAACGATGATTGTTCAACACTCATTTAACACCTTCAAAGGTGGCCATTATGATGTCACTATTTTTATATATGATATATAATATGTTTATGTTTTCCTTAAGCTTCTGTTTTTTTCATTTTGGGCATACCTTTATGGCTTCCATTATGGGTAAACACGATATCTTCATTTTAGGAAGTGCGGACTACCACCCCCTAAAAGTGATTTGATTCGTTAATACCATATGTGGGATGTGTAAAGGATAAAGTTAATGATATTATATATGTTATTATACTGGAATTATAATATACCCTTATATCATTATGATTCCATTCCAGAAAATACGAAATAGAAATGGAAGTAGCGTTCATGCGTACGTACGGCTTACCGTCTCCATGAACGGTGCATTTCATTTCTTTCCTCTAAATGTGATGTAATATTATAAATACATGTATATGATGAATATATATGATATATATGTTATCCAAATCATTAATATAATTCTGGATATAATGAACCTTTGACCAAATTAACAACATGTAAGTGTAAGAAGTCTATTTTTGACTTAAGAACCAAATACTGACAAAATGAACATTATTAACATAACTGATTACATGATGTTCATAACATGGTATAAAAGGAACAATGAACTTGAAAAATATTCATAAGCAAGTATAGATTAACTCAAGTTTATTATTCAGAAGATTAAAGAACGGTCGGGTCAAGTCAGATACGAGGTATGGGACTTCGTCTCAATCTCCTTTCATTGAGGCATATTTTATTTTATACACAACTTTATTTTATACGGTGTATAAACCCCTTTGACTCATACGTTTATTCAAAAGGAATCTTTTTTATACAAAGCGTTTACTAAATGACAAAAGGAAATGTTTTTGTCGTACGTATGCGGCGACAACGACTTCTCCGCCGTCGTGACCGTTATTTGAGTTTCGGCTTCCTCTACAAGCCATACCTTTTTTTTAAAAACGAAAAATAAATACCATGTTTTACTTTGGTATTGAAAATGGTTTTCATAATGTTTTTATCAATGTTTTGTATTGATATCTTGTGATTGAAATGTGGAAATGTTATGTTTCCTTTATGCATGTTTTATGTGATATGATTATGTTATGGTTCTTGGGCATTATTACGAAGATGGGTGGTTCCGTAATAAACTAAGGGCGGGTGAGCCCGTTATAGCTCTCCAATGCATTGGGTAACACGAAGGAGTGAAACGTTAAGGTTTCTATGAAGAGATTTTAGGGAATATACTGTGATGGGTATTCCAAACGTAACCAAGAGGGTTACTCCCTACGTAAGAATGTTATGAATGCCTCAAGTTACCTTTATGTATTATGATTTTCTATGATTTATTCATGATTTTATGAGGTATGTTAAAGTGCCTATGTTTTATGGGTAAAGTATGATTTCATTCTTATGTATATATGAACTCATGTTTCCTTTCCATGTTTTTTTATAACCCATACTGAGTTTTTATGCTCATCCCATGTTTTTGAAATGTTTTTCATAGGTCAAGGGAAAGGTACGTGATAAGATGATAAAGTCAAGGATGTGTCAAGAAATAATCCATGTTTTATTTTAAATGTGTTTCCATTGATGGGAATGAAGAATACTATCTTTATGTAACCACTTTGTTTATATGTGTAATGTAATGCAAGTTTTATGATCTAATTCTCTAAAACTCTAAACCCGAAAAGATCCTCAATGTGTAATCTTGTAATAACTAAAGATTAAGTAAGGTTTAAGGCTGGGGCCTTATATCCACATTCAACCATCCTCTCCTCCACTCATCTATTTTTTATTTTTTAACTAGATTGAATTCTTATGGTTAAGGATTAAATGATATGTTGAAAAATAACATGGTGGCATTGAAATTAATCCTCAAAAAATTATATTACCTAACAAAATTGATTTTTATTCATTCGTCACTATTTTTTAATAAGGATATTGACATACAGATTCAATTAGGGTTTCAATTACATTTAGAGTGTTTTTGTGTTGGTTATTCTTAATGTTATTTTGGGCCATACATTTCTATATTATCAGTTTATTTTACTAGTTAATCGACTTTGTTTTCTATTTATTTTATTAAATATGGTTTTTTAATTTTTTTTAATTATTTTCATTACTAAAATCATTTAGATAGAAAAATATTATCTGATATGTAAATGTTATTTGGAATTGATAATCCCACCTTTTCAAATCAAATTTATTTTTGACTAATCAATGGATTCTCATGTTATACCTATAATAGGACACTGTAAAATATTTTTAAATCAATAATGGTTCTTCCATATATATTGGTAATTCAAAAAAATAATTTTCATTGTTATTTTTTAATTATGTGTTTAATGATTTAAATTATACTTGTTTGGAACTATGTAATAAAAATTAAATCCCATTTATTTTTAATGTTGACTTTGGTAAAAAAAATTTAAAACATAATATATTTTTTGGTCTTCTATTGATATTTATATTGGATAAAAAATATATAAACTAGATCATGAATCCTTAAAATGTCATTATATTAAAATCTTATATAGATATTACTGACATGTTAAAATGGAATTCTATTATCCGCTTCAATTCTCATATTATTTCAAGGATAGCTTGTAAATAGAGGGTCTTTCATTGACCTACACATTATAGGATTATTGAAGAACATTTGAGGAGAAATTCCTTGAGTTTTATCTATATAATATAATAGTATAAAACTATTTAATCTAAATCCATAAACATCCATGTGTCAAAAAACACACATAACACATGGTTCACATAGTGATTCAGCGGTGATGTTATGGCTATGTTATAAATGTGGAATGAATAATGTTAAAAAAAATAAAAAAAAATTAATATCCACTTGACCATGGAAATATAAAACTACCCATGTTCTTATATGAGTTTTATGTATTTGGTGATTTATGAAAATATTTTTTTAAATCGATTCCAACATAAAAAAATTAATTAATTACCCTCTTTCATCCTTCCCTTGTTTTTTTGTATGGTTTATAAAATATTCTATCTAAGTAATTACTATTATACATTTCATCCATGTTTTCAAAAAAGCATAAATATTTACGGAGTCTTTGTTTTAATAATTTTGTAATAAATATAGACTATAAAAAATATTTTTTCATTATATATATTTACAAAAATGTAAACATATAATTAATGGTTGTTGTATTCCACACAAAGACCAAAAATCTACATATATTTTACACATGATGCTATATAAATTTAGGATCGTACCAAGTATAATTATAATTTTTATTCCCTATTTATTTCCTTGTTTGACATTTATCTGTAATTAAGTGAGATTGAAGTTTAACATATGATATGATTCAAATAGATTATTATAAAAATGTTTTATTTTTATTTTTTTTATTATATTCATTGTTGAATTTATAAATTTTTAATGATTACATTCGAACAAGTTTTAATTAATCAATACATTATACATTTTTATGGGTATTTTTGAATGGAAACTATATTTGCATCTAAAACATTTTTTTATTATACTATAAAAGTTTTTTATTGATTCCTTATATTATGTATATTGACATTAATATTTGGTATTTTTATCTAAAACATGTTTATCACGTCTGAAAAAACACAATTATTCATTTGATAATGAGAATGAGGGTGAAAAAAATGTTGTATATCACTGTTTATTATTTATTAATAAAATAATCTAGAAGATGATTTATAGGATAAACTATTTTATTTCTTTGTTATACCTTAACTATGTATACAATTATGTGGTTTAGTGTGGGATCATAACTTCCTATCATTTTATAGTCATTCCCATAATACCAAATGGGTATACAAGATGATTTACCCGACATTTTATTACTAATTCGCATTCACTCAATGGGATGGGTCGCTAAAATCATGAATACTCGGCACACACATGCACACAGATATCTATGTGTCTATTTCAGTATATGGGTGGGTACATATATTTACTTGTGGGATCGATTTAAATGTTTTGGAATAATATCCCATGAGGGATAACACCATGACATCAGCACAGATTATTGGTATTTACATAAAGTATACATTATATGTATTGTCTCTCTCATTTTTGTGAGATACTATTCGGAATAGTTATTGTAATATTTTTAATCATAAATATAGATAAAATTCTCTAAATTATTGAAAAAAATGAAAAAATAATATTATTGTTTATTGAATGATTGGTTTTTGTATAAATGTAAAAGATTATACATGTTTAAACATACACCTATTTTTCACTATTCTATTAAGACATTTTTTTGGGTTCCTTGCTGATTATTCATTCTCACACAATTACTAAAACAAATAATGGACATAAAAACACTATTTCTATTCATTTATGGTTCCCACAAGTTCAATTTTAGTTAAGTAGTTATGTGGATAAATGTTAGTAAAATATAAATGGTGGGATTGATCGTAGGGTGTTTCCCATATTGAAGTTGTTTCATTTAAATGTTGTTTTTACACATCACATATTCAAATTTTGGACTCCCTTGTTTTATGCATTTTATTGATGGAAATATTAATAAGTATGTTTGTACATTTCATATAGCTTGTTTATTAGACTTATGTCCCATTATTTAGATATATATATTTTTCATAAATTAATATTTACTTTCTTCTGACGTATTTCATTTTAAGTGTGTATATTGAACCTCCATTATTCTGGTCTAGACTCCCCTGGAATGTTACATTTTATATTTTGACATTTGGAAGTGTCAATAAAATGATAGAGTAATGGGGAATGTTTTGGATATGAAAATAATTTTATATGGAATAATGCATTGTTTTTTGACCTTATATTATGTTACAAGATGGCTTTTCTACAATAGAAGACATTTTAGATTCCTTATGTGTTACACCTTGAGGAGATACATTGAAGATATTATATTGTATCATTTCATGAATTGGGAGTGGTGTGGTTTAATTGTAATGTTTTTTTAAATTGGGAGAATATTAGTTTTGAAATATACCTTCACTACTGAAAAATCGGTTTATATAGCACTATGGATTTAATAGTTCTAGCTAAAAATTTTGGTAATGAGACCCTTTGATAGTGATAAAAAATATATTAAAGGATTTATTTTAATAGTTATTTTTAGAACTTTTAAATTGGTTTTAATATCATTAAAAACGATTTTAAAGACCCACCTTAATCATTAACTTTTTAGAATCCTTGATAATGGCCCACCTTATATCTGGGCTTTTAAAAGTTAATTGACAATTGGGGTATTTTATCAAAACATTTAAAAAAGAACTTAAGGGGTGGGGGTTCAGATCTTTTATACAAGAGCATATAGAAGTATACATAAAAAATATTTTTAATTATAAATAATATATTAATACATAATTATCATTATATTGATATAAATATAATATATATATATATATATATTGAAATATGTTTTAGATACAGTAAATAGGCATTTTCACATTATGTAAAAATTTTTTATTGAAAATGGATTATAAAACAAGCAATAAATTATTTCAAATTAAAAATTTACATATTAATATGGAGTAATATGAATTTAATATCAGTTTTATGATAACCAAAACCAAAAGACAAATATAAAAAATATCAAAACTAAGTTGAAATCAGAACTCGAACATCAAACAGAAATAATGTAATTCCCTAAACCTAGTTACCCAAAATATGTGCTTTATTACATAACATTGGAATGATACAAGGAATCATGTTCCAATAGATCGACCATTTTAGTATCCTTGGAAGTTCTAGATACATACATAAGTTTTACATTACATACTGAAATTAAAAAACAACATTGTGTCCAATTTGAACACTCTTATATCCCTTAGACTATTCCTTTAGGTTAATTGTAATATACTTCTTTGCATCCTGGAAAAAATAAAACTTACAAAAGGGGTGAGCTCATATGTTCAGTAAGGATAACAATATAGAAAAAACTATCATAAATAAGAATAACCATTTAAGGAAATGAATAAGAATAGAACACATGCCTTTTAAACTTAAACTTCAGTATAATATGTAAAGATAAATCATACTATGTCATTTTCTTATTCACATTAATATTCTACTAGTCTAATAATCTCAGGTAATATCAATATCAAATTTCATAGTGATGGAATGCATAATGCCAGATATCATAACCACATATTCAAGGCCTTATCCCAAGAATACAAATAAGATTTTGTCAAGGCCCGGTGCCAAGACACTAGCTTTTATCATGAGAACAACCGATGCATCAAGGAGCTACAGCAAGCTCCACCCATCACATACTAAGTCTAATTCATTCCTTATATGAAAAGGATTAAACATAACATAAAAATTCATATTGAAACTAGCATATGAAATGTCAACACATAATCTATAAACCAAGAATGGTATAAAAATAACACATCCACAGTCAAACATATCACAAAACCTTCAATACAGTATGAGAGATTTGTATCATAATAAATCAACCACAATCTAGAATAATATCTCATAATGGATGTTGACATAGTTGAAAATGATCAGTATAATTATTGAGAGAAATATCCCTTTTCTATGAAAACATTTATAAGTCTCACTATTTATCAAGAATCTATTTAAAATAGATTTTTGAATCAAAGTGTCACATGCCACTTTGAAACATTTAAAAAATCAATTTTAAAACATTAATGTCCATATAAATAAAAAATTAAAACCATTATTAAATCATGGCCATTAATGATAATGATCTAGAAGAATAAATTTTTAAATCATTTAAATTGATATTTTAGTTAAAGATCCTCACCAAATTATAGACACTTGAATAAAAATAATTGAAGTAATCAAAACAATATAATATCATGATAATAAAGTGATTCATGATATATTATATCAAAGTATAGTATATACCCAAAATAAAAGTGAATAAGCACATAACAACCAATATGTCTCAATAGAATGTGAGTTGAGATGAATTCATTTATAAAGACCGTATCCTTAGGTTAAGGATAAATAAATGACATAAATATGTGTGAAAATTATAAATACACTCAATCTAATTGGATAATCATTGTAATTCAATTAGAGAACATTCAAACATATTCTTGTAAAAACTACACCAATGACTTGGATGTTCAACTCAGTGAACAGAAATTTAGTTAAAATTGCTCATATCAAGTTTATATAGATGACATGAGAATTTATCAATGGAGTTTTTATCTATGACAAATGTATATCCACGCAATTGGGAGTGGAAATTAATACATATGTAAATAAATACTGATTTCACACATAATCTTGGAGTAATGTAATCAATGAAATTTGCGTAAAACTGAATGAGTGGAAATTGAAATATTAAATTCCTTGTACGATTTGGTAACATACGAAGCATACACCCCATAAAATAAGGATCATGCAATTATGATGTAAATACCCATAAATTAATTTATATTACACAAACAATACAATCATGGGCAGTATATACACCACAAGAAATATAATAGTAGAAAATAAAGAATGAATCTCACGGGAATTAAAGTGAGATGAAAACCCCTTACCTTGTAATTTTCCTTAGTATAGGGTAGGTTAACCTCCTGTATAATGGAGAAATCATTTCTATTAAATTATACAAGAACAAAATTCATAAATATGATATCATATATGATCTTATAATATTTTTTTGTTAATAAAATTTCAGTAGTATCATTGTTTTGGTTGATAATGGATATGTTTTCCTTTAATTTTTTTTACATAAGTCAATGTTTTATGTATAGGATGTATTTTATTCAAATCATGAATGACATTACGTTCTTAAAAAAAATTAATCATAAAATTAAAATTATTCTTGAATGATTACAATGGAGAATGATTCTCATTGCGTTCGTGTAGATGGTAAGTTGTACGTACACACGAGCGACAATATCATTTTATTGATGGTGAAATCATATGTAATTGGATATTATATCATATATAAATATTAATTAAAATGATATATTTATTATTTACATAATTTATACTCATTGTTATACCCATCCAAATAATTAAGTGTTTGAATAACAAACTACACCATGACATGGAGACAGTAAGCCGTACGTACGCACGTATGGTGATTTTTTCATTTATAGGATGCATATAATAACTGATTTGGTAGTACCATATTTAAAATAACATCATAGTATGTATAAGGTAGTGGATTTATTATTTTTGGTGTGGAAAGAAAAGAAATAGGAAGTGGATGATGAAAAGATCTTGGAAGTGGGTGGTGAAATTATTACCTCTTCTTCGGGTGTTTCCTTTTGAGTTGATCAAAAGGCCTCCTTAGGTTAGATTTATGATCTAATTAAGCCCTATAGGTTGATGTTATGGATGTTGGTATGTTATTTGTGTAGGTTCTGTTCGATAAAAATGGCTATGGAGTTCTGAAATTAAGAGAAGGGGAAGTACCCTTTTATATGAGAGGTGATGGTCACTTTTAGAAAAGCATGAAGTATTATTTTATAATAAATAATTTTTGTTTCTAATGTATGTAAAATGATTTATTTATAATATAAGGTGGGTATGGGTTTAAAATTCTCAACCAATAGGTTTTAGACAATTTTATGTTACCATTTAAACCTTATCTTTTAGATTTAACTCTTAGTTGAATAGTTTGACTTTTACAATGTCTTCTTGTATTCTTACACTATATTGTAAATAAACATACTCCGAACATCCAAGAGAACCTCAAGTGGTTCATTAATAACATATATAATATTATTTAAGGCCTTTTTTTCTAATAACAGTTTTTAAAAAATAGTATACCTACCAATAATATAGTATTTTTTTAAAAAACCAATTTATGTCAATTTTGACACTATTTGGTATTTTGTTTTTGTGAAAGTCGTAACAACCATATCACTTTGAAATTTTTTTTTCTAATCAACCCTAACATGTTGTATTAACATATAAAATTCGTGTATGTAATCAAAACGATTCAATTCTATTTATTTTAATATTTATAACATTAACTTGTTAATGTATCATCAAGAAGGTAATTAAGGCATCATTATTGTGTCATAAATAAATTTATTTATTTAATCTCTAAAGATTAAAAAAATACCTTTATTTTGGAAATATTTTTATCTTTTTATTGAAAATTTATAGTCCAATTTATCTTATTTATAACCCTATATTAAAAATGGATTATTTAATAAACTTTGAATTTAACACTATTAACATTTCTTTAAATAAAATAATAATAAATATACGAATCTAATCAAAGTAGACCTAAAGAATCATATTTTATTTCTATGGTTGTTTTTCTTTGAATTACACTTTTAAAATAGAATTAGGATTTGTGTTAGGGTAACTATAATATCATTTTTAACTTTAATTACCCTATTTATTTTTAACCGTGGAAAATAAAAGTCAAAAGTTACTATTCACTAAAAATTATTTTCATCTTATTGAACAAAATTTTACTTACTGATATTAATAGTGTCTCTTGATTTTTGAAATTCAATACTCAGATTTGGTAAAATTATGTTTTATGCAAATTTGAAAATTCCCCTAGAAGGTGGGTAAAAGACGGTAAAAAGATCAATAAAATTTTATACATCTAATATTATTATAAAATGACTCCAATGAATTATATTGAAAATATATTGGTATTATTAGTGAATTTGTACCTAAAATAAATTTAAATGAAATTAATAAATATTTAAATAAAAAGTTGGTTCTAAACTATAACGCAATGTTTTTCATTATTGATCAAAAATTGAATGTTTTCAGAAACATACCAAAAATTAACCCTAAGCTAATTTTGATATTCTGAATTCAAAAATGATTTTTATTTTACCAAATTTAAAACATATAAGATTCATTAATCAATTTAAAATTAATTCTTGTTGTCAAAAACAAAAGGTGGGTTTTTAAAAATTAAATTCAATCATAAGATTGACATGTGTTTATGTGAATTTTTAATGTGAAATTACATATAATGACCTAAATTGTTTTAAATGATAAAAATATAATATAATTATACATCCAAATCATTCAAATTCATAATTTAACACTATAAATTTTTTTGATTATAAAAGTTGTTTTCAATTAAAATTTATTATTTTTCAGTATTCATCAAATTAAGAAATTTATCAGAAAAGTAACAAACATTTGTCCAAAATAAATTTTTATTTGTCAATTATAAAGAAAATTTTAATTTCATTAAATTGAATATGCTAAAGTGTCAAATATTGGTTTTAAAATGGGGTTTCCATTAAATGGTGGTAAAATTTCATTTATTTTAAAATATATTTTTTAGATGAAATAATTAATTTGTTCTTATAATATGTCTAAAAATAATATAATGTGGAATCGAAAATTTTACAGAGTTTATTAAATTCAAAATTCAGTTAATACTATTCATAACCACTTTTTTGATGGCTTGTTTGGTATGTCGTGGGGTGCTCGAACTCGATGTTGTGTATAACGCAAGCTATAGAATTACGTTAAACAAAATAACTTAATATGAAATATCGGGGTGTCACATTCTTCCACCTTTTTGGAAATTGTGTCCTCACAATTTCAAATTTGGCCATGGGAACTTCATTGAATGTCCTACAATGGAAAAAGAGTCAATAATACTATCAAATTAAATGAAAGAAAGAGATGTTCAAAGGACACACAAGTTACGCCATACTAGGATTGCAGGTAGAAAAACATGGATATGGAATATAAATTAAGTGTCATGTTCTGATGGAGAGTGATATAAAACATAATCAAGAGAAATTTATCAACAAGAAAACCAAAAACCTGTGATGGGATAAATGATCATTAGTTTCCCAGTAGGATAATTAAATGGAAATAATTTATTGTTTTGAGTTCCATTTCATAAATTTGAGGAATTTATTTATGTGATTGACTAAGAACATATAGAAATATAATTAGTTTCTAGTAGTGTTTCATCCTTTAATAAATTTCTACCACTAAGTCATATTTTTTTCAAACGATGAGTGTTCAAGATGACTTGGTCACACCTGAAGTTCTAGAATCAACTTCTAGATAATCACTTAATACACAAAGGATAAACTATAAATTTACCTTGTCTTTAGAGATTAACCGAAATCTAAATGGTTAGTACAAGATCAGATGATCCCCAAAAAGGATAATCCTATAGGGAAAAAATACAAATAATAATTTCTGAAATTAAATAGACAATAACCAATGTTTAATAAATAACATTCAATAAACAATTGTTTTTAAAATTCTACAATATAATCCAAAATAATTTCAAACCCCAAAACTGAGAAGAATTTTATTACGTAGTCCTCCAGGTTAAATTGTATCTCTAAATAACATCAACTACTCTTAAAGTCTCATATTTAAAAATAATTAACCTAATCACATATTATCTATGATAGTTTAATCATTTCCATAAATAACCCAAATCGTTATAAATCCATAATAAAAACATAGCTAAAAATCTACCATTACTCTTCAAATTAAATCCCATAGTATTCTATTTTTTTAGGCATATAGTGTTCCCAACAGAGTGAACATCTCCCAATTTAACATTTATCACATAATCACCAAATCATTTTCAAATACTAAGTATATCCATTTGATAAGACATAAGATCCCAAATCAACATATTATTGATCAATAAAAACATTTGACATAAAAGAATAAGTCACACTAACTATGGAATTCATGTAGTCTAGTGGTATGTGATAAATCCTAATTGCACTCTGGTTGTGGGTTTTATTCACGTAACTTTGTCAGACCCTATAGGTTGTCACACGGTCTGTGTGTTGTCCTATTTTCAAAAACTATAATTTATAACATTCCCAAAATGAGGTATATTTTTCAAAATAACCATAACCTAATTTCAACAAAAATGATATGCCATACCTTGCATTTTCATCCCAAATTTTTAATTTGTAATTTCCTCAAATTCAAGGTTCATATAAACCCAAATGGTTACTTATAACTATATCAACATTAGAAAAATAATTTTCTAAAAATAGAATTTTCACATAACAAACTGTAAGGATACACATACAAGAGAAAAGTCTACCAATGTAATCCCATCAACAAAGATCACTAATACTTTTAAACATTTCACTATCCCGTTATTTCCACATAAGTTCATACTTGACCAAGAGGTTATCATATAGAATATGGCATTCACTCGGGTAATTCCTAGGTACCCTACATTTATGGAAAATGATTGTAAATGGATTCTTGGGATCATTTTTATTTTCTTCCATAATACTCTTCATTTTTTCTCAGCAATTATTTACCTTATTTCCTTTTTCCCACACATAAAGCACTTCTTTGTTCTATTGAAACACTTTCCTAGGTGTTTCCTTCCACATTTCCTGCATGATGGAAATTCAGCTTTCATTTCTCCATTGTCTCCACTGCTGGAGCTCTTATCATTCACCATATTTCTCTTCTTTATTGAGTCCAGGATTTGGTTAATATATATGTGGATGATCATATTTTTGGAAAACAGATTCGTCATGAACACGATATATTTTACACATATCAACATTCCATCTCATTGCTAAATTTCCACCAATGTTCCCACCTTGTACATCATGTTCAATGTTACTAAGAATTCCTTGGAATCCATCCATTGACATACACAAGAAAGCATAGTGCGAGTAATTAAATAATTTATCGAATATCATAACACCTTATTTTCAATCTAAAACACCTTATGACTAAACAAGGTTATTTATTCACATATTATATTAAAATAATTAAAATCGGTTTGTAACGATAATATGAATTATCCTAAACATATCCTATGGTTGTGTAGTAACCAAGAGTACAACAAGGCCAGTTTTCGTGTACCAAGATACCCCAGGTCAAGCCCTAAACTCCTTGTTGGATTTTTCACTCGTTGGTACATTTGTGCCAGAGCCACCTCTACCTGTTTTTATCTAGACATGGTTGTATTGCTTTGAAAAACCACATCATATTTACATTACCAAAATTTTTGGATGTTCTTCTATACTAAAACTCAATGACTATCATAGGGTAGGGTTTCAAAATTATGTTTTCTCTAAATATAGCTTCCACGGTTTGTATTAAACTTCTTCTCACACCCACTATAATTCCTGACAACAGTTACCAAGAATTGGTGCATTATTACATAACATTGGCATGATAGAGGGAATCATGTCCCAAAAGACCGATCAGTTTAGTAGTTTTGGTGTTACTAGATACATACATAAGTTTTACATTACATCATGAAATAAAAAAACATTATGTCCCCTTTGAACACTCCTATATCCCTTAGAGTATTCTTGCAGGTTTATCATAATATACTTCTTTGAATACTAGGAAAAATAAAACTTAAAAAAGGGGTGGGCTCAGATGCTCAGTAAGGATAACAATATTGCAGAAACTGTCTTAAATAAGAATAAACATTTAAGACAATGTATAAGAATAAGACACAAGCCTTTTTAAATTAAACTTCAGAATAATATAGAAAAGATAAATCAAATAATTCCATTTACTTATTCAAATGGATATCCTACTAGTCGAATAATCACACGTAATTTTAATACCTAATTTCATAATGATGGAATGCATAATTCCAGACATCATAACCACATAGTCACGGCCTCGTGCCAAGACTAAAATTAAGAATTTATCAAGGCCTTGTGCCATGAAACTAGTTTGTCACATTAAACCTACTCATGCATTAAGGAGCTATAGAAGGATCAACCCATCACTTAATATGTCCAAATAATTCCATATATAAAAAGGTTTAAACATAACCTAAACATTCGTGTTAAAAATAGCATACGAAATGTCAATACATTAAACGTAATCCTGGAATGGTATAAAAAACACATCCACAGTCAAACATATCACAAATTCATTAATACATTATAAACTTTTTGTATCATAATAATTAAACCTCGAACATGAATAATATCGTGTAAAGGATATTGACATAGTTGAAAATGCCCAGTAAAAATATTTAATTGAAATAACCCTTTTTCATGAAAACGTTTAAAATTATCACTATTTATCATGATGCTATTTGAAATATTTGTTTGAATTAAACTGTCCAATACCAATTTGAAACATATAAATGGAGATTCTATTTTAAAACATTAATTTCCATATAAATAAAACCTTAATTCCATTTTAAAACATGGACATTAATGAGAATGATTTATAAGAATAAATTTTTAATAAACATAAAAGCATATTTTAGTTAGAGTTATTAACCAAATGAGAGACGCTTGAATACAAATAATTGAGGTAATAAAATATTTATAATAGCATGAGAATAAAGGTATTCATGATATACTATCTCAATGTAAAGTATATACACCAAATTAAAGTGAATTGGCACATAACAACAAAGAAGTCTCAATGGAATTTATGTTGAGATGAATTTCATAATAAAGACTGTATCCATTGGTCAAGGATAAATCAATGACATAATTATTTATTAAAAATATAAATACACTAAATATGATTTAATATTTATTGTAAATAAATCATAGTACACTCACACATATTCTTGAAAAAACAACACTAATGACTTGGATGTGTAACTCAATGAATAGAAATTGAGTTAAAATTACTCTTATCAAGTTTATATCGATGGATTGAGAATTTATAAATGGAGTGATTATGTGTAACAAAAGTGTATCCACGCATAGGGGAGTGGAAATTACTACATTATTAAATAAATAGTGATTTCCAATATAATCATGGAGTAATGTAATCAATGAAGTTTGCGTAAAACCGAATGATTGGAAATTGAAATTTGAAATTCCCATACCAGTTTTTTATCATACGAAACATACAGACCATGAAATAAGGATCATCCAATGATGATGTAAATAACCATAAATTAAATTATATTATTCAAATAATACTATAATGGGCAGTACATTCCCCGCACAATAGTTAATAGTGACAAATATATCATGAATCTCATGGGACTAAAAGTGAGATGAAAACCCCTTACCTTATACTTTTTTTGTAACGTGTAGGTTAAACTCCGGTATAACGGTGAAATCATTGTTATTAAATTATAAAAGAACCAAATACATAAATATGATATCATATATGATCTTCTAATATTGCATTTTTAATGATATTTTAGTAGTATCATTGTTTTGATTATTATCTGATTTGTTTTCCTTTATATGTTTTGTTACTTAAATCAAGTTTCTTACAAATAGGTTGTATTTTATTCATATCCAGTATGATATTATGTTCTTAAATATTATTTTATATCATAAAATGATAATTATTCTTGAATGATTATGATGGGGAATTAATCTCATCGCGTGTGTATAGATGGTATGTCATGCCTACCCATGAGCAACAATATCATTATATTGATAGTGAAATCGTATATAATTGGATGGAATATAATATATACCAAATAAATAACATGTTATATTTATTATTTACAACAGTTATACTCATTATTATACCCATCCAAAAAATGAAGTCTTTGAATAACAAACTACACCATGACGTAGAGACAGTAAGGCGTACGTACGCACATATGCAGAATTTGTAATTTATAGGAAGGATAGTATAAAAAATGTGGTTGTACCCTATTTATAATAATATTACAATATGTAGAAGGTACTAGAATTATTATTTTGGTATGTAAAAAAATAGGAAGTGGAAGACAAAACGAACATGAAAGGGGTGGTGAATTTATTACCTCTTCTTCGTGTGTTTCCTTTTGATTTGATCAAAAGGGCTCCTTAGGTTGGATTTTTGATAGATTTAAGGCCTATAGGTTAAAGTGATGGATGATGGGAAGATATTTGGGAAGGGGTTGGCAAAGTCAAATGTCTTTTGAGTTGTGAAATTAAGATAAGGGGAAGTACCCTTTTATAATAGAGGTGATGGTCACTTTAGGAAAAACATGAAATATAATTTTATAATAAATTCATTTTCATTTTATAATGGCTCAAAAATGATTTATTTAGAATCTATGGTGGGTATGTTTCTACATAATCTCAACCAAAAGGATTTAAATCTGTTTAGGTTACCAATGTAACCATATCTTTTAGATTTAACTCTTAGTTAAATAGTTTAACTTTTACTGTGTCCTATTGTATTCTTACACTATATGGTTAATAAACATACTCAATGATTCCAAGAGAACCTCAAGTGGTTCACTAATGAAATATATAATAATAATCAATCTCTTTGGATGAACCTTAGATTTTTAATAATATTATATCAACCAATAATATAGTATTTTTTTCTGAACTAATTTATGCCTATTTTGACGCTATTAGGTATTTTGTTTTTTGAAAGTCATAAAAAACTTATCACATAGAAAAAAAATTATCTAATAAAACATAACATGTTATATTAACCTAGAAAATTTGTGGATTGCATTATAAAATTTAAATTAAATTTATTTTAATATTTATAATATAATCTATTTTAACATTTCATTAAGAAGGTAATTAATTCATCATCATTGTTTCATAAATAAATATAATTATATAATATATAAAAATATAAATAAAATAGAATTATGTAGGTAATAATTTTATCTTTCTAATGAATATTTATAGTCGAATTTAACTTATGTATAACCACATATAAAACATGTTTAAGTTATGAAAGGTATAATTTTACACTTTTAACTCTTCTTTAAATAAAATTATAATAAATTTCCTAATCAAATCCACTTGGACCAAAAGGATCATACAATTTTCTTATGTTTTTTTGGTCTAATTAAAGTTATCCAATAGAAATAAAACATTTTTAGGGTAATTATAATAGTATTTATACATTTAATTACACTACTTACTTTTAACCGTGGTAAATAAAAGTCAAAAGTAACTATTAAACAAAAACTATTCATCTTATTGAACGAAATATTACATACTGATATTAACAATGTCACTTGTATTCTTTAAATTCAATTGACATAAATAGTAAAATTAATTTTTATGCAAATTCGCAAATACTCCTAGAAGGTGGGTAAAAGATGGTAAAAACATCAATAAAATTTTATACATCTAATTTTATTATAAAATGAATCCAATGAATTATATTGAACTTATATAGGTATTATATATCAATTTTTAATTAAAATAAATTTAAATAAAATAATTAATTATTTAGATAAACTGTCGGTTTTAATCTATAATACAATGTTTTTCACTATTCAAAAAAATTGAATGTTTTCATAAAAATACCAAAAAATTTCCTTATGAAAATTTTTATATACCGAATTCAAAACATAGAAGTTTCATTAATTAATTTAATATTAATTTCCATTATCACAACTGTAATGCGTGATTTTAATAGGTAAAAACTATTAGAAGATTGACATGTGTTTATGTCAAATTTAAATGTGAAATTACTTATAATGACCAACATAGTATTAAATGATAAAAATATAATCTAATTATACATCCAAACCATTCAAATTCATAATTTAACACTATTAATATTACTGATTAAAAAAGTTGTTTTCAATTAAAATTGAGTATTTTTTAGTATTTATCAAAATATGAATGTTATCAGAAAAGTACCAAAAATTTATCCAAAATAAATTTATGTGTCACAATTCTATAGAAAAAATGTAATTTTATTCAATTGAATATATAAAAGTGTCAAATATTGGTTTTAAAAAAAATGGTTTTCCATTAAAAGGTGGAAAAACTGTATTTTTTTTAAAAAATACATCTTATATCTAAAAAATGAATTTGTTATTATATTATGTCTGAAAAACACATAATATGGATCCTAAAATTATAATGGGTATATAAAATTCAAAATTCTGTTAAAACTATTCATAACTGCTTTTTGAACGGCTATTTTGGTATGTTGCGGTGCACTCGAACTCGGTGTCTCCTGAAAAACAACCTATGTAATTACTTTAAAGAAAATAACTTATTATGAAATCATGGGGTGTTACACATAACTTTTTATCTTGATGTCTGTTTGGGAACTACAACATATCAAATTGATGAATGTGATGATCTCTAGGACTTTGGTGGTAGAGGTAATCATATATCAATTTTTTCACGGCTAAAAATGGTCCAGAAGGCCTCATAAACTGAGTTTTTAGGTGAGGAATCCGGATTTTTTTAACATTTTATAGATTTTTATCCTCATAAAAAGGGTTTTTCTACCCATATTTAGTGGGGAATGAATTTATAACCATTTCATACAATCATATTGATATTATGGTTAATATATATTAATTTTTCAAAATGTATTTTTATTTATCATTAAATATATGCTGCTTTTATTATATTAACATATAAAAATCACTCATATAAATACTTATATCAAATTATTTATAGAAAACTATATATTCTAATATATTTTAAAAAATAATTTTCCAAGAGCATATTTACAACAATTTTTAAACAATTTTTTCATTATAATATATATATATATATATATATATATATTGATTATATAAACATATGTGTTTGTATTAATAAACATATATATATATATATTGTAATCTAATATATCAAAATGAGTATAATATATAATTTAATTTAGAAAATATAATATATATATAACATACACTCATATTTTATAAATTTATTTAAAAAGAATAATATAAATTCATATAAATAAATATATATATATATATATATATATATTGAAATTTCATTAAAAAGACATTAAAAAGACATGGTGTAGTACTAAAGGTGTTCCATATTTGTTGGAGAGGTGCATAGTTCAAATCTAAGAGGGACATAATGAAGCTATTAATTCACAAAAGAGTTGATAAAGGGGGAATGGAGCACTGTTAAAGGGTTCTTCGAAGTGATGATAATGTTAGTCTAACAGTTGGAAAAAAAAATTACCCCCTTTAACAGCGCTAAAAAATAACTATTAAATTTTACCTTTAATACATCAGAAAAATTATATTAAAAGACTATTTTAATAGATAATATTAAATGATGTTAAAGGGTTCCATTAATAGTTCTATTTTAGCACGGATAAATGTTTTATCCTATTTAACAAACATTGATAATCAATACTTTTTTTCATAGATGAAGGCATTTTGTAGAACTGTTAATGTTATTTTTTGTGGTACCTCTTCTTGTGGATTGAATAATCCTAGGTTCATCATGATTTAATAATAATAATGTTTTACTATAGTATGGAATATATAGATATAATTTTATGAGTTTATTTTACGTCAAGATGATTTTTTTTCTGTAAAATATATCCCTTTTTTATTCTTACGTAAATATGGATATGTGGGTAAATTGTAAATGATATCCCTTCTTCTAATATTATGTAGGGAATCTTGCTGCATGATTATTACTTTTATGGAACAGTTTTTGGGGTTTTTTATTTTGATTGTTATATTTTGGTATTCATACATCATGATTCCTTTCACTTTAATAATGATTTTGTTTGGGGTCCATTGGGTTATAGGGGTTATATTTTCGGATCACATTTGGAACATTGAATGATAGAGTGTCACAGTATATAATCTTCATTCATGTCAAGCTATATGTTATTCTTTTGAATATAAAATTATTTGCAACTATGATATTTTCAGTTTAATAATGTGACCCCACATGTTTTTTATTAAACAAAATTTACATATGTTAATAATTATATATGAAAAATAGTAATAAAATACAATGAATATAAGGTTTAGTGTCATTATGAACAAGATATATAAGAAACCTATTTTTAAAACCCTTCAAAAAATTTCTCTATAATTAAGCTACACTAGAATCACTAAAAT
The DNA here is from genome assembly GCA_963277665.1 of Viscum album. Taxonomy (NCBI): domain Eukaryota; kingdom Viridiplantae; phylum Streptophyta; class Magnoliopsida; order Santalales; family Viscaceae; genus Viscum; species Viscum album. The sequence goes on from OY728166.1 coordinate 304,718,923, forward strand.
ACTTATAATACTTTCTACTCATATTCATGAAATGGGAAAATTGAAATATAATAAATGGTTGAGCTTAGATTCTTATTAACATTAAACTAAAGTTATACGAATCAAATTTCATAAGTGAAAACACTATTACCATACTTTTATAATCAATATACATATGAAAATTATAACCCAAAATATAAAATTACATAAATCATAGAATATTAATTTTCATAACATAATACATGAATCAAAAGAGTGTGGAAAAAATTAGTCAATAAAAACAATCCTTGATAGCTAAATACATTCCTAACAATAATCATAAAAATGTGAAATATCATTCTACTATGGTAGAATTATTATTATAGGGGGCATTAATTTTATGAGCCACTCAATCATTTATCATTATTATAAGAAACAAAAATATACTCATGAATTATTATGTCATGATATATAAATGTTACAAAAAATAAATATTGGAAGATATATGACCCAAATGATTATCATGCATACATTTGAGTTCCACATGAAATCAATCACTTATGAAATCATAATGAACCCATTGATATAAAATGGTTTTCACAGAAAATTATAATTGAAAATTATTCACTTTTATAGAATAAATAACTCATGGAAAATAAAATGGGTTTCATTAAACACATAATGATTTACCCATTGAATAAAAAACATTTTCACATGGATTCACATATAAAAAATCACAAGTAATTCCATCAATAATATTGATATTATAAACTTATGAAAAATAAATAAATATCTAATGAAATCAAGTGACATTCTTGGTAAATACCACTCAATTAATACAATAAACAATAATGTATTAATAGCATGTAGATAATGGGTTTATAGTTCACTTAATAATATCAAAAAAACAATTTATGTATATAATCATGGTGAGCATCCTTCAGTCAAATGAATCTAGAATTGGATATTCCAAAATTGAAGGAATTGGTTGAAAATATTGTATATTACTTAATGGATGATTATTCATTATCCAGGATGTTAATGATAATTCCTCTAAAATAAAATTACATTATATAGGTAATCCATTGAATGATGGTTGATGGTTAAATTCTAATAATTTCCTTGGCCAAGCATAATGCACGTCAAGTGGTGTGGATTTTTAAAAAAACCATTTTTTGTAGAATTGGGAAAAATAAATAGGGAGATAAAAAAAATTCATGGTATTTCATGAAATCATTTAAGATAAATATATTACAAATAAATTAGAATAATATTTTTTTAATAAAGATTAAATAATATAATGTATGTATAATTAAAATTCATAAAGATAGTTTAAAGAGATGTTAACCTGAAAATTATTAAAATGGGAATTCTTTTAATCGTTGAATAAAATTAATAATATATAAAATTATAAAAAATTTAATAATAAATTTTGAGGAATATGATTTAATTGAAAATTAATTCAATAAATTATTGATGTATAGATAAAGATATTTTTCAAATAATCATTTGAATTAGGAATTTGGAAAGGGAAGGATCCAAACCAAAAAGTATATAAAATGTCATTTTTACATACATGTAACACAATGGGTAAAATAAGATACCATATTAAATGAATTATAGTGTGAATGTATTAAACCCTATAAAAACTCAATTAATTTACAAATGGTCATAAAAAGAATAAAAATTCCCTATATTGAATTTCATTCAAAAAAATATATATTTTTTTTAAAAATCCATTGTAAACCTTATAATATGAATAATATTTTGATCTAAAGATATTTCATGTTGGGTAAATTATAAATTAATTCCCAATTAAATAATTTATATTATAATAATATTATGTACCATGAATATTATAAAATTTACCCATTACCAATTAATCACATCATATAAAAGTACAATGATCACATTAGGACATAACTATCACCAAAGCAATACGTGAAAAAGAAAATCATACATCAACTAAACAATAATATAACGTGATATAACCACTTTAAAAAAGGTAGAAATATAATAAGATACTATTTCATGACATCATTCATAAACATCAATCTCTCATATAATTTTTTTATTATCACTTACTGTTAATATATTTAATAAATATCACTCATTTTTATCATCTTTTGTTCGATATTTCAGTAGTATTTTTCATAAAACATTAATGATAATTTGACTAAATCTAACTTTATTGTTTAAATTTCATAAATACTATATAATTAAAAATGGAAAATTCATTATTTTTTATAAGGTAAAATACATGAATATGGCATGTGAAAATGGAAATCGTCATAAAATAGTTTCTGACGTGATTATCAATCCAATGGTTATATATTAATAAATATATTAAATATTAGTATAAAATATAAAGATTTATTAAAACAAGATAAATATATCATCATTAAATTGTATTAACATTTTAATAATTCCCATAATAACATATTGCATTATCTTGAAAGCATCATTTACATAGGCATTAAAATCGACACAAATGATAACATATTTTAATGATTTAATTAGTATGATGATTCAATTCAAAAATTATAATTTTAACATTATAGATAATTAAATATCAGATAAACAAAATATATCCTTCATACATCAATTATAGTGACCATCCAAGATAGTTTGTTATGAAAAAATAATTTTTTTCTTTTGGAGGTGGTTGTCTGCCCATTCACACGAATAGTGATTTCTTTTTTTCATAATGGAAATTATATTTGAGTATATAATGATAAACCCCATAACGTAAAAAAATTCTAGTATATAATGTATAATAACCTAATAATATATATTTTTGGAAAGAATAAATTCAAATATATAAAATTAATATAAAAATCAATGTGGTTCATAATACTCGCATTGGGGACTCGAATTTACAATTGAATGATCCATAGAAATTAACTCTTTATCATAAATAATTATGAACATGTGATATATTGAAAATTTATAGGGTTGTATTGGGATTACTTTTATAGTGTATCAAGAATTTATTCAAATGAGGGGAGAGTCTTTAAGAGGTGGAAGTGTTTCCCATTTTTAAGAAAATGTTTGGTAGTTTTCGATGTTACCATTACATTACCAATAATTTTATGTTGATATTAAATAGTTTGTGCCCTCAAAATAGTCTAAAGAGTAAGGGAAGCATGTTTGGATATTTATTTTTCTCATCCAATAATTTTTTAACATCCTATTTTGTTTTTAATATTTTTATTATAATTTTCAAATAAAACCTAATTTTTTTCAATCATGGTTAAAATAATTATCCATATTCATTATAATTAATATAAATAATCATTGAAAAATTTACATAATATAATATTTTTGATTTGAAATTTGTAAACTATTTTACCAAATAAATTTTTTATGGATTTTAAATGATAATTTTAATTTAATCGCACATAATTTTTAAAACACAATTTAAGAAAATTGTGTTATTAAGATAATGAATTTATATACAAGATATTATTATCATGGATAAATATTTTAATGAAATATATTGGTTTATTATAAAATATTTTTGGATACCAAATAATATAAAAAAATAATGTTACCACCAAAACAATTAATTATAAGAAATGCTTGAATTTTTTTATTGATGTAACATTTTAATTTTCATAAAAAATTATGAAGAAAGGATTTATAAGTTCAATGATTGTTTTTAAAATGAAAAATATTATTCATATAATTCATATTTAATTAATTAATTGTTTTTAATATTATAAAATAAACATACGTACTGATGACATCATAATGACTATAATTATTGTAAAACTGTATTTTTCAACGAATAAACCTATTCTGAAAAAATTTTAAAATTGATACTTTGAAAATTTTGACATCTTTAATCCAAAATGTAGTTAGTTTTTTCTATTTCTTATTATATAATATAAAAACAATTATTAATATTACAATATAAAATTTAATCAAAAAATACTTTTATTAATAAATGAAAATATTAATATATTAAGTTTTAAACATTTATTACCAATATATTATTTAAGTGATGTTAATATACTAGTTTATGTATTGTTTTATATTTATGTAATATAATCGATTAGGTGAAATATATAATAAATATAAAATATTTCTTTGAGGGAAATATGAAATATAGAATTTATACTATATATACTTTAAAATTCCAATAAATATATATATTACTAATCTATAAATTTTTTATCATCCCATATATGAAAAAAAAATATTCATTTGAATTTAATGATATCAAATAATAAATAAATAAATACATAAATAAATAATGTATATAAAACTAATTCGGTATATTTACATCATTTTGAGTTTTATTATTTAACATTAATAACATGTCAATATAAAACCTTAGTAAACCTGTTTGATATGTGAATGATGACCATATTTTTTATGAAAATGTTATCAACCACCAAATTTCATCCACATATATATATTCTTTTATAATCGTTCATTAATTCATATCATATATGGAAATGCATACTTCATATTTACTTTTATAGATTTTTCATATTACCAAATCCTTTCACGCTGAGTTTCATCATTATAGGGTTTTTAGATATTGGAGATCAGCAAGGTTGTAGGTGGTCTAGGAGACTCCATAGTCAGGAATACGTTATTACATTCGATATTTTCAGCTATTGAGTTGAGAAATTTTATGGAATGTATTTTATCCATGATGAGTAATAATACATTGTGTGCAGTATGATGGTTTATGGGATTTTTTTGTAATGATCCTCATATGAATGAATAATGTGTTTTTAGAATTAATTTATATATTGTTTGAATATTTTCCTAATGATTTTAAATTTCATTAAATGATTAGAATTAAAATACAATTAAGAATTATGAAGATATAGTTTATGATTAGAACATGCTTCATAATAAACTATGATGTTACAGATATTGGACAATGCTTTTCTATTCAATCCAGTCTTGATGCATGAATACTTATAATGTGTCATGATTCAATGTTTTTCTATAATAATTATATATTAAAATTTATATTATAATTATATTCAAAAACATTTCACTATCCATTAATCCAAATGTATCCAATAGTGTGTCTATGGATATCATTTACTTCCATTTCATAGCTTTTATCCCTTGAAATCTATTGGGTAGACACTTCATATTTTAGGTAATTCTTTTCTCTCTATCTCTATATACATGATTATTCTTCCTTTATCTTATTTTACTCATTCATGAAATCATTTATATTTGGTTTTCAAAGGTTTTGTTTATTTAGTCATGTTTTTATGGATCATGGTTTACTATAGGTAGATAATACTTTTTGAATTTCATCTTGGTGAGGTTTTTATCCCATTCTCATTTGGTTATTGAAATATATGAATCAGTTATTGATATAGGGTATTGAAAACACATCCATAATTATATATGAGTAATTATTTTAATATTAAACTTTTTATTGAATAGGGTAGAAATTATGAATTATCTTAAATAAAATAATTTTTTGTAACAAGAAAATTTAAAGTGACGAGGTGGTTTAAAGGTGCTTTCAAAAATTCATGTCATTACTTATTAATGATGATTCATGATTGATGTATAAATTTTAAACCATTTTCTCTTTTTTAGAGTTAGAATCTAACAGGAAATTAAATTTTTATATTTCCATCTCTTTTTGGGTAAAGGTAAGAAACCAAACCAAACAACAATGACTTCAGAACAACCAAACCACCACCGTAAAAAACAATGAGTCTAATAAAGTCATTCAAGCCTATTTTTTTAATTTCACTAATGCTTTAACATATTAAAATGAAAATACATCACAACATTTCATTTACATTTTTTTGTCATGTCCTTACATTGTTTCATTTATAAAACAACATATCTGTTACACTCCATTTAATGTGTCATTATGCTATACATTTATGAGTCATTAATTATCTCCCTTTAATTCACCTCATACTTGTACCACATCATGACCATCTTCTCGACCAATGGTTTCAAAACAACAAAATAAATATCTTTTAAATAATTTTAATTTTTTCCAAAAATTTTGAAAATTAACTTTTCTATCCGACCCTTTCCGATCGAAGTTAGGATTTTATAGGAAAATACTAGAGTTCAAATTTCAATGGTTCCCTCAAAATATTAATCTGAGCACCATTTCTAATTTCAGAAACCCCCACTCGCACGTTTAATTAATCTATCTTAAAAAATTCAAAATTCCAGTCCTGGCACAGAGGGACTTAGAATCACATACCATCAAAGCATCTTGTATTTAAATAATTCCAAACTATTTAAAAAATATATACTAATATTATGATACATTATATTATGAATTCATTAGAGCTTTACATCCCTAAAATCCCCAAAATGGATAATCAAAAAAATAGATATATTGATCCTGAATATGTTCCTCCAACTCCCATGTGATCTCCTACATAAACCCATCATGCCACTGAATGCGCACTAGAGGAATCAACCATCCATTAAGGACCTACTTCTTTCGGTTCACTATCTCCACTGGGAACTCTACAAATGTGGCCCCATCGTCAATGTACATCTCTCCCCAGTCGATGAAATGAGATGGATCATGGACGTACCTCGTCAGCTAAGATATCTGGAAAACATCATGCACCAAGTTCATATGTGGGGTATGAGCTGGGTTTCATGCTACTTGGACAACTCTGATCAAAATATAAAAATGTTTGATGAACCTTGGTGATAGCATATCTCTCTATCCAAATCTCTACAATCCCCATCGGGGTGAGACCTGATGGAACATGTGGTCTACATAATCAAAATCCAAGGGTATCTGTGTATGATCAACATAAGATTTTTGTCTTCTCTATATAATCCTAATCCGATCCTCGATGATCTGCACCTTCTTAGTGGTATCATGTACCATCTCTAGACCCATGAGTGCTAACTCCCCTGGGTTTGTCTAGTATATAGGTGATATGTAAATACTCTCTTACAAATCCTCAAATGGTTCCATATTAATGGGGGAGTGATATATTTTGATTTATAAAAACTCCCCCAGAAGCAAGTTGTCCTCTATACTATAACCGAAATCGAAAATATAGGCACGATGCATCTCCTCCAAGGTCTGTATAGTCCGCTCCATCTGACCATCCTTATGGGTATGAAAATTTGTGCTCAAGTGCACATATTTCCCGAACACAACATGTAATCCTTTCCACAATCAAGATGAAAAGCATGAATCATGTTCTGAGATAATCATTGGAGGAACCCCGTGAAGCTGCACTAACTCTTGGATGTAATGGAATCCTAATACCTCTACCGATACCTACTCTCATATGGGTAGGAATTAATCAAACATGGTGAGTCAGTCAATGATTACCCAGATAGAATCTTGGCCCCTGTATGTGAATGAAAATACCACCACGAATCCCATCATGATATCCTCCCATTTCCACTCTGGTACCTAAATTGGCTGGGCCACGCCTGCTGAAACTAGATGCTCAACATTCACTTACTAGCAAGTGAGGCACCTTGAAATGAACTTTTTCCCAGCTTTCATAATCCATAGACACCTCGTACTGATGTAGGTTGTCCAAGTAAATCTTTTCAACTCCTCGATATACCGGCTATGGGGATGTATGGAACTCCCTCAATTCCTCCTCCATCAACGTTGCTGGTACTATAGTATAACACTTGGAAATAATGACATGTTCTCCACCTTTTGAAATTCCATCAAGAGGGTGTCTTGAGGATAAATGAGAACATCATGACTCGCAGTCAACATCCACAAACTGTGCCTCCCCAAATTGTTGTAAGAGTGGATGAGTGATAGTAATTGACTGAAGATAAGATGCTCCATCATTATCCATGATGGATATGTGCATCGCAGCCAGCTGCTCGGTCACCTCACTCAGTAGTTGTAAACTGGACCTCCTGTTAAACGTGTTTTCCACCATGTCCCCCTCCCCAAGAACATATGATATCTTTATGTAATAATCCTAATGTAACTCTAGAATTCATCAGTGTCATTGGTTCACGTCCGTATAAAGAAGAAGATATACTTGAGAGTCTTGTGGTCAATGTAGACTGTAAACTGCTCCACCATAAAGTAGGTCAACCACATATTGAAGATAAAGACCATTTCCTCAAACTCCAGTTCATTAGTTGCCTAGTTCATCTCATCCTGACTCAATTGTTGAGAGAGATATGTTATCACTTCTCATTCCTACATCAGGAAAGAACCCAGTATGGTCCCTGATGCTTCTTAGAAAACTACATACCCAACTCCCTCCTCTAGTAATGACATTATGGGGGAATTTTTTCAATATCCATCTCAATTCTATGAATCTCTTATGGAACTTATCCATCCCCATGAAGATATTTCCATTATGTTTCAATGCTGATAAGGGTGATGTTACCCTAGAAAAGTCAAGCCTGAACCTTTAGTAGTATTCGTCCATCCCCATGAAACTTTGCACCTCAGTCATGCTCTTGGGTGGCTCCCAAGTAGAAACAACTTCTCTTCACTGGATCCACTGCAACTCCAGCCTCTGAGAAGACATGTCCTAGAAAGTGGAAATCTCATATCCAAAACTAACACTTCGAGAGATTACCATATTTTTGGTGCTCTCGGACTATATTGAGGACTATCCTCAGGGGTGTAGCAGGCTCCTCCTCCAACGTCTTGTACACCGAGATTTCCTCAATGAAGACCACTACAAAACAAACAATGTATGTTCTGAAGATCTTGTTCACTTGTCCCATGAACACTTATGGGGAATTAGTCATGCCAAAATGCATCACTTAAAACTCATAGTGGTCATAATATCATCGAATATCTGTCTTCGGTGCATCCTCATCCTCTACCTGAATTTGATGATAGCCAAACCAGAATTCTATAATAAAAAACTATATCCTTACTTTTAGATGATCTATGAGGTCCTCAATCCTCGATAATGGAATTTTTTTAATCATGATCACCATGTTCTGGATCAGGTAGAACCTATGTGGATGTAATCATATAACATCTTCAAGAAAGTCATGTTGATACTCATCCATCACTATAAGAAAATATGGGAGTACTCTCTTCCACCACACCAAGGGTGAGGCTATCCAACTAGTGAGTGATCGGTTGTACCCTTCTTTGAGAAACTCTTTCATGTGCTGCAAAAGTTTCCTTCTAACCAGTGAAGGAAAACCTAGTCCCATCCTCTTGGACACCCCACACTACACGCCAAAAATAATCAATCTGAGCATGGACTGTGGATAACTATTCCATTACCAATATGTTGTTGTAAGGCCTCAACGTCGTATCTTGGATAGCCCAGCCATAACTCTCACCTCTAATAGTAATCTCACACTACAGGTACCAGTGTGTAATTTTTTAATCCCCTCCTTTATGATTATATAGTTATAAGGATCAAGCCCACATCTCCACTAGAATCTATGAGTCTTGAATGAGAGGCATGGAAATGAAAGAGTGACTAGAAACAGTGCCTATAATAAATGAGGGTATTGTGGAGAAGACACAGATCATACATCTAATCATCTGCAGAGTGTAGTGTTCATAAGTTTCTACTTTTTGAAGTTGATCTCCCCCTATCCACCTACACACTATGGACGGGGTGGACCACATCGATGTGGTGGTAATAGTACCTCAAACTGTTGCTCACCGCCTACTGCTCAACCACATCCCCTGGCATGTCCTCCACCATGTGGACCACTTCACTTGATCATTTGTCTCTTCTATACTGATTCCTTAACCCTCCAGTGATCGCCTGTATAGCGGGTCTGGGAGTGACGAGCCATGTGTCCCATCCAACCGCATGTGTAGCAGATAATGGTTCTTTATCAACTCCCTCTGGCCTAAGAGCCTCGCTTTTCCGACCATGAGTCCAAGGGTCTCCCACTAAAGACCAGACTTGCTTGGGCCCTCATGTATATTTCTCACCACTAAAGAATCTTCCACATAACGTATACTGTGGGAACCAGCTGTCGGCGCCAGCTCCTCTAGGAAGCACTATACCATATGGGATCTCTCCAGAACCCATACTTGAGTAGGGATACTAAGAGACACCATCTACGCCCCAATCTACCTTTGGATCCCCTGATCAAATGCCTGATCCCGAGTGGGTCTTGTAACATATATGTAGAGTAGAAATAAGGGTTAGTAAACCTCACTGGGTACTCATCAATGTTCATGTACCCTGATTTTGCTGAAGTAGCTCTTAAATGCACATAGATCGCAATGTCGCTGAGGAAAACTCCAACTATAATTTTTTTTCCAATGTTTTCCCAGGTGAGGATTGTCTCATCATTTGTATGGATGGTCATGCTCCACCATCTCCTTATCGAGCCCTATAGAAGGCTCGCATCCAAGATATCATTTAGTCAAGAGGTATTCTCACTAATCATAAGACATGCATCACTACCTCCAGCCAATCCTTAGCGACCTGAGGATCTGTCCCTCCCATAAAACTAGGATGTCTCTATTTTTAAAACTCATGCACGAAACTAAGTCTACTTATTTCCAATATTAGAAAAGTCGGAAGTAACTGCTAATCAAAAGGTGGTGGAAACACAGATTAACCACCCAGTGGGTCCATCACTAAAACGGGTCCCGTAACCTATACCTCATTTCTCGGTTGGTTGTCCACACGATCATATATCAGTAGCCTTTCTATCTAACTGCGTAGAGGCACCGTGATGTAGATCATGATGTATCATAGTCAGAAGATTATTTTTTGTGAGATGACACTTCGTTAAGAAGAAAAAAAAGACACATATACTACCAATTGTTTTATTTAATGATCCAAAAATCAAAATTCAGGGTCGTGGTGTGTGGATACGTCGGCCGATGCACTAATATTGGACTCCCAAAATCTGAAATTAAAACTCAAATCATTTAAAAATGTTTCCCCAAATACAAAACAATATACTCTCAGTATTTGTGGTAGACCAACTACCCATTGATACCACTTGGTCACAAACAATCCCATGAGGCCCATCTTGTGACTACCCCAAGATCGCCTCCCAATGTTCATGGGTTAGTGACTAGAATTGAGAGAATCAACCTACAAGTGGGAAGAATTTTCTTGAGTACCATTACACACACACACAACCATGTCCCAAAACCAGAATGAAGAACAAGCAGATCACTACAAGTAACCACTCAATACAAGTATAATTGAAATTAAAATGGACCAAAGTACAAACCCAGATAAAGATAAATTAGAAAAATAGAAAGTAGAAATGAAATTCTAGATATCTTTCCTCTAAAACCCCCACCCGACGGGAAAGTGTGGAGTAGCTTCTAGAAGATATAAATGTGTGACCCGCCTTCCTGGTCTCACTGGGCACCATCGTGTCCAAGCCAACTGTTCTGCCATCAAGGATTTGATCATTTTCACCAGACAGAACATGTGCAGGTGAAGCTCGTGTAGGGGTGAGTAACAAAATTCTTAGGAAGGATCCTAAAACAGAAAAGAAATACCAAAAGGAAATCCACAAAAAAATTATGAATCTTGATAATGAAGCAAGACATCTCACACCAAGTATAATCTATAGTTGGAAAATATAATCATAAATCATATCTTCAAACACCATGGCTATTGGAGAACTCCTCCTAAATTAGTATAGCGGGCATGCCAGGTCACAAAAAAGCTTCATCCAACTAACGATGGACTGATGTGGTACTCATATGTGATTAATAACATGGATATGACAATTCAAAAAGAATATCTCCCCATTGTGGGCATGTTGGGTCATAATGAGCCACTTCATACCTTGGTCATACTAAGGTACTCCTTTTCAATGTGTACCATGGGACTGCCAAGTCACCCAAATTCACACCCCATTGTGGGCCTCCCGGGTCAAATATATCCACTTCCCATTGGGCAATATTATCTGATCCACATAGGGTTGCCTCTCAACTATCTTCAAGTCTTATCCAATCATAGGGTTTCCCCTTGTAGCACGCTTGATCATAGAAGAATTTATCCCCCATCCATTAATAGTTTTTCAAATTCCATGAATTCAATATTAGAGAATACTAGATGATCCGCCTCATTGAGAGGGGTTTAACAATGTAAACGGCTCGTCAATCAGAATCCTTATTTGCATGTTATTAGTGTTTCAGAAAACGGGGTTTGGTTGCGTCTGGGCCAGTCCGACACGGTTGGACCTACCATACCAACCCGGCCTGGGGGCCCCACATGCCCAGGTTTGAATTGATTGACCTGATCAAACCCGGATCGGTGCAGGGTTATCCAGGTCCATCATGGGTAGTGGGCCATGCTCATTTGGCATCGCAGGACATGGCCCGATTTGGCCGAGGGTCCAGATTTTCGGGTTTCCCGGCGATCCGGTCTCTTCTATCCTGCCTGAAGGGATGGGCCTATCTCACTAGGCATGGGTCAATCCGGCTGGTGCTATTCCGGCCCAGTGGCAAAGGTCCAGTCCGTTGGGGTGGCCCATCCCCTTCCCGACCACCCTAGGGTGCACCATGTCTATTCAGGATACGGCCAGAGGCCGCATCCCCCTCCTACCCCACGGTTCTCCATGGGGCCGACTTGTCCATCACAGATGAAATATGAGTCTGGGGAACCACCATATGGTTGTCCAACTGGACATATGGACTTCTTCACATAGTCAGGGGACCACATTCCACAATAACCACATCTCGTGGCCACAGGTTTCTCCGCTGACGCAACCAGGGAGCCACATCCTTCCACCAGTCAGCGGCTCCTCTCACTGCCTTATGGCCTGAGCCGACCGTGGCATCCTTCACCAGCATGCCATCGTCGCACATCTCCACCCACTCGCAGATGCCCCTATCGGCCTCCATGTCTGCACATGTCGTATATTCTTCTCAATGTCTTCACCTCCAACCTCTATGCGGCGTCACCTTCTCTTAGAAGGCCTAAAATCCACTTTTCTGCCATTTTGAAAACATGGTCATGAAGAACACAAAATAGGAGGGGATAATTCCTTGTTCACATCATCCCACACCCTTTTCGTTATAATTTCAATACAATGGGTGGTTCAGGGATGATGTTATATCATGAAAAATATTTAAATGCTGATTAAAAAGTCCCCAGAGATAAAGAACCCTCCCTCATTGAAGAGTGATCCACGATTCATCCTTTTTAGGGGTTGACCCCCTTTATAAATTTTAGAATAAAGAACGAGGAAAAAATAAGATAAATTAAACCCATACCTTGATTGACATGTGTCTCTGGAGAGTTCCGTCTGTGGGGATTTAGGTTCCAATTGATGTTGTCAATGTTCGTCGTTCACCAGTCTCATTCTTCATCGGTGTCGTTAGAGGTTCTCTGGTGTTCAATGTTCATCATTGTAGAGATTTCTTAGCATATCTTAGTCAGTGAATTTCCATGGTTTAAATATCGTTTCTCTAACATGTTATCCTATTAAAAAGAAAACATGCCACAATTTTTCTATGATGTTGTGTCATTACATTGTTAAATTGTTTCATTTCTAATACAACATATCTCTTAATCTCCATTTAATCCATCATTATTCTAGACATTTACAAGAGATTAATGATCTCCCTCTAATTAGCCCCATCGTCGTACCGAAACACCGTCGTCCACTATCACAATGGTTTAAAAATAATTAAAATATCTTTTCTGTAATTTTATTTTATTAATGAAATATCTAAAAATTTAATTTTCCATCTGACCCTTTCTAGTCTAAGACAGGACCTTTCCATGTGAATCACATTGTTCTAAGTACAACAATCCCATAAAATTCTCGATCTGAGCACCTCTTCAAAAATTAAAAAACCTACTCAAACCTTTAGTTAAACAAACTATAAAAAAAGGTTAAAATTTCCTTTGGGGATCACTGGGCTCGGAATCAGGTGCCATCAAAGAAACTTATCTTGAAATAATTCCTTTAAATCAAAATAATTAAATGGTAATTTTAGGACATTATAAACTGTTTACTGGTTAATTTTTTTAACTAATAATAGATCATGAATACGGGACCAAGATTGGGACTGAAGCCCTGTTTTGGGACTCTATATTTTTGCATTCTTTATTTCAAAATTTATTTGAATGAAATCTGATATTAAATTCAAAATGGAAAATCATTGTTTTACTATATTGGTTTATTTGGAATTTTTTATTTATCTATTGTATTTTATTGTATAATTTTGTTTTTAATATTTGTAATGTGATTTTTATTTGGTACAAATGGGTATTGTCTTCCCAATAGATTAATTAGACATTCAATACTTGGTAAAAATCTTTGGCATATAGTGAGGGAATTTCGAGGTCCTGTGTCAACACATCTATGTCTCGTGATGGAGAACCTTGTTATGGATATTACCACTAATGTTGTCAGGTCTAGTATAGTGTAGCTGAATAAACATGTAAAGACCCTTTACACATGGTGTTAATATAACTTTGTGGCTCACCACTTTTTTCATGTCGAGAATATTAGGAGCTGGTGATCATTTTTTCAGGAATTGTCTCTCTATAACATGATTTTATTAACATAATATAATGGGATCCCCTTAGCCTCCACCACCGAAATTTTCTAGGACTCTTTGTTATATTCACCCATAATTGTTTCACTCTTAGAATTACCTTTTACGTAAATAAAGTAAACGTCTAAATGAAGGTACTTGTAAAACCATATCATTTTATATCCCTCAATGGCTTCTGATTGTGATGTTAAGAAATATATAATGGTATCTTTCCAATATCACTTTGAAATAATGAATTTAAATGATTATATTTTAGATGGAGGAAATATTATTTTAATTCTCTATAAATTGCAGATTATTTAGTTCTCATATTCTTATTAATATGTTTTATAATTCTACATACCATTTAACTTCCCTTTCGTTAACAATTCAGACACATTTGTTTTCCACGAAGTGGTTCAAAACTTATCCCCTCTCTTTGGATGGGAATCATTCTCCTCTATGATTTTATATTTATTTTTTTATAAATACCCTTTTACATACCCCGATAATTTTTATGGTCATTTCATGTTGGATTTTATTTGCATTACATAATATTGGACGAAATATGCTATTAATGTTTTAAATTGCTTTCCTATCAGGAAGATATTCTTTAAAAAGTGTAAAATGTTTCATAATTTTTTAAAAAATAGTATAAACTCAATTTTCCACTATATTCTTTGGTTTATATAAGATTCAAAGTCTCTATGCTCTTTTTATTTAATAATGTAATATATATTCTCAGTTTTTATAAATTAGTTTCTTTTAAAATATATTTCATCCAATGTAAATATTATTTATTCATATTTATCGAAAAAATATTCTAATTCCCAAAAACAAATTTTTATCTCATTTAATATCTTTAATAATTTATTATGTTTAATTAGGGACAAGATTTTATTATCCCATCAACTTTAATTTCAGGTATGGCTTAAAATATTTCCTTATAGATGTTTTAGTGAAACTTGTTTCTTTCTGTTGGGATAATTATGATATGATTGAATGGGGAATTTCATCATTTTTAGGTGGAAAACATGTTTATAGTTTATAATTATTCAAAAAGTGGGTTTGTTAATTCTCCTTAATGAAATAATTCATGGGATGGTTTGGAATGGGGATAAAACTCAAAGCCCAAATGTATTATTCCCTATAAGAGTATCTTTCAATCAAAATTATACGTCCCTCCCATACATGTAGTAATGAATTATATCACATGTGATAACATTTCATGGACTGGGGAGAAAACAAAATCCATTTTGGGACTGTTTACACTATTTTATAATGGTCATTTCTGGGAAACTTGATAAAAGGTTAATTTCTATTATTTTTTAAATACCATTTACATATTTAGGTTTCTATGGATCGTGATAGGTGACTCATCATTACACACTTATATGATTCATGTATTATGTTATTCTAGTAACATTATGTCATGATTCATGATTTATGACATATATATTTTGTTAAGTAGGATTCCATTATGTTATATTTATTTAACATGATTATGATCTCATAACCATATGTATATTTTAATCTCACACATAATCATTGATTGATATCACTTATGTTCACCCCATACCGAGCCTCTAAACCACTGTTTTATTAGGTATTTATTTCCCTTTGTTATAAATAAGTGATCTGTGGTTCCAAAATCCATATGTGTGCTATTGTGAGTGGGGAGGGGTGAATATGTAGTGATTTTTTTATTGTTTAAAATCAAAATTTTTTATTAAACCACAGTGACCAGTTAAATTATCAATTAACTATAAAAAATATTCCTCCCCCATATGCAAGAATATAATAAGGAAGAATCACACAATATATTTTTACATGGTTAAATATTTTTGTTAGAGACTACATCGTATTGTGTTAAAATTTAGTTGAGATATAGATTTTAATTGATTACTACAATACAGTAATTCATTATAGTGATGTACAATTCACAAAAAACGTTTCTTGTTTTTATTATTAACTTCTCTCAAAAGATAAAATGAGTTATTTATACTAGAACCAATAGTTCTAAAACAATTTCATAGATCTGAACGATCAAAAGTATTCTTAGAAGTCATAGTATGTCACCAAATCAAACAATACATCTTATTGTAACTGTTGATTAACTACCACAAAAATTTCAAGGTATTTATATTCACATAAAACTAACATAGTTTAATAGAATAGGAAAAGTATGAATTCAAATATGCCTGCACAAATTAATTTTGATTATTTATAAATTATCAATCTACTAGTTCCAATTCATCAAAACAAAAATGCATTGAAAACTCAGTTTTTTATGGTCCACAACTTCACATGATACATCTCTTCATGTAATTCAACATTGAATTGTAACTTCATATATTGTACCTTCACTTACCACACATCACTATGTAACCTATACATTATTCATAGTATATTGTACAACTGCACCTAGTATGTGGTACCTATTTTGTAGAAAAGGTATTTTCTCATGATAATATTCTCTAAATACTTATGAAGTTTTACCCATGATGTTAACATGTGCCTACAGAAAATAGTAATTTATTACATCCCATCATTTGTCTGAAACACTTGATTAATCATTCATGCTCATGTGGATCTGAAAATTGGCATTTTTGGTTATAATCCAAATTTACAGTAAAATGAATAATTCCTAGTGAAATCATAAATACATAAAGAACACCATATGAATACCAGATGAACAAGATCTCATCTACAATCAAGCATCACAACATCACATACTGTCTTTGGATACAAACTATATCTACAAACATCTCATGCCCTACATACTATTAGATCTCATATCGTTCATTCAATAAATCATTCAAAACATACTCACTCATTAAATTTTAACATTTTTGGAATATTATATCTTCATTCTATAACTTTGGGATAAAGTCATGATATTTTCTCTGTAACACCTGTTTTTTTAGTCATTTTAATTTTTTTATTTCACTTGGCGTCGGGTGTTTTTTCTTAAGTGCGGGTGAGTCCTAGTTTAAATTTTTAATGTTGGGATGAGTTTAGGGTTTGAGATGGTGCGCAAACACCGTACGCTTAAGACGCACAGTTTTCTTGGGCACGTGCTTTCCTCTTGGGTACGTGCAACCCACTTGCAGTCCGCTGGGATACCGTACGGCGTGCAAACACCGCACGATCATCCAGTTTTAACATTATGTGTGTATATATATGTTTATGTATGTTTGTATGTTTATATATGTGCCTATATATGTGTATCTGTGTTTTTATATGTTTATGTTTTAACGTTGTGTGTGTATATATATATAAGGTATGTGTATATATGTTTATAGTTGTATATATATACACATATTTCTATAAATAACTATGTTTTAAAGTAATATTCTTATGTGTATATATGTGGATATATATGATTATATGTCTATATATGTTATATATAAGTTTATATATGTTTATATGTTTATATATAATATATATAGGTTTATATATGATTATATTGTTTATATATGTTATATATATATTTATAAATATATATGTATATATGTATTTATATTTATATTAGCAGGATTATATATATGTTTATATATATTTATTTATGTTTATATGTTTATTATTATTATTATTGTTGTTGTTGTTGTTATAATTATTAAGATAAAAAAGAAAAAAAAACCTAATCTACCCAGCACCCGAGCCGCCTCCTCTCCCTCTTTCTCTCCCCGTTTCTCCCCCACGCAAGCCCGACCACGTCCCTTCCTAGTTCGCCGGCCCGCGCCACCCCTCCCTCCGCACGACCCCGGTCACCTCCCCCTCGCTGACCTCCTCCACCAACCCACGCCGCTGCCCCCCCTCCGTCCTGCTTCGCCCTA
This sequence comes from Viscum album, assembly GCA_963277665.1. NCBI lineage: Eukaryota > Viridiplantae > Streptophyta > Magnoliopsida > Santalales > Viscaceae > Viscum > Viscum album. Next base: position 304,737,148 of record OY728166.1, read on the forward strand.
GGCGCGCGCCGCCTGTACAATTGGCCGCTGGCCTCCATCTCGACTCACCCTCCTCCCGGCCAGCACCCGACCACCGTCGGCCGCACCTCCCAACTAGAACCCAACCGCTGGAGCTGCACCTTCGTCCAAATCATCCCCTGCTTCCTCTCCCAACCCAGCCCCTCCGTTTGGCTCAGCCAACCCCCCCCCCCCCCCTCCGGTTCGACTTCCCCTCTCACCGGCACTCTCCCTTGCAGTTTTCTTCGTTATTATTGTTATTATTGTTTTTTTCTATTATTTTTGGTGTTATTATTTTGAAAATCCATAACATCCTAATATCGCGTTTCTTTTTGGGGATTTTTGCACGGTATCCAGGTTATGCATTTAGTCTGTGGGGGTGATTTTCTTCCTTCCGTTAAGGCGTTGTTGGATTCGCGCCCCTCCGCGGAAGGTGAATCCGCGTATTTTTACCTCTGGATCACTATACTAATGTTTTCACTCTTCCCTTTTTGTTATAAAAACTTGTTTCATAGCTTGGTTATGTGCTTATTTATCTTACTATAGAGTTCTGAATTTTTTTTAGAAATTGAGTTGCAGACCTTTGAGGTCTTTATCTGGTCTAGAGTCGGTTCCTGGTTTATGTTTTCTTGCGTCTGTAATGTTTTTCTTGTCTATGTGACAAATATTATTTTGACGATTTTCATAATGTAATTCGCATCACTGTGGTTTTCTCGTCAAGATTTTTTTGATGCTTCGACAATGATAAATTGTTTAAAAATTGGTCATTAGTGTGATTCATTAATTGTGTTTATGTGTTTATGCACTTGAGGTGTTGATAAATTGGGACATGAGTTATTAAAATAAGTTGATACAATTTTGGGGGTGTTTCCCTTAGTTTTATTTAAAAAAAATGTTAAAGTGTTATTTGAGTGTTACTTGTGATCTTTGTTATTTCTATAGAGTTGGTTTTTTAATCGTATCTTGATTCCATTATTTGGATTAAATTTATTTTCGGAATTTTTGATGTTCTGAGTCTCGGGGATCCATCGTAGGGAGTTGTGGTTGGTCTCGAAGGTGTGCACGCATATTCCCAGGTATGAATATGTATAGATATATATATCTTCTGTGTGTGTGTTCCCCCATGGCACGAGGAACACATGCATCAGTTTAAGGATATATATATATATATTGAGGTCCGTGCGTGCGAGCAAGCTTCTGCTTGAGTTAGAAAGCTTGACGTGACCTTTGTTCGGGGTAGGTGTTTCCAACCATTCCCATTTTAGATTCAAACCTTGAGCACTTGAATATGTTCAACTAATCCTTTTATATCGTTTGCATCTCTATCATATTTATGAAAAGCATCTGGCTTAGTTATATTGTTGTTGTAAATTTCTGAAAGTGGATTTTGATGTTGGTTTACATGAAATGCATAGGTTTTTGTTAAAGTTAAATTAATTACTTTGTGATGTGTTTGGTTGCAATTGATAGTGATTGTGTTTTGCAAATGTAAAAAAAATTACTTTGGTGTGTTTGTTTAACAAAAAGACGAACCATTAGTTGCTTTAGAGAATATTGAGAAATGGTGGTTGGTCTGAAATATGCATTTGTTTTTATAATGTTTTGTGAAAGAATTTGAGTTTGGTTTCAATGCTAAAGTGTTTTATGAAAGATGGGTTTTAAGGAGATTCTTCTAAAAACTAAATGTGTCGTTGGATGTTGGAACATCCATGGGAGTACTAGGTGCTCACATGGATGTGCCTGCAAATGAAAATGACACATTCAAAATATATTTTCTTAAAACAAGGTTTTTGAAGAATGGTTGGAAGCGTGGTTGGCCCGGTTGGCTTTTTGTGTGAGTTGAATGGTTGTTTGGTGTACAGGTCCGTTTGAAATTTTAAAATGTAAAGGGATGATTGTGTTGGATTTTGAGAAAGGTGGATTGGTCCCGATTGGCAACCCAACCCTTTCTTGTGAAATGTTTAATGGTCCTAATGTTGTGAAGGCCCAGTAGGCACCTTACTGATTGTGAAAGAACTTTTGATGTGTGCATGCTTGTGGGGAACCTCTACAGGGGGGGGTTCCCTTGATGGTTGTCGTGTAGCGGTGTCCATGTAAGGGGTTGGAAAGTGCGGTGAGATGAGTCACGTGTGCCAGGGCCTCCCACTTACACAGTATTATCGAACTCACCAAGGGTTCCTGGGCATCTTATAGATTATCGAGTGAAAGTTGCTTGCTAGCCCTGATTAGATGGGTTAGTACCCCCCTAGAGTCGTGAACATGCCAGGGGGATGTGCCACTGGTTGGCTATTAGGGAGGCCAGTTGGTTATTGACTATGGAGTACCACGCCGGCAGTTAGTCTGAACCTGAGTACGTCCAGCGGTTTTCTAGGGATGTTTAAGATCACCCATGGTTATTGCTTATACCTGCTTGTTTACTTTTACTAGCACTTGGTTTCCAGAATTTACTTATTACATGTTCTTCTTTTGCACTAATGTGATAAACATAAATTTTAAATTTCAGTTTTCAAGAAATGCATTGTTTTTGGGAAAATGGGTGGTGGCGTGTGTTGGTTTTTAATATGGTAAAACATGATCCCTTTTACTTGAAAATATGAGAACCCCTATTTTATATCTTTTTATGTGCAAACTAGTGTTTTGGGATTGTTTTGGAAAGTGGTTTTGGTTGGATGTTGTGGTTTACTTTGGCATTCCTACTGAGCATTTTTAATGCTCACGCCTATATTATCATTTCAGTTGCAGGTTTACCTTGCTCAGGTTTTCATGGCTGAGTTGATCGTTATGGGAGCAAGGTTGGCCTTAGTTGGGAGGTGACCAAAGGGTCACAATGAGGTATGTGCCTTTTTGTTTCTTTCTGCTGCTGGTTTTTTTATCATCAGCTTTTATTTGTCTGTTTATTTCTTTCTCATGGGCCAAATCGTTCCCAATGATTAATGTTTTGATTCCCGTCACTAGTTTCCATCCCGAGGTGATCGGGAACACCCCTCGGGACGTGCCGCGGACTGACTCGGGTGATCGGTTCAGGGTCGACCCGGGTTGGTTCGTGACAAAATGGTATCAATGGACGCCCTTGATATTTGGGTTTTCCGGTAGAAGAAGATTAAGACTATTGGGTCTCAGGAGGTTGGTTACAGGTCAGTGCCTGATCACCACCACTCGTGACAAGACCTAAGTTACCAGGGTTAGTCCGGGATTTAAGTCTTTTTTCATTGGTTATTTTGGATTGAGGGGTGAAAATTGGAGTGAATCGGTTCACATTGCGGCCTCGCGTGGGGTGTTGACCCATGTGGAGTCCAAGTTCCCGGTTTAATGCCCTCGTAGTGTTATGTTTTACCTGGGGCATGGCTCACCACCATGTCGCTGAGTTAAGTACAGACACTAGTCCCTCATTCCGATGGTTTATAGTTGATTGTGTGTTGTTTTAAACTCAGTCTATCTGTGTGTGTGTGTGGAAAGTGAAAGTGATTTTGAAATGAAAAAAAGGGTTTTTCTCTAAATTGTTTTTGAAATTAGTAAATCGGTTTTTTTAAAGAGAATGTGTATTGGTTTGGAACAATATGGTATGTGTTTGGATTTGGTAAGGAAAAAAGTGTTTGAACCTTTTAACTCCTTATGGAGGGTCACTTGTGTGTCTGTATGTACGGAGAGTGCGTAGGGGGCACTTGTTTGCAGATGATGTGAGCAAGATTGAATGAACGCACATGTGACGGCTCATAAGGTGCCATAGGATGGTTACAAAATTTAAAATAAATGATGGTTTTGGAAAGTGATTTCTTCTTGTGATTTTATATGTTTGGATTATGGGGATTTTGACCTTGGCTTGTGCTGTTTCCATGATTGAGTTTGTCTTGATGCCGGTTTCGATGACGTTTCACGTGTTGACATGAGTATGCCGCCTAGAAAGGTCACTAAGGTTGCTAATGAGTCATGCCCAGTTTTGTGTTCTTTTGCATGTTTCCTATCGATCAAAGAAATCAAAGTCCATGAGGGATAGTTGTGTGGTTGTGGAATTGGTGTGGGTCTTCAGGTTGTTGGAGACTCCCAGGGTTGTTAAGGTTCGTACCTCCCGAGAGTTTTTTGAGGTTTCAGTTTTGGACTGGTAAAGATGAGGTGTCTCATCGTCATTGGAGTTTTGGGTGTGATTAACTGTGGTCGACTTCCAGGAAGGTTCCTCACCTGGCAAGGAGTGCGAGCTTGTGGGACGTGTCTCCAAGTAACCATCCTCATCAGTATCGGCTCATAGTTCGTCGGACCGCTCTCTTGTGCGCCACCAGTATGGCCTGTCCAGACTTTCTAAGCCGCCTTGCCGCATCCCTCCGAAGTCTTTCTACTGTGTGGCTGTTCAGGCCACCGATGAGAGCTCTGGAAGAAGTGTCATCTGGGAGGAAGGATCTAGGGACCAGAGGATGCAAATGCCTGACTGTGAGGCATGAGATTCTTCAGCCATCAGAGCCCCAACCACAGGTCTTGGGGTGAAGCTCGCACACAGTTAGGAGTTGTCGAGGGTGTGTAGAACATCGCTTCGGATTATGTTTTCAGCTTTCTAGAGGGAAATATCGAAACATTCCTTGTCCTGTTCTTGTCACCGTTGTAAGCTCATCATAGTTGTGGTGATGTGATGAACTTGTTATATCGCAGTCTAAGCAGTCTTATCGGTTCTCAGTGTGTTCTCAGATCTTTCGGATTTCAGTGAGGGGTGTTGGGTCCGCGAATAAACGGATCATTCTAATTTTGTGTTGGGTATGAATTTTGTACATTGCGGGGGGGATGTGTGGTTTTATGAAATTAACAGGCGTTGTTTCGAGGTCCTTTGTGAGTTCGGGCTAGAAATTCCCTAGACTCTGGTTGCGGTGAGGTTTTTTCTTCGGTCGGTGTGTGAGGGGTTGAGTTAATTCCTTATCCTCGGGTCGTTGGGTCATTTTGTAGCAAGCTTTCTGTTTAAGGCTCTGAGTGTTGTTCGGTCTATGTGGAGAAATTAAATTTGTTCATTTTGGGAGTTCCCGTGTTCCCCCCCCCTTAGGGGTGGTGTGTTCGAGTTTCAAGGTCTCCGTCTTAGTATATTCTTGGGGTGGGGAGAACCCTCCCGTGTTCTCCCCTCAATCTCGGACAATGTTTGTACTTCAGTTGGTCGGGTGTGACTTTTTTTTGGTAATGGTCACCCCAAGCCTCTCAATTTCTTCTGGTTTTTCCTAGGCACAGACTTGAGTTAAGATAACTGTTGGCTTGGTGACTTTCTGGGAGCAGAAAGTGTTTGTGGTGGGGAGAATTGTCACACCCGTTTTTTTAGTCATTTTAATTATTTTATTTCACATTGCGTCGGGTGTTTTTGCTTAAGTGCGGGTGAGTCCCGGTTAAAATTTTTAATGTTGGGATGAGTTTATGGTTTGGGATAGTGCACGAACACCGTACGTTTAAGACGCGCGGTTCGCTTGGGCACGTGCAGCCTGCTTGCAGTCCGCTGGGATACCGTACGACGTGCGAACACCGCACGATCATCTAGTTTTAGCATTATGTGTGTATATATATTTTTATGTACGTTTGTATGTTTATATATTTGCATATATATGTGTATCTGTGTTTTTATACGTTTATGTTTTAACATTGTGTGTATATATATATAAGGTATGTGTATATATTTTTATAGTTGTATATGTATACACATATGTCCATAAATAACAATGTTTTAAAGTTATATGCTTATGTGTATATATGTTGATATATATGTTTATATGACTATATATGTTATATATAGGTTTATATATGTTTATATGTTTATAAATGTTATATATAGGTTTATATATGTTTATACTGTTTATATATGTTATATATATATAATTATAAATATATATGTATAGATGTATTTATGTTTATATTAGTAGGATTATATATATGTTTATATATATTTATTTATGTGTATATTTTTATTATTATTATTATTATTATTATTATTATTATTATTATTATTATTGTTATAATTATTAAGATAAAAAAAAAGAAAAAAAACCCTAATCTACCCAGCCCCGACCCGCCTCCTCTCCCTCTTTCTCCCCCCTTTTCTCCCCCACGCGAGCCCGACCCCCTCCCTTCCTGGTTTTGCGGCCCGCGCCGACCCTCCCTCCGCACGACCCCGGTCACCTCCCTCTCGCCGACCGCCTCCACCAGCCCGCACCGTTTCCCCCCTCCGTCCTGCTTCGCCCTAGGCGCGCGCCGCCTGCACAACCAGCCGCCAGCCTCCCTCCTGACTCTCCCTCCTCCCGGCCAGCACCCGACCGCCGTCGGCGGAACCTCCCGGCTAGCACACAACCGCCGGAGCTGCACCTCCCAGCCAGATCCACCCCTGCTTCCTCTCCTGACCCAGCCCCTCTGTTTGGCACAGCTGACCCCTCCCCTCCGGTTCGACTTCCCCTCTCACCAGCGCTCTCCCTAGCAGCTTTCTTCTTTATTATTATTATTGTTGTTTTATTTTTATTATTTTTGGTGTTATTCTGAAAATCCATAACATCCTAATATCGCGTTTCTTTTTGGAGCGTTTTGCACGGTATCCAGGTTATGCGTTTAGTCTATGGAGTGATTGTCTTCCTTCCATTAAGGTGTTGTTGGATTCACGCCCCTCTGAGGAAGGTGAATCCGCGTATTTTTATCTCTTGATCACTCCGTTAATGTTTGCACTCTTCCCTTTTTGTTTTAAAAACTTGTTTCACAACTTGGTTATGCGCTTATTTATTTTCCTATAGAGTTCTGATTTTTTTTAGAATTTAGTTGCGGACCCTTGAGGTCTTTATCTGGTCTAGATTCGGTTCCGGGTTTACATTTTATTGCGTATGGAATGTTTTTCTTGTATATGTGACAAATATTATTTTGACGATTTTTAAAATGTAATTCACATCGTTGTGGTTTTCCCGTTGAGCTTTTTGTGATGCTTCAACACTGATAAATTGTTTAAAAATTGGTCATTAGCGTGATTCATTAATTATGTTTATGTGTTTATGCAATTGAGGTGTTGATAAATTGGGACATGAGTTCATAAAATAAGTTGATAAAATTTTGGGGCTGTTTCCCATAGTTTTATTTTAAAAAAATGTTAAAGAGTGATTTGAGTGTTACTTGTGGTCTCAGTGATTTCTATAGATTTGGTTTTTAAATCGTATCTTGATTCATTTATTTGGTTTAATTTTATTTTAGGAATTTGTGGTGTTCTGAGTCTCGGGGATCCATCGTAGGGAGTTGCGGTTGGTCTCGAAGGTGCGCATGCATATTTCCAGGTATGAATATGTATAGATATATATATGTTCTGTGTGTGTGTTCCCTCGTGGAGCGGGGAACACATGCATCAGTTTAAGGAAATATATATATATATATATATATGAAAGTGCATGCGTGTGAGCAAGCTTCTTATTGAGTTAGAAAGCATGACGTGACCTTTTTTCGAGGTAGTTGTTTCCAACCATTCCCCTTTTAGATTCAAACCTTGAGCACTTGAATATTTTCAACTAATCCTTTTATATCGTTTGCAACTCTATCGTATTTATGAAAAGCATCTGTCTTAGTTATATTGCTGTTTCAAATTTCTGAAAGTGTCTTTGGATGTTGGTTTACATGAAATGCATTGGTTTTTGGTAAAGTTAAATTAATTAGTTTGTGATGTTTTTGGTTTCAATTGATAGTGATTGTGTTTTGGAAATGTAAAAAAATTACATTGGTGTGTTTGTTTAACAAAAAGATGAACCATTAGTTGCTTTAGAAAAGATTGGTAAATGGTTGTAGGTTTGAAAGATGCATTTGTTTTTATAAAGTGTTGTGAAAGAATTTGAGTTTGGTTTCAATGGTAATGTTTTTTATGAAAGATGGGTTTTAAGGTGATTCTTCTAAAACGTAAATGTGTCGTTGGATGTTGGCACATCCATGGGAGCACTAGGTGCTCGCATGGATGTGCCTCGAAATTAAAATGACACATTCAAACTATATTTTCTGAAAAATAGGTTTTTGATGAATGGTTGGAAACGTGGTTGGCCCGGTTGGCTTTTTGTGTGAGTTGAATGGTTGTTTGGTGTAAAGGTCCGTTTTAAATTTTAAAATGTAAAGGGATGATTGTGTTGGATTTTGAGAAAGGTGGATTGTGCCCAATTGGCAACCCAACCATTTTTTGTGAAATGTTTAAAGGTTCTAATGTTGTGAAGGCCCGGTTGGCACCTTACTGAATGTGAATGAACTTTTGATGTGTGCATGCTTTCCGGGCACCTCTATAGGGGGACTTCCCTTGAGGGTTGTCGTGTAGCGGTGTCCGTGTAAGGGGTTGGCAAGTGCGGTGAGATGTGTCATGCGTGTGAGGGCCTCCCACTTACACAGTATTATCGAAATCACCATGGGTTCCTGGGAATCTTATAGATTATCGAGTGACGGTTGCTTGATAGCCCTGATTAGATGGGTTAGTACCCCCTGGAGTCATGGACATGCCAGGGGGGATGTGCCACTGGTTGGCTATTAGGGTATCCAGTTGGTTATTGACTATGGAGTACAACGCCAGCAGGTAGTCTGAACCCGAGTATGTCCAGGGGTTTTCTAGGGATGTTTAGGATCACCCATGGTTATTTCTTATACCTGCTTGTTTACTTTTACTTGCACTTGGTTTCCGGCATTAACTTATTACCTGTTCTTCTTTTGCGCAAATGTGATAAACATAAATTTGAAATTTCATTTTTCAAGAAAATCATTGTTTTTGGGAAAATGGTTTGTGGCCTGTGTTGGTTTTTAAGATAGTAAAACATGATCCCTATTCCTTTAAAATATGAAAACCCCTATTTTCTATCTTTTTATGTGAAAACTAGTGTTTTGGGATTGTTTCTGGAAAGTGGTTTTGGATGGATTCTGTGGTTTACTTTGGAATTCCTACTGAGCATTTTTAATGCTCACACCTATATTATCATTTCAGTTGCAGGTTTCCCTTGCTCAGGTTTTCATGGACAAGTTGTTCATTATGGTAGCAAGGTTGGCCTTTGTTGGGAGGTGACCAAAGGGTCACAATGAGGTATGTGCCGTTTTGTTTCATTCTTCAACTGGTTTTTTATCGTCAGTTTTTATTTGTCTATTTATCTCTTTTGCATGGGACAAATCATTCCCAATGATTAAACTTATGATGCATGGCACTAGTTACTATCCCCAGGGGATCAGGAACGCCCCTCGGGACTTGTTGCGGACCGGCTCGGGTGACCGGTTCAAGGTCGAACAGGGTTGGTTCATGACATTCTCATCATTAAAATATATCGTTCATGCTTTTAGAAAAAATATTAATTTGTTATCACATTGTATCCTCTTTAGATTTTCCTCAAGATCAATTTGAATCCTCTAAATACAACAATGAATCATATACCAACCTCAGGGTTCTCATAATACTATCTATTATTTGAATACAATTCATTTTATGAACTCACATGGTATAGAAACACTCACATGGCTTCGATCAGTATTATAGTGATGAAACATAAACCCTAGATAATAGAGGTGTAAGATACCACCAAACCAGAATGGTGTCATTTGATTCATTTGGTTGAGATCTCTACGGTCCATATGTTTTAGAAGTTGAATTGTATATTGTTAATTACGTTCCATACTGCAGCATATTGTAATGAGATGTCCTTAAAAACTCCCTAAACACTATTAGTTTAGGAAAATAGATTTAATGGGTGTCAATATGTTCCATACGTCCACTCATGTTAGTATAAATATGAGTGGATTAGTACCTTTATAAAAACACATTCTTAGCTACATCCTTTATATCAAACAATGATTTTATACATAATTATAACATATTTTAAGAATAAAATTAAAATTATTTCATAAACACATGCCTGAGGACCGTAATAGATTAGTATCTTTGGAGTCTAGAAACACTATATTTATTTCATGAATGATATTTAATATATACCAAAAGACTTATTATATATAAATTCTCTATAGGAATGTCCTAACTAATCATTTCATTATAAAATTGGGATGGAAACATTAGAAATTGTGATCTTAGATTCTTAGTAAGGGTAAAAATAAAAGATATAAATATGTTATCATATGAATTAATAATATAATAATAGGGTATGTGATCATCAAAATATCTTATGAAGCTCATATAAAACTATTCATAGATCATAAAAATGATTCTTGGTATAAAAAATTATAATTTTACGAAACATATCCCATAATAGCGAGATATCATCATAAATCGCTCATTAACTATAAGATGGTTTCATAAAACTGTGTCACCAACATAAATATAAAAAAATAATTTTATATTTATACATTGAATAAAAGACAATAAAAATATTGTATTATGAAATATCACATGTTTCCCATTTTGGATCAGTATGCACCTGTATCCCATAGTGGATAAGGACAAACATGTTTTCCATAGGGGATTAGACCAATCCAATTGTTTCCCACTATTATCTCATGAGATATGAATCCTTAAAAAATGAATTGCTTAGAGTTATAGGTCCCACCCCTATAACAATGAAAATATAACATATTGGAGGAAAAATATAATAAAACATTCATCATATATTGTGTAAGGAAAATGGGTTTCATAAAAATTTAATCAATTAACCATATCATATACCATTAAAAATAAACGGGATTCGTTAACATTTAAGAAACCTAAAAATTAATCAAAAAGTGAAATAATATAAAAAAAATCATTCAACATTATCCAATGTAAATCATAAGTAACATTAAAGGATGAATTCCAAAATAAAAATGGGTTCGAAAGATCACTTGGAATATTTCTATATGAAAATAGCATTTCAACAATGAAGAACGCTTTTTTGAAAAATGTGTACCAATGTAATTCACATGGTAAATGATAAAGATTGATAAATAATAGAACATAAAAGTGATAAGGTATATATATGACTAAAAATGGGTTGTGGACATGTTTTGGATCATATTTAACCCTTCAATTTATAATTTTCCTTGATAAACCGTTGTTTATCTTAACCATTGTAAATATTTTTTCCCATTTTTTATAATTGATTAGGGTCAAAAAATATATTAACATTATTAGATAATATACTTTATTATTATTAATAAAAATGTGGAATATGATTTGTAAAATTCCACTCACATAATTGGAAATAATTTTTTATAAAAATTAATCTTATAGACATGATTAGAAAGTTGTTTTCCAATGAGAAAATGCTATTTTTTATAATACAAATATCAAAAATCAAAATGAAATTTATTAAATTCAACTAAAATGTATTAAATGAGTTATAATTGAAATAAATATTTCTTTAAATCCATATTAAAGAACTTTTTATATTTTTAAATCATTTAAAAGAAATAAAAATCTTTAATAAAACCCATTATTATAACTATTCATAGAAAAATTTATCTTTACAGAAAATTATAAAATCTTTAATCTAAGATAATTTAAACTTGACTATTTATAAATATACGATTATATTTTTTTTAAAATAAATTTGTTAATATGAAAAAAATATATTTAAAATAATTTTTAATGTTTGAAAAAACTATTTTTAGATAAATATCATTTTTAAGAAACAAATTGAATTAATTATTATATCTTGTCGAGAGATCACGTAAAGTGAATGTTAATAATATTATTGATTTTTTATAATAAATATAAATTTCATCAATGTCATTCATCAAGAGAGATTTGAAAATTTTTTATGGAAAAATGTGAATTTTTTGCATAAAAATAGTTTTTCAAAAAAACATTTCATTTATTATTGAATGGTTTTTATTTTAATTTATAATTAATTGGACACCATGTAGTTCATTATTTATACATTTATAAAGAACATATTTTAATAATATAGTTAATAATATTCTTAACTACCATTCCAATGTCTATGTGATAAATATCATAGTAGATAGAAATATGTTAATAGTATGTCAAATTTAATTTAAACTCGATACTCATTTAATGAATTCTTGACTTAGTTTTTTTAAAAATAGATTCTAAAATAAGTATTAGTTGTAGCACATTCTAAACACGGTGTTTTTTGTAACACATGATTAAATCTGCCTTCTGTATAATGCATGATAATAATAGTATTTAGTGTAATGAAAAATATCGAAGAGGTCTAATTTATTCAAAAAATTATATCTTGCTAAATCTCATTTTGTTATATTAAAGATCCCATAAAAGTAATTTATCCCTATAAATTTATCCCTTTAGGTAAAAATAACTGAGGATACATATACCTAATTACATCATCATGTTCCCACCTAGGTTCCTCAAATAGATTGATTTTTAAAAACATTGACCATGTGAGTTGTCTTGTTTCAAAACCCATTCTATTTGTGATATAAAATCTCAATCAGTTTTCCCTTGTATTAAATTTCATGCTCCACCAGTACAAATTTTTAGTTCAGTAAACTATAATGATTTATTATACACTTCTATTATATATGTACATGGAAGACATCATGAATCATATATAGGTTTAGTGGAAGAATAGAATGAAAATATACTATCAGGATACAATCATGTATTTCAAAGGGACCGATATACCATGTTGATAGTTTACCCATGTTTCTACCATGAATAAATTTATTCAATCAACTCCATAATAACATAAAATTCATTATCGGGTTGATTATTATCATCATAATAGTTTTGTCAAATTTTTTCCCATACATGATACTTAATGGTTTTATCATTCTATGTTATCTCATCCTATTTTTAAGATCCCAATAACATTCTTTTCTATAATATATTCTAGTAAATTTGAGTTAACCCTTTATTTAAGAAAAGGGATTCATAAGGACCCATATGAATTCTTAATTGAAAGAAATTATTCTAATAAAACTCAACTAGAGGAATATATTGATTCCCTACAACATTTTAATCCATATAAAAAGATCATATAATATATTATATGCTTTTATTTTTTCACATAGATTTCCATATTCTTGAGGATTACACATAGTTATAAAACCCAAGAATCTATCAAGATATATCAATTTTTTTCAAAATCATCAATTTAAACATTATATCATGACCATATACAATAGAATGTAGTTCTCCCTGAAAACATACCACTTACATAATGTATATTATACCAAGAGGATCCATAGAGAAGTCATATAATAATAATAATGAATTTTAATCTATGGTTGAAAAATAAAAATCAAATTTTCAATAATACTAAATTCAATATAACCCCTATAGTTTACTATTACCTTTAATCAAATGTCACTAAACTGTAAAAGAATTAATTCTTAAATAATATTTTCACCAAAACAAAAACAAAACCAAAATTTTGTATTTCCATCAATTTCTCTAAAAATTTCATTAATATTGATAAACAATATTCACATAAAAATTCATAAGAGTGTCAATTAATTGAATATTATGATCTACATTAAACTCATTAACCTATTATTTTATCAACAACTCTTCATTCCATAGAGATGATGTTATCATATTAAAATAATTCTACATTGGAATCCTGTGTTCACCCTTATACTGATAGATTATAAAATGATAATACAGTATTCTAGAATCAATGTTAAGTGAGACAAACATGTCAACATTCACCAAAGTATGAACAATAATATTTTAATAGTACCCATTTATTAAAATTATTAAAATAAATTCTGAACTAAGGAGTGGAGGATAAGTGTTCCATAATTATCATCAATCACCTAATATATTGTGATTCCCTAATCATTCCCTTTGTTATTTTTAATATAAGGGTTTTGTTTCTAATAATCCTAATTATCCATAGGATTTTGGAATTTATCCACTTAACTCTCAAACTCCAAGAACATGAAACACTGTTGTGTGGGTGGTGAATTAGGTTGAATCCCCATCTCCTTCATTGAATTAACTTGATCATTAATTGTATTTCCAAATTAATCGGCTTTATAAACTACATTTCGACATTTAAATCATCTCTCAATTCCATTAAATTAAATAACTCGATTCTTCATCCCAAGTTTCAAGAATAAATATAGATAGAATTTCATTCCACCATTTGATTTTTCATGAGACTGAATCTACCATTTCTTATCAAAACAATTGGAATGGTGGGAATATCCAATTTTTTATACATTCGATGAACATCGATGTACTTTTACCAATACTCTAGAGGCTCTAATATCCAAGGCCTTTTAGTATATTTATTTTAGAACACAATTTAACGATTTTTTTTTATAGATGATGATTATTCCTGATTCATACCGTGCATGTCTAGTAAAATTAGCATAATATGAACTAATATATTCATCACACTTTTCCTTATGCTTATTTAATTCCTTATCCATACTTTTTTCATAGTGTATAGTGGAAGTAATTACTAATAAGAATCTACTAAATCTATTTTCATTCCACAAATAAATGTTCTTCATGTTCCCTCATGTTCTTAGTAAATGTAAAACTTTTATATGCTTCGCCTTCCAAATGATAATAATCCCAAATGAAATTTTCATAACATGAACAATATATAACTAAAAATACATATTCATTGGAGATAATATATTCATAAAAAAAACTTGATTAATTGAAACACTAAACGATGGTAGATGTTACCTCATAGGGGACTAAAACGCACATTGTTCCCTCCCAATCTCTATTTAAATTTCATCATAACTTTTAGCTAGGGAATTCTATGTGAGAATAGTCGCAAGAATTTTAATTCGAGTTCAAATAAGGATTGGTTTATTGAGAGAAAAATAATTTCATTATCCTTCACAATCATAAATAACATAATTCCTTCAAATTTTTTCAATTTAAAGAAAACAAAAAGCATAGTGTCAAAAGAACTAATCATAGTTAAAAATCACATAATCTTTAAAAATAATTTATCAGATTTTTAAATCATGAACCCTTATTTACAATATATGTCACCATATGATTAGATTTATAAATTCATGGTTATTATAAAAAGAAATCATGATGGTTAATTAATAGTTTGTGAATTTCCAAACAATATCCATTGGAAGTGGATAATTATGTGTATAAATGAAATTTTTCATGCACCATGCGATGATTGAGTTTAGGTCAATGAACCCTTCTTATATTTAATACATAAAAGTATATTTGTTCTGAATCCACATCCACCAGTATAATCTTTAAGTGGAATTAATTTAATGGAACCCCCTTAATCTATCATTCACCAAAATTCCAGGATATTGTCTTATACTTTTATTTATCTATAGGTTTATTCATAGATATATCCCATAATATATCATAAGGATGTTAATAAAAAAAATTTATATTACTAATCTAGAATAATTTACTAATTGTTACTTCTGACACAAACTATATAGACCAACACATTTATGTATAAATATCACTACTTTTTAGATGAATATTCAATAGATTTAATATACACATTCCCAAGGACTGTAATAGCTTTGTTTCATTGGTGAATAATAAAATTTATTTTTATTTCATGAATGATCATATAAAACTCCCAAAAGCATTTTATTATATAGTTATCCTCTTAAGAATACCCTAGATAATCCTTTATTCATATCGTATGGAAACGAAGATAAGAATGGGTGATCTCAGAATATCTATAAGGGTAAGAAAGGAATTGTCAATATATGATCATATGAAATCAGAAGATTAAAATAAGTGTATACGATCAAGAATGTAACATTGGATGTTATTACAGAGTCTGTTATAGTTTATAAAAAATATTCACGGTATACAACTTTATCATTTCATAATACATAGCCCATGAGAGTGAAAAATCGTTATAAATAAATCATTAACAATAATCTAATTTTATAAAATGGTTTCACCATCATTAACATATAAAAACCCATTTCATAGTCAAATTTTAATACCAATACCGTCAACATTTAGATTTGAAATTATAACATATTACCCTTATGGTTAGGTTACACATATTTTCCAAAATGGGTCAAGATATACATGTTTCCCATAGTGGATCAAGCCCATTGATTTGTTTCCCATTGTTATCTCATGAAATTAATATATTTAACCATTCAATTAAAGGGATGCATATGACCCAAAAATATCATAATGAAAACCATTCTTATATATGTCACAATATCATAAAACATTCATCATATCATCACATCATATATTGTGTAAAGAAAGAATTCTTAATAAAAATCTCATAAATTCATCACTTCACATCCTAGGAAAAATAAATGGGGTTCGTAATCATGTCATCAACAAAAACATTTACCATCCTCATAAAGAATAAGGGTATTGTCATTAAATATTGTTCCCATAAAATTATAAATAACATTAAAATATGTCATGATAAATGAAAAATTATTTTTGAAGACCACTTGGCACGTTTTTTAATGAAAATAGCCCTTCCAAATTGAATAACAGTTAATACAATATAAGACATTATAAATATCATTTTAATTGAAAAAATCCATTAAAAATTAAAAATCATGAATTTTAAATTATTTACATAATTTCAAAAGAATAATATCATATTTGTTTCGAATAAAAAAGTTAAACACAAACCTTTTCAAAGTAAATATCATTTAATATATCCCTTGACATCAGAAAAGTAACTTTTTATTATAAGATCATAAAAAATAATTCAATAAATGACCTTACTACTCACAGGTAAGAAAATTATGATGATTTTTGTCATCACCATTAACAATGTTCTAACATTCAATTGGTAAAGAACTAAAACCATAATAAATAGAAATATTTTATAATGTGGTCCCTTTGTTAGCAGGTATATCTGCTACAAAATTTCCTTCCCTCCAAGTGTGTATAAATCGGACTCATTAATTGATTAGAATGAAACACTTACTAATGAAATTAGATAAAGGCCAATGATTAATATTTTTCCCCATTGAAATAAAACCGACAAAGAATAATCTAAATAATATTAAGTGATTTGTTAATCAAGCTCATTCCTAACTTCAAACAGATGAGAAAAGATATTATCCATTCTTCAATGGTCTTTCCAATCCATAAAAAATCACTAAAATCCACAATAATATATCCCATGTTGTCTCTATTAATACTGCAACCTCTAAATTTTATACATCGGCATGAGACATCCATATTCAGTTTAAGCCCAAATAATGATTATTTCCATTGAACCCATCTACATGGCTAACATCTTCAAATTTACAAATGGTAGAAAAGATGTGGGAAAATAATTTTAAATTCTGATAAAGATAAGAACCATGAATGAGGATACTCAAATCCGAAACCAGAAACCTCACATAGACCAGTGAAGAAATAAATTCAAATTTTCTCCATTCATTGACTTTATTCTGGGCCTCCCATAGAGACCCAATAAAAATATAGAAACTTTTATCTCAGGCCTTCACATCTATTCCATGTGAACATACCTTGAGAAACCCTGGAAAAATATTATCTTACATTTCCCCTCTACCCATATGAACATTTATATTGTGACCAGTGAATCTCTAAATTTCCCGCTCCTAATCACTCTGAAAAAAACTAATTTCATGTATTCCAAATTTGAAAAGACAAAAAAACATTTTAAAGAAAATTTAATACATATATTCTTCACGATCCCGCCAATAGGTAGGGAAACATTTCTCAGTCTCCACAAAATGATATAAAAATCTATTAATATCAATGTACACCAAAGCTTTTTTCCACTTATCTATTTAGTTGTTTCCATGTAGAATTTCTCTACATGAATTACTATTTTGGATCCCAAAGTTGGATTCTATGAAGATACATCACTCTTCCACTTCCTCCATGAGTAAATTATTATAACATAATTTTTGTTTCCGCATTTAAAATATCATTGATAAACTCTAGATACCACGAGGCATAATGAAAATAATGGTTTGGATAAGGTCATTATAGAAAGTATAATATTAATCCCATATAGTTGGTTGAACAGAAGTTACAGATAGCTCGATCAATAATCCATTAAGTCTTTTTTTTACAACACTTACAGATGTACATTCATGCATTGAGTATGAATAGTTATTTTACTAGGCCTACCATCATAGAATTCCCAAATATCACAATACTTGTTTCTCAAAAATTTCCACCAATAAATAATCTCCATAAATAATATCCCATGTAGATTATTCTTATAAATAATTCAAAGATTCATAAACACTGAATATATCAATCCAACCTTCTCCAATATGCCTCCCTAACAATTTCTAGGAGGACCAATGTAATTTTCCATCCTATTTAGCATCCCAAATAAAGATATTCGTGATTTGATTAATTCCTTAAATATGCTTTTTTAGTGGTTTGATAATAGACAGAATATATATAGGCACTAAAAAAATTAAATTATTTATATGGTTTATACTGCCTCAGAATGAGAGTAATTTAATATTAGAATTGAAAATTATAATTGTTATCTAATTTTCAATGTATTAAAAAAACATAAATTCAGACATTATAAAATTCATCTCCAAGATGTTCTATAGGGATTTAGTGCCTTTGAATTACCATGATTTCATGATTAATGTTTCTTATCCTACATTAGCAGTTGTAATAAATATTGACACTAAACTTCCTTTGGTTCAAACATTTTCCACTAAAACCGATATAGATTTTTGTGATGTTGGTGAATCCGTTGGTTCATTTTTTTCATTCCATTTATAAATACCTGCATGTTAGAATTATAAATTAAATGTTATATAATTATACTTCCATTTAAATGGAGAAAAATTCATAAATCTCCCCTCACCCATGCCCTATTCGATGCTTCTATTAAGGGATTTCTGTGTTAAGATAAATAGGGTAGGAGAGAGTAGGTCTCCTAATCATAATCCATGAATATAAATAAAAAACCAAAATACTGTTCCCATAAATTACATCATAAGGGAAAAAGAGGCTATAATATAATGTATAATTCACTGAAATATTCAGTGAAACCAAACATTTTTATGGCCCTCTTATGAAATATTCTCTTCTTTTGCTCAAAAGATTTATCCTTATCAACCTTAATCTTGATATTTGAGACAAATTTTCTTTTATAAAATTTTTCCACCTTCCCTTTTTCAATA
Organism: Viscum album; assembly: GCA_963277665.1. Lineage (NCBI taxonomy): Eukaryota > Viridiplantae > Streptophyta > Magnoliopsida > Santalales > Viscaceae > Viscum > Viscum album. The sequence goes on from OY728166.1 coordinate 304,756,126, forward strand.
GTTAATGGCCCTTAAATGCTCCTATAATTCAAAAACCCATTAGGTTTTCCAATGTTAATTCATAGAATGATATTACTAATTCTTATGTTGGTCATATTGGGAATAATTTTATAGTTGAAATGTCATAAAAAAATTGTCATTTATTGGATAAAGAAGGTATATACTTTCACCATTGTAATTAGAATAATTATAGAGTCACATACATACATCCTAGGCACTATACATCTAAAGAACTCTTGAACTACCACCCTTATATGAGAGTTAATAATATCATAGGATGCCAAATAAAAAATCCCTAGGAAGTTCATTTGGACCTGGGACACTCTCTTATTTAATTATAAAAACAGTGACTTAAATTTCATTATCCTCCAGAATGGCCTCTATCTATTAATTATAATTATTTGAAAAAATCCTTAACATGAATTTATTCAACAAATAATTATTCATGGTTCTGATTGAAGTATAAATACATCCTATATTTAAACTATCAAGAAGGTTCTCTAAATGATCCAAGGCATCATCCATTTTATGAGAACATTAGTCCTAAAAGATCGATATAATATTTATAAGTTCATGTTTTTTATTGAATTCATATCCTTGATACAATATTGAAATTTTTTCCTGATATAGTCTCCCTCCCAATGCTACACTTTTCTTGAATTCTCCCTACAAATTCACTCAATCTCCTGATTTTTCACAACCATAAATTGTTTCTTCTATAATAATGTTATATATAGATCCTCATTCCATCAATTATAATGGAAATTTTCCAATAATTATATATACTCTTGCAGATGTTACAGGCTCACATATCCTTCATTTCTACTGTCAATAAAAATTTGAATATCATGTTTCAAAAGTTTCATCCTTTTGTTATGCTTAGTCTAAGGATCACTATCCAATGGATGAATCAAGGACCGTTAGATCATCCCCATGAATCCTTGTAGTCACTTCCAACCACTAAATTAGTGGTTGTTTCTTTTCCTCATGTTACTATTCTAGAAACTCACCAGAAAGGGGGTGTCATTAGACAATGATATGGTCAAATTCATAACTGACGATAATGTTATTGAATCCAACACTTACAGATTCTATAGACACATATATTATATATACCAGACACTTGAGTTTCTTATTCATTAATTACACCATGTATATCTACATCCTGAAAACCCAATATAAATAATTCATTTAGATTCAATAAATTCATTGATGTCCTATATCGATTTGTTTGATAAATGTATTATAATTATTATTTATGAATCCATGACAATAATATTAAATCATCAATAATTGACAATTGATGAAATCTGAGTTGAAACAATGATACCCAATTATATAATTCTATATATTCATTAGATTCCCATTTTTCATAAACAAATGATATGAAAAAAGTATTTACCCCTATATGAAATTCTATTAGTGATATAATGAAAAAAGTATTTTATTATCAACAATGTAATTTTGTATATCTAGAAATACCAATAGTGATTATTTTGAGCAACTAAATGTTGAAACTATAGGAAATCCATTATTCTAGAAAAATATAAAATATGATCAGAGGGTTTTGGGATTCTTAACCTACAAAAATATATAAACATTGATTATAAGTGTAATATTATAGATATTCGATCTCGTTCCTCACTCCCAAACCCCATAAATTATTGAGAATACGTGGTATCATTAGAAAATGGGAGAGAAGCTCCTATAACCTTCCGGGAATGCCTTTGATGATGTCTCGAGAGAATTCTCTTTGGGAATGAGGCATGTAATACTTCTGTTGGATTCTAAGAATTCAAATTATCCTTGAACGTTATTCATGTTCACTGGCGATCCTATTTCCATCCCTGTGGAATCATTCTATTGAATCAATTAGAAATAGATCTAGATATAATCCTTTTAAACATGTGGTAACTGTGAAATCACCTATATAAATAATAAAAAATACTTGATATTCTCTAGAACATTTCCGAATAACTATATCTCCCATTGAACCCCATATGGAATGTTTTTTCTTGAAAAAAAATCCAAATGACCCGACCGTGAAATTTATATAGGTTGAATAAAATCAATGTTTAGTTGTTGTAAAAGAAACAAAACTATATCCATGAAGAAAAATTTCATGGTTGAGACTTGATCGATGGTAGATAGTGTGTCCATACATGGTGGATCATCTGAAGTAACCATTCCCCTAGATAGAAATGTGGCTAGGTTGTCTGATGAACTGATAGTCACATGTTTCAAATATGCAGCACATCGATTATCCCTCTTGAATCTGAAAATTTTTACCTTTTTGAAGAGAATTTCTTTATGGTATACCCACTTCCGATATTAGAAAAAGATAATTAATAGAATCCTATAACTAACATGTATAAATCTCACCCTTAATTTCATTCCAATCTAGGTATTCTTCTAAATCATGAACCTAGAACATCTTCTCACATCTCCTACAAAAAACTAGGTTGAGGCCCTATATAAAGAATTATTAACAAAAATGAGGCAAGGAATTATACACTACCTTTTTCAACCATGAAATTTTATTTCCTTCCATGATTATAAATTTATATGGTCAAATTAAGGACAAATAGCCCTTCAAAAAAATACATGCACTCACCAATGATTGAAAACTCTTCGTATCAACATCTGAGAACTGAAAAACCCTACACATTACCCACATAATGAAGAATGGATTCATTGTGAAATGAAATGGAAAAACTGCTCTCCAAACTTAAACAACATTCGTGGTCGATTGGATTCAAACATGTAAATTCCAAGACCACTGGGAATGGATGAAGCACCACCCCCACACACCTAGACCAGCTTCGTCCAAACTATCATGAAATCCCCCATTTACACTAGTGGAATCTTATAATAATTGGAATCATCATTGGTCTCATCCACATAGAGATATTATGTGGGAAAAGCATTAAATATATTAGAACATTTGATCTTGATTTGGATCATATAGTTGTGGGGTAAACCGACCCCAAAATATGAATCCAAAATTCCCTTCAACAGATCCTTGTAAGATGGGTATCTTATGGAATTCACAAAAACACCAACTAGAATAGTTGGAAGAGATTCTATTTACCTAAGAGAGGTATAAGTAGATCATTGAAATAAAGGAGATAATCTAATTTTATGCTGTCAGTAATACATAAAAAATAACCCTTGAAACATATAATCTAAATTTTAAAAACCATCTAAAACATTTCATCAATAAAAAAACGTTTCAACTTCTAAAAAACTATTGAAAAAATAAATCTATTATAAAGTAATTATCATTGAAAATAACTTTGGAGACATTTAAATGCATTTTTATGTGAAAAAAGTATATGATAGAAGAAAATTATTTTCTGCATGTAAATGATAAAATAAATATTCATTTTAAACTTTGGTAAAATTTCAAACGTGAATTATTTGAAAAAAACATGAAGATGCATTTAAAATTGTTTTGAATGAATTAAAACATGGGTAAAAATGTATTTAATAATTTATTTTGAAAATTTAATGAAAATTTAGAACATTTTTTGGAAACATGGTTTTAGAAAAAAATTTGTGTCCATCCTAAAAAATTAATAAAGATGAATTTTTCTAAAAACATTATTTTGAAATCAGTAGTAAATAAATAAAATAAAATAATAGAAAAAATGTGTTCTTATTAAATAACTATAGTAGAATAAAATCATAATATTATTGATATATAGATCAAAATATTTCATCATTGGATGTATAATCATTATAAATCCCTACAAACAATGATACTAGACCAAAATACCATTAAAACTTTGGTAACATTGAGTCATAATCTCTATAAAAAATAACAATAAAAGAAAATATAATATAAATATAATAAATAAATCCTGTATATTACTTTCTAAAATGGATATATTTACACATAATAAATAATCATATTAACATAATAAAACATTATCTAATAGAAGTAAAATGGAGACAAAATTACATTACCGTTTAGGTGACTTTTGAAGCATAAACACCATGAAAGAGAGAAACTCTAATGGAAAATTAAATGAAAATATTTTTCATGAAAATAATCATAAAAAATATTCTGGGGTAGTATATAAATCAACTAAAATAAATAGTTGGTTAATATGTCATGTTTCTAAACAAAAATAACAGTGAGATAGAAATCCCTTCTATATGTCTTCTCATACTTTGTAAAAATTCAACCCTACTGTATAATAAACATTTGTTTATTATAAAAATATCATATAACATTAATTATATATATATCATACCATTTATTATTTAATTATAACCTCTTATCACCAATTTATTAACAATTACATTCTTTTATCCTATTTTGGGAAATAAATTCATTATTTTTCGTCTATGTTTTGATTCTTTTATTTTTGGTACAATTTATATAATAATGGTAAAAAATATGAAGTATTTTACATATGATATAAATATTATTTATATCTAGTATATATTTATTTATAGATAATCATAAAAGATAGATATAGATTATGAGATATACATATTATTAGATAGTAGACTATACATACACATGAACATTTTTTCCATTTTATAAATAAATTGAATAAAATTACGGTAAATAATATATTACCATTATATAATAATTAGTATTTAAGATATTGATATAAATAAAATGTTTTTATTTAAATCTATCTATATTACCTTCTGGGTAATGTGTACTTTAAGAAAAAATCACATCTCTTCCTGAGGTAACAGTCCGCCAGACACAGGAACAACGTTGTCGTATTCTCATGGAATGGATGGTATGATAGATAGTTTCAGATAATGATTATATAAGAATTATAATATCATAAATACAATATATAAATAGTAAATATGTCATTATACCCATCTTTGAGAGGTGGGGTGGAAATTGAATAAGATCAATTTTCAAGACGGTTATCTGTTGCACATAAGAATGATGATTTTATTACCTATTTTTTGGAAGATGATTGTTTTTTAGGTTATTTCATTAATATAATAAAATATTAGTATATTTGAAACAATAAGGATATTATATCATTAATTTTTAATAATAATTGAAATAGGATTATTGATAAATAAAATAAACCTTTGTGTTAGGGGTGTTACCTCTTCTTCGGATAATTTCATTGCATCACACAAAAGGGCATCATAGTATAGATTTCTAATAAATATATGTATTTGAGGAAGTTATTATGCATGTTATAAATTATTTTGGATGATATTTTATGAACCAATGATTTTATATTTTAGTATAGCAGAGTACGGTATAAGCCTTTTATAAGTGATGTGAGTGACAGACTTATCATTTTTTGTTAAGAAAAGGTGTACCCATGTTTTTCACATTCAATAAGGCTCCAAAATTGTAAATTATAGAAAATATAAGATATATTGTATAATATTATTCCCAAAATTTGGTTTACACACTTTTTATGTCATTTTAACCATTATTATTTTAGATTAACCTTAGTAAACCCATTGTTCCTTAATGTTGATAAATAATTTTTACAATTTTCGGTATTCATTTTGTTAAAAAACTATATATAAATTATTAGATAAATTAGTTTTTTTATTTATATAAATTATCCATTTTTAAAATATCATTGATATGCATATTATATTGTAATTTTAAAATATTCCCATATTTGCGATGAGAAAGATATTATCATAATAGTGAATTTTCAAATGTTTAAAATGAATTTATATCAAAATTCTATATGGAATTGATTAGAATGAAGTAAATTAAATTAATAGATATATTATTGATGTAATTTTTCCTTTATACATATCTTAAAACAAATTTAATAATTTAAAATATTTAAAATGATATGAATTATCTTGATAAAAACCAGTATTTTTGCACTATTCATCGAAAAAATTTAAATTTTTATAAAATTCACAAAAAATAGATCAGTTATAATTTCATCATTCTGAATTTTTAAATGGTGTTTGTTTTTTAAAATAATTTCTATGAAATTGGAAAAACATTATTTTAAATATAATAGTGGAAAAGGCGATAGAACTTCATTTTAGAACAATGATTTTTTTAATAGAAATATTGAATTAATTATTATCTCTTGTCTATAAAAAAATAATATGAATGAAAACCCATTTTTTTAATAGAACATATAATATTTTATGAAAATAATTCAGTAAAAATTATTTTTATTATTTATTGATGTAAAAAACATTATTGGGCGTAAAAATAGTTTTTTTAAATAGAATCCCTTTATTTTCAAATGGTTTATGTTTCATTTTATAATTAATTGGTCAAAAATGAATTTAATATATATATATATATATAGAAAAAAATTTGGTATTCCTATTAATATCTTACACTCCAATGGCTTGGTGAGAACTATCATATTAATTACAGTATATTAATAGTACGTCATGTTTCGTTTCCAATCAGTGTTGTTTGTAACACTAGATAATCCTAAATTTTTTTATAAAAAAATACTAAATCAATGATACATGTAAAACAAGATGAAATCATTTTTTTATTTATAACAAGATAAAAAAAATTGCCTTGTAACTGGAACTAATATTAGTGCTTCAAGTAACACAATATATCAAAAAGAATAAATTTATTGAAAAAATCACAAATATAACAGGGTGTTTTGTCCTAAAAGCTATACCCATGAACTATGTCTATTTTTCCAACATCATCCATGAATAATTTTAAATATTTTTTATATAAAGTATGGATATAATGTATGATTGGTCTTATATTTGGTTTCCTGGAAAACTTATCCGGGTTCTAGATTTTTTTTCAGATGTAGGATTATACATCAAATACTTGTTAAATAGATTAGTGTAAATTAAATCCCCCAATGTAATTAAATATTTAAATTCAAAAAAATGTAAATAAAACCCCTTAATAAATTTTTAATATGAAAATCAACCCTATTTATAGGTATTATATATTCATTAATGATTAATTTGTCTCCTAAAAACATAATGCAAGATAAATAGAAGGATGAATTCTAAATTTCAAATCTATATAACAATTCTCAAATAACATATTTTAGATAGTGATTCAAATAATTTCCAATTATCATTTATAATAAAATAATCATATAACAAATAGTTTACATTATTAATATTTTATGTTGATTAATAATGTATTACATCTCAAATTCAGTCTTATCAATGATTATAAATAGTTTAAAACAAATACCACACATTCAAAAATTACGTGGGGAATCTCATTCAGGAACATTTGCAATATTCTCAATATTTCACAAATATTTTAAAAATTCATCAAACCATCTAGGAGAAACTAAATTAAAAATCATCACTATTTAGATATGTCTTGACTCCCCATAATAAGAAGGTGAAGTGTTTTTCAAATAATTTAATCCCTCAGTGGAATGAAATTTTTGGTTAAGTGATAAATATATTATCCTTACTCAATTAAAGAATTCACATTAAAATGATACACCCCCCATAATTTACAATAATTTAATTCAGTGGATAAATAATATGACTAGTATTTGTACCTTTCCCAATAAATGATATAGATTTTCACCTTTTCTCATATATTGAAAACATATAACATGTATAATTTGGGAGGGTTTGTCATATAGTTTTTTAATGATCTGGGGGGGATAAATACCCATGTTCCTCCTCTAATTAAATTTTTTTTCAGGGTAACCCTGGTGATGATATCCCCAAATTGATCTGTTGTTCAAATATATCTTGATATTATGTCTCGATTATCCACATTCTCCATGAGTATTAATATTATTATATCAATATTATTGGACCTTGAGTATTTAACTATATTTATTGAAATTAAAAAAATTATTATTTAAATAAATTACTAGAGGTTTCTAAACATTCACCACAAAATTATCCAATTTATTATTCATCTGAATAATCTGAGTGAAATAACATATTATAGAAATATGTTGTATATTTTTTGTACTTAGTATTACTATGTTTTATTTATTATAAATCCAACTTAAATGGATCTCTCCCATGGGAAATTTATTTACAGTGCTTGAAAATATATCATCAAAATCACATTCCCAATCAACACCTCTAAACCCATGTTAATTTAAATTATTTCACTTCTTGTAAATAATCCCATAACTAGTAATCCACTTAATAAATCTATGAACCCTTTGGTTATCCCTAATATGTGACTCCATTGGATCACACTGATATTTAACATAGATACCCATTGCTTATATAATATGTTTTTTTTTGAAGTATAAGGTATTTTAGACTCCATGTTTTATTATTTCTTTTATATTTAGACTCCCACCTTTAGTATCATTTTAAAATATCAATCCAACAAGATTTGGGATGGATAATAAATTTCATTCATACATGTAGAACTTCATTAATAACTCTCTATAATAATTCTATTAGGCTTGGAAAATAAAATTTTCCATTTGTACAACTTAATCCACATAAGTATATATAATTCCCCGACCCCAGTTACACAGATTCGGTGCATTATTACATAACATTGGCATAATACAAGGAATGATGTCCCAAAAGACCAATCATTTTAGTAGCCTATAAATTACTAAATACATATATAAGGTTTACATTACATCATGAAATATAAAATCAAAATTTTTTCCCCTTTTGAAACTCTTATATACCTTATCCTATTCTTCTAGGTTAATCGTAATATTCTTCTTTGCATCCTAGGAAAAATAAAACAAAAGAAAGGGGTGAGCACAAATGATTTGTAAGGATAAAAATTTAGCAAAACTATCATTGATAAGTATAAACATTTATGAAAATGTATAAGACTAAAACAAAATCCTTTTAAACAAAAACATTAGCATAATATGGTTATGATAAATCAAATAATTCCATTAAATTATTCACCTAGATATTCTACAGGTCAAATAATCACATGTAATATCAATAGACAATTTCATAATGATGGAATACATAACTCTTGACATCATAACTACATAGTCAAGGCCTCGTTCCAATAATACAAAGAATATTCTGTCACGGCCTTCTGCCAAGACACTAGTTTGTCTAATGAGACACATTGATGCATCAAGAAGATATAGCATTCTCTACTCGTCACTTACTAAGTCCAATGCAATCCTCATATGAAAAGGATGAAACATAACATAATCATTCGTAGTAAAACGTTCATACGAAATGTAAATAATTTATCCATCAACCATGAATTGTATAAAAATAACACATCTACAATCAAACATATCAAAAAGTATTCAATACAATATAGGAGATTGTATGATAATAAATCAACTTTAAATAAGATTAAAATCTTTCGAAGGATGTTGACAGAGATGAAATAAAAACTATTTGAGAGAAATATCTCTTTAGATTTTGAAATAATTTAAATATCACATAACTATAAAAGAAAACATTTATATTGAAAACATTCTTATAATATTATATTTAAAGCTTTTAAGGAGTTATAATGGATGAAAATAGCTGCACTTGTCGTATATGTTAAATAAACATTATTCCCTTAATTCGTCGAAAAGGTCATAAAGTACATTGTTTGGAAAATGACAGATAAATTCCTTACAAAACGTTTTTAAAAAAGTAAAACAAGGGTATAAATAATTTCAACATATATTATAGTAAATATTAAAAATGTTTTGAAATTATGTATTAAGAAACATATATGTGGATGATAAATAATTCCCAGTAGATACTCACATATAAACAACCTCGAAAAATAAAGAGATTGTAAAATTAACACATTCCTTATACTTTTAGTTGATTGAGGGTACGTTAAACTCATATATAATAGATAAATCATTTTTATTAAATTATACAAGAACAACATATATAAATATGATAACATATATGATTTTATAATATTGCTTTGTAAATAATATTTCTATAGTATCGTTGTTTCAGGTGATAACTGATTTGTTTTACATTATATTCATGGTTGAATAAGAAATTCGTGTTATGGATATGATGTATTTTAATCATATAGAGAATGATACTATGCTCTTAAACATTATTTTTAATCATAAAATGAAGATTATTCATGAATGGTTATGATGGGGAATGAATTTCATCGCATTCGTGGAGATGGTAATCCGTACATACGAACGAGTGAAAATATCAAGATATTGATGGAGAAATTGTATCCAATTGGATGTTATATCATATATATATATATAATCATTTTATTTTTATAATTATTATTTAAATTAGTTATACTCATTATTATACCCATCCATTAAATGAAGTGCTTGAATATAAAACTACACCACAACCTGGAGAAGGATGGCCGTACGTACGCACGTATAGTGACTATTCATTCATAGGGTGGATAGAATAATTAATTTGGTTGTAACATACTTCTAATAAAATCAGTATGTATAAGTTACTGGATATATTTATTTTTCATAGAATACAATATAGATATATGAAGTGGAAGAAAAAAAACATTGAAAGAGGTTTTGAAATTATTACCTCTTCTTTGGGTGTTACCTTTTGAGTTGATCAAAATGGATCCTTAGGTTGGATTTATAATAAAATAAAGGCCTCTAGGTAGAATTGACGGTATTTGGGATTATTTTTTAGTAGGTGTTGGCAGAGCCAAGTGGCTATGTAGGTGTGATTTTGAGAGAAGGGGAAGTACCCTTTTATAAGAGAGTTGAGGGACACTTTAGGAAAAGTTTGAAATATTGTTTTATTATACAATCATATTTGGTTTATAATAGCTCTAGAAGGATTGATTTCAAGGATAACGTGGTTATGGGTCGAAAACCTTCCAACAAATAGGTTTTAGTCAGGTTAATGATACCATAATAACCATATCATTTACATTTAAATCAAAGTTAAATAGATTATCTTTTACTATGTATTCTTGTATTATTATAATAAATGGTTAAAAAACATTCAATAAAAATCCAAGAGATCCCCAAGTGGTTATTTATTCATATATATATATATATACATATCTTAGTACTTTTTTCTATCCTTACATTTTTAGTAACATTATATCAATTAATAATATAGTATTTGTTTTAAAACTCATTTATGTCAATTTTGACACTATTGTGTATTTTGTTTTAGTGTAAGTCATAAAAACTTTATAAATTCGACCTAAATATATTTAAACAACCATAACATGTATTATTAACCTATAAAATTATTGGATTCTATTAAAAGTTTCATTTTATATTAATTTGGATATTTATAATATCAATTATTTTAATTTTTCATTAATATGGTAATTACTGCATCATCATTTTTTCTTAAATGAATTTAATTATTTAATTTTTAAAAATTAAAAATAAAATTCCATTATGTAGTAAATATATTTTATTGTTCTAATGAATATCTATAGGAGAATTTATATTATGTATAACTCTATATTAAAAATGGTTTAGTTATTAAATGTTGAATTTATCACTTTTAGCACATCTTTAAATAAAATAACAATAAATTTTATTAATTTAATCAAAGTGGAACAAAAGTATTATATTTTATTAGTAAAGATTATTTTGGTACAAATAAACTTATCCAATAGAATTAACACATGGTTTAGGTTAATAATAATATCATTTTTACATTTAACTACCATATTTACTTTTAACCGTGGTAAATAAAATTTAAAAGTTACTATCCATGAAAAATTATTTTCATCATATTGAACATCATTTTACATAATGATGTCAACCATGTAACTCTTATTTTTTAAATTCAATTCACATAAGTGGTAAAATTACTTTTTATGAAAATTTTCAAATGTGCATAGTATGTGGGTAAAAGACGTTAAAAAATTAAATAATATTTTATACATGTGATTTTATTATAAAATAACTCAAATTAATTACACTGAACATATAAAGGTATTTTGTATCTATTTTGACATAAAATATATTTAAATAAAATAAGAAAATATTTAAACAAATAGGTTTTATACAATAATTCAATGTTTTCACTATGAATCAAAAATTGAAAGTTTTTAGAAAAATACCAAAACATTACCCTAAGCTATTTTTGATATTCTGAATCGAAAAATGAAGTCCATTTTGAAAAATAAAATATATAAAATTATAAAAATGTGGTCTTTCTATTAATAATGACTTGTTTTATTGGTTTTTGTGTGTTAAAACACAAAGTTGTGTACAATTCAAGCTATTGTATTATTCCAAGGGAAACAAACCAGGGAAGATTGGGGTGTTACATTATTCCCTACTTCAAATAAATTTGTCCTTGAAATTTTTAGAATACTACTACAATAAATGATTCGGGTGTTTCTTCATCATATTTTCATCAGGTTCACACATTATCTCTTAAATATTATGGTTTCTCCATATAACATTTTCCAGACAATTCATGTAGTTTCTCAATAATTCTTCTCTGGTATCAAGAATCATGACAGGCTCTTCACAATAATACAGATCATGTTCTAGTTTTATTTCTTCATAGGTGAGTACAACCATTGGTTCAGGCATGTATTTTCTCAATAGTGATATGAGGAATACAACATAAACTTTGGAGAGACTTGGAGGAATTTCCAAATGATAATCTACAACTCCAATTATTTCTAGAATTTAGAAATTTTTGATGTACCTGGGACTTAATTTTCCCTCATACAGAATCCAATAACTCCATTTTATAGAGATACCATCCAGAAATCATGATATCATATTTGAAATTTGAAAAATTTCTTTCAGTTATCATCCAAGCACTTTTTCCCACTTTGATATGCTTTGATGTGGGTTTGGAAAACCTTCTCTTTTTTCCATTGTTTTTTCAACAAGTTATGGGCCTACAAGTTTTATTTCAACAACATCATCCCAACAAGTTGGTTTGTAAAATCTCTTACCATATAACGCTTCATATTGTGCCATCTGAATACTTTAATGAAATCTATTGGTATAAAAAAATTCTAAAAGAGGTAAATATTGATCTCACATAGCTTGAAAGTAAAGTGAGAAAGATCTCAGCATGTTTTCGATGTTATGGATATTCAGTTCTGATTTTCCATCAGTTTGAGGGTGGGAGGAAGTTCACAAATTATGTTCAGTTTCCAAGGCCTTCTGAAGACTTTTCTGGAATCTTGATGTAAAATTGTGATCCTGATCAGAAACAATCTATAGGGGTACTACATGAAGTCTTACCACTTCATTTATATATATTCTTTGTAAACGTTCAAGTGGAAATCCTTATCTTATAGTATGAAAATGTGATGACTTGGTAAGATGAAAAAATTACCCATATTGGATCATTCTTTCTGGGAGTCATTGGTAGACCCCTAAAAAATTCCATCATAGTATCATACCATTTTAAATTAGGTATGGGAAGTGGATTTAGGAATCCTCTAGGATGATGTATTCTAGCCTTCACCTTTAGAAAAACCACACATCATGACACATAATCAGCAATCTCCATCTTCATGTTATACCATAGAAAATGTTCTTTCAAATATCTATACATCGTAGAGCTACCATGTTTTATAGAGAAATTGGATCTATGAGCATCATCCAAAAATTCCCTTATTTGATTAGGTATGTCAAAAACACAATGTCTATTCCCAAATTTTAAAATTATTTCTCCATATACGAATTCAATCAATCTCCCATCATTCACAACATTAATTTTCTTTTGAAACTCATCATCATCAGTCTAAGAACTTTTTATCATTTGTAATAAATATGGTTTGCTAACCACGTGAAAAAGTATTGTTGTACCACCTTCATTGATTATTCCCAAATCAATCTTTACTAGATCAATGAACATAGGATCCCTTTCAACTCTCATCTTTTTCAATACTCCCTGATCCTTTATGATCAAAGCATCTTCCATCTTATTTACCTTCCCCAGAAGGTAGTGTATAGTGAAATCATAATCATTGAGTAGTTCAATCCATCACCTTTCCATCATGTTGAGTTCTATCTATGTGAAAATATAATTCAAACTATAGTGATCAGTATATATCTAACATTTTTCAACATAGAGATAGTGTCTCCATATCATCAAAGAAAATATTAAAACTGCTAACTATTGATCATGAGTGGGATAGTTTTTGTCATGAATTTTTTTTCTATTCTGATGAATATGCAATAACTCAATCATTATATATAATGACACAACCAAGTTCTTTATTTGAAGAATCACTATAAATAACAATGACATCATTCCCCGATGCTAGAGTCAAGATAGAAGCATTTACTAATCTTCTCTTCAATTCTTCAAAATATTATTCTGACACTTTTTCCAAGAAAATTCACCCTCTTTACGTGTGAGTTTGATTAATGGGTTAGCCAATCAGGAAAAATCTTGGACGAAACGTCGATAATGAAATGCAAAACCAATAAAACTACATACCTCAGTTATAGTCATCAGTGCTGGCCATTATTCTATAGCTCTTATCATTGAAGGATCAAGAAAGATTACATACATAGACACAATATGGGCAAGAAAACAATCTGCTAAATCCAGAAATCACACTTTCTAAACATCCTATACAATTCATTTCTTCTAATAGTCTTTTGAAAAGTGTGAAAGTGATTTTTATGATATTCATAGATTTTGGAGTATATCATGATATCATCAATAAATACCACTATAAATTCACCATGATATTTATTGATAACTCTATTCATTTGATCTTTAAGGATAGAGGGTGCATTATTCAATCTAAAAGGCAATATTCTAAACACATAATTCCCATACCTAGTTTGAAATTCTGTCTTTGGAATTTCTTCCTTTTTTACACACAACTGATGATATCCTAATCAAAGGTCAGTTATTGAAAAATATGGAGCACCATGATGTTGGTCAACTAAATCATCAATGCATGGTAGGTGATACATGTACTTTTTTTATCGCATTGATCTCCTTGTATTCAATGCACAATATCATAGATACATATTTCTTCATAAGATAAATAATAGGGGATACCCTTATAGATACACTAGGGAGACTAAATTTCTTATTACTCAATTCCTCTTGTTGTTTCTTTAGTTCTAATAATTCCATAGTATCCATTTTCTAAGGGGTCGTTGATATGGAACCTGAACCAGGAATTAAATCAATGGAAAACTCAATTTGTCATTCTGGAGGATGTCCAGGTAAATCCTCTTAAAACACATCAATATATTATTGCACAATGGGTATGTCCATTATTTGAACATTACTTTCCCCACCCATAGTTATTTCACTATATGCCTCCCATATAATTGAATTCTGTTTAGATACTGGGGGATGATCTAGATAAGAATGAGGTGGTGATGTTTCATCTCTAAGGATATGGTACTTCCTATGATCCTCAAAAATTGTAACCTCCTTCTTCATATAATAAATTTTTTCATCATTGTCTGAAATCAAATCCATGAAAACTATTTTTTCAAATTCAATCATGGGTATAATGATGAAATTATAAGTTAATGGACATTTATATGCCCCAATGGGAACTAATTCAAAAATATTTGTTTCAATGATACTTCCTTAGAAATTTTTACTAACAACTCCCTTTGTAAATCAAATTTGAAATATCTAATTTTTAGCAAACTGGGAAGATATGAAACAATGCGATGATCCAAAATCAAATAAAGCATTCCCTAAACTTGAGGAAACCTATAAATTACCTACCATCGTATCATTTCATGATTCAATCTTAGTAGTAGTAATCACATATTCTTAGAATTGTTCCCTTGGCCTTTTCGTAGGTTTGTTTCCTTGGAGAATATGGAATTCCTTTGAATAATGACCCATTTCTCTACAATTGTAGCATTCATCATTGATAGCCTCTTTCTTTCCCTTGCAATCACGAGTTTGGTGGCCTTTTTCACCACACATCTAGTAGTCTCCCATTCCCATTAGGTAAGTACCAGGGTGTTTTTTATCACATTTACCACTGGATGAAAATTCAACATTTCCCTTCTTACCCCTATTTCTATTTCTAGAGTGTTCATCAGACCTCTTTTTCTCTTGTTTTTATTTGATGTCGATACATATATATGTTATGCATTACATCATGAAATAAAAAAACAACATTGTGTCCCCTTTGAACACTCTTATATCCCTTAGCCTATTCCTGTAGGTTAACCGTAATATAATTCTTTGCATCATAGGAGAAATAAAACTTATGAAATGGGTGATATCAGATGTTCAGTAAGGATAGAAATATACCAGAAACTGTCATAAATAAGCACAATCATTTAATGCAATGAATAAGACTAAAGCAATAGACTTTTAAACATAATATGTAAAAGTTAAATAAAAAAATTCCATTCCATTATTCACATGGATATTATAATAGTCGAATAATCACATGTAATATCAGTAGCCAATTTCATAATGAAGGAATACATAATGCCAGACATCAAAACTACATTGTCAAGGCTTCGTGCCCAGACTACAAATAATATTTTGTCAAGGCTGTGTGCTAAAACAATAGTTTGTCACATGATACCTATTGATTCATCATGGAGCTATAGCGGGCTCATCCTGTCACTTACTATGTCTAATTCATTCCTCATATGAAATGGTTAAATGATAACATAAATATTCGTATTAAAACTAGCATACGAAATGTAAATACTATATCCACAAAACATCAATGGTATAAAAATAACACTTCAAATGTAAAACATATCACATAACCTACAATATTATATCGAATATAGAATCATAATAAATCAACTTCAAAAAACTGTAAAATCCATCAAAGGATGTTGACATAGATGAAATCAAATCTATTTTAGAGAAATATCATTTTCTATTTTGAAATAATTAAAAAGCAACATAATTATAAAAGAAAATTTTTATTTTGATAATATTCTTATAATACTTTAAGGTATTATTCAAATGTATTATAACAATGCAAAATAGCCACACTCTCCGTATAAGTTAAAAAACATTCTTTCCATAATTTGTCAAAAAGGTCATAAAGTACCTTGTTTGCAAAAAAAAACAGAAATATTCCTTTCAAAACATTTTAAAAAAAGTAAAAAAGTTTATAAATGACTTTATCCCATATTATATGAAATAGTAAAAAAATTTTGAAATTCAATTTTAGGAATCACATATGTTGATGCTAAAGAGGTCCTAGTTGATACTCACGTATAAACCACCTCTGATAATAATGAGATTTCTAAATTAAACCATACCTTGTAATTTTCCTTGAACGAAGGTACGTTAATCAGAGACATAATTGTTAAATCATTGTTAATAAATTATACATGAACCAAATACATAAATATGATATCATATATCATCTTCTAATATTTATTTGTTAATAATATTTCAGAAGTATCATTTTTTCCGGTGTTAACTGATTCATTTTCTTTTATATGATTTTTTACATAAGCCATGTTTCTTGTTGATGGGATGTATTTGAATCAAATAAAAAATTATATTATGTTCTTAAAAATTATATTCCATCATTAAATTAAAATTATTCTAGAATGGTTATGATCATAAATGAAGTTCATCGTGTTCGTGGAGAGGGTAATTTGTACGTACGCATGGGCAATAATATCATTTTATTGAAAGGTAAATCATATGTAATGGGATGGTATATAATATATACAAAATCATTAACATGTTATTTTTATTATTTCATCATTTATACTGATTATTATACCCATCCAAAAAATGATGTGTTTGAATAACAAACTACACCACGACGCAGAGATGGTAAGTCATACGTACGAATGTATAGTGACTTTCCATTCATAGGATAGATAGAAGAATGAATGGGGTTGTACCATATTTATAATAAAATCAGTATGTATATGTTACTGGAGTTATTATTTTGGTATGGAATCAACATAGAAATAGGAAGTGGAAGAAGAAAAAAACATTGAAGCAGGTGGTGGCATTATTTGTTATACTTCGGGTGTATCCTTTTATATTGATCAATAAGGATCCTTAGGTTGGATTTATAATCAATGTAAGGCCTCTAGGTAGATGTAAGGGAAGATGGGAGAATATTTGATCTGGGTTTGGCCGATCCAAATCGGTTTGGAAGTCTGATTTAGAGGGAATGGGAAGTACCCTATTATATGAAAGGAGAGGGTCATTTTAGGAAATGCTTGAAATATTATTTTATTATACAATCATATTTAGTTTATAATGGCTCCAAAAAGAATTCGTTCAAGGATAAAGATGGTCTGATTCAAAAAAATCTCAACCAGTAATTTTTAGTTAGGTTTATGTCACCATATTAACCTTATCTTTTATATTTAACACTTAGTTAAATTGTTTGACTTTTACTATATACTCTTATGTTATTATAATAAATGGTTAGTAAATGTACAATAAAAATAAAACTGAACCCAAAGTGGTTTGTTATTGATACATATAATTTTATCTAAGTACATTGTCAAAACCTTCTATTTTTAGGAATATTATATCAATTAATATTATAGTATTTTCTCAAAAAACACATTTATGTCACTTTTGATAATATTTGTTATTTTTTTGTAAAAGTCATAAGAACTTTATCACTTCAAAAAAATTGACTTAATCAACCCTAAAATATCATATTATCCTATACAATTATTTTAATTGGTCTATAATCTCAATTTACATATATTTCGATATTTATTATATCAATAAGTTTTATCTCATAATAATAAGATAATTATTGCATCAGCATTGTCTTAAAAAAATGTAATTATTTAATATCTATAAATTATAAATAAAATACCATTATATATGAAATATATTTATTTTTATAATGAATATATATAGTAAAATTTATATTATGTATAACCTTATATAAAAAATGGTTCATTTATTTGACTTTGAATTTAACACTTTTAAATCGTCTTTAAATAATATAATAATAAATTCACGAATCTTATCCATGTGGACAAAAAGGACCATATTTTATTCATAAGGTTGCTTTTGGTTGAAATACATTTATCCCATATAATTATGACATGTGATGGGGTAATTATAATATCATTTTTACCTTTAATTACACAATTTAATTTTAACCCTGTAAAATAAAATTCAAAAGTTACTATTCACAAAAAAAGATTGTCTTCCTATTGAACAAATTTTTACATGCTAATGTCAACAGTGTCTCTTGGATTTTATAAATTCATTTCATAGAAGTGGTAAAATTATGTTTTATGCCAACTTTCAAATGTCACTAAAAGTGGGTAAAAGACGATAAAAAATACAATAAAATTTTATACATCTAATTTTATTATAAAATGACATCAACAAATTACATTGAACATATATAGGTATTATGAATCTATTTTGACCTAAAATAAATTTAAATAAATAAATTATTTCTTTATATAAAATTTAATATTTAAATAATAATGCAATTCTCTCAGTATTCATCAAATATTGTATTTATTCAGAAAATCCAAAAATTCACCTTAAACTAATTTTGATATTCCGAATCCAAAAAAGATGTCCATTTTGGAAAATAAATATTAAAATTTTTCAAAAAGTCGATATTACTATTCATAATGGCTAGTTTGATTGGACGTGTTGTGCTAGTACTCGAAGTTGTGTACAACACAAGCTTCAAAGAGAAACGTACTGTGGAATCTTGGGGTGTTACAATATCTCATATAACCATGCGTGGATATCCAAATATTGGCTTCATATGGTTTGAAATATCGTGAAATTCATTCTCATGATCATCTGAAAATATTATATCATCTATATATACAATTACATTGATTTTTCTTGTCATGATTTCATTGTTATACATATCATTTTCAACTTTTCATTCGATAAATTTTTACTCATTCATGTAGTTATCCAATATTGAATACAAAACCCTTGTGTCATATTTTAATAATTTATCGTGAATTTTTATTTTTAATGGAATTATTATATTATTATCAACCACATACAACTCTAGTTTTTCTGTATACACATATTCTCATAGATCACCATTTTTAAAAGTATATTATTTATCCAATGGAAAAATTATAAACACTACATTAAATTCCTAACAAAAACTAAATCTAATAACAATCAACCATACAACTAGTGCAATGGTAACATCAAAATCAGAACATTTTACTTATGATTAAACCTTACATTCAATCGTAAAAATATTTTAGATAACTGTTCAATATTCATTAAACTAGTTTATCACAATAAACTTTTTCACAATGAAAACTTTATCATTAGTTAATGGAACATGATCCCATGTAGAATTACTTTCAATAGAACTCAGATATTCATTAATATCCTCAATCCACTCTATATTTTAAAATTATTTTTTCTGTAAATTATTCTCAACATCATAGATATGTGAGGTATGATTTTTAAACATCAGTCTTCATCTAGTTGTATCAATAACAATGACTCACCTTAATATGTCTTCTATTCTAGTATCTGTATCCCTTAACACTAGATCAGTATCTAATAAATACACTTTACATATATTTCTCATCAAATTTCCACAAATATTATTCAATAATTTTAATGATTAAAGGATTACCAAAGAAAAAAATGTATCCAATGATTGGATTAGAAATATTTTTTGAAAAAAAAATTATATAATGTATGTTATGAATTTCACCCAAAAAATGAATCAATTTTCAATTTATATAGGTGGACAGACACTTCCCCCAAGATAACATTGATCTTTGAGGATCAATAATAATTATTCTTCTTTTTTATATAATTCTTATATTCATAATTTTGGAAATCCATTATTTTGGGTGTTTTAGGGGTGTTATATTTATGTTTTATCCCATAATTTTTGTTATATGATTCAAAATATCATCCAGTATACTCCTTCTACCAATTCGATCTAAACTTATAAAAGTGAATTTCATGCAGTCTTTCAACATCACTTTTGGATATCATAAACATATCCACTACTTTATAATTCAAGTTTAAAAATAAATCATCATCAATTATTGGGGAGCAATCATTATGTGTGATACATTTAAAATTTTATGTTATATAGTTATTTGTCATTGACCCACAAAAAATACATGTGAATAAATTTTAAGGGACTTGTTCATTTTTTCTGGAATATATTTGGATTCCCTTGGAAATGTTACCTTTTTACAGGTTGTAGAATCCTTAACTATGTATCATATTAATTTGGGAATACCCCCATTGAATAATCTTTATATATATACCTAAAATCATCTTAACTAATGTTTACAATTCATCATTTCCATATATATTTTTTCTTTTATAGAACATATATAATAATAATTAAAAAATACCTAATATTAAATAAATTCTTACCAGTTTTATATATTCTTACAATAATTCTTCTATAAAAAGATTCAATTAAAAAAATTAGTCTTGAAGACTATCCCCATTGACTCCATAGAATAATTTTCTAACAATAAAACAGTTATTTATGGGTCAATAAATAAATAAAACCTCATACGGGTTCTATCTATATGGATCAATTTTTGCTAAACTATGCCCCATTATTTTTATAGATCTCTCAATCCATATGCTCAAAACACCTCAATCATGTTCTTAAAGAATTTTCAATACCATGGAATATCCATTAATATGTGTAATCAATCCAATTTCAGTAATCCAAGGATTGAAAATTTTTATAACTTCTAATGATATCCCTTCAGTCTATGATATTTTATTTTTCATCTATTTTGAATATTTCACCATTATAGATTTTTTATTGGTAGACCTGATGAATGTATAAAAACTCCTCAACAAAACAATGTTTCTAATCAAAACATCCACAAAATTTCTCAATTTTTTCAAACCTATTTTCATTATACATCTCATAGGAATGTTAATTTTTTATCAGTCCTCCATTGGTCTATTTGTCCAGTTAACTTATAATATCCAATTATATTTTTTCTACCATTAATTGTATGAGATAAAATTTGTGTACCCGAAAAGATATTATTTTCTTCCATGTGTTCTAAAACACCAACAGTATACCCATTCATTGTTTTTTCCATAATACTATTGAGACACTTGATGTAATATACTTTCACTTTTATTCAAAATTGGCATTTTAGTTTAAAGGATTTAACTATTATCGACTATCTCTTAGATATTTTATCATCCTAGGATTGTAATTAAATTATTAGGGAACCTATACTTTTAGGCTATATAGACGTAATATATTCCAATTTAAAAGGACCAAATATATCATAATAATCCAAAAATAAATCCGAGTTTGATGACCGAAACAAATATTTACATAAACAAATTAATCATAATTAATTTTCAACATTGTCTATTATTATAATCCTTGAGACACCTTCTCTCAAAATCCAATGTTCCTATTCTATAGTATCCAAGTTATGTTATTATTATTTTATAACTCTTTCCACTTCAATAAGTGTTTCCATGAGAATTTTAATCTACAAAATTTATTTATTATCCTTATTCATAAATAGTTTTTTAAATTTATACAGCCTATCAACTTCACTAATAAATTTTTAACTAATTTCATGAGCTTGGTGTTTCATCCCCAAGAGGCATCATGATTTTTGATTAACATATAAATCATGTAAGATCTACCTCATTATTCTTCCTCAATGTAATAGCATTCAATGTTTCTTTCAACATGATCTTTAAATCATGAGTCTTATCTATCACATTCCTCTTATGTCCCTCAAATTATGGGTGATTTCAATTCTCCACATTATTCAATATCATTCTAATTTTCATTCTGACAACCTTATTTTTTATTTCCTCACATTTCCTATTGATTTTATTATATTTACCTTCATACATCAAAATTTTCTCTTATTATTAATCATTATTTCACACTAAAATATTATTTTTATTATGAAAAATTTATTTCAATTCCCAATTCCTCCAAATTTAAAACATTAGAATTGAGTATTTTCCTCATATTTTCCATTCCCATTTTTAGATTTTAATTTATGAGAGATGTGATTTTCTTTTAATTATCAGCACTATTTTCATCATTATTTAAATCTCTTCAAGACTCATATAATTCTTTTTTATTAATCATTATTTTTTTTAAAACATTAAAAGAAATAAATTATTTTCTATTTTTGTTGAAACATAAGATTTTATTAGATCATAATTCAAGAGATTATTTTGGATATCATTAAGTGAAACAACTTTAATTTATTCCAATGCCACGATGATTAGGATTAATCTCTCTAGA
This sequence comes from Viscum album, assembly GCA_963277665.1. NCBI lineage: Eukaryota > Viridiplantae > Streptophyta > Magnoliopsida > Santalales > Viscaceae > Viscum > Viscum album. The sequence goes on from OY728166.1 coordinate 304,779,164, forward strand.
ATTCTCTTTATTACTTTTTCTAATAGTTGAATCATCCGTCTTGTCCCCAAAGTGTCTGAAACGACTCACTATCTCAATTGAAATTGGGAAATATTCATAGGAACTCTCATATAGTCATTCATATATCATTACTATTTTCCCTCATGATATATTATTATTTTTATTTGATCATTATTCTTTATTTTTATATATTCTATAGATTATCCCACATTTTCTTTGCATTCTACAGCCCCATCACCCTATTATAAGCATTTGTACTAATAAAATTAGTATATCATTTTGTTACATTACATATATTGATCAATAATGTTTGAAAGGGTCAGTAAAATATATCTTTTAATTGGATTATATAACAAAAGGACAGCATCACTTATTTTAAGTTACTATGATTGGTGATTTGATAGAATTTGATTCATCCACCCATGAAATTTTAATCCATCTAAAAACATAAAACCTCTTCTATTCATGGAATTATAATTAATAATTATAAAAATATGATTCCTAGAATAATAAGAGAAACTTTTTTCTCTAATACCACATTTAGTGTAAGAATCGTTATGTAAACAATAGAGTGTGATAAGTGGGACTGTAGATTTGTAGTACATGTTTATCAATTTAATATGTTTATATTTTTCATCAAACCTCCATGAAATATGAAAGAATCTATTTATTTTTAAAGTCTCTTCCCCACACACATGAATTTATATGGATGAAAAATAGAAGACTTGATATTTCCACACATTCTGACGTCAATGTGAGGGGATAATCCTTATCTTTTTTAACATCAATTAAGGAAAATATTTTAATAAATCCCTATATTAATTTTATGATTATAGGTGAATTAAAATAATAAAACAATATTTCTATAAGGTAATATTAACTTCCCATAAAATATTAATGGATGAAATTCTTCTGTAACCACCATCTCTTCAACAGTATACTTCCTCTTGATGATGAAAATGATATTTAGAAATCAAACTCTATCAATGCATCAAGTGATATATATTATTATGAAAATTATTTTATCCCCACACATTTATTAATGAAATAACATGTGTATAAACCTCTTTTACACAATTTATTAGAATAATTAGAGTGTTCATAAGTGTGTTCATGTAAACTTTTAATTTTATTCCATTGTAAAATATCAATCTTGAATACTAAATAAACTGAAAAAAAATTATTTTAAAACTCAACATTCCTTTTTCCACATCATAAAACGTTATAGTTTCATGTAAATCCCATATTTACATAGTTATTTCATATACTAAACTGTCATGTTTTGCACTTTAATACAAGGTATCCACCTTTTTCTTATCATATCAGACTACTACATCAATTAAAGGAGACCCGATATGGAGTTCTTATACATTCCCATAAAAATATTTCGTCATGTTATAGAATCTATACCAATGATGTAAACAAGTTAATTTAAGGAGAGATTATTAATTTTATCCATTTATTATTCTTAAAACCCATTTTATCAATTCATGATCATGTGGATATGATAAAAATATAAGTTTGTGATCACAAGGAACTTTTCATTGTAAACTAAATACTAGATAAATGACTCAACCCATACTCAACACCTCATGGATATTCCATCAACCCCATCTCATCTGCAAAACAACATGTAGTATTATATAATAACCTTCTGAACTCACAATATTTACAAAATTCCCAGCCACCATGTATTGTAGGATAACCCATTTTACAAATGATCAATCCTTTATCATATACTCACACATCATTTAAAAACCATGGAAGCTGAAGACTTCATTATTTTGGGATCATGTGATAATATCGAGATATTATCTCATTATAACATCATAATGGAATTATGTATGGAAATTATACAACATTTTGACTATGTGGAATCCTTTTAAAAACTGTTCTTTATTAGTTATTATCCATGATGAAACCCCATTATACTGAATACTGACCACACTATCCTCACAACATTACTTATTGTTCAACTACAATTCCTGAAAAAAAAACATACCTGATTGAGATCTTCTAACATGTATTGGTTTTATGTTACAGTCACAATATATTAACTCTAGAATATAAATGATATAACACTCTATGCTTCCACAGTATGTTTCTCTTTTAATAATATAATATCTTGCGATATACGAAACATCGAGTTATAAAACACCACAACCAATAAAACATGCAGTTATGAATAATAATACAAACTTTTTAAAATATTATAAATTTAATTTTCTAAAATGGAATTCAATTTTTAGATTTGTATTATCAAAATTAACTTAGGGTAATTTTTTGGTATTTTTCTAAAAAATTGCAATTCTTGATGAATAGTGATAACATTGCATTATTTTTTAAAACCTAATTTTTATTTAAATATTTTTTGATTTTATTTAAATTTAATTTAAGTAAAAATAGATACATAATACCTATATAATTTCAATTTAATTCATTAGATAATTTTTAATAAAAGTTTATTTATAAAATTTTAAGGAATTTTTTAACGTCTTTCACCCACCTTGTAGGCACATTTTAAAATATCCAAATAATGTAATTTTACAACTACTATGAATTTAATTTCAAAAATCCAAGAGATATGGTTTATATCAGTAAGTAATATGTGGTTCAATATGATGAAAATAATTTTTCAGTAATAGTAAATTTTTAATTTTATTTACCATGGTTAAAAGTAAATAGGTAATTAAAGGTAAAATTGACATTTTATTTACAATAACACATGTCCTAATTATATTGGATAAGTTTATTCCAACAAAAAGCAACCTTAGATATAAAATATGATCCTTTTGGTCAACTTTGATTTGATTTGAACATTTATTATAATTTTATTTAAAGAATAGTTTAAAGTGTTAAATAAAATGTTGGATAACTAAACCATATTTAATATAGGGTTATACATAATATAAATTATACTATAAATATTAATTAGAAAGATAAAAGTATTGCCTACCTTATGGTAGTTTATTTATAATTTCTAGACATTAAATAATTAATTTATTTATGACACAATGATGATTCAATAATTACGTTATTAATGACAGATTATAATAATTGCTATTATAAATATCTACAAAAATGTAAATTGAGACTTTTTATAGATTCCACTAATTTTATAGGTTAATATGACATGTTAGGGTTTAATTGATAATTTTATTTGAAGAGATAAAGTTGTTATGGCTTTCACAAAAACAAAATACCAAATAGTGTCAAAATTGACATAAATGAGTTTTTAAAACAAATACAATAGTATTAATTGATATAATATTCTTAAAAATACAAGGTACAGAAAAATGACATAGATAAGGATAGATATATCAATAATTAACAAATTTTTTTCTCATTGATTTGTAGAGTATGTTTATTAAACATTTATTATAATAATACCGAAAATTATGGTAAAAGTTAAACTATTTAACTAAGAGATAAATATAAAAGATAAGGTTAATATGGTGATCTAAACCTTCCTAAAACCTATTGGTTGAGAGTTTTTCAACCCATTCCCACCTTATTAACTGAATAAATCCTTCTAGATCCATTATAAACCGAATATTATTGAATAATAAAATAATATATCAAGAATTTCATAAAGTGACCCTTACCTCTCTTCTAAAAGGGTATTTCCCATTCTCTCACAATCACACCTCCAAATACTTTTGTCTTGGAAAAAACCTACTAAAATAACATCCCAACTACCCTAAATTATTCCTAGAGGCCTTACATTGACCATAAATACATCTTAAAGATCCCTTTTGATCAACTCAAAATGAAACACCCGAAGAAGATGTAATAATTTCACCACCTCATTCAAAGTTCATTTCATCTTCCACTACCTCTTTTATATGTTATTTCCATACCAAAATAATAACTCTAGTAACTTATACATAATGATGTAATTATAAATATTTTTACAAACACATTCATTATTTTATCCATCCTATGAATGAAAAGTCAACATTAGTGTGTACGTAAGGCTTAAAGTAACCACATCATGGTGTAGTTTGTTATTCAAAAAATTCATTATTTGGAAGTTTATAATAATGAATATAACTGATTTAAATAATTTATATAACATGTTATTAATTCGTTATATATTTTATATAGTCTAATTAAACATTATATAACCATCAATATAATGATATTGTCGCTCATGCATACGTACGGATTACCGGCTCCACGAGTTCGATAAAATTCATTCCCCAACACAACCATTCAAGAATAATTTTAATTTTATAATTAAAAATTATTTTTATGAACTTAATATAATTATGGATATGAATAAAATACATCCTATCCATAATGAACATGTCTTACGTAACCAATCATATAAACGAAAATGAATCAGTTAACACCCAAAACAATGACACTACTGAAATATTATTAACAAAGAAATATTAGAAGGTCATATAAGATATAATATGTATGTATGTGGTTCTTGTATACTTTAGTAAAAATAATTTAACTATTATACAGGAGGTTAACATACCCTCGATCCATGAAAAGTACAAGGTAAGGGTTAATTTTACAATCTCTTTATTATCCAAGTCTGGTTATATGTGAGTATATAATGGGTCCTCTTTATCATCCACATATGTTATTATTAAAAAGTTATTTCAATACATTTTTAATATTTCCTATAATATGGGTTAATGAAATTTATAACGTTGATTTAATTTTGATAAAATTATTTGAAAGGAATCTTTCCGTCGTTTTCCAAATGATATACTTCATGACTTTTTTGACGAATTCTGGAATGAATTTTTTTAACATATATAGTGAGTGCAGTTCTTTTCTACCTTTATTACACTTTTGAAGCATCCCTTACTAGAATATAAAAATATTTTAAAAATAAAATTTCTCTATTATAAATATGTTACATTTAAATGATTTCAAAATAGAAAGAAATATGTCTCTCAAATAGTTTTTATTTCATTTATGTCAACATCCTTTGATTTATTTTACACTTGTTTGAAGTGGATTTATTATGATTAAATCTTCTATATTTTATTAAAGGTTTTGTGATATGTTTGAAAGTGGATGTGTTATTTTTATAACAATAACAATTGTGCTTTATGGATAAAATATGGGCATTTCATATGATAGTTTTAATACAAATGTTTATTTAATGTTTCAACCTTTTAATATGAGGAATGCATTGGTCTATGTAAGTGACTGGTGGAGCCCACTATAGCCCCTCAATGCATTGCTATGTCTCATGAAAAATACATGTTTATTGGCAAACATCCTTGACAATATCTTATTTGATATCATGGAAGGAGGTCATGACAATGTGGTTATGATGTCCGACATTATGTATTCAATAATTATAAAATTGGCTATTGATATTACATGTGATTATTTAACGTGTATAATATCCTTGTGAATAAGTAAATAGAATTATTTAATTTATAATTGAAATATTATTCTAAATTTATGTTAAAAAGGCTTGTGTTTTAGTCTTATAGATTTCCTTAAATTATTATGCTTATTTATAGTAGATTCCACTATATAGTTATCCTTACTGAACCTCTAAGCTCACCCCTATATTATGTTTTATTTTTTCCAAGATGAAAAGAATTATATTACGATTAACCAGTAGGAATAGGATAAGGGATATAAGAGTGTTCAATGGGGAAAAATGTTGTTTTTTTATTTCATGATGTTAATTAAAAAATTTGTTTGTATCTAATACATTTAAGGCTACTAAACTGATCGGTATTCTAGTACATTATTCCTTATATGATGATAATTTATGTAATATTTCATGGACACTAGGTAACTGGTGTCTAGGAATTACAGATGGTTCCATAGATAGATTAGTACAAACCTTGGAAACTAGATTTAGAAAAACTCGGATTAGAGAACATTTCCCTAATATATACATTGAGGATTAGTATAGAAAATCATTCTAGATTTTTCATAATGTATATATTTAGTGAGTTTTCCAAGCAATACATCCCTGTCTGGATATGAGTAGGCAAAGTCGGCTCTATCACAGATATACCTAGGAGTGAAAACTCTGACAATGAGTTTCGGGCTTGATTTGAGGTATCCTAGAACACGACAACGGGCCTTGTTTCACTCTTGGTTATGACACTCCCGAGGGATTTTTTTAGGATAAATCACATTTTCTATACAAACCATTAAGAAGGATATATGATTATATACCTCTTCAATGATATTTTTTATGAATATGGATTAAATCCCTATATTTTTGAATTTATGATTATTTTTTTACATGTTTGTAATTTTTTATAGTGATTCATACACTAATATTGTGCATTCCATTGTTTATAATTGGAACCTAGTTGAAGGAATTGAAACTGTATCAATGCACCTAATCCATGAATGGATTTCCCTCCTAATCAAGATAATTATAGCAGAGATGGTGAATCAACTAGTGCTGATCAGCTTATCACCATACTGAGACAACTCACTCAGGTTATGAATAATAACCTTACCCATATGGATCAACCTAAACCACAATGAATATGATCAATGTTAGACCAATTCATGAGTTAAAAACACAAAAAAATTAATGGGACTACAAATACATTTGTAGGTGAGCTATGAATAATTTTCATAGAAATATTATTTCATGCTTTGGGGAGTATAGAATGGGAAAAAGTTTTCATTGTATTTTATCGCCTCACAGGAGATGCAGATGAATGATGGTACCTAATTCAAAACCCAAAGTAAGATGAAGAAGTATCAAATATATAATGGATGGATTTAAAAGGGATTTTTTGAAAAAAATAAATACATTCCTCGTGACCATTTAGCGGATATGGAATGACAATTTCTGAGTCTAAGGAAAAAGGAGAATAATAACATTGCAAAGTATGAGGATAACATTAAAAGGTTAACTAAGCACGCATAAAATTATATATGTAACCCAAGGAGTAATATTGATCGATTCATTAATGGGTTAAAACCATTTCTCCATAGTGAATTAATCTCACAATCCTTCTCATCAATTGAATATATTGTCTCATATGCTATCAAGAGAGAAAAAGATTTCTCTATGTCTTACGAAATTAATGAAAATAATGAGAAGAAGAGATATATTGAACACATTTGAAATGGATATAAGAGGAATAGGGGAAAATTTTAATTTCTCTCATGTGGTAAATGTTGGAAGAAACACCTTGGTACTTTCCTAATGATAATGGGAAATTGTTACAAGTGTGTTGAAATGGCCACCAAGCTGATGATTTGAACTGGAAAATTGGATTTCAATTTTGAATGCGATAATTGTAGAGAAATGGGGAATTACGACAATTAATGTCCTAGTCTCAAATGAAACATACCTCCAAGAAGACCATGGGTGTAAGGCCAAGAATATGTGATCACTACTGCTGAGGTTGAAGCTCTGAATGACGTGATGGCAGGTAATTTAATGGATTCCTCATGTTTATCCAATGAATTTTTGATTCGAGATCATCAAATTGTTTCATATCATCCCAGTTTTCTAAGGAAATTATATTTTTCCAATTTTATTTAATAGGGGATTTGTCAGTCGAACCCCTTAAGGGATGTATCATTGAAAAAAGGTTTTTGAATCAGTTCCCATTAGGGAATATATATGACATTTTTATGCTGATATCATCATTATAACCATGATTTAATTTGATATAATCCTTTCTATCGATTGGATTTCAGACCATGATGAAAAAATATATTGTAAAGAGATGGAGGATAAAAATATTTATGATGAGAAGGAGTACCTTTTCTTTTGAGGAGAAACGTCACCACCTAATTCATAATAGATCCTCCCCTGGTAGCTCTGCTAAATTCAAATTTCGGGGATGATGATATTGGAATAACAATGGACGGGGAAAGAATTTTAAAATAGAGGATGTACCTATTATATAAAAATAGGTTTATTAGTTTCCATAGGATTTACATGGACATCCTCTAGAATGAGAAATTGATTTTTCTATTGATTTAATTCAATGTTAAAGACCCATATCGAAGAACCATTATAGAATGGCCACTATGTAATTAGTGGAACAAAAGAAAAATCTATAGGAATTGAGTAATAAGATATTTATTCGCCCTAGTGGTTCCCCATAGGGAGCCCCTGTTCTTTTTGTTAAGAAGAACGATTCATCTATGTGGTTTTGCATTGAATATAGGGATATTGATGTTATAACAATAATGAAAAAGTATCCCCTTTCTATAATTGATGATTTATTCGACCAACATCATAGAGATCAATAATTTTTAATGTTTGACCTTCAATTGGGATATCATCAACTGTGTGTGATGAATGAATACATTTCGAAGACAACATTTTGTACCGGGTATGGCCATTACATTTTTACAGTAATACCTTTGGGATTGATTAATGCACCCTCTATCTTCATGGATCTAATGAATATAGATTTCAAGAAATATCATGATGACTTTTTAGAGGTATTTATTCATGATATCTTGGTATAATCCAAAATCTACGAAGATCATGAAAATCACTTGTGCACTATTTTAATTAATCTTAGAAGAAATGAATTATATTGGATGATTAGAAAATGTGAATTCTGGATTCAGTAGATTTTTATCATTGTCCATATTTTTTCTAACTATGGAATCACTGTTGATTCTTCTAAGACAAGAGAAATACAGGAATGGCTAGAACCGATGAGTATAACTGAGGTATGCAGTTTGTTTTGGTTTAGCAGGTTATTATCGTCATTTCGTCCACGATTTTTCCCGATGGGTAACCCATTAAGAAATATGACATGTAAAGGGTTTAAATTTGTTTGTACAAAATATTGTGAAGAATGTTTTGAAGAACTGATGATAATATTAGTCAATGATCCTATCTTTACTCTTCCATCATGGAATGGTGGGTTTATTATTTATAGTGATTCTTTAAAGAAAGGGCTTGGTTGTATCCTTATGTAGAATGATAGGGTTATTGCCTATGCATCTTGAAAGTTTAAAATTCATGAACAAAACTATCCCACCCATGATCTCGAGATAGTAGCTATAATATTTGTTTTTAATTTAAGTTGACACTATCTATATGTTAAAAAATGTGAGATATATACCGATCACAGGAGATGGAAGTATATTTTCTCACAAGAAGTACTTAACCTGAGGCAAAGACTATGGCTTCAACTACTCATGGATTATGATTGCAATATACACTACAACCTAGGGATGGAAAATGTAACATCCCAAGTAAGTAATCAATAATAGATATTTTTATCCATGTCTATTAATGATTAAGATAGTGTTTTAGAGGCTTAAAATGAAAATGAATACAATCTTATGTATGGAATAAACTAATATTCTTAAAAGATTGTTTAACTGGCTTTTGATGGCAAACCATTTTTGAATCTATATTTTGACAATTTTATAAACTATGTTTGTCAAAATAAACTTATTCTTTATGATTGGGACATCAAAATTTACCTTGTGTGAATTTTTGGTATTTTTCTGACAATGTTCATTTTTTTAATGAATAGTGAAAAATACTGCATTTTACATCAAAACTGCTTTTTAATCTAATTTATTTATATGATTATATTATGTTTTGAATTGCTTTTGAAGTTAAATTAGAATATATTTTTACCATTTTATCCAATGGTGGTCATTGGAATCAATTTCACTTTGAAATTAGACTTAAACTGGTGTCAATCTTTTGATACTTATTATTTTGTAAAAACACGCTATTTGCTCTGGCAGCGGGAATTAATTATTAAATTAATTAATGTGACTTATATGATTTGAATTTTGTAAAATAGACTTCATTTTTAAATTCAGAATATCAAATATAGCTTAAGGTGAATTTTTGGTAATTTTCTGAAAAACTTCAATTTTTGATGAATAGTGAAACCACTAAGTGATAATCAAGCAAACTGATTTTTCAGTTAAATTAAAGTTTACCACTAATGTGTATTGAATTTTGAAAATCCGACATACATGGTTGTCATTAGTATGTAAAATGTGGTTCAATGAGATTATAATAATTTTTTGGTGAATAGTAACTTATTAAGTTCTTAATCACGATTAGTGGTAATTAGGGTAGTTTAAGGTATAAATAATACTTTAATAAAATGAAATGACCTATACACATGTCCAAACCTCATTGGTTGTGTCATGGCCGACCATGACATGTCATGGGTCAACTTGGGGACCCCATGGATCTACTTTTGTTGGGAAATGACATAAATTACTTTTTATTTAATGTTAAAGTGAAAATGACACAAACATAATATGTTTTACGAAAACAATTTTTAAGTGGGGTTATTCAAGTCCAAATTTTGATTATAAATAGTCATTGGAAAGCTAAAAAAAATTCCTATATCATAGTAGTTTCTTTATAATTTTTAGACATTAAATAAATTAAATTATTTATGACATAATAATGATGCAGCGATGACATCATTATTTGACGATTTAAATAAAATAGAAAGATAATGTAAAATCTATGAACTACACATGTCCAAAACCAATTGGATGAGTGGAATTCGAACCCTTATCACCTTATACACGAATTATATCAATGTGGGACCTTTTAAAACCGCAACACATTTTCAAATAATGTAATATTTCTTTACTTTCCAAAAGTGCCCCTCCTCTCCTCTTATAAAAGGCCCCCACCTCTACCTCATTTCACACACTCTTAAAGCCTTTGGCTTGGCCAAACCCTGCCCATTTTATCTCTCCACATCCCTCTCCTCATCCTAGAGGATTCCCTTTGGGCAGAATCATTTCAAAGGAATCCTTTAGGCTCAAATCAAAAGGAGTTACACTTTTTAAGATAATTCATTCTCTCATGTTCATTTGTTTTATTTTGCTTCTCCGACCCCATAAACTCTTTTTATTTAATTATTTTGTAACAAAACCAGTATATTCAATATACTAGGATGTTTTTATAAGATTTATTTTAGCTACACTCTCACACAACTGCATCAAATGGTTAAAGAACATACGGTTTCCGTGGATGGCGAAATTCTGCCTCCCGAAAAGATGATTGTTCAATACTCATTTAACACCTTCAAAGGTGGCCATTATGATGTCACTATTTTTATATATGATATATAATATGTTTATGTTTTCCTTAAGCTTCTGTTTTTTCATTTTGGGCATACCTTTATGGTTTCCATTATGGTTAAACACGATATCTTCATTTTAGGAAGTGCGGACTACCGCCCCCTCAAAGTGATTTGATTCGTTAAATACCATATGTGGGACATATAAAGAATGGAACTATGATATTATATATGATATTATACTGGAATTATAATATACCTTTATATAATTATGATTCTATTCTATAAAATACGAAATAGAAATGAAAGTAGCGTTCATGCGTACGTACGGCTTACCGTCTCCATGAACGGTGCATTTCATTTCTTACCTCTAAATGTGATGTAATATTATAAATGAAAGTATGTACTGGATATATATGAAATATATTATATCTACATCATGAATACCATTCTGAATATAATGAACCTTTGACCAAATTAACAACATGTAAGTGTAAGAAGTCTATTTTTGACTTAAGAACCAAATACCGACAAAATGAACATTATTAACTTAACTGATTACATGATGTTCATAAAATGGTATAAAAGGAATAATGAACTTGAAAAAGATTCATAAGAAAGTAGAGATTAACTCAATTTTATTATTCAGGAGATTAAAGAACGGTCGGGTCAAGTCGGATACGAGGTATGGGACTTCGTCTCAATCTCCTTTCGTTGAGGCATATTTTATTTTATACACAACTTTCTTTTATACGGTGTATAAACCCCTTTGACTTTTACGTTTATTCAAGAGGAATCTTTTTTATACGAAGCGTTTACTAAACGACAAAAGGGAATGTTTTCGTTGTACGTATGCAGCGACAATGACTTCTCCGCTGTCGTGACCGTTATTTGAGTTTCGGCTTCCTCTACAAGCCATACCTTCTTTTTAAAAGAAAAATAAATACCATGTTTTACTTTTCTTTTATTTTGGTATTGAAAATGGTTTTCATAGTATTTTTATATCAATGTGTGGTATTGATATCTTGTGATTGAATGGTGGAAATGTTAAGTTTCCTTTATGCATGTTTTATGTGATACGTTTATGTTGAGGTTCTTGGGCATTATTATGAAGACGGGTGGTTCCGTGATAGACTAAGGGCGGGTGAGCCCATTATAGCTCTCCAATTCATTGGGTAACATGAAAGAGTGAAACGTTAAGGTTTCTCCAAAGAGATTTTAGGGAATATACTGTGATGGGTATTCCAAACGTAACCAAGAGGGTTACTCCCTACGTAAGAATGTTATGAATGCCTCAAGTTACCTTTATGTCTTATGATTTCTATGATTTATTCATGATTTTATGAGGTATGTTAAAGTGCCTATGTTTTATGGGTAAAGTATGATTTCATTCTTATGTATATATGAACTCATGTTTCCTTTCCATGTTTTTTTTATAACCCATACTGAGTTTTTATGCTCATCCCATGTTTTTGAAATGTTTTTCACAGGTCAAGGGAAAGGTACATGATAAGATGATAGAGTCAAGGATGTGTCAAGAAATAATCCATGTTTTATTTTAAATGTGTTTCCATTGATGGGAATGAAGAATACTATCTTTATGTAACCACTTTGTTTATATGTGGAATGTAATGAATGTTTTATGATCTAATTCTCTAAAACACTAAACCGGAAAAGATCCTCAATGTGTAATCTTGTAATAACTCAATATTAAGTAAGGTTTAAGGCTGGGGCCTTATAGTTGGTATCAAAGGTCTGTTTAGATAACTTTAGGAGTATGAATAATATTAAATGATTATTCAAATTTTTTTTTGAAATGATATAGCATTTACGGATTACCATGTTGCTTCATCTAAGACATGTTTGTTCAGAATGGTTTTCCACAGAGGAAACAGGGAAGCAGTGCTAGGAAGGCATACAGAAGGAAATAACCTTCCGAATCAGCATCCAGAAATGGTCGGAATTGGAACTGAACAGTTTGTTGCAGTAATGGCGCAGTTGACTCAAGCGATAAATGGTGGTGGTATCCATGCACGAGATCAGGAAGATCAACCGCAGAGGAACATGTCAGTGGTGGAACATTTCATGAGGCAACATCCCCCATAATTCAAAGGATCATCTGACCCTCTGCTAGCTGAAAGGTGGATTAAAGCACTGGAGAAGATTTTTGATGTCATGGGGTGTTCAGACAATCAAAAGGTTAGTCTTGCTATTTACCGTTTGGAGGGAGAAGCAGATCAGTGGTGGTCTATGGTTAAAAATATCAGGGACGCCGATGAGATTGATTCTCTTGACTGGGATGAATTCAAAGGTATGTTTCTTGAGAAGTATTTTCCTAAGGCTGTTCGACTTAGTATGGAAAAGCAATTCTTGGAATTGAGGCAAGAGGAAGACTCAGTGGCTGCCTATGAAGAAAGGTTCACTCGATTGGCAAGGTATGCTCCAAAGTTTATCCGGGACCTTGATAGTAAAATAAATCATTTTTACTCAGGATTAAAGCCAAAATATCGAAGGGAATTAGCTTCTCGTGAGTTTAAAAGTTATGAAAAGCTTGTTCGATGTGCTGAGAAGGTGGAAATGGAGTTTGCCGATGACCAAGTTTTCTATAACAACCAGCAGAAGAAGAGACCGAGGTGGCAGGAGAAAGGTAAGAATTCTTCAAAAAAGTCTGATGGTAAGAAAACTAAGTTTCCAGTTTGTGATAAATGTGGAAAAAGGCATGCTGGGGAATGTCTTCTGAATTCTGGAAAGCGCTACCGATGTGGTAAGATGGGACATAAGGCTCGTGATTGCACTGAAAAGGATCAAGCTGAAGGTAAGAACAAATTTGATTTACAGTTAGTGAAGTGTTATAAGTGCAATGAGATGGGTCACTATGCAAACGAGTGTCCGACAAGGAGCTTGAGTGATGGGAAGCAGTTAGACTACAAGCAGAAAGGGGTGGTGAAATCTTTTGCAACTACTTCAGCAGATGTCGGGCCATCAAATGAAGTTGTATCAGGTACTTTGTTTGTTTTTTCAGATTATGCCAGTGTGTTGTTTGATTCGGGGTCTACACATTCTTTCATCTCTGAAACCTTTTCTAGTAAAATGGGAATACCATCTCAAGAAATGACTCCTGAACTTTTGGTAAAAACACCTGGGGGAAGTGTCGAGGCAAAAATAATTTATAAGAATCTTCCTATCCTTATCTGTGGAAAGAACCTACTTGCAAACCTTATTGTTCTACCTCTAGTAGAGTTTGATGTTATCTTGGGTATGTTTTGGCTCTCTATTTACCATGCTAAGATTGACTGTAGAGCTAAAGAAGTTTCTTTTCAGAAAGACTTTCAGTTTGTTTAAAAGAATGAACCCTTACTTTTGATAACATATCAAGAGGCCGAGAAACTTGTAAAAGATGGAAATGAATGTTACCTTGCACACGTCGTTGAAAATAAAGGAACTGTTCAGATTAATGATGTGCCAGTGGTAAATGAGTATCCTGATGTTTTTCCTGATTAGTTACCTGGAATAATACCAGATCGGGAAGTTGAGTATACTGTTGACTTAGTTTCTGATGCTAAGCAAATTTCAAAACCCCCTTATCGAATGGCACAAATTAAACTTTTAGAGTTGAAGGAGCAATTGCAAGATTTATTAGAGAAAGGTTTCATTAGACCTAGCACATCACCATGGGGTGCTCCTGTTTTATTTGTTAAAAAGAAAGATGGTTCTATGAGACTTTGAATTGATTATAGAGCCTTGAATAATATCACTGTTAAGAACAAATATCCTTTGCCTCATATCGATGATTTGTTTGATCAGCTCCAGGGAGCTCAGTTTTTTTCAAAGATTGACTTGAGATCGGGGTACCATCAGCTGAAGGTTAAGGAGGCAGATATTCCGAAGACCACGTTACGTAAGAGATATGGCCATTATGAATTTGTAGTAATGCCTTTTGGGCTAACCAATGCACCTGCTGTATTCATGGACTTAATGAATAGAATTTTCCATGAGTTCTTGGATAAGTTTGTGGTGGTTTTCAATGATGATATTTTGGTGTTTTCTAAAAGTAAAGAGGAGCATGAAAAAAATTTAAGGGTTATATTGCAAACCTTAAAAGAAAAGAAATTGTATGGTAAATTCAGCAAGTGTGAGTTTTGGTTACAAAAAATTTCTTTCCTTGGTCACATTATTTCTAAAGATGGAAGAACTGTAGATCCTGCAAAAACAAAAGTTGTGGAAGAATGGCCAAGACCCAAAAATGTAACCGAGATTCGTAGCTTCCTTGGTTTGGCGGGCTATTACCGAAGGTTTGTTAGAAATTTTTCACGGTTATCTAGTCCAATGACTAAGCTAACTCGGAAGGGTGTTAAGCTTATCTGGACAAAAGAATGTGATGATTGTTTTTAGGAATTGAAAAGAAGATTGGTGAATGCTCCAGTTTTGGCAATACCTTCTAGGAATGGTGAGTTTGTTATATACAGTGATTCTTCATTGAAAGGACTTGGTTGCGTCCTAATGCAGAATGATCAGGTAATTGCTTATGCTTCACGACAGTTGAAAACTCATGAGGTAAATTACCCTACACATGATTTGGAATTAGCTGCTGTTGTTTTTGCTTTAAAAATTTGGAGGCATCATTTGTATGGAGTAAAGTGTGAAATATATACCGATCACAAAAGTTTAAAGTATATATTCACTCAGAAAGAGTTAAACATGAGACAAAGGAGATGGCTGGAATTAATCAAGGATTATGATTGTACAATTCATTACCATCCGGGAAAAGCAAATAAAGTGGCTGATGCTTTGAGTCGAAAAAGTAATGTTTCATTAACAATGGTGCGTTTGGAACGTGATCCTTTGGTTAAGGATTTAATGAACTTTGGCATAGAAGTTGTTGGTGTAGGAAGTCCTTCTGTTTTGTTTCAGGTATCAGTGAGATCTTCTCTATCAGATAGAATCAAGCAAGCACAGAAGCAAGACAGTGAGTTGCAGAAAAAGGTAGAGCTGGTTCAGAAAGGTA
Organism: Viscum album; assembly: GCA_963277665.1. Lineage (NCBI taxonomy): Eukaryota > Viridiplantae > Streptophyta > Magnoliopsida > Santalales > Viscaceae > Viscum > Viscum album. The sequence goes on from OY728166.1 coordinate 304,795,175, forward strand.
AGTTGCCTGAATTCAACATTGATAATGATTGTGTTTTGAGATTTGGGAAGAGATTGTGTGTGCCTTGTGATTCACTATTGAAGAAAGAGTTGTTTTGTGAAGCTCATAGTTCTCCGTTTTCAGTTCATCTGGGCAGTACTAAGATGTATAGAGATCTGCGGGAGTATTACTGGTGGGATGGAATGAAAAGAGATATTGCTGATTTTACTATGAAGGGTTTGACTTGTCAGCAGGTTAAAGCAGAGCGGCAGTTACCGAAAGGGATGCTTCAGCCTTTACCAGTGCCAGATTGTAAATTGGAGAATATATCCATGGACTTTGTTGTTGGATTACCAAAGACATCTCGAGGTAATAATGCAATCTGGGTTATTGTTGATCGCTTGACCAAATCTGCTCATTTCCTTGCTATACGAGATACTTTCTCTTTTGATTAACTTTCCCATTTGTATCTTAAAGAGATAGTCAGGTTACATGGAGTTCCTCTCTCCATTGTATCGGACCGTGATCCAAGGTTTACTTCTATCTTTTGGAAAGGCCTTCAGAAGTCGTTGGGTACTGAATTAAATTTTAGTACAGCTTTTCATCCTCAATCAGATGGACAGTCAGAACGAACAATTCAGACATTGGAGGATATGCTACGAGCTTGTTCTATGGATTATCAGGGAAGTTGGGACCAACATCTTTCTTTGGTTGAATTTTCATATAATTACAGTTTCCATTCTAGTATACAGATGGAACCATTTCAGGCATTATATGGGAAGCGGTGTCGAACTCCAGCTTTCTGGGATGAAGTGGGTGAATGGAAGTTGATGGGACCAGAATTGGTAGAAGAGATGGCAGGAAAAGTTCAGTTGATTCAGAAACACATGAGAACAGCTCAGAGCAGGCAGAAGAGTTATGCAGATAACCGGAGGAAGGATCTATCTTTCGAGGTAGGTGATCATGTTTTTTTCAAGGTTTCTCCTTGGAAAAGCGTGATGAGATTTGGTAAGAAAGGAAAGTTGAGTCCAAGGTTTGTTGGACAATACGAAATTCTGGAGAGAGTTGGATCAGTTGCATACCGAGTGGCTTTACCTCCGAGTTTATCTCAGGTACTCAATGTTTTTCACGTTTCGATGTTGAGAAAGTATATGCCAGATCCATCTCATGTTTTGATCCCAGAGGTAGTTCAGCTGGAAGAGAACCTATCTTATGAGGAACAACCAGTCCAGATTCTTGACCAAAGGGAGAAAGTGTTACGGAATAAGGTGATTCATCAGGTAAAGGTTTTGTGGAAAAACCACATGATTGAAGAGGCAACATGGGAATCTGAAAATGCCATGAGGGATAAGTACCCTCATTTATTTGATAAGTAAATGAATTGCGGGAACACAATTTTCTAAAGGGGGAAGGATGTAACATCCCAAGTAAGTAATCAATAATAGATATTTTTATCCATGTCTATTAATGATTAAAATAGTGTTTTAGAGGCTTAAAATGAAAATAAATACAATCTTATGCATGGAATAAACTAATATTCTTAAAAGATTGTTTTACTTCCTTTTGATGAGAAACCATTTTTTGAATCTATATTTTGACAATTTTATAAACTATGTTTGTCAAAATAAACTTATTCTTTATGATTGGGACATCAAAATTTATCTTGTGTGAATTTTTGGTATTTTTCTGACAATGATCATTTTTTTAATGAATAGTGAAACATACTGCATTTTACATCAAAACTGCTTTTTAATCTAATTTATTTATATGATTAGATTATGTTTTGAATTGATTTTGAAGTGAAATTAGAATATATTTTTACCATTTTATCCAATGGTGGTCATTGGAATCAATTTCACTTTGAAATTAGACTTAAACTGGTGTCAATCTTTTGATACTTATTGTTTTGTAAAAACACGCTATTTGCTCTGGCAGCGGGAATTAATTATTAAATTAATTAATGTGACTTATATGATTTGAATTTTGTAAAATAGACTTCATTTTTGAATTCAGAATATCAAATATATCTTAGGGTGAATTTTTGGTAATTTTCTGAAAAACTTCAATTTTTGATGAATAGTGAAACCACTAAGTGATAATCAAGCAAACTGATTTTTCAGTTAAATGAAATTTTACCACAAATGTGTATTCAATTTTGAAAATCCGACATACATGGTTGTCATTAGTATGTAAAATGTGGTTCAATGAGATTATAATAATTTTTTGGTGAATAGTAACTTATTAAGTTCTTAATCACGATTAGTGGTAATTATGGTAGTTTAAGGTATAAATAATACTTTAATAAAATGAAATGACCTATACACATGTCCCAACCTCATTGGTTGTGTCATGGCCGACCATGACATGCCATGGGTCAACTTGGGGACCCCATGTATCCACTTTTGTTGGGAAATGACATAAATTACTTTTTATTTAATGTTAAAGTGAAAATGACACAAACATAATATGTTTTACGAAAAAAAATTTTAAGTGTGGTTATATAAGTCCAAATTTTGATTATAAATAGTCATTGGAAAGCTAAAACGATTTCCTATATCATAGTATTTTTTTTATAATTTTTAGACATTATATAAATTAAATTATTTATGACATAATAATGATGCAGCGATGACATCATTATTTGACGATTTAAATAAAATAGAAAGATAATGTAAAATATATAAACTACACATGTCCAAAACCAATTGGATGAGTGGATTTCGAACCCTTATCATCTTATCCACGAATTCTATCAATGTGGGACCTTTTAAAACCGAAACACATTTTCAAATAATGTAATATTTCTTTACTTTCCAAAAGTGCCCCTCCCCTCCTCTTATAAAAGGCCCCCACCTCTACCTCATTTCAGACACTCTTCAAGACTTTGGCTCGGCCAACCCCTGCCCAGTTTCTCTCTCCACATCCCTCTCCTCATCCTAGAGGATTCCCATTGGGCAGAATCCTTTCAAAGGAAGCCTTTAGGCTCAAATCAAAAGGAGTTACACTTTTTAAGGTAATTCATTCTCTCATGTTCATTTGTTTTATTTTGCTTCTCCGACCCCCTAAACTCTTTTTATTTAATTCTTTTATAACAACACCAGTATCTTCAATATACTAGGATGTTGTTATAAGATTTATTTGAGCTACACTCTCACACAACTGCACCAAATGGTTAAAGAACAAACGGTTTCCGTGGATGGCGAAATTCTGCCTCCCGAAACGATGATTGTTCAATTCTCATTTAACACCTTCAAAGGTGGCCATTATGATGTCACTATTTTTATATATGATATATAATATGTTTATGTTTTCCTTAAGCTTATGTTTTTTCATTTTGGGCATACCTTTATGGTTTCCATTATGGGTAAACATGATATCTTCATTTTAGGAAGTGCGGACTACCGCCCCCTCAAAGTGATTTGATTCGTTAAATACCATATGTGGGACATATAAAGGATGGAACTATGATATTATATATGATATTATACTGGAATTATAATATACCTTTATATCATTATGATTCCATTCTATAAAATACGAAATAGAAATGAAAGTAGCATTCATGCGTACGTACGGCTTACCGTCTCCATGAACGGTGCATTTCATTTCTTACCTCTAAATGTGATGTAATATTATAAATGAAAGTATGTACTGGATATATATGACATATATTATATCTAAATCATGAATACCATTCTGGATATAATGAACCTTTGACCAAATTAACAACATGTAAGTGTAAGTAGTCTATTTTTGACTTAAAAACCAAATACCGACAAAATGAACATTATTAACTTAACTGATTACATGATGTTCATAACATGGTATAAAAGGAATAATGAACTTGAAAAAGATTCATAAGAAAGTAGAGATTAACTCAAGTTTATTATTCAGGAGATTAAATAACGGTCGGGTCAAGTCGGATATGAGGTATGGGACTTCGTCTCAATCTCCTTTCGTTGAGGCATATTTTATTTTATACACAACTTTCTTTTATACGGTGTATAAACCCCTTTGACTTTTACATTTATTCAAAAGGAATCTTTTTTATACGAAGCGTTTACTAAACGACAAAAGGGAATGTTTTTGTTGTACGTATGCGGCGACAACGACTTCTCCGCCGTCGTGACCGTTATTTGAGTTTCGGCTTCCTGTACAAGCCATACCTTCTTTTTAAAAGAAAAATAAATACCATGTTTTACTTTTCTTTTATTTTGGTATTTAAAATGGTTTTCATAATATTTTTATATCAATGTGTGGTATTGATATCTTGTGATTGAATGGTGGAAATGTTATGTTTTCTTTATGCATGTTTTATGTGATACGTTTATGTTGAGGTTCTTGGGCATTATTATGAAGACAGGTGGTTCCGTGATAGACTAAGGGCGGGTGAGCCCATTATAGCTCTCCAATGCATTGGGTAACGCGAAGGAGTGAAACGTAAAGGTTTCTCCGAAGAGATTTTAGGGAATATACTGTGATGGGTATTCCAAACGTAACCAAGAGTGTTACTCCCTACGTAAGAATGTTATGAATGCCTCAAGTTGCCTTTATGTCTTATGATTTCTTTGATTTATTCATGATTTTATGAGGTATGTTAAAGTTCCTATGTTTTATGGGTAAAGTATGATTTCATTCTTATGTATATATGAACTCATGCTTCCTTTCCATGTTTTTTTTATAACCCATACTGAGTTTTTATGCTCATCCCAAGTTTTTGAAATGTTTTTCACAGGTCAAGGGAAAGGTACATGATAAGATGATAGAGTCAAGGATGTGTCAATAAATAATCCATGTTTTATTTTAAATGTGTTTCCATTGATGGGAATGAAGAATACTATCTTTATGTAACCACTTTGTTTATATGTGGAATGTAATGCAAGTTTTATGATCTAATTCTCTAAAACTCTAAACCCGAAAAGATCCTCAATGTGTAATCTTGTAATAACTCAAGATTAAGTAAGGTTTATGGCTGGGGCCTTATATAAAATAAGGTGGCATATGCTTTGAGTAGAAAGGATCATGGAGGTTTGAACAAGATGAGAGTTGAAAGAGATCATATAGTCATGGATCTAGTAATGATGGATATTGGAATAATCATGGAAGGTGAAACATCAATACTTTTTCAAATTTTTTCCAAACCATATTTACTATAATGGATAAAAATTCCACGTACTAATGATGAAAAGATTAAAAAAGTAAAACTGTTAATGATGGGAGATTGATTGACTTCGTATATGAAGATATAATTTCTAAATTTGAGAAGAGACTTTGTGTTCCTGACATACCTGATCTAAAAAGTTAATTGTTAGATGATTCTCATAGCTCTAATTTCTCTATACACCCTAGTAGCACTGCGATGTTTAGATATTTGAAGGATCAATTTCAATTGGACAATATAAAGAGGGATATTGTAGATTATGTTTCATGATGTACTATTTGTCAATAGGTGAAGGCAGGAAGAAAACATCCTAGAGGAGTAATGCAACCTCTCCCCAAAACTGAGATGAAATGGGATGATATATCAATGGAATGTTTCATGGGTCTACTAAATATGTAACAGCCCAGGCTTCCACAGTACGCTTCCATTTGAATAATTCCATAACTTGCGTTGTACGCAACTTGTAGTTTTAACACACCACGACCAATCAAACTAGTCGTTATGATTAGTAATATCCACTTTTTGAAATTTTAGAAATTTTATTTTTCAACATGGACTTCATTTTCAGATTCCGAATATCAAAATTAGCTTCGGGTGAATTTTTGTAATTTTTCTAAAAATATTCATTTTTTTATGAATTGTGAAAAACACTACGTTATTATTTAAAACCGATTTTTTTATAAATAGTTAGTAATTTTATTTTATTTTTGGTTAAAATTGATACATAATACCTATATATGTTCAATTTAATTTATTTTAGTCATTTTATAATAAGTTTAGATGTATAAAATTTTGTTAAACTATTTATCGTCTTTTACCCAACTTATAGGAGGATTTAAAATTTTTCATAAAACATAATTTTACCACATATGAGTGTGGAATCTAAAGAAACTGAGAGATACAGTTAATATTAGTAAGTAAAATTTGGTTCAATAAGATAAAAATAATTTTTGGTTAATAGAAACTTTTGGCTTTTATTTACCACGTTTAAAAGTAAATAGAATAATTAAAGGTAAAAATGATATTATAATTACCTTAAGACATTTCCTAATTCTATTGGATAAGTGTGATTCTAACAATAAAAATATTAGGAATAATATATGATTCTTTTCATCCACTTGGATTAGATTAGGACATTTATTATTATTTTATTTAATGAATAGGTAAAAGTGTTAAATTCAATGATTAATAACCAAACCATTTTTAATATATGGTTATGAATAAGATAAATTCAACTATAAATATTCATTAGAAATATAAAAAGTCTTCCTATATATTGGTATTTTATTTATAATTTTTATACATTAAATAATTTAATTTATTTATGACACAATGATGATGCAGAAATTACCTTATTAATGAATGATTAAAATAATTAATATTATGAATATCCAAATAAATGTAATTTGAGACTTTTGATGAATTAAACTAATTTTATACGAGAATATGACATGTTAGGGTTTATTAAACAATTTTTATATGAAGTATTCATGCTTTTATGATTTTCTAAAAAACCAAATATTAAATACTCTCAAAATGGACATAAATCAGTTTTTAAAACAAATACTATATTATTAATTGATATAATATTCGTAAAAATATAATTTTCAGACAAAGGACTTATATAAGGATATATAAATTAATAATTAACCATTTTGGGTTCCCTTGTCTGGTTATAGTATGTTTATTTAGCACATAATATAAAACTATGAATAGACATGGTAATTTTCAAACTATTTAACTAAGTGTTAAATCTAAAAGATAATGTTAACATGGAGACCTAGACCTGGGTAAAACCTATTTGTTGAGAGGTTTTTGACCCATCCCCACATAAACCTAGAAATAAATCATTTTTTATGCATTAGAAAATGAGAATGATTTTATTTAAAAATAATATTTCAAACATTTCCTAAAGTGACCCTCACTTCTCTTATAAAAGAGTACTTCCCCTTATCTTAATTCCACACCTCCAAAGACATTTGGCTCGGCCAAAACCTACGAAAATATCCTTCCAACACCCCTCACATCAACTCAGAGTCCTTACATTGAATAGAAAGCCAACCTCTGGAGCCCTTTTGGTCATGTCAAAAGGAAACACCCGCAAAAGAGGTAATAATTTCACCACCCTCTTTCAAGTTCATTCCTTCTTCCACTTCCTATTTCATTTTGGTTTCCATAAAAAAAATAACTCCAGTATTTTATACATACTATGATTTTATTATAAATATGGTACAACTATATTCGTTATTTTACCCATCCTATAAATGACAATGTCACCATACGTGCGTAAGTATGGCTTACCCTCTCCATGTCGTGGTGTAGTTTGTTATTCAAACACTTCATTATTTGGATGGATATAATAATGAGTAAAACTAATGTAAATAATAAATATAAATGTTAATGATTCTGTATATATTATATACCATCCAATTACATATGATTTCACCATCAATATAATATATTGTCGCTCGTGCGTACGTACGGATTACTGTCTCCACAAATGTGCAGTGATTCATTCCCCATCGTAATAATTCAAGAATTATTTTCATCTTATGATTAAAAATAATTTTTATAAACATAATATCATTCTGTATCATAATTAAATACATCCAATCCATAAAAAACATGGCTTATGTAACCTATCATATAACGGAAACTGAATCAGTTAACACACGAAAAGATGATACTACTAAAATATTATTAACAAGGAAATATTAGAGGATTATATATGTTATAAAATTTATGTATGTATTTCTTGTATAATTAAAAAACAATGTTTTAACTATTATATAGGAGTTTAAAATACCATCGACCATGGAAATGTACAAGGTAAGGGTTAATTTCACAATCTATTTATTTTCTGACGTTGTTTTTACCTAAATATCTACTAGGATATATTTATTATCCATGAAAATGATTCATAAAAGTGTTTTCAAAGGGATTATTTTTACGGGAATTTTAACTAAAACATCATTTTATGTGTATTGAAGATTTATTATTCTAAACCTTTCTCATTAATGTCCTTGTTTACAAAATGGTTTTAAGGATTTATTTATATGGACATGAATGTTTTAAAATGTTAACTCCTTTAAAAAGTTTCAAATTGGTATGAGACACTATGATTAAAATCAATCTTTTAAATGAGTTTTTATGTATATAAATTTTAAATTATTTCATAAAAAATGGATATTTCTCAAAAAATGTTTAACTGATCATTATCAACTATGTTGACATCCTTTAAGGGATTTTATTCTTGATCGAGGTTGATTTGTTATGATAAAAATCATGTATATTTCATTGAAGGTTTTGTAACATGTTTGTCTATGGATGTGTAATTTATATACCATTCATTTTTATGGATAAATTATTGACATTCCGTATGCTATTTTTAATACGAATGTTAATGTTATGTTTTAACCATTTCATATGAGGAATGCATTGGACTTAGTAAGTGGTGGGTGAAGGCCGATATAGCTCCTCGATGCATCGATAGGTCTAAGGAGACAAACTAGTGTCTTGGAACAAGGCCATGAAAAATTCTTATTTGAAGTATTGTAACAGGGCCTTTTCTATGTGGTAATGATGTTTGTCATTATGCATTCCACAATTATGAAATTGGCTATTGATATTTCATTGGATTATTTGACTAGTAGTATATCCATGTGAATAAGTAAATGGAATTATTTGATTTATATTGTCCATATTATATAGATGTTTATGTTTAAATGTATTATTTTTTATTTTTATACAATGCCTTAAATGTTTATTATTATTCGGGCAAGCTTAAACTATATTGTTATCCTTACTGAGCATCTGAGATCACCCCTTTCTATGTTTTATTTTTCCTAGGATGCGAAGAAGTATATAATGACTGACATACAGGGATAATCTAAGGGGTACGAATGCGGTCAACGAAGACAATATTGATGTTTTTTTTCATTTTATAATTTAATCTAATGAATATGAATGTATCTATTAAATCCTAGGCTACTAAACTGATTGAACATTCAAGATTTGGTCCCTTGTGATCATGACAATGTTATATAATAATGCACCAACTCTGGGTAATTGAGATTAGAGCGTAATAGTTGGTATCATAGGAAGTTATTTATAAACTATAGAAGATTGATTTAGAAAAACTATTATTAAAGAACATAACCCAATGATAGAATTAGAATATTAGTATAGAAGAACCTCTAGAATTTTGGGATTGTTGAGATTTTGTGAGTCTTATAAGCAATACTTCACTGTATAGATATGATTAGGTAGAGGCAGCTCTGGCATAGTTGTATCTAGGGGTAAAACCCAACAACATTTCTTTGAGCTATACTCGAATGGGAACTGGTGCATGGCAACGGGCCATGCAACACTTTTGGTTATGAAAATGTCGAGGGATATGCTTAGGATAATTATAATTTTCAATACAACCCATTATGATGTATTTATGAGTACATACCTACTCAAAGAAAACATTTATATAATTATGGATTATATTAATAAACTATTAAATCTATGTTATATGTTCTAAAGTATGGAATTATGTATTTCCATTCATAAACTAATCTATTGTAGGCCGTTGATTATAAATGGCACATAGTGGAAGGAATGGAAACAATATCAACATATGTAATCTATGTACGGATTTCTCTCATACTAAATATAATTACAGTTGATCTGGTGATGTTATTGGTGATGATCAACTTATCATCATACTGGGAAAACTTACTCAGGTTATTAATAATAACCTTACCCATATGGAGAACCATGATTATCAATGTGGAAGAACAATTTTAGACCACTTCATGAGACAACAACCACCAAAATTCGCTTGCAGTACATATCAATTAGTTACGGAGCTATGAATAAATTCCTTAGAGAAAATATTTCATGCTTTGGGGAGTACTGAAAAGGGAAGAAGATTTCATGCTAGTTTATCGCCTCATGGGAGATGCAAATCAATGGTTGTCATTAATCAAGAACAAAAAGGAAGATGATGAAGTATTGAATAAGGAATGGAGGGAGTTTAAACAGATTTGCTTACAAAAATACTTTCCTCCCGACCATTGACTGGATATGGAAAGACAATTACTAAGATTGAGGAAAAAAGAGGATGATAATGTCGCAAAGTATTATGCTAACATTACAAGGTCATAAAGGCATGAATCAGATTATATACGTAACCCAAAAAGTAATATTGATTGATTATTTGATGGGTTAAAACAATTTCACTATAGATCATTAGTCTCGCAATCTTTCTAATCATATAACGATATTGTATCATGCGCTATTAAGAATAAAAAGGAATTTTCTAAGTCTTATGACTTTAATGATAATCAAGAGAAAAAGATATCTTCTCAACACTCGAGATATGGAAATAAGGGAATGAATGGAAAAGATGAATATCCATCATACATTAAATGTGTAAATAAACACCCTGGTACTTACTAGATGGGGATGATAGTCTGTTACATGTGTGGTGAAAAAGGCCACCAAGCATGTGATTGCAATGGGAAGAAAGAGGCTGTCAATGTTGAATTCTACAATTTTAGAGAAAAGGTGAATTATGTAAATGAATTTCCTAATCGCCAAGGGACCTTACCTCAGAAAATTCCAAGGGAGCAAGTAAAAGATTATGAGATCACTGCTGCTGAGGTTTAAGCTCCAAAATATATGTTGGCAGGCAATTTAATTATTTTCTGTTGTTTAGCCAATTATTTATTTGATTATGGATCATTGAATTGTTTCACATCATCCTTTTTTTCTATGAAAATTTTATATTTTCAATTTGACTAAACCAGTGAGTAGTCTGTCGAAACACCCAAAGGAAGTATCATCGCAACAAATTTTGGTGAATCAGTTCCCATTAGGGCATATAAAAATTCATAATCTGTTGATCTCATCATCATACTCAGGATTGAATTTGATACAATCCTCAGAATGGATATGATTTCGGACCATGATGCAAAAATTTATATTAAAAATAAGGAGGATACAATTTTCGATGATGATAAGAAGTACCTTATCTTTAGAGTAGAATCTTCACCACCTGATTTTTATCTAGATCCATCCCCAATAGCTCTACTAAATTCAATTATTGGGGAAGAATAGAAAGAAATAACTATGGGCGAGGAAAATAATGTTCTAATAGAGGATGTATGTAGAGACCTGTATCTTGACGTACATGGACATTACATTACTTTTGCGGAATACTTAGTACATAACAAAAATACACACACAAGGATCGTAATAGTTTAGTGTATTTGGAAACTCGGAACGTAATCTTCTAATCCTGGTGAATGATTTTCAACATCTCCCATAAAGATCTTCCCTTTTTTACCTAAACCACTCTTTATATCCTGGGGAAAAGAAAACATAAAAGGGTGAGCTCAAATGCTCAGCATGGGCAAATAAAGGAAATAAAAATCATATCATATCTTTTTGAAAATCATAACCTGCAAAAGAGATCATAATATCTTAACATGGAACAAATCATAGAAGTGAAAATGAGATCCCCATAATCATAACATGAAACATGAATCTTTGTGGCATGCACACATAATCATGTAAAATCATTTATTGTTAGCCATGACTCATTGCCAAGACTATCTTAGTGGACAAAGTCCCTTTCTGAACCGAGTCACCCTCGTTCCAGTCCTGTTTCACTGAACCGGTATAACCTACCGTTCCAGCCATGTCTATCTCATGAGATATAAAATCTTTACCCAATGCATTAGAGGGAGATATAGGTCCCACCCATCTTATAATGAATCCTTTCTTATGTGTGCCACATAATCATAAACCATACATCATAGCATAACACATGTAACAAAAATGGGATTCTTGAAACATCATGACATCATAAAACAAATCATATAAGGTAAATGACTTCATAAAAATAATTCCATCACAACATGATCAATGTAATAATAGGGATAAAAACAGAACCCTTTATTATCTTAGATGGAAAATAATTTTGATAAAACACTTGAACTCCATTCTTGAGGAAAATATCCTTTCTTCTTCAAAAACATTTTTCCTTTCTTAACATGTCATACAAATTTGAACTAAAATAAGTTGATTAAAAATAAACATGAAAACTTGTAAAGGAAGCTTCTTGGAAATAATGTTTTAAAAATCCATTCGTGCCGTATAAGTTAAAAAACATTCTTCGTACTTTTTTCGGAAAAGTCAAATAGTACCTCGTACGAAAAACGACAAAAGATTCCTTTCATATATTTTAGTAAAAACTCACCGAAGGGTAAAATTGGATTTAAACAATTGTAGTTGGATGGAAATAATATTAAATATTGAGGTAACATGGATGTGGATGATAAAATAGACCCCAGTAAATGACAAGGTAAAAACAATCTCGGATAAAAATGAGATTGTGATATTTCCCTTACCTTAGGTCCGACTTGCTTTGTACGTGTCCGAAACTCCTGTATAATGATTTAAATCATGTTATTGACTTATTCCAGAATCATATTCATTGTTATAATATCATATATGGTCCACTTATGACTTTATATTACCCCTTCTTTTGTAAATTCATGTTAAAGTAGCGTATTGGGTAAAATCGTCTCATTTGTCGTTCGTGTTTTTAACTTGTAATTATTAATATGATTACTTGGATCATGATTAATTATATCCAGAATGTAAAACATGATTTATATATAATATATATTCAGAATATATATATATATATATATATATATCGATAAATTGAATGAAATACACCGTTCATGGAGACGGTAGTCCGTACGTACGCATGAACGCTGTTTTCGTTTCCTTATTGAAATGAATGGAATTAAGTAGATGACATACATATAAATATAAATAAATCCAGTATCATTATTATGTCATATATTTCATTATTACTTATTATATATACTTTATAATCATTCATGAATGGTTAATCATTGAGAATGAATCTCATCGCGTCGTGGAGACGGTAGTCCGTACGTACGCACGAGCGATGATATCGTTCCCATGGTCATGGAATTGTGTTGAAGTGTATGTATACTATTTCAGTATCAATATCACTTTATACTAATCATATATAGTTACTAATTACACCATTATACCCATCCTATTAAGGTGGCGGCGGAAAATAGATTACACCACAGCGTGGAGACGGTATTCCGTACGTACGCACGTGCGGTGATTTCATTTTCCGTAGGATGGATAGATGATTAAATAGGGTTGTTTCATACTTATAATAACATATCAGTATATGAGTGATACTAATGTTATTACTTCATAATGAAACAACTAATGAAGAAGAAGTTTAAGAAGAAAGAAATTGGAAAGGATCGGTAATGGATATTACCTCTTCTTTGAAGTGCTTCTTTGAGACCTCCTTTTAGGGCACTAAAATTGGTCTTTTAATAATAACAGGACCTCTAGGATGATACTAGGGAAGTGGAGAAGAGATTTTGTAAGGGGTTGGCCGAGCTTGAATGCTCAAATTGGTGTGAGGAGGAGAGGGAGGAGGTGCCCTTTTATAAGGGAGGAGAGGGGCATCTTAGGGAAATCTCAAAATATTATTTTATATTAAGGTCTAATTCGGTTTATAATGGTTCCAAATGGTCTTATTTCGAAGATAAAGTGGCGATGGGTCTAAATCCTCTCATCCAATAGGATTTAGACAAGTTTAGGTTATTATTTTAACCTTATAAATTAGATTTAACTCTAAGTTAAATAATTTAACTTTTACCGTGTCTTTTTGTTTTCTTACACTATATGGTTAATTAACATACTATATGAAGCCAAACGAACCCCAAGTTGTTTATTATTAATAAATCTATCCTTATCTAAGTCCTTTTGCCTAACATTAGTTTTATAGGAATTAAATAACAATTAAAAATATAATATTTGTTTTAAAAACTAATTTATGTCAATTTTGACACTATTTGGTACATGATTTTTATGAAATTTCTAACAGAATGATAAGTTCTAATAAAGTTACTTAAATCATCAATAACATGTCATATTAACCTATAAAATTAGTGTAAGTCATAAAAAGTCTCAAATTACATTTATTTGGGCATTTATAACATCAATTATGTTAATATGTTCTTAGAAAAGGTAATTACTGCATCATCGTTGTGTCATAAATAAATTAAATTATATAAAGAATAACAATTACAAATAAAATACCATTATGTAGGAAATTTTGTTAGATTTCTAATTAATATTTATAGTCGAAATTATATTATGTATAACCCTATATTAAAAATGTTTTAGTAAATAAACTTTGATTTTAACTCTTTTAACTCTTCTTTGAATTAAATAATAATAAATGTCCTAATCTAATCCAAGTGGGCTTAAATGATAATATTTTACACTTAAAGTTGTTTTTGGTCGAGATACACTTGTCCAATAGGATTAGGACATGTGTTAGGGTAATAATAATATCATTTTTACCCTTAATTACCCTATTTACTTTTAACCGTGGTAAATAAAAGTAAAAAGTTACTATTCACCAAAAATTATTTTCATCTCATTGAACCACATTTTACTTACTGACATCAACCGTGTCTCTCGGATTTCTGAAATTCCATTCACAGAAGAGGTAAAATTAATATTTATGAAAAAATTAATTTTTTAACTACCACTTAGTAGTTTCACTATTCATCAAAAATTGAAGTTTTTCAGAAAAATGCCAAAATTTCACCCTAAACTATAATTGATATTCCAAGTTCAAAAATGATTTATATTTTAAAAAATTCCTAACATATAAGTTGAATTAACTAATTTTATAATTAATTTCCGTTGTCACAACAAATAGCGTGTTTTTTAGAGATAATAACTATCAAAAGATTAACACTTGTTTATGTCTGGTGTAAATGTGAAATTACATCCAATGACCAAAATTGTATTGAATTGTAAAAATATATTCTAGATATACTTTAAAACCACTCAAATTAATAATTTATCACTATTAATTACTTCGATTAAAAAATTTGTTTTTAATTAAAATTTAGTAATTTTCACTATTCATCAGAAAATTAAAGTTATCCGAAAACTACCAAAATTTCACCCTTAGATAATTTCGATATTATGAATCCAAAGATAAAGTCCATATTTGAAAAATAAAATTTAAAAAATTTAAAAAAGTGGTTATTACTATTCATAACGACTAGTTTTAATAATATTTTAATAGCATATCGTTGTTTAGCGAAACTCGTTATTGCGTACTACACATGCTATCGAGGAAGGTCGTGATTGCGTGTAATGCAAGGCAAGTCAAGGATGTGTGTTGTGCAAGCTCCTTTTGGTGTAGCGTACAACACAAGTCATTAGTGAAATTAAAAAGAATATTTTTCATAAAATTTTGGGCTGTTACATTCTACCCCCCTTAAAATGAATTTCGCCCTCGAAATTCGTCGGGGTTATAAATGGTTTACTACATAAAAGTTTCTTTAATAGAAACCCACATTGTAAAAAGGAATACCAAAACCATTCTTTAAAAACAAATGTACGAAATGTGACGGTTACCCAAATAAACTAATCACTCGGTTTCCACATAGGTGAAAATATGGATATGGAAGAGAAACCTAGCCATAATGTTCTAATGGAGAGTGGTAGAGGACAAGGCTATGGAAAAGCCAGCAATCACAAAGCCATAAATTTGTGACGATCTAAGGTACCATCTGATTCATCAGATATAAGATTACTAGGACAACATTTTTGGTTTTCAAGATCATTTCCCAAAAGTTGAAAATTTGAATTAGAATAAATACTTACTTTATTTTGGTACAATCTCACTATTGTTCGTGCCTTGAACAATTTCCACTTCATCTCTTAAATAAATGATGTTGAATTTTTTATTCGTGAAGTGTTAGCAGATCATGTAATAGAATGACGGGTCATTCCATCTGTCTCAAACAAAAGGTTAGCAAAAATTATATACATAAGTCAATCTATAGTGAGATTAATCATATATGATTCCTAAAATGGACTTATACATCATATATCATCCAGATTATTATAATAAAACTAGTTTCTACTAAACAGGGACTTCCTGTAGGCCAGTGGTAGGCGATAAAAGACAGTCGCACTTCGTTTGTGGGTTCGATTTCCACAGCCTTGTCCGACGCGATGGTCTGTCGCCCGTCCTACAGGTTGTCCTTTTTCTAAAACTATATTACTATAACATCCCATAAATAATATCGAAAAAACTTCTATCTTTAAACAATACTAACTTATGTCCATCATAATCCATTCTAATCTTTAGGCTTATCCATAACATAGTGAAAACTATTACCATAGATTTAATACCATCGTTGATCCCCATATATCATAAGTTATGTTTTGTTGTTCACATTCCAAACATTCAAAGTCCTTAATCATGTACTCTCTTGAATACCCATTGAACCTTAGTGAAAACATGAATGCTGTCAAAAGCTAACTCTTACCACATACCAAAATCCAAAAATTCTATATACTCAAACCATGATATAACCTTCTCCTTATATCAGTCATGAGCTCATGAATACTATCAAACATTTAATTTTCTCCTTATCCCTTCATTATGTGCATATCATCTTCATTCCAAAAACTATCTGAATAACCTTTCATGGATACTGGTAGCATTAATCACACACTTTCAAAACTCAAGGAAAGACAACAATGTAACAATCCTTAGATGTCCCTTTATTCCATAGTACCATGAGATTACTTATACAATATTACACATGATAAACATGTCATCATTCCACTACATTCTTAAACCATTGACCGAGCTTCAACAATTCTTTCATATCACATATCATTTGTAGTCTCTTCATTATCATCAACATAAATACTACCCATACGACCATACTGATTCTCTTCATGAGACTTTCCCTTAGGGAATTGGTTTGCATAATGCCCGTACATTCCACATTTAAAAAATTTAACCATTGTTGATGTCGTAGCAATACCATTATCCTCATCCCTGGTGTTAAATGAACCTTTTCCTTTGCACTTACTGGCTTTGTGTCCTTATTTTCCACACCCAAAGCATCTTCCAGTTCCTTTGAAACATTCTCCGTGATGCCTCTTCCCACATGATTTACATAGGGAAAATTGAACTTTCTTTCCTCTATGATCATCATGAAACTCCATCTTTCTCTTATTAGCCGAGTCAGGAAACATACCAAATTTTAATTTATTGATCATATTACGAGATTTCTGATTCGGCATAATAATGATGTTTGGACTTCCAAATCCCATTTCATTTGGTTTCTCATGAAGAATATCATTCCATTGTCCATCATATCCTCCATTATCGTGAATCATCTTGTTTCCAGCCATTTTCTAAAACCCAAAAAAGAATAGTGTGAGAGGCAAAAATCATGCTAGGGAAAACAACATAATAAAGGTGGAGTATCCTCAATATCTAACATCTTAGGTTAAATTATATGATCGTTACCATAGTTCTAGGAATGTATCCTATACGTATACTTATCCTTAGGGACATCCCTAGACATACCTTATAAATATCTCTAGGGATCTCACTAAAATTCTCGAATCCTAGTTTCCAATGATTGACTAAACCATTCCTCTGATACCAACTGTAGAGACCCGAAGCTTAATGCACATGGACATTACATTACTTTTGCGGAATACTTAGTACATAACAGAAACACACACACAAGGATCGTAATAATATAGTGTCTTTGGAAACACGGAACACAATCTTCTAATCCTGGTGAAAGATCTTCAACATTTCCCATAAATATCTTCCCTTTTTTTTTACCTAAAACCTTTCTTTATATCCTGGGGAAAAGAAAACATAAAAGGGTGAGCTCAAATTCTCAGCATGGGAAAATAAAAGAAATAAAAATCATATCATATCTTTTTGAAAATCATAACCTGCAAAAGAGATCATAATATCTTAACATGGAACAAATCATAGACGTGAAAATGAGATCCCCATAATCATAACATGAAACTTGAAACTTTGTTTCATGCACACATAATCATGGAAAATCATTTCTTGTTAGTCATGACTCATTGCCAAGACTATCTTAGTGGACAAAGTCCCTTTCTGAACCGAGTCACCCTCGTTCCAGTCCTGTTTCACTGAACCGGTATAACCTTCCATTCCGGCCATGTCAATCTCATGAGATATAAAATCCTTACCCAATGCATTGGAGGGAGATATAGGTCCCACCCATCTTATAATGAATCCTTTCTTATGTGTGACACATAATCATAAACCATACATCCTAGCGTAACACATGTAACAAAAATGGGATTCTTGAAACATCATGACATCATAGAACAAATCATATAAGGTAAATGACTTCATAAAAATAATTCCCTCACAACATGATCAATGTAATAATAGGGATAAAAACAGAACCCTTTATTATCTTAGATGGAAAATAATTTTGATAAAACACTTGAACTCCATTCTTGAGGAAAATATCGTTTCTTCTTCAAAAACATTTTTCCTTTCTTAACATGTCATACAACTTTGAACTAAAAGAAGTTGATTAAAAATAAACTTTAAAACTTGTAAAGTAAGCTTCTTGGAAATAATGTTTTAAAAATCCATTCGTGCCGTATAAGTTAAAAAAATCATTCTTCGTACTTTTGTCGGAAAAGTCAAATAGTACCTCGTACGAAAAACGACAAAAGATTCCTTTCATATCTTTTAGTAAAAACTCACCGAAGGGTAAAATTGGATTTAAACAATTGTAGTTGGATGTAAATAATATTAAATATTTTGGGAACATGGATGTGGATGATAAAATACACCCCAGTAACTGCCAAAGTAAAAACAATCTCGGATAAAAATGAGATTGTGATATTTCCCTTACATTAGGTCCGACTTGCTTTGTACGTGTCCGAAACTCCTGTATAATGATTTAAATCATGTTATTGAATTATTACAGAATCGTATTCATTGTTATTATATCATATATGGTCCACTTATGACTTTATATTACCCTTTCTTTTGTAAATTCATGTTAAAGTAGCATTTATGGTAAAATCGTCTCATTTGTCGTTCGTGTTTTTAACTTGTAATTATTAATATGATTACTTGGATCATGATTACTTATATCCAGAATGTAAAACATGATTTATATAATATATATATTCATAATATATATATATAATATATCGATAAATGGAATGAAATACACCGTTCATGGAGACGGTAGTCCGTACGTACGCATGAACGCTGTTTTCGTTTCATTATTGAATTGAATGGAATTAAGTAGATGACATACATATAAATATAAATAAATCCAGTATCATTATTAGGTCATATATTTCATTAGTACTTATTATATATACTTTATAATCATTCATGAATGGTTAATCATTGAGAATGAATCTCATCGCGTCATGGAGACGGTAGTCCGTACGTACGCACGAGCGATGATATCGTTCCCATGGTCATGGAATTGTGTTGAAGTGTATGTATACTATTTCAGTATCCATATCACTTTATAATAATCATATATAGTTACTCATTACACCATTATACCCATCCTATTAAGGTGGCGGCGGAAAATAGATTACACCACGGCGTGGAGACGGTATTCCGTACTTACGCACGCGTGGTGATTTCATTTTCCGTAGGATGGATAGATGATTAAATAGGGTTGTTTCATACTTATAATAACATATAGGTATATGAGTGATACTTATGTTATTACTTCATAATGAAACAACTAAAGAAGAAGAAGTTGATGAAGAAAGAAATTGGAAAGGATCGGTAATGGATATTACCTCTTCTTTGAAGTGCTTCTTTGAGACCTCCTTTTAGGGAACTAAAATTGGTCTTTTAATAATACCAGGACCTCTAGGATGATACTAGGGAAGTGTAGAAGAGATTTTGGCAGGGTTTGGCCGAGCTTGAATGCTCAAATTGGTGTGAGGAGGAGAGGGAGGAGGTGCCCTTTTATAAGGGAGGAGAGGGGCATCTTAGGAAAAACTCAAAATATTATTTTATATTAAGGTCAAATTCGGTTTATAATGGTTCCAAATGGTCTTATTTCGAAGATAAAGTGAGGATGGGTCTAAATACTCTCATCCAATAGGATTTAGACAAGTTTAGGTTATTATTTTAACCTTATAAATTAGATTTAACTCTAAGTTAAATAATTTAACTTTTACCGTGTCTTTTTGTTTTCTTACACTATATGGTTAATAAACAAACTATATGAAGCCAAACGAACCCCAAGTTGTTTATTATTAATATATCTATCCTTATCTAAGTCCTTTTGCCTAACATTAGTTTTTTAGGAATTAAATAACAATTAATAATATAATATTTGTTTTAAAAACTAATTTATGTCAATTTTGACACTATTTGGTACATGATTTTTATGAAATTTCTAACAGAATGATAAGTTCTAATAAAGTTACTTAAATCATCAATAACATGTCATATTAACCTATAAAATTAGTTTAAGTCATAAAAAGTCTCAAATTACATTTATTTGGGCATTTATAACATCAATTATGTTAATATGTTCTTTGAAAAGGTAATTACTGCATCATCGTTGTGTCATAAATAAATTAAATTATATAAAGAATAACAATTACAAATAAAATACCATTATGTAGGAAATTTTGTTAGATTTCTAATTAATATTTATAGTCGAAATTATATTATGTATAACCCTATATTAAAAATGTTTTAGTAAATAAACTTTGATTTTAACTCTTTTAACTCTTCTTTGAATTAAATAATAATAAATGTCCTAATCTAATCTAAATGGGCTTAAATGATAATATTTTACACTTAAAGTTGTTTTTGGTCGAGATACACTTGTCCAATAGGATTAGGACATGTGTTAGGGTAATAATAATATCATTTTTACCCTTAATTACCCTATTTACTTTTAACCGTGGTAAATAAAAGTAAAAAGTTACTATTCACCAAAAATTATTTTCATCTCATTGAACCACATTTTACTTACTGACATCAACCCGGTCTCTCGGATTTCTGAAATTCCATTCACAGAAGAGGTAAAATTAATATTTATGAAAAAATTAATTTTTTAACTACCACTTAGTAGTTTCACTATTCATCAAAAATTGAAGTTTTTCAAAAAAATGCCAAAATTTCACCCTAAGCTATAATTGATATTCCAAGTTCAAAAATGATTTATATTTTAAAAAATTCCTAACATATAAGTTGAATTAATTAATTTTATAATTAATTTCCGTTGTCACAACAAATAGCGTGTTTTTAAGAGATAATAACTATCAAAAGATTAACACTTGTTTATGTCTGGTGTAAATGTGAAATTACATCCAATGACCAAAATTGTATTGAATTGTAAAAATATATTCTAGATATACTTTAAAACCACTAAAATTAATAATTTATCACTATTAATTACTTCGATTAAAAAATTTGTTTTTAATTAAAATTTAGTAATTTTCACTATTCATCAGAAAATTAAAGTTATCCGAAAACTACCAAAATTTCACCCTTAGCTAATTTCGATATTATGAATCCAAAGATAAAGTCCATTTTGAAAAATAAAATTTACAAAATTTTAAAAAGTGGTTATTACTACTCATAAGGGATAGTTTTAATAATATTTTAATAGCATATCGTTGTTTAGTGAAACTCGTTATTGCGTACTACACACGCTATCGAGAAAGGTCGATATTGCGTGTAATGCAAGGCAAGTCAAGGATGCGTGTTGTGCAAGCTCCTTTTGGTGTAGCGTACAACACAAGTCATTAGTGAAATTAAAAAGAATATTTTTCATAAAATCTTGGGCTGTTACAATGTACCTATTGTTCAAGTATATGTTGATGGGTTTCCAATGGATTTCCTAGGACATCCTCTAGAAAGAGAAATCTAGTTTTCCCTTGATTTAATTCCAAGATCATGGCCCATTTCGAAGACCTTTTATAGAATGAACACTATGGAATTAGTGGAACTAACAAAACAACTTGATGAATTGACTAATAATGGATTTATTCACCATAGTGTTTCTCCATGCAGAGCCCCTTTCCTTTTTTATGAAGAAAGATGTATCTATGAGGTTGTGAATTGACTACATGGAGATCAATGCTATAACAATAAAAAACTAGTATCCCCTACCTACCATTGATGATTTATTTGATCAACTTAATGGGGATCAATTTTTTTTCAAAGATTCACCTTCGATCTAGATAACATCAGTTGTGCATGATGAAGGAAGACATTCCAAAGACATCATTTTGAACCAAGTACGAGCATTACGAGTTTACAGTGATTCCATTTGGATTGAATAATGCACCCTTTGTCTTCATGGATCTAATGAATAGTGTTTTCAAGAAATATCTTGATGAATTTTTAGTTGTATTTATTGATGATATCTGGGTATACTCCAAAATCTATGAATATCATGAAATTACGTTGCACATTATTCTATAGACTCATATAATAAATGATTTATATGAGAAGTTTAGAAAGTGTGAATTCTGGCTTCAGGATATTTCTTCTCTTTGTCATATTGTCTCTAAGGATGGAATCTCTATTGATCCTTCAAAAAAAGGAAATCCAAGAATGGCCAACACCGATGAGTATAACAAAGGTAAGCAGTTTTACTGGTTTAGAAGTTTATTATCTACATATTGTCCAGAATGTTTCCCAGTTGGATAACTTATTTACCAAACTCACACATAATGGGGTTATTTTTTTGGACAAAATCGTGTGAATAATGTTTTTAAGAACCTAAGAGAATATTAGTGAATGATTTTATATTGCCTCTACCATTAGGGAATGTTGGGTTTGTTATTTATAGTGATGCTTCAAAGTAAGGACTTGTTTTTTTCTATATGAAAAATGATAGAGTTATTTCCTATGCATCACGATAGAAAAACATTCAAGAGAAAAATTATCAGACTCATGATCTTGATTTAGTAGCTGTAATCATTGCTCTCAAAATATGGAGACACTATCTATGTGGTGAAAAATTTGAGATTTATATTGATCACAAGAGTTTGAAGTATATTTTCTCACATAAAAAACTCAACATGAGGAAAAGACGATGGCGTGAACAACTCAAGGATTATGATTGTAATATAAACTACCTCCCGATGAAGGAAAATGAGGTGGAAGATACTTTGTGTAGAAAGGATCATTGAGTCTTGAACTAGATGAGAGTTTAAAGGGATCCTATTTTCATGGATCTAGTAAAAATGTGTATGGGAATAACCATGGATGGTGAAACATCAATACATTTTCAAATGGATTCCAAAACACCATTACTAGAAAGGATAAATAGTTCTTATACTGATGATGATGAGTTTAAAAATATGATTAAAGCTGTGAATGATGGGTGATTGAGTAAAGTCATATATGAATATGAATATGAATTTTTGAAATTAGAGTAATGTCTTTGTGTTCCTAAAATACCTAATCTAAAAAGTGTATTATTGGATGATGCTTGTAGCTCCAATTTCTATATACACTCTGGGAGCACCCCGATGAATATAGATTTGAAATGGGTAGAGAGATTGCAGATTTGGTGTCAAGATGTATGTTTTTCAACAAAAGAAAGATGGAAGGAAACAACCTAGAGGATTCATGCAACCTCTTCCCATACCTGAGTGGAAATGGGATAATATTACAATGGGTTTTTTCATGGAGATACCAAATAATCCTAGAAGGAATGATGCAATATGGGTCATTATTGATCATCTTACCAAGTCAGTGCGTCTTCTTACAATAAGAGAATATTTACCACTTGAGAATATGGCAAGACTATATGTCAATGATGTTGTAAGAATCCATGGTGTTTCCCTATCTTTTTTTTCTGATCATGATCACCATTTTACCTCAAGATTCTTGAAAATTCTCCAAAAGGCCCTGCTTACTGAATATCTATTGATCCATTCCTATGACCCTCAAACTGATGGACAATCAAAACAGACTATTCAAACCATATAAGACTTGTTTAGATCTTTCTCACATGACATTCAAAGTATGTGGGATCAATATTTAACTCTAGTAAAATTTCCTTATAAAAATAGCTTCAATTCAACTATTCAGATGGCACCATATGATGCATTATAAGGATATAGATTTCACACTCCAACTTTTTGGGATGATATTGGTGAAAGAAAACTCATTGGCCCAGAACATATTCAGGAAACAACGGAAAAAGTAAAGATTATCCAAACCTGCATTAAAGCTCCACATAGTAGGAAAAAGAGATAGGCTGATAACCTAAGGAAGGATTTGGAATTTCAAGTAGGAGACTATGTTATCTTGAAGGTATCTCCTTGGAAGGTTTTCATTCATTTCGGTAAGAATGTAAAGACCCATAAAATTCAAGGAAATTTTATTCTTAATTTTCTTTGAGATATAACAAGAACACAGTTTTTGACGACACTTGATTCCGAGGCCCGGTGTGCCTGGAATTTCTAACCGAAGATTAGATTGGGTACGTTCAGTGAACAAACGAGCAGGAATTTCTAACATTTGAACTAGTGCTCGGAATCGAATTTTGATGGCACCGATGGATTCGAAGATCCGGTAATTGCGTAGGAACACATTTTCCGGAGTTGCGTTTTCACGAGACAAGTTGATAAAAATTTTGGAAGTTAAAATAACAATTTTACTACAATTTTTATTTTACTCTAAGTGGTTTAAGCATTGGGTGGAATTTGGGTAACTACCCAACTTCCCATGAGAGGTTATGAGGGTGGTGGGGCCCACATGAACCCCACCCCTTCACAATCATTAACTCCCTCAACTCACAATTAAATTTGATAACTTACGTTTTAATAACTTATGATATTAATGAAGTGAGTTTAATGTCAGTGTTTGAATTTCAAACAAATGTCAAGTTAATAAAATAAGTGTGGGATTATTTTATTAAGGGTTGGATTCTTATTGTGGAGTCTTTGGGGAGAAAAGGATAAGGAACTTGAGGAACTTCATCATATTTGACGAAGAACGTGAAGAATGAATCAATCTCTGACGAAGAACGCCGAGTCCTCGGAAATCAACTACGCGACGCCGTATACCGCGACACCACTGACATCTTCTTTCATGACGTCTCTTTCCACGACGAATCCTCGTTCGACGAACCTCCATAAAAGCTATGCACAAGTTAGGGGTTTGTTTAATTTTTTGTTCGTGATTACTACCTTGACGTTCTTCGTGAAATATCACCAATTGCTATCGATTAACGAGAGGGGGCCGGACCGCACAAACACGGTCGACCCTCCTCCCTTATCTATGTGGTTGATTCTAATGTGGATTGGAATGGAAATGTTACGGTGCCATCGCACTGTGCGGAATCGCGCGACAAGGAATGTGCGACACCGCTGCGTCGTGCCGTGAAATCGAACAAGGGCGCGACGCCATCGCGCCGTGTCAGAGAAACCCGAAGACACTGCGACCGGAGAGGGGCCGCGGCACAGTGGCGTGAGGCCGTCACGTCGCGCCGGACAAACCAAGGTCACAGCCAGTTCCGGGACACGGTGGAGCTGGGTGACCGACGACCGTTTCCGGGTCGCGGGCGTCGGAGCAAGGGGACCGGTCGTTGTCGGTCTGTAGCAGCAGAAACCGGCCATCCAGAGCGAGCCTACCGGAAAAGGGAAGGTCGGGGGTTACGAACCCCTGACAGACAGCTCAAGTGCCCCCCATAATGGGGGCTGCGGTTACAAAGACAAGGGGGCAGACACCCCCCTCTCAATGGCTCGACCATTTGGTCGAGCACCTGGCCAGCGTGCCCTGTGCGCCGCGCCCAGGCCGGGCCGGCTGCGACGTTGAGTTCCTGTTGATGATACAGAACTTTTGGATACATCAACTCTGGACTATGTGTCAGTTAATGTGTCAGCCTCTGGCCTCGTGGAGCGGAACCTCCAGAATGAGCTTGCTGTGTGCGGGAACCCTAGAGCTGGTTGCGGCTGCGACGACGACGACGACTGTGCAAGGATCCTTAGTGGATTCGACGACGACTGTGCAGAGATCCTCAGTGGATTCAACGACGACTACAACACTCATCTATTATTTGTGGATCTGTGCTACCTATCCTATGTGGGTATGATCCTGTGTGGGTCAGCGCTCAGCGGTCCTGTGTGGGCCATCGACTACAAATCCTGTGTGGGTCTTTGCGGGGGTTAGTTACCTATCGATACTTTGTGGATCAGATCCTTTGTGGGTCATTGCGGGGGTTAGTTATCTATCGATACTTTGTGGGTTATTTCTGGGGTTAGTTACATATCTATCCTTTTTGGATCCGATCCTTTGTGGGTCATTGCAGGGGTTAGTACCTATCGATCCTTCATGGGTCCGATGGCATTGATGAATCAGTGGCAATATCTGATCATCTCTATCATCATACAAAGAAGTATTCCTATGTGAGCTAAATCCTGTATTACATTTCTATGTGGATTGTGTTGTGCTATCTTGTGTGGATTACATTTTTCTTTCCTGTGTGTACTGGGTTGTATTTGGGCTCGGATGTTGGAGTGTACTAGATTTGATGACTTAGGTATATGTATGGGCATTTACCTATGTAGTGTCGAATGATACTTCATGATTGTATCTTTCTTTGTGGATTATCCTTTGAGGATATTGGGAGACCTTCAGGGGTCTCGAGGTCCCTACTGAGTAGCTTATACTCAACCCTGCACGGGCTATGCCCGCACTACGCTGTGTTGGTTGCAGACGACGTACAACGCTGATCGTGGTTGAGGCTTGCGGAGCAGGACGGTACCTGGAGGTAGACCACTGGGCGAGACATTCTCGGAGTAGATGGCTGCACCCGAGGAGCTGTGGGGGCTATCTGTACTCACCCTTCAGGTGGGATTTCTAGTGGATAGCTTGACATTGCTTATTTACTTTACAGTTGTTGTATTCCCTTCCAGTTTTACTTTACTTTCAGTATGGGTTTGTATACTGGCCGACTTACTTTTTCACACTTACTATTGTAATCAGTTTTTACATTCTGTTTACTTCTTCTGCTTCCTTGCTCTGTGGTGATTTTTTTCTTTACAAAGGCAATGCCTTCCCTTTTTACCGGGATTTACACCTTGGTTCTAGTTGTCATCCACTGGCCTATTCAAGGCGGGCTTGGGGTAGTCAAGGCACGGGCCCCGAGGAAGGGTTGTGACAAATTGGTATCAGAGGAGTTCGGTTCAACCACAGAACATGGGACTCTGATCTTTTTCTATGTGAAGCAATAGTGTTTAGCGTATTGGGTGTGGTTCTTAGTCCATGGAGACCAGTGTTGGTGCGGCGGTCGACGTATCCGTACACCAGGACCCTGACTTCTGATTTCTGACTTAATGCTCGAAAACAATGATTGCATGTGTGTTTCATGTTTTCAATGTAATTACGTTATGTCAGCTCACCAGGTATACTATTCTGACCATGGCGCACCTGTTTCCTTTTCAGGATGGCCCCACGATGGTTTCCAGCTAGGGTTCTGAGAGTTGAGCATGACGACAGCCCGTCGAGTGACGAGGCCTCGGTACAGGGCCCTTTGACAGTAGAGGCGTCGGTGATACCTCTACCCGCAGAGCCACTGATGCTACTAGCCCTACCCACTGATGATGCACGTCGAATCAGTGCAATGCATGAGTTTCAGCGCCATCGACCACCTAGGTTCCGCAGGGAGACGGACCCCCAGGCAGCCAAGGACTGGATGGAGGCAGTCGTACGAGTTTTCAGGTTAGTGAGGACACCAGCACACCTCATGGTGATCCTCGCAGCGAGCCTACTGCACGCGGCAGCGGGCCGATGGTGGAGATTGATGCTCTAGGTGCATGATGAGGCAACTCTCCTCTGGACAGACTTTGAGAGCCTCTTCCTCTCAGAGTTCGTTCCAGCCACCCTCTGTGCGGTGCACATCCAGAAGCTTCTTCAGCTGCGACAGGGTAGCTTGACTGTCGCCCAGTACTCGGTGAGATTTACCGATCTCTCACGGTACTCGATAGACATGGTACGGGACCCATTCTTTTGGGCCCGCACCTTTGAGTAGGGATTGAGACATGAGATCAGGGAATCGCTAATCTCCCTCAGCATTCCGAATCAGGCAGGAGTACTGGAGAGAGACCTTTTTATTGAGAGCTTTCTTGCTGAGCCTTCATCAGCGCCGAGACCCACCGCAGGGCGGCACGTAACAGAGTCTTCTACAGAAGGCAGTTGACAGATGACTCATGGGTCCAGGAAGACCAGACCCTCAGGCAGACGACCTCAGGACACTGGCTCAGCAGTGCGGGGCACACAGCGCTGAGCCAGTATTTCGAGAGGCAGGCAGTGCTACTCATGCAGCAGGCAGGGCCAAATGGCTCGTGACTGTCCGTCCCGCTGTGCCGAGGAGCAGCAGAAGGTTGAGGGACCACCCAGGCAGAGGCAGAGGGTCGACTATGGTGTTCCGCAGGGAGCAGGTGGATGAGGCAGAGGAGATGGCTGAGCAGCAGGTGGTGGGAGACACTTTGAGGCTCAACCACCACCACCACATGGAGGTCCACCCCCGACCACAGGGAGCTGGCGGGCATTGACATGCACTGCTCCAGGCAGTGGAGACCTATGACCACGGTGCACCCAAGATGATTTGAGGTACTATCTATGTCTATTCTACCCTTCCTGCAGTTCTTATAGACACAGGAGCGGGTCATTATTTCATATCTGCTGCCCTTGTTCGAAGCTCGGAGATTCCGACAGAGCTGTTGGCTCGATCCTTACGGTTAGAGACTTCTATAGGAGAAGACACGACGATTATGCACTGGTTCTAGTAGTGTGAGCTTACTCTAGGAGGTGAGAGATTTGGATGGGAGATTCTTATAGCGGCGTCGAGGCCTTACGACGTCATCTTTGGCATGGATTGGTTATCTACAGTCCATGCTCAGATTGACTGTAGTAGGCGCAAGGTGCGATGTGTACGCACCGACGGGAGCAGGTTCACCTTCACCGGCGAGAAGGGATCCTTTGTAGCACATGATGGACTTCCGCAGAGGAGAGGACATCCCATCACTCATCAGTTGGCTAGCCTCATCCTAGGAGAAGTTGACGTGCATAGTCCTTGTTTTCCTATAGTGGTGGATCAGTATGGGGATGTATTTCCCGACGACGTTCCAGGACTACGTCCTCGAAGAGAAGTAGACTTTTATATTGATCTGTACCCCGAGACAACCCCGATATCCACTCCAGCATATAGTATGGCCCCTGCTGAGCTTTGAGAGCTATAGGTACAGTTGGAGGACTTGCAGGGAAAGGGTTTCCTCAGACCCAGTGTTTCACCCTGGGATTCCCTGATTTTATTCGCCAAGAAGGCGGACGGGAGCTTGCGACTATGTGTGGACTATCGTCACCTAAACCAAGTGATAGTAAGAAACAAGTATCTACTACCGAGGATTGATGACCTCTTCGATCATCTCAAGGGAGCACGGTGGTTCTCAAAGATAGACCTCAGGTCAGGCTATCATCAGCTCAGAGTTCGGGACGAGGACGTGCAGAAGACGACCTTAAGATGTCGGTATGGGCAAAATGAGTTCTTGGTTATTCCATTCAGCGTAACCAATTCTCCAGTAGTGTTCATGGCCCTCATGAATAGGATATTTCATCCATACCTTGATCGATTTTTTGTAGTCTTCATCGACGATATTTTGACTTACTCGACCACTGAGGAGGAGCACGCCTACCACTTCCGGGTTGTACTAGACACACTCCGAGAGAACCAGATTTATGGTAAGCTCTAGAAGTGTCAATTATGGATACGTGATGTCCGCTTCTTGGGCACTTAATCTCTGAGGTGGGATTTCTAGTGGATCCTGCGAAGATCGAGGTAGTGCTAGCTTGGGAGCCACCCAGAAGCGTGACCAAGGTGCAGAGTGTCTTGGGACTAGCTGGATACTACCAGAGATTTGTGCCAGACTTCTCTAGAGTGGAGACACCACTCTCAGCTTTATTGAAGAAGGAGAAACCCTTTGTGACAGATGTCAGCAGAGCTTCTAGGAGCTGAGACAGAGATTGACCAGCGCACCTATCTTGAGGTTGCCTGATGAGGGAGTAGGGTAAGTAGTCTAATGTGATGTATCAGGGACCGGACTCGGATGTGTCCTGATGCAGGAGAGGGTGGTGATTGTCTATGGATCACGTCAGTTGAGGCCGCATGAGTAGAACTACTCTACCCATGACCTGGAGTTAGCAGGAGTGGTCTTCGCTCTGAAGACATGGCGACACTACCTGATGGGCGAGCACTCTACAGTCTTTTCTAACCCTCAGATTCTTAGGTACTTCTTCTCTCAGAAGTACCTGAATCTGAGACATCGGCGATGGATCGAGTTCCTACAGGACTATGACTTTGAGATAGTCTATACTCCCTGGAAGGGGAATGTGGTAGCTGATGCTCTGAGCAGGAGGACAGACATTCAGCAACTTGAGGAGGCGATAGAGCAGATAGAATCTTTGCAGATATCCTTCGTGGATAGAGATGGAGCATCCTTCCTTCAGTCTCTCACAGTCACCCCTCCACTACCGCAGCAGGTCAGAGAGGCACAACGTGGGGACACTGACTATGAGACGTGACATGCACAAATATCTTCAGGACAGGCACCTGATGGTTTCTACTTTGGAGCAGAGAACGACGTCCTTTTCCGAGGACATACCTTGGTACCAGTTGCTTTACGAGAGGAGGTGCTGAGAGAGTTTCACACTTCTTCTTTGGTGGTACATCCCGGAGTCGCGAATACGTACCAGGATCTTAGACGACATCACTGGTGGCTGGGCATGAAGAAGGCTGTGTTAGAGTTCGTTTCTCGATGCCTCACCTGCCAGTAGGTGAAGGTAGAGCATCAGGTACCAGCAAGCTTGGTACATCCCTTGGAAGTCCCAGAGGGGAAGTGGGACAAGATATCTATGGACTTCGTGACTGGACTTCAACGCACTTCCAGAGGTCATGACTCCCTTTGGGTGATTGTCGACCGACTCACCAAGTCGGCTCACTTCTTACCCATCAGAGAGAAGGGATTAGTGGAGAGCTTGGGACATCACTACGTTCAGGAGATTGTACGACTTCACGATGTTGCATCATCTATCGTCTTCGATCCAGATGCTCTCTTTACTTCCCAGCTTTTGAAGGAGTTACATGAGGTGTTCGGGACACAGCTACGTCTGAGCACCGCCTTTCACCCTCAGACAAATGGTCAGAGGGAGAGGACCATTCAGACTCTCGAGGACATGCTCCGCACATGTGTCCTCGACTTTGGTTGCATCTGGGAGGACCACCTACCTTGGTGGAGTTTCCGTACAACAACAGCTACCACTCCACCATCGGGATGGCACCATACGAGGAGTTGTACGACCGACCTTGCAGATCTCCTTTATGTTGGACAGACCCAAGGGAGTCAGCACTTGTGGGATCGGAGATGGTCCAGGCAACGACAGAGAAGGTCCAGGTCATCCAGGAGCGGATGAGGACAGCTCAGAGCCGACAGAAGTCTTATGCTAACAAGAGGCTGAGGCCACTAGAGTTCGTGGATGGTGACCACGTCTTCTTGCATGTCTCACCTAGACGTGGATTACGGAGATTTGGCCGATGCAGAAATTGTCTCCACGCTTCATCGGACCATTCCAGGCCCTCATACGAATTGGCGAGGTGGCTTATCGCCTGGCTCTATCACCTCTGTTGCACCGGGTGCATGACGTCTTCCATGTATCTCAGATGAGGAGATACATGCATGACCCGTCACATATCATTGACCATGGGTAGCTAAGCGTTGATGATGGGGAAACTTTTGCAGAGGTTCCAGTGGAGATTGAGGATCGATAGGATCGGGTCCTATGTGGATGGTTGATTTCTCTAGTGTGCATCAGATGGCATCACGGGAACCTCCAGGAGACCACTTGGGAGCGGGAGGATCAGATGTGTCCTCAGTACCCACATTTGTTTCCCTATTTTATGATGTATCTTTACAGGGACGTAAAGCCCTGAGGTGGGAGTGTTGTAATGACTAGTAAAATTCAAGGAAATGTTTTTCTTAATTTTATTTGGGATTTTACAAGAACGCATTTTCTGAGAGCACTTGACTCTGAGGCCCGGTGTCCCTGGAATTTCTTACCGAAGTTTAGCTCTGGTACGTTCATTGAACGAATGAGCGGGAATTTATAACTTTTGAACCGGTGCTCGGAATCGAATTCTAAGGGCACCGATGGATTCTCAGCGCCAATAATTGCTTAGGAACACCTTTTCCGGAGTTGTGTTTTCACGAGAGAAGTTGATAAAAATTGTGGAAATTAAAAAAAAAATTAACTACAATTTTTATTTTACTCTAAGTGGTTTAAGATTTGGGTGGATGTTGGGTGACTACCCAACTTCCCATGGGAGAATATGAGGGTGGTGGGGCCCACACAAACCCCACCCCTTCAAATTCCTTAACCCCCTCAACTCAAAATTAAATTTGATAACATAAGATTTAATAACTTATAATATTAATGAAGTGAGTTTAATGTGAGTGTTTGAATTTCATACTAATTTGAAGTTAATAAAATAAGTGTGGGCTTATTTTATTTAGGGTTGGATTATTGTTGTGGAGTCTTTGGGGGGGAAAAGGCTAAGGAACTTGAAGAACTTAATCGTCTTCATCGAAGAACGCGAAGAACACATCAATCTCCAACGAAGAATGCCGAGTCCTTAGAAACAGACTACGCGACACTGTATACCGCGACGCCGACGACGTCTTCTTTCGCGACATCTCTTTCCATGAAGAATACTCATTTGACGAAACTCCATACAAGCTACGCTCAAGGTAGGGGTTTGTTTAATTTTTTGTTCGTGATTACTACCTTGACGTTTTTCATGAAATATGACCAATTGTTATCGATTAACGAGAGGGGGCTGGACCACACAAACACGGCCGACCCTCCTCCATTATTTTTGTGGTTGATTGTAATGTTGATTGGAACAGAAATAGAACAGTGTCATTGCACCGCGCGGAATCGTGCGGCAAGGAATGTGTGGCGCTGTCACGCCGTGCCGTGAAATCGAACAAGGGTGCGATGCCGTCACGCCGTGTCGGAGAAGCAAGAAGACACCACGGCCGGAGAGGGGCCGCGGTGGAGGGGCGCGGCACCGTCGCGCCGTGCCGCACGAACCAAGGTTGTGGCCGGTTCCGGGCCGCGGCAGAGCTGGGTGACTGAAAGCTGGTTCCGGGCAGCCGACATCGGAGTAAGGGGGACTGGCCGTCGCTGGTCTGTAGCGGCAGAAACTGGCCCGGGGTTACAAACCCCCGACGACATGCTCAAGCAGCCCCCCATAATGGGGGCCGCGGTTACAAAGCCAGGGGGCAGGCCCCCCCTCTCAACGGCTCGACCATTTGGTCGAGATCCTGGCCAGTGTGCCCAGTGTGTTGCGCCCAGCCCGGGCCGGGCCGCGCCCAAGATGGCCGGACCCGGACCCGGTTCGGGCCGACCTTGGGGGCATCGGGTCGGGTCGGACCGGGCCCGAACCCCTTAATACCGAATCTCTTCCGGTCGGACACCCATGACTTGTGCAACATGACTCTGATCGATGCACCATTTGTTGCGATGAGATCCTTTGATCGAGACGATCGTTTTGGTATATCACACTCAATGATTCGGAATACCTTGGGTTCAGCCAAGTTGGTTCATACACGAAACCAACCGGGCCCTCGGAGCGGAAACACTCATATCTTGAGCTCCGACGTCCGATTGACGTACTGTCAACTTTGATGGATTTCTCTAAGTGAGGCTGATCTTTTGGCTTACTCCGCATGAGTTTTGGACGCAGGTGGGGTACGGTCGGGTTGGTTTTGAATTAAAAACCAACCGGGCCCCTGGGACGAAAAGGCCAATAACACTCAGACCGGGCGTCCGTTTGACGCGCCGTCTGCGACGTTGAGTTCCTGTTGAAGATACAGAACTTTTGGATACAACAACTCTGGACTATGTGTCAGTTGATGTATCAGCCTATCGGCTCGTGGAGCGGACCCTCCAGAACAATCTTGCTGTGTGCGGGAACCCTAGAGCTGGCTGTGACTGTGACGACGACGACTGTGCAGAGATCCTCAGTGGATTCGACGATGACTGTGCAGAGATCCTCAGTGGATTAGAAGACGACTACAGCACTCAGCGATCCTTTGTGGATCAGTTCTACAGATCCTGTGTGGGTCTGATCCTATGTGAGTCAGCGCTCAACGGTCCTATGTGGGCTAGTCCCTACAAATCCTCTCTGGGTCCGATCCTGTGTGGTTCTTTGCAGGGGTTAGTTACCTATCGATCCTTTGTGAGTCAAATCCTTTGTGGGTCATTGCGGGGGTTAGTTACCTATCGATCCTTTGTGGGTGAGATCCTTTGTGGGTCATTGCGGGTGTTAGTTACCTATCGATCCTTTGTGGTCAGATCCGTTGGGGGTCATTACGGGGGTTAGCACCTATCGGTCCATTGTGGGTCCGACGGCTTAAATGAATCAGTGGCAATATCTGATCATCTCTATCGTCATATAAAGAAGTATTCCTGTGTGAGCTGAATCCTGTTTTACTTTCCTATATGGATTCTGTTGTGTTATCCTGTGTGGATTACATTTTTCTTTCCTGTGTGTACTGGGTTGTACTTGGGCTCGGATTTTGGAGCGTACTAGATTTGATTACTTAGGTATATATATGGGCATATACCTAAGAATTGTTGAATGTTACTTCGTGATTGTATCATTCCTTTGTGGATTATCCTTTGTGGATTTTGGTAGACCTTCGGGGGTCTCGGGGTCCCTACTGAGTAGCTTATACTCAGCCCTGCACGGGCTATGTGCACACAATGTTTTGTTGGTTGCAGATGACGGACAGCGCAGATCGTGGTTGAGGCTTGTGGAGCAGGACGATACCTAGAGGTAGACCACTAGGCGGGACATTCTCAGAGCAGACGGCTGGACCTGAGGAGCTGTGGAGGCTATCTGTACTCACCCTTTAGGTGGGATTTCTGGTGGACAGCTCAACGTTGCGGCTTTACTTTACAGTTGATGTTTTCCCTTCTATTTGTACTTTAGTTTTAGTTTGGGTTTTTATATTGTCCCACATAATTTTTCGCACATACTATTGTACTCAGTTTTTAATTAGTGTTTACTTATTCTGCTTGCTTGCTCTATGGTGATTGTTTTCTTTACAAAGGAAATGCCTTCCCTTTTTACCGGGATTTACGCCTTGGTGCTAGTCTCCAGCCCCTGACCTATGGAAGGCGGGCTAGGTGTAGTCACGACATGGGCCCTGAGGATGGGTCATGACAAAGAATGTTAAATTGAGTCATAGGTACATCAAACCTTTCGAAATCATATAAAAAATTAGTATTGTAGCTTATCATTTTTAAATTTCTCTAAGTCTCACAAAAGTTCATGATGTGTTCGACATATAACTATTAAGAAAATAAATGCATGACCCAATGCGTGTACTCGCCTAAGAGGTCATTGAATTGGCACCTGATCTGTCTTATTTTCAATAGCCTGTCATGATTTTTGATACCAGGGAACAAGAGCTAAGAAACCGGACGATTCATATAGAAAATGTTCTATGGGGAAACTATAAGATGAAAGAGGCAACATGGGAACCCGAGGAACTTGTGATGAAAAACCACCAAAATATTTTTATGCAGTATTTTTATAAAATTTTCAAGAATAAATTATGTTAAATATGGAAGAATGTATCATCCCAAGCATCCACGATACATTTTCCTTTGAATAATGCAATAGCATGTGTTGTACGCAACATAGAGTTTTAACACACCAAGGCCAATCAAACTAGCCATTATTTATTCTTATACAAACTTTTTTTTTAAAATTTATTAATTTTATTTTTTAAAATGGACTTTATTTTTGGATTGATAATATTAAAATTATCTTAGGGTGAATTTTTTGTATTTTTTTTGAAAACATTCAATTTTTGATGAATTGTGAAAAACACTGAGTTATTTATTAAAACCGACGATTTATTTAAAAAGTAAAATAAATTATATTATTTTAGTTAAAAATAGATATATAATACCTATATATGATCAATTTAATTCATTGGCGTAATATTATAAAAATTTTAGATATATAAAATTTTATTGAAGTCCTTACCATCTTTTACCAATCTTTTAGGAGAATTTGAAAATTACATAAAACATAATTTTACCGCTTTTCTGAGTGGAATTTCAAAAATACAAGGGTCACGGTTCATATAAAAAATTAATATATGTTTCAAAACAATGAATTATTTTGTTGAATAGTAACTTTTGACTTTTATTTACCACAATTAAAATTAAATATGGTAATTAAAGGTAAAAAATGGTATTGCAATTACCCTAACATGTTTCTTAATTATATTGGATAAGTGTAATTCTACCATAAAAAACTTATGATTAAAATATTATCCTTCTGGTTCACTTGAATTAGATTAGGGCATTTATTATTAAATTATTTAAATAATAGTTAATAGAGTTAAATTCAAAGTTTATTAACTAAACCATTTTTAATATTGGGTTATACATAAGATAAATTCATCTATAAATATTCATTATAAATCTAAACTGATTTCATACATAATGGTAGTTTATTTATAATTTGTAGACATTATATACTTAAATTTACTTATGACACTATGATGAGGCAGTAATTACCCTTTTAATGAATGACTAAAATAATTGATATTATGAATATCCAAATAAATGTAATTTGAGACATTTGATTAATTCCAATAATTATCTAGGTTAATAAGACATTTTGGGGTTGATTAAATACATTTTTTTCAAATTAATCATGTTGTTATGATTTTCCAAAAAACCAAATATTAAATAGTGTCAAAATTGACATAATTGTGTTTTCAAAACAAATACTATAATATGAAATGATATAATTTTTTGAAAAATATAAGGTTTGACCAAAGGACATTGATAAGTTTATATAAATTAAAAATTAACCACTTTGGGTTCTATTGTCTTGTTATAGTATGTTTATTTACCATATAGAATAATCATACAAAGAGACATGGTAAATGTCCAACTATTTAAATAAAAGTTAAATATATATGATAAGGTCAATATGGTGAACTAAAACTATATTAACCTATTTTATGATCGGGTTTCAAGCCATCTCTAACATAGCCTCTAAATAAATCACTTTGGATCCATTATAAATGGAAAATTATTTTATTATAAAATATTATTTCAATCTTTTTCAAATGTGAACCTCACCTATCTTATAAAAGGGTACTTGATTTCACACCTACAAATCCATTTGACTCATCCATCCCCTGACCAAATATCCTCCCAAATTCCATCACATCAACTTATAGTCCTTATTTATTAAAAAATCCAACATACGGAGCCCTTTTGATCAACTCAAAAGGAAACACCTGAAGATGAGGTAATAATTTCACCACCCTACTTCATGTTCATTTCTTATTCCACATCCTATTTATTTGTTGTTTCTATAACAAAATAGTATCTCCAGTAACTTATACATAATTTGATGTTATTATAAATATTGTAAAACCATATTCATTATTCTATCCATCCAATAAATGATGAAGTCACCATACGTGCGTATGTATGGCTTACCCTCTCCACGACATGGTGTAGTTTGTTATTCAAACACATCATTATTTGGAAGGGTATAATAAGGTATATAACTAATGTAAATAATAAATATAACATGTTACTGATTCTGTATATATTATATACCATCCAATTACATATGATTTCACCATCAATATAATGATATTGTTTCTCGTGCGTACATATGGATTACCGTCTCCACGAACGTGATGATATTCATCCCCCATCGTAATCATTCAAGAATATTTTTGATTTTATGATTTAAAATAATGTTTATGAACATAATAAAATTCTTTATATGAGTCAAATACATACGATTTATAACAATCATAGATTACATAACCTAGTATATAAAGGAAAACAAATTAGCTAACACTATAAACGATGATACAACTAAAATATTTTTAGAAAAGCAATATTATAGGATCATATATGATATAATATTGTCTATATAGTTCTTGTATAATTTAATAAAAATGTTTTTACTGTTATACATGAGGTAAACATACCATTGACCACAGAAAAGTTCATGTTGAGGGGTAATTACACAATCTCTTTATTATCCAATGCTTTTTCATGTAAGTATCAAATGGGATATATTTATTACCCATATCTATGTTTCATAAAAGAGTATTAAAAGGGATTAATTTTAAGGGAATATTTACTAAAACATAATTTTAAATTTTTTAATGGATTATTCTTCTAAACCTTTTCTATTACTGTATATGTTTTCAAAATGGTTTTAAGGAATTAAATATATGGGAATGAATGTTTTAAAATGTTAATTTCATTAAAATGTTTGAACGTGGTATAAGTCACATTAATTAAATACTATAATTTAAATGAATTGATTTATATATGATTTTTAACTGATTTTATGAAAAAGGGATATTTCTCCCATAGATATTTATTGATCATTTTCAACTATGTCCACATCTTTTACGGGATATTATTCTTGATCGAGGTTGATTTATTATGATACAAATCATCAATATTGTATTGAATGTTTTGTGATATGTTTGACTGCAGATGTGTTATTTTATACCATTCATGGTTTGTGCATAATGTATTGAAATTTCATATGATAGTTATAATAAAAATGTTAATGTTATGTTTAATCCATTTCATATGAGGATTGCATTGGACATTGTATGTGATGGGTGGATCCCACTATATCTCCTCGATGCATCGATAGGTCTAATGAGACAAACTAGTCTCTTGCCACAAGGCCTTTAAAAAAATCAAATTAGTAGTCTTTAAATGGGGCCTTGACAATGTGGTTATAGAGTCTGGCCTTATGCATCCCATCATTATGAAATTGCATATTGATATTTCATGTGATTACTCATCCAATGTCTTGAAATCCTTATTTTTTTTTTATTATGTTATTCCACCATTCAAAGGGTGAGGTGGAACCCATACAAGGCCCGTAGGCCTAAGAATTACATGGCCCATAGGCCTTAGAGGAATTAATTTCCCAAATGCTTCAAACATTACATACAACCTAAGATGAAAAGAAGTTTATTATGACTGACCTGCAGGGATAGTCTAAGGGATATTAATGTGATCAATTGAGACAATATTGATGTTGTTTTTAATTTTATAATGTAATGTAAAACTTATAAATGTATATAGTCCTTCAAAGGATACTAAACTGATCAGTTATTTGGGATTTAATCCCTTCAGATCCTACCAATGTTATGCAATAATGCACCGAATCTGGGTAACTGAGGTCGGGGTGTTACAAAAGACTCTAAGAAGGAATGATTCAATATGGGTCATTGTTGATCGTCTTACCAATTCATCACATTTTCTTGCTATAAGATAAGGTTTTCCACTTGAACGTTTAGCAGGACTATATATTAATGAATTTTTAAGACTTCATTGAGTACCCCATATCGATTGTTTCAGATCTTGATTCCCATTTTACATCATCATTCT
Source organism: Viscum album (assembly GCA_963277665.1). Taxonomy (NCBI): domain Eukaryota; kingdom Viridiplantae; phylum Streptophyta; class Magnoliopsida; order Santalales; family Viscaceae; genus Viscum; species Viscum album. The sequence goes on from OY728166.1 coordinate 304,834,768, forward strand.
AGAATAGTATTCAGAAGGCCTTTGATATTAAACTTCGTTTGAGCACTGTCGACCACCCTCAAACTGATAGAAAATCATAACATACAATTCCAACATTAGAAGACATGTTGAGATCTTACTCACATGACTTACATGGTAATTGGGATCTATATTTACCTCTAGTATAATTTCCCTATAATAATAGCTTACATTCAAGTTTTTAGATGGAACCATATGAAGCATTATATGGAAAGAGGTGTCTCACACGAACATGTTGGGATCATGTTTGTGAATGACAACTTGTAGCCCCAGAAATTGTTGAGGAAGCAATGGAAAAGATGAAGGTTATCCAAAACCACATCAATACCTCTAAAAGTAGGTAAAAGAGGTATGACGATAACAAAAGTAAATATTTTTAACATCAAATATGAGATCATGTTTTCTTGAATGTATCTCTATGGAAGGGTGTAATAAGTTTTCTTACGAAGGGAAAATTATGTCCCAGATACATCGGACCTTTCAAAATTATAGAATTAGTTGGAGTTGTAGGTTATTATTTGGAAATGCCACCATGTCTCTCCAAAGTTCATGATGTGTTCCGCATATCACTGTTGAGAAAATATATGCCTGAACCAACACATGTACTCATCTATGAAAAAATAGAACTGGAACCCGATCTGTCTTATTGTGAATAGCCTTTCATGATTCTTTATACCAGAGAACAAGTGTTGAGAAACCGGATGACTCGTCTAGTATTAGTTATATAGAGGAACCATAAGTTGAAAGAGGCAACGTGGGAACTCGATGAACCTTGGATGAAGAAACACCCGAATCATTTATGCAGTAGTATTCTAGAAATTTTTAAGATGAAATTATTTGAAGGAGGGAAGAATGTAACACCCCAAGCTTCCTCGATATGTTTTTCTTAGAATAATACAATAACATGTACTGTATGCCACTTGAAGTTATAGCACACCACAAATAATAAAAATTCCCATTATTAATAGTACTAAAAATTATTTGAAATTTTATAAATTTTATTTTCCAAACTAGACATCATTTTTGGATTCAGAATATCTAAATTATCTTAGGGTGAATTTTTGGTATTTTCTGAACACATTCATTTTGTTTGAATAGTGAAAAACATTGCATTATTATTTAAAACGTACTTTTTATATAAATAATTATTTTTTTATTTATATTTATTTTATGTCAAAATTGATACATAATTATTATATAATTTCAATTTATTCATTAGATTCATTTTATAATAATATTATATGTATAAAATTTTATTAAAATTTTTAACGTCTTCTACCCACCTTCTAGGAAGATTTGAAAATTTGAATAAAACACAATTTTACCACTAATGTGAATTGAATTTCAAAAATACAAAAGAAATAGTTGAAATCAGTATTTAAAATCTGGTTCAATAGGATGAAAATAATTTTTCGCGAATAGTAATATTTGAATTTTATTTTCCACGGTTAAAAGTAAATATGATAATTATAGGTAAAAATGATATTATAATTACCCTAACACATGTCCTAATTCTATTAGATTAGCATATTTTGACAAAAATAAACCTTTGGAATAAAATATGGTCCTTTTGGTCTAGTTGGATTAGATTAGGACATTTATTTTTATTTTATTTAATGAAGTGTTAAAAGTGTTAAATTCAATGTTTAATAACTAAATCATTTTTAATAAGGGGTAATACATATTATATATTCTATGATAAATATTAATTAGAAAGATAAATGGATTTTTAATATAACTGTATTTTATTTATAATGTTTAGACATTAAATAATAAAATTTATTTCTCACACAATGATGATGCACTAGTTAACTTATTAATCAAGGATTGAAATAATTGATATTATAAATATCCAAATATATTTAATTTGAGACTTTTGATGAATTAAACTTATTTTATGGGTTAATATGACATGTTAGGGTCTATTAAATATTTTTTTCCTAATTGATAAATTTTTTATGACTTTCACAAAAACAAAATACCAAATAGTGAAAAAATTGACATAAATGAGTTTTTAAAACTAATACTATATTATTAATTGATATTATATTTATAAAAATATAAGGTTCTTCCAAAATACATAGATAATGTTAGATATATCAATTATTAACCACTCGGGGTTCACTTGACTTTTTATAGAATGATTATTTACCATTTATTATTATAATACAAGAATGCAAGGTAAAAGTTAAACTATTTGTTTTAAAGTTCAATCTAAAAGATAATGTTAATATGGTGACCTAAACCTGTCCAAGACCTATTGGTTGAACGTTTTTCGATCCAGCCAAACCATAGAATAAAAATAAATACTTTTGGATCCATTATAAAATTAATTTTATTGTATAATAAAATAATATTTCATTCTTTTCCAAACGTGACCATCACATCTCATATAAAATGGTACATCCCCTTCTTTCAAAATAACTCCTCCAAAGCAATTTGGATCTGCCAAAACCTGCCAAAATACACTCAAAAATACCCTAGGTTCAACCTATATGATTTAAATTAATCATAAAGCCAACCTATGAAGCCCTATTTATCAACTCAAATGGAAACATCCGATGAAGAGGTAATAATTTCTCACCCTCATACAAAGTTTTTCTCATTTTCCACTTCCTCTTTCTATGTTATTTCCATACAAAAATAATAACTCAAGTACCCTATTCATACTAATATAATTATAAATATGGTACTACCACATTCATTATTCTGTCCATCCTATGAATGACAAGTCATCATATGTGTGTACATACGACTTACTGTCTCCATATCATGGCGTAGTTTGTCATTCGCACACTTCAATATTTGGAAGGGTATAATAATGAGTATAAATGATATTAATAATAAATATAAAGTGTTAGTGATAATTTATATATTATATAACATCAAATTACATATGATTTCGCCATTAATTGAATGGTATTTTTTCTTGTGCATGCATACGGATTACCGTCTCCACGAACGTGATGAAATTCATTCTCCATCATAACCATTCAAAAATAATATACATTTTATGATAAAAAATAATTTTTAAGAACATAATATCATTATTGATATGATTCAAATACATCCTATACATAACATAAATGGTTTAATTTTCCTATCATATAAATGAAAATGAACCATTTAACACCCGAAACAATGATAGTACTGAAATATTATTAACAATGAAATATTAGAAGATCATATATGATATCATATTTATATATTTGGTTCCTGTATAATTTAATAAAAATGATTTATGTATTATATATGATGTTAAAATACCCTCTATGAAGGAAAATTACAATTTAAGGGTTAATTTTTGAAGCTCTTTATTATATGAGGTTGTTTATAGGTGAGTATCTATCGAGACCTCTTTGTCATCCATATCCATGTTTTACAAAAATGTATTTCAAAACATATTTACTATTTTCTATAATATGGGTTAAATTCATTTATACCCTTGTTTTAATTTTTATAAAATGTTTTGAAAATAATATTATGTCATTTTCTAAACAAGGTACTTTATGACCTTTTCGACGAATTATGGAAAGAATGTTTTTTAACCTATTTGCCGAGTGCGGCTATTTTCTACCGTTATAACCCTTAGAATCTTCCCTTAAAATATTTTATGAATATTTTAAAAATAAATGTTTTATTTTATAATTATGTGACTTTGAAATGATTTCAAAATAGAAAGAGTTATTTCTATCAAATAGTATTGATTTCATCTATTTCAACATCCTTTGATGGATTTTAAAATTGATTGAAGTTGATTTATTATGATACAATATTCCATATTGTATTGAAGGTTTTGTGAGATGTTTCACTATGGATGTGTTATTTTTATACCATTCATCATTTATGGATAATATATTGACATTTCTTATGCTAGTTTTAATACGAATGATTATGTTATATTTCTAACCATTCATATGAGGAATGAATTGGACTTAGTAAGTGACATCTGGAGCCAGCTATATCTCCTCGATGAATTAGTAATTCTCATGAGACAAACTAGTGTCTTGGCACAAGGCCTTGAAAAAAATTTATTTGTATTCTTGTCACATGGCCTTGACTATATAGTTATGGTGTCCGTCATTATGGATTCCATTATTGTGAAATTCGCTAATGATATTACATGTGATTATTCGACAATTAGAATATCCATGTGAATAAGTAAATGGAATTATTTGATTTACATTTTCCATATTATTCTAATGTTTAATTTTAAAAGTCTTGTGATTTAGTCTTATACATTTCATTAAATTTTTATTCTTGTTTATGATAGTTACCACAATATTTTTATCATTACTGAGTATCCATGCTCACCCATTTCAATTGTTTTATTCTTCCCAAGATGCAATGAAGTATTTTACGCTTAACCTACATGAATAAGAAAAGGTATATAAGACTGTTCAAAGGGTACATAATGTTTTTTTATATCATGATATAATGTAAAACTTTTGTTTGTATCTAGTACATCCAAGGAAACTTTACTGATCTATCTTTCGGGGACATGATTACATATATCATGCAAATGTTATGTAATAATGAACCGAATATATGTAACTGGGGTTAGGGTGATACAAAATGATTAATATCAAATTGGTCCCAACAAATGTTATTTGATTCATTCTATAAATCACTCGATCATTTAAAAAAAATTAGTTTTTAAATAGTCTCTTAATTATTATAAATCATCGCAAAACTATTTATTCATTGGGTTATATGAAAATATTAACTCTTTTTTCTCCATTATGTGCATATAATAATACTAAATAAGTGTTTACACTCAACCTATATGCTCATATACTGCCCTGTTTGTGTGAGGCTACAATCTAATATCCAACTTTCAGCTGAGTCAAGTGCTCCATGATATAGTCATGAACTAAAAAAATGTTTCTTATTTCACCAATTCATTCATTTCCTCACAAGTCTAGGAAGGTTTGACCCTATTAATTTGTTCTCAAGTACTGGGAATATTTTGTGACCTTGTTTAATCATGTAAAAAAATTTATATATAGTTATTATAATGTAATACATAGTATTAAAATAAGTGTAATGACATTTCCTAAAAGTAATTACATATTCAAATTTTCTGATATTTTATAAACAACACCATTAACTTTTATAACAGAAAAATACACCTATTATCAATACATAATTTATTCATCCAATAGTTATACATCTCAATAAATCACCGTGCCTGATAAACACATTGTTTATTTCCCATTTCAAATGAAATTATCAATTATCATAAAACATCTTATTTATATTGATTCACACATTTATCACTTATCTATTACTTTAATATAACATAAACATCAATTTTACAACCCCAAATATTGAAATATGATTTTTTTGTTATACTTTATTACATAGTCATAGATACAAAGAGTCAAATTCCAAAGGGCCGATTCGTTAAGTAGTTTTCGATAAATACACATATACATGATAACTATTTTACATTGGTAAAATATAAAAAAATCCAAAAAAAATGAACGTGATATACATCCTTGAATACTGATTAAAATATTTATTCTTCTTATCCCTGGGATTGTAAATAAAATATGGTTGATCTCAGATTCTTAGTAAGGGTTAAAATTTGTGTAAGTTATCATGAATCAATAAATTATTATCAACATGACATGGTAAATAAATTAATAAACATGGAATAAAATCGATAAACTTATAATGAGTTATATATCGAGATGATATCATTGTAAAACCCCATGGATAATGAGATAAGGCATAATCAAAATGGAAAATTATATAACTAAAAACACATTCAATTAAAATTATAAACTAAGAATGAAACGGATTGAGAGATAATATCATACTAAAAATTTCATGGATATTAATAAATAAACTCTTAATTAAACATATTCATTATCATTTGATTTCATCTTCTTAGTGGATTGATATATCAACATTCAATACCATTCAAAAGATGATTTAAAACTGTAGGTAGAAACCCATTTAATTTTTCCAACTCATTTGTCTCATGAGAACTATCAGTTCATTAAAGGCTATATAGTTCTAGTCCCCACACATTAGTATTACTATAAAGAGTTTATAACATATCAATTTATTTATTTTATTAATTAAACAGTATTCATGTTAAATAAATCTCCATACTGGGTAAATTATATGTATTTATAAATTTTCTCCCAATTAATCAAATAACCGTTAATGTAAACACCATATGTAAAAATGTTATAAATTTTACATAGTAGTCATATATATTATAAAATAAAATAGATAGGTAAGATAAATTAAATTTATAATGAAAAATTATCACAATAATGTAATTGTTTTAAGAGAAATTTATCCATCATAAAATAGAGTGTGATGGTATAATAAAGTTAACCACTTTTTATTTTTACGATCAAATACCTTTGGCTGAAAAAATTAAAATTGAAATTAAAATGAAATGAATAATTAAGTATTCATAATTTTACATTTTAAAGAGGTATTATTTTCACAATATAAATTATATTTGTTGTATAATACTAAAATACAACTCAATGAAGGGAAATTGAGATGAAGTACCTTAACATGAGTAAAAAACATAATGTAATTTATTTATCTTCCAAAATATTAAAATTATGATAAAAATTCACTTAATTAAAAATATTATTCACTTCTTATAATTCCATTATTATCAATTACTACCATGTTATATACAAATACCTAATCAATTATGTTTACGTCGGGTGTATCGACGATATTTGACTTATGTTTTTAAATTGAAATTGGTAGGTTTACTATTATCCTAAGAGATAGTTATTTAAAATTATCTAGAATTTCAATAATGTCATATTTATCAAAATTATAAAAAAAATTACTCTTAATAACAATCATGAAATAATGTTTTGATAACCTAGTAATGTTAAAATCATGGAGCTAGTGGGCCATATGTACTCAAGAGTTGGAATTCCATTTTCAACGATCATTATAGAAATAAGGTAATTAATATTTTACCCTTTTAGAATTGTCATAATATTATAAATGATAGATTATTTATTTAAATATGATTATATATATTATATAAGTATTGTGGTGATTAAAAGAGAGTCACATCCCTTCACAAAGGTGATAATCAACACATAAACGAATGATGCTATCATATTTTAGTGACTGAAATGGAATTAAATTTTATAATATATTATAATTTCATAATTATAAATGGGTCATTAAAATAATAATTATTTCATGCATAACAGATGTATTCATTAAATTAATACTTCCTATATTCAATGTAAAGTGTTATTGAAAAAAGAATGACATTGCATTGTGAGGTTGTAATTTGTCTTACACATGAGAGAAGTTATCACATCAAAAATGAAATGGAATATATAAAATATATATATGATATAATGAATTAAGAGTAATATTTATTATATAGATATCATATATATACATTATATCCATTATCAATCCCATCCATTGTTTTTTTGGAAAGCATGCCAACTCGGTTCATGAGGTGGTAATTTGTTGTACTCAAAATCGACGTTATCACTTTTCATATGGGAGACAAGGATATGGATATTGGTTATTACAAAAAATGATTAATTCTAATAATTTTTTATATAGTAGTGTTATTATATAAACATAAATTATAAATAATATAATTGGGTGGAAGACGAAAGAAAACAAAAATGTATAATTAGGGATTTTACCTCTTATCGGAAGACCAATTTATAATTATACCTAATATAATCATAGAATAGGGTTTAACAAAGAAAATAAGTCTAGGATGTGTTTATGGTCATTGTATAGTTATTTGAGAAGCAATTGGATGATCCAAAATAGTTTGACAACAGTAATAAAAGGGCCAAGATGGTTGCATTTTATAATTGAGGTGACTGACACACTGGAAATATTGAAAAAATGGAGTATCCATATTATTTAAATTAAATAGGCATAAAAATTGATTATTATAAATAATTATGCATGATAAGATCTAAATATTTATATACAATAGAATTTAGAAACGTTTTTGGGTCATTTTATGTCATTTATTTTTAGTATAACCATAGATAAACCGGTTTTTACCTTAACTGCGATAATTATTTTTTATTGTTTACTATTCATTTTGGTAAAAAATAACTTAATGTTATTAGAAAATATGAAATATTATTATTAAACATATAAATTATATTATTTCATCACATCCCTAATAACAACTACGATGGTAGCCAGACCGGTGGGTTATATGGACTAAAGTGCACCTCCACGTAAGTCATAGACTGTTGAATATTATTGATGGTGTAAACATAGTATAGTGGGAAAAATATGCCCTCCGGTGAGATTATCACAATGCTATATTAGAGAGAAACACCAAACAATAGTGGAATATGTAATAAAATAAAGGAATAAAAAAATATTAAAATATAATGTTAATATAAAATAATTTCCAAAGCCAATGTATACAATGCATGCATGTCTAAATGGTGATACATAATCTAAAACAAAGAGATACAACATGATACAATATATAAGGAAGTAAAATAGTAAATAAAATAATGAAACTACCCAAGGGATATCTCCATGAGAATCATGATATCTGGCTTAGTTTTGTGTTCCTAACTCCTAGGTATAAGAAAACAACAAAAGGTACGTCTATGTTTCTACGAACACAAGGTCAACATGGGAACCCTCGTGAAATAGATTAATTAAAAGGGTGTATGATAAAAATCCCAATAGGTTACCAACCATGATTTCTATGAATGAATCCAATGTATGAATATAATTTAATATAGTTTCAAGGTAATATTATAAATATATAGAACTGAATAAATAAACAACACTAATCTCAGGTTCCTAAAGGACACATGGTGGCTCTACCTACTTCAACTCCTAGTAAGAAAAAGATGATTGACCTGTAACTATATAGTTGATAATAATTATATATATAGTTTAGATATATATTACATCCACCTATATTAACCCAATATTTACATATGTAGGTGGACATATTCTAGGAATTATTGGTTCTAACTAGAATAGTCATAACTTAGTATACCAAAACTAGTCTACAAGAGCTTATAAGTTCAATGAATATTTCCTATGCCCTATATCCCAATACGTTCTGAGATATCATGCCTGAAACATGGATAATTGTGAGCTATCATGTCAAAACTCTAAATAGATAGTGTGGTGTCTCATCCCAATTCCCCACATAGCATCAAAAGAGAAAGACCCCATGACTTAACACCAGATGTAAGGGAGAGTGATATCCCACCATGATAAATAGTTCCCATACCATCATTACACATCTCATTTAAGGCGTAATAATATAAGAATAATAATAAATAGATCCATGGGGAATTACCTATCATACTTAACATTTATTATTCCACTATATCAAGGAGTGACAATTCAATTATAGCATTTACGAATAATGAATTGAAGGGTGTGTCCACACCTCTGATTTCATTTCATTACATCCAAAACATTCAATTCATTAAATGCATGAAAACCATTATGAAGAAAAAATTTAATATAAAAATAATTTATCATTTAAAACATTTAAATTTGTTATGTATGTAAACTATCATGAAAAATCCATTCCACATAATCTATTTAATATAATAAATTCATTTCACTAGCACCATTAAAAACATTATATGAAGGCAACCCAATAGGAATTCTAATTCCATTTAATATATGAAATTTAATGAAAAAAATTTAAAGGAATTTTGAATAGTATACATATGATGTGTCATGGAAAATTGGGCTTTTACCTAATTTAAAAACCCCATTTTTGAAGAAAAAAATTAAATTTATTAAGCAGGACAAGCACTTATAAGGTTCATTGGTTCATTTGAAAATATAAAAATGAGGGCTCAAAAAATTATGAATCAGAATGTGGTCATATAGTAGAATTCCATAGATCAAACACGATCATTAAATAATATAGAAAAAAAATTAAATTGAGCCAAGAAAAATTAGAAATAACTAATCATATGTTTTTACATTAGAAGACAACACACCTCATACACAAGTTTTTTATTTTAACAACATGACATTTTTTCTCACAAAATCATAAAATCTTAATCTCAATTTGAATACTAATGCAATTTTCCATTCCAAATTGAGGGATATTTTAATAAAAACGTGCAACATAGAACCCAGGAAGTGTTGTTAACAAGTATTTTACTACATGTAAGGTAAATCTCATTTTATATTCCTTGTTGAATACTTAGAATACGTTTTTGGAATTTTAAACAATTTAAATATGAGGTAAATATAATTTGTATCACCCAAGTGGTGTCCATGATCGACGTGACCATCCCAGAACCTCTAAAACACTATTCAGTGGGTATATATTAAGGTGCGCAAACCAATTTATAGTGAAGAAATAAAATTAGGGAAATTTTTGGAAATAAATAATGGGTGGAACAACAATTGAATCTATAAAATAAAGAGAAAATTTAATAAAAATTGATAGACCACCCAGATCATACATAGAAAAACATACTCATCCAATTTAAAGATCTAATTTGAGTAAGTATAAAAAATATATATGAAATGGGCCATTTCCCTAAAAATTAGACAAAAACTATTCCACCTCAATAACATATTCGAGAGAAGATTTTACAAATAGTGATAAAAATAAATTAATATATTACCTAGAGGAATATATAGTTATTAATAAATTTCAATTCAAACATCTGATGAGGGAGATATATTGAGTTGTAGAAGGAATATCATGGGATCTCATAGGTGAGATGGAGGAGCTTCACATGGATACCGGGGGAAAAAAGAAAGAAGAAAAAGATGATAAAACCTCGCTAAGGTAATTTTATTCATTTTACCCATACAAAGTATGTCACAAGAATTCGCAGAACATCGTGGCCAAGTTGTCTGTCGACCATGCGACAATGACTATCTAAAAAATCCAACATGTCCAGTTGTGCCATAGAGGTTTCTAACCATGAGCCAAACATGCGACGAATAGTTCTTAGGTACTACCTATGTTGAACAGATTAGGTGAGATAGGTAAACGGTTTTCTAAAATAACGAACAACCCATGTAGGGAAGTTATTTCCTCTGATACAAGATGTATGATTTGTTGTTGAGGGCTACACAATATTATAAACACGGCGTGCCTCTATTAGTTCTCTCAAAATTGAAATTTCTGGGGTCTGGAAATCCTAAAACTCAAAGAGACACCCAAGGAATATATATTTCTTTATCCATGTCAAGAAACAACACATTTAATTGTTCCTACTCTCATAATTATGTTGTTATTATCAATTCTAAAAATGTCTAGTCTAGTAAACATAAAATTCAAATTCCCTAGGAAAATTTCATTTTATAAAAACAATAGTTGTTAAATACTACCCACCATAGAACTTATCAGCCTCGAGAAGCCTTCTAGAACCACGAAATTATCAGATAACCTACACGAGTTTTGAAGTATCATTCAAACTGTCATTTCACATTTCCAAACACCCAACAACCATCCAATCATATCTTCGACAAATGAAATTTAAGATTTCACATCGTGAACAAACGCACATTTTCAATCTAGAAACACAGGAAAAATTCTTAACTGATTCCATTAATCACAATACATTATCACAGTATCTTCTCATTTAACATGTGGATGATGGTGCTCCCCATCTTAAGATATAACATTAAAAGGGGCCAATTCAAAACCATTGAACTTCCACCACCAAACATTCATATGAAGAACACACTAAGAATTCTAATTACTCTATCAGCATGATATTAAAATATGTCCACCTTGATTTCATATAAGGCCATATTAGGGATTTCACTTCTAAGAAACAATTGAATCTCAGTCATCCTAACTAAAAACTTTCAATAAATTATTCATCTAAAGACACTTCCAACACAATAAACCACACCTGCCTTATCCCGGTGATGTATTTTGAAATGGTTCCATCCTACCATACACATTAAAAAAGATGAATTTTTCATCAAGAAATTATAACAAACATATCTGAGCGATTCACATCTTATATGTGAGGAACATTTGAATCTAAACCACAATTTCATCCTGTAATGAATCTTGTATTTATAATAAAGACATTCACTGAAGATCATACATCTCTTCTAGTGTTGTTATCGGGTCAACCCATCACATGAATCATTTAGCATTCATGCCTTAATATGAAAAAGGGTTATCACATATCTACCCCACTAGAATCATCACCTTTTAAACATAATCTCTTATCCTAACGAGAAATTCTAGACAACCACTGATTCAATGAACATGAGTCTAGAGAAAAAAATTGTGTACCATACTTCATGTAACAAAAGATATATTAGTTCAAGGAAAAGATATTCAAATCAAATCATTGAATCAACCTATAGTGGAATCCACCTTGTAGTTGTGTAAAAATTAACGACTAGTTTCCAAGAGTATTACTAAGGAATTCCATCAAAGGAATGAATGTATCACTAAAGACTATCAATTCTATGATTAGAACCAATAATTCAACATAATACACTATGAAAACCAGCAACCAGAACCAAGAACATTTATTTCTATCTCACAGTGTATGACTGGTGCTCAGTTATTGAATCACATATGACATAAATATTGGTGAAATTACCATATCATAAAAAATATTACACTACGATGATTCAATTGGATTCTAATCAACAAATCAAACATAAATAAGAACAATCTAACCACTACTTTTGTACTTGTTAAAATAATCTTGACATCACCTGCCCAAAAATATCCATTAAACAATAATTAAACATCCATACTTTATGAATTCTGTGCTTTTTCTATACAACCGCCATTATAAATTCAAGATAAACAGTGTTTCCCAATGGTTTTGAACACATCCAACCACACCAAAGTCATAATACTATGAAATAAATGACAGTTAAAAGGCATAAAAGTCTTAAGGGAATTCAAATAAAACCAACCATTAAAATGGTCCTCCTTGGTTGTGTCCCTTATTCATATAAAGGAACATAACAAGAAATGATTTTATGATCCCCGCCAGAGTAGTGACTTATTTTTCGAATGATGATACTAAAAAACAACTCAAAAGTTAACTAGGTAAAATTTACCTTCAATGCATGAGTAAAATTTCACCGTGTCACACTCACATATTTTAAATCAATTAGCATAAATCCAAAACCTACTTTACATTCATGAAAAAAGCACATAATATTCTAGAATTAATCCATAGCATTGGGAAAAACTGATTCTTATAACACCCAGTTCACTTTTCTATGAATATCACCCAAGAACTTACTAAACAACATATGACTCCAAAATTTCACTGAACTCAACTAGTTCATTACATCAATTATTAACTCAAGAGGCACCCCATATATCAATGTATTCAAATATGAGTTTTAAATTCAAGGCATAAGACCCTTGATATTATCCATATATTATCTTATATATGAATTCAAGTATCTGATGGCCCACTAAAAAATGTCCTCAAGTCACATTATCCAATACAACTATAAAACAAACTGACAACCACTCATGTAACACAGGTAAATAAAGACAATTTCATGAGACCTATAATGTGGCCAACTATTCCCTATACATGTCTAACTTGCTGAAATTGAGCATTACCCGATGTTCACTCCCCTAAAAAGGCTAAGGAAAATATGACCACCTGTCCGATGAAGGGTGTTATTTAAAATCTAAAATTCCTAACATGGAAAATGCACCAAATGTTGGAAAGATCACATCATTTACAAAGGAATTTATGATATAAGGGTTCTTCCTACCATGTTATTTCCCTTTACACATTAATACGTTTCAATACATCACTAGTTCATAGAAAACTAAAGTCACTTGGCATAAGATCCCATCATTTAAACTATTTCTAAAATGGAAAAAGGCCTCTAGAAATTGTCACATTTTTGTTCAAAGGTAACTAAAATATACATTATAACTTCCCTTAAATGAGTTTTTTATCAAATGGAACCATTTCATGTTCAATATTATGTATTGACATTGTTTCTCATTCAATAATTTAAACATTTTAAATGATTTTTAAAAAATAACAAGGAATACAAGGACTGTTTTATCAAACATATTTTTTAAATGTTAACCATTATATTAACGTCCTTCATAATTTGGAAATTTATCATATAAATTCATTTTTAATAGATAATGGGTCCCTTGGGGGTCTCGTTAAGCAAAGAAAGGTTCATGATAATGAAACCAAATTGTAGTTTTATTATGGTGGATAATAAAAACATATAAATGGGTCATCTCATCTGAATCATTCACCAACTGGACTACTTGGATCCAGTTGTGCATTAAGATTCTTATAAATATAAGTCATTATGACCAATGAGTAAAATTTAAATACTTAATAACGTATCAAAATCACATTAGATTAAAAATATATATATTTCTCATTTTTCAACCTTATCAAATATAAAATTTCAACGCATAATTTTTTTGCTAAAATGGGTTTCCATTTACCAAACTATAAAGCACCCATTCACATTAGAGTCTGCAATATGGCTCCAATAATTGAAATAAATTTCATGTTAACTTTTTAACATTATGAAAATTTTTTATTTTAAAAAAATTATCTATAATATAAATGAGATCAATCACTAGTTTGAGTATACGGGTTATTGTTTCCCATTTATAAGACTCACATACAACTAAAAAAATAAAACTGGATCCCATTAAATCACAACCAATATATTTATCCCATGAATCCTTTTTTATTTTAATACAAACAAAAGAATGTTATAATAGTAAGTAAACACTGAAAAACATGCTTTAAAAACATTAGCATTATATATAAGAAAAACATGATAAATAAGAAGGAAGCATGGAATATGATCACATAGGAATAGTAGAAGATAAAGATACTTTATAAAAAACAAGAATGTTTGGATAACCATCATACGAAAGAATGAAAAATCATGTCATGACACACAAGGCCCTTAATCCAAATCATCATGCAACCTACAATTCAACTTCATGGCATGGAATATGCATGTAATGTTAACATCTTTGTACCTAAAATGAATCATGTAATGATAATTACTTGACATACCAGTCCAATAGTAACATTACATAAATTTTATATATCAATATGTAGGAAAAATAACCTCAATAAATCATGGTGAAATCATAATCAACTATATCAGAAAACGACTAGATCATAAATCCCAACCATGGACACTAAGATATTTCCTTGCGGGTGGGGTGATAAGTCCTAGAAACATCTATTTACCACGTACTGACACATTTTTAGTGTCCTGTATATGATCCCAAAAACAGTAAGACAAAGAAAATAAAAAATATATGATGCTACTTTGTAATATCCTAGCCCGACTAACCACAAAGGTAGTAGACAGAAAATTAGTCACATTCCCTCAAAAGGGCCTCCACATACACTTATGGTTGTCGACAAAAAGAAACAATGTAAATATGGTACATCTATGAGATTATTCCGTCATGTCAGATTATAACAACGATATCTTGAAAATAACCTTAAAAAATTGGATGTAGTTATAAATGAATGACATGAAAATGGAAGAATAATATAAACTAAATATAAATTAATTCCCAAAGATAATGTATCTAATAGATGCATGTCCATATGGTCTTATATAAATTTAAAAAATTCATACAATATAAACTATATGAAAGGTAGCACAATAGTAATTAAATGAAAAAAACATAATGGATATCTCCATGATCATCATGAGATCTAACTCAGTCCTCTTTTCCTAACTTCTATGTACAAGGAAATATCAAAAGTAACATACATGGTCCATAAACATAAGGTCTACTTTGGTACCCAAGTGAAATTTCATCCTCAGTAGGGTGTGATATATAAATCTCAATAGGTTACCAACCACAATTTCTATGACTTAACATAGTCTATGAATATGATGTATTGAAGTGTGGTCTTAATTTAAAAAATAAACAGGACTGAAAAATAAACTTCAAACCGCTGATGTTCCTAAATGACACATGGTTTTTTCTACCTACATCATCTCATTGCTAGAATAATATTTACAACCAGTACCTATATAAATATTAATAATTATATATATATATATATATATATTAGTAATATATTTCATCTACATATATGAACCAATTGTCTGTGGACTTATATGGAGATATATATAGAATATTATGTCTTGGATGGACACGGTGTAACATAGTTATCCATAACTAGTCTTAACAAACATATATGTTAAAGCAATATGGTTCAAGCCTTATATCCTAATTGCGTGTGAGAAAGAATTCGAAACACTCAATATGGTGAGTGATCCAACATACCAACACTCTAAGTTGGGATCACAGAGCCTCTTCCCAATAACTTATATAGTATCAATGTTGTGAGATTCCATGACACAACAGTAGATGTATATGGGCATAGTTTTCTGCCATTTTCAATAATTCCATTACAAAAATTCCATGGAACATTTAATGTGTAATAATATAATAATAATAATAATAACTAGATCCATGATGAATTATTTGGAATAATAAATATGTATTAAACCATTTTATAACGATATAACATTTTATTTATAACTTTTATTATGTATACATTGAATGGTGTGTCCATCCATCCCTTTTTATTTCATCACATCCACAACATTTATTACATTCATTGAATGAAAAAAATTACTTAAATATTGTTTATCATAACATATTCCTATCATTTAATACATTTAACGTTGTTAACGATGACAACCATCATGAATAAGACATTCCACAAAACCCATTTAACATAATTAGGTCATTTCATTAGCAACATTAAAACCATTATAAAAAGGAAACCTATCGTGATTAGCCATTCCATTTTATAAATTATATTTAATATACTCAAACATGGAATTTTTTAAAAGTCTATAGTGAGAAGAAACTCTTGAGGTTTTATGGTCAATTTGGCATTTACCTACTTGGTATATATCATATATTCATAAATCTATTCAATTATAAAATAGGAATGGTGCGTAGAAGGTTAATTGGTTAATTTTACATTATAAATAGAATGTCTATTCGATTTAATAACATCGTAGATAATTCCTACTAGAATTCCAAATATCAAGAACTATTATTCATACCTAGATAACCACCCAAGTCATCGGTCCAAGAATGATTGCAAATAAATAATCACTACCATTTAGTTTATAAGAAAACACACCTCATTTATGATGTTTTATTAGAAAATAATGACATTGATTATCTAATAATTCATTTATGTTTAAACATATATTTAATAAGAAAATTTATAACCCAATCCACTTTAATGAATCGTCTAATAAAAACTACAAATATGGTAATTCAACTAATAAAATTTCAACATGGAACCCAATAAATGATATTAAATTTTTTTTCCAACGTACATTTAAAATACCAATTTATATTCTAGTTCAAATTCTTATATGGTGTTCAAGTAATTTAAAAAAATATAAATATAATGGACGTATAAACCGGACCACCCTTGGTGTGTTAATGATCAAGGTCAACATATGTAAATATCTAAAAAATAATTAAGAACACATAAAATGTAATGTTTGTGGAAAAATGTGATGTTTATAAAATAATGGGAAATTTTTTGAAAAATCCTTAGACCACTTACGTCATACTTGGGATGACCTACTCCTCCAATATCATGTTTTGATTCTATCTGGTTTGGAAGAAATCTATGAAATGGACCTTTATTAAGAAAATTTTGAAAATGAGCATTCATATTGATAACTTTATTAAGTGAATATAAAATGAATAATGGTTAAAAAATAATTAATGGTTTACTGATAGAAATCAATAGGGACTGACAACATTCAATTTGGAAATTAGATGAGGGAGATATCTTGGATCATGGAAGGTGGAGCCGGGGGGGGGGTCCAAAGCAAGAAGGAGGAGATTCACAAGGCTTATAGAGGAATACGAAATAAGGAAATGAGGTCCAATCCTCCAAATTATAATTTTAATCATTTAACCCCAAAACCATGTCTCACTATTTTGCCTCATGATTTGGACAAACCTATTGCGAACCACGAGGAATCAACTGCCTATGAATCCCTCCACCAAAGTTTGTGTAGTATAACTTCACTAAATATTTTCCAACTCTATTATTAACAGTTATTAAGTAATTCATATGTGGTAAAAACTTTATGGACATAGAATATGGTTTGTCCAAACCTTGTGTAGCTCGTGGAGGGAACATCAACTCCTCTGATATATGCCACACTATTAGCTGCTTAAGGCCACAATGTTTCAGAAAAACCATATGCCTCTACTTGTGCAGAAAAAATTGTTCTTTCTCGGTTATAGTGCTCTATAATCATAAATATACACTTAGGGAGCCTCTATGTTCATTAACAAAGTCCAAAAATAACATAATTAATTGTTTATCCTCTCAATATTATTTTTGGAATCTTAGGTCGAAAATTGGGATGTCCATTAAATTCTAAAATTATAATTCCCTTGGAAATTTTTTCATGGCTCAAAGCACAGGTCGTTACATTTATTTGTTAAAATTATATTTTTTAGATGTGGAAAAGAGTAATTTAAAATTAATCTCTTATATTTGATGAGAAATTGGGTTTTCAAATTGAAAATGTTCAAAATTTTATAATGATTTTACAAAAAATTGAATTAAAAAATGATTATTTTTTAAAAAAATTTCATGTAATTGAAATAATTTTAAATTAAAATATGTTTAAAATATTATTCGAAATTTAAAATTATCTAAAAGAGGGATTTTAGATAACATTTGTATTGTTCGCTATTTTTCAAAAAAAAGAATCATTTCATAAAAATAAAAAAAATTAACCAAAATAGAATTTTGATATAAATATTTAAACAATGAATTTTTAATATTCTTTAAAATTGGTAAAAATTATTTATAAATTATATGATCAACCCTCATCTAAACAATTATTTAGAAAAAAAATCATTTCTTTCATTAAAATTATTCTAATTTTATTCCTATTAGATTGATATAACGTTTATTTATTTTATATATTAATAAACCAAATAATTTTTATTATTTATTATATATGAATCATACTCTCCAATTGTCTTGGTTATCGTGGGAATGTTTAAATAGTATATTTATAATATACTACCTTATTTATTTTATACATGGGTTTTCATATATCAAAAGCTATCACTGTGATTGAATTTATTATAAAAGAAATATATTTTAAATCCTTGGGCTCTTACATTATTCCATCACAAAAATATTTCAACATAAATATTTCATAGATATTATCATCTAAATAGATGAGATTGGTTATACTTAATAACATCCTCTTGTTCCCTTGTTGCTTCTTGTATTTTGTGATTTTTGAAAAGTGACATATCCATCTGCGTTGTTCAATAAATCAATAATTTCTCTCTAAGATCATGAATTTGGATGGTTTAATCCTAGTAATATAGATTACATTCCAATTGTTTTTCATCATAGGTGATCAAATGCATTGGGTTTGTAATGTATATTCTTAATAATGATATATGGAACACATAATGTAATTCCTTAATAGTGAAAAATAGAACATATCATTTCCTTTTGAGAGACATGGTGGAATTACCAATTGATAAGAAAAAACAACAATTCATCCAAGAATTTTTATGGGTCTGATGGTCCTACGACCCAGTTTCCCATTTCGACCAAACCTTATAACAGACTTCTATGGAGATAAATTCAAGAAATTATGAAGTCCACTTGGAATTTTAAATATTATTTCTGATTTACTGTACAAATCATTTTCGTAACATGAGTTTCTTTAATGTATGCATGTATATCCATTACCTTTGTTGTTTTATCTTTAATAAGTTTTGGACATAAAATATTCCTTTCAAAAACAATAACCTAAAAAGGTTGAGTATGAAATTTATTTACATATAATTTTACATATAACTCCATTTTAATACTTGAGTGGAATATATTTTTATATATCTTCATCATAGTGTCCTATAATTATTGGTTACATTTATACATTGGAATAAGGTACAAGGAATTTCATCTCAAAAGATTGAATAGTGTAATAGCTTTTATTAAATAGATACTTACATGAATAATACATTAAATTTGAGAAAATAATTTTTAATATATGAATTCCTTTGAGAACATTTTTAATCCCATAGCCTCTCTCAACCTATCATTCATATAAATCTTCTTGAAAACATAGTAAAAATAAACATTAGAAATTTGTGACTTAAAATGAAGAATAATTGTATGGATTTGGAAGAAGACATCATAAATAAAAATTAAAAATAATGTAATTGTAAATAAATACAAAAATAGAAATTTAATCGAAAACATGATCATTATATGGAAGGAATAAAATATTATTAAATAATTCCAAATAAATATTCACATGTTCTTAAAACATAATCGTATATATTCAACTAATCAAACCATCACATGGAAATAAATAACTGATCACATAATGGGAGAATTATTAATTACATAAGTCTGAAATCTTAGTATCTATCCTGAAAATAATTATTATGACGATTTATCCACGATACTGTTTAAATTTTGTTTGTACAATCCCAATTTTTTTCCCAACTAATTTTTATCATTTGACATACTGATGTATTGAGCGGATATAGCATGCCCCATCAATCACTTATCATGTTATATTAATGACTATTGTTAAAGCGATAAATTATTATAATTATATAAACTTTATTTTAAATGATTATTTAAAATGTAAATAACTGTCCCCAATAAATAAAAATAATTAAAAACCATCATGAATTACATGGTGAGTGGTAGAAAAATATTAAATACCCAAATAATCTACTCATAAAAAATTTAATAAAATAAGATATATGATATCATAATATATCAAACTCAATAATACATAAAATTACATATATAAATGATGAAAATATTTTAAATAGTTAATTGAAAACTTCTTGAGGAAAACTACTCTTTTCACGTTGAAAATAATTTTTTTAAAACACTACCAAATTTTAAAAAAAATTCATTAAAAATAAAAATGAAATATTTTAAAGTAACTTTCCAATAAATATGGTGAAATTAAATAGGGTAATTATATTAATTCCATATATGTAAAAATATTTTTTTTGAATATGGTACATTAAAAGAGTATTCTGAAAACAATGTCACATAGAAACATCATTTCATTGAAGTGTGCATTAATAAAATTAATAGATTATTTGTGTTCACATTAAATACACATAAAAATATTTTAAATAAATCACTGTATAATAAAAATCCATTTCACACATAATATTATGATAGAAGAATATGGATGTAAATTTTTATCTTAAATAATGGAAATTGGGTTAAAAATTTCCTTACCATGTTACAATCAGTCCAATCCTATACCCCATTAAACTAATTATTATTAGATGAGACCTTTTATGACATGGATATTATATGTTCATGATATGATATATTAAAAGGGAAATACATACACCACAAAAAAGGAATACATGAGGACTAATACATATATCTCACATAAGTGAAACTGAGATAAGAGAACCTTAAATCATGCTTCCCTATAGATTTATGTAATTTAACATCATGTGTAAGGGATTAAATGTTGTTATTTATTTATTAAAGAACTATATTAATATTTAAAATACATTATATGATAAATTTATAATATCCTACCATGAATTAATTAACAATATCTCATTATATTCATTGTTTTAGGTGCATTAATTTCATGGTTAAATAGTTGGTTTACTTGCGTATAATTATGGTTGTTTTTCTTAAAATTGAGATAAAAATATATAATAATAATGAAATGGTATTATTGAACTTCAATAGTTTTAAATTTAAATATTTATCATTTTTCATACATACATGAGGTTGATTCATTTCATAAAATGTAAATGATAAATGTTTAGTTTATTTTTGGTATATTTTCATAACATCATGATCATGATTCATTTTATTTAATATCATGTTATAATATTAGTTTCATAACATGAAATTAGTTATAGTATTCCTAAGAAATGTTTCGTGAGCATAATAATTATTTTTATGGCCATAACTGAATTTGGAAATGGTAAACGAACAAAATCCTTATTCACATGGATGGGTCACTGACATAATTTGGTCAATGGTTTAATTAAATTTAATAAGATGATGTAGTAAATTATATATATATATATAATATATTCCATTAGAAAAATAAAATTTTAGTATATACATAATTCTTTAGTTATCATATAAAAATTTATGAAGGAGGTGAAGATAAATAAGAAGAAGAAATGAAATTAATATATGTGGTATGAGACAATTATCTCTTAAATACCCCATCCATGAAGGATCACTTAAATAACATGGAATTGGTTTTTGGTAAGACAAGTATCACATTGACATGGATTGTGTGGAGAGGAGGTGTTTTGAAAGATATTTTGAGATATTATAATAATTTTATTATAAATTATGTGGTGAGGGGTCATAAATATATTTTTGAAGGGGTGGGGTTAAGTAATTAAATAATTATAATTTCATAATTAAATTCAACCACATTGAGGTGAAATTAATTTTCAAAAGTTTTTATGAAAATTAATTTTGTATGGGATTTTTAGTGTATATACGTACCTCAAAAATATTTAAAAATATGTTACTTTTTATGTATTTTATGCCATTACATTTTATAATTAACTCGTTTAATTATTTTACATATGTTGTGGTAAGTATTTCTTTTTAGAAAAGTAAATTTTTTACAAAAAATTATATTGGAAGTAATAATTAATTTATATCATTGTATTTGAAATATTCGATCCATTTTTCCTTGTAAAATTCGCATAATTAGAAATTATATATTTAAAATAAATCCCATAAATTCAATAGGAATACATGTTTTTAAAGTGAAAATTATTAATTTATTGAAATGTTTTTATTTCCAATTTCAATGTGAAATTAATTACAATGACTTAAATTGGTATTATTGATTATTTTTTAGTAATTAGAATTTAAATTAAATTTAACCAAATTTTTATCAATATATATTATTTAGATGAAATTTTAGTTATTAAATAAAATGTGGAATATTTTGTTATTCATCAAAAAAGCAAACTTATCCGAAAAATATCAGACAAATTACCTGAAGCCAATTATGATTTTAATCAAACAATAAATAAGCTCATTTTTTAAAATAAAAAATATAATTTTATAAAAATTTAGTTTTAAAACATGTTCTCTATCAAAAGGATGTAAAAAAAATTTGTCCAATATAACTTTTATGTATAAAATTTGATTTATATTTATATTCATCCTATTGAACATATCGAAATATTATTACTGTAAAATTCCATTTTATGGAAAATAGTTTTTATAAAAACATGTCATTAATGCTCGATGGGTTTTTTTTCATTTTTAATTAATTGGTAGAAACTGAAATCAATTTTAAAAAATGTGGGAACTATATTTTCATAATTTTTTTATTACATTCGTTCTTTTTTTACAATTTTTTTGGTAAATATCCAAATTAAGTAATAATTTTTAATAATTTTTTAAGCTTCATGTTTCGTGTAACAAAAGTTAATAAACATAGTATTCTTTTATAAAATATCATGGTTTTAAATTATCCTATCCTTTAATAAATTACTTCCCTAAAATATAATCTTATTATTTATAAAAATGGATTTGAGATATTCAAATACACTTGTGTAAATCTATCAGTTTGAAAATTGTTAACAAAAAAATCGGTTTAACCAGAGTAAATGGAAAATGAGAAGGTTACCACAAAACTAGGTTTCCGTATAAGCGAACATTAGTGGAAAGTGAAATAATGGAAATGGATGACATATCTAACTATCATGTTTTGATGGATAATAATAGATTAAATTTTCATTAGAATGTTAAATACCACTAAACCTTGGACACATTATGTTGAAAAAATAACATTTACATCATCATAAATGATGATACTAGGATAAAATTTTAT
This sequence comes from Viscum album, assembly GCA_963277665.1. Taxonomy (NCBI): domain Eukaryota; kingdom Viridiplantae; phylum Streptophyta; class Magnoliopsida; order Santalales; family Viscaceae; genus Viscum; species Viscum album. Next base: position 304,858,669 of record OY728166.1, read on the forward strand.
TTCATAATCATCTGAGATGATATTACTACTTGATTTCATCTCCTATATAAAATTCAACTCATTGGAATATCCCTGGTCTAGTTTGGATTAATTTATTTATCCAATGAATTTTGTATAAATTATAGTTCCCATAGAATGAGTGGATCATAAGATCCATAATGGGATGAAAATTCACTCCTTCAATCACTAGGTACTATCATCACAAAAATGGTTAGCACATGTTATTAAATAAGATTAAATATTAATAGGGTTAAGTAATACATTAATCGCTAAAACCAAATCCAAAATTCTATGTAATCAACATCATAAATTTTTACACATATAAAACTTACAAAATATTAAAATCCAATAACTGTTGTATAAAGGTAAAAAAATTCAAAATAATATTATCATTATTCACCCGTAAATTATATCTTAACATCACATGTATATAAATTGATCTGATAAAAAACATAATAATAACTTGAATAATTATAACTCTATATTGAAAACATGAATTACTCCTTATTACATTAAAAAAACATAGATTTTTAGATATTTACATAAATATAAAAATGTTTCCAACTCCATTAATGGTAGTTTAAATCAATTTTTTAACAAATCATTAATCCCATCTATGTTGTATCATCTCATTATACCAACATTAATTTCTCACCATCAGTAACATGTGTGTTCAAAAAGATCATTATAAAATTTAATTACATTTCTTTGTTATTTTTATTATTCAATATATTCACTCAAATACATAAAGAAAACATATTACAGTACAATCCTTATATGTTTATTTATTATTACAATGATAGTTTCATAAACTATATTTCAAAAAATTATTCCATTTAATATGTATAAATATTATAATCTTTTCCTTGATCACTTATGTTCTAATGAATAATATTCTATTGACACTTGAGGAATTTATTTGCATGGTTCCCCATTTCACTATAGTTGAAACACAAAATTTCTGTCTTTTATTTCATTACAATGCATTCATTTTTCTAGAATCTTTTTTCTCCACACTAATAAAAAACTCTCAATATTTTCAAGCATTTCCTTAGTTGATTATTTCCATAATTATCACATGTGGGAAAATACATATTTCTTTTCTTCCCCATATCCATTATTTTCCCTTCCATCCAATTCTTCTCTTTCAATTCTTAAATGCCATAATGCTATTAAAATATATTGCCTTTAATTGTGCCACATGATACTATATCCTTATATGGTGAGAATTTTTTGTAGACTATTTCTCATCAATGGAATTTATTTAACGTATCTATGAAAAGAAAACTCTCACTCATTGGGTTATGTGTTTAATACACAATATAACTTCTTAATATTTTTAATTTTTCTTCCTACATACCAAAATTTTTATCATTCTTTTATCTCATACTCAAAAATTATCTTTCAATATTCTCTCGTAGTTCATAGTTGAGATATTTCCCCATGAAAAGTTCCTTAAAATCCTTCCATTACATGTTTTATATTTTCTCACTCACCATAATATTTTCAAATAATGACCTCAACTGATCTGTTTCTCCATAGAGGCAATAAACCTCAATCACATCCTTCTCATTTCCTTATATCCAAATGAAATAAATAATTTCTCTATATATCTTATCCATTTCACAGTTATAAAGGATTTTTAGTCTAATATAATTACATGTGTTTCTATCACAAGAGGTGTTCTGGAATTTATACACCGAATTTTGGATCAGACCACTCCATATGTGAAATATTATTTCTCATAAACTAAGTAATTTTTCCCTGTATAGTTATAATTTGTTGACCTCCATCTATGTCTACAACTCCAGGTTATACTACATTATTATAAATTTTATGGAAATCCCTAAATGGATTACATTCATTGATATGATTCTCATTCCATCCTCTAGGATTTATTTCAAAAAAATATAATACACTATATTATATCATAACATTATGAATCATACTTCATAATCTCAAAATAAATTATCGAAAACCAATATCTAAATCATATGTTTTGTTTCGTTGGTAGTATTTCGAATTTTTTCTATACAGTTTTCTATCTAAAGTATTATTAACTAATTATACTTCCAATTTATTCTACTAAAATTTAATGGATACCAACTATAAATACCCTGACCATTGTAGTTCAAGGTTACTTGTTACATTATTACAATGGAACACGATTCTTGGAATCACATCCCAAAGGACCGAACTGTTTGTTAATTTTTTAAGACATGATACATATATGATTATTACATTATATATGAAAACATAAAAAAGAATATTGGAAATATTTATAGAAAACCATAAATTCACTAAAGTTTCTCTTAATATCAATCATAATAAATTTCTTAGGAACCTAAGTAAAATAAATCATAAGAAAGGGATGTGGATAATTGCTCTGTAAGGGTATGTATAAAGTGAAAGTTATCAAAGATAACCAATAAAAATTATGGAAAGATAAATAATTGAAAAAATTGAAATTTATTTAATAAAATTAGAATAATAATGTCGAAATAAACATTTATCAAATGACTCTATATATATACTGACATTTTGTAGAAAACATAACCATGTGGATTCTATTAATCAAATAATCAAAAGAAAATCATAAAATAATCTCATAATTAGTTAATGAATAATTTAAAACATATAAACTTCCAGAATCTATCTCTTATATAGTTACTATCCACATATATCCTAAAGATAGTTACTATAATGATTTATCCTCAAGGAAACATTCAATTATGGGTAGAAACCCACCTGACTGGGCCAACTAGTTTCTCGTAAGAGACCTAACAATGCATCAGGGGGATATAGAGGGCCTTATACATCACTTAATAAGTACAATATTTTCATATTATTAATGATATGAAACATAATAAAAATAAAAATATATTTTAAAATAAACATATTAAATGTTAATAACTTCCCCCAATCAATAAACACAATCACAAACAATATAGATTGATATTGTTAATGGTATCTAAATATTACATTACCAATGAAAGTAAACATAATACATTAAATAAAAAATTGTTCATGATATCATAATATATAAACATAAATAAATAATAATATTCAACAGGGAAAGGATGAACATATTTTAAATGATATAATTGAACTTTTTTGAGGAAAATGAAAATTTTCACATTAAATATCACTTATTTTTTTTTACAAAAATGAAATTATAAAAGGAAAATAAATTGAGAATAACCTTTTAAATATGTAAAGTAATATTGGAATCATTAAGGTGACCTTAAAATGGGAATTTCGGTTCATTCCATATTTTTTAAAAGAACATCCTTTTTGGAAAATGAACATTTAAAACAGATTTTTTAAAAAAGTAACTTATTAGTATCTTATCAATGATGTAATCATCAATAAAATTAATCAATTATATATATTATCTATAATTAAACATATAAAAAGTGTAAATAAAAAATAATATAATAAAAATTAATTTCACACAAAATCATATCATGATATAATCAATATGGAGATGTTGAACAAAAATAATGGAAATTAGACTAAAAATTATGTTCACACATTCTAATTAATCAAATCATATATCCTATAAAATTAATAAATATAAAAATTTGAATTGAATAACATAAATATTATGAGATAAATGATAGGATATGTCAATGGGAATTACATACACCACACACAAGGAAGAAGTGGTGAATAAGGAATATATCTCATAGAAGTAAAAGTGAGACGATAAACTGTAACCTAACGCATCACATTAGTATGGATTATTTTAATTTCTTGTAGAAATGTTTTAATATTTCTATTAATTTATTGAAGAACAATATTAACATTTATTATAACTTATATGATAATTTTATAACATTATACCACCTTTTCATTAATAATATATCATCAACTTCATTGTTTCAGGTTCATTCATTTCATAATTTCATTGTTGATTTACTTGCATATAATTATGGGTGTCTCTATAAAATGTAATTAAAATTAATGATTTGTAATGATTTTATTTAATTTATATCCAAATATATATATATTTTACCATTTATATTTTTTTCATACATGAGGAATATTCATTTGATAAAATTTTAATGAATAATGTTTTCTTTATTTTTGGTAGTTTTCCAACCATCATGATCTAGTTTCATTTCATTAAATATTATGTATTTATATTAGTTACAGAATAATAACTATTTCATAATATTAATATTAAAATATTTATTACCCATATTAATAGTAGTTTGACTAACCATGATGGGGGTAACAAAAAATGAGAAGAATCCTTATTCAAGGGGAAGGCCAACCACCATATCATGGATAATGGATTCATGTCATCGAATAAGAGGAGGAAATAAAAGGTATGGATTTAAGATATTAAAATAGAAACATAAAATTCATTTATGTACATTATTATTTAGTAATAATTCTTTATGGATAAAGGATATGAGGATAATTTTGAAGAAAATAAAATAAAATAATAGTTGTTCTTTGAGAAAAATTGCCTCTGGAATATCACATTATTGAAGGATTATTTAAAGACATTTGAATTGGTCTTTTGGAAACTCAACATGCACATGGACATTGGAATATTTTATAGGCAATGATATGGAATATAATTTGAGATATTGAACACTTGTGATAATAAATGGGTAGATGAGGATTGTTATTTATACATGAGGAGGGTTGGGTTAGAGTGATTAAATAATTATTATTTTATAATTAATGACAGCAATATTGTGGTGTATTTAATATCAATGAATTTGGATGAAAAATAATAAAAAATCACATTAGGGACAAAAAATATCTTAAAGCCATATTATATTTTGTATTGTTTAGGATTTCCATGCCCTTACCTTTTTACTATCACTCGTTTCATTATTTTACCTATACTGTAGTAAATAATTCTTTTTACCACGTAAATGTTTTTATGGAAAAAAATTAAAATTAACACAATAAATAATTAGGAAATTATGATTACAAATATTGATTCCATTATAAAAAATTCAATTAACATAATTTGAAAAAATATATTAAATATTAATCTCATAGATACAACGAGAAAGAGAGTATTTAATGTAAAATCATTCAATATATTGAATTGTTTTTATATACAATTTCATTTTAAAATGGATTAAAACTACCGAAATATTAACTATTGATATATTATTGAATAATTATTCTTCAAAGAAATCATAAAATATTATATATCTATATATTATTTAGACGAAAAGTCATTTATCAAATAAAATTCAGTATTTTTCACTATTCTACAAAAATAGTAACATATTAGAAGAAACATTTAAAATTAGCCTAAATATTTTTGAAATTATTATTTCCAAATATATTTAGATATATTAAATTAAAATTCATTATGGTTTCAAAATTTATTTTTAAAAGTGTTCACCTTCAAATGGAGGAAAATTACTTTTTGGAAAATACCGATTTTATCTGTTAAATTTAACTTATTTTTATTTTATGTATATCAAAATTATTCACTAAAATAAGAAAAAAATTATTGAATATATAAGATATAAATTTAAATAATATAATTAAATTATATTTATTAAAATAATTTATTGTGGAAAAATTCCATTACGGTCATAAATTGAGATTTTATAAAAATACATCTTTTAGTTTCATTAGGTTTTTATTTTCATTTTTAATTAATTATCAACCAATGAATTCATTTTATAATCATATATAAACTTTATATTAATAATTTAGTTAATCTCATTCATTATATATATTAATATATATAGTTTATATCTATCACAATTAAATAATTTTAATTAATCATCTTTTAATCATGGTGTTCTCTAAAACCTAAGATATCAAACATAGTGTTCATTTAATAAATGTCAAGGCATAAAATTATTGTTATATTAAGTCTATACTAAAGGTTAATACTGATCCCGCATATCTTGAAAGTCACATGATCATGACCCAAAAGTTTCTTCCATTGTTGGAATATTACTTTCTGACTATTCATTTGTTTTAAGATAGAAGGCATTGGTCAATTGAAGATCAGTATCAAGAACCAACATAATACACATGTAGAATCTCATTGTAAAATGGGGATTTTTATTACACATGATTGAATGAGGTTCTCAATTAATACTTATAAGTTATTTAATATAGTTCCTTGTTATGTTAGTTTGTCAAAAATATCTTTTATATAGATGAAATGTGATTATTTGTATAAGAGGTCAGCGATAATCCATATTGCATAATTATTTATAAGAGTATTTTGTATTCATGTGAAAAAGTACATAGAGATTTTATCCTATTTTTACATAGTAATAATAAGAGGTATCATGAATCCTCTAATATTATATCTCACATATTTAACTAGATGAAAACCCAGACATCTAGACACATAATACAAAAATTAACACATCATATTATCCCACTAAAAATGCCCCCTCAAATAAAAATACATCATTTTTGTAATAGGGTTTGTAAATGCATTTTATTTGTGTGAATTGTCCAAAAAGTATAGTTTTATGTCTAGTATATATGGAACACATTATATATTTCAATATTTTATAACACATTCTTAAAAAATGAAGTGATAAAATTTCCCAAAATTCTCAGTATTAATTTCATTCTAAAAGTTCTCATCATCAAATTGTAAATTTATATCATTTATTATAAATTTATTTTCGCAATAATTTAAAATCCTAATCCTTTATTTTCACCATTAATAATTCCCAAATCCATATTTAATATTTCAATAAAGTATTATCTCTATCAATACTCATTCTTGTAAGAAATCGATGTTATTTCATGTTCAATTCATCTGCTACCATGTTTTCATTCCCTAAGTTGTAGTCTATTGAGAAGTCATAATTATTGAGTATATTAAGTTATACCCTTTGTATAATATTGACATATTTCAAATAAGTGGTGTATTTTATTCTATTTTGATCCATTTATATATCATATATTTCATCATGGAGATAATGTATTTATATATTCAATGGAAAGATAGCTGCCAACTCAAGATCATGGGATTAATAGTTTTGTTTGTGATTATGAATTTTCCTTGTTTCAAATGATATATATATATTATTGTTCATTAGTAAAGACCCATATCCACTATTTTATGCATAAAAACATATAATAATCCCATAATTTAAATATAATAAGGAAAAAATCTCATAATTTACCAATTAATTCATTAGATTACAAAAATATTCGTGACATTTCATTTTCAAAAAAATCGTAACCTGTTTTCTTGTAATCAAGGATAATAGGATAACAAATTGGGAAACATATAAATGAATTTCCAAGAGTAACATTTTAAACCAATGAAACTACATACCTTAGTTATATTCATTACTGTAGGTAAATCTTTGAGTTCCCTTTTCATTGCATGATCAACTGATATTCCATCAGTGGAATAATGTGTCCCTGATAAAAAATATTTTAAGTCTATAAATCACCCTTACTAAATTTTTAATATTTCACTTTCTTTTAATAAACCTAGTATTAATCCAAAATTTATTCCTTTATTGCTAATATATTTTATTATACAATATTATTTCAATAATTAATACCACTTAAAAAATCAAGGTTATCCTTGAATACTTTGTTCAATAGATCAATAATAACATAGGGTGAATTAGCCAATCCAAATGATATTATTGTTAACACATAAATTATATACCTTGATTAAGAAGTTGTGTTAGGAATTTTTTTCCTTCTTTACACAAAATTGGTGATAACCATAATTGAGGTTAATTATTAAAGAAATATTTGTCTCAATGAAGATGATCGAATAAGTCATCAATGTCATTAAAAGGATACTTGTTCATTATCTTAATGAAATTTATTTCCCTATAATTAATGAAGAGCCTCATGGAACAAATTTTATTCTTAACGAATAAGTCATGTAATTTCCATAGTGAAATAGTATAGATAATTAATATCTTATCACGCAAATACTTTACTTTTTTCTTAAGCTACACTATGTCCACAGTTTTCATTCTATAAGGAGTTGTTCATATTAGTCATTCACCATGTGTTATGTCAATAAAATACTCAAATTCACTATCAACAGTGTTCCAATGTAATTCATTAGGAAATATATCAATGATTTCTATACAATAGATACAACACCAATATGAAAAATATTTTATCCATCCATATATTTTTAATGTTTTTATCCTTAATAATATCATTTATTAAGCTACTTGGGTAGATCTAGAAAAGTATCAGAATATTATGTTTCTTTTCAAAAGATAATAAATTCTACATCTTCATCAAAAATTGTAATTTATTTATTCTTGCAATATTGTTTTTCAAAATATTTTTAATTCTATTCAATTCCAAGGATAATATCAAATTCAATAATTGTGATGATAATATTTTCATAAAATAAATTACATTTACATATAATAATGGGTAACTTACGACATATCCTTGTTCTTGTGAGAGTAACACCAATAGTTTTGACTGAAAACACCCCTTTAAAATTAAAAAGGTAAATGCCAATATTTATGGAAAATGGGTATTTATAAAATCATTTGAGTATCTAGAATAGAATAAATCATTATATAAATTTTAATATACGATTAAAATACCATAAAACACATAATTTGGAACTTCCACCCCAGTTTTTGTGATTGTGTATGATTTCCCTTCTCTATATTGGCTTCTTATATGGTAGATTACCTTGATGCTTGTGACATTGGGGTGAATAATACCGAATTTCATTACAAATGAACCACTATATATATTTTATTTGTTTCTTCCCTAAACATTAATACTCTAAATTTCACTTATATAAATATCACATTCCCTTCAATCATTTTCCATTATGATTCACTCCACAATTTTCAAAAAGTTTAAATTGCTTTATTCCTTTTGTCTTCTTTAATTAAATTTCTTTTCCATGATACTCATTTGAGATATTATTTTCATTATTTTCGATGAACATATAGGATCTATATGTTCCTTGTGAAATGAAATCAATAATTTTTAATTTTTAATTCTTTCGAACCTAAGACTCTAGGTAAGGTTTAGGGGATGAATATTTGAAAAAGGTAATCAAATATGAACCCAATGGATTCAAGAAGAATATTGATTATATATTGGTTTAATTAAATAAATATATTTCTCTAATTAGTGTAAAATGGGTTTTTTAGAATAATTTTGATGAAAATTTATTAATATTTATAAATAAATCTATAGATTTTACTAAAGGATATAATAAACAAGTGTTCATAGACAATAAAGACACATATGCTATGGTAGCTAGAATTTAAGCTATTAATATACTAATACAATATAAAGAATTATATAATTTCAAGAAATTTCAAATGGATGTGAATATTTATATCTTTAACAGATAATTTCAAGTATAAGATTATATAGAACAACCCCCTAGTTTTGAAAATAAAAATTTCCCAGATTATTCTATTAAACAGATGATCCGATAATTTTTTTAAAATAATTTTCTAAAAATATCTGCATTGTTAAAATTAATGACAATGAAATTATGTTTAAAAAAAATTAAAAATAATTAATGGATTCTTTTTTAGATTTTATGAATTCTACGTTTTAAATTAGGATGATGGGTGAACAAAAATATCTTCTAGGTTGTCAAATTTTACATAAACCTGAAGGAACTTTTATATATCTACATTAGGATATAAAATATCTCATCAGAAAATCAGATATGGAAATCAAAAAAGTATCATTTATCCTATCTAAACATCCAATAAATTATATTTTGATGAATCTGGAAAACTATTTGATGAAATTCTCTTTAGAGGAATGATTGAACATTTACAAATATTAACAAATATTTTTCATGAATTTATATTTTTTGTATCCTTATATGTATGATATAATGTAATTACAAATATTCCCCACTATAAATATATACAATATATTTTTCATCATTTTTACAGAAGTATGGATTTACGTTTAATTTACTCTTATAAAAATAATTTTGAATTTAAAAGTTTTTTGAATTCAAATAGTTGTGGTTATAAAATTGATAGAAAATTTATTTTATTAATGTATCATTTATTTTGATAATATTTAGTTTTTTGGTCATTATAAAAAACACACGATAGATCTTTCTAGTGATGTTGCTGAATATGTGACACCAGGATGTTTTTTTGATCAGGTGTTCTAGATGAAACACACTCTAAATGATTATGAAATTAGTTATAGTACGAAAAATATATGGGAAGATAAAAATGATCCATTTCCATATAAAAATACACAACACATTACTCATCAGAAAATAACATAGATATTGTACATCATTCCTTTATGGATAACACAAAAAAGGATATATAATTTTACAATTCATCAGGAAGAAAGAAGAATGCAACAATGTTTTCACTAAACCCATTTGTTCCAATAGATTTGAGTATATTAAATAAAATTTAAAAATAATAATTAGTAAGTGATCATTAATATCTAATTTATTTACCAATATCCTCACATTATTGATCTCATTTTTTAAGGGGGAATACAAATGTCATGGTATTTTGGAACATTATTGTTTTCTAGATATTTTATATTTCCTGGAAAAAAATTCCACATATTTTTTTGATACAAAATTAAAATTTTTACTAAAAGGAATCATAATAATAAATACATACTATTTTCTGGAAATATAGTTTTTACTAATGGTGCTGAATAAAATATTTATTCAAACATTTATCAGATGGTGTTTATTTATAAATATTATCAGATTCAATTTAGTTTAGAAATTATAAGAATAAAATACGAAAAGGATGAAATTTTTATTCAGAAAGTAAATTTTTACTCTGAGAGACATTAGTCTAATATTTTATTTTATATTTATCCATTTATTTTATTTTTCTATTTTGTTATATATATAATCTACATTTCAGAAACATCCAATTTTTTAAAAAATTAAATTTAATATTATCAATAAATACATTAGTATGATGAATTGTTATCACACACACACATATATCTATATATAAATATATAACATTAAGGGTTCCATATATTATAATTAATCACTTGAGGATTACTTTCAACCATTGAATCGGAATATCATTTTAATCTGAATTTTTTGATTTCTAGAATTAAAAATGGTCACTCTCTTATCCTATATATAATATCATGGGCCATTATATCCCATATATATTGTCATAAATTTAGATCAAACTTAATTCTAATCAGATTGAAAATTTTCAAATTATCATGATTCACCTTTTATGTCAGATTATTTTTCTCTCAGAATCAGTGTTAGTATAATGGAATCTACTGTGGAATTTTTTAATCGATAAGTAGTAAAGGATATTTTTATCATCAAATAAAAAATTATTATAATAAAATATTTTTAATCATGGTATATTGTTTCAATTAATGGAAATATTATGTGTAAAAGAATATGATTTTGATATCAATAATCCAAACATTTGTAAATATTTCTACTCTTCATTGTAATTATTTATAAAAGAGGGTTTGGAAGTAATTATTTAAATATTTTTTGGGAGATATTCAACATAACTATTAACAAAGTTGGTAATTTAGTTGAAGATGGATTATAATGAGATGATTACCTTCCATGTCACATGATCTTGGAGAAGATATGATCTTTTGATAAATAAAATTTAGAATCATCTTTTTTTACTTATGAAAAACTATGAAAATTATTTTTTTGTGATACTAGATAAAAGAGTTGAAACTACTTAGATGAATGGTTATATGGTTGTGAAAAAATGATACATTTGTATGTTTAATGGATATGATTTCTTCATATTTGATATCCTAATCAATATTTGGAAGACATGGCTAAAACTATTTTTATTTTTGTCATTTGTAGTAATAATTAAATCCTCTATGAGGTTGTGAATTAGTATTTCTCCATGTTTCATAAATAACATGTTCATTAATTGTATGTTTTTTTAAGATTAAAAAACAAGAATATATTGTTCAATAACTATGTTCGCTGATTGGTGAAGTAACCATGGATATAATTAATCTTTTATTTAATATAAAACATAATAATATTGAAGAAAAATAGGGAATATCAGTGTGTGATGTTGATGAATTAAAATGGAATCAACCAATAAAAGATAAAAGGAAAGATGATTCCTCTCATCTAAAGAAACAAATGAAATTTAAAACTATATTCGATGGGGACATTATACAATTATATGACGACATAGATCAGATGAAATACAAGAGATATATGTTTGAGTGTCAAAAATTATGAGTCTTTAAACCTCAAGATAAATATAGATGAGGCTATAAAAGAGACCAAAAAGAAAAAAATTGTATAGAAAAGTATTGAACAAACTATTATAATTTACAAATTATTAAATTGGGTTGATAAATATTTAGTAAATATTCCTCTTTCAATTTCACCATTGTCATTAGTCCAATTAGTTCATAGTTCCCAATCACATTCTATTTCTGATTACACTTTTCTATATTATTCAACCCTAATAGATTTATAATTTGTTGAAATTTTTGTGGTTCATATTAGAATTTAGAAGGGAATGAATGGAAAATTAGAATTTAAACCTCAAGATCATAAATAATTTAAAGATATATTTCATAATACTGTTCAAAAATCATTTCAAAATTCTTGAAAAATATATCCAAAAGGTGTATGGAAGATGGAAAATAGATATTGAAAATAGAATAAAAATATGAACAAGATAAATAAGAAGGATTCTCCTCATAGTCAGAATTATCCCCTATATACTTATTCACATAGTTCAATAAATTCCAATATTATATTTTTCTATGAAAAATCATAAAAGATTGAGGAAGATTAAGAAAAACAGAATCACACAAAACTATCAAACAATGTTGATACTGATAAGGATGTTGATGTTATGAAGCGTTTAGGTGATGAAAATGAGAAGGAAACATAACTGATATATGTTTTTCTATCTCACCTATAAATTTCAAAAGATTCATCAAAGTCATATGATATATTAGCCAATTAATGAAAAAATACAATTTACTATATTTTCTCATAAATTCAAATAGATTAAAAATTATGTGCCTTTTCTTTCATATATTGAATCTATGTGAAAAGAAATTCTATATAGTATACATGATAAATTAAATACTTTGATATTTTTAAATGAAACTATTGTTGAAAATGAATCTATTATAAAATATATAAAAAATAAATCAATGACCTGTAATATTATATTAAAAAATGATAAAATAGAAGGGAAAATTGATAGAGATTTTAAAGTTCCTGATGAAAAATTTTAGGAAGTTAAAAATTAAACTTTGATGTTGTTAACATTTATTATAATCTATCATTAAATGTTTCAAATAGAATAAAATTTATGGTATAATAAAAAGATTTTTTGAACTCTCAGATTTATGATATTACAGAACTCAAATGATAAAATCAAAATGTTATTAAATGAAATTCTGTAATTCGATATTTTAAGTAGAATTCCAGAAGATGAAAGATGAAAATTATATGTGCATACATCCTGAAGAAGATTTAGTCAATGTAAAAAAAATAAATAACAAGATTGATATTGAAAATAAAAAATAGGGAATCTTGAGTCTAGAGCTCAATGGATTGATAATTACTAGGAGTATCTCTAGATAAAAAGAATAAATAATCAATATTCTCTTCAATAACGAATGATAAAATTATTTCTAAACCCTAGATGTATTGATGAATCAAGCATGTTGACTAAATTAAGAATCTATGAATTATTCTTTAAATGTATTTTTTTAATGTTTTCTAATATTTCATGGTGGAATATTATTCTTTTAATTGATGAATAATTATTAAAACATAATAATTTTATAATACTTTGAAAACTATTATATAAATATATTATTTCTCATAATTCTTTTTGAAAATAAAAAATGTGTAAAATTATTAAAGTGGGAAATTATTTGAGGTTTTAATTTTATCAAGAAGTATGAACATATGAATTTAGATAATATGATGAGGGGGATTGTATTCTTATTCTTACAAAGTAATTTTATTTGACACTAGATGTGGAATGTTGAATGAAATGAAATTATCAATCCAGAGATGTTTAAGATAATTAAAATGGGAGATATTTCTAATGAATAATTTCATTGACGTTCTTAATCAATTATAGGGTTGTAAGTTTTTTCAATGTTAATATTTTTATTCATTTTTTATTTATTTTTCTTATTTATTTTCTGAAAAGGGAGATTTTTGAGTTGATTTTTTGAATTCTTTTTATTTTATTTTCCTTTATTTAGAAAATAAAAAACAAATTCTCAAATCCATATTTTAATAAAATTATATTTCCCATCAATTTTTTAATTTTTTGGAAAATATATCTTTCAACTGAATGATGAAATAAATCTTAACTAAATAAATAATCACATAGCCTTCTTAAATTCTAATCCATAATATTGACTAGAGTCTAGTTTGTTAGAATAACTAATATCTTATTCATTTGTTTGAATAATGTTTTTTACATCGATCTATCCAAATTCATCTCCATCGATTCTAAAGTATTTTTTTTCATCATATTATTTAATGATCAATTCATAAGAATGAAAATGATATAGTCATTAGGACTGAAAAACGTTTATAATATTAGTTTTTCAATTATTGATATCATTTGAACCTTAATATTGAATTGTAATTGTGTTACTAAAACACATCTGATGATAAAATAATTTTATAATATGCGAACTAAAGAAATGATGATGTTGTTTAATCCATATCTTATATTCATGGAAATAGTAATATTTGAGGGAATCATATAAATAAGAGTGAATTTATGAAGTTGGGATCTGATGTTTTTACCAATTAACATGTATGGGATTCTCTCTTCCTTGGGATTTCATTTTTAGAAATTGAAAATATTTAATGATTTCATGTTCTAATGAATATGTGGGAAGGTTGTAAATTTCTTATTACATTTTTCTTTTTCTGTAACTGATTCTAAATTAGGTTTAGATTGAGGGATTCAAGGCATAAGAATATGAGAGATACCAATAGGGTTGATCAAGGGATTCTAAGGGATTTGAAGATAGAGATATAATTGACCTCTATATTGAGGGATATTATGTCTGAGAAAGACATATGCATTTTTATATTTGTATAAAGGGATTTAATGGGGATAAAAGACAGACCTTGTTGTACTATTGAAAATTATTGATATACCATGTCATGATTACTGACTTTCGTAACAATTATGGGTAATGAGTAGAATATATTTTATATATCTTGTATATCATTATTACATTCTGATATGATTTCATATTAATTTCTTTAATAATTTTTATATTTCATTTTGTAATTTATATTAGAAATTATATTTTATATAGTATTTCTATAATATGTTTAATCGGACTATTTGTAATTATATTTATTATATTTTATTTATCATCCATATTTAGAGTATGATAAATTTTTTATTATCATCAAAATATTGTTATGTATCATTTTTATAGAAAACTAGGTTTGGATATTATCAGAAAATAACTCAAAACTAAAACTCACCCCCCCTCTTATAACCATCATATACACAAAAAACCAACAATGTTCATTCTTTCACTCTTTTTTGAATATATAATTTTTTGGAAAACCATATAACCTTGTAAGTGTAGTCCCATGTTCATCATAACATTATTATTCTTTTCTCATTAAGTAGAGTATCTTTTTCTTCATTTTTTTCTCACAAAAAAAATAATTATCCATGAATGTATTCTTAAATGATTTTAATTTTAAGAATTACCTTTCCTCTTCCTCTCTATTATTATGGATCAATGGCAACTAAATAGTAGCCTCTCCTGTTATAAAATACTAATAATTTTTAACTTGTTCATACTCAATACATTGTAAGGACATAAATATATTCTGTATTTACTTAATCCATTTCTCAGATACCATTGTATTTATTGTTTTTGTTAATACTAGGGGCTTCGACCGCATAAAACGTACCAATATAGAATCATATCATTATATAATAGGTTACTCCTTCTATGAAATGTTATTTTATATAACCATATTTAGATACCCTAATATAGTCATAATATTTTCACTTCAAATACTAGAAATGTTGGATTCTTTAGTATGAAAATAACGATATTATCCTGAAGTATTGATACACATATTCCTTCTAGGTTCCATTTCTATGAAAATATAATATACTAAAATAAATAATAAAAATATTAATTTTGAATAACAATGTATTATTCGAAATGTGGTGTAACACTTATCAAAAATTAAAATTGATGAATTTTTAATATCATAATAATAATAATGGTTTCTTTGGAGATATATTTAGTTTCAAATCATTTAGAATTGTTAGATTATAAAATTTTAATTAATTTAATTAAATCCCCACAGATAGTTTAACCAAGAGTAAAATAAGGATCGATATAAAGAACTAGGTGATGATTGTGTCAAGCCCAATGCACCCTTCTTTTATTTATTACCTCTTAGTGCCCCATTTCTAGAACATTATCCATGTGCAATATCCATAAATGGATTGATTTCTAGAATAATTCACTTAAAATATTATTTATCAAAACAATATGTTTCTCTCATTTAGTTATCTCAAATTTATGTCATAGGTATATATTCTCTAATCTTTTTTGATTTTACTTCCCATGGATTCTACTAAACATTTTTGAATACTCACTATAACAACCCCAACTCCAGAGAGATGGAGTCAGATCCCAACATCAATAAATTAGCATAGATAGAAAGGGTCAAATTCTAAATTACCAATCATTTGTGAAATTTTGGAGGCCCAAAAACACATGTTATACTAATATTACATTTGGAAAATAAAAAATAATATATAAAACATAAAAATAAACTGAATAATTCAAAACTCGTTTAAATATTTCTTCTTCATATTGTATGGAATGTAATCCAAATATTGTTGACTTACATTCCACTAAATCGACCATGAATCAACAAAAAATTATAATCATGTAAAGGTAAATAACGTAAAAACATTCGATTTAATCTATAAACTCATAATGTAATTCATCTAGATATAATATCAATGTGAAATATTAATGGATAATAAGATAAGGAATATTAAATATTTTATGGTAAATAACTGAAAACACATTCAATTTATACAATAAACATTTGATGAAATGAATCCAGAGATAATATTTTTTAAAGAATATCATTGATAATAATAAAAAAATTAATAATTATTGAAATGAATAATAAATAGAATACATGTTCTCAAAAACATGATGGATCTACCATCAATACCCTTTATAATATATTTTAAAACTAGAAGTTGAAACCCACTTAGTTTGGCCAACTGATTTGCCTCTTCAGACCAATGGGTGCATCAAGGGGATGTATAATTCCAGTGTTCACTAATTAATATAGTTCTAAATCATTCCTCATCTATAATATCAAATTAATTATATATAAAAAACGTCTTATCATTAAATAGGTGTATTGAGTAAAGGATAATAATTTATAAATATTTTACTAGTTAATAAAAAGACATCGAATGTAAACACAATTTCTAAAAATTGTATATAGTTTAGTTAAAAATCATATCCGACCTATAAGAATATTTTTATTTATCATAAATTCAATTCCAATGAGAATTGATTCAGAAAAATTTATTACTTCAGGAGAATGATAATAATCTCAAAATAATGTGAAATTGTACAATAAATATTACCTCTTATAATTTTTTTCCAATACACATGAATTAAATAATTCA
The DNA here is from genome assembly GCA_963277665.1 of Viscum album. Lineage (NCBI taxonomy): Eukaryota > Viridiplantae > Streptophyta > Magnoliopsida > Santalales > Viscaceae > Viscum > Viscum album. Next base: position 304,876,326 of record OY728166.1, read on the forward strand.
ACTTGAATCATTAAAAACAATTCATTAATATGTAATAATGTCATTACATGTTAAATGTTATTTATATACACCATATAATATAAATTTGGTCCATGATTTTGTTAATAATTTAATTTCATTATAATAATTTTAATGATTATTAATTATTTTATTATAATCATTACCATATTATATAAAATTAGTTACTCAATTAAATTTACTTCAGTTTTTTTCAGTAATATTTGACTTATGTGACGAAAATGACTTCAGGTGGTTGACTATTCAACTACGAGGCCATTTTTTCAAAATATTCATAATAATAATCCTAAAATAGTTATCATATTTATACATCAATTATAATTTTCAGGCTAATAATGAAAATGTGTTTTGATAAATGATTTATGGTGTGATCATATAGAATATAGGTAGTACATTCACATGAATAACATTTCCAATTTTCCAAAATCATTATAGTGTAAAGGTAGGTAATACTCTATCATTAAAAAATGATCATAAAATTCTAAATACAATTTTATTTATATAAATATAATTATATATAAAATTCATTTAGTGTGGTTATAAAAATAGATATTCACATCTCTTTTTGATGGTTTGAGTCCACATGTACATGAATGATGTGATTATCATTCAGTGAGTGAAATGGTAAGAAAGGGAATGATACCCTATCTTTTAATATATTAAAATATTCCATTCATATCATAATTATTTCATTCATATCACATAGAATAATTAAATTATTTATACCTTCTATATAAATCATTTGTGTAAAATCAATCACATCGCTTCGTGTGGTGGTAGTCTGGAAAACACACGATCAATGTTATCGTATCACCAAAAAATAAAAATAAAAAACGTCATATATGATAAAATGACTCCATATGCCTTATTATGTTATAAATATCTCATATAAACTGTATATCATTTTTCATTCACAACCATGAAATGTATTAATGAAGAATGTGTCACATCGTTTCACGAGACATGAGTCCACCATACACATGAGTGATGTAATCGTTTCCCATTTCTGGTAAAAGAAGATGGATATAGGTAATCACATTAAAATAATAAAATATATGTTAATTTTATATACATATATTATCATATAAAAAATAATAATTGTTTAAGGGGGTGGTAGATGAAATTAAACAAAAATTCATAGTTCATAATTTTACCTTTTATCGGGCCACCAAATTAGAATTATATTAAAATTATTCTAAGAATGTATTTTGGAAATAAAAAAAGATTATATTATTATTTTATGAAAGATTTAAATTTAGTTTTATAGGTAATTTATGATCCTAATTGGATTTAATTTTTGATTAATGTAGGATTTTGGTTTACCATTTCTATGCGAGGTGAGTGGCACACATGTAATTTTTTAAAATAAAATGGTACACTGACATTTTTCAAATTAAAAAATGATTAAAATCAGACTATTATTAATCATTATAAATAATTATATTTAAATATTTCTAGGAATTATATTTTATATATGTATATAAATCAATTCTAGGCTTATCTTTTGAGTTTACCCCATAATAATACCTTTTTTACCTTAACTGTGGTAAATATTTTTTATTTTTATCACTAATAATTTTGTTAAAAAAATTATTTTAACTTATTAGAAAAAATAATTTTTTATTATTCCATAGAATGATTCTATTTTTTAAATTAACAATTTTATAAGTGGAAAATATTAATATAATATTACTCCAACAGGAGTGACAAGAATGATGGTTTTCATATGGAAAATGTTCAAAATTCTACAAATTGTTTATATGATAATTCAATTTGAAGATAATTCCAATAACCTAAATTCATTTTTTATAATTAAACGAATTATATATTAAAACAACTTTAGAATAAAATTTATCATTGTTATTAATTGAAATAAAATGTATGATTTTAATAAAAATCCATATTTTTTACTGTTAAATGAAAAATGACTCATTTGTAAAAAACCCAAAAAAACAAACTATAATATAATTTTTATACACTAATATTAAAAATGAAGTTTATTTTTCAAAATTAATTATCAAAAAGTTGAAAATATGAATTATATATCATTTTGAAAATGAATTATTAAACTATTTGGAAAAAATAGAGCTTCTCAAAAAAATTTCTTTTCCAATAAATTTGTTTTAATTTTATCTATTATAAATAAATTTAGATTTCATTAATTTTATAAACATATAAACCATATGATTTTAAATATTTTATTTTTATTATTCATTCCCAGTAATTTAATGTCTATTTTATAATGTTCATGATTTAATATTAACAATTTCAAATAGTGTTATGTTTCATTCAAACCCTGTGTTCTGTGCATTACAATATATCGCGGAGGTTGAATTTATTATAAAATAATAATATTTTAAATATTTTTGTTGTTAAAATAAATATTAGGATATAAAATATAACAAACATTCTTAATACTTCTTATCATATAGTTCAAAAAGAGATAACACCTTTCACAATTGTAATGGGAACATTATGTACAAAATATAAGGTTTCTAATTTTGATGATTATTTTTTTGATATGTATAATAATAGTTTTAAAAAATACTTGATAATGTTTATATTACCAAGAAAAAAGAAACCAATAGTTTTAATGGGTGTGATTAATAATTACAGGTAATGAATAATCATGTAAAATGATTTATAATGAATGTATTATAGGGTTGTACCATCATAAACATGGGGTCATGGGTGGTCAATTTCTTTATTTAATTGAGAATTGTTTCACCAAATATCCATTCAATTGAATTGTGGTTATTTTTATTGTTCGTTGGGTATTTAGGGATTAGGATAAGTATGATACTCAGGAGATAAATTTTCATTATTTGGAAACTATTTTTAACTATGACACATATTATTATCTTAATTTTTATGTAGTATGACACTTAAGTTTTGATGGTGATCATGTTGTGATTTTTTTCCAGGCTTGTGTTATGGAATGAATATAACTCTCATGTTATGGATTACCAATTTTTAAAAATTATTATAAATATATATTCCAATTGATATTTATTTAAAAATCATCAACATCTCATGAATACTTGTAGATTATAGGTGCATCATTAGAGATATTTTAATATCAATTCATAGATTTTTTTCTTTTATTTTAATGATCTATCTCTTAAGATTTTAAGTGAATTTCATCTCTATTTTTCTATGCATCATCTTTCTTTATCTTTTCCTAATATTTAATGGAGACTTTGGAATTACGTTGGATTCGGTTCTATTGATATGGAGTTAGGTTTAATTGAGATATTTATGATATAACATACTAACTATTATCATATTGCGGAATAGTGGGGTTTCCATCCTCTTTTCAATTTTTATAGTAATTATTCATTTTTTTATTGAGGTAGGTGATTTGAGAAATAAATTTCTGTATTTATTTTGGAAGTGTGGGTTACCATGATTCTATTTTCTTTTTGAGGATATTAGGAATTTATATAATTAATATAATGAATTTTACTAGAGATGTTATAGGGAAGGTGTGAATATGGAATTATTATTAGACCTATTTTCTATACTATGTTTAATGAATAATGATGTATGGTTAATAAAGATTTTATGAGGGGATTTACATTGAAATTATTGTTATATAATTTCATTTTGATACCTTCCACCTTTTAAAATTGGATTATCATATATCAATAGTAATGCATTAGAAGAATGTAAAGATGGAATTTAACTTTTTTTTCAGGCCTAAATGGATGATTATATAAGGGAGTCTGATAAAAGGTATAATTTTATATATCATTATTTATTTAAATTTCTATTGTATGTAATTTTATTGATGTTTTTACTATTTATATAGTCTTTTTTAGTTAATCTATGTTGTATATTTTGGATTACAGTGTTATTTCATTACCATAGTTAATGTTGAGGTTTATGATGTGTAATATTGTTGATGGGTTTTGATGGAGTATATTTGGAAGAGTATGTGATGTTTTAATAGGGGTGTATTGATATTATTTCTATTCATTAATATGTTTTCAGTTATTTATGTAGTTATGATAATTGTTTTTGAGATTTGGGTGTTATTTTCCCAGTACCATGTGTTTTTACTATAACTAAATTAAAAAAATCAATGGATAATTGAAATAATAATGGGTTTTTGAATTCAAAAGATGTAAAAAAGTTATTTTCTAAATTTAGTAAGTTATTATTTGTAAGATAGGTTAAAAAATAAAATGTTCGGAGCAAGGAATAATAATTGATAAGGAATAATGAACTACATGAAATTAAAATGTTTTATAATGATTGGATTTCCATTAAATAATTTCTTGTGATGGAACAATGGATAATGATGGAAAATATATAAATTTCAATGAAGAATAAAATTATTAAATAATAATGTTTTATGTATATATTTTTTTAATTTATATGGAAAATTTTTAAATAGTAATTTAAGTGATTTATAGTTATTAATGGAAATGATGTAGGGGCTATTGACGTTTAAAAAAGCCATGGTTTTTTTGATCCATTATGATGAGAATGTGTGTGAAAAATATACCTTTTATATTTTCATGATATTTTTTTCCCCACCACCTATTTCATGTAGCCTTAACTATTACCACATAGTTGTGGATTCTATGTGTCTTCTGCAACATCTAGAAAAAAATTGGATGATCATTTGACTACTCATTTTTTATAATTTCTCTTCACACATAGTAAACGTTGTGTTGACTCATACTGTGTATATATATATATGATATTTAATTGCATGTGTTAATGGTATAAATAGACTGGTTGATAGGATTATAGGGTTTTATATGTTTACATAGTTGGTGTCATGAAGAATGTGAAAATTGACCGAGTTTATATCTATTGTATTCCTCATATGCTACTCTCATGAGTATGTAGTGTGTGGTTAAGATGTTCAGATTCAATATGTTTTAGTATATATGTTGGTGTTTTTAGAGTTCCAATTTGTTTATGTGAATGGATTTATATGGATGTTATTTTAATATATGATTAATGTCTTGCGTCTTGATAGTATCCAAAATAGTGGGGGAGTAGATATAGGCTACCTTATCATTCTATTATTTTTATATTTTCTTACACTATCAAGATTTGTTATTAGGTTGGGAGTCCTTTATGAGGATACTTGATAGTCATCCCAGTTAAGGTTAAACTTGGTTTATATTTTTATTAACAGTGGTATTAGTATCATTTTTCCACAATATCACATGTGTTTTCTGATAACACAAATACTTGAGACCGTACAATAGCAAGTAAACATCATATCCAAGATTATCATGAATTGTACACAATAATGAGAATATTCATTTCTATATTTAAATTTGTAATTTATAAATTTTAGAATATTTTTTTCAAAAAATAATCTTCATTTTCTAATTCCCCTTATAAATATTATCTTGGGATGAATTTTTTGGATTTTATGGAAATGGTTGTTTTTCTGTGATTAGTTGAAATAAGTTTTTTTGGTTAAAATGAGGAATATTATTTCATTTATCCGATATAATTATATAGTCAAACTCACAAAAAAATTCAATAAATAAAATAGGTTTTTAGTGAATAAAATTATTCATCATAATATATTCTTTAATCATATTAATCCAAGGACTATCATTTCCTAACTAATTAAAATGATAAACTAGATTATTATATTTTTAATCTTTTTGTAAAATAAATATTTTTAATGGTGATATTTTGTTTTTCAATTCCATTAAATAATTATAACTTTTTATTTAATTATGTCATTAAAATATTTATCCATTGTAATTTGTTCATATATTTAAATTTTAATCGCCCGAATTATATTTTTGTAAAATTTATTTTAATGATATTATGTATATTTATATTTTAATTAAACATTAAAAACAATATATATTTTTTAACAAAATAATATTTTAAGTCATACAGATCTAATTAGTAAAATTTTTAAACCTTATATTTTTATGACAAGATTAATTACTAATGATAAAAAGTAATTACTAAGGTAAAAGTAAATTTGCCTATAAGATAAAAAGTAAAAATAAATATCCATAATATAATCAATGATATATCAAAAAAATATTTCTGGTTTATTTTCATCACACACTAACATTTCCATTTTATTCTGCCCATTTTTTCCAACTTTACCTTACATGTTAAATTTATGTTGATGAATATGTTGGGGTTACTATGAAAACAACCCTTCCCTTCGCTTATAAGTGGGTAAAAATTACACCACTCCAAGACTCCCGTAATCGTAAAATTTATCCTTGAAACTATATAAAATTACTCATCCAAAAAACCTATATATTGTTCCAAAGATTGTTTTCTCCATTGGTAAGCATTAGGTCTTCAATTTTTTTTTGAATTCTAATTACAATTCATGTCATCGACATGAGTATTATCAAGTTCATGTATTTTAAACATAATAATCTTATTAATTTTTTTAGAAATGATAATATAACATCATTATTATGATTAATATACTATAATGATATTATATTGGGTGTATTATTTTTTTCTATTCATCTAAAACAATTATTAATAAAAATACAATCGGCATTCGTGTGTATGTGCGTACTACTACCACCATGAGAAACAGAATCCATATCTTATCACTACCAATAAATACTTCATTATAGAATGGTTTAGTAATTTGATATTATTTTATGATATCATTAAGGGTTTTTTAAGAAAATTTTGATACCTATTAATCATATGATCAATAAATGATCATCACTAATTCAATCATTTAAAATATGTCTGTAAAGTCAAAATCATTTTATTCAAAATATATAATATTTTCATGTCCATTAATTAATCGAATAATTCCATTATAATTATATTATGTCATACTATTATACATTAAATATTATCATTATTGTTCTATAATAATTATATTATAACAAAACCAGCTCATATTCATTCATAAAACTGGGGTATGTTTATGATTGGGTGAGTGTAACCTCATACATGAGCAGTATTATAAATTTATATAATTAATGAATATGGAAATATTATTACTTTTATAATATAATTTAAATTTAAAAATAATAGTTTTTTATTCAGGATATGTTCTATTATATTAAATTTATTAGTTAAGAAAACAACCTCTGATCGTTAATAATCACATAAACATATTTTATTGATTTCATATTCAAGGATAATGTCTAAAAAACTCATGAAAGGAATTTGAAACATTATAAATAATTATTAAACGTACATAAAGTTAACATTAATAATCATTTTATGGTTAATTTTTGACGAATAATGATTATCATCACCACTTTTATGAAACTAGTATAAACCATCCAAACTACAAACACCTGATGAAGAAAATATGTTAAATTATAATAGTTATTTTTTAATATTTTAGATAAAAAATGAAAAAATATATGTTTAAGATTATAAATTAATTTATTATGAAATATATTTTGTATATACTATTTTAATTATTTCTCATGTAATTTAGGACATGTGTTAAGGTAATTATATCTCAGATTTTTCAATTTGAGGAATATTTTGTTTTATAACAAAATTAATTATATATGGTGTACATATTGAAAATTTAATATTGAATACAAAAAAATATTTTAATCATAAGATATAATGATAAATTTATATCCCGCTCATAAATGATATTTTTTATTTAGTTTTACCAAATCTATTAGTGGGGTTTTCTATATTAATTTTTTCCCTTAGGAGTCAAGATTTATGAACCAAAAATTTCTTTTTCTATTGGGAATCCATTCGAATTATTAAATATTACCTTATTAATTAGAAAATATATGTGATATATATGTCTATTTTTTTATCCCACTCTCTTATTATATTTATTCAATAGTTACCAAAATCATTTTGAAACTCAATATTCAACACTATGGAAAACCCATAAAACATATTGGTAAAGTAAAAGTGTGTGTATAAACCTATAAAATGAAACATTATATGGATACTAGAACGTGGATGTAGAAATGTAACAAATTCATTTAAATGAAATAAGCCAAAAAGGCCGGTTTATCATTGAATCAATCATCACCATAATTAAATAAGAGTGGACTTGAGTCTATATGTTTACAAACAAACTATCGAGGGATACACTTTAGACTATTTATAATCTCGTTATAAACCATGATAAATGATTTTTAATCAATTTAATATTGATACTACCCTGAAAATTTATTGAAACCAATTACTATATTCTATGGATAACCAAACACATTGAATATACCCTAACCACTAATTGTTTTTTGAAATGTGTACATATTATAAATTTGATGATGACCCTTATATCATATTAGTTTATTAAGGTATGTATTAAAAGATATATACATTATTATAATGAATGGGGATGTCCTTTTATTTCTTATTTATCTTTATATGGATATACATTCCATTATTTTGTTCCTGGTTCCTTAGGGAATGTTATGAAAAGTCATGTTTACTCTTATATTTTATACATCAGACATATTCAATTGATTGGTGGGATCTATAATTATATATTACCTTAGTGCATTGAATAATCAACAGAGCTGAAATATGTTGGGATTTTGTTATACATCTTTACTTATCAAAATAGTTTCTTATTACAAGAACCTAATAATATATTTTTATGTTTAAAACTATACATTCTATAAATATGAGATTAGTGATTTTTTATACAAATATTCATCTGTTGTCATAGATATAGAATTGTGGTAGTTTTATATAATTATGGATTCGTGTTTCTGATTATTTAATAACATATCACTTATTCCATGAAGATTGTATTTTAGCTTCTTCTTTATGTTACTCCTTACTGAGAATTTGATCTCACTTTTTTTCTTTTCTATATAAATATTAAATGAGAAATATGTTTAATATTCAAGGATATAATAGAAATGATATTTATTTTTCTCTCATTGCTTTCATGATCTATTTGATATTTTCTAATGAAATTTATTTATGTATCTTATCGTCCATGATTATTATGTAATGCGGTTATATGGGAAATATTGTATTTTGTACCAATAATGTAACATAACTACTGAAAATTGTTTCCTAGATTATGAGAAATTATAGTTTGTATCAAAATGTACATATTAAAAACCATGGCGATTAAATTTATAGGTACCTATTTATATATATCTATTATTATGAAAACCATAATAATTTTATAGGAACTCTATAGAATAAAATTATTTTTCTAACTTCTATATCATGATATCACTATGTGTTTACCATTTTAGAGTGATATAGATTACTAAGATTTATGGGAACTATATCAAGTCTCAAATTAAAATTAGTAATCTTCCCCGTGAACATGTAAATTAATATAGATTTGATACTAATCAGATAAAACCATATTAAAGTCATTGATATAGGTTATAATAATTAATATATCTCATATAGAGTGAACTGTTAACACACATCATGGTGTAACTATGTTGGACCATTTCATATTATAACTATATCCATCACATTTTATATTTATTGATCTATTATTAGTTAAATAATGTATCATGTTAATATGGATAATCGTTCCCACTTTGGGAAGTAGTGAAAATGAAAAATTCATGACAGGGTTCTACCATTCATACGATGATATTATCAAATAGTGGTAATTGATTCAAAAAGATGATGATAATTATGAAATAAATCATATATAAAATGTAACTCTTATGAAGGTATTGTATAGAAAATACATTTTTAATGGGAAAAGAGACAAAATGGAAAGGTATTTACCCAAAAATAGACAAAATGAGATAGAAAATTTTGTTGAGTATTAGGATAGCATTATAAGGATAGAAATACATGTTTTTATATATGTACATTGACCATAAAACAATTATCATTTCATTGATGTGTTATGATTGTGTTTTTTAAGGGCATTATTTTGTTTAACCCTTTTATTTTTATGACCATATATTCTCAAGAATCATTATGATAGAAAATTATTTCTCCATGAAATATGTATTCAATCGAAATCATGAGAATAATAGGTTATCAAAAAACTATGATTAATTGTTTAAAAAAGGGGAAGAAAGGAAGGAAGAGAATTTCTACATGAGAGAAGTAAAGGGAGAAACACTTCAGGGATTATAATATGGGAAAATGAATTTTTTACATGTGTTGAGAAAAAGTCTATTAAATTTGGAAATGAAACAAAAATGATGGATTTTTTTATGTTTAATGATTTATTATTTTTATGATTAGAAATTTTATGAACCAATGCTTCAAATATAATGGAATTTTATTTAGAAAATCACAAGGTATAAAATCTAATATTTCATGATTAGCACTACTTATGTCGAACTCTGTAATGATATAGCTATAGGTACGTTGGTAAGGAACTCAATTTATGATATTGTTTTATTTTTATTCAGGAGTTTTCACAATTTTATATATTTAACATTTTCCAATAACAAAAAATATTTTCCCATCATCTTAGTAATAGAGTTTTAAATTATTGAAATATTTTGAAATATTATTTTTATAAAGTTATTTTTGGAAGAACATAATATTCTATGTGGACATACACTATTTACATTATCAGATTCTTTATCTGTGGTTCAGATCGATATGATCCTTGGAATGCATTAGATTTCAATTCATGATGCTTAAATTTATTTCCAAGAGAAATATATTATTATCTATAAATGTGAGATGGGATCTCCTATCCTTATTGGGGAAATATAATATTTTTGTTGTGTATGGATCATCCCCCAGTGGCTCTCCTTAATGATATTTTGGGAAGAGTGAAAGATAAAGTGTGTTCTATGTATAACGAAGATATCCAAATAATAGTGTATGTACTTTGGTATAAAAACATTTATTTTTTCTAAGAAGAATAACCTAGTATTAAACTAGAATATGAAGTTAAATTAGTCATTAATCACATTCTATATATAATCCATATCTATGAAACACCATATGGAATAGAACTAGTGTAGTTTCCAGAGATGAAAAAAATCAACAAGAGTTTTCAGATAGGGTATTTATATTTCATAGTGTTTTAAAAATGGGAGCCCGTATTTTATTCATGAATAACTAGGATGGGTTCATGAGATTTTTCATAGGTTATACATATATCAACTCCATTAATATGAAAAATATTTCAATTGTATTATACATAGATGACTCATTTAATTAAATTCAAGGATCCCAATACCTTTCAATGTTATATTTCTTCTCTCATTATCACTCTCTTAGGGTGATGAAGTATGATATACTAAAAATTAAAATTTGATAAGGGTCTTAACATTTTTTGTTTACAGTACAACATTTTGGATTGACTAATTCACCTACTATATTTTTTTATTTATAGATAGAGTGTTAATGTGTATTTGGATAAATTTTTATTTGTTTTCTTTGATACAATATTCCAAATAAAATAGGATATATAAGAATCACATGACTCATCTAAAAATTATCCATAATACCCTTAGATAAAATAAAATATATGTTATAAGTAATAAAGGTGGATTTTATCCCAATTATATTTTCTTTTCTGGTTATACTTTCTCTATGGATGGAATGTTTTTTGACCCTTAAAATACAATGGTGGTCAATGAATGGATAATAGAAGTAAATAGAACCTATATTGGATATATTTTAGTATTTTAGTATTTTTATTAGTGATTTATTTTCAGGATTTTGACTAGATATCCAACATTTTTTTGATATTAACATATAGAGTGGTCAAATTAATATGTTCAAATGTTAGGAATGTTTTGAAGATATAATGATGAGACCGATTAATTCACCAATATTTACATTACCATATGATAAGGATTTATTTTTAATATATACTGATTCATAAATTAGTGAACATAACTTATTTACTTATGCAAAATTAAAGGGTAACTAACTATACATACATGAAATTGAAAATCAATGACTAGAAGGATCCAAATCATTACTCTATCTTGTCACATGAAACTTTTATTTTGAAAATATATACATCATATATATCATAATATATATATTATATATATACATACCAAATAAATTTATAGAATAAATTTTATTTGATGGAACTCAATATGAGAAAAATTATTCAGTTAGAACTAATCATGGACTGCTATTTCTCGAAACATTATAACCTTGGGATTGAAAAAGGTTGGTTATGCACAGAGTTGTACAATCCATGTAATTACGATAATGATGTTTATTAATAATGATCACATATAAATATATCTTGTAATGATGTATATGATTATTTTTATGAAAGGGATCCATCCTTAGCTTTTAGAGAAATTGATAAACCAAAATTACTCTAAATGATATAGAAGTCCTCAATAGATGATTACAAGTAAAATTGATGATTAGAAAATAAAATTATAAGAACTTGATATAGTTTATCTACAATTTTATAATGTTGTTCATCGGGAAGATATTTTATGTTCTGTCTATAATATAGTTAAAAATGAATTTCTAGTTGATGCACTTTGTCTAGATTTCTCTATAAACAATAATAGTAGAAAGATGAAATTATATTTAAAGGAATGTTTCTAGAGGGATACTATGAATCATTATACTTAAAAATATTTGTTGGGATTAACAGTATGCAAGATGGTAACGTCTGAAAGATAACATCAAAATAGAGCAATTGAACATATGCCTATACGTATATAGAAGTGATAAATTATTACAATGGACTTTATCATTCAAATCCCAAAGAGTCTAAGGAAGAAGGATAATATATTGTTCATTATTGATCCTATTTATAAATCTAATCATTTAATATAGATAATAGAATTTGTACCCCTGAAGTAACTCTCCAATCTATATATCAATGAAATAATATGCCAATATGGGGAACCTTTATCAATTGTATCTAGCCAGGATCATTGGATCACATCAAATTTTGGGATGAGTCTTGAAAAGGATATCAATACTATAAAACATTCAATCACCATATATCATCTTCTAATTGATGGTATATAGAAGAGGACTGTCCAAAATTTTTATGAAATGATGATTTTATGTTCTATTGACATCCATGGTATGTGGAATATGTATTTACCAATGGTAAAATATAAAAAAAATAATAACATCTATTAGAGTATTCAAATTTATCAATTTAAATAATTTTGGGATTTTTTTAATCTAACCTATTTGTAATAAGATAATGTAACAATACGACTTGCCTCAAAGATTGTTAAGGAGATGACTATTAATGTGTGAACTATTTGATTTTATTTTAAAGCATACTATGGAATGAAAAGTGGTATTCAAATAATAAATACAAATTATATGAAATTCTTGTTGGGGATAATATATTCTTGATGGGTTTTCCATGGAATGGAGTTATAGGATTTCATAAAAAGGGATGTTATGCCCTTCCTACATTGGACCTTTTGGAATAATATGAATAACTGGTGTTATGTCCTTCAAATTGTCTTTGTTTCCTATGCATTATAAATTACAGAATGTATCCCTGTATATAATATATAGAAAATACATTCCAGATCCAATATATGTTCTTATAGATCAGGGAATGGAATTGGAGCCTGAATTTTCTTATAATGAAGATCATGTACATATTTTCAACAATAATGAACAAGTATTTCAAAATTGATCAGCATAATATGGGAAATTTCTTAAAATAAAACACACACAAAAAGATGAAACCTATGATCCTCAATATTATATAATGGAAAAATATTCAAATTTCACAATATTTGATAAATAAATAAATTTCTATGATTAAATTATATTATGGGGATAATGTAATTCCTCATAATCTAATGTAGTAGGTAAAAAACATTTCCTAGATTGTCATAAAATTCACAGTATAAAGAGACATAATTAATTAGTATAATTACCAATTTAGTTTCTGATTTCTAGAATTTTATTTTAAAGAACAAACATTATTTATGAATTATTAATAAGGAAATTTTTATAATATTTATTTTTTGGGTCATTTAAAAAATGATTACTTTTTTAGTGAATAGTATGAATCACATTTTATTAATTTTGTAACTCTTATTACATCACCAACATGTATTAATATACATAAAATCAAAACATTCTATGTAATAAAATATATTTTTAGGTAATAAAATTGGGAAATTTAATTTATTATTTGACCTTATAAATCTTATATCTATCATTTTAAATCTTATTAAAAAGGATCATGAAAATATGATTTTAATATATAATATAAAAAATATATATTCAAGGAGGTATTTCGTTTTAAACTACCATGATATCCTAATATTATTTATTTTTTTATAAATTAAATGATTAAAATTATTCTCCAAGATAATTTTATCGTATAATTATATTTACAGTATAGAAACACAAATTTTCTAAAATAATTAATTCCAATATGTCTTTTTATCATAATATTAAAATTTTCCACATTAAAAAAATATTATTTTATAAAATAATTTTAAATTAGTAAATATTAATAATAAAATTAATTAAAATTGTAAATATTATTATTTATTAATAAAAAATAATTACTAAGATTAAATCTAAATTTCTAATGTAATATTAAATTTCTATAAAAGGTAAAAATTTAAAATAAATGTTTCTAAAAAGTAAATATTTTTCCTAAAAAGGAGTGGTGGTGGTGGATGTTAAACCACAAAAACATTCCCCTCTATTTTATATTTGATGCCATTAGTTTTTGAATCATAACATTACAATATTAATAATGTATGGTTTGATCCAAAAAACTACCATTCCCTTCACTTATAAAAGGTTTAAAAATCCACCACATTAGGACTCTCTTGTCATTTGAAATTATTCTTGAAACATTGATAAATTGATACACTTTGAAACCTTTCACATGTAGAAATTATTTTGGTCACCATTAGTAAGAACAAATGAAACACCCCAATACATTCCATTAGGTATTTTGTTACTCCTAATTTGGTTTCTATTTTTATATTGGGTACATTATAGTCATCTTACAAATTGATAATCTTTTATAGGGAAAATGACATAATATTTATGGATATCTGAAAATTTTGATTAGTAGTGTCTATTTATAAATATTTGAAAGGAATTATAGTGGGATCTATGGGACTCGAGAGACATAATATTTGGTTTATAGGATTTCAACAGAAACTATGTTGAGAAATTCCTACAAGAGAAATTCACTTCGTGAATGAATAACACTACGTTAATATGATGTACAATAGATTTTGTGAGTCTCATGCATGGTGTGAAGATTTTATAGTCCATAAAACCATTACATGATATGATTACATCACCAAGGGTTTATATTAATTTGAGGCATTCATATTAATGATTCATCTGATTTAACTTTATAAAAGTGATTCACAATGTGAATTCCCCATGTCTAATAGTTCTAAACAAGCCTCACAACAAAATATTTTGGAATTTCATTTGCGTGTTTCCCTCTCAAACCCTATAGTGATTTTGGGAGATTATATGCCATCTTCTTCATTTTGGATCACTCTATTTATAATTTGACTCATGTGGTTATTTCAACACATTTCTTGGGTATGATGTATAGGTATTTTTTTTATTAGATATAGTGGCAGAATTGGATGTGTTTGCGATTTAGATTCATTATCAAGTGGTGTTTTCTATCGACCCTTTTCATTTTTATGACATTCCATATCATTATAAAGCCATTAATTGGTTTTAAAATTTCCATTATCTATGGTGGATATTTATTTTTCACTCTTGGGGTAGGTGTATCTATGAATGTGTACCTAATTCCGGAAATTATATATCTTTTTGTGGACCCCATTTGAATTTTCATTTAAATTTACTTTATTTTCTATTAAAGGGTTTTCAATAGTAGTTATAATGGATTTTGGATATGGATTTGGTTATACATATCACGTTTTGAACATTGTGTGCATCAAAAAATTGATATAGGTAAAAAATAGTGTGTGTGGACCCACTAGGGTTAGGTTTGAGATATTGATATAAAGGGGAAGGAATCAATATCAGTTTGAAATAGAATTTCATTCATTTGTGATCCCTTTATATTCAGTATGTATTCTCATAGGATAGAGCCTTAATAGATTTTTTTTATTTTATACCTAGTAGATCCTATGTTGGTTTATTTCTGTGATGTTTGATCACATGTCTAGTTTACTTATTTTTATTTTATATGAGATTTATTTATAGTTTTTTTTAATTTGTTATGAATTATGGAATTAAATGAATGTTTTCAAATGGTTTTATGAAAATTCATTATGAAATGGGTTATTATATAATGATAATACATGTGAATTTGTGATATTAGAAACTGTAATGATTCTTCTGTGATATCCTTATAGGCTCTACTTACACACCCAATTTGTTCGATTTAGTGATTTTAGATCTTTTTTGTTATAACTCAATGGAACTTAAAGGAATAATGTTCCATGAAATATTCTCTTTCCATATGATTCCTTCATATTTTGATTTATTGGTGATGACTAATGGTCGCATTCATGCTTTTTTAGTTATGCATGATTTAGCTTTCTAACATATCTAATGTGGCATGATGTTGTCTATATCATGTGTATTTATTATCTTCTTCAATGTTTAAATTTTATTTTTATTCGGTTTTACATGAGTCTTGGGGTTCATTTTTGTATATCATCATGTGATGTATCGCCTCAGGTGACTTTTCTAGTTGACTCGGGATGGTTCATTACAAAATTGTATCAGAAAAAACCCAACCAAAATTGTTTTTAACATTTTCTTGCTGTGGTTATGTGTTTTCTTATGCCATATTTTAGTATATAAACATTCAGGTACATAATACAAAAAAGGATCCTGGACACCACAATTATTTTTGAATCTGTGTTACAGTGGGTGGTTTGGGATTTTTTCCAAGCAGAAGACATGTCCATTAATGTTATTTCCCTGAATCAGATATTAGATTAATTTAAATAGGACTATTATTTTCATAAAAATTCATCAATTTCTTTAGATTTTTTAATTCTATAAATTTTTATTGTCTTAAGGAATTAATATCAGTTCCTGATGTTGGACCTAATATTTCTCAATTCACATGTGACTAATTGGTTTTTTTTCATGTGACTATTAGATAAATCCTCCTAGAAGAGATATTCCAATTTTAAGTTAATATGATGTGTGATATGATTCTCATGAAATTCATCTAGTTAAACCTTCTATGAATTAATCTATAATCCTTATTATTCGAACACTAGGTCAAGTAGGTGTCAGGAACCTGAGATAACCAATAAATCATATCTTCGAATTTACATAGTAGCCTCTACATATCATCCATGGTTATAAATGATCATATAAATCTATAAAACTGAATGTGAATATTGAGGGTATATTAAATTTTTTTATGACTCCATGTTTCAATATTGTGGGTGTTTTCCACATATATGTTTAAAGACCCATTAAAGAGTTGGTTGTAATTTATTTTGCAAGAAAAATTTCATGACGAAATTACTTCCACTTCTCTAATGAAAATATTCAGTAAAAATATTATCTTTAAAAATTATATGGGAAATTCCTAATGATTATTAACATTAGTGTAGTGATAGTATTCCATTTTGGATTATTCTTTCTGTTCCACTAATTTGGATCACTTAACATTGAAGCTAGTCACCAATGATTACCTGATGTCTTGGAGGATTGTGTTGGGATTGGGGGATGATAATTGTTTTATATTGATTCTCATGTGTATTCTGAACATTATAGAGGTACAGGATATGGAATATTTAGAAGTGGATTAAATAGATATAAAAATTGTATTAGAGGGAGATTCAGATGGTACTTTCATTATCTTGGGTGTATCATAAGGGTTGAAAAGGAAGTGCAATGGTAGGTAGTTTTTTCCAGGACTAGATACAAGCTACTCTTTAGGATATCGACTTTTTTTTATATTATTGTCGGTGAAAAATTCATACTAATTAAAATGTTATGGAGTCTCTAAATAATTTTCATCTTTGTTGAAAATCTACCCATCTAAATCATTTTTGTGACTTGATTTTGTAAGACATTAAAGTAGGATCCACATTCCCCCCAGGGTTCATAGGATCATATCACTACTTCTAAGGGTAGTGGATATTATCCTTGGGATAAGCGGTGGTTTCAATATATATAATATCAAAGGGAGGATCTGTGAATGAACATCATTATGTGGTGAAGTATACAATAAAGTAATATGAAGTAGGGTTATAAACAATTAGAGGTACAATGTCTATTTCATCTTCTATAATAGTACATTTTTTTATAATTGCGATACAATTTATTTTATAACAATAATTTTTTTAAGTGTTGGGATTTTATTTGGGGATTATTGCATTCTTGTTGGATATTTCAATGCCTTTGAGAAATATGCTGAAGAAGGATTCAAGTTACTAGAATTTTGAGGGACGATAGAGAACTATGAGTTAAACTGGAACTTCTTGGTTCTCGTTTTTTAATTATATGACATGATTATTAGCATATAATAGATGCACATTGATATTACCATGAATGAATTTTATTTTATTTTGATTTAGTTATTCTCTGCAATTGGGGCCATTGATTTTTTTCAATATGAGTCTGACCCCAGATTTGGATTGTTGAGGCCTATTGTTCTATATATTGGGGTAATATCATGCTAGTTTCTAGAGTTTTTTCTTAACAATGTTAAACCTTGATTTAGGGGATATATACCTTTCATGGTGTGTGCTTACCACAAGGATTTTATGGATGGTTTTTCTTTTTTACCACCAAAGATAGATGTCATGTTTACCATAGACCTCCTACTAGTAAGATGTCCATTATTATTCCATCATACCACATATAGCCTTTGGAAATGGTAAAACAATAGGCCTACTTTATGAATCTTGAGGATAATAATTTTTTTTATCCTAGTGTCTCAATATGGGATTCAATTTTCTACTTCCCTGCGATGGAATATTGTAGACCCATACATTGTGTTGACAATAAGATGTTAAATGTATTGATAATAAAAAAATATCTTTCACTAGATTGATGATTACATTGATTTTCATAGAGCGGCTTAAAATATTGATCTGTGGATAGTGATCCACCATTTAAGATTTGAAGAATACAATATAAAAATTATAAAATTTATGAACCACTATAAGAATTTGTGTTTTTGGTTATTCCATTCGGACTATGTAAAGATCCTTCGGTTTTTATGTAATTAAGGAGTTCGATCATTTATTTATCCTTGGGACTTTTTGTTGTGATTTTAATTGATGATATTATTTTTAATCCATGTTTGAGGATCAACACAAGGGAAATTTGATTATTATTATTAAAAAATATAGGGAAATTGTCTTTATGGAAATATTTACAAATGTGTGTTTGGATACAAAATCAAAAGTTTATGGGGAATGTAATATTTGTGTGTTGTTTCACAGATTATCATGAAACGGTATAGGTAGTTATGTCCTGGGAGTGAATCATAAATATATTTGAGGTCTGAAGCATCTTTGGGTTGCTTAGTTATTCTAGTCATTTAGTTTATAACTTCTCTAACATGAAACTATAATTTTATCTTTAATATGTAATGGTGTAATGTGTGAGTGGAATGATTAGTGTTAGATATATTTTGAAGATCTGGAGGTGATGTTAACTTAATCTCCAATTTTGATTCTTCCATAACTAGGTTTTTTTATAGTATTTTATATGATGCTTCTAGCATAGTATTGGAGTTTTGCCAGATTATTGGGAGATAATTGGTACCCTATAGATCATTCCAAGTTTTCCCTCATAATAGGAACAACCCTAACCATGATCTAGAGTGGAATAATGTTATGCATGCACTCAAAAAATGGAATCACTACAAAATTGGGAAATAGTTTGTTATATATTCTAATCATACAAAATTTAGGTATATTTTTAGTCATAAGGATCAATGTTTGGGATAGAGACACTAGTAAATTATCATTAGAAATTTGATTTTTATAATGGTTATACTCATATAAAAAGGATTTCTGTTTCCAATTCTATAAGAAGGAAATTACCAACAAAATCAGTGATTGAATTTGGGGTAGAGTACTATTTGATGACTTTGTTTGTTATGATAAGATTCGTAATGAAAAAAAAAACAGTTGATATGTTTTTAAATATTATAATAAGGCTACATCCTTATATGATATGTAGTTTTGGGATGATAAATGTCATACCCTGAGTTCCATGTCTGTAGTAAAACCTTTTATGGGGGGGGGGGGGTACCTTAGGTGATTTTTCTTGGTCTCCCAGTGTCACTTTATTTTATTTTTCAAAACATGTTCAATGTTAATTGTTGCATGATGTAGGAGTAGATCGATTTAGGGAACTATTCTTGTTTTTCCATACCCAGGGTAATAAAAATATGTGTCATTACTTCAGACCTCATTTGTGGTGTATAGAGAAGATATCGTAAATAAAATATTTTTTTATCAATGTGTCTCTAATTATTAGATAATTATGGAATAACACTAGAGACCTACTAGTTTGTTTCAAACCATAAACATTATAGTGTGGAAATGGGAATATATTTTCATGGATTTAATTATATTTTTACAATGGACTACTAGTTTGAATGATTTAATTTGGTTGATCATTAATAGAATCATGAAATCATTTCTTTTCTCCCCCATAAAGAATAAAATGAAGGTATAATGGCTTGGGGATTAGTATATCAGTGATACTTTGATGATTCATTTGGTTCCATCAACTATTAATTCTGAAAATATCATTTGGTTCTCATCCAATTTTTGGAAGGGTTTATAAGATGTGATGGGTTCCTTTATGAAATGACAATGGCATATCATCTTCATGTTGATATAAAGGAATATATTGTTGTACAAGTTCATGAGGATATTGATTGGGTGCATGTTCTAGATTTCAGTTGTTCTTGGGAATATAATTTTCCATTAATTTATTTTTAATATAGCAATATATTTCTGAAATCAACAAAAAATGTCACCCTTTCAGGGTTTTTATGAGTGTCTAGGTAAAACTTCATTATTCTATGACTGGTTTGGGATTGGTCCTTTGTTATGACGATTATTATTCTAGAGATGATGAAGAGGGTGTATTCAGTACTAAATATATTCATTATGGATCTAAGTCATAAAAAATATTTTCTGGACCATTGTCACCAGTCATTAGAGGTTTAGGTTGGTTATTGGGGTTTTCTAGAGTTTTTCCACATTTGTGACATGGTCGTTTGGGTATGAAGAAAACATTCTAACTAATTTTTATGGTCAACATTGAGATTATTGTAAAGTGGGAAATTGTGACTACCTTTGGGATGTACTGACATGATTGAATTCCATTTACAATTTGTTTCATATTTCCCATTTGAGGAGGTATCAACAAGATATTTTCCATGTGTTTGAATTGGAGGATGTTGATCATGAGCCTGATATCACTATAGTTGAGAAAGTATTTTAGATAATGTATCAATAATATATGGTACTTCATGATAAATTAATTCCTTTTGGTATGTGTACTATGGATTTGATGATGGACTAGAAATGAGATATAAGAGTGGGATGTTTCTATTAGATAACTGTAGCACTCGGATTTTATGATTATTGGATCTTGAGGACTTTGGGGTTGTGGAAAAAATTTATGGTGGTGATATTGTAACAACCCTTAACCTTTCTTCTGGTATGATTTTAATCCTATTTTGGATTACCATTATTTGTTGTATTGAAATTTTTTTTCAATGGAGAGCCTTTACATGGGAAACAACCTAAATTACATAGCTGTTCGTTTATTTTTATTAATGGATTCTAGGTAGAAATGTTTAAATATATTTAGAGGGCTCAACTTGCAACTAGAGAGCCTTATCTTTTTGTTTGAAGGTATTCTATAGAGACTGGGTTGACAACTACCTTCTAGAAACATTCACATCATGAATGGGTTGGATGACATGAATAAATTATAGGGAAGATTTCACAAATATCATACAGTGTTTGAAAAGTTTACAAGCTGTGAAACCATTACATGAAATTAAAATGATGATCGGGATTTAATTTAATATAAGGGGACACATTTTTTATTTACTTATAATTCATGGGATTTCACACCATGAAATGGATTCATTTCATGTATTCCATTGGAAAATAGTTCTTAACCATGCTGTAAGCCTCAATCTTTTAGCATTTTCTACACATGATTTCCCCTTGAACCCTATGGTGATTTTGGATGATTTTGGGTTTTATACATATTTATGGATTGATATGTTTGGTGGTTTACTCCTATTTCAATTTCATCACATATCCCCGATAAGTGGTCTTTCTTCTTTAATGGAAATGGTCATGACAGAAGCATCAGATGTGTTTTTGATTAACATTCATGATCGAGTGTTGTTTTCTAATGATCATTTTCATATTAATGTAGTGAATTATCAATAGAAGGATGTCCCATGTTTTTTTCAATATATATTATCGATGGTGTATATGATTCCATCTCTTTTTTTGTAGGTGTATCTGTACAATTATTTATAATTCTCGAATTGCTGTATGTTCTTATAGAACCCTTTGTATTGTTCATTCAAATGGATTCTCTTTTACATAAAAATGTTTTTATAAAATGGGATCATGAATTTTGGAAATAGTTTTGAAAAAATATAGAATATTTTCAACATAGGGTGCAATGATAAATAGACATCGATAATCGTATTTTGAGTAGAACCACTATGGGTTACTTTTGTGAAATCAAAAAAAATGGCAGGACTTGATATCAGTTAGAACTAACATATTCCTGAATTATTATTATTTTATTTCATGTACATATTTGAATAGTCTAGATCCAAAATCGTGTGAATAGGTTTCTAGAAATATTAATTTAGCATGATTTATTTAATGAATATTTTCTCAGAATCATGGTTGTAACACCCCGAGATTTTATGAATTTTTTTTTAATTTTATTGATGTCTTGTGTTGGACGCTACAACAAATGATACTTGAACAACACGCAACCATAAATTGGTTACATTACACGCAATCACGACCTTCCTCGATAGCGTATGTTGTACGCAATACCGAGTTTCACTATACAACGACATGCCATTAAAATATTATTAAAACTAGCCATTATGAATAGTAATAACCACTTTTTGAAATTTTGAAAATTTCATCATTCAAAATGGACTTCATTTTTTGATTCAGAATATCGAAATTAGATTAGGGTGAAATTTTGGTACTTTTCGGATAAATTTCATATTCAGATGAATAGTGAAAATTACTAAATTTTAATTAAAAAAACCTTTTCAATCAAAATAATTAATAGTGCTAAATTATAAATTTGAGAGGTTTTAAATTATATTTAGAATATATTTTTACCATTTAATACAATGTTGGTTATTGGATGTAATTTCACATTTAAACCAGACATAAACAAGTGTCAATCTTTTGATAGCTATTATCTCTTAAAAACACACTATTTGTTTTGATGATGAGAATTAATTTTTAAATTAATTAATGCAAATTATATGTTTTGAATTTGGTAAAATAGACATCATTTTTGAATTCATAATATCAAATATAGCTTAGGCCTAATTTTTGGTATTTTTCTGGAAACATCCATTTTTTATGAACAGTGAATCTACTAAGTGGTAGTTAAAAACTGAATTTTTCATAAATCATAATTTTACCGATTCTGTGAGTGGAATTTCGAAAATCTGAGAGACACGGTTAATATGAAGGACTAAAATGTGGTTCAATGAGATGAAAATTTTATTTGTTAAATAGTAACTTTTTACTTTTATTTACCACTGTTAAAAGTAAATAGGATAATTAAGGGTAAAAATGATATTATTATTACCCTAAAACGTGTCCTAATTCTATTGGATAAATTTAATTCGACCAAAAACAACCTTAGGAATTAAATATGACCATTTAGGCCCACTTGGATTAGATTAAGACATTTATTATTAATTTATTTAAAGAAGGGTAAAAATAGTTAAAATCAATGTTTAATAAGTAAATCATTTTTATATATAGGGTTATACATAAGATAAATTCTACTATAAATATTTATTAGAAAGATAAAAATATTTCCTACTTAATTGTATTTTATTTGTAATTTTTAGAGATTAAATAATTTAACTTATTTATGACACAATGAGGATGCAGTAATTATATTATTAATGAAATATTAACCTAATTGATGTTATAAATACCAAAATAAATGTAATTTGAAGCTTTTTATGAATTACAATAATTTTATATTTTAATATGACATGTTATTATTGATTTAATTAACCTTGTTCTAACTAATCTTCCTGTTATGATTTTAAGAAAAAATCAATTACCAAATAGTGTCAAAATTGACATAAAATAGTTTTTAAAACAAATATTATATTGTTAATTGTTATTTTATTCATAAAAATCTAATGTTAGGGAAAATGACATAGATAATGTTATATATGTTAATAATAAACAACTTGGGGTTCTTTTGGATTGTAATAATAAGTTTATTAACCTTATAGTGTAAGAAAACAAGAAGACACGGTAAAAGAAAAATTATTTAACTTAAAGTTAAATATAAACGATAAGGATAACATAGAAAACTAAACATGTATAAATTCTATTGGATGAGTGTATCTTAACCCATCCACACCTTATCTTCTAAATAAATCAATTTTGAGCTATTAAAAACCGAATATGACTTTATAATAAAATAATATTTTTAGTTATTCCAAAGGTGCCCCTATCCTCCCTTATAAAAGGGCACCTCCTCCTTCTCTTCCTCACACCACATTGAGCCTTCAAGCTTGGAAAAACCTTGCCAAATTCTTTTCTACACTTCCCTAGAAACATCATAGAGGTCCTGGTATTCTTCAAAGACCAATTTTGGTGCCCTAAGAGGAGGTCTCAAAGAGGCGCTTCAAAGAAGAGGTAATGTCTATTACCGATTCTTTCAACTTTATTTATTCTTCCACATCTTCATCTTTAGTTGTTTCATTTGTTAAGTAATAAAATCAGTATCACTAATATACTTATATGTTTTTATAAGTGTGAAACAACCCTATTTCCCTATCTATCCATCCTATGGAAAATGAAATCATTGCGCGTGCGTACGTACGGAATACCGTCTCCACGCTGTAGTGTAATCTATTTTCCACCACCACCTTACTTGGATGGGTATAATGGAATAAATAATAAATATATATAATTATTGTAAAGTGATATTGATTCTTAAATAGTATACATACACTCCAATACAATTCCACTATCATGGGAATGATATAATCGCTCGTTCGTACGTACGGACTACCGTCTCCACGACGCGACGAGATTCATTCTCCATGATAACCATTCATATATGATTATTAAGTATATATAATAAGTAATAATTAAATATATGACATAATAATGATACTGTATTTATGTGTATATATATTTATATCATCTACTTAATATAATTAAATTCAATAAGGAAACGGAAACAGCGTTCATGCGTACGTACGGCCTATAGTCTCCATGAACGGTGTATTTCATTTCATTTAATCGATATATCATATATATATATGTATATATTGTAATATATATTATATGTAAATCATGTTTAAATTATGGAATTATGTAAATCAGGATATAAGTAATAATATCAAGAACAACAATTCCAAACTCGTACGATAAATAAAATGATTTAACCCAAAACACTACTTTAACATGGAACTTACAAAAGAATGGGTAGTATAAAGTCATAAGTGAACCATATATGATATCATAACAATAAATATGATTCTGAAATAATTCAATGACATTACATAAATCATTATACAGGAGGTTCAGAAACTTACAAAGCATATCGGACCTAAGGTAAGGGATAATTTTGTAAATCTCATTTTTATCTGAGATTGCTTATTCGTAAGTATTTACCGGGGTTATTTCTATCATCCATGTCCATGTTTAATAAATGTGTTTCCATGTATGTTTAATTTCCTTTTTACCCATTTTGACTTTTACTACATGGTATGTAAGGAATCTTTCTTTTGTTTACGTTACGAGGAACTTTTTTGACTTTTTCGGCAAAAGTACGAGAAGAATGTTTTTTTAAATTATATGACAAGAACAGATTTTTACGGTTTTATAAAGCCTTATTTTCATGAAACATCATCCAAATAATTCCAGGACTATTTTCAACAAAATACTTTTCTTTTAAAATTGCACGACATTGTGTGAAATGAAAATGATTTTGATGAAAAAATGATATTTTCCTCAATAATTAATTTCAAATGTTTTATCAAAACCATTTTTCATCTAAGATGACATTATTTCATGTTTTATTCCCATGCTATTTTATCATGATTGACGTTCTCTTATGATATATTCCTTACGTACTTCCAGGATTCATATCTTTACTCAAGATTTTTATGTTTAGATTTTATGTTCAAGTTTTTGCATTCAAATGTTTATGGATTGTTTTATGTTCTCTACGTTTACCCTTACTGGGCATTTAAGCTCACCCCTTTTATATTTTATTTACCCCAGGATAGAACTAAATGTTTTAGGTAATAAAAAAAGGGAAGATCTATATTCGGAGATGTTTAAGATCTTTCACCACGATTAGAATATTTTATTCCGAGTTTCCAAAGACACTAAACTATTACGATCCTTGTGTGTCTTATTTTGTTATGTATTAAGTATTCTGCAAAAGTA
Source organism: Viscum album (assembly GCA_963277665.1). Classification (NCBI taxonomy): domain Eukaryota; kingdom Viridiplantae; phylum Streptophyta; class Magnoliopsida; order Santalales; family Viscaceae; genus Viscum; species Viscum album. The sequence goes on from OY728166.1 coordinate 304,902,860, forward strand.
ATGTATTGTCCATGTACGTCAAGCTTCGGGTCTCTATAGTTGGTATCATAGGAAAGGTTTAGTCAACCATTGGAAACTAGGATGCGAAAATGTTAGTGATATCCCTAGAGATATTTCTAAGGTATGTCTAGGGATGTCCCTAAGGATAAGTATACGTATAAGATATAGTCCTAGAACTATGGTAACGATCTTAGAATTTAACCTAAGATGTTAGATATTGAAGGTACTCCCCCTTTATTATGTTGTTTTCACTAGCATTAATTTTTCCTCTCACATTATTTTTTTTGGGTTTTAGACGATGGTTGGAACCCGAAGGAACCATGTTGATCAATGTAATGGACAATGCAATGATTGTCCTTCTGGACAAAACAATGTTATGGGAGATGGATTGAAAATATTATTTCTATAATTACACAAGATATGAATCATTTTGGACATCAAAATGAGTAGAGAAGGGAACAATATTCTATTGAGTCCTTCATGAGGCAACGACCACCTTCTTTTAGTGGGTCTTCAGAACCAATTGTTGCAGAACAATGGATCAGTACCACTGAAAAGATATTTTCAGTTCTTCAATGTTCTGAACATGATAAAGTCATCTTATCAGTATATCGTTTGGAAGGTGAAGTTGATCAATGGTTGAATCTTATCATGAATATGAGGCCAAGAGATGAAATTGAGTCCAGGGAATGGGACGAGTTCAAGAACTTATTTTTCAATAAGTACTTCCCTCGTATTCTTCGAACAAAGATAGAGAAGGAGTTTCTTGAACTAAAGAAAAAGGATGATAAATCTGTTGGTATATACGAAGCAAATTTTACAAGGCTTTCATGTTATGTATCTGGCTTTATCATCCAACCTGAAAGTAAAATTCATTGATTCTTCAGTGGCCTAAAACCAAATCGTTAAAGGGAATTATATATAAGAGACTTCAGTAGCTATGAAGAAATTGTGAGTTATGCTATCAAGGTAGAAATGCAAGTCAGTGTTACATATCCATCTCATGGTTTTGATAAGAAACGAAAGATGAAGTTTAAGGAGAAATCTCATAATAATGGTGAAAAGAAGATTAATGTTTCCCTATGCTCAAAGTGTGGAAAGAAGCATGGTGGATATTGTCTTAAATGGACTAGAAAATGTTTTAAGTGTGGAAAATAAGGTCATCGAGTAGCTAAGTGTCAAAGTAATGGAAAAAGGGTTGCTAATGGTGTGAGTAAAGAAAAGGCTTCAGAGAACGCACCACCGACACTACAATTCTTCAAGTGCAATGAAATGGGGAATTATGCTAATCAATGCCCTAATACAAGGGTTAATGATGATCGACATGAGCAACCACTTAAGGAAAAGGAAAAAGGGATGTCACATGGGATCACTATTGGCGATGTTGAATATGAAAACGATGTGGTGGAATGATTAAGTGTTTAAGTATTGGGATTCAAAAATAATGTTGTATATAGTATCATAGAATATTGGAATATTTATGTATTGGTCTATTGTGGTTTTCAATAATTTTATGGTACCAGTAACCATGGAAAGTGATTGAGATATTTTAAGAAAAAAAGATGATATGCACATAATGAAGGGAGAAGGTGAAAATGAAATGTTTGATATTATTCATGGTCTCATGACTAATATAAGGTAATAGTTATATCATGGATTGAGTATATAGAATTTTGGGGTTTTGGTATGTGGAAAGAGTTAACTTTTGACAACACTCATGTTTTCACTAAGATTCAATGGGTATTCATTTTTCAAGAGAATACATGAGTAATGCCTTCGAATGTTTGGAATGTGACCAACAAGACCTATCTTATGATATATGGGAATCGATGATGGTATTAACATGTTTGTTATATGAAATATCTGGTAATCGTTTTCACTATATTATGAGAGTGGACTGCAGTATTATGGATAAGCCTAATGATTGGAATGGATTATGTTGGACATAAGTTAGTATTGTTTAAGTATAGAAGTTTTTCGATGGGATGAAGCCCATCGCGTTAGAAAAGGCTGTGGGAATCGAACCCACAACCAAAATGCGACTAGCCTTTATCGCCTCCCACTGGCCTACATTAAGTCACTAGTTAGTAGAAACTAGTTTTATTATATTAAGCGGTATGATATATGAAGTATAAGTTCATTTTTGGATCTATATACAATTAATCAAACCATAAGATGGACTTATAACTTTTTCTAACATTTTATTTGAACTAGATGGAATGACACATCATTCTATCACATGATCTGTAAACACATCACGAATAACTAATTCAACTTCATTTATTTAAGGGATGAAGTGGAAATTTTTCAAATCACAAACAACAGTGAAATTCTACCAAAATCATGTAGGTATTTCTTTTAATTCATCAAATTTATGGAAATGATCTTGAAAACCAAAAATGTTGTCCTAGTTCCTTTATATTCGAAGAATCATATGGTACCTTAGATCATCACAAATATATGGATTTGTGATTGTTGGCTTTTTCATAGCCATGTTCTCTACCACTCTCAATCAGAACATGATGGTTATGTTTCTCTACCATATCCATATTTTCACCTATGTTCTCCTATGTGGAAACCCAGTGATTAGTTAATTTGGGTAACCGTTATGTTTCATACGTTAGTTTTTAAAGTTTGGCTTTGGTATTCCTTTTTATGAGGTGGGTTTCTATTATGGAAACTTTCAAGTAGTAAACCATTTATAACCCCGATGAATTTTGAGGGCGAAATTAATTTTAAGTGGGGTAGAATGTAACACCCCGAGATTTTATGAAAAAAATTGTTTTTAATTTTATTTATGTCTTGTGTTTTATGCTACAACAATGGAGTCTTGCACAACACGCAACCCTAACTTGGTTGCATTACACGCAATCGCGACCTTCCTCGATAGTGTATGTTGTACGCAATACCGAGTTTCACTAAACAACGATATGCTATTAAAATATTATTAAAACTAGCCATTATGAATAGTAATAACCACTTTTTGAAATTTTTTAAATTTCATCTTTCAAAATGGACTTCATTTTTCGATTCATAATATCAAAATTAGCTTAGGGTGAAATTTTGGTACTTTTCGGATAAATTTCATATTCTGATGAACAGTGAAAATTACTAAATTTTAATTAAAAACAATTTTTTCAATCGAAATAATTAATTGTGATAAATTATTTATTGAGTAGTTTTGATGTATATTTAGAATATACTTTTATCATTTAATACAATGTTGGTCATTGGATGTAATTTCACATTTAAACCAGACATAAACAAGTGTCAATCTTTTGAAAATTATTATCTCTTAAAAACACGCTATCTGTTTTGACGATGAGAAATAATTTTTAAATTAATTAATGCAACTGATATGTTTTGAATTTGTTAAAATAGACAATATTTTTTAATTCATAATATCAAATATAGCTTAGGCCTAATTTTTGGTATTTTTCTGGAAACTTTCATTTTTTTGATTAATAATGAAACCACTAAGTGGTAGTTAAAGAACTCAATTTCTCATAAAACATAATTTTACCGCATCTGTGAGTGGAATTTCGAAAATCCGAGAGACGCAGTTAATATCAAGGACTAAAATTTGGTTCAATGAGATGAAAATATTTTTTGGTAAATAGTAATTTTTTTACTTTTATTTACCATGACTAAAAGTAAATAGGATAATTAAGGGTAAAAATGATATTATTATTTCCCTAACACATGTCCTAATTATATTGGATAAGTGTAATTCGACCAAAAACAACCTTAGGAATAAAATATGACCATTTAGGCCCACATGGATTAGATTAGGACATTTATTATTAATTTATTTAAGGAAGGGTTAAAATAGTTTAAATCAATGTTTAATAAATAAATCATTTTCAATATAGGGTTATACATAAGATAAATTCTACTATAAATATTCATTAGAAAGAGAAAAATATTTCCAACATAATAGTGTTTTATTTTTAATTTTTAGACATTAAATAATTTAATTTATTTATGACACAATGACGGTGTAGTAATTATATTATTAATGAAATATTGACATAATTGATGTTTTAAATACCCATATAAATGTAATTTTAGACTTTTTATGAATCAAAATAATTATCTATGTTAATATGACATGTTATTATTGATTTAATTAAACTTTTTCGAACTAATATTTCTGTTATGATTTTGACAAAAATCAATTACCAAATAGTGTCAAAATTGACATAAAATAGTTTTTAAAAAAAATAATATATTATTAATTGTTATTTTATTTCTAAAAATCTAAGGTTCGGCCAAATGGATTATATAAGGTTATATATATTAATAATAAAATACATGAGGTTCGTTTGTCTTGTTATAGTATGTTTATTAACCTTATAGTGTATGAAAACAAGAAGACACGATAAAAGAAAAATTATTTAAGTTAAAGTTAAATATAAATTATAAGGTTAAAATAGATAATTAAACATGTATAAATTCTATTGGATGAGTGGATTTCTACCCATACCCACCTTATATTCTATATAACTCAATTTCGAGCTATTAAAAACAGAATATGACTTTATAATAAAATAATATTTTTAGTTATTCCAAAGGTGCCCCTCTCCTCCCTTTTAAAAGGGAACCTATTCCCTCTCTTCCTCACACCACTTAGAGCCTTAAAGCTAGGCCAAACCCTAACATATTATCTTCTCCACTTTCCTAGAAACATCCTAGAGGTCCTGGTCTTCTTCAATGACCAATTTTGGTGCCCTAAGAGGAGGTCTCAAAGAGGCGCTTCAAAGAAGAGGTAATGTCCGTTACCAATTCTTTCAACTTTATTTCTTCTTCCACTTGTTCTTATTTAGTTGTTTCATTATGAAGTAATAACATCAGTATCACTAATACATAGATATGTTATTATAAGTATGAAACACCCCTATTTTACCATCTATCCATCCTATGGAAAACAAAATCACCGCGCGTGTGTACGTACAGAATACCATCTCCACGCCGTGGTGTAATCTATTTTCCACCACCACCTTACACGGATGGGTAAAATGGTGTAAATAATAACTATATATGATTATTGTATAGTGATATTGATTCTGAAATAGTATACATACACTCCAATACAATTCCACGATCATGGGAATGCAATCATCGCTCGTGCGTACGTATGGACTACTATCTCTACAACACGATGAGATTCATTCTCCATGTTAACCATTCATGAATGATTATAAAGAATATATAATAAGTAATCATGAAATATATTACATAATAATGATAATGGATTTATTTTTATATATATGTATGTCATATACTTAATTTCATTCAATTCAATAAGGAAACGAAAACAACGTTCATGCGTACGTACAACCTACTGTCTCCATAAACGGTGTATTTCATTTCATTTAATCGATCTATCATATATATATGTATATACTAAAATAAATATTACATATAAATCAAGTTTTACATTATTTAATTAAGTATATTATGGTATATGTAATAATATCCAGATCAAAAAGTCCAAACACATACGATAAATAAAACGATTTAACCCAAAACGATGCTTTAACATGGAACTTACAAATGAACGGGTAATATAAAGTCATATGTGATCCATATATGATATCATAAATATGAATATGATTGTTTAATAAGTCGATGACATTACTTAAATCATTATATAGAAGGTTCGGAAATGTACGAAGCATATCGGACCTAAGGTAAGGGATAATTTTGAAAATCTCATTTTTATCCGAGATTTCTTATTCTAAATTATTTACTTTGGTTTTTTTCTATCATCCATCTACATGTTTTATAAAAGAGTTTTCATGTATGTTTAATATCTTTTTTACCCATTTTTTACTTTTACAACATGGTATGTAAGGAATCTGTCTTTTGTTTAAGTTACGAGGTACTTTTTTGACTTTTCCGGCAAAAGTACGAGAAGAATGTTTTTTTAACTTACACCTTACGAATGAATTTTTACGGTTTTATAAAGCCTTATTTTCATGAAGCTTCCTCCAAAATATTTCATGAATATTTTCAACAAAATCCTCTTATTTTAAAATTGCACTACATTTTGTGAAAAGAAGATGATTTTAAAGAAAAATGGATATTTTCCTCAAGAATTCATTTCAAGTGTTTTATCAAAACCATTTTTAATCTAAGATAAAATTATTTCATATGTGTATGTTTCAAGTATAATGTATTTATGATTTACATGGTTTCAGTTTTCTTATTATGAAATGATATCAATTTCTTTTATATGGATTATGTGATGATGGGATAATGTTTATGAAACCCATTTTATTTATTTGGTTTTTATGAATGATGTATGTTTATTTTTTGGCACAAGTAAGAATGATTTTATTATGAGATGGGTGGGACCTATATCTCCCTCCAATGAATTGGGTAAAGATTTATATCTCATGAGATCGACATGGCTAGAACGACAAGTTATACTAGTTCAGTAATACAGGACTGGAATGAGGAGTGAACTCGATTCAGAAAGGGACTTTTTCCACTAATATGGTCTTGGAAGCAATTCCATGGATACTATGGAAATCATATCATGTTCTTAATGGTTTCCAAAATTACATGTTTTATTCCCATGAGATTTTATCATGATTGATGTTCCCTTATGATATATGCCTTACGTACTTCCAAGATTCATGTCTTTGCTCAAGATTTTGATGTTTAGATTTTATGTTCACGTTTCTACATTCAAATGTATATGGATTGTTTTATGTTCTCTATGTTTACCCTTACTGGGAATTTGAGCTCACCCCATTTATGTTTTCTTTTCCCCAGGATATAAAAACATGTTTTTGGTAAGAAAAAAAGGGTTGATATTTATTGGAAGATGTTGAAGATCTTTTACCACGATTAGATGATTTTATTCCGAGTTTCCAAAGACACTAAACTATTATGATCCTTGTGTGTCTGTTTTTGTTATGAGTTAAGTATTCCACAAAAGTAGTGTATTTTCCATGTACGTCATGCTTCGGGTCTCTACAATGGTTTAGCTGTTTTTCTTTTATATTTGATAAATTATTGGATTTAGTTAATATGGTATACATTTTTGGAAAACATAGGAATGTTTATAATTTTTTTGTGAAAATTATTTAGAAACAATAATTTGATATAAAGATATAACTATTCCATTTTTGATATTAAAACATAAATATATAATTTGGTGATATCTTACTAGGCTCTATTATCGCACCTTAATTTTTCATTTGGTAAGTCGAAGCCCTTTTTTCCAGTACTAATGTAAAGTGAAGAGAATCTTGTATCATGATATATTCTCTTTTAATTTGATTCCTTATTAGAGGGATGTAGTTGTGGTGAATAATGGTCACATGAAGACTTGTTTGGTTTATCCTATTTTATCTCACTAATTTGGCTAGTGTGGATTAAGTTTTTATGTATTAGGGACATGTATTTTTTATGTTAGGTTTTCCTTTTATGTTTCATAATATTCACATGAGTTTTTAGGTTATTTAAGATATCTCACCATCAGTTGGACCACCTTGGGTGACATATCAAGTTTACCAAGTTTGGTTCATTACAACACATAATTCATTTTCCAGGATAATTCCCATGAAAATCCATGTCCTTATCATGATAATTATCAACTACTTACTTCTCTGCATAACTATATTCATTAAAATTTATTCATTAAAATATAATATAGTGAATTAAATATAATTTATATACATTAATATTAATATATTTATTGTACAATCATTTTATATTCATATACTACATAAATTAAGAAGAACAAATATTCATTTGTGCATACGTGTAAACTATATCCACCACAAGCAATGAAATTAATTTATAATCACCACCGAACATTGAATTTTATAATAATTATTTAGGATTTAATATTAAATTTATGATATCATTATGGTTATGGTAGGGATAATTATAGAACCTATTAATGATATGATCAGTAAAAAACAATCATTAGTTCAATTGTCTAAAACAATTATGGTAAGGGGAAAATATCTTATATCGATTATGTAATAATTTCATATCCATCAGTTATTCTTATAACATATTTATAATTACGATATATCACAGTAATAACATCTAAATTACATAATTATTATTTAGGTATATGTATATTATAGAAAACCCACCAAACAATCAAACATTAATATATGCACATTAATGATTGAATCTGTTTTACCCCATACTTATACAATACTATGAATTTATGTAATGAATGAATAAAGCAACAAATGTACCAGATTAATAAAATATAAAATATAAAATTATGATTTTTATATTATGGATATCTTATATTTTTATTTAATTTAACAATTAAGAATATAATATTTGACCTCTAAGAATCCCTGAAACATGTTTCTAATCGATTAAAAAATCATGGATAATGACTAAAACAAAAATGAATGGAATAAAAAAAAATCATAAATAATTATAAAATTCCCAAAAGATCATTTATTACCTTGTAATGATTAAATTTTAATGAAAAATTAACACATAGACAAATATTATTAATCTAGTACAAACTATAAAAACTCTAAACACCCCAGGTTGAATTTTTTAAATTCATATAGGCAATGACTATTTATTGAGAGTATAAATAAAAATAAATATGATTGTGGTAATAAATTAATTGAGTATTATATATATATATATTATATACATGATGCACATGTTTTATGGAATTCATGATAGAAGGTAATGGTATTCCATTTCAAATTCATCTCTTTATGAAGTTTTTTGTATTATACACCCTTTTTCCATTTTGTGGTTCATATAATACCTATTTGATATGTTATATAATGAAATTACATTTTTAATATTATATTAATAAAAAATTAAATCACCAAATTTTCGTAGGTTTGGTTTAATTGATCTTCAATCCAAAAGTTGGTTTTTTCATCTTAATCATCATTATTTGGAACCCAAGATATATTCACCTCCAATTTAATTTTTTGGGTACACCCATTGGAAAATAATAATTTTAACCTAATTTTTATCGAAATTTAAGGACATTTCATGTCTATATTATCATATATCCCTTATATTTTTTCATTCATTACATACTAAAACAATTTATAACTCAATATTTTCTATGGAAGGAAAGCCATATTATTCTTTTGTAGGTAAAAATGTGTGTAATTTATAAAAAAATACATACATGTCTTGATATAGAAAAGAGGATATGGATGTCTCAATGATTACCCTATGGTTAATCACCCAAAAAGGTTTGGTTGAGAATTTACTCAATCATCACCATAATATATTATTAGTGGATCTATGGTTACACATCTAGGTAGAAACTCTTTGTGGATATGCTTTAGAATATTCTCACACATTTTATTAACCATGATAAATTATTTTTGTACCATTTCCTTGGTGTCGTAATAATGAATATTATTTTACTAACCTACATTATTTTATGGATAGCCATGTACAGTTAAACTACCCTCTCTACTATGTTTCCTTGATAAGGGTACTTTTCATTACCTTGACGAATACCACAAAACATCAAAGTTGATTAGGAATGTTCTCCTAGATATTTACATTTTTTAATTAGGAATTATTAGATTCATTATACTTCATTATATGGATAGTAATGTTTTCATTCTACCATATATTCCAAAGGTAATGTTATAAAAGGTATTTTTAACATTTATAGTTAATTCATTAGACCTAATCTGGTGATGGATTGTGTCTGGAATTATATAGATCCTCAATTCATTGATATGACTCATTTCAAAAAAACAATGGTTTTTTATTCCTCTTAGAAAAATTAGTATATTTTTTAATATAAAGGGCTTGATAACATGTTTTGATGCATAGAATAATCTATTCCATAAATATGACGTTAAATATTACATTTATCCATTTTTATATAAAATAATGGTTACATATTTCTCTTGGTTTTAGTTGATTATGGAGTCATATTTATTTATTCTTTTCCTGTTATTTATTCCATGTTTATATTATGACATCTTTTGTTGTTTAATACATATTACTATACATCTAGCATCACTCTTATTTGTTATACATTCCCTATGAATGCTTGAGAATACTGATATTTAATTTTTACATATATAATGGAAGGTATAATTATATCCATTCAATGTGTTATTATTGAATCATATTTTTTTCAAATTTAATGTGTGTTTGTATCTAGTATTCCAAGACCACTGATCTATTTGATCTTATGGAAACTCTTGTATTATTTAACAATACTGTAATATAACTTAAACCTATTTTTTAGACTGAAGGATATTATGATAATCCTACTAATTATATGATTATTCCCACTCCTTTGTATATATATATATAAATACATTTTATTGATTTATTTCTCTGATATTTAGCTAGGATTTAGATACTAAGTTCAACCATTCAATCTCTTGGATTTCATGGCTCTTGTTTTTGGGTTTTTTTCCATTGTGTTATGATTGACACTCTTTTTTTTGGATATTTTATATATTTTATATATTTATTTTTTTGGATGATATATATTTCATACTATATATGGATGTAAATGGAGGTTAGTCCTTCTATTCATCGGATTTATGATGATATTTCATCTATTTTTTTAAAACCTAGGATATTTTTTCCAACGATATAGTATTCAAGTGGGTTTTTGTGGTAAATATAGTCTTTACTGCTAACCCAATATAGATACCAACAATGTTAGGTTATGAAATCCATCCAATTGTAAATTCGTGGTGTATTTCATATAAAATCAAGATAGGTATTTTATTTAAAACAATGCGGTAACATTGTTCATTAATTATAGTTCAAAATATATTATTTTATATTACATCCCATAGAGATAAAGGATCACTCTTAGGTTTGTTGAACTCTAATTCTGGTGTCATACATCTATATTGTTATGTGTTACTACAAGACATTCTCCCACAATAAAAATATCCTGAATAAATTTTTATGGTGTGGGAGATTTTGGTTGGTCAAAATTACCCAAAACCATTGGGTTGGGGATAACCTATAATGTTCTGGATGAAGGGAAAAATAACATTACCTATGAGATAAAATTCAACCAAACACTCCATTACATAAATTGGATGTGTTGGTTGAGGGGAAATTTTAGTTAGTGGATCCCTATGTGTAATAGGTTCCACTTTATGGAATCAAATATCACCTTTTTATATATAATACCTCATGGATGAACCTAATAATTTTCTATATATCTCCTGTAATATTTATTCTTGTTATTATAATTGGGTGGATTTATTTTTAAAAATATTATTTATTTTTTAAAACTAATTTTTATTTTTTTCTAAATAGGGTAACATCATATGACTTCCATATATATTTTCAAAAGGAATGAGTAATTATTTTTCATTAAATAAATTATTACTATTTAATTATAAATGAAATATAAACCCATCATATTTTTCACATGCCTCTATCCATACATTAGGTGAAGCCTCTTTGAAAGTTATATATAATAATTTTACTCTATTGGTATAGGAATATCCATGATGATTATATTATGAAATTAAAAGTGGTGTCCATATATTTCGGATAAGATTAAGGTACACCAACCCACACATCATAGTAATAATATTTATATGTTTTGTATTCCCATCATGTCAAATGAATCACTATCACATTGGTTGAATGTAATCCAATATTGTTTATGGAGTAATGGTATGTCTACATTAATAAACAAGAGTAATTCATATTAATTATTATATAGGAGACTGAAAAATATTGTAATTTTCTATCTAATATATTCTATTAAAATATCATATTTTTTATATTCATCCATTGAGGGAGGCTCATCAGATTTCTCTAAAAAATGAGGTTTTTAGACTACCATTCTAAAGAGGGATAGATCATCATACGCATCACTATAATTTAAAAAATTCAATAGATAAATACAATATAAGAATTGTATTGGTGTTTTTATTCATTTTACCAGACTATAATTGGTAGATGACGAGATTGATGATGTAGGTACATAGAATTACATACATTTTGCAGATATCTGGTCAGTTTTAGAAAAATAAATCTACCCAAAACATATTGGGGGCATGAAAATAATGATTTCTATGTCAATTCCTTATATATGGAAGAGAATTATTTTGAAATTTATTTTTTGGATCCCATGAAAATGTGTATGCATAGGGAATATTTGATTGTTTGTTTCAAATTCTATGTTATCACGATTCATGTAACCTAGGAAACTAGTTTTTGTGTCCGATTTCAATCCCATAGTAGGGTTCCTAATGGATGTCTTTGGATGGGTATTAATAGCAATATATATTGTTTATATTGGGTAGTCTATCACGGATTGATTCATCACCGTTGATATAAGGAGTATCATGATGTTCTTTAAGGAATGTAAGTTGAAAGTATCCAATAAGTGGGTCTTCCAAGACCTTTTAGTGGGAAATGTTGGTATCTAACCAAGAGTGTCACTAATTTATTTCTAGGATACCATTTAAATTGATGGGTTGAACATGTGGGGTGATGAAATGATATTGAGGGGACCATACTCCATTCGAATGGTGTGGATGATATCTCTTCATGTAGACCTCATCCTTCGTGATTAGGCCCTGCGGGATATAAAAGGATAATCTATGATGAATTATTAGTTTATAGAGGATGCACACCACAAAAAGTACTACAATAGAGTGGACCCATCATGGGTTACTCCATTGTTCAAATATTGTTGTATGTATTTTAAGATCCCTAGTTTTAATACAATGTATGGAGAAATTTAATTTTAGTTGAACTTCTTTTTTATAGACTTTTGTGAGGGAACAATGTGAATTTATGGTTTTTGTGTTTCTTAGGGGCTTGTTTAGATCCCAAAAAGAAACCCTTGGATAAAATATTTTGGTTGTAGAGTTAGGTGAAACAATGCGACCAAAGGCACATGGTTTGATGAAAATGTTTTTGGCTGGATAGAGTGCTCTATGAGCCATAAGGATTGGTAAAACCAGGAAGAGGGAGGTGCCAATTTATTCTAAAAAGATGTTGTGTTTATATAGTGGGATTTTTTATAATTTTCACAAGGTTGGAAACATGTGCGAACTAACCATGTGACACATATTTTTAAGGGAAAATGACTATTTTTTCATAAAACCCTATTAAACCTAAATCTATTCTCTTTAATCCACCATTAGATAAATGATAAATTACATAGATCCCTTCAAAAGGCAAATATGAATCTTTTGCATTTTTCTTTATTTGAGTTCAGAATCGATATATGATCATATCCTCACAATCATGTTGGAGAGTACTCAATTCCTTTTATAAAATTCATTTTTAACTAAGTATTAACAATGTTATTTATGAGAAATATTAGAAGCCTTGTTTCGGGCTAATCCATTTCTTTCACATTATTATTTTAATCTGGACTAAATCAGATATTGATACTAGATGATCACTCTACTATAGACCTATAGTAGGTCATATGTACTATTCCCTCTTGGTTTTGGGTTTTATAGATCTAATTGAAATTTTACAGGATGATGGAATTTTTAGTAGTGCATAAAAAATAGATGAACGATTAAACATAATGTATAAAAACTTATTTGGGATTCCAACTAGTTCCTTGTGAAATTCTTGAGGTTTTTAACCCAACCTAGGCCACCAATTGGGTGTCTCTTTGATATTTCCCATGGTAAACCACCCAAGGTGTGCGTGTTTGAGCATTTCCAGTTAGAGGAATCCCATATGTAAAATAATTTAATGTAACCATTTTTTTATGAGAAAGGTTGACTCCTTTTCCATGTTATAAATGCTCTAAACCATTTAATGTCTTAATTTGAATTTTTATATGATTGGTTAAGCTCATGAAATTTTAATGATTTTGAATTGATATATGGAATGAGTGAGGAATGATTTCATAAGACACCATTGGTGTGCCACACCGTGGTTTATGATAGTTGTAGCGAATGCAATGGACCTGTATGCCCCCTAGATTATTATTCAGTGGGAGGCCTTGGGCATTTCTACATCGTGGATCTGGTATGTTTGTGCATGTAGTGGATATGGCTTGATGACATGTTCCATTGACCCCAATTCAATCCTAAGAGAGTTTCCATCGAGATTATCATGAGGCACCTAAACACTAATATTTTTAATAAAAGGAAGATGAACAAGATGACATAATAAAAAGAAGAGAGGTCAAAAACAATATAATACATGTGCATATCCCTACGTGATGTTCACCCACCTCTGGGGTAATTTTGTAAAAAATATAAAAAACTCATTCTTGTTGTGTGGAACGTCAGAGAAGCAGTTAAATTTTAACATTGTTCCATCCCTCCAATCCTGCAGGATGCTAACATAGATTTTGATGAATCTATAATACGTTTTAATGGTATATGAGATAAACTAGTTAGTTAATTCATTATCAATAAATGATTCGAAGAGGATGATCGAGTTCATTTCCACTTCATCTAGGTTAAAATTCATTTGATGACACACATGAAGGCATGTGAGGATTGCCAAAGCATCCACCATTAGAGATTTGAATTATCAAAAGGGAATGTTGAATGCTAGAATTAAAGATCCATTTGAGTCCCGTACCACACCAACTTCTCTATCCATCCCTTAGATGAAGAACCCATTGGGTTTGAATCTTCTAATTTAATAGCTTGTCCATTTAATTTTTGTCACACTACTTATTATACGATTGTTCCATGGAAATTGTGGCATGATTTGTTATATGGCTCGGTCTTTGTTTTTATGATATAGCTTATATGTTGTGGTAATGTTTGGAATTATATACTATTTATATAGTTATTTCACATTTCTTGCATCTATTTACATTACTAATACCTTGTTAAGGGTGCACAACCTTTGTTTTTAAAGGAGCCATGTTTGTCTAGAAAGATCTACCTGTGTTGATTTACATATTCCATGTGAATTTCACTTGTATTGTGATTATATCTATTATAAACCTAAGATATACATTACACAATTATTAGTTTTTATTTCATAGCCTATTCATGTTATATATAGTATTTTTGGTGGCATAATGGGATTTTATCTCACACCCTATCCTAGGTCATAGTTGTGTAAGCAGATAGACTATATAGATATAGGCATGGACAAGGTAAATTTCTAAAAATTAGATGCATCACTTTATTATATGCTAAAAAGTATGCGAGCAGAGGAGTTAGTTGAGGATCATGATTCTCAATGGGATATCACTTTTTTTTCTTTTTTGGTATTTTGAAAAATATATTTACTCCATGTTGTGTTACTATTTTGGTTTCATTGGAGATACATGAAGGTAATCCTCAAAATTTTTAGGTGATATTGTTTCCATTTTCATAGTATAATTATATGATTCTTGTTTTTATTTCCACAACAACACTACTTCTACCATAGCATGTTCTTGATCTATTTTAGAGTATTTATTGATAGTGCTTATACTTAGTTGTCACCACCATTTCTATTTGGTTTCTATAGTACATCATTATTTTAAAATCAAATAATGATAGTATATTATCCAATAGGAAACCCACCAGGACCTCATTACCTGTCAGTAGCCTCCTTCATTTATAGAGATGTGCTTTAGGACATGTGACCCACTAACTCGGGGCACCATACAGAGGAATCTGAATTGGGATGTTACAAAGGCATATAATAGAATCAAATTAATTGGCCTAATATTGTGTGATAGTAGAGTGAGGATTATGAAGGAAATGTAATTTGTTAATGAGTTTTTCTTAGGAGTAGCTTACCCATGTATAGTAAAAATGATAAATTTTCACCAATGTAAATTGTTGTATTCTATATTTTTCCAGATATAGTTGATTGTATTCCACTGTTGGGTGATTTACTAGAATTGTGATGTTATCCTTGATATGCCTGATCTGTTTTAGCATTATCAAATGAGATGAGTGTATGCATCTAATTCATCACTTTAAGAACCTATTAGAATCAAAATTCCATGTCTTATTCCATGCCATATAGGGTGAATTTCGTAACTACATGCCCATTTTTATGTTTCTAATGTGACACACCAAATGTTTTGAAGGATATTTTATGCATGGAACTAGAAAACAAGGTTGATACATATAGTGACTTCTATAAAATAATTTTTTTTCATGATTATGGTACAAAAGATAACCTATGAATCCGATTAGGGAATGTTGACTCATGGTTCATGAGTTGCAGGAACAATAATTTGTTAAAGTGTGGATTAAGTGGATGCCATAATTTGGTTCATTAGGTGTATGGGACCTTATGGATTGGAAGTGATTAAACATTTTTTAAAAAAATTTAAAATGAATTATAAATTCATGTTAAATAAAATTGGAATTTAATTGTGAAATAATGAACTCAACCTAGACCCAGCTTTTGAGTGGGTGATAGATAGTGTCTTTAGTGACTTTTGATAATTGTTTTTTAATAATAACAGATTTATTTTCATGATATGTGGTGTGATATATTTATTATATGGTTTTGACATTGATTACACTTTTGAGCGGTGTAATTCGGTTATCCATCTTTTTTGAGGAGGGAGTTTGGCATTTTAGAGACACCCCAACAAGACGCCCTCTAATAATATGCTAGGAGGGAGGTGACCACCACATTCCAGAGGTGGTGGGTTGTATGATATTAATGGGAATTCTATCATTTAATGATGAGTTTAGTTATCATTATTAGACATAGGAAAAGGTGTATAGTTATGAGAGGGTTATTCCACTTTATAAAATCATTTTAGGGAGCACTACAACATTCCTTGTATATGAATAAACTGACATGTGAGTTCCAGTATCATCATCCTCTAAAAATTTCAAGGGATGGTGGTCTACAAGAATATGAGTTATGTATTGAGGCTCTATTTTCAATATTTTATTATCTAGCGTCACCTACTTAGAGTAGAGTGAATCTCATGGAACATATTCTATGTGGAGTAGCGAATAAAAAGTAGGATGTATTGAAGAAAGATGATAGGATACAAAATATGATTTGTCCTAATTTTAAAAATAGTTTCTAAAATTAAATCTACTTGGTGACTCTAAGAGAATAAAGGGACAGTGTGTTCATTCATTTTGAGTGGGGAACTATGACAGTTCGGGGATATTCGATGTTCATTACAATGTTTCACCATTTTTTGCTGACATACAATACTGATGAGATGTCTATGGAGAAATTTTTTGAGGAACGTCTCCGACATGTTATTCGATATCATATCAATGTATTTAGGTTGAAAAATATTACTAATATGGTGAATTAGGAACTAATTACCAAACAAGACATGATTGAAAATGAGGATACAGAGAAGGGTAGTTCAGCATCTCAACCCATTAGTTCAACATCCAATGGTAGAAAGAGGCATTCTAAGTATTACCATGAGAGGTGTACAAGAATGGTTGTGAAAAATGGTATATCAATTTTTTTCCTAAATTTGGTAGAATACAACACATGAGGAATTAGTTAAATCATGATCGAATTGAGTGCCAACTAGTGGAAGGATAATCCATGCAAATTGTTTTTGAAGTACCATACCACTGGCAGTAAGTAGAGGCGGTTCAAATCAATCTCTGGGTTTAGAAGTATGTTTCATTAATACACGGTAGGGTAGGAGCTATAGTTGTATTGGCCATCTAGTCTGAGGTGGTGGTAGTCTTTTGTGAGGTAGCCACACACCAGTTGTATAGAGATAGTAGTGTTGGACTACTCTTGGTAGTGGGGTTGTCTCATAGTTCTAATGTTTATGCTAGATATGTTATGTATAGCCCACCCCCTAGGAGAAGTGTGTCGAAACATCTATTGAGAGAGGTATAATCTTTGTAAATATATTATTATATCTTCTATTTTTGATAATTGTATATTTTATTGTTTAAAATCTGTAAATGTGGTGGAGAGCATTGGGCACATGGTTTATTATTCTTTGGGAATGATGAAACATGATACTCAATTGGGGATCATAATGGAACGTGTTCTCTAGTGCAGGGTGTTTCCCCATGAGATTGGTGGGTATCACATCAAATGAACCTTTTTTTCATTTATATGATTGGGTTTTAAGTCATATTCTAGATGGACTGGACATACATATATCTAACCCGTGTTGGGTGATATCACTAAAGGGGGACTTTCACATCACTCGAAGTCACAATTTATACTCACAAGGATTAATTTGATATCCATGGGATCCATGATGAACCAAAAAATCATGGACTGAGAGGGATGATATGTGATATCTCTAGTTTGTATTTGAATGATTACAGATCACATCATGCAGATTCCCCTCTAGTGGTTGACTATTTCTTGTAATTTTTTTCTCTATAAATTTTATAGTTTACCACCTAAATGAGATGTGTAGTTTTTTTATTCCTATGGTACCATGATGTACACCAGTATCTATTCCTCCTTATAGGATGGCTAGGACATAATTTCAAGAGCTCAAGATATATCTATATGACTTGGTCGAAAAGCGGTTAATATGATTAGGTTCATAACTAATGGGTTTTTTTTCCGTTATGTGAAAAATGTACATGTTTTCAATAGGCTATGTTTTTATTATAGAAAATCAAAACACTTGGTGGTTATGAAGTGATATATCATTCCATAGATAGATGACCATTTTGTTCAGCTCTGAGGAGCTCATATGTTCACTAATATTTATTTGATATCTAGATACCATCAGGTGTCTATGCGACCTGCATGCATACCTCATAAATATTTTCCTTGTAGGATTGGTCAATATAAGTATCTCTTAATGGTGTTCAATATCACAAATTCACTTGAAGGTTTCATGGTGATGATGAACTGCTTTTTTCCATCCATGTATTTGATTCGTTTTTTGTGGTTTTTATTTATGATATCTTTCTGTATTCTAAAAATTGACATGAAAATGATAATAATCTGATATAATTTTGCTACACAAATAAAAAATTAGTTATATGATATGATCACAATGTTCCACTTATGGATGGATATGATTCACTTGATAGGTCTTACTAACTCAATGATAGAAGTACCAGTTGACCGAATGAATGTGAGAGTTATAGTTTCCTGTGAGCAGTGCAAGAACATTTTTAATATATAGAGTTTCTTGGGGGAAGTCGGATATATGAAGTGTTTTATACATGAAATATAAATAATATATGTTTTTTTTACTCAGAAGTACAAAAAAGTGTGTGAAGTATTTATGTAAGGATATATGTAAGACATCATTCGATAATCTTAATGGGAGTCTGAATTCAACAAAGGTGTTGATTCTTCTATAATAGAGAT
Organism: Viscum album; assembly: GCA_963277665.1. Lineage (NCBI taxonomy): Eukaryota > Viridiplantae > Streptophyta > Magnoliopsida > Santalales > Viscaceae > Viscum > Viscum album. The sequence goes on from OY728166.1 coordinate 304,922,066, forward strand.
GAAACTACAATGTGTAATGTGAAGCATCAGGTATCGGGATTAGAGTAGTTATGATATAGGGGGATAGAATTTTGGAATATGGGTCTCATAATTTATGGCCACACTAGATGAACTACAAGATGAACGATGTGGAGTTACAAGTAGTTGTGCATGCTTTAAATTTTTCGAGGCACTACATACATGGATTTCATTTTGTGTTGTACATAGAAAAAAAGGCCAGTAATTTATATATATATATAAATATATACCATGAAATAAATATAAGGAAGTCATGGATGGTTCAGTGCTTACATTATTTTGACTTCTAGATTGGCTATATTCACAGTAAAGGCAATGTAGTGGCCAATTAACTGAGCCTGATGAATCAGATATATGCAGTTCAATAGTCCTGTAGCGAGTGGAAGTGTAAGGAATTATTCACTATGATGAACTTTTTCATGTAAGACAGAAAATGGAGGAAATCTATTTTAACCATATTAGTCACCTATAACCTTTTAGAATTATTGAAGATGTGATAGTTATCAGATTTTAATTTCCATTTCTTATGAGGGATTATGGAGTGTGGGGACCCGAATCCTAGTTGTACTGTAAGCAGGGATGAAATTCCATGTATCCATGGTCGTATTTGGGTTTTTGTGGATATATATGAGAATAAAATGTGGTATTTTCTTGCCTCATTTTGGGAATATATTCATGGAATCACCATTTTGTACCATGACTTATTATATCAGTACTGTAGTCCATGTATGAATTGTGATATAGCTGGTTTTGTAATGAGGTTATCAACATGTCATTAGGTGAAGGCGGAATATCAAGGATTATCCAGAATAATAATATTGATACCTATTCCTGAGTGGAAATGGGAATATGTGGTGATTGATATTTTGACATGTTTACTGATGTCACCACGAGTTAATGATATTGTTTGAGTTTTTGTGGATGGGCTTGTGATGGTATCTCATTTTCTAAAAATCAAGGAGACCATCAATATTTATGTTTTTTGGTGGTTTTATATTTATGAGATAAAATGAATTCATTTGGTACCTTATACAATTTTCATATATAGTGCATCAAGGTTTATGTATCCTTTTGTGGAAGTGTTTTTAGAGGTATTTGGGTATATAGGTGCTGTTAAGCATATAATTCTAGCATCAGATTAATAGTCATTTAGGGCATGTGATACAGGTTCTGTAGGACAAGTTATGAACATGCCTCCTAGATTTGGGTGGATCTTGTGAGTGGAAAGTTACCATAGTTGAATTTTCATACAATAATTGTTATTTAGAAACAATTTAGATGTAACATTGTGAGTATTTTTTTTGGTTGTCCATGTTGATCATCCATGTGATTTTTGGAGGTAGTCAAGGTAGATTTACTGGGAACACTTCTCATCAATGAAACTACTAGGTAGTTCTAGTTGATCATAAAGTGGATGGATACTACATAGTCTTGATAGAAATTATACACCAGTCATCATCGATGACCTCTAGAGTTCGAGGTTAGGGATCATGTCTTTTTACATGTATCATATAGCCTTAAGAAAATAAATATTAAGACAGAGTGTATGATTTCAAAATGATATGAAAGGATATTCAAGATAATAGAGAGATTCATGATTGTATCATATCATATCAATTTTCTTCATATGTACATATTCATGCACAACATCTTCAATGTATCTTAGTTGCAACGTTTTCATTTGAACCTATCTCAGGATTTCCATCCCAAGTAGGATGAGTTGTAGGAATTTTTTTCCATTGGGGATCATCTGAAATATCTCATTGATAGAAAAATGGTGGTTCTCGATGACTGTTCAGTTCCCCTAGTACGAGTGTTATTAAAGAACATCCTTTTATCGGATGAAACATGGGAGTAGGAAGCTATTGTACATGCTTATTGGCCATATTTAATCTAAAACATTTCATGACCACCCCATAGAGGGAATCTCGAGAATGGTTTTCATTATATAGAAAGTTTGTAAGATTTTAGGATTTAATATGAGGTACATAGCCATTTAATTTGAGTTTAAATTCTTCTTTACAGTCATTTCTATGCGAAAAATGTTATCATTGGAGTTGTAGGGGTATACGGGGCTGGTTTGGAGCCAGAAACCAAACACACAGAGTAGAACAGTTGAGACACGTGGTTTGTTGAAATCATACGACCTAGGCCACAATGTATGATGAAATTTTGTAGGGATGTAGCAAAGGCTGAAGGATATGTATAGTTGGAGGAAACATGTGGAGTGAGGGGCACAACCCTGAAAAAAACTAAAATGTTTTATGGTGGTAATTTTCATATTATGTGAATAATTAGAAAAACTAGGCACAATAACCATGAAACCAATATTTTATTTGAAAATGACTATGGTTCCCTTAATCCATTATTAAACCTAAACATACTTTATTATCTCCTCCATTTTAAATAACATAAAAGAGATATCTCACCTTAAATGATAAATTTGTGTTTTTACCAATGATTCTCCATCATATCTTGCAATCGAGAACTAAAAATATCATTGGAATCACACCTTTGATTTCTCAATTAATTTTATTCAATTATTCTTTTAACATTGTATAAATGAAGTCATTTAGGTGACATATATTATTCCCTATTTCATGGTTCATTATCATTTCTTCTTGTTTCTTCTAATCTACATTAAATTAAAATCTGATAATGGATGATAACTCTACTGTGGACCTACCGTAGGTTGTCTCTTATAATACCTTTTGGTTTGGTGTTTTATATACCTTGTTCTTTTGTGTCAGGTGATAAACATTCAGGTGGATCACAAAAAACTAAAGGAATGATTGAACCTAATAATTGTAAAATTTCTAGGATAGCCACTAGATCCTTGATACTTTTTGGAGGTTGTTTCACCATCCAAGGCCACTCATGGTGTGTTTATATGAGATTACCCATGTTCAACCACCCAAGGGGTGTGTATTTGGTCTTTCCTAGTAAGGTAAACCCTATTAGAAAATGAATTTAATTTAATTTTTTAACGAGGGTATGGTTTGATTCATATTCCATGTTACAATTATGTGTAATTTTTAAATTGTTTGAATGAAAATTTATATTAATGTCATGGAATATGAATTATTATTAATTGATCAATGCAATTAATAGTGAATGATTTCATCAGACTCCATGGGTATTAAACACCATGGTTTAGGAATGAAGTGGGTAATTACATGGACCTATTTTATCCTTGTATTCTAATTCCTTTGGATTCCATTGGCATTTATAACCCTAGGATCTTTTTTAATTGTCCTCGCAGTGGACATGATCTGATGGCATGCTCATTGGACCCCAATTCACACCTAAATGGGTTTCTATCGAGATACTCCTAGTAATCGTCAAGTATTCATTGGTTCATTACCCATTTGATCCTAACCCGTGGGGTTCTATGTTTCTGAATATATGGCTTAGTCTTGTAAATTAGGACAGTAAACTATTTATAATGATTAGTCATGGAAATTGTGACATGCTTGATTATACGGCTCGATTATGGTAGATGTGACATACACTATCTATGGAGAGTCCATAGTTCTAAATTTAATATAAATTATTGTTTCCTTATTATTGGATCTTAAACCTTAATTTATGGGGTTCCATGTTGGGATAGAAAGGATCTACATTCTTAGTTACATATATCATGTCCATTTGAATTGTATTGTTGTAATATATTTTATACAACTATGATATACATTTCTCATTACATAGCATGTGTTTCTTATCATATATTTGTTATGGACACTGTTGGTGGTGGAATAATTGGATTTTATCTCATACACTATCTTGGGTTACTGTTGGGTACCAAGACAGACTAAATAGAAGAATTTTGGGACCGAGGAAAGTAACCACAGTTCAATTCATGAAATTAATTTCTAAGAACATTGTGACATGAACTGGTCACCTAATTTATGAACTAAGAAATATTTTAATTCAAAACTGTTACAAAATCATTCTCGAGGTGTAAGGAACTTACATTAATAGAATATTATAGTAACTACATGATAAAATAGTGAAATTCGTAAAAAATATTGAAAATCATCCAACCTTCTCATACATGGAATTTCTCCTCCGCTACATGAAAGCATACCAAATTTTCCAGAGCATCAGTCAAATCGAGTGAGATGAGATAAAAATAGTTGTGTCCCCAATAAAACGTATAAAATTCTATCATTAAACAACTATTATGCAAGATATAGAAAAAAACAGAATGGGTTTTATCATTCCAGAACAGTGAACAACTCAATCTGCAACTAGAAAAAGCTAACAACAAGTAGAAAATCATTAAAACATAATAATCATCCAAAGAGTCCAAAATAAATTTAAAAAATGATATGGGGTCCAAGAAGAACATCCAAAAACTAAATCGAAGGAGATTTAAAATAAACCAAAAACCATTACAAACATTCATTTCTATGGGTTATCATTGTTGTTCATGCTTGGTTCCTTTTTAAATACCTCAAAAAAATTTATGAACATACTATTTCTGATATCAAGGTAGGTATCACTAGTTACCTATCCATTTTTATACTATAGAAATGAAATATTATCCTTCTCTTCTATCCATAAGTCAAGATAAATTGGTAGTCCATCTTCTCATCTATTTGATTTGAATCCCTATAAGTTGGGTCATTTTCATTATCCTTGCTTCCAATGCATGAAATTGTTCTATGATTTGAAGTGATAGAAAACAAAACCAAGCTATGAATCTTGATTCTAATAGAGATAACTCTTTTGGTATTTTTTAATTTTTGATAAATATATTTTGCAACCTGTTGGGTCCCTTTTTGGATAATGTTTAGAGAAATTACATGTATCATCATCATTTCATATATGAATCAATTTACATTTATAAGTATTATTATAAATTGATTCGGTTTTATCCATTTTTATACTACTTCAACTACAGAGGTTTAGTACCCTGATGTGTATTTCTTATTTTTGAAAATCAACCTTTTTTTTACTTATTAAACTATTTTAATGATATGAAATTCCACTGTTTCACACTCTAGTAAGGAGGGAATAGTCTCTCCATGGAAATCCCAAAGGCTGTTGTTTCATGTCAAAAGCCTCTTGAATTTAATGAAATTTTATTAAGTCCATTTTACACTGTGAATCGGGGCACTATAAAACGTCATAATTGTTGTGACATTACATGTTGTGCCATGTTTTTCTTCCTCTATGTATAGAATTAGTCTTCTGTCACATTTTTGATATATGATCACAAAACATATTAATGATTTTATTGAGGCCCCATTGCATATTAGTTCCCAAGATATCTGTTCACCATCTTGATCGAAACCCCTTAATGTTCTAATCGTCTATTTTAGTACCCTCACCCCAGTTATCATGAAAATGTGTCTAATATCATTAAATATTCATGATTATAAGGAATAAAATCATGAAGGACTGAAGATTTTACATGTCTTGGTAATCCAAATATATACACGAGTCTCTATTAAAATGAATACACAATTAATAACTCAATTTTTCAGGGACAAATCTATTCCCACATATAATATCTTTACGTAGAATTCTTTGTACACTTATTGTGTTATAGGGCCATGGACACAAAATAAGGGTGTGTTCAATAAATAACATAGGGTAAAGTATATAGGAAAAAATAGTAAATTAATTACAATACTCAATATGAAATGGTAATATCTAAACACACATTTCATACAATCAATATGGTTATAAGGAAGTGGAAAATAAATATTTAATGGAAAATAACTGAATGTAGAATCTATTCAATCAGTTGGATAAGGAATAATTAATATGGAATTGTATGAAACTAAAATAGAAGATAGTTAATCAATGAACTGAGAATAAAATGAATCCAAGGATAATAGTAAATTGAATAAATCATGGACAAAAAATACCAATAATATAATTGTGAATGATGTAAATGATTCATTATTAGACGTCATATCTATGGCCCATGAAAACATTTATCATCAATAACTTTACTATGTTGATTTAAAACTATAGGTTGAAACCACATTAATTTATGAAACATATTTCTCTCATGATAACTTATATATTCATAAAAAATCTATATAAATTTTGTGTCCCACACATTATTGATAGTCAAACTAATATCTCATATATTGAATAATTGATTAAATTAATAAACAACATTCCTTATTAAATTACTGTATTGAGTATATAATATAGATTTATCAAAATTTACGTAGATAATCCAATAACATGCATGTATACACCATATTTAATTTTTTTATAATTTTAGGAATTAATGATATTCATGATAAATGATATGGATATTTAGGTGAAATGTAATTTCTAATAATCATAAAAATATTAATATTTCAAGGGGACGAAAAAAGGAATCAAGGAAGTGACTATTTATACAATCTTTGTAAAAATAAATCAACCAAAATTGAGAGTAAAAATAATATTGTATCAATAAATCATATATCATATAGCTTAAGAATGGTTTATCAACGTTGATGATCGGAAATACTAAAATAATATATTTTAAAAACACTCATTGGGAAAATATTGTTTTTTACTTTAAAAAAAAATTGTAAAAACTTTTTGGTGAAATTAACATTAAAAAACATTGAAATGTATCATTTTAAACATGGAATGTAATACTTAAATAAATAATGACATGTAAATCTATACATACCATACCATGTAAAAAATATTCTTTTTCATGGTAAAATGGTATGAAAAGTGATTTTTTGGAAATAGACAAGAAGATTCCTTTGCAAAAAAATAAAAAAGGGTTTAAAATATCAATAATAATTTTTTTTGAAAATGTTAAAAACATTTCCGAAATCCTTTTAATATTTTTGATATAAAATATATTAGCTATTGAGGAGAGAAATGAAGTTGGGTATGTTGTACAAACTTTTTCTAATACATTTGAGTGCCGAAGAGTGTTAAAATGGAATTATTAATAGAAAATGTCATTAATAAATATAGTAGAATAATTTTAATTGGTCTATTTAATAATGATTATATAAATTACATTAATTTAATTTCAGGAATAAGAAATCATGATTAGAATGGGATTGGGTAATAAACCCTTAAAATGATGATAATGTTGATGTGAAAATTAATCAATGAATTGATTATTATATCAACATTAAATTCAAATATAATAAATTTAAATACATAAATATATATTAATATTTGTTAAACACGTAATCATTTACTATTAACGATAATGGGGAAGTCATATAACCAAATGAAATGGAGTTGAGTTATGAAATTTATTTTTCCCATGGTAATTTACTTTCAAATGCCCTTAGAAGAGACAATAAAATTTGAAACTCAAAAAAACATAAATATTTAATTATTTATGATCTTAAATTTCAAATTTAATTTATATATCCTAAATAATTAAACTAGGTTTATAACATTACAATCTGCCTCAAAAAATCAAATTGATGAAAAATCCTCTAATAATTCATTCATTTTGTGTAAACATCCATTAATATCATGTATAATGTTTTTTGGAAAGTGAATAACATATTTCAGAACCATATTAATTTTTATTATATCAAATATTATCTTCTTATAATTTGTTATTAAAAGGTTTTTAGTAATCTTTTAGAATTTTCACTAGTTGAGCTGTTACTTGCCTAGTTTCTCGAGTATGTTTTGACTGGTTATTTCTTGTTCCTATTACTTAGATCATTATTTAATCATCTTAATAATTTGAAACATTATTTAATTATAATATATATTAATTATATATTAATTTATAATAATCTATAATTTTTGGATATAGTAAATGAAATTAACCATTCATTGAGATGGTTGATTGTACATACGCATGAATGCTACTTCCATTTCTTTGACATACATAATAGAATTAAATTAAAACAATATATATGTATATTATAATAAAAAAATAATATCTATGTAATATATTTCACATAATTATATTAACATCCTTCCAAATATATTCCATGTAATGTGAGAATGAGTCACATCCCTTTGAGGAGGCAGTTGTCCATAGGTTCATAAACGATGTAATTGCATTCCCAAAAAATGAAAATAACGAATGAATGAGTTATATATTAATTAAATAACTATAAAGAAACATTAAATATCATATATATCAATTAAAAACTATAAAAAAATTATTTTCAACCCCAAATGTGGTAATGGATAAACTAATGACACTTGTTCACGTGGCGAGAGTTTGCTGTATACATGAATGATGATTGCGTATCTTATTTGATGGCTGTGTGTGAATGTATAGGTCAAAAAATATCATAAAATAATATTTGTGTAATCAAGATACTTATTTTATAATATAACAATGACATAAAAATAATTTAATTGGTGGATTACTAAATTAATCCGATGTTAATGTTGAAGAGTGGTACCTCTTATTTTGGTAAATCCTTTTGGTTTATACAAAATACATCATTGGATTGATTAATTGCCAATGTTTGGATTATATAATTAGGTTATGAATTTGGGGAAATATTTTTTAGTTTTTATCATGATAAAAATTTATTTATATGTGTGAATAAGTGGGAGTGGTGAGTGCCTTTTAATAGTAGAGGGGAAGTTCCATTCTAGTAAATATAAAAATATGAACACCATTGAGTAGTCTTTCTAACATATTATTCCTCTAATAAATAACACAATTAGATACAATGGATTATATAGTCATAATATTTCCATCTAATATGTTTCTAACATGTGTATAGTTCATTCTGGACCATAAGTTTATGGTTCAGTCCCATTGTAATCTTCTTTTCTATTAATCACTATAATTAATTCTAATTACATTCATTTATAATATTAATAAACAAAATTATGATAAACATACTATAAGATATAATATATTCTCAATAAAAATATATAATCTATTTTACCAAATTCTAGTCCCATTAGAGGTAAAAATTAGTTTAAAATTACTCATGGAGACTGAACGATAAAGTAGGGTTTTAATGTGAAACAGTTTGAAAGCAAGAAATTTTTTCATATCCAATTTTAATATTAAATTTCTTATAATGAAGGATATTAGAATAATTGATATAATATTTATCATATTTTACATAATAATTTTAAAAATGAATTTAACATATCAATTATATACAAAACAGATTTGTTTTCAACAAAATTTATGTATTTTTTTACAATTCATCCAAATATAAATCTTCTATGAAAAATATAATAAAATCACCATAAGATAATTATGAATATATTTCATAATAAATTATGTATATTTATATATATAAAATTTATAAAAATAAGAAAATCTAGTTTTGTAATTCATGCTCCATTAATAAGAAGAAAAATTTCCTTTAAAAAATATGGGTTCTATGAATTATATTGGTTTTGTTCTTATATTATTCTTAAAAAATATATTATATGAAAATATATATTATTTAATGAATATATATTATAAAAATATCATTAATACTATTTTAAAATAGTAATTTATTTAAATTATTAAGATAAAATGACATTGTGAGCATAAAAATTCTAATTTATGAAAACATTTCCTTTTAATTTAATTGGTTTTTATATTAATAATTAATTAATGGTTAATCAAAAAGTACTTTTTATATTTGAGTAAATAATATATCTTCATATTTTATTTAATCATATTCATAACTAATAATTGAATGGTTGGGGCATATCATATTATTTTAAAAAATACTATTTAAATAATATATTCATATTATATAAAATTGAACCATGTGTGTAATGAATGATATGCATGAAAAAAACTATTTCGTGGTATTAAAGGTAACTATTTATTCATCCATTTAAACATGTTGAATGTTTTTAATTTATTTAAAATATTAAATATACCATAATATCACAAGAGGATAAATTACTTCCTACATTTGGTGATGATTGTCTTAAACAATTTTGAACAAAAGATACCCTTTTAGAGATTTGGGATGTCACATTCTCTCCACTATAAATAAATCCAATCCTATAAATTTAAACATGATATCCTTAATATAGGGTTTTATATTAGATAATTAGTTTGTTGAAATCTCACATTATGAGTTGAGATTATAAAATATCCACTTAATAAGAGAGAATGAGAAGTAAAAAAGGTCACATGTAATATCATATAACTAAGTCTCTATGTAAGATAAAAGTAGTGTAATATAAAGATAAATACATACAGTAAAAGTATAAATATTTATATGGGATATTATTGGCATTGATTAAAAAAGATAATGATAAATGCAATTTTCAGGGCCTGAAATCCATAAAAATATGATGATTCAAAAGACCATTAGTTCAATAAAATCTAGGTATTAGGATGAAAAAATTAATATCCTTTTCTTAATGTTAAGGAATTATATTACTTTACAGTAATAAAAGTATTATACGTACTAGATACATTTAAATTTCAGAATAAAAATTTTATCTTCTGGTTTCGTTTCGATCAAATTCAAATCCAAACGTTATGCAATGAAATGGATATCCTAAAATGAAAAAAAAATTATAAATAAAAAATTAAACATTTTATGGATCATAAGATCTATAAAACAGGTCTTTACATTTTTCTCACAATATCTTCTTAAAATATTTTGTTGAAAAATTATTCTCTAAACCTCCGAAGTGATACCACATGTTCATTATTAACATTTATTTTACAAATTATTTATCTAAAAAATGAGACATTAACAAATAAATCACATATAATAGTGGTATTTAGGACTCCCTTATCATCCTGTTGTCATGGTTTCAAGACCTCCCATTCTAGACATGATTGTTTTTCACCTGGTATACTTGTTGTCATTTTCAAAAATCTAAATAATATAATTTGCAAAATTAATATCTTGGTCATCCTTATAATATGGTTATTCACTAAATATACATTTATCTATGGTTTTCAATACAACCCCAGTAAAAAATTCTTCATCCAGTTATTCCCACATAGTTCTATCCATGGTTTAATGTTCTTCCAATAGAAGATGGAATTTACAAGGGTAATTCCTCAGTTCCCCACATTTATGGAGATTAACTATACTAACAAAAAATAATCTTTTTAATATTTTGACCCATAGAATCCCATATATAAAAGATGTAATAAATATTAAATACATAGAGTGTCTCCCTTAAAAAAATAAAATCATCTAGAAAGGACCCTGCCTCTTTATAAATATTACAATTCTCATTAGGAATTCCTTTGATGGATAATACACCAGTCATGATGTTACTTTCTCGCTATATGTTTTTGACATGTATTATCTGATTGATAAAAAGTAAGCATATTCTAAAATTATATGTTAAGCACTACGGATGTTTATTTGTACCCTGATGGAGGTCAATAAGAAAGGAAGAATATTACACAACTTTAGAGATTTTAGTATTTCACCCCTTTCATATTATAATTCCAAGAATAAGGTTCCTTTCCACTGTATAAATTGAATAACCTTCTCCAAAAAATGAACGAAACCCCATAATAAATGGGAATTTTCTATCTTAGTATATAAAACCCCCACACATCTTGTTGTGCATTCTGTAGGCATCAATGATGAACTTTTAACATGATATGAGTGCTTTATATTGTGTCTATTTCCATTTCATTTCATCTTCCTCATCCCTATATAAACAAATTTTTGTCCTAAGCATCCTCAAATATGAATCCAAATATCCACCTATATGAGGAACATGAGTTTTTCTACCTGGATTTTCACAAACAAATGGAAAAATAAGTGTGAAATTGAAATTCTTTCCCTCATTTTGTTCTGCCCTTCCCAGAGATTCCAGAAAATAGTAGACACAATAATAGTTCAAGGATTCCATTATTTCCCTACATTTGATCTGTATGAATCTAGATAGAGATCCCATGCAATAGAGATTACCTATTCAAATTTATATTAATATGTATACCGATGAATAAAAAAATCCCTTTCCCCATATCTCATAATGAATAGGTTATTCAATGTCTCTTGTTTTGGAGAATTACAACAATGAAATCTAGATACCATTGATACACCCTTCCTCTCGATATTTTCATCTATATGAAGGTATTTTTTTGATCAACCTAAAAACCTAGAAATTCACCTTAGTTGGGATTTACTTACACCAATATTGTGAATACCAGCATTCCACCCAATTCATATGACGTATCGAATTCCTAATGTTTATCGCACTAAATTTATTTATCGATGATTCCAACAATATGAAGCGCTTTGTTTCATCAATGAGGCAAAAAACATTATTATAATTCTCCTATTATTTGTCTTGAATGGACCCAATGAAACCAGGATCCATATAATCTTCTTTGAGGGAAATATTTTTTTAGTACATTTAAGAAAAAATAAAAATATACCCTTCCAATTCGATTTCCAGAAGATGATATACCCATTTACAATTGTCCATATACAATTTATATTCAATATTTCCATGCTCTTAATCATAAATCATGAAATGTTAGTCAGTTTCCTAGAATTATCATCCCAATTCTCCAAAAAAACACTATATCTTCCCCACATAATATTTACCCACAGTGAGTCCCCATATATAATATCCCATGATATGTTGGCCGGAATGGAATTCACTGAATCCTCAATGATATATAAGGCAGTCCATCCTTCATCAATTATTCCTCATAATTATTTCAAGGAGTCCTAGTAGAATATACCAACTTGATCATCATCCCATAAGAGGATATTCATAATTTTATCCCTTCTTATTTGGGACCCCATAATTGGATTAATAATAGAAGGTATATGAATTTAATTCCAAATAAAAGGAAACAAAATATGGGTTCACACAAATTCTATGTAATGGTAATGAAAAATTGAATTAATAATGAATCGATTTGAATAATCAATATGGAATGGTAATATCTAAAAACACATTCTGTATAATCAATAAATTGATCAAGAAGTGATTACACAATATAGAAACATGATTAAAAAAAGAATATTCCATTAAAATAACTAGATTAAGCATAATTAATATGGCTAGGTAAATAAAAGACACACATTCCATTTAGTTAATGACCTGAGAATGAAATTATTCGAGTGATAATTTCATATTGATGTTATCATGGATAAATAAGTAAAAAAATTACATTCTGAAGGAATAGAATTTTTAATTATTAGACTTCTTGTCTGAGGAACACAAAAACATATACTAGCATGAACATTTACATGATTGTTTAAAACTATCCGTTGAAACCCATTTAATTTTCACAAATGATATGTCTCATTAGATCCTATTGATGCATCAAGGGGCTATATAATGTTTGGGCCCCAATCATCACATACAATCCTAAGAATTCATCATATCTCATGTAATCAATTTAATTAATAAAAAATATTCCTTATTAAATATCATCATTTAGTAACTAATACGAATGTATCATCATTTCCCCAAATAATCAAATAAGTTTCAATTACAGAATGTATATAAATATGGTATATAGCATAACTAATAATTATATCCTTGATAAATGATATGTATATTTACTAAAAATTTAATGTATAACGATCATAAGTAATTGAATATTACAAGAGGACACAAAAAGTTTAAAGGATGTAAATATCAGTAATATACTTGTCCAAATCAATTATAAACCATATAGAAGATGAATAAGTATGGTATAAATACTACATATCCCAATTAGAGTAAACTAAATCATTGGTTTCATTAATTAATGGAAATACTATAAAACTATATTTTATATAAAATCTATAGGAAAATATTTTTTATACAATGAATTTATTTAAAATAATTTTCATTGAAAATCAATTTTAAAAAATAGTTAATTAAAAAAACAATTAAAACATTAAATGGAATATTTTATGATATGATATTATATATATATATAAATGTCATATAATGTAAAAATAACATTCTTTTTTATGGTAAAAGAATAGAAAAGTTTCTTATTCGAAAAGATACTAGAATATTCCATTAAAATATTTGTAAAATTAAAAAAATGTCTAATCAATTTTATAAATAGCCATTTTAAAATTTTAAACCATTTTTTAAAAAATGCTATAGTTTTTATAGAAAACATATTTTTGACCAAAGAGATAAATTATGTCCAAAATTCATAAAAACATTTTTTAAACAATTTGCGTACCAAAGATGAGGAAAATTGTACTATTACATTAAAACATTCATGAATAACCTATGGAAAATTAATGTAATGGTTTTATTAAAAAACTATCATACAAATTTTTTTAATGTAATTTAATGAAAAAACAATCTCGATAATAATTAGATTTTTAAATAAACAATTACAATGTTCATAACACTGAAGTGATAATTAATCAGTGAATTGATTATGTATAACAAATTTGAATCCAAATATATGAATAATAAACAAATTAGTGGATATTATATTTATGTATACAAAAAATAAAATAATATTAATGGTATTGGGGATGTAATGTATCCCAAAAATGAAATTTAGTTATGAAATTTCTTTTCCACTTGGAATCGTTATGTTAAAATACAAATAGATGAAACAAATAAAATTATAACTAAAAATACCATGAATAAGTAATTATTACTGAATATAAATTTCAAATATTCATTATATACACTATATAAATGAAACTAGTTGCATTACAATACAATATGACTCAATGAAATGAAATTGATACAAAATCCATTAACATGCATTTCATTTTGTAAAAACCTCGTTTATCCTATTTTATAATTTCTTTATTAATGTTAATAAAATATTTTGAAACCATATTAATATTTATTTTATAATATATTATCTTCTTATAATATTTTATTACCCTTTGGTTAATAATCAATCATTATTTTCACTATTTCATGTGTTCCTTGCCTAGTTTCTCGACTATGTTTGGGCTTGTTATTTGTTGATCCTTTTACACAGATCACAATTACTTCACCTCTATAATTTAAAAAATTGATGGAATTATCCTATATATTTAGTATTTATATATTTATAAAAATCCGTAATATTTTTAGATAGAAATGAAATTCAACATTCATTGTGATATTGGGCCACTCATACACATGAACGTTGCTTCCATTTCTCTGTCATATTTCAAATAATGAAAATAAAATTATATATAATTATGTTGTAATAAATGTATCATATTTATTTAATATATTTAAAATTTTAATGTTAAATACATTCTTATCAAATTACATGTAATGTCTGAACAAATCACTTCAGTTTGATGAGGTGGTAGTCCATACATCCAGAAATGAAGTAATTATATTCCCAAAAAATTATAAGAATTAAATTTGTAGTTAAATAAGAATTATAAAAGAATAAATATATTATAAATATCATATATATCACATATAAAATATAAATAAATTATTATTTTCAACCATTATATGTGGTAATGTAAGATCAAACGATATTAGTTTGTGAGGCGACATTCCGTCATATACACGAATAATGATTGTGTTTACTATTTCATGGTTTTTTAGAAAGTGTTTCTCAAAATATTAGCATTAAAATATCTCCATATGTTAAATATATTATGTTTATTATATAATATTTATATAAAAATATTTAAATTCATATACATGTAAATGAAACAAAAGTGATCATTGAGGAGTGTTGCCTATTATTCAGGTAACTCATTTTGGTTTATAACAAAACACATCCACTGACGGATTTTCTCTAAACGGGATTCATCTTTAATTGGGTTAGGGATTTTTTTGTGCTATTTTTTCATTTTTTATATGATCCAAATTACATTAGAGGTGTGAATGTGTGGGATGGGTGAGTTCTTTTTTATAGTGGAGGAGGAGTGGAATTCTTATAATTTTAAAAAGGTAAACACTATTGAGAGCTATCCTTTACATCACGTTACTCCATTAACGAAAATAATTAGATTAATGGGTTTATATCTCCTATATATTTCCATAAAATATGTTTTGTATATATTCTTGGTCATTTTGTCCCTTAATTTTATGGTTATGTCCATTATTAAACTATTCTTCATATTAATAGATGTAATTAATTTTCCTTACATTCACTTATATTTTTTCTAAAAAACTAAAATGACGTTATAATGAATAGTATTTTTTAATTACATATATGGAATCCATTTTTTCACATGACAATGAAATTTTTGGTAAAAATTAATTTAAAAGTAATCCTACAAATAGCACGACAAAGATGGCTTTGAATGTGAAAATGATCTAATGTTTGGATTGGTTTTATATCCATTTTAAGTGTGAAATTGATCCCAATGTCCTATATTTTATTATCTAATGAACAATTTAATTAATTTTACTTTAAATATATATTATAATATAATTTTATGCTATAATTTATTTACATGAAAAGAAGATTTCAATTAAAATTTTGGATTTTTTTACTATAGATCAAAAAATGACACAACTTGGAAAAATACCAAAAAAATCACCCTAAAATAAATTTTACACTAAATAATAACTATAGTTTAAAAAATAAAATTTAAGATATATTTTTATATGAAATGTGCAGTATTAAAATGCGGAAAAATTGACATTAGAAAAATATAGGGTTCAATTGGGTTTTTTCTTATCTTATGCCTATAAAATATATTGTATGAATTTAAAAAAATATTTGATTGAATATATAATATTTAACATTATAATATGTCATTCAAAAATAGTAATTAATTTAATTTATTAAGAAAAAAATCCTTTTTTGAGCATAAATTTATTTAATTATAAAAAAATCCCAATATATTCAATAGGATTTTATATTAAATTATAATTAATAGGTAACCAATGAATTGATTTTTATATTTTTTCAAAACATTAATTTTCATCATTTAGTTATTCCAATTTTTTACTACTAATTATATGGCTTATTTATATCTAATTATATTAATTAATAGTATTTTAATAATACATTTTTGTATGATAAAACATGACCATGCATTTAACACATGCTATCTAAGAAAATAGATGTCGTGTGTAATGTAAGATAACATGGTGTTTCAAGATTTCCTAGCGATATATTATATTAAATTTTATTAAATTATAAAATATATAATAAAATCAAAAGATGTTATATTCATTTATATTCATGGGGCTGTGGGACATAAATGATATTTAAAAAAATTACACTTTTAGAATTTTGGGGTGTCAAATCTACTACACGTGTGGTGATGATACTTTCCTATAGATCCAATTAAACAAAAACATTGATCATTTATTATTAGAGGCCCTGGGTAGGGAAATTTCAAGTCAACTCCCAAACCAGTAAGAAATTATAGAATTGGGGTTTATATTGTTATACAGGAATATAATATGGTGACATAGGGTAAATGAAGCTCCAATAGTTACCTGGACTCCCTGAAGACTAGTTAAAAGTTATGACACATTAGGTTTTAAAAAGACAATTATATCTACAATTTTTATTTAATTGAAAAATAATAACTTGAATTCATAAATTCAAACACACATATATATATATATATTCAATTTTTGTATAGTTGTTCAATATGTAAATTATTTAATATAAATTACAAAATTTTATGTTTTTGATATTTCATCCATATCCTATTCTTTAAAGTTTCATTTCCACTTTCTTGTGAGTTATAAATGTGAATCATAGTTATATTGGGGTGTCAATATCATAAATAAGAGTATATTTAGTCTTATCAGGCTTTAAAAGATATTTTATTCTAGAAATTATAATTTTATATATATTTATTACATGTTCATGAAATCAATTCTTATATAAATACCATTTTACTCAAAAAGTGTTTTTCTTTTTAGGGAGAAGACTGAAAATTAAAAAAAATTTAACGTTACAGATATATATTTTTTAAATTGTATATGTTATATGATCAACTTATCATTGAATGAGTAATATGATGCTTATATTTTATATATGTGTGACACTAATATTGTACAATACCATATAGAAAGGCACTCTAGATTTTAATTCCATCAATGAATGTATGATAGTGTTATATCACAATTTAAATCTACATTTTAAGGAAATAAACAGTTATATTAATATTGATTTATTTACATGGATTTGTGGACTAATACCTTATCACTAGTAAAATATTACAATATGACATCACTAAGAAACATTTTTATAATCATCTTGCTCACGGAATATTAGTTCACTAACTCATTATAACGAGTCATTTATACTAGATTATCCCTATTAAAACATGTATAATTAGATGTGTTTATTCAATAGTATTTATAAAAATGAAGGTATATTGATGTTCATTTCTAAAATGAAAGGCTAAATAACTTTTAATTTTTTTTTCATCATGGAATTCAACTTTTATAAATTGAAATACAACGAATTTTGGGAATATATGATGGTTATGTTTGATATTACTCATATCCTTGATGTAAAATTTTGTAGATTTTGGGATTATAATTCCCAATTGTATCTTTAGCTTCATAAAATATTTCACCCAATCCAAGATGGAAAACTATATTACATTAAGGAATAGTTTTTTCAAATAATTAATATTTTTTATGTGAATTTATATTCTATTAACATAATAAATAATAAATATACTTGTATATGATTTTTCCTAGGAAGATATAATTTTTTATCTATAGGTTTGTTCCATCATAAAGTAAAAATATGTATATTAGGTTTTGATATCCTACAAGAATATGTTTAGTTGACATTTATTATTATTCCATACATGAAAGAGAATTGGGTCACATAGAGGATTAAAGTCTCCAGGGATGACTTAATGGTTATATTATTGTTTCATTCTACTTAGGGTTAAGAAATATTTTTCATGGTTTTAGTATCATATTGTAAAAATTAAATGGTACTAAAATTTCATTGTTTTTAATAAATTATTAAATTATCAAAAGGATTTTTTTGGCTATGAATATGATATTTATTATATTGGGGTTACATTTCTAATAATAATACATTAGGATTGTTTAATTACACACATATTCTCGTTGTCTTGATAGGGCTCTGAATCATTACTTGGACATACGAAACATCCCCATGATTCTAATGGTTGGAAGGAAATACCAAAAGGGATTCAATAGAAGTATGAGATTTTTACCCTTTTAGAATAAAAACAAAATCAAAATCCATAATCAAACAACATCAATATGATGAATGAAAATTTAAAAGTCAAATCTATATCATCCTTCATAACAAAACCAACCAAACTATTAAACAATGGATTAAAAAATAATCATAAATATAGAAAGTGTAAAAACAAATAAAGGCTCCAAGATGACCATAATACTCCAGGCTCCAAAGGCTTCATACTCCAACAACACAAAACATTCCATGTATCATATGGTGGTTCTAAATACATGTGATACTTTACCTTTTCCATGTCTTGGAAGATAGCATCTAGAAATGCACCATAGTGCCAAAGAAATGGTGAGTATAAAAATCAGAATGTCTTCCCCAATGACATCCATACACACACCACTATAATATAAAATTTAGAAAAAATTATATAAATTTTTTTTTGTACAAAAATTTAAAAAAAAATTATATCCAAATATAAAAAAGTTACAAAACACATTAATAAGCAATAGTAAGTAAGTGTTACTTTCAAATAATTTTCCATCAAGTCAAATTTCTAGAAAAACAACCAACCAATTCTTTAAAATCAGTTCTAACTATTATTTTTCCATAACCATTACATTTCACCTTTTTGCATGCCCAACCATTTATGCAATCGAGACCTCCCTATAACCATGACAATTGTGATATCCTTCCTCTACGAAATCACCATGTGGACCACATTTAAAATGGAACATCACGCCCATACCATTACAGACTATTTTATGGGTGAACATAAAGTTCTTATCAATACCAATTCAGATGATAACACACCACAACCCATGCCAAACCCATTCCAACCCCATGTGTGTTCAACCAATTCAACGCAATTCAATAAAACCATTATTTTACTTAAAACAATTAAAAAACTATTTTCAAACAACCACTACATTTCAAAAATATAATTCATTTTATTAAAAACCATTGAATCAAATCCAATTAACATAATTATAGAAAAAACTCCATTTTAAAATGATCATTTTATATCCATGAATCAAGAAAATTATTCAGGAACACTAATTTTCCAGATTTCCATAAACCGACATTCAAGAAGGTTTCAAACATTCAAAAATAGCCAATTTATCATCATTTCATCAAAAGGTAATAAATTTGAAATCATTCCAATAAATTTTACTAATAGGAGTCTATATTAAATCCACCTACATTTAGCGTTCTAATTAAAATGTTAGGCATATGAAGAACGCTCACAAAACTAGATAACAATTACACGAAACCACCTTCGATATCTTTTGCTAATCTAATCAATAAAAAATACAATCTGATATAGCCTCAACAATCATAGATCTAAACCCAGTGGGTGTATATCAAAGAATCCTATAATAGGGGAGAACATATCTAAGAAAACATGACATGAATGGTGATGAACAAGCAGTTACTGTGAGAATCTGTCATCTAAACATCTAGAAAAGGTTCCAAATTGATTCTATTATTCATCGGAGAGGTTGTCCAACCTTTACGAGAGAATAATCATGATTTAGGGATACATAACAATTAAAAACACCACATAATTACAAAAACGTGTGAGATCCACTTTTTAATATCTCACATTGACTCGCATGCACGTTTGACTTCCACAGTTAGACAAATTGTGCAATAACCATGCATTATCTTCTGCCTGGGAAGACTATCGCATAGCCTCCATGAATGATCTCCTTAACCATTTTCATACTTTAATGAGGATACTGGATCAAATTTCCCAAAACCATTTTTCAATGTGCACTGTTACTACTAGGCTTTTACAAGGATTGGAGAACTCATGCATAACCTGTGCGCCTTCCCTTTAGGCCAAAAAACCTTCCAAACTTTCTCATAAATCTCCCAAACATCACCCTTAAAATTTATATACATGAAAATAATAAATAATGGGTCACTTAACTGAAATTGGGGGTGCTAAATTCTATACAATAGTGGCCTTTCTTTCCTCAGAATGTAGAAAATAATCATTTCCCTAAAAGCGTTCTAACCACTTATCTTTAATTTCCTTATCGTCTTACCAAGTCTCTTCCTAGATCTGACCATTTTTTTCTTGAAACCCACATTAGGATGATTATTTTTCCACAAAATAAGTTAGCATTCATATCCACAGTCCACACTGGGATTTGTACCAAAGAAGCATCTGACAATAGGTCATTGTGATCTTATCTGATCACACGGATTGGATCAGGGAGATAACCATTCAACTGAGATATGTGGAACACATTTTTCACTGAACTGAACCATGGTGGTAATTCCAACCAGTATTCCACCACACCATATCATACTTTTATTTCAAAATGCATAATTTATTAAGTATATTACATACCATGCTTCCAAAAATGATGATTTCCAAGCCTTGGAGAGATCATTTAGAACATATGATCACACACCATGAATGAAAGCTGTCAAAAATGATGATCCACATACAATTTATGACGACTCTCAGCCATCTCCATCATCTGTCTGATAAACTAAATATTCTCAATTATTTTTTTGACAAGGATCTTCCCAACTAATTACTTCTCACAAATTTCCAACCAACAATGTGGATAACGATAAGCATCCACATTAATTGCTTCAAATGAAGCCAAATGTATCGAAGACTGATAGAGGATATTATACGAGAACTCTACTAATGGATCATGTTATTCCCATAAGCCAAAAAAATCCATTACACATGCCAGCAACATGTCTTCAAATTTTTGTATCATCTTATTGGATTGGCCATCCATTTGAGGGTGATACGTTGTACCCATAGTCAATTGATTCCCAAGGGATTTTTGTTTGTATTTCCATATTCAAGACATGAACCTCAAATCAATGTCTAACATAATTGAAACTATTATTCCATGTATCCTTACTAGTTTTTGGATATTGTTCTTGGACATATCCTCTACCATATGTGGTTCATTAATATGTACTAAATCATATGACTTATTAAGAGGTTCCACTGTCAGCTCTATGGAATCATGTTTATGAACTGTTATTGGGTTACTTGTAACAAAGTCTATCACTATCTAATCCTATATCCACAATGGGATAGGTATAGACTACAACATAAAAATTTTCATTGATGTTCTTCCTTAACATGGTGTCTATATATGCACTTCGAACTGAAGTCAACCACCTTCCATTTCATTTTGATCAACCAAAACAACGCCTTTAGCACCTTATACATCTTCTATATTTCTGATTGTATAGCCCATCTCCAGTGGTTGTAGGCATTAAGTATTTTTCTTGACCAGACCAAGATTCAACCATCTGATATCTAAACCATAACATTGAACACACGTAATGTTTACATCCCTCAATGTTTTCAACAACATGATTTTTTAACTCATAAGCAGGCATTTCACATCCAATGTTTGTGCCAATTTAACCATATTTACAAACTAAGTAATAACAGAATCCAATATAAAAATCACAACATCACCTCAGTGTTCGCATTCTATATGCATGTTGGTTATGACCGTCATCAACTATAACTCATCTCATTCATCTTTTTTTAACTAAGCCGGTGAAATTCTGCTTAGTGCATCAGCCACCAAATTACCTTTTCATGGTGCATACATCAATTCAATGCCAAACATCTGGAGGAACTGAATCCACCTATACAGCCACATATTCAAATCCTGTTGTTAGAAAATATATATGAATATCTTATGATTTGTGAATATAGAGAATTGATCACCAAATAGATAGTGATGTTATGTCTTGAATGCATGAACGACTGCAACTAACTCCAAATCATGTGTTTGGTAATTCTTCTCATGTAATCTTAAAATCATTGAACCATTAGAAACCACATGGTATCCCTACATGATAAAACCTCCCATCCTAGATCCTGAAGCATCACAATAAACCACATAACCCTATCCTAATTCATGAAAAATCATGATAAGTGCTGATGAAAGAAAAAAATTATGCTCTTGAAAAGACTTATGAATTCCAAACTCCATCTAAATGGATCATTATTCATTTTCAAAGTTTTCATTAGTGAAATGAGTCATGAGAAGTCACGAACAAAACAGTGATAATAAATAGTATGTTCAATAAAGCATCATATCTTAAATAAATTTTTAAGCGTTTTCTATGAGATAACGACTTCTATCATTTTCAGATCGACCAAAATATATTTTTCATAAATTACATGGCCAAGAATGTGTACCCCTTGTATCCACAAATCAAACATAGATATTTTTTTATACAATGAATGGTCTCTAATGATTCCCAACATTGTTTCCAAGTGTTACTCATTCTCAACCCTAGTCCTTCAGTACACCAATATGTCATCCACAAACACCATAATAAATGAATCTATATATCATTGAAATATTTGATTCATCATTTCCATAAAGACTGATGGTGAATTCAATAGACTGAAAGGAATATCTACATATTAATTTCCATATCTACTTCTAAAATCTATTTTCATAATATCCTCTTCTTGAACTTGCAATTGTTGATATCCGGATCACAAGTCAATTGTAGAGAACCATTATCCTCCCCTCAATTGATCAAACATGTCATAAAATCATGGAAGTGGATATCGAATATTTATCATAATGTGGTTAATCTTAACATAAACCACACTCATCCTTAGAGTTCTATATACTTTCTTCGTGAAAAGACTAGTAATTCCTATAGATATGCACACAACTAAATTAAACCTTCTCATTCCAGCTTCTCCAATTGAAATATCTATTCCCTTATCACTGTTGGCACCATCCTATAAGATGGAGGAGAAAGAGGTATGGTCACATGGAGTATAACAATTGTAAACATCCTTTCTCTTATAGGCGGAATCCTTAAAAATTTCTCTAGAAATACTTCTATAAATTGATCTGAAACAGCTGTAAAATGATATCTGTGATCGCTTTTAATGACGCCAATGTCAAATCAACCAACTAGAATGAAATAATTCCCACTATGAGTGTAAATAAGGCTGTTGCAACTATTCTTACAAACCTTTTTCTTCTAAAGAGAAGATCATTGTCTTCCTCGGTTGTAAAACTAATCACTCAATAGTCGATGTGAACTGTGAATGTTGTCAACCAATCCATACATAGGATAACATAAAAAACATCCATGTCCAACATCGATAAATCCCATTTTTACTCAACTCCGTCAATTGTTTTAGAAAATTCTCTACATACAAAGGCTCGAAAATCTCTTTAACACAGATGAGTTTGATGTTTTATTATAGAAGAAATAATCTTGAGTTTAAAGTTAGTAAATAAAAATAATGAAATTAAATTAACCAATATGATGCAGTAGTAGAAAAAAAAACGTTCATATGTATATAATTCAATATAATCATACTTCAAACAGTATATGGTATATAATTATCATCCACAATCAACTTATTATCATAATATAATTGCATTATTATTGCACCTTGCACTTAATTGCAATGCTGGGATTTACCTTGATGGGGAGTCATGGTGCTCCAAGAATCACAATGAATATCTTTTTTCTATAGACGAGACTTATTCGGTGGCCTTCACTCTATCGAAGAATATAACGCTTGCCACACCTAAGAAGTGTCTCGAGCACCTAACCTCATAGTACTATGACGACACCATTGTAGGTTTTGCATCTTCATGAAGTTATGAAATTCTCTAGGATGTTCCATACAGTCTCACATTATTAGGTCAATCAACCCACATAAGAAATATCCTACTATTCTCATGGTTCATGGTGGAATCTTCACTGATCTAGTTGTATAATTATGAGTCCCACTCTCACCTTGTAAAATTTTGGCCCTCTGCCTCTTGCTCCAAAAATTATAGTTCCCATCATTTTCTGCAGGTATCATCTTTGTCCCTCCTCCCATAGTTCCTGATATATCATATTCAACCATTGTTACTCTATTCACCATCTCCTTATGATCCTTAATATAGAGCACTGTAATCATTGAAAAAACTCATTCCATAGCCCAAATTCTATTATTCATGCCTTAAAGTGCACATTCACTATAACATATATTATAAATGACAATATATTCATGAGTTTAGATGCATATACACTGATCTAGATATTTTCTTACATATTTTTTTAATTTTTCAAACATTTTATGGATCATAAATGTGTTAGGATAGAAATTTTTATTAAAAAAATTCTTCAATATCTTCATAGGTAAGTCCTTCATCCAATTAAACCTCGACCATGATGTCTCACCACTAGCATGTAACATCCTCAGGAATTTACATTTCTAGTTAGACTATCAAATCCATTGGACTTCCAATGAAATTGAATATATGATTCATCCTATTCAACCGTACATCCGCCTTTTCGAGTTAACAATCACCCCTAGAAAATGTGTGGATTCTGGATTAGGAACAACATTGAATGATCTACATATCTTGCCTCATCCCATCAGCTTCTTATGTCCATAAAATAAAACACTTTGATGATATGTTGAACCATCATTTTGTTCACCAATGGCTCAGGTGGTAAAATATTCCATGCATCCTCTTCTAGTTTGTTTCTTTGATGCCTACTGGGTGCCATTTTATATATGAACAACAAAATATATAATTCTAATTGTCAATGAACTGAAGTATTAACAATTCAAATTCAATCGCATCAACTATTATATAATTTCTTTCTAGAAATCAACCATTTTTAATGTTAAGAATTTTTTGAGAAATCTAGTCTTTCTTTTAAAAGCCTACCCATTTTCAAAATTTATTAACCATTCCCTTTTCATAATAATTAATTTGAAAACAATTTCATCATTTTTCAAAAATAAACACAATTCATCACATCAAATATTATTTTTAATAAATTAAATATGATATCTAAGTGGTAAGACATTCTTCTAATGAATTTCATGATCATGTCATTGGATAATACCATAAAAATGGTATTACAAAATCATCTAAGTGTCTCAATAAATATGTAGAAAACTCACAAGTAACTTGACATTAAACATAAAAATGTTGCCTATGTATTTTTGTTCACTAAATTCCATTCCCAAAAAATCATACTGCTTTGTGTGACTCCAACCCATAGAATTGATAAGAATGAATTCAAATCTATTTTCAATAAACTGAAGACCACTTTTTAGGAAATGTCCGAACAAGCTAATTCCATTTCTAATAACCCATGTTTTCTAATTTGATTATAAGGGTGGTGAATCATTACATGTCCTTAAGAGACATTTCAAAGATACCAAAGGCTGGAAATAAATGAGGAATGGTTACAATACAAGTGGGGAATGAATTACCCATAAATAATATTACCAAAACCAATATCCATAAGCAAAAAACAACCATATAATGCAAGAGAAATTAAAATGAAACTAAACTACATCTCTTATAAAAAAAATACAACCAAAGTGTGCAACATAAGACGACAAAATAATCATGACTGTAGATAATAAAAGAAAAACTAAAGACTCTAATATGACCACTAGACTCTATTCTCCAGAATATCCATTCTCTAGCATCACTAAATAGCCCATGTAACTCGAGGTGGTGAAAAATAAATGTTATACATTACCTTTTTACATGTCCCAAAAGATAGCATCTGAAAAATCATCATCGTGAAAAAATAAGGGGTGACTATAAAACTCAGTATGTTTTCTCCAATGCCTTATCTAATTACACCACTAAGATAGAAATGTTAGAAACATTTATATAAAACAATTCTTCAAAATAGTTTAAAAATAAATATAAACAATTTACAAAAATCATTTATAACCAAGAGTAAACAAGGGCTATTTTCATCCAATATTCTAAAAAAATCACATTTCTAGAAAAACAACCAAATAAGGATGTAAACACATTTATTAATATCATTTTGTAATAACATTTTCATTTCACTTTTTGACACACCCAACCATGCATGAAACATGTACCTCCCCATACTCATGAGTGGTGAGTTATCCATCCACTAAGCTATCAATTAGTTGACCACTTTGATGGGGTACATCGTGTTCATATCCATACCAATGTTTTGATGGGGGAAATTTATTCCCTTATCCATCCTAATTCATATGAAATGTAAAGACCCGTAAATTCCATGTAATTTTATTAAGTAAAATATATGGAAATATTCGAGTCCGAGAAAATTGACGGTGACTGATTTAGAGGACCTTGTGCCCAGAATGAATTTCTGAACTTCTTTTTATGTTCGTTCAGTAAACATGTGAGCGAGTTTTTTGTATCTTTTGAACATGTGATCATAATTGAAATACGAGGGCACCGTTGAACTCACATCACTGATATTCTCTTTAGGAGACCTTCACCTCGACTGCAGTAGGTCGAGGGTGGAAGATAGTTTTTCAATTTTTCATGAATGAAGAAAAATAAAATAATTAACACTTTATTTTTCTTGTGAAACCTCTATTTTGGAATTACGAATTTGGGGACCACACGAGCTTAAAAAACTCCCATTAGGAATTCATGGTTGTGGGGACCAGCCTAACACGTCTTAATGTTGGAAAACCATTCAACTCTCCATGGTTAATTGTGCTAACAACAATTAATTAATTGTTCCAAATTCAATTAATTTATTGTGCCTGTTTCAATTAATTAATTGTGCCAACTTTCATTAATTGATAGACTTATTTTTATTATGTTGTCTCATCATTTCCATTGAGAACACGGTTATAAAAGGAGGGTTGGGAGAACCATGGAGAATAGGGGACGATCTTTCTCCAACGAAGAACAATTCTCCTTCGATGAACATTCATGCAAATGAAGAAAACCCTCTCCAATGAAGAACATACATCAGAATCAAGAGCGATGATGACACACGAACCCAAATACGGAATCATCTTTGAGGGGAGACAATTGTTGAACCCTCATAGCCTTGGATGACTTCATCTCGCAACACTTACAATGAGAAATCTAGGTGGGTATTGTTGTTTCGAATACCCCTTAACCCATTATTGGAGTTATTCTTGAATCGAGAACAATGATGCGGCTTACTACCATTCTAATATGGAGGGGGCTGGCCAAACGAGCACGGCCCGACCCCTCTGCAACCTTTGTAAATTTTGGTGGTCTTGAGTTGATGGAGACGTACTGAGACGACTATGGAATCCATGGAATGATGAATGGTCCACTGGGGTGCACTCTGTGACCCGAGGAATGTCACCGGCAAAAATGTCGGCGACCGACACCCATGCGACTCAGGATCACAGGCTGGAACTCTGGATGGTCGCGACATCGATAGTGGCACAACCACTCTACTGGAGAAGGGACACGACCCGTCATCCACAACATAGAAAGGGTGGCGGTCAGCGCACTTCTAGCCATTAGAAGGGGTGGCGGTGCACATCCACACTGCTGGGCATGCAGGAGCCACGAAACAAGGCCACATCAGTGAAGGTTGTGCAGCCAAATATCTACCGGCTTTTGGTGGTGGCGCGCCGCACAACCACGCCGTGGAGGAGGTCTGGACTTCTGGCTAGGCTGGGAGCCGAGAGGGATCCCATGTTCCGTGTCCAATCCATTGGCGCCACTTGGCACCAGCCGATCTTTCTTCTAACCCCAACGGCCCAGCCGTTTGGGCTACCAATGGGCGCCTCCCCCTTGGGTGGCCACTAGGGATGACCTCATTGTGTGGACACCCAGCTGTGAGTTAGCGTGGAACAGTACAGGCTGCCCATCGCGGGGCAGGCCGGACTGGACCCCACATTTTGGGTTCGGCCATGTCGATCCGACCAGGTCGGACCAGGCCCGGACCGACTTTGACTACTTTCCACTCTTTCGGCCATATCATGACCTATGGGCATCCATTTGATGAACCTTATATGGTGCCATAATCCTTGGATCAAGAAATTTTTTTTCGTATACACCACTTCAGTTTTGGATAAAGTTGGGGTACAGCCGGGTTGGATCGAACACGAATTCAACCGGGACCTCGGTTCTAATAATATAATAACATATAGATCGAGAATCTGATAGACGCATCGTTTGTTGCAATGAGACCCCTAATTCAAAGCATCCCATTAAAATACTTATTGGTGGGACTTCGTGGCAGTTGTAGTATCGGCATGTGGCTTGAGGAGAAGACCCTCCCAGAATCCAGCGATATTCGTGTGGGAACCCTATAGCTGGCTGTTACATGAGAAAAGGATCCTATATGGGTCTGTGCCTTGGGATTGTACATGGGTATGTGTTCAAGGATCCCACATGGATCCTCTCTATGAATCCACATGGGACTACTCAAGGATCCTATGTGGGTCAGCTGTACTGGGATCTTAAGTGGGTCTGATGATTTTAGATCCTACGTGGGTCTTCCTCTCAATATAGTAAGATTATTTAGTAGCTAAATCTAATACTCTTTAATACTCTACCTAATTTATACCTGATGTGATAAAAGTCCTTATACTTGTGGTGATACCTTTGTGGAATTATTTTGTGTGGCGATATCTTTGTGGTACTTACATTCAAGGTTAAATTTGTTTTGGTATACTTCTCTTTGGCTTTACCTTTTTTGTACATACCTTTGGTGTGTTACCTTCGTGGTGATATTTCCTCCATGGAATCGTTTAGCTTTGGGAATTTGAGTTGGGCCTTGTGTTTTCTCCTGAATAAGATGGGTGTACATGATAACTTAAGTATATCTATGGGAATATTCCTCAGTTGGGTTGACTGTTGTTTCCATGCTTTGTGGTTTATGCTTTGTGGATTTTGTGAGACCTTTGAGAGTCTCGGGGTCCCTACTAAGTATCCTCATATTCATCCCTGCACGGGCTATTCCTGCGCCATGATGTGTCTTGTGCAGATGACTGACAATGGATATGGAGGAAGAGTGTATTAGTACATGAGGT
This sequence comes from Viscum album, assembly GCA_963277665.1. Lineage (NCBI taxonomy): Eukaryota > Viridiplantae > Streptophyta > Magnoliopsida > Santalales > Viscaceae > Viscum > Viscum album. Next base: position 304,951,858 of record OY728166.1, read on the forward strand.
AGTTCGTAGGTGTACATTAGACGAGGCGTACCGCATGGATGACCGTTCGAGAGCTGTACCAACCCTTTAGGTATGATCCTTGGAGGGTTTCCACTAGATCTGTTTAGTTTTACATGTACTGTTCAGTTTACTTTTACCTTTTGGTTGGGCTTCTATTCTGGAAACTTTTTTTCTTTCCTTACAAACCTTGTTTACTATATCTTTTCCCTTTGTTCTTGTATCATTCATTAGGCTTTGTTGTGTGAGTTTTCATGTTATAAAGGAAACTCCTTCCCAGTTAGAGGGAATACCGGTTTCAGTGCTAGTTTCTAGATCCTAGACTATGGAAGTTGGGATTGGGGTAGTCCCGATATGGGCCCCGTGGGATGGGTTGTAAAATGAACACACAACAGAACCCACACCAAACCCATGCCAAAACCAAATGTGTTCAACCAATTCAACCCATTTCAATAAAACTGTTCTTTTTATTGTAATCCCATTAAAACACCAATTTCAAACACCCATTCCATTTAAATAAAATAATTACTTATAATGAAATAACAATAAGTAAATCCATTTACAATAATTCCAAAAAAATCCATATTAAAATATTTATTTTAAAATCATGATTCAATCACTTTTTTCAAGAACATCAATTTACAGATTTCCACAAACTGACATTCAACATGTTCTATAATGAAAAAAATAATCAATTTATCATCATTTTATCACAATATAATAAATTTAAAGTATTATAATATGTTCTTATAAGGGGATTAGAGAATTAATCCACCTACCTCAGGCGTTTTAATTAAAACCGTAAATGGACAAATAACGCTACCGAAACCAGTATGAATTCCATGAAAATTCCCTATATAACCTCACATAACCGAATGAAGTGAAAATATAAAATTATTTGGAACCAATAATCATATATATTACCATAGATGGTGTATATGTAATAATTATAGTATAGGGGAGATGTGGATCTATGAAAACATGATACGAATGGTGATGAACAAACACATACTGCATGAATCGGTCTTCTAAACACAATGGATGGGATACTGATCAATTCAGATCTTCATGGGATAGTTCGACAACATTAAAGAGAGAATAATCCTGAGGAAGGGACATATAATAAGAAATAATTGCCACTTAATGTGAGAATTATTTGATAACCCCTTTTTATGATCTCATTTTGACACCACACACGATTTAGTCATACAATTAGAACAATTGAGGACTAACTGTGTGTTAGCTTCTATCAGGTCATACCATTGCACAGACTCCTTGCATAGTCTCCCTAACCATGCACACAACATTTCGAGGCTACTACCTCAAATTTTCCAAAAACTATTTTCAAATTTCATAGTTACTAATAGGAACTAGCATTGTTTAGACAACCCATGCATAGCACATGAGCCCCCCCTTTAGCCCAAAATCAATAAAAAAGTTCTCGAAACTCCCCCAACCATTACCCTTAAACATATTATTCCTGAAAGTTATAAATAATGGGTTACATACCTTAAAAAAGGGGTGCTACATGTTGTAATAATATTTTATACTATCTATGATTGTAAAATGGTATATGATATGAATTCATGTCTCGAATGATTACATTATTGTTATATTTCAAATTTGTTTCTTCTACATGGTGAATTGGTAATAATGGGTTTTAAATTCATCTACTATGAATTAATGGTTGTTAATAAGGTCTATAATGGGATATTTCTAGAGGATGGACTCTATAACCTCTCGGAAATTTCTAAACCATCAGTTTCAATTTCTATGATTTGGAGGCTTTGAATTGAATTATAGATAGGATCAAGAGGTAGATACTAGTGGTTTTTATATTATACAAATACACCCATTTTGGGAGAAGATGTATCGTGGAGGAATCCATGATGGTTTTTCATCAATGTTGGATGAGTATTCTATGTATATATGGTTTTTATAAGTGGTTTTGAGTTTTGGCCGGATCATTTTGGAAATATATGTTTTGTTGTTTTCCATTTTAAAGGTGTGGTACTTTGATATTTATAGTCTATGAACTATGTAAAATGAGGATATCGTATAATACCCATTATCAATGGAATAGATGCACAATGACATAGAAATGAGTGATAACTAGTTTGGTAAGTCAATTAGTGAGATTGAAATGGCGAGGGTTATTTCCCAAGACCATTGTAGTTTTTATGAAGTGTTAAGGTCAAACAGTTAAATGAACCTTATTGGTTCCACCACAATATAGAATTAGTTAAAACCATTATTAATAATATTTAAAATATATTAAGTGAAGGTAAATTTAAAATTTTATGGACCTTGTATTTTAGATATATCTTTGACAGATTCCAAAATATCCATTTTTGAACTCATTTTCTTATGTGAATGTTATTTATGTTTTATTCATAAATAAGGGCCATGAACTTCTTTGGTTAAACATTCATTTTTTTCTCAAACCTTGTTCATCACACACACCCTGTATGGTGCTCATTAATATTCCCCTTATATATCTAAATATATTATATGGTGAACTCATTTTCTCATCAATATGAGGTTTATTTCTCTCCCACCTGGCTTCCTTCCTCCCATGTTATTCAATCTCAGATGTTAATGTTGTCATTTGGTTTCAGTTTGGTTAGGGTTTTGATGAGTTTTTATTTTGATTTGGCCATAATGTGTGTATTTTTTATAGAACATGATTGACAATTCTTTTTCATTATACTATCAAATCACTAAATATTTGATATAGGTAGGGAATTGAAGTCACCCCCTTCATTAATTATATTTTAATATATAGTAATCATGATTATTCATTAATAATGTGTATTTATTAATGAATAAAAGAAGATAAAAAATAAAATTAAAGGCATTTGAAATGAGATTATTATTAATAGGTTCTTGAGGAAATATAATGTTATTTAATCCAGGTTTATTAGATTTCTTGTGTTTTTTCTATGATGTCCCAATTTTTTCCATTAGAAATGATGGAATATCATTCCTTAAGTGGATGTTAACAAACATATATTAATGGACCTATATCATGGAGATATATAAATCTTATAATATTATTTATGTTTCGAATTCCAAAAAAATGACGATGCTTGTTAAATAAAGAATTGAAAAATATGATTCTATACTTCATAAATTATTTTTCCTTATTAAGTGGGTTATACATGTTTTTTTCAATGAAGATTATTGTAGTTATTATGGATGGATAAAATGATGTCGTTATTTTATTGGTTTGGAATTGGAGGATAAGTTATTTCTTGACTTTTTTTCATGCTTCCATCAATTTAATGTAAAGGTAACAGTTCTAGATTTTTTTATTGGTTATAGAATAGTTGTGGTGGTTTTTGGAATATGATAGTGTGGTCTTTAATATTTTATCTGTAGTGGATGATATTTATTTTGACAAAATTTCTAGGTTATATTATTTAATTAAATATTTTAGTGAAGGACTTATTAATTTAATAAAATTTCAACATGTCAATGGGATAATGTTTTTTGAAAATTGATAATGAGATTAATGGATAAATTAAATGAGGTTATGGTGTCTTGGTAATTATCAAAAGGATTATTTTATAAAAAAAACTAAAATGAATATATCCTAATAATTGAATATATTTATGTTAAATATGACTAAATGTTTGTAATATATTTTGTAATAGAAAATATGAAATTAATGACCTTTATAAATAAGTAGTAAAATTTTATACATTGTGGGATTTCTCATTGGGATTTGGTAATGTTGAATTCTGGTCTGGAAATGGTTGTCTGTTATTGATGGTTTGGATGAAGTGTCATTTGAAGGTTGAATGGATTAAGGTGTTCCAATCTATGGTATAAACCTTCTGATGGGATCATGTTTCATATTATATAATATTTTTTTGTTATTTTATATGCACCACAACTCATGTAAGGTATGAATATCGACCCCAACATAGGACAGCCGTTTTTTGTGTCTTCCACATCATCTATATTGATGACATAATGGATGATTGAATACACCATATTCCCCTCTCCCCCTTTAAAAATAGTTTATGGTTGTGATGGATTATGTAGTTAGGTGTATATATATATGAACTGTAAAAGATTTTTGTTATAGTATATATATTAAATTTATAAAATAGCAATTTTATGTGAATAATTGGTGGTAAATGTGTATGGTATGAGGTTATAAGGTCGTTATCTATCATAATCACGTTTTCCTACTATAGTGAGGTTGTGATGTGTGGTTCTGATATTCTATATAGTAGATATAATGTTGTGGTTGTTAATTGGTGTGTAGTTTCATGGATATGTGGTTATAGAATGGATTTGAGCATTGGACTAGTGTCACTGAGACTTGAGAGAGATTCAATCAATTGATAGTTAGTCAAAGGAAGCATTAATTATATATTCATTTCATTTAATGTTATTATAAGTTGATGTGTTTTGGTTTAAGGATCCAAAGATAGGTTCTACGATTATTGACATGTTTGTGTTTATGTTGGTTAGATTTTTCTTCATGAAGGAATTATTATTCCACTTCCTGACTTTTATGATAGGTTTTCGAGATCATCATGCTATGTGTACCATTATGATCATCATTTTCTATAATCATTTATTTATTTTTATATTTTACTGAAATAGGTGTTGACCGAGCATTAAATTACAATTTCATTTATTTCATTGTAAGAATTTTTGATTTTTTATCATTGGAGTTGATGTTTGAATTTATTTTTCATGGATTGTAATTATTTTACATTTGAATAATTTGAATGATTTTGGATTTATATTATAATATGGAAAGTTAATTGGTTTCTTATATTAATATTTAGTGTATTTATTAGGATACATCCTCCCATATCTGTGTTTTATACCAACAATTCTTGTCACTAACATATAACTTTTTGAAGGTGGTATTAGAAGTTCACTCTCATCTCATCTAATAGACCATTAGTGGATGGGTCCAAATAGAGTGAGGTATTAAATACAGTTTGGGGTTAGGTTGCGTATTCATTTTTTTAATTGGTTATAATTACATATTATTGGTAGGAAAATTATATAAATAGAACATTGTATGTAATGGAACATTGGAGATTCACTAGGACCACGATGTTTGGAGCCCCCTATGATCCAATCTGAGGAACATAACCCTATATAATGTGAAATTTGTGATGGTTCTATTAGTTGGGTAGATATATAGTGGTTGTATCTGTATCATTATAATTGAAATTGTGATTAAAATATGGTGATATTGGAAAATAAAATGAAATAATATTAGTTATTCATAAATAAAATCGCACATTTATATGATTATGAGTTCTATTATATTTTGTTATATAGATGTTCATTGATCATTTTTTTGCATGTTGTTAAGGTAAATGAGGTTCGAAAAAATGTACTAGTAGGTTAGAGGAGGTTCACCTAGAGGAGGAGTATGTGCCTTTTATGATGATTCTTATAGAGTCCCTATATCATATTTTTATGATATTTGAGGGAAATTTCTCTAATCAGAAGATAGATAATTGTTTGAAAGAGCTAGATATAACAGTTAGTGTGATAAATGATTATAGGGAATATTGTATGTCATTTTTTGTAAGTCATCCAGTGGAAATTCATTTCAGTTATATTTTATGTATATTAGTGATCTGCAAGAGCTTGAGTATTCATGGGTTTGTTTCTATAATCAGTTCCGTGATTTTTTTAGTCATCAAATTTTATGGGTGTATGTTGGTAGAATTTAATATTACTCTTATATCGAGTATCACTAGTTGAGGGGAATTTATATTCTAGTTCAAGGATACTCCCTAGTATACCCCAAATGTTTTACTAGATGAAGATGCTAGAGCATGACATTTTGAGGAGGTGTTGCGTCTCACTTTTCATAATCATGTCACCCCACTTAAATCTCCTTAAAATATTATGTTGTTTTCTAAAATCATGTTCATTAAGAATATTTGTATGTTTTTTGGGTTATCTCAATAAGGGAGTCATCAAAATATACCAAGGATCAACAGAAGATATTAACATTGTCGAATATCCAGGAAGTAATGGATTCAGCTGATAAAGAATTTTTCTCCACTCTCATCATTTTTCTCTAATACTGGTAGTTCTTAGGATTCTACTATGATTTCAGCCATAGTAATTTTATTTACTTATGTAATTCATATACTTTAGTGGTTTAATTGTATTATAATTATCAGTGGATAATGATTCATAGGTGTTAAGCTTCCAATGCATCCCAAATAGATGTTACATTCCGGGATTTATTAATATTAGTTTCCTTAGAAACTTTTTCATTAAAGGGGATAGAGTGTAGGAAAATTAAAACCTCATGATATCCCACATATTTAGGGATATACGATAAATCCCAGTTTGGAAGGTGTCCATCAGTAGAGATAATAAATTTTACTACATATGAATGATATAGTAAATTTCATATAGTTTCCAGCACTATTACAGAAAAAGTTAATTTAAGGAACCATAATCATAGTATATATCTTTTTCTTTTTGTTAATTTATATCATTACACCATTCATATATTCTACTATAGTCTCTGTATTTTGGGGTCAAGGTAGAGAGACCATTAGTGTACTTGTTGCTGTTATTGCCACATGGAGGTCATAGTTTTCTACATGAATTGTCTTTGGTTGTAAATTCGTGTCTTTGAAACATATTTTAATTGAGGATTACACTATCATTAATTATAACTATATCATCTCATTAAAAAACCTTTGATTTTACAAAATTATTATCCTAAATTAAATATAGTGTTTAAAATAATATTTTTTAAGAAGGATGGAAATAAAATGATCAATGACATATTAGTAAATGAATCTATAAAATGAATAAATCGTCTAGTATATAAAAATCAAAAATAAATTATAAAAGCATAACAATCAGATTAAGTACACTTAAATCATAAATAGTTCATTTTCAAAAAAAAAATCTTTATATATTAGTTTTCATTTAAAAACAATATTCTATAAATTTATAATTGTTATCAGATAAAAATATCATATTTAATTGTAATATTGGAAATATCATTTTATGATTTTTGAAATTTTTCTGAAATTTTTAATTTTTAGTGAATAGTGAAAAATATAGTTTTTATCAAAGCTATTGTATTTATAATACAACTGAGAAGTACATATATATTTATAATGTTAAAAATATATTTCATCATCAATAATTTTTGGGGATTTTATTTAAATTAAATATTATAATTATAAAATTCATTTTTAAAATATTTTAAATACACTTAAAAGTTTTAATTTATATTATAAAAAACTTTTATTCATAAAAATAAAAGGAATTGATAATTTTATCCTACGAATACATTTTGAACATAAAAATACAAATATTTTAAAAATGGATTTTTACAAATTACAATCTCTATTGTAAAATTGATTATTCATCCCCATTTAGATTTGATATTTTTAAATGGATTTTGTATTTGAAATAAATTGTTAAAAAATATGTAATAAGGGTCACTTATTTTTAGTCTTTAAAAGTAATGTAGTTTGGAAGAAATTAGTTACCATAGTAAAACCAAAATTTGTAAAAGTGAAAATCCCTGACTGAAGGTCTTAAAAAATATTTTAAACATCTATAAGAAATAATTTTTGAGGTATTTATAACCTCATCTCATCCGCTAATCCCTTATTGTCAATTTTGGAGAATCATTAAATTTTTAACATGTAGTCCCATTATATTAAGTGGTTATCATTAAAAAATTTATTCCTTCCACTTATAAATGGGACATATCACCAACCCTTAATGACCACCCTAAAAATTAGGTTTACTCTATATTAAATTACATTTTCTAGTCCCATACTATACTATTTGTTTCAAATGATCCTATGGTCACATGAAATTTCTCTATGAACTAAATTTCCAAGGAGTTCCATAAGGTAAAACCCAATTCATCGACGTGACCACATTTTTAATGACATCCTTTTTTTCTCAGTTTTAAAATTATAATTTTCTTATTCTTATATAATGAAAAAAAATTCTATATACATATTTTTATTAATATTTGAGAATAATTATTAACTATATTTTCACTATTATATTAAGAGAAATGAAAACGTAAATCATGCATGCCTAGAATACCTCCTCCCCAAAGTTATGTATTTTTTTTATTTTTTATTGTATCAATATTATTTATTAAAAAATAATTATTAAATACCTCAAAAGTATCAAAACTAATTAAATTACTCTTATATAACAATGATATTATTCCTAAAATAAACCACTTTCATAACCATACTCATCCCTTAATAATGGTATGATCATTTTTTTAGACACAACAACCTAGTTGATAAATGATATAAAATAATATCATTGATGAAAATTAGAGATTAGTTTTTAATTAAATAATATATAAATATGAAAATAATGATTTTACATTTGATTCTGAATTGTAACATTAATAATAACCACATTAATTAATACAACATTGTTCGTTCGTTAAAAATAAATAAAATATGGTTATCATCATTTTCATATACGTGAACCACAACTAAATGTCCCATATAATAAAATTGTAACATTATAAGTTATTATAAAAGACTCATTGTAGTACCTTATCTTCTCTAGAAATTATAAAAAAATTAATCTAATGAAGACCAACGGAACTATTAAAAAACTAGTTCAAAATGATCAAGATTACAAAAAAATGATACAAAAAATATATAATAAATAACTAATATACATATAGAGATTACATTTAAATTAATTTAATAGAAATATATATATATAAATATATATCTAAAATGGGTGATTATTATGGCTACATTTTCAATATAGTAGTTTTGATTGTGATTAACTAAGATGAAATTCAAGCTAATGATGTCAATTACCAAATTCCCTATTCTTTTGGTCATTTTATTTATTACATAAACATAAATTTCATGATTTATTTTATCTTAGAACATGTATATTTTATAATTTATATCCTCATGTTGTTTTCATCGGTTAATCATCATTATCAATAACCACTTATTTGATAAAAAATCAAAATCAAAAGTATAAGAGTGGTAAGAATAAATCCCATTATTATCCATGTATTTTTTCATTAATGTCTATGTTTTTATGTCATATGTGTTTTTATTAATGAATTAAAAATAGTATTTTATCATTTATATTATTTGGGGTTTCCTTTAACAATTTTATGAAATGAAATTGTCTCCACATTTCAGTGATTGTTTTATATTTAAAATTACATACAAATCCTAGAAAAAAACATTTCTATTCATAATTTTTAAATCGTGATATTTTGTAATGAATATTTATTATTTTATGAATTATTGTTTTAGAAATCATTAAAATAAGGTTTCCAAAATTCTTGTATTTACCTTCAAAATAATTGTTTTGAATTTAATTTTTATTTCATCATTTATAAAAAGGTTCAAAATGATTTGTAAAAACTTTTATATTTTCACGTATATTTTATCTCAAATTTTTATCTCTCATGACGTGATGTTTGGATGACCCCATATATTTTATTATGACTTAATAAATATTCAAATATTTTATTGTTGATATCCTATTATTTCTTAATTTCGATTTATGGGATGTTTTTACAATGTTTATGAAACACATTATTTTCCATGGGTTCACTATGATATACTGATGACTGATATTAAGTGTCATAAATATATAAGGATGATTACTATAGGGATCCAATATCACCATCCAATTAATTAGGTTATGTTTATATGTCATTAAATTTTTAGGCATGAAGATAATGTCTTTATTCACAATGTAATGGGTGTAGTGAAATTTTTAAAATTATTACTCAAGGAAATGATTATTTTTTCCACATTAGCATGACTATAATTATTTTTCCCAAAATATGTTTCCTTTTAATAGGGTTATTTTACATTTCCTTTTTGTTTATAATTTTTTTGATATTTAAATGATATTTTTTATTATCATAATACTCCATGTTTTCATTTTGTTTCTCATTTTTAATGTATTCGACACTTTTATTTCATTATCTTGGGTTTCATAATTATTGATATTTAATTTGATCCATTTCAAAACTATTTGGATTCTTTAATGACTGTTTTATGATCTTATATTTTTCTATCATGTTTTATGACTATTAGGTATGGTCTAAGGATCAATTATGAAAATATTAATCCATTTTTCATGTTATCCTTTATTTTTATGATTTGATAAAATATGACACATTATTATATATTTATCATATAATCTCTCCCAATTCATATGTGTCACTACCTATGATAAAAATATTATTATATAAGAGGATATTTCTATAAAAGGGTCTATAAGAGAAGATTTGTGTATTAATTTTTCTATGTGAAGTTATATACTATGTTTATCATTTTAATATCCATGGAAATAAACAAATATAATCTTTTTTGGGGGTATTTGTGAGATGAATTATCTAAATCAAGAAATTAATGTGTTATTTTAGTTATGTTATGCCTTAGTGTTATTAATTGATATAAATGCATTGTTTGGTTATTTAATGGATTAGTATATAGAAATTTAATAAATCCCCTTGGGTTAATTAAAATGTTTAGTTTTGAAAACATAATAATATCCTTAAAATATTTTTATGTAAACATTGTATGGTTTTCCAAAAAATAACATCAATTCATGGATTCTCAAAGCTGATAAATGCTATGGAATAGATGTACCTAGTGGTATAAACCCTAAAAATGATATTTTTTTTAACTCAATCATCACCTAGTTCCTGGAAAAGAGTCCCAACACCACACCTTGTAAGATAATACAAAGGGATATTCATTGGATAATTCAAATTCACATTATGAACCCTTAGACAATATTTGAATAAAAAAATAGTTCTACTTGAAAACTAGAGATTTATTACATATATAATCATAATCAAACTAATGCTTGTCATTTAGAAAATCCTTATTTTATTTTAATATTTTTCATATATATAATTTAATTAATTTGGTATACTTGTTCCCAATTTTCATTAATTCATGATAATTATATGAACCTAAATGAACTGAGTTAACAATATGATAAATGAAAAAATAAGTGATTTTCTGAGTTGGAATTCTATTGTGATTATTCATTGGATGGAAAACATATTGATAGTGGAAAAAATATACCTCATGAAATATGAAATCGAAAAAATCATTTTTATATCTTGAATAGACTATAGAAAAAATATCTCACTAAGAAATCGTTTATAAGGAAACTTTCAACCTCTTTCAGAAAGTAATCTAATATTCTAATTTCTGAGTAGTTTGACTGTATAATTGAAATTTTTTCTTTCACTAGTACACAGTACATTAGAATTTTTTATTTTTTATTATCATTTATAATCATATTATGTATGATAGTGGAATATCATTAATAACATTACAAAAAATTGAAGTACACTTTGTGGATCATGAAGAGTTTAATAATTTTTTTCACAAAGTATTTTCCTCTGACACTATTCATGAAAATTGAACAAGAATTCATGGAAGTGAGACAAAAAAAATTGAGAAATCTATAAAGACATATAATGAAAATATCACAACTCTTATAAGGTATTCCTTAGGTTTTATCGCGAAAGATGAATTTAATAGAGATCACTTATTTTCTATATCAATGTTAAGAATTAAAAATGACATTATCAATAAGAATATTTTGTATCTATGATGTTACTTTCCGAGGTGATATTAATTTATATATGGATTATAGAAAATATCATCATTTTTGTGAAAGTAAATGGAATACGGAGTATCAATGAATCTATAATTATAAGACCCAGGGTATTAAAAATTTAAAATTTCTGACATACCGTAAATATCAACGAAAGAACTACTTTAATTTTTTCATGGGATCAAGGAAGTGTTTTATGTTTCATTATGAATTAAACAATGATCATAACCAACATATTTGTTCTTAAGAGGCCGATTAAGAAAATAGTGTATGATAATTCCCCCACAAATGTTCCACACATAGTATAATTCTTCAAATTCTATGTGTTATGAAATTTCATGAATAATGATCTTACCACCAGAAAAAATTTTAAATTAATTAACCCCATAAACTACATAAATAAAGGTAATAAGGTAGACCATATGCAATCACCACTTCTGAGGTATATCACAATATTTATGTAGTAAAATTTATATTTATCCATAACATTATAACAGTGAGTGGCTTATCTGATTCTACATCTTTTCATTTTTCAGTATCACATAATTTTTTTAATATTTTTTATTCACCAATTCAAACATTGAATATTGATATATTTATAAACAAATTGGTGTAATGATGAATTTATCAAAGATATATAACTATTCTCGGATCCTGAATTGTGGGAATATGATCCTAGTAATTCATGTAATATATATATGAACTCTTTAGAAATGAGGTATATATAATAGGATTATTCATTTATTCCATTTTTTACTTATGAATCATTATGATATCATCAGAGATATTATGAATAGTTACATTAGAGACTACATTAAGAAATTTTTAGATTTCTCTATAAAATATATTAGTATGTATTCAAAGAGTAATGAAACGTATTGAGATCATTATTGGATTGTGTTAAATACCATAAGAATGTTGATGAAATAATCCATATATAACAAGTTTAATTTATGGTTGTATGAAGAATTATTTTTGGTTCTCGTAATCCTATGAATGGGAAAAGCATTCATCTATTAAGAATTTAATTTTTTTAAGAAAAAATCCAAACAAACCATTATATTTGAGATCCTTAGTTTTATAACATAAGATATTTATTAATGATTATTTTTGTAATGTTTCTCATGGATATCAAATCCACTAATGAGGTTAACATTACATGGATTTAAATTACTATGGATAACAAAATGTGAATGAAGATTCACATATATAAAAATTACTTTGGTCATTACTCTTGTGTTTACATTACTCAATAATGGGTATGAAATTATAATATATATCATTTTTTGAAAAAAGGGAAATATATTACAAATTTATACTGAATGATAAGGTCATTAATGGAGCCTTTCAAAAATTAAAGACTCATGAAAAAATATCATGATGCACGATTTAGAGATAGATAAAGAAATATTTTTATTGTTGAGTTGGGAGGATTATCTCAAAAGATAAATGTGATAGATATCTATACTAACCATAAGATTCGGAAATATATTCTCACAAAAAAAGAGATGAATATATAAAAATGGAGATGGTTGAAATTGATAAAATATTATGATAGCTTAATACATAATCACCTGGGGAACAAAAATAATGTTGCTGACTCACTATGTATAAAAAACCATGATACTCACTCAAACAAGAATTTTGAAAAGGACCATGTACTCATGTATTTTTAATGGATGAATATTTATTTCATATTGGTAGTAGTTAAATCGTATTTTCTATAAATGACTAATGATACTTCTATTTGCATAAATATGAAAGAACCCCATAAAGATAATGTATAATTATTAAAAATGTATTAAATATTCTTGAGTTAAACCTTAATAAATATGGAGTTATAAGGGTTGGAACCCTGATATGTTTCCCATCAAAACCAAAATTGAAGAGGGAACTTTTGGGTGATACCGAAATAAAAGCTTCTCTCTTCATCAAAGAAGTATGGAGATATATAGATATCTAAAAAATCTTTTAGTGGGAAAATAAAAAGATAGAAATTGAAGAATATATATCTTGATGATTGGTATTCTAGAAAGTAAATGTTTAAATAAAACATGATAAGGGTATATTGAAATGATTACCCATAATAATTTATAAATGGTAAAACATCATGTTTTCTTTCATCATAGGATTCCCCAATACATCTATATGGTATGAATCTATTTTTATTGAATTTGATCACCTTTCAAAGTCAACATATTATATTTCTATCAGAGAAATTTTTTCTCTTGACCATCACATCAATATATACATAAGTCGTGTTTTAAGGATATATATTAGCACTATTAATTGTATTTGATCTAGATTTGAGGATTATATTTTTCTTATGGGTATGACTTTATTTTGAAATGGAAATGTGTTTTTCTTTACCTCTTTTTATCAACATCATTCATATGGTCAGTTTGAGAGGAAAATTCCGTAATGTCCCGGATCCATGTGCTACTCAATGGGTGCCCTGAAACCGGTTGGTCACATGACCTCAAGTGCATTTCCCCAAACGCCAGAGGATTCTAACTAGCAGCGAGGGCCCATGTCCGATAGTGGAGAAAATATTCCCTCATTAGTTAAAGTGTTGCGTAGAAAAATAATATAAAAAAATATACAACAACATTGGAAGCAATAAACCATTCACATTTAAAATAAACAATTGTAGTGAAATATAACCAAAAATTATATAGATAAAGATGTAACATGTCTCCAGTTCTAAGAAAACAACCAGAACATGTTAAAGAACAACACAATAAAGTACAATACATATTACAACAATAAAAACAAAACATCTAGTAGCATTGCGAGACTATGTCGGGCCCCATGCTCCCGTATTCCTCCGAAACAATAAAGTACTTATATAGGGACCCTTTCCCTTATCCACACCTGCAGAAACGAAATCTATTTGGGCTGAAGACATGACCCAAACAGGTTGTGAGAAATAAATACTAGTATGCACCCACTAAAGGCCCATGCCCAACTGTCTGAAAATATTCAACAACACTGTTCAGTAGTAAAAATGAAATTAAATAAGTAGTACTCAAAAGTAACTAACTTTACTAGTTATCTTGTCATTTTATTATTCAGTTGATCATTCATTATAAGGAAACCACCACCGTGAATTTCTATTTAACCAGTCAGTGTTCTCTGACACAAAAACCCTTTACCCTCAAGTAATCAGAATCGTAACACTTAGGTAATTTCCCATTGGCATAAAAGATATTTCTCTCATGCGTACAAAGTGTCGCCCTCATGCACAGAGTCTATTGCCTACAGGCAGAGAAGAAGTTTCCCTCAGGCTAAAATATGCACTGCCCATAGGCTAAGTAAAACACTACCATTGGGATAAACTAGTAACTGGGCCATTCCCAACATGTAAACAATAAATACACATGAATGTCATCTAGGAAATTCTTTAATCATTATTATAAAGGCATACCCTCGGGTATCCTGGCAAAACAGCTAAACAGAGGACCGCACCCCCGGGGTGGTCCTGGATCCACATAGCAATCGCAAACAATAGTTTATTATCACAATTATTCACCAATACAATTCTAGGAATTCTAAATATCCATGGCCTCAGCCACATGACACCCCAAATGGGTTCGTGGCACAACGGTACACAAAAACACACAACAGTTAGAAATTAATCACCAAGCCACCTCCCTTAAATGCCCCTGATCGATATATGCGAATGAAGATCCTCGAATCTTCCATGAACGACGTAGATCTGAGGTGAACTGAAACCTCTTTCTAACTAAAATAACATCCCTTAGAGGAATAATTGGTAATAATGGCATAAGGAGAATGGAGGGCTTACCCGTGCAGTTCCAATGAGATCGTCAGAGGCGAAAACAAATTCCTGATGCTCGATATAGTGATCCTCAAAAGTCTGGCCTCCTCTCTCGACTATTTATTCTGGTTCGATGCCAATACTATGAACAGGGATGGATACTACCCATTTTAATTGAAGAAACAACTACACAATCTGTACTTTTCTCATTTAATTATTCCAATGGAGGCTACCTAGCACTATTCATCAGTCGACATGAGTACACTGTGTGTACTTCTGATAACACGGCGTGTACTATCGCTCGGTTGGAAGCTACTTCCAATGCCATACTATTTTACTGCCGACTGACTACACGACATGTAAATACCCACTACACAGTGTGTAGTCGGTTTATACACCCTTCATTGCCGACATGGATACAGACCCTGTGTACTCATCCCACATGGCCAAAGTACACGACGTGTGGTATAGTACACGGAGTGTAGTCACAAAATTTAGTGTTTTCCCAATTTTCCTTATTTTCTCAAAAGCACTTAAGGAAATGAGAAAATAAAAAACGCATACCTCAAAACTTTGAACCAGGTTCTTAAAAACTTCCCCCTTAAAGAAATTCGTCCCTGAATTTCCCTTCCAAGGGTGGAGAAGATAAACTCAGAACAACTCTGGAAACTGAGCACGTACTTAGGTCTCTTACTCTTAGGTTTCGTCATGCACTCAGCCATGCTTCCATAGCACCCGTACGAGAGGAATTGACCAGTGTCTGAGAACCTTCATGCTCCTATCCACTATATGAATCAGATGCTCCTAAAACGATGCATCGATTTTAAGCTCATCCTCCTCATGCTGAAATACGTGAGATGTGTCTGAATGATAGTGGCACAACTAACATACATGGAATACATTGTGTATGGCCTGGTACCTCGGTGGTAACTGCAACTGATTGGCAACCAGCTTGACTCTCTCTAGAATCTCAAATGGCCCCACATACCTCGGTTAAAATTTACCATTTCTTCTGATCCGATGGTGTCCCAACCTTGGCGAAACATGCAAGAAAACCTGATCCCCAACCATGAACTCTAAGGGTCGCCTATGATGATCAACATAAGATTTCTGACGAGACTGTGCAGTAGACATCTGCTTCTGAATCAACTTGACATGCTCAGATGTCTCCTACAATAGACATGATCCTAGTAAAGATGCCTCACCTACCTCTAACCAGCACACAGGTGATCGGCATGGCCTACCATATAGAGCCTCGTACGGTGAAATATCAATATTTTCCAGGGAACTATTGTTATAGGAAAACAAGACTAAGGGTATGTTCTTCTCTCAAGAGCCCCCAATGTCTAGGATGCATACACGCAGTATGTCCTCTAGAACCTGTATCATATGCTCTGACTGGTCATCAGTCTGAGGGTGGTATGTTGTCCATAGAAGCACCTGTATACCCAGTGCCCTCTGAAAACTCTTCCATAAACAAGACAAAAAACCAGAATCCCTATCCGAAAGAATAGAACTCAGAACCTCATGAAGACGTATGACCTCTCGGATATACAACTTTCTAAGCTTTTCAACATGGAAGGTCTCCTTGATTGGAAAAAAGTGATCTACCTTCATGAGTATGTCCACAACAACACCCACAACATCATTTCTTCTAGGAAATCCCAAACACCCAGTAATGAAGTCCATCACGACATCATCCCATTGCCACTTCGGGATGGGTAACTGCACTAACAGTCCGGCTAGCCTATGATGCTACGCCTTCACCCGTTGACAGGTGGAACACCTCATAACAAAAATAGCTACATCCCTCTTCATACTCGGCCACCATTACTGACGTCAAAAGTCACGGTACATCTTGGTAACCCCGGGATGAACTTCCCAATCCAAATCATGAAACTCCTGCATTATCTCCTCACAAATATCCCCAAGAACCCACACTAGTCCAAGGAGACAAAGAATATCAGCATCACCAATCGTCCAACTAGGAGGAGGGTCCTCACTTCTCATCAACTCCTGTAGCACTATGCCTTCTAAATCAGAGAGATGTATCATCCTCGCTCTACCTAGAGGGTAGAATTCATAGCTAGAGAAGAAAGATAGGTCTTCCCCTGACTTTTATGCACCTCTAAATGAATCTCGGGGAACAAAGAAATAAGCTTCCACTCATAATTGGCCTCCTGCACAGCCTGTATCTAAGTCATCCTGCTCAGTGCATCAGCTACTACATTACCTTTACCAGGTGTATAGGAAAGATCAAAAGAGAAGGACTGAAGGTATTCGACCAACCTTATCTATCTCAGGTTCATGTCACGCTGAGGAAACAGGTACATGATACTTTTGTGGCTAGTGAAAACCAAAAAATGATCTTCCAAGAGATAATTTCTCCAACAACACAACACATGAACTACTATAGCCAACTCGAGATCATGCATAATGTAATTCCTATATTGTGTCCTCAAATACTGAAAACCATATGCAAAAACTCGATCTACCTGCAACAAAACTTCTCCCAGACCAATTCCTGGTGCATCACAGTAAACTGTATAGCTCTTCCCTTGATCTGGAAGTATCGGGACTGGTGTTGGTGCCAACCTTCCATTCATATCCTGAAAAGCTATCTCACAAGCTTCCGACCAAACGAACATCACACCCTACTTAGTCAGACAAATCAATGGCAATGTTAAGAAAGAGATGTCCTAGATCAAATGCCTTTAGTAATCAGCCACCCCCATGAAACATTTTTTCTCAATCGCGTTCTTAGGCTGCTCCCTGGAAACTACTACTCTCACCATCTCTATGTCCACGAAATCTCCTTCCTCTAGGATGATATGACCCCAGATGTGAATCTGGTCCATCCAAAAGAGGTACTTTGAGAGCATAGCATATATCTGATGCTCTCTCAGTGTACTCAATACGATCTCAAGATGGGTGGCATGGTCATGTCGAGAGTGAGAGTACACCATGATTTCATCTAACAATACTCCCAAAAATGAATCTAGATAAGGATGGAAGACACTATTCATCAAATCCATGAAAACTACTAGCACATTCATGAGTCTGAATGTAATAACCAAGTACTCTTACAGACCATATCTACTCTGAAAGGCTGTAAGTGGTATGTCTGATGGTTTCACGTGCAACTAATGATATCCAGATCTGAATTCAATCATTGATAACACTCGTGCTCCACGAAGTTGACCAATAAGATCATCAATCCTTGACATGGGATATCTTCTCTTAACCGTCAACTGGTTCAACTTCCGATAACCCACACAGAGTCTGAGGGTACCGTGATCTTTCAAGGCAAAGAGGACCGGCGAACCCCAAGGAGAAGTAACGGGTCAGATGAAGCCCTTTTCCTGTAACTCCTCAAACTGCCTCTTGAGCTCCTGAAACCCGGGTGGAGACATCCTATATGGAGTAAAGGACACTCATTCATCTCTTATCACATGCTCAATAGATAAATCCACCTCTCTCCGGAGGTAGACCTGAAAATTCATCCGGGAAGACATCCATAAAACAATCAACCACAGGAGGGAAATCTGTCTCACAAGTCCCCTAATCATCCAGATATAATTTCTCAATATGAGTTGTGACTCTACCTCGCCCACGAGGCTCTGGTCCAGCTCAACTCGCCTGCACATCCCATTATCCCTTGTATAGAAACTCTACACCCTCTGATGATGTGAAACTCACCCAACAACGATAGCAATCAAAATTGGCTCGGAAGGGAACCAACCAATTCATCCCAATAATGACGTCATAAGTTGTAATCTCTAAGACATAGAGGTACCAAAGAATGTGACACCCTTCAACCTCATGGAGGAACTCATTGCACTGATGCACACCTGTGGTTCTAGTTCCCAACGGAGTGTCAAGTGTTATAGCAGTAGAATAAGAAGAAGAAACACATAGACCAGGGCTCTCCACAACGGGCACAAATATGAATCTCTGCGTAACACCCATATCGAAACGTACTGATGATAAGAAAGAAGCTACTAGAATAGTACCTATGACTGTAGAAGGTCTGGGATCCTACCCCTATTGGGTCTGCTACACTGCATATGCATGCCCAGTGTCATGCCCTATGACACAACCTGGCTACCCTGAGCTGTCCCGCCCGGCTGCCTCTGAGATCCTGGTGTCTGGCTACCACGGCCACGACCACCATCTCTGCCTGCACACTCTAAGGTATTATAGTTTCTTGACTGGTAAGAAGCTGCAGGCCCTGAACCCTCATGAAGAGTCTATACAGAACCCGTCTCACTAGCCACTTGTGGAAACACCCTGAAAAAGTGCTGCAGATGACCCATATTGCCGCAAGCTCGGCACTCCACTGGATCACGTGGACATTGTGGTATCTTGTTCCCCTCTATACCACACTGGTAGAACACGACTTGACCACTTGAAACATACTTCGGGATAATACTGCCACCATGATAGAAGTCCATCTGTCTCTTCCTTTTGTCATTAAAAATAGATCCAGAAACTGGCGCTCAACCGCTCTAGCCCACAGCACTATCTTCCAAAAGGTTCCTCTTTGTAATCAATGACTGGTTCACAGGAGCATGTATAGAAGGAAACCTGAAAACATTCACCAGTTATTGGATGTCGTATCGAAGACCATCCTCAAAGAGTCTTGACCTCAATGTCTCATCACCCACCAGAATGGGTACAAAACGCAGAAGCTCGGTGAAACGAGTAGAATAATCCATCACCGACATAGTGCCCATGAATCAGATTCATCAACACTCAAGCACTATCTGCTTTCAGTGCCTCTGGGAAGATGAAATCTTAGAAAGTTTTCTGAAAATCTTCCCACACCAGGTCTATGTGTTGCTCTGATAAAGTGGTATCATCCCACCACCTCTTGGAGGAATCACGCAGAATATACATTGCGAGCTTGACCCTCCTCCCAGTAGGCATATGAAGATGCTCGAAAAAATTGTGCATAGACCCCAGCCAAGACTCTACAGCTTATGGCCGCCATCCACTGAGAACGTCAGTAGATGCTGCTACTGGAATATATGAGTCATCTCATCCATAGATGTGGCATCCGGTGATGCTCCCTTGAAGATCTGCGTGAACCGCATAAAGCATTCATGGAACTTTGCTTCCGTGCATGTGTCCGGTATAACGGCTGGCGCCGAATCTGGCTCTACTGGAGGATCCACTTGTATGCCATGGCCCACCATCTCTAGAGTATAGTCATCACCGTTATCCTTGAGAAAAACGCACAGTCATCTTAGTGGCATGGCACCACAAGGTCAAACACACACCTTAGATCAAGATTATCAAAGACTAAAAATGAAGGAACCAAAAAGGGAACAAGAGGAAGAATGAATTTCATGATTTTCAATAAAAGACTACATGGTGTGTATACTTACTACACGGTGTGTACCTGACTTCCCTTCCCATTCCCGGGTCCTTCTACATGGCTAAGCCACACAGCTCCTACAGAAAAAAACTACAAAGTGTGTATATAATCTACACGACGTGTATGGTGTAATTTTCCAACTTCTTGTGTCGTTTTTGACATGACCGACTACTCGGCTTGATACTACATGGCATGTTACACCCGCACACGGGGTGTACTCCACCCCATCTTCCTAGACACAAGGAATTGTTCACACAGTCTACCACTTATCAAGACTACCCGGCGTGCCCTACAGGTACAAGGAGTGTTCAAAAAGAGGTAACACCAATCCGTGTTTGTTAGTTACACGACCGTGTCCCCAGGTCAGACTACACGGCGTGTACATCCTTGACACGACATGTATGTCTTAGGGTTTCCTCCATCCATGTTGTTAGTTACACGGGCGAATTTCGGGTTAACACTACACGGCGTGTACATCCGGGACACAGCATGTTTTCCCCAAGCAATTCCCTTTCTCTGTGCCTCCACCCACATGGTCTATGACATGGTAATAGTCTATACGTCGTGTACTGAGGGTGCATGGTGTGTATTTAAAATTTTTTCTTTTCATCCTGAACAGAAGAACACATGACATGTTTCCAAGGAAGTATACAACAAGTATCTTGGGTTTTTCTAGAAAGGAAGCTTTAGATACTACTCCGGAACCCATAAAATCTTAAAAATCAACACCTAAGTGCAAAATTTTGATCCATGAGGGCCCATTCTCACTGTGAATCTTTTTTTGGATTCTTATCTGTGTTATAAAAAGTTAAACAGTCAATGATCCACCAAATTCCGGTCAATGGGGGCCCATACTACCCGAAAACCAATGTTTGGTGTCCATTCTATCAATAGACTCACCCAAAAATACCTTATCACATATCAGGTATTTATCAAATTAGCTATCACAACAGAATGCTTTTCTAGCACAACAACTATCACAACAGAATTCAATTCTTAATGCACCAACGTGGCATGGAACTATGCATGGAATGCGATTTCTAAGATCTGCCTAATGGATGCATGAGATGGCATACCATCATATCATCAGGTTTCAACTAAAAAGAACCCATGGATAATATAGAACAGCACAATCACAAGTGCATCACACAACGGTGAAATCAAATCACCTGTGAAATTTTCAAAATTAATAAAATTGCAACAACTAAGGTTGACTAGATTTTCCCTATAAACGAGGTAGCTAAGCCCGAGAACAGCTTATTGCCATATACCATTCCTGTCCAATCCCTGACTAAGGCATGAAATAGTAATTAAAAGAAAATAAATCCTCTGATACCACATTGTTATGTCCCGTATCCAGGTGCCACTCAACGGGTGCCTCGAAACCGGTTGGTCACATGACCTCAAGCGCATTTCTCCAAACACCAGAGGCTGCCGACGAGCAGCGAGGGCCCAGGTCTGATATTGTGGAAACTATGACCTCATTTGTCAAAGTGTAGGGAAGCAGAATAATTTAAAAAACATAATAGAATAGCTGAATCAATAAACCATTCAAATTTAAAATAAACAAATGCAGTAAACGATAGCCAACAGTTATGTAGATAAAGATGCAACCTCTCTCACGTTCTAAAAAAATATCCAGAACATGTTACACAACAATATAGTATAGTACAATATAGAGTACAAAAAAACAAAACAAAATAGCTGGTAGCATCACGAGCGTAATCAAGGTCCCATGCTCTCGTATTTTTCAGCAACAATCAAGTACCCGTATTGGGCCCCTTTCACTTATCCACACCTGCAGATACGTAATCTGTTTGGGACGAACACATGACCCAAACAGGGTGTGAAAAATAAATCCCAGTAGGCACCCCCTAAAGGAATGTGCCCAACTGTGTGAAAATATGCAACAACAGTGTGCAGTATTAAAAATTCGTAAACTAAGTAGTATTCAAAAGTAACTAACTTTACCAGTTATATTGCAATTTTATTATTCATTTAATAATTGATTATAAGGAATCCACCATAGTGAATTTCTATGTAACCAGTCAGTGTCCTCTTACATGAAATCCCATACCCTCAGGTAATCTAAATCGTAACCCACAGGTAATTTCCCACATGCATAACAGATATTGCCCTCAGGCGTACAAAGTGTCTCCCTCAAGCACAAATCCTATTTCCCACAGGCATGGAAGAAGTTTCCCTCATGCTAAAAGAGGCACGACCCTCAGGCTAAGTAAAAAACTTCCCTCAGGATAAACAAGTAAACATTCCATTCCCAACATGTACACAAGAAATAAAAATGCAATTCATCTCAAGGAAATTATATAATCATAATTATAAAGGCATACCCTCAGGTATCCTGGCCAAACCGAAAAATAAAGGAATGCACCCCCGGGGGGGTTCTGGATCCACGCAATGATCCCAAACAAAAGATTATTATCACAATTAATCACCAATACAATTCTAGGTATTCTAAATAGCCAAGGCCTCCGCAACAAGGCACCCCAACATGGGTTCATGGCACAACGGTACACAACAACGCACAACAGCTGGAAATTAAACCCCATGCCACCTGCCTTAAATGCCCCAGATCGATATACGCGAATGACAATCCTCGAAACTTCCAAGAATGAAGTAGATTTCAGGTGAAATAAAACCTCATTCAAACTCAAATAACTTCCCATAGAGGATGAATTTTCATGAACAGCTCAAGGAGAGTGGAGTGCTTACCCATGCAGTTCCAATAAGATTGTCAAAGGCAAAAAAGGATTCCCGCCGCTCTATACAGAGATCCTAGAAGGTTCGGCTTCCTCTCCTGACTCATTCATCCGGTTCTATGTCAATACTATGAACAGGTTTGGCTAATGCCCATTTTAAGCAATAAAAACCACTACACTGTGTGTACTATTGACTACATGGTGTGTACTTTTCTCATTTAACTGTTCCTCTGGTGGCTACCCGACACTGTTCATCAATAGATATGAGTACACAACGTGTACTCCTGATTACACGGTGCGTACTGTCGCTCGGCATGAAGCTACTTCCACTGCCATACTATTTTCTTGCCCACTGACTACACAGGGTGTAAATACCCACTATACGGCATGTAGTCAGGTTTTACACCCTTCGTCACCGACACGGCTACACACCATGTGTACTCATCCTACACAGCCAAAGTACATGACGTGTGAAATAGCACACGGCATGTAGTCCCAAAATTTAGGATTTTTCCCCATTTACAAAATTTTATCAAAAACACTTCAGGAAAAGAGAAAATAAGAAACTTTTTCCTCAAAACTATGAACCAGGTTTTTACAAATTCAAGCTATAATTGATATGTTAATATTTTTCGGATGAATTTCTTAGTATATTTCAATCATAACCTCTCGTATAAATGTTCTAAAATAGCGACATTTTTCATTATTGTTATTATATATAACTATATAAGGATCTTTATCAGATGATATATTGGACTCCAACATACTAAGGTAATGTTGGAGAGATATAGCTTATATGTCCTGACCATTTTCAAGAAATGACATAAATGTCTCAAACCGTTATATAGTATATGAATGTTTCCTGAAGACAACATTAGAGTTATATTAATTATTATTGATAATATCTGCAGTTAGTTTTTTATGACATGGTGTTCCTTCAAATATCTCTATTAGAAGTGGGTTAATGATTTTGGAATAAAAAGAAGATAATACTTAGATTCATCTGTCCTTCCATGATCCTTGATCATTTTAGGAACATCAAAAATATCTTATCACTCCAACCATGCCACAATTAAGTGTACGATGTGTTCCATGGTTATATTTTGTGGAATTACATACCAGACTCATCACATGTATTGATCAAGATTTTTTTACAATTAGTAAATAACAATACAAATGAAGAACAACCATTGGAGATCAAGGATTGAAGTGAAAAGGTTTTGTGCAATATGACCACCCTTCTAGTTTATTTTCTATTACTGGATCAAATTTTTGAGAAGGTTGGAGTTGAACCTGATTATGTGATTAGAGAAAAGTACCCTATTTTGTTTTCGTGTAACAAAACATAGATGATGAAATTATTTTAATGGGGTTGAATGCTATGACATATGTTGTTTGAAAAATTGTATCCTTATGTAAATAAGCTTCATAAAATTCTTCATCCCACACAAAAATAAAATAAAACACTCAATGAAATTTTTCAAAAAACCCATTATAACAACAATAAAACCTATAATATAAAAAATAATAATCTAAATTATAAATTTATAAAAATATGATTAAGTACATCTAATGCTAAAACTGTTCATTTTTTTAAATAAGTTTTCCTTATATTTTTTATTTTAAATTAGGTAGAACAAATTTATTTTTAATGTCAAAATTATCATAGTATAATTTCTTTTAATTTTTCTAATACTTCATTTTTAGTGAATAATAATAAATTTGGGTCTTACTAGAACCACCACATTTATAACTCTTTTGAAAAATTGGTATAACATAAAAAAAAATATACAATATATTTCATGATAAATTTTTTGTTGATGTACTAAAAATAAAACATTTAAGTACTATATTTATTGTAAAAAACAAATGTATAACATTTTATGAAAATAATAATTATTTTCTTATAAAGGAAACTATTTTTGGTCATTACTTTTAATTTATTAATATTTTTGAAATTTATTGATTCAAATTTATTTAAGTGAAATATAATATTTTTGTTTGAACACATTAAATCATTTAAATCAAATTCTATGACAATTTTATCCTATACAAATATATTATTTTTAAGAATACTCATTTTCTAATAATGAGATTTCATGTGGTACCTGAGTTAATTTTGAAATTTATTTTTATTACACATATAAATATTATTTCATAATATTTATTTCAAATTCAGAATAATTAGGTCTAAATTATAGAATAATATTCATTTTATGTTTAGGAAATAAAATTAAATTGTATAGAAAATAAATCATCCATAGTAAAACAAAAAATGTTAAAAGTGAAAATTAAAAAAATAAAGGACATAAAAATGTGTTGAAACATGTGTGAGAATTAGTATTTCCATTATTATAGACCTTATATTATCCCCAATTCAATTTTTGTACCTTTTTAATAAACATTCCATTTTTTTACAATTTATCATTTTATAATAAGTGGTAAAAATTTCAAAAAATGAAATTTTGAACCCCTTAAAAATTAACGACTATTTATCCTTTGAAAATAACCAAAATGTTTTGGGTTCCTATGGAAAATTTATCATTTTTAATTACCATATAATAAAATTTATTTTTTCCTGAGCCTCTATATAAAATATATTAGCCTACATCCTCCATCTCCAAGGAGTCCTCCAAAGGAAAACTAAATTCCCAAACGTGAGTAATATTATTCCATCATCATTAATTTTATTTATTATTTTAAAAAATAGAATTTTCTCATTACAATATAATTAAATTAGTATTTTTTATACCTAATGTTATTATTCTAGTGTAATAATTATTAATCACCATCCCCCTTTCCCTTAATTAAATGTATTTGTCGTCGTAGACCTAGATGCCACTTAATATCTTCCAAAATCCTAGAGATCCACATCACCTCAACCACATCTCTAAAAACACTAGAGGTAGTGGACTAGCAACAAGGGACTATAGTGTGTCAGTGAAGAGATTTTTCCCTCTTTACCAAATTCTAAAGCAGTGGATGAGAGTAAACGTTGGTAAATAGTGGAAATAATATATCTAAATAGAAGGCACCATGAAAAAGTAGTGTAACATCCCTGATAAATAAAGAATATGACATTTTCATATTTATTAATATTTGTGAATAAAACATGAATTTTTCTTTAAATGGGATCTTATGTCTGATAGCGTACTCAAAACAAAACAATTTGATTCTTTGAAAACTTATGTTCCACACAATGATGAGTTATACTGAAAAATAATATAACAATATTATTATTTTAAATTCTAGTAAATGACTTGTTGTTATATTGGCAGGAATACACATAACTCACTAAAATATTATTATAAATTTTTATTAAATGACTTTACATTTATCCAATAAAATAATTATGCTTAAAATATTTATTAAGATTATTTTAGTCATTAAATAATCTAATATTTTTTAAAAGGTTGTTTTACAACCTTTTGATGGAGAACCCTTTTTAAATCTAATTTCCTTCACTTTTATATGTTCAATTTTAAAAAATAAAATTCTCCTTTAGAATTGAGACATCAATATATACATTCGATGAAATTGTGGTATTTTTCTTGATAATGTTCATTTTTTTTATAAATAATGAAAAATATTATATTTTATTTCAAAACATCCTTTTAATGTAATATATTTATATGGATATATTATCTTTATAATTGGGATTAAAGTTCAATTAGATTATGTTTTTACCATTTAATCAAATTTTGGTCACTGGAAGTAATTTCTTTTTGAAATTGGACAAAATCAATTATCAATATTTTGATAGTTATTATTTCATAAAAACACGCTTTTTATTTTGAAATCAGGATTTAATATTAAATTTATTTCTTCCACATATATGTTTTTATTATGGAAAAATGGATTGAATATTTGGAATCATGGTTTCAAAATTGTCTAAATAGGTAACAATTATTTTTAATCATTATTAGTATACACATCTGTAAATATTGTATTTACCATTGATTGAGGGTAAATCTTGTTAATATGGGTAAAATATAATATTATAATAATAATAAATTACACTAAAAAGTGTCCTAATACTATTGGTTGATACATATCCGACCATGGGATACGTTGGGTTGATTGTGGGGCCCCATGGAGCCACCTAAGAGTGATAATGACACCTTTTATTAATTAAATTAATGTAAACAGAAAAATGACATAAATAATTATGTTTTAGTAATAAAATTACATTGCATTATATAAGTTTTCTATTGAATGATAAATAATCATTATAATGGTAACATGATTTCATAAATCCTGTTATTTTATTAATATATTTTGAATCAAATAAATAAAATTATTTCTGACACAATGATGATGTCGTTTTTACATCATTAATGAATAATTTAAATAAATATGGTTATAAAAATTTAAAAAATATTTAAAACCTATCCAATTATTATTAGATGATTTTATTTAGAACATGACTCATCTTATATTCAACTTTAAGTAGTTTCGGACCTTTTGAAATAGATGATATTTTTATAATAAAGTAATATTTTCAAACATCCCTAAAGAGCCCCTCCCCCCTTATAGAAATCTAACACCTCTAACCCATTTCTCATACCTCTAAAACCCCTTGGCTCATCCAACCTATTACCAATTAAGCTCCCTACACCAATCTACTCCTCCTAAAATCTTTACTTTATTCATAAGGCAATCCATTTAATCCTATTTCTTCAAACCAAAGAGAGTTACGTGATTTTTAGATAACATCTACTCTGAAGTTCTATTCCTTTATTTTTCTTCTCCAACCACATAAAATCTTTTTATTCCTTTATTTTATAACAGATCTAGTATCCTAAATATATTCGGATTTTTTATGAGAAATATTTGAACTACACTTACACACACCTCCATCTAATGGGTAAAGAATATTCTTTTTTTGTGGACGTCGAACTACTGCCTCACAAAACGGTGATTATTCAATTATATCATACCACTCCTCATGAAATCCATTATGATGGAAATGTATATATATTTGAAATATATTATATTTATATTGTTTATATGCTTCGTTATTTTCCATTTATAGTATACATTTATGGTTTTCGTAATGGGCAAATGCGATAATTTCATTT
This sequence comes from Viscum album, assembly GCA_963277665.1. Classification (NCBI taxonomy): domain Eukaryota; kingdom Viridiplantae; phylum Streptophyta; class Magnoliopsida; order Santalales; family Viscaceae; genus Viscum; species Viscum album. Next base: position 304,980,448 of record OY728166.1, read on the forward strand.
GAGGAAGTGCGCACTATCGCCCCCTCAATGTGATATGACTCGTCCATTACATATGTGGAATGTTTAAAGGATGTAAATAATTAAATTATATATTATATTATAATAGAATTATAATATAACTATTTATCATTATTTTTTCTTTCTATTAATTATGAAATATAAATTAATGTAGTGTTCATGCGTACGTAAGGCTTACCATCTCTATGAACGGTGCATTTAATTTCTCATCTGCAAATGTTATGTAATATTATAAATACATATATACTGTATAAATATTATACATATGATATCTAAATCTTGAATATGATTCTGGAGATAATGGAATTTTGAACACATGGATAATTTTTAATTATAACATGGTCATTTTTGACTCACGTTTCTAATATCGACAAAATGTCCAACATGAACTCAAATAATTAAATAATTGCTAAAGAAATGAAATAAGTGATATAAAAGAAATTATAAACTTGAAAAAGGTTCTTAATAAAGTTGAAATTATCTTATGTGTATTTTTTATGAAGAACAAGGAACAAATGTGTGAATTCAGATACGAGGTTAGGGGTTTCTTATCTCACTTTTAATTCCGTGAAATTTCCATTATTCACCACTTAGTTATTTCATGTAGTGTATTTTTTACTACCATTAGATATATAATATCATGATTATCTTTATATTCATGGAATTTTTTGATTCAGTTTGTGGAAATTTACTTTTGTTCATACAACTTGATTGATTACAACATGGTAAGAGGTTTTCATCTAACTTCTTATTCCTATGAGATCCGTGCTATATTTGTCATTATTTCCTTTTGTGTGGTGTATGTAATGCCCATGAAAATATTCTTATAGTAATATAATATAATTTATCGGTATTTACAACTTCATTTTTTGATCCTTATTTCATGGGGTGTATGTTTCATAAGTTACTAAATCAGTAAGGGAACCTTTCACCTTCCTCTTTTAGTCAAAGACTTATTCTTTGTTAATTATTTTAATTTATGTTATATTATGTTGGAATATGTTATTATATATCCTTATTGATGTAAATTTTATGTCCAAATGATGATATGTCCTTTTCTCTCACATGAACTCATTTTTCTATATTTTAATGTGACGTCATTAGGCAGCCATGGTTTTGTAAGGTTATATGTCTCAATCTCCATTCATTTGAGGAATATCTTGATCTTGTTCACCTTTATTTTCATATAGGGTGTTTATAATGACCTTTTAGATATTATTTCAAGAATATTATAACATTCATGATATTATAATATTTTTTTAATGTTATTAGGTTATTATTTTCATTTATGTATTTCATAAAGAGTTAAGGTAAACATTAACAAATCATTGTTTTAAATGTTTTATATAATTATTATTCTAAATAATTCTCATTAATGTACTTGTTTTTAAAATGTTTTTTATTATTTATTAATGTGGACATTAATGTTTTAATATTTTATTACCTTTAAATTATTGAAATTTTTATGGGACACATTGATTCAGAAATTTATTTATTAAAATTTTTAAATGGTTTTTGAAAATGGTTTTGATCCAGCCTTGATTATGACAATATCTTGAAATGATATATTGTGATTTGGAAATGTTATCGTTCCTTTATTCTTGTGTTATATTTTTTTATTCTGTTATGGTCCATGGGCATTTTATACACATACAGGTGGTTCTAGGATAAACCAAGGGTGGCTGAGCCCGAGATAGCTCTCCAATGCATTCGGTAACGTGGATGAGGTAAATGTTAATTATTTTCCTAAGAGATTTATGGAATATAATGTGATGTGTATTCCAATGTAATTCTTTATGTAGCTTTGGTAGATAAAATTTATGTATGTTATGTACGCCACAAGTTACCTTTGTGATTTATGATGTCTGTCTATTATTCATTAATTTTTTGAGTTCATGAGGTATGTTATGATTGAAAATATTGTTTCATTGAATTGTATTTATTGATGGGATAATGATTTCCTTCCTTATTTTATAACCCTTACTGAGATTTTTTTTCTAATCCCATTATTTTTATTTTTTTTAAAGGACATAAACTGTAATAGGGTCAAGGATGAGATAAAGGAAAAGTCATGTTGTCTAAAACATGGAAGTAGACATGTTTTGTATTTAGAGTTTTTATTTTATAAAAAATGGATACAGAGTAGTAGTGTCTATATGTAAATTTCTTGTTGATATGTTATATTTATGTCCTAATTCTCTAAAACCCTAAATGTGAATTGATCCTAAATGTAAATTATTCATTTATTTCAAGATTATGTAATGTTTTAATGCCATATCCTTATAGTTGGTATCAGAGGTCGATTTAGATATCTTTAGAGGTTAGAGTGATATTAAAGAATAAGTGACATAACAATAATTATTAACATATTCAAAATAGTAGTTGTTTTTTTAAATAAATTTAATTAGATTAAGATAACATGAACATATATTTTTTAGTGTTTACCCTCATCGTAATATAGTATATGATGATTTTATTGATAAACTCACACTATAAATTTTGTTTTAGTCAGTGGCTGGATCTAGCAGGCATCAATGTAACTATGGATGTGAAGAAAACAGTGACGGTTTTCTAAATATGAAACCGAATGAAATGGGAGTTACAATGAGAACTCCTGTGGTTATTCTCAACCCACTATCTGCAGTCATGATCGACCACTAGAACCTTATAGATTTTCATAAGGAATCATATTTTAAAGAAACAAATCACTATAGAAGTTCATGTAATAATCATTAATTTAAGTATATTAAAAAAATTATTTGTCAATGATGTGGAAGGAAGCACATATGAATGTCATTGAAAGGGACAAGAAGATGTTATAGATGTAGTAATTATGGTCATAAAGCAAGAACCTGCCAAGGAAAAAGTAAGTGTCTAGTTGACTCCATGAAATGGGAAATATGTTCCTTCTGAGGGATAAAATGAATGATTTAAATATGGTGTCCATGGTCATTATACAAATAGATATCCTACGAATAATGATTGGTAATGGGATCAGTAAGATTTTAAAAACTTGTGTTTACCAATTCCTAATTCCATTATTATTTAATATATAGAAACTGATAATGACAAATGAAAGGTATGAACTATTTCTTAGAGAATGTTGTGACATTATTCAATATTAGGATTGGATTAATTATTTTGTTTGTAGGAATTATGTATTATGGAATATGTTTGAAAGGAATGAATAATGGATCATTAAAAATGTTGAATAAGAAAAACGTCTACATATTATGGATTCTAGTGTTATGGTACATTTTCAGATGATGAAATGCTTAAAAGTATTAATGATCTATTGATGATGGGATTACTTTGGAAAAAAATTTCTAGAATGTGTAACCATGAAATTTGATTTTTGAAAATATTATTAAATAAATATTTATCATTTATTGTGTGGATATAATGGAAAAGATTAGGGGTTCATATGATATTTTTTGGAGGAAGTTACAGTTTATGATGTTATGGTATGAAAATGCAAGGTATTAGAAAACATATGTGGTTAAAATATGTTATGGTTTTTTAAGGGATTTACCTCATTTTTTGGAATGATATAAAATTATATAGTTTTTCAAAAAGGACAACATGTTGACTATGTGAGAACATGTTGCATTGGACAAAGTTGTGGTAATCGAACCCACAACCAAGGTGCGATTGGGAATTATCTCCTACAACTAGACTATGTGAAGTCCCTGGTTAGAATGACTAATTCATTTTAGTTAAATGATTTTATTGAACCAGAATAAGTTGATTTGTGATATTTTGTTTTATCAAATAGATATCCTTATTATAGGAATGTTATTTGGTGAATAAGTGATAAAAGTTATTTTTGAAGAAGGTTTCTCTTTTGGGGACACTACATGCTTATGGGAAATAGAATACTACAGGATTTAATTTGTGGAGTAATGGTTGAAATATTATTTTGGAAGAATCTATGTTTTTATTGCGAACATAATGTGATATGTGTTATTTATGGAATGATTAAAATATCATAGAGAATATTTGATTAGGTTAATATAACATTGGTATGAGACTTTAATAGTAGTCGATGGTTTGGGAGACAAATATTATGATTATCTATGGAAGACCATGTGATTAAATCATTCTGTTTTTTGTGATTCAATATTAGTTTTCATTACATTGAATAATTTTATGGATAGTTGTTTATTGAATGGTCTTTATTGACCACTGGTTATTAGTTGACAAATTTTGGAGATTAAGAGTAGTTTTTCTTTTAGTAAAAGAATAACTTTTTAGTGATTATATGATCTTTTACTAACCATTTTGGTTTGGGTTAATGTCTAAATACATGGAAAATATATAGTTCATATTTTTTGGATTATGTGATTGTCTAGAAGTTGATTATAGCACTTTTAATGAGAACGAGTTATCTAGAACACTCATCATTAGTAGAAAAGATGAGTGTGTGGTACAAATCTAGTAAAGGATGAATGTCTATATGAAAGGTAAGTATGTTTCCTTATTTTATTATTCAATATATTAAATAAATTCTTCAACTTTATGTAAAGGAAATTAAAACGAAAATATTATCTATTTAATTTTATTACTGGGGAATCCAAGACCAATTAACCCATCATATGTTTTTGATTTTCTGGTGGTTAACATTCTTCTAATCATATTTTCTATCACTCTCCATTAGAAAAAGATGGTTTTTTTCTCCTCCATATCCTTGTTTTCATGGAATCCTATTATGGGTTGTCTTGGGTGACCTTTTTGATTATCTTTCATTATTTTAAAGTGATATTTTTGTTGACTCTTTTCCGTTGTGGGACTTTTAATGATGTTTAGAGCCAAATATTAAAATTGTGGGGATGCAATTCCCAAAAGGGGGAAATATATAACATCTCAGGTAAATAATGAATATGAAATTTTTAGATTTATTAATATTTGAGAATTAAATATTAATTTTTCTTTAAAGGGGATTCTATGATTGATAGTGTACTAAAAAAGAAACAACATGTTTATTTGAAATCATATGTTGCACAAATGTTGAGTTATATCGAAAAATAATATAATATAATTATAATTTAAAATTGAAGTTAATGCCTAGCCCTTGTATTGGAGGGAATGAACAGAACAAACAAAAATATGATTATAGATGCTTTTTAAATGACATAACATTTATTCAATATATTTGAATGTCTTAAATTAAGAATGAATCCTACTTTAAGCATAGAATTCTCTTATATTCTTTAAAAGGTCGTTTACCTCAAATTCATTGAGAAACTATTTTAAATATAGTTTTTGTCACATTTATATATTATATTTAATAAAATAAAATTATTCTTTAGTATTAGGACATCAAAATTTACTTTGGATGAAATTTTTAGATTTTTCTGATAAATTCCATTTTTTAATGAATAGTGAAAATACTGTATTTTAATTCAAAAATGCCGTTTAAATGAATTTATTTATATGGTTACATAATACTTTTAATTGGTTTTATAGTTTTATTAGACCTTTTACCATTTAATCCTATGTTTTTCATTAGAAGTAATTTCAATTTAAAATTGGGCACAAACTAGTGTCAATCTTTTGCTAGCTATTACTTCATCAAAACATGTTTTCTCTTTTGACAGTGGGAATTAATATTAAATTGAAATCTGCCACTTCTATGTTTTTAATTTGAAAAAATGGATTCCATAATTGGAATTAGGTGGTCTATATTCTTTAAATAGGTAAATTTTATTTTTAGTCATTATGAATGTATTTACTTCGGTAAATATTTTATTTAGCATGATTAAAAGGTAAATTAGGTAAATAATGGTAAAAATAATATTATAATACTGTTATATTACTCTAACATGTGTGTTAATCTTATTCGTGGATACATTTCCGACCATGGGAATCCTAGGGTCAATTTTGGGGCCCCATAGAGCCACTTAAGTGTGATAATGACACTTTATATTAATTAATTTTAAGTAAAGGCAAAAATGACATAAACTAATATCTTTTAGTAAAAAAAAATTTACATGGGGTTATATAAGATATCTATTCAAATATAAATATTCATTAAAAATATAAAAATATTTCCTACATCATGGTGTTTTGTTTATAATTTATATACATCAAATAAATATAATTCATTATAACACAATGATGATTCAATGTTTACCTAATTAATGAATGATTTAAATAAATAAGATTATAAAAATACAAACAATACCTAAAAATGGTCCTATTATTATTTTGAGATTTTATTTTGAACATGAGTAAACATATCTTCTACTTTAATTAGTTTTTTAATTTTTAGAAACCGAAGATAAATTTCTAATAAAATAATATTTTTAAACATCCCAAAAGAACCCCTCCTCCCCCTTATAAAAATACATCACCTTTAACCCATTACTCACACCTCTCAAGACCATCAGCTCATTAAAACTCTTCCCAATTAATCTACAAAAAAACATCTACTCCTCCAATAATCCATACCTTTGGAAAAAGGCAGTCCATGTAATCCGTTTGGTATAAACCAAAGGGAGTTTCCCTATTTAAAGGAAACGTCTTCACATAAGTTCATTTCTTTAATTTTACATCTACAACCCCCTAATATCTTTTTATTATTTTATATTATAGTAGAACCAATATCCTAAATAAAATAGGATATTTTAAGGAGAAGGATTTGAACTACACTATCACGAACCAACCTAGGTCGACCAGGAACTCTTCACTCGAGCTGGTCCACGACATGGCCAGAGAGGCTTTTCAGATCCTCCCAGGTTGGCGACAAGCGCCTTGGAATCAATAAGGAACCATTGGGAACGATTTTTCCCAGTGAAAATAAATAAATCAGTGGAAAAAGTAGATAACACAAGGCAAAAAATGAAACAAAATAGAAAAAACAACCTCCAACAGTAAAAAAAGATGACCACAACCAAAACTCCCTCTGACTCTAAGAGTCACTAACCCGTCCACAACCAACTATCGCCATGGTGAGCAAGCTCAAGTCAAACCTTCAACAAAAGAAAAATAGGAAAACACTATAGGCGTGAGTATTAAAACTCAGTAGGAGTGCCCAACAATCTATTCCTAATGGACTACATTTAAATAATGAAATTTATTAATCCCAGGTTTGAACTGAATTATACAAAATATGGGTTTCCACACACACACGTTGATTTCTAAGACAAGTATCAATTCATTTCCATTTTTAAATTAAAAACACGTTTAATTTTTGAAATGAACAAGTGCATTGTATTTTAACACATTTTCACGAACAATTTAGAAATCCAAATTTTTGTTGTTATTCAAATGGAAAACCACACACAACACACAAAACACACTAAGGGAAATAGAAAAAGAGTGTCAAAGAGGGGCCAACAACCAATCTAGACCACTCAATCATCTGCCACATAATAATATACACTAAAAAACATGGGTCTAAGTTAGGAGCTCATGAACAATCCATAATGACCATAGATGTGGTGCATCCTAAAGACATTCCTACATTCGATGACATCATAACTCTGTAATGCCCAGTGTTTCCCTACATGGCCTAACTGAGGTGCCCAATCCCCTAGCAGAGTATAATACGTACTAAGGGCCACTAGCCTGTTTATTATCTAAACTATTGCATCAATCGTTCTTAGAATATTCACTTACTATGTTAGGTTCCCATGTTAACACGTGTAAGAAAACGATAGGGGTGAGTCAAAACAGTAAATAAAGTAGCAGAAACATCACCCACAACTCATGCAGTCAGCATACACCAAAGAACACCCCTATGTCACCCCGAAATGTGTTTTCAAGAATAATTTATTTTATTAAAGTGAAAAACATACTTTACCAATTTTAAAGAAAATAATTATTTCTCATTAGAACCAAAATACGTGTTCATGATTCAAAGGAATCCATTTATTAATAAAACGGAACTTAATTTAAAATTTGGTTAATTATGTTTAACGGCCAAATGGGCATTCTTTCACTATTGGGTGTCTGTACATCTTGAAAATATTTCATGTGATGTGTATAAAATAAATGGCTCTTTTTACATCAGGTGATCATTTAATAATTTATTATCTAATACCATTTCTTATTTATTAAAATTAATAATATATCAATCAATTAATAAATTCTAAATGTAAAGGCAAGTGCAGTGGGGGACCTTTTTCGGCTCACATTCCAAACACAATTGCACGTCACGCCTCGCACAGATGCATAAACACACGCAATCCAATGACCATAGTATTGTGGGTCTTCATCACAGACAAACTCCAACAACCACACTACTAAAATGCGTAATCATGGACTAAAAACAATCCAGACAAACAAACATCACAAAAGAACCCCCCCACATTACATTCATCCCCCAATTCACATCGTCTGTACTATTTAATAAACCACTATAAAATTTATAAATCAAATTATAGTGTAACCATACTTTTATAAACCGAAATCCTTTTAAACCACTTTTTATAATTAACAACACACTCAAAACACATCATATTAAAATGTGCACCACTTTTATGAAAAACTACAGACTATAACAATTTTTTTTTAAAACACACAATTGGCTTCCATAAAAAATGTACCCTAATTCCCATGAGCATGCTACAAAATATTAAACGTAAACCAGGATCATTTAAAAAAATTGAAAATTAGAAAAAACCAAACATCCCAAAGAAACCCCTTTTGAAATCATTGCACCATAAAAACACAAAATACTGACATATCCTTATTGAAAAATTCATTTTAACTATAAAACAAACCAATAATTCTAAAAATACCATTCATGCCACAAAAAGAATACTAATGAACACATTTATAAACTCATAATCATAATAAATTAATCACTCACACAAAAAATTCATCCAAATAATGTTTATCGATTGGACAACATACATCAGGTGTCAAGAACAAGCAAAACATGGTGGAAAACGCCAATCACACCAAAAAAACACCAATAGGAATCATAATTGGACCCAAATTCAAGATTTCGAACCAAAATGAATCTAAATAGAACACTAAAAAGAACTTTATATCTCACGGAAACCCAAAAAATTCAAGGAATAAGAGGGTAATCCTTCTCCGGGGAGTTGTGTCGGAGGTCGCGGGTCATCGTCGGAGGATGTAGGTCATCGTCAGACATATGTAAAGGGAAGAAGTGGAGGTCAGAGGGTATTGGACAGAGGGGGCGGGGGGGGGGGGGTGGCAAGACATGCTGGTGAGGCAAGGGTGTTCCAGACGGTGTGGGTAGAAGGCGGACATGAGGCAAGGGCACTAGAACAAGGCAGACGGTCGAGGGGCGGCTAGAGCAAGGGGGCGAGGCAGGGACGGTGAGTGCAGGGGGGGACCCACGAGGTGAGGTCCTACGACGATAGGAAGTGCGAGGAGAGGCCAGGAGGGTGGCTTGTCGACTTGGGTGGTGAGCATCAGCAAACAAGGGAGGTGAGTCTGACGCATGAAAGGGGCGACTAGAGGTATGGAGTGTGGCTTGCAGATATGGGAGGCGAGGTCGAAAAATCTCTTTTGGGGGAAAACAATGGACATGGGATGAAGAAAAGGGTGGTGTGGGGGTGGGATTGTGATTAGTCTAGGGTTAACAAAAAAAATTTCCTTCAATAATAAAATTAATAATAATAGCAATATTATTAATAATAATATTAGTATTACCAATAATAATAAAAAAACAATAATCTAATGAATAATAATAATAATAATAATAATAATAATAATAATAATAATAATAATAATAGAAAGACTAACAATAAAACAATAATAAACATAATAATGACCATAACAGTTATAATAAAAAAATGATAATAACAAAAATAATTAAAATAATAAATAATAAAAATAATAACACTTTATTGACATTTATATTATCAAATAGATAATAACATTGTTATTTTTCAATTTACCCATTAAACCCACATTAATTACATTTTTTTTAATCATTATATACTTACATGGACACCCATGCTAACAACGTGACAACCGCCCGCTGTGTGGTGACCGTGCATGGGTCCGAAACCCATGAAAAATATTAAATGAAAAAAAATTAAGTTGGGACCCAGCCCGGACCTTGGCGTGAGAACCTGGAGCCATGTAATAAAAAATAAATTAATTAAATACTTAGGGTTTGATAATTATCCCCACCACAAACACTTTTTTCTCCAGAAAGTCACGCAGTTGAATGATAGGAAAAACCAGAATCCATGCCGGATTGATACTGAAAGAAACCACAATATAAGTGAACTGGAGAACACAATAGGGTTCTCCCCACAACAATAAATCAAATAGTGGAGAAATTTTAAACCCAAACATTTCACCCCGGGAAGGGGGGTGACACGGTAACTCCCAATGAGTCCAAATTAACTTTTATAGCGTTAGTGAAAAAACACCTCCGCAAAAACACGGAACTCTTGATTCAGACCAAAGAAAGCCCAAACACTAGTGAAAAACCTCCTAGAAGAACATAAACCAATAAGTACACTCAAGAATAAAAACAATAATTGAATCCCACACAGACACTTTTATCTCCAATCGAACAGAGCTAAACTGAGACCAACCCATACAATGACCAAACCCACTTCTAAGAAAATCACACGATTCCGAAAACCATGGTTAGAAAAACAAAAAATGTTTTTGTTATAATAGAATGAGTCCATCATAACTTCACAGAAAAAAATGAACTTAATCCAATGTCAAAACATCAACAGGAGAAAAAAAATGTAATGTCTTTAAATGTTCCACAAACAACACGGAACACAAAACTCGAACCAATGCTTCACACCCCTAGAAACTTCTGACTACGCGTGAGCTTAACCCCAAGACCTATGGTTGGGGCTCTGATGGCTGAAGCATCTCCTTCCTCATAATCAGACACTGTAATTCCTCCAGTCATAGCGTCTTCTTTAGGAAACCCTTGCAGAAAAACTTCTATATATGACCCAGACACCAGCAACGATGACACATATTCAAAGGGATGAGACATGGCGACTTCACATGCCCAAATCGTCCACACTTTTGTCACACCACTAAATGGTTCGACGAACTAGACACTAAAACCACTACCGAGGACTCTTTAAGAATAGGTACAACTGGCACACCTTGGTCTCCAGATAAAGAACCCTCATGAGTTACTGGGTACTTTTAATTTCCAACTATCGGTGCTCCGGGGACCAACTCATCTAAAAACGCCTCCTACACAAATTTTCTCTAAATGATGATACCTAGAAGGGAGGACCCACTCCTTGATATCTGGAAGAAGACCCCCTAATGATGAGAGATGTCTTCATCAAATATTTTCATGCTACCTCCAGAGAGAAGGACACCGGTTCCTAGAGGGGGTCAATATATTCCACCATCGTCTGTTGGCCTTGTTGAAAATGCATGAGCTCTTCCCTTATCTTTGTCTTCACTTATTCCGGTATAAACCATCGGACGAAGACAGATTTAAAGACATCCCACGTTATCCCAACTTGCAGTGATGGTGGGTTAAAAAACTCTCATTCATACAGGGTTGGACCTTCGAACATGCCCAAAATGGCATGAACTCTGACAACTTTGTGATATCCCAACATCCTAAAACCACACTGGACCTCTTCAAACAACATTACTACAATTAACAGACCCTGATCACCATTAAGTACAAATAATGTATGAGATGGACCAAAAATGGGGCATGAAATATCAGAAATTCTAGGGACCTTTCTGTGTGACCAGTTCTGAACAACTTATAAAACACAGAGCCAATACCAATATCAAGCCGAAGAAATATTATTGCAAGCACTTTCTTCAAGAAACATCCAACTCAGAAACCAAACAAATACTAACACAACAAAAAAAATCTTTTTTTCACTTTGGATTTTAAAATTATTTTCTCCAAGGACACTTTCAAAATACCAAACCTACTTTTCAAACCAAATTCAATTTTCCAAGAATCATTTCTCTTTTTATAATCACTTTAGAAAAACAAGGTCAAGCCTTTAATTCCAAGTGCTCACCCTAATAATCCCATGAAATATTGCACCTGTCTTCATCTACTTCCATCCATATGCACCGACACGCACTTCGCATGAATTCCCTCACATGTGAAAACATTCATAAAGAGTAAATGGGGATTCACCCAAACCATATATCTACTATTTCCAAGAAAACAACGGATTTTTAAAGCAAGAGCTTTTATTTTATAACAAATCCATTTCAAAAATTTAAAGCCATTTAAAAGATATCATTCTCATTTCAAATACTCTTTTTTGTTTCCAAGAATGCACATACACCAATCAGAACCATGAAGACACTGAACTTGCATGAAATCACTGAAGGGAGGGATTAGTAGTCATGCTTAACCTGGTGACATGGTAGTGGTCCATAACCCATGTAAGCGTTATTAACAAAGAGGAACATAAACCATGGACTCAGACTCCACATGGGTCAATACTCAATATGAAATCATGATGTAACATTGTATTTCTTCTATTGCCCTCCCTCAAAAAAAACTATAACTAAACACGGACTCAATTACCATACTACCCCTGGTGACTCGAGGTTCGAAATAGGCGAGGGTTCATGATGCCCTTCCCGTACCTACCTCTGGAGTCCCAGTAGTCCAAATATCCATCTACCAAATACCTCAAATAACAAGAGGATCGCTATGATACCATTTTTCACAAACCAACCTAAGTTGATTCAGGACATACACACTCACACACATCCCTCTAATGAGTAAAGAGCATATTGTTTTTGTGGACGGAGAACTACTGCCTCACGAGACAATGATTATCAATTATCTCCTACCCTATCTCATGGTGGCCATTGGGATAGAACTACACTTATATGTGATATATATTAAGTTTATATTGTTTCAATGCTCTTGTATTTTCCATTTATATAATACCTTAATGGTTTCTATAATGGGTAAATGTGATAATTTCAATTGACAAAATGCAGACTACCACCCTCTCAAAGTGATATGACTTGTTCATTTCATACGTTGAACAAATAAAGGAAGGAAATAATTAAATTATATATAAAATTATACTGTAATTATTATATACCTATTTATCATTACGATTTCATTACATTAAATATTAAATAGAAATGAAAGTAGTGTTCATGCGTATGTACGACTTATCATGTCCATGAATGGTGCATTTCATTTCATATCTCCAAATGTAATGTACTATTATAAATACATATATACTAGATATATATGATATATATGATATCTAAATCTATAATATTATTTTGGAGATAATGTGATTTGAACAACATAGACAATTTGTAATTATAACAAGTTCATTTTTGACTAATGTTCCGAACATCGACAAAATGTCCAATATGAACTCTAATAATTATCTAATTGTTATAGAAAGGAAGAAAGTGATATAAAATTAAAAATATACTTGAAAATATTTTTTAGAGTGTATAAATTATCATATGTTTATAATTTAGGAATAACAAGGAACAAACGTGTCTAGTCAGACACGAGGTAAGTGGTTTCTTATCACATTTTTAATTCCATGAGATTTCCATTGTTCCACAATATTTAATGCATGTGGTATATTTTGTACTGAAATTTGATATATATTATCATTATTATTTTTATATTCATGGTATCATTTTATTAATTTGGTGGTTATTACATTTTATTCATACGACTCAATTGATTACAACGTGGTAAAGGGGTTTTATCACACTTCATATTCCTCTATGATTCCTGCTATATTTGTCACTATTTCATTTTGTGTGGTTTATGTACTTCTCATGATAGTATTATTTGTTTAATATACAATAATTTATGAATATTTATATATTCATTATATGATCCTTCTTTTATGGGGTATATGTTTCGTATGTTACGAAATATTGAAGGGAACCTTTCACCCTCATCATTTAGTCAATGACTTCTTCTTTGTTAAGTATTTTAAAATAAATTATCATATGTTGGGATATGTTCCAATATATCCTTGTTACTATAAATTTTATGTCCAAGTGGTGAGATACCCTTTTCTCTCTCATCAACTCATTTTTCTAAATTTTAATGTGATGATGTTTGGCTGCCAAATTTTCGTAAGGGAATATATCTCAATCTCTTTTCATTTGAGGCATATCTTGATCTTGTGCACCATTATTATCCTATAAGTTGTATATAATGCCCTTTGAAATATTATATCAACAATATCATTACTCTCAAGATATTATAAGCTTGGTTTAATGTTATTATGTAATCATTTTTAATCAAGAATTTTTGCAAGTGGTAAGTGACTCTTTAACTAAAACATTGTTTTCAATGTTTTAAAAACATATTCTTCTAAATACTTTCCATTAATGTACATGTTTTCAAAATGATTTTTAGGATGTATTTATACGGAAAATAATTTTCTAATATGTTAATATGATTAAAATCATGAAAGCGGTATGGGACACTTTGATTCAAATATCCCTTTATTAAAATTTTAAATTCTTTTTGAAAATTGTTTTGACAAAGCATTGAATATGTAAATATCTTGAATAGTTTTATTGTGATGTGGATATCTTATATTTATTTTATGATTGTGTTATGTGTAATGATTATGTCATGGTTCTTGGGAATTTTTTACGAATACGTTTGGTTCCTTGATAAACTTAGGGTGGGTGAGATCGAGATAGCTCTCCAATGCATTGGGTAACATGATAGAGGTAAACATTAATGTTTTTACTAAGAGATTTAAGGAAAATAATAGGATGGTTATTCCTACCTAAATCCCTATGTATCTATGATAGCTAAAATATAATTATGTTATGTTTTCTATAAGTTACCGTTATGATTTATGATTTTTGTGTGTTATTCATACATCTTATGACTTAATGAGGTATGTTATGATTGCAAAGAATGGTTTCATTGATTTTTATTTGTTGTGGGGATAATGTTTTCTTTCCTTATTTTATAACCCTTACTGAGCTTTTTTTCACATCCCATGTTTTTGAAATTTTTTTCATAGGAAATAAAGTGGAATATGTTCATTTAGTGGATCAAGAAATAGTCATACTATCAAAAACATGGAACTAGACATGTTTCATTTTATGAGTACTTTTTTTATAAAAGAAGGATACTGAGTAGTAGTTCCTACATGTAATTTTCATGTTGGTATTTCATATTTGTGGCCTAATTGTATGAAACACTAAACCTGAAAAAAAATGATCAATGTGAATTATTCATTTAATTGAAGATTATGTAATGTTTTAAGGTTGGGTCCTTATAAGCAGAGTCATAAGAAAAAATAACTGAAATCACTAGAATAACATTACATAACCAATGATATGTCATGTCACTAGAAAACTAGAAAACATTGATATAAAACCTCAGACATAACTTGTCCCATAAAAATATAAAGGAAATTAAAAAACTATCCCATGAATCCTGATATCCAACTCTAACCTCTACTACAAGAATTAATTCTAAACAATAAGAAATCATGTTCTTGTAGCTGTATGGATCCCAATATCAACACCCGAAATCATGTAATCTACTTTGGGTACCAAACGACACCCATAAACATTGTGTGATAAATTATAGTGGGCCACAACCAAAGCTGTCTATATCATCTACCTCGTATAGTTGAAATGTACTATGTGAAAACATTCATATATAATGTTATGTAGCAAAATGTAACTAAATACCCAAGTACCTACTATAATCCTCAGTTGCTATCTAAACATGTAAACAATTAATTATTATATTCATACCCATTTTTAATTTGTCACATGTAAATAATAGTGAGGGTTCCAATATGTAATATGGAAACCAGTAATTATCTTTAATAGTGACGAATTGAGGTAATATCCAAGTAGATAGTTCCATGGAGTTCCAAAATAAGAATTCTACCATGTCCAAGGTGATCATGTAAGGTAAAATGGGGATATGTAGAGAGAGGGCCCTATGTACTGTAACCAAGGCACCTACATGTAAATAATGGATCCAAGGAGTATATTTAAGGCATCCTATGATGATATGTGAGGGTTGTAATGGTGTCATACTGGGTATGAAATGAATAGAAAAGGACCATGATCTTGGTGGATATCAACCTATGCAAGCCATATCCTTGAATCAGAATGGGGTTCCAAAGTTCTCATGGAATTATCTGATCTGAATCTAAGGCGGGATCGAGTCAGGACATAAATTTTTAACTATAAAGTCATGTAATATTTCATTCACATCAATCATTTCAATTCATTAGTTTTTTATGGTAATTTTTCATGAAACCTTTTAATGAAGTCATTTGTTTCAATCCACTCCTTTCCTTTTTGTGACAGGGAAAAGTAACATGAAACCATTTATTAAATTCATGTAACATTAATAAAATATTTTAATCTATTTAAATCATATATCTTATTTATGTGTCATTATGATAACATTCATTAACGAGGTAAGGGGTGCTACCAAAATAAAACCTATTAATCATATAAAATTAATCTGGTCAAGTATTATACTTAGTAAACAATCCAATTTCCATTTCACATTTAACTATCAATAAAATCACATACCTTACATTGTTCAAGTGGTGAGAATACATGGTGCCATCCATTATGTAATATTTAGTTTCGAAAAGCCATTTGATATACAAAAGTTGATCCATGGAATATTCGAGCCACGACACACCTGAACAGTGGCACAAACATGTCAAAATAGTAAACAACAATTATGTCATAACCTTCTACATTAAAAGGATTGACTTGTGGGTGTGACCACTAAAAACTAATCATATTTATTAAAAAAGGATAACTATGAGGATATAATGATTATATCGATGGAATATACATTATATAAATGGAATATGATGAAATCATTAGGCCCCACATAGAAAATCCCAAATCAACGAACATGATGGATGAGTAGTAGAACACCCACCAAAAGATTGTATGATAATCCTACTATGGTATTGGCAATCAATTTAGCTTAGATCATGATCTGAAAAGTTGAAGATCTATTGATTCCTACGTTATATCATTAATGGGATAAAAAATGAGATCAAATTAGGTTATTCACAATGGTTTATGGTTCCTGGAAGAAGGAGAGGTATAATTAGATCATTAAGGGTAAATTTGAAATTTTTCCTAGATAATGGCCCATGCATGGTTTCTCCGCATAGTTTGAAAAACCATGTGAAAACATTGCACAGTTACCTAGGAAAATAGGGTGATGGCAATGTTAGGCCACAAGGTCATGCAAAAACTATGATAGGTGGTTCTATTTGAAAAAACAGCACCCGTATTGTTAGGAATCACGTGCGCCAACCAAACACCAACCACCCAGCTTGGCCAGTTTCCCTAAAAATATTTTTTTTCAAGATCTGAACGATCTCCAAAAACCCTTTTAAATGCTTCCAACTAAATATTTATTAAATAATGTTCAATATACTAAATTAGTATGAAAACTAAATGATCTATAACTGAGTAAAGAACTAGGTTCTTACAAACTAAAATGTCATTAATGTGTGTGAGGACTATCACCTCCACAAAATAATATATATAGTTTTCATCAAGTTTGAATATAATATATTAAATTATCATATACATTTATCCACCGAAAAAATTTCTATATATATTTTCGTTATTATTTTTTAATAATGTTCTAATTATAATAATAAAACACTCTTAAAACTATACTGATTTATTAATTATGGTTTCTTCATGTTCAGGATGGTCTAACAAAGTACATCAAAAATGAATTAAAATAATTTCACTGATGACATTGGTAAATGTATCCAATGTAATTATTTATTTTTAAAAAAGTTAAATTACTAATAAAAGAGTTTATTTTCATTTTTTACATATTTTTATTTTATATTGATATTCTATTTTATGGAAGGATCCTTTATATATAACTCTTTATATTTTAATTTCGAAAAACTATTTTGTATAGACGTTGAAATTTTTTGTTATAACATTTAAATTTAACTATCTAATTTTCTCCTTTGTTTATCTCTTATGAATTGATGTTTTTAATAGTCTCTATATTGTATGATTATATGATTATTATTGGAAAATGATTTATTATATCCTCTTGTTTAATAAGTTCATTTTATGTAATTTTTTTTAAATATTAACATATTTATTCTTTTCAATGTGTTATTTAATATTTGATGATGACTTATTTTATGTGGAACATACATAAAAATATGATGAATGGATGGGTAATATATCACCATTTACTATATATTTTTTATATCTCAAAATATAGTTATCCATATACATACTATGTTTTTCAAATATGCATGGGCATAATTTGTTTATCACATAGTTTTTCTTATTTTTATAGGTATTCTATATTTCAATGATGTATTTAATTTTCATTATAAGTCATGTTTTCATGTTACACTATATTATCAAAATATTCTATACTCATATTTCATTACAACTTGTTTTATGATTATTGAGATGTATTTTGATCCATAGAAAAACTATTATTCTTCATTATGGACATTTTTATGATGTTATGATAATATATCATGTTTTTTATTATCATATATTGTTTGATAATATATTATTATATTATGTATCTCTATCTCAGGAACTCGATCATCTTCATAATTAGATAAAATTTGATACACATTACCTTTAAAATTTCCTAATATCTGACATTTCTTTTGATTCTATTCACAAGGTAATGGTGATGATTATATCATGCGGTATTTATTGAAAATGGGATAGAAGAAATTTAAAATGGAGTAATGTTTAAAAGTGTAAAAAATAATATATTTATATATATAATATCAAGAATCAGAAAAATTCATTCCATGGGTTTTGATAAAATTTAGGAGATTTATTAACAAAATCATGAAATTAATGTACTTTTCATTTTATTTCCATCTTATGTATCATTATTCACCCATAGAATACATTGGGTCAACTCTTCTTCATGAAAACCATTGGAAAATATCATTTGGAGTAGATATTCGTTCTTTGAAGTGGAATGACAACATACTATTTTTTTATCATCATATGGTTCACATTAATTTAAGCCACATTTCTATTAGATGGAGGTGTTGTTTTTAATTTTAGTGGAAGTGAATGTGCCAGTGCTTCAACGGGTTTTTTTCTATGGTTCTATATGTCTTACTTCAATGGGTTGCAATGTTACCCTCATGATGTGATATAAAATTAATCATATAGTTAACAGTAATCAACTCTAATATTTGTATGATCCTCATCAAATATAACAATTTGAGTTTTAGGATTTTAGGAATTAAATAGAGTATTTTATATATACATGTATCATTTGGACTAGTACATGTCCTTGGGTTGATCAACTATTGTTAGAAAAGAAGGAATAAATATTATTGAGTATTTATATATAATATTATATGATTAATCAAGTAACGTTGAAGAACTAGTATAAATACTTGAATAACGAGGATATGTTAAATTTATAAAAAGGTGATTACTAGTTTTCAAATATCGATTTTCATCTTGGATATCATCAGGTGACTATGAGTGAGAATAATATCTCATATACAGAATACATGTGTTTTTATATCCATTTTATTTCATGGTTATGTTATTCTATGATATACATTTCCTTTTATTTTTAATGGGATTCATTAACTCTGTTATTCATGACTTCATATATTAGTTTGAGGTAGTGTTCATCAATGATAAACTTCTATAATAACATTTTCAGGAGGATCATTAAATGTATCTTGGGATTATTATAAAAGTTATTTGGGACCATAAACACTATAGTAATATGTCTACCTGTTTATTTTGAATGATAATCATACATTTCATTGTGCATTTTATGACTTAACAATGTGTAGTGGTGGACCCGTTTAATATAGAAATATTTGTTTCTTTAAAACCACCCAATTATTTCTTAGTGTTTTATAATTTCAGGTTCATAATAAGATATTTTATGTGGCTATTTTCATATTTTACTAGGATCACAACATCTATAAATTAATTCCCTACGAATAAACTAAAATTTATATGTAGTGATCATTAATAGGGACCTTTATACAACCTATAATATAAGCTAAACAACACTTGCATACATTCTTTTGTAGAATGAAGTCATACTTTTGGTTTAAGATAACACTTATATTATTAGTATGGGTTGTATAATAATGTTTAAAAGGGATGTTATTTCATATGCATTTCTGAATTTATGTCATAAAGAGAATGAAAATTCAAAAATTCATTTTGAGTTAGTATTATATTTGTTTTATCATATGTTTTGGTTTCATTACCTCATCATTTAACAATTTTTAATCATCACATATTTTAAAATCCTAGTTTATAACATAACATGGTGGGAATGAATCTAAATTATTGGTGGTGGATGGATTTATTATAATACAATGAAATTAATGTCTTCTATACACAATGTAATAGAAAAGTATTGGATCTTTTAATGAGTTTGAATCCATGTCAATTCAGGAGTTAGGAGATGCATAGATATAGATGAAGAAGCTTACAACATTAAATATTAATATGTAGGATAAGATGGTAGTAGATTATTTTTATATAAAATGGCCATGTAGAAATCATTTTTATAGATGGTTGAGTATTTATAAACATTAGATCTTAAGTTGGAGTTTTGTATGATCTTAACATTTGTAGTAATGATAATGAGGGGTGATCAGAGGATGATCTACATAAGGTGTTATTTGGAGTGATTTTTTTATTGGCAATTCATGGGATGTTTCTCTATGAATTTCATATATCACCATTTTCCATGAATCCATATATTTAAAAAAATTATCACTCCTTACATAGTTGATTTTTGTGGCTCTGAATGGAGCGATAAGTGTTATTATTTCGTTATATTTTTTTGGTATATAAGGATTTGAGGTGGACAATAATTTTTTTGGTTTTCACCAACCATCATATTTCCTCATGCAGATTTGGGAGGATGTTTTTTTTTAATTTCATTAAATTTTTCCAATAGTTCATTGAGAATGTGATGCTATTTGGGTTATTTTTTCATTTAACTAAGTCATCTCATTTCATGGAGATTATGGTATCGAGATTAGACGACACTCAAATCAATAAGTATGTGGGTGAAATAATGATTCTTCAAGGGGCTCCAAGGACCCCATAGTTTTCCTAGATTCTCTTTTTAACTCTTTATTATAGAAGCATTTCTTCAACAACCTTTTTTATATTAACAGAAGTATAGTTTCATTTTTCACCATTATAAGTACAGTTAAAGCTAGTATACCTATCAAACACTACATGAAATATTATTTTCCCGTGATATAGATTTTATTTTTCCATAGGTGAATCATTTTACATTAATACCATTTTACTATAATAATACCACCAACCTTCAATTGTAATTGAATCATTTTATTTTGTATGTTGGAAAAAAATTACATTTTATTGTACTACACTATGATTAGGGAACTAGTGGTTCCTGAACTAGATGTGGTGAGAATAATAATAGAGAAGTATCAAATGGTTCATGAAAATATAATATAAGCTCAAGAATCTCAAACCTCAAATGTTTTTTGTATGAGAGGGCAATTTATTTTTTATGTTAATGGTCATGTGTTCTTGAAAGATTATTCATGTTAGGGGTAGTAGAAATTCATTGGATGATATAGTATTTCCCCATGATGCATCAATCCTTTCATACTGTTCATGTTTTTTGTGAGATGTCAAATTTTTTTTTCCTATTAAACTAATATTTGATCATATCAATGATATCATCCATATATTGCAACCTCATGAGTATCATCATGATGAATCCTATGACATTAATGGTTGGATGATGAATATTATTTATAGTGATCCACTAATAGAGCAGTCAATCAAGGTTCATGACAAAAAATATAAGGTTATTTGAGGGAATATCATTCTTTTGATTAGTTTTTTTTGGAGGAAACTGATCATACTGTTTTTATGCGGTAATATGAGTTGTAGATTAATTCTCAGTATCCCATGTTATTATATACATATTTTATTTTGTTTTCATGTGGTGATTCTTAATTTTATGCTATAGTGTTTAGGTTACTTTCTTATTATGTCGTGGTTTTGTTCTAATTATTCTGATATTATTTTTTATGTTGTGTCACTTGTGGGTGATTAAATTTAAGGTATCTTATCTTTTTTATTTATGGTTTTTAGTCATGATAATGAGAATAATATAATATGTATATAATATAGTTTCCCAAAAAATTCATATAACATGTTTTTGTGTTTTCTAGTCTATTTATTTGGCAATTTGATTTAAGTATGTGATCAAGACGTGAGTACTGTGATATTTGGATTTTCAAAGAAACAATTCTCATTCATGGATGGGTTGCATAATAAAACAGGATATAGGGTTGTTATAGGCATATTGGATGGAAAAATTGAGTTGACTCAAAAATATAAGATCATTTTGTAGATTTTGTTTCTGATTTTTTGGTTTCTGAAAATGTGAACCCATTTTTAGGGAGTGATTCATAGATATTTATTGATTAAAGAATATATAAAATAAAGAGAGGTTTTAGAGCTCGTTTTTGTGGGAATAATGAAAAAAAAACATTTCCCATGAATGGTTTTTGATATGTTAAGTCATTTGGTGACTATATAATATAGATGATGGTTCCCATACACTATGGTGGTTCTTTTTTGGGGTCATGATCCCAGAATGAAATGATTATTTTATGTTTCTCCATGCCATAGTAGCAATCCAACCAATTTCCAGAATAGTTGAAAGCTCCAGATTGGAATGGGTCCATTCAATTTCAATGATATCGAAATTTTTTATATCAATTTCTATATATATATTGCCTATTTGGGAACTCAACACACCATTGGGAATGTCCTTAGTGTTTTCTAGAAAACAAGAGGTTGAATACTTCTTCAATTTTACATTCATTGATTTTCTATAACCCTCAATAATAGCAGGTCATCATTTGACGTCCCTTCTTCATCCTCATGTTGAAGTAAACCCATTGTGTGGTGGAATCAACATATCTTATAACTAAGCTACATACTCATCCAACCTGCATACTTAACACCTTATTCTTATCTCCCATAATCCATGACTATTTATTATATTTTTTTTGGTTGATTTATATGTATGGTTTTGAAATAAATAATGTCTTAAAATGTATAGGGGTTTATCCTTTCATGTTTAGTAGTACATCAATACTTGTTTCTTCATCATTTTATTTTCAAATTATTAAATCTTTTAAAATGTTATTGGATTAAATAGTTCACCTTATTTAACTATGTGTGAATTTTAATTATTCATAATTATGATTTCGTTTTGTAGAAAGTACGGATTAGCCTATATAAGATAATAAATATGAAAAAAATTAATTTAGAAGAAATACATTATTTTATTGTGTTTTAGAAAATATCATGATATTAATCCAATTTTGATTCTTTTTTATTCATATTTATTTGTTTGGTAAATATTTTATTTGATTCTATTGACACGATGGTATCAAATTTAATTATATTATAATAATATAAAAAATATAATGAGATAGTAGAATATAAAGATATAATTATGATGATTTTTTGTTCTTTTGGTTCTTAATTAATGTGGATATATGTTTAAAAATGATGTAAAATAATATTTTTTGATGTTATTATATAAATTATTTCTAATATATGTGGTGTAAACTTTTTAGTTAAAGAGTTATTGGATTTTTTTAGAGTTGGTTGAAATCATGAGGTGGATTTTCATTGTGTAAATAGTGGGTGGGTTGTTACATTAATTTTATGGTATGTAATACTCAGTTGAATGAAATGTGAATTTTCATGGATATTATAGTTGAGATAGGATGGTTTTGTTTGTTTTTTTGTAATATAGTGTGGTTTATTGTATAAAATGGTTTGGGGTTGATGTGGGTTTTGTCTTCTTCAAATGGGAACCTTATTTTATATTAAATTTAATTGAAATAATTAGTAATTAATTAGATGTGAAAGGAATTTATGGGTTTATGTAGTGTTAGAATTGGTAATGAATGTTTTGGGATAATTTAATGAGGTTAATAGGGTGAGTATCATTGAAATGAATGTTTTTATATGAAGTGTTAATGGATGAAATATTGTTCGGTTGATCAAAGAATGATATAAAAATAAATAAAACTAAATGCGTATAATGTGGTTGCTAATACTAAATCTAGAACAAAAATATAATTAGGTTATTAAATTGGATTTTATTTACTTGTTTTGTGGATGTTTAGTGTTTTTGGTTACATTTCTGTTGTGGTGGGTTTTTAGTTTTAGGTTTCCAATGGCTATGATGATGTGAATTATTCATCTAGAAATGATTTCAAAAATCAAGTCTATGAGTTAACCCTTACAAATTCAATTTTGGGCATGTAATGTTATCTATATTTTCTTATTATTTGATGTATTCCACCACTAAATTCAATTAACCTTATTAATGACAATATGGGTTATGCTATCAATGATTTTTCCCCAACATCCAGGTTGTTGAGAAAATAGACGATTTACTACAAACCCATCGTCAATCTCCCTTAAAACATAGTATGGTGTCTAATTGATTGAGTACATTGGTATATATGCATATAAGTTTTAATTTTATTAGTTTTAAATATATATCCTTGTTAACATGGTTTGTGTTGCAATGTGGATACATGATATCAGTTGTATATAATGAGATAGGGAAGAGGTTTACACAATTTATTTTAAAAATACCCTACCATGAATTTGGTTTGATGATAATTAGTTATATAGTTTATATATTTTTTTTATTATGGTTGTGACATTGTGTATGGTTCTATAAATAACTTGATATACAAGGAATTGAAGAACACATTGTTTGAGATTATGGTGTAAGAGCTACAATATTAGTGAGTATATGGTTGTAGTTATATTTATTGATATATTATTTTAAAATTATGTTACTATATTTGGATGTCTAATTATGTGAGAAATATTTGGTGTGGTTGGGAGAGGTTTCACCAGGTTATATGTGATTTAGATCTACTATTTATTAAATGATACATTAGTATTATTGTTCCATGTTTTCTTAAGAGGTTTTACAAATGATCATACAAAGTCTATGGGTAATCTCCCCCCTTTTTACATAAATCTATTTTTTTAATATTTTCAAGAGGGTGTTTGTAATAAAGAATGAAATTACGTAATATACTATTTCATAATAGGAATTCATTATCAAATTCCATAAGAAGTTAATTTTTTATTAGTTTTTTTGGACGATAAGCATATTTTTTAAATTACATGCCATTTTGAGATATATATTTTTAATTTTATAGAGTTGATTTGTATTTTTCCTAAGTTTAGTGACATAATGAAAATTCATTTTTTTGAAAGTTGAAAAATAATTTTTGGCTAAGTGAGAACCCATGAGTAAAAAATCACTTTGTGGCTAAGTGAGAACCACCGAACCATCACAATGAGCAATATATGGGCATAGAAAAGAACCCCGTCCAGGACCAGTCCCATCTAAAAAACAAAAAAATATCACTTGAACATCACTTTATGGTAAAGTGTGAACCGAACAAGAAAAATGAGATGCAATCCTCATGATCATACTACCATTTCTAGAACCAACTAACACAGTCCCAAAATTCCAGGTAACCGTTGAGCATAACTAGTATGGGGTCATACATAGAGGAACAATGAAATAAGAGCAGCGGGGGGATAATGAATAGTAGATATGTAGAAAAAGTAGCAAGACACATGGGGAAAAAATGTCAGAGAAGGACCGCATGAAATCCAGAACGCAGATTCCCACATTTAGAACCAACAATGGTGGGTAGAAAATGACAGAGGTTTCGTCGACAAAGATCCAAATGCGAAACATGGGGATCACTGAACTAAGAGGCCGAGTGAAACCTACTACCAAAACATTTGGGGAGAAGAGATGAAACAAGAACCAGTTTCACATAGGTAACACCCTATATATGTAGAATAAATGGCTGATGATATACATCGACATAGCTCTCAAGAGATGACACCGAGTATGCTAGAATAAGGGAACAGGGGGGGCTCAATGAGGATGCCTCATCCAGACGACTTTAAGATGTTAATTCATCTGAAATCTCTGTTATATACCCTCATTACACATTCCTAACCAAGATCCTATCAGTGTTATAATGTATGGGTAACTTTTTTCATAACATTTATCCTAAGAGGGGTCCTATTAGGGGTATTTCTGGAAATCATCCTATACATTTCACATTGCGAGAAATATAAAAACACATTTCCTACTGTCAAAATTTCATGATATATGATTAGGATAGGAATACATGATAGAAATATGAGTCTCATGTAGTTTATATTGTCAATAATAAATTAAATATATTTTTAACCATAGACCCATCATTCCCCATATAATTTATCAAGATATAGGAATGATGATAGTCCATCCAGTATGGGGATACGTGGAAAGGACCATTCAATGGAATTTATGATAATGTTTGTTGGACCATTGTCATTTTATTTAAGGTCATGTGATCAGGAATAATGTATCATCATTATAATGCATTATAACTATGAATAATAGGTGAAAGGTTATGATACATGATCTGGGTATGAGAATTTTAAATTAGAAGCCCAATTATTTAAAATTTTATTAAAAAATAAATGATAGTGTGAGAATTACACCAAAGAGGTATCCCTTAAAAGTTTTGTGAT
Source organism: Viscum album (assembly GCA_963277665.1). NCBI lineage: Eukaryota > Viridiplantae > Streptophyta > Magnoliopsida > Santalales > Viscaceae > Viscum > Viscum album. Next base: position 305,007,040 of record OY728166.1, read on the forward strand.
TATGGATTGTTCTAGGAATAATACTATGATTAAGTTATTTTTCCCCCTTCATTACACAACCTTCAAATGTTTATACTTCCACCATCTGGTGGTAGTGCATGTTTTATTGTATAAAAATTTGTGTTTATATATATGATATATATGATGGGATAGAGTAAATGATGTATGAAGTGGCTATTGACTCGATTTATGTGGAATGAATGTAATATAGGTGGGTTTATTACATAATAAATTTTTGTATTTATGAATAACTTAAAAAATATTGGTGAGTTACGACATGAACATATATGATGTCACTTGAGAAATGGTTAATGGTAAATAGTATTTGAATAAACAAGGACTGGAAAACACCACATTATGTTAATATTTTCTAGGAATATATAGAATTTGTGACTATAAATCATGTATTATATAATTATTATCATTCATAATCATAGTCCACATGGAGGATGGTTATTTTGTGAGATAATTTTAGATACTATAATTCGTGATATTTACATTCATACACATATATCGTATCCAAAAATTAAAGGGTGTACATGAGTGCTTGATTCTAATAGGTCCATATACTATTATATCATTGATGTTACTTATATATAAGTATAAAATTTTAGCTTATCCTAGGGGTTCCAAGACAAATAATTATTCTAGAAACATATAAAGGAACAATTATTTTATGTAACCACTATTTTATCAATTATATTACTCACATGTAGGAGTTATGTTTTATTTTAGATGTATGTTATAAAGAATGAAACGATGTCTATGAAAATTTGGAAATCCGAGAATTTACATCTTTTTATGTGATTCGTCCATTTAAATGAATGGTTGTAAGGGTATATATATTTATATATACTAGACATAGGTAAGGGGTAAATGTGGGGTCTAATATTTATGGTAGTTCACAAGATTAAATGAATATGGATATTCAAATTTTCAAAAAGATCATACGTAGAATTTGTTTGTGTGTACATAAGGAAGCTATAATTATGCTTTCAGGGATACGCGGAAACATGTATTTCACTAATAGATATTTTCATAATATATTTTTTTGAGAATTGAAAGTTGTGATAGTTATTATCGTATAAATGACAATGGAATCCTATTTTTCCTCTATATATGGGCATGGAATGATTTCATGTGGATTATATGTTTTTTTGATGAGTGTGCATATATACAAGTAGACATCACATTTCCTCTGGATAAGGATATAAAATTATGGTTAATAAATGAAATTTTAATACAGTCCCATATACATATATGTTTTGGGAAAATGTAATGCTTCAATTCACATCAATAAAAAGGTTATTTAAAATTATATGTTTGTTTTAATATAAATATTGTATATATTAATGGGCATAAAATACACCTCAAAACTAGGGAGAGTAAATGTTTATCATGATTGACAAATTTATGAAGATCAACACTTAAGAAGGTTGTATGTCAATGTGTAAGTATTGAATTTTTCATGTGTATAGAAGTTCATTATGTAACTTTCACAACCTCCTTTTCAAATAAAATTATAGAGAAATCATTCCTTTTTTAATGTTCACTTTTATTGAAAATTATTACAACCAAAAATATAAATATTGACTAATTCATTAATGATTGTGAAAACCCATAAAATAGTATTTTTATTTAGTTTTTATTTTAAATTTACCATTTTCAAAAAAAAACAATTTATCCAAAATTGATCATAAGTAGTGTTGTTTAATAATTAGTATGAAATTATCAATGTGGGTGAAACTATATATAGATGACATAATAATGGAACATTGAACACAATATTTATGAGAATCCATCAAACTCCAATCTCATTTAATAAATTTATTGATATACTTTTATTGAAAACATTTTTTCTATAAAACATTTCCATTTATATAGGTCATACCTTGATTTATGTTTTTATTTACGAAATAATTTATTATAATAATAAATAATAGCATAGGCCTAAATAAGTACCCTAATTCCATAATAAGTAATATAGTAAAATATTCATCTATATAGTTAATATAACTTATAGGTTCATTTATGTTCATATCATATTTTATTTATGTAACATGAAATTTTATTTTTTGTCTCAGGATGTTAATATTTAAAAACATTATTGGTGAAAGTAGTCATTAAAATCTGTATTTCACTTCTCTATCAATTTTTATAACCAAATCATATAATATAAATGTTAAATTAACTAAAATATTATAAAAAACTGTAGTCATTCTTTGGAGGTAGGATACAGATTTATATTATAATTTAATTTCATTTTTGATGGATTTAAACACCTTAATTCCGAATTCTTAATTTCTTGAATAACATATATGATATTTGTTGATTTATTTAACTATGATAATCTCTTCATGTGAATACCCTATTTCCTCCAAACTCACTAGGGAATTTAATACTATAAAATATAATCTGTTCATTTTCTACATATAATTTGAATCTATACACTAAATTCTATATTGAGTAGTATATTGGGAAATTCCTCTAATTTTTTTATTTTGTAAATATTTTTTTTAGGATCTATCCACATGAAAGAATATTTTCTATGTAATTATTTAAATAAATAATAATATATATCTTTGTAAAATTCTATTAATATATTTTGGAAATTTATGATATCATTATGAATATTATGATCTCCTATTGTAAATGGTTTTGGCGACCTATAGATATTTTAACCCCTAACCAGAATATTGACCATTACCTTGACATATTTCACATTCCATCTAGATTTCATTTCATTGAGATCATAAATTATATATTTATCAATCTTTTTATCCACTTTATTCTATAAAATATACTGATTGAATTATTTTTATGACTAAATACCTTCTTGAGATGAAATATTTACTCAATTATTATATAATCACCAGTATTACTAATGGATTATCTTTTATTATGAACAATGATTTGGTTTACATTTCATGGAATCCAATTACCCATTTTAATATTATGACTTATAAAATTAATATTTCTCCTTAAAAATAATGTTTTATTCTTGTTCTAAAATCCAGATATTTTTTGGTTGAATTAAATTTTCTGATAAATTATCAAATATGCAAAACTTTTCAACATCAAAATATCATTTATTTCAATAAAATTTGAATATATTGGATACATGATAAAAAGAATTTATATATGTTATATTTGAAATATCATTTAATTCCATAAAATGTGGGTAAAAATTATATATAATGATGTTTTATTTTAGATATTGTTGATTTTGGACCTCATCTTATAGAAGACGGTTTCCCATTCCCCTCTCTAATTTTAGTCCTATAATTATTTTTAATATTGTTTATTGTTTATATTATACTAATTTTAAAATTTCGAATTATCGAATTCTATTTCATTCTAGACTAGCATTGATCCGTAATATATTTAGAGATTTTATTTTTGAATTATATAGAAAAATAATTCAATAAAATACTATTAATGATTTTTTAGATTCAGATATCCATGTAATCATAAATACTAATTTATAAGAAATTTTTTTAATTAAAAAATCTAATATAAATCTATATATGGTAAAAGAATTTAATTTTTAATTTTCCAAATACAATAATCAAATTTTTATAAAAATAAAATTGAAGGTAGATTTATCATTTTCATCAGAAATAATTCAAAATATGTTTTACATTTTATAAACTAAAAGGGTACATTATCATTTACAGTGGAATAAAATTTTTATATCCTATAATATTGAAATAGATACCAATATTTAAACCAAGCCATTCACTTATGTATAAAGATAGTTAAAAACAAAATGTAGAGTTTTTTATGTGATTACATTAGTACTATTAAAATGGTTTAAAAATGTACTAACTAGAAACTAAATTATGATTAAGTGGAATAATAACTGATATATTTAGATACATTTTTCGATAAGTATAAATTTATAAGAAATAACCTAGATTTCATACATTATATTAAATTAATCCTTCTTTGTAATTTGGAAAAGTAACTCTTTTACTGTGAGATCTCTAAAATGTGGTGAAATAGCCATGGTACACCTATAATATTACCGATTCTAGATCACCATTATTTTAGATTCACATTCCCAATATTCATGAGATGGATATTGTAATCAGGGTACAAATAGAAAATTGATAGGAATAATTTCACCCTTTGTATCCAAATAACCATCAAACATATTCCCCCACACACCAAAAAATTCTAGCATGAACCATCCATAAGACATTTGGAAAAAATAAATAAATAATTGACAAATATAAAATCAAAAAAATATAGTATAACAAATAACTAATATCCCAATAAATCATAAAAATCACACCCCAAATGTATATAAATAGAATCAACATCTATATAAAAGACAAACCAATATAGTTTTTATGAAGAAGATGATTATATAAAATAAACCATGATGTCACCAATAATCATAATATACTACAAAAGGTATAGAAACTCCATTAGACTCTTGGTCAGCACAATTTTAACATGTAAAACAACCAAATATAGGTGGCACCAAATTGCAGGTCACCCTTTTCATTACCTATATCTAACAAAACAATGTCTATATAAACACCACGGGTGTATTTAGGGTGTGAGGAAAATCCTAGAGGGGTTCTATAAAGTATTTAAATTAAATATTTCACAATTCGAACCATTATTTATAATTTGAAAATAATATTTTAAACTAATTTCATAAAAAAACACTCATAAAAAACACTGGTTTCTTTATAGAAACCGCTTATTCCACAAACACCTTATATAAGGAACAAATAATGAAAAACTAAGAGAAATATTTAATGAGTAAGCCCCATGTATAAATAATAAAATGATTGATATGTAGTGACAAACCTAAAAAATATACATTTAAGAATTTGTGGGTTTGATTCCATGGTTCTCATGAACAGAGGAAAATATTGACGAACACTAGTTGGCATACAAGAAACATAAAATTTTAAGAGATATCATGTTCTCATCAGGGTACAAATTTATCAAATTATAGCACTTTTTCTATATTTGAAGCATTCCTGACCAGTTCACTATCAACTCATGAGATTCATTCATCTATATTATCACCTCAATATAAGTATTATATTTTTATGAAATTGTAAAATACATATATAATTAATGAAAATAATCTCATATGTTAGAAAATTTAAATATTAAGATATATCATTTTAAACACCATTTTAGAAATCATTTTTAACCAAATCCTTCTTTAATTAATTTTAAGAAACCCATTCTATGAATAAAATTTATTTTTAACGAAAAATATTTTAAATTATACATAAATCTAACACATTGTTATAATCATAATGAAAAAACAAAAAATAAACCATTATAGCTCACAAAATGAAAACATAATAAATTTAAACTGAATCAAAACCATGACCATTAGGTGGGTCCTGGGAAAGGCCAATTAGGTAGGGACACAAACTGAAGGATTGATGTAAACCAAATGCCTTTATTTATGATCAAAAAAATAACGAATTTCTGATCCTCATACACCAAAAAAATGATAATATTAATTATAAAACAAAACTAACCCTATTTTAGTATCCCATTTCCAACTAGGGTTTAATAATCAATTTTGATGATAAAAAATGATAGTTGGTGGAGTAGGGAAAATATTTTGTAAATTGAATGTTGCATTAAGAGAATATAATATGATGAAGTAGGAGACAGCGTTGAATCAATATGGATATAGCTACAGAGTTAAATGGGGTATGGTATGGAATGAATAGGGTAGAGAGTAGAAATGATGTGTAAAATTCATCAGCTGAATAAAGGAAATGTAATTTTTGTAGAAATTTTGGAAAAAACATTGGTTTTTCTGCATAGTTACAAAGAATGATTGCCAAACTTGTAAGACCTATTTAATCCACCAAGAGTTTTCACATGATTTTGGATACACAATTACCAATCATTAGTATTTAACCAAATCGTTCATCTAATTCACAAACATGGTTGAACATTTTCGGGATGTTTTCACAAGGTTGGAAAATAATGTCTTCACCATGACAATCACAATTAAAATCATATTACCCCATTTTTTCAGGGATGTGATCACATTTAACAATAACCATACCCCATGTATATCCACTAGGATAAATTATAATTTCAACCCCAAACTTCCAAAAACACTATTAATGAATTAAATTTAAATATATCTTAATATAAATACAATTTATTTACCTTGGGTGTCAAAATTCTATACATCATGCCAGTTAGCACCACCATAATTTCCTAAAGGCTCTGAATTATTTATAGAAAAGTCCACTTCTCCCTCACCAATGTATCAACATCCCATGTCTTATGGATATCTCTACCATAGTACTATAACACACAGACTAACAGAATTGATTTAAATCATAAAATCTTGTTTTGAGATTCCATAATAAAAACTGGATTTTAAATATTAAATGTGTCAGTTTCTACTTAATGATCCCCATTCTCAATAACATTGTATGGGACTAGATGGTACATCTATAATTGGGATAAATATAAAACCTCATTAATTTACAACAAATGAGATGGAAATTTTGGTTAATATTCCACATTCCCAAGGTGTTCCATGATCTCAAATTGTCTGACATTTCATGATGTTAAATAACATTTACTTCTAAACCAATGGTATACCATCCTTGCAGTGTCCCGTAGAACCACTCATTCACTAACATGAAATTACAATATGTCAAAATAAAGATATATTTTATATTTATAAATACTCATGTCTATATACAATACCTTCTAGATTAAATGTACTTTTTGCATAACATGGATGAGGAGTAACCCCAAAATGGAGTCCACACTAAATTCCATCTAATAGACAGATGATCATCATGGTTTATTATAATAGGATAAAAATATATCCATATTAAATGAAACTGGATAAATTTTTTTATATGAAAATTGAACCAATGGTAAGTTTTATTCCTTAATAATAATTGAAATCATATATTTACTCATGAAACATATTCCCATGAATCTAAATGTCTAGATCAATTTTACCATTTATCTATGGATGATACATCGGGGTCAAGTTCTATTTAGATCTCTCCATAAGGAATAATTTATCCATATGTGTTCATCATATAATATTAGTTAAGTTATTCCATTGATCAATATGATATCTTAGATATATTATTGTCTAATTTACTAATATTTTTCACTCCATAATGGGAAGGAATTGGGATACCATAAATTAGTGATTTATGACCACACAAATAGCATCATTAAAACTGTAATTTTGGGGTAAGATGATCATAAAGTGTATAAAAACCGCATCTCCCATTCATATATGAATTGGAAGGGGTTGAAGAAATCGTATAAGTCCTCGATTCGTAATCATTAATCCTATAATTGGTCAGACATTAAGACTAAATAAATCATTTAACCACCTCATTCAAGGAAACCAATACCAATGATTTATTTTATATAATATTATCATTTATCTGAGGTGATCAGCCAAACTAAACTATGACTGCCTTCTATAGTCACGTTCCTCAAATCTAAGGGTAAAATAAGCCTCAAAAAATATAACACCATAAGAATCCCAAGACCAATCACTTGGTATCTATAAAAGATTTATAACTCTCCAAATATGATGAATATTGGGATATATTTCATTCCCATGATGAATTTGATCATATAAGGAAGCTATGTCTTGTTTATAATCCAATAAAACCTTATCTACCTATACAAAAACAGCCACATTATTCCTAGAAAAAAATATATTCAAGATGCACTCATCCTAAAATTTCATCACTTTGTTAGAGGTGAATTTTCTATTCAATGTATCATCCATCACATTTTTCTTTAATGGACTGTATTCTTGGTGAAAATAGAAATTTTAGAGATACTACATCCGGAGTCCCTCTACAAGATTCCCATATCATAAAATGTATATATAAATTAGTGTTTTTTAATGTAAATACCTAATAAATCACAACAAAAATATGATTTTGTTTTACATATTTATGGAATAAATCAAAACAACTAAGTTCATCCCATCAATGGAGGAATGATTTTCATTAGAGTGTAATTGGTGTGAGATACAATAATGAAATGGTTATATTTAATTAAAACACAAAACAAATAAGTACATGTCATATCTCAATATACATTAATTCCCATGACCAGATCTGGAATGAACATAACAAGAGTAGAAGTCATCCTCCATTTCAACTCCTCTAAATTCCACATGAAATTTTTATTCTAGTTAGAATTAATATCAATTAATGTCAAAGATATGATGAACTATTCTCTATTGAATATATCCCAGATGAATAACCTATAATACACAGTTAAACACATCAATATTCTAACATTGAATAGACTATGGTTTCTCCAAATACAACACTGGTTGGATTTTAGACCGATATAAAAAGATTCCATTCTTAGATACCACATCACCTATAAACATCAATTCACAATACAAAAATTAGAATTTATATAATTTATATAATGGATATATTCCATCATGATTTATAATATGTTTTTTAGATGTCCTCATTCTTGGCATTCATATTCTTCTCCACCATGATATCAACCACAAAGAGCACCATTATGAGTCATGATAACAATTGATATTATTATGTATCAAATCGATGAAAATTGTTAGAGTATTAGTAATTTCAATTGAATTAACTTAATACACATAGTTCTCATATATTTTCTTGAAAGAAATATTATTTATATCTTTTTATTGAACCCTCAATTGATGGTATCCTAATCTAAAATCGTTATTTGAAGAAAATAATGTGCACCAGAGAATATAAAACATATATTAAATTTCAAAAATGGATATTTTTTCTTTATGATCACCTGGTTCTGTAACATGATGTGTTTTGAAACGAATGAAAATTCAATGAAAATTAAAATTTTCCATTAACTGGGTAGGCCGGTTTTAAAACTGAGTGTAAGGACTTTTATATTATAGATACATGACACTTCGATGTGTGTTTTAAATAAATTTTATTAAATTAATTAGATTAAAATTAAAATATAAATAAATTAAATGAAAGATAAATTTTTTTCATAGAACCTTGAAATATTATATTAAATATTTTAAGAGTCAATAAATGAGCCATTGTGGGGTAATGATACCCGTAGACTCACGGTGTTGATTGAATAAAAATATTAAATTTATTTTATTAATACTTGTGTTTTTTTCCGTTAAAAAATTTGAAATAACTCTCAAACAGTGAATCGTACCAGAAATTGGATACCCCCCAGGTATGAAATGGTAGGTTTACCCTAGGTAGGGTATAATATTGATTCGAATCGAATTTTAGATATCCCCTTACATGATAAATCCATCTTTATTTTTAATTAGTTAATTATTAGGTTTTTTAAATAATAAATATTTAGTTTTCCACAATGGGTGTGTGAAATGGGAAATCTAAGACCTCCGATAGTTCTGGGGAAGTGTGGTTTACCGTAGACTTGGTATAACATTTTCAAGCATTAGACGTTTTGTCAGATCACACCTGAAGTTATTTTATTTGGGTTGTAAATTTTTTTTTTGGAAATTATGAATAATAATAATTATATTTTTATTATTATTTTTTTAATTTAAGTCCACTAATAAAAATGCACTTTCACAATTATTAAATTGTGTCGCGATGTAAATAATAACTGGGCAATGTAATAAATGTAATATTATTAATTGTTCTAATTAAATAAAAATGTGCAATGGATATTTATTTAATAACTGTTATCCATTTTTTTGTTTGAATTTTTTTAAAATATTAAGTATATCAATGATGAGTTGGATTAAATAATAATAATTTATGTTATTTTTATTATTATTAGTTTGAGAAAAAATCATTAAAATATATGTGTATGATGTTGATATAAATATATATGGGATTAAATATATATATTGTATATATATACTTGTGCGAGTGTATATATATGAATATAAAAATTTGTATATATATATACATAACATGTGTATATATATGCGTGAGTATTTATTGTTTGGTTAGACAAAATATTATTAAATACCCACACAGATTCATGTAATCTTTTTACTTAATTAAAAGTACGGACCTTTATTTTTTTAGTCCAAATATTTTAAGCGACCTAGGGCGCATTCCTACGCATCCAATTGCGGGTCCTAGATAGATATTAAAATTAGTTAAATGATTGCTCATGCTTTATGTAAAATATTTTTCCACTCCATAGTGCAACATTCACGTAAAAAATAAATAAAAAGAATTAATTGAAATTAATGGAATTTAAAGAGGTATAGAAATAAATAATAAAATAGATTTAGTTGGATAGAAATTAACATTAATTAAAATGAGGTATATCCATTTTAATTATTTACTTTATTTCTTCCATTAGTTTATTTTTATTATTTTATTTATTTATCTCCTTTTTATTTTTAAATTTTTTTCATTCCATTCCTTTTCCATTCTTTCTTTTCCCACTCCACTCTTCCCCTCATCCCAATCACGTCACGCCTCGCCCTCTACATAGGTGGTGCACCGCCTTTTCATCCTTTCAGATGATTGGTGTGCCTCTGTTCTTCGTCCATTTTTTCTCTGTTAGGTGCACTCTGAGCCTCTCGGTAAGGAATAACCCACACACCTAGAATTGTACGACCTTCATCTCCATCGTTTCATAGTTTTTCATTTAAAGATTTTACCCTATATTGGGGTTTTTCTTAAATCATCTATCTTCTTCCGTTTTAGGCGAAATCAAAGCCTATTGCAGATCATAGGATCATCTAAAACCATAAGCTAGGGAACCTACTCTCTTTCCCTCCATTTGATTACGATTTATAAAAACGCATCATTATGTCATTAGTCGGTCCTATCGACTTTGTGAAAATTCAACCAATTTCTTTAATTTATTTGTTTCTCTTGGTTGTTAAAAACATTTTGGTCATGAATTAATTGGTTTAATTTGTTGCAATGTGGTCAAAAACTCATTTGAGTGTGCCTATATGGTCGGTAAAAATTCCATTAGCCCAGGTATTTAATTCCTTTAACTGCATGTGTTGTAGAACCTATTTTTGTTGTGTTTAATTTAAATACTTATTTTAGATTAATTATGACCCTTGAATTGTTTGATATTTGGTAGTTGTTTGTGCTGAAATATTTATTATTTAAATATGCATGTCCAACCATTTAATTAAAATAACTATGTCTGTTGTGCTACGTATTTTTGTTGTATTGAATTTAAATTAATAATTTAGATTAATTATGAACCATGAATTGTTGGATTTTTTATAGTTGGTTGTGATGAATTATTAATTTATTTAAAAGTTCATTTATCTCCTTTTGTTGATGCAGTATATTTCCTTGTTAATATCGTTATGCTATAATATTTAATTTGTACCTTATTATGCCTGGGAGTATCTATTTTTTTAAGATGAAATTTTATATGCTTATTATGTCATTTCTGATGTTGTAAAAACATTAATTAAATTCAGGGCGCGAAAAGAAGGATGGTCTTGTATTAAGGGACATGCTTAGACCCTCTATTATTTACGGTTACCACTACCTGTCAGGGGGCAGTGTCCTTTACTTAGGCGGACCGAAACTTCCCTGGGCATTCTAATACTTATGAGTGACACCAGTTCCAAAAGGGCCCATCAAGATAGATCCGTTGTAAATGTGGTTATCCATCTTCGAATGATACTCGACCCCTTTTCGCGAGATCGGGATAGAATCAGGGTAAATCCATGTCTCGAGTGATACTTGGTCTTTTGAAAGATTACCCTGGATGGGCTCGATGGTATTGGATAATTGATGGTTGTTCTGTAGCGATACATTCAAGAAGGGTTCAGACTCCAACTCTCTACCTTAACCTTATTATTGATGCACTGAAGGTTTATATTAATGTTGGGGCTTGGTTAATAGATGTTCCTTGGATTGATCACACCATGTATGGGAAATGACCAAGTGGCTAGGGTTGGGATTGATTTTCATAATTTTCGATATTATAGTTGATATGATTTCACCTCAAGTGATTGGTGTAATTTCTGATACTTATGTATTAATAGAATAAATGGTATTTTCCCCTTGTCATTTTATGGTAAGGATGAATCATTTCATGAATCATAATAGGAACATAGGAATTCACATGTCATGCATATTTCCATGCCATGCAGTTTCATTTTAGGATGCATGTGGATTCAAATTGTGTTCCTTGAATGTATGCTTGTATTGTAATTATTTAGCATGGTTTTCTAGATACCATGTTTCTGTGATATAATTAGCATATTATCTTTTTTCCGTGCTTCCTATTTAATACCATGTTTACCTTGTACACTTCTTTTATGCCTATTTTCTTGTCTCTGTGATTAAAATGTTATGCTAATGTGATTGAAACATGTCTCCATCTATTATATTTTTTTAGATACCTTCTAGATTTTTTGTTATGTAATTGGTTTGTTTCTTAAAATTTATTGGTTTCTTTTGAAAGGGAGCCAAATTCCAAAAACAATAAATGTATATTTGCTTATTAGGTTGATATCCTCCAATATATCTAGGATGATATGTGTTTGAGCATGTTATAATAATTTGGTAACCTACCTAAAGGCATAATTAGGCCAGTGTATGCCATTTGGTGCATGTTCCTTAAGAGATAACCGGGTATGAGTGTTGTGACCCATAATACTTAAAAAATTGCTTTTGGGTTTCATTATAATGAACCCAGGTTGACTTAGTAGGACCATTATAGGTCTATTTGTCTACATAAAAAGAATTTATTGGATAAATTAACAAATTAAAGAGGAGATGTCAATTAATGTAGAATGTTTTAATTGTATTTTTATAAAACTTGACAGTTTTCCCTTGAGGCATTGTTTAAGATCATGTTACATGTGTATTGTTTTGAATAATGATACTTGATATTTTGATTAAATATTTTGATGATCAAATATTAAATGTGATTTAATATAAATGGCATAGATATGGAACCTGAAGCGATGTCCTCTGTTTATGAACTGGTTATAAGGATAGTTTGAGTTTCTCCTCAAGTTTCTTTGGAACGGAACCTTTTTCATTTTTTTGTCCCTATTCAAACCCCCTGCTAAAAATGACACCCTTGTTCTGATAGGTTTTCATGTTTTTCTAGATTGTTTTTCGGGCATGAGCATCAGTAATGCTCATTTCCATCAGGTTTGTAATTCCATTGGAATATTCAGTTTCCTCATTAGTAGTTCGGCCCTCTCTTCTCCACTGAAATGGATGACTTGGTACGTCATCATCTGAGTTAAAAGTCATCTTTCTTCTATATCACCTTGAGGTAGTATGAGTTCATGCACATGGTTCTGTCGAGTGCTTAACACTATGATGAACCGATTTATTTTAGTGAAATAATCATGTATTGTGTTGTTAAATACATTTTGGGCCATCTCTATAGTGTATTAACTTATGTGTTAAAGGAATCAAGTTCTTCCCAATGCTCGGGATAACTTCTAGAGACTTAGGTGTTTTGATACACCAACCAGTTTGGTTGGGCTTTCATGCAAGTTGTCTAAATGTTTACTTCTCGTAATCTCTAAATTCTCTTAGGGTACTCTTTCTTAAGTGACAAGAATGTCCGTAATATTTCCTTCCTCCTTGATGCATTAAGAGAGAATTGGTCTTGAGACATGCTAATTATTTATATGTTTTTGAGCTTGTTTAGTATGTTTTGTCTCAGTGTTTTACACTGATGTGTTGTTCTTATCAAAGAATTGTTTAGTCCTGAGTGATCCTTGGATTTTAGTGTAGGAATTCCGGACGAACTCTTGTACACCATCAATTTCAACTAACATGACCACCATACTGATGTCGCTATAGGCTCGGTTAATGTTTTGATATGTGAATCATTCCCTTGTACCAAAGTCCCACTAGTAAACATAGAGTATGAACAACATTGTGTTAATTATTTTCACTCTTGTAGGACCAATCTGTGGTTACCATAGACTTGTTGTCGGACTCGGTGATGCATAAATCATGGAACATCATCGGAGGCCAGGTATGAACATCGGTGTACTTGTTCGAGGTAAAATTAAGATAACTTTTAAGAAGACATCAATGTTTAGTCTCTAAAACACCTTCTATATAAGCTGAGCATCTTCGTAAATGGTCAGCCCGAGTGTCTTGACTAGTTCTTTCTCATTTTTAATAAAGTGGTCAGTGAATGACCTTTTTCTATAACGTCGATAGGTGATACGAGTGTGGTTTGTATCAACCAGGGTTTTTCATAAAATGATGGCTCAACATGGGCTTTTATGGGTGATGGGGAATCGACTATTTTATCCATTTCATAAATCAAGCTAGAACCATCACTAAAAAACATAAGGGAGTTTCTTATAGGAGATTCCGAAGGTGGAAGGTGTTGTGACTTGGAATATTCCTTTTTTCGAACATTAAAAACGAAGGTGGGATGTATGATTGGCCAAAAGTTAATGAGAGGATGACATGGTTGTGTCTCTAGATAAACGTGTTTGGATAGTTACATCTCGGTGTTTCAGTGGGAAAATGAGCAGTGACATAGACCATTATATCATAGGTGGTAATTTCTTAACTAATGTGTGAACATGCGTTGAGAATTTGGAGATACAACGCGACCTTTTGTATGAGACTACATGACGATGTAAATAGGGTGAGGGTTGTATTGTTCATGATGGCTTCTTGTGGACGAGAAGTACTATGGTGGGAAGGTTGTAACGTTTTTTTAACCGAATTAAATAGCTATGGAAATAAAATTTTTCCATTAAATTGGCAGGCTGGTTTTAAAATAAACAGTCGGAACATATTATTTTTGATAGTTGACATTGTGATGTGTCTTTTAAATAAAATTTATTAAAATAATTAGTTTAAAATTAATATTGAAAAAAATAAATGAAGGGTATATGCCTTTCAAATAACATTTATATATTCTATGAAATATTTTCAGAGTTAGGAAATGAGTCAGTGTGAGGTTACATGAATCGTAGACTATCAAAGTTGATTGAATAAAAATATTAAATTTATGTTATTCATACATGTGTTCGTTTCCTTTCACAAAAATTGAAATAACTCTCAAACGGTGCATCGTACGAGAAATATGGGACCACTGTTTGGTCTGAAAGGATGGGTTTACCCTAGGTACGGTATAACATTGATTCACATCAGATGTTTGGAACCCTTGCCCATTATAAATCAATATTTATTTTAATTTATTAATTAATGTGTTTTTTAAAGAATAAATAATTATTTTATTACAAATAATCTGTCGAATGAGAAATATGATACCACCGATAATTACGGGACGTGGGTTTTACCCTAGGAATAGTACACCATTTGCGAGGATCAGACATTTTGGCATATCACACCTGAAGATAATTTATTTGGGTTATAAATATTTTTTTTGGGCAATAAGGAATGAAAATAATTTTTTTTTAATTATTTTAATTAAAGATAACAATTAAAAATGTACTTCAACAATTAATAAATTGTGTCATATTCTATATAATAAATGGGAAATTAATTTATGTAATATTATTAATTGTTCCAATTGAATACAAATGTGAAATCAATATTTATTTAATAACCATTATATTTTTTTATGATTGTCATTCTCTAAAATTATTAATGATTTCATTAATGTGTTTTATTAAGAAATAATAATTTTAATAATTTCTATTAGTATTATATCGATACAAAAACATTAATATATATGTGAATGATGTATATATAAATATGGAATTAAAAATATATATATTATATATATACTTGTGTGGGTGTACATATATGAATATAAAAATGTATATATATATATATATATATATACATAACACATTCATACATATGAGAGAATATTTATTACTGGGTTAGATAAAATATTATTGATCTCCCACGTAAATTCATGTAACCTTTTAACATAAATCAAAGTGCAGACCGTTATGTTTTTAGTCTGAATAATTTAAGTGACTCAGGGTGCGTGACTATGCACCTGGTTGTGGGTTCCAGATAGCTATTATAAATTAATTAAATGATTTGTTAGGCCTTTTGTAAAATATTACGTCATGAAATAGCACAACGTTTGGGTTAAAAATAAATAAAAAGGATTAAAATAAATTAATGGTATTTATTGAGGGATACTAATAAATAATAAAATAGATACGGTTGGAGAGAAATTAAAAATAATTAAAATGAGGTGAACCCATTTTAATTTTTAATTTCATTTCTTCCACCATTTTAATTGTATTATTTTATTTATTTATCTCCTTTAAAATATTTTATTTTTTCGTCTCCTTTTTCTGTAATTTTTTTCCTTTCCTCTCTTCATCTCCTCCCTCTCACGTCGCGCCTCCCCCTCTCTATAGGTGGCACACCACATTATCCTCCTTTCAGAAGATCGTTGTGCCTCCATTCATCATCCGTTTTCGGATCCATTCGGTGCGATGTGAGCCTCTCAGTAAGGATTATCCCATGAACCAAGAATTGTACGGCCTCCTTCTCTATCCATTTTCGTAGTTTGGTGCGGATGGATTTTTCCCTATTTTGGGGGGTTTCTAAAGTGATAAGTCTTCTTCCATTTTAGGTCAAATAAAATCTTATCGTGGATCATAAGATACTATATGACCATAAGGTAGGGCTCCTACTCTCTTTCCCTCTATTTTATTGCGATTTATAAAAAATAGCTGTTGTGTCGTTAGTCGGCGCCTACTGACTTTCTGAAAATTCACTCAAATTATTTAATTTATTTGTTTTTCCAAGTTTTTCTAGCCCTATTGATCATGAATTAATTTGATTAAATAGTTGAAATGTGGAAGGAATCCCCTTTGGGTGTGCTGAAGTGGTTGGTATAAATTCCCTTAGCCAGGGTAATTAATTTATTTAACTGCATGTGTTGCGCAACCTATTTTTGTTGTGATTAATTTAAATAATTATTTTAGAATAGATATGAACCTTTAATTGTTGGATCTTTGGTAGTTGTTTGTGTTTAATTAGTTATTTATTTATGTTTGCATGCCCAAAAAATTAATTTAGTTTACTGCATGTGTTGCACAACCTTTTTTTGTTGTGTAGAATTTAAATAAATAATTTACATTAATTATAAACCGTGAATTGTTGGATTTTTGGTAGTTGGTTGTACTGAATTATTAATTTATTTAAAAATTCGTTTATATGCTTATGTTGATGTAGTATCTTACCTTGTTAATATTTTTATGTGGAAATATTTAATTTATATCTTTTGGTGCATGGGTGTATCTGTTTAGTTTTCAAGATACAATTTATATGCGTATTATATCATATCATCTAATGTGAAAACATTTATTAAATTTAGATTAGTGAATGATGGAGGGTCCCATGTTAAGGTTCATTCTTAGACCCTCTATTCTTGATAGTTACCACTACACACCGGGGGGTGACCATGGCTTTGCAAGAACGATAATTCCCTAGGCTTTCTAATACTTATTAGTGACAAAGGCTCCAAAAGGCCCCATAAAGACGGACCCATTGTCAATGTGGCTATGGAAGCCTCAGATGACACTCAAACCCTTTTTGAATGATCGGGACAGACTCATGGTAAAGCCATTCATTGAAAGATACTTTTTCTTCTGAAAGATTACATTGGACGGGCTCGGTGGTATAGGAAAATTGGAGGATGTCCCATAGCAATACATTCGGTATGAGATCAGACTCCAACTCTCAAGATGAACTTTAATAATGATGCCCTGAAAGTTTATATTAATGTTTCAATTAGTCTCATAAGATTTGATATATTTTTTTATTTCTTGAATCACACCTGGTTGACACATTACATAGACCCCAAGTTAAAGCACATGTTTGTGGGTATGCCTCTTTCTTGTATTACCTTACTCTTCCAGGCATTATATATATATATATGTCTGTGTGTGTGTGTGTGTGTTTGTGTGTGCATATGTGTATTCTTATTACCAGTACTCCATTCAGTCTTCCCGCATAGGAAGAAGCATTTGATTAGGGATGAGTGTCGTTGGGATCCTGGGCCGAGTTATTTATTTCATTTCACTTAATAAATTATCTGAAATTGTTATATAATGGAACACTACATTTTATTATTTCATGAAATGGAAAAGATTAGATATCAGGGGTGCCGGCCTACTGGGATTTTTTCTCTCACCCTGCTCCGGAATCATTGACACCCGAGTAGATTATATGTTTTAGTTATTGACAAAGGGCAGCGTGCTGCTTCTGATGCTTGATTGTTTCTTGCTTCATAGGATGGAGACTGGTTATGGAGGACCCAACTATAATCATAATGCA
The DNA here is from genome assembly GCA_963277665.1 of Viscum album. NCBI lineage: Eukaryota > Viridiplantae > Streptophyta > Magnoliopsida > Santalales > Viscaceae > Viscum > Viscum album. The sequence goes on from OY728166.1 coordinate 305,025,258, forward strand.
GTTTTCACACATTGTATCTTTTCATTTCAGTTGATATAATGATTGTGTTTTTGTTTTTGGAGCTTTTGGTTTAGAGAGACATCATAGAATGAAATTGTTTTGTGATCTTCCGCACAATATTATTTTTAGTTGGATTATCTATATTGATTCTGTTGTAGTTTATTCGTTTTTATGATTCCTCAATTTTTTATTAACAGTTACTTCCTTCTGTTGTGTATTACCTATTACCTATGTGGGAATATTCTCCCCCACATACACATTAAAAAGGCCCTCACTCCTAGTCGGCAGCCTCTGGGGTTTGGAGAGATGCACATGAAGTCATGTAACCCACCGGTCCGACCACCCTCTTAGAGGAGAGATGGGTTGAGATGTTACAGGTTTATATTTCTGTAATCAATGAAATGTAAAAGTCTTTAATCTTAATCCTTCTCAATGAGACCTGGTTATGGAAAAGGTGACAAAGTTGGTCAAACTAGTTTTATTTATAAGGATATTTTAACTAGGAAATCAACTCACACAACACAGTGGGAGCCATCTGGTAATATGATTAAGAGACCAGACTCGTTCTGAGAAGTAAATTGATAAGGAACAATAAATTTCAGTGTGGTGGATGTCAATAATATTCTTTCGGAATGACATTATTATACCATTATATTTCCACTTGAAGAAACCCCACTAAATTCTAATCAACTACATGGAAGTGTAAATTAGATAACTAGAATGAGATTTAAAATAGGTTAAAAAATATAGGTCCCTCAATCCCTAATTGGAGAACCCAATGCTCTAGAATATATGAGTCAAGAAGGATAGGTATGATAAAAGAAAATAATATACATGAAATTATTTTAATATATATCTTGAAAAAATGTGATAAAACCTCAACCTAACAAGCTCTAGACCCTAAATAAAATGGTTTTGATGAATTCAAAAATAATATCATTATTTAGATGGTGAGAACCATGCTAGATAATGAATAGTTTTCAATATTATTTTGGGGATAAGATATTTTCACTACTATGAATTTTCAAATTAGGTTCTTATTGAGACATAAAATTAATAAGACATTGTATGAGATGTGTTGTAGTAGAAAACAACTATAAATAATTCGAAATATTTTTATAATCCTATTTTATAAATATAAAGTATATAAATATGGTAAATTACAAAGAATAATAAAAACAAAGTATATTAATGTGATATCTTTCTACTGTTAGTGGCTAAAATTTATGAAGAAAAATTTAACACCAGAAGGTAAAATTCTTCAATATGAAATTCATTGAAAAATAAAATAATATATATTTTCTTATAACACTAAAAATTAATCCAATAGAGTAAGAAAAATAAATTGTTTTTGGAAAATATATTGTTGAGAAATCAGAAATTGAGAAGTTTTTGTTTGATATTGGTTCATATGATACCAATGATGAATAAAGTACTGATAAAAAAGGTCTATGAATCAAATATTGAAGTAGAATATTTATTGAAATAGTTTATTTATCAAAAAAGGTAAATAAGTAAAAACTAGAATGATGTTAATACATGATATCTAAACTAAACATATCTATCATGTTTAACATAATACTATTTTTGAGTATGTTGGTCATGAAGAATGAATTACATTATTTAATGAAGAAGTTGATTAAATTGAAAATAATTCGACTTGTAATGTAGTTCTAATAACTAAAAACATTGTCATAATTGGAACAAAGAATTATTTCATAAAAAATGAATGATAGAGTTAAATTTATTAAAAAAACTAAAGTCTATTTTTCATGTGTACTCTCATATCGTATAAGTTATCATTGAAGAAACAATTTCACTCATTTAAAAAATTTTACAATAATATTTTTCTTCATTGTTGTATCTCGCAAATATTACAAAATTTATCAAATAGATGTGAACTTTTCCTTTTAAAATCGTGATCTTGAATAATAGGGTTTTATTAAAAAGATAATTTATTTCTTATTGATAAATATTTTATCCTAGTGTAAAGGATTAATAAGGTTTTATATTTATTAAAATAGGCCCTAGAGCATGGTATTATAATCTAATGAATATTTTAAGAGATTAAAATATTCAAAGGGAAAATATGATATCAATTTTAATGGTCTAAATTATGTTTTTAATTTTTTTGAATGGTTTAATATGTGTATAGTGAAAGTGGTAATGAATTATAGAGAAATGTTTTAGATTCTTTATAAAAAAATTCATGTAATGATAGATAATTTATCCATGTAAGTCTACTAGATGATTGAGCTACTACCATAGTCTATGGAAAATTAATTATGAGGATTATTTCTTGATGAAATTGTTTATAGAATTTAAATATAATGTTTCCTTGAATCCAATGATTGATGTGGTGTTCATTATAGAAACATGAAAATTATTTTAGATCTATGATAAATATTTTTAATAAGTATCGAGTCGAATAATTTAAAACATTATATAAATTTTATGATAAGAACTTTTTGAATGATAACATGAAATGTAGACGAGTGGATGCCATAGAGAATTTATCCTTGGTGCTAAAATTCCGGGACTAGGTTTTTATGAAGTAGATAATCGTTTGAGAAGGCCTAGTTAGTTTTTAAAGAAATTAAGTAACAATGTATACATGATTTGGATTTTTAAAATGAATCATAGTTAATGATTGACTATCATAAGATCTGTATATTCCCCATAGTCCATATATAGTATAATCTCAGACAACACATATCTTCGAGGTGTTTGGATACTAATCATGCGGAGATATTTCATGAATAAGGTTATTTTATGAGGATAAACTTTTATGAGAAGACCTCCATGGATCTTCTAGGAAGATGGTATTTTGGGAATGCTTTTCTTTAGCATGGATCATCCATGGGGATACTCAACATGCACAAATCCAAATTAAATCATATCAATTCATGTTTCATCCATACCAAGTTTTTTCATAAAAAAATGGTATATTCATATCCCATTTCATTTCAATAATGTGAATAAAATGAAAATGAAAAATAAATTAATATCATATCACAATGGTAGTTTTAATCTGTTTAATTACTTGGATTCTGGAACATCCATTCCTGATACAAAAATGTCGCATAATGAAATAAAATAACTTGAGTATTTTTTGTATTTAATATGAGATTTAATTGATGTTTTATACTTTTATATTAAACATTAAACAATATATACAAACAATATGGGGACAATTTAGGATCCAAATTCAAAAATAACTACATATAATGATATATAGTTAGGAAGAATAAATAATTGGATACCTAGTAAAAAAATTTTGGGATTTAAATTCTAATAATAATAACATCATTATAATAGTTTCTACTGATGTTGATAACAACAAAAAATAGTTTTCAATCTATTGAATATAGAAAATTGAAGAATTTTTTTGTGTCCTGAGAATATTTGTAAATAATTATCTATCACATTTTGATAATAAGGAGATCTAATGCAATTTTTTTGGGGATTGATAATTAACAGCAGAACCCGGATTACATAATATCTAATGATTTTTTTTGAGACCACCATTGTTTCTGATGTTCTTGAAGAAATTATTTGAGAAGATATGTTGATCTACCATGAATGGGGAGGAATATCAAATCATAATTGGTGCAGAGAAACCCAGAGTATATAATGGAATTTAAATCAGTTGATCAAAACAAAGGAATTTTATAATTTGAGTGTACAACCAACTACTGAAGAATTGTCATAATAGGATGAATATAATTATATTCTTTATCCATTATTCTATAATGTAGGTTATAGATGCAACCACATTTCTATTTCCAACCATTAATAAATATATTTTTATGAATCAACACGATAAGTGAATTCTATAGTCAAATGGAATGGCTTAAAATTCAATATATATGTTACTACTAGAAATGGTATATACCTAATTCACCATTCTTTAGACATAAATTAAAATATATGAACATTTAAAATTAAATTATAAATGTAATTTCCAAAAACACAATCCATGATACACGAATTTAGGAGATAATTCAAAAATATAGAGATTGGGTATGATGAGACACATGATGACTACATTATAGGGTTCCCTGATATTGTGATAACAATTTAACATTTTGTGGAGAGGATAGAAGATTCAATAATTTTCAAAAAAATGATGGGGAATCATCCAAATAGATTTGAGTACAAAAAATCACCAATTAAATAAATGCACGATTTAACACATGATGAGTTACACAATATTCTCATAGTATATGAGATCATGAAAATTATATCATTCGGGAATAAAGAATAATGATGCAATGTACTTTGAATGAATAAAAAATTTCAAATAAAAAGTTGATTTGGTTTCATATGAAAAATATATAGATACTAATGGTAATTAATGGATTAATGATATTATTACTCTAATATTAATAGGGTTGAAAATGGAAATTTTAATTTAAAAAGGAAAAATTACTAAAACTATGGAATTGTGAAGGGATTGGACACTTTTCATATGATTATGTATATAAAAATCCCATTAAATATAATTATAATGAGGGTAGAAAAAAATAGAAAAGTATATGATAGAAACTAATTATTCTAATATTAGGAAGAAAAAATTGACTATAAATCATTATAAATGTGGTTAAACTTAAATTATCTTATCATATGATGAGTAAATATACATTTAAAATGTTGAAAAGGTTTTTTATTCAATATTTAGTAGTCATGATTATTATTAATGGAAAAAACTATAATTTAAAAACAATAATGATTTAGTTGAATGTATCATTGAGATTATAATGTTTAGAAATGAAACGAATAAAATTCAAAAAGAAAAAAAATAATGTTTCTAAAGAGATAGAGGGGCCAATCAAGAAAGAAGCGTAATATATTCATGATATGAGAACATACAAAATGATGGTTTTTGAGCAAGAAAAAATGTTTATCAATCAAAAATATCTCATAGCTCAGAAATAAGAACATTTTTCAATACAAAATACACATGCATCGTAGGTCAAAATTATATTAATAGGGTAAGAGAATACATCCACAAATATATAGAATATAATATTCAATATTTTTAATTTAGTGAGATGATGTTTTCCAAAAATATATTAATTTCTGATGCTTTAGAATCATAAGTTATATCTTCTATAATCGAAAATACAATCTAATTAACTAGTAGAATGGTGGATAAAGAATGATATTGAGGGATCTTATATGCCGTAAATGGAATAAATCTCTGAAGATAACTTCCACCTTTGAGAAATAAGGATTGAAATGAATTTTGAAAATAATAACATAATATTGAATAATTATAGAATAAATATTGTATATAAAAATTCAAAATTTAGTCATAGTTTTATGGACTGTATTCCCACAAATAATTTTATTATTTTTATAATATATCTCTTCAAATAAAATGGTAATAACCATGCTAGGTTACTGAAAGAATGAGACCAAAAACTCCAAGGATGGAAGATGAAGAATTTCCAGTCAACATACTCACTCAAAATACATTTTATTCATTTTAATTTTTGTGTGAATAATGAGGTTTAGAGGTTCATTTCGAATAGGTATGAATGAATTAGATACCTAGAAAAAATTCCCATTCTGTGATGAAGAAAAATAATCAAAAATTAATTGAGTTCAACAAATTAATGTTACACTTACAACAAAGGTAAATTAGAGATATAAAAAACTGAGCAACTCAATAAATAATTCTTTATCATCTCTTCAAACTAATATTCCAATGCTATATATATTAAATAAATTGAAGAATTTTTTTTTCTATATTAATCAAGGTAATATAAGAAGACTATATTTCCGATCTTGAGAAGTCATCAGTAAGTGGTTAATTTAAAAAATAAAATATGATTTAATAAATTTGTAAAATAATTGGTCATGATATGTTGATGTGTATGAATATTCATCTTACTCAAAATAAATTCAGGAAAATTAACCTAAAATCTTAAAATGAAATAATTGATTTAATATCCTTGTAAAATAACATTGTCACTCAAATGAAGAAAGATAATGGAGGGAAAATAAGATCAAAAACTATCATGATTATAGGAAAGAAAATACGTGTTGAGATTAAGAGGTGATAATATCTTATGTATAGAAGAACCTCTAACACATAGATTAACATATGAGGAAACAGTTAGGTCCCTTCATATCCCATATTATTGTTTTATCTGTAATAATGTACATTGAATTCATGGAGAATCTTTAAGCTACCATTGATGTAAAACATGAAGAGATTTTACATCATAGATTTTAATAACTACCATGAAATCTTAAAGGGTGGTGCATACCTTTAGTGAAGATGCAATACCGAGAATATATAATGTTTCTTAATTTTTAGGAAATCAAAAAATTCATTACATATTTTCAATCTAGAAAAATGTTATGATCAAACTCACTTAATACCCTTGATTTTAGTAGACCAATATTTTATATTATGGTGGAATTTGGATTCATGAATATGATGTTAAAAAAAAGAAGGAGTCACATATCTTTCACATTATTATTCTACTTTTTTTGAAAAAAATTATAGTTTTATTTTTCTTAGTAAATATATATTATATAGCCCCTACATGATAATTATGACATTTCTGAGCATGGTATTATATTCATTGGAGTTTATCGACAATATAGACAATAATGGTTGAATATATGTTGTTTTCCACACTATTGAATCCTACTTTGACATAGAGAATACAAACTAATGGATCCTTTCTAATAGAACAATTTTCCATTATCATTCTCTACGAAAAAGGTAGAAGATAATTATTATGCATTCAAATGTATACCAAGAGATAAGAAAACACATAAATTTTCCTAATAATTTATTATCAATATTGGGAGAAATAATCCATCCAATGACATATATCATTATTGAATAATTATGGATCATAAACTAAATTAAAATGGAGAGATCGAAATGACCATTTTAGTATTGCATTTGTATTCAGTTGTTCAATGAATTTACGGTGATTATGATGGATATTCTTAGTAGATTATTATGGTTTCATATTAAATACGTGGATATATTTCATAATAAAAATTCAATTTAATTATTTAATATATGTTTTCTATAATAATGGTCTAGGGAAAAGCAATTAAACTTCCTCTAAGTCTTCGAACTTATTTTGAGAAGTCCATGATGATGTGGTATTATACCCCATGAGTGATGTCATTTCCCCAATGAAAGTGTTTTGGAGCTATGATAATGATATTAAATAGTTATGGATTTGATTATTGTACCTATTTTATTAAGATATAAAATTATAAGTATGAAGTAAGAAAAATGAATCTTAAAATAAATAATCTAACAGAAAATATATCCAAGGTGTTATGATAACTTGGATTATTTTTTGATGGTGTTGATAAGTGTTTAAAAATACATGGTAATTTTTTAAAGAAATAAAATCTATTTTAATTAAATGATTTTTATTATGCATAGCATCATATGTTTTTTGTATCTATCATGATAAAGGCATAAGAATCATAGACATAATGTATGTGTATCCAAGAAAATATGGATATTTTATATCATTGAGTATAAACTACGCACATATATTCTATGAAGAAGGATATTTTTTTGGATGAGATTCTGTGAGAGTACCTCCATGGGTCTTCTAGAAGGATGAAATTCCATGTATATCATCTATAATCATCGATATTTAGTGAATATGCTCAAAAATCACATATTTCATATAGAATTAAGGCCATCGAGCCAGGCCCACTAATTCATTTCAAACCACATCCATCCCGAGGTCATGCACATTGAAATGGTTCATGCATATATATTTTCATTCCATTGACTTAAAATTATTTGAGATTAAAAATAAAGACGGTCACAAAATCAATGGTTCATCCAATGATATTCGTGTTCATTGAATGATATACATCCAATCATGATAAAAAGACATCATGTGATAAAATTAAAGGACTTTTTTAAAGAATTTTGGATGATATTTAATTGAGGTATTATTCAAGGATATTAAGAATAAAATAACATATTAAAAAATGAAAATATTATTCAATATCAATTGGTTCAATTAGATACATGTAGTTATGTGTAGTTATTGATAAGAAATCATGGGATTCCTAATTTGAATAATGTTGGATTTAAATTCAACTATTAATATAATTTTTTTACAATTTCAAATGATGACGATAATTTCATAAATATATTTCTAAATAAAAATCATACATAATAAAATAATGGTTTAGTGTCTTCAGAATATTTTATAGACAACTATTCATTCATGTTATGAGAATAATGATATTTTATTGTATAAATATATAATGGATATTGATGGAAGAGGAGAACCCATATTACCTAAGATCTAGTAGAGTTACAAGGTAATAATTACTACTAATGTTATAGTATATTATAGATGATTAGAATTTTTTTCAATCTTTACTATGGAGGTTGACTAAACCAAAATTGGTCCATAATAAACCTAGATCCTTATCAAGGTTTCACTATCAGAAGATAAAAATAGAAGGAGGTTATGACATGGTTATATAACTAGTTGTTAGATATTTTAATTTATGGTTTATAGAAAACTAATTTTTTTTTGTGTTTTGATTTGGTTGTATAACATGTTCTTGTTTAATCCACCGTGGTATTTAGTGGCGAATCCAAGTTACAGTGTATACATTACATGGAATGATGTATGATTTTATAAAAAAGCGTTATAACTATGATTTTATGATGATTTCTTTTAATATTACATCATAAAAATAATGATTGAGATCTAAAAATAAGTTTAACTAGAACTCTAATAGGTTCAATGTACAGATTTCAATAGGAAGATATTGCATAAAAAGGATATTTATTCTCCTCCCCCCTTAGTGGTTAATTGATCTGATGGAACTACAAAAATATATGTAAAGGATTTGTCCATATGATCACTAATAGAAATTATTTATATTCATGACATTATTTTAATAGGTAAAAAAGAATATATCTATGAAATAATTACTAAGGAAATGGGAATTGAATTTTTTGATATTAATAATTCTTATAGTGACTTATTTTTTTGGATTATATGTTGTTTAAAGTGATAACTATATATTATTATAATTAGTAAAATATTGTATGGAATTATTTAAGATATATTTAAAGGATGGATTAAAATAGATTTCCAATCCTATAGTTATTTTTACTAAACATACCAAATATAATGCTGCAAATTGAATGAAACAAAAGTAATATAAAATAATCGTTAGAGAGTTTATCTTGTTTATATATTCTAAAACTAACATAGTATATTTTCAAAACTATGTACTATATTTAAAATTCAACTATAAAAGTCCCACATTATTTTATCTAAGAAACTAATTGATTTATAATGAACACACTAGAATTTTGTATATTGTATAGAACATTTTCATATATTCATTTAGAGAACCTTGCTAATGATACCTTTGAATGTGATTTTTTTTCAAGAAGTATAATTTTGTTTGAGACATATTTCATGGTTAAATATATATGGAAGTTATAATAATAATCAATGAACAATTATTTTTATCATTATTGAATATTAGTTTACAGCAGCCACATATGATTGTCAAAAAATGAAATAGATATTGGTATAACTAGTTGACATGAGAGTTGAGAAACCACTATGCATTTACTCTGATAATAAGTTTTTTATAGATCATACCAAGAATCTTATTGAACAATCTATATAAATAGATATTTTCCCTAGATATTATTTTTTCAAATTGAAGGTAGAATTATTTAATGTGAATCATGAGAATATTGGAACCATGGAATAATTTAATTATTTTTTTCAAAAGAATTTATAATGGGGGTTCACTTTATTAATACTAAAACAACATTTTTATCCTTAACCTCTAACTTAATGTGTGGCGAATGTTACCCACGCCCATAAATAATTAGATTATGATATAAAATTGCGGCTGAACATCTCACAACACTCTAAATTACTTCAATAATGGGCCGATTATTATCTTAGAAAAAATTTTCATATATATATTTTTAAAAACTTTATTGTTATTGAATGAATGGGGGAAAATCTATGATGAGTTTTTTGATAAATAAATTTAGTCACTTGGACACAATTTCCATCACCATGGGATAATATTATCTAAAAAAAACTTTTTACAGTACAATGGTTTGTGAATCTTCTCATTTGAAGAATGAATGTGACATTTTTATTCTCATGAGGATTATTTATTCAGATTTTTATTCTCTGAATTGAAGCCTAAAATTTTAAAAAGAGGTGATTATATTTTACAATAAGTCCAATGGGGGAGATTAATGTACCCATGATATTGTTAAAGGTTTGTATTTGTCGTCAACCATGTTTAAGAATCATTAGTGGTTGTTAAAATGTTATTCTAACTACTAAAAATGGTTTTGAGATGTTTAGAGTTGGGATGAAATGACTATAAATGTTTCAGTTCTTGTTTGAAGTGATTCTTCCCTATCAATTTTACAATATATATTATTATCATAATATATAGTATCTCATAATATAAAAAGGAACACCAAATTATACGTGATTCCATAAGATATCCAAAACATGTATGATGAGGTTTCATATGATATTGCAAAACATGCCAAATATCACATCATTTGATATAAATATCTCCCAAGACAGGCCAGAACACATATTTGGAATACTTCATATGATTCTATTTTTGTATGATTGGTCCTTCACATAAGATATCAAACAAATATAAGATATGACGTGCATAAAATTCATATTTACATAAGGAACCTTCAACCATGTATGAGGATATAAGTAAGAGTTATCCAAAAATATTGTATCAGGGGATTTCGTGTGTGTTAGAACCACATATAAGTCTTCCAGATATGATTGGAATCCATATTTGATACTAATAATGATGAAATAAGAGAATTCAAAAATAATCAACATTTTGAACTAATGATATTAGATAATTCTCATGATGAAAATTAGTGATGAAAAAATTAATAATGAATTAGATTAAATATTTTTAATGAATATATTATCCTCATTCCATGAAGAATAAGAATAACCATGAGAAGAACATAATTAGTGACATATTAAATGATATATAATGTATATACAAGAATAATGTAGATGTAATTGGGTTTATTTTTTATTGATCTGTATTCTATAATCACATTAAAATTCATTTGCGAGTCAATGTTAATTTTTTCTTAATGTCTATGTTTTTATGAGGTTGATATATCTTATGTGCTTATGTAATGAACTTTTCATCATGAATAAACCTATAGAATAACGAGTCTGGAGGCCGGTACATTTGAAATTAAGAATAAATCATTTTGGGTATTTTCAAGGTTCACAAAAACATTATTTTATATACATTAAAAAGCGACATTCACATATCTTTTATATATCTAATGTTTCATATTATGAGGAGAATGAAAGTGAATTTTCAAAACACTACATGAGAACAAGGGATGATAACCCACATGTATATAAGGTGATATTATCTTATAAATCATTGTTTAAAAAATGGTTTTATTATTCATAATGACTATATTTGGAAAACATGACAAACATTATAAAATAAATATTTAGATATATACATATATATGTATAATGAAAAGATAAATTATTGTATTATATTATAAAGCAAAATTGGTATTCAGAGGGATATAATATTTATTTAGTAAAAAATGATGGGATAACAACGGGGAATTTTTGTAAATGGAAAAAATAAATAATTAGAATATGAAGATTAGTGTGAGTGTATGAATCCATGGTTTATGTGATATAAAAATATACATTCCTAGTATTCTTTATATGAGAAAAACATATCATCTTATAATGGGTTTCATGTAATGAGAAAACAATGACCATGAATATTAGTGATTATTCACTAGTTAATTTGTGGGTTCATTATTCTTGAAGAGTGGGCTATATTATCAAGGTACTATATCTCTCTCTTGAAGATAAAGGTTTTTTATTTGATTCTAATGATACCTAAATATAATGGATGATCCTTCTTGATTGTTGCTTTTTATGGTTCACTGTAACTGGATGGATTAAATATAAGAATCCCATTACTAGTGGGTGAAATGAACTGTAGGTGGGGTATGATACCTTCCTCCCAACTATAAGTTGGTATATTTTTATAGTGTAAAATATACAGACCAGAATTATTATCAATGATAGAATTTTTTATGATCTTACACTAAATAAAAACCATGAAAAAATAAATTTGTTCCATGTCACTCATATTTATTTATAATATTTTTGTAAAAATATGAATTTAAATATTTCAGATATGGAATAATGTCATATCCAATCCTATAGGTGAATTTATAATGAAACAAATAATAGAAAATGTTTTCCAATAATAATTCTCCCCAAACCCTCTCTGTATATCCAATCAATGAAATAGAACTAACGTTATATAATATTGATTATTTAGTGTTCTATATAATAATATCCTTTTTCAAACTGATTACAATATGTTTTGGATATTAATAGTTATCTTCATTATTGGGAACCAATATACTATTTATATATGTGGTTTATAATTTTTTTTCCATATCTCTTTATTCCTAATTTCATAAATGTTTCTGTCACGACCCGTCCTCGGGGCCCGTGCCGTGACTACCCCAAGCCCGCCTTCTATAGGCCAGGGGCTGGAGACTAGCACCAAGGCGTAAATCCCAGCAAAATGGGAAGGCATTGCCTTTGAAAACTAAACAAGCACCACAGAGTAAGCAAGCGGAAAAGTAAACACTATGTAAAAACTGTACATGCTGTGCTGAAAGTAAAAGGGGCCGGAAATACAAGCCCAACTGTAAAGTACAACTGAAAGGAAAAATAGCAACTGAAAGGAAAAACTGCAGCGTCGAGCCGTCCTCTGGAAGTCCCACCTGAAGGGTGGGCACAGATAGCTCCAATACTCCTCGGGTCCCGCCGTCCGCTCCGAGCATGTCTCGCCCAGTGGTCCACCTCCAGGTACTGACTCGTCGTGTAGTCCACCTCCGGGTACTGACTCGTCGTGTAGTCCACCTCCGGGTACCGTCCAGTCCTCGAACACTCGATCTCCATCAGCACTGCCTGTCGTCTGCAACCAACACCACGAAGTTCGGGCATAGCCCGTGCAGGGGTGAGTATAAGCTACTCACTAGGGACCCCGAGACCACCGAAGGTCTCCCGAAATCCACAAAGGATAAGCCACGAAGGAGAGATACAATCACAAAGTAACATCTGACACGGCTTAGGTATATGCCCATACATATACCTAAGTCATCAATTACCCGATCGGCTCCAACGTCCGAGCCCTAACACAACCCAGTCCACACAGGAAAGCAAAACGCATACCCATGCAGGATAGAACAACACAATCCACAAAGGAGAGTAAACAGTAAATCCACACCGGATAACTCAACACAATCCACAAAGGAGAGGAAAACGTAATCCACACAGGAAAACTCAACAGATAACTCTCATAGGTATATGCCCATACATATATCGAAATTATCAAATAACCCATCTCAATCAAGAGGAAACACAAGGATCATTGACTCAGATCAAACTAGGATTTTCATTATCAAAAACATAACTGCTGAAGAGCCCCATATCTGATGTGTACAGTGGTCCTGTCACGACTCCGAGGTACTTCTCACTATCCTAAGACTACTGAGGTACTCCTCCTGTCGAGTACCGCGGGTCTGCTGCCAACTACCGGGCGCTCCGTCCGCTGAGGGTCTGCTGCCAAATACTGGGCGCTCACCCAAATAGGCTACAGAGGTACTCCTCCCGTCGAGTACCGTGGTTCTGGTCCCAACTACCAAGCGCTCCGTCTGCCGTGGGTCTGCCGCCAAATACCGGGCGCTCCGTCCACTGGGCTAGTCGACTCACTCCAAGTCGAGTCGGTCGAGCAGTCTTCAGGTCTCAGCCGGCTACACGGTCTCCGTACTTCATACGCTCGTCTCCAGTATCGCGGGTCTGCCGCTACAACCAAGCGCACCACCTCTATCGAGTAAAACAGAAGATTCAGCTCACACAAGTATACTTCTTCGGATGACGATAAAGATGATCACTGAACTATCTAAGTCGTCTGACCCACGAAGGATCGTTAGGTACTAACCTTGCAGTGACCCACACAAGATCGGACCCACACAGGATCGGTCCCACGCAGGACCTGTAGGCGCTGGCTCACACAGAACCGCTGAGCGCTGACCCACGCAGGATCGGACCCACACAGGATTGGGCCCACACAGGACCGGGCCCACGCAGGACCTGTAGCACTGATCCACATAGGATCGCTGAGTGCAGTAGTCATCGCAGTCCGCTGAGGATCTCTGCACAATCGTCGCCGCAGTCCACGGAGGATCTCTGCACGGTCGTCGCCACAGTCCACAGAGGATCTCTGCACGGTCTTCGCCGCAGTCCACGGAGGATCTCTGCACGGTCGTCGCTGTCAAAGTAGCAGTCGCAGCCAGCCTAGGGTTCCCGCACACAGCAAGCTTATTCGGGAGGGTCCGCTCTACGAGCCGAGAGGCTGATACATCAACTGACACAAAGTCCGAAGTTGATGTATCCAAAAGTTCCGTATCATCAACAGGAACTCAACGTCGCAGACGGCGCGTCAATCGGACGCCCGGTCTGAGAGTTATTAGCATTTTCGTCCCAGGGGCCCGGTTGGTTTTTAAGGCAAAACCAACCCGACCGCACTCCACCGGCATCCAAACCTCGGGCGAAGTATGTCAAAAGATCCGTCTCACTTAGAGGAATTCAACAAAGCTAACGGCACATCAAACGGACGTCCGTAGCTCAAGATATGAGCGTTTCCGCTCCGGGGGCCCGGTTGGTCTCGTGTATGAACCAACCCGGTCAAACTCAAAGTATTCCGAAACCTTGAGTGCGATATACCGAAACGACCGTCTCGATCCAAGGATCGCGTTTCCACTGACGGCGGGTCGTTTGGAGGCACGAATCTCAAGTTACGGGCGTTTGAATGAAAACGTCCGAAGAAGGGGGGTACGGGCCCGGGCCGACCCGGCCCGACCCCCCCTGGGTCGGCCCGACCCGGGTCCGACCCGGTTGGCCCGGCCAGGGCCGGTCCGGCTCGGCCGAGCGGCCGAGCGCCGCGGGCGTTGACCCGCGGCCTAAGGAAGTCGCGGCCCGCGTGGGCCGCGCTAGCGAACCGCGGACGCGGCTGAGCCGCGTCCCGCCTAAACGAACTGGACCCGCGCGGACGCGGGTCCGTCGGCCGCCGCCGCGCCGGTGACCCGCGCCGCCGGCAACATCCGCGGGCCGCCGGCGTCGCTCCGGTGGCCCGTTTTCCTTCCCGTCTGCGCCGTTGCTCCTCCCGGGATCCGTTCTTTACTGCGGTATCATCAAACACCCGTTGCAGCATGTTCCGTCGTCGCCCTCCAAATCCGCACAAAACGAAGAACGGCGGAGGGTCGTCGGGCCGTGTTCGTTTGGCCCGCACCCTCCGCGTCAGAGATAAAAAACCGAGAGAAAATTATTCCTCACAGGAAACAACAATTTTTAATTCTTTAATTTCTTTAAAGAAACATTGACGGGATTTAATTAAAAAGGGGGTAAATCCCATAATATAATATAAAATCCCTACCTCGTCGATCGTCGCGCGCGGGAGTTCTTCGCGAAAAAGAGCGTCGTGGAAGAGAGGGATCATCGCGTCGTCGCGGGGAGGCGTCACATCGTCGCGGAATCCGGCGTTGAGTCGGCGAGCTAAACGAACCAAGAACAACAAACTTAAATTACTAATATTTAAATCTGTGTTTCGTTTAAAACCAAAAGAAAGGAACTTTTGAGAGGAAATCCGAAATCACTCACCTCAAACGGTCGGTGATCGGAGATCGGAGCGTGGAAGAACGTCACGGACGGGAGCGTCGTCGATTTCCGGGTTCGGCGTTCTTCGCGTTTCTTCGCATTCTTCGTGTTCTTCACGAGGGAGAAGAAGAACAAGAATCCTCTCAAACCTTCTCCAAAGATTTTGGTTGGTCTTATTTTATTAATATGCCAACACACGAAAATGGGTTTAAGAAATGATTGAATTAATTCGTTGAATTAATTCAACAAAAGAACAGGCCATTTAATTCACGAAAGAAACAGCCCATTTAATTCACGAAAGAAACAGCCCAATTAAATGGTCTGTTAAGAATTAGAAAACGTGTCAGTTGACTTTCATTAAGACGGGTTTCCACGGGTGCGTTTCTTAGCGGAATGAAATGGCGGGGCTCGTGCGGGCCCCACCTCACAAATATCCTACCAAGGGGGTAGGATATTTCTGGATAGCATCCTATCCAGTTCAACTCAGTTCAAGCCGCCTTTAAGAGGCTTCAAGTGGCTTCCAATTGGCTTAAGTGAAATAAAATAAAGTTGTCGCAAAATTATTTTATTTCTTAACTTTAAGCCCGAAAATTAAAAACCACACCCGAGCAAACACAACTCCAGAAGAGGCGTTTCTAAGAGAATACCGGCGCTGCGATTTCATCGGTGCCCTCAGAATTCGATTCCGGGCACCAGTTCAAAAGTTAGAAAAACCCGCTCGTCCGTTCACTGAACGTACCCGAGCCAAACTTCGGAAAATGATTCCGGGCACACCGGGCCTTGGAATCAGGCGCCGTCAGAAACTGCGTTCTTGTAAAATTCCAAAGAAAATTAAGAAAAAAATTTCCTTGAAATTTACGGGTCTTTACATTACTCCCACCACAGGGCTTTACGTCCCCGTAAAGCTTCAACACAAACTAGGGATACAAAGGCGGTACTGAGCACGCATCTGAGCCTTCCGCTCCCATGTGCTCACCTGGACCTTCTCTGTCGTGGCCCGGACCATCTCTGGTCCCACAAGAGCTGCAAGATTTCTTCTTTGCCGATAGGAGAAACCTGGTCTCATCCCCTGGATGAACCACATTCTTTTCCTAAAACAGTCAATCCTAACATGGATGATACTAATCCATACCAAGGATGACGTCGTAAGGCCTCGACGCTACTACTAAGAGATCCAACCGTTACCCTCGCCTCCAAGGGTTGAGTCACACTGTCACCATCAGTGTGTGGTAACTGGGTCTCCTCCAGTATATGTCTCACAAGTGAGGGTCAAGTCAACAGCCAAAACTGGAACCTCTTAGTAACATCACGAAAGAGGACAGGAACGAAAATATCACAAAGGTATGCGTCTTTTATTATTGCAGCTCATAATACAAGACGCTACACAAAAGCAACAAGGAACCAGAAGTACAAAGGACGTATCCACTAGTTCTGCTCCTGTCCATCTGCTCCCATAGCTCCATGATCGAAGGCCTCAGCTTCCTGAAGCTGAGCTCTCGCATGTTCACCTACTCCCTGTGGTCGAGGCGGACCTCCTGGTGGTGGTGGTGGCAGAGCCTCAAAGCGTCGCCCACCTCCGGCTGCGCGGCCAGCTCCTCTGCCTCGTCCGCCTCCTCCCTGCGGACCGCCACGGTCGAACCTCTGCCTCTGCCTGGGAGGTTCTTCACTTAACTGCTGATCATCAGCATGGCGGGTCGGACAGTCACGAGCCATGTGACCAATCCCGCCACAGGAGTAACACTGCCCACTCTCGGCACGCCTGGCTCTGACTCCACCCCGGCTCCCCCGCACAACTGAGCCTAAGTCGTGCAGTCAGCCACCGGTAGGTCTGGTCTGCCTGGAACCCTGAGTCATCCGTCGGCTACCTGCTGCCGATGACTCCGCTATCTGCCGCCCTGCGGAAGGTCTCGCTGTGGACTCAGCAAGGAATCTCTCGATCAGAAGGGCTCGCTCTAGCACTCCTGCCTGGGTCGGGATGCTGAGAGAGATCAGCGATGCCCTGATCTCAGGTCTCAATCCCTGCTCGAAGGTCCGGGCCCGAAAGAAGGGGTCTCATACCATGTCTGTCGAGTATCGAGAAAGGTCGGTGAACCTCGCCGCGTACTGAGCGACCGTCAAGCTGCCCTGCCGCAGCTGAAGAAGCTCCTGGATGCGCACCTCACGGAGGGTGGCCAGGACGAACTCTGAGCGGAAGAGGCTCTCGAAGTCCGTCCAGATGAGGGTGGCCTCATCGCGTACCTGGAGCATCAGGCTCCACCATAGTCCGGCTGCTGCGTGCAGTAGGCTCGCCGCGAGGATCACCATGAGGTCTGCTGGTGTCCTCACTAGCCTGAAAACTCGGACGACCGCCTCCAGCCAGTCCTCGGCTACCTGGGGGTCCGACTCCCCACGGAACCTGGGTGGTTGCTGGCGCTGGAACTCGTGCAGAGCTCCAAGGCGTCGTGCGTCGTCAGCTGCCAGTGCTGGAAGCATCGGGGGCTCGGCGGGTAAAGGTACTGCCGGTGCCTCTGCTGTCAACGGGCCCTGTACCGAGGCCTCGTCGCTCGGCGGGCTGTCGTCGCGCTCTACTCTAGGAACCCTAGCTGGCTGCTATCGTCGTGCCATCCTGAAAAGGAAACAAGTATGCCACGGTCAGAACAGTATACCTGGTGAGCTGACACAAGTAATCACAAAGAAAACTTGAAACACACATGCAATCAATGTTTTCGTGCATTAAGTCGGAAATCAGAAGTCAGGGTCCTGATGTATGGATACGTCGGCCGCCGCACCAACATTGGACTCCCTGGACTGATAACCACACTCAATACGCTAAACACTATTGCTTCACATAGAAGAATGATCAAAGTCCCCGGTAGAACCGACCACCTCTGATACCAATTTGTCACAACCCGTCCTCGGGGCCCGTGCCGTGACTACCCCAAACCCGCCATCCATAGGCCAG
This sequence comes from Viscum album, assembly GCA_963277665.1. Lineage (NCBI taxonomy): Eukaryota > Viridiplantae > Streptophyta > Magnoliopsida > Santalales > Viscaceae > Viscum > Viscum album. The sequence goes on from OY728166.1 coordinate 305,043,981, forward strand.
GGGCTGGAGACTAGCACCAAGGCGTAAATCCCAGCAAAAAGGGAAGGCATTGCCTTTGAAAAGTAAACAAGCACCACAGAGTAAGCAAGAGGAAAAGTAAACACTATGTAAAAACTGTACAAGCTGTGCTGAAAGTAAAAGGGGCCGGAAATACAAGCCCAACTGTAAAGTACAACTGAAAGGAAAAACAGCAACTGAAAGGAAAAACTGCAGCGTCGAGCCGTCCTCTGGAAGCCCCACCTGAAGGGTGGGCACAGATAGCTCCAATGCTCCTCGGGTCCCGCCGTCCGCTCCGAGCACGTCTCGCCCAGTGGTCCACCTCCATGTACTGACTCGTCGTGTAGTCCACCTCCGGGTACTGACTCGTCGTGTAGTCCACCTCCGGGTACTGTCCAGTCCTCGAACACTCGATCTCTATCAGCACTGCCTGTCGTCTGCAACCAACACCACGAAGTGCGGGAATAGCCCGTGCAGGGGTGAGTATAAGCTACTCAGTAGGGACCCCGAGACCCCCGAAGGTCTCCCGAAATCCACAAAGGATAAGCCACGAAAGAGAGATACAATAACGAAGTAACATCTGACACGGATTAGGTATATACCCATACATATACCTAAGTCATCAATTCCCCGATCGGCTCCAACGTCCGAGCCCTAGCACAACCCAGTCCACACAGGAAAGAAAAACGCAAACCCACGCAGGATAGAACAACACAATCCACAAAGAAGAGTAAACAGTAAATCCACACAGGATAACTCAACACAATCCACAAAGGAGATGAAAACGTAATCCACACAGGAAAACTCAACAGATAACTCTCATAGGTATTTGCCCATACATATATCGAAATTATAAGATAACCCATCTCAATCAAGAGGAAACACAAGGATCATTAACTCAACTCAAACCAGGATTTTCATTATCAAAAACATAACGGCTAAAGAGCCCCATCTCTGAAGTGTACAGTGGTCCTGTCACGACTCCGAGGTACTTCTCACTAACCTAAGACTGCTGATGTACTCCTCCTGTCGAGTACCGCGGGTCTGCTGCCAACTACCGAGCGCTCCGTCCGCTGAGGGTCTGCTACCAAATACCGGGCGCTCACCCAAATAGCCTACAGAGGTACTCCTCCCGTCGAGTACCGCGGGTCTGCTGCCAACTACCAGGCGCTCCGTCTTCCGTGGGTCTGCCGCCAAATACCGGGCGCTCCGTCCACTGGGCTAGTCGACTCAATCCAAGTCGAGTCTGTCGAGCAGTCTTCAGGTCTCAGCCGGCTACACGGTCTCCGTACTCTGTACGCTCGTCTCCAGTATCGCGGGTCTGCCGCTAAAACCAAGTGCACCACCTCTATCGAGTAAAACAGAAGATTCATCTCACACAGGTATACTTCTTCGGATGACGATAAAGATGATCACTGAATCTTCTAAGTCGTCTGACCCACGAAGGATCGTTAGGTACTATCCTTGCAGTGACCCACACAGGATCGGACCCACACAGGATCGGGCCCACGCAGGACCTGTAGGCGCTGGCTCACACAGAACCGCTGAGCGCTGACCCACGCAGGATCGGGCCCACACAGGACCGGGCCCACGCAGGACCTGTAGCACTGATCCACATAAGATCGCTGAGTGCAGTAGTCGTCGCAGTCCGCTGAGGATCTCTGCACACTCGTCGCCGCAGTCCACGGAGGATCTCTGCACGGTCGTCGCCGCAGTCCATGGAGGATCTCTGCACGGTCTTCGCCGCAGTCCACGGAGGATCTCTGCACGATCGTCGCTGTCGAAGTAGCAGTCGCAGCCAGCCTAGGGTTCCCGCACACAGCAAGCTCGTTCGGGAGGGTCCGCTCCACGAGCCGAGAGGCTGATACATCAACTGACAAAAAGTCCGAATTTGATGTATCCAAAAGTTCCGTATCGTCAACAGGAACTCAACGTCGCAGACGGCGCGTCAATCGGACGCCCGGTCTGAGAGTTATTGGCATTTTCGTCCCAGGGGCCCGGTTGGTTTTTAAGGAAAAACCAACCCGACCACACTCCACCGGCATCCAAACCTCGGGGGGAGTCTTCCAAAAGATCCTTCTCACTTAGAGGAATTCAACAAATCTAACGGCACGTCAAACGGACGTCTGTAGCTCAAGATATGAGCGTTTCCGCTCCGGGGCCCCGGTTGGTCTCGTGTACGAACCAACCCGGCCGAACTCAAAGTCTTCCGAAACCTTGAGTGCAATATACCAAAACGACCCTCTCGATCCAAGGATCGCGTTGCCGCTGACGGCGGGTCGTTTGGAGGCATGAAGCTCAAGTTACGGGCGTTTGAACGAAAATGTCCGAAGAAGGGGGTACGGGCCCGGGCCGACCCGGTTGGCCCGGCCCGGCCCGGTCAGGGCCGGTCCGGCTCGGCAGAGCGGCCGAGCGCCGCAGGCGTTGACCCGCGGCCTGACGAAGTCGCGGCCCGCGCTGGCGAACCGCAGACGCGGCTGAGCCGCGTCCCGCCTGGACGGACCGGACCCGCGCGGCCGGGGGTCCGTCGGCGGCCGTCGCCGCGGCTGAAGCCGCGGCGGGCTCGTCCGGCGGCGCGCCGGGGCGCCGCCGCGCCGGTGACCCGCGCCACCGGCAACTTCCGCGGGCCGCCGGCGTCGCTCCGGTGGCCCGTTTTCCTTCCCGTCTGCGCCGTTGCTCCTCCCGGGATCCATTCTTTACTGCGGTATCGTCAAACACCCGTTGGAGCATGTTCCGTCGTCGCCCGCAAAATCCGCACAAAACGAAGAATGGCGGAGGGTCGTCGGGCCGTGTTCGTTTGGCCCGCACCCTCCGCGTTAGAGATAAACAACCGGGAGAAAATTATTCCACACAGGAAACAACAATTTTTAATTCTTTAATTTCATTAAAGAAACATTGACGGGATTTAATTAAAAAGGGGGTAAATCCCATAATATAATATAAAAATCCCTACCTCGTCGATCGTCGCGCGCGGGCGTTCTTCGCGGAAAAGTGCGTCGCGGAAGAGAGGGATCGTCGCGTCGTCGCGTGGAGGCGTCGCGTCGTCGCGGAATCCGGCGTTGAGTCGGCGAGCTCAACGAACCAAGAACAACTGACTTAAATTACTAATATTTAAATCTGTGTTTTGTTTAAAACCAAAAGAAAGGAACTTTTGAGAGGAAATCCGAAATCACTCACCTCAAACGGTCGGTGATCTGAGATCGGAGCGTGGAAGAACGTCACAGACGGGAGCGTCGTCGATTTCCGGGTTCGGCGTTCTTCGCGTTTCTTCGCCTTCTTCGTGTTCTTCGCGAGGGAGAAGAAGAACAAGAATCCGCTCAAACCTTCTCCAAAGATTTGGGTTGGTCTTATTTTATTAATATGCCAACACACAAAAACAGGTTTAAGAAACGATTGAATTAATTCGTTGAATTAATTCAACGAAAGAAACAGGCCATTTAATTCACGAAAGAAACAACCCATTTAATTCACGAAAGAAACAGCCCAATTAAATGGTCTGTTAAGAATTAGAAAACGCGTCAGTTGACTTTCATTAAGACGGGTTTCCACGGGTGCGTTTCTTAGCGGAAAGAAAAGGCGGGGCTTATGCGGGCCCCACCTCACAAATATCCTACCAAGGGGGTAGGATATTTCTGGATAGCATCCTATCCAGTTCAACTCAGTTCAAGCCGCCTTTAAGTGGCTTCAAGTGGCTTCCAAGTGGCTTAAGTGAAATAAAATAAAGTTGTCGCAAAATTATTTTATTTCTTAACTTTAAGCCAGAAAATTAAAAACCACACCCGAGCAAACGCAACTCCAGAAGAGGCGTTTCTAAGAGAATACCGGTGCTCCGATTTCATCGGTGCCCTCAGAATTCAATTCTGGGCACCGGTTCAAAAGTTAGAAAAACCCGCTCGTCCGTTCACTGAACGTACCCGAGCCAAACTTCGGAAAATGATTCCGGGCACACCGGGCCTCGGAATCAGGCGCCGTCAGAAACTGCGTTCTTGTAAAATTCCAAAGAAAATTAAGAAAAAAATTTCCTTGAAATTTACGGGTCTTTACATTACTCCCACCACAGGGCTTTACGTCCCCGTAAAGCTTCAACACAAACTAGGGATACAAAGGTGGTACTGAGCACGCATCTGAGCCTTCCGCTCCCATGTGCTCACCTGGACCTTCTCTGTCGTGGCCCGGACCATCTCTGGTCCCACAAGAGCTGCAAGATTTCTTCTTTGCCGATAAGAAATACCTGGTCTCATCCCCTGGATGAACCACATTCTTTGCCTAAAACAGTCAATCCTAACATGGATGATACTAATCCATACCAAGGATGACGTCGTAAGGCCTCGACGCTACTACTAAGAGATCCAACCGTTACCCTTGCCTCCAAGGGTTGAGTCACACTGTCGGCATCAGTGTGTGGTAACTGGGTCTCCTCCAGTAGATGTCTCACAAGTGAGGGTCAAGTCAACAGCCAAAACTGGAACCTCTTAGTAACATCACGAAAGAGGACAGGAACGAAAATATCACAAAGGTATTCGTCTTTTATTATTGCAGCTCATAATACAAGACGCTACACAAAAGCAACAAGGAACCAGAAGTACAAATGACGTATCCACTAGTTCTGCTCCTGTCCATCTGCTCCTAGAGCTCCATGATCAAAGGCCTTGGCTTCCTGAAGCTGAGCTCTCGCATGTTCACCTACTCCCTATGGTCGGGGCGGACCTCCGGGTTGTGGTGGTGGCAGAGCCTCAAAGCGTCGCCCACCTCCGGCTGCGCGGCCAGCTCCTCTGCCTCGTCCGCCTCCTCCCTGCGGACTGCCATGGTCGAACCTCTGCCTCTTCCTGGGAGGGTATTCACTTAACTGCTGATCATCAGCATGGAGGGTCGGACAGTCACGAGCCATGTGACCAATCCCGCCACAGGAGTAACACTGCCCACTCTCGGCACGCCTGGCTTTGACTCCACCCCGGCTCCCCCGCACAACTGAGCATGAGTCGTGCAGTCGGCCACCGGTAGGTCTGGTCTGCCTGGAACCCTGAGTCATCTGTCAGCTACCTGCTGCCGATGACTCCGCTATCTGCCGCCATGCGACAGGTCTCGCTGTGGACTCAACCTAGAAGCTCTCGATCAGAAGGGCTCGCTCTAGCACTCCTGCCTGGGTCGGGATGCTGAGAGAGATCAGCGATGCCCTGATCTCAGGTCTCAATCCCTGCTCGAAGGTCCGGGCCCGAAATAAGGGGTCCCGTACCATGTCTGTCGAGTATCGAGAAAGGTCGGTGAACCTCGCCGCGTACTGAGCGACCGTCAAGCTGCCATGCCGCATCTGAAGAAGCTCCTGGATGCGCACCGCACGGAGGGTGGCCGGGACGAACTCTGAGCAGAAGAGGCTCTCGAAGTCCGTCCAGATGAGGGTGGCCTCATCGTGTACCTGGAGCATCAGGCTCCACCATCATCCGGCTGCTGCGTGCAATAGGCTCGCCGCGAGGATCACCATGAGGTCTGCTGGTGTCCTCACTAGCCTGAAAACTCGGACGACCGCCTCCAGCCAGTCCTTGGCTGCCTCGGGGTCCGACTCCCCACGGAACCTGGGTGTTCGCTGGCACTGGAACTCGTGCAGAGCTCCGAGGAGTCGTGCGTCATCAGCTTCCAGTGCTGGAGGCATCGGGGGCTCGGCGGGTAAAGGTACCGCCGGTGCCTCTGCTGTCAACGGGCCCTGTACCGAGGCCTCGTCGCTCGGCAGGCTGTCATCGCGCTCTACTCTAGGAACCCTAGCTGGCTGCTGTCGTCGTGCCATCCTGAAAAGGAAACAAGTATGCCACGGTCAGAATAGTATACCTGGTGAGCTGACACAAGTAATCACAAAGAAAACTTGAAATACACATGCAATCAATGTTTTCGTGCATTAAGTCGGAAATCAGAAGTCAGGGTCCTGGTGTATGGATACGTCGGCCGCCGCACCAACACTGGACTCCCTGGACTGATAACCACACTCAATACGCTAAAAACTATTGCTTCACATAGAAGAATGATCAGAGTCCCTGGTAGAACCGACCACCTCTGATACCAATTTGTCACGACCCGTCCTCGGGGCCCGTACCGTGACTACCCCAAGCCCGCCTTCTATAGGCTAGGGGCTGGCGACAAGCACCAAGGCGTAAATCCCAGCAAAAAGGGAAGGCATTTCCTTTGAAAAGTAAACAAGCACCACAGAGTAAGCAAGCAAAAAAGTAAACACTATGTAAAAACTGTACAAGCTGTGCTGAAAGTAAAAGGGGCCGGAAATACAAGCCCAACTGTAAAGTACAACTGAAAGGAAAAACAGCAACTGAAAGGAAAAACTGCAGCGTCGATCCATCCTCTGGAAGTCCCACCTGAAGGATGGGCACAGATAGCTCCAATGCTCCTCGGGTCCCGCCGTCCGCTCCGAGCTTGTCTCGCCCAGTGGTCCACCTCCAGGTACTGACTCGTCGTGTAGTCCACCTCCGGGTACTGACTCGTCGTGTAGTCCACCTTCGGGTACTGTCCAGTCCTCGAACACTCGATCTCCATCATCACTGCCTGTCGTCTGCAACCAACACCACGAAGTGCGGGCATAGCCCGTGCAGGGGTAAGTATAAGCTACTCAGTAGGGACCCCGAGACCCCCGAAGGTCTCCCGAAATCCACAAAGGATAAGCCGCGAAGGAGAGATACAATCATGAAGTAACATCTGACACGGCTTAGGTATATGCCCATACATATATCTAAGTCATCAATTTCACGATCGGCTCCAACGTCCGAGCCCTAGCACAACCCAGTCCACACAGGAAAGAAAAACACATACCCACGCAGGATAGAACAACACAATCCACAAAGGAGAGTAAACAGCAAATCCACACAGGATAACTCAACACAATCCACAAAGGAGAGGAAAACGTAATCCACACAGGAAAACTCAACAGATAACTCTCATAGGTATATGCCCATACATATATCGAAATTATCAGATAACCCATCTCAATCAAGAGGAAACACAAGGATTATTGACTCAGTTCAAACCAGGATTTTCATTATCAAAAACATAACTGCTAAAGAGCCCCATCTCTGAAGTGTACAGTGGTCCAGTCACGACTCCGAGGTACTTCTCACTAACCTAAGACTGCTGAGGTACTCCTCCTGTCGAGTACCGCGGGTCTGCTGCCAACTACCGGGCGCTCCGTCCGCTGAGGGTCTGCTGCCAAATACCGGGCGCTCACCCAAATAGCCTACAGAGGTACTCCTCCCGTCGAGTACCGCGGGTCTGCTGCCAACTACCAGGCGCTCCGTCTGCCGTGGGTCTGCCGCCAAATACCGAGCGCTCCGTCCACTGGGCTAGTCGACTCACTCCAAGTCGAGTCGGTCGAGCAGTCTTCAGGTCTCAGCCGGCTACACGGTCTCCGTACTCCGTACGCTCATCTCCAGTATCGCGGGTCTGCCGCTACAACCAAGCGCACCACCTCTATCGAGTAAAACAGAAGATTCAGCTCACACAGGTATACTTCTTCGGATGACGATAAAGATGATCACTGAACCATCTAAGTCGTCTGACCCACGAAAGATCGTTAGGTACTAACCTTGCAGTGACCCACACAGGATCGGACCCACACAGGATCGGGCCCACGCAGGACCTGTAGGCGCAGGCTCACACAGAACCGCTGAGCGCTGACCCACGCAGGATCGGGCCCACACAGGACCGGGCCCACGCAGGACCTGTAGCACTGATCCACATAAGATCGCTGAGTGCAGTAGTCGTCGCAGTCCAGTGAGGATCTCTGCACACTCGTCGCCGCAGTCCACGGAGGATCTCTGCACGGTCGTCGCCGCAGTCCACGGAGGATCTCTGCACGGTCTTCGCCGCAGTCCACGGAGGATCTCTGCACGTTCGTCGCTGTCGAAGTAGCAGTCGCAGCCAGCCTAGTGTTCCCGCACACAGCAAGCTCGTTCGGGAGGGTCCGCTCCACGAGCCGAGAGGCTGATACATCAACTGACAAAAAGTCCGAATTTGATGTATCCAAAAGTTCTGTATCGTCAACAGGAACTCAACGTCGCAGACGGCGCGTCAATCGGACGCCCGGTCTGAGAGTTATTGGCATTTTCGTCCCAGGGGCCCGGTTGGTTTTTAAGGCAAAACCAACCCGACCACACTCCATCGGTGTCCAAACCTCGGGCGGAGTCTTCCAAAAGATCCTTCTCACTTAGAGGAATTCAACCAATCTAACGGCACGTCAAACGGACGTCCGTAGCTCAAGATATGAGCGTTTCCGCTCCGGGGCCCCGGTTGGTCTCGTGTACGAACCAACCCGGCCGAACTCAAAGTCTTCCGAAACCTTGAGTGCAGTATACCAAAACGACCCTCTCGATCCAAGGATCGCGTTGCCGCTGACGGCAGGTCGTTTGGAGGCATGAAGCTCAAGTTACGGGCGTTTGAACGAAAATGTCCGAAGAAGGGGGTACGGGCCCGGGCCGACCCGGTTGGCCCGGCCCGGCCCGGTCAGGGCCGGTCCGGCTCGGCAGAGCGGCCGAGCGCCGCAGGCGTTGACCCGCGGCCTGACGAAGTCGCGGCCCGCGCTGGCGAACCGCAGACGCGGCTAAGCCGCGTCCCGCATGGACGGACCGGACCCGCGCGGCCGGGGGGTCCGTCGGCCGCCGTCGCCGCGGCTGAAGCCGCGGCGGGCTCGTCCGGCGGCGCGCCGGGGCGCCGCCGCGCCGGTGACCCGCGCCACCGGCAACTTCCGCGGGCCGCCGGCGTCGCTCCGGTGGCCCGTTTTCCTTCCCGTCTGCGCCGTTGCTCCTCCCGGGATCCATTCTTTACTGCGGTATCGTCAAACACCCGTTGGAGCATGTTCCGTCGTCGCCCGCAAAATCCGCACAAAACGAAGAATGGCGGAGGGTCGTCGGGCCGTGTTCGTTTGGCCCGCACCCTCCGCGTTAGAGATAAACAACCGGGAGAAAATTATTCCACACAGGAAACAACAATTTTTAATTCTTTAATTTCATTAAAGAAACATTGACGGGATTTAATTAAAAAGGGGGTAAATCCCATAATATAATATAAAAATCCCTACCTCGTCGATCGTCGCGCGCGGGCGTTCTTCGCGGAAAAGAGCGTCGCGGAAGAGAGGGATCGTCGCATCGTCGCGTGGAGGCGTCGCGTCGTCGCGGAATCCGGCGTTGAGTCGGCGAGCTCAACGAACCAAGAACAACTGACTTAAATTACTAATATTTAAATCTGTGTTTCGTTTAAAACCAAAAGAAAGGAACTTTTGAGAGGAAATCCGAAATCACTCACCTCAAACGGTCGGTGATCTGAGATCGGAGCGTGGAAGAACGTCACAGACGGGAGCGTCGTCGATTTCCGGGTTCGGCGTTCTTCGCGTTTCTTCGCCTTCTTCGTGTTCTTCGCGAGGGAGAAGAAGAACAAGAATCCGCTCAAACCTTCTCCAAAGATTTGGGTTGGTCTTATTTTATTAATATGCCAACACACGAAAACAGGTTTAAGAAACGATTGAATTAATTCGTTGAATTAATTCAACGAAAGAAACAGGCCATTTAATTCACGAAAGAAACAGCCCATTTAATTCACGAAAGAAACAGCCCAATTAAATGGTCTGTTAAGAATTAGAAAACGCGTCAGTTGACTTTCATTAAGACGGGTTTCCACGGGTGCGTTTCTTAGCGGAAAGAAAAGGCGGGGCTTATGCGGGCCCCACCTCACAAATATCCTACCAAGGGGGTAGGATATTTCTGGATAGCATCCTATCCAGTTCAACTCAGTTCAAGCCGCCTTTAAGTGGCTTCAAGTGGCTTCCAAGTGGCTTAAGTGAAATAAAATAAAGTTGTCGCAAAATTATTTTATTTCTTAACTTTAAGCCAGAAAATTAAAAACCACACCCGAGCAAACGCAACTCCAGAAGAGGCGTTTCTAAGAGAATACCGGTGCTCCGATTTCATCGGTGCCCTCAGAATTCAATTCCGGGCACCGGTTCAAAAGTTAGAAAAACCCGCTCGTCCGTTCACTGAACGTACCCGAGCCAAACTTCGGAAAATGATTCCGGGCACACCGGGCCTCGGAATCAGGCGCCGTCAGAAACTGCGTTCTTGTAAAATTCCAAAGAAAATTAAGAAAAAAATTTCCTTGAAATTTACGGGTCTTTACATTACTCCCACCACAGGGCTTTACGTCCCCGTAAAGCTTCAACACAAACTAGGGATACAAAGGTGGTACTGAGCACGCATCTGAGCCTTCCGCTCCCATGTGCTCACCTGGACCTTCTCTGTCGTGGCCCGGACCATCTCTGGTCCCACAAGAGCTGCAAGATTTCTTCTTTGCCGATAAGAAAAACCTGGTCTCATCCCCTGGATGAACCACATTCTTTGCCTAAAACAGTCAATCCTAACATGGATGATACTAATCCATACCAAGGATGACTTCGTAAGGCCTCGACGCTACTACTAAGAGATCCAACCGTTACCCTTGCCTCCAAGGGTTGAGTCACACTGTCGGCATCAGTGTGTGGTAACTGGGTCTCCTCCAGTAGATGTCTCACAAGTGAGGGTCAAGTCAACAGCCAAAACTGGAACCTCTTAGTAACATCACGAAAGAGGACAGGAACGAAAATATCACAAAGGTATTCGTCTTTTATTATTGCAGCTCATAATACAAGACGCTACACAAAAGCAACAAGGAACCAGAAGTACAAAGGACGTATCCACTAGTTCTGCTTCTGTCCATCTGCTCCTAGAGCTCCATGATCGAAGGCCTTGGCTGCCTGAAGCTGAGCTCTCGCATGTTCACCTACTCCCTGTGGTCGGGGCGGACCTCCGGGTGGTGGTGGTGGCAGAGCCTCAAAGCGTCGCCCACCTCCGGCTGCGCGGCCAGCTCCTCTGCCTCGTCCGCCTCCTCCCTGCGGACTGCCACGGTCGAACCTCTGCCTCTTCCTGGGAGGGTATTCACTTAACTGCTGATCATCAGCATGGAGGGTCGGACAGTCACGAGCCATGTGACCAATCCCGCCACAGGAGTAACACTGCCCACTCTCGGCACGCCTGGTTTTGACTCCACCCCGGCTCCCCCGCACAACTGAGCATGAGTCGTGCAGTCGGCCACCGGTAGCTCTGGTCTGCCTGGAACCCTGAGTCATCTGTCAGCTACCTGCTGCCGATGACTCCGCTATCTGCCGCCCTGCGGCAGGTCTCGCTGTGGACTCAACCTAGAATCTCTCGATCAGAAGGGCTCGCTCTAGCACTCCTGCCTGGGTCGGGATGCTGAGAGAGATCAGCGATGCCCTGATCTCAGGTCTCAATCCCTTCTCGAAGGTCCGGGCCCGAAATAAGGGGTCCCGTACCATGTCTGTCGAGTATCGAGAAAGGTCGGTGAACCTCGCCGCGTACTGAGCGACCGTCAAGCTGCCCTGCCGCATCTGAAGAAGCTCCTGGATGCGCACCGCACGGAGGGTGGCCGGGACGAACTCTGAGCAGAAGAGGCTCTCGAAGTCCGTCCAGATGAGGGTGGCCTCATCGTGTACCTGGAGCATCAGGCTCCACCATCATCCGGCTGCTGCGTGCAATAGGCTCGCCGCGAGGATCACCATGAGGTCTGCTGGTGTCCTCACTAGCCTGAAAACTCGGACGACCGCCTCCAGCCAGTCCTTGGCTGCCTCGGGGTCCGACTCCCCACGGAACCTGGGTGTTCGCTGGCACTGGAACTCGTGCAGAGCTCCGAGGAGTCGTGCGTCATCAGCTTCCAGTGCTGGAGGCATCGGGGTCTCGGCGGGTAAAGGTACCGCCGGTGCCTCTGCTGTCAACGGGCCCTGTACCGAGGCCTCGTCGCTCGGCAGGCTGTCATCGCGCTCTACTCTAGGAACCCTAGCTGGCTGCTGTCGTCGTGCCATCCTGAAAAGGAAACAAGTATGCCACGGTCAGAACAGTATACCTGGTGAGCTGACACAAGTAATCACAAAGAAAACTTGAAACACACATGCAATCAATGTTTTCGTGCATTAAGTCGGAAATCAGAAGTCAGGGTCCTGGTGTATGGATACGTCGGCCGCCGCACCAACACTGGACTCCCTGGACTGATAACCACACTCAATACGCTAAAAACTATTGATTCACATAGAATAATGATCAGAGTCCCTGGTAGAACCGACCACCTCTGATACCAATTTGTCACGACCCGTCCTCGGGGCCCGTACCGTGACTACCCCAAGCCCGCCTTCTATAGGCCAGGGGCTGGCGACAAGCACCTAGGCGTAAATCCCAGCAAAAAGGGAAGGTATTGCCTTTGAAAAGTAAACAATCACCACAGAGTAAGCAAGCAGAAAAGTAAACACTATGTAAAAACTGTACAAGCTGTGCTGAAAGTAAAAGGGGCCGGAAATACAAGCCCAACTGTAAAGTACAACTGAAAGGAAAAACAGCAACTGAAAGGAAAAACTGCAGCGTCGATCCATCCTCTGGAAGTCCCACCTGAAGGGTGGGCACAGATAGCTCCAATGCTCCTCGGGTCCCGCCGTCCGCTCCGAGCACGTCTCGCCCAGTGGTCCACCTCCAGGTACTGACTCGTCGTGTAGTCCACCTCCGGGTACTGACTTGTCGTGTAGTCCACCTTCGGGTACCGTCCAGTCCTCGAACACTCGATCTCCATCATCACTGCCTGTCGTCTGCAACCAACACCACGAAGTGCGGGCATAGCCCGTGCAGGGGTAAGTATAAGCTACTCAGTAGGGACCCCGAGACCCCCGAAGGTCTCCCGAAATCCACAAAGGATAAGCCGTGAAGGAGAGATACAATCACGAAGTAACATCTGACACGGCTTAGGTATATGCCCATACATATATCTAAGTCATCAATTTCCAGATCGGCTCCAACGTCCGAGCCCTAGCACAACCCAGTCCACACAGGAGTGAAAAACACATACCCACGCAGGATAGAACAACACAATCCACAAAGGAGAGTAAACAGCAAATCCACACAGGATAACTCAACACAATCCACAAAGGAGAGGAAAACGTAATCCACACAGGAAAACTCAACAGATAACTCTCATAGGTATATGCCCATACATATATCGAAATTATCAGATGACCCATCTCAATCAAGAGGAAACACAAGGATTATTGACTCAGCTCAAACCAGGATTTTCATTATCAAAAACATAACTGCTAAAGAGCCCCATCTCTGAAGTGTACAGTGGTCCAGTCACGACTCTGAGGTACTTCTCACTAACCTAAGACTGCTGAGGTACTCCTCCTGTCGAGTACCGCGGGTCTGCTGCCAACTACCGGGCGCTCCGTCCGCTGAGGGTCTGCTGCCAAATACCGGGCGCTCACCCAAATAGCCTACAGAGGTACTCCTCCCGTCGAGTACCGCGGGTCTGCTGCCAACTACCAGGCGCTCTGTCTGCCGTGGGTCTGCCGCCAAATACCGAGCGCTCCGTCCACTGGGCTAGTCGACTCACTCCAAGTCGAGTCGGTCGAGCAGTCTTCAGGTCTCAGCCGGCTACACGGTCTCCGTACTCCGTACGCTCATCTCCAGTATCGCGGGTCTGCCGCTACAACCAAGCGCACCACCTCTATCGAGTAAAACAGAAGATTCAGCTCACACAGGTATACTTATTCGGATGACGATAAAGATGATCACTGAACCATCTAAGTCGTCTGACCCACGAAGGATCGTTAGGTACTAACTTTGCAGTGACCCACACAGGATCGGACCCACACAGGATCGGGCCCACGCAGGACCTGTAGGCGCTGGCTCACACAGAACCGCTGAGCGCTGACCCACGCAGGATCGGACCCACATAGGATCGGGCCCACACAGGACCGGGCACAGGCAGGACCTGTAGCACTGATCCACATAGGATCGCAGAGTGCAGTAGTCATCGCAGTCCGCTGAGGATCTCTGCACAATCGTCGCCGCAGTCCACGGAGGATCTCTGCACGGTCGTCGCCGCAGTCCACGGAGGATCTCAGCACGGTCTTCGCCGCAGTCCACGGAGGATCTCTGCACGGTCGTCGCTGTCGAAGTAGCAGTCGCAGCCAGCCTAGGGTTCCCGCACACAGCAAGCTCGTTCGGGAGGGTCCGCTCCACGAGCCGAGAGGCTAATACATCAACTGACACAAAGTCCGAATTTGTTGTATCCAAAAGTTCCGTATCGTCAACAGGAACTCAACGTCGCAGACGGCGCGTCAATCGGACGCCCGGTCTGAGAGTTATTGGCATTTTCGTCCCAGGGGCCCGGTTGGTTTTTAAGGCAAAACCAACCCGACCGCTCTCCACCGGCGTCCAAACCTCGGGCGGAGTATGCCAAAAGATCCGTCTCACTTAGAAGAATTCAACAAAGCTAACGGCATGTCAAACGGACGTCCGTAGCTCAAGATATGAGCGTTTCCGCTCCAGGGGCCCGGTTGGTCTCGTGTACGAACCAACCCGGCCGAACTCAAAGTATTCCGAAACCTTGAGTGCGATATACCGAAACGACCGTCTCGATCCAAGGATCGTATTGCCGCTGACGGCGGGTCGTTTGGAGGCACGAAGCTCATGTTACGGGCGTTTGAACGAAAACGTCCGAAGAAGGGGGGCACGGGCCCGGGCCGACCCGGGTCCGACCCGGTTGGCCCGGCCCGGCCTGGCCAGGGCCGGTCCGGCTCGGCTGGCTCGGCTCGGTCGGCTCGGCTCGGCCGAGCGGCCGAGCGCCGCGCGCGTTGACCCGCGGCCTGAGGAAGTCGCGGCCCGCGTGGGCCGCGCTGGTGAACCGCGGACGCGGCTGAGCCGCGTCCCGCCTGGATGAACTGGACCCGCGCGGCCGTGGGTCCTTCAGCCGCCGCCGCCGCGGCTTCAGCCGCGGCGGGCTCAGCTAGCGGCGCGCCGGGGCGCCGCCGCCTCCGGCTGTCGGCGCCGCCGCGCCGGTGACCCGCGCCGCCGGCAACTTCCGCGGGCCGCCGGCGTCGCTCTAGTGGCCCGTTTTCCTTCCCGTCTGCGCCGTTGCTCCTCCCGGGATCCGTTCTTTACTGCGGTATCATCAAACACCCGTTGCAGCATGTTCCGTCGTTGCCCGCCAAATCCGCACAAAACGAAGAACGACGGAGGGTCGTCGGGCCGTGTTGGTTTGGCCTACACCCTCCGC
This sequence comes from Viscum album, assembly GCA_963277665.1. Lineage (NCBI taxonomy): Eukaryota > Viridiplantae > Streptophyta > Magnoliopsida > Santalales > Viscaceae > Viscum > Viscum album. Next base: position 305,059,107 of record OY728166.1, read on the forward strand.
GTTAGAGATAAACAACCGGGAGAAAATTTTTCCACACAGGAAACAAAATTATTTAATTCTTTAATTTATTTAAAGATACATTGACCAGATTTAATTAAAAAGGGGGTAAATCCCATAATATAATATAAAAATCTCTACCTCGTCGATCGTCGCGCGCGGGCGTTTTTCGCGGAAAAGATCGTCGCGGAAGAGAGGGATCGTCGCGTCGTCACGGGGAGGCATCGCGTCGTCGCGGAATCCGGCGTTGAGTAGGCGAGCTCAACGAAACAAGAACAAAAGACTTAAATTACTAATATTTAAATCTGTGTTTCATTTAAAACCAAAAGAAAGGAACTTTTGAGAGGAAATCCGAAATCACTCACCTCAAACGGTCGGTGATCGGAGATCGGAGCGTGGAAGAACGTCACGGACGGGAGCGTCGTCGATTTCCGGGTTCGGCGTTCTTCATGTTTCTTCGCGTTCTTCGTGTTCTTCACGAGGGAGAAGAAGAACAAGAATCCTCTCAAACCTTCCCCAAATATTTGGGTTGGTCTTATTTTATTAATATGCCAACACACGAAAACAGGTTTAAGAAACGATTGAATTAATTCGTTGAATTAATTCAACGAAAGAAACAGGCCATTTAATTCACGAAAGAAACAGCCCATTTAATTCACGAAAGAAACAGCCCAATTAAATGGTCTGTTAAGAATTAGAAAACGCGTCAGTTGACTTTCATTAAGACGGGTTTCCACGGGTGCGTTTCTTAGCGGAAAGAAACGGCGGGGCTCATGCGGGCCCCACCTCACAAATATCCTACCAAGGGGGGTAGGATATTTCTGGATAGTATCATATCCAGTTCAACTCAGTTCAAGCCGTCTTTAAGTGGCTTCAAGTGGCTTCCAAGTGGCTTAAGTGAAATAAAATAAAGTTGTCGCAAAATTATTTTATTTCTTAACTTTAAGCCTGAAAATTTAAAACCACACCCGAGCAAACGCAACTCCGGAAGAGGCGTTTCTAAGCGAATACCGGCGCTGCAATTTCATCGGTGCCCTCAGAATTCGATTCCGGGCACCGGTTCAAAAGATAGAAAATCCCGCTCATCTGTTCACTGAACGTACCCGAGCCAAACTTCGGAAAATGATTCCGGGCACACCGGGCCTCGGAATCAGGCGCCGTCAGAAACTGCGTTCTTGTAAAATTCCAAAGAAAATTAAGAAAAAAAATTCCTTGAAATTTACGGGTCTTTACAGTTTCCCTTGAAGATATTACTAATTAAATTTTTGTGCAGAACCACAATATATTTTTTAAATATCAGAGTATCTAAATAGTGGATAATTCTTGACATAGATTTTATCTTTATTATTATTTGGTTTAATTTATTTACAGTTTAAAATTATTAACTCTGATATAATATTTGTTTTACTTTTTAGGGGTCATAATAAAAGACAAAATTTTATTTTCACATATAAATACAGGAATACTTTACTAGTAGGGCTTCAGATAATAATTCTTAAACATTAATACAGAATGTTATTTATTTTATAATCTATTTTCTCTCCATTATATGTTTGTAAATGATTTTTATTACTCAATAAGTGGTATTTTTGTAAATATAATTTATATTTTGGTTTCATTATTAATTCATAGTGAAATTTATATTGGTTATTTCTACTTTTATCAAGACTATTATTTTAAAATATGGGAATTAAAAACACAATTTTTTACATAACATAAAATTTAGGTGAACTTGAAATTTGAGAATGTACTATTTAAATAAATTTTTATGCACTGAAATTTTATATGATAAAACTATAATTATGTATATTTTCATGTTTTAATTGAGTTTTATTATTTATAAATGGTGAAAAATAATCTTTTTTTGAACTTTAAAGTGAATGATTTTCATTTTTTTATGCTTATTTTGAAAAATATTTTTAAAGCTAACTTTTTAATGTAACAACTAATTTATAGTTCAACATTGTGGGTAATATGGTGTTTTAAATGTTAATGAATGAACTTTATATTAACTGAACTATATTTTAAGCAGTGCATGTAGAACATTACTTGAACATTTGTTGATTATTTTCTAAAAGTGATGATTTTCATGATCTGTGAGTTATATTTTTTATGGAAATTAATGTTTTTTTCTTTAAATTATGTGTTTATTCATTTTATTCATCTATATTGATTTAATTTGATTCAATTTTTTATATTTTACCCTTTAAATATCATTATACGGGAAAATTTGGAAGTAAATTATTCATTTTTAATTAAATTTGAGGTTCTTGATTGGAATTAATCTTATAAATCCATCATTTATATTTTCATGAAATATAATGTTAATTCATAGTAGAATCATGATATATTTATTTTTTATGGATGATTCTATTTTTTAGGGTTTAATATACAAATATACACAAGGGAGTGCGATTTGTGTCTTTTCCAATTCCATTACAATTCTTCATCTTGATGTAGGATGATGATTATGAAGGAGAGCCGTGTTTGTCTTCTATATGATATTATAAGTAGTGAATAAAAACAGAATCATAGAACACTACTGTTTTTAATTGTTCTGGGCATATAGATCCCCTAGTCTACTCCACCAATTACTCTCTCTATGAGATTGGTGAATTTCACTACTCAGGTCCTCATATCATAAGACCAACCACAACTCAGTTCAGGTAGTTGTCACCATTACAAAGAAGACTAATAACAGAAATATCATGTTCTATAAAAGTGAACTGATAAATCACAACTTATATTAAGAAGTAGATACACCATTGTAACTGACTAAGAGTAGTTGAAACTATTAATAAAAATATTTTGATTATGAAGGATTATGGGTAATCATTATAGTTGAACATAAATTTACGGTAGATGAATCTTATTCTTCCGAAAATATATATTTTAGGAAATAATAATTCTGAGTTGATCCATCAATAATGTATTTTCAAAATACAAATATCAACGAATAGTAGTAGTAAACTTGACGAAAATACTTAATGTTTACGTAAGTATATTTTTATTTTATCCTCTATTTTAGAAAAATTGAGTCTGATCGATTGTTGTAGTAGATTTAAAAAATATTTTAACGAGAATGAAATTTCAATAATTAATATATGCCACAATATATGGATCATAATATATCTCAATAAATAAATATTTCAATCACACACACACACATGTATATATATATAACAAATACACCAATAGACGTAAACCAAAGATCATATCTTTTAATTTGAGATCCAGGAAAATCACATGATAAATCGTAAGAATTCAAATTCCTGAGACAGCTCAGATTAGAGGTAATTGTAATGGCCCGGACCCTCCTGGTCCATTACATTGACAAATTCTGGTGTTTGGGATGCCTTGGACCCCAAAAGTGTGTTTTGAGGACAAGAGTGTCTGTGGAAGGGTGTCACTGTGGTGTCACCAATTGGCCTCACTGATCGATGTGTCATCTATTGGTGGCCCAATAATCAGTTCCACTGGGGTTTGTCGGGGGTATCATTCCCCAATTTTCCTGTAACGACTCCTTTATGGTTTAATACCTCTGTAATGTAGTTTGACACAGTTTAAAGACCTCAAATGATGTTTTAATCCCCATGAAGGTGGAGACCATCGATGGACCCAAGCTATGTGTCATTGTTACACTTTTTACTCTGATTAAATGAAATCATTTAACTCACAGCTGTTATGGACAATTCTCTAATGAGAATTATTAAATAATGATTTAATTTTATCATGTGAAACTTCCAAACCACTTCGATAAACTATGATATTCCATTTAATCCATTCAATATTTCATATCCGGTAACTCCCGGATCTCCCCTTTTATAACACATAGTTTCATTCTTCTTCTTTATAGTATCTTTTCCTTCCCTGAGATAATTTAGACTCCCTATTCTTATGTCTAGTTATGTGCATGTACTAGAGCCATTACTACTCACTCTTGGAGTACTTGGAGTTTCTCCCTTGCATGTCGCGCATCCCTAGTTATTGGCGTCAGGAAGGAAACATCTATATTTGATCATCCAAGTAGAGATTATTCCTTCATCTCTCTTTATTGTGCATCATGTGGGGTGGGTATAATGATGTTCCCTAAGGATGTAGATAAAACCCAATTTAAAAAAGATAATAAATGACCCATTAAAGAATAAACGGGTTGGAATGATGATGTTTTTTCTATGTTATAATATTTTTTATATTATAAATTGTATGATCTTTTTTCAATTGAAAATCATGGCCATTGGATGCCCCTCCTTATGCCCTAATGATCATTTGTTTTCTGCTTAATCTTGTAATCGAATGGATGAAACAAGGGAAATGGTTAATCATGTTAACTCAGTTGATTATGTGGATTCACAATGAAAAATAATCCTTGCATGATCACTACGATTAATCAAATAGAACACAATAATCTAATTATTGATTCGGTAAAATCTATAAAAAACATACTTTCTCTCTTCGTGTGATATGTGTGGTGGATCTTCTAGATGTTGTGTGGGGTGACATGGATGGTGACGGGATACCATGATGTTGAGATGTTATTTTTGGACCTAAGGATGCATGGGCTGTAGGATGGGTCTTGGTTTGCTTCCAATACATAGAGGCATCTCACAAATCACTTCTTTTATTGTGACATTAAAAGAGAACCCCATGTGAATGATTAAATTACTTCATGGCTATTTTTTTATTTTCTTGTGGCTATGACTACTAGTTTTCCAGTAATGAAGAATTATTGCAATTGTATCACTTGAATATGATAACAAAAATTGGTTTAATGGGGAATTGTTTTCTAGTAATGAGGTCTTCTATGATTGTGGAAGTTGTGCTTTTGTATGAATTAATAGTAACAAGGGTGTTTGTGTATGAGCTGATTTCGGAACACTTAGGTTAGGTTGAGTTCTTGAATACCTATGTGTATAAATTTAGTTTTTATATTTCTTATTCTCAGCCCACCCATGTTGATCACATCACGTCGAACACCCCCATTCAATATGGTAGGGTGTTTTTACCAATATCATAATGGGTGGCTTGTTATTAGCTCTTTTCTTCTCCCCCTCCCTAGTATCCCAAAAAACGTTGGGTAGGATGTGATGGCCTGAGGTCCATTGTAGCCCAAGATTCATCGGGAATGTATGTTGTGGTAGTTTTCCCAGTTATGTCCAGGAATGGTTTTTTCCCAAGAATTTTCGAGATGTGGCCTAGTTGTTTTCAGGCAGGGCATCTGTTATTCTGGACCAGGTGTCTTCAGGAAGTGTATTGATTGTTGCAGCCCAAGTGTCTATGGGTGGGGACGTGTGTGTTGGCCTAGGTGTCTGGGGGTAGGGACATGCAGTTATTGTAGGCCAGGAGGTTAGGGGAGGGGTATGGGAGAGGGACTGTGGTGAGAATGGCAGGGGAGGTCTAATGCCTAATATGTCTTAAAAAACCAGTGGGAAAGAGTTTCGTGGTTCCAAAATGTTGATGTGAAATTACTATTACATTACCTCACTTGCATTATTTAGTGAGTGTACCTTGGTGAGGCTAGTTAGACAGTTTCCCTTGCTATGTTTTCTGGTTATCTATATTTTCCTAGGGGGTACTAGATTGTCTCCCCACATTTTCATGAGAGCGTTTGGTTTTACCTATATAGTATACCTATATACTCACCCTATGTATATAAAATTTCATTCAAGATTCTACAAAGGATTTTGGGGATCATGTGGGATCGTGTGGGATCTTACTAGCATGGACATCGAGACATTATTTGTTGCTCTTTATTTCCTTGAGTACTTTCCCGGTGTAGTTTTTCTTGTACTTATATGGGTTTATCTTTGAACATGCATATGGGAATGTATTTTAGAATAACTTTTACATTATGTTTTGGATTTTTTGGTTTTTTACTATCATATCTCCCGATCATACTAAATAACCAGGGTAATGCCTTCCATATTATTTTTGATTTTATCCCCTTGGTTCTAGTCTCCACTCTAGCTCCAATTGAATGTGGGAGTCGGGGGGTTATTACCTCTCCTTCTACTTGATTAAGGAAGAGTCATGCAGTTTTCAATCCCTTCCCTCATCTCGGTAAAGGTGGATCATCACATTAACATTCCATAAGAATGTGATAGAATTTCTACAATTAATATGATTCTTTTAATTAATCACAATGAGATTTGAATCGTTATAAAATGATCTTTAAATCATACTGATATTCCTTAAATACCGTTGTAGAAAAGTCTGATAAAATATTAAATTCAAATCTATGGTGATGAAATGTCAAATGTAGGGTTACTTTACAAAATGAAAAAATACCGAGCGTGGGGTTGAACTACAAAGAGTTTATTTTCCGATCGTAAGGTTGAGAATTTAAGGTAATCACAAAATTAAGCTTTATGATCTATACATTTTCTTCTTAAATATAAGGTTCTGTATATACGTAGGGTTATTTAATCATACGTTTTCCCTTGGTAAAACATATAGTTTCATCTAAATGTAATGTTCTTTATCCATTTGTTTTTATCAACATAGAGTTGATTAACTATACATTTAGATCATTCTGCATAAGATATATTAAAAACGTATGGTTTGTTCCTTAAATTACATTTCATCAATGTATGGAATAAACAATGTTTCTAGAATACTGTTAGGATCATTCTGAACACTATGTAGATTATTCCACGTGAATAATAATATTTAAAATAATTACAAAATAACAAATATAAAAAGTTTTGATATCTAGAAATAAAGTAATGTAAAATTATTATGAAGAGAAATAAGGTTATTTCATAACATCTAAATCTATAAGATTTATAGAGTATTTTTGAGACAATAAATTCCCAATAATCCTACCCTTTTTATGATCTCAAAACCCATAAAACAAATAATAGAATTTTTAATCTTCCAAATAATTTGAGAATAAAACAATTCAAAATTTGATTTTACAGAACTATTTCAATAAACATAAATGAAAAAAATGTTGTGTTATCATAATTTCATTCCTTATTTTGAGATCAAAAATAAAGTGTAGAGATGAATAAAACACTATTAATTTTTAAAATCTCTATAAGTGAATGTTATAATAATCTATTTAAATAAATAAAGCTGAAATTTTATCATATATAAATAAACATAAAGAATTATTTTGTACCCAACAAATAAAAATAAGAAAATTTTATAGATCAAAAATATTATAAATATAATAATAAATTTGACTGGGAAAACATTTTACTCCATATAAATTGTTTGGGTGATAAAAATTGGGTAGGAGTTGGCTCAGTTAAGGTTATATGGAATTTGAGAAGCTTCAAACATATCTTTTAAATCACTCATTTGTAAGAACAACTTCATTATCAAACTATCACCGAATATCATAATTAAAATTATGGGATCTTAATAGATATGAAAATTCTCAATAATAATAACTTTCAATAAGTCATGCAAACTATCCTCTTACTGTGTAAATTGATCTAACTTTTCTATGAATTTGTTTAGAAATAAATAAGATTTTGGGTTCACTCTGTGTTAGTTGGTCAACTACAAATTCCTGACTGTGCAACAGAACTATCATAGGGGAACTAATGCACTAATTATTTTCAAGATGATAAGTCATATCAACCATGACAGAGGTGATTTCCTAAAATCATATAATCATATCTGAACTGGAAGTAAGAGCCTAGGTAGATGTACGAGTTTGACCAACAGTACTCTGGATAGATTCAAACTGACTCCCCAAATACCACTATAGAGAAGCAATGTTTGTCTTATATACTACTTCAGATTTTATCATTCCAACTTCATTCACAAACTCTCTTTTGAAAGCATCAAATTTTATTTTTTGGAAACAAAATTTTCAGGAATATCTTGTATCATTTTCTTTTAAAAATCTGTCTCTTTTTGATGATTGACATTCTCTTCCAGGGACTAATTAAACATTATCAAAATATTCTCATCCTGTTTTGATAAGAAATTAAATGTCCCTTCATCTTGATTTTTTGACAGAACAACAATCTAAATTTCTATAGAATTGGAAAGAGATTTTCCAATATACTTCTCTACAGGGTTTTCAATTTATTTTTCACTTGAAAAATACAAACTATCAAGAAATTCAGTTTCATCATCAGCTAAAAAATGTTGTCTTTCATCCAAATAATCCAAAATAGAGAAAAGTAAATTCTCAACAATCTATATAGAAATATTTTTAGTTTTGATCAAAGATTTATCTCCTTGAATAGTTGGTTCATCCTCGTGAACAACTGGTAAATAAGTCTTCTGACCTCTTATCTTGATTTCAACTTGTTGATCTTCCTTAAGAAAATTATCTACTAGATGTAATGACCTAGTAGCCTTACATAAACCCAACATTGTATCTACATGAGATGAATCTACATATTTTCATGGTTTTATAAAAAAAATTTCTTGCATAGCCTCTTCTTCCACTTCTTCTAATTTTTCATCATCAAAAAATAATTTTCTTTAGATTGTCTTGTAATTTCCATCTTCTTGGGTTTCACCAATCCCTTCATTCCCATTTTTACTTTTCTCCCCTCGAGAAAAAGATCTTGATCATTTTTAGTCATTTGAACCAACTAGTAAGAGTTTTCCTTTGATTATTCTCCCAAAAAACCTAAAATTCATAAGTTTACCACATTGATCAAGTTTTTGTGATGAAATTTAATTCGAGAATCTATTAGTCAAATCATACTTTTCTTTAACAGAATTCAATAAATTATCCTTCCATAAAGATAAAAAGTCGTCCAAGAATCTAGTTGAGTGAAGTAATTTAAATATCTAAACATATACATTAATAAATTCATCATTATTTAAATGAAAAACAGAAACATGATACACATGTATTGATATAGAATATTCTCCATTTCATCCATTCTAGGAGAAATTCCTATTTGAGTAAACATGACTAATATTTTATGGTATGCCTCGAGATCCGTGAAGAAACATTCTCTAACAATGGTTAAGCTTAAAAAAAGACCTGATGTATTTAAATTTATAGACCTTATCTCTGATAGACCATAGATTTAAATTAAACACTCCCTCGTGAGGCCACTTCAGTATTTGAGATATTTTAGTCAAAGAAACTGGAATGTCATTATCTTCTATTCTTGAAAAAAATGTATCTTCGGAACCACCAAAACCAAACTGAACATAATTAAAGAAAGGATTTAGTTCTACCTCATATTGAAATTTAGATTTCCCCTTATAAAATATAGATTCCAATCCGTGAAATTTTAGATCTTTCATTAGAAGTAAAATTTTCCGATAGATCCATTCAAAAGAAACAACATTTCCCTACAGAATCATTCTTCCAGAAACATTCTGACACTTCATGTCATTGCTTCACCTTCTTCAATTCTCTTAGTTTTCATCATTTCTGAAAAACTAAATCTCTATGATTTTCAGGTTATTAGGGTTTCAAAGGAAAACATAGGTAAGATAAGGTATTTGAGGGAAAACAAGGGTTTTGATAGTTGAAAAGGTTTTGAGAGATGAAAGGTTTTTGTATTTGAAACATTTCTGAATATAAATTATTTTCTATGCCATTATGTAGGATAATCGTAAAAAAAATTAAAGCACATGGATCAAATAAAATTAACATTAAAATAAATTAAATAAAATGTAAAATGTAAATAAATTAAAAAAACAAATTATATTTAAAGTAATCAATAAATAATTTTAACATAAAGATACTAGATTAAATAAATAAATAAATAAATAAGATAAGATAAATATATATAATTAAAAATATATAAATGATTAACATTTTAAAAATTAAATAACCCTATCTCCCTCTTAATAAAAAGAATTTATTGTTGGAAGTGCTTTAGAAAAAATATCTGCTAGTAGATATTCAATATTTACAAATTCTAAATATATATCTTTTTGAAGATCATGATATTTTAGAAAAAGATACATAATATCACTATTCGTAGTTCTTGAATGACTTATTGGATTTTTGGAAATATTTATAGCACTTGTATTATCACATAGAATATTTCTACTAATAAAATTTGGTCCAAAGTCCATTAGTGTATTTTTCATCTGCAATAATTTTGAACATAAACTACATGTAGATACATATTTTTCCTCGGCAGTTAATAGGGAAACCTAGCTTTGTTTCTTACTTGACCATGATAATAAATATTTTTCTAAAATGTTATAGGTTTATGAGGTAATTTTTATATCTAATATAAAACCTCAAAAATCAACATCTAAATATGACATTAAATTAAAATCAAATGTTTTTGGATAAAAATTTGATTGAAGAATTGTTCCATTTAAATATCTAAAACTAATTTTGGCAGCAATAAGATGATTTTTTTAGGATTTATCTAAAATCTATCACATAAATATAATGAAAACAAAATTTCAGACATTCTAGTAGTAAGATATAATAAACTACAAATCATGCTTTTATATAACATGATGTCCTTCATCGAAATCCAATTTTATATTGGTACAAATGGGAGTTGTATATTTGTTTCTCTTCTCAAGACCAAATCTTTTCAATATATCATTAATATATTAACTATGGTTTAAAACATTTCCAAAATATTTTGGTAAAATCTGACGTCCCAAAAAAAAGAAAAAATATTTCATCACACTCATTCCAAATTCCTTTTGCATATTGTTTAAAACATCAGTACAATATTATTATTTTTTGAACCTTGAATAGCATCTTCATCATAGATTTGAACTCATAATATATTTAATAATTGTTTTCTTAAAAATAATTGGATCTACCATTCCAACTGTAAATCATTTTTTAAAAAGAACAAAATCATTCATACCAATCTCTAGGTTATCGTTTAAGATCATAGGGACCTATAGTATGTTTAAAAATAGAATCTAGTTTTTGATAGTTTTGAAATCTATGAGGTTTTTCAACATAAAAATCCTCCATTAATTGGCCTTTTAAAACGATAGATTTAACATCCATCTAATATAATTTATAGTTTATATAATATGTTTAATATAAAATAATTCTAATTGCTTCTATTCGATCTATATGGGGACTATGTTTTATCATAATCAATACCTTTTTCTTAATTATATCCTTTATCTATTAACCTAGATTTATTTCACGTTATAATCCATTGATCATCAGGTTTATTTCTAAATACCCACTTAGTTCCTATAACTGTATAATTTTATAGTCTTTCAACTTATTCAAAAAAATCATTCCTTTTGAATTGGTTTAACTCATCATTCATTACTAACATCCATCTCTCATATTCTAAATCATCTTAAAAATATTTAGGTTCTAGTTGATATAGAAATGTAGAGAATTCTAAAAGATTTCATGTATTTATTCTTATTCTTATTCTTATTTCAATGTCTCTTATTACAATTTCTAATGGATAATTCCTTAAGGTTTTAGAATCTCAAGGTAAAACACTTTTAGGTTCATTATTATCATGTTCTTCTAAAGTAGATGGAACTTTATTTATGTTATTTTGAACATGAATTTACAAATTTTCAAGTTTCATGCTATAAGAGTAATCAGTAGTTTCATCAGTTTGATCTTTCTATTTAATAAAAGGGCCAATTTCCAAAAACACCACATGAAATAATTCTTTAAAATCATTGTAATTTTATAAAACACTATATAGGATTTAGAGGTAGTAGAATATCCTAAATATATTCCTTCATCGGCATTTGGATCGAACCTTCAAATATTATCCTTACTGTTTAGCATATACATTGTAAAGAACCAATGTTTTATCAATATAAATTATTTTCAAATAATTATTTTATATAATCACATCAAATACCAACATAATGAACTATTAAGAGATAGGTTTCCTTTAAACATTAGGTTCTCACTTCTATGATTTGAAATTAAAAAATCAAGCATACAGAGTTGCAATCAATATGTTATATGGATTCCAATAAAAAACCTATATTTTGGTAAATAGTAACCTCCCCTTATGAATAGTGAGGTACCTTAATGAATAGCAACCTTATATATGACATTATATAAATAATATTCAATTAAAAGTATGATATACCTATATCTTGGAATAAGAAAAATAAATGTTTTAAATTGTTATTTTTCGAGTAAATTGTGGATTTAATTATATATTAAATTAATCAAATTTCTAAAATTATTTTTGAAAAATTGGCTTCATTTTTGGAATCTAAACACTAATAAATGGTTCAATTTAATTTTTGGTATTTTTCTACATTAGTAGAATTTTTTTTGAATTGTAAAATTTGATAATTCACAATAAATTCTAAAACCTGAATTTCTATTATGTGCTTCAGTCATCGAAGATTTAAATGGATATTTGTTAAAACTCTCATGAATATATTACTATTTTTGGTCACATGTATAATCATTATTTCTTGTATTATGGAAAAATAATATACTAATGATTGTAATATTATGAAAACCCTCCCCTCATCCACTATAAATACCACCCCATACATAACTCTTCTATTATCACCTCTCAATCATTTTATCATCCCTACATTTTGATCAAATCTCTCCCCATGCTCCCTACACCACATTATAGTGCTTCTATTAGAATAAAAAAAAGAAATCCAATGTTCCTTAAGGAGGATTCAAGAGGTAATTCCCCTCTCTCTCTCTCTCTCTTTTCGGTTAATTTCCATTCAATTTCAACTTCTTTTCATAAATCTCTCCCCACATATCGTCATACACATGGTATGGTAACTCTAGTATCTTAAATATAATGGAATGTTATGATATACTAATGGGAGTATATATCATCCAACCCCCATCTCCTCTCTTTTTATAATGGAAAACATTTTTCTTCTTGTGTTAATTTATCACCTTCAAGAAAGACATGTTTTCATTTTCCTTTAAAGCCTTCAAATATGGTCATGAAACCATTTTTTTGGTCGAACCCACATATTTTATTTTTATTATATCCTATTTAATGTTCTATAACCAACTTAGGTTCATATTACTGAATGGTTAAACAAAAAAAGAACGTTGTGGTAAAAAACATGCCCGAATTAACCCAAAAGAACATCATTAATATCATATCTAATGATCCGTTCTCATTATATATATATATAAATATTTATAAGATTATTTCAAGTTATATAACATCATAATTAATATATAATTACAATTCCTATTATTTATCATTTTTTTAAATGAACATACATTAATGAATTCAAGTGGCCCATTCTAGGAAACTATAAAAACAGCTGTTCCCAAAAAATGAAACTGATCCACTTAACCCATTAAAAAGGAAATGAAAAAACATAAAAATGATATAATAAATTAATTACATATAGAAGATGTTCTGGATTTATTAATTAATAAACCAAATTTTTTTATTCAGGTCATTAATATCAAGGGAAGAACACCTTCCGAAAAAAGGTATTGGATTTTATCCATTTCAATTTTATTTCACATTGTCCCATATGTTATGACATTTTAGCAGATATTCTAATACCCTCCTCACGAAACAATGAAATAACTCCCTTGAAAAGATATTCTCTTCCCTCCAATTCTTGGAAGAATAGAAAGTCATACTGGCGGTCAGTTGTTTTGATGGAGAAGTTAATCAGTGGTGGATAAAAATCAATAATACGATGCCATAGGATGAAATTGATTCCATTGATTGGGAGGAATTCAATAAGATATTTTTCAATAAATATTTTACTCGAAACCTCCATACCATGATGGAGATAGAGTTCCATGATATTAAGAAGAATGAATATGATTCCATCAGGGCATATGAAGCAAACATTACAAGTCATGCATGGTACTCCTCATGCATTTTCATGAACACCAAAATCAAGATGAATTGCTTCATTAGTGGGCTAAAATGGATTCCATGGAAGATGTTGGCGATCCGAGACTTTGCAAATTATAAGGAATTTTCATGTTTTACCTTTAAGAATGAAATAATGATTTTTGACTCCTAGGGGTATCATGGTCTCAATGACATGAAGTGGAAAATAGAGAACAACATGGGTGGTTCAAAAATCTAATCCCATGATAGAAAGAAGCCAAAATATCCCCCTTGTAAAAGTTGTAGGGAGAAGTACAATGGGAACTGTATAAAGGGAACCAAGAATAGATTCAAATGTGGAATGTTGGAATATCTAGACCTAAAATGTCGAAGGGATACGAAAAATACTGCTACTGTGGAAGACGAAAAGGATGGTTTAAAAAATCTCTCCTCCAGTGGTGAAGTGTTACAACATAAAGGTGCATGGGAATTATGAAAAATGTTACCCTATGCTCTGTATTGTGAGAGTAAATGAACAACAACCTCGATGGAAACAAAGAAGTGCTTATGATATCACCACTATTGATGTGTATCCGAAAACAATGTGCTGATAGGTATGCTAGTTATTAATTCAATGACAATGAACATAAAATTTGATTCATGTTCTATACATTCTATCATATCTTAAATGTTTAATAGAACTTTTTAAACCAGACCTCAAAATTTGGAGGACCAGTTATATGTGAGAATAACGGATTGGGAAATTATTGCATCCATGGTTTATAACTCCTCCACAGTTAACATTTGTGGACTGACCCTCCTGGAAAATCACATCATATGTCCATTAGTGGAGTTTGATGCTATATTATTCATGTATTGTCTATGTTTATAAAAATCCAACATCAACAGTCAGGAAAGGGAGATCACTCTTATCATCCGGAATCATCCTCCAATTCATTACAAGTCTAAGGAAGAAGATGGATATTTTTTTGAAACAACATCTCAATCGTAGATATTATTAGATTATGAGCAAGCATAGATAACTCATGTTATTGATACAAAGGAGAGAATCATTCTTGAAGACATCCTATCATGAGAGAATACACTGATGTATTTCCTGAAGAGTTTTTCGATCTTCCTCCTAACTGAAATGTTGAGTAATCAATTGAACTTATTCCCGGATCTCTTCCTCTTTCAAAGAAACCATACATAATGGCCACTATAGTGGTGGAAGAGAAGAATAAATAGTTAGAGGAGAATATAGGGATGAGTGTTATATGAATGATTTCATCACCATGGGGTGTGGCAGTCCTCTTCATCAATGAGTTGGATGGATCAATTCACCACTACATTGATTATTGTGATCTCAATAAAATCATGATAAAGAAAATGTTTCCCCTATGACAGATAGATGACTTGTTTGATCATCTTCTTGGGGCCTGTTATTTCTCTAAGGTGGAATTTCGTTCAGGATACCTCCAATTAAAGGTGATAAAGGAAGATATTCCCAAGACATCCTTTTGAATGATTAATGGACACTATGAGGTCCTAGTTTTTCCCATGGGACTCAGTAATTATCCAAAAAAATCATGGATTTAATGAATAGTTTATTTAGAGATTACCTCGACCAATTTGTGGTATAATTTATTGACGATATTATAATATACTCCAATAGTATTGAGAAACATGATGAGAATTTGAATATCTTGTTAAATAATTAGAGAAGGTATATGTTCAATGAAAAGTATAATAAATTTGAGTTATGGATGGAGGAATTATCATTCTTGTGGAATGTTATCACTAGTAAAGGGATATTTATAGTCCCTTCCATGTCAAAGGCAATTGAAGAGTGGAACCATCCAACATCTGTAATGGAGATCCAAATATTTCTAGATCTAGCCAATATTATCATTGATTTTTGAAGAACATTTCATGATTTTTAAAACCAATGAATAAGCTGACATATAAGAAAGAAATGTTTTTCTGGACTCTGAAATGTGAAGACTATTTTCAAGGAGTTAAAAAGGAGGCTTTTCTCTAAACCAACACTCATACTCCCATTAATTGGAGAACTATTTGTGGTGTAAATTGATTCATCAAAGATTTTATTAGGCTATGTGATGATGAAAAATGATGAAGTTATAGATTATGACTTAAGGTAGTTTAAAATACATGGGAAAAACAATCCCACACATGATCTAGAGTTGGTGGTTGTGATTTTTGCATTGAAAATCTGGTGTCATTATCATTATGGGGATAAGTGTGAGATATATAATGATCACAAGGGTCTAAAATATATATTCACACAAAAAGAGATTAATATGTCCCAGTGATGATTGATAGAGCTCATCAAGGATTATGACTTCTCAATCCACAACCATCCTGGAAAGGAAAACAAGGTGGAAGATGCTCTATGTTTAAAAGTTACCACATTTCAATCAATGATGGGAATTGAATAGGATTTGATATTTTTACATTTTCATAGGATGGAAATGGGAATCATTTAGGTAGGAACATCATCAATCCTTTCCCAAATTATTTCCCAAGCATCCCTCAGGGATAAAATAACGGATTCTCAATGAAAAGATGTGGAAATTATGAAAACGGTAGAAGCTATTAGAAATGGGAAATCCACAGAGTTCATGATTGATGAAGATGGAGTTTTAATATTTGGGTTACGATTATTCATACCATCTAATCCATAGAAAAATAAGGATCTTCTGAAGTATAAACATATCTCAACATTCACTATCCCTCTATGGAGGACAATGATGTATCAAGATCTCCGAGAAAACTTTTGGTGGGACAGTATGAAAAGAGAGATTTCTCAATATACATCAAAGTGCCTGGTATGTCAACATGTGATGGTTGAGTGGAAAAATTCTAAATGGATGATGCAACCACTACCCATACCAACAATAAAGTGGGAGAACAGAACAGTGGACTTTTTCACTATACATCCAAAGTCATCCACAGGAAACAATTCTATATGTGTCATTTTAGACCGTATTATGAATATAGATCACAATGTCACATTTTGAGAAGACTTCTCATTAGATCAACTTCCATGTATTTACATCAAATAAGCGGTACGTATGCATAGATTACCACACTCTATTGTATATGATCGCGATCCCCAGTTCACCTCTATGTTCTCGAAAATCCTCATACATGCTCTAATAATTGAACTTAACTTTAGTATGACCCATCATCCAAAAAATGATGGATTATCTGAGAAAACTATTTAGACACAAAAAGATATGTTGAGATCATGTTCTATAGACATAAAGGGTTGGTGGGACAAACTTATTTCACTGTTCTTATTCTTCTACAATATTTGTTTCCACCCGTGTATCTAAATTGCACCATACTAAGCCTTTTATAGGAAATTGTGTAGAACACTGGTGTGTGGGGATGATATCAGGGAGCATAAGCTTTTAGGACAAGAAATGGTCGATGAAATGGTGGAGAAGGTGAAAACAATTCATCAACATAACATTTTAACCCAAAGTCAAAAGAATTGTTAGGCAGACAATCGTCGACGAGACCTTGAGATTAAAGTTGGAGACATGGTATTTCTATGCATATCTCCATGGAAGAATGTGATGAGGATTAAGAAGAAAGTGAAGCTAAGTACCATGTACATCAGACTCTTTGAGATCCATGATTGAGTCAGATCTATGGCTTAATGACTGGAACATCCACCTACCATGTCCAAAGTACCTGATTTCTTCCATGTATCACTCTTAAGGAAGTTCATACCAGATAATTCACATGTACTATATTCAAAGGTGGTTCTGTTTGAGGATAATCATTTTTATGAGCATTAACCAAGAAAGATCATGGATCGTAGAGATAAAGTAATATGTAACAATACTACTCACCTGACAGGGAACTATGATAGAACCATAAGTACGAACAGGAAATATGGGAACTAGAAGTGGCAATGATGGAAAAGTTCATGTACCTGTTTATGAACTGGAATGTAAAAAGAAATTTCAAAGTTAAATTTCATAAGGGTGGAAAATGTAATAACCCAATGTTTTGTCAATGGGAATTAATTTATTATAATTATGTCATATCTTCACCTGAAAGCACAAAATAATGAACTTTTCTGTGCTATGTGACCTTTAAACATTTGTTTCTCTCTTTTGTGATTAGAATTTTGAAAATATAAAATACACGGTTGTGATCAGTATGTTATTAGGAGTCTAATATGGAAAAAATAATAATTTTTGGTGAATAGTAACATACACTTAGGAATAGTGATTTACCTTAATGAAGAGTAACATTACCAATGATAGAATATAAATAATATTTATGTAAAAATATGATATACTTATTCTTTAGTAAAGAAAAATAAATGTTTTAATATTGTTATTTTAATGTAAATTATGATTTGAATGGAATTTAAAATTATTCACATTGAGAAAATTATTATTGAAAAATGGACATCATTTTTGGATTCTACACATCAAAAATGGATAAGTTGAATTTTTGGTATTTTCTAAAATACATGAAATAATGATGAATAGTAAAATACAATAATTCACAATAAATGTTAAAACCTAAATTTCAGTATAATGCTTGGGTCATGGATGATGTAAATGTCTATTGGTTCGAACTCACAAGCCCATATTACTACATTTGGTCACAATAATCATCACTATTTCTTTTATTATCGAAAAATAATAAACTATTGATTATAATATTATGAAAGACCTCCTCTCCTCCAATATACATACCGCTCATCCTTACCTCTTATCTTCACTCCTCTCAAGCCTTCATCCTTCCCTAAATTCAGCCGAAATATCTCTCTATGCTTCAATACCCAGGTACTATAGCTTATTTTCCAAACAAAAGTCCAATCCATGGTGCCTTAAGGGGAATTCAAGAGGTAATTATTCTTTCTCTCCTCCATGAATATTCATTCAATTTCATGTTCTTTTCTTAAATATATCCCTAACTATCCTCATCCACATGATATGGTAGCTGCAGTATCATACATATAGAATAATGTTATGATATTAATGTTAGAATATATCATCCAACCAACTTATCCTCTTCTTTTTTTATAAAGGAAAACATTGTTCATGAGGTGTTAATTTATCACCTTCAAGAACGATATGTTTTAATTTTCCATTACCACATTCAGATCTGGTCATAAAAACTTTTTATGGTCGAAGTGGGATATTTTATATTTATTATATCCTATTAAATGTTATATATGTGACATATGTACATATTACTAAATTATTCAGCAAAACAAGTTTGTTGTGGTCGAAAATTTGAATGAATTAACCCGAACGATCATCATTAAATTATTATCCAATTATCCATTATTATTACATATAAATAAATTATTTATAAGATCATTTAATTTTTTGTAACATCATCAATATAATATAATTAAAATTCTGGGTGTTTATACATATTTCAAATGAACGTCCATTCTTGAATTCAAGTGAAACGTACATGGAAACTATAAAAACAAACATTCCTGAACAATGAAATTGAACCACATAACCAATTAAAAAGGAAATGAAGGAACATAAAAAAGGTATAATAATGAAGTAACATTTTCATGTAGCTATTGACTTATTAATTAATGAAACTAATTTTTTATTCAGGACAATAATGACAAGTGATGAGATCTTTCATACAAAAGGTATGACATCCTCTCCATTTCACTTTTATTCATGATTTTCCTCATTGTTATGCCATTTTATGGGTAATTTATATTGATGGGGTATAATTACACACCTCCTCCATACTATACTAATTATGTATAAATGATGAGAAACCACTTTCTCTCTCATTTATTCAACTTATGTACACCCAATATCATGCCGATAACCCGTAACGAATTCTACCCGAACTGCCATTATTTCTTCAGGTTGCTCTATCATTCTTTTAACCCAAATTAACTTTTCCTTTATTCTTATGTACAAATTCCAAATGATTTTTATATTATTCAAAATCATGTTTCACGATCCATCTATCATTCTCATTCAGGGATATACATACTTTTATGTTATTCCCTCCTCGATACATCTCAGTAGAAAAACTTGTTTTCTGGGAACTTTTCAAATTTTTACCCAATATATATTTAAATCTATCCTATATTTTAAGACACCATTTTAATTTTAAAATAATAATTTTTTATGAATGCATTCTTCATTCACTTCATATGTTATATAATATATTTTTTCTTTTTCGATATTAAAATCCTTGGACTGTTTTCCTTAAAACCGTACTAATAGTTATTAATAATATGAATTTCCTAAATAATCTTCTTGCATCTTGTCACATATATTTTACAACACATACCATTCTATATTACCAGTTTAACTTTTTAGTGTCCATTTATTCGGTTAATTCTTTTCTCTCGTGGACACTTTTATGATACACCCATTAAATATGCTTTATGTCATAAATGTGATTACAATTTCTCCCCATGGGTTCCAATTAATTTATGTATGAATAATCATGTATGATTATTTATTTTTCAATAATATTCATGAACATGTTATGATGTTCATTCCTAAATAGAGATCTAATACATTGGGCAAAGTAAAGTTTCAAGAGTTTTTATGTGCAACGGTCTTGGACGTTAGCCTTGGCATGTGCTACTATGAGATATGATCTTGGTAGTTAGCCTTGACTCGTACTAAAGTCATGTTTTAATTATCCTCAAAAAATATATGATTCCATGTTTACATGACTCCATTTTTATATGTTATGATTCATTATGTTGCATGCTTTTTTATATCATTATTTCATATTTTCTAACCCATGTCCTAAGGATTTATTATATTATTATTCCATTAATGGGATCTTTTCTCATTCCTTTATTCATGTAATCCCCAAGTTATTCCATGAATATATATGACTATAATAGATGTTACGGGATCTTTATGATAACTAAATAATGAAATGTTTTATTTAGTTCATTGTTTTCTATTTTAAGATCCTAGTCTTTCAAAACTCTAGACATCATGATCCTTGGTTTGTACTTTGATGTATAATTATTTTTTAAACCATGAAATGTTTTATGTAAATGTATAGGATCACTATATACACATTAAAACCAAGATATTTAAAGTAATTTTCCTTTAGATTTCTATAATTCCAAAGTATATATGGTGTTTTTGTGAAAATATGCCAATTTATAACTTTATTCATGACATAGTAGGTTGTTCTTATGAATTATTACCAGAAGTAGGTAGGTAGATTTTATTCATTCAGCATACTCCTAGAAATTTCATTAATAGTTCAATTTCTTCGTCCAACAATTCAATTATTTTGAAGAGTTCTTGGTGCAGAAAAGGTGTGCTTAAAACATTGATTTAAATAAAATGAAATGAATTTTAAATTCTATAATTCTTCACAATTATCCATTCTTAATGAAATTATTTTAAAAACTTTTTCATTTTGAACACATTTACCAAAAAAATAAAAAATAGTAAAATCTTCACATTTTGTATTAGAAAATAAATTCAAGTGAATATAGCGTAAATATCAACCAAAACATATATGTATAATTTTCCCGCCAAGTGTGATACACTTGCTGGTCCAAACAGATCTATATGGATAAACTCTAGAGGTTTTGATGTAGCAATTATGTTAATAGATTTAACAGATGATTTTTGTTTCATTCCAATTTGGCATTCAACACAAAATATATCACAATCAAAAATTAGACTAGGTTGATCATAAATTATCTATTTATTTTATAATTTATATAGTGCATAAATTTAAAAATTACAAATCCTTTTATGCAATATAAAATACTCATTTATCTTAGATGATAAACAATTCACTTTTTGTTTACACATGGAATTTAAATCCTAAGTATAGTCATTATCCGTTATCTTTTCCCTAAACATAAACATTTGGTATTTAAATATAGAACATGATTTACTAGAAAAATTGTCACGACCCGCCCTCAGGGCCCGTGTCTTGACTAACCCAAGCCCGCGTTCCATAGGCCAGGGGCTGGCGAATAGAACCAAAGGCGTAAATCCAGATAATTGGGAAGGAATTTCCTTTATAAAAGTATACAAAACACCACAGAGTACAAGCGGAAGTAAAACACTGAGTACAAAATAAAGTGCTGAAATGTAAATGGGCCAGAATATAAACCCAACTAAAATTAATTCTAAAACTGAATGAATGTACAACAGAAAAAGACAACAGCTGGAAGAATGGAATCGGCTCCTGGGACGTCCTCTTCAGATCCTACCTGAAGGGTAGGTACAGATGGCATAGCTCCTGGATCATCCACCACAGATCCTACCTGAAGGGTTGTTACAGATAGCCTCCACAAATCTCTCGCCTGTCAACCTCCTCTGAGTGTCGTCTCACCATGAAGTCCACCTCCGGATACTGACTCGTCCTGTAGTCCACCTCCGGGTACTATCCAGTCCTTGAACACTCAGCCTCCGTCAGCACTGTCTGTCGTCTGCAACCAACACAACGAGGTGCGGGCATTGCCCGTGCAGGGGTGAGTATAACAATACTCAGTAGGGACCCCGAGACCCTCAGGGTCTCACTAAAACCAACATGGATAACCACAAAGAATATATCAATAGAGAACCTCTACTTAAGTATATGCCCATGCATATACCTATGTTATCAAGTAACCCATCTCAATAATGAGGAAAACACCAAGATCATCAAATCAACAGATAACCACCACCCAGGTATATGCCCATACATATACCTAAGTTATTAAGTGACCCATCTCAATCAAGAGGATAACACAAAGGTCATAGACTTAGCTCAAACCAAGATTTTCATTATCGAAACCGTAACTGCTAAAGAGCTCCGTCTCTGAAGTGCACAGTGGTCTTGTCATGACTCCAAGGTACTGCTCACTAACCTAAGACTGCTAAGGTACTCCTCCTGTCGAGTACCTCGGGCCAGCCACCCAAACACAGTAGTGCTTCCCGTCGGGGTATGCCACCCAAACACAGTAGTACACACCACCTAGTAGCCTGCAGAGGTACTCTCCGGACGAGTACCGCGGGTCTGCACTGTCACACAGGTAGTGCTCCGTCCTCCATGGGTTTTCACCCATACAATGTAGTGCTTCATCCAGTGGGCTAGTTGACTAACTCCATGTTGAGTCGGTCATGCAGTCGTCAGGTCTCAGTTGGCTACACGATCTCCGTACACTGCACGCTCGTCTCTAGGAGGGTCCGCTCCACGAGCTACGAGTCGGTACTCCAAGTATCTCAATGTCCCAAGAAGAAGTATCCCAAAGGACCGCCTTGTCACAGGGGTCTCAACGCAATAGACGGCGCGTCAATCGAACGCCCGGTCTGTGAGTTACCAGCCCTTTCGTCCCAGGGGACTGGTTGGTTTCGTGTGAGAACCAAACCGGCCATATCTCAACTGTATCCCAACTCTCATAGGGTAAACTCAAAGGGACCATTTCTCAACGTGATCACCAACGCAACTGACGGTTTGTCAAACGGACGTCCGGGTTGAAAGATATCAGCTTTTCCGTTCGAGGGGCACAGTTGGATTGTGGTTACAATCCAACCCAGCCACTATCCAACAGCAACCAAAACTCAGGCGAAGTATGCCAAAAGTTCTGTATTATCATGAGGAAATCAACGAGATAGACGACGAGTCAATCGGACGCCCGGTTTGTGAGTTATTGGCTTTTTCGTTCCAGAGGCCCAGTTGGTATCGTGAGCGAACCAACCCGACCGCACTCTGACAAAATCCAAACCTCAAGCAGAGTAAGCCAAAAGATCCATCTCACTTAGAGAAATCCATCAAAGTCTACGACATGTCAATCAGACATCCGGAGCTCAGGATATAAGCGTTTCCGCTCCGAGGGCCTGGTTGGTTTCGTATCCGAACCAACCCGGTCGAACCCAAAGTATTTTGAAACCTTGAGTGTAATATACCGAAACGACCATCATGATCCAAGGATCGCATCACCATTGATGGTGTGTCGATCGGAGGTGTACAGCTGTAGATATGGGTGAAAGACCGAAAAGGGTCTGAAAACGGGGGGTCTGGGCCCGGACCGACCCGGCCCAACCCCCCTGGGTCGGCCCGAACTGGGTCGACCCGACCCAGGTCCGACCCGGATGGCGCGACCCGGCCCAGCCGGGGTGACCCGGCCTGGCCTGGGCGCGACCCGGCCCGGCAGGTGGGTCGGCTCTGCCGGTTACGGCCGAGCGGAGCAGAGCGTGGCGCTGCCCCCGCGTGAAGAACCGCGTCCCCGCGTGCGGCCGCCCGTGCCAGTGGACGCGGTAGCCGGCCGCGTCCCGCCGCTCCCCTCCTGCCCCGCGCAGTCGTCGAACCGCTCTCCGCTGGCACGGCTTCAGCCGCGGCGGAATTTTCCGGGGGCACTCCGGGCGCCGCCGCCCCTGACCACCGGCGCTGCCGCGCCAGCGTGGCGCGCCAGCGTGGGCTTCCACGGACCACCGGACGCGCTCTGGTGGTCCGATTCGCCTGCGGTGTTCACCAGAGATCATCTCGGGACCCAACCTTCACTGAAAAGCCTTCAAAAATCCTTCGCAGCCCACCTCACCATCGTCCGTCGATCCTCACTTTGACAAAAAAACGCAGGGTCTTTAAATCGCCTCCTCGGTCCTGACTCCGCCCGCGGTTTCGTTCGGCCTCAACAGCGTGGCGCGATGGCACCACGCTTCTTCTTCGCGTTCTTTCTCGTGCCCGCATGGTGCTGTGGCTCTGTGCAGCCTTTGTTCGTTCCGCAACGAATCAAAACAACAAAGGGGGGAGAGTGGGCCGTGTTTGTGCAGTCTGACCTCCTCCCCTTAAGTCGGTAACAAGCGGCCCAAAAGACGAAGAACAACAAGGAAAATTACATGAACAAAATATAAACAACCCAAAGAGTTTTCCCCGCAACAGATTATTCCCAACCCACGAGGAAAATGTTCGCAGATCAATGAGGTAATAAATTTATCTGTGTTCTTTTTTTTCTTTAGAAAGAAAGAAACAAGGGAATAAAATCATTCTCAAACATAATTCCCTACCTCAAGCATTGTCGTCGAACGCGAGTTCATCGCGGAATTAACCGTCGCGGAAGAATAAGATCATCGCGGAAGAGAAGGATCATCACGGAAGGAGAGGATCATCACGGAAGATAAGGATCGTCGCGGAA
Organism: Viscum album; assembly: GCA_963277665.1. Lineage (NCBI taxonomy): Eukaryota > Viridiplantae > Streptophyta > Magnoliopsida > Santalales > Viscaceae > Viscum > Viscum album. The sequence continues at coordinate 305,083,956 of OY728166.1, forward strand.
GGAGCTTTTCGGAAGAAACATCGTTGACGTCGCGGTACACGGCTTCGCGTCGTCGATATCCGAGGGTTTGGCATTTTTCGCATTTTTCGCGTTCTTCGCATTTTTCGTCGAAAAAGAACGCTTTCCTCCAAATCCTCTCCACGCCACAAGTTCCATCAGAAATAAAATAAGTGTTATCTTATTTTATTAACTCACATGACATGTTTGAATTTCAAGAGATATGAAATGAACAATTAATTCAATGAATTAATTGTAACGATTTAACTGCCAAATTAATGAGGCGTTTCTTAACCAGAATAACGCACGGTTGACTTTAATTAAAGAGGGGGGTTGCAGGTGCGTTAAATAGAGGAAAAGAAATGGTGTGGCTCGTGTGGGCCCCACATCATAAATATCCTACCAAGTGGGTAGGATAGTTTGAGTTCCACCATATCCGATTAACATAGCTTAAGTGGATTTTAAGTGGATTTAAGTGAAATAAAATAAAGTTGGTGCACCAATTTATTTTATTTCTTAACTTAACCCCAAAATTAAAAACTACACCCGAGTAAATGAAACTCCGGAAAAGGCGTTTCTAAGCAAACACTGGCACTACGATTCTATCGGTGCCCTCAGAATTTGGTTCCGAGCACAAGTTCAAGAGTTAGAAAAACCTGCTCGTTCGTTCACTGAACGTATCCGAGGTAAACTTTTGAAAATGATTCCAGGCACACCGGTCCTCGAAATCAGGCACCGTCAGAAACTGCGTTTTTGTAAAATTCCAATGAAAATTAAGAAAAAAAATTTCCTTGAAATTTCCTGGTCTTTACATTACTCTCACCTCAGGGATTTACGTCCCCGTGAAGCTTCAACACAAACTAGGGTCACAAAAGCGATATTAAGCACGAATCTGGGCCTTCCTGTCCCATGTGCTTACCTAGAGACTCCCATACTTCCAGTGAAAGCGCACCCGAGGAATAGGCCGTTCTCGTAAGATCTGCCCCTGTCGATCCTCGATTCCCACTGGAACCTCTGTGAAAGTCACCCCATCTCCATCGTCCAGCTCCCCATGGTTGATGATATGCAAAGGGTTGATCACGTATCTCCTTAGTTGAGAGACGTAGAAATCGTCGTGCACCTGGTGCGACTGAGGTGGATGGGTCATGCGGTAAACCACCCTGCCTACCCAGCTGAGGACCTAAGCAGGTCCGATGAACCTCGGAGATAACTTGCCGCCTTGGCCACAACTCCGTAAACTTCGTCGAGGTGAGACCCGTATAAGGACGTGATCGTCATCCTCGAACTCCAGATGTCTCCAATTCCTGTTAGAACTGGAACTCAAAACGACTACTGCCACGAGGATAAGGTTAACCGACTCAAGAGTGATCGGTCTCACCTTCATGTGCATGAGTTTATCTTGTGTTGCCTGTGGTTTACTTTTCGCTGACCAAGGAAAACCCATCCCAACTTCACAGTTAATCCACAACCTTTTTTACTAATACCGTCAATTTGTGTATGAACTGTGATTTCCCAGTCCATACTCAAACCAACGTCATAAGGCCTCAACGCTACCACCAAGAGATTTGAACCGAAACTCTCGCCTCGAGGATCTGACCACACTGTCGGCATAAGTATGATTATCGAGTCTCCTCCCAAGGTATCTCCAGACGTGAGGGTCAATTCCATGGCTTACCGGAAACTCTAGGTCTGGGACAATATTTGTGAAAGAAAGGAATGATTAGTATCGACGTCTATTACTACAACAGCTAGTAGTGGACACAGACTATCCCTTGAATCATTTTTAGATCCATTGGGTCACTCTCCCTGACCGCATGCAGCTACTCTCTTCCTCCGCCCTCCAGCTCCCTGAGCCTGGCGGGGATAACCTAGGCAGTTTGTTGTAGCATGTTAAAATATACACCACCACATGATTCTCTCCAAGCTCTGCCTCCATGTGTTCTGATTCGCAAACTCATCTCTCCTTAAAGATTCCTCTTCTTGAAGCATTTAACACACTCGAGTCTCTAAGACTGGCGCCGGTTTCCTATTTCTTACTGCACTGTGCAGTCTTCATCCGCTCCTGGATGATCTGAACCTTCTTTGCCTATGATCTTAAATAGCTTCTAAAATTCCTCCTTTGCCAAAAAGAGAAACTCGGTCTCATCCCCTGGATGAACCACTCCCATTGCCTAATACAATCAATCCTGACATGAATGATGTATTCATGCAATGGATGACGTCGTAAGGCCTCAAAGTAACTACCAAGAGATCCAACTGTCACTCTCACCACCAAGGGTCGAGTCACACTGTCGGCATCAGTGTGAGGTCACTAGGTCTCCTCCAGTAGAAATCTTGAATGTGAGGGTCAAGTCAACAGTTTTAACCCGGACCTCTCAGCATCAACCAAACAAAAGGACTGGAAAGAAAACATCACAAAGATAAGTGTCATTTTATTATTGAATCTCATAGTACAAAGACACGAATACAACAACAACATGGATCTAGAAGTACAAGGGATGTATCCACTAGTTCCACTCCAGTCCACCTGCTCCTGGAGCTCTACTGCCTTGTACACTGCTCGGCTATTGCTCAAGCACAAGACACTTCTTCTGTCTCGGTGGCTCCTCCAACACCCGTGGATCAACTGTGTGGGGGGTCGTACAGTCATGTGCTAGGTGACCCTTCCTGCCGTAGGAGAAACACTGTCCGTTTCTGGCACGCCTGGCTCTGACCCCACCCCGGGTGCCCCGCACCACCGATCCTAAAACCCGAGATCGCCCAACTGCTGGTCTGGTCCTCCTAAACCTGTGCATCATCTGTCTACTGCACACATATGAATCGACTACTGATCAAAAAACACACGGAAAAGTCATTAGATCCTGAACATGCTTGGGGTGTAGAGCAAATGGAACAAACTCCACCCTGAAGAAGGTCTAGAAGTCTTCCCATGTGAAGGTCATCCCATCGCAAAACTGGAACAAGTGGCTCTACCACCTGCCTGCTGCTGGCTGAAGAAGGTTGGTAGAAAAGATCACCATGAAGTCAGCAGGCATCCACACTAGCCTGAAGACTCTCACCACAACCTCCAGCCAATCCTCAGCCACCTGCGGTTCGGTCTCTCCTCGGAACCTGGGTGGCTTCTGGCGCTATAACTCATGCAGCGCACTCAAGTGGTGTTCATCGCATACTGCTGGGGTTCGTGGCATCGGTGGCCCAACATATGGTAGTACCTCTGGTGCCTCCAATGGTGCCTCAACTGTAAGAGGGCCCTGTACTAAAGCCTCGTCCCTCGGCAGGCTGTCAGTACAAACATCCCTCTGGGCTCTAGCTGGTCGTTCGTGAAAAGGCATCATGAAAGAAACAACGTGACACGGTCAAACGATTATAACTTGTGAGTTGACCTGGTTTGAGTTGGAATTTAAAAACTTCTAGAAACATAGACACAATCAGTGTTTTCATGCACAATGTTGGAAATCAGTTGTCAGGGTCCTGGTGTATGGATACGTCGGCCGCTCGCACCAACACTGGACTCCCTGAACTGAAAAACACACTCGGTACTCTTAACACTATTGCTTCACAGAAAGAAAATATCAGAGTTATAATTTCTATGGTAGAACCGACTCATCTGATACCAATTTTTCACGACCTACCCTCAGGGCCCGTGCCGTGACTACCCCAAGCCAGCCTTCCATAGGCCAGGGCTGGAGACTAGCACCAAAGGCGTAAATCTCGATAACTGGGAAGGCATTGCATTTATAAAAATAAAAAAAACACTACAGGGTAAAAGCGCAATTAAAACACTAAGTACAAAAGAAAGTGTTGAAAAGTAAATGGGCTAGAATACAAACCCAACTGAAAGTATAGCTACAACTGAACGAACGTACAATAGAAAAAGAAAATAGCTGGAAGAACGGAAGCGGCTCCTTGGACGTCCTGCTCAGATCTTACTTGAAGGGTAGGTAGAGATGGCGCAGCTCCTGGATCGTCCACCACATATCCAACCTGAAGTGTAGGTACAGATAGCCTCCAGAAAGCTCTCGCCTGTCAACCTCCACCGAGTGTCATCTCACTGTGAAGTCCACCTCCAGATACATACTCGTCATGTAGTCTACCTCCGGGTACCATCCAGTCCTCAAACACTCGTCCTCCGTCAGCACTGTCTGTCGTCTGATACCAACACAACGAGGTGCGGGCATAGCCCGTGCAGGGGTGAGTATAACGATACTCAGTAGGGACCCCGAGACCCCCAAGGTCTCACTAACACCAACATGGATAACCACAAAGAAGATCTCAACAGATAACCTCTACTTAGGTATATGCCCATGCATATACCTAAGTTATCAAGTAACCCATCTCAATCATGAGGAAAACACCAAGATCATGAAATCAATGGATAACCACCACCCATGTATATGCCCATACATATACCTAAGTTATCAAGTGACCCATATCAATCAAGAGGAAAACACAATGGTCATAGGCTCAGCTCAAACTAGTATTTTCATTATAGAAACTGTAACTGCTGAAGTGCTCTGTCTCTGGAGTGTACAGTGGTCCTATCACGACTCCGAGTTACTGCTCACTAAACTAAGACTTCTGAGGTACTTCTCTTGTCGAGTACCGCAGGCCAGCTACCCAAACACAGTAGTGCTTCCCACCGGGGTATGCCACCCAAACACAGTAGTGCACGCCCCCTAGTAGCCTGCAGAGGTACTCTCCGGACGAGTACTGTGGGTCTGCACTGTCACACAGGTAGTGCTCCATCCGCCATGGGTCTGCACCCAAACAATGTAGTGCTCCGTCTAGTGGGCTAGTTGACTCACTCCAAGACGAGTCGGTCAAGCAGTCGTCAGGTCTAAGTCGGCTACATGGTCTCCGTACTTTGCACGCTCGTCTCTGGTAGGGTCCGCTCCACGAGCTACAGGTCGATACTCCAAGTATCTCAAAGTCCCATGAAGAAGTATCCCAAAGGACCGCCTCGTCATAGGGGTCTCAATGCAACAGACGACGCGTCAATCGAACGCCCAGTCTGTGAGTTACTAGACCTTTCGTCCCAGTGGCCCAGTTGGTTTCGTATGTGAACCAACCCGACCATATATCAATTATATCCCAACTCTCATAGGGTAAACTCAACGGGACCGTTTCTCAACGTGATCACCAACGGCGCTGACGGTTCATCAAACAGACGTCTGGTCTGAAAGATATTAGCTTTTCTGTTCCAGGGGCCCGGTTGGATTTTGGGTACAATCCAACCCGGCCACTATCCAACAGCAACCAAAACTCGAGTGAAGTATTCCAAAAGTTCGGTCTCATCAAGAGGAAATCAACGAGACAGACGGCACGTCAATCAGACACCCAGTCTGTGAGTTATTGGTTTTTTCGTTCTAGAGGCCCGGTTGGTTTCGTGAGCGAACCAACCCGACCGCACACCGACGACATCCAAACCTCGAGCGGAATAAGCCAAAAGATTCATCTCACTTGGAGGAATCCATCAATGTCAACGACACGTCAATCGGACGTCCGGAGCTCAAGATATAAGCGTTTTCGCTCCGAGAGCCCGGTTGGTTTCGTATCCGAACCAACCTGGCCGATACCAAAGTATTCCGAAACATTGAGTGTAAATTACCGAAACAACCATCATGATCCAAGGATCGCATCGCCACTGACGTTGGATAGATTGGAGGTCTAAAGCTCATGATATGGGCAACAGACTGAAAAGGGTCCGAAAACGGGGGGTCTGGGCCCGGACCGACCCGGCCCAACCCCCCTGGGTCGACCCGACCCGGGTCTGGGTCTGACCCGGATGGCTCGACCATGCCCGGCCGGGGTGGCCCGACACGGCCTGGGCGCGACCCAGCCTGACCGGTGGGTCGGGTCAGCCGGCTACGGCCGAGCAGAGCGGGGCGGGGCGCTGCCCCCGTGTGAAGAACCGCAACCCCACGTGGGGCCGCCCGTGCCAGCGGACGCGGCAGCCGGACGCGTCCCGCCGTTCCCCTCCGGTCCCACGCAGTCGCGGGACCACACTCCGTCGCCGCCGCTTCAGTCACTGCGGATTTTTCCGGATGCACTCCGCGTGCCGGTGGGGGCTTCCACGGACCACCGGACGCGCTCCAGTGGTCCGATTCGCCTGCGGTCTTCGCCAAAGATCATCTCGGGATCCAACCTTCACTGCATAGCCTTCAGAATTCCTTCGCAGACCGCCTCACCATCGTTCTTCGATCCACACTTAGACAAAAAAATGAGGGGTCTTTAAATCGCCTCCTCGGCCCCGACTCTGCCCGCGGTTTCGTTCGGCCTCAACGGCGTGGCGCGACAGCACCACACTTCTTCGACGCGTTCTTTCTCGTGACAGAACGGTGCCGTGGCACTGTGCCGCCTTTGTTCGTGCCGAAAAAAATCAAAACAACAAAGGGGGGAGAGTCGGCCGTGTTCCTGCAGTCCGACCTCCTCCCGTTAAGTCGGTAACAAGCGGCCCAAAAGTCGAAGAACAACAAGGAAAATTTCACGAACAAAAGAGAAACAACCCAAACAGTTTTTCCCCGAAACAGATTATTCCCAACCCACAAGGAAAATGTTCGCAGATCAACTAGGTAATAAGTTGATCCTTGTTCTTTGTTTTCTTTAGAATGAAAGAAAAAAGGGAATAAAATCATTCTCAAACATAATTCCCTACCTCAAGCGTTGTCGCCGAACGGGAGTTCGTCGCGGAATTAACCATCACGGAAGAAGAGGATCGTCGTGGAAGAGAAGGATCGTTGCGGAAGGAGAGGATCATCGCGGAAGAGAAGGATATTCACGGAAAGAGCGTTGTGGATGTAACGTCGTTGACGTCACGGTACACGGCGTCGCGTCGTCGATCTCCGAGGATTTGGCGTTCTTCGCGTTTTTCGTCGAAGAAGGATGCTTTCCTTCAAATCCTCTCCACGCCACATGTTCCAACAGAAATAAAATAAGAGTTATCTTTATTTTATTAACACAAATGAGATGTTTGAATTTCAAAAGAAAAGAAACGAACAGTTAATTCAATGAATTAATTGTAACAATTTAACAACCCAATTAATGAGACGTTTCTTAACCAGAAAAACACACGGTTGGCTTTCATTAAAGTGGGGGGTTGCGGGTGCGTTACTTAGAGGAAATGAAATGGTGGGGCTCATGTGGACCCCATATCAAAAATATCGTACCATGTGGGTAGGATATTTTGAGTTCCACCCTATCCTATGAACTTAGCTTAAGTGGCTTTTAAGTGGCTTTAAGTGAAATAAAATAAAGTTGTCGCACTACTTTATTTTATTTCGTAACTTAACCCCAAAAATTAAAAACTACACCCGAGCAAACACAACTCCGGAAAAGGTGTTTCTAAGCAAACACTGGCGCTGCGATTCCATCGGTGCCCTCAGAATTCGATTCCGAGCACCGGTTCAAAAGTTAGAAAACCCGCTCGTTCATTCACTGAACGTACCCGTGCTAAATTTCAGAAAATGATTCTGGGCACACCGGGCCTCGGAATCAGGTGCCGTCAGAAACGGTGTTCTTGTAAAATTCCAAAAAAAATTAAGAAAAAAAATTTCCTTAAAATTTCCGGGTTATTACAAAAATAAACATAATATCCATCATCAAAGTGTTGAGGGTTACTTATCAGGTAATTCTTCATCCCATGTACGTATAATACATTGTGTATTGAAAATATTTTGGGATCTCAAATAGTTCCAAGTACAATTACCTTTCCTTTGTAATTATTACCAAATGTTACTAGACCTCCATATATTTGATTTAGTGTATTGAAGTGTGATGAGTTTCCACTCATATGCATGGGTCAATAAATATCCAAATACCATATATCTTCTCTTATTCGGTGACATTTTACCTAAAAATGTAATTTAATTAAGAGTTTATTTTGGTATCCATATTCTTTTGGGTGTAGCAGTGTCAGCTACAAAATATCATGGAATCCAGAACTAATTTTTTTTCCATAACTCATATTTACTTCAGATAATCTATTGGAAATAAAAGTCAGTTTAATTTAACTTATTTGATTATTTCATAAATAACAATTGTTTTTATATTACCTTCTATATGACAACGATGAAATATAACTATTTTTTATTTGGGAACAAAGTAATTCTTATATAGTTTATATTTTTCAAATTTACATCACATTCCAAATAATGTTTCCCCAAAGACATTATTACCAATAATTTCATTCAGAATATTTTCTCTTTTTATAATCAAAATAGATTTCAAATTTTGTATATTTTGACATAATATTGTAATTGTTTCATGTTATTTTTATTATCAAAAGAGTTTGTGGTAGAAGAGTTAAAATTTTTAATCAACTCTTCTTGTTTGTTTAGTAAGGCATCTCTTTCTCCCAAAATAAAATTGGGAATATTTTTAAAAGAATTGGTTTTTTATAAGGATACAAATTTTTCTTATAGAATTTTTCATTAGGTGGCCAATTTAATATTTGAATAATTTTTATCAAGATCATAATTACATTAATTTTTGTTTTGTACCAAATTTTCTTCTCCCATGAAGAAAATTTTTGCTTTTAGACTTGATTCTTCATTTTCAGAATCATATGATGTTGAGTTCCTTGAATCTACTAAGATCCGACATGTTGTATTCATTACACATTTTCCATTATGTTAAAAATCATCATTTTTATGATATGTCTTTTCAATCATTATTTTTTCACCTATTAGCCAGGGACAATAATGTATTATATGAAATAATATCATGAAATCATAGAATCTGATTTTCCTAGAGTCTTTGTCATTCCTTTAGAAATGCTTTCTGAATCATCTTATATTCATAAAAACTTTCAAAAATTTCTGGCTAATTGGGAAAATTCTATTTCAGAATCAGATGTATCTTAATTATTTTTATCTCTTACATATTTCTTTATTCTTTTTATTTTATTCTAAGATGTTACATTTAGAGGTGTATTATCCATTTTTACTAAAAGATTATTATCTTTAGATTCATCTTACATTTCATCTTCATACATAATAAATTCCCCAATCAGTTCTCTCATGGTCATATTTTTGACAGGTAATTATTGTCAAATTTCTCTGATATACCATTCAATTTATTCTGTAGTACACTTTGAATGTTCAAAGATTGATTTACTTATTTGATAGTATCACCTGAGTTTGTAAAATTATATACAATCTTTGTAAAACATCCATTCATCTAAGTGATACTTTCCCCCCCAAGCATTCTTAATGTATCAAATTTTATCATTTCTATTTCATACATCATTTTTATTACCTTTTATATTCTTTCATAAGAAACAACAATGGTTTTCTACATTTCATGATAAATTGGACATTTTTAAAGATGGTTGAATTCATATATTCCACTACCAAAGAAAATATGATTAATTAAATTAGAATTTATGACATAGCCATCCTCTCTATTAGTAGTTTGAGTTGTGTGATTTTTAAGAATTATATAAGGGGTAATGATTGTAGAGTATACTCTGAATCCCAGATTATTCAAATATAAAATCAGACATGATTTCCAGCATCCATAGTTTCCACCATTCAAATAAAGAGAACAAACAATTGAAATTCATTCTCTCTGATCATTCATTTCCATCATTGTATAGACCTTATACATTTCTCTTATGATACCCTTTTCCAAAATCTCTCCTTTGATACTAATTGTTAGTATTGAATATTAAAATAATCACATGAGGGGTGGAATTGTGTCATTTCTCCTTACTTCACAATTTTTCCTCTTGAAGTTGGATGATAATTAAGTAGGTGAGTTGTGTTTGTATTCAATATGAAATAATGAGGAGTGGATAAAAACTGTAATAAAGAACATGTTTGTTTATTGTGGTTCAAGGAATACATATTCTCTAGTCTGCTCCACCAATTACTCTCTCTATATCTTTGGTGAATTTCAATAGTCAGATCCTCATATCATAGGGTAATACAAAACTAGGTGAAGGCAGTTACACCATTACAAACAAGATTATAAATATATGATTCTGGTTCTATAAAAGAGAACCGATAAATCACATCTTAGATCGAGAAGGTGATACTTCACCACAACTACGTATGAGAAGTTGAAACACTAAATAAAAAGATATTGATTATGAAGGATTCCAGTTGAACATTACAGTGGAACATCAACTAACGATAGATGAATATTCTTTTTCAGAAAATTGATTCTTCCGGAAAGAATAGTTAAATAGAATTCTGGAAGAAATAGATCATTCAAATAATAATAGAAATTAAAAAAATTTGTATACTTATAGCCAAAACTAATTTTTAATATTTATATATCAACTGTATCCTCTTCTAATAAAAAATAGAGTCTAATAGATTGTTGCAGTTGATATGAAATTATCTTCAAAGGAATGAATTTTTTATCAAGAAAATGTGTCATAGTCTATTTCTCAATATATATCTTAATATATATTTCAATGAATCATACATACACATTTAAATAGAACAAATACACCAAAAGAAGTTAAACCGAGAGCCATTCTGTTAATTATAGATAACAAATTTTCCTAATAAATCGTAATAATTCAAATTTCTATGATTTCTCAGAGTAGTCATAACATTCCTTAAGAATAGGAGAGAATTTCTCTACTCAATAAAATTATTTGAATAAATCATATCGATCTTTAAATCATTAAAAATGAGCATTAAATCATCTCAATATTATCTAAAGACTATTGTAAAAACGCTGATAAAATCGTAAATTAAAATATAAAATGATGAAAAGTCAAATGTATAGTTCCTTAACAAAACGACACAATACCAAATGTAGGGTTCAACTATGCAGAGTTCATTCTCGAAATGCAAGGTTGAAAACGTAAGGTTGATCACAAATTTACGGTTGATGATCCATACATTTTATTCTCAAAAGCAAGGTTCCATACATATGTAGGGTTCTTTAACCATAATTTTTATCTTTGTCAAATGTATGGTTTCATCAGAAAGTAAGGTTCTTCATACATATGTTTCGGTCAACATAGGGTTGATTAAATATATGTGCTAATATTTTATCATAAGATATAATACAAATGTAGGGGTTGTTCTTTGTGTTATGTTTCTTCAACGAACGATATGAACATTGTTTCCAAAATATGGTTAAGAGTGTTCCAAACACTTTCATGATTATTCCATGTGAATAATAAGTTTGAAAATATTTATAGAATAAGGAATATAAAGAATATTAACATCCTGAAATACATTTAATGTAATATCATTAGTAAAACAAACATGGGTATGTATGAGAATAAAAAGTAATAAGATTTATAGAGTATTGTAGAGACAATACATTCCCAACAGTTTTAAGAATATTGATCTTATATTTATTTCAAGAAATATCATCTATCATACATATTCTATGTTTATTAATTAATTATTTCTATGAATAATTTTTGATTTAATTATTGAGTTAGTTTTGTGTGAACAATGGATAAAAAGAGAGGATTTCATGTATACTTTCGGTAAGAATGGTTTTTGTTCATGAATAAGAATAATATGAATTATTTTTGGTAAATAATTCATGTCATTTCACATTTCATTTATCCATTTAGGTGATAGAGAAAATAATTTCTACAAATAATTAAATTTTTTGGGTGAAACAACTCGTTTTTTAAAGTGATATTTCATGGAGGAAAATAAATTTTTAAATCATCAACATTGATTCCATTATAATCACTTGTTTTATATTTTAATTAACATTTATTAGAGTATGTGGAATAGATTGATTATGGAAAATATATGAAAAAGGTATTAATTAATTTTAATTTATTAATTTTAATGATTTTATCTATATAAATTTTATTTATTATGGGATTCATGTTCACAAATATTCTTCAATTGTTGAACCACACATTGTTGATAAATCCATTATAATATAAAGAGGGGTAATTTTATCGACTAGTCATTTAATCCATATGGAAAGGATTTATTTTTAAATTCACACACTCGAGGTAAAATAATAAATCAATTTTGTGGTAATATAATAAATAATGATGAAGTGTTAGACAATGTTTTTGAAAAAAACATCACATATTAGAGTCAATATAGATCTATAACGAATCGTGGTTGATGATAATCCAGTTAGCAACTACGTGATGCCTAGGTTGAGTAAATCAGAGCTATGATTCTTGGTAGTGCTGAGGAGGAGTCCATGAACACATATGTATACCAATCGAAACATGATTATGACAAGACGATATATGTAATGGGTTTTAAGGAATCATAAAATGAAATCTTTAGTGAATTAAAACACATTTTTTGTGATCTATACTTAATAGAATCAAAAGGAAATATAAACAAAAAGTGTGTGTAACTAGATTAAAAGAAGCTCAATCGTACACCTTTTATGAAGAGTTCTTCATGAATATCACTAGGGTACCTGAAAAAATTCATCTACCACTGAGGGGATTAAAAAATCAAACATATATTATAACATTTTTGGAGGATCCATAAGTCAATAAGGATATTTATCCCCTTTACCTAGTAGAAAACTGGGCCTCCTAAAGAAATGGTTATTTAGAAGGATTTCATGAAATCATTTATGCCTAATAGTAGGGCTGTCATCTCTTTATATAATGATCCATGAAATATTTCATGTAATGACATTTTTTTGACATATTAAATGAATCTACATTTATTTATACTCATTGGAATTACTCATTGAATTCATTTAATTAATGGAATATATTTAATCTATTCATAATGAATTACATTAAATCCCTTATTAATGGATTAAAATTTCCGAAATAAGGTGGAAAGATACATGATCGAAAATTTAATTCATTAACATATATAATTCATGGCACGTCTAAAAATCACCCAATTGCACTAAAATCTCCTAATGAATTTTGAAAAAAATCACCATTCCACATGAATACATCCAAAAATACTTTTGAATATGTCATTATAATTATATTAAAATTTTGGAACAAAAACATTTCAAAAACTCAATCGTTATCTAGAGGTATAACTATGTGACCCTAAGGGCCTTAATAGTGTTAAAAACAAATATGAAAATTTTATTTCTTAAATGTAGGAAAAGGGAAAAATCTCTCAATGAATCAGTGGTACTCAATATACTAAGGGATTTTTAATGATCTCCCTCAAACATACTATAATATATATATGGGCATGTTCACCAGATGATGTGTCATATACATCCAATGTACACATGTATAATCCATATTTCTATGAAATAGAGTGTCCACTATATACGGAATAATTTTAATCTAGTATAGGATATATCATTTATCTTTATCTCCTAAAAAAGACTATATAAATCAATTAATATAACTCATTATTTCATTATAATAGACGAATACATGACATTTCCCTCCTAAAAATAGCCAAGAACATCATATGTGATGTAAAAAATCATGTAAATTCTATTACTATAACTATTTAAATCATGGTATACATGTATTAACTCATTATAAATGTGAACTAATCCTAACATGGTTTCACTATTAATATAATGATCATCAACGTACCCAACCACCAATATTTCTGTTAATTTAATATATATACTTCTACAAGTATGGTTTCAAATTTTGACTGTTCTCATGCTACGTATCATCCTAAACAGATGTAATGTTGATTTATAGTAAGTCTGAACTGATGGGTTTATCGAATATGGTATGAATTGACATTAAATACAAATTATCAGGTAAATCCAACTAAAAATTACCTACTTATTAACTCAAGAATTTATTCTTCATATCAAATATAAACCCCATTATAATTATTGAAATAGTTTTATAATTCCCACTATATATTATAACAAAAACCCAAAATACTCTATAATTATCCTTAATGAGGGATAACTCAATGTTATTATTTAATATAATATTATCCTTAGACCTTCCATATAATGTAAAATTTAATCCCACATGAATGAATGATAAATGAAGATTTCCTTTAATAAAAAATAATGATATATTTTATATTAATTTACACTTTTATGAATATTTAGTAGAACCATATATAGACACATTTTTTTCTTGTCACATTTGTAAAACCAGTATTTTTATGAATATATTTCTATTTTTTCTCGGTTTTATACTCGTATTATATCTATTTCTAATTTATGTCACATATATATGTCCATATAATAATTATCATCCACTAAAGATGTAGTAGTTAATATTTATCAAGTATAATAGTTTCAATAATGGTTATACTTAGGGCTCAGGTTCACGGTGTTCCACTATATTAATATATTCATAGTCTTTAACATAACAAAACTAAATTTTGTGATAATATCTGTTGTTTTCTACTTTTAACTAATTCTAATATTAATATAGTCATTTTTTATCTAACCTATTCCATCAAACATTTCCATTAAAATTAATGTGACATTTACATTTTTATTATCAAGAATATTAAAAAATATTTTACTATAAGGTGACATTAAAATTAACTATTTACACTTACTTTTTCTATTATTTCCTAAAATATTTTATGTTCTCATGTGAATTTCACTTTATCAAAATACCATGATAATAGAAATTACAATTTCATCATAGTTATTAAATATAATTATTTACAATTTACTTTACTATCAACTGTCCACAAACTTTTGGATATTATGTAACAAATCACTTAATATTGGATTGGAAAATTAATTTATTTTGTATCATTGATCTTATCTACATTCATAGACACACCCACTAGTCTATTATACTTTAAATTACTTCTGTTAATATTTTTAAAATATTCTATACAATCTTCTGTTTGTTTAAAAATAAATTGTAATTCTTATTATAAGAATATTTAATAAATAAAATATTTTTTTGATATTTTTATGGTATTCTATATTTTTAGAGATTTTTACTTACCATATTATTATTATTTCAAATAATTCACTAATGATTGATATGAAAAACTTCCCTCATATTTAAAACAATTACCAGATAATTACATTAATAATTTCCTCATATTTCAAACATGTAGTAGAATCTAATGATTCATAAACAATATGTATAATATTAAGCAACTATTTTTTTTCATTGTAAATTCTATTAAGAAAAAATAACCCATACCATATGAGATGTATAATATTAAGATATAAATAATTTATATATTATGAAATTTTCTTTTTAGATGTTCAAATCAATGATGTATCATATATTTTCTTCATTATGTGAATTTATATTAGAAGATATATCATTTAATATATTGATTCTGAAATACTATATTTTTAAAACTCTTGTAAAATATTCATTGGGTATTATATACACATAAAACTGAAGAATTATTTTTCATAAAAACATTACCTGATTGTTATATTCTATGATGTTTTAAAAAATATTTTAGGAATCATAGGTAATCCCATCATTTGGACTTCTTAATCACACTACATGATAACATTAGGTTTCAATTACTTTAGCTAACTAATTGAAGAATCGTTGTTGGAATTTAGATCTATATTATTCTTACAAATTAAAAATTTACCCTTTTGTGCTATCAATATGATATAATCCTCTAAATCAAATTTTAGGTTTATTTATTCCATAATTTTTTATAATATCATGTAAATGTTATTGTATTAATCCATACTATCTGATAATTCCCATAAATGAAAAGATTAACTAATTTCATAACATGAAAACCCCTTAAGGAACACCCTGGACTCACCATGTCATTAAAATACTCAATAATATTGAGTATATAATAAATTAATATGGTTTCATAGGTAATTTTTTATCTAATTAAAATATACTTATCATAAGAATCTATATGAATTTGATAAACAATTTCAATATTTGGTTACATAGGAAAGTGTTTCACAAACACATTGAATTTATTTTACACAAAAACTATTATTAACATAATAGTCCCAGGATTTTCAAACTCCATGATTCTCTTTTTCATAAAATTATTACAAAAGTATGATGATGATTTTATTATTTACAAAATAATATTTTTAATAGATAAATATAATGTCTTATATATTTCCTCAATGGATTTTAATTATTGTTCTCCCACTAAAATTTGTGACCACAACATCATATAAATTACTCAAGGCATGATTCTTATTTCAATGATCAATTACTATTCATTAAAATTCTTCTCAGAACATAGTTATTTTGGATGATAATCATCTCAATCATAAAAGTAGTGATTTATGGACTTTTTGGAAATTACTATTTACCTAGATCCATCATATGGATATACTCAACATTATTCTTCTAGTATACTTCCTATGAATTTCAATTCTATGTGAAACCCAACTCATATTCCACGATTATGTTATGAAAGGACATTTCAAGGGAAACATTCATTGAGATCGCACATAAGGATGAACCACTTTCACCCATTATATTCTTTTCATAAACAATATACTAGAGAGAAACCCTTCTATAGAAGAACCAAATCATAAGGATGATTATAGTCATTAAAATTTATACTTTCAAAGGATTCTTACAAATAATATTTTTGGTACTTTATAAATTTCAAAAGCCTCATCAATTTAACCTACACTACATGCATATTAAATTTAAAAATATTTCACCTCATGAAAAAATTATCATATCATGGATTCATTCCATAGAGTGTACATTATTATGAAAATTTAGTTTTATAATTTTTTTCATTAAAAAGAAAATTATTCTTTCAAACAATAATAACGTGTTGATATTTACAGAAGACCAAATTTTAATTACTCGCTCAAATATAGATGTAATGTCATAGCCTTAAACATTCCCAATTATTGGTTATTTAGAATACAATTCACTTACATTCAATCCTTTATATCATTTGTGATGAATTTTTATATAATTAGTTTCCCACCATTGCATGAATATATATGTAGGATCGAAATAGTGATGTAGATGCTCAATATACAAGAGGGGGGTGAATTGTATACTATAAAAATTCCTTTGGAACCTTTAAAGTTAGTTACAAATAACTATGTTTTCCTTAAGCAAGGGAAAGGGCTAAGTTTAACAAAGTTAAACTAAGCAAATTCACAACACCTCTAACACCAAATGCAAACTTGGAAAGAGATTCCGAAAGTTGGTTCCTGAATAATGGTTCCGGAAATTTAAACTTAACAAAAGATACAATATGAGATTCTACATTAAAGAATATAGAATCTAAATGAAACAGAGTACAAGTAAGGAAGTATAATAAAGTTATACATTCCTTATAATACAAAATGCAGCGGAATTTAAACACGTAGTAAAACTACATGTAACAAAATATAAGTCTTTTAACCCAACGAGAAGGGTATCACACAACTTTCTATAAAGATCCCTTGATTTATACTTTCAAGCAATTCTTTCTTACCCACACCAGGGTAAGCCCTCGATAAGAAGATCGGAGTCTATGTCTTGCTATCCCCGCAAGACCTCAACTTCAAGGTAGTTGGCAACCTCTATCTTCCTCATCAAGGAAGCCCTCAAACTTCAAGGTAGTCGGCACCTCTGTCTTCCTATCCCCGGAAGTCCTCAAATGTAATCAACAAAATTCAGAGTCATGTGATGCTTTGAGAGTTAATAAGAGCCTCTATCTCTAGAAATCAATTCAACGGCATGTATGCACAATAATCAAGTTGTTAATCCATCCATTAGTTCTGAGCTCTTTCAAATGAGATCCTATTTATAGGTAAGGTCGGCTCCTTCTCCAACGGTCATATTTTCCTTAAAAATCGGAGGGACCTGTACACGTGTAACTTAACCAACGGTTAGTTTTATAACAGAATAGACCACATCGTTTTATAACAAATCAAGTGTAACAGAATGTACGACATCGTTTTAAGTCTAAACTAAAAAGTTTGGAGTGAAGATTCAGAGTGAATGTTCGGAGTGTAAAAATATATTAAAGAGTAGAAAAAACATAAAGGCATAAGAAAAATGAAAGTTCGGAGTCTAAAAAATAATTTTCGGAGTCTAAATAAATTCGGAGTGTATAAAACAAAGATGATCAGATTCTGTTTAATAGGTGAATTCGGAATGAGAATTCGGAATGAGAATTCGGAATGAGAATTCGTCATCCGAATTCGTTATGAGAATTCATCATCAAAATTTGTGATGAGAATTCTTCATCAGAATTCGTAATGAGTATTCTTCTTCAGAATTCGTAATGAGAATTCGTCATCAGAATTCATAATGAGAATTCATTATCAGAATTCGTAATGAGAATTCATTATCAGAATTCGTAATGAGAATTCATTATCAGAATTTGTATTGAGTATTCTTCATCAGAATTCGTAATGAGAATTCGTCATCAGAATTCATAATGAGAATTCATTATCAGAATTCGTAATGAGAATTCATTATCAGAATTCGTAATGATAATTCATTATCAGAATTCGTAATGAGAACTTATCACAAGAATTCGTAATGATAATTCATTGTCGAACTTCATAAGGATTCGCATCCTGAATCTGATGTAGATTTTAATTAGAGTTCGTATTCGGCGTTCGGAATGAAACATAATTATAGTTCTCATCTGGATTTCGGAGTGAAACTTTATTACAGTTCTTGTCCATAATTCAGATCCTAAAAACAGAATAGCTTATATCAAAGTTTCAAACAATTCCCAGAATATTGAAATGAATCCGAATCTTATACTTAAGAAAAATATGGATGAAAATATGTTAAGGATAATTTTTCTTATAAAAGAGATTTTCCTTATAAAAGCAATTTTCCTTATAAAAGCAATTTTTCTTATAAAAGAAATTTTCCTTATAGATAAGGTGTTTGTGATTTTCAAAACATGAAGGAATGGAAAATTCATAAGTAAAACCTTATTGACTCAACAATCTCCCCCTTTTTGGAAAGCACAAACATCCTTACGAAAAAGAAATTCTAAGGAGAAAGAAAAACATTAAGGATTATCTACCTTTTCTTTAAGGATATTGATGAATACGACTAACTCCCCATTAGGTTTTGAAACTCTAAATATCGTATTCTAGATTTCCAAAGTTACATTTTATTACGAATAAGAAGGTATTCTTTGATGAGAAACTCCCCCTTAGATAAACTTTTATTAGAGTTCTTTTTCTTAAGTATCTTTTCCTTCTCCCCCTTTGTGATTTTAAAAAATAATTCGAGGGAATGGAAAAAATAAGAATGTAACTGAAAGATTAGTAGCAACAACAAAAGAAACGACAAGAACAAATTTCATTAAGTTTGAAATGTCGGCAACAAAAGAAAATACAACAAAAGATCAGATCTATCTATTTTGGATATTTTTCCTTCACCATGAGACTCTTAAGAATAGTCTTGATCTTCTTTAAGTCTTTATGATCTTCTTCAGCTTGCTTCTCTAAGACCACTATTCTTGCAGATTGAGCTTCAATCTTTTCTTCCTGGGCTTGAAACTTTTCTTCCGGAGCTTTGATATTTTCTTCCTGAGCCTTCAACTTTTCTTGATAGTCAATCTGATGATCCCTCTCAAACTTCCAGTTTTGAGAGATAGAATTTAGCTTCCCATTCAGATCTCTGACTTCTTAAATCGGAAATTTATTTTCATATGTCAGCTTCTCTGTAAAGGAAGATGTCAGCTCATTTATCTTCCTGTCCTCAGTCTCAAAGGCATCCTTGAAATTGTCTTTAAATTCATCAAATAGCCTCATCTCTTCTACAGTCTTCCTCGACCAGTTTGTCATCCTCTTTAAATATTTTCTCTCAGATTCATAGCCCATAAAGAACGTTTTGAACTGAGCCTCTATTTCAACACACTTTTCCGTAACCATAGATACGGAGTCTGATTTCTGATTTAAAGCATGTTGGAGCATCTGACATCTTGAGTTAATACTTGAGAAGGTCGGAATGGTTCCCACCAACTTTTTAAAGACTGAACAACAATGTCATGCCCCACCGAAGATGACTCCGAATCCGAGACTCTGCTTGGAGAATTTTCTTCTTCAATAAGGTCATGCTTTCTCTTTGAAGAACTACCAACTTCCTTTCTCTTCATCAATTCTGAGCTCGGATTATCAGCAATAATTTTCATTCCCTTGTCTTTTTTTGGAATAGAATCCTGTTCTGAAGTTTTCTTTTCACTATCAGAGACTTGGACAACATTATCTTCCTCATCAGCAACATCCTAAACACCAACCTCTACGTTTTCCATCTGAGCAATATCATGTAAAAGTTTTTATTCTTCTCCATGATAAGCTACTTTTTCTTCTCCTTTCTCTTCTTCCATTGCTGGAGTAACTAGCTTCGAAGATTCAGCTTCGGAAGTTCGGAGCGATAAGTGTTCCGAAGGTGTCCCCTTATAATCATCTACTTGCTTTAACACATCTCCGGTTTCACCACTTCATTCAGAAACATCTTCTTCTTCTTCCACTTGCTCAACTTTCTCTACTTCCTCAGCAGTCTTGGCAACCGCTTCTTCTGGTGCAACGAAATTTCTTCCTGGAGTCTCAGGTATAGATTCCAATGAAAAATATCTCAAAATAGGAATATTTTCTGAAACCATCTCATTGAATTTCAACAAAGCCTGAGCTACCTTTGCTTCAGTCATCTTCTTCTTGAGTTTCTTTTCTTTTTCTTGTTTTTCGAGCTCATCCGTGGTTCATTCCATCAAGGCCTTAGCCTCCGCAGGGTCCAAGCCAAACTGAGGCTCCCCTTGAACTCTCTTTTCTTTCATCTCCCTCCATTTAGTAACAACCTCATCTGGGTAAGATTTCTTCTTCTTTGGTTTTGGAGGTGCGGAATGAACTTCCTTAGACTTGGGACCCTCGGCTTGTACTTCCACTTCCTTCAGCTTTCTCTTCCTTACCGGCTTAGAGGATTCCAGATCAGCAGCTTTCAGAACTGATTCTTTTTGAGCAGGTAGATCAATAAACTGTCCAGACTCCTTGTCAAAGGCTACATCCATTCTTTTGAGTGTACCATCACTCTCCAGCATAATCTTGGAAACTCTCAGCTTAGATTTGCAAGACTCCTTGAAAGAATCAAGGCACTGAACTATTAACTTGGAGAGGATTGCTGGATACATTATAATCTGAGCTCTCATATTTCCTTTTCTTCAAATTATCAAGAGTGATAAGAATGTGCTTCATCATATTAAACTTCCTCATATTTATCAGAAAATCTAGGATGTAGATCTCACTCTTCTTTAAGCTGTCTTTGTCACCCTTCCTCGGTACGATAAGACCATGTACCCATAACTCTAGAATCCGGAAATTTGTAGATAAACTAGAAATATTCGGAGCCTTATCATCAGCCAGTCCGAGAGTTTATAAGGCTCTTTCCTTGTCGAAGCTACCCTTAGAATCCGGAAACACATGAGAAATAAACTCAACTTCACCTTCATTATTTAGCCCTACCAAGCTGGCTGCCTTGGTATATGAAAGCTTATAATCTTACCATAAGACTTAAAAGAAAATTTCTCCATTCCATCTTCATTAAGAAAAGAAAATGTTTCATAGAATTCAACAAGCAAATCCGAATACACTTTATCTTGGTTCCAAGGTTTTGACACCGCAACATCTTCCCAACCATTAAGCTTGATATTCTTCAAAATAAGAGAGTCGTTCTTGTTGAAGAAATCCGGATAAACTAGCCTCTCTCTGTATACTAACCACTTCAAAACTGGTTTGGAGGAATACATGTCTTGAGAAGCTACTTCCACAGACATTCGGATCTAAAGACCACTGAGAAGTTCGGATCGGTGAAAGCTGAAGTTCAAAACGGCCTTAAAACAGAGGGGCAGAGCTTCGGGACACGAGAGATTGAAAACCGATGTGGGATTACTATTTGGATCCCCTTTATATAGGCAATGAGATGACGGTTCAACTTCCACGGTTGATCGAATGGTTGTGATAAGCTGAGATCTGATCTGACGGTCGAAAACCAATTCTCTTGAATCCGTTATTTTGTGGTTTTTATTAAAACAATCAATGAAGAAAATTATAATCCGAAAACAAAATATAAGAAAATGCCAGCAAGTAAAATATGACTACGAAAACTTGGGTAAGGAAATCATACCGTTCGGATTGTCTTAGGAGGAATATTCGTAATTGGTAACATTCATACGAAAACTTCGAAAAACAACTTTATTACGAAAATAAAAAATTCAGAAAACTGACTACGAAGAACTAACTCAGTAAGGAAAACTCAGTATGAAAATTTCATTACAAAATTTTGAAAACAAAAAACCTATTATGGATGATTCGGTATGAAAATCCCGTTATGAATGTATCAGTACAAAAATTTTCCATTCCATAAGTGTTCAATATGAAGTCTATGATTCCAGAAGTCTTCTATATGAACATATCCATTCTTGAAATTTTAGTTCCGGAAATTCAATTCCGGAATTTTAATTCCGAAAAGTATGAAAACAGTTTTTGAAAAACTTTGTTAAACTAACAATCAAATGTACTCCCCCTATGAAAAGGAGTTTATTGCTCTCAGGAGACTATTTCAACATAATGTTAATGAAAAATGATTACCTTATAATTATCATTCCTAACTTCTGTTTAATGTATTCAAATCTATCAGAAGGAAAAGATTTTGTGAAAATATCAGCAAGTTGATCTTGTGTTCCGATAAACTGAAGAATAATATCTCCTTTAAGTGTGTGATCCCTAAGAAAGTTATGCCAAATATCTATGTGTTTTTCACGGGAGTGATGTGCAGGGTTATTACTGAGGGAAATGGCACTAGTGTTATCACACAAAATTTGAGTTTTAGTAAAACTCAAGCCATAGTCTGTGAGTGTGTGTTGCATCCACAACACTTGATCACAACAACTTCCAGCTGCTACATGTTCAGCTTCAGCAGTGGAGAGTGTTGTAGAAAGTTGCTTCTTGCAGGACCAAGAAACTAATGAATCTCCTAAGAAATGGCAAGTTCCGGATGTACTTTTTCTATCCATTCTACATCCACCAAAGTCAGCATCAGAAAAGCATTTTAGGATAAAATCATTTCCAGATGTATAAAATAATCCTAGATCCATGGTTCCCTTAAGGTAGCAAAAAATTCTTTTTACTGCCTTTAAGTGAGATTCCTTAGGATTGGATTGATATCTTGCACATAAGCATACTGAAAAAATTAAGTCTGGTCGACTAGCTGTTATGTATAGTAGACTTCCTATCATACCTCTAAATGATGTTTGATCTACTGGTTTCCCAGCATCATCAAGGTCTAAAGAGTTTGAGGTACCAATGGGAGTACTAATACTTTTAGTGTTCTCATAACCATACATTTTAAAAAGATCTTTAATATACTTATGTTGAGATATGTAGGTTCCTTCTGGTTTTTGAGAAATTTGAAATCCAAGGAAAAATTTTAACTCACCCATCGTACTCATTTCAAACTCAGATTTCATTAGACTTGCAAAAGAGTCGGTCAAAGATTGATGAGTTGAACCAAATATGATGTCATCAACATAAATTTGAACAATAAAAATATTTTTCTTATCATTCTTTATAAAAAGGGTTTGATCTTCATTTCCCTTAACATATTTATTTTGAAGAAAAAATCCAGTGAGTCTATCATACCATGCTAGTGGGGCTTGTTTAAGGCCATACAGAGCTTTGGTAAGTCTAGAAACATAATCAAGATGTTTTGTATCTTCAAACCCAGGAGGTTGTTCAACAAAAACTTCATCTTGAACATAACCATTAATAAAAGCACATTTCACATCCATTTGGAAAAGTTTGAATTTAAAGAATGCTGCAAAGGAAAGTAGAATACAGATAGATTCACGTCTAGCTACTAGAGCATAGGTTTCTTCATAGTCTATTCCCTATTGCTGATTATAGCCTTTAGCAACAAGTCTAGCTTTATTTCTTACTATGATTCCATTTTCATCACATTTATTTTTGAAAACCCATTTGACTCCAACTAAAGAAGTTTCCTTAGGTCTTTCAACCATGATCCAGACTTTATTCCTTTCGAATTCATTTAGTTAATCTTGCATGGCTTTAATCCAATCATCATCACCTAAAGCTTCATCAGTGCTTTTATGTTCTAATTGGGAAAGAAATGATAGATGTTCTAATTCATTTCTTAAGTAACTTCTAGTCCTTACAGGTTGATTTACATCACCAATGATGCTATCATTGGGATGATTCTTAAGAAACACCTGATTTGGGTTTTGAAAAGCCTGTTCATCATCATAGGGTAGAATGTCTTCTGGGGTAAATGTTTCAGGAATATCTTCTTGAACATTATCCTTATCAGAAGGTTCTTTTATCAAAGGTTTATAGTCAGTTATTGAAAACTCGTCCAAGGATGTAGGCTGAGGTGTTTTAAAAAACAAAAGGATCTGACTCATCAAATTTTACATGTACTGATTTTCAACAGTACAATTGTTTTTATTAAAAACTCTATAAGCCTTAGATGTTGTGGAATAACCTAAGAAAATTCCTTCATCAGATTTTGGTGCAAATTTATGTAAGTTATATTTAGTATTCAGAATGAATACATTGCAACCAAAAACCTTGAAGTAGGATAGTCTTGCTTTTCTACCATTCCATAACTCATAAGGAGTTTTATTAAGAAAAGGTCTAATCAAAACTCGATTTATAGTATAGCAAGCAGTACTTACAGCTTCAGCCCAGAAATGTCTAGATATAGAATATTCACTGAACATGGTTCTAGTTATCTCTTGAAGAATTCTATTTCTTCTTTCAACTACACCATTTTGTTGAGGAGTTCTATGTGCTGAAAAAGTGTGAGTAATACCTTTTTTACTACAAAAAGTTTCAAAATCAGAATTTTGAAATTCTCCTCCTTGATCACTATGAATAGTTTTCAATGGAAGGTTTTTCTCATTTTTAACACGAGCTCTAAAACTTTTGAAATAAGAAAAGCTTCAGATTTCTTTGCTAGAAAATTAACCCAAGTAAATCTAGTGTAATCATCAACTAGAACAAACACATAGTATTTTCCTCCAATACTTCTAGTTTGTGTTGGACCAAAAAGTTCCATGTGCACTAACTGTAATGCATCAGTTGTTGAGACTTCACCGATTGATTTAAAACTAGACTTATGTTCCTTTCCATATTGACAGGGATCACAAACTTTAGAAGAATCAAATATATGCTCCGGTAGATCCTTAACAAGTTTCTTCTTAGTGAGTTTACATAAGTTCCTAAGGTTACAGTGACCTAGTCTTCTAGGCCATAACCAGGAATGATCTTCCATTTCACTAAGGAAAGGTAAATCTTGGCTCCTAAGGTCTTCTATATTTAAGGTGTAAACATTCTCTTGCCTATTGGCTGAGAGAATAAATTCTTCCTTGGAATTGTGAACTAAGCTCTTATCATTCCTAAAATTTACAAGGTAACCTTCATTACATAAATGACTTATGCTAATGAGGTTGTTCTTAAGACCCTTAACAAAATGAACATTTGAAATAAATGTTTTACCAAGAAAATCAATATTACCAATACCAACAATCTCACCCGTAGAATTATCTCGGAAAGTTACCTTTCCTCCTTTCATTTTGATAATCTTTTCAAAATAGATTTTGTTACCAGTCATTTTTTGGGAACATCCACTATCCATGTACCGTGTATTGTTGCTGGTACTTTCTTTATTTTCCTGAAATTAAGAAGAAAATTAGACTTTCAGAATCCAAACTTGTTTGGATCCGAGATTTCTAGAAAATAAAATTTTAGGTACCCACATCTTCTTAGAGAAATAAGATTTGTGAAATCCTAGAGATTGGGTCTGGTTTAAGGAACAATTCTTTGCCCAGTGACCACCACATTGACACTTCGTACAAAATGGGTCACATTGAGGAACAAAATAATTGTTACTGAAAATTGGTTTTGCATGGGTATAACCAAATCCGGATTTATTTCTTAAAGGTCATATTTGGGAATACATTTTATCAAAATTTTCCTTACCATGGGTAAAGTTTGATAAACACTTCTTTAACGAAAAAATTTCAGAATTGATTTTTATAACCAAGTTTGTATCCTTAAAATCATTAGTTTTAGAACTAGAGCGAGGCTCGAAAACATTTTTATTAGAAATTACTTTTTTTAATTATTTATAAAGTTTGTTCTTCTCAGAACTTACTTCCTCAAGATTTTTTGAAATACTTTCAAAATCAGCATTTTTCTTGTCAAGATCATTAGAAAGATCTGATATCTCTTTTGTATGAATATAATTCCTAGAGTTTTCCTTATCAAGTTTCTTATTGAGTTTAGAATTTTCAATCTCAAGAAGTTCAGCAAACCTAGAGACTTCTTCATAAGTAGGTAAAGTATTTTCTTCATCAGAAGAAGATTCTTCATCAGAAGAATCATAATACTTACTATCATTAGAATTTAAAGAAACATTGGTCAATGATTCAGCATTTCGTACCTTAGCCATAAGACAATGATTATCAATAGGTAATCTGGCTATAAGACCAAGATTCTTCTGTCCTGAAGA
Source organism: Viscum album (assembly GCA_963277665.1). Taxonomy (NCBI): domain Eukaryota; kingdom Viridiplantae; phylum Streptophyta; class Magnoliopsida; order Santalales; family Viscaceae; genus Viscum; species Viscum album. The sequence continues at coordinate 305,110,300 of OY728166.1, forward strand.
TTCATAATCAGAAGATTCATCTGAAGAGTCACCACCACTGGAACTCAAGGTGTCATTAGCTTTCAGAACTTTCTTAGCTTTTGTTTTAAAATACTTCTTTCTATTCCTGTCTGAATGTCATTTATTCCTTTCTTTATTTTTGAGCATAGGGCAATCTGGTCTTATATGTCCAGCTCTCTTGCATTCATAACAAGTAACTTCTCCATCTTTCTTATCTTTCATTTCCTTTTTCTTATATTTGGATTGGAAATTTCTCTGGCCAGCTATCTTGTTCATCCTTTGAGCAAGATTTTCTAATTCATTTTCTGATATTTCACTCTCACTAGAATCTGATTGAAAAATAACTTTCTTAGACTTGGATCTGGTTACTCTCTTAGGAGTCTTAGCTTTCATCTAATTTGATGTTGTTGTAAAAGCAACAGTACCATTTCCATTTTTCTTTTTGATGTTGTCAGCATCTCTCTTTATTCTGGTTTCATGTTGGAGAAGAGTTCCCAAAAGCTCATCAAGAGAAATATGAGTGACTTTCCTGTTCTCATATATAGATGTTCTTTTGGACTCCCACTCATTAGGCATGATATCAATTATCTTATCCACACAGTCTTCATCATCTAAACCTTTCTCTCCCATAGACTGTAGGCTGTTTACGATAGTCATAAATCTCTGTTGTACTTTACAGATTGGTTCTCCATAAGGAAAGTTGAAGCCATGATATTCAGCTCTAAGCATAGCTCTCCTAGTCTCAATCACCATAGATGTTCCAAAGTGTGTAACCTCTAACTTCTTCCAAATACAGTTATCTCCTTCACAAGAAGAAATTTGGCTATATATATTTCCGGTCTTTGAACAAAGTAAAGTATTGCGTACCTTATAGTTGAGTTGATATTCTTGCTTTTCTTGGTTAGTAAAAGTTCTAACTTCCTTGTCAGGAATTTTATAATCACCAGTAAGCATAATAAAATTGTCCACTCCAGTATTGATAACAAAAGTCTTAATTAGATCTATCCAGTACTCATAATCATTACCATCAAATATTGGTGGTCTTGTAGGATTTAGATTATCAATAGAACCAACATTAATTCCTTCCATACTTATAATAACATTCGGCGCAGAAACTTGTTAGTAGAAAAGATTCGTAGTAACAATGTTCGGAATTAAAATGTTCAGAATGGAAAAGTGAGAAAGAAAAACTTATACGTTAGTACAAATATTTCAGAGACCTCCTTTGATACCAATTTTAGGATTGGTATAGAGTATGAGGTTTCCAAACTATGATACCAATTGTAGGATCGAAATAGTTATGTAGATGCTCAATATACAAGAGGGGGGTGAATTGTATACTTTAAAAATTCCTTTGGAACCTTTAAAGTTAGTTACAAATAACCATGTTTTCCTTAAGAAAAGGAAAGGTCTAATTTTAACAAAGTTAAACTAAGAAAATTCACAACACCTCTAACACCGAATGCAAACTTGGAAAAAGATTCAGAAAGTAGGTTCCGGAAAAATGGTTTCGGAAATTGAAACTTAACAAAAGATACAATATGATATTCTCCCTTAAAGCGTATAGAATCTAAATGAAAAAGAGTACAAGTAAGGAAGTATAAGAAATTTATACTTTCCTTATAATACAAAATGCAGCGGAATATAAACACGTAGTAAAACTACAAGTAACAAAATACAATTCTTTTAACCCAAAGATAAGGGTATCCAACAACCTTGGATAAAGGTCCCTTGAATTATACTTTCAAGCAAGTCTGTCTTACTCATACCAGGGTAAGCCCTCGATACGAAGATCAGAGTCTTTGTCTTGCTATCCCCGCAAGCCCTCAACTTCAAGGTAGTTGGCAACCTCTGTCTTCCTCAACAATAAATCCCTCGAACTTCAAGGTAGTTGGCACCTCTGTCTTCTTATCCCCGGAAGTCCTCGAATGTAATCACCAACATTCTGAGTCGCACGAAGCTTTGAGAGTTAATAAAATCCTCTATCTCTAGAAATCACTTCAACAACATGTATGCACAATAACCAAGTTGTTCATCCATCCATTAGTTCCGAGCTCTTTCAAATGAGCTCCTATTTATATGTAAGGTCGACTCCTTATCCAAAGGTCATATTTTCCTTAAAAAGCGGAGGGACCTGTACACGTGTAACTTAACCAACGAATAGTTTTATAACAGAATAGAAGACATCGTTTTATAACGAAAAAAGTGTAACAGAATGTACGACATCGTTTTAAGTCTAAACTAAAAAGTTCTAAGTTAAGATTCAGAGTGAAAGTCCGGAGTGTAAAAATATATTAAAGAGTAGAAAAAATATAAAGGCATAAGCAAAATGAATGTTCGGAGTCTAAAAAATAATTTTCGGAGTCTAAATAAATTCGGAGTGTATAAAACAGAGATGATCAGATTCTGTTTAATAGGTGAATTCGGAATGAGAATTCGGAATGAGAATTCGTCATCAGAATTTTTTATGAGAATTCATCATCAGAATTCGTAATGAGAATTCTTCATCAAAATTCGTAATGAGTATTCTTCATCAGAATTCATAATGAGAATTCTTCATCAGAATTCGTAATGAGAATTAATTATCAGAATTCGTAATAAGAATTATTTATCAGAATTCTTAATGAGAATTCATTATCTGAATTCGTAATGAGTATTCTTCATCAGAATTCGTAATGAGAATTCATCATCAGAATTCGTAATGAGAATTCATTATCAGAATTCCAAATGAGAATTCATTATTAGAATTCATAATGAGAATTCATTATCAAAATTCGTAATGAGAACTTATCACAAGAATTCTTAATGAAAAAATCATTGTCGAACTTCATAAGGATTCGCATCCTGAATCTGATGTAGAACATAATTAGAGTTCGTATCCGGCATTTGGAATGAAACTTTATTACAGTTCTTATCTGGATTTCGAAGTGAAACTTTATTACAGTTCATGTCCAGAATTCGGATCCTAAAAACAAAATACCTTATATCAAAGTTTCAAACAATTCCGAGAATATAGAAATGAATCCGAATCTTATACTTAAGAAAAATATGGATGAAAATATGATAAGGATGATTTTTCTTATAAAAGCGATTTTCCTTATAAAAGCATTTTTCCTTATAAAAGCAATTTTCCTTATAAAAGAAATTTTTCTTATAGATAAGGTGCTTGTGATTTTCAAAACAATATGGAATGGAAAAGTCATAAGGAAAACCTTATTGAATCAAAAATTTATTACTTAAAAAAGTAAACACATCCACTTAGTATCTAATTTTCCAAAAAAACAAAACATCAATGTTATAAAAAGTTTCCTTTTCTTGAAACATCTTGAAAAACCATCTTTACATCAACCTTTCCTCTAATCATCTTCTAATCCCTGTGAAATTTTTTTGAGTCATTTAATGAGCATAAGAATATTAGTAAGAAACGTAAAACTACCAAAGAAATGATTAACCTATGAATATTTGTAAAAATTACCTTTTCAAACTAAATTTTGGGTTATAAAATTTTTTATTTCTTAAGAAATAATATTCTTTCCTCAATTATTTTCATAAAAAATTATTTATATATATTAAATTATAAAATAAGACTCATAATGGTTTCATTGAAATTAATAAATAAAAATCAAAACATTTTCTTAAAATCATGCTTTTAGCGCTCAAGATGTAGAAAATACTTTCTATAATATTTATCTGAATATCATATTTCATAAAATAGTATTATTTACATAAAACCCCAAAGATAACATAGAAAAATCATGTGGGTAACTCAAAAAAATAATTTTCATATAACTCTTACATATAGAATAACCATCGCAGTTATAAATGCAATAACCATCATGATTAAAAATGGAAAAACCATCACAGTTATAAATAGGGTATCCCCAATAGTTACACATAGAATAAAAATCATGATTAATAATGGAGTAACCATCATGGTTACACATGGAAGAACCTTCATGGTCAATATACAAAAATTAATCATACCCAATTCATTAGAGAGATATAAAGGGAACTCCCTTCATAAAAGCTATATTGAGCTCACCCATCTCTCATGATCAATAATGGGGATCAACCCATCATATAAGCTATATGGGGATCACCAATTTAACCTATATAATTTAAATTACCATATCAAGAATAAAACATTTTATATATACACCTTCTTTATAAAACATTAAATTTCTTTAATCGTTTTTTAAAAAACATTCATATATCAAAATACAATTTTCATTTAAAAAATAATTTTAAATACCAAAAAACTAAAAAAATCATAACTATGTTTTCTATTTAAACAAAAAAATTAATATTTTTTATGAATAAAAAAATAAAATAATGATAATGGATGCAGTAAACGACAATGTATCTATATATATTAAAATATAACATTCCTTTTGTATTTCTGTAAAAAATTCCAAATTAAACACATAAAAATATTTTTCATAAAAAATAAATTAAATTAAAATTATCCACAAAATTTACATTATAAATATTTATGTCCATATAAATACATCAATTTTTTAAAATATGAACATGATAGAAAAATAAATTATACAGATTCATTAAAATTGGATGTTTATAAGATTGTCTCTTACCTTTTGTCTAACTTGTCACATCCACTCATTGTCATCTGGAATAAAAATGATTATTAATTATTTATTTTATTTAAACCATGTTAAAAGTATATTATTTATTTTATTTCACATACAACCATGTTATATATAATTACTTAATCAGCTAATTTCATGTTGGGTGTATTGGTTACATTTGGATCATATATCCAAATCCAATTTGGTAGGTTGAATATGCTCAAAGTGTACTTTATTACATAATATACATGATAAAAATAATAATAATAATGAAATACTCATCATTTTTACACATCAATTATAATTATAAAATCAATCATGAAATATTGTTATAAAAAATGAACTACATTACAATCATCATTGTGGTAGGTCCTACATACAAATCAGTAACATTTATATTTTTCAAAGATAATTCAGGATTTGTTTTATTTTTTATCTATTATTAATGTTAAAAATATCATAAATACTGTATTAATTATATATATCATCCATATTATGTGAATATTGAAAGTAATTGTATGCCATTGTTGAAGTGGTAGTCCACACCTATGCACGAACGATGTAATCTTTTTTCAGTGAATGAAAAGGTATTAAATTAGTTGTTATATTAAATTTAATGAAATATAAAAATTTCATTAATATTTTATATATTAACATAATCCATCATTGTAACCATTTTTTATGGTTTTAATGGAAAACCAATTACATCGGCTGATGAGATGACAATCTACCATACACACGAATGATGGATTCATTTTCCATTTGAAGGATTTTTTAGATGGATATAGGTTATGAAATTAACATAATAACATATTAGTATATATTATATTCAAATTTTAATATATATTAATGGTTTAGGATGGGTTTATGGAGGTGGAAGATGAAATGGAAAGAAACATTCTGTTTAGAAATATACCGCTTCTTTAGAAAACCTATGTTTCTTTACACCATAATACCTTTAATGTTGGTGTTAAGCCCAAAATAATGATTATAGGGTGTGTATATGGATTTTTGGAATTCATTAGTTCTATTATATTATGAAACTCATAGCCTATGATATGTGAATAAATTATAATAATAGGTACCCTTTTATAAGAGATGAGAGGAGCACTCTTGTAATTTCAGAAACTATTAAATTAATATAAATCTATTTTGATGTAAAAATGGAAACAATATGAGGATATTGGAATTTAATATTGTTATTATTTTAATTATTCTCATCCCAAAAAATTTGGATAGTTTTGGAACCAATTTTTAACCTTATATTTTTTAAATCGTCATTAACTTTTTGAAAATTATTTTGATTTGAAAAAAATACCATTTAGGGTTTAAAATGGTTACTATAAAGGGATAAATGGACCTTAAATAAACCATGAATGATATTTTTCACCTTATCCTAATCGCGTGGTAGCAAATATGATTTTTAGAAATCTGAAATCATTTAATAAAATAATAACTTCATAAAATATCAAAATGTTAATTTTAAAACTACTCATTTATATTGATTTTAGTAACATCAATAAACATATTAAATTAAAATGAAATCTTTTAATAAATTCCCTGTATATTTTTTCTAGAAAATTATTTTATCACACTATTTCATCGAATCATATTAATATTAATACTGTTAATATCTTTTTTTATTCTGTTAATTGAACAAATAACGCGTCAGTGTTGCATAAGCATTAAATGAAAATATTCACAACTAAAAATAAAAAATAATTTTTGATGATTAATATAAATAATTTATATTTATAATTAATCTTATTAATATATTTTAAATTCTTTTTATCCCCATGTTTACAATATTGTATTTATTAAAAATAAGATTGATATTTGTTAATTTTTTTCACAAAATATTAAAATTTTCACAATCAAACTAAATTGAAATAATGTCATAGATAAAAAATTTATGATTTTGGGTGAATTAGAATAATTAAATTAATTTAATGTTACTATGATGGTAATTTTTTTATCCATATAATATTTTTATTAACCATTAATTACCTAATGTATTATTTACTATTGAAAAAAAACAATGGTTACTATTCATATATAATAATCAAAGGTACCCATTAACGAAATTAGGACCGCTTTATTCAAAATATGGAATCCATTTTTAAAAAATATACAGTACATAAGAGTCATGATTAAATTTATAATTAAACCAAAAAATTTGAAGGAATATAAATTTTTTAAAACAATTCCATTTATAATATAAAAAGAATTTATTCAAAATTCACGCATGAAATTAATTTCCAAAAAGATAATATTATTATATTAAAATTAGAGGAACTAATTACATAAAAATATACCCCCAAATAAAATTTCACTTTTTAAATAATCGAGATGAAAATAAAAGTTTCAATAAAAATTATTTAATTTTATTATTCACTGAAAAATGAATATTTTTAGAAATTTATAAAAAATTATTCTTCAGATAATTTTTATATGATAAATAAAAAACGAAATTAATACGAACAAATATTTTCTGTAAAATTTCCTTGAATTTAATATATTATTCATTCGTATATATTAATAAAACCATTTATGATGAAAATTTATTTTTGAAAAATAAATTGACTTTAGGAAAAAATGATTTCTTAATTTATAAGAATTAGTTAATATGTTATTATTATGTAAGAATAATATATATTTCATATTCTGGTTAATAGTATTAATTCATTCAAATTTAATGCCTTGTTTGTAATAATCATATTTAAATTATAATATTTCATTGGACATTTATGCACAGTGGTGTTAATTTTGTATACAATTAAAAATATATTTTATTTTTAGAAAATAATGATACTCACCTCTCCCAAAATAATAAATTAAGTACTCATAATTTTAACATGATCTTAGTTGTACAAGGTTGACATTTTGAAAAAATATTTGTTTAAATTCTTCACTACAAAAAGGGTTAATAAAATATCATGTTGAAAATTGTGAATGGGAAGAGTATATGTCATCTAGAATAAAACATAACTAGGATTACACAACTATAAAATTTTTGGGAAGTAGAAATATGAAAATGGAAGAGAAAAACATTGAAGGAATAAAATAGAGTGATCTGTAACATATTATAGATAAATTCAACGATCAAAAAATTATTAATCTGTAATGGGTGAATATAATAATGATTTATCAAAGATGAATGTGATGAGATAAAATTTTGGGTCAATGCATTGGGTAATAAGGATTTAAATGCCATGGTTTCTCTAAAGAAATTTAGGGAATATACTGTGATGGGTATTCCAAATGTAACCATGAGGGTTACTCCCTACGTAAGAATGTTATTAATGCCTCAAGTTACCTTTATGTCTTATGATTTCTATGAGTTATTCATAAAACATATTATTTCATGAGGTATGTTAAAGTGCTTATGTTTTATGATTGAAGTATGATTTCATTGATTCTTATAAATACAGGGACTAATGTTTTCTTTCCGTATTTTTATATCCCTTACTGAGATTTTTATTCTCATCCCATCTTTTTGAAATGTTTTTCACAGGTCAAGGAAAATGTACATGATGTGATGATAGTGTCGAGGAAGTGTCAAGAATGAATCAATGTTTTATTTTAAATATTTTTATTTCGATGGAAAAAATGAATATTGTCATTGATGTAACCACCTTGTTTAAATGTGGAATGTAATGCATGATTTATGATCCAATTCTCTAAAACTCTAAACCTGAAATGATCCCCAATGTGTATTCTTGAAATAACTCAAGATTTAGTAAATTTTACGGTTGGGGCCTTATAGTTGGAATCATAGGTCGGTATAGATAACTTTAGGAGTTAGAATTCTATTAAATGATTATCCAAAAATATTTTTTATATATTATGGTCATGTTGCAATGATATAGCATTTGAAGATTACCATGTTTCTTCATCTAGGACATGTTTTTTCACAATGGTTTTCCACAGAGGAAACAGGGAAGCCGTGCTAGGAAGGCATACAGAAGGAAATGACCTTCCAAATCAGCATCCTTAGATGGTCGGAATTAGAACTGAACAGTTTTTTTTAGTAATGGCATAGTTGAGTCGTGTGATAAATGGTGGTGGTATCCATGCACAAGATCAGCCAGATCAACCATAGAGGATCTTGTTAGTGGTGGAACATTTCATGAGGCAACATCCACCATCATTCAGAGTATCATATGACCCTATACTAGATGAAGGGTGGATTAAAGTACTGGTGATGTTTTTTTATGTCATGAGGTGTACAGACAATCAAAAGGTTAGTCTTTCTATTTAACATTTTGAGGGTGAAGTAGATCAGTGGTGGTCGATGGTTAAAAATATCAGGGATGCTGATGAGATTGATTCTCTTGATTGGTATGAATTCAAAGGTATGTTTCTTGAGAAATATTTTCCTAAGGTTGTTCATCATAGGATGGAATAAGATTTCTTAGAACTGAGGTAGGATGATGACTCAGTGGATGCATATGAAGAGAAGTTCACTCGATTGGAAATGTATGCTCCAAATATTATCTAATACCTTGATAGTAAAATCAATCACTTTTACTCTGGATTTAATCCTATATGTCAAAGGGGATTAGCTTCTCACATGTTCAAAAGTTATGAAATTTGTTCAATGTGCTGAGAAGGTGGAAATGGAGATTGCCGATGATCATGTATTCTTTGAAAACCAACTATATAAGAGACCGAGGTGGAAAGAGAAGGGGAAGAATCCTTCAAAAAGGATTCATGGTTAGAAAACTAAGTTTTCAGTTTGTGATAAATGTGTTAAAAACCATGTTGGGGAATGTCTTTTGAATTTGGGAAAGTGCATTCGATGTGTTAAGATTATACATAAGGCTTGTGATTTCACTGGAAAAGATTAGGGCAATGGTAAGACCACATTTTATTTAGAGTTAGTAAAATGTTTCATGATCAATGAGATGGGTGATAATGAAAACGAGTGTTCGAAAATGAGCTCGAATGATGGGAAGCAGTCAGACTATAAGAAGAAAGGTGTGGTAAAATCCTTTGCAACTACTTAAGCAGATGCTGGGCAATAAAATGAAGTAGTATCAGGTACTATGTTTGATTTTTCAGATTATGCCAATGTGTTTTTTGATTCATGGTGTACAAATTCTTTGATAGCTGAAGAATTTTCTAGTCAATTGTGAATTTCATCTCATGAATTGGCTCCTAAACTTGTGGTAAAAATACCTTGGAGAAATGTTGAGGCAAAAATAATTTATAGGAATCTTCCTATCCTGATTCGTGGAAAATCCACCTGGAAATCCTTTTTGTTTTACCTGTAGTAGAGTTTGATGTTATCCTATGTATGGATTGGCTCTCTATTTACCATGATAAGATTGACAGTATAGCTAAAGATGTTTCTTTTCAGAAAGATTTTCATCTTGTGTACAAGAGTTAACCCTTACTGCTGATAACATATCTAGAGGCTGAGAAACATGTAAATGATTGAAATGAATGTTACCTTGCACATATGGTTGAAAATAAAGGAACCATTCAGATTAAGGATATTCCAGTGTTAAATGAGAATCCAGATGTTTTTCCTGATGAGTTTCCTGGAATAATATAGATCAGGAAGTTGAATTTACTTTTGACTTAGTTCCTGATGCAAATACAATTTCAAAACCCCCTTATCTAATGGATCAAATTGAAATTTTAGAGTTGATGGGGAAATTTCATTATTTATTAGAGAAAGGTTTCATTCGACCTAGCACATCACCATGGAGTGCTCCTATCTAATTTGTTAAAAAGAAATATTTTTCAATTTGACTTTTCATTGATTATAGAGCCTTGAATAACATCACTGTTAAGAACAAATATTCTTTGCCTCATATCGATGATTTGTTTGATCAGCTCCTGGGAGCATGGTATTTTTTAATGATTGACTTGACCTTAGGGTACCATCAGTTGAAGGTAATGGAATCAGATATTCCGAAGACTGCATTACGTATAAGATATGGCTATTGTGAATTTGTAGTTATTTCCTTTTGGTTAACTAATTCACCATTTGTATTCATGGACCTTATGAATAGAATTTTCTATGAGTTATTTGATAAGTTTGTGGTTGTTTTCATTGATGATATTTTAGTGTTTTCTAAAAGTAAATAGGGTCATGATTGTCATTTAAGGGTTATTTTGAAAACCATAAATGAAAATAATTTGTATGGGAAATTCCACAAGTTTGAGTTTTGGTTGCAACAAATTTCTTTCCTTAGACACATTGTTTATAAAGATGGAATAAATGTTGATCCTGCAAAATACTATGGTTGTTGAAGAATGGCCAAGACCCAAGAATGTAACTGGGATTTGTAGTTTTCATTGTTTTTGGGGATAATAACGAAGGTTTGTTAAAAAATTTCACAGTTTTCAAGACCAAGGACTAAGCTATCTCAAAAGGGTGTTAATTTTATCTAGACAAAACAATGTGTTGATTATTTTTAGGAATTAAAAATAATATTAGTGAATGCTCCAGTATTGGCACTACCGTCCAGTAATGGTGCATTTTTATCTACAATGATTCTTCATTGAAAGTACATGGTTATGATCTAATGGAGAACGATCATGTAATTTCTTATGCTTTATGTCATTTTAAAACTCATTAGATAAATTACCCTACATTTGATTTGGAATTAGCTACTGTTTTTTTCTCATTAAAAATGTAGAGGCATCATTTTTATGGAGAAATGTGTGAAATATATACTGATCACAAAACTTTATAGTATATATACAATCATAATTAATTGAACAAGAGATAGATGAGATGGTTAGAATTAATCAAGGATTATGACTGTACAATTCATTATCATCCGGGAAAAGAAAATAAAGTGGATGATGCTTTGAGTCGAAAAAGTAATGCTTCATTAAACATGTTACATTTGGAACAAGATCCTTTGGTTTTTGATTTGATGATCTTGGGAAAAGAAGTTTTTTGTGCAAGATGTTATTGTATTTTGTTTTTCGTATTAGTGAAATATTCTCTATCAGACAGAATTAAACAAGAACAGAAGTAAGACAGTGAGTTGCAGAAAAAGGAAGAGCTAGTGCAAAAGGGTTTGTTACCTGAACTCAACATCGATAATTATTCTGTTTTGAGATTTGGAAAGAGGTTGTGTGTGCCTTGTGATTCACAGTTGAATATAAAAAGTTGTATTGTGATGCTTATAGTTCTCCATTTTCTGTTCATCCAGGTAGTATTAAGATGTACAGAGATCTGCATGATTATTACTGATGGGATGGAATAAAAATAGATATTTCTGATTTTACTGTGAAGTGTTGGACATGTCAATAGGTTAAAGAAGAGAATCAGTTACCAAAAGGGATGCTTCAGCTTTTACCCTTCCTAGAGTGGAAATGGAAAAATATATCCATGGACTTCATTGTGGGATTGCCAAGGAGACCTTGAGATAATAATGTAATATGGGTTATTGTTGATCACTTGACTAAATTTGCTCATTTCCTTTCTATACGAGATAATTTTTCCCTAGTTCAACTACCCCAGTAGTATCTTAAAGAAATAGTCAGGTTACATAGAGTTCCCCTCTCCATTGTATTTGATCATGATCCCAAGTTCACTTCTTACTTTTGGAAAGGCCTTGAGAATTTTTTGGGTACTGAATTAAATTTTAGTACAGCTTTTCATCCTCAATCAGATGGGTAGTCTGAATGAGCAATTCGGACTATGGAGGATATGCTACATGTGTGATTAATTGATTTTTAGTGATGTTGGGACCAAAATCATTCCTTGTTTGACTTTTCATATAATAACAGTTTTAATTCCAGTATACAGATGGCAACATTTGAGGAATTATATGAGAAGCGGTGTCGAACTCCATCTTTTTGGGATGAAGTAGTTGAATGAAAGATGATGGTACCAGAATAGTTAGAAGGGTTGGCTAAAAAAGTTCAGATGATACAGAAACTCATGAGAACAGCTCAAAGCAGGTAGAAAATTTATGCGGACAACAGGAGGAAGGATCTCTCTTTTGAGGTAGGTGATCATGTCTTCCTCAATGATTCACCATGGAAAACTGTGATGTGATTTGTGAGAAAAGAAAAAATTGAGTCCAAGGTTCATCAGATCGTACGAAAATATGGAGAGAGTTGGATCAGTTTCATACTGAGTGGATTTACCATAGAGTTTATCTTAGGTACATAATGTTTTTCTTTATTCAATGTTAAGGAAGTAAATGCCAGATCCATCTCATGTTTTGTGTCTCGAGGTAGTTCAGCTGGAAGAGAATCAATATTATGAGGATCAAATTGTCTATATTTTTTTACCACAGGGAGCATGTGTTGTAGAATAGGGCGATTCATCATGTAATGGTTTTGTGGAAAAACCACATGATAGAAGAGGCAACATGGTAATCTGAAAATGAAATGAGGGATAAATACTGCCACTATTCGATAAGTAAATAAATTGCGGGGACACAATTTCCTAAAGCCGGGAAGGATGAAACTTCCAAAGTAAGTAAATAATAAAGTATTTTAATATCTATGACTATTTATGAATTTTATAGTGTTTTAGAGGCTTAAAATGAAAATAAATCCAATTATAAGCATAAAATTCTCTGATATTTTTAAAATATTGTTTTACAGCCTTTTGGTGAAAACCATTTTTAAATCAAACTTTTGACAATTTTATAATCTCTATTTGTAAAAATAAACATATTATTAATAATATTGATATTGAAATTTACTTTTGATAAATTATTTATATTTTTCTAACAATGATCAATTTTTAATAAATATTGAAAAATACTGCATTATACATCAAAACTACATTTTCACCTAATTTAATCATATGGTTAGATTTTATTTTTAATTGGTTTTAAAGTGTAATTATAATATATTACTACCATTTTATTCAATTATTGTCATTAAAATTAATTTCAGTTTCATATTTGACATAATCAATTGTCAATCTTGTGATAAATTTTGTTTCTTAAATAAACGCTATTTGTTTTGAAAATGAAAATTATTTTTAAATTAATTACTAAAATTATTTTGTTTCAAATTTGGAAAAATTGATTCTATATTTAGAATCAAATTTTCCAAATTATGTAATTAAGACTCTTCTTTTTTCTGGACATTAAGAATAGTAACGATGGTAATTATCTTTAATTATCGTGATTAATTAGTAATCGGGTAGTTAAGGGTAATAAAATAATATCATAATAATATAAATTGACCCCAAAATGTGTAAAAATCCTTTTTTTGAGTTATTTCATACCATGGGAATATTTTTACCGAACTTGAGGGCTCATGGAGTCACATGGGTGTAATAGTGACATTTATGACATTATTTTTAAAGAGAAGAGAAATATAACAAAGGTTTGTATATCCTAAATAAATCAATTTTTATTTTTTCACATAAATGATCTCTTAGAATATAAATAGGTATTGGAATGATAAATATATTTTCTACATAATGGTATTTTATATATAATTTTTAGACTTTATATAAATAAATTTATTTATGACACCATGCTGATGTAGTGATTACCTCATTAATGAACAATTTAAATAAAATGAAAACATAAGGTAAAATCCAAGACTTGTACTATTAGAAAACCTATTGGATGGGTATATTTAAAAAACTTATCACCTTATCCTCACTATATATCATTTTGGGACCTTTTACATCTCAAAACAATTTTATAATAATGTAACATTTCATGACTTTCCAAAAGTGACCCTCCTCCTTCTTATAAAAAGCCCCCACCTCTACCCCTTTAGCCACACCTCTCAAGCCCTTGGCTCATCCAAAAACATATCATATTATATCTCCACATCCCTATCATCCTCCTATAAACCTCACTTTTGGCATAATTCTTTTCAAGATTGCCTTTGCCTCAAATCAATAGAAGTTACCCGATTTAGAGGTAACACCTTCTCTCAAAACCCTATGTTGTATTTTCCTTCTTCACTCCCCCTAAAATTATTATTTTTTTATTCCATGACAACAAAATTATACTCAATATACAAGGATTTTTCTATTAGAAGTATTTTATTTACAATTACACACACCTCCGTCTAATGGTTAAAGAACAAACTATTTCCGTGGATGGCGAATTAATGCCTCACGAAATGATGATTGGTCACTCGTCTTTTAAAACCTCTCATGGTGTCCATTAAGATAAAACTATATTTATATATGATATATATTATATTTATGTCCCCTATATTCTTCTATATTTTATATTTAAAACATAACTTTATTCTTTTCATGTTGTGCAAATGCGATACATTCATATGAGGAATCGTGGACAATCGCCCCCTCAAGTAATGTGACTCATTCATGCCAAACAAGGAATTTATAAAGAATGTAATTAATGAACTTAGGTTACCTATATAACATATATATTATACTGTAATTATGATATATATGTCTCATTTCGTTTTAATTCCTTTAATATGACAATGAAATGAAAGTAGCGTTCATGTGTACGTAAGGCCTACCGTCTCCAAGAACGATGCATTTAATTTTTTATCTCCAAATGTTATGTAATAGTATAAAATGAATATATAAGGGATATATATGATATTTAAATCATTAATAACATTCTGGAGATGATGTACTTATAACTAAATGGGAAATTTATTTCAAACAAGTTCATTTTTGACTCATGTAACAAACATCGACAAAACGTATGATATGAACTCACATAATTAAATAACTATTATAACATTCTAATATTTGATATGAATTGAATAATAAACTTTAAAGGATGTCCTTAAGAAAATTTAAATTCACCAATGTTTATTATTTTAGAATATAAAGAAACGAACAAGACAAGTCGGGTTTGAGGTAAGGGACTTTGTCTCAAATCTCCTTTTGTTGAGGCATACTTCAATATATATACAAACTTCTTTTATTAGTGGTATAATAAAACTTTTTAACATTTAATTTAATTTAAATTGAATCTTTTTACATGAAGTGTTTTACTAAATGAAAAAATGGAATTTTTTTTCTTACGTATGCAGTGATAATTACTTCTCCACCATGGTGACCATTATTTGAGTTTCAGCTTCCTCTACAAGCCGTAACATTTTTAAATGAAAAAAATACCACGTTTTACTTTTCTTTTATCTTGTTATTGAAAATTTTTTTGAATTTTTTTTGATTATATCAATTAGTTGTATTTATATATTGTGATTGAAATGTGGAAATGTTATGTTGCCTTTATGCATGTTTTATGTGCTATGATTATGTTATGGTTCTTGAGAAATTGTTTAGGATATCGAGTTGTTACATGATAAACTATGGGTGGGTGAGCACAAGATAGATATCCAATGCATTGGGTAATGCAAAGGAGTTAAAAGCTAAGGTTTCTCCGAAGAGATTTAGGGAATATACTTTGATGGATATTCCAAACGTAACCATGAGCGTTACTCCCAATGTATGATCGTTATGAATTCCTCATGTTACGTTTATGTCTTATGATTTCTTTGAGTTATTCATAAATCTTATGATTTCATGATCTATGTTAAAGTTCTTATATTTTTTAGTAAAGTATAAATTCATTGATTCTTATGTATACATGGACTAATGTTTTCTTTCCATATATTTATATCCTTTACTGAGCTTTTTATACTCATCCCATGTTTTTGAAATGTTTTTCATAGGTCAAGGGAAAAGAACATGATTTGATGATAGTGTCGAGGAAGTGAAAAGAACGAATCCATGTTTTATTTAAAATATGTTTCCTTTGATGGAAAAATATGAATACTCCCTATTATGTAACCACCTTGTTTAAATGTGGAATGTAATGCATGATTTATGATCTAATTCTATAAAACTCTAAACTTGAAAAGACCCGAAACGTGTATTCATGAAATAACTAAAGATTAAGCAATGTTTAAGTCTTTGTCCTTATACGTTCGACACCGAATGAATCAACATCACCATTTTCACTGTCTTGTAGTTATCATCGCTAGCCACAACATTGTTGAAAACCACATGCATCAACAACATCACTGAATCCAGTCTACCATCACCACGTACAAACAACCCAGTAGAATGATGAAACCCATCAAGGGAATCCATACTCGTGACTTCTTGCCACAAACAACTAGCACCAGAAAAGGACCACTGACGAAAAAAACACTTTCATTGAAAAAGTAGTCCAAAAATAAAAACACAGAACCAGGGAAAACCCTAATGAAGGACGAGAAATAAACAATGATGGGGATGAAACCCAAAAACAAATCTCAACGACCACAAAATGTATTCCCAATACCCTTTGTACTCAATGCTCCAACTCTGACCTGGAGGGGAGCAATAAAACCCAAAGTTAGATTAGATTTGGGCAGCTGAGGATGAAATAACAACTCCGTTAGTAGCTACAAACCCAATGGATACCAAACAACAATCCCAATGTATTGATTTTTTTTCCACACCATCCCCGACCCAAAGAGGAATGAATAATATAGATTCCAGAGTAGGTTAAGGTGGTCGATGGAGTCCAACTCACATACCATTGATGGAAGATACAATAAAAACGCAAGAAGAAATCCCACTGCGGTGAGCACATGACAAGATAAGAGAAGATGAGGATGAACACTAAAACTCTAGAGAAATTATGGTCTATGGATATAACTGTCCGTAGAGAGAGTGGAGAGAGCCCCACATTATTAATCATTTACATTAATATTCCTAGAGAATTAGTGAGCGTTAATGGAAAAATAGTGATATCATAGTGATCGTACGTTGTAAAAAAGAAGTGCCAGGGATATCCACTTTCTTCACAGTAATATTGTAATATGTCGATGAGAGATCACCCTTGGTGAAATATTGTTCTCCATGTAGATAATATAACATGTCATTAAATTATTTCAAAGGATAAATTTTCATTATCATGATCTTGTTGAGATCATAATAGTAAATTTAAAGGAACATTGACCCCTCCTTCTTCATGATGAAGAGGACTGATGCACCCTATACTAAAGAACATTGGTGTATGAACCCTTTACCCATATTTTACTATAGTTTTTTCATCTGTTCGTCATGTTACACAACAGTAATGCATTATATAGTTTTTTATATTTCTAATTCCCTATGGTTAATCTAAGTTGAAAATTTTCCTCTACTCTTGATTGATGACAAGAAAATTCTTTTGGAAACACATCACCATATTCCCTCATTATATTAATAACATAAAAAATGATCATTTCCTTTTAATAAATAATTTTATATTGAAAATATATTTTTATGGAATTCATATCATTGTTTGAGAAGATGGGGATAAATAATATTTGTCTGCATCCCTGTACTTGTATATAATTAGAGGTCAATTTTTCATATAAAGAGTGATTTCATTCTCATGGTAAATTTTATTGGCCCTATATCATTAAATATAATCCAGATCAGAATTGCATCAAATTCCACCAAAGGGAGTATGAAAATGGTCAATGGGAATTTCAGACCTCAAAACCTGAAAGAGGATGAGTTATATACATGGGATGTAATAATTTCAACACTTTTCATTTTAACCAACATATTTAATTTAATACTTTGTTGCAATGTTTGGATAGTACTACTAAAATTTTATGATATAAATGAAATTTTAGAACTAGAATAAAAAAGTACATTTAGTATTCATGAATGAATGACTAGGGTATTTTTCACCACTTATTTTTATATATTCACTACGACAGTAGTCGGGGTAAAATATCTAACTTTCTACCTTAGAAGTTGATTGTTACCTCTAAAATCCACTAGAATAGTGCATTGGTTAACCATGTTCATTGGTTCCTTCCAGTTGAAGTTCTGAACAATGATTTGGGGGTTGACCAAATCATTATTTTCCTCTAACACATTGGTGGGATTCTTTTATCATTAATAATTTTCAATGTTCTCTTCACCTCTATAGCTAAATAATTTACATGTTCTCCTTAGTAAATTTTTGGGGATCTTATTTCTGATCCTTTGACATTTGGGCTGCTGAAATTTCCTCACACAATTGGATTTATCCATCAGATCTCTATAATTATTCTATAAATTCCACTTCAAATCCCCATAATACATTTAGGATTATCCATTATCCATATCATATTTGGGGAAACATCCTAAAATTTCCTCTTATCTATCAAAGTCACTGATTTCCAAGGATTTTCATAGAATTGGATTTATCCCACTAATGAAGTTAACAACCTTAAATTTGGGGGAAACGCCAAAACTAGTAGCCTATCATGCAAGTCCTGTGAATTATTCGGAATACACCCAAAGAGATTCGACACATTTTCATGAGTGAATTGAATCCCATTCCATTTTAAGCTGTATATTTTGAGGAAAATATTAATGAAAAAACATTTTCATTAATACCTTCCACTCATTTGTTTCGATCTCTTCCTCAGTAATTGTATTCCTGATCAACGTAAACCACTGATTAAATTCTACCAACATATGATAAACTGCTAGAAGAATATTCTTGTGTTAGGAACATTAAAGGACGGAGAAGATATTGTCAATAGAGTTGATCCATTATTCCATTAATATGGGATCCGATGATCCATTGCATTTTGGAGGACTTTAACATATGTATCTCTCAAATGTGGAATATTCTCTCTTAGGGGATTTTGGTCAAACCACTTAATCCAAGTTTCTATTTAGAACATGAGTTAGTTGAGATATTATCCAGATATAGTTTGTTATTCTTTATCCCATTAGATTAAGATTCTCATGGTGGTAGTCATCACATTTCCTTCACATCCGTTGTTAACATAATTCCTTATATTAATAGCCATTGGATTCAATAAAGGAAAAATGAGGGATAAGTATTTTAAACTATTAAACACAAAAATGGGAATCAAATAAAAATAATTTTATAACTATAAACTACATTTCCCTCCATATTATATGAGTTTCTATGATTCCATATATGTTATCCATGATCTATTTACTATGATATAATCTGATAGGAATTGTATTTATTTCCTTCATTATGGTTCATAATGAGATTATGAATTTACCAAATCATATCCCTCAGGAATTTAAAACTAGGGGCATAATAATGCAATTTATTGTAGACCATATTACCCCCAGTCATATTTGGAACATCATGTCAGAGTTGTTACCCCTATGTACATGTGTTCTAGAACCACAACCACATGTAGTATCTAGATGGTGATATATTTTCCTGATATACCAATTAATCTATACATACCAAAATTTATGTAGGTTTTCTTATACCTGGTCTTATCCCTCAGGAATTATTTAATGCTCTATAATCCTAGGTACTTTTCTAGATTTATCTATTTCAAATCTAGAAAATAACTTCACATATCCTATGATTCCAATTATTACAACCCTACTACTCATTTCACATTTAAAAATGATTTTTCAGACATAATTTTTCCCAGAATATCAAGAGTTATAGTATATTTGGGAAATTATGTAGATTAAAAAATAACATAAAACATTAAAATCAATATCTTTATTTATGACTACTTTAACAGGACCAAAATAATCCTTCTTACTTAACATTGAATTTCATGATCTAGTGACATAAATTAGAAATGGGTAACGTATAAAGCCAATTAACATAATAAATAATTAATAGAATGAAAAATATAATACATTTTATAAATTAGGCATATCATTGGATGATCAAAGGAAAAAAGGCAAAAAGGCATCGTATAATATAATAATCATAACATGGTAACTGTGGAAACTACATAAAATATTACATCATAAACATAGGTGAAGTAGAAACCCTCGATGAAATCATGGTGGAAAATCCAATTAAGGTATCAGGTAAACCCCATTTTATAATGGGGTGTATCATTATAATAACCATAACCCAATTCATTGGTGTGTTGTCAGGGTATAACCTTCATAATCATTTCATTCTCATTATTATGTGTTATGCGTAGATCATATAACACGGAGTTTTTATACATCATAATTTATTAAATGATCATTAAATTTATAATAAATACAGGAAAGTATCCAAAAAATATTTATATTTTAATAATGGTGAATTCCATTGATATAAAAATGTCTATAGATTTTTCTGCACCATTAATTTTTGCATGGAAAATATTTGTGCAATTTCAACAGCATATTGAAATCTTGTAGACATTAATAAAATTGGTTGATAAGTGGGAAATGAGTATCTTTTTATTTATACATGAAATTTATAGTTAGAGGGAAAAGTAAATACATTCCCTGACATAAGGAATTGGGAATAGAATGCGTAACACAATTAAGAAACATGAATAAAGAGGAGTAATTAAATAACACTTAAAAACCTTCAGCATGATAATGGGTGTGCATAATGGTAAATTGGAGGGATAAATGTGTGTGAAAGTGGATCTCATAATTTATACATAAACTATTAATTAACAGTGATATCTAACAACATAACAAAATATAAGGAAAGGGAAATTAAAATACATAACATTAAAATGAGTTCTTGATAAAAGAGGAGAGTGAAAGATCCCTTACTTGAATGTCTAAATCCAAAGGTGTGGGTGGGGATTCTTGATAATGTGGGGGAACCCTGGGAGGATTATAAAGAGTGACGGGAATAGTTTTTATGTGATCTAAAGAGTTATAGTGAATCTAAATTGGGGATATGGGTGGGTTCATATAGATTAATAGAGGGATTTATTTATTATTTTGGTTTAGGACAACACATAATAAAATATCCAAAACCACAAACCGTCCCATGATTTTCCCATGGTTTATCCTAGAATAGGAGTGGAATAAAATACTTTATGAGTCCAAGGGTCAAAAATATTAAAATAATTTCCTTACATCTGTGGAGGTGAGTCACACTTTTAAAGAAATTATTTTGAAACAATAAAATATAATAAATGTTTCATAGGATTCGAAATGGAAATACAAAATAAATAAAATGTCCCTTAAACCACATTATTTGAAATTAAAAAATATTTACTTGGTCATTTATATATTATATTTTACTTATTACATTACTTTTGGGTCATTATGATGTCATAATATATAGATGATATTGATACGATATTTATTTTTTTACCCAAAAATTCGACTGTTTCAGAACATTATATGAAATTTAATGTTAGATAATTGTGATATTATTATTAAAAAATAATAATCCTTTTATATAAATAATTATATATAAATTTCAATTTTACGTTTTAAAATAGCAATCTAACTGTATTGAGAAATACTTGGTTATATTACAAGAACTATTTTCAAATCCTTTTAAAAATTTCATTGGACATCATAAATATTATATGATCATTTTTGATTAATAAAATTTATTAAATAATAATATTTTATTCAAATATTATAAATTTTAGAAATACAATCATTCCTAATTTCATTAATTGAATTTGAATATTATCCAAACATATAATTTATGCTTTAAAAAAACTTACAAAGTAACAATAATAGGATTAAAATATAATAATTATATTATACAAAATGATATACATATTACTAATTCTAGGGTGTCAATGCATATCCTTTTAATACAAAATTTTTATTCCCTAAGAGTTAGGTGCGCTGTGGTGGGGAATTCATTGGGTCGTCCAACGAACATGGATTGGGTTAGGATATCAATGATCGTGAAATTCTCCGAAAAAAATAATCACTCATTAATAATTTTTTAGATCTCATATTGGGAATCATCTAGGGAAATTCTCTAAAATTCTATCTCCCATTCAAGCTTCCATAAGTGGGCTTTATAGGGTGTGATCCTATTGGTTTTTGTCATCACGTCTTTTGTCTATGAAATAAGGGTTTATTAAAACCCTATATGAATACTAGAAATGTGATCCCTTTTAAAAGTATATATTAATATTTTTAATGATACTAAAAGCTCATTTAAAATTAAATTTTGTATAATAAAATAAAATAAGTTCATTTGTTTTCAATAAATATGAGAATTTTAATTAAATTAAAAAGTGGAATTTTTTTCATAATATTTCAGAGCGTTACATTATATAACCATTCCAAATTGATAAATATTTCAATAATAACATATTCATAATAAAAATATCATCTTAACCAATCATGGGAGGTGTTTATAGAAATATAATTGCATCGATTAGTGAGGTAGTAGTTTACCCTACACGTTAAAGATGGATTATTTTCCCATTTGATGAATATTAGAGTAAGATTGCAGTTATTACATTAACATAATAACATCACAATATATGTTATATACAAATATTATTTTATAATCATGGTTAAAGAATGTTTTATTCATGTGGAGGAGTAAATAAAATAAAATAAAACTTAGTTAAGAATAATACATCTTGTTTAAAAAACATACTTTTTTTAAACATTAATAACACAACAGATAGAATTCTTTCTTAAAAAATGTACATAGAAATCGGATAGGGATTTTAGGAAATTATTTTATTATGATAGGATGAACCAACAGTCCTTTTATTTGTGAATAAATGACAATAAAATGTTCCCTTTTATAAGAGGGGTGCGTAAATATTCGGTTTTCATTAAATATTAAATAAATATAAATTAATTTTCATTTCCATATGGATGATAATAGATATTATTATAAATAAATATTATTATGAGTTTAAATACTCTCATAGAATAAAATTTTGACAAGTTTTGAACAAATATGTAACCCTATCTTTTTTTAATCCTTTATTAAATGTTTTTTAAAATTACAGTGTTTTCAAGGTTTTTTACTATTATGTTTTTTATATAGCAACTAATAAAATATAAAGAACCAAAGATAGTTAATAGTTTATATTTTTAACATTATCATAGTCACATGGATGAAGATATGATTTTTTGTAATTTTAAACGAATTAATAATATATTTTTTTTTTAAAAAAATAAAAAATATTAGTTTATAACTATATATTTTCATTGACATTAATAACATATAGATGAAAAATTAAATTGGAAATAAAAAATTTAATAAATACCATATCATGTAATGTTTATGTATATAATTATTTTATCATATTATTTATTTCATATTAAATTTATTTTAATATATTTAGTATAATGTTGTTTTATTTTTCATTAATTGAATAATTAGTATGTCAGCATTGTGTAACCATGTAATTCTTTATCATAACTAAGTATTAAAACTAAAGTAAAATGATGTTTATAAATTAATTACCATATTATCTATTTATTTCCATGTTAAAAATATTATAGTTATTTAAAACAAAAGTCTTATCTTTTTTACTTTTTTTTATATATATTATAATAAACGTTATAATATTTCGGGTTGAATTCCTATGACCAACTGGCTGTAATTTGATTACTTTTATAATCAATGTAATGAATATTAATTAAATGTTTTTTTTATTATTTTTCATTATTAAAAATAATTTAATGTAATAATTTCCTAGAGTATTTATCACATTTATAAGTTCATATCAATTCCCCACTATGATTAAAACATTGGTGTGCAACGAAAATATTGTAAATGTAATTATATGGTTGTATAACATAATATGGAGGGATTCGTATTATATAAAACACCCTATATTGGTACTCATAAGAAGATTATGATTTTTCTCCTGAAGTTCTCACTTGGTGACATGGAATCTACGATACATAGTGAGTAGCTGGTTTTTACACACTATGTACTCTCCCATTAAAGGAATGTGTTAAATTTTATATAAAATTGAAAATTATAGCATCAACCCATTATTTTATTTATTGTCACACCAATGTGTTTTGGGATAATTAGTAATGTTTTTTAAGAATTTTAATTTCTCAATTAATGGATTGTAATATATATCACATTATTGGTTATTAAATTTATTTTCCTTGAATCCCCTAACTATTTAGTGTCTCTATTTTTTTAAAATATCATTATGATGAATGGTAACTAATTATTACATTACATAGTTAATTGAATCATGTTCATCTAAATATTAACGAAATAAATATGAAATAAATATTGGAAAGCTACTTTTTTATATTCATTAAATGTAAAATAGATCATGATTTTGACTAGACAAATATATATGTTGTATTTTATTTTAATAATTTTATTGAACGAGTTTGAAATTATTTGACATTAAATTAAATTATGGGATTTGATTCATCCCTCCCTCCATTATTTTGTAGGACCTATGTGTCAAAGGATATTTATTTAATCCCTTTTAACCAATCCATTGGTTCCAATCACCTATGTGTAAGTAACAAATACTTGTAATTAATGGATCATCCCAATGAGTGTGGAGATGGTTCTAGATGGAACAATGATGATGAAAAATAAATGATACATAGGTGTAAATGTAGAATTTTGGAACTCATGATAATAATGGAAAATGGAGCTATTACCCTAGGTAATATGTTGATTTAATTCCCTATAATAAAATAAAATATTACATAATATCTTGATCGGGTCATGTACTTTATTTATTTATTTCTATCTATGTATTATCAAATTTTTATATAAAATACTACAATCACATAAATAAATAAACTTATCTACAATGATGTAATTTAATTAAATAGATTTGTTTTTAATAAGTTATCCAACTTAGTTAATTAATTTACGTTAAATACACTGAATATTAACAAGACTTGTAAATAGTAAAACAATATAAAATTTATACATAATTAATTAAAATATCCAAAATAAATATAAATATATATTCATCATTCCCTTAGTTTATTAGTTATGAAACCAATATAATAATGTGTTTGACCAACCCTTATTCGGACACATAATTATATCAGGGGAGTTCTAATGAAGCTATTGGTTTGAAATAACCATTTCACCCCAAGATGGGTATCCCTTCCAAATCTTGGTGTAATTTGGAGGAATGTGTCGCTAAAATCCAAATAAGGATTTCATGATTCGGTAGTCCGATAAAAATTTCAAGGAGTTAAAAGCATGTAGATTTCATAGAAAATCCTACCAAAATACCTTCAAATAGCTTGGCTAACCATTTGGTGGTTATGCGTAGTAGACTATGGATACATTCAACTAGTATGTCCAAGAAACTATAAATTATGTTTTTAATGGAAATAGATATCAGAACTCGATAAAATAGGGGGGAATTTAAAAAAAATAAATTAATTATATATCACATAATTTTTAATCAATAAATGTACTTATAATATTATTTTATACATTTTAGAATAAATGGAAATATCATATTCAACACTATCCTAAAGATCCATTCTATTGAAATACCATCTCCTAACTAGTTGTAACTTCTTCGAATGGTTCAAATTCCTTCAGGTTGTTTTGTGCCATGAACGGAAATCATACATGGTAAAATCCCTACTTTTGGATCTCCCATGTAAATTTGCGATTGATTAATAGTTCTTGGTCTATAAGAAACATATAAATGGCATGGTTGACATTCAATATTTGATTCCCTGAAATATGTGTAGTGGTTTCATGAAAAATAAATATATCATGAATGCATATGGCATACTCTAGTATCTCTAAGGCCAATATCATGAGATATATAGATATGAGTGTTATGATATCTCCAAATGTCTCTATTAGAGTATTCATGTAGAGGGTTCCCTGTGTGGACCTTATTTAGTCATGATCAATGGCTACATAGAGTACATAGAGGTTCTAGGGTTTAAACTACATAAATAATTGGGTAGTGGTCTCATTCGCGTGTCACTCCCTCAAAGAATATTCAATATATTTTTGAATTTAAAAATGAATAGAATTTAGTAGTAACTTATAAATACTCACAAGATTTTTCTCTAAGTGGATAAGGAGATAGGGGATGAAAATCCATCAGTCCTTATAGTTAACAGGTGTACATGATATGTGAAAATACCAAAGGCAAAGGCTTCATCCCAATGCCCTTCCAAGAAGAGAAATATCTAGGAGAATGAAAGGTAACATGATTCTATTTCTTCTGTATGTAAAAATATGCCCCCTAGAAAAAAAATGAACCAATACTAAAATGAAATTAGAAACTCTAGGTGAATTATTTGTTGAGTTCAGTTTATCTATTTCAACACATTCAATTTTTGAAACTACTTAGGGTTCTCACATGTATATTCAAATATAATAAATGAGTAGACGGAGAATAATTTAATCGATGGAGGTTGATCTATGTACGGTAAATAGATATATATTTTTTGTTTTAATTGTAAGGGACTACCACCTGCCAATTATGATTATAATGTTTTTAGTTTTGAATGGTTCTTATTCTGTGACAAATATTATAAAAAAATTATATCACAATCCAGTCAACATAAAATTCTCTTATTTTCAAATTTGGATATAAAATATCCTTCTTTTATAAAGATAAATTTTTTATGTTAATTAATGTTAAATAATATTTATTATGTGATGGACTAAAAAAACCAAGTAATTACACTTAATAAATAAATAACCTCACATGACTCATACCACACCCAACATTCGCATCATTGTCTAGGTCTTGTAAACAAAACATGAAAGCCTAACATTTATCCATATGGAAATTTTGATTCTTTTGAACTAAAAAACATAGGGTATTTCTTGCATGTTTACATGTAAAATGACGAAAGCCTCATTTCGTGGGAAATGTAAATGGGCCAAAGTGCTTCTAGAATAATTACATACAGATTTGTGTTAACAGTTTCCTATTTAATTAAGGGGCGGGTACACTTACATCATAACATTTCAAAATAATTTTACTAGATATGTATATGTCAACATAATGATGTATATTTTATATTCTATTAAAAATTTTATGGAATAAAATAATAAAATTGAAAATCAGCTTGCTATAATGATTAAGAAACACTATTCAGACCATGGTGGAGAATATATCAATCAAGAATTCATTGATTACTTCTGAGAGTTTTGTATATTAGCCCCACCCACACCTCCTTATAAATATCAATGTATTGATATGTGAAAAAGGGAAATTGTGCCTTATTTAAAATGGTGAGATTTGTGATTATTCATGTATATATTCTATTATCCATTTTGGGATAAACATTACATACTATAGTACATATTAAAAACCAAGTACCAACTAAATTGAAAAATGGTACTACAAATGTATTTATTAGTGGAAGAAAACCCATGTGGTAGAATTTATATGTGTGTGGAAAAGAAGGGTTTTTAAGGCCTCTTCATGTAATTAATTTAATCCCATTATAAAATAGTTTACCATTTTCGGATTCTGCATGGAAATAGGGGGATATTAACTATATGACCTTATGGAAATAATTTTAATTATTGAAAGACGCCACATATTTCTTGAAACATATATCATCTCTAAAAGTGATAGTGGGTGCGATACAGACTTTGATGATGTCAAGGCTCATAGAACACAAGTTTTTTTATAGGAACAGATTCAAAAATTACAATTGTATTTGTAAATTATTCTAGAGAAACAAGTTCTATATTGGAGTATAAGAGAATTTATAGAATCATAATGATACTGTTTTCTTGTAAATCAGAATGGTGACTAATTAATAGTTTATAATAATGATCTGATAACCTATATGGAAGTAGTGATTAGAATATATATTGCAATGTAAAAAGAATACATGAATTCTAAAATGGATTCCATATTCTATATTTTATTACACCCAATGGTAGTGGTAAATATAGATGGTGGAAAATGGTTATTCAAGAAGATAGTTGATATAAGAAGACAATTAAATAGTTGTAAGGTGTGGAAAATTTAATAATTTTTCAAAAACATCATGGAATTTACTATGAAGAAAATGTTTCTTCATTTTCTATGTTGAAATCCATGAAAATTATTCGTTCTATTATGGTAGTGAAATATAATAATATTTGGTTAATGGATTTGAAAACATCCTTTATTATCAAGAAACTTAATAAATATTTCTTTATTACATAGTTCGAAGGGGTTGTGACTCGAAAGGGTGACAAAGAGTTATGCGTCTTACAAATATTCATTTATAGATTAATGAAATAATCAAGGTTATGAAAATTAATTTTTATTAGGCTATAAAAGTATTTGGTTTCATAAAAATTGAATGCCATAAATGTTTCTAGAAATGTTTTAGGTTGAGTGTACTCATTTTGTTTAAAATATATTTTGTTGAAATATTACTTATTTGAAATAGACTTCCAAATTTTCAATAATATAGAGTGTGGTTAAAAAAACATCTTCTCCCTGAAGTACATATGTGAGGTGCCATATATATTTTTTGGATCAAGATCCATTGTGATAGATCCAAGAGGCTTCTCAACCTAAGTCATGGTATATATTTTGACAAGATTATTAAGAGATTTAGTATAGAACAATTTATGTGGGGACAATTCCATACTCTACATGACATGAATATTTACATGAAAACTTGTCCTTAAACTCATGAAGAAATATATAGAATGACATGGATTCCATATTCATCATAAATTGGGGTAGTCATGTATGTTATTATATATAGTAATCTAGATATTGCATATTCATTTAGTGTTGTAGGAAGATATCAATATGATATAGGTGACCTCTATTGGATGGTCATCAAGAATAACCTAGTGTATTTGAGGCATACTATGGATATATTCCTATTATATGGAGGACACGAGGAACTAGTCATAACTAGATATATAAACGTTATTTTCCAAATAGATTAAGATTTAAGGAATTCATAAACGGGATACTCAATCCCTCTAAATAGAGATGTTGTGAGTAGAAAGAGCTCACAAGAGTTTGTAGTCAAAAATTCTATTGAGAAGTCCAGGTATATTGATGTTTCTCAAGAAGATATGGATGAAGTATAGAAATTAGAATTCATCCAATATCGTGATGCGGTACTTAGCAGTGAATATCTAATAATGCACTATTGTGATAATATGGTAGTGGTGGATCTCAAAAAGGAACAAAGGCCATAATAGCAGTCAAATCATATACTTTATAAGTATCATCTACTGATATATTTTTCTCATATAGGAGAGGTTTCCATGAGTAGTATTTCTAAATAAGAGATTAGGGTCGACCCCTTCACTAAATAATTAACTTAGTAGAAATAGTATTCTCGTGTGTGTTATTGATAACTAAAAGTCAAAAGAATTTGACTCAAGCCCATTTTGATGTTTTTTGGAGTTGGTTTACTAAGATAAACCAATTGTACTATTTTTTAAATGGTTGGTCCTAAAGCCACATTTTTATTATTTAATGAAAATAAATCTTTCTGACTGGGTAGAGGGAGACCAATTACATAGCCTGAAGGCCAAGAACCATGTGGCCTGAATACCTGGCCACAAACCCCACTTAGTGGCCCGAATGGCCCTTCGATGAACAGAACTGCTATAGTACCAGAGCATCTAGAGTACCTGCAACAGTACCAACAGTTATACATTACTATAACACCCTAATATTTCATAGTAGTTATATATTTATGTCAATAGATTATACTACACGCAACACCAACTTGGCTTGCACAAGATTTAGTTTCTGCAAAACAACATATTATAATTACAATTATTTAAACGATATATTAATTTATCAATTATATATTATTTATATGAATAGTAAGAAATAAATATTTATTGTTATTTATAATTTTCCCACACAACTAAAACATATTTATATTGAAATTTATATGTTTTGATAAAATAGTTATAAATTTAGAAAACTATTTTCTTAAAAGTAATACTGTTTATGTTCTTTTGCGAACAATAATAAAATTAATATTAGACAGTCCTAAAAATTTAATTTGGTATAATATAATTCATTTTTGGATTCATAATATCAAAATTATCTTAGGGTGAATTATTTATATTTTTTGGAAAACTTTCAATTTTTGACGAATAGTGAAAAATACTACAAAGTGCATAAAAACCGAATTTTTTATTTAAATAATTATTATATTTTTTAAAAATTATTTTAAATAAAAAATATAAAAAAATTACCTATATTAGTCGAATTTATTTCATTGGAGTCATTTTATAATATGAATAGATATATAAATGTTTTTTGAAATTTTTAACTTCTTTTACCCACCTTCAAGCACATTGACAAATTTGCATAAAATGTAATTTTACTACTTATGTGAATTGAATTTTAAAAGTTTTAGAGACACTGTTGACATTAGTAAGTAAATTTTTGTTCAATAGGATGAAAATCGTTTTTGGTGAATAGTTACATTTGAATTTTGTTTACAATAGTTAAAAGTAAATAGGGTAATTAATTGTAAAAATCAAATTATAATTACCCTAAGACATGACCCAAACCTATTGGATAAGTTTCTTTTGACCAAAATATACTTTATTAATTAAATATTATCCTTTTTGATCCACTTGGATTAGATTATGTTATTTATTATTATATTATTTTATGAAGACTTAAAAGTGTTAAATTCAAATATTAATAACTTAAACATTTTAATATAGGGTTATTCGTAAAATAATTTTGATTAAAGATAATAATTGGAAATATAAAATTAGTTCCTACACCATGGTATTTTATTTATAATTTTTTTACACTAAATAAATAAATTTAAAAATGGCACAATGATGATGCGGTAATTCCCTTATTAACATAAGATTAAAAAAATTGATATAATAAATATCAAAATAAATTTAAATTGAGACTTTTTATGCATTCCTAGAATTTTATAGGTTAATATGAATTTTAATGTTTGATTATATAATTTTTATCTAAGTTATAATGTTTTTATGACTTTCAAAAAAATAAAATACTAAATTGTGTCAAAATTTTCGTAAATGAGTTTTAAAAACAAATAAAATATTATTAAATGATAAAATTTTCTTCCAAATATAAGGTTCAGAAAAAAAACATATATAATGATATATATTTCATTAATTAACCACTTTATGTTCTCTTTTAATTTTATAGTACGTTTATTAACCATGTAATATAAAAATTCAAGAAGTCATTGTAAAAGTTATACTATTTAACTAAAAGATAAATCTAATAGGTAAGTTTAATATATTGATATTAAATTGTATTAAACCTATTGGTTTAGAATATTTTGACTCATCCCCACATTATCCTCTAAATAAATCAATTTGGATCTATTAGAAAAAGAAAATGAGTTTATAATAATATAATATATCAATATTTTACTAAAGAGACCCTCACCTCTCTTATAAAATTGTACATCCCATTCTCTTAATTTAACAGATCCTAAGTCATTTGGCTTGGCCAAACCCTACTCAAATATCCACAAAACTATCATCACTTCAACCAAGGTTCCTTACTTTTATCTTAAAGCCAACCTACAAAGCCCTTTTGGTCAAATCAAATGGAAGCACCCTAATGAAGAGGAAATAATTTCATCACCTCTTTCAAATAAGTAGTAAAATAATAATTATATCTATCTAATGAATGACAATGTCACCATACAAGTGTATGCACAACTTACCTTCTCCATGTCATGGTGTAGTTTGTTATTCAACACATAATTATTTAGATGTGTATAATAATGAGTATAATTTATATAAATAATAATTATAAAATCTTATTGATTATGTATATATGATATACTATCCAATTACATACGATTTTACCATCAATAGAATGATATTTTCACTCGAGCATACGTACAAATTACGGTCTCCACGAACGCGATGAGATTTATTCCCCATTGTTACTAATAAAGAATAATTTTTATTTTTTGAATTAAATATAATGTTTAAGAACATAATATAATTATAGAAATTAATCAAAAACATTCTATCCCTTACAAATAAGACTTATGTATCAAAACAAATAAAGGATAATGAAATAGGTAACATCCAAAAAAATGATACTTCTGAAATATAATTAACAATGATATATTAGAAGTTCCCAAATGATAGTATATTTATAGATATGGTTCTCATATAATTTAACAATAATGATTTAACTATTACAAAGGAGGTCAATTTATCCTCCACAATGTAAAAGTACAAGGTAAAGGGTATTCATCTCACTTTTTATTCTCGTGAGATTCAGGTTATACATCAACCTTTTCATTTTGTGTGGTGTTTGTACTTCCCATGATTTTATTCTATTTGTAATATAAATTAGTTTATGGGTATTTACATCTTAATTTTATGATCCTTTATTCATGTGGTGTATGTTTCATAAGATACCAAATCGAGAAAGGAATTTCTAATTTCAATATCCACTCATTGGCTTTTACGCAATCATCATTGATTATTTTACTCCAAAATTATGTGTGAAATAACATTTTTTTAAATGTATTAATTTCCACTACCCATTGCATGGATATAATTTTGATACACATAATCACTCAATTGATAAACTCTCAAGCTATCTATATGAACATTATAAGAGTAATCTTAACTCAATTTCCATTCATTGAGTTAAACATACAAGTCATTGTTGTTGTTTTTAAAAGAATATGTGTGAAGGTCCTCTGATTTATTTACAATGAATATACAGTGATATTTAGGGCATTTTTTTTACACATAATTATGTCAGTTATTTATCCTTAACCTAATGGTACAATCTTTATAATGGATTTCATTTCAATTTACATTCCATTGAGACCTTTTTGTTGTTATGCCCTGATTCCCTTTTATATGCTATACATTATGTACTTTAACATAGAATATCACGAATCCCTTTATTATCAGGATGTTATAGTGTTTTTATTCCCTCAGTTATCTGTATTCATCCATCCCTCAATTTTTTTGGAACTCTAACTAAATTATCATCCATAAATGATTTAATGATTTATTATTATAATCATTCTCATTAATGCCCATTCTTTAAAAATGTTGTAATGGATTTATTTATATAGACATTAATGTTTTAAAATTAAAATTCCTTTCAAAAATTTCAATGTTCTGTGGGACACATTGATACAAAAATCTATTTTTAACTGCTTCTTGATAAATAATGATACTTTTAAATGTTTTCAAGAAAAATGGTATATTTCTCTCAAATATTTTTACTGATTATTTTCATCTATGTCATTTTCCATCATTATTTGTTATTGAGGTTGATTTATTATAATACAACCTTATATATTGTATTGAATGATTTATGTTTGACTGTGGATGTGCTATTTTTATACAATTCATGGTTTGGGGTTAAAATATTAACATTTCATATGCTGGTTTTAATACAAATGTTTAGATTATGTGTCTACAATATCATATATGGATTGAGTTGCATATAGTATGTGATAGGTGGAGCCCACTATAGATTCTTCATGCATCGGTAGGTCTCATGAGACAAAATAGTTTCAGGGAACAAGTCCTTGATAAAATCTTATTTGTAGTCTTGGCACGTCGCCATCACTATGTGGTTATGATGTCCGAAATTATTCATACCTTCATTATAAAATTAGTTATTGATATTACATGTGATTATCTGTCTACTAGAATATCCATGTGAATATGTAAATGGAATTATTTGATTTATATTATCCATATTATAATGAAGTTTTAGTTTAAATGGGTTGTGTTTTAGTCATATAAATTAACTTAAATGTTTATGCCTATTTATGATAGTTTCTTATATATTGATATTTTACTGAGCATCTGAGCTCACATCATTCTTATATTTTCTTTTTCCTAGGATGTGAATAGTTATATTATGATGAACCTGTAGGGACAGGCCAAAGGATATGAGTGTGTTCAAATGGGATACAATATTGTTTTGTTTATTTCATGATGTAATGTAAAAACTTTGTATGTATTATGTACGTCCAAGGATACTACACTAATCAGGCATTAAAGACATGATCTCTTTTGATAATTATAATTTAATGTAATAATGCACAAACTTCGGGTGACTAGGGTTGAGGTGTTACAGTTTGTATCATAGGATGTTTAGTACAATCCTTTGAATCTAGATTTTGTAAAACTATGAGTAGAGAACATAAAAATTTATTAGAATTTATGGATTATTATAGAATAACTTCCTAATTTTTTTTAATGTAGAGATTTTGTGAGTATTCCAAACAATACATCCTTGTCAGGATATGATCTGGTAGAGGTGCTCTGGTATAGAAGTACCTAGGACTGAAAAATCAACTAGGAGTTTCAGGATTTACTTGGGGTAACTAAGTACACAACAACATGCCTTTTAACACTCTTGGTTACGACGTAGTCGGGGGATATGCTTAGGATTATTCATATTATCATTACAACCCAATATGAAGGATTTATGAGTAAATCCCTCCTCTTAGTAATTTTTTTTATCATTATGAATTATATGCATACACATTTAAATTTACGTTAGGTATTTTACCTATTTGGAATTATGGAATGCGATTCATAATCTAACCTAGTGTATTCCAATGTTTAGAAATGGTGACCAATAGAAGGAATGAGAACTCCGATAATATGAATGATCCAAAGAGTGAGAAGTATCATATCTTTCATGTTATTAAGAAAACATTTTGAATGGAAATAATTTCCCACGTATTCTCAGACAATAGTGAAATAATATCTAGTGTTAATAAGATAAGTAATTAATTATATGATTCTTATTCCTTTGAAGGGAATACAGAGAAGAAAATGATGGTAAAGAGAAATATGGTTAAAGGTAAGAAGGGAATGAATGATTTTCCCATATATGATAACTGTGGAAATAATAATCTTGGTAAATGATTGAAGGGAATGAGAGTTTTTAATACGTGTAGAGAAAAGTGACACCAAGTACGTGATAACAAGGTTATGAAATTGGTTTCAAATATACAATTCTTCATCTTGAAGGAGTTGGGTCACTACGCGAATCAATATCCCTATCATCAAAGTATACTGCAAATGATTTTATTGGATAATAATTAAGTTATGTTACTACCATATATGAAGATGAATAATTTTTCTAACTATATATTTTTATTAAGAAATTATTCCATTTGAGTTTTATATCAACAATGTACTAGTTATATTAATTTTGGAAATAAATTTTGGTTTACTGCTATACTATTTCATCGAGGGTTTAAGATTATATCGTATTAATAAAAGTAAATCAACAACAAGTAAAACTTTTTAGAAAATACATGTCTTAAGGAAATATAAACCTTCATATGGTCCTTATACTGATGTAGGGATTTAGGAATAAGATATGGTTGATTTTAATAAATTATATTCGATATTCATGACTACCTTGGAACTTATTAATGGTTTTTTATTCCATCATTGTTGGAGTATTCATAATTTTTGGATATGAGTAATATATCTAGTATTCTATAAGGAATAAGTGATAATGAATGTAATAAATAAGGTTTTATGGTAATTCAGGGACTTACCATGTTTTTAGAGAATACATGATGATGTTACTCCCATGTTATTATGTGGAAAAAATATATCTTCAATATGTTATGTTGAACTCCCATAAATAATTTTGGACTGGGAGTTTGGAGACATGTTTTTTGGATAAGTCTTAACATTGGAATATATTATGTTGGACATTGGATACTATGGTTTAAGGTTTAAACATTTATAAATATTTTTTTAGATTTTTTTTATAAAAAGGACAACCTGAATATCTAGTGAAAACCTGTCGCGTCTGGCAAGGCCGCAAGACATAAACCCACAATTGAAGGGAGACAAGGGGGAATCAACTACCACTGGCCTACAAGATGTCCTGGTTTGTATAATGTAGTTTTTTAAAAAGGATTTTCAAAATGAATTATAAATTCACTATTTTTAAACCATATTAAAATAGAATAAATAGAATATTCTTGAGTTCTATTATCATTTGGAGTGAAAGATAAGTTTGTGGTAGAAATTAGTTAAATAATGGAACTCTACTTGCCATGTAATGCCCCTAACCCAGTTACCCATAGTTGGTGCATTATTACATAACATTGGAATGATAAAAACGGATCATGTCTTGAAAGACAGATTAGTTTAGTAGTCTCGAAAACACTAGATATATTCATAAGACTTACATTACATCATAAGGTAAAAAAAACTACAAAAAAATCTTGTCTTCATATCCCATAATACTATCCCTGTAGTTTATTCATAAATTACTTCTTCACATCCTGGGAAGAATAAAACATTGAAAGGGGTGAGCTCAGATGCTTAGTAAGGATAACAATATAGCAGAAACTTTAATAGATAAGCATAAAAACTTAAGGCAATGTATAAATAAAACAAAAGCCTTTTAGACTTGAACTTTAGCATAATATGGCAAAGATAAAATAAAATAATTCCATTTACTTATTCACATGGATATTCTATTAGTCGAATAACCACATGAAATATCAATAACCACTTTCATAATGATGGAATATATAATTCTATACTATCATAACCGCGTAGCCATGACCTCGTGCAAAGTCTACAAATAAGATTTTGTTAAGGCCTCATGCGAAGACACTAGTTTGTATCATGAGACCAACCGATGTATCGAGGAGCTATAGCGGGCTCCACCCATCACTTACTAAGTCCAATGCATTTCTCATATTAAATGTTTGAAATATAACATAAACATATGTATTAAAACTAGCATACTAAATGTCAATTCTTGATCTAGAAACCATGAATTATAAATAAAGTATCACATACATAGTCAAACATAACTCATTCGATACAATATGGAAGATTGTATTGTTTCAGATTAACCTCAATCGAGAATAATGAAGGATATTGAAAAGGATGAAAATAATAATCAAAACTATTAGAGAGAAATATCCCCCATTTTCTTGAAATCATTTAAAAGACACATTATTTGTCAAGAAGCCATTTAAAAATATGTTTTTCAATAAAAGTGTCCCATACAACTTTGAAACTTTTAAATGGTGTTTTAATTTTAAAACATTAATGTCCATATAAATTAATCCTTAAACCCATTTTAAAACATGGACATTAATGAGAAAGATTTAGAATAATAAATCTTTAAAACATTTAAAAATGATATTTCTGTTAGAGTTTCTAAGGAAAAGAGAGAAACTTGAATACAAAAAATTGAGGTAATAAAAACTTTGTAATATCATGAGAATAAAGGGATTCGTGATATAATATGTCAAAGAACATTATATACACAATATAAAAGTGATTTGGTGTATAACAACAAAGGATTCTCAATGGAATGTAAATTGAGATGAAATCTCTCATAAAGGTCATATCTTTTGGTTAAGGATAAATCAACGACATAATTATGTGTGAAAAATATAAACACACTCAATATGATTGGATATTAAGTTTAAATAAATTAGAGGACATTCACACATATTCATGTAAGGACAATTCCAATGAATTTTATATTTAACGCAAAAAATGGAGACTGAGTTTAAATTACTCTTATCAAGTTCATATGGATGACATGAGAAATTATAAATGGAGTGATTGTGTGTATCAAAAGTATATCCACAGAAAGGGGAGTGGAAATTATGACATAATCAAATGAATAGTGATTCCACACATAATCTTATAGTAAAATAATCAATGAAGTATGCGTAAAGCTGAATGAATGGAAATTGAAATTTCAAATTCCCTTATCGATTTGGTAAATTATGAAACATACAGCCATGAAAGAAGGATAATACAATGATGATGTAAATATCCGTAAATTAAATTATATTACACAATGAATACAATAACAGGAAGTACACACACCACATGCAATAAATAAGTGGTGAACAATGGAAATCTACATAAATTAAAAGTGAGATAAGAAACCCCTTACTTTGTAATTTTTTCTTGGTCGTCGGTATATTAACCTCCTTTATAATTGTGAAATAATTTTTATTGAATTATAAAAAAATCATTTATATTAATATGATATCATATATGATTTTTTAACATTTATTTGTTAATAATATCTTAATATTATCGTCGTTATGGGTGTTAAAAGATTCATTTTCCTTTATATTATTTGTTATGAGAGCCGTATTTGTTATGGTGGGATGTATATTATTTATATCTGTAATGATATCATGACTCTAAAAATTATTTTTATTCATAAAATTAATTTTATTCTTCAATGGATATGATGGGGAATGAATCTCATCGTGTTCGTGGAGACGGTAATCCGTACGTACACACGAGAAACAACATCATTATTTTGATATTAAAATAATATATAAATGGATGTTATATAATATATAAAGAATAATTATCATGTTATATTTATTATTTACATGAATTACACCTCATTATTAAACCCATAAAAATAATAATATATTGAATGATAATTACACCACGACGTGGAGACGGTAAGCCTTGTGTACGCACGTATGGTGACATGTCATTCAAAGGATGGATAGAATACTGAATATATTTGTACTATATTTATAATGACATCATCTTATATATGAGATACTGGAGTTATAATTTTAAAATGGGAATAACAATGAAATAATAAGTTGAAGAAGAAATGAACTTGAAAAGGGTGGTGAAAACATTACCTCTTCTTCGGGTTCTTCCTTTTGATTTGATCAAAACATCTCCTTAGGTTGACTTTCTGATCAAACTAAGGCCTCTAGGAATAAGTGATGGAATTTTAGAGAGTATTTTGGAAGGTTTTGGCCGAACCAAAATGCTTTTAAGGTGTGAATAATTGGTTAGAAGTGGTGTTCTTTTATAAGGGGGAGGAGGGGCTCTTTAGAAAAAACATAAAGTATTATTTTATAATAAATTCATATTCGGTTTATAATGACTCCAAAGAGTATTATTTAAAGTTTAAGGTGGGTATGGATCGAAAATCACTCAACCAATATGATTTAGACAGGTTTGGGACATTATATTAAACATATATTTTGGTTTTAACTATTAGTTAATTTGTTTGACACTTACCATGTCACTGTGTATTTTTATATTATATAGTTAATAAACATACAATATATCTCTAAGAGACCCCCAAGTGGTCCATTAATGATACACCTATCATTATATAATTCTCTTGGCCGAAATTTAGATTTTTATGAATTTAATATCAACTAATAATATAATATTTTTTAAAAAAACTCTTTTATGACAATTTTGACACTATTGGGTATTTTGTTTTTGATAAATTCATCAAAACATTATTACTTAGAAAACAATTTATATAAACAATAAAAATATGTCATAGTAACCTATAAAATTATTGGAATTTATAAAATGTGTCAAATTACTTTTATTTGGGTATTTATAATATCAATTATCTTAATATTTTATTAATATTGTAATTACTGCATCATCATTGTGTCATAAATAAATTAAATTATTTAATGTTCAAAAATTATAAATTAAATACAATTATGTAGGAATTCGTTTTATCTTCATAATTATTATTTATAGTCGAATATATAACATATATAACCCTATGTAAATTTTTTTTTTCTAAAATAATTATGCTTATGTCATTTTTCTATTTACTTTAGCTTAATTAATATAATGTGACCCTATAACCTACAAGTTGCTCCATGGGGTCCAAAAATCTACCCAAATATTCCCATGGTCGGACATGTATCCAAAAATAAGGTTAGGACTCGTTTTAGGGTAATTTAATATTATAATAATATTATTTTTTACCCTTATTTACCGGATTTACCCTTTAACCATGGTAAATAAAATATTTACCGACATAATTATTCAAAATTTCTAAAAATGTTAATTACCTATTTAAGAAATGTGGAAATACTGATTCCAAATATGGAATCCATTTTTCCAAATTCAAAACAAAGAAGTAGAAAAAATTACTTTAAAATTAATTCTCGTTGTCAAAACAAAAAGCGTGTTTTTAAGAAATAATAACTATCAAAATATTGACACTTGTTTTTCTACGGTTTAATTTTGAAATTTTTTCCAATGACCAAAATTGTATTAAATGGTAAAAATATATTCTAAATATACTTTAAAACCACTCAAATTCATAATTTATCAATATTAATTATTTTGATTAATGAATTTGTTTTTAATAAAAATTTAGTAATTTTCACTATTCATCAAAATATAAAAGTTATCCGAAAAGTTCCAAAATTTCATCCTAGGATAATTTCGATAATCTGAATCCAAAAAAGAAGTCCATTTTGAAAGATAAAATGTATAAAATTTCAAAAAGTGGGTATTACTATTCATAATGGCTAGTTTTATTAGATGTGGTGTGTGTTAGAACTTGATGTTGCGTACAACACACGGTACTGTATTATTAAGCGAGAAGCATACTATTGAAGCTTGGGGTGTTACATGTCAAGTATTTTTTTCGTATTTTATGAAAAAATTAATTCATAAACTTTATAGAAATTATCTTAAATCAAAAAATGTGTTATCCTAATACCTTATGTTTTCATGAATCTGTAATGTTTTATGTCATCATAGATTTATGGCTTTTAGTCCCTCAATATTATATTTATTTTTCAATTGTTTGTGATTGATGTCCTCAATCACTCCTTATAAATATTAACATATTCCTCTAATTATGTGTTTCAAATTTCTACCAATGTTCTCTTATTTTAAATCCTAATTTGGTGGTGAATATTTCATTTCCCTTTTACTCTTATAAAGAATAAATGTTATTAACCTTATATCCAAGGTTGGTTTCCACAAAGGTATATCCTATTTTTAACATTTTATTTTTGAAGAACAATTTCAAATTGCGAGGATGCAATTTATTGAGGGAGGGGATAATGTAATACCCCCATATTTTATAGTAAGTTATTCTTTATTTCAATAGATTATACTAAAAGGAGCATCGACTTGGCTTGCGTAAGATTGAGTTTCTTTGATACAACACATTAGTATTATAATTATTTATAAGAAAAATTTATTTATAAATAAAATATTTTGATTTGAAATTAAACAATAGAATTTTTATAATTTATAATTTTCTCACATAAATATAACATATTTATATTGGAATGTCTATGTTTTGTTAATATAGTTACATATTTAGAAAAACTATTTTTTTAAAAGTACTAATTTTTATGTAATTTTGAGAACACTAAATAAATTAATATTAGACATTCCTAAAAATTGAATTTGGTAAATAGGATTCATTTTTGGATTAGTAATATGAAAATTAGCTTATGGTGAATTTTTGGCAATTTCCTGAAAACTTTCAATTTTTTATGAATTCTGAAAAATACTGCATAGCACATAAAAACAAAAATTTATTTAAATTATTATTGTTTTTATTTTAATTTATTTTAAATTAAATATAGATATATAATACCTATATTAGTCCTATGTAATTCATTTGATTGATTTTATAACATGATGACATATATAAAATTTTATTTAATTTTTTATCTTCTTTTACCCACATTCTAGGCACATTTGCAAATTTGCATAAAATGTAATTTTACCACTTATGTTTATTGAATTTAAAAATTCTTATATCCATGGATGAAATCATTATTTAAAATTTTGTTCAATAGGATGAAAATAAATTTTGGTGAAAAGTAACTTTTGAATTATATTTACCACTATTAAAAGTAAATAGTGTATATAAAGGTAAAAATTATATTATAATTACACTAACATATGTAGTAATTCTATTTTATAAGTGGGTTAAGACCAAAATTAACCTTAGGAATAAAATTTGATACTTTTTTACCAAAATTAATTAGATTAAAACATTTATTATAATTTTATTAAAAGAAGAGTTAAAAGTGTTAAATTCAAATTTTAATTACTAAAACATTTATAATATGTGGTTATGCATAAGAAACATTCGATTATAAATATTCATTAGAATGATAAATATATTTCCTACATCATGGTATTTTATTTATATTTTTTCAAAATTAAATATTTAAATATATATATATATGACACAATTATGATGCAGTAATTTCCTTAATAACAAAATATCAAAATAATTGATATTCTTAATATCAAAACAAAATCAAATTGAGACTTTCTATGCATTTAAAGAATTTTATTATTTAATATTAATTTTTAGGGCATATTAAGATTTTTTGAAGTGATAATGTTGTTATGACTTTCAAAAAAACCAAAAATGAAATTGTGTCCAAATTGACATAAATATGTTTTTGAAACAAATACAGTATTATTAAATGATATAATATTCTTAATAATATAATTTTCATCCAAAAAACTTATATAATGTTATATTGGTCATTAATGAACAACATTAGATT
The DNA here is from genome assembly GCA_963277665.1 of Viscum album. NCBI lineage: Eukaryota > Viridiplantae > Streptophyta > Magnoliopsida > Santalales > Viscaceae > Viscum > Viscum album. The sequence continues at coordinate 305,152,780 of OY728166.1, forward strand.
ATCTTGGTATTTTATAGTATGTTTATAAACCATGACATATAAAAATTCAAGAATACGTTGTAAAAGTTAATCTTTTTAACTAAAAGATAATTCTAAATGACAAGGTTAATATAGTGACAAAAAATTGTCTAAAACCTATTGTTTGAGAATATTTTTACCTATAACCACATTATCCTCAAAATAAATCAATTTCGAGCAATTATAAACCAAATATTATTTTATAATAAAATTACATTTCAAACTATTCGTAAAGTGACCCTCAAATCTCTTAAAAAAGGTTACTTCCCCTTATCATATTTTCACACCTCGAAACCATTTAGCTCAGTAAAACCCTTCTAAAATATCCACCCAACTACCCTCAATTGAACATATAGGCCTTAACTTTATAATAAACCTGTTGGAACCAGGTTCTTCAAAGAATGATTTGGTGTATGGTTTGTGTTTGTTGTCAATCCTCAGTGGAAGTTCAGGGTGTGAACCAACAAAGCGATCATACCGTTCAGGAAGAAAACAGTAGTGAAGGTGGCGCTGTTTCCCAGTGTTTGCCAAATTTTTGGGCCTGAAAATCCGTAAATAAAGTAAAGTGTTTTTGGCAAAGACACTTGCGCGCCGAGCTCTTGGAGGATGAAAGACTTGCGCGCCATATGTTTTTGAGGATCAGAACATCACAATTTGGCTAAGGAAAGAAGGTCGTGCAAGTGTTGGTTGGGTCGCGCAAGTAACTTGCGCGACAGAGGATCTGGAGACAGGACTTGCGCGCCGTCGAGGGACTTGCGCGCCGCCGCGCAGGGGGTCCAGTTTGCCTATAAATACTCGACCACCCCTCCTCATTTCCAACGGAGTTCAAGGCCGAGAGATTGTTCGAGCTCTCTTCGTGCAGGTGGTTGAGTCGCGCAGGTGGTTGTTTTGTCGCGCAAGTAGAGCTTGCGCGCCGGTGTTTGGCTGTTCTCCCAAGGTAGTTTGGAAGAGTAAGGAAGTGGATCGCGCAAGTATTTAGTTCAAGAAGGCAGTGTCGCGCAGGTGCTTCAGTGACACTTGCGCGCCAGTTTAGTCTTGCGCGCCTGAGACTTGCGCGCCGCCGGGAGACTTGCGCGCCAGGCTTGAAAAGGAGACCTAGACACTATTGAAGCACGCCTGCCTTGCCGGAGCTGCACGAAAGCCGATAAACTACTCGGTTCATTCGAGGAAAAGTGATATTCTTCTTCTGGTGAGAATCGGACTTCAATAGAGCATCTACATTCAACAAAGGATGCACTCTTATGCAAATGAAGAAGAGACCTACACGTCTATAAACTGAGTGGGACTTCACCAACGGCAGTGAGCCAGGGAGAGTCAACGGGAGTGACCCGAGGGATGCAGTGAGTTATCCCTGAACTATTGTAAAGGCAGTGAGCCTGGGACAGAGTGTCTGTACCCGAACTTTTGTATCCGCAGCTAGTGAATCATAGTGGATTTAGGTATGACCAGCAATCTGTCGGCGTATGCTCCTTGGACGTAGCCCTTAGTGGTGAACCAAGTAAAAATGACTGTGTCTTCTGTGTGCATGTGAATGTTTTCATTTTGATCGTAATCATCATACAGGTTCAACAAGTTCCTACCAACGTGGGAACAAGATCCAACAAATTAAAAGAAAAAGTGGTCACCCTGATTCACCCCTCCCCTCTCAGGGTGTCCCGGGGTCCTTCAAAACCCATCATAACGATCCAATTTTTTCAAATTAAAAGGAAGCACCCAGAGAAGAGGTAATAATGTTATCGCCTCTTTCAAAGTTCTTTTCTTCTTCAACTACCTCTTTCATTGTCGATTCCATAAAATAATAATCAATCTAGTAAATTATACATACTGTGATGTTATTATAAATATGTTACAACCATTTTCATTATTCTATCCATCATATGTATGACAAAGTGACCATATGTGTGTACGTAAGGCTTACACTCTCCATGTCGTGGTGTAGTTTGTTATTCAACATGAAATTATTTTTATGGGTATAATAATGAGTATAATTGTTGCAAATAATAAATATAACATGTTAATGATTATTTATATATGATATAACACACAAATACATACTATTTTATTATTAATATAATGATATTTTTCGCTCGTGCGTACATACGAATTACTCTCTCCACGAATGCGGTGAGATTCATTACCCATCGTAACCATTCAAAATTAATTTTCATTTGATGAGTTAAAAATATATTTTAATAACATAATATAATTATGGATATGAATCAAATACATCCTATCCATAAAAACACTACTTTCATGAAAAAACATATAATGGAAAATGAATTAGTTAACACCCGAAACTATGATACTACTGAAATATTATTAACAAAGCAATACTAGAAGATCATGTATGATATCATATTTCTGTATGTGGTTCATGTATAATTTGATAAAAATTATTTAAATATTATACATTAGGTTACCATACCCTTGACTATTGAAAAGTACAAGGTATTGGGTTTTCTTCTCACACTTTATTCCCATGAGATTCATGTTATATTTCCACTATTTCCTTTTGTGAAGTGTATGTACAACCTATGATGGTATTATTTATGTAATATAATTAAATTTATCAGTATTTAAATATTCATTGTTTTAATCTTATTTCATTGTGTGTATGTTTCTTAAGTTTCCAAATTAGTAAGGGAATTTCTATTTTTGATTTCCAGTCATTGGGTTTTACACAAACATCATTGATTATATTACTCTAATATTATGTGTGAAATCAATATTTATTTAGTTATGTAGTAATTTCAAATCTTTTTTGAGTGGATATAATTTTTATACACATAATCACTCCATTTATTAATTATCAAGTGATTGATATGATCTTGATAAGAGTATTCTTAAGTCAAACTCTATTCATTGAGTTAAACATCGATGTAATTGTTATTGTTTTTACAAGAATATGTGTGAATGTCCTCTGATGGATTTACACTGAATAACTAATCTTATTGAGTGTATTTAATTTTTTTACATATAATTATGTCATTGATTTATCCTTAATCTAGTATATTGTCTTTACAAGGGGTTTTATCTCAATTTACATTCCATTAAGAGTTTTTTGTTGTTATACAACAATTCACTTTTATATGGTGTACATACTGTACTTTGACATAGTATCTCATGAATCCATCTATTCCCATGATATTATAATGTTCTTATTACTTAAATTATTTTATTCAAGTGTCTCTCATTTGGTTAGGAACTCTATCTAAAATATCATTTTAAATGTTTTAACGACTTATTCTTTTAAATCATTCTCATTAATGTCCATGCTTTAAAAATGGGGTTTGGGATTTATTTAAGTGTACATGAATGTTTTAAAAATAAAATTCCTTTTAAAAGTATCAATTTGGTAAATGAAACTTTGATTCACAAATCTATTTTTTATATCATCTAGGTAAATAATGATACATTGAAAATTTTTCAAGACAAATTGGATATTTCTCTCAAATAGTCTTACTGATTATTTTAATCTATATCAATATCCATAATTATTATTGATTTTGGTTGATTTATTATAATACAGTCTTCCATATAGTTTTGAATAAGAAACGTTTGACTATGGATGTGCTATTTTTATACTATTAATGGTTTGTGGATAAAATATTTATATTTCATATTCTAGTTTTAATCCGAATGTTTAGATTATGTTTCAACATTATCATATGAGGAATGAATTTGACATAGTAAGTGACAGGTGGAGCCCGCTATAGCTCCTCGATGAATCATTAGATCTCAGGAGACAAACTAGTGTCATGTCACAATTCCTTGAAAACATTTTATATGTAGTCTTGGACGGATTCCTTGACTATGTGGTTATGATATACAGCATTATGCATTCCATCATTATGAAATTATCTACGGTTATTACATGTGACTTTAGACTAGTAGAATATCTATGTTAATAAGTAAATGACATTATTTTATTTATCATTGCCATATTATGCAGAATATTATGTTTAAAAGTCTTGTTTTTAAGTCTTATACATTGCCTTAAGTATTAATTCTTATTCATGATAGTTTTTGCTATATTGTTTTCCTTACAGAGCATCTAAGCTCACCCCTTTCTTATGTATTATTTTTTTCAAGGACATGAAGAAGTATATTATGATTATCCTATAGGGGTAGGAAAAAGTATATGATTGTGTTCAAATGGGAGACAATGTTGTTTTATTATTATTTAATGATGTAATGAAAAACATATGTATACATCTAGTAAATCCAGGGCTACTAAACTAATCATGCATTCGACACTTGATCTCTTGTGATCATGCCAATGTTATACAATAATGAACTGACTCTGGGTAACTAGGGTCAGGGTGTTACATGTACTGCTACAATACCACCCTGCTACACTGGTGCTATTATAAATTGGGAATTCATTCCCTTACAAGATTAGACCCTGGGAATTTTGGATTCTATGAAGGAGACTTACTGGAAAAGATGTCAAACATTTCAAAAAAATAATTAAATTATTATTTAGTGTTATGTATTTTTTAAAAGTTTTTAATATTCTTTAAGGATCAGCATGAAAATAAAAAATATTATAACATAAAAGCTACAACTATAAATATCTTTTTATATCTATTGTTTTGGTAATTGACAAATAGAGAATTGTTCCACAAAATGAATACTCTTTTGACACCTCCATCATTCCACCTCAAATTAATGAGAATGCAATAGTGATTTATTCAAGATTGAAGAATGATTGATCAAGAATAAACAACTCATGACATAAAGTTTACAATATAAGAACCAACAGATCTATTGGAGTTTCTCATAGGACAATAGCAGTACACATGGATCACCGCTAGAGGGATTATACCATTGGATCCCTACTATCACAATAAAGTAAATCTAAAATTTTATTTTCAGACAAATAACATCAACTAAAAATAAATAAACCTTGGATGAGTTAATTGATTTCTTCTTTTCTAAATTAATTAATTATAAACATATTTTAAAAGAACCTCTGTTGGAGTTTCAGTCTATTGAAATTAAAATAATTTTTTTTTGATCAAATCACCCACCATGCACATCTTCATGGAATATAATAATCCATACTCACATTCAATTAACAAAAAAGGATATATAAATTAATATTATATGAGTATAGATAAAATTTAGTCATAGAATTAAATTAATTCAAGTGTTATAGTCATTTTTTCCCTTGTCATCTTATGTTTAACCCCTAATTACATGACTTACCCTTTACCTTTGTAATAAAAAATAATATGCTTACAATTCATAATGACTAAGAATAAGTGAAATCTATTTAATATATTTCAACCTCCAGATTTTATATGTGGAATTTTTTTAAAAAAATTATATCATATAAGTATAATAATTTAATTAAAAATAAAAATAAAAAATGTTCTGATTAACTATTTTTTATCAAATCTCCCTGTTCATATATAAAATGTTTTCATACCAAATTTGAGTATAAAAATCACTTCAAAAAACATAATTATATTACTTTAAAATTCAAATAAAAAATTAAATTTAAATCAAATCCAATATGGAATTTTAATGTGTAAAAAATCTAGATGAAAATATTAATTTTATTAAAAATTGGTATTAATTTACTTTTCATTGAAAAATAAAACTTTTCCAAAATTTCAGAAATATTCATCTTAAGATAATTTTAAAATTATTAATTCAATAATTATGTTCATTTTATCAAATAAATTTTCATAAATTTCCAACAAAAAATACAATATTCACTAACAAAAGGAATGCGGTTTTTTAAAAGAAAATGCAATTTTCATTAAAAAAGAATTTTCTAAATATTATATTCTTATTTACCTGGAAATAATTAATACATTAGTAATGAGTAAGAACATAATATATTTATTAATATGGTTAATACTACTCATTCTAGTAAATTTAACAACAAGGATATAATTGTTATATTGAAATTATAATATTTTGTTATTCATTTAATCATAGAGTTGAACAAATTTACACAATCAAATTTTATTTTATAATTAAAACATATCATTATACTAAAATAGATTCCATTATTATAAATGATAAACAAAAGTATCATGAAATATTAATGTAGTGGATTAGAGTTATTTGAAATTGAAAAAACACCAAATCAGTAGGCCTATAGCCACATGTAGAAAAACCTGAAATTTCGAGAGAAGGAAAAATCCATTAGGGTAATGGGATATCTGTTCGGAATTCCATATACATATGGATTTGTTACCAAAGAGAAATTTTATTTCATTATGTCTTAAAGACATAATGTGAATAAAATATTACAAACAAAAAAATTCATGATAATAACTTCAATTACAGAACAATATATGGTAGATAAAAACTAAATGTTATAGAGGCATACATATATTGTAATGTAGGGATCTTTATACAAAAAAAATTAACAAATAAATTTTTAATACAAAATATTATAATAAAAATTAAATGAACAATTATTGTAAGAATTATCAAATAAATAAAAATTTCAAAAACTCAAACAGGAGAATGATTTATGAAATTTTCATAAATAAAAGAATTATAAGAAAAATTTTATAATTATGCTTAAAGTTATGCATATTCCACAACTATAGGTACAAACATTTTTATTCCACATTTCCTTATTATATACTTCATATATATTGTTATGAGTAATTTAAATTTAAATAGAACATATTTTATGTATAATACAGTTTATAATTCCATTTCGATTGAGTAATCATTTTCATAATATAATTTTCATATACATCTGAATAATAAAATCATTGATCAAATTAGTCCTCAAATCATTTTTCTTCTAATCAAAATAATATTATTAAATAGGGAATTATTTTTAAATTTAATTTTTAATGTATATTAATATATGAAAATCATAATTTAATTATAAACTCGTTTATATTTATATATTATTTAAGTAATATTTAAAATCATTAGAAATTATAAGTTTAATTTAAAAATGTAAACACTATTTAATGATTGAAAGGATTTAATATAAAATTTATAAAGGGTTCAATAAAATTTTAATATGATTTATAAACATTTTATAATTAATATTAACTTGTAAATACTAACTCTTTAATATTTGAGTAACATTTCTGACAAATTTTTCATAATCATCTTATAAATTAACAATATACATTTTGTAGTTAATAAATTAAAAAAATTTCATATTCATTATACATAAATACTTTACAAATAATATAAATCAATTTATAGTTTGATTTTATTAATAAAAAATTAGATGTTTTTTTATTATGAGAAAAGTGTGAACAATTTCATATTTATCAAAGGTTTCAAAAATCAATTTTTTAAATCCTATAAATTATATTTTTTTAACTAAATTATAAAATTAAAAATTAAATATATATATATATATATATATTGTACACACACAAAACCACATTTATTAGATATATATACATATATATATATATATATTTCAATATAATTGATATGAACAAATTATATTTACATTCAATATGAACTCATTCATATTAATCATTATATATAATATAACATTAAATATATGACATTATTATGTGATATAATAATATTTTAATCCAATTTAAATTATGTAATATAGTTTAATAATATGAATATCAAATATTTAACAAAAATTAACCCTACAAAATTATATAATTAAAAACATATGATATTTCCTAAATAATACATTAACTAATGTACATTTTAATTTGATTTGTTCATGTAAATAAAAATTAGATAATGTATCTTTTAAAATAGAATATACTTTAATGTTTGACCATAATTAAGTAATTTATAATCTATTCTTAAATAATACCCATGATTTATATATAAATACATTATTTCATGTTCACAAAGAATGATGTATTAAATGGGAGAATGTGTTAGAATTTAATATTTGAAATTTATTATTAATTTTTTTTATAATGTTTATATATAATTTTTACAGTTTAAAAATTAATTATTTTATAAGCTATTAAATAATTAAAATATTCCAAAATTACCTTCTTCTATGATTTATAATCACTCTTAAAACCATGAAGCATCGAGAGGAGTTTGGATGCACTTATTATCAATTATGTTGTTATCAATTAGAATTGTCATTATAAAATTTGAAAAAATGATTTGATTTATGGATTGAGGTATCCAACCATCTAGAAATAATATATTTTCCCTTTAATCCATAGTATGAATGATTCTAGAAGGACTCCCATTACATCAAATAATTGAACGAGATGGAATTCATAGAAGAACATGATATGTCTTGTTGATTAACAAGCCTTTCATTCGATTAATATATCTTAGGTGTTTGGGAGAGAATCCATACAACGGATTTGGAAGATTCTACCTAAGAAGAACCATCTTAATAAATTATATTTTGTGGGTGGAAGATGCTGAAAAATGATACAACATTTTCGCAGAACAGTGTTTACTTATACCATTAATGTTAAAAATATATCCCGGTGAAGTTTTATGTTAATAATGATGGCTAAAAATTGAATAAATAAAGCTTTCCCATGATGTTAAATAATTATTCATATGTATAATATTATTTGACTATTTCATATACAGAAATACCCTGAAAAAGAGTAGGAAAATGTTTTGAATTAATCATCTAATTTCAAAATTATATAAAAAAGTTCTGTACTGATCTAATCATATTAGAGTGGCATAGGAAGAAATCACATTTAATTTTTAATCTTACTTTTGAAATATGGATTTTGAAATTTATGATAAAATGTATAATCCCTTATTATAACGATTTTCCTATTGTGATTGTAAGAATTTACTCTCGGATTTAAGATGGAATTGAGTATAAAGCTGAAAATTTATTGTATGATGTTGAGCATCATAATATGACCCTATTGATCATATGCTTTTCATGAATATGCGACATCATTTTATGAATTTTTATTATAATTAAAATTGAAAACATCATGATTATATATTTTTATCCAAAATATAATTCCATGTCATCTTACTTCCTCAAAAGTCTTTGAGCCCCCCTATAGCATTTCTATACTGTAATACATTAATATGAAGACAAAATTTAATGAATGGGACAAATTAATAATTATAGAGTACAAATTAATATTTTTCCTATAATAAAATAGTTTAATATTCAGTTTTTTTTAAATAAAACCATGTTCGATAGTGTACATGCTATACAACACCGAGCATAAGAGAACATCGAAATATTATTATTTTAATATAAAATTTATAACCTAGCTATTAAATTTCAATGGATGAAAAGTATTAAATGATGTTTTTAGTATATATAATTTCCCTATTCAATTAAAATTTACTGATTAATTCTTAAAAAATAAGAACTCAATTATTATTAAATCTATTTTTTCATCAATTATTTTTGGTCCTCAAAAATGGATTTTATTACATTCTGTGAGTGAATAATATAAATAATTTCTATAAATATTATTATTTAAATTTGATAAAAATATATAATTTTTCAAATTATAGTGTTAAAAATATATTGTATTTATTTTTTTTTTATTTTTCTGAAATCCTGTTTTTCAATTAATTGTAGAAAATATTGATTATTATTATGAAATTTTTTTATTTAAAAGTATGTTCAAATTCAGATAATATTTTGAATTAGTCTTAAAATTTAAGTACATATTTATTATTAAAAATAAACCAGTTATAGTCTTTATAAATAAAGTTTATTTTATTTTTTTTTAAAAATATTTTTATACTTATAATGGCATCTGTTTTTAAAAATATGTGTTTTTGGTCATGTTTTATGGGATTAATTTCATCTTCAATTATTTCTATTATTTTATTTGAAACATGACAAATTTACTCCATATTAGAAATAAATATTTCTAAATCTATATAATGGTTCTTATTTATTTTGTGTTTTTACGAATAGTAACGGTAGTAAATATTTTTCACCTTGGTAAGGGTAAATCATGTAATTATGGTTAAATTTGATATGATTAGTACTAAACAGTGACCCTAACACGTGGATTAATTTTATTTAATGTGTATAACTCATCCACAGTCATCATATGTTCCAATATATTCCTTTTGGATTCTATTTAGAGATGGTTATATTCTTTATAATATTTTATTTAAAGAAAAAGAAAAAATACCATTCTATTTTTTTATTATATTTAATTCATTGACAGAAGGATTGACGTATGATACGTTCAACAATAAATTTTTATTTAGAATATAAATTAATTTTTTAATCATTTTAATTTATTTTAATTTATTAGAAAATAAATAATTACATTAAATACTTATACAACCATAGCATAATATTTATAAAATTATGGCAAGAACCAAATAAATTGTTCAAAATTTTAAAGGTTGTTTATTAATAGATTATTGATTTGATACATAAATTTTTGAGAAAAAAAATTAACTTATTAGGGTATCTTTTATGTATTATATAAAAAATCCGTCTTTTTATTCTTGTTTTTATATTCCAAATAAATGAATAGTTCCAAAAATGAAATTATTGATATTTTATAAAGAGAATAATTATTTATTTAATGATTAAAATTTCTTACAAATCCTTTTTTATTTCATGTGATTGATCTATATTTTTAAATACTATTTATGGTAAAATTATGTGTCAATTTCACTTTTATATTAACTATTTAAACCCCAAATAAGTAAAAACATTAATATCAATGTAATAGTTTGAATGGATGACATGGATTAAAAAATGATAACTATAAATATATAATATAGAATTATATAAATATTATTGTGTGATATTAATTAGAAAATTCCTTATAATATATTCAAATTATATGTGTTTGGGTCATTTTACCATGAAATTTAATTTATATTGTTTTAATATTTTAGTAAATTCCAAGAGTGACTCTCCCATATCTTACAAAAGAGAACATGTTATCCTATTCCTCCTCGATTCAAAATATATTTGGAAAAATCAATAATTACCAAATTATAATAATAATATCCATAAAAATGTTCTATAGGGATTAATTTTTGTACAATACCAACCATAGTGATCTAATTGTGTGCGTAAAGATGGTTGTCCAATATATAGTTATAGTTCTTAACTGAGAATTTTCATTTTATTTCTTCTTCTAAATCATTAAAATATTATTCTATAATTAATAAATAATGAAATCAATGTATTTCATATAATGGTATTTAATTATGTTTATGGAATAACATAAATCCATATCATCTTCCATCAAATGGGATAAAAACTTTGGTTCGTGTATAATGCTAACTACCTCCACACAATCCTATGTAAATGGTTTTCATCACTACCACTCATAGTTGAATAAAATGATGGAACTAATATTTTTATATTATGTTCATGAAAGAATTATAATTATGAAAATATAATATATCATAAACTATCTCACCATTCCATACCTTAATAAATGATAATGTCATTCGTGTGTATTTATGAACTGCCGCTTATATAAAGAAATTTGATTCATTTTCAATCACCACATCACATGAATGATATATATACATGTGTTTTTAAAAACAATGCCTAGTTTTTAAAATATTATGACCATTCAATAAATATAAATTAATACTTACCTTCTTTCCATAATAATCATTGAAAAATAGAAACAATACTTTTGTGTACGTAAGGTATGACATCTCCATGATTATAACATAGATCATTTTTAATATTCATATTTGATGTTTAGTTTTAAAAATACAATTGATTTATAAAACAATATTTATTTTCTGATTATTACTATATATATAATGTTTCAATCACATCTTTTCTCGCATTCAATTCATTGAAGCTGTATTAGAATCATGAAACGAACATCCACAAATTCCAAATGTGGAATTAACTGATTAAGTAATTTATATATCTCACTATAATAAATCAAATTAATGGTTTTATAAAATGTTAAAAAAATTATTAAATTTTCTTTTTATCATTATATAATAGATAAAATTGTTTTATATATGAGTTAAAGGATATACATTGAAATTTGGGACTCATGGTAAGGGGTTTCATATAAATTTCTTTTCATTGAAGAGAATTTTATTGTTATGCATCAAATTTATTTTGTATGGTGTATATATCACCCCATTTATTATTTTATATCATGATTCTTATGTAATTAAATATATTTTATTGTGACATTTATATAATTTAATCTAATGTTATCTGATATGAAAGTTACTAGGGGTATAGGGTTTCTTAACTAAATTTCTTTTAATTAGGCTATAACACTTATTCATTGAAATTTTTTATATTATTAAGTAAATTTAAATATATATTATTTAATTCTCAATTTATATTTTTTTCTATTGTTATAATTATTTAAACATAATTTATCCATTTATTAACTCTCAATTCAATGATATTATCATTGTATTCTTTATTCATATCAAATTCCTTTTCCTTGGGGCATATGTTTAACTATATGAACATATATTTTTTTAGGGATATATAATAATCATGTATCACCATGAGATTTTCAGAAATATATTTTTAAATTAAATATATTTTTTATATTTGTTATTAAACATGATATTTATTTTATCTTGCACTACAAACAACACTAGGATAAATTGTGTTTCACATGTATTTATGTTTTATTAAATCTCTGATATATAAATAATATTTTAATTTAAACAGAATTTTATAACATATATATTAGACATATCAATATGAATAGTAGAAAATAATTTTTTAAAATAATTTTTAATAGTTTTACAAAAAGGAAACATATTGATAAAAAGAAGATAATATTCTATATAGTGTTAATATGTTTCGAAAAAATTATTTAATAAGAAGATGAATTTTCTATTTTTCTGAAAATTATTGAAATTAATTTTTGACACTTTTATAGGATGAAAAGGATAAAATAAAATTAATTTTTGAAGTCTTAATGTAAACAATTTTCTTAAAATGAGTTGTAGTGATTTTTCTGAGAGGTTTCCCTTTTTATGAATACTAAAAAATATAGAATGAATTAAAATGGTATTTTAATTTAAGTAGATTATAATGATAAATTATATTTAACAGAATATTAAAATTAAAAGGAGTTAAATTATATATCTATTAGTAAAAATGTGGTCATTATAATCAATTTAATGATGAAACTAGATATAAAAACATTACAAAATTTTGGATATTTTCTTTTTAAAGACATTCTATCATGTTGTGTCTGTAGGAATAATTTTACATTAATTAATTTCACATTAGTTACAAGTATATGGAAAAATTAATTCCATGCTATAAATCATCATAATATTTAGTTTCTAATAAGGTAAACATTTTTTTTTAAAATTAATACTGAATGAAGTAAACATTAATTATCATAGTTAAGGTAAAAATCAGTTTACCATGAGGTTAAACGAAAAATAAAATAGGTAAAATGTCCACAAATGTTATCCTAACATAATTTTATGTTTTTATTTTTACTATGGTCACCATATTCTCTTAAATATTTCAATTCCTTGACACATTACTTTTCATATGAACCATATAATATGTTATGTAATGAAAAAGAAAAAAAATAATTTTCTTACTTTTAATATAAATAATTATTTATAATAGGTCCGAAAACAACACATGTTAGGTTATTTATATCCTTATTAATGATAATTTTTTTTCATCATAATATTTTATATTTTATTATATATATGAAATAATTACTCAAAACTCTTATAAAATGATGACATGGTAATTATTATGTTAACAATTAAATAAAATAGAGGATGATATAAAAATTAAAATGATGTAAAATAAAAGAATTATTCTCTAAAATTACTTTTTTAGATGAATATATTATTTTAAAATGATTTCAAAATTATATATTCTTTTTACATCATTATATTGATATTTTTAAATTCAAATTAAATAAATAAGTTAAAAATTTACATAACTATTCTTTAATAATAAAATATAGTTTATTAAATAGTTTAAAACACTAAAAATATTAGCATCTGAAATTTTATTTTTAAATGTTAATAAATAATAACTATGTTCCATTAATTGACCTCTTTTTCTATTATAATTACTATATTGACTGTTAAAAAGTGAAAATATAGCTAATGTGGTTACAGTAAAAGCGGAGCTTTTTCACGTTACTTGTGATTGTGTCATAATTAATTTCCAAAACACATAGGATTTATAACTTATAAATTATATATAATATTTATAACTAATTAGTCCTAATTATAAAATAATTATAACATTAATTTATTTATAATGGATAAATTACCAAAGATAATAATTAGTTATGTATAGAAAACACCAAAATGGTAAAAATAGAGAAACATTGAAGTTAATGATGTAAAAGATTCAAAATTTATTTTAATTGTTTTTTGGATGTTTGGATCGACCATACCATCTATTAAAATCATTATTTATTGTTTTTTATAAAAATAGTTAATTTTGACATCCCAATAGTAAATACAATGAGTATTTATAAGAATGTCACTCCTCCTAAACTATAAAATCTAACTAAGTCTCCCCACTTATTCACACCTAAAAACAAATATTGATCTCTCATTATCTAACCTAATATATATTTCACATATTTAATGTAATCATAGAGTCCTTATTTATTTCATAAATCCATCGTAGGATATATTTACAACAAACCTAAGGAGGTTACTCGATGAATATGTAATGATCATCAATGAACATTTTTATTTTATTTCTTCCGCCTCCATAAATTATTATTATAAAATAACTAATTAATAAATTATGTATCATGAATATACTTATATGTTTTTATGTTAATTTTATGACCTAAAACCACACACACCTTTATCTAATGGATTTTGATGTCATCATTTATATGAACAGTGGACCACTACCTCATGAAACGATGTTGTTTATTTTTTCATCAACACATCTCATGGTTGTAAATAATTATGGATATAATTTTTACATATTAAATATATTATATTTATTATATTATTATGATTTTTTAATTATTATAAATCACATACCTTCATTGTTTCCATTTTTTGGAATACAATTATTTCACTCGTGTCTGTGGAAGAGTACCACATTGCGAAGCATTGTGATTTGTTCACACATTACATGGAATGTATTATGGGTGGGTTAAATAAAAAATATTGTATATGTTGTAAAAAAATTAAATTGTATTTTTAATATATATCATTAATTATTTACTTTCAAAGTGAAAATAAAATCGAAACAACATTCATGCGTAAATACAGCTTATCATCTCCAGGAATAGTGTATTTCATTTCATATCACCAAATTCAATGGATTACTCTAAATTCATATATACTGAATATATATTACAAATATCATGATATAAATTCAAGAGACTATAAAATCATGATTAATGATGGACGAAAAAAATAACAAATCAATGTTTATATAAGAAAACTAACAACTTATTACCCAATAATAACATTATGTTTGAAATGTTAACGAATGTGTAATAAAAGGATAAATGTAATCATTTATTAAGTGATATATATTTATTCTGGAATAATATTTTTATAATAAAATTATCTGTATTATATTGGAATTTTGAATGAGTATGATGTAAATAACGACTTATGGTAAGGGGATTAATGGTATCACTTTTATTTCTTAGAGACTTATACCATATTCAACACCCGTTAATTTTGGGTGGTGTGTATAAATAACTATGACATGATTGATCATGAATATACCTCATTATATAATTAATAATTTTTTTATTGATTTTATTCTATCACATGTCAAATAATACAAAAGTTACTCATGTAGTAAGTTATTTTCCCCCAACATTCATTATTCGAGACATATGTGATGGTATGAACCTCTATTATTTAAAGTGTAAAATAAACCACCCCTTTGACATTTTATATATTTAATATATTCATCCTCTTGATATTTTGAGTTTCAGTTTTTTTTCCATTATGGTGATTTTGAATAAATTTTAACAAAGTAGTAGTATTTTATGTTATAATATTATCATCTATTGGGATTCTTTGTGATTAGGATATGATGATAAAAACATAAAATCCATCTCTCAATAATTATAATTAATTTCTATATCTTATGTATATTTATGATATCTGAAATTATTAGTACCATTTTTTTAATTTTTGGGACTTAATATAATTAAGAAATTGATTTTGTGAAAATAGGACTTTATTTCACCAATCGGTCAGAAATTTGTTTTCATTCATTACCATTTTTTATAAAAATTCTCTCAAAAATGTTATATTACTCTCTTATTATTTTTAAAATAAATTTTTACACATTTATAACTTTTTAAAAAATTTGGTTTTACGTAATATTTATTTCATTTCAAAAAATGCATGTTTATCTATTTTCAAAAATGTGAGATGTTTTTTTTGTTTTTAACATACATGATAGGAATAATATTTCTCACTGTCAGGACTACTCAAAAATATTAATATTCCCTTAAATCATTTCAAATTTCTATTCAAGGAATTTTTTCCCATATTATTTTGTGAACATTTTATATTTTCAATAAAAGAATTCAAAATCAAATGATTTCAGAATGAAATGATTTAAAAATATAATTATTTTGAATATTATTTTATAATTATTTTAAAAGTGGAATGAAAATTTCCATTAATAAATCTTTTGAATTATTTTAAAATAATATTTTATAAGTTTTCAATGTTTTTTTGAAAGAAAAGTATTTTGAAAAAATAGATGTTTTAAAAAGTAATTTTTAAATAATATTTATATTCATTATGAAATTTTCCATGTAATTTTTTAAAATACTTATTAAATTAAGATTATATACATTGATATATTTTATTTTTTACTAGGGATATGATCAAATTACTCAATTCCTCCTCTTATATTAAATGGATTTTTTTGACGATGATAATTTTTTTATTAACACAATTTAACATCCAAAGTTCATACCATGATAAAATTATCATTAAAACCAATTATTATCATGGGTTATGATATGATGGAATAATTATAAAACCTGTCTGTTTGTCACAATTTATGATATTGTGAAATTTTTAAAACACTCCTTTCATTTTATGGATTATGTTATGATGAACTTTTTAGACATTTTGGAACACATAAATATAGTTTCCATTATTTGATGGGTGGGACATATATCTCCCACAAATATTTTGGTTATTGATTTATATATCACATGATTTAGATAGAGATGTAATAGAAAGTGAACCCGGTATAGTAAGATAGCACTTGAATGAAGAGCAAAACCAATTCAGTATGATAGGGCTGGAATGAGGAGTTAACTCGGTTCAGTAAGAGAGTCTTTATACTATGATGGTTTGGGGAGTGAACCCATTCTAGTATGAGAGAATTAATTTCACTTGGGACTATAACATATACCACCCTAGAGGTGTATCCTCTTCAATTATTATGAGTATTCCATGATTCTATGTCTTATTCTAATTTTTGGATTTCCTGTAATATTTTATTTTATTTATTTATGATTAATTTCATATGAACTCATAATCACATTTTTAGGAAAAAATATTATTTTTGGTTTTTAGGTTTTGGTTTTCAAATTTTATTCTCATGTTCTCAAACCCTTGTGGAAATGTGATTCTTATGTATCACCCTTTTTTTACCCATACTGAGAATCTTCGTTCACTCATTCTTATGTTTCTTTTACCCAATCAATGAAGAAATGTTTTAATTATCAGTGCTAAAAAGGAATAACATTATGGGATATAGTAAATATATTTCACAATTTAAGAATATTATGTTCCAATTTTCTAATGGTACTAATATATTTTGGTCTGTAGAATTTTGTATGTATAATTTATTGAATATTCATCTAAAAATATTTAATTTACATTTATGAGAATCCTCGGTCACACTAGTTTTTAATAGATTAATCTTTTTGTATCCTTTAAAAACTAAGATGAAAAAAAATAATGAGATCCATAGAGATAATTCTAGGGATTTATCTAAGGATATATCTATGGATAATTCTAAGGATGAGTCAAAGATTACAGAAATGTCCCTAAATTTTAGTAATGTATTTATATAGTGGTTTTCAAGAAATTTCATCCCTCTATAGATTCAATAAAGTGGTTTTGGATTTTCAACATATGTAACTTGGGTTAACAATAATGAAAACAATGTACTGATCGATACATGATAAAAAATGTTTCATGAAAATTGGCCTTCTATACATCTGGTTTGAAATTATTGGGGGATATTCTTTGGAAATTCAAAAACTATTTTTGAACAATCATAGAGGATTATAATGAATGATAACTATAAATGACTAATGATATACCTATTTTTCATTTATTTAAGGTAACATATCATTATTTAGACATATTATAAGTGTTGTTCCATGATTATTTGGTTTCCCACTATGATTAGTGTTGCTCACACTATGGTTTTGGTTTTATTTGATTATGGGAACCAGAAGGAACATACATTATATAGAATGTTATGAAATTTTCTTTATGACTATCTATATGAAATTACTACTAGAGTAATGTAAATTATGATAATTCAGAATAACTTTTCATAGAACACGATTAACAAAATGTATCTTAACAAACTATTGAACTCACCATAGGAGAGTGTGATTGAGTTTGGTGAATGTTCGGGCTGAGGAAACAATGGAGGAAAGAAGATATTGTTTTCTTTTTGTCACAAAAGTATGAATACATACCGAAGTAAATGTTTTCTAGGAGCAATTAGTTGTTCTAATTTTGGAAGAAATGACACAAATCCATTAACTACAAATAGAAATTGAAAAGGGTTGGATAACACAATGGATTATAATAATTGTCTTTCTAAGGTATCATTGACTATTGAATGATTCCACTATCCAATGTATGGGTATTGTGAAAATCATTATCCTTGGGGGTAGCTCATGAATAGAATCATTAAGGTGGTATGAGTAATGGTTATAATACTGATGATGAATATATTATTAATGAAATATGAATAGAAAGTTGTATTAATTAATAAATGTGTAATCTTAGTAAACGGATTAATGATGAGGTAATTTCTGTGATTATGTATTAGAATCATATAATTTTTTATATGAATGTATATAAGGACTGTTTGTAGAATTTTTTCATTAAGTATTTTAAAGAATACAATAAATTGTACTATTGGACTTGAAAATTGATTTAATAGAAATGTGATATTTTTATTATGGATATATATCTATAATATGTTGTGAATATAGAGATATTGTTTCTGTGATAATGAGATGTTGGATTTGGAAAATGTAAATTTGATTGTTCTTAATTTAAATTTAACAAATTAAGTATTTGTTGACAAAGCCATTAATGTTGTCATTAATTGAGTTTATAGATTTATGGGATTTAAGAAATAGAATAAATAGTATTTTGAGTTATTAAATGGGGAATCATTTATGATTTAAATTATGTATGATGGTAACTACCATTTTCAAGAGAATATATGGTGATGGTATTCTCATGTTTATTATGTGAAAGTCAAGAGAAAATTATGCTATATGGTGGGTCAATGTAAATATATTATTCACAAATTTAGTGACCATTATTATTAATTTTTAATTTTGGAATGGTTTTATGGAAAACCAATAATGGAATGGTTTAGTTTGGACATTTTATGTGGTTTTGTAGATTAATTTATTACATATCCATATGAATGTTTATTAATTTTTTATAACATATGGTAACAATTTTGTTTTATGATAAATAAGGATAGATATAATGAGTTGTAATTATATTTAGGTATCTTACGATTTGTTAGTAATTTGGGAATAAAAAATTCAAGTTCATTTAATAGAGTAAGAGACAAAGTTGAGATTGATCAAGTATCAACCAAAGGGTGAGATTGTGCATATGAAATAGAATGAAATCAAGTTAGTACATGAAAATTATTCAACTTTATGAAAATTATCTTGATTAAAAACCAACTATTATAATTTTTAAAGATATTAATTAGCTTTTTTACACCTCCTTAGATTATGATTTTTTTGTAATTAACATTCTCTTGATCACCCATTTTATAGTGATAAATGTTCTCTATATCTCTTCATCTGTATTTGGGTGTTTTTTGTCTCATCTATATCCATGTTATAACTTTTCACAGAAGTTATCTTATTTAAGGGCCTAATATTTTTTATTCCATATAACATACACGCATCACTTTTTTCAATACATAGTTTTATTTGCCCTCTTTAAAATGTTGGTTACTATAATGTACATTTCAAATGTTAAACCTGTGATGACCGGGATTAATTTTAAGGGAAAAATAATTCTATGGGGGGTAGAATATAACAGCCTGAGATTTTTTGAAATATTTTTTTCAATTAAATTTTAAATTTTTTGTATTTTCTATTAAACATAATATTCATCTTATCGTGTACTAGTCACAAAACTTCCATTACTTGTGTTTCACATAACATAAGGATTTGATAGAACTATTTTATATTAATAATATAGTTTTTTAAACCGAAAATTATTACCTAGACATTGAAATTAGAGATATGAATAGTTATGAATAAATATAAAAAACTTATTTTAATGTATCTAAATAAATGAATCATATTGATAAAAACAACTTAATTTTAAATAAAATGTTCATATGTATTGAAATAATATATTTTCTAAAAAAAATTATTTTTTGTACATTTTTGGAAATAATTTTTTAAAATTTCATGATTTTAATTTGATAAACTAAATTATTTTTTGAAATTATTATGTTAAATTTGTATCAGTGTGAATTTTTGTTATTTTTTAAAATTGAATCATTTTTTGATGAATAGTGATGAATATAATATTTTCATAGAATATTTCATTGTTTTATAATTAATTTATAATGTTAGATTATATTTTATATTAAATTTATAGTAAAATCAGTTTACTGTTATATAATTAAATAAAATTTGTTCATTTTAATGAATTTAATTTTGAAATTGGATTTCAAATATTTATAAACATTTAAACATTTTCTCATTAAAAAACTTCTTTCAAATTCATACATATTCATGATATTTTTTATATATAATTAAATAAATAATTTAAACAATGAATATAATATTGTTTTAAAATAAAATATTTCATTAAAACAAATTAAAATATTATACTATGCAAATATTTTTTTATTTTTATAAATAAAAACGATGGTCCAATAATATACCAATTGTTCTATTTTTACAATATTAACCGCAAAATGGTAAAATATTCTTAAGTGAGGTTATGGTTAAAGCGGTATTTTTTAACATTACAAACAATTATGTGAAAATTATGTTCCAAAAAACAATGGATTTATAATTTATTAATAATTACCATATTTAGAATCAATGATTCTAATTTTCCTAATAATTATCAATTTTATTTTGTTCTAAAGGATACATTACCAAGGTTGTATATCTAATTACCATAGCAAAAAATACAAAATTGTATAAATAGAGAAACATAGTTGTTAAAGAAGGATATGTTTATATCATGTGTTTAATTTTGTTTTAGAGGTTTCTATAAACCATATCATCCCTAAACATATTTAATAATATTTTTCGGATCATGTTTAGGTAATTTTGACCTCCCTATAGTGAATACTTTTGAATATTTACTAGAATGACTCTTCTTTTCAACTACAAAAGGGAATTCATTATCCTTAATTAATAACACCTCTCTATATATTTGTATTGATGAAGTCATTTCAAAATAACTTAAAAAATACCCTCATATCATCATATAATACTTATTTTGGTATTAAACCCTTTTTGAATGGTTTTAGTGCAATCCTAAAGTGGATACCCAAATAAAAGGTAATGATATTCAATAAGAATTATTATATTATATATTCATACACCTCCTTAAACTATTATTATACCATGATGATATAATAACACATATATATTAAATATAATAATTTTTTTAGTTTAGATTTATTATCTAAAACCTCCCACACTTCCATAAAATGGGTTACAAAATCATCATTCAATTTTACGATGGACTACCGCCTCGTGAACTGATGTCATCAATTTTTCCATTACACCCTCTAAAGGTTGTGAATAATTATGGAAATAAATTTTATATATGATATTAATGATATATATATATAGGATTTAATTAATATTCCATACATACAATTATTATTTCTATTTTGTGGGAATATGATAAAATCCTTCATGTGTACGACATACTACCTCTTCTTGATGAAATGTGATTCGTTCATGCTTTACATTGAATATATTAATGATGTGTTAAATAAATATATGATATATATATGAAAATAAAATTATAGTAAAATGTATATATATATATATAATTTTATTTTTTTCCTTCAATATGAAATGAGAATTAAAACATCATTCTTGTGTATGTATGACCTACCAACACCATGAACATCATATTTCATTTTCTACAATAACATTTTATTTATTAATATAAATAAATATATATTAGATTTATATTATGATATAAATTATGAATAATAATAAATAATTAATAATCTACGTAGAATAATAAAAAAAATCAAATCATATTCAAGAAAACAAAGCAGTTATTTCCCAAAATGTATCTTTAACAAGAAATTGGAATTAAACAGTTAATAAAAGTTCAAAAGTAAATAATATATAGTATGATATATTTATATATATATGATTATATAATAAATGAAGAAAAAAATAATATTTATTATATATTAGGGCTGAATGAGTATGATGGATGTTAAGAATTAAGGTAAGATTAATTCTAGTCTCACTTATATTTCATATATAGTTATTCTAAATTCACAAAACTTTTAATTTTAGTGGTGTATATACATAATTATCACATGATATATCATGAATATAACAAATTTATTGATAAATAATTCTGATATTGAATTTATTCATTCATAGGTATTACAATTAAAAATTTTCCCAAGGAATAAAATGTGTGCCGCAATTTTCTTTCAATGATTTGTATGTGATGTCATTAATTTTTCCATTAACACCATTTGATGTTGTGAATAATGAAGGAAATACTAATTATCTATTATATTAACAATATTTATGATATTATTTATATTTATCAAATATTATATAACACATACCTTCTAGATTTCTATTTTTTGGGAATACAATAATTTCGCTCTTGTGTACGATGGAATACCATCTCACAAAGTGATGTTATTCATTCACACGTTATATAGAATGTATTAAAGAAAGGATAAATAAAAAACTGATATATATGACAAAAAATACTATGAGAATATATATATATATATATATATATATATATTTACTTTTTTTCATACAATACAACAAGAGAATAGAAACAGGGTTCATGAATATCTACAGCTTACCGTCTCCATGTACTATGTATTTCATTTCCAATCACAAAATATTATGGATTAAACTAGATATATATAAAATTTATATATATTATATAAATATAATAATATACATTATGCATAATATTAAATAATTATTAATTTAATAAGATGAAAATTAACAAATCTATACTTCTATAAGAAAACAAAGCGATTATTAGCGGAAACATAACTATGACATGGATTTCTTAACAAAAGGGTAATAAAATGTCATTAGAAAATAATATATGGTATTACATATAAAATTAGAATTTAATAATATATATATATATATATATTAATCTTATATTTATTTTAAAGGAGATTTTTATGAGTATGTCGGATGTCCAGACTTAATATAAGGAGATTTATAGTATCACTTTTATTTTTGAGAAAGTTATTAAATATTCACCTCCCTTTTAAAATATATATTTTATATAATTACATATTAAATGATATATCATTAATAAAAATAATTTAAATATAAATAATGTTTTTATTGATAATATTATTTCATGGGGCTTACGATTTAAAACTTACAAAAGTTTTAAGGGATTTGTATCCCATGTTTCCCTCTTTGGGACGTACGTGAGTTTATGCACCTATATTATTTTACAAGGTGTATATAAAGCCCATTTTAAATGTAATATAATTAATTTTTTATTACTCATCTTATTTTATTTTTCATTTCATGTTAATCCATTATGGTGATTGTGAATCAAGCTTTCCATAATGGTATGAATTTATGTTACAATCTCATTTTTATCAAAAATGATTGTATTTATGTTTCTAATGTTAAAACCTTATGATCCATATCTAACAAATAATCATAAAATTTTCTTATAATATAATTATTAAAGATTTATTAAAATATGTTTTCCATTTTTGACTCTTTTGTACTTAATATAATTAATAATTTTTTTTAATGAAATATAAATTTATTACCCTCTACAGTAGAAAATCATTTCTTATTCAATACCATGTTTTCTAAATATGGTTTAAAAAACATTATATTACCCTCTTAATAATTTTAAAATACATTTTTTTTATTTTTTAAATTTTTAGATAAAAAATCAATTAATATTCATATCGTTTGAAAAAAAAATTCCCATTTGGATTTTAGAGATAATATTGAAATATTTTTTGTTTCTAACATGCACGATATAAATAATATTTCCCACTTTCATGACCCTTAAATTCATTATAAATTCCATTACATTTTCTTAAATTCATTTTGAAAAAAAAATTACTAAATATTTTTGAAATTTTAAAATTTAAATAAATTATTTCAAATGAAAATTATTTAGAAAATAGTTTTTGTTTTTATAAATGATTTCAACTCTGGAGATGATATTTTCCCCAAGAAATGTTTAAAATTATTATTTAAACATAATTTATATGTTTTTATGGTATTTTTCAACGAAAAGGATTTTTAAAATGTTTTATACCATAAAAATTGATTTCCAGTGATTGGTAATTTTCCTTATGTAATGTTCCAAGTGATCTTTTCGAAATCAATCTTCATCTAAGATGAAATCCTTCTATATTGTATATTATAGGAATGTGATCCAAGGAATGTATTCTTATTATATCTTTGAATGGTTTATTTTTATGGTGAATGGTTTTTTATGAATCCCAATTCACTTCCACTTGTTATACAATGATAAAAGGATTCTTGAAACCAAGTTTTTTCCTGATTTATACTATGATAAATGATTATAAAACTTATGTCTTTTTTAATGTTTATGATATGATGAATATATTATTATTATTATTTCATTTCATGGGTTATGATAAAAAAGAATATTTATGATCTTATATAATACTTAAATATGGTTTCCATTATTTGATGGGTGGGAGAAATATCTCCATACAATGCATTTGGTAAATATTTATTTATCTCATGATATAAACATCGATGGAATAGGGTGTAAACCTATAATTGTACTATAGTGATACAATGGGGAGTGATCCTGATATAGTTTGATATGGTGGGAATAAGAAGTTAATTTGTTTTAGTTGTAGATTTTGTCCACTAGAATGGTTTTGGGATTAAAACAATTCAACTCTAGGTAAAAGGATTACACTGAGGATGGTGGTGTGTCATACCCTAGAGGTGTAAGAACATGTTTTATTATGTTTATTACATAATAATACTTCTTATGATAGTTTTATGTTTTCAGGGAACATATTGATTGATTTAATTAATTACTTATTTCTTATAAACTTCTGATCTTTATGACTTAAATCAAGATTGCGATGTTTAATTTTTATGGAATTTTTTCAAACTTTATACTCTTTTTCATATACCAATATGTTCATTTTATGCTATGGTATCTCCCTTTCTCAACAATTCTGAAAATCTATGATAACCCTTTCTTATGTTTTCTTTACCTAGACCACAATGAATGGTTGTATGTATATTTATTAAGGGTAAATAACTTTGTGGCTGACATATACAGAGACACCAAGGAATGATATGAATAGTCAATCAACGGTGTCTACAAGACACTGTCCATCCCCCCCAAATGGCCATGGAGGGTTATGGGGATTCAAGATCACACAATTCATGGCGTTTGGAATATGGAAAAAGTTTATTTGAAAAAAATGGGGACATTTGGGATGCAATTTACTAATGGAATGGTGTCCCTTATATAGATATGACACGTAAATAGGGTGAGATAATTGTTCCATCTTTCGGGCACCTGGTTATTTATTATCACACGGACAAGACATAGGGTTTCTCTTAGCGGGGGGGGGGGGGGGGGAATTGTGACTTTCCTTTAAGGGTCGTACAGATAGGACCAAATTCATAAGTTGTTTTCTATAATGTCACTGTGTATCTCTCACAAAAATCCCTAATATCATGTGATCTATGCTCAGTGTGAGAATCACCGGACTGCGCAGATTATATGTCATTGTTTTGGAATAGAAAAATCTTTATTATAGGGAACTTTAATGATTAAACCATTGTTATGCTAGTTAATGTCATACAACAATGGTGATTTTGGCCTTATAGTTTAATGTATTTTGGTGGGGACATGATGTCGTGTAGTTTAGAGTCATGTAGGAAAGGCATTTACGCAGTCATAAGGATATTTAATAATTCTAGGTAAATGGAAATCAAGATGTATCGGCATTTCATAGTCATGAACGATGATAAAATGTGTAAACCATAGCCTCTGGGGAAACATGAATCAGGAGATATGTCATGTGGCTTCAAATCCATTGGTAATTTTGAGATAGGAGAGGACTCTCCTGGGGAAAAATTTTCCCATGACTTACAGACATTTTTTGTGGGTGACGTATGAAGAGCCACAAAGGAATGATGTGCATAGTCAATCAAAGGTGTCCCCAGGACATCGGCCTTCTATCTCAGATGGCCTTGGTTAATTATGAGGATCCATGTTTTTCTGAGGTATGTTATGTGACAAATGGGAATTGTGTGGTTGGGAATATGAGAATACTTGTATAGTGATTAATCGTGAACTACTTGGAGCTTCCACATAGGTCTGACCCATATTGATATAAAGGGGAGCAAGAACTTTTGACACATCATGAATGATAGGCATGTATGGAATCTCACAATACTAAGGACTGAGCCACCCATAACACTTGAAGAATTTCATAGTTTTGTTGTCATGTGAAAGGACATTTCATGGACTCCCCATAAAGTTATAACCTACCATTGGGGGAAAGAGGCATTGTTTTTTGGTGGCTAGGTCAGGAAGTCGATCCTAAGCATCCCTACATATCCTGTGAGGGAAGGAATCATTCCACACATAGTTATAGATGGTCCTTACATTCATTTTCTCGATGTGTTAGGGATACATGATGGAATTTTTATTTCAGTTGAAACGAGAGCTAGTCCTACCATTCTCCTGTATGGTTTATTTGAATAAGAGAATCCCTACCACAGATCCTAAGCTCACGTGAGTTATACTCAATGTGATAAATAAAGAGTGGTCACATAGTCCTCTACCAAGTGAGAGGCAGTAGAGAATATTTTGGGGGCATTTTCGTTTTCTTTCCTGGTGGGGCTGGAACAATGTCGAGGATCAAGGCATCACTACATATCTTGCGAATGAAGGAATCAAGACACACGTAGTATGTGTATACCCCGTACCGATTTGGATTGCCCAAATGTTAGGGGAACTTTCATTCTACCCATTATAGTTTCCAAGTCTTCCATGTTATCCCATAGACGAACTTCGTTAGAGAACCTCTATCACCAATCCTAATCTCACGCGAGTTACACTCGATGTGAGAAACAATAAGTGATAAGGGTCCCCACTATGAATGTGTATATATTGGGGGCATGATGGAAGCATTTTTTATGTGTGTTGTGCTAGGATCAATGATCAAGGTGTTTCTACGTATACTTTGAGGGTAGAAATCAAGCCACACATAGTTCTATGAGAGATCATGCAGTTAATTTTCAAGAAATAAGGATGTATTATGCTGCGTAGTTTAATGCCCTATGTAAAATACATGAGTCATGGTTTATTATAATGTTTTAAGGATGATATCCTTATTGTGATACATCATGTGTAAAAGAAAATGAGTCATATTTTAAGGTCATGTAGTTTTTACCTTGACATTGGGGGTTCATGACTCATAGTTTAGGGTCATAGAGATTAAGAATTAACATTGTAAGGAATTTATACTCATTGATTAGGGTAATAGATAATGGACAAAAACTTGGGGGTTTTTTCGTTCCTCATATTTAAATGTCTTAGTGTTTGGACCAAAACATGGGGGAAGTTTTTTCTTTTTATAACTCATAGATTAATAGCGAAGAGCATTGACATTATCTTGGGGGTAATCCATTAGGACTCATAGTTTACCATTGTATTTCATGGACATTGTCATTGAATACATTCTTTATGAATAATATTTTAATGTCATAGTGAATAGAATTTGGAATAAAATTCATATTTTTGACTCATAGTTTAACATCGTAGAGCTTGGAATTTATCATGGGGGACATCCTTTATGACTCATAGTTTAATTTTGTAGATCATGGACATTGGAATTGATGAAATTATTTATGACTCGTAGTTTAACATTGTAGAGATTAGACATTTTCATTGAATACATCCTTTATGACTCATATTTTAATTTCATATTTCATGGAAATTGGCTTTGATGACATTATTTTTCAATCATAGTTTAACACTGTAGAGCATGAAAATTAGCATTGAAGTCATTCTATGTGACTTTTAGTTTAACTTCATAGTTCATGGACATTGTCATTGAAGAAATTCATTGTGACACAAAGTTTAACATCATAGATCTTGGACATTGGCATTGAAGACATTCATTGTGACTCATAGTTTAACATCGTAATGAATGGACATTGGCATTGAAGACATTATTTGTAACTTATTGTTTAACGTCGTAGACCATGGAAATTTACATTTAAGACATTATTTATGACTAAATGTTTAACATCGTAGTTCTTTGAAATTGTAATTATGTTACAGGATGTATTTCTTCAAGAACATCACATCTGTAGGAGTTGTGATGAGCTGCATGTCCATTGATATCATGGGGTATTCTCCATCAGAATAGTCCTGATGTATGACATATGGTCCTTCCCACATTGGTTCATGCTTTGGGGGATTTTTTTGATTATCACCAGGGTTTGGAAAACTAACACCATTTCTCCTTTGAGGAAAGCTCGATGGAGAACTTTTTTTGAAGGTTTGTGCAATCCGATTTTGGATGATTTTCAATTAGATCATTGTGTGTAGAATTTTTTTCATATATCATCTCACATTCATTAAACCTTCTATATGATATCTTTTATATGGATATTTGATCACAAACGGCCACACAAAGTGATGGATCTTGGATTTTGATAGGCAACACTACCTCTGCCACATATACTAGTGAGTACGGGGTTGCATGGGTGGCAGTGGGGGTTGTGGTTGGATAATCCCACAAAGCATGAATGAGATTATCTGGCCACAATTTCTTATCCTTATTGACCATCTATTGAATAATGTTTGAAAGAGTCTTGTTAATAGCCTATATCTTCCCATTGGCCGTCGCGTAGTTGCGAAAGGACCGGTTGGCCTTGATTCCATATTCCTGGTACACCTTATCCATTCAAACAGATTATGAAATTGTGTCGTTGTCTGTCATTATTTATTGAGGGACACCAAATCTGGGGATGATGTTGGCCTTCACAAATCTGTCGATGTTTTTCGCCATGACACCCTTAAGTGGTATGGATTCACCCAATTTAGAAAAGAAGTCGGTCACTATGAGTATTTACTTGAATTGTATGGTTGTAGCGGGAGGATATAGTCAAACATCATCTATCCCCCAGGCGACGAATGGCCAAAAGTACTTAGACGCATGAATCAACTCTGGTGTACGGTGTATGAAATTAGCATGAACTTAGAAGGAAAGGATCTTCTTAGTGAATTTGGTGTTATCATGTATCATGGAGGGCCAATAATAATCAAGAATCTAGATTTTCTTAGAGAGTTTGGTTGCTGAATGGTGTTCTTCCCAAGCTCCGGCGTGGACTTATTTCATGAGGGTAGCAATATTTTCTCCATGAATGAACCCGAGAAGTACTCTTTCAAGTCCTTGTTTCTAGAGAACCTTCTTTTGGTTTGTCCTATTGTATAGGGTAAAAATGACTACCCATCTTCGGACATGCTCCCTTTCAGCCCTAAAAGGTGGGAGTTCCCTGTTCCAAAGGTAACATGTAATGGGAGTCATCCAACTACTGGTATGAGAATAAGACTCTAGAATGGGGATAATTTCATCAATTTTCATTGTATTACTATGGAGGAATGGAAATACCATCCGATGGTGAGAAATGCTAATGATTGTTTCATCTCAACCGAGTTCATCCAAGGCTGTGCCTGCATTTTATAAAGTATCTTCTTGAGCATTCTGTGATCAGGGGACACGAGTCGACATTGGTTCTGATGAGAATTCTGCAATCTTTGCTCAAACATGGTTCATCAAGGGAACCAAGAATACTATTCTTGATAGCCTTGTCATTGTTTACCTGTTTGATGACTAGTTATGAATCACCCTTTGTTCTTATGTGTATTTCTTGCATTTGGAGTGCCAATCCTAGAAATGCAATAAGGACCTGAGATTCTGCTTCATATTTTGTACATTCTTCCAAAATAAGGAATGAGTAAGGAAAGCTAGAATTTTCTGCAGATATTAGTACGACTCCTAGCCCCACATTGTTGAGCTTGGGATCCTCCAACCCTTTACCTGTCTGGATTCCGGGAGCACCATCGAAGTACATTTACCACATATGGGGGTACTACAGGACGTAAAACATGTCTTTATATGGAAGGTCATCATCCAACATTGTATTTTCTTCTGTGGTTTTCTCGGTCAGGAAGTCTAATAATTCATGGTCTTTTATGGCCTTATGTGTCACGTAACATACGTCAAACTGTTGTAGGATGACTGCCCAACTTTGATAGGCATCCATTTTACATGGCACTATTGAGGATATAGATGAGTAGGACACAGCCAGATACCAGGTGGACCTCATGGTACTATAGGTAATGCACGTGATTCTGAACTACGAATATTAGTTCTAGGTAGTTTTTTTCAATCATCGAATACCGTGTTTCAGAATTGATCATTGTCCGGATGAGGTCATAGAGGATGTTCTCTCTTTTAGAATCATTTTTCTGTTCAAGGAAGGTTCTTAATGACCATTCCAAGGAAATTACATATAAGATGTGTGGTCTCCCCTCAACTAGTGGCATGATCCCTAGTGGCCTTAGTAAGTAACTTTTATGATTTTCAAACACCTCTTGAAAATATTTATCACATTCATATATAACTCATTTCTTCATGATCTTGGGGAAAGTAAACATTTACCTTCAAGGTAGGATATGAAACATGGAATATATGTGAAGACCCTCTGTATACCATTCAACTACACGTGGTAGTCATGTGGGGACACTCCAAAATTGCTTTTTTCCTCCTCTTGGTCAACTTCGATTCCATGATAGCGTATGATGATGCTGAAGAATTTTCCTGCGGTAATGCGAAATTGGCATTTCATGGGATTCATCTTTAAACTATATTGTCTTAATTTTTTGAAGATAATTTCAATGTCATCCAGGTGGTTTGAACGCTATCTTGATTTAACCACTAGGTCATCTATGTAACACTCGACAAATTGCCCCAAAAAGGTCATGAAGATTCAATGCATGGCACGCTGATATGTGGCGTCAGCATTCTTTAGGCCAAAGGGAATCACATTATAAAAGAAAACCCCTAAGGGTCCTTAAATCAATAGCTTCATTGCCTCCTTAGGCTATATAGATTTGATTTTATCCTGAATAACTATTTATGAATGAGAGGGCATTGTACCCAGTTGTTACGTTGATAAAAAATTCTGTGATCGTGATTGGGATGTTGTCTTTTGGGAAATTCCGAATATGGTCTATAAAGTCAATGTAGATTCTAATCTATCCATAATTCTTTTTTACATAAACTATGTTGGCCATATAGATTGGATATTGGAAATCCCGTATGATGTTGTCCTAGATCAGTTTGGAATCT
Organism: Viscum album; assembly: GCA_963277665.1. Lineage (NCBI taxonomy): Eukaryota > Viridiplantae > Streptophyta > Magnoliopsida > Santalales > Viscaceae > Viscum > Viscum album. The sequence continues at coordinate 305,184,569 of OY728166.1, forward strand.
TCAGCCTCTATTTTGGAAACATGTGTCAGGTGGGTCCTTTTGGCTGCCTATTTATAGCCACAGTGAACTTATGGTAATCCTAAATGATGGGTGGTGACCTCAGTATTGAGGCATGGTATCTAAATGTAATTCCAGGTGAACACATATTGATTATTATTTATAAATGAGTTGGATTCATTCAATTCCTCAACAGTAATGGTTACACTGATCAGAGTTTGTTGCATGTCGTTTTCAGTGCACAGATTTATCACATACAGTTCATCAATATTGTTGGAAACACCTTCATAAAATGATATAGGGGAATATTTGAGGTCTTCTTCCTCTTTTTCTTCTTCTTCATCATCTTTTTCATATTCCTATTCTGTTGGAAAAATGATTTTTTAGACAACTTCTCCAATATTGGGAGGGATATCATCTTTTGCCTCAGTGTATGAGGCAAGGGTAGTTTGATGTCCCAAGGATGGTCTGAGAGAATCTTTGATAGGGCTTTACTAGGAAACTTGGGATTCCTTCTACTCTTCTGTGTATTTGGAGTTGATGGTCATAGAATAGACCATGAAAAAAACTGATTCTCTATCTGGACTTTCACTTACGCATTCAACATGATTGATGGGTAGTATGTACCCCTCCCAAAGCTGCTAGATGGGGTCAGTGGGATCCATCTCCAAACCATTTATGGCATGGATCCAGCCAACATCATAAGTTTAAAGATGTTTTTCCTTAGACTCGTATAACCCTAAAACGATATAGTGAGAATCTCAAAACTCAAATTGGTATGAATCGATGTGCGAAGTCCCATTTTTCCAATTACTAAAATATTTGTCACACTAATATTTTAAGGACAAATTTGTCATGTTGATGCATCCAAGGCCTCCCCAAAAGGACATTGAAGGCCGTACTTTGCAACACCACTAGAAACTCGAAATATGATATGAGATATCTGAGCTATGTTTTAATAATGATTATTCCCAACAGTTTCAAATAAATTTTTTCATATCCCAGAATATTTTTAGCACATGATGTCAATCTATATTTATTATACCCTAGTCAACAAAGCATTCTCAGTGGGTTGACATTAACTATAGATTCATTGTAGATGAAGATCCTCTATACATCAATTTCATTTATCTTCCTAGACACTTATAAGGTATTAATGTTCCATTGCATGATAACTTTTTCATCCTTGTTTGTGAAGGAGACGATGACATGACATTCTATGACACTAGTCTCTGTTTGGTAGAATGAAGCTACAACTAAATTATCCTAGTACTCTTGGGGACTTAGAAACGCTTCGATGAGTGCCTCTCTTATATCTATGGACAATCTCAACGTGTCCAGGTTTGACAACATTGCTGGTACTGAAGCCAACATCAATAAAATGTCATTATTCTATTCTAATGGTCATTTCTTCCTGAATTGGTGTTTCTATTTTACATACACTTTAGTGGTTTGAGCATTTGAAGTATATGGTTCGGCCTCTGTAATAGGATTCGATAGTTCTGTAGTCGTTTCCACATTCGACTGGACTGTTCTGCCTGTATACATTGGGTTGTTCGGAACTTTTTCTTCCAATGATAGATACTCCACGATAATTGGGCTTGGGATTACATTTAGTGGGGGAAAAGTATCATTCCAGTTATTATTGTGTCTGTCAGAGGGTCATTCTACGAGTTTCCATGACATTAATGGTAATTCATCTGGCATGGATGGGAATTTGACTCCTGCAACAGTCTTGCCTTCTGGGAAACCTCTAGCCTCTGCGGCCTCTTCCACTGATTCTCTAATTGGGTGTGGGGAATTCGGGTTTGTGGCCATTTTCTTAATCAGCTAAGGGTTCCATCTAGTGAATGACTTTAATGGATATGATGATCTGTTCATAATATGACATTGATTATGTGTGATTGTATCTTTCAGATGGTACAATTTGGCTGGGCGGTACACATTTTATCATTTGGTTGATCAGTGCCCATTGATCCAAGTCTACTTGCATGATGTCAGAAAGTATCAACACTAACTACGACATTGGTATCATCTCATATTCTTTCCCTTTCATTCATCCCTTATGACCTTTAGTGTACCAGGAGGCCGAAGAAGATGGTAGGGATGTATTAGGAGATTTTGGGGGCATGGTATGTTGTTTCAACTGTGCCTGGAGGATTTTGTGGACTCGGTTGATGGTCTTTAGGGTCATCCAGTTGTCAAAATGTTTATCTTTTTTATTTTTCCTATTATCCCCTCCCCTTCCACATTTGAGACTAATGTGGAAACATAAGACACTTGCGCTGGTGGCAGGCCCAACTTCAATTTCCTGGAATCCACTATATTATGCAGAAGATATTTCAAAACAAATCATTACTATATGGGGTGTCCTAGTATTTGGTGATACATACAATAATTTGGATTGTCTTCGATACCTACATCATCAAATCACTTTGTCTCTGGTAGAGGGAGAAAATTTCAATTCATGACGTCTATGAAATAGTTGCATTCCTGGTAGTCTCAGAAAAAATTATAATTATTTATCAGTTCTTAGAACTTATTAATTTTAGCACCATTTTGTTCATATTTCCTATGTTGGGGAGGTTTTTGGAATCCACGGGGTCCAGCATAGTTTTTTGGGGGCCTCTCAACTAGAGCTTGTGCTGGGGGTGGTTTAAGCATGACAGAAGCCGCTTCATCTTTTACCATTCTTTTCCCATGTGTCGATTGGGCCACTTGAGAGATAAGGTTAGTCCTTTGTAAGGAGTCTTCTATACTATGGGTAAAGGAATAAAATCCTCTAAACCCACTGGTGTACTTCACCGAGATGAGCAGTGTTTGAAATTCATCGAAAATGATATCGATGCACATGGAGAGAATCTCATCCTGGGGGAGTGGCCGGTTCACGAAATATTCTAGGTCATTAAACATGGAAATGAAGTCTGCAAATATCTCTTTCTCGTGCTTCTTGAAGTTCATGAGAACATTGTCAATCATTATGGATAGTGTAAAACTGAACTAGAAGAGAAAATGTCATCGAATGTCCTCCCATACTATAATTGAATTGGATTGCAGGCTAGTATACATTATGAAATCCGAGCCAAGCAGGGTTCGTAAGGAACACCTGAGTTATATGGATTCTTACTACTCTGGAGTTCCCATCATGGGGTCATAAAAATAGGCATAGTGCATCAAATGATGTTCAGGGTCCCCTTATCCATTGAATACTACGAATACGGGGATCCTGATGTTCGGTGGTGGCGGAACCCTTCTCACCCATTTGAGATAGTGTTTGTGCACTGGTTATATCGGAGAACGCTGACTCACCATTGATTTTAGTCAAGAAGTTAGCTGCACAATTCTGTTTAAGGTCCCTTGATTCACATCCTTTCAGACATGATCATGATCTATTGCGGAAGGGGCCAAGATTGGGCGTGCAAATACTGCTGGAATTTGCAGTAGATACCTCTCCAGGGGAATCATTTTTGGGTTTAACATGATATATTCATTATACCTTCCCAATAGAGGTATGTCTTGATGTCTTTTCGAAACTGAGTAGAATGGGCCTCTAATCATGGCTTCATTCACTGATATGAGTCAATGTGGTCTGGGAACCACTTCTAGAAGCACATGTTGTCATTCTGCAGAGGGAACAAATCCGGAGAGATAACTCCCTAAATGTAGCTCGAAAATAAATTTCCAGAGCCCTTTCATTTCTTCCTCCTTATTGGAAAACTTTTCCTTGGTGGAGAGGGATGCATTCTCTTGGTGAGAAGGAGGTGATTTATAGACGACCATGGAATTTTTTTCCTTGTTGGATTTTTGAGGTGGAGGTAATGTCGCGTTGACTAAGAAGCTCCCAGATATAGGACCTCCCTCTGGTTAATGGTATCCAAACGATCAAGCTAAGTGAGGGATACATCTAGGGGGAACCATCTTCCTTTGAGTCATATCCTCCTACATCATTTCTATGAGATCTATGGGATTGACATTTTCCACATTCACTAAGGCATACCATGTTTGGGGTGGTGTACCCAGTGTCGAATGGTTAGAAGGCTTCCTAAGCTCTTTATTATACTTTCTAATTCCATTCTATGGAATTAATCAGGCTTCTTGATAAATATTGACCCGAAGGGAGCCCTGGTCCAACCTCGTAATGTGACTTAGTCTCAAAGGGTGAAAACCGTGAGAAGGGGTGGAATGGGTAACTCCTTTGTCCATTGTTCTTCCTAGATGGTGGAAGACACCCAACCTTTGTTCAGGTATTTGATGTAAAAATTTTACCAGACCTGCGGGATGGGGTTTTTCCTGTCCACCAATCACTGTGCTATGACCAAGATATAGTGGTCTTACGAGGTAATTTTGAGCCTAAGGGGATTAACACGATTTTTAGATAGACTTAACATAGATTAATTACCACCCTTATCATGAGATTATCCGTATCCAACCATCAAATCCATGAAATAGAAATCATGTAACATACCATTTTTTTCATGACAACCCATGGAAGGAGAGTAAAACATCAAAAGGTATGGATACATATATATATATTCTTAGTAAAATAAGACTAAATGAGATATTAAGGGTATATCCATCTCATATCCAAGAATAGGGAAAAAGTCAACAATAGTTTCAAAAGCCTATCATTGATGCCCAACATCTCAAGCATCTACCGATAAATAACTGTGTGGAGGCCCACACCTTGCCACAATGCTACAAATAAAGGGGAGAAATCTCTACGTAGAGTAAAGATAACCAAGTGCATCATGGGAGTCACCATATATATGTATCAATAGAGGAATGTTTCTCAGATGCACCATGGTGCTTCTACTCTATTGTCTCAAGGACTCGCTCATTATTTGATTGGGGGTTCTACTCAGAAAGTATTCATAGAGGACCCTCCCCTGATGCGTCAGGTTGATTATAATCCGGTTTCTTGGGTAATTTTACCCTATCTGATAGATCATTCCACTCGGTAAGTATATGTAGAGGAGTGAGGCCCATATGTGTTAGGTGGTTCCACTCCAGTGTCACGAGGACCCATGAACTATTTGATAAGGGGTTCTACATGGTAGTTATATGACTAGTGCCATGATGATGGGGGTTCTACACTTTAGGTAGAGGACCTATTCCCTGTTGCGACTGGGGGTTGCACTATGGCCACTGAGGACCTATGACCTATCTAACATGGGGTTTCACTCTATAAATATACGAACTATTCCCAAATTGATGTGGGGTTCCACCATTGTCTCACTGGTGATACTCTTTCTAATCAATGTCATCATTATGTGCCTTCAAACTAAGATTCATTCATTTAAATTTCACATCATATTAACAAATTCACAATGTAGGGACACATCACATTCTACGTGGAAAAAAATCACGATAGGATACTCAAAGATGAAAATATAATTTCTGATGAAGGAGATATGTACGATTGAGTTTCCTCAAAATGAACAAAGGGGTACACCACTTCTTGAGGGGGCCATTAAACATTTGGTTTGATTTCTTCACCTGCTATTGTCCCTGGATGTATATAACTCAGCAAATGTTTAGGGATAGATGGAATTTAGAGGATCCACATGGTGTTCCTAGTCATGCCAGTTCCTATGTAATGTCATATTACATGTTGATTTTGGTAGCACAAGGCCATGCATAGTGTGAAAATTATAATTCACTTAACCTCTAGCCACCAATATCGGGGGCCAACATGCTATGTGTTCTTCATACTACATGATGTGTGGTTTGGATTTTTCTTGAAACTCATATCAGTTCTCCATGCACTATATGTGACATTTCTACCCCCATATATGGCATCGTCGTCACCCAAAATGGTGTATCTAGTCACCATTAGTCTCTTCCCACAACCAAGATGTTGTAAATCAGCATCCACTAATGACGATAGTTCGTCCCTCAACTCATACACCAAGGGTTATTCTTCCATTCATTATTTAGCTACAGATCATTATAATGATTCCTATAACCCGAAACATAATATGAAATAATCACTTCTTTATCAATCCATCTATTTTTCATGGATTCATCACAATTTTTGAGGATCAATTCGGCTCGGTACTGCTCGATATTGTCGAACCAAGACTTTCGGGTCCAACCTGTGAATAATGTGATGAACCAAGGGGTAAAAGCCCCAAAATAGAGTTAACAATCATTGTACAATATTTCATTTCCAAAAAATACTAAATGGATATTATGGATAGAAAACAAGAAAAAAATTTGAATTTCAATACATGGGTTCCTGAAAAGACTATAATATTCATAGATCAATGGTAAAAAGATGATCTTGGTCAATTAATTTATAAAACAAGGGTATATATGATTTATTTAATAGTCTATCAAGGAGATTATATTTTTCATCATCATAAAATGTGATCCATAATGAATTGCATAACTTTTTATATTTCCTAAGTCCCGATCAACTCCAATCCAGAGATTCATTATCTTCAGAAGTAGATTTGAGAATGGGGGGTGGAAGAATTCTCTAGAATCCATATATGGTTTATGCCTCTACCCCTTAAGGATTATAAATAGAGGTTATTTAATATAAATTTAAATTAGGTTAAATAAGTTAAATATTATTATTAATTTAATTAATTAACCAGCTGAATGCACTGCTAATAGGCATGAAATCCAAACGCCTTATTCCAACCTATTTTAGTTAACGCGTTGGGTAAAAATGTGATCCAAACTCAACCATGATCTTAATTTTTTTATGTTAGATTCGTTTAATATTTTTCCCATTTTATATAAGAAACTATTTATATCTAGGATAAAATATATTTAATATTTTTATAAAATTAATTCCATGAACACCGGGCTTGGGAATCACATGTCGTCTACGAACCTAGAACCAAATATATATATATATAAATATTTAAAATTATTACTAGGATAAATCTATGTCTAAAAAAATTTCCTCCCTCAATATTTTCTTCCAAGAAATACTAAAACTAAATAAATAACATAGGATACATATCATGCATATAGTTCTACCAATCCCAAGATCCATCGTTCACATTCATGTGCTTCCGCAACAAGCGAACTCGGGGGGATGGTCGATCTATGCAGGGTTCTCACATATCAATCCTTGATCACCACTAGGTGCTCCAAAAAGGTAATCTCATCCATATTGTCAATCTATACCTAATCAATGGGATATGTAGATTCATACACATATCACCTCGGCAACAACATGTGGAATAATTACTACACCTACTCTAGCTACGTGGGTAGGGTGAGGTGGTAACCAACTATGACGACCCTCTACATGATCTCAAACAACCTGATGAACCTTCATGATAGCATTCCTCCCAGGAAAAACTCTTAAATCCTCATCATGGGGAGACTCTTAGGAAATCATAGTGTCCCTACTCAAACTAATATTGTTGATTATGACAATATTTGTAAGATTTATGTCTTCTTTGGTCCATCCACATCTGCTAACGGAGGTCCTGGACCTTATCATTTTTCATGTACAACATCTATGGATGAAAATTATAAATCTCACTTATCACAATCCTACATAAGAGAAAAATCTAGGATATCCTGTACATGGACTCAAAAGGATCCATACTGAGGATATTGGGGTTTTTTTGGTATTCAATATCTAATAGGGTAAATTGATACTTACATATCTGATCGATGTCTAACATGAAATCCATCATCATATTCTCCAACATCGGTATAGTGTGATTGTTCCACCCATCCATCAATTGGTAAATTGGTTTACTCATCCTCATTTAGTTCCCAAATGAATCATACATCCCTCTCCACAATTATGATGTAACCCGTGAATCAATATCCAAGACAATCATCAAGAGAACTCCATTATTGAGAATGATCTCTTTTATGTAAAACATCACCAAAATCTCCACTAAACTATGGTCCTAGATATGACGGACGTATTATGAACTCATAATTCATTCAACTATCACTCATATGGAATCATGTCCCTTCACAATCTGTGGAATCCCTATCAAAATGTCAATTTTTATGTCATCCCACTTTCAATATAGGATCTCATGGTGATGCAAAAAATTCTTCTAGAATCGGGTGCTCAGCCTTCACCTTCTGGCAGTTGATGAGCTAAAAGATAAAATCATCTATGAACCATCTCATGTTGGACAACATAATATACTACTGAAGGAATCTATACTTCTTCTTCACAATAGGATGTACATATAGGGGATAATTGTATAATTATCACATCACATCTTCCACCATCATGACTGGGACCACCGTCCTTTCCTAGATTAGGATAATGTGATTCAATCCTTCAGAATATCCATATTGTGAATCCCACAAGGATATATGTTCATGTAAGACATATCACTAGATTTAACCTAGCCATGACACTCTCACATTCCCAAGAAGCAAATATGTACACACCATAGACTGTAGAAATGATGTACCCTCCAACCCCACTAGGGTCATCTTTAAGGAAGCCAACTGCTCATAATATCATTTCACAAAGCGACCCTAAGAATTATTTCTCAGGGAATCTACTAAAACCTTCCCTTTCATTAGAGTATATATTATATCATGTTCATTGTCCTACAGTAACTCTAACCAACACTATTGTCTCAGATTTATGTCTCTCTCTGTGAAGACATACCTATGATTCATATGGTCTAAGTAAACACAAAATCACTCCCCTAGAAAGTACTGACTCAACAATCTTATGGAAAGGAATAAAACATTCAAATATAGGTCATGAGTCACATAGTTATACCACTAGGGTCTCAAAAACCATGCCCCTTATTAGATAAATATCTATTGCTTCATCATCACACAATGGAGCCTAAATCATGAGGTATTACAGTGAACTACATAATCCAGACCCTTATATCGTAGTCTCAACATATGATAACTCAGCATTCATAGCCTCTACTCTTGGAAGTCCCACATGAATTACTTATTCCACGTAAAATTTCCCCTTTCCATGTCAAGGCAGACAAAGGGCTTCAATCCAAGATAATTATTCCACAAACCTCCTATAATACCCAACAAATCCAAGAAAACTCCACGCCTTCCACATGCTCTTAGGTTTCACCCATTTACAAATACCATTGATATTTATTGGGTCCACGAAAAACCATGTGTTGAAATAAAATTCCCTATGAAGTTAACCTCATGAATCCATAACTATATCTTCATGAAATTTCCATATGGATGGATTTATCAAGGGACATATAGAACCATCATCATGTTCTATGCAGGATCCTCCTCTGACCTAGTGTATATTTGTAAACAGTAGACTAATACAACCATAAACTGGTCCATGTACAAAAGTATGATATTTTTGTTATCAAATCCATTAATATACCAGATGAATTTTTCACACCAAAGGGAATCATCAAGAATTAACAGTATCAGTAGTGACCTTGGAATGCCATTTTTCCAATACCAGCCTCATAAACCCTCAAATAGTGGTAGCCAATCCAAAATTGTTATTTGAGAACCATATCACACCTCAAACCTACTAAAATAGTTCACCAATCCTTTACTATGTTTATTTTTTATTTTTTTTGTCTTGGTTAGGTGATGATAATCTACTTCAAGCTGCAAGATCTCATCAATGTTTTTAATGAAAAAAACTAGAGCTTCCATGGTTGAATAATTGGGCCTTGCGGAACCCTTATATTGAAGGTCGTATAACTAAATTCATAGCCCCCAGAGATAGTTAGGTGACACAAAATATGATGTAGAAGATAGCAAAGAAGTCCTGGAAGGTAAGTCGATGCTAACCATCATATCCTACATTGAAGGTATTCATTGGAAATCATTAGGGAACACATCTATTAAATCATTCACAGTTAAAAGAATATGTATGCCTAAAGATACTACTACACCAAGGTAAATAATAGAAAAATTATGCATAATGGGATAAAACTTCATGCTCACATCACTTGTTTTCCCCACACTGAGATCTCTCTTGACTAAAAAGTTGAGTCTCATCCCATCGGTGTGAATTCATCTGATTCATCTAAAGAGATAGTCTAACTGGGATAGGGACATGTAAAAAATAAATTTAAAAGATAAATTTATAGGATTATATCGTGATGACCAAGAGGTACCCCATGAACCTTTCTCTACTTAGTGGCATCCCACACGTCTTGAAGATAATAATTAAAAAAGAAGTGTTCTATATAAGAACAACTAGATGAATTAGTTGGGATTGCACCTCAACAGGGAGCCCTAGATCTTGCACTAAGAATATAATGATGAAGGAATAATTGACACCAATTTCTACTAAAAACTAAACAAAAGTGTAAAATTCACAGATCAACCCTATAATCATCTCATGTGATGCAGGTTCATAGGCCTTCGTAGCCTGCATCTATCTACTACCCTGACTGATATCTCCATAAGCCTAACATAGTCTGCCTATTATTGGTGGTGGAAGGATATCATATCATCATCCACCACCCGCATCTCCTCATCCACATGCTCCATATCTACCTCCCCAGGGGACTCCCATCTCATTCCTAGAAAATAACTAATTACAATGATGTGTCTTCCATGGTAGTCTGTTAGCTACCTTCTTGAACTCCTTATCATAACTAGTCGGTCAGACTCATTACATTTCATCTCACACTTCACAATCAAAGATCCACCCCTCTTTGGGATTCCCTGGTCATACGGGGTTTCCCTAACCATGTGAGTGATTCTGCTAACAGGGAGGTCTTCTACGTCGAGATCCCTTCACCTACCACCTGCTAGATGTTGTACACAACTTAGTCATGTGATGCCCAATACAAGGTATAACTACATATTATAACATTGATAGGAATATCTCTATAAAAATACATTCTCTAACACCCCCATCATATATTGGGATGCACAACAGCACGAATCTATCACAGATCTATCTATGGAGTCTCTTCCCCTACTTCTGTGCATGAAAGTAGAAATCAAGGGTCATGTCGAGGTTGTACCATTTATTATTTTCAACATTTTGGTATTCTCATCCACTATCATCTCTCCCTATTATAGATATAGTTTTTACTAAATATGAACATATGACAATAAGGAGGGGTAGTAATCCTCATGAAATAAATAATGGAAATTGGGTTATGAGAGTGTCGACTCGTCATACATCGAGGTAACAAGATTCCTATTGAAACAAAAATATTCATCAATTTCGAGATGATATTCAAATAAATTACAATCAAATATTTGTTTTAATCTTCTTCTTAGGGATCTAGTTAACCATAGAACCTCGAGAGCCTCTAGTTCTGGAATAGCCAGAGTGCGCTAAGACTGTTCAGAACATTAGATTTATCTGATAAGAGGATTTTTTTAATATCTAATGATGATGATACCTAAACACATAGAGGAATATTTTCATGGGATAATCCCTATACTTTTGAATCATCTCTCATCAGATAATTATTGCGATTAATAACTAGTCTGCTAGTAGGTTATCATCAGAGAGGCATCTTGAAAGCTATCATGGTGTTCAATGGTCATATGAGAATATATATATATATATAATTGGTGGATGAATCAAGAATGAAATTCAATGACTCAATCCTATATGTTTCATGTACCATTGATCCCTATAACTAATTTATCAGAATGATGAGTCCATATGTTGGTAGTCAAGGTCCTAGTGAATTGATACACCAGTCGCCCAAACCATCACTGGATTCCCTATCCTGAGTGTGTTAATAAAAATAGTTTGATATTATTTCCCAAATCCCAACCAATTACTCATATGGTAAATACTAAAAAATCTATAACAAGGATTTAACCACCATTGATTCCAATCTTCCACAACCTAGCCCTAATAGGGGATCGATCCGCAACTACCCCAATACCGCCCCCATAGGCCATATGTTGGCGACCATCTTTTCAAGAAAATTAACTTGGGGAGGCCTTTTACTAGAAAAATGTACACAAACACAACCATCCCAACATAGATGAATTGAGGAAGGAGAGGTAACAAAGTTACAACAGTAGAAAGTTAACAATGAATGAAAACCCTCTAGGGTGTAAAAGAGTATGATAGTGAAAACTAAAAAGTAAAAGGAAAAAATACATGACCAATGATAAATATGTGCCAACATAGAAAAATACTATATTATACTAATGATAGAGCCTAGCTCTTGAGAACTATCCTATAAACTACATACGAAGTTCTAATAACTCAATATATCTATGCTCCTCTAAAGTCACCACCGACTTGTGAATCGATTTCATAAGACACGACACATTATGGAAAATCATATTCATTGGTGAGTATAGGAATACCATGTAGGATGATCAGAATTATGATAGGGGATATGTAAAAACTAAATTGGAATATAATGAAAATTAATAGTAAACAGGATGATTCTAAACCCAAGATATTACCAAGAGTATCCTAATCCAAGCACAAGTGGAACCCCATATTATTTATATGGGCTACAAGTTGAGTCTTTTCCACCCATAGTAGGATAGTAACCTCATACAACCACGATAAGATAAATACAGAAAGCATGTGGCATAACCTGCATGTCTCACAAACCATGGCAGGGGAGTAACGAATTCCCATGATATAGACATATATAGATATAGTAAAAAAGGAATATTAAGTGAGGGAACTAGGAGATATATACCTCACAGCCGAGACTAGGAAAATGAGTCTCCAAAAAATTGCAAACCCCTATAAAAAATTTCCAACATCTCACACATCTTCCCATAAGTAACTGTGTGGAGGCCCATTCCTCACCACTATGTCCATCATCTTAGGGGGAATAATATCCATGTAGAGGAATTGTTCTTTAGTGCGCCAGGGGGGCTCCACTATCTAATCATTTTTAGGGTTCCTTATACCTAAATTTATTAGGGGGTTCCACTATAGTGACACAAGGCCTTGATCCCTCCCTAATAGGGGTTCCAATCTGTAGGTATCTGAATAGCACCAATGCCCTAATACATTAGGGTGTTTCACTCTAGTGTCATGAGGAAAATATACCTCTCCAATAATGGTGTCAACTCCATATGATTCTATATAGGACTCACTCACTGATGCATCAGGGGGTTCCACTACATTACCACAAGGATCCACACCCTATTTTATTGGGGGGGGGGGGTCCACTCAGTAGGTTGAGGATTCGTACCCAAGAAGTTGTGGGGGTGGGAGAACTCAATAGGTCGAGGACCCACACCTTAGTGTGAAAGGTGGGATACACATTATTCATCAATGACCTACACCATATCTGATAAGCAGTTAACTCTGTATGTATATGACACATGCCGAAGAAGATGGGGGATTCCACTCTAGTGTCACCAGTGATCCTCTACAGGATCACTACCATTATCAAGAATTGTATATGTAAGAATTGTGCCTAGTACATTTTACATAATTTTAAAAAATCTATAAAATAGTGCATCATCATGTTATATATGAAAATATACATTGGATATGATACTCTTGGCTCAAAATCTGAGTCCAAACACTAATGATATGGACGATTTCATTTTCATCAAATAGAAAAATGTGGTAAATGGCGTATTAAGGGACCCACATGGAGTGTGATCTGCTAAATCACATGGTCATGTAAATGGTGGTACACAAATCACCAATAGTGTAGAGACATATGACACGTATAGGATCTACATGGTGTTCCCATACCACTTGGTGTCCCACTCGTAAGCTTATTATTGTCTATGTATCCATCTTTTTTCGTGTACTTTGCAACACAGTGTGCCTGGCTGAGCCCATGCTTATGTTGTCCATGATTACAAGATGAGTCCGACACACAATTTCATATGGTTTTTGGGGGACCCACAGGGCGTGTGATACTTATAATTCACTAAAACACATGCTACCAAGTCCAGGTCCTTGCACATCGTGTGTTCTTCAAACAACATGATGCGTAGTTAGGATTTTTAGCAAATATCATATTCATTCACCATGTTCTAGATCTGAGGTATCTTCCCTCATATATAGCTTATTGATATTCAAAAAATAGTGTATCTAGTCTTCATTGTTCATTTTAATCTACATGTAGGTCGGATGTCATCATCCACTCACCATGGTGTTTCGCCGTTCAACCCATACACATCTGGTTACTCAATCATTCATGATTCCACTATCAATCATTAAAATGATATCCCATAACATGGGAAAAAAATTAAATCATCACTAGATTGTCAATTATTCCCTTTTACATGATATTCTTATGATACTAGTGGTCCGATCTATCTCTGTTCCACACAATAATGTTGAACTAGCACCATAGGGTCCAACTGGTGAATTATGTGACAATCAATAGTGAAAAACACAACAAAAATAGTTTAAAAATATTTGGCCAAATTTTATTCACCAAAAAACACAAATAGGTGATATAGGATTGTAAATAAGAAGAAAAAATTGATTATTAATACTTTTCCACAATAAAAGGCCACAATTGTGGAAACCAAAGATAAGAAGATGATCTTGATCAATACATTTAATCAATAAGGACGTAAACCATGAATTGATGAGTCCTGATGAGATATTAGATCCCTCCTCATCAAAGAATGGGCTCTATAATGAATTAAATATTTAGATGTGTTTGTTTAATCCTAATTTACTCTGATCCAAAGATTCTACATTGGAGGAAGTCATTTCTCTAACAGAAGGATGAAGAAATCTTTGTTCTCCTCCCAGTTTTTATATGGCTAACGAAGCTGGATTATCCATAGTCGGGATCAGAGGAAAAAATAGGTTATATTAATTAATTAATTAATTTTATTTAATTTAATTAACAAACTGAACGGATTGATAATGAGCGACGTATCTAAACACCTCTCACCGATCCATTTTTTATCACTCCTGCAGTAAACAACATGTTCCAGAATCAACAATGATCTATGAATTCTGATCGAGTATTTTTTAAAGGTATATCATATTTTATTTAAAAAAACTATCCAGAGTAATATAAAATACATTTAATAGTTTTATAAAATTAATATTCAGCACACCAGCCTTCAGAATAACATGTTTTCTCAACACCTAGATCAATTAATAAGTATATAAATTTTTCATATTCTTAAAATGAAAATACTTTTTCTCTAAAAATTTGATCCTAAATTTCATTATTAAAAGGATTTAAAATGATATTTGAAATCATTAAATCTATGTTGATGATATTGTTTTTGAATTTTTAAATGATTTTCATAGAAATGATATTTCGAATTTTATAGATAGTGAGTCTAATATATGCCTTATGGTAGAATTGAAAACTTTTCTAGGACTTCAATTTTTAAAAGAAATGATGATCAGATTTTATA
Source organism: Viscum album (assembly GCA_963277665.1). Lineage (NCBI taxonomy): Eukaryota > Viridiplantae > Streptophyta > Magnoliopsida > Santalales > Viscaceae > Viscum > Viscum album. The sequence continues at coordinate 305,199,830 of OY728166.1, forward strand.
TCAGTCAAAATATAATAATGATTATGATAACAATATGGTCTTGATTAATATATAAAATTTAATACCCCTATGGGTATTAGTTTGAAGATATATTTTGATAATTATAGAAACTCTTTTCATTCTAAATTTTTTAGAGAAATTATTGGTAGATTTTAATATTTAACTACCTCTAGAATAGATATATTTTTAGTGTTTGTTTTTTTCTAGATTATAGTTAGATATCTAAGGAATATCACATGAAGGTTGTTGAATATATTATTAAATATGTTAAATGAAATATTAAAAATGGATTATATAATAAAATATATAACAGTTTTGATATAATTATTACTTCATATTCTGATTTTAGATGATATATGTGATAGAAGAACATAGCATACGTATGTGTGACTATCTGAGTAAGAATATAGTTTTATAGAGTTCAAATAAAATAACCATTTTCCAATCAAATCTGGTAAAAGTGAGTATATATCGACTGAATATTATTTCTTTACATATTTATTATTATAATATATCTAATGATTATATCTAAAAGAACCCTTTAATTCATTTCATAACTAATCATATTGACATATGTTTTTATTTTTTTAATTCTTTTTTTAGAAAGAAGAAATTTTTTTAGAATATGAAACAATAGAAAATCAAATTTCTCATTATTTTTCTAAACCGTTAGATTCTTCTATATTTGAGAAAATTATGTTTAATCTTTTTATGATAGATAAATTATAATTTGATTAATATCTGGATAGAAATTTATATATAAAATAGTGCATAGCTATTTACATATGTACATTCTTTTTATATGGAATTATATATGAGGATATTGACTTAATAAATATTTAATATGTTTTCACTCACTAGTTGTCAATAATTTTTTATATTTAATTAAAATAGTTTTATAAATTAAAATTATCCATTATTTTATATTTTTTTTTAATTTTCCATGGGGGGAATTTCAAAAATATTTTCAAAAAAATATATTATTCAATATTTTGATTTCCAAAAAGGGGGATATTTTCATAAGAGTTAGTTAATTTGTAGTTCTTTTTGATATTGCTCAGTTACTATCAATCTAATTTTTGAGTGTGTTGTGAAATTCACAACAAGTCATGGTTTTTATCATTATTTCATTCACTATTATTTTGTAATTATTTTTTCATTATTAATGTTATATAATTTTAAGAATAATTGTTTTTGAAATGGGAGATTATATTCTCTCATGATACGTTTTCTCACATTCCAGGAATTTTTTTCATTTTTTTTGTAATTTTTAATCAAAAATTATTGTTTCGATTTTGTACTTTTAAATATCTATATTAACATGAGTTATGTTTTATAGCCATTATTTCTATTAAATGACTACCAGTAGTTTCATTCTTCTATGAGATATGATTATATGAAGTCAACACATATGAACATGATCTACATACATTTATGAAATAAAAAATTAATAAGTTAACACTTATGACCATGAGCTATGCACCTTAATGAACTACAACCATGAGTTGAAACCATGAAATCTTCCTCATTATTATACAAAAACACCCATGTTAATTTTGTCATTCATTATACTACTCTGTCTGAAATTATAATTTAATTAAATTTAAATTAACGTTTAACATCAGGATATGTTTATACAACACTCTATTTTATATTGTTATTGAAATTTTTATTTCCTTTTTATTTTTAAACTATTTTTAGAAGTTTATATAATTAAAAATATATATTAATTATATTTTTAAAACCATTAAAATTTATTTTTAATTTTTGAAATGTTACAAATATTTTTTTCCATGTAAATTTTTAGAACAAATCTAGTAATATTTTATATGTGAAATGATGAGACTACATGAGATTTCAAGGCCAGTTGTACCTGGTATTCATATTATAAAAATAATAAATATATTAATATCATGTTCACATTGATTTTTAGTAAATAGTGGAATAAAGTTTCAACAATTACTCATAGAGGAAATCATAGAACATCATTGAATCTAGAAAATGGGTTTCAACCTAGGCATGAAAACATATTTCTCGAAGACATGCATTTTGATAAAGTGATGATTCAGATAAAAATTAAAAAATATTTATATATTTATTTATTTTATAATGTTTTGATGCATTGAACTGGTTAACATTTATAAATATACTCTTATGTCTAAAACATGGGTTTATCCTTCAAACCCTAATAATTGTCAGAGATCACTGGAGAAAGGTATGGTGAATAGTGACCACATATCAGTGATCATTCTCACTATTGAAATTAAATGATATCTCTCACGATGATAAATAAAATTGATTTTTTTATTGATGAATCCAACCGGAGGTATGTTATTGTTATTATGGTATATTTCACCATTTTCTATTTCTTGATGAACTTGGACCAATTCTTCCATGAATTTGATTCTGGCATCGAACATGCCTTCATGAATGATTTTATTAACTTTCTAGGTTAGGGTTAATTGATATTATTTTTTACTGTTGATTCATCAACTAATGGAAAAAAATTGAGACCAGAGGAAACATGACCGAGGATCATTCCTCAATTTTTTATTTATCCATTTCACCCTCATTTCTTCATAGGTTCACCACCACAATTCTCATTGAATGGAGGTTTGATGAATACCCAATGTTTCGTTGATAGACTACGTATCATCATCATACAAGATCAATAATATCATAATTGTTACATATTAATGGTATGATCAAGGTGTAGTCAATATGGATGATCGTAGGTGGATCATATCAAACCAGTGATTATTTTTCATCATGGTTTGACGTGTATGGTGATAGTGTGATGCGTTTATGGTCAATATTCATGTGTATTAGTGGAAGGGTTATTTCAAGAGGTGATGTCAAGGCTCGTTGACCCAAGATATAAAATCTCTTAAAGTGATTTTTTGTGGTATTGAATGAATTAAAGAATTTATGAGAAAACACTGGAATCTAGAAAATACTACAGTAGATGGGTTTTACTGCAAAAAATATAGGTCTTTCTAGGACCTTTCTATGAAAAACGGGGTTTTGTGTGAAATAATATATCACAATCCATTTCACCTGATGTTTGAAACTCAGGATGCACTCTTGAAGTACATGTTTTTGGACACTACATGGAACAAAGTTATCGGAAGTGTACACATTTACAACCCAACACTTGGACATGGCCACATACATGGGCATGACCATAGTACATAGGAATGACTCAATGTACAAGGGAACAGAAAGGAAACATTTCGTGTATATTTCGTATGTTTACATGTTGTGTTCCCCTATGGAAAACACAATGTATATAGAGTTTTACATTTTTTGTGAGATAGAGGGACATAGAAATACATATGAAAAATGAGACCCAACATGAACGCCCAGTACATGGTATGTAATTCCTATGATATTGATTTGAAAATTTTGTTTCCTTATTATAGATGAGGATCAGTTGAGTGTGATTCCTATGTCTATCCCTAGGACAGTATAGTGCGTGTTTAAATCTACGGTATGAAATTAGTATCCCCTCAATAGTTTCTATATCAGATATAGTTTCTGGAATCCCTTCACAAGGCATGGGATGTGAATCATATATCATATATTTCCTTGGTATGTTTTTTGGTATAGGACTGACCACCATTCATTTGGAATCAATCCCATACCTAGCATGTTATTAAAGATTAGGTTCATAGAGTCCCCCAAAAGTCAGAGGTGTGATCACTTATATGTGTATCTGGATATTGGTGATATAGTGAGTACTTCATGGGTTATTTGTGATGATCATGACCTCTAGGATAACATTCATAAGTGATGTCATGGATTATAGAGTGGATTCATCGAGACGAGTTTTAGCATGAATTATTGAGAATAATCATATAGATAGAAAAATTGGTCGACACCACTTATGACCAATTATTTTTTATGAGTACATACGGTTTCATTCATGATTATAAATGTTTTATCATATATATATTTACGAACATATGTATTTGAGATGATTACTCTTGTTGAATTATTTTTGGTTATTTAGTGTTTTCTAACTAGTTATTATTATACTCACCCCTATAGGGGATCTATCCAAACTTGTCATGTATTATGATAATGATATGAAATTAAATAGATTCATATGGAACTATGGCTGTGTGGAGCTTAAAATTAGTATAGAAAAGGTAAGGTTCATACTACTATTTCATTTGACTAATGATACCTCTTTCAAACTAGGTTAGACAATTTTACACATTTTGTGGGATTTTCTTTTCCCCCTTTCATTACCATTGGTACTTATGTCATAATGTGATTGTGGGATAGATGCAATTACTTCATTATTGGTATTAGTTTCCCTTAATTTATAATAATTATTTGGGATTGGAAATTTCTGTATTTTTATATGTTCTTAGGCTAATGCCTCCCATATAATGGATTTCTTACTCGATACTAGTCACCAGCCCTAAGCCTATTGGAGTTATGCATTTGGTTTTTACACATATCTTATCATCGTGTAGGAAAGACCCTATGTGTTTGGTCATGATAGTCTGATATTAATGGAGGTTCAACTTAGTACTAGAGTATAGAAATTATATATCATTGTGAACTGATTTGGGATTTATGGAAATAGAGTTAAATATATTGAGTATATCATTCCAAACAGGGTGTCCAGTGTTCGTGTGGTGGACGAAGTATCCAATCTATAGGAATATAATAAATTGTTATGAATATTTACATTTCTGCATTATTTGTAGATAGAATATTGGTTAATCAATTATATAAGAATGGGATATGGTTTTCATGACCATCAGGATTCATATCCCCATATATATTCATTGATCATTATGCATCTTGTTTATTTTAGGATTCCTCGACGAAGACAGATAGCCAGGAATATAGAATATGATCATGAGTATGATCCACCAAGTATTAAGAAATTAGTATAGGGTCTTTCATAGGATTTGGCACCTCCATGTTGTTTTTTAGTTCATTTACTACCAATTGAATAAAATATTATGCATTCACTAACCGACTGAGGATTTTTGAAGGCTTCATGCACTACATGAGTTTCAAAGTAAGAGACCTCCATGTTTTTGTGGTGACCTATATCCAATGGTAGTTGATGGGTGTTTATAGGTATTATCCTTTGTTGTCTAACTTTTGTGGAAACCAACAGATTATAGAGTGGTCATAACATCGAGTCTTCTTTAGGGATCTATTGGGTGATGGTGGAGTCTAGGAACTTATTCAATCAATGATAAAACAATCTCCAAATTTGAATTTGAGTGTCTATTTATGGAGTAATTTCATTCTTCTATATTCTAATAAGTACAAATATATGATATTTTGTAGTTACAATAATTCAGTATGGCCTGGTAATAGAATATGGTTAGGTTCAATATCCTTTCATGATACTATCATAATATGGATCGAGAATGATTGTTCATAGAATAAACCATTGAGAAGAGATTCTGATAAGATTACGGGGATTAAGTGATATCTATTTTCATTTCCAACTATGATGGAGTGATTTAGTGATCTTTTTTTTTAAATACTTTCTTTACATAATGGACATCAATAGTAGGTACTGGTAGTGGGAACCCATGACCAGAGACCTCAGCGGCTAGTATCAGATTGTAATATTTGTGATCTAGGCGTGTCAGATTTTTTAGGTGATGATACATGATAGTGTATTAGTATTAGATGTATCATTGGATTTCTCGAGTAAACTTAAATAGATTTTGTGCTACAATTTTGATGGTCAATGAAATTTTTAATAATATTTTCCCACTCACTCTACAGATGATAGAGTGGTAATCTATGGATTTCATTTATAGATACTGTTTCATGAGAAAAGAGTTTTGTGAGGTGGTGGTCATGGAAGAAGTGTATGTAGACAAATAGAGGGTTTTAGTCAGTTTGAATTATTTTTACCACAATTCCAATGTGATAAGCTGAAGGTTTAGGGAGATGGTGGGTAAGAAGAAGGAAAAATATAGGTAGTCTAGTCCAATTACCCCAAGGCTCAAGGGATGATTTGAGTTATGATATTTATTTTTTATACCGTAGATTTAGTAATAAAAGAAACATGGGTGATTTTATATTTTTGTTCCACTTATTTTGTTTGAGACTTAGAGATTCTAGTTGGCCCTTGAATCGACCATTACACTTGGAGACTCTCATTGGAGATGACTCAATGATCAAAATTTTTTGTATATAGTGTCATAAAAAACATGAATATTAGATCGAATTATCAGATATATTTATAGTAGTTATAGTGATGATTGAATTCATCTTAGGAAAGGATTGGTTATTTATTGTTCATGGCCAGATACTCTTGTTTAGGGGGACGATGTGGGCATCCTAAAGTGATGGGATGATATTTTCAATTATGGGTGAAAAGTAAAACTAGGAAGAGTATGATAGGAGCCTATATAGGATGATACATCAAATTACTTAATAGTTTTCTAGTATTTCCTGTGGAAAATTTGTATCTATGAGGTTTTAGTTCCCTATGATTGTGATAGAGTATGTGGATATCATTCTTACATATATTCTATACATACATCCCTATCTTGAGATTTATTTTTACAGTGAATTTCCACAATGAACTACCCAGGTATCTGGGCCAGTATATCTAATTGAATTTATCAAGATTCTTGAGATAAATGGGCAGTCAAATGACTTATAGAGGAATCGATTAATCAAAATCATTATGTCACTATGAAAAGACAATTTGTGTCTCCACAAGAAGGATAATTTGATCATAAGGTTGTGTGTGGATTAATATTACCTGAAACTAGTGACGATGAAGAATAATTATCCACTATCGATGTTATAAAACCACATTGATCAGTTGAGATGGATGAGATGGTTCTCGAAAAACGACCTATGATTAGGTTATCACTACACTTATTATAGGGAATGGATATACTAAAGATGATATTATTATTTCTCTATAGTCATTTTGAGTTCATTAAGACAACTTTTGGTGAAATATAATTCCCCACCAGTGTTCATGGGACTCATGAACCAGATCATTCATCCTTTCATAGACAATATCTCTGTAGTATCCATCAATTATATCCTACAGTAAACAACATATAAGGGGGAGGAAATGAGAAAATTAATAATGGTTATTGATATACATGAGGAGAAAAAAATTTACAGGAAGCTTTCAATGTTTCAATTTTAGATTCATAAGGTCCAATTTCTGGGACATGTAATTTCATCAAATGATATAGAAGTGTACCTCATGAAGGTTGAGGAAGTGTTAAATTGGGATCCACCCATAATTTCCATGGATTTATGGATGTTCCTCATGTTTTTTGGATATTACAAGATATTTATACCCTATATTTATATGATATCATATCCCATGAATGCTTTGAACAAAAATCAGAAGCCTTTCATATGGATGGAGAGGTCCCAACATGATTTTTGGGATTTGAGGTAGAGGATGGTGAGCACCACCATTTTAGGATATACAAGGTAGGGTATCGAGTATTCCAAGTTCTGTGATTCCTAAAGGATGATAATGATGAGTGTCCTAATATAATAGTAGCAAGTGATTATATATGGTATCTATTTTTGAGACCCTATTTGAAGAACTTTGTAACCCATGATCGTGAGATTGTAGTGTTATTCTTAAAAATAAATATGTTGAAACAATACATTATTGTTAATCAATTTGTCATCTACTCTAAACACAAGAGTCTAAATTATATATTCTCTTGGAAGAATCAAAACATGAGATAGAGGCGACATATAGAGTTACTATAGCATTACGACTTCAAGATAGTATAAATTTATAATATGTAAAATGTAGTGGTTGATGCTCTCAGAAGGAGATCTTGATAATAGTTGTTGGAAATGGAGTCAGAGGAGTTATCCTTTTCATTATTTTTCACTTTTGGATGAGGATGGTGTAGTTTACATCCAATCGATGGGTTTTACCCCTCCACATATTCAGCATGTTAGGGAGGGTTGGTGTGAGGGTACAGACTATGAAACCTAACATGCTCATATATCCAATAGATTTATTTGTAATGGATTTTATAAAATTGAGGATGATTTCATCCATTTAAAAGTAAATATAATTCTACCTGTGATGTTATAGGAGGAGTTATTCAAAGATTCTCGTACATATTCTTTATTGATATATCTATTAGTGTAAAAGTTATACCTAGAGGTTTGGAATCTGTTTAGGTGGATAGGTATATGGAATAGTGTAAAATATTATTTCTCTCGATGCACCACATGTAATAATGTGAAGGATATGCACAAGGTATGAGTGGGATTATTCAACCCCTTGAGGTTTTATATTCGAATTGGTATAATATAATAGTAGACTTCATGATGCGACTTCCAGGGATGTCCTGAGGCCATTATTCCATCAGGGTGATCATAAAAAGACTAAATAAGTCAGATTAGTTCCTAGCTATCTAAGAGAGTAGTAAAAAAAAATATTTAGAAATTTTCATATTAATAAGATATTATGGTTCAATGGAGTTCTGTAAATGATAGTTTCATATCATAATGCTCGCATCACATAATGATTATATAGAGTATTTATGTTGGACATTGGGAATCAGTTACATTTGAGCTTGAAGTTTTACCCATATACTAATTTCTAGGCTGAGTAGAAAATTTCGTCTATAGAGGACATCGTGTAATCATGAATGATGAAATTTTTACATAATTTTTAGGGTAAAATACAATAGGTTGAATTTTCATTCAAACAGTTACCATTCAACCATTAATATAGAAACAATTCAGGAATTTAAGGATGAATTTGAAGGTCACCAATATATTGGACATGTCCTAGTGAGTCATTGATCATGGGACTATATTTTTTTTGAACAATGATAGAGAATATTCAGTTCATATAGGAGAATATGAGGACTATACAGATCTTTCAAAAATCATATGTGGACTGATGACGAAGGCATTTGATGTTTGGGGAGGGATAATAAATATTCTTGACTGTATCACATATATGTTAGATAAGTATATTTTCATGGGGAGATAAGTTATCTTAAACATTAATTAGACCTCTGAATATACTATATCAGGTTTATGAGGTTGTATATCTATTGGACCTACTGTCATAGTTTGACGCACCACACTATGGCTTCCACGTGTTGCAGCTAAAGAGGTATGTGAAAAACCGATAACATATTATCGAATGGGGTGAGAAAGGGATATATAATGTATCAAAAATCTTAAATTACCCAATGGTGATCAAGGATCGGTTGTATATGAGTCTTCATGGGTGAGTGAATCCCTTGGTACAGGTTCCATGACAGCACATGAATCTTCATGACATTATTTGGAGTGAGAGGACAAGATTCAGTCTTAGTACAAACAACATTTTTTGTATTCTTTTTTATAATTTGGTAAATAAAACCCATTATATTGGAATAATATAAATTCTGTATTTTTTGATGTAATTTTATGGAATATATCTAGTAATATTTTCAACACTAGGCACTGAGATTGCATGACATTTTTAAGCACAATGTGCAATGTAATGATATTATAAAAATATTTAATATATTAACATAACACACACATATAGATTTATTGAAATATTATAAAAACTTCTTAATAGGGACTCACCTATAAAATATGATACTTATATTGATTATATAATGTTTGTTTTACCATATGTGCGACATAATCTTTGTCAATGTCATGATTTTTGATAACTTTTGGTTTCTTGATAAAACAATAAAATAACTAAATAATTTTACTTATTTTATTATGTTTTTATATAGAATCAATGATAATTTATATAAATATATTTTTATTCCCAATTCAAATGGTTATCCACATAACCATAAATATTGAGAGAGAGCATTAGAGGAATGCATGAAGACTGGAAATAATGGATCGAGGATCGTTCTCAACAATGGAATTAGAGGATCTTTCCCATTATGATGACAATGTTTAATTATTCGTCAATGGTTGATCATAACCATGGTAGAAGTTTTTCATGGTTTATTTCCCCATTGATTATCCCACAATTAACAAGAATCAATTCGTCCAATAGTTTGATTCAGTGGTTGATTGTACCAAGGGGTTTGGGTATATAATCTTCATGGGATTTGGGGAATTGATATTATTTCTTAATAATAATTTTTAATAATATGAAAATGAACCATGTCCAACCTGAACATAGATGAGGTTCATTCCTTGTATCTTTATTTGTTTTATTTCTCCATCATTTCATCACATTTTCATCACCATCCTTTTCATTAGATGGAGGATCGATAAATTACATGACTTTGATCATTATGTGACCTCTCTGCATAATAATGGATTGATGCAAGGTGTAAAAATTTAGATTGAGATTTTGATTAAGTTTTGACGATTGAGGTTGATCATAGGTGGATCAGAATAGAACGATGATTCTAGTTCATCCTAGGTTGACATGTGTGGCGATGACATGGTGATTTGGTGGTAGAATATTGAGTGTATTGATGAATGAATTCTATCCCAAAAAAATTAAAATCCACCACAGATCTAAAATACCCAAGAATGTTTTTTTATAGGTGAGAAGAATCAAATGAATGAATGAATAACTTCAAGAATATATAATATCCAAAATTACACAATTCATCGTCGAAATAAAACACACAGTGCCAGTCCATGGATGTGATGTTTTGGTGTCTGCAAGAAATAAAATATCACCAATATTGTGAACCATTCACCCTCCATATGAATCATGTCACATTGCATGTCACTCGATTCCGATAGACGAACATGTGCTATAATAGTTCATGGCTAAGAACATAGGCACAAACATGTATAGACACATGGTCATGGGTATAATAAAGGGTCATCACCCAGTACTCCAACATGATCAAATACATGGGAATGGCCATAGTACAGGAGCATGGCCAGAATTACATGGGAATGGGAAGATGATATATTGAGTTCCTGCCTAACCTCTATGTGTTGTGTAAACTTAAGGGACACACCATGTATATAGATTTTTAAATTCCATGAGTGACGATGAGACATGATCATATCCAAGGTAGATAAGAGACAAAATATACGCCTAATACATGTTTTTTAATTCCTATGATATATATTTGTTTCCATCTTTTCATTATTAGAGACTATGTAATGAAAAGACCTGTAGTAACCTAAATCATCACCCAATTTGTCCTTCTACACGGCCTGAAGAATTCTCTCTTTCACCACTAGCTATATATTATAACCTGCCATGAACAATAATATAATAAATGGGAATAGTTTTACCATAGTTAAATTTCCATTATAAAAAAATAATATTTCCACACATATAAAATCAAATTCAACGACACAAAAACTAAAACATCTAGAGAAGGGTAGGATAAGGACAATATTTACCACATAACACAATGTAAATCATCTAGAATCATTCAATAACAGGTCATAAACTTACATGAAATCCCAACAAGTATCAAAATATAAAAAATATGGAACCAAATCCAATAAGTCCTAAAAAGCATCCAAATAGGTATAAGGTACCAAAAAGAACTCCATATGATATAATCCATAAGATATGATGTCTACTAAATAAAATAACTAGACACTGGTAATCCATATGATCCTCCCGAATATATGGTATTCTTGACATTACTTATGTTCTAAAAAGGAAAATTTCAAATTCCCTAATGGTCCCACGTAGGGTGTAAGACATACAATCCAGTAGGATACAACAATAAATTTATTTAATGAATTTACCCATGAAAACCAATAAACTAGTTTGAAAAAAAAATCAAAACTAAACCACTTTAAATCAAACTATTTTCAAGAATTCCATTAAAACCGCTCTGGTTTTCATTTAAAAAAATATGGGATTCAAAAACAATTCCATAAAATGGATTAAATAAATAAACAATTCTATAAGGAAATTTTTTTTCAATATTATTGGGATGTAATTATAAGAGTGAATGTAAACATCAATACTATACAACCATATAAGGATAAAATGAAAATTGGGAATAATACATCTTATCCCATCATAATGGAATTCATCAAATTCATTGAGTATATAGAAAATCCAAAAAGAGTAATGTGCACCTATGAATTTAATTATCATGCATATCATTAACGTGTAAAAAAATATGCTAGTTAGATAAGTAATGGAAGATCTAATGATATTCCCTAGGGAAAACATGTATGCTCTCATGATCTTCCTCCCCAAAGGATATTCTGGTCCATTTGAAACAAAATTGGAGGCTAACATTTACTCCCCTCCAAAGGATCACACATGGACTTTGAAAACCAATATGGAATCTCGAATGGTCTTTCATCTGAAGGCTCAAATGATCCTTTGATCAAAAGACTTTCCCACACCCAAGTTGACCCATGGTCTACTCCATTCAAACACATCATCAATCAGGTGTCCATATCAACTAGCAAATTCATAAAAAAACATCCCCATTTTTCCAAAAAATATATCCATGGTTAAAATACTTCTAAACCCATTTTATAAATACATTTTTAATCACTAATCCTATTGGATTCATCTTATCGAACACTTTTCTGGGAATACAATGCACACCCATTTGGAAAACAACACTTTAATCCCAAAATTTTCCAAACTAATACATGGAAGAACTAAAACATGGAATAAAAACCAATAATATATCATTTAACTGTAAAATTTATCAAAAATCCCTACTTAATTATAAATATAAATTTATTCCATATTAAACAACCTTAAATATAGATACCTTCCTTTGATTCAGTCCAATGCATTTCATAATTGATGATGACCACTTATAAGGGGTTGAAAAATTACTCACACACCTAATACAAAAGAAAGAAGACATAAAACCCACATTAAATGTTCTATATTCTGCCAACACCATCGCTAGAGTTCCATAACTCCATTAAAGTGGATAAATAATTCTTTATGAGGGGTAAAAAAGAAGGTAACAAGAATAAATCATATTACCTCAATCTGAATCACCATGACACCCATGGTAAATCCACACCAAAAGAGAGGGGAAATATCCAAGAAAAGGTAGAGGGCTTTGAATGTTTGAGGAAAACAAATAATTTTCAAAACCCTTAAAATAGTTAGGGGAGTGGATATAAATATACTTTTTATGTGACATAGATAGACCACACGGTTTGGACGTATGGTTAGAAAATCTATTTTATAACAATGTGGGTGCCCCTATCCACCCAAAATTGGCCACAAGGTACCCCCTGGGGTGTTTTATAGTTTGAAAAATAGTTCTCTAACTTTTAAAAACCCCAATTTCAAAAACTCTACAACACTAGCACTTTTAGATGCATGGTTATTCAAACCGTGAACCTTAGTGTGCCTCTCAAAAAAACTCCCAACTTCAACCCTCGGAACCTGGGAACTCTATGAATGAACACAAGGATAAATAAAATGAAATTTTATATAAATAGGTGGTAAGAATCATTTCAAAGACTAGTTTTGGTTGAGTGTGAATCTGTAGTCTATCACTATGAGGGTACAACGTGGAATTGTATCGTCGAAAAAGGATTTTGATCCACACTACGGGTTCTGTTTCATAGATATTTTTTTATCATTCAATGTGGATTGGTTTTTAAATCCTCTATCATATCATTCCTCACTACATTTCAAGGTATTTATGTGACCACCAAGAAAATGGAATTGATCCCCTATCGAGAAAGATATTCCAGATTAGGTTGGTGGCATCCCCCAATGGTACAAGGTGTGACATCCAATCATTGTATCATGATAATGGAGAACCAGTGAGATTTTATTTTGGGGATTAACAATGGTTATGATCTCTTGGATGAGTATCATTAGTGATATCAAAGATCGTGGAGTGGATTTCTGAGAATAGTATTACTCTAGTCATCATTTCAAGTCTGAGTCTGATATTTTTTATTTAAGTGGTTTTGATTTTTCTATTAGTTTAAAATATTAAACTACAAATCTCCCCACCCTATTATATCTATCATGTACTATTAGTATCAAAAAATTATGTACCAAAAAAGGTTTTATTTCAATATTTTCTATGTTTTTAATTTTTTTATATTGTAATTTTCAATTTTATTATAATCATTTTTCATATAAACATTTTTTTGGCTATATTGTTTTTCTAGAAAGTAGTTTCTCTTTAATAATATTGATGGATTTATTGATGGTACACTAGAAAACCTAAATCCTAGTAGACCACCTATTTTTTATTGGAATAATAATGAATACTAGAAAGAAAAATTGAAGTCATTTGTTATCAATGTAAAGACCCTGAAATTTCAAGTACATTTTTTCCTTAAATACATAGGAATTTTACGAGTCTTTGGCTTCTGACGAAACATGATTCTGAGCCCCGGTGTACCTGGAATAAATTTCCAAAGCTTAACTCGGGTATGTTTAGTAAACAAACGAACGTGTTTTTCTATCTTTTGAACTGTTGCTCGGAATTAAAATATAAGGGCACTGATGAACTTACAACACTGGTAATTGCATAAGGGGACCTTTAGCATAGTCACGTTTGCATGAGAGAAGAAGTTATTTATTGGAATTTAATTAAGAAATAAATAAAATTGTTGGAACAATTTTATTTTATATCTAAGGACGTTAATTCCTCCCATAAGATATTTTTGGTGGGGCCCACACCCACCCAACTTCCCATGTGTGGATAATTGAAAGGTGGGTCCCACAAGAGCCCCAACATTTCACCTCCCCCTAAAATACTTAACCCCTACTTTAATTTATAAACACCTCTTAAATGTGGTCTCTTCTTATCCCTCACTCTCCCTCTTTAATTCATGTCAACAAATGATAATAAAAGAATTGACACTCGTCAATTAATTATTGGAGTTTTTGAATTTTGAAATTATAATTTCTTGTGTTAATAAAATAACAGTGGAGCCTATTATTTTATTTTGGGAACACATTGGGTTGGGAAATATTGGAGAGATCTCTTGTGTGAAGAATAATAGAACTTCTCCCTCTACGAAGAACGATGTCTCTTCAATGAAGAATGCTAGTTCCATGAAGAACGATGACGCACCATCCTTTCCTCTTCTCGATGAAAATTGAGGAGAAGACGAATTCTCCTCAGACGCACTCCAACGGCGTCTAAGAATCCTCACCTCGCAGCACCATCTTCCGTGACGCCCGATGTATGAAATCAATTATCGAGGTAGGGGACTCAGTTCAATTTTAATGGATTAAAATTGTGCCTCGTTTGTCGTTGAACATCTTGTTTGTCCAACCTAATGCTATCTCTTTAAGCGGAGGGCAAGGACCGAACGAACATGGCCTAACGATCCTCCGTTGATCTTTTTTATTATTTTTGGAATTGAAAACTGAAGACGGAGGAAGCACGACATCGTTGCGCCATGCCGGGAATGCGGCGGAGGAAGCCGGAACCGTCGCACCAGCTGTGTGGAAGAAATTGTTGGCCACTTCGGCGGAAAAATAGGCCTTCCCGTCAGCCCGTCAGGAGGAGCAGATCTATGGCGCCAGGAAGGCACCACGCTGGAAGAGCCGTGGCCCGCCGTGTGGGCGGCCTATGCCAGAAGGCCGGTCAGCCTAGCTGGCCGGTATGGGAAGGGGGGCACCGCCGGTTCGAATAGCCTGGGGGGGGGGCTTACCCCCTCGGACCGCTCGGCCTTAGGGCCGAGTGGGGCCGTACCGGGCCATTTCGGGATGAGCTGTGTTTTCCATCGGCCTGGTCTGACACCCCTACCAGGTCGGACACATCAAACTGGGTTAACCCGACCCGTCTACCCACTGGGCTAAACGGGTCGGGCTCGTTATTCACTTAAACGTGCTTAACTTAATGACTGCACGGACGATCAATGCTATGTCTACAACACTAGGATCCTATTGATGAGGCGGTCCTTTTTCTATTCTCTATGTGAGTTATGGACAAATGTTGTAAACAGATGGATGTGGAATAAGCATATTTCCAACCGGGCCCCTGGAACGGAAAATCCATTATCTCTCAGATCGGGCGTATGTTTGACGCGCCGTCTGTCGCATTGAGTTCCTCTTGAAGAGACAGAACTTCATGATACATCAACTCTGGACTTCGTGACAGTTGATGTATCAACCACTTTTTACTCATGGAGCGGACCCTCCCGGAATCGAGTACGCTATGTAAGCGAACCCTATAGCTGGCTGCGACTGCGACGACGAAGACGACTGTACATGGATCATAGGTGGGTTCAGCTGTGAGGAAGATTGTTCATGGATACTCTGTGGGTTTGGTAGCAATGATGACTGTACTTGGATCCTACATGGGTTCATCAATGATGGTTACTGTACATGGATCCTACATGGGTTTGGCACCATCGACTTCTGTACATTGATCCTAAGTGGGTTCGGCAGAGGAGATGATTCAGAGGCTATATATATTCATCTCCACCCTTCTTCGTGAGTAGTATACCTATGTGAGAAGATTCTTGACTAGAAATCATTACCAATGGTGTGACTGACTACATTCCTGTGTGGGCTGGGTTGTGCTTGGGCTCAAGAGTTAGAGAGGAACTGAGATTGATAACAAAGGTATATGTACGGACATATACCTTAGTAGGGTTGGTTGATTCTTCGTGTTTGTATCTTTCCTTTGTGGTTTATCCATCGTGGATTCTGGGAGACCTTCATGGGTCTTGATGTCCCTACTGAGTATCGTATACTCACCCCTTCATGGGAATTTTCCGCACTAAATTACATTTTTTTGCAGATGACGTACAACACTGATCATGGTTGAGGCTTGAAGAGCTATACTATATCCAAAGGAGGACCACCAGGCGGGTCGTACACGGAGCAGACAGATGGACTGGAGGTACCGACAAGACTATCTGTACCCGTCCTTCAGGTGGGATTCCTGGAGGACGACTCAGTGGTTTCTGATTTACTTTACAGCTGTTGTACTTCCTTGCTCTGGTGTTCTGTACATTTAGTTGGGTTTTTATACTATCCCATTTCCTTTCCAGCACTTACATTTTTTACCCTATTTTACTTAGTGATTACATCACTAGCATACTCTATCATTTTTTTTTACTTTTATAAAGGCAATGCCTTCACATTTACCGGGACTTACACCTTTGGTGCTATTCGACATCCCCTGGACTATGGAAGGTTGGCTCGGGATAGTCATGGCACGGGCCCCGAGGACGGGTCATGAAAAATTGGTATCAGAGGAGACAGTTATACCGAATAACACAAGAAACTGATAATATCCTCTCTGTAAAGAAATAGTGTTAAGAGTATTGAGTGTGGTTATCATTCCAGGGAGTCCATTGTTGGTGCAGTGGCCGACGCATCCATACACCAGGACCCTGACTTCTGATTTCTGACTCAGTGCATGAAAACATTGATTGCATGTGTGTTTCAAAAGTTTTCTTTGGGATTACTTTGTGTCACCTCACCAGGTATACAGTACTAATTGCGGCACACCTGTTTCTTCTCAGGATGGCCCCACGACGGTAACCGGCTATGGTTCCTAGTTACGTGCGGGATGGAATCCCACCAAGCGATGAGGCCTCAGTGCAGGGCCCCATTACAGCAGAGGCACCAGCGGTACCACTACCTGCTGGGCCACTGATACCACCAGCCCCAACAACGGAGAGTGCATGCCGCCAGAGTGCATTGCACGAGTTACAATGACAGAGGCCGCCCAGGTTTTTTGGAGAGATGGATCCTCAAGTAGCAGAGGAATGGCTGGAGGCTTTCGTTAGAGTCTAAAGACTAGTAAGGACACCAACTGACCTTATAATGATCTTTGCTACGAGTCTACTACACGCAACATCAGGTAGATGGTGGAGCCTGATGCTCCACGTGCAAGACGAGGAATCCTTACATTGGACGGGCTTCGAGGGATTCTTCTACTCAGAGTTTGTTCCAACCACCCTCTGTGCGGTGCGCATCCAGGACTTACTACAGCTTCGGCAGGGCATCATGATAACAGCCCAGTACTCGGCGAGATTTACTGACCACTCGCGCTACTCCAAGGACATGGTACATGACCCATTCATCCGGGCCCAGACATTTGAGCAGGGACTGAGGCATGAGATCAGGGCTTCGATGATCTCCCTCATCATTCCGACGCCGGATGGAGTATGAGAGTGATACCTTTTGTAGAGAGCTTCTTATAGAGCTGACCCTAGCAGCGAGACCCACCGCATGGCGACACATAGCAGAGTCATTTGCAGTCAGAAGTAGACAGATGTCACAGAGGTCTATACGGAACAAACCATCATGTGGGATACCTCAGGATAATGGTTTGGATTTGTGGGGTATACAGAGTAGATCCAGTCAAATGAGAGGCCGGAAGTGCTATGCATGCAGCGGGCAGGGCCACGTGCCTCATGACTGCCTGACCCGCCATGAATAGGAGCAGCAGATAGTTGAGGGACCTCCTAGGCAGAGGCAGAGGTTCAACCGTGGTGGTCCCAAGGGAGAAGGCGGACGAGGCATAGGAGATGGATGTGCAGCGGGTGGTGGACGACGCTACGAGGCTCTACCACCACCACTACCATGGGGACCACCCCGGCCACAGGGAGCTGGCAGACATGGACAGGCTCAGTTCCAGGAAGTCGAGACCTACGACCATGGCACACCTGAGATGATTTTAGGTACTATATTTGTCTACTCCACCCTTACTACAGTTCTTATAGACACAGGAGCGATTCATTCGCTCATTGACGCTGCCCTTGTTCGGAGCTCGGAGATACCGACGGAGCCGTTGGCTCGATCTGTACGACTAGAGACTCCCACGAGAGTAGACTCGACGATTACGAACTGGTTACAGCAGTGTCAACTTACTCTAGGAGGCGAGATCATTGGCTAGGATATTCTTGTAGCGTCATGAAGGAATTACGACGCCATCTTCGGTATGGATTTGTTATCTGCAGTCCATGCTCAGATCGACTGTATTAAGCACAAAGTTCGGTGTTTCTGCAAGGACGGGACGAGGTTCACCTTCACCGGTGAGAGGGAAGCCTTTGCAGCAAAGGATGGACTTATGCAGAGGAGAGGGCAGCCAATCACACATCAGTTGGATAGTCTCATCCTTGGAGAAGTTGATGTGCGGAGTCTGAGTTTTCTTGTTGTGGTAGATCAGTATGCGGAAGTTTTTCCGGATGATGTTCCAGGACTACCTCCTCGAATAGATGTAGTCTTCTACATTGACATGTAACCCAGGACTATACCGATAACTACTCCAGCATATCATATGGCTCCTGCTGAGCTTCATGAGCTGCGGGTACAGCCAGAGGACTTACTGGGAATGGGATTCATCAGACCTGGTGATTCACCATGG
Source organism: Viscum album (assembly GCA_963277665.1). NCBI lineage: Eukaryota > Viridiplantae > Streptophyta > Magnoliopsida > Santalales > Viscaceae > Viscum > Viscum album. The sequence continues at coordinate 305,219,080 of OY728166.1, forward strand.
GATTTTCTGATTTTATTCACCACGAATTCAGGTGGGAGTTTACGACTATGTGTCGACTAACATCCCCTAAATTTGGTGACCATAAAGAAAAATTACCCACTTCTGAGGATTGAAGACATCATTGATCATCTCAAGGGAGAATGATGGTTTTCGAAGATAGACCTCTGGTCAGGCTATCATCAGCTGAGAGTTCGAGATGAGGATTTGCAGAAGACGGGCATCAGGTGTCGGTATGGCCACTACAAGGCCGACTGGAATAGCCTGCCAGTTTTGGAAGGGGGCGCCGCTGGGCGCCCCCTGTTTGTACAAACGGAGGGGCCGCACCCCCTCATACTGCTCAGTCTTCGGCACAAGCAAGCCGGGACACATGGCCCGCCGGGCCACACCCGGCCGCACCGAGCCGGGCTAGGCCTTGCCCCGCAGGCCGACCATCGTCCTTCGGGGTGAGCTACGTTTTCCTTCGGACCGGTCCAACACCCATGCCGGGTCGGACCCATCAAACTGGGTTAACCCGACCCGTCGACCCACTAGGCTAAATGTGTCGGTCCCGTTATTCACATAAACGTGAATAACATAAAGACCGCACGTTCGATCGACGTGTCGTCTATGGAATTGGGATCATATCGGTGACGCGGTCCTTTTTTGATACTCTAAATGAGTTCTGGAAAACTTTGGTAAACGGCCCGGTTTGGAACGAGCATATTTCCATCCAGGCCCCTAGAATGGAAAATCCAATATCTCTCAGACCGGGCGTCAGTTTGACGCATCGTTTGTCACGTTGAGTTCCTCTTGACGAGACAAAACTTTGAGATAAATCAACTCTAGAATTCGTGAGAGTTGATGTATTGACCCCTTTTTACTCGTGGAGCAGACCCTCCCGAAATCAAGTACACAGTGTGCATGAACATTAGAGATGGCTGCGACTGCGACAACGAATACGACTGTACTTGGATCCTACGTGGGTTCAACAGCAAGGAAAACTGTACTCGGATCCTCAATGGGTTCAGCAGCGATGACGACTGTACATGGGTCCTATGTGGGTTTGGCAGTGATGGTTACTGTACTTGGATCCTACGTGGGTTCGACAGCGATGACTTCTGTAGTAGGATCTTACGTGGGTTCAGCGGAGGAGATGATTCAGAGGCTATATCTAATCATCTCCACCATTCTTCATGAGTATTTCACCTGTCTGAGCTGAGTCTTGGCTTGCAATCATTACCAATGGTGTGATTGACTTCATTCCTGTGTGGACTGGGTTGTTCTTGGGCTCGAGAGTTAGAGTAAAACTGAGATTGATAACTTAGGTATATGTATGGGCATATACCTATGTAGGGTTTGTTGATTCTTCGTGTTTTTATCTTTCCTTTGTGGTTTTTCCTTCGTGAATTCTAGGGGATCTTTGTGGGTCTTGGGGTCCATACTGATTATTTTATACTCACCCATGCACGGGAATTGCCCACATTAAATTGTATTGGTTGCAAAGGACAGACAACACTAATCGTGGTTGATGCTTGAGGAGCTGGACGATATCCGGAGGTGGACCACTAGGCGGTTCGTACACAGAGTGGATGGACAATTCCGAGGTACCGACCAAACAATCTATTCCCACCCTTCAGGTGGGATTCCCAGAGGGCGACTGAGTGGTTTCTACTTTACTTTACACCTGTTTTACTTCCTTTCTCAGTTTTTCTGTACTTTCTGTTGGGTTTGTATACTGGCCCATTTACATTCCAGCACTTACTTTTGAACTCAGTTTTACTTAGTTCTTACTTCACTTGCATAGTCTGTTGTGTTTGTTTACATTTATAAAGGCTATTTCTTCCCTTTTACTGGGATTTACACCTTTGGTGCTAGTCTCCAGCCCTTGGACTATGAAATGAAGGCTTGGGGTATTCATGGAACCAACCCCAAGGATGGGTCGTGACAATCAATGCTCTTGTGGATAATATTTTCAAGATTCCTAGTGATTATAAAATTTGTGAGAAAGAAGTTACTACTTTTACGAATCAAGAAAATAAATAATATCAATTGAATTACATAGTATGAAATACTCTACTATGTTATATTAAAATAATTATAAATTTTTTAATTAATTATTGTTAAACAAAAAATATTATATGGAATATTATAGAGGTCACTCACTTTAGAAATTAAAATGTTTTGAAACTACAAGAAAAATGCAAAGATTAGAATATCATGATTTAAGTTTATTACCTATATAATCAAAAACTATGTTTTATCAAATATTCAATTATATATTTTTATATTTTATATTCTCTCGGATATAAATATTTAACAGATAGAAACCAAGTTGCGAAGATCATATGAATTACTCCTAATGAATGGTAATCCAAAAGAACATATTTAGATGATACTAAGAGGACTAAATGTATTACTCTAGATGATATCATTAGTACCCTTAAGCGAAAAAGTAAGATTAAAATGTAATTAAGATGTAATGAAAAATAATAATAGGGGAGTTACTTTTTCAACTACATCAAATGTTCCAATTTAAACTTATTCAGTTTAGAAATTCATGAAATACTATATAATGAAGAATATTATTATTTATTTTAATAGTAGTTCATCATAGTAGAGTGTAAATATATTAAATAATAACGAACGAAGAATGAAAATAAATATAGGAAAAAATAGTTTTAGTATATATTTATGAAGAGTCATAGAGATAAATGTGATACGAAATATTCTTATGAGGTTATATGATATGAGTGTAATAAAATAAGACATATCTGAACTGATCATCCTAAATTGAAAATAAATTATAATAAATAAAAGAACTAAGATAAGAAATCAAATAAATATTACAACTACAAGACAATTAAGATTAAGAAATATTTGGATACATGGAGTGATAGTGTAGGAGATAGTTCTCTAAAAATAATATGTAAAATTAATGTTCTAGATAAATAAATTATTAGTTTCTTTTTTGAAATACCATTGGTGAATAAGCGTCTAATGGATAAATTATATAGTATTTAAAATCATATTAATATTACATTAAATTTTAATTACCTTGATGGAAAATGTGATAAAAACACTACATCATTGGATGAAGAATCTTTCTCAACTAAAGATGATAATACATCTACTTGTTATTAAGAAATATATAAGATTGGAAATAAAAAATGATATTGAAAAATTTTAATTATCTAGAAAAAATGAATTTATTCATTCCAAAAATTTTAATGAAAATTAAAAAATTAAAAAATTTAATGATGAACTGTCATATATTTACAAAAAACCAAGAAAAGACTAATTTTTAAAAATGTTATATTTCTAAAGATCTTGAGAAATCAAATTATGATAAAACATGTTTACTGACTAACATTATAAAACATTGTTCAAATACTAATACTATAGAGGATAAAAATATTGTTTTGAAACTAAAATATGAAATTTTTAGTTTGATGAAACATTTCATAAATTTTAGAAAAATGATATAAAACATGAATAAATTATATAATAAAATCATAATAAATATAGAAATTTTAGAATGGTGTTTTTAATAAAAAAACCTATTTTTTAATAATTTCATTGTTCCAAATAGTGCACTATTTTTTAATAAATTTAAAAATGAAGGAAATTGTATGAATAAATATTATTTATAAAAAGTTTAGTATATGGGTTTTTATAAAGCGTATTTAAAAAAATGATATTTTCTCAAAATTCAAATGTTGGAAAATTTTGGCACCCTAATATTTTATTTTATGATAATACTAGACCCAAAAAGGATTGGGTTATAAAAAACTAATGTTTTTCTTCTTAAAAATAATTATATTTGTTGTGTGTGTAGATTTTGTTCCAGACATATGAAGAGAAAAAAATATTTTAGTAAGAATACTATAATGATTAATGAAGGTAAAGTCACTTTCATTGATAACAATCATGGAAAAATAAAGATTCTTGGTAACATTTTTTCTTCTTGGAAATGCATTAATTCAAAAAAAATTATTTATTTTCAGACATATTAATAGAGTTATAAAAATAATTAAATTATGTTTAGTGGTTTATCATTGAAACTTTCTGAATGATAAATTTTTTATTCATTGTTTTAAAGATTAGTTTATTATATTCACTAATCGACATTAGATTGTTTAAACATTAAACTTTGAAGAACATAAGAGACTTGATATACCCTTTCTTGGTGAAATATAAGAACAATCATGGTTATGACATAGAATATTAGAACACTCTAATATTATTACAGTTTCTGTGGTTTCTATGAATGAACTAGTGAAGGAACTACCAGAAATTAGGATTGATTCTTCAAAATTTTGTTATCCTTGTATATTTTGTAGGAAACACAAGTCAATTGTTAGGTTTATTACTGAAGAATAAACTTTTAATTCATTGAATTTAGTTTACATTGATTATTTGGTGATATAAAACTATAAGTATTTCTGACAAATACTATGTATATGATTTTTGTTGATTATTATAGTTGATATACATAGGTGTATTTTCTATAAAATAAATCTAACCCTTTTGGTTATTTTAAAAGTTCTGCACCTAGAGTTAAAAATGAGAAATACATATACATAATATAAAATAAAAGTGATCATGGTGGAGAATTTTTAAATTCTGATTGTGAACATTCTTATAGAAGAAATAATACCTTCTATTACATTTTTGATCCTCGAAATCAAATAAATAATGGAATAGTTGAAAGAAGAATTATAGTTCTTCAAGAGATTCCTAGAATAATGTTGAGTGAATACTCAGTGGCTAAAAAAATTTGGGCTCAAGTTATTAGTAAATTGTATTATACTGAAAATCGATTTTTTATACAACCTTTTTTTAATAAATCTCTTTAACTAAAAAATATATTACTTCAATGTTTTCGTATGTAATGTATTCATCTTGAATACTAAAGATAAATACAGAATATTGAACCATAATCTAATAATGGAATATTTCATTGTTATTCCAAAAATAGTAAGTCCTATAGAGTTATTAATAATAAAAAAATTACGGTTGAATAAATAGAGCTTGCTATATTTGATAAAACTAATTCATTTTTTTGAATCAACCTCAACCCACATATTAATATTTTATTTGAAAAATTTATTTTTAAACCTATATTATAATGCTATTCATCGGATAAAACAACTGAAGAATATGTTTTTAATTTTATTCCATTAGAATATATTGAAACTATTTTTGTAGAATAGGGTTTTTATAATAAGAAAGTTTAGTTGATTATTAGGTTTAATCCTAGTAATAATATAACTTGTGATGTAGATCAACTGGTTAGAACTAAATGCTATATAATAAATGAAAAATAACATCTAGAATTTTTATCTCAATTAAAACCAAATACTCATTATGTGTTTTTAGGTTATGAGGATTGGATAAATTGAATGCAAGACTAACTCAATTAGTTTGGAAGGAACCATGTTTGGAATTTGGTAGAACACCATAAATATGCTTATATAATTAGAGTAAAAAGTGTGTTTTGGGACATACAAGATAAAAAAGGTATAATAGTTTGAAAAAACTATAATCTTGTTGTTTGGGGTCATAATCAATATTAATGCATAGATTACAAAACATAGGCTTCAGTAGCTTGACTTGGAGATATTTTTATACATATAGACTATTAAATACTAATAAATTTTATACTATTTCAAATTGATTTGAGAGTTATTTCCTTATTGGTTATGTACATGAGGAATTTTATATATAACAACCCATATATTTGAAAATAAAATACATCAACAACATGTTTAAAAATATTTCAATAAACTCTATAGACTTACACAACCCCCTAGAGATTGGTATTATAGGTTAACCGGAATTTTTATATAAAAATATTTTTTTAGATGAGTCGCGGATACAAATATTTATATAAAAGAAGTTAATAATAAAATTATTATCGGATATATATATTTTTTATAACATTATATTTGGTGAACTCAAAAGTAGTTACTATATTAATTTTTAGATCTTGTGAAATATGAATATTAAATGACTATTATGGGTGAGTTAACAAACACTATAGGTTTCAAAATTTAAAAAAAACTAGAAGGGACTTCTATATATCAATAAATTTAAATAAAAGATATATTATATAAATTTGGTTATGTAAACACAAAAATTATTATTACTCCTATCACAACCAAAAATAATTTAGATATTGATGATGTTGGGAAACCAATTGATCTAATTTCATTTAGAGGTATGATTGCATGTTTACTTTACTTTATAATTAGTCATATGGATTTAATAATTTTATTACACTTTTTTATAGATATCAATATAATAAAATAGTTTCCCATTCTTAATATGTTATATTATGTTTATATAACCTTGAGGGAACCATGGATTTAGTTTTTTACACATCTTTAAATCATTTTCAGTGAAAATGATTTTTAAATGACGACATTGGTGGATGTTGAAAAGATATGAAATGTACTTGAAGAAGATATCATTTATTAAGATAAGCATTAGTTTAATTTCCTTTTTAGAATCAAAACTTATTATCATGTTTCACTGTTGAATCAAAATATATGACTGTGGGAAGTTTTCTTCCTCATGTGTTGTGAATGAAACACACAATCACTAATAAAGTACTATGTTTTTCTAAAAAAATAGCATTTTTTGATAACACAAGTGATTTTTAATTAAGAAAAAAAATCATCATATCACTCACATGTGAAAACTATTTATATAAGACATCATTTCCATTTATATAACACACAAAAATTTGATATCATTTTACAATTCATCATAATGAAGGAACAACATGATGATATTTTTATTAAACCTCTTTGCTACAAATTATATTTATACATTAAATAGAAGATACAAATGATCAATATTAAATGAATATTCATATCTACTTCATGTTTACAAATATTTATACATGAATGAAATCATTTTTAATGTAGGATTAAATTTTTAATTATGTGTAATAATCTATTTCCAAAAATCAATGAGTTTCCTAATTCATAATTTGTCAAAAATATTTTACATTTTTTATCTTTAACTTTTTTGTATTTGAAATTTATATAAAATATTTTTAGTCAGAATTTTTTTGTATATCTGGAACCAAAATATTATAAAATTGATTTTTAAAGTACATCTTTTATAGATGAAAAAAATTTAAAAATATTTTCTAGACAATAATTTGTTATAAAAATTATCATAATCTGTTTTTACTACAAAAATCAAGAAAAACATGTTATTCATACAGAAAGAGTATTTTTACTCAAAAAGGTATTATTAATTTAGTTTATGTTCAGATTCATTACATTATTTTATAAATTTCTTGTACATATTGTTTTAGTTTTAGTATTTTTTTTGTTGTTTCATGGTTTATATTTTTTTAATATATTTTCTCCCACTCAAATGTTTTTTTAAAACATTTGAAGTCATTTTTTTAAATAATTATATGATTAAATATCATTCATTGTATTGGAGAATGACATCAAAACTCAACATTTTAAATTCCTTGAATGTGAAAGAAACTATCTATTCCTAAAAAAGGGTTGGTCATCCCATGTCTAACATCAATTTCTAGATTTTTCAACCCTAACTCTTTCCACCTGTTTAAGTGCCCAGTATGAACCATTGGAATTTGTTTAATCTATAAAATCAATCCGAGTAAGTCATAAGTTGATAAATAATTTTCAAAATCAGAAGTTGTAAAATAGAGACTCAATATATTAAATATGGGTTGAGAAATATGATTTCTTATAGAATATAATTATACTGGTCTATTTTATAGAAATGATATGCATCTAGAATGATGATTTCATGTTTTTTAATTCAGGAATTGTTAGTGGATTTTTCACTTCATTTGAGTTTCTTTCTAAAGAGGGTATAGATGATGTTTCATTAAATTTATTTGGTGAATTGTATAAAATTTCCTATAAAACATTGTCTGAACATGTTGAATTACACATGAAGTGTGAAGTGTATCTCGCTTCTAACCATATTCTAGAAAGCATAAGAGCTTGTGAAAATCCATAATTAGAATCATCTTTATTTATTTGTTCTGAGAAACTATGATTGGTTTTATATTTTATATTGAATGATGAGTTGTAACTATTTGGATTTAGGGATATTTGATTACATAAAAGGGTGATTGGAATACACTCAATGTTCTAAATATATTTGACATAGATATTCTAATAAACACGAGATAAATAATTTGTGTTAAAATTTTATTCTATTAGTGGAATCAGTAGATAAGAATTAAATGATCTCAAATATTTTTATTTTCCATGTTTCATAAAAAACTATTACCCAAAGTAGTTATTTTTTTCATAAAAACAATCAAATAACCTATGACAGAAAATATTTCCCGGATTGGTGAAGATGCCATGGTGAGGATGATGCATGCATTTTATTCTATTCTAAAGAAATTTTCTGATATATTGGACAAAACAATGAATTATTCTCAACAAGAAAAGGAAAAAGAAATTGTGTCAAAAAATAGAATGGTTTGAACTTCATCCCCAAAAAAACTAGAAAATTGAACACTATTTCATATGATGAATTCAAGATTTTAATAGACCATAAATCATAGAATAACCCTAGTAATTCTTATTTTGGACTTAATATGGATGATACCTTTAAAATTATGATCCATATAGAAGAAAAACTAAAGGGGTGGAGAAAAAAAATTTGAAGAATTTTTTTACAGAGGATCAAATGGAAGAATGTTTATTGAATAGAGTATTAAGATATTTAAAATTCCTCGAATTTCTATTTCATTCATTTTAGTTGTAAAACTAGTCCAAAAAACCAAAACAATTCCCCACAATGATCAATCCACTCAAGGTGTTGTTTTGGATATTGATGAAACCTAAAATTTTCATTCAATCCATCCAAAAGTTAGTAACAAATGGAATGGAAAATAACTCAAAGAAGAAGAGGAAGACATTAAAAAAGAATAATAAATAATGATTAAGGAAGAAACAAAGGATGAATGATGTTTTATAAACCCTCCTCTACATTGACTCAGATATCATCTCTTTTAGATAAGAATAACATGGAAGAATGTTTAAGGTATGTTAAAACATTTTCTATAGAGTAAGTTGAAGAAAAAAATTCGGACTTGAAAAGAATTGGAAAAGACAAAACTAATAAAGAAATGGATATTTTAAAAGTTTTGAAGTATGAAAATGTTTTTGAGAATGGAAATGATGAAAGAGTAATATATAAGACCAGTGTCAAACCATCTAGACCAAATGTATTACAATATATATAAAAAAAATCATAATCAACTGCCACACAGTCTCAATATATTTTGGATTACATCTAATATCTGAAACATTTAATTGATTCGATATTGTACCTTCTAAACATTGAATCCAAAAATAATAATAATCTGAACCACTTGAATGAAATGTTATAATCATTAACGTTGTTAACTAATAAATTCATCTATAATGAGTTTAAAATAAAACCGTTAAAATGTAATTCAACAACTTAAAATATTATTTTTATCAGATATTGAGGTGGTTGATAAAATGTTACAATGTCTTAAAGTTTATTGATAGTCATTTTGTTACCATTAAAAATTATCTCTTATGTATGTTGAATCTCTTGAAATGTTTTCATCAGATATTTTATACAATGTGATTTTGGATTTAAGGTTCTTCAATATGACTGAAAATAATAATGAGGATGTTTGAGTTTTGAATGAAAATGTTCAGATGATGGAATTAGAAAATTGTAGACTCCAAACATGTGAATATAGGTTATTTAGTTTAATCAAAGAGAATAATAATTATCAGTGAGTATATTGAAATGATTAATGAAAAGGTTCAGAGACAATTTTAGGGAGAAAAAAATTTGAAGCTTGAGTCATCAGTTGGTGAAGCCGGGTAAGACCATGAAGATGTAAAAAGGTTGAAGTCCATCACCAAGAAACTATTTTAGAAATTAAAAAAAAATTATAAACACCAGATGTATTTTGAAACTTTTTTAATTAATGTATAATATAAATGAAATTTTTTCCAAATACTATATTTATGAATGTCTTCCATTTTATTTTCTATGTATTTTATTTCATTTGTATGTTGGATGAATAGTTAATTCAATTATAATTGTTCTTTATTTTATTGTTTACTTACCTTTAAAGAGATTATAATTCTATCCCTATACCTTTTTATATCCGAAAGAGAGAGTGGTTTTAAGGAGAAATTTTGGAGACAATATTTTTAGGGAAATTTGTGAGAATTTCATTAAGGGGATAGTTTCATAAAAAGTAATTAATAAGTTCATTGGGGTGATTTTATCTTAAAGGTGTAACATTTCTATGAAATAGTATTAATTAAATGGGAGATCTGAATTATCAATACATTCCATCAAGTCAATTGCGATGATGAAAAAAGGAATTTATTTAGATGGCGTAAATATATATAATAAAATAATAAAATTTATATATATTGGAATTCTTGAAAAAGTAAAATGTGTCTTATATATTTCAAAGTTAATAGTTTTCATTTTATGTGTTTTTTGTCCTTTACCAAAAGAAACATATTTTTTATTGAATTTTTTACTTTTTATATTTTGTTAACATAGTTTTTGAAATCAATAATACTTTCATAAACAATTATTTCACTAAAATTATATATCTCATGTGTTTTAGTTTGTTTTTCATGAAAAAATATTTTTATATCTAATGTAGAAGTTTTTCTAATGAAATTTGAATATACAATTTTATTATTAAGAATGACTCTCAGACTAATAGTGAGTCCAATATGCTGGACCATATACTGCTTTGACTAATGTGTAGACATATATCCTCTCTATTAGTTTGAAAAGAGTCATTAAAATCATAATACAATTGGTGCTGATATGTCAGATTAATCATTATTCGTTTTCTTGGATTGAGAAACAATATTGAAGTCTATCAGATTATCCAATATTTATAATTGCAGTAATTAAATTTATATCTATCAAATGGAAAACATGGTATAATTATAATGGTGTTAATCTAATTGATATCAGAAAAATAATGATCAGTACATTCATAGATTTCAAAATCATGATCCAGATCACTATGAGCTATCAAACAAAATTCTATCTATGGAAATTTCAACCACCATATGAATATGTCTATTGGATGATTTACTATAAATTTTATATCATTTGAAGTGCTATGAGATGATGTAATTTACATCTCAACCCATACGAATATTTATCTTCATGAACATGTCATTCTTATGAGAATTATCTTTCTGAGTGTTTTAGTTATAAGGAATCCCTGTGAGTATTTTAAATTATTTATAACAACTTTCTTCTGTATTCAGTATGTCAAATCATGGTTAAATATAGGGATTATGGCTGTGAGATGAAGAGTGAATATGATCCATCAGAATAAAGGATTCCAAGGATAGGAATATCAGGATATACTGATCTCAATATAAATATATTTATTTTCTATGAAATATAAATCTAAATTTGATCAATCAGATCAAGGGCTACTAGGGTTTTGGATGGTGGGCACATTCAGATCATCACGTCATGGGATTTAATAGTATATAAATCTATAACATTATAGTTGGTATTGAGACTCTATATATTTGAAGTCATGATTTATGACCTCCTTAACTCTTAATGTTAATGAATAATATTAAATGTTATAAATATTGTAATTCATTTTTACAAATATAATTTTTTGTTTTAATTTTGTATAAAAGACTAATCATATATTGTACATTAAAATTAGAAAGTTATTTCTTTTCATATGTTTTTAATAAATCATTTTATCATAATGTATGTAATATCGTAAATAACTTCGATACATCATAATATCTTTGGACTCAATTTAAACACTCTGATCATCAGATGAAGTCTGAGTCAGATATTTTTGACTCAATAATATTTATGTTTTTTCTTAGTTTAAATTTTTAAAATATAATTTACCCCCCCTATTTTATTGATCATGTACTCTTGTGATCCAAAAATTGGTATCAAATCATGTCCTACTACTATACTAGTTGGCTTTCTTACATTTTTTATATACTACATGTTACTAATACATTTTTATAAACTTCATTCTTATAATAAAAAATTATCAATAATTAATTTTGGTTGAAAATATTTTATATTTATTAAGATTTAATGTTATAATGTTGGTGAACTTTATATTCAGAATCCCATTAGACCACCAATATTTTATGAGATTTATTATGATTAATGGAGAGATAGAATAAATTTTATTATCCAAACTTGTTTGGATATCTTTTTCACTCTCTCTAATGATTATAAAATTTTAGAGAACGATGTTACTAATATTAATAATCAAGAGATGAATGAGTATTAATTGATTTGAATATTGAGGAATAAAATTCATTCTTTTATGAGAATAAGTATTTATAGTTTCATTTCTACATGTGAAGTATCTAACAGTATATGGATTTTTTTTAGGTTACACACTTTTTATCTTCTAATCGTATTATAACATGAAGATACATTTTATGAGATAACATTCAAGATTTTGATTTCTGACAAAGATAATCAGTATCTAACATGCATCAGTGATTCATGATCATTAATAATAGTTCACATTTTCTTCATGAGAATGATTTAATAGATGGAATATTTGTCGAGAAATTCATATAAATCATGCCTAATGTATATTAAACTGAAACAAAATCATTGGATTATATGGTGTGGATTCCAAATCATTATAAAAATAATTATATTGATACCCTTATGCAATATGATGTTATATTTAAAATAGATACATATAAAATGAGAATGAAAAATTTAGGAGTTACTTTTATAACTAAAACCAATCTTCCATCTAAAAACAAAAAGTTTATAAAGTTATGAAATCATTTAAGAAGAATAATGTTATTATTCAGTATGATAGTAGTTCCATAAAATATTTTGAAAATGAATTGTATAATCATGTAATAAAGATGAACAATATTCAAGGTAGAAATTTTTTTTAGTTTATATATAAGAATATTCACAGAGATAAAGGTAGAATGAAATATTAATGATAGGTTATATGTTCTGAGAGTATGATAATATAACATGTAATACCGAACTGTTAAAAATATAAAATAAAAGATAAGAACTAAAAAAACATAGAAAAAATAAAAAAGTAGTATTATAAGAATTAAATGATGAAGACTCTGAAATCATCAGGCACATGGAGTACTAGTGAATGTGATATTATATCAGAATATTTTCTAGACAATACAATTTCCAGATAGAGAAATATAGGTTTATTTTCCGAAATAACAAAGGTGAATAATTATATTATTGATAAGATAAATATAGATGAATTTCATTCTAATATTACATTAAATTAAAATATCCATGATACTGATGATGAAAAAAATTATACAGCTTTATATGATAACACTAAATCAACTGAAGAAGATAATATTTTACATATATATGATAATGTATCTCGTTTTTTAAAACATATTGAGAATGAAAATTGTAATGTTTCTAAAAACATGATGTTTCTCTAGGAAAAAATATTAATCAAACATTAATAATTAATACATTAACTAATGAAATATCATATATTTACAAATATCATGATAATATAAATTGTGAAAAAGACAATCTTTCTAAATATATTTAGAAATCTATTTTAAAGAAAAATAATTAAAAAATTGACATTGTAAAACATATTTTAAATACTAATACTACTAATGATAAAAATATTATTGTTAAACTAAAATATCAAATTTATAGTTTTTTGAAACATTTTTTGATGTTTACATATGTGAAGGAAAACACTGATGAGATTTATAATAAAAATAGACCTGGTAGATATATTTATGGAATGGGTTTAACTAACATAAATACTTCTTTTAATAATATATTTGTTCCAAAGATAGATCAATTTTTTAAAAAAAATTTATAAGTGTTGTACACTATAAGAATAAGTATTCTTTGATAAATTTTAGCATTTGGGTTTTCATAGATCCTAGTTCCCAAAATATTTTTTAAAAAATAATAATGTTGTAAAAATGTGGTTACCTAAATATTTATTTTATGATTATATAGGCCCCATTAATTATTTTCTTCCAAAACATTAATATTTTTATTTTCATGTAAAATAAGGATTTTGAAAAAAATAGGTACATTGATATTGTTTTTTTCTATACATATGACAAGAAAAAAATATTTATTTAAATATTTCATAAATATAAGATTTATAAAATTCAATTTCATAGATAATGATAAAGGAGGAATTATTAGTATATGATATAGTGTTTTTCTTGGAAAATATTTAAATTTTTTTTTCTTATTTATTGTATATATTATACCCAAACATATAATAATAATTAATTAATTTGATGAGGGTTTTCTTGATAAATTTTCTAATGATAAATATGTTTTTCAAGGTTCTAAAGATGAGTTTATTATTTCGTTTAATCAACATTAGAATATTTAAAATTTAAACCTAGAAGGCCATCAAAGAAATGATAAACCTTGAATTAGTGTAATGGAAGTCCAACCTAGTGTATGGAATATAATATTAGGACACTATAATCTTATGACATTATATTACTTTTCGATAAAATGAACACTGAAGGACCTAATAGAACATAGGTTTGATTATTCACAAGTCTGTGATTATTATCAATTTGTTAAGAAACATAATTCATGTTTTAATTCTATTAGTGAACTCTCAACTTTTGATGCATTATAATTAGTTAAAATGGACTTGTTCTTACAAAAACAAGATGCATTGGTGTAAAATAATATATATATGATTTAGTTAGTGATTACACTAGAAAGAACTTTGGTCTGTTTTCATGGAAGGAAATATGAATCCTTTAGTTATTTTAAAATTATTCTATCCAGAGTTTAAATTAAAAAAAGCCCCTCTATGATAACTATTCAATGTTATCTCGGTGGAAAAATTATAAATTCTGATTATGAAACATTTTGTAGTAAATATTGTTTTATACACAACAACATGGATTATTTGAAAGAAGAAATAGAATTCTTCAAGAGATTACTATAAAATGTTTCCTGAATACTAATTTTCAAATAAATTTTTGTATAAAATAACTATTACATCAAGTTATACTATAAATATAATTTTATTATGTCCTTTAATTAATAATACCCTTTATGAGTTATGGATTTAATGAAAACCAAAACATTCTTACTTCAATGTTTTTGGATGAAACGTATATAACATCAATACTAAATATAACTTACATATGTTTAAACCAAAATTAGATGAAGAAATTTTTTTAGACATTCCTCAACAAGTAAGGACTATAGATTTTTTATAAAAAAATCGCATTGGTGAAATAATACATATTATGTTTGATGAAAGTTGTTTGGTATTTCAAACCGCAACCCACAACATCTTATGTTATTTCTAAAACTAAATTTTGACCAATTCTATAAATAATTTTTTCAGGAAAAAACATGAGAATAATATGTTTTTAAACATATTATTAAATAATATTTTCATCCTATTATTGATTAAAATTCATTTAAAAATCCAATAATTAAATTTTCTCTTTTCAATCAACTTAATTTTATTATCATTGTTAATGAAGATCAACTGGTTATAAATATAATTTCTTAGAGACATGATATTTTACATCAATCATTTTAATAAAATTTTAACCATATATTTCTAATGAAGTTCTAGGTGATGAATATTTCAGACAGGGATTGAAATATGAACATAATGAGTTTGAAAGGAACCATATTTGTAAATTGTTTGATTGACCAAATTATACTTCTATAATTAGAGTAAAATATGTTTTCTGAACAAATGCGATAAAAATGAATAATAGTTAGAAATAAGTATTGGATTTTTTCTAAGGGTTATAATCAATACGATGTCTTATATTATGAAGAGACTTATGATATGATGTTTAAACATGAGGTTATTCATATACTTCTTGATTATACAACTCTCTTAAAATTATAACTATTTAAAATGGATGTGAAGTGTTCTTTTTGATAATGGGTTTGTTATGAAGGTTGTTTATATATAACAATTATTTGGTTTGAAAAATTAAAAACATCCAATAAATTCTTATAAACATACCATGGCATATTACAGATTTAAATAAGCCCCTAGATATTAGTATGATAGTTTAACTAGATTTTTCTTACAAAATAATTTTGTTAGGGGAACTTTAGATTCGAAAAATTTTATAAAAGAAGTTAATAATAATATAATGATTGTATAAATATATTTTGATTTAATTATATTTGGTATAATAATTTTTTATTAGATTCCTTTTATGATATTAGAAAATATCATTTTAAAATGAATATGATAAGTGAATTAAAAAACATTATAATTTTTTAAATTAAAAAAAACATAAGGAGTATATATAACTCAAGATAATTATAAATAATATCTACGTAAAAAATTTAGGTATGATAAAACTAAATCTATTTGTATTTTATTGGAACCTCAGATACATTGGATATTTATGAAACTAGGAAACTAGTTGAAAAAATTATTTAATAACTATGATTAGACATTCACATTATGTAATATCTAATCATTGTGATTTAATTTTTTCAGTATAATGATGTTATATATATCCATAAAATAAACAATATTCCCATATTAAAGCTAACAAATAGAATTTTTATTTCCTTAATGTAAATATGGATTTATGATTGTTTTACTCCAATAGAAAAGATTTTGAATTAAATATAATTTTTCATATCAGAATAGGATTTTCAATGACAACAATTGAAATTAAAGGAATTTCAACTATCACTTGGCATTCCTATAAATGGGTTGGCCACCCCATATCTCTCATTGGTTTCAGTAGGATTTTACTTAGACACTCGCCACTAGTTTATGCTCATATTCTGATCCTTTGGTGTTGGTCTTATCTTTAGCATTAGTTTCATTAAGATAGTGATGGATGAGGTCTTTTCATGAAGTGATGTTATTAGAGAATGACTCATCAAGAAAACATTGTTTGAGAAATATCATTCTGTCATGAAAATAATTATTATGTTTCATATTTGGTAAAATATATGCCTCTAGAAAGATGGTTTTTGGTAAACATTTCTCTAAAATTATTAGATGTATTTATGATTTAGTTGAGTTTATTTTTGAAGAGGATAAATAATATGTATTTTTTGAAAATTGGTGAGATTAATTGGTCCCCAACTTAATTACATATACGATTTCTTTAAAATGAGTAAATTTTAAAAAAAAACCATGAGGTGTAATGTGTTTACCCCAACAAGGAATTTAGTGGACTACGAGTTAAAATTACTAAGAGAATCATACCAAAAGCATGAGTTGCTAATGATATTTCGGAATCATTCTATCGTCATGTTGATATATCTAGACAGGGAAGTATCTATCCATTGATGGAACCACATGTATATCCATACATTACAGAACATCTAATGCGAGCATTAAGTGATGGCTGTGGAACTGGATTGTCACTGAGAAATGAAACCACTGTCCAGGCCTATACATTCTCCAATGATCAATGCATGAAACAACCTCAAGTCAAAGCACAAGTATAAAAAATAGGATACATTGAATCGTCACTATACATAAAAAAGATAACATGTTTTAATGATATATCTAGGAAAATATTCATCCCTAAGAGCTTCCTTTGTAATGGATCATAAAATAGAAACTCATTGAGAATTCCACACTCTAGAGAATAATTTCTAAAGGATAGTAAAATCCAATGATAATGACTCAAATGCCCAATGTAAACAACCAAAAATCATGTCCATTAACAAACTAGAGAGTTATTAAATTTTCATAAATGAATTAAGGACCAGTAGGAATCCATAAAGAGCGAACAAAAAAGCATCCATGAATTTAAAAGAAGAATAATTATTCAGAATACATCAAAAATAAACCTAATGAATGGAATTAAAAAACATTATTCTCGTGTAAAAAAGGAACAAACATCTTCAAAAAAAATTGTCTTTTTAAATTAATGTCTTTGATTTTTTGGTTTTTATTTTTCTTAAAAGCATCTACTACTTTGATTAACATCCTATTTCTGATATTAAGGTAAGAATTAGTAGACATTTCAACAATTTAGCATTGACGAATAATAGTTGTATCATTCTTTTACATCTAAGAGTCTAGACACATTGAAAAGTAAAATTTCTATTCATTTTGGTAAGAATCCCTAAAAGACGTTTCATTTTCATTTTATTCCTCACTATTAGTGTTTTATGAGTCATTTGATTCAAAGGATGTAGTAGAATTGTCAGTAGGAATGGGTTTTGGGGGGACAATAATTTTCTCATTATTATAAGTTTCTTGGGATCGCATGAGAATGGTTCTCACAATATTGGAATGATACATATGTATTCGAGTTTTTCCTGCAGTTTGGAGTGATGTATCCATCAGAATCAATCTTTGATTTTTTTCTCTTTTTTAGAACATGATTTCAAGAAATCTTCCACAATATGGAATGAATTATCACGATCATCTTG
Organism: Viscum album; assembly: GCA_963277665.1. Classification (NCBI taxonomy): domain Eukaryota; kingdom Viridiplantae; phylum Streptophyta; class Magnoliopsida; order Santalales; family Viscaceae; genus Viscum; species Viscum album. The sequence goes on from OY728166.1 coordinate 305,237,506, forward strand.
AAGAGACTATCCAAAATCAGATTGTTACTTATCATTATTTCCCTGATAAATTTTTCTTCCATCTATAGTTGAAGTCTTGGGTATAAGATGCAATTTTTTATCTTAGTTAATTTACTGAGTGTTTCGTTCTATCTCTATGAAGCCTGAGAGGCTTGTAGAGGGATGTTGATTATTAAGAGTACATGAACAATTCTTATCAATAGGATCCCATTGATGAGAAACAGATGACCCTTTTGTGATGCCTTTTCACCACACATTTATTTTAAGTGAGGTAGGGGCATAAAGAATGTATTTTATTATCACATTATTATATAGAGTTTTTAAGTCTAGAACATTTATGGAAATAAGCTGGAACATTTTCTAGTACACCTCATAAACAAATCAACTATCTCTATTCTGAATCCAAATGTGTGAGAGAAAATAATCTGAAATATCAATTTTAGTATGTATATGAGTGACTAGAAAGTGGGAAAGATTCAGAGTAGTTGAGTTATGTTTACGAGAATGTCAAAAAACTATCAATAGAATAGAGGCAATTCTACTTAAAGAGTTCTAAGGAAAATCTTGGGAACCCATCCATATATGGAAAACAGGTGGTTCTGGATCAACAAAAAAGTTTGAGGACCATTTCGATAACTTCATAAATTAGCCACCAAATGAACATGACCCTCTCATCCAATTCATTATGTAATCACTGTTATATGAAAAAGGAAGAGATCATTTGAGGTATTCAACAAGGTGATTTGAAAATCCAAAAACTCGATGTTTTCTAGGGTCTTGTAGATGATGGTGAGTCACGACCATTGTTTTCTAAATATTTTTACCATATATATTTGATTATAAGAAAGGGTTACATTGTTATAATCCATGTTATATATATATATTTCAGAGATTTTATGATGAACATGAGACCAATAAACTAGGTAATTTTTTTATATTACTGGAATCAATTAATATGGATTAAAGAAATTATAATATTTTTCTATATCTGTGTTTCATTAAAAAAAATGTCAATTTCATGGAAGAATTTCATATCTTGAATTAGACATATCATATGAAGGGAAATATTTTCCAAAATGGTGAAGAGACCATGTAGAGGATAAAGATTATTTGTTTCTATGATAAAAAAACATGTGGATATAATGGAATGATTCATTACCAATTCATAACATGAAAATGTAATGGATTTTTTAATGAAAAGTTAAAGGATGAGTATTCTTCCAAAAAAAACAAAATATGATTATTGATTATTAATTCAAGAGGATGATAGAATAAAATGTTTAGAAGATACGTGATGATCCTTGTAGAGACCCGAAGCTTATCGTACATGGACTTTACATTACTTTTGCGGAATACTTAGTACATTACAAAAATCACACACACAAGGACCGTAATAGTTTAGTGTCTTTGGAAACTCGGACTATAATCTTCTAATCGTGGTGAAAGATCTTCAACATCTCCCATAAAGATCTTCTTTTTTTTTATACCTAAAACCTTTCTTTATATCCTGGGGAAAAGAAAACATAAAAGGGTGAGCTCAAATGCTCAGTAAGGGTAAATAAAAGAAATATCAATCACATCATATTCATAAGAACATAACATTTTGGAAATCATAACCTGCAAAAGAGAGCATAATTTCATAACATGGGATAAATCATGGCAGTGAAATGTAATCACAATAATCATAACATAAAACATGGAACTTTGTGTCATACACACATAATCATAGAGAATCATTTCTTGTTAGTCAAGACTCATTGCCAAGACTATCTTAGTGGACAAAGTCCCTTTCTGAATCGAGTAATCCTCGTTTCAGTCCTGTTTCACTGAACCGGTATAACCTACCATTCCAGCCATGTCTATCTCATGAGATATAAAATCTTTACCCAATGCATTGGAGGGAGATATAGGTCCCACCCATCTCTTAATGAATCCTTTCTTATGTGTGCCACAAAATCATAAATCATACATCATTGCATAACCCATGTAATAAAAATGGGATTCTTGAAACATCATGACATCATAAATCAATTCATATAAGATAAATGAATTCATAAACATAATTCCATCACAACATAGTCAAACCAATGTAAAAATATGGATAGAAACAGAACCCTTTATTATCTTAGATGGAAAATAATTTTGATAAAACACTTGAATTGAATTCTTGAGGAAAATATCCTTTCTTCTTCAAAAACATTTTTCCTTTCATAACATGTCATACAACTTTAAAATAAAATAAGTTGATTAAAAATAAACTTGAAAACTTGTAAATGAAGCTTCTTTGAAGTAATGTTATAAAAATCCATTCATGCCGTATAAGTTAAAAAAACATTTTTCGTACTTTTGTCGGAAAAGTCAAAAAGTACCTCGTACGGAAAAACGACAAAAGATTCCTTTCATATTCTTTAACAAAAACTCACCTAAGGGTAAAATTGGATTTAAACTATTTCAAGTGGATGGAAACAATATTACATATTGAGGGAACATGGATGTGGATGATAAAATACACCCCAGTAAATACTTACGAATAAACAATCTCGGATAAAAATGAGATTGTGATATTTCTCTTACCTTAGGTCCGACTTGCTTTGTAAGTGTCCGAACCTCCTGTATAATGATTTAAATCATGTTATTGACGTATTACAGAATCATATTCATTGTTATGATATCATATATGGTTCACTTATGACATTATATTACCCGTTCTTTTGTAAATTCCATGTTAAAGAAGCGTTTTGGGTAAAATAGTTTCATTTATCGTAGGTGTTTTGACTTGTTGTTCTTGACATCATTATTACTTATATCATGATTTAATTACTTCCAGAATATAAAATATGATTTATATATCATATATATTCAGTATATATATATATATAATAGGTAGATAAATAAAATGAAAAACACCGTTCATGGAGACGGTAGTCCGTACGTACGCATGAACGCTGTTTTCCTTTCCTTATTGTCTTGAAATGGAAGTAAGTAGATGACTTACATATGTATATATATACATAAATCCAGTAGCTTTATAATTTCATATATTTCATTATTATTTCTTATATATACATTATAATAATTCTTAAATGGTTAACATGGAGAATGAATCTCATCGCGTCGTGGAGACGGTATTCCGTACGTACGCACGAGCGATGATATCATTTCTATAAATATTGAATTGAATTGGAGTGGATTATACAATATATCAGAATCAATATGATGTTATAATAACTATGTATAGTTATTCTTTACACCATTATACCCATCCGTGTAAGGTGGTGGTGGAAAATAGATTACACCACGGCGTGGAGACGGTATTCCGTACGTACGCACGCGCGGTGATTTCTTTTTCCGTAGGATGGATAGATGGTGAAATAGGGTTGTTTCATACATATAATAACATATCATTATATGAGTGATACTGATGTTATTACTTCATAATGAAACAACCTAAGAAGAAGAAGTGGAAGAAGAAATAAAGATGAAAGAATTGGTAACGGTAATTACCTCTTCTTTGATGTGCCTCTTTGAGACCTCTTCTTAGGGCACTAGAATTGGTCTTTGAGGAAGACCAGAACCTCTAGGATGTTGCTAGGGAAGTGGAGAAGAGATTTTGGCAGGGGTTGGCCGAGCTTGAGTGCTCAAATTGGTGTGAGGAGGAGGGGGAGGAGGTGTCCTTTTATAGGGGAGGAGAGGGGCACCTTAGGAATATCTCAAAATATTATTTTATATTAAAGTCAAAATCGGTTTATAATGGTTCCAAAGGGTCTTATTTCGAAGCTAAAGTGGGGATGGGTCGAAATCCTATCCACCAATATAATTTAGACAAGTTTAGGATATTATTTTAACCTTATCAATTAGATTTAACTCTAAGTTAAATAATTTAACATTTACCGTGTCTTTTTGTTTTCTTTCACTATATGGTTAATACACTTACTATAACATGCCAAAAGAACCCCAAATTGTTTATTATTAATATATATATCCTTATCTAAGTCATTTTGCCGAACCTTAGATTTTTAGGAATAAAATAACAATTAATAATATAATATTTGATTTAAAAACTATTTTGTGTCAATTTTGACACTATTTGATATATGATTTTTGTGAAAGTCATAACAGAATTATATGTTCGAAACAAGTTGATTAAATCAATAATAATATATCATAGTAACCTAGAAAATTAGTGGAATTCATAAAAAGTCTTAAATTACATTTATTTTGGTATTTAGTTTATCAATTATGTCAATATTTCATTAATAAGATAATTACTGCATCATTTTTGTGTCATAAATAAATTATATTATTTGATGTCTAAAAATTACAAATAAAATACCATCATGTAGGAAAACTTTTTAGCTTTCTAATGAATATTTATAGTCGAATTTATCTTATGTATAACCCCATATTAAAAATGATTTACTTATTAAACTTTGATTTTAACTATTTTAACCCTTCTTTAAATAAATTAATAATAAATGTCCTAATCTAATCCAAGTGGGCCTAAATGGTCATATTTTATTCCTAAGTTTGTTTTTGGTCGAATTACACTTGTCCAACAGAATTAGGACATGTGTTAGGGTAATATTAATATCATATTTACCCTTAGTTACCTTATTTACTATTAACCGTGGTAAAAAAGTAAAAAGTTACTATTCACCAAAAAATAATTTTCATCTCATTGAACCACATTTTAGTCCTTGATATTAACCGTGTCTCTCGGATTTTCGAAATTCCATTCACAGAAGCGGTAAAATTAAGTTTTATGCAAAATTCAGTTTTTAACCTACCACTTAGTAGTTTCACTATTCATCAAAAATTGATGTTTTTCAGAACAATGCCAAAATTTCATCCCAAGCTATATTTAATATTCCGAATTCAAAAATGAAGTCTATTTTACCAAATTCATAACATAAAAGTTGCATTAATTAATTTTATAATTAAATCCCGCTGTTAAAACAAATAGCGTGTTTTTAAGAAACAATATCTATCAAAAGATTGACACTTGTTTATGTCTAGTTTAAATGTGAAACTACATCCAATGACCAACATTGTATTAAATTGTAAAAATATATTCTAAATATACTTTAAAACCACTCAAATTAATGATTTATCACTATTAATTATTTCGATTAAAAAAGTTGTTTTTAATTATAATTTAGTAATTTTCACTATTCATCAGAATATGAAAGTTATCCGAAAAGTACCAAAATTTCACCTTAGGCTAAATTCGATACTCCGAATCCAAAAAATGAAGTCCATTTTGAGAGTTAAAATTTCTAAAATTTAAAAAGTGGTTATTACTATTCATAACGGCTAGTTTTAATAATATTTTAATAGCATATCATTGTTTCGTGAAACTCAGGATTACGTACCACACACGCTATCGAGGAAGGTTGCGATTGCGTGTAATGCAAGGCAAGTCAAGGATGCGTGTTGTGCAAGCTCCTTTTGGTGTAGCGTATAACACAAGACATTAGTAAAATAAGAAAGAATATTTTTCATAAAATCTCGGGCTGTTCCATTCTACCCCCCTTAAAATGAATTTCGCCCTCGAAATTCGTCGGGGTTAAAATGGTTTACTATTTGAAAGTTTCTTTAATAGAAACCCACATCGTAAAAGGGAATACCAAAACTTGGCTTTAAAAACTAAAGTATGAAATGTAACGATTACCCAAATAAACTAATCACTGGGTTTCCACATAGGTGAAAATATGGATATGGAAGAGAAATATAACCATCATGTTCTGATGGAGAGTGGTAGAGAACATGGCTATGGAAAAGCCAGTAATCACAAATCCATAAATTTGTGATGATCTAAGGTACCATCTGATTCATCAGGTATAAGATCACTAGGACAACATTTTTGGTTTTCAAGATCATCTCCCTAAAGTTGAAAATTTGAATTAGAATAAATACTTACTTTATTTTGGTACAATCTCACTGTTGTTCGTGCCTTGAACAATTTCCACTTCATTTCTTAAATAAATGAAGTTGAATTTGTTATTCGTGAAGTGTTAGCAGATCATGTGATAGAATGACTGTTCATTCCGTCTGTCTCAAACAAAAGGTTTGCAAAAGTTATTAAATATACATAAGTCATTCTATAGTGAGATTAATCATATATGGTTCCTAAAATGGACTTATACTTCATATATCATACTGCTTAATATAATAAAACTAGTTTCTACTAAACAGGGACTTCCTGTAGGTCAGTGGTAGGCAATAAAGGCCAGTCGCACTTCGGTTGTGGGTTCGATTCCTACAGCCTTGTCCGAAGCGATGGGCTGTCGCCCGTCCTGCAGGTTGTCCCTTTTTCTAAAACTACGTTACTATAACATCCCTTCAATAATATCGAAAATCTTCTATCCTTAAACAATAGTAACTTATGTCCAACATAATCCAGTCTAATCTTTAGGCTTATAATACTGCAGTCCACTCTCATAATATAGTGACAACGATTACCAGAGATTTAATACTGTCGTTGATCCCCACATATCATAAGATATGTCTTGTTGGTCACATTCCAAACATTCAAAGTCCTTAATCGTGTATTCTCTTGAATACCTTATTGAAAACATGAGTGCAGTTAAAAGTTAACACTTTCCACATACCAAAATCCTCAAAATTCTATATACTCAAACCATGATATCACTTAGTCCTTATATCAATCATGATCTCATGAATACTACCAAACATTTAATTTTCTCCTTATCCCTTCATTATGCGCATATCATCTACATTCCAAAAATATCTGAATAACCTTTCATGGATACTGGTAACATTAATCATACACTTTCAAAACACAAGGAAAGGAAACAGTGTAACAATCCATAGATGTCTCTTTATTCCAAAATTACACATGATAAACATGTAATCATTCCACTACATTCTCAAACCATTGACCGAGCTTCAAAAATTCTTTCATCTCACATATCATTTGTAGTCTCTTCATCATCATCCACATAAATACTACCCATATGACCATACTGATTCTCTTCATGAGTCTTTCCCTTAGGTCATTTGTTTGCATAATGCCCATACATTCCACATTTAAAACACTTAACCATTTTTGATGTCGTAGCAATACCATTATCCTCATCCATGGTGTTAACCGACCCTTTTCCTTTGCACTTACTTGCTTTGTGTCCTTCTTTTCCACACCCAAAGCATCTTCCAGTTCCCTTGAAACATTCTCCTTGATGCCTCTTCCCACATGATTTACATATGGGAAATTGAACTTTCTTTCCTCTATGATCATCATGGAACTCCATCTTTCTCTTATTAGTCGAGTCAGGAAACTTACCAAATTTTACTTTATTGATCATGTTGTGAGATTGCTGATTCGGCATAATAATGATGTTTGGGCATCCAAATCCCATTTCATTTGGTTGCTCATGAAGAATATCATTCCATTGTCCATCATATCCTCCATTATCGTGAATCATCTTTTTCCAGCCATATTCTAAAACCCAAAAAGAATAGTGTGAGAGGAAAAAATCATGCTAGGGAAAACAACATAATAAAGGGGGAGTACCTTCAATATCTAACATCTTAGGTTTAATTCTATGATCGTTAGCGTAATTCTAGTACTATAACCTATACGTATACTTAACCTTAGGGACATCCCTAGACATACCGTAGAAATATCTCTAGGGATCTCACTAACGTTTTCGCGTCCTAGTTTCCAAAGGTTGACTAAACCTTTCCTCTGATACCAACTGTAGAGACCCGAAGCTTATCGTACATAGACTTTACATTACTTTTGCGGAATACTTAGTACATTACAAAAACACACACACAAGGACCGTAATAGTTTAGTGTCTTTGGAAACTCGGACTATAATCTTCTAATCGTGGTGAAAGATCTTCAACATCTCCCATAAAGATCTTCTTTTTTTTTACCTAAAACCTTTCTTTATATCCTGGGGAAAAGAAAACATAAAAGGGTGAGCTCAAATGCTCAGTAAGGGTAAACAAAAGAAATATCAATCACATCATATTCATAAGAACATAACATTTTGGAAATCATAACCTGCAAAAGAGAGCATAATTTCATAACATGGGATAAATCATGGCAGTGAAATGTAATCACAATAATCATAACATAAAACATGGAACTTTGTGGCATACACACATAATCATAGAGAATCATTTCTTGTTAGTCAAGACTCATTGTCAAGACTATCTTAGTGGACAAAGTCCCTTTCTGAATCGAGTAATCCTCGTTTCAGTCCTGTTTCACTGAACCGGTATAACCTACCATTCCAGCCATGTCTATCTCATGAGATATAAAATCTTTACCCAATGCATTGGAGGGAGATATAGGTCCCACCCATCTCTTAATTAATCCTTTCTTATGTGATCCACAAAATCATAAATCATACATCATTGCATAACCCATGTAATAAAAATGGGATCCTTGAATCATCATGACATCATAAATCAATTCATATAAGATAAAGGAATTCATAAACATAATTCCATCACAACATAGTCAAACCAATGTAAAAATATGGATAGAAACAGAACCCTTTATTATCTTAGATGGAAAATAATTTTGATAAAACACTTGAATTGAATTCTTGAGGAAAATATCCTTTCTTCTTCAAAAACATTTTTCCTTTCATAACATGTCATACAACTTTAAAATAAAAGAAGTTGATTAAAAATAAACTTGAAAACTTGTAAAGGAAGCTTCTTTGAAGTAATGTTTTAAAAATCCATTCATGCCGTATAATTTAAAAAAACATTTTTCGTACTTTTGTCGGAAAAGTCAAAAAGTACCTCGTACGGAAAAACGACAAAAGATTCCTTTCATATTCTTTACCAAAAACTCACCTAAGGGTAAAATTGGATTTAAACTATTTCAAGTGGATGGAAACAATATTACATATTGAGGGAACATGGATGTGGATGATAAAATACACCCTAGTAAATACTTACGAATAAACAATCTCGGATAAAAATGAGATTGTGATATTTCTCTTACCTTAGGTCCGACTTGCTTTGTAAGTGTCCGAACCTCCTGTATAATGATTTAAATCATGTTATTGACTTATTACAGAATCATATTCATTGTTATGATATCATATATGGTTCACTTATGACATTATATTACCCGTTCTTTTGTAAATTCCATGTTAAAGAAGCGTTTTGGGTAAAATCGTTTCATTTATCGTAGGTGTTTTGACTTGTTGTTCTTGACATCATTATTACTTATATCATGATTTAATTACTTCCAGAATATAAAATATGATTTATATATCATATATATTCAATATATATATATATATAATAGGTAGATAAATAAAATGAAAAACACCGTTCATGGAGACGGTAGTCCGTACGTACGCATGAACGCTGTTTTCCTTTCCTTATTGTCTTGAAATGGAAGTAAGTAGATGACTTACATATGTATATATATACATAAATCCAGTAGCTTTATAATGTCATATATTTCATTATTATTTCTTATATATACATTATAATCATTCTTAAATGGTTAACATGGAGAATGAATCTCATCGCGTCATGGAGACGGTATTCCGTACGTACGCACGAGCGATGATATCATTTCTATAAATATTGAATTGAATTAGAGTGGATTATACAATATATCAGAATCAATATGATGTTATAATAACTATGTATAGTTATTCTTTACACCATTATACCCATCCGTGTAAGGTGGTGGTGGAAAATAGATTACACCACGGCGTGGAGACGGTATTCCGTACGTACGCACGCGCGGTGATTTCTTTTTCCGTAGGATGGATAGATGGTGAAATAGGATTGTTTCATACTTATAATAACATATCAGTATATGAGTGATACTGATGTTATTACTTCATAATGAAACAACCTAAGAAGAAGAAGTGGAAGAAGAAATAAAGATGAAAGAATTGGTAACGGTAATTACCTCTTCTTTGAAGTGCCTCTTTGAGACCTCTTCTTAGGGCACTAGAATTGGTCTTTGAGGAAGACCAGAACCTCTAGGATGTTGCTAGGGAAGTGGAGAAGAGATTTTGGCAGGGGTTGGCCGAGCTTGAGTGCTCAAATTGGTGTGAGGAGGAGGGGGAGGAGGTGTCCTTTTATAGGGTAGGAGAGGGGCACCTTAGGAATATCTCAAAATATTATTTTATATTAAAGTCAAAATCGGTTTATAATGGTTCCAAAGGGTCTTATTTCGAAGCTAAAGTGGGGATGGGTCGAAATCCTATCAACCAATATAATTTAGACAAGTTTAGAATATTATTTTAACCTTATCAATTAGATTTAACTCTAAGTTAAATAATTTAACATTTACCGTGTCTTTTTGTTTTCTTTCACTATATGGTTAATACACTTACTATAACATGCCAAACGAACCCCAAATTGTTTATTATTAATATATATATCCTTATCTAAGTCATTTGGCCGAACCTTAGATTTTTAGGAATAAAATAACAATTAATAATATAATATTTGATTTAAAAACTATTTTGTGTCAATTTTGACACTATTTGATATATGATTTTTTTGAAAGTCATAACAGAATTATATGTTCGAAACAAGTTGATTAAATCAATACTAATATATCATAGTAACCTAGAAAATTAGTGGAATTCATAAAAAGTCTTAAATTACATTTATTTTGGTATTTATTTTATCAATTATGTCAATATTTCATTAATAAGATAACTACTGCATCATTTTTGTGTCATAAATAAATTATATTATTTGATGTCTAAAAATTACAAATAAAATACCATCATGTAGGAAATATTTTTAGCTTTCTAATGAATATTTATAGTCTAATTTATCTTATGTATAACCCCATATTAAAAATGATTTACTTATTAAACTTTGATTTTAACTATTTTAACCCTTCTTTAAATAAATTAATAATAAATGTCCTAATCTAATCCAAGTGGGCCTAAATGGTCATATTTTATTCCTAAGTTTTCTTTTGGTCGAATTACACTTGTCCAATAGAATTAGGACATGTGTTAGGGTAATATTAATATCATATTTACCCTTAGTTACCTTATTTACTATTAACCGTGGTAAAAAAGTAAAAAGTTACTATTCACCAAAAAATTATTTTCATCTCATTGAACCACATTTTAGTCCTTGATATTAATCGTGTCTCTCGGATTTTCGAAATTCCATTCACAGAAGCGGTAAAATTAAGTTTTATGCAAAATTCAGTTTTTAACCTACCACTTAGTAGTTTCACTATTCATCAAAAATTGATGTTTTTCAGAACAATGCCAAAATTTCATCCCAAGCTATATTTCATATTCCGAATTCAAAAATAAAGTCTATTTTACCAAATTCATAACATAAAAGTTGCATTAATTAATTTTATAATTAAATCCCGCTGTTAAAACAAATAGCGTGTTTTTAAGAAACAATATCTATCAAAAGATTGACACTTGTTTATGTCTAGTTTAAATGTGAAACTACATCCAATGACCAACATTGTATTAAATTGTAAAAATATATTCTAAATATACTTTAAAACCACTCAAATTAATGATTTATCACTATTAATTATTTCGATTAAAAAAGTTGTTTTTAATTATAATTTAGTAATTTTCACTATTCATCAGAATATGAAAGTTATCCGAAAAGTACCAAAATTTCACCTTAGGCTAAATTCGATACTCCGAATCCAAAAATGAAGTCCATTTTGAGAGTTAAAATTTCTAAAATTTAAAAAGTGCTTATTACTATTCATAACAGCTCGTTTTAATAATATTTTAATAGCATATCATTGTTTCGTGAAACTCAGGATTACGTACCACACACGCTATCGAGGAAGGTTGCGATTGCGTGTAATGCAAGGCAAGTCAAGGATGCGTGTTGTGCAATCTCATTTTGGTGTAGCGTATAACACAAGACATTAGTAAAATAAGAAAGAATATTTTTCATAAAATCTCGGGCTGTTACAATCCTTCTTTTAGACATGATAAGTCAGGGTCATTTTCATTTATGATTTAAACAACTGGGGAACTAAATATGTTAGAGAATATAAAGAAATATATGAAAATTTTAGATTATGAATTTGTAGAAATGTTAATGAAGGGAGTAATAATTTCTGTATAAGTTCAACCTCTATATGTTTCTCTTTTATCAGTTGTAAAACAAGTTCACGAAACCAAAAAAAATCCTCACACTGATTGGAATATTCCAGATTTCAGTTTTGAGTTGTTGGAAACATAAATAGTTCCTAAAATAATTCCATAATACAGAGATAATGGGAATGGAAAAGACATATCTAAATAATATCATGTACAAAACTCTATAATATAATCATTCTATGTACATGTTAAGAAAACGATAAAAAGAAGACACCCAAATCTTCTGAAAATTTTGTTGAATGTGTTTTAAGAACAATGAAGTAGTTAGAAAAAAATCTACAACAAGAATATTAAGATCAAGATGAATAATAAATAGAGAGATAGGAAGAAACAAATGAATAACTTATGTCTTTATAATCATTCCCTAAATAAACTCACTTATCATTTCAGAAAAACAAGAATCCATAGATAAAATATTCAAAAGATATAAAATAATATTATAAAGAAGATGTTGAGTAAAAAATAATCATAGACAAAATAATCATACAATGATAAAATTGATAATGAAAAGTATTTTTTAAAAGATTTAGATGATTCAAAAGTTTCATATAAAGTAAAAGATGAATGAGTATTGGAGAAGACATATGGATAACCGCGTAGTCCACATGTGTCCAAAGTTCCATCAAAGCCATGAAACTCAACTGCAATAGAAGATAAAAAAATATTGATTGAATCTGACAAAATATGAAATGTTTATGTGATTTGATACCATGAATTCTACTCATTTAATCCAGATGTATAAAAATTCAGAACTCATTGAATTAAAAGTTAGAATCATTTAAGGTGATAACTGAGAAAATAATGATGAATGAGGTATACATAAATACCATTAAAGGAAATTAAATGAACCATAAGTGAATTTTGAATCAGATGGTGACAAGGTCATGGAAAGTTTATAAATACATGATTGATCAAGGAGATCTGTTATTTGATGTTTAGAAACAATCCATTGAATATGATGATTACATTGATATTTTTTAATCATATGTTTTGTACTAAGTGAAGATTGTTGAAAAATTATTTTGATATGAATAAAAATTGGGATTTGGATGTCATAGAAAGGATTATATTTAAGAATTATAAAATATTTGACTTTGATCTTGTGATTATGTGTTGGTCAATTTAAAATAATAGAATAAAAATATTAGCAAGGATGTCAAAAGGTTGAATAAAGAGGATCAGACGAAACTAGTCAATGAAGAATAAATTGTGAATATTGAGTTATCTGTTGCAAATGTTTTCAAGGTCCATGAATAATTAAAAATCATGAAGGCCATCATCAAGAAATTATATTATAAATCATGATTTTTTATGATATCTGGATTTAATTTGAATTCTTTTAAATGAATGTTTAATGAGATTGATTTTTTATTCCAATACTAAATGTCTAAATTTATTACATTTTTATGGATGCATGTTCTTCCTTTTTTATCTTGGATAAATAGTAAATTCACAGAAATTTTTTTTATGTAATGTTTTACTAAATTTTTAGGAGATTATAATTCATTACATATACGTTTTTGTAAATAATAAATGATGAGATGTTTTAATCATAGAAGTTTAAGGGGAGAAGTTTGTGAAATTTTGGGAGAATTTATTTATGAGCGAGACTTTGGTATAAAAATAAATTAGTTCTTGGGGAGATTTTATCATAAAAAGGTAATTATTTTAAGGAATAATTTTTATTAATTGATTAAATATTAAGTATCAATACATTCCATCAAGGAAACATTTTTAATGAAAAACAAGTTATTAAATTAGAGAGAGTTTAAATATATTAAATGGATAAAATTTATTCAAATTTGATGTATATAAAAATTTGAAATGATTTTAAGTATTTAGTCTTTTTTTGTTTTCAATTTTTGTGTTGGATTTGGTTCGTTTCAGAAAGGTGTTTATTATTCAGTTGAATGTTTTACTTTCTACATTTCTTATCCTTATTATTTTAATAAAAAAAAATTCTTAAAATTGGATTTTTCTAAATCTATATGGCCCATATTTTTTTGTTTTTATTAGAATACATATTTTCATATAAAACATAGAAATTGTTTTAGTAAAAAATGAATATAAACTTTTTTTATTCATAAAAATCCATCATATTTATGGTCATCCTATATGTTCGAAGAACTACTATTATGACTACTGGTTTGTCTAATGTCTTGTCTATCATACTACAAAAAGTCTTATCCATCAGGCTGGAATAGGTACAGATTAGATTAACATATTTTAATTTATCTAATTGACATTAAATAGTGAATTCCATTAAACTATATAATGTTTTTTTATTGAAGTGATTAGAAATATATCAAAAAACCATAATCTCTAATATCATGGTAATAGTTCTCAAAAATAGAATTATAAAAATGAAGTACAATTCGTTTTTATCTTCCTAGATAAATATCCCAACCACTATAAGTTATCAATGTGAAAACTATCTGTGTCCATTGCAACTAACTCAATAATATGTTTTTTTATGATTTCATAAAAACATCTATTTCTTAAATGAGTTGGGATATAATGAATGTTTCACCTGAACCCATTGGAATATACCTCTACCTAAACGACTCTTTCCAAATATTTTTAATATATCATAGAGTTACAGTTCGATGTAACTATTATGAGGATTTTTAATTCGCTAGAGCATTATTGTTTTGTATTTATTATATAGCCATGGCTAGATCAAGGTATTCTATGGATAATAATATGGTTTAATGAAATCAAATTGATCGAAGGCTTTTTAAGAGAGGAATATAGAGCTATACAAATATTTGTATCAATTTATTTCTAGTTTATGAATGATATAGCTTATTATAGTCTATATAATTAAATGCTTCCCTAGTTTTGGAAGATAGAGTCATTCCGATCATCGTATCAATGGATTTCTTAGTTATCAATGATATTCCTATAAAGAAGGTACTAAAACTGTCAATATCTTATCTTAGGATTTATAATATCCATAACTCTTAAGGTTCAACAGTAAAATTACATTTTAAAAATCTTTCAATTATCTCTTACTGTTATAAGCGCTTATTTTACTGGATTGTACAATTATAATTTTCCAAGATACATTAAAATTAAAAATTTGTCTCTTTACTTTTCATTATACTAAATTAATATATCAATGTGTGTTTGGAACCGAGAATAATACTGATATATTTAAAAATACCTACATCCAATTTAAATACTATTACCATTAGATTAATTGTTAGTCTGATCGTTTTGACTTAATAGGATTTCTATTCTGCCTTACATAAAAATTTTAGAGTATAATCCCGCCTCTTTTATCTTTAATGTACTCTAATAATCCCACACTTGTAATGAAGACATGTGATATACTATAAATATTTATTATTCTAATTACATAACTATATTTCCTTTAACTATATTCTATCATTTTTATTATTACCATTTCACACATTGAAAAGTTTATAACGTCATTCATGGATGTACGAACATCTACCTCCTCTATGATATGTGATTCCATTTAAATCATAATAATTTGATAAATTATTATATATAACTAAATATAATGGTATTTATTATATAATTATCATTTTTAAAATATAAAATATTACTTACCCTGTTTCCATTGTGATTATTGAAAAATTTAAATGTTACTCCTACATATGTATGACATTCCATCTGCATGATCATAATGTTCGTTATTTTTTCATAAAAATATTTCATGATGGGTTTAAAAATAATAATTTCTATATATATATATAATATCTATTTAATTAAATTTATTCTAGATAATTATAAATGATTTCATTTTTGACTATAGTCCCTTACCAAAGTCATTTTTGATACATAAGCCGAATATGGTCAGAACATCTGAATTACATTTAATTAATCAAGAAATTATATATATTTAATTTATAACTGAAATAAAAGCAATAATAAAATTTTTAATGTTTCTAATGAAATTAAATAATTATAATTTTTTTATTATTTGGTATTATAATGAAAAATATTGATGAATCATACTCAAGGTAAGGTTTTTTCTCATATCCATTTTATTTATGTGAGATATAATATGTATTAAGAACATAATTATGTTATGGTGTTTAAAATTTACCAAAATTTATTTCTTATATTATTATAATTAAATTTCTCTAGATATAAATATCAATTTTAGGATCTCTCTTTCATGGGGTTTATAGTTTATACTTACAAAAATGCTAATGGATTTCTGTCACAATTTTCATTCTCTGAGACTAATATTGTGTTAAGAACCAATATTCTTTTATGAGGTTATATAAATACCATTTGAAACATAATATCATGAATTTATTTATTCTAATGTTATTTTAATTTTCATTTAATTTAATCCATTCATATGGATTATGATTCAATGTTACCAAAGTGGTATTATAGTCACATCGATTATCAAGATGGATTATCACTAAGTCTCCAATATAGAAATCATACTATCTACCTTAAAATAATTCAAATGACTATTATTTTTCAATATTCGTGTCATTATAATATATTTATTAGCTTCATTTTAATCTCTTATTTTAAAAATGATTTCAAAATAATTGTTTTATGAGAAATTTTTATTTCGGTCTAAAATTATTTTCAATCCAATTTTTTTGTATAAATGTTTTCGAAAAATATTTAAAAGTGATTTTCAAAGAAGGAAGGATATTTTACATAGGGTATTTTTTTCCCTTATTTCTAAAAGATTGATTTATAATATTTCAAGATTGTTTTCAATTAAAATTTGTTTCAAAATGTTATAGGTTTTAAAAAGTAATTTCAAAAATAAAAAAGGCATTTTACTAAAATATAGTTTTAAGGATGTTTAATGGGAATTTCCATTAATCAATGTAAATTAACATTTATTTTTACTTATTATCCAATGCGAATATTTTGGTAATTATACCATCCTCATTATTTATAATGAATTATTATGATTGATTCAAATATATTATAATAGAACCTTTTTCGTTTCCATGGGTTATACATGTTTCAAAGAGATTTTAATAGAAACCATTTATTTTCCACATGTTATCCAAGTTTACAAGATATATTTATTGAACCCATTTATTTTTCCATGAATTAACCATGTCCAAATTGTAATCTTATGCAATCCATTCCTTTTCTAGAGGTTGACCATATTTCAAGGAGAATTTTATGGAACTCATTTCTTTTCAATGGGTAAAACATGTTTCAGTGATATATTTATGGAATTTATCTTACATATTTTAACCATATATCAATGATATGTTTATGGAACCTATTTACTTCCCAATGGATAATGTTTATATGAAAAGAATAAAGGTTTTTTCAATGGATTTTGATTAAATGAATTATCTATGTTAATTTTTAGTTATTTGTTTCTTGTAAATTAAAAATTATAGGTTTACCCAAATATTTCCATGTGAGGATGTTATATCTAATATGATTGGTGAGCTTAGATAGTTTTATGTGGGCCTATTATAGCTTATACGATTGGTGCACCTATATAGTGTCACATGATCTTGTTAGTGATTATATGAAGGGTTCTCCCAAATAGATATCTAATTAATTTGGTAATGATTATGTTCTATATATAATTATATTTTATTATATATGTACGGTTATCCCATGTTTTAGGGGTTCTGTATGTGTTATGAATGGGTTTTATGAGATTATGTTCCATAAAACCAATATGTTTTATCTTTATTGTCTATGGTTTTGTGATGTTTCATTTGATCAATATTGTTATCGCATGGCACATGATTATGTATTTTTATGACTATTTCATTTTTAAAAACTGTATTCCATGTTATCTTGATTGATGAACTAGGTATTGATAGATATGAATATTCTTAAAATAAATGTCATTTTATTAAATTATTTAAATTTACTAAAAATACAATAGTCTACAAATTTATTTTTAAATTATAATAAATAAGAAATATGGTCCATTAACGGACCAATTTATCTTTTATAATTAACATATTTACACCTAAATAGTAAAAATATTGTTCGCATGGTTAGGGTTAATGTAGTGTTCCGGTGCGTTACATTGGATTCTATTAACTTTAATTTCCAACATGGATGGAATTCTTATTTTTAAATTCTTATTTCACATTTATAATATGTGGGAATAAATTTTATAATTATTTTGTATTCAATTTAGTCATAATGGATAAATTACATGGTTATAAAACTAGTTACCTTAATGAAAACACAATTTGAAAAAATTATGAAACATTTGAGTTAATGATTTTTTTTGAAATGTTGTTTATTTTGTGTGGTGAAGTTCATTAGAGACGAAAATTCCCTACCCTCTATCATTATTCAATTTTGGATTCACATGATGTTAGGAAAACCTCCCAATAGCGAATAATTTTGAGTATTTAGAAGAATGACAATCCTTCTCAACTACAAAAGGTCACTCACTCCCCTCACTTTTTCACACAACTACATCCTTTTATCTACTACCAAAAATATAAAAATGAAATCCCAAATTACATCCTATTATTCTAGAAACATCAATTTGGGAATAATAAATATCATGGAATGTATTTGGTTCATTCCAAAGGTAGTTACCCAAATAATACGTAACATTTATCGACGAGCATTTATGTTTTTTCTGTATCCACTCCCTTTAATTATACTTATACCCTGATTATATAAAAACATAATTATACTCAATATACCAAGATATCATTATGATAAGGTTATGACCAAAATACATGAACACGTATATCAAATGGGTTATGAAATCACCAATCATGTGTATGGAACACTCCCGCCTCGCGAGCCAACATCATTCATTTTTTTCATTACCAACATTCATGGTTGAGAAAAATGATGGATATTAAGTTTATATGTTAAATTTATAATATAATTATACATTTTTACTCATTCTATTCTATATTCCATTTCAAAATTCTCTATCCTAGGGGATACAATATCGTCGCTCATTTTTATAGTTGACAACCACCTTATGAAGCGATGTTAAACTTTTTTCACAAACACATAAAATTGAAGTTAATAAGATTAATGATAATGAACATATAAAACATAAATAAAATAATTGTGATATTAATGAAATTATTATTTTTATGGATATATAATATATTATTTTCATTGTTACCTTTTCACACACTAAAAAAATTATAAAATCATTCATGGACGTGTAGACTACAACCTTCTCATAGGGATGTGATTCATTTGAAAATGCATTAATGATATATATACATATATATAATTAAATATAATTTTATTTGTTATATAACTATAATTATAGAATCATAACATATTGCATACCTTCATTCCATAAAGACCATTAAAAATGAAAACATTGTGCATGCATGCGTACAAGAAACTATCTCTAGGATTATAACGTTAGTCCACCTTTCTTAAAAATATTTAATGATGGGTTTAAAAATAATAATTTATGATTAAAATCAATAACTATTCAGTTATCATATTTTTATGTATGTTTAAATAATTTCATTTTTAACATAGTCAACCTACCAGAGTAATTTTTGACACATAAGAAAAATATGGTCAAACCATCCAACTTAAGCTCAATGGATTAATTAATTATATATAAATTTTTTATAAGTGAAATAAAATTAATAATAAAATTGTAAATTTTATCAAAAAGGTAAATAATTAATATTAATTTATTATTTAGGAACTTAAATAATATCCATGACAAATTAGACTTAGGGTATGGGTTTCCCTCATATAACTTTTATTTCTGTGAGATATAAGTCATATTCAACATTTTTTTTTATTGTGCGGTGTATAGAATAAAAAATAAAGTATTTTATGTTTTTTATATTTAATTATATGAAGATAAAAATATCCATTTTAGGTTTTCTATTCATGTGTTTTAAAGTGTCAAAGATACCAAAGTGGTAATGTATTTTTGTCAAAATTTTTCTTCTTTGAGACTTATGTCAAGTTATGCACCATTCATATTTTAGGAGGTTATATACATCCACTATGAAATTTAACATAATTAATTTATTAATTCTTATTATATTTTAAGTTAAATTTATTTTATATCTTTAATGGGTATTATGATTCAAAGTTACCAATGTGGTAAGAGTTTGATATTATAATCTCATCAATTATCAAGATTGTTTGTGATTAAGTCCCCAATATTGAAATCATGTGATTTAACAATAAAAAACTCTCATTAATTATTATAGCTTATTGTTTTTTCCTAATAATACATTTTTTTGATTAAATAAACTCTATTGTTTACTCAATATTTCCAAATAATACATTCATCGAAAAGCATATTTTCTGTCAAAAAATATTTTCCTTCTAAAGAAATGTTTTCTAAAAAATAAAAAATATTTTTAAATTATTTTTTCAAATATATAAGTATATTAAATTATGTAATTTTTTAAATTATTTTTAAAATATCACTTTATAACATTTCAGTTTTATGTTCAAAGAACATTATTATAAAAATCTATTATGTTTTAAAATTCTATATTCAAATTAAAAAGTTTATTTACTTCAAGTATTTTTATAATGATTTTTTTTATTTGTATTATCAATCATAAACATACACAACCATTGATGTTACCTATACTCCAATTGGGATATTTTTAAATGATACCGTCCCCATTGTTTCTCTAGATAAACTAATATTTTTTCATTTATATTATAATGGAACCAATTTTTTTTTCATGTGTTAAATATGATTTAAAGAGATTGAAATGTAAACCATTACATTTCCAAAGTTTAAAAATCATTCAATGACATTTTTATGGATCCCATATCATTCACATGGGTTAACCATGTTTTAAATATATTTTTCTGAAATACATTTCTCTTCCAGAGCATAACCATGTTTATATGATATTGTTACTAACCCATTTATTTTCCAAGAGTTAACTTGGTTTCTAAAAGATTTTTACGGAACATGTTTATTCTCAATGGGATAACCATATTTAAAATATATTATTATTAAAACCATTTATTTTACACAATTTAAACATGTTTGAAATATATTTTTGTGGATCTTGTTTTCTTCTTAATAGTTAGTCATGTTATGAAAAGAATAAAGGTGCTTTCAAAGTGTTAGGATGAAATGAATTCTTTATGTTCATTATTAATTATTCGGTTCATAGACATTATAACTTTTTTTGTGTCCCGATAGTGTTTGGTTATCTTATTATGAATTATAAAATGATTTTCCCATGATAGTGATTAGTGTTCCTATTATATCTTATACGATGGGTGTACCAAGATAGCATCAGGGAAGCCTGTTATATCTTTTACAATGTATGTGCCTTGATAGCACACCAATATATTGGGTAATAATAATATTTTACAAATAATAATTCTGGGAGTTGGTAATATGGTTATTCTAATTTTTAAGGGCACTTTAATGGTTCTCTCAGGGATCAATGACATGATGTTCCAAGAATCCAATTTTTTTATCTATGTTGGGTATGAATTTATGATGTCTCTTTGTATCAAGATTTATATCCAATGGCTCATGATTGTTACTTATCATTACTATGTCATTTTTTTATTAATTATTCCATGTTTTAATGTTTAAAGATCTCAGAATTTATGGATATGGATTTTATTATGTTATACACATACACATTCATTATTTCATAATACTCTTATTCTCTTCTAAAAATACTTTATGTCATTAAATTTTTTATTATTATTTAACACCTACTGATCAATTGAGATCACCCTTATTATGTATCATATTACCTATGTTATAAATAATGTTGTTGAAAAATTATTTCCTATAAAGGATTTTTTATGGATGATGATGATTTCTGAATGTGAAAGATAAAATATGTGTTATATGGGAGAAATTTAAATTTTTATCCATATGAATTGTTTATGTAGGAGTTTTTCCTGATTCTCTAAAACTCATACCCAATAATGTATCTGTGTCTATAAGTGATCCATTTTTTTCTTTTTAATATTATAAGGTTTGGATTGAAAAAGTTTGGGTGATAATTACTAGAATCAATATTGTAAATATAATGTTTACAATTTCAGTAATAAATATAGGAGTGAAGGTATTTGGATATTATAAGAACCCTATAGGAAGCAGTATTGGTTTAGACAACGTGATACAAGTTGTATTTTATTGGTATATTTTGGTTTATTCATTATTATCATTATTTCTTATATCACGATATACACACCTATGTGTTTGATATGAATACTCATTATTATTTATGTTTGGTTATTTTGTGGTGTCCTACTAGTTATTATTATACTCACCATTATATAGTCTCTACCTACACATGTAATGTCTTATGCATACAATAGACCATTTGAGGGAGTCTTAGGAGGATCAAGGCTAGGTAGAGATTAGTGTTGGACAAGGAATTCCAAGGAGTATATCAATGTTTTTTAATATATTCCCCTCATTTTGAGATGGTTGGACAGTTTTCACTTTTGGGTGACCATTTTTAGTCCCTTTCAATAATTTCAGTACTCATGTCAAACAATGATTGTTGGATTCATGTTATTCATTCATTTTTTCAATTATTTGTTCTTTACTTTCTTATCATTATGTGATCATGGATATGTGTTCCTATGTAGACGTACTTAGGATAATTCCTCTTATGTGTGGGATATGCCTACTGAGCACTAATCACCATCCCCTAGCAAATTAGAGCTGGGATTGGGGTTGTCACACTTAGCTTATCATTGACCAATTAGACCCTAGAAGGTAAGATCATGAAATTTATATTGTTTTTACTAATAATTAATAATTTTCATTAATTTGATAAGTGTACTGGCTGATTATACTTAATGTTTTCAAATTTATTTATCTAGGAATTTTTATTTTCTAATTTATCTCAAAATAAAATATATTTTTCAAAAAAAAAATTAACGGGTAATCAAATTTTTTTAATGAAGTTTCGTTGATTTGATTTATTTTACTAGTATGTTTTAAAATATATTCTGATTCTTTATTTTGGATTATGGAATAATTAATTTATTTAATATAATTTTGATTGATGTTTTTTTATTTAAAGGGTTTAAAATAATATTTTAATTGTTTAAATTTATTTTTTAGATATTTTTTTTTGGATATATTAATTATTTTCATTGAAAATATTATTCATATATTATGGCTAAAGAGTTTGATATAAGATATACTGTAGGATTAATTTTTTTTATTTTTGGACATCAATATTTTCAAAGAATTAATTGGATAATTTTGAATCGATATAATATATGATATATATTTTTTAATCATTTTATTCAGGATTCCTGTAATACTTTTAGAACCCCTTTGAATATTATTAGAATGCATTACTCTGATACTTCTTAAAAAAATTCAAAATTATTTAACGTAATGATTTGTAGTTTAGTTTATCTAATTACTCTTAAACCTGATATAATATTTATTATTTTATAATCCTCTAGATTAAAATTTGATCCTACTAAATCTCACATAAATTCAATCAAATTTATTGTTATATATCATAAATGAACTGTTAATTATAGATTGTATTATGCTGGATAGAATAGGTTGGACTGAATTATTTATTATGATTATAATTTTTGAGAATATAGACATGATAAAAACATTACCTCATGTACATTTATATTTAGTTATAATAATTTATTTTCATAGAGTTCAATGAAATAAAAACCTATTTCCTTTTCTACTTTTTATTTTGATTATATCTTTATTACATCATTTTTTCTCAATATTTATATATTAAACCATCTTTGTCTGAATTTATTTTTTTAAATGATAACTATTTATTTTGTTAATTTATTTATAATTACTATATCAAAGTACTATTAAGATCCATATAGAACAAAATATATAGAAATGTGTTTTAAATTTATATTTGTATTTTAAAATAAAAGATACATTGTTTTAGAATATATACTTATAGGAAAATCAACTACAAGATCATTTTACTAAACCATTAAATTCTAATATATTTTATAAAAAATTTTTTTAACATGGAATGAATGATACATTATTATCATTATTTAACTAACATGACAAAATATTAAAAATACCTAATTACATAGATTCCCAAATCTAGACAATATTTGTATCTACATTTCTGAATTATGAGATTAAATCCCACAATATGTAATATATTTTAAATTACTATTTTTTAATATTTTGTGTTTTATAATATTTTTAATGTATTCAATTAAAATTTTCAATTCACTGTTTACATTTTGATAAATTCTAAAATGTAGGATAATATTTCCAAAATATTGTTAAAAAAATTTTAGTTTGGTTTTGAAATTTCATAAATTTTTGATATTGTTTTGATATATTATGATATTGAGTGTTTTTCATAATTTTGTGTGTTTTTCAGTTTGTTTGGACAGTGCATTCTAAAAACTAAAAATACAAATGATGCTTATATTTATTTCTTCATTTAGGATTATATGATTTATTTATTATTGTTGTTGATAAATAATTATACATATTTTTTTTATAGACTGTTTAATTATATTTTCTCATTTTATATTTATCTAAAATTCTATACATTTAAACTCAATATATATTTTTTTGTTAATTTTAGTATATAATATTTTTTACTATTCAAACCTTTTAAATAGTTATTCAACAATGAGTTTTATTTACAGTGAATTCAGTTCTGTCTCAATGAGTACTTGTCAACTTCTATGAGTAGTGACCATAAGAATGGAACACCTATGACCCTAAGTTGTGTGCTTTCATGAATTATTACTATAATATGGGAACATATGTTATTGTGATTTTGGCACTTTATTGAACTAGAACTGTGAGTTGTGAATTTGAAGTCTACTACTCCACTATACAATTTTATCTTGCTTCAATATTTCTCAAACAATACTATTGTTTCTTAAAATTAAATTTAATTAAATTAATTATAAAATTAAATACCTTAATATGTTTATGCAATGATCAATTTTACATGAATATTGATACATTTATTAAATTCACATCTCTCTGATTTAATTTTAAAATAAATTTATTTCAAAAAATATACTAACAAATATTTGAATGAATTATAATATATTTTTTTAAAAAAATAATTTTTTATATTGAAAATAAAAAATGATCGTTTATTTTAAGGGAGTAATGGATGACTATACTTGAATATATCAAATTTATTTATCGTCGATGTTTTATAGTCTAGAAAATTACTAATTAAATATTTATTTTTAACAAATCTATTTTAGAGCTATTAAAATTTTATTAATAATGTTTCACTAATTTGAATTATATTCTTATGATCTTTTATATGATATTTTGGATATTTATTTTTGACTTATTTTTTATTATTTTAATTTTTTATTTAATATATTTTTTAAGATATTATTAAGGACATTGTTTTGAATTTATTCAATATTTTTGAATAACTATCTCAATAATTATTTTGAAGACATACTTGTCTCTCGGAGACAATTGATATGATATTTTTGGAATTGTTATTGGGTTTTTAATTGATTCATCCATAGAAGGTGTTTGTTATTATTTATAGTTTTCAATTTAAAGTGAGTTCAATTAGGTCTGGTATAAATCTAATATCACCGATAAAAACATCAAAATATTTCAATTCCCTATCAAAAAAATATGTGCACTTTAAAAGTTATTTAAAAAAAATTAATGTCATATGGGATCATTGTTTCATCTTCTATATGATCTCTTAGGTGATGAAATACATAATATTTGACAAAAACTACCTTAAAGTGAAGATTTGATCCATTTTTCAAGAACTATTATATATACATCACTTATTTTTATTATATATATTTCAACCATGTTTCCTTTTTCTATGAAACTACCGCATATCTCTAACAATGTTGATCACGCCTTCTATTTATTATTTTCTATTTAAAATCATTATTTCCTTATTTCTTATGGATTTTACTCCCAGATTCTATATTCTGAAAAATTCATGTTGTGGATCATATTGTTTAATTTGAGTGTTGTAATTGGGTTGTGGATCCTTGTAAAATTTATATTGGGTGTGGCCATTCATCCAATTTTTAGAAAATGATAACTATAATCTGTTGATGATTCGCCTCAAAATTTATTATAGTTTACAATTTATCTCTTGTATAGTGGAGGGGTATATTTGTAGAGTAGGAAAATTTTTGACTAAACTACTATAGAAAAGTCCCCATTATTTTACTTTCCACTATAAATTAACACTATTAATTAACATAGATAAATAATCCATATATTTATATTTTTAATATTGTCCAATCAAACCCCCATACCATGTTTTATCACATTCAATAACATAACAATCATAGCAAAATAGGATTGGGGTGTAGATAAATGAATATGTATATTACAGATCACTACTACAAGAGAACATGAGAATTATTCATGGGTGGTATCACTCAATGTTCCAATCACCACACAGAACATACATCTTATTTTTATTCATTCATATTGAGGATGATAAATATTTCCCCCTCCCAACCCATTTCAGTTGTATGGTGGGGGTAAATTTTTGTAAATTTTTTCCATGGTCCAATTTTCTCATAATTCTGCATAGAGGGTAAAAAAAATTACTGTATATGAAATTATATGAGATTTTGTTTCATTACCCATTATATGAAGTTCATGCATCCTGACACATGATTAACTTTTGAAGAGATGAGAAAAAATTGAACCATGGACTAGTCACCATATAATAATCATTGTTCAAAAGGATTCGATTGAACAATTTAACCAAGTGATGCTCATGATTATATGCTGACACCAACCTACAACCAGTTTATGTGATGATAAGGAATGATGAACCATAACTGAAAACTCAAATATTACAACATTAAAATGAGGCTAATAAGATATTTTAAAAGGATATATTTTAAATCCATAGCGTAGTCATTATGAATATGTCACTAAGAGAACAGAATCATAATTTTGTGTGGTTCAGGATGGAGTTATATAATGTTATACACATTGAAGAATAAGATATCACTATGATTTTAAGAGTTTAAATTGCATTTTAATATATATTTTAGTTCAATGGTAGATTTTAGGATCAACCCATAGTAGAGGTTTCCACACTGCAATCAAATTTATTTTGAAACATTATCATGTCATGGCAGGGAGAAACACATCATGGTCTTCTAATTTTTAAATATATAGATGATTTTCTCAATATTGAATATATTTAAACTCTTTCATATTTTTATAGAGTTTTAATTGAAAAATTTACAATATTTTTTATGACAATTTTATAGGTTATTCATAGATGTTTGAATTATAGAATATTATGGATTTTTTTCGATAATATCATTAAATCATTTTAGAAAAAAATTTGGTGAAAGTCAAAGATGGTATTTTCAAAATAGTTTTCCCTTAATAATAAGGAATATTTCATGGTAATTGACTATTGTGGAACATTAACCGTTATTGATCTTTGTTTAGATGGAAAATATGGAGATTAAATATAGTTTCATTCACTATGGATCTATCTTTATCTAAGATTCATATAGTCAACTATTGAATGAAATGTAGAAAAATTTTAATTTTATATTTTATATCTAGTGGTGATTGAATATGTAAGAAATTTGAAATTTTTCAAGCTATGAATTCTTTTATTTTTAGTTATTTTATTAATTTTTATCCTAGTTGAATAACATAATAAGGTCACATGAATTTTGGAGGTGTTTGGTGATTGTATGAAACCCATAGACGTACCTTTTGAAGGAAATGGGTTTGCCACACAGTTAGTTGAAACCACGTAGCCCTTTCACCACAGTTGGATAAAATTTTGATGTATAGAATTGTTCTCTGCCTAGGGCCGCATGGTTTTTCCTAAACATGTACCCCACAATATACCATTATGTGAGTGTTATAGAACAATTTATAGAGGGTTTTCATGGGATGTTCATGGTTAGTATAACCTTGAACCTTTCTCATGTGGCATTAGCTTTTGGAAGTGTTAAGAGCATGATTGGACCATGGTATTACACACTGTGCATCCAAACCATTCACTTATAATGAAATGGACATATATAAATTTTTTCCCTATATTTAATTAAAGGGGATTACTCTTTTTACAATTCCTATTTTTAGTAGACCATACAACCAAGGATATCCCTTCTCTCTATCTATTCTAGTCATTGAGGAATCTCTCCATACAGACTCTCAATTTCTCATCATCGGTCTCATTGGATGGGTACCAATAATCTCTCAATTAAACTTATTACTTTCTTCATTTATCTCACCATCAATACAGTTATTTTTATGTTAGCTAATAAACCCTATTTTTATGTAATTTTTTTATTTAAAGAATTTAGTCCATTATATCATGAATAAGAAGTCAAAAAATGGACAATAAGTTGACTACCATTATAAAAAATGTGGTCTCTTGTTTTTCCTAATTTTGTATTTATGTATTGTATGTTTGTGCCATGTTCTATATTTTTCGAGTGCCATTTATTAAATAGAATTATTCTTAAATTAAAAAAAATAGGCTATACCTATATGACCCAATAGACCCATTTAAGGATTATTGTGGTTTATGGACCTTGAATTTTACCTCCCTTTAGGTGTGTTCCTAAATTTGATAAAACTGACATCGGTGGACAATGAATTTGATTCAACTCTTAATCTGTGTTTTTACCCCTTTCTTTTGGGTTATTGAATGATCTAATTTACATGTAAAAAGATTTAAATGAATGAGAGAATGGAAAAACATTGAAATATTCCTTTTTTCATTAACTCATATTTATTTGTCTTAAGATGTTTTTTAAAATCTAAATGACCAATTAAGATTAATTGGAGGATTCATTGGATACTAGGCCTTCTAAGCCCAAGATAAAATTTTATGAACCTTTTGAGGTGAGTTAAATTATTATTTAAATGAAATGAATAATTGAATTAAATGTTAAAATAAATGGTATGGTTATAATTTGGGCCCATGACCACTCATATTGACATACCGAGAGAGAAGCATGGGTTCAAACTCCGAATTTTACAAACAAACACAGCATGATTATTTAATTAAATAAATTTTAGATGAAATTTTCATATTCCTTCATTGAAATAATGATATCATATAAACTCAAAGGATATACTCTGATAACATTTAGAATATATATTCTTGAGTGATACAAGGAGTCCCTATTTGGACCTCCAAGGATGGACTCGGTGGGATGATCATTATGTATATCGTGTTTGATATGTGGAACACATATATGGACTGCTATGGATTGACAACAAAGGATGTTAATTTTATAGTGCATGAATGAAACATATGACCACATTGTGGACATCCAAGGATGTATATGGAGGGTGGTGACCTTATACCAATCCTAGAACAATACCAGGGTATACATGAGGAATGACTACGATCAGGGTGTATGGTGATGGGTATATGTTTTCCTAGAGGAATACAGATGTTATAAATTTGGAATTCCAAGGATGGCGTCAGGTTCCTTTTACTATAATGAATTATTTACACTATGTCACTACCAAGACAAAGAACAGTATTATATTTGGTCAGATCTATACATTTAAAGATGGATTTATTATAATTATATTTCTGTGATATGATTAAAAGGGTATGCCTTGACTATGATCCTCATGCTTATATTTATTATAGATTAAATCTTGACTGATTGTTTACTCATAGATATTCCCACTTTTTCTATGTCTTATAGAAAATAAAATTCATTTCATGTGAACTCTTAATGATGTTGGTTTTTTATTTTCCACATTTAATTTATATCTTTTACTATTACCTACACACTATTTTCTATATATTAACATACTAGATGGAATTAGACACCAATTGTTGTGGCCTAATGAGAATCTATCACATTCTATTTGATTACTGATTTGGTACCCAGAAAGACATCATTTATGTAGGTTGGGATAAGAAGGAGTGTCTTACTATGTAAATTTGTTAATAATACTAAGATAGTGTTTTGGGTAGATTTAATGATCTTATGGCTCTATACAACTAAATAAAATCGTAGGTTTTTTGTTGATTTTTTTTAAAATATTGTACATCTAAATATCATGAATCTCCCCATATTTTCTTTTTTACATATCATGTCATGATCATCATTTTTGTATACACCATTGATTGACGTGATTAACTTGAATATTATTTGATGGTTAGTTACTCTTATATTTTTATATTATTTTTTTATTTTTTATTGATTGATTTGATTATACCATTGTGATATAATCTAATAGTGAGGGTGTAGTCTTCCCACAATTCTTCCATGGGCCCACACTACTGTTCAGAAAGCCCTAATATAGAGTTAGGTGCATCTGAGGTCAGGTGGCTAACCAGGTTTACTTACTTTTGATTGAATCAAGTCTTGGAAGTCATGAAGTTGTATCAGAGGTTTTTTGATTTTTATTAATTTATTAATTAGTATAGTAGAAATGAAAAATATGAAATGTATAAATTTTGTAACACACCAAGGTTTTGAAAATAAATTCATTTTATAATCTTGCTATTAAAAACAATGTTTTCTCAACTGTGTTTTGAATTCCAAAAAACAGTCATCTAGAGTTGTGATTAGTAAGTCATTTGGAGTCTGATAAAACAAACTTGATTTTTGGTGAATAGTAACATACCCTTATGAATACTAATATGAATAGTAATATGAATCTTAATAATAGTAAATAATGATATTATTTAATTATCTTAAGTTAATAAGATAATAAGATCTTAATTAATTTTTCAATGTGATATAAAACTAATTATAGCTTTAAAATTGTATTTTCTTATAATTAAAGATGATTTTATTTAAAATTAAAGTAATAATATTTAGAAAATTATTTCTGAAATTTTTTGTTCATTTTTCAATTCTAAACTTCAAAAAATGGAATGAGTGAATTTTTGTGATTTTTCTAAAATTCGAAAATATTTTATAAATAGTGAAATATGGTAAAATATCGTATATTCAAATTACCAGTGAAATACTCTATTTTTCACATTATAAGTTATGTAAGGAAACATGGTTCAATATCACAAGAATTTATTACTATTATAGGTCACATGAATCAAAATTATTGGTTTTCATGATGGAAATACTAAAATAATAATAAAATATTAAAAATATACCCCCACTCCTCCATTATAACCCCCCTCACTCTCTCATCTCTTCACTATTATATGCCTTAATGTTCCTCAATAATCATACCAAATTTCAATTCCCTAGTCACTACCCACATCCAAGAACCTCCTGGTCATTCCAAAATACCAAAACAACATCTCTTAAGGAGGTCCTCAAGGAGGTTATTTGAAGAGTTAATGGACACTTCTTTTTCAGATTGTTTCATTTCAATTTATCTTCTTTTGTTATCCTCTGCTCAACTCTTATGTCCAAATAAGAAGGATAACTCTAGTATCATCTATAAACTGGAATTATATCATGTGAATTAATGAACCATCATCAACATTCTTACTTCCTTACTTTTATTTTTATAAACTAAATCAATGTCCATGAGGTTCCAGTTTATAACCTTATTGGATGGCGATGTTTCGTTCTTCAATTTCTCCTACATCACTATTTATAAAAGCATTTCGATGGTTTCAATAGACAATAATACATGTAATATAACCTAAAATATATCCATGAACCAGTATATGAACATAATATTAATTTTTATGACAAACCTATTTCGTAATAATCCAAATACTACCAAATAATCGAAGTGGTTGTCATCTAATGATTCTTCCTAATTCCATGTAACCAAATCATAGAAATGACAATTAAAAATTCGTTATGTTCCTAAATAATATTTAATATCAATTCTTGGGATTTACAACCATTCCACATGAACTCCATTACCTAAGAACAAGTGAACTGGCTATGAAAATCAAGAAAACAAACACTCCGGAATGACAAAATTCAAAACTATAACTTATCAATAAAGAAATAAATGAACTAAAAAGAATTATGATAAACATAATACATGTCTAATAGGTTATAAATTATTTTATTAATGATTATAATTTCATATTCTTGGATATTATGTTCAAGAGGGGAATACATTTGGACTTAAGGCAAGGGTTTTCCACCCGAACTCCCATTTTCATTCGGGTTACATAGAATGTATAATTACGTCAAATAAATTCTTATGTATTATTATATAATAATGATAAATTATGAGTTAGTTTTATATATATGTTTAAAAAACATATCCCTTCCCTATTTTATGGATATTTTCTCTTCTTAAATGGAAACATTCAAAATTGATTCCAAAATACAAGCCCGATTCAAGGGAATTTTTCAAACTCTTACCCATATTCAAGGGCACCGTATAATCTGTTTTGGAAAAACATTATCTTTAGAAAATCACTAATTTTATTATGAAAATAATTATTTACTTCACATCTAGTTTTATGAAAATAATATTCCAAAAGAACTCTTCTTTTCAAAGTAAAAGGGTATTTATCTCAAGAATTGTTCGATGCATTTATAAGAGTATCTTCATCTATTTCAAAACTCATATTGATTATTATATATTATTATGATCAATATTAAATGGTATCATATTAAATATTTAATTTAATGGTATATGATTATTTTTTCTATGGATGTGCTATTATAAAACCATTAATCAATTTACTCCTAATGGTTTGTGTTTAGGCATAATATACGAGGAAAGTTATTTAAATTTCATTTATTAGTTTCAATATAAATGTATATATTTTTTGAATTTATACCTTTTAAAATATAGAATTAATTTGACATAGAAAGGGTTAGGTGGGGACAGTTATATCCCCTTGGTTCAGTAGTAGGTCTCATGAGACAAACTACGGTCTTGAAACAAGGCCTTGAAAAAATTATTATATATTTTCATGGAATGAGGCCATCATGAGATGGTTAGGTTGCCCTGAATTATTAATTCCCTCATTATGAAAATTTTATTGATGGTTCATGTGGTTATTCAACTAGTAAGGTACCCATTATTACATTATATTATGGAAATATTTACTCAACTCATTTTTCTTCCATATAATGTTCATGATTATTTTTAATGGCATGTGTTTTAAATTATTCACCATGTGTATTGTTTATGTGATATTCCATTGTATTTCTTACTATTACTAAGAATTTGAACTGAGCACTTTCTTATTATTCAATTTATAAGGAAATGAAGATTTTTATTATGAATGACATACTGAAATAACATAAGTGTTATTGAATTTGTATAAGGAGTTTCTATGATGTATTTCATTTCATGTTGTAATGTTCGACTTATGTATGTTTCTTGTTTCAAATAATTTTAAACTACTCGGTCCATAAAGGTGTTTATTACTTATTTATATGCTAATGTAATCAAATAAGGAACTGTTTCGGGGAAATTGGGGTTGGGTCCTTACAGTTGGTATCAAAGGAAGTTTAGTAGAAAACAAGGAAACTAGATTTAAAAAATGTAGTTTGGGAACAAATCTCTATGGTAGTATTAGAGAAAAAACATACCAGGACGTCCTGGTATATTGATAATGAATTTATTATTTGGATCTTAATAGAAAATACATCCTTTTCAGGAAACAAACAGGTAGAGGTGGAACTGGAACAGATGTACCTAGGATTGAAAGCTCTGATAAAGAGTTTTGGGCTTGACCCGGGGTATCATGGTACACGACAATTGGCCTTGCTTCACTCATGGCATGAAACTACCGGGGGATATGCTAAGGATAATTCATATTTTCATTAAAATACATTACAAAGGATATAAATGTAAAATTTTTCTCAAATAAATCATATTTTCATGAATATGATCTCAATTTATTCCATGTATTTTGATATGTTATGATTATAAATTATTGTTCATACCCTAATCGAGTGAATTTCATTATTTTGAAATGGAGAATAGTGGTGTAAGGAATATAAATTTCACGAACGCGCATGTCCCCTGTAGGGATTTCACTCCAATGAAAGATAATGATGTTGGCTCTAGTGTTGTGACTAGTGCTGAGCAAATTATAACTATAATCAGACAACGTACTCGTGTTATGAATTATGACCTTACCTGTATGGAGCATCCAGATCCATGTCGAAGAGGAGCTATGTTAGATCTCTTTATTCAACATAAAAATCCATCATTCAATGGGACTAAAAACCCATTTGATTCTAAATAGTTGATAAGTTCCCATGAGAATATATTTCTCACTTTGGGATGTAACGAAAGAGTGATGGTCGATATTGAATTTTATCATCTATCGGTAGATGTAGATAAGTTTTGGACGTTAATCTAAAACCCAAAGGAGGAGTAAGAGATAGAATATATAGAATGGAGGTACTTACAGGAAATTTTCGGAGATAAATACTTCCTCTAAGAACCGAAAGTGGGTAAGGAAAGTTAGTTTCTGAATTTGAAGAAAAAGGAAGCTAATAATGTTTCAAATTTTGAAGCTAACTTCACAAGGTTCTCAAGGCATGCTATGGATTACATAAGAAATATGAGGTGCAATATTGATTAGTTTTTTGTTGGAATAAAGCAATTACTCTATCGGGATTTGGTCTCCCAGAGTTTCTCATCATGTGAAGATATAGATTCATGTGCTATCAAGATGGAAAATAAAATTTCCTTGTCTTATGAATTTAAGGGAAAGAAAGAGAATAATAAGGCTACTGAAAACTCTGAAATATGAATAACAGAATCATGGAAGAATGGAATATTTGAATTTCCATCCTATTACAATAATAGAATGAAACACCTTTGTTTCTATTTAAAGAAAAATGGAGAATGCGAAAAATGATGTCAGAGAGGACATCTTGTTGGTTATAGTATGGGGAAGAAGGAAGATAATTATGTTCCTTGATTCAATTTTAGAGAAATGGGACATTATTCACATCAATGTCCTCAATGTTTGGGAAACATGAAATAGAAAAGGCCAATGGACTAGGGAAAATCTTATCTGATCACAACTGTAGATATTGAATTTCCTAATGATGTGGTGTCAGGTACGTTAATAGATTCATCAAAATTATCCTAGTAATTACTTGAGTCTGGATCGATGCATTCATTTACATATTCCCACATTTACAAGAAAATTAGATATTTCCAATTTTACATAATAAACTAGTATTTAGTCAAAACTCATAGAGGAGGTATCATTTCAACAAAGGCATGTCAATTAGACCCCCTCTTGTCAGATAAATGTGCTTCAGTGTCTAACCTTATAATCATAACAATGAATGACTTTGATATAATTCTTTGTAAGAATTGGATATCGAATTATGATGCAATGATCTATTTGAATAAGAAAGAAGATATAATTTTTGAGAATGGTGAAGAATACCCAATCATTAGAGTAGAAATCTCACCATCTGATTCTTATCTTGATCCACCCTTAGTAGCTCTACATAATTCAATCATTGGGAATGAAGTGAATGAAATAATTATTTGTGAGAAAAAAATGTTCATGATAAAGATATGCGTGTTGTGATAGAATATATTGACATCTTTCTAGATGATTTACCTAGACATCCTCTATAGTGGGAAATTAGGTTTCCCATTGAATTAATTCATGTTCAAGGTCTATATCAAAAATCCCTTATAGAATTTCCTCTTTGGAGTTAGTGTAAATAAAGAAACAGTTAGGCGAATTGAGTGATAAAGGATTTAGTCTCCCTAGTGTTTCTCTATAGGGTTCCCCTGTTCTTTTTGTTAAGGATAAATATGGGTCTATGAGGGTTTTCATTGAATACATGGAGATCAATGTTGATATAATAAATAATAATTATCCACTGCCATGAATGGATGATTAATTTGATCAAAATCATGGAGACAATTTTTTATTAAGATTGATCTTTGTTCTGGATATAATCAGGTGCTTTTGAAGAAGTATGTAATTCCCAAAACAACACTCTGATCCTGGTATGGGCATTACGTGATTAAAGTAATCCCTTTTAGACTAATTAAGGAACCATATATTTTAATTTATCCAATTAATAGAGATTTCAAGGATTATCTTGATGACTTTTTGTTTGTTTTTGTTGATGATATCCTGGTATATTCTAAAAATATAAAGAACATGAAAATCACTTGGACGTAATTATAATGATTGTCAGAAGAAGTGTATTATATGGGATGTTTAGAAATTATGATTTTTGGCTCCAATCCATTTCCTTTATGGGGAATATTGTCTCTAATGATGGAATATCTATATGTCTTGTGAAGAAAAAGGTTGCACATGAATGGCCTAATCCAACAAACATAACTTAGGTATATAGTTTTATTGGTTTTATAGGTAATTATCGGCATTTCGTTCAAAACATCTCCCTTTTAGCCAATCCAATGACCAAGCATACAAAAAAATGGGTTATGTTTGTATGGAAAAAGGAATTTAATGAAATTTTACAATAATTTATTAAAATATTAGTTAATGATCTAATCATGACTCTATCATCTAGGAATGATGGATTTTTGATCTTTAACAATGCATCAAAGAAAGGACATAGTTGTGTACTTATAAAAAATGATAGAAGAATTTTCCTATGCATCTAGGCAGCTAAAAATTAATGAAAAAAACTATCCAACTCAGGATTGTGAGTTTGCAGTGGTAATCATTGCTCTGGAGATTTGGAGACATTACCTATGTAGTAAAAAATGTGAGATATATTCAGATCATAAGAGTTTGAAATATATCTTCTCAAATAATGAGCCTAACATGAGACAAATGATATGGATTTATCTACTCAGGGATTATGATTACACAATACACTACCAAACAAGGAAGGAAAATAAGGAGGTAGACTCTTTTATTAGAAAGAACTAAATAATTATGAACAAGATGAGAGTTTAAAGGGATCCTTTGTTCATGGATCTTGTAAATATGGATATCGAAATTATCAAGGAAGGTAACACATCAATACATTTTCCAATGGTTTCCAATCCTTCATTACTGGACGGTAAAAAAAGTTCTCAGGATGATGAAGAGTTGTTTAAAAAGAAAATTAAGGTTGTAAATGATGGGAAGTTGATTGACATTGAATCTGAAGGTGGCATTTTGAAATTAGGAAAGAGGCTTTGTGTTCCCACTAATCCTAACCTAAATAAGGAACTTATGGATGATTCTCATAGCACTAATTTCTCTATACACCCTCGTATAAAAAAGATGTATAGATATCTAAAGGAACATTATCGGTGGGAAAACATGAAGATGGAGATTGCTGATTAAGTGTCAATATGTTTGGTTAATCAATATGTGATCGATGGAAGACAAAATCCTGGAAGATAAATTCAACCCATTCATATTCATATGTGGAAATGGGATGATATTACGATGGAATTTGACATGGGTCTACCAAAGAATCCATGAATGAATGATGTGATATGGGTTACTGTTGACTATTTTAAAAAATCACCACATTTTCATGCAATATGAGAATATTTACCACTTGAACATTTAGTACGACTGCATATTAATGAATTTGAAAAACTTCATCATGAAATATTATCAATTGTGTCTGATCATGATCCTTGTTTTACATCACAATTCTGGAAAATTATTCAGAAGGACCTAGATACTGATCTTCATTTGAGCATTGTCTACCACCCACAAACTGATGGAAAATCATAATAGACTATTAAAACATTTTAAGACATGTTGATGTCATGTTCAATTGAATTTCAAGGTATGTGGGATTAATATTTTCCTATCATAGAATTTTTTTTATAACAATAGATTCCATTCAAGTATTCAAATTGCTCCATATGAAGCATTATATGGAAAGAAATGCCATACAACAACTTTCAGGTATGATGTTGGTGAAATAATGTTTGTAGGCCCAAAACAAGTTGATGAAATAATGGAAAAGGTAAAGATTATCCAATCCCATATCAAAACATATCAACGTAGGAAAAAGAGCTATTCTAATATCTGAAGGAAGAATTCTTAATTTCAAGAAGTAGATAATGTTTTCTTAATGGTATCTTCATGGAAGGGTATTATACGATATGGTATGAATGTAATATTGAACATTATAGATTTTGAAATTATTTGACCAAATTAAGGTCATGGTTTACTGTTTAAAAATGCCACCAATTCTCTCCGATGTTCACAATTTTTTCCACATGTCAATGATAAGGAAATACATGCTATACCCAACACATGTACTAACTTATGAAGAAATAGATCTTGAGCTCGATCTGCTTTATTGTGAAGATCCTA
The DNA here is from genome assembly GCA_963277665.1 of Viscum album. Lineage (NCBI taxonomy): Eukaryota > Viridiplantae > Streptophyta > Magnoliopsida > Santalales > Viscaceae > Viscum > Viscum album. Next base: position 305,275,723 of record OY728166.1, read on the forward strand.
TCAAGATTATTGATACTAGAGAGAAATTATAGGGAAATTGGACCAAATTTCTAATAAAGGTTCTTTGGAGAACAGAATGATGGAGAAAGAAACATGTGTGCCTGAGGAGCTCATATTGAAGGCATAACTGAATATTTTTAGATAAATTTTTTTTAATTTCATGGATAATTTTTTTAAATAGGGGAGAATGTTAAACCCCATGGTTTTGATATGAAGTTCATTTTATAATCTAGACATTAAACACAACATTGCCTCTACTATGTTTTGAATATTGAAAAACGAACACCTAGAGATGTGATCAGTAAGTCATTTGGAGTGTGATAGAACAAACATGGTTTTTGGTGAATTCTGACATACACTTATTAATAGTAATATTACAGTTATGAATATTAAATAATGATATTATTTTATTTTATGAATGTAATAAGATAATGATATATTAATTAAAAGTTCAATGTGATAAAAAATTAATTATACCCTTAAAATTGTTATTTCACTAATTAACAATGATTCCGTATAATATTTAAATTAATAACATTAAGAATTTTTTTTAAAAAAATGTGTTTCATTTTGGAATTCTACATATCATGATATGGTAGGGGTGAATGTTTGGGATTTTCCTGAAATTCATGAATTTTTTATAAATAGTGAAATACGATAAAATATCTTATATTCAAATTATCAGTTAAATACACTAGTTATGACATTATAAGAGATGTAAGGCAACTTGGATAGAAATCACATCAACATATTACTATTAGGGTTCACATGAAACTATAATATTGGTTTTTTTAATGGAAATAATAAAATAATAAATAAAATATTCAAAATTTACCCCTCTCCTCCACTATAACCACCCCCTCACTTCCTCATCTCTTCAATCCTATAAACCTTGAAACTCCTAAAATATCTTCCCAATTACCCTTACCTATTCAATCCCCACTTCCATGAAGCTTCTGGTCTTTCCAAAATACTGAAACCCTATCCCTTAAGGAGGTTCCCATGTAGGATATTTCAAGAGGTAAAACATCCTTCGTTTTCATTTAGTTTCATTTAAATTTATCTTCCTCTGCTATCCTACCCACTCCCCCTCTATCAAAAAGACCATTATATACCAAGTGTAATCTATATAATTGAATTATATGATGTGAATGGAAGAAACATTATCAATATTCTTAATTCCTTATATTTTTATAAACAAAATCAATGTCCATGTGGTTCTAATTTATAACCTTCATGGACAACGAAGTTTCGTTCTTCAATTTCCCCTTCAATATTGATCATTAAAACATTTTTAGGGTTTAAAAATACTATAATATATGAATTATAACATAATTAATATTCATGAAGTAGTATATAAACATATTATTAATTTTTATGACATAAGTAGTTCATAATAATCCAAATACCACCAAATAATCAAAGTGGTTTTTATCTAATGATTCATCATCATTCCTTGTATACTAATTATATATATAAAAATTAACATTTATTTATGTTCATAAATAATATTTAATATCAATTTTGGAGATTTACAACCATTCCACTGAACTCCATTACAAAAAAACAAGTGAACTTGTTATGAAAATCATAAAACCAAACACTCCAAAAACACAAAATTTGATATTATAAAATAAGGAAATAAATGAAGTAAACTGAAATATGATAAGAGAAATACTTTTCTAAAAGGTTCTTAATTAATTTATTAATTATTATAATTTCATATCCTCGGACCATATCTGAATGGAAGGACCACATTCGGACTTAAGGTATGGGTTTTCCACCCAAACACTCATTTTCATTCGAATTACTTTTATTATATAATTACCTAGATGAAATTATAATGTATTATTATGTACTCCTAATAATTTCTGTTTGAGTATTATATATATTTTTTCCAACCAAAACCCTTCTTTATTTTATGGGCAATTGTGTGTTTTAAACAGAAACTATCATAATAGTTTCCTAAATACAACCCTGATTAAATGGAATTTCTCAAACTCTTACCCATTTTCAAAGGAACCCTATAAAATTTGTATGTAAAACATTATATTGATAAAATCACTAATTTTATTATCAATATACTACTTTACTTCACTTATTTTTTATAAAAATATTTTTCCAAAAGAACTCTTCTTTTCAATGTAAAAGGGAATTTATATAACGAATTACTCGTAGATTTTATAACAGTATCTTCATATATTTCAACAATCCTGTTGATTATTATGTATTATTTGGATTAATATTTTATGTTAGAATCCAAAATATTTTATTTAATGGTTTATTCATATTTTTGATGCAGATGTTCAATCTTAATACAATTCATCAATTTACATCAAATGGTTAGTGTTTATTCTTAATGTTTGGGGATAGTTGTTTAATGTTAATATATTTGTTTCAATATGAATGTATATGTTGTTTTTATTTATCCCCATTAATATGAGGAATAAATTGGTAAAAGAATGTTTTAGGTGTGGCCCGCTCTAGCCCCTCTCTACATCGGTAGGTCTTACTCGACAAACTACAGTCTTGAAACAATGCCTGAGAAAATGATTATTTATGGTGTGGAACGAGGCCTTGGGGTTATGTTTATGATGCACCAAATTATTCAATCCATCATTATGAAACAGTATTTATTGTTCATTTAGTTATTCGACTAGTAGAATACCCATGATTACATTATATTATTGAAATATTTACTCAGCTCAAATTTATGCCATATTATGTTCCTGTTTATTTTTAAAGTCATGTGTTCTAAATTATTTACCATGTCTAATGTTTATGTGACCATTCTCTCTATTTCTAACTCATAATGTATATTTTATCTCACCCCTTTCTTATGTTTCATTTTCTCATGACATAACGTTTTTATGAATTACATGATGAAATAACCAATGAATTATAGAATTTTTCTAAGGAGTTCCTGTGTTGTATTTAATTTCAAGATGTAATGATGGACTTATATATGTATATTGTTTCCAAGAATACTGAACTACTCGGTCATTAGGGACGTTAATTCCTTGTTTATATTCTATTGTAATAAAATAAGGCACCTGCTCTAGGAAATTGGGGCCGAGTCCTTATAGATTTTGTCATGAGCATATTCATGGGAGTACCTAACCCATTTACTGGGAGAAGAAAAATTATCATGATAGGACAAGTTATTTTGGATTTTGATTATTATTGTTTTTTTATATCACCATAGGGTGATGCAATTAATGTTTGATATTCCTTATGATTTTTGATTTTTTTCCTTTGCTTGATAAATCAGCAATGTATTTCATCATGCATTATAATAGGAACCTGTGGAGTTATTTTTCAAGTATATTGCATGAAATGATTATATTAATGTGTTCATTTCCTATAGTATGTTCTAGTTTCTTGATTTCTATATCCATTGTATATTGTCAATATTTCATGTGGTGATTGGATATATATTTGTTTTTGGATTAATGTATGCCACATTTCAATTTGTAATGTGTATGGGCCTTTATAAATTAAAAATGAAGATTTATATAACTCAAATATTTAGAATTATTTTCATTGTAAATGTGTAGGAAATTAAATGAAATTGAGTTTTGTAAAAAAATATACTTCTTTTAAAAGATATTCCTATATGAATTTTAAGGGTGTTTTCCTATATGAAATTCATTTGGCAATCAATATAATGGGACCTTTAACTTATATAAAAGAACATAACAATAACCCAACCTCTGTAATGGGAATTAGGAAATTTCTCTTATGATTCTTATGATATTAATGTGACCTTGACCTGACATTAAGAGTAGGTATAGGGGTGTGACTCTTATATATGGAGGCTTATACCTATCCTATTATCATATATATGATTTTAATGGTTATGAAACCTTTCATTAAGGATTATGTTTGGAAGTATTAGAGTTATTCCACAACTATGTCCTCAAGTCATGCACTTGGTGGGAGCCGATGACCATGATCTAGATGTGGTTGAACAAAGGGAACTATTATACCCTACATTAGAGACACTTTTAGGAACAAATAGATATACCTGATATAAGTATCGATTCCTAGTTTACAGGGGGGACTCCTACACTTTTTACATACAATTTTGGGATCCCTATGATCATCCATGACTATAGAAGAGTTCACATGTGTATTTCAGTAGAAACATTTGCTCGTATATTTGGGGGATGGAGGTCCCCTGGATACAGAGTCATTGTTAGGGGTCATGACATTGATTTCCGAGTATCCTTAGACCAATCCTGAGAGAATATTGAATATTGATGCCTGCATGATTTAGGATTCATCCAAGAGGTGGTGGGAAATTTTTTACCAAATAGATCCTCTAAAGTATATGGAATGGATGTATTATTATATGTCCTTTTACAGGTTCTTCTAGCCTAAGATGTTGTGGACCGATAGAGCTACAAAGTTTATGTACTTAGAGAAGGGATCCATATTAATTATGGAATGTTAATACCATTTCAATGAAATCCATAATTTCACACCTACTATGTTAGGTGATAAATTATATAAATATATTAAATTTGGGGATAGTCTTAGGTATGACATCTGATCATAGATAAATATATTTTTGGCTCACCACCATTTCTACAATAGTGAATCTGGTGCTTATCAAAATATGTAACCTAAGGGAGGTGGGGGTATGAAATTTAGAGGTTTGGAACCTAGATATGTAACTTCATCAACTAACCTCTATAGTCATCATATTAATCTTCCATGGGATGATATACTTATCCAAGGTATGAACATAGGTATTCAGGGGAGGTGATATCCGTGTAGTATGTCCAGATATACAAAAAATGAGTGTTCCACGGGCCTAGTTGCAAGACAGTATTATGTTAAGATTGGTCATATTTAGTTCATTTATAGATTTTTACCTATTAACTAGTGATATAGGTTCTTCAAATAATCCATCTTCTAGATTAGGGTATGTATCTTCTCATCATGTAGGGAACGTGAGTCAAACTAGATGATCATACCGATGTAGTGGTCGTGGATTGCACATCCTAACATCAGATTTATAATAAAAACATATTGGGCCTACATAGGGTAAAAAGATATATTTCATGGAAACAATTCCATACATATTAATTTAATGTGTTAGATACCAAAGGAGTATATTGTCAGACCTTCTATGGTGAGAGGTACTATTATATTATCCTCTACATCAGTATCTTCTATTTATGATATACATGTTTCACATGCCATCATATCTTTGTTTTTTATAGAAATACACGAGCTCGATGTTCAATGTTTATAAGGATTGATGAAACTCAATACTCTTTTTTGAATTCATTTAGAGAATGTATGCTAGTGTAGGGAGTTACGCCTTCAGGTAGGTGGGTGTCTCTTCATATGGGACATCTTTGTCCAATAGATGATATGGTTTCACATCATTAAAGGGAGGGAATGGTTGGTTACATATATTTTTTATGATGACATATATCTATGAAGGGTATCTTTCAAAACATTATAGGTTCAGAATTATATTAACAATGGTGATTAGAATTTATAATAAAGTTGACTTGGACCTGGGTATCATGGGTTTTGCGCGACGACGACAAAAATTCCAAGTATATATCTCGATGATCAGAAAATGAATCAGGAATATATCCCACCAATTTTAGATCCTTTTAGTGTTTTTCTTGAAAAAAAATTCAAGCCTACATCTCAAGAGATATATATAGTTTCTTTCAAGCTAGTGTCAGGAGCTTCATTGGAATCCATTCCTCCTTATAGGATGAAAACTGTTATGTAGTTAGAGATCTAGTGGCTGATAGAGGATTTGGTAGCTAAGGGTTTTATGTGACCCAGTTCTTCATTGTGGGGTTCAATAGCCCTTTTTTCCAAGAATGCATATAGTATCGTAAGGATTTTTTTAGATTAACTTGGGTTAAACGTACTTATGGTTATGTATCAGTATCAATTAACTAAATTATATGACCTCTTAGACATTTTCTATGGATTAAGGGTTTTTAATAATATTGATCTAGGGTAGAGTTATCATCAGGTTATTATTATTATATAAAATATAACATGTATAAATATCTATAATAAATATGTATAGTATGAATATTTGGTTATTATATTTGGTCTCACAAATGTGATAGTAGTTTTCATGGAACTGATGAATCTAGTTTTCCTCCCGTGTTTAGAATTTTTTGTAATGGTCTTCATGGATGATATATTTGTGTATTCTTACCTTATACATGATCATACCAAATTTATTGAGTTCATAATGAATACGCTGTGAGAGAATAAGTTATATGTTAAGCTCATAAAGTTTCACATATAGATAGATAAAGATTAATTCCTAGGAAAAATTATCTTAGATATGGGAGAATTAGTTGACCTAGAATAGGTGATATCTATAGTTTCCTATGTAAATCCCAAAATAAAAAATTAATATACTGAGTTTATTAGGGATGGATAGTTTTTCTAGGTGATTCATTCATGACATCTCGAACCTCGAATTTCATCTTATCATCTTAATTAAAATGGGTGTGTAGTTCATATGGTCAGAAGCCTATGAATTTTTTTTAATGTGTAGAAATGGAGAAAGACATCAATACTACTCCTAGTTTTTCCATATATAGGATGAAGCTATACAACTTATTGTGATGTTATAGGAATTAGGCTACTATAATTTCTAATTTATGAGGAGTGAGTAACAAATTACAGGTCTCATCAGTTGAGTCCACATTATAGAACTACATAATTCATAGTCAAGAGTTATGAATTTGTTTCATGAAATGTCTTCTTGGGGGAATTATTTACGTTTATAGAATTTATCTGTGTATATGGAGAAAAAATAATGAAATAAATATATACATAGTTTCGCATGAATTCTCAAATAATGATGGTGTGATCAATACCAACAGTCTTTGGGTTACATGATTTCATTTTTCCAAGAATGTTAAACTCATTTTTCAATTATATGAGTAGGAAAACCAAGACACATTTAGTTTAGGAGGCTAATAGCGAGTGGAATCTTATGTCCATATTTTTCGAGTTGTTCTTGGAGGATTAGAACTATCACATATATTCTATACATTCATCATTATCAGTGACCTATTCACTTTTGGAATGAGTGAATATGAGGTTCTTATAATATCTCAGTGACATGGTCCTTTGGGAGATTATTACATTGATGACTTAGTACCTGGTTGTGTATTTGATTAAAATGATATCATAAAGATTTTTCATAACATCTGGGATCCCACAGATGTCTAATATGAGTTTATATGGGGGTATCAGGACTATATATTGGTTGTACATCCTATTATTAACATTATGTATCGTGACATATGCCTCCAATACTTGTGGTTAGTGATGAAAATATAGATTGATGGATTTTTTAATCAGTGTTACAAATTTTAGTAGGTCAATTCAGAACACCATCAACCTGTGGTGATTTTATAACCATTACCTCTTCCTAAGCGGAAGCGGGATCATTTCACCATTGATGTTAGGATGGTATTGCTAGAACAAATCAAGATAGTGATGATTTATTAGTGATTGTACATAGATTTGTAATGTTCTCAAATTTTATCAATGTTTAGGAGGCATTTTTGCAGATGATCATGGGAGGCTCTATATTTGTGACATCACATGCCTTCATGGATTTCAAAGTTATATTTTTTTATATGGAGACACTCTATTCATGTTGTGGTTCTAGTTAGGGTTTCATAGGGAACTGTGTACATATTTACTACTTTTTACATCCTATCACCCAAAGACCAATGGTCAATCTGGAAATATGATACAAGATTTGGAGAACATTCTTTAAGTATTCATCATAGATTATGGAGGTTCTTTGGAGAAAAACTTACCTCTCTCTGAGTTACCTTATAATAATAGATTCCCGGAGATCATGAAAATAACTTTTTATGAGGCCACGTACCATAGTCGATTCTATTCACCAACATGCTAATTATAGGTAGGAGAGGTAATGGTACTAGGTCCTCATTTCATTTATACTACTTTAGAGTGGGTTTGGATTATTAGGAATCTGTATTTATACATATTAGTCTAGTAAGAAGTCATACACTTTTCATCACCATTGACCTCTGGTGTTTAAGGTGGAGAAACATGATTTTTAAACGTTTTACCAGGACTAGGGTAAAAATGGATTCAAAAATAAGGGAATATTTCACCTCTTTACATCATGAATATTTATATTTTTTAGATATTTAGGTCCTTCAGCTATCAATTTCAGTTTTCATAGAGGTACATAACCATGCACAATAACATTTATGTATCTCATCTTCAATGATATCATTCTAATATATCTAATATTTTACATCCAAAAGAGGTTGAATTGTATGTTCATATATCCTTTGTGGAGAAGCTTATATGTATTATTTATCAGGGAATGAAAATTATTTGAGGCTAGTAATGTCCTCTTATATGTATTCTATGGATTCACATCTACATACCGGATGACACAAGGGAGTGGGATAATAGAATAAATTCCCATTGCCCATAGTTATTCTCAAATGATACATCACTACCCTTGGAAGGGAAACACAAAGGAATTAATCTTTCTGGGGGATAATAGTAAGAAGTCGTCCTTTTATTTAGGTATGGATCCTTTTATTTTCAATTTGGTTCTTTAGTTTTATAAAAATAGAATCACCTATTCAGGGAATGGAATTTTTGAGTTTTTAAAGGTATTAAATAGAGCTTGTAACCCCAAATATTGGAAGAAATAGATCAGTCACATGGTTAGTAGAAACTATGTTTCCCAGTCCACACAGTTTGTTTAGATCATGTGCGTTGGTCAAGTGATCTTCTTGGGGCCAAATATTTTTTCCTAACTAAAATACATAGCTACATATCCATTAATGTTATTATGACCTCTTTATATAGGGTTTTAATTGGATGTCCATTATTAGTCAAATAGTTTGCATATACCTATGTGAGGGGTGTCTTATAGAAGTCCTTTGTTCACAGTTGGTGCACATTTTTCCCATATGTGAAACCAACCCATGACCCTCTTAAGAAGTGGGTAGATTTACCTCTTTTCCCTTCTATTCAGTATAGGGGCTATCCATTTTTTTCTCCTCTACATCCAGTAGACCGTATACACAGGGAGAGCCCTCATCTTTTCCATGATAGGTTTTGAGGTTTATCTTCAAAATGGACTCTATATTTCATTTCACCCATATCATTTCATGCATACTAGTATGCTCTATATTGATCTTTCACATATATTTATTTACCTCATGGTCAAAAAAATCATATTGTTGTTAGATAATAGGAACACTTTTATAGGAATTTTTTGATTTACTCAATTTCTTCCAATTTATCCTAGATTAGACACCAATAATGGATGATTAGTAAAATAATAAGCTAATTTAGGTGGTCTCATTGTTTTCCCTCAATTATTTATGTTTATTTATATGTTGTTTTTCTATGCTCTATATTTTTTGACCATCACATATTAATTTGAATTAATCTTAAAATAAATGAATAGACTTGAGCTATATAAACCACAATAACTATTTATTTCATATTACATGTTAATCACATTTAATTGAACCACACATTGTGTGGGTTTCTAAATTTGATAAAACAACCATGGGTGTCCAATGAATTTTATTCACTAGTTAATGTTTGTTATTTTACCCACTTTTATTTCATATATTAAATGAAATGATAGAAATATTAATTTAATTAAATGAAAGAGGTAATCAAATACCATTTATATTTTCTTTTTTGTCATTGTTCCTTCTCCCATAGGATAGTGATATTATTTAAAACCAAAAAACCTGATTAAGATGAATGTGAGGAATCAAGGGACCCTAGTCCATATATGACCGTGCTATTATTTGATAAAAAAATAATTTCAATTAATTTATTATAAAATTATATTTGTAATTAAATTAAATGTGTATTGAAATGGTATGGTTAGACTCTGGGACCATGACCTATCATATTGTGTTGTAGAGAGTCAAACATGGGTTCTGAATCAGAACGCCAATAAATGACTCATTATGATTATTTAATTAAATGAATTACAAATGTATTTATCATAAACCATTGATGAAAAAATGGTTATCATATAAATTAAATGGCTTGAATCACATGGAATTTGGATTCTATACTCTATAGTGATATTTGGACTCCCTATATAGACTACCAAGGATGGAATTAAAGGGATGATCATTATGCACTCCATGAGTGATACATGGACTCCCTATGATGACATATAAGGAATTACATAATGGGAATATCATTATATATTCAATGAGTGACACATGGGACCACTTTGTGAGTTTACAAGGATGGGATCAAAGGGTACTGACATTAGACAACACATAGAGCAATACTAGGGTTCCTATGAGGAATACCTAGGATGGGCTTGTAAGGATATGGGTTCAAGTTTTGTCTTGAGTGATACATGTGTTCCAATGTCGGAACCCCATGGATGGGATTAGTTTCCTTCAATCATAATGAATTAGATACATGATGTGATTGTCAAAACAAAGAACAATATTCAATAAAGTAAAAGGAAAAAATTTTATAATTTCATTATTATGCATATCCTACTCATATATGATTCATGTTGGATGCTTTGACTATCATCTAGGTTCCAATGCATTATTATATAATTAATCATGAATTACTATTTTGTCAGAGATATTTCATCATTAGATGAAGTAGGTTGTAGGGGATGGGCATTCCATGGGAACGTGGACCTTCTTGGGTTATTTATTTACTGAATTTCATTTATAGTATGTATTGTTACTTGCACAATGTTTCTATAAATTAATGGACTAGATGTAATAAGACACCATTGGTGGTTGCCAACTTAGTATATATCAAACCATGTATGGATAGCCATTGGTTACTCAGAATGACTTCATATATGTTGGTAGGGACAAGGGAAATTAACATTATATGTTTGTTTGATTACAATGATAGGAAGGTGTATGGGGGAAGAGGATTTAATATACCATCGAGATGAAAAGATAGATAGCCTTGCGTCTTTTGTTCATTTTTTTACTACATGTTGTATGAATCTCTTTCCTTAATCACCTTATTTTTATTGTTTTATATAATTCCATGATCCTTATTATTGAATATGAAATTGATTTATGTTATTTAATTTGATATTTATAAATATGATGATTACTCTTCCACTATACATTTATATTTTATGATTCTAATATTGAATTATATACTTATAAAATTGTGCTACCCCCTGATCATGAGGGTATTGTCTTCGCACTGTGCCACCATGGACCCTCCCTAGTTGTTAGCATCCTCTAGCATACGAGGAGGTGTTGATGAGGTCATGTGTTCATGCATGTTCAATTATTATTGAGTGAATCAAGTTTAGCATGTCACAAAATATTGAACTAGGTGTTTTGGAGATATTAATGGTTTCTCCATGGACAGAGGATGACCAAAGGTTTTGAGATAACGATATTTATATATATGTATGAGGATTCAACTACCCTGGCAGATATAGTTTATGGTTCTTGTTCTTCCATTAGAGATGTCATTGTGGCCTCTTTGATGAGTTGAGGGAGGATATTGTGATCTATAGAGTTTGATAGGATTTATTCTCATTCCTATATTCTTTATATTTTCATTGTTAAATTGTTAGATTATTTCTTTAAAATATTATTATTTCAATTATGTTTTTCATTATTGCTCAATATTTCCATAGTTAGTTTAGTTATATTATCTATTATATGGGTGTTTGTCCACTCATCATTAATGAAAAATCAATAATTATTGGATATCATTATAGAATATAGTGGGATCGATTGAAAAGGATGTGTACATATTGTTTTTAATTATTCTTTACTAATGAGTTAGTTTAATTAATCAATCGTTTATTATGACAAAATTAGGTATCTCATTCATTATTAAATCATCGAGAGGTGTTTTTATTAAGATATTAATCCTAAAATGGTAGAGGTGATTAATTCATGAAACTCAATTTTATTATAATTTTTCATTTATAATTGGATCTTATTTCACATTAATTATGTTTATTCTTATTATCACTAAGAGTTGAGAAGGTAGTGTATTATTAATGGAGATCATTATCGTGGATATAAATTACATTTATATTGAGGAGACTATTAATTTGATTAATCTCATGGGTGATGTTTAATTATTTCCATAAAAAAATTGGTTTAAAAGTCCTAACTATGATTCCATATTAACTATGGTATCAAGCATGTACTTACATAATAATGCATGTTCAGATCCAGGTTTGGATTTAGAAAAAATATATAAACAGTTTTTTTATTCTTGTACATAACAACACCTTATGTGTTATCAAAATTAAAAATATATCATATCATTTCTCCAGTTAATTTTTCATTTACTTGTGATATTACACAATTTAATACTTGATACAGATTTATAAAATATACACAACCCATACCCATTCATTATCAATATTTAATATTTCATAAATTATTATTTCCTAAAAAAATATTACATTAATTTTTGAATCAGTGATCTATAAATTTTTCATATAAAATTACAAATTAAACACTGCATAGTGTAATAGGTCACTTAAATTGCATTGGATGAATAATTTTATCCATGATACATGTCATAATTATTTATAAAAAAATGAATCCATATGATCAACAAACAATAAGAAAATAAGAATAATTATAATAAAGAATCAATAAAACTATTACACTTTTATATTAATGGATATGTGTCTTGAATATATTACTAATACTAATAAAATGATACCAAAAAAATCGTGATTCCAATTATAAAAGAATTAGAAATCACCACATGATCATGGATGTGATTTTAGAGATAAAAGGGGGTAAAATTTATAGGAACATACCCCTTGAAATGGATGTACGAAAGTCTAATACAAATCCCATGATAATGTAATTACCAATGTACGATTATTAATAAATTCATTGGAGGCCAATCGTGAACCCTCTCACCAGTTACTGTCCACCTAGTACTCAATCCCATAGATATTGACTCCCTGACTACCCAATGGCTCACCATTCACCTTATGGATGGTATGAAATCACATGCATCTCTAGAATTCTAATGAGTACTAGGTACTATAACACAAGGAACAAATGGGTCTCCACTTCTATATTTATTCAAATTCCACCCCAAATGCCAATACATTCCCCTTCGTTCGTGCACAAACAAAAAATTTAAAATGAAATGGTAATTTAAAATTTCATGTTGATTCAAACTCTATATCATGAGAATTATAATCATCAAAAACTATTGTTTTGAATATATAACAAACAAAACTATCTATTGGGACCTCATTTTCACTTCTCATTCCAAATTCACCTCTAACACATGTACTAGATTCCATATAACACATACTAGTGGATTTTTTTTTCTTTATAAAATAATCTCACTATTATAAAATGAATGTAATTGTATTTTTATGAAATTTTCTTCTGACTGTGACTCAATATCATCATATTGAAGCACATAAGGTAGAATAAGTTCATAATTCCCCAACTATGACACATGAAAAGAATCATGGATAAAATTTTACTATAGAAGTAATTCCTAATAATATATTACTTCTTCAATTCATTCTAGAATATAAAATAGTCTTTTAAATAATAGAGCTAACTTTATTTTATTTTATAAGTCACAACTCTCCAATTGTTGTTATACATAATGTAAGAAACCATCTCTAATATAAACCTCAATAGGATGGTCTCTATAGTTAGAATATGATTTATACCTACACTAAAACATAGATAATATATTTAAGATCATTTATATTTGATCATAAGATCCTTTCACCATGTAAATCTGAATGAAATACACCTAAATATATTTTATCCAATGAAAATTCAACCCACAAGACCTTCTATATAAAACATGGAATAGAAACATATATATAGTTTTTTGATATATTTTGATAGAAAAATTATCCACTGAGACCATAAGATCTTCCCACATTCCACTAAATCATTCATCCATGGATTAAAGGACGTGATCAACTTCTCTTGAGGACTCAAATAATTTGAAAAATATTACAAAAAACAAGATCTAAATCATGTTTAGTTCACTACTACAAAAATGGGTGTAACTGGTGATGGGGATTTAACAATGCTATCTGAAAGTCCTATAAAATATCCCTTTTTTCAATGGTAGAAAAAACATTATTAAAGGTGATCTTTAATAGTGCGAATAAATAAATGTTAATGGGAAATATTTATCTGTGTTTGTCAAAACGTGCTGATACTGCCCCCATCAGCGCTAAAAAAAAGAGGCTAACAAAAGGGTGAACTTTATCAGTTTTTTTTAAAGATGATATAGCATATATCTCATGAGAAATATATTTCATTATTAAAATATTAAAATATTAATATATTTATATCAATATAAATAAAATATATATATCTATATATATATGATTTAGATAGGTCTAAAAAAGAATTTACACTTAATATAAAAGATACTTAGTGAAAATATCTTATAAAATAATCAAAAAATATTTATAATTAATAATCTTATAATTATTATCAATCAATATTCTTTTAATATAAATTTAATGAAAAAATTGATAAAAATTAATAAAAGGACGAAAAGTGACTAAGAATTGATGAAAACTAAACTTTTGATCTGTATGTTCGGTTGAGATATACCTCATATAAAATCAAACCCTGTGATAATATTTATTCACTTGTAATCCAAGGGAATTGTTGGTAATATTTTTGTGTCAAAAAAAGACCTAGAATGCCTACAAAATGGAGTTTTTAGTATTGGTTCCCCAATTTTTTAAACATTCGATCGAATTTCATCTTCATTTATGGTGGAAATTTTACTTATTTTTCATAGATAATGGATTAATTCCAAAGAAATTTTTTTTATATTCGTTTTATGGTTTTTATGTTTTATCCTTTTTTATATTTTACTTTTGTTTAAAATCAAATAGACAATAATATATACATATTTTTTATATATTCATACATAGAAATTTAATTTTATAAATATAGAGTGTAACTTTTTTACAAATAAAATAATTTTTGCAATATAAAAACTTATCTATATAAAAGATAATGTCGTTTCTTATTTAAAATGCTGATGTGTGGATATTTGTATACTAATACAATTAATGAATATATAAGGATTATATATATGTGTGTGTGTGTGTGTGTCTGTGTGTTTGTGTGTCGAAAATAGGTATATATTTATCAATATATTATAATATATGTAAAAATATATTAATATAAAATACATTTAAATAAATATAAATATGAATAATTATATTCATAGATGCACATATACATATATATATATATGTGTGGGTAGGTATTTATAAACCCACACATACATAAACCAACAAAAACATATTTTATATATGAAAATATATATAGATAATGTAATATAATGATATATATATACATCAGAAAATGGAAAAAATATAATGGAGTGGAAAAGTCATGGGCATAATGGATGGTGGTATCAGGTTCAAAACTCTCCTGAGGTAGTGGCACACATGGGAGGGAGGAATTATCTAAGGGCTGATTAGGGGTTCCCTGAGCGGGTGGGTAATAGGCACTGATAAAGGTGGGTCGGTAGCACTGATAAATAATGGGATGGGTTTAAATAAAATAATTTCCCCCTTTTTCAATGGGGCCATTATATGCTCTTTTGTAGTATAGATAATAGGGCCCATTATGGTGGTCTTTAAGAGTGAAAAAATACCTTATAATGTCCCCCTTTATTATGTAATTTTTATCACTAATAAAGGTGGCCTTTATGAATCATTTTTATGAATACTGTTAAATCCACTTTTTTACAACAAGTTCGTCCATAAATGGTTATAATGTAATCGAGTGGAGGGTTTCATAGATTCCTATGCTTCTCATACATACCCTCTTATGGTTTTTTCTTTCACTACATCTCTTCCACCCATTGGCATTGATATTTTTGTTTGATATTACATTCTCCACCACTTTTTATGCCCCCAAAATCTATAACTTCTTATTATATACTATTTTAATTTATATTGAATGTTTCATTTTGTTATAGATATGATTAAATAATAAACATGTATCTCAATATGTCTTATGATTTATACGAAATAAATCATTCCCATGTATTCAATTATCTCTATCTATTTTCTAAAAAAATGAGAAACTTAATTCAACTGATCAATAATGTTCTTAACTGTATCCTTCCATTTATGTGATCTTGGGAAACTTATTATTAAATCTAATATAACATTTTATAATTTTTTTAGAAAAATTTTAATTGAAATATATTACATTTCGGCCATGGATGTTGATCTTTTACCCATTGATTAGCATCATTAAATATATCCAACCATGTACAACTTAATACGTAGAAACTAAAAATTTCATTAAACATCATGTTAAATTTTGATCAAGACTAGTTGAACTAATTATTAATAAATATGATATCAACACATACCGACACTATGTAATGATGAAAAATCATCCATTGAAATACAGGAATTAATTATCATCAAGTATAGTGTAGAGTATCTACTTCTAACCATTAAATCATTCACGGAAAACCCCACACCCAAAATCCAAACTCTCGATCTCTTATAATAAATCTATCAAAGTATAATTGATGGTCAACAGTATTAATAATACATATCCATCCTTTTCACACAAAACAATAATCTACTCATGAAAAATGACATAATCATCCACTCATCCATAAAACATAAACTACATCCACCTAAGGCTTCCTACTCAAATGTCAAATGTATTATTACCATTTATAGGATTTTATATCATCTTAAATTAAAAAATTGGATATTTTTAACCGATATATTTGGTTATATATTTTAATAACTCAAGGAAAATATATAATTCAATCTCTTATGATCAATGAATATCATTATATATATTAATGGGGATATAATGTCACCATATTTTATGATAATAAACAATTTATGGGAACATAGAATTATTATTATGGTAATTATCATCTTGTGGCCTAAGATTATGGTTACCATATGATACAACATACCCATATATCAATGACCCTAGACATAAACCCACACCATAATCATCAAATTAAATATTGAAATTCTTTTCAGAATCATGTAAAATCTGTATAGTTTGTGATGCCATCTTCTTATTGATAACTAAAAATATAATATAATATTTATCATTCCATTAAATACTCACTCATTTTATAGTCAATTCCATCATTGAAACGTCTAAAAATGATAATTACTTGGCAATTTAGGAAAAATAACCTTCAATGGATAAGAAAATAAATATTTCAATAACATTTTTTGGAGTCTCCATAGTCATTAAATATACTAGTTTTTCAAGATATAATGGTATTCCAAATATGATGAAAATAAGGGAATGAAACCTCACCTATTAAATCCTAATATGACATTTTGACTTATTGGAAAAAAAATTATAAGATAACTATACGTACATGGAAGTTTCCAAATTTCCTCAATGTTATTCATATGAATAAGAGTATATCAATAAATCATCAATAAATACAATAAAATAACAAATAAAAATAGGTAGGGAAAACACTATTCATTTACTCCATAATTATACCTTATGCATTTGTCATGCTAAAAGGAATTAACAAAATCTTAAA
The DNA here is from genome assembly GCA_963277665.1 of Viscum album. Classification (NCBI taxonomy): domain Eukaryota; kingdom Viridiplantae; phylum Streptophyta; class Magnoliopsida; order Santalales; family Viscaceae; genus Viscum; species Viscum album. The sequence goes on from OY728166.1 coordinate 305,293,312, forward strand.
AATGATATACTTCAATCAAAAAAATTTATACATATATTTTCTCATTCCATTAATTAATGATAACATCGTAAAATATCAACCTTTTAAAACTAATAATCTCCTATAAATTGATCTAATAAATACTTGAACAAAATTAAATGATACCAATTATTCATGGAAACCAGGTTTAAATTGTGATTTTCAAAAAACATTCTACTAAGTATCTAACTTTTTGAAAAAATGAACATGAGAACCACATTGAGACACACTATATCTAATTATTATATTAAATATATGATCATTCAACTAATACTTTATCCCCTTGATCATTTCTGTATATATATAGTAAGGAGTTATATAAAGAAATTTTGGTATAGGGTACCTTGTAAATCCTGAATTATACCTTTTAATATGGTGGAAACCCTATAAAATATTTAACAAACACATCATAATATTTATCAACTATAAAATGTAAACATCACTAACAAGAAAAAAATCCAATAACCATCCCCACTACATTGGATATAATCATCCTTGTGTGTATCATCACATAATCTACTATAAGGGACTGACTTTCTTATTATTTAATAAAAATATTTGATTCACCACAAGATATAAATATTTTCCCTTATCTAAGAAAATAATAAATATGTTCCCGAAAATATGACAACCAATCAATCCAAATGATCACATCATATTCTTTCATCTTTTGAAATTAAAAATCCAATATATATCAACAAATATTAATGGAAGAAGTCTTGAATTTTCTCAAATAATACTATATTCTACCAAATTGACCATTAATTGGTATAATTACAAAGAGAAAATTTATATACAAATCTATATTGGATACCAATAAATTAAACATAACATAATATGAGGAACCATATTCAAATAACACATTGACTCGAGTAGATGAAACAAATATCGTACCTCAAACTATGGTAGATAACTCAAACAATACACCAAAATGAACCCATTAGAATTTTTTTGACTAAACTCTGCCCCAAAATATGTCATACCTGAAATATTTAACATACTTTTTTTATAATTAATTTAATTATTTTGATAGAATAAAATACATTCAATATAGTGTTTGAACAAAAAACTATTTAGTCATGTTATTTACAGTAAATTAAATTCAAACACTTATTGAAAATATATATACGAATTTATACATTATATATCCAATAATTTTTTTTCAAATTCATCCAATATATTATATAGGCATAAGATAAGAAAACAAAATATTACACATAAAACATATATTTTTATTAAAGCAGTTTTACCATATTTTTATGAAGAAACTATTTTAGATCCAATTTGGGACACTTTTATTTTCAATATTTCAAAAAACCACTTCATAATTTAACATATAATTTAAAATATTTCTATTTTTTTAAATTTTGTTAATTTTCTAATAAATTTCTTGTTTTGATGAATAATGATAGAATAATACATTTTTATTTAAATCATGTTTTCATAAAATTTATTTATAGTGAAAAATTATATATTTGAGTTGTTTAAAATTAAAATTATATCAATTTTTATCATTTGATCCAATATAGGTCATTGGAATCATTTTTACATCAAATTTAGATATAAAAATGTTTCATTCTCTTGAATGTTTTAAACTCTGAACCCATTTTATCTCCACGACAATGGGATTAATTTTAAATTAATTTCGTCCTTTTATATGTTTGTAATATTTAAAAATGGATTAAAAATTTGTAATCAGTGGTTCTAAATTACTTATATAATTTTCTTTTATTTATGGTCATATGAGTTGTAAATTTAGTAATATTTTAATTACAACAATTAAGGTTAAATCATGTAATTAATGTTAAAAATAATATTATAATAAATATAAAATTACCCAAAAACATGTTATAATTTTATGTGATAAGATATTTCTGACCCAATTCTTCCATGGTAATATTTTATGTCTTCATTGAGTCACTTTGATGACTTAAATCATTTTATAGTATTTTATTCTAAGGTATTTCAAATATGTCAAAATGTTGTTTTAATTTGTATTATATTTTTTATATGTGACAATTTAAAAGATATATCCAACTATGAAAATAAATTGTATAAATAATCTTTTTATCTTAAGTATGGTAATTTATTTAGTATTTTTATGAAAGATATTATTAAATTAAATGTTGACACAATGATGATATAATAATTTATTAATTGAAGGAAAAATAAAATAAATGTTATAAAAAATATTAAAATAAATAAAATTTTAGATACATAATGTTATACACAAATTTTATTTTCATGTTTTACATGTTATTTATGTATTTTAAGTCTTGGTTCTAATTTATCTTGTTTTTTTTGTAATAGACAAAATTATGAATAATGTCAAAATGGACAATATTTATATTTTAAAATAAATATAATTTTATGAAATGATATAAAATATATAAAATTATAAAATATGAAAAAATAATTGGGATAAGTCTCAAAATTTCATCAACGACTAATTTATTTTGATTTTATCATTTTATAGTGACTATATTAACCCTTAGATTGTAAAAATGGCATGCTTTCAGGGTAAAAGTTAAAGTTTTTAATAAAAGGTTAAAGGAAAAAATTTAAGGGAAATAATGTGACATAAATGAGTCAATTAATTATTGAATGAGATTCTGTTAACCAATTATTATATTATATTATAAATAACTCTCTTTTGAGCCATTGTAAAATGAAAATAAATTTATGTCAATTCCATAGTTTGAGAGTTTCCAAAAGTACCCCTCATATCAATTATAAAAATGCACGTCCTCCCTTACATCCTCACACCCCTTTCTGCCTTTTATATCAACCAAAACCAGAATAATTATGTTACCAACATCCTTACCCACAATATATAATCCTAAATTTCTCATTAAATAAAATAAAGAAGGATTTGGATATAAATCAAAAGGAGCTACCCAACTATGAGGTAGTGTTCTTCAATGATCACATTAGTTTTATTTATTTACTCACTACATCATCGGTTATTAGTTGAAACTTATATGATAAAACATGAATCACCAATATACCGATATTTTTAAATGTTAAATGTTATACCTACATGTACACAAAATTCAGATAAATGGGTAACGAATTTACCATTTGTGTGTGGAAAAATACCGCCTTGGGAAACGATATCATTCCTTTTTTCATTTATCACATATTATGGTTGGGAATAATGATGTAAATACTATTTTTATATGATATATATATATATATATAAATGAAATTTATCTATTTATTTTTCTGTAATTATTTTATAACACATACCTTTATACTTTCTATTTTGTGTAAATATGCTAACGTTATTTGTGGAAGTGTGGACTATCACCCCCTCAATGCAACGTGATTCTTTCACACTGAACATAGAATGTATAAATTATGGTTATAATAATCATATTTGGTTTATATAAATAATATACTATAAATATAATATTATTATATATCATTTACTTATCACTTTTTTAATACGACCAAGAAATGAATGTAACATTCATGTGTATGTACGACCTACCCATCTCCATGAATGGTGAATTTCATTTCATATCTCCAAATGACATGAATTATTATAAATATATATAATAAATATATAGGATAATTAAATCACTATATAAATTTTTTTAGATGATAAATTCATGATCTAAATAATAGAAATGACAATCAACATGTCAAAACATAGTTGAGAAACATAGAAAATAACATGAGGAATTGTAAAAATAATGAATGCTTATTAAAATACCAGTAATAAGATATTAATAAGAGATAATATATGTTATAAAAAATATTCATATGTTTTGGGAATAAGTTTTAAATATGGTTAAAACTATTATACACGATGAAAAATTATGTTAACACAAAAAACAGAAACATAATTTATGGGATTTCACCTCAATTTCATTTCATTAAGGAATATTATAAAATTATGAACCTAGATTACATTATATGGTGTATATATTTCCCTTGAAATGTTATATCATAAATATCCATATTTTCATGATATTATATATTTAATATAATATTATCCCTTCATGGTAATTAGTATTCAAATATTTCAAAGTGGTATGGCACAGTTTTGAATGATTAATGATTCTTTCCTCAAAAATATTTTAATGATATTTAAATGGTATTTATACTCATAAAAATTAAAAACCCATATTTATACATATTCTATTTTAGGGGAATTATTTATAAATCTACATTCATCATTAAATACAGTTATTTCATAAAAATGTTATTTATTTTGATTATTATTTTTTAGTAATACATTGGATAGTCAATGATTGGTGGGGCCCTAATGTTATATAGCCTCTCTATGCATCGATATGTTCTCATGACACAAATAATTTGTCTAAATTAAATGATTTTCATCATTTAGTTTTAATGTGTCTTCTGAAAGGTGTTGATGGTATAGGTTTTCATGTGCCTCATACATGACATCCAATAATTAAGCATTTCTTCCATAGATATTTAATTTATATTTATTATTATTATCAATGATATTTTCATAAGATAAAATCTATGGATTCAATTCATACCATGTTTATTGATTAAATGACATGTGTTTTAGTTATTTAACATTCCATGTTTATTATTCCATATCTATTTATTTCAATGGAATTTGTTATCAGTTATTTAAAATATCTTTTTGATTTACTCTCATCAATTAATTCTTTCATCCACATTACATAACCTAATTGGGAATTTGATCTCACCCTTATTATTTTTCCTTTTCAAATGTTATGAAGAGGAAACCTTCGAATGAGTTTTAAGGGTTCTATTTTTTTACTTGTGTTATGGTTTATTTTAATTTCCTAATGTATTAAATGTATCGTGTATATAATCTGGCATTCCAAAAATGTTAAATCATGTGCTCCTTCTAGATAATCTTCATTATAAACATTCTAATTTAAAATAATAATCCATCAACTCTCGGTTTCATGGGTTGGGGTTTTATAGTTCGTATCAAATAAATTTATGTAGTATCCTTCGAAACGAAATCTAGAAAACAATGATTAGTGAAAAAAACCCTATGACAAACAATGACGATAAGTATAGAAGATAATCCAATTATTTTGGTAGGAAATATATTTTGGGTATATTCCTAGAAATACACCCCCTTCTGGATAATACAAATAGATGTGGTTCTGGAACTGATGTAACTAGGTATATCAACATTGACAAGGTGTGTTGGTCATGACTCGACATAACTTGGTACATAACAACGAGCCTAACTATGCACCTATTTTGACACTTTTAGGCATTATACTTATGATAATTCACATTTTCATTATAAATTATTATGAAGGATTCAAAATTAGTGATGTCCCAAAAGTACCAAAGTTTATGATATATGATTCGTGATTTTTTAATTTATGTATTTTATTACAATATATTTTAAATTCATGATTCTATGAGATAATCCTGTATATGCCATTATTTATAAATGGATCCTAGAAGGAAAAATGACATCACTACATGAGAGAATTGAAGGGGTTGACCTGTTAAGGAGGCCAATAAAGATGGTATTGGTATTGACAAAGTTATAAATATAGTAGGGAAACATAATCAGGTCATAAAAATTATCCTTTCCAGAATGGAGCAACCTATTCTACAGAGAGAATTTCCTCTGATGAATCTCTCTATGTGAGATAATCCCTTATCATTTAGTGGGACTACTAATAAAATGATATCTACAATGTGTATTATGTCTCTAGATAAGATATTTATAGACTTGGGATGTAGTAAAATTGAAAAGGTTACACTTTCGGTCTATTTTCTCAAAGGTGATTTTGATTAATGGTGAACCATGATTCAAAATAAATGGGAAGATGATGAAATAGAACTTATGGAATATAAAACATTTAAGGAGACATTCGTTGATAAATAATTCAATTGGGATCAACAAAGTTTGATGAAATGTATGTTCCATTGATTAAGGAAAATGAAATAAGGGAGTGATGTAGATTATGAAGGTTCCTTTACAAGGATTTATAGGTTTTCTATGGATTATATAAACAAGCCAAAGTTCATGGTTGATCAATTATTATAAGGTCACAAGCCACATATTAAAAGGGATTTGGTTTTTCAAAAAACATCATAATATTATTAAATAGTTTTATGATCTGTTAAAAAGAGAAGAAATTTTCTCTGAGGGAAATTAAGACAAGAAGATTCTCTCTGAGAACCAAGAAAATGAGAATGCATCAAAAAATAAAACATAGTTTGATTGATTTGTATCTATTGAAAACCATAAAAAACAAATGAAATTATTGAAGGGACTATTAGTTTATTATAAGGTTGGAGATAGGGGTCATCTGGCACATGATATCAAGTGGAATAATAAAATCAATTATTTTCAGTGCTAAAATATTAATGATATGGGATAATATAAAAATAAATTTCCAAAGTGTTAAGGTAATATACCACAGAAGAGGTCGATGGAAGATGGACCATCTTATGCAATCACAATAGTTGAAATAGATATTCAAAATTAGGTGGGGGAAGTTACAACAATGTTATCTAAAAATTTGGCCATTGACTTATTTGATTCTGGATCATCAGAAAATGTTATATCTACCTATTTTATAAGAAAATGAACATTTCCCTTTATATTTAATAAGAAAATTTTCATTCAAAACTCATACGGTATGTCTCATTACAATAATGATGTGTCGATCTGTCCCTATTATGACACATAAAAGTTCCTTATGTGCCGACCTCGTTATCATATCTATTGATGACATTGATAGAATCCTCAGTATGGATCAGCTCTCAAGGTATTATAAAAAAATTAATATAAAGGGAAGGAAACTACAATTTAGGATGAAGATGCAGAATTAGTCATCTTTTGATTATAAGCTTCCTTACCTATCTCTAATATAGATCCACCCCTAATAGATATATTGAATGATATTCTTGGGGAAGAATATAAAAAAAGCATATAGTGGAGAATGTAGTCTCTAAATTAAAAATTTACATATTTTTCATGAGTACATTGATGTATTTAATGAGGAATTATGTGGTAATAACCCTAAGTTTGATATTGAATTCTATTTTCATTTAATCTGTAATGAACGTTCAATATCCAATACTCCCTATAGAATAGCACCTATGGAATTAGTTGAATTGAATAAACAATACTAGTATTTTAGTGATAATGTAATTAATCACCCCTAGTGTTTCACCATGGGGAGAACATATTCTATTCGTCGAGAAGAAATATGGATCCATGAGGTTGTGCCTTGATTATAGCGGTATAAATGAAATTTCAATAAAGAAATGTATCTTATACCTCACATTGATGAATTTTTTCTATAATCTTTATGTATCATAATATTTTTCAATGATTAATATTTATTTTGGATATCTCCAATTACGAGTAATGAAGGAAAAAATTCCAAATATATCTTTTTATATGTGTTGTAGACATTATGAGTTTATAGTAATGAATTTGGGATTGAATAATGCCGCCTATTCGTTTATATGCCTAATTTACTTAGTATTCAAGGAATATCTTGATGATTTCATTGTGGTATTCATTGTGGATATTCTAGAATATTATAAAATCTATTAGGGTCATGAGAACCACTTGAGAATCATTCATAAGACACATAGAAGGGAAAAATTATTTTGGAAATTTAGTAAGTGAGATTACTAGATTCAATAAGTTTTTTTTCATGGAGATATAGCCTATAAGGATTAAATATCAATTGATCATCAAGTGAAAATGGAAGTTAGAGAATGCCTAAAACAAATAAACATACTTGAGTTATGTAGTTTCATTAGTTTAGCAGGATATTATCAATGGTTCATTCAGAATATTTTAAAATAGGACAACTAGCTAACGAATCATACACATAAATGGGTTATGTCTTTTTGGATAACAGAATGTGAATAAATCATTGATGAAATAATGATATGATTAGTCAATGATCAGATTTTAACACTACTATCTGGGTTTGATGGGTTTGTCATATATATTGAGGCATCTAAGATGGGACTTGGTGTGTCCTAATAAAAAATGATAATGTTTTCAAACCTGCATCAAGGAAATTAATGTCTCACAAAAATAACCATCCATCAAATTATCTTGAGATAGAATCTGTAAATATTCACTTTCAAAATATTGAGACATTATCTCAATAGTAATCAATGTGAGATATATGTGGATCATAAAATCAAGAACTTCAACATATTATAGAAATATATCAACAAGAGTTAGAGGATATGGCTCAATATACTCATTGATTATGATTTCTTAATACACTTACCACTAAGGATAGGAAAATAAGGTTACATATGCATTGAGTAGGATGGATCATGGAGTTATATCCCAAATGATGATTGAGAAGGATCTTATTTCTATAGATCTGGTAAAAATACATATTGGAATTTATAGGGAAGTATATACCTCAATCATTTTTCAAATGATTAAAAACCATTGTTAATAGTGAAGATAAATAATTCTAAAAATGAATTTTAGAACCATCAAAATAAAATTAATTTTGTGACTGAAGCAAAGTTAACAAACCCTATTTAGGAAGTAAATGTTCTATATTTTAAAAGGATTCTATGTGTTCCATCTATACATGAGATAAAAAGGGAATTGATGGATGATTCTCATAGCTCATATTTCCATATACACACTAGAAGCACGAAGTTGAATAACGATATTGAGGAATAGATTTGGTGGGATATCATGAAGTGGGGAATTGTTGATTATGTTGCTATATTTTTGGTTTTTCAATAATTGTAATAAGTTAGAGAGAATCCTAAAAGTATTAGTTATCCTCTTATTTTTCAAGTATATAAAAGTGATGAAACTAAAATGGACATTTTCATGGTACTACAAAGTGATCTTATTAGGAATAATGTCATATGGTTAATTTTTGATCGACTTACCTAATCAATATATTTTCTTCTTATAAGATATTATTTAACAATTAAAATCTTAGAAAAAATCTATATTAATCATGTTTTAAGACATCATTGTACAACTATATCGATTTTGTCTGATTGATATCTTTGTTTTACATATTTTTTTTTAAGATTCATCATAAGGATCTAAATATTGAGCTTCATTTGAGAACATACTACCATAATTAAACTGATGGAAAATCTGAAAGAAAAATTAAAAAATGGAAGATATTTTGATATCATGTTCACTCAACATTGATGGTATGTGGGATCAATACTTAATATTTTCATTGTTTTACTACAATAATAGTTTCCATACAAGAATTTAAATGGGGATGTATGTTGTATTATATAGAAAAAGATGTCACACACCGACTTATTAGGGTGAATATGGTGAAATAAAACTAACAGGCTAGGAAACTTGCTGAAGAGGTGTCAAAATAGTAATGGTTTTCAGGGACATATTAATGTGGCTCATAGTATGGGAAAGAGTAATGCCAATAATCAGAGGAAATATTTAGACTTTTAAGTGGGAGATCATGTTTAATATAATATATCTCTATGGAAGGTGATTATAAGGTTAGGTAAGAAATGGAATCTCAGTCCCATGTACATTAGACCCTTTTATATTCTTGAATGTGTTGGACTTGTAGCTTATCACTGGGAACTACCACAAAATCTCCAAAAAAATACGATGTGTGTCATGTATCTCTGGTAGGGATGTTTATGCCAGATGTAATGAATGTTCTCACCTCTGATTAAGAAGAGTTGAATCCTATCCAATTATAGTGTGAAGAAACCGTCCATATTATTTATACAAGAGATCTTGTATTGAGGAATCAGATGACTCGTCTAATAAAGTTACTATAGTGAAATATAGAAATTGAAGTAGAAACATTGGAACTAGAGTATTCTATGAAGTAAAAATAACCACATTTTTTTAATTGTAAAACCCCTAAAATTTTGTCGATGAATTTTTTTAGGATGTAAGAATTTATAATCTCAATACTTTAACATATTTTCCTTTTAGAATAAATATAATTTTATTCATATCATACAATACATGCAACATCTGGTTTGAACAAAACACTATTTACTCATTTTTTGCATTGTATATTAAATTACATAACATGTGGATAAAATATATAGTGTATTTATACGTTATATTTTCAATATAATATTTTTACATTCATTTCTTATATTTGATAGGAATATTATAAGGAAAAACACAATATTACACATAAAACCATATATTTTTATAAATGCACTTTTACAGCCTTTAAATAGAGAATCTATTTTAAATCCAATTTTTATTTTTATTTTTTATTATTTAAAAAGAATAAAATTCTTCTTTGAAATTGTAATATAAAAATTTACTTTGGTTGATATTTTGGTATTTTTCTGATAAGTTTCATGTTTTGATGAATAAGGATAATTTTTTTCTTTTTAATTGAAAACATATTTTTCAAAAAAAATAAGTTATAGCAATAAATTATTTATTTTATTGGTTTAATGGTATTAATGGATCATATTTTTATAATTTAATACAATTTTATGTTATTATCACCCATTTTATATTGAATTTAGATATTAAAACATTTCAAATTTTTTTGTTTTAAACTTTAAAATCTCTTTCCCACCCCCATTAGTGGGATTAATTTCAAATTAATTTATGCACTTTCTATATTTTGAATTTTAAAAAACCGAACAATATTTGGAATAACTGTGTAATCATTATGTAAATAAGAATACTTTATTTTATGGCATATTAATACTGAATTTTGAAATATATTAATTACAATAGATAATGCTAAATCAAGTAATTAAGGATAAAAATAATATTTTTTGTATAATAAAATTACAGTAAAATGTGTAATAATTTTATTTTGAACGTTATTTTTGGTCAAATTAATTTTTGGTCTGATTTTATATCCTCTTGGTGCCACTTACATGACTTTAATTCATTTATAGTATTTTATTCTAAGGGATGTCACAAAATTTCACACTCTTATTTTAATATGTATTATATTTTTTATATGTGTTTATTTAATAGATATCCATTACTGTAAATACTAATATTAAAGATAAAATGTTTATTTTTCTTATGATAATTTATTTTAAAATTTTTATTAAATAAATATTTAAATTAAATGGTGACATAATGGTGATACAATAATTTTTTAATTAATGGAAGAATCATATAAATAATATAACAAATATTTAAATAAATAAACATTGAGTAATTTAATGCCACAAAAGAATTTCATTGCACACTTTTTCATTTTATTAATGTTTTTATAATTCATTTTTTAAATTTACCTTGTTTTTTTTATTTTTTTATAAGAAAAAATAATTAAGAGTGTCAAAATTTAAATTATTGATATTTTAAAATAAATAATATTCTATTAAATGATATCAAATCTCTAGAAATATAAATATTTTCCATATAAATAGGATAACTACCCATAATGTCATAAATGACTCTTTTAGAGACCTTTTGTAGTTTTATAGTAACTATATTAACCCTTAAATAAAGAAAATACAGTTTTCACGGTAATTGTTAAATGGTTTAACTAAGGTTGAATGTCAAAATATATGGGTAATTATCTGACATTAACATGTGAAAAGTTATTTTATAAGAATATTTATGCCCATAATAATTTTATCAAAAAAATAAATCATATTTTATTCAGTTTTAATATAATATACATTTAAAATAATTTAATATTTTGAGAGTTTCCAAAAGTACCCCTTTCCTCAATTATAAATGGGCACCACCTACCTCACTTCCTCAAACCAAATTGTTCCTTATAGATTAACAAAACCCTACCCAATTAACTTCCCAAATTTTATCACCTCATACTATAATCCTATCTTTATGTATAAAGAAAAATTATTATGGATTTTGGTATAATCCAAAAGGAGTTACCCAAATAAGAAATAATTTTTTTTCAACGATCACCTTAGATTTATTTATTTTCCCCCTAATTAATTTATTTTTATTCCATGATTATATAATAACAATAGTATCCCAAGTATAAAATTATGTTTTTATACTAATTGTTCTAATTACACCTACACACACTCCCACAAATGGGTAACGAATTTACCATTCATGTACGGTGAACTACCACCTCACGAAATGATGTCGTTTATTTTTTTTATTACCGCCTATCATGGTTGGGAATTTTGATGGACACAATATTTTAATATAATAAATATATATGATCATTATTTATATATTATAATGAAATTATTTTACAACACAAACTTTTATAGTTTACATTTTTTTAAATATGATAACATCATTTTTGGGGTTGTGGACTACCACATCCTCAAAACAACGGGATTCATTCATGATATACATGGAATGTATAAAGGATAGTTTTAATAGAAATATTTGAAATATATAAATTCTATATTGGAATTATGTTATAAAAATATATCATTTACTTCTCATTCCTTCAATACGACAATGAAATGAATGTCGCGTTAATACATGTGTACGACCTATCATCTCCATGAACAGTGCATTTCATTTCGTATCTCCAAATGATTTGAATTATTATAATAATATATATAATGAATATATATTATTATTAAAAAATGTTTTAAATTCTTTAAATGATGAAATCATGATCGATGTAATTTTAATGAAAAATAACATATCAAAACAAACTCCAGATAATAGGAAAATAACTTAGGAAATAGTGATAATAAAGAATAATCAGTATAAAATAAGTAATAATATATTATAATAAGAACTTATATGATATCATAAATATTAATATGGTTGTGGAATAAATTATTAACATCTTTAAAACTATTATAAATGACGTTAATAGATGTTCACACAAAACAAAAACAAAAAAAATGTAAGAGATTTCGTCTAAATTTTATTTCATTTAGGCATATTGTGATATTATGAAATCAGTTTATTTAATATAGTTTATATTCGATCCTTAAAATTTTAAATCATTAATATTCTTATATTTTTTATAATATTATAAGTTTTATTTAATATTATACCTTCATGGGTATTAATTATAATGTTTCAATGTGGCGTGGGATAGATTGGAATGTTTAATGATTATTTTCCAAAGAAATGGTTTAATGATATTTTAGTGGTATTATCATTCATCAAAACTAACAACCCTTATTGTTACATAGGCTCCTCTGGATAATTATTAATAAATCTATATTATTTATTCAAAATGGTTATTTGATATGTAATATTAATTATTTCAATTATTCGATATGATGAATTCTTTAGAGGTGAAATGATCGTTGGAGCCTAGAATTTATATAGCCCCTCGATACGTCAATATATTCTCATAAGAAAAATATTTTGGAAACCTTAATTGGGTTTATACCTATTTTTTTAAAATTTCTTGTGAATGGTCTTGATCGAATAGGTTTTCATGTGCCTCAGACATGATTTTCAATAATTAATCATCTCCATCATAGATATTTCAATTATTATTATTATTATTATTATTATCCATTATTTTATCAAATGACAAAATCTATGGATGCAATTTATTCTTATTTATTTGATTTGAGGGAACTTGCCTTAGTTATTTCACTTCCTAGTCGGACTTACTCTCATCAATTCGTTATTCATTCTACCTTAATTTCCCATACTCATCATTTTAGATATCTATTATTATGTTTTCATTACCTTGGATATAAAGAGGAATACATTGAATGAGTTTCATGTATTTTATTGTTTTACTCGTGTTATGCTTTATTTTCATTTCCCAATGTATTATGGGAATCATGTATGTAATATGGCATTCCAAAATGTATAAAATAAATGGAACTTTCGTATTTGATTCCTTGTACTCGTGCCAATGTAATAAAATTATGCACCATCTCTGGGATTATGGGGTTAGGGAAATAAACAATAATTCGCCTTTATTTTTTGAATTCCCTCCATAACATCACCTCTTGAAACCAACCCTAGAGAACCCATATCACAAATGGAATTTTTTATGGATGTTAAATTATAATCTATTCTCCTATGAAACTCCATCCAAAAATGCTTCTAATTATATCCAACCTTTTAACAAGAGTAACACTTTTGTAGCTCTCTCTAATAATCAAACTCATTCGACCACTCTGATAACCCTGAAAATCAAAAATTTTATAAACTGAAATTCCCTTTATATAATTATTTCATTTAGAATAAACTACATACAATTCTTTTTAGAACACAATATTATCTTTTTAAATGATGAATGAATAAAATACGAGGTATTTATAGAAGTTAAAGAAACAATACTGATGAAATAATAACATGAACCTTAAAATAGTAACATGGACATTTGGAATAGTAATCTCTCCAATTGAATATTAACCTCATATATGATGTTATAAATAAAATTTCTTCATATTATAAATTAATATATGATTGAATTATATCATATTATATGCAAATAATTATTTTAAAAAATATTAATTATGTGATTGTACGTCTATAAAAAATTATTTATTATATTCTAATAATTAATAAAAAATTTTAGAAGAATATTTATTTTCATAAAATAGATTTATAACTTATCATTTTGTTTTCTTATTATAATAATATAATTTTACGATATCTTCTTTAATTTTTTAAAGTGTTATAAAATCAATTTTAATTTTCCAATCAGTATTTTCCAATTATATAATGATTTTAATTAAAAAATAAATTTCCCATATTTACAAAATTTATTTTATAAAATGGATTCCATTTTGGAATTCTACCAAGAAACAATTTTTAGGGGATGATTTTTGATATTTTTAAAAAATAATTGATTTTTTAGGGAATAGTGAAATACAATAATTTACAGTATTTAACAAATTCTGGATTTATTATGTCACAGATGTTATTTAAAATTTATTAGACAAAAACATTGAACTATATTTAATTATTTTAATATATTTTGCGATGAGGATCAAACTATTCTTATTCATGAGCCAAAATAATAAACTAGTGAATAAGATAATAAAAACCCGCCTCTCATCCCCTATAAATACCACTACTCACCACCCCTTTTTATGAAACCATACAAAACATGATGTTTTTACAATTTCTTCTCAATATTATTCAAAATAACCTCCCCCATGTCCATGAGCCTTTGGTCTCAAAAAAATAAAAAAACCAATGTCCCTATGGAGGTTCTTAAGGAGGAGAATTTCAAGAAGTAAAATCCTCTTCCTTTTTCATTTAATTTCATTTAAATTTAATTTCTTTTCTTATATCACACTCATCTAAATATATATAAGTTTCATGATAACTATATTATATTTTATATAGTGTATATTACAATGTAAATGGAAGAATTCATCCCCAAATATCAGTCATGTTCGTTTTATTTTAGAAATAAAAATATCAGCTCTTGTGTGTTGATTTACCGCCACCATGGATGGTGACTCTTCAATTTTCACTACCTCATTTGAGGCTGGTCATAAAACCATTAATATGGTGAAATAAATTATATTATAAATTTAATATGTTTTATAATATTCTGGAACCTCTATATATAAACATGATGATATAAGATCATAATGGTTGTAAAAAATGATAACTAAATTAAAACATTTTCATTAATGTCTTATCTAATAAATCATCCTCATACCGTATGAAAAAATTGTATATAACACCAATTACACATATTTATTTTTATTTATAACATATAACATCAATTCTAGATAATCATTCTCATTATACGTGAACTTTCATATTTATAAACTAGTGAACCAATCATTAAAACTAAAAAAACGAACACTTCTAAAATGACAAAATTAAACTCTATAACTAATCAAAAGTCCATAAATTAACTTAATATAACTATAATAAATTAAATACATTTATAATAAGTTATTTTTTTGATAATTATTTAATTTAATTTTATTATCCATTATATTAAAGTGAATAAATCAATCATATACAAGGTACGCGGCTACTTGAAACCAATTTCATTTATTTGTGTTATTCATATATCATGAAAAATTTAAATGTTGATGTTATTATAATATTCGTAAAATTATTTTATTTTTTATTAACTTTTATTTCCTAGTATATAAATGTGTCTAATGTAATCTATAACAAATTCATATATTTTTCCAATATAACACTTCTTTTTAAAACATGTCTTTTGTTTATATTGAGATTTTTTCTTCATCACTCAATATTGATGATTGGTATACAAAGTATGATATTCACTATTTATTTTGGGAAACACAATATTTATTCATTAATGAAATCTTTATCAAATTATCATGAAACCCATTTCTATTCCATGGGTTGATATATGTCTGTGATTGATATGCGTTCAATGTGGAATTTATGATTGTATAAATGTTATAATGTGATATGTGAACCCTAAATTATATAGCCTTATACTGCATTTGTAAATGTTTTTTTTCATGATAATAGTTTAAATTTGATTTAACATGATTCCAGATTTGATAACGATTTTTATTTTACGATTATTTAGATTTCTTATATTTGAACAAGATTCTATATTTTTTCACAATTATATGTTGAATTTGACCACTAAGTCATGATGTTTCATTTTTATAAATTCAAATATTCCCTAACATTGTAAAATGTTCCTATAATGATTATTATGTTGCGAGGATTATTATTCTCACCCCTGAAATATTTTTTAAAATCATTAGTTGACATATTACTTGGATTTTAGATCACCCCTTTCATTAATGAATATCCACAAGTGATTAAATGTTCTAAGGTGAACATGATGGCAATTAAGAAGCTATGGAGGAAGGAATTAAATAAATAATTATGTTTTATTAGGTAAAATTTATATATAGTCATTATATTCATAGGACATCGAACCTTTAGATCCTGATTTTGAATCCCTTTTATATTATTTATATTTAAAATAAATTACTAGTAATTTATGAAAAATAAGGTTCTTTATATTTGGAATCAGAACATGGTTTACTTAATTTGGGAACTATGATTAGAGAACATTATACAAAACCATTTGTATGAGACTATATATATGTTGTCATCCAATAATATATTTCTTCGAAATAATATAGACAAAGGGATAAAACAAGATATTCATTTAGGGTCAATTTCACAAATGAATTAATTATTTAATCAAGGCATCTTGACCAATGCTTTCTATAAAAACATTTCGATATTAGAAAATGGTGGGAATTGGGAGAAACATGGACAATAATATATGTAAGGTAAAATGCAATGAATGTCCAAATAAAATCCCCATGTCCTTGGGAGGTGGTGTTCGAAATTCCATGGTGATTCTTACCTAGTTATCACGTACTATAAAAAATAAACTCTGTAATGTTGAATGTATGACTTCACCTAAGAGAAAAAACTACATATCCTTTCTTTTATGTGGAAATGAGCTATGATATTTAGTGAAAAAAATTATCCAGTAGTCGCAAAATAGTGTGTGAACTCAATGGATATGATTTCTTCTATGGTTCACTGTTTAGCTATAGAGAAGGTTACTCTGGCCATTTTTTTAATGGAGATTCCAATTAACGGTGGGGTTTTATTAAGAAAACCATGAAAATTTTTTAATTTTAAGAGATGTAGTGAAAATAATTTATGAAAATATTTCATAGAAATTATTTCCCATGAACCCTTCCTATAAATATTGGGAGAAAATTCTTATAGTTGAACAAAAAGGAAGGTTAATCTATCATGGATTATAAAAAATATATTCACAATGATGTAAAGGTACCCCTTTAGTTTTGTTATCAATAATTATAGAAAAATAAATAGATTCATATGTGCCATAAAACCAAAACATTGAAACCCTCTATAAATTAAAAATATTGAGAGTTATTAATATGTTGTTTGATGTAATATCAATGTGAAGATTTAATTTAGAGAATGTTCCCATGTATATTGAGATTATAAATTAAATATGGATATTCAAGATAGGATATCTAATGACAAAGGTGGAATGAAAACTCAACCACTCAAATGACAAAAATGTGGGAATAATCTTCATGTTAATTTCCTCAAAGGGATGTATAAATGATCTAGGTGTGGTAGAGAAGGCCACAATGAAAATGAATATCTAATATACATGAGGAAAAAACAATGTTGTGGAGTAATGTAGAGTGCCACCCATGATCAAATGTTTCAACTATAGGGATAATGGGAATTATGAAAGCTAGTGCACTAAACCTCAACACCTTGGGGGAAATTAGTGTCAGTAGCCACCAAATCCAAAAGAGAAAGGGGAATCTTATTCAATCACTTATACTAAGGGGGATGATTTCAATTATGTGGTGGTATCTACACTAGTTATTCATTTAATAATAGTAAACATAATATTTTATTATAGTTATATGAATTCATTCATATCTTTCATGTTTTGTGGAACAATTAAATCATCACCGAAAAATACAGTATTTGAGTTATCCATCTATGAAATTATGGAATCCAAATTATATAACTTTTATTTGATTAATTTTTGATGACTGAACCTCCAATTAAATATTATCTTACTTCCTTTTGTGGAGTTTCAAGTTATATTGAGAATAGATTGGTTATCTTTATATGGAGACAACATCAACAACTGATAAATTGAAATCACACTTCTCATTTTGAGGAATCCTCCTTTTTTGTACAAGTGTCAGGATATGTATTGTTATCCTTTAGAATAATCATCTTAATTATGGATATTGTTTCCATATTATCAAGTATATCAATATAAAATGAATGGGTAAAATGAGGGAATCATGATCAAAGACATGCCCATTGTGACGTACTACACTAATGTGTTCCTTAATGAATGGAATGCTCTTCATCATGACCAAGAGGTTGAGTTATCAATTGAATATACTCATATATATCCCCCTATATCAAGGAAACTATTTAGAATTTACACCATTGAGTTGGGGGAACAGAAGAATCAGTAATAATCGAATATAGACAAGGGTTTTATATGCTCCAGTTCTTCACCATGCAGTGCACTAGCCTTCTTCATGAAGATCAAGACGGATAGATCAATGTTTTTATGTATTTAATCCTATGAAATAAAAAGTATCCCCTTACATAGATAGTTGAATTATTCAATCAAATATGCGGGGATTAGAATTTCTTTAAGGTGGACCTCCAATGGTATAACTCCAATTCAAGTAGAGGAATGTAGATAATCCCAAAACTACCTTTTGAATGAGTTATGGACATTATTAGTTAATATTGTTTCCCTTTGGACTCAATAATGCTCCATAAATATTCATTCATATAATGGAAATATTTGTTAGAGATTTACTTCAAAACAAATTTGGTAGTTTTTATTAATGATTTTATGATGTACTCCAAGAGTAATTGGGATCATGAGTGTCATTTGGAAATTATTATAATGACTTTTAGAAGGAATAATATTTATTCAATGTATAGTAAATGTAAGTTATGAATGGATGATGTACCATTCTTTTGTCATGTTATCATGAGAAATGGAATATCTATGGATCCTTCAATGAAAAAGTAAATATAAGTATAGCCTAGTAAAACATCTATAATAGATATCTTAATTTCACTTGGTCTAGCTGGGTATTGCTTGTGGTTTTCAATAAATTATCATGATTTTAAAACACACTCACCATGCTGACACGTAGAGGAGAAAAGTTTTTCTGAAACAGTGAAGGGGAAAATTACTTTAAAGAGTTAAAAAATAGGTATATCGTCAGTCTAGAGCTCACATTCTTGACAACTAGGGAACTCTTTATGGAATAGATAAAAGCTTGAAATAAATAATTAGGTTGTTAACTAATGAAAAATGATAAATTTATAGCCTAAACCTCAATTCTATTGAAAATTAATGAGAAAAAGCATCTCATGCTTGATGTATAGTTGGCAGATGTGATCATCGCAATGAAAATCGAGTAGAATTATCTCTATTTGTAGAAGTTTGAGATATATACTGATAATAAGAGCCTAAAATATATATTCACATAGAAGGAAATTAATAAAAACCAATGAATATGGTTACATCTCATAAATTTTTATTACATATCAATACACTACTGTCCTGGAAGTGCAAATAAATTGTTGGAATATCCTTGTAGAAATGATCCTAAAACATTATAAACGATGAGAATTGAGAAGGATAAAATATTCATAGACTTGAAAAGGATGTACATGGGAAACATTAATGAAGGAATATAACCAATCCTTTCTCAGATGATTTCTCAACCATCCCTCATGGATAATTAAAGGATACTTAAATAAATAATGTGGAAATTTAGAAGAAGGTGGAAGCTATGAGAAAGAGGAAATCCCCATACATTAAAATTGATGATGAAGGAATTTTAATATTTTGGTCATTATTATGTCTAACATCGGATAGATAGGTAAATTAAGAGATTATGAATGATGCACATATCTCAACATTCTTTATTCACCGAGTAATCACAAAGATGTATCGAGATCTCTAAGAGCACTATTTGTTGGACAATATGAAAAAGAATATCAGTGACTATACATCAAAGTGCCTAATATGTAAGAATGTGACGACTGAAAGCAAAATTTATAATGAGATCCTGAATCAATTACCCATACCAACATGGAAATTGGAAAACATCCACATGGACTTTCCCACTATTCTTCTAAAGACATCATGGGAAAACAATGATATATGTATTGTTGTGGATCATCTTACAATGAATGATCACTGAAAACAGCTCGAGTGGACCCCTCTATAGATCAACATTAATTTATATATATCGAAGAAGTGGTATGTGTGTATGGAGTACCCTATAGACTGTATCTAGTTGAGATCTAAGATTCACCATGATGTTCTAGAAAAATATCCAACATGCTCTAAAAAGTGACATGAAATTCAGTATATCTTATAATCCTCAAACTGATGTTCAATCTCAATGGAATATTTATACAATGGAAGACTTGTTGGGAGCATGTTATATATACTTAAAATAAGGATAATACCATCATCAACATTAGGTAGATTTCTCATAAAACAACAAGTTCCACTCAATCATAAAAAAACACCATTAGATTCCCATTAGGGAAAAATATATTGAACAATGGCATGCTTGGATGATTTCTATGGACATTATCTTATAGAACATAAATGGTTAAAGAAGTTTTGGAAAAAAGATAAAACCATTCAGTTGACCATCATAAAAACAAAAAATTTCCTGAATATCTATGTAGAAAATAATTTAAAGTACCTAGAGTTCGTGTTTGGAGAAATGGTATTCCTCTGCATATCTCCATGGAAAACAATCATGATATTTGGGATGAAAGTTATGTTGAGAGTTAAGTACATCACCTCCTACTTGAGATTATTTATTGAGTCATAGATATGGCCAATATATAGGAATGCCGACCAACTATTTCTCAAATACATAATGTATTCCATTTTCTATAATGAGTAATTACATATCAAATACCTAATATATATTGAATACAGATGTGATTCCTCATAAAAATTATCTCTCTTATCTGGAGAAGCCACTAAAGATCTTAGACCATAGAGATAATTTTTTATGCAACAAGACTAATCACATGGTCAAGGTACTATGTCACACACATAAGTACGAAGATGCAATATGGAACTAAAGGAATTGATGAAGGAGAAGTGACCTCACTTTTTTTCACCATATTATGTAAAACAAAATTTCGATCGTGAAATTTCTTATGGGGGAAGAAAGTAACAACCCAAAATTTTTTCAATGAAAATTCCATTCTTATATTTATTTTATATAGAATAATCCTCATAAATGACTATACGATCCAAATACTGACATCATAAAAGAAATGAATGAAATAAAAGGTATATCTAGATGTTAAGGAACCAATACCGAAGAAATAGTTACATGAACCCTGGAATCATAACATGACCATCATGAATTATAAATCATTCAATAGAATAGGAACCTGATATATGAAATTATAAATAAACATTATACACATTATAGAAGAAAATATAATATTACTATATAATAATATATGTAAATCAATATTTTAAAAATTATTAATTATGTGTCGGTATTTTTATAACACATAAATGATTATTTTTAATATTATATTACATATATTTATTTAAAATAAAATTTATTTTCATAAAATAGATTCATAAATTAACATTTTGTTATATTATGACAATAAGATAATTTTGTTTTAAATTAATTAATTTTTCAAAGTGCTATAAAATCAATTATTATTTTAAAATCAATATTTTCCATGTAAATGATGATTTTAATTAAATATTAAATTTATAATATTTAGAAAATTAATTTCATTTAAATAGAGACTATTTTTTTAATTCTATACACTGAAAAATGATTATGTTTAATTTTTAGGTTTGTTTCTAAAAGATCTGAATTTTTGAGAATAGTGAAATATGGTATTTGACTATATTTAACAAATTCGTGTATTATTGAGTCATTAATGATTTATTGATGATGTAGGACCAATATAAAGAAAATATCCTTAATTATGTTAATATGATTAATCCTAAGTTTCAAACAATTCATATTATTTGTCCAAAATAATAAACTAATTATTAAAATAATTAAAAAGAACCCCACTCCTCCCTGATAAATACCCCCACTCACAGCCTCTTCTCCTCACACCATACAAGACAAGAATATTTTACAATTTTCTCCCAATAATATTCCTAGGAACCTCCCCCACATCTATGATATTTTTTCCCAACAAATTACCAAATAAAATTTCTTTAAGGAGGTTCTGAAGGAGGAGAAATTAGGGTGGTAAAATCCCCTATCTTTTTATTTTAATTTCTATTCAATTTATTTTTTTTTCTAATCCTATCCTCACATAAACATATCCAAATGGAATTATAATTATAATTTATTTTATATAATACAATTTTATTATGAAAATAGAATGATTCATCTTCAAATCTCTTTCATTTTCCTTTTATTCTAAAAATTAAAATATCATCTGTGGGGTGTTGATTTACCGCCACCGTGGACGATTCATTTTCATTTGTCTCTACCGTCTTTAAGGATTTTCAAAAAAACATTATTATGTTCAGATAAGATTCTATTATAAATTTTATAAGTTATATAATGATCTGGATCATATATATATATAAACATGATGATATAATCTAATAATGGTCGTAAAACATCCAAATAAATAAAATCAATTTCATTAATGTTATATCTAATAAATAAAACTAATACAATATAAAATATAATATTTAAGAAAAATTAAACTTATTATTATTAATATATAAATAATAGTTTCAATTCAATGGAATTTTTCTCATTATACATGAACTTCCATACAAATAAACAAGTGAACCAATCAGGAACATAAAGAAAAAGAACACTCCTAGAATGATGAAATTGAACACTATAACACATCATAAAGGACAAAAATGAACTCTATAAAATTATGATAATTAAAATATTAAAGAAGATATTATTAATTTTAGAATTTATTAATTTAATTTTATTATCTATGATATTTAAGTGAAAAAAGTATTTTCACATAAGTTAAGGGGATTCTAGAACCCAATTTCCATTAGTTGGTTTATTCCTCTATCATACCAAATTTTATTGTGCATATTATTTTCATATTCCTAAAAAATAATTTCATTGTCCTTTCCTTTTATTTTCTAGGATATACAATTTTTACAATATCATTTTATGATATATATAACGTTTTTTTTCAAAATTATTCTTCTTTTTAAAAACACATGATTTACTTATCTTGAGATTGTTTCTTCTTCACTCAAGATTGATGATTCTTATACAATGTATTTTATTACCTTTATATTTTGGGAACCATATGGTTTATTCATGAATTCATTCCTTATGATATTCTCATGTAACTCATTTCCTATCAATGGGTTACTTTTTGTATAATGTTTTTTTATAATCTATGTTGCATGCATTATTATTTAAATATAATAATTTGACTAGTGTGCCCAGAATTATATACCACCCAAATGAATTGGGTAATGTTATGTTTCTCATGAGATAAGGTGAAATATGTGTGAAAATTACTCTATCATTATTTCTGATTAAGATGTTAGGATTATGCACATATTTTATGTGTGACCATGATGTAAGCTTTGTTCACGACTATGTGTGGAATTTGACCCTTCAGAAATGATGTATAATTTTTATGCATTACCACATTACATTAATTATCTAATGTTTCTATCAAGATTATTAATTTATGATGATTATTATTATCGCCCATGTTATATTGGTTCATGTCATTATGTACCCTCTTACTAGAATTTTAGCTCACCCCACTCCATGATATGTATCCTCATGTGATTACATGTTCAGAGGATAGCATGAGGTCCAATAAGAACCTATAGAATAATGAATTATATATATTTTTGTTATTTGTTATATAAAATTTATGCATGGTACTAATTATTGCACAGAACAAAATATTTGTATCCTAGTTTTTCATCATTATTATATTGTTTACCTTAAAAATTATTTAATAGTAATGTCATTAAATGTAGGTTCATTGCAGCAACACTCATATATTTCATATAATATTAATGAATGAAACTAAAAAATCTTCCCCTAACCACATTATTTATCAATACTAGTGATATTTATCTCCATTTCACTTTTTAACACTTACAAATTGACCTGTTACAATATAATCACCTTTGTCTTCCTCGTGATAATTTTTTACGCTGAGACTATTTTTTCCACTTCTATCAATATGTGTAAAAAATTAGATTAACCATTTATTGAAAATACATTTTAATCCCATACTAGAATAAATTGTCCTTATAAGCATCATTTCATACCTATTTTAATAAAAAGTTAATACAATCATAAAAGATAGATATCTATCAAGAACTAATATCTTCCACTTAATTGACACTATGAAATCTTGACCTCTATCTATCTCCATCATTAGTGGGAATATATTATTGAATAATATTACCTAAAAAAACCCACATCAACAACTCAACCATCTTTTCAAGGACTAATATTTCACCCTAACATCGATTTTCTCTTAAAGTATAAAAACAATAATATTAAATTTATTCCCTTCCATAGCATCGATTAGTTCCAAGATCCTATTCATCACTACTATCCAATACTCAACACCATAAGTCCCAACATTCACTTAATGAAAGGAATATATTGAAATAAAAAATTTTAAACCACATCAAACACCACTACATCCTTCTATGTTGGTCTCCCTCCTATATTCTATCATAAATTAAGAAGAATATAAATAATATTCATCTCCACTAAAGTCATAGGCTCAACCATTAAAGGATCATACATTGACAATCCTTATATAATTTACTCATCATTACACTTTCCTGACATTATTCCTATATAGTGAATAGAATCTCTCCTTATGTGTCGTGATTAAATAAAATTCAACACACTTGTTAGTAGTTAACATTTATATTTTTTATTATATAGATACAAAATGCATAGATTACTTCACATAGTCTCAAATAATTTGTCCAAATAAAAATAAGAAAATTAAATCAATTTCATTTCATATATTTTATCGTATTTTTCTTTCATTTATACCCTATATATACAAAAAAATTATTAACGTCGTAAAAAGAATATTATATAATTTAAATGAAATCTATATTAAATCAAAAGAACATAAATAAAAATATATTTCATGTCCCTATGTGCTAAAATCATCCATTAATAACCCATTACTCTCACTCAATTGAGTGAGTACAATATCCAAGATGATGTCATTTATAATCCAAATAATAAAACCAATACTTCTTATAAAAATTGGATTTCTATTGTTGTTATATTTTCAAGGAAAACACACAAAACCTTTGCAACAAGTCCTTACTATTAATCTCTAATATAATAGATTCATATATATTAATTTTTTAAAGAAAAAACCTATAAAATATTATTTTATAACAAATCAACCCAGCATGATTTCTCTGCTAAGGAAAAACATCACTAGGAATCCAATTAACTACTCAATTACCAATGGCCAATGGACAGAACTAAGGGACTAAAGATATCTATTGGGGATAAATTTACAGTAAAATTTTCTATTAAGTTATAAAAACCAAAATCAACATTTTAATATTGATAATATATATAAACCAATAATAACATTTTCAATAAATCCCAGTCAATACCCCCCATGAATAACTATATTATTAAGACATCCAAACATGATACTAATGTCAAAATAAATTACCAATACATAAAGAGTATAATTTTATGGAGAAACAAAATGAAACCTATACAACCACTCCACATAACGCTCAATGATAACAGAAATATCTCTAAGATCACTTCAAAAATCATCTCCCAACTATTGACACTTATTGCCTTTACCTGTATCATCATTCATATAATTTATATGTATATGTGGTGTGCATATATAGATAGTAGAATTAAATCCTTATTTGAAATCACTTCAATACCAAAAATCCCATAGAGGTGAACATGATCATATATAAACGTTATACATATTTTAAATGAATTAAAAATAACATTTTGTGTATACAAATAATGGATTAGGAGTTAAACAAGTCACAAAAATAGTCTTATTTCTACTTTGACCAATATCGGTATTTTATATGATATAAAATGTGAAATAATGTATCCCAACACATGGTGAAAATCATCTGATGTAAAATACAATTAATTATCATAAATGTTTAAACCCCAACTCAAGGCATATCAAATCCCATATATCATATTTCAGTATCATACTTACTCTGGCCCAATTAATCCAACAACACCCCAATATTATGATACTTTTCACAAAATAAAATGAGTTATAATAAATAATCGCAAATGTATGTTAACTATAAAAAATATAGACCCTCATTTGTAATGGTAATACATTGTAATATTTTAAAATATATTCCCAGAACTAGGTGTTCAGACTGGCACGATTTTGAGTCCTAGTGTGCCCATATAAATTTTGGCAGTAATATTATGTATCTCATATACTGTTCATGTGATATAAATAGGTTATATCATAATTGATTTCTTTAATTTAATATATGAGCAATGGTTGAGTATAGAGCATGGTGATTACCATAGGTGGGACATATGATTTTTTTGTTTGGGTCTTCTATTGAAAAATTCATGGATGGCGTAACCCTAAATAAAATAATTAATTAAAATTATTTTTGCTTGGTCGCTACTGGGAGTAACATCTAATTGGTGAATCAGATTTGGAATCCAGGACCACCGTTGTGTTAGCATCATGGTGTTTATCCTATGGGAATTCTTATGTGAGGGTGTCTGGGAGGTTCAGATTCCACGACCACTGGTGGTTTCCTATAAATATGAGTTTAAGGAAATGATCAAGTTTTTGGATCATTTCATATCACTGCAGAAGGATCCCAATCCTCTCCTTCTGATGGAATTTCGACACCAAATTCATTGTGGATCACAAAGAGATTTTAGATCTGATTAGATCAGGGTGTAGTGAACACAATTTTGGACCACCGTCATGCGGCGTTTTGGTGGCGGTCTAAAGGCTATTTGGCTGTATATGGTAGCATTATCAATGGGAGCTGATGAGGTGGTCGGCCGGGTGCTGGGGGATGGAAGTGTGGAGTACGGCTGAGGTGGAGGGCTAGAGATCTGAGGCAATGCAGGTCATGCAGGGAGTAGACACTGGTGGATCCACTAGATGTGGTTGGAGCATGATGGTATGGGACAGTAGTGCCTATTGGAACAGTTGTGCAAGGCCAAGGTAATGTGGCTGACCATAACGGGTCAAACCAACCATAATGGGCCAGGATAGCTTAAAAACATGATATCATCAAAACTGTGCATCTGTTTCTCATTTCATCTACAACTATATGTTCCACTAATTGAGGATGATTTTGTTGACCAGTTCGTGAATTTTATGACTTCATTCCATCACTCGGTTGAGGGAAACTCCTTCGTTTAATAATCCTAATTTAATTATGATTATTTGGTGTTTT
Source organism: Viscum album (assembly GCA_963277665.1). Taxonomy (NCBI): domain Eukaryota; kingdom Viridiplantae; phylum Streptophyta; class Magnoliopsida; order Santalales; family Viscaceae; genus Viscum; species Viscum album. Next base: position 305,321,151 of record OY728166.1, read on the forward strand.
GGTATTGGATGTGGAATTTTAATATGATGCCAGATTTATGTTCCAGCAGAAATAGCATGAACCTAGACCTTGGTTTGAATTTTCAATACTACATTCGGTTGTTTAATCCAATGTTGATTTTTAGGCCCCACGAAGATCAATTCTAATGAGTTGTGGTGAATTGCATCTTCTTCAATGAGTGTCCATTTGGCCCAAATGATTAGTTGATCCCATGGGTTTTTCTAGGAGGATATCAATGGTGTGATCCATTTTATGTGTTCATGTATCATGGCACTGGCCCGATGAAGCATCATTCGGGTAAGGTGTTTGTATATGTGGCTTTTTCATCGACTGTTTGTTTCAGGTTAGTGTATATTCATTCCTAATTTCTTTTCCTCAATGATCACAATGGAATGATCTATTTGGTTATCCTAGTCCATTTGAGGGGGGAACATAGTAAAGTTATATTTTCTCCCTTCGTACCTATGATGATTGTCGTGAACTCATCAGCCTTTTGGTCCAGTTGTTCCATGTTCTCATGGAGTACACTGCCATGCCATGGGATACTTGTTCAAATATTAGTACTTGAGTATGGATGGGTACCTGGACATGCGATGAGGTAGGGTCTCACATCAGGTGGTCCCCACAGGCACAAGGTACTACACTCTGAATCTTCTACATCTCGTATCTTCTTTTTATGGACTTAGATATTGGAATACAAGTATCCTATCCTTAGTGTCTTTCTTCGTAGAATGTGATGGTTCCCTCCATAGGGGTTTTTGATATTTAATGTGACTTGTTTTGTGCATGACGCATTGTATGAAATGATCTAGGATGGATATGATCAGGAAATTTTGTAAGATATTTTCATGATTTCCCTCCATCTGGGCTGGACAACGGTGTTCCTCGATGTTGTTTGAGAGGTACCATTCTTCAGGAACGGCCAATGTAGTTCATTGATGATATTCTATGTGGCGCCATCTATCCTGGATAAGAATGGGTCCTTGATGACAATATATGGGTTCCCTCCAATGAATTTCATGGGTCCAAGATGATATTTTTAGAGGAACCATCCATCTAGGATGAACATGGTTCCTCGACGACACTAGAGTGTCAACAACCAACTAGGCAGGGAATTGTTCCTCAACTTGTTTCAAGAGGCACCCTCCAGTCGGGATGGACATGGGTCCCCAGTGGTCTATAGTGGAACCCTTCAGTCGGGATAGGAATGGCTCCTAATCCTTGAGGCACAACCTATTACCTATGTGGATCAGTGACGAGACATGATTTCACAAAACTATGGACCCTCATGGAATATGGGCACTTTTTTCCATCATGACACATCCATGTGATGAAAACATAAACCGCAAGGGAGAGACACAACCACCCAGAGAAGATAGAATCAATGTGTGGTAATTGAGTCCCACTGACAATCTTGTTTAGGGAAGACATGTGGGATGTAGGGAATCATTTGTGGTTACATATAGAACTATTGGTGAATCTTTTCATTGGTTGAGATGTGATATGGAGATCTCTTTACCCTCTCATTTTTGTTTCTTTAACTGAGTATATTTATTTATATCCTATTGTAGTACCCACTCTTTTGGTTTTAGATACTATATTTCTTGGAGAGGGTAACACACATAAGTTTTTACACATGATTTTTGTGTCTAGATTCTCATTTTTTTAAAAGTATACTATCCCATAATTGGAAGTGAATACATAATGATATGTTCATATTCTCATTGTTTTGAGCTCCTTGTGTTTGGATGAGTTTTCCATCAAACTCTTATTGGGTAGAGCTACAATATTTTAGTGTACCATGTCCAATCTACTGCTTTTCACTTCAATGTGTCTTTGATGGATCCCCCATCATCTTTTTAGGTCATCTTACTAAGTATTTTTATACTCACCCATACATGGTATTTTACTGCATTGGTAGTGCCTTATGCCGAAGATGAATAACTTTATTGTGACTTAAGAGGAGATTATGTATACGTGTTCATGGACCTCATAAGGTTGACATATCTTGGGATCAAAGTGTGAGGGCCTCTCAGTGGTTTAACATTTTCAGTTACTCCCATGTTGTGGAAGTTTTCTGGATGGGTGTGTATTTTTTCACTTTTCCCTTTCAATTTACTTTACATCACCTATAATTGTGTTTATTAGAGGTAGATACATGATGGTGGTTTTTTTAACATAGTGTGGTATCTTTGTTTTTCATTTCCCTATGTACTTTTTTATTGATTGGGAAGTGTGTGTGTGGTTAAAGGTTCTTATGTAAATTCCTCTTAGATTTTTATGCCTTTATCTATTGTCTCCACCCCAAAGCCTATAGAGGTGGACTTCAGGAAATTGTGTCTTGATCCCTAGCATTTGTGAGGTTGTGAAAATGTGGCATTGGATCTAGTTTTACCATCGGGATGTTTCTTGCACATTTTCCTAAAAAGGCCTTGGTTGGGTTTAGGGAATAAGTTTCAACGTGTGGCTAGAGTGTCCCATAGGCCAGAGAGTCCATTGATGGTAGGGCGGTTGATATAGCCATTCACTGGGACCCTAACTACCCTCTTGTAGACTTGGAACATTGAGAAAATTGTTTTACATAACTTTGGTGCCTGCATGATATAGTATTATGTTCTAGTCTAATGTTTTAAGTTAGCTCCCCATTAGGGTTGATAAATATTCATATTCTCATTTGACTATGGTATTCTTTAATAAGTAATATGTTTTCTTTGGGATTATAGACATCATGTATACCATATTTGATTATTGAAGATGATCCCATGTGTGATAAGGCCTCACTTAAAGACCCATAAAGGGATCCTCATCCTACTTGTTGGGAGGATGGAGAACCTCCAACAATTGAGTAGTAGACAGTTCCATTAGAGCAGTATGAGAACGTGCACAGGATGAGCGCACTCCATAAGATCATGCATCACTGACTACTGGGGTTCCAAAGTGAGTCGTACCGTTAGGAAGTAAAGGTTTTAATAGAGTATATTTTCACCTCTTTAGATTTTTTAGACACTGATTTATTAGAAGGTGGATTTGGCAGCCATTATTTTCCATAGAGCAGCTGGACGTTGGGGGAGTTTCAATACTCAAATGAATGAAGAGTCAGTAATCTCAGGGGGTGACCTCTAAAAGATGTTCTGTGAGAATTAACATCCATCCTACATATGTTTCTTTTGGAATTAGGATCTTATGATGCTTCAATAGGGAGGTGTGGTTTTGGTTGAGTACGCGACTAGGATCGTAGACATTATATGCTACTTATAGAATATAATCTATGATGTCTACATCTGATCATGAAAGTATTAAAAGGGACTCTACAAAGAGATCCATGCTACTGTATCATCCTCGTTTATCCGCACATATTCCCGGGTTCTAGAGTTGGAATTGGTGATAGATATATTTTCTTTAGTTGAATTCTAGTTAGATGATTTTGTAAGTGGCCACATCAGAGTCGAGACATCAGTCATAGCAAGAAGATGTTAGTTGGCAAGGCCATGATGTTGGAGGGATTCCCCTAATCAGACATAGTCACATCGTTTTGTATAGTGTAGAACACCAATGAATCCCAAGGGGGACTACTATTATGCTTGTGATAAGAGATGTCACATGGCATGAGATTGCCTGACTAGACTTAATGTGCTTCCTAGGAAGATAGTAAATGAACTGTCACGTAAAAGATAGTGTCGTGATCAGTGATCTCTTATGTGAGGAAAAGGTGGTACCTAGGGTGGTAGTACTGATAGGGAATATATTGGACCGAGGGTGGTTGATGAGGCTATGAGGTCCTTCTACCACCACCACTATGTGGCCCACATCAGGTTAAGGGAGCTGGTGGTTGGGACTGTAGGCAGCTGCATGCTTTGGGTTTTTATGATTCTACAGCACGCGACAAAATTAGATGAATGCTCTATATATTTTCTACCTTTTTTATAACATTTTAGAAAATATGTGAGGTATTTTTTTCTCCATTCTTCCTTCATGGGATTTTAAAATGGTGATGCGGGGTGTCGGTGTAGACCTATGTCGGTGTGATTCAGAGTAGTTTTCAATGAATGAGGAAGAGGGTTTCTTCTCCCAACAAGAAATATTTTTTTGATACGAGAAAAACTATGACTGAGAGTTAGTTCCACCCAATGTATATTGTATCGTGTTATGGTGGATGATTCCCATTAACTTATGGGTTCATTGTAGGGTTATGTAGTGGAATGTTAGAGAAAATCATGGCATTGCTGGTGGAGTTTCTTAGCATGACCTCTTTTCCTTTGAGATGCGATTAGTGGCTATGGAAGAGTATCTAGTTTGGGTTATCTCTCATTCCATGATAAATAATGATGAGTGGGATATGTTATGTGTTTTTTGTATATTTACTCCTACAGTAGTATGAGTTTACTCCCCTATGCTATTTTTTGGTACCTTTCATGCTCAACATAGATCATGATAATATATTTACCAAGTACAGGTCAAGGAGATAGACACACCATGAACATAACTATGTGAGTCAATATTTTTTTAAAGGAAATGGTAGTATTTTCACGGAAGATATAGATTCACTATCCTCTAGGAGAGTATGTTGTGGTTTGGACTTACCACTAGAGTCTGAGGCAGATCATCATTCAAAGAGACATGAACCTGAGGCGGCAATGCTGGTTGGACTCCCTACAAGTCTATGAATTTGAGATAGTATATACACTAGGGTGGGAAAAATTGTGATAGATTCCCTTAATATGAAGTCTTAGGCCCAATTAATCTGGGATGATTCAGATCTATTATCTTCCCTAATCTGACCCTAGTAGAGAAGGAGGGTATAATTTTTTCTTCAGTGTACGGTGTTGACTACATCACATCTCAAAATTGTGAGGGATTCCCCCCAACAAGATTTCAACTGAGAGTTCATTTATGACTCATATATCTACATCTAAGGAAATATATATATTTTCTAGGAAGAAGGAATCACAAGACCTTTTCCCATGGAAAAACAATGGTTCTGGTTGTGATGTGCATGATGACTGGGGACAGAGTTCCTTTGGGTTGTTGCAGCTTCTTGAAATTCCATAGTTGGAATAGAACAACATATCCCGAAATTTTATCATAGGGATTCCTCACAAAAAGAAGGACCATTACCTTATTTGGGTAATAATGGATCCACTCGAGATGTAGGCACACTTCATTATAATCCGGGAGTAGAGTTCGTTTCAAGCATTGAAGTAGTTTTACATGCGGGAGATTGTCTGCATTCATGTATACCAACAACAATTGTCACGAATCATGGAACACATTTTACATCACAATTGTGGAGAGGTGTATAGGAGGTGTTCGAGACCCAACTGTTGATGAGTAAAACCTTTCACTCATCCCATCTCCACCCGCCATATCAATGGGATGATTGAGCATGCTATCTTGGTGTTGGAGGACATGATGAGGGCTTGTGTGTTTGGTTTCTTATGGAGAATAATGTTATACCTGAGGTTCTTTGGGCCATTTAAGATTGCGTAGAAGTTTAAAGAGGTTTCCTCCTGGATTTCCCTACACCCACAGTTAGAATGGGTCCTTGATGTTTTCCATAGGTCATAGCTGAGGAGATACATGAATAAATCTATGTGTATCATCAATATGAGTGAACGTTATGAGGATGGGTCATCCCATTTAATTGTGTGATATGGTAGCACATAAACTAGCACGAGAGTTATTGGGAGCAGGAGATCTAGATTCAGGACTTTTATCTTGAGTTCTTTCCCTTGTTTTCTATTTTGGGGATGAAAATCATAAAAGATGGAATAATGTAGAGACCCTGTTTTTCCTTGTAATACTTCTAAATTTTTCTACATATATTTCTATTTCTAGGTGCTGAGATGACATGGAATTAGGGGGACTAGTGTGCCTTAAATAAATTTTACAAACATATTATGTATGTTTTATATTTTTCATGAAACAGAGTTGGGATATCTATTAAATTATAGCTCATATCAGAAATATGATTCCACATTTGAGTCTGGAGTGTTGTGTTTACCCTATGTGTGACACAACATTTTATGGAAAGTTACTTCTATAGAAAATGTAATGGAGGGCGTAATCGTAAATAAAATAAATTAATTTATTTATTTTATTTTTAATTTTATATATAATTTAATCTGAATGGTGACTTCTAATTGGAATTTGAGACCAAAATTGGGTTTATAGCATGGTGTTTACACTAGGGGATACCTCAGGTGAGATGGTGTGTGGGGTTTATATTACGTGACTACTAGTGGATTCCTAATAATAAGAGTTTGAGGAAATGATCAAGGGTTTGGATCATTTCCTCGGATGACTGGAAAATTTGAATCCTATCCTTCTGTTGTAAATTTGATTCTGAATTCTTATTTTATCTAAATGAGAATTCATATTCGAGTATATCAGAGCATAGAAAAAACAAAAATGGATCATAAATACATGTAATATTTACCTTTCTAATTAGTAATCCCCCAATTTATGTTTTGTATGTTAAAATATATTTCGGATCATTTTTACATATTTAAAAACTTTTTGTTGATGGCCTTACTAACCCGGACATTTACTGTTTCAATTCTGGATCACTCGTTCTTAATTTTCTTCACATGTTCATCACGTTCTGTATTGATACAAATTTTTACATATTCAAACAACATATGATGTCAACAGAATCATAGATATCATAAGGTTTTGATCCTATGATTCCAAATCTACGATGGTTTTGAGTTTTGGGTCCCGAAGGAGGTGCGACGGTGAGAAAAATCAATGCCTACTTTTCTTCATCACAAAATGTTGGCGAATCATTGAAAATAGCATAAGTGTGTGATGATTGCATCCCAATGAGATCGGGTCTGGTATCACAACAATTTTTGGGAAACCAGAGTAGTCCTGGTAGTCCATGTATGGAGCACCATTGTGCGGAGGTCTGGTGGAAGTCCAGCAGTAGAGGCCGGTGACAACTACGAGAGCTACCAAGGCGGTTGCCTGGGTATTGGGTAATGGTGGTGTGGAGCGCATGTGTCGAAGAGGGTCAGTGGGCCGAGGTCATATGGGGTTCCCAGGATGAGAACAATGGAGGATGAATTGAAGGCATTTCGAGTGTGGCGTCCCCGACTGGTGGAGTAGGCTGTGACGGTTGGGTCGGTCCAAGGTGTCTGGGCCGACCAGAATGGGAAAGACAGGCCAGAAGGGGCCACCGCAGCTTCAAACCATGATATCATTTAAACTTTGAGTTTGTTTAATGTGATGTCTATTTCCATGTGTTAATCTCACAAAGATGGATATTTTTAGACTAGTTTTTAAATTTTTAGAATTGGTTTCATGAATCAGTTGCATAAAATGACTTTGTTCCAAAAAAATAATTTAATTATTATTATTTGAGGTTTCATGTATTAAATGTGGAAACTGCATACAATATCCAATTAATGCCTGATTAGCAGCAGTATGATCATGTACCCTGGGAAGACATTTCAATACTACATTCATTGTTTTAACCCAAGGTTGATGTGTGGGACCCATCATGCTCGATTCACACGTGCTGCGATGAAATTCATGTTTATATCAAGGTGTCCATTTTGGATGAACGAATGGACGATCCCATTTGTTTTTCGTAGAAGATAAAAATGGTGAAACCTATTTGATGTGTTCTGGGATCATGGAACTGGACCCACAAAGCACCATATAGGCATGTTGTTGGGAGATGCATCTTCTACATAGAGTGTCTGTTTCAGTTGAGGGAATAGTTTATCATGATCCCTTTTCAAAAAGTATTGCAACTATGTGATCTGTTAGTTTATTTGGAAACCTCTAGGGGAACGTCTGTAAAATTATTTTTTCATCAATTGGACCCATGATGAGTGACGTCTGCTTATAAGCCTTTTTTGCTCGATGTGTCATGTACTCTGGGAGTACACTGGCATGGATTGGGGTATTTTTTCACAGTTTAGTAACCGAATATGGATGGGCACATGTCCAGAATATGTGGTGGGGTTCCATGTTGTGTGGGACCAACAAGCACCATACACCACACTATGAATCTTCTACCTCTCGTATATCATTCTTCATGACCCATATTTTGGCATGTGAGTAGCCTACCGTGAGTGTATTTTAATCTAGAATGTGATGGAACCCTCTATAATAGTTTTCAAGATATGATGTGAAATGTTATTGGAATGATTACATTCATGTGATTTCCAAAGATGGATTGGATCAAGTAGGTTTATTAGTTATTTTCGAGCATTCCCTTTGGCCGGGTAGGATATTGGCATTCTATGATGTTTTCATAGAGGTTCCATCTAGTAGGGATATATAGTTTAGGACATTGATGATATTCCAAGTGGAACTCTCCAACTAGGTTTGTCATGGGTCCAAAATGACACAAGAGTGGTACCATTATATTAGGAAGGGCATGGGTCCTCAATGAAATTTATATTGGTACCCTTCAGTTGAGTTGAGCATGGTTCCTCTATGACACTAGAGTTACACCCTCATACTAGGCGGGGCATGGGTCCTCAACCTATTTTGAGTGGCACCCTCAAACATGGGTGAGCATGGGTCCTCGATGTCCCTATAGTGGCACCCACTAGTCATGTTTGCGGTGGGTCCTGAACTATGCTGCACAACCTCCTGACTATGTAGATTAGTGACAAGACTTGGTTTGATGTAACTTTGGACCAATAAATAAGTGTCATTATTTTCCCCACCGTGATGCATCCACGTGTTTCGACCTAAAAACATGATGGTTAGATAGTTACACCCATAACGAAGAGTATCAAGATGTGGTGATTGAGTCCCTTTGACTTGGGAGTTCAAGTTTGTCATGTTGGATAATGGGCATCATTGGTGGATATTTCTATAACTATTATAGATAGTTTTCTTTTGATGAATTTTGGGATGGAAATCTCCTTACTCTCTTGTTTTGGATTATTTAAATAACCATATAAAAATATATATATCGTTTTTCAGTAACCACTCCTTGGGTTTGGGATACTCTCCTTCCATGAGAGGTGAAGATGTGTGGGTTTTCCACATACATTATGTGTCTAGATTCTCATAGTTGGATGAGTATACTCTCCTACTATAATTAGAGAAGACTCGATGAGAATTTTATATTCTCACCATTTCGAGGTCCTTTTGTTTAGATGAGTTTTCTTTCAATATATTTTTGGGTAGATATGTACTCTTTTACTATACCATGCCATAACTACTCCTTTTCTATTCAGTGTATCATTGAGTGCTCCACCTTTGCCTTTTTGGGGGGTCCTACTGAGTATTTTTATACTCACCCTTGCACAAGATTTTCCCACACATGTCATTCCTTATGAAGATGATGGATAGGTTGATTGTGACTTCATAGTAGATTAGGGATACATTTTCATGAAAACATATAGTGGTGGAGCTTGGGATCCTGAAGCAGGGTTGTCTCAAGAGTTTTAATTTTTTGTTACTACCTGGTTGTGCACTTTTATGGTTGGGCATGTATTTCACCCCTTTTTTATTTTAGTTTACTTTACCGCACATGTACATGTACTAATTAGATAAAAATTCATGTTTATGGTTTATTTATAGCTTTTTGGTATCTTTTTATCTTTTCCCTCTACAATTTTTCATTGAGTTGGTTGTGCGTGTTTATATAGGTTTTTAGAAAAAGGATTTCTCGAGTTTGGTGTTCCTTCAGCACTTTTCACCACCCCATGGCCTATATAAGTAGTCATGGGGTAATTGTAGCTCGATCCACAGAATGGGTTTGGTCTTAATATAAACATTACATACCACAATTTTTACCCTCTTTAGCCAACATAAATATATATTCTATTTTCAAAACCATATATAAAAGTCCTCAAAACAAAACACACTTCTATGCATATAAACATAATTTTCCTCAAGAGTAATTCAAAAAAAAATCAATATTCTGTGACACCTATACTAGATTCTCAATTAACATTTTGTTAATTATTAGATCACTCTTTATATATCAGTTTATAATATTAAAAATTCATTTTCAAGAATGTATACATAACTTAATCCATGATCTTTTAATGATAAAAATCATCAATAGAAATAACTATTTATTTAGTTTTATTTTATGTGTTTAGCCAATATACACATGTAATTTTACATAAAAACTTATTAGAGTGGATGAACTCATATAAAAACACTAATAATATCTTAGATTTATTTTAGGAAAAAAATCGCTAAAAATCAACCATTTATAATACAAATTTATATAAAAATATATTACACATTAACATTTTAATTTATAATTAAAATTTCTACTTCATCCCTCAAATTATCCAGAATATTATCAAATTAAATAAAAATGTCAAATTAAAAATCTATATTATCATTTCTCTAATTTAGATATCATTAAACACATGAAATTACAAAATTTTAGAATTCAAACACATTTATAAAATATGAATACTAATTTTTAGTTCCTAAAAAATTATTATATACCATTTGAACAAATTTTACATTAAAAATAAGAGTAATATATTATTTAATCACAATATCGGTTCAAATTTCATATAATATTTTATACTAAACCACAATAATGAAATAACTTTCCTACCTCAAATTATGTGAATTGTTTTTAACAAAATAAAAGGCTTATTTTCTTCTAAAAAGGGTATCCAAAAAATCAAACAAGTAGAAAATAAAAAGAAAACAATTAATCAATGACAAAACCATGAAGCCTTCATATAAAAGGATGTGTCTCTAAAGTTACATATCACAATGAATCTGACACTATATAAAAAATCGAATTTTATCAATAAGATAATGTTGAATTAACCATTTAAACTTAAAGATGGAAATAGATATAATAGTGAGGAAGAAATCCATAATACCCAAACCCCCCAATATAGAAAAAAATTATTCAAAATAAATCTATTGATAGTAAATTTTTATCATTCTCTCATAAAAAAATAATAGGATACTTATCAAATACGATGTCACATGTCACCACCACCTAGTTGATCACTAGCCACCCGATGCCGAATGACCAGCTACCCAATGGATAGTGTGAATGCATCTTCTTATCTAACCTTATTCATGGTACTTTATACACAACCACAATGTATTATATTGTCTTAGATGCATGATTTTGGAAAATTCAACCTCAAATTCCACTCTAGTCCATTTCCTTCTCCTTTAATATGAAAAATAAACTATAAATAAACCAAAAATTAAAAAAAAATTAAAAATATCACACCCAAAATGTTTTTTTGTTACACCTTAGAACACTATCAATAATGTAACATAAATTATAATTTGAGGCCCTATATGAGAGTAAAATTAAATGTAGGAGATAGGTAGTCATGTGAGTCAAAGAGAGGGATTAATATAGGGGTAGAGACAAAGGGAAAGCAATTTTTAAAACAAGTGATATAATAAATTTGGTTAAATAACTCTATGAAGAACCATTCATTGGATGTTTCCTCCTCTATGATAATACACATGATTATCATTTTTTGATATTTACCCATAAACAAACCATTACTTTATTAAAGAAATATATTTTATTCCATTTTCTATCATGACCTCACCAAATGTTTCTCACTTCTAAAATACCATTATTAAGGTATATTTGACACATATATAATCCACTAAACTCTTTCAAATGATCATACATTAATTTACATGTATTTTTAACTTTTCCATACATTTTAATCATATAATATCCATTTAATTTATTTTCATTAAAAACAAAGTGTTACATTAGCGAGTAAACATATCATTTTTTATTTATTTTATAATAAAAGACTATCCATCATATATTTTATATATATTATATAATAATTTTATTTAATTATTTATCCTCTATGATTTTTAGTGTTATTGTATTTATTTAGAGGTAGATGCAATCTTTACAAAGATTCATGTTGAGATTCATGATCATAATAGAAAATATTTTCTGAGAGGGAAGCATTAATTTAGTAGAATTTATCAATATTAATAATGATTATGATGTTATCACATGGGTGTAGAATTATTATATAATCTCATAATATATTGATTTATTTTATACCATATGATTCATTAATAAAATTCCAATATTTCTTACTGTAATATTGAACAACAACGCTATATAAATATGATGGTTGAATTAGTCTATATAATTATTGAACCATTATTTTTTTATAGTGAGTGAATTTATTTTAGGGATTAATTTTTTTATGTTATTGAGGATATAATGGCCGAAATGATGAATTCGTAATATTTTTTGGAGTTTCTAATTTCATTTGGATATTTCATACCATAAAGATAAAATAATAATTTTAACACAAAATGATATCAAATAAAAATTCCTAATTAATTATTGATTTAAAAATGGTATGTTTACCATAGGGAATAAATACTGATTAATATATTCTAATTTAATTTTCGAATTATTGGGTGACCAAAGAGTTTTTGAGGCATTTGGGGGAACATTCCTATAAATAATGCTTTAGGTAATCAATTTTCCTTTATATTTTATCAAATTTCTCTCAGATATTTGTGTTTTATTATTAGTTTAATAATGAATTTAAAAGACAACAATATCCAATATATGGAAACATATAACAAATGTAAACATAAAAAAGTTCAATAAATTGGTGTTCTAAGTAGAATCTATCCAGAAAACCAGATTTGTTACTCTGAATCATTATTTCTACATACAATTTTTATTATACCATGACTTATTATTTCTATAAGGGTATAAAAAATATATACTCTTTCTAATTTGTAATTATTATAAATAAGAAATCCAAAAATCTAAACCATTATGTTTTAAAATTCACCAAACATAGGTTTTGCTATGTTATGGTTCTTGGATTCAATCCATGATATTTGAGTTGGTTTTTAATTTTTTTTAACACCCATCATTTCACAATTTTACATCATGGAAAATATTTTAAGGGGTAATATTTTATTTATAATGGTTTAAAATCTTTTTTAAGGATTATTAGTTATTTAAATACATTAATTGGGTTTATGTTTTATCTCATTAACAATAAAAATGTTTATAAAACATTTAGCCTCCTTGGATTTTATTCATGCATTAAATCATCTTTATAAAATTGGTCTCTTCAAATCATCATGGATTATAGTATTACTATTGAGGAGACCATATTATTTAAACATACTACTTATCCATGTTAATTCATGTTTTTATTAGTTTTTTTATTGTAAAACTAATCATATAGATTGTATTGATGATTTCCATGTATGGAGGATCATCTATGATGGACCAATAACATCAGATATTACATAATGTTTTTATCAAACATAGATAATTAGAAGAATAATCCATTATGGAATCTGTTTAGGTGTTGAAAATATATTTTATTCATTTATATTATTATTATTTAATTTCATAGAAGATTTTTATTTGAGTTTTTATCCCTAAACAACAATTTTAAAGTATATTTGATAATTGTAAACTCATTGGTTCAACATACCATATATTAAATTTGTAAAGTATGTTTAATAAATGGTTATATATTCACATATATTCTTATCATATTATTCCATATGTCGATTTAGATATTTATATTTTAATCTTTACCTCAATAATCAAAATTTTTGGGTTTATTGATTTTTTTATTCTTGAGAAGTTGGGGAATCAAGAGAGATGTTTACTAATATCTCAATTAATGTAATATGATACATTAAATATTAATAATTTGTCTTCTCATTTTAAAAATGTGGATTGTTTCATGGGTGTTTTTTACATTTTTCATAGGTTTTTGATTTCTTCATGTGTCCCTTATTGATTTTTTATTTATTTCCATCAGATTTGTCTTTAGAAATCATGAATGATGGAATAATGGATGGATTCTTATGGATGAATGGTTATCATATCATGTATTATAGAATGTGAGTTACTAGTGGGATTATAATGATGATGGATTTCATGCAATTGATCAGGGATTCGAAGTTATAGAGGATACATGAAGTTATTTTCTTATATTTCCTTTTTTCATATCTCATTGTTCAATTCTAGATGTTACTTTAAGCAATGTATTATAGATGATAAATAATATGTGTTTTTTTATAATTAGTTTTAAAATATTGGTTCTAAGAAGGTGGAATTACAATATACGGGGTTAGGTAGCCAACAATTTAGAAAGTGTGGGGTTTCACCTTGTTTAATAATATATTTTATATATAGGTTTATTCTTTATATATGGGGTTATAAATTTAGTAATTTATGTGATGATTTATCCCTATGAATTTTGATACTCATAGGTGGATGGTAGTATATTGATCTATTTACACATGATGTAAATTGATTCTTAAGATATGTTTATTATTACCACAATAATTACATATGTACATTCAAAATTTATGATTATTCACTTCATGTGTGTGGTGTTAATGATGAATGTAACAAGGGTTGTTCAAGGTTATGGGTTTTGTGAATTACATATTATTGTTTTGTTATTTTGGGTGTTAAAGACATATTCAATTACTACTTGAACATTACCCAATTTAGTGGATGAGTGAAACATAAATATATTTAGTGGGAGATTACTAAATGATAATCATATAAACCCTACCCATATACACACAACTATTTTTAAACTAAATATTATGGTTATAACATGAAATACCTGAGGAATTGTGATGTCTTTTTTGTATATGTTTTCATTGTAAAAAATTAATACATAATTATTTTAGAAATATTATTTGAGTATTCAAAATCTTATAATTAATTTCGAATCACAGTAAATGTGTAGAGAATTTTTTCCAAATATACTAAAAATTTGTCTATGGAAATTGGTCTTGATTGACCATGTAGAATGAACGTGTATATTATAAAAGAGTTAGAGTTGAATTTTTTGATGAATCGATAGAAAAAAATCCTCTCCACCATGAATATATTTTATTCGACCATGAATGTCTTAGAGTTAACTATATAGAGAAACAAAAGTTACTACGAATGAAATTTTCCCAAATGTGATAGATAGAGTTGTATATACAGAAAAAAGGTCTACTATACATCATATAAAAATCACCATGGGTTTTATAAATTTTATAATTTTATAATATCATTTATTATGATATATGTACTTCCAAATAACTCTACAATTATTTAATTCGATATTTTTTTTCATATTTAATTGTGTTTTTAATGTAAATATGGTATTTAATTTTGATGATGTTTTATTGATCATTATTCACAAATATATTTTTATAAATATGTTTCACCATGATTATTTATAATAATATGAGGTTTCTTTATTTTAATTTTATAGTCAAGGGATAGATATTTAATTTTTTAATGACGATATTTTAAATCAATTTTTTTTTGTTTTAAGTAATATTTGAATAGGTAGTTTGACCGATACCATTTTGGGAATATATAAATATGGACATTTTTTTCAATGATTAAATGTCCAATAAAACATTTTTATCATGACTATATTATATTGTATTTTATTCAATGTTATCAAGATATATCAAATACATATAAAATGAGAAATTAATGTTCAATTTTTTTTTAACTATATATATTAAAAATATAAAATGTAATCAAATAACTATATTGATAACTCAATGACCAAATAAGGAAAATAAGCTGATGAGAATTGAATGATTCATTGTGTATAATTTTTTTGAGAGAGATGGATTTGGAGAGTGAGATCATGTGAAAAATTCTTATATTTTAATGAATCAATGTCTTGTTTGTATTATTATGATTGAGATAATAATTCAACAAGGAATAATAAATTGCTTTGTCACTACTACTAGTGCCTATATTGTTGGAGGATAATTTTTAAAAGTTTTTTCTATATTATGAAATCTATGGGAGATAATTTTCAATAAATTAAAATATTTTCCTTATAAGAAGGAATAACTAGGTATCATATGTTGAGAGACATTGATGATATGTGGATGATACCAGCCTATCTTGTATTAATTTTATTTTATTATAGAATCATTTGGGCATTAAATTTCTGTGATCAAAGTAATGATTTAATCACATGATGCAGAGATAAAAATTACAAATATTGTGTATACTCATTTCATTTTTTTCAATTTTATACATGTATGGAAGAGAAATTTTATTATTTGATTCATGTGATAACTAGAACTAGAGATTCATAATAAAGAAAATCATAAAAAGGGAGTAACTTTAATTCTACTTATCCCATTTTTGATGTTATATTTTCATTCATTTATATGTATTTTTAAATGTATTAGGGCATCTAGGTCCCCTCTTAAGAATCTGTACTGGTTTGATCAAAATTATCATTGATCATTTTCTTTAGTTTTACTATTGATTAATATGGATATAGGATGGATAATCAAAATACTATTAATAGTAATGTAATATTTACTTTTGATGGTAATAACTATTATAGATGGAAGAACATTATAGTACCCCACATAAAATCATACGTCCTTGATGATTTTGATGATGGAACTATTAAATATACTTATATTAATATAGTAACTCTCATGAATCTTACTGACAATATGAATATTGTGAATGGTGAGAAGGCTATGATTTTTCATTTTATTTTTTATCTGAAAAGGTATTCATAACTATAAAGGGGTTGAGTAAGGTAAAATAAATATGGGATGAGATTGTGAATATTTATTAAGTAAATTGAAAATTGAAATAGGTCAAATAAAATATCAATATTTAAAGATACAATCAGGAATAATGAGGAATGTACTGATAGATGTTCTATAATGTTCAATGAGATTGTGACTAACGTCAATGTATTTAGAGAAAATTACGAGGAATATACTATTTTTAATGAATTTATAAGTATTTTACATAACAATATCTATGATAATGATTCCTTGTTATAAGATAATGGTTTAAATCCACCCTCTCATGATGAATTACCATGTGAATTATTTTTATATGAAATGATAAATGATTTTATTTTCAAAAATAAAATTATATAGGATACAAATATCACTTTCAATGTAATATATATTATTAAACTCAAGTATAGAATGAATATTCATCTATCGATTTTTTCGAAGATGAATAATAAGATGGCGATATCAAAAATATTATGTCACCTATTTTTTAAAAAAAATTAGAGAATGAAGATGAAAATATAAAGTATATTTACCATTGAAATGTTTTAACTCAGATGTTAAGTCATTTTTAATATATTAAAAAAGATAAATGTATTATGTTGCAAGATTATATACAATACGAAAAAGCAATAAAGAAGTGATGGAATAAAAATATCAATTATTAAATCATTTCGAAAACTTTTGATGAAAAGAAAAACCGTTATATAAATTAAAGGAAAAAATTTTTGAGTGAGAAAGAATATGGTGATATATTTACCCAAGTAAGTGAAGTAAAATATGATGAAATTATATAAAAACATCATACATTCATGGATCCTATTTATGAGAATTATAAAACTTCAATCGATGATGTGAATGATAAAGATGATTATTTTGAGCGTCTGTTAAATATTGAATTAGTGGTTTGTAAATACAAAGCTCATAAAGGGGATCAAGATACTTGAGCTGGATATTGAGAAGTTAAAATATTATAAATATTTATTTGTAAAAAAGTAAGTTGTATATATTGAAAATATTTGGATTCTCAACATAAAGTTATTGAAAAAGATAAAAAAATAAAATATATTGATGAAAATAATTCGTTAAAGGAAATAAAAGTAATTTAAATAATTCCAATCATGGTGTTATGACACTAAAAATACCTTATAGATTGTGATAAACCACTCAACATGATAGTTTAATCATTATATGATATTGAATAAGGAATTATTTTCACTATGTTCTTTCATGTATTGGAAATTTTAAAAAAATAAATCTATTTCTAACTCGAAGAAAAATAGATGTATAATTACATCGAGAATATTCAAAAAATAGTAAAATTATTTATAATTATAATGTAGGTTTATATAATAATTCAAGAATAATACAATTTGATAACAAAAAATAAAAAATCACAAGTAAATCAAAGGATAATGACATAAATGAAATAAAATTTGTCTCTCTTAATGTATATTAATATGTTATTAATTCTACTCAATGATTAGTAAGACAAAAATTTTGTATTGAATTCATTTTATTTTATAAGTTCAATGTTTTATTCGAAATATTTTTGTAACATCGTATATATGAATAAATCTTATGACCTAAGGTGTAATATTTCCATTTTTTAATGGTAGAGATGGAATGAAAGAAGGGGGAGTCAAACCATGAATATTCTAAACACTTCTGAGGTGACCGAAGCATTGAAAAAGTAACCCAATTTGAATATGTACACCCAAAATATATTTCCCTTCTTGGAATGAACATGATGAGTATGTGATCAAATTATTCTCTAGGATCCAAAATGAATAAATATTATTCCAAAAAAATTATAATACTATTTAAAAATGAATAATTAATAATTAAGATGATATTATAATATTTTTTTATTTTATATTTTTCCCAAAAGATATAACAATGAACAATTCATATATACTAGAATTTGATTATTTATACAACATGATTCGAGATGAATAAAATTTTAGAACATTAAAATTAAGAATATTAGCTTAGAGAATATTTGAAATTATGATTCAATAATTATTATTTTAGTGGGAATTATTAGTACTGATTCACAAAAACTAATGTTCAATAATGTTCTATTTATTGATTCACTCAAATATAATCTCTTAATGGTTACATACATATATGAAAATGGAAATGAAATTATTTTCAATAAGAATGCATACATTATCAGAAAATTGAATTTTGGAAAAATTATTATTAAGAGAGAGAGAGAGAGAACTAGTGGAAATCTATTACAGATTAACCGAAAACAATAATTCATGTTCATATAGTGTTATCGATGTGACCAAGATCAAGAATTTATTTTTTCTATCTAATACAAATCACAATTAAAAATATTTTAAAAGTAATTTTTTTATAAATTCATCCATGATTAAATTGAGAAGTGTTTATTAATTTAAAAACCTTACAAAAATTATAAATGATTTGGGGAATTATTTTATGAGTGTAACAATAATCCATTAAACAAGTCGAGTTAATATATTTGTATATATATACATATATGACTATAGTAAACCATTTTTGACTTTCAGTCATTAATTTCATTTATAATATTATTTTAAAAATGTCATATTTATTAGAATCAAGTTTATAAAAATGTATAAATTTAAGATATTTATATTGTATTTTAATGGAAACATTTTTTTCTTATTAATAATATTATAATAAGAAATAGAATAGAAATCAAATCTAATTACTAAGATTTATCACATTAATATATAATGAAAAATGAATACAAAAATAAATATATACTTTTTAAAAATGTATTTACAATGAGTAAAATTATATTTTTTCGTAAGATGGGAAGAACTATTCTTTCAAAATATAATGTTTCAAAATTATTTTACAATGAGTTTTTGTAACTTTTTTATATTTAATAATTGGTGTTTCCTATCATAAATAAACAACATTATTTATTATGAGATTCATTATAATAAATTTTGTCTGTAAAATATTTAAAAATAGTGTCTGTCTATTTTTGATCAAAATAAATGATTAGAATTTGGAGAAGTCTAAATATAGATGTTTAATAATGAGTTCTAATAGGTTATATGTCTATTAAAAATACCAATGATGTTGGAATAAAAGACATTACAAAATGTTAAGCTATTGTGATGTCAATATTATCAAATGTGAACAAATCATGGATGATTTACATGGAAATGATCCCAAAATATATAGAAGTATGTATCATGAACAATTTCAAAAATATTAGTAATGAAGAAACTATATATGAATAAAACATTAGTGAAGTTTACTAAGAACACACAGGTTATGTGGAAAATGTTGTTAGAGACCCAAAATTAAAATTAGGTTGAGGTAGAATATATCATTTTGGATTGAACTAAACAATCTCAAAACCAAATATGGATAATATTTAGGGATCAAATATACATGAACTCAAAAGTTGATCTGTAATATATTGATGAATATAGAGAATATAAAGAGTCAGTATTTTCAATGAATGATGCGTTAAATCAACTCGTAAATGAAATATATGATTTATTTTTAATATCGAAATATATTAATATAATTAGAAATATGTGGGAATTCATAAATACACTATATAATAAAAATGTGGATTATAATAAAATAAGTTATATTTGTATACAAAGGTTAATCTCAAGTAGAAGGTAATGATCATAAGGTAATATTTCTCATGTTGAAAAAATTGTGGGTACTGTAATTTTTATATAAGTTATATTATATATAAATAGAAAATATATCAATTGGATATAAAATTTTCATTTCTAAATGGTGATCTATAAGAATAGGTATTCATTGAGAATCGTGAATTATTTTTTAAAGATAATTATGGAACAAAATTTTACTAGATAAAGACTACTCTATATGGATTAAAATAGACCCTAAGAGATTCAAATTAAAAATTCGATAATTGTACTAAGATGATTAATTCAATTAAAGTGAATTAGATTTGGAATATATATATAAAATAGATTAATATATTTACTCTTATTGATATTATTTATTCTAATGAAATTATTTTTATAGGAGATAACGAATGAATCATTGAGTATTTTTTTAAGAAAAATGTTGACTTATTTTTTGAAATATCATTTATATAAGAAAAGAAATTATATTTTAGTTTTTATAGATATATAGAATATGAATAATATTTTTCTATTATAAGACAATTATGTTTATTAATTTCTAAAAAGGTTTATTCTCTAAGATTCAAAATTGGTTTCCACACCTATATCAGTGGATGTTACGTTAGAAAAAGATAATGCAGTCAAGAAATTAAATTAATATGGGAGGAGAATGATTATTGGGAGAATTTTTTATTTCACATTATCTAGAATAGACAAAGGATTTTTGGTAACTTTATTTTCCCAACATGAAATTGATCCCTTGAATCACATATAAAAGCTATTAAACATATTTTAAAATATGTTAAGGTAACATTGAATTATTTCTCTATCTAATAATAGAGGATAAAAGCATGGAGGAATGGAATTTATAGATCTTGATTTTTAAGTAATTTTTATAACAATAAGATAATTTTATGAGTTATGTTATTTCTATGAAATAGATGTGTGACTTTTCATTGTAAAAAAATTAAGAAACTCAGTATAATAGAACTTGACTATGTGGTACTATATTTGAATGCACATAGCTGATATAGATGAAAAAGAAACTCAAAGATATGAAGGAGAAAATATAAAATCAAATGATAATTGTTTGGGATTGTCAATTTTAAAATAATTTATCCAAAAATATTATTAAACAGTCAAGATCAGAGAAGATTGGTATCAAATATCACTTTATATATGGTGTGAATTTAATATGATACTATAAATCATAGGTTTATTAATACAGTAGATAATTTTGAAAATCATTTGTAAATAAACTATGAATATATAGATTTAAACGCTTAAGTATAAAAATAAATCATTAGTATTCCCACATTACTAGATGTGTGATTTGTATATCCTAATTTACATTACATTCTATTTATGAAAAGATAATTTACATAACTCTTATGTGACATTATATTTGGTAACACATTTTGTAAAATTTTATGTTGGTTTTATTTTAAACGTGGGGACTAAAATAAAGGTATAAGTATATTAAATAACTAAATAGGGGGAGAAATGGTTTAATGATACATATAATTTATTTTTACTAGGAGATGGAAAATTTTCATTAATATCTCACAATCAAGTGATGTGTTTCCAATAGTTTTTGTCCTCTAGAAAATGATATGAAACTATTTAATTTATTGGGTAAAAAAATACAAAAGTGTATATTTAAGAACCAAACGAATTGGGAATAATTATCTCATATTTTTTAAAATTTTCATAAATTTGATCATATAATTTGAATTTTTTTGTAATATTTATATAACATCGGTGGTTTTTGGAATCATTTTAGAGCTGTTTAAAATTTTATCCTAACATGTTGAAAATTTGGTATGAGACTGATGTCACCACTAACAATATAATATAAATGGATATATCATAATGAATATGTAGTTGAATTTATAGAAAATTTAGTGATAAAAAATGTCATCAGATTTGACCATGTAGAATTACTGAGTGAGCTATAAAGGGATAAAAATCAATTATATAGATCTGGGAAAGATACAATGAATAAAAATTGTCTAGAATTATTGGGTTGAGTTTAATAGAAAGAATAAAATAGTATCTCATTTAGTATAAATCAAGTGACCCTGGGTTTTATAATTTTTTTAATTTTATAATATCATATTTTATTATATGAGTAACTACAAATAATTATATAACATTCTGTTTTATCATTTTTTCAAATTTTATAGAATTTTGTTAATGACTTAGTCATGGAATTTGGTTATAATTATTTTTTATTGACCAAAATTAATAGTTTAATTTGTCTAAATAAATTTTTTTTGAGTTTTAATGGATTAAAATAGTGATTCATTATTTTGAATTATTATAAAAATATTTCCTTTTATTTATAATTTAAACGTTGATATTTTAAATATATATTAGTAGTGATTTAAGGATTATTTTAACATGGAGTTGTGTTAATACTTCTTCAGTAATCAATTAGGATATTTAATTTAAATGTTTACAATTTCAACATGTGGTTTCTATCATGACGGAGTATTGTTATATTTTTACTTAAGTTTCTTTTAATTTCTTAATAATAGTGGAAATTGAAATTTGAAGATTTGATTTTTCTAGGGATTTCATATATTCAAGATATTTAACATATCAATTTGAAAATATATATTATTTGGTCATAATTGAAGGAGGATAATATGATATAAGTTACATTGATAATTATCCATCAAAATTATTAGAGGGAGTGAGTTTATTATTATATTATGAAGAACTGAAGGCTCATAATGATTTTTTTTCTTCATAAACTCATTTAACAAGTAATATAAAATAACTTGGTAATTTTTTGTTTCACTCCGATCACATTAATTATATTTTCTCATTAATGATGTTTCTTATTGAACTCATGTGAAAATATTTTTTTTAGGTATCAATATTTTCATTGTAAACCAAAGGGATCATGTTATAAACTATTTGGAGTTACTCATGGGTTAAGTATTATACGATCAAATAATTTATTAACATTATCATATTATTTAATCATTATTAAAACTTATTTCATAGATCATGTAATGAAAATAATAAGACATACGGGGGAGAAACCTTTCGGTTACATTATGTTCTCATTATATGTCATTCTATTTTCATATAATTGATGAAGAGTAATTACTATTTAGATTATATATCTCGGTTTGGATTTTGAGTCATGATCAGGTTATTAATTTTTATTCAAAAGGTAGAACAACCATATGATAGATTTCTCATGGGGTTCAGGTAGTGGTAGACGAATATCTAGAGGATGTAGGATCTTAAGATGATGTCACCTTCTAAAGGGCATGTGTATTGATTAGTAGTCTAGAAAATTTGAATGAATGATGCAATATCATTTTGAGGGTCCTCTTTTGGTTATAGATTGTTCCTCTCTGGTCAATTTTTGTGTTAATTGGTTGTATAATAATGTTTATGTTAGGAACACAATTGTATCTTATATTATTCACATCCCTTCGCAGTAAGGTGTCAATGACTATAGGGAGTTGGAGGAGACCAAGTTATATGGTGGGATTTCTATGAATTTTAGATTGTAGTGGAATTGGATAACCTGTTATAAACTACTATAATGTTTTATTGGGCCCACTAGTAAAGGATGTTTTCTGTGACATGAAAAAAGGTAAACAAATATGAAATGTAATTTACGATTGTGTTTTTTAATTTTTGTGTCATCCAATAATAATGAAAATGGTAGTAATATTATGCAATGGATATAGGTCTTAATCATATGAACAATGTAAAAAAATTTCCCCTTCTTGGTTTATTTAAATTCCTCTTATCAGAATTTTTATGAGAGTTTCATAGAGTGTGTGTATAAGGTACCTGACTTTTTTGGGTGGGTATGGTTTGTTGTTCTTATAATATTTTGGTACACCAAGAGAAATAATTGTTTGTGTCCAATGCTTTGTTCCATAATTATATGTTCTGGTGACATAATTTCTAGTATTCATACATTGATATAGATTACTAATAAGTGGAATAAAATATAGGATTGTAGCTTGGTAGTTCACACTTAGTTTGATCAAGTAACATTCTCTTATGTTATACATATTACTATTCAATGAGACTTTACTTATATAAAATGGTATAAAATTAGAATAAGGTAAGTTATGGATAAAATATATATGAGAAATATTTTGTATTTTGGATAATGTAGATTGAATATTACCTCATCTAAAAGGAATTTTCAGATCTATTGATTTGAATAACAATTGAAAAATGTGAAATGTTTAATGAAATATGATGGATAGAAATACACTTATTCTTATTAGGATTTGATGGGATCAAAATATATCTTTTATCATCTATGAAGAGATGAATACAATAGAGTTTATGATAATTTTGGAGGCTATATATGTGAAAATATCAATGATGAAAAAGGTGTTCATTATGTGGATATTTTTTAGATTGATACTATCAAATGATAGGTTTATGTCTGACCATGTGGTTGATTTTAATCTGATTTGAAGTCAGTATAAATCTAAAAATGTTATTTTTGTAGAATATGTGTGGGAACATTATTTTTATTATCTATTTAAGAAACTTTTGAGGTGTTGGTAACTACCATGATTAATTTTTGTCGGAAGATTGAAGTGGTATCCAGAATGATGAACTTAGAAAGAGGTAATTCTATGAACCATCCATAACCACACTCATCATAGATGGATGAGTGTGGTATCAGAATCTAATAATTTCTTAAAATTTAGATGATATGTTATATGAAACGATCCAATGGCAATAGATTGGTTCTATCCTAACATGTTGTAATTACAATAATAGGGAGTACCTCAAGATTGATTGTAGAAACATTTGGGTAAATATTAGGTGGGATGAATACAACAGTTAAGGTTACATTAATATTTGGGTAGTTGAAGGTATAAGTAGTTTATCATCTAAACATAAATGTTCCAATGGAATCATTGATCAATGATCAGAATCATCTTTCTACTATATATATTATAATGTATATGTGTCCAATAATGTGTCGCGGATGTTTGAAATGTTCTACGTAGCCAATAATGAGAATTAAAAATCAATGTTAAGGGAGATGTTAATGTCCAGAGTAAGAACATAATTTAATTTCATCCCAATGTAATGAAAAACATATTAGGATTGTTGAAAAAATTAACTTCTCAATGATATATGGATTGGGTAGGATTTGGAACGAGCTTCACTAAATTAGTTAAAAGGTCACTTGGGGATCCATGGTCATGGATAATGGAATAATTGATAAAACCCAATATCTAACCAAAACATTTTATGGTGAAAAACGGAAAAAATAATGACTTCTGAGTGTTCATAGTTATGGAATTTTCATCTCTGGCATCTTAGTGATATGAAAATAGATGTTATAATAGTAAATGGAATATAGGATATGTATCATACATACCTGATTTTTTTATAGTTTTATATATTTAAAATAATATAAAGTGTCATTTAATCTATTTTTAATAACATTATGGATTAAGAAACCATAAAATTTTTAGATTTTAAATTTAGGGTCTTCTCTAGTATAATCATATAGAGGGTCACAATAGTTTGGGACACTCATTGGTGAATCCATGAGGAATGTTGGTGTTTACATTTTTAAAACAAAAATATAACATTTTTTAGGTGTTATTTTAATTAATAGAAATAGTGGAGATTCATAAAAAAAGTAATTTGATGTGCTACTGGCCAGAAAATAGTGGTCAATACAGAAATAGGATATTTCAAAATATTTATAATCATAGATAAGTAATAATTGAGATCACAATAGTAAGGTGATAGCTCATAATTATATGGATTAAATAATGAACCAAATTTTAAAATGGACGAAACATAGAATAAGGTTTCACTTAGGAATTTAAAAAGAAAACATGGGTGAAAATAAACAATTATGCAGCAGACTTAGAATATATTTCTATCAGAACTGATGGGGAAAGAAATTCCTAAATCAATATAGTCTCTTTAATTAGAAAAAATAAACCAAATCCATGTGTATGGGGGTTATAAATATGTCCATTTGGTTTAATTGTATAAATATAAGCTTAATTAAAAATAGAAAGTTTGATTATTTATTGGATATATAATTGAAACTTTGAGATGATGATATGTGGAAAAGTCATCAAAAGTTGGAATGTTCTGTTAAATGAGTCAGCCTTTTACAATTATTATATCTATATGGATAATGAAATTTAAGGTGATTAAACAACTAGATAGATCTGGGAGGATATCAAAGGTAATTTCAAAAAGGAAATAGCTTTCAAATAATTTAAATGACAATGCAGAATGTATGATAGATACAGAAATGAAAAATTTATTATAATACACTAGAGATGAGGAGGATTTAGCTAGATCAATGGAATTTCAGAATATATAAATTTTAGTTCTGATCAATCATAAGTTATATGCTACATTTTAAATATTATCTAGACTGAGGAACCTAGTTTAGGGTTATGAAATTGAATTGAACTTCTATCATTTAATTGGAAAAGGATAGCTAAAAATCCTTGAAAAAGTGATAAGTCTTAGTGATTCTAGTATGTTAGAGTTATCTCTAATGCATGGTTAGGATTCATTACATGAAAATAAAAAATTGGATATAATGTATATAACAAATATATAGAATGAAATTGAGAAACATTGGGTATTCTGGTCAAAATAAAAGGATGATGAATAAAATATTTATAAGGGTGGATTGTGGTGAATTGATTTTTGAAAAAGGAAGGCATATACATTCATGATATTTCTTCAAAAGTATTAAATAATTATTGGATTTAGATACTTTTGAGAAAGTTTGTGTTCAATAAGATTTACTTAGAGAAAAGTTAGGTGACAATGGAAATTCTCCATATATATTTGGAGGAGAATATTTTCACAAAGAAAATGGTGGGTCTTATGGATTTGTTGAAGGAGATATTAGTGTGAAAAATTAAGAGGAATATCAATGGATTTAAATAAATTCCTTGGTTGTTCAATAAGAAATATGATGCATAAATGTGAGATATGGATTTCATGTGCTTTAATATTGATCATTATTACTACTATAATGTGTTTAATGGTTTAATTATCACAATGTTTCCATAGAAAATTGATAACATTATTCTATATGTTTTAAAATAATAAGTATTAATGAGATAATAACATATTTTTATAGAATACATGAGATTAATGATTATGGGGATGCCAAATAAATCTTGAAAATTAGAATTTAGGGAGACGGGAAATATAAAAGTGATTTGTTTTATCAAATTTATTATATTTTTAAGACTATCAAATGTGTTGGTACATTTAGATGTAATCTACTATGGTCCCCTATTTCTAAAAACATCATATTATCTATGGGTATTGAACCATGACCAAAATATGGGGTGAATTATATGTTGAATGTTTCATTTGAAATAATTTTTCAAAATCTATTACATTCTACAGTGTTCACTCACCAAGACATTGACTATATTGTTAAGATGTCAGCCATTTCATTTCATGTATAATGAAAAATTATTAGGAAGATATGAAATAGATCATAAAAGTTATAAAAAATAATATAAGATTTAGGCTTATGGTTTAGTAGTATAATATTTTTTATGTATATATACACACAAACATTGAGTGAAAATTAGATACATAGAAGATTATAAAAAAATTTCCTAGAGAGGAATGATAGTGAGTTGGATGTAACAATTATATCTAATGGTATATTTTTTAATAGTGGAAGTAGATTATGTGTTTGAAAAAACATAAAGTAATTAATTGGTATGATTTAGAAATATGTTGTGGGAGATCATAAGGTTCCATGACAGTGTATTTCTCTACTGTGATAGTAAGTGAGAAATATAATTGGAAACCACTCCATTGATACATTGAAGGATGAAACAAATAAATCTAAAATATCAATAAATTCAAAAGTTTCTAGAGGTGTATGATCTCTTTTTATATAAGATAGTCGAGACTAAAAATCAAGTAGAAATGTTAAGAAAAGTTTTAGTCAAAGAACATTTGGGGAAATAAAATTCCTTAATGAGACGTGGATGATTGGAAGAATATAAGAGAAATTGTTGTGGAAGTGGAACAATGTAACAATGTTTTATAGATTTATCAAGGGTTACTTAAAATAGTATTTATGTGAGAGATTATTAGAATAGTCAATATTTTTTAAGTGTTATTTAATTCGATGAAAAGGGGAATAACCATAAGACTACTTCGTCTTCGGGTTTTGTCAATGTTGGTGGGATATCTAGTAGTGGTTGGATGAATGGAAGATGACATCATTTAATGGGAATGTATATTGGTAATTGGTGTAAATTGGGTTGATAGAGGATACATAATCTTAGACATGGTCTTTAGATGTTTATGGATAATAATTCTCTAATAATAAGTTATGGTAAATTTTTTGTTAATAAGGGATTTGAGAGGAACGTAAGTGTATCATAGAGTTTTCAGTGAATTTAGTGGCTAGGTGAATATGGGTCTAAGGAGTAAAAGGTCACCAAGTTTAATGATGGTATATCTATGAATTCCATGTGGTGGTGAAACAGGAAGAATGGTTGGCCCCACTATAAATGTAGGGTGGGTCCACTTGTATTGGTCGTGTTCTATGATATAATGAAAAAATTATAACTAATATAGGTAATATTATTTTATTAATTTTTAGAATCTTGATATCTTCCAATATTAATTAAAATGTATAGAGTATTCTCCCATTTATTTAGGAATTAATTTTTCCAACAAATATAATCAATGTTTTCTTTCCTTACATTACATAATATTCTATAATAAGATTTTTTTTGGGTTTTTTTGTGAGTGTCTGTTAAAAAGATGCCATCGTACAGTGACTAGGGTGTGTTTTTTTAATATCATCTTGTAAAATAGGAGTGGTTGTAGTTCTCATTCAGTGCTTCATTAAAACATTATATGGTTTGGTGATATAACATCATGTAATTGGATGTTGAGACAGATTCCTTATTGTTTTCACAATATCACTAGAGGTTGATATTAAAGAAAAACTAAAAAAACTTGAAATAGGGATTTAACAACTCCCCCCAGCAATGAAACATTCCCTTTGATTTTTAATAACTTCACAATTGATAACTATTGTTTTAACTACGTTTTATATATTCATGGTATCAATAGATAATTATGTATCCAACTGACATATATTATAGTCTATTGTTTTTTTGATGATTGATGTTGGAAGACAATTAGTAGTTAGTGGGAGAAGATCTATGGGTGGAATTATAATAATATATTTAGTGGTTTCAGTTAAACTATGTATATGTATATTATTATTTTAGGATGTGAGTTTCTGGTTAGATGTCGTGTATCTCTACTGAACATTGAACTAGCCTTGTAATGGGATGAATTTTATTATTTCCTTTTTATACAAAAATAATAATTTAACAGTATCTAGACATATTTAATCTCCTAGAGATCCAAGGGATATACCTAATAATAATTTTTTTAGACACACATATTATTTACAACATTGTAAATTCCCATGATAATGTTGTTGGGGTTGTTAGGCCATACATTCTCACACAAGATAGTTGTTTTTTTAGTTACATATTAACCTATGTAAAATAAAATATGAGATACACTATATATATATATTTACAGTAATGGACTATATTATAAGTTGGGATATGGTCGAATCAATTGGAAAATAAATAGTAAAATATGTATATCTATTAGATTTGTATATATAAATATTTTTCTATAATAGTAATATCAATATTAAATAAGAGTAATTACACCATGTGATAAGGTTGATATCATAATATGATATTAAATATCACATGTCATTAACATTTAATATCCATGTTAGCTATTTTATTTTTAGTTTAAAAATATTTGATAATTTTAATGGGATGATAACACATAAAATTTAATGTTAATGTGTTAAACATTTATATTCAATTTGATAATGTGTAATTCTAGTATTTGTTTCCATGATTTAAAATTTATGATTATTTTTTGAAATTATCATATTTTCCATTCTAGTGAGTGTCTAAGGTAACTTATATATATAATTAAACTGATATGATTCATACATAAAAATAATTATGATTCTTGTTTGATTTGTATCAAATTATCATAAATCTAAAAGTATACTTGTATATTTTTTATTTAATATAAGGTAATATCATACAATAAAAAATCAAAAAACTGATGAATAATGATTTATATTACTAATAGTTCTATTCCTAAATTATAATATGTTATTATAATACTTAGTACTCAAAAAATTCATAAAACAAATTAAATAAGACCTTGATCAATTAATATGGGTGGATGATTCCAATGTTGTGTTTCCATATATTTTATTATGTGAGGAAAGAAAAATATAAGTGATCCATTCAGTTTAGTTCATATATTAATGTACGTTTTTGATACACATAGTTAGGTATCCTTGATAGTTTAGTAACCAGATTAATGGATTTGAGATCATTAGAATGATTGATTAAGTTAATTTATTGTATTTTAAACAATCTACGAGTTAAACATTATATAAATGAAATGAATTTCTATCTAAATGGCAAATTTTTAGTCAATTGAAAACAAACTCAACTTTTTATGAAATATGGATCTTTTACCAGTAACAGTTATATTGTTAATATGGGTTCATTATTTTAGCGTAACTGTTTTAAAAATATGAAATTTCTAAATATAGAACATTATACAAAACCATTCGTATGTGACTACATATATGTAGTCATCCAATAATATATTTATTCAAAATAATATAGACATAGGGATAAAACAAGATATTCATTTAGGGTCAATTTCACAAATGAATTAATTATTTATTCAAGACATCTTGACCAATGCTTTCTACAAAAACATTTTGATATTAGAAAATGGTGGGAACTAGGAGAAACATGGACGATAATATATGTAAGGTAAAATGCAATGAATGTCCAAATAAAATCCCCTTGTCCTTGGGAGGTGGTGTTCAAAATTCCATGGTGATTCTTACCTAGTTATCACGTACTATAAAAAATAAACTGGGTAATGTTGAACGTATGACTTCACCTAAGAGAAAAAACTAGATATCATGTATTTTATGTGGAAATGAGCTATGCCATTTAGTGAAAAAAATTATCCAGTAGTTGCAAAATAGTGTGTGAACTCAATGGATATGATTTCTTCTATGGTTCACTGTTTAGCTATAGAGAAGGTTACTCTGGCCATTTTTTAATGGAGATTCCAATTAACGGTGGGGTTTGATTAAGAAAACCATGAAAAATGTTGAATTTTAAGAGATGTAGTGAATATAATTTATGAAATTATTTCATAGAAATTATTTCCCAGGAACCCTTCCTATAAATATTGGGATAAAATTCGTATAGTTGAACAAAAAGGAAGGTTAATCTATCATGGATTATAAAATAAGTATTTAAAAGGATGTAAAGGTACCCCTTTAGTTTTTTTATCAATAACTATAGAAAAATAAATAGATTCATCTGTGCCATAAAACCAAAACATTGAAATCCTCTATAAATTAAAAATATTGAGAATTTTTAATATGTTGTTTGATGTAATATCAATCTGAAGATTGAATTTAGAGAATGTTCCCATGGATATTGAGATTAAAAATTCAATATGGATATTCAAGATAGTATATCTAGTGACAAAGGTGGAATGAAAACTCAACCACTCAAATGACAAATATGTGGGAAGAATCTTCGTGTTAATTTCCTAAAAGGGATATAGAAATGATCTAGGTGTGGTAGAGAAGGCCACAATGAAAATGAATATCTAATATACATGAGGAAAAACAATGTTGTGGATTAATGTAGATTGCCACACATGATCAAATGTTTCAACTATAGGGATAATGGTAATTAAGAAAGCTAGTGCACTAAACCTCGACACCTTGGGGGAAATTAGTGTCAGTAGCCACCAAATCCAAAAGAGAAAGGGGAATCTTATGCAATCACTTCTACTAAGGGGGATCATTTCAATTATGTGGTGGTATCTACACTAGTTATTCATTTAATAATCTTAAACATAATATGTTATTATATTTCTATGAATTCATTCATATATTTCATGTTTTGTGGAACAATTAAATCATCACATAAAAATACAGTCTTTAAGTTATCCATCTATGAAATTATGGAATCCAAATTATATAACTCCTCTTTGATTAATTTTTGATGACTGAACCTCCAATTAAACATTATCTTACTTCCTTTTGTGGAGTTTCATGTTATATTTGGAATAGATTGGTTATCTTTATATGGAGCCAACATCAACTACCGATAAATTGAAATCACACTTCTCATTTTGAGGAATCCTCCTTTTTTGTACAAGTGTTAGAATAAGGATTGTTATCCTTTAGAATAATCATCTTAATTATGGATATTGTTTCCATATTATCAAGTATATCAATATAAAATGAATGGGGAAAATGAGGGAATCGTGATCAAATACATGCCCATTGTGACGTACTACACTAATGTCTTCCTTAATGAATTGAATGCTCTTCATCATGACCAAGAGGTTGAGTTATCAATTAAATATATTCATATATATCCCCCTATATCAAGGAAACTATTTATAATTTACACCATTGAGTTGGGGGAACAGAAGAATCAGTAATAATCAAATATAGACAAGGGTTTTATATGCTCTAGTTCTTCACCATGCAGTGCACCAGCCTTCTTCATGAAGAAGAAGACGGATAGATCAATGTTTCTATGTATTGAATCCTATGAAATAAAAAGTATCCCCTTACATAGATAGTTGAATTATTCAATCAAATATGTAGGGATTAGAATTTCTTTAAGGTGGACATCCAGTGGTATAACTCCAATTCAAGTAGAGGAATGTAGATAATACCAAAACTACCTTTTGAATGAGTTATGGACATTATTAGGTAATATTTTTTCCCTTTGTACTCAATAATGCTCCAGAAATATTCAGTCATATAATGGAAATATTTGTTAGAGATTTACATAAAAAAAATTGGTAGTTTTTATTAATGATATTATGATGTACTCCAAGAGTAATTGGGATCATGAGTGTCATTTGGAAATTATTATAATGACTTTTAAAAGAAATAATATTTATTCAATGTGTAGTAAATGTAAGTTATGAATGGATGAAGTACCATTCTTTTGTCATGTTATCATGAGAAATGGAATATCTATTGATCCTTCAAAGAAAAAGGAAATATAAGTATAGCCTAGTAAAACATCTATAATAGATATCTGTATTTCACTTGGTCTAGCTGGGTATTGCATATGGTTTTCAATAAATTATAATGATATTAAAACACACTCACCATGCTGACATGTAAGGGAGAAAAGTTTTTCTGAAACAGTGAAGGTGAAAATTACTTTAAAGAGTTAAAAAATCGGTATATCGTAAGTCTAGAGCTCACATTTCTGACAACTAGGGAACTCTTTATGGAATAGATAAAAACTTGAAATAAATAATTATGTTGTTCAATAATGAAAAATGATAAATTTATAGCCTAAACCTCAATTCAATTGAAAATTAATGAGAAAAAGCATCTCATGCTTGATGTATAGTTGGCAGATGTGATCATCGCAATGAAAATCCAGTAGAATTATCTCTATGTGTAGAAGTTTCAGATATATACTGATAATAAGATCCTAAAATATATATTCACATAGAAGAAAATTAATAAGGACCAATGAATATGGTTACATATCATAAATTATTATTACATATCAATCGACTACTGTCCTGGAAATGCAAATAAATTGGTGGAAGATCTTTGTAGAAATGATCCTAAAACATTATAAACGATGAGAATTGAGAAGGATAAGATATTCATAGACTTGAAAAGGATGTACATGGGAAACATTAAGGAAGGAATATCACCAATCCTTTCTCAGATGATTTCTCAACCATCACTCATGGATAATTCAAGGATACTCAAATAAATAATGTGGAAATTTAGAAGAAGGTGGAACCTATGAGAAAGTGGAAATCCCCATACATTAAAATTGATGATGAAGGTATTTTAATATTTTGGTCATTATTATGTCTAACATCGTATAGATAGGTAAATTAAGAGATTATGAATGATGCACATAGCTCAGCATTCTTTATTCACCGAGTAATCACAAAGATGTATCGAGATATCTAAGAGCACTATTTGTTGGACAATATGAAAAAGAATATCAGTGATTATACATCAAAGTGCCTAATATGTAAGAAAGTGACGACTGAAATCAAAATTTATAATGGGGTCATGAATCAATTACCCATACCAACATGGAAATGGGAAAACATCCACATGGACTTTCCCACTAGACATCTAAAGACATCATGGGAAAACAATGATATATGTATTGTTGTGGATCATCTTACAATGAATGATAACTTAAAACAGCTCGAGTGGACTCCTCTCTAGATCGACATTCATTTATATATATCGAAGAAGTGGTATGGGTGTATGGAGTACCCTATTGACTATATCTAGTTGAGATATAAGATTCACCCTGATGTTCTAGAAAAATCTCCAACATGCTCTAAAAAGTGACATGAAATTCAGTATATCTTATCATCCTCAAACCGATGTTCAATATCAATGGAATATTTATACAATGGAAGATTTGTTGGGAGCATGTTATATATACTTCAAAGAAGGATAACACCATCATCAAACTTAGGTAGATTTCTCATAAAACAACAGGTTCCACTCAAGCATAAGAAAACACCATTAGATTCCCATTAGGGAAAAATATATTGAACACTGGCATGCTTGGATGATTTCTATTGACATAATCTTATAGAACATAAATGGTTAAAGAAATTTTGGAAAAAAGATAAAACCATTCAGTTGACCATCATAAAAACAAAAAATTTCCTGAATATCTATGTAGAAAATAATTTAAAGTACCTAGAGTTTGTGTTTGGAGAAATGGTATTCCTCTGCATATCTCCATGAAAAACAATCATGATATTTGGGATGGAGTTATGTTGAGAGTTAATTACATCACCTACTATTTGAGATTATTTATTGAGTCAAATATGTGGCCAATATATAGGAACGCCGACCAACCATGTCTCAAATACATAATGTATTCCATTTTCTATAATGTGTAATTACATAACAAATACCTAACATATATTGAATACAGATGTGATGCCTCATAAAAATTATCTCTCTTATCCGGAGAAGCCACTAAAGATCTTTGACCATAGAGATAATTTTTTATGCAACAAGAATACTCACATGGTCAAAGTATTATGGCACACACATAAGTACGAAGATGCAATATGGAACTAGAGGAATTGATGAAGGAGAAGTACCTTCACTTTTTTTCACCATATTGTGTAAAACAAAATTTCGATCGTGAAATTTCATATGGGGGAAGAAAGTAACAACCCAAAATTTTTTCAATGAAAATTACATTCTTATAATTATTTCATATAGAATAAACCTCAAAAATGACAATACGATCCCAATACAGACATCATAAAAGAAATGAATGAAATAAAAGGTATATCTAGAAGTTAAGGAACCAATACCGAAGAAATAGTTACCTGAACCCTGGAATCATAACATGAAAATCATGAATTATAATTCATTCAATAGAATAGGAACCTCATATATGAAATTATAAATAAACGTTATACCCATTATAGAAGAAAATATAATATTACTATATAATAATATATGTAAATCAATATTTTAAAAATTATTAATTATGTGTTGGTATTTTTATAAGACATAAATGATTATTTTTAATATTATATTAAATATATTTATTTAAAATAAAATTTATTTTCATAAAATAGATTCATAATTTAACATTTTGGTATATTATGACAATAAGATAATTTTATTGTAAATTAATTAATTTTTCAAAGTGATATAAAATCAATTATTATTTTAAAATCAATATTTTCCATGTAAATTATGATTTTAATTAAATATTACATTTATAATATTTAAAAAATTAATTTCATATAAATAGAGACTATTTTTTTAATTCTATACACTTCAAATTGATTATGGTTAATTTTTAGGTTTGTTTCTAAAAGATCTGAATTTTTGAGAGTAGTGATATATGGTAATTTACTATATTTAACAAATTCGTGAATTATTGAGTCATTAATGATTTATTGATGATGTAGGACCAAAATAAAGAAAATATCCTTAATTATTTTAATTTGATTAATCCTAAGGTTCAAACAACTCATATTATTTGGCCAAAATAATAAACTAATTATTAAAATAATCAAAAAGAACCCCACTCCTCCCTGATAAATACCCCCACTTATAGCCTCTTCTCCTCACACCATACACGACAAGAATATTTTACAATTTTCTCCCAATAATATTCCTAGGAACCTCCCCCACATCTATGATATTTTTTCCTAACAAATTACCAAAAGAAATTTCTGTAAGGAGGTTCTGAAGGAGGAGAAATTCGGGTGGTAAAATCCCCTTTCTTTTTATTTTAATTTCTATTAAATTTTATTTTTTTCTAATAATATCCTCACATAAACATATCCAAATGGAATTATAATTATATTTTATTTTATATAATACAATTTTATTATGAAAACAGAATAATTCATCTTCAAATCTCTTTCATTTTCCTTTTATTCTAAAAATTAAAATATCATCTGTGCGGTGTTGATTTACCGCCACCAAGGTCGATGCATTTTCATTTGTCTCTACCGTCTTTAAGGATTATCAAAAAAACATTATTATTTTCAGATAAGCTTCTATTATAAATTTTATAAGTTATATAATGATCTGGATCATATATATATAAACATGATGATATAATCTCATAATGGTCGTAAAATATCCAAATAAATAAAATCATTTTCATTAATGTTATATCTAATAAATAAAACTAATAAAATATAAAATATCATATATATGAAAAATTAAACTTATTATTATTAATTTATAAATAATAGTTTCAATTCAATAGAATTGTCCTCATTATACATGAACTTCCATACAAATAAACAAGTGAACCAATCAGGAACATAAAGAAAAAGAACACTCCTAGAATGATGAAATTGAACACTATAACACATCATAAAGGACAAAAATGAACTCTATAAAATTATGATAATTAAAATATTAAATAAGATAGTATTAATTTTATAATTTATAAATTTAATTTTATTATCTATGATATTTAAGTGAACAAAGTATTTGCACATAAGTTAAGGGGATTCTAGAACCCAATTTCCTTTCATTGGGTTATTCCTCTATCATAACGAATTTTATTGTGCATATTATTTACATATTACTAAAAAATAATTTCATTGTCCTTCCCTTTTATTTTCTAGGATATACATTTTTTACAATATCATTTTACGATATATATATTTTTTTTTTCAAAATTAATCTTCTTTTTAAAAACACATGATTTACTTATCTTGAGATTGTTTCTTCTTCACTCAAGATTGATGATTCTTATACAATGTATTTTATTACCTTTATATTTTTGGAACCATATGGTTTATTCATGAATGAATTCCTTATGATATTCTCATGTAACTCATTTCCTATCAATGGGTTACTTTTTGTATAATGTTTTTTTATAATCTATGTTGCATGCATTATTATGTAAATATAATAATGTGACTAGTGTGCCCAGAATTATATAGCACTCAAATGAATTGGGTAATGTGATGTTTCTCATGAGATAAGGTGAAATATGTGTGAAAATTACTCTATCATTATTTCTGATTAAGATGTTATGATTATGCACATATTTTATGTGTGACCATGATGTACGCTTTGTTCACGACTATGTGTGGAATTTGACCCCGCAGAAATGATGTATAATTTTTATGCATTACCACATTAAATTAATTATCTAATGTTTCTATCAAGATTATTAATTTATGATGATTATTATTATTGCCCAGGTTATATTGGTTCATGTCATTATGTACCCTCTTACTAGAATTTTAGCACACCCCATTCCATGATATGTATCCTCATGTGATTAATTGTTCAGAGGATAGCATGAGGTCCAATAAGAACCTATAGAAGAATGAATTATATATATTTTTTGTGTTTTTTTATATAAAATTTATGCATGGTACTAATTGTTGCACATAACAAAATATTTGTATCCTAGTTTTTCATCATTATTATATTTTTTACCTTAAATATTATTTAATAGTAATGTCATAAAATGTAGGTTCATTGCAGCAACACTCATATATTTCAGAGAATGTTAATGAATGAAACTAAAAAATATTAGCCTGACCACATTATTTATCAATACTAGTGATATTTATCTCCATTTCACTTTTTAACACTTACAAATTGACCTATTACAATATAATCACATTTGTCTTCCTCATGATAATTTTTTACGCTGAGACTATTTTTTCCACTTCAATCAATATATGTAAAAAATTAGATTACCCATTTATTGAAAATACATTTTAATCCCATACTAGAATAAATTGTCCTTATAAGCATCATTTCATACCTATTTTAATTAAAAGTTAATACAATCATAAAAGATAGTTATCTATCAAGAACTAATATCTTCTACTTAATTAACACAATGAAATCATGACCTCTATCTATCTCCATCATTAGTGGGAATATAGTATTGAATAATATAACTTAAAAAAACCCACATCAACAACTCAACCCTCTTTTCTAGGACTATTATGTCACCCTAACATCGATTTTCTCTTAAAGTATAAAAACAATAATATTAACTTTATTCCCTTCCATAGCATCGATTAGTTCCAAGATCCTATTCATCACTACTATCCAATACTCAACACTATAAGTTCCAACATTCACTTAATGAAAGGAATATATTGAAATAAAAAATTTTAAACCACATCAAACACCACTAAAACCTTCTATGTTGGTCTCCCTCCTATATTCTATCATAAATTTAGAAGAATATCAATAATATTCATCTCCACTAAATTCATAGGCTCAACCATTAAAGGATCATTCTTAGACCATCCTTATATAATTTACTCATCATTACACTTTCCTGACATTATTCCTACATTGTGAATAGAATCTCTCCTTATGTGTCGTGATTAAATAAAATTCAACACACTTGTTAGTAGTTAACATTAATAATTTTTATTAAATAGATACAAAATGCATAGCTTACATCACATAGTCTCAAATAATTTATCCAAATCAAAATAATAAAATTATATCAATTTCATTTCATATATTTTATCGTATTTTTCTGTCATTTATACCCTATATATAAAAAACAATTATTAATGTTGTAAAAATAATATTATATAATTTAAATTAAATCTATATTAAATCAAAAGAACATAAATAAAAATTTATTTCATGTCCCTATGTGCTAAAATCATCCATTAATAACCCATTACTCTCACTCAATTGAGTGAGTACAACATCCAAGAAGATGTCATTTATAAACCAAAAAATAAAACCAATACATCTTATAAAAATTGGATTTCTATTGTTGTTAT
Organism: Viscum album; assembly: GCA_963277665.1. Taxonomy (NCBI): domain Eukaryota; kingdom Viridiplantae; phylum Streptophyta; class Magnoliopsida; order Santalales; family Viscaceae; genus Viscum; species Viscum album. Next base: position 305,360,729 of record OY728166.1, read on the forward strand.
ATTTTCTAGGAAAACACACAAAACCGTTGCAAAAATTCTCTACAATTAATCTCTAATATAATAGGTTCATAAATATAAATTTTTTAAAGAACAAACCTATAAAATATTATTTTATAACAAATCAACCCAGCATGATTTTTCTGCTAAGGAAAAATATCACTAGGAATCCAATTAACTACTCAATTACCAATGGCCAATGGATAGAACTAATGGACTAAAGATATCTATTGGGGATAAATTTACAGTAAAATTTTCTATTAAGTTATAAAAACCAAAATCAACATTTTAATATTGATGATAAATATAAACCAATAATAACATTTCCAATAAATCCCAGTCAATACCCCCCATGAATAACTATATTATTCAGACATCCAAACATTATACTAATGTCGAAATAAATTACCAATACATAAAGAGTATAATTTTATGGAGAAACAAAATGAAACCTATACAGCCACTCCACATAACTCTCAATGATAACAGAAATATCTCTATGATCTCTTCAAAAATCATCTCCCAACAATTGACACTTATTTCCTTTACTTGTATCATCATTCATATAATTTATATGTATATGTGGTGTGCATATATAGAGAGTATAAATAAATCATTATTTGAAATCACTTCAATACCAAAAATCCCATAGAGGTGAAAATGATAATATATAAACGTTCTAAATATTTTAAATGAATTAAAAATAACCTTTTGTGTATACAAATAATGGATTATGAGTTAAACAAGTCACAAAAATAGTCTTATTTCTACTTTGACCAATATAGGTATTTTCTATGATATAGAATGTGAAATAATGTATCCCAACACATGGTGAAAATCATCTGATGTAAAATACAATTAATTATCATAAATTTTTAAACCCCAAATCAAGGCATATCAAAGCCCATATATCATTTTTCAGTATCATACTTACTCTGGCCCAATTCATCCAACAACTCCCCAATATTAAGAAACTTTTCACAAAATAAAATGAGTTATCATAAATAATCCCAAATGTATGTTAACTCTAAAAAATATAGACCCTCATTTTTTATGGTAATACATTGTAATATTTTAACATATATTCCCAGAACTAGGTGTTCAGACTGGCACGATTTTGAGACCTAGTGTGCCCATATAAATTTTTGCAGTAATATTATGTATCTCTTATACTGTTCATGTGACATAAATAGGTTATATATTAAACGATTTATATAATTTAATATATGATCAATGGTTGAGTATAGATCATGGTGATTACCATAGGTGGGACATAACATTTTTTAGTTTGGGTCTTCTATTGAAAAATGCACGGATGGCGTAACCCTGAATAAAATAATTAATTAAAATTATTTTATCTTGGTCACTACTTTGAGTAACATCAAATTGGTGAATCAGATTTGGAATCTAGGACCACCGTTACGTTAGCATCATGGTGTTTATCCTATGGGAATCCTTATGTGAGGGTGTCTGGGAGGTTCAGATTCCACGACCATTGGTGGTTTCCTATAAATATGAGTTTAAGGAAATGATCAAGTTTTTGGATCATTTTATATCACTGAAGAATAATCCCAATCCTCTCCTTATGATGGAATTTCGACACCAAATTCATGGTGGATCACAAAGAGATTTTAGATCTGATTAGATCAGGGTGTAGTGAACACAATTTTGGACCACCGCCATGCGGCGTTTTGGTGGCGGTCTAAAGGCTATTTGGCTGTATAGGGTAGCAGTATCTATGGGAGCTGATGAGGTTGTCGGCCGGGTGCTGGGGGATGGAAGTGTGGAGTACGGCTGAGGTGGAGGGATAGAGAGATGAAGCAATGCAGGGCATGAAGGGAGTAGACAATGGTGGGTCCACTAGATGTGGTTGAAGCATGATGGTATGGGACAATAGAGCCTATTGGAACAGTTGTGCAAGGCCAAGGTAATGTGGCTGACCATAATAGGTCAAACCAACCATAATGGGACAGGATAGCTTCAAACCATGATATCATCTAAACTGTGTATATGTTTCACATTTCATCTACAACAATACGTTCCACTCATTGAGGATGATTTTGTTGACTAGTTCATGAATTTTATGACTTCATTCCATCACACGGTTGAAGGAAACTCCTCGGTTTAATAATCCTAATTTAGTTATGATTATTTGGGGTTTTGGTATTGGATGTGGAATTTGAATATGATGCCAGATTTATTTTCCATCAGAAATAGCATGAACCTAGACCTTGGTTTGAATTTTCAATACTACATTCGGTTGTTTAATCCAATGTTGATTTTTAGGCCCCACGAAGCTCGATTCTAATGAGTTGTGGTGAATTGCAGCTTCTTCAATGAGTGTCCATTTGGCCCAAATGATTAGTTGATCCCATGGGTTTTTCTATGAGGATATCAATGGTGTGATCCATTTTATGTGTTCATGTATCATGGCACTGTCCTGATGAAGCATCATTCGGGTAAGGTGTTTGTATATGTGGAGTTTACATCGACTGTTTGTTTCATGTTAGTGAATAGTCAATCCTAATTTCTTTTCCTCAATGATCGCAATGGAATTATCTATTTGGTTATCCTAGTCCATTTTAGGGGGGGACATAGTAAAGTTATATTTTCTCCCTTCGTACCTATGATGATTGTCATGAACTCATCAGCCTTTTGGTCCAGTTGTTCCATGTTCTCATGGAGTACACTACCATGCCATGGGATACTTGTTCAAATATTAGTACTCGAGTATGGCTGGGTACCTGGACAAGCGATGAGGTAGGGTCTCGCATCATGTGGTCCCGACAGGCACAACGTACTACACTCTGAATCTTCTACATCTCATATCTTCTTCTTATGGACTTAGATTTTGGAATACAAGTATCATATCCTCAGTTTTTTTCTTCATAGAATGTTATGGTTCCCTCCATAGGTGTTTTTGATATTTAATTTGACTTGTTTTGTGCATGACACATTCTATTAAATGATCTAGGATGGATATGATCATGAAATTTTGTAAGAGATTTTCATGATTTCCCTCCATCTGGGCTGGACAACGGTGTTCCTCGATGTTGTTTGAGAGGTACCATTCTTGAGGAACGGCCAATGTAGTTCATTGATGATATTCTGTGTGTTCCATCTAACCTGGATAAGAATGGGTCCTCGATGACACTATATGGGTTCCCTCCTATGAATTTCATGGGTCCATGATGATATTTTGAGTGGAACCATCCATCTATGATGAACATGGTTCCTCGACGACACTAGAGTGTCAACAACCAACTAGGAAGGGAATTGTTCCTCAACATGTTTCAAGAGGCACCCTCCAGTCGGGATGGACATGGGTCCTCAGTGGTCTATAGTGGAACCCTTCAGTCGGGATAGGAATGGCTCCTAATCCTTGAGGCACAACCTATAACCTATGTGGATCAATGATGAGACATGATTTCACATAACTATGGAACCTCATGGAATAGGGGCACTTTTTCCCATCGAGACACATCCATGTGATGAAAACTTAAACCGCAAGGGAGAGACACTACCACCTAGAGAAGATAGAATCAATGTGTGGCAATTGAGTCCCACTGACATTCTTGTTTAGGGAAGACATGTGGGATGTAGGGAATAATTTGTGGTTACAAATAGAACTGTTGGTGAATCTTTTTATTGGCTGAGCTGTGATATGGAGATCTTTTTACCCTCTCATTTTTGTTTCTTTGACTGAGTATATTTATTTATATCCTTTTGTAGTACCCACTCCATTGGTTTTAGATACTATATTTCATGGAGAGGGTATTTCACATGAGTTATTCCACATGATTTTTGTGTCTAGATTCTCATTTTTTTTAAAGTATACTATCCCATAATTGGAAGTGAATACATAATGATATGTTCATATTCTCATTGTTTTGAGATCCTTGTGTTTGGATGAGTTTTCCATCAAACTCTTATTGGGTAGATCTATAATCTTTTAGTGTACCTTGTCCAATCTACTGCATTTCACTTCAATGTGTCTTTGATGGATCCCCCATCATCTTTTTAGGTCATCTTACTACGTATTTTTATACTCACCCATACATGGTATTTTACTGCATTGGTAGTGCCTTATGCAGAAGATGAAAAAGTTGATTGTGACTTCAGAGGAGATTATGGATACGTGTTAATGGACCTCATAAGGTTGACATATCTTGGGATCAAAGTGTGTGGCCCTCTCAGTGGTTTTACATTTTCAGTTACTCCCATGTTGTGGATGTTTTCTGGATGGGCGTGTATTTTTTCACTTTTCCCTTTCAGTTTACTTTACATCACAAATAATTGTATTTATTAGAGGTAGATACATGATGGTGGTTTTTTTAACATAGTGTGGTATCTTTGTTTTTCATTTCCCGGTGTAGTTTTTTATTGATTGGGAAGTGTGTGTGTGTTCAAAGGTTCTTATGTAAATTCCTCTTATATTTTTATGCCTTTATCTATTGTTTCAACCCCATATCCTATAGAGGTGGACTTTGGGAAATTGTGTCCTGATCCCTAGCATTTGTGAGGTTGTGAAAATGTGGCATTGGATCTAGTTTGACCCTTGGGATGTTTCTTGCACATTTTCCTAAAAAGGCCTTGGTTGGCTTTAGGGAATAAGTTTCAACGTGTGGATAGAGTGTCCCTTCGGCCAGAGAGTCCAGTGATGGTAGGGCGGTTGATATAGCCATTCATCGGGACCCTAATTACCCTCTTGTAGACTTGGAACATTGAGAAAATTGTTTTACGTAACTCTGGTGCCTGCATGATATTGTATTATGTTCTAGTCTAACGTTTTGAGTTAGCTCCCCATTAGGGTTGATAAATATTCATATTCTCATTTGACTATGGTATTCTTTAATAAGTAATATGTTTCCTTTGGGATTATAGCCATCCTGTATAGCATATTTGATTTGTGAAGATGATCCCATGTGTGATAAGGCCTCACTTCCAGACCCATAAAGGGATCCTCATCCTACTTGTTGGAAGGATGGAGAACCTCCAACATTTGAGTAGTAGACAGTTCCATTAGAGCAGGATGAGAACATAGACAGGATGAGCGCACTCCATAGGTTCATGCATCACTGACTACTGGGGTTCCAAAGTGAGTCGTACCTTTAAGAAGTAAAGGTTTTAATAGAGTATATGTTCACCTCTTTAGCATTTTCAGACACTGATATATTAGAAGGTGGATTTGGTAGCCATTATTTTCCATAGAGCAGCTGGACTTTGGGGGAGTTTCAATACTAAAATGCATGAAGAGTCAGTAATCTCCGGGGGTGAATTCTAAAAGATGTTCTGTGAGAATAAACATCCATCCTACATATGTTTATTTTGGAATCAGGATCTTATGTTGCTTCAGTAGGGAGGTGTGTTTTTGGTTGAGTACGAGACTAGGATCGCAGACCTTATATGCTACTTATAGGATATAATCTATGATTTCTACATCTGATCATGAATGTATTAAAAGGGACTCTATAAAGCGATCCATGCTAGTGTATCATCCTCGTTTATCCGCACATATTCCCGTGTTATAGAGTTGGAATTGGTGATAGATATATTTTCTTTAGTTGAATTCTAGTTATATGATTTTGTAAGTGGCCACATCAGAGTCGAGACATCAGTCATAACAAGCAGATGATAGATGGCAAGGCCATGATGTTGGAGGGATTCCCCTAATCGGACATAGTCACATGGTTTTGTATAGTGTAGAACACCAATGAATCCCAAGGGGGACTACTGTTATGCTTGTGATAGGAGATGTCACATGGCATGAGATTTCCTGACTAGACGTACTGTGCATCCTAGGCAGATAGTAAATGAACTGCCACGTAAGAGATAGTGTCGTGAACATAGATCTCTTATGTGAGGAAAAGGTGGTACCTAGGGTGGCAGTACTAACTGGTAAGATATTGGACCGAGGGTGGTGTATGAGACTATGAGGTCCTTCTACCACCACCACTACATGGCCCACATCGGGTTAAGGGAGCTGGTGGTTGGGGCTGTAGGCAGCTGCATGCTTTGGGTTTTTATGATTCTACATCACGTGACAAAATAAGACGAATGCTCTATGTATTTTCTACCTTTTCTGTATAACATTTTAGACAATATGTGAGGTATTTTTTTCTCCATTCATCCTTCATGGGATTTTAAAATGGTGATGTGGGGTGTCGGTGTAGACCTATGTTGGTATGATTCAGAGTAGTTTTGAATGAATGAGGAAGAGGGTTCCTTCCCCCACCAAGAAATATTTTTTTGATATGAGAAAAGAGATGAGTGAGAGATATTTCCACCCAAAGTAGATTGTATTTTGATGTGGTGGATGATTCCCATTGACTTGTGTGTTCATTTCAGGGTTATGTAGTGGAATGTCAGAGAAAATCGTGGCAATGCTGGTGGAGTTTATTAGCATGACCTCTTTTCCTTTGAGATGCCATTAGTGGCTATGGAAGAGTATCTAGTTTGGGTTATCTCACATTCCATGATAAATAATGATGAGTGGGATATGTTATGTGATTTTTGTATATTTACTCCTATAGTATTATGAGTTTACTCCCCTATGCTATTTTTTGGTACCTTGCATGCTCAACATAGATCATGATAATACAGTTACCAAGTACAGGTCAAGGTGATGGACACACCATGAACATAACTTTGTGAATCAATATTTTTTTAAAGGAAATGGTAGTATTTTCACTGAAGAAGTAGATTCACTATCCTCTGAGAGAGTATGTTGTGGTTTGGACTTACCACTAGAGTCTGAGGTAGATCATCATTCAAAGAGACATGAACCTGAGGTGGCAATGCTGGTTGAACTCCCTACAGGTCTACGAATTTGAGATAGTATATACACTAGGGTGGGAAACATTGTGATAGATTACCTTAATAGGAAGTCTTAGTCCCAATTAATCTGGGATTTTTCAGATTTGTTATCTTCCCTAATTCTGACCCTAGTAGCGAAGGAGGGTATAATTTTTTCTTCAGTGTATGGTGTTGACTACATCACATCTCAAAAGTGTGAGAGATTCCCCACAACAAGATTTCAACTGAGAGTTCATTTATGACTCATATATCTACATCTAAGGCAACATATATATTTTCTTGGAAGAAGGAATCACATGACCTTTTCCCATGGAAAAACAATGGTTCTGGTTGTGATGTGCAGGATGACTGGGCACCGAGATCATTGGGTTATTGCAGCATCTTGAAATTCCATAGTTGGAATAGAACAACATATCCCGACACTTCATCATAAGGATTCCTCAAAAAAAGAAGGACCATTACCTTATTTGGGTAATATTGGATCCACTCGAGATGTAGGCACACTTCATTAAAATCTGGGAGTAGAGTTCATTTGAGGCATTGAAGTAGTTTTACATGCGGGAGATTATCTTTATTCAGGTATACCAACAACAATTGTCACAAATCATGGCACACATTTTACGTCACAATTGTGGAGGGGTGTATAGGAGGTGTTCGAGACCCATCTGTTGATGAGTAAAACCTTTCACTCATCCCCTCTCCACCCGCCATATCTATGGGATGATTGAGCATGCTATCTTGGTGTTGGAGGACATGATGAGGGCATGTGTGTTGGGTTTATTATGGAGAATAATGTTATCCCTGAGGTTCATTGGGCCATTCTAGATTGCGTAGAAGTTTGGAGAGGTTTCATACTGGCGTTCCCTACCCCCACAGTTAGAATGGGTCCTTGATGTTTTCTATAGGTCGTAGCTGAGGAGATACATGCATAAACCTATCTGTATCATCAATATGAGTGAACGTTATGAGGATGGGTCATCCCATTTGTTTGTGTGATATGGCAGCACATAAACAAGCACGAGAGTTATTGGGAGCAGGAGATCTAGATCCAGGCTTTGTATCTTGAGTTTTTTCCCTTGTTTTCTATTTTGGGGATGAAAATTATGAAAGATGGAATAATGTAGAGACCTTGTTTTTCCTTGTAATACTTCTAAATTTTTCTACATATATTTCTAGTTCTAGGTGCTGAGATGACAAGGAATTAGGGGGACCAGTGTGCCTTAAATAAATTTTACAAAAATATTATGTATGTTTTATATTTTTCATGAAACAGAGTTGGGATATATATTAAATTATAGCTCATATCAGAAATATAATTCCACATTTGTGTCTGGAGTGTTGTGTTTACCCTATGTGTGACACGACATTTTATGGAAAGTTCCTTCTATAGAAAATTGAATGGTGGGTGTAACCGTAAATAAAATAAATTAATAAATTAATTTTATTTTCGATTCTATAGATAATTTAATCTGAATGGTGACTTGTAATTGGAATTTGAGACCACAATTGGGTTTATAGCATGGTGTTTACACTAGGGGAGACCTCAGGTGAGATGGCGTGTGGGGTTTATATTACGTGACTACTAGTGGATTCCTAACAATAAGAGTTTGAGGAAATGATCAAGGGTTTGGATCATTTCCTCGGATGACTGGAAAATATGAATCCTATCCTTCTGTTGGAAATTTGATTCTGAATTCTTATTTTATCAAAATGAGAATTCATATTCGAGTATATCAGAGCATGGAAAAAACAACAATGGATCATAAATAAATGTAATATTTATCTTTCTGATTAGGAATCCACCAATTTATGTTTTTGATGCTAAAATATATTTTTGATCATTTTTACATATTTAAAAACTTTTTGTTGATGGCCTTACTAACACGGACATTGACTATTTCAATTCTGGATCACTCGTTCTTAATTTTCTTCATATGTTCATCACGTTCTTTATTGATACAAATTTTTACATATCAAAACAACATATGCTGTCAACGGAATCATAGATATCATATGGTTTTGATCCTAGGATTCCAAATCTACGATGGTTTTGAGTTTTGGGTCCCGAAGGAGGTGCAACGGTGAGAAAAATCAATGCCTACTTTTCTTGATCACAAAATGTTGGCGCATCATTGAAAATAGCATAAGTGAGTGATGACTGCATCCCAATGAGATAGGGTCTGGTATCACAAAATTTTTTGGGAAACCAGAGTAGTCCTGGTAGTCCATGTATGGAGCACCATTGTGCGGAGGTCTGGTGGAAGGCCAGCAGTAGAGGCCGGTGACAACTACGAGAGCTGGCAAAGCGGTTTCCTGGGTATTGGGGAATAGCGGTGTGGAGCGCATGTGTCGAAGAGGGTCAGTGGGCCGAGGTCGTATGGGGTTCCCAGGATGAGAACAATGGAGGATGAATTGAAGGCATTTAGAGTGTGGCGTCCCCAGCCGATGGAGTAGGCTATGTCGGTTGGGTCGGTCCAAGGTGTTTGGGCCGACTAGAATGGGAAAGACAGGCCAGAAGGGGCTGAGGCAGCTTCAAACCATGATATCATTTAAACTGTGAGTCTTTTTAATGTGACGTCTATTTCCATGTGTTACTCTCACTACGATCGACATTTTTAGACTAGTTTTTAAATTTTTATAATTGGTTTCATGACTCAGTTGCATAAAATGACTTTGTCCAATAAAAATAATAATATTATTATTATTTGGGGTTTCATGTATTAGATGTGGCAACTGCATGCAATATCCAATTAATTCACGATTAGCAGCAGTATGATCCTGTACCCTGTGAAGACATTTCAATACTACATTCATAGTTTTAACCCAAGGTTGATGTGTGGGACCCATCATGCTCGATTCACACGTGCTGCGATGAAATTCATGTTTATATCAAGGTGTCCATTTTGGATGTACGAATGGCCGATCCCATTTGTTTTTCATAGAGGATAAAAATGGTGAAACCTATTTGATGTGTTCTAGGATCATGGAACTGGATCCACAAAGAACCATGTAGGCATGTTTTTGGGAGATGCATCTTCTTCATAGAGTGTCTGTTTCAGTTGAGGGAATAGTTTTTCATGATCCCTTTTCAACAAGTATTGCAACTATGTGATCTATTTGTTTATTTGGAAACCTCTAGGGGAACGTCTGTAAAATTATTTTTTCATCAATTGGACCCATGATGAGTGACGTGCGCTCATAAGCCTTTTTTTCTCGATGTGTCATTTACTCTGGGAGTACACTGGCATGGATTGGGGTATTTTTTCACAGTTTAGTAACAAAATATGGATGGGCACATGTCCAGAATATGTGGTGGGGTTCCATGTTGTGTGGGACCAACAAGCACCATGCACCACACTATGAATCTTCTACCTCTCGTATATCCTTCTTCATGACCCATATTTTGGCATGTGAGTAGCCTATCGTGAGTGTATTTTAATCGAGAATGTGATGGAACCCTCTATAATAGTTTTCAGGATATGATGTGAAATGTTATTGGAATGATTACATTCTTGTGATGTCCAATGATGGATTGGATCATGTAGGTTTATTAGATATTTTCGAGCATTCCCTCTGGACGGGTAGGATATCGACATTCTACGATGTTTTCATAGAGGTTCCATCTAGTAGGGATATATAGTTTAGGACATTGATGATATTCCAAGTGGAACTCTCAAACTAGGTTTTTCATGGGTCCAAAATGACACAAGAGTGGTACCATTATATTAGGAAGGGCATGGGTCCTCAATGATATTTATATTGGTACCCTTCAGTTGAGTTGAGCATGGTTCCTCGATGACACTAGAGTTACACCCTCCTACTAGGCAGGGCATGGGTCCTCAACCTATTTTGAGTGGCACCCTCAAACATGGGTGAGCATGGGTCCTCGATGTCCCTATAGTGGAACCTACTAGTCATTCTTGGGGTGGGTCCTTAACTGTGCTGCACAACCTCCTGACTATGTAGATTAGTGACAAGACTTGGTTTGATGTAACTTTGGACCAATAAATAAGTGTCATTAATTTCCCCACCGTGATGCATCCGTGTGATGCGACCTAAAAACTTGATGGTTAGATACTTCCACCCATAACGGAGAGTATCAAGATGTGGTGATTGAGTCCCTTTGACTTGGGAGTTCATGTTTGTCATGTGGGATAATGGGCATCATTGGTGGATATTTCAATAACTATTAGAGATAGTTTTCTTTTGATGAATTTTGGGATGGAAATCTCCTTACTCTCTTGTTTTGGATTATTTAAATAAGCATAAAAATATATATATATTGTTTTTCAGTAAACAATCCTTGGGTTTGGGATACTCTCCATCCATGAGAGGTGAAGATGTGTGGGTTTTCCACATACATTATGTGTCTATATTCTCATAGTTGGATGAGTATACTCTCCTACTATAATTGGAGAAGTCTCGATGAGAATTTTATATTCTCACCATTTCGAGGACCTTTTGTTTAGATGAGTTTTTTTTCAATATATTTTTGGGTAGATATGTACTCTTTTACTATACCATGCCATAACTACAACTTTTCTATTCAGTGTATCATTGAGTGCTCTACCTTTGCCTTTTTGGGGCGTCCTACTGAGTATTTTTATACTCACCCTTGCACAAGATTTTCCCACACATGTCATTCCTTATGCAGACGATGGATAGGTTGATTGTGACTTCATAGTAGATTAGGGATACATTTTCATGAAAACATATAGTGGTGGTAGCTTGGGATCCCGAAGCAGGGTTGTCTCAAGAGTTTTAATTTTTTGTTACTACTAGGTAGTGTACTTTTATGGTTGGGCTTCTATTTCAACACTTTTTTATTTTAGTTTACTTTACCGCACATGTACATGTACTAATTAGAGAAAAATTCATGTTTATGGTTTATTTATAGCTGTTTGGTATCTTTTTATCTTTTCCCTCTACACTTTTTCATTGAGTTGGTTGTGTGTGTTTATATAGGTTTTTAGAGAAAGGATTTCTTGAGTTTAGTGTTCCTTCAGCACTTTTCACCACCCCATGGCCTATGTAGGCAGTCACGGGGTAATTGCAGCTCGATCCACAGAATGGGTTTGGTCTTAACATAAACATTACATACTATAATTTTTACCCTCTTTAGCCAACATAAATATATATTCTATTTTCAAAACCATATATAAAACTCCTCAAAACTAAACACACATCTATGCATATAAACATAATTTACCTCAAGAGTAATTCCAAAAAAAATCAATATTTTGTGACACCTATACTAGATTCTCAATTAACATTTTGTTAATTATTATATCACTCTTTATATATCAGTTTATAATATTACAAATTCAATTTCAAGAATGTATACATAACTTAATCCATGATCTTTTAATGATAAAAATCATCAATAAAAATAACTATTTATTTAGTTTTATTATATGTGTTTATACAATATACACATGTAATTTCACATAAAAAATTATTAGAGTCGATGAACTCATATAAAAACACTAATAATATCTTAGATTTATTTTAGGAAAAAATTCGCTAAAATTCAAACATTTATAATACAAATTTATATAAAAATATATCACACATTAACATTTTAATTTATAATTAAAATTTCTATTTCATCCATCAATTATCCAGAATATTATCAAATTAAATAAAAATGTCAAACTGAAAATTTATATTATCATTTCTCTAATTTAGATATCATTAAACACATGAAATTACAAAATTTTAGAATTCAAACACATTTATAAAATATGAATACTAATTTTTAGTTCCTGAAAAATTATTATATACCATTTGAACAAATTTTACATTAAAAATATGAGTAATGAATTATTTAATCACAAGATCGGTTCAAATTTCATATAATATTTTATACTAAACCCCAATAATGAAATAATTTGCCTACCTCAAATTATGTGAATTGTTTTTAACAAAATCAAAGGGTTATTTTCTTCTAAAAAAGGGTATCCAAAAAATCAAACAAGTAGAAAATAAAAAGAAAACAATGAATCAATGAAAAAACCATGAAGCCTTCATATAAAAGGATGTGTCTCTAATGTTACATATCTCAATGAATCTGACACTATATAAAAAATGGGATTTTATCAATAAGTTAATGCAGAAATAACCATTTAATCTTAAAGATGGAAATAGATATAATAGTGAGGAAGAAATCCATAATACCCCATCCCCCCAATATAGAAAACAAATTATTCAAAATAAATCTTTTGAAAGTAAATTTTTATCATCCTCTCATAAAAAATTAATAGGATACTTATCAAATACGATGTCACCTATCACTACCACCTAGTTGATCACTAGCCACCCGATGCCGAATGACCAGCTACCCAATGGATAGTGTGAATGCATCTTCTTATCTAACCTTATTCCTGGTAATTTATACACAACCACCATGTATTATATTTTCTTAGATGCATGATTTTGGAAAATTCAACCTCAAATTCCACTCTAGTCCATTACCTTCTCCTTTAATATGAAAAATAAACTATAAATAAGCCAAAAAATATATAAAATTTTAAAAATATCACACCCAAAATTTTTTTTGTTACACCTTAGAACACTATCAATAACGTAACATAAATTATAATTTGAGGCCCTATATGAGAGTAAAATTAAATGTAGGAGATAGGTAGTCATGTGAGCCAAAGAGAGGGATTAGTATAGGGGTAGAGACAAAGGGTAAGCAATTTTTAAAACAAGTGATATAATAAATTTGGTTAAATAACCCTATGAAGAACCATTCATTGGATGTTTCCTCCTTTATGATAATACACATGATTATCATTTTTTGATATTTACCCATAAACAAACCATTAATTTATTAAAGAAATATATTTTATTCAATTTTCTATCATGACCTCAAAAAATGTTTCTCACTTCTAAAATACCATTATTAAGGTATATTTGACACATATATAATCCACTAAACTCTTTGAAATGATCATACATTAATTTACATGTATTTTTAACTTTTCCTTACATTTGAATCATATAATCTCCATTTAATTTAATTTCATTAAAAACAAAGTGTTACATTAGCGAGTAAACATATCATTTTCTATTTATTTTATAATCAAAGACTATCAATTATATATTTTAAATATTTTATATGATAATTTTATTTAATTATTTATCCTCCATGATTTTTAGTGTTATTGTCTTTATTTAGAGGTAGATGCAATCTTTACAAAGATTCATGTTGAGATTCATGATCATAATAGAAAATATTTTCTGAGAGGGAAGCATTAATTTAGTAGAATTTATCGAACTTAATAATGATTATGATTTTATCACATGGGTGTAGAATTATTATATAATCTCATAATATATTTATTTATTTTATACCATATGATTCTGTAATTAAATTCCAATATTTCTTACTATAATATTGAACAACAACGCTATATAAATATGATGGTTGAATTATTCTATATAATTCTTGAACCATTATTTTTTTCTAGTGAGTGAATTTTTTTCAGGGATTAAATTTTTTATGTTATTGAGGATATAATGGCCGAAATGATGAATTTGTAATATTTTTTGGAGTTTATAATTTCATTTGGATATTTCATACCATAAAGATAATATAATAATTTAAACACAAAATGATATCAAATAAAAATTCTTAAATAATTATTGATTTAAAAATTGTATGTTTACCATAGGGAATAAATACAGATTATTATATTCTAATTTAATTTTGGAATTATTGGGTGACCAAAGTGTTTTTGAGGCATTTGGGGGAACATTCCTATAAATAATGCTTTAGGTAATCAATTTTCCTTTACATTTTATAAAATTTCTCTCAGATATTTGTGTTTTATTATTAGTTTAATAATGAATTTAAATGACTACAATATCCAATATATGGAAACATATAACAATTTTAAACCTAAAAAAGTTCAATAAATTGGTGTTCTAAGTAGAATCTATCCAGAAAACCAGATTGGTTACTCTGAATCATTATTTCTACATACAATATTTATTATACCATGACTTATTATTTCTATAAGTTTATAAAAAATATATACTCTTTCTAATTTGTTATTATTATAAATAAGAAATCCAAAAATCTAAACCATAATGTTTTAAAATTAACCAAACATAGGTTTTTCTATGTTATGGTTCTTGGATTTAATCCATGATATTTGAGTTGTTTTTTAATTTTTTTTAACACCCATCATTTCATAATTTTACATCATGGAAAATATTGAAAGGGGTAATATTTTATTTATAATGGTTTCGAATATTTTTTAAGTATTATTAGTTATTTAAATACATTAATTGGGTTTATGTTTTATCTCATTAACAATAAAAATGTTTTTGAAACATTTAGCCTCCTTGGAGTTTATTCATGAATTAAATCATCTTTATAAAATTGGTCTCTTCAAATCATCATGGATTATAATATTACTATTGAGGAGACCGTATGATTTAAACATACTACTTATCCATGTTAATTAATGTTTTTATTAGTTATTTTTATAGTAAAACTAATCATATGGATTGTATTAATGATTTCCATGTATGGAGGATCATCTATTATGGACCAATAACATCAGATATTACTTAATGTTTTTATAAAACATAGATAATTAGAAGAATAATTCATTATGGAATCTATTTAGGTGTTTAAAATATATATTATTCATTTATATTATTATTATTTAATTTCATGAAAGATTTTTATTTGAGTTTTTATCCCTAAACAACTATTTTAAAGTATATTTGATAATTGTAAACTCATTGGTTCAACATACCATATATTAAATTTGTAATGTATGTTGAATAAATGGTTATTTATTCACATATATTTTTATCATAGTATTTTATATGTAGATTTAGATATTTATATTTTAATCTTTACCTCAATAATCAAAACTTTTGGGTTTATTGATTTTTTTATTCATGAGAAGTTGGGGCATCAAGAGAGAAGTTTACTAATATCTCAATTAATGTAATATGATACATTAAATATTAATAATGTGTCTTCTCATTTTAAAAAGGTGGATTGTTTCATGGGTGTTTCTATCATTTTTCATAGGTTTTTGATATCTTCATGTGTCCCTTATTGATTTTTTATTTATTTCCATCAGATTTGTCTTTAGAAATCATGAATGATGGAATCATGGACAGATTCTAATGGATGAATGGTTATCATATCATGTATTATGGAATGTGAGTTACTAGTGGGATTATAATGATGATGGATTTCATGCAATTGTTCCAGGATTCGAGGTTCTAGAGGATACGTGAATTTATTTTCATATATTTCCTTTTTCCTATCTCATTTTTCAATTCTAGATGTTACTTTAAGCAATGTATTAGAGATGATAAATAATATGTGTTTTTTTATAATTAGTTTTAAAATATTGGTTCTAAGAAGGTGTAATTACAATATACTGGGTTAGGTAGGCAACAATTTAGAAAGTGTGGGGTTTCACCTTGTTTAATAATATATTTTATAAAGAGGTTTATTCTTTATATTTGGGGATATAAATTTGGTTATTTATGTGATGATTTATCCCTATGAATTTTGATACTCAGATGTGGATGCTAGTATATTGATCTATTTACACATGATGTAAATGGATTCTTAAGATATGTTTATTATTACCACAATAATTACATATGTACATTAAAAATTTATGATTATTCTCTTCATGTGTGTGGTGTTAATTATGAATGTATCAAGGGTTGTTCAAGGTTATGGGTTTTGTGAATTACATAGTATTGTTATGTTATTTTGGGTGTTAAAGACATATTCAATTACTACTTGAACATTACCCAATTTAGTGGATGAGTGAAACATAAATATATTTAGTGGGAGATTACTAAATGATAATCATATAGACCCTACCCATATACACACAACTATTTTTAAACTAAATATTATGGTTATAACATGAAATACCTGAGGAATTGTGATGTCTTTTTCGTATATGTTTTCAATGTAAAAAATTAAAACATAATTATTTTAGAAATATTATTTGAGTATTCAAACACTTATAAGTAATTTAGAATCCCAGTAAACGTGTAGAGAAATTTTTCTAAAAATACTAAAAAAATTTCTTAGGAAATTTGTCTTGATTGACCATGTAGAATGAACGTGTATATTATAAAATAGTTAGAGTTGAATTTTTTGATGAATCGATAGGAAAAAATCCTCTCCACCATGAATATATTTTATTCGACCATGAATGGCTTAGAGTTAACTATATAGAGAAACAAAAGTTACTACGAATGAAATTTTTCCAAATTTGATAGATAGAGTTGTATATACAGAAAAAAGGTCTACTGTAGATCATAAAAAAATCACCATGGGTTTTACGAATTTTATAATTTTATAATATCATTTATTATGATATATGTACTTCTAAATAACTCTATAATTATTTAATTCGATATTTTTTCATATTTAATTGTGTTTCAAATGTAAATATGGTATTTAATTTTGATGATGTTTTATTGAACAATATTCACAAATATATTTTTATAAATATGTTTCACCATGATTATTTATAATAATATGAGGATTCTTTATTTTAATTTTATAGTCAACGGATAGATATTTAATTTTTTAATGATGATATTTTAAATCAATTTTTTTGTTGTTCTATGTAATATTTTAATAGGTAGTTTTACCGATACCGTTTTGGGAATATATATATATATGGACATTTTTTTCAATTATTACATGTCCAATAAAACATTTTTATCATGAATATATTATATTGTATTTTATTCAATGTTATCAAGATATATAAAATATATATAAAATGAGAAATTAATGTTCAATTTTTATTTTAATTATATATATTAAAAATATAAAATATAATCAAATAACGATATTGATAACTCAATGACCAAATAAGGAAAATAAGCTGATGAGAATTGAATGATGCATTGTGTATATTGTTTTTGAGAGAGATGGATTTGGAGAGTGAGATAATGTTAAAAAATTCATATATTTTAATGAATCATGTCTTGTTTGTATTATTAGGATTGAGATAATAATTCAACAAGTAATAATGAATTGCTTTGTCACTACTACTAGTGCCTATATTGTTGGAGGATAATTTTTAAAAGTTTTTTCTATATTATGAAATCTATGTGAGATAATTGTCAATAAATTAAAATATTTTCCGTATAAGAAGGAATAACTTGGTATCATATGTTGAGAGACATTGATGATATATGGATGATACCAGTCTATCTTGTATTAATTTTATATTATTATAGAATCATTTGGGAATTAAATTTCTGTGATCTATGTAATGATTTAATCACACGATGTAGAGATAAAAATTACAAATATTGTGTATACTCATTTCCTTTTTTTCAATTTTATACATGTATGGAATAGAAATTTTATTATTTGATTCATGTGATAACTAGTACTAGAGATTTATAATAATGAAAATCATAATAAGGGAATAACATTAATTCTACATATCCAGTTCTTGATTTTATATTTTCATTCATTTATATGTATTTTTAAATGTATTAGGGCATCCAGGTCCCCTCTTAAGAATCTGTTCTGGTTTGATCACAATTATAATTGATCATTTTCTCTAGTTTTACTATTGATTAATATGGATATATGATGGATAATCAAAATACTATTAATAGTAATGTAATATTTACTATTGATGGTAATAACTATTATAGATGTAAGAACATTATAATACCCCACATAAAATCATATGTCCTTGATGATTTTGATGATGGAACTATTAAATATACTTATATTAATATAGTAACTCTCATGAATCTTACTGACAATATGAATATTGTGAATGGTGAGAAGGCTATGTTTTTTCATTTTATTTTTTATCTGAAAAGGTATTCACAACTATGAAGGGGATGAGTAAGGTAAAATAAATATGGGATGATATTGTGAATATTTATTAAGTAAATTGAAAATTGAAATAGGTCAAATAAAATATCATTATTTAAAGACACAATCAGGTATAATGAGGAATGTACTGATAGATGTTCTATAATGTTAAATGAGATTATGACTAACATCAATGTATTTAGAGAAAATTATGAGGAATATACTATTTTTAATGAATTTATAAGTATTTTCCCTAACGATATCTATGATAATGATTCCTTGTTATAAGATAATGGTTTAAATCCACTTTCTCATGATGAATTACCATGTGAATTATTTTTATATGAAATGATAAATGATTTTATTTTCAAAAATAAAATTATATAGGATACAGATATCACTTTCAATGTAATATATATTATTAAAGTCAAGTATAGAATGAATATTCATCTATCTATTTTTTCAAAGATGAATAATAAGATGACGATATTAAAAATATTATGTCTCCTATTTTTTTTTAAAAAATTAGAGAATGAAGATTAAAATATAAAGTATATTTACCATTGAAATGTTTTAACTCAAATGTTAAGTCATTTTTAATATATTAAAAAAGATAAATGTATTGTGTTGGAAGATTATATACAATAAGAAAAAGAAACAAAGAAGTGATGGAATAAAAATATCAATTATTTAATCAGTTCGAAAACTTTTGATGAAAAGAAAAACTGTTATATAAATTAAAGGAAAATTTTTCAAAGTGAGAAAGAATATGGTGATATATTTACCCAAGTAAGTGAAGTAAAATATGATGAAATTATATAAAAACATCAAACATTCATGGATCCTATTTATGAGAATTAAAAAACTTCAATAGGGGATGTGAATGATAAAGATGATTATTTTGAGCGTCTGTTAAATATTGAATTAGTGGATTGTAAATACAATTCTCATAAAGGGGATCAATATACTTGAGCTAGATATTGAGAAGTTAAAATATTATAAATATGTATTTATAAAAAACTAAGTTGTATATATTGAAAATATTTGTATTCTCAACATAATGTTATTGAACAAGATAAAAAAATAAAATATATTGATGAAAATAATTCGATAAAAGAAATAAAAGAAATTTAAATAATTTCAATCAAGGTGTTATGACACTAAAAATACCTTATAGATTGTGATAAACCACTCAACGTGATAGTTGAATCTTTATAAGATATTGATTAAGGAATTATTTTCACTATGTTCTTTCATGTATTGGAAATTTTAAAAAATAAATCTATTTCTAACTCGAAGAAAAATAGATGTCTAATTACATCGAGAATATTCACAAAATAGTAAAATTATTTATAATTATAATGTAGGTTTATATAATAATTCAAGAATAATACAATTTGATAACAAATAATAAAAAATCACAAGTAAATCAAAGGATAATGACATCAATGAAATAAAATTTGTCTCTCTTAATGTATATCAATATGTTATTAATTCTACTCAATGATTAGTAGGACAAAAATTTTGTATTGAATTCATTTTATTTTATAAGTTCAATGTTTTCTTCGAAATATTGTTGTAATATCGTATATATGAATAAATCTTATGACCTAAGGTGTAATATTTCCAATTTATTATGGTAGAGATGGAATGAAAGAAGGGGGAGTCAAACCATGAATATTCTAAACACTTCTTAGGTGACCGAAGCTATGAAAAAGTAACCCAATTTGAATATGTACACCGAAAATATATTTCCCTTCTTGGAATGAACATGATGAGTATGTGATCAAATTATTCTATAGGATCCTAAATGAATAAATATTATTCCAAAACAATTATAATACTATATAGAAATGAATAATTAATAATAAAGATAATATTATAATATTTTTTTATTTTAGATTTTTTCCAAAAGATATAACCATGAACAATCCATATATACTAGAATTTGATTATTTATACCACATGATTCGAGATGAATAAAATTTTAGAACATTAAAATTAAGAATATTATCTTAGTGAATATTTGAAATTATGATTCAATAATTATTATTTTAGTGGGAATTATTGGTACTGATTCACAAAAACTAATGTTCAATAATGTTCTATTTATTGATTCACTCAAATATAATCACTTAATGGTTACAGAAATATATGAAAATGGAAATGAAATAATTTTCAATAGGAATGCATACATTATCAGAAAATTGCATTTTGGAAAAATTATTATTAAGAGAGAGAGGGAGAACTAGTGGAAATCTATTACAGATTAACAGAACAAAATAATTCATGTTCATATAGTGTTATCGATGTGACCAAGATCAAGAATTTATTTTTTCTATCTAATCCAAATGACAATTAAAAATATTTTAAAAGCAATTTTTTTATAAATTCATCCAAGATTAAATTGAGAAGTGTTTATTAATTTAAAAACCTTACAAAAAGATGAAATGATTTAGGGAATTATTTTATGAGTGTATCAATAATCCATTTGACAACTCGAGTTAATATATTTGTACATATATACATATATGACTATAGTAAACCATTTTTTATTTTTAGTCATTAATTTCATTTATAACATTATTTTAAAAATGTCATATTTATTAAAATCAAGTTTATAAAAATGTATAAATTTAAGATATTTATATTGTATTTTAATGGAAACATTTTTTTCATATTTATAATATTATAATAAGAAATAGAATAGAAATCACATTTAATTACTATGATTTATCACATTAACATATAATGAAAAATGAATACAAAAATAAATATATACTTTTTAAAAATCTATTTACAATGAGTAAAATTATATTTTTTGGGAAGATGAGAAGAACTATTCTTTCAAAATATAATGTTACAAAATTATTTTACAATGAGTTTTTGTAACTTTTTTATATTTAATAATTGGTGTTTCCTATCATAAATATACAACATTATTTATTATGAGATTCATTATAATAAATTCCGTCTGTATAATATTTAAAAATAGTGTTTGTCTATTTTTGATTAAAATAAATGATTAGAATTTAGGGAAGTCTAAATATAAATGTTTAATAATGAGTTTTAATAGGTTATATGTCTATTAAAAATACCAATGATGTTGGAATAAAACACATTACAAAATGTTAAGCTATTGTGTTGTCAATATTATCGAATGTGAACAAATCATGGATGATTTACATGGTAATGTTACCAAAATATATAAAAGTATGTATCATGAACAATTTCAAAAATATTAGTAATGAAGAAACAATATATGAATAAAACATTAGTGAAGTTTACTAAGAACACACAGGTTATGTGGAAAATGTTGTTAGAGACCCAAAATTAAAATTAGGTTGAGGTAGAATATATCATTTTAGATTGAACTAAACAATCTCAAAACCAAATATGGATAATATTTAGGGATCAAATATACTTGAACTCAAAATTTGATCTGTAATATATTGATGAATATAGAGAATATAAAGAGTCGGTATTTTCAATGAATGATGTGTTAAATCAACTCGTAAATGAAACATATGATTTATTTTTAATATCCAAATGTATTAATATAATTAGAAATATGTGGGAACTCATAAATTCACTATATAATAAAAATGTGGATTATAAAAAAATAATTTATATTTGCTTACAATGGTTAATCTCAAGTGGAAGGTAACGATCATAAGGTAATATTTCTCATGTTGAAAAAATTGCGGGTACTGTAATTTTTATATAAGTTATATTATATATAAATAGAAAATATATCAAATGGATATAAAATTTTCATTTCTAAATGGTGATCTATAAGAATAGTTATTCATTGAGAATCTTGAAGTATTTATAAAAGATAATTACGGAACAAAATTTTTCTAGATAAAGAATACTCTATATGGATTAAAATAGACCCCAAGAGATTCAAATTAAAAATTTGATAACTGTACTAAGATGATTAATTCAATTAACGTGAATTTGAATTGGAATATATATATAAAATAGATTAATATATGTACTCTTATTGATATTATTTATTCTAATGAAATTATTTTTATAGGAGATAACGAATGAACCATAGAGTATTTTTTAAGAAAAATGTTGACTTATTTTTTGAAATATCATTTATATAAGAAAAGTAATTATATTTTAGTTTTTATAGATCTATAGAATATGAAAAATATTTTTCTATTATAAGACAATTATGTTTATTAATTTCTAAAAAAGTTTATTCTATAAGATACAAAATTGGTTTCCACACATATACCAGTAGATGTTATGTTAGAAAAAGATAATGTAGTCAAGAAATTAAATTAATATGGGAGGAGAATGATTATTGGGAGAATTTTGTATTTCACATTATCTAGAATAGACAAAGGATTTTTGGTAACATTATTTTCCCAACATGAAATTGATCCCTTGAAACACATATAAAGGCTATTAAACATATTTTGAAATATGTTAATGTATCTTTGAATTATTTCTTTATGTAATAATATAGTATAAAAACATGGAGGAATGGAATTTATAGATCTTGATTTTTTAGGTAATTTTTATAACAGTAAGATAATTTTATTTGTTATATTATTTCTATGAAATAGATGTGTGAGTATTCATTGTAAGAAAACTAAAACACTGAGTATAATAGAACTTGAGTATGTGGTTACTATATTTGAATTCACATTGCTGATATAGATGAAAAAGAAACTCAAAGATATGAAGGAGAAAATATAAAATCAAATGATAATTGTTTGGGATTGTCAATTTGAAAATAATTTATTCAAAAAAAATATTAAACAGTCAAGATCAGAGAAGATTGGTATAAAATATATCTTTATATATGGTGTGAATTTAATATGATACAATAAATCTTAGGTTTATTCATACAGTAGAGAATTTTGAAAATCATTTGTAAATAAACTATGAATATATAGATTTAAACAGTTAAGTATAAAAATAAATCATTAGTATTCCCACATTACTAGATGTGTGATTTGTATATCCTAATTTACATTACATTCTATTTATGGAATGATAATTTACATAACTCTTATGTGACATTATATTTGGTAACACATTTTGTAAAATTTTATGTTGGTTTTATTTTAAACATGGGGACTAAAATAAAGGTATAAGTATATTAATTAACTAAATAGGGGGAGAAATAGTTTTATGATACATATAATTTATTTTTACTAGGAGATGGAAATTTTTCATTAATATCTCACTATCATGTGATGTGTTTCCAATAGTTTTTATCCCCTAGAAAAGGATATGAAACTATTTAATTTATTGGATAAAAAAATACAAAAGTGTATATTTAAGAACCAAATGAATTGGGAATAAGTAACTCATATTTTTTAAAATTTTCATCAATTTGATCATATAATTTGATTTTTTTTGTAATATTTATATAACATCGGTGGTTTTTGGAATCATTTTAGAGCTGTTTAAAATTTTGTCCTAACATGTTGAAAATTTGGTATGAGAATGATGTCACCACTGACCATATAATATAAATGGATATATCATAATGAATATGTAGTTGAATTTATAGAAAATTTAGTGATAAAAAATCTCATCAGATTTGACCATGTAGAATGACTGAGTGAGCTATAAAGGGATAAAAATCAATTATATAGATCTGGGAAAGATACAATGAATAAAAATTGTCTAGAATTATTGGGTTGAGTTTAATAGAAAGAATAAAATAGTATCTCATTTAGTATAAATCAAGTGACCCTAGGTTTTATATATTTTTTAATTTTATAATATCATATTTTATTATATGAGTAACTACATATAATAATATAACACTTTGTTTTAGCATTTTTTCAAATTTTATAGAATTTTGTTAATGACTTAGTGATGGAATTTGGTTATAATTATTTTTTATTGACCAAAATTAAGATTTTACTTTGTCTAAGTAAATTTTTATTGAGTTTTAATTGATTAAAATAGTGATTCATTATTTTGATTTATGATAAAAATATATACTTTTATTTATAATTTAAACATTGATATTTTAAATATATATTAGTAGTGATTTAAGGATTATTTTAACATGGAGTTTTGTTAATACCTCTTCAGTAATCAATTAGGATATTTAATTTCAATGTTTACAATTTCAACATGTGGTTTCTATCATGAAGGTTTATTGTTATATTTTTACTTGAGTTTCTTTTAATTTTTTAATAATAGTGGAAATTGAAATTTGAAAATTTGATTTTTCTAGGGATTTTATATATTCATGATATTTAACATATAAATTTGAAAATATTTATTATTTGGTCATAATTGAAGGAGGTTAATATTATATAAGTTACATTGATAATTATCCATCAAATTTATTAGAGGGAGTGAGTGTATTATTATATTATGAAGAACAGAAGTCTCATGAGGATTTTTGTTCTTCATAAACTCATTTAGCAATTAATATAAAATTACTTGGTAATTCTTTGTTTCACTCCGATCACAGTATTTATATTTTCTCATTAATGATGTTTCTTATTGAACTCATGTGAAAATATTTTTTTTAGGTATCAATATTATCATTGTAATCCAAAGGGATCATGTTATAAACAATTTGGAGTTACTCATGGGTTAAGTATTATACGATCCAATAATTTATTAACATTATCATATTATTTAATCATTATTAAAACATATTTCATAGATCATGTAATTAAAATAATAAGACACACGGGGGAGAAACATTTCGGTTACATTATGTTCTCATTATATGTCATTCTATATTCATATAATTGATGAAGAGTAATTACTATTTAGATTATATATCTCGGTTGGGATTACGAGTCATGATTAGGTTATTAATTTTTATTCCAAAGGAAGAACAACCATATGATAGATTTCTCATGGGGTTCAGGTAGTGGTAGACTGATATCTAGTGGATGTAAGATCTTAAGATGATGTCACCTTCTAAAGGGAATGTGTATAGATTAATAGTTTGGAAAAGGTGAATAAATGATGCAATATCATTTTGAGGGTCCTCTTTTGGTAATAGATTGTTCTTCTCTGGTCAAGTTTTCTGTTAAAGGGTTGTATCATAATGTTTATGATAGGAACACAATTGTATCTTATATTATTCACATCCATTCGCAGTCAGGTGTCAATGACTATAGGGAGTTGGAGGATACTAAGTTATATGGTGGGATTTCTATGAATTTTAGATTGTAGTGGAATTGGATAACCTGTTAGGAACTACTATAATGTTTTAGAGGGCCCACTAGTACATGATGTGTTTTGTGACATGAAAAAAGGTAAACAAATATGAAATGTAATTTACGAATGTGTTTTTTAATTTTTGTATCATCCTTTAATAATGAAAATGTTAGTAATATTCTACAATGGATATAGGTCTTAATCATATGAACAATGTAAAAAAAGTTTCCCCTTCTTAGTTTATTTAATTTCATCTTGTAGGAATTTTTATGAGAGTTTCATAGAGTGTGTGTATAAGGTACATGACTTGTTTGGGTGTGTATGGTTTGTTGTTCTTAGAATATTTTGGTACACCAAGAGAAATAATTGTTTGTGTCCAATGCTTTGTTCCATAATTATATGTTCTGCTGACATAATTTCTAGTATTCATACATTGATATAGATTACTAATAAGTGGAATAAAATATAGGATTGTAGCTTGGTAGTTCACACTTAGTTTGATCAAGTAACATTCACTTATGTTATACATATTTTCATTCAATGAGACTTTACTTATATTAAAAGGTATAAAATTAGAATAAGGTAAGTTATGGATAAAATATATATGAGAAATATTTTGTATTATGGATAATGTAGATTGAATATTACCTCATCTAAAAGGAATTTCCAGATCTATTGATTTGAATAACAAATGAAAAATGGAAAATGTTTAATGAAATATGATGGATAGAAATACACTTATTCTTATTAGGATTTCATGGGATCAAAATATATCTTTTATCATATAAGAAGAGATGAATACAATAGATTTTATGATAAATTTGGATGCTATATATGTTATAATATCAATGATGAAAAAGTTATTCATTATGTGGATATTTTTTAGATTGATACTATCAAATGATAGATTTATGTCTAACCGTGTGGTTGATTTAAATATGATTTGAAGTTAGTATAAATCTAAAAATGTTATTTTTGTAGAATATGTGTGGGAACATTATTTTTATTATTTATTTAAGAAACATTTAAGGTGATGGTAACTACCATGATTAATTTTTGTCTGAAGATTGAAGTGGTATCTAGAATGATGAACTTAGAAAGAGGTAATTCTATGAACCATCCATAACCACACTCATCATAGATGTATGAGTGTGGTATAATAATCTAATAATTTCTTAAAAATTAGATGATATGTTATATGAAACGATCCAATGACAGTAGATTGGTTCTATCCTAAGATGTTGTAATTACAATAATAGAGGGTACCTCAAGATTGATTGTAGAAACATTTGGGTAAATATTAGGTGGGATGAATACAACAGTTAAGGATACATTAATATTTGGGTAGTTGAAGGTATAAGTAGTTTATCATCTAAACATGAATGTTCCAATGGAATCATTGATCAATGACCAGAATCATATTTCTACTATATATATTATAATGGATATGTGTCCAATAATGTGTCGCAGATGTTTGAAATGTTCTACGTAGATAATAATGAGAATTAAAAATCAATGTTAAGGGAGATGTTAATGTCCAAATTATGAACATAATTTAATTTGATCCCAATGTAATGAAAATCATATTAGGTTTGTTGAAAAACTTATCTTCTCAAAGATATATGGATTGGGTAGGATTTGGAACGAGCATCACTAAATTAGATAAAAGTCACTTGGGGATCCATGGTCATGGATAATGGAATAATTGAGAAAACCCAATATCTAACCAAAACATCTGATGGTGAAAAATGGAAAAAATAATGACTTCTGAGTGTTCATAGTTATGGAATTTTCATCTCTAGCATCTTAGTGATAAGAAAATAGAAGTTATAATAGTAAATGGAGTATAGGATATTTATCATACATACCTGATTTTTTTATAGTTTTATATATTTAAAATAATATAAAGTGTCATTTAATCTATTTATAATAACATTATGGATAAAGAAACCATAAAATTTTTAGATTTTAAATTTAGGGTCTTCTCTAGTACAATCATATAGAGGGTCACAATAGTTTGGGACACTCATTGGTGAATCCATGAGGAATTTTGGTGTTTACATTTTTAAAACAAAAATATAACATTTTTTAGGTGTTATTTTAATTAATGGAAATAGTGGAGATTCATAAAAAAAGTAAGTTGATGTGCTAATGGCCAGAAAATAGTGGTCAATATAGAAATAGGATATTTCAAAATATTTATAATCATAGATAAGTAATAATTGAGATCACAATAGTAAGGTGATAGATCATAATTATATGGATTAAATAATGAACCAAATTTTAAAAGGGACGAAACATAGAATAAGGTTTCACCTAGTAATTTAAAAAGAAAACATGGGTGAAAATAAACAATTATGCAACAGACCTAGAATATATTTCTATAAGAACTGATGGGGAAATAAATTCCTAAATCAATATAGTCTATTTAATCCGAAAATATAAACCAAATCCATGTGTATGGGGGTTATAAATATGTCCATTTGGGTTCATTGTATAGATTTAAGATTAATTAAAAATAGAAAGTTTGATTATTTATTGGATATATAATTGAACAATGCGGATTTAGACTTTGAGATGAAGATACGTGGATGAGTCATCAAAATTTGAATGTTCTGTTAAATGAGTCATCCTTTTACAATTATTATATCTATATGGATAATGAAATTTAAGGTGATTAAACAACTAGATAGATCTGGGAGGATATCAAAAGTAATTTCAAAAAGGAAATAGCTTTAAAATAATTTAAATGAAAATGCAGAATGTATGATAGATATAGAAGTGAAAAATTTATTATAAAACACTAGAGATGAGGAGTATTTCGCTAGATCAATGGAATTTGAGAATATATAAATTTTATTTGTGATCAATGATAAGTTATATTCTACATTTTAAATATTATCTAGACTGAGGAACCTAGTTTAGGGTTACAAAATTGAATTTAACTTCTATCATTTAATGGGAAAAGGATAGCTAAAAATCCTTGTAGAAGTGATAAGTCTCAGTGATTCTAGTAAGTTAGAGTTATCCCTAAATCATGGTTTGGATTCATTACATGAAAATAAAAAATTGGAGATAATGTATATAACAAATATATAGAATGAAATTGAGAAACAATGGGTATTCTGGGCAAAATAAAAGGATGATGGATAAAATATTTATAAGGGAGGATTGTGGTGAATTGATTTTTGAAAAAGGAAGGCATATACATTCGTGATATTTCTTCAAAAGTATTAAATAATTCTTGGAATTAGATTCTTTTGAGAAAGTTTGTGTTCAATAACATTTACATAGAGAAATGTTTGGTGATAATGGAACTTCTCCATAGATATTGGGAGGAGAATATTTTCACAAAGAAAATGGTGGGTTTTATGGATTTGTTGAATGAGATATTAGTGTGAAAAATAAAGAGGAATATCAATGGTTTTAAATAAATTCATTGGTTGTTCAATAATAAATATGATGCATTTATGTGAGATATGGGTTTCATGTGCTGTAATACTGAAAATTATTGCTACTATAAGGTGTTTAATGGTTTAATTATCACAATGTTTAATGATAATATTATTCTATATTTTTTAAAATCATAAGGATTAATGAGATAATAACATATTTTTATAGAATACATGAGATTAATGATTATGGGGATGCCAAATAAATCTTGAAAATTAGAATTTAGGGAGACTGGAAATATAAAAGTGATTTGTTTTATCAAATTTATTATATTTTTAAGACTGTAAAAAGTGTTGGTACATATAGATGTAATATACTATGGGCCCCTATTGCCAAAAACATCATATTATCTATGGGTATTGAACCATGAAAAAAATATGGGGTGAATTATATGGTGAATGTTTCATTTGAAATAATTTTTCAAAATCTATTATATTCTGCAATGTTCACTCACCAAGACATTGACTATATTGTTAGGATGTCAACAATTTCATTTCGTGTATAATGAAAAATAATTAGGAATATATGAAATAGATCATAAAAGTTATAAAAATAATATAAGATATAGGCTTATGTTTTAGTAGGATAATAATTTTTATGTATATATACACACAAACATTGAGTGAAATTTAGATACATAGAAGATTATAAAAAAATTTCCTATAGAGGAATGATAGTGAGTTGGATGTAAAAATTATATCTAATGGTATATTTTTTTAATAGTGGAAGTAGATTATGTGTTTGAAAAAACTTAAGGTAATGAATTGGTATGATTTAGAAATATGTTGTGGGAGATCATAAGGTTCCATGACAGTGTATTTCTCTACTGTGATAGTAAAAGAGAAATATAATTGGAAACAAATCCATTGATACATTGAAGGATGAAACAAATAAATCTAAAATATAAATAAATTCAAAAGTTTCTAGAGGTGTATGATCTCTTTTTATATAAGATATTTTATACTAAAAATCAAGTTGAAATGTTAAGAAATGTTTTATTCAAAGAACATTTGGGTAAATACAATTCCTTAATGAGAGGTGGATGATTGGAAGAATATAGGAGAAATTGTTGTGTAAGTGGAACAATGTAACAATGTGTTAGAGATTTATCAAGGGTTACTTAAAATAGTATTCAAGTGAGAGATTATTGGAATAGAGAATATTTTTTAAGTGTTATTTAATTCGATGAAAAGGGGAATAACCATAAGATTACTTCGTCTTGGGGTTTTGTCAATGTTGATGGGATATCTAGTAGTGGTTGGATGAATGGAAGATGACATCATTTAATGGGAATGTATATTGGTAAGTGGTGTAAATTGGGTGGATAGAGGTTACATAATCTTATCCATGGTCTTTATATGTTTATGGATAATAATTCTCTAATAATATGTTATGGTAAATTTTTTGTTAAAAAGGGATTTTAGAGGAACGTAAGTGTATCATATAGTTTTCACTGAATTTAGTGGCTAGGTGAATATGGGTCTAAGGAGTCAAAGGTCACCATGTTTAATGATGGTATATCTATGAATTCCATGTGGTGATGAAACAAGAATAATGGTTGGCCCCACTATAAAGGTAGGGTGGGTCCACTTGTATTGGTCGTGTTCTATGATATAATGAAAAAATTAAAACTAATATAGGTAATATTATTTTATTAATTTTTAGAATCTTGGTATCTTCTAATAGTAATTAAAATGTATAGAGTATTCTCCCATTTATTTAGGAATTAATTTTTCCAACAAATATAATCAATTTTCTCTTTCTTTACACTACATAATATTCTATAATAATAATTTTTTTTGTGTTTTTTGTGAGTGTCTGTTAAAAAGATTCCATCGTACAGTGACTAGGGTGTGTTTTTTTAATATCATCTTGTATAATAGGAGTGGTTGTAGTTCTCATTCAGTGCTTCATTAAAACATTATAATCTTTGGTGATATAACATCATATAATTGGATGTTGAGATGGATTCCTTATTGTTTTCACAATATCTCTAGAGGTTGATATTAAAGAAAAACTAAAAAAAACTTGAAATAGGGATTTAACAACTCCCCCCAGCAATGAAACATTCCCTTTGATTTTTAAGAACATCATAATTGATAACTATTGTTTTAACTACGTTTTATATATTTATGGTATCAATATATAATTATATATCCAACTGACATATATTATAGTCTATTGTTTTTTTGATGTTAGATGTTGGAAGACAATTAGTTGTTAGTGGGAGAGATATATCGGTGGAATTATAATAATATATTTAGTGGTTTCAGTTAAACTATGTATATGTATATTATTATTTTAGGATGTGAGTTTCTGGTTAAATGTTGTGTATCTCTACTGAACATTGAACTAGCCTTGTAATGGGATGAATTTTATTATTTTCTTTTTATACGAAAATAATAATTTAATAGTATCTAATTATATTTAATCTCTTATAGATCCAAGGGATATACCTAATAATAATTTTTTTAGACACACATATTATTTACAACATTGCAAATTTCCATGATAATGTTGTTTGGGTTGTTAGGCCATACATTCTCAGACATGATAGTTGTTTTTTTAATTACATATTAACCCATGTAATGTAAAATATGAGATATACTATATACATATATTTACAGTAATGGACTATATTATTGGTTGGGATATCGTCGAATCAATTGGATAATAAATAGTAAAATATGTATATCTATTAGAGTTGTATATATACATAGTTTTCTATAATAGTAATATCAATATTAAATAAGAGAAATTACACCATGTGATAAGGTTGATATCATCATATGATATTAAATATCACATATGATTAACATTTAATATCCATGTTAGCTATTTTATTTTTAGTTTAATAATATTTTATAATTTTAATGGGATGATAACACATAAAATTTAATGTTAAAGTGTTAAACATTCATATTCAATTTGATAATGTGTAATTCTAGAATTTGTTTCCATGATTTAAAATTTATGAATATTTTATGAAATTCTCTTGTTTTCCATTCTAGTGAGTGTCTAAGGTAACTTATATATATAATCAAACTGATATGATTCATACATAAAAATAATTATGATTCTTGTTTGATTTGTATCAAATTATCTTAAATCTAAAAGTATACTTCTATATTTATTATTTAATCTAAGGTAATATCATACCATAAAAAATCAAAAAACTGATGAATAATGATTTATATTACTAATAGTTCTGTTCCTAATTTATAATATGTTATTATAATACTTAGTACTCAAAAAATTCCTAAAACAAATTAAATAAGACCTTGATCAATTAATATGGGTGGATCATTCCAATGTTGTGTATCCATATATTTTATTATGTGAGGCAAGAAAAATATAAGTGATCCATTCAGTTTAGTTCATATATTAATGTACATTTTTGATACACTTAGTTAGGTAGCCTTTATAGTTTAGTAACCATAGTAATGGATTTGAGATCATTAGAAAGATTGATTAAGTTAATTTATTTCCTTTTAAACAATCTATGAGTTAAACTTTATATAAATGAAATGAATTTCTTTCTAAATGACAAATTTTTAGTCAATAGAAAACAAACTCAACTTTTTCTGAAATATGGATCTTTTACCAGTAACAGTTATATTGTTAATATGGGTTCATTTTTTTAGCGTAACTGTTTTAAAAATATGAAATTTCTAAATATAGGAAAATATAATACTCATTTAATAAATTTGTTTATTATATGTTAAATAAAAACACATAAAACCTCAAAAATAATCATTCAGATAAATTCATTAAATAGAAATTATTAATAATGGAAATTTCCAATACTGGTATCTAAATCATGGACTAAAAATAAAACAAGATTATATGTTTTATTTTTAATGAAAATACTTCTTAATTAATCCAATGAATAAGAATGTTAAGAATAAAATCATTCTTATAGTAATCATTGAAATGTTTCTCTTGACATCTCTAAAATATTTTTTATATATGGATCCTAAATTTCAAAAAACATGAACATTTAGATTCTTACCTGATGATTTATAACATAAATCTATATATTAAGAAAATATTTATGAATAATATAGAGATATGTGGTTGATAACTTGGAAATACTCTTACTATGAACATTATATTGTGTCCATCGTTAAATAAATTTTAATAACTGATCATTAATTAAAACATGAATGTGACAAATAAAACATTATCCAATATTTTGTATATATTAATGGTAGTTGAAAAGGATATAGTAGGTTCAAGATCATGTGTAAAAATGACGATACCATTATATATGGTTAAAAGTGTTGACAAGAAGAATATGAATAGAAATATTTAGGTACAGTTTGTAACTACATTGAAACCAACCAGAGTTTTCACTAATAAGGGTTGGATTTTCCATTCTGAAAAGGTGATACATTAAAAATATAACTTCCTCGAATAATTGAGGTTATTAAGAAACATTGTGGTTAGTCTTGATTAAACATTCATATTATAGAAATCAAATATTGTATTTCGTATGGGTATCTGACAATAATTTTACATTGTATAATTGTTATACATGATCATGGGTGTTCAAAATTCATAATTATTTTTTTATAAATAACAATTAATTTTATACATACATACTACAACCGAAAAAATATTCAAAAAATCACAGACCAATTCAAAAAATGACTATCCCAAAATAAATGCCACAAAATAGACCAAATAAGCCATTTTCACTCCATTAAATTTCCAAAAATCCAACCCAAACAATATATATATATATATATAATATTAAATCAAGCTACTAATGTCAAAAATTAGTACCTACTACTATAAAAGATTATCCAAAAACTCAAACTCCCAAAACTTGAACTCTAGGAAATTAATTGAAAATTTTTCAATCGTGCCTTACACTTCATATCTTTTTATTTTTGGGATAAAAAATAAATTTTTAAAAACCTTCATCCATCACACAACCCATGTATAAAATTGAAAAAATATATAAATAGAACAATAAATTCCTAATAGTAAAAATCACCCTAGTAGGATTAGTATCATATTTAAATTCAATAAATTCCAAATGTTTTTTATAACTAATTTCATAATATATTTTCCATAGCGTTTAATTAATTTAAAATAAATCAAAATTAATATTTTGACTTTTAACCAAGAGGTTTCCTTCCACATTTTGATAAACCAATACAATTACATTTCCCATTCCCTCTAAAAAATAATGATCAACATTTTTCTTTAAAAAATAAATATTAAGAGGCCTTCATATGATTGTTTACAAAGAATTGTACTGTCTTGAACTATGTTATTTTATCACCACAACTCCATTGTCCTCCAAAAGACTAATATAGTGATTTATCCATTTATATTAATTTATAAAAATGTGAGCTTTCCATATTTTTATAAATATCATTATAACACAAATAATCACTACACATAAAGTTCATAAATAACTCTTGAGAATCAAGAAGAAAAAAAGGTAAACTAAATGTTTTATTTTTCTAAACATCAATAAATCTAAGAAAACCCAAAATAAAAGTTTAATATCTTCATCCTTACCCAACCAAGGATACAAATTATCAAGTTTAATTCCCCTGTGTGTAATGAAATCCTAACAGATTAATTTCATGTAAATAATACAAATAAAAGACCATTATTTAACTAGAAATCAATATATTCCACATGAATTTCAATTTATTTTGGTAGACCGGCCTCTAAAAAGTTCTAAATTCATCATTAAAATATCCATTAACCAACCTTCCTACAATATAATCAGTTAAATGATCTAAAAAAATTCCGATGTGTCTTTAAACTATATAAAATTGTATAATTTAAATAATTTTACCAAATATTTAAAATAATATATACTTCATGAGTCAATAATATATCTTTCATAATATGTGTATTCTATCCCCCCCAATAAAAAATATATAACAGCCTCTAGTATTAAAAAATTCTTATATAATACCATGTAACTACTGAGATATGAAGACAATATAATTTTAGTCCTTTCATCCGTAATTTGGAAAATTGTTACTATAGGTGTGTATGGAAAAGTATAGGAAGTATAAAATTTGAATATTTTACATGTGGTAAAAATTTAAAAGGAATACAATTGTAACAGAATATCACATGGGAAGCGACCAAGATTTTAGTTTCTTTGGAAATGGGTTTATCACTGACCACTACAGGTTTATTAGTGAGTAGTAGAACCCATGTAATCCATCTAATGTCTAGTGGGGGAATAAAAAATCATTGGGACACCATAACCACCATTTTTATTGGAAAATATAGCCTTTAATTTCATTCACTCCAAATTTCTTTAAATAAAAACTATTTACTCCTATTTATAACAATTTGAGTCTACAACTATTCCTCCTCTATTTTCCCCCTCCTCCCATGATTATTAATGGGATCATGTATCCTTTAATATGTTAGTACCAAATTACTATAACTAACCTATTGTGGTTGTATATTATTTTAGTGACAATTAATTTCCATATACCTTATTATAAATACCTAAAATGTGGGATTATATGGTTGGTTTCCAATTTAGCATCTATCGAGTTTAATTTACCCAATAATTTTAAATAAGAATGGTATTTTAGTGCATGTTATGTGGTATCTATTTTTTCTATTGTTTTATATGAGTTTCAAATGACATATGATATATATATGTTGGTAAAAGATAGGAAAAATCCAAAAAATGGATCTTAATAGAGTTTCCTTATGCATTGAGTGCTGAGTAAAGACTATCTACCCTTTGTTAGTTTATCCAAGTTTCTTTCTTCAAACACACAGTCATCAATGGTCTTTCCATTTTTTTGGTATATTTAGTCGAAGTTATGGTTGGATCATTGTTATATGAAGGGTTATATTTAATCCTGGGTCAATTAAAGGGTGGTCGGGCTTGGATTAAGTGTGTCTAGGTGTATAAAAATTGGGAATGTGAAAAATAATTGATGGGGTTGGTCTAGTAAGGCTATATACAAGGTGTGAATGTCCTGTAAGATGGATTTTTTGTGATAACATATTTACCCTAGTTTTTTATTTTAGTGATAACCCATTCAACATTGCAATGTTTATATATACTGATCACCCACACACCTATGTTTTATTTATATATCCTAAAAACTAGTCCAATTGTGCTTTTGTAATGATCATTATTAACTAATTCCCAAAAAATTATATTATTTGTAGTAATAAACCATTCACCCATGAATTTTATTATAAGTGTTGATAACTTGATCACACATACTAATTTATGAGTAGTGATAACTTTTTCTCCAAGACATTTTATTATTTTGGGTCATAACCCATTCACTTGTTCTTGTATTATTACAGGAAATAATTGTGTTACCATTTATATATATTGTGATTAATTATACCTTTTCACCCTATTTTGATATATAAAATAAATTACATTACACTTATATCACATCATTATCAATAAGAAATTTAATTTACCTTTATTAACGAATATCCATTGTGATACCCATCCTAGATGTATGTGACGAAAAGAGTGGAACCAAATCAAACCTCAAATAGGCTGTGATTTTGTGACTGTAACTAACTATATATAATCACACACATAAGTGTAAT
Source organism: Viscum album (assembly GCA_963277665.1). NCBI lineage: Eukaryota > Viridiplantae > Streptophyta > Magnoliopsida > Santalales > Viscaceae > Viscum > Viscum album. The sequence continues at coordinate 305,397,591 of OY728166.1, forward strand.
TACCCTCATTATAATAGGCATATATTCAAAACCATCAATCAAAAACATATAAAATAAAATTGAAATCCCACAATGAATGTGATGTTATAGATTAAAATAATCTCTGAATTGAAAAAAGAAAATCTTATGGTAGTAAACCATGTATAAAACATCATAAATTAAACAACCAATAATTATATTATTTACAAATTTGTTGTAACATTATTAAATTTAGAGTACCTATTTTATTTAGAGTCATATATAATTAATGAAAACACATAAAAATCAAACCCTTATAAAAAAAAGAGGACACATCCACTCAATATCCGTTTTTTCACAAAACATGGTAACATTAATTTAATCCCATGTTTGATTAAAAACATATATGATTTTATATATTTTAATCCTTATAAAGGAATCCAACACCTTTATATAGTTTCAAATGATCCTTATTACCTAATAAAATCATTTTAAAATTTATAATGATATAAAAAAAGTTGAGTATGGGATACAAAAAAAAGAAACATGTTATTCCATTTTACGAATCATGATATCCCATAAGAATTTTCTTCCAAATTTACATAATAATATTTGAGATCAAAAATTTAATATCTAGCTCATCAAATATGATTAACTGTATAAATATTTTCATAAAATATATCATAATAATTCTCAAAATGAAAAATCATAATCAAGAGTGTTTATTAAAAATCAAAGGTTCTCAAGGAATGATTTATTTGAAATACAAACTTTTCACCCTTAAAAGGGCCATATACATTAATTTAAACCTAAGACCACGAGCTTACCTTGTGAAATAAAAATACATCCATGAACAAACATTTTAAATAATAGAAATATCATGATCTTACCTTCTAGATCATCTTTGTATCACTCTTATATCAACTCTTATAATAATTTTAACATATTTAATAACCAACTTGGTTAATTCCAACATAATTCCCAAGAGAACATAATCAACACACAATGCGTTGTTTAGTTATATTGGGAACACTTGTCAGTAGAGAGAATATAAAATGACAATATAATAAATAAAATACATATAATCATTCATTTAAATCATAAAATATCATAAATTATTCAATTTAACACATATATAGAATCAATTTCATGCTTTATCTTAAAATAAGGATTAATGTAATTTTTTATTATAAACACTTCAAAGAAATATAGGAATATGGAAAATAAGTATTTATTTTGAAGTTAAAAGTATAATTTTTATAGTGAAATTCTTAAATAATAATGGTCAATATGGTGGGAAATTTCACTAATATTGTATACGTTAATAAAATTCCATTCAAACTTTTGTAATAATTTCAAAGATTGCTTGTTTGGAAAATGCAAAATGTATTCTATTAAAATAATGAAGAATAAGTTAAAACATGGTTCCAAAATATATTGAACATGAATATTACTAAATTGATAACATACATTAATCATTTTAAATTACATGGATATATAGGGAAACGAAGAGAAATATCATCAAAACTATTAAAATAAGGATTTATAGAAATATCCATTACCTTGAGTATGAATCTCCATGTACCTAGTTTAAATCCTAAATAATATAATTATATTAAGTATATACATTATTAATAACCTTTTTTTATTATATATTATCTCTTTTATTATATTTTTTACAATGACTTATAAAGTTATTAAATAATTTGTGTCCATGTCGAACATTTTGGGGATGTTCAGTTTATAATCCCAAGAAAACACTGGTAAGTTGACCATGATCAAATAGATAATTATTAAATCATATAAAAAATATTAATCAAGAAATAATATTAGTTTTTATAAAATTAAATATATTTATAGATCTAGTTAGTAAATACATATATACAGATTAATCATATCAAATCATGGAGGTAGTAATCCACAAGTACACATGAGCGACATTATCATTATCGAACAAATTGATGGGTAAAAAGGTGTGTAATATGTCATCTTTATATAATAATAATAATTTATTAGTATGATATATACTAATTTACTCTGTCATAATATTTATCCATTTAAGTTGGTTGTGTAAAATGAAGCACATCGATTTATGGAGGTGGTAATCCTGACATATATAAGGGTGATGATTTTAATTCCCATTAGATAGATAAGGAAATTTAATAATGGTTTTTAAATAATAATATTTATAATATTTAATTATAATTATGATATTTTTGTTATTATTTCATAATTTTTAATGAATACTTGAAGGACATGAAATAAGTAATATACATGAAACACTAGTTAAATAATTATGCATTTTCTTTAGAAGAACACCATTTCATTACACCTTAAGCCTTCTTAGGATTGTATTTTGGTGATGTAAAAACTTATAGGGAATGTAGAGTGATTTTGGGGAGGTATTTAGGTAGGTATTTGTCAAGATATGTAGTTTAATGTATGTATATAATAGAGTATAGGGGTTTCCCCTTTATAAGCAAGTGGAGTGACACACTTGTAGTTTTCAAAGTTTTAAAATGTTATATAGAATTACTCATGATAATGTTTCCCAAAAAATATCCAATTTGGAATATAATATGGTAAGGGTTGAATTAATATCATATAATAAGATTTATAATGTGGTTTTTTGACCTTATCACTTAGATTTATCCTTAATTAATATGGTTTACCCTTTACCAGGCTGAAAACCTTTTACAATTGTTACTATTAATTGAGAAAAAAAATTGAAAAAATTACTAAATTATTACATCAAAATTATAGATATTAAATACTTTTTTTAGGATTTAATTTTTAAATGTACAATAAATTAAATTTTATATAAGCATGCAAGAAGAAATGAAAAACATTTCTTTAATGCGTTTTCAATCCATAAAATGAATTTTTACCAAAATCATGTATAACTATCATAATAATGTAATTAATAGTATTTTTTTAATCAAATGGTACAAATTTCTCTTTAAAATAAATACAAAATATAATGGGTCTTTTAAAAAAAATAAATGATAGTTATTATGAAAATCAGTATTTTTAACTATTCACCAAAAAAAGGCTTTTCCAATAAATCTAAAAAATTAACCCTATTATGTTTTTTCTATGATAATATAAAAAAATAACAACATATCATGGAAATAAATTTCTATAATTTATGAATTTAAAATTTAAATGAAACCATATAATATATAGAATACACATTAGTATAAATAAAACTATTTTTTATATTTGAAAAATTAAAATACATTTTTCTAAAGAATATGAACCCATAAAGAATATTAATAAATATTAATAAATATTTAAATTTAATTATTATTATTATTAACTATGATTTAACATTCTTCCACTGCTAAGGAAAATTGTTTATCACAATTTTAGTCATTGCACAAATATGTAAGGATATTGATCTGTCATGGTTTTTTCATGTTCTCGTATTGCTTCCTAAATAATTTGGTAATTTGAAAAAAATTTATTTAGGTGATTTCACATATTCCATAACACCAAATATTTTTGATATATAACAATCAAAAAAATTTCAAATATTAAATATTATCTTCCAATTTTTCTACCTTGATGTTTAAAATATGATATGCATCAAGTACACATTTCCTTAGAAATGTAACATGGCACACATAATATAAATGATATAAATGTTAAGTAATATATACTCGTTATGAATATTATACCACTTTTTCTAGAATTACACACCATCCAATAAACAATAGTTATAACTTTTATTTATGAATTAAGAGAGTAACACCTTTCCATGAAGATACATTAATAAATAATTGATACCACATTATAAGAAAAAAATATTTCCTCATTTTATCTATATAACACTTTTGAATGATTTGGGATTCCATATTGTGATACTAAATCATCATTACATTCACAACCATTATTTCTAAAAATTATTCACCCAAAAAATCATTTCACCAACTTCCCCCAAATATGATGGAGTCTGAAACCACATTCTGTATAATTCAAAAAAATGATCCATTTATATTCTAGAATGAAAACTATTATTATAAGAAAATTATACTGAAAAAATATGTTGATCCAAAATTCTCAAGTAATCTAATGAGAAATTACAATGATAATCCTCTAAATTATGATTTTTTTATCATTATCATTCTGTCAGATTTGGGATAAAAATTTGTAATGAAATTTAATTTAGTAACCAATGAAATTTAATGTCCATTACCTAAATTTGAAGTCAATATAGATCATATTAATATAAAATAGTGCGATGAACTCTATATAATATATTTATATTTTAAAATAAAATCTAGCTGATGATCTAAATATATATTATTATAAATTGGATAAAATTATTATATTTATTCAAATGTTATGAAATTAACCTAATAAAATTATTACCTTGAGATTACTTTGGATTTACCACATATGAATACAAGGAAATATTCTACCCTTTACATTCTAGAACTATAAAAGGATGAAGAATCCCCTTCCACTCAGATTTAACATATTTACAATTCTAATATTTGAGGCTAATATTAGTAATATTCTTCTTTAATCCTCCCAATCAGTAATATATCTAAAGGGATCTGACTGAAAAATATCCAATTTATATTCAAAACAAATTAATGGAAAAAAGTTTTAACCCATGGATTTTATAAAACATAGCATAAAATTGCATATGATATGGATGAACAATTAATAAAAATTTTAAACATTTTTGAAACATTATCCTTTAATAATTTCTAATTAATATTGCTTACCTCTCTATAAAAACCATACATTATAATGTCTTTGAACTAATAATACATCTTCTCCCACATTTGAATGTACTCCTCTATTTTTGGTTTCCCTTCATGAAAGACTCTTACAAGAATAAATTTTTTCTTATGGATCCATTTTTTCTCCACCTTGTAAGTTCCCACAAGAAATAGTCACTCAGCCATAATATTTTCCGCCTCAAGTGAGGGATTAATCGATAATGATTCCTACAAAATTTATTCCTTGGAGTGAATAATGAACTACCAATGCATGACATTAGTATAATCCACTTTTCATGCCACCCACTTCTAGAAATCCTTATCGATAATAAATCTGTTTAGGGTGTTATCATTTTGACACACCACCTGTAACGCCCCGACCCCAGCTACCCAGAGTCGGTGCATTACTTCGTAACATTTGCATGATCACAAAAGATCAAGTCTCGAAAGACCGATTATTTTAGTAGCCTTGGAAACACTAGATACATTCATAAACGTTACATTACATCATAAAGTGAAAAACTAAAATAACAAAGTCTCCATAGTCCACACTCATATCCTCTTCTGACTATCCCTGCAGGTCATTCATAAAATACTTCTTCACATCCTGGAAAATATTAAAACATTGAAAGGGGTGAGCTCAGATGCTCAGTAAGGATAACAATAATGCAGAATCTTTCATAAATAAACATAAAAATTTAAGGCAATGTATAACTAAAACAAAAGCCTTTTAAACATGAACATCAATATAATATGGCAAAAGTAAAATGAGATAATGCCATTCACTTCCTCACATGGATATTCTACTGTTCGAATAATCACATGCAATATCAATAACCACTTTCATAATGATGGAATGCATAATGCCAAACTATCATAACCACGTAGTCAAGGCCTCGTGCCAAGACCACAAATACGATTTTGTCAAGGCCTCGTGCCAAGACACTAGTTTGTCTCATGAGACATGCCGATGCATCGAGGAGCTGTAGCGGGCTCCACCCGTCACTTATTAAGTCCAATGCATTCCTCATATTAATAGGTTTAAACATATCATAAACCATAACATAATCGTATCACATAAAACATGCATAAAGGAAACATAACATTTCCACATTTCAATCACAAGATTTAAATACAACACATTGATATAATAAAAACACTTTCAAAACCATTTTCAATACCAAAATAATGGAAAGTTAAAACATTGTATTTATTTTTCATTAAAAAAATGATGGCTTGTAGAGGAAGCCGAAACTCAAATAGTGGTCACGGCGGCGGGGAAGTCGTTGTCGCTGCATACGTACGACAAAAACATTCCCTTTTGTCGTTTAGTAAATGCTTCGTATAAAAAAGATTCCTTTTGAATAAACGTAAAAGTCAAAGTGGTTTATACACTGTATAAAAGAAATTTGTGTATAAAACCAAATATGCCTCAATGAATGGAGATTGAGACGAAATCCTTACAAAGATCTTTTTTAAAATAAAATAGATATATTATGTGTATTCACTATAGGTACACATAAAGAAAGTAAAAATACAAAATAAGACATAATAATATCATGACATAATTTGAAAGTAGGAGATTAACCCAAAGAATGGAAGTTGGGTTATGAAGTTCCCTTACCTTGCGTTCTGTCCTGACTCGACCGTTCTTTAACCTCCTGAATAATAAACTAGAGTTAATTTATATTTACTTAAGAACATTTTTCATGTTCATTATTCCATTTATATCACTTATTACCATGTTATGAACATTATTTAATTATTTAAGTTAAAAACGGTCGTTTTGTCGATCTTTGGTACTTGAGTCAAAAATAAACTTCTTATAATTACAATTTGGTCATGTGGTGAAATATCCATTATATCCAGAATTATATTCATGATGTATATATCATATATATCATATATATATACAGTATATACATTCATTCATAATGTCACGTAACATTTAGAGGTAAGAAATGAAATGCACCGTTCATAGAGACGGTAAGCCGTACGTACGCATGAACGCTACTTTCATTTCTATTTCGTATTTAATGGAATGAAATCATAATGATATAAATTTATAATATAATTACAGTATAATATAGTGTATAATACCATTTAATCCATCCTTTATACATCCCACATATGGCATTAACGATTCAAATCACTTTGATGGGGCGGTAGTCCGCACTTCCTAAAATGAAATAATCGCGTTTTACCCATAATGGAAATCATAAAGTATGCCATAAATGAGAAATAAAGAAGAATAAGTAAAACATAAACATATTATATATCATATATAAAAATAGTTACATCTTAATGGCCACCTTTGAAGGTGTTATATGTGTGTTGAACAATCATCGTTTCGTGAGGCAGAAATTCTCCATCCACAGAAACCGTATGTTCTTTAACCATTAGATGTAGGTGTGTGTAAGTGTATCTCGAATCCTTCTTATAACAACATACTAGTATATTGAGGATACTGGTTTTGTTACAAAAGAAATGAATAAAAAGAGTTTAGGGGGTTGGAGAAGAAAAATAAAACAAAACAACCTTAGAGAAGATATTACCTCAAAATCGGGTAACTCTTTTTGATTTGAGCCAAAGGCTTCCTTGAGAAGAGTTCTGCCCAAATTGAGGCTTCTAGGAGTAATAGGGGGAAGTTGGGAGAGTGTTTGGGCAGAGGTTGGTCGAGCCAAATGGCTTGATGGTGTGAAAAGGTGGGAGAGGTGGGGGCCTTTTATAAGAGGAGAGGAGGGGCTCTTTTGGAAAGATTGAAATGTTACATTATTATACAATGATTTTCGGATTATAAAGGTCCCACACTTATATAATTCGTGGATAAGGTGATAAGGGTTCTAAATATCCTCATCCAATAGGCTTTGGACAAGTATAAGCCTTGGATTTTGCATTATCTTCTCGATTTATTTAAATCGTTAAATAATGAGGTCATCGCTGCATCATAATGATGACATAAATAATTTAATTTATATAATGTCTAAAAATTATAAAAAAAATACTATGATGTAGGAAATCTTTTTATATTTCTAATGAATATTTATAGTCAAAATTTGGACTTGTGTAACCCCACTTAAAAACTGTTTTAGTAAACTAACTCATGTTTGTGTCAATTTCATTTTAACATTAAATAAATATATATTAATGTCATTTTCCAACCAAAGTGTCTCCATGGGGTCCCCAAGTTGACCCATGGGTTGTCTTGGTCGTCCATGACTCATCCAATAGGATTAGGACAAGTGTCAAGCTCATATCATATTATTAAAACATTGTTTTTACCTTAAACTACACTAATTACCACTAATCGCGATTAAGAACTTAAAAGTTACTATTCACCAAAAAATTATTTTAATCTCATTGATCCACATTTTACTTCTTAATGACAACCATGTATGTTGGATTTTTGAAAATCAAATCACAGAAGTGGTAATATTTCATTTAAACGAAAAATCAGTTATTTAACTACCACTTAGTGGTTTCACTATTCATCAAAAATTGAAGTTTTTCAGAACAATGCCAAAATTTCACCCTAAGATATAATTGATATTCCAAATTCAAAAATGATGTCTATTTTACAAAATTCCAAACATATAAGTTGCATTAATTAATTTTACAATCAATTCCCGATGTCACAACAAATAGCGTGTTTTTATGAAACAATTTATATCAAAAGATTGGCAATTGTTTATGTCCAATTTCAACGTTAAATTAATTCTAATGACCACCATTGGATAAAATGGTAAAAATATATTCTAATTATACTTTAAAACCACTAAATATTATAATTTATCACAATAAATTATTTTGATTAAAAAAGTTGTTTTACGTATTTATCACTATTCATAAAAAAATTGGAAGTCCTCAAAAAATTACAAAAAATTCAACTTAGGATAATTTCGATATTACGAATACAAAAATTAAGTCCATTTCGAAATATAAAATTTCTATAATTTTAAAAAGTGGTTATTACTATTCATAACGGCTACTTTGATTAGTCGCGGTGTTTTAGAACTCGAAGTTGCGTACAATGCAAGCTATTGCATTATTTAATGAGAAGCGTATCGTGGGAGCTCGGGGTGTTACATTCTCCCCTCCTTCAATAAATTGCATCCTCGCAATTTGAGATTTTTTTTTTCTTTGAAAATAAAAGGTTGAAAAGAGAAAATACCTTTGTGGAAAACCCACATCGGAAGTAAGGTTAATAAATATATAACATTAAAAGAAATCAACATAAGTACAAAGGTCACCCGATATAGCCCATTCTAGGATTCTATGAAAATATGGATATGAAGGAGAAACAAACCATCAAGGTCTGATGGAGAGTTATAGAAAACAGGATTAGGAGAAAGTTTAACTACAAGAAAATCACAAACTTGTGATTGGTTTAATGGTCATTGAATCCCCAGTTGGAAACGTTAACCGACAACATTTTTGTTTTAAGTTACCTTTTATAATGTTGAGGAATTTATTTAGGAGATTTACTAAGAACGTAAGGGAATATACATACTTGTTATGTATACTTTCATTTGTTAATAAATTTTTTACCACAAACCCAACTTTTACTCCAAATGGTAACGGAACTCAAAAATATTCTATTTATACTAATTGTATAAGGTTACAAATGATAAAACATACCATTTAGATTAGTAAAAATATTTTGTAATAACCAGGGACTTCCTGTAGGCTAGTGGTAGGAAATAAAAGCTTGTGGCACTATGGTTGTGGGTTCGATTCCTGCAGCTTTGTCCGACGCGACGGGTTATTCCTCACCCTGCAGGTTTTCCTTTTCCTAAAACTATAGTATCATAATATTTCAAAAATAATCTTCATAAATGCTTTAAACTTAAACAATACTATCCATGGTTCAACTTAATCCATTCCAACCTTAATAGTTATCCAAAATACCTCAGTCCAAACTTTCTCTAAAAGGTCTCTAAATTCCAAAATCAATTGTAACATCATATTCCCCAAACAATGAAAAGATTCTCTTATTGTCACATACTAAAAATATGATTACCTTAATCATATTACCTTAATCAAAAAGTACTTCAGTACAATCTTTATATATATCACATTATTCTTATAACCAGAATATAATCCTTGAGTCCAAAAGCACCAATACATTAATTATTCCGCTTCAACAGTAGTCACAGCATATGATTGGCCTTGATCCCTTGGTCTTTTCTGAGGTAAGTTTCCTTGACGCTTAGGACATTCATTTGCATAATGCCCCATTTCCCTACAATTGTAGCATTCAACTTTGAAAGCCTCTTTCTTTCCCTTGCAATCACGAGCCTGGTGACCTTTTTCACCACATTTATAACAAACTCCCATTCCTTTTAGGCACGTACCAGGGTGATTCTTCCCACAATTATCACATAATGGAATATCCTTCTTTCCCTTTTTCCCTTTATCTGTCTCTTGTTCCCTCGTTCTCTACTTCTCTTGCTTTACCTTGTTGTCATAAGACTTAGAGAATTCCTTTTCTGTCTTCATAGCACACGAGACAATATCTTCGTATGATGAGAAGGATTGTGATACTAAAGCTCGACGGAGAAATGGTTTTAACCCATCAAAGAAACGATCAATCTTACTCCATGGGTTACGTATATAATCGGCATCATGCCTCGCTAACCTTGTAAAGTTAGCATCATACTTTGCGACATTCTCATCCTCCTTCTGCCTCAGACTCAGAAATTGCCTTTCCATATCCGCTCGATGGTCTCGAGGAAAGTATTTTTCTAAGAACAACTCTTTGAACTCCTGCCATTCCATGTTTGTTAATTCATCATCTTCCTTTGTGTTTTGAATTAGTGACCACCATTGATCGTCATCTCCAGTGAGGCGGTAAACTGCCATGACAACTTTCTCCCTTTCACTACTCCCCAAGGATTGGAATATTTTCTCTAAGGAATTTATCCATTGCTCAGCTACTATAGGATTTGTACTCCCATTGAAGGTTGGTGGTTGTTGCCTCATGAAACGGTCTAGCATTGATCCTCCACGTTGCGGATCAGGGTGCTCCATATGAGTAAGGTTATTATTCATAACCTGAGTGAGTTTTCCCAGTATGGTAATAAGTTGATCAGCACCAGTTGTATCTCCAGATCCACAATAATTATCTTGAGCAGGAGGGTAATCCATGCACGGAGTTCGTACATTGATACGGTTTCCATTCCTTCCACTAGGCACCATTTCTATATAATGGCATAAACTAGATTAGTTTATGAATCAAAATACATAATTCCATACTTATAAAATACTTAACATAAATTGAACTATTTATGGATATAATCCATAATCATAAAAAAAATTTCTTTGAGGAAGTATATACTCATAAACCCTTCATAATGATTTGTAAAGAAAATGAGAATTATCCAAAGCATATCCCCCGGGAGTGTCGTAACCAAGAGTGCAGCAAAGCCCGTTGTCGTGCACCAGTTCCCGTTCGAGTCTAGCTCAAAGCGATGTTTTCGGGTTTTACCCCTAGGTACATCTATGCCAGAGCCGCCTATACTTGCTCGTATCCAGACAGGGATGTATTGCTCGGAAAACTCACAAAATCTCTACAATAACAAAATTCTAGGAAGTTCATCTATACTAATCCTCAAAGTCTATCTTTGGGCTATGTGCTCTAATCAGAGTTTATCTAAATCTAGCTTCCAAGGTTAGTACTAAACTGCCTCTGATACCAACTGTAACGCCCCGACCCCAGCTACCCAGAGTCGGTGCATTACTTCGTAACATTGGCATGATCACAAAAGATCACATCTCGAAATACCGATTAGTTTAATAGCCTTGGAAACACTAGATACATTCATAAACATTACATTACATCATAAAGTGAAAAACTACAATAACAAAGTCTCCATAGTCCACACTCATATCCTCTTCTGACTATCCCTGTAGGTCATTCATAAAATACTTCTTCACATCCTGGAAAATATTAAAACATTGAAAGGGGTGAGCTCAGATGCTCAGTAAGGATAACAATAATGCGGAAGCTTTCATAAATAAACATAAAAATTTATGGCAATGTATAACTAAAACAAAAGCCTTTTAAACTTGAACATCAACATAATATGGCAAAAGTAAAATTAGATAATGCCATTCAATTCCTCACATGGATATTCTACTGGTCGAATAATCACATGCAATATCAATAACAACTTTCATAATGATGGAATGCATAATGCCAGACTATCATAACCACATAGGCAAGGCCTCGTGCCAAGACCACAAATAATATTTTGTCAAGGCCTCGTGCCAAGACACTAGTTTGTCTCATGAGACCTGCCGATGTATCGAGGAGCTGTAGTGGGCTCCACCCTTCACTTATTATGTCCAATGCATTCCTCATATGAATAGGTTTAAACATATCATAATCCATAACATAATCGTATCACATAAAACATGCATAAAGGAAACATAACATTTCCACATTTCAATCACAAGATTTCAATACAAAAAATTGATATAATAAAAACGCTTTCAAAACCATTTTCAATACAAAAATAAAAGAATGTTAAAACTTTGTATTTTTTTTTCATTAAAAAAATGATGGCTTGTAGAGGAAGCCGGAACTCAAATTGTGGTCACGGCGGCGGAAAAGTCGTTGTCTCCGCATACGTACGAAAAAACATTCCCTTTTGTCGTTTAGTAAATGCTTCTTATAAAAAATATTCCTTTTGAATAAACGTAAAAGTCAAAGTGGTTTATACACCGTATAAAAGAAATTTGTGTATAAAACCAAATATGCCTCAATGAAAGGAGATTGAGACGAAGTCCTTACAAAGATCATTTTTAAAATAAAATAGTTATATTATGTGTATTCACTATAGGTACACATAAAGAAGGTAAAAATACAAAATAAGACATAATAATATCTTGACATAATTTGAAAGTAGCAGATTAACCCAAAGAATGGATGTTGGGTTAAGAAGTTCCCTTACCTTGCGTTCTGTCCTGACTCGACCGTTCTTTAACATCCTGAATAATAAACTAGAGTTAATTTATATTTACTTAAGAACCTTTTTCATGTTCATTATTCCATTTATATCACTTATTACCATGTTATGAACATTATTTAATTATTTAAGTTAATAACGGTCGTTTTGTCGATCTTTGGTACTTGAGTCAAAAATAAACTTCTTATAATTACAAGTAGTTCATGTGGTGAAATATCCATTATATCAAGAATTATATTCATGATTTAGATATCATGTATATCATATATATACAGTATATACATTCATTTATAATGTCACGTAACATTTAGAGGTATGAAATGAAATGCACCGTTCATGGAGACGGTAAGCCGTACGTACGCATGAACGCTACTTTCATTTATATTTCATATTTAATGGAATTAAATCATAATGATATAAATTTATAATATAATTAAAGTATAATATAGTGTATAATACCATTTAATTCATCCTTTATACATTCCACATATGGCATTAACGATTCAAATCACTTTGAGGGGGCGGTAGTCCGCACTTCCTAAAATGAAATTATCGCGTTTTACCCATAATGGAAATCATAAAGTATGCCATAAATGAGAAATACAGAAGCATAAGTAAAACATAAACATATTATATATCATATATAAAAATAGTTACATCTTAATGGCCACCTTTGAAGGTGTTATATGAGTGTTGAACAATCATCGTTTCATGAGGCAGAAATTCGCCATCCACAGAAACCGTATGTTCTTTAACCATTAGATGTAGGTGTGTGTAATTGTAGCTCGAATCCTTCTTATAAAAACATCATAGTATATTGAGGATACTGGTGGTTTTACAAAAGAAATGAATAGAAAGAGTTTAGGGGGTTGGAGAAGAATAATAAAACAAAACAACATTAGAGAAGACATTACCTCAAAATCGGGTAACTCTTTTTGATTTGAGCCAAAGGCTTCCTTGAGAAGAGTTATGCCCAAATTGAGGATTCTAGGAGTAATAGGGGGAAGTTGGGAGAGTATTTGGGCAGAGGTTGGCCGAGCCAAATGGCTTGATGGTGTGAATAAGGTGGGAGAGGTGGGGCCTTTTATAAGAGGAGAGGAGGGGCTCTTTTGGAAGGATTGAAATGTTACATTATTATACAATTCTTTTCGGATACTAAAGGTCCCACACTTATATAATTCGTGGATAAGGTGATAAGGGTTCTAAATATCTTCATCCAATAGGATTTGGACAAGTGTAAGCCTTGTATTTTTTATTATCTTCTCATTTTATTTAAATTGTTAAATAATGAGGTCATCGCTGCATCATAATGATGTCATAAATAATTTACTTTATTTAATGTCTAAAAATTATAAAAAAATACTATGATGTAGGAAATATTATTATATTTCTAATGAATATTTATAGTCAAAATTTGGACTTGTGTAACCCCACTTAAAAACTGTTTTAGTAAAACTACTCATGTTTGTGTCAACTTAATTTTAACATTAAATAAATATATATTAATGTCATTTTCCAACCAAAGTGGCTCCATGTGGTCCCCAAGTTGACCCATGGGTTTTCTTGGTCTTCCATGACTCATCCAATAGGATTAGGACAAGTGTCAAGCTCATATCATATTATTAAAACATTGTTTTTACCTTAAACTACACTAATTACCACTAATCGCGATTAAGAACTTAAAAGTTACTATTCACCAAAAAAAATTATTTTAATCTCATTGAACCACATTTTACTTATTAATGACAACCATGTGTGTCAGATTTTTGAAAATCAAATCACAGAAGTGGTAATATTTCATTTAAACAAAAAATCAGTTATTTAACTACCACTTAGTGGTTTCACTATTCATCAAAATTGAAGTTTTTCAGAACAATGCCAAAATTTCACCCTATGCTATAATTGATATTCCAAATTCAAAAATGATTTCTATTTTAAAAAATTCCAAACATATATGTTTCATTAATTAATTTTATAATCAATTCCCGTTGTCACAACAAATAGCTTGTTTTTAAGAAATAATTTATATCAAAAGATTGGCAATTGTTTATGTCGAATTTCAACGTTAAATTAATTCTAATGACCACCATTGGATAAAATGTTAAAAATATATTCTAATTATACTTTAAAACCACTAAATAGTATAATTTATCACAATAAATTCTTTTTATTAAAAAAGTTGTTTTATGTATTTATCACTATTCATAAAAAAATTGGAATTTCTCAGAAAATTACAAAAAATTCAACTTAGGATAATTTCGATATTATGAATAAAAAAATGAAGTCCATTTCGAAATATAAAATTTCTATAATTTTAAAACGTGGTTATTACTATTCATAATGGCTACTTTGATTAGTCGCGGTGTTTTAGAACTCAAAGTTGCGTACAATGCAAGCTATTGCATTATTGAATGAGAAGCATATCGTGGAAGCTCGGGGTGTTACACCACCACCGAGGAATCTTAAGTCTTATTTGATTCTACAACATATTTTTCAGTGGTGATTTGTCTTTCGAAAATGTTATTCCTGAAGTACTATATATATCATAGTTCATCCTAGATGAACAAGAAACGGAGAGTTAATAGATTAACATAAGAATTCCTTCTCCAATTGGTGGACATATGGAACATAAAACCTCTTTCCAAATCTCATATAAATATCTTTAAAAAAATTAAATTCTAGAGACATAAACATCTACAACAAATACACACCTTCTTTCAAAACTGGATCTTTATTATGAGTATGTATAATTCAATCATTCATATAAAACTATAGTAAAAACATAACCAAAAGATTAGTAGTTCTTATTTGAACCATTTTTAAGAAAACATTCATTAGTTCAATAACCATAAGATCATGTTTAAAAATTGGCATGTCTAATATGGATTTATCTATTGAATTCAAGGAATCATCTACCTTTTTTGTTTTATATGTAAGATAGTGAATTGTATATTCATAATATTTTATCAATTCCAACCATCTTCAAAGCCTCTTGTTCTAATATTTTTTAGTTAATATATACATTAATATTATTGAACAATTATATATTTTACATTTTACTAATAAAAAACATGACTAGATATTTTGAACGAAATTTTTTTAATGGAATTTCATTATCATGTGTAGGGTAATTATATTCATGAATTATCAATGTGAGTGATTCGTACACAATTACAAAATCTTCTTTTATAAATATATAACCAATACCCTTCAATGAAGAATCATTATAGATAATAAACTCACTATTTCTAGATAGAAATTTTAACACTGGATCCTTAACCAATATTAATTTATGTTTCCAAAAACATTAATCACATTCATTTTGTCAAATGAATATTTCTTTTTTTCTAGTTAACTTAGTTTTTTGGGTAGATAATCTAGTTAATATTTCTGAATACCATCAGTAGTGAATATTAAATCTAAAAAAACATTTAATCTTAATAACATTTTTATGTCATGGACACAATGTAACAACCGTAGATTTACTATGATAAATAGTTTTTTCATCTTTAGTGAAAATATATTCAAGGAATAAAATATTTTGTAACAAAAATATATATTTGGTAAATTTTTCATACAACGTATTTTATTTTATATTATGAAAAACAATACTTTGTTTTTTCACACAACTCTTAACCACTGAAATAAACTAGAATGTAATAAATACACCCCAATACAAATTTATCCAATTAGTCACGGAAAAAATAAATGCATAATATATATGAATAAAACAAGTGAATTAGTTTATCCAATGGAAGAAACACAATCTAATAATTCCCATACACAGTACAAAACACTATATTGGGAATATCATCTTCTTTCACTACCATCTAAATATATCTAAACCATAGATAAATATTTTAAAAATATTTTGATGCATAATGATCTTTAAACAAGTAATATATTTGAGGAAATGAATTCATTTTATTAACAATATTAATATTGAGTACTCCATGATCAATGAAAAAACACATTGAACCATTATCATTTATAATAAAAAAAAATAGGAGAAATCCATGGTAATGTTATGGGAAATACAAAATAAATTTAAGAAACTCTTTCAAAAAATTTTACAATTTCAAATACTTTAATAGATCCATTTGATAAGGGGGTTTGAAATTGAATTTGATATTAGAACTAAGTAATTAGTTAATTCTAACGCCATGTCAACAATAACACTATTGAAATAATAAGTTAATATATCAACCTATATATTTACTACTATCACATCACTAATATAAAAAAATACATAATTTTTTAAATATGAGAAGTTAACTTTATCTTCCATAATTAAATAGTTTCGTATATAGTTGTTATGTTATAATAGATAAAAACCTATTCTTATATACACATTCAAACTCACTCTGAAAATATTTTATCACATCCTTTTCCTTAAAATCTATTTTATCATGATAAACAGATAGCCAATATATACCAATATTAACATCAAACTAATCTATTTGAAAGTCAGCAATATTTTAATGTACAATAATTCAAAATATATTCATAGGAGGGTTCCTATAAATATGTTTTCACTTAATAATACCACTATGAATTTTTACTAAAATTTAGTCCTCTATTTATTGAGTAAAATTTATATTTTATGAGAAATTTCCCATAATAAAAATTGTGTAGACCCTAAATCAAGACAGAATTAGGAATAATCATTGTAAACAAGTAATATAAATGTCACCACTTCATTTGATGGTCATGAATTTTATGAGGTAGTTGAGAATGACTTTTCCACACCCTTCTTATTATACTCATGATGAAAACCATCATTCATGATTTTATTTGGACTCAAATTACCATAATGGTCCATCTCATTTCAGGTAAAACATGTCATTATATACTTATCATATTTGTTATGCCCGTTACCATGATTATTTTATTTTAAATAAAAAGAAATACGTACCATCATACCACATTGATAAAACATTCCATATTTCCTTAGACACTCCCTATGATGCTTGGTATGAAAATTATCACAAGAATAAAATGTAGACATATCTCATTTAGATTTCATCGATGGAAAATTAAACATTTCAGGCCACTTGAACAATTAATTATCATTAATTTAATAAAATTAAATAAATTCCATATCAACATTATCATCACTTCATATAACTTTCTAAGGGAATTTTAATTTATTTGAAGAAAAATATATTTATAAATATTGTTTCAATCCTTAATAAATCTTTTCAATTTAATAATCATGGTATATTGTGAAATTTTATGCATAACTGGATAGTCATATAAAATTCGATTCATATGTGGAAAAATAATCATCCTAATTTTTCTTCAGTTCAAAAAATTTACTTTCCATCTTATGTGGATAAACCATGTAAAAATACATTTCAGTGACATGAACTCTAAATAGATTCCACTACATAGAATCTATATCATCATTATCGATATTCTTAATTAGTGGAAACCACTAATCAACATCAACATGAAAATAATTAATGTGAAAAATCAACTTTTGATGTCCATAATAACCAAAACCATGAATATAATTTCCAGATCATTGATCCATCTTTCCTCTACCACTAGATCTATGGTTCCACCAAAATTCAAACGGGTTTGTTTCATGAAATGATCCTATATAAACATGTTCTTCTATAGATAATTTGTTTTCTCTCAAGCATGGATATTAATATTAATAGCCTATATCAACCAATTAAAACCAACCAAAATCTATTTTTCTCTAATGAAAACCATTTCAGTTTGCGGATTTGGAAGTATATTATCTTCTTAATTCATTCCCACTTCATTCACCATGTTTTATTTATAGAAAAAACCATATAAAATATGGAAAATATTATACGAAGAAACATAGAAATTCCAAATGATTTTTCATGATAATATTATCCATATATTAACATGCCTTAAATTTATTTTCATAATTATATCCTAACCATTATTGTAATATAAATCTTTCGATTGAGGCCTACTATGACACCCGATAACTTAAACATCCCATTATTACAAAATTTATTACAATGGTTGAGAGTTATTAAATTTCAAGGATTATACAGGTTTAGTGAATTCCATAACTAGAAAAAACCACTTAAATATAAAACCATGAAAATATAAACTGTAAACATTCACTAAATATCCATATTTTACAAAAAAATGATAATAAAATTTAGACTCTCATTTTATTAAAAACAGATTGACTTCATTGAAGATTAATCTAAATAGTGAAATGTCACAACATTATAATGTTCATAATCATCCTTATTCCTTGTGAAAAAATGTGGGATGACCACAATAATACGAGAACGAGATCGAAAATTAATGAAACTCATTGGTCGATTTTAAAATCATGGAATCCCATTAAAATTTATATTTTATATAATAATAATTGAGCTAAAATATTAATTTGCGTATATATGTAGTACAATTAACATTCTAAATATTTTCACAAAACATCTCACAAAAATTCATAATTTAAAAAAATCATAGTGATGAGGGTTTCTTATAAAACATGTGTTATCATGAAATAATTTTCTTGAGAAAAGATTTTTCATCCTTAAAAGTTACATAAAATATCCTTTAAACATAATCTCATTACCATACCTATTGAAATTAGAACACTTCGGTGAAAACCCATTTGTATGAATTGTAAGATCTTATATGTACACTTGAAAAATAATCTTCATATCACTCTTACAATATCTATTAAAATTAGTTTTACCAATTGAATAACCTACTCGGTTAATTCTAACATAATTCCCCAAAGAACATAATCATTACCCAATGAATTATAGATCTATATTGGGATCACCAATCAAAATTAAATTTTTGCATGGATCATATTAGAAAAAAAAAATATAATATTTATTTTACATCTTAATATCACCCAAATTTTTTTCACACATATATAGAATTGTTTTTGTGAGTCTTGTAAAAATAAAGATAAAAATTCTTTTCGGATAAAAAATTCCTTAAAAATCATAATAAATTAATGTAAGATATTATTTATAAATTCCATGAATAAATTTACATTTAAATTTTTATTGAATAACATTCATAATGGTGGAAAATTTCACTCATTTGATAAACATTAGAAATAGATCCCTTTAACACTTTTATAAAAAAGTCAAAAATAACATTTTCATAAAACACTAAAATGTAATCATTAAAAATCATTATAATGAATATAAAACATTATTTGAGATGAATTTGAAAATAAATTTTATTATATTAAAAAAAATACCTGAATCATTTCAAATAACATTTATATGGAGGTTAAATTGAATAAAAACATTAATTCAATAAAAATATGCTTTTACAAAATATCTAACATCAAGTATGACTCGCCACATACGTACATTACATCATTTAGAACAAAATAATATTAATTTTTTAATTTCTTATGAACATTTTTAGTAGTATTACCCTGTTATTATCCATTTTCTTTCATCTATTATCTTTCCTTGTATTGTTATTCAATCAATTTTTTTCATGTCAAACATTTTGAGGATGTTAATTTCATAGTCCCAAAACCACTTTTGTAGGATGAACATGGTAAAAGGTGTAATTTTTTTATAATATACATAACATTAATCATGAAATAATTATAATTTTTATATGTTAAATACACTTTTATAACCAATCGTAGATATTATACATAAAGATGATTCACATAATTTTTTTGGAGGTGGTAGTCCACATGTACACACGAGCAATGTTATCATTTTCCAACTGATGTATGGGTAAGAATAAAAGTAATATATTATCATTATAAGGTAATAATTATGTCATTATATTCTTATATATCCATTAAATAATTTATAATAATCATCCTTGTGATGTGATGATGAAAAACGATACACATCACGTAATGGAGGTGGTAATCCACTCGTATGAATGATAGATGTTTTCATTTCCCATGGGATTGAAATTGAGATAAAAAAATGTTGTAAAATAAATAAGATAATATTAAATTATATGTATTATACTGAGGTTAATTAGTAAAATTGGTTAAATAATATTTTATGTAGGTAGAAGAATAATTAGAAATGAAACACTCTGTAAAGAATTAAACTTCTTCTTTGGAATTCCACCATTTGTTTGCACATTAATCCTTCTTCAGTTGGTATTTTAGTAAGAAAAACATATAGGATGTGGTGAGGTATGTTTTAAAGGTATTAATGTGGGTATTGGTTAATAAATATTTCTCAACGATTGTGAATAATAAAGGATAGGATTTCCCTTTTATAAGTGAGGGGAGTAGCACTCCTGTAATTTTTGAAAGATTTTAAATAATATAACGTCTTATTCAATATAAAGTGTCCCTAATAACAATAAAATTTACAATATAAGAAAAAAGTGGTTTACATTATTCCATAAAAAATGTTTTATGTTAATATTTTGTGACCTTATCACATAGTTTTAACCTTAATTGACTTGTTTTACACTTTACCACGGTAATAACGTTTTACAATGGTCACATGTAATTATGAGACAAAAATGAAATTGAACATGTTAATTAATATGAAGCTACAGAGTAAAAATTTTAAAACCATTTTTCTAGATTCTATTTTTTGAATTGGTATTAATCAATTTTAATATAAGGGTATAAAATGAAATAAAAATAAATTTTTTCCAAAAAATGTGTTCTATGCCTAAATATGTATTTATTAAAAATGAAGAATAATGATGATTCATGTTTAATTAGAAGTATTATTTTTAATCAAATGAAATTAATAATACTTTAAAATTATTCCAATATATAATGGTTACTTTAAAATACTTGATAACCAATTTTTTTATAAAAAATATATTTTCACTATTGAACAAAAACAAATCTCTAAAAAATCTCAAAAATTAACCAAAATATATATTTGACATGATGAATAAAAATGAATTTCTTTTATTAACATAAATTTATAAAATTTGGGAATTTTACAATTAAATAAAACAATATAATTAATGGAAAAGAGTACAATAAGAATAAAACGAATTTTTCAATTTGAAAATTCACATAAAATAATTTTACAGATTTTGAATCCTTATAATATGATCATAACAATTAATAAGGAATGAAATTTATTTATTATTTAAATTAATTATGTTTTCCCAATATTAAAACAATCCAAAAAATCAATACAAAATTATTATATAGCATATACACCAACACCTACCTTTTAATCTGATGTGTATATATATATAAATAATGAGTGAGAGAGAGAGAAATAGGGGAATATACTTATATAATATGATATATTATCCCCAACAAATTTTAGGAAAATATTGATGAATCCTACTAATGTCTTATTTAATAAATATAAATACTAAAATATTATCTATATGACTTCAACAACCACCCACCCTCACCAAGGCTCACTCACCCAATAATGAATCCATTTATAATTACATACTATTAATAGAATATATATTGAAAACATACCCTACAACCACTTCCCCACTAGTATAGACAACCTTATTCCACAATCACTTACATATTATGCATTAATAAATTTCATATCATCATACCCACACAACCACATACCTTGTCATAGCTATAACCAAATATCCACTAAAACACTATACATTAATATCAAACATCATATCTGCATCACTATATAGTAATGTGAACCATACAGATAGTAAGATCATTACAAATTCTATCCATTCATGTTCTCTACCATGTATTCACCTCAAAATCATGATACCATTTTATTCAACATTTAGACACCATTAAATCAATAAATTATACCCCATATAAAAACCTAGAACATCGTTCCATAAAAATTTTTACTACAAATGAAGGGGTGGAAAATATGAGTATCCAACCATCAATTCCATTTAAACTAAAATATTATGTATGAATCATAAAATACATTCCCTTATATGTGAATAAATATTATTAACAAACTATGGTGGTGATGAAATAAAATAACAACAAAATAAAAATTATATAACATGGAACATAATCCCAAACCTAAGGTTTAACTCGCAAAAAAGTTTCAACTATTACTATAATTTGTCTTAAAAAAATTTATCATGACTTATAGACACTTAAAGTAACAACCACAATACTAAACAAACATACCCAACCACACTAAATAGTTTTAATGTATATATACAACATCTAATTTAATCCCACACCTATTAATTGACAAATTTACCATTAAAAGACACACTGCATTCATTTATCTATATTTAATGTCAACCCATTCATTAAGCCAATTTTCTCTTTCAAAACATTCATTATTTTTAATTCATATTAATTATATCCTTAATATGTTTCATTTCGGCCTTCTCTTTTATATTAGTTCATAATGTAACCCACTTACTACACATTCCATCTAATTTTTATTCAAAAAGATTATTAATATAATAATGTACCATGCAACCCAGGAAATACAACTCAATTCCTCCAACCCCTTATAATATCAAAAAAATAAAAATATTTCACTTGGTCAATATACACACACAAAAATCCATCTACATTAATATATCCATGACTACTCCATTTCCACATCAACCAACCATGCCACTACCACAATGATAACCCAACATCACCACCTGATCCTCCACCACTATAAATACATCATTCTACAACCCTAATAAAAAGTACCAAAAACCATAAACAATACCACTCAAAAAAATAAAAAATGAAAAATAAAAAATTAGTAGTCAATAATCCCAAATCATGGAAACTAACCATGGTAAACAACCCCTTATTCAGTACACATCATTTTTATTTACTCATTATAAGCATAAACCACATCTTCACAATTCTATATTTTTGTGCTACTAGTTTATTGACATTTTTATGTAATTAGTCAATTATGATTCGTGATATTATAAATAAAAAAATAAAAAATAAGGGTTTCAAAATATACAGTATAAACCACGATGAAATAACACATAAAAAATAACATGAATATCAATAAACCACATTCAAATCATCCCTTCCCAATTTTATTTCCTCATTCTAGTTTATTATATTATTTAAGATAGTTCATATAATACACCAAATGATACAAAAGTCCTAATTAATCAAAATTCACACATAATTCTGTTTTCATAAGTCTCAAATCTCTTATATTAAAGGATTATTTAATGACCATTGTTAAAACTAAGGAGGAAAACTGATCCAAAACCACCAAATATGTGAGGATCAGCCACAAATCCTATGCATGAGTATTCACAAAAAAAGTATACCCAAAACACTATAAAATAATCAAAACTACATCCATTTACTATTATAAAATAAGAATCAATTATAAAATGAATAATTGGAGGATAATAAATCACTTTTAGTCATAATAAGTTTATCTTGTAATTCCATGGTTCGAAATCCACTAAAGGAAGACCAAGAGCACTAAAAAATGATACAATGTACAACCATTTCTTGAATGTAAATTAATAAATTTTGTTACAGTTAAATTAAGAATCTAATTTTATAATAAATATAGAAATACACTACATCATGGTATGGTGTAGGAGGCCTTATTGTGATAAAGGAATAATACAAAATTCACAATTTTATATATACTCAATATTTGGGAGTTGACCACATTAATTTTGCATGAATAAATATAATCATAGTAAAATCAAATGGTTTAGGGGAAATACTCAAATATATAAGGGCCACCATGAAATTTTCTTCCCTACCCCATAGATATAAAAAACATTTAATGATTATCATTGTATAGATATAGACACCATAATGAAATGATTCTAAAATAGTCATAACAAATAAATTACCCAACATAGACCCCATAAAACAATTCCCATTTTCATTGAACAATCACTCCTTACATAATATTTGATAATTATCAATCACACAACAACAATATAACATTATTTAAATAGGGAAATCCTTAAATCTCTGGGTCTCATCTCTACACTGCAAAACGATCCTTGCACCACAATCACAATCCTGGTAGGGTAGTCAAACTAATATTAGAAACTCTCAACCCCCTTTATCCAATTGACCATGAAATAATGATCACATTTTTATTTGGGATAACTATTAAAAATAAGCTACCCCCTACTATCATTTTTTATTCGTTTCCCAACACCTACAACATACAATAAATGATAAGTAAATGTTTATAAAAGGTGGGCCCTTTATATTATAGATATATTAATTTATCATCATCCTTGAGAATAAAAACTACACATAGAGAGATGATAATATGCACAAAACCCAAACATCCTCAAGTGATACCTCTCAAAAAAAGGCATCACTACATTGGAAACACAAGAATAACATAAGTAGAAACATCATTGATATCATCACAAATTCAAACATTTATAAATTAAAAAATTTCAAAACATATTAGGATACTAATCTCACAAAAAATACTAATTTTATCACATACACTCCTCCAAGCCATTATACCTTCACCAGACATAAACTAAGGGGATAAAATAACCCCACAACACCTAATCCTAGTGATCTTAAAACTCAAGATATTATTCCTCGAACATCATGTCAACCACAATATCAGACTATCTATAATTAAAGAAAAATGTGTAATAATAAGGATACCTATGCAGTTGTGACACATGGATTATTTCACACCTCTAATCCAATTGTGGGATAAGAGAAAATCGATACCCACCTGACTGACATGATCTATCACCTCAAAATAACGGATGAAACAAGGATACAACATACTCCCATCATTGAACCTTTATATTAAATTATGAGAAAAAAAATTCAAGAATTTGTGATCTCATACCATGTTCATTAGAGATAGACTCTTCAATTGGAATAAGATTTAATGTGATATTGATAATCTTTTATTTACTCAGGAATCACACATTATCTTGGTCGTGCTCTACACCATATCAAGTATATGAACCGCTGAATTTCCAACCTCATTTTATTATAATTGAGATCTAAAAGGATGAACATATAATTCGGTGAATTTATCAATGAAATATAAGGGTGATGGTTGCAATTATAATAAAACTAAACAACAAGAAAGTATTTAAATAATTAATCAACAACGTCCAAAAAAACATACAAAGCATGTCATATATAATATAAATGGTTCACTCATTCTGACCATCCATCTATGGAAAAAATATCCCTAATAACTCATCATACATATTTAGAAAACTGAACATAATCTCCCTATAAATTCCATATCAGTTCATTAGAAACTATATTCATTTCACAATTGTATAAGGGATTATAAATTCTCTGCCCTGTAATAACTACATATATTACTATTAACATAGATTCAAATCCTACTAGTGGAGATATACATAAATATATTATCAATTTTCAATAATAAAAATCGTTTACTAATGAATTAATGTCTTTATAGCTTCAAAGTAAACACCATTTCATCAAACTTGAGATCACAGGTGACATATTAACAAACATGAAGGAATAACGTCCAAGATCCATATGATGTCATCACCCATTTCTAATCTATGGTGAATCCAAAATCAATATAAGAATAAATATAGAAAAACATGAATAAGATTTATTCCACAAGAAACCAAAGGACAACAGAATTAAACATCATCTCATTTATGTGTTCATAATTTACATATCACTAATTAGTTTATCCTAATTTCGTGTCCTTTATTGTAAAGTCTATCATCATGGCCACAATCTGTGATAAATTATAATAAATCCCCTGGTAAAGTCTTTTAAACCCAATGAAACTACAGACCTATGCTATATTCTTATATTATACTCAAAAAATAGTTACATAAGTCATTAAGGATCTACTACTACTCTTTGATGAGATACAATATACCTAATGAAATATACGTCATGCCTCCATAAATGACACGTAGATAGTATATCATAGAGCATATGGTATTGAAGACCTTACAGAATAGTAATTATATGCTCTACATGGTCATCCTATAACTTTTAGTATATAAAAATTTCATAAATGAACAATTCAATAAGATAATCTAAAAACACATAAATCAATGATTTCATGAGTCACAGTAACAAATGACCAATTGGGTGCACAAAACTGAATAAACATGAAGTCAAAGTGAATAGAGTGAAACTTGAAGGAAATATTCATGTAGTCTTCTTATTTAACGCACATATGATGATATACATACCATTGATAGATATTTGAAAATTAGTTATCTTTCTTCAACTGACAGAACCAATTTTCTATACTTGGAATAGATTGGTTATTTTTTATTGTTACCTATTTTAACCACCAATATTCTATGTATAACATCATACTAAAATCCCCATTATTAGAAGAAAAAATAGATGAACACAAAAGAAACACATAAGACCAAATAAAAATCTAGTAATCTATATCTTAAAATCCCAACACATAGAACATTTTAATTTATAATGATCCATAATTATTTAGGGGAAACATGATTAAAAGTCTACCCCAATATCATTGTCATGTTGATAGTGTAGTGTCACAACCGGTTTAGGGAAGACAATTAGAAATTACGCAACAACTATTCAGAACACATTGACATAAGTATTTAGAAAACTCTATATGAAATCCATAATCTTGGAAAACATAGGTTTTTACATAAAAAAATCCTTTGGGTATTTCTATTTCATAAAAAAAACATGTTAGTCTTTCACAATAATGAACTAATCTTTATTATAAATGAAATCAATAACAATATGTATTGAGAATAACCAATTAATTCCATGAATTCAAAGTTATTGTTATATAATAATTAATAAAAAGTCCCCAAGTGACTAATGTTTCCCCATTATCTGCTCACAAATATGATACATATCAAAGAAACTAGATTGACCACAAATTTTTATTATCAACACCAAGGGAATTAGAAGTCTATTTATCCTGAATCATGATTAAATTATTAAGGTTGAAACAATAATGGAGTGAAAATCGATAAAATTAAATAATCCATAAGATATGGTAGATGATATGTTTGTGGTGCCTATGAAAATATCTATCCCACTTCACATAAGAATCTTAATGGCATACAACTGACCACACCCTACTCCTCTGCCTCACTAACCCTTTGGATGAGTGGATTTACCACCACACTCATATCTATGACCCTATTAATGAGGTACATCGGGAGGTTATCCTTCTATTAAAATAACTCCCCTATTCTAGAAAAATCCTAACAACTCCATATCTTATAATTTTCTAGAGGAAATTGTTTTTGGGGTTGCAATAAATTCTAACCACATTTTCCACGTTCTTCCAGTGATAACAATTACCATATGATCTAAAAATGGTTTATTCAATAGTAAGAAAACTACATTGAGCCATAAATATAGATATAATGACAAGAATTAGTATATTTATAGAAGGATGGAGTTGGTTGTGACTGAAAAGGTAGAGCTCCATCCTCCTCATTGAGGAATAAATTTGGGTCATGTCGAGTAAATTTATTAAACTAATCAATAAGGTCATGTATACTCAACCCAACATATCTAAGGAAGTGAATATTATATTTCATTTCCACCTTAATCTTTGAATATATATAATCTACATAAAACTGATTCTAAAAATCATCCCATGAGACTGTAGAATCATCATAATCACAATAAAATAGAAACCACCACTGATGAATAGTCTTTGACTCTTAGTTCATGAAGGATCACAACGATCTAGTTATTATTTCATGAATGGATCAGATTAGAATAAATCATTATATATTAAAACCATTTCTTTGGTTCCAGATTGGAGACAATCCCCACATACTTCTATAAAGTATGATATTGAAACATGGACATTGTGTTCCTCTATAAACCATAATCCGCTCCTTCGTTAACCATCCTAGGGTCAACCAGAGTATCACATTAAACCTCTTCAACTAGAAACACATTGGGGTCAATTTCCATATACCGTCTCTAGATCATAATAAAATGGGAATCCTAAACCTAGAAACATGGAATCTCATTTATAATTATTTAGTTAAATTATTTTTATTTTCCAGGAATCACAATTCAAACACCACAATAATCAACACGACGCATGTAACACACCTAGATCTATAACTAGAATGATGAAGAATCCTACCTAACATGTTTAGTAAGACATGGTTCCTTTTATTTGGTAATATTGTTCCTTAATAGATTGTTATTCTAGTCAAAATATTGTGTCGTATCACAAGATAAGATTAGATGATTTTGTATTCCTATCAAAATCATATAGTCCTCACTAGTTCTTAAATAAAATCGTCATAATATCCTCTAAATAGCTCTGATACCACTATATCCTGACCCACCCCAGCTAGGAACCTTTATTATATTGGTAGTGAATATAGTTATGTTCCTCAAAGGCTTCCTAAAATAGGCGATAGGTTAGTAACCATCACCAAGGGTATGTAATCACTCACAGGATGAATTTCCCTCATATAACCAATAAATTAAATAAAACACCAATAAAATCCATATAAAATAAGTAATATATTTGAAAATCCATGTAATTTAATATATAAAAATAATCTTTAAACTAATAAAAGTCACACGCATTTAATAAACCCACAATCAACAACCATGAACTAGAAATGTCTACCATGGTTATCAACTCCTTCCTTTATATCTGAAATATATATATATATATAAAGGGGTGGTCATAAAAATATACTTTATAGGGTCATCCCCAAAAAATTTCTTGAAAATATAGAAGAAGAATATCAATTCCTAAACAAATAAAAACAGAGCCAAATAATTAATCGAACATGGTCAACTACCACACATTCTCATGAAGGTTAACTCGCACAATAATTAATCTATGTATAGTAACATTGTTTCAATAGAATATGTATTAACAGTTTACCCCACCACCACTTCCCAAATGACATGGTCACTCTCACACCCAAAAATATTACTACGTGTACTTAAAACCATTCAATTTCTTTACACTAACACAACTACATACCTTATATAGTCATAACCATATATCAACCGCTATATAACACATGAAAACCACATATCACATCCCCCACATAGTAAATTATTATGAAAAAGAAAAACATAAACAACTTGAAATCCTCCTACAATTCATGTACCCTACCGTGTTTCTAAATCACAACCAAAAAACCATGTCAACCAATATATATCAACCCTAACTTCAAAACATTACA
Organism: Viscum album; assembly: GCA_963277665.1. Classification (NCBI taxonomy): domain Eukaryota; kingdom Viridiplantae; phylum Streptophyta; class Magnoliopsida; order Santalales; family Viscaceae; genus Viscum; species Viscum album. Next base: position 305,427,304 of record OY728166.1, read on the forward strand.
ACCCATAAATAAATACATAAAACCTTGAGATATCACTGCTCGTAATATGTCCCATGGAATAACTAGAAAAGGGACAACCCAAACGTTGGTTCACTCTATAACCTAGATATTGGTTATGATTCCTAGAAACCATTTCCTCATATGGGAATCAGTAAGGTTACCCGACATGGGTGGTGGTTCTTAATAATTAATAACAAAAAACAAATTATATAATATTCTACACAATACCAAACCAAATTTTTAACTCATATATGGGTTTCCATCATGACTATGGATTTACATAACTATATCATCCATAAATCCTCACACCGATAAGCGTAAACATGAAAATAAATAAACATTCCAAACAATAATAAATATCAATTTATTCATATCACTATTAAGTATTAGATTTACTATTACCATCTACATATCATTTATTTGGATATATTAAATTGAAATCAATTCATTTATAGACTTTTCACTTTCATGATGTTTGTCATTCCTTATTCATATTAATTATAGTATTTCCATGATTTATTTAGTCCACCATTTTCATATTACAGAATAAGTTATCCAACTTTTTAACACTTTATATAATTTTACCCATAATCAATTATATTAATACAACCATTTACCACACTATCGAGTAACAACAACTTAATCACACACAATTCACACAATACAACATTAATAACCACACTAAACCCATCTAAAATCCACTATAATTATCCCATATCCACCAAAATATCCAGGATCATTTACTTTTCTATTAACCACAAATGACAACACCATAAGGAAAACTACATGTCATTAATCAAACCTCAACCATCATATCCACATCATTCCATGACCACAATACCAACCATGAAAAAATACCTCTAAAACATATAAAAATAACACCTTGAAAAAGAATCTTATAAAAATTAAACAAAGAAGTGAACCACATTAAAAATATCCCTATAATGATACTTTTTTATTAGTTATGAATATCAAGCATAAACAACATCATCATAATTTCAATTTTCAAATTTATTGGTTCATAAAAATTAATAATTAACTAGTCAACTATGATAGGTGATAAGAGAACAATAATGGTAGAAAATATTGGTGGTAAAATAACCAATATAAAACATAATTAAGAAACACATAAGTAATCACATGAATATTCCTAATCCACATACAACTGACCACTTCACTATTTGATTTCATATGTATGTTTAACAGTATTAATTAGGAAATTCCATATTATCTACAAAAAGAATATTAAATAAATATTTATAAAAATTAATATATATTTAATGAATTATGATAATTGAAACCCCAACCTTAAAATGATCTTCCATAAAAAACTACACCAAATAATTGGGAAACACTAAAAAACAAAGCCCAGTGCATGGTCATCAGCCACAAATCCTAAAAATGAACATTCCTAAAAAATACCATGAACTAATAACATTGAAATATAATCAAAACAACTAATATATCCTTTACATGAAAAATAATTGAAGGAAAAATGAAGAATAATTAGAAATTAAATCACAATGGATCATAAGTATATGATCACCTTAAGTCGTAGATCGAAACCACCAAAGGATGACTAAAAGAACAAAAAACTAATCCTAATAAAGACCAAATTTTGATCTAAAATAAGGAAATTTGCGAGAACAAGAATAGGAACCAAAATTTAAATTAAAAATGAAATTAAATTATATCACAGTGTGTAAGAGTTTTCCATAATGAAAAATATAACCAATCTAGAATTCACGATGTGTTCTACCAAATATCATGGCGAGTCAAACACCATTAATTAAATTTTAGTAATAATAGTCATGGTGAAACAAAAAGGGTCACATCAAAATTCTCAAACCTCTAAGGATCATGGTGAGATTTTTTCCCCTTTAACATGTTCAGTTAGAATGGGGATGAAAAATACAATGACACAAGAGGGGGGGTGAATATTCATTGTTTAAAAATTTATATATTTAGAAATACTCTACTGTTATTAAATAATATTTTTTTTATCTCTTAAAGATGATAGATTAGTGGAAATAAATAAAGGAATATAATTCCATGATGTATAGTGGTTCATGGTGTAATGATCCCTTAGTCCACTCCACCAATTCTCAACTCCAAGAAGATAGAAATTTTCACTACTATATACCTTTATCATATGACCTAAACTATTAATTTTAGTCTGCTGGAAAATTATAAAGATTTTACAGGGACTTATGGTTCTCTTACAAGGAACTGAAACTCCATATCATAGTATAGGGAGTTGAATTTCCACTATGACTGATTCTGAGTAGTTGAAAATCAGCCAAATAACAAGTGTCTGATTTTTTTCAGAAGACATGTTAAACTTCAATGTTTCATCAAGACGAAACTATTAAAATTTAACGTCAATAACACATAGTAGCAGATAGATCATAAACATTGCATTTGATTTCATAAAAAATAGATAGAGAAAACAGCTGACATATGTATATACCTGTAGGTATCTAAGGTGAATTTGTTTTGTAATGTTTCATCAATATTGCAGAAGATTATGTACTAACAAAATCATTATAAGTGACACCAAAAATAGTGATTCAATTAGATCGTTCAAAACATGTATGTATCCAGAGTGTAGCTCTCAAGGAAACCATAAACCTGTTATATTCTATGTAAAAAATTTCCATTTTTATATCTCATATCTTACCATATATATCCCAATAAATAATGCCTCAATATTTATATAGAAATTTTAAATAATATAGGTCAAACAAACTCCAGATATATCACAATTTATATCGTAAATATTCGAATTTAAAAACATTCATGATATTCCTAACATTCCATATGAATAATAACAATTTACATCATATAATACAGTCCTTTAAAATAATCATAATGTGCCTTGGAATCATTTATAAAATATCACTGAATAGATCTCTACATACTTTTAGATCGTTGTATAAATCTTGTTTAATATAATAGATTTAGAACATCGTCATTGAATAGTTAATATAGGGTTCTTTCCTGGGATGAAAAAACTCCAAAGTTGGGTTTATAATGTATAATTGATCACAAAAATAAGATTGATGTACCATACATGTGCTTCATCAAACATAGGGTTGACTCTAATTGTAGGGTTCATTATCCATACTTGTCCAACACTATAGGGTATAAGATCCATATGTACTATTTCAATCATAGGCTAGCTAATCAATATGTTACACTTATAAACATAGGTTATGAACAGTTATTCCAGAATATGTGAAAATATATCATAAATATTTCAACAAATATTTCATATGGATCAAATAATTTAATATATTTCCTAAATAAATATTTCAAAAAATAAACATTTTCCGAAATATAATTAAATGAAATTTCATTAATAACATAAATGTGAGAATATGTGAGCATTAGAAAAAAATAATTGATATATTAGTTGAATATTTATGTTATCAACAATATCCCTTTTTTATGATCACAAATCCCATGAAATAAAAACATAAAATTTAAAAACAATATTTAGAAAAATACAACCTAAATTGTATTATTTTTAATTTTAATAATATTATAATATTTATTTCATAAATAAATCTTATTCCCATTATTATTTTATATATTTTCCTAAAATAATTTCCTCTTTAATAAGAATCAAAACATCTATCCCTTATTTACGATAAATTTATCCAACTTTTTTTGAAATGATGACAACATTAAATCATTAAAATTCTCCCCCTTTTGTGACATGAAAATGAAAAGAAAATTAAATTTAACTCCCCCTAATTTAATTCTTCTATAAAAATATATAAATTTCTTAACAAGGATTACAACATGTAATAAAAAGTATTATTTTTTAAAAACACCCCCTATGTTAGAGATTAAAATATTTTTAATGAATTAAAACAAATAATACATAATTTCTACACAAGTATTTAAAATAAAACTATTGTTATTAAAATTACATTTACCTACAAAAATAAAATTATTAATGAGATAATCAATCATAATGATAATAAATATTTAAAATAACTTAATAGATTAAAAATAAATCACAAAATATCTTATAGAAAATAATTTAACTAAAAAAACATTTTAAAAAAAATTAACATTGACTTTAAATAAATAGGAAAATTAAATTAAAGGGTTTATGAAGGAGTAGACAGTCCTCCTGGATTCTCCAAACCTAAAATTATTTTCCCATAAAGTAGATAAAACCCTTGAATGTTCTTCTAATGTACATTGAACATCCATAGTTCTTGGATATAATGATAAAAATATTATTCAATCTTGAAAAACATCATATTATTTAGATCTATCTTATTACCAACTTCTCTTTTGAGTAACTCCATATTCCTTTTCATTTATACCCTAAAAGACTCAATGACTTCCTTATAGGTTTAAATATTTTTTAATTTCATATATACCCTTTGTAACAAATTAAAAACCATTTTTATATGGGTTATTTTTTTTGTTTTTCATATTACATTCTAGAGGCATCAAAAGTAGCATGGAGTTTCAATTTTATTATTGATTTTTTTGAATTTGAACAGGATCCTTTCATAAGACATTTGAGAAGAATAAAATTAGTGTTATTCATGACTATGGACTTTTTTATTACTTTCAGATGATTATTAAAATGAATATTCAATATATAAAATTGTCTATTGATTTAATAGATCATAACGATTAACCTTCTTCCTCTTTTGAGAAATATTTTCTTCCGAAATTGAATAATTTTAATGATTTATTTTTCCATGAATTTTTTCCTATAGTATTCCAATCATGTTATTCCGAAGAAGAATATAGATAACTAAAATGTTTTGGGAAGAATATTATAAGTTTATTTTTCAGAAAAATGTAAATAATGATTCAAATTATTTTGCTGAAAAATTTAAAATAATAATTATAGATTTTAGTTTTTGAAAATAAATATTACATATGTAAGGTGTCCTAGTTATGAAAACCAATTAAAAATTTTAATTGAAAAAATATAAATATTTAAATTAGGGTTTTTAGTGGAAAATATAAATAATAAAAAATTAAACAAGTACTTTAGAATTTATGGATTAAAACAATATTTTAGATTTATATGATGTTTTTAGAAAATCAATAATTCAAAAATATATTAAGACATGAATTAGAATAATAAATACGAATTTATTGTCAAATTTTGAGAGATATGATTCCCCTATATAAAATTTTTAATGCACAAGAAAAATGTAAATTTAAAAATGAAATAATTCAGGGATCATTGATTTAATACTGGGGATTTTTTATAATGAACTACTTTAGAGTTTATCACTCTTTCGATCAATAAATTCACATATCAACTAACTGAACACTCTTAAATTTAATGATATAGCTTAGTGATTTATTCTTTCAAAACATAATATTCATGTTCTTTTGGTAAACCATATTCTATTTGTTCCAGCAATGTTGGTAATTAAATTTTTAAGTAACCAATATATATATTTTGAATAGAAATTGTAATATTCATGTTGAACAATTCCATTGAGCGATAAAAAAATTCAACACCCTAAATTTGAGTTTTTTTAAGAATCAATCATTTTCATAATGACTATAAATACCTTAATAAAAACTTTTCACAAAAGAATTGTTTTTCTATTTATGTTAGTAACAAAGTAATTTTTAAATATTTTTGGTATTTCACTATTATGTCATATTCTGTGTGTTCCATTATGGATTTTATTGTTACCAAGGATTTAAATATTTCTATTTTTATCAACATACTAGATTATTTTTTCAAATAACTAAATTTATCCAATAATTCATTAATCACAGTGTTATAAAAATGACAATAAATTTTAAAAGGATTCAACTATAAGTATATAATATTTTTGACAAGTTTTATTTATCAAATAAAACAATACCAAAAGTCTTTATAATTATTCTATTATATTTATTTATGGATTAATATATATCTTGTTGAATTAATAATTACTTATTTAATTCTGTGTAATAAAGTTTTTTATAACTACAGTTCTAACAGTAAGAAGTTTTCACCTCATCACTATAAGCCATAGGACATACCATTTTTCTTTTATGCTTAGCCTAAGAATCATTATATGATTCATCATATGATCCAGAATTATTACTCTAGGTAGATTTTATATTTTTCCTACCATTTCTCTTATAATCATAAATTATTTGTGCTTTGAGTAAAGGACATTTATCATTTCAATAACCTTTTCCCATACATTCACAACATCTATTTTCATTATTCTATTAAATTTTTTTAAGAAAATTTGTAAATTTTTCAAACATGATATGATATATCTTTTGTTAAATTGGGGTTTTTTAATTAAATGATTCAACTAGGGTAGTTTTCAGAGAATCTTCTGCATGTGATATATGATATTCAGTATCATCATCCTTGTCAACTTCCTACATTGTTATTGTTTCAATCAACTATTTCATTATTACCTTTTTTACCGGTGTATATTGATGTACTGTTTTAGATATTACATCCCTCATAGATGGTATAACTTTGAGTACATATAATTATTGATATAATTATAAATCTGATCTTCAAAATAAGAAATATTATTAACAATCTATACCAATCTTTAATTAATTTTGGTCAAATTTTTCATCCTCATGCATTTTGAAAGTATTAACTGTTCACATCCCATTAGTGTACCTTATTTATTTTATATTGGCAGTTCCTTCATAGGCCATTGTAATAGTCTTACACATCTCATATGTAGTAGCATATTGACATAATTTATTAAATTCATCACTTCGTAAACCACACACAATAACATTCGTACCTTTTGAAATGAGATCATATTATCTATTTTATTACCATTCCAATCTTCTAAATCTCCCATAGTATTCCCATAAGGCTTAATATTCTTCAAAAAAAACCTTATTCTTGGATTTTTGAGATAAAAAAACATAAATTATTTCCAACATCCATGATTGTAACCATTAAAATAAGGACCATGAACCCTTTACACACCCTCTCTAGAATCATATTTATCATATTTTCTTCATCTGATTCTTCAACTCTGTCTTGTTAGAGACTGTAAATATTCATTAGAGTCGTCTAATAGCACTTTTTGACAAGGGATAAGAAAAATAATTTTCATGAATTAAAATATACTATTAGGGATCACCCTATGATTCAAATTGTTGAGTCTGAAAAGTGATGATGAAGATGAAGACACAGGAGGGGGTAAATTGTGTTATTTGAAAACAATAATAGATTTATAACTCCTCTATTATTATTTTGAAAAACATTAGTTCCCTGTTAAATATGATAGAGGAGTGGAAATAAATAATGGAGGAACATTGGGATGTATAGTGGTTTTGGGAATAAATATCCCTTATTCCACTCCACCAACTCTCAATTCCATGATCATGAGGATTTTAACTAATAGGTCCTCTTATACTAAGACCATAATAACTATTTATAGGTATTTGACAAATTACATAAATTATATAGGGCCTTATATTTCTTCTATAAAGAAAAGAAACACCACATAATAGTATATAAAGCTGACACATCACTATGACTGAGTCTGAGTAGTCAAAACGTCCCAAAATAAAAATAGTTTTTTAAGACATGTTAAACACCACTGTTTTAGTAGTAATAGATAGATATAACTGATCTGCAATAAAACACAAAAGTATATATATCATAATTATTGCATAATATTTCCCCAAACTATTATAGATAAAATACTAGACAAATTTATAATCATGTATGTCCCCAAAGTGAATCTTTGATAAATTATTCCTCGATATTGTAAAAGAATATATAATAATAAAATCAGTAGCAGGGATATATACATCATTACACAATCAAACATATCAAAACATTTATGTCCCTAAAGTGTTTGTCTAATGTAAATGACACACTTATTATATTTTAATAACATATCATTCATTTGTATATTTAATATCTAATATTATATATCCTGAGGAAGAACATCTCAATATTTATAAAAGATGATGAACAACTCTCGGTCAAAATAGTTCATGAAATATCGCACAATAAATCTTGAGTATTTTAATTTAAAAACATTCAACAGAGTCATAACATCCCTTAAGAATAGTAGTTATTTTCTTATTTGATTATGAGAATTTAAAAAAATCATAATGATCCTTATAATTGGTCATAAAATAGCATTGAATATATCATTACATCCATTGATATATTTTAACAAATCCTGTATAATATCATTGATTTAAGCCATTGTTTTTTGTAGTCAAATATAGGGTTCCTTCATCTGATGATAAAACACCAACATACAGTTGAAAATGTAATGTTTATCACAAAAGTATGGTTGATGTTCTATACATTTCCTTCTTCAAGCATAAGCTAGATTCCAATCATAGGGTTGATTATCCATATTTTTTCAACAGCGTATGGTTTATGATCCATATATACTATTTCGAACATAGTGTTGCGGATCGAATTTTTACTCATTCAAATATATAGAAGGAATAGTGTTTCCATAATATGATTAAACACATCTAGAATATTTCTATAATTTTAATGAATTGAATATATTTCTAGAATAAATATTTCAACGAATATTAGTTTCTTGAAATTCACATAAATGAAAATTCCATAGTAATATCAAATGTGGGTGTTTGTAAGCATCAACCTCAAAAATAAATTAAAAAACTTATTTAGTCTACATATTATCATCATAACATAGACCCAATACATGTTTAATTATCATCACACCAAAATGATCAACACTATAGTTAAATGACACAGAAAAAGTTGAATAGAAAATTTATTAATTCAGACCCCAACATCCCAAAACACATTTTTCTGTGACAATAACTCCGTAATTAGTATTAACGTAGGGTCCTTTATGACATAAAAATTATCACTATACCTCAATATAAATCTCCAATACAGTAATATTCAATCATTAAACTTTTGTACTCATCTCAATTAATAAAATGATACATATATCGCAAGACCATTCCTCATTGTGTAATTTTAGTACCCCTAGTTTCTGATATGTAACCCTTTACATATTATTTTCATGAATATAAAATATTAGAGGGAATTTTGTGAGATTTTTAAGATCTTTTAATGATTTTTGTGGATAAATGGATTGTGGGTGATATGCGACCAGTTTTTCAAAGCATTCTGTAATCGTAGGAGAAATTGTGAAGAGTTATAGATGTTGGTTAGTAGATACAGAATGATTGGCACACACATAAGGGTTCCATGGAAAGATTCCTTTCATGTATCTGAATAGATAGTAGCTAACACAATGCTGGATCATGATTTGTCTAATGATGCAAATTAACCATGTGCGGTACCAATGTGAGATCCTAAAAAATTGGATCTCATGCATTTTTTACACTAACTCCCTCTTTTTTATCATTTATGAACCTAACATATGATTATTCTCTATTGATGGTTTTATAACCTCCAACCAGTGAATTGAAATACATATGAATCATTTAATTATCGTTTAGAAGCCCGGTTCATGAGGTATTTCCTCATTCATCGTCATTCTTGTCATGTTTTCATAGATCTACATTGATCTACTTCTCCTCACCTCTCCGTTTCTTTGATCTAAAACTGTTTTGGGTATATCTATTATTTTAGATTCCTAAGATGATGATATTTGGTCTTTATCATGATATTAGAAGATATATAAGATGGTCTCATGGAATTCTTACCCGGTTTATTGAGTGTTCTTCATCCATTTTCAATTTTCGTCATAGCCATTGAGGTAGTTGTCATCACTCTTGACTCCTCATTGTAGAACTGATTTTGATAATTTCAAATCAAAAATCTTTCCTTGAATTTAATGTGAAATGTTTATTTATTAATTTTTAGAAACCCTCTTTAGTGAAGGTTTTGTAATTTCTATAAATATGGAAAATTTGTCTTCTTGAATAAAGTGATTTGATTCATGAATTTAAAATGGGGATTTTAAAATGGGATTTTTTGGAATTGTGAAAATGTATTTGAATAATATTATTTAATAAATGGAACCATTTTAATGAAATATAATTTGGTATTGGAATTTTTTATCTAATGGTTTTCAAAAAAAAGTATAGTTTTATTAAAGTGTTCTTAAATGTTTATTTTCAATAGTTTAGGTATTCATTGGGATTTATGTGAGTTCATATTCATATTTACCATAAATAAGGGATGTGTACCATTGGGGGTAAAAGGTGCTTGACCATGGATCTGGGGTGTCTGTCATTGTGACACAATGTAATTGGACGAGAGACCACTCATGAGTGTGGAACTGTTGAAACAAAGCATGCATGTATGGGTGTGTTGTTCACCATGGAATGGTTAAGAAAAAATGATATTGGGAAAATGTTTTATATCCTTGTTTGGTAATTTTTTAAAATTGAGACATTCTATAAAATTAGTTTAAAATAGAACTTTTTTACTCATGGTTATAATGGTTTCAGATACTTGTTTATATATTCTTATAAACTATATAATGTAATTGTTTTTTATATATGATTTTATATTAATGTTGATAACATTTTAGTCCTAGTGGTGTTAGTAGGGATGTCATTGGCGAAATCCTACTGAGTTTTATACTCACCTTTTCGATGTAATATTTTTACTTTTTCAAAATCTATCTTCCTAGACAGTGGAATAGGTAATGTAACACATGTTTTTAGCACCACCTTTTGATACATGAGTTATTTATTGATGTCCGAGCATGGAACATGCAGACCATGGAGTATTGTGGTGGTATTGGAGTTTCTCGTGGTTACCTTCTACTAATTACATGAAATATTATTTGCCTTCAACTATTGTACACATTACAGTGGTTTTGATATAAATGAAGTGGTTGAGTTGTATTACATTTATTCGTGAATCATATAGTGAGTTGTTTGGTAATGGTTTTTGGGTTAATGGTTTTAGTTATTAAATGGAAAATCATCCCCCCATTGTATTTGAAACCCTTTAGAATTTATTTCCATCATTTGGTGTCTTGGGGATGTCACTTAAGTAAAAGTAATTATTGATTGTATTCTCATAAAATTGGAATAATTGTGTAATGTCAAATAGTATCATCTTGTTCAGTCCTTTCCTAACAAGTGGAATTCAGTTCATTATTCATGGATTTGAAATAATTCATATCTATTCCCAGGTTTGGCATCATAGAAAGAAGTAGGACTATTAGAACAGAAAATGTATAGAATAGAAAGACACAACTAACATTTTTCTAAACATTAATTTACCAGGGTGTTGGGTACATAAGGTTTTTGGATAAACTTATAGGATATGGGAATATCATTGTTATGGGTTTATCCAATGTGATGAGCATTACATGCATTCTAGATGAATAAATTCCCACTAGGATTTTATATTTAATTTTTAGTAATGATTTATGAATTTTTTTCAAAGAATAGTTTTTTTAAATTTTATAATTGTTTTCAAATTGAATATATTAAAAAGGGAATGTTTGATGCATTTTGAAAATGGTTTAATTTTCAAAAGCAGGAATGGATTTTCCAAAAACTATTAAACAAGGTGAAGTTTTTTTTTGAAAACAATTTGGTGATATTTAGAGTTATATAATTTTAAATAATAGACCACAAGTTTCTAGAATGTGATACATATATATAATGTTTTTTTATTGCATAATGGCATATGGTAGGCGTCGTAGAAACTGATCGGAAGAAGCCTCAGAGAATGCGGGTTCACCTGAACCACATCCGAACTAAGAGTTGGTTTGTGGTATCTTCCATGCATTTCCTATTGTGGACATAGGGAACATAGGGATGATCCAAGACAAGTGGATAATTATATCCCATTATAGAATCTGAATCGCGCCATTTTATGGGGTGTGGCTGAATAGGATGAATTGTATCTTTGATTTTATCGGCACAGTATCGGAGATCAATGTTAAACTGGGAACATATATGATCGAGGATCTTCCACGATAGTTATAGGATCTACTGGTGCCTACTAAAATGGATCGCAGAATTAGTTGGGAGGATTTTTATGAATGGTTTGATAAAAAATTATATCCTCACATATTCAATATTTACAGAATGATAGACTTATTCTTCCTGAAGTAGGAAAATATATGTCTCAAAGTATGTGGCTAAATTAATGAATTTACTATTCATCACACCTGAAGTTGTAGTGAGTTTTAAAATGAAGGAATTCATATCTTAATCAGGGTTATGGAAAGAGATTATCTCAAAGAATATAGTTCTATGTATTACGAATTAAATAGAGATGGTGAAAAGGGTTCCAATGGCTGAATGTGATATCTCAAGACCTATGGGAGGAGGATGTATGATGATACCCGTGGGAAATTGTGGAAACATGAATGTTGAGAGAAAGAGAAAGAGGGAAACCTATTTCCAGGATGGGAGTGGGACTCAAAATCAGATGGCTAGATCTGGGATCCATCCTTGATTCCCCAGAGAAAAGCTGGTTGTTTCCAATTGGGTTTACTTGATCATATAGCGAGAGAGTGTATAGAACATCATAGAGATTGTCATATCATCGATTCTATGGGGAATCTTTAGTGTTATAGTCACAATTCTCTAAGTTCAGGTTCTTGTGAAAATTCTCAAGTGTCATAAGCTACGTATGCTTCAATGGGATGGAAGAAGAAGAATCAAGATTGTCATTATGGAAGAGTTAGAGAGAGTGATTCATGGAAGACCATGACTCCTCTACAAGGGAAATCAATGTAAGGAAGAAAGGAGTAGACTGCAAAGACAATGTAGTTATATGGATCTGAGAAGGTTATTTTGGATGATTAGGCTAGATCATATATGGTGAGATGTACAATTCTATTGAATTCTACCCTTATATAAGTGTTCTGTGATTTTAGTGTATTACATTACATCATTTCATCTCATGCTGTTTTTTTTCTTTGTTTGAAACTTTAGATGATTCCTTCTGTGATAAAACATTAAACACTTATTAGAAAAATAGAATTTCAAGACATTATTTTTAGATCATATTCTATAACCATTGATGGTGCTGAGATGAAGTGGTACTTATAAGTGTTTTAGATGGATATATATGTTGTAATCCCAGGTATGTATTGGCTGAAAATGTTCAACGCTCACATTGACTATTGTAGAAGAAGAATAATTTTCACAAAGAGGACAGATTCAAGCATCTCATCAGATGAAAAAGTGTTGTAAATACAAGTGAAATTTTATTGTTTCAACCATAAATGGGAACAATATATTACCATTTACATGTGATTACTTTTTCATCGATAGAAGGTATCGGTGATAATAGTTTTCTAGTAGTTTTAGATCAATTTATGGATGTCATTCAAATGAATTTATCAGAGTTACCACCTATAAGGGAAGTCGATTTTATTTGTGATCTCCTCTTGGAGATTGTTCCTATTTTCCTTCAGTATTATAGTATAGAACCAATAATGTTAATTGAATTCAACGTGATTTTGGTATATCTAGAATGAAATTGTTTCATTCGTCCGAGCATGTATCCATGAAAAAAACATGTTTTGTCCATGAAGAAAAAATATCTAACCCTAAAGATATCTGTGGATTATCATTTGATATACCAAGTTAAGATAAATATATATATCCACTTCCATGTGTGGAAGACATGTTCGATCCCTTGAGGGGACCTCATTGGTTCTCTAATATTGACTTGTGATCAGGATATCACCAATTGCAAATTCAGGTGGAGGATATTTTGAAGATAGCTTTCAGAATCAGATATAGACACTATGAATATATAGTAATACAATTTGGTCTAATTAATTCACCAAAATTCGTCATGGAATTGATGAATTGGATATTTTAGATAAACTTGATTATTTTGTTACAGTGTTTTTGGAATACATATTAGTGTACAAAAAGGAAAACGGTTGAGGATGAGCAACACATAGATATAGTGTTAGGAAACCTAAGAGATCATCATTTGTATTCGAAACAATCTAACTGTTATTTTTGGATACAAAATGTATTATTTGTTGGCAATGTAATTTATGAAAACAGTTTTTGTGGATCTTGTAAAGATAGAAGATATTAACTCTTAGAAACTACAGAAAAATGCCATTAACATATAGATATTTCATTGTCCCACTAATTATTATCAACATTTTCCCAATTTCTCATCGATAGAATCTCCAATAACATCTTTTATAAAGAATAAACTTCCATTCCAATGGATTAAGGAATTGTAGAACTCTTTTCAAGAGTTGATGGTTTTTCATACATCATCTCCTATCTTGATTTTTCCAGAATCAAGATAGTGTTATGTGGTGTACTGTGATGCTTTGGGATTTTGGTTGGGATGTGTTCTCTTGAATGTAGACCACATGGTTGATTATGGTTCACTAATTTTGAGATTTCATTAGAAGAACTACCCAATTAATGATTTTGAGTTAGCTACACTCATCCATGCGTTGAATATTTGGCATCGTTATCTCTTTTATGATAAATCTACATTTTCACATATCATAAGATCATGAAATATATAATCTCAGAATCAGATTTTTATTTGTAGAGAAGTAGATGGATGTAGTATCTCTTTATTTTTGAAATTGACTTTATGTATACACTAGGATAATGAAATTCAGGGGATGACGCATTAAGTAGAAAGTGATGTGCTAAGTTGTTGAAAGATTCCTTAGTTTAATTGTAGTTGATGTATGTACCTGCCAACATGCACGTCGAATGTGAAGACCAATGCGATGTTTCTAGTTTTTATGTTATATAGTTCATGATTTGGTAATTTAAGTCAATTAAGCACAAAAAATGAATGCATAATTTCTGGTTAGGTGTTCAAAACTCAGTTGTAGGGAGATCATTGAGTTTTGGAAAATTGATGGGAGTTTAGTTGTGTTGCTCGGAGATTGGATGGTTTTACCTATGGATTTTTAGGAATAACATCATCATTATTACCACTATTCAAGATATTATATACATTAATGTATATAGAATCTGTATAAGGCATTGAAAGTGCAGTTTTGGGGGATTTGTATGAAATATAATGTGGCAATATTAATTTAAAGGTGATTAACATGTTAGTATGTCAAGGAAGAATATAGAATAATAGAAGTTATGTTTTCGTCTTTACATATCCCTGTCGGAAGTAGTAGTAGATAACTATGTATTTGGTTATAGTTATCCCACGAACGGTTCAGAAACACAATTTCATATTGGTTATAGTATATCAGCTCATGAGGACGGCTTATTTCATCCCTATTTCATAAAATCATATAGTAGAGGATCTATCCAAAATCTATATCCAAAAAGTGGTAAAGATACATGGAATAATAGTTTCAATAGTCTCATACCTAGATCTAAGGATCACATCTCATTTTTTAATATTTGTACATAAATCCCTTGGTAGTCAATTGAATATGAGTACGACATATCATCCTCAGATGGATGGTAAATCCAAAAGGACTGTGCTGTCCTTGGAATTAATGGTATGGTATTTTTAATGGATTTTAGTGTATCTTTGGAATATCATATATCCTTAGTGTGGTTCTCATATAATAATATATATCATACCTTGATTCATGTTACTCATTTTTGGAGCATTGTATGGGAATCTGTATCATTCTGTAATTTGTTGAGTGTAAATAGGTGAGAATTAACCAGTTAAGATAAGATATGTCCAAGAAACTACAAAGGAAATTTAGTTGATCATGAATTATATGGAGGTGTTTTAGAGACATCTTAAATCGTATTCATATCTCATCGATTGTCATTGTCATTCGTAATGAGTGATCAAGCATTCCTGAGGATTTCTCCAAGGATTGAACATCATCATTTTGGGAAGTACTGAATGTTATCTCCTTAATACATAGGCCCTTACGATATATTGGATTGGTTTGGAGAGGTGAAATATCAATTGGTTTTACCACCATGGTTCATTTTGGTTCAAAATGTGTTCCATGTATCTCAATTTAAAAAGTATCACCCTGATCATCCCCTTGTGATCAAATACGATCACATTGACCTAGAGTCATAGGTTTCATTATTACATATCCCAATATTGATTTTGGATAGAAATGATAATTTTTTTGTGTAAAAGTATCATTCTAGTGCTGATTTTATGAAAAAATTGATAGATTTAATAAGAGTCTTGAGAATAAGAGAAGAAAATTAAAGATAATGGTCGCAACTCTTTGAGGGAAATGATGTTCTTATACTTTACGAAGATAGAAAGGACAATATTGGAAAGAATTAATAACCCCCCCCCCCCCCCCAATTTCAATTATTTTACACTTTCATTATGATTATCATTAATATAAAATTTAAGGAGGATGGTTGGAAGAGTTTGGGTAACTTTGAAGGAGTTTTTATGGCTAAAGGGAAGGCACACTAGATTTGCACAATTTGTCTTAAATATGAGTAATCCTATCATAAATCAAGAGGAGGTGAAGATGTTTGAAATTTGATTTATCATGGTAGGTTCATGGTGAAGGAGTCATGCGAGGGTCTACCCACATAGTAGATAATGCACAGTTGCTGCTCGGTTTGTCTAACAATGCAAACTAACTATTTGTGAGACCAAAATGTGGTCCTAAAAAGTGTACCTCATAGGTTTTTTAATCTTACTCCCCCATTTTTTGTCCTTTGTGGACCTAAATAAATATTATTTTTCATTGACTACTGGATAACCTCTCCCAAGAAAATTGGAATAGATCTTGAGCCTTTCCTTGGCGTTTAGAAGCCCGATTCTTGAGGTATGCCATCCTCTCCATCGTTCTTGTCATGTTTTCATTGATCACATAGATATAAATGTACTCTCCTCTTTTTTTCATGGATATATTTCTTTTTATGGGTAAATTTATTATTTTTGATGCCTAATATGATAATATTTTTTCTTTATCATGATTTGAGACAATATCATCTATAGTTTATGGAATTCCTACTTGGTTTCTTCAGCATTCTTCGGCCGCATTCAGTTTTCGTCAAAACCATTGAGGTAGGGAGCTCCAATGTTGACTCCTCTTAGTGAAATTTATATAAATTTTTACAAATTGATTATATTAGGTTGAATTTATATTGAATCAGTTGTTTAGATGTTGTTTGAATCCCTCTTTAGGGAGGGTTTGATAAATTTTTGATGTTAGTAAAATTGGAGTTCTTCAATAAATTACTTCGTGTCTTGATTTTAAAATGTAGATTTTAATATGGGATTTTTATTGAAATGTGAAAAATTAATTGACAAAAAAAATTCAAGAAATGTAATGGTTTTATTGAAATGAACTGGTGGCTTAGAATTTTTTCATTAATGTTTCTCAATAAAAGAATAGTTTTATTGAAGCGGGTTAAAATGGTTATTTGGAGTGGTTATGGAATGCATTGGGTTTTGTGTGAGGTCATGTTAGGGGTTCCCATTAATAAGGGATTTTTCCCATTTGGGAACAAGGTGTGTGACCCTGGATTAGGGGATTGTGTCATTGGGACACTAGGTAATTGGACGAGAGACCGCTCATGAGTATTGATCTTTTGAAATGAACCGTGCATATGTGGGTGTGTTGTGAACCATTGAATGGTTATGCCAATATGATATTGAAATATTGTCTTAAATAAATTAATTGTTGTTTTTATATTAATTTAACTTTTTTAAATTAGTATTGAACAGAATAAGTTTACTCTCTGTTATAATCATTTTTAACTTCTTTATATTTAGCTACAAACTTTTTTATTGAATTGTTTTATATAATTTTTTCAAACTTCGGTATCTGAATGTCGTGGGTAGGGAATTCATTGGGGAAAGACTTTTGTTTTTTATACTCACAACTACTTTTTCAATTTGGTGATCTTACATATTCTAACTTCTGGGACATGGTAAAAGGTAAAGTATCAAACTTTATTAGCACCTCATCATGATACGTGTGTTGTTTGGAAATATTGAAGTATGTGCCATTTGGATCCTGGGGTCTTCTGGTTGTATTGGAGTTTTTTGTAGTTATCATACATTATTTACATGGTTTTTGATCTTTCTTCTTCAATATTACACTTTGGTGTGGTCTAGAGAAAAATTATTGTTATGTTGCCTTTCATTTATTCATGCATCATATATTGAGTTGTTTGGTTCTGGATGATGGGTTAATGGTTTTAGTTTTAAAGTTTAAACCACCCCCCATTTCTTTTTTAATCCCTTAATAAATTATTTCCATCCTTTCGCATCATGGGAATATTTTTTAAGGACAAGTAATAATTAACTGTATTCACAATACAAAGGGAGTAAGTGAGCCATTACAGTAATACACTTGACTATAGTATATCCTCTCATCAAACCAATTTACTAAAGAAAAATATCTAATGTTCATGGTTTTATTTTTGATGATCACTAAAAATTATTTAAAACTCCTACTATCTTCTAAATCAATTTATATAATCTCTCATAAACACCTCCAACAAATGAGAAATGAAAATTCAAGCTCTATAAAACGATTAGTGTTTAAATGGTTGTAACATGTTTGTTTCATCATTGTTTTGAAGATTCTATAGGAATAAACATCCAACAAGAAGTTGGGTCACCCCTTTAAGGTGAATGTTATCACTTGGGGAGGTGAAATTGTTTTTTATGTTTTATTTTTCACAATGAAATATTATTTAAGAGCCTATATATAGTAGATTTATTTAGGGACACCATTAGTTGTGGAATTAGAATATTTCGCACACCCTACACGTGAAAAATGGTGGGTATATAGACATGATGATCTATGATGTATTTTATAGAGGGAATATGATGTTTTATGGATTAATTAGAGATAATTAGTTGGGATTATGATATGAGACCAATCATAGAATGGACTATATTATTTTTTTCTATACATTTTGTTTATTTTTCAATATACCATGTGTATTATTGACAGATTGAGGGATCCTAAACATGATGAATTATTATAGGAAATTTACATATGATTATTATTTATTTATATATTGTGATATGTTATGATGGTAGACCTATAATTATGAAATTTATATATATTATTGAAAATTATTTATTTTTATTCCATTTTTTTACGGTTATAAAATAGAAGGAATAGTCTCCCCATGATTTTGATAAACTATCATTGCCAGTGAGTTTCCTTTATTGTATGTGGTAGAATTATTGAGGTAATTATCCCTCTTTATTAGGCACTATTTACGTAATCTAAAATGGGATGTCACAAATTACGCTATATGAAAACCCCCATATATGTTGTAGACTTAGGGAACCACTGATCATACCATATAAAAATTATAGGACATGACTACAAAATAATGACCTTATTTGCTGTATAAAGGATATTAATTTTTTTGAGGAAATTGTAATCTTCACATTTTCAAATAATGAATTTATCAATAGAACTTTGGAGAAATATTGGGAGAATTTATAGGAACCTATAGTTTTTTGGAAGCTATATAATGGATTCATGGAATGATAATTCATGTGATGACATATATTAATTTGAAAAATTCCCTAGGAGGTGAAAACCAATAATCTCTTGGTGTAAAAGTTACTTTCAAACAATGAAATGTTCGTAGTCATCTTTTTTTAAATATTATTTAATTAATTAATTTTAGGGGTTTTTTAAAATGTATGTGGGACTTCCCCTTAGTATATTGCCATAAAGAGGCCATTTCCCTTGTTCTTCTCTAATTTTATGAAGTTTTCTACCTTATTTGTCAGTGGAGTCATGTTTCGTTCATCACATTGGAAATCTATTTCTAATTCTATCAAACTATATATTTTATTTCTTAATTTCTTCAATTTTCTTGTAGAATCTCATCCTTTATTTGTGTTCATCATTTTTGAATAGTAAAATTATATTTTTTTTATTTATAATTGAATAGTTTGAATAAAATCTTGATACTAGATTAGTGGATTACTATGTGTATGAGGTAGGTGGTTTATATGATATCCTGAATGTTTCTTTGTTTATATTAATTTTCATATTGTAAGGTAAAACATACATTAATTTTAGTTCAACTGAAAATATAAATTAATTAATGAGGACCTAATTCATGAAATTTCTCCTCTAAATGGTCCACTAACATCCCGTTAGAGAGTTGAATAGGATTTTATCCACCCTTGTGGTGTGCAGGACCTTGGAAAATGACATGGAATAAATAAAGAGGCATCCTTATGGGTGACATAGCCGAAATAGGTTACCATATACAAGTGGTAGTGACTTATCCACCACATGAGGTGTGATTTCTTTCTAAAATAAATTGGGTAATTAATGAGGTGTCTCTCAAGGTTACATAGACTAGAGATATGACTATGGGTGAGTTATTATGGAAACATTGGATAAAACATAGGATCCAGGGTATGTTGTTATTATCTTTTTATTTTTTATTTACAATTAAATACATTAAATTGAATTGATTTATTGATTTTCCATTGAGTTATGTTTTGTAAAAATAAGTGATAGTTGATAGGGGAGACCACCCAAGGATGTTACCCAGTGTTTATTAAATTAAATATCACCGATAAAAAGTTTAGAGTGGAATTTATTTTTAATAGATTTTTGGAATTACAAGGGTGATAAGCCTTGGGGTCTATGTTGATTCTTAATTACATTGAACACCTTTAGAGATACCCTACGTGTTTGGAGTTGATGCATGATTAATTTTTTTCTAGGATCACCCTGTTATGAATTAGTAATGTTTCATGATGACTTGTACCACTGTGTGTGATACCCCTTAGGATTTATGATGATTATGGTTAACATAGAATATTTTGGGTTGATACCCCCTTGGGTTTGGTGATGATGAATAATTAATTAAAATTACTTTGGTGATACCCTTTGGATTGATATTATTGCCTGATTACTTGTAATTCCTTGGTGTAAACCCAATATATTAATATTTCACACTAGATATACTATTATGGATAGATACATCAATCCACGGTTGAACTAGGTACGGTTGATTTCGTGTTTCATTTTAGAACTTCATGATAATTTATAGATATTTATTTATTTTGTACCGTTATTTTATTATGAACATTAGCATGCACTTTGTTTTCTTTGACTAGATATGCTTATAGATTTTATTTGTGGTGTACTTCTAAATTGTATTAACACAATATTTGGGAGATTCATTGGTACCCGAGCATAACTCATGGTAATAAGAATAAATATAGGATCGTTTTTAGTGGTCAATACTTGACTGCATTGATAGGATAGAGCATGTGAGATTGGGACCAGACATTGACTCAAGATTAGTTTTGATGATGTTTTTCTAGTATTTTTCTTTAGGTACATTGGGATATTTTTATATAATGTATTGTGGATGCATGGATTCCAAACATGTAGTATGTATTTCATATTATATAGAAGGGGTTATTTTTATTATTTATCAATACATTCCCAGATGAATACTTACTTATTATTCATATGGATGGTTTATATGGATACCTTTTTGTTTTTAAAGATTTTATAACTATAATATGTGAGAATAGCATCCCCCAATACTACCATGGACATGTACTACTAGTTTCTATCCTCTGGAATGTGGGGAGGTACACCAAAGGAACATTACAGACCACTGACATGGGAACCAATTAGTGGTTTAGGGTGGATGGGAGTTTAAAATTTGTATCATATGAACTTTTATTTTGTCTAAACGTTGTGTAAGATAACCAGGGGTTTGGTTATTATAGAGGAATATTATGGAACACGTACATGGGATTAGTTAAATCACATTTGAGGGAAGTCCACATTACCAGGGATAGAATTAATGTTCTAAATGTTGGATTTTACTTCAGACTTAGTTCACATTGGTTGATATGTATGATTATGAGTTTCTTTATATATGTAATTTTATCAATTTTATATTATGGAAATTTGGTTTGTGTCCATGAATAATTTTTGGCATGTAGGATTCACATATAATTTTAATGATTTTTGGTTTTTTTCCAAGACTATTACATGGGTTAGTTATTTAAATTTTGTGTTCTGATTTATATTGTTATTCCTATATAATTGTATGGGGGATTCTCGTTGAACCAATCCACTAGATGAATAAAATCATATTATGTGGTCACATGACATGATTATTATAGAAAATTATCTAAATACAATCTGAATTACCACTAATAAAGAATTTTCCTATATAAGTGTAATTGAAATTTTATTTCAAAGTGACTCAATTATGAAATGATCTAGTAAAATTAAATAAATAAATTGTTTTACCTGATCACATATATTGATAATTATGTGGAATTAGTAAAATCTAAATCCAATTACAACTTATAATGTTCTTTCTTTTATAACATGGAATTGATATTTCATTTAATGAAGTCTGGTTTATTAAAATTATTTCAAAATCAAGAAATTAATTGTGTGATTATGAATCCTATATGAATATGATGTAAACATACTTTTAATAATATATTGACCATGTTTATAATTATTTGGGGATAATTAGAGATCCTTATGTTTATGATTCATCTGATATGAGATGTAGGGAATAGTGGGGTGTTGTTCTTATTATTGTGTTCCCTAAGCTGTGATATTCAATATTTTTAATTTGAAATGTGATATGATAAGGGTCATAGAGTACATGAACTAATATTGAGATTGGTTTAATGGGATAGAGAGATATAGATAAATAGACCGGTTTGTGAGAAATATTTATATGGGGTGTATAGGATTTTGAGATTTTATGCATGTTGTGACATCATTTTGAACTATAATATTGTGAGATATGAAATATCACAATTATATGTGACCATTGTTGGTTTATTCTTGATCAAAGAGTAATATATTAGGATATAGTTGATCTTTTATTTTAAACTGTTACATGTAGGAATTTGGAATAGCGATGAGACATAGTTTCCGTCACTATTTTTAATCTTGTTAGCAGGGAAACTAGTTCAGGATAGACATGGAGTCAGAAGATGGCTTATGTATGAGAAAAATGGTGTGGATGTATGTTTGAGAACCCAAAATACGGTGTTTTTTTCTATGATAATAATTATAATTTTTTTATGTTTCTTGATATACTTGTGATATAAGGGTTGTGACTAGATAGTTGGATTTTTCCCTTCCATTTCTAGAGATAAAGGTGAAGTGTGAGGTTAACCCAAGAGATAGTATAACCCTATCTATTGTAATCCTGAGAGATAATAAAAATTCGGGATGATTTATGTTGAGTTTGATTCATGGGAATTTATAACAGTTTATTAGGATGGGTATGTTTATTCCTTGTCTGTTATGGGTGAACATGAATAGTCGGGATGGTGTGAGCTAAAAGTGGGTTGTTGATGAGTAGGATCAGTTGTATGCCAGAACCTATTGGGGATATAATCCAATATTGGTAGATATGTAATGGATAGTTTATTTTAATGTGTTTATAGAATTTTTAGAGATTGTATGATGGATGGTGATCATGTGGTTGGCCTTATAAAGAGTTATATTCCCAATAATAGTCATATGAATGAACTGAAAGGGATGCTTATAGATAAATGAGATGAAAATTTGTGAGAATTGTTAATTGTGTTATTAGTAACACTATCCCATTATTGATGTGGTGTTAATAAAGTTTTTTTATTCATGTGGTAAAATAATATGACATTAGTATGTATCATTTTTTGGTCTGAATGGTTGGTGGTTTGTACTAATGAGAATAATTGTTATAGGTTAAACGATATACTAATTACCATGAAATAAGTGAGTAATGTTTTGTTATCCTAAATGATATTTCAGGTTGTCAAACCCTAATATTATCCATTTGGGGATAATATTGGAATATATGTTGATGTGGTGAAAATTATGTTCCATGTTAGACCCATCGATGGGTGGTTTTTTGATAAATATATAGGGTGTAGAGTTGGGTTGGTAAATTATGTGACATATGGTGACCGTAATTTTTCATACATTTCCATTACAAGATTTTATTGATATAAAACATATATAATTTCACTACCTGGATACAAATGATATTTTATGTTGGTAAAATTAGGACTATAAATAAAATTTCCAAAAAAAAACCAAAAAAAATAATTTAATTCCTTCTTATCTATATTCTTATTGGCCTTTGAATCCTACTTAATATAAGTAGTCACCTATTGATATACTTCAAAAAGGGGTGAGATAAAATGTGGCAATGAATAAAAATAAAACATCATGTATTAGTGGTAAACTACGACACATAGTTGTGAAAAATATATTGTAATGTTCATGAATATTATAATTTTATCATTAGATATACCATGTTACCCAATACATTGGAATGCAATTCTGGGTGCACCCGTTACATCATAACCATTACATAACACTATATAATTCTAGGCACAACTGCAGCATCATTATATTTACATTATCATGAATGCCAGATATAGTGTACATAAATATTCAATATAAAATAACCCCAGAAAATAAATGGGATTCATTTAATAAATCATAAATTCATAAACATTGATTTACCAAATAAAATATGTAATAACATCCTTGATATATGAATCATTAACCTTTACTGAAGAATAAACAATCTCGATGAGTAAAATGTCTGTTTTTTAAGAAGAGTTCTTTTGGAAAACATTGTGTTTTTCATAAACTCAATTATAAAACATGTATATCC
Source organism: Viscum album (assembly GCA_963277665.1). Lineage (NCBI taxonomy): Eukaryota > Viridiplantae > Streptophyta > Magnoliopsida > Santalales > Viscaceae > Viscum > Viscum album. The sequence continues at coordinate 305,451,805 of OY728166.1, forward strand.
CATGAAATTCGTGATAATGTTGAAGAAATGTTATTTTTGGAATATATTTATAGAAAAATGGTGTGAAATAGGAAAAACCTAAAGAAAAAGAGTTGTGTTTATGAATTCATGTAACCTCATGTCTGAATACTTTATTCAATTTAATATTCTATCTAATCACATTACATTCATTAATTAACAAATACAGTTCCTTTTATAAACTAATTTGATTCATTATGGTTTTATTAAGATCATTTATGGTATTTTAAATAAGTTATAGAGTTTATGTTTATCATTAAAGGTTATTCATTTCCATGGTTTCCATTGTTGGTTTTCTTGTATACGTGAATGGTTGTTTGTCGAAAGGGTGGATAAATATAAAGAATTTTTTATAGTGTTATATTAATGATCATAATTTTTTTAAGTAATATTATCATGAATTGGTTTATATTTTATAATGATGAATAGTTAGATAATCGTTAATGTTGATCGTTTTAGATTAATTTTGGTGTTTTTTCGATCATAGTGAACATGTTTTGTTTCATAATTTATTATTATGTATATAAGATAGTTCCATAACATAAAAATGGTTATAACATAAAAAATACAATCTATTTTCAAAAATTCAATTGTTTTATTTACATTCTTGATGGTTTTAATGGAAAATGAAAGTGCATCGCCCATGATGTCGGTCAATTGATACATCACGAGCAACGATTTCATTTCTAGAATGAGAGATATATATATATAAAGAATGTATTTTGATGATGGAAATTACATTAACATCATTTAATTACATTATATCAAACTTACTATAGTTATAATCCCATTTTGATAAGAAAATGTGAGGAGAATATGACAAAATAAATTAAATTGAAAAGAAATTAATATAAAAAGGAAGAGTATTTTACCTCTTGGATTTATCCTCCATGGAAACTACCATAAAGAAATGGTTTTGGTCTTTTCAGGATTCCAAGATATCGAGGTCCTGGGAAACTGGCTTTGTGAATTTTTTTTAGAATTTGGGCAAGGCTCAAATCATGATAGGTGCGAGGAGAAGAGCATGTGAATGTTGGTATTTATAGTGGAGGAGGGTGTGTTTTCCAATTATTTAATTAAATAGTTTATTTTTTTACTCAAGATAAGCAAAAATATTGATTATTTAGACTAAATATATTAATTTTATCATGTGAGTTCAAATCAAGGTTGCCTACATCATCCATGACTCAAGGAATAAATTATTTAATCTATAATGTATTTATACAGTAAATTATTATTTTTATTATTATTTGAATATTCATGTATTTCCAAAAAATACTAAAAAATAACCAAAATAATTTGTCCAAATGTAGAATTAAAAAATGAAATCCATTTTATGATATTAATTTTCAAAATAGAAATAATAATTGTTTTAATTAAAATCACTATTTACTCAAAAAATGCATAGTTTATAATTAAAACTCATTTTATAACACATGTAAAAATTAGTTAAGGTAACCTAAAATTATCATAAAATTGTAATACATAGAAATAATATTTTATTGATACATTTCATGAAAATAAGTTTTCGATGAAATTAATAAAATAATAATTTAAATGTTATTAAACTATCATGACATACAAAAAATCAAACACATAATTAATAAATTTTCAAATACTTAATTATAATATGAAATAATATATAATTTTTTCCCTTATAATATGGGGAAATTTTAATTATACTATCATTGGTGGGGATACTATTTAACATTCTTGTTTATTATTTATAATGTTCACCTTACTATTCCAATGTTCCTATTACTATTTCATCGGTACGAGTTCCATATCTTCTAGAAATTACATTTATTTTATCTATTCATCATTTATAATGTTTTTATTGTTTTCTCAACGTGATTTTCTATGTTTATACTATAGGATATATTTATTAGAAGGGAATTTCGTTGATAAATTTTTTGGGTCATTATATTCTTCCCTCCTTTTGAAATTTCGTCCACAAAATTTTGTTTCACATTCACAGGTGAGGGTACTTCTCGTTCAACGTGTCCTCTGACTCCCAAGTTTCTTATTCATAATTATGGTTCTTCTAAAACTCTCTAAAAATGTGGGTTTTCTTTCTAGTTATTACCTTATCCCTCCGGTCTAGAATCTTTATTGGTTACTCATCATAAGAGAGATTATTATCATGTTTTACCACCTCTGAGTTCGATACATGTGTGGGATCTAGAATTTACATCCTCAAGAGTGATACGTGAAAAACATCATCAACATGGCCCATATATGGTTGATGTGAAATCTTATTTTCTCTAGATCTTATGCAGTCAAGGATCTCAAAGAGGCCAATGTACCTTGGACTTAGCATCCCTTTCTTTCCAAACCACATGGCTCTCTTCCATTTTGGTATTTGTTGGAAGTCTTTATATCTAATGTGTAACCCAAATTCTCTTTTAGGGTTTTCATCAAGGATATTTTTCCAACATTGATCAGATTTGATATGTATCTATATAGTGTGAACCTTCTCTATCATCTCTCACAAAATATCAGGTCCAAGTAGCTTATTTGTGCCAATTTCATCCCACTAGGATGGAGTTCTACATTTCATTCTATATAGATATTCATATAGAGCCATCTGAATATTTTAGTGGAAGCTATTGTTCTACGAGAACTCAACCAGTTTAAGATAATGATCCCACAAACTGTTGAATCATTAAGAGAAAAATATTATCATAACTTCAAGAGACTGAATAGTCCATTCATATTGGCCATCACTTTTTGGGTGATAGGCCACACAGAAATTTAATTAATTACTCAAATCATGTTAAAGACTCTTTTATAATCTAGATGTGAACCTAGAATCATGATTAGAGTGAATTAAGAGTGTAACCCTATGTATTCTCACCAATTTCATCACATATATTCTTTCATGATGTCCATGTAAGATATATTCTTGAATAACGATAAATTAAGAAGTCCCAGGGAGTTAGTCCACAACAACCAATGTTGCCTTATTTCATTTGGATGTCTTTGGGACACCCATGGAATATTCCATGGAGAAATTATTCCATTTCCAAATGGGTATAGGTAATGGTTTAAACAACCCCTTGAACTTCTATCTCGTGCATTTAACATGAAAACATGTCACGCTACTTGAGATATATTTATCAATTTCCTTATTCATATTTCCCTACAGGAAGTGTTCTAGGAGATCATGATACATATTATTACACCCATGATGGATAGTGAAATTATTTCTATATTCATTTTCCAAAATCTCCTTCCTTATCCCAGGTAATGAAGTCACACATATTATCATTCCAAACCAACTAACAACATTAGCATCAATATGAAACTCCTAGAGTTTTCCATCCTTTACATTATTCACCTTCTTTTGTTAATTTAGATCATCCCTTTTCCTTCTTAATCATCTATTTGATATATGGTTGGGAAATAACTTGGGAATGGTAGAATTTTTTCCTTATTTTAATGATTTATGTATCCATCCTTTTCAAATCCATGATGATAGGGTCTTTCTCAATCCACAACATGGACTGAGTAGAAAGATCTTTTTCTCTTAGAGCATCAGCTGCCTTCATTTCCATTCTATAATGATAGTGAATTGGGAAATCGTAGTCTTTGGTTATCTCTACCCATATCCTTTGACACATATTGATCTCATTTTGTGGAAAAAATATTTTAATCTCTTTTGATTGGAATATATGTCACACTTATCATAATAGAACTAGTGATTCTAGATTTTTAAGGAAAAAATCACTTCCAATAACTCCAGTTCAAAAATCAGGTAGTTATTCTAATTGATCTTCAACATTAATGAGTCATAGGTTTTGAAATTATCATTTTTTAGGAGTAAAAATCCCACACCATTCATTGAATAATCACTATATATCACAAAACATTCTCCACTTTTTGGTAATGTGTGTATAGGTGCAGTGATCAGCCTATTATTTAGATCCTTGAAGATTTCTTTATTTTCTTCCACAATTCCATACATTACATGTTTACTCATCAACTCCATTAGTGGGATTGAGAATCATGAGAAAATTCCTAGAAAACATCAGTATTACCCAGATAATCCAACAAAACTACATATTTATGTGACGAACGAGGGTCTGTTTCATTCCTAAATTTCATTTTTTTGATGTATCTAAAAAAACATCCTCACTTATGATCATGTGTCTTAATAATGTGACCTACTATATCCAAAAGTCACACTTGCTAAATTCGGTGTACAAATTTTCTATCCTTAATTTCACCAACACAGTAATTACATGTTTGTCATGTTCATCCTTAATCTTGGAGTATATAAGAATATCATCAATAAACACTACCAAATAAATTTCAAGTCTATTTATACAGACTCTATTCAAAGAATACATAATGAATTTAGGGGAATTGGTAATACCTAAGGGCATCACCAAAAAACAATAGCTCACATACCTTTTGTGGAAGGAATTCTTCTAAATATATTCCTTATTCACTGTTAGTGGATGATATCTAGAATCAATATCCACATGTGAGAATTACTCATATCCTCGCAATTGATCGAACAAGTTACCAATCCTTAGAAGAGGATACTTGTTCTTTATGGTGATCTTGATTAGTTACTAATAATCAATACACATCCACAATGATCCATCCTTCTTCTTGAAAAATGAGCACTGCCACACCTTGTGGTGATACACAAGGGTGCATGAACTATTTCCCTAATTTCTATTGTAGCTGCTTCTTTAACTCCTCCAGTTCAAGTGGATCCATCCTATAGGGACACATTGTTATAAGAGTAGATCAGGCTATGAGTTCTATTGAGAAATATTCCTCTTGATAGAGTGAAAATCTTTTTAACACTTTTAGAAATACATCAATCTATTCCCTTATGAAAGGAATGTCTCATTGTTAGATAACTTCCTTTGACTCAACCATATGAGTGAGGTATGCTTCGTCACAAGGAATCAACACCAACACAATTGAAGGATTTTAAAATTGTGATTCATGATATTCTATGTATTTTTATAGAGGTGTATAATGGTTCAAAATATGAAAATATTTTTACTATTTTTGATATTTTATGTTTTTTCTAAATAAATAAATCCAATATATTCCCAATATAGCATCTAATTCCACCAAATGAAGTATTATGCGATAAAGAGAAAGATTCATCCCACATATTCCAATAGGACAAGAGTCTAATAATTTAGTTGAAATGATTTATCCACTTTGTTTTTTACAAATATATCTACTTCAATGTTATTGGGATTCTATTCAATAGTTCTAGAAAAAATGTATGATATAATGGAATGTGTAGAAATAGAATAAAATATGACTTTTTCTATTCTTGAATGACTAAGAAGTTTACATTTTATGACTTTATTTTCTTACTCAACATATGCATTAGTGATTCCATAATACATCCAATGTTACTTTCGTTTTGGAGGCTGATGATGCAAATTACTCTCAAGGATATTAGGTTTAGTGCACCATCATCCTCTGTGACCATTCTCTATATTGTTTTAGCTTTGGACCTTGGGTTTCCCTCTTCTATCTTACACAAAATTTTCATTATTCCTTGTGTCTTTTCGACATTCATGATCTTGGAGTCCTTTTCTCAAACACATGAAGCATTTACCAATCCCATTAAGTTAGTTCCCCTGATGCTTCTTCCCATAAATTTGGCATGTGGTTGGTGATTTATTCATTCCACCTTTCTCATAAAATCATCCATCTTGGAACACTCACATTTTTTCCTTATCAAAAAATCCCTGAGAAGATTAACAAAACTCCAAATCCACTATTAGAGAACATAGAAAACATTATTCATAACTCTAAAAGTCTCAAATTTCATGATCCTTTAGAATTTATGGTTTTATACGAATAAATAATATATCAGTTTTTCTATCATTGGTGATAACAAAACCCAAATCATACTTTATCGGCCTTGTGAAATGTTCTTTATATGATTTGACAGAGTCACCTTCTATTTTTGTACACTCTATGAATTATCTCCCTATAATTTTATGAATATGTTTATGTAAATACATGTTAATAAACATTATCGTAATGTATTCCCATTACATCTCGTCAATTTCATCCTTTGACATAGTATTCTTAATCAAATCCCACAACAAATTACCCTCTCCATCTAAATGGTAAACATCTAGATTCATCTTCTCCATCTCATAATAGTGAAACAATGAAAATATATTCTCCATTAATTTGACCCACTATTTTGTGACTAGTGGATAGAAAGATCAACTAAAATTTTGTGATCGTTTCCACATAAAACAGCCAATAACAAATTTCTCCTTCTTAGGTGAGGGCAGACGTTCCACATTATTGAGGATATTTTTCATAACCTGTGATGACTATGTAATAATCACCATGAAATTTTTAACTTCACCTCCCAAAGAATTGGGGTTGTCATTTGGGAAATAGTGGTATTGTCCCTTCCATGGGTTGATGTGCTAGTTTCTCTTGGTTCCCACCATATTATAAAATAGAAAAGGTTAGAACAAAACATAAGTAAACAGGTCATGAATAAATAATTTATTCCTTTGAAAATTGAGTATAAAGGAATATCATGTGTGATCCCCATGAATATAATTTTATAAAATAGTGCTTATTGGATGAATTAATATACTTGTTATCATACTAAGGGTATTTAAAATTGTTCTCTAATCCAAATTCCAAAATTAACTAAACTGTGATCTCATACCAACTATAGAGACCCTTCTTATTCTTACATTACTATTACATCATTTTAATGATAAAAAACATAAAACCATTACATGACTAGGTTCCAAATGTTTGGTGTCATGTTAAAATTAGGACCCTATGTAACTTTTAAAAAATAAAGCATAAATATTTATTTAATTCTGTCATATCAAGATTCTAATTGGCCCTTGAATTCTCTTCCGTACATGTTGTCACCTGTGGATATACCTCAAAATGGGGTGAGCTAAAATCAGGGTAAAAGGAAAGATTAGAACATGAATAAATATAACATTGGATGAGTATAATAAATATCATCCCAAAATATTTATAGAATCATAATAATGTTAATAAGAATTAGATAAATACATGAAATGTGGTAATGCATAAAATGAATCATCAAGTCTTAGTGGTCAACTACAAAACATAGTTGTGAATAAATCTTGTGACATGGTCAATAATATTTCTCTTTTCTCAGGAGATATATAACATTTACCAATATATTTGAGAGATATATAATTCAGAGTTCACCCGTAAAATCATAACATTTAATTTGAACTATATAAATCTTGGTTTACTAGTGACATCATAATATTTACTTTATAAAGCATGACACATAGAATGTACATCAATCTAGAACATAAAATAAACCAATGAAAGAAATTGGTTTCATTTTTTAAAATGTAAATTCATAAAATTTTAGTTCCCTAATAAAAAAAGTATAGCATACATCATATATGAATCATAAACCTTCAGTGAAGAATAAACAATCATGAGAAGTTAATGGTTTGTATTTTTTGAAAGAATGGTTCTTTTGGAAAAAATTGTGTTTTTCATAAACTCAACTAGAGGATATTTGTATCCTATAAAAGGCAGATAATGGTGAAGAAATAATATTTAAGGAATATATATACATAAAATTGGGTGATGGAGGGAAACCCCAATGAGATAGATTTGGGATCGAGAATTCCACATACCATATGTCTGAATGATTTCATAACATAAATATCTTGTATAATCATTTTATATTAATTGACTAACAAATAAATAACATTATATATATTAATTTTATTCATTATGGTTTTATTATCTCCATTTTTGGGGATTTCATTAATTTATGATGTTTAATTTCAATGTTTGGGGGCATTTTTTCATGGTTTCCATGATTGGTTTTCTGGTATAAAAGAATGATTGTTCTGATAAAATGCAGATAAATTTCTAGAATTTTTATTCTCTTATATTTATGATACTATATAATTTTAAATGATATTATAAATAATTTTGTTATAAGGTATGAGGATGAATATTTAGATAAATGTTAATAGTGACCATTTTTGGTTAATTTTAGTGGTTTTTCGATCACAACAATATTGTTTTGTTTTATCATTTAGTGTTATATATATAAGTTAGTTCTAGATCATAAATAGGCTTATAAAATAAAAATAAAAATGTATTTTCAACAATTTAATGGTTTTATTAATATCCTTGAATGTGTTAATGGAAAAAAGAAGGCGTATTACCGACGATGTTGGTAAATTAACACATCACATGTGACGATTTAATATTTAGAATACGAGAGATAGAGAGAGAGAATGGAGGTTGATGATGGATAATCAGTTAACATGAAATCATTATTTTATATCAAACATAATATAGTTATAATTACTTTTTTTATAAGATAAGGTGAAGAGAATATAATAAAAAATGAAATTGAACAGCAATTGAATGAAAAAGGAAGATGATTTTACCTCTTCGATTTATCCTCCTTGAGAACCTCACAAAGAAAATGTTTTTTTATTTTGGGGATACCCAGAGCTCATTGATATGGGATATGGTATTGGGGATAGTTTTTAGCCGAATTTGTAAGGGTCTCAAAGCATGATAGGTGTGAATAGAATAGGGTGTGATGGGTGGTATTTATACTAAAGGAGGGAGTGTTTTCACTTTATTAAATTCATTAGTTTATTATTATTTTTATAGAAATGTAATTGTGTTGATTCGTAAGACTATATATAGAAATTTTATCATGTGAGTTGAAACTAATGTTTATTATATCATCCCTAACTCAAGTAAAAGTGTATTTAATTTAAAATATATATAAACCATTAATTATCATAATTTACTATTCAAAAAAAATTATTTATTTTAGAAAAATCCCAAAAAATCACCATAACCATTTTCCTATGTGTAGAATTTAAAATTGAACGTTATTTTATGAAAATAATTTTTAATATATTATTAACAAAAATTTTAATTAAAATAATAATTTTCTCATAAAATATGCATTTCAAAAATTATTACTGATTTTATAATACATTGAAGAATTACATACAATCTCATAAATTTATCTTAAAATAATAAAACCTCAAAATATTATTTTATGGATAAATTTTATGAAATTAATTTATTATATAAATTACTAAATTAATAATATTATTATAATTCAATATTTATGACCTAAAAAAATAAAAACACTTCATTAATAATTTGTAAAATATTTATTTACATATAATATTATAGTATTATATTATACTTTCACTTATAATATGGTAATATTAATTTCTTCATTCATAGGTGAGGTTACTATTCAATTTCCTAGTTTACTATTCATGAGGTTCACTTTACTATTCTAATAGTCTAGTTGTTATATCATTAGTATTGGTTCTTGAACTTCTAGAAATACATTTTATTTAATTAATCCATCCTTTATAAATATTATATTATGTTATCAATGTGATTTCATGTTGTTATACTATATGAAATAATTATAAGAAGGTGATTTCATTGGTAAAAGTTTTTGGTCATTGCTTAACTCCTATGTTACGGTCATGCTAATGGATGAGAATTCCTATTTGATGATTTTGGTGTTGTTAGTGGGTGTATAGACCATTTTGGGTCTTATGTGTTTGGTCTTTATAGACATATTGGTGTTAGAACCTTGTCAGGTGATGATATGTTTTGTAGGGGTCTAGGATAACTTAGTTTTTTAGGACCATGTGGTATGAGGTTATGGGTCACCATAAGAACAATGGATGATCTTGTACAATTGGTGAATGAATCAGGGTATGACCTATGTCTGATGTGTGGTATTTGTAGGTAATGATGAACTGGACATTTGGTTAGGGTTTTTTGGAGATTTTGAGAGGATGATGTCATATGAAGTATGATTTTTGACTATTTTCGAATAATGTCATATAGTGTAATGACTATTGATTCTTATGAAAAATTGATTGTTCATGTAGATTAGTGTAATTCATGTAGGATAATGAATGATCCTAAATGTGGGGAGGCAAGAACCATCATGGTTATGAGATTCTAACGGGCTATGTAAGATGATAGCGGGATGAATTCAAGAGTTCCAAAAAAATGAGATAGGTTATTGACCTCGAGTTTGAACCATCGAGACTAGGTTTATAGTGATAGTTTTGTAGGGAATTAGAATGAGTTTTAATGAGGTGAAACATTTTTAATGAATTATCAAACATGACTCAAGATTGTAACTTCTTCATGTGACTCGATCGAGACTTAAGGATGATAATGATGGGTGATGATAGATAGAATGTTGGGTTTTTCTTGTTGATTGGAAATAAGTGATTTCTATGTTTGGGAGAACAACATGTATAATTTGAGAAAGTTGTAAAATTTTTGATAAGTTTTCATTAAAACATCAGAAGTGACATTTTTATTAACCTGACATAGTGGTGGTTGTAGTATGGTAACATTTCTTGTGTATAAGTATCTGATTTGGATATGGGATATGAAACACACCCAATTATGGGTGATGGAATATAAAATTTGGGTGGAGTTAATATGGTAAGTAGTTGGAAAAAATTTGGATATAGGATAAGGGTCAGGTAGTATAATTGGGAATGGTTATATGAAAATAGGGTAGTAAGGGGACCGGTATTGTGAAAACTTTGTACGTAGGGATGACATTTCAAATTTATTATTTAGGTGGGGACTTTTGTTGTAACTAATAATAGGAGTGAGAATTTGTGTTTAGTGGAGATGTTTATTTGGGAATGGTCTAGTTTAGACAATTGGAATCAACCTTCATTGTGTGATATTGGTGTTTTAGAAATTTGTGAATACCATCGAGTGTGTAATAATGTTATAGATAGTAGGATAATCAGTAATATAGTCTTTCATATGGTGAGGTTATGAGTAGTGAAGATGGTTTTGGTTAAGATTTGGCACAAACAAAATTTAAAAAGGTATATATTTGGATCATATATCAGGATTTGTGACTAAGAATGTTTGGGAGAATATTTCAGATCATAAAGCACATACTTAGAATATATTCATTATATTTAAAATATTCTTCAAAAAACCACATGGATTTAGTAGAGTTGACACTATATCTGTTGGAGGTAAATGAGATGTATTTATCAAGTTCATGCCTCATGTAGGAGACCTCAGATCCTCCTTATCGAATTTAAAAAAGGTTGGTGAATGCTTGGAGTAGTTCATAACATCATTCAAAGGGTGAACGCTAATTTGTGACATGATTCGAGGATGGAACCATGTTTCTTAACATGGATCATGGGTAGAACTATTTTTTTTGATTCAGGGGTGAAAAACTATTTTTTAAAATGATTCATGGTTTGAATCATGTGTTGAAACCTAGTAAAGTTCCATTTTTATTCATTGGTTCATTGAAATGAAAAAGAAGTTTGGGTGATTGATCATGAGTATGAGGACAACCTAGAATGTTGTTTTTGTGTGTGTTATTAATATTGAAGATGGAATATCCTTTCAAGAGTGTCTAGTTGGTATGTTTGATAAGAGTGAAAAAGATTATTGTTGTGAGAAATATATATTGGTGAATGTGCATTGGTAGTGTGAATGCGCCCAGGTGGAAACATGAGAGAAGTAATCATGTATGTGGAACCATTTTATACTATTTTTTATTATTAGTTTCTTGGAATTTTTAATAAATCATCTTGATGATGAACTATCGTAAGGAAGGATATCAAATAATCTTAACCCATATCTGATGTATGAAGCCTATAAGTTTTTCCGAGACACTAGTAATTTTATCTTTATATGCTATATGATGTTTCAAAAGAACATGGGAGTGATATTACAAGAAACATGAGGATACTATAGCTATTTTAATGTTTCTTGAGGGCTTCATAACATGAAAATGTATTTAACACCACGAGTTCTCATGGGGTTGTTCCAAATATGTTCAAACCTAAACCTTCTGGTTGCATATTTTTCTATAATTCATTGATTTTTTCTTGATAAGTTTTCTATGTTTTATTAAATTTTCTATTTGTGGGTCTATGGGGTTCTTCCCTTTAGAAGTGGAACATAATAGGGGAACTCCCCCTTATTTATCTCCCCTTAAATTGAGGTTACTCTCTCATTTTTTCTAAAAATTTCAAATCTTTTTTCACATTGGAATGATAGTGGTACGTCCATCAGTATGAATCCTTTATTTATTCATTTATATTGCTTCTATATAGTTTGTCCTTTTTTACAGACCGTTTTTTCTTTTTCTATGATATTCTTATGATTTTATGATTTCCATTAAAATAGATCAAATCAAAGTAAAATATAATATTTTTGGAGGTCAACAAGAAATAGGTAGGTGTTTTATAATATATCCTATATGATAGTGTTATTTTTATTAATGCATACATTTTTTGACCATTCTAACATTGCCATGTGTCTGACCTAAATTTAAAAATTAAATATTGTGGTACTAATTCAGGAAATTTACCCTATAAATGGGTTAGTAATATCCTATTTGATAGAATATTTGGATTTTATCCGTCAACATGTTCTTTCGGACCATGAGAATTGACTTGGGATATTTTAAGAGGCAACACTATGTGTTTCTTACCCTAAAGATGTTACCATGAATATGTGATTGAATCTTCAGACACAAAATGTTGTGGTCATTCTGTGGGAAATAAATTAGGTAATAAAATATGTGATCCTCTTGGTTCCTCGGACTTACTATATGACCATGGTTCAGTGACTAAGGATTTATTGGATGAACTATTGTATTTCGGTTATGTTATTTATAAGCAAGGCGTGGTGTTTCTAAATTAAATATTATAACTCAATTGATTTATGGATTTTACCTTTGGTCATGTTTTGTGAAATTTAATGATAATTCAAAGTGGTGTCCCTATGCATACCCAATGATAAGTCCAGAAGTCAATTAAATATAATGAGTTTATAATTGAGTTTTTAATTTGATATAATTATAATAATAAAGAGTTGATTTTTAATGGTGATACCCCTTGGTTTCGCGATGATGCTAGTTTACATAGAACGTCATCTAGTGATTACCCATTAGGTTTAATGATGAAACCTAATTACATAGAATTCATATCAATAATATCCCATGGGATTCATGACTATGAATGATTACTTGGATTGTTTAGGACCATCCTCTTAGGAATTATAATTTCTTCTTGATGACTTAGAAATCCAAGTGTGATACAGACGATCAAACTTTGTTCTTATGTTATATTTGTTTTCAATGAGATATTAAGTGATAAATAATGTAATTTAAAGTTTTATTGAAGAGTTATATTATATTGAAAGTGTTTTTTGGTGTTCCAAATCTTGTTAATGTGTCAATATTAATGTTCCCATGAAATGCTTCTCATTGCCTTATGATTGGTTTTATGAGGATCAAAGTTTCATAAAGACACTTGGAATTAGTTGAATTTTTAAATAAGTAACATCCAAAATATGTTCAAATGTTACATATTATATTTTTAATGAAGTAAATTTTAAGCATGACTATTATAGTACAAGTCCTAAGTTAAAATAAATGTGTTAATGGACTTGTAGAACTAAAAAAATTCTTAAAAAAAGTGAAGAAACACATTCAATAAGACCATGAAAATATATATTTAAATTATTAATTGATTTGATACCATGAAAAGATAAAATACCATGGTTCAAAATAGGGAATGGGACATTTCATGGGTTATTGTAGCAACACTATAGTGGGGGAACTATTATAGTTGTAGAACTAACGAAGTGGCATCACTATAGTAGTTTTAGGGACTGTAGAAAGTATTATAGAGATGTCAGTGTGTATCAGTTACTATAGAATCCCATGTAAAGGATAATTACTAATAACCCTAAGGGAATTCAAAAAAATATGGACTTCAGGGCCTAAAATTATGGATTTCAAACCCCATAGCCTTAAAACTATGTTCACGGGCCACTTGGACTTGGGCTTATGGGACATGTAATGGTTCTCCCTCTTTTAATATCTATAGAGATGTTTTTATACATACTAATGTGGATTTTTCCACAAATTCAAAAATATTGAAAGCTATAATATATATATATATATATGAATATGTTTTGTTAATATGATATTGAAAAGAAAACATGCCTAAGTTATTTTTCATTTAATGTGACAAATGGATTGAGAATCTATTTTTTAATTTGAATTGAATCTATCAATTTTCCGAGTTGGGTCTTAATAGAAAATGGTCTAACCATACCTGGCTAACCATGACAGCTTGTAAATTCCTTTATGGGTGAATGATTAACCACACATGGGAACCTGAAATGCTATACAACCATGGTGGCATGTGTGAGTGCCTATATGGAAAGGTGGTAGTGCACATGTGTGAGAATTCATAGAGGTTCTAGATCCACCATCTAATGGTATGACATTGTGTCATGTTATCGGTCTTTGTGGTTTGGTTCTATGAGTGGACCTCAGTCTACATTCATCAATACATGGGAGGATAAGTTTTTTATATATATAATTTCCTAGATAATCACAAGATAGATGTGGGAAAAGTATACATGAAGGTACTATTTCTCTGATAAAATGATCTGACTAAAATGAGGATATCATTATTGCTTCAATCGAGGATTTTCGATCTATCATGGAATGCATCACATCACCTTCAAAATTCATATTTTCATAGAATCTATAAGAATGTTTATGACAGTTAATATGTGTTCATCCCCACTAATAAAAGAAGATAATATGATATGCATCATCACCAAAATAAATGCATGAAATATTCATCTTTCATACATTATTCTATTCTAGGAACATGATACTTCCAAAGAAAAAAATTATGATTTTGACCATTTATTGTGTATTAAAAAGGAATGGTTGATTCAGGATTCCATTGAGATGAAATGTGTGATTTGTATCATGAAAAAATGATGTGTTTCCATGCAGGAAGTATTTGAGTTCTCATAAGAAAGGATGTCTTTATTTTTAGCATCATGAATGTTTCCTGATAACATGTAAACCTTTGTTTTAGAAATAACTATATCTTCGGGAATTAAAATTAACTGATTGACATGACCTATTTATTATGATTTTAAATGAGTACTTGACATGAAGTTTTTATCATAGAAGATATATTGAACCACTTCTATAAGCACTGAATCACCACAACTAATAGATTTTGTTCCAAATTTATCCAAAAATAATGACTCAACATTATTTCTATATAAACCGATTTATATGAAGGAGGAGTTTCCTAAAATCATTTTTGTAAATAAATGTTCCCTAAAACTCTATTATGTTTTTTAAGAATAATATTATACTCACACTGTTACATGAAGGCTTGAGATTTAATGGGATCCCACATGTTTATAAAACACATGTGTTTTACATGAAGATGAATAAATATATTAACTCTTTTAATATAAATGAATATATTTTTATATTTTCATCCTTTTAAGAATCTCATTTTTTTATGAATATAAGGTTATTTTTTCATGTTTTATGGGAAGAAGAATAATCCTAGAAACATATTTCAGGAATATAAAAATGAATTATGTATATAGGTGTTTACATTCAAGTGAACGAAGATAAATAAACTAATATATACACTCATGTAAATATCTGTTGAAATGGTGAATTCCTATAAATATTACATGCATGAAAAAATATTAAGGTTGAGGGTTTCTTTAAAAAAATATTTTTCTTATTTGATAATATAATGTATGAAATATTGTGATGTGAGAAGATATCATTGATTCTATTTATGATTTTTCATGCACAAAGACATACATTCACCAAATGGAAATCAAAACAACACTGAATTATTGATATTGTGTATTGTTATATGATAATATGACATTGTAATTTGAAATATAGAAACATTATATTTAATAATAGATAATACGGGTCTGTGAAAACTTGAGATCATTGTGATTGATGAAAAATATGATGCAGCCTATAATACTATTTAATTTCCGAGACATCAAATTTTATTACTATGAAATATTGGAATCCAATTGATTAATGCATTCCCTGGAAAATGATAAAATATAATGGTGTCTATCAATGATTCAATTTTCTTTATTACATGTCATATAAAGAGGGTCAAGATGATATCCATTATTTTTTATTCAATGTTAAAACCATTATTGTACTTATTCAGGGATAATAAAATGGAGTACATGGTCATACCCTTAATTATAATTTCCTTGATAATAAAAAGAAATTTTTTGTTTTAGTGGGATATTAACCACTATATATTAGGGATGTAGTCATCCATATTAATGGGGAACCTTGCTAAGAAACCCTGGTATTCATTTTTTTTGTTTTCTGTTCATGATTTCATTCTACATTTGAAGAAAAAATAGAATCATTCATTAAATCAGTTTTTTGGGTATAAAATAGATTAATAGTTTTAAATTTTTTAAAATTCACCCCTAACTGATTCAGCCCCCTATTTGATTATTAATCCCAAAGAGATCCTATAAATTGTTTC
Source organism: Viscum album (assembly GCA_963277665.1). Taxonomy (NCBI): domain Eukaryota; kingdom Viridiplantae; phylum Streptophyta; class Magnoliopsida; order Santalales; family Viscaceae; genus Viscum; species Viscum album. Next base: position 305,468,235 of record OY728166.1, read on the forward strand.
CATAGGGACATGTCACAGATCTGATTGGATCCTATGGTATAATGTTTATTGAAAATATAATTTCTCTACTCAGTTCAGAAAATACTGAAAACATTGAGGATTTTAATCTACTATAGATGAAAACTATATGTCATCCCTGACCATGAATAATATAATAAATAATGAATTGATAAATATAAAGAATTTATCCCTCTTGTGAAAAGAGAATATTGAATTAGTTTCCCATTTCACTATTCTGGAGCAAGAAAAAACATGCATGGGATTTATAGATATTGTAATATATGCTACTACCAATGATATTGGATATAGTTATACCTTATATATTTATGAAGAGGTACCAGGATTTTCTTTCTATGATTTTCAAACATAATAACAAAATAGAATTGGTGAATATCATTCCTTAGATAATGATGATTGTATTGACATTAGGATGACCTTGTTAGAAAATATCACTCTACAAAATGAAAGAGAAAATAAGTGAGAGAGTTCATTGGCATGAAGGTTAATTAAAATCGTGGACCTCATGAAGAAATGTAATTGTAAATGTGTAAAAAGGAGCTTGAAGAGTTATGATTTGGAGATTGGAAGGATTGGATAAAATAAATCCAAAAGAAATATATTTACAAAAAAATGCTTGAAGAGTACTTCCATGTAATATAAGAAAATAATAATTCCATCATTTATGTAAATAATTCTGAAATTTAGATCAAATAAAATAAGATAAAAGAGATTTAGCCTTGTGTGCATGAGAAAAAAAAAATTCATGGTGAGGATGTTATGAATATCAAGAAGGAATCTGAATATAGTATGATGTTGATGGTGGATAATAAATTATTCATATATATAAAATGTCAGGAAAATGGATTCAAACTAGAAAATATTTAAAATATTTGATTCGAGTCTTCACAACAATATGAACAAAGAGTTGTTGCTACAAGAGATGAAAATATAAATACTTCTAAGGAGGTCACCACCTCTTAAAATACTTCTACATGATGGAAAAAGAAACATGAAATAATTCAATGTTCAATATCAAGAATTCACTATGAATAAGGTACCATCCACTTCAAATAATGTTATTTCTGTTAATTCTTTTCCTATACATAGTGGAGGATTAAAATCGAAACCTGTTAAAAGTAAATGAAGAAGGTAAATTAAGATACCATCACAACAATTTTTATGAAGAACGATAAGTGTAAAAATAATTATTTCCCTTAAATAATACCATAATAATAATAATAATAATTATAAATAAAAAATATGTCAATCATTCCACACTATTACTCAAAATATAATATCATTATTAATGGGTTACTATTGGTGATGTTATATATTCAAGAATATTTCATATAACATTTTATATAAAATGTCGCTATATGAAAATAAATTTATGCCAAAATCAAGGGGGATAAAAGTAGTGATGAATTAATGTAAATAGAGGTAATGAAATAATATCATTTCATAAAATAATAAATTTTTTATGAATATCTATGGAATTTACAATGTAATTGATCATAGTCAATAGGTATGAAAATATAAATCATTCATGAGTTACACTAAAAAATTAGAATAAAAGGCCATAGACGCTGAAGACTGTAGATAATTCAACATTGAGTGGAAATCAAAAGAAGGATGATTCTCAATACAACCCTAATAAGAAAAAAAATTATGTTACAGCAAAGAAAATAATCAACATATTTTATATTAAATGAGGCTATAAATGGATAACTCTAAATTGGTCGTGGATGTTTCTGTGGGAAGAGTAATTCTCGTGAACAATCGTGTGACTAGTGCAACAGAAAAATATATACAATGATATGGTAACGAGATATCTTAGAATCCATGTCAATCTACTAATAATGTTTTTCATTTTCTGAATGACATTCTTAAATTTTCAACAGGTGTTTTGGAAGGATAATGTAAACTCAAATAAGATAATGGGAAATAAGAATATACATGAAAATAGGAGATTCTATATGATCAATTTGAATTTCAAGATAGTGTTTCAAAAAAGAATAACAAGATAATATCAGATGTACTATGTAGAAGGTGTAATAATTTTAGACACATCTCTGATAAATTCTTGTTCATAACTCTGGATCAAGAATAAATGCATAAAAATATTCATAAAGAATGATGGCTAATTTAAAGAAGAATATTCAACACAAATAAAATATTGAAATAAAATATTCCATCATTTATAAAAACATCCAACAAATATAGAAAATTACCCATTAATATTTCACCCTCACAAGAATTATAAAAGAATGAATCCTCGTGGTTGAGAATAGATTATCATCTTTATTGCACTAATTGAAAATAAAAGGGGATCAAACATATTCCCATCTAAATTTTCTGAATTGATTTAGTGAAACTATAATTCTATTTCATGAACATATAAAATTAATTCCAAGATTTATAGAGGTCATTATCCTAGTTTCATCTATCTATTGATAACTTGAAGATTAATATTTTTTGAGTGATCATATAAAATCCTTGATTGTTATGATCAAGCTACTATAGTTGATCAAAAAATTTAAAGTCACTATCATGGATGAGAGCACAACAACTAGTACTCACATAAATTGGTATTCATAATATCAACTACTGAAAATGAGTCATTATGATGAAGTAAACATGAATATAATATCTTAGGTTTGAGTATCCAAATAAGTTTATAGAGCTTTATATTTTATCTAAATATAACATCTATGGATGGTACTTGTTCATGATGTTATTGATAAGGTATGAGTTCTTAATCTTTCATCCCTATTTACCAAAATAACAAGAAGATCTAAATTTAGGGGGGGGAGGAATTTTAAAAATTAAATTAAAATAAAAATGGTATAATTATTGAATAAGTTCAAGAAGTCAATTAATGACCATTACCACCCAGATATAATTGAATGATTTCAATCTTCATTTTGATATGACTATCAAAATTTCAAGTTGAATGATTCCTGATAATGTTTTTCAACTATTATGTCAAATGTACAATTTTGACTTTTTTATTCCTTTTTTTATATATAAATTAAAAACACTTCTTTTCTTAAATACATCAATTTTTAAGACGTTTGGTTTATAACTATGACTTTTCTTCTATGGGTACAATAATAATCGTACCCACTTGTTTTATATAAATGATCCTTGCTTTTGATAATCCTTGATATGGTCATCATCATACTAATCAGATAAAATATGAATATGATTTTAATTGGTCTCACTAATTATGTTCTTAATAGTACACATTGATAAAATCTGACTATGTGGATAAATCATGCCCACTATTTCAAATTAAAACAATCATGTCTATATACTGTTAAGTTTTGTATTTTATCAGATATTCCATATTCTTTTCATACTGAATATATTTTATTTAGAGAAAAATTATTTTATCAAAATGAAAACCTTTGAACCAAAATGATGTCATGTATTTTATTTTGATATTTGTTTTGAAATGATGTCATTGTTTTAGTTACATTATGACCATTATAGTGAAAGTCGTCCAAGTCCATCTGAGATTTTAGGTATAAATAAGACTATTGGATGAACAATATGACCTTTGCGATGAAGACTATAAATACTAGATCATTTGGACGATCTCAATATACTTTTGACTAAATAGAGACAGTCAGCAAGAGCTCTATCAAAATACTACTTTGTGTGAAAACTATGATGTCTACAATTCATGAACAACTTGTTCTTAATACTTGTATCTTTTAGAAGTTTGGCTTTTCTTCATGTGATACCAATCTATTGTGAATACTATTGAGGAATTATATTTATAGGTAGAAAAATTGGTGACATTATTTTCTATATTGAGGACTTATGGGGCTATAAATATTGATTTGTTGATTACATACTTAATTGATGGCTGTCTGGGATAGGGAAAAAAACTAAAGTCGATCATCGTATTGAAGGAATAACCTGGTGTGGGTAAGACAGACATGATTGAAAGTATAAATCAAGGGACCTGTATCCTATGTGAAATGATACCCTTATCTTTGGGATAAAATAATTGTAGTCATTTACATTTACATTGCATTGTAATAGGATGTAATTATGTTACTTATTCATCTTTCAATTCATTATTTTATTTATCATAACAATTATAATTATCTTAACTCTATAATAAATTGATTACTATTTAATTTTAGTACACTAAAATTGATTATTTTAATACCCAATATATTTGTTTAATCTTTATGATATAATTTATTTTAATTTTAAAATCATTGTAACCATTTTGATTATGATCTAATACACTCTTACATAGGTCAAATCATTTCTTATGTGAATATGATTAGTTTCAAATATGACCTATGAGATAAATTATTGTAATCAATCTAATTATGATTTTTATCAGACCCACGACTATTGTGATTATTTGTTTTAATAAAATAAGATGTCCAATGGATTTAATTATATTATTTATTTTTAAACATATATCCTTTTAAGGGATGAAAATGAATGTTTTATAAATCAAAATTCACACCCATATTATTATGGAATCTTCACTCATATTTTGTTCAAGCTATTTAAATCAATGGAGTTAATTATATTGAACATGCATTAAGAATTCTTGAAAAGATAATTCCTTATTTTCCAAAGATGGATGAAATGATTTATATTCTTTCTAATATCCATTATGGAAGAACAGACTCATTAAATGTTTTGATAGATATATTTCTGAAACTCAAAGAAAAATTCATTTTTTTGAATAATGTTTTGAGGAACATAAAATGGATTCCAATAATGTTTTCTAGTGGTCACATAATTTCAATGGGAATATCACACATCCTAAAGAAAATATTGGAGATATAAGGATTCTGATAAATAAACTCTCAATTGCCTTTAAAAAGTTTTTTAGTGAATCAAATTCTAATGTAAAGGCTTTTGAATTTCAGAACTCTTGAAAATATAACCACTTGGTTGAGTTTGCGAAAATCAAAATCAATCTATCATATTTAAACAATGAAAATTTATCTCTAACAATAATAGTTGAAATCCTAAAAGAAGAAACTAGATTCCAATCCAAAAAGTATAAGTCTCAATTAAAAAATCATAAAGAAAGTCTCCATGGTCAAGAAGTGAATATAAAATCTCAATAATAAAATCATTGGTCTCTAGAAGGGATGTTATTTTCTCAAGATGAATCAATTCAAAATCAAGATTGGGTGTTTATATTCAAGGAAAAAGTTCTTCACTCTCAGATGGAATATATGAAAATGAAAATGGAAGATAGAAAATATTTTCACAGAATGAATATGGTGGACATAAATATTATGACAAATTACTTTGAGAAAGAAAAGTAAAACAAATAATTTTTTTATCTCATGTTGTATCTGGTTTTTAAAAAATCATCATGGATGTTTTCATTATTTTGATTAAATGTTTTCATTTATAGATAAATGATCTTTAAAACCTATTAGACAATAAAATACTTTCTATATCTCTATATTTTGTTTCTATCTAACCATTTTCAAGAATTATAAATCACTAAGTGGGATAATGTTCTTAAATATGGGATATTGAGTTAAAAAATGGGATAATTTGTTTGAAAAGGGGAGGAATTATCAAATGGAGAAGACATTTTGTATAGGTGTCTTACTCTCATAAGATTTTATTGTCATATAATAAGATCCCTAAGGGATTTTATTAATCTAAGGGGGAGACTAGTCATGTTTAAAATTTAATTAGAATACTTTTAAAATTCAAGGGGAGATATGTATTTGTATTACGAATATGAAATTATATTTACCTTAATTTCTATATAATTTTTTAAGTCATGGTATTTTCATTCTACAAAGGGGGATATTTTTAAGTCAAAAGTATTCTTTTGACCTTATTATTCCTTTGTATTTAGCAAATCACATACTATTTTTTTCATAAATACATATATTGTTTTTATGAATTTGTATTTCTAAAAATTATTTTTATAATTGTATAAGATAATAATTGTGCCCACTTATTTTATATAAATCATCATTTAATAATATTATCCTAGATACAATCATCATCTCACTCCTCATATAAAATCTGAATATTAATTTTATCGGTCTCACTAATTACATTCTTAATCGTACTCACCGATAAAATCACACTGAATCAAAAAATCATACTCACAGTTTCAAATTAATACCATCATATCTATTTATTGATCACTTTTTTATTTTATCAGATACACCATATTTTATATATACCCACTATATCATTTTCAAAGAATATTTATTGTATCGAGAAGAAAACCAATGAATCAAAAAAAATTCATATTTTGTTTTGATATGTGTAGTAAAACGATATTGTTGTTTTAGTAAAAATTTGATCATCGGAGAGATAATTGTTCAGGTCCCTCAAAGATTTTAGGAATAAATCTGACCATTAGAGCCAATATATGACTATTCAGAAGAAGGATATAAATACCCAATCATTTGAATAAGGTCCCCATTCTTTTGACTAATTATAGGAACTCTGTGAGTGCTCAATAAAAATACTTGCTTGTTTGAAAACTAAAAAGTCTACATGTCATGAACAGATTTTTCTTAATACTGGTAAATAAAAGGAGTTTTTTCATCATGAGATACCGATCAATTGTGAATAAGGTCGAGTGATTTTGTGGATATCCTGACAGACTAGTACAACTATTTTCCAGATCAAGGGCGTCTGAGGCATGGAAGACAGAGGTGTTGATTAACTGCTTAATTGAGGTCTATCAGGGATAGGCATACAAACAAAATCTGATCATCATATCGAGAGATTACCCAAGTGTGGGAACGATATACTTTCTTTAATGTATAAATCATGGGACCTCTATCCTAGTTGAATGTATACCCTTCTCATTGAGTTAATATAATTTTATTCTTTTACATTTCCACTTCATTGTAAAAGAAAGTGAATTGTATTTCTTATTTAACTTTCTGTTATTTATTTTTTTAACCTATCCATTCTAATTATGATAAATTTTATATACCATAATTATGATTTATTTTTAATACACTAATAACAATTATTTTAATTCCTAATACAATTCTGAATGCTTTATGATATAATCGATTGTATTGTTTTTTAACCATCGTAACTGTTAGAATTACTATCTAATACATTCTTACTCTAATAAAATATTCTATTTTGTGAATATTATTAATTTCAAATAATTCTTATAAAATACATTACCTTATTCAATCTTATTACAATATTAACCATACCCATTCCCATTCTGTTTATTTTTTTAATACAATATGAGGTCTAGTAAATTTGATAAGTTTATTTCATTTTAAACAAAGATCCTTTAAAAGGATAGAGACAAATGTTTTCAAAACTACAATTCACACTCCTATTATATTTTTCCATTTATATTAATTTTTTTGTCCAACATCAACAAGTGATTTTATACACGTTCCACCTAAAATTTTATCAGTACGTATTATTCTATTAATATAAAACATGGAATTGGTAAATATTATTTGTTGTAAGATTAAGGATAAGTTATATAATTTTGTATCATACTTTCATATGAGAATCTGAAGCATTTATTTCTAAATTATACCATCTGGTTTTCTGCACCAAGGATTTTTCACGTAGACTTAGAGTGAGATAATTCATGTCCCATTTCCAGCTAAATAAATTCTATTGTCCACTTTCTTGTTTTTATCAGAAAATGAGAGAGGTGAAAATAAAAAAAGTAAGATAATGATTAGTGGTGACATATTATATCCACTTTTTATATTATTATTGAAAACAAATACAAAGGAGGATATTTGTGATCCTAATTTTTTTTGTGTTTTATTAGTTTTCAATGAGTCTATAAATGATAAATCACTTAATTTCAATATGTATTGAAGAAGAAGAATTTCTTGGAAATTTTATTTGGTGTTCTCAATCATTCAAATATGACAATATTAATGTTTCCATGAAATTTTTTGCATTACATTGTGATTGGTTTTATAAGTATCATAGTTTCATTAAGAAGTATAAAAGTTGTTAAATTATTGAAGAAGAACCATCCAAAATATGTACAAAAGTAATATATAATATTTTGTATAAAGTAAATTTTAATTATAATGGTTTCTAAACTGTTCTTAAGTTCAAATACAAGTTCTAATGGAGTTCTATAAAAAATAAATTGATTAAAATAAGTGAAGAAACTCATTGTTTAATACCATGAACATTTCTATTTTCATTATGAAATTAATAAATACCATGAAAATATATTTTATTTTTGAATAAGGGGAAGTGAATAATTTTTTGATGATTTTAAAGAATCAATCAATAAATAATTAATATTATGAAAAAATATTTATATATCAAAAAAAATTAAGTCTTGAGAAGATGATATTGAGAAGGGATGACACTTTTGTGGTTTTTTATTTATCGTATGAAATAGAATGCGATTATTTTTTTCATTTAATAGAATATATACATTTATTGAGTATGGACTTAACAAAAAAATTATCCAATCATAGTTGGCTAACCAATCCTTCTTGACCATGCTCCCGTGGGAAAAAGGTCAACCATATATGGGAACCAAAAATTCCATCAAAACAAGGTTTCATGGGTGAGTTCCTATATGACTAGTTGAGTGTGCTCATGGGTTAATGTACATGTTGGTACTGATCCACCATATAAGGGCATGGCATAAAGGTATGTCGGAAATTTATATGGTATTGTTCCAGGAGAAGACCCCAGGTTTCTAGCATCAATATTTTGAAGGAATAATTTTGTTTATATGGTTTTAAACAGCTAAGGGCAATACATGTGTGGGGTGAATATAATATTAGCTATTGTACGTCTATTAAAATTATATTGATGAAATTATTTCACTCTAATTTATTTGATCTGGGTTTCCCAATCTTCTACACCACACAACACTTAATCTTTAAACTTTGTCCCATTATAGGATATTCATGTGAGTTCACAACAGTCAATGTATGACCATTTCCACTAATATTATTGAAGAATAATACCTGATTTATTAAATTAATCCATGAATTAAATTTTCCTAAGTAATGAATTATCCTATTTAAAAAAATGATACTTCTAAGGACAAAAATGAGTATAAAAGAAGTTTATCATGCATTCCAAATCATGGTTGATTTTGGATTCCTTTTAGGAGAAGAAAGTGATGTTTAACATGACGAAATAATGTCTTCTCGTGAGTGACAAAGACAAATTTGTGTATGAATGGATGAAATAATCTTATACATCCTGAAAGTTGCGTGATAAAAAGGGAACCAACATTCAAAAAATATATTTATGTCTGGGAAATAAAATATATTTATTTTCATAACATATTTTATAGTATTTTGAATGATTCACTAATATGAAATTTTTATCAAAGATGATTTGGTGAACATATTATATAAAGACTAAATCACCATGTATGAGATATATTGTTTCCATTTGAAATATTCATATTTTTCTCTGAACACATAGACTTTGTATTAGTTTTGTGGGAACTAGTTTGTGTGAATGGGGAGTTCTGTATAGTCATTTTCACGAAGTAAGTTCCATGAAACTATATTTATTTAATTATCAAGTTCTATATAATCACACTGATACAAGATGGATATAGTTTTAACATACTCTCAAATTTTCATAGAATAGAAATGGATTATTTGAAGAAGATTAATTATATTATCTCATTGATTATACATGAATAAATTAATTTATTTGGATTCCATTAAAAATCTCTTTCTTTTTAGTTGAAAAGAATGTTGATCTCTAATTATTTTTCATGAAGAATAAGAAACATACAATCTTACATGATGATGAAGAAGAATAAGCCTTTATAAAATAGTATAATTTCATATGAAAAAAGGCAAATAAAAATAATATATAAAATCATGAAAATAAACTATTAAATAGTGCATGCTTGTGAATATTATATATAAGAATAAATATTAAGTTTGGGTAATTCATGTGAACATTATATTAATGATAACATCTATCAAATTTGAATATATGAAATATGATTATGAGAGAAGATATTTTTCACACTAATTAAGATTTTTCTTGAATGAATAATTAGTTTCTCCCAAATTAAATAAAAATTACACTAAATTATTGACATTGTGCGTCGAAGATTTAGAATATGACATTATAATATGATATCTCATATTATCTTCTTAAGACCTGAGAATACTACTCTATAATATATTAATATTTTTATAATAGGATAATAATATGATGAAGTGGTATCCACCTATATTTCTTTATTTATTAGATATCCCTTTTGATTGCAGGGAAATAGTGGTATCCATTTGATTGTTGTTTTCAAATGATATTAATTTGTGTAATTAGATTCATTCAAAGATGAATTGTTCTAAATTTTTAGTCACTTATATAGGATAAGTTTATCATCCTATATTTATTATTTAATAGTAAAAGATTTTATCATATATAGTATGTAATAGGGATAAAAAAACATTTCTACATACCTTTTCTAACGCATTCTTTGATAATATAAATGAAGTTTTATGTGAGTGGAATAATAACCACCATACAACGGGGACATATTTATCCACGTTGGATGTGAAAAATGCTGACAAACATTTTTTTTCCTTATTCTATTCAATTTTATATACATTCTTTCTAACTAAGAGTGAGGGAAAAAGATATTTGTTCACTCTATAAAAGACATTGGTATAAAAATGTTTAAAAGTTTGAAAGTAATAAAAATTTATCCCAAATTGATTCACCCTTATCTCGGTGTGGCCTTCTTGAAGTGATCATAACACATACACCATGGGTTTGGTGGTGAATACAATTTATGTAGAATTCATTGGGGTGATTTCCCCTAAGGTTCGTTAATGATTAATGATTACTTGTAATGACTTGGGTGATCACATTGGGTATATTCATTTTTCTTGATTACATTAAATTAATTCCTTGGGGTAAACCCCCATTGGTTATTAATTTTACTCTAGATATCATATTATGTTAAGAGAAATATAGATTTAGATGAAGAGATTATGGTCAATTATGGGTTTCATTTTAGAAATTTAGGATCGATGATGGTTTATTTATTTAGTTTGTTTAATTATCTAATTATTCACACCCACGTAAACTTTTTTTCTTAGATTTTGAATGATTATATATTATATTATTGGTAGAGTAATAATATATAGTCACAAAATTATTGGGACACTTATTGTTACCCAATAAGACCTTATGTTTTCATGATTGGATATGAGGAAGTACCAGTTGTTAATAACTAATTTGGAAGATTGGATAGAGCATGGGTGTATGGACTGGGCTAGGACATATGACTATTTTTAGTGTTTTTCAGGTATTTTTATTTTATTCATTTGGTATTTATGTATGTGATATACGACAAATGTATAGAAACCTAACATGTAGTATACAATTGAATTTATATAACATTGTTTATTTAGATTATTTATTAGCACTTTCCAGGATGACTGTTTACTTCTTATTTATCTGGATTGTTCATCAAAATAAATTTCTGTTTTATACAATTTATTTACTATAGTATGTAGGTATATTCCCCCCACTATTACACCTTATATTTTAATTTATAATCTCTATCCTCTATAATATAGGGAGGAACACATGAGGTATAGTGTCGCCCAATACTCTGAGAACGAATTAGTGGTCAACGGTGGACGGAGGTTACAACAACCCCACCCTTAATATCAAACCCAATTAATATGATATATATAAAAGTAGTATCTGACACCACATATTCAATTCATAGCTTACAAACAAGGAAGAAAAAAATATCAATTAAGAAAATATTTTTTTTTCAAAAATTTAACCCATGGGAATTAGACATTTTCAAGATTATATACCTTTTCAAACGAATAATATCCAATTTAAATATATTAAAATACCTAAAAAAACCCCTCAACTTCTTACTATAATGTGATATATCCAATTTAATTTAATTAGTATCTTAATCATCCAAATATATATACCATTAATATCATGAGATCATATAATTCAACATACTATGATTTATTATATGAATTGGAAAATATATCACTTTAACAATATTGTATAGCCATAAACACATTGTTAAATAAAAATCATTTTTAGTTTTAAATAATAAATGCACCTTCCATATTTTATACAAGTAATAACTTTTTCTTTCATCAAAAAAAAAATTGTAAAGACCAATAATTTTATCAAGGGAATCTTCCTTCTGAATTTATATTTGTTTCATATTTAGTATTAGAATATTATATAATACACTTGTAGCACATGATAAAACCGAGTAAAATTATATATAATTTGAATTCTAAATATGTATATTAAAATTTCCATAACATTTTAATGTATTACAATGGAAAAAATATATAAAATAAGATACTTATAATAATTGGAAAATTTTGATTTTCTCGATCACCCAAAATGATTATACTCAATACTAATACTGTAGAAATGAGGCAGTATATGAATAGTAAAATATAAATTTTGAAAGTTAAAATTTATAAATTTTAGAGAATTATAATTTAATTTATAATTAATTATATACGACGTATTTATTGAAATTAAGAAACACATTTAACCATTACAAATTTCACCATTGGAATAGTAATTTGACCGTCAGAATAGTAAACCGACTATTGAAAAGTAATCTTCCTAGTATCATCACCTATGTAAGTGTAAACAAATATTAAGGTATCTTAAAATTCTAATATATTATATATTTATATCATGGTACAATTAAATAAATGTTTTAAAACAATAAAATAATTGTATATGGTTTTATAAAACCCAAATGTTTTAATAGAACTATTACAATAAATATATTGATTTAAAATAAATATAATTTTCATATAATATATTTTTAAATTAATAATAAGTTTTATTTCAATAATAGGATAATTTTATGACACCATTAGTAATTTTTCAAAGGGTCAGAAATTTTATCATAATATTAAAATTAGAATTTATTGAATTAAATAGATTTTATTTTAAAATTAAAATTTTCATATATAGAAAATTATTTTCATAAATTGGATTTAATTTTTAGAATATAACAGTAAAAACATGTAAGGGATAATTTTTATTAATTATATAAAATTGTTGATTTTTTTATAATGAAAATCATTTGAATATAGTATTTAATGATATAAGCTAAATACACAAATTTTTGAGCCATGACTAATATAATAACCCATTATTTTGAAATAACATAAACTATTTACTATATATAGTAACCATAATAAATATTATTGTAATTATGGATCAAAAATTATAAACTAATGTATATAATATTCGAAAAAAACACCACTCTCCTCCCCTTATAAATATCACCATACACCACCCCTTCTCTTCACGCCTTATACGTATTTCATATTTCCTAATTTATTCCCAATTCACATACTAATAAAATATATCACATCTTAGACATAAATTAATTTTAAAAATATAAATTAAATGTTCCTTAAGGATTATATTTAAGAGGAAACATTTTAGAGGTAATGCTCTCAATTTACCTCTTTTAAATTTATTTCTAATTCTAATATCCCATTGCATCCCTCATATAACATGGTATAATAAATATAGTATCACATATATATATTGTAGTTTTATATTGATAATATAATATATTCCATCAACCCATTCATCATCACCCATTTTTCTAAAAAAGGTATCAATTTCCCATATTATGTCGATTGACTGCCTCCATTCATGACGAGTCTTCATTTTTCCACTATCACCATAATGGAAGGATTAAATTCACATATAATGGTTTAAAATGAACTAATTATATATATTATATATTTATTAACATTACTTATAGAATATAAGTACATAATATTAAATAAAATGAAACTAGTTCAGTATGGTCAGTAAAACCGCCTAAAATAAATAAATCTATAACACTAAAATTTTAACTAAAACAATTATCCATATGTCAAAATACATATGGGTATTTGGTCCCATTATTTTTTTAATAACCATAATACTATTTAAATTCAATTGAGGAGTCATGATCTTATTTTAAATTGACAATAACAATTATACATAATGGATCTTACCATGGAACCGTGGAACAAAATCTACTAAGACAAAAAATTTAAACATTATAACTTATTGAAATTTTTATAAATGGACATAGTAAAATTATAATAAATAAAATATAATTTTAAATGTTAATTAATTAATTAATTAATATAATTTTATTATATAGGATGTTAAGTGAAACTGTGTAATGGATCTAAACAAAATATAAGGGATCACTCTGAAACTACCTTTTTCATTGGATTTTAACCTTTCTTTATCTATGACACTTTATCTATCCATTTAATGATATGTGAGGTTTTTAAATTATTTATATATGTCTATTTGATATATACATAGCTTATTATACCTTTATTTGACTGGTTAATCTATGCCTTATGTTCATTTCTCCATTTCCTTCTTTAATAAATATCTTTTGATTATGTTATGAGGTAAGATTATTCAATCTATTTCATTCCATGGGTTATAATTATGTTTTTACCATACGATTGGTTTAATATATTTTCCACAAAAAATAATGAACATGTTATGAATGTTTCACCAAGATAATACTCAAATTCATTCTATAAAGTTTTTATCTCAATGAACGTTATTAAATGGATTATGGTGTTAACCTAATCCAATATTGGACACCATCTACAATGTGATGTTCCTTTTGAAATTATCCTTGCATTATTATTATTCCATGTTTTATGTTTCAACCACTTTACTATATAACTATGACCATATGATACCATGTTAATTATATTATTCTCCCATATGAAGGGGGAGCGAAAATAACCCATGAGTACTACCTATAATTTGGCCCAGGATTGGAATTAGAACCAAAGGTATAGAAATATCATATTATTGGAGGAATTATCTTCTAAAACGAAATAGGATATGCATATATGATAAATAATTAGAAAAAAACTCCAGCATAGCATATAAATGTAAACCAAAAAACATCCCCCAATACATTAGTAATGTGATATAGATATATATAAAAGTATCGAATGTAAATACAAAAAAAAATATATGAATCAAACTCAATATAAACACAATAGAAACTCTTACCCATCTCGTAATGTCCATCTCGGTCCACAAAGTCCTCTTAGAAACCTAACAATAGTTTATATATGTCAGGAGAACATAACAGGTATACTCAGTAGGTACATAACCATGTCCATAAGTGCACAAGTGAAAAAATATTTCTAATGAACCAATGAAAAAACTATAGGACCCAAAAGAACCTATATTTTTCATCTAAAAAAACCTAACCTAGCTAGGTATTTATCCCCAAATCATGCATCCAATATAAATTTATATCATCAATATCATAACAAAGAAATGTACCTTGTTACCTATTCCCCACAAAGATTCTATTCTCATGCCCCAAAATCAATTTTCCTATTCTCCAATACCTTCCACATATATCACATAAGATCACATTCTATAAGAAAACCCCTAGCCCACACATCAAACAACATCACAATCCCACACGTAGACACTTGGTTCAACACATCACAGTCAAAACTAGAGCATTAGGGTATCATGAATGTGAAAGACATAAACTGCATGTCATACTCCTAAAATGAATGACCCCCTCCATTTATCACATCACGTATGTCTCATTTAAACCATGGCCGACACTTCATATCTTTCTTGTTGACACCTAGACCACACATCCCACCAACAGACACCTGGTCTAACAAATCATTGTTGATGGAATAACGAGGGAGAGGGGGACCCATCCATCTATATTTCTACTATCTTGGATGTTGGGAAAAATAATCAATAAACAACAGCTATTATCATTGGTATGGTAATTCGAATTAGGTGCGTGCATATAAAAATAACTAAAAAATGCATGATATAGAGATACATACAATAAAAAACCAAAGTGCTCATACCAACAACACTATAACATACCACATCACCACCATGTACTAAACCCCCATTATAAAAACTACTACCAACTCCATATTAAATGAACCGTAAAACCTCTACACAAACCAAACAACATTAAACTTAACGCTAACAAGTTTCAACACATTTATTCATTGATTAATATACCACATTTTCACTATTCCATCACATTATATTCATTTAAAACCCATTTAATTATTCATTTCATTTAGCACCATAATTTATCCAACTACTACCCAAAAAACTAACAAAACCACACCACAAAACCACTCATCCAACAACATGATCAAATAATATCATCTAAATCATCTTATAAAAAAACAACGATACATCTCATCCATTGCAAAAATACAACCACCACGTAACACAACCATTCTTACATAAACATTACACCTAAACCTCTACGCTACAACCATTGTGCCACATCCAAGGCACCACAACCTCTATTTCGTATCCACTAGACCATGACCTCTGGTCCACAACCACTGCACTATATCCTCCATTCCATAACCACTATTCCACAACCACTACACCACAAACACTGTTGCATGACCACTACACCACATCACACAACTTCCCACATCATATCCATGACAACAAACCATCACATCCTTATCCCGCAAACCGCACAACCCATCTACTCACATATATCATCACAAGACAACCCAAACAACATATGAAAACAATGAAAACACAGATCGTAACACATTCTCAATTCCATATTTATTCATGTGTATTATCAAATATCTTCTTAATTTAGCAGGGATATTATCACAATAACCAAAATGATTAAAAAAAAATTATTATCCAAATATATGTTCATTATCATTTTATTCAGGGTGTGATCACACAAAAAAAATAGTAAGGGTCCTCATTCGAAAAACATCTATATCACAAACAAGGCTCCCAAAAGCCGTAATTTTCAGAATTTGTAACAAGAATGTATAACAACATCAGAAAAATATATCAATGTGGAAATGAAATAGATAACTCTTTATACCCATAAATTTTAATCATTAAAATTAAATAAATGTTTTTTATGACCCTTGTTATCCACCTAGAGGAATGTAAAATCATTAAGATCTCACACGTAGGACATAAATAGGTGATAATGGGGATTCCTTACCTCAATGAAGTGTTTCCAACATACTACTCACCATAGGGAGAATAAGAAACTTCCCTCAAACCCCAACTACTCACAAAACCCTCAAATTATATTACCCCACCCCAAAGGGTTATAAAAAATCATCCAACAACACCTCCCAAACCAATGTAAAATAACCATAGTGAATCCCTAATAGAAGAGGAAAACAAAACCACTATGAAATGGAGAATAACATACCACTTATTTCCACTGGGGATCAATAAGAACCAATGGATTAATTTTTGGGGAAGACACATAGAATATCCCTCAATATTTCCTAGGGATCACCAAAATTCAAGAGGTTGTAGGTTTCGATGGGATGAATATGATTCTTCTGAGAAAAATTATTTAAAACATAAATCCTTTCATTTTCATACCATTTAAACGTTACACGTTGTGTATTCATCTCATGATAAACCCCTTATCTGATTTAGAAGTTGTGAATATTCCAGTTATAGAATCTCTGGATAACCAATAGATTCATGTAATTATTTAAAGGCATGTATTTTGTGAATCATCTCTATTTCATAACCAACGTCCATTGAAAACTCTTGGAACCTCCCGATGACTCCTCCAGAACACCCCCAAGACCTGTAACTAATAACAAAATATGCTGGGAAGGCTCATACCATTACATTGGATACCCATGAGATTATATTATCCCTTATGAATCCAAAACAAAACCCAATAGGATAGTGGCTTGAACAACCACATCGTGAGATACCACTAAAGGATCTCCTTACTTCTCAATGCTACGAGTATAAAATGAGCCAAAAAATGGCCACAAAACTGCTAACACTGCTTCATCACTAAAGAAATGCATCACCCAAATATATGATATCATCCACAAGACACCACACAACCACCTGTACGACCATCCAAACTCCACACATCCCAAAACAACAGGCATTGCAAAAAAAAAAACAAACAACACTTCCCCTAACATTTTAATCATGGTAATCCATCCTCAATGTTAAGATATTATCCACATCGTGTGTCATTGACTCATCTACATGGGATTAATCACAATGATATTAATTCATCTCGATTAGGAACCAGATTATCCCCTTTCAATATGTTTGGGTTTATATTAAACATAACACATCAAGGAAAATAGCACATATCATAACATGTTAAGATCTAAACATCACATCATAAAAAAATAGTACAAAGAAAAACATAAAAACAAATCCCATTTCTGGGCACACATCTGTGCCAATCACTCCAAGGTACACTCCCTAGGCTACCACACCTCAATAACACAAGGAAAAAGGGAATGGTATGACCACACAACACCTTCTCTTGTTGATCTTGTATCTCTATTTGTTGCTCCATGAATATAATGGAATCCTTGATATCCCAATCTATCCAATCAATAATGTGGTATCCATCATAATAATATAATAAATCCTGGAAAAATGGAATACTTTATGGGTCTTCTCCAGTTATGTTACAAATTCCAATAGATACTCCAATTCACCAACACATCTGAAAACTTCAAAGGGCCCAACAAACATGGGATAAATATTACTCTCCTTCATAAACATAGTATTCCCATTCTGAGGGGAGACTCTAAAAACATGGTTTCCTACCTCGAACTCTATGGTCCACCTCTTATGATCATCATAGATCATATGTTAGTTACTCCTAGCCCTCATCTACCCATGTACTAAATTGTTCTTCTCGTTCGTGCTCTGCACCATATTTGTACCACAAGCTACTGATTCTTAATCCTACATCTATCAAAATGGAGAATGAAATGGTCACCTATATGTCACCTAAAATAGATCTATACCAATCGAGGAGTGATATATTTTGGTGTATTAAAGCATAAACAAAGCCATGTATTGTACCTAAGATCCTCCGATGTCTAACAGTCATGCCAGAAACATATCATTCAGTTTTTCCTTGGTATACTCTATTCGTACATCTATTTGTTGGAGAAAAGAAATGTTATGGCATAATTATGATAAAAAATAATGTCTTGACACCTTCATGACTCATGAGGTAAAATGAAGATCCTAATAAGATATCACGGTCTGTGGTACCCCGTAAATCCTAACTACATCACCCATGTACCTCATTTCTATAACATCCATGACACACAACTCACATATTGTTATAATTTGAATGATTTTTTCATCTGGTTCTCTATCAACCAATCTACATCACAATCCCCCTGAGCTCGAGGTGAAACTGTGAAAAAATACATTGATATTTCCTCCCACATTAACATAATAATATCTAAGCACTATAAATAACCTCATATAACATGGTTCTCCACTTTTACCTATTGAAAAACATAACATCTTTCAACAATCACCTCTATTGACTGTGTCATCCACTTCCGCCAATGATATCTCCTCAATAAAAGAAGACTTTTTGAAACACAAGGTTTTGCAACTGAAGGCGATCAATGAAATTCATAGATAAATCATTCCTTCATAAATTTAGTACAAAAATCCACTTCTAGAACAACGCCTAATTCTTACAATACATTTTACATCGCTCTAGAGTATCACTGTAGACAATAAGATCGTACATAACCTCTACCTATGAGTCTCCCTTCTGATACTGCTCCACCTGCTAGATCAGACATGAATCTATGGTCAACTGTTAAATAAAACCTTATCCTATTCTCTTTCCAAAATTAATATGCATCACTACAATCGCATCAATTCCATTCCAAACATCTGCAGACTCGATTTTCACATCATCTCAAGCCTTTGGACTTAATTCATTGAAAACTACATTATACATTACTAGAGTGTAATAGACCACAAATTCATAATCATGAGGAAACTATATACATCTCTACTATAAAATAATCATATATTTTTTACAGAAAACATATCATAGGCTCCTCTAGACTATGAAACCCACAAAATGATCACTGATGAGGTAATATTTTCACAATATTAGCATAAAAACTAAATCTAACTCTGTATCATCAGTGGAATAATTAATATTATAGGGATATAACTTCCCATACCCATAAGAGATCACTTCCCACTAATTCATTAGAATGCATCCCATGACTAGAAAGGAAGCATCATAAAAAACCTTAAATAACACACCCTCCTAAGGAAACTGAAACATTGGAGAACTAACCAAATTCTCTGTCGGGTAACTGAAATCTACCTAGAACCGATCCTTATACAAAAAATCATGGTCTTTTTTGTTCAACATTTTCAATGGGTCAGATTAATGAGATAAATCATGTACAAACCAACAATAATATCCTATAAGACCATGGAAATTGCAACCCTCTACCAAATTCGTTGGTTCACCAGAAAAATCAATTTCTAGTCAAGAAACTCATTGAACAAAGTGTTCATAAGACCCATAAATATGGATGGTGTGTTCATAACATTGAATTAAATGAACAAAAATTCAATGTTCTCATACCTTCATATGAAATCAGTATTCTAAACATCCTCATCATTCACCCTCAACTGGTTATAACCATACCGCTTATCTATCTTAGAAAACCAACTCACACATCTCAACATGTTTAAAATATATTCTATCATTGAAAGTGGGTAATGTTTCTTGATAGTAACTAATTCAACGTATGGTAGTCAATATATTAACCCATACTATCGTCTAAATTCATTGAAAACAACATTGGAGCACTACATGAGAATACACTAGGTTGGATAAAACATCTCTACATCAGATCATCCACCTGTAGACTCAACTCACGCAACTCCATGGGTGTCATTAGATAATAAGAAATCAAAATCGGTGATGGACCAATCCACAAATCAATCATGCAATTTTCATCATGTTGAGGAGGTTGTGGAACAACCTCCTAGAGGAAAAATTCTATTAACTCCTCAAAATTCATGGGAGCTTCCCCAACCCAATCATCTACTGACAGCTTCACTAAAGGTGAGAATGGAGTCTTGACATTTCTAATACCTAACAGATAACCTGACTCATCAACGAACGTCACTCACTAGCCCTACCCATACGAATGTGATACTCGTCTCCAAAATCATTAGGTGTCTTTTCACATATAATAAAAACAATACTTACCAAGGATAACATAGTATAGTTGTATCTTCCACAAAAAGAAGTCTCCCACTAACTAGTGTTTCCCCATCAACAATCTATATTCAAAGAACACATCAAATAAATAAATCAAGCATCCAACTGATGTAATTAAAACCAGGGGAACTGGATGCCCCTAGAAAATCCAATCACAATATACAAACCAAATATGGAGAAAAAAAGGAGTTTCATTCTCCTGAATTGAATAGATCACACACACAGTTAGATAATAAACTGACCGTACCTCAAACAACTCGTTGATATTCTAAAATTTATTCCTCTAACACATGAATATGATCATTCCATGATCCTCTACTTCTCTACAGCTACCCTCCATGGCCATGCTCTATATTTGGTGTAGTTAAAAGTAGGCCTTCACGAGGATACCCTCTACCAACACTTCCTATTTTCAGTAGTTGATAATTATCCTATGGTCCCTTTCACTAGAATAGTCCTAGAGGAAACTACTACTAATGAAAAGTGATCTGACCTCCCATTTCAAACTAGCCTATCTCAGAAGTCTGACACTGATCTAGTATGTTCCCATATCTATAATAGATATGGAACTCAAACAAAAAACTGGAGAAAGGCTCATTAATATAACTACATATTTTTCTACTCTAGATATGTCAAAAGAATAAATATAGAAACTGTGTACCTAATTACTAGGTGTAAAGCCTCCTATACATTTTTTTCTATGGACTCCTCATCTAGGAAAACATTTTGTGAATAGTGTAGGGGCTCTGTGAACTAGATACCAAGATCACCTTTGCTTAGGATCCCCTACTAAATGGAGATAATCCCTTAATTCATGGATTGCCTCATCATCGATGACATAAACTCTTCTTGAAACGCCCTCAGAAATTTTGGAGGCAACACATCTTCCTCCTTTAATTAACAATGATATAGCATCCACCACTTTTTCACAGCTCCCCAAATCATAATAACATCTAGTGGCACCCAAAACCAAAATCATGATCAGATCATATTGAAATCAATCTCTAAATAATCTTTCAATTGTTCCAACCCCATATCTATGACACTCCCCCATACATACCCAATATTTTCCACTGAAAGGAATGAAAATTATAATGCCATTACTTAGCATCATCTTTTAGTTCAGTTGTATGTGATCAATCTGATCATCTTGATGATCCTCAACATCCTAAGCCACTCAGGGGAGAAACCATGATCCATTCTTCAAAATAAGTAGAATATCATAATCCAGATAACAATGAATTTTAATATATTTTTTTAATTTATTCATTTTTTTCAAAACACCCAATTCAGACATGAACACTAGTCATCACAATGCATGTACCTCACCTAGGACTCTACCCTACAAACAAATCCCCCTCAAATGGTCATTAAATAAGAATAGATTTAATTCAATGTATAATGGGGGACCTAAAATCCCAGTTTCTAGTTGGTCTCCCTAGACTATGTCACACCCCATGGACAAATTTAACTGCTACCATACCAACCCATGAAATACTAATTATGTCTAACTCCAAACTCCATCCTATCTCTCACCCATCAAATTTGATACCACTCTATCATGATCCCATCCAATCAAAGATACTACAATGAATAGAGATAGATAATGACCCGTGATTCCCAACTCTAGTAGGCTATGGGTTATTGACTATCATCAAGGGTATAAAAATATCATAGTATGGGAGGCATTACCCTCTATAAAAGAAACATGAGCTGCATATAGAAAAAAACACTAAAAAATTAAACAAAAAATAAAAAGGTAAAACAAATATTATCCCAAAAATAATTAGTAATATAATACTAATTCATATATTAGTATCCAAAGTAAATACGAAAATTAATATTCTACTGTAGTAACTCAAAAACAACTCCATCCCGACAAGTAATGTCCAGCTCAGTCCTTATAGTCTTCTTGGAAACATAAATAATGTTTATATACATAGGGTCAGTTAAATATTTATACACGGTAGGGAAAAAACCAAGGCCTCAAAGGAACATGTGAAAAAGAAAATTTTAACTTACGTGGGAATAATCATTAGAAACAATAAGAATCTATAAGAATCCTAAAATCAATCCCAACCACACTATGACTCTCTCACCAAATCACACATCGAATATAATAATATAGAATCCTGATTAAATAAAATAAAAGAACCGTACTACCTCTTACCCACTTATTTTACACTCTTATGCATGAACGTTGAACATATTCAGATCCATACCTTCCACACATATTACATCACATCACAACTTTCCCAAAAACACGTGTTCCACACATCACACCACATCACAATCCCGATTATATACACCTAGGACAAAACATAAAAAACAAAACCAAAGTAGTATGGTTTCATGAGTGTGACAGACATAAACCTCTTTCTATCCTCCTTCCACATATGACCCCCACAATATATCACATCACTCCACGCCACATAACATTCATATACACCTAGGACAACACATCACATCTCTATTGTAGACACCTAGTACATACAACACATAACATCACATAACATCACATCCTGACCGTATACACCTGGTCCAACAGATCAATATTATAGGATGAGTAGGGGAGAAGGGTTAATTATCCATATATATCATTACAATCATGTATGTTATGGAAAAAACCCATAACTGGGAACCTCTATGTGTTGGTAATGTCATCCAACTCGGGTGTGGTGCATATCAAAATAACATAAGTATAAATGATAAAGATATGGAATATAACACTCAGTCTAAGGGTTCACACCAACAAAAATAGTTCATTCCACATCACCACCATGTACCACAAACAAACCATAACAATTTCAACCTCGCTATATGAAATACACCATTAAACATCCACATAATCTACCCAACATACCACTTACTAATGAAAAGTTTCACCACATTTGGTCATCAATCCATTTACCAAACATATCTATTTCCATCCAATTATTTTCTATTACAAACTCAGTCGTTTATTCATTTCATTTGGAATCATAATTTTTTCCACTACTACCCGAGATAATAACCCAACCACACCACAAAACTCCCTCCACAAAACAACATATCCACTATCATTATCACATCACATCCTCCAAGCCATATCAAATTCCAACAACCACACATCTCAACCCTAAAAAAACTACAACCCCCACGTCATGCAGAAACTACACCACAAACAATGTGCCACAAATGTTGTTCCATAATCACTCCACCACAATCTATGTGCCACACCCACTACTCCAAGACATATGTTCCATAACCATTTTTCCACAACCACTGTACCACAACTTGGGTTCCACAACCACTATACCAAAACCATTGTGGCATAACATCTTCTACACAACCACTTCTCCATGAACTCTCTACCACATAACATAAATTCTTACATCATATAATTTCCAACCAACCACCACATCACTTCCTCTCACACCACACATCCAAACCAGTAACATTTTTCATCTCACAACATCCCACACCATGCAGTGAAACAAAACAAACACAAGAACATTATCACAACACACATTCCAACTTCTATATTTATTCAATGACATTACTACATATCTTTTTTATTTATAATTTGTATTATAACAAAAAAACCATAATTTTTAATGGAAACTAATTATTATAAAAACATGCATTATTTAACCGTTTATTCAAAGGGTGATCAGAAAAAAACATAGAATGGATGATCACAACATAAAAACATTTTTGTAAATAAGGTTCCCAACAATAGTAATTTATCAAATATTCAACAGTCATTCATAACAACATCATAACCATATATCAAATTGGTAATGTAGGTGAATACTCCAAATAATCATTAATTTTAGAAATTCCAATTAATTATATGATAATTTTTTCCCGTAATATTTATCCAAATGTATGAAAAACATAATGATCTCACAAATTTAACATAAAATAGAGAGAATGATGAATTACCTACCTCAAAGAGTCTTTAATAACTCATTATGGACTGTCGGGTGAAGAATAAACTACTAAAAATCATAACCACTCATAAACCCCCAGGATAAACCTACAGTATACCAAAGGGTTATCAATACTTATCCCACAACACCTCCCAAACCAAAGATTCATAGTTATGGAAAATTAAATGGAGAATATTTGATGAAAATATCCCAGAAAGGGAGAAGAACATATCATATATTTTTAATGGGGAATAATCAGAACCAACAAATTGATGTGGGGGGGGGGGTGGGAAAGAACATACCTCATATAACCTAGGGCTCTCCAAAAAATAAGATGAAAGAGGGTTTGATTAAATAAATAAGATTCATATATGAAGATGGACTAAAAAAATGGATCTCTTCCTTTTGAGGTTGTCTAAACATTACAAAATGTGTATTATTTGGATTCTTTTAAATTCCAAATCATTCCAGAAAATAAATTTCCTTGACCATCATTTATTACACATCGTGAATCCAAATATTATAATGGGTACTCATCTCCTGGTATACCCCTCAAATGATTTAAAATATGTGATCCAACATGCTATAAAATACATTAACAACATTTATAAGTCTTGCATACAATAGATGACATGTATTCTATAGCGTCTCTGTTGAACCTCTATCCTCCACTAAAAACTCACCGAACCTCCTCAAGCCCACTTTAGAACACCTCCAACACCCAAAACTAGAAAAGTAACTAGTCAGAATGAAATTGACCATTATATGACTATTCATGAACCTTACCTTTTAAGATTTCATTTTATTTCATTCGGCATAGATATTATAATTATTTATTATGTTTATTATATTACTGAGATTTTTTAGCCAGTCGCTTTTTTTACTTATTCCATAGTTTATCCTATATAGATTAATAATTTATAATTGATTTATGATCACATTATGGAGATTAAAATAAATTAATATTATTTTAGTATCACTTTGATGTATTTTGAACATTTTATTCCAAATACACTACGATTTTCGATCCCTTGGTTGAATTTAATTGATATGTATGATTAAAACCATATTATAATATTTATAAAAGGATTGGGTCACTATAGAGGGTATCATATTATGGTATAAATATATTTGTGAATTAATATTATAATGTTTCGATTATAACCCTATAGATATCATTTAATATTGGTGAAGTATATAGAGAGTAGTTTCTATGAAATTACATCCATATCATGATACTAAAGGTGGATATTTCTGTCACATCATTCTTACAAAGTGTAATAACCATAAAAAAAATATCCTTTGTAATTAAATCTGCCATCACCTGGTGCACAACAAAGAAATATTTTGTATAACTACTTTGAAACTCCTAGGGGATATTCTTTGGAAAATTAACAAACTCCTGACAAACAAATATTGAGGAATAAAATAGATTGTAGTTTCAGAAAAATTAATATGGATAACACCACATATGAGATAAATTTTATCATAGATACTAAAAAGATTGGAAGTATATGTCATTTAAAATTTATTATTCAAATTTTTATATCTTCAATTTTATATGGTTACTAGTTAATGTATGGTCAGCCTATTTTTCCATTTTTTAGTTATTGGAGGAAAATAGGATGAATCATTCCAATAACCATTGTGGTAGGAAATTTTATGATTGAACGAATGACATGAATAAATTTTTAGAAGTGTGATCTAGGAACATCATAGAATTACTTGCTCATATGACTCATTCTATGATTAACAACATGAATCATGTGTAACGACATCGATCTACTAAGAAAGATCATGATGTGGTTCATTCTTATTGAGAAAAAATTCACCAACATTTAGTGTATCCGATAATCCTGTCATCATAGAACAATGTATTAAGTCCTCTAAAAATATATTCAATAACCTCAAAATCTTGGATTAGGAAAATTTTTTGAGACTATTTATAATCATGAATGGGAAACTAATCAGTGGAAACTGATTAATAACATGAAGTCCAAAGAGAATATTGATTCCATGGAATGGGAAGGATTCAAGATAATATGTTTCAATAACTATTTTCCTTGATCTATCCATCTTAAAATATAGTAGTATTTCATTGGAATGAAGCATAATGAAAATAAATCAATTTTTTAATGTGAAGAAAATATCACAAGGCTTTCCGGTTATGCCTCTGGTTTTTTTATCTTCACTAAAATTAAGGTGGACAATTATTTTGTGGGTAAAATTCAAATCTGTGGTAATATTTAGGAATTTGAAGATTTTATTACTATGAAAATGATTTATATTTTTATATTTTTTTTGATATTTTAATATCATGAAATTTTCAAATAATAATTTGTTTGATAACGTCCAAACTATGCAATATTATGCTTAATTGAACAACAAAATATTTATATTAAAATGGGACCATTATAACTGAACGAATAAGTTTATGATTATGAATAGGATAAACCCTATTATGAAATATATATAATATTCCTAATTGAAAAATATATTATAGATTAATTCCAAAGAATTATGCACTAATTTTTTTTTAAATTTATTTTAAGCCTAAAAAATATGTCTTCTTTAAAAATAGTTTTTGTTATTTTTGTGAGATAATATTATAATTAACTTCTCAAAATTTAAAATAAATTTCTTCATAATTTTTTTTTATTTTTGAAATAATCATATATAAATTATCTTATGGTGAAATTTAAAAACGTTTCTAAAAAATTTTCTTTTCCAAGAAATAGTAAAAAAATATTTTTTAAGTATATTTTTTAAAATTATTTATAATAAAAATTATATTTTTAAATAATTTTTAAATATAAGTAGATAAATATTATTACAAAATATTCGTGATGTTTTGAATTATTTGTATAGTTTAATTTGAAATAAATTTTTTTTTCTTATAATGAAATATTTCTCAAAGAATCTGTTTTTTGTTGTGTCTTGGGTTTTTATGGAAAATTAAAATTTTACAATTATATGAAATAAATCAAGAAAAAATAATTCCATATTTTATATCTAGAGGTAAAAATTAGTTATTTAATTCTCCTTTACTTATATAATTATTAATTAGTAACCATAGTAAATTTTCATCATCATGGTAAAGGTTAAATGAGATAAATATTGTTAAAACTTACATAATAAGGTCTCTAAATCAACCAAAAAAATTATTTTATCCTATTTCGTCAGTTTATTTCATCCAATACCTTTTATTTATTGAATACATTTCATTTTGTGTCATTATACATTTGAAATTACATTTACAATATTTAAGTAATATATAAAGTCAAAAAGGTCATTCTCTTCATATTAATATCTATTATTTTATTACATAAAGAAAAATGAGTATATTATCATTAATAAATATTTAGTTTTCTTAAAACTTATCTTGGAAATTTGTTTCTAATTATTTGAAATTAAATAATTAACATAAATGATAATGCAATGCTCAAACATTATGTATTAAATTAAATAAAAATAAAAAAATGATTTTTAAAAATTAAATGTATTGAAATTTGAAAATAGTAGTTTTTTCATGACTATTTTTTATAAAAATGTCCTATAATATATATTTTTAAGGTCTATATTCAAATTCTATTTTTTAATAAGGTATTTAAATTAAAATAAATGTAAAACATTCAAAATGATATTAATATTATTTTATAAAAAAAATATATTAAATTATTTAAAAATAATAAAAATATTTAAATAGATCTAGGTGTATAATATAAGGTCTAAAATTTGATAAAATTTCCATTTATGATCCAAATTTCTCCTTATAATTAAATTTATAACCCTTTAAAAAGAAAAAAATAGGTGTTTCCATAGTTAAGGTTAAAATATGTTTACTAGTAGGTAACATGAATGATATGGTTTTAAACACCACAAAACCCAATCAAAATTTTATTATTTTATGGTATTCCAACACCATAATAACTTATATTTTAACCCCTATCCATTTGGAATCATTTTTCTAGATAATGGTTTTTTTATAATTTCATCCTTTACGAAATCTGAAGAGTTCCCCTCCACTAAATTATAGATGGGCATCCCACCTTTCTGTTATTGAAATCACATTTAGCATTCTATATCAACCATATTCAACTGAAATACACTCTAAAATTACTTATCCTCATTATATAGCTTTTGATCCTCCAAAAATACCAAACCATGGATTCTTAATATGATATCTAAAGAAATTCATTCAAGGAAGAGTTAATTGCCTTAACCAATCACATTCTATTTAATTCCAATTTTACATAAAATAAATATGAGTTATTTATTATAAAATAATATCTTAAATATACTAAATATACATAAATGTTATTATTATTATGAAACCACCATTATAAACCCCCTTTTCCATTAAATGGTATGTGAAAGTATTACTTGTGTGTTCGTACGGCTTGTCGTCTCCACATAGTGATACAATTCATTTTACATCACCATATTTTATGGATGAGTATTATGATGGGTATATTTTTATATATAATAAAAATAAAATAATCATTTTGATTTAATTACAATTTTATATCGATCTTCTTACCTTCGAGACCGTAGGAATGCAATTACGTTGCTTGTACGTATGTGTGGACTACCACCTCCACGAAGCAATGTGATTTGATTTTCATTTATGTTATAATTGGATTGAAATAAGAATTTATTTAATGAATATATGTTAAATATATAATATAATAATAATTATTGAAATTTGAATTATTATTTACCATTATTTCATTCCACCTTTCGAAAACTGAAAAAATGTTTATGCGTACGTATGACATACCATCTCCGTGAACGGTGTAATTCCTTTTCATATTTAAATCCTCCATGGGTAACACAAAATATTTATATATAATAAATATATATGATATGTATATAATGATTAATGCTATTGAGATGATTTAACCATGGTCAAAGTACAGTGACCGGGACTACTGAACCGAAATATGCTTGAAAAATGAAGTAGTTATCACCCAGAAAAGTGATTTGAATAATAAATATTTAATAAAAGGGTGGTAATATATCATAAATTGTGTATTTATATAAATATGGTTCAATAAAATATTTATAATAAATATATATTTATTATATCGGAGTTTCAAACATGGATGAGGAAAGGATAGACATGAGGTATGTGATTTTAGTCTCACTTTTATCTACATGATACACTATCATAGTAAACAATTTTTTATTTTATGTGATGTATATACTTCCTATGAATATTCTTTATTAATATTTTTTAGGCGATTTAGGGATTTACATTTCAATCTAAGGTTGTTTCTTTCATGGTTATTATGATTCAAATTTCACCAAAGTGATATGGGATTTGTATTGAAATATTATTCTAATAAGTACTATTTCGGTTTGATTACATTATAGAGAATATGTGATAATTATCTAAAAAATACCTTAAATTCTTATTCTCATATGATTTTTAATAAAAATTGATATTTTTTCTTATTCTTTTGAGAATATGTTATCGTACATTTCCATGTTTTCCAAAAATGTTTTCAAAAATGTTTTTACTATCTTATAAAATTGGTTAAATTCAACTTTTCCCATGTTTTAATTTTTACAAAATATATTAAAAGGGAGCTTGTTTTATTTTTCTGAATGAGTTACAATTTTGTTTTTTATAAAATATTTAATGCAATGTTTTATTATAACTTATACATGTTAAATAATATTCCCCAAAACACAATATTGGATTCCAAATTGTGACTAAAATCCAATGAAAATAGAATTATCAATAACTACATATTTTTCAACTCTAGATATGTCAAAATAATAAACATAGAATCTGTGTACCTAATCACTGGGTGAAAAGCCTCCTACACATTTGTTTCTATGGACTCCTCATCTAGGAAAACATTTGGTGAATATTGTAGAGGCAATGTGAACTAGATACCAATATCTCTTTTGATTATGATCCCCTACTGAAAGGAGATAATCCCCTACTTCATGGATTACCTCATCATAGATGACATAAACTCTTCTTGAAACTCCCTCTGAAATTTTGGAGGCAACACATCTTCCTCCTTTAATTAACCATGATATAGCATCCACCACTTATCCACATCTCCCCAAATCATAATAACTTCTAGTGGCACCCAAAACCAAAACCATTATCTGATCATATTGAAATAAATCTCTAAATCATATTTCAATTGTTCCAACCACATATCTATGACACTCCCCCATACTTACCCAATATTTTCCACTGAAAGAATGCAAATTATAATGATATGAATTATCATCATCTTTTTGTTCAGCTGTATGATGATCAGTCAGATCATCTTGATGAACCTCAATTTCCTAAGCCACTTAGGGGAAAAACCATGATCCATTAATGAAAATAAGTAGAATATCATAATCTAGATAACATTGATTTTTAATATTTTTTTTTAATTTATTCATTTTTTTACAAAACACCCAATTCAGACATGAACACTAGTCATCACAATGCATGTACTTCACCTATGTCTCTACCCTACAAACATATCCCCCTCAAATGGACATTAAAAAAAGATATAATTAAACGTATAATGGGGGACCTAAAATCCCAGTTCTAGTTGGTCTCCCTAGCCTATGTCACACCCCATGGTCAAATTTCGCTGCTACAATACCAACCCATGAAATACTAATTATGCCTAACTCCAAACTCCATCCTATCTCTCACCCATAAAATTTGATACCACTCTATCATGATCCCGTCCAATCAAATATACTACAATGAATAGAGATAGATAATGACCCTTGATTCCCAACTCCAGTAGGCTATGGGTTATTGACTAGCATCTAGGGAATAAAAATCTCATAGTATGGGAGGCATTACCCTCTATAAAAGAAACATGAGCTGGATATAGAAAAAAACACTAAAACATTAAACAAAAAATAAAAAGGTAAAAAAAAATATTATCCCAAAAATCATTAGTAATATAATACTTATTCATATATTAGTATCCAAAGTAAATACGAAAATTTATATTCTACTGTAGTCACTCAACAACAACTCCATCCCGACAAGTTGTAACACCCTGAGCTTCCATGATACGCTTCTCATTCAATAATGTAATAGCTTGCATTGTACGCAACATCGAGTTCTAACACACTCCAACTAATCAAAGTAGCCGTTATGAATAGTAATAACCACTTTTTAAATTTATAGAAATTTTATATTTCAAAATGGACTTCATTTTTGTATTCCTAATATCGAAATTAGCCTATGTTTATTTTTTGTAATTTTCTGGGAACTTCAAAATTTTTATGAATAGTGAAAATACTTAAAATAACTTTTTTAATCAAAATAATTTATTGTGATAAATTATACTTTTTAGTGGCCTTAAAGTATAATTAGAATATATTTTTACCATTATATCCAATGGTGGTCATTAGAATTAATTTAACATTGAAATTGGACATAAACAATTGTCAATCTTTTGATATAAATTGTTTCTTAAAAACACGCTATTTGTTGTAACAGCGGGAATTAATTATAAAATTAATTAATGCAACTTATATGTTTGGAATTTTATAAAATAGGCATCATTTTTGAATTCGGAATATCAATTATAGCTTAGGGTGAAATTTTGGCCTTATTTTGAAAAACTTCAATTTTTGATGAATAGTGAAACCACTAAGTGGTTGTTAAAAACTGATTTTTCGTTAAAATGAAATATTACCACTTCTGTGATTTGATTTTCAAAAATCCGACATACATGGTTGTCATTAAGAAGTAAAATGTGGTTCAATGAGATTAAAATTTTTTTTTGGTGAATAGTAACTTTTAAGTTCTTAATCGCGATTAGAGGTAATTAGTGTAGTTTAAGGTAAAAATAATGTTTTAATAATATGAGATGAGCATGACACTTGTCCTACTCCTATTGGATGAGTCATGGCCGACCAAGAAAACCCATGTGTCAACTTGGGGACCCCATGGAGCCACTTTAGTTGGAAAATGACATTAATATATATTTATTTAATGTTAAAATTAAATTGACACAAACATGAGTTGTTTTACTAAAACAGTTTTTAAGTGGGGTTACGCAAGTCCAAATTTTGACTATAATTATTAATTAGAAATCTAAAACGATTTCCTACATCATAGTAATTGTTTTATAATTTTTAGACATTAAATAAATTAAATTATTTATGACATCATTATGATGCAGCGATGACCTCATTATTTAACGATTTTAATAAAATGAAAAGATAATGTAAAATCCAAGGCTTACTCTTTTCCAAAGACTATTGGATGGGTAGATTTAGAACCCTTATCACCTTAGCCACGAATTATATAAGTGTGGGATATTTAGAATCTGAAAATCATTGTGTAATAATGTAACATTTCAATCATTCCAAAAGAGCCCCTCCTCTCCACTTATAAAAGGCCCCCACCTCTCCCACCTTATTCACACCTTCAAGCCATTTGGCTCGGACAAACTCTTCCCAAATACTCTCCCAAAATCCATACCTTACTCTTAGAAGTATCACTTTGGGCATAATTCATCCCAAGGAAGCCTTTGGCTCAAATCAAAAAGAGCTACCCTATTTTTAAGGTAATGTCTTCTCTAATGTTGTTTTGTTTTATTTTTCTTCTCCAACCCCCTTAAACTCTTTTTATTACATTATTTTGTAACAACACAAGTATCTAAAATATACTAGGATATTGTTATGAAAAGTATTTGGCTTACACTTACACACACCTTCGGCTAATGGTTAAAGAACATACTGTTTCTGTGGGTGGCAAAATACTGCCTCACGAAACGATGATTGTTCAATATTCCATTAACACCTCTAATGGTGGCCATTTTGATGACACTATTTTCATATATGATATATATATTATTTTTATGTCTTCCTTATGCTTATTTATTTCTCATTTATGGCATAATTTATGATTTCCATTATGGGTAAATGCGATAATTTCATTTTAGGAAGTGCGGACTACCGCCCCCTCAAAGTGATTTGAATCGTTAATGCCATAAATGGAATGTATAAAGGATGGAGTAAATGGTATTATACATTATATTATACTGGAATTATATTATTAATTTATACAATTATAACATCATTCCATTAAATACTAAATAGAAATGAAAGTAGCGTTCATGCGTACGTACGGCTTACCGTCTCCATGAACGGTGCATTTCATTTCTTACCTCTAAATGTTACGTGACATTATGAATGATTGTATATACTGTATATATATGATATATATAATATCTACATCATGAATATAATTCTGGATATAATGGATATTTCACCACATGAACAACTTGTAATTATAAGAAATTTATTGTTGACTCAAGTAACAAAGATCGACAAAACGACCGTTATTAACTTAAATAATTAAATAATGTTCATAACATGGTAATAAGTGATATAAATGGAATAATGAACATGAAAAAGGTTCTTAAATAAATATAAATTAACTCTAGTTTATTATTCAGGAGGTTAAAGAACGGTTGAGTCAAGTCATACACGAGGTAAGGGAACTTCTTAACCCAACTTCCATTCTTTGGGTTAATCTCCTACTTTCAAATTATGTCATGATATTATTATGTCATATTTTGTATTTTTACTTTCTTCATGTGTACCTATAGTGAATACACATAATATATCTATTTTATTTTAAAAAAATTATCTTTGTATGGGACTTCGTCTCAATCTACTTTCATTGAGGCATATTTCGTTTTATACACAACATTATTTTATACGGTGTATAAACCCCTTTGACTTTTACATATATTCAAAAGGAATCTTTTTTATACGAAGCATTTACTAAACGACAAAAGGGAATGTTTTTGTCGTACGTATGCGGCGACAACCACTTTTCCGCCGCCGTGACCACTATTTGAGTTTTAGCTTCCTCTACAAGCCATACCTTTATTTTAATGAAAAATAAATACCGTGTTATACTTTTCTCTTATTTTGGTATTGAAAATGGTTTTGAAAGCATTTTAATTATATCAATGTGTTGTATTGATATCTTGTGATTTAAATGTAGAAATGTTATGTTTCCTTTATGCATGTTTTATGTGATATGGTTATGTTATGGTTTATGATATGTTTAAACCTATTCATATGAGGAATGCAATGCACTTAATAAGTGATGGGTGGAACCCGCTATAGCTCCTCGATGCATCGGTAGGTCTCATGAGACAACTAGACGTGGAATTGGCCGAGGCCCTTTCCCAATTTGATTTATGGTTTTGGCCGAGGCCTTAATCATTTTAGACGTCTTGGCCGAGGCCTTGAAAAAATGTTTCAGAATGTCTGGCATTATGCATTCCATCATTATGAAAGTGGTTATTGATATTTCATGTGATTATTCGACCAGTAGAATATCCATGTGAAGAAGTGAATGGAATTATCTCATTTTACTTTTTCCATATTATGTTGATGTTCAAGTTTTAAAGGCTTTTGTTTTAGTTATACATTGCCTTAAATGTTAATGTTTATTTATGAAAGCTTCCGCAATATTGTTATCCTTACTGAGCATCTGAGCTCACCCCTTTCAATGTTTTAATTTTTTCCAGGATGTGAAGAAGTATTTTATGAATGACCTGCAAGGATTGTCAGAAGAGGATATGAGAGTGGACTATGGAGACTTTGTTATTGTAGTTTTTCACTTTATGATGTAATGTAACGTTTACGAATGTATATAGTGTTTCCAAGGCTACTAAACTAATCGGTCTTTCGAGACTTGATCTTTTGTGATCATGCCAATGTTATGAAGTAATGCACCGACTCTAGGTAGCTGGGGTCGGGGCATTACAGTTGGTATCACAGGCATTTTAGTACCAACCTTGGAAGCTAGATTTAGATAAACTCTGATTAGAGCACATAGCCCAAATATAGACTTTGAGGATTAGTATAGAAGAACTTCTTAGAATTTTGTTATAGTAGAGATTTTGTGAGTTTTCCAAGCAATACATCCCTGTCTGGATACGAGCAGGTAGAGGCGTCTTTGGCACAGATGTACCTAGGGGTAATACCCGAAAACACCGCTTTGAGCTAGACTCGAACGGGAACTGGTGCACGACAACGGGCCTTGCTGCACTCTTGGTTACGACACTCCTGGGGGATATGCTTAGGATAATTCTCGTTTTCTTTACAAACCACTGTGAAGGGTTATGAGTATATGCATTCTCAAAGAAAACATTTTTATAATTATGGATTATATCCATAAATAGTTCAATTTAAGTTATGTATTTTATAAGTATGGAATTATGTATATTAATTCATAAACTAATCTAGTTTATGCCATTGTTTAGAAATGGTGCCTAGTGGAAGGAATGGAAACCGTATCAATGCACGCACTTCGTGTAGGGATTGCCCTCCTGCTCAATATAATTATTGTGGAGCTGGAGATACAACTGGTGCTGATCAACTTATTACTATACTGGGACAACTCACTCAAGTTATGAATAATAACCTTACTCGTATGGATCACCCTGATCCACAACGTGGAGGTTCAATGTTATACCGCATCATGAGGCAACAACCACCAACATTAAATGGGGGTACAAATCCGTTAGTAGCTGAGAAATGGATAAACTCCTTAAAGAAAATATTCCATGCCTTGGGGAGTAGCGAAAGGGAGAAGGTTGTCATGGAAATTTACTGCCTCACTGGAGATGCCGATCAGTGGTGGTCGTTGATTCAAAATACAAAGGAAGATGAAGAAGTATCGAGTATGGAATGGAGAGAGTTAAAAGATCATTTCATAGAAAAATACTTTCCACATGACCATCGAACAGATATGGAAAGACAATTTCTGAGTCTGAAACAAAAGGAGGATGAGAATGTGGCAAAGTATGAGGCTAACTTTACAAGGTTAGCGAGGCATGCTGCAGATTATATACGTAACCCAAGAAGTAAGATTGATCGTTTCTTTGATGGGTTAAAACCTTTTCTCCGTCGAGCTTTAGTATCACAATCTTTCTCAACATACAAGGATATAGTATCATGTGCTATCAAGACAGAAAAGGAATTCTCTAAGTCTTATGAAAACAAAGTAAAGCAAGAGAAGAAGAGAACGGTGGAACAAGAGACAGATAAAGGGAAAAAGGGAAAGAAGGATTTTCCATTATGTGATAATTGTGGGAGGAATCACCCTGGTACTTGCCTAAAATGAATGGGAGTTTGTTATAATTGTGGAGAAAAAGGTCACCAGGCTCGTGATTGCAAGGGAAAGAAAGAGGCTATCAAAGTTGAATGCTACAATTGTAGAGAAATCGGTCATTATGCAAATGAATGTCATAAGCATCAAGGAAACTTAACTCAGAAAAGGCCAAGGGATCAGGGCCAATCTTATGCTGTGACTACAGTTTAAGCAGAATAATTAATGTATTGGTGCTTTTGGACTCAAGGATTATATTCTGGTTATAAGAATAATGTGATATATATATATGGATTGTACTGTAGTACTTTTTGATTCCAGTAAGGTTTTAATTTGATTAAGGTAATCATATTTTTAGTATGTGACAATAAGAGAAACTTTTCATTGTTTGGGGAATCTGATGTTACAATTGATTTTGGAATTAAGAGACCTTTTAGAAAAAGTCTGGACATAGGTATTTTAGATAACTATAAAGGTTGGAGTAGATTATGTTGATCTTTGGATAGTATTGTTTACAGTTATAGCATTTCTGAAGATTATTTTTGGAATATTATAATACTATAGTTTTAGGAAAAGGACAACCTACAGGGTGGGGAATAACCCATCGCATCGGACAAAGCTGCAGGAATCGAACCCACAACCATAGTGCGACAAGACTTTATTTCCTACCACTAGCCTACAGGAAGTCCCTGGTTATTACAAAATAGTTTTACTAATCTAAATGGCATGTGTTAATATTTGGAACCTTATACAATTATGAAAAAAATAATATTTTTGAATTCTGTTACCATTTAGAGTAAAAGATAGGTTTTTGGTAAAAATTTATTAACGAATGAAAGTATACATAACAAGTATGTATATTCCCTTAAGTTCTTAGTAAATCTCCTAAATAAATTCCTCAACATTATAAAAGGTAACTTAAAACAAAAATGTTGTCGGTTAACTTTTCCAACTGGGGATTCAATGACCGTTTAACCAGTGACAAGTTTGTGATTTTCTTGTAGTTAAACTTTCTCCTAATCCTGTTTTCTATAACTCTCCATCAAACCTTGATGGTTTGTTTCTCCTCCATATCCATATTTTCATAGAATCCTAGAATGGGCTATATCGGGTGACCTTTGTACTTATCTTGCTTTCTTTTAATGTTATATATTTATTAACCTTATTTCTGATGTGGGTTTTCCACAAAGGTATTTTATCATTTCAACCTTTTATTTTCAAAGAAAAATTTCAAATTGCGAGGACGCAATTTATTGAAGGAGGGGAGAGAATGTAACACCCCGAGCTTCCATGATACGCTTCTGATTCAATAATGTAATAGCTTTCATTGTACGCAACATCGAGTTCTAACACACTACAACTAATCAAAGTAGCTGTTATGAATAATAATAACCACTTTTTAAATTTATAGAAATTTTATATTTCAAAATGGAATTCATTTTTGTATTCCTAATATCGAAATTATCCAATGTTGAATTTTTGTAATTTTCTGAGAACTTCAAAATTTTTATGAATAGTGAAAAATACTTAAAACAACTTTTTTAATCAAAATAATTTATTGTGATAAATTATACTATTTAGTGGCCTTAAAGTATAATTAGAATATATTTTTACCATTTTATCCAATGGTGGTCATTATAATTAACTTAACATTGAAATTGGACATAAACAATTCCCAATCTTTTGATATAAATTGTTTCTTAAAAACACGCTATTTGTTGTAACAGCGGGAAATAATTATAAAATTAATTAATTCAACTTATATGTTTGGAATTTTGTAAAATATATATCATTTTTGAATTCGGAATATCAATTATAGCTTAGGGTGAAATTTTGGCCTTATTCTGAAAAACTTCAATTTTTGATGAATAGTGAAACCACTAAGTGGTTGTTAAAAACTGATTTTTCGTTAAAATGAAATATTACCACTTCTGTGATTTGATTTTCAAAAATCCAACATACATGGTTGTCATTAAGAAGTAAAATGTGGTTCAATGAGATTAAAATAATTTTTTGGTGAATAGTAACTTTTAAGTTCTTAGTCGCGATTATAGGTAATTTGTGTAGTTTAAGGTAAAAATAATGTTTTAATAATATGAGATGAGCATGAAACTTGTCCTACTACTATTGGATGAGTCATGGACGACCAAGACAACCCATGGGTCAACTTGGGGACCCCATGGGGCCACTTTAGTTTGAAAATGTCATTAATATATATGTATTTAATGTTAAAATTAAATTGACACAAACATGAGTTGTTTTACTAAAACAGTTTTTAAGTGGGGTTACACAAGTCCAAATTTTGACTATAAATATTAATTAGGATGATAAAACGATTTCCTACATCATAGTAGTTTTTTTATAGTTTTTAGACATTAAATAAATTAAATTATTTATGACATCATTATGATGCAGCGATGACCTCATTATTTAACGATTTTAATAAAATGAAAAGATAATGTAAACTCCAAGGCTTACACTTGGCCAAAGACTATTGGATGGGTAGATTTCGAACCCGTATCACCTTAGCCACTAATTATATAAGTGTGGGACCTTTATAATCCGAAAATCATTTTGTAATAATGTAACATTTCAATCTTTCCAAAAGAGCCCCTCCTCTCCACCTATAAAAGGCCCCCACCTCTCCCACCTTATTCACACATTCAAGCCATTTGGATCGGCCAACCTCTGCCCAAATACTCTCCCAACATCCCTCCATTACTCCTAGAAGCCTCACTTTGGGCATAATTCATCCCAAGGAAGCCTTTGTCTCAAATCAAAAAGAGCTACCCTATTTTTAAGGTAATGTCTTCTCTAATGTTGTTTTGTTTTATTTTTCTTCTCCAACCCCCTTAAACTCTTTTTATTCCATTATTTTGTAACAACACCAGTATATGAAATATAGTAGGATGTTGTTATGAAATGTATTTGGTTTACATTTACACACACCTTCGTCTAATGGTTAAAGAACATACTGTTTCTGTGGGTGGCAAAATACTGCCTCACGAAACGATGATTGTTCAATATTCCTTTAACACCTCTAATGGTGGCCATTTTGATGAAAATATTTTTATATATGATATATATATTATTTTTATGTCTTCCTTAGGCTTATGTATTTCTCATTTATGGAATACTTTATGATTTTCGTTATGGGTAAATACGATAATTTTATTTTAGGAAGTGCGGACTACTGCCCCCTCAAAGTGATTTGAATCGTTAATGCCATAAGTGGGATGTATAAAGGATGGAGTAAATGGTATTATACATTATATTATACTGTAATTATATTATAACTTTATACAATTATAACATTATTCCATTAAATACAAAATAGAAATGAAAGTAGCGTTCATGCGTACGTACGGCTTACCGTCTCCATGAACGGTGCATTTCATTTCTTACCTCTAAATGTTACGTGACATTATGAATGAATGTATATACTGTATATATATGATATATATGATATCTACATCATGAATATAATTCTGGATATAATGGATATTTCACCACATGAACAACTTGTAATTATAAGAAATTTATTGTTGACTCAAGTACCAAAGATCGACAAAACGACCGTTATTAACTTAAATAATTAAATAATGTTCATAACATGGTAATAAGTGATATAAATGGAATAATGAACATGAAAAAGGTTCTTATGTAAATATAAATTAACTCTAGTTTATTATTCAGGAGTTTAAAGAATGGTTGAGTCAAGTCAGACACGAGGTAAGGGAACTTCTTAACCCAACTTTCATTCTTTGAGTTAATCTTCTACTTTCAAATTATGTCATGGTATTATTATGTATTATTTTCTATTTTGACTTTCTTTATGTGTACCTATAGTGAATACACATAATATATCTATTTTATTTTAAAAAAATGATCTTTGTATGGGACTTCATCTCAATCTCCTTTCATTGAGGCATATTTCGTTTTATACACAACATTATTTTATACGGTGTATAAACCCCTTTGACTTTTACATATATTCAAAAGGAATATTTTTTATACGAAGCGTTTACTAAACGACAAAAGGGAATTTTTTTGTCGTACGTATGCGGCGACAACCACTTCTCTGCCGCCGTGACCACTATTTGAGTTTCATCGTCCTCTACAAGCCATACCTTTTTTTAATGAAAAATAAATACCATGTTATAATTTTCTTTTATTTTGGTATTGAAAATGGTTTTAAAAGAATTTTTATTTTATCAATGTGTTGTATTGATATCTTGTGATTGAAATGTGGAAATTTTATGTTTCCTTTATGCATGTTTTATGTGATATGGTTATGTTGTGGTTTATGATATGTTTAAACCTATTCATACGAGGAATGCATTGGACTTAATAAGTGACGGGTGGAGCCCTCTATAGCTCCTCGATGCATCGGTAGGTCTCATGAGACAACTAGACGTGGAATTGGCCGAGGCCCTTTCCCAATTTGATTTATGGTTTTGGCCGAGGCCTTAATCATTTTAGACGTCTTGGCCAAGGCCTTGACAAAATGTTTCAGAATGTCTGACATTATGCATTACATCATTATGAATGTGGTTATTGATATTTCATGTGATTATTCGACCAGTAGAATATCCATGTGAAGAAGTGAATGGAATTATCTCATTTTAATTTTGCCATATTATGTTGATGTTCAAGTTTAAAAGGCTTTTGTTTTAGTTATACATTGCCTTAAATGTTAATGTTTATTTATGAAAAGCTTCTGCAATATTGTTATCCTTACTGAGCATCTGAGCTCACCCCTTTCAATGTTTTAATATTTTCCAGGATGTGAAGAAGTATTTTATAAATGACCTGTAGGGATTGTCAGAAGAGGATATGAGAGTGGACTATGGAGACTTTTTTATTGTAGTTTTTCACTTTATGATGTAATGTAACGTTTACGAATGTATCTAGTGTTTCCAAGGCT
Source organism: Viscum album (assembly GCA_963277665.1). Taxonomy (NCBI): domain Eukaryota; kingdom Viridiplantae; phylum Streptophyta; class Magnoliopsida; order Santalales; family Viscaceae; genus Viscum; species Viscum album. Next base: position 305,510,297 of record OY728166.1, read on the forward strand.
ACTAAACTAATCGGTCTTTCGAGACTTGATCTTTTGTGATCATGCCAATGTTATGAAGTAATGCACCGACTCTTGGTAGCTGGGGTCGGGGCGTTACAGTTGGTATCAGAGGCATTTTAGTACTAACCTTGGAAGCTATATTTAGATAAACTCTGATTAGAGCACATAGCCCAAAGATAGACTTTGAGGATTAGTATAGAAGAACTTCCTAGAATTTTGTTATAGTAGAGATTTTGTGAGTTTTCCAAGAAATACGTCCCTGTCTGGATACGAGCCGGTAGAGGCGGCTTTGGCACAAATGTACCTAGGGGTAAAACCCGAAAACACCGCTTTGAGCTCGACTCGAACGGGAACTAGTGCACGACAATGGGCCTTGCTACACTCTTGGTTACGACACTCCCGGGGGATATGATTAGGATAATTCTCGTTTTCTTTACAAACCACTATGAAGGGTTATGAGTATATAATTTCTCAAAGAAAACATTTTTATAATTATGGATTATCTCCATAAATAGTTCAATTTATGTTAAGTATTTTATAAGTATGGAATTATGTATTTTAATTCATAAACTAATCTAGTTTATGCCATTGTTTAAAAATGGCGCCTAGTGGAAGGAATGGAAACCGTATCAATGCATGCACTCCGTGTAGGGACTGCCCTCCTGCTCAAGATAATTATTGTGGAGCTAGAGATACAACTGGTGCTGATCAACTTATTACTATACTGGGACAACTCACTGAAGTTATGAATAATAACCTTACTCGTATGGATCACCCTGATCCACAACGTGGAGGATCAATGCTAGACCACATCATGAGGCAACAACCACTAACATTTAATGGGGGTACAAATCTGTTAGTAGCTGAGCAATGGATAAACTCCTTAGAGAAAATATTCCATGCCTTGGGGAGTAGCGAAAGGGAGAAGGTTTTCATGGCAGTTTACTGCCTCACTGGAGATTCCGATCAGTGGTGGTCGTTGATTCAAAATACAAAAGAAGATGAAGAAGTATCGAGTATGGAATAGAGAGAGTTCAAAGATCTTTTCTTAGAAAAATACTTTCCACATGACCATCGAACAGATATGGAAAGACAATTTCTGAGTCTGAGACAAAAGGAGGATGAGAATGTGGAAAAGTATGAGGCTAACTTTACAAGGTTAGCGAGGCATGCTGCAGATTATATATGTAACCCAAGAAGTAAGATTGATCGTTTCTTTGATGGGTTAAAACCTTTTCTCCGTCGAGCTTTATTATCACAATCTTTCTAAACATACGAGGATATAGTCTCATGTGCTATCAAGACAGAAAAGGAATTATCTAAGTCTTATGAAAACAAAGTAAAGAAAGAGAAGAAGAGAACGGTGTAACAAGAGACAGATAAAGGGAAAAAGGGAAAGTAGGATTTTCCATTATGTGATAATTGTGGGAGGAATCACCCTGGTACTTGCCTAAAAGGAATGAGAGTTTGTTATAAATGTGGAGAAAAAGGTCACCAGGCTCGTGATTTCAAGGGAAAGAAAGAGGCTATCAAAGTTGAATGCTACAATTGTAGAGAAATGGGTCATTATGCAAATGAATGTCCTAAGCGTCAAGGAAACATACCTCAGAAAAGGCCAAGGGATCAAGTCCAATCTTATGTTGTGACTACAGTTGAAGCGGAATAATTAATGTATTGGTGCTTTTGGACTCAAGGATTATATTCTGGTTATAAGAATAATGTGATATATATATATGGATTGTACTGCAGTACTTTTTTATTTCAGTAAGGTTTTAATATGATTAAGGTAATCATATTTTTAGTATGTGACAATAAGAGAAACTTTTCTTTGTTTGGGGAATCTGATGTTACAATTGATTTTGGAATTAAGATACCTTTTAGAGAAAGTTTGGACAGAGGTTTTTTGGATAACTATAAAGGTTGGAGTGGATTAAGTTGATCATTGGATAGTATTGTTTAAGGGTAAAGCATTTCTGAAGATTATTTTTGGAATATTATAATACTATAGTTTTAGGAAAAGGACAACCTGCAGGGTGGGGAATAACCCGTCGCTTCGGAAAATGCTGTAGGAATCGAACCCACAACCATAGTGCGGTAAGCCTTTATTTCCTACCACTAGCCTACAGGAATTCCCTGGTTATTACAAAATAGTTTTACTAATCTAAATGGCATGTGTTAATATTTGGAACCTTATACAATTACGATAAAAAGAATATTTTTGAGTTCCGTTACCATTTGGAGTAAAAGATGGGTTTGTGGTAAAAATTTATTAACGAATGAAAGTATACATAACAAGTATGTATATTCCCTTATTTTCTTAGTAAATATCCTAAATAAATTCCTCAACATTATAAAAGGTAACTTAAAACAAAAATGTTGTCGGTTAACTTTTCCAACTGGGGATTCAATGACCATTTAACCAGTCACAAGTTTGTGATTTTCTTGTAGTTAAACTTTCTCCTAATCCTATTTTCTATATCTCTCCATCAGACCTTGATGGTTTGTTTCTCCTCCATATCCATATTTTCATAGAATCCTAGAATGGGCTATATCGGGTGACCTTTGTACTTATCTTGCTTTCTTTTAATGTTATATATTTATTAACCTTATTTCCGATGTGGGTTTTCCTCAATGGTATTTTCTCTTTTCAACCTTGTATTTTCAAAGAAAAATTTCAAATTGTGAGGACACAATTTATTGAAGGAGGGGAGAATGTAACACCTCGAGTTTCCATGATACGTTTCTCATTCAATAATGTAATAGCTTGCATTGTACGCAACATCGATTTCTAACACACTGCAACTAATCAAAGTAGCCGTTATGAATAGTAATAACCACTTTTTAAATTTATAGAAATTTTATATTTCAAAATGGACTTCATTTTTGTATTCCTAATATCTAAATTAGCCTATGTTGAATTTTTGTAATTTTTTGAGAACTTCAAAATTTTTATGAATAGTGAAAAATACTTAAAACAACTTTTTTAATCAAAATAATTTATTGTGATAAATAATACTATTTAGTGGCCTTAAAGTATAATTAGAATATATTTTTACCATTTTATCCAATGGTGGTCATTAGAATTAATTTAACATTGAAATTGGACATAAACAATTGCCAATCTTTTGATATAAATTGTTTCTTAAAAACACTCTATTTGTTGTAACAACGGGAATTAATTATAAAACTAATTAATGCAACTTATATGTTTGAAATTTTGTAAAATAGACATCATTTTTTAATTCGCAACATCAATTATAGCTTACGGTGAAATTTTGTCCTTATTCTGAAAAACATCAATTTTTGATGAATAGTGAAACCACTAAGTGGTTGTTAAAAACTGATTTTCGTTAAAATGAAATATTACCACTTATGTGATTTGATTTTCAAAAATCCGACATACATGGTTGTCATTAAGAAGTAAAATGTGGTTCAATGAGATTAAAATAATTTTTTGGTGAATAGTAACTTTAAGTTCTTAATCGCGATTAGAGGTAATTAGTGTAGTTTAAGGTAAAAATAATGTTTTAATAATATGAGATGAGCATGACACTTGTCCTACTACTATTGGATGAGTCATGGCCGACCAAGACAACCCATGGGTCAACTTGGGGACCCAATGTAGCCACTTTAGTTGGAAAATGACATTAATATATATTTATTTAATGTCAAAATCAAATTGACACAAACATGTGTTGTTTTACTAAAACAGTTTTTAAGTGGGGTTACACAAGTCCAAATTTTGACTATAAATATTCATTTGAAAGCTAAAAAGATTTCCTACATCATAGTATTTTTATTATAATTTTTAGACATTAAATAAATTAAATTATTTATGACATCATTATGATGCAGCGATGACCTCATTATTTAACGATTTTAATAAAATGAAAAGATAATGTAAAATCCAAGGCTTACACTTGTCCAAAGACTATTGGATGGGTAGATTTATAACCCTTATCACCTTATCCACGAATTATATAAGTTTGGGACCTTTATAATCCGAAAAGCATTGTGTAATAATGTAACATTTCAATCTTTCCAAAAGAGCCCCTCCTCTCCACTTATAAAAGGCCCCCACCTCTCCCACCTTATTCACATCTTCAAGCCATTTGACTCGGACAACCTCTGCCCAAATACTCTCCCAAAATCCCTCCCTTACTCCTAGAAGCCTCACTTTGGGAAGAATTCATCCCAAGGAAGCCTTTGGCTCAAATCAAAAAGAGCTACCCTATTTTTAAGGTAATGTCTTCTCTAATGTTGTTTTGTTTTATTTTTCTTCTCCAACCCCCTTAAACTCTTTTTATTCCATTATTTTGTAACAACACCAGTATCTAAAATATACTAGGATGTTGTTATGAAAAGTATTTTGTTTACACTTACACACACCTTCGTCTAATGGTTAAAGAACATACTGTTTCTGTCGGTGGCAAAATACTGCCTCACGAAACGATGATTGTTCAATATTCCTTTAACACCTCTAATGGTGGCCATTTTGATGACACTATTTTCATATATGATATATATATTATTTTTATGTCTTCTTTATGCTTATGTATTTCTCATTTATGGGATACTTTATGATTTCCATTATGGGTAAATGCGATAATTTCATTTTAGGAAGTGCGGACTACCACCCCCTCAAAGTGATTTGAATCGTTAATGCCATAAGTGGGATGTATAAAGGATGGAGTAAATTGTATTATAAATTACATTATACTGGAATTATATTATAACTTTATACAATTATAACATCATTCCATTAAATACGAAATAGAAATGAAAGTAGTGTTCATGCGTACGTACGGCTTACCGTCTCCATGAATGGTGCATTTCATTTATTACCTCTAAATGTTATGTGACATTATGAATGAATGTATATACTGTATATATATGATTTATATGATATATACATCATGAATATAATTCTGGATATAATGGATATTTCACCACATGAACAACTTGTAATTATAAGAAATTTATTGTTGACTCAAGTACCAAAGATCGACAAAACGACCGTTATTAACTTAAATAATTAAATAATGTTCATAACATGGTAATAAGTGATATAAATGGAATAATGAACATGAAAAATGTTCTTAAGTAAATATAAATTAACTCTAGTTTATTATTCCGGAGGTTAAAGAACGGTTGAGTCAAGTCAGACACGAGGTAAGGGAACTTCTTAACCCAACTTCCATTCTTTGGGTTAATCTCCTACTTTCAAATTATGTCATGATATTATTATGTCTTATTTTGTATTTTTACTTTCTTTATGTGTACCTATAGTGAATACACATAATATATCTATTATATTTTAAAAAAATGTTCTTTTTATGGGACTTCGTCTCAATCTCCTTTCATTGAGGCATATTTCGTTTTATACACAACATTATTTTATACGGTGTATAAACCCCTTTGACTTTTACATATATTCAAAAGGACTCTTTTTTATACGAAGCGTTTACTAAACGACAAAAGGGAATGTTTTTGTCGTACGTATGCGGCGACAACCACTTCTCTGCCGCCGTGACCGCTATTTGAGTTTCAGCTTCCTCTACAAGCCATACCTTATTTTTAATGAAAAATAAATACCATGTTATAATTTTCTTTTATTTTGGTATTGAAAATGGTTTTGAAAGCATTTTTATTATATCAATGTGTTGTATTGATATCTTGTGATTGAAATGTGGAAATGTTATGTTTCCTTTATGCATGTTTTATGTGATATGGTTATGTTATGGTTTATGATATGTTTAACCTATTCATACGAGGAATGCATTGGACTTAATAAGTGATGGGTGGAGCCCGCTATAGCTCCTCGATGCATCGGTAGGTCTCATGAGACAAGTAGACGTGGAATTTGACGAGGCCCTTTCCCAATTTGATTTATGGTTTTGGCCGAGGCCTTAATCATTTTAGACGTCTTGGCCGAGGCCTTGACAAAATGTTTCAGAATGTCTGGCATTATGCATTCCATCATTATGAAAGTGGTTATTGATATTTCATTGATTATTCGACCAGTAGAATATCCATGTGAAGAAGTGAATGGAATTATCTCATTTTACTTTTGCCATATTATGTTGATGTTCATGTTTAAAAGGCTTTTGTTTTAGTTATACATTTCCTTAAATGTTAATGTTTATTTATGAAAGCTTCCGCAATATTGTTATCCTTACTGAGCATCTGATCTCACCCCTTTCAATGTTTTAATATTTTCAAGGATGTGAAGAATTATTTTATGAATGACCTGCAGGGATTGTCAGAATAGGATATGAGAGTAAACTATGGAGACTTTGTTATTGTAGTTTTCCACTTTATGATGTAATGTAACGTTTACGAATGTATCTAGTGTTTCCAAGGCTATTAAACTAATTGGTCTTTCGAGACGTGATCTTTTGTGATCATGTCAATGTTACGAAGTAATGCACCGACTCTGGGTAGCTGGGGTCGGGGCGTTACACAAGTAATGTCCAGCTCAGTCCCTATAGTCTTCTTGGATACATATATATTGTTTATATACATAGGGTCAGTTAAATATTTATACATTGTTGGGAAAAAACCAAGGCCTCAATGGAACATGTGAAAAGTAAAATTTTAACGTACTTGGGAATAATCATTAGAAACAATAAGAATCTATAAGAATCCTATAATCAATCCCAACCACTCTATGGATCTCTCACCAAATCACACATCCAATATAATAATATAGAATCATGATTAAATAAAATAAAATAACCCTACTTCCTCTTACCCACTTATTTTACACTCTTATGCGTGAACGTTGAACATATTCAGATCCATAACTTCCACACATATTACATCACATCACAACTTTCCCACAAACACGTGTTCCACACATCACACCACATCACAATCCTGATTATATACACCTAGGACAACACATAACAAACAAAACCAAAGTAGTATTGTTTCATAAGTGTGACAGACATCAACCCCTTTCCATCCTCCTTCCACATATGACCCCCACAATATATCACATCACTCCACATCACATAACATTCATATACACCTAGGACAACACATCACATCTCTCTCGTAGACACCTAGTACATACAACACATCACATCACATAACATCACATCCCGACCGTATACACCTGGCCCAACAGATCAATATTATAGGATTAGTAGGGGAGAAGGGTTAATTATCCATATATATCATTACAATCATGTATGTTATGGAAAAAACCCATAAATGGGAACCTCTAAGTGTTGTTAATGTCATCCAACTCGGGTGTGGTGCATATCAAAATAACATAAGTGTAAATGATAAGGATATGGAATATAACACTCAGTCTAAGGGTTCACACCAACAACAATAGTTCATTCCATATCACCACCACGTACCACAAACAAACCATAAAAATTTCTACCTCTGATATATGAAATACTCCATTAAACATCCACATAATCTACCCAACATACCACTTACAAATGAAAAGTTTCACCACATTTGTTCATCAATCCATTTATCAAACATATCTATTTTCATCCAATTATTTTCTATTACAAACTCATTCATTAATTCATTTCATTTGGAATCATAATTTGTTCCACTACTACCCGAGATAATAACCCAACCACACCACAAAACTCCCTCCACAACACAGCATATCCACCATCATTATCACATCACATCGTCCAAGCCATCTCAAATTCCAACGACCACACATCTCAACCCTAAAAAAACTACAACCTCCACGTCATGCAGCAACTACACCAAAACCAATGTGCCAAAAATGTTGTTCCATAATCACTCCACAACAATCTATGTGCCACAACCACTACTCCATGACATATGTTCCATAACCATTGTTCCACAACCACTGTACCACAACTTGGGTTCTACAACCACTATACCAAAACCATTGTGGCATAACATCTTCTGCACAACCACTGCCCCGTGAACTCTCTACCACATAACATAAATTCCTATATCATATAATTTTCAACCAACCACCACATCACTTCCTCTCACACCACACATCCAAACCAGTAACATTTTTCATCTCACAACATCCCACACCATGCAGGGAAACAGAACAAACACAATAACATTATCACAACACACATTCCAACTTCTATATTTATTCAATGACATTACTACATACCTTTTTTATTTATAGTTTTTATTATAACAAAAAAACCATAATTTTTAATTGAAACTAATTATTATACAAACATGCATTATTTAACCGTTTATTCAATGTGTGATAACAAAAATCATAGAATGGCTCATCACAACATAAAAACATTTTTGTAAATAAGGTTCCCAACAATAGTAATTTATCAAATATTCAACAGTCATTGATAACAACATCAAAACCATATATCAAATTTGTAATGTAGGTGAATAATCCAAATAATCATTAATTTTAGAAATTCCAATTAATTATATGATAATTATTTCCCGTAATATTTATCCAAATGTATGAAAAACATAATTATCTCACAAATTTAACATAAAATAGAGAGAATGATGAATTACCTACCTCAAAGAGTCTTTTATAACTCACTGTGCACTGTCGTGTGAAGAATAAACTACTGAAAAGAATAACCACTCATAAACCCCCAGGATGAACCTACAGTACAATAAAGGGTTATCAAAACGTATCCCACAACACCTCCCAAACCAAAGATTCATAGTTATGGAAAATTAAATTGAGAATATTTGATGAAAATATCCAAGAAAGGGAGAAGAATATATCATATATTTCTAATGGGGAACAATCAGAACCAACAAATTGATGTGGGGGAGTGGGAAAGAACATACCTCATATCACCTAGGGCTCTCCAAAAAATAAGATGAAAGAGGGTTTGATTGAATAAATAAGATTCATATATGAAGTTGGACTAAAAAATTGGATCTCTTCCTTTTGATTTTGTCTAAAAATTACAAAATGTGTAATATTTGGTTTCTTTTAAATTCCAAATCATTCCAGAAAATAAATTTCCTTGACCATCATTTATTACACATCGTGAATCCAAATATTATGATGGGTACTCATCTCCGGGTATACCCCTCAAATGATTTAAAATATGTGATCCTACATTCTATAAAATACATTAACAACATTTATAAGTCTTGCATACAATAGATGACATGTATTCTATAGCAGCTCTGCTGAACCTCCATCCTCCACTAGAAACTCACCGAACCTCCTCAAGCCTCCTTTAGAACACCTCCAACACCCAAAACTAGAAAAGTAACTAGTTAGAATGAAATTGACCATTATATGACTATTCATGAACCTTCCCTTTTAAGATATAATTTTATTTCATTCGACATAGATATTATAATTCTTTATTATGTTTATTATATTACTGAGATTTTTTAGCCTGCCGCTTTTTTTACTTATTCCATAGGTTATCCTATATAGTTTAATAATTTATAATTGATTTATGATCTCATTATGGAGATTAAAATAATTTAATATTATTTTAGTGTCACTTTGATGTATTTTGAACATTGTATTCCAAATGTACTATGATTTTCGATCCCTTGGTTGAATTTAATGGATATATATGATTAAAACCATATTATAATATCTATAAAAGGATTGGGTCACTATAGAGGGTATCATATTATGGTATACATATTTTTTTGAATTATTCTTATAATGATTCGATTAGAACGCTATAGATATCATGTAATATTGGTGAAGTATATAGAGAGAAGTTTCTATGAAATTACATCCATATCAAGATACTAACGGTGGATATTTCTGTCACATCAATCTTACAAAGTGTAATAACCATAAAAAAAGTATCCTTTGTAATTAAATCCGCCATCACCTGGTGCACAACAAAGAAACCTTTTGTATAACTACTTTCACACTCCTGGGGGATATTCTTTGGAAAATTCACAAACTCTTTACAAACAAATATTGAGGAATAAAATAGATTGTAGTTTCAGAATAATTAATAGGGATAAAACTACATATGAGCTACATTTTATCATAGATACTAAAAAGATTGGAAGTATATGTCATTTATAATTTATTATTCCAGTTTTTATATCTTTACTTTTATATGGTTACTTGTTAATGTATGGTCAGCCTATTTTTCCATTTTTTTAGTTATTGGAGGAAAATAGGATGAATCATGCCAATAACCATTGTGGTAGGAAATTTTATGATTGAACTAATGACATGAATAAATTTTTAGAAGTGTGATCTGGGAACATCATGGAAGTACATGCTCATATGACTCATTCTATGATTAACAACATGAATCATGTGTAACGACCTCGATCTCCTATGAAAGATCATGATGTGGTTCATCCTTATTGAGAAAAAATTCACCAACATTTAGTGTATCCGATAATCCTATCATCATAGAAAAATGTATTAAGTCCTCTAAAAATATATTCAATAACCTCAAAATCTTTGATTATGAAATTTTTTTGAGACTACTTATAATCATGAATGGGAAACTAATCAGTAGAGGACACTGATTAATAACATGAAGTCCAAAGAGAATATTGATTCCATGGAATGGGAAGGATTCAAGATAATATGTTTCAATAAATATCTTCCTTGAACTATCCATCTTAAAATATATTAGTATTTAATTGGAATGAAGCATAATGAAAATTAATCTATAGTTTAATGTGAAGAAAATATCACATGGCTTTCTGGTTATGCCTCTTGTTTTTTTATCTTCACTAAAATTAATGTGGACAATTATTTTTTGGGTAAAATTCAAATTTGTGGTAATATTTAGGAATTTGAAGATTTTATTACTATGAAAATGATTTCTATTTTTATATTTTTTTGATATTGTAATATCATGATATTTTCAAATAATAATTGGTTTGATAACGTCCAAACCATGGAATACTAAGCTTAATTGAACAAAAAAATATTAATATCTAAATGGGACCATTATAACTGAACGAATAAATTTATGATTATGAATAGGATAAACCCTATTATGAAATATATATAATATTCCTAATTGAAAAAAAATTATAGATTAATTCCCAATAATTATGCACTGAATTTTTATTAAATTTATTTTATGCCTAAAAAATATGTCTTCTTTAAAAATAGTTTTTGTTATTTTTGTGAGATAATATTATAATTAACTTCTTGAAATTTAAAATAAATTCTATCATAAATAATTTCTTATTTTTGAAGTAATCATATATAAATTAGCATATGGTGAAATTTAAAAACATTTCTAGAAAATTTTCTTTTCCAATAAATAGTAAACATATATTTTTTATGTATATTTTTTAAAATATTTATAATAAAAATTATATTTTTAAATAATTTTTAAATATAACTAGATAAATTTTATTACAAAATATTTTTGATGTTTTGAAATATTTATATAGTTTAATTTGAAATAAAAAAGTTATTCTTATAATGAAATATTTCTCAAAGAATCTGTTTTTTGTTGTGTCTTGGGTTTTTATGGAAAATTAAATTTTTACACTTATATGAAATAAATCAAGAAAAAATAATTCCATATTTTAAATCTAGAGGTAAAAATTAGTTATTTAATTATCCTTTAATTATATAATTAATAATTAGTAACCATAGTAAATTTTCATAATCATGGTAAATGTTAAATGAGATAAATATTGTTAAAACTAATATAATAAGGTCTCCAAATCAACCAAAAAAATTATTTTATCCTATTTTGTCAGTTTCTTTCATACAATCCATTTTATTTATTGAATACATTTCATTTTGTGTCATTATACATTTATAATTACATTTATAAAATTTAAGTAATATATAACGTCAAAAAGGTCAGTCTCTTGATATTAATATCTATTATTTTATTACATAAAGAAAAATGAGTATATTATCATTTATAAATATTTAGTTTTATTAGAAATTATATTGGTAATTTATTTCTAATTATTTGGAATTAAATAATTACCATAAATTATAATTCAATGCTCAAACATTATGTATTAAATTAAATAAAAATAAAATAAATGATTTTTAAAAATTAAATGTATTGAAATTTGAAAATATTAGTTTTTTTCATGACTATTTTTTATAAATATATCCTATAATATATATATTTTTAAGGTCTATATTCAAATTATATTTTTTAATAAGGTATTTAAATTAAAATAAATGTAAAACATTCAAAATTATATTAATATTATTTTATAAAAAAATATTATATTAAATTATTTAAAAATATTAAAAATATTTAAATAGATCTAGGTGTATAATATAAGGTCTAAAATTTGATTAAATTTCCATTTATGATCCAACTTTCTCCTTATAATTAAATTTATAACCCTTTAAAAAGAAAAAAATTGTTGTTTCCATAGTTAAGGTTAAAATAGGTTTACTAGTAGGTAACTCGAATGATATGGTTTTAAACACCACACAACCCAATCAAAATTTTATTATTTTATGGTATTCCAACACCATAATAAATTATATTTTAACCCCTATCCATTTGTAATCATTTTTATAGAAAATGGTTTTTTTATAATTTCATCCTTTACCAAATCCGAAGAGTTCCCCCTCCACTAATTTATAGATGGGCATCCCACCATTCTGTTCTTGAAATCACATTATCATTCTATATCAACCATAATCAACTGAAATACACTCTAAAATTACTTATCCACATTATATAGCTTTTTATCCTCCAAAACTACCAACCCAAGGATCCTTAATATGATATCTAAAGAAATTATTTCAAAGAAGAGTTAACTGCCTTAACCAATCACATTATTTTAAATTCCAATTTTACATAAAATAAATATGAGTTATTTATTATAAAATAATATCTTAAATATACTAAATATACATAAATGTTATTATTATTATGAAACCACCATTATACACCCCCTTTTCCATTAAATGGTATGTGAAAGTATTACTTGTGTGTACGTATGGCTTGTCGTCTCCACATAGCGATAAAATTCATTTTACATCACCATATTTTATGGATGAGTATTATTATGGGTATATTTTTATATATAATAAAAATAAAATAATCATTTTGATTTAATTACAATTTTATATCTAGCTTCTTACCTTCGAGACCGTAGGAATGCAATTACGTCGCTTGTACGTATGTGTGGACTTCCACCTCCACGAAGCGATGTGATTTGATTTTCATTTATGTTATAATTGGATTTAAATAATAATTTATTTAATGAATATATGTTAAATATATAACATAATAATTATTATTGAAATTTTAATTATTATTTACCATTATTTCATTTCACCTTTCAAAAACTGAAAAAATGTTCATGCGTACGTATGACATACCATCTCCATGAACGGTGTAATTCCTTTTCATATTTAAATCCTCCATGGGTTACACTAAATATTTATATATAATAAATATATATGATATGTATATAACGATTAATGTTATTGAGATGATTTAACCATGGTCAAAGTACAGTGACTGGGACTGCTGAACCAAAATATGCTTGAAAAATGAAGTAGTTATCACCCAGAAAAGTGATTTGAATAATAAATAGTTAATAAATGGGTGATAATATATAATAAATGGTGTATTTATATAAATATGGTTCAATAAAATGTTTATAATAAATATATATTTATTATACCGGAGTTTCAAACATGGATGAGGAAAGGATAGACTTGAGGTATGTGATTTTATTCTCAATTTTATCTATATGATACACTATCATATTAAACAATTTTTTATTTTATGTGATGTATATATTTCCCATCAATATTATTTTTTAATATTTTTTAGGCGATTTAGGGATTTACATTTCTATATAAGGTTGTTTCTTTCATGGCTATTATGATTCAAATTTCACCAAAGTGATATGGGATTTGTATTGAAATATTATTTTAATGTGTACTATTTCGGTTTGATTACATTATAAGGAATATGTGATCCTTATCTAAAAAATACCTTAAATTCTTAATCTCATTTGATTTTTAATAAAAATTGATATTTTTCCTTATTATTTTGAAAATCAGTTATCGTACATTTCCATGTTTTCCGAAAATGTTTTCAATTTTTTTTACTATCCTATAAAACTGGTTAAAGTCAACTTTTCCCATGTTTTAATATTTACAAAATATATTAAAAGGGATCTTGTTTTATTTTTCTGAATGAGTTACAATTTTGTTTTTTTATACAATATTGAATGTAATGTTTTTTTATAACTTATACACGTTAAATAATATTCCTAAAAACACAATATTGGATTCCAAATTGTGACTAAAATCCCATTAAAATAGAATTATCAATAACTACATATTTTTCAACTCTAGATATGTAAAAAGAATAAACATAGAATCTGTGTACCTGATCACTGGGTGCAAAGCCTCCTACACATTTTTTTTCTATGGACTCCTCATCTAGGAAAACATTTGGTGAATATTGTAGGGGCACTGTGAACTAGATACCAAGATCTATTTTGCTTAGGATCCCCTACTAAAAGGACATAATCCCCTACTTCATGGATTACCTCATCATAGATGACATAAACTCTTCTTGAAACTCCCTCTGAAATTTTTGAGGCAACACATCTTCCTCCATTAATTAACCATGATATAGCATCCACCACTTATGCACATCTCCCCAAATCATAATATCTTCTAGTGGCACCCAAAACCAAAACCATTATCTGATCATATTGAAATCAATCTCTAAATCATCTTTCAATTGTTCCAACCACATATCTATGATACTCCCACATACTTACCCAATATTTTCCACTGAATGGAATGAAAATTATAATGCCATGAATTATCATCATCTTTTTGTTCAGATGTATGATGATCAATCAGATCATCATGATGAACCTCAATTTCCTAAGCCACTCAGGGGAAAAACCATGATCCATTCTTTAAAATAAGTAGAATATCATAATCCAGATAACATTGAATTTTAATATTTTTTTTAATTTATCAATTTTTTTGTAAAAAACACCCAATTCAGACATGAACACTAGTCATGAAAATGCATGTACCTCACCTAGGTCTCTACCCTACAAACGGATCCCCCTCAAATTGTCATTAAATAAGAATAGATATAATTAAACGTATAATGGGGGACCTAAAATCCCAGTTTCTAGTTGGTCTCCCCAGCCTATGTCACACACCATGGTCAAATTTCACTACTACCATACCAACCCATGAAATACTAATTATGCATTACTCCAAACTCTATCCTATCTCTCAACCATCAAATTTGATACCAATCTATCATGATCCCTTCAAATCAAAGATACTACAATGAATAGAGATAGATAATGACCCTTGATTCCCAACTCTAGTAGGCTCTGGGTTATTGACTAGCATCAAGGGTATAAAAATCTCATAGTATGGGAGGCATTACCCTCTATAAAAGAAACATGATCTGGATATAGAAAAAAACACTAAATAAATTAAACAAAAAATAAAAAGGTAAAACAAATATTATCCGAAAAATAAATAGTAATATAATATTAATTCATATATTAGTATCCAATGTAAATACAAAAATTAAAATTCTACTATAGTAACTCAACAACAACTCCATCCCGACAAGTAATGTCCAGCTCAGTCCCTATATCCTTCTTGGAAACATAAATATTGTTTCTATACATAGGGTCATCATAATATTTATACACGGTAGGGAAAAAACCAAGGCCTCAATGGAACATGTGAAAAAGAAAATGTTAACATACGTGGGAATAATCATTAGAAACAATAAGAATCTATAAGAATCCTATAATCAATCCCAACCACACTATGGATCTCTCACCAAATCACACATCCAATATAATAATATAGAATCATGATTAAATAAAAAAATTAATCCTACTACCTCTTACCCACTTATTTTACACTCTTATGCGTGAACATTGAACATTTTAAGATCCATACCTTCCACACATATTACATCACTTCACATATTTCCCACAAACACTTGTTCCACACATCACACCACATCACAATCCCTATTATATACACCTAGGACAACACATAACAATCAAAACCAATGTAGTATGGTTTCAGAATGTGACAAACATCAACCTCTTTCCATCCTCCTTCCACATATGACCCCCCACAATATATCACATCACTCCACATCACCTAACATTCATATACACCTAGGACAACACAAAACATATCCCTCATAGACACCCAGTACATACAACACATTACATCACATAACATCACATCCTGACCATATACACCTGGGCCAACATATCAATATTATAAGATGAGTAGGGGAGAAGGGGTAATTATCCATATATATCATTACAATCATGTATGTTATTAAAAAAACCTATAACTAGTAACCTCTATGTTTTGGTAATGTCATCCAACTCAGGTGTGGTGCATATCAAAATAACATAAGCATAAATGATAATGATTTGGAATATAACACTCAGACTAAGGGTTCACACCAACAACAATAGTTCATTCCACATCAGCATCACGAACCACAAACAAACCATAATAATTGCTACCTCCTCTATATGAAATACACCATTCAACTTCCACATAATCTACCCAACATACCACTTACCAATGAAAATTTTCACCAAATTTGTTAATCAACCCATTTACCAAACATATCTATTTCCATCCAATTATTTTATATTACAAACTCATTCATTTATTCATTTCATTAGGAATCATAATTTGTTCCACTGCTACCTGAGATAATAACCCAACCACACCACAAAACTCCCTCCATAACACAACATATCCACCATCATTATCACATCACATCGTCCAAGCGATCTCAAATTCCAACAACCACACATCTCAACCCTAAATAAACTACAATATACATGTAATTAAACCACTACAACACAACCAATGTGCCACAAATGTTGTTCCACAATCACTCCACCACAATATATGTGCCACACTACTCTATGACATATGTTCTATAAACATTGTTCCACAACGACTGTACCAAAACTTGGGTTCCACAACCACTATGCCAAAACCATTGTGGCATAACCTCTTTGCCACAACCACTACCTCGTGAACTCTCTACCACATAACATAAATTCCGACATCATATCTTTTCTAACCAACCACCACATCACTTCCTCTCATAGAACACATCCAAACCAGTAACAGTTTTCATCTCACAACATCCCACACCATGCAGTGAAACATGACAAACACAAGAACATTATCACAACACACATTCCAACTTCTATATTTATTCAATGACATTACCACATATCGTTTTATTTATAATTTTTATTATCACAAAAAAACAATAAGGTTTTATGGAAACTAATAATTATACTAAAATTCATTATTTAACCATTTATTCAAAGTGTGATCGGAAAAAAAAACATAGAATGGCTCATCAAAACATAAAACAATTTTTGTAAATAAGGTTCCCAAAAATATTAATTTTCCAAATATTCAACAGTAATTCATAACAACATCAAACCCATATACCAAATTGTTATTGTAGGTGAATACTCCAAATAATCATTAATTTTAGAAATTATAATTAATTATATGATAATTATTTCCCGTAATATTTATCCAAATGTATGAAAAACATAATGATCTGACACATTTAACATAAATTAGTGAGAATGATGAATTACCTACCTCAAAGAGTCTTTTATAACACATTTTGCACTATCAGGTGAAGAATAAACAACTAAAAAGCAAAACCACTCATAAACCCCCAGGATGAACCAACCCTATACCAAAAGGTTATCAAATTTCATCCCAAAAAACCTCCCAAACCAATGCTTCATAGTTAAGGAAAATTACATGGAGAATATTTGATGAAAAAAACCAAGAAAGGGAGAATAAAATATCATATATTTCTAATGGGGAACAATCAGAACCAACAAATTGATGTGGGGGGAGTGGGCACGAATATACCTCATATCACCTATGGCTCTCCAAAAAATAAGATGAAGGAGGTTTTGATTGAATAAATAAGAATCAAATATGAAGTGGGAATAAAAAATTGGATCGCTTCGTTTTGAGGTTGCATAAACATTACACAATGTGTAATATTTGGTTTCTTTTAAATTCCAAATAATTCCAGAAAACATATTTCCTCGACCATCATTTATTACACATCGTGAATCCAAATATTATGATGGGTACTCATCTCTTGGTATACCCCTCAAATGATTTAAAATATGTGATCATACTTGATACAAAATCCATTAACATCATTTATATGTCTTGAATACAATAGATGACATGTATTTAATAGCAGCTCTGCTGAACCTCCAACCTCCACTAAAAACTCACTGAACCTCCTCAAGCCTCCTTTGGAACACCTCCAACACCCAAAACTAGAAAAGTAACCAGTCAGAATGATATTGACCATTATAAGACAATTAATGAATAATCCCTTTTAAGATACGATTTTATGTCATTCGATATAGATATTATTATTCTTTATTATGTATATTATATTACTGAGATTTTTTAGCCAATCGCTTTTTTTACTTATTCCATAGGTTATCTTATATAGTTTAATCATTTTAAATGGATTTACAATCTCATTATAGAGATTAAAATAAATTAATATTATTTTAGTATCACTTTGATGTATATTGAACATTGTATTCCAAATGCACTACGATTTTCGATCCCTTGGTTGAATTTAATGGATATATATGATTAAAACCATATTATAATATCTATAAAAGGATTGGGTCACTATTGAGGGTATCATATTATGGTATAAATATTTTTGTGAATTAAGATTATAATGTTTCTATTAGAACCCTACAGATATCATGTAATTTTGGTGAAGTATATAGACTGCGGTTTCTATGAAATTTCATCCATATCAAGATACTAATGGTGGATATTTCTCTCACATCATTTATAGAAGGTTTAATAACCATAAAAAACTAACATTTGTAATTAAATCTGCCATCACCTGCTTCACAAAAATGAAACCTTTTGTATAAATACTTTGACACTCTTGGGGGATATTCTTTGGAAAATTTACAAACTCTTTACAAACAATTATTTAGGAATAAAATAGATTGTTGTTTCATAAAAATTAATATGGATAACACCATGTAAAAGCTACATTTTATCATAGATAGTAAAAAGATTGGTAGTATATGTCATTTATAATTTATTATTCCAATTTTTATAGCTTCACTTTTATATGGTAACTATATAATGTTTGGTCAGCCTATTTTTGCTTTTTTTATTTATTGGAGGAAAATAGGATGAATCATGCCAATAACCATTGTGGAAGAAAATTTTATGATTGAAGTAATGACATGAATAAATTTTTAGAAGTGTGATCTGGGAACATCATGGTAGTACTGGATCATATGACTCATTCTATGATTAACAACATGAATCATGTGTAACGAGCTCCACCTCCTAAGAAAGATCATGATGTGCTTCATCCTTCTTGAGAAACGATTCACCAATATTTAGTGTATCCTATAATCCTATGATCATAGAATAATGTATTAATTAGTCTAAAAATTTATTCAATAACCTCAAAATCTTGGATTTGGAAAAATTTCTGAGTCTATTTATAATCATGAATGGGAAACTAATTAGTGGAGGACACTGATTAATAAAATGAAGAGCAAAGAGAATATTGATTCCATGGAATATGAAGGATTAAAAAAAATATGTTTCAATAATTATTTTCATTGAACTATACATATTAAAATATAGAGTTATTTCATTGGAATGAAGCATAATGAAGATGAATCTATAGTTTAATGTGAAGAAAACATCACAAGGCTTTCTGGTTATGCCTCTGGTTTTTTTTATCCTCACTGAAATTAAGGTGGACAATTTATTTTTTGGGTAAATTTCAAATCTATGGTAATATTTAGAAATATTAAGATTTTATTACTAGGAAAATGATTCCTATTTTTATATTTTGTTTGATATTATAATATCATGATATTTGCAAATAATAATTTGTTTGATAACGTCCAATCCGTTTAATACTAAGCTTAATTGAACAACGAAATACTAATATTTAAATGGGACTATTATAACCAAACGAATAAATTTATGATTATGAATAGGATAAACACTATTATGAAATATATATAATATTACTAATTGAAAAAAAAATATAGATTAATTCCCAGGAATTATGCACTAAATTTTTATTAAATTTATTTTATGCCTAAAAAATATGTCTTCTTTAAAAATGGTTTTTGTTATTTTTGTGAGATAATATTATAATTAATTTCTTGAAGTTTTAAATAAATTTTTTGATAAAAATTTTCTTATTTTGAAATCATCATATCTAAATTAGCGTGTGGTGAAATTTAAATAAGTTTCTAAAAAATTTGATTTTCCAATAAATAGTAAAAAAATATTTTTTAAGTATATTTTCATAAGTTGTTTATAATCAAAAATTATATTTTGAAATAATTTTTAAATATAACTAGATAAATTTTATTAAAAAATAGATGTGGTGTTTTGAATTGTTTATATAGATTAATTTGAAATAAAAAAATTATATTTATAATGAAATATTTCTCAAAGAATCTGTTTTTTGTTGTGTCTTGGGTTTTAATGGAAAATTGAATTTTTACACTTATATGAAATAAATCCAGAAAAAATAATTCCATATTTTAAATCTAGAGGTACATATATGTTATTTAATTCTCCTTTATTTATATAATTAATAATTTATAACCATAATAAATTTTCATCATCATGGTAAAGGTTAAATGAGATAAATATGGTTAAAACCAATATAATAATATCTCTAAATCAACCAAAAAAACTTATTCTATACTATTTTGTCAGTTTATTTCTTCCAATCCCATTTATTTATTGAATACATGTGATTTTGTGTCATTATAGATTGATAATTACATTTATAATATTTAAGTAATAGATAATGTCAAAAGGTCATTCTCTTGATATTAATATCTATTATTTTATTACATAAAGAAAAAGGAGTATATTATCATTTATAAATATTTAGTTTTTTAAAAAATTATTTTGGAAATTTATTTCTAATTTTTTGGAATAAAATAATTACCATAAATGATAATGCAATGCTCAATCATTATGTATTAAATTAAATAAAAATAAAATAAATTATTTTTAAAAACTAAATGTATTAAAATTTGAAAATAGTAGTTTTTTCATGACTATTTTATATAAATATGTCCTATAATAGATATTTTTAATGGATATACTCAAATTCAATTTTTTACAAAGGTATTTAAATTAAAATAAATATAAAACATTCAAAATGTTATTAATATTATTTTATAAAAAGAATATTATATTAAATTATTTAAAAATATTAAAAATATTTACAGAGATCTAGGTGTATAATATAAGGTCTAAAATTTGATTAAATTTCCATTTATGATCCAGCTTTCTCCTTATAATTAAATTTATAACCCTTTAAAGAGCATAAAATATTTGTTTCCATAGTTAAGGTTAAATAGGTTTACTAGTAAGAAACTCGAAAGATATGGTTTTAAACAACACACAAACAAATTAAAATTTTATTTTTTTTTGGTATTCCAACACCCTAATAACATATATTTTAACCTCTATCCATTTGGAATCATTTTTCAAGATAATTGTTTTTTTGTAATTTCAACCTTTACGAATTTCGAAGAGTTCCCCTTCACTCAAGTATAGATGGGCATCCCACCTTTCGGTTCTTGAAATCACATTTATCATTCTAAATAAACCATACTCAACTAAAATACACTCTAAAATTACTTATCCGCATTATATAGCTTTTGGTCCTCCAAAAATACCAACCCAAGGATCCTTAATATGATATCTAAAGAAATTCACTCAAAGAAGAGTTAATTGCCTTAACCAATCACATTCTTTTTAATTCCAATTTTACAAAAAATAAATATGAGTTATTTATTATAAAATAATATCTTAAATATACTAAATATACATAAATGTTATTATTATTATGAAACCACCATTATAAACCCCCTTTTTCCTTTAAATGGTATGTGAAAGTATTACTTGTTTGTACGTATGTCTTGTTGTCTACATATAGCGATACAATTCATTTTACATCACCATATGTTATGGAAGAGTATTATGATGGGTATATTTTTATATATAATAAAAATAAAACAATTATTTGTATTTAATTACAATTTTATATATAGCTTCTTACCTTCGAGACCATAGGAAAGCAATTACATCACTTCTACGTATGTGTGGACTACCCCCTCCACGAAGCGTTGTGATTTGATTTTCATTTATGTTATAATTGGATTGAAATATGTATTTATTTAATGAATATATGTTAAATATATAATATAATAATTATTAATGAAATTTGAATTATTATTTAGCATTATTTCATTCCACCTTTCGAAAACTGAAAAAATGTTCATGCGTATGTACGACATACCATCTCCATGAACGGTGTAATTCCTTTTCATATTTAAATCCTCCATGGGTGAAAATAAATATTTAAATATAATAAATATATATGATATGTATATAATGATTAATGTTGTTGAGATGATGTAACCATGGTCAAAGTACAGTGTCCGGGACTGCTGAAACGAAATATGCTTGAAAAAGGAAGTTGTTATCACCTAAGAAAATGATTTTAATAATAAATTATTAATAAAAGGGTCATAATATATCATAAATGGTGTATTTATATTAATATGGTTCAATAAAATATTTATAATAAATATATATTTATTATACCGGTGTTTCAAACATGGATGAGAAAAGGATAGGCTTGAGGTATGAGATTTTAGTCTCACATTTATCTACATGATACACTATCATATTAAACAATTTTTTATTTTATGTGATGTATATACTTCCCATGAATATTCTTTATTAATATTTTTAGGCAATTTATGGATTTACATTTCTATCTAATGTTGTTTCTTTCATGGCTAGTATGATTCAAATTTCACCAAAGTGATATGGGATATGTATTGAAATATTATTTTAATAAGTACTATTTCTGTTTGTTTACATTATAGAGAATATATGATCATTATCTAAAAAATACCTTAAATTCTTATTCTCATATGATTTTTAATGAAAATTGATATTTTCCCTTATTCGTTTGAAAATCCGTTATCTTACATTTCCATGTTTTCCAAAAATGTTTTAAAAAATGTTTTTATTATCCTATAATTATTGGTTAAAGTCAATTTTTCCCATGTTTTAATTTTTGAAAAATATATTAAAAGAGAGCTTGTTTTATATTTCTGAATGACTTACAATTTTGTTTTTTATAAAATAATTAATGCAATGTTTTATTATAACTTATATACGTTAAATAAAATCCCCCCTTCCTTGATCGATCAATACTATAAGAAATATATTAAAACGGTTCTATGTTTATTTTAAAAGAAAATGTTTTACCAAATAATTAAAAATATTTTTTATTCTTAATATGTTATTTAAAAATGAAAAGTTTATTTTTCATAGTTAATATTCCAATCATTCATTTAAAGGAGTTTTGATCTATAATAACAAAATTTTATGTAAATTATGTTTTATTAGGGATATGATCCAATGATATCATACTTATTATTCCATTGGACATTTTATGTCTATTTTGATGATATTTTTAAAATACATTTTTTTTATACTATTAGGAATAAATGAAATTTATAGGAAAACCATTTTATTAACATGGGGTTTGAAATTATAATATTATGAATGTTTTATGATATTTTCTAACTAATATGTATATTTATAATTATGTTATTTTTGGGCCTATAAATATATGGCCCTCTAATTCATTTAATAAGGTATTATATCTTAAGAGATAACTATGGGAAACAAGTCGATGTGTTTGATACATTATGAGAAACAAGTCTATGTGCTTGATCCACTATGACAAACATGTTTATGTTTATGATCTACTCTGTTAAACATATGTTGTGGTTTCTTTTCATTATTTTCTGATGGTCTTGGTAGGTACCTTTATATATAAAATGGTTCCAATACCTACTATGGTCCCACAAATTTATGGAATTGACTTATGGTTTGTGATAGATTTATAATATTTTATCACTCTTATTATTCATGTGTTTTAAAATAATAAATCTTTATGACATGAATAATTTTTATGTTATTTGAAGGATTATGTATGTACTTTGAGTTTTTTAGTCATGATCACATGACCTTATGATTATCATATTATTTAATATGATCATAGATTTATATCTCTTATATTTACCCTTACTGATCATATTAGATTACCCTTTATTAGGTTTTCATTCTCTAGGATCCGAAAAGATTTTTTATTTAGGGTTTTCATATAAAGAGTAATTAATGGGAATCCCTTTTTGGGATTTGTTGAAGATCATTCACGAGATAAGATGATTGTTTATCTAGTCTCCAATGACAACAATCCTTTATGGTCCTTGGGTGCGTGTTTCTATAATGTATTGAATATTCATATACAAATGTAATATTTATATATGAAAATCCTCAACCATTACAGTTAGTATCAGATATGTGTTTGGTAAATTTTTTTATATAGGGATAATAAAACATTAGTGGAAATCCTCGATATAAGTCTATGTATAGGATAACATCCAAATGTTATGGTAATAAATAAATTATGTGATATTATGAGAAATTCATATTTGTGTATATGGTTTTGAAACAAAATAATCTATGGTTAATAAACCTAATAGGGGGTTTTGAGAATATCTCATCTATTATTATGGTGAAAAATTAGGTTTCCCTTACTATACACTCGGTTGGATACTATGATGGGATATTCTTGGGTTAATTTACATTTCCCTTATGAAACATTATGAAGCATTTGAATGGATCATAATTATTGATGAACTAGGTTAAACATGGTTTGTAATAGATTGAAAAGAATGTGTCATGATTTATGTACTATATTAATGATTTTACATAATTATGTGGTTTTCCACAGTGATTAGTGATAAGGTTTTCTAAGTTTACTCATAGGCATACACATAAAAAACGTAAAAAATGATTTTTTTGGGACGATCTACAGATAAGTCTAATGGTGTAAAGAAAATCCAACTTCTAACACATAAAAAGTGTAGGAAAAAGCATCTCAAACACTATTTGAAGGGAATCGAGATATGTTTCATGTGTGTTAGAATCGAAGCATGAGGATAAATTTTTTTTAAGGGATATGAATAAATCCACTAATGTGACAAAGGGAGAGACAGATCAGATCATAATTCATCCGATTGTATAGTTATTCATCATTAAGTTATACACAAATTGTAGTAACCAATTCTCTAAAATATGTGATGTTGATTAAAATCAATGATAGAAACTTCCATGTCCTAGAGAGAGATGAAGGAAATATTATATCTTTACTGATTAGAACGATCACAACAATTATATGGTGACAAGTACTCTATCCATTCATTAAATAATATAAAATGTACTTCTTGATTTCGGTTCCACATATTCATTCATATCTTTCATGTTTAGTAGACCAATTTACACTCCAACAAAAAACATGGGGTTTGATCAATGTAAAAGAATATTAAATAGATCAATTATTATATCCCAACTATGTAACGCTTTCCCAATATGTTTTTTAGACATACCCATCTAAAAAATCTTATCCAACCTCTTTTAGCAGAGTATGACATTATATTATACTTAGATTAGCTATCCATATATATATATATCCAATACCATCTATCAGGCTAGGGAGTTCACTCTTCACATCCCAAGTCATCCATTGACTTTATAGAGGTTTAAGGAGGATGATGAATCTACTTTTTAATTTATATCTAAATTATTCATATTATTACATTATGAGAAACAATATCTTTTTAAAAGGATTGAGACCACAGAGATATTATTTATTGAAGACATTCCTAAAGTAATGAATTATATTGATGTATTCCATGAAGAATTTATTAGTATTATACATTACTGATATTTTTAGTTCTCAATTGAACATATACCAGGATCTGAAACCATATTCAAGACTTCATAAAAAAGGACCATTTTTTAGTTAAAAGATCATAAGATGAAGAAAGTTAATATCGAAAAGGGTTTTATATACCTAGGTGTTTCACCATGACATGTTCCACTCCATATATTCATGAATAATTATGGATCAACTCACCTTTTCATTGATTATTATGAATCCAATAAAATCAAAATAAATAACATGTATCCCTATCCATGGATATATTACATGTTAGATCAATTATGTGGGGACCGATATTTTTCTAAGGTGGAACTTCGGCTGGGATATCACCAACTAATGGTGAATAAGGAAGATATCCCCAAGTTTTCCATTTCAACAAGTTATGGAAAATTTGAGATCCTATTGATGCTCTTAGGACTCAATAATTCTCGAAAAATATTTATGGACATAATGAATAATGTCATTAGTGATTACATCAAACAATATATTGTAGTCTTTATAAACGATATTCTAATATACTGGTAGAGCATGTAGGATCATGAAGATTATTTAATTATTATTCTAAATAATATGAAAAAAATAATATATATGAAAATTATAGTGAATTTGAGTTATGTATGGGGGAGGTAACATCTTTGGGACATGTTATCACTAACAAAGAGATTTATGTGAGCCCTTTTAAAGACAAAGGAAATTAAAGAGTTTCATGAACCAACATCTTTAATAGAGATTCATAGTTTCTTTATAATATATTTGTATTACCAATGATTTTTTAGAAAATTATTTCTAGTTTTAAACCTTATAGCTAAGGTGAAATGAAAGGTAGTAATATTTTTTTGACTGGTTAATGAAAATAATGTTTCAAGGATTTCCAAAAGATCTTTATCAATGCAGTATTCCTAAATATTACCTCAATTAAGGAAATTTTCTTGGTATAAATTGACACTTCCTAGAATGTATTAGGTTGTGTACTAATTCATAATGATAATGTGATCTTATATATGTCAAGGTGGTTTAAATTTCCAGAGAAGTACTATCCAATGAATGATCTAAAATTAAATTCATTGATATTCATATTGAATGTTTTATTCTATTACATTTATGGGGATATGTGTTAAATATATACTATTCCAAATAGCCTCAAATATATATTTACATAGAATAATATTATTATGTTCTGAAGAATATTCATAGATATGGTTGATGATTATGACATCACAATCGAATAACTTCATGGGATAGAAAATGAAGTAGATGATTCTATAAGTAGAATGGATCATATGACTTTTAATGAGGGGAATTGAGAAGGATCCAATATTCTTATACTTTAAAGGAATGGAAATGGGAACCATAAAGGAAGGAACATTATCATTCCTTGATCAAACTATATATCAAAAATACCTTTTGTAGAAGATAATGGGTAACAAAATAGATGATTTCTAAATATATAAGAATATGAAATCAATTACAAAAGTAAAATCCTCTGAGTTCAAATTTTATGAAGGAGTTGTAATATTTGGGTCCCAAATATGTGTACCATCAAATCCTGAGATAATGGAGTTATTGAATAATGCACATACCTCGACCTTATCCATTGACCTAGGGAGCATGATGGTGTATCAAGATATTTGGGGGAACTTTATTTGGACAATATAAAAAAGGAGATTGGGGAATATAAATCAAAATCCCTTCTATGTCAGAAAGTGATTATGTAAATTAAAAGGCACAAGGGGAAATGCAACGATTTATCATACCTATATCAAAATGGAAAAAATCCACCATGGAATTCGTCACTATTATTATGAATACATATGAAGTAAATAATTATATATGGGTTTTAGGGGACCATATTAAAAATAATTTTCACTTTATTTTAATTCTATATGACTTATATCTTCATCAAATTTCATGGATATACAATAGAGAAGTAATGAGGCTACATAGAACACCATTAAAGATTGTATCTGATCGAGATACAAGATTTACCACCATTTTCTATAATGATCTCAACACAATATAAACATTCAGTTTAAATAAAGTATGAATTATTACCCCTAAACTAATGGCCAATATTATTATATTATCCAAACACTAGAAAACATGTTGAGATAATGTTCGATTGAATTTAAAGGAGGAAGGGGATTGAATATTCCACTGGTAGAGTTCTAATACAATAATAATTTATAATCAAGAATAAAATTAGATATATATATATATATATCCCTTTAAGGGAAGATAATTAAAAAACATATTTTCTAGGATTAAGTGGGTGAATGCAAGAAGATGGGGCCTGAACTGATTGAGGAAATGGTGAAACGTTCTAGAACATTCAATATTATATTTGGTTCTAATTTTATCGAATATATATGTTAATAATCATAAAACGGACATGGTGTTTGAGGTTTCAGATATTTTATTACTTCACATATATCAATGAGAGAGAGTTATATGATTTGGGAATAAGTGTATGATAAGTAATAGGTACAACGGTCCATTGGAGATTCCCAGTCATAATGGAGTTGTACCCTATTAACAAGAACTCCCACCATCCATTTCTCAAGTAAATGACTTATTTTCCATATCCCTCATGAGGAATTATAATCTAAATACCTCATATATACTAAATTTAGAGATTTTTCATCTTGAAAATGATATCTCGTAATAGGAATATCCATTTAAGATCTTGGGTCATACATATAAATTTAAATGTAACAAGAAAATTCACCTAGTCAAATTGTAATGGAGAAACAATAACAATGAAGAAGAGATATGGGAACTAAAGGGATCCATGAATCATAGTAAACCTCACTAATTTTCACCTAATTATAATGAAATTTTTAGGGTGTAATTTATTAATGGGGGAGAATTTAATGGCCCAAATTTTATCAATGTTTTTTATCTTCTGAATTTATATTTGTTTAATATTTAGTAATATGATATTATATAATTCACATGTTCCACATGACAAAACCAACAAAATTATATTATAATTTAAACACTTAATTTAATTAATTAAAATGTCTATGTGAATTGAAAGTATAAAAATGGAACAAAAATAGGAAAAAATATAATAATAATAGGAAAAGTTTGATCTTCTCAGCCCCCTAGAATAATCTCACACACAAAACACACTATTGAAATGAAGACGAATGTTATCAATCCAATATGAATTTTTAAAATGAAACTATATTGCCTTTGTATAAATAAAAGTGAATGAATAATGAATGAAATTTGATTTATTTATTGTAATTAGAGAACTCATATGAATATTACTAATATGATCGTTGGAGTTGTAATTTGACAATAAAAATAGTATCATGACCATTGAAATAGTAATCTAACCATTTGGACTGGTAACATAGCCATTATAAGAGTTTCCCCACCTATTGTTATGTATTATACAATTTAGTTATCTTATAAAATGAAAATATGATAAATTTATATCATGTACTATGTAAATACATGTTTTTAATGTAATGAAATATTTTTTTTCTATCAAATAAAAAATCTCACATTTATAAATAATAAAATGATTTAAATTAATTTTTTATTTCCTAAAAATTGGAATGGAAAAAAATTCTAAAAAAATATAGGATAATTGTAGGATTCCATTAATATTTGTTCAAAGGGTACGAAAATCATTCATAATATCAAAAATTATTTATTTAATAAATGGTGATTTTATTTTAAAATTAAATTTATCATATTTAAAAATTTATTTTCAATAAATTGATGTAATTTTAGGAATATACACAATGAAAAATGTTTTTGGGTGATGTTTTTGTGATTTTCAATACTTTTTGAACATTTGGTGAGTAGTGAAATATTGTAAAATATGATATTAAACATTATTAGATAAATACATGAATTTTTGAGTAATTGATGATGTATGAACCCATTAATTAGAACTATATTTAACAAATTACTATATTTAGTCACATCTATCAATGATATTAATAGTATTGAGAGAAAATAATAAACTAATGAATATAATGATTAAAAATGCTTCTCCTCCTCCACCTTGTTTATACCATCCATTCTCCTCACACCTTGTCAGCCTTGGATATTTCAAAATATCATCTACATTGACTTTCCAATCCTCTTCCCCCACATACTTGAGCTTCAAGTCTCACCAAAATACAAATTATTAGTTCCTTAGTTTGTATTTCAAGGAGGCAGAATTTTGGAGGTAATACTCTCAATTTTCCACTTTTAAATTCAATTATTCTACTACTTTTCCCTCTCCTACACCTTCCAGCATTGAATAATGAATCTATTTCTTATATATAATGGATTATTATAATTATAATTGATTATCTACTATATTCCCACTTATATTCTCCTCATGATAAAAAACTGAAACTATCATCAATATTATGTCGCTTCACCACCTTTTGTGCAGGATGACATTTCGTTTCCACTAACAACTTCATGGATTGTTTAAATTTGCTTATAGTGGTTTTAAATGAACTAATTTTGTATATTATATAATTTTTATAATTTTTAATGAATATATGACAATAATATTAAATAAAATTTAACAAGTTCCTCATTGTCAGTACAACCACCAAAATAAACAAACTATATAACACTAATGTGTTTACAAAATTAATCATCCCTATATTAAAACACATATGGGTATTTGGGACCATATAAATTTTTATATTTACATGAATAAAATTTCATTTAAATTTTATAGTTGTAGTCCCATTTAAATATAACAACAATAAAAATCCATATGTGATCTAACCTTGGAACCATGTAATTAACGCACCTAAAACAAGAAAATTAAATATTATATCCCATTTAAATTATAATAAATAAACAAAATAAAATTATAATAAATAAAATATATATGTAAATTTTTTTGAATTAAAGTTTAAATTAATCTACTTTCATTATTTAAGATGTTATGTGGAAGTTCATAACATATCCACACAAAAGTTAAGTGATCTCTATGATCCTCTCTTTTTCTTTGTGTTATGACCTTTCTATATCTAAATCAATTTTTATCCCCCATTAATGTTATTAAATTATATTAAATTATCTATATATTTAAATCATGTATAAACCATTAATATTCACCATTTATTTAATAGAGTAATATATTCCTTATGTTTATTTCCCAAATTTTTTCTTTAAGAAATCACTTCGGAGTATGATACGAGGAAATATTATGTAAAAAATTTCATTCTATGGTAACTAATATGTTTTTGATTTAGGGTATGTTTCATTTTTTGGAACTCATAAGTGTGTAAATGTTATTATGGGTTTACCCAAATATCTCTCCAATGTATTTGGTATTGTTTTTTCCTAAATAAATATTATTAAATGGATTAAGGAGTGATCCTAATACAATATGGGAATCTATACACCATATGATGTTATCTTGGTTGTTAAACTTGAATTTTTCTCTAATCATGCTTTATGTTGATTCCACTTTCCTATATTTCCATGATCATATGATACCATGGTAATTATGTTATTCTCTGATCTCATTATTCGTGATTATCCTATTTCAGGATATAAATTAATATAATTTGAGTAACTTGTTAGGATCCATTATTATGTCTATTCTATTACTAGGATTTTTACCTCACTCCATTAATTAACGTATTCCATAATTCAACCTATGAATTTTTATAATATAAAATGGATTTTTGATATTTTTATGTAGATTAAAATAAAGTATTCTTTTTAATTTCAATTTGAGGTATTATTAACACAACCTTCAAATTACACTTCGATTTTTAGTCCTATGGTTTTAATAATTGTATATTTATGGTAAAAATCAGGTAATATTTTTTTTTAAACACATTTGGTCATTGTATTTAGTAAATTATTATTGTATTGTTATTGTTTTGGATTAATACTGTAATATTTTACTATGAACCCAATTGATATGTCTTAGTATAAGAAAATTTCAAATAATTTTGGTGAAGTACAGAGCGAGTGGTTTCAATGAAATTAAATCCATGCATGGATACTAAAAGTGCATATTTCTCTAAAATAATTGTACCAATGGGTAATAACCCTAAAAGGGTCTATTGGGAATTTACTCAATCATCACCGGGTGCACAACAAAGAGGCATTACATCACACATAGTTTGACACTCCTGAGGGATATTCATTGGAAAATGAAAAAAATTCTTAATCAACCATTTTGAAGGAAATTAATATATTCTTGGGTTAGAAAATTTAATAAGGATACCACCAGGGATAACCTCGATTGAAACTTATAGAATTAAAATTTAAGATTTATATTTCATTTATTAGTTACTCTTTTTATGGTCATATTTTCCCTTTTAAAATTTTAATTGTTAATGTATATCCATTCCTTTTTCCTTTATGTTTAGCTAATGTTGGGAAAAATGAGAACCGTTCCAATAAACAACATGGTAGGAAATGAGAAGATTTCACTAATGATAAGAATAACATTCTGAGATTGAGGTCTGGGAACTTCATGAAGGTAGATAACTCATGACATGAATAAAAACATTAATCATATGGAACAACCTCATTCTCTAATGAAATATCATGTTTTTGTTGTGTCCTTTATGTGATAATGACTGCCTTAATTTAGTGTATCTCCTAATCCTATCATCACATAAAAGTTTATTAACTCCATTGAAGAAATATTATTTTCTTACTTTAATTAATAAATTACGGAAAATTTATTAGGGTTGTTTATTATCATAATGTTGAAATTAATCAATGGTGGAAACTAATCAAGATTAAAAAGTCCAAAGTGGATATTTATTCCAAAGAATATAATTGATTACGGAAAAGATTTTTTTATAAATATTTTTCATGAAATATCCACTATAAAATAGGGAGGGGTTCCTCATAATAATGAAAAATAAAGATAATCTTTTTTGGGATTATGAGGAAAACATTATAAGGATTTCATGATATGACTTCTCCTTTATCATATACACTGAAAGTATTATGGAATTTTTCATTATTAGGTTAAATAAAATCCAATAAAAATATTTATAAATTTTAGAATTTTATATATATAATGAGATTTTTTGTTTCTCCCCTTTGGTAGAGAATTTTACACCTTGAAATTTTGGAAGAAGTCTTTGATTAAGAGTGTACAATACATGTAATACTATGCTTAAAAAACAACAAAATATTCTTATTTAAATATGAAAATTATATCATAGTCGTTAAATTGATGAATATGAATAAGATAATATCAATTATGGAATATATATATAATGTTTCAAATTGTAAAAAATTTATAGACTAATTCTTCGGAAATAATCACTCTAATTTTAGTCGTGTTATTTTATCCTTCAAGAATACATTTTCTTCAAAAAAGGTTTTTATTACATTTTTGGGAGAATATTATAACTAAATTCTATAACACCAAAAATATTTATTTTATTATATTTAAATCATTATTGATATAATCATTTTTAAAATACTTTATGGTGAATTTTTAAGAGTTTACTAATACGTTTGATTTTTCAATGAATAGTGAAAAATAATTTTTTAACTATATTTTCATTTAAAACATTTTTTAAGTAAAATTACATTTATAAATATATTTAAAATAAAATTTTATAATCTTGATTAAAAACTAATTATTTTATTTAAAAGTATTTTTATACTTGAATTTGATATAGAAATATTTTTTTACATATAAGGAAATATTTAAAAAAACATTACGTCTTGAATAATTTTGTTAAATTAATTTTGTCCACTTATAGGAATGAAATCATGAAAATATGATTCCATATTTGGAATATAGAGGTTAAATTTTTTTTAATAAGTCACCTTTACTTTTGGTCGTAAAAAATCATATCGTAGTAATTTTTTAATATCATAGTAAATGTAAAATGGTTAATTAGGGTTAATACTAATATAAAGAGGTACCAAAATCAACCCAAAACTATAATTAATCAAATTGGGTGAGTTTAATTCATCCAATACATAAAAATTATTTAATATATGTCATTTTAGTAAAATTTTGGAATTATAATGAAATTTATAATACATAAGTAAAATATAATGACCAATGTGACATTCTCTTTACTTAAATAGCATTTAAATTATAATATAAGGAACTAAGTTTACTAAGTTTTCTTAAAAATATATTTTTAAAAGATTAAATTTTTATGGTAATTTAATTCTAATTTTGTTTATTGAAATAATTAACTTAAATAATTAGGATACACTAATACATTCTGTATTCAATTAATGAAAAAAATAAAATAAATGATTTAAAAACGAATAAAGGTATTGAAATTTATAAGAATTAGTGGGTACCATGACACTTATAGATAAATATTAAATAATTTGTATATTTTAATGGATTATATTCAAACTAAATTCTTCACCTTGATGTATTTAAATTTAAATTAAGTGAAAAGTGTCAAAATGACATTAAAAAACATTATTAAAATAATATTATATTAAATTATTTAAAAATAATAAAAATATTTAAAGTCGAAAATTTGGATATTATATGGCCTAAAATAGAATTTACATTCCATCTATGATCCAATTTTCCCCTTATAAGTAAAATTATATCATTTGAAATGTGAAAAGATGTTACTGTGGTAAAGGATAAGATAGGTTAACTAAGAGGTTATGCTAATGTATATTGATTTAAACCCACAAAATCTATCAAATTTTTATTATTTTTTAGTATTTCAAACAAATAATAACCTATATTTTAATACCTATTAATTTTAAATAATATTCTTGAGATTTAATTTTTTATAATTTAATCATTTAATAAATCCCAATATTGGCCCTCCACTCTATTATAAAACGAGATACCTCATTTCCCTTATTCACGTCACTTTTAGCATTGTAGATACAATATAACCTAAAAATATACCTTATAAAATTCCTCAAACACATTTTATAGGTTCTTATCTTCACAAAATATCAACCCAGGGATCCTTAAGAGGATATCCAAAGAAGATATTTCAAATAATTGGTAATTGCCTCAGCTGATAACTTTCTTCTTAATTCCTCTTTCAACTCCTATAAATATGTGTAATTTATTATAAAATAAGAAATTATTTATCCTAAATTTTCATATATTTTAATATTATTATCAATCCACCATTATACACCCTCTTTTCTGTCAAATTTTAATTGAATGTATCGCTTGTGCATACGTATGACTTATCATCTCTTCGTAGTGATAAAATTCATTTTTCCACAGCATATTTTATGCCTTAGTATTATGATTGGTATAAATATAATATATGATATTATTGGAAAATTTATTATTTTTTAATGGTAATGTCATATCTACTTTCTTACATTCCATTTTGTTAGAAAATGATAACGTTTCTCTTGCGTACATATAGACTACCACCTTCACAATGTAATATGATTTTATATTCATTTAACATTTTTATTTTGTAATAAGAATTTATATATATATCTGGAATAAATATGATATATATAATAAATTAATTATTCTTTAAATCTAAATTATTATTTACCTGTATTTCGTTCCATGTTTTTGAAAGTGAAAATAGTGTCCATGTGTACGTACGGCCTACCATCTCTATGAATGGTGTAATTAATATTAATTTCTCAATCCATTATGTATGATAGAAAATAAATATATATTATTGAAAATATATGGAATTTATATAATTATTAATTTTATGGATATGTTGGATCCCTGATCAATGTATAAGTACCAGGACGTCTGAATAGAAACATTCTAACAAACTAAAGCACATTTGACCCAAAGTAGTGATTTAAATATAAATTTTTTATAAATTTTTTATAAGTTATCATAAATAAATTATAAATTGTATGACAGATATTAATATGGTTCTACAAAAAAACTATAATAAATCTATCTTTATTATATATATGATTCAAACAAAAAATAGGAAATGTGGGACTTCGGGTAAGAGATTTTTGTCCCACTTTTATTTTTGTGAGACACCATCATATTCACCACTAGTTTATTTTATGTAGTGTATACACTACCCGGGAATTTATTTTTTTATTATTTTTCTGAAATTTATGTTGGTTTACATATCCTAAAAATTTCCTTCATTCATGGGTCTTATGATTCAAATTTTTTTACATAGATAAAGGGATTGTGTTTAAATATTATTTTAATCGAGATAGTTTAGGACTAAATTTCCCTAGAAAACATTATATGATCATTATCAAATAAATACCATTTATTTTTCTTCTCCAATATTTTTTATTTAATATTTAAATTATTTCTATATTCTTCTAAAAACCCTTTCTCATCCATGTTTGTGTTTTCTAAAAATGGTTTCAAGAAGGATGTTAATATTCCCCAATTTCGATTTAAATTCATTTTAAACCAAATTTTACATTTTAAAAAAATTATTTAAATGGAATATTATTATTTTTATGAATGTGGTACACATTTTAAAAAAATAGATTCAATGGAACCTTTTCATTTTACATGTCTATTATAAATTGAATTCCACACCTTATTGACTGGTCAATGTTTAAAAATATAATTTAAATGTTTCCATGTTTAATTTTTATTAAATATTTTTCTTAATAATTTGGAAATTTTTATATTTATAATAAGTGATTTAAAAATTAAAATAGTATTTTCCTCAGGAAGTATTATAGTCATTCTATTAAATTAATTTTCATCTATGATAACATCATTTGATGGTAATTATGTTTTACTATGTATATGACCCGATGATACCATCTTTATTATTTAATTGGATATTTTATAATTTGGATGATGATATATTTATGAAACACATTTATTTTTTATTTGTTGTACGATTAGAAATTGATTAAATTTATGTGAAACCAATTTTATTTAAATTGGTTATAATATGATAATATTATGGATGTGTTATGATCTCATGGAACATATATGTATGGTTTTAATTATATGGATGATGGGCCTAGAAATATATATTCCTCTATTGCATTGTAGGACATTTTATATCTCATGAGAAAACTATGGGAAACAAGGACATGTGTTTGATCTATTACGAGAAATAAGTCGACATACTTGATTCTCTATGGGGAACAAGTCGTTCTTCTTGGTCTACTCTGGGAAAAAAATTTCAGTCTTTATTCCTTATGTCTTCACGACCTTGGTTGTTATCTTGTCATGGAATTTTTTTTAAAAAAAAAGGTTCCACAATTTAATTGAATAAACTTTTGTTTTTTTATTTCTTTATTGTGATTTCTCACTCATATGATTCCTATATTTTGAGATCATAAATATTTATTACATTACTAATATTTATGGTCTTGAATGAAGTAGGTATCAACATAAAATTTTATAGTCACGATCTCATGAACATTTTATTATCTTAGTCTCTCGTATAATCATCGATTGATAGCACCCATTTTAACCCTTATTGACCATATAAGCTCACCATTTATGATATTTTCATTCTAGAGGTTATGAAGAAAGGTTTTAAGTATGGTTTTTCTATTAAGTGTAATTAATATTAATATCTTTTTGAGATATGTATAAAATATTTCATGAGATAATATGATTTTTTATCTAGTATCCAAATAAACTAAAGATTTAAGGTCTTTGGTCATTTGTTCGTGAAATGTATTTAATATTTATATAAAAATAAGTAATATTAATATATGAAAATAATGGACCACTACAGTTTGGATCATATCATTGTTTAGTCAATATTTTGATATTAGGTTTAGAAAACTATTGTGAAAATCCTAGGGATAAGTTTATGTATAAGATAACATCCTATTGTTTTGGTAATTAAGATATTATGTGCTTTTACAAGAAATGGTTCTATAAGGATATTGTTATTCACATATTAATTTAGTGGTAATAACAACAAAAGGAGTATATTGTGTATATATATTATATTATTATAGTTAATGGTGATTGTTCCCTTACTACACACTTTGTTTTACATTCCCGACATATATTCTTCTGTGGATACATATTTCCTTTACGAACAATTTTGAATAATTTGAATAGATTATGAATATGTATGTCCTAGGTTATAAATAATGGGTCATTGATTGAAAATTATGTGTCGTTATTTAGACATCATACTAATTATTTTTTTTATTATGGTTTTTCAACTATGATTATTATTCATCACCCTATGATTTTTGGTTTATTCAATTATAGAAACTAGAAGGAACTAGGATAACGTTAAATGTGATGGAAATTTTTTTGATGTGAAAAAACAATTGGAAGAATAAAATGGTGAAGGATATTTTTATTATGAATAATAATTCATCATGATATAGAATTAAAAAATTATACCTTAAAAAATCTCAGACTCCTCAAAGAAGTCAAAGATAAAGTTCATTGATATCTCAGATAGTGGAGACCACAAAGGAAAGCATATTTAGTTTCCTATATATCCAAAATATGGGAAGAATGAATCAATGAGATGTCTGAACGGAAAAAATATATGTTTTGATGGGGGGTAAAAAGGTAATAGTGAAATTCATTTCCAATAAAAAGTTATGTGTTTTATGGGTGATATAAATTTCATCTTATGGTTCCATTTTTAGTTCACTGTATTATGTGTGGGGAACAAGGGAATTATCAGATTTAATTACCTAATCTAAGATATAATTTTTAAACCAAGTAAGTTCTAAGGTTATACCAATCATTAAAGTTGAATTACTAATGTATTTATGTATTTGATTTCAATAATTATGATGAATATTTTTTTATAATGATATTATATTTATATGATCCATGAGAGATATGAGGATTGTGGTGTAGTGGTTTTTCTTATAGTGTTTTCAATAATATGTTGATTTTTACTCATGATTAAGAAAAATTATTTAGATTTAAGGATATATTTTTGTATAATACAAGATTAAAGGAATGGTAACCCTTAATATGTGAATTATGATGAGATAATAATAAGACAAATATATGATTTATTGTGATGATGTAAATGTGTTAGTATTGATACCTTTGGAATAGATTACTTATTTTATGAGAAATTCTTTTATGCTATGTTTGATAGATTTTATAGAATTTTTGGATTTGTCGAATTTAATCAATAATCAATGCTTTTATTTTCAAATTTAATAGATTGTTAATTTTTTAATATATTTTTGTTTCTATTAAGGATTTATGGTAATTCAGTTTATTATCGTGATTTTATTAGAATATGGGGTCAAGGAATTCACATGTATGGTATGTTATGATAATTAATGATTTATAATATTTGGATGATGTTTGTTGAGTTGATTTTTGAAATTTAGTAAACTTTTTCATAAGTATTTAAATTTTAATTTCTTCCAGACATATTTTGGAAGGCTTTTATGGTTAATCATTTATGGAAAGGTTTAATATAATATTTGAATGATGTTATATGGATTAATGAATTATTTTTACATTCTAAATAACCTTTTTGAATCAATGAATTTTTTGTAAAATCATAGATATTGAAGGAATAAGTTTCTATTTTTTAAAATATTATGATCAATAAAAAATTAATTTTAGTTCTTCAGGCATGAAAAATGTATCTTTATTATTCATTTTGTAGGTTAATATATAAAGGTCAATTTTATTTAATTGAATACAAATGGTGAAATAATTCTTATCAAATGGAATGAAATATAATATGTATATTTTCTCCAGTTCTCTATCATGATTATAAATGACTTCATCAACATTATCAAATAAATCATGAAATAAAAATTTTAGACTTTTATCATCTCTTCAAATTAATCAATGGGCTTTTCACTTCTCACAGGTTTAGGATTTCATGGTCATAAAATTTTTTCTAATACATGTTCTCTATCACTGTTTATTTTTTATTGTTTATTAATTTTATCTTCCATGTCCATATATTATCCTCCCATTAATGTTATATTTTTTGGGAACATTATTTTATGTTATTTCATTTAAGCTTTATGTTCCTCACATTCCATTATTTAGTGATGTTTTTTTAATCCTTTATTTTATGTGGGTTTCCAAAAGTTAATTTTCAAAAACAAATTGATGACCCAAAAAATAATGATGGAATAATTTATCAGTGGCAGGGGGTACCAATGTGATATTTTAAAATAACAATATGTTCAACAACATAAAACACATGTAATACTTAGCGTAAATGAACAGAAGAATAATATTATTTAATTATAATAATTTTAAAATAATTATTAAATTGATGGGTATGAATAATATAAACTATATTAATATATATATAAGAAAAAAAACTATAAAAATGTATTGACTAATACTTAAGAAATAAGCACTCAATTTTTAGTAAAGTTACTTTTATGCTTCAAAAATATGTTTACTTCACAAATGAATTTTATAGATTTTGTGGGAGAATATTATAACAAATATCATGAAATTTTACAAAAAGGTATTTGATAAAAATTATTATCAATTTTTTTATTCATCATATAAAATTTATATTATGGTGAAATTATTATATTTTTTTCAAATTGTTTATTTTTAAATTAATAGTGAAAATATTCTTTTCTAAATAGTATTTTATTTTAACGAATTTATAAAGAGAAATTACATTATTTAATTTTTTAATATATAATTATTTTCTTTTGGATTAAAAAAACAAAATTATGTTTTTCAGAATGAATTGTATACTTAAATTTTATATGAAACATTTTTTTACATAAAATAAAAAATTTCTAAAAATTAATGTTTATCATTTCTTTTTCAAATTTTATGT
This sequence comes from Viscum album, assembly GCA_963277665.1. Classification (NCBI taxonomy): domain Eukaryota; kingdom Viridiplantae; phylum Streptophyta; class Magnoliopsida; order Santalales; family Viscaceae; genus Viscum; species Viscum album. Next base: position 305,550,807 of record OY728166.1, read on the forward strand.
TAAATTACAAGATAAAAATTAAAATAATTGAATCTTGAAAAAACGGATTCCATATTCAGATTCATGAGGTCCATTTTGGTTAAATAGGTCACTTTTACTCAAGTTCTTAATGAATATTAACCATAGGGAATTTTCATTATCATTTAAAAGGTAGTCAGGTTAATTAGGGTCAAATGTAATATAATAAGGTTTCAAAAACAACCCAAAAGATGATTTTATATAATTATAGGAGTTTATATTGTAAACTACCATCTAATTCCCTAATATATATCATTTTGGTACAATTTTACCTTTATTTATTAGATACGTGATATTTAAGTAAAAGATAAAGTCAAAAAATTCATTCTATTGACTTTAATATCTCATAAATTATTACAAAAAGAAAAAATGTGTTCATTTATAAATGTTTATTTTAAATAAACATTATTTTTTGGAATATGTTATTATATTTATAATTTTTATGAATGAAATAATTACCTTAATTGCTTGTGTAATGCTAATACAATATTTATTCAATTAATTGAAAATAAAAATAAATGATTTTAAAAATAATATAAGTAATGTAATTTTGAAAAATTAGGGTTACCAATTAATTTTGTAGAAAAATATTTCTTATTAGGGATATATTAAAAGAATATATTAAAATTTTATTTCTATATTGGGGTATTTATTGTCAAATTAAATGAATAATGTCCAAAATTATATTAATAATATTTTATGAAAATAATATTTCATTTACTTATTTAAAAAACATAAAAATATTTAAAGGGGAATAGGTGGATAAAATATGGTCCAAAATATCAACCATTTTCCATTTATTGTCCAATTTACTCCTTATATGTAAAATTATATCCCATTAAGAGTTAAAAGGACATTAATGTTGTCATGGTTAACAGTAGAGAATGAAGGGGTTATTCCAAAATATATGCTTTATAGCGAAAAATATAACTATAAAAAATTTATTTTTTTGATGTTATCTCAACCCCATATTACCTAATATTTCAATACCAATCCATTTAAAATAATTTGTCTTTAGAATGATTATTATTATTTAATATTATAAGAAACCCAAGAGTACACCACCACTAAATTATAAAAGTGAACCCCACCTTTCCTTCATTCACATCACATTGAGCCTTATATCTCAAACAACCTATTAAATAATCCATCTAAAATTACTTATCCTAATTATATAGGTTCTTTTCTACCCAAAATACCAAACCTAGGATCCTTAAGAGTAGATCCAATGGAGTTCCTTCAAAGAAGAGGTAAATGCACTAATCGACCACTTTCTTTTTAATTCTTTTTTTATATAATATAAATAAGTGGTTTTTATTTTCAAATAATAAATTGATTAAATTAAATAAAATTTAAGGTTATTATGATTATTAAGCTACCATTATACACCCTCTTTTCTATCAAATAGAAATTTAATGTTTTTCTCGTACGTGCATATGGGATACCATCTCCACCTAGAGATACAATTCATTTTCAATAAAAATATTTTATAGATTATTATTATGATGGATAAAATGTTTATATATGATATTAATTACATAATTATTCTTCTAAAATGCTAATATCATATATATCTTCTTATATTTCAATGTTTTGCAATGTTTTAACATTACTTGTTTGTTTGTACGGACTACCATTCCCACGAATCCATGTGATTTGTTTTTCATTTATATTTTTCATGGATGATAATAAGGATAGATTTAAGGAATATATATGATATATATGATTTAATAATTATTCTGTAAATTTGGATTATTATTTACCTTTATTTCTTTCCATCCTTCAAAAAGTCAAAAAAGTGTTCATGTGTTTGTACGGCCTACCGTCTCCATAAATGTATAAATTAAAATTAAAATTTATATAATTTATGGATGAATATAAATTTATATAATGAATATATACGATATATATATAATTATTAATTTAATTTTTATGATTTAACCAAGGTCTGATTAAACGTACCATTATATATGAACTAGAACATGCTCGAAAAATGAATCAGTTATCACCAAGAACATTATTTTGAATAAAATATTGATAATGAAGGGGTGATAAGATGTTATAAATAAATCATAAATGGTATGATATATATTAATATGGTTCTATAAAACATTTACAATAAATCTTTATTTTTTATACAATATTATTTAATGTGAATGAGGATTGGCGAGACTCGTGGTAAGGGATTTTAATTTCAATTTTATTTTTTTAGACACATGCCATATTCACAACCCGTTTATTTTTTGTGGTTTAAATTTTACCTATGAATATATTTTATTATTTTTAATATGATATTAATATGTATTTAAATATACATATAAGGTTATTTATTTCAGGGAGATTATGATTCTAATGTTACCAATGCAGAAATTGATTTATCATCCAACCCTGATTATGTCGTGATTGTTTGTGCTTGAATTAAAATTGAAAATATTCTATGATAATTATTAAATAAATCTATCTAATTTTTTATCTTATGGTTAATTATTTATAATAAATTTTTTCAAATCATTTTCAGAAATTTAATTATTCAAGAGATCCTAATAACGTTTTAAATTAAAATATACATTATTTATATCTTCAATCGAAAATACATTAACTTCCATGTCCATGTTTTCTAAAAAAAATAATGTTTTAATATTTTTAAATTATATTTTAATGTCATTTTTACCAATGTTATAATTTTTACCTAATGCTTTAAAGATAATCTTCTTTTCATTTCTGGAATATGGAAAATTTTTATTTTTATACAAAAGTATCTAAGGAATGTTTTCTTCTACGTTATCAGTCCGCGAGGAATTTCCTGCCATCATGACCAATAATTGACCTAAATTATTCATTAAAATTTCCCTTCTTTATTTTAAAATAAAACTTTTTCCTTAATTTTTGGGAAATTATTATATTTTGAATAAGTAATTTAAAAATGAAAATTGTATACAACTCTTGAATTATTCATGTGATTATTTTTCTGGAATTTTAAACTATGGAAATATCCTATAATGTTAATTATGTTTTACTATGGATACTATCCATTGATTCCATCCTCATTCAGCATTTGAATGGTTTTTTAATGTGATGATGAGATTTAATGAATCCCATTTATTTTATATAGGTTCTATTATAATTTATTGATGAAATTTTAATCAATATCATTTCCATATCAGTGGTTATGATGTGATGAAATGATGAATATTTTATGATCTCATATAACACATATGTATGGTTTTAATTATGTGATGAATGGGACCAAAATTACCCATTTTATTAATTAATTGGATAACTTTCTATGTCACATGAGATGAAAATGGGAAACAAGTTTATGTGTGTGATGCATTATGTCACGACCCGTCCTCAGGGCCCGTGTCGTGACTTCCCCAAGCTCGACTTCCATAGGCCAGGGGCTAGGAACTACCACCAAAGGCATATTTCCTGATAACTGGGAAGGCATTGCCTTTATAAAAGTAAACAAACGCCATAGAGTACAAGAGGATGTAATACACACAGTACAAAAAGGAAGTGATGAAAACTAAATGGGCCAGAATACAAACCCAATCGAAAGTACAGCTACAACTCAACAAAAGTACAACAGAAAAAGACAACAGTTGGGAGAAAAGAAGCAGCTCCTGGGTTGTCCTCCATGGATCCTTACCTGAAGGGTAGGTACAGATCGCGCAGCTCCTGGATCGTCCACCACGGATCCTACCTCAAGGGTAGGTACAGATAGCGCAACTCCTGGATCGTCCGCCGCGGATCCTACCTAAAGGGTAGGTACAGATAGCCTCCACAACTCTCTTGCCCGTCAACCTCCTATGAGTATCGTTTCGCCGTGATGTCCAGCTCCGGATACTGACTCATCGTGAGGTCCACCTCTGGGTACCATCCAGTCTTCAAACACCCGGCCTCCGTCAGCACTGCTCGTCGTATGCAACCAACACAATGAGGAGCGGGCATAGCCCGTGTAGGGGTTAGTATAACGATACTCAGTAGAGACCCTGAGACACTCAAGGTCTCTCTAAATCCAACAAGGATAACCACAAAGTAGAATCACAATAGATAAACCTTCTTAGGTATAAGCCCATACTTATACCTAAGTTATCAAGTAACCCATCTCAATCATGCGGTATACACAAAGGTCATGAAATCAACAGATAACCACTACCCAGGTATATGCCTATACATATACCTAAGTTATCAAGTGACCCATCTCAATCATGAGGTAAACACAAAGGTCATAGACTCAGCTCAAACCAGGATTTTCATTATCGAAACCGTAACTGCTGAAGAGCCTCATCTCTGGAGTGTACAGTGATCCTGTCACGACTCCAACGTACATCTCTCTAATCTAAGACCACTGAGTTACTCCTCCTGTCGAGTACCTCAGGTTAGCCACCCAAACACAGTAGTGCTTCCCGCTGGGGTATGCCACCCAAACACAGTAGTGCATCCCCCCTAATAGCCTGCAGAGGTACTCTCTGTAATAGTACCACTGTTCTGCACCCAAACACTATAGTGCTCCATCCGCCATGGGTCTTCACCCAAACAAAGTATTTCTCCGTCCACTGGGCTAGTCGGCTCACTCCAAGTCGAGTCGGTCAAGCAGTCTTCAGGTCTCAGCCGGCTACACGGTCTCCGTACTCCGTACGCTCATCTCTAGGAGGGTCTGTTCCATGATCTATAGGTCAATAATCCAATTATCTCAAAGTTCCATAAAGATGTATCTCAAATGACCACCTCGTCATAGGGGTCTCAACGCAATAGACGGCGCGTCAATCGGATGCCCGGTCTGTGAGTTATTAGCCTTTTCGTCAGAGGGGCTCGATTGGTTTCGTGTGCGAACCAACCTGGTCGTATCTCAATTGTACCCAAAAATCTCATATGGTATACTCAAAGGGATTTATTCTCAATGTGATCACCAATGCCACTAACGGTTCGTCAAACGGATGTCCGGTCTAAAAGTCATCAGTTTTTCGGTTCTAGGGGCACGATTGGATTTCGTTTACAATCCAACCCGGCCATACTCCAACTACATCCAAATCTCCGGCGAGTTATTCCAAAAGATTGGTCTCATCAAGAGGAATCCAAAAAAGTCAACGGCAAGTCAATCAGACGTCCAGAGCTCAAGATATATGCATTTCTGCTCTAAGGCCCCAGTTGGTTTCTTGTTCGAACCACCCCAGCCGTACCCAATGTTCTCTGAAACCCTGTGTGTATTATACCGAATCGACCATCTCAATCCAAGGATTGCATCACAGCTAATGGTTTGTTGATCAGAGGTTCGTAGCCCATGTTATGGGCAAAATACCGGAAGCGGTCTGAAAGTGGGGGTTTTGGGCCAGGACCGACCCGGACCGAGACCCCCTGGGTCGGCCCAACCCGGGTCCGGGATCGGCCCGCTTGGGCATGGCTTGGGCGCGGCGCGGCCCGACCTGGGCGCATCCTGGCCCGCCCTGGGCGGCACGGTCCGCTGGCGAGAGGGCTCGGCCGAAACGGTCGAGCGTTTTGGGGGGAGGCGATACCCCCCTATTTTGTAACCGCGGCCCCCCATGCGGGGGGGCCGCTACTGTCCAACAAGCTGACACTTATGAACCCCCCATTCCTCCTCTGACCGGCTGGCCCGCTCTGTCCAGCCTGCTGCTTCACCATGGGACCGCTGCGGGCCGGTCCCCCTACTCTGACGCCGGCGGCTGGAAGTTGGCCGCCGGTCCCTGCTCCGCTACGGCATAAATCCGCGGCCATGGTTCGTCATGTGCAACACGATGGCGCCGCGCCCCTCCAATGTGGTCCCGCTCTGGCCGCGGTGTTTTCATGATTCTCTAGCACGGAACGACGGCATCGCGACCCTGTTCGACTTCAACGGGGAGGCGCGACGGCACCTCGCATCCTTGCCACATGATCCAACGCGGTGTGATGGAACCGCACCATCTCCATTCCAAACCACAATAGGGTTAATCAACAGCATCAAGGGAAGAGGTTTGGATATGTTTGTGTGGTCCGTCCCCTACCGTTAATTGATAATAAGCGGTCCAATTGAAACGAGGAACGACAATGGAAGAATTTACGAATAAAAACAATAAATCCTCTACATTGTTGAATTCATTGAGCGAAGGTTCGTCGCGGAATTTATCATCATGGAAGAAGGCGTCACGGAAGGAGAGGGTCATTGGCATCGCGCCACATGGCGTCACGTAGTCGATCTCCGAGGATTCAGCGTTCCTCATTGGAGATCGGTGCATTCTTCGCATTATTCGCGCTCTTTTTGTTCTTCGCGTTCTTCGATGAAGAATAAGAACATCAAGACTCCCCTTTTTCTCCCAATCCCCTCTCAACACATCAATCTCCAACCAAAAAAAAATAAGTGCTTCACATATTTTATTACTCATGACTTATGTTTGAAATTCAAAAATTGAATTAATCCACTTAATTAATTAAGTGAGTTGGCATGATTTAAGATGTGAGAGAGGAGGTGAGTGGTCTCACATTAAAGGGGGGGATAAAGAGTTAAGGAATATGAGAGGTCACCCACTTAATGGGGGAGTTAGAGTAGGTTTAAGGAATGTGAAGGGGTGGGGTTCGGGTGGGTCCCACCTCACATTTATCCTCACTTAGGTAGTTATGTTTACCCAACCTCTATCCTTAGGTTTTAACCACTTTAAGGAAATAAAAATTTTTTCCCAAATTTTATTTCTTGGATGTCTTTGTACACAAAACTAAACAACTCTTCCCGAGCAAACGAAACATTGGAAAAAGACTTTTTATGCAATTATCGGCGCTTCTATTTCATCGGTGCCCTCGGATTTTAATTCCGAGCACTGGATCAAAAGTTAGAAAAACCCAATCATTCGTTCACTGAACGTACCCGAGCTAAACAACAGAAAATTATTCGGGGCTCACCGCGCCTCAGAATCAGGTGCCATCAGAAACTGCGTTCTTTTAAAATCCCAAAGAAAATTAATAAAAAATTTCCCTTCAATTTTACGGGTCTTTACATTACTCCCACCTCGGGGATTTACGTCCTCGTAATGCTTTAACACAATATAGGGCAACAAAAGTGGTACTGAGCACACACTTGAGCCTTCTGCTCACATGTGCTCACCTGGAGGTTCCCGTACTGCCAGTGAAGCACACCCAAGGAATCGACCATCCTCATAGGATCTTCTCCTGTCGATCCTGAACCTCTACTAGAACCCCGAAAAATTCACCCCCTCGACAAAGTCCAGTTCCCCATGGTCGATGACATGCGTCGGGTCAAGAACATATCTCCTCAGTTGAGATATGTGGAAGTCGTCATGAACCCGGTAAAACTGAGGTGGATGGGTCAAGCGGTAAACCACCTCACCTACCCTGCTGAGGACATGAAAAGGTCTGCTGAACCTCAGATATTAGTTGTCGCCTCGGCCACAAATCCATAGACCTCGTAGAGGTGAGACCCGTAAGAAAACGTGGTCACCATCCTCAAATTCCAGTGGTTCTGTCTCCAATCAACATAAGAATTATGTCAGCTCGGAGCTATCCTCATCCTCTCCTGGATGACCTGGACCTTCTCTGTCATGGCATGTACCATCTCTTTCATGGCCTAGACCTTCTCTGGTCCCACAAGAGCTGCTAATATTTCTTTTTTTCCGATAAGATAAATCTGGTCTCATCCACTGGATGAACCATGTTCTTTGCCTAAAACAGTAAATCCTGTCATGAATGGCACAAATCCATGCCATGGATGACATCGTGAGGCCTAGATGATTCTACCAAGATATCCAACTTTTACTCTCACATACAAGGGTTGAGTCACACTGTTGGCATCAGTGTGTGGTCACTGGGTCTCCTCCAGAAAGAATCTCAAAAGTGAGGGTCAAGTCAATAGTTTTTCAACCGAATATACTTAGTATCAGTCAAACCAAAAAGTTAAGGTATGTAAATGTCACAAAGATAAGTGTCTTTTATTACTGCAGCTCATAGTACAAGACACACAACAACCAAAAACAACAACAACAACAACAAGGAAGCTGGTAGCCCAAAGATCAAAGGCCTATATGCTTGGAACTAGTCTGCTCTTTATTAGAACTGAATCTCAAAACTCCTGCTGCCACGTGGGTGAAGATGGCTGATTCAAGAGTGATCGGCTACACCTTCCTATGAAAGAGTTAATCATGTGCTGCCTAGGGATTCCTTTTTCGCCGACCAAGGAAAACTCATCGCGACATTTGCCTAATACTGTCAATTTGTGTATGAACTGTGGATACAATCCATACTCAGACCAACGTCGTAAGGCCTCGACGCTGACACCAAGAGATTCCAAACAAAACTCTCCTCATGGGTCAGATCATGATGTCGGTGTAAGTGTTATTATCGAGTCTCATTCCAAGGTATCCACAGACGTGAGGGCCATGTCTACAGATTACCAGAAACCCTAGGTCTGGGACAAGATTCGTGGAAGGATGGAATAATTCATATCAAAGGTTGTTGTTACGACAGCTAGTAATGAACACAGACTATCCCTTGAATCATTCACAGATCCATAGGGTCACACTCCTTGACCGCATGCAGCTACTCTCTTCCCCTTCCCTCCAGCTCCCTAAGCCTAGCGGGGACTACAAAGGCGGGTGAGTGTAACATGTTAAGATTCACACAACCTCATTCTGCTCTCCTAGCTCTGCCTCCACGTCTGCTTCTTCTTAGACTCATTTTTCCTTAACATTTCCTCTTCTTGAAACATTCGCACGCCCAAGTCTCTGAGACTGGCACCAGCTCGCTGCGTTCCAACTTCTAACATTCTCTAGCTGTATTCATTCATCCAAAGAACATTCAACATCGAGGTTCACTCTATCACCCTAATGTGAGTAGGAATGCATAGAGGAAATTTGATGGCTCGAATATCCTTAAACAAACCACGCTCAGAGGTATGAGCTTCATAGCACTGATCGAACCGTATTCATCCAGTACCTGGAATGTTCGGTATGCCTCGATGAATTCTCAACTTCCGACATGTGGTCCTGCCGAAGTTGTAAAAGCTCTAGTAAACTTTCATCCACTTCCTCAATCCAGTCCTCAGCCGCCTGTGAGTTGGGCTCGCCTCAGAACGTGAGGGTATCTAATGTTGGAACACGTGTAAGGTAGTAATCCTACATGTGTCACCTAAAGGTACCACAGAATGTAACTGATGTCCAACAGATAGTGATTTATAGGTGACACACTACCTGAAGGCACTATCTCATGCATCGGTCCATGTACCGAAGCCTCATCACTATGCGGGCCATCATCATGGTCACTCACTGGAATACACTAGTAGCCAAGTCTACCATCCACTCCACTGGTGTCTCACCTAGGTGGAAAACTCTTGCAATCGCCTCTAGCCAGTCCTCTACTATCTGGGAATCTGCCTCGCCTCGTAACCTCGGAGGCCTCTGCTGCTAGAACTTGTGCAACGCGCTCTGCCAGCGTGCACCATCCACAAGTACGACTGGTGGCTTCTGCTACCCAACAGTTGGTGGTGCTGCTGGTACACCACCTGAGGGTGCCAACATAGTAAAAAGGTCCCCACACTAGAGTCTTGTCGCTCGGTGAGCCTTCATCGAGTACTCTCTCAGAAACTCCAACTGACTGTTTGCATGGATACATCATGAACAGATGTGACACGGTCAACGATTTATACCTGGTGAGATAGCCTGGTTTGAACTGACTTTAAAACTTTTCGAAACACAAACACAATCAGTGTTTTCGTGCAGAAAGTCATAAATTAGTAGTCAGGGTCCTGGTGTACGGATACATCGGCCGCTGCACCAACACTGGACTCCCTGAACTGAAGACCATACTCTGTACCCTTAACACTATTTCTTCACAGAAAGTGAATATCAGAGTTATAAGTTCTGCGGTAGAACTGACTCCTCTGATACAAATTTTCAATGACCCATCCTCGGGGCCCGTTCCAGGACTACCCCAAGCCCGCCTTCCATAGGCCAGGGGCTGGCGACTAGCACCAAATGCGTAATTCCCGATAACTAGGAAGGCACTGCCTTTATAAAAGTAAACAAACACCGTAGAGTACAAGCAGAAGTAATGCACTAAGTACAAAAAGGAAGTGCTGAAAACTAAATGGGCCAGTATACAAACCCAATCGAAAGTACAACTACAACTGAACAAAAGTAAAATAGAAAAAGACAACAGCTGGAAGAATGGAAGAAGCTCTTGGTTCATCCTCCTCGGATCCTACCTGAAGGGTAGGTATAGATAGCGCAGCTCTTGGATCGTCCACCACGGATCCTACCTGAAGGGTTTGTACAAGTAGCACAGCTCGTTGATCGTCCTCCATGGATCCTACCTGAAGGGTAGGTACAGATAGCCTCCACAACGCTCTTGCCCGTCAACCTCCTCCGATTATCGTCTTGTCGTGAAGTCCACCTCCGGATATTGACTCGTCGTGAGGTCCACCTCTGGGTACCGTCCATCCTTCAAACACTCGGCCTCCATTAGCACTGCCCGTCGTCTGTAACCAACACAATGAGGTGCGGGCATAGCCCGTGCATGGGTGAGTATAACGATACTCAGCAGGGACCCCAAGACTCTCAAGGTCTCTCTAAATCTGACAAGGATAACCACAAAGCAGAATCACAACAGATAACCCTTCTTAGGTATAAGCCCATACTTATACCTAAGTTATCACGTAACCCATATCAATCTTGAGGTAAACACAAACGTCATGAAATCAACGGATAACCACTACCCAGGAATATTCCGATACAGATACAGATGTTATCATGTGACCCATATCAATCATGAGGTAAACACAAAGGTCATAGACTCAGCTCAAACCAGGATTTTCATTATCGAAACCGTAACTGCTAAAGAGCCCCGTCTCTGGAGTGTACAGTGATCCAGTCACGACTCTGAGGTACTGCTCTCTGACCTAAGACTACTGAGGTACTCCGCTTTTCAAGTATCTCCGACCATCCACCCAAACACAGTAGTGCTTCCCACCGGGATATGCCATCCAAACACAGTAGTGCATCCCCACTAATAGCCTGCAGAGGTACTCTCCGGAAGAGAACCGCGGGTCTGCACCCAAACAATGTAGTGATCTGTCCGCCATGGGTCTGCACCCAAACAAAGTAGTGCTCCGTCCACTGGGCTAGTCGACTCACACCAAGTCTATTCGGTCAAGCAATCTTCAGGTCTCAGCTGGCTACATGGTCTCCGTACTCTGTATGCTCGTCCCCCAGGTGGGTCCGCTCCACGAGCTACATGTTGATACTCCAACTATCTCAAAGTTCCACGAAGAAGTATCTCAAAGGACCACCTTGTCATAGGGGTCTCAATGTAACAGATGGCTCGTCAATCAGACGCCCGGTCTGTGAGTTATTAGCCTTTTCGTCCCAGGGCCCGGTTGGTTTCGTGTGCGAACCAACCCGGCCGTATCTCAAATGTACCCCGGACTCTCATAGGGTATAATCATAGGGACCGTTTTTCAATGTGATCACCAAAGCCACTGACGTTTCATCAAACGAACATCCTGTCTGAAAGTTATCATCTTTTCCGTTCCAGGGGCCCAGTTGGATTTCGGGTACAATCCAACATGGCCATACTCCAACTGCGTCCAACTCTCAGGAGAAGTATGCCAAAAGTTCTGTCTCGTTAAGAGGAATCCAAAAAAGTTGACGGCACACCAATCAGACGTCCGGAGCTCAAGATATAAGTGTTTCCGCTCTGAGGGCCCGGTTGGTTTCGTGTTCGAGCCAACCCGGCCATACCCAAAGTTCTCCGAAACCCTGAGTGTATTATACCAAAACGACCATTTTGATCGAAGGTTCGCATCACAACTGAGGGTGCATCGATTGGAGGGTCGTATCCCAAGTTATGGGAAAAAGACCGGAATAGGTCCGAAAGTGGGGGTTTTGGGCCCGGACCGACCCGGCCCGAGACCCCCTGGGTTGGCCCGAATCGGGTCGACCTGACCCGTGTCCGGGTCCGGCCCGCTTGGTCGCGGCCCGACCCGGTGTGGCCGGCGCAGTCCACTTGCGAGAGGGCTCAGCCGAAACGGCAGAGCGGTTTGGGGGGCGGCGCTGCCCCCCCCCCCCCCTTCGTAACCGCGTCCCCCATGCCGGGGGCCGCAGCTATTCAGCCAGCCGGGGGTTACGAACCCCCGGTTCCTCCTCTGACCGGCCGGCCCGCTCCAGCCGGCCGGCTGCTGCACCATGGGACCAGCGTGGGCTGGTCCCCCTCCTCTGACACCGGCATCCGGAAGTTGGCAACCGGTCCCTGTTCCACCGCGGCATAAAGCCACGTCCTTGGTCCATCCGTCACGGCGCGACGGCGCCGCGCCCCTCCACCGCGACCAAGCTCTGGCCGCGTTGTTTCCTTGATTCTCTGGCGCGGCGTGATGGTGCCAGGACCTAGTTCCACTTCAATGGTGTGGCGCGACGGCGCCACACATCCTTGCCGCATGATCCCACATGGTGCGACGGCACCACGCCATCTCCATTCCAAACCACAATAAGGTTAATCAACAGAATAAAGGGAGTAAAGTCGTCCATGTTTGTGCGGTCCGACCCCCTCCCGTTAATTAATAGCAAGAGGTCCAATTGAAATGAGGAACGACGATGGAAGAATTCATGAATAAAAACAATAAATCCCCTACCTCATCTAATTCATTGATCGAAGGTTCATCGCGGAATTTATCGTCGCAGAAGAAGGCATCGCAGAAGGAGAGAGTTGTTGGCATCGCGATACACGATGTATCATAGTCGATCTCCGAGGATTCGTCATTCTTCATCTGAGATCGGTGCGTTCGTCGCGTTCTTTGCGTTCTTCGCGTTCATCGCGTTCTTCGATGAAGAATAAGAACTTCTAGACTCCCCTTTTTCTCCCAATCCCCTCTCAACACAAAAATCTCCAACCAAAAATAAAATAAGTGCTTCACTTATTTTATTACTCATGACATAAGTTTGAAATTCAAAAATTGAATTAAACCACTTAATTAATTAAGTGAGTTGGCATGATTTAAGAAGTGAGAGAGGAGGTGAGTGGTCTCACATTAAAGGGGGGTTATGGAGTTATGTATTATGAGAGGTCACCCACTTAATAGGGGAGTTAGAGTAGGATTAAGGAATGTGAAGTGGTGGGGTTCATGTGGGCCCCACCACACATTTAACCTCACTTAGGTAGTTAGGTTCACCCAACCTCCATTCTTAGGTTTCAACCACTTTAAGGAAATAAATTTAGTTGCACAAATTTTATTTCTCAGAAGACTTTATCCACAAAACTAAACAACTCTTCCTGAGCAAATGCAACTCTGTATAAGGTCTTTTTAAGTAATTATCGGCGTTATGGTTTCATAGGTTCCCTCATATTTCGATTCCGAGCACCGGATCAAAATTTATAAAAACCCGCTCGTTGGTTCACTGAACGTACCCGAGCTAATCTTAGGAAAATTATTCTGGGCTCAGTGGGCCTCAGAATCATGTGCCGTCAGAAACTGCATTTATGTAAAATCCCAAAAAATTTAAGAAAGAATTTACCTTGAATTTTAAGAGTCTTTACACATTATGGGAAATAATTCTATCTTCTTGATCCATTATGAGAAACAAGCTGATGTTATTGCACAATTATGGGATAAAAGATAATGTTCTTGATCAATTTTCGGAAACTGGTTTTGAGTCATGATCTATTATGTTTTATTGGTATTTTTAGTTAATCTTAACATAAGAAATGGTCTTTATAACAATTTTGTAACCACACTTTTATGACATGAACTGATGGTTTATGATTTTTTAAGGACGTTTTCTGAATCTTATGATTCATGAATTTTCAAATGGAAATTACTAATTCCATGACTAATGTTAATGGTATTTGATAGATTGGGTATAAAAATTATAAGGTATGGTCATGATCTCATAAAATTATTCCTAACTTAGATGAATGGACCAAAGGCCTTTTTTATTATTTTTAATAATCACTATTTTATATGATCATCGATTCACATCTCCCATGTTTACCCTTATTGAGAATTTATCCTCACCTTTCATAGGATTCCTTTCCCAAGGTTATTAATAAAGTTTTTAAGTTGGGTTCTTAAATGAAAAGAACATAATGGGATGTTCTGTGTGGAACTTGTTTAATATCTTTAAAAATATATGAATATTTATTATCTATACTCCAAATACACAAAACATTTATAGTCCTTGGGAATGTTTTTATAAAATGCATTGAATATTCTTCTAAAAAGATATAATATTTTTGTATGTAATTCCTAGGCCTTTAAGGATATATTGATTGCTGACTCTCAGTGGTCTCAAGGGCCTATATATAAAAAGGCATAATATATAGTTTTATTCTAGAGGATATATAGATAAATCATATGGTTGAATGAAACCCCAACTTCCCACATGTCAAAGGTGTGGGAAAATTCATCTCATAAACAATTTGAACAGAATCTAGAGACTCTTAATGTGATAAAAATAGTTGAATTAGGATAACAAATTTTGAATGGATATGAATAAATCCCTTAATTTGATAGATGAAAAGAAGGTTAAGATTAAAACTCATCCAATAGTTAAATGTTTCAACTATATGGAACACTAGAATTATTATAACCAATTCCCTAAGAATTTTTTTTTCCAAATATAATTAATGATAAAAACCTCCATAGATAAGAGAGAAAGGAATGGAATCTACCATAACTAATGTAGAGGTGGATCCCAAAAACTATTTGGTGAAAAGTATTTTGGTTATTCATTAAATAATATCAAACATATTTTTTGATTTTTTTTCTAAAAATAATTTCATATCTTTGTAGTTTAATTGATCTATAAAAAACCACATAAAACATAGTGAATGGTCTGTCTATGATAATAGAAAATAGATCAATTGTTCTATCCAATGTATATAACTCCCCGCTGCCAATTTTTGTTGTAAAAACCAAAAATAAACTCTTTTCTAGCATACTATACTACAGTTTTATGTAATATTGGGAATTTATTATATTTCCTTATATAAATAAAACATTAACAATCGTGATAGGGAGGTCACACATCACATCCTGATTCATCATCTGATATTGTAAAAGTGTAAGGAGGGGGGTGAATCTCTTTTGGATTATTCATAAATTATATTGACATTATTACCTTATGATAATGAATTTCTCACTAAAATAATTATGTCCATGGAGATAAGCATGCTTGAATACCTTCCTATTATAAGGGATTATACTAAGGTGTTCGTTGAATAATTTCCTAGTATTCTTCCAGACTATGATTTTGAGTACTCAATTGAATTTATACTTGGATCTCTACAAATATATAAGACTCCCTACAAGATGGTCACAATTTAGATAGAAGAACTAAATAAGAAGAAACAAAAGAATATGGAAAAGGGTTTTATATTCCCAATTTCTTCATTATGGGGTGTTCCAGTCCTCTTCATCAAGAGTAATTATGGGTCAATGTGCCACTTCATTAATTATTATGAACTCATGAAAATCCTGATAATGAAAAATTATCACCTTCTATGGATGGATTACTTATTTGATCAATTATTTAGTGCCCAACATTTCTATAATGTGCACCTTCAGTTGGGATATCACCAATTAAAGTTAAATAAGGATCATATCCTCATGAATTTATTTTAAACAAGATTTGGATACATTGTGTTCATATTAATCCCCTTATGATTAACTAATTCTTCGAATATATTTATGGACATCATGAATAGTGTCGTTAGAGATTACCTCAACAAATATTTTTAGTCTTTATTGATGATATTCTGATAAACTCTATGTTTAAGAAGGAGCATGATGATTATTTTAATATTGTGATAAAGAAGTTTCAAAAGGATAATATGTCATAAGCGTACAATAAATGTTAGTTATGCATGGAGAATGTATCATTATTGGGGAATGTTATCACTAGAAAAGGGATATCTATGGACCCATTCATGAAAAATTAAATTAAGGAGTGTCCTATATGAATATAAGTAACATAGATCCATGGTTTAATTTGAATATCATGGTATCAAAAATTATTTGTGAGAAAATATTCATGATTTTAAAACCCACTAAATAAGATGACTCTGAAGGGAGTAAATTTTTTCTAGACTTATTATTGCAAATAATGAATCATAGAATTAAAATAGAGGTTTATAACTAATCCTATTTTTAACTTGACCTCAAGTAAGGAATTATTAATGATTTATATTGATACATGAAATAAGGCCTTGAGTTGTGTTATAATGAATAATGACAATGTGATAGCCTATTCCTCACGTCAGTTGAAAGTTCATGACAATAACTATCGAACACATGATCTCGAGTTGTTTTCAATGAAATTCATGTTGAATATTTTTGAGGCATTATATCTAGGGAGATAAGATTGAGAGCCTAAGATATATATTTTAACAGAATAAGCTTAATATAATCCTGATAATTTGGATAGATCTATTTAAGGACTATGACTGCTCAATCTACTACCATCCTATGATATCAAATAAAGTGAAAAATTATCTAAGTAAAAAAGGATCATTTGACCTTATCAATGGGGATAATTAATATGGATTTTGTCTTATTAGAATTGAAATGGATGCACATGGAGATCATAAAGGAAGTAACATTATTTTTCCATTATTAAACGATTTCTCAACCATCCTCTATAGAGAATTTAATCAGTGATGAAAGATATTAGGTGAAAATATTGAATAAGAATAAAGCTATAACAAAAGATAAATACTCTGAGTTCAAAATTTATGAAGAAGGAGTTGTAATATTTTGGTAAAAAATATTTGTATCATCAAATCCTGAATAAAAAATTATTTAATGAACTACATAAATCCAAATTATCTATCCCCGAAGGGATCATGAAGATATATCAAGATCACCAAGATCACTATTGGTGGGATAATATAAAGAAGGTGATTCAAGAATATACATCAAAATTTCAGGTTTATCAGTAGGTGGAGGAAAAAGGGAAAAGTCTAAGGTATTGATGAAACCATTACTCATACCTATATTAAAATGGGAGAACATCACGATGGAATTTTTCACTATTCTCCTAAAGTCATCAATAGGAAATAATGATATATTGGTTTTAGTGGATGATCGTACAAATATTGGTCACTTTATTGATATTGGAGAGGGCTTATCTCATGAAAAGTATCAAGGATATAGAACATATATGTTGTGAGTATACATTGAACACAATTATAAATTATATACGATCAAGATACAAGACTTACATCTATGATCGTGAAGAGTCTATAATATTTTATAAACACATAGATTATAATCATTATGAATTATCATGCTAAAAATGTGGTCCAATATGATCATACTAACTAACCTCTCAAATATATGTTTTAAGCATGTCTAATGGACATCAAATGATCAAGGGGTCAGTATATTCCTCTAGTGTATTTCCCATACAATAATAGTTTCCACTCAAGAAAACAAATGTGACAATATAGAGCTATTAATGGGACGATATATACAACACATCTGTTCTCGTATTAAGTAAGAGATCTTGAGCTAATGGATCTTAAAATTATTGAGGAAATTATAAAAAACCGTCCATAACATTAAGTATCTCATCAGAGATGCTAAAATTATATAGAATAGATATGATGATAATAATTGATGACACAAATATTTTTAGGTTTTAGATAATTTATCCCTCCACATATCTCTATGTATGAGGGTAATAATAAAAGGGAAAAAGAACATGTTATGTCCCATGTAAATCATCCCCATTGAGATTTATCGATCTCATCAGGGTTGTGGTCTATGTACTAGAACCCCCACCATTCCTTTCTCTGGTACATGACATATTAATGATTAATATACTGAATATTTACATACTATATCACTCACATGTACAAAATTCAATGGTGGTATAATAGAAAAATGTTCTCTCTTATAAGGATAATCCATTGAAGATCGTAGACCGTAGATATATTGTTCTACATAATAAGAAAACTCACACACTCAAAGTGTTTTGCAGAATCCATGAGTACGAAGAGGTGACATGGGAACCAAAGGAATACATGATTCAAAATTACCCTCTAACATTTTTGAATTAGTATATAAAATGAAATTTATATGGTAAATTTTATTAAGGGGAGGAATGTAATTACTCAAAATTATATTAATGGTCTTTCCCTTATGAATTTAAAATTGTTTCATATTTAGTAATATAATATTATATAATGAAAATCTACCACATGATAAAACAATATGCATTTTATTATAAGTTAAACATTTAATTTATAGAATAAAAATTTCCCTAATAATTTAAATTATTATAATGGTAAAAAACAAAACATAATATAATTATAATAATAAAATTTAGAAATGTTTGACCCCCAAGAATAATCTCACTCACTGAAAACAATATATAAATGAAGCATAATTTTAGTAATAAAATATGAATTGGGAAAATGAAAATATATAACCATAATATTAATTGAATTGAATGAGTTTTGAATAAAATAAGTTGTATTTATAGAATGTATAGAACTCATATGACCATTAAAAATCTTACCATTAGGGTAATAATATAATCATTGGAATAGTAACATGCCCATTGAAATAGTAATCTGACAATTAGTAATAGTAACATAACCATTATAGAATTATACTCACCTATGGAAATGTAAATTAATATTTGGGTATCTTATAAAATGAAAATTTTATATATTTATTTCTTCATACATGTACATGAATATTTTATAAAAGATTAAATAATTGTATTTATTTTTATAAAATGGAAATATTTTATTTTCAATTTTATAATAAATATAATGATTTAAATGAAAATATATTTTCATAAAAATTATAAATTAATATTATGTCTTATTATAGTGATTTTATAATATTATAAGACCATAAATAAATTTGCAATGTTTCATAAAATCAATCATAATGATAAAAAGTATTTTATTTAATAGATGAATATTTTAATAAAAAATAAACATTCAAATATTTATAAAATTATTTTCATAAATTGGATTTCATTTTTATAAATATAATCATCAAAAAATGGTTAGAGTGATTTTTTTTAATTTTCTAAAATATTTGATATTTTGGTGAATAGTGAAATATAGTAAAATATGGTATTTATCATTATAAGCGATGTAGTTGAAGTTTTTAATTTATAGATTTATTTATGTCCCATTTAATAGCAATAAAATTATATATGTACTATATATAGTCATAATAATCATTATATTGACAGTCTTGAGTGAAAATAATAAACTAATGAATATAATATTCAAAAACACGTCTCTCTCCTCCCCTTATAAATACAACCCCTTCTTATCAAACCATCTATTCCATAGATAATTCTCAATATCTACCCAATTCACATAAAAATATTATTCTCCATGTCCTTGTGATTTTCGTCTCACTAAAAGTCCAATTTCAAGTGTCTTAATAAGTATTTAAAGATCTCTACATTTGGGAGGTAGTACTCTTAATTTATCACTTCTACATTCATTTCTTCTTCAACACCCCCCCCCCCCCACCTCCCACATACTGCATGGTATAATGACTCTTGTATCATATATATACTGGTTTTTTATAATTATAATTTAATCTCTACTATCTTTCAATTTATCGTATCATGTGACTCTAAAAAAATTAAACCATTGTCCATATTTTGTCGGTTCACAGCCTTCAAGGACGAGGAGTTTTCTTTTTCCACTAATTCCATCATGGATGGTTTAAATTCATTTATAAGGGTTTAAAATGAACTAATTGTATATATTATATATAATGTCACATTATTTCATGAATATATGGCCATATTATTAAATAAAACGAAACTAATTAATGAGGGTTGGTAAAACCTCCTAAAATAACTAATTATATTATACAATCGTTTTTAGTACAAGAAACACCCCTATTTCATAACCCATATGGGTGGTTAGGTCTATTAATATTTATATAATTACATGAATAAAATTTCATTTCAATTCTTTAGTTTTATTCCTATTTCAATAGAACATCAATAGTTATATATATGTGATTTGACTTTAGAACTATGCAATGAACGCTCCCAAAACAAAAAAATTAAACATTATAACTCATTTAAAAGATTATAAATAAACTAAATAAAAAAATAATAAGACAATTATATGTGAAATTTTTTAATTAAGTATTTAATGAATGTAATTTTATAATCCCGGATGTAATGTGCCTGTATATAATGGATCCGAACATAAGGTAATGGATCCCTTTGAACCTCCCTCTTCTGGTTATGCACATTATCTATATAACTCACATTACCTATCTAGTTAATGTTATGGAATTATATTAAATTATATATATATATATAATTGATATTATTCTCCCATAATTTTATTGGTTAATATATGACTTATATTCATTTCTTAAATTCTTTCTTTATGAAATCTATTTTGATTATGATATTAGGCGAGATTATACAACATATTTCATTCCATATATAAATATTATGTTTATGACTTATAATTGGATTTATTTTTGGGAATAAAAACAAATATAAATTTTATGATTGGTGTTCATAGATATCAGTCTAATGCATCAGTTAATGTTTGAGTCTCATGATACATTATGAAAGGGATTATAAAGTGAATCTAATCCATGATGGAACTTTGTCTAACATGTGATGTTGTCTTAGAAGTTAGTCATGAAATTTTCTTATGCCATGTTTTATTTTAATAAAACATTCACATGTTTCCAATATCATATTATATCATGTTAATTATATTATTCTCCCATGTGATTATTAATGTTCATTCCCTTTCATGGTATCATTTTATGTCATTAGATTGACATGTTATGATTCATTATTATATCCATTCCCTTACTATTTTTTTATCTCACCTCAATATTTGATGTTTTCCTAAGTTTATTATAATATAATTTTTGAGGTCGAATGTATTTTTTACCACATTATATAAATTAAAATAAAGAATTTTGTTTCATTTCACATTGATGTATTATGAACCTAGTCTTCCAAAGTCACTGGGATTGTTCATCATTTGGTAGTATTTGATTGATTTTTAGGGTAAAAATGATTTAATTATACATGTAAAAGTCTTAGTTCAATATAAAAACCACATTTATGAATGAATGATAATATATGGGATACTAAATATTTATTAAAAACATAACCTTTAGGACCCCAACAATGTCAATGTTATTATATGATATAGTGTTTTATGTATTGGCAGTAAAAAATTCCTTCATTCATAACATTTATATTTTTATCTTAGGCCCATTAAATTGAATTAAAATAGTTTATAATGGAATCATAGTATTTATCAAAATATTTTCACAAAAATAATTACTTAATATGGATAAAAATTGAGAAACATGTGTCATGAAATGATACTTTTAACAATAATAAAACTACAAATCTATTGACTAAATTCAAGGAGAGTATTATGTGCCTATATTTTTCATGATAAAGGGAATTGGACACAATAGACTCCCTTGATTAATACCCTTATATATACATACATTACCCCATAACACCCAATTAGTAATAAAATAATATTTAGTTGAGGAAATAAATAATATCAGAATATAAAAAACAAACCATTGAACACAAGATTATATATAAAATTTTCATAAAAAACACTATAACCTATCATAATATTTAAAAATTTTTTTGAAATTAATCTATAATTCCATTACCTCGGTATGTTTTTAAAAATCTATATGTACTAAAAATAAATAATAACCTCATCACTTATATTATTTCCCTAAATAAAAGCATTATGATAAATAGATACCCTAAAATACCCTCTTTAACTGATTAACTATCATCTTAGATAATATATTATAAATAACATTGAATAAGATAATATGTTAAAGGCATTCAATAGAATTATGAAATATCACCTTTGGGACAAAAATAGTATCATTTTTTGTTAAATTTGACAAAAAAAATCATGAAATAATAAAATAAATAATAATATAAGATGCATGAAATCCAAAAATATAATTATATTATAGTGGAAAAGTGAAGACATACTATCTGGTGAAGAAAATTTATAAGGCTCCATTTAAAAACTATCTTACTAGATTCCACTTTAGAAATATTCAAAGAATAATATGAATTTACTTCAGTACTAACATTACTTTCAATGAAATATGGTGTCCCCTAACTTCTAAAACGAACCTTAGAAGATTTCTAGGTCTCCATTTCAATTGAAATCTCATGAAAATTTCGCATTTCATTATTTATTATTGAAACCAGGGTGTTATAAGATGGATATTGATTTTGTAAATATATATTTTGTTTCTTGAAAGAGATTAATGTCTAAAGTCAACAGTTAAATTTTCCAATGGTTTATATTTTTTGTGAACCATCTTTGGAAGTTAAAAGTTTATTATATAATAAATTCATAGATTTTAGATTATTCTAGGTGATAGATGTACACGAGTATATCTTGTCATTATGTGCAAGTCTTGAACACTATTAGATATTTGTTCTTTTTTTCATGTTATTTGGGTTTCAGGTGAGTCAAGGAATCATGTGCAAGTGGAGTTTTGTGAAAACATTCCATCAATCATGAATAATAATGAATCTATAAAAATGGTGGATTTACTAATAAATATTAGTTTAACCCATCATTAGTAGTGAAGAAAACATTGTTAGATGTATTAAGAGGCTCTCTAATCACACAAGGATCAGTTAATCAATGCTACTGGCATGAATTAGAATTTATTAATGAAATCTGGGTGAACACAGATACATGAAGGATGATTAATGATAAATTATGAGAAAAATAAATTGGTTGAAAATTTTAACGTGAGATGTTTTTTGAGATAGAAATAGAAAAGGATGTTTTATCAATTGATCTAAAAAATTAGGGAATAAAAAATATACATGAGTGGGATACCTTGAGTAATGAAAATTTAATGAACATAACTAGAGTGAATGAGTTTACATGAATGAACTTACATGAATTGACATTAGCACAACAAAATTGGGTGAACAGACCTGGGTAAAATATATATAGATAAAGGCATGGATCTCAGATAAATGTATTTAAGTGAATGATGGAATCTAGAAAAAAAATATCTGATATAAGTTTGGGTGCATGAGCAAACATACTTAGGTGAACGATCTAGGGTAAAGTAGTTTAATATAGATAATGTGGAAATAAAAGAAGTAGAATAAGATAGACACATATTGTTGAGTAAATTGTATCCTAAATCTAAATGTATAATTATGAAATTATAAAAAATAAATCAAACTTATTTGTAAGTGACCATCAATTTATTAAACATAGGAAAACATCATATGTAGAAGTGATAATGGTCTAGTTTATGGAAGTGATCTATGGGTGGAAGTGTGTTATTTGTAAATTAATTATTAATGTTAGTGATCAAGATTTAGATTGACCATATCAAAATATTGTAATATTCTATAACTACGAAATCCTAGTAGATTCTATTAAAATCAAAATTTCATCAGTTTATACTCTTTGGACTAGCCCTTAGTGGTGAAAAATGTGAAAATAGTTGTGTTCTATATTAATTTATACATGTGTAGTTATGGTGAATGTGAAATTAAATCAAAAAGTTCTATCTGGATCCTATAAACATGGGGAAATAACCATAAAAAAATAAAAACTATACAAAATGGTTTCCCCATACCCTCTCCAGGTGTCATGGGTTATAACACTGATCCCCATTATATTATTCTCATGTTCCCATTGTGAAACTTTGGGATGGGGAACATGTGTGTTAGAATCACTCACATGTTGAAAAATAGTCTTAGTCCACTGTCACTATAAAATTTCATCTTGCATATATTTTTCTCACAATTCATTTATCACATAGTCTATTGCTATAGTCTCTTCTTCATATACAACCCATTGATGGATTACTTTTAAAAAAACTATTCTTCTCTATAAATTTTTATACAAAATTTTACTTCTAACATATTCTATATATAATCCATTCAAAACATTTTCAATTTTATATTCTAACCAAGTTGTAGGAATCCACCCATTTCATCACTAAAATAATATTTAACAACCTCATCATAATACAATTTTCAAACCCATTATTTTTTAAAATAAAAAATTTTATAACATTGAATAGTAATAAACTTATAGACCCCTGCAAATATGTCCTGATGAACGACAAAACCATATGGGAAATTTTAGAATCTTGAGAAATTAAATCAAATTATGTATTTTATATAACAAATACATTAATTACGTTGATAAAAGATACTATCTGACCACACTCAAATAACGAAGTAAATCATGAGCCTTTGAAGACAATTTATTACATATTAAATAATAATAAAACATTTATAAACAATATATTTACTACCATATCCTCTTACAACCACAATTTTTCTCTTCATTACACTAAATTTCATTAAATTAATCAATAAAAACCCAATGTAGCTCTAAAATATACCTCTAAATAGAAATATAATTTATATAATAGTTTATCTCTATTTATGTCGGCTATACTTATAATCCTATAACTATCTACTATTTTTCCTCTGAAAATAAGTGAAAAATCACATCAATATTTTAATCTATTAATTATTAAAATCATATATCTAAAATTATATGCCTTAATAAAATAAAATATATATATCATCCTTTAAAATGAATAAATTTACAAACCAATAATGTAACACCCCAGGTAAATAAAGAATATGACATTTTCATATTTATCCATATTTGTGAATAAAATATTAATATGACTTTAAAGGGGATGCTATGCCCGATGGCGTACCCAACACGCAACAACGAGTTTCTTGGGAATCTTATGTTGCACTCTAATAATAAAATAATATTATTTTAAATGGTAGTTAACATGTAGACGTTTTATTGGAGGGAATGGATAGAAATAACTAAAATATGATTATATATGTTTTTTAAATGTTTTTTCATTTATCCAAAGTCTTAAAATACGGAAAGAATTAAATTTTAGGCGTATATGCCCTAGTTTTCACTAAAGGTTCACTTATCACCTTTTGATGTTGAACCATCATTAAATATAGTTTTGTTCACTCTTATACATTCTATTGGACCAAATAAAACTCTTCTTTAGAATCGGGACATCAAAATTTACTTTGTGTAAATTTTTGGTATCGTTCCGATAAAGTTCATTTTTTATGAATAGTGTAAAATGTGGTATTTTAATTCAAAACCACTTTTTAATATAATTTATTTATATGATTAGATTATCTTTTTAATTGGTTTTAAATTGAAATTTGAATATATTTTTACCATTAAATCCAATAGTGGTCGTTGGAATTAATTTCACTTTGAAATCGGACTTAAACTAGTGTCAATCTTTTGATACTTATTGTTTTATAAAAACACACTATTTGCTCTGACAGCTGGAATTAATTATTAAATTAATTAATGTGACTTATATGTTTTTAATTTTGTAAAATGGACTTCATTTTTGAATTCGGAATATCAAATATATCTTAGGGTGATTTGTTGGGATTTTTTTGAAAAACTTCAATTTTTGATGAATAGTGAAACCACTAAGTGGTACTTATAAAAACTGATTTTTCCGTTTAATTGAAATTTTGACATCTTTGTGTTTTGAATTTCAAAAATCCGACATACATGGTTGTCATTAAGAAGTAAAATTTGGTTCAATGAGATTAAAATAATTTTTTGGTGAATAGTAACTTATTAAGTTTTTTATCGCGATTAGAGGTAATTAGTGTAGTTTAAGGTAAAAATAATGTTTTAATAAGATTAAATGAACTTTACACATGTACTACACTCATTGGATGTGTCATGTCCGACCAAGACAATCCATGGGTCAACATGGGGACCCCATGGAGCCACTTTGGTTGGGAAATGACATAAATAACTTTTTATTTAATGTAAAAGTAAAAATGACACAAACATGATATGTTTTACTAAAACAATTTTTAAGTAGGGTTATACAAGTCAGATATTTTATTATAAATAGTAATTAGAAATATAAAACGATTTCCTACATCATAGTATTTTTTTTTATATTTTATAGACTTTAAATAATATAAATTATTTATGACATCATAATGATGCAGCGATTACATCATTATCTGACGATTTAAATAAAATGGAAAGATAATGTAAAATATAAGACCTACGCATGTTAAAAACTTATTGGATGGGTGGATTTAGAAACCTTAACACCTTATCCACGAATTATATCAATGTGGGACCTTTTAAAACCGAAACACATTTTCAAATAAAGTAATATTTCTTTACTTTCCAAAAGTTCCCCTCCTCTCCTCTTATAAAAGGCCCCCACCTCTACCTCTTTTCCCACACTCCTCAAGCATTTGGATTGGCAAAACCCTACCCATTTACTCTCTCCACATCCCTCTCCTTATCTTAGAGGATTCCCTTTGGGCAGAATCCTTTCAAAGGAAGCCTTTAGGCTCAAATTAAAAGGAGTTACACTTTTAAATGTAATTCATTCTCTCATGTTCATTTGTTTTATTTTTCTTCTCCAACCCCCTAAACTCTTTTTATTTATTTCTTTTGTAAGAAAAACAGTATATTAAATATACTAGGATGTTGTTAAATATTTATTCGAGCTACACTCTCACACAACTACATCAAATTGTTAAAGTACATACGGTTTCCGTGGATGGCGAAATTCTGCCTCCCGAAACGATGATTGTTCAATACTCATTTAACACCTTCAAAGGTGGCCATTATGATGTCACTATTTTTATATATGATATATAATATGTTAATGTTTTCCTTAAGATTCTGTTTTTTTCTTTTTGGGCATACATTTATGGTTTACATTATGGGTAAATGCGATATCTTCATTTAAGGAAGTGCGGACTACCGCCCCCTCAAAGTGATTTGATTCGTTAAATACCATATGTGGGACGTATAAAGGATGGAACTATGATATAATATATGATATTATACTGGAATTATAATATACCTTTATATAATTATTATTCCATTCTATAAAATACGAAATAGAAATGAAAGTAGCGTTCATGCGTACGTATGGCTTACCGTCTCCATGAACGGTACATTTCATTTCTTACCTCTAAATGATTATGTAATGTTATAAATGCATGCATGTACTGGATATATATGACATATATGATATCTACATCATGAATACAATTCTGGATATAATAAACATTTGGCCACACAAACAACATGTAATTGTAAGAAGTCCACTTTCGACTTAAGAACCAAATATCGGAAAAACAAATATTATTAACTTAAATGATTACATAATGTTTATGACATGGTAATAAGTGATATAAAAGGAATAATGAACTTGAAAAAGGTTCTTAAGGAAGTAGAAATTAACTCATGTTTATTATTCAGGAGATTAAAGAACAATCGAGTCAAGTCGGACCCGAGGTAAGGGATCCTACTCCTCTCTTTCTTTTTAAGTACACACTTTTATGTCATTCCTTTTAAAGCTCATCTTTCTTGTTATGATCTTTTATATTACAATTACAGTAATTTTTATGTTCATGTGATGAGAGACCCTATTCTCTCTCATCAATCCATTTTGAAAGTTTTGAGTGGCGCCGTTAGGCTGCCGAACTTTCGTAAGAGATCTAACCTCTCTCTTTCTTTTTATGTACTCTCCTTTATGTCACTTCTTTTAAGCTCCTCTTTGTAATGTTGGGGGATGTTCTTTTATATTCCTCTTGATGTACATTTTATTGTAATGTGATTAGATACCCTATTTGATCTCATCAATCCATATTCAGAAGTTTTATGTTTTGCCGTTAGGCTGCCGAGTTTTCGTAAGGGATTTTTTCATATCACTTTTATTCCCGTGAGATTTATGCTACATTTGCCACAATTTCCATTGAGTGGTGTATGTACTGCCCATTATTCTACTATTTTTGTAATATAATTTAGTTTATGAGTATTTACATAAATGATCTATTGTCCTTCTTTCATGGGGTGTATGTTTCGAAAGATTCCCAAGTCGGTAAGGGAACCTTTCACCCTCCTCTTTTTTAAAATACTTCTTTAGTTGTGTATTTTAATTTACATATTGTTATGCTGGGATATGTTCTCATATATCCTTATTGATGAAAATTTTATGTCCACGTGATGAGATTCACTTTTTATCTCTCATCAACTCATTTTGATGTGATGCCGTTAGGCGGTCAAGGGAACTTTTTAACCCAATTTCGATTTCTTTGGGTTCAACATGTAGTCATTGAATATGTCATCCATTGAATATGTGTGAATGAAATTTTATTGTTTTACACTTAATATACACTTATAATGGGTGTATTTATATTTGTCACACATATTTTTGAGATTGATTTGTCCTTAATTTAAGGATACCTTCATTATAAGGGATTTCATCACATTTGACATTTCTATTGAGGGTTCATTGTTGTTATGCACCAATTCACTCTTATATGGTGTATATACTGTCCTTTGGAGTATTATATCATTAATCCATTTATTCTCATGATATTATAAAGTTCTGACTAAATGTTATTCCTCAATTATTGTATTCAAGTGTCTCTAATTTTGGTAAAACCCCTTTAACCAAAATATCGTTTTAAATGTTTTAATTATTTGTTCTTATTAATATTCTTGTTTTCAAAATGGTTTTAAGGATTTATTTATATTGATATTAATGGTTTAAAATATTAATCTTCAAGGTGTTATAGGACACTTTGATTCAAAAATCTCCTTATTAAATGTTTTAAATGGTTTTGGAAATGGTTTCTTCTTGAATGGATTCATTATTTCAATATACTAAATTGTTATATTGTGATTTAAATGTGGAAATGTTATGTTTCGTTTATGCATGTTTTAGGTGACACATTTATGTTATGGTTCTTGGGCATTGTTATGAAAATGGGTGGTTCCTTGATAAACTAAGGGCGGGTGAGCCCGATATAGCTCTCCAATGCATTGGGTAACGCAAAGGAGTGAAACGTTAAGGTTTCTCCGAAAAGATTTAGGGAATATACTGTGATGGGTATTCCAAACGTAACCAAGAGGGTTACTCTCTACGTAAGAATGTTATGAATGCCTCAAGTTACCTTTATGTATTATGTTTTCTATGATTTATTCATGGTTTGATGAGGTATGTTAAAGTACCTATGTTTTATGGGTAAAGTATGATTTCATTCTTCTGTATATATGAACTCATGTTTCCTTTCCATATTTTTATAAACCTTACTGAGATTTTTATGCTCATCCCAAGATTTTTTTTGAAATGTTTTTCAAAGGTCACGGGAAAGGTACATGATAAGATGATAGAGTCAAGGATGTGTCAAGAGAGAATCCAAGTTCTATTTTAAATATGTTTCCGTTGTTGGGAAGAATGAATCCTGTCTTTTATGTAACCACATTGTTTAAAGGTGGAATGTAATGCAAGTTTCAAGATCTAATTCTCTAAAACTCTAAACCTGAAAATATCCTCAATGTTTAATCTTGAAATAACTCAAGATTAAGTAAGGTTTAAGGCTGGGGCCTTATAGTTGGTATCAAAGATCTTTTTAGATAACTTTAGAGGTTATGGTATTCGTTAAGCATAAGTGACATTACCATAATGGTTAGGATTTCAGAAAGAGTCCTAGTTTTAGGTAAAGTGAATGAGTAAGTATATCTTAGTGTTTACCTTCCTCATTAGTACATGATGGTTTTGTTGATATACTCACACTGACCTTTTTGGTTTTAGTAAATGGCTGGATCTAGCAGGCACCAAAGTGACAACAGGTTTGAAGGAAACTGTGGTGGTTCTCTGATTAAGAGACTAGATAAAATGGAGGATTCAATGAGGAAACTCATGGTTGTTCTAAACCAAATATCAAGGGGTCATGATCAACCACTTGAACCTTGGTATTTTCTATAATGCATCATGTACAAGATGACCAATCGATGTGGATGTTCAGGTAATAATTCAAAAGGTAACCATTAGGGTTTATATGATCCTTACTTTTTAGGTAATTATGGGTTACTCTATGATATGATGGAAAATGAATGGAATGAGATAAACTTGAGGATAAAATATGTTATGATTATTATTGAAGATTTTATCTCATTTTGGTGAATGTTTTAAGAATTATATACTTTTGGAAAAAGGAAAACACGCAGACCGTGTGACAACCCGTCGCGTCGGACAATGCTGCGGGAATTGAACCCACAACCAAAGTGCGACTGGTATTTATCACCTACCACTGGACTACGTGAAGTCCCTGGTTATTTTGAATGATTCTTTTTCGTTATATGATTTTATCAATTAAGAGTAAGTTGATTTTGGGTTATTTATGAAAATGATTAACCTATCATGGAGGATATGTGATTAGGTTAATTACTTTTCAATACGAGACTTTAGGAGCAACAAATGATGTTTGGAGATAAATGTTACGATTTAACTTGGAAGACTATGTGACTAAATCCTTCAAATATTTGGGTTTTAACCTTAGTTTGGTTTACTTTGAATAATTTTATGGACAATTTGTTTATCAAATGGTCCTCTTTGAAATTTGGGTTTTGTTGGGAAAATTTTGGAGATTAAGAATACCTTTTCTTTTTGTAAAGGGTTATCCTTTTCTGGATTGTCTAATCATGTACTAACCTTTTTGGTTTTGGTTTTTGTTAGAGTATAAAGACATGGGAAGTATATAGTTCTCTTTTGTGGATTAGGTGATTCTCTAAAAGTTGATTATAGTACTCTTAATGCGAACAAGTCTTCCTAAATACTCGTCTTTTGGAAAAAATATGAGTTTGATTAAGGAATCTAGTAAAAGTTGAAAGTCAACATGATAAGTGATTATGTTTCCTTATGAATAAATTCCTCAATAAAAAGTAACTTAAAACAGAAATGTTGTCTATTAACTTTTCCTACTGGAGAATCGAATACCGTTTAACCCATCACAAGTCTGTGATTTTCGTATTGTTAACTTTCTCCTTAACAAGTTTTCTATCACTCTCCATCAGAACATGACCCTATGTTTTTTCCTCCATGTCCATGTTTTCCTACATGTGGTCCTAGTATGGGTTAACTTGGGTGACCTCTGTATTTATCTTTCGTTATTTTAAAGTGATTGTTTTACCGACTCTTGATCCGATGTGGGACTTTCTAGGATGTTTCCAAGCTCAATTTTAAAAATTGCGAGGACGCAATTCTCAAAAGGGGGGATGGATGTAACACCCCAGGTAAATAAAGAATATGAAATTTTCATATTTATCCATATTTGTGAATAAAATATTAATATGACTTCAAAGGGGATGTTATGCTCGATGGCGTACCCAACACGCAACAACGAGTTTCTTGGGAATCTTATGTTGCACTCTAATAATAAAATAATATTATTTTGAATGGCAGTTAACATGTAGACGTTTTATTGGAGGGAATGGATATAAATAACTAAAATATTATTATATATGTTTTTAAATGTTTTTACATTTATCCAAAGTCTTAAAATACGGAAAGAATTCAATTTTAGGCGTATATGCCCTAGTTTTCACTAAAGGTTCACTTATCACATTTTGATGTTGAACCATCGTTAAATATAGTTTTGTTCACTCTTATACATTCTATTGGACCAAATAAAACTCTTTTTTAGAATCGGGACATCAAAATTTACTTTGTGTAAATTTTTGGTATCGTTCCGATAAAGTTCATTTTTTTTATGAATAGTGTAAAATGTGGTATTTTAATTCAAAACCTCTTTTTAATCTAATTTATTTATATGATTAGATTATCTTTTTAATTGATTTTAAAGTGAAATTGTAATATATTTTTATCATTAAATCCAATAGTGGTCATTGGAATTAGTTTCACTTTGAAATCAGACTTAAACTAGTGTCAATCTTTTGATACTTATTGTTTTATAAAATCACGCTATTTGCTCTGACAGCGGGAATTAATTATTAAATTAATTAATGTGACTTATATGTTTTGAATTTTGTAAAATGTACTTCATTTTTGAATTCGGAATATCAAATATAGCTTAGGGAGAATTTTTGGGATTTTTCTGAAAAACTTCAATTTTTGATGAATAGTGAAACCACTAAGTGGTACTTATAAAAACTGATTCTTCCGTTTAATTGAAATTTTGACATCTTTGTGTTTTGAATTTCAAAAATCCGACATACATGGTTGTCCTTAAGAAGTAAAATGTGGTTCAATGAGATTAAAATAAATTTTTGGTGAATAGTAACTTATTAAGTTTTTAATCGCGATTAGAGGTAATTAGTGTAGTTTAAGGTAAAAATAATGTTTTAATAATATGAAATGAACTTGAAACATGTCCTACAATCATTGGTTGTGTCATGGCCGACCATGGAAAGCCATGGGTCAACTTGGGGACCCCATGGAGCCACTTTGGTTGGGAAATGACATAAATAACTTTTTATTTAATGTAAAAGTAAAAATGACACAAACATGATATGTTTTACTAAAACAATTTTTATGTAGTGTTATACAAGTCAGATTTTTTATTATAAATAGTCATTGTAAATCTAAAAAGTTTTCCTACATCATAGTTTTTTTTTATAATTTTTAGACTTTCAATAAAATAAATTATTTATGGCATCATAATGATGCAGCGATGACATCATTATCTGACGATTTAAATAAAATGGAAAGATAATGTAAAATCTAAGACCTACACATGTCCAAAACTTATTTGATGGGTGGATTTCGAACCCTTAACACCTTATCCACGAATTATATCAATGTGGGACCTTTTAAAACCGAAACACATTTTCAAATAATGTAATATTTCTTTACTTTCCAAAAGTGCCGCTCCTCTCCTCTTATAAAAGGCCCCCACCTCTACCTCTTTTCCCACACTCCTCAATCCCTTGGCTCAGCCAACCCCTGCCCATTTACTCTCTCCACATCCCTCTCCTCATCATAGAGGATTCCCTTTGAGCAGAATCCTTTCAAATGAAGCCTTTAGGCTCAAATTAAAAGGAGTTACACTTTTAAAGGTAATTCATTCTCTCAAGTTCATTTGTTTTATTTTGCTTCTCCAACCCC
Source organism: Viscum album (assembly GCA_963277665.1). NCBI lineage: Eukaryota > Viridiplantae > Streptophyta > Magnoliopsida > Santalales > Viscaceae > Viscum > Viscum album. The sequence continues at coordinate 305,583,787 of OY728166.1, forward strand.
ATAAAATCGTTTTATTTATTTCTTTTGTAACAAAACCAGTATCTTAAATATACTAGGATGTTGTTATAAGATTTATTCGAGCTAGACTCTCACACAAATACATCAAATGGTTAAAGAACATACGGTTTCCGTGGATGGCGAAATTCTACCTCCCGAAACGATGATTGTTCAATACTCATTTAACACCTTCAATGGTGGAAATTATGATGTCACTATTTTTATATATGATATATAATATGTTTATGTTTTCCTTAATCTTCTGTTTTTTTCCTTTTTGGGCATACCTTTATGGTTTCCATTATGGGTAAACGCGATATCTTCATTTAAGGAAGTGCGGACTACCGCCCCATCAAAGTGATTTGATTCGTTAAATACCATATGTGGGACATATAAAGGATGGAACTATGATATTATATATTATATTATACTGGAATTATAATATACCTTTATATAATTATTATTCCATTCTATAAAATACGAAATAGAAATGAAAGTAGCTTTCATGCGTACGTACGACTTACTATCTTCATGAACGATACATTTCATTTATTACCTCTAAATGATTATGTAATGTTATAAATGCATGCATGTAATGGATATATATGAAATATGTGATATCTACATAATGAATAAAATTCTGGATATAATAAACATTTGGCCACACAAACAAAACATTAATTGTAAGAAGTCCACTTTCGACTTAAGAACCAAATATCGGAAAAACAAATATTATTAACTTAAATGATTATATAATGTTTATGACAAGGTAATAAGTGATATAAAAGGAATAATGAACTTGAAAAAGGTTCTTATTGAGGTAGAAATTAACTCAAGTTTATTATTCAGGAGATTAAAGAACGACCGAGTCAAGTCGGACCCGAGGTAAGGGATCTTACTCCTCTCTTTCTTTTTAAGTACACACTTTTATGTCATTCCTTTTAAAGATCATCTTTCTTGTTATGATCATTTATATTAAACATACTGTAATTTTTATGTTCACGTGATGAGAGACCCTATTCTCTCTCATCTATCCATTTTGAAAGTTTTGAGTGGCGCCGTTAGGCTGCCGAACATTCGTAAGAGATCTAACCTCTCTCTTTCTTTTTAAGTACTCTCCTTTATGTCACCTATTTTAAGATCCTATTTGTAATGTTGGGGGATGTTCTTTTATATTCCTCTTGCTGTAAATTTTATTTTAATGTGATGAGATACCCTATTTTATCTCATCAATCCATATTCCGAAGTTTTATGTGGCGCCGTTAGGCTGCCGAGTTTTCGTAATGGATTTTTTCATCTCACTTTTATTCCTGTGAGATTTATGCTACATTTGCCACAATTTCCATTGAGTGGTGTATGTACTGCCCATTATTCTACTCTTTGTGTAATATAGTTTAGTTTATGAGTATTTACATCAATGATCTATTTTCCTTCTTTCATGGGGTGTATGTTTTGAAAGATACCCAAGTCGGTAAGGGAACCATTCACCCTCCTCTTTTTTAAAAGACTTCTTTTGTTGGGTCTTTTAGTTTACATATTGTTATGTTGGGATATGTTCTCATATATTATTATTGATGTAAATTTTATGTCCAAGTGATGAGATACACTTTTTATCTCTCATCAACTCATTTTGATGTGATGCCGTTAGGCTGTCAAGGGAACTTTTTAACCCAATTTCAATTTCTTTGGGTTCAACATGTAGTCATTGAATATGTCATCCATTGAATATGTGTGAATGAAATTTTATTGTTTAACACTTAATATCCACTTATATTGGGTGTATTTATATTTGTCACACATATTTTTGAGACTGATTTGTCCTTAATTTAAGGATACATTCTTTATAAGGGATTTCATCACATTTGACATTTCTATTGAGGGTTCATGGTTGTTATGCACCAATTCACTCTTATATGGTGTATATACATTCCTTTGGAGTATTATATCATGAATCCATTTATTCTCATGATATTATAAAGTTCTGACTAAATGTTATTCCTCAATTATTGTATTCAAGTGTCTCTAATTTTGGTAAAACCCGTTTAACCAAAATATCATTTTAAATGTTTTAATTATTTGTTCTTATTAATATCCATGTTTTCAAAATGGTTTTAAGGATTTATTTATATGGATATTAATGGTTTAAAATTTTAAGCTTCAAGGTGGTATGGGACACTTTGATTCAAAAATCTATTTATTGAATGTTTTAAATGGTTTTGGAAATGGTTTCTTTTTGAATGGATTCATTATTTCAATATACTAAAATGTTATATTGTGATTGAAATGTGGAAATGTTATGTTTCCTTTATGCATGTTTTATGTGACACATTTATGTTATGGTTCTTGGGCATTGTTATGAAAACGGGTGGTTCTATGATAATCTCAGGGCGGGTGAGCCTGATATAGCTCTCCAATGCATTGGGTAACGCGAAGGAGTGAAACGTTAAGGTTTCTCCGAAGAGATTTAGGGAATATACTGTGATGGGTATTTCAAACATAACCAAGAGGGTTACTCCCTACGTAAGAATGTTATGAATGCCTCAAGTTAACTTTATGTATTATGTTTTCTATGATTTATTCATGATTTGATGAGGTATGTTAAAGTACCTATGTTTTATGGGTAAAGTATGATTTCATTCTTATGTATATATGAACTCCTGATTCCTTTCCATATTTTTATAACCCTTACTGAGATTTTTATGCTCATCCCAAGTTTTTTTTGAAATGTTTTTCACAGGTCATGGGAAAGGTACATGATAAGATGATAGAGTCAAGGATGTGTCAAGAAAGAATCAATGTTCTATTTTAAATATGTTTCCATTGTTGGGAAGAATGAATCCTGTCTTTTATGTAACCACTTTGTTTAAAGGTGGAATGTAATGCAAGTTTCAAGATCTAATTCTCTAAAACTCTAAACCTGAAAAGATCCTCAATGTGTAATCTTGTAATAATTCAACATTATGTAAGGTTTAAGGCTGGGGCCTTATAAATAATTCCTATGAAAATAATAAAAATTATCAAATTAAAGTTTTGAAATATTAGTTTCAATAAGAAAAATTATCTTCAGATAATCTCTCATTTTTTAAAAAAATATGGGTTCTAAAACTATTTGAGGGTTCCCAAGACCTCGACAGTTTTAAATTGGTATAATTTTGAATCTCAACATATTATTTCAATATCCTATAATGATAAATTATGACATGAATACATGGAAATTATATCCTCTTTAGAAGGAATAGACTTCTCTATTAGGGTAGAAAAAGATTCCACTCCCCCAACAATTAAAACAACCCTTTATTCTTTCACTAAAACTACTAAATCAACGATTACTTAACCTTACTCATCATTACATTAGTTGATCTAGTGACCCCTTTAAATCTCTCCCACATTCATAAATATATCACAACACACTATTAAAGACCCATCAAAATGAGAAAAAACATATGATTAATAAAGAACATTTATAAACCTCATAACCTCCTTAATAGCTCATTTTACCCCTAAATGTGATCAACATCAGCAATAACCATTTCACTACCGTTGATTATGGTATCTATATTGGTATCCGAGATGGAATGATATAAACACCTATATGGATATTGGGGTGTGTTATGAGATGGAGGATCATACATATAGTATCCAAAGAGAAACCAATTATGATATCAAAGTTCTTATACATAATTCACATCACTAACACCTACATATTCACTAATATCCTTGTATTATAACCAACCATGTTCCCTTTGTTCATCCCAACCTATAGAATTTTATTGGTTTAAGGATTTTATCCATGATTTGTTAAGGTGACTATAGGGGACATCGTGGTGTTTCTTTCATCAAATAACCTTAGGTGAGTTATCAAAAATCATTTTGTGGTAATGAAATGATATAAGGTGGAATTATTAGTCAATATAATCCACTTGTGGACCCACACTATCAGGGTGATAAAGTTATATGTTTAGATTAACGTGGGTAACACATATGTATGTAATAATGTAATATATTTTGGGATTGTCCCCTATAGTATTATCAATAGAAAAAATTTAATGGTTTTTCTTCAAATAGTATTAGGACAATGAAATAAATATAATATCAAATACCTTACCTATTTCATGTAGAGATTGACCTAAAAGTATTTCATATATTATCTCTTGAAAATGTACTAAATTTTCATTTATAAACAGAAGACTTATCCTAAAGATCTAATAATAGAATGCGCAGGTGTATAAAAAAACATTAGGGTGATCCCTCAATAACTAATTATGAATCAAAAAACTACGACAGTCCCTTAATTTATACCCCTAAAACCTTAAAAAAATAGTCCCCACACTAGTAGAATTATGAAAATGTTTCTTATACTTGTTTATTAAAAATTAGATTAGTCTAAAATCCTTGCTCATTGAACTATTTCTCTCTTAGATCATCTTTGAATTACTATAACCAACCATATAAAGATGATTATTAGGTAAAAACATAGCTATGAAACCTTCATTTTATTAGGCCAACTCAACTATTAGATTTGGACTAAATATGTCACCTAGTTTCAAAGACAAATATAAAGGATTATAATCTCTAAATTGGTAAAATTTATATTAATAATCCAAGGAATGGAAATGAAAATAATAAATATGGAATTATATTATATTTGAACGAAATTTACAATCCATGTACTCAACCTTAGTCAAACCAAATGTTATAAAATTTGGAATATCCTTGACTAAAATAAACATTAAATTACAATAATGGATCATAACATTCCTTCCCCTACTTATAAATATCATCATTTAATTGTAGGACCTCAAAACACCCAGAGAGGGGAGGGTTGAATCACAGTGTCAAAAGCATTTTTAAAGTGACAGATCTTGTTCCCACAATTTTAGGAAATCATTATGCATAAATGATGGATTAGAGAAGTAATAAAACAATAATATATATAAAGAAAACACATCACTTTTACTTGGTTCACCACTAAGGGATAAATCCCATGTGCATACACTGACTGTGTGTCGGTCATACCAGAATCCACTAATCATCACGAGATACAGAATACAATAGTTTAGTCACAATCACTATGTTCCAAGCACATTGCCTTTATAAGAATTTAGGGATAGCTCTTTATGTCCATAAGAACACTTTTTTTTACCCCCCCTTCCTCATTGTTATTGGTGAATCTTACTTAGTTTATTGACTTGATGGCCTCTTCAATATATTCACATTTAAATAATTGTCTCAGTCTAGCAATTGACACTACATTCGTTGATGTCATAAATTGATGCACTTGAAATCATAGATCAAAAAACCGAAAATCAAGAGGCAGATAGAACCTCTACACTACACTATTATGAAATACCTACCCTTGGTGTAAGATTAGGGATTTGAAGAGAAATATGAATTTAATTCAGCCCTTATCTTTCACAAAACGACACAAAAGGGTCCACTTGGTATTTTTAGACTAAAGTAACACCTTGCACACTTTTTTCTCTTTATACTTCTCTTACATATGAAAGTCATTAAAGTGGAATTGCAATATGATATTAATTCAAAAGTTCTTTGGTGAACCCACATTGTTCAATCACATTTAAATAATGTGCTCACATTTTCCCTTTTTCATGTTTTTATGCACAGATCCCAAATCCAAATTATACAGAAGTTTCCAAACACCATTCAATCATAAACACAACTCCGTTTTCCAAAAAAACATTTCTCTATATTTCAGTAATAGGACCCAAAATTGGGAATCATTGGGAAATGACACCACCTTCAAAAATATTATTGGATTGAACAATAATAACCCTTTCCTTGTGAACTATCTCATCTTCTATTAAGGATTGAGAACAAAAAATACCATACACTATTTCAAATACAGAACAACCTTGCATTCAAAAATATCCCCCTTTGGGTTTTGTTGGAAATCTATAGGTAAATTAAATGAATCACCAGCCACTAACAAAACCTGATACACAAGAAACAACTCATCCAACACTCTTAGTCTACATGAGAAAAAATACAGGGTAGAAAATAGGAGGGAAGACATGAATTGGCTTCTCATGTTATGGAATGCTTAATGATGTCCATGTAAGATCTGATTTTTTTCACATAGCACCAAATTGTTTTCTCTATTCCCAATTTTCCGATGGTAACCCATTATTCTCCCACATAGTAACATTTTCAAATATTTCAATTATACATATTTTTTCAAAAAGATAAACATATCATCCTCCGCCTTTGTGCCATTGAATTTATCCATTTCTCCCCCATTAGAAATAAACCCAAGGAACCTAAATTTGACTTGTAGGGTAGAAAAAACACTCCCCTGGATTGACTCTCCCCCGTAAAGATATATCACTTCAAAAAATAGTTTAAAATAGTTAATTCATATACAGAGAGGGGACTTTTATGGCCTCCTCATAAACTGGGATGTGGCTGAACAACGAGGTTCACCCTATTTTTCTCAAACACATCCACTGCCAGTGGCTTGGTCTGAATATCTGCCACATGATCATTAGTTCCCACATAATCAATTTTAACCACAACATGTTTCTCATTTTTCATTGATGAAGTGATGCATGATTTCAATATTATTTGTACAAGAATTATTAACATGATTATTTGTGAAATCGATCACACTCATGTTATCATAGTGAACCACCATTGCTTGTTCCACTTTATTACCAATATTAGTCAGTTTTTTTCATCCAAGTAGTTCTGTTCAATCATTTTTAGTGGATAAATACTCAGCATTAGTTGTATTGAGGGAAGTACCTTCCAATTTATTACTCAACCCGCCAACACATTTCCTTACAATAATAAATGATTCACCACTTGTGAACATTCAATCAGCAACATCTCTATCCTAGATTGAATCAGAAAACACTGATAGTTCACTATCTCTTCCAACAGTAATGTTTACACCGTAATTTCATTGTTCCTTGAATTTACCCCATGAATCTTCTAATTAGTTACATATTTTCTTTCTTCATATTACTATGAAATGGGCCACTAAGAATTTTTCAAATACAATATATTTCAACGTTTTAGTTAAGTACAATAAGCTACCGATGAATCTCCTTTACATGGTTGGATCCAAATGAATCCAACCCTCATGCTTTCCGAGTTTAGTTGCAACCGCAATCGGAGTCGACATTGGCCTAGAGTCATGCATATTGAACTTTTTCAGTAACTCCCATGCGTACATTTCCTAAGAGAGGAAAGTGTGGCCTTTCCTCTGAATCATATTCATCCCCATTAAGTACGTGAATTCACAAATCATAGACATTTAAAATCCATATTTCATGTGATTATAAAATTCATTCAATAATCTATATATTCTTCTCCTTTTTTAAATTTAATCTTCTTCAGATACGAATCTGGTTGAGAATTCCATTCGAATGGAGCTGCTTCAAAAAATAGAGGGTTTTTTAATCTAAAGACATTTTATTCATCATTTCCAATCATATAACTCACAAGTTTTTCATTATAGACCTAATATTTAAGATCACCATTCAATAATGTAGTTTTGACATCAATCAAATAGACTTAATTCCTTTAATGAATATCTATTTAAAGGAAAAGTCTAATAAATTTCGGTATCGCTACTGGAGAAAATGACTCTTCAACATAATCACCCTTAATCTCTGAGTATTCTTTACAACTTATTTGTAACACCCCAAGCCTCCACGATACACTTCTCCTAGAACAATATAGCACCGTGTGTTGTACACATTTTCAAGTTCTAACACACCACAACCAATCAAACAAGCCAATATGAATAGTAATACCCACTTTTTGAAATTTTATAAATATTATCTTTCAAAATGGACTTCATTTTTGGATTCGGAATATCGAAATTATCTTAGGGAGAATTTTTTGTTTTCTCCTGAAAAATTTCAATTTTTAATGAGTAGTGAAAACAATGAGTTATAGTTTAAAACCAGTTTTTATTTAAATAATTTTTAATTTTATTAAAATTTATTTTATGTCAAAATTAATACCTAATATTTATATTTGTTTAATTTAATTCATTGGATTCATTTTATAATATGTTTTGATATATTAAAAATTTATTGAACCTTTTACATTCTTTTACCCTACTCCTATGATCATTTAAAAATTTAAATAAATAATAATTATCCAGCTTATGTGAGTTGAATATAAAAACTCTGAGAGACACGGTTGATATCAGTATGTAAAATGTGGTTCAATAAAATAAAAATTGTTTTTGGTGAATAGTAAATATTTACGTTTATTTAACACGGTTAAAAGTAAATAGGGTAATCAATTATAAAAATGATATTATTATTACCCTACCACATGTCCTAATTCTTTTGGATAAGTATAATACGTCCCAGAAAAACTTTAGGAATAAAATTTGATCCACTTTCATCCACATGGATTAGATTAGGACATTTATTATTATTTAATTCAAAGAATAGTTAAGAGTGCTAAATTCAATGTTTATTAACTAAACATTTTTTAATATATGTTTACACATAAGATAAATTCTAATGTAAATATTCATTAGAAAGATAAATATATTTCTTAAATAAAATTATTTTATTTATAATTTTTAGTCATTAAATAATTTAATTTATTTATGACACAATGATGATGCAATAATAACCTAGTTATAGAAATATTAAAATAATTGATATTATAAATATCCAAATAAATGTAATTTAATAATTTTTATGAATTCCACTAATTTTATAAGTTCATATGTCTTGTTAGGGTTGTACATATTTATTTTTGTATAAGTAATAATGCTGTTATGAATTTAGCAAAAACAAAATACCAAATATTGTCAAAATTTACGTAGAAGAGTTTTTAAAACAAATATTATATTATCAATTGATATTCTATTCCTAAAAATATAATGTTTGGAAAAATGTATTAAATAATATTATATATTTTATTAATGTACAACATGATATTCTATTTGAAGTTTATAGTTTGTTTATTAACCATATAATATATAAATGCAAAACGACATGGTAATTGTCAAACTATTTAACTAAGAGTATAATCTAAATGATAAAGTTAATATAGTGAACCAAACTTTTCTAAGAAATATTGGTTGAGTGTTGTTAGAACCATACCCACCTTATCATTTAAATAATTTAGTTTTCAGGAATTAAAACTGGAATATTATTTTATTAGAACATAATATTTCATGCTTTTCCTAAGGTGCCCTTCACCACCTCTTATAAAAGGGCACTCCAACATCCCTCAAATAATCATCTTAAAATCATTTTGTCTTGGCCAAACCATTCCCAAATACCATTTCAATTGTCCTAACTTTATCATAGAATTCATACATTATTTAGAAAGCCAACCTTACGATCCCTTTTGATCATATCAAATGGAAGAACCCGAAGAAGAGGTAAATATTTCTTCACCTCTTTCAACTTCCAATCTTCTTACACTTCCTCTTTCTTTGTTTTTTCCATTCTAAAATAATAACTCTAATATCTTATATATACTGTGATTTATTATCTATATGGTATCACCAGATTAATTATTCTATCCATCCTTTGAATGACATGTCACCATAAGTGCGTATGTACGGCTTACCGTCTCCATGTAGTGGTGTAATTTTTTTTCAATACATTATTATTTTGATGCATATAATAATGGCATATAATTGAGTTATATAATAAATATAACATGATAATTATTATTTATATATTATATACCATCAAATTATTTGTTATTTTAATTTCAAAATTGTTATATTGTCGCTCGTGCGTACGTACGGATTACCGTCTCCACAAACTCGATAAAATTCATTCCCCATCGTATCCATTCAAGACTAATTTTCATTTTATGATTAAAAGTAATATTTAAAGACTTTATATCATTATGAATATGAATATGATACATCATATCCACAACAATCATTACTTATGTAACAAATCATATAATGGAAAACGAATTAGTTAACATCTGAAATGAAGATAATACTAAGATATTATTAACAAATCAATGTTAAAAGATCATATATGATATCATATAAAGGTATATTATTTTTGTATAAATTAATAACAATTATTTCACCATTATATAGGAGGTCAACCTACCCTGTTCCATGTAAAATTACAAGGTAAGGGTTAATTTTACAATCTCATTATCATCCGAGGTTTTTTTATACATGAATATCTATTGTGACCTCTTTATCATCCACACCCGTGTTTCTTAAAAGTGTATTTCAAAACATTCTTAATATTTTATAGATGATGGGTTAAATTCAATTATACCCTTGTTTTACTTTTTAAAAGATTTTTATAAAAGAATCTTTCTGTTTTTTTCCAAACAATGTCCTTTATAATCATTTTTACATAATTAAAGTAAGAATGTCCTTTTTTACTTATACCGCGACGACTGCTATTTTCCACAGTTATGACATCGTCGAAGCTTCCCATAAAATCTTATAAGAATATTTTGAAAATAAATTTTTTCATATATAATTATATGACTTTCAAATTATTTCAATATATAAAGAGATATTTCTCTAAAAAAGGTTTTGATTTCATCTATGTCAACATCCTTTGATAGATTTTAAGTTTATTTGAAGATAATTTATTAGGATAAAAAACTTCCTTATTTTATTGATGTTTTTTTGATATGTTTTATTGTAGATGTTTCATTTCTATAACATTCATGGTTTATGGATAGAGTGTTGACATATCCTATGCTAGTTTTAATACAAATGTTTTTGTTATGTTTAAACATTTTCATATGAAAAATGCATTGGACATAGTAAGTGATTGGTGGAGCCCGCTATAGCTCCTCTATGCATCGCTAGGTCTCATGAGACAAACTATTTTCTTGTCACAAGGACTGGAAAAAATATTACCTTTATTCTTGGCACAAGGCCTTGACAACGTGGTTAGAATTCTGGCATTATGCATTGCATCATTATAAAAGTGTCTATTGATATTTCATGTTATTATTAGACTAGTAGAATATCCATGTGAGTAAGTAAATTGAATTATTTTGATTTATATTTTCTGTATTATGATGATATTTATGTTGAAATGGATTTTGTTTTAGGTTTATACATTTCTTTATATGTTTATGCTGGTTTATGAATGTTTCAACTATATTGTTATCTATAGTGAGAATCTGAGCTCACCCATTTTTATGTTTTATTTTTCCCAGGATGTGAAAAAGTATATTATGACTGACCTATAAGGATAGTCTATAGGATCTCAGTGTTTTCTATGGAAAACATTGTTGTGGTTTTCCATTTTATGATGTAATGTAAACCTTTTGAATGTATGTAGTACTTCCAAGGATACTAAACTAATCGGTCTTTCGAGACTTGACATTTTGTGATCATGCCAATGATATGTAATAATGCACTGACTCTAGGTAACTAGGGTCAGGGCATTACAGTAGGTATCATAGGATGTTTAGTAAAAACCTTGGAATCTAGATTTAGATAAAATCTAATTAAAGAAAATAGCCCTAAGATTGAATTTGAGGATTGGTAGAGAATAACTTCCTAGAATTTCAGTATTGTTGAGATTTTTTGAGTGTTCCAAGTATTAGATCCCTGTCTGGATATGAGAAGGTAGAGGTGGCTCTGTCATAGATTTACCTTGGGGTAAACCCCCAAAACACCGCTTTGATCTAGACATGAACAGGAACAAGTGCACAACAATGGGACTTGCAACACTCTTTGTTACGACACTCCCGGGGGGATATGCTTAGGATATTTCTTATTTTCCATAAAAACCATTATGAAGGGTTTATGAGTATATATACATCCATAATGAAAACATTTTTTTGATTATGGATCATATCCATAAATAGATCAATTTATGTTATGTGTTTAACAAGTTTGGATTTATGTATTGCGATTAATAAACTAATCTAGTTTATACCACTGTTTAGAAATGGTTCCTAGTGGATGTAATGGAAACCATATCATTTAACGCACTCCATGTAGGGATTTCCCTCCTACTCAAGATAATTACAGTAGAGATGGTGATGAAAATGGTGTTGATCAGGTAATTACCACACTAGGAAAACTCATTCAGGTTATGAATAATAGCCTTCCCCATATGGAGCACCTTGATCCATAGCATAGAGGATCAATATTGGATACCTTAATGAGGAAACAACCACCAATATAAAATGGGGGTAAAAATCCACTAGTAGCCGATCAATGGATAAATACCTTAGAGAAAATTTTTCATGCCTTGGGGAGAAGTGAAAGGGAAAAAGATGTCATGGCAGTTTACTGTTCACAGGAGATGCTGATCAATGGTGTTCATTGATTCAAAACACAAAAGAAGATAATGAAGTATCAAATATGTAATGGAGGGAGTTTAAATAAATTTCATAGAAAAATACTTTCAACATGATCATCGAGCGGACATGGAAAGAAAATTTCTTAGTCTGAGGAAAAAAGGGGATGGGAATGTCACAAAGTATAAAGCTAACTTTACAGGTTTAGTGAGGCATGCTGCAGATTATATACATAATCCAAGAAGTAATATTGATCATTTCTTTGATGGGTAAAACTCATTTCTCTATTAATCATTGGTCTGACAATCCTTCTCATCGTACAAAGATATTGTATAATTTTCTTCAAGACAGAAAAAAAAAATTTATGTCTTACAACTATAATGAAAAGCAAGAGAAGAAGAGATCTGTTAAACTCCAGAAATATAGATAAGGGGAAGAAGGGAAAAGTTGAATATCCATCCTCCAGTAAATGTTGGAAGAAACACTCCGGTACTTCCCTAAAGGGAATGAGAGTCTATTACATGTTTGGTGAGAAATTCCACCAAGATCATGATTCGAAGGGGAGGAATGAGGCTGTCGATGTTGAATGCTGCAATTATATAGAAATGGGGAATTATGTGAATGAATTTCTGAAGCATCAGAGGAACTTACCTATGAAAAGGCCAAGGGATCAAGGCCAAGCATATGTTATCACTACCGCTGAGTTTGAAGCTCCGAAAGATGTGGTGGAAGGTAATTTAATGGATTCCTTAAGTTTAGAAAATGCTTTATTTGATTCTGGATCATTGCATTGTTTCATATCATCCCAGTTTACTAAGAGAATTAGAAATTTCCAATTTGATTTAACAATGGTGTTGTCAGTCAAAACTTTTAAGGGATGTATCATTACAACAATGTTCTGTGAATCAGTCCCCATTTGGGAATATAAATTTGATTTATCTTTTGATGTCATCATTATAACCATGATTGAATTTGAAGTAATCCTCAGTATGGATTTGATTTTATACCATTAAGCGAAAATTTATTGTAAGAATGAGATGGTTAAAATTTTTCATGATGATAAGGAGTACCTTACCTTTAGATAAAGAATGTTACAACCTAATTATAATCTATATCCACCCCCAATTGCTCAACTAAATTCAATTATCTGGGAGAAGAGAATGAAATAACTATGGGTGAGGAAAGGAATGTTCAAATAGAGGATTTACCTATTGTGCAAGAATATGTTGATGTGCTTCCAGAGAATTTACCTGGACATCCTCCATAATGAGAAATTGAGTTTTCCGTCAATTTAATTCCTAGTTCGAGGCCCATATCAAAGACCACTTACACAATGGCCCCTGTGGAATTAATGGAACTAAAGAAGCAACTATAGGAATTGAGTAATAAAGGATTTATTCACCCTAGTGTTTCTTCATGGGGAGCCCCTGTCCTTTTTGTTCAGAATAAGGATGGATCTATGATGTTGTGTATTGCCTATAGGGAGATCAATTTTATAACAATAAATAACAAGTGTCTTCTACCTCTCATTGATGATTTATTTGACCAACATCATAGATCTCTTTAAATTTTAAATATTGACCTTCGATCTGGATATCATCAATTGTCTGTGAAGAAGGAAGACATTCCGAAAACAGTATTTCGAACTAGGTACAAGTATTACGAGTTTACAGTAATGCCTTTTGGATTGACTAATGCACCCTCTGTCTTCATGGATATAATGAATAATGTCTTCAAATAATATATTGTTGACTTTGTAGTGGTATTTATTGATGATATCTTTGTATACACCAAGAGCTACGAAGATCGTGAAAATCACTTGCACATTATACTGAAGACTCTTAGAGACATGAATTATAAGGGATGTTTAGCAAGTGTGAATTCTGGCTTCATGAGATTTCATTACATAGCCATATTTTCGCTGAGGATGGAATCTCTGTTAGTCCTTCAAAGACCAAGGAAATCCATGAATGGCTAGCACCAATGAGTATACTCGAGGTACGCAGTTTTATTGGTTTAGTAGGTAATTATCGACGTCTCATCCAGAATTTTTCCAGGTTGGCTAACCCATTAACAAAGCTCATAAAAAAAGGGGTTAAATTCGTTTTTACCAAAGAGTGTGAAGAATGTTTTGATGAAATTAAGAAAAAATTAGTCAATGATCTTATATTGAATCTACCATCGGGGAATGATGGGTTTGTTATTTATTGTGACTCTTCAAAGAAAGGATATGGTTTTGTCCTATGTAGAATGATAGGGTTATTTCCTATGCATTGTGAAAGCTAAAAATTCATGGTCCAAACTATCATACTCATTATCTTCAGTTAGAAGATGTAATATTAGCTTTTATGATTTGGAGACACTATATCTATGATGAATATTTTAATATATATACTGGTCACTAGAGTTTGAAGTATATTTTACCACAGAAAAAACTCAACATGATGAATAGGAGTTGTATTTAAATACATAATGAATATGATTTCACTATAAACTACCACCTTGGGAAGGAAATAAAGCTGGAAGATGATTTGAGTAGAAAGGATCATGGAGTTTTGAACAATATGAGAGTTGAAAAAGATCTGATATACATGGATCAAGTAAAGATAGATATGGGAATCACCATGGAAGGTGAAACATCAATACCATTTCAAATGGTTTCCAAACCATATTTACATGAAAGAATAAATAGTTCTCAGACCGATGATAATGTGTTTCAAAAGAAGATTAATGCTGTGAATGATGGGATATTGAGTGACTTTGTGTATGAAGATAGAATTTTGAAAATTTGGAAGTGCCTTTGTGATCACGATATACCAGATATAAAAATGAATTTTTTGGAGGATGGTCATTGTTCCAATCTCTCAATACACCCTGGTAGCACAAAAATGTATATATATTTGAAGGAACGTTTTTGGTGGGAAAACATGAAAAGATAGATTTCCGATTTTGTGTCAAGATGTATGGTTTATCAAAAAGTGAATGCTGGAAAGCAACAGCCTGGAGGAGTCATGAAACATATTCCCATACCAGAGTGGAAATGAGATAATATTATGATGAACATTGTCATGTGAATACCAAAGACTCCATGAAGGAATGATGCAATATGTGTCATTGTTGATAATCTTACCATGTCATCACATTATCTTGCTAAATGAGAAGATTGACCACTTGAACGTCCAGAAAGACTATATATTAATGAAGTTGTGAGACTTCATGGAGTACCCATATCAATTATTTCTGATCGTGATACATGTTTGAAATCATGATTCAAGAAATGTATTCATAAAGACTTGGATACTGAAAATCGTTTGAGCACTTCCTACCACCCTCCAACTGATGGAAAATCGGAAAGGACTATTCAAACAATAGAAGACATGATGAGATCATTCCCACATGAGTTTCAGGGTCTGTGGGATCAATATTTACCTCTGGTAGAATTTTCCTCTAACAATAGCTTCCATTAATGTATTTAGATGGTACCATATGAAGCATTATATGGAAAGGGATATCACACACCATCTTATTGCGATGATTTTGGTGAAAGAAAAACATGTAGGCCCATAACTTGTGGAGGAAACAATGGAAAATGTGAAGGTAATCCCAAACCACATCAGGGCTTCTCAATGTAGATAGAAGAGATATGCTGATAACACAAGGAAGGATTTTTAATTTATGGTTGGAGATCATGTTTTTATGAAGGTGTCTCCTTGGAAGGGTGTTATATGTTTCGGTAAGAATTTTAAATTTAGTCCCATGTACATCAGACCTTTTGAAATTCTAGAACGAATTGGGGATGTAGCTTACCATTTAGAAATGTCTCCAAGTCTCTCCAAAGTGTATGATGTGTTCCACATATCACTGTTATCAAAATATATGCAAGACCCAATGCATGTACTCAACTATGAGGAATTAGAACTGGAACTCGATCTGTCTTATTTTGAAGATCCTTTCATGATTTTTGATACAAGAGAACATGTGATGAGAAACCAGACGACTTGTCTAGTAAAAGTTATATGCAGAAACCATAAGATGGAAGAGGCAATGTGGGAACCAGGGGAACTTATGATAAAGAACCACTAGAGACTTTTTACGTAGTAATACCCTATAAATCTCAAGGATGAAATTATTTGATGGAGGGGAGAATGTAACACCCCAAGTTATCATGTTACGCGTCTCTTTGAATAATACAGTGGTCTGTGTTGTACACAACTTCCAGTTCTAACACACCACAACCAATCAAACTAGCTATTATGAATAGTAATACACACTTTTTAATGTTTTATAAAATTTATCCTTAAATAAGATGTAAATATTGTTTGGTGAATAGTAACATTTTACTTTAATTTACCACGGTTAGAAGTAAATAGTGTAATTAAGGGTAAAAATGATATTATTATTACCCTAACACATGTCATAATTCTAATGTATAAGTATAATTTGACAAAAAACAACCTTAGTATTAATATATGAAGCTCTTTTGTCCACTTTTATTAGATTAGGAAATTTATTATTATTTAATTCAAATAACAGTTAAAAGTGTTAAATTGAATGTTAATAACTAAACCATTTTTAATATTGTGTTACAAAAAATATAAATTCGACTATAAATATTTATTAAAAATATAATATTATTTCCTACATAATGGTTTTTTATTTATAATTTTTAGACGTTATATAATTTATTTTATTTTTGACACAATGATGATGCAGTAATCACCTAATTAATGAAATAGTAAAACAATTGATATTATAAATATCCAAATAAATGTAATTTAACACTTTTTATAAATTAAAATAATATCATTGGTTAATATGACATGATATGGTTTTTTAGATGAATTTATTTTGATGTAATAATTCTATTATGAATTTAGAAAAAAGTTACCAAATAGTGTCAAAATTGATATAAAAGTGTTCTAAATCAAATATTATATTATCAATTGATATACTATTCATAAAAATGTAAGTATTGTAAAAAGGTATTAAATAATATTAGATATGTCATTACTGAACCACTTGTGGTTCGCATGGATGTTTATAGTATGTTTATTAACCATATAATATAAAAATACAATGATACATAGTAAATGTCAAACAATTTAACTAAGAGTTAAATCAAAACAATAAAGTTAATATAGTGACCCAAACCTATCTAAAACCTATTGGTTGTGTGTTTTTAGACCCATACCCACCTTATACTTTAAATATTTCATTTAGGAGACATTAGGAACCGAAAATGATTTTATTATAAGATAATATTTCTGGCTTTTCCTAAGGTTCCATTCACCCCTCTTATAAAAGGGAACTCCCCCTTCTCTTAAATTCACACATTCAAAGCATTTTGGAATCCCCAAACACTGCCCAAATACCTTCTAAATTGTCCTCCCTTAATCTTATAAGCCTTCCTTTATTCAGAAATCCATCCTATGGATCCCTTTTTAATCAAATCAGTAGGAAGAACCTGAAGAAGAGGTAAATATTTCATCACCACATTCATGTTCTTTTCTTCTTCGACATATTTTTTCATTGTAGTTTCCATTATAAAATAATAACTCATGTATCTTCTATATAATGTGAGTTTATTATAAATATGGTACAACCTTATTCATTATTTTATCCATCCATTGAATAAAATTTCACCATACTTGTGTACGTACGACTTACCATCTCCATATCGTGGTGTAATTGTTATTCCATACATTATTATTTTAATGGGTATTATAATGATGTATAATTGATTTAAATTATAAATATAACATGATAATTATTCTGTATTTATGATATACCATCCAATTATATATTATTTTAAAATCAAAATAATTATATTGTCGCTCGTGCGTACGTATGGATTACTGTCTCCACAAACGTGATGAGATTCATTCCCCGTCGTATCCATTAAAGACTAATTTTCATTTGATGGTTAAAAATATTGTATAATTAATTAAAATTATTTTGAATATGAATAAGATATATCATATCCACAACAAACATTACTTACATAAAAAATCAAATAAATGAAAACGAATCAGTTAACACCCAAAACAACGATAATACTAAGATATTATTATGAATGCAATGTTAAATGATGATAGATGATATCATATTAATGTATTTGATTATTGAATAATTTAATAACAAATATTTAACCATTATATAGGTGGTTATCCTACCCTTGACCAAGAAAAAGTACAAGTTAGGGGTTGATTTCACAATCTTTTTATCTTCTGAGGTTGTTTAATACTTGAGTATCTTCTAGGAACACGTTATCATCCACATCTGTGTTTCTTAAAAGTGTATTTTAAAACATTCTTACTATTTTATATACTATGGGTAAATGTAATTTATACAATTTGTTGACATTTTATAAGATGTTTATAAAGGAATCATTCCGTCATTTTAAAAACAATGTACTTTATAACCTTATTGTCAAATTTAAGGTAAGAATGTATTTTTTTTAACTTATATGGCAAGTGTGGATTTTTTCCACTGTTATAACATCGCCGATGATTCCCTTACAATATTATAATAATATTTTCAAAATAAATGTTATCTTTTATAATTATATGAATTTTAAATGATTTCATAATAGAAAGAGATATTTCTCTAAAAAATGTTTTGATTTCATCTATGTCAACATACATTGATGGATTTTATGTTTATTTGAAGTTGATTTTTAATGATACAAAACATCCATATTTTATTGAAGGTTTTGTTATATGTTTTACTATAGATGTGTTGTATTTATTCACGTCATTGTTTATGGATAATTTATTGACATTTCTTACGCTAGTTTTAATATGAATGTTTATGTTATTTTTAAAACTTTTCAAATGAGGAATGCATTAGACATAGTAAGTGATGGGTGGAGCCCGATATAGCTCCTTGATGCATTGGTAGGTCTCATGAGATAAGATAGTGTCTTGGCACAAGACCTTGATAAAATCTTATTTTTAGTCTTGGGACAAGGCATTGACGATGTTGTTATGATGTCTGGCAGTATGTATTACATCATTATGAAAGTGGCTATTCATATTGCATGTGATTATTCGACTAATAGAATATCCATTTGAGTAAGTAAATAGAATTATTTTGATTTATATTTGACATATTATGATGATGTTTATGTTTAAAAGCCTTGTAATTTATATTTATACTTTCTCTTAAATATTTATGCTTATTTATTATGGTTTCTACTATATTGTTATCCTTAATGAGCATCTAAGATCACCCCATTCTATGTATTATTTTTGCCATTATGTGAATAAATATATTATGACATACCAGTAGGGATAGTATATGGGATATCAATTATGTCTATATAAACCATTTCATTGTAGTTTTCCATTTTATGATGTAATTTAAACCTTATGAAATTATCTAGTACTTCCAACGCTATTAAACTAATCGGTCTTTTGAGACATGATCTTTTGTGATCATGCCAATGATACGCAATAATTCTCCAACGTTGGGTAACTGGGGTCAGGGCGCTACATTATTAAAATGAGTATGGTTCCATAATTGATCGGAGTATATAATTTTCATCATCCCTCATTCTTATTTACTCTATTGGATCTTTCAAATCCCCAATCATGTAATTTTAATCAATTTACACTATTCAATTTTGTCTATGAGATTTGAAAGATGATTCATTAACCATTTTTTAATTTTATGATTCATATTCTAAATCATTTTATTTTTTTCAACAAAAAATATTTTTCAAATCCTCCACTATTTTAGAATCCGAATATATCACTCGACTGTTGAACCTACAATTTCCAGTGACATGATCTCCACAAATATTGCATAATAATATGGTTAGAAAACAATTGAAATAGTGATTCTCAAAGCTTCTTCCTCATACATCATTATTTCACCCCTTAAAGGGAAAAACATCCAAGCATCATCATAATTGTGGATCTCATCAAGAATTAATTTCATGAAATTTATGTTTGACAAATACAAAAAACGATGTCTTCAACTTTTGAATGCCCATATTGGTAAATGTTCACAACATCACCATAGATGACATTCTTGAACACTTGTTCTCTAGTATATAATAAATAAGACCAACACATGTCGGTACATTCTTTAACCAAACTGTCTAGAATAAATAAAATTTATCTTCATCAAAAATGATCCTCCATCATATCTGTATTTGAATAGTGAATTAATTTATCATTCAAAGATAGTGACTTCGTCACATTGGAAATAAAGAATAAACATCCATATCTACTTCTTAGGTTCTCCCCCGAAGAAAATGCTTCACATTCAATCCCAACAATTATATTCACAAATAAAATAAAAAATGTATTAGTGGAATAAGGTGGATCCTCCTTGCTTTTTCAGTATGAACTACATGGTTTTGATCATCTTCTCAACCATGTTGCTCCATTTGATCTAGTCTTCATCCACTCACGTCTTAATATATATTATGATTTATGTTGTTGTGGTATGGATATCTTCAAATTATATTCTTCTTTATGTGTAGAAATGTTTCTCTTAATAGCTAGAATGGATGACACATTCTTACTCCTCTTATGTGATGCTTCTTGTTCTGGTATTAGGATCAAACAACCTTTTGAAATGTTACTAAATTTCATGCATCTCTCACATAGAACATCTTTACTACATGATTTTACTTTTTTTAAACCCTCATGAACCTTTCCTTCATCATGTGGAAGATTTTCTTTTCCTTTTTCACTATCCATAACATGTGCATCTCCACGTTTCCTCATTCATTGCAAATATTATGGCCAAACAACCTAGTGTCCATTAGGAATTGTAGTTGCATATTTGGATCTTCCACATGAGTTCTTATGTGTTTCAACCCTCTTAGTATTTCTATTGGATGATCTACACTTAAAATTATTAGATTTAGAATCTAAGGACATTATAGCATCATTAATTTAGATCTTTTGGGGGAATTTATGTTTATGATGTTCTTCAGATTTATATTTAAGGATGATTCTTCATAATTTTCTTGTTTTTTTCTTATTTTCATATTTCATATGGATACATGATGAGATGATCATGTAACAGCCTGAGGACCACTTACATTATATACATCATAGATGTTATCATGAATTAAAAAATCCATTATTAGTAAATATATGGTTCTAATCCCATGGATGTTGTTTCTTCATCTCTATATTTCTCTCACATCGGATAGGATTCAATTGTGAATTTCGATGTTGAGGATTATACCATCAATTTAATGCTCAATTCCCAAATCTATTGAAGCACCAAAATTTATCCACAAATCTTGATTTAGATATATCTCTTGCATAAAGGTGGTGTTCCTTCATCATGACTTGATGATCTCTTTGGGGGAAACTATCTTCAATAACCTTTATCCCATACATCCTAGTCATGGTGGTGGTTTTCATATCATGTTTGTTCATCCATACATATCCAGCCATTCCCTTAAAACATGTACTCTTCATGATAATGGGTTTAGAGGCATTAACATGAGTTTTTCTATATGATACATGTTTCTTTTGAGCTTCTTGAGATAGATCATAAAAAAGATGTCATGATATCCTTATGAAATGTTGGAGGTCTTTTATCTTTATAATACATTGGGGCGAATTGAGTATCCACAACAAATGTTTCATTCTTCAATGAAGTCTCAATATATGTCTTCTCATGATTGACCAACCAGGATTCCAAATCTAGACATTTCATGGGGATTATTTTTTGTTCATAAATCATAATAATATTTTCTTTATAACCCTTTTACATTCAGACAACATATTATTTATATATCTTTACATTGTTCTGAATCACATATTCATTTCCATATTTTTTATAAAAAGGCTTCAACCTATCCAGAGAGATTTAAATATTCGTGATATTTTCCTTCCAAGCCATTTTCCAAATTATTGTTTCTCTTTAGAACTAGGTGATCTACAACTACATACATTGAAATATTCTATAAAAAAATGATGAATCATTATTCATGAATAAAATGATGATATTTTCTTAGTCTTTCAATTTCAAATGGGGTTGTAGATCCGTCGATGTTGGCACTTGTAATAGGATCATTATATTGATACAACATCCATAGGTAATGAATCATACCTCCTAATCACTGGAAAATTTTGATTTATAGGAGGGTAAAGTTTTATCCTTTTCTCTGGTAGATATCTAAGACACCATCTGTTTACCTTCCATGACTGATATTTCATCATTATCAAAAATTTATGCAGAACTATATACTGCCTCTTATTTAGATAATATTTACTTCTTCAACTATATCTTCACTTTATTTTTCATGTTTGTCGAAGTGTTGCAGGATATAGACTTCTTCTCATATATAACTGAATCTTCATCAAAAATTAAATTCATTATTGACTCAGGAAAGAAAACTCAAATCCTCTACTTCATAGAATTATTGTAGAGTATTCAAAATATGTGAACCATGTCCTATAATACAAATTATAAGACCCTCATAGAACCCTGAGATGGATGGGTTGAATCAGGGTGTCAACTTTTAATCTTAATGTGACGAATCTTTTTCCCATGATGGTAGGACCCCATTAAACCTATATGATGGATTATAATAGTAATAAAACAATCACATGTAGAGGGAAAACAATAAACTTTTACCTGGTTCATCATTGATAGATGCGTCTATGGAGAATGCACTAAAAATGTGTCAAACGTACCATAACCCACCAATATTCACTAGTTGTGGAATACAAATGTTCGTTTATAGTCACATTGTCTCAGGAACACAGCCTTTATAAGAATTCATGGATATCACAATGATTTAGTTATAACACTTCTATTGAGTCCCCCTTACTCACTTCTATGGGTTATGCCTTACTTAGTTTATCGACTTGATGTTCTCCTCAACATATTGGAATTGAAGTCTTAGTCTTTATCCCGCATGAGAAAATACATTCATCGTTGTATGGAATTTTTGTACTTGAAATCACTAATAAAAAAACAGGATATCAAGGTATTGATAGAATCTCTACACTTCTCCTACATGTAAAACCTGATCTTGTGCACAAGATTTGTGATTTTTCATTTATGATAAATTTAACATAACCCTTACTTTACGTGAAACCCATATCTTTCAAAAAACTACACCATAGAGTTCACATTTTCTTTTTAAACTAAAGGAACACCTTGCATATAATTTTCTCTCTCTATTTATCATTCCTGTGCAATATATTCGGGAAAAGGATAAACTCTATCATTGATCAAATTTTGTTGAGTCTTGAGTGGTAGTATCCATCTATTTATAGTCCTCAATTACACTGCATGAAATTTTCCGATGTGTCTTCATCGATGTGTGTAAGATTGATTATGATCACACAAAACCCATTTTAACGTCATATTTGGCACGCATGATTTTCTACGTAATAGTATCTTTCACACACATATAAATATTTCACTAACATTCTTCCTTTTCCATATGTTGATGCCTAGATCCCAAATCAAGTCTTTTTCTCAACTTTCAAAACACCCTTCAAGCATACATGCAACACCCTTTTCCAAAAAAACTTCTTTCTATATACAAATTGTTTGACCCAAAAAATTGGAAAACACTGGGAAATGATGCCACTTTCAAAACTATATTTTTCTTGACCTGTAATTTCTGTTTCCTTATAAAATGTCTTATCTTTCATTGAAGAATGAAAAAAAAACACAATCCATACTCTATTTCCCATACACAACAACCTTGGTTCCAACAATCTGCTCCTTTTTATTTTTTTGAAATATAAAGATAAATTAAATGAATCTCCAGCCACTAACAAAACCATATATGCAAGAAACAACTCAGTGAACACTCTAAGTATACATGAGAAATGGTCGGTGTAGAAAACAAGAGGCAATACATGAATTGGTTTCTCATTTTTTGGAATACTTTGTGATGTAAAATTAAAAACTGACTATTTCCTCATAACATCAAATTGATTTCTATAATCTCAATTTACCCTTTGTAACTCATTATTATTCACCAATTTATGATTTTTGAATTTCTCTACTCTCCATCCACATTTATCCAGAAAAAATTTCATCCTCTGGTATTGTTCGATTGAATTGATCCATTTCTCTTCCATTGGTAATAAACCCGATAAACCTTATTTTTGAAATATAGAGTAGAAAACACACTCCCCATGGATTTTATCTCCCCCAATAAACCTTCACCAAATCACAAATAGATTAAAAATGTTAATTAATCTAGGGGGAGAGGAATTTTATGTTTTCTTCAAGCACTAGGAGGTGGATGAACACCATGGTTTAACATGTGTTTCTCAAACACATTCACTACCCGTGGCTTGGTTAGAATATCACCCACAAGCTCATCACTTCATACATGATCAATTTTAACCTTGAATTGTTAAACTTTGTCCTTGATGAAGTGATATCTTATTTCAAATTATTCATACAAGAATGATGAAATGGATTCTTTGTGAGATCATTTACACTCTTGTTATTATATTTAATCACCAATTTCTATTTACTTCATCAACAATATTAGTCTGTGTTTGTATCATACAATGTAGTTGAGTGAAATAATTTTTAGCAGAGATATACTCAGTATTAGAATTATTGATACAATTTATTTCATATTTCTTAATATACCAGCCCACATATCTCTTTCCAATGACAAATGTACACTAGTTGTAGACTTTCAATCAATAACAACACCATCCCAATATGCATTAGAAGATGAAGATATATCATTATCCCTTCTTGTATAAAAAAATAATCCAAAAAATTATTGTTCCTTGAATATACCCATTGAGTTATTTAACGGTCGCCATATGTTATTCTTTCAGATTTATGTGAAAGCGGGCTGCTAAGAATGTTGGAAAAACAATTTATGACTGTGTTTTAGATATGTAAAATAAGATTCCAATGATTTTCCTATACATGGGGGTATCCCCATGACACCCACCCTCATGATATCAATGTTTAGTTCCAACTGGAAACAGAGTCGACATTGGTTTCGAGTCATGAATATTGAACTTTTTCAGTAACTTTCGTTCAAACTATTCTAGAGAGATGAATGTGTGGTATTTACTTTGAATAATATTCATTTCCAAGAATTATTTGATTTTACCAATCATAGAAATTTAAAGTTAATATTTCATTTTATTGGAAAATTAATTCACTAATCCCTATCTTCTTCTAATTTTTTTATTGAATTTTCTTCATATATGAATCCAATCGATAATACCATGATTGTGAACCTACTTCAAACAAAATATGGTGCATTAATCTACAGAAATTTTCATCAACATTTTTAATCATAAATCTGAATACTCATTCAATGTAGTCCTCTTATTTAAAAATAACCATTGAAGAATGAAATTTTCATATCCATCGAATAGACATTGTACCTTTTTTGAATTTCTATTGTAAGGAAAATTCTGATCAATTAAAATCTTGCTACTGGAAAAAAAGAATCTTCAACATCATCACCTTTAATCTTTGAATATCCATTAATGATTCTTTACATGACGATGTTTCCATAATTTATTGGAATTTAGAACATTCATAATCTCTCGTTCTTCATTGTTATGTGGGAGCATTCCAATCTGCGATGATGTTAGATTGACCAATTTCAACTATTATGTTTCTCCTAAGAGTTTTGAACAATTTTTCACCATTGATTATTCTTTTGAATCTTATTCGAAATAATATTTCTTTTGTCAATCCAACATATTTTTGAAGTCCTCCACTATTTCATTATCTAAATAAATCACTTGACAACTAAACCTTCTTTTTCCAATGACATGATATTCATGAAATATACATAACAATCAAGTTAGAAAACAATTGTAATATTGATTTTGGCATCCTCTTCATCATTCTTCATTCTTTATCCCCATTAAGGGAAAAACATCACATCATCTTCTTAATGGTGGATATCATTAAGAATGAATTTCATGAAATTTTTGTAAGATGAATACAACAGAATGTGTCTCCAACTTGTGATAGTCCATACTAAGAAACTCTCAAAACATCACCAAGGATGATGATCTCGAAAACATGTTCCCCAAGGTATCATAAATAATCTCAATCCATGATGGTAGCATCATTATCGTAACATTCTAGAATGGAACAATTATATCTTCATCAAAAATGATCATCCTTTATATATGTATTTGATTATTAAATTGGAGAGTCATTCAAAGATGGTGACTTTTTCGTCATGGAAATCAAGAATAGATATCCCTCTCTCCATTTTAGGTTTTCCACCCTAAGAACATTCTTCAACTTAAATTCCCATAATTATAAGAAAAAATAAAATTCAAATAAATATCAGGGGAATAAGGTGGATCCTCATTGCTCCATCAATATGAACTATAGGTTGAGATGATCTTCTCAACCATGTTTCTCCATTTGATCCATACTTCATGCACTCATATCCAAACATTTGTTCTAATTTATGTTGTTATAGCATAGATCTCTTCACATTATCTTCTTTTTTGTGTTGATAATTGTTCCTCTTAACAGAAATCAAGGAAGATACATTCGTACTCCTCTAAATGAATTCTTCTTATTCTTGTATTTTGGTTAAGCAAACTGTTTCAATCTGACCATAATTTAGGAAACTCTCACATAGAACATATTTAACAAATCAGATTCCTTTTATTTTTAAAAACTCTCATGCACTTTGTCTTAATCATATGGAATCTTTTCATTTCCTTTTTCACCAACCTTGGTCTATACATCTTCATGTTGGCTCATTCTTTCCAAATATTATGTCCAAACAAAAAATATGTCTTAGTAACTATTGTATCATGTTTTGATCTTCCACATGGTTTCTTCTGAGAGTCATCCCCCATAGTATTTTTTTAGATGGACTACCCTAAAAAATCTTGGATTTATAATCTAGGGTCCTCTTAGCACTCTTACATTATATCTTCCTAGGAGAATTTATATTTATGAGATTCATCCAATTTTTTCCCAAGGTAACTTCTTCATACTTTTCCTTATTTTGTGATTTTATTTTCATATCATATTTGGATACATGTAGAGATGATCTTGTACCGACCATTTTACCACTACCATTACATACATCAGAGATGTAATCAAGCTTCCAAATCCATTTGTAGTGAACTGATTGTTCTAGACCCATGGATGTTGCTTCTTCATCTCTGAATTTCTCCTCCGTGAGATAGGCTTCCTTTGTGATTTTTTATTTTGAGGATTGTACCCTCAATTTAGTGCATAATTCCCAAATATATTTCAGCACAAAAATTTACCTAGAAATCATGATTTATATATATCTCTTACATATGGTTGTTGTTCCATATTCATGACATGTTTAACTCTTTGATGGAAATTGGATACCATACTCATTCTTCTATCCACCTAAGTCATGGTGGTCAGTTTCAAATATCCTTTCATTATCCACACATGTCTAGTTATTTCCTTAAACCCTTAACCCTTAATGATCATTGTTTTAGAGACATTTATATAGGTTGGTTTGTATGGAATTATTTTCTCAATTTCTTAAGATAGATCATCACAATATACCATGATCTTCTTATCACATGTTTGAGGTCTTTCAACATTAGAATCCTCCAGGAATCATTGATTATCCACAACAACAATTTATTTATTTTATAAAGTCCCAATATATTTATTCTCCAGATTGTCCAACCGGGATTCCAAATCTAGACATTTCATATTTAAGATGATTTTTGAATCATCAATCATAATCATTTTGTCTTCACAAACCATCTTTATTCTAACAAATTATTCTTCATACAGTTTGACTTTGTTCTGAATCAAAGAGTCATGTTCCCTATTTGTTTCTTCAGAGTCTTAAACTTATCAGAAGAGATTTAAACATACATATACCTTTACATCCAATCTAGTTTTAATTTTATCAGATTCATTTTCCATCTCGGGGATCTCCACCAATATATGCTGACAAATTCTACAAACAAGGATGACTCTTTCTTATAGAATATCCTAAAGATATTTTCTTATTATTTTAATTTTATCAGTGGTTATAGATTAATCAACATTGGAACTTGTACTAGGATCATTATTTTGAGTAATTCTACCAAAGTGATAAGACATAACTTCTGATCACTTGAAAATATTGAGTTACATGAGGTAGAAGTGTCGTCCATTTCTTTGGTGGAAACCTAAGCCTCCTACACTTTACATTCAAAGACTGATATGTCTTAATTATCATAATGGAATGAAAAATATATATAAAACCACTTATTTGGATGAGAATCAAATGTTCAACTATATATTCTCTTTATTTTTCTTATTTTTCAGGGTCTTGATGAAAATAGACTTTTTCTCAAAGATAAATGAATCTTCATCATGATTGAACATCGTTATTTACTAAGGGAAAAAACTCAATTCCTCTACTGAATATAATTAATGTAGATTATCAAACAAACATGAACCTTTCCCTATGATAACACATCTAGGACCCAAGAACACCCTGAGAGTGAGGAGTGAATCAGGGTATCAAAATTTTCATTTAATGTGACAGATCTTTTTCCCACATCAGTAGGAACTCATAAATCTTATATGATGTATTACAGTAACAACAAAACAATCTCATGTTGAAGGAAAATTCAACACTTTTACATGGTACACCACTAAGGGCTATGTCAAAGGAGATTACACCGACAGTGTGTAGAACATAAAAAAATACACTTATCTTAACTAGTTGTGGAATACAAAATTTTTTCCACATTCACTATGTTCTAGGAATAATACCCTTACAATAATCTCAGGATAGATCATTGTGTCCCTCATAACACTTCTATTGACTCCCCCTTTGTCACTATTATGGGTGAAATCTTACTAAGTTTGTCGACTGGAAGGTCTCTTCCATAGATTCCCATTGAATTCTTTGTCCCCATCTAGCATGATACACTTCTTTCATCGATTTCTTGAATTGTTGAACATGATATAACTAAACAAACAAACCAGATATCAAGATACTGATAGAATCTATACACCACATTTGTTTATAACACTTTCCCTTTCACGTCAAATTTAGGATTTGTCGTGCAAGTTGAATTTTGTTCCACCCTTAATTTACGGAAAACCCTTCTCTTTTGCGCAACTACACAAATGTTTTCACTAGTTCTTTTTATACAAAAAGAACACAATGTGTGCAATTTTCTCTCACCACTTCCCTTTTGTGTGGAAGACTTTGAAGAGACAAGGGAACCTGATATTTGTTAAAAATTTCTTAAGTCTTGGGAGGGGTTATCTTCTTATTTATAGGATTTGATGAACCCTCATGAATGTTTCTTATGCATATTCACTGGTGTGCATTAGATTCTTTATTAGCACCCAACCCATGTTTTAATGTCACATTAGGCACAAAATATTCTTATGTATAACCTCATATTTTGTGAACTATTAAATCTTGCACACACTTTTTTTCTTTTCCCATATTTTGATGTATTAATCCCAAATAAATCCATACACACATTTTCCTAAACACTCTTTAATGTTACACACAACTCCCTTTTCCAAAAGCACTTTCCTCTACATTCCATTTTTTGGACCCAAAAAATTGGATAACACAGCGAAACGACACCACAATTAAAACTATTTTTGTCATGAACCCTATGATCCTATTCCATATAAACTATATAAACTTACATTGAGTATTAACAATAAACACAAAACAAACTTCATTTATAGTAGATAATATCTTTGGATTCAACAATAACAACATTAAGATTTTATGATCATTTAATGGAGAATTTGTCGTAGATACATATAACATAGGAGGACCGTGAGCTTGACCCCGTATTCTATATTAGGTTAATTCGACATATTTTTTAGTGAAATAATTTTATCACTCTTTCAAAACAATAATACCATATATAAATGGAAATAGTCCCATATTACTAATTTTTTATATAACACTCCATTAAAAGAAACTGAATATAAATCTCTTGTGGTCATGATCAAGATGGGCGAATCAATCAATCAAAACATTACATGAATATATTGAATCATGTTCACATTTATAAATTTATTGGATATAACCTTTATCATAAACATGAACCACCAAATACCCTAATTCAACACATTATCCATGCTCAAAGTATTAGTTTTTAGGATCACATGAAATAGAATCAGTAGTATTCAAAGCTTCCTCCATAAAAAGCCCTCAAATATTAAATAAATATAAAACAAAAAATCCATAAATGTAATGGATATTGAAATACCCTCCAAAAAATATCAAATAGGTGATTGAATCCCCCAAACATGATACATGAACATATTTATATCAACTATCAATTGAAATCCTCAGCCAAAGATAAGAATGAGAATACCTAGAAAAGACAAAAACACTACAGTGTTTTATGATATCCCCTGAATAGAAACCTTTATTTTAGTATAATTCATATATAATTACATCTAAGATAAATATTTTTTATCTTATATAATAAATTGGGATTGATGAAGTATGTTATAGTTCTATATCTTAGTATGCTTCCATGGGTCATTGCATCAAAGGAACAGACATTCTATTTTTTATGATAAGATTGTTGATCAAATTTTTTATAATATTTTTTCATTTTATTGGTAATGATAAGGGATAATGATTTTATATTATAAATTAAATTTTGGTTTAAAATAATTGGTCCATGATCTTATAATTAATCATCCTAGGTAGTATTAAATGGAAGATATGGTTGAATATATTATAAATCCTTAATTGAGATTTAAAAATATATCATATATATATTAATTTTTTGCAATTTTAATTATTTTGTATAATTTTTCACAAAATATTATTTAATATGTTGTAATAAAATTTCATAGGATGTGATTTAAAAATTTATTTGTTAAAAAATTCCATAAAATAAATCATATATTATTAAATATGAGTGTAAGTGAAGTGTTTGGGAATTTAAATAATAAATTTTGATTAAATATATTTATTA
Organism: Viscum album; assembly: GCA_963277665.1. Taxonomy (NCBI): domain Eukaryota; kingdom Viridiplantae; phylum Streptophyta; class Magnoliopsida; order Santalales; family Viscaceae; genus Viscum; species Viscum album. The sequence goes on from OY728166.1 coordinate 305,614,956, forward strand.
AGAGATTGATGATAGTTAATATTGAGCATAAATAAGTGTAAATTTTAGATAAAAAACTACATGTTTTAGAAATTTTTATTTTTTATATTCTAATATAATATGTGTGAAAAGTAACTAAAAATATGTCCTAATAATATGAGAAGTATTTTCCATACAATTTAGTACCATGCATATCATAATAAGAGTTATATGATTTCTATTAGTAATTATTTCAAATAAAATTATAATCATATAAAATTTCTATGTGTTAGAAATGTTCAATTATATATGTTTAAATATATTTTATTATTGGATATTTTGAAGTGATGTTATTTTGTTATAATATTCATGTTTTAAACATAATATTTTAGGAATCATAGACTTATAACTATTAAAATATTATTTCTTCAAACAAGAAATTTAATTCAATAGTACAGTTTTAGGGTTGATTTTTTATAATATTACATTATCATTTTAAATTAATTTCATTATTCTGTAGAACATGTTACGTAGTTATGTAACATTTTTTGATAACAAAACTGATGTTGCAGAACATAAGGTATTATGAAATATTTCTATATCAGTATGTAGTGGGACTGAAACATTGGAATATGATATTCTAAATATTTTAAAAGAGTTTTAAAATATATTAATTTATCATGTTATTCAAATTAATTTCCATATTACCAATCATTAATTTGTTTAGAGTTTATAAAATGGGAGTGAAATGGTCTTTAATCCCATAGAGATAAATATCTAATTTATCTCTAGTTTATTATCGATGTAGATCACAATTTCATATATTTTATTCCTTAATTAATCATTTTTTATCCAAAAAATGTGTCATTTTAAAGGAAATAATCACATTTTTAGGTTTTTAGAGTAATTTCATCTTAACTGTGAAAATGGAATAATTCATGATTTCTAACATTATTAATTAATTTTTTATTGAGAAATAACTATTTATAAATAGAAAACAATTGGTGAATTTATTCTTTATATGATTACAGGATTGTTGGGATACTTCTCATTCATGATCACCTTGAGCAGAATCCAAAGTTATTATTCCTAAAGGAGAATACAAGTTAGGCCTTGGAATCTATTCCCTTATTTGATGAATTTTAAATATGGAATCATATCACACAAGTGGATGGTCTAATTGAGATTAAATTAGATTTCTATATGGAGAAGATGACAAGGAATAATTTCCATAACTTTGGTTGTGATTGAGTCTATAAATATTATGGCTATAAATTAATTAGAAATTGGATGATGGCAATGTGAAGGGTCTTCGGGACAAAAATAATTTCTTTGATGATTTAGATAAAACCATGACTACACATGGCCAATAAAGATGAATTTTTTTGGGTGAATAGATAATATATATAATGTCTTATTTTAAAAAACAATTCCCAAATTAGTCCATTTATAACCCAAATATTGTAAAAAATTTAAGAGGCTTAAATTTGAAGTTAATTTGGACAAACATTTTCCTATAAAATTGTATCTCATATCCCTTTAAAATTTTGGATTATTTTAGAAGATATATTAAAGTCATCCAAACTATAAATATCTTATATAATATATTAATCTCATGAATTAAAGAATATTTCTCATAAATATTTACACAACGTCAGAAAATAAATGTTCAGTTCCATGAAGATTAGATATATAAATACATTAAATTACAACACATGAAAACATTTCACTATAATAATTATCCAATACAAAATTATAGTCATATAAGATTATTTCATAATCATAATAACATTGAGAATAAAAACATAATAAAGTGTAGAATATATATTCTCATTAGGGGAAAAATTATCAATATGTGTCAGATCATAAACATGAGGGAAAACATGATTAATATATAAATATATTAATAACATATCATAAGACAGTAAATTATGATTGTAAAAAGTGATAGAGATATGTAATATAATAATTGAAACATTAATGATACATAATAATTATTTTTGGGATCAAAATACATATCTATAATCATTAAATATGTGAATATGATATAAAATTGTGTAATACCAAAATAATAATAATTAAACATGAAATCAGGGAATTTTAGAGAAATTAAATGAATCTTGAATACTTGAAATAACTTTATAAACAACATAGAAATTTGTAAAATCCATGTGAATAGGAAAAATGTTGGTAGAAAATCCATTATTCCCATATTTATGTGAACAGAATAATTATGTACATTTCTGAAAATGATGGAAAACCCATGAGGCCCACAACTATGTAAAAAAATTCATTATGTCCACACCAAACTAAATAAATAGATAAAAACTCAAACCAATACATTGGATGGGGATATTGGACCCCGCACATCATAATATATATATATATTTCTGGAACTTGAAATCAATCATCATCAAATATTAAGGAACCAATGGGAAGGAATGGGTTTCTTAAATATCAAAATTTAAATAATTAACATTTCATAATGAACTTAGGGAAATAAAATGGGTTTCATGAAACATATAAATTATGTAAAATAACTTTAGGTATTACATTGTTTGATACCAAAATCTTGATCACCCAAATTAATCACATTATAAAATAATATATAGTTTAAAAAATGAAACATAACAACATTGTATAATAATCCATTTAAAATGGAATAGATATCACAAAAAATATTTTTCTTAAATAGAGTTTTTAATATGATTATAAAAAATATTTTATTTTCAAGTCTTATTCCAAAAAAAGTTTTTTTAGATTAAGAGATTAATTCATAAAACATTAATTTAAAACAAATTTAAATAAATAGTTCTTTATAAGAAATAAAACACATGTCAAAATGCAAGTATAAGGGAATTATAAATGATCATGGTATGGAATTCGCTTACAATTATTTAAAAAACCTATATATTAAAGCCAAATCATCAAAAGTATATTGAAACCTTTGGTTTCAAATTAATAAATTGGAATAAAAGGATCATTGGTGATAAAATAATTATTTTTCAGTAGATAATGGAGAAAACTGGAGGGAAGTAAAAAGGCAATCATATTGAATAAAAATTCAATAAATGAAATATAAAGTATTCATAACAAAAATGAATTTTACGAAACAATAGAATATTAAATGATGAAAACTCTGCTGTGAGATATTATTTTCCAAAAAATAAGTTATAAATAAAACATAAAATCATAAAAGGTTAAAATATATCAATATTTAAATAAAACAATCAAGGAAGAGTGATTATGTATCAAAATCCTTGATTTTATTACATTTTAATTCATGACTTATTACATAATATTACACATAATATAACCTGGAAGATCAAGAATCTAGTGTCTTTGGTAATTAGGTACATTACATTCTAATTAAATAGGAAACTCGTCATATTTAATAAAAACATACTTAACATACTGGTGCTTAAAGTTTCATGGGGTATCCTGGGGATATACATAAAAAATTAGTGAGCTGTATAGCCCAGTAAGGCAATAAAAATTGAATAACGTGAAGAAGAAAAAACATATTAGAAAATGTGCATATAAATGGGGAATGGAATGTGTGATAATGATAAATATGAACAATGAGTCATGATATATAATGATAATAATAAATAAAACAAGAGAAATGTGGAAACATATTTAAAAACTGCATCATAAACATAGGTTAGGGATAACTACCAAGACATTATTATAAAAAAGGTTCCATAAAGTAAGCAAGTTCACTCCCTATCCCAAAATGACATCTCATGAGACTAAACATTACCTAATGTATTGGATTGGTATATAATTTTTCGCACACACCCCACATTCATTTCATTATCATGCTTAAGTGTGCCATATTAATGATACAACATATATTATCTCATCATCATATTTTTTCACATGCACATGGAGTGTGGAAGAAACACATGTAAGTTCCATTTAAAATACATATCAGTGGATAAATTTAAACACCCTTGATAGGAAATTGGTATAGTGTTCACTATACAGTTTCTTTAGCATTGAAAATCACGGAGAAATATCAGCACCATAACAACGATTATTAAAAATTCATAAAATGGGTTGATGATAGGGAAAGGGGTATCTAATTATTTGGAAATAATATTTATAGTGTTATGGACATGGAAATACATATACCATAATTATTAATTTAAAATAGAATGCCTAATATAATAAAGATACATTAATAAAGATGGGAATGAACGGATCCCTTACATGAGTGTGTGACTCCAAATTCTTGGGGGGATCATCTTTGGGGATTAGGGATTCCTTAAGAAGACTATAGAGAATAGAGGGCGGATTAAGGACATGATCCAATGATTTTTAGTGAATATAAATGTGATAATGAGTTAGTTTATATAGTAAATTAGTGGGGAATTCTTTAATAATTCTCAAACATTGATTTTAGACTATATAAAGACAAGTATCCAAACCCACAAACCATATCACTGTTTTCCATTTTTTATACCAAATTGGATTGGTTTTCAATATTTTCTAATTAAATTGTATAAAATTAACAAAATAATACCATTTCTGATGTATAAGTGAGTCACACTCATAGAAAAATGATTTTAAAACCGTGAAATATATTAACGTTTTTTGAGGATTCATAAAGGCTTTAAAAGTTTATTAAAATTATAAAAATTACATTATATTTTATAGAAAACATATATTTGTCTTGGATACCTTATGTAGTATTTATTACATCACCTTTTGGTTATTCGGCTGTTATAATGCGTAATGTATATTTATAGGTATTTAATTTTTACCCAAAAATTTCACTGTCTTGGAAAATTATGAAAAATTAACAATTGGAATATTTATATGTTATAATTACAACAATAATATTCATTTTATCAAAACAATTTCTTAAATATTTCCAATTTTAATTTTAAAATTATAATCAAAATTTATTCAAAAATGGTGTGTATTTTGAGAGAAACAATTTGTGAACAATTGTAAAAATTTCATTTGACATCTTAATTATTATGTGATAATTAATATTTCATAATCATTAATTAATAATTATATTTAAGTAAAATATAAGGTAATTTAAAAATACATTATTTCATCAAAATAAATGTCATAAATGAACTTGAATATTAATTAAAAATAAAATTTCTATTTAATTGTATAAAAATCTGCATCATGTATAATGAAACGATAAGAAGAAAATATGAAAATTATGATATTTAAAATAAAATAAATATATTATTATTATTAATGTCTTGAAACATATCCCTTTAATACACCATATAACTCCATATGGGTAAGATTCACAATGGTTATAATTTCATGGGGTTGTTTTTTGAACATGATTTGGGTTATGATCTCAATGATCATGATATTCTCCCATAAACAATTTTAATCATGTTTATGTTTTTTGATATCAAATTGGTCTTGGTCACTAGAAAATATCAGTGATTTTACCTCTCTAAAATGATACGATACATGGGATTTATAGGGTATGCTCATAATGGTTGAGGTTATCACTTCCTTTGTATGTTTCAATTGGATTTGTTAAAAACCTATATTTATAATAATCTTGTGATTACTATTCAATGACTATATTATCAATGGTTTTGAAAAATAAAAGTCTATTAAATTTTATAGGATATATCAACACCAATGAGGTTAGTGTGTTTTCTATAACCATATTACATAATAAGACATTTAATATGAATCATAAGGGGAATTTTATTTATATTATCATAGGTCAATAAAATCATCCCCTTCAGAAATTTTAACATAGAAATGTTTTCCCACATTAAAATAGATTACAGTAATTATTTTTCATCACTTCCTATGTTTCTCTTGTTCCTTCTTCAAAATTCTGGTTTCTCCATAGAACATTTACAAGGTTCATTGCCTTATTTGATAGAACATTTTCTCCATTATTTAAGATCATAAACAACTAATCCTTGTATGAGAGATAATTATTCAATGGTATTGACTATGAATTGAGTAAATGGGTGGGTTCTGGTATGTACATCCTCAACAATGACACATTAAATACATCATGAACTTGAGATAGGTTAGGTTGGAGTGCTTGTTGACAGGTAACCTATCTTATGTGATCAAGGATCTCAAAGGGGTTAAGGTATCTTGGAATAATCAATCCTCTATTGCCAAATCACTTGAACCTCTTTCACTTAGATATTAGGGCGAATATCATATCTCTAATATAAAATGCTTTGTCTAATTGATTATTGTTATCATAAATCTTCTATCGACTATGAGATTTATTCTGGTGTTCCTGAAGGGTTTTCACCTTGTCTACCATTTCATTGACTATTTCAATTCATAGAAAATTATTTTGACTAATTTAATACAACTATTCCAGGGTTTGTCATATTTTCCCATAATGGGCCTCGTATAAATCCCCTTGGATGCATGAGTGAAAACTATTGTTTTATTGAATATCAGCAAAAGGTTGACACAGAATCAACGTCTTTTGATGTCAATTGAGCATGATATAAACATATTCTAAAGTATCCGGATAGTCTTCATATTTTTTAAATTAGTTTTTGGGTGATAATATTTGTTGAAGTTAAACATAGTTTTTAGGGATTGAAATATGCTCTTTTAGAAACTGAAGGTAATTTGGGGGTCTCCATCAGATTTAATTGATGTTGGTGATCTATGAAACCTAAAAAATTATCTAATGTATATTTGGGAATGTTTTTTAAGTGAAAAATCCTCTATAATTCAGATAAATTGAGTTAGATTTGTATGATGATCCACAACATCCCATATAGCATTGTTTCTTTGGGATTTCTTGTGATGTCTAGTGACAAACTCCATGGTGATGTTTTACAATTTCAATGTTCCTACAAGTAATGGATTCATGATACCCTTATAATTATGCCTTTATAACTTATATTTTAGACATACTAGGAACATTAATGTATATTCAACAATCTATTTCTTCAAATTGTCCAACCAATAGATCTCGTATAGATCTCGAATCATCTTTTTGATCCCCTGTTGAATAGATAAGGTTTATCATTGTGCTTCATTCATAATCTATATATTATTTTTTTATTGGATGGTACACATAGTTTTGACCCAAATATTTTGAATCATTCCTCATTTATTTTGAACTCTGAGGATTCCTTTTTTCTGATAGCTTTTGACTTTTTCTAAATTTCCTCCTCTTCTCTTAGATTATCCTTTATATATTCCAAAAGAGATTGTTGAGAAATCATTTTTTATGGATAGATGATGATCCTTCTTTTATGATTCTCATGACCATACTCTTTAAGTAAATGAAGATCAGATCTGTATGAATTCTCATCAATGATATAATTTCTAGATCCATTCTACTTAGATAATTTGACACTTTATTTTCCATACAACGATGGTACTTTATTGATCCATCATGGTCATTCACCAACACTAACCATCATCATTGGAGTATATTCATATTTTTCTATGTCAATATATAAATGAGGATTTTTATCTATATATATCTCACACATATCTCTAAAGATATAATACCTCTAAATTTTCAATGAAAATATCGCTACAGATAACTCAATATCAGAATTTGTTTGTTATTTTTATTAAAATTCAACTAACTTGAAGCATAGGCTATCACTTTTTCATTTTTCATTAACACACATCCCAAGTCCTTCTTTAAATCATCACTAAATACAATCAAAAAAAATTATCCACTTATGGTTAGTGTTAGTATAAGTGAAGGGACAATCCTCATTGTCAACTCCTTAAATCTATCCTCATATTAATCATTCTAAGAAAACATTACTCCCTTTAAAGTTATATTAATAAATTGGTCTTAAAATCATTTGAATGTTCTCAAAAATCAACGATAGTACCTAGATAATCTAGGGAAAATATAGATATATATATCATAGATTCCATTCTCAGTCCACCTAAAATTTCTTCCATTATTTAATGGTATTTTCATAAACCTGATTCTTTCGCAAAGTCTTTATTATAGTTCTCAGAATCTCCTCACACTCTTAATTTCATTTGGAGTATATTAAAATATAATCTATCAATACAATGAAATTTTTTTGGAGGTAATATCTAACGACCCTATTCATCATGTACATAAAGATTTCTGTATCATTAGAGAGTTTGATGGAATCAATATAAACTCATAGTTCCAGTGCATTGTATGAAAACAAACAATGGATATATCTTCCTTCTTCGCGCTTATTTCATAATATCCCAACCAAAGATCCAACAAAGAGAAGTATCCTAATCCACATATTTGATTGAAAAATACGTCAATCTATGGAAGAAGGTACTTTTTATTTATCTTAATATTTTTGAGCTTACTATAATCAATGAAAAGGCGCATTGACCCGTCCATTTTTTTGATGAAGACGAGTGGTTCACCCCATGGTGAAGCACCTGGGTGTGTGAACCCTTTATCCCAATTCTTATGTAATTTTTTTTCCTTCTAATCATGTCCCCAACATCTGTTCTATATTGAGTATTGGATAATATAAATTTTCATGGTATAAGATCTATTTAAAATTAAACCACTCGGTTAAGAGGACGACTAACAAATTTCTTGGGAAACACATTAGAGTATTCCCTCAAAATGGGCATATACTAGAGGATGATATTTTTATTTAAACTCCGTCATTTTAGATAGATATTATTACACATAGGGAAATTATATCCATGATTGAGATATAGATGCTAAAGAATATTTTCCTCCTCCTTCCACTTGTATAAAATCCGGGTCGATTCATGATATAAAGAGTGATTTCATCTCATGCATATTTTTTTGGGATTTATATAGGGAAAAATCATTACCAGAATAGTATGAAATTACTCCAAAGGGTGTATGATAAGTTTTTATAGGAAGTTCAACCCAAAAATATTTATAGGGGAGGAGTTATATAATGGGGTTCAATAATTTCCGTATTTTTTGTTTTCACCAACATCCCATCTTCCAGGATTTCATGTGGTGTTTGAATTGTTCTACTAAAATATTTTAATATGAAGGAATGAATAGAAATAAAACAAAAATATATTTTCATTATTCATGAATGAACACCCATTATACCTATCACCACATTGTTTTTGGGATCCACCTCTGTAGATATGATGGAAAATGATCACCCTTTCTTCCATGAAGGTGGTTGGATTTCTCTGAAAACAATTATTCATGTTAATTGTTTAGAAATGTAAAATGGTTCATTTTAGTTGAAACAATGAACAATAATATAAGGGTTTATAGGATCATTCTACTCTTCCAAAGCATGAGTAGTTTTTTCTTTTCAAAAATCAATTTCTATGTATCCATACTTCCCTCACCTGAAGAATTTTCTAATTCCCCTTAAGAAATTTTTGGGGTCCTTCATTCCACACTGTTGAGAAGTGGGATGTTGAAATTTCGTAGCACCGTTATATTTCTCCATCGGACATCCATAATTAATCTACACTTTTCAATTATTATCCCAATGATACCCTTGATATTTTTTTCACAAGATTTCTTCATTTAGGGAACGTCAGTTAATTTCCACATATTTATCAATGTCTTTGATTGCAAAGGATTTTCATAGACTAGGTTTTATCCCACCAATGAAGTGGCCAACCATAAATTTGGGTGTAAAAACAAAACTAGGGGCATATTGTGCAGGCCTTGTCAATTTTTTCTCGAATTACCTGATAGATATTTTTTCATTCATCTTGATAGATAGAAAATCCATTTCTTTTTTAATTTGGAGAGTGATAGGAATATATTTTTAAAAAAATATACAAATTTCCGTCCACCCCATCACTTTGATCTCTTCCTCAGGTTTCATTTTTTTTCAATGTCCACCAGCGATCAGCATCACCCTTTATATGATAAACATCAAGTAAAACATTCTCTTTATTATCACATTAAATAATAGAGAAGATATCCTCAATGAAGTTGATCCATTTTCTAGTGATTAAGGGATCAGATGGTCCATTGAAAGTCAGAGGAAATTGTCACATAAATGCCTTAATTGTAGCCTTTTCTCTCTTAGGTGGATTTGGGTGCTCTTCCTAATCCAAGTTTCTTTTCATAACCTGATTCAACTAAGAAAGTATTACCTTATGTTTTTGATTTCCACTCATATTGGGTTGGGCATCTCATTATGGAAGTCATCACATTGCCCTTAATATTGGTTTTTTAAGTGATTCCTCTTATTTTTAAACTTTGGATGGAATTAGTGGAAAATTATGTTTATTATTTAAAACTATTAAACACATAAAGGGGAAATCCAATAAAATTAATGGGATGAAATATAATTACATATATTTCTTGACTTATTAATTCCATGGTTTCAATATATGTCATACATGAGTTATTTCATAACATATATTATTATAGAAATTTGTTTCTTCCCTTATTAATAATTCATAATGAGCTTAGGAATTTACCAAAGAATATCCCACAGGTGTGTCAGATCACGTTTGCAGTAAGGTCCATTGTTGTTCACTAATTCTCAGTCATGGCTATCTAAATGTTGTGTTTTTATGTTTTAACCTTATGCACATCTATGACAGAGACACATCCTTTTATAGTATCTAGATATAGATTTATTTTCTTGATAATCCACTTACTCTATACTTACCAAACTTTATGTTTTCTTTCTTATATATAGTCTTATACCTAAAATCATTTTTCGAGTTTTCTAATCCTAATCCCACAAATATCTAAACATTTCCTCTAAAAACAACTATAATATCATTTCTATTAGTTAAATATCGACTCCTGACTTGTTATATAATATTACAAATAATATAACTTGGATGATTGAAAAGAATAGTGAATTTTGGAATTTGGTGAATTACATAACAACTAAAATAGTAAATTAATCATATTTATTAAAAACATATTTAACATCCTCATACATAAAAATGGCATGGGATAAACTAGAAATATAAATAATAAATGGGGGATCTATAAGTCTTGGTAAGGGAATAAACATGGAATAACATGAAAAAGATAATAAATGTTACACAATAGGAACATTAATGGGGCATAAATGGGGTGAGAATCATAAAATATGATCAATGTGGCATGATATATCATTATAATCATAGAGGAAACATGGGAAATGAGGAAACATCTTAAAATACTTCATTATAAAAATAGGTCAACTATAACTTCCATGAATTCTTAATGTAAAAAATTCCAATAAATGAATTAGGTTCACACCCTATCATAACATGACGTATCATTAGATTAAAAATTTACCAATGTATTGGAGCACTATATAATTATTGGTGCACCCATCGCATTAAAATTAGTCTCACCCTCAAGTGTTCCACATAGATCATAAAATATGGAATCATTCATCATTATATTATATTCTATGATCATGGCATGTAAATTACATACATGTATTATAACGACCCAATCATTTATTAATGAAAATTCTTCTTGATCTAATTAAATGTATTATTTTGTAAAATAGTTATATAATACATATTCACTTACTTTGTATTATGTTTTTTGGATTTTAAAATCTCGTTAAGAGTTGTAATAATTTCTAATATATTAGTTGAATAGTGATCACATTATTAGTAGATATATATGGCTTTATCAATTCCAATTTACCTGGACATAAAAAGTAATGGCCTCAACTAGTAGAATTGCTCCATATAAATCCCATTATTTGGAGCTCGAAAAGGAGGTGGCATCGCTGGTCTTCCCTATTGACCAACCCCAAACTGAGCATCAACACGTCAAGCTTGAATGGAACTACCTATAGGAGAAATGGAAGTTAATAGAGATTGTCACTCGAGTGAGGTCATCTTAGCCACCCTAAGAGTATGTCACAATCAAACACCATACCATTAAATCTTATTTTAGTGTTATAAGGGGTTACATAACAATACCCTAGCACTGTGATTATGTGCATTAGTTTTTTAAAGAATAATTAATATTCATTCAATTTATTATTCTTACATTCTAAAGGTTTTTCAAATCAAAAATGGTATTTTTAGTTAATATTAAATTAATAATTCAATTTTGAAGAATTAATATATTTTTTAATTTAATAATATTTAATAAAATATGATTACTAAGCAAATTTTTATTAAATATAAATGATTATATAAGTTTTATGAATAAATTTTTTATTTTTATTAGGGTTTGAAAGTAGTTTATGTCAAAACCCATGATTTTTTTATAAATATCAGTTTTATATTAAAATTAATAATTAACATATTTAGAATATTATTCAGTTAAAATGACTATTATTTTTGGAATCATTATGTCAAAATTATCCACCGGTGAATTTTTCATAATTTTTGGAGACATTCGAATTTTTGGGTAAAAATTAAATATCATTTAAATATATAATGCGTTTTATGACATCCTAAATACCTAATACCTATGTAATAAAATAAAATAAATGGATTTTGTGGCCAATATTTATTTTACCGTTAAAATAAAGTTATTTTATGTTTGTTTTATTTATTTTCAAAATCCTTATTGGATCCTCCAAGACTTATAAAACATTTTAACAATTTAAAATGATTTCTTTGAGACTATGACTCACCTCCACATAAGAAAGAATAATATATTAATATGTTTGGGCATTGGACTTATAATTTATATTTTTCAACTCCCCTCTGGGAAATACCATTGGAAAAAACCACTGGTTGATTTGTGTTTTTTATTAATGTAATGAGTGGTGTCCAAAACCTAAATAATGAAGAATTCCTTCTCCTTTAATAAATAAACCCACTCAATATGTCATTCCTCTTCACTCAATTCATTTGGATATTGACCAAAACATAAAATAATTTCTCTCTATATTCCTCCCATAGTTCCCCATTCTCCCAATAATCTTATCTCATGATCTCCCAAGCCTTTGGGATCGCGCTTCCCAATAAGGGATTTCATACTTTCTCATTTTTGTCCAAATTTCATTATATTGAGATACGCTTTCATTTTCAAGTTAAAAAGTTAGGGTATGATTTCAAACCTCCCCCATACTACCCTCCATATAGTTTAATGATAATATACCTCTTTATCTCTCATTAATGACTCCCATGTACTCCTGTTACCATGCTGAAATTCCTTGAGGGATTTCTCTATCCTTATTTAAATTTAAGAAATTATTTAATATTATAAATATAAATTAAATTATATATTTTGGGACAAGTATCTATATGACACCCTATAGTAAATTTCCTATACATATTATGATATACCCTTTTCCCTCTCATCAACCATTTTTATTAATCCTTATGTCACATCATTATGCTAACGAAATCACACTGCAATATTCCAAGCCAAAGTCATTGTGTGGTGACTGACATCCACATTTATCTACCATGTGTATTCATATATAAGAACATTTTATAATTGAATATCGATTTTCTTTTATGAATTATACATTCCTTTATGTTGGAATAAATGATTATGTTAAATGAATCCAGGTTGTATGATCTATGTGGAACACTTTTGCGTGAAATGAAATGATTAAGAAGGGTGTTCTCTCATAGCACTCCAATGCAATGGTTAAAGATTAGTATCATGATACATAAAGTGAAATGAGGTTTTACTCATTATAATTCATGTGAAATGTTTTTTTAATCAAGCTCCATGTACAATGAGCCTTGGATCATTATAATATCTTGTTAAATGTTGTTTCCACATTTCAATGTTATGATAATCATACCATTATGTTTATGTTTCTATTGTTCTCCATTGATAAGCCTATTTCCTAACATATAAGGGACCAACCATAAATAGTTAATTAATATTTAATTTTATACAAGAACATACATTAATAAAAATTGAGTATATTTTTGGTTTTAGAGTATTTAAGAATTATGATATCTTACAAACATAACATACCACATTCAAACAAAGATGATATTACTCAGAACAACATCCATTTTTTTCCAAATATAAAAAATTAATACAAAAAAATTATTTCATTTGAAACACTCTATATCAAGCATCATGCATCCCTTATTTCTATTACCCAAACTTATATCCTATAAAAAACATTCTAAAAACATGGGATGAGTATAACACTCAATATGATATATAAAGAAAGAAATCATTAGTCAAATGATAACATAAAAATCATTCAAACCCATAATCATAAAAACTCATATTCATAAAAAAATGTAGTTTAATTGTAAATTTGTACCATAACACTCATAAATTAACCATTACACATGTAATACACATTTCGTAAACTTGCATCTCTAGAGTTCCTAATGCATTGGAGATATATAATGGGGATCACTAGTCATATCTTGAGCTATAATGGTCTCAAGACAACATAGAAAAATTCCAAGAAACATATCATGGTAATAAAGTATCCTGAATTAAGACGAAACCACTCATTCCGTATACTTTTATAAAAACAATTCTTTTGAAATTTATTAAATTGTGTTTTACAGTGATTTAAAAAAAACCCTTCAAATATGATTAGAGTTAGAATTTATAAAATGGAATGGATATGTGTATATACTATAAATACAAATAGGTTAACATAATTTATAAAAAAAAATCACACCAATAATCTTAATACAACATAATGAATAAAGATTAAGTTTAACCCAAAGAATGGAAATTGGGATAAGAATTCACATCCCTTGGGATCTTCTTACTTCCAAATTGTTTAAAATTATTGTATAATGGTTAAAATAGTGTTATTAATATGTTAATTATTCATATTGATTTTTATATAACATTATATGATCATTTTAAAACATCATTTGACACATTTATTAGAAATATTTTTCTATTTACATTGCTTCGTGTGTGTTCTTTACATGGTTTCCATGATCGGTTCGTGATGGATATTCTTGTCGATTTGAAATGAATCTACAAATTTGGAATGAAATGGTATATACATGCTTCCAGAACTCTAAATTATTCCTTTTATCATTTTGAATTATGACATGAAGATGATTAAAAATTTAATGCCTTATTGATATCTATTTAAGTCATTTTTTAAATGCTTTGATCATAAATAACTTATTATGTTTTATAAATTAATCACATGTGTAATAAATGATTCCATAACCTTATATAAGATATAATAAATAAATTATTATCCTGTTCAACCGTAAATATGGTTTATGGATGAATCATGACATACATAAAATATATTTTAAATCACATCTTCCATGATGTCGGTAAATCGACACATCACAGAGAGTGTTTTAATTTCATGAATTGGTGGTAGAGGAGAGTATGTTTAATGGTGAATCCTCCGTAAACATGATGAAATCTAGAATTTGTAACATATTTTAACCTTCATTCCACTTGGATGATAGGATATTAGGAAATAATAATAATAAAAGGAACCCAAAATAAATGAATAGTTGAGAAATCCGTTACAAAAATTCAGCATCCTAACGACTATGAAAATGGCTCTATAAATAAATTAAAAGAGAGGGGATGGGGGTCACAAATCCATAAATGAATAAAAATATTGTAAAGAGTTAGAATAATATCTAAATAATAACATGGTAAAGAAACATGAATGTTATGGAACATAAATGAGAACATGAATGGAAGGAAAAAAATAAAGAAGTTGAGATTTTTCAAACCATGAAGAGTAACTCCTATGACATGAACGTTGAGACCTTGGGGGCTTGAGGACACCTTCTAAGGATTAGTATGGAGGTAATAAGTCCAGATATTTGTTGATGAATTTTTTTAATGAATGTAATGTAGGAATGGGTTGGTATTTACACCAAAAGTGAGGTAATATTTTATTAATTTCTAAGGGACACCTCAGTTGTTGTATTTTAAAAAACATGGGTTTTCCCATGGTATTTCCTCCGGGTATTAGTCATTCGGACACCTCATATCTAATTTTACTATGCACAAGTCGACCAGAATTATTACAGCATTACTAAATCATTAATGATATCATTAAACAAACGGGAACTCAAACTGTATTTTTACTATTCTACGAAAAAAATCAATTGTTTCAGAAAAATCCCAAAAATTAACCTTAACCCTTTTTCAACATGTAGAATTCAAAAATGAACTCTCTTATTATAAAATAATTTTTTAAATGTTACTAATTTATTTTTTTAATAAAAACATTATTAATTCAAAAATAAAAGTTTTAAGTATATAACTCTTTTTTTAATACCTAAAAAATTTAATTAACAACTCATTATCTTATAACCTTACGAATATAAAATAATAATAAAATTTACCATTCATTAGGGTCATATTACTATTAATATAACTGTTCATTAGGGTATGTTACTTGTCACAAAAAAACCCTGTTGGTTCCATTAGACTCTAGATACCATGCCAATAACAATTATAGATGACCATTTTTTGAAATTTAAATCACAGAAGCAACAAAATTATGTTTAAATGATAGTTATAAATATCTTCATAGAACAATGTCTTTTGAATTTCAACTTATTTTTAAAGACCTTGTGGTGTTACATTATCCCCACCTTCTATAAATTGTGTCCTCACAATTTTATATACATATTAAACAAGTGATTGTTTTTCCCTCATAGCATTTTATGACTCCAATATTACTTCTTTAATGATCCAGTTTCTCCACTAATCATTTATCTTCTATATTACCTTATTTCACAATACATGTTCCCTTCGATCAAGAACTTCAACCGGTTACTCTTCATAAGATAGGCTCTCTTCCTGCTAAACTGCTTCTATGCTAACGACATGTGGAAAATCTTGCACATAATTTATCAACATCTAAACATGAAAAACATTATGTCCCTGAGATAAACTTGTAGGCAATTCTACTAGGTTTGAAACTAGTCTAACATTCTCCATGATATCAAAAAGACTGATAAATATTGGACTTAGATTTCTTTTCTTACCAAAACGCATCACACTTTTCCAAGGATATATTTTAAGGAAAACATGGTCACCTACCTCCACAGAGAAGTCATTAAATCTATTATCTCCGTAACTATTATTCTTTCTCTAAGTTGTTATCAGGTTCTACTAGATCATCATCACTTTCTCTACCACTTAATCTACTAATTCTGGTCCCATCAACTTCCTTTTCCTGATTTCATCCCATAAAGATGGAGTTCTACACCACATCCCATACAATTCCTCAAATGGCAGCATCTGTATATAGGAATCAAAATTGTTATTATAAGAAAACTCCACTAAAGATATATGGTGATCCGAACATCCATGGTAGTCCATCGACCTTGATCGAAACATATCTTCTGAATTCTAAATAATTCATTCTGACTGCCCTTCTAATTGTGGATGAAAAGTTATACTAAAATTTAATTTTGTTCCCAATGACGTCTAAAGCCCCTTCCAAAAGATATATGTGAACTCTTGATCCCGATCAGATACAATGGAATAATTAATTCCATGTATCCTGACTATAAAATTGATTTATAGTCGAAAAAATGATCCCACGACATTTTATCACAAATAGAAAGGAAATGTGGATATTTTTTTCAACCGATCAATAAAAACCCAAATCGCATTTTTACCTCAAAATATATTATGTAGTCCCACCACAAATTCCATTGATATATTCTCCCATTTCCACTCTAGAACTATCAAAGGATGAAGTATCCCCTTCTTCAACAGTCACTCATCTTTAACCAATTGACATATCAAACATTTTCCAGTAAAATCAGCAACATCCCTTTTCATTCAATCCCACCAGTAACTCTCTCAATGATCTCTATACATCTCAGTACTTCAAGGGTGAACTAAAAATGGAGAAATATGAGCTCCACGGCACAAAAATTTCATTAAGTGGAAATCACAAGGCACACATAACCATTTTACAAATCATAAAACACAATCATTATCATGTTTATGTTATAGAAAAATACCAATTTTATCTAATTTACCTTTTTCTATAGCTTGTGGTCTTCCTTCTGTGATTGCTTAATTCTATTTAATAACGATGACTGCACTAAAACATGAAACAAATCAGATATATTCCCAACACCAACAAGTTCAAATAAAAAATTCATCAAATCATTAATCACGGGATCATGTTCTAAATTCAACAAGGTCAGTGATGCGTGTTGTTTTCGACTCAAGGAATCTACCAAAATGGTTTTTTTTCTATATTGTAATTGATCGTGCAATCAAAATCCTTTACTAGTTCAATATATCTTCTATGCCTCATGTTTAATTCCATCTATGTGAATATATAATTCATACTTTTATGGTTAGTATATATATTTTACATCTGGTTCCGTATAAATGATGCATCCAACTTATCAAGGAAAAAACCACATCTTTCAATTCCAAATCATATGTGGGATAATTTAAATCAGGAGAGTATAGTTGTCTTGAAACATAAGAAATTATCGAATCATTCTGCATCAGAACAGAACCAAGTCCTTTCAATGAAGCATCAATGTAGATGAAAAACAAACCATTTTGGGAAGGCAAGGCCAAAACGAGAGGACTCGCCAATCTCTTCTTCAGTTCTTGAAATCAAAGTCATATTCTTATGTACAAACAAAATTAATCCCTTTTCCTGTTAACTTAGTTAGAGGGATAGATAACCATGCATAGATTTTCACAAACCAATGGTAAAAACCTTCAAATACATGAAAACAATGAATATGAGTATCATTTTTAGGTCTTGGAAATTCATCAACCATATTTGTTTTGGAAGGATCAACTTTTATTTCATCCTTATTTAAATGTTCTTAAGAAACTAATTTTTTTTCATCCTAAAATCACAATTTATGAATTTTTCATATAGTTTCAATTCTTTTATGGTTTAAAAAACAACACTTAGATGTTTTTCAGGATTTTCATTACTTCTATAATATGCCAGAATGTCATAAAAACAACCACAAATTTATCCCAGAACTCGTGAAATATTAAATTCCAAAAATCAATTAATATAAATGGTGGATTTTTAAACCAAAAGGAATAAATAAAAAATCATAATGACCATATCTATTACAGAATGTAGTCTTTAGGATATATTCATCCATTACATTAAACTGATGGTATCTCAACCTCGGGTCAACCTTAACAAAATGGAGCACTCCCTAGAGCTGATAAAAAAATCATCGATATGAGGTAAATGATACTTTTTTTCTCAGTAATGTTATTCAAGTATTTTTAATTGATTTAATGTTTCATTGAACCATCTTTTTTCATAACAAACAAGACAGGAGTGCCCTATGGTGAAGTGCTATGTTGGATGAAGTCTTTATCTAATAATTCCTGCAATTGTTTATTTATTGTAGAACATCCATTTGAGAAATTTGATAAGGGGGGTTATAAATTGTATTTGTAACACCCCTGGCTTCTATGGTACCCTTATTTTTGAATAACACAGTTGCGTGTGTTGTACGCAACTTCGAGTTATAGCACACACCACAACCAATCAAACTAGCCGTTATAAATAGAAATACCCACTTTTTGATATTTTATAAATTTTATCATTAAAAATGGACTTCATTTTTGGATTCAAAATATCGAAAATAGCTTACTGTGAATTTGTGGTACATTTCGGATAACTTTCATATTATGATGAATAGTGTAAATTACTAAATTTTAATTAAAAAAAACATTTTTAATTGAAATAATTAATAGTGATAAATTATGAATTTTAGTGGGTTTAAAGTATATATATAATATATATTAACGATTCATTACTATTTTAGTCATTGTACATAATTTCACAATTAAACTCGACATAAATATGTGTCAACTTTTGATAGTTATTATTTCTTAAAAACATGCTTTTTGTTTTGAGAGCGGGAAATAATTTTAAATTATTTTCTGCAACTTTTGTTTTTTGAATTTGGAAATATAGATTACATATTTTCAATCAGTATGTATAAATTGTGTAAATAGGTATCTTTTATTTTTAGGCATTTTGAATAATTACTTCTCTAAATATTTTATTTACCATGTTTAAAAGGAAAATCCGGTAAATAAGGTTAAAAAATAATATTATAATAATAATAAATTACTCTAAAACATGTTCTAACTTTATTGGTTGATACATGTCCGACCATGGTTATCATTGGGTCGATTTTGGGACCCCATGGAGCCACTTGTAGGTGATAAGGATACTTTATATTAATTAAGTTAATGTAAAAGCAAAAATAACATAATCATATATCTGTTAGAAAAACAATTTTTACATAGGGTTATGAATGTCATATCTTTGACTATAAATATTAATTATAAAGATAAAAATATTTCCTACATAATGGTATTTTATTAATAATTTTTAGACATTTTGAAGTACCCAGATCAGTGTGAATCACTGAGAGGGGGAGGGGGTGAATCAGTGATCCCTTAAAACTTTTTACTAATTGATTCTTTATCAATTAAGCCTCTATGGATTGTTAAGGCCTCGATCCACTCTTCTTGTATCTCTCAGCCTTTCCTCGAGTGTTGTAGTAAATGTAAAGGCACATGATACAAGGATTTACAAGGTTCGGCACCAAAGGCCTACGTCCTTGCCATGTTGGTTAAACACCCCAACATGGTTTCTTCCATTATAATATGTTAGTATTACAATGGTCGATACAGAGTCCCACTGTATCTCTCCTGAGTCGCACAGGAGGGTCTTTATACTGCGTCCCACAGTGTTACCAGAGTCCCACTGGCCTGCTCCAAAATCCCACTGAAGACTTCTTCCACCCTGAGTCTCACAGGGGGCTTCTCCTGGCTCCTCGAATCACACGAGTAGCTCTTCTTCACTTTAATCATCTTCAAGTATCTTCAGCAGTCTGGGATAAAGACTGATGGCCTTGCTCTTCACTTCTGATCACTTGATCAGGTCTTCTCGTCTTTCTCAGGATTTATCTCCTTCATCTCAGGATGACCTAGCCTCTCTCTTCAAGAATCTTCAACAGCCTCTGATAAGGTCTGTTGGTCTTGCTCAAAACTTCTGATCACTTATGTTGATCAGGGTCTTCTCAATTACTGAAAACTCAGGCATCTGATGTCTTTAACCTCGGTCTGGATTCAGTCACACTTCACATCAACTTCATGCACTGAGTGCATGGAAACTCTTCTTCCTCATGCACTGACTACATGGCTTCTCAAATTCCTCAAGAACTTCTGATCTTGGTCAACTCAAATGCACACAACCTGATTTGACTTTGTTCACGTGTGCATGTGCATGCATGCAAGCATGCACTCCCCTTTTCTCTTCTAGGTGTAGTAAACCCTTAAAGAGTGGAATTCTTTTTAGCACACACCATCTCTGAACTTCACACACTTAATTCAATTTTCTTACACACATAAATGTGTGTTCTTCTTTGTGTGGATATCTTCTTCTTCTTCTAAGTGTTTATACTTTTCACACACCTAGGCTTCGACCTTCACTTGTTAAGCACAGACAAATTCTTCACTTTGAACACACTTTAATTGGCCTCCTCCTCTTCTTGCACACACACGGCCAAGATGTACTCTTCCACTTTGTACACACACTTTGTTTTTCTCTTTTAATCTTCAAGTGTGAACAACCAACCTGTAGGGTCTTCCTCACTTGGCACACACACAAGGTGTGGTCTCGGTCTCCACTTCTTCTTGCACACCTAATTGGATATGGCCTCTTCACTTGTTGCACACACACAAGAGATGTGGTGGCCTTCCTTCTTTACTATGCACACACAAGAGGCAAAGCCTCGGGTCTTCTTCCCCACTTTAGCACACACACACAAGGTATGCAACCCACAGCCACGTAGGGTCTTAGTGTAGCAAGCACGCAAGGTGTGAGGTGCAAGGGCCTCCTCCTCTTCTCAACTACCACGCAAGTGTGCAAGGTGAAACACCACGGGCTCCTTCCTCCTTCCACGCAAGTGTGCGAGCAGAGAGGGTGGCAAGAGACTCGAGCGCGCAAGTATGCGGCTTGGCTTCTTCCTGCCGTGCAAGGGGTGTGCGCAGGGGACTTCCCTTCACCTCTTTCGCGCATGGGATGCGCAAAAGGGACTTCACGAAGCCAAAAATGGCTCCGGGCTTCTCTGCCGCGCAGGGGACGCGCAGCTCAATTCTTCGCGAGGCAAGGCACTCGCGTGTCTTCCATGTTTTTCAGCAAACAGCACCGAGGTCTCAGCCTCTCTTTATATAAGCAGAGGCAGTTCGGTTCATCCGCGTGAGATAACTTTTGAATCCCCGAAGTTTTCGGGTATTTCAATATTTTGCAAATCTTGGTTTTCACTACTGTCCCACGCGAGTTCTTTCTTCATTATTTTTCTCCTCCACGTGCATGCGACTTAGAATGCATGCACGGCCTTCGTCTAAATGCAATCCATGAAAAGCAATAATTCTTATGGCCTTCGGCAGCTTCGGATGCCTCGGCCTCAGCCAAAATTCCTCACTACTATGCATGCATGCTTCTTTCTTGCATGGATGTGTTCGTTAGGGACAGACGAGCCGGATGGAGCCTTTAGCTTCGTCGGAGGTGGCCGGAAACTCAAAATCAGGTGGTCGGATGGCCTCTGGTTCAGGCGACGTCGCGGGTGGCCTTTGGGAGATCTCGAGGTAGAGGAGGACTCCTCAACCGTCGGATCCGGAGTTGAGAAGACATCGGATGGCTACGATCAGAAGATCTCGCGCGGGATCAATCGGGTGGTCGAGATCTGGCGCCCGATCGATCGAGCGGCCAGGATTCACTCCCGGTGAAAATTCCGCGTCCCACATCGAAACGGACCGCAGATTTTCCATGGTTTATCAAACATTTATTGCCATCCATCCTACAATTGAACTTCTCCCCTCACGGTTCCTCCCCGCACCGTGTTCTCTCTGCGGGCGCGCTCTGCGCCCACCCCTGCCACTCAGGTGCGCCACTGGCACCCACTATGCACCTTCGGGCGCGCGCTCTGGTGCCCATGTTGCACAGGACCTGATCTCCTGCATGGCCCTGGGCTTACACACGGCCCGGCCTTGTGCCTCATGGAGTGCCCTAGCCTTGAGGGTTCCCCATGGGTGTGGCGACCTTGAGTCCCACATGTGCCTTGGGTGATGACCCTCGACTGGCCTCCTTGGTGGCCTATTTTTTGGCAAAGGAAATGAATAAGGACTTTGTTAAGAAACAAAGTACTCCCAATATAAAATGCCAAATGCCACTTAAGCCATCCTTCCTCTTCATTTCTTCTCATCTTCTTCTTCATTTGAATTCCTCAATCCTTCTCAACAAATAATCTTCACTTAGGAGGGAAATGTAGAAGGTTCTTCCTTCAACCGAGCTCCTGAATCAAACATATTAATCAAAGTTCATTATTGATTTAATCAGAGATCAAGTTGGATCTTCTTCATATTCACATGCACTAAGTGATAGTGCATGGACTTCTTTAGCTCACTTCATCCACTTAGAAGATATGTGTGGCTCTCTTCGTCTCCTCATGCATTGTCAGTACAATGCATGGTCTTCAAACAATGTTGTGACATTGTATCTACTTGATACAAGTTCTTGGAACTTAAAGAGAAGCTCAACAATCGTCTGATGTTATGATGATGCTCCATCATCATCCATTCTTCAAGTGGTGTAACTTAGTATCATATTGATACAAGTATTGAAACATTAAGATCAGTTCTACAATCGTCTGATATACATAGAGAATGTTTCAACCATCATCTCCTATGTCACTTAGTGAATCTCCTAAGTGACATGCCTCTAAGTACCATGTCCATTCTCCATTCATCACCATCACCATCACATCCTTTGTCATTAACATATTGAAACTCCTTGACATCCATCCATTCATTCCTTGACAACAACATACCTTATTGACTACAAATGCAACACAGTGCACTTCAATCTCCCCCTTCCTATTTGTTGGCAATACACTAGAGCACATATGAATGGGTCAATATGTGTGCCAATATTTTCTCCCCCTTATTGGAAATCAAATGCAAAGATGTGGTGTGGCTCTCTTCCAAAATATCTCTTCCTCCCTTCGAATAGCATCTTCTTGAAAAGCACTAAGAGAGGGATGATGTCACATGTTCTCTTTAGCAAAGAACTTTTAGTAGATCAACTCTTGGTCTACTTGGGCTAACACGGTGTAGAAAACAAGAGTGATGTAACCAAGTTACTCAATGCTGTCCAACATTCACTATACATGTGGGATCATGCTTCAAGGGGTTTGAAATTTTTCAGATATATCAATGAATTGCTAAATCTAGCACATTCTTCACAAAACTCATTAGAAAGTTCAGTGCAAAGATAAAGCTCCCCCTTTCATCCATTTGCCTTCAATAAATACTCCCCCTTAATTGACATGATGAATACAATTAAGAAACAAGGGATGAAAGTATGATTGGAATACCTTCACTTTTCTCAAGATGGTATTAATCTCAGAATCCCATCTTCTTCAGATTGGCTCCCCCTCAAGGGGAGCACTCCATTCTGTCCAAACCATCCTCCAGTTGAGAATGATCATCATCTTAAATTCCCTGCACTGTTAGCACATGTAAATACAAGTGATTAGGGAATAACATGGAACCTCCTTGGTTCATCAACATGAACAACAAGGTTGAGAAGATTCTCTCAACCGAGATGCCCCATTTTCACCATTCTTCACACTTGCACATCTGATCTTCAATGATGATTGTGCTGGTGTGGATCTCAACACATATTCATGTGAAATCATTTGTTTCCTTTTTTCCTTAGCAATTGCCAGTGCTTCATCTTTAGCTCTTCGCAGTTCTCTGGCAAGTTGCAACTGATTCATCCATATGACTAACAAATCGTTTGGAAGTGTGGCCTCAGTTCTGGAAGTTCCACATGGTTCTTTTGATGTTGTCAAGCTACCTTTCATAGGAAACTTGTTTTCAATCAATCCCTTCTTATTCTTCTGGATTTATTGTTTATTTGAGTTCAGTCTGCTTCTATTGATTTCCATGGATTGTTTACAAAGATCCATGGTATGCCCTTTCTTTCCACAGTAGAAGCATTTCTTCTTGGTGGTCCTTCTGGATGCATCACCCTTCTTGGATTTAGACTCCATGGTCTTCTCTTCCTTTTTCATAATCTTCTTGGGAGCGTCTTCCACTTTATTATGCTTGCTTCCCAAGGATTCTTTCTGAACCAGGTTCTGTGATCTTTTCTTATTTTTAGCTCTAGATATAGTTGGAGATTGACATTTATCTTTTTGACCACTTTTGCAATCATCCCAGATGTTTTCAAGTAATCCAAATCTATTTGCAGTAAACAGATGTCTCTAGACCTGTGGATGCTGCTTCTTTTCTTTTGGCTTGCTCCCCCTTGGCATGGGCTTCCTTTGTGATTTGACATTCAGTGGATTATACCAACAATCTTTTTCACAATGCCCATACTTGTTACAACACCAACACTGACCCACAAATCTTGACCTCTTGAGTCCTTATGATTGTAGGGTACTTTTCTTGACTTGTTGTGCTGTTTTAGGAGAGCTCTCTTTCTTCATCTTCTTCATCCATACTTGATTAGTGTTATTCTTCCATCTTGTACCTTTTGTGGAAACACATTTAGAAACATGAGTACAAGTTGGGATTGATGGTACCTTCTTTTTAGAAGTTTTTTCCCTTTTATTAGAGGATGTCTTTCTTTTAGAATCATACTGCTCAATGCATACTTGAGTAGCAACATTTCTCCTTTAAGCTGACAGGGAGGCTTTGGATTTGGGTGATTGCTGATTTTTCAATATCAACTCTAGTTCTAAGCATTTCATATTGAGGTAGTTCTTCTCAGCCTCAATAGTTCTTAGCCTTCCTTCCCATTTCTCTTCCAGCTGCTTTATCTTGTCTTCATGCACCTTTTTTATTTCAAGCAATGAGTTGTCAAGCTCCTTCACCCTTTTTACTTTGTCTTCAAGTTGAGAAACTTTAACAACCATTGATACTCTATGCCTCTTCTCCAGTTCATGGTAAACATCTTTGATTATTACTTTAAAGAATTTTTTCTCAAAAAGGATTCTTTGCAATTCTTCAGCAGTGTCTTCATATCTTTCATTGCAAAGAGAAACAGTTCATCTTTAGCATTCACCAGCTTTCTGAGAGTGTTGGTTATGCCAACCCTTTTTGCCAATTGATCTTCTATAGAATTGGCTTCTTCTTCTAGCTGTAATTTTTTTTTCTTGAAGACATTGGATGCCTGTAGCTATACAATTTTCCACTTTCATGGGGACTGTCTTCTGAAGATATTCGATTTCACATTGAAGATCATTCATTGTTTTAACTTCATCACAGCTAGGACATGCTTTCTTCATCTTCTTGGCCTGTTTCTTCTTCCTGTTTTTCAGTGTCATGGAAGATATCTCCATTTGAGGGTATTCAATCACTTCTTCAAATCTGCACTTCATAAAGACTCCCTTGGATCATTTAGAGGTAACCTTCCCTCTGATACCAATTGAAGTGCCCTGATCAGTGTGAATCACTGAGAGGGGGAGGGGGTGAATCAGTGATCCCTTAAAACTTTTTACTAATTGATTCTTTATCAATTACACCTCTATGGCTTGTTAAGGCCTCGATCCACTCTTCTTGTATCTCTCAGCCTTTCCTCGAGCGATGCAGTAAATGTAAAGGCACAGGACACAAGAATTTACAAGGTTCGGCACCAAAGGCCTACGTCCTTGCCATGTTGGTTAAACACCCCAACATGGTTTCTTCCATTATAATCTGTTAGTATTACAATGGTTGATACAGAGTCCCACTGTATCTCTCTTGAGTCCCACATGAGGGTCTTTATACTGCGTCCCACAGTGTTACCAGAGTCCCACTGGCCTGCTCCAGAATCCCACTGAAGACTTCTTCCACCCTGAGTCTCACGAGGGGATTCTCCTGGCTCCTCGAATCACACAAGTAGCTCTTCTTCACTTTAATCTTATTCAAGTTTCTTCTGCAGTCTTTGATAAAGACTGCTGGCCTTGCTCTTCACTTCTGATCACTTGATCAAGTCTTATCGTCTTGCTCAGGATTTATCTCCTTCTTCTCAGGATGACCTAGCCTCTCTCTTCAAGAATCTTCAACAGCCTCTGATAAGGTCTGTTGGTCTTGCTCAAAACTTCTGATCACTTATGTTGATCAGGGTCTTCTCAATTAGTGAAAACTCATGCAACTGATGTCTTTAACTTCAGTCTGGCTTCAGTCACACTTCACATCAACTTCATGCACTGAGTGCATGGAAACTCTTCTTCCTCATGCACTGACTGCATGGCTTCTCAAATTCCTCAAGAACTTCTGATCTTGGTCAACTCAAATGCACACAACCTGATTTGACTTTGTTCACGTGTGCATGTGCATGCATGCAAGCATGAACTCCCCTTTTGTCTTCTTGGTGCAGTAAAACCTTAAAGGGTGAAATTATTTTTAGCACACACCTTCTCTGAACTTCACACACTTAATTCAATTTGCTTACACACATAAATGTGTGTTCTTCTTTGTGTGGATATCTTCTTCTTCTTCTAAGTGTTTATACTTTTCACACACCTAGGCTTAGACCTTCACTTGTTAAGCACACACAAATTCTTCACTTTGAACACACTTGATTTGGCCTCCTCCTCTTCTTGCACACACACGGCCAAGATGTACTCTTCCACTTTGTACACACACTTGGTTTTTCTCTTTTAATCTTCAAGTGTGCACAACCAACCTGTAGGGTCTTCCTCACTTGGCACACACACAAGGTGTGGTCTCGGACTCCACTTCTTCTTGCACACCTAATTGGATACGGCCTCTTCACTTGTTGCACACACACAAGAGATGTGGTGGCCTTCCTTCTTTACTATGCACACACAAGAGGCAAAGCCTCAGGTCTTCTTCCCCACATTAGCACACACACACAAGGTATGCCACCCACTGTCGCGTAGGGTCTTGGTTTAGCAAGCACTCAAGGTGTGAGGTGCAAGGGCCTCCTCCTCTTCTCAACCGCCACGCAAGTGTGCAAGGTGCAACACTGCGGGCTCCTTCCTCCTGCCACGCAAGTGTGCGGGAAGAGAGGGTGGCAAGAGACTCGAGCACGCAAGTATGCGGCTCGGCTCCTTCCTGTCGCGCAAGGGGTGCGCCCAGGGGACTTCCATTCACCTCTTTCGCGCAAGGGATGCACAAAAGTGACTTCACGAAGCCGAAAATGGATTCGGGCTTCTCTGCCGCGTAGGGGACGCGCAACTCAATTCTTCGCGAGGCAAGGCACTCGCGGGTCTTCCATGTTTTTCAGCAAACTGCACCGAGGTCTCGACCTCTCTTTATATAGGCAGAGGCAGTGTGGTTCATCCACGTGAGATAAATTTTGAATACCATACGTTTTCGGGCATTTCAAGATTTTGCAAATATTGATTTTCTCTACTGTCCCACGCGAGTTAATTCTTCTTTATTTTTCTCCTCCATGTGCATGCGACTTAGAACGCATGCACGGCCTTCGACTAAATCCAATCCATGCAAATCAATAATCTTTATGGACTTCGGCAGCTTCGCATGCCTCGGCCTCAGCCTAAATTCCTCACTAATATGCATGAGTGCTTCTTTCTTGCATGGATGTGTTCAATAGGGACAGACGAGCCGGATGGAGCGTTTAGCTTCGTCGTAGGTGGCCGGAAACTCAAAATCAGGTGGTCGGATGGACTCTGGTTCAGGCGACGTCGTGGGTGGCCTTTGGGCGAGCTCGAGGTAGAGTACGAATCCTCAACCATCGGATCCGGAGTTGAGAAGACATCAGACGGCCACGATCAGAAGATCTCGCGCGAGATCAATCGGGCGGTCGAGATCTGGCGCACGATCGATCGAGCGGCCCTGATTCGCTCCCGGTGAAAATTCCACGTCCCACATCGAAACGGACCATGGATTTTCCGTGGTTTATCAAACATCCACTGCCATCCATCCTACAATTGAAGTTCTCCCCTCACGGTGCCGCCCCGCACTGTGTTATCTCTGCGGGCACGCTCTGCGCCCACCCCTGCCACTCGGGTGCGCCACTGGCGCCCACTATGCACCTTCGGGCGCGCGCTCTGGCGCCCATGCTGCGCAGGACCTGATCCCCTGCGTGGCCCCGGGATTACACACGGCCCGACCTTGTGCCTCATGGAGTGCCCTAGCCTCGAGGGTTCCCCATGGGCGTGGCGACCTTGAGTCCCACATGTGCCTTGGGTGATGACCATCGGCTGGCCTCCTTGGTGGCCTATTTTTTGGCAAAGGAAATGAATAAGGACTTTGTTAAGAAACAAATTACTCCCAATGTAAAATGCCAAATGTCACTTAAGCCATCCTTCCTCTTCATTTCTTCTCATCTTATTCTTCATTGGCATTCCTCAATCCTTCTCAACATATAATCTTCACTTAAGAGGGAAATGTAGAAGGTTCTTCCTTCAACCGAGCTCTTGAATCAAACATATTAATCAAAGTTCTTTATTGATCTAATCAGAGATTAAGTTGGATGTTCTTCATATTCACATGAACTAAGTGATAGTGCATGGACTTATTTATCTCACTTCATCCACTTAGAAGATGTGGATGGCTCTCTTCGTCTCCTCATGCATTGTCAGTACAATGCATTGTCTTCAAACAATGTTGTGACATTGTATCTACTTGATACAAGTTCTTGGAACTTAAAGAGCAGCTCAACAATCGTCTGATGTTATGATGATGCTCCATCATCATCCATTCTTCATGTGGTGTAACTTAGTATCATCATGATACAAGTATTGAAACATTAAGATCAGTTCTACAATCGTCTGATATACATAGAGAATGTTTCAACCATCATCTCCTATGTCACTTAGTGAATCTCCTTAGTGACATGCCTCTAAGTACCATGGCCATTCTCCATTAATCACCATCACCATCACATCCTTTGTCATTAACATATTGAAACACCTTGACATCCATCCATTTATTCCTTGACAACAACATACCTCATTGACAAAAAATGCAACACAATGCACTTCACATTTAATAATTAAATTTATTTATGACACAATAATGATGCAGTATTTTTCTTATTAATGAATGAATCAAATAATTGGTATTATAAAAATTAAAATAACTATAATATGAAAGTTTTGATGCCATCCAAGAATTTTATTGGTTAATATGACATTTACGGATTTCTTAAATGAATTTGGATCGAATTAATAAAGTTTTTATGACTTTAACAAAAATCAATTATTAAATATTGTCAAAATTGATATAAATGAGTTTTTAAAACAAGTATCATATTATTAATTGATATTATATTCCTAGAAATCTAATGTTAGTCCAAAGGACTTGTATCATGATAGGTGTATCATTAATGGACCACTTGGGGGGTCTCTTGGATGTATATAGTAAGTTTGTTAACAATATAATATAAAAATACAAAGTGACAAGGTAAATGTCAAACTAATTAACTAAGACGTAAAACTAAAAGATAAGGTTAATATAGTGACCCAATCCATTCTAAAATATATTGGTTGAAATGATTTCGACTCATACCAACCTTATACTTTGAATAATCCTCTTTGGAGCCTTTGTAAACCGAATATAAATTTATTATAAAATAATACATTAAGTTTTTCCTAAAGATCACCTCCTCCCCATTATAAAAGGAAACCACTTCTAACAAATTCTTCACAACTTCAAAGCCTTTGGATTCGGCCAAAACCAGCCCAAATTTTCTCTCAACTTCCCCACTCTCTTTCAAGTTCCTTTCTTCTTCAACTTCTTCTTTCTTTGTTATTTTCAATATAACGAAATTACACTAGTATCTTCTATATACTGTGATTTATTATAAATATGGTACAACCATATTCAGTATTATATCTATATTTTGCCTGATATTTCACCATACGTGCGTACGTACGGCTTACCGTCACCACGTCGTGGTGTAATGGTTATTCAAAACATTAATATTTGTATGGGTATAATAATGATGTGTAATTCATGTAAATAATAAATATAACATGATAATTATTCTCTATATATGATTCACCAACCAATTATATATTATTTTAATATCAAAAGAAGGATATTGTCACTCGTGCATACGTACGGACTACCGTCTGCACGAACGTGAAGAGATTCACTCCCCATTGTATCCATTCAAAACTAATTTTCATTTTATGATTAAAAATAATTTTTAAGGACTTGATATAATTCTGTATATGAATAAGATACAACCTATCCATAAAAAACAAATCTTATGTAACAAAACATATAAAATAAAATGAGTAAGTTAAGACCCGAAACGACGATAATACTAAGATATTATTTACAAAAAAATATTAAAAGATCATATAAGATATCATATTAATGTATATGATTCTTGTATTATTTATTAAGAATTATTTTATCATTATAAAGGAGGTTAACCTACCCTCAACCAAGGAAAAGTACAAGGTAAGGGTTTATTTCACGATCTTTAATTATCTGAGGTTGTTTATAAATAATTATCTACTGGGACATCTTTATCATCCACATCCATATTTCTTAATAATTTCGTTGAAAACATTCTTAATATTTTATATAATATAGGTTAAGTACATTTATACCCTTTTTTGACTTTTTATATGAGGTTTATAAAGGAATTATTTCGTCTTTTTTGAAAGAAGGTCCGTTTTAACCTTTTCGACAAAATTATGGTAAGAATGTTTTTTTCCAAAATTATACGGCTGGTGCAGCTATTTTCCGCCGTTATAAAATCATCTAATATTCCCTTAAAATCATATAATAATATTTTCAAAGTAAATGTTTTAATTATGTGGCATTTAAATGATTTCAAAATAAGAGATATTTTCCCAAATAGTTTTTATTTCATCTATGTCAACGTCCTTTGATGGATTTTAAGCTTATTTGAGGTTGATTTATTATGATACGAAACTTCCATATAGTATTGAAGGTTATGTGATACGTTTGACTATGGATGTGTTATTTTTGTTCCATTCATGGTTTATGGAGAAAGTATTTACATTTCGTATGCTAGTTTTAATACGAATGTTTATGTTATGTTTAAACCTGTTCATATGAGGAATGCATTGGACTTAATAAGTGATGATGGAGCCCACTATAGATTCTCGATGCATCGATAGGTCTAATGAGACAAAATAGTGTCTTGGCACAAGGACATGACAAAATATTATTTGTAGTCTTGGAACGGGGCCTTGGCTACATGGTTATGAAATTCTGACATTATGCATTCCATCATTATGAAAGTGGTTGTTGATATTGCATTTGATTATTCGACTAGTAGAATATCCATGTAAATAAGTAAATGGAATTATTTCATTTTATATTTTTCATATTACACATATGTTCATGTTTAAAAGGCTTTTGTTTTAGTTATACATTTCTTTAAATGTTTATGTTTATTTGTGAATGTTTTCGCTATATTGTTATCCTTACTGAGCATCTGAGATCACCCCTTTCAATATTTTATTTTTCCCAGGATGTGAAAGATTATTTTACGAATGACCTGCATGGATAGTATAAGGGGATATTAGTGTGGAGACAAGATATTGTTGTTGTTTTCACTTTATAATGTAATGTAAACTTTCTGAATGTATCTAGTGATTCCAAGGCTACTAAACTAATCGGTCTTTTGAGATATGATCCTTTGTGATCATGCCAATGTTATGTAATAATGCTCTGACTCAAGATAACTGGGTTCAAGGCGTTACAATTGGTATCAGAGGAAGTTTAGTACAAACATTGGATGATAGATTTAGATAAACATTGATTATAGCACATAGACCTAAGATGGACATTGAGGATTAGTGTAGAATAACTTCGTAGAATTTTGGTATTATTATAGAGATTTTGTGAGATTTCAGAGCAATACATCTGTGTCTGGATATGATCAGTTTGAGGCGGCATAGGCAGAGATGTACCTAGGGGTAAAACACGAAAACACCGCTTTTAGCGAGACACAAACGGGAACAAGTGCACGACAATGGAACTTGTTGCACTCTTGGTTAAAACACTCCCATGGGATACGCTTAGGATAATTCTCATTTTCTTTACAAACCATTATTAAGGGTTTATGATTATAAGAATCCTCAAAAAAACATTTTTTATGATTATGGAATATATCCATAAATAGTTCAGTTCATGTTATGTGTTTTAGAAGTATAGAATTGTGTATTTTGACTCACAAACTGATCTAGTTTATGCCATTATTTAGAAATGACACCTAGTGGAAGGAATGGATATCATATCAATGCATGCAATCCATGTAGGTATTTCCATCCTGCTCAAGATAATTATAGTGGAGCTGGTGATGCAACTGGTGTTGTTTAGCTAATCACCATATTGGGACAACTCACTCAGGTTATGAATAGTAACCTTACCCGTATAGGGCACCCTGATCCGCAGCGTGGAGAATCAATGTTAGATCGCTTCATGAGGCAGCAACCACCAACATTCAGTTGGAGTAAAAATTCATTAATAGCTAAGCAATGGATAAGTTCCATAGAGAAAATATTTCAGGCTTTGGGGAGTAGTGAAAGGGAAAAGGATGTCATGGAATTTTATTGCCCCATAGGAGATGCTGATCAATGGTGGTCATTAATACAAAACCCGAAGGAAGATGATGATGAATCAAATATTGCATGAAAGGAGTTCAAGGAGCTTCTCTTAGAAAAATACATTCCTCGTGATCATCGAGTGATATGGAAAGGCAATTTCAGAGACTGAGGCAAAAAGAGAATGATAATGTCCCAAAGTACAAGGCTAACATTAGAAGGATAGCGAGGAGCGCAATAGATTATATACATAACCCATGAAGAATGATTGTTCATTTAATTGATGGGTTATATGTTTTTCTCCATAGAGTGTTAGTCTAATAATATATCTCGTCTAACGAAGATATTTTATCATGTGCTATAAAGACAGAAAAGTAATTCGCTAAGTCTTACAACTTTAAGGAAAATCAAGAGAAGAAGAGGTCTATTGACCACAATGGAAAGGAAAATAATGGGAAGAAGGGAAAAGTTGATTATCCATCCTGTAGTAAATGTGGGATGAAACACCCTGGTACTTGCCTGAAGGGAATGTGAGTCTGTTACAAGTGTGGTGAAAAAGGCCACCATGCTCCTGATTGGAAGGGAAAGAGAGTTGTTGTCAACATGGATGTATATAATTGTAGAGATATAGGATATTATGCAAATGAATGTCCTAAGTGTCAGGGAAACATATCTCAGAAAAGGACATGGAATCAAGTCCAAGCTTATGTTATCACTACTGCTGAGGTACAAGCTCCGAAATATGTGGTGGCAAGTGATTTAATGGTTTCCTCAAGTTTAGTAAATTCTTTATTTGATTTTGGATCATCGCATTGTTTCAAATATTCCCAGTTAGTTACGAAAATTAGATATTTCAAATTTGATTTAACAAGGGATTTTTTTGTTAAACCCTATAAGGTAAGTATTATTGCAACAATGTTTTGTGAATCAGTCCCCATTAGAGTACATAAATGCTCTTTATCCGCTGAACTCATTGTCATACCTACGATTGAGTGTGATATAATCCTTGGTATGGATTGGATTTCGGACCATGATGCGAAGATTTATTGTAAGAAGAAGGAGTTTATGATTTTTGACAAGGATGATAAAGAAATCCTTATCTTTAGAGAAGAATCTTCACCACCTATTTCTTATCTAGATCCACACCCAATAGCTCAACTAAATTCAGTTTTTAGGGAGGAAGAGAATGAAATGACTGTGGCTGGGTAAAGGAATTTTCAAATAGAGGATAAAGCTACTGTGAAAGAAAATGTTGATGTGTTTCTGGAATATTTACCTAGAAATTCTCCAGAATGAGAATATGAGTTTTACATTGTTTTAATTCCTGGATCAAGGCCTATATCAAAGACCCCTTATAGAATAGCAACTGTGGAATTAGTTGAACTAAAGAAACAACAATAGGAACTAAGTAATAAGGGATTCATTCTCCCTAGTGTTTCTCCATGGGGAGTCCCTGTTCTTTTTGTAAAATAGATTGATGGATCTATGAGGTTATGGATCGACTATTGGGAGATCAATGCTATAACAATAAAGAAAAAGTATCCCCTACCTCACATTGATTTTGTATTTGACCAACAATATGGAGATCAATACTTTTAAAATATTGACCTTCGATTTGGATATCATTAGTTGTGTTTGAAGAAGGAATACATTCCGAAGATAGCATTTCGAACAAGTTACATGCCTTAAGATTTTAATGTAATTCCTTCTGGGCTGACTAATGCACCCTCTGTTTTCATGGATCTAATGAACAGAGTTTACAAGGAATATCTCAATGATTATTTAGTGTTATTTATTGATTATTTCTTGGTATACTCCAAATGCTACGAAGATCAAGAAAATCACATGTGCATTATCCTGAAGACTCTGAGAAGACATGAATTATTTGGGAATTTTATCAAGTGTGAATTCTGGATTCAAGAGATCTGTTTTCTTGGAAATATTGTCTCTAAGGATGGAATCTCTATTGATCCATCTTATACCAAGCCAATCCAAAAATGGATAGAACCGACGAGTATAACTGAGGTATACAGTTTTATTGGTTTAGTTGGTTATTATCGACGTTTCGTCCGAAATTTTGCTCAGTTGGCTAACCCATTTACAAAGATCACATGTAAAGGGGTTAAATTTGTTTGGAAAAAAGAGTGTGAGGAATGTTTTGAAGAACCGAAGAAAAGATTAGTCAATTCTCCTATATTGAATCTACCATTGGGGAATTATGGGTACGTTATTTATAGTGACATGTCGAAGAAAGGACATTGTTGTGTCCTTATGCCGAATGATAGAGTTATTGCCTATGCATCATGAAAACAGAAAATTCATGAGAAAAATTATCATACTAATTATCTTGAGTTAGCTACTGTAATATTTTATTTTATTATATGGAGACATTATCTTTATGGTGAAAAATGTGAGATTTATACTAATCACAAGAGTTTAAAGTATATTTTCTCACAGAAAGAACTCAACATTAGGAAAAGGAGATGGCCTGAACTACTCAAGGATTATGATTTCATGATAAACTATCACCTGGTGAAGGAAAATAAGGTGGCAGATGCGTTGATCAGAAAGGATCATGGAGTTTTGAATGTGATTAGAATTTAAAGGGATCCAATTTTCATGGAACTAGTGAAGATGGATATGATAATTACCATGGAAGGTGAAACATAAATAATTTTTCAAATGGTTTCCAAACAATATTTACTAGAATGAATAAAGAGTTCTCAGACCGATGATGAATAATTTAAAAATAAGATTAAAGCTGAGAATGATGGGATACTGAGTGACTTTGTGTGTGAAGATGGAATTTTGAAATTTGGGCGGATACATTGCATTCCTTATTTACCTGATCTAAAAATGGAATTGTTGGATGATGCTCATAGTTCGAATTTCTCTATACACCCCTGGAGCACAAAAATGTATAGAGATTTGAAGGAAAATTTTTAGTGGGACAACATGAACCAGGAGATTGTTGATTTTGTGAAAAGATGTATGGTTTTTCAACTAGTGAATGCTGGAAGGCAACAACCTGGAGGAGTCATGCAACATCTTCCCATACCTGAGTAGAAAAGGGATAATATCACTATGGACATTGTCATGGGACTACCAATGACTCCTAGAAGGAACCATGCAATATGGTTCATTGTTGATCGTCTTAAAATGTCATCAGATTTTTTTAATATAAGGGAAGAATTACCACTTGAACATCTAGCAATACTATATATTAATGAAGTTGTGAGACTTCCTGGAGTACCCATATCGATTGTTTCGGATCGTGATGCACGTTTTACATCATGATTCTGGAAATGTCTTCAGAATGCCCTGGATACTGAACTTCCTTTGAGCACTGCCTTCCACCCTCAAACTGATGGGAAATCTGAACGGACAATTGAATCCTTAGGAGACATGTTGAGATCTTTCTCACATGATGTTCAGGGCATGTCGGATCAATATTTACCTTTGGTGGAATATTCCTATAACAATAGCTTCCATTAAAGTATTTAGATGGTACCATATGAAGCGTTATATGGAAAGAGATGTCGCAACCCAACCTATTCTGATGACATTGGTGAAATAAAACTCATAGGCCCAGAACTAGGGGAGGAAACGATGGAAAAGGTAAATGGAATCCAAAACCACATCAAAGCAGCTCAAAGATGGCAAAAGATCTAGGCCGTTAATGGATGGAAGGATTTGGAATTTCATGTAAGAGATCATATTTTCTTGAAGGTATCACCTTGGAAGGGAGTTATACGTTTCGGTAAGAAAGGTAAATTGAGTCTCAGGTAAATTGGACCTTTCGAAATTCTAGAATGAATTGGGGTTGTAGCATACCATTTGGAAATGCTGCCAAAGCTCTCCAAAGTTTACGATGTTTTCCACGTATCAGTGTTGAGAAAATACATGCCTGACCCAACGCATGTACTCATTTATGAGGAAAGAGATCTGGAACCCGATCTGTCTTATTGCGAAGAGCCTATCAGGATTCATGATACCACAGAACAAGTGCTGAGAAACCGGACGACTCGTCTGGTAAAAGTCCTATGGAGAAACAATAAAATGGTAGAGGCAACGTGGGAACCTAAGGAACTTATGATGAAGAATCACCCAAGTATTTTCATGCAGTATTATTCTAGAACTATTGATGATGAAAAGATTTGATGTAGGGGAGAATTTAACACCCCATGAATCTACGGTATGCTTCTCATTGAATAATATAGTAGCGTTTGTTTTATGCAACTTCGAGTTCTAACACACACCCCAACCAATAAAACTAGCCATTATAAATTGTAATACCCACATTTTGAAATTTTATACATTTTATCTTTTAATATTATCTTCATTTTGGGATTTGAAATATCTAAATTAGCTTAGGGTGAATTTTTGGAACTTTGCAAATAACTTTCATGTTTTGATGAATAGTGAAAATTACTAAATTTTAATTAAAAAGAATTTTAATTGAAATAAGTAATAGTGATAAATTATGAATATGAGTTGTTTTAAAGTATATTTAGAATATATTTTTAAAGTTTAATTCATTTTTGGTAATTGGACATAATTTCACAATTAAACCGGACAAAAACAAGTGTCAATCTTTTGATAGTTATTATTTCTTAAAAACACACTTTTTGTTTTGACCACGGGAATTAATTTTAATTTAATTTCTGCACCTTTTGTGTTTTGAATTTACAAAAATGGATTCCATATTTGGAATCAGTATGTCCAAAATGGGTAAATAGGAAACTTTCATTTTTAGACATTTTGAATAATTACTTCGGTAAATATTTTATTTACCATGGTTAAACGGTATATCCGATAAATAAGGGTAAAAAATAATATTATAATACTAATAAATTACTCTAAAACGTGTCCTAACCTTATTGGTTGAATCATGTCCGACCATGGACATATTTTGGTCGATTTTGGGACCCCATGGAGCCCCTTGTAGATGATAAGGACACTTTATATTAATTAAGTTAAAGTAAATACAAAAATGACACAAGATTATATCTTTTAGAAAAACAATTTTTACATAGGTTTATGTATGTTATATATTAGACTATAAATATTTATTAGAAAGATAAAAGTATTTCCTAAATAATTGATATTTTTTTATTTTTTTAGACATTTACTAATTAAATTTATTTATGACACAATAATGATACAATATTTTCCTTATTAATGAATGAATCAAATAATTGGTATTATAAAAGTTAAAATAACTCTAATTTGAATTTTTTTATGACATAAACGAATTTTATTGGTTAATATGACATTTAAGTATTGATTAAATGAATTTGGATCGAATTAATTAAGTTTTTATGTCTTTATCCAAAACCAATTATTAAATATTGTCAAAATTGACATAAATGAGGTTTTAAAAAAAGTATTATATTTTTAATTGATATTCCTTTCCTAAAATTATAATGTTCCGCAAAAGGACTTATATAATGATAGTTTTATCATTAATGGACCACTTGGGGGACACTTGGATGTATATAGTATGTTTATTAACTATATAATATAAAACCACAAAGTGACATGGTAAATGTTAAACAAATTACCTAAGAGTTAAAACTAAAAGATAAGGTTAATATAATGACCTAAACCTACCTAAAATATATTATTTGAAAGTATTTAGACCCATACTCACATTAGAATTTAAATAATCTACTTTGGATCCATTAGAAACCGAATATTAATTTATTATAAAATAATACTTTATGTTTTTCCCAAAGATCCCCTCCTCCGCCTTATAAAAGGACACCACTTCTAACCAATTCTTCACACTTTCTAAGCCTTTTGGATCAGCCAA
The DNA here is from genome assembly GCA_963277665.1 of Viscum album. Classification (NCBI taxonomy): domain Eukaryota; kingdom Viridiplantae; phylum Streptophyta; class Magnoliopsida; order Santalales; family Viscaceae; genus Viscum; species Viscum album. The sequence goes on from OY728166.1 coordinate 305,654,101, forward strand.
CCAATGCCCAAATATTCTCTAAACATACCTAAATTCAACCTAGAGGCCTAAGTTTTTTTAGAAAGCCATCCTAAGTATCCCGTTTGATCAAATCAAAAGGAAGAACCCGACGAAGAGGTAATGTATTCACCACCCTCTTTCAAGTTCCTTTCTTCTTAAACTTCTTCTTTCATTTTTATTTCCTTTATAAAGTAATATATATAGTATCTTTTATATATTGTGATGTTATTATAACAATCTCACAACCATATTCAATATTACAACTATCTTTTGAATGACTTGTCACCATACATTCGTACGTACGGCTTACTGTCTCCACGTCGTGGTGTAATTGTTATTCAAAACATTATTATTTGGATGGATATTATAATGATGTGAAATTCATGTAAATAATAAATATAACATGATAATTAATATTTATATATGATACACCATCCAATTATATATTATTTTATTATCAAAAGGATGATATTGTCGCTCGTGTGTACGTACTGACTACCGTCTCCACAGACGCGATGAGATTCATTCCCCATCGTATCCATTCAAGACTAATTTTAATTTGATGATTACAAATAATATTTAATGACTTGATATAATTCTGGATATTAATAAGATGAAACCTATCCATAACAAACATGGCTTATATAACAAAACATACAAACGAAAACGAGTATGTTAACACCCAAAAGGACGATAATACTAAGATATTATTAACCAAGCAATGTTAAAAGATCATATATGATATCATATTATTGTATATGATTATTGTATAAATTAATAACAATTATTTCACCATTATACAGGAGTTTAACCTACCCTCAACCAATGAAATGTTCATGGTAAGGGTTTATTTCAAAATCTCTTCATTATCCGAGGTTGTTTATACGTAATTATCTATTGGGACCTCTTTATCATCCACATCCATGATTCATAAAAATGTATTTTAACAAAATATTACTATTTTATATAATACGGGTTAATGTCATTTATAGCCTTGTTTTGATTTTTATAAAATCTTTATAAAGTAATCTTTCCGTCATTTTCCATACAGGTCCTTTTTAACCTTTTCGACAAAATTAAGGTAAGAATGTCTTTTTTTAACTTATACGGTGGGTGTGGATATTTTTCTACGTTATAAAATCGTCTAATCTTCCTTATAGGCTTATAATAATATTTTCAATGTAAATATTTTAATTATGTATAGTTTAAATGATTTCAATAAAATGAGATATTTCTCTCAAAAAGTTTTGATTTCATCTATATCAACATCCTTTGATGGATTTTAAACTTATTTGAAGTTGATTTATTAATATAAAAAGCTTATATATAGTATTTAAGGTTTTGTGATATGTTTGAATGTGGATGTGTTATTTTTGTACCATTCTTGGTTTATGAAGAATGTATTGACATTTCATATGCAAGTTTTAATACGAATGTTTAGGTTATGTTTAAACTTGTTCATATGTTGAATGCATTGGACTTAATAAGTTACGGGTGGAGCCCGCTATAGCTTCTTGATGCATCGGTAGGTCTCATGAGACAAAATAGTGTCTTGGCACAAGGCCTTGAAAAAATCTTATTCATAGTCTTGTCGTGAGGCCTTGGCTACATGGTTATGATAGTCTAGAATTATGCATTCCATCATTATGAATGTGGTTATCGATATTGCATGTCATTATTTGACAAGTAGAATATCCATGTTAATATGTAAATGGAATTATTTCATTTTATCTTTTCTATATTATGCTGAAGTTCATGTTTAAAAAGATTTTGTTTTATTTGTACATTTCCTTAAATGTTTATGTTTATTTCTGAAAGTTTCTACTATATTATTATACTTACTGGGCATCTGAGCTCCCCCCTTTCAATGTTTTATTTTTCCAATGATGTGATGAAGAATTTTATGAATGAACTACAGGGATAGTATAAGCGGATATGTGTGTGGAGACATGATGTTGTTATAGTTTTCACTTTATGATGTAATATGCACTTTATGAATGTATCTAGTGATTCCAAGTCTACTATAATAATCGGTCTTTCGAGACTTGATCTTTTGTGATCATGCAAATGTAATGTAATAATGCACAGACTCAGGGTGACTAGGGTTGGGGCGTTACATTATTAGCATTAGGAACTAAGTCAATAGTAAACTCAACCTCTCAATTAATAATAACACCAGGATAATCATCAGGAAAATAATATAGGTAATCATTTACCATTGGTAAATCAATTAATTAGGATAGTTCTCTTATCTTCAAAAATATGAGAAAGATAATATTCACTTACATCCATTATCATTTTCTTAGCTTCCTAATATTTTATTAATGGTATGGGTACATTCTTGTACAAAGAATGAATTTTTTTTCTAAAAACAACTTCTTTTTCTATGCAATATATCATATCATGGTAAAAAAGAAAGTCGGTCTGTACCCAGAATAACGTCAAACTCTACCGGAGGAAAAACTACATGGTTTGTAGGTAAACCCTTTCCACATACAAGGATAGGAATATTATTATAACTTATTTTTTGCACAATATTTCTTCCTAGTGTTCTTACCATGATAACTGGTTTCAGTTGATAATGTTCGATTCCCAATTTTTCCAAAAAATTCTCAGAAATGAAGGTATGTGTAGACCCTGAATTAAACAACACATTTGAAAAATAGTTATAAACAAGAAATGTACCTGATACCACCTCATTTTTTGTCTCAATATCTGTTGAAGGTGTTGAAAATGATTTTATTAAACCCATCTGCTTCCAATCTTGATTATTCCCTTCTTGAGAAAATATATTTCGACAAAAATTAACAAAAAGACCCAATTCCTTATAGTTAAATAATATCACCATCGATTTCTCATTAATTTTCAGATCATTTTCCTTACAGTCACAAGACATGTGTCCAAACTTTTCACATAGGTAGAATTTCCAAGAATTTATTAGACATTCACCAGGATGGCTTTTACCACACTTTTCACAAGAAGGTAAAATTCATTTTATTACTTCAAAAATCCATTGAAAAGTTCTTCAAAATTTCCCGCCAACCTTGCCGCTTCTTATTCTTGTCATCACGATGCACATATGTGTCAAAAAACTCCATCTCAACCTTTTCAGCGAAGCGAAAAATCTTCTCATAGCTTTTAAACTCTCTTAATGAAAAATCTATTCTAAAAAATGGTTTCAAACCATAGTAAAATTTATTAATTGTACTTTTAAAACACCAAGTAAAATATTATACATTAATAGACACTCTTGTGAAATTGGATTCATATGTTTACACACAATCATTATATTTCTGTTTTAGTTTCAATAATTGCTTCCCCATTCTGAGTTGAATAGTTCTGGGAAAATATTTTTCTAGAAAAATGCACTTCAAATCAACCCATTCAAAACTATAATGATCATCTATTTCCCTCGTATTCTTATCTATAGACCACCATTTATCGGAATCAACATCAAAATTTTAAATCTATAGTATTACCTTTTTATGTTCTGAACATCCTATGATATCAAGTATCTATTCAAGATCATTGATCTATCCTTCGACTATCACTGGATCAGTACTTCCACTTAATGCTGGAGAGTGTTACCGCATAAAATGTTCCACATAAGACTTGTTTATTCATGGTTGATCTTGTTCCTCTCAAGCTTGGATACCACCCCTATTTATTTCTAGAGTCAACATATCCATTTCTATAAAAAAACACCTCTGTTCTAATTCCCACCATATCAGGCTCTAGATTTGTACAACAATCAGCCTCTTTGTGGCTTCCCACTTCATCTTCCATGTTTCTTCTGTGGAAACCCATTCTAAGAAGACATAATTTATATATATAATCCTGGTAATCATTAAATTATATTACATTTCAAATTTAAATTGAGTAAATATTTGTTATGGTATTCTTTAGAAATCATCCTACCCCAAATGTTATCTAATCCGTCCTCTAATACCAACTATAAAGACATGGCCATAAAACGTTACATAATCTATAATTTTAAACAAGAACATAAATTAATACACATTGAGTATATTTTTGGGTTTATATTTTTAATAAATTATTATATCATACATATATAACATACCGCATTCATACAAATTAGATACAACTAAGAACAGTATCAATTTTTTCAAAATATAAAACATTAATACTTAAAACATGATTTCATTGGAAACACACCATGTCAAACATCATGACTCCATTATTTCTATTACACAAAATTATATCCTATGAATTTTTTTAAAAAACGTGGTATGAGTCTAAAACTCAGTAAGGTATATAAAGAAAGAAATTGTTAGTCGAGTGATAACATAAAAACCATTGAAACCCATAATCATAAAAACATATATTCATTGAAAAATCATGTAGTTATCTTGGGAAATATTTACCATATCACGATTTAATTAACCCTTACACATGGAATAACATTTTTGTCAACGTCGTTCTCTATAGTACCCAATTCATTGGAGAGCTATAATGGGGCTCACCTGTCATATCTTCAGATATAGTGGTCTCAACACAACATAACATGAGCTATAATGTGATCAATACAACTTATCTTGAGCTATATTAGGGTCAACCCTATATAAATAAGGTCCAAGGTTCATATCAAGGTAACAAAGAATCATTAAAATAAAAATAAACCACTCATGCAATATACATATATAAACAAACCATTATGAAATTTATTAAAGAGAGTTTTATAAGGATTAAAAAAAAGTACCTTAAAATATTATGGGAGTGATAGATAATTTAATGGAATGGATATGTGTATAAAATGAAATTAAAAATAGTTAAACATAATATAAACAAAAAAACATCACACTAATAATCATTATACCACATAATGAATAATGATTAGGGTAACCCAATGATTGGAAATTGGGATAATAATTTCTATACCTTGGAATATTCTTACATAATAATTGTTTAAACCTCCTATATAATGGATAAAATAGTGTCATTAATATATTAATGAAAGATATTAATGTTTATAACACCATAGACTATCATTTCCAACATAATTCGACACATTTATTAGTAATATGTTTGTATTTACAATGCTTCGGTTGTGTTCTTTTCTTGGTTTATATGACCTGTTCATGATGTATAACATTGTCAATTGGAATTGAAAATATTGAATTAGAATGAAGTTATATTTAAATGTTTCTATACCCATAAATTATATCTTTTATCATTTTTATGTCTGACATGAATGTGATTCATAAGTTAAATCCTTGTTGATATTTGCTGAAGTCATTTTTCCAATTCTTCGATCATAATGAAATTATTTGGTTTTATAAATTAATCACATGTGTAAAAAAAGATTTAAAACCCTTATATAATATATAATAAATAAATTATAATCTTATTCAACCGTTAAAATGTTTTAAGGACCAGTCTTAAAGGAATTTAAAGATATTTGAAATCACATCGTCCACAATGTTGGTAAATCGACACATCACATACGGTGTTTTAATTTCTTGAATAAGTGGGAGAGGATAAGAATTATAATGGTGAATCTTCCATAAAAATGTTAAAATAAAGAATATTTAAGATAATTTATCATTCATGCCTCTTCTATAAGGGGATATGAGGAAATAATATGAAATTAAAGGAACTCAAAATAAACAAATAGTTGAGAAATCCCTTACTAAAATTTGGCAGCATAACAGCTTGGCAAATGGATTTAGAAAACATTAAAAAGAGAGTGGAAAAGTATAAAACATCAATAAATTATTCATAAAACAATATATAGATAGAATAATATGGAATAAGAACATGTTATGGAAACAAGAAGGTGATACCACATAACATAAAACTTGAATGGACGGAAAAAACGAAAAAAGATGAGAATTATCTTACCATGAAGTGTAACTCATAAGACTAGAAGGTTGTGTCCGTGGGGGATTGAAGACACCCTGGGAGGATTACTAGGTAGGTAAGAAGTCTATATATATTTTTAGGTGGATTGTTTTATTAATGGAATGAATTAATGGGTTTGAATATATAGAAAAATGAGGGAATATTTAAATAATTTCCCAGAGATACCTCATTAGTGGTATTTGAAAAACCATGGGCATGAACATGGTATTTTCCCATGGTAATTTACACTTGGGTAACCTCATATACTATTTTTATGTACACAATTCGATCAGAATAATTAAATAAATATTACATCATTAATGATGTCATTAAAAACACCAAAACTCAAAATTGTATTTTTACTATTCATCGAAAAATCAATTGATTCAGAAAAATCCCAAAAAATTAACCATAACAATTTATAAACATTCAGAATTAAAAAATAAACATCATTTTTGGAAAATAATTTTCTCAATATTTTAATTTAATTTTTAAATAAAATCATAATTTATTCAAAAATAAAAGTTTTAATTTTATAACTCTTTTTTTAATACCGAAAAAAATTAATTGAAAGCCCATTATCTTATAACCATAAAAAATTAAATAATAATACAATTTACTATTCAATATGGTCATATTACTATTCCTATTACTATTCATAAGGGTAGGTTACTATTCACCATGAAAACAAGTTGGTTCCATTAGACTCGAGATAACTTGTTGATCACAATTGTAGATTATCATTTTTTGAAATTTAAATCATAGAAGCTGAAAAATTAGATTTAAATGATAGTTATAAATATCTACTGAAATCAAATTTTCATGGGTTTTAATGTATTTTTAAAAACCATGGAGTGTAACATAACATGTACTATATTCTTCATGTTATACCTTGTTTACTCCGTTATTGGGTTTTTTAGCTCACCATTTACGACGTATTCTTTTATATCTTGAAATTTTAGCAGAACAATCCAAATACCACCCCAAATCATGGAAGTATAGATGTCGGTGAGAATGGAAAATGGTACAATCATTTCATCCCTTGAACAATACTCCTCTACTATCACAATTTGTGTATTGAATTTACCTTAGAACCTCGTCACACTCCCTCTGGTGGAATTTGATTCAATTCATGACAAGGTTTAGATTTCCCTATATAGAGCCAACATAAATTTCAATTAGTGGGAAATCACTACCCATATGGAGAATCGACACCCAATTCTATAAAATCTAAAGGAGGTGGATGAATTTTATTTAGCATGATCATCTAATATTTGGATATTATTATCCTATGAGCATGTGTATCTTGCTCAGATGGTTGAGTCTAAGGAAGCAACCATCCTTAAAGACGTGTCTATTGTAAGGGAATTCACTGAAGAGTTTCCCAATGAATTGTCTGGTCTTCCTCCAAGAATATATGTTGAATTCTCAATTAATCATATACTTTGGGCATGGTCAATATCCAAGAGTCCATGTTGAATGGATTTTGTGGAGATTGAGGAGCTAAAGAAACAACTATAGGAGAATTTAAATAAAGGCATTATATTCATATGTGGTTCACCATGGGGTGAACTAGTCCTCTTCGTCAAGAAGAAAAATTGGACAATTATCTTTTTCATTTATTATCGTGAGATTAAAAAAATAATCATAAAGAAAAAGTATCATATGCCCCAAAATGATGACTTCTTCGATCAACTATGTGGAGAACAATACTTATCCAATGTGTATTGTTTTTCAGGATAATACCAAGTAATGGTGAAGAAGGAGGATATACCTAAGACTTATTTTCGTACAAGGTATGGGAACTATGAATTCATAGTACATTCTTTAAGACTCACTAATGACCTAGAAATTTTCACGGACTTATCGAATGTTGTCTTGAGATATTATCTCGACAACTTTGTTGTAGTATGTATAGATGATATTCTAAAATAATCCAAAACTAAGGAGGAAAATGAAGAGCACTTATGTACTGTACTAGAGACCTTGCGAAAGAAGAGGCTCTATTAAATGTACAACAATTATCAGTTATGGTTGAAGGAGGTCTCATTCGTGGGTCATATCATCCCAAGAAATGGGATACATGTGGATCCCTCCAAGATAGCTACAATTGATGGATGAAGAGGCCAACATCGACGATGGATATATGTAGCTTTCTGTGGTTAGATGGATATTATAGAAGATTTGTGATAAATTTCTCATGATTTTCAAACTCTATTAACAAGCTAAATCATAAGGGAGTCAACATTTCATGGAGTGATGAATTTAGAGAGAGATTAGAGGAGTTGAAATGTATTCTTATCACTACGCCCATTCCCACCAGACCCACAAGTGGTGAAATTTTTGTAGTATTTAGTGATGCATTGAAAAAGGTCATGGGATGTGTGTTGATGAAAAATGAGAATTCATTGCCTAATCTTCAAGGAAATTGATTTTTCGTGAGCAAAACTATCCAACACATGATTTGGAGTTGGCAGTATTTATCTCCACATTAATGTTTTTTCCAAATTACCTCATTGTGGAGAAGTTTAAAATACATATATACTACAAAATCTTCATGTATATAGTCAAATAGAAATTGTTTAATATAAAACTATGAAGATAGTTAGAGCTCATCAAAGACTATGATGATTCAATCCACTACCTCCATTGGAAAGAGAACATGGTGGAATATGATCTATGTAGAAAGGACCCCGCAATTCTATTGTTAATAATAATTTAAAAGGATCAAATATTCTTATATTTGAGGAAGACGGAGATGTGAATCACAAATAAGAGAATATTATCAATCCTTTAACAAATGATTTATCAATAGTATCTTTTGTAAAAGTAAAAGGATTCTCAAAAGGATGATGTGGGAATTTAGAAGAAATTTAAAACTATCAAAAAAAACCCTAAAATTTCAATGTTAATAAAGAAGGAATTGTGAAATTTGGTTCAAGACTATATGTTCTATAAAATATTGAGTTAAAGAAAAAACTTTTTTATGATTCACATAGTTTGAATTTCTCTATTAACCCAGGAAACAGAATGATGTATCGATATCTATAATGTTATTATTGGTGGGATAACATGAAGAAAGATATTTCTGAATATACATTAATGTGGCAGGTATGTCAACATGTGAATGCTAAGAGAAAAATTCTATGTGGACGATGCAACCATTACCCATACCAACATGGAAATGGTAGAATATCACTATAGACTTTTTTTACTGAACTTCTGAATACATCCAATAAAAACAATGAAATCTAGACTATTGTGGATCTTCTTACAAAGACATCACATTTCATTGCAATTCATGAGTAATTCTCATTAGATCAACTGGAACATATATATATCAGATATGTGGCAAGGCTACATGGATTACCAATATCTATTGAATCCAATCGAGATCCAAGATTAACCATTATGTTTTGGAAGAGTCTTTAGCATACTCTAAATACAAAGATGAACTTATGTATGACTTATCATCCTCAAACTGATGGAAAATTTGATCAGACTATGCAATCACCAGAGGACATGTTTAGAGAATGCACAATGGACTTCAAAGGAGTATGGGATCAATATATTCCTGTAGTTGATTTCTCTATCAATAATAGTTTCCACTCAATTATCCAAAATGTCTCTTAATAAAACCATATATGGGAATAGGTGCAAAACACTAGCATGTTGGGATGAGGTTTGGGAGAGGAAACTCCTAGGTCCAATAATGGTAGACAAAATGGCGTAGAAGGTTAAAACCATCCATAAGAATGTTAAATCTCCCCAGATTCAACAAATGAGCTATGTTGATAGTATTTGACGAGATGTAGAGTTTGATGTTGGAGACATGGTATTCCTCTACAAATCTCCATGGAAGATAGTTATTAGATTTGGGACGAATGGAAAGCATAGTCCAAGGTACATCATCCCTTTTGAGATCCTTCATCGCATTGGAGTAGAGGCCTATTGACTATCACTCCCACCAAACCTATCTTAAGTATATTATGTATTCCATGTATCACTCTTGAGGATGTTCATACCTGACCCATCGCAAGTTCTCAATCCTAAGGTTGTACCATTGTAGAATTACCGCTCTAATGAAGTGATGCTGGTGCAGATCTTAGATCGTATGGAAAATGTTTTTCGAAATAAGATAATTCCCCTCTTGAATGTGTTGTTGTGAGACCACGTGTTTGAAGAGGAAAAATGGTAATGAGAGGTGGTAATTAAGCAGAGTTACCCTCGTCTATTTTACTGTGGGAAAAGGCAATTTTTAAGGAGAAATTTCATATTGGGGAAGATTGAAATGACCCAAACGTTTGTTATTGAAAATTCCTCTTGATCTAATTCAATGTTTTATTATATAAAATGGTTATATATGACATATTCACATCCTTGGTTTTAGGTTTTTTGGATTTTAGAATACTGTTAATAATTTTAATTATTACTAATATATCCATTGAAGAGTGATCACACGATTAATATAAATATTGTGCTTTAACAAATCCAATTTACTCCGAAAAGAGAAGCGATGGATTCATCCATTATAATTGCTTCGTACGAATCACATTTATTTGAGCGTATAAAGGATTTGGTGTCATTGGTCTTTTCTCATGAAAAATACCAAGTTGAGCTTCAAAACATTAAGCTTTAATGGAACCTCTTATAGGAGAAGTGTAAAATAATATATTTTACCACCCGAGCGATGTTTTCTAAGCCACACCACGAGTATGTCACCATCGCAGACCTTTCCCTTGGGGCTTATGCGGGTGTTATAAGGGGTTATGTAACAAGACCATATAACTATGATTATGTACATTTGTTTTTTTAGAATAAATAATATGAATTCATTTTATTATTATTACATAGTAATTGGTTTTGGAATCACAAATAGTATTTTTAGTTAATATTCAATTAAAAACGATATTTTTAAGAATTAATGGATTTTATAATTAAATAATATTTTAATAAAATATCATTAATAAATTAATTTTTATTAAATATAAATGATCGTATAATTTTTATAAATATAGTAGTAATTTTTATTATGGTTTGAAAGCTAATTTTTATCAAAACCCATGATTTTTTATTAATGTCAGTTATTATTTTAAATGTCAAAATTCACATATTTAGAAACATATTTAGTTTAAATTACTATTATTTTTTAATCAGTATGTTGAAATAATCCAATTGTGAATTTTTCATAATTTTCTAAGATAATCGAACTTTTGAGTAAAAATTGAATACTGTTTAAATATATAATGTTTTCTATGACATAATAATGACCCAATAATGATGTAATATAATACTATAAATATTATTTCTGACCAATATATTTATTAAAATTAAAAAAATTTGATTTTAGATTTGATTTATTTATTTTACAAAGCCTTAGTGGACCCGACAAGACATATATAACCTTTAGGCATTTTAAAATGATTTCCTTGAATGTGTGACTCACCTCCACATAAAAAGCCTAATATTTTAATAAGTTCGTCCATTTGCCTTATAAAATTATTTTTTACACTCCCCTTTGAAACAAAATATGTTCAAAAAACATGTGTTGTTTTTTGGTTTTGATTCGTTTAATTTGTGGGGTCCAAAACCTAAATAACAAAGAATTCCCTCTCCTTTCCTATATAAACCCACACAATCTCTCATTACAATTCACTCATCCCATTGGAGATAGACTAACCTCTTAACCACTCTCTCCATAATCCTCCCATGGTTCTACAATCTTCCAAGAAGCCTCTCTCAAGGATCTCCCAAGCCTTTGGGATCACGCTTCAAATTAAGGGATTTCATCCTTTCTCAATTTTGTCTAAATTTCATCATATTGTTATACCATTTTGTTATAAAGTTAATATGATGGGGTATGATACCACAAAACCCCAATACTTCTCTTCTTATGTTTTAATGAATATAGAACCCATTATATCTCATTAATTATTCCAATTTACACTCATTGCCGTACCAAAATTTGGTGAGGAATTTCTCGCTCCTCATTTTTATTAAAGCAATTTTTTTATATTATGTATCTGAACTCCAATACATATGATGATAAATGTATATATATAACCCCCATATTATTCATTTCATGTATATATGATGAGATACCCATTTCTATCCAATCGACTATTTTTATGAATTCTTATGCCACACCGTTATGCTTTTGAAATTACACCATGATTTTCAAATCCAAAGATATTATGTAGTGAATACCATGCCCATTTACCTATAATGGGTATTCAAATTTATGGACATTGACTAATTGACTATGGAGTTCCATGTATGAATTCTACATTTCTTTATCGTGGAATAAATGATAATACTTAATTAATCCATGTTGTATGATCTTTGTGTCCCACTTGTGCAAGAAATGAAATTATTAAGAAGTGTGTGCCCTAATAGCTCTTAAATGCATTGGGTAAAGATTAGTGTCAAGATTAGTCATGTCCAATGAGGGTTTACTCATGATAATTCAAGTGAAATGATGGTTTTCTTATTATAAAAATGCAATAACCCTTTTCTTATTCTAATATAATGTTAAATTTTTTCTCCACATTTCCATGTTATGATAATCATGCAATATCATTCCATTAATGTTCATGTTTCTATTGTTATCCATTGATAAACCTATTACCTATCATGCACTATATTCTTCATTTTATGCCTTATTTACTCCTTTAATCATCTTTTTATCACACCCTTTCATTATGCATGTCCTCAGGTTATCCCATTAAATGCTTAGTATGAAGGAATGTTGTGGTCATGTAAAATATTTTTTCAATAAATATGGTGTGTTTTATGGTATAAGTTGTTATGTAATGTTCCTAATTTCCCATGACACTAGACCTCTCGATCCATAGAGTAGTCTTAAGTGAATTTTTATTTAATAAATCATGTTTAAGTGTGTAATAATGAGAGGTGTTGTTATATGAATAATAGTATTGAAATAATTATAATTCTATATTGGTGAAAACCGTTAATAAGAAATGGGAATGATGTTTACTACTTTATTGCCTTGGCATCGAAAATCACTGTGAAATTTCAGCACCATAACATCATGACATTAAAATCATAAAATGGGTAGATGATAGAGAAAAGGGTATCTCATAATTTGGACATAAAATGGCCATTAATAAAGACATGAAATGATATATTCTAACATAATGAAATTAAAATAGAAGGCATTAGCTAATAAATAAATGTTTGTATAGAGGAGAATTAGATGATCCCTTTCTTAAGTGTGTGACTCAAAATGCTTGGGGATCTTATTAAGAGCATGGGGGAACCTGTGCAGGATTATAGAAATGGTAGGGTAGAGTAACTACATTGTCCAAGAATTTTTATTGAATATAAATGGGAAATTGTGTAGTCTTATTTAGGAAATGAGTAGGGATTTCTTTAATATGTCTCAAACATTGGTTTTGGACTATATATAAAACAATAATCAAAATCTAAAACCATACCATTATTTTTCCCTATAGTTTATGAAAAATAACAGTGGATAACTAAAAGGGATTAAATTAATAAAATAATACCCTATCTAATTTGTATGTGAGTCATACTCTTAATGAAAGGATTTCAAAACCATTAAATATATTAATTTTTTTGGAGGACTGATAAATTCTTCATTAAATTAATCAAATAGACAGAAAATAAAATAATTTTAATTTTAATCCATATATTTTGTCATGTATACTCTTTAGAGTATTTATTACATCACTTTTGTGTCATTATGATTCATTAGGACACACCATATATTTATACATTTTAGAAATTTTCACCTCAAAAATCAACGATCACAATAAATTATGAAAAAATAATTGTTGGATTATTTAGGCATTTTGATTCAAAAAATAATATTAATTTTATCAAAATTATTTTATAAATATGATAATATTATCTTTTAAAATAATAATCCATATTTATTAATAAATGATTGGTTCTTTTTATAATAATAGTTTTCAAACCCTTGAAAAACTTACAGTTGAATCAATAAAAAATTTGATCATTTAAATTTAATAAAAATTATTTAATAATGATATTTCATTGAAATTTTATTTATTTTATAAGACAATTAATTCATCAAAATAAATTCCTTAATTGAAATTGAATACTATTTAAAAAAAATTAGTTTTATTGTATAAAAACAAAATCATTTATAATGTAACGATTGGATGAATATATGAATATTATTATATTTCAAATATAATAAAAATATTCATATTATTATGGTCATGATACATAACTATTTAATACCCCAAAAACATCCATAATGTTAAGGTTCATGATAGTGAGACTTTTTTGGGCTGGTTCGATGAACAAGGTTTGTGTTTTGATCTTAATAATCTTGAACTTCTGTGATAAACAATTTAGATCATTCTTAAGATGTTGGTTCTGAGGATGGAATTGGTCAAAGTAAAATCTCAATAATGTTATCTCCCTCAGAAGCACTGATAAATGGGTTTCATGGGGTATTATCTACTTTTTTAGGCCACCACTTCCTATTTCTTTGTCAATTGTATTTTTGAAAACCCTATATTTATATTAAGCATGTTTCACTATTCAAAGTCAATATTATCAATGATTATGATGCTTCATTGTCTTTTAAATATGATATGAAATAATAAATTCAAATAAGTTCAATTTTTTCCAATAATCATGTTAGATATGTGAACATTTAATTTTATTCACAAGGGGAATTTTATTTATAATAGATAGGTTCATATCATTATAACCCATGGAAAATATTTTACACATGAAAACAATTTACCTTTATTCCCACTTAGTTGAATGTTATATAAAGTATTATACAAAAAACAGAACAATATTAATATACTATTTTAATACCATATTCATAAATAAAATGATTTTTAGTTTCTATTTATAATAACTATTTGTATGTGTAATAGTTATTTTTTGATTATTTCCCCACATTGGGTGTTTATAGTTTTGACTATTATAATAGTTTTGTTGGAGTGGTGTTAGTAATTATTGTAATTAATATTTCCATCTTTCAAATTTCATTAAATATTATTCAATGTATGAATTATAATAATTTTTTCAGTTAATCGTTTTTTCATGAGTGCTTTAGGCCTTATGAAATTGACAATGAACATTTATTAGTGATTTAGAACATACAAATGGTGGTTTCTTAATTAATGAGATAAATTTGATTTTACCCTTTACAGAAAAAAAATTATATTAATATTTATATAAAACTATATAAGTGGTTTATTTTTCATAATCATTCCTAATATAATTTCATAGAATGGTTCATCTAGGTGGTCAAACCAAACCAAACAAGAAGTATCATGGTTATTGATGATTACAAGGTGATTTAGGTACATTTAATTACAATCGTAGAATAATCAGATAATTTAGGTTTTTTTATATTAATATATCCTAATTATAAATAAATTATAATGATAAGTAATTGATTTGAAATTATGGAAAAATTTGAATTAAATATTTTCCTCTTGGTACACAAGTTTTAAATGAATTACTTTATGATAATCATTTTCCAATCATATCATTAATAGGTTGTAAAAATTTTCATAACATAAAATTAATGAAATCATAACGATAATATTTATATTTTAAAACCATTCTCATCCCCATACATTTAAGGAATTTATGAAATCACAAATGGAAACTGATCGTTCTATGCAGGTGGTAGTCCACATATTTGCATAGTTAATGATTTTATTTTTCATAGAATGGGGAGAAGGAGTAATATGGATTATCATTTTTAAATATAAAATATATCATAATTACATATTCAATCCTCTAATATTATAATAATTTTATGATTTTTATTGAAAGTTAAACATGTTTCACTGTGTAGGCGGTAGTCCTCAACACACACGATTAATGTTTTTGTTTTTCTTAATGAAGAAAGGGTGGGTGGTCAATCCTTCTACTGTCATTAAAATAACATACATATATTTTTGGTCATTTATTGTCTCAACAATACTATATAAATATTGTTTACTTTTATATCCACAGATAATGTTTCTTGTTTTACTAATAAAGTTACATTAATTATTTATTAGGAATATATTTATTGATAAGATTATCTTATCAACGGGTTAGATGATTTTTAATGTATTCCTTATGTTTTTTACAAGTGTCATGGAAAAACAATAAATTCCCTATGTTATAAGGTATAAATTTAAAGTATACATTATAAACCCTACATTCTAAATAGCACGTATCTGTCTTAAACCCACCTCTACTAGAAAAGTATTGTTTATCAAACATATAGTTGGATGGAATCCAATTCTTGATAAAATGGAATGTATTGATAAAAAACCCTACACATAGAATAAACAATATGTTTGAGAAAAAAAACATATGGTATATCAACACTAATTTTTTAATCAACCATACATTTTCAAAACTTATCCTATTAGTTTTTTTCATCATATTAATAACACTATGTTTGACTATTCAATGATAGATTTTTAAATCTATAATATTGTCCGAGATTTTAAAAATGGTTTCTTTGAAAGTAAATATCATTTTAAATTTGTTTTATGATCAATTAAAAGTATAATATTCAATAGGGTAAATAATTCCTACTTCAATGGAAATTTAGGACTCCCTTGAATGATTTAAATTTTAATGATTGTGATCTATCATGTGATATTCATGGATCTTCTCAACTAAAGGGATGAAAAAAGTTCTATACAATATCAATAATAGTTTTTCTCCAAAAACAATGTGTGTATATTTTTAAATATCTTTTTGAATACCGAGCCATTTCAAAGAGACAATAGATCATGAAACCCTATTCAATCTCATGCTGATATGTAATTGATGTTGTCTGTTTTCTGCTACTTTTATTGACAATTATTTGCAACTTGGATCTCTTTTATGCTAATCATAATTGAATAAATTCATCTGTAGATAATAAGATATTAATTATATCAGTTTTTTCTAAAAATGTGATAAAAAACTGTCCTATCAAACACTATTTATTTATTAGTATTTTTCATGAATGAAATGGGTGAGGAAGAGTATCATCTTCTCGGACTAAGCTGTAGAGAAACTTGTTCCCTATAAAAGAACAAAAATCCACTATTTTGAATTTCTTCAATATTTTTAACTACCCGAACTCCCTTGTGAAGTTATTCTGATAATAAAACCATACTACTAAATATAACCAATCTTGTAAAGAGTGGAATTGGGGAGTGGAATATTCAATACTTCATCCTATGTATATTTGTATTATTCTGACATAACAATTGGTATCATAGGTTATTTCTTATTATAATGAAAATAAATCTCCTAAAAGATTAAAATTTTAAGGTCTGTAAAATGTATTATGTCAATGGTTGATCCAAGATAAGGTATGTTCATGATTTTTTCTTCACAGATCAATGGTAAGAAAATTGGATGTTGAAAATCTTGTATGATCATCAATTTGAAAAATCATGGATTTAATGTTTATTTGATGATTATAACTCCTTCTGAAATTATTGAGAAAACAGAAACATGGAATTATGTAATATAAGATGAGTAGGACATAAATTCCTATGAAATAAATGCTATCATCTATGGGCTATGTCGTAATGAATTTGACTAAGTATCTCAATGTCCTGCTACTTATGAAATGTGGAATACAATTGATGTTCCATGTAATAGGACTAACAATGGCATGAATATGTGGTACACTACTTCAAAACTAAATTTTGACACTATCAGAATGTATCAGATGAAAAAATCACCCAATTAAATGGAAGGATTATTGAAATATTCAATAATTATTCTTCTATAGAAGCTGAAATTTATCAAATATATCAATTAAAAAATGTACTCATAGTATTATTCTCAAAATGGAATGGGATATAGGCAACGATACGACAATCATCACGAGTAAAATATTTGACTATCAGAGAATTAATCATATCATTAATGATGCATGAATCATAAATGAAATTTGAAGTTGAATATCATAAGATAGTAAAAAAATACTACAATTAAAATTACATCACATGAGCATTAAAAGAAATAAATATAAGATTTAAAAATCTCAAAATATTTATAATTCTTAGATTATGAAATGGAACTATCTTAGTTAGCCAGGAAATTAAAAAATTTCTATAAGAATAGAAGTGATTTAAAAATTTTTTTCAGGAAAGACAAGAAGGAATCCAAAGAAGATATATGTTATTAATGCAAGGATATGAATCATATTAGACCGTATTTCCCACAAATATAATAAAAAATAATCAAGATGGGAAAAAATCATAAGAAAACTGGTTATGATCATAATGGGAAAAGAGTTATGAATGATACATAGAGTGTGTCGGAAAAATCTAGTAGCTCTTCCAAATATAATTTAGAAATATTTCTAAATAATATGAAAGAAAACATGTGTTTCATGGATAAGGGATAAGAAAAGGAAAAAACTTTTTCCTCCTCTTCTTATGACATTGAAAGATGCAAAATTTGAAAATTAGATTATTATTTTTCAATGCTTAAAAAAATAAGATTCTATTGTAAAAAATAGAAGTCACTAACAAATATTTATAATGAGATTTTAAATTAAAAATATGTAATTCCAAAAGTACATCAAGAACTGAAATAAAAATTTAATAAAACTACATCAAACTGTAATGATTATGAAAATAAAATAAATGAACTGGAAGTTGAAATAGAATCATTTAAAATATATGTTAGTAATTTATAAAATGGAGGAAAATATCTAAAAGACATTCTAGTAAAAATGTTAATTAAAATAAAAATATGGGCTGATAAGAAAGAGATAAAAATAAAAAATATATAAATTTTTTTGTCCCTAGTTCTAAGAATGTTTTATACTTCTATTTTTGAATGAGAAGACATTAGAAAAATAGTTTTTGTTTATGAAATCATTAGTTAATTTTAATTAAAAAGTATTTAATTTTCAAAAACATGTTCGGTTATTATAATATAATTTTTTGTAAAATAAGAAAAATCTAGATTCCATTATAATTGATTCCTCACACAGCTGGTCCCAAGAAGATATGGGAGTGAAAATCAACTAATATTAAGAAAAACTTTTGTACATAAAATTACATAGGAACATAAATTTAATGTGGTATATGGATAGTGGATTATTAATAAACATGAGTAGAGACTCTTCCAATTTCCATACACTAAAATAATGGATGAAGGACTAGTCACCATTAGAGAAAATGTTAAAAGAATGATAGTTGGAGTTGGATCAATTAGATAACAAAAGTCACTATCAATAAATAATGTGTTTTATGCAAAAGTTATAAAGATAAATAAGATAAGTATCTCTCAACTTTATAATGGTGTTTTTATATTTATTTATCTAAAAATTCTTTCCCAGTTTTCAAACACAAATTTCTGAACATTAGAGCACCTATAACTGAAAATGATTATACCTTGGATATTGATTCTCTATGTAAACAAAAAGTTAATTTTCTTAATGACTGTTAGAAATGATTGTTGGATCTGGAATAGAATAATCGGACATTGACATATATTTATTTTATATAAATTTTCTAAAATACATTTAGTTTCTGATTTTCTTAGTCATAAATTTCATAATAATAGATTCTATAATGCCTTTCAAATTATAAAACAACAAAATTCATCCCTCAAATCAATTAAAAATGTTTCTTTATCTAAACCACTATAACAAATCCATATGGATTTATTCCTATGGTAAAGGTTATAATTTTTAGCTGGAATTTTTTTTATTATGTTTAAGTAAGTGATTTTTTAATATTTACATGGGTATATTTTCTAAAACAAAAAAGTTAAGTATTAACTATTTTTTTGTAAAACTATTCAAAAAAAAATTAATTTAATTAATAAGTGACAATGATATATAATTTAGGAATCAATATTTTAATTATTTTTGTTCAAAGTGAGGTATTAAACACAACAAATTTTCACCAAAAACACCTGAACAGAATGTAATTTTTGAAAGAAGAAACATAACTGTTCAAGAAATGGGAATGACTATGTTGAATTAATATATCCTACAAAACAATTTTTGGGAATAAGTTGTTAAGAAAGACTTTAATACCATGAATAATGTTTTAATATGACTTCTTATAAAATAATGACACTTTGATCTTCAGAATAGAAGAAAACCTAAATTAAATTACTTTAATTTATTTGGATTCCTAGTGAATATCATTAATACTAGAGAAATCCTTGGAAAATTCAATCCAAAGGATGATAATGAAATATTTCCTAGATATTCTACTACTTCTAAATTTTATATAGTTTATAATGAAAAAAGTCAAGGACTTTTAAATAATCAGTTCGTGTGAAGTTTGATGAATGTGAGCCTATTGATAAAAGGAAAGATAAAATGCATGAATTTGTTTACTCTTTTAAAAACATGATTATTTATTCACCCGAGTCTGATTTTAAAAATAAAATTAATGAAATTCAGTATAGTATAGAAGAACATGAGATAAAAGAAACCTAAATTGTATTACCAAACAATCTAGAACCTTAAAGGATCCTCTTTTAGAAACTATTATAGGAAATCTGGTCATGGATGTAACAATAAGAATAAATGTAGGAAACATAGATAAATATTCAACCATTCATTCACAACTAGAACCTAAGACTATATAATTATCATTAAATGTTTAAAGGTGGTTATTGTAAATATAAGAATAATTTAATCCATTTAAAAAATACATTTTGGAAGTTAGTTTATAGACCAAACAATTATCTAGTATAAGGAACCAAATTTGTTTTTAGAAATGAACAATATGATCAAGAGATCATTTTTATCAATAAAACTAGATTATAAGAAAAATTGATACAATCAAGGAGATGGGATATACAATGATGAAACATTAGCACATGTTTCTAGATTAGATGTAGTTAAAATATTTCAATATTATTCATCTCATATGAATTTAAAAATAAATCTTATGGATGTAAAATATATCGTTTTAAATGAATTTTTAATAAAGAAAATTTATATTGAATAACAAGTAGGTTTTGAAAACTATTTTATACCAGATGCAATTTTTTAACATTTCAATGTTCTTTGTGGCCTTAAACAAGTACCCAGAGATAAGTATGAAATAATAATCTCATTTTTATTGAAAATTTATTTTTTTGTTGGATTAAAAGATATCAATATTTTTTATAAAAACATTTTCTCTGATATTTTATTAGTGGAAATATATGTAAATGACATTATTTGGCACCAATAAATTATTATCTTTGTAATGATTTTACAAATCGTATGACAAAACATTAATATGAGTGTGATGTGAGAATTAAATTTCTCTATAGGATTTTGAACCTATCCAAGTTATTATGGAAATTTTTTAAATCAAATAAAATTTTTTATGGATTTATTTTGAAACTTTGGAATATAAATTCTTTTTACTTACAAAACTCTCAGGTGTAGTAATGTAAATCAAGATTTGGATGAAACTAAAAACGCTTAGACAACAAGTTATAATGAGGTATGATTTGGTGTTCTTTATATCTTACATGTAGTATACCAAAAATGATGTCTTTATATGATTATGAAAAGCATTTCAGTTAAACCCAAAATAATATCTTCTTAAGTCTATTAAAAAAATAAATATTTAAATATAACAATTTTGAATCTCTACTTTACCCAAATATTTATGATTTTAATTTAATTTCATATTCATATGAATATTTTAGATAATGTAGTTAATATAGAAAACAAACATTAATAACCCTTCACTTTTTATAAAAATATTTTGTATAATGGTTGTGTATGAAATCAAATTCTATTTAAATGCCAATATCCAAGGAAGAATATATATTTTCTAAAAGATTTTGAATATATTTGTTGTGAATTAAGCACACATTACAATATGTGGGACTTAGTTTAAAAATATAACTGTTTTAGGTGATAATAGAAGTGAAATTAATATATCAAAAAAACTTATAATGTATTCAAGAACCAATGATATTAATATAAGTAATCATTTTCTAAAGATCATGTTCTAAAAATGGATATATCATTAGATTAAGTAAAAACTGATTTTTACTAAATGAATTCCCACATAATGTTTTGATTTTTTTAATGGGGTTTTAGGAATATTAATATTTAAATACTTTTTTGTAAATTTATTTTTTATAGTTTTTTTATTTATAGTTTATATATTTTTTGGTTACATTTTAATTTATTTCTAAACTGATCGAATGAAAATAATAATTTATTTCATATATAAAAAATGTTCTTTTCAAAATAAAAACTAATAATGATTATAGTGAGTAAATTGGTTTGAGAAAATAGAACTTTGGTACCCAAAACCATCATAAAACCCATTATCTCTCTCTTTAACTTACATACCCTTAGATTTTGAAACATTTTACCTTCTAAAGATCTCATTTTTCTTTCGAAGCTCAGGAATCAAAAATCATTAACTTACAGATTCTTTGAAATGTTGATGACTCATAGATCTAATACATTTTAGAAAAGTAGAAAAAGGATAAATGTGTTACAAATAAGAAATATTCTTCAGGAAATGTTGATATATTTTTAATAGATTAGTCATAAAATCGTCTGCTGAGGCATGCTCTAGAATTTCAATGTGTATAGACACTCTATACTGAAGGGAACACTGAATTTATTTTTGATATATACGTAAAAGAGTTATTTTGAAATGTTATGTTCTGTTTCTGTGACACAGAGGATGTTATTGTTTCTCGAGTAAATGATAGAGATATTTCAATCTCTTTAGTTGAGATATTAGAAAAATTCAATTTCCCCAATGAATGGGAATTTTATTTAGATATTAAGTCAATAGGGAATAACGAATATAAATCAAATTGTACTATGTTATTTCTCTTTAGATCCACCCAAATAATATAAAATGTCTGTTATGGATCTCAACATTGACTATAATCTTTTTTTTTAATTTATCTTATTAAAAATAATTCAAAGAACTTCTGAACTCAAAAATTTTATTTAATCATAAATTTATATAACTTTTCTGATGATAAGTCATGTTATGTTTAATTTTATAAGGTATATGCTAAGATACATTAAACCCTATTTCCAAGTGGATCCAAAAATATCTTTTTCTCCTTATGGATGGATAATATATTTGATTACATATAAAATAGGCATGATTTGAGAAGATAAAATGCACAAAATTTTCTTTCATAGTAAGATTCTAAAAGTTGGACTTCTAACAATGAATGGTTTCATATAGAGTATAGTACCAGGAAATTTATTACCTATAGGTACAAAAGAAAAAAAATGATCCAGTGATGTTTCTTAGGGGAAGTAAGGAATTTTTAGATTTTCAACTCCAGTAAAAATTAAGGTAGATGAAGTTACAGAATTAAGATTATATGATACCATTCATACAAATAAGTAGAAAATTAGATATAATTTCGTTGGTCTAGAAGCTAAAAAATCTTCCCCAATATCTCTTAAAGAACATTTGGAATAAACAATTGTTGATTCCCCTGTCATCTGGCCTACTCAAGGGTATGAAAGTAAATTTCAGGACACCATTATTCACGCACCATAAGTAGATGTTCGTGTATTTGGTGAAATTCCTCAAACAGATAATAAAATATACAATGTGGGTCCTATATTGAAAAAATATTAAAATATGATTCAAATAACATCTAATAAAGAACATGTTCAGGAAAATTATCAACGTAATTATCTATCTCAATAAAGAAAGATATAATTCTCTCGACAAGGAATATATTTTACATGTTGTGGTTGAAAAGTTTCTTGAGGATTATTTTTCTTCCTATATTGTGAAAATTAAATAACAATCCTTACCTTTGGTTGAAAAATGTCAACCATCTAGCGAATAAGAATTAGAATATAATGATTCTTTAATCAATATAATTTAAGGATTTGTTGTTAATTTTAACCAATTTAGAGAAGAAAATTCTAGTATTCATAGTTAATTAGAGGATATAAGAAAATATTTGGCATATTTATGAATAAAAAATGTTCGAATATAGGAATTAGAATTTGTTTAGACACAACTATCCAATCATCGCCATAGTTCAATTAGAAAAAAATAGTTTTGATGATTTTAAAAAAGAAATGGTTTTTTAGTTTGGTATGAACCAAATAGAGTCTGTTTCCAGAACATATTTTGGTGATATGAAAATAAATTTGGGGAGTCATTAAATCCGTAAAAAATAGTTCTAATCAGTCTAGAACTTCTACATTTTCACCTCAAACTTCTCCGGACATAATTAGATGATTTGAAGTTATCATAGGTGTCATATATAGTTTAAATTAAATAATACATACATTATAAAGTTATAATTCACCATTCATTTTTTTATAGACAATAAATGATATATTATTGAGAAACTAACTTCTAGAGATCCTTCCATAAGGACTCCTCTAAATTATTTTGGTTAAATTTTATCATAGTTAATATAGTCATAGGAAATAGTTCATGAATTTCTAATGTTAAAATTTGTTGAAATTTTAAATATTTTTCATGATTCAAAGATTTTGATGTGGAGGTTGGATGAAAATCTAATGGAATATTTAAATGGATATATGGAATAATTAAAAGAATATAATTTAATTATCATATTGTCTTATTTATGGGTTATAATATTTGTTATATTATTCTAAACATGTCTAAAATGTATTCTTGAAACACCCTTCATACACTAAATTTGAATTGATAAGTTTATTTTATGGTTCATAAACCCTTTATTTTCAGAAGAACATATGGATCATATACCAAACACTGCTGGAAAATTATTTTTTATCAACCCTACATTGGGATAGAATCAAATGCTTGTGAAAAGGGAGATTATGGATGAATAACCCTCTTCATGGAATCATCCCTACATTTGAGGAAAAAATGTATAGTATATCAACCTTAGTTTTTTGATCAAATATACACTGTCAAACCCTTTGTTTGGATTATTTTTCATCACATTAAGGAAGCCCAGAATTTTTCTATTCAATGAAGGAGTTTTAAATCTGCGATATTTTCTAAGGTTTATGCAATGGAGTCAACATAACTAAATATAATTTTAAATATTTTTTACAATTGATTCAAGGGATTTTATTTAATGGAGTAAAAAATTTTAATTTATTTGGAATCTTCTAACTCCCATGATTGATTTAAATTTGAATGATTATGATTTATCATGAAATCCACTCGGATCTTCTAAACTGAAGGAAATTCAAGATTTTTATATAATATCATCTGTATTTTTTCTTCAAAATAACTACAACTGCATATTTTTTAATATATTTTTGAATACATAACTTCTGTAATGAAACGAAATATCAAGAAACTCTATTAAATATTGTGATGTTGTGTGATCACTTTTATTTTTTTGTTTCTACATTTATTGAAGATCACTTTCAACCATGATATATTTAATGTTATTCCTACTTGAATAAAATCATCATTGACGAATAAGAAATTTATTCTGTTAGTTTTTTCGGAAATTGTGATAAAAAACCTTCCAGTTCAAACAAATCAAACTATTTTGATTTATTGGAGTTCTAAATCATGGAAATTTTTTATGGAATAGTTTTTTATTCTTGGACTATGCTGTGGATAAATGGTTTCCTTTAAAATAACCATATGTCTATTATTATACATTTTGTAAATTTTCATATAGCTTTTACATTGTTTTGAATGACTTATTCTAAGAGGACCTTACTATTATAAATTTCTATTCTTGTTGAGAAAGTGTTGGTGGAGTGGCTATGGGATCCTTGTTACACAAAAAACTAAAAAAATTATTGTGTTCCTATTTATTATTTATCCACTGCTCAAATTACTTATAAAATAGAATCTTTGATATCTTCATTAATTATAAAGAAAGCAAAATTCCAGAATCAATCAAGATTATCAAAATGACACAACTCGCCCTTGTGTATCCTTGCATTATTCTGACCTAACATGTATAATAATGATATTGATTTAATAATTTTAAGATGTTGAACTAAAATTTAGTTATGAATAAAATCCCATAAAGGAAAAAAATTAAAGATAGTTTTGGAACTAATACCTCACTCCATAGACTATTTCCATTAAAAGGGTGGTTAACCATTAATACGTGGTATTTTATGAATATTAAAACCACTAAAAGGTGATTAAATTTTGTAAGAGATGTTTGGTTAGAGTTTGGTCTGAAATTGTATTTTTTTGTGAGGGGAAGGAAAGGATTTCCCAATATTAAAAATGAAAAGGACTTCTATTTTTTGTAAATACGCAAAAAAAATTAATAATGGGAAGTTATCTTCAAGGAAAGTGTATAAAAAATTAAAAAAACATGGAGTAGGTAATATTTAATGTTGATAACACCTCTAAAACTCTTTTAAAAATAGCTTTTAACATGTTAGGACCTTTAACTCTTACATTTCACATTTTTACCATTTTGTTCACCATGGTAACTAGTTATTAACTAAGTAACATATTCATTATCCCAGAAAATAAAATGTTACATATTATATAATTTTTCAATAATGATTCCACATTTAAAATATATTTTTTATTAATCATTAAATGTGATAAAAAATAATTTTAAAATAAAAAATGTATAATGCATTAAAAATATTTTTTTAAGAAATATATATTATATTCCTAAATGTCAAATATGGGATTATGAATTAAACAAAATATTTTAAAAATTATGGATCCATATATAAAATTCATATTTGTTTATAGAAAAGGGTTTCATGAATTTATAATTCATACTTATATAGTAATAATGTCATAAAACTCTTCTTATTTATAAAAATAGTATTTTCCAATATTCATCTAAAATCGATATTTTTAGAAAAAACCCCAAAAATTTAAACTTTAGAAAATATGTCTACGATAAATCCATAAATGATTTTAATTTTTTAAATATAAATCATAAAATTTTGAAATATAGTTTTAATTAAAAATAAAAAAGATAAAGAAAAACAATTTATAGACATACAATGTTTGGAATATTAATCATTATTTTCCATATAAATTTATAATTAATATTATATTTATATATCTTGTTAATATTACAAAAATACAGAATATTGTTTTAAAATAAACTACCAATTTCAAAAAAACATATTTTTTTTCTAGCATAATGTGAATGTAACAAAAATGTATTTTTTACAAGTATAAAAAATCATGAATTATATATA
Source organism: Viscum album (assembly GCA_963277665.1). Taxonomy (NCBI): domain Eukaryota; kingdom Viridiplantae; phylum Streptophyta; class Magnoliopsida; order Santalales; family Viscaceae; genus Viscum; species Viscum album. The sequence goes on from OY728166.1 coordinate 305,681,081, forward strand.
CATATAATCATTTTATTAAATTTTTTTATATTCCTAATTTTTGAATACAAAACAACTTATGAAATCCCCATAATAGTTAAGCAGCATATAATCTAGGCTTGTTTTTTTTGGATGTGGTTTAGCTAGTATGGATCATGTGGAAATCTCCACGATCTTGAGCTTCTCCTATATAGAGTTTTAATAAAACTGTAATTACATTAGTTCTTCTTTGGATTGGTCTAGGGAAAACCCCATAGAATCTACATCCCTTCAAATTATCGAAAAATTTTCTTCATAAAGAAGACTTCCACTTCGAGATTCCAATTATTATTAATTAATTTATTGATTTTGTGATATGGTTACTTCAATTTATACCATCTAATTTAATAATTGGGTTTTCACGGTCATATTTAATATTTCAAATAGTTCTTGGTTTGTATTTTTTATTAATATTCTTTTTTAAAAATATTTATTCAATGATAATATATAGTGAAATTTTGGTTTGTTACATTCTCCCCCATTAAATAAATTTTATTACCACAGTTTCTATTATTACTTACTAATGAAATAATGTAAGGTTATTTTGAAGGTGACCCGAGATTTACAATTCTGAAGATGTATGAATCATGTCTATTTACTTATAATAAGCATACTCCCTATATTTTATTTATTCCTAAATATTTGAGTTAAATAACTCTCTTGATTTGGTGTTAAGACCAATATTTTTTTTAGAGTTCGTTGTTCATAACTATAATGGAAATTACCAAAAATTTATTTATGTAATGATATAAGATTACTTATTTTTTAATATCTACACCATGCATGTCAATTCACTCATCCCCCAAGGTTTCTTAAATTATAAGTGCTAGAAATAAATATAGTTTAAATAATGATTTCGATAAAGAATTTTCCTCCTCCTTATTAATCTCATTGAGATCGATGTTTAGACCCCTACCAACCCTTTTTGGAGTAGTTATCATAACTACACCATTTTGAACCCTCTCCATCTTATCCCCCACCAGCATTTCCAGCATCAATGGATAATCCCCCATCTATTTTACAACTAATTTCACCATTATTTACTTTTCCCACTCCATAAAACCCTCTCATACAAAGGGTTGTTCGGGATGTATTCCACTCCATGATTTCTCTGAGTGTACTTTTAGGTTCCCAAACAAATCCTTTCATTACACAAACTGTTTCCCATAAATGCTGCATTGGATAACATAATCTATGGCATTGAACCTTATTCTTGAATTGATCCTTGCCATGATGTAAGAACCATGATCTTCTTTTTCAGGTATGTCTTTCTGTTCTGGTTGTTTTTGAGAAAAAAAGGGAGTTTTTGGAAATTTCTAGAGTACAAGTCATGTACCCGGTTGTCACTGGTGACTGTGTGCTGGCCGTGTGTGGTGTCCTGGAGACCACCTAAATTATAGGCCAGAAATGCCAAGTACACGTCGTGTAATTTTAAAATACACATTGTGTATATTCTTTTTTTCATTAAAGTGAACGAGGTCATGTCTGATGGATATAACTGTCTTCTTATTTTCTCATCTCGTTCTAGAGCATTTTTACGGCCGTATATCTTCTCCAATCCCTTGACATGTCGTCTGTTCTCCAAATCGTCTGTCTTCAATTGCATTGGAATTTATTCATGAGTTATCTATTCTTCTTGAACATCATCTCTTCATTCCTTCACTCTTGCGAGTTATCCTCGAGTTATTATTTCTAAGGTTTTTGTAGATATATTGTGTTCTATGTTGATTCTTGGTATGTGTTTCACGTATATTGATCTCAAAACACCATGGTATGTGGTATGTTTCTTTCCTCATAGTCATTAAATTTATGTCCTAAAGGGCCAAATACCCTAGAACAGGGTATTGCATAATTAGGTTTTTTAGCACGGTTTTTCCTTCTATGCCTTGTTTGTTTGGATAGAGGTTGTTTGTTTATGAATAGTGTTAATTTTTCAATGCTATGGAGGTGTTTTCAATGTTTTATTCTTTTAACCGTTTGGTCTAGCTTTGCTAGTTAGGCTACTCAATTTTTTCCATGCCTAGTATTTTTAGGATGGAGTGATTTTTATCTAACATGCAATGATATATTCTAGATTATTTAGTCAAGAAGTTCAGGATGTTTACTTTGACTTCCATGTATCATTGTGCACGAATTTCTTACACAAGGCTATGAGAACATGGTGTAGTAGACCATAGGAAGAATTAATGTTGAGGGCTTCTCTAGAGTGTCTGTTTACTTTTACGTTACAAGACCATAGGGGGGATGGACGTAAGTGCTCCCTCAGAGTGACTGTAGTTTCCTTGATGCAGGCCACAGGGGGGAATTGGACATCAAGAGCTTCCTCAGAGTGCCCATTAGTTACCGATAGAAGACCACATGGGGGAATTAATTGTGAGTGCTTCCTTAGAGTGACTTTATTTAAGTGGAACCAGAGGGGTTAGAATGTGTGTACATCCTAGAGGGTTTCTTGTGTTTTTATGGTTGAACCAGAGGGGTTATGCTATTAGTACTTCACAACGGGTTACTTTCTTTTTAATAGCTACTTACTTGATATATGATAATGAGTGAATTTTAAATTGGTAGACATATACTTTGTGTACTTGTTTGTTTACTACTTCATCTTGTTTATTACATGCCATATATATTAACTAACTGTTAGGAACAAATCTATGGGTGGTTTCCTACTGGGATTAGTCTCACACCCTATTTGGGTCATGATTTTGGCTCAGATAGATTACATTGTTGCTAGTATAGATAATGGAAAGCTCCCTTCAACTTCAGGTACTTGATTTTTGCAGAGATGTGGAGCATGGGAGTAAGTTGAAGAATGCGATGTTGTGAAGAATTATATATATTTTCTATTGTAATTTGGTATGGTATTTTATTCCAGCATTGTGACTTCTTTGGATGCTTTCCTAGACATATGTATCAGGAATCATGTATACATGTGTGCTCCGATTTTTTATTACTTCTGTCATTTACCTATTGCATGTTTTACAGCTTCCACTCTTGCTATCTGTTTTACATTTGCTGTGTTACTCTGCCAGTGAGTGCATAGTTTCCCCACTATAATACCCATGGACCCCACTATTATTAAGCATCCTCTGGTGTTCGGATAAATGTGCTTGAGGCCATGTGACCAACTGTGTACGGGGAACATCTAGGAGGCACCCAGAACCAATACATTAAAACTGGAATCAGAGGAATTATTTTCTTCTTGACTTGCCATTTAGAGCCTATATCCAGAGTTAGGAAGTTATATGTACATGGTAATAAGATATTCCTGGAAGTAGCTAACCCATGTACAGGGAATATCCAATCTACCTCATTATTACAATTTTTATGGTTTTGAAATTGTATAGCTGATTTTATTTCATCGTCGGGTGATTCACATGTTTTGTGTTGTTATCACTGATGTTATTGAGGTTCTATTTCTGTTGAAACCTGGTGAGATAAGGGTATGAGATCTCATGAATCATATAATAACTTGTTAGAAATCACATTTCATGCATTCATTCCATGACCTTTTGGGTGAATTAGTGATTTCATATTGCTTTGATAGATGTTGTACAGGATATGCATGTTGTTGTGATATATGCCCTGATAGAATACCTTCTTTTTTATAAGGATTTCAATTTGTGTAAGGTTTTGTTTGAATGATTTCCAAACATTGGTTCTTGAGGTGTTATTGGCGCCCATGGACCATAATTTGGTGGATCATTGAACTTTTATCCATGTATATGAAATGTATACGATAACATGATTTGATTTGCGGGCAGTGTGGTCCCTCATAGATCAGAATTTGGCACATTAATGATTGTTTCAGTGTTTTTCTGGGTTCCTGAGTAGTTTTTAAGGTTTACTATCTAGAAAATATTAGAATACATGATGTGTAATGATGAATACATGACATGTGTCCTTCTGTTCAGGAAGGAATGATTTTTCTTAAGTAAACTTCATGTACTATATGTACACGCCATGTAGTCTCTAACTGTGTCATTGGCTATGTGGGAAGAGACACGGGGTTGGGAAATCATTGGTGGAAAAAGCCGTGTACCATTGTACAAACCGAGTTATGTAGAACATGTGTCCACCTGTGTTACTAACGACACAGATGGATTAAACTAATGTTATACACGTGATTTCAACCGCGAACATACATTGTATTATAAACCTTCATGTTGGTCATGTAACAAACAACATGGGGAGGTGGAATCCTTCTATTACATGTCGTGTCCATCTAGAACATGTCGTGTATTGTGGGATGTGTAACCGGCTGTGTGACGAACAAGACAGGTCGGTGGTGTTTGTCTAGTACACACTGTGTCTAGAACTAACACACTATGTAGTATTGTTGTAAGGTAAACCATGTGTCGTAGTCATGTAGAAGAACTTGGGCAGGTGAAGAGGATTCATGTACACGTCGTGTGTTAGGACAATATGGCGTGAGTATGGAGTGTTACATGACATCGGTTGGAAGAAGTACACGCCCATGTGAATGCATAAAGGAACACACCTTGTAGGCATTATACACATTGTGTATCCATGTTTTGAAAAACAATAATGCTTTCTTTATCTTGTTACCTTCTTACAATTTTAAGTTTCAGTCCTTGTTAATGTTGATCTAAGGTGTGCACTTTACCTTTCAGAGTCATTCCACAGAGACTCCCTTGGGTTGTCTGCCCATTACAAGCCTATGATCAGATACTAGATATGGCTGATCAGGGACTACCAGAAGATCCTCTATTTCTTCCAGTCATGGAACCAACCGTCATTCTAGACATAGGTATTGACACACATTTCCAATGGGGCTTTATGAGGTTTAGGCAGACCTTCTAATAAGTACCTCATCATGCCCCTTTTATGGAAGATTGGACATGGGTTATCTAGCAGCAGAATCCTCCCACCTTCATAGTCGAAGGAGGACCTCAAGCGGTAGAGTCTTTGTTAGAATCCATGCAATCTATATTTTATCATATGGAGACCTAGAGGGAGGAGGTTGAATCTCGATATGTATATTCTTCGGGACTCCACCAACAGATGGTGTTATGTGATCTCACAGGAATTACACCTTCATAATATGGTTTGGGATGAGTTCCATCATGCATTCTATGACTACATGTACTCGGAGACTTCGAAAGACAATAGATCTTTAGAGTTAATGAGTCTTGAGTAGGCTACTCTTTCAGTTATGGAGTATTCATCTTGCTTCACATAGCTGCAATCCTTTATGGCTATTCTGGGAGGTGATGAGTTATTTCTGGCAAGTAAGTTTGAGTATGGTCTCATTCATGTCTTCTAATATTAAGTGAACATCTTTAGGTTGACTTCCATCACATATATAGTCAACCAGGCGCGGATCACCGATTGTAATCTAAAGGATTATGCGGTTGTGAAGCAGGGCGTCTCGACATCTGGAGTTTGTATCCCTCCTAGTAATAGTAGGATGTACCGTAGGGAGTCTATGTATAGATAACATAGTAGGCCAGAGACATATTCTGGTAGCCAGGTGGTGTGATACCAGGGCGGGAAGAGTGGGAATATAGGGCTACATTTCCCGAGAGACCTTGTGGAGTGTCGATCTAACGGAAATATGGTTCATCTTCCACAATTATGTCAGATCTTCTCACTAGCTGATCATGACATGGGTTCTTCTATGACTCCTCATTTAGGAAAATCACCACCAGCTTCTAATTAGTCAGGGAACTAGAGTTATTTCATCCATTTTGTCTGAGGTGGAGGTTATGGTAATTTTATCCAGTTGACGGGCTTTCAACGAAAACAGGGTGGATTAGCCAGGGTGGTCAGGTAGGGTCGCAGGGTCATAGTGCAGGTCAGACATTTTCAGTAGAGCATTCTTTGTAGGAGATGTATCCAAGACCCTCAACATTAAGAGGTATGATCCTAGTTGCCTCAGTTTTAGCTTCTTCTCTTTTCAATATAGGAGTTTTTCATAGCTTTATTTCTTTTGGTGTTGTGGAGAGCCTTAGAATATGTATCTTTTCTTCTGTGGATATCATAATTCCAGACACACCATTGGGGACAATAATGGATAGTATATTTTAGTGAAAAGTGTTCCCTCTCGATGTTGGTGGGTGTCGTTTCCAATGGGACCGTTGTGTCCTAGAGATGACATGCTATGATGTCAGTCTTAAAATAGACTAGTTAGTTTTCTTCCAAGTAGTTGTCGATTTCTATCCCGTTAGGGTGAGTTTCACATCCCTAGAGGGTAGATCGCATCTTCATACGGGAGAATGGGATGCCCAGGAAAGTTGAGCTGGACCCGAGCGTCATGGGTTCGAAGGAGTTACAGCCTAGATTGCTAGTCTATATCTGGATGATCGGGGACTTCATAGAAGAACATTCCCCAAGTGGTGGATCATTTCAAAGAATTCTATCCAGAGGACTTTTTAGGATTGTCTTCAAAGCAAGAGGTGTACTTTTCTATTGATCATGTGCCCGAAGTGGCACTAGTGTTCATTCATCTTTGTAGGATGGCTACACTAGAGTTACAGGAACCCCAGAAGCAGTTGGAGTAGTTATAGGAAATGTGTTTCATCTAATCCTGTATTCCTCCTTTGGGTCACCGGTCCTGTTCGTGAATAAAGCAGAGAATACCCTCAGACATTGTGTAGATTATCAGAAGATGAACCAGTTGTTAGTAAAGAACTGATATCCATTGATGAGGATTGATGATATCTTTGATCAACATCGAGGAGCCTGGGTGTTCTTAAAGATTGACTTTAGATCTGGTTACCATCAGTTTTGTGTTAGACCATTAGATGTACCTCTTGTAGTTTTTGAAGCAGGTATAGTCTATATGAGTATGTGGTTAGGCCATTCGGTCTCATGAATGAACCTGCAGAATTCATGGAACTGATGAACTGAGTGTTCCATCCTTACATAGATTCGTTCTTGGTAGTCTTCATGGATAATATCTTGGTGTACTCTCACAGTCAACACGGCCATTCCATACATATTGAGATCCTTTTGAGAATAGTGAGAGAGCATCAGTTATGTTAATCTCTCAAAATGTCACTTTTGGATGGACCAAAGTCACTTCTTGGGTCATGTTTTCTCTGGGACAAGAGTATTAGTATACCAATAGAAAGTGAGAGAAGTAGTTTCCATGGAGCAACCAAATAATGTTTTTGATGTATGGAGTTTTCTCGGGCTAGCTGGTTACTACATGCATTTTATACCAGACTTTTCATGCTTAGTAGTGCCACTGACAAGCCTGACTAAGATGTGTGTGAAGTACTTGTGGTAAGATTCTTGTGATTCAGCCTTCCATCAGTTGAAAGGGGGGATGCATTCAGCATCGATAATAGTATTTCCAAAGCTGGTAAAGAGATGTAATGTGTTCTGTGATGCATCAGGTATCAGGTTGGGGATGTTTTTATGCAGGGGGAAGGAGTCATTTCGTACGGGTCTTGGCAGTTGAGGCTGAATCGGAGGAACTACCTGACACATGATCTCAAGCTGGCTGTAGTTGTTCATGCCTTACACTATTTGAGACATTATGTTCCCGGAGATCATTTTGAGGATTTCATAGACCAAAAAAGTCTCAAGTATTTCATCACTCAGTGTCACCTTAATTTGAGATAGCGAAGGTGGATTGAGTACCTTAAATATTTTTGCATTTAACTTGCCTATAAACCTAGTAATGGAAACATTTTGGTTGATGCATTGAGCATGTGGACTGAGATACAAGCAGTTCAAGAGGCCAATAGTGAGTGGCAGCTTATGGATTTGTTCTCTGAGATGCATTAAAAGGTTCATGATAGACAGGGGAATATGTGACTTTCTTATGTAGTTTTTACCTCTACTCTTCTTGTTCAAGTGTGAACGAGATAGCTATCAGATTCAGAAGTCCTAGTCCTATGGGAGAGTGTTTCAGGAGAGGAAACTAATCATGCATGGACAGTAGGCTAGGATGAGATCTTGTTTTTTCATGGACGTGTGTGGGTTATGGCAGACATAATTGAGGAGTTTATGCGAGACTTTCATTCCTCAGTTTCGACGGTTCATCATGGTGTCACCAAGATATATCGAGATCTTCACATTCAGTAATGGTGGACATGTATGAATGGAGATGTAGCTGGTTTTTTCTTGAGGTGTTCCTCCTATTAGCTGGTGAAGGTGGAGAATTAGTGACTAGCATGGATTTTACATAAGTTACACATTCCTGAGTGGATTTGGAGTGATGTCGTGATGGACTTCATGACAGGTTTACTGATTTCACCTCGATGGAATGATGCATTTTGTTTTTCATTGAAAGACTCGCGAAGGTTTCTCAGTTCTTGTTGATCAAAGAGACCTTCATTGTTGATGATATGGGATGGTTGTACATCTGAGATGTTGTACGTTTACATGGAGTTCCAAATTTTATTGTGTTAGATAGAGATGAAAATTTTACTTCTTAGGTCAGGAAAGGATTACAGAAGGCTTTGGGTACACATGTACTTTTGAGTATAACCGACAATCCCCAGATAGATAGTCAGTTCGAGTGTACGATTAAAGTGCTTGAGGACATGCTTCAAGCATGAAACATAGATTATGGATGTTCTTGGGAGAATAACATACCTCTTGTGGAGTTTTCCTACAATAATAGTTTTCAAACAACTATTCAGATGGCACCTTTTGAGGGTATTTATAGTAGGCGATGATGATTACCCTTATATAGGTTGGCGGCTGAAGAGGCAACTATGCTGGGACATCAACATGTCTAAGAGACCATAGAGCTGATAGATTTGATTCATAATATGATGGCTACTGCATATTCAAGACATAAGTTTTATGCTAATCGAAAGAGACAACCTTTGGAGATCGTGGTGGGAGATCAGGTTTTCTTATGTGTCACAAAAAGGTTGTGACACAGGAGGATTATGAGGAAGGGTAAGAGTTTGTTGAGGTACGTCGGGACATTTGAGGCGTTAGGGATATTTGGACTAGTTTCCTGTCAGTTTTAGTTACCTCACAGGTATCGGGCTATGCATTATGTCTTCCACGTTTATCGGCTTCAACATTACTTCTCAAACCTGTCTACTGTTTTCCAACCCAAGGAGGTAGAGCTTTGGTGGACACATCATTTAAGGAGTGTCCTGTAAAGATTATTGATGAAAGTGAGAAAGATCCCCATGGAGGTTCTGTTCCTCTAGTAAGAGTTATATGGAAGCACGGGCGAGTACAGGATGAGACTTGGTAGAGGGAGGCTGATGCACGATCATAGTGGCCAGAGCTTTTTGAGGTTTATCTTTCTACGCTGCCATGCAGAGGAAATCCAGAGATGAATTTCATTAAGGGGGATGTTTGTATGAACTCATATCATCTTTTTATGGTATTTATTTCTTTTCTGGTTTTTCTGTGTAAAATTGGAGTTTCTAGAAATTTCAGAAGTACACACTATGTATGTTATGTATGCGCCATGTACCTGGTTACCGCTGGTGATCGTGTGTTGGCCATGTAATGGTCGAGCACATGGTCTTGTGTGGTGACCTGGAGAATGCCTAATGTGCAGGCTGGAAAATGAAAGTACACATCAATTACATTTAAAATACACGATGTGTACATTATTTTTTTAATCAAATTGAACGTGGTCGCATCTGATTGACAAAACCATCTTGTTCTTCAATTGTCTCATCTGAGAGCTTCTGCATGACCATGGATCTTCTCTATGCCCCTAACACATCATCTGTTCTCCAAATTTACTGTCTTTGATTGTGTTTGAATTGCATCCTTTAGTTTTCCTTTCTTCTTGAACATCATTTCTTGATTTTTCATCTCTCCCGAATTATCCTTGGATTAACATTTTTTACATTTTTTATATCTAAGACATTATAGGTAAATTCAAGGCCTAGGGTGCAGGTATATTGATCTCACGATGATAATTTAGGTATTTTGTGACTTCACTTATATAGTCTTTGAATTATATGTCCAAATGTGCCCGTTACCCAAGAACTGGTTATTGTGTGTTTGTGGTTTTTATCCGTTTTTTTCCTTTTATGCCTTTTTTGTTTCGATAGAGGTTATTTGTTTATGAATATGATTAATTTTTCCTTTCTATGGAGGTTTTTACCATGTTTTTATTTTTGACCGTTTGTTCTAGCTTTTCCTGTTATGTTGCTGGTTTTCTTTCCATGCCTAGTATTTTTAATATGGAGTGATTATTATCTGACATGCTATGATATGTTCAATATTGTTTTTCTAAGTGGTTCTTGAGTTTTACATTGGCTGCCACGTATCATTGTGCATGACTGATGTACATAGGGCTATGAGAACCTGGTGTAGTAGATCATAGGAATAATTGATGTTGAGGGCTTCTCTATAGTGACTGTTTACTTTTACGTTGCGAGCCCATAGGGGGGATGGATATAAGTGCTCCCTTAGAGTGACTGTTCTTTCCACGATACAGGCCATCGGGGGGAATTTTACATTGAGTGCTTCCTTAGTGTGGCTATTAGTTACTGATACGAGAGCACATGGGAATTTATGGTGAGTTCTACCTTAGAGTGTCTTTGCTAAAGCTTAATGGGAGGGGTTAGACTATATGTATTTCCCAGAGGGCTGCTTGTGTTTGTTTGGTTGAACCATAGGGGTTATCCTCTGAGTACTTTCTAAAGGGTTACCTTATTTTGATTATTTTCTTACTTGATATATAAAAATTAATGATTTTGAGATTGTAGGATTCTTACTATGTGTACTTATTTGTTTACTGCTTAATATTTTTTATTGCGTACCATATGTATTTACTGACTGTTAGGTACAGATTTTTGGGGGGTTGCCTACTGGGATTAGTCACACACTTTATTCGGGTCATGATATTTGGCCCAAAAATATTATATTATTGCAGTTATATATAAGGTTAATCTCCCTTCTACTTCAGGTACTTGATTACTATGGAGATTGGGAGCATGGAACCAAGTTGAGGTTTACGATGTTGTCGAGCATTTTATCTACATTCTATGGTACTTTGGTTTAATAATGTATTACAGCATTGTGACTTGTTTGGATGCTTTCCTAGACATATGTATCATGCATAATATATATGTGTGTGCTCTAGTTTTTTATTACTTCTATTTTTTTTAACCTATTTCTTGTTTTATTACTTCCTCTATTGCTATAGGTTTTACATCTGTTGTCTTACTCTGCCAATGAGGGAATAAGTTCCAAACAATCACACTCATGGCCCTCGCTGTTAGTTGGCAGCCTCTGGTATTCGAGAAATGTGCTCGAGGTCAAGTGACCAACTGGGAATGGGGCACCACTAGGAATCTCCTGGAACCAGGATGTTACACTCGATTTCACTATGTGGCATCCTTTTTCAGCTGAACACCATGTAATGTTTCACTAGTGTAGTTGTAGGGGGGGTTTATTCTACACCAACTGTTGAAATAGTTATTTCTATAGAAACATCATGGCTTATATGTAGTGGTGGATCATAAATGGACATTTATTTTAATGATCCATTAATGTTTCCTTTTTATAGTGACATTAAGATATCTCTTCTATAGATTATGCGTATTATTTTTACCCCATCAATTTTTTGAAAGTGAGGATTGTGTACATAATCACACCATTATTAATCAATATAGAGTCTTTGTAGAAATAGTTAATCCCTTTTTGTCAAATCTATATAATAGACCCATACTATGATTTATATTATCATAAATTTTTTTTCAAAATAATCTATTATAAAACTATATATTCTATTTGATAAATAAAAATCTTGGTTGTACACTTAGAAAAAACCTTCTAAATTTCAAGTGTCTATAATAAATATCCCATATTAGTTATAAAAATCTACCTCATTGGTAATAACATAATCAGATCCACCATATTTCATTGGTTTTAGTTGTTTTTCATGTATACCATTCTTATCATCCTTGTATTTATGACACTGAATTGGGTAATTTTACTGATTTTCATAGTTAATGCATCAAACTAATAGTGTTGATTTTGTAAACATTTTTTCCACTCACATGATGTAAAACATGCTCATAATTTCCCTACAACATTTTTCTTCTTAATACCACCCCCCATTCACAAGTATATAATCTTAAAACTGCCTTATAGAAATTCCTTGAATGTTTCTTAAAAAAAATTGACATATAGGAAACTGAACATTATTTCTTTAATCATATTTTTTACTTGACTTTTCAATAGAATCCATATATGTATTTTTCTTTTTCATGGTACTTTAAATGTGGTCTCATTATTAATCATATTTTTTATTTTTGTTTTGGCATAATCACAAGTTTTATCACTCGAGTTCCCATTCTGATTGGTTGTTCATTGAGATAATCTCTACATGGTGGATTTCATCCATAATTACTTCTAGTTATAGCCATTAATAAACCGAAATGTTGACATTAGTGAAATAATAGAAAATGTATGGGGAAATTATCATAGTCATAAAAGGAATTAAACCATTAAATTTCATGTTCTTTTATATTACTTCATTGGCCTATATTGCAATTATGTTATACTAAATAAATCTTAGTTTTACCTAGGATAATTTTTGTTGGGTCATATTACACTCAATAACCAAATCCATAAATGTAACTTTGAATTTAATCCTTTATATTAGTTTTAAAATAGAATGTGATTAACTAAATAAAATCCAAATATGTTTCTTTATGGGAATGCTATTAGGCCTCTTTATCATGCACCAAGTAACAATTGATTTAACACACAACACACTCTCTTTGGGGTTCATACCTTGGGTAACTGTTTTGATAGATCTTGTATCCACTTTCCAGCAATGATAGTGTTTTATTATCAATTAATATCACACAATCTATACTTTACATATCTTTAAGGATGTTATCATATAATTAGAGTTATACCTTAGTCTTTTCCCAAGAGTATTCACTAAATTTATATAATCTAATATCAATGAAAACTAAACCTAACTCTAGAACAAACCATAGAAATAGTGCAAAACATAACTTCAGTAATACACTCATCTCATGATTTTAACAATATATCTCCCAAATAGTTGCACAACCCAAATATATAAAGTTTAACTGGCTTGAAAATTATCTACCTGTATATATTATTTTACAATACATATAATCATTTCAATAGGACCATGGTTATATAGACCCCTTATATAAGTGTCACAAGATTCAATCATCTTTATAACCTTGGTAATTTAAATATAATAAAGGTTTATCTCAAACTCTCATTGATGGAAATACATTTCATAATGTTCTGGATCATAAACAAGAAGGAGAAAATGAGGAATAAATAAATATCTTTATAAGATATCATAAGACAACAAATGATAGTTGTAAAACATAATAGAGAAGTATAATAACTTAACTACATCATTAGGACAGTTTAAAATTTATGAATTTGATCAAAATACAATCAATAATAATAAAACATTTGGACATGATATAATATTGTAGAATTAATAGAAAATAAGGAGTAATCCTCAAAACGTGGCTTTTCATTGAACTGAAATTCATATTCAATATATGGAATAACATTTAAAATAACATTTAAAGTTTGACAAACATAAAAAGAAAAACCATTAATAGAATCCCCATAATTTTTAAGCCTATGTGAACAAGATTATTATGTCTACACCTAAAAATGTGAGAAACTCATCATTCCTATGCTTGTGTGAACCAACTCTTTATTTCCACACTTGAATATCTCTTTAGATATAAACATAAACCAATGCATTGGAGGGAGATATAAGAAGCCACCTATAATTTTACATAAATATGTGTGCCACATAAAATCAATTATCATTATATATTATGAAGAACATAGAACAATAATGGGTATATTAAATATCTGAATGAAAATCAATCAACATTCTAAAATAACCCATTCAAATAAATGTGTTTCAAAATACATCCAAGTGGTGTAAAATAAAATCATGAATTAAATTATTTAACACCATAAACATGAACACACAATATTTTCACAAAATAAAATAATATATACATTGAAACATGAATCAAAACCTCAATTAAGAATATTCATTTTAAAATAGAAGAAATATTAAAAAGGGTTTTTTTCCTAATATTTTTTTCTTAATATAATCTTAAAAAGGATTTGATTTTCATGTAAATTTCAAAAACCAATTTTTTAATGTGAATGGAATTCTTATTGAAAAAATATTTCAAAAAATTATAATAAGGATACCCTAATATTAGTTGTAATGTATTTTAGAATATAATGTATAATGGAATTGTATCAGATCATGGTATGGAAAAGACATTAAATGTTTTAAAATGGCTCTATTGAAAATAAACATCATTAAAAGGATATAGAATCCTTTGGTTTGTAATGAATAAATATAAATAAAATTATAATTGTTGATAAATATAATTTTAGTTTCCATTAGGGAATGATTAATATTGGTTGGACGTAACAACATAGACATGGAAGAAAAAATATTTAAGTAAATGTGAATTTTTCCAAACAAAAATGATTTAAAAAAATTAAATTATCAATGAAAAAACAATTCCAAGAAACATTATTTCAATGAAAATAATGTAAAAATATGACATAACATCACCATAGATTATAATAGATCCATATTTAATGAAAATAGTCAAAGAAGTGTGACTATGACCCAAGGAAAAGATTTGAGCCATGAAAACCCCTTAACTTTATTATCTCTTAAACGAATAAAATATAACCTACTATAAACAAATCATAAAAATTTAATATATTATTCAAAAATGATATTAGTAACTAAAAATAATTATAGATTCCATTTAAAATCATTATCAACATGTATAATAGTGAGTTTTTTCCTATTTATAGACATCGGGTGTTTATAGATTAAACTATTTGTAATTGTTTTGTAGGAGAAATATTGGTATTCATTATTCTTCCAAAGGTCATGTTAAAAATATGGTTTTATTAGTCGAATCATTTCAATATTTCTACATGTATATTAGGGTATTCCTCAAAGTTGGTGTTATGTTTCAGGCCTCACATGTCCTTGTAATCAATATATTAATTATATTAAATATGTTGTATAATGTGAGTTAATCTTTTATGATAAGTGGTTTTCCCATTGAAAAGGATCTTGTATGGGAAATCTGAGAGCACAGTTTTTTCTAGAAAATAGGATTTACCATATCTACGATATATCGTTTGTTGGTTTTAAACATTCTATGGAAGGATTCGTTGGCAGGTGTGTTAAATAAGTTTAATATAAATATAATATAATTTAAAATAATTTAACTTAATTTAATTTAATTTAATTTAATTTAACTTTATTTAATTTAATTTAATTAATTTTTTACTTAATTACCCCTTATTTAAATACCTTTTCAGATAATATATGTGGTTTTAAACATAACTCTCTATGATTATAGAGTTGGAGTGTCTCTATTAGCATTGATGGACTTGGGAATGTCAATTGACAGTGAACTATCGAGGGGAATCATGAGTCGAATGATAAACACAAAATAAGCTTCTTCATCAACACAAGAAAACATGTTATTCTCCCGAAATCAATCTATTATTGATTAAAGAATCTTTATTTATTTATTTTTATATTTTTTATCATATATTATATTGTTTAGAAATGATAATATATCTCATAATTTCATTAATTTTGGTATTTTCCTGATTTGGAAAATTATTCAAAATTTTAAATTATTATAATATATCTGGTTTCACTATACTTTCTCTCTTATTTTGGTTCTGTAATTTATGATCATTTTCCAGATTCAAAATTATCCAAATACAATTATCATTTTTTGTGTGCAACTCCTTCTTCTGTTATATGTGTTCTTCATCATGGGTCTATAGTGTAAATGATTCACCATTATAGAACTGGTTTGACCATGATGAAAAATCTAGAATCATGGTGGTTGTGTGAAAAGAAAGGGATTGATGTTTATTCAATGTATCATGAGGTAACAACAAATGTTGATAACTCATCTAGGAATCAGAACCCCGTTTTGGAAATAGAAGGCATGGAAGATCATGCAATCGTAATGGAAATCCTGATTTTTCATCTACTAAAGGCCAAAAATCATTGACAATAGCTGGTATCATTTGAATGTAGTGGTTTTGGAGAGACTATAGTAATTTTTAGTTATTATAATATGGATTGGAAGCCCTTTGTGGTGATAGGATGTGTGGCACACCCTATATGGGTCACCGAAAGTACCATTTTACTACTGGTTGAGACCAAAAAATGATGTTGTTGATGTTCCCCAATGTATAAATGGCCTTGGGTAGAGTTTCAGATGAAGATGATTGTGAAATCAGGGGATCCAGTGATATGTGATGGGGAAACCACATCTAATTTGAAAACTATGACTAAAAACCATGTAACCTAGAGGAACACACATCATGCATCTCATGTTCTCGAGATAGATAGCATTTAGATCGACAATAAATATCACATGTTATGTGGATGACCCACATTCCATATTCCCTAGGTGGGGTAGCCCATCCTTGTATAGACAACACATGCCCAAGAAACTCATGTCATTCCACACACCATGTACCACATAATACACCCCATGTACATGTCCTCACCTAGAAGATATCTATTCAGTGAGGATCATGACATATGCCTTAATTGGTCCCACACATAGTGTACATTAGAGTACACCATTTGTAGCCACACTAGTCTAGAGAATCACGTGTTCAACAAAGAACATGGCATGGACACCGAGTGGTACTACTTGTCATGTCACCCATGTTACATGGTATATACCAATGTCTTTTACACAATAATTGTAGTGACGGGACATGGCCAGGTTTTGGCCTTGAGAGACACACTGTATACCTTGTGAGAAACACCATATAATACCCTTAAATCCTTCTACCTCGTGTATCACCTTCTCCATGACTTTTATTTGGTTCCTTGAGTAGAATAAACTATTTAATTTTCTATGTAGGCTATGATGTTGGCCTTCATTTTTGAATCAGATATATGACATGATTTGTTATGATTGTGGCATTTGGCTAATGGTGGTAATCAGGGATTATCATCAAAGAGAGATCAGGTTCGGTACACCCCTATTATATAAAAGCATGGGTGGCCCATACTCTTTAAATGGGTAGAGTCGGTACCCTTCCACACGATAGAGGGTGAGGGTCCTTTATTTATAGAGTGGTATTCCACTGTATTCAGGATTTTGAAGGTAGTGTTTCCTTTGAAGGAGTTATTTCTCCCTCGATTTTTTTCAAAGTGGTGATTTATTGGCCCTACACCCTAATTTGTGTGAGGTTGTGCAAGATGGTTATCATAAAATTAGGACCTTTATGATATTCATAAGAAGGCGTATCTTTTTAATACCTGAATTTTAATATAATTCCTTAAAAAACATTACATTAATAACATTGATGGATTTTTATGGTCCAATGTCATTGAAACCAAGAACATAATACATGAATTACATAAGGAATACATAAATTTTTTTACTCCTTTTGAAAGACTCCTTTTATATTTCATCCAACATCACCTCATTGCATGTAATTTCCTTGGTATATAAATCAATAGAATAGGGTGATAAAAATCCCAATATGTTAAAAAAGGTAATGGAACACGAACAATCATCATGAATAAAACATGATGCATGTCATGAGAGAATAATAATAAGTATCAATTACATTACATATAAACTTTTCTACAACATAAATAAGAGAAATTCATAATCATATCACCAAATCTAATCACTAATGTTTCATTAAACATATTAACAGGGGTTTTAACTATTGTATATAAAACATTTCCAATGCATGTGACCAAGTTATCATAAACATGTCATCCCAATATATTACTTCTTTATCTAATTTCTTGTAGTGCTTAATGGGTGTAACACCCCAACCCTAATTTCCTATTGTTGGTGCATAATTTTATTACATTGTTATAATCATAAGAAATCAAATCCTAATGGTCTGAATAGTTTAATTTTCTTTTAAAAAAAGATATAAACATAAGTATTAAATGACCTCATAAAATGAAAAACACCATAGTATATTCATGTAAAACACTTATATCCCTTAGATTACCCATATAATCCAGGCATATTATTCTTTTTGTCATACTAGGGAAAAATAAAACATAAGTAGGGGGACCTTGGATGATCAGTAAGGATGAACAATATAAAAGAAGTTATCATAAATAAGCACAAACTTTTAAGGAGAGATATAAAATTGAAACAAAAGCCTCTTAAACAAAATCATCAGAATAATATAGAATGAAAAAATCTAATAATTGCATTAATCATTTTCATGGATATTCTTGTAGTCGAATAATCGCATGTAATATCAATAACAAATCTCATAATGAGGGAATGCATAATGTTAGGCTTCATAAACATACCGCCAATGCCTCGCGCCAAGACCACACATAAATGGGTAAAAACCAAAACTAGTTTATCTCATGAGACTTTCTAATACAATGAGGGGCTATATCAGGCCCCTTCCTTCCCTCACTTAGTCTAATAAATTCCTCATATAAAAAAAGAGAAACATAACATAAACATTCATATTAAAAATAGAATATAAAATGTTGTTACTTTAACCATAAACCATGATCGGTATCAACCAAGCACATCCACCGTCAAACATATCATAAACTCTTCAATACTATAAGTTATATTCATAATAACTTAGGTTCAATTAATTATATAACCCAAATATACATTTACATATATTAAAACCATCTAATAAAGTCATTAAAAACTTTTTTTAGAGAAAACCCCTTCTTATTGAAAATAGTTATTCAAAATTTCGTAAATTTTTAAAAGAATGTATTGTCATTGAAAATGATCTTATAAGATTGTAAATGAATCAATAAAATGTTACGGTGTCACGACGATGGAAAAAGTCTTTCATGTCGTATATGATAAAAAACATTCTTCTCATACTTGTCGAAAAATTCAAACAAAGTACCTCATAAGGAAAACCAAAAAGTTTTATTTTTATAAAATAAAACATGGGTAAAATTCATTTTAAAAAATTGTAAAATAATAGTAAGAATCTATGGAAATAAATTTTTATGAATCATGGACATGGATGATAAATATATTCTAGTAAATACATACCTATAAACAACGTCAGATAAAAATGAGATTGTGAAATTTAACCTTACCTTGTACTTACCTATAGTTGAATGTGAGTTAACCTATTTCATAATGGTAATGTATGTTATTAAATTATTCCTGAATAGTATACATAGTTATGATATCATTTATGATACTATTATATCATTTTTAAAATAATATTTTAGTGTTGCCATTATTTCAAGTGTAAACTACTTCATTTTCCATTCATAATTCTCATGTAAGTAATGGTTATTATGAATGGAACATATTTTATTCATATACCGGATGATATTATGTTCATTATTATTATTTTTAATTAACATAAACATATTATAATCATTCTTGAATGGTTAACGTGGATAATGAACCTTATCATGTCGTGGATACGGTTGTCCATAAGTACACACTAGCGATGGTATCATTCCCTTAATTGTTAAATGGTATGTAATTGGGTGGTATAATAATTATAAATAATCATAATTAGGTTATATATATTATTTATATCTCTTATAAAAATCATTATAGTCATCCAAATACAGTAGTGTTGAATACGAAATTGCACAACGGAATGGAGAGGGTAAGATGTATATACACAAAATCGATGATATTGTTATTCTTAGGATGGATGAGAGGAAGAATTTTGTAGTCAAACAATTATAATAACATATCAGAATTTATAAAATACTGTATTTATTACATTTGTATTGAAATAACATAAAAATATTAAGTATAAGAATAAAATAAATTGAATTGAATTGGTAAAATAATTAACTCTTCTTTGAGTGTCTGCATTTGGTTTTCAAAAAATGACTCCATACGAGATTTATACACACAATATGGCCACTAATATGAAGTTATGGTCATTAAGAGGAGACATGGGTAGGTTTTTTAAATGAAAATGGGATTTATAGGTTTCAATATAATAGAATGAGTGGCTCTCTTTTATAAGAGAGAGAAGAGGTACTTATGGAAACACCAAAACAATTAAATTATTATAATTTTATTTTATTTTTAAAATATTTTAAAAGTGTGTTTTGTAATATAATAATATGATTATGGGTTTAAATCATATCAACCAATAATTTTTAAAGATGTTTTGATAACAAATGTAACCATATCTTTTGGATTTAACACTTAGTTAAACAATTTAACTATTATAGTGTTTACTAGTATTTTTATAATATAGGGTTAATATAGTTACAAAAAAATGAAAAGAGAACCCAAATTGGATAATTTATTATATATTAAACATTATGTTATTTATTTTTATGAACCTAATATTTTTATTAATTTTATAACATTTAATTAAATATTATTAGTTTTAAAGATTCATTTCTGTCAATTTTGATATTATTCAATATTTTTAATTTTTAAAATTCTAAACAACCTTATAACATTGAAATAATTTATAAAATATTCCCCTAACATGGCTATGTTGTATATTAAATTCTCATCTATCATTAATTTTCTCAAATTATATTTATATTAATATTTTTATTATCATTTAATAGATTCTTCCTTTAATAATTCAATTACAACATTATTATTGTGTCACCATTTAATTTAATTATTTACTTCTTAAAATTATAAATAAACGACCATTATGTATATAATGATTTTATATTTATAAATATTATTTATAGTCAACTATGTCACTTATATAACCACATATTAAAAATGATATTTTTATTTAAATTTGAATATGACATATTTAACTCTTCATTAAATAAAATATAATAATTTTTTTTAATCTAACACAATTAGCTTAATAATGATCATATTTTCGACATAAGATTAATTTTTGTTGAAAAACACTTATAAAATGAAATTATAATGGTTTTTAGGGTAATATTATATTATTATCAAATTATTCTTACCTTTAATTACCCTATTTAACAATAATCGTGGTAAAGAAAATCAAAAAGTTTTAATTCACCAAAAAATATTGATAATATTAGGCCAAATTCTTCGTTCTTATTACAACCCTGTATGTATATTTTTTATAATTCAATTCATACAAGCTGTAAAATTATATATAATTAAAATCACATAGATGTGGCTAGAAGGAGGGTATAAGAGATGTTAAAATATCAATAAATTTTGAAATCTATTTCTATTATAAAATGATTCAGACAAATTAAATTGGATTAATAAATGAATTAATTTTCAATAATACCTTTAAAATCAAATGACATTAAAATTATTATTTAAATGGAATGGTTAGTTTTTAACAACAATGTTATATTTTATCACTATTCATCAAAAATTGAATCATTTCATAAAAATACCAAAAAATCTTCCTATGCCAATTTTGATGTTCATAATTAAAAAATGACGTATAATTTAAAAATTAAAATTTATAAATTTCGTAATTTGGTTAATATTATTCATAACCTCTTATTAAACAGCTAGTTTGATAGGTCATGGTGACCACCAACACAGTGTTACATGTAGTTTAGGCTATTGAATTATTTTAAAAAACATATTGTGGATTCTTGGGGAGATACATTCATCCCTACATCAAATAATTTCATCCTCTAAATTTCAGAAATATCACCTCATAAAAATATTCGGGTGGTTCATTATTATATGTTCTCCAGGTTCCTAGGTTTCCTCTTCTATTTTATGGCTTCTCCAAAAAACTTTTACCAGAAAGGTCATCCGGTTCGTCAACACATTTTTTCTAGTATCAAGAATCTTGATAATACATTCATAATAAGAAAAATTGGGTTCCATTTTTTATTTCTTCATAGGTGATGGCATGTGTTGGTTCTGGAATCTGTTTCCTTAATAGTGATACATGAAACACATCATGAACATTGTAGAGACTTATATGCATTTCCAAATAGTAATCTACATCTCTAATTCATTCATGAATTTCAAAAGTTCCAATGTACCTAGGACTTAATTTACCCATCTTAACAAATTTTATAATATCTTTCACTGGAGTTACCTTCAAGAAAATTTTATCTCCTATATGAGATTATAAATATTTACTTTACTTATTAGAATAGATATTTTGCCTAATTTGTGCTTTTTTAATATGGGTTTGAATAATCATTACATTTTCTATTATTCTGTCATCATGTTTTGGCCAATGAGTTTTCTTTGAAAAACATCATCCAAACTAGTTAGTGTATTATATATCTTTATATATAACTCTTCATATGGTGCCATATGAATACTTGAATGGATGTTATTGTTTTAAGAAATTTATACTAGAGGTAAATATTAATCCCACATACCTTGAAATTCATGTTTAAAAGATCTCAAAATGTCTTCTAACGTTTGAATAGTTTATTCTGATTTCCCAATAGTTTGAGGGTGGCATGAAGTGCTCACACGAAGCTCAATATCTAGGGCCTTCAGAAGGCGTATTCAAAATCATCATATAAAAATGAGGATCGTGGTCAGAAATAATCAATAGGGGTACCCCATGAAGTCTTAAAACATATTAATTGTAATGTCTTACTAAACATTCAAGAGTTAAAACTTATCTTATACTAAGAAAATTTAATAATTTGGTAAGTTGATCAACAATAACCCATATCACATCATTTCTTCTTGGAGACTTTTGTGTCCCCAGGAAAAAATCCATCATGATATCATCCCATTAAAACATTGGTATAGGAAAAGGATTCTTGACTCCTCTATGATGTTGTATTCTAGAATTAAACTTTTTACAAACAAATATATTGATATATAATCAGCAATCTCCCTCTTCATGTTTTCCCAACAAAAATGTTCATTAAAATATTTATACATCTTAGTCCCACCAGGTTTTATAGAGGAATTATAGTTATGAGCATCATCCAATAATTCCCTTTTTAACTCATGTGTAGAGGGAACACACAACCACTTTCCAAATTTCAATACTCCATTTTCATATATAAAGACTATCAATATCCCATTACTCACAACTTTATTTTTTCTTAAATCCACATCAACAGAATAAGAAATTTGTATCATTTCCAGTAACTATGGTTTATAAAACAATTTAAAAATTGTTGATGTTTCACCTTCATTGATAATTCCTAGATCCATAATTACTAGATCTATAAACATATGATCCATTTCAACTCTCATTCTAGTCATAACTCCATGTTTCTTCCTACTTAAAGATAATCCCACATTATTTTTCATCCATGTCTGATATTGTATTGTTAAATCATAATCCTTGAGTAGCTCAAGCCATCTCCTTTGTCACATATTGAGTTCCTTCTGTGAGAAAATATATTCAAAACTCTTTATATATATATATTTCTAATATTTCACCATAGAGATATATTCTCATTATATTCATATAAATATTACTATTCCTAACAAATATCATGAGTATTGTGGTTTTTTCATGAATTGTTAATTGCCAGGCAATAACTCTATCATTATTCATAATAACACAATCGATTTTTCCTCCTTGATGAATCAAAATATATCACAAACCCATAATTTCAAAATAGTAAAATCAAAATAAGATCCTTGACTAATCTTCACTATTATTCTTCAAGACATTTGTCACACTCTTTTTTTAATGAATTTTACCCCTTTACGTGTGAACATGGTTAACAGATAAGCCAATCCAGAAACTTTTTTGATGAAACGCCAATATAAACATATTAATCAAATAAAACTATGTTCCTTAGTTATAATCATTTATGTCTGTCATTCTTCTATTACCTTCTTCTTTTTTGATCCAAAAAGATTCCATCATTTAATTCAATATGTCCTAGACAGGAAATATCTTAAATCCATAATTCACACATACTAAACATCCCTTATAATTCATTTATTCTAACTTTCCTTAGATCAATACATAAGTGGTTCTCACAGTCTTCATATGTTTTTGATTATAACAATATATCATCAATAAATACTATGTGAAAGTCATCAAGATATTCCTTGAACAATTTTTTCCGTAGATCCATGAAAATAATGTTGGTATTAGTCATTATGAATGACATTACAATAAACACGTAATGCCCGTAACTAGTTCAGAATGCTATATTTTTAATTTCATTATTATTAAAAAACAATTAATGATATTTAGAATGAAGGTCAATCATCAAAAAAAATATTGATATCCATTAATTTGATCTAAAAAATAACCAATGTGTGGAAGATGATTCTTATTATTTAATGTAATGTCATTGATTTCTCTATTGTCAATGCATAGTCACAATGATCCATATTTCTTTAAAACAAAAACATTTGGGGATCCACAGAAAGAAATATTATGGCCAATATATCCTTTGTTAATCAACTCCTCTAGTTGTTTCTGTAGCTCAAATAATTCAGCAAGGGCCTTTCTAATGGATGTCTTTAATATTGGCCTTTCATCAAGGATTAAATCAATAGAAAACTCAACCACCCTATCTAGAGGATGTCCTGGTAAACTCTCTAGAAATACATCAATATATTATTTTACAATAGGTACATTCTAAATTTGAATATTATTATGTTTTATCCTCTTTTATTACCCAATAATATCATTTATAATAGCTATATGAGGTGGACCTATATAAGAATCAGATAATGAAGTTCCTTCCCTAATGATATTGTATTATGAATCTACCTCAAAAATCATTACAGTACTTTCTTATTCATTCAATATATTTACTAACCATATTTTTATATCCAGTCTATAGAAAGGATTATAAATTTTTTTTGAATAGTTCTGATGTTAAAGTCATCAGATAAAGTACGTTTATATTCTATAATGGGAACTGACTGAAATATATTTGTTGCAATGAGACTCCCCTTAGGGGTTTTGACTGATAACTCCTTTGTTAATGTGAATTTTAATTATATAATTTTTAAAGGAAACTTTTAATATATAAAGGAATGTGATGATCTATAATTAAATATTGCTTTTGAAAATTTTTAGTAAATGTTTTAAGTGACATCCACAACATTGTTAGGAACTTTAACCTCATTTGTTCTGATAACAAAATCATATCCTTTCCCCCTTTTCTTTTTCTAGTTTATTTTTCATTCATGATTAGGATAATAATTTACATATTTTTTCATCCCTTCATAATTATAGCATTGAACAATTGAATTATTTTTATTTCCTTAACAATCACAAGCTTGGTGTACTTTCTCCAATCTTGTAACAAACTCCCATACCCTTTAGGAAAGTACATGGGTGTTTCATCCAACAATTATTATAGTGTGAAATGTCAACTTTTCTCTTATTCCCATTATTTACATTTACAATGAGTTCAGAAGACCTATTTTTGACTTGCTTTTCTTCAATGTCTTAAGACTTAGATAATTTCTTTTTAATATTGATATCACACAAGAATACATCATCGTACGATGAGACAGATTGTGGGATGAGTGCTTGTTAGAGGAATTGTTTTATCCCATAAAATAATTGATCAATTTTACTTATTGGTTTACATATTTAGTCTTAATCATGCTTCTATATACTTGTTAAGTTATATTCATACTTAAAAACATTCTCCTCCTCCTTCTACCTCAGACTCTGAAACTTCCACTCCGTATCCTCTTGTAGATCAAGAGGAATGTATTTTTCTAGGAATATTTCTCAAAATTCCGATTATTCCCTATTTCTAACTCTTAATCCTCATTCTAGTTTTTAATTACTATCCACCATTGATATGTATCTTCTGATGGATGATAAAATTTCATAACAACATTTTTCTTTCCATTTCTCTACAATGTGAGAAATAGTTCTCTAAAGAATTATCCATTTCTAGGATACAAATGGATTTGTGTTCCTATTGAATATTGGATGCTGTTGTATCATGAAGTGGTCTAACATGGATCCTCAAGGTTGTTGATAAATTTTCTCTATACTGGTAAGGTTATTATTCATCTCCTGATTCAGTTAACCCCGTATATTAATAAGTTGTTCAGAACTAGTCATATATCCTACTTTAATATCATTTTATTGCATATGAGGGAAATACCATCATGGATTACATGAA
Source organism: Viscum album (assembly GCA_963277665.1). Classification (NCBI taxonomy): domain Eukaryota; kingdom Viridiplantae; phylum Streptophyta; class Magnoliopsida; order Santalales; family Viscaceae; genus Viscum; species Viscum album. The sequence continues at coordinate 305,707,080 of OY728166.1, forward strand.
TTGATATGATTTTAATTTCTTACTCTAGGTGCCATTTCTAAACAATGGAATTATATAGATTAGGATATGCATTATAATGTGTAATTTCAAAATACAAAACATAAAATTGAAAAATTTATGTGTATCTAATATCATAAAAAAACATGATTTTTTGGGACATATTTTATTTTATGTAAATTATAATGGTTTGAAAAGAAAACGTGAATTGTCCAAAAAGTATCCCCATGGAATATCATACTAGGTGTGCAATATGTCCCATCATCATGTACCAGGTTATCTCAAGTAAATCTTAGAACACCTTATCGGAGTTATTACTCCTAGGTATATATGTTCCAGAATCAGATCCACCTTTAATATCTAGACATGGATTTAATTTTTAGGAATACCCACATAGTATCTACATTTCTAAAATTTTATGGTTTTCTTATATTCGTATCCTTAAAGTCTATCTTAAGTTAGTGTACCGTAGTTAAAGTATGTTCTACATATTATTTCCAAGGAATTTATTAAACATCATCAGATACCAACTATAACACCCCAACCTCAGCTACCATGAGTTGATGCACTATTTTATTACACTGTCACGATCATAATAAATAAAATCTTGATGGTCCAATCTGTTTAGTAGCCTTTTAAAAACAAGATACAAACATATGTTTTACATTACATCAGGAAATCAAAAACAATACAATTTTTTCATAGACAACACTTATATCCCTTAGACTATCCCTATATGTGTGTCATAATATACTTGATTACATTCTTGAAAAAATCAAACATAAGGAAGGGGTGATCTAAAATGCTCAGTAAGGATAGAAAATATTGCAAATGTTATAATAAATAAGCATAAACTTTTAATGAATGATATAATATTGAAACATGAACCGTTTAAAAATAATATTCAGAATAATATGTCCCTAATAAATAAAATAATTCTATTTAAACATTCACAAGTATAATATTAATAGTAAAATAATCAAATGTAATATCAATAACTAATATCATAATGAGTTAATGCATAATGATGAACATTATACCCACAAGGTCAATGCCTCATTCCAAGACCATATATAAAGGGGAAAAAATGCAAACTAGTTTCCCTCAAGAGACCTTCTGATTCATTGAGGGGAAATAGTGGGCCTCTCACATCACTTGGTAAGTCCAACTCTTTCATCATATTAATAGTTTGAAACATAACATAGACAATTAAATTTAATCTTTCATATTAAATGTTAATACTTTGACCATAACCTGTGAATGTTATCAAAATAGAACATCCATAGTCAAAAATAACATAAACCCTTCAATAAATTATGAGAGATTCTATCATAATAAATAAACCTCAATGACAAATGATGTTGACATAGATGAAAATAATCTAATAAAATCATTAATTAATTTTTTAATAGATATATCAATTTTTATTGATACTATTTATTTAAAATGAAAGGCATTTTAAGAAGAAATTTTTTTCACTAAAAATAACCGTGTAAAATTTTAAAGTAAACTTTAAAACATTACAACATCATGACGGTGAAAAAAGTATCTCATACCGTATAAGTTAAAAATCATTATTCATGTACTTTTTGAAAAATTCAAACAAATTACCCTGTACATAATTTTTTTTTATAAAATAGAACATGGTATAAATATTCATTAAAAATAGAAAATTAATAGTAAAAATATTTTAAAATACATTTTTATAAAACATGGGCATGGATTATATATATGTCTCATCAAATAATTAAGTATAAACAACATCAAAAAATAATGAGACATTGAAATTAACTCATTCCTTGTAGTTATCTTTCGTAGTGGGTGTGTTAACATCTTATATAATGGTTAATGTAAGTTATTAAATTATTCAAGAACCATATACATATTTATGATATCATATATTATCCTCTTATATCATTTTGTTTATAATAATTCATTATTTTAATTGTTTTGGGTGTTAACTGCTTCATTTTCCATTCCTTCTTTCTCAAGTAAGTCATATTTGTTTTTCAAGGGATGTATTTTATTCATATCCAGGATGATATTATGTTTCGTAATTATTATTTTAAATTAACATAAATTTTATAATCATTCGTTAATGGTAATCATGGGCAATGAATGTTATCATATCGTGGAGATGGTAGACCGTATATACACATGTGCGATGGTATCATTCCATTGATAGATAAATGGTATGTAATTGGATGATATATTGATTATACATATTTTTTATTATTTTATAATAATTATTTATATCACATGTACTCATAATTATACCCATACCAATAAAGTAGTATTGAATAACAAATTACATCATGACATCGAGACGGTAAGTCGTTCGTACACATGCTTAGTGATATTGTTATTCAAAGGATGGATAAAATGAGTAACATGGTTGTATAATAATTTTAATAACATCTCATAATGTATATGATACTATATTTATTACCTTAGTATGGAAACAACATTGGAATATAAAATATAAGAAGAAAAGAAATTTAATTGAAATTGTAAAACAATCACCTCTTCACTGATTGTCTCCTTTTACTTGCAGAAAAGGACTCCATAGGTTGTATTTATAAAAAAAATATGGCCTCTATGCTTAATTGAGGTAATTTGAGAGGATAAGAGGGTATGTTTTGTTTGATACAAAGTGATTTCTGAGGTGTGAATAAAATAGAAGGTGTGGTTGTCTTTAATATGATAGGGGAGGTCCACTTTTGGAAATTCCAAAACTATTAAATTATAATAAATTTATTTTTGGTTTCAAATAGCCCCAATGTGATTTATTTAGATGATAAGATGAGGTTGGGTAGAAATACTCTCAAACAATGAATTTTATACATGTTTATGTCACAAAATTAGCCTTAACTTTTGAATATTACCCTTGGTTAAAAAAATTTACACTTATTGTGTTTACTTTCCTTTTTATAATATATGTTAATATAGTTACAATAAAATGCCAAAAAATCGGAAATTAAAAAATTTATGATTAAATTAAAATTATCATTTTTAATTTATAAGGTCCTGATATTATTATTAATTTTATAACATTTAATAAAATTTGATTTATATTAATGTATAATTTATGTAAATTTTATTATTATTCAATATTTTCATTTTTAAAAATATGAACATAACAAGATAACATAGAATAAATACTTCCAATATTTCACTTATATTTCTATTTTATTAATAAACATTTTTTTTGTAATTATATATCTCAACGTATATTTGTTTTAATATTTTTAATATCAATTAATTTATTTTTCATTTAATATTTTATATATTGCATCGTTATTGTGTCACCATTTAATTTAATTGTTTATTTCCTAAAATTATAAATAAATTCAGATTAGGTAGATAAGAATTTTATCTTTCTAAATACTATTAATTATTGATCATATATCTTTTGTATCCTCATATTAAAAATGATATAGTTATTAAAATTTGAATATAACAGTTTTAGCTCTTCTTTAAATAAAATATATTAAATGTTATAATATAACAAAAGTAGCTTCAAGGAGATAAATTTTTTTACCTATGGTATTTAGGGTCCAAAAAAACTTATCCAATGAAATTAAGACCACTGTTAGGGTAATATTACATTATTATTAATATATTTTATTATTTTTAGTTACCATATTCACCTTTAATAGTGGTAAAAGAAATTACAAAGTTATTGTTCACCGAAAATTGTTTTGATCCCATTAGACCAAATTTTTCATAATTATTACAACCACATACGAATTTATTTCAAATATCAATTCAAAAAAATTAGTAAGCTTGTGTTTAATGAAAATCTCATAGATGTGGCTAGAAGGTAGGTAAAAGAGACGTTAAAAAGATCAATAAATTTGTATATCTAATTCTACTAAACAATGATTACAATGAACTATATTTTATTAATATATGTTTTATTTATATATTGTGACATTAGATTTATTTTATTGAAAACTAATTAATTAAATGAAAAATTCGGGTTTTAAGAATATTGTAGAATTTTCACTATTCATCAAAAAATGGAAATATTTTCGAAAAAATAACACAAATACACCCTAAGCTTGATTAGATGATAGGAATTCAAAAAATATGTATATTTTGAAAAATAAAATTTATAAATTTCATAATATGGTTAATACTATTCATAACCACTTTTTAAACTACTGGTTTGATAGGACATGGTGTGATCGAACTCTGTGTTGCATATTGTAGAAGCTATTGAATTATTTTAAAAGAAATGTCTCATGGAAGCTTAGGGTGTTACATAGGGAGCACCCTTCATTTTACCAAGATTATTCACTAATGTAACCGAAAATATATCCATGGAATGATGCTATGGTATCATGAAAATTCAATATCTGGAGATTAATTCCTTACCAAATGCATTGGAGAGAAATAATAATGTTCACCATTCATATAAGAAATATTATTCTCACCATTGAGCTATAATAGGGCTAATCCCTTCATATATGTTGTATCAAACTAACTCGTTTCTCATATATAATTTTAAAGTACCATATCATGAAAAAAACATTTTATGAGTTAACTTTTATTATAAAACCATTGAAACTCCTTTAAACCTGTAAGCAAAACACTATCAGATATAAAAATAACCTTTTCTTTTTAAAAACCTATTTCCAATATCAAAATACCTAGAAAAAGGTAAATATAATTTTTATTTAAATAAATCATGAAAATATATAAAGGAATCCAAATATAAAATAATTATTTTGGGGGATTTAAAACCATTGATGTATTATATATTAAAATAGAACATTCTATTCATATATTGTAGTGAAACTCAAAACATTCCCTAAAATTTTTCCTTTTTAAAAAATTAAATGAAATTAAAAATAAATATAAAATTCCACATAAAATTAAGTAATTTCCACATAAAAACTTTAATAAGATATTTTATAAAAATATTTCATGGAAGAAAATGAATAGGAATAGAGACATTAAATGTGGATTTTTAAGATAATTTCCCTTGCCTTGAAGAGTAGCTTCTTACATCTTATAGAGGACAAACATAAGATGAAAAAAAATAAATATTTAATAGATTGAAATGGATGAGGATCATTTATAGTTATATAATGACATAACATAAAATTGGATGTGGAAGAATGGGAGGATGGGTGGGTATTTATACTTAAGTAGGGGTGGTATTAGGGGTTTAAATAATAATTATTTTTCATTAATGCCAACTAATTTTTGATGTAATAAATTCCAATGTTTTTTGGGATACAAGTAATGTTCCCAATGTTATATAAGTGAATCCAATACATCAATCAAGAATTTAATTTTAAGTTATTTATTGAATACATTTTCATCTAGAAAAATGATTACTAAATTTTAAAATTGCCTTGGAATAACCCTTTTCCAATCCAATTGAAATTTATTATTTTATTTCAACTATATTTTAATTAATTTGTTTATTATTTACTATTATATATACTTTTTTCCTTTATATAATTAAATTTTTATCCACATTTTTATGGGAGATAAGTGATCACAAAGTCAACACTAATGTGGATCTTACTAGATAAGTCTCACCATAGTAATTCGGACAGACTATTTTTTTCCATTCATTGAATGGATTGAAATTTGTATATATGTTCAATGAATTAATTTCTATCATATAATTGAAATTTAATAATATGTTATTTATAATTTATCATGGTCAAAATTTCATGTGAAATTAGCGCATCCATATTCTATGAATCTTCCAAACTAGAAATACTGTAATAAATGATTTGTCCATAACTCCTAATACACATCATGTTAGAGGCTAAAATTTTGTTGGTGTATGCGAAATAAAAGTGTGAGAAATAAAAAATAATGCAACATTAAAATAAACTACCATTAATGAATACAAAATTGTGTGTACCTTCCATACATTTAATCTAGTCAGTCTGTTTGGACATAATTAATTTCTATAATAATTTGGCCATAATATCTTCACTACATGTCCTAATAATAATACATTATAAGGGATACAATAGAATATGTGTATGAATTTATTTCTTGATGAAAAAATACCCAGATACCACCATTTAGTTTTCAAAAAATTCACAAAATTTTAGAATACCTAATTGAAACAAATTTTTTATTAATTGCAATGAATTAATTTTATTAATATTGTACTCATAAGTTTCTAATAAATTAATTAGGACATAAATAATTTTTATTAAAATATAAAATTTTTTCTTTATATTATGTGTCTCATATTATACTACATTACTAAAAAAATAAAAAATAAATTTTTTTTCGATACATATATATATATATATAATTTATATTTTTATATTGATATACTTTAACATATATATATATATATGATAAATAAAATATTAAGTAGAATTACAACCTTAAAAAAATATTGTTTTATGTCAAATTATATTATTTATGATATGAATTATATATATTTAAAAAACTAGACAGTTACATTCTTCCCCAATAAAAAATTTCCATCATCAAATTTTGTTACTTATTAGAAATATTATATGAAAAATTATAAAGGAAAAAAAATCCATTAATTTTATAATATCATGATTATAGGATGATATACTTCAATATTAATAAATGGTTTACATTATTTATATTTCTTTTATATTGTTTTGTAAAAGTATGTTATTAACCGAAACTTATCCCCCATTAGTGTCAAACTATGTGCATTGTGAGGCTTATTGTTGTACACCAAATAATGATCAATTATATATCAATTTTCCATTTTCAGGGTTATTACCCCTAGATACAACTATTCTAGAGCCACATCCACTTGTACAACAATCTAGGGATATATTATCATGGAGACCACTCACATAATACTTCACAAATATTCTAGGATGTTTTCCTATATTTAGACATTGTCCATACATTTGATACCAACTATGATAGCACATTTTTAAATAAATATCATTAATAAATTCAAAGGGTTGTTTAAATTATAGTTTCCTTGAGACCTGGTATATTACACAAGAATTAAATGAGGAATACATATAAATAAACAATATTAAATATTTTTGAAATGCTTATTTTTTAGTCTATTTTTAACCAGCTCACTGCATGTTATTTAATAGGGATATACATCAATAGAATATATTGATCATTAATCCCAATAATTGAAAAATAAATGAAATGGAACATTATTGATCATTATGTATAAAAAATGATGAATATCATGAGAAAATAATCATTAGTAGTTGATACATAACATTTAAATGTGGCTACAACATAAATAATATAAATTCATAAACTTATCCTTGAATCTCATCTATAATGTTTCATAAAACATATTATCAAGGATTTTTATGATGGTATCATAAAACAATACCAAGGAATGCTGGCAATGAATCATGAACTTGTCATCTCTAGATGTTACATCTTTACCCAATGCATTGGAGTGATATCAGGGAGCATTATTTATATTAATAAGGTTATTCACCAAGGTATTATAAAACATTACCAATAAATGATTCAAAGTAATCATGAACATTCCATCTCTATAGATTAATTCTTTACCTAAAGAATTGGAGATCTATAATGAGGCTCAGCCTTTATATAAGCTATATCAGGCTCACTCATGTGTTATAATGGGGATCAACCCATCCTATAAGCTATATGAAGCTCACCCATTTCTCATATATAATGACCAAGTACAATATCATGAATAAAAAATTTTATACATTCACTTTTTGTCATAAAACGGTTTAAAAACACTTTTAAACAAGTATACAAAATAATTTTGATATGAAAATACCATTTTCTTTTTAAAAAATATATAAGAACCCAATTTTTCTATGAGGTGTGTATCTTTTAATTTGTTATCTAATTATATATTTTTACCTAAAATAAATTCCCAATGAGGCTATGGAGGAAACTAGGTTGTTCTAGTATTTTTTGTATCCTTTAACCAAGGCTATTCGAAGATAACACATTGTCATAATGTTAGTAGAAATGGTGTGTCCTAATAGGTAGGATTTCTCCAAAAAAAAGTGGGGCATTTTACTGGGAAATAGTGGGTGGTATGGTCTTCCCTAACCTTGAGACCTAGGTAACAGACCCATAGAGAGGAACTGTAATTTTTAGGAGAAGATAAATACATGGTTGGGCGTGGTTTCCAAAATGTTTTGCAAGAACTGTTTCAGCCCTCTCTTTGGATAGTGGGTGAAGAATGGTTGGTTTATGGTATGGCCAACCGTGCAGCCAAAACATGAGATCCCATATTTTTGGGTGAAATTACTAATTCTCTAATATTTTCTTTTAACTCTTAATACTATATTCAATTTATATTTACTACAATGGGTGGCTCCTTTTTCCTCCTTAGAAGATATCGAGCTCTTCTCACCTCTATTCATAGATACATCTCTTTTTCGAGCTCTAATTCGACTTTTGATCATCATGTGGGATTCACACTAGAGTTTTTTATTTTCATCTTTTTCCATTCTGTTTTTTATTTCTCTGAAAATATTTATTTTTTTGTAGGTTTATGTAACCTATTTTAGGGGGTTCATTTATTCTACCATTTTCTTCTGATATTTACTAAACAAAAGTTTAATACTTGATTATTTCTCCTCTACTGAATAAGGTATGTGGACTATTTTTTATAACTCAGGGTCATTATTCATTATATTGTGTGTCATTTTATTCCAAGCTGGTTTAACCATGGTTTTCCCCCAAAATGAATTTCCCTTAAATTAGTTTCCCTATTCTAGAAACTATTGAACTTTTTAGAACATTAGACACAATTGAGGTTGGGAACCTAAATGTGATCCATCCCTATCGACTCTCCCATTATATTCTAATATGTTTTTCATAGTCATATTTCCATGTAACAAAAAAATGTGTTTGGATTTGCTTCTAAATAGTGATATCATAATTTATAATGAATGATTTTAGTGGTTTATCATCTCTATAACACTTACCAGACAATATTGTGTTAAATAGCAAGTGATATTCATGACCATGTCACCTATCTAAAGTTAAACAATGGTCATGCCCTTATTATTAAATAATGTTAATAAACTATGAGTTATTTGTTTGATCTGATTAAATACATGACTACATATCACTATTATGATGAGTGGGAATGGATACCCTCATTCATTACCGTCCATTATACTATATTTTTGATACATACATGGAATCCCTATAATTTTTATTGGAATTTAATCCCCACACTGTGACATGGGCCTAAAGATCCAATATTGTGATATGGGCATAGCGACCCTTTTGGATTACGATACATCGGAATTATGACACTTTTATTTTGAATTTGGCATGGTTAACCTATTATTATGATAGAGGCATGGAAACCCTTACCGATTGGAATCAGGCATTGATTCCCCATTGTTATGATATGGTCATGGAAACCCTTGCTGATGTAATTTGGGCATGGTGACACTACTACTACGATATGGGCATGGAGACCCTACTGTTATGATTTGGGTATGGTGACCCTATTGTTATGAAACCATGAATAGAGTCTCTTATTATATTGATATTGGGCATAGTGTCCCTTGATACTAATGAGATTCATAATACTACCCATAGTGTCTTGAGATAAACCATAGGTCTAGGCTAGTGGCAGTATCCACATATGTGGTCGTATATGTCACAATGTACGCATACCATGTATATATAAACATATGGTAACTTGTTAAGAGATTATCTGACATGGGTCAAAGTAATTACTATCAATCTTTTGTCTTTCTCGAACTAGATGTAACCATTTATACCTTTATTATTTCATATCATTATTATCCGCACAATTCCATATTGTATGATTTGATTTCGTATTTATATTCATTATTGGTGGAGGCATTAAGAATTTATCTCACAACATATCTATGCCTCTGATGGTACCTCGACAGATTATGTGGATGCATGTAGGGACAAAGAAATGTGCCCTTTGTTTTACAGATGATTTTATTATATAATGGATGTGGAGAAACATAGGTAAGAGCTATAGCCCATTGTTTTTTATTTCATGGACTTTTTGGACTTTTTTCTTTTGAAACATGTACTATATTTTATTTATAATTCCATGTATTCTCGATCCTTTTTATAGATATTTGTCATTACATAATTTTATATACTATTATGGGTATTCATTATCTTAGTTATTTATCACATTTGAATTGTTTACCTTATATTGTCAATTATTATTTTACTTCTAATTTTTACCTTTTCATTTCATTATGGTTATACACAGTTCATGAAGGTATAGTATCTCCCCTATTCCACCTTGGAAATTGACTTTCATTCAGTAGCATCTAATGTAAGGGGATGCACACATGAGATTATGTGGCCCACCATCTTGGGGCAATTTTCTGTGGCGTCAATGTTGGGATGTCACAAAGTAGTATCAGATATTTTTGTTTGTTTTATATTTTGGTCATATAACACAGGGTATTAAGAATGTATCAGAATTTGGTAGTGTAATGTTCTTGGGATTAGCTAACCGACATATAGTTAAAGGACAAATATCCTAGTGTGGGACATTTTGTTTTGTATTTTTCTTATTATAGTTGATTTGTTTCCACCAGTGGGTGACAAAATATATGTGTCATGTTTGTTGTTATGATTGATTATTTTATTTTATCCTTTACCTGATATGGAATGTAAGCATTGATCATCATAATTATCTAAACCTTACATCATTTATATGTCATGCATTATTCCACGACACATTTATTAAATATGTACATTTCATGCATCATGTTTTAGTGCATTATTCTTATAACAATGAATTGTGATGAAATTTCAATAATAGACATGGTAATTGAATGGTTGGGATTAATTGTACACCAAATATACATTTATAAGGTTCATAGTACCTTATAAATGAGAGGTATTTTTTCATACATTTTAACATTAAAAATATAATTGTTTTTTTAAAAAAATAGAATAAAATTAAATGAAAAAGAATTATAAAATAAAATGGTCACCAATATTTTGGGATTCCAATTAAAATTAAAAGTGTGTTGTAATATATAAATTGAGAATTAAACTCTAATTTTTAGGACCTTGGAATAATAATAGCGAGAAATACCCACACTTTAGCATAGTAGTAATTAGTTTGTAGTGTCTCTTCTTTTCTATATAAATATTCTTATCACATAGTAATGGCCCTCTAAGAATGAAAATGGGTTTTCCTATTACATAGGATGGATTTTACCTAACATATTTTATTATTTTTTATATTTACCATTATCAAACCTATTTGTTTTTTGAGTTTTTAATTTGTAGAGATATTCCAAAACAACATCCTCTAGTTGTTTTTCAAGAGAGTGGTGAAAACCATGCTCCATAAGAGGTAGGCGCTAAGCCACCAATGATACCTCCAGTTGATCCATTTTTTGCACCACCAATTATCCCATGTGTGGGTGATGATGTACAGTTTTTATGGAGTTTCTTTATATTTTAATGACTATACTGGGAGCTATGTGACTAACCCCCTCTATGGGAGAGTTAACACCAGACTATTGGTAATGACATCCACCTACTTCTTCCCATAGATGGTATCCCCCCAGCTAAAGAGTTATATAAGGAGATAACCTATAAAACATTGAGAAAATTGATATAATGCTTGAGATTAGTGGGAATATATATACTTATATACTTCATAGATCCTCCAAACATTAGTGATTTATTTTGAACTAGGTATTTCAGTTTCAGGATGGCATTTCGAGAGATTTATAATATTGATTCCATGGTTAATAATTCCATGAGACCTAGAGGGATGATAATTTTTTGGATTTTATGAACCTGTAGTAGGGTTCTATGTCTATTATGGAACATTTGATAATTTTATGGAGATTCTTCACTTTGATCTGGTCTATACCAATGAAGGTGCGACAAAATATAGACAACATGAGGATGGCCTTAGGAATTAAATTAATTATTCGGTAAATTTATTATACTTGGCTACCATTTCTGATATAATGAACCATAATCACATTACAAATTGAAAACTAAGGTTGGAAAATGTTGTGTGTTGGGGTGGTTCAAAATTGGGTTATACTAGTGGTTTGACAAGCTTTTAGAATCTATGATTTGAGACTGCGTGTGTGAGATGTGGTATCCAGGTAACCTCCAATGACTGTCACATGTTTTTTACTTGTGTAGTAAGATAGTGTATTAGAAGTCTCAATATCCAAGAGATCCCATTATGTTCCAAGTATGTGGTAGATTGATACATCAGCAAAAAATGTTAAGTACATTATACTCTGTTCATTCTGGGAGAGGATCCATATCAGCTCCACCTTTAGGATGGAGATCAGGGGAACCTCAATATATAAGTAGCAGTAGTACAACAATCCATATAGGAAGTGGTGTGGTATATGGCCGAGGAAGCCATGATTCATATATATAGTGCTAATAATTTTGACCAAAACATGTCAGACAAATTTCATCACAAGGTCGTGGATCATGCCATATTTATTTAGTACATCCAATAAAAGATGAGTTGGGTGTCATTCCTTCTATTGTTCAGGGTACTATTCTAGTAGCCTCTCCAATAGTGTATTGTGTATTAAATATAGGTTCATATCACTACATCATGTTTTTTTCTATTTTTCAATGACTTTGGATTGATATCGAGTACTTTTTTGTCTCATTTGGGTATACGATTAGAGATTGTATAGACATCGATGTCATTCTCAGGATGGATGGGTTAGTCCCCTATCTCACCAATACTAATTTTTATCCTTAGAGGGTGTTGTTCACAACACCAGAGGGTGGTAATTATACTCACAATGTTTATTTGGATTTCCATGAATTTATATCTAGTCTATAGATTCATTATCTAGGCGGAGTGACTTCCAAAAAATTTATCCTTTATATAGATGATCATGGATTTCATCAGACTTAATTTCCTCCTGTAGTTGATCATTTCAGGGATGTATTCCAAGATTAATTCTCTAGAAAACATCATATGATAGAATTTGAATTTTCTATCAATCTGGTTCTTAGCGATTCATTGGTGTTTATTCCTCTTTACAATATTGACACTACTGACTTGTAGGATCTCCTTAGGCCAAGAGAGGATTTAGAGACCAAGGGTTTTATATAGGCCAATACTTCTACCTGGGGTTCATAAATTATTTTTTCCATGAAGTAATACAAAAGACATAGGATTATTCTAGTTTACCAATTATTAAATAAACCTAAAATAGAGAATAGGTATCTCTAACCTTGAATAGATGATCTCTTCAACCAACTCAGAGGAGTGAGGGTATTCTTGAGGATCTAACTAAGATCGGGCTATCATCAAGTGAATGTAAGACCTTCAGATATTCCATTTATGAATTTTCATAGTCGATATGGTTTATATGAGTATCTAGTTATATCATTTGTTCTCATGAAAATTTCATCTCAATTCATTTCATAATGAATATGTTTTTTCATCCGTACTTGGATTCATTTTCTACGGTTTTCTTGGATGACATCTTGGTATATTTTCACACTCAATACAACCATGTTAAAAATATTGATATCATTTTTAATACACTAAGATGGAAATATATGTACGATAATCTCATTATTTGACACTTATGTATTGACAAGGTTCACTCCCTAGGTCATATTATCTTAGTGGCAATATTACCTGTTATCCCAATGTAGGTGAGAGTTGTAGTTACCTAGAAGCATCATAAGAAAATGTTTTTTTATTCAGAGTTTATTATGGGTAGTTGGTTACTACCTATGTTTTATATTGGAATTCACATTTTTAGAATAACTTCATATAGGATTGATTAAGAGGGGTGTGATGTTTATATAGTCTAATGCCTATGAGACCGCCTTTCAAGAGCTGAAATGGATATTGACTTCTACATCAATCATGATTCTTCTATTCCTGGGAAGAGGATATATAGTGCATTGTGATGCATCAGGAATTGGTCTAGGAGAAATTATCATTTTTGAATATTAACTCATTGCATGTACGTCATGGTAGTTGAGGCCTCATGAGTGAAATTACCCAACACATTATATTGTGTTGGAAATTGTTGGTCATTCCCAGCATTGCTGGAGGCATTACCTACTAAGAGAGAGTATTGTGGTGATTATGGAACACAAAAGATTTACGTATTTTTTTACATTGACAGAATTAAATCTCAAACATAGAAGGTGGGTTGAGTACCAATAGTCCTTTGACTTAAAGCTAGCCAATACGATCGAGAAGGGAAGTGTTGTTGTCGACTCTGAGTAGGAGGACTCAGATGTAGATAGTTCTTAAGGAATGTAGTGAGTGGAAATTAATGTATAAGTTTTCTGAGATTAACATTGAGGATAGAGACCATCAAGGATAGTCTATACTTGTGTAGCTATTAGTGATCTCTTCATAATTGCATAGATTAATTTGAGATAGTTTCCATATCCTGAAAGCATGGTCTTGTGGGTTAGTATTTCTTGTGAGGATCCACCTATAGATTAGTATGTCGATAGAGATGAAATTATGTTTATTCAACGGTGTGTATGGGTTCTTACAGACTTGAGAGAGGAGCTCATGTGAGATTCACACGCTTATATGAGGGTAGTGCACCAAGGTATCTCCAAGAAGTACCCTAATATGCACTAACAACATTGTTTGTCTAGGATGAAATATCTGGTAGTGGGTTTTATCACTAGGTGTTCAACCTAGCAAAAGGAGAATGAAAACACTAGTATCATGTTTGATTATGACATCCATTAATAGTCCCCAAATGGAAATCAGAAGATGGTACGATGGATTTTTTTTGGTTGTATTACCAAGGTACACTCGATATATTTATTCAATTTGTGTTGTTATGGATCAATTAATGATAGTATCCCACTTCGTTCCTATCCATAAGACATAAAAAATTGATGAGATGAGAAGATCCTATGCCTGTGAGATTATACGCTTACATGGGACCCTCATACATTCATTTTATATAGGGAATATTGTTTCACATAGAGGTTCTAGTTGGGGTTACATTGATCTTAGGATACAAAGTTTCTTCTGAGAACATCTTTTCATCCTTAGACTTATCTCCAATTAGAACAGACTATAGATGTACTGGAGGACATGCTCTGAGCATGTGTCCATGATTTTTGTGGCTCTTGGAAGAAATATATCCAGATCATCAGGTTTTCCTACAATAATATCACTACTATAAATTGCTTTTATACCTACTGATATATACCAAAAGTATTTTAAAACCCATGGTTATAGATTGTTAGATAACGAGGATCACTCGGGATCTTCCTCCCCTCATCTTCAATCGAATCCTAATCACTATTGTACATCTTCATGTCCCCAACCCCTCTAGAAATTTTGGTCTCCCCCTACCCTCCTTAAGAAAATTTAGCTTCCCCCAAGGTGATATTTCACCCATCATCAGGTGTTATTATTTTATTTATGGTAATTATTTTGTGAAATTTTAGATGTAATATTTCCTTTCCTCATTGTAATTATTATCTTGTGTTACACCATTTTCATGGGTGTGGGTCACATTTATAAATTTAAATTATGTCTTCATGTGTCTTGGATCTTTTTATTTGGATATTGTAAAAATTAATTTGTTTTCACTATTTTTTTGTAATATTCATTAAGTGACTTAAATAACATAGGAATGATTTTCGATTTTAATTTATGTATTATGTGGGTAAAATTTCTGTAATGGTTTACTTGATCACTCGACCATATTTCTAAACCACATTGGATTTGGTTAGTGTGAATTAGCATATAATAGAACCTATTTTATGTCTCAAGACATGGGTAACCAAACTCACTTATTATATTCAAGACCATTTTAGATTGTGAATGTACCTAATAATGGATATTTGTAATTTGAGAGATCAAATAGAACTCATATATCGAAGGATACTATTTTTAATTTACATAAATAAGTATCTTGTTCTATTACATTAATATGTGCCATATAATTAATATTTTAGTGTAAAAAACTAAAATAAAAATAAAAATAAAATGAATTTAATTAACAAATATTTAAAATAATATTACATGTTTTATCAATTAGAGTACATCATTTATTTGTATAAATTTAATTAATTTTTATATTATTAGTTCATTAATAGTGGTTTCAATATTGATTAATATTGTACCCAATGTGTTTTATATGGGGATTTTCTTTAGGCAATGGTATTTCCCAAGATTATAACTAGATAGATAATGGATTCCCACTAGATACCCAGTATCCCAGTGTCTAATTCCTTTTATAGTATGACACTTATTCCATTTTATTTCATTTATTTTACCTCAACTTTGGGTTTCTTTCATCCCTCACTTCTCTTGGTCATTATAATATTATGGGTAAGCTCCTCTTTTGACCAACTTATCCCTCATTTTTATCCATTATATTGAAGGCGTTCTATGGTTGTTCACTATCATTGACTCACATTATATCTTCTATTTATTTTTTATTTTTTCTCCCCATTTCTCCATTTTTATATGATTGTTATTATATAAATTTCATTATGTATATATATATATATATAATAAATTAACTATAATATTTACGAATAAATAATATATTTATTTGTTAAAAATAAGAAACCAATTAGTTGCAAAATATTATTATTTTCCATATATTAAAACAAACATTAATAATATTGTTGAGACAAAATTATTAAATGAATAAAATGATATAAAAATTAAATGAATATAATAATTAGTTTAACCTTAAATAGAATTAGTTTTACTATTACATAAAATTGTTTTACTCATACTTAAGTTTTTCCATTACACTACTTTTTACCCCAACATAACATTATTTTTCCCTTACATAGCTTTAGTTTACTCTTACATGATTTATTTTTACCTTTACATAAATTTAGTTTATCCTTACATCACTTTTTTTCAACCTACATAACATTAGTTCACCCATACATAAATTTAGGGTTCCCTTAATTAACAATAATTTACCATTAACATTATTTTACCTTAACTTAACATTGTTTTACCACTTTCATACCTTCACATTATCTTCACTTACAATCATTTACCATTACATATCTTTAGTTTAAAATTAATTACCTTTGTTTTAATCTTATATAAATTTGTTTTACCCTCCCTTAATTAGTGTTCATTTATTTCCTCTACACTATAGATTTAATATTTATTTGAATTTGGATATTATTGTAATTACGGTTTACATTGTTAATTGAATCAAAAATGTTTCCCTATATTTGAATGAGTAGAATATGAAAGTATCATGTAAAATCTTGATATATTGTGAAATGTTATTATAATAATATAATATTGTTGATATTTTTTCATTTCATGAAACACTATAATTATTTTGGATTTCATTATATATAACACTATTTTAATCTTGAGTTACACACAACACATAGATTAACATGTGGTATACTCAAGAGCTGTTTTTACTGCCTCTTAATAGAGCTCCTATTTAAAACTAAATTTTGTCACTTTTATAAATTTTATTTTTAAAAACAAAATTAATTTTCGAATTAATAATTTCAAATTAAAATTTGGGTGAATTTTTGGTATTTTTCAAAGAAACGTCATTATTTGATGAATAATGAAATACTATATTTTTGTTAAAATCGTTTCATTGTTTTAAATAATTATTCATGTTAAATTACATTTTAATTTGACTTATAAAGTAATTATAGATTAATTTTCCATATATTATTCCAATTTATGTCTTTGTAATCGGTTTTATTTTTAAATTTGATATAAACTATTGTTGAAATTTTCCGCGGTTTTACTTTAAAAACTTGCTATTTCGCCAGGTCTACAGGGTTAATATTCAACATAAATTTCCAACATTTATTATTTGGATTTTGAAAATGGTACAAAAATGGTTTTAAAAAATATAATAATTGTGTTCTAATAATATTAATTTAGTTTTTGAAAAAAAACATTTGTGAAACTAATTAAATTTTTTTATGGTGATTAATGTAAAATTAAGCTTAATAAGGGACTAAAACATAATATAAAAGACGAAAATGACCTATAAACATGTAAAAAAATATATTAGATGCCAATAATTCGACCATATCCCCTCTTTGTTCAAATTTCAAGGGTTATTTTGATATTATTAAATGTAAATCTCTTATATAAAATGTTAAGTAAGGAAAAAAGACAAAAACCGAACTTTTCTTACCTTTAACATTTATAAATCATTAAAATATGTGAAAAAATCATATTTGAAACTATAAATATCCTTATAAAAAATGGTTTATTTTATCATAATAATATATTATAAATTTTTATATAATATTTAGTTACTTAAATTTCTTAAAAAAAATCCAGAGTAGTGATTACTTAGTTGATAATTAACAAAAATAAATGATACTATAAATATTAAAAGTGTAGTAAATTGATTGAATTGTTGTATAGAATTTTTTTAAGATTAATATCTCATGTTATATAGTTATAAACTTAACATATTCTAATTATAATATTTTTTCGTTATTTAAAAATTTAAATTAAACAAATAATGTCAAAATTGATATTAATGTTACTTTACAACAAATGATATTTTATTAAATTATATAAAATTAACAAAAAAACTATATTATTATAAGTGAATTTTATGTGTTAATAAATAATAAATATGATCTATTAATGTGAAAATTGATATTTTGTAGTTATTGTATTGACCCATATATTGTAAAAACGTTTTTAGCATGGTCTAGGTTTATGTAGATTTTTTCTACATCACATAAGATTTTTTTAAAATTAATTTCTATAAAAGAGAAGTTTTTATTAAATTATATATATAAATTTTAATTAATTATCAATATATTTTACAAATAAAATCACATTAATATAGTTTTAATGGGTAATATTCATAGGTTAGAAAATGGGTGACTTTAATAATAATCAAAATGAAAAAATTGGGGAAACTATGACGTTAAGGAAAAAAATTATTTATAAGCACATATTTTTGTGTGGTGGAGGTTTTTAAGAACCATTATTCTCCTTAAATCAATAATTTGTCTATTTTTTAGCACATTAGGTATGGTATAACTCCCATTAATGAATAACTTTCAGTTTTTGCAATAATGTCACTCTCATTCCACTACAAAAAGAAAAAAATATCACACTTCCTCACACCTATCAAACCAATTAGGTTCGTCAAATATTATTCCAATACAATTAATAACATCTCAATCTTCCGACTTGAATCGTAAAATTGGGCATAAATCAATACAGGGAAGCCCTTTGGTGAAAACCTAAAGGATCTACCCAAAGAAGAGGTAGCATGCAACCTCATGCTCCTTTATTTATTTTAATTTTATACCCCCTCCACTATCCTTATTCCATGATTATAAAACAACGCCAAAATCCTCTATATACTGATATTTTACTATGATAATGTTTAGACCTAAACTTACACAAAAATCCATATAATGGAATTAATTTGGACACTATTTTCATATATAATATATATGATATTAATTATGTATTTAAGATTCTATAATTATTTTAAAACACTTATCCTTATACATTCCATTTTGGGTAAATATGATAATTTCATTTAAGGAGTTGTGTACTATTTCACCCTCAAAGGGATGTAATCTGTTCCAACGTTATGTAGAGTGAGTTGCATATGGTATTAATAAATATATATGATCTATATGATATAATAATTATACTAGAATGATTATATATATATATTTCATTTAATCTCTTTCTTTCAATATGACAATTAAACTGATACATTGTTCATGCATATGTATGGCCTATTGTCTCCATGAATGGTGTATTCCATTTCATGATTATATATTTCATATAATATTATAATATAAATTTACTAAATATAAATGATATTTATGTGATGTTATATATTATTTACATCAGTATATATGTATAAATACCAAAGTTATAACAAATTAAGACACATACAAAAAATGAAGTGAATATTACCCTAAGTGAAACATTATCATAGAATTTTTAATAAGAAAGTAATATAATGACATAATTAAAACATATATGGTATTAGATATAATAATATGGTTAAATGAAATATTTATAATAATCTTATATTTATTAAACATGAGTTTTGAATGAGTAAGATGAGAGTCAGGTCCCAAGGTAAGGTAATTTCTTCTCACTTTTTATTTTTGTGATATTCATGCTTCATACACCACTCATTTATTTTTTTGGAGTATATATAAATCCCATGAATGTATTATATGAGTCTTATAATTAAATTTATGGTTATTTACATATCCAGTTTATGATCTTTCACTCATGTGGATTATGATTCAAAAGTAACCAAATCAGTAATGTAATTACATCTCAAGTATCCTTCATTGAGTCACCTCCCATGTTTTGAACATATATTTTTATATGAGGTGCACATACTTCCTTTTACATGTTCAATAATGAATATAATTATTCTCATTATATTTTATGTTTCATTAAACTTCATTTTAGTTCATGGATATTATTATCACTATTTACCATGGTGTAAAGGTTTTTTGAAACAATCTCAATGTTTATCCAGACTGTTTTGGACTATGATTCCATTGATGAAATATTATAATCCATATCTCAATAACCCTCATTAGTTTTAATACCCTATTATCCATATAATATTTTTCCCCTATTTTTTCATGTTATATCCAAGTAATGGTACCATTTTTCTCACTTTGTTACATATGATGATAAATAATTTTTTTTAAGAATGTCTTCATTTACCTCTTTCTTGGTTCTGAAATCTGTGTTCCTTGAAAACCATGTTTTGTAATTTTTTTTGAAACATATTCTACTAGAATATGATATTTAAAATACATATTTATCCATGTTTTAAATTTAAAAAATGGTTCATAAAAATGAATCCCTTTTTCATTTTTTGATTGAGGCACTTTTGTAAAATATTTACAGTAAAAAAGTCATGGATGGAAAGTATGGATTTACCCACCATCATGACTATTATTTCCTTGAATCTTTCTTTATAGTATTAAAATTTTATTGTTTTTAAATAAAATTTTTTCCAAATATTTGTTAAATTCATTTTTAATGTTATTTTCAAAAAAATATTTTTAAACATGTTTTATTATTTTAAATGATTGTCATGGATTAATTTAGAATTTTTAAATGTATTCTAAAAGAAATAGTTTTCCAAACATTTTCAATATTTATTTATAATGTTTAATTTTTTTTCAAAGAAATTATTTTTAAAATTTTTTGAAATTTTATTTATTTGTTTTCAATGTTTTTTCAAAGAAAATAGTTTTTCAAATGTTTTGAAACTTATTTTATAAGTTTTCAAGTAAAAGGGATTTTAAAAATAATTTCAATCCTTCTCTCTATGTTTTAAATTTATTTTCAATGAAAATGGATTTTAATAGATTTATGTTTTACAAACAATATATAAAATAATGTGGGATATTTCCCCCATGGAAAATTGTAAATGAAATTGTAATGATTTATTTATAATAAAATGATTTTGAAATGGTTTTTTGAGAAGCATTTTCAAATAAAGGTTATCTTTCTTAAGAAAAGTTCCACATGATATTTTAAAATCCTTGTCCTTATAAGATATAATACTTTGAGATAGTTTATGCTTTACTGGTATATGATCAAAAAATACCATTCATACTCTTTTTTGAATGTTTTAATTTTTGATGTTTATGACACATGTTCTTCTTCAAAGGGTTATATTTTTTTTGAAACTACTTTCTTTTCACCTGTTATGATTTGATAAATTTAAACCTATTTATTTTCCATGGGTTATGATATTCTATATTTTTTTGATAAACATTTAATTTCCTGGGTTATCATATGATTTATATGAAACCCATCTCCTTTTATGGTTGAGGATATTAAGTAAGTTTAATTATCCTGTGGCACAAGTAAGCGTGATTTTATTATGTGGCATGTTGGACCTTTATATCCCTCAAATTTATTGGATAAAGATAAATATTTTATGAGATACAGAGGGTACACGTGAGGTCATCCTAATCCCATAACAAGAGAGTACATGGGAGGGAATCCTTAGACCGAAACATGAGATAATATTAAGCACAAATCAAGAGGGAACACAGGTGGACATCCCAATCCAAAAACAAGAGGGTATAGTGGAGTGCATCCCAAGTCCTATATATGTACATAAGTTATTATTCCAAGACTAACATGTTATGAAGGTCATGGTAGGTTAACTATACATATGATTTTCTATTTTTATTTTAATTACAAAATAATCAAGTCTAATTCCTACAATATTCTTATGATCTTGTTTCCCTAATGATTCATGTCTTATGAACTATCAAGATTTATGCCATGATTAATTATTCTGATCTTATTATATGTAGGGTATGATCTTATTTTGTTATCAATATGTTCTTATACCACTAGGATCATGTTTATTCTTACATGTCTCCATTTTTTACCATTACTGAGCATCTTAGGTCGCCTCTTTTTTTGTTTCACTCCACCAGTTATGAATATATTTGTTATGTTTGATGTGTATAAAATGGATTCTTGTCACGTAGAACCTAATGGAAGATAATATAGCTCACTTTTCTACCATGTTTTCTATTTCCATATTTCCAAAGTCACTAAACCTATATTGTCTTTGAGCATTTTTTTGTTTTTTTATTATGTATTCCATAAAATATATATAATGTATATATACATTAATTATGGGTCATTATAGTTGGTATGAGTGTGAAGGTTTAGTCAACAATTGGTAACTAGGATGAAAAAACATTAGTGATATCTTATGGTATATTTATAAGGATTGATCTATGGATGTCTCAAAGGATAATTATAATGATTAAATAATGTTTTTTAAATTTTCATAGAATTTTCTGAAATTATTGATTGAGTGGTTTCCCAAAATTACATACTTGTCTAAATACTACATGTCTATGTGGCTCTGGGATTGATGTACAATGGATTAAAAACATCAACAAGGTGCATCGAGCATGAAGAAACATAACCTAGTACATGACCACTGGCCTTGTTGCACACCTAGTTTGACACTCACATGGGATATGATTTGTAAATTCACAAACACTTTACAAACAATAATGAAGGATTTGAATAAAATAAGACAATGAATAATCTCGAATAAACATAAGGTTTCATCGATTAAAAAGTATATTTTATGGTTTAGAAATCATATAAGTAATTTTTCATGATTATTTAATTTTCATCTACGAAATGTATTTATCAACCTATGCTTTTGGGTTTCAGTCAATGGATAAAACTAGAAGGAACATATTTATCATTCAGTGTTTTTTAAATGGAATATATGGTAATTGTGAAAACATATTTCCCATGTGTAAATCTCATTTATATAATCAGGAAGTTGGCATGATAATTGGTTATACTACTAAAGATAAAGAGAACACAAATTACATGTGAAAGGTACGTGATTCTCTTCCAGTATTGTTTATAATAAACATAAGAAATATGATTAAATTTTTGTTGATAAACCTTAATATATGATTCACATTTCATATTATTGGAAAGATGTATTAATGAGTAATTTGATGATTCTAAATTAATTTTTTAAGAATAATGTTGGATAAATCAAGAATTTATGTATTGAAAATCAATGATTATGTTATTTGATTCAGGAAATATATAAGTATATTCAGTATAATTTTTAATTAAATATTGAAATTGATATATTGAATGATGATGAATACATAGAAAAGTGAAATAGATATTAATGGAAGGTAACCCTAAATGAGATCAAGATTTTTAGAAAAAAAAAATTATTAAAAAAATAGATTATTGATTTGAATAAGTTAAATTGTATGGAACTGATTACCCTGGATCTAATTAATGATTTTCTGAAAAAGTGGTATCTATCATCATTTATGGGATTTAAATATGATTAAATTTAACGAATATATCTGATAACCTTTGGACTTAAGAATCATGCTTGTTTTTAAAAATTATTTATTGTAATGTAGGTAATTAACTTGTTTCAAGTGAATATACAATGAGGGTATTCACATGTTTGGAATGTGAAAACCAAGAGCTACTTTGTGATATATGGGGGTCAATGTTAATCTTATTTATTGTCATTATTTCCAATGTTTTTTGAATTTGTTCCTATAGGGGTTATAAGGTTAAGCATTATGGGATGTTTACGTAAAACATCATATTAATTTGTTGTAATTAAATTATTGTCTGACCACATAAGGATTAATGCATATTGGATAACTTTCTCTATCAATTTTGTGGTAATGGTAAATGAAGCAATGTGACATGACTTATCCTGGATATCATGATCTATTAATTCATCAGGAATTAAAAAATCACCTCCTTTTTTGAGAAATAAATGAAGTGTAAATTGGTGAATACATGTCCAAAGGGTTATATTTTACTAATGAAAGGGAATTAAATCAAGTAAGTATAACATCTCATGAAAATTAATCATCCTTAGGCAAAGGATCATGAAATAGAAGAGGTTATTCTAGAACCTACTTTTCTGATGAATCAAATAGTCCCTTAGATAGTCATAAATTTATGGAATTTTTATTGTTAACATTATCCTGACAATGTTCTATATCACTCTACTCCATAACTTGATAGTAAGATTTCTCTTCCATGTAAATGTTTTCAGTTTCCACCTATGTTCTCCTGTGTGGAAACCCATCTATGATTTAATCTAGGAAATATTAATGTTAGAACTTATTAAAAAAATATGTTTTAATGTTCACTTTTCTGATTTGGGTATCAATTAAAGGAACTTAAAAATAATAAACCTATGATAACCCATATGAATTTTGATGGTGAAATTCATTTTAAGGGGGAAATAATGTAACACGATGATATTTTGTGAATTTCATTTTATATTAATGTTATATTTTTTATATTTTATCATTCATTAAACAATATATTTAGTATTTTGTGATTTATATGCAACACTATGTGTAGCTTGTGTTACACGAAACACATAGATTATCATGTGTTATAAGAAAGTCTGAGTTTTAAAGGTATTTAATAGAGTACCTATTTAAAAATAAATTTTGAAACTTTTAAGAATTTAATTTTAAAAACTAATTATAATATTTCATTTCATAATTTATAAATTAGATTTGGGGGTATTTTGGGGTATTTTTGAGAATCATCATTATTTTATGAATAGTACTTTGTTTTAGTTAAAAAATTCCTCTTCGTTTAAATAAATTTTAATGTTAATTTATATTTTAAATTGGATTATAATAATAAAATAGATAAATTATACATATATTAATCCAATTTATTTCATTGGAATCATTTTTATGTTGAAAATATTTATAAAAACATATTGAACGTTTTAACGTTTTAACTTTAGAAACATGATTTTTCACTATGTCTGCAGGATTAATATTAAACATAATTTTCCAAATTCTATGATATGAATTTTTAAAAATAAACATACACGATTATAATCAATATAATATTTTTGGTATAATAATTTCTACTTAATTTTTCACAAAAATGATTAGTTAAAGTGACTAAAATTAATTATGTAGTTTAAGGTAAAAATAAGCTTAATTGGGGATGAAAACGTGATCTAAAGGACCAAAATGACCTGGAGGCTGGTCAAAAAAACATTTTCTTCTAATATTTATAACATAAAACCGATTGGTTCCAATATTATTGGTTATTGTGATATTTTTCAATGGAATCTCCCTATATAAACAGTTAAGTATAGAAAAAGAAAATATGGAACATTCCTTGCCTTTAACATTTATAAAATTTTGAGATAGTTAAAAACATCATATTTTTAGTTATACATATTCTTTTGAAATAAAAATGTGTTATTTTTCTTATAATTATTTATTATTAATTTTTTATATATTATTTTGTTACATAAAATGCTTAATAAACGCAAATGTAGTGATTATTTAGTTTATAAATAATTAAACCAAATGATACTTTAAATATTAAAAGTGCAGTAAATTGGATGATTTACTGTATATATTTTCTACTAAAGAGTCAAATATAAGGTTACCAAACTTTAAATTTAATATATATTAAATCAAATATTGAATTTATATTTTGAAATTAAAATTAAATAAATAATCCCACAAATGGAATTAATGTTATTTTACAATAAATGATAGTTAATTATATGATTTTAAATTAATAGAAATTATATATTCTACAAAGTGAATTTTGAGTGTGAATAAATATTAAATATGGTATATTAATTGACCAATTTATATTTTATAATTATCATATTGAAACATATATTGTAAAAAAATTCTTAACATGGTCTGGGTTTAAGCAATGTTTTTACACATCACATGGATTTGTTTTAAAATTAATATCCAAATTCATGAGATTTTTAATTCATAATTTTGGTTTCATATTTATAATTAATTCAAAAAATATTTTCGAAGAAAATCTCTTTAATTTTTTATTAATGGATAAACTATATAGGTTATAAAACTATGGGATTTTATAAAAACAAAAAAGATTATTTTAGAGAAACATAGAGGTTAAAATACAAAATTATTAAAATGCACATATTTTTTAGTGTTGGATGTTTTTATAGACCATTATTTCCCATTAATCCATTATTTCCCCATTTTGGAGAAAAAATAGGGAATTTATTCCTCTCATTAATGAATACTTTTTGGTATTTACAAGAGTGTCCCTCCCCTTCCACTATAAAAAAGAAGAGAACTCTCCCACTTCATCACACATCTCACCCAAATTTGGTTCATCCATGTCATACCCAATACACTTCAAAACATACCTAACTCCCTACTCAAAGCCTTGTTTTTTCGTAAATAAATGTAAGTAATCTGTTTGGTGAAAACCAAATGAGTTATCCAAATAAGAGGTAACATCCTCCCTCAAGATCCTTTATTTTATTTTCATATTCCACCACTCCACTCTTCTTATTCTATGATTATACAAAAAAAATATCCTAAATATATTTATATATTATTATGATAGTTTTTTGACCTAAACTTATACACACTTCCATCTAATGGGTAATGAACATTTTATTTATGTGTACATCGAACTACCACCTCATGAAATGATGATTTTTTGTTCGTCCTTTACCACATCTAATGGTGGAAATTATGATGGAAACTACTTTTATATATAATATATAATATATTTAATATTTATTAAATATTAATTTATATTTTATGGAAAAATCATTATAATTTATATTTTTAAAAATAAGTAAATTCATTTTGAGTAAGTGTGGACTACAACCCCCTCTATGCAATGTGATTCAATCACACATTACATTTAATGTGTAAAGGATAGGTTTCATAAACATATATGATATTTCAAATATAATAATGATAATTTAATATTTATATATAAACATATATTTCATTTAATCTATTTCATTCAATACAATAATAGAACGGAAACAACGTTCAAGCTTACGTACGACCTACCATCTCTATTAACAATGTATTCAATTTCAT
This sequence comes from Viscum album, assembly GCA_963277665.1. Taxonomy (NCBI): domain Eukaryota; kingdom Viridiplantae; phylum Streptophyta; class Magnoliopsida; order Santalales; family Viscaceae; genus Viscum; species Viscum album. The sequence goes on from OY728166.1 coordinate 305,734,449, forward strand.
ACTTATATATGATATAGATTGTTATAATACAATTGTACTAAATATACATGATATTTAAATCATTTTTTACATTATATAAATCTGGTTATAAGTATAAGTTCCAAAGATTCAACAAATTAACAGACATATTAAAAACAAAGTGAATATTACCCTAAGTGAAACCTAAACATAGAATTGTTAATAAATGGGTAATATATAGGTTTAATAAAACCATATATGGTATTACATATAATAATATGGTTCTATGATTCATTTATAATTAACTTATATTTATTATACATGAGTTTTCAACAAGTATGATGAGAGTAAAGACACAACACTAATGTATCTTTTTATTTTCCAACACTTTCAATAGATATGTGAGGACCCTCACATCTTAACCAAATCAAACTGTACAAAGAAAAATAGATTTACAAAAGTATATTTTATTACAATTGTATTCAATGTTACTAAGTAATTTCTAGGTAATGGAACTTACCGGGTTGTCCTGATCATCCTTTAAGATATCATCATAGTGATATTCTAGATAGTACCATGATTACAAGTATTCATCTTTGTTAATCTTCCCCAGGTTGAAGTCTCTATTCAAAATGTGATCTTGTTTTTCAATCCACTCACATTTCTCCCTAGTAGTTTCCACTCTAAACAATCTTCCCACAAATTGATCAGCCTCTTCCTTTGACTCCTTAATGATCAAAATATCCCCCATCATTTTTTCACACAAATGCATATGCAATTCCATATTCTGATCCAGAACTGTGTCTTTCCCACTAAGGGACATCAGGAGTCATTGCCTCTTACTACTAACCAGGGGGTTCGTCCAAATTGACTATCCATTAATCATTTATTTATAGTAGTATATCACCATACTTGTCTATGTAAATATCATCTGTATCCCCTTGGGGAGTCGCCACAACATCCAAGGTACCCATAACCTATATAGCCTCCATGACTGCTCTGGGGTCCTAGTGTCTCTTATATGTTTATTTTCGTTTCCACCATCAACTATCTATGGATCATATTCCATGGATTTACCACCCTTTTTAGTTGACTGAGTCTTCATTGGTCGGGGTAGATAATAGTTTGCTTTACAGCCCTTGGATTTCTACTTTTTGGTGATAATGCACCTCTTATGGTCATTGTTTTATTTATTACCCTTCTTCCTCAATGAACTTTGTTGTACTTCGTTGTACCCCAAATTTATAATGTCATTAAATGGTTTTCCCCTATCATACTCTACTTATAAGGTGCAATTTGTGTTTCATTCATCCCCTCTATAAGCGCATAGGATATCCATGATGTTTTGCAACTTGAGACATACCAAATTCCTTATTTGATTGGACCCATGTTCGATATTCATTTGACTTCATGAAATAGTCCTTGATTCCTCCAAATCTATCCCATAGTTGGAAATATCCCTACATGTCTATTAAATCACCCCTTTGGGATTTTTACATCTTCCTACACACACTATCACATAATATGTGTCCGATTTAAGTAACACTGCACCCTTAGAAGTTATTACATCATCTCCAATTCCATCCACAAGAACTGGTTCATCATCTTTTTGTATATCCATAATAAAATTATATATTTCACTAGCATGTCCACCCTCTGAAACCATAGTTTAACCAGGGTGATATTCCATATCTATTCTAGACCTATTAAAAACTACAGTTACACTCAGTTTAGGAGGTAACACCTTAGTTGGCTTTAGTTTCACTACATCCCTAGAATTCAATGCACCTGTTGAATAAAAAATTACATTGCACTATCATTTTAAATCTCTTTATTCAGTTCCATTTTATTTCATGGAGTGTGTGGTCCCTATTTACCATTTTGTAAAAGTTTATTGAAACAATATCATCATTTATCTTTATTATTTATGATTATTCATACATTGATGAAATATTATAATCCATATCTCAAGGACCCTAATGAGTGTTCTTACCCTTTTTATATTCATGTTATATCCATGTAATGGTACCATGTTTCCACTCTTTGTAATATAAGAATATCAAAAATGTTTTTTAAGAAAGTTGACATTACCACTATCTTGGGTTGAAAATATGTCTTCCTTCCAAACCATGTTTTCTAAAATGGTTTCTAAAAATATTATAATATTATTCAATAATCATTAAAAGAAAATGTTTCCCATAGTTTACCTTTTTAAAAAAATTTGTTCATAAAAATTACACTTCTTGTCATTCTTTATTTGTGGCACTTTCTTAATTTTTTTTGGTATAAATGGAATATTTGACATGAAAATATTTACCAAAAATCATGATCATTATTCCCTTGAATTTTTTTATTGGATTACAATGATATTTTTTTAAAATAATTTTTTCCTAATATTCTGTTAATTCTTTGTTTTAAAGTGAATTTCAATAAAAAAAATTTCAAACAAAATATTGTTTTAAATGATTTTAAATGCCTCTTTTATTAGTTTTAAATGTATTTTCAAAGAAATTTTTTTCCAAAATGTTTCCAATATATCTTTATAAGTTTTCAATATATGATCAACGAGATGGGTTTTAAAATGATTTCCATATTTATTTATAATTATTAAAATTGTTTTCAAAGAAAATTGTTTTTTAATTGTTTTGAAACATATTTTATAATTGTTCAAGGAAAATTGATTTTCAAAGTAATATAAATCCTTCTCTCTGAGTTTTCAATGTATTTTAAATAAAAATTGATTTCGAAAGGATTCACTATTTAAAAATAATTTCTTATAGAATAAAGGATATTTACCTCATGAAATGTCTTAAATGAAATAGTAAAGATTTATTTATAAGAAAATGATTTAGGAAATGGTTTTGTGAAATGATATATTCCTTTAGAAATTTTCCATGTGATATTTAAAAATCAGTCTCTATTGAGGATGGAATACATTGTGGTATATTATTCTTTACTACGGTATGATCCAAAAATATGATTATATTCATTATTGAGTGGATTGTATTTTTATGTTTGTGATACATGTTCTTATTTCATGGGTTATATGATTTTGAAACCCATTTTTTTATAGGGTATGATTTAATGAAATGAAAACTAGATCTTTTCCATAGGTAATGATACGTTAGAATGTTAAAATACCCATTTTATTTCATATATTATGATATGATGTTTTTGAAAACAATGTATTTTAATGGTTAAAGATATTATGAATGTTTTATTGTCATGTGACCCAAGTATGCATGATTTTATAATGTGATGTGTGGGACCAATATAGATCTCTCTAATGAATTGCATAATGATAACTGTTTTATGAGAGAAATATGGTACAAGGGAGGGAATCCTAATCCTTAAAAAAGAGGGTTCCTGGAAGGGAATCCCAATGTCAAAACAAGAGGGCATATTAATCCCAAAATAAGAGTGTCAACATGTGTACATCCAGTGAATGGAACAAGAGGGTACATGTGAGAACATCCAAAGACTAAAGTTGTAAAACATTATATTATCCCAATCCTAACATGTTGTGAAGTTATTGGTTGGTATCCTTGATATATTATTTTCTATTTTTATTTGTATTCCATACATTTCAAGTATTATTCATAGGTTATGTTCGTGTTCTTTTATTCCTTATTATTCATGTATTATGAACAACCAAGATTTATTCCATGATTAATGATTTTGATCTTATGATATGTAGGGTATGATATTATAATCTTATCATTAATTTTTTATTCCATTATGCTCATGTTTATTTTTCATGCCTCCATTGATTACCCTTATTCTGCATTTGATATCACCCTTTTTTATGTTTCCTTTCCCAGGTTATGAAGATATTTATAATGTTTATGTCTCTAAGAAGGGTTCTAGTCAATAACAACCTAGTGAAAGATAATATGGAACACTTATGTACCAAGGTTTTTGATATCATGTTTCCAAAGGCACAAAACTATCATGGTATTTGGGAGTTTCTTTATGTATTGTATTATGTATTCTGAAAAAGTGATGTAATGTCTATGTACATTAATACGGGGTCATTATATATCATACTAATCGTATTTCAACGGTGTTTCTAGTTAATTTAGAAACATTTTTACATTATTCATTTCACAGTGCTTCATAGGGTGGTTATATAGAGTTTCCATGATATAATTTTGTTGGAAGACCATGGTTAAGATGAGAATATTTTTTCTACCATACAACTAAAGATGGATTAAAAAACTATTATGTTTGACAATACAATGGATAACTAAGAATGTATTATACTATTTATAAATGGAAAGAAAGAAGTGGTATGGAAAATTTGATATTTTATAGGTTTTCATTTTTTTCATCATCAAGAGAGAGAAATTATACATGTCTGAGAATACAATGATATTAATAAAAATGAGGAAGTGACTGAAGATGATGATGTTTTAAGAGTGAATAATTTAATTAATGATGATAGAACTCTTTTATATCTATAATTTACTAAAAATATAATGTTTGAATTTTTTATTTTCTTACATCATGGAAAACCCAAGAATGGAATTTCTAATAAATCCATTGATTATATTGGAACATTATTTATATAAATTATTCTTGATGGTGTATATATTCCTTGAAATCAATAAAATGCATTGATGTTAATTATGAAAAATGGATTTTCTACTAATAAAATTCATTCTTGTCTGAAAGATTTCTGTTTTTTGGACGAATCAACAGACCTTAAATGATATAAACAATGTGTCACATCTCGATGGATGTAAAATATAGAATGAAAACCATCTCATGTTCCATATAAATTTGTTTCCAACATTTCATTCATTCCTATTCTTCAAAATCAATTCATGTCTGAAAAAATTTAATCCAATAAATGATGTCATGATACTAATAGAATTAAAGGTATTGATGAGTTATTTCATCTTGCAGATGAATTATCATGGAGGGAATTTGATTTACAACATCCTGATTTTGAAACTGTGGTATGTAACATTAGGTTGGCTCTATCCTATGATGGGTTTAATTTTTTTGGTCATATTCTTACATCTCACAGCACATGGCCAGTTGTAATTTTAGATAAGATTCTTTCTATGTTGATATATATGAAAAAACCTTTCACTTTCTTTAGTATACTAATATATTGACCTTATGATCCTACAAATGATATAGGAGCGTACTTGTAGGCTTTAATAAAAGAGTCAAAGTTGCATTTGGATATTGGTGTGCCCACATTAAATGAATCTTCAAAAAATATATTTCATATTTGTGCTTTCCTTCTATATTCTATAATTTATTTTCATTCTTATAAAATTATATCTAGTTGGATCAAAAAAGAAAAAATATAATGTTCTATTTGTATAAATAATACACGATTAAGAATGCTTAAATATCATAATTATTTCTATTTTATGGGGAAGAGATGATTCGTCCCAATTGATTGTCGATAAAGGAAGAATCGCTAGAGGTTTGATAATACCGTTGACAATGAATAGTCACCTCAACATATTTCAGAAAATGATGTGCATAATGAATTAAAATATTTTAGTTTTCCATTATGGATAAGTCAGATGAAATCTAGAAAGAGGGAAAATGTTTACACTGAAGCAACTTAAAATTGGAAAAAGTGAAGTATCTTTTTTGAGATTCCATATTTGTCTACCAAGTTGTACATCATTATTTATAAATAATTCACATTTAAAAAAATATATTTTAAATGTTTATTTCAGTTATTCTAAATATAAAACAGAAGACAAAAGATGACTTCTGATCTCACCAGGACTTCTTGAATTGGGGTATTCGATCAGAACTACATCTTGTGTGTATTGATGAAAACAAAAATAAACTTCATTATGATTCTTATATAATGACACCCTAAGATAAAAATAAATTTAATGATCTATTGCAGAATATCATGGATCCTAATGGCTATTCCAAAAACATATCAAAACAAGTCAACAGAATGGATTTGAAACTAAAATCCCAAAAAACTTATTATTATCACATCCGTATTAATGAATTGATTACAATATCAATATCAAATTTTATATCCAATAATGTAAGATTGATAGTGATATTATTCTACCATTTTTATATACCTTTATTCGAAATGGTGATCAAATTATTTCCTGATAAAAATGCACTAAGAGGCAACATTAATTTTTTGTGAGTAGATAATATTCCAACAGATACACTTCTTGGGGAACCCATTTCTTTTTGGGTGATGTATTATACTAAAATAAATATTTTCATTATGAAGAGTTATGTCTAAAAATAGATTCATCCTAAAGAATCCATTTTGAGAGGTTTTATGGCTCATGATTGTATGGATTTTTGTTCAATGTATTTTTCTGATGTGAACACATGATATAACTGACCAATGAGAAATGAATATTAGTAGTATGGATAAATTGATCCCCATTTCCATATCTTCCCCAAATAATAAGAATTCTAGGGATAGATACATTTGATATATTTATCCATGAAAACCAGGATAGTGTACATCAAATATTCTTGTTTAGATATGGTTTTTTTGATGACTATATCTAGTAAGTAATTTTTACATTTATATGTTATATCATACTATTTAATTTAAAATATTATATATATTTTAATTATTATTTTATGTAGGGAACATTTAAAATTATAGGTAGAGTTCATCTATCTTTTCATTTGTGAAGGAGGGAGGCTTTCCATATCTTAGTGTTTCTTCCTTAGTTGAAATCAAAGGTATTACCATTTATATAATTTATATAACAGATAGATATTAATTTAATTGTATTATTCATATATATTTCAATTATTTAGTTTACTTGTTGACATTATTTCTCAATAATTAATAACATTGACATTTGGACCCAGTTCATTGGTTCGTGAATGAAATTTTTTGATAATCAATTGGTTTAGATTTGTTACTATTGATCGAGAAGTGAAAATAATAACACAACATGATGGTGTTTTGTTAACTATTATAATTGACAATTATTCCAGCGTATTATATAGTAATCCTTGAGACAAAACGTTTACATATTATGGTCATGTTGAGAAAATTTATTATCAGATAACTGCTCTCAAGGTCGAGTCATTATGATGAGATGTTAATGTCTTTATTAAACTTCACTACATGGTATATTTATTGATTATTGTGGATTCAGTGGTATTTAAATGAGTTAATTTCTAGATACTGATGAACCATACATTTTTGAATCAATGGGAAATAAGTGTTTTATGTGAAATAACATCGGAAACCTGATTACAGTTTCATTAATTAAGTAACCCCAAGACATATTTTTCATTCTGTTGGAGAAAAATTGAAACCATTTAAGCCCCCATTAGTGTTGAAAAAAATATTTCATTTTATGAATCAAATTTTCCTATTATGTGATTTTATGTTGAACTTGAATTGGTGGTCTGTAATATATAAAAGTATACATATATGTTAACAGTTTATTTTTTTTACCTCGACATGGATTTCTCATGGTGGTATTATTGTGATTACTTTAATTTAGATTCAGTTTTGAATGATATGTTTGTTTTATTATTTTTTGGTCTCATTTAATTTAATTATATTTATTTTAATTTAGAAATATAGGTTTAACACAGGTTAAAAAAAATGTATAACATGGTTTTAAATTATTATTACCAAAACATTGTATGATATTTTTTTATGACTTACAGGAATATTATGTTTTATGTATGAATTTTAATAACTATTTCATTAATAATTACATCTCATTATTATAAATATTATTAAAAATAATAAATAACATTAAAGGAGGTGATTATTTGATGTTGATTAATTTTTGCGCGGGCATGGGTTTCCGCCTCTAGTTCCCTTAGTGAATATAATAATTATATTATTTATTCTTCTAAATAACATATAATGAAATTTTTATATACTTTATCAATTTTTTTGGGACGTTTCCCCAGAGTTGACCCCCCCCCCCTCCAACTAGCGTGGGTCTAACCTAGGATTATCATATGCCTATATTGAGCACCTATCATACACATTCCCACCCAAACCCAGCAGTGGACAACCATCAAACACGTTCCCCCTATTGGCCAATTAGCCATATAATGAATAATGTGGAGTTAATATTAGGAGATGATTATAAAGAATTCATATTGATGATTATTAAATGTTCATAATGCGTAGTTAAAATTATAAAGTGTTTATGATTATCTTATATATATGAATTTTTCATCAATGTTTATCCCGTTATCAAAAAATCTAATTTTAAATTTATTTAAAATTTATTCCATTTTATTATTATTAAAGATTATAAAATGTTTATATTGTGAATATGTGTATAAAAATCAATGTCATTTCCTACAAGTTGTATTGGCCACGGAATTTCATGTACCTTGGGAGAAATTATTTTTCTCGAGTAGAAAGAAAAACGATGTAAGTCCAGTAAATGCATAGAAACATGAAATGATTTTATGTTTTTTATTTATATCTCAAATATTTATATGAAATTCATAATTAAATATCTTGTTTGTATTTTTTTAAAAGTCATCCATAGAGGCCCCTGATGATAATTAATATTCCAACATCAGGCCAAATGATCATATGAGTATGGAATTAGGTGATGATCTCTAGGGTAAAATCTAATGTTGATCCTTGAAAAAAGATTTCCCCACTAGGTATTGGCCCTCATGGGGCTCACCTCATACTCAGCAGTCCACTGAGCTATAAACCACTCTTGCAGACGCATCTATGGCCAAAAAATAGCTTTATAGTTGGTCACCCATGAACTTCTTAGATGCAAGGGAGGTAGTGTCACTCAATCATTATCTTATACAAGAGACTTTATGGTATGTGAAATTGATAAAAAAGATTATTTTTACTACTCAATATAGAAATAAATCATATATTGATCGCTATTGATGACCTCTTGTGTTCATGGATTGGGATTTTGTTATGTTGTGGGTGTCATCTAGACATTTTCATAACCTGATAAAGAGGTAATGAAAGTTTTAGCATTGTTATATTGAGAATACTGATATTTTGGATAGAGTCAAACGTATAGCCAATCAGTTTATATTACCTCATAGGAATCATTATATGCAACACATCTTAACCATATCACATCATCAGCATTATCATGTCAACCAATCTCACACTTTTGATCCCAAGGATGTTGAATTAGATATTGGTGCTTCTTTTTAGGGGTATCCTATATGAATTGTTTATCAGAGCACGAAGGATCATTAAGGATAATTCATCCCTTTATTATTGGTGTGATGTCCGCACAATAAGGTACAAAACGATTCTTGGGATAAAATGGTCGATGCGTGTTCTTACTGCTTGGAGTTATTCTCGATTGTTTACCTACCTTTGATGGGTAACCTAGGGATGAGTTCATTTAAGGGGGGAATACTGAAAGAACATGACTTTTTTATGACTTATAAGTCATTTAATGTTTCTTCTAATCCTTTTTTGACCTAATATGCATGCCTAGTGGGTCTATGGAGTAATTGATGGTGTACACTGCTTTTCAAAGCCTAGAAACACAGTGGTGGATGCGAACATTGGTCCTCATTGTTAGTAAAAACCATGTCACCCAATCCCCAAAGTTTCTCCTAACATTATAGAGAATTTCCGTTGGCAATAGTGGGTTGCACGATTTTTCCAAACCATGTGATACTAGGAATAGACCCATGTAGATTCATTTAAATTTTAGCATAGAAAAATCACTATTTTTTCACATGGTTTCCCAAACCATGTGCATTAACCATACAGATCCGCTTTTTGGAAAGTAGATGAAGCACAGTTGGTGCACGGTTTGGAAAACCATGCGACCAAACCGTCTGACCCCTTATTTATTTGTAAAGTTTCTATTTTTTCCTTTTTTATTATAACATTTACTCTTACCTTTAATTACTATTTAAAAAGATATAAGCCTATATTTTAAGATCTTTAATCTCTTATGGTTATCTAACCTAAGATCTTGGATAAATAACCTTTCTAGAATTCAATTCAACTTTTTATCATCTCATTAGATGTGCACCAGTGATTTATCTATTTAAATTTCACCTTTAATTGTTTGTATTTATCTTGATTGAGTTATTAATGGGTAAGATGGTATACCCTATTTTCATGGAATTTATCTATTATATTGATTTCTTTTTTATCTATACTAAACAAAATACCCATACTAGATAATTTATCCTCTATAGGCATAAGGTATGTGTTTTATTTTTTCCCCCAAATTTATTATTTTTTATATTACATGTCAAAATGTTGCATGCTGGTTCATAGTATGTTCACAAAAAATTAACGTTCCTAAAATTTATTTCCTTGTTTTTGAAGCTAATGGACTTATTAGAACCAAAGACATGATTGATTTCATCCACCTCAATTGGTGAGATTCTTTTGGGTGCTCCATTTACATCCCTATTCAGATATCATAGTCATATTTCCAAAACTACTATGAGTGTGTTTGGATTTACTTATAAATATTGATAACATAATTGATCATGAATGATTTTAGTAGGGTATCATGGCCAGAACACATACCAGACTATATTTAGTTAAAAGGAAATTTATTGGTATGACCATTTCACTTGTATAAAATTGAACAATGTACACGCCATTATTACTAAAGAATTTTAATGAACTATGAATTATGTATTGGCTCTGTTTAAAGACATGACCATTTATCACTTTTATGATGAATGGTTGTGGTGTAACTCATGCATTTTGACACATGCATGGTTCCCCTTCTATGATAATTGTGAAACTGGCATGGTGTCCCTATAATTTGTTACATGCATGTCGTCCCTATGTTCTGATAAGGGCATGGTGAAGCTATATTGTGATATAGGAATGGAGATACTTATGGATTATGATACATGGGAATAATTAAAATTTTAATATAATTTGTCCAAAGTGATCCTATTGTTATGATATGGGCATGTCAACCATTACTAATATATCATTTGGGCATGGTGACCATATTGTTTAGAAATCATCATGGTCACTCTTACTGATATGATTTACCCATGGAGTCCTTATTTCTTTCATATGGGCATGGAAACCCAACTATTATGATTTGGTAATATATTCTCTACTATTATGACACCAGACATGGAGTCCCATATTCTTGTTATTTTGGGCATGATTTCCCTTGATAATGGTTGGACTCATCTATTACCCATAGATGCATGAGTTATTCATTAGGTTTAGGATTGTAGTAGTATCCACAAATATGTTTATAGACACCACTATGTATAGATTCCATATATATGTATTAAAATGGTTATCTTTTCAGAGATTATTGTGAATGGGATAAATTTGTTATTTTCTGCCCGGTGTCTTTCTGGAACCAGAACTTGCCCATTATACCTTCATTACCAATTACTATTATTATCTGAACACCTAAATACTATATTCACTAACTAGATATTTATATGAACCATTAGTGGTGGCCTTATAGGTTTATAACACACTATATCTGCACTTCCGATGGAACCTAGTGAGATTATGTGGATTCATTCAAGGATAGGAGAAATATATTAGTGGTTAATAATTGATTTGATTATAGCATGGTAGTGGGGAATCATATGATGAAGCTATATCTCATTATAATACTGGCGATAGATTTTTTGTTCTTTTTTTTATTTTGATACATATATTATATTTCATTCTTACTTCCATGTTTTCTCAATACTTTTGATATATACATGACATAACTTCATTTTATATATGATGTATGGTATTGTTTGTATTAGTTATTTATTAAATATGGATGTTTTACCTTCTGTTGTATGTTATTAGTATGCTTATGATATTCACCTAATTATTCACTATTGTGATACAATGATCATGAGGGTATAGTAATCCCATTATACCTCCTTGGACCCCCACTACTATTTAGTAGCCTCTTTCATACGTGGAGGATCTCTTGAGTCCGTATGGCCCACCAGCTCGGGGCACCATTCAATGGCATCCAGGTTAGGACATCACCAAGTGGTATCAGACCATTCATTTATTTTGTCTTATCATTCGGTAATCTTATAAATGATAATTGGAATGTATTGCAATTTGGTAATGTGATTTAACTAGGATTTTCTATCCCACCATTAGGTAATGGATTAATTTATTGTGATGGAACAAGTTTTTCTATATTTTTCTTATTACATATGATTTGATTACACAATTGGGTGCCACACTTTTTTTTATTTTTATTGTTATAATTGAGGATAGTATTTTATCCTTAGCTATATATGGTATGGAATAATTTATCATGAATCATTTTATCACCTTATAGGATTTATATGTCATGAATTATTCTATAACACATTTATTTACAATGTACATTGAATGTAATATGTTTTGAAGATTTAGTTAAATGTCCATGAATTATGATAAAATTTCTCGAAAGGACTTGATAAGTGAGTTCTTAGGATTAAATATTTGTCAAAATTCCATTTATAAGGTGTATGTGCCCTTATGAATGGGGGGTAGTGATCCATAGAGTTTAAATTTTTAAATAAAATTTTTATAAGAAATGTGAATGAAATTAAATGAAATTTAATTATAAAATGAATTAGTCACCATTGAATAGGGATTCAAAATCAAATTTAAATGTAGTTTTCTTCAATAAATTTCTTTTGAAACTCTATATAACAGAAATTTTGACTTAAAACATAGAGATTTAACTGGACCTAACATTAGTAATGGGTAGTAGGTAGAATCTCTTGTGTTAAACATAGTTGTTACTATCACCCAAACATGCCTCCTAAATCAGAAATAAGGGTGTTACTATTATATAAGATGTATTATACCTAACCTATTCAAGTATTTTTTATCTTTACCATTATCAAGAATATCAGAAGTGTGCATTATTATTTTTATAGTTATGCCACCATAACATCCTCAAATCGTTCACTAGGAAGGTGGTGATGACCATGATCTAGAGGTGGTGGTCCCTATTGCACTAGTGATATGAACACAATTGAATTTATTTCAAATTAATTCATGATTTATTACATAGTAACACAAAAAATCCAACCCATAATATTGATAATTCTACTTTCTTTTGGAATTATGCACGTAGAATAAAATCCTGAACATGGAATATAAGGACATTATTGAAAACCTCCTTAACATTCTATTATAAATCATTACTCCACTAAAACCACATGAGAGAACATTTATATGAACATACAAAATGGGTGAGCTATAAATCCTAGTAAATAAATATAAAAGAATTATTACATGAAGAAAGTATTACATGTTAATAATTAGGTATATAAATAGATTAGAAAATGAGTAAGAATCATAAACATGAACAAGAAGTCATTATATTTCATAGTGACATAAAGTAAATATAAGAATGTGTAAAACACATTAAACATGACATCATTATCATATATAAATGTTTACCACCAAGGCTTAATAACATAATGTTCTTAAGAAAACCATTAGTACACTATAAATGGAATCTCATGAGACTAAAACATTACTCAATTCATTAGAGTGCTATATGGGATCACCCATCTTATCAACAATAATAGGCTCACATGGTGCTATCTGGGTGCACCCATCATAATCATATCATGAACATATGTAACTTTGACACATAGATCATTTATCATAAAACCAATTTTAATCATGTTTAATCCCATAATTAAGGATTTTGGGTTAAATATATGAAATTATAAAATAAAATAAGAATATTTATTCTTATATGAATACCCATTGGTGTAAATGGAAATATTATTCACAAAAAAAGTATCGGTATGGAAAAATTGAACTAAAATTTTAACAGCAAAACAGCAGTACATAAAGGCTCATAAAATTGTCTAATAAGAGAGGAAGGGGTCTCTCCTCAATTAAAAAAAATGGGAAGTCTGAGGGATGTGGAGAAACATATTCTAAAATTATTATTTGTAAATAATAGGGCATAAAATGAATTAAATTCTTTAATTATGTTGATAATGAAAGGATTTTGAGAAAATAATGGTTCAGTTCAACAATATAAAAGAGGGTGGAAATGATATCTCATTGTTATGAAATAAATTTTAAATTAGAGATATATTTATATGGTATTGAAAATATAACCAATTGAGAGGCTAAATATAATTAAGGTTATTTGATTTAAAATAAGGGGGACATGTCTCTCAATTTTGGTATAAAAAATGCACGAAAACTTTGACAACATAATGGGAGTACGTAAAGGTTTGTGGGAGGGATCAATGAGAGTGAAAGTGGTATCTCATCACATTGAAATAAAAAAGAAATTTAATATGGATGTAGAAAACTATCTACCACTACTAAAACATTATCATGTGTAACTACACCCATAATGTTTTGGATTTCATCCTCAACAAAAGAATTTCCATTTAATTTCATCAATAGATCTCCACAGAATATCATGGTTTTGTATAAAGGAAAGAAAATTCATGGAATTATTGTCTTGGATCATGAACTGATAATAGATATTAACCAAAATTAAATAATCATGAACATATTCATCATGAATTAAATGAAAAATTCATGTGATATAATTGAATGGAACTATATTCTCAAGGTCCTCGCTCATATGGGAATCTCTTAGTGAACCTATGATCTCATATTTATATGTTCTAGTTCCTCATGGATCTTACCCTATAACATGTGTAAAAATTATGGCTTTATTTTTTTTAGGCCATAGAAGAGTTTAACCACTCATTATAAGCCTCTTTATCATCACTCAAGAAACCATGAGACACTACATCATTATAAAAATCATGATGGGTAATATCCATCCTTACCATTTAGTTATTGAACTGGTTTTATTTCCCACCCCATATATTCTGATGATATAGTCATTATCATTAATGAAAATAATATATCTATCAGTGGCTTCAACAAGCATCATAAAGAGTAATGCAACTAGAGTGTTCAATAAGTGAATTATAAAGAGTTTGATATATTCATCTCGAAACATTACTCAAAAAATGGGTAAACTTTTTAGATATTAAAATAATCAGGAAATATTGAAATTTTCATTTGAATTCTTTGGGAACCCAAATTTCCACTAGGTTACATAGAGGTTTTCACTTTGATAAGCTTAATTAGAGGATCACAAGTCATATTATGAATTTGAATAATGGTTTCCTTTATTTTTTATAAATAATTTCTCTATTTAGTATTTTCTTTTTGTCTATCCCAATGCATTTTCTCTCATCTCTCATAGTGACTAAATGTGTTATTACTAGAATTGAGAAAATCATGTCCTCTTTCATTTGGGATGCTCACTCATAAGGTACAAATTATTAGGCTTCATAGATTAGGATCTACAATCTATTGATGGAAGGTATTTTAATAATAGAAAATCATTGACAGAATGAAATTTTACTAGTTAAGTTTTCTTTGGAAATTCATGAATTCTAGACTCTGTGGGGAAATTTTGTGAGAGGTGAATATGGGGAAGATCTGGATTCAATGAGAGTTTATAACTCTCTTGTTTTCACCATGTTCTAAACTCATATCAGAATTTTTAAAAACCACACATATTTGATTGTGGGAAGATGTAATATTAATTTTTTTGTGATCTAACTTGGTGGGCTCCTATCTTGGCCATCCAAGCTACATCATTCTAGATCTCTCGTTTAAGAAAGTATAGCATACCCATTTTTTAATTTTTTTTATACTATACAAGACAAAACATTGTATCTTTGATAAAATAGATATGAATTGTAAACTCAAAATTTGTGTTTTTATAGGGTCCTCTTATGGCGGTTTCATGGTGAATTATTACTGGCAAATCATGATGGAAATTAAATAGATAGAAAATTGGGGAGTCCTTCATTTAAACAAATAGAATTAAGTGAAATGAAACTTCAAAAAGTGTAATTTCTAGCACCAAGAACTTATAATTGATGATAAAATCAATATTCATGCTATTAATTTGGTCTCCAGGTTTTCTTGTTGTGTTAATACCATAGATTAGATTGTGTTCCAATTGTTTTTTAATGGTGCATGGGCACATATGATTTGTGATATGTTTAGTTCCTTCCATATTTTCTACTCCTATTAATATATGAGTATGAATTTCATTAATTAGTGGTATAAGGTAGGAGGTAATTCATAATTGGATAGTATGGTATGAGGTGTAATTTCTGTAGTGGGTTATTAGTGTATATAGATGTGAGGATCAAGGCTCTCTATGGGTATAATCCCTACTACTGAAGTGTAATCGCTATGAGGACCAAAATACTTCTAGTAGATCTCATTCAGTTCATCAAGAATTTATAAGAATCCCAACATCTCCATCCTATTTTTCGTGTTTTCTATTCCCGTTATCTTTTTCATAGAAATCCATAATGAGTATGGTTGTTTTGGAAACCACACCCCCATGGACTCAATCTAAACATAGATTGATCATACTATAAGGGTGTAATGAGGGTAGGAGGGATTGTTTGGGTATATAAAAGTTTTTTAATCCATTATTTCTCTACATACTTTGGAAGTGGCTATTCTCTCTAGGTATAATCTAATTCTATGAATATGTGCCTTCTTTTGTGTAGTCAAATAGAAATATAGTTCTTTTGGTTTAAAAGGACTCCATGCTTATCCATGACTCCCTTCTCGATCGTAGCCCGATCCCCTGGTAAATATCTTAAATTATCAAAAGGTGAAAGTGTCTCATAAAAAATAATATTGTAGTTGACCACACTTGTAAATAATGGAATAAGGTGGCATACTTTCTGGCCTCCTTGGCGGGCAAAGGTATCCATTGATTCTCTATAATGGGATCCCTTCTTTTTGAGGGCATGTTTTTAGTGATGGGTGATTCCCTTAGAATTCATTACTTTAGATCCCAATAGTTTTTATTTTTTTCAATTGGTTTTTGTTCTATATTATTTATAATCTTCTTATTTAAATAAAATAAAATATTTATTTTTAAAAGTATTCAAAACAAAAAATCATCCATTGGATAAAAATAGGAGAGGGTGATCCCTTCCCATGAAAGGGTGATTCCAAAAGATTATGACATGAAACATAAGATCTGGGGCACTAAGTGGGTAATTTATATAATCTAGGGTAGTGTAAGGATGTTCACAATGGTTTTTTTAGTGAAGATGATTGGGATCTTGGATGGTTTTATGTAGGAAAATATATGGGAGTTATTTATTATTTCTAAAACATTAGTTTTGGAATCTATTCAATAAAATAATCAAAAACACAATCCTTACTATGGAGTTTTCTCATGTTTTATACCATATAGGAGTGGTTTACATTATTTTATAACAATAAAGTTTGTATAAATTAAAACAATACACTTCTAAATTTTTAATTGAGTCATGTTCTTAAATAAGTGAATTTAATGCCTTAAAATAAAATATTGGTTTTAGAGGATTCATAATGGATTTATAAAATCAATAAAATAACCTAAAAATTTATTGTAATGGGGAAACGTATATTTGGTCTTTTATTTCCATTATATCATTTATTACACAACCATTGGGTCAATATGATGTCATAATACATACTATATATATACACCGTATTTATTTTTTACCCCAAAAGTTGATTATCTCATAAAAATATGAACAATTCAGAATTGGATAATTTCGATATGATGATTCCAAAAATTATATTTATTTAATCAATATAATTTTATAAATATTTCAATTTTTAATAAAAAAAAGAATCTTCATTTATTGACAAATGTTTGTTTTTTATCTATTACATATTTGAACCCTTATAAAAATTACATTTAATTTCCTAATTTTTTTATAATTTAAATATAATAAAAATTATAGAATATTGTTATTTTATTAAACTACCATTTATTTTTAAATTTCATTAACTCATCAAAAATGAGTGTCCTGATTTCTTATTTTTCCTAATTGGAATTTCGGTTTTATCATATCAAATTATTATAATATTATATCAAAATAATTACATTAATATCTATAAATAAATTATATTTTAATTATTATATTTAAATTAAAATATATTTATTTATACATGACATGGTTAATTTTTTCTAGACCTTATGAAAATATTTTTACCTTAATTAACCTTTTTTTACTGTGGTAATAAATATTTACTATAGTTATTATTCATATAGTCCAAAAAATAAGTTAACCTTATTTTATAATATTAATTAATATGATTAAAAATATGGAATTCATGTTATCAAAAAAATTCACATTTACTGAATAAATTAATTTATTATAAAACCTGCAAGTTAGATGGAATTAGTATTTTGGAAAATGAATTCATCAAGGAAAAGATTGTTTTCGTTTAACTCTATATGTTGTCATATTCATTATATGAATTTACATTCGTAAATATAGATATATAATTTATAATTTAACATATTTTAATTAATTATAATATATAAACATTATATATTTTAAAACATTATTCAAAAAAATTTGTTTTAAACCTACAAATATAAATATTAAAAAATTCAACAAAATGATGATTTAAATACAATTAATTGTATTGAATATAACTAAAGAATACTTATGTTACTTTGGAATAAAATTAATTTAATAACTTTAATTCTAAATTACTTAATTTATTTATAGAACTGATGGATTTACAATTTTTTTTGGTATTTTTCACTATTAACTGGCACATGAGCCTCATCCCAATTCGTGAGGTATCCTTAAGGGCATTCGTGAGACCCAAGGTCAAACCCATGTAGAGACATATTCTTGGGGGTACTGTAGAAGTACTGTAGCTAGTATAGTAGTAGACAGTATAGAATTCTGTACACTATGTTGTACTATATAAGACTATACGCTGTGTAGGTACTATAACAGAACTGCACATTGTGCGGTACTATAGCAGGCACTGTAGTGGTTACTGTAGATGGAATTGTTCGGTACTGTAGCAGCTAGAACTATTCACCTTAGGCCATTAGTTTGGTCTTGGAGTCCTTAAGGCTTTTGGGCCACCCAGAAAATTGGGTCAGTATGGATTTTGGGCCACCTTTAAGGCCCTCGGGCCACATCAAGGCCTTTAGGCCACAAGCAGTTTCCCCAAGAAGACTATACAAAAAAAAACCATCCCCATTAGAGGATTCAGAGAAGGTGCACTAACCATAGTAGTGCCAAATGGATTTTCATAATGATAGGTTATGGATATGATATCGGTACCAACATGTACTTGCATAGGAAGCCTAGCTAGATGGCCATGCGAAGGTGGAGAGCTACTGTCACGATGCAGATGGTGGGGAGGGGCAGTTCTTTATATATAGTATGGTGGAAGTCCCTAAGACCTTCGGGTCATTTAATATCCTAAGCCTACATTCCTTGTAATCTTTGAGCCCAAGGTCCTTTTAAGGGTTCCCCCTCATCGCTTGAATGTGTGGTTATCAAAAATCGATAAAAAAGAAGGCATTCAGTCCATTCAGGAACTATTCCCGGAAAAGTCAATATTTTCTAAAAATTCAAAAATTTCACACTAAATTAATCTTGATATTTTGATATAATAAATGAATTTAATTTTATCAAATAAATTTTCTAAATTAACTATAAAATAATAAAAAAAATTAATCACGAAAAAATTAAAATCCATTTAAAAAACAAATTTCGAAGAACAAAAAGTTATTACCAAAATTTAGTGATTATTTAATATGTATTTATATTTAAATTTAATACATATAAATATATTTCATAAATTAATTAATCCTACTTATAGTAAAACATTTAATTTATACGATATAATGTTCATATTTAAAAAATCATTAGGTCCGTTGTTGTGTATCACGTAGTATATTTATCATAATTGTCTATTGTAAAAAAACGGGGAGTTACATTCTTCCCGCATTCAAAAATTATAATCATTGAAAATTTTACATGATCTGGGTAAGAAATTTTTTTGGCTATAAAATATATTTATTGAATGGAAACATTGTAAAAAGGGTTAATAAAATAACTACTTCAAAATAGAAAATGGAAGTTTGAAGGTCATCACATAACTAGAATTCCAAGTATGAGAACATTAAAAAAAAGTGAGAATATAGACATAGAACAATAAATAACACCAAATAACTAACATAAAGTGATATAAAACATGGTTAGTATAAATTCAAGGACCAAAAATGAAAAAATATGAGATGGATTAATAGACCATAAATTCATAATAGGACAAAAATTTTGTTTCGTGATTCTTTCTCTAGAGTTAGAAAATTTATTTACCATATAGACTAGGAGAATAAGAAAATTAATATTATTGACAATTATAGTTTCATATTTTTATCAATTTATACTAATATTTCATCTTTTCCTCCAAACTATGAGTATTGAAGATTATTTGTTGTGCCTAAATCACTAAAATAAGCTTCAAACGTTTCACATAATCCATAAAAGAAAAAAAATACATTACAAATATATTTAATAAATAGAAAATGGTTATCATAAATTAATATAATACAATAGTTTCCAAAATAAAACATAAATAATCCCACTGTATTACCATAGATCATTCCGTAAATAAATACCTATATATCCCAAATAACACTAGTAACCTCAACAATAAATAATGTATTAATCATAAATCTTGTCGCATACCATTCAGCTTAAACCTCCAAAGATATAATATAATGATTCTCTAATATCCATTTATATTAATCCTAACATGAATATAAACATCAGCCCAGATAAAACGTTTTCAGAAATATCAATAATTGCCTAAAAATCAAAACAAAATTGTGATCCTATAATATGATTCCCAGAATATCCTTAATCATGATAAACCATCATTATATAAATCTCTAAATTTAGTATTAATGATTTTAAACAAAATTTTATACTTAAACATATCATCCCAAGACTCTTTAGCTTGGTCCCAACATTGAGCAAATATTATGGTTTATAATCCCTCAGTTATGTGTTTTTTGAAATACTCCTTATCAATGAATAACATTTATATGTTATTAGAACCATACAACATATATTTAAAATCCTTAATGATAAAATATTTTGGAATAATCTTTAGATTTTTCATTATTCTTTATATCAATAATTTCATTGATATACTAATTCTACAGTATAATTAACAAAAAAAAAATAAATAAACACTTCAATGATTATTATAACATATGTCCTTAGTCTAGGATTTAACCATTCGGTTAGGGACGTTTCTCCTATAATTCCACTATTTAACAACCATAATATATTTTTTTAAAAGTTTCTATTGAATTTAATTTATTCCCTTCTATAATACTCATTGTTTTTTACAATTACTATATACTTTTTGCCAAATTTTTTCACACTTAAAACACATTGGAGATATTTTGCGGCATTTCCGTTGGTGTCAGTTTCTAAATTTTTGACATGTAGGAAATTGATTATTATTACCTTTATCACCTGTATTTGATAAAATTACTTGGCACATTGTCTTTATCTTATTCTATATCTTTAGGTGTTCAAATTTGTTCCATTTTATTATTGTGATTTTTCATATATGGTTTAGAATCATCACAAGATTTATTACTTGAGTTCCCATTTGATAGAAAAATCATTTGGGTAGTCACCACATTTCCCATCACATTGGATATTTTATTTATTCATTCTATTCCTATCCATTGATTAGAGTAAAGAGAAAATTAAAAATGAGTAATTTATAAATTTTAAATAAATAACCTAATATAAAATAAAATTAATGGGCCAGCTTATAAATAACGTGTATTTCATTTACTTATGAATTTCAACGCCTCAATTTAAGATATTCGTGATCAATTTTATAACATAGAATCTTATGGGAAATCTTATTCCCTTGTGAATGTTTCGTAATGAACTACTGAATTTATCAAAGCATATCCCCAAGTAGTGTCAAACAATGTGTGTAGAAAGGTCAGTTTTCATGCACGAGTTCCCACTTGAGTCTATCTAAATATGGGTTTTTTCAAGGCTTTCACCCCTATTTATATCTATTTCCAAACCACATAATCTTCTAGTATCTAAACATGGATGTATTTTATTAGTAACCAGTTACGCTATACTTTACCAAAATATAGGGATGTATTACTTTTTCTCCTATAGATTTATTTAATGTTTTACTATACTATATCCCAAAATATAACTCTAATTTCCATTGATTCCAACTATGAAAACTAATAACATTATTACACATTAATTAATGATTTTTTATATAAGAATACAAAAAACCCAACCTAGAAGATTGATAATTTTAGTGTCTTTAGAAATTATTTATATAAAAACGATTTTTGAAGAAAACAAATTCTGAAGAACAAAAATTCATTACCAAAAATTGAGTGATTATTTACTATGTATTTATAATTAAATTTAATAAATATAAATATATTTCATAAATTAATTAATCCTACTCATACCTACAAATTTAATGGGTATGATATAATTTTTGTATTTAAATAATCATTAGTTTTGTTGTTGTGTATCACATAATCAATTGAACATAATTTTTTTTCAAAACAGTGGAGTTACATTCTTCCCTCATTTAAGAAATATAATCATTGAAATGTGTACTTGATCATGGTTTGATTTTTTTGATGCTATAAAATATATTTATTGAAAAGAAACATTGTAAAAAGAGTAAATAAAATACTTATTTCAACAGAGAACAAGGGAAGTGTGAAGGTCATCACTTAACATGGCTTCCAAGTATGAGAACATTAATGGGATGTGAATATATAGACATAATACAAAACAATAACACCAAATTAATAATAGAGAGTGATATAGAACATGTTTACTATAAATTCAACGACCACAAATGCAAAAAAAATAGATGGATTAAAAGACCATCAATTCATAATATGACAACAATTTTGTTTCTTGATTATTTACCTTGCGTTAAATAATTTTTTTCTATCTAGACTATGAGAATATGAAAATATACTTTAATGACAAGTATAGTTTATTATTTTAATAAATTTATACTACTATTTCATCTTTTTCACCAATCGATGTGTACTCAAGATGATTCTCAATGCCTAAAGCACTAGATTAAGCTTCTAACGTATCACATAATCCATAAAAGAATAAAAATACATTACTAGTTTTTTTAATAAATCAAAAATGGTTATCATTAAGAAAGATAACACATTAATTTCCAAAATACAACAAAAAAAATCCCAATGTATTAAAATAGATCATTCCTTTAAAAATACCCATATAACCTAAACAACTGTAATAACCTCAAAATTTAATAATGTTTTAACCGTAAATGTAATCTCATACCATTCAACTTAAATCTCCAAAGACATAATATATTTATTCTTGAATATTTGTATATATTAAATGTAATATTAATATATACTTCAACTGAAATAAATCATCTTTTGAAATATAACTAATCACCTCAAAATCAAAAAATGTATGATTGTATAATATGTTTCAAAAAATATCCTTAATCCTGAAAAACCTACATTATATAAATCTCTAAATTTATTATCAATGATTATAAACTTAATATTAGACATAAACATATCATCCAAAGACTCTTTAGGTTTGTCCCAACATCGAAAAAATATTATGGATTATTAATCCCTCACTTATGTGTTTTCTAAAATATCACATTATCAATAAATAACTTTTATATGTTATTGGAACCATTCAATATATATTCAAAATCCATAATGAACAAATATTTTAGAAAAATCCTTTGATGTTTAATTATTTAATATATCTATAATTTCATTGATATAATAATTCTAAAATATATGTATCAAAAACATATACATAAACAGTTCAATCCTTACTCTTCAATGATTTTAATAGCATGGGTCGTTAGTCTAGAATTTAACCCTTTGGTTAGGTCATTTACTCAGATAATTACATTATTTTCAACCCATAATAAATTTTGAAACAAAAGGTTATATAGAATGGAATTTAATCCCATCCATCATACTCTTTGTTATTTAAAGAAACTAGCTAATTTTTGCCCAATTATTTCACCCATAAAACACCTTGATGTTATTTTTTTGAATATCTATTGGTGTCACTATCCACATTTTTGATATGTAGGAAATTGAATCGTATTTAAATAATCACTTTTAATAGATGAACATCCTTGGTACATTGTATTCATATTATTTTATATCATTGGGTGCTCAAATATTTGCCATTTTTTATTGTTGTCTTTTAATTCTAGTTTGGAATAATCATAAGATATATTACTTGAGTTCCCATTTTGTTAGGAAAATCATTTGGCTAATCACCACATTTCCCATCATATTTGTTGTTGACTAAATTCTTTCTATTTAAATCCATTTACTATATTAAATGGAAAATTAAAAATGATTAATTTAAAAATATAAATTTTATTTCCAAAAAGAAAATAAAAATAATGGAGTAGCATATAAATAACCTCTATTTCTTTTACTTATGAATATCAAGGCATCAATCTAATATATCCAGGATCAATTTTCTAACAAAGAATCTTATGGGAAATATTATTCCATAAGAATTGTTTGTAATGAACATGTGAATTTATCAAAGAATATCCCCAAAGAATGTCAAACCAGGTGTGTAGAAAGGTCAGTTTTCATGCACGAGTTCCCAATTGAGTCTAACTCAATATGGGTTTTTCAAGGATTTCACCCTAGGTATATCGATTTAAAATCCACATCCTCTTGTAGTATCTAAACATGGATGTATTTTCTTAGAAACCACTTACTATATACTTTACCAAAATTTAAGGGTGTATTCATTTTTTCCGTAATGTTTTATTTAATGTTTTATAATACTAATCTCATAAAATAACTGTACTTTTTAATGCCAACAATGAAAACTAGTGTCTTTATTACATATTAATTCATGATTTGTTATATAAGAATACATAAAAACCAACCTAGATGATTGATAAGATTAGTGTATTTATAAATTAGGTATATAGAAAAACATAATGATCATTGGATACAAAAAAAGTTATTGTAAACTTCCTTAACATGATCTTAGAAATCATAGGTCCTCTAAAAATTCATAGGATAACCTTGGAACATATTTAAGAAATGGGTTATCTATAAATCCCTGAATGGGAATATAAATTAATCATAAAATGAATAAAGTATGACTTGATAAACAATATGGATTTAAATGAAGCATAAAATATGTGAGGATCATAAACATGAACAATAAAGCATGATATAGCACGATATAGCATGGTAACATAATGGAAACCTGGGAATGTGACAACAACATTAAATATGACATCATAGGAATATGTCATGGTTAACCACCAAGTCATCATTACATGATGTGTTTAGGATAACCTCCCATATACTATACACAGAATACCGTGAGAATAAAACATTATACAATGCATTGGATTACTATATCGGTTCACCCATCATGTAAAATATTATTGTCTCACTCGTGTGCTATATGGGAACACCGATCATAATAATATCTTGTACATGAAAAAGTGTTTCACATAGATCATATAACATAAAATAATTTATCACATTAAATCCCATGATAATGGATTTTGGGTTACATAAATAGATTTTTATAATATAGAAATTATAGTTATTTAAATTTTAATACACTTGAGTGGAAATATTTATGGTATTAAGAACAAAAATGAATAGTGTTGAAAACTAGGTGTGAAATTTTGGCAGTATAATGTCAGTAAATAAAGGATCATAAAATTGTTTAATGAGAGAAAAGGGGTATATAATCCATTTAAAATGAAAAGTAAAGTAATAAGTATATGGATAAACATATATAAGAATTATTAATTGGAAATAAAATCATATTAAATGAAGAAGATGCTAGAATAAAGTGGATAAGGATAAGATTTCTACATAATAATGGCTCTGGTAAACACTATAAGAAGGGGGGATATATGATCTCGCATTGTTAGGACATTAGTTTTTATATTTTATGTATATTTTATGGTTATGAAAACATAAACAAATGATATTAAAAATGATAAATATAATTTATGCTCATTAATTTAAATTAAGGGGGTGGTCCATCTCTTTTTTTAAAGAAAACCGCGGGACAATTTTTGAAGCATAATAGTTGTACATAAAGGATCATGTGAGTGATTAATTTGAGTTAAATATGTATATTATCACATTTAAATAAAAATTATTGTTATAGGGATGTATAAAACACACCAAAACAATATCAAATATAAATTAAGAGGTAAAACATAAAATGGGTTCTTTAATAAAAATAAGAGAGGGAGATCCCTTTTGTGTAGGATCGAAAAAATGATGTAGATGCTCAATATACAATAAGGGGGTGAATTTTATACTTAAAAAATTTCCTTAGACAATGAAAGCTCTATGTTTAACAAAATTAAACTACGAAAAATTCACAACACCTCTAATCACCAATAGGAGAATTGGAACCAAAGAATACAATATGAGATTCTACCTTAAAGCGTATAGAATCTAAACTAATCAGAGTAAAAGTGTAAGGAAATATAAGAAGATTATACTTTCCTTACTATCCAAATGTGCAGTGGAAAACATGTAGTAAAACTACAAATAACAAGATATAAGTCTTTTAACCCAAATAGAAGGGTATCTAACAACCATGGATAATGTTCGATTGATTTATACATTCAAGAAATTCTGTCTTACCCACATCAGGGTAAGCCCTCGATACGAAGATATAAATATATGTCTTGATATCCCCATAATCCCTAAACTTCAATGTAGTTGGAACCTCTGCCTTCCTTAGCAAGGAAGCCCTCTAACTTCAAGGTAGTCGGCACCTCTGTCTTCATATCCCCGAAAGTCCTCGAATGTAATCACCAATATTCGGAGTCGCACGAAGAAATCCGAATGAGAAGTTCAGTACGCAGAAGTCATGAGAAGATTATCTCTATAAATCACCTTAACAACGTGTGGTCTCTAGATTGATCAACTTGTTCTTGAGCTCTTTCAAATAAGCTCCTATTTATAGAAAAATTTCCAATAGTCGGCTCTCTCCTCCAACGATCATATTTTCCATGAAATTCGGAGGGACCTGTACACGTGTAACTCAACCAACGGTTAATTAGAAACAGAATGAACGACATCGTTTAATAATAACTCACGTATAACTGAATGCATGGCATCGTTCTGAAATGAAGCATATGTAAGTAAAATCTATAAAAAATTTCGGAGTCTGAGGAAATTAAAATATCAGAGTCTAACCAATAAGAAATTCGGAGTCTATGTTAAGAAATGTTCGGATTCTATTTTATAGGAAATCAATGTCTGGTTTCACCAGAGATCAGAATCTGAACATGCAGAGTTCAAATTCGAACTAGTAAAAGTTCGAAGTTGAACTTAATAGGAGTTCGGAGTTGAGCTCAGAAAAGTTCGGAGTCAAACTTCATTAGTGTTCGAAGTCAAACTCATGAATGTTCGGAGTCGAACTTCATAAGAGTTCGGAGTCGAACTCATGAATGTTCGTAGTCGAACTTCAAAAGTGTTCAGAGTCGAACTCAAGAATGTTCGGAGTCGAACATCATGAGAGTTTGGATTCAAACTCACAATATTTCGGAGTCGAACTCATGAAATTTCATAGTCGAACTTTATAATAGTTCGGATTTGAACACACCATAGTTCGGAGTCAAACACATGAAAGTTCGGAGTCGAACATCATCAGAGTCCAGAGTCGAAATCATGAAAGTTCAGAGTCGAACTTCATAAGATTTTAGATTCGAACTCACCAGAGTTTGGAGTCAAACTCCTGAATGTTCAGAGTCGAACTTCATAAGAGTTCGGAGTCGAACTCATGATAGTTCGAAGTCGAACTTCATGAGAGTTCGGAGTCAAACTCACCAGAGTTTGGAGTCCAGAATTTGGATTTGAACTTCATTTCAGTTCACATCCATAATTCGCATCCTAAAAAACAGAATGCTCCAAATCATTACATTTTATGACTTCTGGGATTTTGGGTATGAATTCTGTTATTGTACTTAAGAAAAATATTTCCATGTATAAGAAAATCTGGGTTACGGTAAATTTCCATAAAGAAGTATATTTTCCTTATAGAGGTAAAATTTATATTTGCTTATGTATAAGGTGTTTGTGATTTTCAAAACAAGAAAGAATGGATAATTCATATGGAAAACCTTTTGGACTGAACAATCTCCCCCTTTTTGGAATGCACAAACATCCTTTCGAAAAATCATATAAGGATTATGAAAAAAATTCATTAGACTTTGAGATTAAAAACATATATCCCTTTTTTCATGGATGAAAGTGAATTCAACTAACTCCCCCTTAGGCATTGAAACTCTAAGGATTGTATTCTGAGTTTCGGGAGTGGAGTTTTCACTATTGCAAGAATGAAAAACATCGTAGTGAGAAACTCCCCCTTTCTTTCAGGATATTTCACATAGAAGTTGTTCCTTTTCTCCTCCTTGGGAGTAGTTCTTTTTCCTTCTCCCCCTTTGTGATTTTCAAAAAGAATTAAAGGGAAGGGAAAACAATGTATGTTACCTGAAACATTAGTATATGAGAAGATACAACAAACCAAATAATAATTTCATTTGGGTTGGAAAATTTTACAAAGAAAGACAATTACAACAAAAGATTGGAGTGGGTTCATTTTTCTTCCTATTCCTTCGGGATGAGCTTCTTTAACAAGTTTTTGAGATTCTTCACGTCTCTTTTCTCTTACTCACCTTGCCTCTCCAAGGCTTTTACCTTTTATTCTTGGACTTTTAAAGCTTCTGCCTGAGCCTCCAAGGCTTGTTACTGGAACTTTATTATTTCATCTTGCTTTTCCAACATCTTCTGAAACTCAATCCAGAAATATCTTTCACTTTTCCAATTTTGAGATACTGAGTTAAGACTCCCATTCAGGTCCCTGACCTATTTATTTCGAGAATTTTTCTCTTGGGTTAGCTTTTCATAAATCCCGTTAACATTTTTATCCTCCATTTCAAAAGCATTTTGAACTTCAGCCTGAAAACTCTCAAACTGAACTAAATCATTATCAACACCCTTAGACCACTTTTTTACCTTACTACAGGACTTTCTAGGCACATCATAATCGATAAGGAAACATTTTTGTTCAGCTTCCATCTTCCAATACTTATCCATGACCATGGATAAAGAAGCTGATTTCGGATTCATACTTTCTTGCAGCATCTGGCATTTGGAATCTATAGTTGGAAAAATTGGAATAGTTTCCACCAACTTCTTCAGAGATTGAACCACAAAATCATGCCCCCCAGATGATGATTCCGAATCAGAAACTTTTCTTGGAGACTGATCTTCTTCAGCTTGCACCAACATTCTTCTAGAGGTGCCACCAACCTCTTTCTTCCTGATGAAATATTTTATAGGTGTCTCCATGAGATTTTTCTTCCCCTTATTGTCTCTCAGAATGAGTTCTTTATAAGGGGATACTTCCTCAGATTCAGACACTTGAATGATCTGGTCTTGATCTGGTTTTTGTTTTTCTTGTCCTTCCTCAAGAAAATTCCTCTCATAAGATTCTTCCCCATCATACAAGACATTTTCTTCTTCGTCGTCTTCTAGTTTCTTATCATCATTCTTAATAGCTTCCTCATCTGCCTTTCCTAGAGTTGCA
The DNA here is from genome assembly GCA_963277665.1 of Viscum album. Taxonomy (NCBI): domain Eukaryota; kingdom Viridiplantae; phylum Streptophyta; class Magnoliopsida; order Santalales; family Viscaceae; genus Viscum; species Viscum album. The sequence goes on from OY728166.1 coordinate 305,763,870, forward strand.
AACATTGAGGATTCAGACTTATATTTATAGTCATGTACATGCTTGATCATGGTATCCAAATCTTCACTTTCTTCTTATTCTTCCTCTTCTTCCTCAACTTCTTCCTCTACTTCTACTTTTTCAGCAACTTCTTTTTCAGCTTCTTCAACTACTTCTTTACCCTTGGATTTTTCTGGAGTGACATAGTTCTTAGCTGGAGATTCTGGTAAAGAAGGTTCAGAACCAAACGTTTCCGGAATGGGAAGCATTTCAGAAGCTAACTTTGTAGCTTTTAGCAAAGATTGCACAACATCAGCTTCAGACAACTTTTTTTTCATCTTCTTTTCTTTTTCCTGTTTCTCTAGCTCTTCCACAGCTCTTTCTTTTAAGGACTTAGCATCTGCAGGGTCCAATCTGAATTTTGGATCCCCTTCCTTCCTCTTCTATTTGTCTTCCCTCCACTTGGCTGCCACTTCATCTATATATGTTTTCCGCTTTTTCGGCATGGGGGGAGAAAACTGAGTTTCCTTGGCCTGGGGATTTTCTTTATCAGCAACCACTTCCTTGACCTTCCTCTTCTTCCTTGACTTTTTGGATAGTTTCGGATTAAGTGTTTATTTCTGAGCTGCTTTATCCTCTTCCACAAATAGAGGATAAAATTCTCCAGATTAACTAGAAAAACCCATCTTCATCCTCTTCAGGGTATCATCACTAACCAGCATAAGCTTGCAATTCCGGACATTTAATTTTCATGCAACCTTGTAGGATTCTAAGCACCGAACTATCAGCCTCGATAGTAAAGCAGTTTACATAATTATCTGATCTCTCAAATTCCCTTCTATTATGTTCATGATCGTAATCAAGACATGCCTCATCAAATTTATCTTTCTTAGATTCACCACGAAATCTAAAACATAGATATCACTTTTCTTCAAATTATCTTTGTCACCTCTTTGTGTAACCAAAGAGCTTTTCACCCAAAACTGAAGAATCTTGTCGTTTGGAGTGAGATGAGAAATCTTAGCCATTGTAGCATCCTTAAGTCCAAGGAATTTTAAAGCCTTGACCTTGTTGAAACATCCTTTCTCATATGGATGCTTCTGTGAGCCAAACTTAGATTCCGCCTCATTTTACAAACCAACCAAGATCGCAGCCTTGGTGTAGGATAGCATATAAGTCTTCCCATAAGACTTGAAAGAAAACCATTCTATACAACCTTCCTTCTGGAAGGAAACAGACTCATAGAACTCTATCAACAAATCAGTATACACCAGATCCTGCTTTTCTAACTTGAATAGGCATATATCTTCCCAACCATTCAACTTTATATTATTGGTTATAATAGAATCATGCTTGTAGATATCCAGATGAACTATCCTTTCCCTGAAGACTAACCACATAGAAATTGGTTTCGAAGTTGACATATCTTGAGAAGATTCTTCAACAGACATTCGGAGTGAAGAAATCAGAAAGATTCGGAACGGCTTTGCAATGTTCAGAACTAGTCTTAAGAAGAGCATCAGGGCTTCAAGATGTGAAGGCTTTCAAAACCGATGTGGGACGAGTATTGGGGTCACCTTTATATAGGGGATGGATGTGACCTTTGGTCTCCAAAAGCCATCTAATGGTTGGAGAAGCTTTGACCTGATCTGATGGTTGAAAACACTCCCACAAGGAAAACATGACTCCGATCTTCTGATGTTTTAAGGAAAACATCCGGATTTTAGGAAAAAACTAGAATCCAAACTTTTAAAAAACATGGAAAATAAGAGCAAGAAAAATATGATTACGAAACTTTAAGTACGGAAATCATAGTTTTCGGATTGGCTAGAATGATTATTCATAATTGGTAATATTAATCTTGAATAAATGAATTTAAAAACAAACTCATTACGAAAGTTCCAGTACGAAAATCTCATTATGAAAATTCCAGTATGAAAATTTCATTACAAAAACTCCAGTATGAAAATCTCCATTCTAGATGTTCTGAGTACAAAAATCACCATCCGGAAGTTCTCAGTACGAAAATTTCAATCCTGAAAATTTCAGTTCCAGAAATCCCCTTTCCGAAAATTTTAGTTTCAAAAGAAAATTTTAAAAACTAACTAAGAAAATTTAGTTACACAAAAAAATGATTACAAAAAAATAGTTACACTAACAATCAAATGTACTCCCTCTATGAAGATGAGTTTATTACTATTAGGAGAATTGTTTAACAAGAATTTAATGAAGAATGATTACCTTATGGTTATCATTCCGAACTTTTGTTTGATGTATTCAAATCTATCGAAGGGTAATGATTTTGAGAAAATATCAGCAAGTTTATCTTGCATTCCGATAAACTAATGAATGATATCTCATTTAAGTGTGTGATCGCTCAGAAAGTTATGCCTAATATCGATGAGTTTTTCATGAGAGTGATGTGTATGGTTCTTACGTAGGGCAATGGAACTTGTGTTATCACACAAAATTTGAGTCTTAGTAAAACTCAGGCCATAGTCTGTGAGTGTGTGTTGCATCCAGAACTCTTGAGCACAACAACTTCCAGCTGCTATATATTCAGCTTCAACAGTGGAAAGTGCTACAGAATGTTGATTCTTGCAGGAATAAGAAACTAATGAATCTCCTACGAAATGACAAGTTCTGGATGTACTATTTCTATCCATTCTACATCCACCAAATTCAGCATCCTAAAATATTTTTAGAATAAAATCATTTCCATAAGTATCAAATAATCCTAGATTCATGGTTCCCTTTAGGTAGCGAAAAATTCTTTTCACATGCATTAAGTGAGATTAATTAAGATTGGATTGATATCTACCACATGAACATACTGAAAACATTATGTCTGGTCGACTAGCTGTTAAGTAAAGTATACTTCCTATCATACCCCTAAAAGATGTGTTATCTACTGGTTTCCCAGCTTCATCAAGATCTAAAGAGTTTGAGGTATTGATGGGAGTACTCATACTCTTAGTATTGTCATAAACATAATTTTTAATAATATCATTAATATACTTATGTTGAGATATAGAGGTTCCCTCTGGTTTTTGAGAAATTTGAAAACCAAGAAAAAAAAGTTAACTCACCCATCATACTCATTTCAAACTCAGATTTCATTAGACTTGCAAAAGAATCAGTTAAACATTGTTGAGCTGAACCAAATATGATGTCATCAAAATAAATTTGAACAATCAAAACATTTTTCTTATCTTTCTTTATAAAATGGGTTGGATCTGCATTTCCCTTAACATAGTTATTTTGAATCAAAAATCATGTGAGTCTATCATACCAGGCTCGTGGGGCTTGTTTAAGACCATACAAAGCTTTGGTAAGTCTAAAAACATGATCAGGATGTTTCTTATCTTGCAAGCCAGGAGGTTGTTCAACAAAAACATCCTCTTGAACATAATCGTTAAGAAAGGCATAGTTCACATCCATTTTCAAAAGTTTAAAATTGAAAAATGCAGTAAAGTCAAGTAGAATATGAATAGATTCAAGTCCAGATATAGGAGAATAGTTTTCTTCATAGTCTACTCCAACTTGCTTGTTATAGCCTTTAGCAACGAGTCTAGAATTATTTATTACTATGAATCCATTTTCATCACACTTGTTTCTAAAGACCCACTTTAATCCAATGACAGCAGTTTCCATAGATCTTTCAACCAAAGTCCAGACATTATTCCTCTCTATTTCATTTAGTTCATCTTTCATGACATTGATCCAATCATCATCACCTAATGCTTCATCAGTGCTTTTTGGTTCTAATTGGGAAAGAAATTCTAGATGCTCTACTTCATTTCTTAAGGAACATCTAGTCCTTACAGGTTGATTTACATCACCAATGATACTATCACATGGATGATTCTTAAGAAACACCTGACTTGGGTTTTGTAAAACCTGTTCATCAACATATTCTAGGAATTATTCTGGGGTAAATGTTTCAGAAGTATCTTCTTGAACATTTTCCTTATCGGAAAGATCTTCTATCAATGGTTGACAACCAGTTTTTGAAAACACATCCGAGGATGTAGTTTGGGATGGTTTAAAAACAAAAGGATCAGACTCTTCAAATTTTACATGCACTATTTCTTCAATAATACAAGTATATTTGTTGAAAACACTATATGAATTAGAATTTGTGGAGTAGCCTAAGAAAATTCCTTCATCAGATTTTGGTGCGAATTTATGTAAATTATCTTTAGTATTTAGAATGAAAACTTTGCAACCAAAAACCTTGAAGTAGGAATGTCTTGGTTTTCTACCGTTACATAACTCATAAGTAGTTTTATTAATAAAAGGTCTAATCAAAACTCGATTTATAGTATAACAAGCAGTACTTACAGCTTCAGCCCAAAAATTTCTAGCTATATAATATTCACTCAACATGGTTCTAGTTATCTCTTGAAGAATTCTATTTCTTCTTCCAACTACACCATTTTGTTGAGGAGTTCTAGGTGCTGAAAATTTGTGAGTAATACCTTTTCTACAACAAAAAGTTTCAAAATCAGAATTATGAAATTATCCTCCATGATCACTATGAATGGTTTTTAGTGAAATATTTTTCTCATTTTTAACTTGTGCTCTAAAAATTATAAAATAAGAAAAATCTTCAGACTTCTTTGCTAGAAAATAGACCCAAGTAAATCTGGTGTAATCATCAACTAGAACAATCACATAGAATTTTCCTCCAATACTTCCAGTTTGTGTTGGACAAAAAAGATCCATGTGAACTAACTGTAATGCATCATTCGTGGAGACATATCCAATTGATTTAAAACTAGATTTATGTTTCTTTCCATATTGACAAGGATCACAAACTTTATAAGAATGAAATCTAAACTCTGCTAGTTACTTAACTAGTTTCTTCTTAAAATGTTTATATACATTTCTAAGGTTATAGTGACCTAGTCTTCTATTCCATACACAGGAATGACCTTCCATTGTACCTAGGAAAGGTAGATCTTGACTCATGAAGCCTTCTAAGTTCAACATGTAACCATTCTCTTGCCTATTGGCTGAGAGAATAAATTATTCCTTGGAATTGTGTACTAAGAACTTATCATTCCTAAAATTAACAAGGTATCCTTCATCACAAAACTAAAATATTCTAATGAGGTTGTGATTAATACCCTTAACAAATAAAACATTTGAAATCAAAGTTTTACCAAGAAAAACAATATTACCTATACCAGTAATTTCTCCCTGAACATAATGTCTGAAAGTTACATTTCCTCCTTTCATTTTGATATTCTTTTCAAAATATATTTTTTACCAGTCATGTTCCAGGAACATCCACTATCCATGTACCATGTATTGTTGTTGGTACTTCCTATATCTTCCTGAAAATAAGAATAGAATTAGACTTTTGGAATCCAAACTTGTTTGGATCTGACATTTCTAGAAAACAAAATTTTAGGCACCCACACTTTCTTAGAAAAATAGGCTTTATGAAAACCTAGATATTGGATTTTATTTAATGAATAATTCTTTGCCCAGTGACCACCACATTGATACTTGGTACACAATGAGGCACTTTGTGGAATAAAGTTGTTGTTACTAAAAGTTGGTTTTGCATGGGTATAACCAAATCCGGATTTGTTTCTTGAAGGTCGTATTTGTGAATACATCTTATCAAAATTTTCATTACCATGGGTAATGTTTGATAAACACCTATTTAAGGAAAAAATTTTGGACATGAGTTTAATAACCAAGTTTTTATCTTCAAAATTATCCGATTTAGAACTAGAGCTTGGCTCGAGAACAGTTTTCTTAGAAATAACTTGTTCTAACTCTTTAGAAAGTTTGTTCCTCTCATAACATACTTCCTCAATATTTTTTGAAATATTTATTAAATCATCATTTTTTCTATCAAGATCTTTAGAGTGATCTGATATTTCTTTTGTAAGAATACTATTCCTATAGTTTGCCTTTTCATGTTTTTATTGAGTTTAGAATTTTCAATCTCAAGAAGTTCAGCAAACCTAGAAACTTCTTCATAGGTAGGTGAAGTATTTTCTTCATCAGAAGAGGATTCTTCATCTGAAGAGTTTTAATACTTAATATCATTAGATTTTAAATATACCTTGGTCAAGGATTCAGCATTTCGTACCTTAGACATAAAATAATGAATGATAATGGGTATTCTGACTATAAGACCAAGATTCTTCTATCCTGATGATTCATAATCAGATGATTTATCTGAAGAATCACCACCACTGGCACTCCAGGTGGAATTTGCTTTAAAAACTTTCTTAGCTTTGGTGTTTTAATACTTCTTTATGTTCCTTTCAGAATGGATTTCATTCAATTCTTTCTTTTTGAAAAAAGGGAAATCTGTTCTAATATGTCCATCTCTCTTGCATTCATAACAAGTATCTTCTCCATCTTTCCTATCATTCCTTTCCTTTTTCTTATACTTGGATTGGAAACTTCTTTGGCCAGTTATCTTGTTCATCCTTCGAGCAATATTTTCTAACACATTTTCTAAGACCTCACTTTCACTAGATTCTAACTGAATAACCACATTCTTAGACATGGATCTGGTTACTCTCTCTGGAGTCTTATCTTTCATATGATTTGATGTTTTTTTAAAAGCAACAGTACCACTCCCATTCTTCTTTTTGATGTTTTCATCATCTCTCTTAATTATTTCTTCAGGTTGGAGAAGAGTTACGAAAAGTACATCAAGAGAAATTTAAGTGACCTTCCTGTTCTCATCTATAACTGTTCTCTTTGATTCCAACTCATTGGGCATAATATCAATTATCTTATCCACAAGGTAATCATTGTATAACCCTTTTTCTCCCACAGACTGTAAGCTGTTGACTATAGTCATAAACCTATGTTGAACCTCAAAGATTGCTTCTCCATATGGAAAATTGAATCCATGGTACACATATCTAAGCATAGCTCTCCTAGTTTCAGTCACATTAGAAGTTCCAAAATGTGTAACTTCTTACTTCTTCCAGATACAATTAGCTGCTTCACAAGAATAAATTTGGTTATATATATTTCTAGTCATTGAACACAGTAGAGTATTGCGTACCTTATAATTTAGTTGATACTGTTGTTTTTCTTGGATAGTGAATTTTCTAACTTCCTTATCAAGAATTTTATAATCACAAGTAAGCATAACAAAATTATCAACTCCAGTATTGATACAAAAATGTCTTCATTCGATCTCTCCAGAACTCGTAGTCATTACCATCAAAGATTGGTGGTCTTGTAGGGTTTAGATTGTCAATAGAACCAACATTGATTCCTGCCATTCAAAAAAAAACTTTGGCAACCAAACTGGTTAGTAGGAAAAATTTCGTAACCACAATGTTCGGAATGACAATTCGGAATGATATTTCAGAATGACAAATATGAATGACAACGTTCGGAATGAAAAAAAAACATTGTAAGAAAGGATAAAGGAGAATGAAAAATGAGCAAGAAAAACTTATATGTGAGTATAATTATTTCTGAAACCTCCTCTTATACCAATTGTAGGATTGAAATAACATTGTAGATGCTCAATATACAAGAGGGGGGTGAATTTTATACATTAAAATTTTCCTTATACAAGGAAAGATATAAGTTTAACAAAGTTAAACAAAGAAAAATTCACAACACCTTTAATCACCAATTGGAGAATTTGAACAAAAGAATACAATATGAGATTCTACCTTAAAGCATATAGAATCTAAACTAACCAGTTTACAAGAGTAAGGAAATATATGAAGATTATACTTTACATACAATACAAAAGTGCAGTAGAAAAGAAGTAGTAAAACTACAAGTAACAAGATATAAGTCTTTTAACCCAAAGAGAATGGTATCCAACAACCTTGGATAAAGGTCCCTTGATTTTATACATTCAATAAAGTTTGTCTTACCCACACCAGGGTAAGCCCTCAATACGAAGATCGGAATCTCTGTCTTGCTATCCCAGCAAGCCCTCAACTTCAAACTATATGGAACCTCTGTCTTCCTCAGTAAGGAAGCCCTCGAACTTCAAGGTAGTCAGCACCTCTGTCTTCCTGTCCCTGGAAGTCCTCAAATGTATTCACCAACATTCAGAGTCGTACAAATCAATTTGAACGAGCAGTTCAATACGGACAAGGCATGAAAAGCTTCTATCACTAGAAATCACCTTAATAGCATGTGGTCTTTAGATCGATCAACTTGTTCTTGAGCTCTTTCAAATGATCTCCTATTTATTGGAAAATTTCCAACGGTCGGCTCTCTCATCCAATAGTCATATTTTCCATGAAATTCGGATGGACCTGTACATGTGTAACTCAATGAACTATTAATTAGAAATCGAATGAACGACATCATTTAATAATAAATCACGTATAACTGAATGCACGACATCATTTTGAAATGAAGCATAGGAAAGTAAAAATCATACAATATTTAAGAGTGTGAGCAAATTAAATGTTCAGAGTCTAACCAAAAGGAAATTTGGTGTCTATGTTAAGAAATGTTCGAATTCTATTTTATAGGAATTCGGAGTCTGGTTTCACCAGAGATCGGAATCTGAACTTCCAATGTTAGAATTCGAACTAGTAAAAGATAGGAGTTGAACTTCATAGGTGTTCAAAGTCGAGCTCATAAAATTTTGGAGTCAAACTTTATAAGAGTTCGGAGTCGAACTCATGAATGTTCGGAGTAAAACTTCATAAGAGTTCGGAGTCGAACTCATGAATGTTCAGAGTCGAACTTCATAATAGTTCAGAGTCGAACTCATTAATTTTCGGCGTCGAACATCATAAGATTTCGGATTCTAACTCACTAGAGTTTGGAGTCGAAATCATGAATGTTCAGAGTCGAACATCATAAGATTCCGGAGTCAAACCCATGAAAGTTCGGAGTCGAAATTCAGAAGAGTTTGGATTCGAACTCACCATAGTTTGGAGTCGAACTCATGAAAGTTCAAAGTTGAACTTCATAATATTTCGAAGTCGAACTCATAAAATTTCGGAGTCGAACTTCATAAGAGTACGAAGTCAAACTCACCAGAGTTCAGAGTCTAGAATTCGGATTGGAACATAATTTCAGTTCACATCCATAATTCACATCCTAAAAAACAGAATGCTCCAAATCATTACATTATATGACTTCTGGTATTTTGGGTTTGAATTCGGTTTTTGTACTTAAGAAAAATATTTATATTTATAAAAAAATCTAGGTTAGGGTAAATTTTCTTAAAGAAGCAAGTTTTCATTATGGAGGTAAAATTCATATTTGCTTAAGTATAAGGTGTTTGTGATTTTCAAAACAAGAAGGAATGGAAAAGTCATAAGGAAAACCTTATTGACTACACATTATGTTGACAGGGTGACTCCAAAAGCCTGAGACGAGATTATTGAATGTTTAATGGAACCATCATAGGACTATAGAAATGTGATTGAAGATTAATTATGTTCTCAATGTTTTTAGTGAATATTAATGGGAGATTCGATGGTTTTATATATGAAATGATATGGAAGATATTTATTATTTCACGAAAATTTGTTTTCAACTCTATAAAATAAAATAATCAAAACCGAAAAACCTTCCCATTTTTTCATAAAGATTATTACATAGAGGAGTGGATATAAATATTTTATAATTCTTAGGGCCGATCTTATTAAAATATTACCCTTGATGTTGTGTAAGTGAGTAATGTTCTTAAAAACATAATTTTAAAACCATATGATATAATATAGGTTATGGAGGATTCATAAAGTATCTATAAAATTAATCAAATAACCTAAAAATAAAATTAGTTTATAATTTATTTTTTTTTGGTTTTTTATATCCATTATATCACTTATTACATTATCATTGGGTCATTATGATGTCACAATATACACCATATTTTATACCATATTTTATTTTTATCCCAAAATTTGATTTTCTTAGAAAATTATGAAATTTTTTGTGGGGTAATTAAAATGTTTTAATTCCAAAAATACAATTTATTTTATCTATATAATTTTTAAATATAATAATTTTAACTTTTAATACATGAATCATTATTTATTGATAAATATTGGTTTTTTGTCAACAATAGTTTTCGAACCCTTATTAAAATTATATTTGATTTCATAAAAATTAAATTATAATATAAATTTAAAATAGAATATTTAATAGTATGATTTTATTAATATATTATTTATTTTTAAAATTTTCATAATTCATCAAGGAGTAATATATTACTTTCTTATTTCAGACAAATGGAATTTATATTTTATCATATCAAAATATTATAATTTTTTATATCAAAATCATTTCATAATAAAAAAGAAAAAAATATTATCATTGTTATATTTAAATTAAAATATAAATATTTATACTTGTTAGGGTTACTTTTTTTTAAAGTCCTAACTATTGTGTTTTACCCTTAATTAATTTTTTTTATATTTGGCATGGTAATAAATATTTACTAAAGTCACTATTCATATTGAAAAAAATATACTTAACCATATTACCTAATATTAATTATGATGATTAAAAATATGGAATTATTTTTATCATAATCAATTCACAGAGGTGAAATAATTTAATTAAGTATAATACTGGTATGTGAGATGGAATTAGTTTTTTGAAAAAGGAAATTTTCAAGGAGAATATTATTTTACTTTAACTAAATAACTAGTAATATTTATTATATGAATTTAAATTCATAAATATATATATATATATAATATAAAATTTTCTTTTAATGTTTTCCTAATTATGGTTTTTTTTGAATTATTTATAATATATATACATTAATCATTTTAAAATAGTTTTTGGAAAAAATGCATTTCAATGACTAAAAATAATCTTATTCTAAAATATGGTATAATGATTATTTAAATGTAATCAATTTTATTAAATATAACTCAATAATAATTATTTTAATTTTAAATAAAATTAATATGATAAAAGATCTATTAATTTACTTTATTTATCATATTAATGGACGTTTTTACAAAAACATTTGTATCTAAAAATATTCACTGAAAAAGAAAACTTACACAAAAAAATACTAAATTTACACCATATGATAATATTGATATCTTGATATAAAAAATAAATTAAATATTATAAAATAAATTTTTTAAATTTTCTTTAAAAAAATTATAAATTTTTCATATTCGAAAAAAAATTAATAAATAATATTTTGAACAACAAAAATATAATACCATAAATTGAATAACTATATACTAAGAATTTCTCAGTAAATTTAAGAAATAAAAATATATTTCTAAAATTAATTAATCGTACTCATAACTTGAAATTTAATATCAAGGTTACAATGGCATTATTTAAATAATCATAATTTTATAGGTTCGGTGTTGTGTATTACGTATGCTATCGAATATAAATTTCTTTTAAAAAACACAGGGTTTTACAAATGATAACTTTAGTAGCACTGAATGTGGAAGAACGTATTATCCCTGCTGTGGGAAATGATGCCTAGTTTATAGGGGAATTCATGAAACTTATACAGACTATATAAAGAGCTCTATTACCTACACCCTCTATATGTGAGTTGACGTGGATGTTTCAGAATCTACATCCACCTACTTTTTCAAGGGATAGTGTCCCCTAGGTAGTAGGGTTATGGATAGGGATATTCATATCCATATTCGATAACCTTTGGACACCTCTTAAGATGATATTTAATGATTCTACTTATATGCATCATGGAACTTCCAAAAGTTGGTGGGATATTTTGAACCAAGAAATTCATTATCAAAATATGATTTAGAGCGATTTCAAATACAGATGCACTTGAAAAAAATGGACTTTAACAGTGCTAGTAAAATGAAATTATTATTACTATTTAATCACTCATAATGAGAGTAATGTTAAAGTGTTGGATTTAATAGTTCTTGAGAAAAGTGTTAATAAATAACAACTTTAATAGTACTAAAAATAAGAACTATTAAAGGAACATTTTTCAATGTTTTTTTAGATCTAATAGAGGACCTCTTTATTAAATTTTTTAAAACATAGATAATGGAGGATAAAAACATTATTTTAACCACTTCCCCCACCACCATTTATTACTGCCTCTCACCCCCGACATTATCATCACTTTTCACCCACACTACTTTGAACTCCCCCCCCCCTCTATCATTTCTTTAGATAATTCTATCCTCATGTGTGCCACACTACTCTCAGTTAGTTTAGAACATGACACTACACCCTAATATTTCCACACCTTTTCCACAACCTTGTGTTGTTTTTTTTGTATTTTATGATATATATATATATCCATATATTTTTTATCCATATATTAATAATTATATTTTTATATATAAATTTTTAAATACATTTATAAAATATGTTTTGGGTCTGTGTTTATTAATACATACATATATACATATATATTTTTATATATGTGTGAATCTATAAAAACATTATACATATTTATATTTATTGACAAATATTATATATTAATATTTATATACATATATATGAATATAAATATATATATATATATATATATATTTTAAGACACTCAACAAAAATATATGTACATAAATAATATATATACCTTAATTAAATAGGTATATATTTTTATATATATTTATTCTGAATAAAATTGATATTATTTTTATTTTGATAATGTTCATATATTTAGAAATATATTTTATATGTAAATAAATTTACATATTTATTTATAAACTTAATTTTTTATGTGTGAATATATAAAAAATATGTATATATTTTTATATATTTGATTATAAATAATAGTAAAACATAAAAAATGGTAAAAATTCAAAACCATAATATCAATAAGAATTTAATCCTTCGTAATAAATTCATTATCTACTTAAGAAGAAAATAATTCCACCTTAAAAGAATCTTAAATTCTGTCAAAAGATAAAAAATTAAGATACCATGACTGGAAACAATGGTTTGGAGGCCTTCTAGGCCTTTTGGCCTCGAAAAATGTCATCGAGGATTTTTCATGATCACTTTGTCATGGATCTCATCATAGGATTCTATCTGATATGTGGTGGAGCCCAAACAATCACCCAGATCAAAATTTATGGTTCTATGAAGTTCAAGTAAAAATTTTAACTTATTTTAGGTCTTTTATTGATTTTATTTATTTTCTCTATCTTCAAATTGTTATTAACTGATTATTAATCGATAATAATTAGAAAATTGGTAGTTACTTTTAAAAAAAGTATTTTATAATCAATTATTAACTAAATATTTTTTATATTAATTGTTAAATCATATGTATCCTTATATAAATAATATTTAATAAAATAATATTTATATATAAATATATATATATATATCAATATAAACATATTTTTATGCTAATATATTACTTTTAATGATTTATATTTTTTAAAAAAAATTACCCTTTCTTAGTGCTAGTAAAAATACATTGATAAAGCCACCCATCCATTATTTGTTCTTTTTTACTAGTGCTGATAACCCCCTATCAACGTTTTTTAATGTGTTTATAAATGGGGGTACTTTAACATCACATTTTGACAAGTGTTGAAAAAGTGGTGTCTTTATTAGTTCTTTTTTTTCTAGTGCTGATAAAGTGCCCCTTGATTCACACTTTTTATTATCACTCGTAATGATCCCCCTTTATCAGCTCTTTTTTATCATTGATAAGGACCCTACCTCCCCGACCCATAATTAGCTCTTTTTTTTAGTACGAGAAAGGGGGCCTTTATTAGCACTTTTTCTAGCACCAATAAAGCTAACTGTTGTTGAAATCCAATTTTGGTAGTAGTCCTTATTTGACAATTTCTACCCTCATAACCTTTGGTATGATTGTTCCATGTAGTTTATGAACCTAGAGTTGCGTTCAAAATCCCATTATGGACTATTCATTATATTTTACAAAGATTCACCACTTTGTGCCTATTTATACCGCTGAATAGCTAGAGAAAGCAAGAGGATTTTAGAATGGGCTTTAGAATCCAATTCATACTAAATTAATAGTCTTATGGTTCACTACCTTATCTGATATAGTGAAACAGAATATCAAAAACATTTTAAAACTGAGGAAGACTGATGGTTTGAGCCATGGATGTTCAGAATTGAGTCATATTAGTGGTTAGACTAGAAATTGGAACTGCCGCTCTGTGATTGTGCGCATGAGAAGTGGTACATTGGTGACCTCCACTGATTGTAAAAAAATTTTGTGACCATTATATAAAGATATAGAATAAGATATCTCATTTTCCTAGATATATCGTTGAGTGCCAGGGCAATGGATGTTTGGGGAATCATTAGCTTTTTTGTACTTACATACCATTTGTGCCTAGTGAGAGAGAATCTATATCAGTTTCCACTTTATGAGTGGGTTCTAGATCACCTCTTCTTATAGGTATCTAAATTAATATAAATATTATAGTAATAGGAGGGGTTCATGAACAAGGTATCGATGATTTAGATATACAATTACAACAGAGCACTACTGCTCAGTGTATTTAGGTTGCAACAAATTGTTGTGGATCTGGCTAGATTTATTCAGTACAGCTAATAAAAGAGAATTAAGGTTTCAGGCCATTTACTATATGATGTTTTATTCTAATATCCTCTATTTTAGTGACTTCTATATTTTAAATAGGTGATTCTCACCCCTTTATCATTGCAGTTATTGTGGACTTCCTTCAACATGATATGGATTATTTCTATAGAATATTGACACTGGAACCCCTTTGGGTATACGATCAGAGTGTGTAAGACAGTGCGAGGAATTCCCCCTTGATGTAGATATCCATTATTTCATATGGGACCTATTCATCATTGAGATTAAAGGATTCAATTACATTCATGGGATATGTGGTTTGGTCCCCAATCACACATATGAGTATTTTTTCGTTCATTTCACTATAGTGTGGTACATATACTCACAAGGGAGAGTGGGATATCCTATCAGGTAGATATAGACTAGAACATCATGGTCTAGGTAATGTGGCTAGCCATATTTTTATCCTTAATGTCGATGATCCATGATTACATTTTAATAATTTACTACTTGTACTCCATCATTTGAGGGAGTTATTCGACAACATTGTTTTGGAAAACCTCCTGAGAGAGGTAGAATTTACTATCGAGCTAGTGCATGTATCTACACATGTGTCGATTCCTCCTTTAAACATGGATACTACAGAGTTGAATCTTCTTAAGTGGTATCGATAAGATTTAGAGGCCAAGGGTTTTGTATAGACTATTACATTTATATGGGGTTCACTCGTCCTTTTTTCATGAAGGCGAATCGAACCCTCAGTCTTTACATGGATTAGAGTAAGTTGAATCATCTTACTGTGAAGAATAGGTATCCCTTACCCCTTATAGATGATAACTTCAAACAGTTCATAAGAGTGAAGATATTCTAAAATATCAACTTGAGATCAAACTATCATCATTTTCAAGTCATACATTCTGATATTCTAGGTATGACTTTCCATATTTGGTATTGTTTACATGAGTATATGGTTATATAATTTGGTCCAATGAAAGATCCTTTCGTTTTTAAGGCCTAAATTAATAGGTTTTTTATCCCTATTTGTATTCTATTTTCATGGTTTTTTTGGATGAAATCATTGTGTATTACCACAGCCGACAGGACCATGATAAATATCTTGAGATAATATTTAATAAGATAATAGTGAACTAGTTGTATATGAAGCTTAGTAATTTCCACTTCTGGATCAGCAAGGTTCACTTCCTATATAATGTTATCGATGTGGAATGAGTATCAGTTGAACTAGAGAAGGTTATAGTTGTAGTTAACTTAGAGAATCCTGAGAACAACTTTGATATATTGTGTTTCGTAAGTATTTTTGGTTACTAAATACATTTTTATAGGACTTCTCACGCATATATGCACCTATTCCATGCTTGACTAAGAAGGGTGTGTATTTTATGTGGTTATAATCCTACGAGACATAAATTTAGGAGTAGAAAGGGATATTTAATTCTATTATGATCTTGATTCTACTAGATCCAGGAAGAAGGTATGCAGTGTATTGTGATGCATTATGTATTGGGATTAGAGCATTTATTATGCAAGAATATCGATCCATTATGTATGGATCGTGGTAGATAACACCTCATGAGTGGAATTACCCAATTCATAATCTCGAGTTGGTTGTTGTGGTTAATGCCTAGTATTTTTTGGAGACAATACATTATGGGAGAGTGTTTTTGGGAATTAACATACCAGATAATCATTATGAATATTACCACACAACATGAATTGATTCTCTGACATATAAGGTGGGTTAAGAACCTACAATCCTTTGACATCAAGCTAGACTATATGCTCAGGAAGTGAAATTTTGTTTCTAATGATCTGAGTAGGAGGAATTAGACAAAGATTGTTATTGAGGAGAGTAGTGAGTGTAACATTATGGAGCTATTTTCTAAGATGCACAGAGAGGTTATAGACCCCCAAGGATGATCTATACTTATATCATTATCGATGGCTTGTTCACTTCTAGAGGGAATCCAAACCTGATACCAAATTACTCAAACATGAAACTTCATTATAACTAAAATTTCACTAAATCTAATGTTTCTTACAGATTATATTTATGACACCCTTGGATTTTCCTCCCCCATCCCAACTTCCATATTTCTTATCGGTGCCTCCTCCGGTGGTGCCATTGGCATAGCCAGCGGACGAGAATGATAAACTCATGTATCAATCTCCCTTGATGGAATATTCTATTGGTAATGGAGGTTCCATGTGTCCTTTATTCTCCAAAGAGGCCCTTTTAGGTTTGGATAGATCACATTGGGTTTTCTTGTCATCCATCCCCCCATATGAGTATTCCCTAGATGCGCAGCAAGAGAGATGGATCTTCGTTGGTCAATTTCTCATCAGAATAAATGTATAATGCATTTTATTTTAACAATATATTTCTAATGGACTACATTTGGAATGATAAACCTCCACTTTGATACTTCATTAATTTCATGGATTCGGTGGGCCTCCAGTAGTAGGCAATGGTGTTGATTCTTTCAAGGTCAACCTTTTCCTGTAATAACTTTGTGTGAGCATGGTCTAGAAAATCTCAGTGGTGTGGCCCGTGAAACTTCTATTTATCCTGATATCTATGGAAAACGCATTTGGGATTAGATTCAATCATGGGGGAGATTTTTCTCTAGCTTCCTAGTCTCCCTATTCCCATTTAAAACCCTTTGATGCTGCCAGTGATGTGAAATGCTTTCGAGAAGTTTCTCTATAATGATGCTGATATGTGCTTCCTTTAGTATACTTTGTCTTCACACATATTTCTATAACATGACCTATCATAACACTATCCCCTGACAAGTTCTTAATATATTACGAGAGGACATTAACCGATGGTAAAGGATATTTTTCCAAGATCATCCTCTCTACTGTGGTCACAACTATAGACAATGACACTCATTAGATTTCCGTAGATGTAGGATGGTCTCCTCTTTGGTAGGTGTTTTTTTCCCACACAAAATTATGGATCAAGACCCTATCAACGCCAATGTGTATTTGGGGGGATCATGTTTTAGTTTCCTCAGAACATCTCACCCCACAAGTGATGGTTTCTTCATAGGATTTACAAAGTGAGAGTATTTTCATGTTGAATTTGTATACCGAGCCTCACATGTATCATACTCCTTCATCAAATCCTGGTCACATGAAAGAGATGTTAGATACTCGTTTCCTACCCTCCCATCATTATAACCTTTTAATGGAACATACGAAGATCTTGATTGCATATTTTTTTATCTTGAAGTAACCCAACTTGGAGACCCCTGTAGTCATTGCTTCTTATCCTAGTATGGATATCCATCATCCTTCATCCTCCACATTTACTAGTATATTTTCTCCCAGAAAAAAGTCATCATTGGATAGACCAGCTAATAAATCAATAGAACGTGTGGCATCTAGTACTCTCAAAGGGCATGTTCATGCATCTACTACCCCTCAATAGTCCCTTTTAAACCCTCTCCAAGAGAAAGTCACCCTTAAATGTCTATTTGGCTTTGCCTCAGTTGGGCTTTTAGTCTCCCAAAATCAACTTGTTCCAAATGATGAGGTGTGGAATGTTATTATTACTCTTCTGGGGAATGATTCCAGAGAAAAAAAGGAGACTCAAGGCATTTCTATACATTTTCATCCATTGGTCACTTTACTTTTGATAAAGAAAAATATTTCATCTTCCCTAACATGACATCCAATGATGGATCCACTTCTGGCTGCAAGGTCACCCCATCCATTTCGTTGTAATGTATTTTATGATCATGAAATCTATGGTTATGGGTGTGTGGGATAAGACTGCTTACATCATTAATGAGTCTCATCACTTGTACGTTTCTGTGTTGGTTATTAATGAACCCAAAAAAAAGGGTGGAGCATATGCGATCTTTTGTAAAGAGGTTGGGATTTTCAAAACACATGCATGATAACGAATTCAATGCATATATATGGGTCTTCTAGAACAAAAAAGTATTAGTAGATTCTGTGGATTATTTAGATTATTTCATCATAAAAAAGTGGATGAGGGTAAATTGGTTACTTTATATTATGTTTTATGATAAATATGAGATAAGTGATTGTTATGTTTTATAGAAGGCCCTATTTTACTTCCATACAGGGAACAATTCATGTTTTATAGGTGGTGAATTTAATACCATCACAGGTACCTCAAAAAAGAGAGGTGGGGAGGTCTATTCTTGAAAATATATGTATCAATTAAAAAATTTCATGAAATATGTTATAATAATGAATCTTGGTTTTATAGGCATCAATTATACCTAGTGCAACAACCGCAAATGGAATATTCAAATCTGGAGTAATCTTGACCACTATTTATCTAACCCGAAATGTTTTTATTCTTTATCATAGATCTCTCTCACCCACCATAGAAGAGTCCTTTTGAACCATGATCCCAAAATGATAATTCTAAAGAAGAACCATAGTAATATAGAATGTTTTTTCTTCTAAAAATACTAGATGATGATTGATGGATTTTATTAGATGGTTAGGATCTTTTGGAATCATTCTGGCTCTGTGGACCATCAGTTTTGGATTTCAATGAACCTAAGGCAATTGAGGAAGGAAATGATTGATTGGTTCTCATAGAGACCAGATTATGGATATATCATTGAATCCATTTAAAGGTATATTTATAATCATTATTTCATTCTTCAATAGAACTGGGATGATGAAAATTTTATTAGACTAATAGAGAATAAAATCTAGTTTCTAGAGAAAATAATAGAGGTTGAAAATATGGTTTTTTGTAAAGTTTACTTGATTTTATCAGATGGTTCTTCTAATGGGGATATTGATATCGCAGGTAAAATGTCCATGGAGTATTTCAATGAATTTCTATAAGGTTTGGGTTGTCTTATGGATCATAGAACTGAAACCTCATAAGTGAAATGACATACGAAATGAATACCAAAGCTAATTGAAGAGAAGTAAAATAAAGATTTATAATTTATCCTAGAGGAGTAAAAAATAAATGAAGTTGTTTTTAGTATGAGTCCAAAGTGTTTTGTTGGCTCATATGGTTTTCCAGGACCCTTTTATAGGGAATTGTGGGATATTTTCAAAGATCAAGATCCTGGTGCTCTGTGAGATTTTCATATAGGAGGAGTTTTCCCAAGAGAGGTTTGTTCATTATGAGTGGTTCTTATTCCAAACATTCAACATCTTATAGAAATAATCTAGTATCATCATATTTTCATATGTACCGTTATTTTTAAAATTACATCTGGTCTTTTAAATAGGGGGATAAGCCAATTAATTCATAGGATTGTTTCCAAGGAGAAACATGGCTTCATCCAAGGGGAAATCATAGAAGTGGACGTAGTTATTTCAAATGAAATGGTTGATGACCAAGATAAAAACACTGTTAGATCCAACAACATCATTAGGTTTTAAATTCGATAAATCCTATGTAAAGTTTGAATATAGCATCATCATCTAATTTATAAGGATATTTGGGTTCCATGGTTTCTTTCATTACATGATCATTAGATAAAACTCCTCAACTTGACTCCCTATCTCTTTTATGGGGAAGGGATTTGATTTTTTTGAGACAGTGCAGTGTGTAAGAAAATGTGACTCTATTTCTCCAAATCTATTCAATCTTTCCCATGATTATCACACTAGGAATATAAAATGTGGGTTGGATGAGGGGTCCTTTATTTTTTTCAAGAATAGGACTGCTGAAAGAATCATATCTCATTTGATGTTTTCTGATGAAATCCTATTTTTTAAGAACAGTCGGCTGAAATACATTAAAGGTTTCATAAAAATTATGGAAGGATATGAAAATCAAATCTAGAAAAGGATTATTCCAATAAAGATAAATTTATATATATCCAACAATTGTTCATTTCAAAGTAAAAACATTATCTATGATGGTTTGGTATGCAAAGGATTCCCCAACCCATGGAATACTTGGGAACTCCCATATTAAATGGGAGGATAAAGAATGGACTTTTTTAAGGAATCCATTACTAGATCACACTTATTAAAAATGATAAGAACTAGTTCCTCTACTTTCAGAGTAGCATCATGTTGGTGAATTGTGTGCTCACATCAATCACAATACACGTACTCTGCCTTATCAATATATCGAAATGCAATATAAATCATATAGAAAATATCTTAATTAGATTAATATAGGATTCCAACTAGTATAGAAGGTTCCATTTGGAAAGATGGAAGACAGTGGCAAAACTAATTACCAATGGTGGAATTAACTATCACAATGTCTCAAATCCATGAAATCAATGCTAGATAAATTAGATTGGGATATTATAAAAATAATTACCATTAAAGAAAAGTTAATCAGAAATATCCTAAGTGATAATTGGAGATACTGGGATACTAGGCATGGGTGAGATTTCAGAATCCTCATGGTGATTATTGAGCATTTGGAGGTCCTAGGGAATATGTATCAGTTGGTGTAAGGTAATGGGGAGCTTAAAATCTAAAAATATAATTGGTTCATTGTCCCTATTTTATTCCTAGAATTCCATGTAATATAAATTTTATTTAATGAGAATAGATCAATACCTTCCTTCATTGACTCAAATGTCAATGGTCATCATAAAATTATATTCGAAAAAAATCTGGTTGATGATTCAAACAATTTTCACTTCATGGGATCCTCCTCATGGTACTTTTCTAGTAGGGAGTATGATAATTCTATTCAGGTCAGTAGTGGTTCTAATTTTTGGGAAAAACACGTTGGTGCAAGTATATATTGCCAAAAATGAACATTCTGTTATAAAATTTGAGAGGCCAATCCATCCCTACAGAAAAATGTAGATGAAATGGATTGCTCATTCCTCCATTTGTTGGTGATGTAAATATTTGATTCATGAAATACTTAAGGACCTATTTTGAAAATGTGACTGGACATAGTTTACATTTATCACTCTTGACTAGCTCCTGAAATTATTTGGTAATGGAGATGACTTCAATGTGTTTTTAGAATCCTGGTTCCAATAACGATGATTAAAATGGCCCTAGAGTGATGGATCGTAGTATATAGTGCGTTGCAACAAGTTGGATTCTATCGGAGGTGAAAAATGGGGAAATAGATGTTTACCCACTCTTATTTAATTTTATACAGGTGCTTTGAAGTTCCCGAGAGTCCATCATCAGGGTCCTTATCACTCTGGGTAATAAATATATCTCTCTCAGGAAGAAAATTCCATGGGTGGTAATGCAAGAAGATGAAGGTAAAAGGGACAGAACGAGTACATAGATCGAGTTGAAACCCCTTACATATGGTCTGAATCTCAATATTGGAAGTTCATTTATGGAGGCTAATATGAGAGGATTTGGGATCATGTGGGAGGGTCAAGGCTCAGTACACATTAAATTGAGTACATTTATGGGATGGGAAATTCATTTGGCGATAACATAAGGGTAATGGTTTCTAGATTACACATATTCCATCACATTAACATCAATATAATGGTGGTTGAGTATGATTCTAATGTTATTTTTGAGCTTCTAAAAAGATAAATTTGTTATCGATGGGACCTGACATACCATATCAGGAAATATAAATTTCTCTTCAATCAGAACACTATGGTTACCCACACATGGAGGGAAGTTAATTTTTTTTGTAGAATCTCTATCTAGAAAAGGGGAAACTAAAGATCCAACTATAATCTATCTTCAAACATGTTCCCTTCCAAATGATTATAATCTCATTATCCTAGTAAATTCCCTAGAACTCTACTATTTTCACCCCCCTTAATTTGTCTTGTGTATCATTCTTTATTTATCAATAAGAATGGAATTTTCATTCAGTTTTCACTTCTAGAGAGAGTAAATATGATATCATTTTAATATGTTGTAGGATTGGTTTTATAGGAAAGTATTTTTTATGAGGACTTGTCTTCATATTGGTCTATAGATAGGGACAATATCATGTATATACATGGGAATATTTGGGTTCATATTGACTTGTGGGAGGAGGTGATTTAAGAGTCACATGACTCTCAGGGGATAGTGAACCTAGGTATATCCAAGATTTATCATTCTATGCACTAAATATAATGGTGTTCAGGGATGAGACATTAGATAGTGGTTTTTATAACTTGGTGTTCCCCCCTGTTAGCTGGTGAAGGCAGATCACACGAATCCCACCGGACAATTACAAGCTTTATTGGTCCCAGAATAGAAATGGGATAATGCCACGATGAATTCATTGGTTTTATTATTGAGGTGTCCTTGAGGTAGAGAAATGGTTTGGGATTTCACTTATCAATTGATGAATGTATCTCATTTCCTTCTTATCTAATACACATTTTGAGTAATGAGATTGGCATACTATATGTCCATGAAATTATATACTTAAAATGTGTCCATCGTAATATTATTTCATATTGAAATTATCATTTAAAATTGAGGTTCTATAAGTGGTTACATAGATATTTTTGTAAAATGGTGATTTAGAGCATAAATTTTCACCCTCAGACTTATGGCCTGTCGGAATAAACAATACAGGTACTGGAGGAAAATATTTAATCATGCATACTTAATTAGAAAAATGATAGGGGGAGAATAATATCCCTCTCATCATGTTTTCCTAAAATAATATATTTTAGGATAAAATTTATATGGATACATATAAGGCCTTATATGTTATATTGTTCCGTTCACCCCTATGCTTGTTAGAGATAAGAAAGGTAGTGCAACTCGGTCCTTATCTTGTATAGGAGTCTTTAGATCTTGTGCAGTTGATTAGAATGCATATTTCTACAACTCAGTCTAGATTTAAATCATATTTTGATCACCATCAATGACTTATAGAGTTTGACTTTGGGAATCATGTTTTCTTTTGGGTGTCACCCATACATGGGAATAGACGGATACATAGGCACGGGAAGGTATCACCTCATTATATGAGTCAATTTGATGTTTTGGATATATCCCAGAAGGTAGCCTATCAGTTTTTAGTACCTTAGAGGTATCATAACATGCATTAACTCTTCCACATATAATAGATTCACCATTATCAGGATGAAATGTCTTCTGATTTTGATATTGATGATTTTGAATTAGACGTTGAAGTTTCTTTTTATGAGTATCCCATATGAATTTTTGATCAAAACATTAATCCTCTATAAAGTTGGTATATCCCTCTAGTATGGGTTTTGTGGAATAATTTATAGGAAAAGGATGAGACTGGGGAGTGAGAGGCTGATGTATTTTATTATTCATCGGAGTTGTTCTCAGAAAACATTTTAGCACGCATGGAATTATTACTTGGGGATGACTTCCATTAAGGGGGAGAGACTGTATGAACATGATTTTTCTATGAGGTATGGATCCTTTTATATTTGTTCTAATTCATTTGTTGGGATGTAATACGGATACCCAGGGAGTCTATAGAGGATAACATTGTGTCTATGGATTTTTGTATCCCAGAACTCCTACGTATAGAATAGAATGTTGGGTTGGATGATTATTAAATGTTCTATTACCTAGACAACATAGCTTCTCCTAACTATACAGGGTATTTCAGTGGGAATCAGTGGATATCATAGTTTTCTCTAACTATGCGGCCTAGGGGGGAAGCCCTTGTAGAGGATCTGTAATTTTTAGCAGATTCAAATAACACGATTTGTGAATGGTTTCCCAAACCATGTTTATGAACCATGTGGGTCCCCTATTTGGATAGTGGGTGAATCACATTTAGTGCATAGTTTTTCTAAGTTTGCGGACATACCATGTGAGAGCTTATTTTTTGGTGAAATTACCATTTTACTCTTATTTTAGTATAACTATTACCCAATCCTATTAATTAAATTTCCAGAAACATAAGGCTCCATTTTTTCCCATGAATATCTCATGCTCCTTTTTCATTGGTTCTTAGAT
Source organism: Viscum album (assembly GCA_963277665.1). Lineage (NCBI taxonomy): Eukaryota > Viridiplantae > Streptophyta > Magnoliopsida > Santalales > Viscaceae > Viscum > Viscum album. Next base: position 305,788,207 of record OY728166.1, read on the forward strand.
AGTTCTCATATCCCGAATCTTATTTGACTTCTAATAATCTTTTTTGATGTAAGCTCGTGAGTTATCGTTTCATCATGTGCCTTTCAAATTTTGTCTTTATCTCAATGGAGTTATTTGGGTGTGGGGAATTATAACCTATTTGAAATAAATTATTCTATTCTTCCATTTTCATCTAACATTAACAAACCCAAAGGTCAATATATGAAAAGTCTTCATCTTCAAGAATACAGTAGGTTGTCTTGTTTTTATCCCACAATGTCATGATGTTTTTGATTATTCATTATTGTGTTGCCTGCCAGTTTCACCATGTGATTCCCCTAAAATGAATTTACCTTACATTAGTTTCCGTGTTCTGGATCCTAATGAAATTAATACAACCTAATAAATTATTGAGGTAAACAACCTCAATTTGTTCCACCCCTTTGGGTTTTTCCATTATATGCCTATTTGGATTCCATAGTCATTTATAAAAAACACCTGTCAATGTGTTTGGATTTACATATAAATTCTGATATTATAATTGATAATGAATTACTATAGTTATGTAGCATGGATAGAACTCTTACAATACTATATTAAATTGAATGGGAAGTGAGTGGTATGACCGTGTCACCTGCCTAAAATTTCAAAATTGACTCATCCTTGTTAATAATACATGTTAATGAACTATGAATTATCTTTTGGCTCGGATGAATGACTAGACTGCTTATCATTATTATAAGGTATGGGCATGGTGACGCTCATGAATTATGATATGGGTGTGGAATCCCTTATACTATAGTTTTGATACATTCATGGTGTCCCTATAAAATATTATAGGCATGGAATCCCTATATTGTAATACAGTCATGGTGACCCTATATAGTGATATGGGCATGGAAAACCTTATAGATTATGATACATGGTCATGGAGACCGTATTATTATGACTCAGTCATGGTGTCCCTTAATAATATTATTCTGGCATGGATACCCTATTGTTATGAAATGGGAATAGAGAACCATACTGATATGATTTGAGCATGGTTGCACTATTAATATGACATGGGAATTGTGACCATAATATTATGATTTTGGATGGAGAACCTACTGTTATGACACTAGGCATGGATTTCTTAATTCTTATGATATTTGGAATGACATTACTTGATACTTGTGAGGATTATGATACATGCCATGGATTCCTGAGATGCACCTTGTGTCTTGGATAGTACTAGAATACACATATATGGTTGTATAGATCGCTACATATATCATCCATATATTTGTATACATATGGATTCATGTTCATAGAATACTTGACATGGAAAATGGTAGGTACTATCAATGTGGTGTCCTTTTAGAACTAGTGATTACCCTTTACGGCTTTATTATAGCTTACCATTAGTATCAACACTCTTCCATATTATATACCCTAACAGGATATTTATAGACACCATTGGTGGTGTCATACTAAGTTTATCTCATACAATATCAGGGACACGGATGGTACCCATGATGATTTCTGTGGATGAAGGTATGGATGGGGGCTTCTTCCCAGTGGATGAAACTTGATTTTATTATAGCATGGGAGTGAGGAATCATAGGACCAATATATATCTCATGATACTGTTGGAGATAGACTTTTGGGTATTTTTTTATTTTGATACATGTTCTATATTTCATGCATGATACCATTTCTCCTCATCATTTTCATAGATACAAGACATTACATCCATTAGTATATGATGATATGTATTTTGTATGCTGGTTTTTTTTTTAAATTTTGATGCTTTTCCTTCTGCTGTTATTTATAATTATTCTTCAAATTTTTATCTAATTATTTCACTATTATAATACTATGATCATGAGGGTATAGTATCCCCAATATACCACCTCGGACCCTAACATATTTTTAATAGCCTCTGTAATGTGGGGAGGCACACTTTAGGACATGTGTCCCACTAGATCTAGGATCCGTCAAATGAAATATGGGTCACGACATCATAATTTCTAATAACAAAATACCCATAAAAATTGAAATTGGTAATTAATTCTAAAAAAACATGAATTATTATAACTTAATCCAAACGTCAAATAATTTTTTTTGATGGAAATGTATTTGATCCCATATACATTAAAATAGAACATTCATTTTTGTATTTTGTAAAGAGAGACAAAAAATATGTAAAAATATTCCTTTTAAAATCCATTGAAATAATGTACAATAAAACATAAAATATTATTTATAATTAATTTATTTCCATATAAAAAATTAATATAATAAACTTTTTAACATGGAAATGGAATAAAAATAGTTGTAGGGGAGACACTAAAATGTTGTTTTTAAAAGAAAATATCTATCCTTGAAGAATAACATCCTAAATATAGGATAGGACAACCCTCAAACCAACAAAACTCTTAAATATTGTAGAGATAGAAACCATAGATACTCATTGGGACGAATACGTTTTGAAAAAATTTAATTGTATTTTGGATAATGGGAATGGGGTGGGTATTTATACCCGAGGAAGTGTAATGATAAGGGTTTAAATGAAATAACTTTTCCAATAATACCTACTAATTTTAGGTGGTATTATTCTATTTTTTTTGGTAGAAAATAATATTTTTAATGTAGGTTAAGGTCATACAATAAAGAAATCACCAAATTATTATGTAATTTATTAAATACATTTTGATAAATAATAATGATTAATCAATTTCATAATTTCATGGGAATACTAGTTTTCTCCTTTCAATTTAATTATAGTATTTTATTTAATCCATATTTAAATATTTGTGTTGATTTTATGCTAATTTATCTAAATTTTATTATAGATAATGAAATCTATTTCCAATTTTTTATAGTATATAATTTTCTAGGAAGTCAACGTGGATGTGGATCTGACTAAATTGGTCCCACCAAAATAATCACGTAATAAAATTTTTTCCATTATATTATTAGGCCTAAATTTTTATAGGTGTTATATGATTTTATTTGGATCATTTAATACAACTGTAGAAAAATTTGATTTTTATTTTATTATGGTCAAAAGCTCATGTATAGTCAATAAATCCAGATTCAATGAATATTTCATGCTAGAATTATTTTCATCAATGATTTGACAATAACTCATATAACACATCATTTAAGTGGATGAATTTTTTGTGGTGGGTGATAAAGATATGGGGAATAAAGTGTAAAAGAATACTAAATTATAATATGCTACCATTAAAGAATCTAAAATGAATGAATATTTAGTACGTTGAATCTGAAGAGTCTTTTGGGATACAATTATTGTCTATAATGATTTTTCCATTAATTTTCCATTACTAGGTAAAATAATATCAAATTTTGAGGTATAAAATATAATACATTTAAAAATAAATTTACATAACAAAACATATCTATATATAGTCGTTTAATTATAAAAATGATGCAGAATTTCCAAGGAAAAAATTATAGTAAATGTTTAATTAATGGATGAGAATTAATTTTATTAATTCAATACTCTTAGAATTCTAATTAATTAATTAGAAATTAAAAATTTTATATTGTCACCAATTTTTTGTATTATAATATATACCTTATATTATAATATGTTACTAATAATAAAATAGAATATAAATTTTCTAACATTTATATATAACATATATATTTTAATATATATATATATTTTAACAGATATATTGATATTTTCAATAATATATTATCATAATAAATTAAACCTTAATTTGTATTAAAACCTTATATGATATATATTTATGTATAATTATGTTTTTTCTCAAATAAAATATATACATTTTCAAAAATAGGGTCGTTGCAATATAGGTTGACTCATCTTTCTTAGATAACTATAAAGATGGATATCCCATTTCTCTCTTCACTTTGGTTTCTTTATGAGCATATTTAATGTTGGAGTCATTTACCATCTTTCCTTTGGGTACGATGGATATCTTTATTTTATTTATCCCATTTTTGTTAATTAGGGAATCCTAGTGGGTTTTTATTTACTCACCCTCCTATGGGATTTTTCAGCACTTGTCTTGCCTTAGAAATATGACATATAAATTAGCATTGGCTATAGTAGACATGGTATTAGTGGAGTTTAGAAGATCGTCATTGTGTTGACTGAATTTGATGGTCATAATTTATAATCATGATCTAGGGTCTCCCCTATAATACCTTTTCATAGTTTGTGTTATTTTGGATTTTCCCAGTATTTTTGGTGGGGTGGGTATTTTTTCCGTTATTCTTTTTATACCTTACTGAAATCATATATTTATCCTAGAGAATATTTCATGAATTGTTTACTCTCAGGAATATTTTTCTTTATTACGTCTCTACATTTTTTGATGGAGTTCTGTGTGACCAAGAATATAATTAATTTAGTATAAGGCATCTAATTTATATGTTTAACCTACTCTGTGCTTGTAGGTTTCACATTTCTTATTGGATGTAGTCTTAGGATGTCACCCATGGATAATTTCTAGCCTAGGTTGGGTCTGGGTGGTTTGATTCATGACAAAATGGTATCAAAGGTGGTTTTTTCCTTGTGAAAGTATTTGGATATAGACTTATTGTGAGGTTCGGCTTGGAAACATAATGTAATTGAGTAGGATTTTCTTGATATTGGATCTCAATTTCGGGAACCCATTTTTGGTATTGAACCCAAATATATCCATTCACCATGACTCAGACTACATTCTTGACAATTTATTATGCTAAGTCACTTGTTATATAGAAAAGAATTGTACATGCATTCTATAATATTGGTTCTTTTGACTTCCATGTCCGTCTTGAGTTAACTCCCCACATATACACATTGACTATTGTGAATGTTGATAATTTCCAACATGGATTTTTGATGATATACATATTCTATTTTGATGTAGATTTAGGATGAATTCTATTTGATCATTGAGGCCTCATTGTAGGGACATAATCTTGGGGTGTTCCCCATAGGAAATTGTGGATTAGTTATTACAGCAGATGAGCAGTGCATGGACCTACTTCTAGTAGTACAGGAGGATGATCTTATATATATTGAGTATTCTAAGGATACATCATGATGAAACATTTGATACATGTAGTCTTTCCATGTTTCATGAGTCCCAGTGATAGGGACCACTCATGTTTCACAGTGAACCAGATCCTCAGGTAGTGGAGGATTGGCTTGAGGTAGTGGTATGGGATTCTCAACTTTTGTGGAACCTGATCAATTAGATATTTTGACTCACAAAAAGTGTTTTTTATCGATAAATAGTGTGTTGGTGTATATTTATCATCCAAATCCTTGAGGTTGTAACCCTCTCGTGAAAATATTCTGGTGTCTCTTATGAGAGGATTAGTTTCCAGTAACCCTACAACTAACTGAGGATTAGATAGAGGTGATGGATAGGATTTTCCACCATATGTAGGACCCCCCATGGTTACATGGTAGTTTTAAAAGATATAATTATTTAGAGAAATTAAAGGAGTTTAGGGATCCCTATGATAGTGAATTATTTTGAGGGTTTGAACATGAAAAGAAGAGGGAATATTTCCCTACTAAGATAAATTCTATTTTGATGTGATGAAAATTCATGGAAGAAATTAAGTACCACCCAAAGAATATGATGTTGAGGTGTGGTGAATGAGAATCCTAATTTTCATGTTTCAGATCAATTTTTAGAGCTAATTTATCAGATATGAACCCCAGTTTTAGGAACCCGATGGAGAATGTGGATGTGTAGCTTTAGGTAGAAAATGATTTTGACCCAAAGGTGTTGGAGTGATCTATGTGATGATCATTGAATTATCTACATTAGTTGTAGTGTATATAGATGTTGGTATATGTCACTGCTTCCTTGATAAATACCTTTTTGGGATCTGGATATTCTAAAGGATCCTTTATATTAACCCTTTCATCTATATACTTCTACTGAGGATTTTTTTATGAACACACATTTCATTTGGTGGTGTGAATTGACACTTATAAGGGATAGTTTGTTGTACAATATTTTTATAGAAGAAATGTGACTATATGATGTTGGTAAACATGTCCAACTGGATGGGATGAGATTTTCCATCATTGGATAAAGGGAATCTCATCCATATTAGTATTGGGTTCCATGTAGAAGGATATAATTGGATACTTATTTAGATGGATAGTATGACCCCTGGAGTAATAGACAGTATGATAAGGGTTGTTTTAGACCTAGTGTGTCTCCTTGGGATTATCTGGAGTTTTTCCAGAAAAGGAGGATACGATCATGAAAATTTACATTGTTTACCATCACCTAAATCAAGGGAAAATAAAGGATAGGTACCCTTTTCCAAAGGATTCATGACCCATTAAAAATATTATAAGGTGTGGGATGGTTCTCATAGTTTGATTTGAGGTCTGGAAACCACCCGTAGTGGTTTCATGAGGTTGGTTTACCAAATTTAGATTCCAATATCATTATGGGCATGATGAGTTCCTAGTCATGCCCTTTAATGTGATGAATTTCCACAAAGTGTTCATTGTACTTATTAACTAAATCATCCAACTATATTTGTGTTGTTTTTTGGTTAACTTTATAAATTAAATTCTCTTATAATCATTGTCTAAAGTGGTGTACACACAGATTTTTAGGACAATCCTAGACTTACTATGAGATCACTAATTATGGTAGGCTCTCAATGTTTCATGCTTGGTTTCTATATGTTCACTTTTTTTGGAAATGTATACATTACGATTAGTGTAGTTGTGAGCCTAAATATTGTTGATGAAATTTTTTCTTATCAGCCACCCAAGAGTGTGGTGGAGGTTCAAATTTTCATTAGTTTTGAAGGGTAATTTCAAAGGTTTTTGATGGAATTTTCAATAACATTATCCATTTGACAGCCTTGACATAGAAATGGAAGTTTATTTTCTAGTCTATATAGTTTTGGAGTGTTCAAGGAACTCGGATAGATATTCGACAATGTCCCTATATTGACACTGAAAGAGAATATATTTGAGCATTCAGTGTTTTGTGATACCTCTCTAGCAAGCTTTAGTTGCATGTTGATTCATGTGTAGGTAGTTATAGTTTATGGGTTGAGTAATTTGACACCCCATGAAAAGAATTACAAGAGAAAATCAATTTAGTTATTGTCAGTTTTATAATTGGATATTTTTTACAATGGAAATTTGAATTCATTGAAGAAATCATTATTTTTCAATGGTTTCCAATAGGTTTGTTCATGCAACCAGAAACACCCAGTGGTATTGTATCCATAGGGAACTTTTTAAAAAGGAAGGATCTCATTATGGATTTTTAGCAGCAATTATTATAAACTAACACTGGTTGAGAGGATGGTAGGTCGGCCTCCTCACACCCTTTTGTGGCGAATTATTTCCTACTATGGGATTCTCTTGTTGATATAAGATATGTTTGTGAACCCTTCATTAATTCCCAAGTATGATGTGAGTTTTCCCAATATTTGCAATTAATTATTAGCATGTGTGGAATTCAGAATCATCTATATGTATTCAAGGTTCTTCATAAGTGGACATAGTTGTATGTATCTGAGGTTCTCCATTGATGGTATCCTATTATATACTACATAGATAATAATTGGTCATTATTCCAGTTACGTTAGTTTTATATCCACAAATTGGGGAACTCTTGAGTTTATGGTCATCCAGGTAGACGGATGTCACTCTAGGGTATTTTCTTCATCTTTGGAGACAAAGGTGCTTCTGATTTTGGGATCAAATATTTTAGAGGGTTTCTTACATATACTTTTGAATGGTATCTAAACCAATACAGTTAAAATCCACATAATAGTGAATATCATACCTTTTATGTTTGTGTGATAAGGAACCAATCGTACAGTTTAATTGCACGTGGAAAGGATATCTAGGTGGATGGTGCCTAATCAAATTTTTGTGTGGGACTTTTGACAACACTACCCAAGGAACAGGGAAGGGATATGAGTTTCCTAGTTAAATTAGACCTTTTTTGGGATATGGACAAGAGAACATGGTTTATTTAGAATATTGGGTTTTAACCTCAAGAAGGCTTCCTATGTTTCCTATTTAGATGTGAATCAAATCCCGTGTAGTTATTTAAGTCTCACGGGAGAGTATATCCATTTTAATGTATAGGTTGTGGGATTACTCATGAGAAGGATATCTCATACAAATAGACTATGATGTATCTTTTTAGTCATTGTGATTTGTGGGGATTAACTTGAGGTTTTATCATGAGGAGGATACCTGGATTAAGTAAATTGTGATTGAGAATTATTCCTATGGAGGATGCCATGTGAGCTCAGGCCCTAGGTGGGATTCTTACATATCCTATTTAATTGAAACTTGAGTTCTAATAGTATAATTTTTCAAGTGGATTGTGTTTTTTTCATGATCATATTTATCCTATAAACCCACGTGATTCATGATCGGTCTAAGAAACAAGAGGAAGACAAATAATTAAAAAATCACATATTTTTCTTCCTCCACTGGAGGAAGAGACTAGGGATATGGAGGAGGAGACCAGATCGACGAATGAATAGGTCGGGGCTACATTTCTTCCCCCTCTTAACTTTATATTGGAAAAGATTCCATGATAATGAAATAATTACGTTCATGGATGCTCATGTGATAGGGGAGGGCTTATGTACCCATCCCACTCTGACTCAGTGGTCAGGAAGTAGAGATGAGTGAAAAGTAAAACCTCATGGAAGAAACCCTTGGGGACTACAATAGAATGGCTTCCTGAAAATTGGTAATGAAGTCATGGAGTAGGATTTCATTACCAGTGAAAAGAATATTCAAGCATAATCTTCATCATCACTACTACTGACAAGAGGATCTGAATCTCAGAGGAGGGAATATGTTGATGGAGTCTTATCCCCAGGATTTTACATCGGGAAATCCTCCAAAATATCCTTGGGGTAAAGATCTACATGACTGTAGATATCAAAAACTATAGATACCTCTAGGATCCTTACCCTCTGGTAAGAAAAGTGCGGGAAACCCCTGATCATAGAAATACAAACCGAAATAAGAGTCACAATTATGTGTCTTTCCCTGAGTATTTTATAATAATGATGTCATGGTGGAGGAATCAACATGGTCCCTTTTAGGAAAGGGATCCAAAGAGGAATAGGCACATCCATGAATGTCTTTAAGGAAGACTCACTTGAAGTATCATATAGTCTAGAAGGGGACGCAAACCATGAAGGATCACACAATGTAAAAACGAAGTGTTTTTAAATAGAAATCCACTTCTTATATTTATGTCATAAAATCACATCAAAACACAACATAATGAATACTATATTCTAAGTGACCTTTAATCAAAAGGTTTTCACTTCTGTGTTTAGAATTTCAAAAATACGACATACACGGTTGGGTTCAAGATGATTTTAGGAGTCTATTTTAAAAAAATAATTTTCAGTGAATAGTAACATACCCTTGTGAATAGTAACAAACCCTTATGAATAGTATTATGACCATTATAAATAGTCAACAGTATAACATAATAGTAAGCTTACTTATGAATTATTAAAACAAACTAGACATCTTAGTATTTGATAATTTGACCTCAGTAAACGTTTTGGTATTTTGTAAGTCATAAATAATTAATTATTCTTAATTAATTAATTTAAAAGAAAATTTATTTCCCTAAAATGTATTCATAAATTATTCAATCAATGTTTTATAGTTTTTAGATAATTTTATAAGACCCTACAAAATTTTTGAAAGCACTATAAAATCAGTTTTAACCTTTTAAAACTGTTTTTGGGTAAATTATGAATTTATTTAAATATTAAATTAATAAAATATGGAAAATTATTTTTGAAAATGGACATCATTTTTGGATACTAAATGTTGAAAAATGGTTGGGGTTATTTTTTGGGATTTTTCTAAAATACATGAATTTTTTATGAATAGTGAAATATCCTGAATTACAAAAATAAGCTAAATAATCTAATTACAGAGTAATGTGTGATGTTATGAAGATTTCAGACAACTAGGTTTGGGATGGAATTATAAAATTACTATTATTGGTCATGGAATACTCAATATTACTTGTCTTGTGAAGAAATAATTAACTAATGTATTTTATTTTAAGGAAACCCCTATCTCCTCCACTATAAAATCTACCCTTCACACCCACATTTCCTCACACCACTCAAACTCGAAGAATTTTCTAAACACTGCCCGAAAATCTTTCCAAGACCCTCTCCCACTTCCAAGAGCAGATTTTCTCATCAAAAGACTAGGGGTAAGATTCCTTAAGGAGGATCTCAAGAGGAGGATTTAAGAGGTAATTTCTCTCCCACTCCTTTTTTTCTTTCAAGATCATGTTAATTTCTTGATCTCTCTCCACCTATATTAATATAAATGTAATTATAACTCCAGTATTATAAATATACTGAAATATTATTATTCTAATTGGATATTATTTCATCCAACCCCCTTTCCCTCTTGCTTTTATTTTATTAATGAGAACGTTGTTCGTGAGGAGTTAATTTATCACCTTCAAAATGACATGCTTTCTTCTTCCATTTATACCATCATATCTGGTAATGAAACCATTTTTATGGTTGAATAAGAATATTTTATATTTATTATCTCCTATTTAATGTTATGTAACTATCTTATGGTCATATTTATATGTGATAAATTAAAACAAGATCATTATGATCCAAAAATGTCCCAAATTAACCCAAATAATCCTCATTTAATTCTTACATAATGATTCATCCACATGGATATAATATGATTAATTATAATATCATTAAAACTCTTGTAAAATCATTAATAACATGTAATATTATTTCTGGATTTTTACCCACATTCTAACCGAACATCAATTTAAGAATACAAGTGAACCACTCAACAAAACCAAAAAAAACAAACATTCCCGAATAATGTTTTAAAATTATAAAACTCATCATAAGGCACATAAAATCACATAATAAAACCATAATGAAAGATATTAATTTAAAAAAGTTTATTTATTTCTAATTAATGAATATAATGTCATAATACATGACATTAATGAGAAGGAATCATTCGGATATAAGGTAAGGGAAAAATCTCGAACCCAATTTTCTTCCTTCGGGTTCTCCATTTTTCAATCCATTTTTTATATGGTTACTCCGTAAAGATCATTTTTTCATCATTGTCTTTACATTTAAGGGATATACATTTTGTGCACGGGTTCTTATTTCAATCAAAATTCATTCCAAATTAACCCTTCTTTTATGAACACCCCTTTTACTTCTAACTCAAAGTGGACATTTCTTATAACATGTATTGTATTCCCACTTTCTTTTAAGAACCCAAAGCTTATGAATGTGTTTTTATGAGAAGAAACCCATTCCATTACATGGGTTAGTTATGTACATTTTTTTACGTGTTCTATGTGGAAATCATGATGATGATAATGTTATGATGTGACGGTTGCGCCCGGAATTATATAGCGCAATATGAATGTTTCAATGTGACGGGGGTGACCAGAATTATACAGCTCTCTAATGCACTGTGTAATGTGATTAATATCATGAGTAAATGTGAAATAATGTTTGAACAATATTCTAGCTTGGTTCACAAATATGTGTGGTAGTTAACAAATAAGACATGATGTTTCATTTCTTATTCTTTTCCACATTTCATGTCTTTTATTTATACATCCCTCTGTACATGATATTTTTCTTATGTCATGGTAATGCTCACACCATGCTATATTCTTATTTTATATCCTCTTTCTGGGATTTTAGCTCATCCCTTTTTATGTATATTATCATATGGAGACATGTAGTAAGGAGAGGACATTTGACAATAAGAAGATAGAGAAGAAGAAATTAAATAAATGTTTAAGCTTGATGTTGTAATTGTTATGTACGGCCCCCGTTTGACCAAGACACAAAAGCTTTGGATTCTCTATGTGTAATACTATTATGTCATTAATCTTTTAAATAATGTAAATTTAATGTATGAAAAGGCTAGGATGTTATATTTTTTATTAGAGGAAAGGTTTATTTGATTTGGTAATTAGTATTAGTGAGCCCTAGAGAAAATATATAGCATGAGACAAAGTAAAAATATGAACCCCAAGAATATTTACATAGGGATCCCATATGTTATGTTTTTGGTATAAATTGTTTAAATGAATATGTTATTCTAGTCTTCTTTAATTCTGTTGTGTTCTAATCTTTTCTATTTTATAAAATGGAGGGAAGTAGGAGAAATCATGACAACCACTCGTGTGAGAGCCAATGCAACGATTTCCCAAACGACAACCCCAATGATTTTGGATGTGTAGTTCAAAACTTCATGTTGATTCTTACCCAATTATCTCAGATTATGAACAATAACCATAATAATGTGGAACTTACTCCTTCACCTAAGAGGGAGAAACTAGCTATTGAATGTTTTCGGTGGAAAACAACCACTGACGTTTAATGGATCTTCTGATTAACTAGTTGCAGAAAAGTGGGTCAACTCCATTGAGAAGATCTTTTCTCTGCTTCACGGTTCTATGATAGAGAATTCGACCCTAGTTTTTTATCATCTGTATGGAGAAGCTGAACAATGCTGGTCTTTGATTAAGAACACCAATCCATGGGAAGAAATTGAAAAGATGGAATGGGAAGACTTTAAGATAATGTTTCTTAATATGTATTTACCATTAACTCTTTGTACGAAGATGTAGAGAGAATTTATAGAGCTCATAGAAAAGGATGGAGAATTTTTCAAAACCTATGAACCAAATTTCCGAAGGCTTGAATGGTACGATTTAGGATTTGTTATCAATAATGATAGAAAAATTGATAGATTCTTTAGTGGATTAAAACCACGCCATCGAAAGGCTCTTTCAATTTGAGACTTTTGGAGTTATAAAGATGTTTTTAGATGTGCTATCAAAGTGGATATGTAGTTTGTAGAATGTTCTCATGCATATGGTGATAAGAAATGAAATATGGAGTTTCATGCTGGAGGATGTAATGACAAAAGTGGGAAGAAAACTAAATGACCCACATGCTAAAAATGTGGTATGTTGCACCATGGGAACTCCCTCAAAGGGATGGGGAAGTGATTCAAGTGTGGGAAAGAAGGACACCATGCTCAAGAGTGTTGAAAAGACATGAAAAAGAAGGATAATGTAGCCGATGAGTAGGGAGAACCACTCATGGTTCAATGCTACAACTGTCGGGAGCTAGGGCATTATGAAAACCATTGCACTAAACATAGAGTTCTCAATGGTAATCAGTGTCAGCAACCACCAAATCCAAAGGAACAATTTAAGGCCTATTCCATCACTCTTGCGAAAGAGGAGCATGATAATGATGTCGTACAAGATACAATTACTATACACACAAGAATGGAAAAAGTCTTATTTGATTCTGGTTCTATGCATTCCTTTATATCGTTCAAGATTTCTAGAACTATAGAATCAAATCCTCGAAACCTTGAAGTAGAGATATCTGTAAAAACACCAAGTGGTTCAATCATTGCAAACCAAGTGTTTGACTCTTCTCCTGTTGGCGTATGTGGGAAGATTCTTCCAGAAAATCTTGTAATACTCCCCTTGGTGGAATTTGATTCTGTAATGGGAATGGATTGGCTCTCGTTATATAGAGCACATATCAACATTCAGGAAAAGGAAATATCATTTCATATTCTGAACTACCCCCGGATCCTCTAAAAATTCAAGGAAGATCATGAATCTCCATTGAATAATCCTTCAATGGTGTGGGTGTTGATTCCCTATGAAGAATCATACCTCACCTAAATGGTTGAGTCGAAGGAAAGTTACAACCCTGATGAAATGCCCATCATGATGGAATACATCAATGTATTTCTCCAAGAGTTACCCAGAATTCCCCCCAGATCGTGATGTAGAGTTCTCAATTGATCTCATGAATGGAGCTACTCCTATCTCGAAGTGTCCATATTGGATGGATCCTATCGAATAGGAGGAGTTAAAGAATAATATGCAAGTGCATCTGGAAAAAGTGTTCATACACCCTAGTGAATCACCTTGGGGTGCACTAGTGCTCTTTCTGAAGAAGAAGGATGGAACAATGCTGCTGTTTATTGATTATCATGAACTCAACATGATCACCATAAAGAAAAAGTATAATCTCCCTAGGATTTATGACTTGTTTAATCACTTAAGAGGTGTTGTATACTTCTCAAAGGTGGATGTTCATTCTGGATATCATCAGGTAATTGTGAAGAAGGAAGATATTCAGAAGACTACCTTCCGTACATAGTATGTGGACTATGATTTTTTGGTGATGCCAATAAGACTTACTAATGCCCCTGCAATCTTCATTAATTTGATGAATAGAGTCTTTAGACCTTAACTCGACAAATTTGTGGTAGTGTATATTTTTGATATTATCATCTACACCAAGAAAAAGGAGGAATATGAAGAACTTCTATGACTTGTGTTGGTGTCATTGAGATAGTAGAAGTTCTACGCCAAGTTCATCATGTGTGACTTTTGGATGAAGAAAGTCATGTTCTTGGGACATGTGATCACAAGTGAAGGAATTTTTGTAGATCCTTCAAAAACAGAGGAGATCGAGGAATGGCCCAAGCCCTATAGTGTCAAAGAAATTAGTATTTTTCTTTAATTAGCTTGGTACTACCAAAGTTTTGTGAGAAACATCTCATGATTATCAAGCCTGCTAACCAAGATAACAAGGAATGGGGGTAAAGTATGTCTGGAAAGAAGAATGTGAGGGAATATTCAAGGGGCTAAATAGAAGGTTGATCACTGCACCTTTGCTCACACTACCGAAATGTGGATAATGTTTTGTGATATATATTGATGCTTCAATGAAATGCTTGGGTTGTGTACACATGAAAAATGACAATGTGATAGCCTACACCTCCCAGAAGATGAAGATCCATTAGCAGAACTACCCGACACATGATCTAGAATTGGCTGCTGTGATTTTTTCCTTTAAAATCTCATGGCACTACCTTTATGGTGAGAAGTGTGACATATAAACTAACCAAAATATCCTAAATTATATATTCACACAAAATGATCTCAACACGTGTCAAAGGATACGGTTAGAGGTAATCATGGATTATGATTTCTCTATTCACTATCATCCTGGATAGGCGAACAAGGTATGTGATGCTCTATTATGAAAAGAACCTACTACTCTCTCCAAGTTACGGATTGAGAAAGACCTTATCTTCTTAGATATGCAAAGAATGGATTTATAAATCATAAGGACAGGGGATACATCCTACCTTTCACAAATTATTGAACAACCATCCATCCAGGAGAAGATTAATGAAGCAGAAATGGATGATGTGGAGATACCAAAGAGGGTGAATGGATTAATGGAAGGGAAGTTGTAAGAGATCCATATTGATGATGATGGTGTGATTCTGTTTATAAGGGAGATTTGTGTGCCTTCATCACCTGGTATAATGAAGGAGATATTGGATAATATACAAATATCAACATTATCTATCCTTCCTGGGAGTACCAAAATGTACCGAGATCTCCGAGAACACTTCTGGTTGGATAACATGAAGAAGGAGATTGTGGAATATATATCAAGGTGCTTGGTTTGTCAGAATGTTAAAGCTAAACGAAAAAAAGTCCAAAGACATGATGCACCCATTTCCTATACCCAAGTGGAAATGGGAAAATATTACTATGGACTTTGTCATGGGTCTCCTGAAGACGTCAAAGGGAAATAATGCAATATGGGTTGTGGTTGACCATCTCACCAAGGCTGCCCATTTTATCACTATTCAAGAAGATCTCTCACTTGAACAACTGAAATGATATATGTGAAGGAAGTGGTGAGACTGCACGGTGTTCAAATCTTTATTTTCTCTGACTATGATCTAGGGTTCACATCTAAATTCTGGAGGAGTCTTCAACAAGATTTGAGTACTGAATTAAATTTCATCATGACCTATCACCCCCAAACTGATGGCCAGTCTGAAAGAACTATTCAGACACTTGAAGATAAGCTAAGAGCCTGCTTTCTTTAATTCAAAAGTGGTTGGGATCATCATCTACCATTAGTTGAGTTCTCAACCAACAATATCTTCAACTTGAATATTTAGATGGCTCCGTATGAAGCTCTTTATGGGAAGCGATGTAGAACTCCAACTTGATTGGATGAAGTTTGTGAAAGAAAGGTACTTGGACCTGATCTTGTTCAAGAGATGACAGATAGGGTTCAAGTCATCCAGAAACCCATCAAAGAAGCTCAATGTTGGAAAAAGAGCTATGATGACAACCGTCAAATGGACTTGGAGTTTTATGTTAGAGATATAATCTTCTTTTGAATATCTCCATGTAAGAGAGTCGTGCGACTCAGGGTGAAAGGGAAGCTAAGCCCAAGGTATATTGGCCGCTTTGGGATCCATGACCGCATAGGAGATGTGGCCTATCATCTTGAACTTCCACCAAATATGGCTCATGTTCATGACGTGTTTCATGTATCATTACAGAGGATGTACATACTAGACCCCTCACATATACTAAACTCATAGGTTGTGCAGTTGGAAGATGATCTCTCCTATGAGGAGCAACCAATAAAGATTCTTGATCAGAGGGATAAGGTTATATGAAACAAGACAACCCATCTTGTCAAAGTGTTTTGGAGGAACAAAAAGTTTTAGGAAGTAACTTGGGAACCATAAGAGGCAATGAAGGTGAAGAACCCTCACTTTTTTGTGTAAAGTGAAATTTTGGTGGCAGAATTTTTTAAGGGGGGAAGAATGTAACATCCCCATGTTTTTCAATGGAAAATTACTTATTATATTTATGTCATAAAATCACATGAAAACACAACATAATTAAATACTAATAGCTAAGTAACCTTTAAATATAAGATTTTCATTTTTATGTTTTGAATTTAAAAAATCCGACATACACGGTTGTGTTCAAGATGATTTTTGGAGACTATTGAAACAAAAATAATTTTTGGTGAATACTAACATACCGTTGTGAATAGTAAAATACCTTTATGAATAGTATTATGACCTTTATAAATATTCAATCATCCGACATATGAGTAACCTTACCTACGAATAATTAAATAAAATTTAGACATCTTAGAAAGTGACAATTTGACCATAGGAAATGTTTTGTTATTTTATAAGTCATAAGCAATAAATTATAATTATTTAATTAATTTAAATGAAAATTTATTTCCCTATAATGTATTAATAAATTAATGAATCAATTTCTTATTGTTTATAGATAATTTTATAAGAACCTGTGTAATTTTTGAAAGCACTATTAAATCAGTTTTAACTTTAAAAAACTAATTTTTTGGGTAAATTATGATTTAAAATAAATATTAAATTAATCATACATAGAAAACTATTTTTGAAATATGAAATTAATTTTTGGATTCTACACGTTGAAAAATGGTTTGGGTATAATTTTGGGAATTTTCGGAAATACTTGAATTTTTGATGAATAGGGAAATACCACAATTTACAAAAATAAGCTAATTATAGAGTCATGTGTGATTTTCTACTGATGTCAGCCAACATGGTTCAGGATAACATTATAAAATCACATATCTTGGTCATGGAATACTCACTATTCCTTGTCTTGTGAAAAAATAAAAATCTAATGAATTTTATATTAAGGAAACCCCTCTCCCCTCCACTATAAAATCCACCCTTCACACCCTCATTACCTCATACCTATGAAGCTCCAATAATTCTCTAAAATATTCCCAAAAATATTCTCTAGCCCATCTACAAAATCCATGATATGTGGGTCTCAACAAAAGTCCAACCATGGCTTCTTTAAGTAGGATCTCAAGAGGAGGATTTAAGAGGTAATTTCTCTCCCTCTTCTCCTTTATTTTTTCATTTTTAGTTTAAGTTTATTTCTTCATATCTCCCTACCTATAATCCTCCAAATGGTATTTTAAATCCAGTATTATAAATAAACTGAAATTTAATAATTCTAATGGGGTATTTTACCAGCCAACCCTCTTCCCCTCTTCATTTTATATTATTAAAGGGAACGTTGTTCGTGAGGTGTTAATTTATCACCTTCAAGAACGACATGCATTCTTCTTCCATTTATCCCTTCAGATCAGGCCATGAAACCATTTGTAAGGATTAACCGAAATATTTTATATGTATTATCTCCTATTTAATGTTCTGGAACTAACCTATGGCCATATATCTATGTCATAAATTAAAACAAGTTCATTATGATAAAAAAACCGCCCAAATTAACCGAAATAATCATCATTAAATTATTATCTAATGATTCATCCACTTGGATATAACATGTTTCATTATAATATCATCATAACTCCTATAATATAATTAATAACATGTAAAATTATTTCCGGATGTTTACCCACATTCTACCCGAACATCAATTTAAGAATACAAGGGAACCACTAAAGAAAACCAGAAAAACAAACATTCCCTAAAAATGTTTTTAAACTCTATAACTCATCAAAACGCACATAAAATCACTTAATGAAACCATAATGATCCATATTAATGTACACATGGTTCTTGATTTCTAATTAATGAATATAATTTCATTATACATGACATTAATGAGGAGGAAGCATTCAGATACATGGTAAAGGGAAATTTCGAACCCAATTTTCTTACTTCAGGTTCTCCCTCTTTTACTCGATTTTTGATATCGTTACTCATTAAAGAACATGTTTTCATAATTTTCATTACTTTTCTAGGATATAAATGTTTTTCACTTTTTTTATGTCAAAAAAATGGTTTTCCAAAAGAACACTTCTTTTAAGGACACCCCTTTTACATCTCACTCAAAGTGGATGGTTCTTGTAACATGTCTGTTATTCCCTCTTTCTTTTGGGAACCCAAAGCATATGAATGTCTTATTATGAGATAAAACCCATTAAATTCCATGGGTTAGTTATGTACAATTTTTATATGAGTTCTGTGTTCCAATCCTGATGATGATAATGTTATGACGTGATGATTGTGCCCGGAATTATATAGCGCAATATGAATGTTTCAATGTGACCAATGTGCCCAGAATTATACAATTATCCAATAAATTGGGTATGTTGATGAATCTCATGACTAAATGTGAACTGATTTGTGAACAATATGTTATCTTGGTTCACAAGTATGTGTGGTAGTTAATCAGGAAGACATGATGTTTCATTTCTTATGCATTGCCACATTTGAAGTCTTTTAATTATGCTCCTCTCATGTACATGATCTTTTTCTTATTTCATGGTTATGATCACCCCATTCTATTTTCTTCTTATCTATTTACTTACTGGGGTTTTATCTCACCCCTTTTTATGTATATCCTTAGGTGGCTACATGTAGTAAGAAGCGGACAAGTGCCAATAAGAAGCTAGAGAAGAAGAAATTAAATAAATGTTTAAGCATAATGTTGTAATTGTTATGTACAGTCCTAGTTTGCCTATGAAACTAAACATTTGGATCCTATATGTGTAATAATATTATGTTGTTTATCTTTAAAATGATGTAATAGTAATGTAATAAAAGGCTAGGATGTTATACGCAAGGGTTTCACTGCACAAGTGTGTTTGGAAGAACTGGTGGAACCTTAGGTTAATAACAACCTGGATGACCAGACATGGGAAATTCTTAGCTCAAACCATAAAAAGTATCTATAGATATTCCTAGAAATGATTAGCGTAGGTTCCTATTCTAGGAATGGAAGTCGTGCTAGTCCTCTTAATTCATGGTTTTGTGAATGAATTGAAGTAGAATTATTTACTTTAAACACTATGGGATATAAGATTCATTATTCCACTTTTATTATCTCACATTACATGTTTGGATACGACATTGGATAGTTCAGAGGACATGAGATTAGTTCTAGGGAGATCAAAGAAGGAATCAACCTTTAGGAAAAATCATCCATCCAAATGAAGATACAAGGTGACTATTTATAGGTAAATATTATACCTTGGGCAAAGCTGGTTGGTCACGCAAGTGTTCCCATGAACGTGCATTGACGCCAATGGTCTTAGAGGTACCATGAGAGAATTGAACTTTGAGAATTTTCAAATTCATCCATTATTAATCTATCCTCTCCTCCTTTTTATAAGGCTTTTCCCTTTGTCACTTTTTCATCCATGTGATGAAATGGAGTGTCATCAATATCCCCCCTCAAGATTGTATCCTAATAAAGAGGAGGATCTAATATTGAGGTAAATGGTTGTAAAAGATAGATGAACTACACATGCATCCAAATTTGATTGATCGTATAGGTCTTCCATTTATGTCTATTGTGAAAGAAGAACTCCTCGTCTATAAATAGGATCTTCACTTTTCTTAAAAAGTTTCAGGATTTTTAAATGTGTGCTCTCTCCAAGAAAGACTTTCATGTATAATATTGTATTGCAGAAGATTTTGTTCACTGAAATACATTATTTATTATAATGAGATACTTTTCCATTAAATTTTTAATAAGTCACTTGTGTGCCATAATTCCTTTTTGAAGATTTCTTTATTTTCCAATATTTATTATAATTAACCTACTCTAACAAAAATTGATATTTCTTTATAGGTTCAATGGATCCGAAGAAGATAAAAACTACTGATTAACTATCTAGAGAAATAATTGTCGAAATGATGAATATCATAGCTCGTGATTACTATGAAATATTGGATACCAACCCTCCTAATCTGTTAGGGTATTTGATGAAATATCATCACAATATTCCAAAGAGTACTTATCTGTCACATTACAGTTATAGCCATCTGTGGGAAGTCCATACACTGGATCCAAAGAATAATCTCCTAGTATCGTTGTTTTAAGCCAATTAGACCTTCTCATTTACTAACATCTCAAGTATGGGAACCTATATTTATCTTGGGATAGTAGCCAAGGTCTATTTTATGCATCACATCTTGTATTCAGTAGATCTATAGCCACATATAGATAAACTAAATACACACTATTATTCTTCCATATTTTAAGATTCAAAAATATATCAATCTAAGGGGATTTATAAATGTTGTTACTTTCGCCCAGAAGGGGGTGTTAATCCCGCATTGTTGTGGGTGTACTAGGTACGCAAAACCTGTTCATAATTCAAAAAATATATTGAGAGAATCGAAATTTATGAGGTTTTGTGGGTAGGGAAAACCTACGTATATAAGAAAGAAGATTTTATTCCATAAATCTTGATCCAGTGAAGTCCATAGAATAATTATTTCCTTTTGAAATATGGAGAATTGCACATTAAATTTGGGGACATTAAGAATATCTTCAGGATCCAATCCTTGGAGAAATGTATGATTAATTCATTCATACAAAGGTTACATGGAATTAAAATGATAGGATTCCATTTTTTGGATGTCAGCTACTAAAAATAGCACACAATATCCCGATAAAAATTCCCACAGAATATGGGATATTCATCCAGAGACAGGTATTGGAATATTCTTGATGAAAAAGGGGGAAGTACCCATGTTCAATCATCGAATGAGTTTATCATAAGGCTCTATAGATATGTGGACCTGAATCCTTCTAATTAATGTTATAAAAATGAGTGTTTTTCAAGTGTGTATATGATATCAACTCCAAAATTCCTACCAAGAAACATGTCATTGGTTTTATGGATGTATGGATAAATATCTATTTGTTCCTATCTCTGATTCCAATGTTGGTATATGGCCTATAACATTTATTATAGCGGCCCAGTTGGAAGAGATTAAAATGGTAGGGTTGGTCACCCCAATTTTAGAAAAAATATATAGGAGTGTTTTTCACATTCTTAGAGGGAAAAATCCATTCAAAATTTCCGGTCCATTCCAGGTTTTATAGACATGGACCGTGACTCATTGTAGGGGTTATGCTATAATGAGTGACATTCAAGTCCTCGTGATATCATTCCATCCATTCGTCCATGTTTTCTCTAATATTTCACCCTTCACTTTAAAACTAAGTTAAATTCAAACAAAAATGAGTTTATTTATGAAGTTAAACATCTTTCCTTATTGGAATCCACCCATGGGAAGGTTTTTTGATGATGGTACATACAAAATTGAGCTAAAGTCATACATAATAGCCTTCAGGGATAGTGTGTTGGCAATAAGGATCGATAGAGAAGTCACAGGTGAGGCCAATGATCCTTATTGATATTTCATACCGACTTGAATTCCTACAACTGATTAATATATCTCCTCTTGTGCACATTGTATTCGAATAGCATATAATGAGGTCCTGACTGCTATAGTTTCTTAAGGCCTTGGAATTGATAGTGTTGGGGATTAATATACCTACAACTGATGAAAAAAGTAGATTGAATATCTGTTAGGTTGAATCATAGATTGTATCATACCCTGAATGTGTACTAAACAATGTTGTTACTTTAGTTTAAATAAAGAGGCAGCGTAGGAAAGAACCTTCTCATTTGGAAGGTTCATCATCTCATTCAGAGGTTTATTCATTATAGTCAGAAAGTGAGGATGTCATGGATCCAGGTTCATTGAAACGACCTTGTTCAAGATATACTCCACCTACCAGAATCATGAGATCCATTCCATTACCACCAACTGAGGATTCACCTAGGCGGTCTAGTCACCACCACCAAGAAGAGAATTGGTTTCCATTTTCTCATCCACCATCTTTGTTAACATAAATTGTGATGCTCATTAAATCTAAGGCTTTAGAATAATCTTAAAATCAGACTTGGATGTATTCATAAAACCTAATGACAGAGGTGGTCCAAACGTGGAAGGACTTTTCCTTCGAATATAAAAATATTTGTGATCTCTTATGTGAGGAGCTTCATATTCAAGGAATGGGAGATCTAGGATCCTCATTTGATATTTTCATTGACAATAACCATACTTAAGTGGATGTCAATATTTGGGAGCTGGATATTCTCTTCTATAAATACAATTATTTAGTATTTACCATACGATGAGTAAAGGATATGATGGAACATGGCGATCTTTAGGGGATCGACCCTTCATCCATTTAGGAATGAAATGATTTTTCCAATCCTAATGACGTGAGTTCTCTTCTTATCAAATTAATTTATTTTTTCCATTATATTTTTTCTAAAGCATTATTAATCAATGGAAACAACATTTTAATTTTCATCTGGACAAATAAAAATCAACTGAGGTACCATAACCATGATATATCTGTGGTGGTACTACAATCGGTTTTATTGGGTCACTCCACAAATTGGGTAAATTATCTCTAGGATGATAGGCCTTGGATGATAAGATGGTGGGACAGTTACCACCATTAGTAACTATATTTGGGAGGTCTATTATATCCCACCATTGATGTAGATGAAGAAAAAAGAACACCAAAGGGATAGTTCTGTGGCTAAATGCTTTCTCAATAGTGGTAAGTCCTCCTAATATCATTAATTTTAGCTTCATCCAAAGAAAGTGTTTAAAATTTTGGAATTTTAGGAACTCTTTTTGTTTATTTCCTCGTAGAAGATGAAATATGCCTCTAATAACTAAGGATGACTCTTCAGATCATGTTTGGATTCCTTCTAGTGATAAGACGCTTTTTAACGAAGAGGTATCTAGGCCAGAGAAAACATCATATGTTCATATCATGGCTCCTATCGCTATTGCAGGGAGATATGAGGTATCTAGTATTTGAAAAATGATTCATAAGAAGCTATATATAAACAAATGACTTCCATTTCTATAACATTTTAGGTTCATCTCGTGTATAATAAAATCCTACTATGACTGATGTAGACCCTACAACTGTCACCGATGAGGTTTTTTAGGGTCTAAAGTAGTCATATGAGGGACCTGATGCACACATTCAAAGTATTCCCATGAATGATATTAACACGAGGTTAAGTATTTAAATATAATCCATGATGAATCTTTGCATGTATTCTAAGGAAATACTAGGTCATACTAATAATCGTACTACCTTAGAAGAATTTTGGGCACTATATATAGAACCAAATAGAATTGAGTATTTTTTTATGTCCAATTAATCTTCTTGTGTAAGATTCTATAATAATGATTGGTTGTAATGTTCAGTCCCATCCAAAAAAACTACTATAGTGATGGTTCATGAAAAAACATTTAAATCACTCTAAATCCCACTATTGAGGAGGAGTCAGCTCATGGGGACCTTAAAACGGGAAATCTTCCTAAGGATGATCTGGCGCATCCCGAGTAGACCCATGGGAATGTCCCTTATCAAAAGGTTCCAGTCCAAACTACTAAGGTTTGAAATTATGGGGATGATTCTTCTCATGTTGTTGATATATTTTTGGGTAAGGATCACAAAATATCATGATTGCATCAAATTTTTTCCATTATTTAGCATATAATGTTTATTTTAACACATCATTTAGGATTGTCAGATTCTGGGGATATGTTTGAGGGTAAATCTTCTACATGATTTCTACTAACATTTAAAGGAAAGGAAACCAAAATTTTGGAGGAAGAAGAATATGGAAATTCTTTGAGTGCATTCATCTCATTGTATATCTCTCTTTATGATAGTGACAATGAGTTGGATCTTGTGTTACAGAACGATATCTGTATTTCACTTCACAAGTCTTAGAAATATATATTCAAGATATACTATGAGGTTCCCGTTGAGTAACTTCCTCTTCAAATCCCTTGGCCTTCAGCTCTGTATAGCATGTTGGGATTTGGTGGATTCAATTATCATCTGGTTCACGATGCGGTTGAGGAAACTAATTGTATGATGGATAAAGGGTGTAATCTTCAGAAAGTCTCATGATGTCCAAACTGATCACTAACATTGATGAAATATAAGATTCAGTATCCCAATAAGAGCCCAAAAATACAAAAACCTAGTAGGATTCATGCAGAAGATCAGGGAGAATATTTTTCATATAATTTACCTTCATTAAATGATAGATAATTCACTTGGGGATCTCGAACAACTTTACTACTCATTAGGATAAGATAAAAAAGAAGGGGTCATAGAAATTATTAATTATAAAGAAGCACTTCATCCAGCCAATGAAATTGAGGCTGGTCGATTGATAGAACTTCAACAGGAGGCTGACGGGGCTCAGTAGGATGTTCAAAAAATGAAGAGTTATGTTGAAGGCCTCGTGTGATTCGTGACAAAGATACTTTATATTGTGGATGTTCCTCTAGGGTATTTTTTTCTCATAAATGAATATAATTTTGTTTCTAATCATCTATGGATTTATCCTTGTATTTTTATTGTAATCATAATGTCGAAGCTGATTTTTATAGCATTACATATTTATGATAGCTAATCCTAATTACAATAAAATCGATTGGGGTGCCCTAAATTTTACCTAAAAAAGGGGTCTAGTGGGAATATTTCAACTTCTAGTATGGTTTTATGTACAACCCTATAATCATTTTCTATTCAGTGTTATCACCCTAATTATTTCATAAGATCAATATAGAGGAGACATACCAGGTGAGGTTTGTATTTTTCTATGGCTATCCATTTTTTATGAGTTTTTAGCCTAACAAGATTTGTTCCTTTTAACTTTTTATTTCTCAATATTTCATAAACCATTCTTAGTATTAGTCTAGCGAGATAAGACTCATCATTTTTTCAGGGATCCCTTTGTCAGTTTCAAACCTGGTGAGTATTATATCTCATTTTTTGGGCATTTTAAAGTCATGCATGCTAGACTACAAGGGATAGTGTTTTCCGTCAGATATATTTTACCATGAATTTTTATATGATAACACATGTAAGGATTGGTGAATATGAATGTTCTAATATAAATAAGATACTCCCAAGGGGAATCTTGATCCAAGATTATATGGCTCTCAAATCTAAAACATGATATTTGATAATATAGGAGGTCTCTCTAGAAAACATAGTCATCACTGGTTAAAAACCCCCATTACGAGGGGTGTTTTATACAATTCCAAAAGGGTCACATACTACATGGTCACGTAGCGGAATCCTTAGGCTGACATGCCCATTATGGGGGTGACTAATTCAATGCTAATGGGGGACATAATACATAGTTAGGTAAATGAGTTCTTAAAAATTTATACATTCTTTTGAAGATGAACTATAAAAGGTTAAGATTGGGATTTATCAAGACCAATGTGGGTGGATTTTCTAAGGGAATATGTTTGAGAATAATGGAATCATGTGTACCCACACAAACCATGAATGCAAAAACACACCTACACAAATTTGAGGTGTGGAAAAGGGTACATTTTTTCAGAAATAATATTTCTAATATTGTGTTGTGAAATTTAAATTCATGCATCAAGGATAATATGTTTTTTAATTTTGTGTCATGCAAAAAGTACAATTTGGGTTATACAGTTTAAGGTTATTTATTAAGGACATCATTTTGTGGTTTTAATGTCATGCAGAAAGGACATTAGGGATTTTTAATTTGAAGTCATTATATTTGATAAATGGTTCAATGGTTCTTTAATTCTTGGTAATCTATTCGAAAATATGTTTCTATATTAAGATATGGAAGGGGAGAGTTTTAACATATGATTTGATGATTTTTGGATCTGATTAGTAATATAGGAAAAAGGGCCAGTATCATAAGAGGTGGTCTCTTCCAAGAATGAAGTTCCCATTACATGAAAAACCTGTTATGGGGTTGTTTAATATGAGGCCAACTATGGTATGTTATGTAGAGTCAATAATGAAATCCTCAGTCCGACATGTGTGTTATGTGGGAGTCTTTATGCAAGGCCAACATGGGAACATAATCGATACCCATGTAATGTAGCACTCAATAAATCGTCCATTATATCAATAAAAGTGGATGAATGTTTATGGAGATTTTTATTTTCCCAAGAATAGTGGTTTATTGGTGGATAAAAGTGCCTGAATATAGAAGGGTTATTTCGAGTCGTGGATTCAAAATAATCAAGTTAATAGGTTCTCTTCGACATTCTAACCCAAACCCAAAATGTATGATGCCTCATAGCAGCAATATATTATGGAAACAATGGATTATATATGGACAAATGACCCAAGGTTATTATAATATTCTTCTAACAAGTGAAATGGGAAATGTCTAAACCACATTATTGTAGACTTTGGGGTATATAGAAAGGATATGTGGAAAATATAAAAATGTGTGATCATTGATTCGTGGCTTCTACTATACCATCGTAAAATCTTAATGCACTGGAATAGGCCTATCCCAAGGGAGAAGCTACCACTGGTTGAAAACCCCTATTATGGGGGCTATTTTATTCAAGGAAAACTAGGGTAAATACTATATAGTCAAATAGTGGAACCGTCAGGATGATAGTCACATTATGTGGGAAACTTTATGCAAGGCCAACTAGGGAATGTACTACATAGCCAGTTAAATGAGCTCTCAGGTATCATACATTCATAAACAAAAATCCATTGAATTTTTACGAAGATATAAGATTATTCATGAATAGGATTATGAAATGGGAAGGGGGAAATGTTCAAAATACAATGGAAGCATTTAGACAGATATATTCTATGAGTTTGGAGTCCCTTTCATAGATCTAACTTATATGTAGAATGGGGGAATATCTTGTTTTCTTACTGGGGTCTCTAAAGAGATTACCCAAAATACAAGATCCTACATGTATTTTTGAGTGTATGTGGGAGAGGGGAAGGTTTTTTACCCCATGATTGGGAAAATAATCTATGGTCTAGTATTCACTATGTAACTCAATGGGATGAGAATCAATTCATATGCGGCTCTTTGAGGGACTGTGAAATTTTTCATCATGCGGTAAGGACGTCTGGAATGACTTATCATGTCTTGTAGTTAGGATCATAATATTCTCAATGTGAATAGGTACAACATACTTATACAGATAAATCCTTTACCAAACTTTTAATCCCACATGATCTTTTGTCAGTGTGATAAATAATGAGTGGTAAAATATTCATCTACAACACAAAGGTAACACAATTGAAGGATTGGGGTATTTCAATTATTCAGTGGTTGATCCAAGAGATAGTATCTAATAATCGCTACATATCTTATTAGGATAAGAATCATGTCACATGTATTTATTGGGTTTCCCTGGAGTTTAATTACATCTGGTAAAGACATGATGAACTAAAGTGAACGGGTGAGAATGTTGTGATTGAACCACATTGATGGACCCAAGAATCGTTACATGTCACATTAGGTTGAGAATCAAGCCTTACATGGTTCTAGAAAAGATCCCTATGTATATATGATTCATGAAAAGTAGTTAAAGGGGATTTAGGATTTAATCCTTACTAGACCAGGGACTAGGACCCATGCATCACTATGTATCTCAATAGGATGAGTATCAATAATCAGGTTTTTCTTGAGGTTTGTTCCACACCAATCGGACATTGATTTCCATGTTGTGTAAATACGATAATTTCGTTTGAGGAAGTGTGGACTACTACCCCCTCAATGTGATATGACTCATTACAGCTATACATGGAATTTATAAAGGATAGTTGTGTTAAGTATATGATAAATATATGAAATTAATATAATACTAGTATAATAATATACATTTATATAATTTAATTATTATTCTTTTAATGTGACATTGAAATGAACGTAGTGTTCATGCATACTTACAGTCTACTATCTCCATGAACGGTACATTTCATTTCTTATCTAAAAATAGTATATATTATTCTTAATATATATATAATAAATAAAATAGTATATTTAAATCAGGAATAATATTCTATATATGAATTAATTATGACCACATGGACAATTTACATCAATACAAGTCAATTTTTGACTTATTTACCGAATATTGACAAAATGGCTGATATGAACATAAATGGTTGTGAAATTTTTATATCATAGTAAAAAGTGATATAAAAAGAATAATAAACATGAAAACTGATCTCATGAAATTATAAATTATCATAAATTTGTTATTAAGGAAAATAAAAAACATACGAGACCAGTCGGACTCAAGGTAAGGAAAATTATAACTCAATCTCCATTCATTGACTTAAATATCCATGCCATTGGTATTATTTCTCCAAGAATATGTGTGAATGACCAATGATTGTTTTAAACATAATATTCACATATATTGGGTGCATTTATGTTTTTCAAACATATTTTTTTCATTGATTTACCCTTAATATAATGATATGGTCTTTGTAATAGACTTCATCTGAATCTCCTTTAGTTGAGGAATATTTCAATAATAAACCCCACCTTATTTTATACGGTGTATAAAAATCCCTTCTGAATATTAATTTCATTCAATGGTTTTTTAAAGGAATATTCTTCTATGAAATGTTTTACTAAACGAAAAACAGAATATTTTTAAACGTAAGCAGTGAAAATTAATTCTCTTCTACTGTAACCATTATTTTATATTAGTATTCTTCTATAAGCTGTATTGTTTTTAAAAGTAAATGAAATCCTTTATTCCCTTGTTGGTTTTTTGGTATTCAAAATGGTTTTGAATGTGGATTTACTATTTCAATATCATGAAATGATTTCTTGGGATTGGAAATGAATTTTTAATAGTGAAATGTTGATTATTTAAATCTTTATGTGTTATGATTATATAATAGTTCTTGGTAATTTGATAGGGTGGTTATGTGATAAACCAAATATGGGTGGTTCTGTGATAAACCAAGGTTGGGTGGCTATGTTATAACCTGTAACACATTGGGTATGGATGTTGACTGTATGGTGATTCCATTTATAAGAGGTATATGTGTGGATGTCAACCATATAGTTAATCAATTTATGTATGATTATGTCCCAATTTACCTTTATATTTTATATGTGTTTTATATGAGTTTTATAATAATATTTATAATACAAAAAGGGTAATAAAAAATCTTATATTCAATGAAGAGTATTTATTACATCATAATGGTTAAAATTATTTCTTTTTGATAAAGTATTAACAGTTTATATGTTTTTTTAAGAATCATAAGTATCCCGCTTTATGTATCCCTTACTGAGATTTTTTATTCTTATCCAAATTTCGAAAAAAATTTCCTAGGATTTAAAGGATAATATAGTCAAGGTTGGGATTAATGAATATTTATTATGTTTTAACTAGAAATTAAATCATATTTCTTTTTTAAAAGTTTTTTTAATGAAAAATTCTATTGTGAGTATATGTGTCTACTTTTAAATATTTATGTTGTTATATATGAGTTATGAAATAATTCTCTAAATCTCTAAACATGGAAAAGATACTATATGTGGATTCAAGTAAAATTATGAATTATCTCCAGATTTTGTAATGTTTATGGATCGGTCCTTATAATTAGTAAATAATATGTGGTATGATTTATATATATTGTTCTTTATTATATTTAAAATAAAGTAATATTTATTATATAGTATTTATTTAGATGTATAAAGGTAGTCAATACTTAATGTAAGAGATTTTTGTCTCAATTTTCCTTCTTAGAGTCATTTGTAATGTTATTCCAAAATCTTCTTTTATATGGAATATGTGAAGCCCCTTTGACTGGAAATGTCATGAATTTACTTATTCTAATTATATTAAAAGTTTCAATTTAAATTATTATTTTAGGGGGATTATGATTCAACACTACCAAAGTGGTAAGGTTTTTATGTTACAGTCTCATAATTTATCATGATTGCTCTTGATTATGATTTAGTGATGAAATTATATGATCTATATCTATAGGAAATCATTTATTTTCTTATCTTATAGTTATTTATTTACAATAATTTTTCCATTCATTTTTCTATCTTTATGTACTCGTGATTCCAAAATGATGTTTTTAAGAATAAACATTTTTATTTCTCTCTTTTTTCAAAAAACCTTTTTCTTCCAGAAAAATTTTTTCTAAAAAATTCCTAAAATATTTCTAAACTTCTCAAAATGATTTATCAAATACATTTTTACCCATGTTTTAATTTTTTAAACAAATTTAAATGAATCTTATTATCATTTTACAAATAAGGCGTGTTGGGGTTTTACTAAAAACATAAATGGAGACATTATTTTAACATGTGCAACTTGAATAGTTATTTCCCAACATTACGACCATTATTTTATTTTAATACTACATAATAATTATTCAAATATATTTTCAAATAAAAAATTTCAATAATTTTTTATAATTTTTTAATATTCAAAATGGTGATTTTCAAAGAAAGGATATTTACTTCAAGAAATAATCCAAGAGATTTTCATTCAAATTAATTTTATATATAAGATGAAAGCCTTTGATTTTACTTATTCTTTACTGGGGATATGATTCATGGCTACTATTATTATGCTTTCTATAAATGTTTTATTTTGTGATTAAAAGTTGTTTATGAAACCGATTTATCTTCCATGGGTTATACCATGATATTATTATTATGAAACTCACTTATTTTTATATGGGTTCTGCTGTGATGAAATGAATATAAAACCTATTTCTTTTCCACATGTTATGTTCTGATGAAATTTTTATGAAATCTATTTCATTTCACGAATTATGATATAATGATTTTTTAATGATCTTGTGGAACACATATTTTTATTTTCATTATGTGACTAATGGGATCTATATATCACTCTAATTCATTGGGGAAAGTCTGATATCTCATTATATAAATACGATTGGAATAGGGAATGAACCTGAATCGGTATGGGGCTATATCCACTATGATATACTTGGGAGTGAACCTTTAATACTGTAATTCATTGGGGATTGAACACAATTCACTATGATAGTCTTCGAAATGCGCCTTGAACTTATTAGGACATGATTTTCTATTCTTATGTGTATACTAGAAATCTATATAGTATACAAATGTATTTCTCTCATGGTTCATATACTTTTGTTTCATTATGATTCATGTCATATGAACTGTAAACATTTATTCCATGACTCATGTTTATGATCTATGATATGTAGGATATTGTTTTCAAATGTTATTATCATGTTCTCATACCCCTACGTTTATGAAATATTAATATATCCCATTATTACCCTTATTAATAATCTAATATCACACTTTATTATGTTTACTTTCCCTAGTTTATTATGAGAAGAATTATATATGATATATATTAGTGGTTTTATAGTTAGGTATATCTTAGTGGGAGATGATTTAGATCACTTATAGTCTATTTTTTTCTATGTTTCCCAATGTATTATACCTTAATGATCCTTGGGCATGCGTTTTTTTAATGAAATGAATATTCATATAAAAAATATAATATCTATGTATGAGATGTTTGGGTCGTTACATTTGGAATTGGATGATAGGTTTATATAACATTTGAAAACTAGTATATGAAACATTTAGTGACAATAATACTGATATGTCTGAGGATAAGTATAAGGATGAATCATATTATAGTAAAATGTAATCTAATTTTGGTAAAGGATAGAGAGAATAATTTCCAGGGAATTAAATTCAGGTCTAGATACTACAAGAAAAGTTTTATCTGTCATAGGGGTACCTAGGCGTAATGACATAAAGAAATGTAATAATGAGATAGACTTTACCATCACCTGGTGCATGAAAATTGGCCTTACTAAACACCGAGTCTGACACTCCTAAGGGATATGCTTTGGAAATTCACAAACACTTTATAACCAATCATGAAGAATTTAAATAAATGATGACTATCAATTCCATAGGGTAAAACTATGTTTTCATATATTAAAAATAAGGTTCCATGATTTATATTAAAAAATAAGCAATTTTTCATGATAATGTGGTTCCCCACTATGATTATTTCTTATTACACAATGATATTTAGTTTTATTTAATGAATGGAACCTAAAGAAACAACATTAATACTGAGAAAGATGGAAATTTAAATGAATTTTTTCCTGATTAGCAAATCATTATGGGATATAGAATGAAAAATCTCATTTATATTCTCACAAAACATTCTGAAACTATGAATCACGTTGAACATTAAAATGATAAAAGAAATGAACAACGTTTTGTTGATTCCTTTATAAGTCAATGTCAACTATATTTTAAGGGTTTTTCTAATGTATTATTTATTTAATAATGGATATGAACAACTACAAATATATTTTATTTTCTATAGTGTTCTAAACTTGAAAATGTAATTTTGGTTGTCGATCATTTGGAAAGTGAGGTGAATCAATGGTTGACTCTCATCTACAATACAAGGGAACATGATGAAATTGACTACATGGAGTTAGATGAGTATAAGAGATTATTTTACAATACATATTTTCCATGTATAATTTATACAAAAATTTATAAGTAATTACTTGTTCTAATGAAGAATGATGGTGAATCTTTTGGTGTATATGAGGAAAATTTTACAAGAATTGTGAGGTATGCTTCTGTAACTATTATCCAACCAGAAAGTAAGGTTGATCGATTTTTTACTGACTTAAAATAAATTCTTTGAAGGGATTTATCTATAAGTTATTGTAGTACATATCAATAAATCATTATATATGATCTAATGGTCTAAATAGATGTCTTAGTTACCCATAAATCTCTAGGTTTTGACAAGAAACGAAAGATAGAGTCCAATCGAAACTCTAAAAACCATGGAGTGATGAACGATGATATTTCCTTTATGATAAAAATGGGGAAGGAAGAACGAAGGAAATATTATTAAGGGGACTATTATATTTTTTATGTGTGCGAAAGGTGTTCATCAATAAATTGATTGGTGAAGTGATTATAAAAAGTTTGCTGACGATGCGAATAGAAAGAAATCTACACATAATGAACCACCAACACTCCAGTGTTTAGATTTCAACGGGTATGGGAACCATTATAACTAGTGCCCATGTTTTATGGTAATGGATTATGATCAATGTTAGCAACATATTAAGTAGAGGGATAATGTGAAATCTCATGTTATCACTATTTCTAATGAGGAGTGCGATAAATAAGTGGTGAGAGGTACACTTACCATCCACATTAGAACTGTTAATATATTATTTGACTTTGGATCTACCCATTATTTTGTATTTAAATAATTTTATAATGGTATCTATATATCTTATAAATTATTAGATGAAGATTTTGTAGTGAAACCCCTAATGTTACGATGACTGCTTCTCAACTATATGATTCCATTCCGGTTGATGTTTGTGGGAATGTGCTTCTATAAAATAATTTCATTCTTCCTCTGGTTGAATTTGATTCAATCTTAGGAATATATTGTCTTTATCAAAAAAAAATACCACATCAATTTCTGGGGATGGAAATTCATGTTTTTTTTTCAAACAATCCTATGATCATCAATCGATGTGATAATAAGTATGAACTTCTGATTGATATCACATACATTGTATGGGTATTTATTCCCATTCATAAGGGATTTTTTCTCATATAATTGGGGAGGAACGTGAAAAAATGATAAAAATATTGTGTTGGAATTTTTTTTGTCATTCCAAAATATTTTCCTATCCTTCCACAGAATCATGAAGTTGAGTTTTCCATTGAACTAATTCCCAGTTCTGCACCAATTTTTAAGACTCCCTATAGAATAGTCCAGATCGAGTTGAAGGAATTTCAGAAGTAACTATAGGAAATTACAAAAAAGGGATTCACTCCTCCAAGTATGTCGCCTTGGGGGGAACATTATTTTTTAATAAAATAAATATGGATAAATTTGACTCTTCATTGATTATGAGGTGTTTAATAAGATCACAATCAAGAACAATTATCATATACCCCATATTTATCACCTATTTGATCAACTATATGGATATCAATAAAATTATAGGATTAAACTCTATTCCGAATATCATCAATTGAGGGTCAAGAATGTGGATATACACTAGAAAATATTCAATAAAAGGTATGGATACTATGAATATATATTGATTCCATTTATTATTACTAATTCCACCTTTAACTCCATGGATTTAATTAATATATTCTTTAGAGATTACCTTAATCAGTTTGTGGTAATATTTATAGATAAAATTCTTATCTATTAAAAGTGTGATGAATCACATTAGTATTACTTTATAATATTTCTAAATACTATACGGAATAATAAACTATATGAAAAATTTCAAAAATGTGATTTTTTATTGCACAAGATATCATTTTGTATCATAAAATATCACGACAGCATATATCGATCGATCCATCAATGATAGAGGATATTTAATGTTGTTCTAGAACAACTATGGTGAATAAGATCTAATATTTTTATAGTTTGGATTAATATTATCAATGGTTTCTATAAAACTTATCATTACTATCTAATCCACTCACTAAGTTAACCAGAAAGGGTTCAGAGATCAGTTGGGTATATGCGTATGAAGAAAATTTCAAATAAATGAAGAAAATAGTAGTTAATTAACAAGTGATTACGTTACCCAATAGTGTAGAATGATTTTTAATATATATTTAGGCATCCAATTCTTTATGGAATTTAAACTAATGGATCTATAAATAATGAAAAATGTGGAGAAATATTATCTTTATCAATTAAATTTTCAACCATTTATCCAAGTTAATATTAAAGATACACAAAAGGAATATGTAATGCTACAACAGATAGTTATATATATTCATGAGTTTAACCATCATCATGATGGAGTTATAATGTTTAGGAACTGTGTATTTTTTCTATCCATACCATATTTGAAGAATATTTGTTAGAAAATATCATAGTTCTTTTTTCTCTATTAATTATATAGGTATGAAGATGTATAAATATTTGAAATAGTATTTTTGGTGGGATGGAATAAAGAGAGGTATCTAAGAGTATGTATCTTGGTTCACGGAATGTTAGCAAGATAAGGATGAGCGACAAAATCCTAAGAAGATGTTTCATTCATTACCCATTCAAGAATAGAAATTGGAATACATCACAATGTATTTTTTTCATTATAATCCCCAAAAATTCATAAAGGGAATAATGTAATATGGGTTTTGGTAGACTACCTTACAAATTTAGAACACTTCCTTTCAATCAAATAATATTTCTCTAATGATAATCTTGTCAATATCAACATTAAAGAGGAAGTAATTTTTCATGGAGTACCACATTCAATTGTATCTGATAACGATATGAGGTTTGCCTTTAAGTTCTAGAAAAACCTTCATCAAGATCTTGATATAATGATTATTTTCATCACTTTTTATCATTCTCAAATATATGGTTACTCTAAGAGAAAAATTAAAAACCTATAAGATATATTGATATCTTGTTCTATTCTATTAAATGGTGGCTGGGAATAACACCCTCCTCTATTTTAGTTTTGACACAATAATATCTTTCACATCAGTATTTAGATGTCTCCATATAAATCCCTCTATAGAAATAAATATAGATCTCCAAAATGATGGAATTATGTTTCATAAATAGATAAATTATTACTTGATATGGCTAAATAAATGATAGAGAATGTTAGAACCATTCAACAACACTTAAGGGAGGCACATACACGATAGAAAGGTTATGTTTATGATTTTCAATGTGATCTAAAATTTGAATTTGGAGAAAATGTTTTTCTAAGAATTAATACTTCGAATAATGTATTGAGAAATCAAAATAAGGGAAAACTAATCCCTAGGTATATTGGAGCTTTTGATATTCTTGATCGTATCAGGATAGTATCCAATATGTTATTTTATCCACCAAATATCTATCAAGTTCTTCATATGTTTGATGTATTTCTCTAATGGAAGTACATACAAAATCATTTTCATGTACAATACTCAGAGGTTGTACCACTGTAGAAATATATTTCTTATAAGTAACAACTAGTGATGATTTTAGATAATATAGATAAATTTCTATGAAACAAGACCACTCATGTGGATAATGTTTTGTGAAGAAACAACTTGTTTGACGAAGCAATATAGAAACATGAGAATATTTTAAGTCAGGAGTATCTTCATCTATTTCTATCAAGGTGATTTAATTTTAATTGATAAATTCATTTTAAGGGGGGTAGAATTTAACTCCATAGGATTTTATGAAATATTTTTTTTTAAAAACTAAATTTCTTTGAGGGCTTGTGTGAAATGAAACACATAGTTTTAACAACCCATGACAATATGTTAATATTATAATTTTCATAGAAAATAAATTTGGTGGGATTATTATTAAAAATTACATTTTAAATATTACATATAATGGATTTTTATAAATAAAAAATTTTGATTAAAAAATTCTTAATTTCCAGTAAAGTGTTTATAAGTTTTGAAAATAATATTTTCACAAAAAAATTCTTTTTTAATTTCATTGTGAAAAATTATAAAATTAAGTTTTAATACTTTATAAAATTAATTTTATAAATTAAACATATTTTTTAAATATTCATGTTAAAATTATATTAGGGTGAATTATTTTTATTTTTCCAAAAAGATTAATTTATCAATGACTAGTAAAAAATACAGGTTTTCTTGAAAACATCCTCTTCTTTTAAAAGAATTATAAGTTAAATTTTTTTTCAATATTGGGTTTAATATAGAAATAAGTAAATTATATATCAATTAATTCAATTTAGGTCATTTTATTTATTTTAACATTTAATTTTGATATAATGTTTTTTAAAAGATTTGATCATTTTCTCTTAGAAAAAAATATTTCTCATCACATTTGTGGGTTTATTTTAAAATAAAATTTTGTAACTTATACAAAATTAATTAGAAAAAATATATTCTGTATTTTTAATAAAAATAATTTATATTATATAAAAACATTAATATATTTTCTATCATAATAGATATTAAGAAAGGTAAAAATTAGTATTTGTGTTTATGGTAAAAATGAGTTTATAGGGGGAAACGAAAAAATGGGTTAAAAAGGACTTTATATTTGTCCAAAATCCATATTAGGTCCATATTTAGACCATATAATGTTTAATTCTACATAATCGTATATTTTGGTCCCTTTATAATGCGAAATATGTGGGTATAACTTTTTCTTTCCAAAAATTACAAGTGTTCCACTTACTTTGCCAATAAAGGGTCACCCATTCTTCTTTCCTATTAATACTTCCAAAAACAATTGTTTTAGACATTACCTACACAAATATCTTCATTAAATCCTTCCTTGAATCCTATAATCTGTAGTTTGGTCATAAATCCATCCTATGAAGGATGTTGGTGAAAACCCAAGAAGATTACTTAAAGAAGATGTAGTGTTCTTCATGGAGAGTCTTTATATTATTGATTCCTCCATAACCATAAATTATCACTACAATAAATTGGATATATACCAATGAACCTATATCAATGGATTGAAAAACCATTGGTATAGGTCTTATATACCAATGATTTTTCTAAAACTATTGTAAATATACCATATGGAGGCCATTTACCAATGATTTTGTCCAAACTATTGGTATATGTGATAGATATACAAATATTTTTTTAAACCAATCGGTGTACCTACCATAAAATGTCCATATTCCAATATTTGCAGTAAAAATTTCTGTATATGTGATATTTATAAATATTGTTTGGCCAAAACTATTGGTGTAACTACCATAAAAATACCTTATTCCAATGGTTTTATCGAAACCGTTGGTATAAGTGATAATTATTCCAATGGTTTTAACCAAACCATTGGTATATATTCCATAAAAATACATTATACCAATATTTATGCCAAAATCAATTTTATAGGTCCCAAAAATACAAATACATATACCAACAGTTTTTAAAACTGTTGGTATAGAGCAATAGTAACGGTTTTGGAAACCATTCGTATAAGTATTCATATTTTTTTATGAATTATATTTTCAAATTATATTGAATACATAAAAATATATATAAATTTTAAATTTATATATATATATATCATATTATATTCCATCAATTCATTTTATATTCGTGGTTAGGTCACTGAAATATAATTCAGAGGTGTTTTGATAGAAATCAGTCAATCTTTTTTTTACATTACCTATACCAACGGTTTTCAAAACCATTGGTATAGGTATTTCATATGAATTATAAATATTTTTTGGTAACCATTGGTATATAAAAACTATAATAATGGTTTCCCAAAAACATTTTATTACCATTTCATTGGTCTATACCAATTAAATATTATCCAATAGTCCCCCATAGAGTTGGTATAGGCTATACTAATTGTTTTGGGACCTATAACAACGATTCATCTCCATTGGTATAGAATTATTTAATAATAGTGTCTGAGGAAAACCTGATTATATAATAACCTTAGTAAACTTCATATAATAAGATTTTTTTATGTTATGGACATGACTTACAATAGTCTCCACTTACATCAAATGGGATAGAAAATCATTACTCATGTCCACAATGGACTACCTCTTCGTGAACTGATGTTATTCATTTACTATCACCACATATCATGGAAGTGTATAAAGATAGATTAAATTTATATATATAATTTTTATTATATTATTATATAAAATGAATTTTTATATCTCATATACCTTCTTTCTTCAATTCATTATGAATACGAAAATTTCAAACGCGTGTATGGTGAACTACCACCTCGTGAAGCAATATAATTCATTCACGATTTACATGGAAGGTAATAAGGATAGGTTTAATGAAACTATATTATATATGTGTGACATAAAAATTATTCTATAATGTTAATATATAATTTATCTTAATTTATTCCAATATATTATGAAAATAGAAACATTGGTCATGCATGCATACAGACTATCGTCTCCATGAACAGTGTATTTCATTTTCTATCTCTAATTTTATAGATTATAGAAATAAATATACAATTAATATATATTATATTTATATAATGGTTAAAATTATATAGATTATGGAACCTTGATCAACATAACATGTCCAAAAAATAACAAATCAAAACATATATGAAAGAAAGTAGTTATTACCGAAAATAGGACATCAAATGGGATTGTTAATAAACAGGTAATAAAATTTCATAAGTAAGTCATATATGGTATGATATATATATATATATATGGTTATTTAATATATTTATAATAAACATATATTTATTATACATCATTTTTGAAAATGTGTGTAGGAAGTGGATAATTAAGGACATTTATTTTTATCTCGATTTTCCTTCTTTGAGACATATGTTATGTTTTGAACCTATATTATTTTATGATGTGTATATGAAGAACCATTGATATTTTATATCATGATTTTATTTATTATCATTATATTATAAATTTCATTTAATGTTATTATTTAATTTGTCTTATGATTCAATTTTACTAAAGTGGTAATGGTTTTATGTTACAATTTCATTGTTTAACGGGATTTCCCTTGATTATGCTTCTAATTATGAAATCATATGATATATATCTAAATGAACTATTTTATTTTCTTATAATGTTGTTATTTATTAAGAATACATGTTTCCCTTCATTTTTCTCTCTTTATGAACTCAATAGTTCAAAATAATGTTTTTAAGAAATATCATCATTATTTCTCTCTTCAATCGAAAACCTTTTTTTTTTCAAAAACCAGGTTTTCTAAAAAATCATTCAAAAAATCTTTTTAATATTATCAAATTGATTTATTAAAAAAATTACCAATGTTTTATATTCTACCAAAAAATGTATTGAATACTTTTATCATTTTCTAAACAAGGCCAATTTAGATTTTACCGAAAATGTGAAATGAATATTTATTTTAATGTTCTAAAATAGAATGGAAATTTCCTAAAATCAAGGAAATTATATTGTCTAAATATTAATATATATTTTTTCAATGTTATTTTCATCTAAAATAATTTCACAATGATTTTTAATTTTATAATTTAAAAAAATGTGATTTCAAATAAAGGATATTTTCCTCAAGAAAGGTTCCAATTTATTTTTCTTTCAAAATATTTTTTCATATAAGATTACATAATTTGATGTTACATATTCTTTACTATGTATATTATCCACTTATTAAACTATTATTCATTCTCTGTTTGGTTTTGGTTTATGATGACATGATTTTAATGAAACCAATTTCTCTTCTATGAGTAAAACCATGTTAAAATGCTTATGAAACCTATTTGTTTTTATACTCTTTATGATTTTATAAAATTATGAAAGGAATATGAAATCCATTTCTTTTCAATATGTCATGATATAAATAATTTGTTTTGGAATCCATTTCATTTCATGGGTACTAATATGATGAATGTTTTATGATCTTTTAGAACACATATGTATGAATTTCATTATGTGATGGGTGGGACCGATATCTTCGTCCAATGCATTAGGTAAATACTGATATCTCATGAGATAAACAATATTATAATATGGAGTTAAACTAGTTCATTGGGGGGAGTTTTTCACTCATGTATTCTTGGGAGTGAACCATGACTACTTGGATGGTTTGGGGAGTGAACTCAAACAACTATGATAGTTTTGGAAATAAGACTTGAACAATTTGGTAAATATTTTTATATGTATATGTGTATTCAAATAATATATATTGTATGCCCATGTTATTCGATAATGGTTTATGTTATATGTTTCCATTATTATTCATGTCTTATGCACTACAAATATTTTGGTAATGACTCGAGTTTATGATCTATGATAGGCATAGTATGGTTTTTGAGTGTTATTATCATGTTATTATTCCCATATGCTCATGATATGTTGATATCTCCTTTTTCGACCCATATTTGGAATCTAATATAACCATTTCATATGTTTTTATTCCCCAGATTTGGATGACAATTATTATGTATGATATGTCTATGATGGCTTAGAGTTATAAAAACATAGTGAGAGATAATATAGCTCAATTATGGAAAAGTTGTTTATATGTACTTGTTCCTAAAGAAACTATAACTTTTGGATCCTTAGGAATATTTTTTTTAATGCAATTAATATTCATCTAAAAATATTTAATATTTATGTATGAAAATTTTGGTTCTTTACACCCTCTTATATTAAAGGTGGGCATGGGGTCTCACCCTCGGCTTACAATAGGCCCAAGTGGGGTCTCGATGGGTCAGGTTAAAACAATTAAACAATCCATGGTCATTAAGTTTAAATGATGCTTTTGTTATAATTATTTATGAAGTTAAAATTTCTTTTCAAGCGTACTTTAACCATTATGAAATCGATAACGAGAAATTTTGGGGGATTTTGAAACTATAGATGGTGTTATTTTAATTAATGAGATAATTATTTATGTATCCTTCCCAAAACAAAATTTTTCTTAAATATTTATATAATGTTATCTAAGTAATTAATTTTTCCAAATCATCCATGTTATAATTTCAGAGCATTGTTCAAGTAGGTGGTCAAGACAACATAAACATTAACATACCATGATTATTGATTATTATAAGTTGATTTAGTTGAAATATCATTACAATGGTTTCATAATGATATAATAGAGTGTTTAGTATTGTGATATATATAAATTATAAATGAATTATTTAATGAATTAACGGATATAAAAATATTAAAAAATTGGAATTAAATAGTTTCTTCTTAATACGCTTTTTTTAACGAATGAATTTTGGATAATTGTTTTTTGATCATATCATTAATACGTTATACAATTTGTAATGTAAAAAATTAATTATATCATAAAAAATGTATTTATCCTTTAAAATCATTCTCATGACTATCCATTGAAGGTTGTGATGAAAAGAAATATGGAAATCGATAGTTCCATGGAGGCGGTAGTCCACATGTATACAAGGTTAATGAGTTAATTTTCCATAGAATAGGGAAAAGAATTAATATAGTTTATAATTTAATAATTTTAAATATATCATAAATAATATAATTATATAATAATTTCATTAATTGTTTCATCCTTCTAAGGAGGTGATGGAAAACGAAATATGTTGCGTCGTGGAAGTGATAGTTCGTACAACACACGATTAATGTTTGCGTTATTTTTAATGGAAAAGGGGAGGGTATTTAAGGCTTCTAACACCATTATGATAATATACCAGAATAATAATGATACTGATTTTACAATTTAATTTAGTGAAATGAAATTTTATGAAGAATAAAACAACATAAATGAATAAATATGACAAAGATTATTTACTAACGTATACCTCACGTTTTAGATTATATCATTTTAGAAGGGTAATAAACCTTTGATAGATAGTATCATGATAATAATATGACCTACTTAATTTTTCTAGGACTGTGGGAGAGTTTTGGGTAATCTTTGAGCTGAAATTATTGGGTTTTTGGGTGAGGGTAATTGATGATATGAGTTCCCCTTTTATATGTGAAAAGGAGTGGTATTTTTCTAAATATCCAAAACATTTCAATAATGGGAGTTCAATATCATGGAAAGTGGATCCAAAATTGAGAAAAAAATTAATAGGGGAAATTTAAGGTTAAAAAAAACCTCATTTAATAAATTAAAATCATTTTCTAAACATATTAGTACCTTAACATCTTAGGTTTCTCTTTTTTACCACTTTGGTTTTCAACATGGTGGCAATTTTTTGCCTTGGAATTTTCTCCTTTCCTCCCAAAAAGTAAAATGGTCTTTATTATGTAATTTTTAACTAATTATTCAAAATATGAAGTATATTTTCTTTTTCATATTTTTTAAGTGATAAAAATTAATTTTAAAATAAAAAATGTATAATGTACTAACAACATTTTTTAAATAATGTAACTTCATTTCTAAAATATAAAATATGAGTTTATGAATTAAAGCCACTATTTTAATAGTTATAAATTCACATATAAAATACATATTTTTCATTATAAAAATGATTCATGTATTTCTAATTCATAGTTACCGAGAAAGTTCAGGTACTGAGCGAACATGGAAAAT
This sequence comes from Viscum album, assembly GCA_963277665.1. Taxonomy (NCBI): domain Eukaryota; kingdom Viridiplantae; phylum Streptophyta; class Magnoliopsida; order Santalales; family Viscaceae; genus Viscum; species Viscum album. The sequence continues at coordinate 305,831,821 of OY728166.1, forward strand.
AAAAATTATTAAATAAGATAAATATACAATAGTGTCAATGATTGTGGCACAAAATGCCACCAAAATATGGAAGTGGAAAAACAAATTCCAACGAAAAAAACCAAAATCGGGATAACTCATCCACAAAAAAATGACTACATGATCTAAATTTTTGATGAACTAAATAGTTCATCACATTTTATGCATCAATTGGAAAAATTATCATGTCAAACGCCCACATACCTCAAGTCTATATCCAAGCTATTCTGGCACAAAGTCATTGCCAATTTCCACACTGCATCTGAAGATCACTTTTCCCCAAAACCAAAGCCCTTCTCCAGCCATAACCATCCTTCGGAGACTATGTCTACATCAAGTTACCCTCCATCGTTGTCCACCATAGTTCCCTGCATCGTTTCCATCCATTAATTTCTAACCTTATCCATCGACAAACCCCCTGGCTACCATTGTGACATCTCTCACATGTTACAACCCCATATCTGCATCCCATAGTGCCTGAGTTCACTACTGGAGGTTCCTGCAACATCTTCCACTATCCCTAGCCATTATTTCCACCACTGGGAAATGTAATTCTTCCCATTCACATGATGTTGGCATCACCTGAAACTCTCATTGAGAACATCTCTGAAGCCATTGAGAATGTTTCACCAGATTTTTTTGTCATTAAAAACCCACCAGCATTCCTCCCACAAAAATGAAATTTTGTCACATACACATCTCAATGACACCACATCTTGTAACCTAGGACATCACCAGCTTTCCTCATGGACATTGTTAACACAACCATCCCAAATCATCACAACCAATGTCCCAAAATCTTTGTTCCACTTGTCACCCATGACCATCAGAGACATCTGATGGGGCAATCATCAGGGGAACATCCTATACAACTTATAAATATCTATACCACTATGAGAATGTTTCATAATAAATGATCCATAATATCTTCTAGATTATATCAACAACACTCTAATTGCACTATCATCACCTCACTCTATTTTAGAATCCCCAAATATGAGGTCCTCCTCTTATGATCATCCTTATACTATGGTTTTTCACCTTTACAAAAAAACTGAGACAACATCAAAAAATTGAATTTAGATAGATCCCCATAAAATTTAACATTTTCACATATCTCTGAATAAACCTTATGATGGTCAAAAATTTTTATTGGGAAGTAGTAGCCAAAAGGCTCATTATTCCCTAAAACATCCTGCTTATTTCAATCATCCAGAGAGATGATAGATTCAGAGAAATTTATAACGCAATACTTGTAACACAATAGAGATAGAATCTCTCAAAATGGGAGTTATTATGTATCCTTTGTCTCTCTATAATTCATACTTATATACGAATAATTTCATTAATGTCTTGTTATTTGTAGAAATATTCTTTTTATTTATTCACCTAAAATTCAATATTTTTGGAAAAAAGAAGAAAACTTTATTTTAAGATAATATGAAAATTATAAATTAGTAAATTATGATAATTTTTTAAAATTAAAATCGTAAAATATAAAAAATTTATTTTTAATTGAAAACATAAAATAGGGTAAAATTTTCTTTTTTATTGAAAAAAAGCTTTTTCTATATTAACTATTATTTTTATTATAAAGTAAAAATATATATTTTTTAAATATATCTTGTTGTTATTCAATAAAAAATTTTGTTCCTTGAAATAAAATTCATATTTCTAAAAAATACAATTTGAGCCTAAAGTGAATTTTGAAAAAATTACTTTTAAAAAATTATAATATTCATGAAATATCAATACATATAAATATTTTATTACATTTTGATATATTCTTAAATTCTTTATAAATAAACTCTTATGATCACTTCTTAATACCTAAGAATCAAATAATCTTTTCTTGTTGTTTTTGGTGGTGATTCAGCTAGCATGGTTCTTATAGAAATATTTACAATCATGAACTTCTCTTATATATAGTTTTTCTCACCCTGTAGTTTCATGAGTTTGGATTTGGATTGGTGGAGGGAAAAAACTAGCAAATCTACCTGCCTTATGATTTCATTCAATTGGGATTCATAAGAATGACTACCCCTTCTAAATTCCATTTTTTACTTTCTCTATCATTTTTTGATATAATTACTTCATTTTATACCATCTATTTTAAAAGATAATTTTTTATAGTTTTATATAATATTAAAAATATGTCATTACTTTTTTATTTTATTTTTTGTGTGAACATGGTATTAAAATATTATTTATCTACAGATGATATATAGTGAAATATTGAGTTATTATATAAGTTGGGTGGAATACTACTATAATAGTCTACTGTATTTTCAATATATATTATTTTAGTTCTCTTCCTCTCATCTATATTATTTTATTTTCAAATTTTTATTTCTCTCACCATGATCTTTCTAATCTCCAAAAATTGAAAAACTAACCCTCACTATTATTTGAGGATGGATCAATGATTTTATGAACTCGTTGTGATTAAATTAATTTTTGTTATATTATTTTATGATTTTAGTAGTGGTTAAATTCATTATGGTTTTTGGGTCACCCTAATTTCCCTGCTATTGACAACTTTCTCTTTGTTAATTGATTTTCCTTCGAATAAATATTATTTAGATTGAAAAAATAGTGTTTGAAATAGTTATTTATATGGAATAGATTATTCCAAAATTAATAGATATTTTTATAGGGTAAAGAAAATTCAATAAAAATGTTTTTGAGTGATAGAAAACTTTTAGTGGAATATTGATATCTTCTCTTGAAAATAATAATTAAATTACTATGAACTCTAAAGAGTTATAGTTTACTTTTTCAACTTTTTATGTTTTATCTTGGTAATTTTTTCATTTTCATATCATATATATATTTATATCATATGTATTATCCAAACCCCCTCAATATATTATTATATTATTTAGAAGTATATTAGTTATAATATAATAGTGATAGTAGAATCTAATTGTTGTGTGGGTGGCCTCCATGTGATATCGGACGTGGGAATGCGTTAAATTAAATACTAAGTAAATAATAATATTGAATAGATATCCCTAAAAAATTGCCAAACATGAATTTTTTGATGTTAATGGAGATTTAAATATCTTACGCATTCGTTTTTAACAAAAAACCAAATAAATAATAAATTTTAAAAAATAAAAAATAGCTTCATTGTAACCATTTCTTTTCAAAAGACTAATATTTTTTATTTATATGATTATACATATTAATTAACTAATGTTGAGACCAATATAAAAGAATCAATCTCGATTATAGTATAAGAGGGATTTTGAGTGATGGAATACTTTAACAAAAAACGGAGTTACCTTCCTCTTCTCACAGCCAGATCAATGATTTATGGTTTGAGAAATAATAGAAAATTGATGATGAAGTTAATCATATTCCACCAATATTTCTTTTTTAACCCCTAATGTGTCCTTAAGAAATCCACATGAGGATCCATTTGACCTATATTGGTCATTTGTTGAAGAGTTTCTTAAATAACACATTCCATATAGCGATCTAAGTTAAAAATTCACATTTATTTCATTACATTACATTAATAATCATTTAAAATCATTAATATCCACACAAACCTATGAAATGATATTTTAGTGTATTTGAGGACAAGATACATAAGAAACACATGAGAATGTTTCTCATTAATTTAACCACACTGGAATCCCTTCTAAACATTTCATATGTAATACTAATCTTTATAACCTAGGGAAAGGATACATAAGAAAGGGGTGATTTCAAATGATTAAAAATGGATGGCTCAAAAATATTTTATATTTGGTTGGATCATAGCCTTATGAGGAAGTATGATAATGGGATAAATATATTCTTAAATAGCATGGAATAATAATCATTATCTATAAATCATGATTAAAGACATATAATCTCAAATTAACAAAAAATACCATGGAAAAAGTTCTTGTAATCGTTATATATTAAACATGATGTGAATGCTTCACTTTAATTGAACCAAACTAGAATCCCTTCAAAACATCTCATAAGTTATACTAATCTTCATAACCTAAGGAATGGAACCATAAGAAAGGGGTGATTTCAAATGTTTAATAATGTAAATCTTAAAATTATTTTATAAAGGGTTGGATCATAACTATATGTGGATGTATGAGAATGGATAAATATATTATGAAAGAGATTGGAATAATAATCATTATCAATAAGTCATGATAAAAGGGAAAATAATCTCATAATTAACAAAAAATACAATGAAAAAAGTTTGTGTAATCATGATATATTAAACATGAGTCAATAAGAATAAGCATAGGAAAAATATTATGATATAAAAGTATGGAATAAACATAAAGAGAGAAATCATATATCATGAATACCTAATGATATGGTCATCTAATAGTAATATTGGAATGATCCTCTACATACATTTTTTTCAAGGGAAAATCCTCCCATGTACCCATGGAATCAGGATAAAACAGCTATTGTACCCATTTGTATTTGGATAAATACTCCAATGTACCGTTGGTCTTGTAATAAATTGCTTTTGTACCCCTTTTATCTTAGGATAAATATTCGTGTGTACCCTTGTCCTTGGTATAAATCCTGTCTTATGCACATTGGTTTTGGATAAATCCTATATTTAGACCTTAGATTATGATAACTCCTCTCACTTACCCTTTAACATGGGGTAAATCCTCTCATGTGTTGTTCTACTTGGGATAAATCCTCTTATACACTACAAAAAAAACTGTTTGCTAACGAGGTTTTCTGTGGTGGCTTAAAAATACACTATATGGTTCCATGATGGTTTCCAAATACCACTAAAAAAGTTATCATCGGCCTCCAATGAATGTTGGTGACATCAATTTAGTAGCGGTTTCTGGGAACCATCATTGAGAATTTTTTGAGCAGACTTTTTTTTTGGTTTTAGTGGTGGTTTTCAATTTAAAAAACGGAGAGGATTTAGAGGTGGTTTAACCTACAACTATATAATCCTCTTCATAAAAATATAGAATCATATTCTGTATCTGTTGAATATCCGAATAAAAAATTAAACATATATGACAATTTAAAAAATAAATTAATTCGAAAATTAATAATAACATAATCAACAAATTATAAAATGTATTATTATTATTAGAGTAGTGGTTCTATAAAGTTGTGGAATTGTGTAACGATTATGGGATGGTCCTAACAGATCAACTAGGGAATAGAAAAATATTTTCTCTATGATTTGGGATTCATGGTGGGGGATTATGGTTGTTGATGATTTTTGGAAGAGACTTCTAGATGGATTAATGAAATTTTGAACAATTAGATTTCAAGAATATGGTTTTTATGGAATAGTTTTTAGGTTTTTATATGAATGGGCGAAGATAAGGATAAATATAATTGTTTTCTATATGATTTTTTCTAAACATAATTTTTGCATGAGTGTTCTACAGAAGTAGTGATAGGTGTTTAAGATCCATAATTAGTTAACAAAGGAATAAAAACATGAAAAGATCTGATAATATCATAGGATCCATTATATATAAGAATACATTCATCAAGAGGAATTATGATGAATTAATTTTACTATAGTATTGCTCCATAATATAATAGATTTCAGAGTAAAGTGAAGTTATGAAAAGGAATCAGGATATATTTAACTTTAATTTGAGTAGACTAACTCGTAACATTTAATGGGAGTTATAGAGTGGAAAAGTTTTTATGGGTTAGTATTATCTAAATATACTATTATAGTATAAAAATTTGGAATTTATTTCTCTTTTATCATCAATGTATTTTATATGTTAACCATTATCATGTTCAAACATGAGATCGATATCCCATGTCTATAGAACACGTGTCTTTAAAATGGTAGTGATAAATATTTTTATTTTTCTAATTACTATGGATACAATCATTATAAAATGATCAGAGTAATAGAAATAAATTTTTGTTGACAAAGATGAGCTTTTGAAAGGTGTAGACTCAGATGGATGTAGTAGTATAAATGTACTTTTTCCATAATTCACAAAGAGGAAGGATTCATTGTAGTTCATAATTCTGATATCATTATACATTCTATAAGGTGGAGTGATAGAAATAGGTTTTTTCCAATGGTTTCATTAGAGATTTGGGTTTCATTAGATCTATGAATATTTATCATTGGGGATAGTTTCATAAAAATAAAATGACCATACAGATTTATACCATGGACATGGTACATGGAAAAACCTATTTTTATGACTTCATCAAAATCAGAGGATTATAACTCAGTTTAAATTTTTTTAGAGTAAATTTTACATATATTCATTTAGAGAGTTTTTTGAACTCAATGATTTATCATATCATAATTCTAGAGATATGGGGATGGGTTTCTTCAATAGGATATTACACCAACTTGAACTAAAATCTTCATATTTATGTATTTGTGCACAGTTAATATTGTAACACACATGGTCATGCACTAACCTTGTTCCATTGGGAAATACCATATGTAATATTTATCATCATTTTTTCTCCAGAAATAATGTTTTATACACAACTAAACATATCTAAATAGAATCCTTTCATTTAAAAAAATCATGTGAAGAATTAAATTTAAATTACAGAACTCATAAAAATTTAAAATTCCTATAATTATATCATATTTAATATAATAGTGACATGGGGGTGTGAGGATTCATCATTTACAAAATATTCAAGGAAAAATATTCTAAGTTAAACTTCAAAATAAAACATATAAAATGAGCCAATAATATATATTTTCATTCAATGTATGGGAGATTTATATATCCCTACCCAAAACAAAAAATTATATATAAAACCTCATATTACTATTATCCTATCATAATGTTAGTTACACGTCATCTCTAAATCCAAAGTGAACACTAATCACATCTTAAGGAACTTTGATTGACACCCTCTCTGTCTCCATCTCCACTCCTCGCTACCTGTACTTGCATTAAAATTATATTGAAAATTAAATAGTGTTTTATATTTAAATTTATACATAAAAATAATAAACTTTTGTGTACTAAATTATTTTAAAAGTGTGTGATTTAACTAATCACTACAATCTATCAAGGTAATATCATTGGGGATTTATCGAGTAATATTTGGATATAATTCCATCAACTCTTTCTGATGAGGAATGATTATTGCATATTTCATCCTTATATGTTCCCCCTATTCGAAAATTATTCTATTAACTACAACAAGCTCTGTTTGAGAATCTCGAGGTAGAGTGTAACTAAAACCAGGGGAATATTCTTATGAAATACCCAGTGGACTTCTAAATACCTATGGTGGTAATGGTCCAAAACTCATCTCATGCATACGGCTATGATGCTCCTTCCCAAGGACATGATCAGCAGGATCATCCTGGGAGACTGAGAAACACTACGTGAGGTTAGAATCAAATAGTTCTTTTATTTCTACCTATAAGTCAAATATAAATCAAATTTAAATAAATACATATTAACATAGACAAATATGACAATAGGTTATTATAATTAAAATGGTATTCTTAAAACAAATTCTTTTGTAGGATCATTAGCATAACTCCCATAAGATTTTATATGAACATCAAACCATAAACTATTCATGTGACTGGGTGGCCTATATTATTTGACTGTTTTAAAACAAAGATAAATCAGTAATTTATTATATAAAACATATAATTTTATCTTATTAATTTATAAATTAATGAAAATATTTCCAGAGATAATCTATTTCTAGAAAAAAAATTGACCACGTAGCGTGAGAGATAATTTATTTACCTGTACATGAGGCGTTTTTCCTTGAAACATCCAGAAATAAATAAAATGTAATTTTATAGAATGTAACCAATGTTATATCCTTTTAATATGGATGTATATATGTAAATTGATATAAATATAATCAAATTAATTTCAATACCAAATACTTCTCTTGATGATGTATATATAAAAAACATATATTTCCTTCTTGGTACCCTTTAAGAACCTTACCATGCTAGTTCTAAGTGTTCAACAAATCACCATTGAATTTATTCCATAATATTTATTTAATATCCTACCATTTCTTAACTAAAATTTTCAATGTCCACTTTTGTGTATTAATATCTACAGGGGTAAAGTGGAATAAAATCTATAAAAATAGATTTATTTTTTAAATATTAGAATTTAATAACATAATAAAATTCAATTACACCATAATATATTAAAATTACCTTTACGTGGGAATCGAAGACATCATTTTTCATGATTTAGGTGCATGCAAACAATCATCAAAGGTAATGGAGAGGGTAAACAGTTCTTCTGCCATCTAGCCTAGAATCTGGACAAATAATCCCACGACATCATTCTTAGGGACCCCATAACAATCAAATGGGACAAATATCATCATTCCATTCAGATTCCAGGTAATTGAACCAATCATATTTCTTTTTATAGTATAAATTTTTCATATTTTATGAAAAAATATTAATTAGTATAAAAAAATGAAATATCATTATTCACATTAAAATTTAAACCTATAATTATTTCACACCAATGTACTCGTAAAGAAATAGGAGTGACGATCAATTCCCTCACTTCTAAACTTGCTGACCGGGGCGGCACTGTCTTAGATGCTGATGGGATGTAGAAGGTAGGTGTACTATACACTAGATGAATGGAGGGTGTGACAGATGGTAAAAGGGGGAATATGAAGGGTCTCTCAGATATAGTTGGAAGGGAGACCAATAGATCATCCCTCATTATGTTCATGATAATGTCATTAGGGAGTTGACTAGGATCATGGAAATGATTATTCCTTTTCATTCATGTCATTTAATCAAATAAAATTAACATCAGAACATATATTTTAATCAATTCATGTAGAAAAAATAAAAATGATAACCTATTCTCTGTACTAAAAAAATATAAATATCTTTGATAATGAATTGATGAACATATCACATAAATGGTTGATAAATTAATAGATGAATTCACATACAATTACTTCAATCATATTGTTGTCCTTCTCCATCATTACTTCATTTACTTCATCCACCCTTTCAAGACTTATATTTTGAATAAAATGATGAAAAAAGAAGTTTTTTTCTTATGGTTGATGGGATTAAATGTCAAATGAAAAAACATCCAATTAAAAAACAATATCAAATAAGTCTCTTTTTTATGTGAACAATTACACTTAACCCATCCTCTATGAAATCTTCTACCTAATATACCATTTTTCTTGTGATGATATGATATAGAGAACATGGAATTCATGGTCACTGTCATCTATAAAATGAGAGAAGTTCACATAATTAAATTGAAAGGAATTTCTTCTAATAACCCAATTAATATGAACCCACTTGAATTTGAATAAAACAACTGAAAAATTCCATTGGTAGTTTAATTTGAAAAAATCAATCAATTTTCCATAGAATATCAATTATAAAACTTAAATAATACCACTATTATATGTTTTTAAAACCTTTTCTTAATCAACTGTATGAAATTTAAATATATTGGCATTGTAAGTATTGAATTATCTAGCCTTTTTTAGAGGATCCTGAGCTAGAAACATCAAATCATATAACAAATAAGCCTGAGTATCATTATTCATGATCTAAAAATAGTAATGTACATTATTAGATTTATAAAATATATGTCAACCTAATATATATATATATATTGATTTCAAAATTTATGAACATAAACAACACTCAAACCAATATACAATCTCTTTATTTACTATTTTTTTATATCCTTCTCATTTAGTGTTTGTATTATCATATATATCTTTGTTTTTATATTGATATCTGCATTAAATGGGTCAAAATTTTCACTATTCAGAAGCACATATCTATATTACTTTAATAATATCATTTTATTTGTGTAACAATTAAGATCCTACCAAATGATCAGCTAATAGTAAGAAATTTATTTTATTTCCCATGTTGTTGAGATTGATTCAATGTGTCAAAATCACATCCAACCTAGTTAAATCATTTATAAATATCATCCATTTATATAGAATAAAAGTTAAGACACTCCTATTTTAAATATCCTTCAAAAATATAACCTTTAGGTTGATATTGTTTTCATGTATGATTTCAAATCGCCAAGATATTTGTGAAATGACAAAATAGAACGTAATTATGTATTTAATGGAGTGGAATAATTTTTTACATAATATTAAAACCATATAAATTATTAACCTCTCAATTTAATACATTCATTGAAAATGAATGGGGCCTTCTAATTTAGTTTAATCAACCAAATTCATTGTCAAATTCATAATGATAATAAAAATTGATGCAGGAAATATCATATCCATTGCAAAAGTGTAAACAAAAATATCTCATATAGGTTTTCAATCTCAATTGGTTATAGAGTTTTCTCACATATTTGTCTGATGAATGTGAAAAATTGGAGTACAACTATAGTAACCTTTTCAAGTAATAATATGGACCATGCCAATGGTAATAATATAGGTAACAAAATATGTGAATATTTTCTTATCAATCCATGTAACATATGATACTTTAAGTCAACACACCTTGAGATGTTACTTGAATACCAATCAGATATCATCACATGATTTAAAATTTGTAGCTATATATCATTATCCATATTTTTCATTGAAAATAATAGAAAGCATAATTTACCATATCATCTGGTCAGGGATGTAGCTTTATGTTCATTATTTGTAATAAATTCCAAGCATTGATATGGTCCTTCTATTTTCCAATCTCATTAAGCATTGTGAAGACCAATTTTTTAGAAAACATTTTATAAATATCCATAACATCATGATTATTATGAAACAAATTTAATTCCAAATACCTAAGTTTTAAGAATATATTTTTTTCATCTACTGTTGCATTCCAATTTCACTTGATGATGCACTTCGAACTCATTTCCCACTATCATTTAAAAGATCCAACTTCCCAAAAATATCAACATTTGTCTATTTTTCCAATATTTTCAAACATGTGAACAACTTTGGATGTGGTCTATGATCAAAATAACCATTTAATTTTGATTTGTTCAACTGAAATCTATGAGATTCATCGATAAATATTTGTTGACACGAGAAGCACCATATTTTTATATAAGGTAGTCGTTTGAGATCAAACTAAAATATATAAATAGGAAAATCCAAAAAAAAATTATGTGTTCTAACCAGATAAGTTCCCAATTCTAGGGAAGTCACTAATCTTTCACGTTAGAGTTGCATGCATTTTTAACATTATTCTAGAAGATGCATCATATGTCTAAACACAATTTCTCAATAATTCATATAATTGTTCAATTAGAGTCTTCAAGTACACATAAATATCATTTCCAAACATTTTGTAGGAATAATCATCAAAATGATAATAGATGACTGTTTTATATACATCTATGGAGGTAGATTGTATGGGATCAAAACTACTTTCCAAATAATACAACATTTTCTAAAATTCCAAAATCGGTTTAATACATTGTAATCCAATCCCAATCAAACATTCCTAGGATCATATGAGAAATTTATGTGTAATCAATAAAATGTATTCCATGATTTAGAATCTCTTGGATGACACATTAACCCATGATTGTTATTAACTATAGAATTTCACTTCAAGTTCTCAATAGTTTTTGATGATATGAATAATCATTTCAATCAAGGCTTCAAAGGGATGTAATGTAAAGCCTTTTTAAGGTGTGTTGTTTATATTTTTATTCATAGTAGTATTTTAATTCAGACTTCCAACATCAGCCATTAACATCCATCTAGAGTAAGATCAATTTTTCAATCCTACCTGCATGAACCATATCCCCAATAAAGTATACAATCCGCAGGACAATATTTTTTTTATAATTCAGACCAATCATGTTAGCAACTTTTTTATACCAAAAAAATGAAATATTTTTCATAGATTTAGGATATATTTCATGAAATAATTCCAATTTCATGGAAATTTCCTTATTTTTAATTCTACATAGGCATTTTTTATGATTCAACTTTAGTAAAAAATAATCTTTTGAATATTTCAAACATCATCCATACAACTCTTGATTTCCATCATCATCCAAATCATGAAAAGTGTATGTATTATCATTGAAGTTCTATCTTACATTATTCTCCACAAAATCAAGATGAGGATCCCATGATATACAATAATCTTGATCTGGTTTTCATATAGTTCAAAAACCATTGCTTGTTATGTTACTATTTATAACACCCGAAGATGGTATTCTAATATTTTTTTTATGTTTTTTTGTCTTTCACTATTGAAAGCACCATTTATATGCTTTTTCATTTCATTTTCCATTTTCAATGATGTTGGGAGCTCATTCTATTAATTTAAATTAGTGTACAAAGATTCTATAACTTTTGATTCTCCATGCGAAATCTAAAACAAATATTGATCATGGAATTTTTTTAATATCAAGTGTTCATAAAATTCATGTAAATTCAACCATTATATAAATTAACATTTACGTGATGGAAATTTTATTTTCCCATCAACAGATCCATTGGAAATTGAAAAATATAAAACCACTCCCAAACATTTAGGATACTTTGGTTTGTCCCTTTATAATGTGACTAAAATTTTATCCATATATGTCACAATGTGTCAATTCTTAAAAAAACAAAAACAGATAATTATTAATAAGTAATAAAAGAGAAAAATGTATGTGAAAAAACCCAACCCATATAGTTATAAAAAGAGTCATGTATGTATTAAAAAAGAAAACAAAACTAAATCAATCGTGGATGGTATTATGTAAAATATAAGTAAAAGAAAAATAAAAAATTCAATAAAAAAATGACATTTAAATTTTTCTTTAAAAATCATTTATCCAAATCCACATTTAAAACCAATTTTGAAATCTAACTATTTCTATAAAATAACTATTGATGGAAAGACACCCCACTTTAATGGATGTCAACTACTGTCAAGAACCCATTTTTCAATAATATAACAGACCATATATTCTAGTTTGAAAACAAATAAGAGAATAATATTATATTTTTATGAGATAATAAGAAAATAAAAAATCCATTTTCTTTTCATTTTCAAAATAAAGATAATTTTTACATGGTGAAAAAAGTCAATCAAAGAATAAAAAATAACCATTAATCATTAGGGGATAACTCCCACGATCTTAATGAGACAATCTATTACTTTAAACTCATATAACCATCTCTCTAGGGTATGATGTTATCCCATCAACACCCACCAATGTACACTTCCTTAGCCTTATTTATATTGAATGTTGACAGCTAGAGTGAAATCATAACTATGCGTATGAGTATAATGAAATAAAACTATTATAACAATTTATCTTTTAACTCTCACATAGGTACCCATGTATTCCCATGAATATTTATAATTCCAACGATCAAAATATCAATGAAAAATTTATAATACTATCAGGTCACACATGTACATCCATGTATAGAAATAAAATGTTTTAAATCAATATATCACCATCTCAAATCAAATGATTCCAAAATTATATGTATGATAAAAAGTGTATCATATAAATGGTGGAATCAAATAATATAACCATTAATTAAATAAAAACATTGCTAAATAAAAAACAATAATTTAAAACTATGAGGTGATTATCATAAAATCTAAAATGATTCATGTAACTATTTATGGGGTATCCCTAAAAATTAACTAAACCTAATTTTAAAAAAATATTACACATATATTTTAAAGACCCGAAAAATTCAAGGTAATTATTTTCTTAATTTTCTTTGGATTTTTACAAGAATTATGTGTCATACGGCACCTGATTCCGAGGCCCAGTGTGCCCAGAATCGTTTTCCGAAGTTTGGCTCATGTACGTTCAGTGAACGAACGAGCGGGTTTTTCTAACTTTTGAACCGGTGCTCAGAATCAAATTTTGAGGGCACCGATGGAATCGCAGTGCCGGTATTTTCTTAGAAATGCCTCTTCCGAAGTTTCATTTGCTCGGGTGTGGTTTTTAATTTTTGAGATTAAAGTTAAGAAATAAAATAATTGGTACGACAAACTTTATTTTATTTCACTTAAAGCCACTTGAAATCCACTTTAAGCTGCTTAAGCAGAGTTGAAGCGGATAGGGTGCTATCCAAAAATATCCTACCCTCGTGGTAGGATATTTGTGAGGTGGGGCCCGCACGAGCCCCACCGTTTCTTTTCCGCTATGTAACGCCCCTGCAAAAACCCATCATTATGGAAGTCAACTGACGAGTTTTCTTATTTTCTTAATGCACCAATTTATTGGGTGGATAACATCGTGAATTAATTCTATGAATTAATTTAATCGTTTCATAACCTGTTTACAATCCGTTGCCGTAATAATAAAATAAGGCCAACGCACGACTTCTTGAGGATTGCTCGTTGAGAGGCTTTTGACAGAAATCTTGTTCCTTCATCCTCCTTCGCGAAGAACGCGAAGAACGTGAAGAACTCTGTCACCCTTGGAGATTGACGACGCTTCTTCCGAGACGTTCTTCCCTGCAACGGTCTTCGATCACCAACTGCTTGAGGTATGAGATTTCGGGTTTCTTATATTAAATCTCTTTGTGGGTTATAAAAAAATCATGGATTTAATAAATATAATTAAATCTACATGTTCTTGAACCTCAGAGTTCGTCGATGCGACACCGTATTCCGCGACGACACGACGCCTTTCCGCGACGACGCGGCAACCTTCTCCGACGACGCGACGTCCATCCGCGACGACGCGACGCCCTTCCCCGACGCGACGATTGCCTTTTTCCACGGTGATCAATTCCGCGAAAACGTGCGTGCGAAAACTTGACGAGGTAGGGGTTTGTTTGTGAAATAATTTATATTCCTGTGATTGTTTCTTTTAAAACAAAGAACCCAGATCAAGTTCAATTCTAATTCTATTAAAATTGTGCCTTTCTTGTTATTCATGTGTTGAATATTTCTTCCCGATTGTTATCACCTAACGCGGAGGGTGCGGGCCAAACAAACATGGACCGACAACCCTCCGCAGTTCTTCGTTGATGTGCGGATTGGCGGGTGACGACAAAACATGCCGCAGAGTTAATTCATTGTTTCCGCAGTGAAGTACGGGACCCGGGAGGAGCTACGGCCCAGACGGAAACGAAATTGGACCACCGGAGCAACTCTGGTGGCCCGTGGAACCCACTGGCAGCGCGGGTCGCCGGCACGGCGGCGCCGGCGGCGGCCAGAGGACCCGCGACCGCATGGGTCTGGCTCACACAAGATGCGGCTTTGCCACGTCCATTGATCCAGCGTTGCCCCACACGGGGCCACGGCGCCTTCATTCCGCGGGGGCAGCGCCCCGCGGCTCCCTCGCTCGGCCGCTTGGCCGAGCCGAGCCAGGCCGACCCGACCGGCCGGGTCGCGCCCTGGCCGGGCCGGGTCGTGCCGAACTGGGCTGAACCGGAACCCGGGTCGTGTCGCCCGGTTCGGGCCGACCCAAGGGGGTTGGGACGGGTCGGTCCGGGCCCAGACCCCGTCTTCAGACCGTTTTTGGTCTTTTGCCCATAACATGATCTACGGGCCTCCGAACGACGCGCCGTCAGCGGCGATGCAATCCTTGGATCGAGACGATCATTTCGGTCTATTGCACTCATGGTTTTGGAATACTTTGGGTTTGGCCGGGTTGGTTGTACACGAAACCAACCGGGCCCTCGGAGCGGAAACGCTCATATCTTGAGCTTCGGACGTCCGATTGACGTTTCGTCGACTTTGTTGAATTTCTCTAAGTGAGATGGATCTTTTGGCATACTCCACCCGAGGTTTAGACATAGGTGGAGTATGGTCGGGTTGGTTTTTCCTTAAAAATCAACCGGGCTCCTGGGACACAAAAGCCAATAACTCTCAGACCGGGCGTTCGATTGACGCGCCGTCTGCGACGTTGTGTTCCCGTTGGCGATACAGAACTTTTGGATACATCAACTCTGGACTATGTGTCAGTTGATGTATCAGACTCTCAGATCGTGGAGCGGACCCTCCTGAACGAGCTTACTGTGTGTGGGAACCCTAGAGGTGGCTGCGACTGCTACTGTGACGACGACGACTGTGCAGAGATCCTCAGTGGATTCGACGATGATGACTACAACACTCAGCGATACAGTGTGGATCAGTGCTACCGATCCTGTGTGGGTCTGATCCTGTGTGGGTCAGCGCTCAGCGGTTCTGTGTGAGCCAGCGCCTACAGGTCATGTGTGGGCCTGATCCTGTATGGGTCTTTGCGGGGGTTAGTACCTATCGATCCTTTGTGGGTCGGACGACTTAGATGGATCAGTTATCATCTCTATCATCATTTGAAAATGTATACCTGTGTGAGATGAAACTCTGTTTAACTTTCCATTGTGGATTGTGTTGAGCTATCCTGTGTAGATTTATGTTTTACTTTCCTTTGTGGATTGTGTTGAGCTATCCTGTATGGATTTTACGTTTTGATTTCCTATGTGAACTGGGTTGTACTTGAGCTCGGATGTTGGAGCCGAGCGAGAATTGATGACATAGGTATATGTATGGGCATATACCTAATCCGTGTCGGATGTTACTTCGTGGTTGTATTTTTTTCCTTTTGGTTTAACCTTTGTGGATATTCGGAGACTTTTGGGGGTCTTGGGATCCCTAATGAGTAGCATATACTCACCCATGCATGGGCTATGACCGCACTACGTTGTGTTGGTTGCAGACGACGGATAGCGCTGATCGTGGTGGAGGCTTTCGGAGCAGGACGGTACCTGGAGGTGGACCACTGGGCGGGACGTACTCGGAGCAGTCGGCTGGACCCGAGAAGTAGTGGAGGCTATCTGTACCCACCCTTCAGGTGGGACTTCTAGTGGATGGCTCGACGTTGCGGCTTTACTTTTCAGTTGCTGTTTTTCCCCTTTCAGTTGTACTTTATAGTTGGGCTTGTATTTCTGAACCCCTTTACTTTTCTACACTTACTGTTGTACCAGCTTTTACTTAGTGTTTACTTTTCCGCTTTCTTACTCTGTAGTTCTTGTTTACTTTACATAGGCAATGCCTTCCCTTTTTACCAGGATTTATGCCTTGGTGCTAGTCGCCAGCCCCTGTCCTATGGAAGGCGGGCTTGGGGTAGTCACGGCGCGGGCCCCGAGGACGGGTCGTGACAAATTGGTCTCAGAGGAGTTCGGTTCTACTGCAGACTCTGACCTTTCTTCTATGTGAAGCAATTGTGATAAGCATATTGAGTGTGGTTATCAATCCAGGGAGCCCAGTGTTGGTGCGGCGGCCGACATATCCATACACCAGGACCTTGACTTATAATTTCCGACTTAATGCACGAAAACATTGATTGCATGTGTGTTTCATGTTTTCTTTGTGATTACTTGTATCAGCTCACCAGGTATATTGTTCTGACCGTGGCGCACCTGTTTCTTTTCAGGATGGCCCCATGATGGCAGCCAGCTAGGGTTCCGAGAGTTGTACATGACGACAGCCTGCCGAGCGACGAGGACTCGGTACATGGCCCTTTGACAGTAGAGGCACCAGCTGTACCTCTACCTGCCGAGCCGCCGATTCTTCCAGCACCAGCCACTGACGATGCACGTCTCCTCAGTGCACATCATGAGTTCCAGCCCTAGCAACCTCCCATGTTTCACGGGGAGACAGATCCCCAGGCAGCCGAGGACTGGCTGGAGGCAGTGGTATGAGTTTTCTGGCTAGTAAGGACACCAACAGACCTCATGGCGATCCTCGCTGCGAGCCTACTGCACACAGCAGCAGGATGATGGTGGATATTGATGCTCCATGTGCACGATGAGGCCTCTCTCATCTGGACAGACTTTGAGGGCCTCTTCTGCTCAGAGTTCGTCCCGGCCACCCTCTGTGCGGTGCGCATCCATGAGCTTCTTCAGCTGCGGCAGGGCAGCTTGACAGTCGCCCAGTATGTGGCTAGGTTTACCGATCTATCGCGCTACTCGACAGATATGATACGGGACCCATTTTTCTGGGCCCGGACCTTTGAGTAGGGAATGAAACACGAGATCAGGGCATCGCTGATCTCCCTCAGCATTCCGACTCAGGAAGGAGTACTGGAGCGAGCCCTTCTAATCGAGAGCATTCCTGCTGAGTCGACAACAAGACCTACCATAGGGCGACAAGTAGCGGAGTCTTCGGCAGCAGGTAGCTGACGGATGACTCATGGGTCTAGGCAGACCAGTCCTTCCGGCAGATGACCTTAGGACACTGGATCAGCAGTGCGGGGCACACAGCGCAGAGCCAGTCTTTCAAGAGGCAGGCAGTGCTACACATGCGGCGGATAGGGTCGCATGGCTCGTGACTGCCCGACCCATCGTGCCGAGGAGCAGCAGACAGTTGAGGGGCCAGCCAGGCAGAGGCAGAGGGTCGACCGTGGCGGTCCGCAGGGAGGAGGCGGACAAGGCAGAGGAGCTGGCCGAGCAGCAGGTGGTGGGCGACGCTTTGAGGCTCTACCACCACCACCAGGGGGCCCGCCCCGACCACAGAGAGCTAGAGAGCAGAGACATGAACTGCTCCAGGCAACGGAGGCCTATGACCACGACGCGCCCGAGATGATTCGAGGTACGATCTGTGTCTATTCCACCCTTGCTGTAGTTTTTATAGACACAGGAGCGAGTCACTCTTTCATAGCCGCTGCCCTTGTTCGGAGCTCGGAGATTCCGACAGAGCCGCTGGCTCAATCCTTACGGCTAGAGACTCCTACTGGAGTAGACTCGACGATTACACACTGGTGCCGGTAGTGTGAGCTTACTCTAGGAGGCGAGAGCTTCGGCTGGTATCTTCTTGTAGCGGTGTCGAGGCCTAATAAAGTCATATTGGGCATGGATTGGTTATCTACAGTTCATGCTCTGATCGACTGTATTAGGTGCAAGGTACGATGTGTACCCACCAACGGGAGCAGGTTCACCTTCACCGGCGAGAAGGGAGCCTTCACAGCACAGGATGGACATCCGTAGAGGAGAGGAAAACCCATCACTCATCAGTTGGCTAGCCTCATCCTAGGAGAAGTTCACGTGCGGAGTCCTAGTTTTCTTGTAGTGGTGGATCAGTACGTGGACGTCTTTCCCGATGACGTTCCAGGGCTACCTCCTCGCAGAGAGGTAGACTTTCATATCGACCTGTACCTCGGCACAACCCTGATATCGACTCCAGCATATCGGATGGCCCCCGCTGAGCTTCGAGAGCTACGGGTACAGTTGGAGTACTTGCAGGGCAAGGGTTTCATCTGACCCAGTGTTTCACCCTGGGCTTCCCCGATATTGTTCGCCAAGAAGGCATACAGGAGCTTGCGACTATGGGTCGACAATTGTCGCCTGAACCCGGTGACAGTGAGGAACAAGTATCCGCTACCGAGGATTGATGACCTCTTCGATCAGCTCAAGGGAGCACGGTGGTTCTCAAAGATATACCTCAGGTCAGGTTATCATCAGCTCAGAGTTTGAGACGAGGACGTGTAGAAGACGGCCTTCAGATATCGGTATGGCCACTATGAGTTATTGGTTATGCCTTTCAGAGAAACCAATGCTCCAGCGGTGTTCATGGGCCTCATGAACATGATCTTTCAACCATACCTCGATCGATTTGTCGGGGTCTTCATCAACGACATTTTCATATACTCAACGACTGAGGAGGAGCACACCTATCACTTGCGGGTTGTACTAGACACACTCCGAGAGCACCAGCTTTATGGCAAGCTCTCGATGTGTCAGTTCTGGATACGTGAGGTCCACTTACTGGGGCACGTCATTTCTGAGGCGGGAGTTGCGATGGATCCCACAAAGATCGAGGCAGTGCTAGCTTGGGAGCCACCCAAGTGCGAGACAGAGGTGCGGAGTTTCTTAGGACTAGATGGATACTACTGGAGATTCGTTCCAAACTTCTCCAGAGTTGCGACACCACTCTCACCTTTGACGAAGAAGGGTAAACCCTTTGTGTGGTCAGACATATGTCAGCAGAGTTTCCAGGAGTTGAGACAGAGATTGAACAGCACACCTATCTTGAGGTTGCCAGAGGAGGGAGTAGGGTACGTAGTTTACTGCGATACATCAGGGACCAGAATCGGATGTGTCCTGATGCAGGAGCGGGCAGTGATCGCCTATGGATCACGTCAGTTGAGGCTGCATGAGTAGAACTACGCTACCGATGACCTGGATTTAGCAGCAGTGGTCTTCTCTCTAAAGACATGGCGACACTATCTGATGGGCGAGTGCTTTACAGTCTTTTCTGGCCACCAAAGTCTCAGGAACATCTTCTCGCAGAAGTACATAAACCTAAGACAGCGGTGATGGCTCGAGTTCCTCCAGGACTATGACTTTGAGATAGTCTATACTCCTGGGAAGGAGAACGTTGTAGCTGATGCTCTCAGCAGGAGGACGGACATTCAACTACTTGAGGAGGAGACAGAGCATCTAGCTGATTTGCAGATATCCTTCGTGGATAGAGATGGAGAAGCCTTCCTCTAGTCTCTCACAGTCACCACCTACTACTGCAGCGGGTCAGAGAGGCACAACGTGGGGACACTGACTATGAGAGGCGGCGTGCGCAGTTATCCTCAAAACAGGCAACTGATGGCTTCTCCTTTGGAGCAGAGCACGACATCCTTTTCAGAGTACGTACCATGGTACCAGTCTCTTTACGAGAGGAGGTGTTGGGAGAGTTTCACACTTCTCCATTGGCGGTACATCCTGGAGTGGTGAAGATGTACCAAGATATCAGACGACAGAAATGGTGGCCAGGCATGAAGAAGGATGTGGCAGAGTTCGTTTCTCGATGCCTCACCTTCCAGTAGGTGAAGGCAAAGCATCAGGTAACAATAGGCTTGGTACAGCCCATGGAGGTCCCGGAGTGGAAGTGGGACAACATATCTATGGACTTCGTGAATGGACTTCCACGCACATCCAGAGGTCACAACTCCATCTGGGTGATTGTCGACTGACTCACCAAGTCGGACCACTTCTTACCCATCATAGATCAGGGCTCAGTGGAGAGCTTGGGGCGTCTCTACGTTCAGGAGATTGTACGGCTTCACGGTGTGCCATCATCTATCGTCTCCGGTCGAGATTCTCGCTTTACTTCCCGGCTTTGGAAGGGGTAGCAGGAGGCGTTCAGGATGCGGCTACGTCTGAGCACCGCCTTTCACCCTCAGACGGATGGTCATATGGAGAGGACAATTCAGACTCTCGAGGACATGCTCCGCGCATGTGTCCTCGACTTTGGTCGCAGCTGGGAGGACCACCTACCCTTGGTGGAGTTCATGTACAACAATAGTTACCACTCCACCATAGGGATGTCACCATACGAGGCGTTGTACGGTAGACCTTGCAGATCTCCTTTGTGCTGGACAGACCCTGGGGAGTCAGCACTTGTGGGACCAGAGATGGTCCAGGCCACGACAAAGAAGGTCCAGGTCATCCAGGAGAGGATGAGGACATATCAGAGATGGAAGAAGTCTTATACTGATAGGAGGCGGAGGCCACGAGAGTTCGAGGATGGTGACCACGTCTTTTTGCGTGTCTCACCTCGATGTGGATTACAGAGATTTGGCTGAGGCGGCAAGTTGTCTCCATGCTACATCGGACCTTTCCAGGTCCTCAGCAGGATTGGCGAGGTGGCTTATCGCCTGGCTCTACCACCTCAGTTTCACCGAGTGCACAACATCTTCCACGTATCTCAACTGAGAAGATACGTGCACGACCCAACACAAATCATTGACCATGGGGAGATGTACGTTGATGATGGGGCGAATTTTGTGGAGGTCCCAGTGGAGATAGAGGACCGACAAGAGCGGGTCCTACGTGGACGATCGACTCCTCTCGTGTGCATCAGATGGAAGCTCGGGAACCTCCAGGAGATCACTTGGGAGCGGGAGGCTCAGATGCGTCCTCAATACCCACATTTGTTCCCCTAGTTTATGATGTTTCTTTATGGGAACGTAAATCCCTGAGGTGGGAGTGATGTAAGGTCCCGAAAAATTCAAGGAAATTTTTTTCTTAATTTTCTTTGGATTTTTACAAGAACGAGGTTTCATACGGCACCTGATTCCGAGGCCCGGTGTGCCCGGAATCATTTTCCGAAGTTTGGCTTAGGTACCTTTAGTGAACGAACGAGCGGGTTTTTCTAACTTTTGAACCGGTGCTCGAAATCAAATTCTGAGGGCACCGATGGAATCGCAGCACCGGTATTTGATAAGAAACGCCTCTTCCGGAGATGCGTTTGCTCGGGTGTGGTTTTTAATTTTGGAGCCTAAAGTTAAGAAATAAAATAATTTGTACGACAAACATTATTTTATTTCAATTAAAGCCACTTGAATGCCAATTTAAGCTGCTTAAACTGAGTTGAAGCGGATAGGGTGATATCCAAAAATATCCTACCCTCTTGGTAGGATATTTTTGAGGTGGGGCCCGCACGAGCCCCACTGTTTCTTTTCTGATAAGTAACGCCCCCACAAAAACTCGTCATTATGGATGTCAACTGACGCGTTTTCTTATTTTCTTAACGCACCAATTGATTGGGCGGTTAACTTCATGAATTAATTCTAGGAATTATTTTAATCATTTCTTATCCTGTTTACAATCCGTTGGCGTAATAATAAAATAAGACAAATGCACGACTTCTTGAGGATTGCTCGTTGAGAGGCTTTTGACAGAAATCTTGTGCCTTCATCCTCCTTCGTGAAGAACGCGATGAACGCGAAGAACGTCGTCACCCTCGGAGATTGACGACGCTTCTTCCGAGACGATCTTCCCCGCAACGGTCTCCGATCACCAACTGCATGAGGTAGGAGATTTCGGGTTTCTTATTTTATATCTCTTTGTGGGTTATAAAAAAACCATGAAATTAATTAATATAATTAAATCTACATGTTCTTGAACCTCGGAGTTCGTCGACGCGACACCGTATTCCGCGATGACGCGATGCCTTTCCATGACGACGTGACGCCCTTCCGCGATGACGCGACGCCCTTCCGCGACGACGTGACACCCTTTCGCGACGCGACGATCGCCTCCTTCCGCGACGATCAATTCTGCAAAGAACGCGCGTGCGACGACTTGACGAGGTAGGGGTTTGTTTTTGAAATAATTTATATTCTCGTGATTGTTTTTTTTAAAACAAAGAACCCGGATCAAGTTCAATTTTAATTCTATTAAAATTGTGCCTTGCTTGTTATTCATGTGTTGAATATTTCTTCCCGATTTTTATCACCTAACGCGGAGGGTATAGGCCAAACAAACACGACCCGACAACCCTCCACAGTTCTACGTTGATGTGCGTATTGGCGGGTGAGGACAAAACATGCCGCAGAGGTGATTCGTCGTTTCCGCAGTGAAGTACGGGACCCGGGAGGAGCTACGGCGCAGACAGAAACGAAATCGCACCACCAGAGAAACTCTGGTGGCCCGCGGAACACACCGGCAGCGCAGCGGCGCACCTGCGCGCCACCAGACAAGGCCGCGGCGGCTAAAGCCGCGGCGGTGGCGGCCAGCGGACCCGTGGCCGCACGGGTCCGGCACACACGGGACACAGCTTTGTCGCGTCCGTTGATCTAGCGCGGCCCCACGTGGGGTCGCGACACCTTCATTCCGCGGGGGCAGCCCCCTGTGGCTCCCTCACTCGGCCGCTCGGCCGAGCCGACCCAATCGGTCGGGTCGCGCCGAACCGGGTTGGACCTGGACCCGGGTTGGGTCGACCCGGTTCCGGCCGACCCAGGGGGGGTTGGGACAGGTCGGTCCTGGCCCAGACCCCCCGTCTTCGAACCATTTTTGGTCTTTTTCCCATAACTTGAGCTACGGGCCTCTGAACGACGCGCCGTCTACGATGATGCGATCCTTGGATCGAGGCGGTCGTTTCGGTATATCTCACACAAGGTTTCGGAATACATTGTGTTCGTCCGGGTTGGTTCGTACACGAAACCAACCGGGCCCTCAGAGCGGAAACGCTCATATATTGAGCTTCGGATGTACGAATGACGTGTCGTCGACTTTGTTGAATTCCTCTAAGTGAGATGGATCTTTTGGCATACTCCGCCCGTGGTTTGGGCGTAGGTGGAGTACGGTCGGGTTGGTTTTGCCTTAAAAACCAACCGGGCCCCTGGGACGAAAAAGCCAATAACTCTCAGACCGGGCGTTCGATTGACGCGCCGTCTGCGACGTTGTGTTCCTATTGGCGATACGGAACTTTTGGATACATCAACTCTGGACTATGTGTCAGTTGACGTATCAGCCTCTCAGCTCGTGGAGAGGACCCTCCCGAATGAGCTTGCTATGTGCGGGAACCCTAGAGCTGGCTGCGACTGCTACTGTGATGACGACAACTGTGCAAAGACCCTCAGTGGATTCGACGACGACGACTACAACACTCAGCGATCCTGTGTGGATCAGTGCTATCAATCCTATGTGGGTCCAATCTTGTGTGGGTTAGCACTCAGCGGTTCTGTGTGAGCCAGCGCCTACAGGTCCTGTGTGGGCCCGATCCTGTGTGGGTCTTTGCGGGGGTTAGTACCTATCGATCCTTTGTGGGTCCGACGACTTAGATGGATCAATGATCATCTCTATCGTCATTTGAATAAGTATACCTGTGTGAGCTGAAACTCTTTTTTACTTTCCATTGTGGATTGTGTTGAGCTATCCGGTAAGGACTTAAGTTTTACATTCCTTTGTGGATTGTGTTGAGCTATCCTGTGTGGATTTTACGTTTTTCTTTCCTCTGTGGACTGGGTTGTACTTGAGATCGGATGTTGGAGCCGAGTGAGAATTGATGAATTAGGTATATTAATGGGCATATACCTAAGTTGTGTCGGATGTTACTCTGTGGATGTATCTTTCCTTTTTGGTTTATCTTTTGTGGATTTTAGGAGACCTTTGGGGGTCTCGGGGTCCCTACTGAGTAGTTTATACTCACCCATACACGGGCTATGCCCGCACTACGTTGTGTTGGTTGCAGACGACGGACAGCGCTGATCGTGGTGGAGGCATGGGAGCAGGACGGTACCTCGAGGTGGACCACTGGGCGGGACGTACTCGGAGCGGTCGGCTAGACCCGAGGAGCAGTAGAGGCTATCTTTACCCACCCTTCAAGTGGGACTTTCAGTGGACGGCTCGACGTTGCGACTTTACTTTTCAGTTGTTGTTTTTCCCCTTTCAGTTGTACATTATAGTTGGGCTTTTATTTCTGGCCCCCTTTACTTTTCTACACTTATTGTTGTACCAACTTTTACTTAGTTTTTACTTTTCCGCCTGCTTACTCTGTAGTGCTTGATTACTTTATAAAGGCAATGCCTTCCCTTTTTACCGGGATTTACGCCTTGGTGATAGTCGCCAGCCCCTGGCCTATGGAAGGCCGGATTGGGGTAGTCACGGTGCGGGCCCTGAGGACGGGTCGTGACATATATTTCTTCAGGAATGACATTTTCTAATGAAATAATTGATGTTGTTTTTAAAATCATTAATGGGATGTTATAAAAAAAAATTATACATGGTTTTGATTTTTTTCGAATATAAATATATTTATATTAATATAAATGTTGTTAGTGTTTGTTAAAATTAATAATTATTATGTGTTGTTTATTAATATAATTATTATGATGTCATAT
The DNA here is from genome assembly GCA_963277665.1 of Viscum album. NCBI lineage: Eukaryota > Viridiplantae > Streptophyta > Magnoliopsida > Santalales > Viscaceae > Viscum > Viscum album. The sequence continues at coordinate 305,857,344 of OY728166.1, forward strand.
CAATAATTTTTTATCAATATCAAATTTATGGGGTACTTTTAGATATAAGTAATTATTTAATTAGATTCAGAAACATTGAATTATTTTCAATTAATGTCAAAATTGTTTTATTAATATTAATGATTATTTTAAAGGTTGTTTATTAATTTTATTTACATAGTGAATTTACATTTTCAAAATTAAAATAATGGAAGTATATTTATTATAAATTATATAATCCATGGTTTTGTAAAGCCAAACCCATTGTTTAAGGAAATATAATTAATCGCATACACATATACACAAATGCATTTAGGATTACATGGACTAAAAGCCCAATAAAGAAAAAATTATAATGTTTCATGGAAAACAAGAAAGAATAACCTCCATGGAGTAAATAGTCCCCATAATTACAACAACCCTTATAACTGTCTATATAAAAAGATCCGTCATGCAGCTACAATCCTATGCCAAATCTATAATCATGATATCAAAACAAAGTAGTAATAGTTCTACAATATATATACCATGATAAAACACCAGACATCCAAAAAACACTTTAATTCATTAATATTCAAACATTAGATTTTATAATAAAAAATAAGTTATTGATCACTATATATATAGAATAATAGTAATATTTTCAATCTACGGAATTCATCATTGATAACCAAAAAACCAAAGATTGAAAAATAAACTACATTTCATTGTAATATGAGAGATCCCTATATGATCCAAGAAACCAATAAGAGATAAACAATCATAAATCACAAAGACATCATGGACTACAACAATATTATCCAACCAGATCATTGAATTGCAGTTTAGTCAGAAATATAGTAGAAAAATTGAAAAAATTACATTACACAAGAGAATACCTGAAGGAGGACATGTAGAGGAATGATCACAAGAAACCATATAGACAAGTAAGGGTGAGGTCCAGCGAGTGTTGACTACTGGTGAGGGTGATGGTTCATGGGGCAGAGGGGAAAACGAAGTGCCTATGAGCATCGACGATGGCTCTAGGGGGATTGAGAAAACAAATGTGCCGACAGGGGGAACCACCAGAGCACCAGGTTGGGGAGAAATTTCACGATGGCTAGGGCTTCGATAGGGGATGCTCGACGAAGATTGGATGTGAGGGTTCCCATGGGAGAAGCATGGGGGTCAAGAGACAAATAGTTATTTTTTCAATTAATGCCCAAAATTTAGCATCTATTTTTAAGAAATGGATGCTAAATTATATAAATTCATTTAGCATATGTTTATTAAACATCTATTAAAATATGAATTTTGTGTTGTGATATACCATTTATCTTGATATAAATCCTCTCATGTGGCCTTTTCTTGGATATAATCTCCCCATATACCCTTTTTTCCTTTGAGAAATCATAATGTGTAGTCTATGGATTGTGACAAATCCACATGCGTACCATATTTTAGGCCATGAGATATAAAAATTACTATTGCATTGGAGTGATATATAGGACACCACCTATCATTCATATAAGCATATGATTACACTTGAAAAAAATTACATTAAACACATCCTAAAGAATCCATGAAACGAAAAATAGATTTCACCAAATTTCTAGATTCTATCACCAAAATTGACCCCAATAATGTAAATGGTTGATTAAAAAAATTCAATTAGCCTAAAGATAATATCCTAAAAACATTTTGAGGTTGATACAAGATAAATAAAATCCATGGAAAAAAGGAATTTATATGTACATATGAAAATTTTAGTTAAATCATAGAATTTTTTTATAGAATATGATTTTAACTTTTTCATAAGCGTTGAATATGTAGATCTGTATTAAAATTAATTTTCATAAATGTAACTTTTGACAATTAAAAAATAAGTCATTTTAAAAATTAATATTCATAATTAAATTTTAATACCGTATCTTCGGAAATAAATAATTTAATTAAAAATGTTGAGAGAAAACTTTTACATTTAAAAATACTAATCAATAATCGGTCCTTAAAAAAATATATTGTTTTTAGAAAATTTAATTGAAACCATTTAAAAAAATTTACTTTTAGAAATAATCTTTAATAATTGAGACTTGAAAAGGAAATAAATTTTTCAAAATGGTGAATTGAAAGCTTTTTAAAATACATACTTTTGAAAAAAGTGACTTCAATATTATATCCTTGAAATGAAATAAATATTTTCTAAGGAAATGTAGAGTAGAAGATATAACAACTTATTTTTGAAGGATAAAACGCCTTTTATATATTTTCAAATAACTTTTTGAAAACCCTCATTATAAAAATATGTTTTAAAACATACATTTGAACAGAGGTATTGGAAACTAGGAACATAACATGTGATAAAACATAAGTGGTGTTTCAAAATATAAAGGATAACATTGGTGAGATATGAAAATATAAACCAAACTAAACTATTGGTAAAGATGATGGAAATTATTCTTCGAAATGGTATACTTTTTATGGGGAATAAATTCATTAAGGGGGATATTGTATTCAAAATTTTAATTTTAATTGTGATAAATATAATTTACCCTAAAATTAAATATTAATGTATAAGAAACCAATATTTTAATAAATAAGTTCAAGAATATGCATTTTAACTCAATGAAGGGAATTGAGTTAAATATCCCCCTTACAAATTTGGTATCTATCTAATCGGAGGCGGTTTAAATAAATAACATGATAACGATCTTAAAACCCCGTGAATTACATGAATATGGTAAAATAAATTCACTATATATTAATTACACCATATCAATGACTTCAAGGTTCACAGTAATACATTTGTTTCATGGGATTAAATTTGTGACACAAAACCCTTACCACAAATTCCTTCTTAGTTAGTCACAATCTAACTTCCTATATATAATAATATAACCATATTAATTACCTATTATATTATCTTATTTGTGTATAAAAACTTTTATAAAAATAATTTACAATTATTCCCTACATTTATATAAGTTAGTTAATATCTATTTTCCATATCAGATGTGAGTAATTTGGATCATTTTGAACTGAATTTATAATAGTGGTTTTTTATAATTCTTCTATAAAATGCCATAATTACCCGATCATTCAAGTCACTAAAATTAATTTTTTATAATTATTTGTAGTTTTATAATTTCATTCTATGAGAGTTTTGTTGATGATCATTGAAGATGAATTTGGAAATGAGCCTGTTTAAATGATTCTTATAAATCAAATGGTTTTTTCTTAAATAATGAGATAAATTTTTATATGACTATTCCACTACCAAAAAACACATTATGTAATTATTTATATCATATATTATCAGAAATTAAATTATTATATTCAACCATTAAATAAATTTATTGCACTGTTCAAGTATGTGGTAAAACCAATTGAAATAAAAATATAGCCTAATGAATGGATGTTTAGGATGTGATTTAGATCAAATATCATTATAATAGAAAAATTATATTATTATTTATTATTTATTAGTATTATATATCATAATTTTAAATAATTAAAAATTAATATAATATATACAATGTTATTTCATAATACAAGGAAATAATTTTTGTCATAGAATGTTCTTTTGGATGATTGAATTTACCATGGTTGCTTACTGCTCATATTGTGAATAGGTTGTCAAATTTTTATTTATAGAATAAAAATAATTTCATATGATTCAAATATATATATTAAAATCATTCACATAACCAGACATATAAGGTAGTTATGAAGATAAAAATAGAAATCTATCAATCTTTATATGTAGTGGTCCATAAATATGCATGGATTATGATATCATTTTACATAGTATAGGGAAAAGGAGTAATCTAGTTTAGAATTCAAGAAAATAATATATTTCATAAATATTAAAATTATATATTAAATTTTCAATTATAACTTATAGACTGTAGTTTTTCAGTGTAAAACTTTGGAATATTCCTAGGAATATTTTCAGAGTTAGGCACTGAGACGGTGCACGATTCTAAGCCTCGGTGAGCCTGAAATTAATTTTATTATTATATTTAATATAATTTTATTACACTTTCACATTTTTCCTGAAAAATTGGAATATATAATAAAAGGATCCTCGGTTCGTAAATCTAATACAATCATTGAGGTTTTTATGTGATATTTTCACTATGTGTGGCCTAATGTTGGTAGGCTCAGGATATTCAGATAGGGCAGTCATTGGTGGGTTCATTGGAAAAATAATCTATTTTATTTTATTTATTTAATAACCCTAACACAAATGAATTAAAAACAGAGACTATGAAGAGAAATATGATATCACTATTGAGTTTTTAAGCCAGTGATTTCCATTGGTTTAACCTAAATTTGTTCAGTGTGGGATTTTTAGATGAGGCCACTGTTGGCGGGTGTGTTTAGATAATATAAATAAATTATTTATTTATTACAAATTAAATGATATAATTTTTTTATAAATATGAATATATGGAAAATATATAGGGTTAGACACATAATCATGTGATCATTGAGAGGATATTATACCCAATATTTATTGGTCGATTGAGACCGGATGATGACCGGTGATCAGATTTAGGTGAATTGATAGGCGGCAGACACATCCTATTGTATTCATCAGTAGCAAATTCGTTCATCAGCAACTATCGATCCATAATTGAGGTAGGACTTGTCCATTGTGGTTTCTTCCTCTTTTGATAAAAACATTGAGCATGATTAATTCTCTCTCTTTGATCTGTGTAAATTTTAGCATTTGCATGAGTACATGTATCAAAATGATGTATCCTTTCATTTTATTATTTGTTATTCCATTTTTTCCAGCCCAATTTTTATTTTATGAAATTGTTGGCCAATGACACTTGTTCAACGATGCTTATCACCGTTGTTATTGATGTTTTCCCCCATCATTTTTCACATCCTTCATCGTTTGACCACGAGGTAACATTTTTTCTTTGTAGGGGTGGGTTCGAATGTGGTCGAACCCACGTATTTGTAGTAGTTGCATGAACAACATGAAAAAATGGTATTCGGAAGTATTGATAAATTAGAGGAGTGGTGTTTGGTGAACGGATCAGATCACCACTATGGGTGCATTTTTTTGTGATCGAAGGTGGTTTGGGATCAAGTCGATAACCCAATTTTTTCCTGGTTTGCGGGTGGCGATGACATGCAGTGTGATGGGGTGGGTTTCGAGTGGAGAACGTGTGTGGGATATCATGGTAGAAGCTGCTCAGCATTAACATGATGGTAGCAAAACTAAGATATCAAAAAAGGTTGTTGGATTTGGTCAATGGGATAAGTGTAACTATTATTACTATTAATATTAATATTGGTGTTAGATGGTAAAATTTAAATTATATTTAAATGTTAGAAAAAAAAATTATAGATGGGATTTAATTTTGAAATATAAAAATAAAAAAAGATACCCCATTGAAGTGGGGGGGAAATGGATTATGTGCATATAGTGGTGTTCCCATTACTCTTTTTTTTACATAATTATTTTTATTTATATAAAATAATTTTATTTAAAGGTGAAAAAAAATTAAAACATGGGACAATACCCATTAGTGGTGGGTTGCGTAAACTCACCCATGCGTGAATCTCCTTTGAGATTTGATTTTAAAATTATAATAATAATATAAAAACTATATTATTATTATTATTATTATTATTTGTTATAAAACCTTAATCTGGATGTATCTTCTACAGGAAACATTGAATTGACAAACCATCAATAATAGTATGACCCTGGAATTGGGACGGTCATTTTAAGGCCGATGATGGATATCGTTTTCAGACCTGTTCCCTGGGTTAATGAAATGTCCAACAATAACAAAATTATTAATATTGTTGGATCTTATATCTAACAAATCTAACTCATACAGTGTCAGAATGAAAAATATCTCATCATTCTGCGATAATAAAATTAAGGTGGTCGATTCAAGAGAAATACCGGTCATTCAATTTGGACTCATGGCTCAGGCCCACGAGACATCATTTGAGCATGATGTGGTGAAATGAAAAATTTCCATGTGTTGTCTGATTGGGGAAAATGAATAGCATATCTCAGTCATTTTTAAAGGAGGATCACAACAATGTGATCTGTTTAGCTATCAAGAGTCTTTTAAAGAATAATTTTTGTGAAGATACATTTTTCCCTTTTGGATCATTAATGAACCTTGTTCGTTCATCATGATTTTGGTTGAGATATATTGTTTAGTTCCATTGAACACTGGGTAGCACTACATGGTTAGATATATAGGTGTGGGAAATTACCCAACCCGATAGTTGAGTGGGACCACACATTGTGTGTGTCCCTTTCATGTCATGAACTCCTTTATGAATCTTCAATATTTCGTATCTCTTTCGTTTGAACTTGGATTTTTGGCCACGAGTATCCTATCTTGAGTTATTTTTCATACAGAACACAATTATTCCATCCATAGTGTATTTTTAGATAATATGTGTGGTTTTATGATAATAATTCTTCTTTAGGTGGCACGTGACGATGGTAGTGATTGGGTCAGAGCATTAGAGAGTTTATATACTGATGGCACTCCGCTATCATTACAGTATGCGAGACCACTATCCATGGAGATGGTACTCATCTTTTGTATCAGTATATGGGTCCTCTGTCCATAGTGATATTACTATATTTTTGTATCATCATGCGGGTCCTCTATCCATGGATATAATACTCCTATATCCCAGCATGGCGTGATTCCTCCATACTCATTATGTAGATAGAAGAGGTACTCCCCTATGGAAATATTGTGTGAGTCCTCTATCTATGGAGATGTTACTTCCCTAGCTCATTAGGGCGTGGGTCCTCTATAATCTTTCTATAGATTGATATGGTACTCTGGTATCACACTAGGGTGTGGGTCCTCTATCCATGGATACGGTACTCCTATGTCGTACCAAGGCATGGGTCCTCCATAATTATTGTAAAGATACATTGTTTAATCCCAATATTAGTATAGGGTGTAGGTCCTCTACTTGGATATTTTACCCCCTCAATTGTGTGGAATTGTGATGATACATTGTTTGAGTACCATTAGCCTCATGAGAAAAAGGACTGTTATCACCACTAAGATGAACTTTTATTATGCGACTGAAACCATGTGGGGAGTTAGTGTCGACCAAATCAGATAAAATAAATGTGTGGTGAATTAGCTCTATAGACTTGTGTGTTCAGGATAGATTCATGAGATATTGGGCTTATATATAGACATTCTATTTGAAATTTTGTAGACTCTTATTCTTGGGATGAGCTGTGATAGCGAGATCCTCTTACTTTCTCGTTTGGATTTATTTGAATGAGAATATATATATTCTTTCTTTTTGATTCACACTGGTATTTGGATACTCTATTTCTATCAGCGGTGAAGACGTGTGGGGTATGCCACATGCTTTATATGTTTATCTTCTCATGGTTTGATGAGTCTAATATTCTGATACATAAAGTGAAGACTCGATGAGAAGTTCATCTGCTCACCATGTCGAGTTCAATGTGTTTATACGAGTTTACATTCACTCTTGGTGGGATTGAGTTTTACACTTTCACTATTCCTTAATCTATCTAGTACTTATCCATTCTATTGTATCTCTTACTGCTCCCCCTTCATCCTCTTTGGGTAATTATACTAGATATGTATATACTCACCCCGACATGGTATTTTCCAAAACGTGTCATGTATTTTGTAGATGATGGACAGGTCGGCCGTGACTTCAAATGATCATAGATATACTAGATGCTCTGACCACATGTGGTGGTCATATCTTGGAATATAAAAGCTGTGATCTCTTAGTTATTTACACTTTTAGAGTTTTTTCAAGTTGTGACAAATTTATGTTTGGTGGTGAATTGTTTTCATGTAATTTTATTTGACACTGACATACTTTTATACTCCATATAGGCTCATGCATGCCTAGTTTATTTTATAATAATTTGGAACATTTTCCCCTTTCCTTCTTCACATTTTCATTTTATTGGTTGTGTGTGTGAGTATAGGTACATAGGAAAAGGCCTACCCTATATTAGTTGTTAATTTGGTTCTTTTCACCAACCCCTAACCTATGGAGGTGGGATTATGACAGTTTCAGATCAAGCCCCAACATGGGTCCGGTCATGAAAAATTAGTATCAAAGGTTGCTTGACCCATGGGATGTTTTTCAGATGTTTCCCTAAAAAAAATTTGGTCGGGATTTGGGTAATCGTGTCAATGTTTATCAAGTGTGTCTCTCATGTTATAGGTTAAAGTAATGGTTTTATGGTTGACGTGTCCATTCACTAGGACCATGACTACCTGCTGGTCAACTCGGTATGTTGTGGCATTTGTTGCAGGTATTAATGGTATATGCATCATATAGGATTGAGTCTTAGACTGTACTTCTTGAGTCATATCCCCATTTTTATGTTTATATATATGATCAAATGACAATTTTATGTCTCATACATATTTGAGATACCTCTACGATGATAGACATCCAGGTTTCCAGCTTCGGTTCCTGATGATTATCTGATGAACGATGAGTCCCCGGTTCGGGGTCAATGTCGTAACCCCCCTTCCTCCATGTGGGCATGTATCAGTACCTCCATATGTTTTTTAGTTTATTATCTTAGAAAATATGTCTAGGAATGCACCAAATATTATAGAACTCCATGATTTCTAGTGGTAGAGGCTAAAGAGGTTCCGTGGTGATCCATATCCTCAGACAATAAAGGATTTTCTAGAGTTAGTGCTTCATGTATTTAGGCTAATCCGGACACTGACAGAACAAGAGATTTATCTGGAATCTATCCTTTTCAATAGAGTATCTAGTAATTGGTGTATCCTTATTACACAGATGCACAATGAGTCAAAACTCTTTTGGGATTACTTTCAGCAGCTATTCTATGAGGAGTAATACACCTCTTGGTTGCGCTCAATTTAGATCCAAGAGCTTCTGGAGTAGCAGTGTGAAGGGATGATGATGACTGAGTATGCAGTGAGGTTTAATGACCATAGGAATTAATCTACTGAAATGATATAGGACAACTAATTTTATTGATTGACATTTTATCAGGGACTCCACACAGGGACCTAAGTAAGAGTTGTTCCCTAATGAATTCACACCTATGTCAGGGTGCTAGAGAGGGCGCTGGTGAAAAATATATTTCTTTCATAGGGACTATAGATAGTTGGATATGGTTTTTAGCATCCTAGGGTTGAATCATCAGTAATGGTATAAAGGTTATAGGATAAGAGGAACATGAGGTGTACCCATGAGCATACACATGAACATGGTATTGTAGTGAAAGTACATTACAGAGCACCAGGGCCACTTTGATAGGGTCGATGCTAGGAATGTGTGGGGAGATGTCGCATGATGCATGAATGCCAAATCAAACATGTTGTGGAGTGTAGAAAGATATGTAACCAACCTCCAGAATTGAGGAAACTTCATTATTAGGGATCTCCCAGGAAAGAGCAAGGTGTTCCCTAAGGAGGCGGCCCTTGAAGAGGAGTAGGAGGAGCTATGGGTACTGGAAACCGCTATGAAATCATTCAAACACCCCCACCAGCTGGCCCATTTCAGGCTCCCAAATTTAGTGGTCAGGGCCATGGAAAATTGAGGTCTTTGGAGGATTATGACCCCACATCGAATGAGATGACAAGAGTAACGCTCTATGTCCTTTCATCCTTTGTAGTGGACATTTTAAGACTTTATTGTGAGATTATTATTTATTTAATGAACATTCTTGTGGTTCAACCGGGGTGACGTGTGGAATTAGTTTAACCTTCTGTCAGTTTTGTTTAATGTACAATCTAATGAATGAGGAAGAGTTTCTTTTCCCCTAATAAAATTCAGTTTTTAGATGCAATAAAAATTGTAAGGGTGAGTTAGTTCTGCCCAAAGCAGATAGTATCTTGGCGTGGTGGACGAGTCCCCCTGATTTTTGCGTTTAGGGAAAGGTTGTGTGATGGGGTATCGGTGCAGGACATTGAATTCCTAGTGGTTTTTTTTTCTTGGGATTCCACTAGTGGTTGTGGTGGAGTTTCTGGTTTTGGGTTACTATCCTTCCAAGAGAGTCGAAAACGAGCGTGTGATATGCTATATAATTATCGCAGCTAACTTTTCATGTTTGGATGAGTCTACTCACCTTTCATGTTTGTCGGTACCCATGAATGATCAGCATCAAACTTGGTGCAACTATAGACATTTATCGCATATGGGTTGAGGTAGATGAGACCCCATTAATAGAACAATGTGACTCACTACCTATATATGGAAGCGGTACTCTTCGATTTGATGATGTAGAGGCACTACCTACTAGGGGACATCAACTATATGATATTGCAAGTAAAGATAAACTTAAGAGTTTTCCCTAAATTATTTTATGAAAAAGGGAATCACAACGATCTTTTATAAGAATGAACGGTGATTCCTGTCGTGTTACGAAAGGTATTGATAAGGTATTTTCACACTTCTCCTGTGGATGTACCTCCCGATGTAGGGAAGAGTTAGGTGAAGGACCAGTTTCTCCACTACATTTCCTAGTTTGTGCCTTTTGGGGATGAAAATCATTGAATAATTGAATAATGTGGAGAATCTAAATTTTCCATGTAAAACTTCTAAGAATATTTTTGGAGCCACTACTGAGATGACATGTGATTTCGAGGTCGGGTGATCCTGAAATTAATTTTCTAAAAATATTAAATATATTTTTATTACGGGTGGACCATTTTGGTAAAAAAGTGAAATATCTCATAAATGGGGCATCAGATCGTAAATTTAAAAGCACCGTTGAGTTCATAATGTGCTGTTTTTACTAAGACGTGGCCTAAATTTGGTTAATATGGGACTATTGTATGGGGATTATATTGGACAGTGCATTTGATAAATTTATCAATTTAAATTATATATTTAATAACCACAATCAAAATAACATAAAAATGGATACTCCGATGAGAAATATTATACCACCATTGAGTTATTAATGCATTTTTTTCCTATATAAAACCTAATGTTGGCTGGTGTGGGACATTCAGATGTGGTAGCTATTGGAGGGTTTGTTTAGTTAAAAATCACTTATTTATTATAAATTAAATGAAATAAACTGATTCCTTCTATAATTAAAAAGATACAGAAAATTTCTAGGTTTCTCTGCATAACCTTGTGATCATTGAGATGATCTTACATCCCTTTTATATTAGAATATTGACACTAGACAATGACCAGTGATCAGATGGAGTTTATTCGATAGGTAGTGGACGCAGTTGATCTTCTTCAATGTTAGGGGATGTGTTCTTCACCAATGATTGATCCATACTAGAGGTATGCCATGCCAATTAGGACTTCCCACCATTTTGATTAAAATTTTGGGCATGGTCAATTATCTCTTTGATTTTTTTTAATTTGATTCTTTGTATGAGACAATGTATTGAAGTAAATTATCAATTCAGTTTAGTTTTTGTTATATAATGTTTATAACCACGATTTCCCACTATGAAATATTTCTCCAAGAATGATTGGCCAAAAATTCATACCTCCTAGGCTATTGGTGCTTTCCCCCACCATTATTTTTTTTCTTCGTCGTTTGACCATGGGGTTATGATTCAACTTTTCCATGGCAGGATTGAATGCGGTCAAACCACAATATTTTTTGTGTTTACACGAAAAACGTTTATACAAATAGTTTGGGGATCGATTGATAAATGAGTGGTGTAGTAATTTATGAGTGGAATGTATCGGACCGCAGGTTTATGTTGGTTATTAGAGGTTGTTTTGGATCGGGTTGATAACCACTATTCACTAGGTTGGAGTGAGGTGATGACGTGAAGTGTGACAAGGATAGTTTTCGAGCAGAGGTTGTGTGTCGGATCTCATGGTGTAAGCTAGTCGACGTTGATGTAATAGTGGTTGGACTAGAATATCTAATGAGTTGGTTAGACATGGTCAATGCGATGAGAATAAATATTATTACTAATTATTATAATTATGGCATTGGATAAAAAATTTTAAATGATAATTAATTTTTTTTAAATATTGGAAAATAAAATCCTGATGAGATTTAATTTTGAAATTTTAAATTTAATGAAGATACCCCATGGATGTGGGGGGGGGGCTAGTGTAATGGGAGTGTAAGGGTGTTCCAATGACTCTTTTTCTATATCATTTTTTTGTTTGTATAATATTATTATATTTAATATGAGAAATAAAATTTAAACATTGAAGAATACCCACTAGAGTTGGGGTGGGGAAACTCACTCATTCATGAATATCCTTTGATATTTGATTTAAAATAATAATAATAATATATTATTATTATTACTAGGTTATAAAACCATAATCCAGTTATATCTTCTACAAGAGAATTCAAATTGATGCCCCATCAGTGGTAGTGTGACCTTGAAATTGAGACTGTCATTTTAAGACCCATGTTGGATGTTGATTTTGGACTCATTCCCCAAGACAATGCAACACCCAATAAAAATAAAATTATTATTATTGTGAGTTATTTTATCTAACATATCTCCCACATATTGTTTTAGAATGATGAATCATATGTGACGTTGTGACCATATAATTAAGGCTTACATTTCAAGACAAATATTGAGCTTTTAATTTGGACTTGTGGCTTGGGCTCATGAGATTCTATTCGAGCATGATGGGGTGAAATGTGACTTTTTCACTAGGTGTCCAATTGAGGAAAATGAATATCCAATATCGATCATTTTTTCCATGCGGATCGCAATGGTATGATATTTTGACCATTCGGGGTCACATAAAGATTCATTTTAGTGAAATTATTTCTTTTTCCATCAGATTAATGATGAAGATTGTGAATTCATCCAGATTTTAGTCGATACATGTCATGTATCACCATTATACACTTTTTAGTACTACAATGTTAGAAATTTATTTGCTAGAAATGACCCATCTCCATGGACCAGTGGGACCACATGTCTTGTGGGTCCCTTGCATGTCATTCATTCCTTTTTGAATCTTCAATCTTTTGTATCTATTTCTTTTGGACTCGGATTTTGGACCATGAGTAGCCCATCTTGATTTCTTTATAATATGGAACATGATGGTTCTATCTGTTATGGATTTTGAGATATGATATGAGATGTTCCAAGCATGAAACTTATTTAGGTGGTTATTGATGATGAATATTATAGAGCGGGATCATCACATTGTTAAGATAGCAATGGTAATACACTATTGTTTTATCATTGCGGGTCCTCTATACATTGATATGGTACTTTGTTGTTATATCAATGTGTGGGTACTATATATTTATTATTGATATAGAGACAGTAGTCATCTTTTGAATCAGCATATGGGTTCACTATCCATAGATATGGTACTCCCCTATCACATCAATGCATGGGTCCCCCATAATCATTGTGGAGATAGAGACAGTACCCCTTGTGGCACCAAAGAGTGGGTCATATAACAATGGATATTGTTCTCCACTATCACATCAGGGAATGCATCCTCCATACTAAATCTACAGTTATAGTCGGTACTCCCCTGTCACACCAGGGAATATCTCCTCTATCCATGGAGACAGTACTCCCCTATCATACCAGGGAAACTCCATACTTTTTGTACAAACATGGAGTGGAATCCCCCTTTCAGTATAGTGCATGAGTACTCTACTTGAAAATTTTACCACCTCAACAGTGCTGCATGGTTGTGAGATTTGGTTTGACATAGGTTTGGACTCATGAGAAAAAGGCACACTTTCCTATAACAACCATGATCTGTATTTCATATTAAATATTGTTTATTACAAATAATCTAACTTAATACAACTATGATGATTGATAGGTATATATTATACTAGGTTTAGGAACATTACATAACAAATTACAAAAATAAAATACTACAATGTCAATATTGAAAACTTCTTTGACTTGACCAAAATATTCTTTATACCTAACACTTCTTTGGATAACCAGAAAACATATATAACAAAGGGGTGAGTTTTAAAGGCCAGTAAGGTAATAAACATGGAATAACATGAGGTTAAGAATACATGTTATACAATTCATATCAATTAGGCATAAAGAAAGATGAAAAATAAGGCATGATATATCATGATAATCAAAACATGGGACATGTGGAAACAACTTAAAACACTGCATCATAAACATAAGTCAATGATAAACTTCCCAGGATTCATGGTTGAAAAAATTCCCAAAAATTAATCTGGTAAAATTTCATCCCAACATGCCATATCATGATACTAAACATTACCCAATGCATTGGAGTACTATCACAGTGCACCCTTCATAAACATTTCAATGTCATTCTTAAATGTGCCACATAGATCATATTACATAGGTTCATTCAACATCATAATTCATACAAAGATTGAGGGATTTGGAATACATAAATTTAGTTCCTAAATAAATAATTATATGTCAATAAATTTTAATACCCTTGATAGATAAATAGGTATGGTATTAACCACACAGTTATAGTAAATAGTGGTTAAATTTCAGTAGCATAACTACATCATATATAAATTAATAAAATGGGTTGATGAGATAAAAATGGGTATATAATAATTTATACATGAAATGGATAGTAATATAGAAAATTTATGTACATTATATGACATAATTAATTGGAAATAGGAGGCGTAACATAATAAAGAATCTTGAAGAAAGAGGAGAAATCAAAAGAACCCTAACAAAATTCTAGTATGGTAACTGGTGTACATAAAGGTTTTTTGGAGTGTTGAATGACAGTGAAAGGGGATATGATAATTTATAAAAGAAGTGGATTTTATGTTTTATAGGTAATAATGTTTCCCAATAAAAGTAAATAAAATTTTAATAGGAATATCATATATGAAGTTCTTGATTAAAAGAGGAGAGAGAGATTCCCAAATGGAATTTCAACATAGTAATGGCATAGGTATGGCTTCAAATGGGGGGGGGATGATACCTTATAAAAATAAAATCAGTTAGGAAGTAAGGTAATTATTACAATAAATTTTCAATACCATATATTTAAATTAAAATAACTCATCTCAAAGAAGGTTCTAGAATTCAATGGTGAAGAGAGAAATCCCTTATAGTATTTCAACATCGTAACAGCATAGGTAAGGGTCTAAATGATGGGGGATTTATTATCCCTAATAAAAATAACATCAAATTATCATTAATTTAATGATTATAAAATTACGTAAATACAATAAATTGAAATTAAAATAATTATTCTCAAAGAAGGTGCTTGAATTCAAAGTGAGGAAAAAAATCTATTACAAAATTTTGATATAGTAACAACTTAGGGAAGGGTAAAAAGGCTAATGAAAAAATTATCCCTCATACAAATAAAATAATTTTGATAGTTAATTAATGATCATAGACAAATTTAAATACAATATAGTGTAATTAAAGGAACTAATATCATAGGAGGTGATTGAATTCATAGGTGGGGAGATAAATCCCTTAATTGGATGTGTGAATCCAATGGCTTGGGAGAGGCTTCTTGTGGGATTGTGGTGCCTTGGGATTAATCTATGTAGTATTGGTAATTGTATGGACATGATTAAATAAGATTTAGTTATGATAAATGTGATATTTGGTGGGTTTATATAAGAAAGGAGGTTGATTTCATTATTATTATTTTTTAGATGCTGTATAATAAAATATTAAAAACCACAAACCATCACATGGTTTTTTCCCATAGTTTATACCAAAGGGTATTGGTATAAATTATTTTATAATTATAAGTTCATAATATAATAAAATAATTTCTATTCATATGTGTAGGTGAGTCACGCTTTAAAATAAATTTATTTAAAATCATAAAAAATATTATAAGTCTTGGAGGATTGACTATGGATTTAAAAAATATATAAAAAAACATAAAACATTATTTTTTTAAATTAAATAACATATATTTTGATGAGGGTACCTTTTATAGTATTTAATACATTACTACTGGGCTATTATGATGTTATAAAACATATCAAATATTTATACGATATTTAATTTTTACCCAAAAACTCAACTATCCCATAGAATTATGAACAATTTACAGTTTGATAAATTTGACATCATAATTCCAAAAAATATACATTTTATATGAATAATTTTATAAAAATATGAATTTTCACTTTTAAAATTAAAAAATGACATTTATTGAAAATGACGGGTTTTTGGAAATAACAGTTTTCGAACCCTAATAAAAATTACATTTAACTTCATAAAATTTATATGATCATTTTTATTTAATATAATAATAAAATAATGATAAAAACTTATTAAATTATTTTTTATTTCCAAATTCCATTAATTTATTAAAGTATCTTTCATAATTGAATTTAAATATTAACCAAAAATACTATTTTTTCTTTAAAAATCATTTAAAAATTGACAAGAATAGTAATAAAACATATTCATTATTCTATAAAAAATAATGTAAAAAATATTATTTCTAGGACATTGATACATATATCATTATTACACCATCATATTCACTAAGAGTAAGGTGTGTGATGGTGGGGCTTTCATGGGGTCATTCGATGAACATTTTTTGGGTCGTGATCTCGTTGAGCATGAAATTCTCCCATAAACGGTTTTTCTCATGCTTAAGTCGTTGGATCTCATCTCAGGATTGGTCTAGAGAAAATCCCATAAATTTTATCCCCCTTAGATGCTCTAATAAATCAGATTTATAGGGTACGATCATAATAGTCGAGTTCATCACTTCCTTTGCCTATGCCAAAATTATTTGTTAAAACCCTATATTTATACTAGTCATGTGATCAATATTCAATGGCTATATTATCAATGGTAATGATACTTAACGATCACTTATAATAAAATTGGATATAATAAAATAAGATCACGTGTTTTCTATAACCATAATACATTTAATTAAATCAAAACAAATGGATTTTTTTCATAAATGTTTGGGTCATCACAACCACCCCCCATAAAAAATTTTAACCTCAAAATTTCCATTTCCAAAAAAATAAGGGTAACTCTGATTCAAAACCTCTTATGTTTCGCACATTGTTTCTTAAAACTTGTGGATTCTCCATAACACTTTGATTATTGGAATTATCTTATTTTGTAGAACTTTTTCTCTATCATCTTACATCGTCCTCTGGTAATCCTCATAAGAAATTTCATTCTCCAATGGTAACACATATGGATTGGGTACATGTGATGGGTCTGGTATGTACATCTTTAATAGGGTTTCCTGAAATATATCTTGTATTTGAGATAGGTTCACTGGGAGTTCTAGTCGATTGACCAATTATCTAATGCGATTAATGATATAAAAAGGCCTGATGTAACGTGGAAAAATCATTCCATTCTTCCCAAATCTCATCACTCTCTTCCATGGAGAAATGTTAAGGTATACCATGTCTCTAACATCAAACTCTAGGTCTCATCGATGATTATACTTATAGCCATTTTTCGACTATGAGAAGCTTTGATGTCTTGTTGAATGATCTTAACCTTCTCAACCATTTCTTTAACCATTTGAGGACATAGAATTTTTTGTTCCCTAAATTCATCACAACATTTTTGTGTTCTACACCTCTTCTCGTAAAGGCCTTCATAGAGGGAAATTTGGATGTTCCATTGGAAACTATTGTTGTAAGAGTAATCCACCAAATGAAGATGTTGTCCTTATACACATTTTAATTCTATTGAGAAATCTCTCAGCATGTCCCCATGTTTTTGGATAGTTTGTTCAGATTATCCATCAGTTTGAGGGTGATAATCCATACTGATGTTCTGATTAGTGTTTAGAGTAGGCTGAATACTATTCCAAAAACATAGAGGTGAATCTTGGATCTCATTCTCGCACAATCAATAGTTGTACTCTATTCATCCTTACAACTTCTCTGATGTATATATGTTCTTGTAGATGCAGTGATAAATCCTCTTGAATCGAAATGAAGTGTGCAGTCTTTGTAATATGATCTACAACAACCAATATAACATTGTTTCCCTTAGATGTATTTTGAATTCCTGTGAAAAAGTACATGGTGATGTTTTCTCATTTCAATGTTTGTATGGGTAATGGTTCTATCATCCTATTATACATCATTATTTCAACCTTCACTTGCTCATATACCAGGAACTTTGATATGTACTCTTCAATATCTTTCTTCTTTAAATCCCACTAACAGTTCTCTCAGATATCACGATAAATATTTTTGTTTCCTGGGTGAATGGAGAAATTCAAACTATTTGCATCATCTAAAAGTTTTTTCCTTAACTCAGTATTTGAGGGAACACACATTGTTGACCCAAATCTCTCAATTACTTCTCCATTAACATTGAACTCTAGGGATGTATCTTTTTTGATAGTTTCCACATTTTTCTAAATTTCTATATAATCATTTTTTTCATCATTTAACCTTTCTAAAAGATACAGTTGAGTAATCATTTGTGGATGGATTTATAATATTCCTTTCATTATGATTCCCATGTCCATATTCTTCAAATCTAGATAATTATATCCTTCTCAATTCTCATTAATGATACAATTTCTAAATCCTTTTTACTTAGAGAATCTGCCACTTTGTTCTCTATTATAAGATGGTAGTAGATTAAATAGTAATAATCATTTATTAGCTCTAACCATCTTCATTGTTGTATATTTAATTCTATCTATGTGAATATATATTTTTAACTTTTTTATCCGTATATATTTCACACTTCTCCCCAAAGAGATAATGCCACCATATTTTCAACACAATGATCAAAAATACCAACTCCGTATAAGAGGTGGGATACTTTTTCTTATGTATTTTTAACTACCTTGAGTCATATAACATGACTTCATTATTTTACATAAAAAAATCCAAATCCCTCAATTAAATCATCACTGAATATTATTAAAACATCCCCACTTATGGGTAGTGTGAGAAAAGGGGTATTGATAAACCTTATTTTTAACTCCATGAATCATTATTCACATTCCTTATTCCAATAAAAAATGACTTCCTTATTATTTAAAATTGTAAGAGGGTTTGTAAATCATGATAAATTTCTCAGAAATTGTTGATAATATCTGGGTATCAAAAGGAACCTGTGAATATCTATCACAAATGTTGTCCTCATCCATCCATCGATTTCATTTGTCTTGGATGGATCCATAGATATCTTATTTATTATGATGATATTATCCTATAATTACACTTATTTCATACATAATTCAAACTTTCTATGCTTTTCATATATATTATCCTTTCACAAGGTCTTTAGACAATTCTCAGATGCTCCAATTTATCCTCCTTAGTTTTGGATTGTATTAGAAAATCATTAATAAAGACTACCACAAATGTTTTATGTAATCATTAAAGACTCTATTCATAAATCCCATGAATATCATTTTAGAATTAGTGAGTCTGAATGGAATCACTATGAACTCATAATGCTCGTACCTTGTACAAAAAGAAATTTTAGGTATATCCTCCTTCTTCACCCTTACTTGGTAATATCCCGATCACATATCTACCTTAGTAAAGTATTATGCTCCACGTAGATGATCGAACTAGCCATAAATTCATGGAAATAGATACTTGTTCTTTATCATGATCTTTTTGAGCTTGTGATAATAAATTCTATGGTGCATTGACCCAACCATTTTATTGATGAAGAGGTCTGGTGCACCCCATGGTGAAGCATGTGGTTATATAAACCCTTTATCTAGATTCCACTGTAGTTGTTTCTTTATCTCCTCAAGTTCCACAAAATCAATTTGATATGAAGTCTTGGATATTATCAATGCTTAAGGTATAATATCGATGGGAAATTCAACCTCTTGAATAGTAGAAGATAAGGAAATTCCTCGGGAAACACATCATCATATTCCCTCGGCATATGCATGTATTTGACATTGGTTCTTTTCTTATAATCAATCATGTGAGATAGATACGCTTTCTCATAGGGAAATGATATCCATGCTTGATATAATGGTACTAAATAAGATTCAACCTCCCTCTTTCATAGAATTTGGGGTCGATTTTCAATATGAAGAGTGACTTCCCTATCACCATAATTTATATTGGCCTTATATAGGGAAAGCCAATCCATGCCCAGAATTGCATCAAATTCCACCAAATAGATACTTATAATATTTTCTAGAATAAAGTTCACATAAACATTATCATGTGATACAATAGTCATATAGATTTTGCCTAATGATTAAATATCATTTCATGTGGGGAATATATGTTCTAGAAAATATACAAGATATGATAATAAGACTGGAATTGAAATACAATATGACATAAAATACTTTGAAGTAGTTTTTACATGTAATTCATTAATGATTGTCCATATCAGCATAAGACATTCTATGGTCCCATGATTATGTAGATTGTTGATTATCATCAAGCTTATTAGCCCTTGAAATAGTGCATTACCATGGATAATGTATGACTTCTTCATATTTATTACATATAAATATATATGATTCCATAGATTGAAATTTTTCAACCAATAAAATTAACAATTTTATAATGCAATTGGATATTTTTTCCCTATGTTTCCACCCTTAAAACATCTCCCAGTCCCTTTGTGAAATTACCCCTGGAGCCACTTTACACACTTATTTTATGAAATATATTGGGACTTATATCCCTTATCACCATAATCAGATGTACTTTCATGAGATGTCATATTCCTCATCCTTGATGTATTTGGTCATTCAACATGGTGCCAATTTATAATCATGATTTTTGATAGCTGGTTTGGAATATTCAAGATATGTCCATATTATGCTTCCAACTGATTGGGAATCCCTTTTTGGAAGGCAACACATTTCCCGTCATATTGATTTTTAATTTGATCTTACTTATTTCCGGAAATTTGAAACAATTAGAGTAAAAATATGAAAGAGTGTCTTAAAAAATTAAACACATAATGGTGGCCCAATTGAATTAAATAGATAACTTATAAATTAAATTTACCTCCTTTACTTATGAGCTTTTAGTATTTAGTCTATGTTATCCATGATCTACATCCTAACACATATTCTTATGTGAATTTTTTTCATTGTTCCCTTCATAATTGTTTTTACCAGCTTATGAATTTACCAAATAATATCCTTTGTATGTGTTAAACTAGGTGTTTATTTAGGCCCATTGTCATGTACCATGTTACCTCGAGTCAAGCATGGAACAACTTATCAGATTTATTACTACTAGGTACATCTATATCATATCCATGTCCACATATAGAATCTAGACAGGGATGTATTTTCATGATAAACCACATTCTCTATACTCACAAAATTGGGATGTTATCTTAAACTTATTATTATCCCTTATGGTTTTATCTATGGTTTTGAAATCCAAATTCCAAAAATAAATAAGATTATCCTTTGATACAAACTATAAAAACCTATCTCTATATTTCATATTTAAAAATTATTTATTACATAAAATTGAACATAATACAATTCAAAAGATTGATTTTTCTCATATCTTTGGGGTTTCATAACATTACATAACAACTTAAGACATGAAATATAACAACATCTATATTGAAAACTTCTTTAACATGACCACAACAATACTTCGTACTTAACACTGAATGGGACAAAATGAAGACATACATAAGAGAGGGGTGAGATATAATGACTAGTAAGGGAATAAACATGGAATAACATAAGGATAATAATACAACTTATAAAAGGAATATTAATGAGGAAAAAAGTAACAAGAATAATAAGGCATGATATAGAATTATAATCATAACATGGGAAATGTGGAATCAACTTAAGCATTGCATCATAAACATAAGTCAAATCTAAACCAACAAGAATTCATGGTGGTTAAAATTACCACAAATGAATCAGGTAAAACTCAGTACCAACATGATGTATCACGATACAAATCATTACCCAATGCATTGAAATGCTATCAGGGAACACCCTTCATAAACATTTCAATCCCACACTTAAGTGTTCCACAAAGTTCATATAAAATGGGTTCAATCAACATAATAATTTATTCAATTATTGAGTTATGTAGAATACATATTTTTAAGTCCTCAATAAATTATTATATGTTTATAAAGTTGAATAACTTGATAGGGAAATGCGCATGGTATTTACTATACAGACATGGTAAATTGTGGTGAAATTTCAGCAACATAATTCCCCCATATAGAAATTGATAAAATGGGTTGATAAGAGATAAATGATTCTATAATAATTTGTGCATGAAATTTATATTAATAGAAACATGTAATGACATTCCACAACATAAATAATTGGAATTATATGGGGTAACATAATAATAAATCTTGAAGGAATAGGATTAAGAAAAAGAACCCTTACAAAATTTCGGCATGGTAACAGGTGTACGTACAGGTTCATAAGAGGGTTAAATGAATGTTAAATGAGATATCATGATTTATACATAATATTTAAACTAATTGGTATGTGAAATAATGTATTTCAACATAATAAAACTATTATTAAATAGTTATATCATACATGAAGTACTTGATTAAAAGAGAAGAGAGAGAAACCATTACGAAATTTCTTCATAATAACGGATTAGGTAACAAAATAATTGAGCATGAGATAAATAATACTTCATAAAAATAAAATCTATTGGATAGTAAGTTAATAATTAAAAATGAATTTTAATATAATAAATTTAAATTAAAAGAACAACTCTCAAATACGGTTATGGAATTCAAAGGTGAGGATATAAATCCATTACGAAATTTCATCTTTGTAACAGATTAGGTAAGTGTCCAAATAAGGGGGGATAAATGATCCCTAATAAAAATAATATAAATTATATTGAAATTTATCAATAAAAATTTAATTTAAAATCCAGAAATTGAATTTAAAAAGAACAAATCTCAAATAATTTTCTTGAATTCGAAGGTGAGGAGAGAAATCCATTATGGAATTTCGGCATATTAATGTCATAGGTATGAGTCCAAATGAAGGGGAATAAATAATACCTCATAAAAATAACATCAATTTTATAGTAAGGTAATTATTACAAATTAATTTCAATATAATCAAGTGAAATTAAAAGAACTAACCTCAAAGAAGGTTCTTGATTTCAAAGGTGATGAGAGAAATCCCTTACGTGGATGTGTGACTCCAAAGGAATAATATAAGATTCATGGGACCTTGGGTAACATTGGTAGGACTCTAGGGAATATATGGAAGATTGGGTATAAGGTTTAACAAGTTTTAGTGAAGATAAAGGGGATCATGGGTTTGTTTGTATAAGAATAGAGGGGGATTTCTTTCTAATTTTTGTTTTGGATACTAAATAAAGAAATATTCATAACCCCAAATAATGACATGGTTTTTTACCATGGTTTCTACCAAAGGGGTGTGTTATATACTATTTTATAAGGATATGGTATGATGATAAAAATATTCCCTTGCTTATGTGGAGGTGAGTCACACTTTCAAAGAAATGATTTTAAAATGTTAAAATATATTATAAGTCTTGGAGGATTCACTAAGGCTTTATAAAATAAATAAAATAAACTTAAAATTTATTTTTGAAAAGTAAAAAACATATATTTGGCTGATTGTAGCTTTTATAGTATTTATTACATCACATTGGGCTATTATTATGTCATAAAACACAATGTATATTTATATGATATTTAATTTTTAACCAAAAAATCTATTGTCTCGGAATATTATAAAAAATTAACCATTGGGTAATTTCAACATTATAATTAAAAAACAATTAATTTTATCTAAATATTCTTATAAATATTTTAATTTTCACTTTTAAAATAAATAACTGACATTTATTGAAAATGACTGGTTTTTTTGACAATAACAGTTTTCGAACCCTAATAAAAATTACATTTGACTTTATAAAAATTATATGATACATTATATTTAAAAAAAATTAATTTAATAATAATATTTTATTAAAATAATATTTATTTCAAAAACCCATTAATTCATCAAAATATATTTCTTAATTGAATTGTATATTAACCAAAATAATTATTTTTGCATTAAAAATCATTAATAAAGTAAAAATAATATGAAGAAAACACAATCATTATTGTATACAAAAATAATGTACATAATATTACTTCAAGGGTCTTGATATGTATCCCTTTATTAAAAAATCATATTCATTAAGAGTAAGGTGCACGATGGTGGATCTTTTACAAGGCGATTTGGTGAACAAGGTTTGGGTCGTGGCATTGATAAGATTTTTCTTCTCTTGTAAATAATTCACTCATGCTTATGTAGTTAGATCTTGGCATGGTCTTGGTATGGGGAAATTTCTTCAAATGATATCTCCCTCAGAATCCTCGAAAATTGGGCTTTATAGGATATGATTCTACTTGTTGAGGCCCTCACTTTCTTTGTCAGTGCATAAATGATTTTTTAAAACAATATATTTATAATAGTCATGTGATCATTATTCAATAGGTATATTATTAATGGTAAAGATGCTTAACGATCATTTAAAATTTTATTTTATATAATTAAATAAGTGAATCTGTTTTCTATAAGAATAATACATTTCATAAAATAAAAACATAGTGAATTTTATTCAGAAATGTTTGAGTCGTTACATTCTTCAATGAGACAAATTTTTGTGATGCGACCAAAACTGTGTGGGGAGTTAGTTCCACCCAAAGAAGATGGTATCAGGGTGGGGTAATTGGGTTCCTTAGACTTTTGTGTACAAGTCAGACATGTTAGATATTGGTCCTTGTGGATGGACCTTCTTTTAGAACTGCTCGTGACTCTTCTTTTAGGGAAGAGATGTTATATTGAGATCAACATACTCTGTAATTTGGGTTTCATTGAATGAGAATTTATATATTACTCTTTCTGGATTCACCCATTGATTTTGGATACTTTTATTCTATGAGATGGGAAGACACTCAAGTTATGCCACGTTCTTTCCGTGTATAGCTTATTGGTGTTGGATGAGTCTACTCTTTTCTCTAGGGCGTAAAGACTGAACAAGAATTTCATCTTATAACAATCTCAAGATCCTTATGTTTATATGAGTTTGAATTCACTCTTTGATTGGTTGAGTATTACACTTTAACTGTACATTTTTCTATACACTACTTCTCTCTTCTATTTTATCTCTTATTAATCCCCCTTCACCCTCTTCACGTTGTTCTACTGTGTATGTATATACTCACCCCTAGATGGTATTTTCCAACATGTGTTATTTATTTTGTAGATGATGGATAGTTCAAACATAAAATTAGAGGATCTTAGAGATACTTGTTGTTTGGGCAGTGTATGGTATTCACAGCTTGGGATAAAGGATTTAGACTCTCAGTTTTTTACCCTTTTTCAGTTTTGATAGGTTGTGAAATATTTATGGTTCAGCGTGTATTTTTCCCCTTTATATTCAGTTTACACTACTTTACATTAATACTATCTAGAGTTCTAGGCATGCCTAGTTTATTTTATAGTAGTTTTCATATTTTCCAAATTCTCTCTTCACTTTTTTCATTGGTTTGGATATTTGTGTGTGTACAGTTACTTAGTCAAAGACCCCCACAAGTTTAGTTGTGCCTTCGATGCTTATCACCACCCCCTGGCCAATGGAGTCATGGATAAGGTAGTAGTGGATCAAGCCCAAATATGGGTATAGTCATGACATAACTAGCCTTTTAATGTGGCGAAGGAAAAAAAGCATGTTGTGTCATGGATTTAGTAGTTCGAACAACACGTGAATGACTATTTCATTTTTGATAGACAAAATAGGAAATGTGAATAATTATTTCACTATAATTATAAAAAAATAATAGTATAATAATGTTACATATTTAATCATTTTAATGTGGTTAAATTTAATTTTACGAATAATAAACCCAAATAATAAATAGAAATGCAAAATGATTGTTTAGAAATTTTGTACCACACTTCTTGAATTATCTCCATTGTAAAGGAGCATAAGAATTTGAGTGATGGTATATTGAGAAGAATAGAATCTTTTGAAGATGTATATGAATGCAGAGAATATTATTTGATATATTTTTGTCTAAAATAATTGTTTCTATTTGGGAGGTTATGTGAGGAGAGGAGTTCCCCTTTTATAAGTAAAAATGGATGGCATTTTTATAAATACAGGAACCTTTTAAATAATGGGAAGTCACTCTCATGTTAAGTAGATAAAAAATTAAAATATAATGGAGAGTTTATATGATAAGGTTAATAAATGACTCTATTACACATTCTCACACAAGATTAAATTGAAATCATTTACTCATATTTTTTTCTATTTTAGCTTTTATCGTGGTATCTACTTTTTACATACGTAACTTTTCTATTATAATTAAAAATTATATGCTTTTTATTATATAATTTAGTACCAATTATTAAAAAATTTAATTCTTTTTATTTATATTCAATTTCTAAAATTGATCTAATTAACTTTTAAATAATAATCAAATAATGTATTAGAAATAATTTCTCGATAAAAAATGTTACATAAGTTAAAAAATTTCGAATATGGGTTTTCAAACTAAATCCAACATTTTCGAAATTATAAATTCACTTATAAAATAAACATTTGAACTTATAAAAATGTTTCAAGAATTTAAAATTCATAATTATATATTTATTAATTCATAAAATCCGTGTTATTTGTAAAAATGTTTTTTTACTGTTCACCTAATAATCAATTTTATCTATGATTCTAAAAAAATCATCTTTAGCTATTAATTTCATGGAAAATGAAAAATTTTAATGTTAATTTTTTGAAATTAAAATTATAAAATTTATAAATTATATTTTAAATGATAACACAATATATAAGGAAAACATCTTTTATTCAAATGGCTTTTCAAAGCATCATGTGTTTTTAAAATTATTTCATATATATTTATAAATAATTATATATAGATATCTTAATATATATTTATAAATATTAAATATTATAATAAAATTTAAACTATGATCAATTTAATTTATTAACTTAAAATATGATACCCCCTTCCCTAATAGTTCATCAAAATGAATCATTTTTAAAATATTAATAAAAATAAAAATAATATGTAATTAATATAATATGTAATGGTTCATTTTAGTCTATTGTCTCATTGGTTTGATTTTGTGTGTAACATAACCTATTGAAGATAGTATTAGCTTAAAGGGTTTAAAATATCTGGTCATTACATTCCCCCCCCCCACCTAAATAAATTGTGTCCCCACAATTTTAATTATTACATACTAATGAAAGTAGGTGAGTGTAATATGTGCATATCCATACCCAGAAAGTCTAGGTTCTGGTGGAAACTGGACCTACGAAAAATAAATATAAAAATAAGGATGATTCAATCATTATAAGTGATTATTACCAATACTAATGTGCACATTAACAAAATTGTCAGCCTCCAACATTGGAGAACAATATTTTGGGTCCGTGAATGGCCACATCATGTTTATATCTATAATCAATTTCATTCAAAGACATAAAAAACTTTATTTTCCAACTTATAATCATGTGAGTCCACCATGTTGTGTTTTATGACCTTTTTAAGACATTCCACCAAATGAGGTAGAATATTCCAGAGCACCGTCCTTATTATTATTTTTAATTCCTGCACAGCAATTTATAAGCCAAATTAAATACATAATCGGTTCCATTTTCATTGAATAGAATATCTATCTACATGTATCATCACCCATATCTAAACTTAATAAGTCAACCCAATCCTAAAATTGTGATAGAAGTACCCTTTGAAAAAGACACAGTGTTTCTAGAAAACACCTCCACAACCCAAGGGTCTTGGTGTGCTAGAAGCTTCCCCATACACATTCACTTTGATCTATGGGTCGATTAGAGATATCCATTGGACATACCTTACTATTTTTTAATATCATTTCATAGCCTTAAACACCCAAAAACTGAAAAAATATCAAGTCAGTAAGGCTTTTAATCATGATTTATGTTTGTACAATAGGTACCTTATAAACCTCAAGATCATTAGATACCATGAATGAATATATAGTGGCTCCTCTAGCATCAAAAAAAATATCATTTCAGGTCCTCCATAAAGTAGCATGTGTGGAAGTAGCTGCTGGCAAAATCAGGTTATGGACCTGCACACTAAAAATGGCATTGAAAAGCCTAGACATGAATTCATGAAGCATCGTATTTTTTTCAATGTTCAGACAAAACAAGAAAACAATTTAAGCCCATAGGTTATGTGTGAAACTACATGTCAAGGAAATGTGTTGTGAACATTATTTAGGGCTCATTAATGGGACATATGCTGACACAATCTGAAATCCATCCTTTTTTATTTCTTCATGGGTGGGTAGGCTGTTTTTATAGACCCTCCAAAGAATAATGAACTGATATGGCTATATAAAATGAGTTTTGAATTGCATTAACTAGGATGGTGGTGGTGTGGATCCCCCACATTCCATTTTGTAAAACTCCTTGGTGTTCAAATGTCCAACCCTTATGGGTTTCCATAAAATGGTATCAAAATACCCCAAAGTATAGTTTCTAATATACATATGGAGTTTCTATGGGATCATGATGTCGTATCTATGGAATTGTGATAAACAAATAATCAATAAACATGTTTTTATCATCAGGTTGAATACACATGTTGTCCAACAATGGGTTATTAAGCCATTCAGTGGTCTAAAATTGATATTGGAGACCATAATTATCAACTATTTAGTGTGAGAAATTATTCAATTAAATGAATTATGATAGATGGAAAAAATGATGAGGTAATATGATGTTTGCATCCATTCAGCAGCCTTAATTTAAATCCACTAGTAAGGACGTAACCAGATGCATACTTCGAAATAATGTTCCATGTATATTTTTTGATAAGTCCATAATTCAAAATCCTAAGGTGTATGATCCCAAAGCCTCTCAATTCCTCTATTTTAATACACTTCTTCATTTTAATAGTAATCAAATTTTTTTCATGGATTGATATGGTCCATATAATGTTCCTAAATAATCATTGAAGCTCATTAATATGACCCCTAGACCATCTATAGATTGAGAAGGAACAAATAATCTTGGATGTGATGATATATTTAAGAAGACAAACCCTTCCATCCTAGATCATTAAATTCCCTTTACACTATGTCATTTGATTCAAAATACGAAATTATATTTATTCCAAATATATCCTATTAACTTTTCGCCAGAATAGGGTGGAACCAATTTAATTGAAATGGAGATATCCACTCATCATCCAGAGTTGTTGTATTATCCTATTATTTCTACAAACTGATATACCTTCACCAAATAGAATGAAATACTTTTCCCAAACTTATGGATTGTCTAATAACTTCTTCATAATGTGTCAAGAGTTACTTCACATAGAATATGGGTTTTTCGACACTTTTCCCAGAAATAAAATATCATTGGTGTAAATAAAATGTTAATGTAAAAGTAATTTTTTAAATATTTAAATATTTTATAAAATCATAGTTGGGTGAGTACATTAATGCATTTCTCACATTATCATCATAAATTGCAAAGAAAATGTCCTGAGAGTGGATCACATTGTCTCATTCCCCTTAAGCAGTTGAAAAAAACATTGCTCACCCCATTGATAATAATTAAATAACATTATGAGATGATAATGGTACGAATAAGCTTAATGAACCATTATGAAAATCCATATATTCTGAGTACTTCAATAATAAAAATCTATTTATGTGTATTTAAGGCCTTGGAAATGTCAATTTTAATTGCAAAGAACCCTTCCTTTGATTTTCTCCTCATTATGTTTATACTTTCTAAAGTTGTGAATATAAAATTTTGAATACTTCTCTTGGGAACAAATCCATGTTTATTCGGTGTGAGGAAGTCCTAAATCATTCTTCCTATACTTTTCATAATGATCTTACTAATGACCTTTGGAATTGAGTTCCTAAGAGCCACTGGCATGAAGTATTTAATATCATGTGAATCCTCCTTCTTGGTTATAAAATAAATGAATCATTAGATAATTACATAAGGTATAGAAGGGTGGAAGAATAATTCACTGATTACATGAGTAATTTCGTCCTATAATATATCCTAATAAAACGTGATTTTCTAGTAAAACCATCAGGACTAGGGGAACTCACCACACTCAGATAGACTAAATCCTCCATAATTTCGTCATTGAGTGGATCTATAATAATATATTGATTAATATTCTCCTTATATAAAAGATTGATATCTTTAAATGTTATTTTTTATGTAGCATCCCATCATCAGAGTATAACCCCACGAAGTAATCCACCACTTCCTGAGCGATATCATTTTCATAAATATAAATTTGTCCATTTATACTAATTTATTTATTCCCAGGTCTCTCACATTTCTCCTTGATCAATAAAACAAATAACTTTGTGTTATTATCACTCTATTTTATACAATTCACAGACAAACTATTTTTATCAAACATTTATTTAGTCATTAAGAGTTCATAAATCATATTATGAGCCTCTATCTCTTCCCTGGATGGAGAACATTGATAATTATTCTTGATTTGGTTTCATTCAAGGGGTTATTTTTCAAACCAAATATCCAAATCCATATTTAAAAAGAAATTCATTCTATAGATTTTAATTAGTTCCATGGTGTTATATTGTTTCCTAACTAGCTTTTGTAAATGAATTCCAATAATATCAATTTTCCAAGCCTCCAAATAAAGTTCCTTACATTGAGGAGTTACAATCCACACATTGTTTAAATGAAATTGAATGTTAGTTGTCCTTGTTATTTGGGTATTTATTTCCAAAATAAAAGGATTATGGTCATAGTGAGGTTTTTGGAGTGGGAATCCTAAATGCCCATGAATAGCACATTTATCATCCCCATGAAAAAATATCTATCAATCTCTATTGCCTACCTAAAATTCATTGTGTATGTGCTCCATTTAAATTCATCCCCTACAACTGGGACATCATTAAAATTATAATGATCAATCAGGAAGAGAAATACAAATAGGTGCTATGATTAAAATTATCTCTAATTTTCTCATCTGGCCTTAGAACAGTATAAAAATCACCCATTGCCACCATTTTTTGAATCATGCCATCTAAAATTATATTGTGTTGTCCCTATAGAATTATTCTCTTGATATAAGATTTTGGACAGTATAAAAACGAGAATTATATAGCACAACCTGATAAGTTACGAGAGACTAAAAAACTCTGTGTTTTCTTTGTGAAAAAAATTATCTGTATGGTTTCATGTCTGAGGACCCATAAATGATCTATATTAGAAGAATAAAAGTTTTGGGAAACAAATTTGTACCCAATAAAATCCCACTTAAATGTTTTCCAATTAGAAAATATGATTTCTGGTTCCATAATGCCAATAATCATGGGTTTGTATCGAAAAATAATGTGTTGAATGACTTTGGATGTTAAGGGGTTACCTACAACTTTATAGTTCTAATAGAGTATCTTCATTAATTAAGAGTTATACTCCATTGGGGGGCATCCTTGATTTTTCATGTTCACTTGACCTTTATCCTTCCTCCCATTATTTTTATTTTTCTTTTCTTTTGAATTTTGACCAATGCCAAACTCCTTTTTTTGTCCAGATAACGGATATTCCCCTTCCTTATCTTCATTTGAAGTGATTAAAACCTGCTAACTGATTGGTATGTCTTCAACTTCATCATACCACAATACACCATTAAGGGGTTTGAATTTATTTCCATATTGTCCATGTTTAATGTGTGAATCATTGGGTACCTAATTTTTACCAATCCTTGTGGAAGGTACATGTGATAAAACCCTTTCAAGATCACTATTTTCAATAGGCTACATTTTGGTGGTGAATTATTTTTTATGGGACTTGGGTGTATTCTAAAATGGGGGCATAGATATGATTTCTTTCGAGGATTTATCCGGTTTAACTTTGTTTGTAAAATACCTAAGGGTATAATCAAAATGTATCAACATAATTTGATGATAGATAGGAACATGTCGCCATCGCTTCTCATTTCTCATCTCCTCATAACCATAGGGTTCATTAGGTAGGAATGTGATAGGTTGTATTCTACACATATGTGAAAAAATTCCACCAGTTGAAATCTCAATAACATCAGCATCCTCAGGACCATCTACACGTGGAAAGAGGGCCTCATTAGATTGATGCCCATGCTTGTCATCTATGATCTACTGGACACAAACAGGGGGATAGTTACTCATGGGAGTATCCCTCCCAGTCTATTCATGGTTGGAGTGAGATTTTCGATCACCCTTATGATTCTCATTCAATTTATTGGGTGACAGATCCTGCACTTGGTCGTCATGTTCAAAATTTATATCAATAGTATATTTGGCATTGTCTTCATACTCTATCCCAGCTAGGGTGTTATAATGTGTAACTATTTGGCTATGATGATTCATGGAGATATGCACCATGGGATCCCAAAAAATGTTGATTCTATATTATATTAAACATTAGTGAAATCATATATTCCTTCAAAAATTATTTCTTATCTTAATCCAATACCTCTAAAGTCATAATCTAATATATATATATACATATACCATGTTCCTAACAATGAGATAAAATTAACCAAAAATATCAGGAATCACATTTTCATTAAATTAATGAACATTTCTAAGAGTTATATCATAATCATATAAAGTAATATGAACATAGTAGAAATATATTATTAAAATATAATGTGAAAATAAACATTTTCCATAAGTTAGGATATAAGTATATGTGATCTCAAATTAATAAACACATACCCTGGAAAAAGTGTGTGGAATTGCAAGACATTAAGCACGGGTTAGAGAGAATTATTAGAATCATGAGATTATCATATAATAGTGTGGCTTAAACATAATTATAGAAATTATATATTAAGGTTACCCACCAAGACATTAATCAAATATTAGTCTTGGGATAATCACCCATGTACGTTATTATTCATTGAATAATCATCCCATGTACCAATTTCATTGGAATTAATTTTCTCATGTAATCATTGGATTGAGATAAATCCTCATGTTTATCCCTTTTGATATCATGAGATATAATCCTCAATAATTAATTAGAGATAAATATAAAGCCCCACATATCAATAATCTATACATATTGTTCCACTTGAAAAAAAATTTATCACAATAATCATAAAGAACCCATGAAAATAAAAATGGATTTGACAAAATTTCTAGATGGTATCACTAAAATTGACCTAAATAATGTAAACTATTGATTCCCAAAATTCAATCACCCGGAAAGTGTATTTCATAAGATCATTTGAAGGGATATACATGAAAAATAACTTAGAAAGAAATAATTCATTTTGAGAGAAATCGGAAAATGGTAGAAAAATCATAAAATAGTTTTATAGAAAACACCTTTAACATTGGGGTAAGTGATGATGTTATGGGCTACTTTAAAAATTATTTTTTAGAAAGTCCACTTTTTATAAATTGAAAGGAATAAATTTTCACAATTAAAATTTGGAAATAAATAACAATTATGAAGAATTATAAAAGTAATATTTTTTGATAAAGGTTTAATTGAAAACATTTTAAATTTTTTTAAAAGTAATCTTTGACAATTTATCCTTGAAAAATACAAAAAGGATTCCAAAATTGGAAGTGAAAAAATTAAAATTGAAAAATAATGCTTGATAATTCATCCTTGAAAAGACATAACGGTTTCAAATGGTGAATTGAAATGTTTTTAAAACAATTACTTTTGAAAAATATACTTTTACAATAGATCCATTAAATGACATTATGGTTATCTATATAAATGTTTAGTGTAAGATAAATAAGATTATTTTGAAAGGATTGAAAACATTTTTAATATTTTGAAATACCATTTCTAAAAACCCACATCATAATAAGTTATATAAAAATTTTCATTTTAAAAGTGTTATTGGAAATTAGAAATGTCATGTAAGATAACACATAAGTTGGGTTTCAAAATATAAAGTATGAAATTGGTGATAAAGGAAAATATGGACAAGGAGGAGAAACTATTGCTCAAGATGAAGGGTATTATTCTCAGTAATGATTTAATTTTTATGGGGAATAAATTAATCAAGGAGGAATACTTGAATAAAAATTTAAATTTCTCTAGATATTAAAATAAAGTACCATAAAATAAAATATAAATGTAGAAGAAACTTATCATGAAAGAAATAAGTTCAATAAGACACATTATAACAAAAATAAAGTTGTTCAGTTGACACAAAATCTCATACAAATTTGGTATCTTTTAAATAAATATATATTTAAATACACAAAATGATATATCTCAATAAACACCATTAATTAAATTAATATGTTAAAATACCTTAATTATGTAGTAATCACGCCATATCAAAGAGTAAATGGTGCATAATAAGTAATATATCTCAATAAATTAAATTTGAGATACAAAACCATTACCCCGAATTCCCACATAGTTGATCGCACTCTAACTTCTTGTATAAAAATAATAAAAATATTGTTCCCCTATTTATTAACCTTATTATTTTGTAAACCCTTTTATAAACATTATTTGAAATTATTCTCTGCATTTATTTCAGTTAGTTATTATCTATTTTCAATTATGGGTGTTAGTAATCTTGATCGTTTTGAACTTTTTCGTAATGGCGGTGTTGTTACTCACTATTATCCCAAATTTCATTATTAAAAAATAATAAAAGGGACTATAATTTATGTTTTTATAATTATATAACTTAATTATATGAGTATTTTATTTAGGATCCTTAAATATGAGTTTGATGATGAGCATGTTTTGATGATTCATAGAGATCAAAGGGTGTTTTCTTAGACAATGAGTAACATTTTTATATTACTATTATAGAACTAAAAAATAATTATTTATTTATTTCTATCATATATTAATAGAAATTAAATTCATATAGTCATACATGATATTAATTTATATAATCGTTCAAGTATGTGGTTAAATAAACCCAATTAAAAACATATCATAATTAATAAATCATTAAGAAGTTCTTTGCTAGTAATATCATTATAACTGAAAAATGAAGATCATATTTAGTGTTTATTAGTGTGATATATCAAAATTTTATATAATTTTAATAATAATATAACCTATATGAATTTATTATAGAATACGAAGAAAACATCGTTTAGTTCTTGGAATGCCTGTTTGGATGGTTGAAGTTACCATAGTTGTTTATTGCTCATATGCTCAATAATTTATAAAATATTTAATTAATGAACATTAATAATTTCATAAATATTTTATATTTACACTAAAAATATTTTCATTACCATCAATGTAAAGTGGTGATTAATATAAAAATGGGAGTTTACCATTCCATGTATGTGGTCACCCACATGTACGGTGGGTGATAATTCCATTTTCCATCGAATGGGGAAAAGGATTAATATGTTTTATCAATCAAGAATATAAAATATGAATTAAATATTAAAATTATATATTAAATTTACTATTATTAATATCCTTGTAAGGAAATGAATGAAAAAACACATTGTATTGTGGATGGGGTAGTCCTCAAAACACACGAATGACGGTTTCATTTTTATTAATAGAAAAGGGAAATGTGTTTAATTTTGGTACAATAATTATAATAACATACCAGTATAAAAATGATACTAATTATATCATTTTAATGTTTAATGTAATTTTTTTATAATAATTTCACATAAATAAATTAAAATGATAAAGGAGCAGTAATAAATTTATACCCCACTTCTTGGATTATTTTCTTTACAAAGGGGATTTATCCTTTGAGGGGTGGTATTTTGGGAATAATAGAACCTTATTTAGGAGTATAAGAATTTTTATTATTGTTTTGGACAAATTTTGTTCACATCTATGTTGTTTGTGCATTGAGGGTAAGTTATAGGAGCGGTGCCCCTTTTATAATTGAAAAGGGATGAATTTTTTTTACAATTTCCATATCTTTTTAATAATGGAATGTCACTGTCAAGTAAATTTGCTCAAAAATATGGAAATTATAAAGTATAAGTGATATTGTTGATCAATTCCAATAAAAACCACCACAACACATGTTTTAAACCCGTTTTAACTCATTTAGTCTTATATTTATACATCTAGTATTTTAGTTTTTTCCACGGTAACTAGTATTTACCAAGATAACTTATCATTTATGGTTAAAAATAAAATAGTACATATTATATAATTTACGAGTAATAATAAAAATTTTAAATACATTTAATTTTAATAAATTTCTAAAAGTGAAAAAATTAATTTTATAATTACAATTATCTAATGTATTAAAAATATTTTCCTGAGAAAAATATCACAAAAGATCTAAAATCAAAAATATGATTTTTTTTATATTAAAAAAATTATAATTATATTTTGACATATGAAAATCACATTTTTTCTTTGAAAAATGTTTTACTAATTTATAATTCATACTTTTGTACTAATAATTTCAAAAAATCATGTTATTTGTAAAAATAGTATTTTCACTTTCCATCTAAAAATAAATTTTTTATATGATTATAAAAAAATCATATTATGATAATATTTAATTCATAAATAAAAAATGATTTTTAATTTTTAAAATTAATATTCTAAAAAATTATTTTTATTTTAAATAAAAAAGAAATTATATAAAATAAAACTTCTTTTATTAAAAATGACCTTTCAAAACGTCATTTTTTTAAAATATACTTCATATAGATTTATAAATAATTGTATATTTAAGTATATGTTTTTAAATTTAAATAATACATATTATTATAAAAAATTTCTATGAACAATTTAATTTATTAAGGTTAAATACATTACCCCCATGTTTTTTAATGTTTCTTCAAAATTCATCCATTTTAAAATATTAATCAAAAAATAATAATATTGATTTATTTTAATATTTTTCATTTATTTTTACTGATATGTTCCATTATTTATTTGTATCATTTGAAACTATCTATTAAATTTAGTATTAATTAAAAGGGTAAAATATCAATGTTCCTTACATGCGTGCTAATATAGTTCTGGGAGGTCAACATTACATGGGAGAATATTATTCGGATTTTAATAAGTCTAAAAGGTAAGTGATTATCCCATATTTAAAAATCTAATATCAACCCCTATCTATATCTATCTGTATTTATAACAATACACCAATTAAGTGGTGGATTTTTTTTGAAATATGTATAAGATTTTCTATGTGCCTCTAACCATAGTAATCCAACTCTAATAGACGCTAAAAAAAGTATAATTATAATCCAATAGAATCCAAAGGGAAAAAATTTCTTAAAATTATTTAATTATGATTTTATTGAATATCAATTAAGAATTTCCTCCAAATTATATTCATTTTATAATACTTTAACACATGTATTGCCTTGGATAATTTTGAAGAAGATAAAAAATGACATATTTTGATGAATGAATCGGGGAGCCTGTTGGGTTGTAAATTGGTGCACATGAGTTTGATGGTACAAATCTAGGAACCATTGAATAATATTATTTTAACCTAACCTAGAATATATTACATATCATGTCCTAATATTTACACCTCTAGTGGATACCACTCCTCCAACATAACAAAAAAGAGAGCACCTCGTTTTATTTTACCCATCCCCTTACATATCTTTAAACCATTTATTCTAGGGTATGGGTTGATTTAATTTTCTTATGGGGGTCACAATTATAATTTTCTACTCATGGAAACTATGAAAATTTACATGTGGTCGTTCATCTCAATGAATCTCATTATACATTAAAATTCAGAATGACTAACTGCAACTTCCTAAATACAGGATGTAAAATGATATCATCTACTTGGGGGGTCATACCGAGCTCTATCCCTTTTATACATTCTATTTATTTTTCATTATTTTTCTTATGTTTCAATTTAATCTTGATTTATCTTAGTCTTTAAGTGGAAATGTCTAATTTCTTAACTCAATAATCACAATGAAAAATAACATTAGGTTTTACCATTGCTTACCTTTTTCCATTATCTTTCTAAATTTTGTCTGAGTTAAGATTAAAGGTAGTAAAATCATAAATGTTTGGAAGATATAAATGTGTTTTTAATAATTTTATGTGTTCTTAATTTTATCATTTTTTTATGAATTTTGATTTTTTTCTTATATATTAATTTTTGTGTGTTTTTCGGTTATAAATTTGATCATTAAATGTAACCATTCCAAGTGAAGAAATATCATGCTAGTTTTATGATTTAACTAATTTTAAAGTTATTAAATTTATATAATTATTTATTTTTTTCCACTACTTGTAATTTTTTATTTTATATATTGGAATGTATTTTGAATGGAATAAAATGTTGTGGAATTGGAGTTATATTGTGGGGAAAAAAGAATTTTCAACTCTTTCTTAGGAATCTTTCAAATTTTGTGAAAAGAGCACCCCATGGTGCAAAATAAAAATATTTTTTTCATATATTTCCTTTCAAAATATAGTAAATTGGGTAATTTTTCAATATACTGTGTTTTTTAAACAATAAATATTTTGTTTAATAGCAGACAATATATAAAACGCTGAGTTTAAACTAATAATAAATTATTATTTTTTAATTGTGACTCTTATAACCTAGTTGAAAATTTGGATGTTATGAATTGGAATAAATTATTTAAATAATAAAGACAAAGGTGCTACTTAGTATTAATGTGTAATTGAATTTGTATAAAATGAACACATAATGTTTTGTAAATCCATTTTTTCATTAAGAATGTTTTTTCTTCAAAAGTATATTTTATTTCTTTTTAAGAGTGAATATTATTATCAATTTATATAAATTTTAAGAAACATATTTGAAAAAAATAATAGAAATTTTTAAATGACCATGTCAAAATTATATTATTGTGAATATTTGAGAATTTTCTGAAAATATTTATTTTTTTATGAATTGGGGAAAATTCTAATTTTTTTGAAAGATATATTTTATTTTAAAATATTTATAAAGTAAAATTTTATTTAATTTTTATCTAAAATAATCCATTATAGTTTTTTTTAAATTGTATTTAAACTTTAATTTTGTGTGGAAATGTTGTATACTTAAAAATGAAATTTTTCAGAAAAATAGTTTATCACCGTGTTTTTCAAATTTAGTTTTAATTTAAATTCTACCACTTATGTGTTTTGAAATTTGAAAATTTTATTTCACATTTTAAATCAGTGGTTAAAAATTTATTATATAATTCCCTTTTATTTTTTGTGAATATGAATAGTAACCTATGTAATTTTTTTTCACATCGTTTAAAGTTAATTAGGTAATTAAGGGTTAAAATTTATATGATAAGGACTATAAAATTAGCATAAAATTATAATAAATTTTATTGGATGATTTTATATTGTCCTTAATCATCCAAATGTTGAATATATTACATTTTTCCATTTGATTGTGATTGTGACCTTTAGAGTATTTTATATAAAGAAAAGTAAAAAATATCACACTCTTGTTTTTTAATAAATATAATATTTTTAACATGGTGAAAAAATATATGTGTTTTGTTATAAATATTATTTTTATATATAAAGAGATTTATCGTCATCATGGAAATTTATTTTTAATTTTTAGGGAATATATAAATACGTTAAATAATTACACAATGCTAACATGGTAATTATTCAATTAATGTAAAATCAAATAAATGTAATTAAGTAATATAATATGAGATAAAAAATTTATCTATGAATTATATAGATATAAATTACATTTTAGGGATATATTAAAAAAATTCTCAGTACTTTACTTGTTTTATTGATGTTATTAGGATAAAAGTAATGAATAAATATAAAAATTAATTTCAATGATATTTTATAGTAAATATTATTTTACTAATGGATATAAAATTACAAAAAACTTATATTAAAAAAATATTATTATATAAATTATAATATCATCCATGATCCATTTATGATCATTTTTTCATTTATAGTAATTGTCTTGACCCTCAAAGAGTAAAAATACTTATTGTCACAGTAGGTGTGAAAAGGGTTAATAGGGGGATAAAACCAAAAGATAAGGGTCAATATATATTCAAAACATGAATAATTTTTAATATAAATATTATTTATACACATTATCATCCTATATTCTAAAGAAATCAGTTTATATAAATCGGGGATTGAAAATTTATTTATATTAATTTAATATTTTTATAAATTCCAAGAATGCTTGTCCCCTCTCTTATAAAAGGACACCTATTCTTCTCTTTAATTAAAACATAAAAACCAAAGAGGATTGGTTAATACCTACTCAAATCCCTTACGATAATACATCCCATAATTATAGAGGCCTTATTTTTGGCATAATTTTAATCTTATAGCTATTAAGGTGTTAATAAATGGGGATGTAATAAAAAAGGTATAGTTTTTTTCAGGATGTTTATATTTATTTCTTATTCCACATCCTTAAAGTATTTTTAAACCCTGATAAAATACTATAACAATTATCCTCTATATAATTATATATAATTATTTTAATATAATAACATATTATTTTCTCCCACATCCATGAAATGGGAAATGAAATCATCCTTCAAGTGTACAGTTGATTAAAGCCCCAAGAACTGATGTAATTCATTTTCAATAACAATTTATAAAGACTTTTTATAATGATGTATTAAATTTATATATAGTATATACATGAAATACTTATCATTATTTAAATATTTTATAAAAAATATTTTCTTACCATTCAAAAACAGAGAAATGATAATTTCATTCGTGCGTACATGTGGACTGTCACCTCCACGAAGATATGTGATTTTATTTTAATCACCACATCACATTGATTATATATATATGTATATTTAAATAAATAAAATTAAATTTATTATATTATTATAATTATGTAATGATAAAATAAAAATTACATTCTTTCCAAAATTATTGTTGAAAAATGGAGACGTTTCTCTTGAGTCTGTATGGCCTACCATCTTCTTGATTGTAACATAGTTCATTTCTCATAAACAAATTATTTTTTTAAGTATAATTGATATATAAAAATGATAAATAAATTATTATTATTATATTCTATATGGTTTAGTAATGACTAACTTGACCATCGTCAACCTACCAAAGTCTTTTCTAACATATGATTCGAATATTGTCAAAAAACACCAAGCATTATCTTAATTGATTGAGAAATTATATATAAAATTTTATGAAATGAAATAAAGAAATAATTAACTTGATAATGGTTATTAATAAATAATAATAATTACATATTTTTTTATTTTGAAAGAAAAATAACATACATGATTTTTAGAATTCAATGTAATGGTATTTCATTTAAAAATCATGTTTTAATATTTCCCTTAAAACTCTATTTTTATTCTACATCCATATTTTATATAAATATTTTTAATAATATATTTAATTATATACTATGTATTTTTAAATTCATTTTTACCCATTTATACTTGTCAAAAAACATTGAAATGAATCTTCTTGTTATTTTCTTAATGAGGCACCTTTTGAATTTTAATGAAACTATAAATGAAATATTTTTTTATCTTATATGGAATGCGCTACTTGTCATTCCATCAAAAATAACATTTTCTTTGAAGATTACATTCAATTTTATTCTTTTTTTCAAATACATTTTATTCTTTTATAATTGCATAGTGTTTTTCAAAAAAAATTAATTCATTTCAAAATGGAGTGGAGATTTTCTCTAATAATGTTCCAAGTGATCAATCAAACTCATATTCCAAATAAGATGATATCCTTTGATGTTACTCGAAGTAAAAAGTTTAATTTAGAAGAGAATATTTTATGATGTTTTTCTAATGTGAAAATGGCTTTCCCTTTTTCTGGGTATTTTGGTATTGAAAACTCTTTTTTAAAAGAAAAGGCTATTTTGATATCTGAAAACTGATTTTTCATATGGGTTTAAAGTTGTTTTCAAAATGATTTATGATCAAAATTTGAAATAATAAAAAAATTTATTTTTGATTTGGTACTTTATATTTATTTTAAAATTTGTGATACTAAAATATCATATACTATGGATTTAGTACCGTTATAACTCATGGGAGAGCCCAGTATAGCTTATGCAATGGGTTAATCTCCATTATAGCTCATAAAAAATGGGTGGGACAAATATAGCTTATAAAAAGGGTGAGACCTATTATAAATATCTAATTAACTAGTAATTTTAATATGTTTAATGGTTAATTATATTGGAATTAGGTTATATGGTGGTTGCAATTACATGGGTTTTGAAAGGTTTTTCGGTATATGATGTTGTAACTTTCCAAAATAAAAGAGATTTTATTTTCATTATATGGGATTTAAAGGTTTTATTTGATTAAAAATAAGTGTTTTTTTTTCATATGGATTTTTTTTTATAATTTACACAAAGAACATTATATATAAATGTAAATAATATCGTGGTTTTCATGTTTTTCCCTAGTCAAACAGATTT
The DNA here is from genome assembly GCA_963277665.1 of Viscum album. NCBI lineage: Eukaryota > Viridiplantae > Streptophyta > Magnoliopsida > Santalales > Viscaceae > Viscum > Viscum album. Next base: position 305,899,640 of record OY728166.1, read on the forward strand.
CTAATTTTTATGCCCCTTAGTGGTGTTTTTTGTTTTCATCCCATGTATTTAAAATTATTCATTGGATTTAAGGATGGATAAAGGAAATGAGGAACTAATTTTATATACAAAATTATTTTTTATAAAAATAAATCATTTTTTATTAAATATTTAATAGTGTGGGAAAATAGACACTGATCAGAGGTTCCCACTTTATAAAATATGGGATTTTAGGTAATATTTATGACCTAATAATATAAAACTATAATCCTAAAATATATTTGGTTAAAAAAGAATTTGGATTATATTATAAAGAAACTAGATTATGTAATTTTTAAGGTTATTTCCTTACAAATTGTGATCCCACATGTGTTTTTGAGATATTAGGAACTGAAAAAAAACAAAATTGAAAAAAATGTGCTAATTAATTATAAAAAAATTGATGGATTTAAGAGATTAGAATATTTAACAGAAAATGATCAAGTAGAAATTTAATTATAATAATTTCATTTGGTTTATATCTGGGAAGTGGTAAATGGATCTTGGGTATGAGGAACATAAGATTGAGGAATCTATGATAGTTCCACTTGTTAAATAGTTTATTCCAATAACTTCTATTTTTTTCAAAATCATAGAACATGATGTTATTCCTAAATTTATATTGGGTAGTATATATGACTTATATATGAAGAATGATATTTTCAATAATGAATTAATATTTTTTCCCTTTTCTAGTTGGTATTTTTGTTCCTTGTAAGGATAATTATTTTTATTAGAAAATTTCATTAGATTTCATATGAGTGTAATGTTTGAGTGTGGGGAATGATTAAGATTGTAATTTAAAATTTTTTATTCTATAATTCAACTTTTCTAATCCCATAAATGTTTTAATTTATGGTAAATTGAAACATTTTTTGTTTTTAATGACAATTTTATATAAATTTTGAGAGTGACCTAATTCATGATTTTTAACAATTTCAAATTATTTTTGTAATTTAGAAATAAATTTTGTTTTAAATGATAAAAATTTTGAAAATAGTTTTTTATAGGATTTAAATATTTATGTTATAAATTTCATTCCTCCAAAACATGATCTAAATCCCACATCTTCGGGATAAAAAGAATCATGTATCTCGGGCCTTGGAATGTGTTCCTGGATAGATGAATTATGAATATGGGCTCATATATCAAAATTTTATTGTCCAAATGATCTGAAATTTCACATGATGATAGAGAAGTTATTTGGGATAAATTTCATTAATTTTTTATGTTACCTATTCTCCCAATATCATGTCCATAAATGCGGTGTAATACATATGAGGGAAATATTAAGAGTATCTAGTATAGAACCAATTTATTTAATGACATGGACATAACTTTTGATACACATTGAAAATAATGGTAAAAATGAGTGGGTGAATTCTAAAGATATATAAGATGAAAATTTAAGAAATATTGTTCCATATTTTACTAGTTATTACCCCAACCACATGAACAATTTCAATGGTATACATTGGAGGGAACTTTGTCCACCATATTGCCTATAAAAATTTATCCCCTCTCTATTTCAAATATTTAGCCATTTTAGAAGCTTGGTTCAATGAATGTTATTTTATTATTAAAATAATTTTAAATATATATTATTATTATGTATTCCAATTATCACTATTGTTTTCATTTCACATTTTTCTTTCCTCTATTGTGCTCATTCTCATCGATAATTATGAAGATCAAACAATCAGAGTTTTTTCAAGGGGGAAGTTGTGATGTTAGATTTTTTTTGTCTTAAATTTATATTTATTATTTTCATATATTGTTTTTGTGGTGGCTATTTTTTTTATTTCAACCTTATTTTCCTATTAATGACTTCTTCCTCTTCATCACTCATTTTCCTTTTAATCGGTTTTTAAGTTATTCCAGTGGTAGAGTTAGGATTGGCTTTTGATGTAGAAGATATTACTCCTAAATAAAATGGTGTTGGTGTAGGGTATTAAAAAATAAAACAAGGATGGTGTTTAGAGACAGTTAATATTGAGTATAATATTGATATTGTCTTATTAAAATAGTGATATTGTTACTATGATCCCCCGGTAGATATTTTTTTCTTCTTCAAACATCTTCTTTTTTTATTTCTGTATTGTTTTTTATTATCTTATAAATCATATGAATTTTCCAAAACCCCCTAAATATATTATTATATTATTTATATGTATATTATTTAGAATATAATATTGAAAATATAATCTTAGTGTGGTGTGAGTGGCCTTCGCGTGAGATTTACCTCAGGAATACAATATATAATTTGATAGGTATATTAAGATATTTACATGGGAATCTTGAAAAATAATAATGCCCCAATGATGATCATAGAAAGAAATGTGTTATTTTTATATGATAAAATATACATTTATTGGGGAAATTATAGATATACATAGTTCAATAATGAGACAGAAGTTTTCTTTTTGTCTAAATTGGAAAACTAATTATTCTAAATGTAATTTCATACTATTTTTTATCGATATGATTAGGTTCCATATTTGATGATTTTTTCTTGGACCTACAAATTATTAAAGGAATGTTTCAAGAAAGCAGACTATAGATCGTATCTTTGGGAGGTTCTCATACATAATTTTCATTATTGTCTCACTTATTTATTATTTTCATATTTATGTGAAAAAATAGAATAAATTGTGTTTGGAATTTTTGAAAATAAAAATAAAAAAACAAGATTGAAACTTTAATTAATGAAATTAAAGTTTTGTTCTTGTGGTGTTATTATAATGAATTCCACCATGATCCTATTAATTATCAGTTATTATTATTATCTTCCTCAATTAAAGATATATAATTAACACATATTTTTTCACCTGGAATTGACCTAAAATTTGAGTACAAAACAATGTAAACACTATACATTTTCCCTTTTATCAATTGATTAAACCAATGGGGATGATTCCTATAATAAAATAATGATAAAATGATATATCAAAACCAAGCAGCCTAAAAATACTCCCAACTAAGATGAGTGTGAATTAATTAGTTCAATATTAACACATCCGAGATCACATATCATTGAACATGAGTTATTAATCCATCTATCCATATGAATCCACAATGTTATTAATGAATCAAGGGAAGTGTATAGATAAATAATCAGTTAGTACAAGAAAAAAATATATTCACTCAATGAAAAATAATTAACATGATCACCTAAATTATTTATTCAACAACTACAATAAAAACATCAAAAAATTTATAGAAAAGAAATTTAGTAATGATACGGAGCCCAATATTATACTTGGATTCTCTCCTTATGAATTAACTACCAAAAGATTCATATCCCTCCATTAAAATAAATTTCAAAGAAAACAAGCAGAAGAGAACTATAAAAGATGAATTTCTTAAAGTATAGTGTTAAATCCTCCCCTCCACCTTTGTTTTTATTTCTAGCCAAAATTTTATAAAACGTGGAAAAACCTTCAAAAAATCAAACCATATCTTCTATTTTAAGGAAATTCATTGAAATTATAGATTTAATATCTATTTTTTTGGGAAAATTATTCTTAATAAAATATGTGAATATCTAAATAATTTTTAACCATGAAATTTGGTCTAATCCTATTTTTTCATGTGAACCTTATAAAACTGTCATGTGAGGCACTAATTTACAATAGATTGGGTCTTTTATTTCATCATGAAATATTGTCAAAAGCCGTATCATGATAAATTTAGATAATTTAATCTAATATTTCATTTCATAAATGAATAATTCCTTTAATTAAATTGTTCATCAATAATCGGGGATAATAGTTTATTTTATATTTCCATGGTCATAGAATATTTTAATTTTTTTTAATTTATGTTTTTCACTGAACATTTATGATATCTTTGTATTGTAATTGTTGGTTTAGTTCTATCTAGTGTGATTATGTTATCTATTTTGGAGATTGTATAGTGGGAAAAATCATGTTAGTGCCCACATTATCATCCTTATCATTATTAGAATACTATTATGGGATAGGAATATCATCATCAATAATTATAATGGCCTATATTCATTATGTTTAATCACCATATGTTATATATTTCAATCATATTTGATGAATACACCCAATTCCCATAATGTATACATACATAACATACATGGTGTATAGAAATATCATCACAATTTCAAAATAATCCAATTTTACATAGGAATCCTTAAAATCACTTTCAAAATAATTTTTAAGGACGTTATAATAAACTATATTGTTGATTGTGTATTTTAATTTTCCTTAAAGAAACTGTAGGTTGTCCTAGGCTTCTCATCTTTTTTTTAATCACCACATAGTAAAATTTCCTTTGTCCATATTATATGCCATAACATAAAAATGTGGTTCAAAAATATTCAAATACAACCTAAAATAATAATTAACTCAATTAAATAAATAACTTAACCAAATTAAACCTTCAAATTTCAATATATTAAAATTAACACTAAATTCTAAATTTATGATAAATGGCCAACAATTTTAAAATGTGAGGGAATAATTTGAATTAAATTATTATACTAAAATATAAAAAAAAATTATTTATAAATTTTAAGGGTAATACTCATTATATTAGGTAAATAAGGTAACATACATACAAAAATTTATATACTGATACCTTTTTCACTATCCATAAGATTGAGCTAAATAGGGGAGTTGGATTTGTTATTGATCATGTGGTGGGGTTTTTAAACAAAGATGATAATTTTTTTATAATGACCCATACATTTCATACATGAAAATTTAATCTTAATAGATGAATATTCATTTCGTTACAAAACACACACAGAAACACCATAATGGTGTAGTGTATTTGGAAACATGGACACATAAACAACAAGTTCATAAAATATCTATATATTCTTACACTATGTTCATTTAAACTAGATCTCTTATTTAACACATCATTTCTAAAATATTTCTTCATAACCTTTGGAGAGTAAACATAAGGGTGATATTAGATGCTAATTAAGTATAAAAGGGTAGATACTAATGATCAAAAAATAATAACGTGAGCATATGGGTATGATGACAACATCATAAAATTTTAAATATACTCCCTATATATCCTATATCAATATTTTTATTCATGGAATAAATCTTGGTAGTTCATAAAACGTGAATCATAATATATTAAAAGATCAAAAACCATAATAGAATGAAATTGGAATAAGCCATGGAATTTTTTCAAACATATAATCTTATAACATTATAAACATGTATAAGTAGAAATAAGTTCACTCATTAAGTTAAAGACATTAAATCAAGCCCTCACATAAACTGATGGACATGAAATGTAAAGGCCCGTAAAATTCAAGGGAATTTTTTTAATTTTCTTTGGGATTTTACAAGAACGCAGTTTCTGACGGTGCCTGATTCCGAGGCCCGGTGTGCCCAAAATTAATTTCCGAAGTTAGGCTTTGGTACATTTAGTGAACGAACAAGCGGGTTTTTCTAAATTTTAAACAGGTGCTATGAAATGAAATTTGAGGGCATTGATGAACTCATAACACTGGTAATTTTTTAAGAAGTCCTTTTCTGAAGGTGCGTTTACTCGGGAGGAGTTGCTTAAAATTTGAGGTGTAAGTGAAGAATAAATAAATTTTTTTATCCAATTTTATTTTTCTTCTAAGTAGTTTTATCCATTGTGTGGATGTTGGGTTGGTAATTACTATTGGGAGAATAAATGAGAGGTGGGGCCCACATGAGCCCCCACCTTTTTGCATTCCCCATAACCCCTTGAAACTCCCCTTTAATGTGAGAGCACTCACCTCCCCATCTCTCCTCATTATTCATTCCAACTCACTTTATTAATTTAAGTGGTTTGAGTTTTGAATTTTTCAGTCATTGTTGTGTGAATAAAAATAATAGCATGGGCTATTATTTTATTTTGGGAGCTTTTGGTGTGTTGGGAAAAACTTTGGGGGAGAGCTCTTGAGTTTTTGAAGAACATCGACTCTCCGACGAAGAACAGCCTTCCGACTCGGCGAAGAATGCTCCACGTTTCTCCAATCCTTATCTTTCTCCACGTCAAGGGACGAGAATCAACTGCGGGAACCTCACCAACAATGACTGTTCTTTTCCGGTGTTGACGGAGCGACATCGCTTCCCGCGTCTTCGACGAACGAACCATTTCTAAGGTAGGGAATTAATTTTTGAATGTTAATGAACCCATGTTTATTTCCTTCTAAAACAAAGAACGCGGATCAACTAAATATGATGTTGATCCGCGGAGAGTATGTTTGCGGGTTAGGAATTATTGATTGTGGGGAAACCGTATGGGTTTATTAATTTATGTTCGTGAAATATCATTTGTCATTCGTCATCTTATTATTTGGGCCCCTTGATATCATTGTAATGGGAGGAGGTCGGACCACCCGAAAACGGCCGACCCTCCTCCCCCCTTGTTGTTGATTATGTTGTGGCTCGAACGAAGGTGGTGCGGTGCAACGACACTGCACGGAAACATGCATAAATACGGTAAGGATGCGCGGAAACGAAACCGCGGCCGGAGTCGGTGCTGCGGAGGAAATTCTAAGACTCCGCTGGTTGATCTTTGTGCGCGGATTGACGGTTGATGACAAATGGGGACGCAAAGTCATTTTGAAGTCTTCGTAGTGAAGGTCGGGTCCCGGGAGGACCGTTGACGAAGTCGGTGAGCAAAACGGACCACCGGAGCGCGTCCGGTGGTCCGCAAAAAGTGGCGGCGGTGCACCTCTGGAGAAGGCCGCCACGGCAGAGCCGTCGCGGCAAGGCTTGAACCGGAACGGTTTCCTGTTCCGGAATAAGGGGGCGCGGCATTTAAGTCGCGCGAGTTCACCGTCAATCGGGGGGCAGCGCCCCCTCCGCTCTTCGCTGGCCGCGTGGGCGCCGCACTAGCGCCAGGCCGAGCCCTAATGGGCCAGATAGGAACACGGTTCAGGTCGCCCTGGTTTTGGCCGACCCAGGGGAGGTTTCGGGCCGGGTCGGACTGGGCATGAACCCCATATTTTCGGACAGTTTTGTTCAAATGCCTCTATCATGGGCTACGGACCTCCGATTGATGCACCATCAGCTGAGATGTGATCCTTGGATCGAGACAGTCTTTTCGGCATATTTCACTGAAGGTTTCATAGAACTTTGGGTACGACCGAGTTGGTTCGAACACGAAACCAACCAGACCCTCGGAATGAAAACTCTTATAACATGAGCTCCGAACGTCTGAATGACGTGCCGTTGACTTTATTGGATTCCTATTATTGAGACAGACGTTTTGGATTACTCTTCTCGAGGTTTGGACGGAGTTGGAGTGCGGTCGGGTTGGTTTTGACATAAAAACCAACCGGGCCCCTTGAACGAAAAAGCCAATTACTCGCAGACCGGGCGTCTGATTGACGCGCCGTCTGTCACGTTAAGTTCCTCTTGTCGAGGTGGAACTTTTGGCATACATCGCCTGAGTTTTGGATGCAATTGGTTAGTGGACGGGTTGGATTGAACTCGAAATCCAACCGGGCCCCTGGAACGGAAAAGTTGTTAACTTTTAGACCGGACGTCCATTTGATGAACTATCAGTGGGGTTGGTGATCACGTTGAGAAACGGTCCCTATGAGTATACCCTATGAGAGTTCGGGGTACAATTGAGATACGGCCAAGGAGGTTCGCACACGAAATCAACCAGCCCCCTGGGACGAAAATGATAATTACTCACAGACCGGACATCCGATTGACGTGCCGTATTTTCTGTTGAGACCCCTATGACGAGGTAGACATTTGAGATAATTTTTCGTTGGACTTTGTGATACTTGGATTATCGAACAGCAGGTCATGGAGCGGACCCTCCCGGAGACGAGCGTACAGAGTATGAAGACCGTGTAGCATGTTGAGACCTGACGACAGCTTGACCTACTCAACTTGGAGTGAGTCGACTAGCCCAGTGGACGGAGCAATACTTCGTTTGGGTGCAGACCCATGGCGGCCGAAGCACTACTGAGTTTGGGTGCAGACCCACGGTACTCGTCCGGAGAGTACCTCTACTGGCTATTAGGGGGTGTGCACTATTGTGTTTGGGCGGCATACCCCGGTGGGAAGCACTATTGTGTTTATGTGGCTGACCCGTGATACTCGATAGGAGGAGTACCTCAGCAGTCTTATGTTATTGAGCCGTTCCTCGGAGTCATGACAGGATCACTGTACTCTCCAGAGATGGGGCTCTTCAGCAGTTATGGTTTCGATAATGAAAATCCTGGTTTGAGCTGAGTCTATGATCTTTGTGTTTACCTCATGATTGAGATGGGTCACTTAAAAACATAGGTATATGTATGGGCATATACCTGGGTAGTAGTTATCTATTGATTTCATAATCTTTGTTTTTCCTCATGATTGAGATGGGTTACTTGATAACTTTGGTTTATGTATGGGTATATACCTATGTAGAGGTTATCTCTTGAGATCTTTCTTTGTGGTTATAATTGTTGTATTTAGTGAGACCTTGAGGGTCTCGGGGTCCCTACTGAGTATCGTTATACTGACCCCTGCATGGGCAATGCCCGCACATCGTTGTGTTGGTTGTAGACGATGGGCAGCGCTGACAGAGATCAAGTGTTTGAGGACTGGACGGTACCCGGAGGTGGATCTCACGACGAGTCAGTATCCATAGGTGGACTTCACGATGTGACGATACTCGGAGGAGGTTGACAGGAGAGAGCATTGTGGAGGCTATCTGTACATACCCTTCAGGTAGGATGTGTGGTGGATGATCCAGGAGCTGCGTTATCTGTACCTACCCTTCAGTTAGAATCCATAGAGGACGATCCAGGAACTGCGCAATCTGTACCTACACTTTAGGTAGGATCCCAGGTGGACGACCCAGGAGTTGTTTCTATTCTTCCAGCTATTTGTCTTTTATATTGTACTTTCGTTCAGTTGTAGCTGTACTTTTCAGTTGGGTTTGTATTCTGGCCCTTTTACTTTTCAGCACTTCTTTTGTACTTAGTGTTTACTTCCTCTTGTACTCTGTGGTGTTTTGCTTACTTTTATAAATGCAATTCCTTCCCAGTTATCAGTATTTACCCCTTTGGTGCTAGTCGCTAGCCCCTGACCTATGGAAGGCGGGCTTGGGGCAGTCACGGCATGGCCCCCGAGGACGGGTCGTGACAAATTGGTATCAGAGGAGTCGGTTCAACCGCAGAACATATAAATCTAATATTCCCTTTCTGTGAAGCAATAGTGTTAAGGGTACCGAGTGTGGTTTTCAGTTCATGGAGTCCAGTGTTGGTGCGGTGGCCGACGTATCCGTACACCGGGACCCTGACTACTGATTTCCGACTTTGTGCATGAAAACACTGATTGCATGTGTGTTTCCAAGAGTTTTAAAGTCAGATAAAACTAGGACAACTCACAAGGTATAAAACATTGACCGTGTCGCATCTATTCAGGATGTATCCACACAGAAATTTAGTTGGTGTTCTGAGAGAGTACTCGATGACAACCCACTGAGCGACGAGGCTCCGGTGTGGGGACATTTTTCTATATTTTCACCCTCCGGTGGTGTACCAGCAGCACCACCACCTGTTGGGAAGTAGATGCCACCATCCATACTAGCGAACTGTGCACGCTGGCAGAGCGCATTGCACGAGTTCCAGCAACTGCTGCCTCCGAGGTTATGAGGCGAGGTAGATTCCCAGACAGCAGAGCACTGCCTAGAGGTGATTGCTAGAGTTTTACGCCTAGCTGTGACATCAGTAGAGTTGATATTGGACTTGGATACTAGTGTTTTCCAGTGCATGACCATGAAGATGATCCCTATAGTGATGAGGATTCGGTATGTGGACTGGTGCCTGAGATAGTGCCTTCAGATAGTGTTCCATCTATACATCACTACCTGTTGGTCAGCAGTTACAACCGGCGATGCCGGTACGTGACACATGTAGGATTACTACCGTACACATGTTCCAACATCAGATACCCTGATGTTCTGAGGCGATCTCGACTCACAGGAAGCTGAAAACTAGCTTGAGGAGGTGGCTGAGAGTTTTATAGAGCTTATACAGCTTCGGCAGGACGATGTTTCAGTAGCTCAGTATTCATCGAGGCGTACCGATCGTTCATGGTACTTGATGACTACGATATGATCAGTGATTTAGAGCTCGGACCTCAGAGCGAGTTGTGTTTAAAGGATATCCGAGTAAGCACTCTTTCCTCTATGCATTCCTACTTATGTTAGGGTGCAAGAAAGAACCTTTGTGGTTGAAAGTTCTTTGGCTGATTGGTTATAGACAGTGAATGTTAGCAGTGGGAAGATGTGAATTGACGTTAGTCTCAGAGACGTGGACGTGTAAAATGTTTCAAGAAGAGGAAGTTTCAAGGAAAGATGAAACTGCAGAGCAGCAGACGTGGAAGCAGAGCTAGGAGAGAAGCATGTGGTGGTGTACTTTTCGACATGTTACAATCACCCGCCTTTGTAGTCCCTGCTAGGATCAGGGTGCTAGAGGGAAGGGGAAGAGAGTAGCTGCATGCAGTCACGGAGTGTGACCTAATGGATCTAAGAATGATTTTAGGGACAGTATGTGTCCACGACTAGCTTCCGTAGTAACAGACGATGAAATGAATCATTCCTTCCTTCCCCGAATCTTGTCCCAAGCCTAGAGCTTCTGTTAAGCCATAGACTTGACGCTTGCGCCTGGAGATACCTTGGAAGGAGACTCGATAATCAAACTTATGCCAATAGTGTGATATGACCCACGAGGTGAGAGTTTCAGTTGGAATCTCTTGGTGGAAGCATCGAGGCCTTACGATGTTGGTCTTAGTATGGATTGGATCAATAGTTCATACATGGATTGACTGTATTAGGAAAAAAGGTTGCGGTTCATCTACAACATTGGTATAAGGTTTTCCTTGGTTGTAGAAAAGGAAAACCCAGGCAGTACAGGATGGAATCATGCATACGAGGGTGCATTCGATCACTCATGAGAAGGCCAAACTTACTTTTGAGCCAGAATTCTCCAGAGTTGTGGCACCACTTCCAGCAGAGCTTTCAGGAGGTGGGTTGACCGGTGTGCCCAACCTATGGGCGTTGGTTACATAGTTCACTACGACACATTAGGGACTGGACTCGGGTGTGTCCTGCTATAGGAGTGGGCCGTGATCGCCTATGGAACACGGTAGATGAGACTGCACAGAGATGTTAAGAAGCCTCCAAAGTTCAATGTTGACGACCATGTCCTTATACGGGTCTCACCTCGAAGAGGTTTACGGAGATGTTGCCAAGGCGGAAAGTAATCTCTGAGGTTCAGCGGACCATTTCAGGGCCTCAGCTGGGTAGGCGAGGTGGTTTACCGCTTGATCCATCCACCTCAGTTGCACTGGGTGCACGATGACTACCACATATCTCAACTGAGGAGAAACATGCTTGACCCGATGCATGTCATCGACCATGGGGAACTGGACTATGGCGATGGGGGGACTTTTGCGGGGTTCCAGTAGAGGTTGAGGATCAACAGGAGCAGATCCTACGAGGACGGTCGATTCTTTGGGTGCATTTTCACTGGCAGTACGGGATCCTCCAGGTGAGCACATGGGAGCGGAAGGCTCAGGTGTTTTCTTAGTACCGCTTTTGTATCGCTTGTTTCTGTTAAAGATTTACAAGGACGTAAATCCATGAGTTGGGAGTAATTTAATGACATGTATAATTCAATGGAATTTATTTTCATTTTATTTGGGATTTTACAAGAACGCAGTTTCTGACGGCGCCTGATTCTGAGGCTCGATGTGCCCGGAATTAATTTCCGAAGATAGGATTGGGTACGTTCAGTGAATGAATGAGCGGGTTATTCTAAATTTTAAACAGGTGCTCAAAATTGAAATATGAGGGCACCGATGAACTTGTAGCGCCAGTAATTGCATAATAAGACCTCTTCCGAAGGTGCGTTTTCTCGGGAGGAGTTGTTTAAAATTTGAGGTGTAAGTGAAGAATAAATAAAATTTATAATCCAATTTTTTTTTCTATATAGTTTTATCGTTTCTATGGAAGTTGGGTTGGTAACTACCCTTGGGAGAATAAATGAGAGGTGGGGCACACACGAGCCCCCACCTTTTCACATTCCCCACAACCCCTTGAAACTACCCTTTAATGTGAGACCACTCACCTCCCCCTCTCTCCTCATTATTCATGCCAACTCACTTTATTAATTTAAGTGGGTTGAGTTTTGAATTTCTGAGTCTTTGTTGTGTGAATAAAAATAATAGTATGGGATATTATTTTATTATGGGAGCTTTTGGTATGTTGGGAAAAACTTTGGGGGAGAGCTCTTGAGTTTTTGAGGAACATCGACTCTCCGACGAAGAATGGCCATCCGACTCGGCGAAGAACGCTCTACACTTCTCCAATCCTTATCTTTCTCCATGTCAAGGGACGAGACTCAACCTGGGGAAACTCACCAACAATGACGGTTCTTTTCCGGTGTTGACGGAGCGACATCGCTTCCCGCGTCTATGATGAACGAACCATTTCCAAGGTAGGGAATTAATTTGTGAATGTTAATGAACCCTTGTTTACTTCCTTCTAAAACAAAGAACGCCGATGAACTAAATATTAAGTTGATCCGCAAAGAGTATGTTTGCGGGTTGGGAATTCTTGATTGTGGGGAAACCATATGGGTTGATTACTTTTTGTTCGTGAAATATCCTTCATCATTCTTCATCTTATTTTTTGGGCCGCTTGATATCATTGTAACTGGAGGAGGTCAGACCACCCGAACACAGCCGAAACTCCTCCCCCCTTGTTGTTGATTATGTAGAGGCTCAAACGAATGCAGAGGAGTGCAATGGCACCGCACGGAAACATGGATAAATACTTCAAGGATGTGCGGCGCCGTCGCGCTGCGCCGTTGAAGCCGAACGAAACCGCGGATGGAGTCAGGGCCGCAGTGGCAATTCGAAGACTCCAGTGGTTAATCTTTGTGTGTGGATTGATAGGAGATGACAATCGGGGCCGAAAAGTCATTTTTAAGCCTCCGAAGTGAAGGTCGGGTCCCGGGAGGACCGTTGGCGAAGGCGGCAAGCAAAACGGACCACCAGAGCGCGTCCGGTGGTCCGCGGAAGGCGGCGGCGGCATGACCCACCGACGCGGGGGCGCCGACGACGGGCGGTGGCGCGCCGCCGGAGAAGGTCGCCACCGCGGTAGGGCTTGAACCGGAACAATTTCTTATTTTGGAATAAGGGGGCGTAGCATTTAAGCCGTGTCGGTTCACCGTCACCTGGGGGCAGCGCCCCCTCCGCTCTTCGCTGGCCTCGCAGGCGCCGCGCCAGCACCCGGCCAGGCCCAGCCGCCCAGGCCGGGCCGGGTCGCACCTAGGCCGGGCGGGGCAGTGCCGGCGAGGCAGGGCCATTCCCTAATGGGCCGGACCTGGACCCGAGTCGGGTCGCCCGGTTCGGGACGACCCGGAGGGGGGGTTTCGGGCCGGGTCGGACCAGGCCCGAACCACCTATATTCATACAGTTTCTTTCAAACGCCCATATCATGTGCTATGGACCTCCGATTAATGCACCATCAGCTGTGATGTGATCCTTGAATCGAGATGGTCGTTTTGGTATATTACACTCAGGGTTTCGGGGAACTTTGGGTACGGCCGAGATGGTTCGAACAAGAAACCAACCGGGCCCTCGGAGCCGAAACGCTTATAACTTGAGAATCGGACGTCCGAATGTCGTGTCGTCCACTTTGTTGGATTCCTCTTAGTGAGAAAGACATTTTCTTTACTCCGTTCGAGGTTTGGATGCAGTCAGAGTGCAGTCGGGTTGGTTTTGACTTAAAAACCAAGAGGGCCCCTGGAACGAAAAAGCCAATAACTCTCAGACCGGGCGTCCGATTGATGCATCATGTGCACGTTGAGTTCCTCTTGTCGAGACGGAACATTTGGAATACTTATCCTGAGTTTTGGACGCAGTTGGATAGTGGCCGGGTTGGATTGAACCCAAAATCCAACCGGTCCCCTGGAATGGAAAAGCTGTTAACTTTCAGACCAGACGTCTGTTTGATGAACCATCAGTGCTGTTGGTGATCGCGTTGAGAAACGGTCCCCATGAGTATACCCTATGAGAGTTTGGGGTACAATTGAGATATGGTTGGGTTGGTTCGCACACGAATCCAACCGTCCCCTGGGACAAAAAGACTAATAACTCAAAGACCAGACGTCTGATTGACGCGCTGTCTGTTGTGTTGAGACCCCTATGACATGGCGGACCATTGAGATAATTCTTTGTGGTACTTTGTGATACCTGGATTATTGACCAGTAGCTCGTGTAGCAAACCCTCCCGGAGACGAGTGTACAGAGTACGAAGACCATGTAGCCGGCTGAGACCTGATGACTGCTTGACTGACTCGACTTGGAGTGAGTCGACTAGGCTAGTGGACGAAGCACAACTTTGTTTGGGTGCAGACCCATGGACGACGGATCACTACTGAGTTTGGGTGCAGACCCTTGGTACTCATCCGGAGAGTACCTATGTAGGCTATTAGGGGGTGTGCACTACTGTGTTTGGGTGGCATACCCTAGTTGGAAGCACTACTGTGTTTGAGTGGCTGACCCACGTTACTCGACAGGAGGAGTACCTCAACAGTCTTAGGTTAGGGAGCAGTACCTCAGAGTCGTGACAGGATCACTGTACTCTCTAGAGACGGGGCTCTTCAGCAGTTACGGTTTCGATAATGAAAATCCTGGTTTGAGCTGAGTCTATGATCTTTGTGTTTACCTCATGATTTAGATGGGTCACTTGATATCTTTGGTATATGTATAGGCATATACATGGGTAGTGGTTATCCGTTGATTTCATAATTTTTGTGTTTCCTCATGATTGAGATGGGTTATTTGATAACTTTGGTATATGTATGGGTATATACCTAAGTAGAGGTTATCTATTGAGATATTTATTTGTGGTTATCTTTGTTGGATTTAGCGATACCTTGAGGGTCTCAGGGTCCCTAATGAGTATCGTTATACTCACCCCTGCACGGGCTATGCCTGAACCTCGTTGTGTTGGTTGCAGACGACAGCCAACGCTGACAGAGGCCGAGTGTTTGAGGACTGGATAGCAGGCAGAGGTGGATCTCATGAGAAGTCAGTATCCGGAGGTGGACTTCACGACGTGACGATACTCAGAGGAGGTTGACGGGTGAGAGCGTTGTGGAGGCTATATGTACCTACCCTTCAGGTAGGATGCGTGGTGGACGATCCAAGAGCTGCTCTATATGTACCTACCCATCAGGTAGGATCCGTGGTGGATGATCCAGGATCTGCGCTATCTATACCTACCCTTCAGGTAGGATCCTAGGTGGATGACCCAGGAGCTGTTTCTTTTCTTCCATCTGTTTGACTTTTTTGTTGTACTTTCATTCAGTTGTAGCTGTACTTTTCAGTTGGGTTTGTATTCTGGCCCTTTTACTTTTCATCACTTCTTTTGTACTTAGTGTTTACATCCGCTTGTAATATTTGGTGTTTTTCTTACTTTTATAAAGGAAATTTTATCCCAGTTATCGGTATTTACGCCTTTGGTGCTAGTCGCCATCCCCTGGCCGATGGAAGGGGGGCTTTGGGTAGTCACGACACGGGACCCGAGGACGGGTCTTGACATGAAACCATGTCCGTGCATTATCATACATACATGAAAGAAATTCCCAGGCATAAACTTATGGACATAAAATATATGTCAAAACATAAACTTATGAACATTAATTCCATGTCCATACAGAAATTTAGGGACATTAATATAAGGTTCATACATGAAATTGGGAACAACAAATCTGGTTCACACATAACATATTAACCTTATGAGTTATCCATATTTAACCAATGCATTGGATGGAGATGTAGGATACACCCATCACATAAGAAAAATCATACATATGTTTTCCAAAATATCATAAAATATTCATAATATCAATACATATAAAAAGAAACAAATTTCATAAACATTCCATCAAAGTATAACCCTTGTAAAGGAAAGGGTTTCATTATAATTTTTTCATCGTAAACATAAACCATCTAGAGAGATAATAACGACGGTGTACATGGATCATAATATTCCCATTAGAGCTTAATTTACATAAATGTATATAATCATATATAGAAAATGATTTTTAATGATCACATGGAATAACTATTTGGGAAAATAACGCTTCTATTTTCAAATAACTTCATTAAATGAAAATGTACAATTATAAATAAAAGAAATTATTCGGAATGAACCATGTAAATATGTAAATTAATATTCAAATAAAATAATATTCATAATTGTGGGTAGAAAGTTTTATGTTTTATAAGTTAAAAACATTATTTCAATATTTTTTTCAAAAAAAATCACTTAATACCACATTTTGGAAAACAACAAGAATATTATTTTCAAACTATTTTATAAAAAAACATAAATGGGTAAAAAACAATTAAAACCAAAATAAGAGAATATAGAAAACATTTTTGAAAACATTTTTATAAAAAATAAATTTTAATGAGAAGGATTAAATAATTATCCAAACAAAGACTTAAATATAAACATTCCCACTTATTGATGAGATTGTGAAATAAAACCATATCACTTTGGTATCATTTGAATCGTAATACCCATGAAATAACGAAAATTATATTGATTTATAAATACCTCTAAAATTAATAATATTTATCATAAAACACATTCATTGGTATTATGTACACTACATAAAAGATACTTGTAGTAAATATGGCATGTGTCCAACCAAAATAAATGTGAGATAAAAATCACATACCTCAAGTTCTCCATTTTGAAAAGCACTCTAACATTATGTATAATAAATTTAAATTTATTATAATTACTTAAAAGTGTAATTTTAAATCATATAATAACATATATTATCCCATTTTAACATTTAAAAACCCTTTTAATAATTAATTAATTGTTTTTTGTGTTAATGTTTTATGTTTATCATGAGTATTTCAATCCAGTTGTTCTGTTACTTGTAAATTTATATTGGTTCAATCACCCCAAAAAAATTTATAATGATATAAATTTCAAATATATTAATTATATATATATATATATTTATAATCATTCATTAAATTTAGAGATAGAAAAGAAATTACACCATTCATGGAGACGGTAAGCCGTACGTATGCATGAAGGTTGTTTTCATTTTTTGAAGGATGGAAGGAAAGAAAAGTAATTATTAAATAAAACTTTACAGGGCCATTATTACATCATATATGTCATATATATTCATAAAATCTTTCCTATTTTCCATCCACATAAAATATAAATCAAAAACCAATCTCATCTCTTCATGGAGGTGGTAGTCCACACATACTCATAAATGATGTAATCAATTTTCAATGGTTTGGAAGGAAATAAGGTATATGTTATATTATAGTTATAGTATTTTAATTATTTCTTAAGTATAATATATATATATATATATTAAACCCAAAAAAATATTCACCCTTAAAAGTATTGATGATAAATTAATTATATCATTGTCTGGAGAAGGTAATTCGGGCGTACGCATGAGCTATACTTTCACATCTCATTTGATGGAAAATAGGGTGTATAATGATGTTTGCATAATTATGAAAATATTTAAGTTTATTTATGATACTTATGTAACCATTTTAGGATAAATAAAATATATATTTAAGATTTATAGGAATAATTAAATCAGAGGAGGTAGAGTAAGATGATTACCTCTTCTTTGAGAGACCTCATTTTGATCCTTCCTTAAGGAACCTAAAGTTGGTCTTTTGAGGAGATCAGCACCTCCAAAACACAGATAAGGATGTTTTAAAGATGAATGGGTTTGATTTTTTCAATATATATTGATCAATGTGGTGTAAATAAGTACGGGATGTGGTTCCCTTTTATAATTGAGCTGAGGGGAACTTTAGGAATTTCATAAAAAAAGAAATACAATATGACTATTCTAGAGAAAATTATTCAAAATGGTCATTAATTTGAACAAAACGTTTCTAGGGTTGTAATAACATCAGAAAATAAAATTTAGACATTTTTTTATATCATTTCTGTCTTTATCTTTCCACTAACATATTGGATAATTATTTATCACCTTAGTCGTGGTAAATACTATTTTAATCAAAAAGGGTTAATATTGTTTCTATAAATGGAAAAGTGACTCATAAATGGTCTATGGATTATTTTTTCCAGTGTATTATATTAACAATTTTTAAACAAAATATTTGAATTATAAATAATTTAATAAAATATTTTACTGGTAAAATAAAATTACTGTCAATTTGTTGAATAATTCATTACTTTGACTTTAATAACATCAAGATAACAAATAAAATTTGAAAAAAAATTAATAAATCCCAAAATTAACATTTTCATCTATAAAATTCTTGTAATATATTATTTATCTCAAATAATATTTCACTTAATATTTATACAATCATTTATTTTATTTTTCTATTAATTGAATTATTAATCCATCAGCATTGTGTAGGAATTTAATATAATTATTTCTTCACTAAAAATTATAATTAAATTTCCAAGATGAAGAAAAATATTTTATATTTACAATGAATATTTATAACCTAATGTATCATCTTTTTAACTCCATTAAAAAAATCATAATTTTAAAAAAAATATTGGTATATTTTTCACATTTCTTTACATAAAATATTATAAATTTTATAATATCATATAAATGTAAAAAATAACATATGTATGAATATTGTATTAGTAACGATAAAATTGACTCTTACAATAAATATAAGGTATATTTTTGGGTTATTTTATAGTCTTAATCAATTTTACTTTTAACATTAATTACTTGATTTACCCATTCCGATGGTAACAAATATTACTAAGGTTAGTATTCATATCAAATGAAATAAAAGGTCCCTATTTACTAAATTTGGGGAACATGATTAAAAATATGAAAATATTTTAAAAAATTAAAAACATATAAGATGGAGGAATTAATTTAAAATTAATCTTGTAAAACATAATGAAAAATAGATTTTTTTATAAATTCATTTTTAAGTATAAAATTTTATTGTACTAAATCCAAGTATAAAATATATTTAAAAAACCTTATTTAGAATACTATAAATAAAAAAATAACTAATTAAATTTTAAAACTAATACGAACTATAATCTTACTCTATAAATACTTGAAAAGAAAACACAATTTTCAATAAAATCATTATTTGTAATTACATATTGAAAATTTGATATTTTTTGAATGTTCAAAAACATTCATTGTTAGATAATTTTTACATGATAAATTCAAAAATTAAATTAAAATTTTAAAATAAATTTTCTGAAATTTTTAGAAAATAATTATAATATTAACTCATAAAAAAGAAGGAACCCATTTTTGAAGAAAATGTCTTTTGAATAATAAAATGACTTCACTATAAATAGTGTTATTATTTTATAATAATTTTCAAATAAATTTAAATTGATAAATAACATTATATTTATTTCATAAATTTTTTAATACTATTCATACTCACTAATTTAATAGATATGTTATAATGTTAACATTTAAATAATAATAATTTATTTTTTTATTGCGGTCCATTTAAACTCTTTTTTTCATGTAACAGAATCTATCAAAGAAATAAAATTATTTAAAGAGAAGTAATTTATAAAATATTGGGGTATTACATTCTCCCCCCCTTTAATAAATTTTTTTTCTCACAATTTTATCTTATGCTTAATAATCAATGGTTTGAAATTTTAATAAAGTCCTTTGTTAAAAACCCACATGATAAAAAAGGTTAATAAAACTTCTTCTTAAAATTGGGAATGGGGAGTATGAATGTCATTTAGAAAAAAACTAAATTGGTATACAAATAAGTTAATATATGTGGGAATTGAAAATATGGATAAAGAATAAAAACCAATCTTCTAGTGACGTATAAAGCATTAGACAGAACATGGTTAGGAGAAAGTTAAACATCATATAACTATAAATGTATTATGTGTAAGGGACTTTTTATTTCTTGATAATAAAATTGAATCGATAATGTATTTATTTCAAGGTTATTTTCCTAAATTTGAGGGATTATTTTTATAACTAGATAAATACATAGAGAAAATAAAATTATAATAATCTCATCCTTTAGTTGTACTTCAATCTACATCCACTTAATCTCTTACTCTGGGAAATGGATATTCGAAATGAATTTTTAATGTCTAATGCACGTTTAATTAATCATGAGATATATAAGTAATTCCTTTGAACATTAAATATTTACTAAAACTAAAAAGGTTAATACAAGTAATGATAAATAATACATTAACCGCGAATAATAGTATTCAAATTTTATCTTAATACATTCCATTAGTAGTTAACCTTAATAATCCTCCAAAATATTTCTAGACATATTGAATCCCACAAAATGATTTGATCCCATATACTTCCACGATGAACATAAAAAAATATTTATTACTCATAATTTCTCATACAAAAAATGAATATACCTTGATCATAATGATCTAATGTGTGCTATTAATTTCTTAAAAGATCACAATAAAATCATATATAATTCTCAAAGATAATTATCCCCCGATTCTTTACCGAAAAATTCATGTAAGAAGCAGTAGATTCTGACAATTTGTTAAAATTATAAAAAATAATCAACAATGAAATATATGGAGCATTCCATGATTGACCACATCCAGTAAAAGATAAGTTACATGTCCAAATATGAATAACCATTCCCATACACAGACATATAGTCAGTTTCGCATTCGTATTGAAGGGTAATATGATTGATGATCCTTAGAATATTAGTTTTATCTTGCCATGATGCATTAGATGAGGAATTGGAAGTCATAGTCTTTATCATGTTGGAATACTTCGTCCTCAACTATCTCTTCAGATGGGATAGAGGAAAAACTCCAACTATCAGCCAGTTGCTTTGTTCTATGTGAAACAATTCCCTTAAAGGAACTTTTACCACAACCCATATCATTAATGGGGCTATTTTCCGTTATCATTTCATATTTTTTTAGAATAGTATCATTTATTAGGCATTAATGAGGATTTTTACAGATCAGGGATCTTCTTCTAAAGATTGATGTTATGTTCACGAGAATTGAGATCACTATCATTTGGATTCAATTTTGGTATAGAAATATCATGCATCTATAAGAAGCCTTACCCAATAAAATAGGGTTATGTGTTGGTGTCCTCCAAAAACAAACCATTAGGAGCTTCCTCATCCATCCCAGAATTTGTAGAGTAAATAATTTTACCCT
Source organism: Viscum album (assembly GCA_963277665.1). Classification (NCBI taxonomy): domain Eukaryota; kingdom Viridiplantae; phylum Streptophyta; class Magnoliopsida; order Santalales; family Viscaceae; genus Viscum; species Viscum album. Next base: position 305,920,877 of record OY728166.1, read on the forward strand.
GATATATGACCATATTCACATATAAATCATTTATTTCCTCTATAGTTATAAAACATAAAATCTAAGATTCATCATGTTAATTTAAGTAGCATCAGCATATTTTATTGTCACATTATAGTATGAAGGGAATTCACCTGTGTAAGGATCATCAACTCCATCCAGACTATCACCCAGCGCAGCTCTAGTATCCTGATCCACCATTGTATGTGGAGAGTTAATTCCATCATGATCATGTCTCAACCTACCAAATACATCATTGATTTTCGGATATGGTGGTAGAGCCTTTTTTTTCTTATATTCTATGAACAGATTCACTCAATAACACATGACAACAATCCTAACATGTAGTTCGATCAGGATCAACCAACCCACAACCATCAGTTTGAACAATGTTATCCACATTCAGGGTGACGCCTCAATCAATAAACAATCAATTTTTTTCATTCCTCATATAATATTCACTCAAACCATAACCTTTAAATATCAACCATTCACACCTGCAAACATCCAGTCGACACCCCAATTTCATACACAAGGGGAAGAAGTCACACCATGACTCGAAGAAAACAAACATCTTATAATAAAACTCCTCACCAAAAGCAATATAGAAATACTCAATAAGAAAATATGAAACATAAATTTATATATAGATTCTTGGTGAGATAATATGGAATAAAAATATCATCCTACTATTCAAGCATAGATATTTCCCTATGATATTACCTAGAATACAAATAATTAATGTATTATGAGTGGTAATCGAAAGTTAAGAAAATATTACCTAAATAACCATTGGTGGTGAATAATTTTTCATATGAAATTCATATGACCATTTCAAGAGAAGGAACTGAGTTCCATCATAGGTACAAGGCACACTCGACCAAGAAAGGATTAAATTTTCCTCGGATAAAAATTATATCATCATATGCTTGGCATCTAAAATCCCCACCATTGTTCATTATTGTAAACCGAAGGTACCAAAGACTAGGTGATCGAAGTAATCAAATAATGATTGATGATGTTTGAAGCACACAATCAATGTCAGATGCAGCAAAGAGGAATCATCAGTGAATTCCATATTCGAGAGAAACAGTTTCGGGTATCCATAGAACAGTTCTAATACATTTAAGCTAAGAGATATTTGAGGAAAGGAGGAGATAAAAGCAGGGTTTGAGAAAGGAGATAAGGGAACTGGTCTATTCCATTTAAATAATCTCTTACCATAGAAAAAACATATTTCTATTAATGGGTTGGGTTTATCCTTATAGCAATATATGATCATAGGTTAATTCAGAATATAAAAAATGATCTCTTTATTATATAAATATACATGGAATCAATGTAGGGAGAGATAATCAACAATCAATATCACATCAAATAAAGGATAATATTTTCATATGTCTTAATAATAAAAAAATCAACATGAAATCCCATTTCTTATAATGGAGGATAAGTGTTCACTAACAATCACGATTCACTTAAACTATTATAATTGCATAATCATTCCCTTTTCCTTTGACTATTGTGGTTTTTGTTGATTACTATCTTCAATATCCCATGTATTATGACATTGATTTCCATATTTCCCAAAATATTTTTATTTATTGAACTAAAGTGGGAGTGGATCATTTATTATCTCTCTCTATTCATTTCATTAACGGACTCTTTACATAACTATAAATTTTTTTACTTTATGTTTAGGCTTCAGACACTTGAAACAATTTCTTGTTCCATATAAGCATTCACCTGAGTCATTCTTCACATATTCTTGTCAAGTGGAAGGTTGAAGTGTTTTATTTTCTCCATGTGATAAAACCACTAGATTATCCACAAAGATCCATACTATTGTTATTATCACCAGATCCTTGAAAATATTTAGCATTCATTTCCACTTTGACTGCACATCGAATGATTTCTTACAAGATTCCAATTTCCCTTATGGATAATTTATTATTCAGACATAGTTTAGACCCACTAAAGAATCGATTGATTTTTATTTTATGGATGATGATTAAACCTAAAAAAATAGTTCTTGTCTTATAAAACATTCCTCATAGGTAATAATTTATTCATCACCCTTCTACTTAAACTCAAGAAATTAATTCTCCGTTTTTGAATGTAGAATATGAGGAAATTAATTACTGAAAAATATTTCCTTAAACGCATCCCATTATAACGATATAATTTCCTCTTCTCCAAGTAATTTTATTAATATCCCATTGTTGATCTACTTCACCTCAAAAATAATAAACAACTGGGAAAATTTATTCATGGTCTAAGCACTGTAGAGTGGATAATATCATTTCTATCTCATTTATCTATTTCTTAGAAATTTGGGTATAATAACACCCATAGAAGGATGGTAGTATTTGTTTCATAAAATATTGAAAAATATATTTCTATCTCCCTGGGGAGTTGAGAAGTTCAACCAGATTTGTGTTACCACCAATATATTAAGAGAGTTAAGTGAGCATAATCATAATATATTATACCCCAGATCTTGATCCATTAAATTTCTCATGAGTATGTTCATTCCAATTTTTGTCACATTCAACTTTCATAATATTCCTTCAGGTTACATATGTTGACTAAAACCCAAAAAACATCCTATGAGCAATGATAATCATTGTGGAAAACCACATAATCATGAAAAAATCATTTGAAAGATGTATAAATCATTTAAAAATATTCTATAAAACCATAGGATTAACCTAGGATATTCATGATCATCACCCAAACATTGGGATTATATCATTTACTTAGACATGTCCCTATGGTTTTCACAAATGTTTTCCTATCCTAGTATCCAACGGCTAACTAAACCTTTCCTCTGATACCAACTATAATTACCCATAATTTTCATAAATAAATATTTCATTTTAATATATAAATATTTATTTCATTAAAAACAATCATGCATGAGGAATATGAATGTTTAGTTTCATTGGAAACTTGGGAACACAAACAAATGGTTAATAAAATATAAACATTTCCTCCCACTAAGTTCTTTATAACTAGTACCCTTCATAGACACATCATTTCTAAAATCATTCTTCATTACATGGGAAGAAACATAATAAATGGCTAGTTGATATTCTAATTAAGGGTATGTAATGGATAAATAAGTTTTCACATAATCATAACATGATCATAAGTGTATGATAACCTAAGATTAATATTTAAAATCTACACCATGTATATCACAAATTATAATTTTGAGTCATGGAATAATGCATTGAAATTCTTAAGACATGAATAATAAAATATTCTAATAACATGATCTAGGAGAGAATAAAATTGGAATAAGGAAGGGAATTTTTTAATGAACACAAACATATAACTTTTTAAACACTTATAAATAAAAAACAGGTTCACTTATTAACATAAGGACATGAAATGAACCCCTCACATAAACTTTTGGACATAAAACAAGATCTGTGCATGATCTTATAGACATGAGATCTGGGACCATGCATAAACTAATAGACATGAAAGAAAGGTCCACACAAAAAATTATATACTAGAAATATTGGTCCGTTCATAAAATTATGGACCTAAAAACTAGGTACACATATGAAATTGTGAACATAAAATCAGTATTACGAATTAGATATTTACCACATGAGTTATTCATATTTACCTAATTAATTAAGGGGGGATATAGGTCTAACCATTCAAATAAAAAAATTATTCATATTTGTTTTAAATGATCATAAAAAAGATATTCATTATATAACTCATGAAAAGAAACTAATTTTATAAACATTTCATCAATGTATAACCCGGTGAATAAAGAATGTGTTCCATTAATATCTTGTCATATTAAAGATAAACCATCAAGAGAAATAATGAGGTTGGTATTGTTAGATTATAATATTCTTAGTAAATCTTAAATATAATTAATTTATGTCATCATAGATGAAAATTTATTTTTAAATATCACTTGCAATAATTCTTGTGTAAAATAAAATTTCCATATTAAAATTACTTCCTCGAAAAATCTGTGAAATATAAATAAAACAATTACTTTGTAAATAGATTTTTAAACATATAAATTAATATTAGAATAAAATATTAGTTATTATTTTTGTAAAATATTCTCATTTCATATAACATAAAAAACATTGTTTCCATATTTTTTTCCAAAAATTCGCAATGTACCTCGTTTAAAAAATGCTAAGAATATTTTTTTCCAACTATATTGAAAAAATAAAACATAGGTAAAAATTAATTTTACTAATCATAGGAGAAAATTAAAAAAATTGATCATTTTATTTTTGAAAACATGTATATGGAATATAAAGATTAAATAATTCTCCAAATGGATACTTATACAAAAAAATTCTCAAATATTGATGGGATTGTGAAACAAAACCTTACCACATGGATATTTTTTTGAATCTAAATCTCATGAATTAAATAAAATTCTTTAGATATTTATATCTCAATGAAATTCATAATATGTATAAAAAAAATCATGGGATGTATATACATCACATAAAATAAATGTGTAGTGAATATGGAATGTGTCCCACAGAAATAAAATTGGGACAAAAATTTCAGACATTGAGTTCTCCCTACTTCGAAAGCACACTAACCTCATATATAATAAATTTAAATTTATTATAATTATTTTATATAGTTATATTAATACTTATTTTATCATATATGATTCCTTTAGAACTTTTAAACACCCTTTTTTCAATAAACAATTCTTTCCGGGGGTAACTGTTTAATTTATCATGAGTATTTAAGATAAGTGGTTCTAGTCCTTATACATTTTTCTGGGTTATATAACCTATATAATATCAATGATTATATATATATAACTATCCACAAATTTTAGATATAGAAATATGAATTACACCATTCATGAGGATGGTAGGTCATACAAAAACACGAACATTGTTTCATTTTTCGATGGATGATACGAAAAAATGAAATTATTAAATTATCTTTTATGGATCATTATTATATCAAATATATCATATATAATAATAAAATCCTTCATAATTACCATACATGTAAAATATAAATGAAAACAATCACATATCTTCCTGGATGTGGTATTCCAAAAGTACGCACGAAAGACGTTAAAGTCATTCAAGAGTTTAGAATGTAAGAAGGTAGTTGTTATATTATAATTAAAGAACTGTACTTATTTCATAATTATCATATATAAATATTAAACCCAACATAATACGCATCCATAAAGATATTTATGAAAAAAATAATTGTATTGTTATGTAGAGATGGTGAGTTGTATGTTTGCATGACTGATAATTTCACATCACATTTGATGGGAAAGAGGGTGTATACGGGTGTTTTCATAATAATTATAAAATTTATTTATATTTATGATAATTATGTTACCATTGGATAATAATAACTATATATTTATGATATTTAAAATAATAAATAAATTGAAATAGTTTGGGTAAGATAATTATCTAATCTTTAGGGGGCCTCATTTCAATCCTTCCATAAAGAACCTAAGGTTTTATTTATGAGGAGACTAGTACCTCCATTAATTGGGTAAGGATAATTATAAGAGAAACATGATGTATTTTTTAATATATACTACTCAATGTGGGTGAAATAATTGAAGGAGGATGATCCTTTTTATAATTGAGGCGATTGGCACTTTTGGAAGTTCTTAGAATAATATAATAAGACTATTCAAGTTTTAAATTATTCGAAATGGTCAAGAATAAAAATAAAGTGTTTATATGGTATAATTAACAACATAAAAAGAAATTTATACATGTTTTGATATCATTTTAATCTTTGTCTTATTTATTAACCTATTGGTTGATTAATTTTTCCCTTAACCTTAGTAACCATTATTTTAATCACAAAGGGTATTAATGGTAATATAAATGGACAAGTGACTCATAAATGAACCATTTCTGATTTTTTAAACAATATTACATTGAAATGGTCAAATATAATGTTTTTAGAAATTTTAAATCATTTCATAAATTATTATTTTGATAAAATATTATTAATGTCAATTTATAGAACTATTTATTTCATTGAATTTAATAACATCATGAAAATAAGTAAAATTTAAAAAAAAATTATATAACTAACATGTCTTGTTAAACTATAAAATTCATTAATTAAATTATTTATCATAAATTATATTTCATTTAATATTTTTAATATCATTTATTTGATATTTCTATTAATAGAATAATTAATACATCAACATTGTGTAAACATTTAAGGTAATTATTGATTAACTAAAAATTAAATTTAAATTAACATGATGGGGATAAATATTTTATATTACCAATTACAATTTATAACTTCACATTTATTCTATTTAACCCCATTAAATTTTTTTAAATTATTAAAAACATGAGTGTGACCAATTTTTACTTTTCATTATATTATTTATTTTCATGGTCAAAATCTCATCCAAAAGGAAAAAATTCCATATAACAAAACCATAGAATATAATGGATTATATTGGATCATCTAATAAATTTAAACCAAGAATTTGGGTATTTTTATATTCCTTATCATTTTATTTTTAACTTCAATTACCTAATTTACCCATTACTGTGTTAAAAAATTACTAACATTACTATTTATATTGACCAAATCTAAAAGGTACCTATAATGCACAATAATTTTATTAAATATTTGTTTTTCTTTTATTAAATTTATTTTATTACCTAGCTTGCACTACACACAACAACGAGTTTTAATGTACCACAATATAATATTTATATTTCTATTTAACATGGTCGTTACGACAAATCTGTTAAACATGGAGGTATGAATATGAATAAACTCATTTAAATTATTACTTATTTTGGTTTTAAATAAAAAACTTTTTTATAAAAATGTACATAATATTTCGTAATGTATTTATATGTGTCAATAAATCTATTTTATTGAAGAAAATTATTTTACTGATTCTTTTAAAAAACAATAAAAGTAATTATTAAATTTTTTAATTAATTTATTTGAAAAAATAATTTAATTTTGGGAATCAACATGTGAAAATTATCTTTAGGTGAATTTTTAGTATTTTTCTAAAAATATTTTTCTTTTATTGGATAATGAAAATATTGGTTTTTATTGAAACCGACCTTTTCGATAAAATAAATAATAAGGTTGAATGTTTAAAAAAATTAAAAGAAAATTTACATAAATTATTTTATAATTAAACAAGTATAGTTAATTGAAATCAATTTCACATTTATTTTTGATATAAAAACTTTTTAATCTTTTGAAACCTTTCTCTTTGGAAAACTAATTTTTCATCACATTTATGGGTTTAATTTTACATTATATTATATCCCTTCTGTGAATTTAATTATGAAAAATGAATCAAATATTTTGAATCCAAAAAAAATTATTTTATAATACGTTCAAATTAATTTTTGACTATATGAATAGTAAAACAGGTAAGCACTAATTATCACGGTTAAGGTGACAATGGGTTTTATTTGGAATTAAACTAAAATGATAAGGGGTAAAATAACCTAGAAACATTTCCAAAACACTTTTTATGAAAATATTTTGACCTTATCTCTTCGAGTATCTATAATTTTCCATTTTGGATCTTTTTTATATGATAAAAACATGGTTACACCTTTTCCTTTTTAAAAATTAAAAGTGTTTCCTCTCCCAGACGTATAGAAGGCCACCCCGTATCCTCTAATATTCACACATCGAAAAACATTTTTAAGAAACTAACTATCCAAATAACATCCATAATTACCTTATATAATCCTATAATCCTTGTATTGGTCAAAATTCCTTCCTATTAAAGATTTTTCTGCAAACCAAAAGATGTTTTACAAATAAGTGGGAATGTCCTTAACTGAGCATTTTATTTAATTTCTTCCTCTACCACCATAAAATATTATTAAAACATTATTATATAAGAAAATAATTATATTACATATACCTATTATTTTATAGTAATGACCTAAAACCATCTCCTCCTCCAAAAAATGGGAAGCGAAACCATTGATCGTGTGTACAGAGGACTACCACCTTACGAATCGATGAGATTTTTTTCCATCACTAATTATCACGGATGGATATAATGATGTATATAATATTTATATATTATATTTATTAAATAAAAATAATTATATACTTATAATATTATATATACCATCTTAATTTCCATTCCATATAAAATATGATAACGTCATTCTTGTGTACGACGGACTACCGACTCGTGAAACAATGTTATTCGTTTTCCACTAATGGTTTTCATTGATGTTAATATAGATGAAATTAATAAATACATGTCATATATATTACATAATAATGATTAAATAAATTAAATATATTTTTTAGATTTATTTCATTTCTTCTGTTAAAATTTGGAAACAATGTTCATCCATACGTACGATCTACCATCTCCGTGAATAGTTTATTTCATTTTATATCTCTAAATTTTATTGATTACACTATATAGAAAAATATAGAATATATATGATAATTATATCATTTTTAAAATTCTATATATTATGAAATCTTCATAAATTAAAAGGATCTCAAATTCCATACCAGAAAATATTCACGAAAAATGAAGTAGTAATTACATGAAACAAGATTTTAACAATGTATTTTCGATAAAAAAGTAATAAAAATACATTAGTAAGTAATATATGGTATGATATAGTTTATTATTTTTCATTAATATATTAATAATTAATTTGTATTTATTATACAAGAGGTTTTAATGTGTACAAAGGAAGTCCAGACATATGGTAATGAAATTTTACCTCAAGTTGCCTTCTTGGGACATAATATTTTTTAAGAACCTATCTTATTTTATAAAATGTCTATACTACCATTTCTCATGTATATCAAAAATTTCCTTATTTTAATAATATTTAATGTTTCATTTATTTTTAATCTTTAATGGTTCTTTCTATTAAAATATAGAAAAGTGGTAAATATTTTTTATTATAATCTCATTTGTTATCGGGATTGTTTATTATTATGTTTTAGATGACTAAATATTACAATAAAAATCTAAATAAACTCATGAATTTTCTTTATAATAAAGTTTATTCAATGAAAATAGATGTTTTATCATTATTTTCCTGTATTTATGTACTCTATATTTCGAAATACTTTTTTTTATGAAAAGTCATCTTTATTTATCTCTTCTGTCAAAAATAATTTTTATCCCATATCCATGTATTCTAAATAAAGTTTTAAATATATTTTATTTAAAAATTCCCATAATATTTTTTTAAATTCATTTCTACCCATTTTTTAATTTATATAAAATTGTTAAAAATAAATATTATAGAAATTTTATAAGTAAGGTTCTTTTTTCTTTTTCCACAAATGTGATTGTAATATTTGATTTAAAATGTACGGCATAAATGAAATTTTCTTCCATCCTGACCAATCATTGTTTTAATGAATACATTATAAAATTCCAAGATTATTTTCAAATAAAATGTTTCTTTAATATTTGGGATGTTTTTAGATTTCAATGATGTGTTTTCAAATTGGAAAGGATATTTTCTTCAAGAATGTTTTAATTATTTTTATGTAGTTTCTATTAATTGATGACAAAAACCCTTGATGTTTCCTATATTTTACCATGGATATTATCTAGTTGTGACATCTAAATTATTTCTCAGTATGGTTTATGATTATAATGATGATATTTTTATGAAACCCATTTCATTTACATAGTTTATTTTATGATGAACTGTACATGAAACATATTTCTTTTCCAATTTTTATGTTATGATGAAATGTATATGAAACCCATTTATTTTCTATGGGTTATGTTATGATGAAATTTTTATGAAATCCCTCTCATTTTTATGTGTTATTATACAATGTAGTTCTTATGAAACACACTTATTTTCATGGGTTTTGATTTAATAAATGTTTTTATTATCTAGTGGAATTTTTTTATGATTTTCAATATATTATGGGTGTTACCTATATCTCCCTCCAATACATTGGGTAAATATTGAAATCTTTTAAGATGAATAGGATGGTAATGGAGAGTGAACCCAGTTCATAAAGGGATTTTCCCCTATGATAGTATTGTGAGTAGACCATGACTACAAAAAATATTAGGTAAGTGAACTCAATACACTATGGTAGACAGAGAAATGAACCTTAACTACTATGGAAGTGATTTTATGTGCATTTTTGTATATAAAAATTCTATTTATTATTCCATTTATAAGCTCTTAAGGAACATGTTCTTTGATTCAATTATGATTCATGTCATATCAACTGAAAATATTTATGACATGACCCATGATAATGATATTTTATATGATTGGTATGGTTTAAAAATGTTATTTTTATGTTATCATATTCTTATTATCATGGTATGTTTACATATCTCCCATATTTACCCTTACTGGTCATCTGATATCACCCTCTCTTATATTTATTTTCCCTATGATATAAAGAAATGTATTATTAATGATTTTTATAATAAGGTTGTTAGTTATGAATAACATAGTTGAATATGATATAGTTTACCTATGAAGAAATTTTTTATGCTTCCATGTTTTCAAAGGCACTATACCTTTACAATTTTTAGGCATGTGTTTGTATAATTGATTGAATGTAAATAACAAAATATAATATCTATGGATAAAAATAATAAGAAATTACAAAACCAATTAAATAAATTTATACCTATTAATTAAAAATATGGAATATATTTTACAAAATTCAAAACACAAAAGTGGTAGAATTTAATTTAAAATTAAACCAAAACAATGCATCTAAAAACATTTTTTTAGAAAAATGTCAATTTTAAGTACGAAAGGCTTTTTTAATAATTTAATATATACAATTCATTTAAAAAACTATAATTGGATTTTTTTTAAAAACCGAACAATTGATATTTTTAATCTAATACAATATATAATTTTAATTTTAAAATAATTAAAAAGAAAACACAAATTTCAATTAAAATCAATATTTGTCGTTATTCATTGAAAAATAAATATTTTCATAAAACTACCAAAAATTCAGTTTAACATAATTTTGACATGATAAAATAAAAATTGAAATTAATTTTTTCAAATAAATTTTCTAAAATTTTAAGAAATTAATAATAATATTCACGCTTAAAAATATATAAAAATAATTTTTAATGAAAAAATATTTTTGAAGAATAAAATTTCTAATAAAATTGGTTGATTATTTAATAAAAATTTACAAATTTATTAATATTAATTATGAACATTATATTTATTTCATATGTTATTTATTTATATTCATACCCACCAATTTAATTACTAGGATATAATATTCAAATTTAAATAATAATATTTTAATAGTGTATCATGGTTGGTTTAAACATGATGTTGCATTTAATGAATGCTATTAAATAAATACAGTTTTTTAAAGAGAATATATTCGAAAGTCTTGGGGTATTGAATTTTTCCTCCTCTATGATTTGTTTGAAATTTGAGCTCTTAATGAGAAAAAATAAAGATGTATATGTCTTAACCTATTGAGTTGCATATGATTTATCCATCTATTTAGATGTTTTTGATGAAATGTATTCATTTTGATCAATGGCTTGTGATATATTCATCAATATTTTTTATACATTACATAGTAAATTATGAATGTATAGTTTTTCATATATGAGATATAAATGTTTCACATCTCGAGGCATACTTGATGTCTTAGAGAAATGTATTTTATTATTATCCATAATGCATGAGAAAAAATGGTGGATTATTTTATGGAGATACATGTGTATGATGGAAAACATGTCAGGTCCCATTGTAGGTTTAGTTTCGAAAAATCTTTACTATATATCAATCTTTTTATATGTTTATGAATCATTAATTCATAATAATTTTCAATTTTATAAAGTACCATAGCATAACACAAAATTGTGTTTGGATAAGGATTTTTTTTATAATGTGTATACAAAAATAATATATTTATTTGATAGTCTATTCAAAAAAATTTGTATAATATTTAAATGTGTTATGGGTATGGTATCACAAGTAATAAGATATGATATGATATAGGGTGAAATGTGCAAAAATTATGAGAGTATTTAGTATATGATATCTGTTAATTAATATATTTTCATTGAATAACCATATCATAGGCTCTGATTATAGGGTTTTGAGGGAAAAATACTTTTCCAAATGTAGAAAAAATAAACAACTAAAACAAATTTTTCCAAAAGAATAATCAATATATTTTAAATAAATAAAGTGTAATTGAAGAGCATGTACCTTTTCTATATTAGTTTGGCTTTTCCAATAACATCTATAAATGATTGATATATATCCTTGAGAAGATTCCAATATAATCCTTCCTCGTAGAGTTTTCATGGGATATGTGAATCTCTGAATACTTGGGAAAAACATTCTTCATATTATGGTATACAAGAAACTTTGGTTAAAACCTTTAAGAATATTGAAGTTACTGGTAGGATCAGCTAATTCCTTTGAAAAGGGGGGATGAATCTATTAAGGGAATTAAATATTTTAAAATTTCCATTCAATAGAAATAAACTATTGTGTCTTGTTAGTGTATGATCCAACCATGATAGAAATAACTCAACCTAACATAATCATGCATAAAATGAAAGATAAAGGAACACACATTTTTTACAAGGTTAAAATATAGTGTGGAATCCTACTCGTCATGGATGGATATTATCCCCAACCATGGATTATGTTCACTATAAACACATGTGAGTTCTATTTACATACATTCACATGGAATCTCACCACGTATTTCAATTGTCACACCCAATAACACAACTTCATGTTTTAGTAAAAAATATGATTACAATATAAATATATTCACTAAATAAACTAGTTTTATTCAGTAAAAATATATAATTAACCACTCCCATGAGCCTCTAAAATAGGAAATAATGAATTTTCCCATAGTGAAAACATGAATTACACTACAATGATATTTTTATTCACAAATAAAAATTCGTGAGAACATGAGATTCATCAAAAATTTATCGCTGAATATATAACCTCGTCTTTATATGAATCTTATAATTCCACATTATCACATAGTTAAAAAACTCATGAAAAATCATTGCACCATGATGCACCAAACCCCTCATATTTTTAGTATAATAAAGAGAAAAATGTTTTCAAAATTACCCCATGATATACATAATTGTATTCAAATACTGTAACTACATTATAGTCCAAAATTTTCTTTTTATATTGTAATTAATTAACCATTTAATTCTCATAAATAACCACTTAAAAATTCATAAAAAGTATCCAGAATAGAGGCTTAAAAATGAATCATGTGATTATGAAATAATATAAAACCATCCAAGAATTTTCATAATAATTTATCCTCAAAATATTAAAATTCTAAAAAACCATAAAAAATAAATCCATACATATCCAAAAATAAAAAACAGATAAAGGATTTTCCAAATAAGGTACATCATATAATCTTCTGTGTGAATCAATTTGGATATATCACACAATTGTCTATGTTGGTTAATTTGGCATTGTCAATCATTTGGCTATTAGGGTTTTTTTATGTATATTATTTGGCTATGTACCAGAATTCAGCTAAGTGAATTCCATAATGTGGAAGAATCAGCTTTTTGATTTTCCTACATCACTGAATTGGTTATGTGGATCATTTGGATGTATAGCATAAATGGTTATTTGAATCTATTATCATAATTGTTATTTAACAAATCCAGCTACATAAATCTGGTAAATTCTAGTATTCAATCAAACTCAAACATAAACAATTTATTCGAGATCCAACTCTTCTCAAAAACCCTTTTTGGCATAATGAAACTATATTCCATGATATATGAATCCATACAAAACCTATCATTAATTTTTTGATTTAATGAGCACCTCAGGAAGGGTTTTAAACAAATTAAATAACCCAAACTCACTAACACCAATGGGATCTCAAAGTTTTCCCAAAAAATAAATCAAATCGATGGGGTTCTTCAATCCTCCACCACCATTAATTTTATGAAAATAATCTTAATCCCCATTACTTACAATTACTCAACACAAAAATCATCAAATCATACTCAATCTCAATGATATTTATCCCCACACTGAACTATAAGATAATTTAGTGTTTTTCATTTATATATATATTCATCAGTGATAATCCTGTTTAGGAAAAGTTATTCAAAATACATTGATTCTCAAACTCATACTCTCACTTTATTACAAGATTCTATCCCCATTTAGACACATAATCAAAAGGAATATGGGGGCCTCAATGTAATAAAAAATTTTATCATGTATGAAAAGATTAAAATGAAATTTTATCCTTAACTCCAAAAATCTCTCACAAGGAATAGATTCTGTAAATATATTTAGAAGCTACCCCTTTTTATAATAAATAATTTTTTTATTTCACATGATGCTACCTTCTCTTTGATAAATTAATATCCAATTTAAAAATGAATATAATCAGTGTTAAACTCAATTTTTTTTAATTGAACTTTGATTGTCACAAAGAATAATTAATGGTTTCTAAACGTCAACCAAAAATTCTAATAGTTTAACCTAAATCCATAACAACATTATAAATACATGAGTATCGTCCACATACTTTTTTATAGTTTGACATAGTGTCACAAAACTTTTCTTCTTACTATACCACCTAACACAACCGTCACCAATAAAAATCAAACCACCTAATGTGGATCTATGATTAGTATAGTCACTTGACTAATCTTTATCAGTATAACCAGTAAATTTTGTATATTTACAACATATATAGAGCAATCATAATTATTTGTTCCTTTTAAATATATAAATTTTATTTTAATTTCAATCATGTGTGAATCTTTTATTCAATTTTATACCATACACACAGATTCAACATATAGACAATGTTATGTCTAGAAATTTTGAGATAAAAAAGACTTTATATAATATATCTAAATTCATTTTGATCAACATTTCAGCCTTGTTAATATTTTATCAACTTTTAACCAAATAATATAGGTGTTTTGTCACACTTGTTTTTTTTCATTTCATGGTTTTGATCCGGTTCATTGAAAATCCAAATCTTTTTATTGGGTTTTGGTGGAGATTAAATTTGAGTTTTAAAATTACATATATTTATAATCACCCTAATTTGGGTTCCCATTTCTTGTTTATGAGTTTTTTGAGAGAGGGTGGTTACTTCATTATTTGGGCCAACTGTGAGCCCAATTCCAGATTCAAAAACCAAAATATTTTCTTTTATAACTCCTTTGTTTTTTTAACATTTTTCACCCATTCAACTTAATACTTTTCCTCTACTGACATATTCAAACCTCCATATTATTTTTTACCACTTATGAATTCATAATCATTGTGAGTTTGAGTTACTTATTTAAGTATTGGGCCAAACTGTGGACCCACATCCGGTTTTGAAAAAATAATATGTTTCATTTATATCATTTTTTATTTTTTAATATTTTTCTGTTCTTCCACCTCCCACTAAAATAAAAAATTACTATAATCATCCCCCATTAATTATTTTTACTCTCTGGAGCTTATTTGAAGCGAATATTAGAGAGAATATTCATATGTTTCCTCAAATCATCCAGAATTGAGAAGGTAAATTGTATCATACATACATAATTCAATTCGTACACTTTTTCCCATAAATATTCTTTCCCTGGTTTTACAGACATTAGGATCCTCCCCAATCAATTTCAAGCCATTACCTTTTTATTATGGGTTCATATCTAATAGAATACGAAGAGTTTCAGAGTTGAAAAGGTGGGATTCCTTCTCCTTTATCTTCCCTCTTCTTCCTATCATCATTTTTTCTTGGATTTATAATCTTCCCTAGTCATGATAGTCCTAGTGTTATATTATACCATGATTTTTATGGGGTTTTTGTTCATTTGTTGCTGGTATTCATATGTTTAGGGTTTGTAAACCATCATATGGGGATATTGGGTGTGAGATTCCATTACGCCAAGGATTTGAGGATGGATATCCCTTATACAGCCTTTATAATTTATTTTTCATCATTATAATCCGGTTATAACTTTATTTATATGATATTTTTTGCTTCTAAACCTTGGGTTTAAATGTTTTGTGTGAAAATTATTTTTTAGGACTTATTTTGTTAAAAATATATTTTGTGTGGTATAAATTTTCACTCCTCTTGTTTGATAATATTTTCCATTTGATTCCACATATGGGTTATGGTGTATTGAATATGTTTTAGTAGCTTTCATAACTTTATGGATTGAAATTTTTATTTTATCTATTTTTAGTGCTTAAAATTATTTGTATTGTTAAAGAGTGCATGCCATGTGTTCGGTAAATTTCCCGATTGGATTTTATGGGTCTAGTTCATTTTAAAATGTTATGTTTAGATTTATAAATATATTGGTATCATGTAAAAATTTATTTTGTGATTCTTTAATGGATTTAAAATTTGTATTTGGTTTGAAAAACTGGTTTTTGTTTTAAAACATGTTTTGGCCCGAGTTTCCAGAAAATGGCCCGTTTCAAATTCTTTGGAAAATGGTTGTGTTTTGAATATGTACCCTGAGTGTTTTAATGGATTAATAAATGTGTTTTGATATTGTAAATGGTGTGTGAGAATATCCTTTACAAAATTTAAATGTATAACTTTGTCAAATGTTAGTTTTGATAAAATGTTTAAAAACTGTTTGGCCTTTCCTAAAAATAAAAATTGAGTTTTTTACTTGTACATTCCATGTTGTGTCAATTGGGATTGTTTTATAGTCTATGAAATGATTTTATTAAATGTTTTTAGGGCGGAAAAATATTATTGGGTATAATTGTTTTTGTGTTTTTATAAATACTGGAGTGTTTTTGAATGAGTTTCATGTGCAAAGCCTCAATACACTCCTTGAAATTGTTTTACGAAAATTTTAAGTGGCTTATTGATTCATGAAAGAAATATGATGAATGTTTGGGGTCTGTTTGTGTCTTTATGTTTTGGTAATGGAATTTTTAGGTGAAATGTGTATTTGATCATATGTGTATCTTGATTGGGCACTATAGGGAATCCCTGGTATCTCATGGGGGGGTGTACTAGAATGCTAGTGATCCTGTGGGGTTTCACCCATGTTTCACGTATCAAGTTTGATGATGACAACAATAACTAAACTATGATGATGATGATGTTGATGGGGGACCACTAGGTTATGGTTATTCTCTCTATTAGTGTCTTGTGTGCTTGATAACTGGTATTTATTATTGTCACTCTCACCAAGATATGAGGTACCTAATGCTCACAACAAACTACTGCCTAGGGGTGTTCCAATGACTTCTGCTAATTGGCTATTTTGAACACGCTATCAGAACATGGTGTGTTTGGATGGTAAATTAATTAGTTTGTGTGATTTATTTAAAAGTTTAAATTCCTTAATGTATCCTTCTTGATATCAATTTTCATTTTGAAGTTACACGTCTTTGAAAATTGTTACTAGCATTATTGTTTATAATGCAAGCAAGTTTTTCTCTGGTAATTTGTTTTATATAGCATGGGACCTCATTTGAAAAAAATACCTTTATATCTTGTATTTAAAACTTGAAATTGAGGTTTCTTTTATTTTAATGTATCGGCATTGGGAATAGAATATCAGGCTAACCTGTTGAGTTTTAATACTCATGCATATAGTCTTCATCTGTTTTTAGCCTATGTGTAGGTTTCAGCTTGAGTTCGATCACCTTGGGAGATGTGTGATCATTATGTTGGAGAGTGACCAGAATGTTCACATTGAGTTATTTGGTTATTGGGTTTGGTCATATGAGTTATTGTTTTAGTTTTAATATTAGTTTCTTGTAAAAATAATGGCTAGTTCAGTTTTTATATAAATGTATTTTGGGGGAATCCATTTCTTTATGTTGTTTGTTTAATTGTTTATATGTGAGATGAATAGTTCCCTTGTGTACACTATTTATTCCCTTGGTTTTTGTCACTATCCAGGGAGGATCGGGAATGCCTCTCGGGACATGTTGCGGGCTGTCTCTTGTGACCGGTTTAGGGTCGACTCGGGCTGGTGGTGAAAAAATGGTATCGAATGTGGTAGTATTTTAGCATACTGCTTTTAGAGAGCCCTTTTTATTTGGGGGATGTCAATGTATATGGACTAGGATTTTTGGTACTTGAGGGGTAAGTGCAGGAAGAGCGTCATGAACTCTTTCTCATTCTCTTCATTTGTATTCGATGGGAAGTCTTGTTTTATTTGTGTCTTTTGTTCGTGTTGATTGTTTGGTGTTGGGATATGACAAGGGGAGTCTGACTAGTAGAATTTGTTAGCTCCCAAGGCATTTCAAGAAATGTGGATTCAGGGAATGTTCGTAATAAGTCTCTCTGGGATGGTGATGTGTTTGACAGATGGTTGCCAACCATATGGTCAAGTCGCCCACTAACAGTGGTTCCCTTTTGTGGGTTTCCTGGACCTTACTTGAATTCATAATTTTTGTTTTGAAAATCCTTGTTTGAGAATTTCAGAAATGGTTTTTATGGATGGATTGGATTTGGAAAAGTTGAAATGGGTTTTTCAAATATCAAATATATAAATGGTTTTGGGAAGGTTTTTTTTTTAAACAAATTTTGGGAAGGAAGTGTAAAAGATTTAACGGTATTGGATTTTAACTAATTTAAACCTATTGTTTATTGAAATAATTTTTTTTGAAAGTGTGGATCGTTTTAAATTAATTCTAAAAAATTGTTTTAAATGGTGTTTTTTGGGTTATTAATTATTTTAAATATGATGAATTGGTTTTCGATGTTTGGTTTTGAGCGGTTGGTGTTTTCATGACAGGGGTTTTAGCCTTTTTTTGTTGAATTATAAAAAGAGACCGTAATGAATTTTTAAAAAATGGGAAAGGGATATTTGGAATATAATGGTTGTTTTTGGAATTTATATTAAATTAAATGGTAAGTATTTTTTAATCAAATGGTTATTAATGAAGCATTTCTTGTCTTGTGAAATCTGAAAATGGTTTTTTATTTGGTGGTTAATGTGCCTTTGGATGGTACACGATTATTTTTTTAGTGATGATGTTTTGTTTTTTCATTCTGTGTTTTTATGGGTTCTCACCTATAAGGTTTTGTTGATATATGGATGAATGGTCGGTATGGCCTAGTATTTGAGTGCCTAGGGTGGAACCTAAATGTTCATGTGAGTGGGACTTAATGAAACACCATTGGTGAATGTGAAAATCCACCAAGTTAGTTTATTTTTTTCAATAGTGTTTTTAGTTGAATATTTGTTGTGTTTGTTTTGAACTGATGGTTATGTGGATGGTTTATCCTATGACATTGAAGTGTTGGCTATTCAGTATAATTCATTATGATCTAGAATTCATACAATTATTTCATCTTGAGATGTGATATTTTTGGTGGCTCGGTTTTGGGGTAATGTTTAGTAGGTTTCTAAAAATGTGTTGGATGTTGTGATGTTTCCATGGATGGTTATTCATTGCTAAGATTTCATGTTGATAAACCTAAGTATTTGTTTCAAATGTTAAATCCACCTCTTAAAATGATACCTCAACACATTTTTTGAATTAGAGATATGTTTGGGCTCGATATAAAGTGTCTTCCCTTTATGGTGATCTCTCGGTTGTAGTAGTTTTTCTCGGTGATGTTTAGTGGGTGTTTTTTGTTCCTTGTTCATTTTTCTCCCCTTTCCCAGGGATATAAAATTGTGTGTTGTATCTCCATGTTCTTGTTTGGGTAAAAATGTGTTGTTGGGGAAGTGAGTTTCATGGTTTCTTTTGATCTGTTGTTTCTTAATGGGAGTGTTATGTGGTACTGTGTGGAACTAAGTGATGGAGTATAATTTCGGGATTATGAAATCCTGGCTGCAAGGTAAGAGATACTTCATCCATCAGATCTCCATCCATAGGTTTCGGAGTGAAACTCGTGCATAGTCTAGAGTCCTAGGATTGTGGGTAGTATTGCTAAGATCATACCTCTACCATTTTTGTGAGGTGGTTACTTTGTTTCTTATTTGGTTTCAATAGACCAATGATTAGGTGACCTTCCCTCCACTCCCTACTTGATATGGGTTTGGATCTGTGCAGATAGTGTTGTCCCAGTTCTTGCCACCTCCATTTGAGAGTGTGTGGCTTAAATGTTCATGTTGTGTTCCACTCAACATGGGTTTGTAGGTTGTTTTGGGAGAGTTTTTGGGCTCCTATACTGGTTATTCCAAATTAGTTTTCATTTTTAATTCTTTTTTTTCATTTTTAGTTGGTCTTTAATGGTGGGGATACCCACTGCGGGTCTCGAAGATCTATCCATTAGGATTTATCGGAAGGTTGTCATGATTTAATGGTGGAGATCCCATTCTAGCCTCCACCCCATGTCATCGGATTTTGTGAGTGAAATATGGATTGGTAGATCTTTTGGATCATTGGGGGAAGGACCAACAATCTAGTTCTTGTCTTGGTTTTGGAGGAGGTGGCTTGATCTTTCTATTATTTCACTAGAAGTTGTTATGAGTTGGTGATTGTTTGGGAAAGAGTATTAAGATACATTGTTGGTGAATGATATTTAGTTAGCTTTAGAGGATGTATTATTTTGATAAGTAACCCTTAGGTGTTGTTCTATTATTTGAAAAGAGTTATGGCATTCCACGGGAGGAATTCTTTATTGGTGGGGATAATTGTTACGCCCATTTTTTTCTTTTCAGGTCATGGTTTTGATCTGGTTCATTGAAAATACCAATCCTTTTATTGGTTGTTGGGTGAGATTAATTTTCAGTTTTAAACATCCATATATGTCTAATAACACTAATTTGGGTTCCCCATTTCTTGATTAAGAGTTTTTTGAGAGAGGGTGGTTACTTCATTACATGGGCCAATCATGAGCCTATTTCTTAATTTTAAAAACCAACTTTTTTTCTTTTATAACTCCTTTTTTTAATTATTTTTTACCCATTATACTGAATAATTTTCCACTAATAACATATGAAAACCTCTATATCATATTTTACCCATTAATAATTCATTATCATGGTGAATTTGGGATACTTATTTAGGTATTGGGCCAAAGCATGGGCCCACATCCAGATTTAAAAAAATAATTTCTGTTTTTTATATATTTTTTATTTTTTAATATTTTATCGGTGCTTCCACCTCCCACTCGAATTAAAAATATCTATACTCACCCCCATTATCTATATTACCTTTTTGGAGCTCATTTGATGTGAATTTTTAGGCGAAAGTTCTCAGTTTTTCTCAAATCATACTGAATTGAGAATGTAAATTTTATCATACTTAAATCTTTCAATGCGTAATGGAAAACAGAGAGTTTTCTTGTTTAAAAGGTGATATTCCTTCTCATTTATCCTCCATCTTCTTCATATTTTCATTATTTCATGGTTTTATAATCTCCCCTAGTCAATATAGACCTAGGGTTTTGTAATACCATGATTTTTATGGGGTTTTTTCATTTGGGGCTGGTCATCATAGGTTTCGGTTTTGTAAACCCATGGATGGTGATTTTGGGCGTCTGTTTCCATTACGCCAAGGATTTAAGGTAGGATATCTCTAGAACAAGCCTTTATCATTTAAGTTTAATACTCATAATTTTTTTATAACCTTATTAATATGATATGTTCTACAGTGAAACATTGGTTTTAATGGGTTTTTGTGAAAATTATGTTTTATGACTTATTTTGTTAAAAATATAGCTATTTGGTATAATTGTGAACTCCCCTTGTTTGATAAATTATTCCATGATATTTTGAAAATGGTTTATGGTATTTTAAATATGTTTCAGTAGCTTGATTAAATTTATGGAATGAAAATGTTATTTTATCACTGTTTAAGTGCATACCATATGTTGTTTTGTTAAAGAGTGCATGACATGTGTTCAGTAAATTTCCTGGTTGGATTTTATGTGTCTGGGGCAATTTAAAATGGTATTTTTGGATTTATAAATTCATTGTAATCATGTAAAAAATTATTTTTGGAACATTTTATGGTTAAAAAAATTGGTTTTGGTTTTAAAAACAAACGGTTTTTGGTTTAAAACATATTTTGGCCAGAGTTTCGAGAAAATGGACCGTTTCACATTCTTATGAAAATGGTGGTGTTTTGAATATGTAACATGAGTGTTTTAAGGGATTTATGAATGTGGTTTGAAGCTGTAAATGGTGCGTATACATCTCTGTAAAAAAATGAAAATACATAACTTTTTTAAATGTTAGTTTTGAGGAATGTTTTAAAGGCCTGTTTGGAATTTCCTAAAAATAATGAATGAGTGTTTAACTTTAATATACCATGTTGTGTCAATTGGGATTGTTTTATGGTCCATGAAATGATTTTATTAAATGTTGTTAGGGATGAAAAATATGGTTGGGTATGATTTTCATGTGTGTTTTTAATTAAAAGTGTTTTTTTTTTCAATGAGTTAGATGTGAAAATCCTCAATACACTCCTTGTAATTGTTTTATGAAAATTTTCAGTGGTTTATTGATTCGTGAAAGAAATGTGAAGAATGTTTGTGGGCTGTTTGTTTGATTATGGTTTTGGAATGGAATTTTGATGTAAAATGTGAATTTGATATTATTTGTAACTTGATTGAGCACTAGAGGGTATAAAATAACTCAAATACCCTTTATGTATTCTTCTAATTCTTCATAATCCATCCTAAAAAATGATAATAAAATCACGACCATATTTCATTTGATATCTATTTTGTTACACCTTGAAATTATCATTACCTATAAACAAGAAAATGTTCTTGATAAATTGTCTTTTACGTAACAACCAAAATAGAATATCCACAACATACTAGAATAAAATTATTAATTAACCAAATATAGTAATAAATTAAAAGGCCTTACCTTTAGATGATAAATAGTTAATATGAGTTAATGTTTAAAATGAGTGTTTTCAATAAAAAAAGATTTATTTATATTTCTCATTTCCCATTAAAATATAATTTCTTTAATATTTAATCATTATTATATAAAATAAAACTCATTTTTTGAATTCATAAGATCAAATTTTACTTATTATAATTTTTTTAGCATTCTTTAAAAGGTATATTTTTAGTCAAAAAATTTGGATTCATGAAAATTATAATTTCTATAATTTTATCACTATATAAGAATAACCCAGAATTTTCAAAAACCATTTAATTAATCAAATATTAAATTAAATAATAAAATATTCAATTTTAAAAAATTATTTTTATATGAAAAACATATGCCAAATATTTTATAAATTAAAATGTTACTTTAATATAAAAACTAATTTGGGTCTTCTCTTTAAATAAAGTATTTTAAAGTTGTGTTCGGTTTTTTCATGACTTAGAAGTAGCATAACTTTCATTAAATTCATAATAAATCAATATATATATTTAAAATCAATAACCATGATAATATTTCTTATATATATATTCGAATCTTAAAAACATTATATTTATAAAAACCTTTTTTACGAGATTAAGTGTGTTTATTTTAAAATTAATTTTCCACACATATAAAAATTTTATTTGATAAAATTAATTTCATATTTTAAATAATATTTATAAAATTACATAAAAGTTTCAACCTCAATCTTTTTCATTAAAATTAATTACTAAGGTTAATTATTAATTACCATGTCAAAAGTAAATTAGGGTAAAAGATAAAAATTTAAAAAAAAGGTATTAAAAACTCAACGTTATTTCAAAAAGTATTTTATGAGATTTATTTAATCACAAAATCCATTTAAAATCCAATTTTTTCAATTTTATATCGTTTTAAACTTTAATAGTCACCTTCTACAATTGAAATTATAATGGTTACTCCAAAAACTATCCTTCCCTTCAATTATAAATAGCTAAAATATTCATCACTTAAAGATACACATATCATTAGAATTTATACATAACACTTTTCATTTTAAACTCCCTATATAACTATACCATGAAAACAACCACATGTTCCCTCATATTTAGGATAATTACTTTAAATTCAAGGTGACCTCCAAGGATAAATCAAGTCCCCAATGTGAGTATTATCATATAATTATTTTTATTCCTAATTATATTATTTAAAATTTATTATATAAAACGTAATATATTGATATTATTATCATTTATATCATTTAGTGTTACAATATTATGGTTATTATAATTATTTATTCACATACCCCATTCATTAAAAAAAAGATATATTATCATTTTGTGTGTAGACTACCACCTCCATGGTGTAACATGTTTCATTTTCCTTCATTTCCTTACAGGGTCTATTATAAGGATTTTATTAAAGAATAAATATGATTTATTTATATAATTAATGTTCTAGTATTTAAATTTTATGAAATTATCAATGATTTGATCAATAAAAAACTTTCATTAATTCACTCGTTTAAAATAAGTGAGTTATGTGTAAAATTATCTCTTCTTTGTAAGTAATGACGAAATATAAATTATATTATATTCATATTTACTTAAATTAATGATATATAACACTAATAAACACTAATAATGTAATTATTATTTTACTATAATAATATTATAACTAATCTATCTCATAATCATCCATTAATCATTTTAGGTTAAAGTTTTGGTCAGTTTAACCACGTACCTGTATAAAAATATATATTTATGTCATAGATGAATATGAGAACTTAGTCAATAGTTAGACATGATATAAATTTGTATATTATAATTTTTTTGGTTTTATAGATGTTATATCAATATTTAATTTATTAATTAGGAAAACACACTTCTTTCATCAAGAATCACCGAAAAATGACATTCATCAAATTCAAATTCAAGGATAAAGACTAATGATCTCATGAAAGAAGTTCGAAACAATATAAATAATTATAAATAATCACTAATATCAATTTTAATGATCTATTAATTATGAAATCTGAAAGAATAATGAACCTGAACATTGTTATTATGAAACTTGTACAAATGATCAAAATAATATAAACCCAATGTGGAAAATCAGAAGAATGTATATTGTGAATGAATAATTATGAATATTATAAATGAAAATAAATATGAAAAAGGTTATAAAATAAGTGATGAATATATATATTTTTTATAAAAAAGGTTAAACTAATTTTTAGAATTCAGGAACAAGAGGTAAGGGTTTCAATATCAATTTTCATTCATTGAGGCATGTTTATGTTATAAACCATTATTTATTTTGTATGGTATAAATAACACCACATTTAATAATTATATCATGATTATATTATTTTTATTAATATTTAATTCTCCATTTCATGTAAACTTTATAATGGAATTTTGGTTCTAATTATCCAAAGGATGTTAGGGTTTTCATCTAGATTTCCCTTCTTTGAGAATAGTATTGTGTTTATGAACCAAAATTAATTTTTATGGTGTATATTATATTTGATATATAATATCATGAAATATATTTTAATCATTCTATTAGAAGTTCATTTACAAGACCCCACATTCAAGGGGATTTGAATCAAATGTTTCTAAATTCGTAATGGTTTTCTTGGTAACAATTCTAATTCCTTGAGACATAAAACATTGTGTGCACCATATTTTCTTTATATGGTATATTCATATCCCATGGATATATTTTTATCATAATATTTTAATTTCAATTTCTTTCTATCCAACTCATGTTCCCTTATTCAATATTCTATTTATTCAGTTGTTTCCCCATTAATAAGGATTTTTTATAACTCATCTTTCATTCATTGAGTTATGATATTTCTATTGAACTTATTTCATATAGGTTGGGTATATTATTCAATTTTATTGTACAATATAGTATTATATCATTTTTATATGATATAAATTCCCACCATATTAACCCATTGATGAATGTTTCACACTTCTTGGGATATATTCTTTTGAAACAATCTACTTTCTTTCAATGCATGAATTATGGCCATATTATTCTAGTATTCACATAGTTGTATACTAATTATATTATATGGGGTAAAACTAACATTTTAAAAAACATATATTGGATTATATTCACCTATAAATTATAATATTATATTTACATTGAGATAATTATTGGTGTACTGTATATTTTTTTTCTAATGTGGATGAATATTTGAAAGTTGACTCTGTATTGTTTAATCATCCACCTAATTTATAAATAAGGATTATGATCATGTTATAAATTTATTGACATGGTGAAAAATATATAAATTATTGATGATTATTTAATAATAATATATGTTTATCATATACTCATATTTTTTATTCTTTATTATATAGATAGCCATGTTTTTATTCAACCAACGGTTCCTTAGGGAATAGAATGAAATGTCTTCTTAACTCTTATAGTAAATAAATTAGACTTAATCATATCATGGATGGGCCCCAAAATTATATATACACATAGTGAATCAATAACTATTATATGATAAAATAGGTTTTTTGCTGGTGTATTCCTCTTCACAGAACATGATAGTGTCTTGGTGCAAGACCTTGACTGCAGAATGACTTGACTATAGTCTCAATGAAAAATAATGTTTATTAGCACTAGGAATTGAAATTAGTCTTTCATATATAAAATTATGAATTCCATCATTATGAGATCAATATTATTTATATCCATGTTTACATTTATTTTCCTGGATATATCATTGTCTAAGCTTCATGTTGATTATATATTCATGTTTTTTACATACTTTTTCCATAACATTTATTCCATGATTTAATAATTAATATGTTTTCCTTAATAATCCTTTGAAATCACCCATTATTATGTTTCAATTTCCACAATATAGGGAGAAAATTATCTCCATGAAAATCTATATAAGGTTTACACATGTGGAATAATTTTTTGGAGATGTGGAATAATTTTATTGGATTATGTAGTTTCATATAAAATGGGAAAATTGTCCCTTAATACCAAGAACATGCTATTTTTCAGTTATTATTGTGTCCAAATCCACTTAAGATCTAAACCGTAAAATATCCATTGGATATAATATAATCAATAATAACTATTATTATTTTAATGAAGAATTGTTATATCTAGGGTTTTACAGATATTATCAATAAATATATGTAATGTATTTGTTTATAAGAATTAGATCTGAGAGTGTGGGTTTGGGGTGTCACAGTTTGTATAAAAGGAAAGGTTTAGATAATTTTTGGGACTATGATGTTTAGTGAGGAAATTTTTGTTTTTATAAGTTAGTTTTAATCATAAATTAAATGGTATATATAATCCTTTTTTTATAATTATATGACATAACATTAAGGTAATAATACACATTTTATTTTGGGCATTAGGATAAGAAATATTAGGTGAAAGTCCTTGGAATAAATATAATAATTGGATAACATGATGATGTTTTGTTAAAGTATATATCAGGATGGTTTTTATATAAATATGTCCATGTATGGATATTGGAATGTGGATATGGTTTTCTCTAAAATTCACCTAGGGGTAATCTCAGAGAAAGGGGTTGGTTGAGCATTAACTCAACCATCACTCTGATGCATGATGAGTGGGCCTAAAACTGAACACCTGGAGAGAGAAAAATGGTTAAAATTATTTGGTTAATCAAATTTTATTTATTAACAATTAAGAAGGATTTAATAATTATGTTAACTAATTTGGTTAGAAAACCTAATTGAAAAATGACCATGGATAACCAAAGAGTGTACAAATAGAGACATAGGATGATATGAAAGTGTCATATGTTAAACAAATGGTGTAATAAGAGATTAACTATTCAGATTGATATTTTTATATACATATTTTGGATATATTTATAACCATTTTTTTTAGTATTTGGATAAAAAAAATATCATGGAAATTATGTTGAGAAATGTATATATATTGAAACCACTATGTCTTAAAACTAAATAATGGGTCATACTTAAATGGTTGAGAATCTTATTATATTATTTTTATGATGGAAAATGTGATATTTTTGGACTTTACTAAGGAAATGAGATTGAAATTTTATTGAAACTCATAGTCATTTTCATTTGCATGTAATATTTCTCAATTATATTCTTGTATAATATAAATTTTATGATTATTATATGAAACATATATGGATTATCTTTCAATATTTTTACATTAAAAGTATGGTGGAATATATTAAATAGTATTAATAACCATGAAACCTGATTTTGTGACAAGGTTATATTTTTTTTATAACTATTATAGAACACGTGATTAAGGTATGAATAACTCATAAGTTTAACATGAACATAATAATGAGATAAGAAAGGGTGATATGATTTTAAATAAGTTAAATTGTATTGGTAACCTAGTGATTGATACTTGATCCATAATATTTTTGGATGGTATCATCTAATTTTTGGTACTATTATATATAGTGTCTAGTGTATGAACTAGTGGTTAATACTATTTTAGGGATAAATATAGAATTTATTTCGAAGGAATATATAAACTCATTATGTTTTAATGTATTATATATTGAAATAGGTTTTATAAAGGTATCATTTTTCTATTATATGATTATGATATATGAATACTTGGTTATATTACTATAGGAATTATTAATGGTGTTTGAATAAGGATAATTTGGATTTCGAGAGCATATAATTCAATGATTTTTGCGTTTTGAATATTTTCAGAATGTTCATGGTAATTTTATATCTCTATTTTAAGAATTATCTTAATAAGTACGATGGAACCCATGTAACATATGTTTAACAAAAGAATTATATATATTAAACTAAGAGTGGTATAGGTTGAATCGACTCTGACACAAGTTGAATTATAACACCCATAGTCTAACATGAAGGTGTTATAAAGTGATAAATATTTTAATTATGTGAAAATAGCTTTGAATAATTCTAATTACTAATTTGAACACAGTTTAATTCCCAAACACTCTAAATAATAGAATCATATAATCTTATAAAACTTTGGATGACAAAGATGAAAAATTAAAATAGGTTCAATCTCTTATATGGAAATAATGTGGGAAGAAGAATGGGATTAAATGTTATAAGTGTGGATATAATGGTCATGAGACTCACAAGAGTAAAAGAAAGAGATAATGTACAAAAAAAATATTTTCTTCAATTACGAGAGAGTTTTTAATTTCGCTAATCAATTTCTTAACCCTAGGTATGGTGAGGTAAATAGACACAAATAATCATGTGAATAAGAAAATTCTAATGAAACTACTACTAATGTATCAGATAGTGAATTTTTACTCTAGATTTTATAGTCTTTAATGCTATGTATGTTTTCAACAGCATCTATATATTGATTTATAAATAAAACCCCCTATTTTTATGGATATCATTTAAATCATATTCTGGGGTTGTGGGAAGTTATTCCTTATGGATCTAAATCTATATCTCTTAGTAGAATATTATGATAAATTAGGAATGGGTTAGCACTCATTATAAAGGGAATATACTAATTTTTAAAATAGATAAATATCATTCTACATCCTAAATAATCCAATTCACAACTGGAAATGGTTTTTTTCACAACGTATATATACAAAAACTTTGAAGATACCGTTGGTATACTGTAAAAAAATACACATTTTCCAACGATTTTCTCAAACCGTTGGCAAATGTGTTTATATAGTTATGATATCCCAAGGGATTGAAAAATCCATTGGGAAATATTTAGTTCCTCTAATATATACCAACGGTTTTACTAAAATGTTGGTAACGAGAGGCTTTCCCAACGGTTTTTAAAAACCCTTTGGAATGTTTTCCCAAAAATACCTAGTGCCCCAGCTCTCACTCGGCCCGATTGTAGACCAAATCTAGAGTTCCTCCCAATGTCTTCTCGGATGTAAAACTCATTCCATCTGTAAAACCTTCTTCAATGAAACAAATTTTTATATAAACACTTGAAATTAGTAACTGTTACCTCAGTTTTAGTGTAATTCATCATTTTTCGGTTTGTTGTTTTGATTTCAGCTAAATTTGAGTTATTTATCACTTTGGAGTACCAAACCTTTTGCTTTTCTTAACTTTTTTATCTACACATAAAACATAGTAAAGGGTTTTTATTGGTTTTTTAGTGCAGCGGGGTAAAGGGTCTATTTTATGTTATTTGAACATTATTTTAGTTGAAAATTGGATTATGATTTTGGTGTTGGTTGGATGATGGATTGAAATTGAGAAGACCACCACCCTCTAGACACCTCCCACCCCTTGGACCCCCCCCACCCCCTGAACACCCCTAATTGGATAACCCCCCACACCCCTGCACCCCCCTGGACACTCCCACCCATTGGACACCTCCCTTCCCCCCACACACCTAGACACCCCCACCCCCACCCTCCATGGACACCCCTCACCTCCCATGGAAATCACACCCCCCATGAACACCCCCCCCCCCTTGGACACCCCCACCATTTGGACAACCCCATCCCCCCCACCCCCTTCACACCCCCACCCTATGGATAGCCCCCTCCCCCACCCCATAGACATCCCCACCCCCTGGACACCCCCACCCTCACTAGACACCCCTATCCCCCATGGACAGCCCCCCTGGACCCCCCCCCCCCCCCCCCCGCCACCTCCACCACCCTTAGACACCCCAGCACCCATAGACAACCCCCCTGCCCCGGACACCACCATAACTCTTATGTGGGTGTTCGAATTTCTAAATTGGAATTAATAGTGTAATTGATTTCCCCTTTTCCCAATGAAATTTTTTAGGTGACCCATATATCTTTATTAATTGAATGTTTCATGTATTATTAAATTAAATTTTTCATGTTTTGATAAATTTAATATTTCATGATTTGATCATTTGAATGGGATGTTTAGAATGAAATGGATAATTATTGATAGTTTGGATTTCATGATGAATTAAATGATTGAAAATAAAAATACCCTAAGGTGGGCTACAAGAGGGGTATGGGGGCTATCCAAGTGTGGGGGATGTCTAGGTGGGTGTGGGTTGCACAGGGGGTAGGGGGAAAATTGGGATAGGGGGATATAGGCGTGTGGGGGAGGGCGGAATGGGATGCCCCAAGGTGGGGTGTGGCCTTTCCAGGGAGTGAGGGTGGGGTGTCCAGGTGGGGGAGGGGTGTGGGGTGTCCATGGAGTGGGGTTGTCTATCCGGGTGGGGGTGGCTGTCCTGGTGTGGTGGTTGCGGTCTGGGTGGGGGTGATGTCTAGGTGGGGTGGGGTGGGCTGTCTAGGTTGGGGTGGGGGTGGGCTGTCCAGGTGGGGGCTGTAGGGGAGGGGTGGCTATCCAGAGAGGGTGGGGGGGTTGTCCTGGGGGGGTATATAGGTGGGGGAAGGGGGTATGTGATGTCCAATTAGGGGGGTTGTTCAGTGGGGGGCATGGGCTATCCAGGTGGGGGGTGGGGGCTGTCGAAAGGGGGTTGTTGGGGGGCTGCAGATGAGGGGTTGTGGGATGTCCCGAGAGGGGGTTTATTTTCCAGGGGTGGTGGTGGGTGGGGTATCCCGGTGGGGGAGGTGTGTGGGCTATCAAGGGGGATAGGCAATCCAAGGGGGTGGTGGTGGGTAGTCCAGATGGGGGAGGGGGTGTTGGTTGTCTAGGGAGAAGGGGGTGGGTTGTCTAGGTGTGGTGGGGGTGTCCAGGTGGGGTAGGGGTCTATCTGTGTGGGGGGTGCTGGGGGGGGGGGGGTAGGGGGCTGCAGGGGTGTGGGGGGGTGTTTTGCGAGGGGTGGGTTGTCCATTACGATACACTACAAAAATATAGGAATCAAATATAAACAATGGATATTTGTTTTCACATGTTAAGACTTTTCTTGAAGTTCCATACCAACACTAACTCTTACCCATCAAAGAAAAATTGATCTCTGCAAATAAATCTCACTCGGATTCTTATCCAATATCCATATTGATCTCATATAAATTTCAAATTATTTAAAATCCATATCACATAAGTATATAACAAGGCTCATAATCCTATGAGTAGTGTCCCATATAGACATAGCTCATAAAATCCGATCCACGTATGATATTTGGTGGTGTGTTTATAATTATGTGTGTTCTGATTTATATTTACGATATTCATGGTTTACACCATCGGTCTTCATGGCCATATATAAAAGTCTTGAAATCATGATAAAAGTGGATAAATAATGTATTTTACGACCCCAGATTGGGGTTTGACACCCCCACCCCTTGGACATCCCCCACCCCCTTGGACAACCCCCCCCCCCCCCCAAACCCAAGATACCCCCACCCCATGGAAAGCCCTGTAACCCTCGTGGCTAACCTCCCACCCCCCCGTGGACAGCGCGCCCACCCCCCAGGACACCATGTACGCCCTTGACAGCCCCACCACCCTCGTGGACAGCCCGCCCACTAACCACATACCCCCTGGACTGCCCCGCCACCCACTGGGCTGCTCGCCCACCCACTGGACCCCTCGTACCCTTGGACAGCCACCCCCTCACCCCTGGAATGTCCCCCTCCCCAACCCCTGGACAACCCCGCTGTGGACAACCCTCCCACCCCCTTGGAAAACTCGTACCCCCTGGATAGCCCCTCCACCCCCGTGGATAGCCCGCCCACCCACATTGTACCCTCTGGACAGCCCCGCCAACCCCATGACAGCCTGCCCACCCCCTGGACAACTCATACCCTCTGAACATCTCCCCTATAGAAAGCCCCACCCCAACCACCCCATGGACTCCCACGATCCCCCTGGATAGACCCGCCACCTCTTGGACACCCCCTCCACCCATAGACAGCCCCCATCCCCCATGGAAAGCCCCCCCCCCCCCCCGCCCACACCCCATAGACACCCTCGACCCCATTGGATAGCCCCGCTACCGCCATTTATAGCTCTACCACCCCCATGGATTGCCCGCCCACCCCCCTAAACACCTCGTACACTATGGACAACCCCACCACCCCCGCCACCCCCTAGAAAGCTCGCTCAGCCCTGGACACCTCATACCCCTGGGACACCCCCACCCACACCCTAAAAATCCCCCCCCCAGACACCCCTGGCCCCCATGGACAGCCCCGCCACCCCCGTGGATAGTCCACCCACCCCTGGATAGAACACACCCCCTGGAACCCCACCCACCCACCCATGTGGGTAGCCTTCCCCCCCCCCCCCCCCCAGACAACCTCCCACCACCCCCGGACACCCCCCATCCAACCAAACACCCCCACCTCCCTTGACACCCGCCAAACCCACTGGACAGCCCTGACACCCCAATGGACAGCCCGACCTCCACGCCCGGATAGCCCTCCCACCCCCGAGACAGCACGCCCACCACCTAGACACCTCGTGCCACCTGGATCGCCCTACCACACCCATGAAGAGCTCTCCCACCCCCTGGATGGTCCTTCCCACCACTTAGACACCTCGTACCCCCTTGACACCCCACCCTCTTGGAAATTCCCCCCACCCCCTTGGACACCACCAACCCCCTTAGACAGCCTAGCCCAATCCATGGACAGCCCGCCCAACCCCAGGACACCATGTACCCCCCCCTGGAAAACCCCACCCACCACATGGAAACCCCTCTCACCCCCCTGGACACCCAGTAATCCCTAGATATCCCACCACCACTAGAAATCCCCCCAACCCATGGACAACCCCAACCCCCCTGGACAGCCACGCCAGCCTCGTGGACAGCCCGCCCACCCCTCGGATAGCCCGTACCCCTAGTATAGCCCCCACCCCAACCTCTTGGACACCGGCCCACCACCCCCTGGACACCCCCCATCCCCCCAAACTCCCCCACCCCCATTGAAATCCCCCCCCCATACTTGACACCCCCGACCCCACTAGACTGCCCCGCCACCCAAGTGGATAGACCAACTAATCCCCGTGGCAGCCCACCCACCCCCTAGACAACTCTTACACTTTGGATAGTCCAACCACCCCCTTGGACATCCCACACACCCCCTGGACACCCCCTCCCCCTCTGGAAATCCCCCACCCCACCCCCTGGAAACCACGTACCCCAATAGACACCACCACCAACCCCCCCCCCCCCCCCGACACCCCGTACCCCCCTGGACAACCCAGCCAGCCCTGTGGATAGCCCTCCCACCCCCCTGCACACCCCCTCCCCCTGTGGAAAGCACCCTTGGACACCCTGTACCCCCTAGATAGCCCTGCCCACCACCGTGGATAGACTTCCCACCCCCCTGGAGAGCCCGCCCACCCCCCAAGACACCCCCTACCCCTGGACAGCCCACCCATCACCCTGGACAACAAATGATAAGGTCAGGATCATACACAGAGGGGGGAATCCATGATATGTTATTCCTTTAATTATCCTTTCTGTTGAAACATGCATTGCCTCATGTTAAAGAATTATCACTTTTCTAAAAAAAATCACACTTCCACATGAACTAAATTATATAAATGGTTTAATACTCAACAAGGATAGTTGCATCCATGTTATGGGTTTGAAATAATCCAATACCATACAATCCATAAGGAAGAAATCCTTTAGGGTGGATAAAAGAAAGTTTGATATACACTTACAGTTATGTATCTCTATGATAAATACATCAATGCATTTGATTATTATAGAAAAATGGTGTTATACATGTTTGTGTATCATGTTAAGAACCATTCACCAATATATTCAAAAAATGTTACTCTTATTTTTTTAACTTTCACAATTGATAACATTCAAAAACATTGATCACTCCCATGGACATCTCGCCCACCCCACCGCCCCTCGTATACCCCTACCCCCTGGAAAGCCCAGCCAACCCCGTGGATAGGCTGCCCACTTCCCTGCACACCCCCACCCCCTGGACAACCCCCCACCACAAGACACCCCCACCCCTGGAAAGCCCCCCAACCCCCTAGACACCACCCAACCCCCTGGACACCACCCCACCCCCATGAATGCCACCCCACCTCCTGGAAAACACACCCGAGACACCTCCCCACCCCGTGGACACCCCCCAGGACAACACCTCAACCCCCTAGACACCCCCATCGATAGACCCCCCCCCCCACCCCCCACACCCCCTGGACACCTCTTACCCCCCTAGACAGGCCCGCCACCCCCGTGGATAGCCTACCCACCCCCTAGATAACTCTCCTCTTGTGGATAGCCTCCCCACCACCTGGACACCTCGTACACCCCGGGACAGCCCCACCCACCCCCCTGGACACCTGTTTCCCCCATGGATAGCCCCACACACCCCGTGGATAGCCCCGACCACCCCCGTGGGCAACCCCCCCCCCCCCCCCCCACAACACCCCCACCCCATGTGGATACCCTGCCCACCCCCTTGGAAACCCCATACCCCACTGGACAGCCCCACCCACCCCTGTGGACACCCACTCCCCACTGGATAGCCCCCACCACTATGCATAGCCCCGCCCACCCCCTGGCTAACCATGACCCCTAGATAGCCCCACCACCCCTGAGAACCCCCCCCCCCCAGGACAGCCCTCCACACCCGTGGACACCACCCCACCCCCCTTGGACATCCCCCAACCCCTAGACCCACCACCCCTCTCCCCAGACACCACCCCACACCCTAGACACCCACACACCATATATTGCCCCCCAACCCCCTGGAAACCACCCCACCCCCTAGACACCCCCAGACACCCCCATAGACAGCGCCCACCACCCTTGATAGCCCCCACCCCTGGATATCCCCCACCCCCTAGACTGCTCCACCCCCATGGACGACCCCCACCACCCCCAAACAACCCCCCCCCCCCCCCTCAAACAACCCCACCCCTCTAGACACCCCTACCCCCCTTGGACCGCCACCCCCAAACCCCTGAATAGCCCCCAACCCCCTGAATTCTCAATTGAATTATTTCTGTCTTTAATTAACTTATGAATTGTGTGTTAATGGTGTATATGTAAACATGTTCTATGTATACATATGTTGTAATTACCTTATTAATTATTTGTTAATTTTCTAATTTTTTAGATGGTAATTAAATATAGAATTCGAGGTATTCATATTTATGTTTGAATTATGTGTTGGATGAATTCTGTATGAATTCATATAGAAATCTGTATGAATTCATACCAAAATCTATATGAATTTAGTCAGAATTCATTTTGAATTCATATGGAATTCTTTATGTATTATGTACGTATACTTGTTAATTGTGTATTGTGTTACAAGTTGTATGTAAAGGTATTATGAAGATATTCTATTGTCTATGAGTTTTGCAGGCCTTCTGGTGGAATTGATGTAGCTCCATAGGGGGCCTCCTGGTGGAATTGATGTAGATTCATAGGGGAGGCTAGCAAGCCAGCATGCTACTGTAGGTATAAAAAATATGTGCTAATGGTTGACTACCATTCTTATATGTGTAAAACCAGAACTTATTCCAACGGTTTACATAAAACAGATGGTATAAGTATATTCCTAAGGTTTGTAAACCCTTGTAAAATTTAATTTTACATGATCTTTACCAACTATTTTCCACAAACCATTGGTAAAATGTTATACCAACGGTATAAAGAACCCTTGGTATATAGATACTTCATGCAATTACTCGTGGTTGAAAACTGTTTGAAAACATATATACCAATGGTTTACTGAATCCATTGGTATATACTTATTTTTCAGACAAATCCCAACATTTCTCATAGAACATTTGTGATATGTCTATCCCTACGGCTCATGACCCAACGGTTTGGACAACCGTTGGTATAGTTTATACCTACGGTTGTCGAGCCTTTTCCAAATGTTTTAAACCATTGGTGAAGATAAAATTTATAGTAGTGATTATCCTCTATAAATTTATGGTTAATTATAATACCACTATATAAAATTGGTTAATCATTTGAGTCAAATTGTGAGGATGCCATTTATATAAGGGTAGAGAATTTAACACCCCAAAATTCAAATTAACTTTAAATAAATCAATGTATTTGATAAACTTTCTTATATACAACACCACAAATAAATGAGATTAATCATATTATAATGACAATATTAATTAATATAATATAAAAATCAATTATAAAAAATCACTATTTGAAGATAAATAGATAATATGAGTTATGTCAAAAAATTGTGTTTTATATAGAATCCATTTTCTTTTTTATTCCTAATTTCCCATTAAATGAAATTTTTTAAAATTTTAGAACTCTAATTAGATAAAATAAAGATTCTTTTTAAATTCATCACATCTAAAAGTAATTATTATTAATTTTTTAACAATTTCTAAGAAGGTTGATTTTTAGTCGAAAATGCTGGATTTAGAAAAATATAATTTCCATGTTTTTATCACTTTGTAATAATAACCTACAAGATTTAAATACCTTTAATGTCAGAAAATATTAAATTAGGTAAATACATTATAAATATTTGAATATTATTTTAACCTATAAACCATAATCTAAAAATTTTCAGTACTAATGTTAAATGTTACTTTAATATAAAAAAAAATTCATTTAAAATCATGTATTTACAAGGTGAGGTTCGGTTTTGTATTTAATTTTAAAACAGATAACTTTTACTAAATTCCTCATAGATCATTTTATAGATTTAAAATTAGTAAACATGATAATTTTATCTTATTTATAAATTTAAATCTTAAAAGCATTATCTTTCAAAAAATTACTTTTACATGATTAAGTGTGTTTATATTGAAAATAAATTGTCTAACCTTTAAAAATTATATTTGATAAAATTGTTTCAAAATTTTAAATTATATTTATCAAATGTGTTAAAAGTTAAAATCCTAATATATATTAATAAAATTATTTACTAAGGTTAGAAATTAATTACCAAGGTAAAAGTAGGGTAAAAGGTAAAAAGTTAAATAAAAAAGCCTTAAAACACACAATGTCGTCTCAAAAAGATTTATATGAGATAAATTTCAAACAAAACTTCTTTTCCTATCCTTTTTTCCATTTTATCTCCTTTTACACTTTACAATTAACCCTAATTATTGAACATGTAAACGTTACTCCTAAAACTACTCTTCCCATCACTTATAAAAGGGTGACATCTTCACCATTTCAAGACACACCTCTCATAAAAATTTATGTTTATAACATTAACATATTAATGTCCCTATAAACCAATCCCAAGAACACAATTCCTTGGTATCACATAGTTATCATAATCCCTTCAAATTCAATGTGTCGTCTAAGGATAATCCAGGTCCCTCACAATTATTTTATCAATTACTATGTTTTCATCTTTATTATATTTTTCCAAATTTATATTATAAATAATAATTTTAAATTATTATAATAATTTATATATTTTAATATTTCAATATTATGTTTTATATAATTATTTAATCATATACTCCATCCATTAATGAAAATAAAACTACTATTTCTGTGTTGGGAAGACTACAGCCTCCCTGACATAACGTGTTTCATTTTCCTTCATTTACCTTACTAGGTTTGATATAAGGATGTGATTAAACGATAAATATAATTTTTATGATATAAATATGTTTTAATTATATCAAATTAAATTTTATTTACAGATATGTTGAACATATTATTTTCATTATCTCAATCATTAAAAATAAGAAAACTAAGTGGAAAATTATATCTTTTTTCTAATTAATGACATTATATAAATTATATTCCTTTTTTAATTGATTAAAAATATTATATATAAAACAAATATATGATAAGAAACATCATTATGATTTATTATATTAATATTACTATTGAACCATATCATAATCATCTATTAATCACATTACGATAATGTTTGGGTCGGTTTGACCACCTACCAGGAAAGTCTGAATATGAGAAATTTTTTAATGGTTTAATATGATATAAATTGGTATATAATGATTTTTTTGGAGATGTTATATAAATATTTAATTCATTAATTAAGAAAACACACATTGATCATCAAGAATCACTGAAACATTCGAGTTATAAATTTCTACATAAAGGATAAAGACTAAAATGCTTCGGAAAAAACTTTAAAACATCATAAAGAATTAAAAACATTCCCTAAAAGTAATTTTTATTATATATTAATGATTAAATTATAAATAATAATTAACACAAACTTTGTTATTATAAAACTAATAAAAATGACCAAAACTATAAATACCTGATGTAGAAAATTGGAAGTAATAATGTAGATAATTACTAATTATGATGATTTTGAATGAAAATCAATACTATATTGTTTATTAATTATGTTATTAATATATATATGTTTTTAATATTGTAGTTTAAGATACATTTGTGGAATTCGAGAACATTAAGTAAGGGTTTTGGTCTTAATTTCTATTTATTGAGAAATTTTTATGTTATATACCCTGTTTGAATTTGTATGGTGTACCTACCACTCCATTTTAATATTTATATCATTATTATATTATATTTAATTATATTAAATTTCCCTTTTCATGTTATCTTTTCATGGTATTTTAGTTCTAATGATTTAAAGGTTGAACTAGTTTTCATCTCAATTTACATTAATTGAGAAAATAATAGTATTTATACACCATATTTGATTTATATGATTTATATACTATTTTCTATTAAAAATAATTAATTAAATTTTAATAATTAAATTTTATGATCAATTACATGATCACTCTCTTAATGGTGGACGACAGCATTAGGTCTTCTCAGACATTAGTCTGGCTTGATGTCAAGTGAATGGAACCAGATCTATTATATAGCCTCTCTCACTCATTTTAACCTCTATGTGTGATGGTATATTGTGTGATCATAGATCAATTTAACCAAAATTACACCATATTAATCCATCTCATTCATCGCCTTCATCAGACACACCAACTACATCGCTTCCAATCCCATTGAACTATATGCCTTTTATGGATATCCAAAATAAAATCTTGGATCCATTGGACTTTAGTAAATCACAATGCCAAAGAAATGACTATGCGGTGTAGTTACCCAAGGATTTTAAACTGAAAATGGGATGTTTTATTGTGGGTCATCACTTGAGTCGTAGAATTGTATCTCAAAAAACTTATAGAGGGATCCTATAATTTGGTTTGACTACTATGTAATGGTCTCATATATCCTATATAAATAATAATATTATTTTACCATCATTGAATGTTTTGTGTCTTGGAAGGTGATAAATATATATAGAGGTCTCTTCATTGTGTGATAGTTTCACTATACATATAATGAAGAATAAAATCCTAATGTTTGTTACACCATATAATTTTAATGATGTCATGGAGGTGATGATTTTGGCAGTGATGAGTTTTTGAGAAAGGATATAGTTTCATTATGATTATATGGAAAATTGTAGCCATTAATGGACATGTACCGTGAGTGGTTAAAACTGAGATAGGGGTTTGGTTGAATAATAAAGAGGATAGTGACTACTCCAACGTTATTTTATTCGCATTGTGGGGCTTGGAATCATTTTTAATTCAAAGTCCAAATATATTTGGGCTCTTCATGTGATTAAAGGTCAAGCTTCTGGGGTATTTTAAAACAATTATGTGAATGGGGCCACACTTACACATTGGGATTTTCAATTAGCCAATTAATAACGATGACTTGACAAAAAAATAATATATATTTTAGGAAGAATCATAAGTAGAGTTATTGGATGAGAAAAAATAGATAATCAAAGTAGGTTAATGAATAGTTTAAAATGATAAAATAGGGAAAATAGAATTCAAACATAATATAAGAAATTATTTTATCTTGTGTTACAGAAATTAAATAGAAGTTCTATTTTTTTCAAATGAGGAGACGTAGAATAATACCAGACATGGAGCCTAGATTAGTGATATTTTTTTGTTGTGGGGTGATTCTATTTAGGACATTTTCATATTCATATCCCCTCATGACTAGCATGAAGGTGTAAAATTTTACATACCATATGATTTAATAAAGGGGGAGTGAACCTAGTAGAGATTCATTTTGTGGTTGGTTTAATATGGGTTATTGAATATTTTTTTTAATTTTTTAATTATATCTCTCATCGTTCAGCCATGACAACTTTTATTGAATAGGGTATTCCTTTGAATGTAATAACTAATTTATCCTTCCAATGGCATGACCAATACACGAATTGGTGAAATTATTTTTAAATATTTTTTTAATTACCCATTTATACTAAACTATGTTTCTAATATGGGAATGTGGTGGATATAAATAGAGTGTGAGTACTCTAAGAGGAGGCTCAATAGAAATCAATTTTTTAAAAAATATAAAATAAATAACATCACTTTGTCTTAACTAACTACATGAACCAAAATTTACATAATCCTTGTATTCTCATATCATTTATCTAAAACCAAAACCAGTTTCAAATATTTTATTTTAAACCCATTTCATAAAACATTACTAGTCATTTATACATTTTTATCTATGGGATCACCCTTAACTCTCACGTACTAGTTTAAAAATTAGTGAGTATGGGTTATAGATAATAAATTTTTAATTTGATTTTAGGGGAGAATTAATTATGCCTTTTAAAAAATCCAAAATTATGTTTTTTAAAAAGAATATTGATTTTAAATGATAATAATTTTGAGGAATTTTCCATTTTAATTTCTATCATTTTCACCTATTTACACTTGTCCTTTTCATACAGTAGTTTCAGGTACCACATAAACACATGAGTACTCAACCTAGTGTAAAAAAATAATGTGATATTTATATCAATCTCAATATAAAAATGTCACATAGAATATTGATTGAAAATACAAAAGAAGAAGAAGTCGTGTCTATAAGAAAAGCTAGACAAGGATTAGGACAAGGAGAATACCAAGACCTCCATGGTAGGAATCTAGGGATTTATGTCTTAATAAACTATGGAATACCCTAGAACATGGGGATAAAATGGAGAATCCCCATCACACTATTAATTGTTTAATAGTTATAGAACATGTTTGTGATCATACGTATGATAACACACTCTATAAAATTCATTGTTCTACCACATAAGGACTTTCATTATCACCTTGGGAGTTTCTTAGAGCTACACAATACCTTCTAGTTCAACAATGTTACAAGAGACATGGTAAGACTATCTATCTTCCACTTGTCACTCAAATAAAATCTTGGCAGTAAAACCAAAGTCTTCCACCACACTGAATCATGTCATGGGAGGATATAGTAATAAATTTTATTATGATATTTTTTCCTCCTCGAACTCCTATGGATTTACGAGTAAGAATTTTAAATTTACAAAATTTTTAATGAATATTAACATTATAGTGCATGGTAAAGGTATAAAAGTTGAATGACAATAGGTCCTCCCCATAGAATAGAAACCTAGATAATATTTCAATCCTTTTATAAAGTAATTTCATAGGGCATGAGATCGATTATTAATGATTCATCTAGAGGATATCTAAATAGAATTTCAACTAAATAAATATATCTCTTATTATAAAAGATGTCCAACAATATTTTCCAATGGAAAACTGATGGAGGAAATTCACATAGAGTGAACATTGTATACAATATCTCAGTGGAAACACAAATGAATATAATGTAAATGAAATTAAAAACTATAATGGACACTCAAAATCCCCAAGGTATACAATATAAAGATTCCAATTATCTTGATTTTTACCATAAAAATTATTCTTAGGGATATAGAGAACAGTAATAACAACAACTAAATCATGGAAAATTATTTAATATAATGATATAAGGGTTTCAACCTAAAAATTAATTCCTAAATCGCATGATTCATGTGCACTATATAAATGATACTCTATCCCTTTTCAAGAAATCCATAGGAGGTTCACTCAAGGAGTTGATATTCTACTCCAAGGATCATGGGAAAACCAACCAGTAATTAAAATGACTATCAAAACCAAAGAGTGGGAATAAGGAATATTGAAGCCCATGTATGGACGACTATTACTCAACATAAATAGAGGAAAAAGGGGAGTTTTTTATATAAGATAATAATGTTTATAAACACTAATAAACGAAATCCATTACCTTGGGGAGTGAAAAAAACAACCAAATAAAGTGCTATAAAAGTTAGAAGACATACTATGGAAAAATCAAAAAATTAATGTATTATAAAACATTGAAGGGAGTCCAAAAAAAATCTAGAAGAATTTCGTGAGATAAAGGACCACCACCATATTGACCACCACTCTCCTTTTTTAATATAGAAATTCAAGTAATGTTTGTTGAAAAAATATAAAATTTTCTAGAATTGTTCCAAAAGTTGATTTTTAATATTACATTTTTTGAAATTATCAAAAACACCCACTCCTATTTATATTTTGTGAAATAATTGGTATTAAACAAAAGGATGCAAGAATAATTGTCATTGTATCAGTAATAGGGGATTTTTCAGTTCTGGTGCCAACAAGCCTACAAAAGAAGAAAATCAGTTAATGTAGATTTTCTATTCTAATTAACTTTGGTTCTAATTAAATTTTGTAGATTTATGTAATATAGGTGAAAGAGTAAATAATATTTCATAAACAACATTTAAAATCCCATGATTTAGGGAGATGAATCCAATGTGTGTTATGCTTCAAATTACAGTTACAATAGATATACGTCTCCAAAGACTATTTGAAAATGTAATAATCAAGTTAGAAAAGTTATAAATTTTTGTGGACTTTATTGT
The DNA here is from genome assembly GCA_963277665.1 of Viscum album. Classification (NCBI taxonomy): domain Eukaryota; kingdom Viridiplantae; phylum Streptophyta; class Magnoliopsida; order Santalales; family Viscaceae; genus Viscum; species Viscum album. The sequence continues at coordinate 305,964,277 of OY728166.1, forward strand.
GATGGAAATGGATGAAGAAATAACCCTAATAATCTTGGGAATACCATTCCTAGATATTATAAGGTAAATGGTTGATGTTCTAATTGGGAATTTGTTTTTAAGAGTTGATGTAGAAGAAGTAAAATTCATTATCCACTGGGAAATGATAATTTGGATGAAATATGAAATGATTTGATAGAATGTAGATTTAAATGAGTTAAGGAGACTACTATCAATGAAAAAAAATGTGATGTAGCTGTTATATAGAAGAAAGAATTAGGTAAAAAGGAGGTATATAGTGATATGGAGTTTGTGAAAAAAGATAGAAACAAAATAGTGAATGTTTTCCCTTAAGATTTCAAGTATGGTGTATAGGTTTGGGAAATTAGTGAACAACCATTTTATTTTTCACGAAGTTAAATAAACAAAAGGATAGATCCTATAGAGATAGATAAATTATACAATTAGAAATATTGAATATATTTTATGAAAAAATAATGTGGACCCATTTTTGTGGAGGAATCACAGATTCAACCATTTGTAGATCATGACATGGTAACCACATTCTTATAGTTAATCGCTTGACATTGAGAGGAATGTTCAATCTCAATTACCATAAATAAAGTGATTTCATAAGGAAAATAACTTTTATTATTCTAGATGATTTAATTTTTTTATTCTATTTAAGAACTTCTTTATGATTAAAACCCCTCATATTTTTTTTTTTGTAAGAATGGTCTTACAATTTCACTATTTGAAATTTATTTTCAAACCCATGATGTTTCAAGGTATATGAGCCTAAGGAAGTAATAAAATAGAATAATTTATGAGCTTCATGGAAAATTATATTGAGCTTTTAATTTCACTATTAAATAATACTCCCCTATTTTAAAAAACGTTTTTCATCTTAAATGTAAAACAAATCATGACCGCACTTATATTTGTAATTTATTTTGATCAATTAAACATAAAATTTTTAATAACCCAATGATTATATGGTTTAATTTTTATTTTGATAAAATTTAATAAGTAATATGGATGAATTTAATTATTATAGTAAACCATATGAACTTATATTCAATTAATCATGATTATTCTTTTTATTCACATATAGATAAGATTTTCCCTTCCATATTTTCTGATTTGACATTCAAAATTTAATGTGGATTAATTTATACATAATTACAAAATCCAAGAGTAATTGTATTCAAGATATATAATCCCATTTCCAAGAGGTTTCTAGAAAAAAATCATATTCTATTTTGAGATTTTGTTTTAGAGAACTCGGGGTAGGTTTCCCACTTTGACTTATTCTTTATCTTTTAAAATTTATGATAATGAAAAAACACTTAAATTATGAATAATTAATTTTATTGATATATCCTCAATCCTTGATTCTTACCTTAAATTTATCCTACTTTTATCCCTTAGAGACCCTGAATGGCCTTTCATTGGAATGAGCCACATTACAAACCAATAATATCCATCCTTAGCTTTACTTTAGTATCTTGAATAATTATCAAAATTCAATTGTGGTGCAGAATGAACTAATGGTTAAGAGGGTATGTAATTTATTTAGTAAAAAAATCTTATATTTCTTAATTGGATTTTTGGAAGGGTTTATGTCATTTTTCACTGTATTTTTTTACACTACTCAAATAAAAAATAAAAAATTAAAATTTAGCAGATTTTTAGAAGTTCAAAATTACTATCATTTTACCTATGATTTTTTTCATTTGGATTTGGGTGGTGGATGTGAGACTTTTACTAGATAAACCTATAAAAAATTTGAAGAATAAAATAAACAGTAATAAAATAAATCAAGAGGGGTAACTCAGTCTTTACGCTTTCATTTTGCATCACCATTACATGGAGGTTGGGTTTCGAGAATATGTAATTTATAATATGATAATGTCATTAGACTCTATTTTAATTATCATGGTCTATACATATAGATAATCCTCCATTTATATATTGAAATGTTTTATTAATTAATCACCCATTTTCCCTAATCCTCATATCCAATGGATCCTAATTTGAAAGTCCTCTTTATTTTTAGTGACGTTTTCCTCTACAAATTAGGGAAGATAAAAAAATTTCAAGTTCATATTTTTGGTAAATGTACTCAAGGAAAGAGGAAACCTCTATTTATAATTTACCTAGTATAATGATAGATGAAAAATTGTAAGGTAGATCATGATTGGAATGTTCAATAGTAATAGATTAAGGGGATTTAATGGAATATATGAAAGTTTTCATCACTTTTCATGGGGAAAGATAAAATAAATTATTTTCTAGTGAGGAGTTTAACTCATTTTTCATATGTTTCCCTTGAACATTATTTTCACCTCATTTATAATTTTTTAGTTCATAATGTAAGGTCCTGGACCATATTCCACTAAATGGTGCCCCAAGATAGTGGGTCATAAGGCCTCAAGAGAACCTCCTCATATCCCAGAGGCTTCAAAATATTTTTGAGGTCCTAAGGTGTTTATATGGGGGGACTATTCTTTTATGATAGAGTGTTAAACAATGGAATAATAATAGTAGTCAATAGAGGAAGAATTAAATCCACTAGATAAAAGTTAAAAATATAATACAGTAATTGTTACACAATTCCAAAGTTAATATCATATATTTTTTTTCATTTCATGTCTCTATAATCTAGAAAAAATGTATACAAGAATTTTGTACAATAATTTTATAAAAAGATAAAAAATAACCAAAAAAATTATCCTAACTAGCATCATGATCCTAGATCAGTCTCAAGCTCCACTTATCCTAATAAATAATAAAATCTATGTAGTGGGTGCTTTCACCAATACCTACAAACATCCAAAAAGTTTGTATGTGTAGCCAGCGATGACCTGAATTGGGTGTGATATAAAACTAATTATACAACAACCAATAGTGTCTAAAACAATTCCAATCCATGTATAACAAGCTAAAGAGTTTGAAATATATAAAACATGTGTATCATGCATGAAATTAATGTTCCTGTGGCATATGTGATAACTATAAAGTGATATTGTATATCCAAACAAGGCTACTTGCAACAATAGTCAATCTTTCATAAAAAGGGTAGTTATAAGAAAAAAAATTCATTTTCCATTTTTAGAATTGTAATCTCATACCCATACCATAGATATCTGTAAGTAAATAAATATATCCACCGTAGTCTACCTATATAAACTTTTTTATAACATATACCACAACCAAATAATATAATCCAATTTATAATTCCATTATGGATACATCATAAAAAACGAAATCTGTAATGGCCTCTCCATGTAATAAACAGTGTCAGACCATGAAGTTTTGGATCCAAAATATATATGGACAAAGAATCCTCATTATGTCCTAGGATAATCTCAATGGAAATTCTGTATAGAATTTGGTGGGGTCTAAGGATAATATCAACAGATCATGTCCACTACAAGCCCATGAATGATGTATCCTTGGTTTATCAATGCCGAAGGAATCCTATATAATCAAGACCCAAGGAGGAAATAAGTCCAAGGTGTCCACTACCATAATCAATATCCATTGGGGAAACATCCATATAATCCTATAGAATTGGGATCCAAAGTATACCAACCGAGGAATCCACTACCATAATCAAATAATTTTTCAATTCTTTAATCCCTTGACAATCATTCACATTCCATGAGTTATTTCAACTCATTTCAAAATTCAACTCAAAAATATTAAATCATTAAATCATCATGTGTCACATTTAAAAGGACGAAAAACCTTCCATTGAAAGTTCAATTTAATTCTAATTCAATTTAAAATAACACTCCCTCTATCAAGGCGAGCTCACACGCACCCAACGAGGTTGTATAACATAGGGGGGTGTAAGGGTGCACCCCATGGGTGGCCTTGGTTGGGAAAAAAATGTCCAAAAATCTCAACAGAACTAGTAGTAAATCCTAATAGGTTCCATTTCATCAAATTCATCAATTTAATTAATTAAAAGAAAACTACCAGAATGTTTGGTGTGCAACACAATAGAAACTATGTGTAAAAAACAATGATCCCTATGTAAAAGTTATATAACAATTACCATACGTTATAGTATAAAAAATTTCGCTTATGAAGCCTTAATTAGTTTCAAATTAAATGAAAAATTAAGAACCGATGAAAAAAATCAGAAAATAGGTCAGATTTACTTGTAACAAAATAACACCACTGATACGAAGTCAAATGAATAACGGAACAAGATGAATGAAGAACTCGCCAATGCAGATCCAACGAGATAAATGGTGTTTCTATATGATTATGGATGAATAATTGAGATAAAAAACAATTATTTGAGCTTTAAAGTCAGATCACCTTGTCCATGATGTGTATTGGAATGAAAAATAAAAGGAGGGTTTAAAGTTAAAATAAAAATGTGGAAATAGTCATTTCCCATTTAAAATCTTGATCACACGGTTTGGATGCACGGTTGGTCAAACTGTGCACCAACAATTCATCTTTTTTCTATCAAAAGGGGATCCCCACACAGTTTCATAAATATAGATTGACTAACCATGGGAAAAATGTGCCACAAACTCTGTTAAAAACAACATACACCTTGCACTGGTGTGCACCTCGGGCATCACAGTTTCCACAAAACGTGAATCCTCTTTGATCCCATTGTCCAACCCGCACATGGTTTCTCAAACTGTGTGTCCCATCCTGTATGGTTTTTACTAACTATGTAGTCTATCTTTATTTTTCAGAAAAGAGGGGCTTCGGGTTTTGAATAATACTCAGACACCCCTGATATACCCAAGAACTCAATGGGTACTCACAATTGGCCCTAAAAGAACATAAACCCAAAAGAAGATATTCTACTCATAGAAATACCCTAGATATTACAATACTCTTCTTTAAATAAATGTTCCTTTGTTATTACTTTCAAGGGTAGTAAATAATCTACTGAGAATAAATTTGGACACTAAGCACAAATTCCTACCTCCCACTCCTAAGTATCATCATGTGAATGATTATGTTTCCCTAGAAGCCATACTTGAGAGACTGAATAGCCTAAGAGAACCTTCATACTCCAATAAAAGAAAAAAATATAATAATCATCAAAGAAAAAATCAAATTGTAACTCTATCTCTTCCAACAGATGATTTTGATACAGGTCAAAGTGATAGTAGTGGATCTATGATAATTAGATAATGATGTTCATGGCCTGGTGCCTCTGAGGTAACTACAACTAATAGGCTACCGGATGGGCTCTCTCTATAATCTCAAATGACTCGATCTATCATGATGAAATATTACCCTATATCCTAATATGTCTATGCCCTACCCACAATGATATTTGTAGAAAGACATAATACCTAACCTCGAACTGTAGAGGTCATCAACAACTATTGGTGTATTATTTCTATCTAGATATTTTTGTATTCATCCATTTCTAAATCAATTGGACATTATCTGAAAACTCTTATATGATACATGTTCCCAGTAAATATGCCCCACCTGTCTCTAACCAACATAAGGTAGATCTGCATGTCATACCATACAAAGCCTCATTGGTTTCCATCTGTATAATATCATGATATCTATTATTATAGGAAAACACAACTAGGGGAATATGCCTCTCCCACGAGTACCCAAAATCATGGAATTATCATTATAGTATGTCCTCAAGCACTTGGATCATGTGCTTTAAATGACCATTAGTCGGTGGGTGGTACGTTTTTTTCAAAAGCACTTACATACCCAACTCCATAAGAAAACACTTCTAGAAATGAGATGTAAACCAGGAGTCACTATCTGAACCATGGTATGGGGAACCCCATGAACTCTTACTATCTCGCTGATATAAAATCACCCACACTCATCCACTGAAAAGATCCCACTGATCATAAGGAAATGATCAACCATCCTGAGATTATACACAAAAACCCAAATAGAATCACTACCTCAAAGATACCTCAGAAAACTAGTCCCCAAATCCATCACAACATCATCCCACTTACACTCGGGAATGGGAAACAATAGTAAACTTTCATCTAGTTGTCGATGTTTTTATTTCACTTGCTGATAAGTGAAACACCTCCTGAAAAAATAGCTACATCACATATCATCCCCGAAAACCAATACTAGTGAAGTAAATCATGATAAATCTTATTAACACTTGGATGTACTACCAAAGGTGGGGCTTAAAACTGCCCCATTAACTCCTCATGTATGTCAAGAGGAACCCAAATGTGACATTGTATATAAAGGATCTTATCGTCACCCATGGTCCAACCAAAAGTAGGGTCCTCACATTCTACACTCTTCTGTATGAATAGGACATCATAATCCAATATCTTTCTTATCCCCCACGTTATCTATAACTGTAGAATTCACAACTAGGGATGAAATAATATTCTTCCCACAACAATCCTTCACCTCCAAGTGCATCTCTAAAATCATGTTCATACGCTACCACTCACTACTAACCTCCTGAACTGCCTATATTTGAGTCCTCCTACTCAATGCATCAGACACTACATTTCTCATTCATGGCATATGGGAAATATCAAAGCCGAAATACTATAGTTACTCTACCAACATTCATTTACTATGATTTATATCATGTTTTGAAAATATATACTTGAGTATAATATTATCTTCATACCCCAAAAGAATTATCTCTAAGTAAATAGTGCATCCAATAGTGAATAGAATGAACAATAATAGCTAACTCAATATTGTGTGTTGGGAAATTCCTCTCATGTGTCCTAAACTGATGAAACTATATACCAAGACTCTATACCCCAATATAAAAATCATTCCTAGCTCAATACCTAATTAATCAAAATTAATACTTTATCCTCTTCCCAGCTCAGGTAGAATCAGAACCAGTGTTGAATTCAATCTTCCTTTCAGCTCCTAAAAGGTTGTCTTATACGTATCTGACCATAATATCATTACATAATTCTTATTAAAGACCATAATATGTAATTCTAAGTGTATTAAGTCTTATAAGAAATGTCTGTAATATCTAGTTATCTCTAAGGAACATTATAAGTCAAATAATTTCTTGGGGTGATCCTATGAAACTATAGCTCTCACCTTCTATGGGTCAAGTGATACTTCTCTCTCAAAGATAATATTACTCAAGGAGTGAATCTTATCTATAATAAGTACAACGTTGTGAGATTAACATATAATTGATTCTCTATCAATGTATCCAAAATGATCTCACAAAGTTTTCCATGGCCATGTCAATTATGACAGTACACCAAGATTTCTACCATAAAAAAACACCCTCATGAATTTAGATAAAGATGTAAAACTCAGTTAATCAAGACCATGAGAAATATTAGCACATTCATGAAACTGAATGACATTACTTGATACACTTAGAGTCCATACCTTCTATGAAAAAATGTATGGGGTATGTCTACAGGTGAACACACACCTAATGATAACCTAATCTAAAATCAATTTTTTAGAAAACCTGAGTTCTACATAGTTAGTCAAAGAGATCATCTATCTGTGGAAATGGATACTAGTTCTTCACCAAAAATGGGTCGATTTCCATGAATCCAAAAATACCCTGAGGGTATTATTCATCTTTTTTAAAAAAGGACAAGTGAACCCTACAGAGAAGTACTATGCCATATAAACCCTTATTTTATGACCTCTGAGTACATCTTTTGATCCTAATAATCCATAGTAACCTTCCAATAAGGATGAATGGATACCAATGTAGCACTTGGAGCTAGATAAATAAATAAATCAACTCCTCTTTCAAGAGGTGAACCAAAGATTCATATTGGAAAACATACTTGAAAGGATACAATACTAGAAGAAAATATTCTTTACATGATCCCTAATCATATAGATATAAACTATTAATTTATATTATCATTTTTATCATCTCATGATTCTTACTTCCATCTTTTATTTCCTATAAATCTCATTCACCCATGTGTGTAACCACTCTTCACTCTTGTAATGTAAAATTCACCCTCCGAAAATATAAATCAACATGGGATTGATAAGAAACTATCTATTATATCCCATTTAGAATGTAAAACACAATAATATTAAGGAAGAAAATATCCCATATGAAATGGCACACACCAATCTTAAGGGGTACTCCCCGCGCTAGCATATACCCTCCTTCCTAATCCCCAAAGGAGTATCCATGGTCATAACATTATTATAAAATTGAACAATAAGCCTAAGTATTTACACAATAGGTATAGATATGAAACTATGTCAATAACCTATATCAAAAATATAAGAAACAATTATTGAGGCTATTAAGATCATACCTCTCACCGTATATGGCTTGGTGATCTACTCCTTAGGTGTAGTCTGTATAGCATATATATGGCATGAACTATGGCCCTATAAAATAACACCACTACCCAACATAGGACCACTCTTCTATCGAGGTACAACTGGTTCCTATATTCCTTTTCCATGACCACCAACTTGGCCTAAACGACTAGAACTAGTCTAGCTCCCATCCTGATGAAGAGTTTTGAAGCCCACTCTAGAACATGGAGCCAGAGATGTCCCCCTACCACTAACAACTTAAGGTAAGTTCCGATAAAAACATTGTACATGGAACATCTTATAGAAATCTCAGAACATAACTGGGTATCGATCACACTAATTCCTCATGTATACATGTATCCCAAACTAGTGATTGAAAATATAACTACCAGCACTAATATCTGGGATCGTACTCACCTCACAAGAATTCTCAAAATGGTACTTACTGGAAATGTAAGTTAAACCACTATGTCAAGAGACTATACTTCCTTGCATTGCACCCCAAGAATCTCTCTGGTTCTTCTCTCTCATCAGTGTCTGGTTCACTATATTATTAATAGATTTCAACCTGAACAAGTTGACATACGATATAATGGAATTTTTGAGACCTTATTTGAAGCATCTTTCCCTCATTGCCTCATCAAAATGATATATAATTGAAAAATGGTGTGGATCTATAAATGGTTCTGAATAATCCACAATATTCATCACACCCAACTCCATAAACATAATCTCACTACCGTGTTTAGATCTCAGGGTCTCATGAAAGATATAGTCATAAAACATGGATTATATATCCATCCAAAACATATCTTTGAGCACATCATCTTGGTTTAAAACATCTCATCATTTCTTAGATTCTCCCTAATTAATTTATGTCACGAGATTCACTATCCTCTTAGGAGGTGTTTATAGAAGCTCAAATATCAAAAACTTAGTCTCAAGACACCGATTAGTTGTCTATGGAAAACCATCATTCAAAAACATGGGCAGATTCTGCTACTGGAACACACACACTAGCTCTCCCATTGATTAGGAAAACTATGGTGATCACAGAAAATATTTCATATATTGTAAAAAACCCTCTTGGAACTATTCATTATCACTTGTGTCTGATAAAACCACTAGTGTCTCAGATGGAACTATATTAGTATCTATAAGAATACCATCCCCTGCCACCTCTGGAACATGGTCATTTCCACCCTCCTAGGATACGATTGGTAGTCATCATGGTGAAATGTATCTACAATTTAAAACATGCACCTTAGAATAAAATTATGTAGTGACAACTTCATATATATAACAATTGGATAAGTAAAATCCTTCTAATAATTAGTTCTTACCAATCTACCTACTCCAAAATCTAGGTCTAGATAAATAGAAATAGTTTTAAACATCACTAGTGACAATTCCTACGTCCAACTCTAATGCTTGGACTAGGTCTAGTTCTCTGTTTCACCGATTAGAATTTCACACTAAATCAAATTTATATCAAATTTATTTTAAAATGTTTGAACGAAATGGGTCGCCACTTAAAATCTACAAGGGCCCGTTCACATCATGAACCAAAATATGGCTTCAACTTATTACATACCATATCATGTTCTAGTACATGCAACCAATGGTCCATGACTCGATGTTCCATAGTTGATTACATAGCGTATATTTTGTATCTTAAGTAAGAAACCATTGTTTATGTAATGATTGGAACTCTATGTATAAACTTTGTTTCGCAATTCCCTTCAAATAGCATTTTACAAATAGTTAAAATGCCACATAAGGAACACATCATAATATCATTTAGATATGCAATGCATATTATAAGGAATGGAATAATGTATGGGATGTGAATACTAATAAGTTCTTAAAATGATTCATGATATTCATACCATCATCTCATCATGTAATAGAAAAATCCAGAATTAGAATAAACATTGAACCAAATGTGCATCACCCAATAGTAGAATGAAATCAAATGTAATAGGAAAAATATAGAAAACAATAATTTCTGTTATAAGTAATTTGTCTTTTTCTCATATTTGGGTTAGCTACTCCTATGAACATCTCATTACAAAACTCCAATAACTTCCTAATCCCCTGACCATTGTCTCAAAAATAATAATGCATGAAACTTCTATGATACTATTTTGTAACTTCCTGACATAGATACCACTAAACTGTTCCCTAATCCAGTACATTATTTGAGATCAAGCATGTTTCCTCATACACAAGAGGTGTCCAACTATAACAAATGTCCTAGGGTGTGTTTGTGGGGAGACTATAACTTCGTATCATAGTGTTACACTGCAGAATAATAATAACAGTTAGTATAAAAAGTGGTAAATCAACCAAAAAAAGATAGAAATCCCAGACAAAAATAGATAAAAATTCCAAAGGCAATCTCATATACAAAATTATGTGTAATATCTTTACTCTATACACTAGAAATTATGTATACAAGATTCATTTACAATAAATTTATCAAAAGGTACAAAAGAACAAAAAGAATTATCCCAGATAGCATCAAGATCCTAGCACAATAAAATTCTCCCCTACTCCTAATCAATACGAAAATAAAGAATCTTAGAGTAAGTGCATTCCCTAATCACTTCCATCATCCAGAAATACTGTCCGGGTACCCAACAGCTGCCCAAAAAAGGTTTGACATAACACTCATTACACCACCAATAATGGTGTCTATAATAAGTTCAGACTTTGTTAAAAAATCTAAGTAGTGTGAAATATATAAAATAGATGTATACGGCATGACAGTAAATTTCCTATGGAATATGTGATAACTATAATGTGATATTTTATATCCAAAAAAGGCTCGCTACAATAATAGTAAATCTCCCATAAACAAGGGCAGATATAAGAATAAAAGTTTTTACATTTTCTAGTATAATAACTATAATCTGATACCCATACCAGGGATATTTGTAAGCATAGAAAAATAAACCACACAGTCCCACTACGTAACCAAGTGTATAAAATTTACCGTGGCCACACTACATAATCTAGTTTATAATACCATCCTGACCAGGACATATAAAAAGGTCATCCAAAAAAGTCTCACCATGTAATCAAAAGTTTAAACCATGAAGGAAGATCCTATGAATAGATGACCAAATCATCCTCATCGAGTCCTAGAAGATTCTTAATGGAAACTTGTTAAATAATTGGGTGGGGTCCAATGATATTGTTAATATATCAGGTCTACTATGATCCCATGATATCTAGAGCTATGGGGTAGTAAGGCTCAACGAATCTTGTTGAATCATGACCCAAGGTGGAATCAGATCCAAGGTGTGCACTACTATAATCAAGATCCATGGGGGAAACTTTCTTAGAGTCCAGTGTAATTAGGATAAAATGTATACTAATTGATAAATACACTAACACAATTAAATCATCCATTCATTAAATCATCATTTCATAAACATTCACATTTCATGAGTTCTTCCAACACATTTCACAACTCTCATTAAAACAGTTTGAAAAATTTAATAATCAAGTATCACAAGGAAAATTTGGTGCAACGTTCTCCTAAAAATACAATTCAATTCTCATTAAATTTAAAAGACATATCCCTCGTGAAAGGATTGCTCACATGCACCCAATGGGGAGGAATAACATGGCCATATATAAGGGAACACACCATGTATAAGGCCCCAGCCTTAAACATTACTTAATATGGAATTAAATTAATAATTCACATTGAGGTTAGTTTCAAGATTAGAGTTTTAGAAAATTAGAAAATAACTATTACATATCAAAAGATTTACAAAGTAGACACTTCTACCAAGATTCCATAGAATAAAAAACTCTTAAAAAGAAACATGTCTAGTTCCATGTTTTATATAGCATGACATTCCCTTGATCCCATCCTTGACCTTATTCCACATTAATTCAAGTGAAAAAAATTTCAAAAAAACTTGGGGTGAGCATAAAAATCTCAGTAAGGTATACACAAAGAATGAAAACTGTTAGTTTTTCAAACATCAAGTAAACCATGTATACTTTATCAAAGTAATACATTCACCTTCATGAAGTAGTAAAAATCTCTTCACTGAATAAAATATCATTACTTACCTTTTTGAAACCAAAGGATTACCATAAAACCCATATAAAGAACACATAACATATATAAAGGCAACTTTGGACATAAACATACATAAATGGAATAACCATACGGTCGACTTCCACACATATCACTTAATGGAATAGCCATACGGCCAACTTCCATACATACTTAATGGAATATCCATTCGGCCGACTTCCATACCCAATGCATTGGAGGTTATAACGTAACCACCCGTCCTGGTATTCACGGCACCACCTGTCACATGGTTTATCACGTAACCACCTGTCAAATGTCCAAGTACCAATATAAAATCATAAATCATAAAACCAATATAAAGGAATGATAACATTTCAACATTTCAATCACAATATATCAAAAATATATTGACATAATAGAATCCTTTATCAAAACCATTTTCAATACAAAAATACATAAAAGAGTATATGGTATTTATTTTATTTTAAAAACATTACAGCTTGTTGAGGAAGCCAAAGACCAAATAATACTCGCGGCGGCGGAAAAGGTCGTTGTCACCACCTACGTTAAAAAAAACATTCTTTTTTGTCGTTTAGTAAAACGCTTCATAGAAAAAGATTACTTTTGTATAAAAGTAAAAGTCAAAGGGTTTTATACACCGTATAAAAGAAATTTGTGTATAAAACTAAATATGCCTCAATGAAAGGAGATTGAGACGAAGTCCCTTACCTTGGGTCCGACTTGACTCGATCGTTCTTTAACGTCCTGAATAATAAACTTGAGTAAATTTCTACTTGATTAAGAACATTTTTAATGTTCATTATTCCTTTTATATCAATTATTTCCATGTTATAAACATTATTTAACCATTTATTTTAATAATGTTTGTTTTGTCGATATTTGGTTCTTAAGTCGAAAGTGGACTTCTTACAATTACATGTTTTTCGTGTGGTAAAAGGTTCTTTATATCCATAATGAAATTCCTGATTTGGATATCATATATATCATATATATCATATATATCCAGCATATACATGTATTTATACTATTACATAATCATTTACAGGTAAGAAATGAAATGCACCGTTCATGGAGACGGTAAGTCGTACGTACGCATGAACACTACATTCATTTTTTTCATATTAATGGAATTAAAACTAAATGAGAGGTATGTATATTTTAATTCCAGAATTATATTCATCATTTAGATGTATCATTCATTATATATTTCCATTATATAAATGTACATTTAATAGTACATTACATTTGGGGATAAGAAATGAAATGCACCGTTCATGGAGACGGTAAGCCGTACGTACGCATGAACACTACTTTTATTTCTATCTCATACTTTAATGGAAAGAAATAATAATGATATAGAGGTATGTTATAATTCCAGTATGACATCATATATAATAACTTTAAATCCATCCTTTATACGTCCCACATATGGCATTAACGAATCACATCACTTTGAGGGTGTAGTAGTCCGTGCTTCCTTTAATGAAGATATCGTGTTTACCCATAATGGAAACCATAATGGCATGTCACAAATGAAAAATACAGAAGCTTAAGTATAAAATAAACATATTATATATCATATATAAATATAGTGACATTTTAATGGCCACCTTTGAAAGTGTTATTTGAGTGTTGAACAATCATCGTTTCGTGAGGCCGAAATTCGCCATCCACGGAAATAGTATGTTCATTAACCATTAGATGTAGGTGTGTGTAAGTGGAGCTCGAATAGTTCTTATAAAAACATCCTAGTATATTGAAGAAACTGTTGTTGTTACAAAAGAAATGAATAAAAAAAGTTTAGGGGGTTGGAGAGGCAAAATTATACAAAAGGACTCAAGTGAAGACATTACCTTAAAATCGGGTAACTCCCTTTGGTTTGATCTCAAAGGCTTCCTTGGGAAGAATTATTCCCAAATTGATGCTTCAAGGAGTAATAGAGGGAAGTGGAGAGACAAAATTGGTAGGGGTTGGCCGAGGAAAAGGCTTTGGGAGAGTGGGTAAGGAGGTAGTGGTGTGGGCCTTTTATAAGAGGAGAGGAGGGGCACTCTTGGAAGGTAATGAAAAGACACTTTATTTTAAAATGGTATTCTGATTTAAGAGGTCCCACATTGATATAATTCGTGGATAAGGTGATAAGGGTTCTAAATCCACTCATCCAATAGGTTTTGGACATTGTAGGTCATAGATATTACATTATCTTTCCATTTTATTTAAATCGTAATATAATGAGGTCATCACTGCATCATGACGATGTCATTAATAATTTAATTTATTTAACGTCTAAAAATTAAAAAAAATACTATGATGTAGGAAATCGTTTTAGCTTTCTAATGAATATTTATAGTCAAAAATCGGACTTGAATAACCCCATGTACAAATTGTGTTAGTAAAACATCTCATGTGTGTGTCATTTTTACTTTAACATTAAATAAAAAGTTATTTATGTCATTTCCCAACGAAAGTGGCACCATGGGGTCCCCAAGTTGACCCATGTCTTGTCTTGGTCGGCCCTGACACATCCATTAAGGTAAGGACATGTGTAAAGGTATTTTCATTTTATTATAATATCATTTTTTCCTTAAATTGCACTAATTACCTCTAATTGTGATTAAGAACTTAAAAGTTACTATTCAACAAAAAAATATTTTAATCTCATTGAACCACATTTTACTTATTAATGACAACCATGTATGTCGTATTTTTGAAATTCAAAACACAGAAGTGGAAAAATTTCATTTAAATGAAAAATCAGTTTTTTATAAGTACCACTTAGTGGTTTCAGTATTCATCAAAAATTGATGTTTTTCAGAAAAATACCAAAACTACACCCTAAGATATATTTGATATTCCGATTTCAAAAATGAAATCCATTTTAAAAAATTCACAAAATATAAGTTTCATTAATTAATTTAATAATCAATTCCCGTTGTCAGAGCAAATAGCGTGTTTTTATGAAACATGAAGTATCAAAAGATTGACACTAGTTTAAGTCCGATTTCAAAGTGAAATTAATTCCAACATCCACTATTGGATTTAATGGTAAAAATATATTCTAATTTCACTTTAATACCAATTCAAAAGATAATCTAATCATCTTAAAAAATTATATTAAAAAGAGGTTTTTAATTAAAATACAACATTTTACACTATTCATTAATAAATGAACAGTCTCCGAAAGATACTAAAAATTTACACAAAGTAAATTTTGATGTCTCGATTCTAAAGAAGAGTTATATTTGGTCCAATAGAATTTATAGGATCAATCAAAACAATATTTAATGATGGTTCCCCGTCAAAAGGTGAAAAGTAGACCTTTCGTGAAAATTAGAATATATAAGTCTAAAATTGAATTCTTTTCGTATTTTATGCCTTTATCCTTTATTAGATAAATGTAAAAACATTTAACAAACATATATAATAATATTTTAGTTATTTTAATCCATTCCCTCCAGAACAACGACTACGTGTGAACTAACATTTAAAATTATATTATTTTATTACTAGTGTGCAACGTAAGTTTTCAAAGGAACTCATCGTTGCGTATCAGGTACGCTATCGATCATAGAAACCCCTTTAAAGTAAAATTAATATTTAACTCGTAAATATTAATAAATATGAAAATTCTTTATTCTTTATTTACCTAGGATGTTACATCCTTCCCCCCTTTTGGGAATTGCGTCCTCGCAATTTTATTCACTTATCAAAATAAGTGGGTGAATTTATCCCTCATAGCATTTTCAGATTCCCATGTTGCCTCTTCAACCATATGGTTTTTACACAAAACCTTTACCTAGTGGATTACCTTATTTCCTAACACTTGCCCCCTATGGTCAAGAATCTGGACCGGTTTTTCCTCATATGATAGGTTCTCTTCCAGCTGAACTACCTCTGGACTCAAAACATGAGATGGATCTTGCATTTACTTCCTCAACATCGAAACATGAAAAACATTGTGTACCTGAGATAAACTCGGAGGTAAGGCCACTCTGTATGCAACTGATCCAACTCTCTCCAAAATTTCATATGGTCCAATGAACCTTGGACTCATATTTCCTTTCCTACCAAACCGCATCACATTTTTCCATGGTGAGACTTTGAGAAAAACATGATCACCTACCTCGAAAGATAGATCCTTCCTCCGGTTATCTGCATAACTCTTCTGCCTTCTCTGAGCTTTCTCATGTGATTCTGAATCAAATGAACTTTTTCTGCCATCTATTCTACCAATTCGGGTCCCATCAGCTTCCATTCACCCACTTCATCCCAAAATGCTGGAGTTCGACACCGCTTCCCATATAATGTCTCAAATGGTGCCATCTATATACTTTAATGAAAATTGTTATTATAAGAAAACTCAACCAAAGAAATATGTTGGTCCCAAATTCCCTGATAAACCATCGAACAAGCTCGTAGCATATCATCCAAGGTCTGAATTGTTCGTTCTGACTGCCCATCTGATTGAGGATGAAAAGTTGTACTAAAATTTAATTCAGTACCCAACGACTTCTGAAGGCCTTTCCAAAATTTAGAAGTAAACCTGGGATCACTGTCAGATACAATGGAGAGAGGAACTCCATGTAACCTGACTATCTATTTAAGATACAAACGTGAAAGTTGATCTAGGGAAAAATTATCTTGTATAGGTAGGAAATGAGAATATTTAGTCAAGAGATCAACAGTAACCTAGATTGCATTATTACCTCGAGATGTCTTCGGTAATCCCACAACAAAGTCCATGGATATATTCTCCCATTTCCACTCTGGCACTGGTAGAGGCTGAAGCATCCCTTTCGGTAACTGTCGCCCTGCTTTAACCTGCTGACAAGTCAAACACTTCAGAGTAAAATCAGCAATATCCCTTTTCATACCATCTGACCAGTAATACTCCCGCAGATCTATGTACATCTTAGTATTGCCAGGATGAACTGAAAACGGAGAAATATGAGCTTCACATAAAAAACTCTCTCTTCAACTGTGAATCATAAGGCACACACAATCTCTTCCCAAACCTCAAAACATAATCATTATCAATGTTGAATTCAGGAAACTTACCCTTCTGAACCAACTCTAACTTTTTCTACAACTCACTGTCTTGCTTCTGTGCTTGCTTGATTCTGTCTGATAGGGAAGATGTCACTGATACCTGAAACAAAATAGAAGGACTTCCTACACAAACCACTTCCATGCCAAAGTTCATCATATCAAAAACCAAAGGATCTCATTCCAAATGTAGCATGGTTAATGAAGCATTACTTTTTCGACTTAAATCATCGGCCACTTTATTTGCTTTTCCCGGATGGTAATGAATTGTACAATCATAATCCTTGATTAATTCCATCCATATCCTATGTCTCATGTTCAATTAATTCTAGTTGAATATATACTTTAAACCTTTGTGATCAGTATATATTTCACACTTTACTCCATACAAATGATGCCTTCAAATTTTTAAAGCAAAAACAACAGCAGCTAATTCCAAATCATGTGTAGGGTAATTTACCTCATGAGTTTTCAACTGACGTGAAGCAGAAGAAATTTCCTGGTCATTCTTTATAAGGACACAGCCATGTCCCTTCAACAAAGCATCCCTATATATAAAAAACTCACCATTCCTGGAAGGAAGTTCCAAAACTGGAGCATTCACCAATCTTCTTTTCAACTCCTGAAAAGAATCATCATATTCTTTTGTCCATATGAACTTAACACCCTTACAAGTTAGCTTAGTCATTGGACTAGAAAACCATGAAAAATTTTCAACAAACCATTGGTAGTAACCTACCAAACCAAGAAAACTACGGATCTCGGATACATTTGTGTGTCTTGGCCATTCTTTAACAACTTTTGTTTTAGCAGGATCAAAAGTAATGCCATCTTTTGAAACAATGTGACCCGGGAAAGAAATTTATTGTATCCAAAACTCACACTTGCTGAATTTTCCATATAGTTTATTTTCTTTTAAGGTTTCAAAGATAACCCTTAAATGACATTCATGCTCCTCTTTACTTTTAGAAAACACCGAAATATCATCAATAAAAACAACCATCATTTTTCACCTGAGTCAACTGAGCCATCACTGCAACAACCTATTTAGTTCTGATTCTGACCATCTCAGGAAACTGATTTGAAAGGTCATTTCCCACTTTATGCCTTCCCATAGAAGTTGATCTGTTTCCTCTATGAAAAACCATTCTTAACACAGAAATATATTAGGCGAAGCAGCATGGTAATCTTTAAATGCTATATCATTTCAATCATACCGTAAATTAATTTATAAATTTAACAATTTTATAACTCCTAAAGATGTCTAAACCAAACTCTGATACCAACTATATGGCCCCAGCCTTAAACATTACTTAATATGGAATTAAATGAATAATTCACATTGAGGATATTTCCAGGTTTATAGTTTTAGAGAATTAGAACATAAATATTACATCTCAAAAGATTTACAAAGTAGACACTTATACCAAGTTTCCATAGAATAAATAACTCTTAAAAAGAAACATGTCTAGTTCCATGTTTTATATATCATGACATTCCCTTGATCCCATCCTTGACCTTATTCCACATTAAGTCCTGTGAAAAATATTTCAAAAAAACATTGGATGAGAATAAAAAGCTCAGTAAGGTATACACAAAGAATGAAAACTGTTAGTTTTTCAAACATCAAGTAAACCATGTATACTTTATCAAAGTAATACCTTCACCTTCAGGAAGTAGTAAAAAACTCTTCACTGACTAAAATAACATTACATACCTTTTTGTAACCAAAGGATTACCATAAAACCCATATAAAGAACACATAACATATATAAAGGTAACTTGGGACATAAACATACTTGAATGGAATAACCATACGGTCAACTTCCACACATATCACTTAATGGAATAGCCATACGGCCAACTTCCATACATACTTAACGGAATATCCATATGACCGACTTCCATAACCAATGCATTGGAGGTTATAACGTAACCACCCGTCCTGGTATTCACGGCACCACCCGTCATATGGTTTATCATGTAACCACCCGTCAAATGTCCTAGTACCAATATAAAATCATAAAACATAAAACCAATATAAAGGAATGATAACATTTCCACATTTCAATCACAATATATCATAATTATATTGACATTATAGAATCCTTTATCAAAACCATTTTCAATACCAAAATACATAAAATAGTATATGCTATTTATTTTATTTTAAAAACATTAAGGCTTGTTGAGGAAGAAAAAGACCAAATAATACTCGCGGCGGCGGAAAGGGTCGTTGTCACCGCGTATGTTAAAAAACATTCCTTTGTGTCGTTTAGTAAAACGATTTTTAGAAAAAGATTCCTTTTGTATAAAAGTAAAAGTCAAAGGGGTTTATACACCATATAAAAGAATGTTGTGTGTAAAATGAAATATGCCTCAATGAAAGGAGATTGAGACGAAGTCCCTTACCTCGGGTCCGACTTGACTCGATCGTTCTTTAACGTCCTGAATAATAAACTTGAGTTAATTTCAACTTGATGAAGAACTTTTTTAAAGTCCATTACTCCTTTTATATCACGTATTGCCATGTTATAAACATTATGTAACCATTTATGTTAATAATGTTTGTTATGTCGATATTTGGTTCTTAAGTCGAAAGTGGACTTCTTACAATTACATGTTGTTCGTGTGGTCAAAGGTTCTTTATATCTAGAATGACATTCCAGATTTTGATATCATATATATCATATATATCCAGAATATACATGTATTTATAATATTACATAATCATTTACAGGTAAGAAATGAAATGCACCGTTCATGGAGACGGTAAGCCGTACGTACGCATGAACGCTACTTTCATTTCTTTGTCATATTAATGGAATTAAAACTAAATGAGAGTTATGTATATTTTAATTCCAGAATTATATTCATCATTTATATGTATAATTCATTATATATACCCATTATATACATGTACTTTTAATAGTACATTACATTTGGGGGTAAGAAATGAAATGCACCGTTCATGGAGACGGTAAGCCGTACGTACGCATGAACACTACTTTGATTTATATCTCATACTTTAATGGAATGAAATAATAATGATATAGAGGTATATTATAATTCCAGTACAACATCATATATAATAACTTTAAATCCATCCTTTAAACGTCCCACATATGGCATTAACGAATCACATCACTTTGAGGGGGCGGTAGTCCGCGCTTCCATAAATGAAGATATCGTGTTTACCCATAATGGAAACCATAAAGGTATGTCAAAAATGAAAAATACAGAAGCTTAAGTAAAACATAAACATATTATATATAATATATAAATATAGTGACATCTTAATGGCCACCTTTGAAGGTGGTATATGAGTGTTGAACAATCATCGTTTCATGAGGCAGAAATTCTCCATCCACAGAATCAGTATGTTCTTTAACCATTAGATGTAGGTGTGTGTAAGTGTAGCTCTAATACTTCTTATAACAACATCCTAGTATATTTATGATACTGTATTTTTTACAAAAGAAATGAATAAAAAGAGTTTAGGGGGTTGGAGAGACAAAATAATACAAACGGACTCAAGTGAAGACATTACCTTAAAATCCAGTAACTCCCTTTGGTTTGAGATCAAAGGCTTCCTTGGGAATACTTATGCCCAATGTCAGGCTTCAAGGAGTACAATAGGGAAGTGGAGAGACAAAATGGGCAGGGTTTGGCCAAGCCAAAGGCTTTGGGAGTGTGGGTAAGGAGGTAGAGGTGGGGGCCTTTTTTAAGAGGAGAGGAGGGGCACTCTTGGAAGATAATGAAAAGTCACTTTATTTTAAAATGGTATTCGGATTTAAGAGGTACCACATTGATAAAATTCGTGGATAATGTGATAAGGGTTCGAAATCCACTCATATAATAGGTTTTGGACATGTTTAGGTCTTATATATTACATTATCTTTCCATTTTATTTAAATCGTTAAATAATGAGGTCATCACTGCATCATCATGATGTCATTAATAATTTAATTTATTTAAATTATAAAAATTATAAAAAAAACTACTATGATGTAGGAAATCTTTTTATATTTTTAATAAATACTTATAGTCAAAAATATGACTTGTATAACCCCATGTAAAAATTGTTTTAGTAAAACATCTCATGTGTGTGTCATTTTTACTTTAACATTAAATAAAAAGTTATTTATGTCATTTCCCATCCAAAGTGGCTCCATTGGGTCCCCAAGTTGACCCATGGATTTTCTTGGTCGGCCATGACACATCCTATAAGAGTAGGACATGTTTCAAGGTATTTTAAATTTATTATAATATCATTTTTGCCTTAAATTTCACTAATTACCTCTAATCGCGATTAAGAACATAAAAGTTACTATTCACCAAAAAAATATTTTAATCTCATTGAACCACATTTTACTTCTTAATGAAAACCATGTATGTCGGATTTTGGAAATTCAAAACACAGAAGTGGTAAAATTTCATTTAAATGAAAAAATCAGTTTTTTATAAGTACCACTTAGTGGTTTCACTATTCATCAAAAATTGAAGTTTTTCAGAAAAATACCAAAACTTCACCCTAAGATATATTTGATATCCCGAATTAAAAAATGAAGTCAATTTTACAAAATTCACAACATATATGTTTCATTAATTAATTTTATAATTAATTCCTGCTGTCAGAGAAAATAGCGAGTTTTTATGAAACAATAAGTATCAAAAGATTGACAATAGTTTAAGTCCAATTTCAAAGTGAAATTAATTCCAAAGACCACTATTGGATTTAATGGGAAAAATATATTTTAATTTCACTTTAAAACCAATTCAAATGATAATATAATCATCTTAGAAAATTAGATTAAAAAGAGGTTTTGAATTAAAATACAACATTTTACACTATTCATTAAAAAAATGAACTTTATCGGAAAGATACCAAAAATTTACACAAAGTAAATTTTGATGTCCCGATTCTAAAGAAGAGTTATACTTGGTCCAATAGAATTTATAAGATCGATCAAAACTATATTTAATGACGGTTCACCGTCAAAAGGTGATAAGTGGACCTTTCGTGAAAATTAGAGTATATAAGCCTAAAATTGAATTCTTTTCGTAATTTAAGCCTTTATCCTTTATTAGATAAATGTAAAAACATTTAACAAACATATATAATCATATTTTATTTATTTCTATCCATTCCCGCCAGTACAACGACTACGTGTTAACTAACATTTAAAATAATATTATTTTATTACTAGTGTGCAATGTAAGTTTTCAAAGGAACCCATCGTTGCGTATCGGGTACGCTATCGATCATAGAAAACCCTTTAAAGTAAATTAATATTTAATTCGTAAATATTAATAAATATGAAAATTCTTTATTCATTATTTACCAAGGATGTTACACCATGGATGTGCGAGGATAGGACAAAAACCTCCAATAATCTCAATAGAACTTTTGGGAATCCCTAATAGTTTCTAATTCATCTAATTCAACCATTTAATTAATTAACAAATAACTTCTAGAAAGTTATACATGTAGAACAATTGCAATTATTCTTATAAAACAGCAAACCCTGAGGGAACGGTATAGAACACCAACTATAAGTCCATAGTAGTGTACTCATCCATTATCAAGCTCTGATTTTGGCTATATTAGATGAAAAATGAAAATGGAAAAATATATAGAAAATAGGGCATATTAGATTACACTTAAATAAACTTGTCGATATAAATCCCAATTAATAATGGCACAAGATGAATGAATAAATCACTGGAGCATATCCAATGAGAAAAATTTTGTTTGAATATGAGTCCTTATGATGAATCAAGAGAAAAAAATTTGATTAGAGATTCCAAATCATCTCATGCCCAGGTGATAAAATAGAATGAAAAATATAATTAGGGCGTAAAAATAAAATTAAACTGAGTATAAATAGTCATTTACTTTTTAAAATCTGTGTCGTATAGTTTGGCCAAATAGTTGGTCAAATAATGCACTAATTGTCTTCCCTTCACTATATAAAGGGGAACCTCACATGGTAACATGCACATGGTTTTACTAACCATGTGAAAACCATGCAACATTCTCTATTAAGAACTAAAAAACCCATGATATGGGCATTGAAATCAGGATTCATGGTTTCCTGAAACCGTGCATCATCCTATATCTCTCTATCAATACCTCACATGGTTTCTCAATCCATGCGGCCTATCCTACATGTTTTATACAAACCAGAAATCCTATCTTACCTGTCCAAAAATCAGCACTCTGGGATCAAAAAAAGCAATGGATACCCCTGATACACCCATGATCTCAAAGGATACTCACAATAGTCTATAAAAAATTTAAACCAAAAATATATATATGTACATTGTTGGAAAACTTGGAATCGTAAGCATCAATGTTTAATTTTAAATATTGGTAGCATGGGGGTTTCCTTTGTAATTAGTAGTGGATATATATTTTTAAGGATGTGAATTTTTTATTATGGGGGATTTGATGTGTTCAAATTATCAGCCCATTTTTTTGAATTTAATTTTATTAATAGTGTGGATTTAATTGATTATTGTTACCCCTAATTAATTGAATTATATTATTATTGCGTAATTATATTTATTTAATATATTGTGAAAAAAGAAAACTAAATATTTTTAAAGTGTTTCATTTTTTATGAAGGTTATTTACTAGATATTAGTGTGTATTTTTATGATGAAATAGAAAAATGCATGGAAGAGGATTAGGAAAAATAGGGTCAGCAACTAGGTTTTCCCTTAATCAATTTCAATCCACATAGCTACGACTAGAGGAGGTCAACCAAAAAATCGTGAGGGCCAACCATGGATATGGTAGAGATGTAAATATGTCACACATAGAGGATTTTCACAAGTACATGAGCACACTGAAACATGGAATCAATATCAGTGTAGTGGCCGAAGGAGTGTCTCACCCGCACGAGGCAGTGCATGGCAACATTAGGGGTCCTCCAACCTCAATCCTACTTGATTCCAAGAGAAAAGACTATGATCTATTATATAAAAGCCATCACATAATATAACTTATGATGTAGGATTTCTTAATGAATGTTCACTATTAAATTTAACCAAAAAATCATTATTTCATGTTTTTTAATAGGTCACCTTCCTTGGACACACCTGTTGCGGCATTATCATCGTTGTTTCACTATAGACCTACAATAGTTTTATTGAATGGAATCATAGTGTCACTATTGTTTAGAGCATCGCTATGTCACATCTATGTTTATAAATTATAGGGGACCATGGATCTTGAACTGAAAATGGGAGTTCACACTATTGGCCATATGTTGTTTCATAGCATTGTAGCTTAGAGAACTAAAAAAGAAATTCTACTACATGGTCTAACCGTTGTTTTATGGTCCATTGTAACTTAGACGAAGAATAATGGAGTTGTATCATCTTTGAAAGTATTCAGCCATGGTCGATGATACATAAAGATGGAGGTTAAAATAACATGTGAGTTTTGAACCATAGGGAGAAAGAAGAATAAAATCATAAAGTTAGCTACATTATAGGGTTTGGATGAAACCATGTTTGTTCCAATTTTGGAAATGTTGTGTATTTTAGGATGAAGATAGCAACACTATGCTCATATGGTTATGTTGTAGCCATTAATTTCCATACAACGTGTGTTTTTTTCAATCCCATAGGTTTTCATATGAATAATGAAGAGCGGATAGGTTACACTATAATTATTATATCCACACTGTTGGTTTTGACATACACTGTAATTCAAAATCATGGTATCTTAAGAAAATTCATATATTACAAGGATGATTATCAGGGGTATTTTAAAATAAATCATGTCCATAAGGCCACACTTATATAAAGGGAATTATAATTTACCAAAAAAATGAATTATTCAGTATTACAATATTTTCGGAGGAATCACATGTGGAGATTCTAGACAAGTCAAATTTCAGAATCAAAGTAGGTTTTCAACTAGTCCAAAATTATAAAATAAAGAGAGAAATTTAAAACATTATAAAAGTGAGATATTTATCTCAGGATGTTGAATTTAAATATATGGGGAGGATTCTATGAAATGTAAGAGACTTGGTATGATATTTAACATGGATCTTGGAATATTTTTTTGTTTTACTATCGGGTGTCCCTGCTTAGGTCATTTTCATTTTTATATCGCCGCATGACTAGCTTGAGGGGGTAAAATTTTATGTACCAGATATGTAATGAAGGGGGAGTGATGCTAGTGAGGTATCATTTTATGGTAGGTCTCAAATGGGTTATTGCATATGTTCATTAATTTATGAATTTTATCCCTCCTCTATCATGCATGACCATTATTGATTAAAGAGGGTGTTCCTTTGAATGTAACAACTAATTTCTCATTCCCATGGAATAACCAATGCATGGATTTGAGTAATTATGTTTAAATGAGGTTTTAATTAACTATATATATACTATTCTAAGTAATTAATAGGGGATATGAGGGTATACAAAAAAGAATGTGGGTACTCTGATAGGAGGCTCACTAGAGTTCAATTCTGACAACAAATTGAATTAATCCACATCAATCTGTCTTAACTATTTTCCTTAACTAATATTTATAGAAACAATGTATGCTCATATATTTATATCAAACAAAAAACAATTGAAATATTTTTTTTGAAACCATTTTTTTAAACATTCTAATACATTTTTAGGTCATTCTTTATGGGATCAAACCCAACTTCCACATCTAAATTTAAAAGTTATTTTGTGATAGATAAAGTTAATAAATTGTTAATTTTATTATATGAGAGAATTAATTATTACTTTTGGTGATCATTTTTCCATATTAAATATTATTAATAAATAATTAGCCATGTATCATTGCTCTGTTTTTGAGTGGAATTATGCATTGGAATCAATATCACATGAATCCACTAGAATTTTGACACTAACCAGCAAGTTTATACTACTCCCTCAAATACTGATAAAAAAATTTTATTTCTAGAATATATCCTTAATATTACATTTTATGGAATATAAAATACTTAATGATATTACAATGTTTCTCATAGTACCAAAAATTAGGACAAAGGCTAGCCAATTTACCTCAGTTTCTATCCCGAAATCTATCTTCTATTTGATTATTCTGGATTATCCTATTATGCAAGTTCCCCTTTCCATCAGCATTAATATCATTACTGAAATGATCTTGAACCTCCCTCTAACTAAGTACCTTATTAAGAATTTGGTTTCAAAAATCCTCAAATACATATTAGGTATTTTCATAGGAATTAATAACTAATGTTACCATAGAATACCATGATTTCGGTAGTGTTGATATTAGAATAATTGGTAAACATCATCTATGAATGTTACCTTCACAAATTCAAGATGGCTCTAGCTCATTTTCAAATTGTTCACATGATATTTCACTTGTTGTATTTATGATAGCATAATGTTGAACAACTATCACATATGAAACACCTTATTATGTATTATAGGATTCTCATATATATATATATTTATATTTTTTAATTCCTACAACTATTCATTATTTTTATTATTTTATATGTTAAATGCCACATTTTAGTCCAGTGAAAACCTCACTAAACCAAGAACGTATTTCCCAAAATTTCCCATTCATCTTTTTTCATAACTTCCAATTTAACTCTAGTAAAATGAATTTATATGTTTTTTTGGATTAGATAATATTCTATCTACATCCTATATAACTCAAATTCTATTATTTTGTATTTATTAACCTCTTCTGTACCTTATTTTTATTTTATACCATATTATAATAGTAAAATCAAAATGGAAATTAAAATAGCATCATAAAAATAGTGTGATGATTACTATAACTAGTTGCATGTTTTTTTAATGGGTGAGAAAATAACAACCTTCTCTCATACCAATTTTTAAGAAAAAGATCCATGAAAACTAAGACAAATTATATTATTAAAAAGTAAAACAACTGAAAGAATAAAGTGAAACAGAATAGATCAAATATATGATATTATCCCTAAAATATTAGTATATAGTAATATAGGAAGACAATTAAATTTACTCACCACACTAAATTGAACCTCACACACACTCTATTCTAAACTCAAATACACAGACAACATTAAATCAAATAAAAAACATGAAATAAAGGCACACAATGTTCTATATGTTTCGAAATTTAAGTCCTACATCCATGAGAGAACTTTTCTATAATTTTCATTACTCAAAATATATAAAGTTTAAAATTATAAATTGGTAATTTTATATATTATACTACTCTGATTCACATCAACATTCCGCATGTGAAAGTGGTCCCACCTGACCTATAATTTGGGGAACATCCATTCATTTTGTTTCACAATCATCTGGATTTTATGGGCTATTTAAATTGGAACAATTGAATATATATTCCAAATAGTTTTCCTCAGCCTATCCATCAAGAACTGGTAAATAATTCTAATTTCCATTCTGTACATCTTTTTTCACAATATTACTTGGATGTATCCATCTTAGCATCCTTTTGATCCTATTTTTGGTGAACATAGCACATCACCCTTCTAGAACCTCCCATCTTACACACATACATGGAAAGACCTTATCTTATAAATAACATTCATTCCACTTGGAGTGCCCATTTTCAATAGCCATGCATACAAGGATCACATTCTCATTTGTTATTCTCTCCTACTATTTGAACAGAACAAAAATTAGAAATAGTCTTTACATTTCTGAACATTATGAAATAAAAAAATCACTTATAACAACACACATTTTATATTGTTAAAATTAATTCAAAACACACTCATGAATCATTTAAAGAACTATATTGTTAAAATTATTTGCCTTGTAACAATATATATGGTGTATTGGTATATTTTTTTTATTACAAATGTCATTATTAGTATAAAATGCATCAAAAAAATATAGAATTATACAACATATGTTTAGTGTTGTAATAATAATTGTAACAATATTTTTAATATATTGTTAAAATTAAATTATCTTGAACAAAATTCATTATTTATTAAAATAGTTTTAAAGATTTATCATATTTTCACACATTAGGTGTAGTTTCATTCATTATGCATGAACTATACATAAAATAGGTTAAACGCAACATAAAAAGTAAATATAAATAAAAGATTGATTCACATCATACATAATATATATGACATATTTATAAATGAATTAAAAATTATTTTATGTCATAATACTAGTAAAATAATAATTGAATGAAACTAATTTTACACAAACAACTCAGTAGTAAAAAACATAAAATAACAACATGTCACATCCAACCAACTTAGACCTGCTATCATGTTTGGTCATCATCAAAAAACAGAACATATTTCCAAAATCAACAATATTATATCAAAAAAAAATTGTAAATAATAAAAATATTCAAAGAAACTTGCATAGGATCATGTAAAAGATAAAAATAAAAAATATTAGATGATAAGGTGTTGGAAAAGGAAACAGAGAACTGATGTAAAATATGCTACAAATAAACATTAATGTTGAACCTAGAAAAAAAAGTTGGAATTTTCCTCTACACATTTAAAAGATCTTCATAACATCATCATTGATGTAGTAAAAGAATCGAATGCATTAACAATCCAAAAAATCACCATTCCTTTCATATACTAACATTTCAATATAAATGGTACATCATGTTTTATGTGTGAATATAATCTAATTGTAAAAAAAATAACATTTATAAAACTAAAAAATGATATATGACTAATCATTAATCCTTAAAACCTAAAAAATATATTTTTTATCACAATATAAGATAAATAATAATAATAAATTATATTGACATGAAAAATACTAAAACATTGTATATAATAAAAAATGATTTTGTAAATGGTTTATTCATATAATTTAGATACCAAAGGAATATTATTATCATGGGTTATGCATTATAATGATAAAAAATATAATTTTCTCAATATATAGACAAAAATATAATTTGGGTTTCAATACCATTTAGAGTTCTACTTTTGAAAGATCATCTAGTTCACCACTAAATATAAATAAAATATTGTCAAAATTATGGTGATCCGATTATATGAAATCGTTTCTGTAGGAAATATTTATCTACATTCATATATAGGAGAGATGTTTCCATGTCATAAAATAGGATAAACAAATATAGTATAATACCTAATTTTTCAGAAAAAATAGGCACAACTAGTTTTTGTGTTTCATAATCATTTGATCCCTCAACAGCTTACAATAAATCATCGTTAGATATGTTCAACTAATCATTATTCAATCCTCTATAAACAATCACAAATAAATCCATCTGATTATTTGAACCATGTACCATACCTTTTAACCATAAAAATCATCATAAGGATATGGATTATTCTTGGATAAATAATGAAAACATAAATATTATCAACAAATAATGTATATTTCGTGCTAGAAATGCAATAAAATAATTTCATAATATTAGGTTCCACCATTAATTATTATTTTTATTATACAGAGGATCTTGATACTTAAAATATAATATTAAATAGGGATATGTGTAATAATTAATAACCAATATAAATATGTTTAAAAGTATGCAAGATATAAGGACAAACCAATATTATAATATTTCCCATTGTATTCCATCATTAATTCGAGGATAAACATTGAAAAATATTTACAAATTCCAATGTTTTAATTTAATAAAAAATATAAATGACTTTAAATAAGAATCATGAAAGGTTAAAAACTATTATAATACTATGATATTAATAAAGTAAAAAATATGTAATTTATATAATATAAATTTCTATAAAAACATAGGAATCCTATATTAAATTGAAATAAAATAAAAATGCGAAAAAGGTTATGAAACAAGATTGAAACATAAATAGATAACCACTCACCATCTAAGGGAACAATTATATTTGTATAATTAACTTGCAATTAATGAATTATTTGAGACACACTATGGTTTATATACTATATCAGATCACAACATCAGTAGTGAATGAAATTCATTATCTAAACACAACATTCACCCTAGAAATTTTTGTATTTTGGCATTCCAAAACATAAATAATAATTTTTTGTTAAATAGTTTTTCAATAGATTAGTATTGAAAAATTGATAATATAATTTGACTTAAATTAAATTTTTGTTGACCAAACATGTAAGAAATAGGTTCTAGGATTAATTCATTGTTTCATAAATGGAATAAATATCTAATTATAACAAATTATATAGGAACAATAAATGTATTATTTATACTCATATATACCATTTCCCCATAAAATTAAATAGGCCGCTAATTTGGTTTTTTATAGATCATAGAAAATAGTATTTAAATTTAATTAAGAATAAATTGTAGTAAAATTCATTGAATATTTATCATGGAGGTCTATTATAACTTGATAATACTTTTATGTCACTCTTTATGTTTCCCAATGTTTTTTACCATGTGAGATAAAACAGCCGAATATATTGGTTGTAAAATTTTAATATAATGATCAAAATAAAGGAAAAAATATATTAATTCAACTATAATATTATAGTTTATTCTTAAGAGAATCCCTGCATGATACCCTTTATGGTTTGGCACTAGTTTGTTCTTACTATTTAATTCAGATTTAATTGTGATGATCTAATAAACATAAATCATAACTACCCAAAATTATTTATTTTATTTAGTATTAGAACACCAATAAAATAGATGAACAATCCACTTTTATTTCTTCACGAGTTAGTAGAATAACACCTAAAATCATTGGAACCTCAATGGATATTTTATCATATGTTCACATGAACCACAAATGGGAACCACTCATACCTTAATTTATTCACCTTAAAACACATAAGAAAAATATCAAGAGAAGAAAATATCATTTCACACTCAAATACTATAATAAAACAAGTAGATAGTGTAATATAATGTGTAAGACAAAAAAAATAAACTTTCCTTATTTTAATCAAACAATCACAGTCTTATAATAAATAATAAATAAAATAATCGAATAAAAGAGGGATAAAAACACAATAGAGTCATCGAGTTCATTTAAAATTGAGGCAAAGACAATGGACATTTAACCCTCTATTAGAATAATGGATAATTAAAACAGAAGAAGAATGAAGAATAAGAAATCTATATTCAATAAAGCTCGGTATTACTCATAATAATTATAAAAAAGTATAGAACCTCCCAATGAAATATCTATTCTCATTTTATTATAAATCACTTCCAATTTTATTTTATAGAGAAATGTAAAGACAAATAAACTTCTAAATTCATGATGAGTTTTTTGTGGGGTAATAATAATCTCTTAATTCATATGGTATCTTCACGTGGAAAAACTAATAGAAATACATTTTTTGGTCTTTACTGAACCTTGATAGATATGATATCTTCCTAGGATCATACTCTACACATTTTAAGGAAGGAATATTTAAATAGTTTTGGATCACAACATCTTGGTTTCTATGTTATGTGAATGTATTTTGATTGTAAATATAAAATACTTTGATTCTGAAGTGGAAAATAATGAGGATAGAGTTCAGGTGGGAAACTAGGTGGGGTTCTTATTATTGGACTTATTATGTGGGTCTGAATTGGGTATATAGATATGGTGTCAAGACACAAATATCTTAGTTTTTCATAACCCTCCCCAATAGGGAACCCCACTTAGACCTATAATGATGATTATAGTGACCCTATAAACAAAAATCCAATTGCCTATGGGTTAGACACTAGAAATGAGGTAATAATCATGCATATATAGGGGTAATTACCCTCATAATCTATTTAACTCGTGATTAATCCCACCAATTAACCCCATAATATAAAATAAGAAACAATATACTATAATAAATGTAAATATAATAAAAAAACCAAAATCAAATACTTAATGAAACTCCTACAGTGGTTACTCCCATAGAAAATCTAATTCATGACCTAGTAATGTATAGCTTGGTCACCAAGTCCCATCTAGAAACCTATAAAACAAATATATATATATATATATAGGGGTGGCTATAAAACTATACACAGTTGGATCCTCATTAAAACCTATCATGAAATTGTGGAATAAAAAAATAAATTCCATAGTGAATAGATAAAAGAACCAACAAGCACATATTCTAGGTAAATTATCAGCCAACCTCACCTTGGCTCACTCACACCAAAGTGTATCCATGTATCATAACATAATATCAAAATAAAATATTTCAAGAAGGTTCCCAGCAAAAACATCCCCACTAGTTTTTCTCCCCCATGCACTGGTACAAAACATAATGGTTCAATCCTCCTTTTTGTAGTTTTTCCCTCACAAATCATAACTCATATCAAATATATATACCACATACCAAATCCATTTCATAATAATCATCACATATCCACCACTACATTTCCAAAAACACATAATCACTAGATACTACACAAAAACCACATATCACGACCTTATTACAATAGGTAGAAATGAACATAAATGATATCATCCTCAATCCCTCCAACCACCATGTTGTTAACTAACCATGCATCATCATCACATCGACATAACTAATTCATCTAGTTTATTACAAACTAAAACCATAATCAATTATAACCCATATTTATATACTGAATGTGAGCCACCATAGATCATATTACACCCATAAGATATAGTGAATAAGATAAAGTATTCATCCATCCATTCCATTACCAACCTAGTGGTTAGGGAAAATACTTAGGAATCAAGACTATATGGGTGTTGGTAAAGAATTTCAGTTCAGTTTCCATTATCAAATTCATTCCTTACATCCATATTCCATGATGTTGGAAAACTATAACCCAATCCCAAAATAAAAATATCTATTAGAAAATTGATCTCCATGCTTCACATTCCAAAAAATCAAAAAGGGAATAAAACAACTTCCTTCCCACACAACCATCCATGACACCACAACTATATGAACACAACAACCCTTTTTCACCACTACAATTGATTCACAACTCATCCTCCCATCTATACATAAAAAATATATTCAAAACATCTAAAACCACATATACAATACCCAAAAAACCAAACATATCATCAATTCACTTAGAATATCCCTATAACAATATTTATTTTATATTAAATTAAAATTTTATGTTCAGAAAACAACACCAAGATTCCCTATTTTTGTACAATATAGATTTAAGTGATTTACCCATTATGTAAGGTGATTCAAGTATATTAACGGTAATAGGAAAATAATATCATGGTATTACACAAAAAACTCTAATAGTAACATCAACAAAACCATAAACATATAGAAATATCAAGGGAATTCATTAATATTATATTAATACCCACATACCCTCAAATATTATTTATTTCAATTCCTTACCTTTCTTAGGTTAGTCCTTATTGTCCACCCAATTAAATAAAAAACAGGATTCCTCAAAAATTTAAAGAAAATAATTAATAATAATTCATGAATTATGTACCTCAACTAAAGACTCAGAATCACTACATAGGGTGATGGATAATCTATACTCACAAACCTACCAATATAAGTGTATCAACCATAAGAATTATACTCAAGCATTTCCCATTAATATCACAACACAACAACACTAAATCTGAATCACCACTATTTTCAAAGAATCATCTAGGAATAAGGAATGATTAAATAGTTAAGAATAATATAATAAAAAATAATTTGGATCATGAATACATATATTTCATGAAGTTAAGGGCCAAATACATTTTAATGGAACTCAAAGGTCATTGGGGATTCACCTCTTGACAGCTATTTATTATTGTAAAATGAAGGTATTTGACTAATATTAATTGGATTTTAAATTTATACTAAAACTATAATTTTAAGGAATCATATTGTGATGGGTAATGGTAATGATGCAATGGGGTTAAGTAAAACATAACTATAAAAACACATTGTGATTTATCCTTATCACTCCCAAAATTTCATAGTAAGAACTTACTTAACTCTTTGCGTTTTAATGATTACCGTGATGTATCTAATGATTCCATTCCCTATTAAATGATCCTTTTGAAAACATAATGAAATATCTATCCTTCTCACCTCAACCATGATTCAATTTAATCCAAACCATGGTGTAATAAATTCATTGTGGTGTAATGATACTTAAAAATATAAGAATATGAAATTACCCCCCATGAATCGATGGAGAATCATATAAATTCACACTATAATGGAACCATGTATAAGGTGAACCTATAACCTCATTGTAGAATTACCCAAGAACCAACCTCACATAAGAATAAACTACTGACATTCCTATCACTACTAAACCCATCCATGATGTGAAAAAACATGTAGAAGATTAATCTAAATCTCTTTAGGAACTATCATGTTGCATCAAAATACTGTATTCCATAATGAAATTCATATAAAGTGAACCCATAAGGCTTTGCGCTACAATCAAACCCCTTCACATAGAAACAAAATTTCCATCTTGAAATAGAGAATCATATCACTCCCATGATTCATTCCCCGAGTACTGAAACTACTTCACACTGTTTCACAACTCTTCAAGAGACAATTAATGTTGTTACATATAAAATAATGTTAAAATGCACATGTCAACATAAAATATTGGTTCTAACTTTACCTTACTTCCTCTAACCTTCTCCCAATGCCTATAATTCCAAAATGACAAAAATTACTAGTCTGATAAGGTCTGGGTCTTCACATGGGTGATGGAAATCATTTCTTCTCAATAGTTAGGGAATTTATGAAGGATATTTTACGGGTTTTATTGAGTATCAAAGCCTACCAACGTTCCACACAGTCATTCTATCAATCACTGGGATGGTGAATAATCTTGAATGAATGATTGTGTGTCTTGAGGGATTGTGTATGCTCAATGTTCATACTCAAATAAAATCGGAGGATAATACAAACTATAAATTAACGCAAAAAAGTACAAATATTCTTCATGAATATGTCATTTCAAATCATATTGCAGGTATAACTTGATATTGAACCTGTTGGTTGGTTTTTTGATTCTTGGAACACATAAAATGGGCCAGACATATTTGGGCAATTGTAATAATGGATATAAATATTGCATAATCTACAATGTTGATTATTTTCTAATTGAGTTCTAAGGCATAGATGAGAACATGAGATTATATCGAATCATATTTGTGGATAATGATCGGGGTGCTCAAATATTTCTATAAGTGAAAATCAATATTCCCCATTAGGGATCAAGCCAGGTGCAAGGAGAATATCCTTAGGTCAGTATGTACACATCTATTTTGAGGCACATGATCGATATAATCAGGTAAGTGGTGGATCCCTAAAAAGGGTTGGGTCTTGAGTGTTGAGGATTCAATAAAGAGGCAGAGATGGCATCTGATTCTCATGCATATCCTGGATAGAGCACCCATTTATCTGGTGTTGAGTAATAAAACTAGATTTGGGCTTGTGAATAAGTGTTACACCTATTGGGAAATCTATGTGCAGTTAGCCTTCATATAATGTCTTACAAATTATATTCAACTAGCCAAATGGGTTTTTTCTTCCCAAATTGCATCAAATTATTATGATATAAAAAAAGAAAAATAATTATAAATTATTTACTAATATTTCTAAATTAAATATAGCATATGATCTTCCATAATCTAAATATCAAAAATCAAATCAAAATTAAATAACTAATTCTAATTTTTTTCGGACACACTTAAATCTACTTATTAAACTAAATATTTTTTATTCACTAAAAATCACCTAAAATTTTGAAAATGAAATATTACCCAAATTTTAAATGGATTTGAGGGAATTTTATCATTGAATTAAATGGAAAAAAAAAAGAAAATTCTATTTCATTTTTAAGCTATCACTATAATTTTTAAAGTAAAATAAATCATATTTAATCACAAATATGAAGTCTGAGTAAACCTAAACTAAATAAGTCCCCATATAACCATTATGAAAAGATATATGGGAAATTAATCCATAAAAAATTATGCATTAACTCCATTATCTTCAAAATATACATCCATAAATTATATTAAATTTTTAATGATAGTGTAAAAAAACTATGGAATGAAAAGAAAATCCCACAAAAATAATACTCATATAAAAAAGAAAAATTTGGAAATAATAAGGGAGAAAATATATTGGGAAGGGAGGGATGGAGAGAGAAAAAAAATATAGTCAACTGAAATTTATGATTTAGAATAAATAATTTCTTTAGTTTCCTTATTAATACTTTTAAGATGTTGACTAAAATATAAATAATTTTTTATGTTAAGGTACAGTCACATTTTTCTTGCAGATACTAGTAGACATGGATATATGTTTCTCTGTAAATGATGAATTTAAGTCTATTATGTACAACCTAAACATTAAAGTTTAATAAAATCATTTGTATCATAAATTATTTTCTAAAATAAAAAAACAAACCATATAATTAAATTAAAATAAATCAAA
Source organism: Viscum album (assembly GCA_963277665.1). Taxonomy (NCBI): domain Eukaryota; kingdom Viridiplantae; phylum Streptophyta; class Magnoliopsida; order Santalales; family Viscaceae; genus Viscum; species Viscum album. The sequence continues at coordinate 306,001,034 of OY728166.1, forward strand.
TAGAACATATTACCAGAATTATCATGTTTTATTAAACAAAAAAATATATATATAATTATTTGGAATGTGTGTGTGCATTATACTAATGTGGAAATTATTGTGAGAATAATTAGAATAAATATAAAATAATTCAAGTGGTAGTGAGTCTAATTGGTAATTTCATAGTAGTAGAGGGATATTCTTCAACTTCATAAGAGAAAAAAAAGTATATCATGTATCCATTAAATATAATTTGTCCATGATATAAAATAAAAGGATCTAAACCAGAAACCTTCATAGAAACTGAAAATGAATTAATCATTTTGTCACCATCATACTATATAATTAATGTCCAAAAATTTTATTTTATAAGGAAAATAATTACAATTTTTTTTATAATAATCTTGAAGGATAAAAAATAATAATAATCAATATAACTGAATTGGAAAGTGAAAAAATCACCTTAATTTTTGACTGAATGAAATACAAATTTAGAATTATTTTTTTAATTTTATAATAAACAAGATTTATATTAATATATTACAAAAGTATATTAGTAAAATAATTATTATAACATCTTAATAATACGAAGACATCATTAAGCTTCTTAATATTGAAGAAAAAAATCATCAAACACCTTAAACATTTAGCACACTACTCAATAATAGAGTATAATTATTTCAATTTCAATAGTCTCATGAATTAATATGTAAAAAACACATACATTAGTATTAGTATCCGGATTTTTTTTTATCATGAATGAAAATAAAATATTTCTGAAATAAATATGGTTTTATAATAATTAAAAAATACATAAAAATAATATTTTAAGAACATTAAAATGACAACTAGAAAATAGTGTTTCTATAAATTTATTTCAATGTAATACAACTAAATATAAAAAGAATGTAACATTTAAGATTTAACACATGATTTAATAAATAATATCTATTCATATAATCACATAATTAAATAAATAAATATTTAAGGTCAATGTTTATAGAATTTTAGTGAAATTATATTTAAACACATAAAAATGAATAAAATAATAGAAAAGGGTTTACAGTGACTCAATGATTTATCTAAAATATTCCAAGGAATGAAAAAATATGTACATATATCTTGGATAAAATATATAAATCTATACTGTTTAATTATATATTAACATCTATCATAGTCCCAAATTTCAAGCACAACCCATCTGTATTCATAGTTTTCAAACATTCTATGATTTCTTGTGAGAATAATATATATTATTAGGAGAATAAATAAGGAAAAATAATGGAATAATGTGTTAAAAGTATGGTTTGATATATCATAGAAATTATTTCTTCATGGTTTATCTCAAAATCAATTGTGGGTTTATGAAAAATCAATAAAGTGTACAAATTGAAGCTCTTAGTGTGAGATTTAGAATGCATACCTCAAATAATTTCATAAATTTAAACAAAAAATCATTTCATGTTGAATATTTTGTGGGAAATAATCTTTGGTTGTGGACAGTATAAAAATAATTACAATATTTTTATGGGAAATTCATGATATATTTATAATCTCTCAAAATATAGTGTAGTGGAAAAACATGGGGTCGATCTAAATGTAGAAGTGTCTCAAATCCCAGTGATTCTCCTAAAATATTTTTTTATATATTTCAATATCATAAATAAAAACATGATGATATTAGTGAGAATAAAAATGATAGTGGATGAGATGTAAAAATTTAACATGAACTAGAAATAGAGAAAACGAAACAAAATAAAGGAAACAGAAGTTAGTAAGAAACAGACCCAAAACTATGTTAATCCACTCTCAAATACCTATGATGGATCTAACGAAAAACAAAACCATCAATATAAACCTCACTTAGTGAAATTTCAATGGATAAAATACACACTTTTTTCACCCAAAACATTTAACCCTCGAGAAAAAAATGACATTTAGTACATAATATCTCTTCTAAAGTAATGGAATCAATCAATAAAACCACCCCATCCCAGAATATATCCTAGAAATATGTTATCTTCATAAGATTATCAAACACAAAAAAACACTTAAATACTAATTCCTAGTAATTTATTAGAACGATGGGATAAATATCAAGGAATAAGGAGAATAAAACATTTCTAATAAGTAGATCTAATGTCACATTTCCAATTTTCCATCATAGTATAGACATAGTGAAAAATCAAAATCATGATAATCTTGATGATCCACTATTTGGGTAGCATCAATATTAAAACCTTAATTCAAAACATGAATATTAATCCTCAATGACTATAATTTTTATCTCACAACGCATTTCAGATGAAAAAAACACTATATTTAGAAATTGGACCTAGATCGAAAAAGAGATATAATGTGGAAGGAGAATCATGGTTTGTTTCTTTCTCATTGAAAATTATCTTGTATCCAGGAATAGATAATTGAAAACCTCAATCCCTCTACTTATACAAAAATAAAAGATAAAAATAGATACAAGATAATCTAACAAGAAGATACATCCACATTGTATTCTCCCAGGATATCTTCATTCACTTCTGGTGAAATCCCTAATGAGTGTAGTAATTATCCTCTTAAGTAATATGATAGCCCAACATGCTCTTAGATTTAGAATAATAAATATTTCTATAATTATACACAATATTCTGGTATCTAATGTTCCTATATTTTATTCATTTTAAAATTTTAGGTCACCTGTGTAAATAAATTCCTAATTTAAATCTCACTACTTCACTTTCCCAAAGATTAAAAAACCCATAATTGACCCTTTGAAGTGCCTAGAGTATATATGGTCCAACATAATCCCCATTAAATTGAAAAGTACCTCATAGTAATCTACATAAACATTATATAACTTCCTTTTAATATGAGTACCTTTACGGAGGGGAGAATAAATTTACCTTTACATAATCTGATAGATTCTCAACAATTTTTAAACATAATTTTATTTCATGAAATTAAAAAAATTAGCCTAGGTAAGATTCCAACATTGCAGGTTCACACTATTGATATTCATAGGTATTTAAAATTGGTAGTAAAAATTAGTAAATAATCATATGTCAAATATTATACACTATTGACCAAACCTATTTAATCATCATAGTCACAACAAAACATCACTTGAGAAACACATAAAGCACCTACAAAGCACTGTTATTCACCATTGAAACCATATCACTTAGGGATACCACCTTCATCTTCATCAAAATTCATAGGGAACTCGACCAATATATTGTATTCTTTTTCAATCAATATCTTATTCATTAATCATATTCCAAGTTTAGTGAGTTTTATCATAAAACAAACGTGTTCAGTGTGGTTGGCCTCAAAAAATATTCATCACCATTCAGTTTCCCTCATCAAACTACCATGTCTAGTTTGAAACTTGGTATCAATTGAATTCAGGTTTTCATGAATTGATGATCATCATCATCATTATTTTTGGTCTGGAAGGGAAATAGTGGTGCTTTTCAAATTAATTCAAATTTCCATTAGGCATAGTGGATAAAGACATAGGTTAGCACATATTATATCTCTTTAGTCTCAGTTTTCTTCATCAGTTTTATAAGGCTTGATTTCGGGTTGAATTTCCCATATTTATCCTTGAGGTTGAGAATATTGGGATTAAATTCCTCTAGTCACCCCCAGGTTTGTTTTTTTATTTAGTCAATGGGGTTCAATATCATTATCTATGACTTGCCCCCTAAAAAACATCTTGTGAATGAATTCATCTCGACTTCAATTATTATGTTTTCGTTAATATAGGAGTTGAGATATTCAACCTATATTGGCATAAAATCATTATTAGAAATTAATCTTCCACTTAGATCAGTTCTTTAATAGGTTATCTTTCTATCCTATATAAGGTAGGGATCTAGCTTGGTTGATCCTCATTTTTTCATATGGTAGCACAAATTCACGGATATTCGTACCCTATTCTTGTGGTCACTTTGTATTTAATTATTCTAGTATCTTATCACTACCTTCTTGCAGTCACATTTCGACTCATGGAAGGCTGAGTGAATCAGGTATGGAATCTTGGAGATTCTTATTGTGGTCACATAGCATGTATGTTTTGATACCCCACTTGTTTTCACTCTTTTCCTTTGATTATTTTCCTACATGATATCTTGACATTCATGGTCACTTCATACATTTATGTGTTAACATAATTTTCTTCATGTGGTAGGTCCTAGTTTTTAAATTATCCCACCTTTAGATTCTAGTTTGACCATATTACCAATGATTCATAATTTTTTTCCAGACTTTATGTATGGTCAATTAATCTATAGTAAGACCACATGTCAAAAAACACGAAATATAATATTAATTAAAAATTATCAATTGAAAATACTAAAATTATTACATTAAATAATCATTTGAATTTCATAACATCACAAGATATTTTAATCCACAAATATATATATATATATATATATATATATATTCAACTGTTGAACTTTGAGAAAATGAATAACAATCAACCACATCAATTAAAAAAAATAATATTTACATTTTAATATATTTCCAATTAAGAAAATGTATTTTAAAAAATAGGAAATGTGACCCAGAAAACATTCCAATCAATTCCAAAAAAATAAAAATTTCCAAAAAACGTAAAAATAATGACATTTTCATATTAGGTTGAAAAATATTCAATAATATTTTAATTAAATAATATTTTCACATCAAAAAATTATTAAATTCTTATAGGTGATGTGTCAAAATTATCCAAATAAAGGACACAACAATGGATAGTATAAAACATGGATTGATGGGTTTTAATATTTAAGGGTGATAGTTTCAAAGGATTTCAAGAGGGTGATGATGTGATGTGAGATATCTTCTCCTTCATTGTAGGATATTTTCTTCGTCATGGATAATAGTTGGTTTTATAGGGATAAATTCAAGAATGACAGGTTTTTTATGGGCACTTCAATATTGTTCATATATTTCCAACAATTGTTACCTAAAATATAATCAGTTTCATAAAACACCTTTAAAATAATTTATATTTTTTAATATATCATAATATCTATAAAATTTATTATGAAATATTCTATTTTCATTATTAAACATTGTAAGAAGATAAAATTATTTATATTTGTATTAATAATGTTTAAAATAATAAAACTAATAATGATATAAATTAACTTAATCCTTGTTTTATAAAACATGATCTTTTTACAACATGAATTTTGTATTATTATTATGTTTATATAAAAATATACATATAATAAATGTTGTTAATTCATATGAAATTAATAGAATAATAATATTAAAAATATTTACCTTATTAAATATTATTATTAAGAACAAGTAAATTTATTTATATTGTTTAATATCACTTTTATAAATACACAAATAAGTGTGTTGTTGAAGTCATATTGTTAAAAAATTCTTGTCGTGATGCCCCCCCACACATATCCCATATAGCCCCTTTTATGACTAATTTAGATGTAATGTAGTTAAATAGGAGAGTTGATGTTTTAAGACCATATCCCTGGAATGATATAGGAAGGTCATGTTGAATCATCATAAATAAAATCTTATAAATGAAGTTATTATTCCTTCTATCAGAAACACCATTCTACTATAGTGCATTTAGAGTAATGAGTTGTAAAATAATTCCACTACCTCTCAAATGATTAACAAATTCTTTGTTTAAGTATACATCACCCTGCTCAAATTGAAGAATCATAACACTTTTTCATGGTTGACTATATGCATTATTTATAAATTCTTTAAAATAATAAAATATTTAAAATATGACCCTCATTATAAATAAATAAACACGTTAATTAAAGTCATTAATAAATTTCAATAAGTACCTATAACCCCTAATATCTTGAGTACTCCTTGCTCCACATACATTATTATATATAAGATCCAATAAAACACTGTCTCTCTTACCTTTACAAATTAAAGGCATTTTTTGGATATTTTACCAAATAAAAAATATTCAAATTTATCAAATGATTCATAATTAAATTACACTGACACTCCACATAAATGTAGTTGTTGTATGTGTTTCACAATTATATTCCCCAAATGATAATGTAAAAAATAAGTAGTGTTAGAATCAATCATGACCTTATTATCTGGAATGTTAGTCACTATATTATCCATATCCATAGTGTATAACCAATTTATCATATTCCCAAAGCCATAAAAAATCTGTCATATATATATAATAGCTCTTATTCTTAATAGCGGATGATAATCCATTCATATTTAAACAAGATACATAAATAATTATTTTTTTTGTTGAAATATAGTAATAGTTTTCCAATTATAATAAAATCACTATGTAGAATTATATTATATGTGTCAAACTCTAATGTGATGAATCATTCTCCATTTCTATGATATAGATTTAATTTCTTTAATAATTTCACTTATATTTTTATGTCAGTGTTCATACGCACAAATATATGATGTAGACTCGGTATGGAAAGAAAATATTGTTATTTTTCATGGGTAAATTAATGAAAAAATACCCTAAAATTCTAAAGTCTTTTATGATCATATTTACATGATGTATTTTTATAAATATTGAGAATAATTGTAATACCTGACCTTATTTAGTAAAATTAATTGATTATTTTATATTTTTTGAATTAATTTTTATGTTTAAAATTTATTTGTATATTTTTTATTTTCTGAAAAAGGAATGAATCCCTATCAAGATTATATACATTGAAGATCAAAGGATCCGTAAATATTTAATTCATTTTCATAACTAGTAAAAAGATATAAATTTTACCTACATCATATCCTCCAACGGTAGTAGTATCAAATATTATTTGTGTTATATCGCATAATGTAATCAATGAGTGGACCATAGATATATCATCAATTCCAGATATGGTAGATAAGAGTAGCAGTAAGAGGAAAATAACTTAGGATTAATTCCAGTGTAGACATCAATATTACATGATCATTGCTTATATCACTACATAATAGAATGTAAACATGCCAATACTACCCCATGTTTGTACCTCATGTAGTATAAACCCAGTATGTTATCTATGTCCACTGGTTGGGACATATATAACTTTCTAATACTTCAAATACCCTCAATGATTACAATGAACTTCACCCAATATATTTTACATAGTGACACATTGTTTTGGGGGAGATGAATAGAAAAATAGCACAATAATCAAACACATCAACACTACAAACAAGGCCAGCACAACTGGTGTTACACCTCCAATATTATTTAATGTTTCTACAGATGATGGGTCCATCACCCAACACTACTAGTTTTAAAGGACCATTTAGATATTTATTCAACACTGAGATGGTTTGAATTAGTTATTGGTGACTTTTTATCCATCATAAATCTTTTTAACCAATTATTTTTACATAATAACTAATTAATTTAAATAGATCTATAATTCTATCTTCTCTCCATTGTCTCTGCATGAAACGCATCAAAACACTCACAAAAAAAGAGGTATTATATTTACTAGGTTTACCATTCAAAAAGAATGGTTTATCTATGGTACGAATTGGAAAATATGATGATCACAACAACCCACTAGTAATGAACCTGTGAGATAAAAGAAATATGGTTTATCAGTGAACTTGATTTTCACTTTATTCTCTTGAATGTGCATTAAAATCCCATTGGATCATTATAGTACCTCCCAAACATTTTACAATAAGTGTGGGTAACAAAATTAATTTATTTTCCTATAAAGACTCTAGAATTTTTTAATGTGCTACTTAGATCTTCTTATTCATCTTCTCTTACATAAAATATAGTATGTAAGCACTTCTCATTCTCCTATATTAATATAAGTGTTCACACATATTTTTATTCTTCATAATAATAAATAGAGTTTTTTATTTTCTTCTTCTTTGAAATGGTAAACAAGGAGAATAAAATGAACACATAAAATTATTCTTCTTTTCTTACACCATATAATGGAACATTACTCATTATTTGTAAATTATTTTCCACAATACACTCCCTCTTCTCTTCTTTCTTGTTTTTATTTTTTCTTTAGTGAAACAGTAGTGCATTGGTTCTTCCTTCTCTTCCATTCCTCAATACTCAAATATATAGTCATATATACTATTAACTTTGATAAATATTTTGGTAATTTAAACCCATAATTTTTCATAACCATATACTTTGACCTACATGATATGTTTATATATCTTGTAGTGAATTTCTCTACAAATTTTTCTTCTATAAATAATTATTTTTATATTCACGATATTTCGTTAATATTGTTTCCATTAAATTATTTATAAAAACTTCATGATATTTATCATTTAAATATTATTTTTTGTCAATAGTTTAATTCATTCTTTTTTCCTTCTAAAATTTTGAATATATTTTTTTATTTCTTCATAAAATTTGAAAACATCATGTCCTCTTATATTCTATTGTATAACTCACCACTCTAATTTCATCAGATAACTCTATAAAATATGCTTCAAAAAATTAATCTATGTATGTGTCAATATCATGTAAATTCTAGTTTCAATTATTGTTACTTACATTATGGTAAAATTATCTCACAAATATTATTTCCCCATCCTACATAAATAGTTAAAATCATGATTTAATGAATCATGATAGCTAGAAACTTGAAAGCCCATATTACATAGCACTATCTAATTCAAGTCTTTTCTAATGCCACTCCTTACATATCCAAAGTCTAATATGACTCATCTAAACTCCATCATTACTCATATGAAGTGCAAATCTATTCATCATAAATAGTGATTTACTCATATGAACCCGTGATTGACTCATCTAATGTTATAGTTTACTCTTTCGTTGTAGTTTTTTTACCATTCCTAACTTCTAGTTAACCTCAATAAGTTTTGAAAACACTAATACAAACTTCTAGAACACTCTTATACAGTATATGAATCATACTTATGAAGTTTAATACTTTCAAATGAGCTACATTTACCTTTTTAAAATATCATTATGTAGTATCAAGCACTCTAAACCAAACATTAAACCTTCTAAACTTCTCTTATTTTATTTTAACTTCATCAATATTGTCCTTATATGTTTATACTTATCAAACAATTTAAGGACAGACTTCCAAATATACCATCCTCATAGAGATTAAAAGAATTATCATTATAAATTTTCTATGTAATGTTTCCAAAAATACCATCCTCATATACATAAAATAATGTTCATTATATGTTTTCCAAAAATCTTCCAAATACAACATCCAAGATCCTTTTCAAATTCAGAAAACATTCTCTTTTAAATTTATATAACACATCATTGATGTCCCGTTATTATTGATATTAATTAAAAAATAAATATAACACACAAATAGTGGGATCAATAATCTCACCCTTTTTATGTTTTACTATACCCACAAAAATGATATGTTAATATATACTCACTCCATTTATTCCCCCTATCACCATTATTGGAAAAATAGAAAAGTACTCAAGAATGTTATTTATATTTATAATCAATAAATGTTCCATCAACCATCCCACTCAACGTATATATGAGCCATAGTTGGTGTAGAAAATAAGTGGGTTTTATATAGATAACACAGTTTTCCATTATCAGTTGAATTTGATACAAACTAAAATGAGGCGCTATTTAACTTGCATATGTCTCCAATGGATGTGAAAACATTTATAAAATTGGGGAAATAAAATTGATACCAATTGTAATAAATATTATTATAAAATATTTTAACCTATTTCTTTCACTTAATTCATCACACAGGTAAAACACATTCATGTCTGATTGACATGATTTAATTTTATAAATTAGCTATGATTCTTATTTAAACAAAATTTTCAAGAAATTAATGAAAAATAACCCCCCCATAATGTTTGATCATATTCTAGTAACCAAGGATAGGAGATTAATAAATCCTACCTTTTCAATGACACACCTTCAAGCACTCTACGAAATTTATAATTTTCATTAATTGAATTGTTCAGGTAGCTTCTTCAATCATTTTTTACAAATATACCCCTTAAGGGGACTCCTCTAATAACCATAATAAAGGTATATTTATTCCATATATATATTAAAATATTTCCATAGTAGATAATGCACTAAAATGGTTCTTTTAACACTACTATAATTATTTGACAACATTCTTTAACTTCATAAATAATGATCCTTTCATCAAATATTATTTAGAATATTGTTTGAGAGATAAATCTATGATTGATCTTTCTTATTTTATCTATTCAATTTTGAAAACATACACACTTTCTCAGGTTATCCCGTTGAGAACAAGCTTCACTATAAATTCCATATATTTTATGCACAAAAACACAACACAAAAGGTAAGAGAATATGGTGTAACTACTTGTTCCTAAATGTACAAAGAAGGTTTGAGAATATTTTTTAAACAAATTTTATCCATTCACTAAGTTATTCATTCTTTAACATATATACTTTGAATATGTTTTTACTTTAGGAATCATGGTTCGCTTATTATTTTTAACTTCATTATGTAGTGTACATGTCTTTTCAAATGAATTTTTGTGCAATATAGTCTTCATCCATCTTATAGATTCATTATATGCTTATGGGATAGTTTAACAAACATTGGAAGTTTGTTCAGTCTTGTTTCATCCCCCACATAGATATTCATTATCTCTTTGGTTTTTATTTATTGACAACCATTCTGGAATTCAACATCTTCTTGTGAAATTTACCTTTTACCTTTACCACTTGATTTTTATTATGTTTCTTCTATGTTCTTATCCATTTCAAGATCTATTGTATAAATAATTTAACACTCCTTAGATATATTGGTATCCATATTTGAGTTCCCACATTCCTTCTTCTATGTTATTTTAATCAAATCTAACTTTTTGATTTCTTTTTGGTTTTATTTCCCCTTTTTATTTTTATTTCCCCCATCAATACACACACCGATTGATTTTTTATTGAAGTATATGTAATTCAATATTCTTCAACAATAAAATTATATTTTACATTTTGTAATATAACTTTTCCTAATCTTCTTGGACCTATCACCATAGAATTTATCACATGTCTTCTTTGAAATCTTCCTGGGAATATTCTAATTTGAATTATTATTTATCTTTCTTCCAGGATTGTCTATTCTATCTTCATAAACATATGTGGTCTTATTGTTTCTTTTTATTTTAATAGATAATGATATGTACATGATTTATATCTGTGAGTATATTGATTTAAAACATCAATAATTTATCCAATCTTTCCCATTATTATTAAAGATGAATGATTTTTCATAATCTGTAGGTGTTACTTCTTCTTAGGATTTATACCCCCTTGAAATGGGATTTCATTGTACGTTTTTATTTGAAGTATTATGCATAAAATCTAATTCACCATTCCAAAATATGTTACAACACCAGTAATAACCCATGGATCTTGATCTACTCTTATGAAATTCAATCTATCAAGAATTTATAGATTTCATAGAATGAAAATTTTGGGCTTTCTCCACCACTGGTAGAGACTATTTTAGGGGATACGAACTAAGACGCCTTATTATATCCACCATTGAGATAGTTGTTGGATTATAATATATTTTTTATACAATATACTTTTAAACTAGTATTTTTTTTGTGAAAATGTATTTAGTATAAATAGTAGAATTAAATATGGGTGGAAATATCTAATTTGAGGCTGGTAGTGAAATTTCATAAAATTATTTTAGGATATTTTTTCCAATTATTATAGGTATTTTGAAATGGGAATACTCCTTATAATATTTTTTGGTTGTATCACCTTTCACTATTTATTGTGAGATCTCAATATGTGTCATTTCTAGATTTTCTTTTTTTACTTCAAAATTTACACATCTCATATTGAAGTGTTCTTCTGATATTCAATCAACATAACTCTTTCTCTACAATATTTTTTATAATATTGTGAAGATAATATTCAGGTATAATATACTTCTCTTTCATCAAATTATCAATCTATTTTTTCTTTCGAGCTTTAAGTTCAAGTTCAACATTTCTCACATCAATGCAAGTCTTTTTATTATTTTCCAATACATGGAACCATTATTCAAATTTTTTAGAATTCTCATATTTTTATAGATTTTATTAATCCACTATTATTCAAATTTACGTCAAATTTATCTAATTATTAATTCATTACATAAATAGATCCAATTTATTTTGGGATATTTTTAAATATATAAAATTTATTTTTAGAAGATTTCTCTAGTTCTCTTGAATATTCTTCAAGTTGAGTGATTTATTCCTATATAATTTCCAAATTTTTCCATATAAAAAACTAATACTTATGGATAATATATTATCATGAGCTTTAATGTATCATTAAAAATATCTTTTGGCATATGATTACTCCCACTAGTTCTTGAATCTTCTTAGGGAAAATCTTCACAAGAATTTTCACATGCCTCATATTCAATTGATTGATTTGATTTAACTGAGGTAGAATGGTTTTACATTATCATAGTGGTATATTGAAGAACCTATTATTCTCCATTTTTGTAAGATTTATCTTCATTAATAATATGGAATAATGGAAATGGAACTCCTTCTTGTTATATTAATAGAGTTGCCTTTTTAAATCTTCCATTTTCCTTGTCATTTCTATTAATTGTAGTCTCACTAGAGATTAAATATTGATTATAAATATATGTGATATCAACAAAAATATGTTAATTGAAAATTAACTAAGATACTTATATGATCAAAATAGAACAACAACAAAAATTGATAATCCAATCAGGGGTGTTCTGGGCTATGATACAAATTAAAAGTACTTCATATGGATGAATTCAATTTTTAGAGTGCGTTGAATTATTTTTGGTTACTCTTTAATGAAACTAAATCTTTTTATTCATTTTCTTTTACCTATCCACTTTATATGGATAATAGATCTCTCATTATCACTTATCACCATATTCTTTTCATGCAACACATCCAAAAACACACACACACATAAAGGAGACATAATATTTTCAAGGTTTTCCTTTCAATAAGAAATGATAATACTTGGTGTGGATAGTAAAACCCCAGGATCACATGACCCACTAGTAATCAAAATATGTGATATAAAATGAAGGGTATATCCATGAAATTTTGTTTCACTTTAGTCTCTCGACAGTGCATCAACATTCTTTTGGGACATTATACTACCTACCAAAACATTCAAAATAAATTTATATGAAAATATGAAATTATTTCACCAATATAGAATCTATAAGTTATCAATGTGATACTTGCGTATTATTATTATTATTCATTTACTTCAATTAATATATAAAAACACTTATACATTTTCTATATGCATAGTAGTGTAAACACACCTTCTTCTTTATAGATTAAAATTGGGTGTTTCACATTATTATTATTCCCAATTGTAACCAAGGAGAATAATATGACTATTTATCCTTCTTCTTTTATTGCACCTCAACAAGATAACTTCTTCCATATATGAGAATCAAAATGTACACCACACTCTCTCTATCTATTCTCTTATCTCTTATTATTATTTCTTAGGTGAAATAATAATGTACTTGTTCTTCCTTCTCTACCTTTATTTGACTCTCATAATGGAGTTTAATCTACTCTTATATTTGATGATAAGTTCCTCAATTTAGCTGCAATGTCAATTCTCATCCTTGTACTTTGACCTATGGAATATATTTATATATCATTAAATATTGGTTCTCTTCACATTATACATCGATAAATTCTTTTTTTTATATTCATGATATTTCTTGAATATTGTTAACTTTAAATAATTTATGAAAATATCATGATATTTATGATCCAAATATCATGATTTATCAATATTTTAATTCATATCCATTTCCTTTTAAAAAGCTGAATACATCGAATTTTTTTTCTTAATGAAATATGGAAACATCATGGCTTCCTATTTTCTTCCAAAAAATTCAGAACTATCTTCTATTCATATAAATCCATGAAATCATCTTCACAAAATAAATCCACATATGTATGAATATCATGAAAAATAATATCGTATTTTGAGTTCCTTACATTGCAGCATAGGTCACTAATATATTTGCATTCTTTATCCTCTATCAAATGATAGAATCACAATTTTACGAATCATGATATTTAGAAACTTGAAATATCATCTTACATAGAATCATCCAATTTATGACTCTTTGTAAGTCACTCTTTACTCATATAAAGTTTGGGAAAAATATTACAAAATATATCTTTACTCATACGAAGATAATAAAAATTCATCTGAAGTGGCGAATTACTCATCTAAAGTCACTATTAACTCAACAAGATTCATAGTTTACTCTTTTGTAGAAGTTTTTTAGATTTTCTATCTTCAAGTTACCCTTCAAAAGTTTTTGAAACAACTCATATGAACTTATCAAACACCATTAAAAAACCTACACATTATCCTTACATAGATGAATAATTTCATATGATATTTATCTCTCTTTTTCAAATATCAGTATGCATTACCAAGAACATAAAACCCAATTTCCAATATTCTCAACTTTTCTTCTTTTATTTTAATTTCCTCCACACCATCCTTATAATTTTATAATTCTCAAACAATTTAAGGATACACCTCGACCAATTCCTTCCCTATAGAGATAAAAGATTGTTCATTATAAATTCTCTATGTAAATTCTCTACAAAATCCGTCCCCATAGAGATATAATATTTCTCACTATAAATTCTCCATGGAGATTCCCAACAAATAACTTACTCATATAGATAAAAGAATTGTCATTGTGAATTATCCATGGAACTTCCAAAGAAAACATCAAAAGAAATATTCCAATAATATTTTCAATTTCACTCCCATTACTCTTCTATATTGACATCATGCTTCATTGGTTTTCCATGATTATTAATATTCATTGACAAATAATATTACACACATAAAGTCGGAGAAGCATAGTATAGTTATAACATCATGTGGTAGGAAACTGAAGATAATTCAGACACCAACACAGGTAACATCATCACACCTTCACTATCTATTTAAATAAGAATCCATAAAATAAGTGTAAATCCTATTCATAACAATTAATGGAGAAGATACGCACTTAGAACATAGGAATTCCGATTGGGTCCCTTAAATATTCCCCATTCCCATTGTCAAACTGAATTAGTAAATAACTCAAACAAAAATACATGTGGAGGAAGATCTAGGAAATCTAAAGAAGAATATCATAGTCACCAATCCCCACATTCCTGAGGCTTAGTAATGAAGATATGTCAAGGCTTTACTATCCATGTGGAAATATGTCACAAAGAACCTATACCACATGGGGTGATCATTTTATACCAAGGGATAAGAATAGTGATTTAAAGTAGTAACTATCCAAATAAGAATTTATTTTTTCTCTAATATGTACAAGTTATAGTTTATTTTTCCTACTTCCTACATTTCATTTTTATTCTATAGTATTGTGTTCTGATCACCTATGTATTTAGCTTTATTCATGTTGAAGGTTAACCAACTATTTTTATTTTATGGTATACATCCAATGTAGTTTTTAATTTTTAATATATATTTCCATTATTTCTTTGTCGGTTTTCTCACTCTAGAGATTCATAGTGTTCTTTGATGCGGGTTAGTGAGAATTTATTACCATCATATTTCATAAAGATGGTTTATTTAAACTGTCTATTAAATCAAGAATCAACTTCCTTAGCTATCAAGTATATAATTAGGCGACTCAGTGGTTTTGGAGGGATTAATATTTGATAATGAATATATAGATTGAGGTATATTATCTAGTATTTGTGATTTTAGGTATATGAACCATAATAGTGGATATTTTATGTGAATAAGACCAGGG
The DNA here is from genome assembly GCA_963277665.1 of Viscum album. Taxonomy (NCBI): domain Eukaryota; kingdom Viridiplantae; phylum Streptophyta; class Magnoliopsida; order Santalales; family Viscaceae; genus Viscum; species Viscum album. The sequence continues at coordinate 306,016,813 of OY728166.1, forward strand.
TACAAGTATACATCTATTTAGATGTTTGAACCATCATACATAGACATATTAGTTCATTATGATATTTAATGTGTGACAATTATTCTCAAATTAGAATACTGATGTTGGAATTATGATAACATGTCATTAAAAATAAATATATTTAGAACAAAAATTTTATAACAATAATATGAAGAAATCAGTTAACTCATAAAAACTGATCCATAAATATTACCTTCATCATTCATATATATTTTTATTACATGCACCTTCAATTTATTTCAACAAATTGTCACCCCTATTTACATATCTTTCACTAAATAAAAACATAAAAATATTAAAATGTGACAATCTATGATCATAGTGAATTTTATATCGACCCTATGAGATGATATCAATGTAATCCAATATGCTGAAATTGATATGGTTATAAATTTTAATTTCATTGAATCAATGAAGATACTATTCAAATTTTGGTTTCATTACAATGTAGTGGAAACAAATCACATTGTGATTCTAATTTTTTTTGTCATTTTTATTTTCTTAATTCATTTTAATATTGCATGATATAATGAAGAATCAGTTTAGTGGGATATTTTATTGAGTTTTTTGTGCTTACTATGTGGAATATGGGTAATATTTATAGGAATGTTATACTCAATAATAGAGGAACTCAACATATAATGGATAAGAAAAAAAATCTACTTGAGCTAAAAATGATACTAACATAATTATGAAGAAGTTAGTTTAGATAATATAGGACCAAGATAATATTATTGAAGAGGGGGAATGTTTTATCCAATGGAAGCTAGAAGAACCCAAAACATCCGATTTTAGATTTTTTGAAGATATCAATGATCATTGGGATAATTAAACCAAGTTGATCATGAGACATTTATTGGAGTATTTCCTACTACCTAACACACTAAATGATGTTATCCTACAGGATTTTCACATAATGGAAATATTGAAATGGTCATTTATGTTGTGTATTAATCTATTTTTTTATTTTATTTAACATTAGTTATTTACATATTCTTTATGAAATGAGATTATAGTTTCATCGCATTGGATGATTTCCCCAGACGTTATTAATGATGATGTTATAGAATAGGTGCCTTGGAGTAAATAGAGTATGGAAGTTATTTTTTTTTATCAAAGGATATTGATGAGGGAATTGATTCAGAGTTATAAAATCGAGTACAAATTACTACTCAAAACTATGAAGAGATTCCACTCCCTAACACAAACAAGGGAAAATTAGTGGATTCCATAACACCTCAAGTTAAAAGATAAGAGTACATATACATTATTTGTCCACCACCATTCAAGATTATTCTCACTGAATAGAGGGTGGACACATAGAATATTTCCCAAAGGGACCACAATATTTAGTGTATTCTAAAGAGTACAGGAACAACAAGGATTTGGGGGTTCAAATCACAAACTCCACACCCGCTATAAGATTAAGGATGGTAAAATATCACTATCTAGTTATAGGTGATGAAAATATGTAACCTTTTGTGAGGTTAACCTAAGTCTTCTTTCCATTTCAATTATCATTACCTTATGTTTCTAATAAATTTCTTATGTTTCATTATTATAGGTTATCATATGAAATTGGATAGGATCTTAATTCATGATTCCACTAGAAAATAACCTGCTGTTATTCTTCTATGAAATTTATTTACACTTTCCTTATTCATTACGAATGACAGAACATACAAAAAGGGTAATAATATCTAAATGTGGGGGAGGTACATCTACTTGTTTTAGGATTTCATGTCATTTCAAATATTTATTTTTAGAGAGTTTTATATAAAAAATAAATAAAATTAATGAAATTATATAATCTATTTAATTAAATTAGTAATGTTTAAGGAATAATTTAAATTGAGATATCTAAACCTTTTATAAATTTTTATATACTTTTTATTCTAAAATTTAATTTTTTAATAGGAATGTAATTTCACCAAATATGGAGATATGAAATATCAAATATGATAGTCTTGGGAGGTTTTTAAAAAACTAAAATCTTCTCATAATTTTACACTAATTGATATAATTTAATCCATATCATGATCACAAGAAAAAAATATAATATTTCAATGACAAATTGAAAAATAAAATACTATGTCAAAATTATTAGGAATGACATTGAAATCCCATATGAAATTTCACTCGATTTGATCCTAAAAAATCGTATGAAAATTATTTTAATCATTTAAAATCCATGAAAAACATGTCAGGTTTCCAAATTACAATACTATTATCATCGCCAAACATACTCCTGATTTTTTTTTAAAATTTTTCATATCAAACAAGTGTGGATGGTAAGGGTTTTTTAAGGGATTCAATGGAAGATTGTTTACTTATTTGGAAGATTTTAGAATTTTATATTTTATGTTGGGTATGAGTACTTCAAAACAAATTATTGAAATTAAAAGTTCAATATATTTCTCCAAAAATAAATAGAAAAAAAAATTGTACAAAAATAAAAAAAATAGAATAAGGGAATAATTGTTTATAGTGACCATTGTTATTTTGTCCACCATGAAAATAGGAACATTTTAAGATGGAAATGGTATATGTAAGGGAAATGACTAAGGTAATAACATTCAGTGTCACACTTTTAGACCCTTATTTATTATTTTATAGTCACCCATTCTCATTATATCTTTCTTTTTCATAATATACCCATCCACCTTCAACCACAAAATAACCATGTAAATATATTGATATTGATATAGAACTTTGGATGCTTTGTGTTGGAATAAGAAAATTAATATGCTTATAGTGATTCATTACTATGTTTGATATTCATAATTTTATTTGAAAATAACAATTTAATGATGAGAGAAAACATATCAAGGAATGTGTGTACAAAAGATCATGGGTATAAATTAAAGTTGGAATGAACCTTAATGGGAAGAAATAAAAATCAAGGATCTGAGATTATATATGGTGCCTTGGATTTAAAAGTATTTCTTAAATAAACTATTCAAATTTAACATTACATTGGTATTTCATTTCACTTTAATTAATTTAATTTTTTTCCCAAATAGTATATTAGTTTATGTTTAGGTTGATTAGATGGAAAATTTCGTCATTTTTCATGTGTAATTTAATGAAAAAATACATTAAAATCCTCAAATTATTTTGTAATCATATTGATTTAATGATTTTATTAAATCTTGATAATAAATTTTGATCATATATAGATTTATTGAAATTAAATGATTGTTTAATTATTTGATGTTTTGGGAAGTAATTTTTATGAATTAACTATAATCAATAACATTTTATTATTTGAAGGAGGGAATCAGTTCTATCAAGAATATATATATTAAAGATAAATGGATCTATGAAATTTTAATGCAATTTTACAATAATCAACATGATAAAAATTCTTGATGAATCATAAACTCATATGGTTGAAGCATCTAATATTTTTTATTCCATATCACATGAGGGAATCAACATGTGTGAAAAGGAACCCAAAAGAACATGGATAATTTAGTGAGATGTGGGTGAATCGGTGAATTCACTACTGCGACACAAACACAGTAGGAACAATATATTTTCACAAGGATCATTAATCAAAATTAATAGTTATATTTTTATAATGATTTGGTAAACCCCATGATTATTCATTGCACTCTAATCAACATGTGAATTATAAATGTGTAGGGATGATCATTGAACATGTGATACATAGTGTTTCGTCCAACTTGTGTAACATTGTCCAATGTAAACATATATATAACAATTGAAATCATAACAATAATAGAGTCTTCATCAATCATAAAACTCCATAAATTTGTTGTTGATCTTCTTCTTCTACTTCTTATACTCTTCATCTTCTCTGTCTTCTTCTTCTTCCTTTTCTTTTTTCTTTAATTATCTATACTGTCAGAACAATAATTTCTACACACTATCTCTTAAAAATGTATTCTCATATGATTTATGTTAGAACATCCACTTCGACAATTACCACATTTTTTATAGCCATCAAATATGTCATGGAATTATAATCACTGTTACATATGATGAAAGGGTGGTGCATGCCATCACGACATACCAAATTTAGAAATTTATAAACCTACAACTAATGCAGCATTAGAAGTATAGTTGACCTCATGGATAGAATTATTGTAGACAATAGTAATATATTCATAGAATAATGTTTATGGAAATGAATTTTAGTCTGATAAAAACTAAAAAATCAAGAAAATAAAGTAACTAAATAAAATTACTAAAACTATCTTTATTGATGGGGATGAAAATGATAGAATTGGAGTTTTGAATCATGATACAATGTTTATAATTTTATTCCCACATATGAATAGTTTATTATTAAATTATCAACTAATCATAATTAAAATTAACTACCATATGATCTCTTTTTATTATGTTAGATAGTACTCTAATTTATTTATGAAGATTATCCAATATTTTATTCTCTGATATAATGAATAATTCATGTAAAAGTTCATGATCGAATCAATTGATGAAATACCATAACCTATTTTTCAAAAATTCAACATATATATATTTTTCAAGTTATCTTATATTAGATAACTTTTTAGGAATCACTTTCATGAGTTGGAAGAGAAATCGCACAAAATATTAATATTTCAATTGATATTATTATTATTTTTTGTATTATATCTCCAATGACTTATTATTTTTTCATGAATGTTATAGAATTAAAAATAAAAAAAATATCGCATGTCCTCTCACCCATGATTAGGTATTAGGAATCCCATGAATAGGAACTAAGGCATGTGTTAATATCTCATATGGTAATAAGGGTAGATACAAATAGAATTTGAATGAAAAAAATCAAATTAATAAAAAACTATTTTTAATCAAATATTGTTCACTAATATTTCAATGGAAACACTATCACATTTTTCAAACATTGAAATAAATAATTCAGTTATCGAAATAATAAACCTGAAACAAAAATTATTTAATATAAATCATTGTGTTTGTGTCGACAAAAATATTACCAGAAGCCTCCACTAGAGATAATTGAATAATAAATTTCATGTTGTCATTCAATGTATTTCTTAATTTGAACCACCACACATATTTTCGATATGTGTGAATTACCACCAACCGTAAACATGAATTGAACCATATCACAATAGATGTTTCTAATGGGTGTCAGGAACATGAACTATCACCTTGAGAAGATGGAATATGAACCATCACTAAAATGTCATAAACACCATTTTAAAATCACCACATGCAGTTAATTTTACCAAAATAGAAATTGTACACAATATTGTATATGTTTAGTCAATGATGGAGTCTGAACAAGGCTTCTCAAAGTTACTATTAGGTTTGCTACATGATGATGAATGTGTCGCATAAGAATATTTTAGACTGGTTTGGTGAGACCATAGTCAGATGAAGGATGAGGTGCTTCAGTTGTGATGGAGGTGTGATACAGCGGGGCTCCAGTGGGGATATTTGTAGTATGTAGGTGTAGGTATCTGGGGTAAGAGGCATGTTGGACTGGGGTTTTATAATGGTTAAAGTAGGGTATGGTGTTCCCACATGAATTTTAGAGTTTAATGGGATGGAAGGAACCCTTGTAAATAACTCTTTCTATTTGATCAAAGAGAAATATCTGAAAAAATGATCAATAGATGTTCATTCATCCAAATACTTTAGTATGAACAACCTTGATGGCTGCATAATGTTATTGGGAAGATTTAAGTTAGATAACCACATCACATGAGCTTGTGTACTAGAACTATGATAAAATACCACCCCATCAGCAGAAAAAAAATATATAATTTCACATCACCCAAAAATAGAAAAGGAAATAAAAAAATAATATTTATGTGATTCATATTTTTCCTTCCATCTAGAGGATAACACTACAAAAATATTTCATTAATGAGATATAAGAAATCACGACACTAATTTTTCACTTTCTATACACTAAAAAATCCCAAACAATTAATTCAAAACCAATTTTCTTTTTCAAGATAAAAATTGTAGTACATCAGAGTTGGGGCACCACCCCTTTTTATAGAAGTCATTATCCAGTCAACCAGTTTCACTAAACTCTGAGATTCACAGTCAACTTCCTATTGACCTAAATAAATTCAATACATTATTTTAAACTATATTTCAACTACCAATATTTGGTCACCATTAAATATACTATGAATTTAGTTTATACTCTCCTTTAACACCATCAATGATATCTCTATCTGATCATCAAAGCCTCACAACAGAATCTCTCTATCTAATGACTCTACATATGGTCATATATGTGTGATTATCACTACCCAATTTTAGTCTGTCTAGGTACAATATTCTTCCCAAATAATCTAAAGAAACCCAGTACGAAAATCACTCATTTGGTTCTTTCAATTAGAAGAATATGTTCATCACATTTTGGAATGCTCAATTTGATAAACATGATGAACAATTCCAAAAATCCAACAATCTCGAAATTGAAAATTACTTTAGGGTTTCAGCATTATTCTTTAAAAAACATGATCTCATCCTATATAAAATTAATGAATTGTCCACCATTGTAATGAACCAACTCAAATACCCTCTAAAACTTGTACCTGACATGATACACCACATACCCGAAGTGTTTTCATAATCCCCGTACCCTGGAAAATAGAACTCCAGAATCAAACAACAAATAGGGGTGATGGAGATGGATGTACAACTAATAGTTGGCACGTGATAGAGATTGAATGAGGAATGGTAAAGGTGATGATGTGGTTTTGTTTTGAAATTTGAATTTGGTATTTTGAATCTTTTGATTGCTGGCGTGTTGTTTGTATGGTGGTATGTGGTTGTTCATTTACCACATACCCTCAAAGCATCTATTAGGATAATAATAAATTTTATATTTGGAGGAGTAAACAATATCCAAGTATAAGTACAACCACCAAAGAATAGAAAATTTGGATGAAAAACAACTAATACATTTGATAATGTGGAAAAACACCCACCACATCTCCAAAAATATGCATCCCAGTTAATAATAAACCACACCACATCACTATGGTGCGTTTCCATTCCCTACATGAAAAATACATAACTACGTATACACACCACCAAATAAGTGTACATGGTGCGAGATAAACAGTTCATCACGGTCACACCCATGTGTTCGATATCAATTCTATGAATAATAATCAAATCATTCTCAAATTTAAATAAAACATGTCCTGATAATAGCTTAACCATTTATATATAAAAAGCATGCGAAAATAGTTTAATTTCCCCCTTTTCCACATTACAAAATAAAGAAGTTACATAAGATTCAAATAATTTAATAACCAAATATCTCCACAAATATATCATTTAAAAACAAATAATTCATCAAATAACATATAAAATTAATGAAATTACAACAAAACAGTAGAATCCAAATTCAAAAACATATGTAACATCATTACAGGGATCACACTAGTTCCGGACATCATGGACAGTCGTACTTAACATATACTATTGGAAAAAAATTCTATACCCATGTTTTTCTAAAACATCATGCATATAGGTCACCCATATGCTAGAGGTTCTTCAAAACTGTGGGAATAGGTTTCATGGGAAAAACATTTCATATTAAGTACACATACCCATGGTTCTCCAAATAACATGGGTATAAGACAGCCCTATACCAAAAATTTTTATAAACCCTAGGAATAGTTTTTGTGGGAAAAAATTTAAATGAAGGACCAATACACATGGTTCTCTAAAAAATCATGGGTATATGTCACCCTTATAACAATGGATTTTGTAAACCATGGAAATAAGGCGTGTGGGGAAAAATATTTTTGTAGGAAAACCTATACTCGTAGTTTAACCAAACTGTGGGTAAAGTTTGTCCCATTATTTTTCCAAAATAATAATAAAAATAAATAATTAAATATGAATAATTTATTTTATTTATAAATATATTTTTTCGAATATAAGAATAAAATGTGTTATACGATAGTGGTAAAGTCATTGGAGAGTAGGTGGAAGGTGATGGGATCAAATCCCAGTGATGGATTTTTTTTAATAAAGACCTATACCAACAGTTTGACCAATCCATAGTTATAGGTTGACCCATTATTTTTCCATAATAATTATAATAATAAATAATTTAATAAAAATGAATTTATATATATATATACACATATATATTTTTAATATAATAAAATCAACTTGTTGTAGGATAGTGCTAAAGTCAATGGGGTGTCGGCAAAAGGTGCTAAGATCAAATCCCAATGATGGATGTTTTTTAAACAAGGACATATACCCATGGTTTGACCAAACCATAGGTATTGGTATTTCTATTGAAATTTCCTAACCCTATTGTTTAAGAACTATGGGGATAGGTCTATCTCAATGTCTCCCAGGCACACGATTCTTAAACTGTGGGTATATGCTATATCCATGGTTTTAGCGGCAAGAACCATGATTCTAAATCATGGGTATATAGTGTTCTTTTAGTAGTGATAGACAATTATATAACAATCAATCCACTAGACATATGCATCGAGTCTAGTGGGAATAGGAGCAGCCTAGAAATTGAACCCCTCAACAGTTCTAAAAAGTCTATAGAACAACAGGACTAAGGAGAAGAGATAAAACCCAGGTGTAAATCCCCCAATAGTGGATAATACCTATTAATATACCTTATACCCATATACCAAATTATTAAAATGTGATCTATTTTCCAAATAATTTCATGAATCTATATAATAATTTCATTCTTTGAGAATCCAATACCTAAAACCATTTCAAAATGATTTAAAAACCCTTTCCATTTACTAAAACCCGGGGAAAACCATATTTTATAAAAACCTAGTTCTACACACACAAAAATTAGTAATAAAATACCATTTAATTTAAATAAAAAATTTATCAATACATATAAATGCAGTTCACCAGCATAGGATAGAAACAGAACCACCTAACTCATAACATAGGGTTGCACATGCACACAAATAATACCCCAACAAAAATAATAAAAAAATAAAAACATAGTCCATAGAATAAATCTACCCATGTTATAATTGATCAAATTCAAAAAAATGTTTGGCATAAGAGTGTAAATTACACATACCTGACGAACTTGCACCCGTCACACCACAACCAACATTGGAAATGACCCTTAAATAACATTGCACAATGAATATATAATAAAACAATAGGAATCATCCATAAATATTAATGGATCAGATAATAAAACACCATAGAACTACTGTGATAAAATTAACGAAGAATTAGAAAGTTATAACCACTTATTGAGATGATAACCAAACAAAATGATGATCAAATTCCAAAAAACATCAGTTCAGATTGAATGAAGATCTGAAATAACCAGATAAGCCTTCTATATTGAGGTCTAAAAGATCTGTGAGAGAAATAAATGAAATTTCAGTTGAACAAAAGCATAAAATCCATGATCTAAACAATTAACCATCATGTAATCCCTTTAAATTTCATGTAATACATGAGGATCACATGCATTATAAAACCCATCATATTTTTAATTAAAGCTGCTCTTTTAATATTACATGTTTTTTAACAACTATATAGTTTGTAACCCATTAATATTGTGTACAAATTTGATGAATTTTATTTTGAAACCAATTACACATTGTGTAACCACTTTACATGTAATTAATCGACCCATGGTACACTCAAACATGGCACTAGGCTTGTTCTATTACATACCCAAAGGGCATTCTTGATCCCCATGGTTTGGAGACAAGCACCCGAGCATCGAAAAACACACCAGAGGGAACGATTTCTTCCATCCTAATAAAACACATGGAATATATGAATATAGCGAAAAAAAGATAGCATAGTAATAAAGGAATATATATTCCGCAATAGTCAAAAAACATCAAAAATGAACAATGGAAAAAGTAGTCAATGCTCCAATAAAAAGACCAACTACAAGGGCTAAAACCAAACAACTAATCCATGAGATAGTGTGGATGAACTCCAACTATCTCACCACTAGATAACCAAAACCATCTAACATTAACCTTATCGCCTCACTACAGTGCCTTTCCATCCCCTGAATTGGAATACATTCAAATGTCTGCATACCCCGGAGGAGGTACACATGGCGTGAGTTAATAGGATGAGTAGGATCACACCCAAGTGTTTAATATAATGTCACTATAAAAAAATTCATGTGTGCTTATTTTAAATAAATCATGGCTTGATAAGCAATAAAGTAGTTTTATAGAAAACATGGTAATCAATTCCATTTTCACAGTTCTAAACCAAATCATGTACAATATGCATATCAAGGATAATTGAAAAAGTGAATTTGTATAAAACAGAAGAATCATTACAAGAATCATTACCAATGAAAATTATAGTAAGACTAGAATATTACTCATTCCATAATAAATCAAGTGCACAATCTGGTTCCTAGAACACTAGTTTTGGATGAAGAATAATACCCCATGAGTAAACCCCCCCTCCCCCCCGACAATGTCAATATCCATCCAATAGAACAATAGTCCTAGAAGATATAGGAAATTCACATGATCATACCTCCTCATAATCACAAAACTAGGATGATGGCCTCAAGATAAACCTTCCACTTCAGTACCCAAGGTAACCCATGTGCTCAATTTCACAAATAAATTTCAATGTTTCAAAAGTACCCATTTCCTTTTCATTTATCAAAAACCATGGAAAACACGTTTATCATGAAAAAAACATTTTCAACACACATAAATTTTCATTCCAATTCTATGAATCAATTTATTATGTAAGAGATATTATACTAATTATCATAGGACAGTGATGGAACCACCCATCACAAAATTCAGGTCGCACATGCCCACAATGGGATCTGCCAATAATGAAAACCCAACGACACTAGCGGAGACCCTAGAATCCAATACAAACCTCAATATTGATCCAACATATAAAAACAAGGGGTTTTGGAAGAGGAAAACACCACATACCTCATGAGAAGATGTCTTCCACACCACTACTAACCAAGGAATCACCTCAAGAATGAGATCTTCCAAAGGATCTAGAAGAATACCCAAATAATCACCAACTTAGGTCTCCATATCTGATAACTCTTCCCTTGGGGAGCCACCATGATGAATAGAAATGAATAACCGGAATGATTACTTACCAATAGAGACGCACCACAATCACAATGAAGATCCAACATCGAATAGATCGATCTATATAGTGAAGATTCTCCCAAAATCTTTTGAAATAGATATAGGTTGAGAGACAAGGGCTTAGAGAAAACAATCACAGCTGAAATAGTTCCTTGACTATTTAAAAATTGTAGGTTGGTCATTTCATGATGTGTAATATAGTTACATGCCATAAAATCCACTTTGTACTAGTACGCTGAAAAATCCTTCACCTCGTATTAAAAATCCATTATTTAATGAATTCATGACGTGAAACACCACCTCAAAATGAGTAAAATTTCATAGTGTGAATCCCCTTTAACGTCTTGTACCAGCAATAGTTACACGACATGAAACTTAGTTACACGGTGTGAAATACATCTCCATCCCATAGAAAAACCTGGTTATTGTTGAAAGTAAAACGAATATATGACTTTTCAATTATAGGTATCCTTCTAATATCAAAAGAGGATAACCCCATAGTGAGGTTAAGGGTTTAGCTTATAAAATGATAACAATATGTCAAAAACACCCCGCTATCAAGACTATTCATCCCCAAGAATTCATGTGGAAGATGTAATCTCGGGAAAGAGATGAGTTCATTTCTCCCTCATCAACAACTCATCTTCCCTAGTCTCATGAGAATCGAATACTTGTTTCCATAGAAAACTAACCAATGGAATCAACATCCCATGAAAGACTTTTACATGAGATTTAATGACCTCAATTGGTTTCTCCAAAAAAACAACTGGATCTAACTCAATTTCTTACCAACTCAAAATGTGTGTGGTATCAGGATGGTTTTTCATAAGATAAAACATCAAGAAAACATCAGGAATACTTGTAAACTGAACCATAAATTCTAACAGATATGTAACTTTTCCTGGTCTAATTTGTTTCCTCAAACATTCCATCATATCATGGAGTGAAATTTCCATGCTTTCCAAGTTGATGGTGACCCAACTGACGGGAACATTTCAAGAAAACATGTTTACCTACGGAAAACTCCAACGCTCAATGCCACCGATCCGTATATGAATTATGTCTACATTGGGATATTATCATATGTCGATGTACATTCTGAATGTTCATGGTTTTCTCCTGAACCAAACATAGTCCAACTAAAAACTCCTCACCCACCTCATCCCAACAAAGATCTGAATTGCATGGGAAACTATACAATGCATCAAGGGGAGCCATTGTGATTTATGACTGATAACTATTGTTAAAAAAAACATAACCAAACCTAGATAGCTATCACATGATCGACCAAAATCCAAGACACTTCCACAAAGCATATTATCTAGGATCTAATTCACATGATCCATATGACCGTCTGTCTATGGGTGGAAAGTTGTGTTAAACTTGACTTGAGTTTTCATTGCCTCTTTAAGACTCCTAAAAAACATCGAGGTAAACCTAGGATCCCAATCCAAAATAGAATAAGTACTCCAATGTAACCACAAAATCACTTACACATATAGGTTAACCAGATCATTAACATTAGTGGTGTCTTTGATCAGATTTAAATGAGAGGACATCATCAACTAATCAACAACCATCCATATATAGTTCCTCCCTCAAGAAGTCCATGGTAATATAATAGAAAAATCTAGGGATAACTCATCCCATTTCCAAATTGGCACCCGAAGATACTAAAGAAATCCATAGGGTTTAAAATGCTCTGCCTTTATCCATTTAGCAGGTGTAATAGCGAGACACAAACATTGCGATGTAACGCTTCATACCCAGCCATGAGAATCACCACCGCAAGTCATAATATATCTTCTTAGCACCTATATGAATGTCCCATGATGATCTGTGATAATAAAAGAAGACTAAAATTCTTTTAGATGTATGGATGAAAACCTTCTTCCTGAAGTGGAGCATATCATCTATAGAAAGAGACAATCCAAAAATAGTCTCCCCACCAAAAAGGTTTTCTTGAGTCTTATGAAACTCGTCGTTCTGGTGGCGACTCCACATAATGGACTCTAGGAGAGATGATGATAACTCAACACTAGTTAGAATCATGTATAAAAGATTATCCAGAGATTCCATGTGAAAATGAGGAAATATCCCCATAAGGTTCCACCCCTACTTCGATTTTAGAACATCCGATGATGGTACATTACAACTAAGAGCATCTGCAATGTCATTTCCATTTTCGTGTGTGTTAGTGATATCAAAGTCAAATTTTGAAATTTTTTCTACCAAATATATCTATATGAGATTCAATTCCATTCTAGAAAAGATATATATCATAATTTTATGATCACAAAATACTATGAACCTCTCACTAAAAAAGATATTGTTGCTGAAATTTAAGAACAATCATGACTACGGTAAGCTCTAAATCATGAGTGGGGAAATTATTCTCATGAGACCAAATTTGAATATAGCCATAAGAAACCACATGGTCATCCTGCATAATAATGTATCCCAAAACAGCACCAGAAGCATCAAAAAAACCCTCATACCCTTTACTGAGATTATGTAATATCATAATATGATATGATGTCAGAAGCCTTTTCATTTCAAGGAATGAATACTGACACTTGACATCCCATGTGAATATATTCACTTTCCTGTAAACAACAATAAACTTTGACGACATCTTAGATAACTCCATGAAAAAACCATCAGTAGTATCTAACAAGACCATGGATGCTTCATAGATCAAAGACATTACATGGATCCTTCCATGAAAAAATAGCCTTCACCTTCACTAGATCATCTGAAAATCCATGTTCAGAAATAAATTTCCCTGCGAACTTCATTTCCTGAATCTAGAAACTACATTTTGAAATATTTCAATACAAATGGTGATTTCATGTAATTTCTAGAACCAAACTCAGATGGTTCTCATTCTCATGCTCAGATTTCAAATAAATGATAATATCATCCACAAACAATACCAAAAAGTGTCATGATATTGATGAAATATTTGATACATAAAATCCATAAAAACTATAAGAGCGTTAGTCAAACAAAAAGGCTACACAAGATATTCATAATGCCCATACTAGCTCTTTAAAGATGTCTTTAGTATATCAGACTCCCAAACTCAGAGCTGATAATAACCTGATTGATGATCAATATTTGAGAACCACTTTTACACCATTAACTGATCAAATAAATCATCAACATAAGGAAAAGTATAATTGCTCATAACCATAACCCAGTTCATCTTTGGATAGTCCACACATAACCAGAGTAAACCATAAGCTTTCTAATAAAATTGCACAAGGGCTGCCCAAGATGAAACACTGGGGTGAATTGAACCATTTTCTAATAGGTTTTCCAACTAAACCTTGAGCTCTTTCCACACTACTAGTGACATATAATAAGAATGTATTGATACCGGCTGTGTACATGGAATCAGGTCAATCGTAAACTCTACCTCTCTCTCTAGAGGAAGAACAAAGAATTCATCAAGGAAAAAGTCATATAAGTCATGAATAATGATCAAAAGAACAACAATAGGAGATATTTCATTAGGGTAGAACATAGAAGTAGACAGAGAACTATAGATCTATGGGTGGGAAGGTCTTTCAATACCTGATATTTAATCCCACTCTCCCTAAAAATCATGAGAACTCTCGTTCGCAACAAGAAATGAAACACGTCGATGATAAAAATAAACTGCATCTTTATGAGTGAAAATCCAATCTATACTGATGATGACATCAATAATATCTAAATCAATAATGAGAAAGTCATAGAATAACTCTGTATTAGACATTCTTTGTGAAAAAGAAGGACATTGATATACCTATTCTCTCCTCTTTATATGAGGTGTTTCTAAATACATTGTAAAGGATATATGTTCTTTTGGAAGATTGTAAATGTCAACTAAATGTAAAGATATAAAATAGTGGTGGAAACCAGGATCAAATAATATAATTGCAACTAAAGATGAAATAAGGATATTACCTCTCACTTTTTCTATAACTATATCGAATTCCATTGCACACGCATTTCCTGCATTAAAATTCTTCAATCATGAGGCTTTAGGTAGATTCCATGTTTTCGTTGGATCATCTAATTTCACAATAGTATCCTTTGGAGTTGACAAACAATGACCATTATAAGGTGTGATCATAGCATGAAAGATTCCATGTAAGTGACTAATGCATCCACAATTATTTTACCTCTTCACACGCATATGAAAAGAATGTCTTTGGTGTCCATCATTTCCACACAGATAGAAAGTCACAGGAACATTGACAACTGCAACATACGTATTATAGGAGGATCACTACTGAGACCCACCTAAAACACTGCTAAGATGATCCATCTACTTATTTTACTCTCCATACACTCCACTGAAGTTTCCACTAGATTGAAGATAAGGGTTGGTAAAACCATCCTTTCCTGTTATATCCATATCCTCCATCATTGATCTATCCACCATATCCATATAGGCAGAATTCATAAAAATGATCCTGTGTGATCTAATATGTAGTCACAAACCCTGCAGGTACATATGAGCCTTCAACTAGTGATTCCTTGCAATGTCCAAAGAATAACAGACAAGCTCAACTAAATTTTTGGTGTACACTAACACTGAATGATCTTCCTATTATAAAGATGGGAAATCCAAAGGATTTTCTAGTATCATGGAATCTGGGAAAAACTACTAAAAGAATAGGGTTCTAAAACCCTTCTATTCTATGTCCACATGCTTGTCTTCCCAGACTATTTAATCCCACCATCGCTTACCAGAACACTGGAGCCTGAACATTGCACACTTTAAACTTATATTCTTAGGTGTCTCTAGAAATTCAATGATGAAATTGATCATTTCGAGCTAGTCCTCCGCCTCTTGTGGTCCAGTATTACCATTAATGGACGATGTATTCTCATTAAAGAACTCATGTGATTGATATCTCTCTACTCTAGTTCTTGGTTGTACCACAACAATAGTATTCTGAACCTATGGTACATCATTATCAACAACACGAACATCTCATACTATAGTGTCTATGATATTCTAATCTATAGGTGGATTTTGTTTAGTAGAATAAACATCATTTTCCTATGTATCTTGTGGAATGTCACATAAATAACATATTTTCAAGGTATTTTTCATGTTATTTCCATTATTAATTTGTTTTTGGGGTTTCCCATGAATTTTGGTTGAAGTGGTGCATTTTTTAAATTTGGGCTAAAAAGTGAGCCCATTTCTGGATTTAAATATTAATATTTTTTCTTTTACAACACCTTAATTTTTCAACACTTTTCATCCATTACAATTCATAAATCGGCTTCCCTGACCTATTAAGACCACCATTTCAATTTGTACCCTTTATGAATCTATAATAATCGTGGATTTGGTTTTTTATTTAACGAATTGGTCCAGCCCTGTAGCATGATTCCAGTTTTATTAAAAAATATTGTTTATTTAATAAAATATAAAATTTTAATTATTTTAGGTGATTCCAAGTGTAACCCAAGACCACTGAACCCATCTATACACCCATAATCTTTCCCCCTCTTTGGATCTCGAATGCATTTCAAATTAGGGAAGATCGTCATAGGGTTTCTAAAATCATCCAGATTTGAAGTGGTAACTTCATTCCTTCATAACAATTTCAATTATTAATCATTTTCACCCATTTACATTAAGTTTCTTCTCATTTTCATGAAGTTCCAAATGTATATAGGGTGGGTTTTTGAACCTAGGATTTATCCTTCGGTTTTCTTAATCAATTATTGTGGTTTTATGTTTGATCTAGGTCCCTCTTGATGTGGTGGTGGTTCGATTTTATTTTTTCACAAAGATTCTAGGGTTATCCTTAATTTGGTAGGTGATTCCATGTTTATAAACACATTGTGTCTTATCATGATATAGTTATAACATTTTCAGGTTTATCTCTTTTTATTATTGATATAAAATTTTTGTTTTAGTGGTATTTTAATTGCAAATGAATTTTAAATGCCCATTTCATGCGAAATTGGGGGGTTCTTATAGAAATGTTTTATTGGTTTATTTGGGGTTGACCAATAAATACATAATTTGTTAAATTGAACTGAAAGAGAGATGGAAATCATGTTTTGAATGTTAATACCATTTGGTTGTTGCTTCTAAAATGGGTTCTAATGGTGTTTGTGGAACAAGTAACCATTAAGTGCCTTGTTTGTGTGAAAATGAAGGTTTTACCAAGTTATAATTTCTTGGTTCACATGGGGCTGCACTAAAATTGGTTTTTTGGTTACATTTAAAATATTTGGGATTCCTTTTTTATTTAGGTAACATAAAAGTGTGAACATAGTGTTAGATGTGGGGTTTTAAATGGTATTTTTTTGTGCAAAGCATTCTTAGTTTTTGTGAAGTTGGTTGTTAAAAATAAAAATGTTTTGATGGTTGATTTAAGTGGTATAAAGTGTGGAAAGCTACTGTATAGTTTTTATATGACCAATATTGGTGTTTTTACATGAAAATTGATGTGTGTTTATTTCTGAATTATTTTGATCACAAAGGGGGAATCTCAGGTACCTAGGTGGGGAAGATATGTACTAGTATGGCCAGTGAACCAGATGGGTTTTCTTCCAGTTTCACTTTGCATTTGGATAAATAAAACTATAGACAAACTTTATGGATGATTATTGGGGAAAAATAGGTTCTGGGTATGTTCTTTACTAGTGTATCATGCAAGATAATGGAATTTTACTATCGTTACATTACTCCGAGGTACGAGGTACATAGGGCCTGAGACTATCTAGTTGCCTTGGGGTGTTCCCAATAGTATTGGTCATTGGATTTGTAGTATTTTACATTTTTTGGTTGTTTATGGAAGTATATTATATTAGATAACTTGAACGTTTAAATGTGTTAACATTCTGAATGTTTTATCTTGAAAACGTTTTACAATTGAATGTTTCATTTCTTGGAATGTGTTACCGCTTTTCACTGCATATTAAGACTGCTTGATTTTTCACCTTGTATTGCATGAACATTGGAGTCATTGGGTGGTACCATATTGTGAATAGGCTCACATCCTACATAAACCCCTTGTGGGAAAGTAAACTTTACTATTCTTGACTCAGGTAATGGAATGGTTTTGGGTGATGACGATTTGGGGTGTGAGTTCCCATCCTTGTGATGGAGTTGTAGGGATAGCTTGTGGGTAATTACCCCTTGTTCTGTGGAGTCCCTGGGGCTGTTTTTCTATTTTATATTTGTGTCATTGGATCTTTTTTATTTCATTTCAACATATGTATTCAGTTTTGGAATGATTACTTACCTGTAGAGATTCACCGCTATCTTAATGAAGATCCAATGTCGAATGGACTGATCTAGAAGGATTAGGGTTCCCAAAATCACCAGGGAGAGATCAAGGTTGAAATAAAAGGGCATAGAGAAAAGTCCCAAAGAAAAAATAGTCATTTACCTATTTTTAAAATTATGTATTGGTCGTTTCAAGAAGGGTAATACAGTTACATGCTGTGAAATCCACATTGTACAAGTACGCTAAATAATATGTCACCTTAGATTAAAAATATATTATTTAATGAATTTTATGATGTGAATACACTCTTCATGATGTGTAAATTTTCACATCATGAATCCCCTTTCCCATCTTGTGCCCAATAATAGAAGGCTTGTAACCCAGTTAATTGACATATTACCAAGTTACATGACGTGAAATCCATCTGCATCCTATAGAAAAATCTATTTAAAGATGAAATTACAAAAAATCCTTATCTTAATAGTTATAGTTATCATCACAATATAAAAATAGGAAAACCCCATGATGAGGTTAAGGGTTTACCTAATAAAATTTTAACAAGATGTTACATTACATAGTGTTCAATCACCAAGCATGTAGCTAAAAACTCTAAAACCATCTTTGGAATCTTCAGAACACTGAGAGAACCCAACAAAGATAATAACATATTTATACCTGTATTCCATTAATTAAAAAAAATTCCATCCCAAAAAATTAATTAGTTTTTCATCGAAAATGTTATCTATCCTCAGGAGTCCCAAAACACACTCAATTCAAGAGGGAAATAAGAATGGAAAAGGGAAATATATAAATGTGGGTAAATAGATGTTACAAACACTATTTTATAATACTTTATATACCCATGAATTCATGTGGAATAATGAATTCAATTTAAGAGTTGAGTCCACTACTCCCTAATCGATGAATCATGCTCCCTAGTCTCATGAGAATTGGATTTGGGTCTCTATAACACTTTGACTATAATGACCCAAAGTTTCATTAATGGAAATCCATCTTGATATAATTAAATGTCTCTTTATGTTTATATTAAATTTCAACTTCTTTGGTTTAATGTTAATAATTTTGACTGTTGCTAATATAGCTGTTGAATAGTGATAACATGATTAGTATAAATATAGGGCTTTAACAAATCCAAATTGACACAGACAAAGGAAGCGATGGCCTCTTCTATTAGAATTTCCCAATATGAAGCCAATTTATCGGAGCTCAGAAAAGACGTGGCATCCTTGGGATTCTCTCATAACCAAGAACAAGGTGAGTTTCATCATGTCAAGCTCGAACGTGACCATCTACGTGAAAAGTGGAAATTGATAGAAATTACCACTTGAGCGATGTTATCCGAGCCACCCCAAGAGTTTGTCACTATCACACACTTTACCCTTAGGTCTTATGCAACTATTTTAATTGTTTATGTAATGAATCCCTAGTATTATGTTCATGGATATTATTTTTTTATATAATAATTAATATACCTCCTTGTCATTTTTAATACATTGTAAATAGTTTTTAATTTACAAATAGTGTTTTTAGTTATTATTTAATTAAGAATTATTAATAATTTAAATTAAGGGATTTTTGAATTAAATAATATTTTAATAAAATATTATTATTATTAATAAATTAATTTTTATTAAATATAAATGATCTTATAATTTTATGAATGCAATTATTATTTTTATTAAGGATTGAAATCCATTTATGTCAAAACCAGTGAATTTTTTTATAAATGAAGGTTTTTATTTTAAAAGTAAAAATTTACATATTTAGAAAATGATTTAGATAAAATAAATGTTATTTCTGGAATCAGGACATCAAAATTATCAATGGTGAATTTTTAATAATTTTCAGAGATAGTCAAATTTTTGGGTAAAAATGAAATATCGTTTAAATATATAATGTGTTTTATGACATCTTAATGACCCAATAGTGGTGTAATAAAATACTATAATATTTATGTCTGGAAAATATATGTTTTAACATTACAAAAATGTGATTTTGGGTTTGTTTGACTTATTTTATAATGCATTAATGGACCCCTCGAAACTTATTAAACACCTTGTCTTTTTAAATTGTTTTCCATGGGAGTGGCACACACCTCCACATAAGCAACCATATTATTTTAAGAGGTTAGTACTTTGGACATATAAAATATTGTTTTGCTCTTCCATTTTACAAAAAACATGGGCAAAAACCATTGGATGGTTTGTGGTTTAGATTAATTTAATATAAGGGGTCCAAAACCAAAATAATAAAGAATTATCTCACCTTTCCTATATAATCCCACCCAAGTCCCCACTTCCTCCTCACTCAATGCCTTTGCAGTTCATCCATCCTATTCCATACTATATCTAGAATCCTCACAAGGTTCCCCAAGCTCCCAAGGAGCCGCTCACATGCCTCTCTCTAGCCTTTGGAAGCACACTTCCAAGTAAGGATTTTTTCTTCCTTTCTCATTTATGTCAATTTTTTTTAAGTTGTTTTGCCCTTTTAATTTCAATTATGAATGTTTGGGTATGGTTTTGAACCACCCTAATACTTACCTCTTTATGTTTTAATGATGGGAGACCCCTTTATATCTCATTAAATGCATCCCATTTACAACTGTTACAATGCTGAAATTCCGAAAGGAACTTCTCTCTCCTCATTTACATTCAAGAAATATTGTTTTATCATGAATCTAAATTACATTAAAATTGTTGGGACATGTATCTATATGACCTACTTAATTACCATTACATGTAAATATTATTAGGAACCCCTTTCTCTCTCATCAACCATTTTTTTATGAATTCTTATGTCACGCCGTTACGCCGCCGAAATCGCACCGATTTTCAAAGCCAATGCCATTATGTAGTGAATACAATTCCCATTTCTCCATCAAGGGTACTCAACATTATGAACATTTACTTATGGATTATAAATTTTCATTTATGAATTACACATTCCTTTGTCGTGGAATAAATGATTATGTTTTATGAATCCATGTTTTATGATCCATTTGGCACACTTATCCATGAAATGAAATATTTGAGAAGGGTGGGCCATTATAGCGCTCCAATGCATTGGGTGAAGTATAGTATCATGATACGTCATGTAAAATGACTTTTGACTCATGCTAATTCAATTACAACGAGGGTTTACATGTGCTTCATGTACAATGAGTATTTACTCATGATCCATGTGAAATGAGCCTTGGCTCATGCTAATGACATGTTAAGTGTTGTTTCCACATTTCAATGTTATGATTATCATTCTTTATCATGATTTTCTGTTCATGTTTCTCTTATGTTATATTGATATAAAAAATGTCTAATGTGTATTTTACTCCATATGTTATTCCATGTGTATTCCCTTACTATAATTTATAGCTCACCCTATTCTTATGCATATCCTCAGGTTATCCCATGCGATGATAAGTACGAGGGAATGCAGCGGTCATGTAGAGGAAGTTTTCAATAAAGATGTTTTATTTCATGTTTTATGTTTTTATGTAGTGATCCAAATCCCCAAAGACACTAAACCTCTCAATCTTCTTTGTCGAATCAAGTGAATATTTTATGTAAGAAATCATGTTTATGTTTGTAATAAAAGCAAGGTTGTCATAGTTGGTATAAGAGGATAGGTTTAGTTATTTTTTGGGATAAGGATTAGAAAACCCTAGTAAAACCATAGATACAAGATTAATTACAATAAAGGCGTACTTATTTTTTAGTGAGTATTGAGTAAGTGGGTTATAAAGCAAATATATCCCAGTCTGGATACGAGCAGGTAGAGGCGGCTCTGGCACAGATGTATCCTAGTGGTAAAACCCGAAAACACTGTTATGACATAGACTCGAACGGGAACTGGTGCATGAAAACGGGCCTTGCTACACTCTTGGTTACAACATTCCCGGGGAATATGATTTGGTAAATTCACAAGCTTTGAATGCACCCATATTAAGGGAATAAAAAAACCACCATAAGAATATATGTTATAAATTAGATAATGAAAATCCAAGCCTATAGACTCATGAGTTATGGAAATAATGGTTTATTTTTAAGTCATCAACTTTTGTCTTTGGATTACCCTTTATGTGTTACCCCTAACTTTCCTTTTATTCCATTAAATTGTCGGTAATAGGAGGACTCGGGCTAACAATCGATGGGAAGATCAGTGTGATGATTGTACTAATGAGATGCCCAATCCAATGAGAGCAGGAATCGCTAACTTTGTCACGCTTCTCTCTCAGATAACTCATGTTTTGAATAGAAACACGGGTCAAGAGGAACATTCAATCCCACCCCCTCAAGAAAGAATAAGTCGCTATCGAGAGCTTCATGAGACAATGGCCTCCTAAATTCAGTGGATCATCTGATCCCATGATTGTTGAACAGTGGATCAACTCCATTGAAAAGATCTTCTCCATCATTCAATGATCTGAACAAGAGAAGGTTCACATGGAGGCTTATCGTATGGAGGTTGATACTGATCAATGGTGGACATTTATAAAAAATACGAAGCATTACGAGGAGATCATGGCATTGGAATGGAAGGATTTCTGGAATATGTTTTTCAATAAATATTTTCCACGCACCCTCTGGCTTCAGATGGAGAGGGACTTCCTTTCCCTCAAGGAAAATGAAGAAGAATATATTTGTGCATATGAGGTAAACTTCACAAGGCTTTCATGATACGCTTCTGTATTTTTCGTTACCCCCAACTGAAAATTTTACGGCTTCTTTGGTGGGATGAATCCTAGCCTACAGAAAGAATTAGTGATACATGACATCGACAGCTATGAGGAAATTGTACGATCTGTCCTCAAGGTCGAAATGGAGATAGGGGAATCCCAGTGGTATCATGGGGAAAAGAATCTTAAGGAGGACATCAATGCTGGTAGTCCAATGGATAAATCCAATGGTGTTAAAAAGATCCAGCACCCCACTTTCCAAAAGTGTGGAAAGAAGCACCCTGGAAATTCCCTTAAGGGGATGAGGAAATGCTTCAGGTGTGGAAGAGAAGGGAACCTAGCTGTTAACTATCGGCATGAAAGACCTGCGTCTGTGACAGAGGATAGGAACACTCCGTTCAAACCTCAATGAATGTGCAATGCTAAAAATGTAAAGAACATGTCATTTTTCAAATCAGTGCCCTAATCCAAGGGTTTTCAGAGGCAACCAACAACCTCCAAGGAAGAAAGGAAGAGCTTTTTCCATCACTTCTGCCAAAGTGAACCCTGACAACAAAGTGGTGATAGGTACACTAGTTATTTATTCAAGAATAGCGAACATACTTTTTGATTCATGTTCTATGCATTCTTTTATATCTCGAACATTTCGTAGAACAATCCCAGCACCACCGCATATCATGGAAGTGAAGATGTTGGTGAGTACGAAAAATGGGGAAATATTTGCATCCCATGAATATAAGTCCCCCCCTGTTATAATCTGTGGATTTAATTTCCTTGAAAACCTCATCATACTCCCTATGGTGGAATTTGATGAAATTCATGGCATGGATTGGCTTCCCTTATATAGAGCCAACACAAATTGTCTGGAGAGGGAAATCACACTCCATATGGAGAATCAACCCCCGTTTCTTTACAAGTGTAAGGAGGAAGATGAATCTCCATTTTCTCCATCATCCCAAGCATGGATATTATAGCCCTATGAGCACGTGTATCTGGATCAGATGATGGAGTCCAAGGAAGAAACCATCCTTGAAGAAATGCCTATTGTGAGGGAATTTGTGGAAGTGTTTCCAATGACCTTCCTGGTCTTCCTCCTAGAAGAGATGTTGAATTCTCAATTGAACTTATACCCAGGGCATTACCAATATCCAAGACTCCATATACAATGGCTATTGTAGAGGTTGAAGAGCTGAAGAAAAATCTACAGGAGAATCTGGATAAAGGGTTTATATGGTCAAGTGATTCACCATGGGGTGCACCAGTCCCCCTCGTCAATAAGAAGGATGGATCAATGAGATTTTTCATCGATTATCATGAACTTAACAAAATCATGATAAAGAAACAATATCCTATTCCATGAATCGTTGACTTGTTCAATCAGCTGCGTGGAGCACAATACATCTCAAAGGTAGATTTGCGGTCGGAATTTTATGAAGTAATGGTGAAGAAGGAAGATGTCCCCAAGACTGCTTTTCGTACAAGATATAGGCACTACGAATTCATAGTAATGCCTTTTGGAATCACTAATGCTCCTGCAATCATCATGGAATTAGTGAATAGAGTCTTTAGATATTACCTCGACAAATTTTTGGTAGTCTTTATAGATGATATTATAATGTACTCCAAAACCAAGGAGGGTCATGAAGAGCATTTAAGAACTATACTAGAGACTTTTCTCAATGAGAACCTCTATTAAATGTATAGAATGTGTGAGTTCTGGTTGAAGGAGGTCTCATTCATGGGCCATATCATCACAAGCAATTGGATATCTATAGATCCCTCCAAAATAGATGCAATTGAAGGATGACTGAGGATAACATCGGTAATAGATATTTGTATCTTTTGGGGTTAGCTTGATATTATCGATGATTTGTGAGGAATTTCTCACGATTTTCCAAGCCTCTAACCAAGATAACATTGAAGGGAGTAAATTTTGATTGGAGTGATGAATGCGAAGAAAGCTTCAAGGAGTTGAAAATGAGGTTTATCACTGCACCCATGCTCACATTACTCAGAAGTGGGGAAACTTTTATGGTTTTCAGTGATGCTTCAAATAATGGCTTAGGTTGTGTGCTGATGGAGAATTATAAAATGATATCCTATGCCTCAAGGAAGTTGAAAATCCATGAGCGAAGCTATCCAACGCATGATTTGGAGTTAGAGGCGGTGATCTTTGCCTTGAAAATCTGGCGAAATTATCTCTATGGGGAGAAATGTGAGATATATAATGACCACAAGAGTCTTAAATATATATTCACACAGAAAGAGATTAATATGCGCCACAGAATATGGATAGAGCTCATCAAGGATTATGAATGTTCAATACATTACCACCCTGGTAAAGCAAATAATGTGGCAGATGCCCCTAGTAGAAAGGACCCAGGGATTCTATCAATGATGAGAATTGAGAAGGATCCAATCTACTTAGACTTGATGAATATGGAAATGGGAATCATAAAGAAGGGAACATCATCAATAATTTCACAAATGATTACTCAACCTTCACTTTTGGAAAGGTTAAAGGATGCACAAAAGGATGTTGTGGAAATTCCAGAAAAAGTGGAAGGTATCTAAAAAGGAAATCCTAAGATTTTAATGTTAATGAAGAATGAATTGTGCGGTTTGGGAAAAGACTACGTGTTCCATCAAGTCTAGAAATGAAGAAGGAACTTTTGGATGACGCACATAGTTCAAATTTCTCTATTCACTCAGGGAGCACAAAGATGTTTCGAGATCTCCGAGAAAACTTTTGGTGGGATAATATGAAGAAGGAAATCGCTGAATATACATCGAAGTGCCCAGTGTGCTAGCATGTGAAGGTAGGGAGGTAGAATTATAAGGGGATGAGGCAACCATTTCCTATACGAAAATGGAAACGGGAGAACATCATCATGGACATTGTCACCGGAGACCCAAGGACATCCAAAGGCAACAATGAAATCTAGGTTGTTGTGGATCTTCTTACAAAGACTGTGCAATTCATTACTATTCAGGATGATTTCTCTTTGGATAAACTATCACGGATATATATCAAAGAATTGGTATGGTTGCAATGAGTACAACTATCTACATTATCTGACTGATATCCTTGATTCACCTCTATGTTTTTGAAGAGTCTTCAACATGCTCTGAATACTGAACTGAACTTCAGTATAGCCTATCATCCTCAAACTGATGGCCAATCTGAGCAGACTATCCAAGCATGTGAGGCCATGTTGGCAGGGTTCTCAATGGACATTAAAGGAGGATGGGATCAACATATTCCTCTGGTTATGTTCTTTTATAATAATAGTTTCCACTCGAGCATCCAAATGGCACCATACAAAGCCTTGTATGGGAAAAAGGTGCAGAACACCAGCATGTTGGGATGAGGTCGGTGAACGTAAGCTGCTTGGACCAGAAATGGTTGAGGAAATGATGGAGAAGGTGAAAACCATTCAGCAGCATATCAAGGCAGCTTAGAGTCGACAAAAGAGTTATGCAGATAATCGTCGACGAGACCTTGAGTTTAATGTTGGAGACATGGTGTTTCTATGAATATCTCCGCGGAAGAAGGTCATGATGTTAGGAAAGAAAGGGAAGTTAATTCCAAGTTACATCGGCCCCTAAGAGATGTTTTATCATGTCGGGGTAGTGTCCAATCGACTAGCACATTCACCTACCATGGCCAAAGTACATTATTTCTTTCATGTATCCCTCTTAAAGAAGTACATATCGGACCCTTCACATGTACTCTCTTCTAAGGTGGTACAATTGTAAGATGATCTTCCATATGAGGAGAAACCAGTGAAGACCTTAGATTGTAGAGAAAATGTTCTACCAAATAAGACAATGCCCTGCGTCAAGGTGTTGTGGAGAAACCACAAGTTTGAAGAAGCGACTTGGGAATTGGAGGAAATGATGAAGCAGAGTTACCCACATCTGTTTTATTGTGGGAAAAGAAAAAAATTTCGAGGGCGAAATTTCTTAAGGGGGAATATTGTAACGACCTAAAGATTCATTAATGGAAATCCATCTTGATCTAATTAAATGTCTCTTTATGGTTATATAAAATTTCATCTTCTTTGGTTTTATGGAAAGAATTTTGACCGTTTCTAATATATTCATTGAACAGTGATCACATGATTAGTATGAATATAGGGTTTTAACAAATCCAAATTTAATCAGACAAAGGAAGTGATGTCCTCATCTAGTATAATTTCCCCATACGAAGCCCATTTTTCGGAGCTTGGAAAAGAGGTGGAATCCTTGGGCTTTTCTCTTGACCAAGCCCAAGCAGAGCTTTATCATGTCAAGCTCAAACAGGACCGCCTATGTGAAAAGTGGATGTTGATAGAAATTACCACTCAAGCGATGTTATCCGAGCCACCACAAGAGTCTATCATCATTGCACACCTTACCCTTAGGTGTTATGCGGCTATTGTAAGGTTTTATGTAACGAAACTCTAGTACTATGTTCATGTATACTATTTTTTTGTATAATTATTAATATACCTCCTTTTCATTTTTGATACAATGTAATTAGTTTTTAAAGTAAAAATAGTCTTTTAGTTATTATTAATTAAGAATTACATTTTTTAAAAAAATTAAAGGATTTTTGAATTAAATAATATTTTAATAAAATATTATTATTATTATTATTAAATTAATTTTTATTAAATATAAATGATCTTATAATTTTATGAATGCAATTATAATTTGTATTAATGTTTGAAAGCCATTTCTGTAAAAAACCATGAATTTTCGATAAATATCGGTTTTTATTTTATAATAGAAAATTAACATATTTAGAAAATTATTTAGATAAAATAAATGTTCTTTCTAGAATCTGTATTTCGAAGTTATCCAATGGTGAATTTTTCATAATTTTCCGAGACAGTCAAAATTTTGGGTAAAAATTAAATACCGTTCAAATATATAATGTGTTTTTTGACATCATAATGACCAAATAGTGATGTAATAAAATACTATAATCTTTATTTTAGGCCAATATATGTTTTACCATTACAAAAATGTGATTTTTGGTTTGTTTGAATTATTTTATTAAGCATTAATGGACCCCTCAAGACTTAGTAAACACCTTGCCTTTTTAAATTGTTTTCCATGGGAGTGTGACTCACCTCCACATAACCAACCATATTATTTTAAAATTTTTGACTTTGGAATTATAAAATATATTTTTCCACTTTACTTTTACAAAAAAAATGGGCAAATACCATGGGGTGGTTTGTGGTTTAGATTAATTTAATATAAGGGTTCCCAAACCTAAATAATAAAGAATTCCCTCACCTTTCATATATAAACCCACCCAAGCTCCCACTTCCTCCTCACTACAAGACTTTGGAGTTCAAAAAAACTCTTCCCTTATCTCTCTATAATCCTCTCAAGGTGCCCCAAGCTCCCAAGAAGCCTCTCATAAGCCTCTATCTATCATTTGGAAGCACACTTCCAAATAAGGGGTTTTTCTTCCTTTCTCATTTTTTTCAATTTTCATTAAGTTGTTTTTCCCTTTTCATTTCAATTATGAATGTTTGGGAATGGTTTCTAACCTCCCTAATTTATCCCTCTTTATTTTTGAATTATGGGAGACCCCTTTCTCTCACATTAAATGCCTCCCATTTACACCCGTTACGATGCCGAAATTCCAAATGGAACTTCTCTCTCCTCATTTACATTCAAGCAATACTTTTGTACCATGAATCTAAATTACATTACAATTGTTGGGAAAAGTATCTATATGACCTCCTTACTTTCCATTACATGTAAATATGATGAGGAACCCCTTTCTCTCTCATCAAATTTTTTTTATGAATTCTTATGTCACGCCGTTACGCTGCAAAAATCGCACCAATTTTCTAAGCCAATGCCATTGTGTAGTGAATACCATGCCCAATTCACCATCAAGGATATTCACCATTATGAACATTTACTTATCGATTATAATGTTTCATGTGTGAAATACACATTCCTTTATCGTGGAATAAATGATTATGTTTTATGAATCCATGTTTTATGATCCATGTGGCACACTTATGCATGGAAGGAAATGTTTAAGAAGGGTGCACCCTTATAGCGCTCGAAGGAATTGTGTAAAGTATAGTATCATGATACATCATGTGAAATGAGTTTTGACTCATGGTAACTCAAGTGAAATTAGGGTTTACTCATGCTTCATGTGCAATGAGGATTTACTCATCCTCTATGTGTAATGAGCCTTGGCTCATGCTAATTCCATGTTAAGTGTTGTTGCCAAATTCCCATGTTATGATTATCATGATTTATCATTCCTTTAGGTTCATGTTTCTCATGTGATCTATTGATATGCCTAATGTCTAATATGTATTGTACTCCTCATGTTATTCCATGTGTATTCCATAACACGGCTTTATAGCTCGCCCTTTTCTTATGCATGTCCTCAGGTTATCCCATGCAATGCTAAGTATGAGGGAATGTAGTGGTCATATAGAGGATGTTTTCATTAAAGATGGTTTATTTCATATTTTATGTTTCTATGTAATGATCCTAAGCCCCAAAGACAGTAACCCTCTCAATATTCATTGTTGTATCAAGCAAAGTTTTATGTAATAAATCATGATTATGTTTGTAATAAAAGAAAGGTTGTCATATTGACCCATGGAATTGAATTCCCATTCAACAATTTTTCACGAGATTAAAATATCTCAATTGTTTGTTTAGTATTGGAAACATCTAACTCTAACTCAATCTCTTCCCAACTCAGAAAATGAGAGGGATTTGGATGATATTTCATGAGATTAAATATGTGAAAAGCATCATTAATTCTTGTCAACTAAGCTAGAAATGACAATCGATAAACACCAAGCAACTCAATGACCTCAAATGGCCCAACATATCAGGGAGACAACTTCCCCTATTTTCCAAGATGTGGGTGAGCCAATTGAGGAGAAAAATTAAAAATAATCGGTCAACTATAGAAAACATTAAAGGATGAAACTATTGACCGGCATAATAGTTCGTCTGACTGTGACCTATAACCAAATGTCGTCATATATCATGAATCCTCAAAAACATATCCTAAAACATTCTTGGTCCCACCAACGATGCTTCGCCCACCTCTACACAACAGAGAGGTGAACCATGATGATGTTTGTACAAAGCCTCAAAAGGATCCATTATGATTGATGAATGATAAATATTATTATAAGAAAAATAAATCAGTTCTAGATAGATATCCCATGATCCACCAAAATCCATGAAACATGCACCAATCATATATTTCAGAATCTGAATGGTATTCTCTATCTGAAGATTATTTTGTGGATGATAAGATGTATTAAACCTGGCCTACGTTCCCATTTACTCTTGGATACTTCTCCAGAATCTGTTTGTAAACCTACAATCCCTATCTAAAATACTGGAAAAAATTTACCCCAGGTAACCTCACAAATTCATTAACATACAGATTACCCAGATCTTCAACTTTAGTGGTGTCCCTGGTCTGAATGAAAGTAGATGACTTTATCAATCAATCAATCACCACCAAAATATCATTCCTCCCATGGGGAATCTATGGTAACCCATCAAAAAAGTACATTTATTCCTAATACCATTTAAAAACTAGAAGTAGAAGATGTTGGAGTAATCCCAAAGGTTTCAAATGATATACCTTTATCTATTGGTATGTGTAATATATGGATACATAATAAGAAATTTCACGCTTCATACCCGACCAAAAAAATTTATGTCTCATGTCATAATATATATTTTAAGAACCTATATGAAAGTATGATGATTAACAATGAAAATCATTCAAAACTGGGCTCTCAAAGGATATGGGACAAGAAACCAATCCCCAAAAATGGAAATACCATCTAAATAGAGGGACGGACCAGAAATAGTATCCCCTTCATATATGGTTTCTTTAGTTCCTTTGAACATTTCATCCAAGTACTGGTTCTTCAGAATATACTCAAGGAGAGATGATGATAATTTAACACTGGTTAGAACTATAAAAGAATCTTCGTATTGATAACATAAATGAAATTGAGAAAAAAATCACTACAAGGTTCCACTCTTCCTTTGATTCCAAAACATTTTGTGATAACACTTTCTTCCTAAAAGTATCTACTGTGAATTCCCATTCTCTGAGGTGTAGGCGATGTCAAAGTGAAAAATATTAATATATTCCAAACAAATCAATTATTTAAGGATCAATTATTTATTAGAATATATATATCTTAAACTCTTGTGGTCAGAAAAGACTATGGACCATTCCCCAAAAAGATAATGTCAATAAAACTTACGTTCATGCATAACTATGGAACGATCTAAATCATGAGTGGGGTAATTATTATCATGTGTTCAAAGCTAATGACAGTTATAAGATACCACACGATCATCATACATGATTGCACAAACCAAAAAAATTCTAGAAGCATAATAGAAAACCACATAACCCTTACTGAGATAAGGTAAGATCAGAATGGGAACTTATGTCAGAAGTCATTTCATCTTGTCAAAAAAAGACTAAAACTTTTCATCCCTAGTGAATTTCACCCCTTTCCTAGTTATAGAATTCAAATGTGATTCCATCATTGAGATATCCTTGAATAACCATCAATAATATCCCAAAATACTATGGAATTATTAAATTTCAAATAAATTTCATGGATCTTCCCATGAAAAGACAGCCTTTACATTCTCATGATAAACTGATAAGCCATGTTTAGAAATCACATTCCGTATTAACATCACTTCTTGAATAAAAAATTTTCATTTTTAAATATTCCCATACAAATAGTGATTTTTTATGATTTCAAAAACCAATATCATTTGTCAGTGGCACTCACATTCGGATCTCGAGTAAGCCAAAATATCAACCATTCACACTAACACAAATGTATTGAGATACTGATGAATGATTTCATTCATAAAATATATAAAACTATATGAGTATTGTTTATACCAAAAAAACATCATAATATATTCATAATGTTCATACCTTCTCCTAAAATATATCTTAGGTATATCACACTTTCGAACATTGATATGATGATAACCTGAGCAAATATCAATCTTTGAAAACCACTTTTCCCACTTTAACTGATAATACAAATCATCCACATGAGGTAAATGATACTTGTTCTTAATTATTATCTAGTAAATATTTTGATAGTCCATGCACAACTGGAGTGAAATATATATATTTTTTGTAAAGATAATAAGGGATTCCCATGGAGAAACACTAAGGAGATCAATACACTTTTTCACCATGTTTTCACACTGAATATTGATCTCGTTCTACTCTTCTGGTTCCATATGATAAGAAGGTATCAATATCAGTTGTGTTCCTGTAACTAGGTCAATTATAAACTATAAATACATATCTATATGAAGTCCATCGAAATCATATAGGAAAACATCAGGTAAATATTGAACAATAACAAGAAGGCTTACAATAGAAGAATCATCACTGAGATAAAATAAAATAGTAGAAAACAAACTTTTGAGCTCTAGGAAGGAAGGTCTTTTATAAAAAGACATCAAATCCCACTCTCACTAAAACACTTTTTACCTCCCATCATCCAATCAAAATGAGACACATCAATGATAAAAAACATCCTCGGCTCAATAAGATATAATAAAATAAATCCTAATGATGATGGGAAACATATCCAGATCAAGAACAAGAATGTCCCAGACTAGCTCTGTATAAGATATAAAATACACAAAATAAAGACACTAACACCCCTAATCTTTCTACTTCCCAAGAGGTGTCACTTACTGAATAAAAAGGACATGATTTTCATTAGATGTGTAATAATATCAACCAAATAACCAGATATAAATACGTAAAAATTACTAATATCAAATAAAGAAACGGATACTCAAGATTCAATAAATACGGTACTTCTCACTCTCTCTAGACCCGCTTCTACCACCAATGCAAACTCATCTACGACATGAAGCTTATTCACTCTTGAGACCTGTGTCTAGATCCATATAGTCTATAAAGCATCTGACTATGTTGTAGAATCCTTTGTAGCTGGTGATCTCTAACCATATTTAGGAGCAGCCATAATATGAAAAAATGTTGTAGATGACCATAACACCCACAACTGTTACGCATCTTAGTATGAGAAGGAAAATAATGTTTTGTGTGTCTAATATTACCACAATAATATCAAGTCATAATCACACCTCTAGCTATAAATGGATGTTTTGAAGAGTCTTGTTTCCATAAACCTCCTCCATCACTCCTATGATTATCCTGTCACTTCCTCCTTTTCCCTGGCATATCACTAAACCTTCCGCTAAGGGGAAGAAAAGGGCTTCAATATC
Source organism: Viscum album (assembly GCA_963277665.1). Taxonomy (NCBI): domain Eukaryota; kingdom Viridiplantae; phylum Streptophyta; class Magnoliopsida; order Santalales; family Viscaceae; genus Viscum; species Viscum album. Next base: position 306,050,199 of record OY728166.1, read on the forward strand.
TAACATTTTCCATCATTTTTTATGTTCTATCATATCCATATCTACTATGTCTACATAGGTTTAATGATTTAGTATAAATACCTACAATATGATATCTAGTTACCAACCCTGTAGATACTTCTATGATTTTAGCTAGTCATTTCTTACAACCTCTAGTGAGAAACAAGCCATCTCAACCAACCGATTAGTGTACACTAACACAAATGATCCCCCTAGTTTAAAGAGGGTAACTCTAGAGACTTTACTATAATCGGTGAATTTGGAAAAAAATTATTGCAAGAAGAGAGTCTTAAATCCCTTCATGTCCAATCACACATGCTTATCTTCATGTACCATGGAATCACACCAATTCTTTCTAGAACCCTAATGATTGAATATTTCACACTTCAACATTATAATATTAGGTGTTTCCAGGATGTCAAATATTAGATTGATCTTTTCCATTCAATCCTCCACTAATTGATTTTCATTCATACCTTTAAAGTATTGTGGCTTCTCATGCAAGAACTCCTGTGGTTGATCACTTTTTCTTACAGCTCCTGGTTGTACCATAAAAACATTTTCTAAAAATATGGTGAAATATGTTCAAGGGAATGAACTACTCGAATGATAGCCTCGACAATGTTAAAATCTATTGTAGGATTCCCTTAAAGAGCATCATCTACACCATCCTAATGAAATCATAGAACATGTCTCAAAGGCATTGTACTACACATAAAAACAAATGAAATGATCAGAAAATAGGACAATATTGGTTCAAAATATAAAACCCATTAGAAAAAAAATGATACTAACATTAAGAACACAAGAAAAAGACACATATCAAAACATCCCTTGGTAACTTGAGTCTCATCACATTAAAATATGGCCAGGAACAAACTTCAACATCCCTCTCAAATCTCAAAAATCCTATATCTGCTCAACAAAATTTCCCAAGAAATGTAATATTGAGAATAGACCACGTTTGACACAAAAAATTAATGAACTATCCTGAATACCCTCTCAAACTGGTACCCAACCTGATACGCCACATACCTGAAGGGAATTTCTGATCCCCATGGTATGGATACTAGAACCCATTCATCCAAAAATAGAGGGAATTATTTCTCCCAACATGAAGCATCAACATGGAACATATATATAACATATAGAAATAGTTGAAGATAAATATATTCCATAACTGAAAGAACTAGTGGAAAACAAACTCATGAGTATAAAAAATATCCATATATAATTTAACCCAACAATGACTACCAAAATAAGAATAGAACCAACTAATCCATATGATATCATCGATAAAATACCACCATATCACCAATATCTACCAATAACATCTAATAGAAAACATCACCGCCTCACCATGGTGCCTTGACATTCCCTGCATTGAAAAATATAACCCAGTCTATGTACCACAAAATAAGTGAACAAGGTGTAAGTTGATAGGATTAGTAGGGTATCACCTAGGTGTTCCATATCAAGTATATAAAAAATAATCTAATCATGATCAACATTAAATAAAACAAGGAATGATAATAGTTTGATTGTATTTATATCAAAAGTAAAGAAAATAGTTTAACTTCCCCTTTTTCACATTTCGAAATATAGAAAGTTAATAAGTATCAGAGTATTCCATAACTAAATATCTCAGAAGATATGTCATTTCAAAAAAAACTCAGGCATCATATATCATATAAAATCCATGAAAGTACATTAAAACAGTACAAGACAAAAATAGAAACATTAGAAACATCATGTCAGCGATCACACTAGGTCAGGATATCTAAGAAACCCATACATAACATAGAAAATCATGTACGCATCAAGAAACTAGACATATTAATCTAGTCTATAAGGTAGAGGAACATCCCAGAAATTGAACCCCCCCCCAATAGTTCTAACAAGTCCCTAGTCCAACATGCATAGAGAGTAGATATAATCCCTAAGAGAAAATCCCCTGGAAGTGGACAATGCCTATTACTATACCTTATACCTAATACCCAAGGCATCCCATGTTATGTATTTTCCAAATAACTTCATCAAACCATTTCATAATTTCATGATTTGATGAACTATTTAAAAAAACCATTTCACAATTATTTGAAAAACCTTTCCATTTACCAAAACCAAGGGGAACCCTTGTTTTATAAAACCCCAGTTCCACACACCCAAAACAATCACTCATACCATTCTATTTCATTTAAATAAAAAAATTATCAAAATAGGACAAATAAAGTTCACCAACAAATTCCAGAGACTAAACCATCTTCCATAGAACACATGGTCATACGTGCCTACAAATGATCCACAAACAAGAATAATGAAACAATGACAATGGATTCACTAGAATCAATCTAAACTTCCTATAATTAATCCAATTCAAAAAAATTATTGGAAGACTAGAATAAAGGACACATTCCAAAAGAACATAAACCCACCGTGCCATAAAAAATAAATGAAATGGCCCCCAGGACAAAATTCCACCATAGATCTATAAGAAAACAATAAGAAACATATTTACGGGTCAAATGATTTGATATGGTAATTCCATAGTTCTATCATGAATAAAGAAATGAAAAAGCCTAAATTACTACACATCTTTTGTGATGAGAACCAAATTCAATGGAAATTAAATGTCGAAAATGTCAATTACGATTGAGTTTATATAGAGAAAATAATTGAAGAAGCCCTCTAGGTCGATACCCAAAAGAGATACGGGATAATGAAATAAAATTTCAGCTGAGTTTCATCCTAAAATACCTACTCATGACAATTACATAGCGTGTAATCCCATTACATATCATGTAATCCATAGGGAGCACATATGTTGAAAAAATACATTTCCTTTTATTAAAAACCAATATTTTAACATTACAAGTTGCATAACCATTACATGGTGTCTGATCCTTTCATATTCTGTATATATTTCATGAAATCTCTCTAGAGTCCAAGTACACGTCGTGTAACCACTTTACACAATGTTTAATCTCCGAAAATATAGAATAAATCTCCAGAACCAACATGAGGATCCTATGAACTCGGGGAGAACCCCCCAAATCTATTATGAAATTTATACCAAGATTCTATTAATTAAAAAGAATTCATCCATTAAATATGATTCCTTTTTCTAATAAAATCTTCTCTAACCTCAGGACTCACAAGACACACCCAATTCAAGGTTAGAACAAGAAATGTAATGGAAAGTACCTGAAATTGGTTAATGATAAGTTATATCAAATCTATCTCATCATTCTTGTCTTATTGAGGCATAATGTGTCCTTACGCTTTCTTGGACTATCACCTTTTTAAATATATCCATTGGATTTTTCATCCTAGAAACCCTAAGCATCATCAAAAAGTTAGGTTACAGTAGAATTCATATAAATTGATACCTCATGTCAATGTATGTTATGAACCAAAGTTTTATAAATGAAATTCTCTTTTTAAATGATTAAATTCCTTTTTATGTAATGTAGCTATAGAAAACATGTGCACTACATTAGTTATTTTCGACTTTAATAAGTAATATCCAGACAAATTTAAAAGACTATTAAGAATAATAACCATTGATAATATAGACATTTTACAATAACCATTATGATTAGTATATATAGAGTTATGATAAATCCATTTGACATGGACAAATGAAGTAATAGCATTGACTATTAGGATCGTACACCACGAAGCCCATTTAAAGGAGTTTTAGAGAGAGATAGAACCACTAGGATTTTCTCTTGACCAATCCCAAGCAAGGATTAAAAAACTAAAGCATTAATGAAAATATTTACAATACATGTTAAACTACATAGAGATCAAATATAAAACCATGTATGTCAAACCACCAAAAAACCCACTATCACACACCTTACCCTTATCGAATTCGTTGGTATAATAACGGGTTATGTATCTAGACCCTGAAAATATGAATTTTTATATTCTATTTTAATAAAACAATTATTATATTTATCCAATTGTAATATTAATCTTTTAAATGATTAGATAATGAGTTTGATAAAAATTAGATTTTGATGTGATGAATCTCAATTTTTATTTTTGAAAATATATAGTTTAAATCAAGAAAATATTTTTAATGAAATCAAGAATTTTTGAAATAAATGACATTTCAATAAAATATTATTACGAAATAATATTTAATATAAATGATAGTATAATTTTATGAAGTGAAAAATAATTTTTATAAGATTCAGAAAACTATTATGGTCTAAAAACATTATTTTTTAATAAAAATGTTTTTTTATTTAAAGGATTAAATTATCATACATAGAAAATTATTTTGATAAACCAAATATTATTTTTTAAATTCAAATGTAAAAATTATCGAATGGTAATAATTACCATATTTTTCATAGATAGGTGATTTTTTTGGTCAAAATTAAATCCAGTATAAATATACTACGGGTATTATGACCTCATAATGACCCAAAACTGATGAAATATGCGCCATAATAGGTATTTTTAAGTAAATATATATTTCCCATTTAAAACAATGTGTTTTTAGGATATTTTATTAATTTTATAAACCACTAATGAATACTACAAAACCTATATTATATTTTAATGTTTCAAAATCAATTCTTTATAAACATGACTCACTTTTACATCCCCTTGGTTATTATTTTAATGAGTTCAGTTTTTAGAATTATAAAAAAATTAAATAAAATACTTTTTTTTAGAAACCATGGGATGGTTTTTGTTTTTTATTTCATTATCATATAGATTATAAAACCTATGTTTTGATATTAATAAAGAACTCTCATCTTTTTTCTATATAAACCTAATTAACATACCATTACACTTCAATAAAAGCCTATGAAGCATGAAATTACTCTTCATTTCACTCTTTATATCCCTCCCCAGGTGACCTATAACTCTTAATAATCTTCTCCCAATCTTTTAGAAGCGTCTTCTCAAGGTAAGAGATCCTCACCTTCTACTCTTTATTCAAGAATCTTCTTTAAAATAAAAATTTTTATTTAAAAATGTTCATATTGGGATATGTTTTTCCACATCTCTATTACAAACATTATTCTTACCAAGTAACTAGATACCCATTTATATCTCATTAACCCCTTTTATAAACCTTTATTTACACCCATTATGCTGCAGTAATTATCCTGTGATTTTCCATGCCAAACATTTGTGTAGTGAATGCCCATCACCATTTCCACTCATGGGTATTTAACAAGTTTTAACTATACTTCATTAGTTGGATTTTTATATAAATGTAACTATAACCTTTTAATCAGGGGGTTAAGATTGATAGGAATCCTTTTTTGTTTGATCTATGTGGAACACTTATGCATGTACATGATATGAATGTGATGTGTGGGCCCAAAATTATATATCCCTCCAATGCATTTGGGTAATATTTTAATCTCATGAGATTATATATATGTTTCACATGAGGTTATCCTAAGAACAATATGTTATGTTCTCTTTGAATTTATCCTTGACTTCTGTCTATGTTTTCATGTTTTATGTTGTGCCCATTTTCCCATGTTGCCTTTATGTTATCATGTTATGTTATGACCTATTTTTCATGATTATTATCTGCATCCCTCTTATGTTACCTTCATATTCCTATTATCTCGAATGTACTATATTAGCTTTTTATTTTATATGTTTATTACCTTAATATGATTTATATATCACTATTTTCTTATGTACATCCCCAAGTGATATCTCTAGTTTATATATATATTTCTTTATTTTTGATATATGTTTTTTAATTGAATATTGATTGATTGAATCTGATATTCATTCATAATTTTATTGTTTTTTGTTGTTCCGGCATGCCAATTTCAATACCAATTACAGTTCAATGTATTTTGTTTCTATTTTCTTCATTGTTCCTTCATTCAAGTTACTTTTTTATTGATTTTATAATATTTTAGTAGTGAATTTATTTATTTTGAATTGTTTATTTTTTATGTTGGGCATGATATCTTTTCCCCTGATTTCAATCAATACTATCATGTGCGGCTTATTTGTTTAGGGTTAGGGGTAAAGACTAGGGGTATGTTTTGATGTCATTAATCTCAAAATCTAAACTCGATAACCATATGGCTGTAAATTAGGATAAAATCAATTTTTAATCTCATTCAATTACATATACCCTGACTGTGGGAGATGAACTCAAAGTACCCTTACCTAGTTGGAGTTGAGCATGATAAGACCAATATATTTTGATACCTTCTAACTAGAATTTAAGATTAATTCACCTTGGATGTTGGATATATATTGACCAAATAATAGTTGCAGGTAAAGTAGATCAAATTGGTTGGACCAAGATCAATTGGCGACATCTTGATCTAGATTTAGTTTTATCTTTTTCTTGTACCAAAAAAATTGACCCTTATACCATATTAATTTCTTTAATTTAAACCCTAACTACATAGTTTAAATAAAATAAAATCAAAATATGTATGACCTGACCTTTGATCAATATTTTGCATCCATACATTCCTTGTTATCTATGGGTTTGACCTCATGCTTCTACTGTATTATGGATTTTAGTTATTGAGGCTCAAGTATCATATAAATTAATAATTTTATCACACATAGAGGATTTAATGATGTCCTTTGGATACATCAAATTTTATAATACCCCCTCAATAAAATATATTCTCATACTCGAGAAAAATCTCATCATTGATATAAACAGGGTCTATACATCAACTAGGAAATTTCAAAATTATTATTCTCATTAAAAAGTTTACAAATTAATATTATAAAAGAAAAAATCTTACCTAATAAAGAAGTAATAAATTGTGATTATTTTATAATTTACAATTCAATAAATTTTCCCCTTTTCACTTTTAGATTTCAACATTTCTTTAACTCCCATTCAATTTATGATTTGTCTCACCGTTAATTTTCTCTCTCACTAATAAAGGTAATAATTTAAATTGAGTAGTGTTCCTTCCTCAAGTACATGATCCTAACCATAGGATTAAATTTAATCTACTTTATCTTCCCTTTAAATATAAATATCACAATTAATCATGGGGTCATTGAATTTTGGATCAAATGAATATAGGGATGTGGGTTGGTATATATGGATGTTTAAAAACATGTAAGCCACAAAAAGGAGGCTAAAATCTAATGTAAAATACATTATACTCAAAATACAAGATCAATGAAATTTTCCTCTCCAAAATATAATGCCATATCAGACACCCCCAAAAAATAATGTTAAGGTTAATTGAAAATATAATCATAATGGATGAATTCTTCTATTGCTGTTATTTTTCTATTTTTTAAAAGCTATATCTGGGATAAGACTCACTTCCACCACCTAACCACATATGATCTCGATATCATTGGTTTGGTAATGATGATTTTTGACCAACATGATAAACACCCCTTATTCTAAAATACATGATTGGATTGAACCTCACATCCACCACCTAACCACATATTATAAAGATCAACTTTTTGGTAATGGATATTTTTTATTATCCCAAGTCACAACCCATGTTTTTTTAATTGTTTCCATTTTTTACAAAAAGAGGGATAAATAATTAATTATAATGAATGTAAAAAATGAAGCATCTGCAAAAAAACTATGGAAACAACCTATAGTCTCCTATAGAGATATAACATCCCATCTCCAGTATAAACAACCCATCCCACACACTCATTGAATCGAATATCAAGAAAAATAAAAGAGTTTGGTGGAAGGAAAATAATGCAGTTTAATGTGGATAAATCCTTAAAAGGTATTCTATGGATTCTATGGGATAAGAAGGATAAATTAACAGTTGGGAAATAGGATCAATTGTATCATCAATACAATTCATTAATAATTTTTTTAGTGATTCTGTTTATTCATTTCTTTGAAAAAATATAAATGCGAGTTCTATTTTCTTTACATGCCCAATGTTTCACTCAAGAAATATACTCAAAAAATAGTAAATATTTTTTCCGTATTCCAATTAGAAATTGGATCATAAAATAATTCAACCACTTCATGGCAAGAAAATCAATAATAGGTTTACTCAATTCATGATACTAGGAATCAATGTCTATAAATCCAATCTTATCAGCAATAATTTTCAAGAAATTCAAAATTTATGTAGGAAATTGACTCTTAAAATTTACATTTTTTATTTTTTATTTATGGGAATTATATTAAATATTTTCCAATATGTCAACATATTTTTCCAATGTTTTGATGCCTCGTAGATCAGTGAGGACAGAAAAAAATTCAAGCATTAGTGGGAGAATATAATTCATTAAGTCCATACAACAATTCAATTCATTTTTTCTTTTCACTTTTTCATGAAAAATTATCTGGAGGAAAAAACTACAGGTGAAAAATATAAAAAAGTAAAAAGTATTCCCCTTATATCAATGCTTTTGAATGGTTTGTGAAGGTCTGGTATGACCATGATCATGATGTGAACTCAGTTCTCATGACATGAATTAGTCCTCTATGCATCACTTAATTTTCTTCCCACTTCATTCTTACATGGGCCTAAAAAATAAAATTAAACATCCTAGTTATGGACCCTTTTAAATTTTAAAAAAAAATTCATAAATAGATAAAGAGATCCATCATGGTGAGAGTTACTAAACTAATTAAATAAAGCTAATCCTTATAAATAAATTATAAAATACAAGATTCCGCCGAGTAGATGAACTTTTTTATAGTTATTTAGATTGACTTTTTACTTTGTTAGCTAATTTCAACATAGTATGAAGCTAACCATCTATTATTTACACATATCTAGAATTTTATTCATCTAATGTACTATTTTATTCAACCTCCATTGGTTACACTTTACTAGATCATTTAGTGGGATGTATATTGAGGAAAATTTTAATGAAAATATAATGGAATAAAAATCTTACCATATATTGTTGTTTGCCTACTCCACCACATATTTTTCCTTTTATATTGAAGGTTCACATTCTAGAATGACATATTGATTTTAGAACCACCTTTCTCTCCTTTCTTTGTAGAAAATTTAGGAGGGATTCCTATTCTAATTCAGTATATAGAATAATTATGATGTCAATGAATTTTTGATAAACATTATATTCCTTTATTTTTTCTTATTCCTCGGATTCTACGCATTTTACCACTACAACCACCTGGTCCTCTTCCTTGATATCCTCAACCCATTTTTTCATTTTTTTTTCTTCATCAAAAAACGACTCCATCTATGAATTATAAATTAAGGGTCAATTTTTCATAAGGGAATTTAAATTTAAAATAACATGAGCAAGGTGAGTAATAAGTTCTCCCTATTCATTGAGTTAGACATCCAAATTATCTGTCTTCTTATCAAACTCTGGTGTGTACTTTTTGAGAAATCTAGCGAGTCTTTATTCTATGTTAATTTTATGATATTGTTGGATGTAATGGTATACTTGAATATACTTATCTTGAGGTATCATTGTGTCAACAACTTTTACCTCATCCACTTCTTAATTTTATTCATATTTAACCAACATATCCCTATATTAGAAATAGTTAGTTTTCTAAAAATAATATAATTCAAATTCAAAATGATTTGAGATAGGTTTTTTTCATTATTTTTATTCACGGAGCTCTACCTCATTATAATAAATCCTATTTTTCATCACATCAGTGTAGTTTTTTTAGCATCCTAGTCGATCAATCTTCTATGAGCTACTCTTGAGGTTTATTGAATTTTGTGTATATATGGTTGTACTGCTCAGGACAAGATCTGCCTTAGTAGACATAAAAATTGGGGTCTCATCTGTAGGGTTGATAGTAGGTGTCTCACTTATGATGATGTTATAATTCATATTATTCAAAAGAATATATATCATCCAGTCTCATTTCTTAGATTGACCAACCTTCTGATCTCATTACTTCCCATGTGGTATGATACGCCAGAAATTCATTGTATTCCAGTTATATGGAATAATATTGGTTCATCAAAAATATTATCCTACACACCACTAGAAACAACCATATGCATATAATAATAATAATAATAAAAACAATGGATGAAAAATAGAAATACCAAAACAAAAATTTGTCAAAAAAACGGTATAAGAAAATTATTTTACCTGAGAAATCATTCTTGAGTCATTTTCTATGCTTCACCATTCCCCGGAAATGGTGCCAAAATTTTATACATTCAAAGGATGATGTTAAATCCTTCTTCCGTGTTCATATTAGAAATTTATATGAAACTCAAACCAAAATAACTACAATGGAATAATATAGTGGAATAATTGGTTTGATCCCACAGATAGTGGGGAACACAGTGAAGGAAACTCTTGATCAATGTTTAGGTGATCCTGAATTCGATTTGATTTTATTTAAACTACATAGCTTTTGTTTAAATTCAGAAAATATATAAGGGATAAGAGTAAATTTTATGATAAAGGAAAAATATATTCCTAAATCTAGATTGGGATAGACCAATGGATTATGATGAAAATTAGTGAAAAGGTCTCTGATTGATCATGGTCCAACCAATTGGATCTACCAGATATACAACTATTCATTTTCTAGAGATAGTAAATAACCTAGGTGTAGTAATCTTGACTTCTAGAAAGAAATTATCACAACTAATTGTGCATATATTTCTTAACTCCAACTTGGTAGGTGTCCTTTAATTATATACCCCATATATAGGTTAGATGTAAATGAATGAGATTAAAAATTATTTTTAACTTAATTACTAGCCATATGGTTACCATGTTTTGATTTAGATATTAATTACATTAAAACATAACCACAATATCAACCCATAAACCTAAGAGTATTAGTCACTCATGACAATGTTAATTTAAAGTAAGTAAATAGATTCATTCTTGACGTAACAAATAAATTATTAAAAATAAATCAATCCACAAATTAAATCATATAAAATAAATCAAAAACTACCATGAAGGAATAAATAATGAAGAAAATAGTGGAAGTTGACATTGAAACGTAATTGGTATTGAATGATGAATATCAGAACAACTACAAACTACAAATCTGAAAATGTTAATAAAAAATCATTTAAATGTTTAAAGTAATCAAAAGAAACAAGTTTGAATAAAAGAGGAAAATAAATAGAGATGAAAATAGGAGATATGATCAAACATCAAAGCTATATTCTGCATGTTGGGGGTCACTTAATATATATAGACATAGAAATTTACACAACATGTCTATGGTTCATGTCGTGTATGTGTTCTAAGTGGATTCTACCTCAAGGATTTAATAGTGTGTAATTTTCCTCTACACCATGTACTTCAGATCCATAAATTTCTCTGAATATTTTGGATCTCACAGATTTCATGGACTATATCTTCCACAGGATTCATAATTCAAATGTTTCACATTATTTATTGAGATCACATTTTGTATCTTCATTAGGTTTCATTTTTGAGTCTTGCACGATGTGTAAAAGTGATTCATGTTTTGTATATGGTTCATGTCATGTAAAGTTTATTCACAACATGAATAATCGAATGGAAAGTGGTCTTCTTGAGGAATAAACATCGTGTACATTAGATTCATGACTTCTTTCTTCAATGAGATTTATTTTTAATCACCAATTTTCACTGTCACATTGACAATTTCCTTCAAATTTCTCCAAATTCTATTCATGTCATTAGAAAACAAAAAATTATAAATTCAAGAATGAATATTATATTCAATTAAAACACATATTAAAACACAATTATATATATATATAATAGAGATATCACCAGGTATTACCATGAAGTTTTATAATATCCAAGAAAAATTTGGGCATGTTCTAGAGTTATTAATTAATGATGTTGTCTTTATTTTTCATGTTTGTATGACATGTTCTTAATTTCCAAAACACACTTTTCCTCACAATATTTTGGGGATTTATTAAGTGTATATTTTTTAAATAAATCATTAAATATGGTGTAATAAAATATGGGTTGTTATAATGTGTTTTGTTCTTTTATAAAACATTAGTTTCAGAACAAGTTTAATAGAACACAATCTATCTCAAAATAACATTCCTCTATCTGGTCCGTTTTCGAGTTCCTTTAATAAGTGTATCAACCATATCAACTCTTTCCTTGAATCATTAGTAGCAGCATAATCTTATTCTATTGTATATAAAGTAACCATTTATTAAAACTAATAAATCTAACTAATTGTTATTCCAAAAAAAGTAAATACAAATCTTGTAGTAATTTTATTTGATTCCATGTCTCCAAAAAAATCTACACATACAAAACCGTTCCAGTTATAATCTTATTTGAAACATAAATCTTCATCCTACTACACATTTTAGTACAGTGATGTCTATTTCCCAGCTTTCCAATGTTCCCTTCTTAGATTTTACATGAAATATATAAAAATTAACACTAAGCATTAATATTTGTTTGAGTAAAAACTATAGAATACACAAAAATTTATAAAACCGACTTATAAGTAACCTATCAGATGCCATTATATTTTCTATCCATTTATGTTTTTAGATATTTATTATGTTTAAAGTGTATGGTGATGGGGATTGAGACATGTTTCCAACTGGTCATTATGAATCCTTTGATTTCCTTACTAATGTATTACTTTAGGGATAAAACCAAAGTGTTTTATTGCCTATATATTTCAATTTTCATTCTTAATATATTCAGAGCATACCCCAGATACTTCATCTCAATCATTATTGATAGCTTCATTTTATGTTCCTCAGTCTGATGGAACTGTAGACCAGTAACCATCATATCATTCACATAAAAAAATTACTAGGAGATATATTTTATCTTCCCATTACATTATATAATAATTGATATTGGAATCAAATTGATCGAAACTTTTTTCACACATGAAATTGTAAAAATTACTATTACACTATCATGGATCTTGCTTCAGTCTACAAAGACTTCATTTCAAATTACAAACCAAATACTTCTTTCTATTAAAGTCATAACCATTAGGCTGAAACATGTAAATTTTTTCCTTTACCCCTACATTAATAAATGCTGATTTTATATCTATTTTATCAATGTGTAGACCATCATAGAAAACAGTATGAAGAACTATCTTAATGATTTTGTGATTCACCACTGCTGAATTTTTTTTAGAAAAGTTGATCCCTTCTTTTTGTTGAAATCCATTCACCACTAGCCTTTCTTTGTATATCCTACTTCCATCCGCTACTTTTTTTCAACTGTAAAACTCCTTTTTTTCCAATATCTCTTTCCTTATGGTATTTTAGCTATTTACCAGGTGTTTTTTACATTTATGGAACTCATTTTATCATCCATAGATGACTGATACTGTTTTTTTCTTTAAGAGTAGCTTATTCCTTTAATCTGTTTGGTTCCCCAATGTCTATAAAAACTCACAAATACATATCAGCTCCAAACCTATAAATTGGTTTCCTAATATGATTGTATCTCCTCATCACAATCTCAGGTTCATCCATTGGAATATCTCTTTCTGAATGTTTTTTTCTGGGAGAGTTCTGTTTGATCATTATCTATCTATTACATTTTTGTATGAAATTTCATCATATAAAAATGCTTTTTATGATCAACCTCTATCTGATACCCAAACATTTAGAGCTTTAGCCTTTCATATTTCATATATAATATCTAATATGAATTTCTATCTGCAAACCTTTGCCTCATTGCCCAGAACATCAATAGTTGAACTTCCCTAAACCTCCTTATCATCCAATTTTGGATCTTTCCATGAAACTTATTCATTGAAATCATCATATAGGATTTGAATTACTTTTTTTTCTTCATCTCTTATATGAGATATCAAAATTTCTAATCAACATATCTGATAAGAAAACACACTTTAGATTTCACCTCCAACTTATGTTTATCTTTAACATTGATATGAATATATTTTATACTTTCAATGTTTTCAATATGTTTATCTCTAGTCTCTCATTAGACCAAATTTCATTAGGAATATTATATACCACATTGTAATTCGTACATCTTTTCACCAAGTAATTTTGTGTATTCAAAGTCTCTACCCAAATTCCATTAGGCATTCTCATTTAATGACTTGTACTCGGAGTTTTATCTATTAGAGTTTGATTCATCCACTTGACTATTTCATTTTTTGGAGTACCTAGAAAATTCTTCTCATGTTTTTTGATCTTATTCTGATAAAAGTTTTAAAAGTTGTGTTTGGTATATTCCCCATCATTGTTCGTCCAATGATATTTCAATTTTCATTGACACTCTTTCACAGATAAAAAATTCCAATGGATAAATGAATGAAACAAATAAGATTTATTCTCCATGATGTAAATATAGTCCTTGTGAGTAGAATCATAAATGATGATCATTGATTATAGTGATCCTATATTTTAGTTAATAGAGATTGGTATCCACAACTTATAATGAGCATGTTGTAACATTAAATTCTTTAGCTTACTTATATCCAAGTTGAAGGAAATCCTCTTATGTTTTCCTAACTTATAACTATCACATATTCCAGGGTCTGTGTGGCTGATTTTTATTATTCGCTTCACTACTACAACTTTCATATTATTCTTAATCAGTTTTCCAAAACAACAGTTCCATGTTATCAGACCATATGATGATTTCATTCTAATAGCTACAACTTCATCACTTCATCTAGTAAGGTACACGGTACCATTATTAACTCCATGATAAATAACCATGTAACCACTACTAATCTTCCAAACCCCATTCAACAAGTTCATTTCAAAACCGACATCATCATGTTGTCCCACTTATATAAGGTTCTTCTAGGGAGGTGGAATTTTTTTAACACCATTTATTTTCAAGACACTTCCACTTTTAATTTTAATATTCACATCACTTTTCTAAAATTAATACAGAGATTCATCGATTGCTAGATGTACTCTTCCTAAGATTCCTGGTACATAATCCACCATGCACTCTTGCTCACCAGCTTAATGGAAATATTCCGCTAATTCAATGACTCATGGATCCTCTCGAATGATCATGCTCAGTATCAAATTGGAACCTCTTTCCATTGTACTAATCATGGTTGATTATCCAAAAGTGGAACCCTCTACCTAATTCATGTGTTATTTCCTAATATGTCCCTTATTCCTACACATGTAACATGTATGACCAAAACCTACTAATTTCCATTAAATTTTTATATAGTAGTTATCCTTGAAATATTTATTCATTTTATTGTTCATATAATGAATTTATTTTAATTATCTGGTATCATTGAGTACACTTACTAATTGAGTCTAAACTTCCATTCACCTCAAATACTCATTCAAGATCATGTTTCGAAATCCATAAAACTCAAAAAAAATTCCAATAGAGTTTCTCACTATTTTCAACATTGAATACCAAATCTATATAAGGGAGGAATGAATAACTAAAGCCCAAACATATTCTATAAATGTTACCTCCATTGATTAGAGCTTCCCGCATATCATATTGAATTAATTGACATGATCAATTTTAGGCATTCTATTCGATAAACTATAGCATAAATCTCCTAAAATAATGAAAAAAGAATTAAAATCAACTGGATTTTCAATCATTTAAACCAGCACTTTCATAACCCCTAATGTTGTTTTCGAATCTCTAATATTGAACACAACATTTTAAGAAAGTGACATATCGATCAATTATAAATCATTACAATTCAAGCAACACCATTTTTTAACCTTAGTATCAGGAGATACACTAGATAGAGGAGTGTCAAAATATTTTTGTATCAAAATATATTCCATCTTCATTTTCTAAAAGTAAATGTTTTTTAATTGAACTTATCAATATGAACTTTTCCTTCCTCTAAATTCATTATTCTAAGAATAGAAAACCAACTAAAATAATATAACTTGTAAGAAAAGGATATAAGACAAATGAATTCTACAATTGAATTAGAACCAACAATACCCAATTGATGCCACATATTAGAAGGTAAGGAACCCTTATAAAACACTATTTACAATCAATCCAATTGAAAAACATGACATGTAACAGTCACTGAATGGTCATCCATCTGAACATTTCATCCCGGGAAATTTTGTCTACTCTACAATGTTATCGGATAGATATTTGTGTGATAACCACCTCCTATAATATTTTTCACTAGAAATAATATTAGATCTCACCTAATCACTATATAAACTCCATGATCCTACTTCACATTAAAAATGAAAAGAAACCAACGAAATAAGACTAACATGATTCATATAAAGTCTTATATCTATAGGAGAACTCTAGAAACATATATCATTACAGAGATGCAATAAATTACAACACTGATTTCTCACTTCCTCTCTACTGAAAAAGTATTAGATGATAATGTAATACACAATTTTTTTATGAACACAAACTTTAGTACTCTAGATCCGTTCCACCACCCTTCTTTATAGAGGTCTATGTCCAATTAACTAGTTTCTCCAACCTCTTATATTCATGTTTTTCTTCCTATTGACCTGAGAAACTACTTTTGTATATCATACCTTATGTTGCAACCACCAACAGTCACTCACCAGGAAATTGTACATACTTTGAGTTTCCACTCCCTATGAACACCATCTGTGATAGATCTATCTAATGATCTACATACAATCATTGATGGCTCACTGCAGTAACCCTATGATCGATGACTCTATGTCTTGTCATCTATGTTCGATAATCATTATTATATGGTAGTCTTTCTGGTGAAAATATTCTACCAAAAATCTCTAAAATAGCATAATAGTAAACACACATGTCTGGTCCGTTTGATGTCCCTTGTCTAATCATCTCCATCTAGAATTCTCAGTCTGATGAACTTGAAAAAAATTCCATAAAACCCAAATTGGTCGGCCATGGATGGTGAATGTTATGGATGGATTAGGCTTCGATCTTTGATGATGGTTGGTATGAACATAGAGGAGGATTTATGTGAAACTGTTGTTACTATTATCTTCCTTGACAGAGTAGACTCCTGTTAGGGATTATAATGGATTATTTTGGGTGAAGATGAAGGCCCCTCAAATATGGATAAGGTGACCCCCTCATGCAAGTTGAACCTACAACCAATACAAAATGATAATCAAAATTTAAAATTTAAAATTATAATTACATAAATTTTAATTAACAATGATAATAATTTATATTATGTGCATGGAGAGGGTAAAAAAGGAAGAAACGCAACTAGGGAGAATGGAAACCGAGACCTCCCAAACACCACCACAGGTAAAGTAGGGGTAGAACCAATGAGCTTCACCCCATGTGGAAAATTATGATGATGATGAAGATGATGATGATGATGATAATAATTATGATGATTATAATATGGTAATAATAAATTAGAAGAAATAATTGATTAAATATTATTATAATTAAATACAGAATATATGGCTAACACCTAAAATCAAAATTAGATGAATTATACTTATATAATTATCAATAAAATAATACAATGGAAATAAGAAAAGTAAAAGTTATTAAAAATTAGAATATATAAAAATAATACTAATGAAAATTAAAAAAAATAATAGATAATAATTATAATAAATAATTAATATTAAAAATAAATTATCTAAAAATTATAAAAACAACTAAAATGCTACATATCTACATAATTTATCTAAAACACTAAAAAAATTTAATCTAATTATATGAAACTAAGTTAGAATTTTATAAAAAAATTTAGAATACGTTATGTTCAATAAATAACTCACACATAAACTTTTACAATCATAGGAAAAACAATCCTAAAAAATAACGTGAATGCAACCATAGACAAACCAAAATAACACAATTAGAAGTTTGAATTTTTTCTATCCTCTTACCCATAAAAAATAATGCTTAGTTTGATATAAAAATTTTAAAAAATAATCTCTTCAATGACAATTCTTTTCAAAATATGAATATACACTCATACATTGATGTTACCTACCTCACCACCACTCTCATTTCTCAAGACTATTTTAATCATATCTATGCACAGTTTCTATATACATGAATCTTTACCTTAGGATTTACAAGAATTTTTTATATTAACTAGTATAAATGAAATTAATATACTAATATTGGAAACTTTTCATTAGGTGAAAATGTCCTCTGAGGTTCTGGGATGGTGGGTTATACAAAATTAAATTTTTATGAAAAAATGAGGGTTAAATCTTAAGATCAATTCATGATAAATTTAAATCATAATGTCTCCGTAAAATATCACTCCACCACACATAAAACCATCACTTTGCCTAATAAAATGATGATATCAACATAATAATTATAAACGAGGGTGCATAAATCCATAAAATATAATGTGAAGACAAACATGTGAGTGTCAGCTCTAAAACACCATTAAAAAATATAGGAAAATATACCATAAAAAGGGTACAAAATGAGCTCATTATATATAGAATATTAGTGAAAGTAGGTCATATAAATACCCAATATCTCCTATAGTAAGATATTATCACTTTTATAGGTATCAATAAAGGTGATGGTTACCATGTAATAACCATGGATGTTCTCATTGTTAAAAAAAATTAATTTATGATCCCATATCCCAATATCAATGTAATGAATATAGATATAGTTATGTTAAACACCTATTAAATGATGAGATAATATTTATCCATGTGCTTAAAATGAATCACTATTCCTTTAAAACCCCTCTCCATTAATAACTCTCTCCCCTGAACTTATATTAAAAATCATCATGAAAATATTCAAGGTACGGGTAGGGAAGGGTATCAATTGTGAGATAATCCTGAAAAGAAATATCTATAGATTAAAAGGGATGTAAAACAGAGAAAATTTAAGGGATTATTAGTGGTTCAATAGAGATAAATTAAATAAACAAATGCATTAGTAATTTTAGTGGAACTTATAAATTTACTATTTCTTTTATGGATAAACATGAAATGTTTTAGAGTACATAGAATGTTCAATATTAACTCAAGAAAAATAGAAATGGTAAATGATATAAAAAGGGGTACAAAGTCCTGTTGTGTATATAAATATAATGTTAGAAAATGTAGCTCATCATGAGTTTAATTAAATGTCTAAAAAATAAATAAGATTCAGAAAATTATTTTCAAGGTATATTTTGATATCAACAATCATTTAATTCATGGTATCAAGAAAAATGTATAGAAACCAAGAATCTTGTGCAGAGAGTGGCTAGGGAAAAATGTGGTGTGTTCCTGACTATGTTATGACATAAATATGGTAGTTTTCATGTAGGTTCAATAATGATAGAGATGGTAGTTTTATTACTTTGTTATCCATTATTTATTTTACATGGTGATTTTAGGATAAAAATAATATATAACAGAAAATGTAACACTTCCCTATGTAATCTAAGATAGATTCATGGAGGATGTCAGTATACAATTAATATCTATAAATTATTTACCTATAAAAAATACATTTACACTACACATACTCACATCACATAAAAGAAATAACGCTATAATTATATAATCATGTGAATGATATAAATATATATGAATAATTAAAATAAATTATAGTAACATGAGAAAATATTTTCAAGTAAATACATATTTTTTATTACCTAAAACTAAATGGAACAAAACTATATGCAGTGAAATAAAAACTAACTAATGATGGGTTTCCTCTCATAGAGAACTAATATTCCTTCATATTGATCTAAAAATTGATGACATTCCACCAAGATAAAATGTAAATAAATACCTTGTATCTACTTATTGATCACTATAAGTGCTTCATGCATCCATCGAGAATGTTACGACCCGATCTCGGGGCCCATGTCGTGACTACCCCAATCCCGCCTGCCATAAGCAAGGGGCTAGAGACTAGCACCAATGGCGTGAATCCCGATAAAAGAGAAGGCATTGACTTTATAAGAAAACAAACACCAAATAGATCACCTCTGCGTACAGACAGTCTCGTCGGCTCCTCAGTTCCGGCCGTCCTCTCCGTACGTACCACCTGATAGATCACCTCTGCGTACTGTCCCGCTCCTCATGCCTCAACCACGATCAACGATGTCTGTCATCTGTAACCAACACAATGTAGTGTGGGCGAATCCCGTGCAGGTGTGTGAATATGATACTCAGTATGGACCCCTAGACTCCCAACGGTCTCCTAGAATCCACAAAGGATAAACCACAAATGAAATATATGAATACAAGTATCAACCAACACTACTTAGGTATATGCCCATACATATACCCAAGTCATCAATTCCAGTTCTGCCCCAACTCACGAGCTCAAGTACAACTCAATCCACCCAGGAAAGAATAACTTGATCCACACAAGAATGTACGTCTCAATCCCCACAAGAAAGAATTACCCAATACACACAGGATTTCATGTCAATCACATCGAAGATATTGATTGAAAGTCAGGACTCAGCTCACACAGGTATACTATTCAAGAAGTGGTGGGGTGGAGGTGATTAGATGTAGCCTTTGAATCATCTCCTCTGCTGATCCCCACATAGGTTCCTAGTACAAAAGTCTTCATCATCGAACCCATGGAGGATCCAACTATAGTAATCATCGCTTCCGAACCCACGGAGGATCCCAATATATTTAACAACGCTGCTGAACCCACAGAGGGTCCTAGTACAGAAGTCATCGTCATCAAACCCATGGAGGATCCCAGCACGGTAGACTTCGTCGTCAAACCCACAAAGGATCCTAGTACGATAGATGTCATCGTCGAACCCACATAGGATCCTAGTATGGTATTCATCCACATTGAACCCACTGAGGATCCTAGTACGGTATTTGTCCTCATCGAACCCACTTAGGATCCTTGTAAAGATGTTGTCACCTTCGTCACAGCCAGCTCTAATGTTCCCGCACACACCACATTCGACTACAGGAGGGTCCGATTCATGAACCAAGGGGTCAATACATCATATGTCATGAATTCCAGAGTTGATGTATCACAATGTTCTGTCTCGTCAATAGGAACTCAACGCGACAGACTGCGCATCAATCAGACGCCTAGTCTGAGAGTTATTGGTTTTTTCATCTGTGGGGATCGTTTGATTTTTAAGCTCAACCAACCCGACCATCCTCCAAATATGTCCAAACCTCAAGCGGAGTAAGACAAAAGAACCGTCTCACTATGAGGAAACCAACAAAGTCGACGACATGTCAATCGGATGTCCGGAGCTCAAGTTATAAGAGTTTCAAATCCGAGGTCCCGGTTGATTTCTTGTTCGAACCAACCCGAATATACCCATAGTTCTCTGAAACCCTGAGTGTAATAAACTGAAACGACCGACTCAAACCAAGGATCTCAACGCAATTGACGGTATATCGATCATAGGTATGTAAGCCACGATACAGGCATTTGAACGACTCTGTCCGAAAACTGGGGGTTTGGGCCCGGTCCGACGCGGCCCAATACCCCATGGGTCAACCCGACCCTGGTTCGGGACCAGCCCAGTTGGGCAAGGCCCGGCCCAGCTGGCGCAGTCCGGCCCAGCCGGCGCAGCCCAACCCGTCGCCGGGGTCCGGCCCAGCCCGGGCGACCCGGCCCAACGCGTCTGGCCCGACCCGGCTTGGGCAGCGCGGCCTAGCACGGCTGGCCCGGCCCTGCGAGGGAGGCCTGGCCCGCGTGGCCGGCGGCTCGGCCTACGGCTGAGCAAGATGCGGGTGGTCTCTTTCCCCCTTGATTGAGAAATGGTCGACCAATTAAGGCATGCCTTAATTGAACCTGCGGGACCCGAGGGGTCCCTCCTCCAGATGGTGCCAACGGCGGCTCCCCCGAACCGCCGCAGCCATAGGCCCCGGCTAATTCCCGTTCGGCATGGCGCAATAGCGTCACAACCCTCCATGGTGCTTCGGCACGGCACTATGGCATCACTCCCTCCTTCGTGGCCCGCCCTCGTCCGTGGCATCCTTCGATTTCACCGGCGGGACGCGACAGCGCCGCGTCCCGCTCCGGTCGCGGTACTCTCGTCCCCGCGTGGTGCAACTACACCATGTCGCCTCCGTTTCAAGTTACACTTGTGTTCAACAACAAAAAGTGGAGGAGGGTCTACTGTGTTTCTGTAGTCTGACCTCCTCCCGTTATATTGATAACAGGCGGTCATCAATTAACGAAGAACTTCAAAATATTCTTAAATGTAAAATCAACAACTATCGCAACAACACTGACTAAAGTCGGCATTGCGGGGGTGGTTTTAATGATGTCATTAGAGTGCATCCAAAGAGGGGATGACACCTCACACTGGCTGCGGAGAGGGAAAGAACGACCGGTCCTCTTTCCTTGGTGTCATCATTCTTCTTCAGAGGATGGCATTCTTAAACAAAGGAGACGATCTTCGTTTGATGATTATGTTCCTCCAAAAACTAGAATTCTCTCACAAAAATATAACACAACAAAATCAACCCCAAATAAAATAAGACCCCTCTTATTTTATTTATCAAGCCATGCATTACAAAAATACAAAATACAAAATTGAATTCACTTCATTAATTAAAGTTGTGTTGTCGAAATTAATGGAGTGTTAAGTTGGAAACATTAATGACAAGAGAGGTTTTAAATAGAAGTTTAAGGGGGGGTTATGGGGAATGTGGAAAGGTGGGGGATCATGTGGGACCCACCTCACTAATATCCTATTAAGAGGAGTTAGTATTAGGTGGGTCCCACCCCAACTCCCACACATGGGAGTTAAACTACTTCGAAGGGGGAAATAAAGTTGTGACACAACTTTATTTCACTTAATAGTTAATACTTTTTATAAAACTCCCACTAAGAAAATGAAACTCCAATAATGGTCTTCATAGGAAATTACCATCACTGCGGTTTCATCGGTGCCCTTAGATTTCAATTCCGAGCACCGGTTCAATAGTTAAAAACACCCGCTCGTTCGTTCACTGAACGTACCCGAGCTAAACTTCAGTAATTGATTTCAGGCACCCCGGACCTCAGAATCATGTGCCTTCAGAAACTGCGTACTTGTAAAATCTCAAAGAATTTAAGAAAAAAATATTCTTTGAAATTTACAGATCTTTACATTACTCCCACCTCAGGGATTTACGTCCATGTAAAGAAACATCATAAACTAGGGAAACAAAAGTGGGTACTGAGCACGTATCTGAGCCTCCTGCTCCCATGTGCTCTCTTGGAGGTTCTTGTGTTGCCAACGAATGTGCACCAGTGGTATTTATCGTCCACGTAGGACCCGCTCCTATCGATCCTCGATCTCTATAGGGACCTTCACAAAAGTCTCCCCGTCATCGATGTCCAACTCCCTATGGTTGATGATATGCATCGGGTGGTGCCCATATCTCCTCAGTTGAGATACGTGAAAGATGTTGTGCACTCGATGCAGCTGAGGTGGAAGGGCCAGCCGGTAAGCCACCTCTCGTACCCTATTGAGTACCTAGAAAGGACTGATGAAGCGTGAAGATAACTTGCCGTCGCAGCCAAATCTCCATAATCCATGATGAGGTGAGACCTGTCAGATAATGTGGTCGCCATTCAAAAAACTATAGTGGTCTCTGCCTCAAAATTTCATAGGACTTATGTCTGCTCTATGAAGTCCTCATCCGCTCCAGGATGATCTGCACCTTCTCCGACAGATCCTGAACCATCTCTGGTTCTACACATACTCACTCCAACACAATCCACAATGCAAATATGAAAACGAGGCCAGCTACTGTCTCGCCAGTCCTAATATCTGAATTCCTGATCTACTACCAAGAGAATCTGCTACAATGTTCCCCTTCCCATGAGTATAAACTGTCTCAATGTCATAGTCATGGGGGAACTCAAGCCATCACCGCTATCTCAGGTTCAAGTCCTTCTGAGAAAAGATACACATGATACTATTACTTTTGTAAAACCGTAAACCGTTCACTCGACGAACAATGGGCGAGACTAACCATTTGTAAGAACTCAACTCCACCCTACTTCGTCTATGATATATATGAGATGCTGAGATTTCTCCTCCGCCGAAAAGAGAAATCTGGACTCATCCCTTGGATAAACCACGTACTTTGACTAATATAGCCAATCATGTCATTAATGGTGCTATTTAATTCCATGTACGACGTCGTAAGGCCTCGATGCTACTACCAATAGATCCCATAATTACTCTCTCCCCCATGGGTCGATTCACACTGTCGGCAGCAGTGTGTAGTCACTAGGTCTCCTCTAGTAGGAATCTCAAAAGTGAGGGTTAAGTCAACAGATTTAACCGGAACCTCTCAGTATCCACTACATGAAAAGGAAAGGGAATAAAACGTCACAAGAACAAGTGTCTATTATTATTGTAGCTCAAGGTACAAAGACACAAATCATACACACACAAAACATCAACAAATCTAGATGCATCATGAACAAAAGTCTCCATGTTTGGAGCTAGTACCGCTCCTGTCCATCTGCTCCCCGAGCTCCATGGTCATAGGCCTCAGCTGTCTGAAGCTGAGATCTCCCATGTCCACCCGTTCCATGAGGTCGGTGTGGTCTTCCTGGTGGTGGTGTTGGTAGGGCCTCAAAGCGTCGCCCACCACCCACTGCTCGACCAACTCCTCTGCCTCATCCTCCTATTCCCTACGGACTTCCACAGTCGAACCTCTCCATGTGAGGTCCCTCTACCGCTTTCTGCTCATCTGCAGGGCGGGTCGGGCCATCTCGAGCCATGTGACCCTGCCCGCCGCATGCATTGCATTGTATTCTCCTCATGTGGCTGGATCTGTTTCGGGTGCCCCGCACAACTGAACCTGTTTCATGAGATTGCTCATCTGATGGTCTAGCCCGCTTGGTCCTCTTCATCATCAGTCTGCTGTCGGCTGCAGAAGACTCCGCTGCAGGTCGTCCTGCGGAGGGACTCGCCACTGGTGACTGCTCAGCGAGAAAACTATCAACTAAAAGGGATCTCTCCAGCACCCCTGTCTACGTCGGAATGTTGAGGGAGATCATCGAATCCCTAATCTCAAGCCTCAGTCTTTTTTAGAAGGTCCATGCCCTGAAAAATGGGTCTCATACCATGTCCATGGAGTAGTGTGAGATATCAGTAAACCTCGCCGAGTACTGGGCTACTGTCATGCTGCCCTACCGCAGCTGTAGTAGCTCCTGGATGCACACCGCGCAGAGGGTGGCTGGAACGAACTCCGAGCAGAAGAGGCTATCAACGTCCGTCCAAAGTAGAGAAGCCTCATCGTGTACCTGGAGGATCAGGCTCCACCATATACCTTCTGCGGCGTGCAGGAGACTCGCCTCAAGGATCACCATGAGGTCAGCTATTGTCCCTACTAATCTGAAGACTCGAACAACAGCCTTCGGCCAGTCCTCGACTGCCTGAGGGTCTTTCTCCCTATAGAACCTGGGAGGTCTCTGACGCTGAAACTCATGCAGTTCACATTGGCGACATGCAATCTCAGCTGCTGAGGCTAGTGGATTCGGTGGCTCGATGGGTAGAGGTACCGTCGGTGCCTCTGCTATAATGGGGCCCTGCACCGAGGCCTCATCGCTCGGTGGGCTTCCATCTCACATAGAACTAGGAACCCAAGCTGGATGTCATCATTGGGCCATCCTGAAAATAATATAGTGTGCCAAGATCAATACAGTATACCTTGTGAGCTGACACAAAGTAATCACAATGAAAACTTTTGAAACACACATGAAATCAATGTTTTTATGTTTTGAGTAAGAAATCGGGAGTCAGGGTCCTTGTGTATGGATGCGTTGCCCGGCACACCAACACTGGACTCCCTAGACTGGTAACCACACTCATTACTCTAAACATTATTGCTTCACAGCGAAGAAAGATCATAGTCATGAGTTCTGCGGTAGAACTGAACTCCTCTGATACCAATTTGTCACGACCCATCCACGGGGCTCGTGCTGTTATTACCCCAAGCCCACCTCCCATAGGCCAGGTGCTGGAGACTAGCACCAAAGGTGTGAATCCTGATAAAAGGAAAGGAATTGACTTTATAAGAAAACAAACACCACAGAGTACGCAAACTGAAGTAAACACTATGTAAACTGAAAACAAAAGTAAGTGATGAAAAGTAAATGGGCCAGTATACAAACACAACTAAACGTATAGTACAACTTAAAGGAAAGTACAACAACTGAAAAGTAGAACAGAAACCACGAAGTCATCCTCCGTAAATCCCTTTTGAAGGGTGAGTAGTGATAGTCTGGTTAGCTCCTCGGGTCCGGCCATCCTCCCCGTACTTCCCACCTGATAGATCACCTTCGGGTACCGTCCCACTCTTCAATCCTCAACCACGATCAGCGCTGTCCGTCATCTACAACCAACACAACGTAGGGTGGGTGAATCCTGTGTATGGGTGAGTATACGATACTCAGTAGGGACCCCAAGAATCACTCGGTGTGTATCTGGTGAAAACAACCCCATTACACAATGTGTACACTAGATACACATTGTGTGGTTTAGTATCTATTTGATTATTATTTACATGCTGACTCACACGACATACTTATCTCAGTATGTACCATTCATGAGTAAACCCAAGTTACATGGAATGTATATCTAGATACACCCCATGTAATCCATTTCTATTTACTTGTGTTATATAGATAAGTAATTTTCATGTATCATTCATGGATTATTAAGAGTTACATGGTTTATATATCCATCTACACATCATGTAATTTACATGATGTTGTGTTTCTTTACTAGAAGTTAATACATGGCATGTGTAACAATTACACATCACATACATTGACCTCATGGCTTCTTCAATACCCACAGGGTCATAACCAAGTGGGGTTACATGGAATATACAACAGTTACACATTGCGTACTCCCAGTCAAATATGTTTTAACTAGAAATCAATACATGACATGTAATAATTCTTCATACTGACCCCACACAATATGTCTTCGTTATCATGGCATATACTTGTTTGTTTGACAAAGGTCATGCGGTATGTAATTTTTAATAAACATTATACAATTGTGTCTTGTATCCATCATCCTCGAAGCATCTAAACATCATGTGTTAATCATATGTTATAGGTTTTTATTAGTCATATGAATTAAAACAAATTCGTTATCTCAAATTTTTGATTTATTAATGAAAAAATAAAACTTATTCTCTATATAAAATATTGGAATTATATCAACCAGATAATAAATAATTATAAATTATAATGTGACTTCCCTAATACCACTTGAAGGATTTAGGGTGCTTTGGAATCAGATTTCCTAATTACCTAACGATATTTTTTATTGTTTTATATTGATAAAATTTGAATAACATGAAAAGGAAAACATATAATAATCATATAGAAGATATTTCCACACATAATTTATAATTACTTTAATATTAATAATTACCTTGACTGTATAATTCTTCTTATTATTGATCAATTTTTTAGCTGCTCTCATAGTCTTGTCATTTTGATTGAGAATCCAAACTAGAATCCCTTTAGTTGTATCCATATATTCTATTAAAATATTTTAAAGTTACCCTTGGTATTTTGAGTTTTATTGTGGAGGAACCTAGCATCTTGCAACATTCTTCATTGATAATAACAAAAAATATTCAAGCTTGAGAAAATTTCTATCTTATTTTCATGGCCTTGAGCGGTGGGAGGTGGATCATCTCTCATTATTGAGAGTGTTCATGGGATGTTATCACTAGGGATTTATGTTAATTTGCTTTGGATAATTTTTTTTCCATGATAATCCAAATTATCTAAATATGATATAAACTGGATTATATATTTAGATTTAAAAAAATTAAAAATTGGTAGAGTCCCATTATATATTTGTTTTTTCTTAAAAACACCAATGTATAATAATAATAATATTATTGTTATTATTATATTCTCGTGAAATGTAATAAACTCTCACTTTATAATGGATGATATTCAGATAAAATGCTTTGAACAAAACTATTTTTCATTAATTGGGGGATTTTGAAGCATTGTACATTAAAATCATTATTCTTATGCCACTATTATTTTGTGACATGGAATTTTAATTATAATTTTGTTTTTCACATGACTGGGAGAACCTCTAATGAAACATGAATAGGGACATTACTGGTAGTTTAGTAGAGGATTTTTATCACCGAGTTACGAGGATAATAGTGTTCAACTTCTTCTAGTTCTCAATAATTATTTTCCTATTGTTCTATCTTGTGATATTATTTTTATGTGATGTTGTTCTAGCCATCATTATATTGTAGACTGTGTCTACATTTTTAATTCAATAAAGCATATTCTTTGAACTGGTTTTTATAATGTATTTGATTAAGATATTTTCCTTAAAATGAATAATTGGAAATTTTTGAATTATTATATTGGAAATATGGATGCCTATTTTTCTTCTAATGTTATATAATGGAATAATTTATTTTGGGTGGAATCATATTGGCCTTTGGCTTACACCATGAATATATCATTGTGTGTTTTTAGACTTTATTATGTATTACCCATGTAAAGTAATTATGTGTCATGGTGGGGTTGGTGGATCCAGTTTCTAGTGTTATACATCCTTCAGGTGTTCACAGTTGTGGATTGAGGGTGGTGTGCCTCATGTTTCATGGAGGTTTTTTGTATAGTTTTGTGTTCCCATTCCATTGTAATAATTTTGGTTTTGGTTAAAGTTGTAATGATTGAATTGGAAAATTAGTGTACCTAATTATTTATGGTTATTGGCTATTGTGATATTTATTATTGTTGGTTTTTAATATTTATATAAATCAGTAAAATCATTACAAAAAAATATTATTGATAATTAGGAACTAGATGTTAGCCCATCGGGATCAGGAACTCCCTTAGGGAAAGTCCACATATCAGGTTGGGTGTCTGGTAGGATGAACCTCTATCCTATTTGGTGACAATGTGGTATTGTGGAAGGTCACACTCTTTTGGTGTCAAGTTATTTGGGATGAGTCTAGATAGGATGGTGCTACGATTTTTGGGGTTTTAAGTTTTCGATGCAAGTGGGGTTCCTAGACAAAACACCTTGTGATAAAACTCAGGTCCCCAAGGGTTTTTGCGAAATTTTGTTTGACTTACTCCCTAGGTGGGATGTATAATATTCTGTCAATATAAGGAAACTAGGTGGGGGTAGAGTTGTTTGGATTGATCTATTATTGTGTTGGATTTGGTTATTTTTTTTATTTATTGATGTTTTGGTATTTTTTTTTATTTTTGTAAATTTTTCGGATGGTTGTATCGATGGTTTTCTTTATGGTTATGGAATATTGTAACAAGATTCCTCCCAAGAAACATATTGTGAAATTAAAGGAAGAGGATGGAGAGATTCCTCCCCCACCAATTGATCACAGACTAGTGGAAACATTGCCTCGAGCTGTCCAATCATTGGTTCAAGAGCGGGATTTGTTCTAAATCTGGTTATGGAAGATGAATTAGTTCATAAATGGGAAAACGTTCATGAATTCTTGATGAAAATACCACCTTATTTCAATGATAACATGTAACCTCGGGAAGAAGAGGAGTGGCATGAGAAGATATAAAGGATGTTAGAGTTTCTATATACTATTAAGTCTATCAGAGTAAAGTCTGATTCATTTATGATGGATGGTCCCAGTCGGAAGTGGTGCGACACAGTAGTGCAAGTCAGAAAACATGAGAAGACAGTTTGCAAATACATTAGGGTCATTTTCAACAAGAATTATTATCTTGACATTTTTTCCTTTTCCAGGTCCTGTGAAATTTTGGAACTTTCCTTGGGAGACCATAATTTAATGGAGTATGTTAATCGCTTTATAGATAAAATCTTGTATACACTCGAGATCATCTCTAATGAGCATATGATGGCTTAAAATATTGATATGGGGTTTCATCAAGAGATCTGATATCAATTTTCATACTCAATATGAAAACTTGTGTTGATGAGGTTGATCATGAAATGATGATAAAAAATGAACATGGAAGAAATTACAATTTTTCTAGTGTGGCAGAATTAGTGGGTAGTGGTATTTCATCTGAAAAAAGAGGAAGAAATGTGATCAAGGGAATAATGGTGGTTGTAGTTCAGGCCATCCTTACTAACTGTCTTTATCTGTGGACTCTGATATTTGGTTGGTTATGTTTCATTTGTGTGGGAAAGTAGGGAACAAGAGACCAGCATGTTCATCTCCACCCATAACATTCACCAGTTTGTGGTTTTGGGTAAACATTAGCGATTTTTCAGGGTGGTGCACCCACATCAGAGTGATAAATAATCTATAGACCTCAAATAGATTTAAGCCCAGTCATAACCATCTAGGATAGGGGGTTCGTGTTCTAGAGGTTATAGCGATAGGTTTTGAGCATATTTTGGGACGATTCATTTTAGGGAAGAACTATATGATAGTAGTCGTTCTCAAGATTTACATTAGATGAAGAGACTTCATGTGGTGGATTGAGTACCAGTTGAATTAGATATAGGGACTGGGATAGTTTGAGGTACTATTCTTGTTCAATAGACTTTAATAATTGTTCAATTTGATATCAATTCTTAATTTTCATTCATTTCTACCCATCTTTATGATGTGTTAATGTTACCATCCAAGATTATTATGTATGAAATGGAGTTGGAAACACCAGTTGGTAGAAATTGAGATCAGGGTTTTAAGTGTCCGTCTTAGGAACTAGCCATTTAAGGGGTCTTGCAAGAATGTTATTAATTATTTCTTAGAGATGGACTTCATTGACATGATCCTCGGTATTGATAGGATGGTGAATTTTTAGGTGAACATTTATTGTTATATTTTATGAGTGGGTATTGTGCAAATTGATGTGTGTACCCATGTTTTTCATGATAAATAGGATCCCTTGTCTGGACGTGCTGGACCACCACTTCTAGAGTTGGGAAATCATTTTTCTAGATCTCTTCACATGAATTGGAGGATGATGACGGTACTCTTGAAGGTGGATTACCTCTTTTTGTGGATGATTTCCTATATGTTTTTTCATATTAATTCTATTTTTTTCCTCTATAATGAAGTCTGGAGTTCTCCATTGATTTGCTGTCAGGAACATAGGTGATATCTCTACCCTCATACCATATGGAACCCATTGATTTGATGGAACTAAAGGAATAGATGTATGATTGAGAATCCAATGGATCGTTAACCTAAGTGTCTCACCTTGGGATGACCCAGTTCAATATGTGAAAAAAAATTCATCTGATCTCCTCGGTTATGCATTGATTACCAAAAGATGAATAAGGAGACAAAAAGAACCAATATTATTTTCCCTTTATTGATGACATTTTAGATCATCTTGAGGGGTAAAGGTGGTTTTCCATGATTTATTTGTGCTCTTTGTATCATCAAGTAAGAGTTAAAGAAGAAAACTTTATTATGATATATTTTGAAGTAGGTATAACCTCTTCGATTACTAGGTCATGGTCGTCGGTTTGACAAATTCCCTAGTGGTCATTATGGAATTTATGAATAGAATGTTCAATCGGTATCTCAATTTGTATTTTGTGGTATTTTTGTATGAAATATTGGTCTATTATGGGATTGAGTATTATCATGAGAAGTATTTGAGATTCTTTCTAGGCATCGTTCTTGTTCATCATCTCTATGGACAGTTTTCTAAATACACATTCTAAATAAGTGATGTGAAGTTTCTAGGCCATGTGATCTAGAAACAAGTTGTTTTGGTGAACCCTGATAATATTAGTGTAGTTAGGTTAGGGGAAGTGTCAAATAAATTCATTGATATCATAATATATTTGGTCCATGTATAGTAATACAAGTATTTTGTTCAAGATTTATCTCGGCTTGATTCATTCATGGAAACACTTACCCGGAAAAAGAGATAATTTTCAAAAGATCAAAGAGTTTCAAGAATCTTTTTGAGGATCTTAAGTGATGGTTGAACACATACATTATTTTGATCCTTCTAGAATATAAAAAGGGATATTTGGTCTACTTTTATACATCTATTATGGTTCTTGGGAGTGTGATAATGCAAGAAGATAATGTCGTGTCTTATGTTTTGGTCATGATCTGACAATATAAAAATAATTTCTCAATCCATGACCAAAAGTTAGAAGCTGTGATGCATGACTTGATGACCAGAATCCATTATAATTTTGGGGAAAATTTTATATTTTATATGGATCATATGATTTTATCCTACATTTTCTCCCATAAATATTTTAATTTAAGTATGAATCATTTGGTTTAGTATCTTTAGGGGTTGTATTTTTAAATAACCTATACACAAAGAAAAGTAAATGTGTTTGTTGATTCCATGAAAAGGAAATTACTGAGGAATGATTTGAAAGATTCAAGTGATTATTAGACATTGATGGGGATATTTGTTCAGATGCACTTGGATACCAAGGAGTATGGTGGATGTGTGTTCATGGCTACTGTCCAGCTAACACGTTCCCTTATGGAAATGATTCAGTGGGTGAAGTATGATAAAGAGTTATTTCATTGTTCCATGTAGTTCTTTAATGGTGGGGAATTTCCTTGAGAATGGTATTTTTCTCCTAACTAATATTTTCACATTAGATATTTCTTCATTGTGTAATTTTTATTATGGTATGTGGTGATATAGGATAGCCACCAGTCTCAGTGGGTTATTCATAGTATTTCTACCAAGATGTACCATGATGTGTGTCAATAGTTTTGGTGGACATGTATGTGGTTAGAAGAAGTTAACATTGTATCTTGGTGTTATACTTGTCATTAGGTTAATGAAAATCACCAAAGTCCCTCCAGTTTTCTCTAGCTGCTACCTATTCCTATCTAAATAGGGGAGAAGATCACTGTTAACATTGTTTTCAACAT
Source organism: Viscum album (assembly GCA_963277665.1). NCBI lineage: Eukaryota > Viridiplantae > Streptophyta > Magnoliopsida > Santalales > Viscaceae > Viscum > Viscum album. Next base: position 306,082,871 of record OY728166.1, read on the forward strand.
TCCTCATACACCATATGGGATGAATTACATTTGGTTAGTTATTTATTGTCTGACCAAATTATCATATTTCATTCCAATAGGGGATTCATACAAGGAGGATGAGTTGGGTTAGTTTTATGTTCAAGAGGTTATGAGGCTTCATGGTGTGACATTAGTAATTGATTCTAAGAGGGACCATCATTCTGCATCATTGTTTTGGGAGGGGCTTCATATGTTGGTGGGGTAACAATTCAAGTTGAGCATGACATACCATCCTCAAAATAATATTCATATGGATTAGGAAAACTATATTTTAGAATATATAATTCGAACATATGTGTTATATTTTGAATGTTAGTGTGATGTCCATTTGGGGTTGGTTGGGTTTTCTTATAACAGTATTCACCAATCAATAATTTTAATAAATCCCTTTGAGATAATCTATGGTCATTCATGTCATTCACTGTTGTGTTGGGATGAGGGGGGTGAGACCACCCTATTGGGACTGATCCTTGTGCGAGAGACCCCAAATAAAGTGAAGTTAATAATGCAGTGTTGGTTCACAAATCCAATCCATCACAAGTCTTATTTCAATCATAGGTTTTTTTATATTAATTTTGTTTTGGTGAATGGGTGTTATTGAATGTTTCACTACACTAGGGTCTTCATTGTTTTGGTATTAAAGGGAAGATAACATTGAGGTATGTCGGAACATTAGAGATTACCGATCAAATTAGTAATGTGGAATACATGTTAGATTTTTGTTCCCATTTTTTGTCAATCCATGATATCTTCTATATCTCAATGTGGAAAAAGTACAAGCTAGATCTTTCTCATGTCTTGAATTTGGAAGAATAAGAATTAGAGCCTTATTTTTCTATGTTTGATGGGCCAGTGCAGGTTATGGATCTCAAGAGAAAGTGCTTTGCGTGAATTATATTTTATTAGTGTATGTTAGTTGGAAGAATGGTATTTATATGAATGTTACATGGGAGTGGAAGTCTTGGGTTTAGAAAGAGTATCCATTTTTTTCCTTGATCATGCTTTCCGTTGACTTTTCGGGTGTGGAAGTTTTTCATGGTGGTGAGAATTGTCACATCCATGTTTTTTATTTTAGGTATTCTTCTATCTATTTTTCCTTATAGTTATCTCTTTAACAGGTTTAGTTCTTCTTGAATTGCTATAATACATCATTCATGAATTAATCCTTCTTCTAATGAATTGGGTTCTAATTGAGATAGAAATGCAGAATACTCAACTACATTTCCTATATTTCTTCTAGTATTTATTCCTGTGTCTATATCTCCTATAATAGTTTCTAAAGGGTGATTCTTTAGGGTTCAAGATTGTCTAGTTAATATACTATTAGGTTAATTAGTGTCATGTTCTTATAAACTAGACTGAAATTTATTTATATCTTTTTCTAAATCATTTTTCATGTCCTCTAGTCTCATTTTATCACAGGTGTAAAATTAATAAATTTGATCATTCTTTATCTCAAAGGGATCAAACTCATCATATTTCACATGAACTGATTATTCAAAAATCTATGACTTTTTATTAAAAATTCTATAAGATTTATAAGTTGTAGAATACCCTATGAAAATGCCTTCATCGGATTTTGGATTGAATTTTCCATGATTTTCCATGGTGTTCATGGTGTAAACCTTGCATCCAAAAACATTAAAGTACTTTACTTTTGATTTTCTGTTATTCTAGAGTTCATAGGGTGTCCTTTTTAAAATAGGTATAATTAAAATTCTAATATTTATATAGAAGGTTGTACATATATCTTATACCCAAAAATATGTAAGAAGACAATATTATTTTAACATAGTCCTAGCCATTTTATGAATTGTTCTATTTCTTCTTTCAACAATCCCAATTTTTTAGGTGTTCATAGTGCATTGACGGTTTTTTAATTCATAAGTTTTAGTAAATTGAATTGAATTCCAAATTCTCAAATTCTCCACCATGATCACTTCATAATAAAATTATTTTAAAATCATTTTCATTTTGAACAGATTTGAAAAAACCATCAAGTATAGTAAAAGTTTCATTTTTATATTTTAGAAAATAAATCCAAGTAAATCTAGTATAGTCATCAATTAAAACTTTCTATTCATTTAGGTCCAAAAAAATCCATGTGAATAAGTTATAGATGATCAGATGTACAAATTTTGTTAGCATATTTGAAGGATGATTTTTGCTGCTTTCCAAGTTGACATGCATCACAAAATCATTCACTATCAAATTTAAGACTATGTAAATCAGAAACAAGTTGTTTCATAGATAATTTATGTAAAGAATATGTATTGAAATGTCTATGTCTTTTATGAAAAATCCAAGATTCATTTATCTTAACAGTTAAACAATTTACTTTTTGTTTATACAAGAAATTTAAGTCCAGAGTATAAACATTATCCATTATAGGTGCTCTAAATTTAATCAAATTGCATTTAAAAATAGAAAAACAGTTAATAAAAAAATGAACAAAGTGAAAATCATCATATTATTGAGAGATACTTATTAGGTTGTGTCTCAATCCTTGTACATAGTGTAATTTATTGATTAATACCGCTTCTGGATCTCCAACACTTCCTATGAAAATTATTTTACATTTGGCATTTTCACCAAATGTAGATAATAAATCATCCTTTTGAGTTAATGTTTTAATGTAATATTAGTTCCCACTCATATTCCTAGAGCCTCCACGATCCATATACCATATTTCAGGTTGGATTCTATGTCATACTTCTTACAAAGGTATTCAAACAAATGATTTTTTGGTAACCATGTTCTATTGAGTCCAACAGTGTTAGAAAGGAATGAACAATGAATCCAGACATTCTTTGTTTTTCTATAATTAATAGAATCATATAAAATTCTTGAAAAAATGGTTTTCTAAATACCACTTAAATGAGGTTTCCTTAAATAATATTTTTTAGAGAATTTACCTTTTGTTCCATAGTTGTTGAAAATTATACCTTTTGTACTTGGATACAAATAGTTCTTATATAGTTTGGGTTTCTCACCATTCCTACCTATTCCATATCATTCCTTTAAAATATCATTCATTCCAAGAATTTCATTTAGATAATTTTTTCCTTTTGTAAAAACAAGTGAAGCATTATTTAATGTATCTACTTATGTTGGCAGGGTTTTTATTTTAGTTTCATTATCTTTATAGTTTGTGTTTGATGAGTTATATTTTTCAGTTAACTCTTGATGTAGTTGTACCAGAGTGTCTCTTTCTCCAAAAATAGCTCTGTGAATATTTATCAGTGATTTATATTTCGTAAATAAGAAATCATATTTCTCTTCCATCATATTGCAGTAGAATGAATCTTTATCCTTTGATCAATTAGAACTAGAATCTGAATCATATGAGTAATAAGATTAAACCTCATCAGCTTCTTCCATAATTCACATATTTTATTATAGATTTGATTCATCCTTTTCTGAGTCATACATTGATGATCTGGTGGAGTCTAAAGATACACTCCAAGTATCATTCATTGCTCTTTTTTCTTGGTTCTCATAATCATTGTTTTTGAAATCATTATTTTCCTTTTCTGCATTTAATTGAGAATAGTCAGGTCTTATGTCACCAATCTTTTTGCAGTCATATCATCTGACTTCTTTTGGATCATTCTCAACTCTCTTGAAAATGTTTCTAAATCCTTTAATTTTATGATAAAATTTTCTGAATTTTCTGGTCTTCTATGCTAGTTCTATTTCTAAATTAGATGACTGAGAACTTTATTCATTTTTGATATCATGTTTCATCTTTCTACTCTTCTTATGAGGTGTAACTTTCCGAGTAGTATTATCTAATTTTATTAATACTCTATTCTAAATAGCTTCATCTTCTCTATTAGCTTCGTATATTATCACAGTTTTAATAAATTCTCTCATAGTTAGATTTTTAATATGGGTTTATTTCTCAATGGCTACTGATATCTCATTACATATGGGTGGTAGTACGATCAGTACTTTCAATGATTGATCTTCTTGTTTGATAGGATCTCACAAGGCAGTGATGTTGTTGAAAATCTCTTTGAAACTTCCATTAATCTGAGTGATACATTCACCATCAAGCATTCTAAAAGTATCAAATATCAGTTTTTCTGCAGCATCCCTCATTTGTCTGACATTATGAGTTCCTTCATAGGCAACTGCAATTGTCTTCCACATCTCATATGTAGTAGGGCATCGAGATACTAGATTCAATTGATCTACTCTTGGACCATAGATGATAGAATTAATACCTTTAGAATTTATGTCATTCTATGCTTCAGTAGTTGCACTCCATGTTCGAGGATTGTTAGGAATTTCATAAGGAGTAATAATTTTACAGTAGACTATGTATACATGATTTTTCAGATAGATGATCATACTCAGCTTCCAACATCCACAGTTTTTACCATTTAATATAGAGATCGAACCATTGACATTCCCTTTCATGTATCTGTCCTTGAAATATATGAGTATAATCCTTTGAAACATTCATCTTGTTAAAGCATTATCAATAAAAATACCAACCTCTAATTCTGATTGTTGGATCGGGTTATACCAAATATGCACAAGAGGGGGGTGAATTGTTACTTTTACAATTTCATCGAGAGTCATGATTATTTCCAAATCAATCCATAAACATTATCAGAATTTTTACGTATTGGAAAATAAATAGTTTGAATGACCCACAGATATATAGTGGATCAGGGAACATAAGGCCCCTATTCCACTCCACCAATGCTCTACTCCATAAGCTTGGGGATTTTAACTATATAGTCCTCTTATCAATAGACCGTCCACAACTGAGTGCAGGATGTTGACAACATTACAAGATAGGGCTATAACAGATCCTTCTTGCTAAAACAGAGCCTTCTGGTTCATGTGATATACTGAATACACAACATTGTATGAGAAGCCATATACTCAAAATGAAAATATTATTTGTCTAAAAATATTCCAATTGTTCTTCATAGTTGCAGAAGCATGCAACTGACAGTAGATGGATTTCCATCTTTGGAAAAGATTTTCTTAAGGTAAGAGTTGTTCTGAGTCGATCCAGTCACAAATAGATTTTGACAGAAAATCAGAAACTATAACAACAATAGATTCATGATAGATCTTCAATGTATAATAATAATCTTTAACCCTCATCCTTTTTCTGAAAAAATAGAGTTTGGTAGATCTTGGTAGCAATAGATCAGTGTGACTAATATAACTCTGTAAAAATTATAGTCGAAAAACTCAAGAGCTTGTTCTTATAATATTTTTCATGATGATTCATCTCTCTATTTTTAATTCAAAATTACATACATATATAAAGAATAAAGAAGAGTGTTTTCCTTTTAAATTTAGATCCACAAATGTCACCTTATGAATCATGATATACAAATGTTTGAATAATTGAGTTTTCGTAACTTCACTAAATAATCCGTATGAAATTCTCCCCTTAAATAAATCCTTTCAATCACAAATAAACGGATTTAAATTAGTCAAATATGTTCTTTAATATCGGGGTTTGAACATGGCTCAATATCAACCTGACATTCCGCATAAAGACCTTTGCACGATAATGTCATACATTAAATCTCAAATGCTAAACATAGGGTTGATGATCTATTCTTCAAACGTAAGGTTGATCTCAAATGTATGGTTGATCATCCATACTTTTCCCATCAACTTCCAAACATATGGTATATTATGGATACATTTTTCTTCAACTTTCAAATGTATGGTATATTATCCATACATTCCTCTTTTTCAAAAATGTAAGATACATGATCCATATATTTCGATAGAAGGTAAGCTTTATTATAAAAGTATGCTTTTTGATCCATGATTTTTTGAAGCAAACGTATGGTTACATACATATGTAACGTTCTCCTTCCATAATTTTCTAATATTACAAACACAGGGTTCTTTTACCATAGTATTCTGATATTAAAAACTTAAGGTTCCTTTACCCTAATTTTCTGATAATGTATGGTTGATTAACCATAATTTTCTGAACACCCATAAAATAAATATAGAATTTTACCCTTACGCGATGCTCTTCAATGTTGATTATGAACAGTGTTTCCAAAACAAGCTAAAATGATTTCGAACACTTTGTCAAATATTCCATGCAGATTAAACTCTTTAATATTAATCCAAAATATAAATATAATGAATATTAATTTCCTAAAATATACTCAGAGTAAAATGATTAGAATAAAGAACGGGGGTATTTCTGAGCATCAATATCATCCTAAATATATAGATTATTTTTGAAACAATACATGATCAACAATCACCACGAATCATAATAGTATAGAGTATTGTTGAAAACGACACTTTCTCAACACAAATGATATCTTTCCTTTATGATTGTTTTATGTGGTATAAATATGTTTGGATTTTTTGTCATTGTTTATGTATATAGGTGGTTCCATGATAACCCAATGGAGGGTATGCTTGAGATAGCTCTCAAATTCATTGGGTAATGTGAAGGAGGTAAACATCAATGCCTAATAGATTTAGGTAATATATTGTGTTGTTTATTCGAAATGCAACTCCCTATGTAGCTGTAAAAGATGCAATGTCTGAATGTTATGGATGTCGCAAGTTACATTTTTGATTTATGTGTTGTTTGTTTTATTGATAAATATTATGATTTCATAAGGTATATTAAAGAGCATATGTTTTATGAGTGAAAAGTATGATTTCATTGATTAGTATGTACTAATGGACAATTGTATTCTTTCATTATTTTATAACCATTAGTGAGATTTTTATGGTCATCCCAATTTTTTGAAATATGTTTCACATGGTATAAGGAAGGTTATGATAATGGAAGAATTCAATAATATTTATATCAAGAAAATAATTCTTGCTTTATTTATGGAGTTTTATTACTTCGAAAAAAATTGGATAGAGTATAAGTGTATACTTTTAAATTTTTGAGATGTAATATAGTAGTTATGGCCTAATTCTTTAAAACTCCAAAGCTAAAAAATTATTCGATTTCTAATTCTTGACTTATCTCCAGATTATGTAATGTTTAAGGCTAGGTCCTTAGACGTTTCCTATAAAATAAAATATTATAAAGTATAATAAATAATTTTCAAATAGAATTTTGAATTTATAGACCCATTCACAACATTTTCATAATTTATATTGAGTTATAGTGAAAACTATTTTTTTGATTGTTTTACTTAATGAATTATAACATAATGAAATGAGGTTTTTCATTAATTTTATTATTAAATAAATACTATTTTAATGAAAATAAATTTTCTAAATTATTTGGAATAAATTGAAAACATACTTATATACTAATCATACAAAAATTATTTAAAAATAACCATTTTCACAAATTGGTTTCTTATGCATTATATGCGCTAATTTTAAAGAGAATTTCCATATACAGAGAAATTTAATTCGAAGAAATTATTATTATATATATGATAATAATTTTAATATCATTTACTATAACCAGTTTAATTTTTTGGGTATGAAATTTATATTTTTATCATAAAGACTAATTTCCATGATAATGGAAAATTAATTAATTTAAAAATATTGTTTTATTAATATCTAGGAATTACTATAGATTCAATTAATTTTTTCTAATATAAATAAGAAATAAAATTTTATCAATAAAAAAATAAATATATATATTAAAACCAATTCAGATTTTATTTAATACTAAATAATATTATGAACATGTAATCGTCAAAATGTCATTTTTCTATTAAAACATTTTTTCTACACACAATCCTTTTTAATATAAATTTTAATTTCATAATATTTTGAAACTGAGTTGGATTAAATATTTGTTAAATATAGTACCAGTACACCCTAATTCATTTATATGGATTATTATATATTATTAACCAAAAATTAAATCAATTAGTTAAAAAAACTAGTGACCTAATATAAATGTACAAGAATAGATTGTAACAATTTAATGGTATAACCCCTAAAAATGGTTAAAACATGTTTCAAAATAATGTTTTGAAATTTTTTCAACCAAAATACTCCCAAAAATAAATTAATATGAAATTCATGGGCCCTTTACCCTATAATTGTGTCATATAATAATTAAAAAACAATAGGTGTTTCTATAAGTATCAGCTCTTTATCTTCTAAAAGTGGGTCACTTAGCCCATTTCAAACACACAAATATACATATAATTACTCCTTGATTTACATAAAGTTTAATAACCATATAATCTTATCCCATTAATAAAATCAAATTTTCATTATTATTTATCTGAATATCATCAATTTCAAGGGATCTTTTGAGGAAAAATCATGTATCTAATGTAACTGTTATCTCCTTATTAAGTTTTTCTTCTTTAACTTACTCTTAAACAAATTATCAGAATTATAATATGATATATTAAGTTTAAATATGATACCGTATTTTTCTATATTAATGTTACAACGCTTATTTATTCAGTTCCATCCACATTAAAAAACAAATGAATGATAATTGTGCGTGTGTGTGGACTACCACTTCCATGAAAAATCAATTTTTTTCTTATAGTATTTATTTATTCACAAAAAATATTAACATATTGTTCTACTTAATAATAAATAAAAATAATATCATTTTTATTTTTTTATAATTGTATCCTTTAAAAAAACAAATTATTAAACATACTGGTCATTCGAGTTATCGTGTGTTTGAGTTTCAGTATGTTTGACCACCTATATGAATAAAGCTATGAAAATAAATTATGTATGAATATTATAATATTAAAACTAATATTGTTATAATTTTATTACAAAATAATTGTTTTCATATGGTTCTATCAATATTATATTAATTATTTATCTTCCATTAAAGTATCATTTTCTTTCTCCAAAATTAACAGGATAAATTATTATCAATTATGTTTTCACATGATGTAAAAAAAACACATATAGATTAAAATTATAAAATCATAAATCAATATAAGTAATATATTAAAGAAACATATAATATATATAAATAATGGTCATGGTAAAAAAATTGTGTTACTATATCAAAATTATTAAACATGATTAAAATAGTTAATGTTATTAACACCTAATTGTCATAATACCAATAACTAATTAATGTACTCATCATAAAAGAATTACAATAATGATAATAATAAGAATTATTTATGATTAAACTTATGAAATAAGATATTATTTATTTATTTTTCTTTTAAAAGTGGTCATAGTGTTATCAACCATGAAAGAAAACAAGGTGAGGGTTTTTCATCTCAAAAATCCCCTCTTTGAGACATATTTGATATTATTCACCTATATTAATTTATATTCTATATATAATGATTATTTTAACTTATAATATAATGAATTTTATTATAATCTAATCATGGTATTATATGTTAATTTCAATACCTCTTTTTCATGGGGTTTTGATTTGAATATTTCTAACACTATATGGTTTTCCATCTCAATTTCATTTAACTGAGACATGTTTTTTTATATAATAAGTTTACATTCATATATAGTAATTACAAAATAATTTTAATTTTTCTATATTTATTATCTTATATTTCCTGATATTTAATTACATATTTCATGTTATCATTCTCATTTGGGTTTGATTCAAAAGTTACAGAGTATGTAAGGGGTTTTTGTGACTTAAATCACTTTGTTGGTTCAAAATAACTATTCACTTCCAATTATATTTCATGTAGGATATATTTCAACATATAACTACTTTAGGATATATTTTTTCTTTATATTATGGGGAAATACGGTTTCAGATGAAATTTTCTTCCTCGATTATTCAAATGTTTTGTTAAAATTCATTTATGTAAAGAATAATTCTTGATATTTTAGTTTATTTTTCAACATATTCATGTATTAAATCACACGAATATCCAAAAATATTTCTTGGACATATAATATGAATTATATTCAGTGAATATCATTATTTCATATACCCCTTTTTGAAATAAAAATATAATACACTTTTTAACGATGTTGGTTTTCAAAAAGTTTATTTTAAATATTCCAAAATATTGTTCAATCATTTTAAAATAATTTTTTTTATCATCCAGTCAACATTTTATTATGATAAAAAATTTATTCAGTTTCCTTTATTAAATATTAATTATAAAGGTAAAAATTTTCCAATTAATTTCACATCCCACTACTATAAAACTAGGTTTATCCAGCACTATGTCTTTAATAGTGCTAGCTAAAAGTGATGTTAAACACCCCTTTTTTCAGTGCTAAAAATCACTGTAAAAGGGGCTCTTTAATAGTGCTAAAAAGAGATTTTAAATGGGGGATTTATTAGATTTGGACCAAAATCCCTCAAGGCTTCATTGAATAATTTAAGAGGTGATTGTGTTTGTTGACCAAGTGTGCCTCCATGTTGTGTTTATTGACAAATGATATCATGATATTAAATTTGTCAAAAAATAGGTTTTATATTGTTTTTTGTTTATTTTAAGAGATGTTGTTGACAATAAATGATTGACAGAAGAACCTAGAAAATACAATGAATGATATGAAGGTGGTACAAAAAGTTTACATACAAGGTTGCGCCATTTTCTAGTGTTTGTCGACTTTTTGGTCCTAAAAATCATAAAATGGAGAGATGTTTTTTTTCCAACCGATGTTGCATGAAATATTAGATTGGTTTGAAAAAAACATGGAATGTGTGCTAAATTGGTTTTTAGTGCAATAGTGAAAGCAGTTTGGCATTTTCACATTAAAGGTGTTTCGTGATTAGTACACCAAAAAATTGAAAGGGCATATGGTGCGCAAAAAAAATATGGATATGTGCGCAAAAAATGGTTCATGACCGAAAATAATTGCGTGAAAAATGGTAGTATTTTTGTGACATGATGGATTTTTCATGTGGGTGTCGGTGATACCTATAAATAAGAGGTGACCCCCCTCATTCATAGAATATCAAGACTTAGAAAATATTCGAGTTGTGATGCGCATAAAAATTGTGTGAAATGGATGTTTCGTGATGATGTGAAGGTTTCACCTAAAATTGGACATTGTATGGAACAATAGAGGTTGTTCATTATTTTTGAGGCTACACGAAAAGTTTAGTTGGGATTGCGTGCAAAAAAAATAGATTTTCCACACATGGGAAGAGAAATACGTGTAAGGCACAGTAAGGGAATTACGTACTATTTTAGGGTTCCCAGTTCAATTCTGTTGTTAATCGTTATTAATATGTGGATGAAAGGAGAACATAAAGAGATCATGTACATACATTTAATTATGCATGTATTCATTCAATTGAAGAGACTTATATGTCTATAAAATGTGAGTGGATCTTCTGAAGAAGTAGTGAGCACACTTCAGTTGAGAGAGAAGTGATCTTTTAAATTGGGATTGGTTGTAAACCAGGAGGGCTAGTGAGTCTGCATCGAACATTGTAAACCAAAGTTCACTTATAGTGAATTTAGTACATCGAAACATCATCGGGGTATGACCCTTGGATGTAGCCCATTAAGGGTTAACTAAGTAAAAAATTATGTTTCATGTGCATGATTTAATTTCCCCTTATAATTTTCTTTGGGAAATAGTGGGAAGATAGTTTTTCTTAACAGAAAAACAAGATCACAAGGGTAAGAGGTTTAGATATGTTATACCCTGATTCTCACCTGCCCTTAGAGTATTTGTCCTTGTGGGACTAACAATTATCTATTGGTAAAATGCACTGAAAAGGGTTGTTGTTATGTATTCTTGTTTCAATGTGCTGATAAAGACCCCACCCCCTTATCAAAACTTTTCAGTAGCGCTGATAATGGAATATTTCAAAAACAATTTAATTTCATTAAAAATAATATATTAATATATAATTATATTTATATTTATTTAAATCTAATCTATATTTTTTTTTAATATGTTTTATATAATGTGTCTAGCCATTTACACTTAATATATATAAGATATTTAACAAAAATGTATTATAAAATAATTTAAAAATATTTTCAATTAATAATTTTCTTATTAATACCGAGTAATAGTAATTTAATTACAATTTTCCAATAAAAAAAATATTAATTAATAAAAGATATAAAATATTTTGAAAACACAACTCAAAAATTAAACAACCATAAATTTCGATCCCGGTTTCTGATCAGGATCTACCACATATAAAATCAAATCCAACAATGAGATCTATTCCCTTGTTCAGGGTAACCCAGTATTTTAACATTTGATAGATTCTTATAATTGTATAAGAGGGTTTTATTTCCTTTTTTGGGACGAGAATGAATTTTTTCCACAGTATTGATATTATGGTTTGGAAATTTTACCATTTTTCACCACTAAATTTTATTTAAAATTAAATATATGAAAATTTTATTTTATTTTGTTTTTAAAAAACAATAATATAAAAACATATATCAACATGTTTGTGTAAAATTGTATATTCTAGTATATATAAATCCAAAGAAAATTCTAAAATGTATTTAAAATAATATCTAACCATTTGTTATATTATAAAAATATATTTATCATGTTTATAAATATGTGTCTGTGTGTGTATTAATAAAACTATATATATTTATTTTATATTCTAATATATATAAATGAATCTAAAATATAACAAATTTAAATAAATATAAGTATATTTATATCAAAAACACACACACACACACACATATATATATATTGTATAAATGTAATTAAAAATTATTATATAGATATATGAATGAAATATATATATATATATATATTCACAAACAAAAATATATTAACACAGAAAAAAAAGAAACAAGGTGTAGTGGTAAATTCATTTAATATTCATAGATGAGATAAAGGGTTTGAATCAAGGAAGGCGTGCATGAGGCTTGAAATTTGCAAAGCACTACTAAAAGTGGTGGTGGGGTAAAAATAACTGATAAAGGTGGTGGGATTGTCATTAAAGGTGAAATGGTAGCATTGATAAATGGGGGGGGTTGGGCTAATGTACGTCTGAAACTATTCCCCCTTTAAGGGAAATTCTTTTATCAGCACGTAAAAGGAATCATTAAAGTCCCCCTTTAATAGTTCTAAAATAAGAGATGATGAAAGGGACCACTAATGGTGCTAAAAAGAGTTGTTAAAGGACACTTTTAATAGTTAATTTTTACACTGTTAAAGGGGGCCTTTAACAAGGTTTTTTTATTGATAAAATCTTTGGTCATATAACCACACTAAAATTATCAGCACTTTTTATGCATTGATAAAGTCTTATTTTAGCATAGTTAAATGAAAATTTTGAAGGGGTTTCTCCTTTTCAAAAACTTCATGTCTTTTTGAGTTTCCATTATTAAATATTATTTTATACTGGTTTCCCCTTTTCATGGATATTTTATTTTGAACTATTTATAACATGGTTTTAAAAAATTATTCTTTTTCCCTTCGAAAAAATAATTTTTTTTCAAGGAAATTTGCACTTAATTTTTTATAATAATTTATAAAAATGTTTTGTGAAAACTCTTGTACTTTCACATAAATTTTTACAACATGTATTATCTCCCAAAAAGTGATGTTTTCATAATAATTTATATTTTATTATGTTTTGAATCATGTTGGGAAATAATAGTTTTATATCATATGAATTATAAAGATCACACTATTTGAATGTTTAAGAAACCCATTCATTTTCCTTGGGCTATTTAAGTAAGGACGATGATTGATTTTATGTTGAAATATGTGTATAACTGATGATGGTTTGTGTCTTATATCTCCAACAAATAAATTTCTTTAATATTATATCTAATTAGGTTGTCAATCATTGACATAATGATTCAGAAAAAAATAGGTGTGGTCATGATTGGTTCACACACAAATTTAGGTGTGGACCTAATGAGTCTATTTACATAAGTGTGGGAATAATGAGTTTTCTCACAAAGGTTTTCATATTAATAAAATTATTCTATATTTACATATTTTTTTCAAGATATGATAATTTTAAAAGATGTATTTATATTCATGTTATGCCAATTTTTCATTATTAATATTTAATTTTATATTATTCCATACATTTGTATCTTTCTCACATATTTTATAAATATTTATATGTGTTTTAAAACATGTTATATCAATATTAATTTTTTAATGGTTGTTTTATGGTCATATTTCCCTCTATATGGTTATTTTATTATCATTAATGGTCTCTAATCTTTTATTAATATATTTATATCATCCTCATATTCTCCATCATGTTTATGATCTAACACATTATGATAATTATTTTATCTTACTGATAATTTGATCTCACTACGTTCTTATGTTTCCAACCCCTGGGTTATAATGGTAATTGTATCATGTGATATTTCTATAAATTAAATAATGTATCATGATTATGGAGAAATACTCTCAGGTGTGTTAAGTTAGTATGTTTATGTAGCTAATCTATGTGATACTAAAAATATCAGTCTTTGGTTCTTGTGACTCTATGTTATATGTATTATTTAACTCAAGTTAACAATTTATTATTTAAGTTGTTTTTATCATGGTTTGAAAAGGTAAATATCTTAAATTTATTTATGATTGATTCTAGGGAAATAATATTATATAAAAATTTTCAAGTATAATTTTTTAAATTCCAAGGATATAGTGGGACAAAAATTTATGAATGGGAAGTTTCTTTAGGATGATTAGAGACATGAAGGATGTTATAATAAACAATAATTACAACCGATGATTCATAAAAATCATTTAATAAATGTATAAATGTATTATATACCATATAAGTTTAGGAAAATGAATAAAATCACCTAACAAAAGACTATTCATAAATTTTTTATTCGAGAAAGAATAACATTAAATGAAAATATATAGTTTTGTTGAAATAAATTTTTTATTGAAGGTAACTAATTTCAAGTAGAACATGTGTATATTACCCAGGTGATTTGGTTCATTAGATGAATTCCATCATGGATTTCAAAAATATTAATTTTATAGAAATATTAGTGCTTCACATACTAGTTGTTTATATATAATATCAACCCTCTATGGTTCTTGCCACCTCTATTGAGGATATTAGCAAATTTATAAAATTTTCAATACTATATAAAAAATATTTATATCCATGCATATTAATTTAAGGCACACATTTGGGGGATACAATCATTATACACAAATAAATTTATGTAGAATGATATTCAATAGCATGGATTGAGTTTGAAAAAAAAACATTTTACGATAAGAAATAAGTGTGAAGGATTTTTTTAATAAGGGCAGCCTCTTAAATATTGTATTATGAGCCAACCAGTTCAATAGTTTAAATAAAATGATTATAATTACATTTATTTTAGAGGAAATTTAAATACAAAAATTATATAGTATATTACTTGTAATAAAGAAAAAGATGTTATCAATCCAATATAGATTATCGGACCCTTAATGGGTGGAAAACCAACCTTCTCAACAAAAAGGTTATACATTTTGTCTTAAGAATATGATATTAGGTAATGAAAAAAAATCAATTGGTGTTATTTTAGGAAAATAGTGTCAATGTACTAAAAATTATAGGTAATGAGAAATAATAAGAAACAAACATTAGAATGTTTTATTGTTGAAGTTAATAGGAAGAAGAGTTATCCCAAAAATTATAGATAAGAAGTATCTAGTTAATAATTGTAATTTTTGGTCAATAATTTTATTGGACACTAATCTATGGAGGCTGAAGAATAATTCACAAACTTCATTAATTAAAGGATAAGGTATGATTATTATATAATATATCTCACATATTCATTGGATTTTTGTTGTCAAAGGTGGATAATGAAAACATAAATACATGTTTACGTTAGTTATACGATGTTTATACAAAGGGGTATAAGAATAATATTTGATATAATAAAAAGGTATGTGTTTATTCTAAGGGTATATTAATATCTTATTTAGGGGGAGCATGTATTAATTGGAAATATTAAAAGTTTTAATCTTTAAAGGCCTCATTTAATTTTATATTTTTGGTTTTCTATGAACAATTTTAACATATTTGGTGATAATTGTTTTAGGAACCTGTAATATATCTTTTTAATGCATTTATTTTTTATCTGAAAGAATAATTATTCTCTATTGGAGTGAAGAGGTATCTTGAACTATGATAAAATTTATATAAGTCCTTGGTTTCATATAGAATGATATTATTGTTCACAATTATTATTTAATACATATAGTTTTATCAAGTAGGATTATAATTATTGTAAATGATTTTTTAAAAAGTATGATCAGTTTGAAAGTTATTTATGTTACTTGGTTGACAACAAATCCAAATGGGAAGATTGTTGTAAAAGATAATTTTTTTGGGATATTTTGATCCCTTAGAATAAATAAGGCAATAAGATCTAAAGTTAATGATGTATCCCTTAGAATTTGATATTTATTTTAAAATGGATAATTAGAGAATAAAAGTTGGATATGTCGATTGTGTTGAATCTTTTTCAATATATAAATCATATTCAATATCTGATAAAATAAATTATTTTATTTGAGGTGAATATTTTATGGAATATTGGAGGTATATGAAAATATTTGGAGTTTATTGGAGTAATTTTAACAGTTTTTTGAGTTTAGAGAAATTGAATACGAAAAAATATCAATCCAAATTGTATAATGTTATTGTATTCAGAATGGGAAAAAATTCAAATGAACAAATTTTACGTAATATATTTTATTTTTATATATTACAGCAATCTGTTGTTGAAAATTTCAAAGGAAATAAGCTACTATAATTTTTGGTGCTTTTTATATAAAGTATTTCAATATTTAGTGGAGGAAATAACTTACGTAGATATTTGAGTTTTATTTCTAATTTATTGGATATTTATTTGATAAGTATGATATTTTAATATCATATGTAAAATGTTTTTTTAAAATAAATTTACAAAAATCCTCAAAAGATAATTGATATGTAATATTTCTGAGATGCGTACTAATTTTATAATCATACATAATATTTTTTCTAATAAAATGTATTGACCCAGAAATTTCAAGGAATTATTTTTAATTTCATTGGAATTTTACGAGTGTGTGGCTTCTGAAGACACTTGATTCCGAGGCCCGGTGTTCCTGAAATAAATTTCCGAAGTTTAGCTTGGGTACGTTCAGTGAATGAACACGCATGTTTTTCTATCTTTTGAACCGGTGCTCGGAATTGAAATCTGAGTGCACTGATGAACTCGCAACGCTGAGATTCGCTTAGGCGAATATTAACATCGGTTGGCAGGAGTCTGACAAAAAAGTTAAATTTTGGACATTTCGGATAAAATAATAAAATAACCATATGAAATATTTTATTCTTCCTTCGACCATTGAGCGACATTTGGCAGAACCGCCATGTAACGACAGTCATTAAATAAAGAATTTAATGATCTGTTTCTATTGTTGTGAAACCACAACACACACCTAATTAATTGTTTTTTATTCTGGTTCATTAATAAACAATATTAATGAGAGAAATGAGGTGATTTAATTTTGGGAGGTTCATTTCATGAGTAATTAAATAATAGGAGGATCCTATTATTTAATCTTGGGGGAAGTTATTTTGTGGTGCGATAGAGATCAGGTGAGATTTGGAGCTTTTGGAACAACGTCTGTCTCTGACGAAGAATGAGGAAGAATGACGGCCTCTGACGAAGAATGACGAAGAATGTCGGTTCCTCGAAGATCGACAACGCGCCAAAATTACACTTCTACACAGAAAGAGGGGAGATTCAGCTTCCTCCTCGTCACGCTCCGACGACGCCTATGATCCTCTTCCCCGCAACGACGTCGAATACAACGCCGACGTTTGACTTCAATTTTTGAGGTCGGGGAATTTGTATAAATTTCATTATATGATTTATACCATCGGCATGGCGTGTAATTATTGGGTGATGTTTGAAGCATTAACGCTGTGGGTGGAGAATAAAAATAAAAGTCTGAACCCACTGCTACTTTGTTCTTGATGCGCATAATATTTTGCGATAGCGAAGCGGGACCTCAATGGTGATTGGAGGCCTTCGTAGTGATGTACGGGAAACGAGACGATCGCAGGCACAGACGGGAGTGAAATCGGACCAGCAGAATGACTCTAGTGTCTCGTAGAAGCCCCCGGCGGTTCCCGGAAAGCCGCTTGTAGAAGCTTGTCGCAGCTGAAGCCGGCGCGGCGAGGTCGGGATCCCGCGGTTGTCTGGTATCCATGGGAGACACGGCGCCAGCCTGGTGCCGCGTCTGCGGAACAGAGGGGGGTGTACCCCCCTGCTCGGCTCGTTGGCCGAGCTAGTGTACCCCCTAGCCGGCCTGGGGTGGGTCACATGTATCGGGCTGCACCAGCCGGGCCGACCTGGGGGGGGGGGGGGGGTTGGGACGGGTCGGACCGGGCCCAGACCCCCACTTCAGACCTTTTTTGGTCTTTTGCCCATAACATGAGCCACAGACCTATGATCAATGCACAGTCAGTTGCGTAGGAATATTTGGATCGAGGTGGTCGTTTTTTTCTATTAAACTCGATGTTTCTTTAACTTTTGGGTATGATCGGGTTGGTTCGAACTCGAAACCAACCGGGCCCTTGGTACAAAAATGCTTATTACATAAGGACCGGACATCTGTTTGACGTTTCTTCAATGGCGCTGAAATAATATTGATGAGATACTTCTTTTGGATTACTCCTCTTGAGGTTTGGATGTAGCTGGAGTACGGTAGGGTTGGTTTTAGCATAAAAACTAAACGGGCCCCTGAAGCGGAAAATCCAATAACTGTCGGGCTCGTGTCTGATTGATGTACCGTCTATCGCATTGGATTTCTTTTTATGAGGCGGAACTTTGGAATACATCAATTATATACTTCGTGAAAGTTTATGTATCGACCCCCTTGGCCTGAGGAGCGGACCCTCCTGGAATCGAGCGTTATGTGTGCGGGAACCCTAGAGCTGGCTGCGATTGTGACGATCACAACTGTACATGGATCCTACGTGGGCTCTGTAGTGAGGAAGACTGTACTTGGATCCTTTGTGGGTTTGGTAGTGAGGAAGACGATACATGGATCCTCCATGGGTTTGGCAGCGAGGAAGATTGTACTTGGATCCTCCGTGGGTTCGACAGTGAGGATGACGGTACGTGGATCCTCTGTGGGTTCGGTAGTGAGGATAAATGTACTTGGATCCTCTGTGGGTTTGGTAGGGAGGACGATTGTACATTGATCCTCTGTGGGTTCGGCAGTGAGGACGATTGTACATGTATGCTCCGTGGGTTCGGCATCGATGGCGACTCTACCGGGATCCTTTGTTGGTCCGACAGCGACAACTACTATTCTTGTATCCTACCAAGGTCCGGTAGTATGACCTCTGTACATGTATCATGAGTGGGTCTGGCAGAGTAGCGGGTCTTGTATCCTTTGTGTGTCTGATAGCTATGCTATTCATGTATCCTATGTGTGTCCAACAACTTATATTAATCAGTGTCTACATCTGATCATCTCTATCGCTATAAGAATGATGTATACCTATGTGAGATGAGTCTTGACTTCAATATTTATCGACGATGTGTTTTACTTGATTTCCTGTGTTGACTAGGTTGTTATTTCCTATGTGGACTAGGTTTTGTTTTCTTGTTTGGATTGGGTTGTGTTTTCCTATGTGGACCTGTTGTGCTTGGGCTCTAGAGTTGGAGGAAAACTATAATTGAAGCCTTAGGTATATGTATGGTCATATACTTAAGTAGTGTCAGTTGATACTTCATGTTTGTTTCTTTCCTTTGTGGTTTATCGTTCTGGGATTCTGAGAGACCATCGGGGGTCTCAGGGTCCCTACTGAGTATCGTATACTCACCCCTAAATGGGATATGCCCACACTACGTTGTGCTGGATGCAGATGACAGACATCACTGATCGAAGTGGAGGCTTGTGGAGCTGAACGGTACCCAGAGGTGGACCACTTGGCAGGACGTACACAGAGCGGACCGCCGGACTCTAGGAGCTGAGGAGACTACCTGTACCCACCCTTCAGGAGGGATTTCTAAAGGACAACTTGGTGCTGCTGTTTTACTTTACTGCGGTTATACCTTATTTTCAGTTGTACTGTACTCTCAGTTGGGTTTTTATGCTGGGCCATTTACTTTTTAGCACTTACATTCTACCCAGTTTTACTTAGTTCTTACTTCACTTTCATACTCTGTTGTGTTTTTGTTTACTATATAAAAGGAAATTGCATTATCTTTTTTGGGATTTACGCCTTTGGTGCTTGTCACTAGCCCCTGGCATATGGAAGGCGGGTTGGGGTAGTCATGGCACGAGCCCTGAGGATGGGCCTGACAAATTGGTATCAGAGGAGTAAGTTTAACTGCAGAACTCAAGACTCTGATAATTTCTTCTCTGTGAAGTTGCAGTGTTAAGAGTATTGAGTGTGGTTTTCAGCCCATGGAGTCTAGTGTTGGTGTGGCGGCCGACGTATCCATACACCAGGAACCTGACCTCTGATTTTTGAATCTGTGCACAAAATCACTGATTACGTGTGTGTTTCCATTAAAAAGTTTTCTTTGTGACTACTTTGTGTCAGCTCACTAGGTATACTATTTGACCATGGCGCACCAGTTTGTTTTCAGGATGGCCCCACGAAAGCAGCCAACCAGGGTTCCTAGTTACACGCTGGATGGAAGCCCACTGAGACATGATGTTTCGATGCAGGGCCCCACTACATCGGAGGCACCAGCGGTACCGCTACCCACTGGGCCACTGATACCACCAGCCCCAACAGCGGTGATTGCATGTCACCTGAGTGCATTGCACGAGTATCAGCGATAGAGGCCGCCCATGTTCCACATAGAGATGGAACCTCATGCAGCCTAGGACTGGATGGAGGCTATCATCAGAGTCTTCAGATTGGTAGGGACAACAGCAGACCTTATGGTGATCCTTGCCGCGAGTCTCTTGCACGCAGCAGCAGGTAGATGGTGGAGTCTGATGCTCCAGGTGCACGACGAGGCATCTCTACTTTAGACAGACTTTGAGATTCTCTTCTACTCTGTGTTTTTTCCAACCACACTTTGTGCGGTGTGGATTAAGGAGTTACTGCAGCTGCGACATGGTTGCGTGACAGTAGCCAAGTACTCGACGAGATTTAACAACCTCTCGTGCTACTCCACGGACAAGGTACATGACCCATTCTTCCAGGACCGGACCTTTGATTAGGGACTAAATAATGAAAATAGAGCTTCTATGATCTCCCTCAACATCCTGACACATGCTGGGGTGCAGGAGATAGACTTTCTAGTGGAGTTTTTTCTCACTGAGCATCCACCAGCGGCAAGACCCTCTGCAAGATGACATGTAGTGGAGTCTTCTGCAGCTGGTAGTAGACAGTTGATGCAGAGGTCCAAGTGGCCAAGCAATCAAATGAGCGAACTCAGGAGACAGGTTCGGGTGTGTGGGGCACACGACACATAGATAGCCATACGAGGAGCAGGTAGTTCTATGCATGCGGTTGGCAGGGTCACATGGCTCGAGACTGCCCGACCCACCCTACAGATGAGCAGCAGGCGGTAGAGGGACGTCCCATAAAGAGGCAGAGGTTCGATCAAGGCGGACCGCAAGGAGCAGGAGACTGTAGCAGAGGAGCTAGCCATGCAGCTAGTGGTGGATGACGCTTTAAGGTGTTTCCAACACCACCAACAGGAAGACCACCCCAACCGCATGGAACAGGTGGACGTGGTTGAGTATAGATTCAAGCAGCTGAAGCATAGGACTACAGAGCTCTGGAAGCAGGTGGGAAAGATTATAACTAGTTCCAGGCATAGAGGCCTTTGTTCATGATGCTTTTAGCTTTATAAATGTTGTTGTTTTTGTTTTATTTGTGTCTTTGTACTATGAGTTGTTGTAAAAAAAGACACTTGTCCTTGTGACATTTGATATCTTATCATTTTTGTATGATTGATGATAAGAGTTTTGGGTTTAAAACTATTGACCTGACCCTCACTTGTGAGATTCCAACTAGAGGAGACCCAGTAACCACACATTGATGCTGACAGTGTGACTCAACCCTTGGAGGCGAGAGTGATGGTTGGATCTATTAGTAGTAGCGTAGAGGCCTTACGACGTCGTCTACGACATGAAATTGTAATGTTCATGTCCAGATTAACTGTATTAGGAAAATAATGTCGTTCATCTAGGGGGTAAGACTAGATTTATCTTTTTTCTAGAGGAGAAATCTCAGCAGCTCTTTGGTAGAACGTAGACAAAGAAGGGTGGATATGAGTTTTTACAATTGGCTAGTCTCACCCATTGTCCGTTGAGCGAACAATTTACAGTTCTATCCAACTCAATATTCATAGGAGTATATTCTCTTAGAAGGACATGAACCTGGGACAGAGGTGATGGCTTGAATTCCTCCGGGAATTTGACATTGAGATAGTTTATACTCCCGGGGAGGGGATCGTTGTAGAAGATGCTCTAGTACAAGATCAGGCATTCAACTTTTAAGAGTAGAGAGACAACAGTTGGCCGCGTTGCAGATATCCTTTGTGGATAATGATGGAATTAGCACGTATAGAACCAGATATGGTTTGGGGTGTGATGGAGAAGGTGCAGATCATCTAGGAGCAGATGAAGACTACACAGAGCAGGCAGAAGTCCTATGCTGAATGGGGACGAGACCACTAGAGTTCGAGAGTGATGACCACATATTCGTACTGGTCTCACCTCGATGGGGTCTGCAGAGTTTAGGCCGGGGCGTCAAGTTTTCTCCACGTTTCTTCTGGCCTTTCCACGTCAGATGCGCCAGGTGCACTACGTCATCCACATATCTCAGCTGAGGAGATGTGTGCACGACCTATCTTTCATCAACGACCATGGGGATATGGACATCGATGACAGGGCTCCATTCACAGGGTTACATTTGAGGTTACGGATCGATAGTATCAGGGCCTACGAGGATGTTCGATACCTCTTGTGCACTTTTGTTGGCAGCACGGGAACCTCCAAGAGAGCATCTGGGAGTGGGAGGCTCAGATGCATGCTCGGTACCTCCTTTAAATTCCCTTGTTTGTGTTATCTATTTACGGTGACGTAAAGACCTAAGGTGGGAGTAATGTAAAGACCTAGAAATTTCAAGGAATTTCTTTTTAATTTGTTTGGAATTTTATGATTCGGTGGCTTCTGAAGTCACTTGATTCCGAGGCCCGGTGTGCCCGTAATCAATTTCTGAAGATTAGCTCGTGTACATTCAGTTAACAAACGAGTGGGTTTTTTTATTTTTTGAACTAGTGCTCAGAATTAAAATCTGAGGGCACTAATGAACTCACGGCGCTGAGATTCCCTTAGGATAATCGTAGCTTCGGTTGGTAGGAGTCTGACGAAAAAGATAAATTTTGGACTTTTCGGAAAAAATAATAAAATAACTATATGAGTAATTTTATTCTTCCTTTGATCGTCGAGCGACAATTGTTAGAACCACAAAGTAATACCATCCATTAAATAATTCCTATAATTATATGTTTCTTTTGTTGTGAAACCACAACACTCGCCTAATTAATGGTGCTTTTACTATGGTTCATTAATAGACCAAATTAATGAGCAAAATGTGGTTATTTAATTTTGGGAGTTCCATTACATTGGTAATTAAATAATAGGAGGAGCCTATTATTTAATCATGGTGGAAGAGATTTTGTTGTGCATGAGAGATCGGGAGGGGTTTGGATCTTTTGGAAGAATGCCAGCCTCCGATAAAGAACAACGAAGAATGCCGGCCTCCGATGAAGAATTCTGGTTCCGTGAAGATTGACAATGTGCCACCCATACTCTTCTCCACGGCAAGAGAGGAGACGTCCCTTCCTCCTCGGGGTGCTCATCAACTGTGATGCTGATGTTCGATATCAATTGTTGAGGTAGGGTAATTTTTATAAATTCCTTTGTATGATTTATAACCTCGACATGGCGTGTAATTGTTGGGTGATGCTTGAACAACTAACGTGGTGTGTGCGGACTAACGAACAAGTCTGAACCCTCCGATACGTTGTTCTTGATGCACGGAATATTTTTCAACAACTAAGTGGGACCCAAATGGCGATTGGAGGCCTTCGAATTGATGTACGAGTCACAAAATGACCGTTGGCACAAACAGTTGTAAAATCGGACCACCAGAATGACTCCAGTGGCCCGCGGAAGCCCACGGTGGTGCCGGTGGATGGAGGCGGCGGCACCCATTGCGCCGTTGGTAGAAGCCCATGGCGGCTGATGCCGCGATGGTGAGGTCGAGATCCTGCGGCCGTGGTGGAAAGGGCGGGATCCTGCAGCCATGCAGCATCTAGGGGAGACACGACGTCTGCCTGTCACCGCGTCTGCGGAATATAGCCCCCCCCCCACTCGGCTTGCTGGCCGAGCCAGAGAACCCACCGGCTAGGCCAGGGCAGGTCACGTGGACCGTGACATGCCCACCGGGTCGGACCCGAACCCGTGCCAGGTTGAACAAGTTCAGACAAACCCAGGGGGGTTTGGCCGGGTCGGACCAGGCCAGGACCCCACATCGGATTCCTTTCGGTCTTTTTCCCATAACATGAGCCACAGACCTCCAATCGATGCACCATCCGTTGTGTAGGAATACATGGATCGATACGGCCGTTTCAGTATATTACACTTGAGGTTTAGGCAAAGCTTGGGGATGTCCGGGTTGGATTGAACCCGAAATCAACCGGGCCCTTGGTACGGAAACACCAATAACTTAAGGACCGGACGTTCATTTGACGTGCCATCAACGGCGTTGAAATCCTCTTGATGAGGCGGTCATTTTTTCATACATCGCTTGATGTTTGGATGCATCTGGAGTACAGTTGGGTTGGTTTTATCTTGAAAACCAATCGGGCCCTTGGGGCGGAAAAGCCAATAACTCTCAGACTGGGTGTCCAATTGACGCACCGTCTGTCGTGTTGGGTTTCTTTTGACGAGACGGAACTTCGGGATACATCAATTCTGTACTTCGAGAATTTTGATGTATGGAACCCCTTCGCTCGAGGAGAAGACTCTCTCGGAATCAAGCATGTTGTGTGCGGGAACCCTAGAGCTGGCTGCGACTGCGACGATGATGACTGTACTTGGATCTTCCGTGGGTTCTGCAGTGAGGACGAGTGTACATGGATCCTATGTGGGTTTGTCAGCAAGGATGACTGTATGTGGATTATACGTGGGTTCGGCAGCGAGGACTACTGTAAGTAGATCCTTCATGGGTTCGGCATCGAGGATGATTGTACGTGGATCCTCCGTGGGTTCGGCAGTGAGGATAACTATACTTAGATCCTCTGTGGGTTCGGCATCGATGATAACTATATTGGGATCCATTGTGGGTTTGACAGTGATCACAACTGTTCATGTATCCTACGTGGGTCCAACAGTATGACCTCAGTACTTGTATCCTATGTGGGTCTTGTAGATTAGCTGGTCTTGTATCCTATGTGGGTCTAACAACTTAACTAGTCATGTATCCTATGTGGGTCCAACAAAATAGATGAATCATTGTATACATCTGATCATATCTATCACTATAAGAAAGATGTATAGCTATGTGAGCTGAGTCTTGACTTAATTCTTTATCAATGATGTGTTTGACTTGTTTTCCTGTGTGGACTAGGTTGTGCTTTCCTGTGTGGACTAGGTTGTGTTTTCCTATGTGGACTGGGTTGTGTTTTCAGGTGTTGTCTATTTGTGCTTGGGATTGACAGTTAGAGGAAAACTGTAATTGAAGACTTAGGTGTATATATGGGCATATACCTAAGTAGAGTCGGTTGATAGTTTGTCTTTGTACCTTTCCTTTATGGTTTATCCTTCGTGTATTCTGAGAGACCTTTGGGGGTCTCAGGGTCCCTACTGAGTATCGTATACTCACCCATGCACGGGCTAAGCCCACACTAAATTATGTTGGATGCAGATGACGGAAATCACTGATTGAGGTGGAGGCATGTGGACCTGAATGGTACCTAGAGGTGGACCACTTGGTAGGACGTACACCGAGTGGACAGCAAGACCCGAGGTGCTGAGGAGACTACCTGTACCTAACCTTCAGGTGGGATTTCCGGAGGACAACTCGGTGCTGCTATTTTACTTTACAACAGTTGTACCTTCTTTTCAGTTGTACTATACTCTTAGTTGGGTTTGTATACTGGATCATTTACTTTTCAGCACTTACCTTGTACCTAGTTTTACTTAGTGATTACTTCACTTGCGTACTCAATTGTGTTTTTGTTTACAATATAAAAGGCAATGCCTTCCCTTTTTTGGGATTTACGTCTTTAGTTCTACTCACCAGCCCCTGGCCTATGGATTGCGGGCATGGGCTAGTCACATCATGGGCCCCAAGGACGGTTCGTGACATAAGATATATTAATAAATTGGAAACCTATAGTGCCATCGAGAAATACATTACATGTTTTATGGATATAAAATATATCACGTATCTATTGAACATAAAACCACCACTCCAGTTTTACCATTCTTATATAGTATGTGTCTCTATAATAAATCCTCTCACTATGTATTTCAAACTTTAGTGCTCTTATACCAACTCATGTGCATCAGGTTCCTTAACATCATTAAAACATGCCGTAGCCCCACTATCTCAAATGATAAATGCTTTACTCTTATAGAAATAATGAAAATATCATTACTAATATCATTCTAAAATAGGGTTATTTATATCATAAGTATATTTTAGGATATATAACAATAATTAACTTTTTTTACGTGATTCAATTTTATTTCTAAATTAATCCTTAATAGACTCTTTTAATATATAAACATAAAACAATGTCATAGTTTATTTCAGTAATATTATAACTTTTATGATCTAAATTAGACATTTTAATTGGCATATGGTTAGATTGATAATGTTTAAATTTGTAAAGCATGTAAAAATAGAGTAATAAATGATTTTCCACACATTTAAGACTAACCCTAAATCAACTTATTTCTACCATAATCTCTATGATGTTTATATGAAAATATGATTTTATGAATAACTCAAATATTTTTAATTATTACTAAATTCATGATTATAATATCATATGAATAACATTTTTATATAATATTATATATTTCACCAAAATACATTCCCTAAAACACTTTTCATTCCTAAAATATCATAATGGAATCCCTTGAATTATAGGATTTTACCTCTAACTTCTCTTTAGAATAGTTCAAACATATCTTGTTAAACTAATTTCATATTCATTATTGAAATTACAACTTTAATCTGTAAATGTTGATTTATCGTGAGAAGTATGTAATCCAAATATATAATAGTTTTATCGATTGAGTGTAAAAACACCATTCTAAATACATCACGTAAAATTATTTTTATTTTTAATTTGAAAAAAAATATCTTTCCAAAACTAGGTATTATTTAAGTCTTATGTTTTTTTTCATAATTAATTAATGATATTGGATATCCCTGATTCTAATGAGATATAATTAATAATTAAGGATTTTATTCCATCTCGAAATTCACTTCAACTATTAAATAATGTATCATTGTGCATAGAAGTGGACAGTTAGATAATTGTTTTAATAAAACTCTATAAATAAAACTTCTTCTATGGTAATAAATTCACATGTAAATTATAATGTTATTATTTTATTTAACTGATTCTAAAATTAATCCTCTATCAAAAGAATGTATATTAACCATAAATATTGTAATGATGGTGATTTTATTTGGTTCTTATATTTGGATAAAAATATGTGAATCAAATATCTCTTTAATATCCAATAAGATAATTAAAAATATGACTTATAATGATGAATATACCTTAATTAGAAACATATTGTTTATTCTTATTCAATTAATTTAATTACTTATTCTTTTGGCCATTTTTCCTATAGGTGAAGTGGGTGGCCTTCTCATTTCCCTCTATCTAAATACTTCAACTATTTGATAGATATTATGAAAAAAAATAATGATTTTAAATATTTCACTGGATTTTCAATCTTTTATATAACATAGTTTAAATAATTGGGTGAGGAACCATGTTCCCAACAAAACATATCAACATGGGGAATACTTTTTAAAATATTCCTTAGTTGGTTATCTATACTCTGAATTTTATAGTTCATAAAAATATGGATAAGACATGTTGTGAGGATGAAAATATAATAACAATATAAAATTTATTATCAATATTTATATTTATTATCAATAACTGATCAATATACTTAAACATATTGAGTTCAAGATCACAATTTATGTATATTTCTTTCACTTTACACTTGTAAAGGGTAGGTTAAATACTATTTATCTTTGGAATGTCTTTCCACTTTTCATGTTCATAGACACGATCTATCATTGTTTTTTCATCTATGTCCTTTTTTAAACATAATTTATCCATACATAGATAATAAAAATATTAAATGAACAACTAATTCATCCTCCTTGTGACTTTTATATGCTTCCTTCATTCCCTTGATCGCTCCATTAGAAAGATAATTAGGAATATGTGACATCATCACATAAAAAAATCTAAAAATAAAAGTGATATTCATAATCACTTATATCGTTTTTATTAAAATTTCATTAGGGAGTAATTTTTATTTGTCCAGTACTGATTATAGGGTTTCTATGGTTATGTTTTCCATTATATATAATAAATAAAATAAAATTATTAATATGTTTTCTTGATTACCAAGTATTACATAATTTATTAATGAATTAGTTAGTCTCTAACAATTTTTATCAAATCCCCATATCCCTCACAATTTGAATAGAAATATCTATTTTCTCAGATATGATAGTGGAAATGATTAATATTTCCCTTCAAATAACTTATATAGAGGCCTTATCAAATTATTCAATGGTATTTAGCTAAACATTTCTTTCCACCTATGTTAACTCTCATTTCATTTATTTGTTGAGTGTACGTACTAACCATAAATCCAAAAATCATAAAATCTAATTTCCTCCACACCTACCTCCACGTTACAACACATATTATTAAGTAAAACGACAATTAATAAAAAATTGATTAATTTAACCCAATACATCATTTAGAACCCGCTAATAAAATAATTAATCAAGAAGTAGGACATGCTAATAATTTGATTTATGGATTATTTCTAAAACATTTTCTAAAAGGATATTTCCCAAATTAGTATTTTCATTATTGTTTTTTGATAAAAAAATTCACAAAATATCCTCAATTTTATTCTTCATGATCTTGTTAATTTTATGTGGAGAATATTAAATATTTTAACCATGTGTGATAAAATAATTTATACATAATAATTTAATTCTATTTATCATAATCATTTTTTACATTATTTGATTTTTTTAATCACTTAAATAATCCATCTATCAAATAAATAAACTAATAACTATAAACTAACAAAATAAAATAATTATGTTTTATAACAATGATATTTTTTAACTTATTGTTTTATCAAGTGGTGAGAATAAACCATGACAATAGAAGAAATAACTACTCGAGGTTACGATTGGAACAAGGTACAAGAATTATCCATTCTTCTATGTATCTAATTGTTTGGATTAACCTTAGCTTAGTTCTTAACCTATATCCTCTCACTAGGATATCCATTATTTATAAGTCTTTACTCACTCACATTTGAGGGGTGTTTAGGGTTTAATAATATATAACAAAAACCGTAAACACACAAACTATTACATAATTTAGTTGGGAAGGATGATACAGAGATTATAATATGTAATTTAATAAAAACAAATTACATAAATACATGAAATAAGTAATAAAAAATTAAATATATCCATATAATACATTGTTTTTTCATGATCAGGATCAATCATAAGATTAAATAAAATTTTCATTAAAATTTTTTAGATTTCATGTTAATTAATTCTATTTTAGATAAGTTTATCACAATTAATAAATGAATTCTCTAACTTAATTTTTTTAATAGTCCTTGGGATATAATATTATTTTTATTTAGTATTATCTTAAATAAATAAAATATTAATTTTATAATAAACATTTGTGTGGTGTGTACTATTATGGAGACTTGGCATGCACCTTCTATATCAAATTTAATCCATTTGTATAATTTTATACCTAAACTGAGTGTATTATCACTCAAAATGTCATGACTGACTGAATATCCCGAAGGCTGAACTTTTTATTGATTTTGGAAAAGCCTCTTTTATGGGTAAAGGGGATGAATCCAAAACTTAAAGGACATTTGGAAATCATCAAAATTAAAAAAACAAGAGGATTGAAAACAAGAACAAGACTACAAAAATGTTCCTCACCAAGCATAAAAATCATTAAGGAAGATCTTCACCAAAGCATGGATGCTCAGAAAGCTATCCCGTACAATAATGCACTGGCCTGATACCGATGGTTGTTCCATACCCCCTCAATCTTTCAAATCAGAAAATTCATTCATGGAGAAGATGACCATCTCAAACCTATTCGGAAGAAAAACCTTTTACCTTGTCTGGGTTCCCCAAAAGTCCATCCATTTAACCTCTATCAACAGAATTAGAACAACTAGAACACCCCCTTTCACATACAATTACATTTATCCAACACAAAAAAAACCACCAACTCAATGCAATCAACATAATCAACAATAAAAACAAGATCCATAGAAATGTAATAATACCGCAGGCCTGTCGGAAGCTCGATCAAAGAGGCCCTCCCCCCTCCACGCGATTATTTATAGTCATTATTTTTTATTGGGTACATACATAGAATTTATAAATATACCCAATTTTTTGTTCCATGGGTCACATTGTGTAGTTTTTCTGAAATGTATGACTACATGGAAGACCATAATATGAGCATCATGCACCGCTAGCAATGTATGTGAAGTATATGAAATTTATAATGATCATTATATATCCTGTAGTTAGAAAATTTATGCAGTATTAATTATTTATCATGTATACCCATGCAACATGATGAAAAACACATTGTGATTACCTAGTATGGAATGGAACATGCCAGAAATCATGTACACCTAGCTTCATGTCATCTTGTTTGTTTCATTATTAAATTATCCAATGTGTTGTCCCACATGGAATGCATAAAATTATTTCATGTACCTTAAATGGATTTCCATAGGAATCATGGTGTGTAAATTATAGTTATATGTGATATAGTGCACATCTCACTATTTCAGTCTGCTGGAAATATGATCATGGTGTTTCATGATGAAATGTGTTGACCACATGGATTTTCATAGAAAGACAACCACGTGGATTTCATAGGTTATACCTTAGCCACATTTCATGTTGCCCCTTTTAGAAGGTGTTCTTCTCTAACTCTCTATATGCAACATGTAATGATGTTTCATACAATGTTACACACCGATAAAATATTTTTATGGATCATACAATTTTTTAGTGGACTATGGATACACTCCATGTAATTTACCATTAAATGTTAGTTATACAAGCATAACTACAATAATCATGACACATTCATATGGGATCTCCTAGTTTTATTTGTTTTTTTGAAAATGTTATTTGACATAAAAAATCATATTATGTTGTTGTATTCTATGTTATTTAGAGAATGTAGATTTTTATATGAAAATTTACAAATAAAACAAAGAAAATTGGTTAAAATTTTACAAATAATTATAATATCGAATTTGATTTCTTAGATACTATTTGAAGTATTTTAGGTTAAGTGAGAGTGATGGGTGGGTTACCATATGGTTTTCGTCATTTTTAATTGATAAATATGAAAAGCATGATGAAAAGTACCCTATAATATTTGAGAGAGGGAATTTAAAATTTAATTTTTAATGAAATTAAATAATAAATACCCCGAATGTGATAATCCACATAATTAATTTTCGTTTCCTCTGTTCACATGTCATCATTATGGTGGATAATCCATGAAAGGAATTCTCTATGTGTATCAACACACGATCAATGAATATATGAAAAAGATATCCAATATATGGTTTCTGAAGAAATTTAGATAAGTGTTTTACATTGTTCATTATTGATCATAATACGAGTTCTCTAATTCTCTAAAAAAAAATTGATAGGTAGATAGGAGGAAGAATATATCTAGGGACTAAAAGAATTCAAGAGAGGATATACTTATGTACAAAAATTACCACTGCCACTAAAATTATAAAATATTGGCATTATATTAATGGTTAAAACGATTCATAACTACACACATGATATTATCAATATATTTAGCCCATGTAATACCCCATTTCAATTACTATTATTATTATTATTATATCTTATTTTTATGTGATTATTTAGTAATATTTAATACATAAATTAAAAAAATATATTTAAATGATAATAAATTTGTTTTTGTTATTTTAATCAATTCATTAACTCAACCCATGAATTCTATATGGAATTATTGAATTTTGAATAGTAAAATATTTTTTTAATGTAATTTTATTTATTCAATATCTAAAAAAGTTTATATTCACTAAACCTATTAATAAATATTTATTTTTATATTTAAGAAACAAAATAAGTATGTATATAAATTTTTCCACTAAACTACTGAATATTTATTTATTTATTTATTACCTTGGGTATAATAAACAATAGTTAAAATTAAAATCACATATTCTAAACTAAAATACTAAATGATAAAAAATTGTGATAAATATTACCTCAATAATTATTATTTCATAATTTGATAATCATATTATTCATCATACTAAATTTAGTGATATTTTTGAAACACATGGTATTTGGCCCTCTATTCCACATTCCCAATATAATTGGTGTAACTTCTCTAAATTCAATCTATAGAATCTACAGAGACATCAAAGAACCCATAGAGAAAAAAAATTAATATTACAATGCCAAAAACCTTCCTATAAATGATACTACGTCATATAATCACTATGTATATGGATATCTGATCAAAATGATACATATATGGGTCATCATCATGTGAACTTAATTTTTATTTTTTGACTTTATTAAATGAAATAATTGATACACTATCATAATCCATGGATTTAATAAGATTGTTATATATCAATTAAAGCGATAAAGATATCTTTTTTACATTAATACAGAATTATCAAATCCTTTCATGACATATTCAATTAATATAAAATCACTTTTGAATCACAAAACATATGATACCATTCTATAAGCACATGTCATTATGGTGATCATCAATATATCAAAGTATATGATTCATGATATAGATTCATAATAATCTCATGTATCAGGATCAATACATGTATTCCGATATAGGAAAATCTAATAACTCAAAAACATATGAAATTTATATTAAAATGTTTTTCCTCAAGGCCCCCCTTCTTATAAATCCACATGAATGATTTTAATGGGAAGATGTATCAATAACTTATGATCCCCTAGAACCTTATAGTCAAAAATTATATCTTTCCCATCATAAAAATGTTATACTAAAAATATGACATATGTTTAACAATAGTTTCATAAAATCTATGGTTTCTAATTATAAAATGGAATAACAATATCCTTTTTATGTGAAAAAAATTATAATGAAATTATCACATTATTGTTTTATATATGAATAATCATTATTTGATAAACAAATTATTAATATTTTGAATATTGAATGTAAATGGTATGTTTGTTCAATATAACCCAATATATAAAATTCATACATTAAACAGAGATGAATATTATGATTTCACCACTCATTATCTCTCATATGAAATTCATTCTTCTTTTGAGGTATTTCAACATTTTATGGTCTTTCCAATTTCATTTTCTTCCAATCTTCCTTTTGTGACATAACTTCACAAAAAAATTCATAAGATATGATATACTAGAGTATTTAAAATTTTAATCAATAAAAAAAGTATTTCTTGTCTAATAATATAGTAATAAGTCTATAATAAAATATTTTGTGATAATACATTACTAGCTTATTTTGAACCCAGAATCTATAACAAATCATTGGGTATTTTATATTTATTCTTAGCTGAATGAAAATTTGTATTGTGATTCAGTAAGATTCTCATTTATATTTTCTTATACTAACTAAAATATATAAAATGAAATGTATCTAAAGGATTACTAGATTTTTAATCCCATCTATAACTAGGTTTCCAACATCTCCAAGTACTAGTAACTTATCATTGTCATTTTCTCAAGTATTTTTCTAGAGTTCTAACTATTTTCTTAACCATTTCACCTTAATCTATTTGATATTTTCCCCCCCTAATTTATGAATAATATTTATCATATATTTTTACATATCATCTCATACATTTCAGATTCCAACAATTCTGTATATTGAATTTCATTTGTCATAGTAATCTTCATATATTCCTTAACGCCTAATCTTAGAGAGATTTAATTCCATGAGACATGATAAAGTCTACTCTCTCAAAATGTATAATCATGTTCCATTCAATAAATTTTTTAATTATGTACAATGAATAGATCTAAATAACCCCATATATCTATCTCAATACATTCTTTCATATATTTTGGGTGGTTGCTTAAATTCATTCATAGAGAAATATTTCATATTCTAGTGTAAATTAACTATTAAAATTAATATACATTTCTATATATCTTTTATATAAATCCCCAACCGTAAACAGTTCAGAATCTTGACTTTAGTCAAGAATTTACTTTCTTTCACAATGAAGAAATTTTGATTTATATAGTTTTAGAGAATTAGGGCATCATTAATACATAACATCCCATAATCAAACAAGAGGATACTACCAAAAGAGTATCCATCATTAAATTTTTTTAAATATTTTTAAAATAAAACATGCATTATTTTATTGATAAAAATATTTTGAACATCTCAATTTGTATTACCCATCATTATACACTATGGAAAAAATTTCAAAAAATTGTTATGAGCACAAAAATCTCAATAAGGTATATAAATTTATTAATGAAAATTTCATTCCATGAATATTTTAAACTCAAGAAAACATTTTCACAAAATCATATTTTTACCAGTAAAACATACCTTAGGAAATCATAATATTCTTAAAAATACATATTTGAAATCCTAAATCATAAACATAGCTTTTGAAATCCATATCATATGTATATTGTATCTTTCATATCTACATAGGGAGTAACATTAATGGTTATTTTTGGAATACATATCATATTGTATTCCCTAAATCTCTTAGGAGAAACCCTATAATTTAACTATGTCTAATTATCCAATGAATTTGAGAGATATCACGGGCTCAACGACCCTTGGTTTATCATGGAACCACCCATATAAATAAGAAATTCCCAAGAACCATAACATATTTGTAAGAAATAAAATCATTATAAATGAAAAATAACATTTCTACTTTGAAATCATATTTAATTTTTTTCAATATCACTAACTCATAAATCATAACACGTTATTTGAACCTAAAAGAGTAAACTTGTAATGTAAACATCCAAACATTAATGTGACATAAAATTGAGATACTTGATTCATGAAATATATGTTAAATAAAACATTCTATGTTATTGAAATAATCAATCCAATTTTGAAACAAATTTAAAAAGATTATTTTTAATGAATTTTTCCCATTATACTTTGAATATTTTGAAAGGAATTACCATTTAAAATATTTTATTTCCATATAAATAAATTATTTAAAATCATTTTTAAAATATGGACATAAAAGAAATTTTTTTACAAAAATAAATCTTTAAAACATTTAAAATGATTTTTTAGTAAAAGAGTAACTCACCACTCTAGAAATAACAGAATAAGAAATATTAAGTAATAAAATTAAAAAAACATTAAATTTCATTAAAATAATGTAATTCATGGAAACACATGTCAAAATGTTATGATAAACACTTAATAGGATAATAAAGGTGTACAATACCAATATATGTCTCAATGAAAAGAGATTGAGGAGAACTCCCTTACAAATATTATTTTGATACAAAAATAGATTATTTATGTTAATTCACTATAAGTAAACATAAATAATGTATACATACAATATAATATATCCAAAATTAATTTCCCACATAATCATAGCACGACATAATCATGAAGTATTAGTTTAACACAAAGAATGGAAATTTTGTAATGAAGTTCCATTTCCAAGTTCGTATCAATGATGCATGAAATTTTCAATGGGATTATTATTTGTATCAATAGTATATACACTCAAATATAAGATAAAATATTACATAATCCAATAAAAATTTATTCCACGTATAATCTTGTAATAATAAAATCAATTAAGTAGAAGTGTAACCTAATTAATGGAAATTGAGTTAGAAAAATCCCTCACATTGAGTCTGACTCTTCTAATATAGTCTTTTTATTACCGAATAATAAACATAGGTTAGAATATAATTTATTGAAAAAAAAATTATTTTTATTATGTATTTTTTATCACTTCTTACCATGTTACAAAAATTCCATAATTATTTAAGTTTATGTTGAACGTTTTGTCGATATTCAATACTTGAGTCAAAAATGTACTTGGTATGATGTCAATTGTCCATGTCGTAATAATTTCACAATATTAATAATACTAAACCTGAAATAAATATATTATACATTAATTATAAAAGTATTTATAATAATATTTTAAGACAACCTGAAAACACCATTCATTGTGATGGTAGGTTATACATACAAATGAACGTTATTTATGTTTTTATTATCATATTGATGGAGCTAAACTAAATGAAATATATGTAAATATGTATACATATATAATATCATTATAGTAGAATTAATATTTCATTTATATCATATATGTTTACTATAACAATCTTTAATAAATTCCATGTGATGTTTGACCTAATCACATCATTATAAGGAGGCAGCAGTCCGCACATCCCAAAATGAAGATATCATATAACAATAAAATTGAAAAAATTCATGTATATTTAATATTAAATTTTCATAATAATAAACATGTTTTAATATAATTATTTAAATAATATTTAACATTAAATTAGTTTTAAGACCATCCATGAAGGCAGTAATGAAAAACAATGAAAAAATTATTCATTGAAACAACTAACCGGCATAACGTGGACAACAATTTCATTTATTTTAATAAGAGGAGGTGATAAATGAAATTGAATTAGATATTACATAATATATATATAAATCCATTATTTACATTATTCTTTAGTAATTAAGAATTCATGGATGAAGTAGGTGAGGAGAAAGTAGAAAAAGAAAATAGATTAAGAGATGTGCTTTCAGATAATTACCTCTTGAATATCCCTTCCTTGAAAGACCCTTGAGAACCATGGATTTGGTTTTTTGGTGAGACCATAAGTACATGGGTAGTGGGTAGAGTGAGGAGAAGAGTTTTATCAGATATTTTAGGATCTGAAATTATTTTTTTGGTCAAAATAGGGTGGTGGATAGTTGGTATTTATACTTTGAGGAGATGTTGGTTCAAGTGATTAATTTATTGATTATTTTATATTAAAAGCTAACCACATTTAGGTGACATTAAATTCCACGAATTATGCTTATATATAATTATTTATACGCTGTTTAGGATTTATCCACCCCTCAAAAACCCATTAAATGTTAAAATTGGTAGGTATATTACGCTTTTACCTTTTAACATTAACCGTTGTAACAATTTTACATATACAACAGTAAATAATATTTTTACCACGTTGAATTTTAAATACCTAAAAATTAAATTTACCTCAGAACATAATGTGTACCTTATGTTTCAAAATATGGAAAAATGTTGTCATAATTTAAAACAAATAATTTGGGAAATTATATTTAAATGTAATACTGCAGGAAAAACTAAAAAGTGGGTTATAAAAGTAAAACATTCAAAATATTAAAAAAATTATTTCAATTTTCAACATTAAATTGATTCCAATGAACAATATTGGATTAAATAATATCAAATATATTTAAATATAATTAAAAAACTATTATAATTATATTCGAACAATATAAATTAATTAGATGAAAAAGTAGTTTTGAATTTATATGAATTGTTTTTCATTATTAATAACAATATGTGTATTATCATAAAAATACCCCAAATTTTTCCAAATTAAATTTTTTTATCCATATTAAAAATGAAAAGTATATTTTTTCGAATATAACATATAAACGTTTCAGAAATATATTTGAAATGGGTTGTTTCATTAAAAGGTGGAAAAAATCAATTTTTAAAAAAATACATCTTTTATCTAAAAAATTATTATTTTTTCATGTCTAAAAAACAAATAATATGAATATTATACATTAAATTGAATATATTTGATATATCTTGAATTAATAAATCTACAAAATAGTGATTTTATTACTTTATACACTCACATATTTTCATTTAAATATTTTTTTCATAAAAACATTTCCTTATAGTAAATAAAGGGTTTTACATTCATTTATAATTAATTGTGCACCAAAGAATTAATAATTGACATGTGTAAACCATTTTTTCATAAATTTTATAACACTATTAATTACATAAATTCCATTGGCTTTGTTATATTGGTAAGACTTAAATTGAAATATTTAGTTTCTTTAATATCGATGTAGTGTATCATGTATGCAATATAACATATTGTTTCATTCGTAAATCTCAATATGTAACATCCTCCACCCCCCCCCCCCCCCCAAATGAATTTTATCCTATAACGTTGAAATAAGGGTTGGTAACGAAGGTATTAATTTTTCAAAATATCTCTACTGAAATCCTACATCGGAAAAAATTTCAATAAAATATCCACCTAAAAATGACAGAAAGAGAAGTACTAAGATCACCTCAGATAACAAATACTAGGGTTCCATGATGAAAACATGGATTTGAAAGTGAAAAATAACCATAAAGTTATGAGGTAGAGTGGTATAATATATATTTTTTTTAAATATAAAAATCACAAAACCATAAATTTATTATGGATTATATGGTCGTTGACTTTTTATTAGAAATATTAAACAGAAAAAACTTTTGTTTATGATCCTTTTCATAAGGTTTTGGAATTAATTTAGGAAAATGACTTAGAACATAAGGAATAATACTTTCATATCAATTATAGTTTCATCATTTATTCAATTTAGAACACAGACTCGTATTTTTTCTTCGAATGAGGAGTATTCATGATGAAATGTTGTTTTCCTGAAACACTAGAAACAACTTCTAGAGAGTCACATAATCCCCAAAATATTAACAATATATTCATCCTATCTTAAAACATTAACCAAAATAAATAGGTTAGGATAATATTAGATAAATCCCGTAAAAGAATATATCATTTTATAATGAAAAACTACTTTTAAAATCCAAAATTAAAAAGTAAGACAAAAAATTGAACCTACACCATTTGATAAATAATTGTCCTTCAAATTCCTCAAAATATTCCAAACTAATTTTGATACCCAATAATTAAAATTATTTGATAAAATTATCTTACAATTTTTGTTAACATTTATCTCTAAATAACATCAAACACTATTAATGTCTCATACCAAATGTATAATTTTCGATAATCAGATATTCTCTAAGATAGGTTAATCATTTTCATAAATAACCAAAACCACCAAATGTCCACAATAAAAATGTATTTTCGTACAAAATAAATTTAAAACATTACTCATAAAATAAAATCCAATAGAATTATATTTACCATAGTCATATAGGGTTCCCAAAACAATGGGAGTCTTCAAATATAACATTTTTCACTTAATCCCAATATCATTTTCCAACGCATTGGATATCCATTTGATAAAACATAAGCTCCAAAAATAATCTTTATTCAAATTCAATCAACTCTATAAACTAAAAATTAAAAATTAAAACGAACTATGGACTTCACGTAGGCCAACGGTAGGTGATTCACTCTTTTCACCCTTTAGTTGTGGTTTTGATTCTCACAGCCTTGTCAGACGCAACAGTTTCCACCCTTCTTTCATATTTTCCCTTTTTATAAAACTAAAAAATAACCATAACAAGTTTTAACCATAAATTTTGTCTTATACGTCTCATTTTCATCCCAAATCATAATGATCTCAAAATATTAATTCATGAAGTCTTATATATATGGACATTTCATTAATTTTACCTCCACAATAACTTAATAAAACTATTCCAAAAAGAAACAACTGTGTACCCTGGTCATGGTATCCATCTGGTTTTGTCTTTATTTTGTTCAAATAGATACAAGGTCCACACATTTCCAAAATTATTTATTGATTCATAAAAATCACTTTCTTCTTTTTTCCAAATATACCTTGTACAAAATATGGTCATATGGGCATTTATATATAAATAGTTTTGAAAAAAAAATGTTTGACATTTAATTTCAAAACTTTCTATAATAATTTTTTTTATAAATCATTTGAACTGACTTAGACTTGAAACATTCAATCAATGGTCCTTTTAAAAAAATCATATCTATTCTAACTGAATATATTTTAAAAGAAAATATAAATATGTTGCACAACGGTCTCTTTCTTCATTACCTTTATCAAAATCTTAATATATATAATATTCTTGTGACAAGGTAAAATATTTTAAAAATGTATTGAAAATATTTATATTTTTTTGAAATATAATAATATTGAGAAAATAGTATTTTATTGAAAACAACCCATTATACATTGTGGTATTGAGGTATAGAGGATGTGTTTGATATCCTATTGAACTATTTTCATGAGATTTGTTTGTAAAAAAGGTTTAAGAATCATCTGAACATGACATTAAAATAATAATTTCAATCATGTCCTTAGTAAGAGATAAGAATGTTTTTTGAGAACCTTATACATTCATTTGTAACCAAATTTCCTCAATCTCGAAAAGTTATATAATAAGAATTTAATAAAAAGAATTGACAAGGAATCTTAGTATATGTTTAACCAAAACTCATAATCCCTAAAGTTGTTTAGACTTTTCCTCTGATACCAACTATATCTAACCATCCTTAAACATTATATAATCATGAATTTAGTCTAGAATTTAATTTTTTTCACATTTAATATCTTTTCAGGTTTATATTTTTATATAATTAGTCCATTATTATTACATAACATCCAACAATCATACAAGATGGTACAACCAATACAGTGTCCATTTTTTCAAAAAATATAAAACTCTTTAAAAAATCATTGATTTATTTTCATGATAAAAATATTACTGACTTCTTCCTTTCTCTTACCCAACATTATACCCTATGGAAAATATTTCAAAAAATTGGGATGAGCCCAAAAAATATCTTTAAGGAATATAAAATAAGGAATGATACTGTTATTCCATGAATATTTTAAACTTAAGATTTTTTTAAAAAAATTCATACTTTTCATCCATAAAAACACAATTCGTCAAATCATAAGATTCTTGAAAATACTTATTAAAAATAAAAAATAATAATGGTTTCTGGAGGAATCCATATCAGACATACATTATAACATTCATAAATATATTGGGGAAAACGTTCATGATTATGTTTGGAATACCCATCATATTATATTCCCTAAATCTCTTCGAAGAAACCCAATCGTATAACTCCATCTCATTTCCCAAATAATTAGAGTGGTATCAATGGCTCACCCTACCTCAGTTTTTCATGGAACCACACATATACAAAAGATATTTTTAAGAACCATAATGTAAATCATAACACATAAAACAATCATTAAGAAAAAATTAAAATTTCTACTTTGAAATAACATTTCATTTTTTACAATGGTGAGAACTCTTAAATGATAACACATTATTTGAAAACAAAATGTTTAAACATGTAAATTGAATGCAAAAGACATATAATTATATAAAATTGTTATAATTTTTTCATGAATTATATGTTAAATAAAAAATTCTTGGTTATTGAAATAATCAGTCCAATTTTGAAACACATTTAAGACATTTAAAAATAAAATTTTCAATAAAAGTGTCTCATATAACTTTGAAACTTTTAGATGTAAATAAAATTTAATAAAATTAATTTATATATATTAATATATCATTTAAAAAAAATTAAAACGTGGACATAAATTGAAATATTTAGAAAAATAAATCATAAAACATTTAAAATGATGTTTTCGTTAAGGCGTAGCTAACCACATGAGAAACAGTTCAAAAAGATCATTAAAGATTAACATTAAATAACATTAAATATAATTATATTATATTAATTAATGATATAAAATGTTAAAAGGTTCATATATACTCCTTATAGGATAATAAAGGTGTACAATATCAACATATGCCTCAATGAAAGGTGATAGAGACAAACTACCTTACAAATATTATTTTATTAATAAAATAGATATATTATGTATATCCATTATAAATACAAAAAAATCAAGAACAAATGCAATTTAATATATCAAATTTTATTCCCCACATAATCATAGCACGACATGATAAAAAAGTAAAAGGGTAACTAAAAGAATGTAAATTGGGTTTAGAAGTTCCATTACCAAGTTCTTATCAATAATGTACGAATTTATCGATGGGGTGATTATGTGTAGAAATATATTATCCAAACAAGTATAATTTTAAATATTATATAATCCAATAAAAATTTCGTCAATGCATAATCTTGGAATAATTAAATCAACGAAGTAGTGGTATAACCTAATGAATGAAAATTGAGTTAGAAAAATCCATAACATTGAGTCTAAATTATCATGTATAATCATTATATTCATGAATAATAAACATAGGTTAATTTATAAATTCTTTAAAACCTTTATAATTTTATTTTTAATTTTATATCACTTATTACCATGCTATTACAATTATATAATTATTTATGTTTATGTCAGAATTATTGTATATATTTGGTAATTGAGTTGAAAATGAACATGGTGTGATATCAATAGTACTTGCGGTAATAAGTTCATCAGATCCAAAATATAAAACGTTATATAAATTTCTTATATATTAATTCTATATTTATTTATAATAAAATTTTAAGAAAAAATGAAAACAATGTTAATAGTGATGGTAGGTTATGCATATGGATGAACGCTATTTACATTTTTGATATCCTATTGAAAGAAAAAAATTAAATTAAATGTATATAAATATGTAAATAAATAATTAAATATATATAATATCATTGAATTATAATTAATATTTCATTTATATAATATATTTTTACTAAAACAATCCTTAAAACATTATATATGATTTGTGAACGGAACATATCATTTTGAGGGGTCGGTAGTCCACAGTCCCCAAACAAAGTTATCGAATTACAAAAATATGGAAAGAATGAAGGTTTTATTAATATAAAATTTACATAATATGAAATAGCTTATAATATAAATATGTAAATATAATTTTAAATGATAAATAGTTTTATGACCAACCATGAATGTAGTAATGGTAAAATAATGAAAATATTATTCACAGAGGAGATTAACTAACATAACTATGTCAACAACTTAGTTTATTTAAATATGAGGAGGTGATAAGTGAAATGGATATGAGATATTCCATTATAAACATAAAAATCCAATATTTACATGATTATATAGTAAACATGAATTTATGTATGAAGTATGTGAGGAGAATATAGAAAAATAAAAAGAAATTAAGAGGGGTACTTTGAGAAAATTACCTCTTGAATATCTCCTCCTTGAAAGACCCTTTAGGACAATGGATTTTGAATTTTGGAAATAACATACGAACATTGACGTGGGAAGAGTGAGTATGAGAG
The DNA here is from genome assembly GCA_963277665.1 of Viscum album. Taxonomy (NCBI): domain Eukaryota; kingdom Viridiplantae; phylum Streptophyta; class Magnoliopsida; order Santalales; family Viscaceae; genus Viscum; species Viscum album. The sequence goes on from OY728166.1 coordinate 306,126,393, forward strand.
GTTTGGGAAGATATTTGAGGAGAAAATGTATTTTTGGGTCGAAATATGGTGGTGTAGAGGTGGAATTTATACTTGAGGAGAGCTGGGTTCAAGTGATTAATTTTTTGAATATTTTATATCAATAACTAACCACATTTAAGTGGCATTAAATTCCATGAATTTTTCTTGTAATTAATATTTTATAGTCTCTTTAGGATTGATACACAACTCAAACACCCTTTAATGTTTTTATTTTTCAGGTATGTTAAGCTTTTACATTTTAACTTTAAATGTTGTCACAATTTTACCTATACAATAGTGAATAATATTTTTACCATTGTAATTTTTAAATAACTAAAAATAAAATTGATCATAAAACTTAATTTGGACATTTTTATTCCGAATATAGGATCCATTTTACAAAAATCAATATACATAATTGGGAAATATTGATTGAAAAGTAATTTTTTAAGTAAGACTAAAAAGTTGATTTTAAAAGTGATGATTTCAAAAGATTGAAATGTTTTTATATCCATTTCTACTAAAAATTGATTAAAATGATCAAAATTGGATTAAATTATTAAAAGTTAATATAAATATACTTTATAACTAATTATAATCATAAAATAACAATTTATATATTAGATGAAAGAGTAGTTTGGAATTAAAATCTAGGGTTGTTTATTATTCATTAAAATATGAATATTATCAGAAAAAGAAAAAAAATTATACAATGTAAAACTTATTTTCCTGATTCAAAATAAGAAGTTTATATTTTCAAATAAAACTTACAAAAGAGTCAAAAAATAGATTTATAATTGGTTCTCCATGAGAAGTCATAAAAACATCATTTTTTTGTAAAATACATCTTTATCCCAAATATTGAATTTGTTCTTATGACATGTATAATAAAATACGATAAATATGAAACATTACAATGAATATATTACATATATATTTTATTAATAAGACCATAAAATATTTATTTTATTACTGTTTAAACTCACTTATTTTTATTTAAAAAGTTTTTTTAGAAAAACATTTCCTTTTATTTAAAAAAGTAATTGCAAACATTTATAATTAATTATGCCCCATATAATTAATTATAAACATGGGTAAAATGTTTCTTTTATAATTTTGTTAGTATTATTGGTTTTCATCATTTCAATAGCTAGGTTATAATGTTAAAATTTAAATAACAATATTTTGTTGTTCCTTTATGCTCGATGTAGCATATCTTTTATGCTATCAAACATAATGATTATTTCTTAAAACAAGGGTTATTATATTTTATATCATGTTTTGTAATGAAAACATTAAAGATCCCATTAATAGATTTTTTTTCAAAATTATCTCATTCATTCCTAATAAACCCAATATACATTCTGAATTCATCTGAAAGTATATTCTGTGATAATGATGCATGCTTTAATTCATAAGTGGATTTAAAAAACATACATGCATTTTTGAAATTATTTGTTATCACCAACCCTTTCCATTGCATCATATAAAAATCTTCAATAAGGTTTCCATTATAGAAAGTTATTATTTATATCCATTTATTGATTTTCATGATCATAGAATTTTTTATGACAATTATCAATCTAATTGATTTTACCATGATGAATAGTTGAAAATATTTCCATAGAATATTCATTGACATCACTTGAAACAATCAGAAGAAATAATAACATATAGGTACCAAATTTACTATCCACTTCCACTTTCTTATTAAATATCCACAAACATAACATCAGTAGGTAAAACCACCAAAATCAAATAACATTATTTTTATACCTAGAATCCATTTCTGAATTCATAAAAATTTTACAATTTTATTTTATAACAATGTACTAATTACATATAGGTTATGTGTCTGTTATTATGATCAAATTATATGTCAGCTATATTTTTAAACATAAATCTAACTCTTTTGTTTTATAATTTCTTTATAGTATGTGTCCCTAGAAGAACTCAACCAAATAATACTTATAACTTTTAGTGTTATTATGCCAAATAATGCGCATATAGAGCCTTAACATTGTTAGAATATATAATTCTCCCAATAAACATAATTATAAATACCTCTATATTATATAAATATTACCAATCACTTAAATAATACCATTTTAACATAAGAATAATAATATCAAAAGAATATTTTATAATAAACAACTGAGATAAACTTAATGTTTACTTGATACAAGATTTTTCTATTATATTACTTAAGAAACTGTTTGCATCTAAATAATGTATCTACAAAATAATGTGATTCTTTCATATTATATGTTATATATATCCCATTTGTAATTATAGTTATCAAAAGGTTGGATTTCTAATGCTACTATTTTAAAATCAAGTCTTGAAGTAACAAAGTAATTCAAACACTTACATGACTCGCTGTAAATACAACTTTTTAAACTAACATCACCGTAAATGTATATATATATATATGGATATTCTAGTTTAATAATATCCTTACTCTATATTTTACTAATCGATGAATGGTAGGTTAATATATCATCTGACTAACCTAAATGAAGCATATTATAACATTAACTGAGTATACACACAAATCCACATTTCATTACCAAAATATAATAAAGGAATATGATTTTGAATGTTAATTTAACAATATATTATTTTTATTATAGTTCACATATATCATACTAAACCCGTTCTAGATATTTTTTCATAATTACATATTTAATATCTAAATTATTTTCACCACCAAAAATATTATGATGGCATTTATATACCTAATAATTTTAGTTACTAACTTTATTGACAACCTTATAGATATATTCTTGACAATTAATTTTATTTTTTCTTAAAAATATTTATCTTCCCATGACTAGGTATTATTTTAGTCCTATATTCAATATTCATAAGTAATTTTTTATATTGGGTATTTTTTATTCTAGTATGATCAAATAATTATATAAATATGATATAAAATAACAAAATTCATTTCATATTTGAAATAATGTCTCATCATTTCTACAAATAGACAGTAATATAAATGATTGGGTAACTCGATTAAAACACTAGTTTCTCATGAATCAATCCACTTGGTAGTCTCAAATTTATTGTCTTATTTAGTTAGTTTATGAGTCAATACCTATCAAAAACTTGAATATTCACCTTACCACTTATAATGTTTTTTATTTTCCATAGTTTCAATATTTGTAAAAAATGTGTGAATCATATATAGAATTCAATACCAAATAATTGAATTAAAAATACTACATGAAATGATAAATAAATATACTTTATAATATACTAATTTATTCTGCATTAATTCATTGTAATTCCTCCTTTAATTATATTCATTTCCATATTTGAAATAGATATCCTCTTATTCATTTTTATCCCTCTGAATCATTTACCACATAACAATTTTTGGAAAAACCCACCAACAACTTTATTTTTTTCATCTTATTTTAAACTTTTTCCCTCGCTTCATTAATCATAACTAGATTAAATTTTGTTCCAAAAAATATATATTAGCGTGGAAAATAATAGATAGAGGATATCTAATCATATTTTATATCCTTTTTATTCTTTATTAATTATTTAATATAGAAAATTTAAGCGGTGTAGATTATAATATGAGAATAATTGATAATTTTTCATCTATATGGAATCCTAAATTTTCTAAATGATCGATATAATTCAATATCATGATATAGTGAACACTATTTATGTATTTATATTCTAGTTTAAACGTGTATAGTATAGTGATAGTATTATATATATTTAGATTCTATTTATCCATTTGTAGTTGATGTGGCTGATTTATCATGTTGTATGCAACAATGTCCTTATGTTGTATCTATATCTCTTCATATATAACTGATAGCATAATAAAATTCTTATTTCCATCATCCTCTATGTATCTATTGTAGTTATACTTCATTCCCTTAATCACTGCATGACGTAGCTAATAAGGAATAGGAGACTCTATCTCATAAAATAAATCTTCCTATAGAAGTGAAATGAAAATGTTCTTGTACCACTCTTGAAAGTTTATGCTGGTGATGAATTTTCTTTTCCAGTACAATTCCCATTTTTTTGTGGTTTAATTTTCTAATTTTTTAATAAAAAAGATTATATTATTTGTACATCATCTTTATTTTTGAATATAATGTAATTTATTAAGGAATTATTTATTCTATTGCTATTTTTATCATATTTGAACACCCAAAACTACTAGATTTGAAATATCTAGTATCTCTAATATTCTATTTAAAATGATCCAGATTCCTCTTCAAATAACAGATACAGATTCCTTATTAAAATATTAAATGATATTTAGGTTCGATTTTATTCCAAATTACATTGAATTGAATCTCCTTGATCTGTCAGGTGAACTCAAAAATCTGGAAACCCTAAACATGATTTTACTTAAATCTTACCACTAAGTTACACCATGTTTTTTTTGAAATAAACCCTATATAAATAATTTGTTACTCCAATCAAGGACATTCATTAGAATTTATTTATATTTGAAATCGCCCTCACTAGGTCCATAAAAACGTATTTAACTATGGTTTGACTCTATATAACATAATAGAAGGAATCTCTCTTAATTAATACTTTTATTGATGAGATTTTTAACATATGTTTAAAATATCCTCTATTTTATTCTTTGTATTGTTATTTTTATTATTTTAAAATTACATAATTAATTTACCATGTCCAATAAAAATTATATATAATAATTTTATTATATTATTGTTATTAAAAGTTTTTAATGTATTTATTTTATGAAATAACATTTAATCATCCATATAAACAATGAATCACATGAATAAATAAATAAATATGTAATAAAAAAATATATGATATGATTATGTGATTTTGTATACTGGTTGGTTTATATGGCAGAGAAAAATAAACCTTCACCTAATAGGAAATAACCTCTTGATCCTAAAATTGGATCATCTTGTACCATTCCTCAATTCTCTTATATATCCCCTTGGATGGATTGACCCCATCTCAGAACATGAGAAATCACCCCTCACTAGGAGCTAGATAATTTTAATTATTTACTCACTCGTAAGTGAGGTGCACAAGGGATTTAAGGTTATAAAAAATAATATATATAGAGGCCTTTATAAAAAATGATGGTCTGATTAATAGATCATCATATTAAATTTAATATTTAATTATCACATAAAACCATATAATATATAAATAAAATTAAATAAATCAATCCAAAACATACATAGGTCGGGAAATATTTTGTCTAATCACAACATGAAACAACACAATCATTTTGGAAGAAATAGATACTGATTTTTGGGTATCTACAATGTATAAATGGGGAATGTTATGTACGTGTTATATCCCAACTCTCTAAAACACTAAACTTGAAAAGTCCCTCAATGTGAAAGGAAGCGAGTTCTTGACTAATATTCAAGATTATGCAATGTAATAAGGTCGGGTCCTTATAGTTCATATCCGATGATGGTATAGATAACTTTTGGAGTTAGTATGATGTTAATAGAAAACCAAAAATTATTTCTACTATATTGTTAATTTGAAATGATATATCATTTTAATATTACCATATTTCTTCAACTAAGATATATTTGTTTAGAATGTTTTTCCACAGAATAAATAATGAAGGTGTAGTGTAAAGGCACCGAAAAAATGATATCCTTCTAAATATGTAGACCATAATGATAGGGATTGAAACCGAGTAGTTTGTGACAATAATGGATCAGCTAACACAGGATATAAATGGTGTTGGCATCCATGAAAGAGAACAATCAAAGCTAACACAAAGGAACATGAAGATAATGTAACATTTTATAAGGTTGTACCCTTTGTCTTTTAGTGGATCTTATGACCCAGTAGTAGAAAATGGATAGACTAAAGCTCTATAAAATATATTCTATGTTATGGGATCCTTGTATAATCAAAAGGTATATCTTTCCATTTATCATTTTGAAGTTGAATATGATCAGTTGTGGTAAATATTCTCAAATATCAGGTAGATTGAGGAGATTGATTCCTTAGAGTGGGATGAATTTAAAAGAATTTTCCTTGAAAAATATTTTCCTAAGGTGGGGCATCTTAGGATGGAGAATAAATCCTTTGAATTGAAGAAAACGGAGAAATATTCATTGGTTGGATATGAATCAATCTTCTCCCAACTGTTGAGGTGTGCTCCAAATCTTATTCTGGATGTGAAAAACATGAAACATTTTTACTCAGGATTGATGATAAGGTATCGATGGGAATGGGACTCCCATGAATTCAAAAGTTATAAGAAACATTTATGAAATGATGAGATGGTAGAAATATATATTTTCAATTATCACGTGCACTTTTACAGTAAGGATAAGAATAACTACAGATTGAAAACTGTGGGTATGAATCGATTTAAGAAATCTGATAGTAAGAAATTCCAGTTTCCACTTTTTGGAAAGTGTGAAGAAAAAACACCAAAGGGAATTCCCTACCAAAACTGAGAAGTGTTTTCAATGTGTTTTGTTAGGACATATGGCCCGATATTGTATGGAAAATGATCCTAAGACTATTCCTGATAATAAGACTATAACTTGTTTTAGATGTTGTGAGATGGGTCATTATGGAAATTTCTTCCCAAAGAGAGATCTGAATGATTCAGAAAAGCCGAAATATTATTATAAAGGTGTAGTGAGATCCTTTATAACTATGTTTGTAGATGTCTAGCCATCCAATGAAGTTGTATCAGGTAAACCATCTGATTACACAATATTTTCTAATGTTTTATTTGATATGGGGTCTAATAATTCCGTTATTTCATATTAATTCTATTTTACATTGGAAATATCACATCAATAAATGAGGCCAAAACCTATTACTAAAACACCAAGGGGAATATTATAACAGAGAGGAATTCTAAGAATATTTCTATAATGTTCTGTCAAAAAACATTACATGCAAAAACTGTTGTTTTTTCCTTAGTAGAGTTTGGTGTCATTTTTGAAATGGATTGAATTTTTTTTATCATGCAAAGATTGAGTGTAGATATAAAGTAGTTGTTTTTCAGAAATATTTTTAAGTTTTATTTAAGAATGAACCCATAAAATTGATAAAAAATCAGTAATCTAAGAAAAAATATAAATATGGAAATTAAATTTATCTTTCTCATTTGGTTGAAAACAAGGGAAGTACTTAGATTAATGATGTTCCAGTGGTAAATAAATACATTGACGGTTTTCCGGATTTGTTACCAGGTTTCATACATTATCAGGAAGTTGAGTTCACAATTTAATTTGTTCCTGATGATAATTCAATTTCAAAACCCTTATATCTAATGGCTAAAATAGAACGTATTTAATTGAAAAATAAATTGGAGGAGTTTCATCATAAAGGATTCATTTGTCCAAGAAATTCACCATGGAGTTCTGTTGTTTTGTTCATTAAAAATAAAGATGATTCAATAAAAAATTTCATTAAACATAAATCATTGAATAAAATCAATATTAAAACAAGTATCATTCTCCTTATACCAATAACATGTGTAATCACCTATAGGGAGATCGGTACTTTTCTAATATTGACTAGAGATATGGATACCATCGACTAAAGGTGAAGGGTGATGACATTCCGAAAACAAAGTTTCATACTAGATATGGGTGTTATGAATTTCTTGTTATGATGTTTGTGTTCACTAATTCACCTACTATATTGATGGACCTTATGAATAAAATATTTGATGAGTTCTTGGATATGTTTTTGGTTGTTTTTATTGATGAGATTCTGGTATTTTCTAAGAGTAAATAAGATCCTAAAAAACATCTAAGGGTCATTTTTCAATCATTAATATAAAAGAAACTGTATGGAAAATTCAAAAAGACTGATTTTTTTGTGGAAATATATTTCAATTCTTAGTAACATTCTATGTAATGATAGAATAAAATTTTATCATTACAAAAAATATGGTTTGTGAATGTCCAAGATCTATAAGTGTTACAAAAAATTGTATTTTTCTTGGATTAGCAGGTTATTATTTACGGTTTGTTAATAATATTCATGTTTATCTAGATCTCTAAGTAAGTTAACACGAAAATGGGATAAATTTATTGGTACAGAAGAATGTGATGTTTTTTTCAAGAACTAATGAAGATATTTGTGATTGATCTTGTTTTTTTCCTTTACTTCCTTAAAAGGGGAGTTTTTCGTCTATAATGATACTTAATTTAAGGGAATTGGTTGTGACTTGATGCATATTGATTAGGTAATTTCATACGATTCACAAGAACTAAAACATCATGATTTAAATTAGACCAAGTGTGATTTGGAATTTTTCGTTATCTTTTTTACATTGAAAATTTTGTTTCATCATTTATATGGATACAAATTTCAAATATATACTCACCATAAAAGTCAAGAGTATATATTAACTCAAAAAAATTAATCATCAACTAGGGAAGATGCCTTGAATTGACAAAACATTATCATTGCATGATCAATTACAATCTATTAAAATAAAACAATGTGGCAGATGCATTGAGTCAAAAACATCATGTATCATTAACTATGTAACGTTTGGAACATGATCCCTTGAATAATGATTTTATGATTTTTTTCTTAGATGTTTTTGGTGAATGAAATACGTCTATTTTGTTTCATTACTAAATTAATTAAACATTATTAGAGAGAATTAAGACACCATATAAGGAAAACCATGAGTAATAAAAAAATGTAGAATTAGTTAAAATGGGTTAGTTTCTATAATTTAACCTTGAAAAATAATGTATTTTGAGATTTGGAAAAAACATTTGAGTGCATTATGATTCCCAGTTGAGGAAAGATTTATTGTTTGAAGCTCATATTTCTCCATTTACATTCTATCCTAATAGTACTATGATATATAGAGACCTTTAAGAGTATTAGTGGTGGGTTGGAATGAAAAGGGATATTGTGGAATTTCTATGAAATGATTGTCATGTCAATAGGTTAAAGTAGAGTGGCAGTTACCGAAGGGTATGCTCGAACCTTTTATAGTGCGATAGTGTAAATAGGAAAATATATCCATGAACTTCGTTATGGGAATACCAAATACTTCTCGAGGTAACAATGAAATATGGGTTATTATTGATGGACTAACTAAATCTTCACATTTCGTTTCTATTCGAGATATAATTGATTTAGTTCAGCTTTCCCGTATTTACCTCAAATATAATGTCAGGATACGTTGAGTGCATATTTTCCTTGTACCTGACTGGGATACTGGGTTCAGTTTTAATTTTTAGAATGGACATCAAAAGTTATTACGCACATAATTAAATTTCAGCATAGCTTTTCATCCACAATCATATGGGCAGTATGAATGAACCATTTTAACTTTGGATAATATGTTTCGAGCTTGTTCAGTGGACTAATATGGAAGTTGTGATCAAATTTTTTCTTTAGTTTACTTTTCTTATAAAAACAGTTTTCAATCTGGTATACATATGGAACATTATGAGGCATTGTATGGGAAGCGGTGTTGAACTCTAGTTTTTTTAGATTAAGTCTGATAAATGATGTTTATGGGACCCGAATTAGTAGAGGATGTGGTTGAGAAATTGAATATGATCTAACATCACATGAGGACAACTCATAGTTGGCAGAAAAATTATTTAGACAACAGGAGGAAAGGATTCTCTTTTGTGATAGGGGATTATATTTTTCTTAAATTATAACCATTGAAAATTGTTATAAATTTTGGTAATAAAGTAAACCTAAGTCCACAGTTCATTAGACCATATGAAATCCTAGAGAATGGTAGAACAGTCGCATAAAGATTATATTTTCCACTGATTTTATCATAGGTATACAATGTTTTTCATATTTCAATATTGAGGATGTATGTTCTAGATTCATCTCATATCATAATCCCATAAGTAGTTCAGCTTGAAGAGAACCCTTCATATGAAGATAAACCTTTTCAGATTCTTGATTTAATAGAACAAGTATTGTTGAATAATGTAATCCACCATGTATTGTTTTAGTTGATAAACCACATTCATAAATAAGTAACATGAGAATCAGAAAATTCTTTGAGATACAGGTACCCTCACTTGTATAATAAGTAAATAAAATTGTGAGGATGCTATTTTTAGAAGGTGGGGATAATATAACACCACACGGTTTTAAAAATAAAATAAAATGAATGAAACATTTTTTTAATTAGATAGTTATAACTAGCCTTAAACATAATTTTTCATCTTCTATGATTTGGAAATCAAAAAAAGGTAATCTATGGTTTTGATCAGTAGGTTATTTAGAGTTTGATAGAACCAACTTCATTTTTGTTGAATAGTAACATACACTAATAAATAGTAATATAAATAGTAATATAGACCTTATGAATTGTATACCATAACATTATTTTATTTTCATAAGGATATAAGATAATGATATGTTGATTAATTTATCATGGTGTTAAAAAATGAGTTGTCGATTTAAAATTGTTATTTTTGAATATATTATGATTTTATTTAAAAATTAAATTAATAATATTTAGAAATTTTTTTTCAAAAATGGTTATCATTTTTTGAATTCTACAAGTTGAAAAATGGTTAGGGTGAATTTATATGTTTTTTTTAATTCATGAAATTTTGATGAATAGTAAAATACAATAAATTGCAATAAATGTTAAATACTTTTTTTACTACATTATAGTTGATACAAGGCTAATGTAATCTCACTAGTCTTGAACTCACATGAAAATATTACTATTTGGAGTAACATGAATCAAGACTATTCATAGTCTTGAACTAAAATATATAAATAATGATTAAAATAATGTAAAATCACTCCTCTCCTCCAATCTAAAACCCACCCTCACTCCCCTATTCCTCACACACCTGTCAATCCTTGAGCATTTTCTATGTTCTATCAAATCCCCTCCCAAAGAAGCTTTACCACGTCCAAGACTTTATGGTCTCTCCAAAGAGTCAAAACCAAAGGCCTTAAGGAGGATCTCAATGAGAATAGATCAAGAGGTAATAATCCTCTTCCTTTTTCATGTGTTTTCTTTTAAATTTCTTTCTTTTCTTTACTCTCTTCCCCTCCACTTATCTAGGATGTATTATTCTATATTTTTTCATGTTCTTGTAAAAAATCATCATCATTATTCTAATCCTCTTCCCCTTATTCTAAAAATAAAAACACCCTCTGTGAAGTTCCAATTAACTAAAATCATGAATGATGTGTTTTTAATTTCTATTACATATTTAAAATCTGATCATAAACCCAATAAAATGGTTGAAACAAAATTTCAAGTGTATAATTTATCCTATTATATGTTTTGTAATGAATATCTAATAATGAAATTAAATTATATAATGAAAGAATTCAATGATTATCGAGGAAGTGCCAAAAATGATATAAAAAACATGATTAATGTTGTTTCCAAAGATTCATCATTATATAAGATAAAATAATGGTTTATGGTATCATTTAATATTATATAAACTTAATAAAACCATTTCATTCCACTTATAAAATTTTATTTACATATGACATGAAAATAAAATACAAACCAGCCATGGAAATCATGTAATGAACACACTTGAAACAATAGAATGAAAAAATACTAATAAATAAGGGATGAAATGATGTTATAAAATTAACATTTAAGGTGGTACACACATGAAAATGGTTCTTTAAGATATTAATAAAACTTTTTTAACCATTATAAGTAGGATTAAACATGTTTTAAGTAAGACAAACCCGAGGTAAGTGAATTTTTAACCCGATTTTCATTCTTTTGGTTGACCTTCTAATTCATTAATTTTTTGGTATTAAAATGGTTTGTGTGATGAATTTTGTTTATATAATGTTTTATTAGGTTTATTTACTGTGTAAACTCATATTAACCTCTTTATATTGATTCTCATATCGATTATATGTTATTTGTATGTGACTTTTCATATAAAAATCATATTTTAAACATCTAGTTTTACAAAATTCAAATAAATGTTTTTATTAATGTTTTATTATTTAATGCTTATTTTATGGTTATAGGGAATTTTTTATGATCAATGGTGGGACATATATCTCCCTCCAATGCATTGGGTTTCTGTATGTCGGTGGTTGGTCGTATTGTTACACCATGTAAATCTGTGATGGTTACACCATAAGGTAGTCATGAGGGTTTCATTGTGACATAGTTGTGAGGGTTACAAATAATAATGTAGCCATGATGGTCAAAATACTATTTATGTAATTCCCCAGTATACCATTATGGTGCAATGTATGTTCTATATGTTTCTTGTAAATTTCATGGAAATATCATGTTTTACAATGTAATTTTATATGGGTGGAAATTATGTCCTTGTGAAGATGATATCATATGTTACATGTGTTCGTGGACTCATTTTTTCATTCCTTATTTTTATATCCCTTAATGATATTTTTGTTCGCATACCATGTTTTTAAATTATTTCCACAGGTTATAATGATTTTTAAGACAAATAAGGAATACAAGTTAAATGTTATTGAGCTTTTTCCATAAAAACCAGTTTTATTTGTAAATGTTTTATATTTTGGAAGAAATGGATACTGTTTTTAGGTAAACGTACTGTATAAATGTGGACTGTTATGTATTATTTATATACTAAATCTCTAAAACTCTAAACTTGAAATGATCCTCAATGTGAAATTTTTTGAGTTCTCGACTAAAATTCAGGATTATGTAATGTAATAGGGCTGTGTCCTTTTATTAGTGAAAACATATCTTGAAAACCAAACCTTTCTACACTAGATGAAATAATAAGGGTCTCTTCTAGGAAATATAATAGGTTATGAAGATTATTTATATTCATAACCACCATTAGACTCGTCACACTTCCTATTTCCTTTAATTTAATTCATGGAATTACCATTGTAAGGAAAATAAACACCATTTAACACTAAATTTATATCCATATCAAGATCTTATATCATAACACTCTCCATAAAATTAGTGTAGGAAGAGATATAAATTAAAAATACTTGTGTTCAGATGTAAAAATAAAGACCATTCACTAATTTTCATTCCATAATCATCTAATTTGTCACTTCCTCCGAATAAAACTAAACAATATCTATAAAGTGGATCGCATACTGTAACTTGGCCTTATCACCTTTATGGAGGTTGAAAAACACCATACACATATTCAAGACCATTGACTCCAGAAATAACTATTTAGTTAAAAAATCTCTAAAGTATTTCCACTCTAAAACCTCATTCTTTTTCATTATCACTATCGAATCCCAGCATCTCCTACAAGGCCCCTCAATCTTAATCGTATCACACATCACTATAATTGAATTAGACATTTTCAAAGAATTCATAATGGTAGTTCAATACATTTCATCCAATACTTGTCCTCATGAAGATAATTAGTTCCTTAGAATAATTTTGGATTCCTATGGAGAAAATCATCAGCACTATCTCTTGATTTATATATTAAAGGTTCCACAACTGGAGGTTAATTGGGAATAAGTTTCGGTGCCTATCCCAAAGACAGGACAACTCACACGAATATATCAAAAAAATTAAAGTAAACTAGTTTATTTAACTACGGTTGTTAACTATAAGCTTACTCCTATAGACTATTCAAACTTATACATCGAGGCATGATTCTATAAAACATCAACTGACATCACTAAAATAATAATAGACGATAAATAGATTAACCACTCAAATGGCAGTCACAAGAATATCAATTCCATCAAGATCAACATGATATTGGATTTTTAATATACTTATATCAAAAAAGGTAGAATTATACAAAACAGATCAAAAAATCATCAAGACACCTTTCCAAAACTCCCATGTTGACTTAAGGATTGTTAAGACGAGAGTTTTTTTGGAACTCTCTTGAAACAACCTCCTAAGTCTCATTAATCCTACCTATCGTCTACTAGGGAAAATAATAGAATAATAACATCAAAAAAGGTCCAAAACCATAACATATTATAACACTTTTTCCAAAAACACCCTTAATATCTTATTAACTTGATACACAAACTAGGTCTAACATGTTATAAAGGGTGATCACAATCCCCACAGGTTGGTGACATACTATTTGAATCATAAAATAATATAGAGGGAATGGATTTTACCATAAAATATTTTAATATAAAAAAAAGTCAGTATGATTAACATTCCAAAGGGAGAAAGTACAAAAATTAAATAGGTAAGCATATTAATTGTAATTTTATATAATGGGTGAATGTAAAAAACAGTGTAATTTAAAAAACAAGCCAGAATGCTTAACATTCACTCTATGTTCCATGGATTAAGAACATCCACCACCTCTAAGTGTAATTTTTTCTCGTTCAGGGACTAGGAATAATAAGATATACACATTCTTAGAGAAAATATTAGGTTTTTAGCTAAAAATATCAGTAGGGTCTCCCCAAGTGTTTCATAATAAATTCCATAATAATTAAAATATATTTAATTTCAATTTAAATTAAACCAGAAATGTAATGGATCCCACATATTCTCAAAAAACATTATTTCAATTAAAAAATATGTCAATTATATTAAATAAGATTAAATGGAAATTTTCTATAAAACCTTTATATACATTAGTTACCATGAATAATTTAGATGTATAAATCAATGGATTATAATAATAAAATCAAGTATATCATATAAAAATGTATCAAGAATGGTGGAACATTATCTTATAGTAATATTATCCTCACACTACTTATTAGTGTACTCAGGTCAATTTTTTCACACATTCGATGACTCATGCCATTGGGTCTCCACTAACCATCAAGGAAATAAATCATGTCGCAGTATGTTTATATCATTGTTTTCATCATCAATCTATTAATAAAAGGTTTCATATTTACATTATTTTTCTAATTACCAACTAACTATCTATTATATAAGTTATTAAAGATAAACAATAAATAAAAAAGGGTAAAATAAATCATTTCATATCATTTCATCTTTCATATTTCAATTGCCCCATTTCAGTTTTTAACATACCTTTTAATTCAAAAAACAAATCATTAGTTCTCATAAAATTAATTCTCTTTTCAAATCATATTTCATTTAATTAATTTTTTTAAAATCAATAAAAATCATATTATCAAAGTATTTCCATCCCAAACCATATTTTTTAAAATCATTCCATATATTAAAACCACCGAAATGATGTTTTATTTCATTGACACATGCCATTGGAATCAAATTAAAAATACACATTAATTACAATCATAGAAACCCAATATTAAATTAAAATTGAATAAATAAAAAAACATGGTTTCAAATATTTGGAATAAACATTAATAAACCAATTTCATTCAATCAATTATCAAACGATCAAACAATGGAAACAAGAACATAAATAGAGAGTTGAAGGGGTGTCTGTTCAAGTGGAAATACTAGATCAAAAAGCCATAATATCAACTCCAATTCCATCAAAAAAACAGTATCATTTCACTTCCAAAGAGGGATAGTGAATAGTGGAAGAAAACTAAAGAGAGGAAACTCAAAAAAAATGAAATTCCAAATTGTGTCGAGAAGGAAGTAAATCACTCAATTTTCATCTCAGGAAGCCTAGGGTTCTTATGAGGAGTTCGAGTATAATTCCTAATGAAATTAGGAATGAATCATAATTAAATACACTTTTAATGAATCTGTTATGTTGTATGTTAGGTATTTTTAGTTTAAATTTATCAATTTGAACATACTGTAAATAATACATCACCATGGGTAAAAATATCATTCAATTAATTTAGGTCGTATGTTCATTATTTATAGAATGAATCATTTTTCACTGAGCCTCAGAAAAAGAATTTATGTATAAGTGAATTATTTATAGTGTAAATTATTCTACTTTGTAATCCATTTTCATAGTTTATGGCCAAAAAACAAAATACATCGTAATTTAAATTTTTACGGTGTAAATTATTTCTACATCTAGCACTAAGAAACTGAAGCCTTTAGAAACTCCCAAACCACCTTAAAATCACCTATACCCAAAAGTTAACCCTTAAAACCCCTTAAAAAATTTATACCTAAAAAACATTAATTTAAATAAACAATCATCTCTGGACATTATGTAATTTTACGCAACAAAAAATTACAATATTCAAAATTCATGAAACCCACCCAAAAAATTTGAAACAAAAACAAATTCAAGAAGTACATGAAAAACGTTAATGGGGTTTTATATACACATTGTGTGAGTATTCCATAGGTACTTTGTTTGTAATTTTTCATTATAATTTGTGTCTCTATGCCATGTTTCTGGATTCCATGGCACATATAGATGGTATCTTTGAGAATTCTTCAAGTGTTTTTAGCTATTTTAACTATATGAAATCATATATATGTATTAGATCATTCATTAAAACAATAAATAACATCTATAAATGAAATTAAGAGAAAGTGAAAATAGTTCAAATAAATTATAAATAATTATAAATTATATTGGGACTACTCAGTTACTACTTAAATGTTTTGGGGCATAGAAGAAGTAGTTGGTGGGTGTTGATTTAGGTTTGTCATGTTTTTTAATTGATAAATTACAAGAATAAAAATATTGAAACCCAAGAATAAAAAATAAAGGGCCATTCAAATATAATTTTTAATTTATATAAAATAATAATTACCTCAAATGTGATAATCATATTGATCAATTTATATTGTTTCTAATTCTATGATATCATTACGTTGGGGAATCCAAGCGGGGATTTTTCTAGTTAATTCCAAAAACAAACTATGGATCACTGTAAAATGGTCTTGGACCTCTATGTGCTAGCATGGTAGAGAGAATTTATTTAAATTGTTAATTTTATATCACTACAAGGGGTTCTAATGTTAACCCCTATGTTCTTGAGAGGGAGTTTGGATAAAAAATCTCCTTAAGGATTGAGATATTTATATAGAGGCTTTAATTTTGTACAAAAAGTATCACCCTCTCCAAATGACATAATATGGACTTTACAGGTAGGATTAAAAAATGGAAAATTGTACATATTCCCCTCTTTATATATATAATCTACGTAATACCACTTGTAAAATAATAATTATAATAATATTATTATATCCAATAAAAATGACTTATTAAATATTTATTTATTTAATAAATAAAATAATATTTATTTAATAAATAAAATAATATTTATTTAAATGATAATAAATAATATACATCATTTCCATTTTTCTTACAATTCTCAATGAATGTTTTATACCACTATAAATGTTGGGGTTGAATCCATGTTAATATTTTTACAATTTATTCACTACGAAAAAATCCCTCATATTTATTATATTATAATCCACTCAATTACACTTTCTCAGTCATGCCTAATTATGGCTGAAATAAAAACAACACTAATAATAAAATATTTTTCAATGTTTCATCCCATGTTTGTTGATTACATCCATTTTTTAATTGGATCTAGTCTAATCATAGAATCTCATCTTTTTATAATTATTATTGGATGCATGTTAGAATTGACTCACATCCATTTTATTTTACCGCATCTCTAGAATTATTTTTATTTTCTAATAACAAGTATCTAAGTAACATGACCATAATGAATATTGAGTAGTATCAAATTTTGTTCGATCTCATTTTACCCTCTTCCTTCTTCCTTAAATGGTTATCTTCAATTTCTCAATCTTTGATACTCAAGATGTTCATTTTCACTATTGTATTGGGTATATATTTAGCCACTCTTATTGTTCAGTTATCACACTTACTGTATATATATTATTCATTTTATATATTTATACTTTCCATAATCTCAAGGATTAAATAATAAATAATTATTTCAAAATTCAAAAAAAACATTCAATTAATGAATTTTAGAATGTTCACTCGATGTTGTATATATCATAATCCACTATGAATTTATCCTTATAACTTTTATTGTGTTCATGATCCTATTATCTAATAATATTATTATTATATTAATAACCCACCTCCTTATGATATTACTAAAAGTCTTATCATCTCTTTGAACCGTCTTATACTTATACTTCTATCTCAAGTTTCTTCTATGACATGGTATTCTTCTAAGTAATGCTTCATCATCCCAACATCATCAAACATTATAATTCAATAGATTGTATTATGATAATAATAGTAATTTTGAAATTTAAAACATTTTGTACTAGAAAATTCCTCATAAAATTTAATTTCTAAATGTATTTTTATAAATTACTACCTTATAGTGATAATCCATAATGTAAATGTATATGACTCTTATATTATAATATAATTCCATCAATGTAATGTTTTTTAACCTCAAATGATCTTCTATAAGAGTAAAATAATCATATTTTTATAGTGAATCTTAATAGAAAATTCCATTTTAGTCTTAATGACTCTTATGTTTGAGTTAAATCACTCATACATACCTTAGAGTGTCTGCAGTACATTGGCATAATTCAACTATAACTAGTCTATAAATGACTCGTAAAAATTGTTAAAAGTATATTACGTACATAGAGAACAAATCTTATGCACAAAATTAGTTTTCTAATTTCTCTATTCTGAGGAAGAGTTACTTTTACATGATATTTATATCTGTCTTATACATTTTAGACTCATAAAATTTTTAATACACGATTTAGATTTACTCTTAAAAATAATTATGGCTACTCTTACAATATTAATAGAGCTAAATACTTCTCTAAATTTCTATAATACTCTCGTAATTACTTTTTTAATAAATTCATCATACTCTTATGAGTATATTATATAACCAATTCAGTGTAGAATTTTTTTAAATGAAAATTAATATAGTACTTTCTCAATGAGTATTTTAAATGTTTACAAAAAACAATTTTCATCAATACATTTGAAAAATATTAAAAAAAATTCAAAACTCTCATTGATTTTCATAAATGGTTGAAAACACATAAATCAGTTCAAAAATTCAATTAGGTTCTTCAATATCTCTCTTGGTATTTTTTCAATACTAATAAATTACTCCCAATGTTTTCAAATAATATCCATTCTTAAATAATAGTTTATTGACACTACACTATCAAATAACATAATGTTTTTTATATTATTTAATCCCTTTATGGAAATAAATATTTGGTCAGGAGACTTGAATGCTCTCTGCATCAATCCATGAAATCATTAAACAATTTCCCCTTATTTATGGTAACAACAAACACATATTCTCAAAACTATAATTAAAGAGTTTTATATCATTCTCTCATTAGATTTTTAGCGAAATACTCTCCCCTTTTGAAAACAGAATTCAAATAATTTTTTGGGTATTTCCCACACATTTTCAAGTCATATGGGACGACATTTAATTAATTTTATACCTTAACTCAGTAATTAAATAGTTTCACTAATTTTTTGAACCTATAAGTAATTTTATCATTTTTTATTTATTTTCTAGACACAAATATTCATTAGAAAAATTTTCCTTGATGAAATCCTTTTTTATATAAATATTTATGGACTTTGATTATAAAATAGTATTATCATTCAAGGAAATGGATCTTTAATAATCATAACTAATCCACAATAGATTATCATCATCTAATTTATTGTCTTATAACTACACATTAATCCATAATATTTTTGAACATGAATGTGTCACAAAAACAAATTATTCATTTAGTTTCCAAAGAAAACTATTATTTACCTCTTCAAATGTCATCTCACATAGCTCTATTCTAAAAAGAAATTAACAACTAAAATATATTTTCCATCACAATAGTTTCTATCCCAATATTATCCTACAATATCCATTAGATTCAATTGTATATTCTTTTCTATAAAACCCCATAACTTAATGTAGCATTGATATACATAAATTAAATTTATCATACAAACAAGTGTCATTACATTTGATCAATTTGGTATCATTCACTAAGAGTCATAATATATACAGTGTTTATTCTTTATGTTGTAAGATAAATAAATCTTATATTGTTGTTCTTAAATTCATTTGGATTTACATTTTCCCTACTTCATCATTATATAAAATTAATCTAATGACTAATGGACCCATATTAGTTAATGAAGATTAAATTTTATTTTATTTATATAGGATTGTATGGTGGGAATTTAAAGTGTCATAAAGATGATGTGCTTCTCTTGCACATATGAGAAACAGAATATTATTATTATGGTTTGATATCTTATATAGAATAATTAAGAAAAAATAATTTTAAATATAATTATTGTGGATATTATCTTCAAGGAGACAAAAACCATGTTTTTATTGAATATAGGCTTTATCTAATTTTTTCGGAATGAGTTGGAAATTATTTTTGTTTAAGATAGATTGATGATATAAAATTAATAAAGAAAATATAGCTAGATGTAAGGGATACTCTCCATGAATAATTTAGTATACATGTAATTATATCAGGTGAAAGAAATTTTTTTTATGATTTTTTATTTAATTTTATTTTTTTAGATGGTCTTGATTCAAATAGAAAACATTTTAAACCAATATAAATTTGTTTTTAAATTCATTGAGAATATATTTTATAAGACATTTAAAGCTTGTAAGACATTTCTATATGGAGTTGAAAAAAATTACTATGTCCCTATGATTTTGTAAGACATCATATATTTTATAATAATTTTAATCAGGGGATGAAAATAAAAATGTGTCAAGGATTTCAAAATACTATATATATTTTTGTAATACATTCATTATTTTGATAATGTAATTGATTATAATATAAATATTTAATAAATCATGTAAGACATTACAGTTAGCCAAAATATGGAAAGTGGAAATCATATAATCCTTTTTCATAAAAAAAATATCTACTTATTAGATTTACTATGAATTTCATAGGAACAATGTATGTATTAGATGACATAAAAATCATTTTCCACCATTAAAATAAAAAAATGAGCGGAAATTCATATGTCTTAGGAAATAATATAACTACTGAAATTGTAATAATTTCTGTAATTTTTATAAATATTTATTTGATTTCATAACATATAATAAACATCATAGGATATATTATATATTATATAATGTTATCATAAAATAATTTATATATTATTTAATGTAATCATAATATATTCCTAATATTTTTCATTTTTTTCATATTCTGAATGATATACTTGAAACATGGTAACATATGTTTTATCTTACTAAATAGAAAATTGCCATAAATTCTTAAAGGTAGAAACTCACAAGGTACTTTTAAAGATATTTTAATTAAAAATATGAGAATTATAGAATGAAATATTTTAAATAAATACAATATATAATGATGTTATGTGTTGGTCTCTAGGAAATAAACTATAAAATTACACAAATGGATTATAAATCAAGATTAGACGAGGAATGAAGGTTATGTTGATTAAGATAAAATAAATTGAATAAATGATTAGTATTTCTCTGATGCAAAAATTTATTCAATAATATAAACAAGGAATTAAAAAATGCTAATGGTATTGTGAGGAAATGATTATTTGTTAATTCAAATACAATGTGAAGGAAATAATGAGTCTTCTAGAAATGTAAATAAAGTTGTTAAATGAACTTGAATACGAATTAAAACATGTAATATTTACTAAATTTGAATTAGAATATCACCAACCAACATGAATCAATGAGATTCCAAATTCAAATATGGAAATATTATCAATAATTTTACAGATCTAAAAGAGTATGAAATGAAAAATGAAGGAGATAATGAATCCTGATATAGGTGTTGTTGTTATAGATCATCAATATACTAAAGGGAACCCAACTACATCCAAGTGTTAACTTTTGTATCAAATAATACTGAGATGTATAATTCTAATATATATCAATGTTATATATTGTGAGTGATATGAGAACTATAGTGACACCACTGATGATGTGTCAAGACTATGGAATCTATTGTAGTGGATTGAGAGAAGGGAACGGATGACATATATCTATAGAAGGAAGAATGAAAAAAATCTATATCCTACTAATAGTGTCATTTAAAGGATCAATTCAAAGGGTTTTTAGGAAATCTAAATGAGTGGTAGGTTGTACCAGTTGTGAGGATTGAAGATTATGAGATGAAATATAATGATTGTTGGTGTGATGATATAGATTACTATGGGATATTGCATAAGATTGGGGTAAAGAAACTCATGATGTGTAACATATTATAGATATTGGGTTGATCCAATTCTATTATAAACACTTACTTTTATAGTGGTGAAATTTGGGATTACAGTGCATAAATGATCACATCAAGGAGTTGGATATTAGTGAACGGAAAAAACATAATAAATTTACTATTTCCTATTCCATTTAATTATTGTAATATTTTGGTATGGTTTATAGGCACATATTGAGAGGATAATAATTTTAACAAATCATATAGTATGATTAAATAATATGAAAATTATAAAACTATGGTATCATTGATTCACCCATCCCACTCTTAGTTATATTATAAAACATTAACACATCATGTGGTATATAGATAAATAATTTTTCCACTTATTAGATCTTAATTTTTCTTAATTATAGTAAATTATATATATGATTTGAATATTTCAATAAAATATAGTGATACCTCAAATTAAAGAACGTATTATCATTTCCTATTGGAGATAAAATGAAGGAATCCATCAAAAACAAAAAAATTAAATGGAAAAGGTGAAATGTAAATTGAAAATGGTCTCAAAAGAGAAGAAGGAACCACAAATATTTGAAATTGATCAATGTATATTTTTTTCATTTACTAAATCTATTTATACTGATAATTGTTTAGAATAAAATTTTCTAAACAGTGATTCTCAGTGATACGAGTCTATTGAAACAGTTTAATACCTCAACTTTATACCCGCATATTATTTAATGAAACATCCAACTGAATTATAGATTTATATATTAGGATTTATGAAGGGATTTATTAATTAAGAGTCATATCTATAAGTGGAGGATGATTAAATTTGGAATTATTTAGGAAAAAAAATCTAATTATTCTGGACTCTCAAAAAATATAACGATTCCAAAGAAGAAACTATATGACATGGAAGTGAATATATTCTTTTGATTGAAAATAAGTTTCACTGAAATGTTTGTGAGAGAATTTTAGATCAGAAGGTCTTTAGAGAAGTAATCCATGCATTGTAAAATCATTAAAAAACCTCTATGAGTGTAAAAGATACTCAATTGGATGTTAAAGTAAAAAACGGCATAAGAGATATAGATAACTCATTACAAAAAAAGTAAAATTTCTGAGGTTCAACTCAAGCTGTTAAAGTTACATTGAGAATAAATTTTTAGGTAAGTTGAAGGTGATTTAAAATTACCTCATAATAAATTTTCATCAAATTGAGGTAAAATTTAGAAAATTGAACCAATATAAAAGGGACATTCACAAATACCTTAGAAGAAAATGGATAACATATAAATTTTAAAAGAAAAACTTTTCCCAAAATATACATATATTATTTGAAATAAGATATTGAACTCATCTCATAATAAATATAAAACAAAATTTGGATAAATTTAAATCATTTTCTTTATTAATTCTGTTTTCACTAATACAGTTTCATGTGCTACTATAGGTTAAAAATTTAAAAATTTATAAAATAATATTTTTAAAAAATATAGTTACTTAATATGCACATTAATGGTGGGTGTTGGAATATAAAATAAGAATAAATATTCAAATAATTTATAAAAGGTTATGTATTTTTTCCTAAAATAGTGTGTAATTAATTCTCATTAAATTGAATATATAACAAAATAAAAATATGTTCATTGGAAAATTCTAGTGATGATAGAGGCTTTGGATTATGGGAAATATGTATTGGAAAAATATATTAGAAAAAACTACTATTTATAATAAATATCAGTAGAATAAAAAGATTAAATCCATCAAGAACATGATTAGTTTCTTAGATAAAATCTATGATTATTGTAAAACATTTGGTCATAGATGTGAGGAAATATGGTATGTTCCAACCATTAAAAAATTCATATAATACTTTAAAAAAAGACCACATAATAATAGATTCAATCAAATGAATGGAATTGAGTATTCCTTGACAAGAAGACATGAGAAAATAACATAGTAAAATAGATCGGAGAAGTCAAATAAAAAGGAAGAAATGATGTCAAACCCAAGTGGGATGCTTATACTATGGTAAAAATGGTCACATCATGGAACACTATAAACAGACCTTGGATATAAAAATTAAAATAAACAACATGAATTGTAGAAGGGTATCAATCTAGGAAATGGATAAGAATATGAGTTTAATTTTGACATCACAGTATAAGGGTTAGATATGTTTCTTAAAAATGTAAATGAATAATTGGATAGTAAAACACGTAAAATAGGTAGTTCAATGTATATTAAGGAAAAATTCTTGACAGTATGGAATGTACAATTGAAATTATCAGATAAATGGAGAAGCAATAAGAAAGTTCAAGTGGTAAAGGGGGTGTGTTTGTTTCATATGAAGGAAAATATGAATTTCATGAAATTTTTTCCAAGAATAATTTCACAAGTGTAATTATAGATATTTGTGGATTATATAGTAAAGACAAATTCATATTATTTATTAGAAAAAGATAATAATCATATTCCACACAATAGAAAAGATGAATTTATGTTTAAATCCTTGTTTTTTTTAAAACTAAAATTTATATAATAAAATGGAGTAAAAATATGAAGAGTCATAAAGTATATGAAACTATAAAGAGATAGGTTTTTAGGTTGAGATCCATATATCATCCCTAATTATCTTATTAAGGAACTAATGGGTAAACACCACCTTATTCCAATGTGTAATAATTTATTTTTAATTACATTTTAATAATTGAATGAAATGTTTTAGTGGGGATTTGGATGAGTAATATTAATGACTGTTGAATAATAATAAAGTGTTGTGAAATATGGAGAACTATTGATGGGGTTAACACGAATATGATTCAGGGGATGGGTTATTTCAATCAAATCATAAATCTTGATATCCCTTAAAAACCTAGATTTTATACATCACAACAAACCTTTTATCATTTTTTATATCATATCAAGGTAAGAAACATATTTTCACCTGAAATGTTTTATGTATTTAAAAAAGATGATTATAGTTTGAAATTATTTAAATTTACCTTTTTAATATCCCCCGTGTATATTTATTTTAAAGTCAAATCACCTGTTAAAAAAACTTATGGATATCATTTTTCATTCGTTATTCACACTTGTTACACTAGGTTAGCAAACATAGAGTTAGAGTTCACAAAGAAAATAATTATTAATAACAAATATATTTTTCAATCCATCTGAAAAATAATTAATTTTGTAATTTTTAATATAAGAGGGAGAAGAAGTTTTTTTTATTCCATATGAGAGGAACATCTCATTAATTTACACAATTTCATTTATTATCAACAAGTGGGATAATAATAACTATATATTTGCGGTTGAGATGATAAATGACCACATTTAAATAGGGGATATTTATGACCCCATATGTATTTATTGAGCTAAATTTTTATATTTTGTTAATAGGATTGTATAAAGGAATGTAAAATTATGAAAAACATTTGTTGTTTCTCTTGGAAATATGAGAAAAAGAACAAAAAATTGTTTCATGGGGATATAATATGGTTAAAATGAAGACTAAATAATTTTAGATGTGAAAATTGTGGACATATTATTCAAAAATACCAAAGACAGGTGTTACTGGATGATAAAATAATGACTAAAATATGTTGGAATGACTTTTTATGCATCCAGATATAAGAGATATTGAAGATATTATATTAGGGAAGAAAATATAGTTAGAAGTTATAGAATCAATCCATGAATAACATAGTATACAAGCTACTACATTAGGTCCCGAAGATCCTTTGGATGATATTTAGAAATTATTTAGAGTGTTTGAGAGGTCCTAAGTCAAATCAAAATATTTTGGAACTAATATCAATTAGTATAGAAATGTTATATTCATGTATTTCATTAGATTATAGGATTTCATAAGACTTCAGTGGCTAGAGATAAAAAAATTTCAATGACTTTACGTATTTATAATACATTATATATATTGTAGTACTTTTTATTTGAGGCTAAAAATAGAAAATGGATAAAAATTTCATAAGACTTTAAGACTTTTCATAATAATTTTTCTTTTTTCATAAGACAATTTACTATTTTATAGGACATTGATAAGTCATGTAACACAACAAATATTTCCAAAAAATAGAAAATGGAAAATCATGTAAGATGTTATTTTTTCATAATAATTTTCACTTAACTGATTTCATAAAATTTTCACTAGTACTTTTTAAGAATTTAATATATTGAAAAACATTGTTTCCATATTTTAAATCTAAAAAGGGATGGGAATTCATATGGCTAGAAATATAAGCTACTTACCGTAATTATAGGACTTTCTGTGAAGGTCCATAAATATATCTTAGATTTCATAATATATCCCATAATTAGTAAGGTGTGTTATATCTTATAAAATGATAATGTATGATATTATAGAGACTTTGTAAGATGTTTCTCAGACCCCATATGATATACTTTGAAATTCATAAGATATTTTTATTATAAAAAAGGTATGATTCCAAGAAATTGGAAAATGATGAAACTCATAGGGGACATCTTAAGATGTTTTACATGAACATATGAGATTTCAAGAATGAAACATTCATAAGAATGACAATATATTATGATCTTATGTATTGATATTCATGGAAATGAACATTATAATTTCATAAATGGATTTTTATTCAATCCATGGTATATTATCAAGTTGAATCTAGTTTTGATAAATGTTTATATAATAATGTGAAGGGGGTTTTCACTTCACAGATGTTTTCATGTATACAAACATAAATTTATATTAAATTCATGGATTTTGGGAAAAGAAAAAATACATGATAATTCTTATAAAATATTTATAAAATCATGAGTCTTTAGTAGATTTAAATGAGGTTAGTGATAGAAAATAAATTATTATTTAAACTGGTAATTTCGATTAGATTTTAAGGGGAATATTACCTACCACAAACAATCAATAAGGCACTAAATTAAAATATAGAAATAGAATTCTTGATTCTACAGTTATGAAGTATTATGAAATAAAAAATGAATGAGATAGTTAGACCTCATTTCTTTTATACTATTAGAGATCATCTATGTATCTAACAGAACCCATCTACAACTAGGAGTACAGGTATGCATTGAAAAAAGAAGAAGAAAATAATATGAAGAAGATGAAGAAGATTAATATGATAGATCAATATTTTATAAGGTGAGCGATAGGAGAAGGGGATTGATGCAGCTGCTATTACATCACGATTGAGAAATCTATTGATGTAAATTGAAAAGAAGGTAATGGCTGTTTAGAAACTAAATTAAGAAGACAGAAAAAACTAATGTATTATTCATAGGATTATTGAATGGATCCATTTTGATACGTTGCGAGGTACACTAAACACTCAGAAGGATATACTGGTTATGAATATTAAAGATGGTGTGATGTAGTATAAATATATTCTGGTAGAATTCTAAAATACGTGGTTGGATTCAGTATAAGTATTATATGATGCTATTCTTAGTATGTGCTGAATTGGAGGGTTTGAATTGATTTTATACCATTGTAACCACTTAAATTTATAGTGTACGATTTTGTGATCAAGTAGAATAACTAATCAAAGTGAGTATGATTTCTATGATGGTTTAAAAACATGTAAATATCAGGTTTCATATGCAATTTAATTATTTAAATATCTCAGTAAGGCTGGGAGACACATATTTTGATGATGAAGACCTCATATTATTGAAATGGTTGATTAAAAAATAACCCAATCTTTAAAACAATATGGGTATCAGGGATTCACCCCTACTGATATCATCAAAAATGGTGACATAACATACCGTATATATAAATACATACAAAATGATTTCCAGGCCAAATCTCTTCAACAATTATATGTAATGTTTTCTTATAAAATAATTACATGGTTACCTATTTGAAAAAACTATTATCCAATAATGTAATTCCTTTTACCAATAATTGATATATCTAAATTCATTTTCAATTGTTTTAAAAATTATGGAAAATCATTCTTTATGTTACTTATAATAGATTATGTGATCCATAAAAACAGTGATTGTTAAAGTACCTCAACTCATATCTTTCGCATATAAGTTCTCAAATTTCCCCTCATAGAACTTTAATTTTTCTATGAAATGTTTTAATTTTAGAGTAACAAAACATATATTTTAAATTTGTTACATAAAATTAATTTTTCATCCTAAAAACCATCTATCCATTAATATCATAAATTAATCCTTCAAAATGCTAAATAAAATACTCTCCTTTTGTCTCTTCATTTAGAAAATTATACATCTCATCTATCTCATATACCTTATATTCTCTATGAGTTGAAACTATGAGATATATTATGATAGCCTCATGTCATAGAAATGGTAAAAATAAAATTAAATACTATAACTTCCACATGAGAAAGACATTTCCATACAAACCTAGACTTTTTTTCTTAACACATTAGCCTTTTTATTGAGTTTATTTTTGAACAACTACTTTGAAACTATATGAATTTTTTTAGTAATGCAATAAGTTTCCAATAATATTTTTTCAGTCTGATCTATCATTTCATTCATTAAATTTACAAACATCGTGTATTCAATATCCTCTATAACAGTTTGTGGTTCAACCAATGAAATGAGATCTATTTGATTTTATATTCCCTATATACCTCTAGTATGTATTATAGAATCCAATATTCCAATTATATTCTATGATTTTACATTTTATTCAATCACTATCATTTCAATTTATCATATTCAAAACCTTATCCTCATTAATTGTTTGACCAGAGTCAAAATAAATAGAATTTAGTTTATTTTCATCATATTCTCCAATCTCATTATAATAAATCAATACATTGTATGCTTTTAAAATTTATAACATTTATTCATTTTAATTACTATTTTTTTTACAAAATTACGCATAAAAACAATCACAAACTTATGTAATGTTTTATTTTAGCATTTATAGCCTCTATAATTAGATAGATATCCTACAAATATTTTTACCCCATATTTCTCTTCAAATTTTCCTAGATTTGAATTTATAATATGCATGAAACATGAACTATAAATCAATTTGGATTATTTTGAATTGTTATTATTTTTATATAATACCTCATATAGATTTATGTTATAATCCAATATAAGTAATAATATTTTCTATATGAACAATTGTAAACATTAATTCTCTCAAAAAGAATTTTGACAGCATTTTTTAACTAGCATAGTTCTTCCAAATTCAAAAAGTATTACATTTTTATTTATGATACTATATTTAGTTACTGATTATAAGAGATGATGTATTGGGTTTTAATCTCATTCATAGCAATATAGAAATCAAAATAATTATAATTGAATGTTTCCTATTATATTTCCTCAACCTTTTGATGTATGATTTATACTCTTTCTAAACATGTATTTTTAAAATCTTACGCATCCCTACTACATCAATTTTCTGTTTGATGAACACAAAATTTCTAATGTATGTTAATTCTTCAATGAGTATGATAATGTAAAAAAAACTTTCTAACTTATTGGAATCTCATAGGTCCACAAAAATATGAATCAATGATATCAACTGTCCTAGTGAATAAATATCCTCTATTTAGTGAGTTAAATAAATAAATGTCCCCTTTTGTTAATCTCAACATAAAACATTCCATTCTCTATTTGATAGGGGATGATATCAAAAAAAATATATTATAGATTTTATTCAAACTTCCCTGACCGGGATATTCAATAATATCATTCCATGTTATTCTTTCGTTCATGTAGTTCACGTAATAATAGTTTGAAGGATCTATATTCTAAAAAAATTCCAATGCTTCTTTAGTATAATTTTTATAAAGCATTCATCATTTAAACACATAATTATTCATAAGATTTTCTTAATAGTAATTTATTTTCTGAGACAACACATACTCTAGTAACATAGATATGTTGTATACAATGTTATATAAGCATAGATACAAGAGATATTACCATGAAGGTTTCATCAATTTACCAGTATTTGTAAACAAGATACATACATGATTCCCATATTACAAAATAATTATTAAATATAAACATGAAAAATGTTAAGGTTATTTATCCACATATTTCTTATTTGTAACATGTGGAATGGAAATAACATAATCTTGATCTCAAATTCTCAGTAAGGATTATGTAAAATGGAATATATCATGAGTAAATAAGGCATAGTCAATATGGGAATCTAAATATATAAAAAAACTAGACATTTAAATAGAAATTTACCACAAAATGAATCCCTGGATAATATCAATGTAGTAATATCAAGGGTAATAATTAATAAATTATTATGGAAGGAAATACATAATATTAGATTTCACGATCTTAGACCTCTGGATATCTCTACTATAAAGACCTTTCATGAAGATAATTTAATACTCTGGGTAAAAAGTCATTTAATTTGTCCAACTGATTTCTATCATGTGACATGTCGATTCACATTGGGGATACATAGTTTTGGGCCCCACCCTTTGCAACATGTCCAATGGATTCCTCATATATCTAATAATTTATTTAATTCATTTAAAATATTCCATATCAAAATAATACATGTAATGAATAAATACTACACCTTTACCAATAATTAACCAATAAATTAGATACTTTATAAGTAAAACATGATATGTATAAACGGTATAAGTTTTAGAAAGTTATCATATCCATTATATGAACCATATTCATATTTAGTATAAATGTAATATTTAATGATCACAAATAATTGAATATGTCAAAGGATAGTATAATTACCACATATCACTAGTGTTGAATATGTAAAATTAATTTTTTCCATTAATGAATATCAATTCCATTGAAATATAATCAAAACATTTTTCTAGAAAATAACTTCTCAATTTTACAAAGTCACTTACTTAAAAACTATGCAATTATAAAGTTAACCGTTATATTTGAAAATAACATTTTTATAATTTTAAATGAAACTTAAATGAAAATATTATTAATGATGGAGGCAATATATTCTCATTATTTATAAGATATAGAAATTCCTTCTAATTTTTTTTTCTAAAAGTCAAAAAGTAATTCATTCAAAAATGACCCAAAGATTACTTCTATAATATTTAGTAAAAATTCAAACATGGTTAAAACTTACTTTTGATAAATAATTATAGAATTGTAAATATATTTTTAAAAATATTTTAGATTAAATATGAATATTTAATAAAAATATATATGATCATAAAATAAGTAATATTAGTTTTTCTTTTAAAATTTTTTTCGCATGATTCATCATCCAAAGAGAGGAAAACTCCGAAGAAAATATGGAATGTATTTTGGAGGGAAAATATGAAATTAATATTAATAATAATGAAAAATGCGTATTAATATTAATTACCTAAATTTTATAGTATACACATCATATAAAATTTAACAAATTCATATAACAAATTATGTCTCAATATAGTGGAAATTGAGACAAAATATCTTACCTCAAGTTTGACTTTCCTTGAATTAATTATATACCCACGCATAATTAATTTTAGTTTATTATAATTATATACCATATCTATAAAAATATATATAATGTCATATATTATCCATTTATAAGACTTTATTTCTTTTTTTATCAATCTTTTTATTATTGTCATTATTTTGGGTGTTAATTGCTTTGTTTTTCATGTATGTTTTTTAGAATTTCTGGTACTTATACTTTTATTATGGTTCCATATATGAAAAAAATTTATTAGTGGTATAAATATTATATTTATTCAATATATAGATATTTCTACTCCTCTATTATATATATATATATTGAAAAATAATTATATTTTTAATGGAGATGGTAGGTCGTACATACGTATGAACACTATTTTCACCTTTTGAAGGTTGGAATATAAGAAAGTTGAAAAATAATTGATCATAAATGATCAATTATTATATAATATATATTCATTAAATATATCATTATTTTCATCCCTGTAAAACATAAATGAAAAATGGTTCACATTGCTTCATGGAGGTGGTATTCTACACACACACACGAGCAATGTTATCATTTTCCAAAGGATTTGAATGTTAGAAGGTATATAAGATATTATAGTTATAAAATAATATTTGTTTCATAAATATCACATAAACACATTAGTTCAATATTTATAACCATTCAAATAATTTGGTGATGAAAAATTAATTACGTAGCTACTTGGAGATAGTTAGTTGTATGTACGCACGAGTGATGTTTTCTCCTTTCATACGATAGAAACTAGGTGGAATATGGTCATACCCTATTAATAATAAAATATCGGTATAGTTATAATAATTAATTTTTTATAATAGTATTAATGAAAAATATTAAGTGTAATTACATGATTAAATATACTTGAGGTACTCGGTAAAGACGATTACTGCTTCTTCTATCAACTACCTCTAGATGTCTTCTTACAGGACCAATAGTTGGAATTTATGAATGATTGTAACCCTTATAAATAAGTTAATATTTTTTATATGATAAATTTTCAAGGTTTTTATAGTGATTTATTCTTCAATTTTGTGTAAATAAGTGAGGGAATGGGTTACCTTCTACATTTGAGGAGAGGGGAAATTTTGAAATGTCTTAAGAAATAAAATAAAATGAGAATATTATAGATACAAATGATTCCAAATGGAAAGGGATTAAATCCTATGGTATTATGTGTTTGATATGTCATAAATAACTAACATATTTACAGGTTTTTAGAGGGTTTTAAACCTTTTATTTTTGGTTTAACCCCTTAATTAACCTATTTTATCAATGACCACCATAAATTTCTTTCACTCTTAAAAGGTTATAATTTTACATATAAGGTAAATACTGACTCATCAATGTATAAAGGGTGAAATTATAGACTATATATTACCCCCTCTTCCTTTTTCAATATTTAAAGGATTTTTTAGTAATTTAACAAAATATTATTTTGATAAATAATCATTAAAATAAATATTGACACTATTCATTTAATTTGGATTCCAAGACATCATGAAAAAGTTGGATTTTATATATAATTTAGTTAAACATGCCTAATAATTCATATTCATTAATCATGTTCATGTAACACTATAAATCACTAAAATTGAATTATTTTTAACATTTATAATATAATTTATGTTATTTTTCTCTTAATTGAATAAATATTATAATAGAAATGCACTATCATTAAAGGTAGTTATAAATTCACTAAAAATTATAAAAATTTAATCATTAAAATAATTTCATTATGACAAAAATTGACATTTATATTCTTTTATAGATTTATTTTTTCTCTATATGGACACATAATAGATTATTAAAACTAAAAGAGTGTGTTTTCCTACGTTGTTTGATCTGAAAATTATTTTATTCATTTTCAAAGACAAATTTACCGTAAACATATCAATTTATATCCAATGTTTATAAGAAACTAATTACATTCATCATAAATTAATTAATATAAAATATTGTTAACGTATTAATTATGTTTAACCTATACGAACCTACTTTACCCTTTATAGAGGTGATAAATTTTACTACATTTACAATTCATATTGATCAAAAATAAAAGGGACCTATTTAAAAAATTTGAACATCTTGGTTCTACATATGGAATAAAATTTTCAAAAAATCTAGAAATTAATTTAAAAAAAAGAATGAAATAAATGATGGAAATTTCTTTTTAGAATAATAGATTTTTCAAGCATAAAACTAGATTTAATATTATTCTCTTCCACAGAAAATTTCTAGATGACTAAAAAATATATATAATATGAAAAATTAATAAAATAAATTCACCAATCATGAGTAAATAAATTTATAAAAACTCATTATGCGCACAAAAAATTGTTTTTAAAAAAAAACATTTCTTTTAAATTCAAATGATTTTTATCAATCTTGAATAGCAATGAATTTATTATATAAATATATGAAACATATAATATAAATAATTTAGTTAATATTTTTCACACCAAAAAATATTAAAGAGTATTTTATAACGTTCATATAATAATATTTTAATAACATATTGATGTTCATTATACTCGGTGTTGTGTGCAACACAAGGTAATAAAAATATTGAAAATTTTAAAAAAAACAAATGATAAAATCATGGGGTGTTATAATTTTAATTTCAATAGAGTTTAATAATACTAAAAATATTTTATTTTATTTCAACATAAATAAGAAAATATTTTGTATTTAGAGTCTTGAATTCAGTCATTATAGTACCAACACCTCTGATTTTTAAGGAACAATCAATCCCAAATGTCATTTCCCCTATATCATGAAATTTTATATTCATTATTTCTACAGTATAACTTTTAATATGATAATTAAATCCACTTTAAATATTCTATTACTTACCATTGATTTTATCCATAAAAGAAAAATCAATAATTAGTGATTTGTTCATCTTTTATTTTCTGAATATTCCATCCCTTTTCTGCATATTTTGATTATAAATACATGATATTTTTTATCAATTAAAATAGATATTGTACACTAAAAATTGTGTCACATGCTACACCCAACGTAAAAAAACCAAAATGTATTTGTAATATATTATTAATAATTAAATAATAAGCTGTTAAATGGTAAGCAATTAATAGTTATTGCCTTTATAAGTTAAATAATTAATATGTGTTAATAATGAAAAGGTAATTTTCAATAAATACAATTTTACTTTTATTATATATTTTATATTATAAATTTAAGTTTACAAATTTTAGAACATAAATTTCACAAAATAAAATTATTTTTTTAATTCCTCACAACAAAATTATCTAGTGAAGTCATTTTGAGGTTTTTCACAAATAATTGGTTTTTAGGTGAATATTAAAAAATACTTATTTTTCTAATACCATTTCTTTTATATGAAATTGAATTTCTTAAAACTCTATTTATTTCAAAAATATATAAATTAAAATAAATAAATTATTATTATTATTTTTAATTTATAGAACACATGAATATCAATTTAAAAATTCAAGTAGTATATTAAGAAAGTTATTTTTAATTTATTTATTTTATTAAATTAATTGATGGAAAATTGTGATTTGGATTTGTTTTTAATGTCGCATAACTCATCTATGAAAATTAATAATATTTTTACTATAATTATAATTAATATAATTTTTTATTTTTTCAAATAAATAAAGATTATGTTTACAATTATACTTTTCTAAAAAATGAGTTTTTATGCATTACATTCATTAAATTTCTGATTAATTTCCTTTAAAAAGTAAATCTAATTTAAAAAAAATGATTCCTATATTTGAGATAATAATTTCCATATTATTGAAGATTTCCAATATAATTTTTCTATATAAAATTTATATTGTTGTTATTAATTCTAATTAACATGATAATGTTGAAATACATATTTTCAAATTATTGTTTTATCCATATCATGTATATTAAATCTAAAAAATTTAAATAATTTAGATAATGAATAATATATTATTTATAAACACATAAATAAATATACTAACACCTATTCATTTGATAATCAATAATAAATTCGAATTACAATCCATAATGGTCAAAATATCTTTTTCCTACTAAAACAATTTTTCTACACATTATATGTATTAATTAAAAATGTAATATTTTAAAATTTTAAATTGAATTAGATAATATTTTGGTTAAAAGTTGTTCTGAAACACTCAAATTGGGTTATATGGGTTATTTTATATGTTTAATAAATCATAAAATCTCTTAATTAAAATCTACTTACAAATACTAAAAGTAAAAGAGTAACACATAAAAACATAATGGTAGAAACCCAATATAAGGTTTGAAACTTGTGTGGAAATCCATTTTTGGTCTTGATCAACCCAAAAAACCCCAAAAATAATGATTTAAAAAATTTGGGGACATTGACCTTGTTATAGTGTCAGGGAGTTATTGAAATTTAAAGGGTGTTTCCAAAAGTTTCATTTTTTCTCTAATTAAAGTGGATCACATTGAACTTCTTAAATAAACACATATCATTTGAATTACTCCTTAAAATTATGAATTTATTACTCTATATATAATCCTATCCTAAAAACAAAATCCCTTGTTAACTAATAGTTATCCTAATCCTTTCAATTTCTTGGGAACTTCCAATGAAAAAGAAAGTCTATGATGTAAGTATTATCTCTATCATACGTTTTTCTAATTAATCTTACTATTAAAAATATATTATTAAAAAATAATATTTTTGATCCAATATAATTATTATATTATGTTTTTTATATTAAATTTAAATCACTTAGTTATTTATTTCCATTCACGTAGAAAATCTATGTAACGTCAGTAGTGTGTGTGCGCAGACTACCTCCAACATACAGAATCATTTTTATTGCATTTTTTAATTATTTATCCAAAAACATTAAAATATGGTAAACCATAAAAAACATCAACATATATCATTATGATTTTTTTAAAAATAATATGTCAAAATAAAAACCTCTTTAAACATACTCATTAGTCGAGTTAAAGTGTTCTCAAGTTTGGATCAGTTTAACCACCTAAAAGAATAATTTCATGAATCTATATTATGGATGAATATGGGAAAATGAAAACTAATATTATTATAATATAATAATAAAAATAATTATTGTTATATGGTTTTATAAAAAAATTTATAGTTTCAACAACATAGTGGTTTGAAGATGAAGAAAACAAATAATAAAGGTCCAGAAAAATAAGAACATGGGACACAAGAGTTTATGTGGTTCAAGAAACATTACTATATACATGGAAAGATAGAGTCATTTCCCGAATTTAGGAGAGGAATTTAATGTATATTTTCATAGTATATAAATCTATAGCTCAAATTATCTCTTCATTAATATTATGTAATTGTTCCACTAACTGCTTTTTATGTCCACTATTCTAATGTAATAGGTGTTTGGATGTCCATGGAGCTACAAAAATATCTCGGTGTCACCAGTCACATAGTGATATATTTTGATGTAAAATTATAGACTACAAATGAATCTAGTTGGTGTCTCCAATTAATTCAGTTATAGTTCCATGTTGTGGTCCTATTTGCAATTTGGGACTCTAGAAATACTCCCAACATAACAAAAATGATCAGGTTACACCATTCCATAATTCTCCGACATAGAGACTGATCTACTATGTTGGCCTACTTCGATGCGATTAACATTAAAAACAAACTTAATATTATCTCCTCCTCATCACCACTCATTAATATATTTCTTCCCAATAATTATTCAATCTCAAGATGAAATTTATTGAAATACCACATATTTTTTTTTATTTGATCACACTATTTTCTTCCAAATTATACCTCTAACCAACCATTCGTCAATCAAGACTTATTTAGGAACATAATTACCTAAAATTTTATATCACCACCATCTTTTATAGTATCTATATTTGTTTTTTGGTTCTAGTAATCCTCTATAATGTCATAAATCCATTCAGTATCATTACTCTAATAAAATGCTATATGAATAAATTATTCTTAATTCATGCATGAAATACTGGGTTCTTTATAAGATGTGTTGCACATTGACTATCATAGTGAAATAAAGTTTCGTCTCAAATTTTTAGGATAGAAAAATGAATTTAAATGCTCAACTACAAGAGGTGGGTGAATTTTTAGTTTCAAAACATTTGTTTTTAACCTTAAGAAAAAATATGTTTGACAAAGTTAAACAAACAAAATTCACCAGATCTCATTTACTTCCACAAGATTACTAGGTTCCGGAAATGAACCTTAAGAAAATTTAAAAAAAAATATTATACCTTAATGTGTATATAATCTTATTTCCATTTCTTTTTATTCTTCTTGTCTTCTCTCCACTTGGAAACCACTTCATCTGGATATGTCTTTTTCTTCTTTGGCTTAGGTGGTGCTGATTGAGTTTCCATAACAATAGAATATTTTTCATTATTTTCTTATTCATTCACCTTTATCTTCTTTATGTCCTTCTTGGATGTCTCATCCAATTCCTGTTTCTTAGATATGGATTCTATTTTAGCTTCAGATATATCATAAAAATATCCAGACTCACTATTGAAGCCATCCTTATCATTCTGAGAGTGTCATCAATAATCACCATGACTTTGAAATTTAGTAGCATAGAACTACAAGGGATTTTAAATGATTATAGACAATAGACTATAATAATGGACATAATAACTGAATACATAATGATTTGAGATTTCATATTTCCATTCTTTATATGCTCAAATGTAAGTAAAATATAACTCAGCAAATTGATCTTTCAGAAATTTACCAGAAAGTCCAAAGCATAAATATAACTCTTATTCCGTGAATCCTTATCACCTTTTCTCAGAATGAGAAATCCCTGAACCCATAACTGAAGAATCTGGAAATTTGTAGAAAGATGAACAATTTTTGGAGTCTTCAATTCTTTCAATCCGAGAATGTATAGAGCCTTCTCCTTATCGAGTGAACCGGATATATCTGGTAGCTTATGGGTACAAAATTCAGCTTCACCTTCATAAAGAATTCTAATCAGATTGGAAGCCTTGCTATAGGAAAGGGATTAAGTATTTCTATATCTTCTGAAAGAAATTATTTCTCTCCCTCCTTCATTGAAGAAACTTTTTAATTCTAATAATTCAACCAATAACTCTAGATAAACCAGATCATGTGCTTTTAGTTAGGAAACGCATAAGATCTCCCAGATATTCAACTAGTTGTTAATCAATATAATAGAATCATACATATCAAATAATCTCAAATCTACTAACCTTTATCTATAAATCTTCCATTTATTGATTTCAATTATTGATGACATTTTATTCTGAGGAAAAGCTTCCACAGATATTTAGAATTGAGGAAAGTTCGGAAATTCGGAATGGGCCTTAAGAAGAGGATCAAAGCTTCAGAAAACCATTACTTTTAAGATTGATGTGGGATAATCATTGGGGGATTTATATAGGCATTTGAGGTGACATTTCATATTCCCAAAGATATAAAACGGTGAAAACACTATTCATTAGATCTGATGGTTGAGATGATAGCCGAAGAAGGAATTTGGTAGGTTCTGATCATTTGAGGTTTTTAAGATAAAAAATTTGGATTTAAAGAAAATAGAATCAGATTTTTTTTAACTAGATGAATTACCAACTTGAAAAAAAATTATTACGGAAATTTAAGAAAGGAAAAATACCTTTTGGAATGTAATGAAAAAAATAAGGATAATTAATATTGAAGAACTTTAGATTCTAGATATTTTTCATAAGAAAGGAATATTTTTAAAATTTAGAGTTTTTTTAACTATGAAATTTTTTTAAACTACTAGAAAATTTGATTATGAAAAATATTTATTACGAAATAATTATTACGAAAAAAATGTTACTATGAAAACAATTTATTAACAAATAAATGTACTCCACCAATGAAAAAGAGTTTCTTACTGTAAGTAGATAGGTTTGAAAAGAATGATAATATGGAATATTACCTTATCATTATCATCCATAACATTATTTAATGTATTCAAATCTATCGGAGGGTAATGATTTTGTGAAAATTTATTCAAGTTGATCCTGTGTTCTTATAAACTAAAGAATGATGTCTGTTTTTAGTGTGTGATCCCAAATAAAGTGATTCCTAATATATATTTTTTTCTGATATTGAGGATCATGGTTTCTACATAGGGTAATGTCACTATTGTTATCACACTATAATTTTGTTTTAGTAAAAATCATACCATAGTCTGTGAGTGTGTGTTGCATCCATAAAACATGGGAACAACAACTTCTAGTTGCATCATATTCAGTTTCAGCAGTGGGAAGTGCTACTGAGTGTTTTTTTTGTAGGACCGATAATCTAATGAATCTCCTAATAAA
Source organism: Viscum album (assembly GCA_963277665.1). NCBI lineage: Eukaryota > Viridiplantae > Streptophyta > Magnoliopsida > Santalales > Viscaceae > Viscum > Viscum album. The sequence goes on from OY728166.1 coordinate 306,166,226, forward strand.
TGAAAATTTCTAGATGTACTTTTACTATCCATTCTACATCCATAAAAATCACCGTCTAGAAAACATTTTAAAATAAAATCATTTCCAAAAGTGTAAAAGAGTCCTAAATTCATGGTTCCCTTTAAATAACAAAAAATTATTTTCACTTACTTTAAATGAGATTCCATAGGATTGGATTGATATCTTGCACATAGGAAAACTGAAAACATTATGTTTGGATGATAAGCATTCAATTATAATAAACTTCTTATCATAACTCTAAATGATGTTTTATCTATTTTTTCCCAGTTTCATTAAGATCTTGTAAATTTTAGGTAACAATGGTAGTATTTATACTCTTAGTATTTTCATATACATACTTTTTATGAAAATCATTAATATAATTATGTTGAGATATATAAATTCAATTTTTTCATGAGAGATTTGAAAAACTAGGAAAAAGTTAATTCAATCATCATACTCATTTCAAAATCATATTTCATTAGATTCGCAAACGACTCTGTTAAGGATTTCTGAGTTGAACCAAATATAATATCATAAACATAAATTTGAACAAAAAAACATTTTTCTTATCTTTATTTATAAAATGGGATGGATCATCTTTTCTATTAAAATATCTTTTTTGTAATAAAAATATTGTAAGACTATCATACCAGGATCTAAGGGCTTGTTTAAGTCAATATAAATCTTTGGTAAGTTTGAAAACTTGATTAGGATGTATTTTTTCATGAAAACTAGAAGGTTGTTCAAAAAAATGCATCCTGAATATATCCATTAAGTAAAGAAAATATTATATGCATTTGAAAGAGTTTTAAATTGAATAATGTTGCAAAGGAATTTAAATACGGATAGATTCAAGTCTGGGTAGAGGAGTATAGGTTTGTTCATAGACTATTCCATCTTGATGATTATATCCTTTAGCAACTAATATATCATTATTTCTTACAATGATTCCATTTTCATAAAACATATTTCTAAAGACCCATTTTACTCCAATTACATATGTTTCCTTAGGTCTTTCAACTAACATCAAGACATTAGTCCTTTTGAATTCATTTAACTCATCCTACATGGATTTTATCCAATCACCATCACCTAAAGCATCATTAGTGATTTTTGGTTCCAATTGGGAAAGGAATGCTTGATTTTCAACTTCATTTCATAAATAACTTATAGTCTTAACAGTTTTATTTATGTCACCAATGATACTATCACTTGGATGATTCTTAAGAAACAACTGATTTTGATTTTTTAAAACTTGTTCTTCAATATTTGGTAGAAAATCTTATGGGGTAAATGCTTCAGAAATATTTTCGTGAACATTTTCCTTATTAGAAGGATATTCTATTAAGGGTTGATAATATGTTTTTGGAAACACATACTAAGATTTAGTTTTATGTTGTTTAAATATAAAAGGTTAAATTTCATAAAATTTAAGTTGTACTATTTCATCAATAGTACAGTTATTTTTATTAAAAAACCAATAAGCCTTAGAACTTGTTGAGTAGCCTAAGAAAATTCCTTCTTCAGATTTGGATGCAAATTTATGTGAATTATATTTAGTAATCAGAATGAATAATTTCAAACCAAATACCTTGAAGTAGAAAATTCTAGGTTTTCTACCATTCCATAACTCATAAGGAGTTTTTTAGGAAAATTTCTAATCCAAACTCCATTTATAGTATAACAGTATGTAATTACAGTTGTAGCCCAAAAGTGTTTAGTAATATAATATTCACTCCACATGGTTCTTGTTATCTCTTGAAGAATTCAATTTCTTCATTCAACAACATTATTCTGTTGAGGACCTCTTTATTATATGAAGTTATGAGTAATGCATTTTCTACTAAAAAAGATTCAAAAAATGATTTTTGAAATTCTCCTCCATGATCACAATGATTTTTTTATCAATGGAAGGTTTTCTCATTTTTGAATTAGTATCTTAAAATTTTTAATTAAAGAAAATCTTTAGATTTATTTTCTAGAAAATATACCAATGAAAATCTATTGTAATCATCAAATAAGACAAATACATTATATTTTCCTCCATTGCTTCTAGTTTGTGTTGGAATGAAAAGATTTATATGCACTAACTGTAATGAATTAGAAGTTTATACTTGACCAATATATTTAAAACATGAATTATTATTCTTTCCATATTTAAAAGGATCACAAACATTTGAAGAATCAATTCTATGCTCGGGTAGATCCTTAGCTAGTATTTTCATTAAGTGTTTTTATAGGTTCGCAAGATTATAGTGTCCTAACATTATATTCCATAACCAAGATTGATCTTACATTTCCCTATGTAATTGGAGATCTTGGATCCTAAGGTCTTCTATGATTAATTTGTATACATTCTCTTTCCTATGGGAAGAAAGAATAAAATCATCCTTGGAATTGTGTAATAAGAACCGTTCATTCCTAAAATTCAGAAGGTAATATTCTTCACATAATTGACATATGTAAATAAGGTTGTGATTAAGACCATTAACAAATAAAACATCTGAAATTAATGTTTTTCCAAGAAGAACAATGTTACCTATAACCAAAATTTCTCCCCGATCATTATCTCTGAATGTTACTTTTCCTTCTTTCATCTTGATAATCTTTCCAAAGAAGTTATTGTTACTAGTCATATATTGGGAACACCCACTATCCATGTACCATGTATTGATATTGGTACTATACATATTTTCCTTACCAATAGAATTTTTTTTTCAATGTGTAGCATGGATAGTAGTCCAATTTTCTTCTAACCAAAAGATTTATACTCTGAGGATTCATCTGAAGAATCACCCCCATTTCTCACTCCAGGTGTCATTATCTATCAAGATGTTCTTACCTTTACCTTTATATTACTTCTTTCTATTTCTTTCAGAATTATTTTCCTTTCTATCATTTTTCATAAGCATAGTACAATTTGGCCTTATATGTCTTTCTATTTTTCATTCATATAATGTGACTTCCAAATATATCTTGTCTTTTCATTCTTTCTTCTTATATCAATACTGAAAGTCTTTCATTCCAAATATCATTTTCAAACTTCGAGAAATATTATCTAGCTCATTCTAAAAATGTTCACCTTCACTAGATTTAGATAAAATATTGAATTTAATGGACTTGGATCTAGTAACCCTTTCAAGAGACATGGATTTAGTAGTAGAAAAATCTACACTCCCATTACCATTTTTCTTCTTATTCATATCAAAATCTCTTTTCATTCATGTCTCAAGTTGATGAAGACTTTCAAAAATTTTGTCAACAGTAATTTCAGATACTTTCCTATTATCATCAATAATTGTTCACATTGATTCCCACTCATTAGGCATGATATCTATAATCTTCTCTACACGAGCTTCATCATCAAGACCATTCTAACCCATAGATTGTAAACTGTTAACAATTTTCATATGCCTTTATTTAACCATGAAAATTGGCTCTCCATAAGGAAATAGAAATCCTTGATATTTTTCTCTAAGCATTGATCTTATTGTTTATATAACCTTGGACATAGCAAAATTTGTAACTTCCAATTTCTTATAGATACAATTATTAGCTACATAGAAAGAAATCTGACTATATATATTCCTGATCATGGAATACAACAAATTATTACATACTCTGTAGTTTAGTTGATATTATGACTTTTCTTTATTCGTGAAGTTTCTGATTTCCTTTTCATAAATCTTGTAATCTCCAGTAAGCATAACAAAATTGTCCAATCTCTTATTAATAACAAAATTCATCATAAAATCTATCTAGTACTCATATCCATTCCCGTCAAAAATAGGTGGTTTAGAAGGATTTAAATTGTCAATCGAACCGAAATTCATTTCATACATTCTATAAAATATCTTTTAATAAAAACTTGTTAATAGTAAAATTTTGTAAAAAAAATAAAAAATAACCTAAGAAAAAAAAATTTGACCAATGAAAACATGAGCAGGAAAACATATATGTCAATATAATTTTTTCACATACCTCTTCTTATACTAATTTTAGGATTGAAAAATGAATGTAGATGCTCAACTACAAGAGGGGGTGAATTGTAAGTTTAAAAACTAACATATTTAAACTTAAGACAGACTATGTATAAAAAAGGTAAACACGGTAAATTCACAAGAGCTATTTTAGATCTACAAACATTCTAGGTTCAAAAAGTTTTGATCCATAAATGAAACATAAGAATAGATTACAAGGAAAATATTCTACCTTAAAGCATATAGAATCCTTCTTACAATAGTATGAGAAAGTACCCAAAAGTATAAGAAGGTTATTCTTTATCACTTTATCAAAAAATAGCGGAAATAAATTTGAAACACAACAAGTAACAAGTATGAAATCTTTTATCCCAAAGAGAAGGGTATACAACTACCTTGGATAAAGGTCCCTTGATTTATACATTGAAGAAAGTCTATCTTACCCACACTAGGGTAATCCATCAATAAGAATATTGGAATCTGTATTTCGATCCCCACAATTCCACAAACATTAAGGTACTTGGCACCTATGTCTTCATATCCTCAGAAGTCTTCGAGCATTAAGGTAGTCGGCACCTCTGTCTTCCTATCCTCAGAATTCTTCAATTGTACATAGCGAAAATCATAGTCACATGACGAAATCTGAACAAGGTGTTTAGAAAACACAATTCATGAGACTCTTTCTTTAGAAATCACTTCAAAAACTAGAAAACATTAGATTTATCAACCATCATTCATCTATTTCAAATGAAATCCTTTTATATGATCTTCTCCAACGGTCGTATTTTTCCTTGAATTTCGGACGAACTTGTACACATGTCACTCAACCAACGGTTAGATAGAAAAAAATTGCATGAAATTGATTCATAACTATAACAAGTGTATGAAAAAAAGTTTTCTTAATCAAATATAATTTTTAGAGTCTATGGAAAAGAAAAATTCATATTCTAACCAAATAAACATTACGAGACTATAACTTTTGGATATATAGTTATGGTTTTTAAATGAATTCCAAACATGAATTATATAGATTTCGGAGTTTGAATTCCAATGAATCCAAAATCTGAATTATAAGGAATTCATTATCTGAATTCTGAGTAATTCAGATACTATATTCTGAGGGATTCAGAGTCTAGTTTTGGAGGAATTTGGAGTATGAATTCTGAGGAATTCAGAGTCTGAATTCTGTGGAATTAAGAATCTCAATTTCATAGACATTAGAGTCTGAATTTCACCTAATTCGAAGTCATAATTTCAGAGAATTCAAAATATGAATTTTAGATAATTCAAAGTCTGTATTTCCGAGAATTCAGAGTCTGAATTTTAGAGAATTATGAGTCTCAATTTCAATGAATTCAGAGTCTTAATTTCAGAGTATTCGGTGTCTGAATTTCGTAGAATCCAATGTCTAAAAATAGAATACTTTATAACTAATGATTTATAGGATTCTAAGGTTTTATATTTGAAACCGATTTTTATAATTAAGAATAAAAAGAGTTAGATTTACAGAAACAATAAAAAGGACAATGAAAACATAGGTAGGGTTAAAACGTTCTCGGGAAAGGAAAACTTTTCTTTTTTAAGATAATTTTTAAGGAAAAATATAAGTTTCCTTAAGATAGAGTGTCGGGATTTTCATAACATAGAGGAATGGAAAACTCATATGGAAGCCTTTTTGACTCAACACTTTCTACCCAACTAATCCAAAAATTTCTTCTTCCAAACCATATTCTTACTAGCTTCTGTCACCTTAATGTCTTATGATTCTATGGTGGATAATTCAATAACCATCTACAAATATTATATCCAACGTACTTCTAATCTAGAAGATGAAAATACAAAACCTATGATACTCCCCATGTTTTCAATAATACCTACATTTTTAGAATCTACAAACTCATGCAACTTATTTAATTTACCAAATCATAGAAATACTTCCTCGGTTCCCTTCAGGTATCTTAATATCTTCTTCACATCTTCTCAATGTTTTATTCTAGGGTTATACACGTACCTTCTCACAACTACCACCTCATAAGAAATATCATGTTGGGTAAAACCCATTAAATAAATCAATCATCTAGTAACTAATGCATATGGAACCTTTTCCATGTACTAATTCTCTTCTACTATATTTCATGTTTTCACCTTTAATGGCTTGAAAAAAAATTACAAGGGAATATATATTTATTATTCTTATTACATAATAAATCATATCAAAAAAATTAAAATATATTATGCTTATGATAACATCAAGGTTCTTACTAGGAAGTGTCTCATGATCTTAATGCCCAAAATCTAACCTACTTCTACAAGATCATTCATCTCGAACTCCTCATACATCTTACCATTCAGTACATCAATCCTTTCAATACAACATCATGTAATGATCATATCATAAATATATAGAATTAGTATAATGTATCCATCAACAAGATACCTGAATATGTGGTACTGATCAATGCCACACATTTTTTTGGATTTTTAGTCATGAATGAATCAAAAAACATTCCACATATTGGATTCGTGATTTATCCCATGAAATCTCTTATAGTGTTTTCACACAATGTATTCCTTCCATGACTCAACAAATCCATCTAGTTTTTATATATAAATATCCACAAATATACCACTAAAAAGAAAATATAAATTAATATATATCAACTCAAGATTATATTCATATGATGAGAAATAAAATAACCACTTGGATGGTGGTAAGATTCAATACAGGAAAAAAATTCAGTGAAGTCCAAGCCTTCCTTTAGTTTAAATACATTCACCACTAGTCTCACCTTGTATCTCCTATTACTATCATATCCTTCCTTCACCGATTATACACATTTTTCCTATAATTATTTCTTTCCTTATAGAAAAGGTTTCATATTCTAAGTGTTGTTATCTTGGAATTATAAATCCCATCCATTACAGAAAAGTCCCACATATTCGATTCCATCAACTACATTTCCTCTTCACAAAATTCAAATTATCCTCTGGAAATCAATAAAAAATTGTGTAATTATGATGAATACCTCTTCACATACCTTCTAACCCGTGTTCATATCCAAATCTCCACTTGTGAAGTTGATTATATTGATCTTAGTGTAAAATTATTAGTTACACCTTAATCCTCTACTTCTCAAGGAACTATGATTCTTTATTCCAACAATCATCTTTATCTACATAATGGACCTTGTATATGAATCCTCCATTAAATATCACATTATGTATTTTGGTGATATTATTTTAATTATAATAAAAAATGTGATAACAAAAACCCTACACACTATATCTAATAAAAATGATTTTTACTTAGCATGAAGATTTTTATTTACATTAGAATTTATTTCATAAATGATAAATAACCATAGTTTCATAAATGTTATAGTCAAACCTTATTTTCAGACTAGAGATCCTCGTATAGATATTCCTCAATTGGTAAAAATGGACTCCTGTTGGTGAGATACAATTTTATGTTCATATCCACAACTTAAAAAGTATTGGGTAATAATAAGTGGAAGCTCATCCTCCATTCATGTTCATTTAGTTTCGTATTAATCCATTTAGCTACACCATTCTAGTGTGGTGTTCCTGGAAGTGTTTTATCCAACCAAATTCCCTTATTATAATAGAATTCCTTAAACTCCTAACATTCATACTATCTTCTATTATCATACCTCATGAATTTATCTTTGATTTTAACTCATTCACCACAATTGTATTCCACTTCTAAAACATATTAAAGACATCATATTTTATTTTTATAATGTGTACTCGTTCATTCTTTATTGATTATTTGAAAATTGTCACATAATATTGTGACCCTTAAAGTAAATATGCTAGTGTAGGCACCAAAATAACAGTTTTCACTATATCCATCTGAATATCCCTTAATGTTGTTCCTCCTTATACAACGGATATGTTATTCATAATTCTAAAGATACAATCTTAACACAAGACAAAATCCCCAGATATCATCTCCAGTAGAATTCCATTTGATTTTAGTACCTTCATCAGCTTATGAATCTTGTTTCCCAACCTATATTTCCATGTTGTTAAATTATTGATTGAATTTATTGGTTCAATAATGTCTATGCATAACTCTTTCATTTTTCACAAGGTTATATTATTTAACCCGTGATCTGTGACCATACCTCCCTTGGTAACTTACACACACCACTAGTGAACATGGTTATTAAACCTGCATACTAAATGTTTTAAAAACTAATGAATATTTAATCTTAATTCAGGTATATACATAAAATTTTCTAGAATGAGAAAACAATCATTATTGGTCTTAATCCATACATCATCCATTCTCAAAATCTCCATGGGTTCATCATCAGCATGATAATTGTTTAGGAAACCCTTCTCTGATATGGAATGCAAAGATTACATTGAATATAAAATCCAAGACTCCATAGGGATATCGATTCCTAGTATAAACATATCACCATTACCTTTAGTTATTGTTTTTGTTTTATTGTATTTAGGAACCCTCTGTTTTTATGTTCACTCCTTGGAATATCATTTATTCTTGTTAATCCAACAGTTAGGATTAGGCCCCTATGCCTTGTACTAACTTTTTACTCTTGATATTGATCTTCCAAGGTGATTATCTCACTATAAACATCTACATATTCCATATATATTAAATAATGAACCAAATAATCTACTTTATTGTCTTCTTCAAATATCCTCACTAAGGATCAAGTCTCAGACACCCTTTGGGACCAATTATATATTCCTTCATGAACTACTCACAGTTATTACAATCACTTCCCAACTGTCAGGTAAGGAATATTTTAATACCAGTGCACATACCTCATCCTCAAGTGTAATTACCATTGATGACAACTGATTTTTGATGGGTTTTAATACATTGTTATGATCAGAAAAAATATTCCATTCAATTGTGTTTCTATTGAACATTCGTAACATCTAGTACAATTTCTTTTTAATTAAAGTATTATTAGACATATTTATGGGACCTTTCATCAACCCATACATTATCTTATCTAATTTTATGTTAAATTACATTTTTTATAAAATTTAACATGAAAACACATAAAACCTATTGATCCAATATCTCCCACTTTATCTCCACTATCATCATTGGGTTTTTACCCTGAAGCGGGAAGTGTAGCATCATCTTACAAAGATAATGCTAAATTTATATCTAAATATTGTTCCATAAAATTTATTAATTTTAAATTTTACTTATTTCATATACCTTATAAAATTCATGAAATCAATCCTTGATCTTATGAACTCAACCAATGATACAAATTGTTGCGAAAATTCTTCGAGTCGAAGTAACGGAATGATTTATTGATCAAGAAAACAAATAACAATTGAATAAGAAGAATAAGAAAATGGGTCAAAGTGGTTTACTTAGTTCAATAAAAATCCATATATCCATGGAGTGGTCGGATAACTACAATAATTCAAGAGCGAAATTGTAAAGAGAATTTTGGAGTACATAAAACCCAATATCAAATGTTCTTTTAATGAAGATAGTGAAATTGGGGAATCAACCAAATGGTAATTTAAATGAACTATAATATCAAATGACAAGAAGAATCTGGAGTTTAATGACTTCTTTTCCCCATTTATAATCTATTGGATTGTGATATAAAATACCTCTGTGATATAGTATCATGTAGGTATCGTTAGTGAACTCTGTAGTAGTCAGGTTAGAGTAGTGGTATTATGTGTTTTCTAGGCTACCAAATATCATCCTAAATTCATCAAAATAACAAAGCTACAACATTTCAATATATGTTTATACAAATAATATATTAATTATTTAGCCTATTATGAAAATATCATTTTTATTTTATAAAATTACCAAAATAATGTGTTATCAATTCAATTTTCACATAATGTAACAAAACACATATAGTATGAAATATGAGAATTTTAAATAAATATATGTGCTATATTATAAATCACTAAATGTTATATCAATAATTAAATTTGAATCAAATTACAGCTAAGATATCTTAATTATTAAACATTTTTAAAATATTTAATGTTATTAGCACGCGATGGTCATAATAATCAATAATTAATTAATGTAATCATCATAATATATTATAATAACAATTATAAAATTGTTATATTTATGAGTAAGGATTTAAAATATGATATTACGTTAGTTATTTCGTTTTATAGAATGATTTATTTTGATCAACTAGGTATTGAAACACAGTGAGTGTTATATGTTTTAAAATTCTTCTCTTTGAGACATGTATGGTATTATTAACCTAATTTAATTCATTTGGTTTATATAAAACCTATTTGAGATATAATAGCATGAATTATGTTTTAATCATAATATATTATGTTTAATTATAATACCTCTTTTTTCATTGTTTTTGATTCAAATGTTTCCAAATTCATAAGGGATTCTATATCAAATTCCTTTCTTTGAGACATGTTTATGTAATACGTCATGTTTACATTTGTACAGTATAATTACCCAAAAAAATTATAATTTTTATATCATTATTATTTTATAATTTGATGATATTAAATGTCTCATTTCACTATAAATTATTCATGGGTTTTAAATTCATTAGTTATTGTGATTTGTAAGTGGTTAGTGTGACTTAAACCTCGTTTTTGGGTCATAATCACTCATATTTGTCAATTATAGTTATTTATTGGTATATTATAAAATATAATGATTTTTTTAGGTATTTCCACCTAAATTTATAGGGAAATAATGTTACACACCACATTTTTTTTCCTATATGATTCTACTATTTCAATAAAATTTAATTTTTTAATAATAATTCAAATTATTTTTACAGAATTTTCCTCTATATCCATCTCTTCAATTCCCACCAATTGTGTCTATAATATATTGTAAAATCAAATATATTTTATCTTCAATGATAATTTCTTCAAATTTATTCATTTTAGAACACAAGTTTCATTATCCTATAATCTATATGGGTTTTTAAGACGGTTATTACAAAATGTTTATAAAGTTTTTCTATCCTTTCAGAATAGATATTTTGGTGTCAACTCCAAATTTTCTTTTGAAAACATTTCTATATTTTTCATGGTTACATAAATAAATATTTTTTAAAAATATTAAATATTTTCAATGTATGTTTCACTTACACATTTTGAAAACTTTATGTATTATTCATGTTTCTGTAATTAAATATTCATTCCAAAAGTAAATTTTTTTGAAATATTTTCTCTTCGCCTTATTGAAAGCTTATATATATTGAAGGATATATTGTTTTTAAATTTAAATAAAAATAATTCCAAAAAATAATAATTTTAAATTATTAAAAATTGTTTATATACACATCATTTTATAATTCAATTTCTAAAATGTTTGTTTGAAAACTTTTATATTTTCAGTTTAATTTTTACTCAAAGGTTTATCTCCAAAATTTGATATTTAATTCATAATATATATGTTATTTTGATAGGATTCCTTTTTTTTAATGATATTATAGTATAATGTGATTTCTTATGTTCATGTTATGTGACATGTTTAAGAAACCCATTATTTTCCCATGGGATATTTATGTTATAGGGATGATTGATTTTTAGTGGAACTAATATGTATTGATGATGATCGGTGGATTCCAAAATTTCACCCCAATGAATTTTTTAATCTTATATATCATATTATAGTCTACCATGGAGATACTTATTTTTTTCACACATCTATGGGAATGATGGGTTTTGTCACATTTCAAGCGTGGAAATAATGGGTTTTCTCACATAAGCGTGGGTATAATGAGTTTTCTCACAGAAAATTTACTGTTATTTTGGTTGTTATATATTTCCAAGTTATTCATTTTGTTATGATAAATTTTAATGAAAATTATAATTTAGATGAAATTCTATATTTTCAATTTTAAACCTCATTTCTAAAAACTTAATCCACACTTGTATGTAATTTTCTAATGTTATATGACTATTGAGAAATGTTTTGAGCTTGGTAATGTCTTTTATGCTTCCTTAATGATATTTTTATAATATTATTTTACTCAGCGATGTTTTATGATTTTTGTATGTGGTATTTTGTTCTATTATTATCATATTTATGTCTCCATATATTTTATTCATTTTATGATATATTGTACGCTTACTAAGAATATAAGATCACGGATTTATTTTGTTTATAATCCCCTGGTTATGAAGATAGTTATATCACATAATATTTTTAGGAATGGTTCCATAAGATAATGATTATGGATAAATGTTACAAGTGAAGTCAAAATGATGTTTAAGTAAAAAATATCTAAGACACAAAACCTTTCAGTATAAATGTTATGCGACTACTTATGAGATGTATTTTTAAAATTAGGAGATTAATTTTCTATTTAATTTTTGTTTATCTAGGGTCTCTATATATACTATTTTAGGATATTAGTCATACACTCATAAAAATAGAGACCCAATTGGTCACATCATAAAATTACTTCTCATTTTAAGTATAACATTTTTTAGTATATAGACCTAATTTGAACTTCTTCATAGATTTTACATTATCTATTTTGTTGCTCATCCTTTGATAATATCTTACGTTTCTAAATTCCCCCTCCCACTTATTCCTACTCCAAGGGTCTGATATCTTATGCCAGATTAAATAAGCATGGTGCCTATTGGTTACACATAATCATAAGTCTCCTGTGAATTTATATCTTCCATATTATTATGAATAATATCCAGAAATGTTTTTTCATTCATCATCTATTAACCGAAATTTTTTCCAATATCAAGATTATACCCTATGTTGTAATATTTATCATGTTTAATTTTATTTTTAATATGATATTATTTCAATTTAACTTTTTTTATACAATTCTCAGTAGCTTGAAATAACATAGTTTTCACTCCCTATTTCGTAATTCCATGAAACGTGTATTCTAGTTTTAAGAATCAGTCCTTCCAGGAAGTTTCCATTGGATTTATTTATGGAACCAGAAACATAAATCAATTCTTTATTAAAAAGGGACCCACTTTTAAAGGCATGAATTCATTATGTTTGAACCTTACGATACATAATAATGGGCATTGGTCGAGAGGATGATAGGTCGGACTCATCACACCCTTTTGGGGGGAATTATTGTCTACTCATGGACTCTCTTTATAATTTAACATATTTTCGTGATTCCTTATGAATTCACAAAGTATATCATAAGTATCCCTTGGAATTTCCAATCACTTATTTACAATGTATGATGTTCAAAATAATCTGTTTGTATTCTAGGTTCATCATTATTAGAGATATCATTATGTATTCGAGGTTCTCCATCAATGGTATCCTCTCATATACTACTTAATGATTCTTTTAATCATCATTATGATGATATGGGGTTTTAAGCTTCTCAGTGGGGCACTATAGAATTTATTTTCTTCAAGGGAGATGAAGGTTTGGTTTGATCTTGGGAATGTGACCATAAAATGGGAAACCTACGTATCCTGGTGGAAGGAATCAGAACCCTCATAGTTCAGTGCCACTGAATGGGATGCATCATACCTTTTAATTTCATGTCTGGCCATACATTTTAATGTCATGTGTTATAGACATCTAAGATGAAGGTTCTTAGTCTAATCATAGTGTGAGACTTATTCTGAAGCATCCCAAGAATCTTGGAAATTATATGGGTTTCCTAGCAGGATCAGACCCTATTGGGAATATGGCCCCAGGAAAACATGGTTGATTTAAGGTATTTGGTTTGAACCTCAAGGTGATTTCCTAAGTATCCCATATAGATGAGAATCAAATCCCAAATATTTTGATAAGTATCATAAGAGAGTATAGTCTTTTCATAAATATATGTTTGGGCTTACTTCTTGAAAAGGATTCCTTAGTGATTTGAGTATTTATATTGGGGATGATTCGTAAAGATGTTTCCCAAATTTGGGGAATTGGGGTTGGATTCTTATATAGGACTTCCAGTGAGCTCTTCCCTAGAGAAGGCTTCCTATGTATCCATATTATGGTGGGAATCATTGTTCCAAAGTTCATTATGTCATGAAAATTCTGTAATCATGAAAAATTTCTAAGCCCATGTGATTCATGATCGATCATAGAAATAAAAGATTTTCAATGATTCAACAGGGGCATCAACACTTTTCCTTATCCACTGGAGGAAGGGGGTGCACCTATGGAGGCAAGAGTGGACGAATCCTGAGTCATCCCGAGAAGAGGGTGAGGTGACGAGCCCTCCTGTTATTCAAAATACATTGGACAGGTGTCCAATAAAATGAATAAGGGATAAAGGTTAGGGTATTACATCAGGATGGATTCCCAAGGTGATAAATCCCAACATTATTTTTAAATGGTATCAAAATTCCATGTGCCCATCTCCCCTCTGGTCTTTGGAATGGAAGAAGAAATGAGGATAAATTATGCTACCTCCTGCAAGGAAATCTTGGGGCTTACGCGAGGATGGTTTCCCAAAAATTGATCATGGTTGGGGAGGGAGACTTCTATATTACTTAAATGGAAAAGAATGTGTGAACCATAACTTCTGTACCACAGACCTGAGGTTCTGGGTCTTAGAGATCAAAAGGGGAGGAAAGAACCCAAACCCTTATTCTGATAACTGGGAACTTCCTAGAATTGTTCTTATAAGAAAGGTCCATGTGACTATGGATATAAAAATCCAAAGACACTCCAATAATCATAACCCCATTGCAAAACAAATATGGGAAACCCATGACTATGGAAGCACAAACCGAAATAAAAGATAGGCTAATGTGACATTCCAAAACATTTTATAATTCAGGAGGTTTTGATGGAGGTATCAACAAAATCCCTTTCAATCAGGGGAGAAAATAAAGAAGAATCAGTTCCATGAATGAATTTGATGAGGGATTGATGGATTTTATACTGAAGAGAGTATGTGAATAAAAGAGGGGCTCTCAAGTAGGTAAGGTGGCACAAGAATAGGCGTGCAATTAGACTTGTGTGAACTGATATTTACTTGAGCGATGAACAACATGTACAGTAATACTTGGGAATGACATGGATCATGACTTCATGAGTATTTATAGGTGGTCCCAGAAGGGGAGATCTTAAGTTCCTATGGAAGGAATTGGTGGTGCACAAGTATTTCTGATTTTGGATGGTTTGGTTTTTTGGTGCACAAGTGTTGTGGTTTTTAAACACTAAAAGGACTTATGTAAAATGATCCTCCCTTGAATCCACCTCTCAAGGTATTGATGAACTTCCATGAAAGTTTCAGAAGACTGGGGCGAAGTAATAGGGCGACCAGAGTGGCAATTCAGCTTTGGGGAAATTCATCTATACAAATAGAGGCACCAATGGTCTACTTATAGGAAAACCCAGACCCATGGAGAAAGGATATTAGGCGTTACAGTACCTTGCACGCCAACCGTGTTTTTGATTGGATATGGTGATCCTTTGAGGACTTATCCAAAATAACACATCCAATTTCCAATATCATGGTGGCGTGTAGGTATCTTGGGGGCCACATTGGGGACTTAGCCAAAATAAATGCTCTGTACCATGGAGGTTGCGCCCCTACCCCCCTACTTGACCTCACTGTTGGGCTACTGCCTTCAGTACCATCACTGACCCCCATGATACTTTCAGAGCCGCACCACGGCCTTTTTGAGCACTGTTGACGACATTTTTCCGAAAATTCATGGAACACATTTCATGGTGTCTACAAAATCCCCCCCATAGAATTTAATTTTTTCATAATGAAATGAATCTTTTTCGATGGAATAAAGTAATACACATTGAAACATTCCAATATAATTTGTTAGAATTGAGGCTACATAATTTTTTGAAGGATGTTCTAATTTTTTCCAATTTCTTGGGGCCTAGAAAGAATAGTTTGATTTTGTTTTCTAGGGTTATATGGAAAACCCCAAAAACATTATATCTATTGACTTTTTATTTCTCAATATTACCTAAACCATACAAAATTTACATTTAGTGATCTAGGAATCAACTTTTGTTCAGAGTTTCCATTAAATGATCTCAATCTAGTGAATACCATGTCTCTTAGGAGTTTTGAGTACTACATGTTGGACTATAAAGGGATAGTATTCATGCTCTATTATCTTTGAACCTATTTTTTTAAATTAGATTCCAAACAAGACTCAGTGGCTAAGAGTTACATTAATATTAATTAAACATTTTCAAGGTGAATCTTGAATCATGATTTTTATAATAACCAAATTTCAAAATTATATCAACATAAGGGGAGTCCCTTCCATGAATAAAGTTACCAATTTTTTAAAAACCAGATATGGGGTTGTGTTTTGTAGGGCCAACTGGGGAATATGCTGCATAGCCAAATTGTGGAATCGTGTGGCTGACAGTCCTAATATTTAATAATGTTATGCAAGGTAACCTAAGGGCATGTACTGCAGTGTCAAGAAAAAGTGCTCTTTAGGAATTTAACATTCTGTTGCTGATAGATAGGGGAAAATATGATTTGGGTGAATTAAGAACACAGTAGGTTGTTTTTTCAAGGATAGAAATTTTAATAATGAAAATGCTATTTTATACTGAAATATGTCAGGAATAAGAAAACCATTTATATACAAATTTGGTGGATGATTAATGATTATAATTTATCAGAAAGGGGAATTTATGATATCATATTGTACTAGTTTAGGTCACGTAGTGAGGACATTGTATTGTGCAGTTTTATGTCATGCAGTGAGGACATTGTAATGTGCAGTTTTAATTTATGTAGTGAGGACATTCTGTGGATATGATTTAAGGTATTTAGCTCTGACCAAAGGTATGAGACTCTCCCAATTTATATATAATTTATTTGGTATCATACTATCATATTCAGGTATGGAAGGGAAAATTGCAAACTGTGATATGTGAGTTTCAATATTTGAAGAATGATATAGAGGAAGCCTGTTTTCCTAGAACGAAGTTACCATAATTTGATAGACTCGTTATGGGGGTGGTATTATATTGGGACACTGGGGAATATACTGTATAACCAAATATTGGCATCTTTTGACTGACAGGCCCATTATGTATGAAACTTATGCAAGGCCACCTAAGGGCATGTGATGCATAGTCAGGCAAAAGTGCTCTTATGAATTTTGACACTCTATTGATAAAAGCCCAATAAATTTTATGGGGATTCATATTTTCTAAATCACAAAGATTTGTTTATAGGGGAAGGTAACTGAATATGGAGAGGGTATTTCCAAGAATGATTTCCAAATAATCGGAGGAATAAGACTCATATGAAGGTCTAACACAATCATAGGAGGTTTGATATCTGTATTTTTAGGTCATACAAACTTGGACCATAAAATGAAACAGCATATGATATGTGGCCAAGTGATTGAAATTGTATTTCACATTTCCTTGAACACATGGAGAGGGAAATGTGTAAACAATGGTCTTGAATACTTTCAGATAGAGAGAACAATAATAGGACAAATATACACAAATAACTATTTTAAAACACAGATTCTTGTATATTGGTATCAATGTTTGATGGGAAAAAAGACAATATAACCAAGAACAAAATTACCATTATTTAAAACCCCCATTATGGAGGCTATAATATACAAGTCCAATTGGAGCATATACTGCATATCTAAATAGTGGCATCCTTTAACTGACATGCCCATTATGTTGTCAACTTATGCAAGGACACCTAAGGGAACATACTTCATAGTATGGAAAAAGAGTTCTCTAATATTAGAAACATCATTTCCATAAATTGTATGAAAGATTATGAAGATGTAGAAATACTCAAGATTAAGAGTGATAATTAAGGAAGGGGGTTATTACCAATGCATATGAGAAATATTTGAACCAAGATTTTCAATGAGTTTGATTTTTTTACATAGATATAGCTCATATGTAAAATGGAGACTTTCATTATTTCATATGAGTTAATATTATGATGTGAAATTTTAAGTCATGTATGGGGGAATTTTCAGCTCCATAAGGAATTGAAACACATAATTTATATAAAGAATCCTTTTAACCAATTCCTAATCCCATAATAGAAATTCTCGGTGTGAGAAACAAGAAGTAGTAAGGGTTTCTTCTATAATACAAAGGTGATACAAGTGATGAATGGGGGAGTAATATTTCCATGCAGTTTAACATCATGCGATAAGGAAAAATATAAACCGATGTGAAAATAAATACATATTGTAACTGGATTAAAGGATAAAACCCAAGTGACACTATGTGTCTTGATGGGAAAAGAATAAATTAATACATAGTTCTTAAAGCATTCCCTATACAGATTTGATTCATATACAAGGAATAAAGGTTTTTTATCACGGTTAGGCCCATGATTGAAGATCTAGGTGTCTCTGTGTATGTCAAATAGATGAGAATCAAGACGTACATAGTTATTTAAGCAATCATTCCTCCTGAAAATCGAGTTTCACATGAAGAATGGGGACTTTTGACACATTATGAGAGAACAGTTAATCATAAAACATAATATGGTATAAGGACCAAAGTATATATCTTAAAGAAACACTCTATATAGATCTGATTCATAAACAATTGGAGAAAAGAAAAATAAGAATTTTTTTGATTATGGTTGGGGCCCAAAATTGGATATTTAGGCGTCTCTACATATCACTTTGTAATTGAGAATCAATCCATACTTAGTTCTTGACTCATGGTCCCTATGCAGATCCGACTCATGCATAAGGTATAGAGGGAATAATGTGCCACTAAGGAGTAGTGATGTTGTCAATAATGATTTCTTGTGGAAGTTTCTAATGATAAATAGAGAAAATGTTAGACGTACAGTTTAATGTCATGCAACGAGGACAGATGGTGTCATGCAGTTTATTGTCTTGAAACATTGATGGTGTAGTGTTTAGTTTTTCTAGTCTTCAAATGAGTACATGGGGGATGTGCATTTTTTAGTCTTGCAGCGAGGATATGGGGGCTGTGCAATTTTTAGTCTTGTAGTGAGGACATGGGGAATGCTACATAAAGTACTTATTCAATAATCTCACATTGTTTAGAGTTTTAATAAGCTCTCCATCCTTTGAGAATAAGGCATAACCTCCACTTGAATAGACATATTCTATAGAATAAGTGCCTTCACACTTTAGCTCAATATTTGGGGGTTTCTTCCCAAGTATTATCAGAGTCCTAAAGACCGATACCAATTCTCCTTGAATAAATGAATGGAGGTGATCTTTCTTGTTAAAAGCTCGTTCTATTCTATTCTGATAGACTTCTAAATGGTGCAATTTATGCATTATTTTCTTTTCTAATAATTCCAACTCATTAAAAAAAATTAGACCTCTCATCTATAGAAAACTGATCATAGATTGCAACTCTGAGTGAAGGCAATTACATTTCAATTGGAAAAAGAACTTTGGTTCCATATAACAATGAATAACGTGTTGCTTGGGTGGTAGTACGAGTATTTTTACGATAATCCCATAAATAATTAAAAATATTATTAGGCCATGATGTCTTATCTTTATCCGCCATATTCTAGAGTATATTTGATATGGTCTTGATAAAGGCATATATCTGATTATTGGCCACCGCATGATAGTGAGATGAATGGTTGGATTTTATATTATGCTCCTAATATAACTTCATTACCTCAATCGAACAAAAATTGGGATCATTGTCCATAAATATATTATAAGGGACACCAAATCTAGTGATGTTGTTATTTTTGACAAAACTAACAATGATTTTGGATCTGAATTCTTTGAGAGGTATTGCCTTGGCCCATTTAGAAAAGTATTCATTAGCAGTAAAGATATACTTGAACTACTAAGATGTAGCTGGAGGATAAGGCCCTATTAGATCCATTCCCCATGTGGAAAATTTCCAAATGTATTTAGATATATGTAGAAACTCTTGGGGTTGAGGAATGAATTTTTCTTGCACATGGAAGGGATGACATTTCATAGTGAAATCTGTGAAATCCGGAATAATTGAAGGCCAAAAGTATCCAAGCCTTCAGATCTGATTAGAGAATATGTGCCCAGAATGGTGGGCACCACAAGCTTCTGTATGTACTTATTTTATGAATTGTTCAGTCTCACCTCCATCAATACATCTGAAGAGGATTCCATTAAAGCCTCTCTTTTACAGGATTTTTTGGTGTTCTGGTCTATCATAAAGAGCTAAATTCACCACTCATTATCATATATGTTATTTTTCATCCCTATTCAGTGGAAGTACTCCATTTTGAAGATATTCTATGATGGATGTTCTCCAACCCATGGTATTACCATTTGGATTAGAAATAGGGCTAATTTAATTAACTTCCTTCATTTTGGTTTGAACAAAAGGTGAGACCCCATGATGACGGGATAGATTGATAATTGTATCATCCCAATTTGGATCTTCCAATGGAGTTTCTGAATTAGCTAGTGCATCTACATGGGCATTTTTTGATCATGGGAGATCAGAAAATGTCGGATCTGAGGTAAATTCATCCATTACCTTATGACGTAATCACACAAAGGTATTAACTATTCATTTTTAATAGAATATTCCCCTTTGATTTTCTTGATTACCAATTCTGAATCATATTTTACCTTCATGTGATTCATTTTCACCTGAAGTTCCAATTCAAAACCAACAACGAGAGCTTGATACTCCACCTAATTGTGGGTTCAACATTCTGATAATAGGAATGAATAAGTCAACAGTTCCTTTTCTAGGGAGATGAGGACAATTCCTATCCCAAATTTATTGAGTTTAGGGTTTTCCATTCTCTTCCCTGTTGGACTTATGGAAGCACCATCAATGTACATTTCCCATGTTTGTGAATTTTCTTGAATAGAGAAGACCAATTCATCATGATGTTCAGTATTTAATGATGTATCTTCCGCATATGGATACTCAGCATGGAATTCGGCTAGTTCATGGCCATTTATTTCCTTTTTAGGAACAAACTGAATATTAAATTGTTCCAAAATAACTGCCCACAATTCCAAAATCCCTCTAAGAATATAATGATTGAGGGTAAATTTGAGTGGGTTTTTTCAAGATACAAAATTGGACCTCATTATGTTGTATGTAGTGCCTCAATTTCTAAATGCAAATATTAATTCCAGGTTTCACATTTCAATACTTGAATATCGATTTTCTACATCAAGCACTGTTTAAATGTTATAATAAAGGTTATTTTCATTCTCAGCATCATTATTTTGGGCAAGAAAGGCATCTATTGATCCCTATATAGCTGTTACATAGAGAATAAGTGGTCTCTAATCAATAGGTGGCAATAATAATGGTGGAATCTAGAGATATTTCATGAGGGCATCATATTCTTCATGGCAGTATTCGGTCCATTGATAAGTGACTCCCATCTTCATTAATCTGGTGAAGGGAAAACATTTGCCTGCTAAATTGGAAACAAAGCGCCGAATATAGGCCATGTGTCCTTAGATTCCTCTTAATTTTTACAAATTTCACGGAGGTGACATAGTAAGGATTCATTGTTTTTATTAGGATCGACATCGATTCCATAATGGCGTACAACGAAGCCAAGAAACCTTCCACAGGTTACCTCAAAAGCACATATCAAGGGGTTCATCATCAAGAGGTGTTGCTGAAGTTAATAGAATATGGTTTCCAAATATGGAATGTGATTAGAAAATTGTCTGGATTTGACCACAAAATCATCCACATAACATACAACAAATTTCCCTAAAAAGAATTTAAAGATTTGATGCATGGCATGTTGGTATGTTGCGCATGCATTCTTTAAGCCAAAGGGCATTACCCGATAGCAAAACATGAATTGAGGGGCTCTGAAGGATGTAGATTCATCATTCACTCGGGCCATATGAATTTTATTTTACCCATAGTGTCCATACATTAATAAAAGAGCTTCATATATATCCATTTCATCAAATAAAATCTTTGTAATCAGAACTAGAAAATCATCTTGAGGACAATGTCGGTTAAGTTCTCTGAAATCAACACAAACTCTAATTTTACAATTCTTATTTTTCACTGGGACAATGTAGGATAACAATTTGGGATATTGAACATCCTGAAAATTTTATCCTTTTTAATCTTATCAACTTCAGCTTCAATTTTTGAGGCACGAGTAGGGTGTGATCATCTTGCTGCTTGCTTCAATCAACAATGTTCTTCATGAAAACCCAAATTATATGTGTCTACATTAGGATTATGTCCTATAATTTTTGTATAATTCCAAGAAAATATATCTCTATGTTGCTTTATAAAATATGTATACACCTCTTTCTCTTCAAAGGTCATGGATGCACTAATTAGACTGGGGCATGGATCTTCTTTTGTACCCAGATTTATTTCTATGAGCTCATCTACGGTTGTAGAGACAGCTTCCTCAAATGCTGAAGGACATCCCCAAGATCTCACTCTTCTTATTCATTATGTTTCACTTATTTTATTTCTACACTCATAGTAGATGATGAGTAAAAACGTCTAAAGGTAGGAGAGGAATCAGTTTTTGAACGTCCTGAAGAAGAGGCAATCATATATGACCCTATTGATGATGAAGGATCATCCTGAGGTAATAAAGAGTAGATGATGGATTGGGAATCAATATATTTGTCTTACTTTGTAGTTGATATAATTTCTCATACACTGATTGATGAAGTAAATTATTTCTGTAGTACAACAGATGAAATGAAAACATCTCCATTTAGGCTTCCATCACTACTTGGTGAATCACAAATCTCTCCCATGTTTTCAGTCTCAGTTTCCATAATTGAAATTATGTATGTTATTTGACAAGTTCATGGATTCAGTTTTACCATTTCAATTTGATAAATGGGTAGCATATAATCTATATTCAAATGTATGAATGGATTTTCTGGGATCGTTTCAAGTACATTCAGAGCATTAACTCTAGTTATTTCTTTTTTCATGGACTTCATTTATTTTGTGTGATAAAACTATACATAAATGTATTAAGATTAAAATGTTTTTAACAGAGCCTTATCACCATACAATGTCTTGATTTGACTATTGAAATAGTACATAAGACATTGGTGGTATGACGAATGTATGGATTCATGTTGATGAAGCCAAGGACATCCAGGTAAAATGTTGAAAGTTGTGTCCTGAAGAACAACTAGGAAATCTGAATTAGACACAATATCTCCAAACATTGTTCTGAGTGTAATTTCTCCCAAAGGTTCTTGTTCATTCTTGTTATATCATAGGATCGAAAATGTTGAAGGAGATAAATCATATTCATTCAGTACCAATCCACAAAGTGTACAAACAGAAATGAGGTTGAATCCAGAGTCATTATCAATGAAGTATCTTCAGATGTCTATATCATTGACTTTTCCATACAAATAAAAGGGTCTAATATTTCCATTTAGAACATCATCATAATATTCATCTATAAAAGATATGACTGCATGAAATTCTTCAAAATCATTTTCTATATGGTAAACCTCAACCGCCGCAACTTCAGTTTCAAACATTTCAGGACTTGAAAAGGTCTCAATGAGTTATTCTTGATGATATTTTGATAGATTCAAAGCATCCAAGAATCATAACATGGATGGTTAATGGGAAAAATATTTCAAGAAATCAAACTTTTGGTCCAAAGGTTGGCATTTTTCTGGATGAAAATGTGTATTTTGTATGTGTTTTGGAAGTTGATGCTTCTGATGTAGATGTACTCTGTGTCAGAGTAGAAGCTGTAAATACTCATGGCTTTTGTAAATTAGGCTAACTAGATCTATTCACTTGCTGAGAGGTAGATGGTGTGATGTCTAATCGGGCTTCCATGATAATTGTGTCTGAACCAAACCTATATTGCATTGAAGAAACTCCTTGTTCTTCTTGAGCCTGCAGAACGGCTCTTCCATGAGTTTCTACCGCATATATGGTTCGAGCGGGGGTATAGTTGAAATGGTGGTTTCTATAATTCCCATTTCTTCCCATATTTCCTTGAACCTGGAATCTTCCCCAAGATCCCCAATTAGGTACATGGAATTCAGGATCATTATAATCAGAATCACTATTGGAATAAGGATCTGTTAAATGTATATTGTTGACAGAACCAAAGATTAATTCTTCATCTGATATAGATTCTTTGTGACAAGTTAATTCTGATTGATCCATTTGGCGGGATGGTGCCAGTTTTTTTTAAATAGATGGCATGAATTTTTCCTAGGTAATGGAAACATTGGGCTTAATGTGATATCATATTCTCCGGACTTCACTTTGTCCTTATAATCACTTCGCTTCATTTAGGATTGACCATTTGATGAAGGTGGTTTTACTATGGAAGAAGACACAATCAGTTGTTTCAACTATGTTTGTAAAATGTATTGAGTCTAGTAGATCATTTTCTTGATCATCCGATCATCATATTTCTGGGAATTGTTTCTTTTGACTTCCTGGCATTATCCTTCTTCATCTAGATTAGTGGTAGTAACACATGTTACTTGAGATGAGGAACTTTTCAGTTTCAGTTGTCCAGAATCTACCATAATTTTCTAGAGGTCCTTGAAAACAAAACATTCTTAGATGGAATGCCCTAACATCTGGTGAAAGGAAAAATAATTCGAAAGATATTTATGTCCTTATTTATATGGTTTCTTCGACCTTGGAAACTAAACATAATTTTTATCTAGAGCTGAGATGATATAACTAGGAACTTGTTCATTTCGTAAATAATAATCATTTTTATATAATTACTCAAAATGTTTTTGCATTTGATCTCTTTGATCATCTTGATGAGGTGCTCATTTTTGCTGATGCTCAGGGGGCGAATCCCTTCGATATGATGAAGGTCCTGAAGTAGAATCAGGTACATGTGCTTTCTTGAATGTTATTATAGCAGATTTTTCCTTTCGATCCCCATACCCAGAGCTAATGGAATTACATGAGTTTTATCCTTAGTTTCTATAATAGGCTCTTCAATCTGTTGAGCAATTAAAGTAAGGTCTCTAAACCCTATAGTGTATTTCACAGGGTTCAATGGTGTGTGTAACTCATCACATTTATTTTACACAAAAATTTGTAGCAACTCTTCTTGATGGAGTTCTATACTTAAGGAATATGTTAATCCTTTCCATTCCGCAATGAAATATGAAACTCTTTCATTCTACCTTTTTTTACAATTGGTAAGATAAAAAACTGTCATCTTTGGTAGCATTGAGATAAATTTAAGAATGGATTTATGACAGAGATCGTCCCATCCAGTAATTGATCTAGAATGAAAAGTTGTATAACAAAACAAATCTGGTCATTGTAATGACTACACAAAACACATAAGCTTTACTACGTCTTATTGTTGAGGAGTTCACATCATCAGATCATAATAAGAAAAAAAATGTGTTAAGTGTTGTTCTGAATCTCCTGAACCATTAAATATTTGGAATGTGATATTCACAAATTGTTGGGGGAGGAATTGTAACTACCCATTCAGAGTAAGATCTCTTTTCCAGCTAAACTAGTGCACATTGTTTCTATATAGCTTCCAATTGAGTTTTAATGAAAAAATTGTATTCATAAAAATTTGTGGAAGATCCAGATGAGATGGAACATGTGCAGGTATAGAAATTGGATGTTGACGTGGTGCAATAACCAGAAAAACTACTAATGGTGGTGTGGATATTTTCCTTGGATAACCCACGGTAATAGGCCTATCAAGATGTGTTTGATCCTACCTCTATTACGTACCCAATGCAGGGAATTCATTCTCCACATCTATAGTTACTCCAAATCCTCTTTGTTGAGGAGACCCTACATGATTTACATGTTGAGGACCCTCAAGGGGAGTACATTTGGAAGAAATTCAACTTCGAAGTAAATCTGTATTGAGTCGTTTCAACTCTTTCATTTCCTCTTCTTAATGTGAAAATCATTCTTCAAGAGAAGGAGATTAACCTTCACCAATGGAAAAGTGATATGTAATCTGAATTTTTCCTTTCCCCTTGATAGATGCCTTTTGGAGGGGTGGGAGTTGGTTATTTGAAGAGATACCTAGATTCTTTGGTAAGCATCTGATTTTAGGTACACATGCCTTATTCATTTATCGCAGAGTGTACCGTGTTATGGACTATAACACCAACTTCTGATTCCCCTAAACTGGACACATTTTCTGGAGGATCTTCTATAGTGGGGTAAATGACATTCACTGACGCATAATGCATCGATGGAATTCTATCATTATTTTTGTGAGATCGTCTCCTTTTGTATCCTATATGAGACTCTATTCTCATATATGATGAATTCCTGGTAACTCTTTGGCAGATATTAACCCGAATGGAATCCTTAGATAGTTCAGTTGTACGCTCTCATTGTGTCTTCTTCCCTAATCAAGATAAAATTAACCTGTTAAGGAGGGGATTGTTGTTGTGAAAAGCCCCCAACCCTGGAGGATGGGGTTGTTCTTGTTCTTATTATTAAAATATTTGATCTTTGATTCATGAATTTTATGGTCGAATTAAATGAACCCACACCATTGCAAGATAAGGTTATTACTGAAATTCTATGGATGAAATTCGTGCAACTGCACTTTTGGTTTTTTGAATATTGGTTTAGACATTAGCTGGGTTCATTATCCGAAAACCACTCAAATATCATGTTTCATAATATCTCTTTTAAAATTCAGACATTTGAATTCTCCTATGGCTGACATCCTCTATGTGGAACACCAACTCAAGACTCTTTGATACTAGATGTAAATGTAACTCAATAACTTATTTTATTTGGGCCTGACTTTGATGAGATCTGGTTGGGGCTTTTTCTTGAGCATACATTCAATTACATACAAAATCTATTGATTGTGGACAACCATGGAAAATAAAATTGCATGAGACCACATTTGGTGGATATTGATAATTTTGGAGAGAAGAGAAATGCAATTCTCCATATGCACCCCATCCGTTGATATGAACACTAGATGTGGAATCAGAAATTAACTGACATAGCCTCTCTAGATCATTGAGGAATTAATGATAAATGATTCTCTATTTTTTCAACATTTGGATATTGGGAAACTGATAGAGATGCCTAGTAAATTTGTCATTTCATCCCTTATATCAACTTTACATGATTTTTATATTCATAATATGGCAATACTTTGGTTTTCAAATGACAAAGTTTTTTCAATAAGTTGAGGTGATATCATGAATACAATCTTCACTCATCTATTTTGGAATGTTATATTGATAATTTTCCAAAGGCCAAAACATTACTGGTACTTCTCCTTTAGCCAATTATTTTCTCATGTTTAACATATCTTCATCATCTTTCACTGTAGTTATTTCCACATTATCTGACCAAAGTGGATGCTTTGTATTAGAAGATAAATGACCCATGGGATCCTTGGATAATGAACGTTCCCTTAATATGACTTCTATTTGAGAAAGTGTTTCACCTGTCAATGAAAAGGCATCAGACATAACTCACCTTGTGTTTGCAAGTTCCTTGAGAAAGGAGGGATTTCTCATCGTAACAATATCAATTATAAAATTATATTGACATTGAAAAATAGTATTTTGGAGTGGAATTTTGCAAAAAAAAATCCATCATGGGGAGTATCACCATGGTGGATTACAGCAAGGGATGAATCCTCTTGCTCCTTATTCTTCTTCTCACACGGAGGGTTTTCCTGACTCTCATCTAGAGGTAGGTACTCTGGATTGACTTAATTATCATGAAGCAAGACGTTATGATTAAGTGTCCAATGAGGAACATCAAAATTACTACTACCACTCCCATAATTTGATAATGAGATAATAGGATATTGAGCTGCAATATATAAATATCTGAGGGATTCAAGAACTCCAGTACTAAGGGGATCCAAATCGCAGCATGACTCTTTATTTTCAAAAAGTGTTGTGCGAGACTTCGTCTTGGATGTTATCTTATACTTAGATGGAGCCACATTCTCAGAAAAGGGGTTATCATGGGAATGTGTATGTTCTTACCTTGGAGTGGTTACCAGAGTGGACCTATTACCTCCAATTCAAATTGGTGTATGTTCCTAATGTTATTGTAAATATGATAAAGGGGAGTATGACCCATGACCCTCCTGGACTGGAATAGATGTGTGTTTGTTATCCAGTTTGGAATTTTGATATGTCATCCCATGTGTGGGGAAAGATTTATATGTATGTTCCTATAATACTGGTGAAGTGGTTGTTATAATGTTCTAGAATGCTTCCAGAATATGGGTAGGGATTTCTTTTTTCCCTTTCACCATTGATAAGATGTGTTTGGTGACTTCTGTATCCAGAATGTGATTATACGTCCATTACATATTTGGAGTAGGTGTATATATCTGCTCCTGCCCTCCTTTTCCTTTCAATGGGAATTGACAGTACTCATGTATGGGGGCGGAGAGTTGGGTATTCCCCAGATTTTTCGTCAGAGCTTTCTGACTATCTTCTCCAAATGGTACCAAATGAGACTGTTGGAAGATGTGATGATCATTGGAAGGTGTTTGTGTATTCTGGTTGTTTCCTATCATATATGGTTGATGAACTTCCATCAATACTGGAATACGATATTATTGACAGAATTAGTGATTGTAAACAAGTGTATGTTTTTGTTTACCATATTCCACCACATTAGATTGGTGGGATTATTTAAATGTAGTCAAATGATCTTGCTGACTGGTTCATATCTTGTAAGCAGGATCATGTGATTATTCAGGGTATTACACTAGATTTATATGGTGCGATTGGTGGTTTGTTTCCAGACTAGTCTACTGAGCAGAAAAATTAGGACGGGCGGGTGTATGTGCTCATTCGATGATCACCATCAAGTTAGGTTGATAGGCTTCTCCAATAGGTGTAGATGTAAGAACCTAGTCCCTGTTGACCATACATTGTCCTCGAATGTTCATCTTCTGTTTCTGGGTTTTAAATACCTTGGAAAAATGTTCACAGGCAACACCCCCTTCATGTTGGGGTTTCACTACCGCACAATTAGGCTGGAGGCGATTACTTGTGGGAATCCTCATGAAAGGCTCCTATATTATTGACATTAGGTCATGAGTGTCCTTTTGATCCACCACCCTATAGTATGGGAGGGATTGATTATTGCGTTCTATGGATAAGGACCTGAAACGATTGAAGAAGGTGGTTGGAACTGTCTACTTCTTCATCATTGGTAATCCTTGGTCGGATGATTGAGGATTATTATTTAGCAGCATGGCTTCCCGAGCATCCTCCAATGTCAGGATTTTACAATGTCGGTGATATTCCTTTACCAGCACATTAGAGTACCATTTTTGAATATAATGGGTTGGTGATAATCTCTTTCCCATGGATGGGGATCCAGTTTGAGCAAAATTTGGGAAGTTCACAAATGTTGTCTTAAAGAAATCTATTTTGGATTGAAGGTAATTATGAGAAAAACATGAAACAACAACATTCTCCATTAATGAAACAACTTTTTAAATTGATACATATTTGATTGATTCCTTTTTCTTGACTTCCTTTATAAATTTGATAAGATCCTAACAGGTGGGTGACATTATTAACTTGGTTAAATATTCACGTCGGTATCACCATTTTGTTTCATAGTTCCTTGAAACATGTATTATAGTTTTATGAATCAGTGCTTCCATGATGTTTCCATTGGATTTATTTATGTAACTGGAAACTTCCAATAGTTCGTTATCCAAAGGGGAACTTCTTTCCAAAGTCAGGAGTTCATTAAGTTTGAACATCATGATACTTAAGAACGTGCAATGGTCAAGAGGATGGGAGGTCGGACTCATCACTGCCTTTTGGGGGGAATAATTCTCTAAATTTGGACCCTATTTATAATTTAAGATATGTTCTTGAATCATTATTAATTCACCAGAAATATAATATGTATCACATGGAAATTTCAATCACTTATTTAGCATGTGAAAATTTTAAAATCATGCATATGTATTCGAGGTTCATCATTATTGGAAATATCTATATGTATTTGAGGTTCTACATCAATGATATCTTATCTTATATTACTTAATGTTTCATTTAATCATCGTTATGATGATTCTAGTTTTTAAGCCACTTAGTGGGGAACTCTAAAATTTATTGTCATCCAGGGAGATGAATTATTTGTTTGATCTTGGGATCGTGCATATAAAATGGGATACTTTTGAATCCTTGTGAAAGGAATCAGAACCCTCATAGTTCGGTGCCGATGAATGGGACACATCATGCCCTTTAAGGTCATGTGATATGGACCTATCCATACAGTTTAATGTCATGTGGTATGGACATATAAGCGGAAGGATCTTAGTCAAAACATAATGAGGGTCTAAAGTTGAAGCAACCTAAGGATCTTGGAAAGGATATGGGTTTCCAAGTAGGATCTTCTCTTATTGGGAATATGTCCCAAGAAGAATAGATTTATTTTATGGAATTGGGTTTGAACCTCAAGGGGGCTTTTTATGTATCCCATATAGATGGGAATCAAATCCCATGTATTTCGATAAGTCTCTTAGGAGAGTATCATCATTTGAGAGAAATAATTTTGTGCATACTTCCTAAAAAGGATGCCTTGGTGATTTGTGGAAATAATTTGAAGCTAATTTATAAGGAGGGTTCCATAATTTGGGGAATTGGGGTTGGATTTATGAAGAGGACATCCAATTAGCTTGGTCCCTAAGTATGCTTCCTACATCTGCCAAATATGGTGGGAATCAGAGTTCTCATAGTTCATTACGTCATGAAAATTTTGTAATCATGAAAAATCTCTAAGCCCATGAGAGTCATTCCTGATGTGAGAAACAAGATAATGTAAAATATTCAACAAAGGAACCAACACTTTTCCTCCTGCAATGGATGAAGAGGGAAGACCTATAGAGGTGAGAGTGGACGAATCCTGAGTCAACCTGAGAAGAGGGTAAGGTGATGAGCCCTCCCTCTACTTACTTTACATTGGACAAGGGTCCAATGAAATGAATACAGGATGAAGGTTAATGGATTACACCAGGCTATCTTCCCATGGTGACAAATCCTGACGAGATAGGGAAAGGGTAAAAAAAGTCCATGTGCCCATCTCCCCTATAGTCTTTGGCACTGAAGAAAAAAGGAGGATAAATGATGCAACCTCGTGCAATAAAAGCTAGGGGATTACTCTATGATGGTTTCTCAAAAATTGATCCTTGTATGGGAGGGAGACATCAATTTTGATTAAATGAAAAACAATGTGTGACTCATACCTTCCCTATTAGAGACATGAGGTTCCGGGTCTTAGATAAGAGAAGGGGAGGAAAAAACCCAAACCCTTATTCCCAGTACTGGGAATTTCCCAGCACAATTCCTGGGAGAATGGTCCATGTGACTGTGGATATACAAACCCATAAACAATCCATGAATCCTAACCCCATTTTGAATCAAATGTGGGAATCCTCTGACTATGGAAATAAAAACCCTAATATGAGACATTCTAATATGCCTTTTCTAATGGTTTGACAACTCAGGAGGTTTTGGTGGAGGTATCAACAGAATATCTTTCAAAAAAGGGAGACAAAGAATAATAAGCCCTTCCATGAATGGATTTTAAGAGGGATTTATAGATTTTATACTAAAGAGTGTATGTGAATCAAAGTGGGGAACTCAAGTAGGTAAGGGTGCACCAGTATGGGTGCGC
Source organism: Viscum album (assembly GCA_963277665.1). Taxonomy (NCBI): domain Eukaryota; kingdom Viridiplantae; phylum Streptophyta; class Magnoliopsida; order Santalales; family Viscaceae; genus Viscum; species Viscum album. Next base: position 306,197,777 of record OY728166.1, read on the forward strand.
ATGTAGTCTTGGGCAACCAGATATTCACTTATGCAGCTAAAACCCTATATGGTAATACTTGGGAAAGAATTGGGTCAATCCTTCAAGAGTATTCATAGGTGGTCCCCGAAGTAGAGCACTCAGGTTCCTATGTAAGGAATAGGAAGCACATAAGTATTTCTAATATGGGGAGGTTGGGAATTTCCAGCACCCAAGTGTTATGGTTTTCAAATAATAAAAGGACTTATGTCCAATTATCCTCCCTTTAATCCATCTCTCAATGTAATGAAGAATTTCGTTGAACGTTTCGGTAGACTGGATCGAAGTACTTGGGCGACCATAGTGGCAATTCTGCTTCGGGGAAATTTGTATGTACAAATAGAGGCCACAAGGGTCTATTTATAGGAATGAATAGGACCCTGGGAGAAAGGAGATTTGGCGCGATCCTTTGAGGACTTATCCAAAATAAATCATTCAATAACCTCCTTCATGTTGGAACATAGGTGTTTTCATGTAGGTATCTTGAGATACACTTTGGGGTCTTAGCAAAAATAATTTCTCCATAACGTGGTGGCTGCACCCCTATAACGGTGCTTCGACTTCGTATCAGGCTACATTCCTGGTCCATCGGGCTGATGTCTTCTCTACCATCACTAACCCCCTTGAAAAAATTCATTGTCACACCACGAACATTTTTAACCTGGTTGAGGACATTTTGTGTAAAATTTCATGGAACACATTTCATGGTATCTACACTCCCACAAACTTATGTAAATAATCAAATATTTTTTTTATGATTTCTCGGCTTCAAGAAACCTTGATTGATTGTTATTTAATTCTTCTTCGTTTAGTTCCAAAATCATAACAAAATAATTCACCATCTTTTTTGTCAAAGAAACAGTTATATTGAGTTTTTTATTTACAAAAAGGTAACATTAATACCTTTTTAGAATCTCTTCATTTCTTTAATTCTCAATGAAATCATATTTCATTAATATTTTTATCTCCTAATAAACATTATTTTTCTTATCAAGATTACCCTCATGTTCAACCTTCAATAACTATAACTTATATGTATCTTCTATTTATTTCTTTTTGAATGAGTTTTCATATTATTTATCAACATTATCCATGATATTTTTGTTTTTTTAATAATAACTTCTACAAAATAACTACATAATGATGAGTAACCATCCAATTTTTTCTCATAAAATTTTTTATTTTCTTTCATGGAAAATTATTATTATTATATATATTATTTTAAAATTCCTTTAACAATTGACCTTATTTATTATATAAATACTTTCTTCATACTAATCATATTTATATTGAGTACCATTCGTTATTAAATAATTTATTTCATTATGACTAACTCATCCACATTTATATCTTTTTACTATAGGTTTTCCTTTATAATTTTCCTTTATTTTTCCAAATTTCATTGGGATAAAATCTATAATCTTAATATAATTTTAATTTACTTATTAAACATCTCAAGATTCACGTGGGATTTCATCTTCCACTTTATTGATTTTTATTTTTCTCATGGATTCAAAAAATATTAATTCCTTGGGATTATTCTTGAATATTGGATCTTGCCTATCTTATATGATACGAGAATGATATACAATTAATCTAGGGTAATCTATTATTTTTCTTCGAATATAGTAATATTAGGACCATAACCATCTATAATTACCTCATTGAATTCTTGAAAATAGAAAATAATTCTATTTTTTCTCCCGAACATTTGATGTTTCTAACAATTTCATTACCTCTTTTGATGTATCAACAAATAGATTCTACAAAACATATTTTCATATATTCAAATTTTATGTTCCATATTATCAATTTTGATTCTTAAAAATTAAAATTACCTTAAAAATAAATTCTAGTTTTTTTTAAATTTATATTTCTAATTTAATGCACATCGCTTTTGTATAAATGTTTTTTGATAAGGAAAAATGTTTGTACATTATTACATTTTCATCATCATTTAGATTTATCATAACAAAAAATTAAATTAGATAATCTATCTAAATAATTGTAAAGACCATAGTTTCTACATCAATTAATTATATAACAATAGAATAAATATAAGATATCATCCTACTTTTCCTTCCATGGTAATTTTTTATCAAATATAAGAGGACCATTATTCTGAATAGATATTATATTATCTATCTCTGATATACATTGAATAAAAAATAGGAAACCAAGGTTCTATGATTCCATTTAAAATTCCAAAAAATGATCTATAATACTATGAATGGTGGTTTGAATCAGTGGTAGTATTTTTTTTATTTGTTCTCTTTGAAATAAAACCATGTAACTTTTTTGAGTACAATCCAATCAAAAATTATTTATTAACCTTATCTGAATATATTAGAAAAAAAATTAATCAATGAAAAAAATATTATTATAAAGGTCACCCCTATGGTAGGTGACAGCGTCCTTTATGTGATCATTTAATGTTTGATCACTAGTTTTTTACATTCATAAATAATTATTACAAGTGGGTTTAGATAGTTATTTTAATGTATATTGTATAGTTTCCTAACACTATACCTCTGGAAAGAAATTATAATAGTCACCAATAGTAGAAAATAATGAGACAACTTGTTAATGAATATGATCTACCTATTTATTTTATTATTTTTTTTAACATATCCAAATATGATATTCTTCATATGTTTTAAGTATTTTTAATACCATAAAAAAAATTTATGTATTACATACTGACTGAATGTATTCCCAATTTTTCATAATGATTTGTGCTTACATGGGATCAGGCACAAACTCACTTCTTTCATCTTCCTCTATAGAAATAGTTATATAGAAAAACAATAAGGATACATTTACCAATATCTAGATAAATATTAAATGGTATTATGTGATGTTAAATCTCACTTTCTCCTCCTCCTCCTTCTACAACTGAATATCTTTAGTTTCTCACACGTCAATACTCTGAATGTTCTTTTCATCATTGTTTTTTTTTCTTCATCTTCACTGTAAATTTATAGTTCTCACCGTTACTATATACTTATACTTAAGTTTACATATTAATATCTTTAATTGAATGATGAATTAAAAAATAATTCATAATTCAATAATTTCTATGAAAACCATTCAGTTAATGAATTATTGAATGTTCACTTAATATATTTTTACTTCATAATCATAAACATGTTTCTCCTTTTGAATATTCATGTAGTAATGTTTCAATAATCATATATTATTCCCCTTCTATTGATATCATAAATCTTTTTAATATTATTGAAATACTCATCATCACACTGGACAAGGTTTGACTATTATTTCTTCCTCGGATGGATTCAATGCCATGGTCTTATTATACATGACATGTTATTAACACTAATTCTTCAAAATTCATGAATAAATGTATTGAATCATGATTATGAAGAAAAATGATATTTAAAAAAACAAGGAATAAAACGGACATAGTTTAAGTTAATTTTATTATGTATTTAATGAAGTTGCAACATTTTAAAGAACATCCCTTGTATAAGAGTCAATGAAACTTTAATTTGTTTATAAATACATTGATTTTTTGATTTTTAACTTAAAATTATCTCTCATTATACTAAATTATGCTTATTTTCTCCAATTATGTTTCGAGTAATTTCTTAATTTCAGGTTGAATGAATCTTATGTTTGAGTGAAATCACTCAAACGTACATTAGTGTGCCATCAATTCCTATGTATTTTTTCATAATCATATATTCTATAAGTGACTAATATTAATTTTTAGATGACTATTACATAACAAAAAATGTTACTTATATGAAAAAAAACATTCTTTACTTTCTTGTTGACATTATAATTTCTTTTACATGATCTTCATATGATTCTTACACAATTGAGAATTCACTAAATACTGATAATCTATTCATATATTATATTACACATAAATAATGTTACTCTTAAATTATCTTGAAAATCATTAAATTTTCTAAATTTATAGTATCTTCTTAGTGTTTTATAATATCATGTTTTTGTAGGATCTTATTCATAAAATACTCATCTAATTTTCATCAGAAATATAAAAAAATATTAATATAGAACTTCCTCAAAAAATTCTCAAAACTACTCCACATGCCTCAACTCATCAAATGCATTCCATCACATTTGAATCACATCCCCAATAGGTTCCATATATTTTCAAAATGGTTAAAAAAGATAATCCAAAAAATCCACTCGGTTCCTCAAGACCATTTACATGGACTATCAATATTCCAAGGAATATATTAAACATATAATAATAAAATATTTATTCAATGAAATGTTATTCCTTATCTAAATAAATAAATATTATATTTAATAATATTATGAATAAATGTTTAATTTAAGATTCATGAAACTAAATAGATATTTATATTAATATATTTAGTAAAATTTTGAATAAATTCATATTTATTTATTACCATGTCAACAATAAATAAGAAATAACATTCGAATTTTATAGTATAAACTTGACTATTTCATGGTTGAATATTGGAGATATAATTTACATGAATAATAATTATACTATAAGATAATAATAACATTAGTAATTAATATTATATTCAATATAATTTAATGTGATTATGGATACACATTTTACGTGACCCACTATGGCTCTTTATTAGTGGAATTAATTGAACCTATCTAAATTCCATGACCAACTTCTAGTAGTATATAAACGAACCCATAGAGAAAAAACTCAATATCATAATGAAAAAACCATTTAGTTGATGCTAATTTGATTCATATTCTTTTTATTGACTAATATCTCATTAAGTAGGATGCACAATTATATCATAACCCTATTCCCATGATTTATCATTCATTCACATTTTGAAATGAAAATAATGATCAAATAAAATAGACATGGATTTAATCAGATAGTTACATATAAATGAAGGGTCTAGAGATATCATCTTCCATCGGTATTGAATGAAAAAATCCATTTCTGGATTATTCAATTAATTTTATGTCACTTATAATGCACAAAACACATTCTACCACCCCATGATCATATGTCATCACAGTTTTCATCCATACATCAAGGTACATGATTAATGATATAAATTTTTAATAATATCAAGACTAAGAACCAATAAAAATATTCACTGATAGGAATTCCAAATGACACATAAACATGTGGAATTTTTATTTGTCAGTCTTCCATCATGACCACATATCCTGGAGATCACTAATTAAAACCATCATGAGAATAAACAACATTTTATTATATTCCTTAAACATATTTTACTCAATAATCATATTATTTATATTATAAATATTTTATCAATACTATAGGAAATATGTTTAAGAATATTATCCGAGAATCTCTATGTTATTATTATGTCAAGGAACTACTATAACATTTTTATGTGACAAATAATCTAAAGAAACTATCACATTAATGTTATAGAAATTAATTATCATAATGGGGTAAGATATTTATTAGTATTTTTATTATCAAATGCTCATGTTAGTTGATTATATGAAAAAAAACACCAACAACATGATACCAATTATATATTAAATAAATTTTGTGAATATATACATGGGTGTTTAATATAAATTTCGGATTTATGATGAGAGTTTCAAGTATGCCATATAGTGATAAAAGAAATGGTTACTACCGAGAATATTTAGATTTGGTTGACTATATCAACACTATTATAGACCAAAGTCAATATTATTCAATTTTATATTCCTTCCCTCTTATATGATATTTTTTTACTATAAAAAGTGGCTTATATTAATAAATTATAACATTTTTATGATACACATGATTATGTTTGATCTAATTCTATAAAATGGATTGAAAATAAGATTTTGATTAAATGAGTTTTATCTAAGATAAATGTTTTTTATCCAATATATTTTAAAAAATAGTAGGGAAGAGTCCCCACAACCCATTAGTGGCATATTTTAAAGAATAATGTTTTTCTTAAAAATATATATTTAGACACATAGGAACATCATATAATATATTGTTGTTAATATTTTATTTTATAAATATTACCATTATAGGAAATAAGTTTTATTTACCAACACAAAGGTGCTAGTGTATCTTATCATGATATAATAGATATGATATTGTTTTAAAGAGGCTAGTGGGAGTGTATATGGACATATATAAATTTAAATTATAAAAAATAAAATATTTTTCTATTCAAGTTTAATGGGAAAAAACTGTATCCTAAAAGATTTTATAATATCCTGGTAAATATATTGATAAAAATAGAAACAAATTTCTAAAAAAATGATCTTAGAGAATTGTTTAAATATAATGTTCTATGAAATATGTTAATAATAGTCAAAGAAAAGTTTTATATAAAAATACCAGTTATTAACATTTTAACATTAGATATTTTGAATAAAATAACATTGAATTCTTTTTCGAAGAGTTGAATACTATGAATACATTTCCTATTTTCATCATTTTTTAAAGAATCCATTATCATATATGTAACTCAGTATAATATTTTAAAAATAATATTGATCATATGGACACATAAATATGTGGTAGGAATTACAAAGAGATGTATTGGGTTTTAAAAACTCTATAACAATAAGAAATATATGGATTATCTAGTTGAATATCATATAGGATATTACCATACGAGTTCTTATATATGGATTTGTAGATTTTTCATAAAAAAATAAAATATAGCATGTCTTATAAATGTATTTTATGATTGATCATTCTTTAAATTGGTTTTATAAAACATATAAAGTGAAATGATAATTAAATTCTCAATGTATGAATTTTAGTTATCAATGATCGATGTTCATCATAGAGCAATAGAGGTTATAATGAAATGATAAGGTTATCATATGAGGTATTCAAAATAGAGATACTAATTATACAAAGGACATATAAATATTGTTTAATATATTGTATAACCCCTAAATTATATTACATGGAGTGTCATGAACTAGGATTTTTCCATACGAGATGTACATGTTAATAGATATATGCACGAAATTACACATATATGACAAACAGTATCATAAATACACATTAATTCATGATTTATGACACAAAGATACACATAATACAATCCTATAAGATGTTGAGGCATACATTCTTTTCCAATTTTTTTATATATCACATTACCATGAAATATGGATACAGAAAAATTATTTAAAAACTGCAAAATAATCCCTTATATTCTACCTATCTTCTAATACTACATAGGATAACATGGAGTGTATATATGAAAAAGGTTATATATAAATCCAAGGGAGGTAATAATTTAGGATAACATGAGGAATGTAATACATTTAAGTCAATATTAATATCAATTTGACATAAAAGGGGTGAAAATTGTAAACATGGTCATCATGGGATAATGTAAGATGATGACATCAAAAAAATATAGGAATGTTGAAACACCATTATAAATGGAATCATATTTATAATTTAAGGCTAAACACAAATACATCATAGCATAGTTTTCTTAGGATATCCCTTAAGAACCACTCATGGAATCTCATGTGGTAAAAACATTCCCCATTGCCTTAAAAGGTTATATAATTTCATTACCACCGATCACATTCATATTATTTACATGCATAAGTGTGTCACATAGACTGTACAACATAAATAATATTTAATACTTTTAAACCAACGATTAAGGAGTTTTATTAAATATATATATGGAAGTCTTAGATCAATGAATGAGAGTTACGTCTAGGTCAATACCCTTGAATATAAATGGATATGGGTATTCAATACAAAAAAAATTAGAATAGAAAATCACTGTATAATTTTAGAAACATAACAGGTGTACATATAGATTCATGGAAGGATTTGATATAAGGCCCCAGCCTTAAACAATAATTAATCTTGAGTTATTACAAGATTACACCTTGAGGATCTTTTCAGGTTTAGAGTTTTAGAGAATTAGATCATAAAACATGCATTACATTCCACATTTAAACAAAGTGGTAACATAAAAGATAGTATTCATTTTTTCCCATTAATGGAAAAACATTTAAAATAAAACATGGATTCATTCTTGACACTTCCTTGAAACTATCATCATATCATGTACCTTTCCCTTGACATATGAAAAACATTTTAAAAAAAACTTGGGATGAGCCTAAAAAGCTCGGTATGGGTTATAAAAATATGGAAAGGAAACATAAGTTCATATATACATAAGAATGAAATAATACTTTACCCATAAAACATAAACACATTAACATACATCATCAAATCATGAATAAATCATAGAAATCATAAGACATAAAGGTAACTTGAGGCATTCATAACATTCTTACGTAGGGAGTAACCCTGTTGGTTACGTTTGGAATCCCCATCAGAGTATATTCCCTAAATCGAATTAGGAGAAACCTTAACGTTTCACTCCTTCACATTACCCAATTTATTGGAGAGCTATATCGGGCTCACCCGCGCTTAGTTTATCACGGAACCACCCGTCTTCATAATAATGCCCAAGAACCTCAACATAATCGTATCACATAAAACATGCATAAAGGAAACATAACATTTCCACCTTTAAATCACAAGATATCAATAAAACACATTGATATAAATAGATATGAAAACCATTTTCAATACCAAAACAAAAGAAAAGTAAAACATGGTATTTATTTTTCTTTTAAATAAAAGATATGGCTTGTAGAGGAAGCCAAAACTCAAATAATGGTCATAGCGGCGGAGAAGTCGTTGTCGCGGAATACATATGACAAAAACATTCCCTTTTGTCGTTTTGTAAAATGATTTATATAAACAATATTCCTTTTGGATAAACGTAAAAGTCAAATGGGTTTATACACCTTATAAAAAAAGTTGTGTATAAAATAAAATATGCCTCAATGAAGGGAGATTTAGACGAAGTCCCATACCATGGGTCCGACTTGACTCGGTCGTTCTATATTATCCTAAATAGTAAACTTGAGTTAATTTCTACTTTCTCAAGAACCTTTTTCAATTTCATTATTCCTTTTATATCACTTATTACCATGTTATGAACATTATGTAATTATTTAAGTTAATAATGGTCGTTTTAACGATCATTGGTACTTGAGTAAAAAATTAACCATTTATAATTACAAGTTGTTCATGTATCCATTATATCCCGAATGGTATTCATGATTTAGATATCATATATGTCATATATATCTAGTACATTCATGCATTTATAATATTACATAATCATTTAGAGGAAAGAAATGAAATGCACCGTTCATGGAGACGGTAAGCCGTACGTACGCATTAACGCTACTTTCATTTCTATTTTGTATTTTATAAAATTTAATAACAATGATATAGAGGTATATTATAATTCCAGTGTAATATCATATATAATATCAAAACTCCATCCTTTATACATCCCACATATGGTATTAACGAATCAAATCACTTTGAGGGGGCGGCAGTCCGCACTTCCTTAAATGAAGATATCGCGTTTACCCATAATGGAAACCATAAAGGTATGACCAAAATAAAAAATACAGAAGCTTAAGTAAAACATAAACAAATTATATATCATATATAAATATAGTTTCATCTTAATGTCCACCTTTTAATGTGTTAAAATAATGTTGAACAATCATCGTTTCGGGAGGCAGAAATTCGCCATCCACGGAAACAGTATGTTCATTAACCATTAGATGTAGGTGTGTGTAAGTGCAGATCGAATCCTTCTTATAAAAACATCCTAGTATATTTAAGATACTTTATTTGTTACAAAATATATTAATAAAAAGAGTTTATGTGGTTGGAGAAGTAAAATAAAACAAAAGGACTCAAGTGAAGACATTACCTTAAAATCGGGTAACTCCCTTTGATTTGAGCTCAAAGGCATCCTTGGGAAGACTTCTGCCCAAAGTGAGGCTTCAAAGAGTAAGAGAGGGATGTGGAGAGAAAATATGGGCAGGGTTTGTCCGAGACAAAGTCTTTGGAAATGTGGGTAAGGAGGTAGAGGTGGGGGCCTTTTTTAAGAGGAGAGGAGGGGCACTCTTGGAAAGTAAAGAAATGTTTCTTTATTTTAAAATGAGTTTCAGATTCAAAAGGTCCCACTTTGATATAATTCGAGGTTAAGGTGATAAGGGTTCTATATACACCCATCCAATTGGTTTTGTACATGTCTAGTTCATATATTTTACAGTATCGTTAAATTTTATTTAAATCCTTTATTAATGAGGTAATCGCTGCATCATCATGATGTCATAAACAATTTAATTTATTTAAAGTCTAAAAAATATAAAAAAATAATATGATGTAGAAAATCCTTTTATCTTTACACTGACTATTTATAGTCTAAAAGATCATTTAGTTAGACAAAATTAAAAATATTTTACTTAGGTGATACATTCATTGTTACATTTAACATTCTTTAAAAATAAAATGGTAAAAAGTCACTTTCTCGCAAAAGTGACTACATGGGGCCCCCAAGTTTGGAACAAGGCATCACATGGTCTGAAATGAGACAAAAAGTAGCCTTATGAGACATGTTGTGGTAATTTTTTATTATTATGATATTATCTTATTATCTTTACCTACCCGATTACTCATTAATCAAGATAATTAAAGATAATTATCGTCGTTAGTATTCATAATGTCCAAAAACAAAAGAGTCTTAATTACATAATTTGGACCTTATGATTCCAAATATTTATTCCATTTTACAAAATTCCAAACACATAAATTGAAATAATTAATTTAGAAAAACTTCCCGTTGTCAAAACAAAGAGCGGGTTTTTTAGAAACAATATTGATGAAAAGTTTGGCATTAGTTTATGCCCAATTCCAAAGTGAAATTAATCCTAATGACCATAATTGGATTAAATGGTAAAACTATATTCAGATTACACTTTAAGACCAATTAAAAAGATAATCTAACCATATAATTAAATTAAATGAAATAGCAGTTTTAATGTAAAATGCAGTATTTTTCACTATTCATTAAAAGAATGAACATTGTTAGAAAAATACCAAAAATTTATCCAATGTAAATTTCAGTGTCCCAATCATAAATAATATGTTTATTATGAAAAATAGAGATTATAAAATTGTCAAAAGTTTGTTTTAAAAAGGGTTTTCCATCAAAAGGCAGTAAAACAATCTTTTAAGAATATTAGTGTATTCAATGCATAGGATTGGATTTATTCTCATTTTAAGCCTCTAAAACACTATCTAAATCATTAATAGACATAGATAAAAATATCTATTATTCATTACTTACTTGGGATGTTACATCCTTCCCCCTTTAGAAAATTGCGTCCCCACAATTTATTTACTTATCGAATAAGAGGGGGTATTTATACCTCATCACATTTTCAGATTCCCATGTTTCCTCTTCCATCATGTGGGTTTTCCACAAAACCTTTACCTGATTAATCAACTTATTCCATAACACTTTATCCCTGTGGTCAAGAATCTGGACCGGTAGTTCCCCATAAGAGAGGTTCTCATCCAACTGAACTACCTATGGACTCAAAACATTAGATGGATTTGGCATATACTTTCTCAACATCGAAACATGAAAAAAAAATTGTGTACCTGAGATAAACTCAGAGGTAAAGCCACTTGGTAAGCAACTGATCCAACTCTCTCCATAATTTCATATGGTCCAATGAACCTTGGACTCAGCTTTCCTTTCTTACCAAATTGCATCACACTTTTCCATGGTGAGATTTTGAGAAAAACATGATCACCTACCTCAAAAGATAGATCCTTCCTCCTATTGTCCGCATAACTCTTCAGCCTGCTCTGAGCTGTTCTCATGTGTCTCTGTATCAGCTGAACATTTTCTTCCAACTCTTCTACCAATTATGGTCTCATCAACTTCCTTTCACCCACTTCATCCCAGAAAGCTGGAGTTCGACACCGCTTCCCATATAATGCCTGAAATGGTGCCATCTGTATACTGAAATGAAAACTGTTATTATATGAAAACTCAACCATAGAACGATGTTGGTCCCAACTTCCCTGATAATCCATCAAACATGCTCGTAGCATATCCTCCAAGGTCTGAATTGTTCGTTCTGACTGCCCATCTGATTGAGGATGAAATGCTATACTAAAATTTAATTCAGTACCCAACGACTTCTGAAGGCCCTTCCAAAAGTTAGAAGTAAACCTGGGATCATGATCAGATATAATGGATAGAGAACTCCAAGCAACCTGACTATCTCTTTAAGGTACAATCGAGAAAGTTGATCTAGAGAGAAAGTATCTTGTATATCAAGGATATGAGCTGATTTAGTCAAGTGATCAACAACAACCCAGATTGCATTATTACCTCGAGATGTCTTCGGTAATCTCACTACAAAGTCCATGGATATATTCTCCCATTTCCACTCTGGCACTGTTAAAGGCTGAAGCATCCCTTTCGGTAACTGTCTCTCTGCTTTAACCTGCTAACAAGTCAAAAACTTCAGAGTAAAATCAGCAATATCTGTTTTCATTCCATCCCACCAGTAATACTCCCAGAGATCTATGTACATCTTAGTACTGCCTGGATGAACTGAAAATTGAGAACTATGAGCTTCACATAACAACTCTCTCTTCAACTGTGAATCACAAGGAACACACAATCTCTTCCCAAATCTCATAACGAAATCATTATCAATGTTTAATTCAGGGAAATTAGCTTTCTGAACCAGCTTTACCTTTTTCTGCAACTCACAGTCTTGCTTCTGTGCTTGCTTGATTCTGTCTGATAGAGAATATTTCACTGATACCTGAAATAAAACACAAGGACATCCTCCACCAACAACTTCTATGCCAAAGTTCATCAAATCCTTAACCAAAGGATCACGTTCCAAACACAACATTGTTAATGAAGCATTACTTTTTTGACTCAAAGCATCAGCCACTTTATTTGCTTTTCCAGGATGGTAATGAATTGTACAATAACAATCCTTGACTAATTCTAACCATCTCCTTTGTCTCATGTTAAATTATTTCTTAGTGAATATATACTTTAAAATTTTTTGATCAGTATATATTTCACACTTTACTCAATACAAATGATGCCTCTAAATTTTTAAAGCGAAAAAAACAGCAGCTAATTCCAAATCATGTGTAGGGTAATTTACCTCATGAGTCTTCAACTGACGTGAAGCATAAGCAATTACCTGATCATTCTGCATTAGGACATAACCAAGTCCTTCCAATGAAGCATCACTATATATAAAAAACTCACCATTCCTAGATGGTAGTGCCAAAACTGGAGCATTCACCAATCTTCTTTTCAGTTCCTGAAAACAATCATCACATTCTTTTGTCCAGATAAACTTAACACCTTTCTGAGTTAGCTTAGTCATTGGACTAGATAACCTTTGAAAAATTTCTATCAAACCTTCGGTAATAGCCTGCCAAACCAAGAAAACTACGAATCTCAGTTACATTTGTGGGTCTTGGCCATTCTTCAATAACCTTTGTTTTTGGAGGATCAACAATTATCCTATCTTTAGAAACAATATAACCAAGGAAAGAAATTTGTTGCAACCAAAACTCACACTTGCTGAATTTCCCATACAATTTATTTTCCTTTAAGGTTTGTAAAAAAACCCTTAAATGTATTTCATGCTCTTATTTAATTTTAGAAAAAACCAAAATATAATAAATTAAAACCACCATAAACTTATCCAATAAATCATGGAAAATTCTATTCATTAAGTCCATGAATACAGCAGGTGCATTAGTTATCCCAAAAGGCATTACTATAAATTCATAATAGCCATATCTTGTACGAAACGCAGTCTTCGGAACATCTTCTAGCTTTACCTTCAACTGATGGTACCCCGATCTCTAGTCAATCTTTGAAATAAACTGATCTCCCTGGAGCTGGTCAAACAAATCATCGATATAAGGCAAAGGATATTTGTTCTTAACAGCGATGTTATTCAAGGCTCTATAATCAATGAAAAATCTCATAGAACAATCTTTATTTTTAACAAATAAAATAGGAGAACCCCATGGTGATGTGATATTCCGAATGAAACCTTTCTCTAATAAATCTTTCAATTACTCCTTCAACTTTAAAATTTCAATTTGAGTCGTTCGATAAGGGGGTTTTGAAATTGGATTAGCATCAGGAACTAAGTCAATAGTAAACTCAACTTCTCGATCTGGTATTATTCTAGGCAACTCATCAGGAAAAACATCAGGATACTCATTTACCACTGGCACATCATTAATCTGAACAGTTCCTTTATTTTCAACGATGTGTATAAGGTAACATTTATTTCCATATTTTACAAGTTTCTCGGCCTCTTGATATGTTATCAACAGTAAGGGTTCATTCTTGTACACAAACTGAAAGTCTTTCTGAAAAGAAACTTCTTTAGCTCTAAAGTCAATCTTAGCATGGTAAATAGAGATCCAATCCATATGCAGGATAACATCAAACTCTACTAGAGGTAGAACAATAAGGTTTGCAAGTAGGTTCTTTCCATAGATAAGGATAGGATGATTCTTATAAATTATTTTTCCCTCAACATTTCCACCAGTTGTTTTTACCACAAGTTCAGGAGTCATTTCTTGAGATGGTATTCCCATTTTACTAGAAAAGGTTTCAGAGATGAATGAATGTGTAGACCCCGAATCAAACAACACACTGACATAATCTGAAAAAACAAACAAAGTACCTAATACAACTTCATTTGATGGCCTGAAATCCGCTGAAGTAGTTTCAAAGGATTTCACCACCCCTTTCTGCTTATAGTATAACTACTTCCCATCACTCAAGCTCTTTGTCGGACACTCGTTTCCATAGTGACCCATCTCATTGCACTTAAAACATTTCAGTAACTGTAAATCAAATTTGGTCTTACCATCACCCTGATCTTTTTCAGTGCAATCACGAGCCTTATGTCCCATCTTACCGTATCGGTAGCACTTTCCATAATTCATAAGACATTCCCCAGCATGGATTTTTCCACATTTATCACAAACAGGAAACTTAGATTTCTTACCATCAGTCTTTTTTGAAGAATTCTTCCCTTTCTCCTGCCACCTCGGTCTCTTCTTCTATTGGTTGTTATAGAACACTTGATCATCAACAAACTCCATTTCCACCTTCTCAGCACATCGAACAAGCTTTTCATAACTTTTGAACTCACGAGAAGCCAATCCCTTCGATATTTTGGCTTTAATCCTGAGTAAAAATGATTGATTTTACTATCAAGGTCTCAGATATAATTTGGAGCATACCTTGCCAATCGACTGAACCATTCTTCATTGGTATCCACTGAGTCTTCCTCTTGCCTCAATTCCAAGAATTTTTTTTCCATCCTATGTCGAACAGCCTTTGGAAAATACTTTTCAAGAAACATACCTTTGAATTCATCCCAGTCGAGAGAATCAATCTAATCCGCATCCCTGATATTTTTAACCATCGACCACCACTGATCTGCTTCACCCTCCAAACGATAAATAGCAAGACTGACCTTTTGATTGTCTGAACACCAAATGACATTGAAAATATTCTCCAGTGCTTTAATCCACCCTTCAGCTAACACAGGGTCAGATGATCCTCTAAATAATGGGGGATGTTGCCTCATGAAATGTTCAACAACTGACATGTTCCTCTGCGGTTGATCTGGCTGGTCTCGTGAATGGATACCACCACCATTTATCGCTTGAGTGAACTGCGCCATTACTGCAACAAACTATTCAGTTCAAATTCCAACCATCTCAAGATGCTGATTCGGAAGGTTATTTCCTTCTGTATGCCCTCCTAGAACAGCTTCCATGTTTCCTCTGTGGAAAACCATTCTGAACAAACATGTCTTAGATGAACCAACATTGTAATCTTCAAATGCTATATCTTTTCAATTTGACCATAAAAAAAATATTTTTGGATAATCATTTAATTGAATTATAACTCCTGAAGTTTTATAAACCGACCTATGATACCAACTATAAGGCCCCGGCCTTAAACATTACTAAATCTTGAGTTATTACAAGATTATACCTTGAGTATCTTTTCAGGTTTAGAGTTTTAGAAAATTAGATCATAAAACATGCATTACATTCCACATTTAAACAAAGTGGTTACATAAAAGAAAGTATTCATTTTTTCCATAAATGGAAACATATTTAAAATAAAACATGGATTCATTCTGGACACTTCCTTGATACTATCATCATATCATGTACCTTTCCCTTGACCTGTGAAAAACATTTCAATAAAACTTGGGATGAGCATAAAAAGCTTAGTATGGGTTATAAAAATATGGAAAGGAAACATAAGTTTATATATACATAAGAATTAAATCATACTTTACCCATAAAACATAATCACTTTAACATACCTCATCAAATCATGAATAAATCATAGAAATCATAAGACATAAAGGTAACTTGAGGCATTCATAACATTCTTACGTAGGGAGTAACCCTCTTGGTTAGGTTTTGAATACCCATCATAGTATATTCCCTAAATATCTTCAGAGAAACATTAACATTTCACTCCTTCGTGTTACCCAATGCATTGGAGAGCTATATCGGGCTCACTCGCCCTTAGTTTATCACGGAACCACCCATCTTCATAATAATTCCCAAGAACCTCAACATAATAGTATCACATAAAACATGCATAAAGGAAACATAACATTTCCACCTTTCAATCACAAGATATCAATACAACACATTGATATAAAAACATTATGAAAACCATTTTCAATACCAAAAAAAAGAAAAGTAAAACATGGTATTTATTTTTCTTTTAAATAAAAGGGATGGCTTTTAGAGGAATCCAAAACTCAAATAATGGTCACGGTGGCGGAGAAGTCGTTGTCGCTGCATACGTATGACAAAAACATTCCATTTTGTCATTTTATAAAATGCTTCGTATAAAAAAGATTCCTTTTGGATAAATGTAAATGTCAAATGGGTTTATACACCGTATAAAATAAGGTTCTGTATAAAATAAAATATGCCTCAATGAAAGGAGATTGAGACAAAGTCCTATACCTTGGGTCCGACTTGACTCGATCGTTCTTTAATCTCCTGAATAATAAACATGAGTTAATTTCTACTGTCTTAAGAACCATTTGCATGTTCATTATTCCTTTTATATCACTTATTACCATGTTATGAACATTATGTAATTATTTAAGTTAATAACGGTCCTTTTAACGATCATTGGTACTTGAGTAAAAAATTAACCCTTTATAATTACAAGTTGTTCATGTATCCATTATATTCAGAATGGTATTAATTATGTAGATATCATATATGTCATATATATCCAGTACATTCATGAATTTATAATATTACATAATCATTTATAGGTAAGAAATTAAATGCACCGTTCATGGAGACGGTAAGTCGTACGTACGCATGAACGCTACTTTCATTTCTATTTCGTATTTTATAGAATGGAATAATAATGATATAAAGGTATATTATAATTCCAGTGTAATATCATATATAATATCATAACTCCATCCTTTATACGTCCAACATATGGTAATAACGAATCAAATCACTTTGAGGGGGCGGTAGTCCGCACTTCCTTAAATGAAGATATCGTGCTTACCCATAATGGAAACCATAAAGGTATGCCCAAAATAAAAAATACAGAAGCTTAAGGAAAACATAAACATATTATATATCATATAAAAATATATTGTCATCTTAATGGACACCTATTAAGGTGTCAAAAGAATGTTGAACAATCATCGTTCCGGGAGGCAGAAATTCGCCATCCACGGAAACAGTATGTTCTTTAACCATTATATGTTGGTGTGTGTAAGTGTAGCTCAAATCCTTCTTGTAAAAACATCCTAGTATATTGAATATACTTGAGGTGTTTCAAAATAAATGAATAAAAAGTGTTTAGAGGGTTGGAGAAGTAAAACAAAACAAAAGGACTCAAGTGAAGACATTACCATAAAATTGGGTAACTCCCTTTGGTTTGAGCTCAAAGGCTTCCTTGGGAAGACTTCTTCCCAATGTGAGGCTTCAAGGAGTAAGAGAGGGATGTGGAGAGACAAAATGGGAAGGGGTTGGCCGAGCCAAAGGCTTTGGATGTGTGGGTAAGGAGGTATAGGTAGGGGCCTTTTATAAGAGGAGAGGAGGGGCACTCTTGGTATGTAAAGAAATGTTCCTTTATTTTAAAATGTGTTTCGGATTCAAAAGGTCACACATTGATATAATTCGAGGGTATGGTGATAAGGGTTCGAAATCCACCAATCCAATAGGTTTTGGACATGTGTAGGTCATATATTTTACATTATCTTTTCATTTTATTTAAATCCTTTATTAATGAGGTAATCACTGCTTCATCATGATGTCATAAACAATTTAATTTATTTAAAGTATAAAAATTATAAAAAAAATACTATGATGTAGAAAATATTTTTAGTTTTCTTATGAATATTTATAGTCCAAAATATTATTTATGTAGACAAAATTAAAAATATTTTACTTAGGTGATACATTCTTTGTTACATTTAACATTCTTTAAAAATAAAAAGATAAAAAGTCACTTCCTCACAAAAGTGACTCCATGGGGCCCCCAAGTTTGGAACAAGGCATCCCATGGTCGGACATGAGACAACAAGTAGCCTTAGGACACATGTTGTGGTCATTTTTTTATTATGATATTATCTTATTATCTTTAACTACCCGATTACTCATTAATCAAGATAATTAAAGACAATACCGTCGTTACTATTCATAATGTCCAAAAACAAAAGCGTCTTAATTACATAATTTGGACATTCTGATTCCAAATATGCAATCCATTTTACCAAATTCCAAACATATAAATTTCAATAATTAATTTAAAAAAACTTCCCATTGTCAAAACAAATAACGGGTTTTTTAGAAACAATATTTATGAAAAGTTTGGCATTAGTTTATGCCCAATTCCCAAGTAAAATTAATCCTGATGACCACCATTGGATTAAATTGTAAAAATATATTCTGATTATACTTTAAAACAATTAAAAATATAATCTAACCATATAATTAAATTAAATGAAAAAGCAGTTTTGATGTAAAATGCAATATTTTTCACTATTCATTAAAAGAATGATCATGTTCAGAAAAATTACAAAAATTTATCCAATGTAAATTTAAATGTCCCAATAATAAATAATATGTTTATTTTGACAAATAGAGATTATAAAATTGTAAAAAGTTTGTTTTAAAAATGTTTTTCCATCAAAAGGCAGTAAAACAATCTTTTAAGAATATTAGTGTATTCCATGCATAAGATTGGATTTATTCTCATTTTAAGCCTATAAAACACTATCTAAATCATTAATATACATAGATAAAAATATCTATTATTTAATACTTACTTGGTATGTAACATTTTATGTGACTGAAATGGGGTATATAATTACTTAGAAATCAATAGGGTGGTATTATGGATGTTTATAAACATAATTAAACATGAGTAACTAGAAAAAAATCAAAATACAAAGGAAGATCTTGTATAAATAAAATGAGAGAATACCTTACCTTTAGAAGGAACCTTTAAAATATTGGTAAAAACTTATTAATTTCATGGAAACACCTTGTATGTTAAATAGAGATAGAAAGGATGTTTAAATTCGATATTAAGTTATTTTTAGTGAAAAGTAATAGGAGTATGGGTTGGTGTTTTTATAAAAAGATAGGGGAATAGTTTATTAATGTCTAAACATAGGTTTTAGGATCTGTATGAAAAATATAATCAAAACCATAAACTTTCTCATTTTTATTTCAAATGTTTTCTTTAAAAAGAGGTTTTTTCATTCATTTATAAGGTTATGAATTTAAATCATTAAAATATTACCCTTAGAGAAGTGTAAGTGAGTCATTTTCAGATAGATATTATTTTAAATACTTAAAAAATGTTATTGGATTTAGTGGATTTGTTAAGTGTATATAAAATTTATAAAATAATTTCAAAAACACATTATTTTAAAGTGAAAATATATTTTTTCTTGTATACCCTTTATTTTATTTATTAAATCACTTTTTAGATGTCTTATATCATAATACATAAGATATATTTATAGTGTTATTAATTTTTACTGAAAAAAATTCATTGTCTCTAAAAATTACGAAAAATAAAAAAAATTCTGATTTAAATGTGTTGATTTGAATAATAATATTTATTTTATCAAAATAATTCTCTAAATATGAGAATATTAAATTTTATATAAGAATCCCTATTTATTGAAATATAATGGTTTTTATGTGGATAAATGTTTTTATACCCTTATAAAAATTACATTTTGATTCATACAATTATAATGTTATTTATATTTAAATAAATATTATTTTATAAGAAAATGTTTCAAAAATAAAATTGATTTATGAAATTTATGAATTCCTTAAAATGATTTCTTGATTGAAACAATATATTTTCTAAAATTATAATTGATCTTCATAATATCTAAATATACTTTTTACAAACTCATTATTAATAATTAATAAAGTAATAATAAAATATATAAAAATAGTAATTATTTTATAAAAATTAAAATAAATAAATTCATACTATTACTTTCTAGAAATATAACCCCTTTATTACAATAGTGTGCACCATAAGGGTAATGTGTGGATGGCAACACTTTCCAAGGGTGATTCAGCGAAGTTGGATTTGGATGTGTTCTTGATAACCTTGAACTTCTTCTATAAATGGGTTTTCTTGTGCTTTATTTGTTGAATATCATATTTGGTTTAATCAAGGTAAAATCCCAATGATTCCATCTCCCTTAGAAGCACTGATGTATGGGATTCATAGGGTATGATCCTACTAGTCAGGGTCATCTCTTCTTTCATCTGTGTTAATTGGAATTATCATAAATCTTAATATATATTTGTCATAAAAGATAATATTCAATGGTTATATTATCAATGGTAATAATGATTAATGGTATTTTAAATTTGAATATATATAATTTATCACGTTCCAAAATATCCAAATTAGTGCATATGTTTTCTATAGTTATATTACTTAATAATTAAATTTCTCATTTAAAATGGAATTTTGTTTATAAATGTTTATTTTGATACATTATTATTTTCTTTAAACAATTTTACCCAAAAATCATATTTTTACACTAGAAAATTTTAGGGTATTTCTATTTCATCACCTCTTTTATCTCTCATGTTTCTTCTTAAACTTTTTGGTTCCACCGCAGCACTTTGACCATGCGAGTGTTCTTATTTTATAAATGATTTTTTCAAAAATATCATATATTCAATGGATTCTCATCATATGAAATATCATTCACCTAGGGTACCACCTTTGTAATTAGTCCATGTAAGGGGATCAGTATGTACTTCCTCAAGATGTATATATAGAATATATCATATACTTGTGATAGGTTAGTTGACAGTGTGATTCGATTGGTCACATCTCTGATGCGATCAAGGATCTAAAAGAATATGATGTATATAGGATTAATTTTTCCCTTCTTCACAAACCTAGTGAATTTTTTCAAATGTGAAATACCAAGGAACACATTACCTCAAAATCAAACTTCCTGTCATATCAATGATTATCAGAATAAACTTTTTTCTACTCTGTGCGGGTTTCATATGATTTTTAATTTTTTTTAAACTTATATTACATCTCTTGGATTAGATAATGTCCTATAATCTTCCACTATAAAACATTATCCCATGATAATGGAGTATAAAACATTATCTCATATAGATCCTCATAAGGTTTCGTATAAATTCTATAATGTAAACTTCTTTTTATATGAGAATTATAATAGGGGAAGGTTTTAATCCAAACATTCTTATAAATACATTAAACATTAAAACATTATATAGTCTACAGTTTTAATGGTTATCTCATACAAAATATATGTTTGAGGGTGATAAGAATTACTGGAACACATATCATCTAATTCTAATTAAAGGATTATCTAGAACCATGTTGTAAACCTCATATCTCAATCAGATGCACTGGAAACATCCACTACATATAGTTGTACAACTTCCTTGATGTATATATTGTCGAGTTGATAATATAGAAATATTACTTAATTGGAAACAAATGCACAAACTTTGTAAGTAAATTGACTACCACCAAAATGGAATTATTTCCATTAGATGTCTTGGGGAGTCTTATGATGTAATCCATGTTTGTATTACCAATTCCTTATCGATATGGGAAATAATTTGATCTTATCCTGAAACTTATATCATTCAAACTCAACATATTGGCATTCTAAGAATCATAATAAAAATTATTTTATAATCCTCTTAATGATATCCCACTAGAATTTTTTCTTTCAATCTGCAAATATATTATTTATTCCTAGTTTAATTGATAAGGATGGTTTATTGACATAATCCAAAAGTTCACTCTTTATTTTTTTGGGACACATATCCAGGTTCTAGGCCATATAAATCCATCTTTATAAAAGTTGAGCTCCAAAATATTTTCATCCTTTTGTAAAACATTGTTATATTTTTGGACTTCCATTATCTTCCAAAAAATGGATGGTAGAGTATTTATTTGAGAAAGGTATTACGGTGTTCCATTTTTACTCCAATATGAATCCTTTTCATTCCCAAAAATATTAAGCACCTAACAATACTCATCCTCGATAGGGTTATGAGATCCTTTCTATTCATAGAATCTGCCACTTTGTTCTCCTTCACAATATGGTAATCGATTAAATATTTGTAATCATATATTAGTTCGGACCACCATAGTTAGTACATATTCATCACCTTTTATGTGAACATATACATCAGAATTTTATGATTCTTATATATATCACATATATTCTGTAGAGATAATTTCATAAAATATTCAACATGGAGATCACTACAATCAATTACAGATCATGTGGTCAGTAGTTGTACTCATGGATATTTAACTGGAATGAGGAAATGTGTCACTTTTTCATCTTGCATGTGTACACAACCTAATACCTTTTTGGATGCATCTCTATGAATGAAAAAATTCTCCCCATTGATAGTTAATATGATTATTATTATAGTGATTATCCTCTTATTTAACTCTTTAAAGGTCTCCTCTCATATATAAATTTAGAAAATCATAAATCCCGTTTAAGTTAACATTGTTAGTGGTCATGAAATTCATGAAAAATTTCTCACAAATCGAAGATATGTACCTATATAATTCAAGGAAACTTTTAATTTTTGCCACTGATGATATCCTAGTCAATCCTTTAATAGCCTCTATTTTCTGAGGATCTACATATATCCATTTTCGGATGATAACATTCCCTAAGAATGATACATCATCCCTATAAAACTGACATTTAGTGTACTTTTAATACAAATTCCCTTTTCACACAGTCATTCGTAGGGAATTAAAATTCTTTTTATATTCCTCATTTATTTGGGAGTAGATAAAAATATAATCTATAAATAATAACATAAATTTTATGCATTAATACCTAAATAATCTATTCATAAATTCCATAAATAATTATGGAGCATTATTTAGTCTAAAAGGAATCACTATGAACTCATAATACCTTCACCATGTATGAAAAACATCCTTTTGGATAACCTCTTTCTTTACCTTCACTTGATAATATCCCAACCAATGATCCTCCATAAAGAAGTATTGGGATCCACATAGTTATTTAAACAATCCATTAATCTATGTAATATGATTCATATTCTTTAACATGATCTTCTTGAGGTCATGAAAACCAATGTAGAGGTGAATTGTCCAATCATTTTTGTTTAGGAAAAGGATGGGTGCACTCCATGGAAAAGCACATGGGTGTATAAATCATTTATTTAGATATTCCTATAGTTTTCTCATCAACTCTTCAAGTACAATAGGGGAATTTAAATATGGAGTCATGGATATTAGAAAAGATCTTGGAATAATGTATATTGAGAACTCAAACTCTTGGTTAGGATGAAGACTATGAAATTCATAGAGAAACACATCAAAATAGCCCCTTATAATGTTTATTCCATTAAGGATGTTATTTTACCTAGTCTCAATCATTTGACCTAGACACACTTTTTCATAAGGAAATAATATTCATCCTTGAGATGATGATAAAAAGAAGATTCATCCTCATCCGTGTACTTGTAAAGAATCAAAGGGATATTTTTTTTACATAGGGTGATTTACTTATATCATTAATTTATGTTTTCTATATAAAAGGGAAAAATTCCATTCCTATAATAGAATCGAATTATTTTAAATTAAGTATCATATGTTTTAATAGGAAATTCATCTAAAATATTATATTGGAAGAGTTATATGGTTTGGATAAAAAAAATTACCCATTTCATTCTTCACTGATAACTCAACATTCATGTTTCTTGTAGTAATTGAATAGTTCTACAAAAATTGCATGATATGACAGTAGTCATATAACCATAATCAAATAATATATTCTCAATACTTGAATGAATAACTGGCATACCCATCCCCAATTCATTATCAGAATCCACCATGGCAGCTTTGATGGAATATGCTCACCCTTTCTTTATAGGCCTTAGAGGTTATTTCTAACTATTATCATCGAAAACCCCTATCATAGTTAATTGATTATAATAGTGTAGATATTCCATGTCGTTGAAACATTGGACAATAGGATAAGGGTTGACCAGATCATTCCTTTCTTACATCCCATTGGTGGGTTTCCCTCATCCGCAATCTCTAGCAAGGTGCTATACATTCTGAAACCTAAATCATTTCCTTATCCCATTTGGAAAATTTCTATAATGATTCTTCCCACAATTTTTAAATTTGATATGTTAGACTATCTTTACCCCATGATATTTCTCCATCATACCACCAAAATTAAAATCCATCCTTTGTTTCTCTCTCCACACATATGAGACCCTTGAGAATTGATGATCTCCATTATTAAAATGTGGTAACACCAAGAAATTTGCTCTTTTTTTTAAGTCTCATATTAAAAAAACCTAGACTCAACATTATCCCACCAAAGAAGATACCTTCTTTACATTTAGAGGAGATGACAAATCCATTGGTGTATCATGAATATATTTTTTTGTTTTCCTCACACACCCTAATGGATTCATCATCCTTTTTCATGATGCTAATTAAATATTTATCTAAATTCACTTAGAGAGTGCAAGGAAAATATTTGTCAAAAAACATTCTCTATAATTATTTCCACTCCATGGATTAAATATCTTCATCATGATTCATATTTCGGATGAATGTAAAATATTGATCATCTTCCCCTCCTGTATGATAAATAGTATGAATGACCTTTTCATTCTTAGATAATTTAAGGATGGATAAGATATTTTCAATGGATTTGAACCATTGTTCCATGTTTAATGGATTAGAAGATCCAATGAAATTCAAAACCCTTTATCACATAAAGGATTCAATTTCAACTTTACCTTTATTAGGGGGTGTGTCTATTCCTACTAATTCTATTTTTTGTTCAGAACATGATTTAATTGATAAATTATTGTCATTAATTTCCCAACTCCTACTCCCATCAGGTTGGGAGTTTCATTTTTGTAGCCATTATATTTCTCAACACAATTGGTTTTGATTTGGTTTCTCTTTTTACTATAAATTAACTAAAAAGGAAAATTAGGGATGAAATTTTTTAAACTATTAAACACATAAAAGGGAAACCATGAACATTAAATGGATAACTTATAAATTAAATTTTATAATTAACCTAGAGATTTATTGGATTTAATATAATTTATCCATGAATTATTTTCCTAAAATAAAATTATATGGTCTTTTTTTCCCCAGAATGGTTCATAAGGATCTTGAGAATTTACGAATTAAAATCACTTGGGAGTTTCAAACTAGGGGTTTCTAAATGAATTTTTATTCTTCACCATGGTATGATCAAGTCAATAAAAATGAACTTCTTTGGGGGTATTTTCCCCTAAGTACATCTATATTAGAGCCACATACACTTGTAAAATTTATAAAGGGATGTATTTTATTAAAACCCACTTACTATATAATTTACCAAAATTTATGTATGTTTTCATAATTTTAATCTTATCTAAACGAATTTCACTAGGGATTGATACTCATAATCACAAAAATAACTATACTTTCCTCTGATAGGAACAATGAAAACTGATATATTTAATAAACCTTATTTCATGATTTATTAAATAAATATATAGATAATACAATCCTAGAATAATTTTACACAATGTTTAATTAGTAATTTGGGTATATATAATATTGATATGGAACATGGGTGCAACAACATTATTTAAAAACTCTAAAATATTCCCTTATATTTCATTTTCAAATACTGCATAGTATAACATGAGGATGTATATAAAAATAGGGTGAGAAATAAATCACAGTGATGGAATAATAAAAGGATTACACGATTAAGGTAATAAATGTTTTCCAATAGGTAAATAAAGGTGACATCAAATGTTTGAGAATCCCAAAAATGATTATAAAATATTGATATAATATGATAACCTCAAGGAAACATAGGATTTTGGAAATAAAAAACCTTTCATCATAAACATAATTCAATGAAAACATCCATTAAATCATAACATAGTGCACTTAGGATAACCTCCCATGAACCATAAATGTAATCTAATTAGACAAAAACATTATCCAATGCATTGGAGTGATATATAATTTTATTCCCAAGCATCACATTCCTATCATGTATCTGCATAAGTGTGTCTCGTGGATAATAAAACCTGCGAACTTCTTTCATCAATGTTAACCCAAACATTAAAGAGTTTTGGTTACATAAATGTTAGTCCACCAAATAATTAATGTTATTTAAATCTAGTTGAATACACTACAGTGGAAATGAGGATGGGTATTCACAAAATAAATGTTTTTCAGTGAAAATTGAACAATGATTTCAATAGCAAAATGGATATACCTATAGATTCATAGAAGGTTTTAATGATAGTTAATGGATAAATTTAATCTCTTTGAAATCATATATATATTAATAGGGGTGTTTAAAAACACATTCCAACATGAAAATTTGAAGATAAGAAATAATAGTAAAAATGATTTTTTTTAATAAAGAGGAGGAGAGGATCAGTTTCCTTGATATTGTTCGTCTAAAATCCTAGGAGAAAATTAGTAAGAGATTTGGAACATATTGTGAGAGATATATATAGATACATTAATTGTAAATTCAGGATAAATGGTTTTTTATTGAATAGTTAGGCAATTTTGGGTGGTTTTTTATAGAAAAATTTAGGGGAATTCGTTATTAATTTCTAATCATATGTTTCGGGCTCTATATGATAAAATAATAAAAACAAAAAACCATTCCATGGTTTTTAACTAATTTTTTTAAAATATGAGTTTTTCTCAATATTATATAATGATAACATCTGAACTCATTAAAATAATACCCTTAATGATGTGAAAGTAATTCATTTTCATGAATAAATAATTTTAAATCATCAAAATTTAATATATGTTTTAGAGTATTAATTAAGTGTTAATAAATTTAATCAAATAACATAAAAACCACATTATATTAAAGTGGGGAAATTATTTTCATCATGGATACCATTAATAGTATTCATTTCATAACTTTTCAAATTTTATGATTATTGTAATACATAACGTTTGTTTATATAGTATTTAATTTTTACACAAAAATTTTACTACATTAAAATGTTGTGAAAAAATAACCATTGTATAATGTTGAAATAAAAATTTAGAAAATAATATTTATTTTAACAAAATAATTTTATAAATATGATAATTTTCACTTTAAAATAAAAATCCCAATTTATTAAAAAATACAGGTTTTTATGATGATGATAATAGTTTTTGGACCCTTATATAAAATACAATTGAAAAAATAAAATTATATTCTCATTTATATTTAAATTAATATTACTTAATGAGAATATTTTTCTAAATTAGCATTTATTTCAAAAATTATTATATTCAACAAAAATATTTTATTGATTGAAACTATATATTTCCCAAAAATACAATTTTAGTTTCATCGTTTCAAAAATCTAATTTTCATCAAACTCATTATTTAATCATTTATATTGTAATAATAACAAAGGATAAATATATTAATTATTTTATTAATAATATATGATAAAAATTTATACTATTTGGTTCTTGATATATAACACCTTGTTACACTAGTGTATTACATAAAGGTAAAGTGA
Organism: Viscum album; assembly: GCA_963277665.1. Lineage (NCBI taxonomy): Eukaryota > Viridiplantae > Streptophyta > Magnoliopsida > Santalales > Viscaceae > Viscum > Viscum album. The sequence goes on from OY728166.1 coordinate 306,225,867, forward strand.
GCAATGGTGAAACTTTCTTCGGGTGGTTCGGCGAACATGGTTTGGGTCAGGATCTATATAAGATTGATCTTATCTAATAAATGATTTAGAATATTAATTCGTTATTTAATCTCATCTTTGGCTGGGTCAAGGGGAAATATCATTTAGGTCATCTCCCTTACATTCTTTAATAAGTGGGATTTATATGGTGTGGCCCTATAGGTCAAGGTCATCGCTCCATTCATTTGTTTCAAGTGTATTTATCATAACCCTTAATATATACTAATCACAGTAGTATCTACATGAAGATTATATTATCAATGGTTATAATTCATAACATTAATTTATATATTATATTATATTACTTATAATATGATAAAATAACTAAATCATTATATTTGTTTTCTATAACTATATTACATAATAAATAATTTACTCATTTAATTGGTAATTTAATTTATAAAAATTATGGTTTTAAAATATACATATGATATATTATTGATTCATTGTTGATGATAATTGGGTATATCATAATGTAGGAAATAGCTATTTCATTCCATTTCATTATCCAATCATAAAAAATAATTCAATAAAACCATGTGTAGTTTTATAACTATATTCATACGGTATTTTTTTAGAAGAGTCCCTCAAACAATAGCTCAAGGTATTTATTTATGAAAAAAAACTAAAAAAGTATAAAATGTGGGATTTTATTATATTAATTATAATAAATATAATTAAAATCATCTAGGACCTAATCTGACCCAGTGAGGGTCATACCAAAACCCTTATATGGAATCCCATCCACAACCATGTTGGCATCCTGAAATACATGGAAAAAAATTAATTCTATACTCATAAGTGTATTCATACATTCTATCAATTTATATGTAAGTCTCCCTGAAATATATAAATCGTCATTTCTGATAGGTTTCACTGGAGGGGGAGATTCACTTTCCAACCAAATATTATTCTGAACATTAATTTTTAAAATGAGAAAACATGAATAATTCTAAGAATAATCTCATAATGACAATAATTTACACCACAATATACATAAAAGAAACCCTTGATTTTTTCTTCATGATCATGAAAGATTTCACCACACCCCAAGGGTCCTGCGTTTACATTAAAAGCATCATCCATGTTAATTTTGATCCAATGTGGGGAGGGAGAAACAAAAATACTTCAATTTTATCCATTATTTTCTTGAAGTTCCCAAGGACTCCCAATTATTTCCTATTAAAAAAATATTTCAGACTATTGTCATAGAAAACCATCTTAACCACACCTACATCTTTGATGGCGAAAATAAGTTTCTGCAATACCTACTTCAAGTATAAAATCATCCTGGCATGTTAACTCAGGTATGATCTTATAAGGCCCCATATAAAGTACTATAATGTAATAAAATAGTCGTGTGCTCACCCAGGAATTCCAGGATGACACTAAATCAATCTTATAATTGTCTTCCTCTATACCCATTACCTCCAAGATGCAATAGATTGATCTGGGTGATGATATAATCCTACCGAACTGTCATGATTAAATGAACTGATTGATACAATTAGATTAGTGATATCTTTTGGATGCCTCTACTATTAACATCATCAAGAATGGATGAATAATATTTATGTAACTCTATGATGTATGATACATATCCATAGTTTCTTCATTTATAATTATGTATGATTAAATTTTCTAGTTGGGTCAATATTAGATTAAGGTTCCATTATTTTCTTCTGATTAATTTAAAAATAAAAATTAGATACCATGAATTATAGTGGTGGTATTAGATCCATAACATGGTTTTTATTTTTGAAATCATACTAAAAAGGATGTTTTTAAATTCATAGAGCCAACCAAACTCCATATTGTAAAATCTAATTCATAAACTTGTTTTTATGATTGAATATTCTCTTATGATATTGGGATATCATAGCTAGTGGATCCATACAAATCCCTTACAATTATAATATCCATTATGTATGACTTTGGGAAATTGTATTTGATAATATAGATATGTCTTTGTTTCTAAAATAGAGATTTAGATATTTTATGTAGTTTTGATGATTAATTTGATCATTGTTTAAATTATATTATTATATGATATTAATATTATGTAAAATGTTTCCATAATATAAATTGAAATATAAAATGGTTATATATAAATAAATCTATTATATTTAAATTTAAATACCATATAATTAATAGTATGAATGATTTCACATTATGAAGTGAAAAGAAATTTTTGATATTTAAGATTATGAAATGTTTATAATTAATAGAAAATTTATACAGTTTTTACAATTAGCTTATATGTACGAATTATTCGTAAATGATTATATTAGGTTCAAATATATAAATAATTCATGTATTTAAAATTTATTCCATTTATTATAGGTAGATATATGTTTTTTATATTATGAATATGTGTATCATTTATTATAATGGTTTTTATATTTCATTAAAGATCTATACATGTTTTTAAGGATTTAAAGGATCAATATTATAAATGGATTTGGTTTTCATCTCCCTTGACCTTGGTTTGTATATAATGTTATTATATTGAACATAGTTTTTGAATATAATATATATATATATATATATTTTAGGTATTTGGGTTGTGATAAATTTAAATTACTATTGAGTAAAGAATCTCAAGATAGAGGGACTTTTTTGGGAAGTCCACTAGCGTAGAGTGTTATTTCTTATTCTAGAAAGTTATGGGTTAGATATATATGGCTCTATGATTAATCAAGAAGAATTTTCCATTTTAATATAATTAAAAACATTCAGATGAACATTTTATATTCCTTATACATGTGATACTTTTAGATATGTGTGAATACTTTTGGAATCTATTTTTGGGTGAGAAACACATAATGTGGTTTGTGAAAATAGTCACACATCAATATGGTTTGAATATGTTTATTTAGTGTATGTAATAGGATTCCAAACAAAATTATTTAAGATCATACATATATAAAGTGAATAAAATTAGATAATATGGTGATATTGAATTTCCATTAAATTTTTTTGCGTTAAATTCCATCTAAATTAGTACTTGTTAAGATATCGACCATCCATCCAGGTAAGCTCACATTAAAGATAGGTTCCCATGGATTATATTCTAAAAAAAATTAATGGTTTCCCATAATATTATTTGGTTCTTATTTTAGGAATTTTATTTGAGTCACACTTAACATGGAAACCCTATGAGTTTGGATACTAAAGTAATAGAGTGGGATTTATCCATATATTTCATTATAGAAAAAGATATTCATTCAAATATCCAAGATTCATAAATGATATTATTGGTATAATAACCTTCCAAAATAGATAATTGATGATGGGAACACTATATTAGACTCATTTCCCTATGAAATATTGATCTTGTCTAATTAATGGATAGGATGAAATTTAAAACGGTTCATTAATTTAGTGAGAGAGAATTTAGTAAAAAAAATTATTAAATTTTACTAAAACATGAAACTGATTAGAAAAATGCCTTTATTTTTATAATACAATCATAATCAGCATTAAATATTACTTTGTGATCAATCATTAAGTAGGATAATCATAATATAAGAAACTACTAAGATTGATAATGAGAACCAATATTTTGTAAATTTTTAATTTCATTCTATATAATTTAACCTCCTAATTGGTCTATAACCTTACTAAATAATTGATTTTTTATAAACTAAATAATTTAGAATTAAATTTTAAAACATCTTAAAACCAAATTTTTAATGCGTTATTTTTTTTTTGAATTTTTTGGATGTAAAACATTGATTTATGATACTGTAAATTCTTATTTTAAAAATTTTTTATTCTGATTCTTATTGATTTCTTTATATTCATGTTAATCTGGAACAATATTACACCAATTGTTGTTTTTCATTAGTTTTCGGTATAAAAATTTAGATATGGTAGAGGATATAAATTCAATTTTTACTCGGGGGACACTATCATATGACTTTTCCAAAAATCGTATAACATTCTTAGCCATGTAGGATATTTTTAAAGTTGTGTACAACTTATCGGTTTTTGAAAATTATGGTCATTACTCTATGATATTTCTTCTCTTAGAAGGATATTTCTATATTAAAAAAATGTTTTTTTCCAAGAACAGATCATATAACTTTACATTTTTCCAAAATATTTATTGATGAGTGATCATATGACTTGATCCCATCATATGATGTCATCTTTATAATTGTATATTTTTAGAGATGTTCTGTCATAAAATGTAACACCCCGAGCTTCCATGATACGCTTCTCATTCAATAATGTAATAGATTGCATTGTACGCAACATCGAGTTCTAACACACTGCAACTAATCAAAGTAGCCGTTATGAATAGTAATAACCACTTTTTAAATTTATAGAAATTTTATATTTCAAAATGGACTTCATTTTTGTATTCCTAATATCGAAATTAGCCTATGTTGAATTTTTGTAATTTTCTGAGAACTTCAAAATTTTTATGAATAGTGAAAAATACTTAAAACAACTTTTTTAATCAAAATAATTTATTATGATAAATTATACTATTTAGTGGCCTTAAAGTATAATTAGAATATATTATTACCATTTTATCCAATGGTGGTCATTAGAATTAATTTAACATTGAAATTGGACATAAACAATTGTCAATCTTTTGATATAAATTGTTTCTTAAAAACTCGCTATTTGTTGTAACAGCGGGAATTAATTATAAAATTAATTAATGCAACTTATATGTTTGGAATTTTTTAAAATAGACATCATTTTTGAATTCGTAATATCAATTATAGCTTAGGGTGAAATTTTGGCCTTATTCTGAAAAACTTCAATTTTTGATGAATAGTGAAACCACTAAGTGGTTGTTAAAAACTGATTTTTCTTTAAAATGAAATATTACCACTTCTGTGATTTTATTTTCAAAAATCCAACATACATGGTTGTAATTAAGAAGTAAAATGTGGTTCAATGAGATTAAAATAATTTTTTTGGTGAATAGTAACTTTTAAGTTCTTAATCGCGATTAGAGGTAATTAGTGTAGTTTAAGGTAAAAATAATGTTTTAATAATATGAGATGAGTTTGAAAATTGTCCTACTCTTATTGGATGAGTCATGGCCGACCAAGAAAACCCATGGGTCAACTTGGGGACCCCATGGATCCACTTTGGTTGGAAAATGACATTAATATATATTTATTTAATGTTAAAATTAAATTGTCACAAACATGTGTTGTTTTACTAAAATTGTTTTTAAGTGGGGTTACACAAGTCCAAATTTTGACTATAAATATTCATTAGAAAGATACAAAAATTTCCTACATCATAGTTGTTTTTTTATAATTTTTATACATTATATAAATTAAATTATTTATAACATAATTATGATGCAGTGATGACCTCATTATTTAACGATTTAAATAAAATGAGATGATAATGCAAAATCCAAGGCTTACACTTGTCCAAAGCCTATTGTATGAGGAGATTTCGAACCCTTATCACCTTATCCACGAATTATATAAGTGTGGGACCATTAGAATCCGAAAATCATTTTGTAATAATGTAACATTTCAATCTTTCCAAAAGAGCCCCTCCTCTCCACTTATAAAAGGCCCCCACCACTCCCACCTTATTCACACCATCAAGCCATTTGGATCGGCCAACCTCTGCCAAAATACTCTCCCAACTTCCCCCTCTTACTCCTAGAAGCCTCACTTTGGGCATAACGCTTCACAAGGAAACCTTTGGCTTAAATCAAAAAAGAGTTACCCGATTTTGAGGAGGTTAAAGAACGGTCGAGTTAGGACAGGACGCAAGGTAAGGGAATTTCGTAACCCAACTTCCATTCCCTGGGTTAATATCCTACATTCAAATTATGTCATGATATTATAATGTCTTATTATCTATTTTTACTTTCATTATGTGTACCTGTAGTGAATACACATAATATATATTTTTTATTTTAAAAATGATCTTTGTAAGGACTTCGTCTCAATCTCCTTTCATTGAGGCATATTTGGTTTTATACACAAATTTCTTTTATACGGTGTATAAACCACTTTGACTTTTAAGTTTATTCAAAAGGAATCTTTTTTATACGAAGCATTTACTAAACGACAAAAGGGAATGTTTTTGTCATACGTATGCGGCGACAACGACTTCTCCACCGTCGTGACCACTATTTGAGTTTAGGCTTCCTCTACAAGCCATACCGTTTTTTTTTGAAGAATAAATACCATGTTATACTTTTCTTTTATTTTGGTATTGAAAATGGTTTTGAAAGCGTTTTTATTATATCAATGTGTTGTATTGATATCTTGTGATTGAAATGTGGAAATGTTATGTTTCCTTTATGCATGTTTTATGTGATACGATTATATTATGGTTTATGATATGTTTAAACATGTTCATATGAGGAATGTATTGGACTTAATAAGTGATGGGTGGAGCCCGCTATAGCTCCTCAATGCATCGGTAGGTCTCATGAGACAACTAGACGTGGAATTGGCCGAGGCCCTTTCCCAATTTGATTTATGGTTTTGGCCGAGGCCTTAATCATTTTAGATGTCTTGGCCGAGGCCTTGACAAAATGTTTCAGAATGTCCGGCATTATACATTCCCTCATTATGAAAGTGGTTATTGATATTTCATGTGATTATTCGACCAGTAGAATATCCATGTGAAGAAGTGAATGGAATTATCTCATTTTACTTTTGCCATATTATGTTGATGTTCAAGTTTAAAAGGCTTTTGTTTTAGTTATACATTTCCTTAAATGTTAATGTTTATTTATGAAAGTTTCCGCAATATTGTTATCCTTACTGAGCATCTGAGCTCACCCCTTTCAATGATTTAATATTTTCCAGGATGTGAAGAATTATTTTATGAATGACTTGCAGGGATTGTCAGAAGAGGATATGAGAGTGGACTATGGAGACTTTTTTATTGTAGTTTTTCACTTTATGATGTAATGTAATGTTTACGAATGTATCTAGTGTTTCCAAGGATGCTAAACTAATCGGTCTTTCGAGACTTAATCTTTTGTGATCATGCCAATGTTACGAAGTAATGCACAAACTCTGGGTAGCTGGGGTCGGGGAATTACAGTTGGTATCAGAGGAAGTTTAGTACTAATCTTGGAAGCTAGATGTAGATAAACTCTGATTAGAGCACATAGCCCAAAAGATAGACTTTGAGGATTGGTATAGAAGAACTTCCTAGAATTTTGGTATTATAGAGATGTTATGAGTTTTCCGAGCAATACATCCCTGTCTGGATACGAACATGTAGAGGCGGCTCTGGCACAGATGTACCTAGGGGTAAAACCCGAAAACACTGCTTTGAGCTAGACTCAAACGGGAACTGGTGCACGACAATGGGCCTTGCTGCACTCTTGGTTACGACACTCCCGGGGATATGCTTAGGATAATTTTCATTTTCTTTACAAACCACTATGAAGGGTTATGAGTATATACTTCCTCAAAGGAAACATTTCTTTTTATGATTATGGATTATATCCATAAATAGTTCAATTTATGTAAAGTATTTTACAAATATGGAATTAAGTATTTTATTTCATAAACTAATCTAGTTTATGCCATTGTTTAGAAATGGCGCCTAGTGGAAGGAATGGAAACTGTATCAATGCACGCACTCCGTGTAGGGATTTCCCTCCTGCTCAAGATAATTATGGTGGAGCTAGTGATACAACTGGTGCTGATCAGCTTCTCACCGTACTGGGACAACTCACGCAGGTTATGAATAATAACCTTACTCGTATGGAGCACCCTGATCCGCAACGTGGAGGATCAATGCTAAACCGTTTCATGAGGCAACAACCACCAACCTTCAATGGGAGTACAAATCCTATAGTAGCTGAGAAATGGATAATTTCCTTAGAGAAAATATTCCATGCCTTGGGGAGTAGTGAAAGGGAGAAGGTTGTCATGGCAGTTTACCGCCTCACTGGAGATGCTGATCAGTGGTGGTCGCTGATTCAAAACACAAAGGAAGATGATGACGTATCGAATATGGAATGCAGGGAGTTTAAAGAGCTTTTCTTAGAAAAATAATTTCCTCGTGACCATCGAGCAGATATGGAAAGGCAATTTCTGAGTCTGAGGCAGAAGGAGGATGAGAATGTCGCAAAGTATGAGGCTAACTTTACAAGGTTAGTGAGGCATGCTTCCGATTATATATGTAACCCAAGGAGTAAGATTGATCGTTTCTTTGATGGGTTAAAACCATTTCTCCGTCGAGCTTTAGTATCACAATCCTTCCCATCATATGAAGATATTGTCTCGTGTGCTATCAAGACAGAAAAGGAATTCTCTAAGTCTTATGACAACAAAGTAAAGCAAGAGAAGAAGATAACGGTGGAATAAGAGACAGATAAAGGGAAAAAGGGAAAGAAGGATTTTCCATTATGTGATAATTGTGGGAAGAATCACTCTGCTACATGCCTAAAAGGAATGGGAGTTTGTTATAAATGTGGAGAAAAGGGTCACCATGCTCGTGATTGCAAGGGAAAGAAATAGGCTGTCAAAGTTGAATGCTACAATTGTAGGGAAATGGGGCATTATGCAAATTAATGTCCTAAGCGTCAAGGAAACTTACCTCAGAAAAGGCCAAGGGATCAAGGCCAATATTATGATGTGACTACAGTTGAAGCGGAATAATTAATGTATTGGTTCTTTTGGACTCAAGGATTATATTCTGGTTATAAGAATAATGTGATATATATATATGGATTGTACTGCAGTACTTTTTGATTTCAGCAAGGTTTTAATATGATTAAGGTAATCATATTTTTAGTATGTGACAATAACAAAAACTTTTCTTTGTTTGGGGAATCTGATGTTACAATTGATTTTGGAATTAAGAGACCTTTTAGAGAAAGTCTGGACAGAGGTATTTTGGATAACTATAAAGGTTGGAGTGGATTAAGTTGATCTTTGGATAGTATTGTTTAAGGTTAAAGCATTTCTGAAGATTATTTTTGGAATATTATAATACTATAGTTTTAGGAAAAGGACAACCAGCAGGGTGGGGAATAACACGTCGCATCGGACAAAGCTGCCGGAATCGAACCCACAACCATAGTGCGACACGCCTTTATTTCCTACCACTAGCCTACAAGAAGTACCTGGTTATTACAAAATAGTTTTACTAATCTAAATGGCATGTGTTAATATTTGGAACCTTATACAATTAGGATAAAAAGAATAATTTTGAGTTCTGTTACCATTTGGAGTAAAAGATGGGTTTGTGGTAAAAATTTATTAACGAATGAAAGTATACATAACAAGTATGTATATTCCCTTACGTTCTTAGTAAATCTCCTAAATAAATTCCTCAACATTATAAAAGGTAACTTTAAACAAAAATGTTGTCAGTTAACTTTTCCAACTGTGGATTCAATGACCATTTAACCAGTCACAAGTTTGTGATTTTCTTGTAGTTAAACTTTCTCCTAATCCTGTTTTCTATAACTCTCCATCAGACCTTGATGGTTTGTTTCTCCTCTATATCCATATTTTCATAGAATCCTAGAATGGGCTATATCGGGTGACCTTTGTACTTATCTTGCTTTCTTTTAATGTTATATATTTATTAACCTTAGTTCCGATGTGGGTTTTCCTCAAAGGTATTTTCTCTTTTCAACCTTTTATTTTCAAAGAAAAATTTCAAATTGCGAGGACGGAATTTATTGAAGGAGGGGAGAATGTAACACCCCGAGCCTCCAAGATACGCTTCTCATTCAATAATGTAATAGCTTGCATTGTACGCAACATCGAGTTCTAACACACTGCAACTAATCAAAGTAGCCGTTATGAATAGTAATAACCACTTTTTAAATTTATAGAAAATTTATATTTCAAAATGGACTTCATTTTTTTATTCCTAATATCGAAATTAGCCTATGTTGAATTTTTGTAATTTTCTGAGAACATCAAAATTTTTATGAATAGTGAAAAATACTTAAAACAACTTTTTTAATCAAAATAATTTATTGTGATAAATTATACTATTTAGTGGCCTTAAAGTATAATTAGAATATATTTTTACCATTTTATCCAATGGTTGTCATTAGAATTAATTTAACATTGAAATTGGACATAAACAATTGCCAATCTTTTGATATAAATTGTTTCTTAAAAACACGCAATTTGTTGTAACAGCGGGAATTAATTATAAAATTAATTAATGCAACTTATATATTTGAAATTTTTTAAAATAGACATCATTTTTGAATTCGGAATATCAATTATATCTTAGGGTGAAATTTTGGCCTTATTCTGAAAAACTTCAATTTTTGATGAATAGTGAAACCACTAAGTGGTTGTTAAAAACTGATTTTTCGTTAAAATGAAATATTACCACTTCTGTGATTTTATTTTCAAAAATCCAACATACATGGTTTTCATTAAGAAGTAAAATGTGGTTCAATGAGATTAAAATAATTTTTTGGTGAATAGTAACTTTTAAGTTCTTAATCGTGATTTGAGGTAATTAGTGTAGTTTAAGGTAAAAATAATGTTTTAATAATATGAGATGAGCTTGACACTTGTCCTACTCCTATTAGATGAGTCATGTCCGACCAAGACAACCCATGGGTCAACTTGGGGACCCCATGAAGCCACTTTGGTTGGAAAATGACATTAATATATATTTATTTAATGTTAAAATTAAATTGACACAAACACGAGTTGTTTTACTAAAACAGTTTTTAAGTGGGGTTACACAAGTCCAAATTTTGACTATAAATATTCATTAGAAATATAAAAAGATTTCCTAAATCATAGTAGTTTTTTTTATAATTTTTAGACATTAAATAAATTAAATTATTTATGACATAATTATGATGCAGTGATGACCTCATTATTTAACGATTTAAATAAAATGAGAAGATAATGCAAAATCCAAGGCATACACTTGTCCAAAGCCTATTTGATGAGGAGATTTCGAACCCTTATCACCTTAGCCAGGAAATATTTAAGTGTGGGACCTTTAGAATCCGAAAATCATTGTGTAATAATGTAACATTTCAATCTTTCCAAAAGAGCCCCTCCTCTCCACTTATAAAAGGCCCCCACCACTCCCACCTTATTCACACCTTCAAACCATTTGGCTCGGCCAACCTCTGCCCAAATACTCTCCCAACTTCCCCCTATTAATCCTAGAAGCCTCACTTTGGGCAGAACTCTTCCCAAGTAAACCTTTGGCTCAAATCAAAAAAGAGTTACCCGATTTTGAGGACGTTAAAGAACGGTCGTGTCAGGACAGGACGCAAGGTAAGGGAATTTCGTAACCCAACTTCCATTCTTTGGGTTAATCTCCTACTTTCAAATTATGTCATGATATTATAATGTCTTATTTTGTATTTTTACTTTCTTTATGTGTACCTATAGTGAATACACATAATATATATATATTATTTTAAAAATGATCTTTGTAAGGACTTCGTCTTAATCTCCTTTCATTGAGGCATATTTGGTTTTATACACAAATTTCTTTTATACGGTGTATAAAACACTTTGACTTTTACGTTTATTCAAAAGGAATATTTTTTATACGAAGCATTTTCTAAATGAATAAAGGGAATGTTTTTGTCGTACATATGCGGCGACAACGTCTTCTCCGCCGCCGTGACCACTATTTGAGTTTCGGCTTCCTCTACAAGCCATACCCTTTTTTTTGAAGAATAAATACCATGTTATACTTTTCTTATATTTTGGTATTGAAAATGGTTTTGAAAGCGTTTTTATTATATCAATGTGTTGTATTTATATCTTGTGATTGAAATGTGGAAATGTTATGTTTCCTTTATGCATGTTTTATGTGATACGATTATGTTATGGTTTATGAGATGTTTAAACCTGTTCATATGAGGAATGTATTGGACTTAATAAGTGATGGGTGGAGCCCGTTATAGCTCCTCGATGCATCGGTAGGTCTCATGAGACAACTAGACGTGGAATTGGCCGAGGCCCTTTCCCAATTTGATTTATGGTTTTGGCCGAGGCCTTAATCATTTTAGACGTCTTGCCCGAGGCCTTGACAAAATGTTTCAGAATGTCCGGAATTATACATTCCCTCATTATGAAAGTGGTTATTGATATTTCATGTGATTATTCGACCAGTAGAATATCCATGTGAATAAGTGAATGGAATTATCTCATTTTACTTTTGCCATATTATGTTGATGTTTAAGTTTAAAAGGCTTTTGTTTTAGTTATACATTGCCTTAAATTTTAATGTTTATTTATGAAAGCTTCCGCAATATTGTTATCCTTACTGAGCATCTGAGCTCACCCCTTTCAATGTTTTAATATTTTCCAGGATGTGAAGAAGTATTTTATGAATGACCTGCAGGGATTGTCAGAAAAGGATATGAGAGTGGACTATGGAGACTTTGTTATTGTAGTTTTTCACTTTATGATGTAATGTAACGTTTACGAATGTATCTAGTGTTTCCAAGGCTACTAAACTAATCGGTCTTTCGAGACATGATCTTTTGTGATCATGCCAATGTTACGAAGTAATGCACTGACTCTGGGTAGCTGGGGTCGGGGTGTTACATAAAACCTCAGTGATGTCACAGAATCATATATGTTTAATCAAGGGTCCTCATCTACATGACATAAATTTTTCCCAATAGATTCATAGTAAACATTGTATGAGTAATTCAGTATGTGAAAAGGTATATCATGGAATTCAAGTGTAATGTAATAGTATCCAACCATTTTCTATGGGTGCCACTACGATCCCAACATTCCATCCAGGTATATAATTCACTATATAAGGGAAAAGCATCATGAGTAAAGCATGCATAAGGGTACATACAAGATATGTTAATTTAGAAATAACACTCTAGGACCTATGTGAGGGTCATTATTAACTATAGGTATATTAGATATGAAATCCTTAAAATGGAAAAATCGATCGATAGAAAATAAAATTACCATTTCAGTTGGTAGACCAAATCCGGGGAGATATTCTCCACTTATATATATGGTTAGCATCCATAAAAAAATATTTTGATAATGGGAAATATTTCAAAAAAATGAAAAGATTTGGTGTGATCTAACTAAATCCATTTTGCCCTCGAGCTTAGCTTATGGAAGATGGTCTGAGGATTGTGAGAGTTATCAACTCAACAATGAATTACGGGAGGAGGGTTATGATGGTGATTCAATTTTTATATATTGTTTTACCTTGTATATTTATAGAGTATACATATTTTATTTATTATATATTATAAACATTTAAATTTAATTATTCGTTTTAATGTTCTTTTTGATTTGTTCATATTTTTTTTTATATTCTTCATCAATTATTTTTTTAATAACAACTTTGAAGTACTAAATGAAGTCAATATAGATAATTATGGATATAAAACGCAACATTGGTAGTCCAAGGAAATCATAGTGGGAATTCATGAATTTAGTAAATTATTTTTTTTGATTCGGGTAAGACATTAATAGTGGAGTATAGAGTAGGTGTTTATCACTCTATACTCTATCAACACTGATATATCCTTCCATTGTAATGCTAAAGTATTTTACGTTAATGTTTTGTTTAAATTTATTTGAATATATATTTTTTCTTACACAAAAAAAACTTATGTATGTTGATTACACAAATGATATTTAGTAAACTTATTGACATAGGTGATTTAAAAATTGTGTAAATGATTATTGAAACCATTATAATTAACCCTTATACCATATTCATTTTATTTATGAATTTCTATTGCTTTCTAATGACTATTCTCTAAGTAAATAAAATCATAAACCAAACTTCTTATCATTTATATATATAATTAATTATAGAAAAATAAATTAGAAATATATAAATATAAGAATAGGGTATCCCTAGGTCTATATCTTTGATAGAAAAACCTTAATTTAGCTTACTAAATTATATATTATTTATGTTCTTCATTGAAAATCATCCACAATGGAATCTTATCAAACTTGGAGCCATTTTTGGGGATCTAGTATGAGTTTCTACCAATTTAATCACATTTTAAATTAGTATTATTTACTATCATTTGTTTTTAATTATTTGTTTTTTCCCTATTTTGTTTTTATTTATTTTTCCATTTTTTCTTTATTTCTTTCTCTAATTACAATATTTAATAAGTTACGAAACTTATGTGATCCATTAATATCATAATTGATCAAAAATATTAATCCTTGTTTGAAATTACTAGTGAACATATTTCTATGGTCATGTAATAAATTGATAATAAAACTAACCATAAATTATATCCATAATTATATGATGAAAAGGAGTAGAAAATTGCACTCATGGATGAACTATAGGACCTAATTGATCAAATTACATCTACTTTTCCAAACCAAATGGATCAAAAACAAGAAAAAGACTATCAGGAGATAGAGGGAGATAATATTGAATTTTATCCATTGATATCCATAATAGTAGAGGTGTAAGTTAGTCTTGATGGAGATATACCACCTAAAATATATCTATCAAGTATCCTGTCAAATTAAAGAGGAATCAGATGTTGATATCACTCAGGAAGATTTATCTTTATTGAACCTATTTTATTCTTAACATTTTGAAACTGAATTTAAATAATGTTACCCCTTATTTTCATACCTATTATTCAATAATTATGTTGTTATCCATCCATGATGAATAAAGTAAGGAAATATGAGACATTCTTTGAAGTGAAATTGGAATGTTCACTAATATCCCATTCCAACCTATATGATATTAATGAGGAATTGAATATATATTTTGAACTACATACTAAAATTAAAGATCGTGTTTACCATAAAAGAAACACATTTATTCACATTTAATTTATATTATATTAAAATATAACCTCCCTTATGATGAAATTGCAGATTCATCTCAAACCGTAACTAGATTAGATGATTATGGAGAAACACTTGAGTTATTGTTTTTAGAGTACATACTTGAGTACCATTTGATTTTTATTCTTTTAAATGATTTTTCAACAGGGTTTTATTAGAAATAAGAGTTTTTAATTATATTTTATAATGAAAATGATTAAACATGTATCTATTTCTATTTTAATTTCATTAAAATATATTTTATATCCCAAGCACAAATTTGTTTCTAATTGTCGAACTAACACCATTTTTAATCTCTTTATAATTAAGAACAAGTCATCGAATAGGAGAAGTAAAAACCATTTTGGATTCCTACTGATATTAAAGTAAGAGATGGAAAAATAATGTACTTCCTTGATAAGTTTCATGTTCAAACAAAACCAGATGATAAGACACCCTTAATAATAGTTTTCACACACTAAGTGGGATTACTAAGTATGTCAAAATATATGGATATGAATAAATATTTTTTGGGAAATTATTTGATGTGATTAGAAACAGACAGCCTATGAAATGTTGATAATTTAGATGAATTTGAATCACTTTTGGGGATTTTATAAAGAGAAACCTCAAATAATGCTAAGAAGAATATATAGAGGTATGTGAATTATTAATGGAATTCCAACTCTCTTATCATGATGTAATAGAAGTACAATATCCAATATATGAGGGGGGGAATTTAATTAGAACTAATAATGTTTTATTTCTATTTAGTTTGAATTGTTTACTGACTCCCCCTTGGTTGAAAGAGTCCAAATACATTATTAGAGTATCAATTGGAAATGGAATCCACAAGATATATGGTTTTTAAAGTAAAAAATATCATCTTTACATCCCAATTGTTATTTCCCAACCTAGATTCCACTAAACTAGTTCTCTGAGTCTGTTCATTACAAGGCCTCAAGCATTACTCCCCATATGTCAGAGGATGTCAACTAGCAGTGGGGACTAGGGTGTGATATTGGTGAGACTATTCCATTATATCAAAGAAATCCAATAGAAAAAACATCTAAGATCCATAAATTGTAGTAAATATATAGATTAAGGTAGAATTAAATAACTGAAATATAACATGATATAATAATAAAGGAAAATGATATAAAACACTGAATAGTTATTTCATACTTACAAAACTGACCACTGACTAGGAAATACATACATATAGGATAAAAACAAATAGAATAAACTAAAAGTAAAATGCTCTACTACCAACCCCATGCCAGACCACATACCTGATCTCCAAACATTGTCGAATTGAACCGACCTAAATATAAGAAACCACACGAGTAGTTCTTATTGATCATGAAACTCTGGGCCTCATCCCTATCCACTATGAAATCCATGATCAACCTAAAAAAATAAGTTCTATACGCACACCGAGGTGCACGTGCTGGATTGAGAAATAATCTCAGTAGGTCACCCCAACACTGAACCTATAAATACTATTCCATGAGTGAATGAAAATGAAATATGCTTAGCCAATCCAATACACAACTGAAAAGATTATTTAACCCAATAACATGGAACCCAGTCGAACCCTGAGTTCATGACCTCGATCAACTGTTTAAGTGCCACTATTGATGTATATATTTATATGTGTATTCGGGTATTTTCTCATACATATACATATATACATAAATATTTATATGCATGAGTAAGTGAATAGAATAACATAGAAAACATAAATTTTTAATCCACTAGTTCATAATCTTGATCGCCTTGGAATCCTTTTCAAGGGAATTGAGAAGGATGTCATGCCACTCAAGATATGTATCATTAAGTTGATCTCTGGGTCTTTAATCTTGATCGATATATAACTACTTCTTCCAATGTTGAAACTTTGTTTGAGAAACGTACATCACCATAGGTGCATACTCGGTCTGACTCTAGGATCACATGTACTCACCTCAAATCACTGTGAATAAGGATTCTGAGGAAGTACATCTGGACATCCTTTAAATATGGTCACTGAGCTTGATGTCATTTTAATCATTCCATGTAAATCTAGTCCAAATTTTTATCCCTAGGTCCCATTCCATAGGTGATAATGACATTGAGACTCAGATGAAACATAAGGTCCTAACCTTTAGGTGTTTTTTAGGGAGATATCACTAGTGAGACACCATTACCACTTCATGAGATCCAAATGTTGATGTCATTCCCAATGAAAATCATGGGAGTGAGAGGCCATACTCAACCACATTGTTAATAAGAAGGGCTTATAATCCTAATCCCAAAAGAACATCTAGAGATCCTAGTAATCTAAATAATAGGGGAGAGTGAATTCATCATCCAGAAGGAATAGGTCGAGGAGATCATAATCAACCTTTATAGACCATAATTTGAGGAGAGGGTAATCATCCACTGATACCCCCCAAGTTAGGGAGAGCATAATCATATTTATTTAATCGAAGAGTTGAGGAGAGAATAATAATCCTCATCACATATTGAATAAAGTAGATTTTAATCATTATCATCACTCAAAAGAATAGAATCTCCAAAGATTATCAATACTATGGAAGCCATGCATCTATATCCTTATAGTAGGATCAACAATAGATATCTAAGAATCACCTCTGTAAATCCCAATAATCTAATAATAAAATATGTTGGCTAAAAATACAAGTCCCAAGTTGTACCTCTGGGTATACCATTAAACATAAAAATAGCATGTATCAGAAGACAGATCCCATGAGGAATGTTTGTTCATCCCAAATAGAAGGAAACACTCCTCACACCAGGATCATTATCCACTAATGAAGAAGCACCTCTAGGTAAAATTTATGCATCATAAAAAGCCAAGTGAAATTATAAAAAATGAGTTCGGGGGGTCGAATGCCAAAACTCACCACAACAGTCACAGGCACACATGCTTAAAATTTCATAATAGGATGTAAGGTGACACCCAATACCCTCCATATATAGACCTGACATACTCTCTTAAGTTCGGTCAAAAATTCAGGCACCTACTGGGTCACTTAAGTCAAGCACTGAGAATAATCTTAATTGGGATCCTCCAAATGATGGTTAAAAGAGGAATCCTATATGGAATTCTTATGGTCCAAACATAGTGAAGGAATCCTACTAGGGATACTCAACTGAGAAAATATGAGTAATCATATAAGAGATCCTCTAATGGTACATACAAAGGGCCATCCTGCACAGGACCCTTACAACATTATACGATGGTAGAGGCATCCTATAATGGATTCTAAGAATGGTAAATAGGTAAAAGTATCATGCATGCGATTACTTTGTTCATCATATAAGAAAAATAATCTCATGGGGTTCCATGATAGTAGTAATAAAATAGTGGCATCCAACATGGGATCCTCTTGGTTATACATAAAGAGATAATCTTGTAAGGGGTCCTCAAAAACTACTCTCAAGGCCCCCAGGGACCTAAGTTCACATATCACTTGGGAGACATCCTCAAGGGAAAAGATACAAAAATATATATTTCATGGGAGATGGCTCATAGCTCAAGGAACATCTCAGATCAATGGTCTCACTCTCAAGAGATAATTGGATTCTATTACCGAAAGAAGAACCTAAATGTTCTAGAAAACACATAAAATGTCACCTAGGAGTCCTTAAAACACCTTAGGGGTTCTTTCCATTGTGAAATCTTAAAAAAGGTAATCATAATTGATTATTCATATATCCAAAAACTAAATTAGGGTGTGAAATAGGTAATGGACCTCAAAGGGTAACAAAAGAGGGGTACATTGTGTGAGTACCCTTGTACACGATGTGTACCATCAAGTCCCCACCTGGTCATGTACTCTAGGAAGCCTTGGAATATAAATCTCCAATTACAGGGCATGTAATAGGGGTACATGGTATTTACCCTATACAGGGTACCTTCCTGTGTCCTGTACATGACATTTCCATGTAAATGGCCTGATTTTGTAACTTTTCATGGTCTGTGTCCCACATTGGGTCTGGTCATACACTCCACATGGAATGTTCCCCTTATGCTGGTAGAAGTTTCGGGTACTCAGCTACACGTCTAAGCCCCTATACATGGCTTATAAGACCCATACATAGTTTGTATGTTGAAAAATTCATCTTCAATAAATAAAATAAAACGATAATTTTTTTCCCTAAACCACACACCATGTAGATGGTTTTTCCTACATGGAAACCCCAAAATTGTCTTGAAGCCCCCAAATTCACCCAAAAGCTATAGATCGACCCTAAATGGGTCATAGAAAATAATAATAATGGATTAAAAAATGAAAATTATTAATAAATTTGGATTTACAAAAAAACATAAAGATGGCCAACTTTGGGAAGAATATGTCGAAGCTTCTCATGTTTCCATACTCCCTTGCTACCGCATGATGATCTGACATGTCCTGAGCTTCACGGTGATACCCATTTTCCCCCCTTTCCCTCCCCCATTTTCTATCTCTCATACATGTTATGTAGAATCCACATTGGTATTCGCAAGAAGCTAGGGAAAATGGAAGAAAAGAAAAAGAAAATAAATTAATGGAATAAAAAGAAAATTAAAGAAAAAGGGGCTCGACCCTAAGGCCCAACATTATTTTATGCCACTTCTAGTAAAAACTCTACATTATAGACTCAAAATACGAGACATAATATCAGTCCAACAATCCTTTAAAAAAATTAGTGAATGAACCTGTGTGAAAAAATTAATATTTAATTTATCAAATATTAATTATTAATTATTCCGCTAAAATTCAAAATCAAAATTCAAATGAAGTTACATCCTTGGGAAAACCCCTATTATATAGAAAATAGAGTGGTTGGAAAATTTATTTGTGGTCATATACTAGGTTAAAAATACCATTTTACCCCTTACAGGCATACGAAGGAAAAAATCAAATTTCTGCTCAAATTTTCTAGATTGAAAAAAAAACAGTTCCTTACAACTTCCCCACCATTAACATTATTTCCCATAAGAAGCCTGGTGGTATGATAATAAGCCATGATCACACCCCAAAAATATATACAAACAATCAATCTAGACTATCTAATGTATAAACTGAAAACATCAATTATTGTCTCATACACGAAATACATTTAACTATGACTAATCTAGAACTTTCCGCTATAGGAATAACCTTATCATAATCTTAAAAAATATGATCCAAAAAACAAATATAAAACATCTAATTCTAAATAAAAATTAGTTTCACCACCCTCAAATGGCCAATGTTTCACTCTTCCACCTAATTCTTACAATTTGACACTCATCGAGACCAACCTTAATAGGTTCCCTCATCAATCCAGAAAGGAAATTTAAGATAAAAGAAACATATTGTGTGTTTGATACTCTTTTAGTGTAATTGGGATAAACTATAAATAGAGCATGATCATCTCTAACTATGAGTACAGTATGAATCCAAAAAATTCATGTATAGTTATTATAATCTATTATCACAACAAACATGCTAGCTTTCCTTTAACCAACACCTGACATCACTTATCCAGATAGTTTATGTCCAGTTCCAGCAATGGGTCAACATTCAGGTGTACCCTATTCACTACTGATGTCACCTCTACTATAGAGGAATATTTTCCATTTAACCACAACACACAGAAAATCATACCCATAATAATTATTTGAAAACATTAGTCCCCATAACACACACAACCACTCATTGATTTACTATTCAAAGGGTCACACATGAAACTAGTGTGTACCTTATCACTCATGTAAAATCAGGTTACTCTTTTCATGTATTGCTAAACCCCCTGTTTTTACCAAAATTTGGTTGGCTTTCATTTTTGGTTGATTCTGGTGGAATTCTTAAAATTTTTAAAATGTTTTTCAGCTAGTGAATAGTTTGTGCATGGTTATCCTAAACTATGTTCCCTCTCAAAGAAAACTGTGCAACCCAAGGGACTCAGATTTTTCACAGTTGGTTCATGTTAGTCAATTCATGTACCCTCTTAGGGGAAACTGTTAATCCCATTTAAAATAGCTGCATGGATAGTCTTCACAGTTTTTCAAACCGTCGGGCTCTTTTTATCGAACCATGCATACAAGTTTTTAATTAATCTTAATTTTTTATTAAAAATTAAAAAACAACATTTTAGGTTCCTTAAAGATGGAAATGACCCGTAATTGATTTCTCGCTTACTTGGAGATGCTAAGAAAAGTTTTGGGATCCTCGAATCCCTCCCAGATGCAATTTAATGTCTGAGGAATGACCCTTGATCTTCAGCAGGTAGGTTCCCTCATCCAATTCTCATTCTCACATGATCCATCATCTCCTCCCTAGGGTTATATAGATCCTCGTGTTGAATTTTGGATCTAATGACCTCTCATTGGATTATAAACCAAGGTTTGTTCTTTGTTTCCTCGATTACATGATCATCGTTCTTCATTGAAAAATCAGGATTAGGGTTTGTCATTGTGCATTTAATTGGCCCCGAGGTAGGTAGGTCTGTCATGATACCCTATATATTTTAACCCTAAATTGATTTATTTAATTACTATTTTTTGAATTAAATTAAATTTATTTATTTTGATTAAATTTATTTCAATTGGTTTGTTGTAAAAAACTCAATTCCATTGAAATGTGGTTTTTAAATGGGATTTTTCAATGAAAATGGAAAATGCCAAATTCCATTTAATTAGGTTATGTTTATAAAAATTTGATAAATTTATATTTTTAATTGTTTGTAAAATATTTAAAATATATTTTTGAATTTAATTGTCGAAAATTATTTAATGGAAAATTGTGAAAACCCAAATTTTATTTGATTTGGGGGTGAGTTATAAAATTGATCGATTTTTTTTGAATTAAATTGTTGAATTTAATTTTGAGAATGGATTGTGAAAATTAATTGTAAATTGATTTCAAATTCCTATTTGTGATATTGGAGTAAAAATTATTTTTATGGTAACCTTAGGGTATTATCTTGATGAAAAGTCATGTTTGGATTAAAAACCCATTTGGTATTTTAAATTAAAATTTGGAATATTTCAAATAGAGAATCGGATTAATTATTATTTAATCATTCTGAAAATATATTTCACATCACTGATTTATTGTTAGAGCACATTAATTCTTTAGGTAGATACTGAGTTTTTTGGAAGACACAATAGGATTTACAACAATCCAAAAAATAAATACGGCATGCCACATCCCTTAGGTGATGGTGATGAGCCCTATTTGGACTGAGTTAAAAGGGACACATGTACATATTATTGTTCCAAATTGACTGTGGAGTCCCTATAGCCTATAACTATTTTACCTTCTTAGGCATATTACCATGTTGATTGCCTGTTTTTATTTCAAATTAATATATGACACTGTTATAAACAATTTTTCATACCCTATTATTTATATAAAATTGCTTATATAAAAGTTTTTATATAAGATAGTTGTGAAAAAATTCTTTATTTTAGAAATATTCCAATAGATGAAATGTGAATGTTTTGTTTAAATGTTTTTCCATCTTTTGAAACGTAAAGAATGAATTGTTTCATTTATGATATTTGAAATGAAACCCCTATTTGTTTTAAATTTAAATCATTATTGGGTTAATATAATATGAGAATCTATCTAGGAATCCTTAGTGATAACCTACATGGATTTTATCTTACACCCTACCAATGAATGTTTGTGTTTACAGATTATATCCTTCCAGGTTTGAGCAGGGGGAAAGTTCCAGTTGGAGGTTGTTCTAGCTATTGATCCATGGACTTGGTGAGTTGCATCCAAGTTTGGTCTTGTTCATTTATTCAATTTTTCTAGTAATTTTGGATGTAATACTTTGGGTTGGTATACTTGTTTAACTTATGATAAATTTCCCCCACTAGAGTTTCTTTTGTATTAATACTAATTTTTTTAATTTTTTTCTACATTGGTAGTGGAAAAATCATCCCCGTATTATTTTTTGTATGATGTAAAGTCCATGTCACTATCCCATGGAGATTGAGTATGGATTTTGGCCCATGTCTGTATTGGATTGGTTATTAGGTTACCAGGGTACCCGGGAACCCAGGCTAGTTCATGATATAGTGGTATCAGATCTATAGGTTGTGATTTTTTCTTGATGTTAGTATGCATTTAAAAGTAATTTAGAGACTTATAAGGTAGTTACGATTGAGTGCATGGATAACTCTCACAAAAATTAACCTTATGTCACCATGGGGGGTTAGAGAAATTCTTCTCGAGGGTCACTTCATGTATTTTCCTTTCTTTTAATTTGCATAAATTGAAATCTAAATCTCATATGTCTATCTATTGAGATTAATTTTCCTATTAATCTGTTTGAGTGTTAATATTATGTCTTCCTTGTTATCTGTTGATATTTTTTAGAATCACTCCTATAATAAGACGTGAAAATAGAATCCATAAGTAATCATTTTCTGAACCTCAATGAGAAAATCCACCCATAGACCCAATTTTGTTTTAGGTTATTATGAACCTATAGGATAGGTACCACCTTCTATTCTCATTCAGGCTCCAGCTGAGGAATCTCAGAGGGATGTTATCAATATTTATTCATAGGAGTTCCTTGACCAAAATCTATCACTAATTAAAGGCTCAAATTATCCTCAATAGGCTGAGGATTGGTTAATAATCTTATTGTGTTTTTTTATTTTATTGAACACACTTGAAAAAAATCAATGTGAAGTGTTCCACCTTCATGTTGGAAGGACTGGCCAGGAGATCATCGGACATGATGGTGGAGGAGAATAAGCATGTAGGATTATAGTGGAAGGTCTTTAATTTTCTTTTCACTAACCGGATAAATGTATATTTGATGTTTTTTTCCAAGGACACTATGTTTTTCAAACTCGGGCTGGCGAAAAGGATAGTGATAGATTATAAAAACTATTTTTTTCCAAGATTGTGTAGTTTTCAGCTATGATTTTATCAAATGATAAGATGAATTTATGATGGTTTGAGTTGGGACATTGATAGAAAATTCATTTTTTTTATTTTTCTATTGAATTTGTCTTCTTTTGATAATGTATTTGATAGATCATTGATGGTCATGATGGACCTAGCTAGAAAGTCTAGTATATCATAATTTTCTATCACACTCGGTGGCACTATGCATTCCCCCAATGGAGAGATGATGTTTGATGACAGAGTGGGTCATTATAGACCTCTTGAATTTCCTATAATAGGTAGTTTGGTTTGATACCATTGTGAAATGTATGTGCAATCAAAGTGGTTTTTCACCGAGGCACCCAAGAACTGTGACTCTTACGGATGCCAATGTGACTTATAGAGATTAATCCATTTTTATTCCACTCTGCATAGTGACATGGGATCATAGTCACATTATAAAACTAAATTGCAGTAATATTATGCATGTGTAAAAGGTTTCGTGCCATAGAAATCTGGAACGAAGCTTCTTCATGTAGTACAAGAGTCTCAAGAGGAACCAGATTTGGTTCTAGTGATTGCTAGAGGTACAATTACTATATCTTTGTCAATAGTTACTACTATATTTGATACCGGTGTATTCCATGCATTTATTTCAAAATTTATTGTTAATATGATTAATCTTGTTATGGATTTTTTTATCTTGTTCAATGGTTATTACTACACCCCTTGGTTTGAAGAGAGAGTGGGGTCTTCAGAGTCTCACTTTTTCTTTCTCACTCTTATATGTTGTGATTTAATTGAGTTTTATAGTTCTCAAAATGAAACCTCTTGATGTTATATTTTGGATGAATTGTATCATTAATAATAAATAATATATTTATTATTGTACTGAATGGGTCACCTTCACTATATCAGATGGTGTGTTTTGTGACTTCCATGGAGAATGGGACCCATGGTCGAATATATCCAGACCCTCTGATAAGATGTTGGGGAAAGTGATATCGGTGTTTACCTTTGTTCTGTAGAATTAATCCTTGATTGGTGATATCCCTCTAGTCTTCGTCGAGTTTCCTGATGTGTTTCCTTCAAACTTCCATAGTTTTCCCCTGGTAAGGGAGGTTGAGTTCTCTATTGACTTAATGTCAGGTAATCAACCACTATCTATTCCCAATTACCTTATGCAACCAGCTAAAATAAAGAGTTTAAGTCCCATTTGGAATATCCTCTTGAGAAAGAATTTATATGCCCATGTGTGCAACCTTGTATGGCACCAATTATCTTTTCTAAGAAGGGTGATTGTTCACAACACCTATGTGTTGATTATTGAAAGCCCAATCGAGTTACGGTGGAGAAAATATATATGATGCCGTAGATTAATGATTTTTCAGATCAGTTGAATAGGGAAAAGTGGTTCTTGAATATTTACCTTTGATATGGTTTCCCTCAGTTGATAATAAAATAATTGGATAATCATTAAACTGCCTTTTGGAGTAGGTAAGACCATTATGATTACCTTTTCATGCTTCACATTCTATCCAATGCTCCTTCAATATTCATGTCTTTGATGACTAGGATTTTCCGTGAGTATATTGATACCTTCATGGTAGTCCTTGTCGGTGAAATCATTATTTACATTAAATATAAGGAGGATCATGTGTATCATTTGAGAACACTTCTGATTTTGCTGAGAAATCACCGACTTTATGCCATAATTTTTAAATGTGATTTTTGGATTTGGGAAGTGAATTTCATGGGACATGTGGTGTAAAAACTTGGAATACCAACTTAACTTTAGAATTTTATGGTTTTTATGACTTTATAGAAACCAAAAAATGTCTTCATCATTTGAATCTAATTAGGTTTAATCAGATATTATCGCTAGTTCATGAAGGACTTCTCAATGTTGAATTCTTTGATGACTACGCTAACTTTGAAGTGAATAATTATATCATTGTATGATATATGATATAATTATTTTTTAAGAAGAATTTTTTTGACTATTATTCTAGTGTTGTATCTTCCATAGGTCGAGCAGAGCTATGTGGGTTTTTTTTGATGCATCTGGTTCATGCGTGGAATGGGTTCTTATATAGGGTTATAATTTGGTTGCTTATAGATCTAGTCACCAGAGGCCAATTGATAATAATTATCTCAACCCTGACCTTGATCATATAGTTTTGATGCATTCACATAAAATATGGTAGCATTACCTTTTCATAGAAAGGTTTACCATGTATTCAGACCACGGGATCTAGAATTATATCTTCTCTAAAAAATATTGGAACCTTCTCTAGAGGCACTAGGTGGAATACCTAAAATCTATTGATTTCAAAATCACCTATACCATGGGGAATGGAAATGTCATTATGATTATTTGAGTAGGAAACTTATTACCCAGATAGTGAAAGAATCATCAGAAGAGTGGAACTTGATAGCTCCCTTTTCACAGTTCCATATTGGAGTGTAGGAATCAGAAGTTGAGTTTTCCTTGGCTAGTGTTCGGTTACCATCATCTCTTATCAAATTGATTCTTCAAGAAAAGAATCTTGTTGATGAATTCATATAATGACCCATTCTTGACATACCTTAACTTTACTTAGTTTTTTCGGAATACATAAAACATCACACAAAGAGACGCTTGAATACCGTACCAGTCTTGTTCATTTCGAAACATGGAAACATAAACACAAGTACATAAATGAGATACATTATCTCTCACTATGTTCTTAATTACTAGATCCTTTATTATACACATCAAACATAAAATATACCTTCATAACCTAGGAAAGGAAACATAAAAAGGGGCATGCTCAAATACTGATTAACAGTAAACAAGGGAGAAACGTATTAAGAATCATGGCCATAAGTGTATGAGAACTTGATTATGAAAAGAAAATATCATACCGTGCTGATAAAATATCATATAGATGAATCATATCATAAATATTTTCATTTCATATGACATTAATAATAAGTAAATAAATAACATAAGACAATAAAACATAACATAGAAATGAACCATGGAATTGTGTCAGAAAAATAAGCATATTATCTGATTTCCATAGTAGCCAAGGCATCACTGACAAGTCCATCTTGGTAGTATATGTTCACTCCCCATAACATCGTGGTATTTCTAGTTCACTCCAACAACCATCATGGAAGAATAAGATCACTCCTCATACAATCTGGGTAGTCATGGTTTACTCCCATGAAAATATTACTAGTCAAGGTTCATTCCCAATACCATCTTTGTCTATCTCATGAGAAATAAATCTTTACCCAATACATTGAAGGGAGATATATGTCACACCAATATCATAATGAAATCATACATAAAGGTTCCACAAATCATAAATAATCATATCATAACCCACGAATGTATATGGGTACTATAAACATGTAATCTTATCATAACCTGTGGAAATAGACGGTTTCTCGTAATCGTTTCATTATAAACATAACTCATGAAAAGAAGTAGTTTTCAAAATCATATAACCCTTTAATGTGAAATGGGTTCTATAAAAATAATTAAATAAAAACATAATCCATTAATAGGAAGAATATGAATGGATAAATTTAATAAAATCCCCATACAGATATGATTAATCCCAATGAATGTTAAATTTAATGGTAAATAATTTGGAAATATCTTTAAAAAGCATTTAAATAAAAAAAATATGCTTTCTTCTTTGGAAGAATTATTTTTATAATATAAAACCTTTTGTAAAATTTTTTCGTTGAAAACAGATTTCAAAAACATATAATGAAATATTTGAAAATAATAACAAATTTTAAAAATAATGTTTCCTTGAAAATTTCATTTTTGTATCTTTTCAAATCATTTTTGAAGACATTATAAAAAAATGTTATTAAATACAATTGATTTCCGATTGAAGAGAGAGACAACCATATTTTAAATAAAAATATTATATAAAGTACCAAAGAGTGGAAGAAATGGTACTAATATGTTATTATATTTGGAATAAATAGAGGATAATGAAACACATGAGTGTTCTTGGGATATGAATCATATGATTTCATCAAAGACGCATAGTCATTAACAATCTCAAAAAGTGATGAGATTGTTTCAATAAACTCTAACCACATGGATACATGGGAATAACTCTTCATGTAGTAAAATTTAATTACATTAATATTAATATAATATGAAAATAAGATTATTCATGATATAACATGGAAGTATATACACCTCTAAAAAGAGTTCAGGTTCATAACAATACATTATTATCAAAGAAGTCAACTTGAGACAAAACATTTTTACCGCTTTTGTAAATTTTGAAACTTAAACCCCATGAATGAAATTTAGTAAAATGGAAATTTTAATACACATATTTTTAATTGAAATATAAATAGAATAAAATCATGGGTATTATATACCCCACACAATAGGAAAGAGTCGAGAATATTCTATGTATCTCATGAAAATAAAAAGTGACATGAAATCCCCTTGCCTTATAACATAACTCTCATCACACTCATTCAAAAAACCTATATAATAATTATAAATGTATTATAAATGTTTTTTAAAATAGTATCATTATATCTAATTCCATATATTTTTTTATTTTTACCTTATATTTCCCTCTTTTTAGTGATCATATGTTAAGGTTTCACTTCGGATAATATTAGCTTTGTTCTTCACATATGTTTTAATTTGTTATATTGACAAGCCTTATACTTATATCATTATTCCATAAGGTTAGAATGATATAAATATAATTTATATTCATTATATTTATCTTATAATAATCTATCTAATATAGATGTATGAAATTGAATAAACCATTCATGGATATGGTAATCTGTGTGTAAGTAAGAACATTGTTTCCATTTTTATTGTCATATAGAAAGAAAGTATATAAATGGAATATGTATATATATACATATAATTATTAATATAGAATTATTATATCATATATATAGTATAATTTTACTAAACAAGCCCTTAATTCATTCCATGTGGTGTGTGAACGAATAACATCGCTTTGAGCGGGTGGTAGTCCTCACTTCCTCGAATGAGATTATCATATTAACACCAAATGGAATGTAAAAGGTATATATTGTAAAAATTAATAAATATGAATAAAGAAATTATAAATATAATATATAAGATATTTAAATAGTCTTTTTTATTAAAATGGCCACCATGATAGGTGGTTAGTAAAATTGAACAATCATCGTTTAGTGAGGTGGTTGTTCACCATACACATAAATAGTATGTTCATAATCTGTTAGATGGAGGTGTTGGTAAGTGTAGGTTAAATAATTACCATAAATAAATCCTAGTATATTCAAGATACTATTTTTTTATACAGGAATGGAATAATGAAATTTGAGGGGTGGAGAAAAAAAATAACGAAGGACTTGAGAGAAGATGTTAACTCTTGATTGGGTAACTCCTTTTGGATTATGCCAAAAGGATTACTTGGATTTCCTTATGGCCAAGGGAATGATTATAGGAGTAATAGTGTAATATTGGAAAATTTATTTGTTATTTAATAGATTAAATTAGGATGTTTTACTGGTGTTATTAATTGCAAGAGTTGGTGGATTTTTATAGTAAAGGAAAATGACTCAGATGAATGTTTCAGAAACATGTTATGTATACAAATTTTCTTACCTAAAAAAGTCATTAAAACCCAAACCAAACAATAATTTATCGTTTATTGACTAACTATGAAAATAAAAAGGGTTTTGTACAAGTGTATACGTCATTTGGGCCCTTTATTCTAAGTTTTAGTCCCTAATTAAACCTAATTTTTCCTTAGTCATTGTGATTAATTTTATTCACTTTTATTAATCATTTTGGAAAAAAATTAACTTTGTATTATAAGAATATAAATATTAAACTGAATAAAATATTTTTATCCAGCATTTTGAAATTCAAATCACAAAAGTGGAAAATATAATATTGATGTTAATCCTATAGATGAGAAGAAATAATGGGTTTTAAAAGTAGAAAAATGATAAAAATATTTTTAAGACTTTATATTCAATTTTAAGTTCAAATTGTTTATAGTGAATTAGATTGTATTAATAGATGTAATATTTCACTAATTTTATCTTAAAAAATTTTATAATTTCATTTAACCTTAATAATTAAATTAACTAAAAGGCAGTTGTTAACAAAAAAGTAGTATTTTTCACTATTCATCAAATACTGAAGTTTCCTAGAAAGCCCCAAAAATTTTCACCGCAATATAATTTTGAGGTTCTGAATTAAAACATTAATTTTATTTATAAAATAAATTTTTTAAATGTTTTTAATGTTAATTTAATTATTAAAATCAATTCATTTGAGAAAACAGTGTTTGAATATATAAAAGGAATACCAAAAATCATATCTTTCATTATAAAAATGTTTTATTTATATAAAATAATAATAAACAATATTTTTAAAGTTTTTAATACTTTTTATATTACTAATTTTAATGGATATTTTATAATTACTCATATAAATTAATATAACATTAAAATAATGTTTCATAGAAACTCTGTATTGCATGTGATGTACACTAAGTCGGTGTTGTGTGTATTGTAATCCAAGATGGTGTTGTGTGTAATGTATGCCTATTTGGTGTTGTGTGAAAGGAATCATTAACTTAATTCATTAAAATAAACAAATGAATATTTAATTTATTTGAAAAAAATCCATAAAAATTTTGCGTGTTACATTCTACCCCCCATAAAAATGAATTTCTCCCTCGAAATTAATCACTCCGATAAAAACATGACAATAATTTGGGATCATTATATCCTCAAGTTCCCACATATATTCCTCTAACTAGTTTTTTCTTCACAAATATTTTACCATGTTAGTCGTCTTGTTTCATATAACTTTCTCTGATTGGTGTGTAATTTCAAGTCGTTGTTCTTCGTAAGACAGATCTGGCTCCAACGATATGACCTACGAGTTCAGTATATGTGAATGGTCTGGTATGTACTTTCTCAAAAAAGATACATGGAACTAATAATGGACTTGAGAAAGGTTTTGAGTAAGTTCCTAGTGATATTCATCTATCCTGATACGATCAAGAATCTCAAAGGTACTGATATACCGCGGGCTTAGTTTCCCTTTCTTCCCAAATCTCATAACATTCTTCCTGGGTGAGATTTATAGAAACAATTTTTCATCAACCTGAAATTCTTGATCACACCAATGGTTATTGGCATAACTTTTCTAAGGACTTTAACAAAATTAATATTAAATTTGTAATTCCAAACACTTTTAGGAAATGTGATAAACCACTCAACCCATAACACAATCCAGATTACGACATGACACATCAAAAAAATGACAAATGAAGATCAACCACAAACCAATCATCTCCCAATAGGATTAAATATCATAATACCCATAATCATCTCCACATCCCACACATGAATCCCCTTCTTCCATTGTCGATTCCCACTCAGAGACTGATTTATGCCACCTCAAGAAGTAATTACTTTTCTCAAAGTTCCTCATCTAATCTAGAAACGGTTGCACTGGACAAGGTTCCTTGGTTAAGTTGTCTTTTTTGAAGGAATGAATCACACCATTGTCCTGGTTAAGGGATGATCTAGTACACATCGGTTGCAGAAGGTTAGAGTAGTCTTTCTTTGTTCGTCTTCATGGAGTAGCAGATAGAGTTCCTTCATGTCCAATCGACATCTAATGACTTTAAGATTCCTTTATATGTTGCTAAATGGGTATAAATATATTGACCATTTCTTCAGTGATCTTAGGTCCCAATATCATTCATTCTCCAACTTCATCACATTACGTCGGAGATCTACCATTCTTCTTATAAGGAAATTCATAAGGCGTCTTCTGAATGCTTGAGTGATTGTTAATTTTGAATAAAAACTCAACTATAGAAAGGTTCTGATCCCAAATACCCTTGAAATCAAGATAACAATATCTGAACATATCTTCTAGGGTTTGAATAGTTATTTCAAACTGACCATCTGTCTGAGGATGATAAGCAGTACTGAAACTCAATTTTGAATCAAGTTCTTGATAAATAATTGACTATAAATTTACGGTAAACCTCAGATCCTAAACATATACAATATAATGTAGTACCCTATGCAACCATACCATTTTTTTAATAAATATCTGAGAAATATAATCCAGATAGAAGTCCATTATGATAGAAATAGAGTGTGTTTTCTTAGTACAGTGATCAACTACCACCATATATAATTAAACCTTTTAGATTTTTTTTGAATTCTAGATATAAAATCCACAGTTATGATCTCCTTTTTCCATTTTTGTATGGTTAATGGATGAATCACCCCCTTTGATTTTTTTACTTTCAACCTTAACATGTGGGCATACCAAGAACTTAGATATAAACTATATGATATCTCTCTTCATTCAATTCCACTATAAGTATTCATTCATGTCCCTATACATATTCATATATCTAAGGTGAATAGAAGATAATGAACTTTGAGCTACCACTAAAATATCATTCACCAAATCTATTTTTCAAGTTAAACATACATAGTTCCTAAACCTTATCAATTCATCCTGATCAAGGTTAAACTCGACAACATTTCTAACTTTCTTTTGTATTTATTCATCATCATTCTGGACCTCCTTATTTTTCATTTGGATAAGGATTTGAACATTGATTTGAGAAAGATCTGATTTTCCCCTACCTTTAACATATTTATATCCATCCATTAAAAATCCATAAATATTTTATCTTTTTTGATCCTCATCATGATCCTTCCGACTCAAAGAAGTGGCCACCTTTTTCACTTTCCTAGGGTGGTAATTTCATGGTTAGTCATAATCCATTATCAACTCTAACCATATTTTCTGGTGCATCATCAACTCTTTCTATGTGAATATATATTTCAGACTTTTATGATCATTATATATATCCCACGTTTCCCCATAATGATAATTCCTTTGTACCTTTAGTGGAAAATGTTCAGATGCTACCTCAAATCATGAGTTGGGTAATTATTCTCAAGAATCCCCAAATATCATGGGGTATAGTTTATAACAATGTTATTATACATAAGAAAACATCACAATCCTTTCTTGGATTCATTGTTGAAAATTAAAAACCCTTCTCCTCTATCGGGGAATGTAAACACAAGTTCATTAACCAAAGTTCTCTTCAGTTCCTAGAAATTTTCCTCACATTCATCTATCCAGAAGAACATGATACCTTATGAGTTAACTTGGTCATAGTGTTAGATAGTTGTGAGAAATTATCTACAAACCTTCAATAATATCTATATAAAACCTGACATCTAAGGGTCTCAATCATTGAGGTTGGTCTAGGTCATCATTCAATAGCCTCTGTCTTTAATCAATCTACTACAATACTTTATCATGAGATTATAT
The DNA here is from genome assembly GCA_963277665.1 of Viscum album. Taxonomy (NCBI): domain Eukaryota; kingdom Viridiplantae; phylum Streptophyta; class Magnoliopsida; order Santalales; family Viscaceae; genus Viscum; species Viscum album. The sequence goes on from OY728166.1 coordinate 306,258,938, forward strand.
GACCAAAAAATGAAACATTTTGTATCCAAAATTCACAAATTAAGTTTTTTATATATTATTTCATTCATTTGGGTCTTCAGTACATTTCTAAATTGATCTTAATTCTCTTCGTTTCTCTTTGAATAGATAATAATATCAACTATAAATACTACGACTAAAAAATTTAGGTAATCTATAAAGAATATATTCATTAAAAACATGAAGATATAAGGGGAATTAGTACGACCAAAAGGCATCACTATATATTCATAATTTTCATACCTTATACAGAATGTCATCTTTGGTATATCATCTTAGTTTCCCCTCAAATGATGATATCCACGATGAAGTTCAATCAGGGAAAATTAATGAGCTCTGCTCAATTGTTCCCAGAAGTCATCAATATAAGGAAAATGATACTTGTTCATGATTGTAATATTTTTTAAATACTGATAATAAATTTAGATCCGTGTTGATCCATCTTTATTTTTCACAAAAAGTACCGGTGCACCCAATGGTGGCACACTTAGCTGAATGAATCCCTCATTATGTTTTTCTTCGAGTTACTGATTCAATTCATGTAACTCAATCAGGTCCATTCTATAAGAAGTCATTGAAATTGGTGTGGTATCAGGTATGAGATCTATTTTGAATTCAACTTCTCATTTGGGTGTATAACTACAAAACTCTTCTGGAAAAAAATTCATAAGATCTCGAACAATAGGCATATCATTGATGTTGATTTTCTCCCCATCCATTTGAGATTAAAAAAACCATTTTAATGTGAATTATGAGCCATACACTATATGTAATGTCCACATTAAGTTCAAAATTATAGTCACATGGGTGGATGATCATATGAGGGATTAAAATATCAAAAGTAACTTCCCTTCCTTGAAAATTGATGTTGGAGTTATACAAATAAATCTAATCCATGACTCAGATGAAATAAAATTCCACCAAATAAAGAATTAAAAGATTTTTATGTATCACATTCCAACAGACATCAACTAGAGAGTAATAAAAGATATGATATGAAATCCATGATCCATTATGGGGTTTAACTACAAAATCATCATATATTATTTTTTGTGGAATTTTTACACCCATATAAAATTATTTAGATATTAAATAGTGGGAAGATCCAAAATAAAATAAGACATTAAAATTCATAGAGTGAATGGTAAGTGTACCTTTAATAATGTTGTTATCACATCCCTCATCAGAAATAGAAATATAATGATATTTCTCCTTATCCCTCAGATTAAGAGGTTGTTGGCATCGATCATAATCACAAGTCCTTGGGAGGTCCCTTTTATGACTCTTTTTCCTCATTTACGATGTTCACTGACTTATTCCCATCACATCATCAATAAAATTCTCAATGACATTCCTTTAAACACTTAAACTGTTAATTGGACCCCTTAAGGAAATTTCCTCTATGCTTCTTCCCACACATAGAGTATAAAGTAATGTTCATATTATTTTCATCATGATTTTTAGGTTTTACTTTGTTATCCATCTTCCTATTCTTGTAAAAATCATGAGATTGATACATGAATCCAACATCCATTTAATCCTTGATTTCACAATGCAAAATCTCTTCATGGTTACTAAATTCTCTTATTTTCAACACAATTTTGTGGCTTAGATTTAAGCCATTGAATAACCTAACAAATTTACATTTAGGTTGGATGAAAATTCGTGGATAATACCTTGCAAGTCTCCCGAAATTGGTCATGTAGTTAACAACTAATACATCATCCATTGGATTTAAATAAAGAAACTATTTCTCCAACTTGTATGAAGAATCTAGGAAAATTACTTATTGAAAAAAAAATTGTGAACAGGTCCCAATCCATGGATTCAATCTTATCTTGCTCCCTCAAATTCTAGATTACAGTCCACCAATGATTTCTAATCCCTTATAACAGATAAATAGTTATAATGAATTTCTCATGCTCTAAACACTGAATCACCGATAATATATTTTCATTGGTAATGATCCATTTTTTAGTAAAAAGTAGATAATAAGACCCTCTGAAAGAAGTGGCCTATTTTCTCATGATAAAATCAATATAATTTTGTTCCCTCATTTTATCATTTTGAAGTCTACCATGATTTATACCTTGAGAAATGTTTGGGAATATAATAAGAATATTTTTCAATCTATATCCCATAGAATTAAATTACTCATGAGGACAATTGTTTCATTACCCATTACAATCATAAAAAACACAGTTCCTTCAGGTTGCAACCATTGACTAAAACAAAAAATCATAGAGTAAGAAATAATTATCATAATTAGGAACCACATAATCATGAAAAATCATTTATAGGATTTCTAACTTATGAAACCTTCCATAATATATGAAACCATAGTTTTATCCTAGGTTATTCATCGAAATAATATATTTACATCCTTCATGGTTGTTCATAAAGATATTTGAAATTCAAAATCATATCCCTCAGTAGTGTCAAACCATGTATGTAGCAAGCCCTGTTGTCATATACCAAATTACCCCAGGTGAGCCTTGGAGCATCCTGTTAGAGTTGTTACCCCAAGGTATTACTATTCTAGATCCAAATCCACTTATAGAATCCAAAAATGGATGTATTTCATGGAAACCACTCACTCTATACTTCTCGTAAATTCCATGGAATTTTCATAAGTGTTGACTCATATATGTACTTATCTTTATACATTTCCTCATGGTTCTCACTGTGGTTTTCTCATCCTAGTTTCCAAAGGATAACTAAAATTTTCTTCTTATACAAACTATAATGACACAATCTTGACATACATTAAAATTACATAGCTTTTGTGGAATACATAAAACATTACACTAACCGATGCTAGAACACAGTACAAGTCTAGTAAATTTGGTATCATGGAAACATAAACACAGGTATATAAATGAGCTATATTATCTCGTACTAGGTTCTTCATGACTAGAATCCATCTTCGACACATCAAACACAATACATATCTTTATAATGTGGGGAAGAAAATATAAAAGGGGTGAACTCAAATTCTCAATAATAGAACACAAGGGATATATGTAAGCATAATAATGAGCATAACTTTATGATTACATGATCATGAAAAGAGAAGATTATACACCTCATATCAAAGATCAAACACATAAATCATGGATTAAAGCTTATTAGTTCATAAGACATGAATAAAAAAGAAATAAATAACATAATACAAGAAATCCAAACTTAGGAATGAAACATGAAATTATGGAAGATGTATAAAAATATAGATTTATCTTCATAATATCCCATGCATCGATTCCAAGACTGTCTTGGTATTATAGGTTCACTCCCTATACCGTATTGGTAGTCATGGTTCACTATCATGTCCATATTGGTAAAATGAGTTTAATCCTCATTCCTTCTTGATACTCATGGTTCAATCCCATGGACATCTAATTAGTCATGTTTCATTCCGATGACCATCTTAGTTTACATCTTGAGATATAAATATTTACACAATGCAATAGAGGGAGATATAGGTCCCACCCATCTCTTAATGAAATCAAAGATACATGTTCCACAAGATTATAAATAATCATATCACATCCCCTGAAATAAATTGGATATTATAAACATGTAATCATATCATAAACTATTGAAATATATAGGTTTCATAATCATTTCATCACAAATATAACTCGTGAAAATAAGTGGGTTTCAAAAGCATATAACCCTTGAATGTGAAATAGGATCCATAAAAAATATGCCATAAAAACAGAATCCATTAATAGAAATAATATGAATAGAAATATTTAATAAATTCTTCATAAATGCATGAGTAATAGAAATGATTGTTATCTCAGATGGGAAATAATACTGAAAGATCGTTTAAAAATATATCTTGGGGAAAATATTCATTTTTCTTTAAAAGAATAATTTTTATAAAATAAATTCTTTTTAAAACCTTTTTCTTTGAAAATAGATCTGAAAAATTTATAAAGGAATATTTGAAAACCAAAATAAAATTAAAATCCTTTTTCATTGAAAATTATCTTTAAGGATATTTTGAAAATATTTTTGAAAAAATGGTTTTTTAATATAATAGATTTCTGTCTAAAGAAAGAGATGGTAACATTTTAATTAAATATAATATATTAATTAAAAAAGAGTCGAAAATGGTACAAGAACATGAGGATATATAGAATAAATTTAGGAGAAAGAAACTCATGAGTGTTATTGAGAGATGGATCATATTATTTCATCATTGGTTCATAGGCATTAACAATCTTGAAATGTGATGACATTGTTTCAAAAAACGATTACCACTTGGTTACATGGGACAATACTCACATGTACTAAAAAGAATTACATGAATCTTAAAATATAATGAAAATAAGGGGATTCATTATATAAAATATAATTATATACAACTTGAAAAAGAGTTTATATGCATAACAATACCTGAGACATAAATAAAGAAACTTGAGAAAAAAATATTTTTACCGATTCGGTAACTTTTGAAACTTAAACCCCATGAAATAATGTTATTAAAATAGATATTGTAAAATCCATATATTTAATTAAAATATAGATATAATAAAATCATGTGCAGCACATACCGCACAGAATAATATAGAGTGGAGAATATAGAATGTATCTCATGAAAATAAAAAGTGAGAAGAAATCCCATTACCATGTATCTTGACTCTTGTCATACTTGTTCAAAACACCTATCAAATAAATATAAATTTATTACAACTAATTCACAAAACCATATAATTAATTCCAATACTATATATGTTTTGATTATGACCTTATATTATCCTCTTGTTAACGATATTATGTTAAGGTTTCATTTTGCGTAATATTCACGTTGTTCTTCTCATTTGTATTAATTTGTTATATCATTGGTACATGTATATATATATCATGATTCTAGAACGTCTTAAACTATATAAATTTCATTTATATTAATTATATATGTATTATAATAAATTATAAAAAAAATTACAAAATGGAATACACTATTCATGGAGACGGTAAGTCATACGTATGCATGAATGTTGTTTCCATTTTTATTTTCATAAAGAAATAAATAATGTAAATGAAATTTATATAAATATATATATAATTATTAAATTATCATGATTATATCATATATATCATATTTTTCACTAAATCCATCTTTAATACATTACAGGTGGTTTGTGAATGAATCACATTGCTTTGAGGGGACGGTAGTCCACACTTTCTCAAACGAGATTATTGTAATAACACCAAATGGAAATTAAAAGGTTTGTGTTGTAAAAAGTAATACAGAATCATAATGATATAATAAATATCATATATAACATGTATAAATTTATTTTACATCATAATGGCCACAATGAGAGGTAGTAAGGAATATTCAACAATCACCGTTTAGTGAGGCGGTAGTTCACCGTACACATAAATAGAATGTTCGTTATCCATTAGATAGAAGTGTGTATAAGTGTAAGATGAATAATTAGAATAAAAAATACATGTATATTGAGGATAATTATTTTACACATGTATGGAAAAAATAAAGTGGATGAGTGGACAAAGAAAATAAAATAATGGACTTCAAAGAAGATGTTGCCTCTTGATCAGGTAACTCCTTTTGGTTTGTGCCAAAAGGCTTCTTCGGATAGTCTTCTGGACAAGGGAAGGATTATAGAAGGAAGATTGGTAATTTTTGAAGTGTATTGGGTTCATATTTTACTAGATTAATAGGTCTGAGAGGATTGAGAATGTGGGAGATATGGTGGATTTTTATAGGGAAGGAAAATGACACATTTGGAATCTTTAGAATCATGTCAGGTGTACCAATGTTATTACATAAAAAAGTCATAAAAACCCAAAAAAATACATAATAGAAATTTTATTTCCTAAATATGGACATATAATGGGTTTTTTATAACTATCTAGGTCATTTTCTCCCTTAATTTTAAGGTTTAGTACTTAAATAAGCTTAATTTGTCCTTAATTAGTATGATTAATTTTATTCACTTTTACGTCTCATTTTTGTCAAAAATTAACATGGACTTATTAGAATTAAAATATTAACTGGAAAGCTCAGTTAGAGGAAGACCTCTGAGCATTCATTAAAATAATGTAAAAGTGCAGCAAAAGAGTACAACACACCTGGAAAACAACAACATATAAGAAAACATCATACCCGTCACCATACTGATGTTAAGTTGCTTCATCCACAGAAGCCGATTCCCACTCTGAGCATTTATAGTGCTTGAGAATCTTGGCATATTTCATTCTCAAATTCAACATTTCCAATGAAATAAAATACTTATAGGATTTCATTTCCTTTTTCAAACTAGAGACCGCCCCGAGATAATTCTCCCTCTTGGAGGATGATCTAGTACACATCGGATTCGGCAGTTAAGAATAATCAGTCCTCTTCCTTCTCCTTGGTGGAGCAGTGATACCGTCGTTACTTGCAAAGAGACCTTATTTTTATCAGCCTCTAAGAATATCACTATAGGAATATTTAGAGACAACATTAACGTTTTCTTTGTCACTATTAGAGACATTTTCCCATCTTCCATTGATGGGCACATGATCCGTCGTTTGACAGCCATCATTTCCTCTAATCAAATTACCCTCTGACACAGAGAGACATCCTCCGCCTGACTGTTGTGCTTCCCTATTAGTATCAATTAGAGAAAGACATTGAAGCGGCCCAACATTTCCAAGAACATAAAGGGTTTTATTCTCCATTATATCCTTGATTACTGTAGGCTGATAATAGGAATCACTCAGCAACTTCTCTGGGCCAGTCTCTTGCGGACCTTCTTCCATGGGGGCACCATTCTCATTCACTATGCCCTGAAACTGGTTATAAGTAGGAACATTTACCATTTGCAACTGTCCAGCTCCAATGTCATCCTCTACAACCCACTTCAAGCTCCTATGATCCGAATTCAGACGGTCAAAGACCTCCATCACCGATGGATTAAAATCAGGATACAATTCCTTCACCACAGCAGCATGCACAACAGCCCCTTCATTAAAATTCTGCATAGCCACACACCCCGATGCAAGATTATTATTTTTCTTCCACCACAACATAGCCCATGGTAGATGCATCCACACTCACCCTCTGCCTAGATATTCCAAGTCCATCCTTACTCGTGGCCTCTTGATGGGTTTCATTAATCAAAGAATCCACAGGCTGAAAATCCACAAGTTGCTTCTCCCACTTTCCAGAAGGAGACGTCTCTATATCCTCTACCCTTTTCCCATTCTCATCTGGAGAAGAATAGACCTCACCCCTCACTGCAGGTGCCTCATTTGAGTCTGAAGGTCCAGCATTGCCCCCATTTTTAACGTACTTGCGGCATTCAGAGACCCAGTTTCCCTGCCTTTGACAGAAGGAGTAGAGATTAACCCATGAATTATAGAGAATGGATTGAGCATATCTGTACTATCCTTCAATCACGATCCACACCAGCTCCGGAGGTGGATGTGCTAACTCCATTTCAATGCAGATCTGCACAACCATTGGGTGTGAGAGTGAAGTTGTCTGCTGATCGCAACATAGAAATCGTCCAATGGAGTTCCCAATCGACTGTAAGAGTCCAAGATTCTGGAAAGGCAGCGAAAACATAGGATGTTGAAGCCAAATCACAATTGTTTGTGAGTCCCGATTCATGTGAAGATCAAAATACCAACAAAGGAGGTTTAACTGAAAACCATGAATAGATCTACTAGCACTTGAAAGGTTCGAATCATATCATCCTCATCAGAAAAGTAGTGGAGGATTTGTCACAACCCCAAAATCCCAACAGACACTCGATGAGTCAGACCCCATTCATCATTAACGTGCTTGGCGAAGACCTCCACCATAGGCCACCTCCGCACATATCTCGCAATCAAGGTCGTGGGAAACATATAAGATGCTTCATCGAATTCCTGAATAGAGATTGGAACCACAAACTGGCCATTGATGCGGCCAGGGACTTTTAGAACAACATTTATGCTAGGAAAGAGAAGACAGGTCGAACCTGGATGACAAAAAGGACCTTGGCCCCTGTACTGGACTCCCAGAGCATCATCAGTAGGATTCGGGTGAGGCCCCTCCCCCGAAGGAGGAGGAGGGTTCGCTGCATCGACAATGGCGTTAGATATAATATTAATCTACTATGTCCTTAAAATAATTATAATATCATTTAACATTAATAATTAATTAATCAAAAAGGCAATTTTTAAATAAGAAGCTTTATTTTTCACTTTTCATCCAAAAATAATGTCTCTCCAAAAAATCCCAAAAATTAACCCTAATTAAATTTTAACATTTTGAATTCACAAATGGGTTGTATTTTATCAAATTCATTTTATAAAATTATCAAAAACTAATTTAATTATTATAATCGGTTCATTCAAGAAAACATTATTTTTAAACATAAAATGACTTTAACAAAAATAAAAATTTTCATTATCAATATGTTTTATTTATATAAATCAATTATAAAAAATATATTAACAGTATTTATTATTTTTCATATTACAAATTTTCAAAACAATGTTATAATTATCTCATTTATATAATTATACCATTAAAATGATGTTTCCTAGAAATTTTGTGTGGTGTGTGATTTAATCTAAGTCAGTGTTGTGTTTATCATATTCCAAGTCAGTGTTGTGTGTAGAATATGCTAATTTGGTGTTGTGTTAAAGGAATGTGTGGCTTCATTTATTGTAAGAAACAAATGCATATTAAATTTATTCAGATAAAATTCCATAAAACATGGGGTGATAATGTTCTGTAGCATTAGAGACTCTCTTAATTGTGGGGAGACCGTTCTTGATTGGTCATTATCTAAAGATGGAATTATATGATTTGGTAACTATTTTATGGTACCACCTTCAGTAAAGAAAGATGTAATGATGGATTTCTATAGATTCTAGTTTGTGGTTCATCCAGGATCCATTACGATCTTCTATGATATGTGGGGTTAACTTTGGTGTCTAGGTATGATATGTGGCATTGCTGAATTTGTATGTCATTGTTATGCATTCCACTATCTTAATGTCAATCACCCAAAACCATTAGGTTCGCTTCACCTACTTCAAGTCTGAACTTGGTAGTGGGATGAGATATCTATGGAATTTTTGTTCTGGTTTCCTCAGACCCAAAGAAAGAACAATGTTATATGGGTTGTGATTTACAGGATGGCTAAGTCAGAACACTTTATACCCATTCAAGATACAACAAAAGTTGAGGAGTTAGGAAATATCTATGAGAAATAAATTGTTAATATTCAGGGATTTCATTCTTCTACATTTTTTAATAGGGATCCTTGTTTCACTTAACTCATTTTCGAGGACTCCAAGAGGCACTAGGATATCAAATCCCGTTGAGTACGACATGACATATGTAGTCAGATGGCTAGACAAAAAAGCTATATGGATTCTTGATGATATGATTTTCACTTTCGTTCTCAATATTGTTGTATCTTCCGATGATCACATGGTTCTAGTTGAGTTTTCATATAATAATACATACTATGTCGTGATCATAATGGGACCTCTAGAGGTGTAATATTGGTGGCCTTGAAAATCTCTATTGTGTTAGTCAAATATCGGGAAAAGTTCCTTTGTTTGCTGAGATTGGTCTAATAGGCGGAAGAAAATATCCAATTGAATCATAAAAATCGGTTGAATTAACATATCCAATATAAGCCTTAAGCTAATCATCATCATTGACCCATGGAATTATCAATTGTTTGTCAGGTTTTCTTAAATGTTCCACCTCAGTTGGGTCATTGGTGGCATGGGAGGAAAGGGAAACATGATCCTCATTTTTTGGGACCTATCGTGACTTTTTTGAAAATGGGGAAACTTCTATATTATTTTCCACTTCCACTGCGGACGATATTGATACATAACGTGTTCCATGTATCACAGTTGAGAATGTATCGATATAGTTCATATCATGTTCTGGTCTGGATTAATCTTGAGGATGAACCTAATTTATCTATGAATAAGTTGCTAGAAAGGATAGATTATTCAGATACCAAGGTGCTTTATGAGAGGATAATACCGTTGGATCATGTGTAATGTAATCATCATTCATATTATCATGCGACATGGGAGATGTGGGTATTGATGATATATTAGAGGCCTCATCTTTTTGACATGGAAGCTTCTCAGTAGGATTTCTCAAGATAGAATTTTTATGTAGTAGGGAGTTTATAACATCTTATTACTATTATAATGTATTCCTAAACCCCTATTTGTACAGATATTTTTTCTGGTTTTATTTTGTGTTTTTCATTATGAATTTCAAATAATTTGGAAGTTTCTATGCTAGTGCACAGTTGGTGAACATTTATCCCAAAATGTGCACCACCCATAGAGAAGACCATGAAACTCAATGTAGTGGGATTTTTGATGGTTGGTACATTGTTAGTCAATCCATTCACCCTGTTAGGAGAAACTATATAGACCATTTAAAATAGGAACATAGTTAATACAAATGGTTTTTCAAACAATGCGGCTCATCCCAGGATACCCTGCATACAAGTTTTTAATTAATCTTAATTTTGATTAAACATTCCCCGCCACACCCACCCATTTTAAGAGCCCGATGGACTGGAATGACCCATAATCAATTTATACCTTCTTTGAAGCTCCCAAGAAGTTTTTTTGGCCCTCAGATCCCTCTTGGAAGTGATTTTAATCATGAGGAATTCCCATCAGTCTTCACCTAGTTGTTTTCCACTTCATATTCACATTCTCCCATGATCTCTCTTCTCTTCCCTAGGGTTCCATGGAACCTCATGTTGAGTTTTGGATCTAATACCCTTTGTTTAGGGTTATTAACCCATGTTTTAACATTGATTCCCATATTATGTGATAATCAGTCTTCATCAACAAATCTTGATTATGGTTTGACATTGCGAGTTCTGTTAATCCCGAGGTAGTTGGTTCTATCATGATGCCTAATTTATGTTAATCCTAAATTGTGTAATATAACTTCAATTGATTGAATTAAATTAAATTTATTGATATCAATTAAATTTTTTTAGTTGGTTTGTATGAAAAAAACCGAATTCTAATGAATTGGGTTTTTTAAAATATATTTTTTGGAAAAAAATTGGAAATCCCCCATTTCCATTGAAATGGGGTGTGTTGATGGAAATTTGAGAATTTTAAATTGCTTAGTTTAAAGTTTTAATTTTATGGAAACTATTAAAATTAAAATTTTAAATTTAATTATGGAAAAATATTTTATATAAAATTTTAAAAAACACCAATTCAATTAAATTGTAGGAATATTATGAAATTTAAAGAATTTGTTTAAAATTAAATAAGTTGTATTTAATTGTGAAAATGAATAGGGAAATTTAATTATGAACTAATTTAAAATCTCTATTTTTTTAAATGGAAGAAAAAATGGTTCTGATAGAAACCTTAGGGTTTTATCTTGGTGAAAATGAATGTATTGGTTAATAACCCGTGTAGGTTTTTAAATGAAAAATTTGAATATTTGAAAATGAGAATTGTATTAATTTTATTTTAATATTTGTTAAAATAAATCTTCCATTGTTGATTTATTATTTGAGAACATGATATCCTTAGGTAGTTTTGAGCTATTTGGAAGGAACATTATGATTAACAATGTTCCAAAACATAAATACAACATGTCGCATAACTTAGTCGATGGTGATGAGTCCTATTTGGAACGTGTTCCAAGGGATGTATGTACATATTATCATATCAACTTGAGTATAGAGTCCCTATATCCTAGAACTATAATTCTTTCTTAGGCATATGACCATGTTGCTCGCTTTTTTGTATTTCCAATGAATTTATGTCATTATTAAAAAATGGTCTTCATACCTTCTGATTTATACAAACTATTTTATATAAACGTTTTTATTTAATCCATTTGAGAATAGTTTCATTGTTTTAAAAATATTACATGAGTTAAAATTTGAATATTTTGTTTTAAATTATTTTCATAATTTTAGATGTATTTCCATATTTTGAAATGTAATGCATGAATTGTTTCATTTGTGTTATTTGAAATGATAAACCTCTATTTTTAAATTTAAATCTCTCATTAGTTAATTTAATATTGGAATCTGATATGGAATCCTTGGAGATACCCTACTGGTATTTTATCTCACACCCTAGTTATTCTTTCATGTGATTCATTATTATCTCCGTCTAGGTTCGAGAAGGGGTAATGTGACACTTAGAGGTGGTTCCCATTTTTTATATGTGGACATGGTGAGTTGCGTCTGAGTTAGGACATGGGTAGTTTTTTCATATTTCATGGTACTTTAGGTTGTGTTACTTTAATTTATTATACCTTCTTGGTTTTTGGTACCTTACTTTCAGGGTAGTTTCTTTTTTATTCAAACTGATTTGTTCATTTTGTTTCTACATTGGTAAAGGAAAAATCATTCCTACATTCCTTTTTTTATGATGCTAGATACTTTTCACTGACTTGTGGGGATTGAGAATTAACTTTGGGGAATGTTAGGGCTATCTTGTTTATTGGGTTACTAGGGTAATCGAGCTATTTCACGATAACCCGACTCATACTCCAGCGAGTCATCCATTACATGGTTATGCAGACCGTGCTTCATGGAATGTCGGTTCTATTAAGCTAGAATCTCCCTTGGAACACCTCTACAAATTCGATCACCTAACCTATTCTATGATTTATTCCATGAGCGCTCAACAACCAACATCATTCCAATCATGATTTTATAAATGATATTGAACTACATTAGAAACATCCAACATACTATTCATCCGGGCTAGGAACCCAAATATTCCTCCCATCGAGCCATTCTTGACACAAATACACCCAGGTTCTTGTGGAAATCTGAATGCATAAAAATGAATATAATGAAAAATACAATAACCTACCATGTATTAATCTCAAAATGATCATAAAAATAAGCTCACTACAATAAAAATTATCTTAAAACATTATCCAACCTCACCCACAAAGGTTGACTTTAAATAAATGTACATTGAACTACAAGGGTCTAAGATAAAAATATATGCCCCTAGGTCTCCCACCAATCCCTACAAAATAAGTATCACAACTGGTTTACAATTTCTAACCACCTAACCAAAAAGATAAAACCTTTAAAAATAAGTTAAATATCACAACGACTTACAAGGGTCAAAACTAAAATAATGTCCTATAGGTCCCTCATCCTCACTAATAATCTTCATAAATAATTTCTCCCTGGAGGACAAGATAAAAACAAATAAGGGAGACTGAGCTAACAATAATTGACCATCTGAATATGATAATACCCCCTCAAGTTCCACTTAGTGATAAAATAAAGGAAACCTATCAACATTGAACATAGTTTCCCAACATGGTAACCATAAATAGAATGATACACCCATAAGGGTATAAATTATGAGCATCATATTCCGTATTGACCAACTTAGTTCACTACCCCTCCTTCGAATGAAGACCGAGTCATAGAACACACCATTAAATGAGAAAACATAGATCAATATTACATTCCAGCAGAAGGAAATATATACAATTCAGCTCAATTGAGTATAAATCAACTAAAACCCTATATAAGAAAAACACTATTTAGGTTCTAGTAGAAACATCAAATTGTTTTCCTCTATCATTAGTAATAATCACACACTAACAGGCCTATATTTGATTTTAATCTTACATGCCTTATATAATGCCTGTGGCGCCTCTTAACTTTGCTGGAAAACAGTCAAAATCCATCACTAACCTATTAAAAATGTATATGATCTAGATATCCATATCAAATCATAACATCCACAAAACATTTAAATCACTCAAGGAGAAAATAATATACAACTATTACATCGCAGATCATACTAGAAATCCCATACATAGGAAACCATGACTTATTACTAGAACAAGTGTAATAAATTAACCAACCTAAGATCCATCATAGGTAACACATTCATAATAGTCCTTTCTACAATATCCCAAAAAGTATATACTTGGAAAAGACACCACTAATATAACTTTATAACATTCCAACCCAGATTCCACTAAACTAGTTCTCTGAGATGGTTCCTAACGAGGCCAAATGTGCACCTCCATGTATTCTAGAGGCTTCGAACTAGAAAAAAGGCCTATAGAGTAAAAATATAGAGATTATGCACTCATATCAAAGAAATTGGACAATGGTAATAGCTAACAAACAATATTGAAAATAAATAGAATGTAGAATTATTAAATAAATAGAATATAACATGGTATAATAATAAAGGAAAATTATATAAATACCCGAATATTTATTCCATACATACATCATTGGTCACCCACAAGGCTGACCATATAGATACATGGGTAAATATAAATAAAACTAAATAAAAGCACAATTCTCTACTAATAACTCTGATCCAGGCCAACTACCCAGTCACTAGACGCTGTCAAACTACAATACCAAAAACAGTAGAACCCACATGAGTAGCTCCACTCGATCATGCAACTCTAGGCCTCATCCATATCCACAATGCAATCTGTACTCAACCTATTAATAATAAATAAGGCCTACAAGCACATCGAGGTTGCCATGATGGGGTAAGAAATAATCTCATCAGTCCGCCCCAATGATGAAATTATAAATATGATTCCATGAGTGTGTGAAAATGAAATACACTCATCTTATCTGAGACACAACTGAAAATATAAGTAAAACAAATAATGTAAAACCACAGTCATGCTTTGGGTATGTGATCCCATTCAACTGGGAAAGTTCCACCAAGGATTTTCATAATTATATGTGTATACATGTAAATCCCCATAACTATATATACACACACACATAAATATGGATACTAATAATTAATTGAATGAAATAATATAAAAACCATCAACAGACGATCCATGGGACTGTAATTCCTATATCATGGACATATTGTGCAAGGAAATTGAGTTGGACATCATGCCACTCAATCTATATTTCATTAAGTAGATCTATGGGTCTATAATCCCAATTGGCATATAAATACTTCACCCAACACCTAAAATTTATTTTATCAATCGATTTCATCATATCAGAATACTCATCCTAAACCCGAGATCACAAATACTCACCTATAATTACTGTAAATATGGATTCCAAGGAAGTAAACCAAGAAGTCCTATAAATATAGACAATGAGTTAGAAGTCATGCCACCCATTCCATGTAAATCTATTCTACTATATAAGCCTTAGGTTCTAGTCTGTAGAGTGTCACAACATTGTGACTCGGATGAACCCTAAGGGTCCAACCCTTAGGGTTGGACCATATATCCATGAGTATCAACACTAGGTATTCCATTACCATATATCTTATTATTAGGCTCAAGAGCCAGATTCTAGAAATAACCCCTATAAATACTAATAGTTTCATCATAAAATATATAGGATTTATAGGCAAGTCAGAGGTAGTACATCTATGAATTCTAGTAAACATAAAAAATAACATCTCAAAAAATACAAATACCAGGAAGAACATCCAATAATACTAAAGAGAAAGAAATATGCCTCACTTCAGGCTCATCAGCCACCCACCAAAAATCTCCTCTGGATAACATCGTTGCGTCATAAATAACTAAGTGAAAGGGTAAAAAAACGAGTGAGGGTGGAAGAACACCTAAACTCACCATTATAGTCACATTACCTTGGGATTACATGTTGAACACAGGATTTAATGTGACACTAGTAACCATCTCTACCAAAACCTGGTGTACTCAATCAGGGTCAATCAAACATCAGGGCACCCACTGTGTCCATTATGTCAAACACTTAGAGGCATCCTACATGTAATCCTTAGTTGTAAAGGTAATGGTTGAATCTGATATGGCATCTTTATGGTCCATTCAATGAGAAGGATTCATACTCGAGATCCTCATATATGAAAGTAAAAAAAGGAGCCGTATAATGGATCATCTAAAGGAAAATATGAATTGCAATTCAAAATGATCCCGTTACAACATGGTATGAAGATACGATAATCCTATAAGTAATCCTCACAATTGTAAATAGGAAATGGTATCCCAAAAAGGTATTATCTTGGTCATCATGTAAGAAAAGAATTCTCATAGGGTATCTTCGGTAGCATTAAAAAGATAGAGTCATCCGAAATGGGATCCTTTAGGTTATACATAATAATAGTAAGCCTTCAAGGGATCCTCAGAGACTAGTGGCCCGACCACCTAGGACAAGAGTAAAAATCTCACTAGGGAGATATACTCAATGAAAAATATATAAAATAATATGCAATGGTTGATGTACCATGGACCATCTCGGATCAATGGTCTCACTCTTAGGAGACAACTGAATTCAATTACTGGACGAAGAATCTCTTTCTTCTATAAAACACTCAAAATTCAAACTAAGAGTTCTTAAAACACCACATGGGTTTTACCATCACGGTCTATGTGAAAAGATACATAGAATAGACTATTCATATATCCAAAAAAGTCTTTGAGGAATGAAATAGTAAAAGTCAATCATTGGTAAATAGAAGAGGGGTACCCAAAGTTTATATCCCTATACACAACGTGTACCATCATGGTCCCCCCAGGAATGTACTCTATCTGGTCCTGGAATGTAAATGCCCAAGTACACAGCATGTAATAAGGGTAAATATTCTTTACCCTACATAGGTTACCTACCCATGTCCCTCATATGGATTTTCTAGTAAATGGAATCTTCGTGTACCTTTACATGGTGTGTATCCCACAGAATATCTAGTCGTGTAATCTACATAGCTTGTTCCCCATACAAGAGTAGCCTAGTGGGGTACTCAACTACACATACAATACCCTATGTATGGTATTTAACACCCATGAATGGTGTGTAACCTGAAAAATTCATCTTCCCTAAATGAAAATTACTTGTAATGTGTGTTCCCAAATCCACACATTGTTTCAATAGGTTTTCCTTAACATAAAACCCCTAAATCTCTTTAAAACCCCCATTTTTACCCTGAAACTAGTAAATCAAATCTACAGGGGTCCTAAGAAAAAATAATAGGGGACTAAAACCTGAAAACAATTAATATACATGGATTTACATAGAAAATAAAAAATGTCATATCCTTTGGTAGAATCCACTGAAGCTTTTCCCATTTCCACGCTCTATGGAAACTGCACGGTGATCTGACGTGTCCAATGCTCTTTAGTGGTACCCATCTTCCCTCTCCCTATCTCTTTATCTCTCTTTACCTCTACTATTTTTTCTCTCATATACATGTTAAAGATAGATGAAATGGGTGTATTTGATAATATATGGCTGAATAGAATAAAAAACCAAAAATAAAAGGATGAAACCAAAAAAATAAATGAAAATGGATCAGGAATGAGCCTTGTTCCCAACATCAGTTTGTGCTTGACATTAAAAAAATTCCCCATTATAGACTCAACATATGAGGAAGAATCTCAATCCAAAACTCTGTTCAAAATATATTGTCAAATGAACCTCTGTGAATAAATTAAATTTTGTTTTATAAAATATTAATTGTTAATTATTCTACTAAAATTTGAAGAACTCATAATTCAACTAAACTCCAATTAATGGGTAAAAATCATATTTCGGGACCCATATAGTTGTAGTAGAGATTACCTGGGTCATCTAATAGATAAAAATGACCATTTTACCCCTTATAAGTATTAGGAGGTAAAAATTGAAATTTTTTCTCAAAATTTCTAGTTTGGAAAAACCCTGGTCATTAAATCCACATTAAAATGCACACTTCACTAATTATATAGAGGACATGAACAAATATATCAAAGGAGACCTAAAAGAAGAAGTTAAGCTGATAATATATGGATGAAAAAATTGGTAGTTTTTATCACATACACAACATCCTCTTGTTTATTGGGTATCATGGAACAACCCTAGTAGTCCCTTTGACCAAGATACCAAGACAGCTCGTGACATACCCAAGAGGTGTTACCAATCTTTCTCGACTATAGAAAAGAAATAGAGGAAACAAATAGTACTAATGGAAATGTTTTTTTCTAAATAATAAATATAAAATATAGGGTTAACACCTCGAAACCTAGCTTGACCCTTCCATAGATAGGATATCCAATCTACCAAATAAATAATTAGAAAGTATTAAAAAAAGAAATGAGGCACAAATGAAATAAATTCTAATAATAATGATAATCAAGGGAAATAAATAAATAATATACTATGTATAGAGTATATGAAGAAATCCAAAAAGGTTGATAATCAAAAATATAGAAATGTATAAAAGATTTAAAACTGACCACACCATCTATATAAATGTGGAAAAGGAATGACTCCACTAGACACCACCATCAACCCAAACAATGAACCTGATTCCAACCATGAGTTAGACATAAAACATCCATGTCCATGAAGAACTAGTTAACATGTGATGTTGTCAATATTGAGTATAATTTTCAAATATGTAACCACCCACTGATCCAAGCATATCATTTAAAAGTAAAACTATATCATGTTATCCTAAAAATAGATATACAAAGTAGGTTTTCCATTTATTTGAAAACAAATATCATGATAATATCTTTCAAACCCACATTCTTTTCTATCATGCGATAATCACTTTTTATATAAGAAAATTAATTATAAAGCCATTTTTAAAGCGAAGGGACATTTGAAATAATAATAACATATATTAACAATGGTGAAGAGAGGTTATAATATAAGAGGCCATTTTGAAAATAATGTTTCAAGGTAATGAAATTTAAAACACACAAAAAATAATTTTATTGGGATCCTAAGAAATAATAGGAAAATCTAGGTAAAGGTTATAACACTACTCCACAAGATTAGTTCCAAATATTAACATCCTTCCCTGACACTTTTTATTTCCCTCACTGTCTAAATGGAGGAACATATCCAAAATGTATACTAAAATATATCTCAGTTAAAAAAAGCCAAAGTACGATTATAAACTACTGTAGAATGTGTAATTTTACTTCCCACTTAGACACCAATGGCTACCCATGATCCAGAATGAAGGTGAGACAAAATATAATTTAAAAATAATATGTATATATATATATAATTCTATTTGAAAACAAGCCACATCCTCACCTCTAATACCCTAATAATAAAGATGCCCAATTCCCTAAAAAACACATATATAGAATATAAAATCTCTTTATTTGGGAACCATCCCACTAATGGAATAAATAAAATTTTAATTTTAAAACACATGGGACATGTATAAAAAGGGAATTATCTTTAGAATTAATTTAGAAGATTTCATATATTTCTACGTATATTTATTTTCAAACAGAGCCCTAAAATTTTTTTCGAAACAAAAACACCCATTATAAAAAAACTATAAATTTTTATGGTCCAACTGAACGTTTCTATAAACACTTAATAAGTATGGGTTTCATAATTAATTTTCAAAATTCAAAACAAAGGTAAATACCAAGCACATTTTATGGAAATTGAATAGAAATACATTATATTATATAATTATACTAGTTATACTTTATAAAACTTCTAAAATAAATAAAAATGAAATTTCAACAATAATAAATCATATTTATAAAATAACATATCAATGAAATGGAATGCCTTAATAGAATCCTTTCTCTTTTTCAAAAATTGGTATCAATCTACCATAACATGGTAAAAGAACTTAGGGAGTTCCAAAAGAAGTCCCATGAGTCCTAAAATCACTAAAATCCTGAAATTAAAAACATGATACAATGAAACCCTTGGTAATTGGGAACTCATAAAGTAAGTAAAAGAGAAAAAAAGAAGAAAATATGGAGGTAAAATGATTAAAAGGGATTAACTTGAATATTCCCACTTAAAAATTGAAGTAATAATTGGGGAGTATCCTTGGAAGGAGAAGGAGCCAACGCAGAGGGCTCCTAGAGAGTGTGAGGACAAATAGGAAGATAAGGTAGTGATCTTGGTTTAAAAATCAATATAGGTAAAAAAGTAAAATCCAAATTTTAAATAATCTAGGAAATTTCCATGGATTTTCAACATGGTTATCCACTCTGTGTTCTAACCATGTGCCTCCTACTAGAAACCTAAATCACTAAAAATATGATGGACACACAATGAAAAAAACTATGTGTCAATCATGTGATTTGGCTCTATTAAAACTATAATTCCTATCTTATGGTTTCCAGACTATTTTTTATAACCATTTATAAACCATATGACATGAACATCATGCCCAAAATCCTTAACGTCGAGTGAAAACCCACCTGGGAAGAGAGAGAATCAAAGAGAACTAAAAATAAATAAAATAATAGATCTAAGTATCGTTAGGATTTGAAATGTGGGATAATCAAAGGACATTACAACTATGTTCAACCTAAATATAGCACCTCTGGGAGGGATAATATGAGACTCTTACATCGACTCTATTTATTTTTCATTTTTTTATTAGTATTTAATAAAATTTAATATGATAAATTCGATTTTTTATAGTTTTCTCTAATTGTACTACATCTAGAAGGTTATCTAAATGTTTACTGTAGAGAACCAAATGATATATTCACTCAAACTAGGTTGAACAATAATAACCATTTTCTTTCTATCCTTCTATAAATATTTGTTAATTCTTATCAATATATTATTTTTATGAATTAAAACTGGTTATTATTGAATATGTGTAAGGGAGAGAATTAAAACATGTTTTAAATTATTTTATAATCATTTTATAATTCTTTTATATTCATTAAAAAAATATTATTTCTATTATTCTTTTTTTTCTCTGATTTTTAATATGATTTTAGGATAGGGATAGAAAACATATATTTCAAATTTTTCAAACCTAGATAGATATTAGAGCTAGTTTAATGGATTCAAAGATTTTGAAACTGTTGAATTTAGATCATTTATAATGGAATGTTTCCACTTACTTGTTGGAAATTTCTATTTTAGAACATGTAAAGGGAGTGTTATAGAAAAGAATTTTATGGAATTAAAATTGTGATTTAATGAAAAAAAGTTTTTATTTAACTTGAACCAAAGAAACATGGTTTTTTTGGTATAGAACACATTACTATAATGTAATTGACCAGCTCACTATGAACTGTAATAAGAACAATGGTACCCCTCATGTACCAAATGATGTTGACTCGAATTGAGGTTCTAAGTTTCATACTATGAGGAGACTATATCTTCTATATTATAGTTGGAAACACTATTAAAATAGATAAACATATCCACATAACTAGGCTAAATAAACAGAAGAACAAATGAAACATGCTATAATAAAATTGGAATGATGTAATGTGGAATAAAACTGTCATGATAAGATATAATAACTTATCTCCCACTAGGATAATCACATAAAAAGAAATAGATAAATGAAAAAATTGTACATGCATATCTAATGCTGAATTTGAGCTAAACAACATGCCCAATATCCCCAACTACTGAAGTGTTTCATCTTAGTCCAAGACTCCAAATGATAATATCCACATTATTATGAATCATTATACATTTTACCTATCCATAATGAATATTTGATCAACTAAAAAGATGAAATAAATACCACATAAGCTCCAATGTAACCGTACAAAGGGTGAGAATATAATCCTCAAAATGGAACCCATAATGGTGGAACTATAAACTATTTCTATAAGTGAATACTCAATAAATATAACCATACTAGTCATTAAATAACTAGAGTAAATAAATAAACAAATAATTATCCACACTAGAGGATCAAGTCTTACCCTAAAACCCATAACCACTTTTGATCCTCAAGTTCACAACTTCAATCGCCCCTACCTACATCATCCAATGTATGGGTTTCACTGATAAAGTTTAGATGAATGATCAAACCATAATAATGAACTTAGGGTATTCCAATATGATATAAAAATAATGAAACATGGGGCCTAATACATTATAATATAAATTCTAATGATCAATGGATACACTCACCCTAGTATACAATGAAAACAACATGGGGTGAGCTCCATCCTGGTATCGAGATCCAAGGACTGCTCAATCCTAGTAAACAATGGTCCCCATAGCTAATCCCTAGAATCTAAAAATGTTTGAAAATTCCCATTAAAGGCATTAAATTCCCATTAAATATTTCACATGGTAGGAACATCAGCCTCGAGAAGGCTTGACTACACCCACTAAAGACCCCACAATCCACTAGTAGCTCTCATGTACAAAGAATGTCATCCTCTTCTAGAAACCAAACTAATATGAGATCTTGATCCATGTAATACCTAATCTATGTTTCATACTAGGGTGAGATACATCCCTGTATCACTCATGGAATGCTTCATCCCAATATTCAATGGTCCTATTAGTTAATCCCTATCATCCCAGATGGCTCAACCACACCCACTAAAGAATCTACAATCCACAGATAGCTTACATGTGTTAGGAACACTATACTATGTTCAGAACAAATGTAATCATAGCTCCAAATTCTTATAATCCTGACCAAAAACATCAATACCAACCTAGAGGAGGTATTTTATTTATTAACATGACCTCTTGAAGATAGTTTTCATGATGAAACATATTGGTTTTTTCCATTCCAACAATACAGCACCACATCGAGGGTGGTTTTCATTTTATATCAAAATTACATCAAGGATTTATACCATAACCTATAATATATAAAAATATATCAATGTTTTTACAAATTTCTAAACCAATCGTCACTATCCCTAGACCATACCACTCACTGAAGGTCAATCCATCATTGGGACACAAACCACTATCCCCTAGGTCTCACTAAGCACAGACAACCATATAGGGTTAGCTTTTTCCCACCGTCATGTCTGTTATTCCATAACCCCGTTGATATGTGAAAATGTGCCTTAGTTTGATCACTCCCATGAGATTTAATGGATCCTATATTATAACCCAATTCATCATGGGGTCTACTTGAACACCCAAACTATCCTAAAATATCAATGTCTTACCCACACGGGTAAAACATAGCTCAATAAGAAGAAATAATTTACCCACCACTATCTGTCTATACCAAAGTCCTTATGGAATCTCAATGTCATCTAAGATAACCTTTCGTCCCATGGTGTCAACCAAGCCTAAAGACTTCAACTAAATTGATCCTCCTACAGATAATATAATCCTGAAACAATCAGACTACCAAGCCCTAATACATGACATAAATGCATCCAATATTACGGAACAACATTTAATAAAATTGAAAAATTAACATGGAGTCCAAATTCTAAGAATACAAAAATCTCACAAGCCTCACCAAATCCTCTCCACTCATAGCCAATCCTGCAGGAGTATTCTAAATCAAACCCCAACATTAGTCCTCCCGCTAATCCTTGAGAAATTTTAAACCACATAATATGGCCTCTAATCTCATCTAAGATCTATAACATAACATTTAATATAGAAAAAACATGATAATTAAATATATTAATGTCTAATTATTGTTATATAGATAAAAAATAGAGAAAACATCTATAAGGATGAATTTTTTTTGTGTACCACATGTACACGATGTGTACATCTTGAGCATGGTTTGTACCCTAGAATCAACACTCTATCATGTACCTCCTCCCACTCAGTATAAAATTTCACCAACTACATGTTGTGTACTAAACACACAAGGAGAACAACCTATATGAGGTACCAAGATATGTAACCTATATAGGGCCAGGCCAAGCACCCTACACAGTCTCTTGTCATGTACCCTATAAGGCCAGGTACCCTAACATGGGGTAACTGACCGAGTTCCTGAACACCCCCTAAGTTACCCTTACAGATTTTTTCATTGGTACTATATTATATATATCCATATTTTTCAATCCTTTTCCTGAAAATAATAACACTTGATGTATTATCTAAGAAAACACATTGTGTGATCATGTTTTTTTAACAGATTTCCCCTAAAATCTCTAAAAACCCACCATTTACCCCCCCCCCAAGAACACTAAAAATTGGCCCTCTAGGGGTTATCATCAACATAAAAACAAGATAAAAACATAAAAAAAAACTATACTATGATGATTTTCTTAAAAATGAAACAATTTACAACCTCATTTTGAACTTGCTGATTCTTTTTTATGATCCATTCCCACAGCCATCGCAGCTTCATCTGACTCCTCCCGAGCTCTATAGATGAATATATTTTCATTACTCACTCTCTACCTAGGTCTCCCCATCTCCCAATCCTCTATCAAACTCGAATAATTTAATCCATCATGGGAAGAATGTGTAATAAGGAACAAAAGGGAAGAGGAGGAAAATAAAATGAAGTAAAAAAAATTAAAAAAATGAAAGGGAATGGGGGCCCGACCTCATTTATTGCATTGTTATTATGCCTAACCTAGAAAAAAATAATCATTATGAACACAGATGTAGAGTTAGAATTTCAATAAAATACTCCCTTTAAATCATACCACCATTCAAACACTTGAATATATAATATTTAATTAATTAAATATTAATATTTCACCAAAATTTTAATGGCTCAAAATTCTACTAAACTCTTTTCCAAGGATAAACACCATATTATTGGACCAACGATGTGATCAGAAAATTTATCTAAGATAATATGCTAAAGAAATGACTATTTTACCCCTTATAAACATATAAAACCAAAAATTTAAATTTTTTCTAAATTTCATAGCCTATAAAATTGAGGGTCTTTACAACCTCCCCAACATAATACATATCCCCCATGAGTAGCCTTAGTGTTCAACCAGCCACTATAATATCACCTAGAGTATTGGAACTACCGACGCTATCTTGAAATTCCATGGTTGGTCTCATAATTTCCTCAACTCTATCACAACACAATAGATATTCAGTGATGAATGATCTGATACTCCCTACCATAAGAGTATCTTTGTCATATCCTTTCCAAACTAGATTCACAATCACTATGACAAAAACATTATTCATTAATGAATGTGATAATTTGATATGTCCATATTACTCATAAACAAGTGATAACAAGAAAACATTTATCACCACTCATTCATTTCTCATAAGAATGGTATCAATTAGAGTCTGCCAAAACACAGTTAAATTTGGGGGTTACTACACTTAAATGAAAAATGGTTCACTTCCAACCTTATGGATTCACTAATTCCATTAAAAAAGTAGCAACCCAAGTGGTTATTTCCATCAAAACATTATTAGTTACCACACATGACCACATAAATACCTGCAATATGATGTTGTACTAAAACAAAAATCATATACCCATTCTTACACCATCCATCTAAAGAATATCCTAAAAAATAAGATCACGAATTTGAATGATGTTGTCCATCAAAATAGATCTAGAACCCTAGATCTAGCACTCAAGGGTACTTTCCCATGAAATCTCAAGGAATAAAATGTTCTTTTTCTCAACACCAAGGGTATATGAATTCACTTAACCGTTCTCAGAGGTTTCCATCACACATCACTAACCATCAACTCACCACTATCTCGAGTTGCATCAGCAGGGTCACTTGGTCTCTCACCTAGTCCCTAGGATAAGCCCCATATAATTTAAAATCTCATCTGTCTTTATCCACACTCATGTTCTAAAAAACAAGACATACAATGATCCCAAAAACCCCCACATGGGTCTCATATACATATCCATTTTAACATTACACAATCACCATACCATAAAGAACTAATTCTCATCGAGAATCCATATAAGAAACTTCTTCCTTAAGAATAAAATGGGAATACTCATACAAACAACATCTCTATATGATGATATATATATAACATTTTATAGTCATATAGATAAATTATATAATATTTTACTCCAATCTATATGGTAAAACCCCATATAGTTGTTACTGACACATTAGGTAACTAAACATAAATATTAACCATCCTAGAGGGGTATAGCACTAAGGAATCCATTCCCCAGACTGACCTACTATGGTCACCATACCTCCAATGTAAAGGGGACACCATCATAGTCTGCATCGTTAAGAAAATAACTATATATACACATGAATTTCTACCAGAAATGAATTTATACATATTGGTCTAGCTGATTAGAATAAAACCAATAATTAATATAGGAAAAAATCATATGAGTTGTTGTTGACACTTTAAATAGGATAACCACTATACTAAGTGATACAAATTACCCTACCATTCCAATATGTCATGTGGATTTTATGTTCCTATTAATGATTCATGAGAAAAAATTTCCACTTTAATTCAATAAGTAAATAAATACTAGCTTCTTACTAACTGGACATGATCCAAAAATCCATAATAAATCATAAATCTAAATATCATGTGTGACATATGAAGTAAAATTATATAATTATAACAACAAAAAGCAAGGACATCAATCCCAATCCCCTAGTAACATGGAATTATTAGTAGAATAGGTGTTATAGATGCTCCAACCTGATAACCATCACATGCTCTGACAAATTCCTATGTCGTGCGACTACCATATCCCAAATCATAAGACAAATATAAACCACCTTTGAGACCACTTTGTAACATCCTGACCCAACTTTATATTAATAGTAACAACGTTACTGGAACTATATGAAATAAAGATCACAACCTCATATACCAGAGGATGTTGACTAGAAGCAGGGGTATCGGTGTAGTATTGTGAGTAGACCATACCCCTTGTATCAGATTGAAAAATAATAGTAAAATAGCCAAGCACATCCACTTAAAAGGGAAAATAAGTTCAAGAAATAAAATGTAACATGTTATTATAAAATTTAAATGAAGTCCAACATACTCAAATGGTTATTCTTGCATACAAAAATTTACCAATCTCTGATATGATTATATATATATGATAATAAAAAAATGGGAGAATTACTTGAGCCGCCACCTCTAACTCTATGCCAATCCGTATACCCAATATCTCAAACTACTACACAACTCTAGCTTAGTCGAAGACTCCACATGTGATTATCCACTTATTCATGAAACATTGGTCCTCCACATAATCTTTTGTGCATGTATTCTCATCAAAGAAGTAGTAATAAGGTCAGCATGTGTACCAAGGTTCTTGTATAGGATGTGATAATATAATACTTAGTGGGCCTCCACCAATAGTGGACCTATAATCTTCTTTCATAAGATCATTCTCATTAAATATACCTAACCTATTCATTGAAAAACTAAAGAAAACAAGCAAATAAATAAACCACCACCTAGAGGGACTAAGTTACACCTTGAATTCAATAACTATTGTTGACCCTTGGGTCCACGACCCTAACTTATAATACCATATTTGGCCAGTGTCAGGGTTTCTCTAAGCATGTCCTGATAAATTCTCCAACCATAAAAATAACCTAGGGGTATTACAATATTGAAAATAGATAAATAATTTAGACCTCGTCCACTATATTGTAATGTATAATAACCTATGGTCTACACTCTCCATATTATTCAATGATAATTACTTTAGATGAGCTCTATCATAGTGTTATGAATCGAGGAATTGTTCATCCCAACATATAATGGTCCTAGAAGCTAAAATTGAACAACCTAAATGTCTAGAAAACAAATCACCCAAGACCGCATATTCCCTTGTAATCTTTCATGTGGTATGAATTTCTTCCACATGAAGGATTGACCATGCCCACTGAAGACCGTAAAAGCCCCCAGGAGCGTGTACATGGCGAGAACACCATCTTATAATTGGAACCTAAATAATATCCGTAAAAATATCTATGACATCCCTACCAGTAGTATCATTATGGGGATATATCCAAACCAATATCATAACCCAAGGACTAATCAAAACTATTATTCAATGGTCGGAGCAGTTAATCCCCAATGGTTTGGAATACTTGAACACACCCCCTGAAAACCCCAGAAGCCCATGCCAGCTTGTACACAGAAAGAACAATATCCTCTACATGAAACTAAATAAATATTGTCTCTAAATTCATGGAAGATCCATAAATAGAATAAAAAACCTCAATAAAAGTGGTTTTTTCATTCATATCATGACAACCCCAAAGGGAGTTTTCATGACCATCCATATGGATGATTTATATCCATGTAATATAGCTACACCTTGAGGGACCTATACATTTTATTGAAAACCCACCCTGGGGGAATATATGAAAACACTTAATAAGAAAAATCTAATGATGTTTGGTCAAACACCTAACCCCTTAATAATTATCCATATCCCATCTCACCCACTCATGGATGGTATATCATGGGGTCACAAACCATGATCCCCTAGGTATCATCAATCATGGATTATCATTGTGGGTTCCCTTGTATCCAAAATATTTTTTGGTCAACACCCATCACTATAGGGAAGTAAATCCCCTAACATCATAGTCATCATTCCATGGCCCCACTTGCATCACAAATCATGCCTCAGTGGCATCACTCCCAGAATATGGAATAGATCCCATCTTAGAACCCAATCCATAACTAGGTTAGTCCATACAACTGACCAATCATAAAATACTTGAGGCCAACCCACCCAATTAAAACCCATATTTGTGGGTAATAAATGATTAACCCACATATATCTCTCTGTATTTATGGATTTACATCATCTCAAATTCACTCAACCTTACATGCCATCCCATGACATCATCCAATCCTAAAGGCTCCAACAAAACTGATCCTCCCAAACAATATCTGAAAATAAAACAACCAAACCAACAAGCCCCAATCTATGACATACATGGGTCCCATCTTCTGGAGATATCCAAAAGAACCTCATATAATACCCCTGGACTCCTCAATCCAAGGTGGACAACAAACACACAAACCCTACCCAAGCCATAAATTTTACAACCCATCCCATATTAGGATTCTAAATTAAATCCAATAGAAGTCCTCCCACCAAAACACAAGACATATAAAACCACCTATACATAGCATGTAATCACCCCATGGTACTTACCACTATATACCACATGTAAAATAACCTATAATGGATAATCATAAGGTCTAATTTTAATTCCAATGTGAGAAAAAGGTGAAAGCATATCCAGTGGTGATGTACATGGTGTATAACTCATGTAGATGTCACATTCCCTAAGAATACATCCCCCGTCATGTAACTCACCCCGGATAGTTTGCACTTACATCGACTAAACATCACTTATTGAAGACTCATGATGTGCATTACACAAGTGGCACCGGGTCATGTACCCTACATGTGGCCTATCCAAGAACCCTACATGGGCTCTAGTTATATAAAATTCACTGTGTCTAATTATATACACTAAAAATACATGTACCCCTATATGGGATATAATGTCCCATGTTTTATTTTCCATTATAATAATAATTATAGTTATAGTTATTATTTTTTTGGTTGTTTTTTGTTGTTTTTGTTGTTATAGTTATTTTTATTAATTATATCTATAATTATAAGGAATGTTTTTATATTCATTAAAAATAATTAATTCTGGATTATAGATAGGGATACACAAGATATGAACCAAGTTAATGATACATTATTATATTATAATAAAACATTACAACTAAGGTATATGAAACCATGTATCACATATAATATATTATTACAGATCATGGATGATTACATCCATTAAAAATATAAAAAATAAAAGGGGACAACAAATTGAAAATAATAACATCTTTTTAACTAGAAACTTTCATAGTCAATCATTTCCCTTATGAAGGACCATTAGAATAACAAAACCTACAATAAAATATATTACCAATAAATTATGAAGCATGTTGTCAGATCTAAAATGAAAACTATGGAAATGAGGCGTGTGAAAGGAATAATTTTACTAATTCTATATATATAAATGAAATCTAACTACCACAAATAGGTTCCTTGCAATTATATTCATTGGAAATATGGTCCTTGCAGTTATAATCCTTGGTTTTATATCTTTTAAGAATACATAAGTTGGGTATTGTTAAGTGGTAAATTCAAAATAATATAAATCATAATTGAATAAAAGATATGATATTAAAATATTATATATATATATATATATATACACATTTCATAAGTAAATTATTATTAATATTAAAGTAGGATATATTGTGTACATAAAATTTAGATAAATATTTCAATATCAATGGAGTAGTAAAAAGTAAATTATATAATATAATTAATTAATTAAGGATATTAGTTAAAAGAATTTAGTATAAACATAATGTTTATTTTTAAATAATGATTTTATTAGATATTGTATATTACATAATAATAAACTAAATGGAAACATTAAAATATTATTATATATTATTATCACTTAAATTAAAAATCATTATGAAATAATATTTAAAACTCTTAATTCTTAAATATTTCATTTTCCAACAAAAGTAATTTTTTATAATTTATATATTTTATTAAATGAAAAATATGTAAATTTTAGAATTTTGTTTTTATAAAATAAAATTCATTTTTGAATACATTATTTAAATATTATCCTATTATTAATTTTTTGGTCTTTTGGATATGATAACTTTTTTAGTGAATTGTAAAAATGATAACATTTACTAAAAACTATCACTTTTATAACACAAGAATTACATCAACAATTATGAAAGAATATTTATACATATAATATATATTTAATAAATTATATAAATAAATTTCAGTATATATATATAGTGTTGAATTTAGATAACATATGTTCGATATTTTTGAAACACAACTAATATTTCAGAATATAAACTATTGTTAGGTTCTTATAATAAAAATTACAATTTTTAACATTTAAATATTAAATATAAATAAAATTATTTCAAATTTTTTATCAAAATTTTAATATTATTTAAAATTTTCAGTTTATTTATATGAATAAAAATAATATTAGTAATATTAGTGTTAATTCCCATGATAATGGTAAAATAATTTTTCTAAATAAATGTTTTATTTAATCAATAAAATTGATATAATATAAATTAGGAATCCTCTATTATGTTAAAAATTATTTATAATTATATTTACAA
This sequence comes from Viscum album, assembly GCA_963277665.1. NCBI lineage: Eukaryota > Viridiplantae > Streptophyta > Magnoliopsida > Santalales > Viscaceae > Viscum > Viscum album. Next base: position 306,289,795 of record OY728166.1, read on the forward strand.
TCATTCAATTGGTAATAAATACTAAATAATAATATGAACATATATTGGTTAAAATCACTTTTTCTACAATTTTTTTTATTTATATTGTTTATATATATATTAGTTTAAAAGTTGAGTTTAATATTTAGAAATTGAAATAAAAAAAAATTTATATTTAATTGAGGTATAAAACATAAAAAAATGGTAATATGGATTACATTTTATTTTTATGTAAAAGATAAATTTTTTAGTTAAAAAGAAGTTACCTAGGTAAAAATCAAAAAGATGATATGTAATAACCTATGGTAAAAGACGTGAAACATGTTTAAAATATTTTGTTAAAGTATTTTTTTGATACTTATTCAAAATAGTATCACCTCATATTCTATTATTTTTAAAAAAATTCCAATTACCTAGTAATTGTTTTATTATTATGAATGTCTAAAGTGAATTCACAAAAAAGATATTTTTTCTTCCCTTATATAAGAGGATCAATTCCACCCCTCCATGGTAATACTTACCATTATTATTTTTCATGAAAATATATATATACTAATTATAATATAATCCCATTTTTCATAGTTAATTCCATGTTCTATAGAACTCATATCAATTCCATCACATCAAGTGAAATCTCTAGGAGAAGATCGCGTCTTCAACATAATTATTACCTTATTTGTAAATTTTTATCGTTAATATTTCTCTTCAAATATATTATATACATAAAAATATATAAACATTGGTATCATTATTATATTGAGATTTTATTATAATAATTTAATAACCATTATTTATTCCTCTCCATCTTAAACAATAATAAAATCCCTATTAGTGTGTTGTGCAGAATACCACCCCCCAAAAAGACATCTTCATCATTTCATCACTACTAATAATGGATGATAAAAAGGACCTAATATATTAATAAATATGATATATATATATATATTATAACTGTGATTTTTAAATGTCAAATTTTTATTTACCTATTTTCCTTGTCATTTGTTGAGAAATGAAAACAATAATCATGTGTACGTGCGAGTTATCGCCTCCATTACCAATGAATTCCATTTGTAATCACCACCCATCATAGTTGAACATAAAATTATTTTTAATATAATAAAATTATCTATATATCACTATTTTTATTCTATAAAATATAAAATAATTTTATAATGATTTTGATTGTGGTCAAAATACTTAAGGAGTTACGGGGAAATTTTCCTGAACAACCTCATGTAACTGACATTGAAAAGAAAAAAATATTATAAATAAATTACATATAATTGTCAATGGAACATGGAATATAAAATATTGATGAATAAGGTTCTTGGGTATAAATCTAATGAAAATAATTTAGTATTTATGGAAGTTAACTCTGAATGAAGAGAACTTTCGTGCACGAGGTAAGGGTTTTGTCTAAATCACCATTCGTTGAGGAATGATTTAATATTTTGCACCAATCTTAATTTTTATGGTGAATCTACACCCCTAGGGACTTATAATTTCACAAAAGTTTATGATTCATATCCCATATTTTAATAGGGACCACTATGGATACTGGAAATCATGAATGATCATCTACGTAAAGAATTTGGGATTCAAAGACTATTCAATGATCATCACTCTTTATGAAATTCATGAAAAAACAGACACCTCAGCTGCTGCATCAAAATATGAATATGAAATCAAGTCAAAGGCAATGAATTCCATCATATTTGGAATTGGTCTTGACAAATTTAATCATGTATCACAATTCCCTACTTCCTATGAAATATGTCAGGCATTCATGGTCGCATATGAAAGAATAGATAAAATAAAACAGATGATGTATGCTATTGGAAAACAATATTTTGACACCTTTATATTGTTAAACAGTGAATGTATTATACAAATTAATGTATGTTTGATAGAAATTATCAACAATTTTATTTCCTTGGGAGATCCCACAAGTCAATCGGATCAACCACTAAATGTACTGAGAGTTCTACCAAATAAAATGGAATGGGATATTTATAGTTATTCAAAAATCATCACCTATCATTAATATGACTTTGAATTAATTAATTGGAACATTAATTGTATATGAATCAAAAATTCAAGATGATGTTAAAGATCATAATATTTTGAAAAGGGAAAACATTTCCCTTAAGGTGACATCTAATAAGTCTGAAATAAAATCAAAACTAGATGTCGAAATTGACAAAGATTCAAACTATTTATACCCTGACATGAAATTTGATCAGCTATCCACAAGGTTTAGAAAATGATAAAAAATAGAAAATATGATTTATAAAATCCTTTAAGATGGATGAAAAGAAACCAAGAAAAGTAAGATGTTAGGAATGAAATAAATGGGTTATATTAGACCTAATTATCCCCAATTGAGAGATGAATGAAGAAGGGAAGAAAATAATGTCATTAGATAGATGATTATAAACATAAATGAAATAGATATATGAAAACTATGTGGAGTGTGTCTGAAGACACTGGAAACTATTCCAAATATAATTCAAAAAAAGAGCCACAAAATATAAAAACAAATATGTGCATATGGCCAAGGAATAATATGATGTAGAAACTAATTACCCTTCTACCTATAAATCTTATAACTTCTTAAATAATAAACTATTTTTTATTGTTCAATGCTAGGAGAGAAATATGATTCTTTGTTAAATGAGAATAAATCAATAAAAAAATTTCATTATGTTGTTTTAGGTAAAATATACCCCATGCTAAAACAATATCAAGATCTAATTAAAAATCCAATTCATCACCATCAAACTATATTATTCATTAAAAAAGATAAAATAATTACAGGTTGATGGAGAATCTTATAAGAGTTCTACAAGTATTTTCTTCCAAAGGAGATAAATCTCTAAATGATATTCTTGGAAATAATTGTATTAAAATATAAAATTATGGAATATCAATAAAGGGTGAAAATTAAAATTTAAATAAAAATTTCCCAATTCAAAAATTCTACATGCTATTATTTTTGAATAAAATTACATTACACTAGAAAATTTTATTTAATAAATCCTTGAATAAGTGGTAAGAAAACATATTTTATTTCTAAAATCATGTATGAAAAAAGTAATATAAATCTTTGAAAAATAAGAATGCTCTAGCTCTTAGATCTTTGATTGTTGACATAGCTGGACCCAAAAATGTATAGGTACCAAAAAAACACATGTTTAAATTCTTTTTTAGGAAAAATAACAAAGGAACAAAAATGATATATGTTATATGGATAGTGGATTCTTCAAAACCATGAGTGGAGACTCTACCAACTTCCATACATTGACAAAAATGGATGGGGACTAGTAACCATTGGTGATAGGGAAAAAGTAAAGATTACTGGAGTTAGAACTGTTGGATGTCAAAAGGAAATTTCAATCCACAAAGTACTATATATATAAGAGAGATAAATCACAAATTGATAATTATTTCTCATCTTTTTTATGTTGAATTTTATATTAATTTATATAATGGTTCATGATCAGTTATTAAAGATAAAATGCTTAAATATAGAGAACCATTAACTAAAAGTGTTTATACTTTGGATATTAATTCCTTATTATTGGTCAAAAATCCCTCAAGGTATCATTGAAGAATTTTTGAGGTGATTTTTTTTGTTGACTAATTAGACATCTGAGTGGTGATTGTTGACAAAGAAAAACAATGTCATACAAATTTGTTGACAAAGGGGATTTCATGGTGGATTGTCGAGTTTAAGATCTGTGGTTAACGATCCATTTTTGATTCATAAACATCGACAAAGAGATGGATGATCTGGAGGGGGTACAAAAAGAACAGATACGAGTTGTTATTGTTGACAAATCAAAACAATGTCGTACAAATTTTTTCGCAAAGGTACTTGCGCGCCATGTACTTAAAGATTTGGAAACATGTGCGCCATATATTTTTCAAGATCAGATCATCAAAATATGGATAAGGGATAAGGGTCCCCCAGGTATTGGTGGTGTCACCCGGTGACTTGCACGCCGATGTCCAGGAGGACTGGGAACTTGCACACCATATGTTTTTCAAGATCAAAACTTCAAAATATGGCAATGGAAAATGGGTCGCGCATGTTTGGAAGTGGGTCGCGCAAGTGACATGAAAATGAAGAGACCTGTGTGCCGAGACTTGCGTGCCAAGGGTTGACTTATGCACTATCGCACAGGGTGTTCAAAATTCATATAAATACTATACCACCCCTCCTCATTTTGAACGGAGATAATCACATTGAAAAATCAGATCTCATGTCGCGCAAGTGTGGTGGTCATGCAAGTGATGTGTGGGTCGTGCCGATTGAGTTGTGTGTCGGTGTTTGAAGTTGCATGTCGGTTGGTAGTTGTGCGCCAATATTGGTTTGGGCTTAAAATTAAGGGAGCCGCACAAGTTTGGAGTTGGAGAATCTTGTGTCGCTCAAGTGTCTGAGGAGGACTTGTGAGCCAGTTGTGACTTGTGTGGCGATACTTGCGTGTCGAGTTAGACTTGTGTGCCAAGTAAGGTTGATTCCTGGTCGCATTTTCAGTCTGCGTGGAAGTTGGAAGATTACCTGATACCTTCGGTGCAATGAGATATTCATCTACGGGTGAAAGTTGGACTTCAACAGAGCATCCACAAGCAATAGAGGATGCATTCTTTCATGAAAATGAAGAGACCTACAAGTCTATAAACGGTTAGTGGATCCTTTCTGACGCAGTGAGAAAAGGAAGAGGAAGAATGTGATCCCCTCAACCGGTAGTGAGCTATAGAGAGAGAGATACAGGGAGTGAACCTTTGGAAATCAGTGAGATGACCCTAAACCGTGTAAAGGCACTGAACCTGGGATAGAGTGACTGTGCCCGAACCATGTAATCCACAGCTACTGAAGATTGGTGGAATTTGGTACGACAAAAAACTTGACAGCATATGATCCTTGGACATAGCCTTGTGAGGGTGAACCCAGTAAAAATATTTGTGTCATGTGCATGATTTACTTTCAATTTATATTGTGCAATGGTAAAGGGAGAGAATAGTGTTTTGTGTAATAGTAAAACAAGATCAAAACGAGCTTTAATTTTAAATTAGTCATACCCCGATTCACCCCTTCTAAGAGTATTCATCCTTGTGGACCTAACACTTATGTAAACATAAAGTGAATTGTTTAAATGCTAAGAAAAATGTGTCTTGGATCTAGAATAGAAGACTTAGAGATTTCCATATATATTATTTTTATAAATTATCTAATAATTAATTAATTTATGATTTACCTAGTATTAAATTTGAAAATAATAGATTTTGGAATGCATGCCAAATTAGAAAACCAAATAAATAATCTTTCAAATCTATTAAAAAAATTATACATCTAAACCATATAAATTTATCCATATGTAATTTTTTGGACCATCTAGGGTAGAATTTTATTTTTAAAATTATATTTTTATGTTTTAGATGATGATGTTCCAATATTTAATTGGGTTTATTTTCTAAAACCCAAAGAAGTTGCATTCACTATTTTTGAAATTTTTTGTATAATTTTTTATAATAAATGATATTTTAAAATAAATTCATTAAGATTTGTTCATGGTGGAGAATTTTAGTATAAATAATTTAATTGTTTTTTTCTCAATTCGCGGTATTAAACACAACTTTTCTTTACCAAGAATACCTCAAAAAATGTAATTATTGGAATAATAAATAGAACTATTCACGAAATGGAGAGGAGTATGATGAATGAATACAACCTTCCTACCTATTTATGGGGAGAAGTTGTAAGAACATATTGATATATCATGAATAGAGTTTTATTAATTCTAGTTATTAAGTATACACCCTATGAGCATTAGAATAATAAAAAACGTAAAGTAAAGAATTGTAACGTTTTTGGATGAAAGATATGAATATTTAATAGTAAGGATAGCCTTTGTAAATTCGATCCAAAATCAGGAAAAAGAATATTTCTATCATATTAAACTTCTTCTAAATTCTATAGAGTGCATAATAATTTTTATAGGACTTTGGATGAATCGGTTCAGGTGATGTTTGATGAAACATACCCTTTCATTAAAGGGAAAGGTAAGACATATGATAAAACAAAATCTTTTGACAATATGAACTTGATATTCCTAAGACTAATTTTAAAAATAATATAAATAAAATTTAGTCTATTTCAGAAGAACATGAGACTGAAGAACCTATAAGTGTTTTATGTAGAAATTTTAGAACATTAAAAGTCCATCATTTAGAAATAGTTATAGGTAGCCTAGAAAAATGATTTAGAATAGAAATAAATGTTAGAAACCTAGATAAAATTGAATACCCTCTATCCTAGTTAGATCCAAATACTATTGAATAATATTCAGATGATTAGAATTGGTTATTATCCATGCATGAAGAACTAGACTAATTTAGTAGAAATAATATTTGGGAATTTGTTTAAAGACCATCATATTATCATGTGATACGAACTAAGTGGGTATTTAGAAATAAACCAGATTATCAAGGGATCATTAGAGTAAATAATTATAGATTAGTAGAAATAGTATATAATCAAGAAGAAGGAATAGATTATAATCAAACCTTTTCACCTATTTCTAGATTAAAATCCATTAGAATCCTTTAATCTTAGGCTTCTCATACATATTTTAAATTATATCATATGGATGTTATATATTCATTTTTAAACATATTTTTAATGGAGGTTGATTATGTTGAACAACCAACAGGTTTTAAAAACCCTCGTAAACCAAATTCATATTTCTAATTATAATAACGTACTTTATGGACTTAAACTGGCACATAGATCTTTGTATGAAATATTATGTTCTTTTTATTAGAAAATAGATTTTGTGTGGGGGTAGTAAATTATGATATATTTATTAAAAATATTTGATATAATATATTAGTAGTGAAAATTAATATTTATGATGTTGTTTTTGGATCAAAAAATAAAAATCTTTGAAATTATTTTTCAAATATAATGAAAAAAGAATTTGAAATGAATATGATGGGAGTTTTAACTTTCATTTTATGATTCAAAAATTCTCAAACAGATTATTGAATTTTTTTATACAAATGTAAATATATTATAGATTTATTAATGAATTTTGGACTATAAAATATTTAGACTTATACAACTCATATGTGTACCAATGTAAAACATGATTTGGATAAAGATGGAAAACTAGGTGACAATAAGTTATATAGTGGTATGATTGGATGTTTATTATATCTTACTGCTATAAATCCAAACATAATTTTTTCTATATTTTTATGACCTATGTTTCATTGAAATATAAAATAATCCTATATTACTAATGTGAACATAATTTTAAGATATTAAAAAGGAACTGTTTTTTTAATCTCTAATTTATCCCCAAAATTTCTAATTTTAATGTAATTTCATATTCAGATGATGAATTTGAAGGATATATATTAGATATAAAAAGTACCTCAGGAACCAATTATTTTATTGGGAAATACTTAGTGTCATGGTCAATAATAAACAATATGCAGTTACTCTGTCAATAGTAGAGGCAGAATACGTGTTGATAGTTGATATGCACAAGTGTTGTGGTTGAAACACACTATACTGGATTTTGGACTAAATTTTCATAATATACCTATTTTATGTGATAATAATAGTTCTAATATTATTTATAAAAATTATATAAGTCATAATAGGACTAATAAAATTGATAAAAGGCATCATTATATAATATATCCTTTCCTTAAAAAGATTATATCGTTAGAATTTTTAAATACAGAATATTATTTAGCTGATATTTTTACTGAACAACTTCCCACAATAAGTTTTTATTTTATTAAGGAGCGGTTAATAATAATTAATTATAAATAAATTGTTGTTAATTTATTTTATTAATTCCTCAGTTATCCATATTCATTTATATTATGTTTAAATATAATTTATGTATTTCAATTTTGTTTTTAAATAACATATTTTCAAAAAATAAAATTTAATGATTACCTTATGTAATCGGCATGAGAAACAAGACCACATCATCAAACCGTTAAAAACCGCTTCATCTTCCCTTTACCTTAAATATACAACTTTATCGACTACTAGATCCCTCATATTTCTTCTAAACCCTAAAATCTAAATATCTGCAAACGTCATATTCTTAGAAATGATGAACTCAAAGGGAACATATGAAGGTGAATAAAGCAATCTAAAGTATAAGCATGTTCCATTCTGGATGATTATTGAAGTAAAGTTCATTTATTTTGAATGGTTGTAATATATGAATCATCTACTCAAGAAACATATTGTGTTTCAAGGTTTCAAATTTTTTCTTATTGAAGAAAATATAGAATTTATTTTTGAGATACAACTTAAGCAGTTATATAAGAATTTTTAGTGTAGTATTGGTAAAACATATGATTTATTAACCTTGTGAGTAAATTATAAGGAGTTTTAGATCACCTCAGTATAAATTGATAAGCTATTAAAATTCAGTCAAAAATGATTATTACATTTTGATCTTCGATCAATTGGAAATCAAGTTTACAAATCAAAAGATATCATGTATTTCCTTTTTTATTTAACTAATATTAGGAATATATTTTTAAAATATATTTAGAATGAACAGAATGTGTTGGTAAATTTTTTTAGACTACCATAATTCCATGGACTGTAGAATTAGAGAATATTTTTTACTCTAATATATATATATATTATGTTCTTATTTTTCAGTGATATAATGTTAAATTTTCCCAGATTTATATTAAAATATCTAATACACTACTTCCATTCATAGGTAAGGATTCCATTTTATCCACATGTCTAGATTATTTCTCTACTTTTTTATAGAAAAAATAAGATATTTCAATTTTATTTTCTTACTATATGTCACCACATCAATGTTCTAAATGCTGGTAGTCAAAAAAAATTGGGTCTCTTTTGGAGTACAGTGAAAGGAAAATTGTTTCTAGTGAGTGAAACTAATCGACAAGAATCATATCATGTATCTTAGGGAGGAGAAATAAAATTTCAAGCTAAAATATCATTAAATTTTAGAAATAAATAAGTTTTAGGATCTATTATAGAATTTTTTTATTATACTAATAAAAGAAAAATTCAATATTTTTTCATATATAATGATAACTAATATTTAAAGAATAATCCCATGAGAAACTTGTCATATGGACAATGATCAAAGAAGAACCTCAACATGAGGATCTAGTGGTAGAAACTCCCAGACCTAGATTTGAAACTACATAAATTTCTTTGGAAGTATGACATTGACCTGGGAATAACAAGATAACTGTAAATGTCATGAATAGTAAGTTGCCTCTCAAATAGTTCAATAGAAATTAACTTTATAAGAAGTTGAAAAAGTTCAAAAATTAGTAACTGAAACTACTAAAACTATTGAGTTAAAAAATTTCTTTTCTATTTGATAATCCATGGAAATAACATCTTTTGTATTTGAGGAATGGATATAAGACGTTGAAGGTATTTATTTTTTTAGTTTAATTACTTCAGCTAAGTCATTACCTATTGTGTAAGAATATCCTCGGTCTAGAAACCCATATGAAGTATCATCTGATTCTATGTCAAATCAGATTGAAGATCTGGTTATCAAATTCAACAAGGTACAGCAGGAGAACACCAATATTTGAAAATAATTGGAATCTTCCGGGAAATCTGTCAAAGATTTATGAAATTTATATTTTTTAAGATTGGAATTTCCATTTGTTTATAGTCATCTTCATCAATCTAGAGGGAATTATTTTTCAAAAGAAGATTTTGATGCGTTTAAGAGAGAAATGAATGATTAGTTTTGAAAACTGAAATATGAATATATTTGTAATACATATTTTTTGATTAAAAAATATATTTGGGAAGCCAATTTGAATCAAATAATGTAAGTTTTATCCAATCAAGAGCTTCTACATCATCACCACCAATATCACCATACCTGATCAGAAGATATCAAGCAATTACTTCAGTAATGGATGATACGAATGAAAGGAATCAGTCTATTCAATGTAACAGTGTACCTATAAATGTGATGTTAGATAATAAAAAATATATTTTTGATAAGATCACTTAATGTTAACTAGGAATCATATTATTTATCAATTATTTCAGTGATAAGATTACTCAGTTTTTGCAGGTGGAGGAAAATATGCATGACTTTTTGATTTTAAATACGACTGAGAGTCTAGAAGTATGACAAGATTCAAGAATTATGTTATGGAAGTTGGATAAGAATATAAAAAAATTGATAAAATTTTAGGTGGTGTAATTGAAAGAATATTTTTAGACTACTCAGGATATGTTGGAACCAGATCCCTCTCCTGAAAAAAACCCAACATCTTCTACCAACCCTCTTTTTTTATAATTTTCTTTTAAAACAAAACCCACTCATTTTTTATACAGTTTTTATAATAAAAATTCCAATGATTTTTTATATTATATCTATAATTTCAATGTTTTATTGTTTGAACACCTTTACTACTAGACCACATATCTTATTTTATTTCATATAGACTATAACATTCACTAATAGTTATGTGCTACATTGAATGTTTTTTAATCTATTTTAATATGAATTATTTTTTATATCACAAAAAGGGGGTGAAAATTGGGTTAACACAAACATTCTCAATTTATGACTATCTATTTTTATTTCCTTGAAATTTTAATTTTATATAAAAATAATAACCTGAAACAGTAATTTTCAAAGCAATAAATATTTTTTTAAAATTTTATTTCCTTTGTGTTTACAAAATCCTATATTTTCTATAAATTAATTATCGGGTTTTGTGATCATAAAAAAAGGGATATTGTTGGGAATGTATTGGCTCAATAATACCCATTAAATGTTATTAATTTTGAAGCTCACAAATAACCTTTTTTTTACTAGTAATATTAATTTAAATAAATTTTAGGATATCAATATTCTTTGTAATATTTATTCTGTAAATATATTCAAGTTAATAATCCACAAAGAATATTTTTTAATGTATTTGAAACCCATATTAATTTATTCTAGGAACACTATACATACCTTATATTGGTAAGCACAACACGTTAGTAATGAACCATATGATCAAAACATTGTGTATGGATCATCGACCCTATTCAATTGAAAGTATGGTTCCAAAACCCTACATTTGGATGGAACCATATGTTTGTAAAAAGAGAAAGAATAGTTAATAAACCCCACATAAGTAAGGAACCCTATGTTTTATGAATCAATCATATGGTACAACAACCCTACTTTTATAATCAACCCAATGTTTGGTATTTTTTTGTTACATGGAGGAACCCTACGTTTGACTATTCAATGATATAGATTTAAATATTTGGTTTTATCTAGGATTTTTAAAATGGTCCTGAAGGAATAATAGATATATCCATATATCATTTATGAGTGATTCAAGGGATCTTTATGTTCGATTCAAAGACTCATATTCAATGGAATAAGTCGTTTTTATTTATTAAAGTACTTATGACTCTTCTGAATGTTCTTAAATTTGAATATCAGTGGTTTGTTAGGAGACTATCTGAGATCTTATCAACCAATACAAACATTATATATGATCAAAATATTTTTTCATATGACACATTTGATATATAAAGTACATGTGATATAAAATAGTCTAATTTTTTCTCTTCTCAAAAGAACTAATAAAAAGAACGAAGAATCAATTATTTTCTAAAGGAGGATATTCTTTGAAGTTCTACATTTAATCCTCATAATTTTGGAAATATTGTTGTCTATTTGTTTCTATTTTTATTAAAGATAATTTGAAACCATTATCTCTTACGATCTATTATGTCTTTAATACATTCATCATTGACAAAGATGATCCATATTATGATATTTGATCTTTTAGATGTAAAGTTCAACCAGAACCGTCAATAAATTAGTCTCTTTTTATTTATTGGAGTTTCAACTACTCGTAATCAGCTGTGGTAAAGTGTATTCTTCTTAAACTAAGATTTGGATCACTGGATCCCTATAAAAGCACCAAAAATATATGTTTATCTTTTTTTTAAAGGTTTCAACATTCTATCCTCAGTTTCGAATTTTAAGATCATGTGATAATAGGACCTTTCTAGTAAAAATTACTGAGCTTGCAGAGATATAATTGGTGTAGTGGAATAGGGGAATTGTGTGCCCCGAAAGACTATAAAAATTTCCGTGATCATATTTACTATTTATCAGCTACTCATATTTCACACAAAAGATAATGCTTCATATCTGCATAAATTTTAAAGAGATTTAAATGCCAGAATCTATGAAGATTATTGAAAAGACACTATTCACACTCTCTTGTTTATCGTTGTATTATTCTGACCTACAAATTATGTGCCTTATTTTTATTTTGGGATACAAATTTGAATAAATTTTTTTAATTGTGTGTTCTAATCCTTTTTAAAAATACAACTAATTTTTGAATTATTCTCATCCATTTAAATGATAGTTTCCCATCATTGTCTAAAATTTTCTAATCCCAAAAATATTATCATTTTTAATTAAAAACATAATTAAGTTCCATCTCTTGTGGGATTTATATTTGAATTATAATTCATTCAAAATAAAAAAAAAAATTAACTTTTTTAGGATGTTTGGTTTTCAATCAATGTATTTTAAAACATAGTAATAGATCGTATAGACCTCCTTCATGACTTACTGATTACGTATTTTCTTTATTTTTCTCCATTTTATACACTTTTATTCTTAGGTACATATATTATTTTATTTTTATATGTTATATATGTATATATTTAAATATCCTTTTCAATACTAGGGCTATACATTTTTTTAGTTCCCATTAAATTTTCCACTTTTAAGTAAACTCAGTTTAAGGAAAATTTAATGTTTCTTGTATCATATTGAGAATCACCTCCATAAAATGTTTCTAAAACATGGAAATATTATAAAATACATCATTATTTTATATATAACCCTATTGATTAAATTTTGTTTTAATTTAAAAAAATATGGTACTTCCTTCATTAAAAATATCATTTAATTATTTCAAAAAGCACCACCCAAGTGGTTCATTTTTATTTTTTCATCTCCTGGATCCTTCTCATGAATTTTTAATAATGGATCTCTAAATTTAATTCTTATATCCATTTTTCAATTATTAATGACCAAATTTTTTAATTACATATTCTCTTAAGAGTCCTTATGATTTATCCTTTGGTGATTCCATGAATCAAAATTATGAAACTCACATCCTTCTCTTGGGTGTGATCATGCTTATGAATTATATATGGTTTATTTTCTTCTTGTTTCATTAATATGTATGATTTATATTAATGTAACTTGTGTTATTAGAATTCTATATCCCTATAATGAATTGGGTAAATAATTATACAAACTGATATTTTTTGTAAGGGATTGGGGACTGAACCTAATCCACTATAGGGATTTTTTCACATTATGATGATGGTCTTTGGAGTGACCCTTAACTTATATTTATAATATAATGTGTTATATTGTTTCAATATGATTATGATTCCATGATTTTATTATATCATTTACTTATTCCATTTTTCAGTGATTATAATCATCCCTTTATGATATCATGTTATGTATCTTGACTATCATGATATTCTTTATTTCCATGTTTATTACCTTTTTGGTATTTCATGATCTCCCTTTTAATTATGTATTTCCCCCTAAATATCATATGTATTTTTAGAAGATATTTCAATGTTATTAAATCTATGTAATGTTTTAAAAAATAATGGCGTTTTTATGTTTATAAATATGCATTTTTGTTTCTAATGTTCCAAAGACACTAGACCCCTACAACCTTGAAAAGTATTATTGTAAATGTTTTTTAAGAGACATGAAATTATAAATGCATAAGGATTGGGTTTTAATTGTTTGAATTAGAGAAAGGTCTAGTTTTTGTAGAATAAGAATATAGAACACTAGTGAGAAACCATGGGAGAATTATAAGGGATAATAAATAGAATATAATAACATATATATTTTTTATTAAAGTAAATGTTATATTATTTTACAAGAAATACACCAATGAATAAAAACAATCTAGTGGATACATGTATAGTATAGATGCACCTAAGGGTAATCACCATAAATATTGTTGTTTGGTAATTTAATATATTTTCACTCAAATGCACAATGAGTAGACATAATACTTCAAACGTGGATAGACACTCCTAAGGGATATTCTTTGGTTGATCATATACTACATATGAGATACTAAAAAGGATTGATATTCTAGTTACTCTGATGAACTAGGATAATAAATATAAGATAACCCATCTTAATGTAATTTTTGGATAAACCAAGATTGATATTAGTTGAACTAAATAAATCATGAGCTAACATTATGAAGAAAAAATGCAAAAGGTTTTATGGTTGAATCCTTTTTAGGTTAATGATTATATAATCCCCATATGATTTTAAATGTTTGACTAAAATTACAATTATTTTGGTTTTATTATAGGATAAAACTAGAAGTAAATTAGTTTACATTGGGTGGGAGGTAAAATTCGATGACTACCTCTATGATGAACCCATTATAGTGGGAGACGGACTAAGATGTCTGGTTACTATTCCCAACTAAATAACCCAAAACATGACTAAAAATGTAACCTTATTTGAAAACATGAGTTCACCAAATAAGGGATGGATATTATCTCATGAAAATATATGAAATTCATAGGATAAAGGAAAGAATAATCAAATTACTTCATATAAAGAATATATGAATAAGAAAAAATGTAATGGCCTTGACGGGACTGGAAAATCCTTTACTTGTGAAACTAGAGGTCATCAAGAATCAAATAGTCTTAGGAATATGGAGATATAATTTATGATGATGGGAGTGGAGAGTGTGAATTTTAATGTACAACTGAAGGTCTAATTCCTTAAGTGTGGAAAATTTGGACATTAACCAATATCGGTGTAAAAAATACAAGGATGATAATAATGATATTCATAAACAACCACCACAACCATGAGAAAATGTTAGAGCATATTTGATTGCTACCGATGAGGTGAATAGTGGAAAATAAATTCCCCACTTCTGAATTTTAAATTTGGGATCATTATTCTAGCTAAATTATTTTACCTAGATTGTTTTTAGTGTTTACCAACCTAATGTTTCATTTATCAAATAAAACATCTAGTTGTATAATGGTTCTATTTCAAAATTCATTTTCATCGGACTATAAATCTTATTATGGGTATTTTAGAGATATTTGGTGTGATTATTGTAATGTGTTAACTATTTCATTAAATACTTCATGTTCACTAATACTAGTAAGATTAACCACAATATCCACATTATTGAAAAAATGGATGGGGGTAGAGACAAAAACAAACAACTACCATAGAATGATCTTAATATCACTACAACAAAATAAAATAATAGCAGATCACTTTCATCATCATCCATCAACACACCACTTCCATTTTTAGGTCATCAGGTTTCTAGAGAGGTTGAAATCACCATGTAAATGACAAATATAGAATAAAACCCCCATCCAGAACATCTAGTGAAGTATGACATAGTGGGGAGATGAAGGGGGATGCTTACTAGTGAAATCAAGGAAAGGATAAATTTGAATGATAGGTTTGATATACTAGATCACACGATCCCATGTAATGTGTGTGGGAAATAGTCTAGTTCATGGAATTCCATACATGGCCACATGAAGAGAAAACCATATAAAATGTGGTAGGAATTCCATCCACCACCATCTTTTTGTCAGGAGAGTAGCATGCAATAAATAGAATTGTGTAATAAGAGTGTGTGAAGTTGGGTAGTTATCTATTGAGTTTGGTGACATATTTGAGGTGTAAAATGGAGAGGGAATATGTTGGTGTAGTGGATGTGACTACTCTTCAGAAGTTCACGAGGGGATTGAGTGTGGATCTTAATGAGATTTATAAGGATCAACCCAATTTATGATAATTTTTCATAGTAAAAATATTAGAAAAAAAATTGGTCTTAACCCCAAAACCTAAGAGATATTTAGATAAATTTATTAGGAAGGAACAAGATATAGGGATTATGATTATTATAATTCAATAGATGTGATTGATAAATCAATATAAAATTACATATTCATTAAACATATAGGTACCCTTAGCTAACATTGTTATTAAGTGCTAATTTAAACTATGAGAGTGTAATGTATTTATGGGGAATGATGTTATGTCCTAGGTTTTAGGATCCAATTTTATTATTATTATTATTATTATTATTATTGAAATTTTTAGTAATTATATATATAGTTATAATGAATGGTTCTCTATTCTTTCAGAATAATTAATAAATTATTAGAGATTGGGCTACACAATATTTGAACCAAGCTAACATTAAATTATTCAATTATAATTTAACATTATAAATAAGGCATGAGAAACCATGTATCTCATACAATGGATAATTAAACATCAATGATGATTACATCCATTAAAACATTAAATATTAAAAAGGGATAATAAATTGAAAACAATAATAACTTTAGAACTAGAATCTCCCATGGACTACCATCGCCTTTAAGAATCAAAATTTTTATAACAAGACCTACAATAAGAAGGAATACCATGAATGGTGAAGGAATGTTTTTAGATATAAAATGAAATTTTGGGAAATAAGAATTATTAATGAAATAAATTTAGTAGGTCTGTATATATAAAGGAAATATGGACGTTACAAATATAATATTTGAAATTATTGTCACTAATATTATGGTAATTGGTCGTATATCATATAAGTATACAGATGTCATATATTGTAAATTGATAAATTTAAAATAATAAAATTTAAAAGGATATTAAAATATGATATTAAAATATTATAATTATATATGTGTGATAGGTGAAAATACTATTATTTTTAAAATAAACTATGTTTTACGTATAAAATTTAGTTAAATATTTCAATATCAATGGAGTCATAAAATGTAAATATTAAAATATAAATAATTAATTAATTTTATTTGTTCAAACATATTTATTATAAGAGAAATATTTAATTTAAAGGAACTGTTTTATTAAGTATTGTATATTTTTTTCTGCTGAAGTAAATTGACACCTTGAAATATTATTATATATTAACATCACTTTTATTATAATGTAATAAAAAATAGTATTAAAAACACATAATGCGTAAAATTTTACTTTCCAATAAAGAATGTTTTTTTTTAATTTATATCTTTTTTTTAAACATAAATTTAAAAATTTGAGAATTTAAATTTATTAAAATTAACTACATTTTTTGATTCATTATTCATTATTATCCAAATATGAATTTTCACTTCCTTTTAGAAATAATCGATTTTTACGGTGCCAGGTATAAATATCAACTTTTACTAAAAACTATATGTTTTATTATATAAATATAGAATAACATTTCAATAAAACCTTTTGATATAAAAAATATATATTAATAATCAATATAAATATTTGAAAAATATATACTATTTTGATTTTATAAAACAATTGTTTAACATTTTTGAAACTCACGTAAAATTTCACATTAAAAATATTTATTTTACGAGCTAATAAAAAAAATTAAATTTATCACTTTTATAAACTAAATATAAAATATTTTATTTTTATATTTGATTTTATAATTTTTGTAAAATATAATTGGTTAAATTTATTTTTATGCATAATGATAAAATTTGTAATATTGTTGTTAATTACTATAATAAATGTAAAACCGTTTAAAAAAACATTATTTAATTATTAAAATTGGCTTACATTAAGTTATGAATCCAATATTATATTTGAAACATATATATAATTATATTAAAATGCATTCAAATGGTAATAAATACTATGAAAAATTAATAACCCATAAGGGTTAAAAGTCATTTTTCTATAAAAACATTTTTTTATATTTTATATTTTAATTTAAGAGTTTATTTTCTAATATATATAAATTAAATAATATTAAAGGGATAATAAATATAGGTTCAAAATATAAACAATTTAGTAGAATTTTTTTCCTCATATATTTTTATAAAATATAAATTTCTTTGTTAAATATTAGTTTCTAAGGTAAAAAACAGAAAGTTAAAATGTAAAAGGCTATGGTAAAAAACATAAAACATGTTTCAAACAGGTGTGGAAAGTATCAATTGATGATTTATAGACCTAATATAACCCCCATAATCCATCATTATGAAATTGGGTATCCATGGAACAATTAATTGAGTATTGATATCATTGTAGTCTAAAGGGTATTCCCAAGAGGGTCATTTTCTTCACTTATAAAAGGGAATCACTTATAACCCTTCATCATTACACATAACATTATAATTTCACTTGAAGTTATACCTAACATAACTCTCCTATATTTACTTTTCTCATACTTAATACCTTGTTCTGTAGAATTTATCTTAATGACTTCACATCCAATGAAATATTTAAGAGAATATCTTATCTCCAACGTAAGTATTACCTTCTTCCAAAATTATTCTACCTAATAATTCTCATTGAAATATATTATATCTATTATATTACAATTATATGTTATTATATTAATATTATAACCATTATTTATTCCTCTACATCGACTGAAAAAAACAAAAACATCATAAGTGCATTGCGAAGACAACCACCTCCACAAAGTGGCATATTTTTTTCATCACCTTCATTCTTAGATGGTCAAAAAATTTAATGGATGAACTGTTATGATATATATATATATAATATAATTATTATTTTTAAATTTCAAATTTATATTAATCTTATTTCAATTTCATACAGTGATAAATATAAACATTAATCATGTGTACGTATGAACTACCGCCTCCTTGAGAAATGTGTTTCGTTTTTCATCACCACCAATCATTGTTGGACATAAAATATATATTTAATATATAATAATTATTTATTTATCATTATTAATATTATAAATATGATGAAACGACTTAATAATTCATTATACCAAGGTCAACATACATAAGTAGTTGTAATTGAATTGATCGATCAACTACAAGTAATAGAAACTGGTAAGAAAATTATATTATAAATATATAACATATGATAATTAAGTAATACTGAATTATAAAATAAAAATAAATAAAATTATTGGATATATATCTAATGAACTAAATTTAATTATAGGAAGTTACGTGGAAGTGTATATCACTTTTGGATATGAGGTAAGGGTTTCATCTTAATCACCCTTCATTGAGGCATGATTTAATAATTGTCCCAAATCATAATTTTTTTGTGAATCTACTTCCCCCATGAATTATAATATCATAAATTATTTTTTAACTTTGAAACTTAACTTCAATTCATTATCTTCCTTATTATTGGATATGATTGATATCTTCTCTAAAATATATGTTTATTTTATAGATCAATCTAATTTCCTGAGTTATACTGTTTAACATTGAGTTCCATATTTCATTTCATATAGTATAAAAAATTTCTATTTTTAGATATCACATTTAATAAAAAATATTTTACTAGTTTGTTCTATTCATTTTAAAAAAATTCAACTATGTTTGGAATAAATCTCATCCATTTAAATGATGATTTCACTACTTTTCACATAATTTTCCTTATATTATTATTTTTTATTAGAAACCTAATTTATTGTTATCTCATGGAATATTTATATTATCCATATCATATTTTCAAATTAAAATTTTATTAACTTTTGTTATGTTTTTTTGTTTTCAACAAAGGAGTTTTAACATATAGTAACAGATCTTTTAGTCCCCCTTCTGGACTTTCTAATTACCCATTATCTTTTTTTCTCTCTATATGAAAATCTTATTCTCATATACCACTTCTATTTTTTTCATATATTTCCCTTATGTAACTACCCAGTTAAATAGACATTTAACTTATAGAGTTATATATATTTTTAGTTTCCTTTGAAATTACCACTTTTTTGTAAACCTGGTTTTAGTGAAATTTTCGATTTATTTTATCACATTAAGAATCACACCAATAAAATGTTTTAAAAACATTAATAACTTATAAAATATATCATTATTTTATAGATAACCGTATTGGCTCAATTCTGGTTTTATGAATATTAATAAATCCATTGATTCTTTAAATAAATCCCTTACTTATATCATAAAGAACCATCTAAGTGGTTTCTTTTTATTCTTTACTCTCATAGATCCAACTTATTAATTTTAAAAATTAATTCACCATGTTCAATATCTATGTCCCTTTTTCAATTTAAAATTTTCAAATGAATTAATTTATTTTATTCATGGGAGTCCTTATGATTTAGCCATTAATTATGAATAGAATAATAATTATTAGACCCAATTGATTATCATGGGTTTGATCAGGCTACTTATTTATGTGTGTTTAATTTTACTCATGTGGTATAAATATGAAAGATTTTAATTTAGCTTATAGGGGGTCAAAATTTTATATCCCTCTAATTAATTGGGTAAAACTTTGTTATCTCCACTAGTTGAAACACCATGAGAGGGGTGTGAATCAAAGTACGATATATTAATACAAAAACCCTTTTTTATCTTATTTAATTGTTAAAAAACTCTCTTATCTATCTCTCTTTTAGAAATGTATGAATAGAAATTAAAACATGCACGTGAAATAGAAATTTTATGTTGTCCACCCTCACTGGGCTACGTCCAAGGAGCATACACCAACAATGTGCCATTTTACAAAATCTACTATAAGCACAGTATTGTTTACAATGTTCTGAGTAGACTCTTTATCTATCCTGTATTACAACAAATCGTAATTTGAAATCCCACTTATCTCTCAATGAATGTGTGATCACTACTTCTTCAAAAGATCCACTCACAGTTTATAGACATGTAGGTCTCTTCATTATCACTAGTGAAAGAATACTCCTCTATAAGTATATTCTCTTTTGATGACCCACTTTAATTTACTTATTATTATCAGTTTACCATAGAAAATTGGGCAATCCAATCTGAAAAACCTTTGAAAATATCACTACTTATCCAAGATCCTTCTTTCGCGAAGCTCAAACCATCCTTCACGAAGTACACAACCTTTCATGAAGCTCACTATTTCTCATATCTCAAACTAGGATTCATAAATCTCTTGCCTTTTTGGGAATCTCACATATCCTTCCTGAAGGAATCATATTTTTAAAATCTCAACTAGCATTTGTGACCTTCCATCAATTCATAAAGCTCCCTTAGCCTTTGCAAATTAGGTTACTTTCGTGAAGATCAATGCCTTTGCAAACCACCTTCGCAATTCGAGAGCCTAAATATTTTTTTGGAGTATATCTACTCTTCTAAAGTGGGTATAGGGATATTTTTATGAATTTTAAACCAACTTTAGAAACTTCTAGCCACATCAGTCCAATTTCACAGAGTTTCGATTTTTTATAGTAATGTTGTCTTTCTCATGAAGCTTCAAAAAAATTTTTAGTTAAAAGTTCTTATTTTAATCAAAAAGCCTTCTGTCAAAGTATTTGTGCCACTATAATGCTCCTTTTATCTTAATCTTAGAGCTTCTGTCAAAACCATTTCAACGCCACAATTCTCTTCACCTATTCCATTTACAAATCCCATCATAATCGTAGAGATCACTATCATCTTTATGTGATACTTCTCGAAACACTCATTTAGAATCCCATTTTCACAAAACTCGTGAATTTTCCATATTTTGATGATATATTCAAGGAAATCCATATTTTTCAATTATATCCAAGCAACAAACTTTTGATCCCAAAAATTTTCAAAACACTGGAAAATGGCACAACCATGGATGTGTTCTTTTTTGTACTGCCCCTACATCTTTCATTCCATTTTAATGGTTTTTTGTCAACATGGATATTCAAAAATATCTCTATAAGTTTAAAATTCAACATTAAAACCAAATTTCTCAAAAAACACAACCATCCCAAAAATTATGTAATGTTGGCTTGAGTAATTTTTTCCCAACAATCTCCCCCTTTATGTTTGTTGACAATTATTTCATACTTTGACACCTCATAGAACCACCTTACATATTCAAATACCACCCACCTATTTAGATTTAGATAACTATCAACTATTTAATCAACACATACTCTAAGACAACATGAGAAATGCTTAGTGTGGTAAAAAATAGTATAATGAAATGTTCATCAACGAAAAACTTCATTCCTGACAGCAATTCTTGAAACCAAAAAAATAATCCATAATGAAACACATCTATAATTATATATATTCTCTTATCAATCACATAAATCATATTTATATTTAATAATCCTCTTAACTTGTTGGTCCAGCTGTCAGATTCTCCCTATGTCATGATTAATAACTGTTCTCCCCTTAAATAGCATGACTTTCTCCCCCTTTTCCAATGAACCCAAAGGTCACTCCATTGTGGTCTGTAACATATTATGGAAGACAAATCAATACATTAGGAAAAAACACACCAATCCTCGGGTATATGGGCTTCCCTCATCTACCCTTCATCAATTGTGGGGAGTTTACTGTACTCCCAGAGCCAGTCAATGCCTCTCAATCACTTCTGTGGGTAAGGACTTTATCATAATGTCGACAAATTGTAGTTTTATAGGCACGTACTCTAACATCACAAGCCCTTACTCTACCTTCTCCTTGATAAAATGGTATTTGATTTCAATGTGCATTTCCATGAGTGAAGGACTATATTTTTTCTAATATTTATAGCACTTGAATTATAACACTAGATTCTGATCAGAGACTTCACTTCAAATCCCATATCATCAAGTTGTTTTATAATCCAAAATAACTGTGTGAAACCTTGAGTGTCCACAAATACTCAACTTCTATGGTGATCAATGAAATGAAATCGGGTTTCTTACGTATCCAAGTAATACACACTCCACCAAGATTGAAATCACCTCCTGAATTTCAGTTCCCCCAATCTGCATCTGTATATCCCAAAAAATATTGTCGAGGATTATCATTGTACATTAAGCTAAGGTCTATGGTTCACTTGATATACTGAAGTATTCTTTTCACTTCAAACTTATATATTTCCTGGGGATTTCTTTGATACTACACTGCCTGACATTTGGAAAACACTAGATCATGTCGTGTCACTATTAAGTATAATAATCATCAAATGATCTTCATGTATTTCATTACATTAACTACATTTCATTTATCATCCCTTTCCAGTTTTATCTGCATATCCATTGTAGTCATCATCTCATTGGAAATTTTGATTTCAAATTCTTTCAAAACCTCCTTGGCATATTTAGATTGTGAAATGAATGTTCCATTATTTCCTTGTATGACATGTATACCAAGGAAAAATGTCATATCACCAATCATTAACATTTCAAACTCACTTTTCATGAATTCGAAAAATATTCTTCAGTGTGCTTAATCTGATCAACTAAATATTATGTCAGTGACATAAACCAACACTATCATCATTTGATTACATTCATTACTAACATAAACATTGTAATCAACTCCACCACACTAAAAACTGTGCTTCTTCAAAAACTCATCTAGTCTTGAATACCATGCTCTTTGTTTGGATTCACCCCATACAGTTCCTTCTTTAGTGGAAATTTGTTTTTTCACATCTTTATGAATGAGAAAATCATCTGTCTATTAAATATACACTACTTCTTATAGAACCCCATTCAAAAATACAAACTTAACATCCATCTAGAAAACTTTGAATTTCAGTTTCACTACAAAGGGAAAGAATAATATTATTGTCTCTAGACTTGGAACCAGTGCAAATTTCTTATTGAAATCGATAAACTCAATCTAGGAGTAACCTTTTCAAAGTAGTTGTTCTTTTTTTCAAGTCACAACTCCATATTCATTAATCATGTTGTGAAATGACCATTTAGTCCTAATGATAATCATATTTGTTTTCCTTAAAAAAATATCACATTTTTTATTCTTCTCAATCTGGTCTAGGTCATCATTCATTGCCTGAAGCCAGTTTAGATCTCTTGATAAATCAGCAAAAACATTTGTCTCTAACTAAGATAGGAATGATTCCTGATATAATTACATCATTATTCTAGTTGGAATAGGCGATTTCTGATCACTAATGATATTTTTCATGTAAATTCTCATCATGGCTCTTTGGATTCATCACAGATACTGGCTTGACATATTTTTCTTCATCATCAGTATCTTCTTCTGAACCAACATCTTCCACTTCTTCTCCCCTGTGTTTATTTCCTCATCATAACTTTCATCAGGAAATTTTTAAATATGTTCTTGAATATTATCTTTATTTCAACTACAGTCACACCATTGTTCTTGAAAACTATTCACATCCTCTTATTAAATAAATTATATGCTATGATTTTTCATGAGTATCCAGGAAATATCCTCTCATCTTCACCGGACTCAAATTTCATGTGTTTTTATTTGTTATGAATAGAGCACTTACATACAAATATTTGGAAGTATTTTAAAATTGTCTTATTTTCATTACACATCTCATATAGATTCTTTCCTTCATTTGGAAACAATAGATCCATGTTAGAGATGTAGATTGATGTCAATAATGCCTCCTTTAAAAATTTCACTGGTAGGTGTTTTGTAATTAGCAGTATTTTGGACATGTTGTTGATGATCTAGTTTCTCCTCTCAACCACTCCATTATATTGAATATTTATTACTGAAAAAACTTCCATCCACATACCTTGTTTCTTTAGATAGTCTTCTACTTGGCTATTTTTTAATTTCATACCATTATCATTACGAAAAAACAGTGTTTCTGTCAAATAATCCTTTCAGATTCCCTCAGATACTATTTAATGAAATTGAACACATATGACTTATGTGAAATTAAAATTACCCATGAATTATACAATAATCATAAATGATCATATTATGATATCAATTCCCTTCAATGACTCTTGGTGATATAGGCCCACAAACATTAGCATGCACCAATTAAATTAATCTTGTTGTCTTTGGTTCCGTTTCCATGTACGTTTTTCCGATGATCTTCCCTTATTGACATACAAGGCACGTATGAGTAAGATGATGTGATAGATTAGGGAGGTCTCTAGTTGTATCAAACATAACCAAATATTCTAGGGATGGTTGGCATAGATGACTAAATCATTTATGTCGCAACTTGTTTTCTTACACTCTAGATTAAAGCCACATATCATCTTCCCCACATTCAATGTATAGATTTTCAGTTGACATTTTATCCTAAAGAAACATTTTACCATATATTCCATTGATGATACACATATTATTAGTAATTATTATAGAATTCCATGAGTCACATAGTTTACTGACGCTAAGAAAGTTGTGACTAAGACCATCTACTACTAAGACATCAGAATCGAACCAATTATTTTTAGGCCTTAACCATTTCTAAATTTGACAACACCTTCTTTATCATAATTTATTCCTATAAAAATATCCTTATTCTCATTCATATGGGATGTGTAAATGTTTTCAATGAACCATCCACCGGAATGATCTGATGCTTTATGGGAAATTTCAGCAACCATTTTATTCTCATCTCTTTTCTTATTGATCAATGATTTTGAATTCATACATGGTACAGATTGAAAACCTTGATATTATTCAGAATAATATGGACCAGTCTCATCTAGAAAAGATGACAATCTATTTGGAATTTTCAAATCCCCTATTTATTCTTTGATTCTCTTCATGTGACTAATATGATTCTACTTTGGCACACTCCTCCAAACTTTTGATGTATAGTATCTATCCGTGTACCCAAATCCTTCACACACAAAAAAATTTCCCCAAAAATACATTCTAGAGTATTGATCTCAGTTTGTCTTCCACTGTTATTATTGTGCCCTTCCATATATCCTATATTTGGAACAAACATTTCATGAATATAACATCTTTTAAAAGAAATAACACCTAATGTATGGTGCATTCATATATGTTACATATGCATTTCTAGTTATCTCTTAGGTTATCTGAATATTCTTATTCTACTTTGTACACAAATCAACAATTAATCTCAAAGAAGATTATTGTGGTTTGACATCAACCATGATTGCTTTCTGATTTCGATCAAGCCTTATACTAGCTTTATCACTTAGATTTGATTATTGATTTTATTCTTATGGACCTCTAGGCTCCACTTCCTTCTTTTTCATCTTTGGAATGATCAGATTTCATGATGTCACATTTGGGTTCAATATTTTATCTTGATCCTTCACTATTTATCCTAGACCAATGCATTATATTTGAAGTTCATTAATGTGTTTTCAATGATCTTTAACTATGTTATTCAAACCAACAATATTTCCTCTTTTTTCTTTAACGTTGATTTTGTACTCACTCTCTATTTCTTAGTCCACTAGAAATGAAGAAAAGAGATTCTCAATTTATTCAATTCACTCAGACATTTATTCATCCTGTTGTTTCATGTAGAGTTATGAATTATGAACCACTTTGTTGTATTTATTTATTTTGGATCCCTAAACCTTTATCCCCTCAAGATCTCCTCCTAGTTTGGCCTCTGTATCAATTTATACATCAATTTCATACTCATAAATATAGGTTTTTTTATTTTTTTAGTACTACTGACAACCTCCACTATGGAATTATTTCCATGATATTTTAAATTATCTATCAATTCAACCTTCTCACCCTCTAATTCATCTGAACTATCACATTCTAGTGAAACAAGATTCTTTTTCTTGAAGAAATTTTTCAAAAAACATTTCATTCCATTCATATAGTCTGATTATTTTTTCATAAGTATTTTAACATTATCCTTAACATATTTTTGGAGCTTCTTAGGGAACCTTTCTTCAACATTACCAACCATTCCACATCTAATAAAAGCAAGTTGATGTTTCCCCTTGAACATTCCTTTTGATTATTGTTGATTTTAATAAAGGAATGACATCACCTCATTTGTCTCTTCTTCTTCTTGAGAATCTTCACTAGTGATATTCTTTATGGCCTTGAATTCCAACTCATTAGATTTACCCTTTTCCACAACATCGTTATCCTTATTTCTCATTTCATGTGTTATTGGGTTACTATGGAAGTAATCCAGTGTCAGTACTTTTGGATATTTATCTTCTAGTACTGAAACATTCACATGGAATTGAGGAGGAGGATTCCTCAAGATAAAATTAATAAAATTTATATCTTAAATAAATTCTCCAAGACCTCACATTTCTTCCACTACAACACCTACCCTATAAAAGAATGAATCAACATACTCATAGGGGTTTAATATCATATCTTCATACTTGTTCCACAGAACCTACTTCGTTGCCTCTCTAACCTTTAAATCACCTTCATATATATTCAATATCCTTTCCCACATGGCATGTGATGTTTTACATAACATCACCTTCGTATATATTTCATCAGATAGGGCTACCCCTAAAGCATTGATTCATTTGGCTTTAGCATCCAATTCCTTTATTCCAGCTTCTAATAATGACCCACTATTGATATCAGATGAAGTACCATGCATTTCTGTTGTAATGAAAACTATTCCTAAGGATCAAAAGTATTGTTTCATAAAATTATTCAATATATTAAAATTATTCTCATTGAATATCGTAATATCATTGTGATTTATAACCTCTATAGAGAGAGAAAAACTGATATTAACCTCCCTATGATACTATTTTTTAGGTCCACTAGGTAAAATACCCTAAGGGGGTGAATCGGGGTATGAAAGATTTAAACAAATACCCCTTTTTATATTATTTCATTTTGAAACAAACCTTTTATCTATCTCTTTACCGTAGCAAGGTATGAACAGAACTTAAAACATGCACGGGACACATCAATTTTACATGGATCACCCTCACTAGGCTAATCCAAGGAGCATTCACTAGAAATGTGTCTATGTACGAAATCCACTATAGACATAGATTTGTTTACAATGTTCAGAGTAGGCTCACTATCTCTCCTATCTTAAAACCAATCACATTTTCAATTCCCATTGTTATCTCAACTGAATTTTGCTTACTACTTCTTTAGAAGATCCACTCAGAATTTATAGAAATGTAGGTCTCTTCATTATCACTAATAAATTCATCCTTTGATATATGTAGATGATCTATTGATTTCCCACTTTCATATATTGATGAATATCACTTTACCACATAACACATGGAAATCCATTTTGAAAAACCTTTTCAAAGCTCACTACCTCATGAAGATCCTTCTTTCACGAATCTCAAACAAACCTTCGCAAAGTAAACCTCCTTTCTCAAGACTCACTATTTCGCAAAGCTCAAACTGGTCTTCCCAAATATCTTTGCTTTTTTATATTCTCTCTTATCCTTGATAAATAACACCGCATTTTCCAATCTCAACTAGATTTCACAATGTTCCTTCCTTCTACAAAGCTGAATTAGCCTTTTCAAATTCCCTTACATTCGTGAAGATCAATTCCTTCACGATCCTCATTCACAATTAGAGAGCCTTAAGATTTTATTTTAGTCTATATTATTTTCTCTAGGGGTAGATTTCAAATCATAATAATTCTCTACTAACTGCAGAACCTTCCATCCATTTCAGGGCCACATAAACACCATTTCTTACAACTCCAATTTTTTTGTCCCAATGCTCCTTTTTTTGCATAGATACATGGTTATTTTCAGTTTTCAATGCGCATAAAAATCATAAAGCCTTCCAAAAAAGAATATGTCCTTCTGTGATGCACATTTTATTTTAATTTTTGATCTTCTGTCAAAGCCTTTGTGTGGCCACAATGCTATTCACCTCTGCCATTCGCAAAACTCGTCATAATTGCAATGATCACCATCATCTTTCTTTAATCTTCGCAAAACACTCTCCAAGAAGACCATATTTGTAAAATACGTTCCTTTTCCATATTTTTTTGTGATATTAATGGAAATACATATTTCCAAATGCTATCGAAACTACCAATTTCATACCCAATAAGTATTTCAAATGCAAGAAAACAGTTTCACCGTGTATCTATTCTTTTCATAATGCCTCCAAATCTTCAATTCCTTTATCATGGTTCTTTGTCAACATTGATTGTCTATAAAATCTCGTGAAATTAAAAATTCACCATGAAACCCCACTGTTTCAACAAAAAAAACCAGCCTAAAATTGTTTCTTTATTAACATGAGGGATTTTTCCATAAAACGTCATATCTCATGAGATGTTATGTGAGGGATTGTGGAATTAACCTAATCCACCATGGGACTTTGACCACATCCTGATGAGGTCGTGGGAGTGACCCTTAACTTATGTATATGATATCATATATTATTTTTTTCTACATATTTATGATTCCATGATCTAATGATATCGATTATTTAATCCATGTTTTAACTATTATGATTATCCTCTTTATCATGTCATATTATGCCTCTTGACTCTCCTGTTGTGCTTTATTGTCATGTTTATTCCATTACAGGAGTTTCTAGATCAAAATTTTCATTATTTATATTTCTTAGGATATCCTATGAAGATTAAAAAGATTTTTATGATTTAAGAGCTATAGGAACCTTTTCCTTTTAAAAATATCATTACATGATTTTAAGCATAAAAAACATAAAATGACATGCTAAGTATTGTGAATTATAGTGTATTGGAAGACTAGGTACATAAAACTGAAAACATGGGACCAAATAAGACATTTCATTACATAATCTTCAAAAAGATATCCTAACTTACATAGTGCTCATACATTTTCATAGGGTTACCTGGGGACAACATGAATAAAGGGATGAACTAAAAGCCTAGTAAGTGAAAAAGCATAGTAACAAATATTTATCACATGAGTTAGAAGGAGTGGAATAATGATTAAATATTGAATGGTGCATGTAAAATAATAACATATAAACATGGTGTCATATTAATATAGAGTCATAATAATTTGGAGGAAATATAAAACAAAACTTTAGCATGATTCAAGGGTCATTGCACATAGAGGATCACAAGTCAAGGTTGACCACCAAGACTATTTCACATGGTAGCACGAGTCTAGGATAACTTCCAAAACCGTTACACCTAGTATATCATGAGATTCAAATTTACCCAAGTAATTGGAGAGATATCTAGGAACACGCATCTTAACATGTTCATGAGTATGTTTTCAACATTAAAAATCATACATGATCAATCATACATAAACATAAGGGTGACCATTGAAAGAAATGGGTATCATAATGCTGTCATAACGCATAATGAATGGGAACATCATACAAGTGTCCATGAAAGAAATTAATTAAAACATAAATCAAAATTCACAAGGTAAAATAAGCATTTTATGTGGTAACTGATTTCAAAAAAATTTTACAACATGAATAAATAGTATTTAAATAATTTTATCCTTAAAACATTTTTGTGCGGTTTTAAAGAAAGTATTAACAATAATTTAAAATTGGAAAGGGAATAATCTTTTATATAAAACAAGAATTGATCTAATACGGTTTTAATAATAAAAAATTTGGTTTTATAAAATCAAAGGTGACTTAAAAAATATCGTAGAGTGCACTTTAAATTGTGTATGAATTCGGGAAGTTCCCTTAAAATGATTTTTCTTATCGGGATGTATTAAGGATGGAATCACTTAAAATCATGTACATACATAAAATAGAAAGATTAATGGATTTTGATATGTGAGTTTTTAAATATGAATAGAAATTTAAAATATTACTTTAACCAAATATAGGATTTCATTTTGGTATAAAGAGAGTAACAATAACACGAATGAATATAAGAGGTTTGGGTAGAATCACTTACCGTAAGTTTGATGGTGTTCTCCACTTGATATTAATGACCTGAATAACCAAATTAGGTTAATTAATTAATAATTATAGAACCTACAATACATTTTACTAATTTATTATAACCTTATTAAGTTCATTCATGTATTTTTTAATGATTTTAGAAGATCAATTTCATTGTTTGGGAGCATTTTCTTCCTTGGCTTTATTGATCGGTTCACTTATATTCATGTTTGGATAAACATGTATGATGAGAATGGTTGTATAGAATTGATGTTATATGATATTAGTGAACACCCAAAAGATTTAATGGTTATAAAATTATTTTGGTTATTTGGGGTGAAGGTGAATCATTATATAATACACTAATGATAAGCACATGAATTAATTTGGTGATTTTGTTCATAATTAACTTGTTTTGTATTATTATTTTACACAATGTGAGAAAAAAGTATTAAATATAATTACATAATATTAAATACATTATTAGTATTCTGTTTCAACCAAAAAAATGGTTTCATGACAAGAATTGAAGATGGTAATAGAAATTGATAAATCATCATCCTTGAATGTGATAAATTAACACCTTTGAGATGGTGTCTCAATTTATTTTATTAAAAAGAAGGGGAAATGAAAGATGATAAAAAATTATCCCATTACTATAAAAACATTATAATAAATATATTGTACTAGATTTTCATACCCTTATGATGAGTAGAGGTTAGGAATTAAAATATTACAAAGGAACATGAAAATAAAATGAAATAAAATAAAAGTGGAATTTACCTCTTGATTTAATCTTCCTTGAGAGCCTTATAAGGGGAGAGGATTTGGTATTATGGGGATACCAAGGGCTTTTGGATGTGGGGTTGGATCATGGGGAGATATTTGGTAAGAATTTGGGGAAGTAACAAGTCTTGAAAGGGGTAAAGGGAAGAGGGGAGTGTGGGTGGTTTTTATAGTGGAGGGGAAGAAGGTTTTATAAGTATTTTAATCGTTAATTTATTATTGTATTCATAAGACAATAAATAGTGATAATTACATGGCATAAAATATTATAAATTGCATGTGATTTCAAAACAAAAGTACTTATATTAGCATAACATCACCCATGACTTAATAATTAATTTATTTCGCCTAAAATCCATTTTTTCCGTTGTTAAAACCACTTTATGGGAAACTGTAAAACATATAGAAAATTAGACATTGTCACAAGAACATTCCGCAAAAAGTCATTCAAAGAAATCACACTAGAATCAGAACACTACATGCACCAACCAAATAGAATTTCACATTTCACCCATAATAGAACCAATTCAAAATTTAAAATCAAATGACGGAAAACCATTAACCGTTGTGGGACCAAACAACTTCAAACCGCCCTCCAATATTATCAAAACATCACCAACCTAATCACCTCAAACCGTATTCCGCAATCATCAATATATTTTTACCTAAGTCACTTCCATAAATACATGATCCACCAACCTCTATAGTGATACCCACCAGAAACCACAGACTTCAAACCATCATTATCGTCGTTGGGTGACTCCCATCATCGAAGAGTCACTGCAAACATGCCACTGTCACTACAAATATCTCCAACAACACCATCATCCCACCAACACTATACGATCATCATCACTGTATCTTTTTGAAGCCACCCACTCAAAATCACTTCCCAAAGAACCTTGAACTCCACTGCGCGACTCCACCTAAGAGATAAGGGTGGAAGCCTGGCTCTAGTGCAAAGAAAAAACAGGATTTTGTAGGATGAAATAATGGAAACACCATCACTGACCAGGAGGCATCAAACTAGGTTATTCACCACTATCCTCCACATCACATCCCTAAAATATTCCTATGCCAATACCACATCTAATGACTAAGCAGAAATATAAAAATGAAAATCCCCAATAGAAGACAACCCTATATCACTGAGAGTGAGAAAAAAAAGAACAGGATAGGAACATGAGGAATAAACAGGGAAAACGCAGCTTGGGGATGAAACCCTAGATGGATTCCAGGGGATGAAAACCTGAATGAAGACGACTAGAAGCATTTAGAGGATCCTCAATCGCTAAACCACATCCCAAAACCTCATTTTTCCCTCCACTCCAGATCTAACATGGATACTAGTAGTTGAACTCAGGGCCAGAGCACAATAAGGCACCCGAGAAAGGTCATAGTGGTGGCATTGGAGGATAAATAGGGAGAGGATACCAGGAACCAACGAAAGAAAAAAAATAGGAGAGGACCTAGAGAAAGCGACGCCAAGAAAAAAAGAGCTCTGAGAGTACTGGGAAAAAGCAGCGGAGCTGGAGAAATCGTCGAGGAAGGGGAAGAAGGAGGAGTGCCAAGAGCACAGAAAGAACTATTGGAATGCATTGCCATCCTCACCTTTTGGTAATTAATGTATTTAGGTTATTTTTTAAATTATCATATTTAATTATTCAATAATAAATTAAAGTATTTTATAAAAATCCCCATAATTAACCCTAAACATTTTTCAACATGTTGAATCCAGAAATTAAATCTATTTTTCACAAATAATTTTTTAAATATGATTAATTTAATTTTTTATAAAAATCATAATTTAGTTGAAAAATAATAATATTGAAACTATAAACAATTTTATAAGGCTTTCAAAAATTATATACGGTCTTGTAAAATTATCCTAAAACTATAAGAAATAAATTTTTTAATTTATCCACACCTCTTAAGAAAATATATTTTCTTTTAATTTATTATTTAATTGTAATTAATTATTTATGAGCTACAAAAATACCAATCTTATTAATATGTACATATTAGAACTTATCAGATTCCAAAATTCTATTTATACATTCATGGGTGAGGTTACTATTCTTTTGGTCGATTTACTATTCATAAGGGTCATATTTCTAATCACCAAAAATTATGTTTGTCCCAACAGACTCCAAACATCTTACTAATCGCATTCGTGTATGTCAGATTTTCGAAATTGAAATCCCAGAAGTGACAACATTATGTTTAATGGTCACATGGTACATAGTATTTCTTTGAGTTGTGATTTAATGTGATTATATGACCTAATTATAAGAAGGGAATCTCTATTGATAAAAAATCGGGTCATTGCATTCTTCCACACTTATGAAATTTCTCCCTCAAAATTATGTTTTACATTCTAAGCCATAAACAGGTGTGGGTACTTTTTCTTCGTTTCCTCCTTTAGTTCCCATGTTTCGTCTTCATACTTATGGTTCTTCCATATTACTTTGACTAAGTGAGTAGTATTGTTATGCAGAATGTTATCTCTATGATCCAATTTCTCCACTGGATGCTCCTCGTAAGAAATATAATTCTCAAAATATACCACCTCTGAAGAATGTATATTTTAAGGGTTCGTTATGTACTTCCTTAAGATGGATACGTGGAAGAAATCATGTAATTTGGACATGTTAGGTGGATGTTCTAGTTGATAGGACACATCTCTGACATGATAAAGAATTTCAAAGGGGTCAATGTTCCTAGGACATGGTATTCATTTCATCCAAAACCTCATGACCTTCTTCCATGGAGATATGCGTAGAAATACCATATCTCGAACTTTGAACTCAAGGTCTTGTCAATGATTGTCTGAATAACTCTATTGTTGAGATTGGTCTGACCTGATGTGTTGCTGAATGGTTTTAACCTTCTCCACCATTTCATCGACCATTTTAGTTCCTAGCATCTTACGCTCACTAAATTCATCCCAACATGTTAGTGTTCTTCACCATTTCCTATAAAGGGATTCGTATGGTTCTATTTGGATGCTCAATTGGAAACTGTAGTTGTGAGATAATTCAACTACTATAATATGTTGATCCCATCCTCCATTGAATTCAACAAAACATGCTCTCAACATATCTTCTAGTTTCTGAATAGTTCACTTGGATTGGTTATTAGTTTGAGGATCATAGGTCATATTAAAGATTAGGTCAGTGCTTAAAACATGTTGGAGACTTTTCCAGAACATCAAGGTGAATCTAGGATCTTGATCGAATAAAATAGATATAGGTACTCCATGAAGCCTTAAAATTTCTTTGATATATATATGTTCAAGTTTATATAATGAGAAGTCATCTTGAATCATAATAATGTGAGCAGTATTTGTAAGAAATTCCACAATGACCCATATATCATTTTTCATCTGGATGTGCTTTGGATTACAGTGAAAAAGTCCATGGGGATGCTCTCCCACTTCCATGTTAGTATGTGTAGTGGTTGAATCATACCATTATACTTCTATCTTTAAGCCTTCACTAGTTGAAATACCATGAACTTTGATGTATACTTAGAAATATCCTTTTTTATATTGTCCCACCAAATGTTCTCTCGGAGATCTTGATACATCTTTGTTCTCCCTAGATAAATAGAGAAGGTTAACCTATATGCACCGTCCAACAGATACTTCTTTATTTCTGGATAATATGGTATACATAATCATGACCTAAATATTACAACTCCTTCCTGATAAATCATAAGATCATAAGATTTCCCATTTATAATGTCTTCCATCCTTTTTAAAATTTCAACATCTTTTCTTTGAGAATCCTTTTTTTATCCATGTGGGATGGCTGAGAATTTTTTTGAGAAAGTATTGATGATATTACTGCATTAATGATTCCCATTTCCATCCTCTATAAATTAAAGTTGGTTGGATCCTTTTCAATCCTCATCATTGATAAAGATAAAGTATCCTTTTTACATAGAGCATCTGCCACTCTGTTTACCATATCGGGATGGTAGTGGATTGAGTAGTCATAATCCATGATGAGATCTATCCATCTTCAAGAGAATATATTAAGCTCTTCTTGTAATAATATATATTTTAGACCCTTGTGAACAGTATATATCTCACACTTCTCCCCATACATATATTAGCGCTAGATTTTTAATGCAAAGATCACAACTGTCAACTCTATATCATTCATAGGATAGTTTTACTTGTGGATATTAAGTTTCCCGAAGGCATAGGCTATCACATTATAATTTTTCATTAAAACACAGCCTAATCCCTTCTTTTATGCAACATTATACACCATAAAGAGTTTTCACCTATTTGGAGTTTGAGTATTGGCGTAGTGATAAGCCTATTTTTTATCTACGTAAATTAGTATTCTCATTCTCGAGTCCATACAAACTTCATTACCTTCCATGTAAGATTGTTCATTGGTTTTGACAATAATGATAAGTTATTCAAAAATTGTCAATAATATCCCGATAGACCTAGAGAGCTGCGAATATATGTTATAGATGTTTCCATTTCCCACTCTTTAAATACCTTTATCTTGGAAGGGTCTACAAATGTCCTTTTTTTTTGTGATAACATGCCCCATGAATGATACTTCCTCTATCCATAACTCACATTTATTGTACATTTCATAGATCTTATCCCTTCTCAAAGGAATTAACACAGAATTCAAATGTAACTTATGTTCCTCCTTACTCTTGGAGTATATCTTATCAACAATAAATACTACCACAAATTTGTCAAGGTAATCTCTAAAGACACTATTATTTAAATCCAAGAAAATTATTGGAGCATTAGTGAGTTTGAAGGGCATCACTATGAACTCATAATGTCCATACATCATTCAAAGGGTAGTCTTGGTAATATCTTCCTTACTCTCCATTAACTGGTGTTATCTCGACCAAAGGTCCACCTTAGAGAAATAACTTTACCCATGAATCTAATCAGACAATCCATCATTCCATGGCTAGGGATACTTGTTATTTATCGTGATACTATTAATCTCATGATAATCAATGTAAATAAGCATTGATATATCCTTTTTCTTGACGAACAAGACTAGCACACCTCATGGTGAAGCACTCAGGCATGTGAAACACTCCTACAAATCCTCCTATAACTGCTTCTTTAGCTCCTATAGATCTACGGTGGCCATTCTATAAGGTGAATTTGATATAGGTGAAGATCTAGGAATATGTTCAATTGAAAACTCATCCTTTCTATCAGGAGGAAGATGAGGAAACTATTTGAGGAATACATTAGTGTAGTACATCACTATACGTATATCTTCCAGTGAAACTCTCTCCTTTGTCTCAATCATTTGAGATATAAATTATTTATCATAAGTAATTAATATACAGACATTAAATAATGACTCTAATGTTGATTCATCCTCATCCATAAAATTGTATAGAATTAGATGATTCTTTGGGATGTAAAGTGGGTCTCCCTTTTCGGACATTTGATGTTTCTTTGGTATAAAGATAGTCAATCCATTCCCATGATAATATCGAACTCTGCTAAATATAGTATGATAATATTTTCTAAGAGGTTCAGTCCAAAAAAATTTATCATGGAGGTTTTATAAATCTTTCATGAAATAATTACCTCATTCGTTGATATCACAGATAATGTATCCTCTGAATTTTGAGGTTGTTTTTTGAGTACTTCTACTAAACATGGAAGATATAAAATAATGCACAAAAAATCAAATAGTATGTTTTCTATTATTGAAAGAGTAACTAGTGTACCTATCACCACATTATTATCCAGCTCCACCATAGTAGTGGTGATACCATAGGCCCTTCCTTATTTCCTTGGATGATGTTGTTTATTTCCAATGACAACCCATTGCCTAGGGAAATTGTTCACATAATTAACATGCTCCTTGTAGTTGTAACACTAAACCATTGTTTGATTGTTTATCTGATCCTTCTTTTCTTCTTCCACACTAGCATGATTCTTCATATCCTATTGGATGTTTTTTCTAGTTGTCCAATGTTTCCACTTTTTAAGCACTTATTGGTTCACTTGAGATAGTTCCCAAGATTATTCTTCCCACAATTTTTACACATGGGATGTTTGAGATTATTTACATCATGGAATTTATTTTCACAACTGCCCAAATTAGATTCCATTTTCCTCTTATTATTTTTGGGACAACGATACCACTAGTAGTCTCTGATTTCTATTTCACTGTTAAGGGTAGAAAAAATAGCATCCTCATAGCTTTTAAAGTCTCAAATCACAAATTCTTTTCATAGACTTGGCTTTATCCCTTTAATGAATCGTTTCACCTTGATTTTGGGGTTCATGACAATGCTAGAGGCATACCTTGTAGGCCTTGTATGTTTTCCGTAATACGCCCTGATTAATTCATCATCCTTCTGCATGAGTCCTAGGATCTCTCTTTCCATCTTGAGATGGAGGTTTCAGGGAAAATATTTGTTGAAAAAAATTCTCTTGAATTCCTCTCAATCCATGGAATCAATATCCTAAAGGGTCAACATATTCTTGATCATTATGTACCATTGATCAACTTCCCCATCAAAACGATAGACTACCATCACAAATTTCTCATCATCTGATCACTAAATGACAGAGAATATTTTTTAAATAGAGTTAATCCACTATTTCACAATAAGGAGATCGAAAGATCCACAAAACATGAGAGGTATTTTCATCATGAAGGATTCAGAGGAAGCGTTCACATTCCATGGGGTAGGATGGTATTCCCCATTATTCATGTTATTATTCATAACTTGAGCTTGCTAAGAAAGTATTGTCATGAAGTTATGAGCACCTGTTCCCATCATATTTGGGATATCATTAGGGAAATATTTACATACTCTGTCACATTGATTTTTGGATTTTGTTCTTCTATTACCTACCATTATCTATGAAAAATAACGTACAATTAGAGGGATTTAATACTATGTTATTGATTATAAAAAGGATACTATGAACGTAAACGGATAAACTTGTAATGAACAATTATATGCTATCTTTTGATTCCGTAGGTTTAAATATAGGCCATCCTTGATCAATTTAATAGCTTATATTCTTATGGGGTCTTTTTTTATTCCCTCAATAATGGTTTTTACTAAACTCTTGATTTTACAAAAGCATATCCATCGGTACTGTCAAACAAAGAGTGCAACAAGGCCGATTTTCATGCACCAATTCTTGTTCGAGTCTACCTCAAAGAGTTGTTTTCTATTTTAACCCATATATAATTCTATTCCAGATCCTCCTCTATCTATTTTTATCTAGAGAGGTATGTATTTTATTGACCAACAACTTAATCTATACTTAGAAAAATTTAGGGATTTTTTCTTTTACTTAGTCTCATACTTAAGGTTCTTACTAAAGTGATATATTCCTAATCTCCAAAAATAACAAGATCATCCTCTAATACCAACTATAGAGAGCCTAGATGTTTACACATATTATTACATGATTTTAAGCATAATAAAACATAATATTACAATCCAAGGATAGTGAATTCTAGTGTCTTGGAAGACTAGTTACAAAAAATAGAAAATATGGGGCTAAATAAAAAATTTCATTATTTAATCTTCATAAAGAGCTCATAACGTATATTTTGTTAATAAATTTTCAATGGTTAACCTAGGGATAACATGAAAAATGGATGAGCTAAAATCCCATTATGATAAAAATCATAGTAACAAAACATTATCACATGGGTTGAAAGGCATGGAGTAATGATATAAAAATGCATGGAGCATGTGAAATCATAACAAACAAACATGGGTTCCTATAAACATGGAGTCATAATAATGTGTTAGCAACATAAAACATAACATTAGAAAAATTAAAGGCACATTTCACATAGAGGATCACATGTCAAGATTAACCACCAATACTGTTTCACATGATAACACGAGTCAAGGCTAACCGCCAATACCCTTGAACATAACGCCTCATGAGACACAACTTTTCCCAAGGAATTAGAGCACTATCTAGGAGAACCCATCTTAACATGTTCATGAAATTTTTTTCTACATTAAGAATCATACGTAATCAATCATACATATACATTAGGGTACCCATGGAAAGAAATGAGTATCATAATCAGGTCAAACAGAATAATGAATCGGCATATCATACAAGTGTCCGTGAAATAATGTAATTAAAACATACATAAACATTAATAAGGTAAAATATGAATATATCATTGTATTTAATTTCAAACAAAAATGACATCATGAAAGAAGAGTATTTAAGGAATTTTAGCATTAAAAGTGTAGTGTGGTTTTAAGGGAAATACTAAAGATCATTTAAAATAGAATAAAGAATGATCTTTTATATAAACTCAGAAGTTATCCAAGAAGGTTTTAATAATAAAAATATTGGTTTTATAAAAAAATTGATTAAAACATAAGGTCAATTTAACTTGAAATTGGATATGAATTCGGGATGTTCCCTTAAAATGGCTTATCTTATCGAGAAGTTTTGAGGAGGGAATCACTTAAAAGCATTTATAACCCCAAAAGAGAATTATTAATGGATATTGATAAATGATTATTTATATATAAATAGATATCTAAAAATTTAAATATATAGAATAAAATATTTAATTTGGGTAAGAAGATAGTAATAATAACCCTATGGAAAATTTGAGGTTTGGGTAGAATCCCTTGCCTTAAGTCTAATTGGGCTCTCTACTTGATATTAATGACCTGAATAATCATATCAGGTTAATTAATTAATAATTAAAGAACATAAAATACATTTTTTTGATATAGTATAAACTTATTAAGTTCATTATTGTCCTTTTTAATAAGTTAATAGGTTAAATTTCATTGTTTGGGAGTGTTTGATTCCTTGGTTTTAATGATTATATCACTTATATTCCTATTCGCGTAAACATGTATGATGAGCATGGTTTTCCAAAATTGAAGTTATATGAAATTAGTGAACACCCAAAACATTAAATTTTTAGAAAATTATTTTATTTATTTGTAGTCAAGGTGATTCATTGTTTAAAACATTAATGATAAATGATTGGATTAATTTGGAAATTTTTCTCATAATTAAATTGTTTTGTATTATTATTTTACTTCATGTGAGAAAAAGGATTACAAAAAATTACGTAAGATAAAATCCATATTTAATATTAGGGTTCAACCATAAAAATGGTTTCACGACCATAATTGATGATGGTAATAGAAATTTATTACTCGTCATCCTTGAATGTGATAAATTAACAAATCTTATATGGTATTTTCATTTCTTTCATAAAAAGAAGGGGAAATGATAGGTGATAATGAATTATCCCATTAGCATAAAAAAATTCTAGTACATGCATGGTAATGTATTTTTCATAACATTTGGATGAGGATAGGTTATGAGAGAAAATATAACAAGGGAACATTAAATGAAATTAAAAGAAAAGAAAAGAGGAATTTACCTATTGATTTAGTCTTCCTTGAGAACCTCTTAAGGGGAGAGGAATTGGTCTGTTGAGGAGACCAAGGGATGATGGAAATTGGGGAGACGAATGGGCTGATATTTTTCTATAATTAATGGAATGAACAAGGATTTATATGAGTGAAGGTAAGAGGGGAGTGTGGTTAGTTTTTATAGTGGAGGGGAGGAGTGTTTTCTCAATATTTTAATCATTAGTTTATTTTTTTTCATAAGACAGGAAACATTGCTGATTCAATAACCTAAAATAGTAATAATTTCATTTTATTTCTAACCAAGTGTCCTTGCATCAGTAGAACATCACCCATGACTTACTAATTAATGTATTTATCTTATTATTTAAATTATCATATTTAACTATTCATAAAAAAATCAACTATTTTTGAAAAATCCAAAAAAATCACCCTAACCATTTTTGACATGCATAATCAAAAAATAAAATCCATTTTTCAAAAAAAAATTATTAAATATGATTAATTTAATTTTAAATTCATAATTTACATCAAAAATGCGATGTTAAAAACTATAACAGATTTTATAATGCATTCAAAAATTACATAATGTATTATAAAATTATCTTAATACGAAAAGACATAAAATTGTTAATTTATGAACAAATTTTTGGAAAATAAATTTTATTTTAATTAATGGTAATTAATTATTTATGACTTAAAAAATACAAATACTGTTACTATAGTCATATTATCACTTATAAGATCATACATTTTATTTATACAGTAAAGGTTGATATTACCATTATTTTGGTCGATTTACAATTCATAAGGGTTATATTACTATTCACTAAATATTAATTTTATTATAACGGAATCCAAACATCTTACTGATCGCAACCGTGTACGTCTGATTTTCAAAATTAAAATCACAGAACTGACAATATTATGTTTAAAGGTTACATAGTACTTAGTATATCATTGAGTTGTGATTTCATTTGATTATATGAAATAATTATATGAATGGAATTTCCATTGATAAAACATTGGTTCATTATTGGAGAACTTTTTGGAGGTGTAAATAAAGATGATGTTTTTATGTTCTAGATGATTTATTTGTATGATTAATCTTCCAAGGACATTATACCTCTAGATATTTGGTTTTTATTCTAGGAAAACATTGTTAATAATCCTGAAATAAAATATTTTTAAGACTTGGGCCACCATACGGGGTATCTGGTTGATTTACTAGACAAACCTTGAGTAATCGCTACATGGAGTTTCATAGGGACTACATGTTTTGTGGCCCTATTTTTCAATAATGTTCTCAAATAAAATAACACATGGAATATGATTCAATAACATGTTTAACCCCATGTGATCTATTAAAACCTTGATTTACCCCAAGAAACACCATAAAATCCCTTTAGGGGTCCCAAAAAATCTCAAAAACACTACTAAAATTTAGAAAAAATTAAAAAACTAGGATTTGAATAAAAAATGAAGCAAAATTCTACCCTTGTCGAAATTCATCAATGCTTCGGTCTGATTTTCATCCCATGGTCGCAGTAGCTTAATCTGGATCCTCCTGAGCTATGTGATGACACCTCCCTTATTCACTCCATATTTATCTCTATATATCTATCTTTTTTTCCTTGTCCTCAATCATACATGACAAGAAGAATCCCTAGTGAGGGCATGTGATAGAAGGAACCAAATGGAAGGGGATAAAAAGAAAAGAAGAAAAAGAAAATGGGGTTGGCCCCATCCCCAATGAACATGTTATGTTTATGCCTAACCTAATAAGAACCCACTATTATAAAATCATATTCCTATTTAGAATCTAAATATAATTTTATTCCTAAATTAAATAATTGTTTGAACATGCATGAATAATTAATATTTAATTAGTGGAATATTAATATTTTTCAAAAATTTGAACGACTCATAATATCACTCAACTCTTATCCTATGGAAAAAAACCCAATTTGAGGGCCAATGGAGTGGTTAGAAAATTTATATAAGATTATATAATATGGTAAAATGACTATTTTACCCATCATAATTATTTGAAACCAAAAAACTAAACTTCCTCTAAATTACATTGTCCAGAAAAGTGTGTGTATTTACACTCATAGATCTAACTTAAAATAAATTCATATAAGTCTTTTTAAACTAGAGTAAAATGGGAAATTAAGAAAATATATGAATTTATATGATATTTAGACTATGAGTTTATGAGAAATAAAATCCATTTGTAAATTCAATAAGCGTTTTCCAGATAATTTGATGGGAAAAATTCAGGAGGTGTATAATTAATAAAATTTAATGGATTTGGGTGAGGATAACATTGAATCCACATGAATAAGGTTAAATTGACTAATAAGAATTTAATTTAATTTTTATAAGGAATGTGGAAAATGAAACTTGTTTCAAAGAACCTATGAATAATGTAAAATTAAAAATTCCCTTTGTTAATGTTATCATTCCCCTACAATATATTCTCCTTTAATTGTTTGGAATAAGAAATTTTACTTTAATGGAAGTGATATTAGAGGATAATCTACTTGAGTGGAGGCATGATAATTACAATCATATATGGATTTCTATTTTCTTTCATTTCTTGTGTGTTCTTGAACTTAATAAGGATAATATTTGTTTTTAATGAATTAATTTTATTGTCT
Source organism: Viscum album (assembly GCA_963277665.1). Lineage (NCBI taxonomy): Eukaryota > Viridiplantae > Streptophyta > Magnoliopsida > Santalales > Viscaceae > Viscum > Viscum album. The sequence continues at coordinate 306,333,286 of OY728166.1, forward strand.
GGGAGTGTAATAGTGTATGTGTGGGGATAGTAACGATCCAATATTTGTAAAAAATAATTTCATTTCATTTTAATTTAAAAAAATAATTAATATAGAACCACAGTAATTAATTTATTTGTTTATACTTATTAGAATTTTTATTAAAATTATTTAATGGATTATAAATTGATTTTTGATGAGTTATTATTTTTTGGAATTTATTAAGATACATAGATTGGTTTGAGATTCTATAATATCATGTTTAAAATGTTTTTAAATTATAATTCCTAATGTTTAATTTATTTTGAATTTAATAAGTAATAATCCAATAATAGTTTTGTTCTTTACGGGTTTAAAGTCTTGAAATTGACAAAGGGGAGAGGATCTAATATGACTTTTTACTCTAGGATCACTCTTATGTGACTATTTTATGTCATGTATGACATTCATTATCACGTCTATATTTTTAGAGCCTTATAATACTTTTTTATCTATTAAAATTTTTTCATTCTTGTTAGATTTATCTTCTCCCAATAATATATTTATGAATAATGAAAATGAATTTTTCCCAGAAGTGATCATATGACAATAGAGTGGTCTAGAAATTTTAAAACAGTAGGATCGTATGACTTTCTATAATCTTTAGTTTTCATCTTATCGATCATATGACCTTAGAGGATATTTTTTTGAAAGAAATCAATGATGATATATGGTCATATAACTTCAATCGATGTTTTTCATTTCCACAAAATAATGGTATCCTTGTGGACTCATATTTCACTTTTGTGTGGGTAATTTAGTATGAGTAATGGTTCATTATAAAATTCAAGAATTATTTAAATGTATACAGCCACTGTGTAAAGGTACCACTTCATTTACAACTCTATTTCAAGATAAAAAACACTCTATGTAAAGGTATTTTTGTACAGGTAAAGTCTGTATAAGGTTACCTCTGAGCTATGTTTGTGTAGAAATCCAACTCCATGTCCTAAGTTAGTGTTACTCTTTTCCATGGGGAGATTAAATCTACGATCAAAAAAATGTAAAATTGTATCAACTAAAAAAATCGCAATTCCATTGTTTGGATAAATATGTGAATATTCTCCCCAATTCTCTATGAGCTCCCAAAATCCATCACAACCCTCAAGATTTATATTGATCCTAATAGAGTTCTAATAATGGTCTAAAAGGGGTGAAGATAATTTCTAAAACCATAAAATAATTAAAAATTTCATAATAGATTAAAATAATATAGGTAAAATAGATAAAGCATGCAGAGTGTTAGTATAGTGATTAGGAAGATAATAAGCGAATGAAAGATAAATAACAAGAACTCTATGAATTTTATAGTAATTCGGTTTAGAATGAGACTATATTTACTCTTCAATAGCATATTCTCTTCAAGTAGAATATTACTTGTAATAAAATAATGCCTTTGAAAATTGATCAAATTTAACCTATCACTAACCATTAATGGGTATAAGAAGAAAATATATTATTATAGTACAAAACAAACCTCAATCCTTTAATCTAGTTCAATATCAACCTAAGTGTACATGCTTTTTGATCAGGTTCACATAACCAACACACTAATTTTTATTTTATGTATAACCATGTTTTAGCTATGTTATAAATATATAAAAACAATACAACTGGAAACAATATGAAATAATGAAATATTAAAAAAATAAAAAAAATAAATAAATAAACGAGATACTAATGTAAAAAAAGTTTCTTTGGACCTTTAATAATGATGATAAACATTGTAGATTCATTCAAATCAGTAAGGACTCAACACTTTAGCACAAAATTTAATGAACAATAAGGAATATTATCTTCTATAGAACATTGAATGGAAAAAACACTGTTAACTCCTATAATCTCGTATATCACATTAAACCTTATTTGGTAAAAAATTATTAAAAAAATTAAAAATTGTTAATTTCTTTCAAACAAACTCAATGAGGCTTCATTAATAATAATATTCATAGTGGTTGTTCTATAAAAATAATAACAACATTCCATAATGAGAAATAATAATAACAAGAATAATATCATTACCTGATATTTGAAATATTTCATGTATAATACCTAATTGAACATTTTAAATCCACTTTTCATGGAATAATTATATGTAAAATGAATTTTAAAAAACAAATAAAAAATTAAAATGATTCATCATAACATTTAGTAATGAAAACTGTTAAAATGATTATAAAGCATACCATCATAATACATAGTATTAAGAAGTGAAGAAAATAATTTCTCCATAGTGTAGTATAATTTCACTCTAGGTTTTTACACAGAGCATGATACATAGATTATAACTGTTATTCAAACGAAAATATTATAAATTCTAAACCATATTTTCATAAAGGTAATAAATGATTTAAAAAGGTAATATTAAATCTCCCTGGGTTATGTAAAGGTATAATTCTTAAATATCAGGATGTATAATGGAAAATATTCATCATGATTAAACATAAATATTGATTTAGTGAACATGATACTGGTTCTATGTAAACATTAAACAAATAATATTTCTTCTATGTACAAATAAATTTAGTAAGCGTAAGTATGAAACATTTCATACATAATCATGAGGCATGTCCTTTCAAACTTGAAATAGATATATAGTAAATTCCAAAAATGTAAAATCCAAAACAATCTTTCTACAAAAGGGTATAGTAATAACTTGTGTATTGGTAAAAACTAAATTCTCCAAATACATAAAATATGTAGAATTCATAGAATTAATATGAAATCAGTATAGTTATCAAGATTATAAATCAATAAATAAAATAAACATGGTGTATTATAATGACCCAATACCTTAAAACCGATAAATGTTAGGTAAATAAACTCCCAAAAACCAACAATATCTCTCTTTTATAAAATTAAAAATTAAAAATTTTATCTGGAAACACTTCACATTTTTTAAATTTATTAAAAAATTTAAATTAAAATTTTAAGAACTAAAACAATTAAAAATAGTATACAATGATTTTCTTAAACTTTAAATAAGATACCATAAATATATTAAACAAAATGTTTCAATGATTTAAATTAAAATTCCCATTAAACAAATCTATATAAAATAAAACTAGTTAGGGGGTAATTCCAAAACATTAAAATTCTACAAACTTGAAATAATAATAAACAATCATGTTTCAGTAAGATTGTCAAAATTGAAACCACATGAGTTAATCATTAAAAATAAGATATAAAAAATAAAATTATATCATGTCAAATGGTTTATAAATAAGGTATAACCCCCTTTATATTCATTATTTTTATAGAAAAATATTAAAACTCACCTTTTTGAGATATAAACATATAAATATCATACTTTAGAAAAAAATTAAAATACCCCACCTAAATAAAAAATCTGTTCAAAACGATATTCAAATAATTTGAAAGATATTTCCAATAAATTTAAAATAATAACTTATTGAGAACTATATAATAAACCAAAAAATAATACTTAAAAAACATTTTAACTAACCAAAATATAAATTATTACCTGGCCCATTCCACCAACCTAGGTCTAATGGGATTTTAATTAGATCCCAAAGCTACCCATGTTGTACATTGATTATCTATTTAAACATTGGAAATAGATTTAACGCAATCCATTGTATTAATAGAAAATTTAACATAATGAAAATCTCAAACATTTTCATAATGTCTTGGAGCTCCATATTTAAAAAAAGTAAGAGAATATATTCCAATAGTTTTTATTTTTATAAATTTATTTTATAAACCTGTGTTAATATTTCATCACAACCAATAAATTTTATATATTTTTTGATATTTTATTAATATAAAAATTCACCAACTCTTATCTATAAAACAATAAATTTTTTAAGGATTCTAATAAATTTTCAACTTCAACGTTTGGATTTTCATTCTCATTTTGAATGATTTCCTAATAAGAAAATATTGTTTCTTTAGTAAAGAAATAATTTGTTTTAAGATATAATTCACCTTTTTTATTTTATAAATTTTTTCATTTATAACCATGAAATATTCCCTTTCATTATTAAATATAGACACAACATCTTTTAGCCTTTCATTTTCTAAAATCATTTTCTTCTTATTTTTGGTTACCTTTATATAATGATTACTCAATTTCTTATATATTTTAGAAATTTTATCAATTTCCGATTCATAATTATCATAAATTTCATTCAATAATCAAAATTTAAACTATATTCCAAATAGTTTATTTTTTATTTTGGATTAATATCATAATAAGTAAGATTAGAGGGTTTAAATAATTTGGTTAAATTTGATTCTTGTACCTGTAATTCATTGCCAATAATTCAAGGTTCCAAATAACCTTTTTACTTTCTAACCAACTACTTGATTTAGAATCATTGGTATATGTATTCATAAAAACAAATCATGACTCCCCTTTTTTATTTTATCATATATTTATTTTAATTATTACGATTCGTTCATTTACAGTTAATATGGACCTGCTTCCATACTCATAACATGTTAGTTTATAAGAATCATTATATTTTATATTATTTATTTTTCTCCAAAATTTTTGTTTTTATTTCCTCTTCTACACTTATTTAAATGTTTTAATTTTCTGTATAAACTCTTTTTTGAATATTTCAATCTCATTTAACTAATATTTTTTTTAAACTAGATACATCAACTTTCACACTATATGAGTCTAAATAAATATGATTAGATACTTTATAAGTAACTCTTTTATTTTTCTTATAAGATTCATTATCATTGTTCTTCATCTCTAATTGAAATTTGATAAAATTTTCAATGATCTCATTTATATTATACTCTGTGAAATATTTTTTTATTCAAAATCCACCTTCTTGGAGTGCCAATTTTTTGGTAATCCTGGATGTATCCTTTCAATCAGAACCTCATTTTTCATTATCTCTCCAATAGAAACGATGTTGTTCACAATGTTAGTTAATATTTTAAACATTATTCTAATGAATTCATGATCATTCATTATGAACTCATAGAATTCCAACTTGTGGATGAACAGTTTTATTCTCTATAACTTATCAGTTCATTGATGACTGAATGATAAATTCATCCAAATGTTACTAGAAGTTTTACTTGATGATATATAGAAATTAAAAAATTTATATAAAGAAAAATTGTGGAAAATCATAACCTTATAATTAAAAACATATTTACTATCATAATTTCCCATAATATCATCTAGTTTAACGTCAAGTAGTTAATATGGACAGCCATTATAGTTCAATATTTATTTCTAATATTGTTCATAAATACATCCATTAAATCCTTCCAATATCCATAATAAATTCCACTGAAATATTTTGGTCCAACAAGATTCAAAAATCATAATTCTTGAATATCTATTACTAAAAAAAGATCTCTATATAGATTGTTACATATAGGATAGTGTAACACATAAAATAATTAAACCAAGTCTTAACATATCTAAAGGAAACATTATCTAAGAGAAACTTTTCTTCCCAATAGAGATGGAAATAAGTTCTATTGTGGGGTTAATAATCCTTTTAAACATTATATTAAATAACAATATCAAAATAGATTAAAACTATATAGGTGAAAAAATTAAATCAATTGCAATGTAAATCCAATGTTTAATAATATAATTCATACAATAAAATATAAATAACAATAAAATGAAGAATTTTATAGTAGTTCGATTCAACATTGTCCTATATACTATCTTTAATCCCCTAATATCCTTGAATGTAATGGTATTAACTATGAAATGAAGTCTTTTAAAAAGGATAAGACACAATCACCATCCATTTACAGGTAAAGGATTAACCTAATCTATTACAAGATAGACTAACTGTCACTAATTTTATAGGTTTACGAAAATAAATTATATATTATTTTTTATCATGTTCTCAAAACATAGAGACTAAATTTTGGTTGGATGAAAACACATGTGTTATTTTTTTTACAAATCAATGAAAAAAATAGATTTCAAAACAATACAACAAAAATAATGATTAAAATAAATAAAATGAACAAATAAATGGATTGGATACTGGTTTAGAATAGGTTTGTTTATCCCCTATTGAATGATGATGAACTCTGTATCTTTAAAAAATACCAAGGTCTCAACACTTTAACACAGTAGTGAATGAAAATTATATCTCGGGAACTTTTGCAACACATTGAATGGAATTATCAAATTTAACTCTTATAAACTCATATATCTCATGTATATTTCTTCAACCCAAATTTATAAATTAATTTGAAATAGATAATTCCTTTCAAACAAACCTAATGAGGCTTCATTAATAATAATCATCAAGAGCATTATTTTTGAAAAATTATCACTACATGGCATAGTGAGAAATAATAATAAAAATAAAAATATCATTACTTAGAGTTTGAAATATCTTCATCATAATACTTTCATATACATTTCAAATAGACTTTTCATTTTTCTGTAATGTTTAAAATATATTTTTCATAACAATAAAATAGTTAAAAATATTCAACACAACATATAGTAACTCAAATTATTAAAATAATATTAAAATAGTGCATCATAACACCCAGTGTGAAGAAGATGAAAAAATTATTTTGGTCCTGATATTGTATAATTTTACTCCCTATTTTACATTATTCATAGATCATAGATTACAACCATGGTGAAAAAAAGAATAGTGTAAGTGTCAAACCACATATTAATAAAGGTATGAAATGATTTTTAAATGTAATTCTCAGGATATATGGGTTGCATAAATGTAGAATATTTAAATATATTAATCTATAAAGGTCCATATTTATCATTCATGGATATAATTCAGGACTACTTGAGAAAGAAATCATACTTTTTACATTAAAAAATATTTTGTTTACTCTATGTAAGCATCTTTTTAGTAAGCATAAGCAAGAAACAAGTCCTGAATAATCATGTTAAATGTATATATAATCATGAATCACATAAATATTGAACTTTAATAAATGTAAAATTCAATTAATTCATGTTATGTATGGGTATAATAGTACCTTGTGTACAAGTTAAAATAAAAATATCATAAAAAATAAAAAACATTAAATTCACAAAATTTATAAAACATATACAATTCATAAAATACATAGTGAATAAAATATATTTAATGTATTTTAATTAACCAAAAAAATTAAAATATATATATTTAATGTTAAAGAACTATACAATACTAACTCTTTTCATGTGGAAGATTATTCGAGGCTTGTGGTAGATCACTTCCCGGTAATGAATTTTAAGAGGATGTCGATGAAGGATATTTGATGCCGATAAATTGTTTTCCATATCAAATTTTTAGATAATTATAATAATACCAATTATGTAAAATAAACATGTGAATTTGTTTTTATTATAATTTTAATTCCATATTGTTCATCTGTGGTGATGTTCTCTTCTTCCTCGTGTATTTTTGTTTCTTAACCCCTGTGAAGTACCTAGTTATCTAATTATCTATGTTTATAGATATTTAATCCTCCATGGTTTGTTTTAAGTATTCACAATCCATATAACACCTTTATATTTTATGATATATTTCTCTCTAAATAAATTTAATTTCATTGTTAGATTTCTTTACATGCAATACCTGGTTTAAACAAACTGCAATATACAATTGAATTAGTATTATTCAACGAGATAGTTATTTCTTTGCAATTGGATTGGGGAATATTTATAAAACAAAATAAATTATTATAATTATATTTTACACATTGATAAAAATAATTCATTGGATGTCAATTGATTATAACTGAAAATAAAATAATTTGACTGTAAATAAATTTTTTTTTGCAATATTGTTTTCATATGATCAATGTGTTTTCATCATATAAAATTAAATTAATATCTATTAAAGACTGATTTTAGTTAAATTTATTAATAAAATATTAAATAAATATTTTAACATTCACATATTTTTTTGTACAAAGAAAGGAATGAAGGTAAACTCAACTTTATGCTCAAAAATGAATTTTCCAAAATTTGGTGTGTTTGTTGAATTTAATATAAAATGAGTTTATACCAATATAAAAATTCTATATAGTAAAATTTATTACATATTTGGAATAAAAATAATTAATATTATGTAATAATATAACCCTAATTTTTTCAATTATGAATTGTAACTGTGGTAAATATTTATCACCTCGATTAGGGGAAATCAGGTAATTATGGTTAGAAACAATGCGATAAGCCTTTAGAAATATTTAAAAATATAACCTGAATTATTTAAATTTTATGAGTTTATTAGGACCATTATCATTTAATATTTTATGATAAGGTTACTGGGTTCCTTTTTATTTGATAATAACCTTAATTCTATTTTATATAAAGAATAAATATATAATGTTACTCTCTTTAATTTAATATATTTAATAATTGTTTACTGGGGATAAAAGGTTGTTATATTTCATTTTCAATAGTTATTTTAAATAATAAATAATTTCTTTTAACATGTAATTTTTTTTATTTTTTATTGATGCAATAATTGCATTATATTCTTACACAATGCCGATATAGTTATTTTTCATTGTATATAAAAAATAAAAATTTAATATTAAAAATAATAAAACTAAGACAATTTTGATCTATTATAATGTTCCATTAATTTTTTATACAAATATAAAATATTATATATTTGATAGAATATTATGTTCTATTTCTATTTCTATATTTATGTCTTTAATATCAAACTATGTGAATAGTACTGAGGATGAATTTAATGGTAACTTCTTATAAATAATAATTTATTAAATGATATAAAATTCATAAAAATATTATCATTGGCCAAGTTAATAGGATATGGTCGATCATATCAAAAAATCTCTACTTATGGTTAATTTATCCTTTTATAGTAAATTTATTGACAACTAAAGAGTAAAAAACATTTATATTGCGGTAATCATTAAACGGGTTAACGGGGGTTAAATTTATAAGAATATTGTTAAAAAAACCAAAAATTCTATAAAATTTATTGGGTTAGGTTATTTAATATCATAATAATCATATATTAAACATATATCTATGTTATATTACACGAAAAAGAAAACTAATTTATATTAATTTAATACTTTAGGTAATTCTAAGGCTACCCCTCTCCTCACTTATAAAAGGGAACCACCTCTTCTCTCTTATTCACAATGTTTGAGAAATATAGATCAACCAATAACTACCTGAATGAAATCCTATATTCCTTCCCCATATTCTTGATATTTTGGTACATCTAAACTACTATCCTATCATGGATTACATTTTAAGACCAAGGAAGTTTCTCAATAAAGATGTCAAACTCTTAACCGAGTACTTTCAATTTTATTTCTTCTCCTACCTAAAATAAATCTATGGTATCCAATATAAAATCATATATTTATAGTCTTATATATACATAATTTTTATTATGATAATTTAACAATAAATATCCACATCCTTTCCATCTTTATGAAAACAAATCATCACTTGTGTGTATGTATGGAATACCTCCTCTGTTAAGAGATGTGTTTCATTTTTATTGATGGTTGTGATAATTGATTTAAGAAATATATATGATATTTTTCAATTTCTATAAAGGTAATTATTATTTAATTTTCTTTCGATCTATCCATTGAAAAGTTGAAACATCACTCATGCATACTTATGGACTACAATCTCCATGAAATGATGTAATTAATTTTTGAAAACAAATTTATATGAATAGTTATAAAATTCTATATAATTATTACATATGATATATTACATTAGTAAAATTATGGATATTGTGGAACTATAATTAAAATAAAAGTACAGGGACTTTAATTCTAAAACATGCATGACAAATGAAGCAATTGTCACATAGAATAATGATTTTAATAATGATTCGTTAATAAAAATGTTATAACATATTATAGGTAAATAATATATTGAATGGTATATATGAATATGGTTCTATATTATTTGTAAAATAAATCTGTATTTTTTATAAATAATATCCAAATTCATACAATTTATGATGAGACTTGAGGTTATGATTTTATGTCCTAATCTCATTTATTTTCAGGATTTTAAATGATAAATTTATGTAAAGGGAAATTATATTGATATTATCCTTCAAACCCCATATATTTTCTTATCATATAGTTATTAAAATAATTTTTATGTATTAATACCATTTTTCTTTCTTTGGAACTTAAAATGATCAAGATAATGTTTTTAAAAAAATCCAACTTTAATTTGTTTAGATAATGATCTTTTCTTCCATGTTTATGCTTCTCAAAATTGTTTTATGGAATTTTATATCTATACATTAAAGGTTTTAAAATGTTCATTTTCATTTCCATTTACTGTATTATTATATGTTTAAAATAAATATTTTTAAATACATTTTTTCAAAAAAAAAAAGTCATTTCTTGACTTTTTATAACTGTGAAAATAATGTTTTATTTAAAAATATACTCTGAATAGCCAGAAGGCCATTAGATTTTTTTTGTTTTTATAATACCCTATTTTAACTCGGTCAAAACGGAACTCTTACATGGCTCACAGTTCCAGTGACACATGGCCCAATACATGTCCCTAAGGATCAAAGACCTAACAAAATTGGAACTTTACCACCCCAACATCGGCTTCGTTCATGGTTCCTAGTTCCCCACCTCACATAGATGATAAAATAGAATTTCACCTTGACAAGATACATGGTACTTGTAATTAATGTTATTTTTCATACCCACTCATTCTTCCAATCCATTTTGCTCTATTGGTGACTGTTACTGCTTTGATTTCTCCTTTGGGGCCTACTCCCATGTGATTTGATCTCACTTCATATCCTAAAGTCTGAGTGTCCCAAAATCCTTTGATGAACCAGAAACCCTATTGCATCAGCATGTCTAAGAACTCCACCCTTGCCTACATTATTCCAACATCACTGCCTACCTACGCCATCCCTGTGTCATTTCCACATCATAAATCTCTAAAGGGGTTCGTCTTAGACTTAATCATTGGTCTTTTTCATGCCAAGCAATATATTTTACAACTTGAGTTTAGGTTTGTTGGATCTTTTAACATATACATTATTAATTTATTTTTCGTCTATCATGACCATCCTTTTCATTGAATCTTGTTTTACATGTTTCTATTCTTATTTTTAATTAAAAGGATTTAATCAAAATTCTATTAATTTTTCATTAAAATGATATCCAAATAAAATGATATTATTCAAATGTTTAAAATGAAATGTTCTTATGATAATTTAAAGCCATTTTTCATCATGTTATAATCCTTTATATATTTCTATGATTCAATATGTATATGATCTTATAATATCATCCACACTATTTCTCTAGATATATTATGATGATGATGATTTGAGGATGATTCTATGAAACACATTTCTTTCCTATCGGTTAATTATATTATGAATAAACCATTATGAAACTCACTCCTTTCCCTTGGATTATGCTATGATGAAATGATAAAATGTTTATAAAACCCATTTCCTTTCCATGGGGTATGTCATAATTATATGATTACTGTTATATGATCATGTGTAAAACATATTTTTTTTATATTCATTATATGACTTGTGGCCCCCTAATTATATATCCCTCCAATTATTTAATTAAATATGGATAAATCGTGACATAATTATGTTATGCGTTAATATTATTTCATTTTCACAACGTTATACATGGATATGGTTTTATCTCCATATAATAATGAATGCACCTAGTTAAAAGTCCATAATTTAGTGTGTGAACCATGTTTCATGTCCTCAACTTTATGTGAGGATCTATTTTCATGTCTTTAACTTAAAGAGTAAAACTTTTTCTATTTATACATGTTCCCAATTTTATAAGATTATTAAATTCATATTATTTTGTTCATGATATTCTCTCATGGATCTTTTTTTATTATTGATGATTATACACTCTTATGTCTTTTCAATTTTGTTATGAAAAAACCTTATTCCATGAATTATGATTAATGATTTTTAATTTATTGGGCAGGACTCTCTTATGTAATGATATTTTTCTAATATCATTAGGATTACTTGTGATAACTGATTTGTATATTCTATGTTTACCCTTACTTAGAATATGATATCACACTTTATTATGTTTCTATTTTCCAAAGGTTTTGAAAAAACGTTTTAAGTGCATAATGTCTAATGAAATGACTATAGTAGAAGAAAATTATTGGATATATTTATGAGCCTTTATAAAATGGGTTTTTATATATCTAGTATATAAATACACTAAAACATTCTAGTTATGTGTGTGTATAATTGAGTTATTTAATGAATATTCATCTAAAATAATGTTAAATTTGATTATGTTATTCCTGGCCAACATCATTTGGTATCAGAGTATGTTTTACTTGTTTTTTTAGATTACTATTAAAAATATATGGTGAAAACCAAGGGATAAATAAAATTATATAATAAAATCATAAATATTTAGTAAATTACAGATTGTGTGTTTTACTAGAAAATAAATATCTAGCTAGATACTGGTAATTAGATGTACTTTTGGAATAGATTCACCTTGGGGTAGCTACATTAAAATAGAATTATTGGGTATTAAATTGATCATTTTTGTGCATATGATGACCATGGATGACCAATGTTAAACCAATAGTTCCATATGTTGAAAAAATGTGACATGATGTTGGATATGTCATGAATTATTTTCATGAATATAAGATTGTTCACTATGATTAGTCTATCTTGAATCTTGCATAGTATTTTTGGTTTTAGTCAATGGTTATAACAATAAGGAATAATGTGATTAAAAAACATGATATTCAATGAAATGACTCTACTCCTGAGAAACCAAATCGATTTGGGGGTAGGATGTAATATCTTGTGACTTTGGTCAATAAACATTCTCAAGAAATAGATAGTAACACAAACTATATTGAGATTCAAAATTCATTAAGGATGGAGAAATATTACATTTAATAATTTATTTGAAAACCTCCACCATATTTTCATGTGTTTTCAGACCCACTAGTTTCTGAACCATGCATAATTATGATATAAACAATATTTTATTTTCTATAGTTCTCAAACCAGGATATATTTTTCCTGGTAGTATATCACATAGAAGGTGAATCATATCAAATGTGAACTCTATCAATAATTCATTTAATATAATGAAATTAATTCCATGATATTGGAAGAGTTTTATAGGGGATTTATGAATAAGCAATTTCACAAAAATATTCATACTAAAATAGAAAATTTATTTTATAAAGTTGAATCAGGTGGGTGATAAATCCATCAATACCAATAAAGAAAACTTTTTATGAATTTTGAGCGATGCTTATGGTTTTAAAATAAATCCATAAATCAATATTGTTTGATTATTTAATAGATTGAAATGAAGTCTTTGAAATTCATTATCCATAGGGGACTTTGGATGTTGTGAAGAAATTGTTCAATGTGAAATATTAGTGTAACTGGAAGCTAATTTTCATCATTTTAATGATTTTTATGAAAAGAAAATGAAAATAGAGTTTCATGGAATCTCTAGTGGGATTTCATATAGAAGGAATAAGATGTTTCAACCTCCTACATGCAAAAAATATAAGAGTTATCACTCAATTAATTTCATAAAAGTAATGAGAATATGTTTCAAGTGAGGGAGGACATTCCATCGAGAAAAAGAATGTTGATGTGGTGGGAAGATGCTAATCAAAGAAATAAATGGAGAGAAATATCAACTGAATACACCACCCACACATCAATTATTTAGATATATGCAATTTCGGTATTATTAATATCAATACCATAATTCAAGTTCAAATGAGGATAATAGGACGTAGAAATCTATAAATCCAATGGATGAAGGGAAAGATTATATAATCACAACTACTGAGGTGGTTCTAGAGAATGATGTGGTGAAATTTACACTTATTATTTATTATAGAATTGAATATGATTTATATGAATCAGTTTCTACCCACTCATTTATATCTAAATAATATTCAAAGTGTTTATCATAACCACCTCAATTATTATATGTTGTTTTATAATCAGAACCTCTTAAAAAACTGATGATTTCATCTTAAGTTTATAAATCCTCTATGATAGATGTTTCTGTTGATGTTCTTCCTAAAAATCTCATTATGCTTCCCATGGTTGAATTTCATGTCATTTTGGGCATTTATTGGATCTTACTATATAGATACCATATCAATTAGTGAGTACATAATGTTATATTTGATATTTTGAATCAATATATGATCATCTATTGGTGAGAATATGAACATGAACTCATAATGGAAATTACATCCATAAAATAAGGTTTACAACCAATTCATGGAAGATATTTATTTAGAATTGTTGGAGGGAAACTCAGTATTGAAATTTTTTCTATTATTAGGAAATATGCTTATTTATTTCCTAAGGACTTTCCCACTCTTCCCATGAATCATCCAGTTCATTTTTTTACTAAAAAACATAAATGGTATGATTCCAATTTCAAATAATCTATATTGAATATTCCCATTTGAGTTATAGGAATTAACAGAGAAACTCCAAGAGAATATCGATAATGGATTCATTTTTCCTAACTATTTACTATGGGGTGTACCTATTATTTTTTTGAAGAATAAATATGGGTGAATGAGTCATTGAATTTATTATTGGGAACTTAACAAGATCGCTATTAAGAAAAAGTATATTTTACCCATTATCAATGATCTATTTGATCAATTATGAGAAACTCAGTATTTCCTAACAGATTTATCATTAATCTATATATCATCACCTAAGATACAAGAAAGAGGATATACCAAATACAACCTCCCATATGATGTATGGTCTTTATGAATTTATAGACCTATAATTTATACATACCAATTATCCTGTTATCTTCATGAGATTAATGATTAGAATCTATATATATTAACTTGATTGGTTTTTTGTATTCTTTATAGATTATATTCTTATATATTAAAGTAGAAAGGAAGAGAAAGAAGAAGATTTCGGATTGTTGTCATGAACCATCCCAGGTACCCTGGTAACCCAATAATTGATCCAGTCCTGACATGGCTCGAAGGGTGTTCCTGATCCCCAAAGGTTGGTGACTAGCACATGGAATCATAAAAAATGAAAGTGTAAATGATGTTTCCAAAAACATTGTGGAAGAAGGATAACAAATCAATAAATCATAAAAAATAATCTCTATAGGGAGAATCATACCATAAGTCAAACATGTATAAATAACCCAATGTACTATAGTAAAGTAAAATAAATTGAATGAAAAACTCATGTCCTTGAACAATAAACTCTCTAAGACCATATATCAATATCTAGAACCTTATCCAAGTGGTTTTGTTCAATACTCAATAATGAAAGGAGATAATCTAAAAACACATAAAGGCGTAGGTAGGGTTTCATCTAAAATCCCAGTTGGTATCACCAATATTTCTATAAGAGATTACACATTTAATTAACAAAATAAAGCTTTAGATTTTATATAAATAGGTTTGGTATTTCAAAATCATATTTAAATTAATAATTAATTAGATTTTAAATGATGAATTTTTTTTAAAAATGATTCACATTTCAATTGATAGAATAATTATATACAAATTTTGTAAGAACCCAGTTTTTCAATCTGGTATGGATCCTTTAAATTTTGATGTAATGATTTATTTTGGACCTAATTTGGATCATTACTGAGTTAGTGATGGTTTAGAGAGTATCTGGGGCTTGTTCGGATCCTAGAACCTAGCTTTTTTGGAAGAAATGTCAGGCGCACGGTTTATAGTAAACTGTGTGGGTGGGCTGCTTGATTAGAGAAAATCGCACAAGTGGCATGTTTTTTGATAGATCATTACATCTCATTTGGTACACTGTTTCCATAACAATGCGGCCTAACCATGTGAGTTCCAATTTTTCATAGGTACTTATGCTTGGTTTGTGCATGATTTTTCAAACCATCCAGACAATCCTTGCACATGCTATTTAATGAGTAATTTTACCATTTTCCCATAAATATCTAATTTATCCACCTCCTTCATCCTAATCATAATTTTTATGTGATTAAACCTTTTCATTCATGATGGATCACATTGAAGGCCTAGAGTATGGACTAAAATATCTCTTTCATCTGATATCTGATCGAGCTTCGATTCATCATGGTGGATTCACAATTGTAAGTACTCGAGTCATTTTTAGCAATTCTTCTCCTATCCTGCTCTCAACATAGTTATCGAGGTACGGTAATTTTTCATTTTACTAAGATATACTCCATTATAAGTCAAATCAATGACCTATATTAGAGGACGGGAGTCTTAAAACCCTAAGGTGAGTGTTCTATATATCATCCCTCGAGTTTATTAATTTTTGGAATTGTCATGTGGGGGCCACCTTTTCCATTAGGTGTTTTCTAATAAATATATATTCCATACTTATATTCATTAGAACCGTATCATTATGATCTTTCCAAATATGTGATTATTTTTTGGTGGTTATGCCCCCAACCACATTCATCCCATGTTGGATGTTATGAGATAATTTGGTTTTTATTATTTGACATGTTTGAGAAACCATTTGGTTGTAACTTGGATTGACCCTTCTAAGGGTAATTTTTTTTATATTACATGGATTGATTTGTATTTTGAATTGAATAATGTAAAATACTATGTATTCTCACCACTAGAACTACCTAATGTACATTCTTAAATTGATTATTAAATGCAAAATGGAAATTTGTGTGTATACTAAGTACATGAATTGACTAGATTAAATTTAAATAAATAATTGGTTTCATGAATGTAGAACCCCTTACACATTAATGGAGGGTAGAGTAATGGACCTAAATTATTGAATATGCCTTAAATAGATTAAATAATTGTTACATGATACGTATGCTTTTCACAGTAATGAAAGTCAAGGCTTGAACCAATTGAAATTATACATTGATTCCCTATTTAACAAGAGTTTCCTGACTCAAGCTCACCTAGGATTATTATCAGCA
Organism: Viscum album; assembly: GCA_963277665.1. NCBI lineage: Eukaryota > Viridiplantae > Streptophyta > Magnoliopsida > Santalales > Viscaceae > Viscum > Viscum album. Next base: position 306,350,230 of record OY728166.1, read on the forward strand.
AATTCCTTGAGCACTCAGGAACCCCTTTCTGATTCAATTATTTGTCTTACATAGGTTGAAAACCTCCTAGATCCTACTCCATGCCTATTTTTGTATTCCCAGTATGTCACTATTGGATCCCTCACATAGAATAAAAGGATACCATGAATACACTCCTTGGATCCATCATTGAAAAGTAGGTTCAATGATTATATATCATGGAGCCATGTCACTACATAACCTTGTTTTACCTTGGATGATAACCTAGAATGAGTAGGAATATTATTGTAAAAATCATTGGTCTATGTTCCTGGGATTGCACTCTTACCCTTACCTAGACCCAGTTTCTAATGAGCTAGAGATCATAGAGGTCTAGGTTGCCTTGGTAAATACTATGGAACCACTTATTATTAACATTCAATTATAGTTTCCTTGTTACATATTGAAACCTTCACCATTGATAATGTGTGACTTATTTATAAATCTGTAATAATAAATAAACGAATTGGTTATATGTTTAGACACCAGACAAGGGTTGAAGCATATACTTGGATATTTAGTCACATTGTACTTATTTACCTTATATATGCATGTATGTATATTATTAAATTTTTTTTACATGGGTCAGATGTTATAGACAACATTGTTGGTGGCCCACTGAGATTTATCTCACACCCTCTCTGGGTATTGTTTTTTACTCGGGGCATATTACATGAACATAGGTTTTGTAAAAGGGAAGCATACATCATCGAATACTTGATTGCTTGCTGTTTAAAATTGATCGTGATAAAATATGACCTAGCTGAAGCTCGGGATACCTGGGACAACTATTTTATTTCTATTATACTTTATTGTAACATGTTATTTTTTTTTTGTGTATTCATGTTTTCTGGTTTTCTAGTGACATGAAATATCATCATCAGTTATCCTAGTTGATACATTTATTGTTATCCTTCTCTATATATTACATTGTATGCCTCCACGGTTTACTTATATCGCTTCCACTATTTACCTATGTTTACATTTATATAATTTTCTACACACAAGTAATGAGGTAATAGACTCCCCACAGTCACACCCTAGGCCCTCTCTACAAGTGGGTAGCCTCCGTCATTTGGGGAGATTCACTTGAGGCCATGTGGCTCATTGGGCTAGGGACACCTATTATGTGGAATCTGGGTCTGGGATTTCACAAAATGGTAATGTATGGGTTATCTTATTGTTTTAGTATTTGGCTACAATATTCAATAGATTAGTAATGCTTTGGACATGGTTATAAGTTGTTCTTGGGCGTCACGAACCTAGGTTCTGGGTAAAATCCAAGTTACCCAAAAATTTAATTTAATTTTCTGTTTTTTCCTTTTACATTTGACATTATTTCACCGTTGGGTGATGAAAATGTTTTGTGTAGTTGTTGATTATTATTTTAATTGAGTATTTAATTATTTCATTGGCCCAATGATATGAGGTAAAAGAGCATTATTACATGCACCGTTATAATAACCTATAATTTACATAGCATGCATATTTATATGCCATATAACTACATTTCTCTACTTTGAATTTCTTGATGTGGATATGATTATTGAGTGATGTTGTGATAGTTATATTGTACATGTATTACTATTGGATGTGATTGAGTGATTATCTACCTCAATTCATGAGGTATTGTGGGCCCTCATGGGTTGGGGTTAGATATTTACCGAGCCTGGATATTATGCTCTAAATAAATTGGTGATGTTTTCAGCAATAAGGTGTTTGGGAACTGATTCACTATGAATGGATATCCCTTATAATGTGATTTATGACGTATAAAATGAATTTTGTTTCATATACTTATCCCTCCTTTCCATTTTTATTAAAGGTAAATGAGTGAACCTGGAAATCAAATGTAAAATTGAATGAAACATATAGTTGAGCACTTATCGTTACATGTTTATCTAAGAAGGTAGTTGGGGTAGTATACCATGGTTAGTGATTCTTTCCTAGTTTATCTTCTGTAAGTGATGCTTTCATTTTCCTTAAGCTTGTTTTGAGGTGTGTTCATGGAATTTGTAGAACAATGTTTCCATGACGTCCTCACATCGTACGCCAAAAGGGTGGAAATAACCATGTTCCAAAAATGGTGGACCCTAAACATCCAGTCTTACCTTCATGAGTAAAAATTAAGGCACCACCAATTGTACCTAAATTTGGAACTGGCTCCAAATTTTTTGATAGTTTATTACATCTGATGTAGTCCACGCATGGGGATCCACGTCTTGAACCTCCAATGGCTGATCTGACTCATGAGTTCAAGAAGCATCATCCTCTAACCCTATCAGGGGATGGTAGTCCACAAGTTGTTGATTCTTGGATAAAGGACACCCTCAATGTCTTTGATCATCTAGGGATGCCTCTATAACATAGGTTCAATCTCAATACAAACATGTTGTGAGATTCGTCCAAGAATTGGTGGGATGTGACTAACTAGACCGATCCACATTAAGGCATGTTATGGGTTGATTTCAAGACTTCTGTTTTTGATCAGTTCTTTCCTATGATGTTAAGATATGATAGAGCCAGAGAGTCCATTCATCTTGAGTGGGGTTCAATGTCACTTATGGAATATTCATAACATTTCACTTAGTTAAAGCACTTTTAACAACCTCTAGACAGTGAAAATCATTCATGTGCTTGATGTTTCGAGAATGAGATTGTGTATTCCATTCATATGTAGGTGAAATTCATTCACATTCCATATTTTCATGAAATATTAAATTATCCTCTTATCAATATGAATAACCCGGGGGTTAGAAATAGTATCAGGCATATATAACCTATGTCGCATCAGGTTAGTAGTTCTTTTGGTGGTAGGAAGTGTTCTCCTGAGGTTTCTCACCAGGGTAGTGATAACCATAATAACCATTTGGATAACTCCATAGTGTGTCATCAATGTGGATGATGGGGGAATATAAAGCCTTAGTATGATAGAGACCCACTCAAGTGTCGGCCCTACAGATGTATGGGGAATCTTCAGTGATTTTGAAGAACTTTTCCTCCATTTTTGAGTGGAAAAAGATCTATTCAACCTCCACCTTCCAGAGTGGGTTATTTTGCATCATTTTAGGCAAGGAGTTGGAACGTACCAGAATAATTTTCCGAGGAGGTGGTTGTCGATATGGTTTCCAGACCCCTGATCACTAGTAGATCCAGCAGAGTAGTTTTGATCATGGTAGTCCAGTTGTCACACAGGTCCGCAAATCAGGCTTGTTTCATGCACTCTAGCTGATACCCATGGATCAGGTTGTGAGACCGTCTATAGTATGAGGCACTATTCTAGTGGAATCTATTATAGCTTTTCTTTATTGTATATAGGTTCTTAGAACTCTTTTATCCCTATATCAATCATTACAAGTCTCGTTCTAGAAAAACAATATTACTATTGTGTAATGACTCTAGATACACGGTTAGCGGTACGAATAGAGGTAATACACCATTACAGGGAATGTCCCCTTTAGGTAGAAAGTTACCCTTTCTTATGGATACTATTTTTTGTCTAGATGACGGGATTCAATGTCATACTTGGGTTGGAATGGTTGGTTCAATATGACACTTTTGTAGACTTCTATCACCGTAGGTTATATTTTACATCACCAGAAGGTAGAAGTTACCTACATAAGGGTGACTGGGATGTCCCGGACATTAGATATGGACAAAATCATCATGGTATAGGTGGAATAACAACATAAATTTAGAATATCTTCATTGAGGATCAAGGATTATGTCATCTTTATTTTTCTCTAGTAGTGCTTCGTTATAGGGACATCTTTTCTGACGACATTTTTGGATTACCACCTCAGATAGAGGTAGAGTTAATGATCGAACTTGTTCATGGAGTAGCTCCAGTGTCTAGTCCTTCGTATATGATGGATCCAAAAGAACACCAGGTGCTCAAGCAGCAATTAGAGGATTTAGAGGCCAAAGAACTTATATGGACAAGTATATCCTCATGGGGTGGCCTATGATTTTTTCCAAGAAAGAGGATGGGACCTTATGTATTTGTGTGTATTATATATGTTTTAAACCAAATTATGATCAAGAAATGATATCCAATATTTTTAGTAGATGATCTATTAAACCATATTTTAGGATCTAGGTTCTTCTCTAGGATCGACCTGAGGTCGGGATATCATCACGTGTGAGTCAGTCCATCATAAATACCTCGTACAATTTTCTTGTAGAATATATGGTCTATATGAGTACCTTGTTATGCCATTTGGTCTTAATAATTCTCCCTCCATTTTCATGGCTCTAATGAATAGGATTTCCCATCTTTTTTTGGATTCTTTTTTCATGGTCTTTGTAGGAAGAATCATGGTGTATTTTCATCTTTAGAGACCATGCCAATCACCTTGAGATCATTATGAGTACACTGAGAGAGATTCATCTTTACAAAAATATTTCTATGTTCCACTTATAGATTTAAAAATTTCACTTCATGGGTCATATTATTATAAAATGAAGTGTATCTATTGACACATAAAAGGTTAGTGTTGTAGTTTACTAGGAGCTGCCCATGAACATGTTTAATATACATAGATTCTTGGGGATGGATAAATAATAGAATAATTTTATACAGGACTTATCACACCTTTCTTATCCTCTTACTTTTCTTATAATGATCGGTGTCATTTTTTTATTATCAAAAGTGTGTGAGTGATACTTTAAGAGATAAAAGGGATTCCTTCTTGAGCACATATTCTGACTCATTGGAGGCCAAGAATTGATTATATAATCATTATTGATGCATCAGGCATCATCCTAGGTGTATTGATGATAGTCGAGGACAGATTCGTTGCATATGGATCTCGATTGTTGAGCCCTCATTAAAGAAACTACATAACGCACGACCATGAGCTAGCAGCAGTTATCTATGCCTCATGTTGCTTGATACATTATCTATTGGGTGAGAACGTTATAGTGTACACGGACCACAATAGCATCAAATATATCTTTTCAAAATGTCAATTGAGCCTTAGAAAGTTTATATGGGTTTATTATCTATAATCCTATGATTTTGAGATTTCCTACATGCCTAGAAAGGGAAATGTGGTTGCAGAAGCGCTAAGTCTAAAAGCCAACCACATGACGTGTGGGGAGCCAATTATGAATTGAAGTTAATGGACCTTTTCTGTTAGATATATCTATAGTCTCATGATACTCATGAGTAGTCCTACCTCTCATCTATAGAAATTACCTCTTCCTTCCTTGAGAAGTTGAAGAGTATATAGTATTCATATCCTGACAGCATAGCGGCCCATGAGAATATATTAGGAGATAACCCACCATCGGATTGGTTTGTGGATAGAGAAGACATTATATGTATTCATGGGTTTGTTTGGGTTCATACAAATATGAGATAGGTGTATTTTTTCTGATTTCCACACTTATCATGGGGAAATTCATCCAGGAATATTGAAGATGTATAGAGATATGTGATGCCAGTATTGGTGGCCTGGGATGAAACATTATATTGCGGGCTTTATCAATAGGTGTTCCGCCTATAAGTAGGTGAAGGTGGAGCACCAAAGACTTGAAGGCTTATTACATCCACTTTTAGTCCTATAATGGATATGGGAAGATGTTTCTTTAGATTTAATAGTCTTCTTACCTATGTTGTCGAGGGGTAGAAATGTCATATGGGTAGCTATTGACTGTCTAAAAAAATTACCCCACACCATTCCTATATGGGAAAATTTCTCAGTTGATTAGCTAAGAAAATTTTATTTCCATGAGATCCAATGACTATATGGGGTCACTCATACTATTGTTTTAGATAGGGATGCTTGTTTCACATCACAATTCCGATTGGATTCTAGAAGGCTATGGGAATACATGTGCTTCTAGGAATAACTTTTCACCCTTAGACCAATGGAAAATCATAACAGACAATACAGGTTCTAGAGCATATTCTTCGAGTATGTGTCTTTGATTTCAGTAGTTCTTGGGAGAAGCATATACCACATGTTGAGGTCTCCTATAATAATAATAATAATTTCCAAATGATGATTTAGATGGATCCTTTTTGAGGCCTCATATGTTAGGTTATATTTTTCAACCTTGTTCTAGCTGGAGGCATGTGAGGCAGCACAATGAGGTCCTCATCTCGTTCAGAAAACTTCGAAGTAGGTTTAGTTGATCAGAAATTGTATGATTATATCTCAATGTAGAAAGAAATCCTATGTCGATCACCATTGATGGCCACTGGAGTTCGAGGTTGAGGATTGTTTTTTCCTTTGCATGTCGCCCAGGCTAGGGATTAGATGGTTACATAAGAAAGGGAAGTTGTCGCCTCATTATGTAGGGTCATTTGAGATCCTCGAGAGAGTCGAGTTGGTCACATATTGGTTGCTTCTTCCTCAGAGGTACCATTCCAAGAACAATGCCTTCCATATCCCACAGCTTCACTAGTATCATGATGACACATCTCATACCTTTGATCCTATGTAAGGTGAGTTAGATGCCAATTCTACCTTTGTAGAGTAAACAATACACATTTTTGACTAGAGCACGAAGTCTCAACAAGGTCAGTTTATCCCTCGGGTATATGTGCTATGGTAGCACGATCGTGTGTAGGAATAAACTTGGGAGAGGGAAGACGAAGTATGTTCCATGTGACCAGAGTTTTTCTCAAAAAGTATTTCACTACCTTTGGAGGGTGAACACGAGGACAAGTTCTCTTAAGGGGGATACTATAAAAACCAGGTTTTTAACTCGTGTATGGATCCTTAAAATTTCAGTATAATTGATTATTTTTTACTTAATTTTGATGAAAATAGAGTTAGTGAATATTCTGATGGTGTATGGGGATTTTTTGGAGCCAAAAACCCCACTTTTGGGAAAATAGGCTTGGCACATGGTTTATAGTGAATTGTGCGGTGAGGTCGAATGGTTAGAGAAAACTGTGCAGGTGGTAGGTTTTTGGGCATAGCCTTAACACAAGGTTGGTGAATGGTTTCCATAATCATGTTTCCTAATTTTGTGAGTTCCCCTTTTACCCTAGTACCCATGCATGGTTTGGGCATGGTTATTCAAACCGTGCAAACAAAGCATGAATGGGCTATTTTATTGGTAATTTTTTCAATTTTCCCTTAATGGAATAATTAATCATCCTCCGTCCTCATAATATGAATTCCTATGGAATTAACGCTTATCCTCTCATTTGGGATGTCTATAAAGGCCTAAGGGTGGGATTGAAATATCTCCTTCATCTGGGATCTGATGGAGCTTTGGTTCATTTCATTGGATGCATAATGGTAATTAGTCCTCTCTTATTTATTTGTTCGTCCCCTCTCATACTCTCGACCTATTTATTGGGGTGTGACTTTTTTTCCTTTTTCTCCAATATACTCCATTATATGTTGAATCGATGTCAAATATTGGAGTAAGTGAGTCATACAACCTAAGGTGGGTGTTTCATAACATGTACCTCAAGTTTTTTAATTTTAGAATTGTTATGTAGGGTCCACCAATTTTATCAAGGGTCATTTATTGAATTTATAGGCCATTATTATATTCATTAGAAATTTATCATTATGATGTTTACAAAATGTGATGAATTACTAGTGGTTACTCCCACAACTCCATCAATTCCATGTAGGATGTTATTCCATAATTGAGTTTTTCGTATTTAATACATTTGATCCACCATTCAGTTGTGACTTGGATTTACCATTTTAAGGTTAATCATTATATATTAAATGGATTGTTTTATATTTTTAATTGAATAATGGAAAGAACATTGTATTCCCACCACTTGACCCAAACGAAGATAAGTGCTTCAATTGATAATTAAATGTGAAATGAAAATTGTCAAGTATACTAAGTATATGCCTTGACCTGGTTAAATTTAAATAAATTATAGGTTGCATGTTGATAGCATCCCTTACCACATTAATGGAAGGTAGAATAATGGACCTTAAATATTCAATATGCCTTAAATGGATTTAAAAAATGATACATGATACATAGCCTTGTATCAATAGTGAAATTCAGGTCTTGAAAAAAATTGAAATTATACATGACTTCTTTATTAAACAAGAGTTTCCTGACTCAAGCTCTCCTAGGATTCTTATTAGGGAATGCCTTGAGCACTTGAGAACCCTATTCCAATTCATGGATGTGGATTTCATAGGATGATACACTCTTAGATCCCGATCCTTTTCTTCTCTTAGATGCCCAGTATGACACAATAGGATCCATCACATAGGATTAAATGATTCCATGGATACACTCCTTGGATCCAACATTGATAAGTAGGTTCCATTGTAAAATTCAATAGGGCCCATTCACTACATAGCCTTATTTTACCTTGGATGGTCACCTTGGATTCAGTAGGCATCTTATTGTGGAAATACATGGACTACGCTCCGTGGATTACAATCTTACCGTTTTCTAGAACAAGTTACTACTGATTTAGTGACCCCTGAGGTTTATATATTTCCTTGGTGAATAACATGGAATCGCTTCTAATTAACTACCAATTATGATTTCAATGTTAAATATTGGAACCTTCACCATTGAAAATGTGTGAATTATTTATATATTGAAAAAAAATAAATAAATGAATCTTTTATATGTTTAGACATCAACCTAGGACTGAAGTAAGTCTTTGGTATTTAGTTGCGTTATACTGCTTTTCTTTATAAATTATTGCACTATTACATTTACATTAAATGGACCGGATGTTATAGACACCATTCATGGTGGCCCACTATGATTTATCTCACACCCTTTCTGGGTGTTGTTTGGTACCTAGGGATGATTACATGAATGCATGTTTTGATAAAGGTAATTATACAGCTTTAAATACACGATTGCTTTCTGTTTAGGATGGAGATTGATAGCAGATGACTGATCCAGAGCTCTAGATGCTTGGGTTAGCTTTTTTATTTATATTATACTTTTATCCAACATGTTATGTCTTATTTCGTGTTTCCATGTTTTCCGGTTTTCTAGTGACATGTCATATCTTCATCAGTTATTCTAGTTGATACAGTTATTCTGATCCTTTTTTATCTACTACTTTGTCTGCTTCCACTTTTTGCTTATATTGCTTTACTATTTACTTATGTTTACATTTATCCATCGTGTTACAATCTAGTAGTGATGGAATATTCTCCCCATGGTCACACCTTAGTTCCTCACTGCTAGTCTATAGCCTCTGCCATTTGGGGAGATAGACTTGATGCCATCTGGTCTACTGGTCTCAGGATACCTATTAAGTTACATCCAGGTCTGGGATGTCACAAATTTATTAATAAATTTTTTTATATAAAATAGATTTCATATATTCATAAGACAAGTAAATCATTTTTAACAATCAATGGAATAATTTCCAAATAAAAATAATTGAAAAACACGGTCATGTTCCAAAAGGTTTGATAATTTCATCCTATGGGAATCCCTCTCACTCAAGGTGACATGGAAATTTTTATATACACAGATCCCTTTGACACTGTTCAAGATTACTTCATCGCCTTCCTTCTAGGAATGTGATGTGTTTCATGTATGTATTGGAATTTTTTAAATCTTATAGTCATGCATGTCCTCTAGTATAAAATAAATAATCAGCAATTTATTTTAAAATTGTTTAAAATTCAATTCATCCCATTATTCATTTAAAATATTCCAATATACATTTAATAACCAAAAATTGGGTTTTTAATCCAAAACACACCTTTTTATAATATAAAACCTAAAATTTTCAACCAAAACCATTTTTATTACATTTTCAGCTAATAAAAATTTGAAATCAATTCCATTGAAAAAATTTAAAAAATTTAAATTCAAGAATAAGAATTCCACCATTTTCCATCAAACCAATTTCACAATTTAAATTCACAAATTTAAATTTTTCCAATTTCTATCAATTTTAAATACACACCACACCAATTAAATTCAATTAGTGTTTTTACCCAATTTCATGAAAAACATCCAATTTCACCAATCAAATCCTCCAATTCAATTTAAATTTGTTTTTAATAAACCTATTGAACGAAATTTTATCAAATTCAATAAATTGAATTTAAACAAAAAAATGAATTTAAATAAATCAACAAAACGTTAATTAATTTGGCCAATGAAAAAATAACCACCTACCTTAGGATCACAGGATCTCAAATCACAACACCCTAAATGGTAATCACCAATGAAGAAAATTGTCCACAGGAAACCATGAATCAATCCCAACTTTAAGATTTAAAATGGTAGGGATTAGATCCTCCAAATGACATGGAGATCCAAAAAACCCTAAACAGTAAAATAGAAAGAGTTGAAGATAGAGAATGGGAAGAGGAAACCTAATGAGTGAATATCAAATTCCATTCTCCTATATTTTATTAACTTCTAGAGTGTTTTAATGGTTCCACAAACTACACATGGGAGCCTAAAAAAGAAGTAGAATTTGTAATGGGGTCACACAGGTCTGTTAGGGACCTAAAAGAGGGGTTTTGTTATTTTAAATCTCAAAATGCACTTAAAAACGCATATATACGGTTAGTTGGGATGATTTTTATTTTTTAGACAAACATTGCATACAAGCTGTGTGGCTCTATTATTCATCTGCATGGTTTCTACTAAGGGGGTGCATGGTTTTTAAAATTGTGTTTTAACCTTGAAAAATCCCATGACCTTAGTTTACAAGGTTTTCTCTAGTAGGATGAATATTTTGGGAAAACTATGCACCAATCATGTAGAGCCCTTGAACTTTTAATATTATCTATGATTTCACCCAAATAGACCTTTAATAAAACCCATAAAAATAAAGATCAAAATAGGGTTTTAAGAATACCTGAAAATTGTATTAGGATGTTGAAACCTCCTCACCACATATACTTTATGTCCCCTAAAAACCATCTAAAAATCTTCCATTCCAAAAATATGAGTCCACTTCTCTATCATCAGTTCCTCCCTCTCCCAAATATCACCACTATCAGAACTGTTCTACCATAAAACTCTAACTAAAGTTATCACACTCTCACAGAGTACCTTAGATTCAGAACCAACAATCTTGACTGGTTGTTTAGTCACGGATAAATCAAGCTCATAATCAAGATCACTCCATCTCAGAACCTGATATGAGTCAGATAGATTCATTCATATCTGAGATACATGGAACATGTTTTGTATTGACTTAAATTACAATGCAAGTGATAACTGGTAAGCCACTTTTCTCACCTGGAAACAACGTCAAAAGGTCCCAAAAAATAAGGACCCATATTTCCTTGCCTCCCAAACCATAAATGACCCAACATGGGTGAAAATTTCAAGAACACCTAGTCACCAATAGAAAATTTCAACGGTATGGGACAACGATATGTGTAATACCTATACCTACTCTTCACAGTCAAAATTCTCTATAAAACCAATTGAATCATTGATTTCATCTCTTGAACCAAGCTTGTTCCATCAAAGAACATTCACCAATCACTAACCAACACAAAAAAGATCTATAAGGCCATCCATAAAAGGTCTTAAAAGTGGTAATTCTGATTTCAAACTAATAACTATTGTTATAAGAAAACTCAACCATCCATAGATAGTAATCTCAATCTCCACTAATGTCAAGAACACAAGCATGTGGCATATCCTCAAGAAACTGTATAGTTCTTTTGGTGTGGCCATCCAACTGCGGATGGTATGTCGTGCTCGGACAAAACTGAGATCCTAATGCCCCGTCAAGGCCTCTCCAAAAACAATAAGTGAACAAAGGATCTCTATCAAAAAACTATAACAGATGAAACTCCCGGAAAATGAATAATCTCCTTCACATAGATATTTCCCAACTCCAGGAAAATGAATAATCTCCTTCAATGATCTCAGTTGACACACATGATCCTCTTTGAACATAATTAAACAAGGATTTTATCCACAAATACAACCACAAAGGTATCAATATACAAATGGAATTTTTTTTTGATATGATATATAAATACTTCAGGATAACAGGTTAAACCAAGTGGAATTAAAAGGTATTAATAATGGTTGTTCCGGATCCAAAAGGTAGTTTTTTACCATCATATTCTTTTATCCTTAACTTATGGTAGACGTACCGTATATAAATCCTTGATAACCACTTCACCACTTTAAAATGATCATATAGACCATCAATCCAAGGAAAAAGATACATGTTATTTATCATAACTTGATTGATTTTTTTATAATCAACACATATGATCAATGAAACATCATCTTTATTTGAAATGAGAACCGGAGCTTCCCTATGAGACAAACTCAGGTGTATAAATACTTTATCTAGAAGGTCACCCAAATGAGTATTAAAATCCTTCATTTTAGTTGGTTCCATGTAGTAAGTGGGAATAGAAACTGGTTTAGTTCCAGGCACTAAGTCGATATAAAACTCCAGTCCTCTTACTAGTGGAAAACTATAGAAGTAATAACAAAACACATGGGAAAACTCAATTAATAATGGAGAGATATAATTTCTCAAAGATTCTCACTCCATATCAAAATCAAACATAGATATCACTTTCCCACACTCTAGAGAATAATTACAACTCTACTAAACCTTAGGTTCTATTTTCCTTGAGATTTTTGGAAAGGCCAATCAGGTGTATTAAATGAGACTCATTGAAGATAACAATCAATTCAGTATTTTTTTGAAATTATCCAATCCATCCCAAATATGATGTCAAGAAGTTTCATTTAGAGAACCATAAAATTCCACCAAACCTTCGAATCTGATTGAGATAAACCACAAGTGGGACTATAGAGGCACTACTCTCTCTTTGTATCAAAGGGTGTAATAATATCCATCACATAAGACAAAATCTCCATATTAAGATTTAGTAGATTAAAAATGTGTCTTGAAATAATCATAGAAGATGCACCATTATATGATAATATATTCACTAATGATGAAACTATAGTAATGGTACTTCTCATAGTTACTGGACCTGTATCTACTTCTTCTGGAGAGTCTATCGTTGTGTGAAGAAGCTTTGTTTTGGACTCCTAAGACTATAACCTCTTTTTCCATAATGTGTCTGATTATACCACCTTGTCTGTAGGAACTGATGATCCCATGACATAATGTGGAGTAGAATAAACATGGAATAACTTATTCAAGTAACCTAAGAATCCACAAGAACCACATACCTTGGGTGACTCAGTGAAGACTCTCTTTGAATTATTTATCTTAGAATAATAGTAGCATATAAAAAGGTCTCTTCTAGACACTTTTGGATGTATAGAATGACCCTTATGTGGAGAACCAATACAAAATTTTTTAAGCTTCCTTTTTCCCTTAGGGGAATTTATGTTTCTGTAAGGATAAAATGATTCTCTCGTCAACCCAGACTGCCAGCCAAGTCCATTTCGACCATTAGTGCTCTATCCAAAACATCGGTATAAGAAGGAAGATTTTGTAAGAAAATATGTTAATGAATATCTATTTGATGTTCCACCTCTATCTATTGAGATTTTACCTTCTCATTTGAAACTATCGCTAGTTACAATCTTAGACAAATAGTTTATATATTCTGTTAAGACCATGTCAGCCTGCTCGAGTTTGAAAAACTCAATCGACATGGCCAACAACATTGACTATATATAGAATTTTTCATTGACATAAACCTTTAATTCTTCACACACTAATCCCACCTACTTCTTTTCCATCATCATCGTGTCCCATTATCTCCTAGTTGGTCTCTAAAATATGAACGTGGTTCACATTACCTTGATATTGTCAGGTGTCTTCAAAAACCCAAATGAACATTGTATCCTACTCAACCATTCCTCAAATCTTGAGTGTCATTTGATCCTTTGAATCATGTTGATTATAGAGAATTATATATTGAGTACTAATCCATAGAACGTTCCAATGAGGTACCACAAGTGGAGCCTGAATGGGAACTGGTGGTGGTGTTTATCCCAGAGCTTAGACAGTATGCATGATCACCTCAACCAGACTCAGGTCTATGAGATGATTCACATTATAATTTTCATTGGTAGATTCATCTTGGATCTGATTGGAATTTATTATTAGAGGAATTTTGTTACACAACATTTGTAGACAATGTTGAATACAACTTATTAACACTCAAATAAAGAACCAAGGTAAACCAATATCAACAGATAGAACAATTAAGATTTGGATTTCAATAAATGAAAATCAAAATCAAGGAAAATACTAGACCTAATCCTCAATATGTATTTCTCAAACAAGGCCTGGTGACATAAGGCTTATTGTAGTGACTTCTGAGCAAGAAATAAATCTCAACTACCTCTTATGTCCTAAAAATATTTCACAACTTCATACTAACCTCAAAAAAATAATCTCCAAATACTCAGATACCACTTTTCCACAAACTAGCCCTAGTACTTAGGTAAACTAATAGATTACCTTATCCTATCATGTCCTAAAGTGAATCCCCAATCCCGATGGGTTGGGAACTAGAACCAGGCAACATACAAAATTAATTTGTTGAGGAATTTCCAAAAAACATTTTAGAAGAAGGATAAACAATCCGTATGAGTACAAAAAACTTCATCGGGAGAAGCATTAAAAAATTTAAATTGTTTTAAAAAACCAAAAAATTAAAGAAAATAACCAAAAACTAAAATAATAACTCAATTCCTAGAAGACTCAACTCTTCAAGCTTAAATAGAAATAGCTAGAACCACCTCCTAGTTGTGCTTTAACCCTACTCGAACCTAGAATGAGATAATCTAAAAATACTTGAAGTCATAAGTAGGGGGTGAGATAAAATCCTTATGGGGTCTCACCAAGGATTCCATAATTTGTTCCACATTTAATTTAATAAATAAATATTATAATTTTAAATATTTGGGTTTTTCATTTCAAAATAAAATTTTAAAAAATAAAATTTAGATTTCAAATGATGAAAATAATTTATCCAAATTTCCCAAATTTTAGTTGATGGAATATTACTATTCAAATGGATTAATAAAAGATTTTTTATAAAACAGTTTATATAAATTCAGAAGGCATGTAAAATAGTTTTCAACAATCAATGGAATATATTTCAAATACAAAAAACCAAGGAACATGGTCCTATAAAGAAAGGTATTATAGTTCAAAACTATGAGAATACCTCAAAATCAAAGTAACATATAAATATGTGTATACACTCATCCCATTAGAACTAGAAAAGATAACTTCATCACCATCCTATTAGGCATGTTATGTCATGATTATATGTTTTAGAATGTTGTGAATCACATAGTGTTATCCCAATAAGTCACTAACTACCTTGGATTTCATGTTCTCTAGTATAAAATCATTGATGAACAATTTATTTTAAAACTATTTAAAATAAAATCAATCTCATTATGTATTTAAATTATGTCAATTTATATTTAAAAACCATAACATGGTTTTTTAATCAAAAACACACCTTTTTTCAAGATAAAACCTAATAGTTTCAATCAAAACCATTTTTAAGACATTTTTAGTGAATAAAACTTGTAATAAAATTCAATCCAATTAATTTCACCAATTTAAATTGAACAAATTAAATTACATTATTTTCCATCAATCCAGTCCTATAATTAAAATTCAAAAATTAAAATTTCATCTATTTCCATCAATTTCACAAACACAACCTTATTCAATGGAATTGGGAGTTCACTGTAATTTTATTCCAAAAATAAAATTCCACAAATAAAATCCCCAAATTCACTAGAATTTGATTTTTAATCAACCAAATAGAGGAAATTTCATCAAATTCAAGAAATTAATTTTAAATCAAATAATTGAATTTAAATAAACAAATTTAGGGTTAACAAAAATTTTTGATCAAAATGCAACCACATAGCTTGGGATCAGGAGATCTTGAATCACAATACCCTTAATGGGATTTGTCAATGAATAATGTAATTAAATGAAAACCAATAATAAAACATTGGATTATGATTCAAAATATTATTGATTAGATCCTCCAACCAATATAGAAATTAAAAAACCCATAGGGTTTAAAATAGAGAGAGCAGAAGATAGATAATGAGGAGAGGAAGCATACCATGATAAGATAGAATTACATTATCATAGATTAAATTCTCTTACATAGGTGTGTAGAGTGTCCAACAACTTCGCATTTGATCCTCCAAGGAATAATAAACTATAATGGGATTGTACATGTTCTTCAGGGACCTAAAATATGGGTTTTGAGATTTTAATACTTTAAATCAGATTAAAACAACTCATATTCTTGGTTACCTGGGCAGAACCAAAAGATTTAGACAAACTGTGCTACCTATTCATGTTCCAATTTCATTCAGTTTCATGGTTTCTACAAATTGGGATCATGGTTTTTCAAACTGTGTGTCAATCATGCAAAATCTTATAGCCTCGGTTTGCATGGTTTGCTCTAGTAGGGCGTACGGTTTGTGAAAATCTTATGCCAACTGTTCATAACACCAAGACATTAAAAATTATCTATATTTTCACCCAAATTACCCTTAAATTAAACCAAATAGAACCATGATCAAAATGAGGGTTTAGTGATACTAGAAAATAGTAACGGGGTGTTATAATTGTGATGAAAATTTTAGGGAGAAGAATCTCTAAGCCAAATTTACAAAGTGTAAATTTTGGATATAGAATGTCTCATTATTGAGTCATATAATTTAAATATATGGTATTTATGGGGGTACTTCAATGATATAAGTTATTAAATAATGGAACACTCAAACTATGATGGCCGAGATCCATTATTTTATGGGTTGGAAAGATACTAACGATTATATGTATGAAATTTATCATGACTATCAAATATATTAACCATATTCACCTAGAAGGCAGGCATGTTCTTAAGGATATATGAATTTGTGGATAATTTTATGGAATTTAAGAGAAGGATGGTTAGTTCACCTATAATAACACTACACTAAAGTGCAGAATAGTTTATGATATTTAGTGATTATTAATAGAACATACAAGGATGAATCCTCATGAATAATGATATAGTGATAGATTATGTCTCTCACCAATTGAAATTTCATGAGAAAAATTACATGGATCGGGATTTGGAGTTATTGGTAGTAATATTTTCATTAAATAAGTGGAGGAATTATATATATGGGAAAATATGTTATATATATATATAAATTATAAAATCATGAAGTATATATTTACACAAAAATCATTTAATATTTACTCAAAAAGATGGTTAGAGTTGATTAAATAATATGACTGCTCAATACATTTCCAACTTATAAAGGAGAACAAGGTTGTTATTGCTATATGTCAGAAATGAAATTCTAGTTGGTAAATGATAAGGATTGAAAGAGATCTAATATTTATATATTTTCTTAATGTTAATCCTAAAATCGTGGTGAAATGGGATAAGTCATATATTTCTCATATGAATTTTTATACATCAATCTATGTGAAGATTAAAGCGGTACAAAATGAGGATCTGGAATTACATAAGAAGGTGGGAAATGTTCTTGTGTTCAGCCATGATTGTGATGGAATGATAAGGTTCATGAAACAAATATGTGTTTTATAAAAATCAAAAATGAAGGTGATTTTGGATGAATCCCATTGTTCATCATTATCTATTTATCTCATATGTATAAATATGTATAGAGATCTGAAATGTGTATTTATGTTCAGATAACATAAAAAGGGATATTTCATACTTTGTATATTGATACTTTTTATGATAATAAGTAAAGATGGTAAAATATTTTTTTATGTTACATCCATTAACCATACTAAAATGGAAATGGGAAAACATTACCATGTATTTCATCATTAGACTCTCAAGAACATCAGAACAACATAATTTTATTTGGGTTTCGGTCTATCACCTTATCATATTGTCCCATTTTTTTCATTCGAGAATATTTCTCTTTTAATAATATTTCTATGATACAAATAATTGAAGTGGATAAATTTCATGTATTACCAAATTATATTTTATTTGATTAGTATATGATGTTTACCTTGAATATCAATATATTACTTTATCATGCTCTGTATATAGAGTTGATTTTCAGTACTACATATCATCCTTTAAAATATTGTTATTCTGAGATGACTATTCAAACTCTAGAAGAAAGATTGATATGTTTTTATATGTATTTAAATGTTTTTTAGGAAAAATACCTTATTTTTATGGGTTTTTCATATAACTAGAACTTTTACGCGAGCATTCAGATGTCTTCTTTCAAATCCGTTTTTGGAAATAAGTGAATAACTCCATTGTGATTGGATGAAGATGGAGAATTAAATATATTGGGACCTAATCTATCCTAGTAAATAGTAGAAATGGTTATATTCATTTAGCATAGTATCAAAGTGGATAAAATTTCATAGAAAATCTATGATGGTAATCATCGATGAAATACAGAGTTCAAGGTTAGTGATAAGGTATTCCTATGAATATTTCCTCGGAGGAAGGTTATGATAATTGGAAAGAAGGGAAATCGGAGCCCTAGATATCTCATTCCCTTCTAAATTCATGATTTTATTAGGATGGTATATTATATGTTGGCATGTAAATACCATAAACTTAGTATCCTAGATATGCTGATTACTTTATTACATTGGTACTTGATGCAATTACTCTCATATCCAAAGCAGTAATTGTATAGTAATCTTGGAAAAGTAGATACATACATAAATCTCAAATCATATACAAAAAAATTAAATACAACATATTATTTTATTTTAGAACATCATTATTCATATATAGAATATCGTTTCATATCATTCATAATATACATCATGGAATCTAGGGGAAGGGAAACATACAATAGGGGAGAGCTCAAATTCTTGGTGAGTGAATTCATACATTCGAATCTATTATAGAATAAATAAGGCATGGCAAATATTGTAGGAATTAATTAAGACAAAATAATTCCACATAAATAATAACACGAACATTAATCTTTTCCCTGGATTAGACAATAATTAAATAACCACATTGAAATTGATAAATGATTTCATAATGATGGAATGAATAATTCAGGACATCTAAAATTTATCATTGAGGCCTCATGCTAAAACATATTATATAAATGGATAAGTCCTTGTCTAAATATACAATTTTTTTACTAATAAGACCTACCAATTCTTATAAGAGATATCAAATTTTGGGCCGCACATTTCACATAATAATTCCAATGAATTCATTTTATGAATAAACAATTCAACATAATCAATATGCTTTAATAATAAAAAATGTTACATATAGTAAAACTTGATATACAGAATTTCAATAATTTCCCAATTAAAATTGATCAGAATCCCTTTAACAACCTTGTTCATTCTTTCATACTTATATATAATTTATTACATAAAATATTCACTTGATAAAAAATAGAGAATCAATAGTTCTATTGTCTTTAGGGATAAGAAACTTTATATAAAAACATAAAACATGATATACACATCTTTTTGGAAAATGTCTTTTACATGAAAACACACATTCCTTTGTACTTAGCATTGCATGGGATAACATAAGTACATGCATAAGAAAAGGGTGAGATATAAATCCCAGTAAGGGAGTAAACATGGAATAATACGATGAATATTTTACATCTTAGGCAATACGTATATTCGTGGAGAATAAGAGAAACATGAACATAAAGCCTTGGTATAACATGATTATCATAACATGAAAATGTGGAAACAACATTTAACATGATATTAGCATGATCCAAGGATCATTCTACATAGATCATGATTAAAACATCATTTAAATTGGATTATCATGAGTAAACACTCTTTTTACTTTATGTATCATGACACTAGTCTTTACCCAATGCATTGAAGCATTATCAAGGATCACCCTTCTTAACCATTTCATTTCATCCATAAGTGTGACACATGGAACATATAACATGGATTCATTAAACATAATCATCTATTACATGATAAAGGAATGTGAAATTCATAAATTTAACTATATAATAAATAAGTAAATGTTCAAAATGGTGAATACCCTTGATAGAGAAATGGGCATGGTAATCACTGTATTCACTACACAGTGACTTTGGCTTGGAAAATCATGGTGCAATTTTTGCAGCATAACAGTGTGACATAAGAATCCATAAATATGATTGATGATATAGAAACAGGTATATCATCATATGTACATGAAATTGACAGTAATTGGGTCATTTAGATACATGTCCCAACATATGTAATGGAATTTATATTCATAAAACAAAATAATTTCCTTAATGTAAATCAGGAGAGAGAAATCTCTTATGAAATCTTGGCATGGTAATGGGTGTACATGGGAGTAATTAATGAGATCGAACGGGGTATATAATCATTCAAACAAAATTAGGGCTGTATTAGGGAGGTGAAAATTCATACCCCAACATTTTTAAATCAAAATAAAATGGAATAAAAATAGAAATAAACATGGATAAAAAGTAGAAACAAATAAATACCTAACTTGGATGTGTGATCCAATGGAATAGGAGAGGCTTGAGAGATGCTTAATGGGAAATTGGGGTTCCTTGGGAGTATACTAGAGATATGAGTATAGATTAGGGACATGGTCCAAGGGTTTTGAGTGAAGAGAAGTGGGATATTGGGTGGGTTTATATAGGAAAAGATATGGAATTATTTATTATTTAGGTTCTGGACACCACACATTAAACTAATCAAACAAAAATACCAAAACATGGCTTTGGATCATGTTTTCTTCCAAAGGAGTGTGGAAAACATTAGTTTATATGTCCAATGGCCGAACATCTTAAAATATTGTGCTTTCTATTATGGAGGTGAGTCCCACACTCAAGGAAATCATTTTAAAAGTTAAAATATTTTATAAGTCCATGAGCGTCCGCTAAGGAACCATTAAATTAATCAAAAAAATAGAAAATCAAATTAATTTAAAGGTAAAATATATATTTTATGAAAATTACATTTATAGTATTTTATTACATCACTATTGGGTCAATTATGATGTCATGAAATATATTAAATATTTAAACAGTATTTAATTTTTACCCAACAATTCGACTACCTTAGAAAATTTTGAATAATTTATCATTGGAAAATTTTGATGTCCTTGTTATAAAAATAATATTCATATTATCTAAATAAAGTTATAATTATGTTCATTTTCACATTTATAATAAAATCGTCTACTTATTTTAATGTCACGGGTTTAGACAAAAAGAGTTTTCAAACCACAATAAAAATTACAATTTTATTCATAAAAAATTATATGGTCATTTATATTTAAAAAGTAATTTATTAATAAAAATATTTTATTAAAATATTATTTAATTCAAAAAATCCATTAATTCATAAAAATAGATTTCTTAATTGAATATTAAGTAAACATACTATTTTTAGTTTAAAAATAATTTAAAAATACCAATAAGGAAAGGAAAGTATATTTGTTATACAAAACATAAAGCATATATTCATAGTGCTAGGGTCTTATTACATAACCCCTTATAACACCCACATGATATCGAAGGGTAAGGTGTGTGATGGTGCCAAACTCCTGGGGTGGCTCATATAACATCTCTCAAGTGGTAATCTATATCAACTTTCACTTATCCCATAGGAGGTTCTATTAAAGGTTAACATGTTGATGCTCGACTTGTGCATCATCAATAAATATTCCTAGTGATGCTACCTCCTTTCCAAGCTCCGACAAATAGGCATCGTATGGAGAAAATCTACTAGATTAGGCCATAACTTCCTTTGAATGAGTAAATTGGATTTGTTAATGCCCTATATTTATACTAATAATATGATCATTATTCAATAGATATACTAGAAATGGTATTTTAAAATCCAAGAACATAAAACAAACTAAGTGAATATGTTTTATATAACCATTTTACAAAATAATACATTTAAATAGATTAATATCAATTTTCATTAATAAAAGTTTGGGTCATTAAAATATTCCCTCCTTAAGAAGTTTTACCAAACAAATTTCCTTTTCCCTTTTCTAAAATAGATGTGGAAAACATTGCTTCATCACTTCCTCTAATTCCCACGTTGCCTCTTCAATCTTGTTGTTTTTTCACAAATCCTTGATGAGAGGAATTGTCTTATTTTTGATAATGATTTCCCTATGATCTAAGATCTTCCCCGGTTTCTATTCATAAGAGAGGTAATTCTACAATGGTATCACCTTCGGATTGAGTACATTCGATGGTTCAAGTATGTACTTTCTCAAGAGTGATATGTGGAATACATCATGTACATGAGATATGTTCAGTGGGAGTGCTAGTCAATAGGTCATTGCTCTAATGCGATCAAGGCTCTAAAAAGGGTCGATGTACCTTGGACTAAGCATTCCATTATTCTAAAATCTCATAACTCTCTTTCATGGTGATATGCATAGGAATTCCATGTCTCTAACATCAAACTCTAGGTCTCATTGATGATTATCGATATAGATCATTTGTCGACTCTGAGCAGCATTAATGTTCTACTGGATGGGCTTGACCTTCTCCACTATCTCTTCGACCTTTTCTGGTTCTAAGAGTTTTATTCTCCTAAACTTTATCCCAACATGCTCTTGTTCTACACCTCTTCCCATAAAGTACTTCATAATGATCCCTTTGGATGCTTGAGTATAAACTGTTATTGTAAGAGAACTCAGCCAGAGAAGATGTTGATCCCATCCTCCTTTGAAGTTCATTGAGCATGCTCTCAACACGTGCTCAAGTTTTTGGACAGTCAACTCAGATTGGACATCAGTTTGAATATGATAGGCCACACTAAAGTTCACCTCATTATTCAAAGAATGTTTAATACTCTTCTATAAAATAGAGTTGAATCTCGTATCTTGATTGGATACAATAGATAGTGGTACTCCATGTAGCATTTCCAATTATATAAAATATATTTATTCTAGTTGATCTAATGAAAAATACTCTGGAATTCAAATAAAGATTGTGGTATTTGTATGACAATGCACAATAACCCATATATAAATGTTTCCTTTGGATGTCTTGGAAATTCCGGTGAAAAAGTCCATGATAATGTTCTACCATTTCCATGCTGGTATGAGTAATGGATACATTTTCCCATTGGACTTTTTCCCCTCAGCCTTAAATTGCTGACATACCAAACACATTGATGTATACTCAGTGATATTCTTCTTCATTTTATCCCAGAAATAATACTCTCAAAGATCTCTATACATCTTTGTGTTTCCTAGGTTAATGGAGAAATTAGAACTATGTGAATCATCCAAAAGTTCATTCTTTAACTCCAGATTTGATGGAACACATAGTATTGTATGAAATCTCAAAATTCCCACTTCATTAACATTGAACTCCAAGGATTTCAATTTTCTAATAGTTTCTACTTTCTTCTGAATTCCCACATCATCATTTTTAGAATCCATTAACATTTCCAAATAAGATAGTTGAGAAATAATTTTTAAAAGGATTTATGATGTTAATTTCTTTATGATTCCCATTTATATCTTCGTCAAATATAATAAGATTGGATCCTTTTCAATTCTCATCAATGATAGATTCAATGGGTCCTTTTTTCTTAGAGAATATTCCACCTTGTTCATATTCCGAGGGTAGTAATGGATTGAGAAATAATAGTCTTAGATTATCTCTATCCATCTTCATTTGTGCATACTCAACTCTTTCTGTTTGAATATATACTTGTGGCTTTTGTGATCTGTGTATATTTTACACTTCTCCAAAAAAAGGTAATGTCTCCAAAATTTTAAAGTAAAGATTACTGCAGCCAATGATAAATCATGTGTTGGATAGTTTTTCTCTTTAACATTCAATTTTCATGAATCATAGCCAATGACATTCCCATTTTTCATCAACACAAAACCTAGTCTATTCTTCGAAGCATCACTAAATACCATAAAAAGTTATCCAATTGTGGGTAGTGTGAACACAAGCACCGTGATAAGACTCCTTTTCAACCCCTTGAAGCTCACTTATCATTCATCAATTCAAGAAAACTTGACTCCCATCCATGTTATCTTGTTACTATTGTTTGAAAATCATGATAAATTTCTCACAAATCGGTGATAATATTCAGATAATCCCAGTAAGATACTAATATTTGTTTCCGATATTGGCCTCGGCCATCCGTTAATTGTAGTTGTCTTAGAGGGATCCCCATATATCCCATTGCTTGTGATGATATGAACCAATAATGATACTTCCTTCAACCAGATCTCACATTTTTTTTACTTTTCATAGAGCTTCTCATTTCACAAGGTCTCTATTACACTGCTTAGATTCTCCTCACGTTCTTCTATGGTTTTGGAGAATATTATAATATCATCTACAAAGACTACAAAAAAATTCAAGGTGATATCTAAAGACTATATTCATAAATTCTATGAATATTTATAGAGAATTATTGTGTCCAAAAGGAATTTCTATGAATTCATAGTCCTCGTACCTTGTACAAAAAGCAATATTGGGGATATCCCCCTTCTTTACCCATACTTGGTAATAACCTGACCACAAATCCACCTTGGAGAAGTATTGTTCTCCAAGAAGATAATCGAACAAGTCATCAATTCAAGGTAGAGGATACTTTTTCTTTATGGTGATTTTGTTTTGCTCACAACAATCAATACAAAGGCGCATTGACCCATCCTTCTTCTTGATGAAGAGGACTGGTTCACCCCATAGTGAATCACATAGGCGTATAAACAGTACTGAAAATATGGCCTTTATAAATGGTATAAAAGGGCATTAACATCACTAGAAAAGAACTATTAATCGAGATGAAGATAAATCGTGTCCCTTTTATCTGTGCTCAGAAAAGTACTAATAAAGGACCCTTTTATAAGTGCTAAAAATGTGTTCCTAAAAACGCCCTTTATTAGTTCTTTTTTTAGCGCGGATAAAAGACCTCTTTTGTCAGCTCTTTTTTTAATTACTGATAAATTTCAAAAAAAATATTAAAAAAAGTTAAAAAAAAATTTTAATGCGGGGATCTTTTAACATCGCTTGACCACCCCCCCCCCTATCAGAACTAGGTGGAGCCCCCTCCCTCTCACTGGATGATGCATTTGCCCGCGCAATGCCCTTCTAATTGCAT
Source organism: Viscum album (assembly GCA_963277665.1). Taxonomy (NCBI): domain Eukaryota; kingdom Viridiplantae; phylum Streptophyta; class Magnoliopsida; order Santalales; family Viscaceae; genus Viscum; species Viscum album. Next base: position 306,375,266 of record OY728166.1, read on the forward strand.
GTGTGCCCCTATTTCCACCAAAACTCAAACCCGAGACCTCCCCCCTTGGGTGCCTTCACCTTTACCACTATGCCATTTAGTTTTTTTCTCCATATAATGATATATCTATTAATTTATATATATAGTTATATTTATTCGTATATTAATATAGATTCATATTAATATTAATATATTTAGTTATATTAATACATATATATTTACTTATATATTAATATATATATTTATTTATTTATTTATTCTTATAATAACATATATTTATATCTTTATATATATATAGTTATAATTTTTTATCAATATATTTATTTGTATATTAATATATTTTTATAAGATTAGTTTTAAAAAAATTTATAAAATATGTTTTTTATGTGTGTTTATAAATATATAAATACATACATATATATAACACATAAACACACATATGTACATATATATTTGCGAATAAATACATATATATGTGTATTTGATAAACCTATAGAATGTTAAAATGATAATAACTTCTAATCCAGAAGTCTGTATCAACTACACAACCATCCAAATCTAAGAAAATAAAACAATTCTCCATATTATATGTGATATATGCCAAGAAGATGTTCTATATGATATGTGAAAGAGTTTTTTGAATGTTAAAATATCAGGGTACCCTAATTAAAAACTTATTTTTGTAGGACTTCTAGGAAATTTAGACTCTAAAAATTTGACTGAAGGTTCCCCTCAGTCACTAGCATGTAGATCTCATCGAAGGATTCAATTTGATATGTTGTAGAGCTCAAACAGACACCCAGCTCATAATTTATTTCCATTAGAAGTTTGAGTTACATTTTGAACTTATTTTATATCTTTTATTAATTTTTTAAATTATTTTGTATTCAAATTGTTAATAAATGATTATTAGTTTATGATAATTAGAAAAATATTAAGTAATAATATTTTTAAAATATTTTAAATTCATTTTCACTAAATTTATTATATATTAAATGGAATATTCTATTTATAATTATATAAAACTTATTTAAAATATATATATTTTATTTATATAAATATAAATATACTTATATGTCAATAAATTATTTTCCATGAAATATTATTATTTTTAAATATAAACTTTATCAATAATAGGAAAAATCTTGAATAAAGACCCCCCTATCTGTGCTACTAAAAAAAGAGTTAATAAAGGGGTCCCATTTAACATCGCTAAAAAAAGTTCTGAAAAAGTGGGTGCCTTTATGAGTGCAAAAAAATCATGATAAAGGGTTAATGTTAACAACACTTTTTTAGCGCTGCTAAATGTGCCCTTTATCAGTGCTTTTTTAGCTGTGATAAAGGCACCCCCTTTATTAGCACTTTTTTTCACTGATAAAGGGTGGCGCTGCCGAAACCCTATTTTGTGGTAGTGAATGCCTTTATCCATATTCTCCTGTATTTGATTCATCATCTCCTCAAGCTCCAAAACATCCATTCTATATGGAGTATTGGATATTAGAAAATACTCAATTATAATATCATTCAATAATTCAACATCTCTTCTAAAATGAAGACCGGGAAATTCCTCTGGAAACACATCAAAAAAATTCCTTCATAATAGGAATGTCTTCAAGGATGGTTGCTTCCTAAGACTCAATCGTATGAGGAAGATATGAATGCTCATAGGGAAGTAATATCCATGAATTAGATGATACTACTAAATAATATGAATCCTTCTCCTTGAACATGTACAAAATAGGGGGTGGATTCTCCATATAGAGAGTCATTTCACTCTCATAGTAAATTATTTTTTCTCTATATAATGAAATCCAATACATGATAAGAATTTCATAAAATTCCACCAAAGGGATTATGATGAAGTTCACCAGAAATTTAAATCCACAAATTATGATAGGGGAGGAGTTATATTCATGGGATGTAATTATTTCCCCATTTTTTGTTCTCACTAACATCTTTACTTCCCTGATTTCTGGTGGTGTTGGGATTGTTCTATTAAACTTTTGGGATATAAAATAATGCATAAAACTAGAATCAAAAAGAATGTTCTCTATTCTGAAATTAATAACTATCATACCTATAACCAATTCATTTTCAGGGTTCATTTTAGTGGTTGTGATGAAAAATCCATGCCTTTGTTTCCTTGGGGGTTGTTGGTTACCTCCGAAAACCCTTATCTTAGGGAACTAGTTTGAAAAGTGCCATGGTTATTTGTAGTTGAAGAAATGAACAATCTGTTTAGGGTTAAATAGTGAATTATTCTCCTCTGTCACAGCCATGGGTTTATCCTTTAAATAGTTAATGGCCAGGTGCCCTTCTCTCCCACACCTAAATCATTTCCTCATCCCCTTCAATAAATTTCCAGGGTTCTTCTTTCTTCACCTTTGTAAAGTGGGGTGTTGGATATTATTAAGAAATGTTATGTTTTTTCATCAGACCTCTAGAATTAAAGTCCAAATTATAATTCGTATCCCTATGATACCCCTGAGATTCTCTGATCACTATTTCGACATTGAAGGAACATCGTACAATTTCCACATAGCTCTTGATGTCATGGATTGCTAGAGATTTCTGTAAGCTAGGTTTTATCCCCCCAATGAAGCGGCCAACCTTACATTCGGGGGTAACGACGAAGTCAGAGGTGTATCATGCAATATGTGTGAATTTTTCCTCGTACACTCTGATGGATTTGTCGTTTTTTTTCTTGAGAGCAAGGAAGTCCCTTTACATATTAAGTTAGAGGGTTTGAGAAAAATATTTATCGAAAAACTTTTTCCAAAAAACCATCCATTCCAATTCCTTGATCTCCTCCATATGCTTTTTATTTTTGATCAATTTCCTCCTTTGATTAGCTTTTCCCTCCATACGATAAGCATCCAGAAGTAAATTCTCTTTTTCAAAACATTGAAGGATGGAGAATATCTTCTTAATGGATTTGACCCTTTGTTTGATGAGTGAGGTATTATATGATCCATTAAAAGTAGCAGTACTTTGTCTCATGAATCTCTAGATTGTGACTTGTTATTTCTTAAGGGTGATTGAAAATTCTTTTTGATCAACGTTTCTATTCAAAACAAGAGTTAACTGAGAGAGTATCAAGAAAAATTTGCTGACTCTATCTCCCATTGGATTGGGCATCTCATTAGAACAGTCGTCACATTGATCTTCGAATTGAATATTAGCTTAAGTACTCCTATTATTATCTATTGGCTGGAGTAAAATGAATGTTAGGGGTAACATATAAAGGGTAACCCAAAGAAAAAAAAATAACTTATAAATTACTTTTATTTCCTTAACATATGAATTTATAGGCTTCAATCTATTTTTCCATGATCTACTACACAACATATATTATTAGGGGAATTTTTTTATTCCCTTAATAATGGTTCATACTAATCTTATAAATTTATAAAAGCATATCCCCAAGGAGATTCATAACCAAGATTGTATCAAGGCCTATTGTAGTGCACCGGTTCCCATTAGATTCTAGCTCGATGTGGTGTTTTCGGGTTTTACCCCTTGATACATCTATACCAGAGCTGCCTATACCTGATTGTATCTAGACCAAGATGTATTTTCATGAAAAAAACTTACTTAATACTCACAAAAATTTAGGGATTTTTTATCATACATAGACTTATATCTAATGATTTCACCATGGTTTTCTAATCCTAATGCCAAAAAGAACTAAACCTTACATGTGATACCAACTATAACAATCATGCTCTTTATTTCACACTTAATCATAATTTATTACACAAAATATTCACTTGATAATACATATAATATGGATAGGTCTAGTTTCATTGAGGATTAGGAAAATTACATAACTACTTAAAACAATAAATACACATCTTTATTTAAAACATCTTTTTCATAACCCAACACATTCCTTCGTATTTAGTATTACATGGGATAACCAGAGGACATGCATAAGAAAAGGGTGAGCTATAAATCCTAATAAGTGATTAAAAATTTCATAAAATGAATAATAAATTACATGTTATTAAATAGGCATATAAATGGATCATAATATAAACATGTACATAAAATCATGGTATATCATGATTATCATAACATGGATATGTGGCAATAACATTTAACATGATATTACCATGATCCAAGGATCATTGGACATGGAGCATGAGTTAACCCTCATTTCACTTTTATGAGCATGATTACACCCTCATTTCACTTTACGTAACATGATACTAGTCCTTACCCAATGCATTGGATTTCTATTAGGGTGCACCCTTCTTAATCATTTAATTTCATGCATAAGTGTTCTATATGGATTATATAACATGGATTCATTAAAAATCACCATTTATTACAAGATAATGGAATGTGGAATGCATAAATCAAACTCTATAATAATTAATTAAATTTTCATTTTGGTGAATACCCTTGATAATGAAATGGTCATATTAATCACTATACAATAACTTCATCTTGGAAAATCGCAGTGCAAATTTGGTATCATAAAAGCGTGACATAAGAATTCATAAAAATGGATGATGAGAGATAAAGAGGTTTATAATCATACATACATGAAATTTAATGTAAGGGGGTAATATATATACATTTCCAAACATATGTAAGGGAATTTAGATTCATAAAACAAAATAATTTCTTGAATGTGAATGAGGAGAGATAAATCCCTTATAGAATTTCGGCATAGTAACAGGTGAATATGGGATGAATTAATTAGAGATAATTTTTTCTCCAATCATTCCATTATAAATAGGGCAGTATAGGGAAGGTATAAAATCATAACAAATTTTTTTTAATTTAAAATAAAAGGGAATAAAAATATAAATAAACTTGGATAAAAATGAGACAGGAAAAATCCCTTACTTGGAAGTGTGATCCAAATGATTGGGAGATTCTTGATAAAGGAATCTTAGTAGATTTGGGATTTTTGGGAGGATACTTTAGATATGAGGGTATAGAAGGGACGTTATAAAATGGTTTTTACTGAAGATACGTAGGATCTTGTGTGGTTTTATATAGGAAAAGAGAGGGAATTATTTATTATTTAGCTTTTGGATACCACACATTAAACTAATCAAAACCACAACCAAAAAATAGATTTTCCCCTGATTTTTTCCAAAGGGGAGTGTTAAATATTATTTTATATGTCCAATGGCCAAACTTATTAAAATATTAGGATTTCTTATGTAGATGCGAGTCACACACACAAGGAAATCATTTTAAAAGTTAAAATGTTGTATAAGTCTGGGAGGGTCCACTAAGGATCCATAAAATTAATAAAACAAAACTAAAATCACATTATTATAAAGGAAAAACATATATTTTCTAAACATCCCATTTATAGTATTTTATTACAACACTATTGGGTCATTATGATGTCATAAAACACATTATATATTTAAACAGAATTTAATGTTTGCCAAAAAATTTGATTATCTCAAAAAATTATAAAAAATTCATAATTGGAAAATTTATACATCCTGATTCCACAAATAAAAATAATTTTATCTAAATAATTTTCTAAATATGTGAATTTCCACTTTTAAAATAAAAACTGACATTTATTGAAAATTCATTGGTTTTCACCAAAAGCAGTTTCCAAACCTTCATAAAAATTACAATTATATTTATTATAATTATATGGTCATTTATGTTTAAAAAGGAATTTATTAATAATAATATTTTATTAAAATATTATTTAATTCCAATATTCCATTATCTCATCAAGATATATTTCTTAATTGAATATTAACTAAAAATACAGTTTTTTCACTAAAAACCATTTATAATGTAATAATAATGAAATGAAAGTATATTATTTATGCAAAAAAATAAAGAACGTAATCATAGTGTTAGGGTCTTATTACATAACCCCTTATAACTCGCTCAAAAAACCAAATGGTAAGGTGTGCGATGGTGAGAGACTCTTCGGGTGGATTGAATAACATTTCTCATGTGGTAATATCTATCAACATCAACTTCTCCTATAGTCAGTTCCGTCCAATCTTAACGTGTTGAAGATTTACTTGGTCTTGGTCATGAGTTATTTCCAATGATGCTACCACCATTACGAGCTCTGAAAAATGGGCTTTTTGAAGTAATTATAATGGATTAGTCCATCGTTTCCTTTTTCTTATTAAATTGGATTTGGTAAAGCCTTATATTTATAAAAATCATGTGATCATTGTTTAATGGATTTATTAGCTACAGTAACAATTCATAACGATATTTTAAAATCAAAAAACATTAAACCAAGGTAGTGCATATGTTTTATATAACCATTTTACATAATAACACATTTAAATAGATCAAGATGAATTTTAATTAATAAAGGTTTGGTTCCTTACAAACCATATTAAGAAATATGGTGGATAGTATCATTATATTATAACCTCATTAATTAATCAAATTCAATAAATAATTTCGACATAGATGAAAATACTTTTAAAATATAAATGGAAAATTTCTTGAGGAAATTACACTTTTCAATTCAAAATCACTTAATCAAAAAAATCTAAAATATATAAAAATAATATTTCTATAAATATTCATGGAAAAGTTTATATTAATCTTCATAAAAATATTAATTTTGATGGAATTAAATGTTTTTTTTTGCGGTTTATGTTAAAACAATGATTTTGTTCACACCTTTGTTAAAACGTTTCTCATTTAGAAAAGGAAAATAATATTAATTTTAAAACATTTTATAAAATTTAAAAAATGGTTAAAAAATACTCTAATAAATCATTTTATAACATTAAAAACATTCTTGATAAAAAAAATTAAAATATAGACATTGAAGAAAAACATTTCCAATTGTAAGAAAAACGATGTCAGTTTTCCTAAAAAGTATTATTTCTATATCTTGAGTATTTATGATATGAAAATGAAACTAAAACTTGTAATCTATATAAATAAATCTATTAGAATAAAATAAATTGGTTTTATGAATAAATTATTAAATAATACCCCATATGGATACTTAACCCAAATCAATCCTGAATAATAATGAGAATGTGAAATAAACCCTTACCTCAAGTGATTATTTCATTGAATGTTCTATAAAATCCTATATAACAAATTATATTCTATTATAATTATATAATATAATATTTATAATACTTATAATATCATATATTTTCTAATTATAATACTTCAACCAAAATTTATTAATAATTCCTTATTGAAATCATCATTTTATGGTGTTAACTGTTTCATTTTTCATGGAAGCTTAAAATTGGAAGTTCTATTCCTTATACATTTATGATGTTTGAATCATCCAAAAAATTGTACTAATGGTATAATTATAATATATACTAAATATATACATTTTTAAAGTTATCCATAAAATGTAGATATAGAGAAATAATTTACAATGTTCATGGAGACGGTATGTCGTACATACACATGATCTCTATATTCATTTAATAATAAAAATAATGAAGGAAATATAAATATTATTTTATCATCCATAACCATATTTATATGATTAATAATGTGTATATATATATATATATTAAATATATCCTTGTTACCATCCAAAAAAAGTATAAACAAAAATGAATCACGTCGCATCAAGGAGGTGTTAGTCCACACGTATACATGATTGACGTTATTGTTTTACAATAGATGGGAACGTAATAAGTTAGATATGAAATTATAATTAATGAATAAAATTTATTTAATAAATATAAAATATAAACTTTAAACCCATTATAAAAACCATCCATGAAATATGGTGATGGAAAATTAATTATATCATTATGTTGAGGTGGTCTTCCATATATGTTCTTGAGCAATAAATTCTCTACCAATTTAATAAAATAGAGGGCGAATAATTGTGGTTAAATAATCAAAATAAATTTTTATTTTATTTAGCATACTTAATTTTTTCTTTTTACGATGAATACCAATGATTTATAAGAGTTGGAAGAACAGATAAATTTAATGTTTTTTTTCTAGGATGGTTACCTATTATATGGTACGCCTCCTTTATATCCGTTCTTAAGGACCCTTGGAATGTTCTTTCAAGAATAAAGAAATTAATTCATTTATAGTAATGTTTATGAAAAAAAATTAATTGGGTTTTTTCAATTTATATGGATCATATTGGTGCAATGAACAGAAAGCATGGGTGGAATTTTATAAGTGGGGAGACGACACAATTGGAATTAAAAGATGTATTTAAATATAATAAATTAATTTTCATGTGACATTAGAACCATGGGGATATAATTTAGAATGTAATTTATTTTATTTTGTAAATTCCTTCATCAAATAAAACTTGTACATTTTTAATGGGTATTTTAAACCATATTTATTAATTTATCCTCTTAGTAAACCAATTTTAACATTAACAATGGTAACAACCACTTCCATATTAAAGGGATAACATTTTAATTATAAGGTAAAACTTAACTCATGAATGGAAAAATAATTTTATTTTACACCATTTCCAATCATAACAATCCTATTTTAATATTTTTATGATTTTTATATATTTAAAAAAAATTATTTTTCATAAAATATCATTATTGTCATTTTTGAATCTTTTCATTTATTTCGACATTAAAGTAATATAGTTAAAAATTTATTCAAATATCAACTCCTTAACCAAAAATTATACATTATTATTAACCATAAATGTATTTTGAATCCATGATTCATCCAAATAAATATTGATTTTCAGGTTTTTAAAATCATTTACCATGATTTTTCTATTGCTTGCACAAGCATTGTGTCAGCATTGAGTAAGAATTTAAGGTAATTATACCATTACTAAACATTATAAAAATATTTAAAAAACATATATAAGTTAATTATGTTTAAAATAAAGTTTTAAATTCATTAATACCATATTTTTATCCAATTTTAAATTTTTTTAAAAAATAAAATCAATAGAGTGAGATTTGTTATTTTCTTTACATAAACAATATTAGTATCTTTATCATCGAAAAATGGCACAAAAATTGCATTGATTATAATTTATGATGTATATGGTCTATTTATTCTCATTAACGTAAATAAAGGAAAGTATTCGGTTGATTTTAAGACCTTATCTCATGGTTTTAACCCTGTATTACCCATTTTACCCTTCCCTATGGTGTAAATATTTATAATTGTTACTATTCATAACGACCAAAAGAAAAGGTAATTATTTAAAAACAATAACCTCTTTATTCCAAATATGTTATAAATTTTTAAATACTCAATCTATAGAAGTTTCAGAAATCAATTTTAATATTAAAAATGAATGAAAAACAATTTTTAGAAAAATGCCTTTTAAGCATTAAAATTAACTTATATAGAAATCATAAATATGTATAAATAAAATGGAATTAATTAATTTATTATAAAACATATGGATTATATTTAACTATAATAAAAAATTAATAACATAATGTAACTTTAATATTACTTTATTTAATGGAAATAAATTAGAATATTTGAAAGATCGGTATTTTTCACTAGTCACTAAAAAATAATTTATTTCACAAAAATACAAAACAAATTCCCTAAGTTAATTTTCAAATTATAATTTAAAACATTATTTTAAATTTATGAAATAAAATTTCTAAAAATATATGAAATTAATTATAATTTCCCCTAAATAATGCAATAAAATCATTTTTGAACAAAATGCATTTTTGAAGCATAAAATGACTTCAATGAAAATTAAGTTCTTATTTAATAAGAATTGATTAGATAATTTTTATTTAGTATTAATATTATATATATATATCATATTTCATTCACTCATATTCATACCCCCTAATTCAACAGCCAGGTTATAACTGTCGTATTTTAATAATAAAATTTTTATAATATATATCAATTCAATTGAAGCTTGGGATTTTGATTTAATAAATATATCAAGATTATTGTTATTTTAAAATTAATACATGGGGTTAAACATTCTATCCATACCCCCAAATTAATATCACCCACACAATGTTATCTCATACATAAAAGGTTCAATATTCGAAAGTACATTTATTGAAAACCCACATCGTTCATAAGGAAAATAAAATTTCCTTTGAAAAAGGGAAGTGGTAAACATAACCTTTACATGAAATAACACATAATTGGTTTCATATATAAGGATAAAAGTAGTGGTATGTTAATATATATACCTGGAGAATAAAAATAATGTCCAAGACTAATATATATTTATTGATAATATTGTCATGATAAAGTTAATGGCCACAATTTCAGTGTTGAGTGGTTAAAATATCTTTTGTTACTAAAAAATTAAGATAAAAGATTGAAATTGCAATATCAATATCCTTTTATTAAATTTAATTTATTATTTTACTATCAGGACAAATGACACAATAAAATTTACTGATTTATTTATTTTAATTTCATAAGAACAATTTCATCCTTTTGTTATGTTGTGATGAATTTCTAATTCATCTCTTACTACATTAAAAGAATATGTAGTATGAATTTTTCATGCCAGAATAACTAAAATAAACTTTTAAAAAATCATAAGATCTATAATATAATGAAAATTTATTTCTTTAAACACTTAATTATTTCCCAAAACCAAAATCGTTATCATAGGTTATCCAATCTTGATACATAACACACAATGTTCAACCAAATCCATTCTATAAATAGATAACCTTAATACTCCTTCAAAATATGTTTGAAATTTTTTGAAACCCAAACATATAAAATATTTTATCAAAAATGTATCCCCAAAAAACATAAAGTAGATCATGATGTCACATACCAAACATGTGAATACCTTGATCATATAATCTCTTAAAGCTTAATAATAACATGAATCATTATAAAATCTTAATGAAAAAATATATTCCTCAAAAATATACATAATACTTATTTATAAAATAAAATCACATACTATTGAATATATTCTATAAATCCAAAAACACAATAAACGTCATTAAATATGACCTAAATCACTTTTTTATCAAATCAATAATCAATTTCATGGTCCCTAGTACTATTCCATATAATTTAGCCATATCAATAATCTATTTAGCCCAAATAAAAAATATTAGCTCAACATATGTCATATATTAAGGGTTATCATTCCATCAATCAAATTTTTTCTATAAAATATTACCTTAATATTAAATCAAAATTTTAATTTATGGCTATCAATAATCATATTCTTGAAAATAATTAATAATATTTGAATCCCAATACATAAACACTTCAATAATTTCACATAAATGTTCAAAATATGATAGGTAATTCCCTATTATAAGATTTATCTATTGGATTTGGGTATTAAAATAGATAATTACCATGTTCCCCACACATTATACATTTAAAAATAAATTTATTATTAAGAATAACTTCATATATTTCCATAAAACTCGTCATTTTTCATCGATAATTACATTCTCTATGTCCTTATTTTACACTCCTAAAATCGTTTCTCATTCCCTTGTGAGATTTCCTTAGGTGATTCTTCGCACATTATCTACATGTTGTAATATGAATCTCCTCCCCTCCATTATCATTAATAAAACTCACCCAATATTAGGCATTTTAGGGAACTCACCCAATATTATATTGATAATTATACAATGAGATATATGATTAGGTATAATCACAAGGATTCACTTTCATTCTACCATTTCATTTGGTCTATCATGAGGGAAATAATATCATTTTATATCATATTTATCATTAACATCATTCATCTTGGTTCCATACATTCACATAAAAACATATTTTGAGCCACAATAATCATAGTGACATATCAACAAAAATAATTTATAGATTTTCCAAACCATATCACATTATTTCCACAAACTAATACAATAGGTTTAAACTAGTACATCCATGATCATCATATATTTAAATCCTTCCTAATGGTTCATAAATAAAATGTGAATTAATTCAATCATATTACTTGGGAGTGTCAAAACATGTGTCCATTTAGGGTTCACTCACCATGCACTAGAATGATGGTTGAGATATACCCATGGAACTCTTTTCAAAGTAAAAAACCCTTGATTCATATATGATAAAAAAATATCCACCTATAGTGTATGAACATATATGTATTTTTAGGAAAACCTTATAATCTCTAACATATCAAAACTTTAGGATATTATCCAATACATATACTTTTCCTCAAATTATGTCATTAGGATGAATTATAAAATAAATGTTTTTCAAAATCTAGTTCCCAAGGTTTGTACTAAAATTCCTCTAATACCAACTTTAAGACCAAGAACCTAATTTCCCCAAGGTGATGGTTAGTTTGTTACATTGGTACTGGTTTTAATCAATCACATCCCCAAGGCCTTAATAGTATAGTAGTCTTGAAGAACTAGATACATTCTTTAATCTCGCATTACATTTAATAAAAGGAAATAAAATATAGTGTTATCTTTCATAAATCCATTATTACCTCTATAATATCCTTGCCTATAAATCATAATACACTTCCTGATATCATGATAAAGAGAAACATTATAAAGGGGTGAGATTAAATTCTAAACATGGGAATTCACATTAAAGAAACTATCATAGTATAGATACAAAATGAATAATATGGAAAAAATAAATAAGATAAAATAATCTAATATAAGTAATCACATGAACTTGAATTTTATCCATGGATAAAATCATTGTTTGAATAATCACATGAAATAAAAAAATGGTTTCGTAATGATGGATTTCATAATTTATGACATATAAAATTTACTATCAAGTACTAATTATAAGATATATTAAATAAATGGATAAGGCCTTAGACAAATACCAAATCTGTATTTTATCATGATATATAGTGATGTATCAAGGGGTTGTGTATTTTTAGGGCCCTCAAATCACTTAATAATTTTATTCATTCATCAAATGAATCAACAATATAACTTAATAAACATTCTTTAATAATCAAAAAAAATTTGTATAGAAAGAACAAGAATAATGAATTTCAATTCTTACCCCCATCCAAACTAATAATAAACCATAGTAATATATATTATGGATGATATCATTATATTATATCCTCAATAATGAATAATATTCAATAAATAATTTTCCATAGATAAAACACTTTAAAATGATAACTATGAATTTTTTGAGGAAAATACCCTTTCTCTTTCGAAATCACTTATTCAAAATATAGAAAGTTCCAAAAAAATTTGAAAAATAATTTTATTTATAAATAACAATGGATATTTTTAATATAATATTTAAGTGAATTATAATTTATGATGGTGGGAAAATGTTTCATCCAATGTGTGTTAAAATAATTATATTGTTCACACCATCGATAAAAAGTACCTCATTTGGAAAATAAAAATAATTATCATTTAAAACATTTTATTTAGAGTACAAAATTTGAAAAAAAATTATTTTATAAATAATTTTATAACTTTTAAATCATTATTGAATACATTTTAAAAAACATATGTACATAGAAGAAAAATATTCTTCATCGAAGGAAAAATAAGGGTAGTTTCTGTTAAAACATTATTCCAGTCTCTTGAGTACTTAAGAGAGGAAAATGAAAGGAAAAAATTAATTTCTATAAATAACCAAAGTGGAATAAAATATATTTGGATTAATATATAATAATAAAATAATTCCCCAAATATATATTTCAATGAAAATAATTTTTATTAATGGTGAGATTGTGAAATAAACCCTTACCTCGAGTTCGACTTGCTTCAAAAGTTATCTAAACTCTTTTATAATAAATTTATATTTATTATAATTATATAAAAATAATTTTCATAATTATAAAATCATATATTATCTACATATAATATTTCAACACCCATTTATTAATAATTCCCTATTAAAATGATCATTTCTAAGTATTGATTATTTCCTTTTTCATGGAAGATTTGATTTTGCAGTTCTGATCTTTGTACTTTTATCATGGTTAAGTCAAATCAATAATTTTATTCATGATATAAATTTATTATATAACAATTATATACATATTTATAATCACCCATAAATGGTTGAGTTAGAAAATTGATTAGCACCATTCATTGAGATGGTTGGCAGTACAAACACATGAATGTTGTTATCATTTCCAAATGAAAAGAATGAACTAAAAGATAAATATTATTTTATCATCATAGAACAATGATTATATCATAAATAAAATTTATATTCATTAAACATATCATTAATACTATAAAAATGTTGCAAACATGAAAAATATCCTCGCTTCACGAAGATGGTAGTCCACAGGTACAGATGAGCGACATTGTCGTTTTGTAATGAATGTGAAGGTAATAAGATATATCTGATATTATAATTAAATAATAATAATTATTTCACAAATATAATAAATATCCTTTATAATCATTATAATAACCAACTATAAAATATGGTGATTGAAAATTAATTATATCGTTATGTGGTGGCGATAGTCTATACGTACGCACGAGCGATACTTTCACTTACCATTTTATGAAAAAAAACGGTGAATAATGGTGGTTAAATAATAAAAATAACATTTTAGTTTATTAAGTATGTTAAATATATTTTTTTTTATGATATATAATACATATTTATATAAAGCATAAGAATAAATAAACTGATAGTGGCGAGTAGGGTGATTCTCTCATATTTGGTAGGCCACCTTTAGATCCCTTCTTAAGAACCCTTGGACTGATGTTTTAAGAAGATAATAAAATATAGTTCATGTATAGGTAAATCTATAAGAAAAGTAGGTAAATTTTTGTGGAGATATATGGATAAAAGTGGTTAAAATAGATAAGGAGATGTTTCCTTTTATAAGTGAGGGAGAGGAAACACTTGGAATTAATAAAAAAAATAAATGTAAAAAATAATTTTCATGTGAAATTGGCACCCTGGGAATAATATATAGAATATAATATATTATATGGTTGAATTATCTTCAACCAATAAAATATGAAATTGTTTATGTGATTAGTTAAACCTTATGTTTGGTTTTACCCATTAGTTGACTAATTTTATCTTTTACTACAATAAAGACTTTTTCAATATTAAAGGGTTATAATTTTACTTATAAGTTAACAATTGGATCATGAATGAAAAATGGGAGATATTTCAGACCATTTATCATCCAAATTTTTCTTCTTTAAATTATTTATTATTTTTAAATAATTTAATAATATATTATTTTCCATAAAATATCATTAATTTTATTTTTTACACTAATTATTTAATTTTAATTTAAAGACCTAAATATAAAAAATGAATTAAAATATAAATTATTTAATTATAAATTATACATTATTATTAACCATAAAATTCATTTTATGCAAAAATAAATTCAAAAAAATTACTTTTGATTTTTTTTTAAACAGTTTATTTGACTTTTTACTACTTTCATAATCATTGTGTTAGTGTTGACTAAGAAATGAAAGAAATTATATGATTTATAAAAATTAGAAAATACCATAGTAAAACTAAATTACACATGTTGAAAATAATCTTTTATATTCATTTATAACATATTTTTATCCCTATGTGAATATATAAAATAATTTAAAAGGAAGAGAGTGAACTTTTGGAGTTCTCTTTTCTTAAAATAATATAAATTTTTTTTTATCATGAAAAAATAACAAAAAAATGAAATATAATGGAATTTGAGATGGGTTTGGTTAAAATAATCAAAAAATATTAAATAAATTATAGTTTTGTTTTGATTTTTAGATATTATATGACGGTTTTAACAATGTTTTTCCCATTTTACCCTTAACAATGTGACAAATATTTATCAAAGTTACTATTCATACTGAAAAATAATAAAAGGGAACTATTTTAAAATTTTGAACCTCCCGCTTCTAATTTTAGTAACCATTCATTAATATTCAATCTCTATAATTTTTGGGGTTCCATGGAATATAGTTTCATATAATGATTCACACTTTACTTCACGCTTCTGGAAGGGATTGCATAAATTGATCGGTACATATGTTTTATTGAGTATAGCTTTAAACCCATAGATGGATGGTAATTCAGAGCAAACTATATAGGTTCATGAGGATATGTTGCGAGCATGTGTACTTAACTTTGGTGGGTCTTGGGAGAAGCACTTGGATTTAATAAAGTTTTCCTATAACAATAGTTATCGGAAAACAATACAGATGGCACCGTATGAGGCGGTTTATGGTAGGCCTTATAGATCACTACTATACTAGATGGAGGCTGGTGAGTCATAGTTTTTGGGACCGAGTCTTATGCAGGAGACATCGGAGTAGGTGTAGTTGACTAAAAAATGTATGGCTTTTTCACAACCAGTTCTTTTAAAATTATTTATTTTATTAATTTTACTTGTATCAGGTTGTTCGGGTTGAATCTATGATTAAATTTTTGAGTTTTTATTTAAAAACAAAAGTTCTAGGCATGGCGACATCGGGTGCACAAGTAGAGCACGGTCTGGGAAGACCGTGCGTCTTCACCTAGGTTTTCCTAAATCATGCATGATGTTCAAAAATTAATAAACAAAATTAAATTTAAATGATTTAAAAATAATAATACTAATATGGTTATTATTGTGAATAATAATAATTTTGTTATTATGTTGATTGTTTTGAAGTTTATTGTTATTTAGATTATTATGTTTATTATAATCCTTAAAATTATTATTATTATGTTTAATATCAATATTATTATTATTGATTTGAATTTAGTTTTTTATTTATTTCTCTATTTATTTATTTATTCTTTGTTTCTTAGTGTTCAGCCACCCCCCCCCCCCCCCATCGTGCCCCTTCTCCCCCTACACCCCTTCTTATCATGCCTACCCATACTCCTCCCTGTGCACTGCTAGTAGGAACCCCTACCCTCCCACGTTCGGTGATCTCCCCTCCCTCGGGATACCCCACCATCCACATCCTCCCTCTCCCTTGTTGCGCCACCCAAACCTCCCCTTGGCCACTCCTATGGTTTTCACCCATCTTCCTCTGGTGGGATTTTCTCCAGGGCACTACCTAGGTTTCTTTTCTCCGTGACCCACACCTGTCGGCCTCTCCTCTAGGGCACATGCCTTCCCCTGATAATCCCCTCTCCCTCCTTCAGTAGGGTTTTGGTTCATTTTTATTTGTATTTTTAGGTTTATAGCGGATAGGATATTATATTTACGGTTAATTCTTGATAATATTCGTTTTTTTGTTTTATTTATGGTTCAATTGGGTTATTTTCATGGTGCGAAATTGGTTTTAGAAAAGGTTAATTTCGTGATTGGTTTTAAAAATAATTTTTCTCATGTGAAATTGGGTGGTTTCACATGCATACAATTGTTTTTTTAGAGTTTATTTTTATTGATTAATTTGACAAGTTCTTTTACTATTACATGTGGTTCAAAGATGGTATTTGATAAAAATTAAACATGTTTTTAATTTTAAAGTGGCATTTTTTGTGGAATTTGGGTATATTCCATGTGTTATGACTTGGCGTGCACCTTGGTAATGTTTTATAAATAATGAAAATTACTTATTTCATTTTAAAAGTGGTGAAAAACTATTTTTTAAAGAATTTGGTATTTTTATTAGTTGGAATTGGTTTATTAATGTGAATTTGGGTGTAATTTTCATATAAAACCATGGTTTTCCTCATTTGGTTTCTTAATAAATTGTACAAATGGTTTATTTAATTTTTCAAGTGGTACGAATCACGTTTTCAAGGAAACATATGATGCAAATGTGTGTAGGTGTGTTTTTTCAAAGGGAAATGCATAATTTGGAATGTTTGGTTTGTCATGCATTTTTAATTGTAAATTTTAAATGGTTTAAATTATGAAATGCATGTTTTGGAATTGATTCTGGTTTATGTGATGATTTGAAAAGTCATTTGGAAATGGATTAATTGATTATGTGATTTTCTTTAAATATTTTCATTGGGTTTTATGAGTTATGTAAGTGGTGTGAAATGTATTTTCCAATGGATTATTATGTGCTTGGGTTTAAAGAGTGTTTTTGGTGTAAATTTTTTTGTTGCTAATTTTGAATTGTTTCATAAATTGTTTTATTGATTTATTAAATTATATGAGTATTGTGTGGTCCTTGATTGGTATTTTTGAGTCAATTGATCTAATGAGACTTACCTGTGTGTTCTTAGGTAAGTATATATATATATTATTCACTATAACATTTATAGTCAACCATAGAAATAAATATACATGGATGGAGCAAGGTGTCCCCAAGTATATATATGATAATGCATACGTAAGTGAGTGGAGACTAGTATATTCATAAAAGCATATATGTAAAGATCCCCTTACATGCATTCATGTCCATGAAGGTGTGTGTGTATGGGCTAGAGGTCCTTATATATATGTGAAAGTGCACATACTTAGTGGTGAAGTAGAATCACTTCGTTTTATAGCACCACAGTTTGGATGTTTAGTTTGGTTCTTCCCCAAGTTAGGTCCCCTATGCCTATACCATTAAATTGAATTCTTTAATTTTAATTGAGTATTTTAAAAAGTATCTTTTTATATTAAATATTATATTTATGCTACGAAAATTGATAGGGATGCTCTATTTCGGTGTTTCCTTTATTTTTCAGGTTCACATTAAGTGTTGGCATGTGTATTTTCCATTAAAATATGATCCCAATATTGTTTAGGATGCATATCATTTTAAATTCTTAAAAGTAGTTTCTAAAATTGTTTTGGGTGTGTGGTGGGTATTTCTAAAAATTTTGGTGTGTATATTAGTTGTGAAATTTTATTTAAATGATTATGGATTCTTGGATTATTTTAAAAAGGGGAATTTTAATGATTTTGTATGTTATAAAAATTTTATGGAATTTGATGTGAAATTTCAAGTTGTTTTAAAATAAATGATTCTGTTGTTGTTAATTATATTTTCAAATGGATTTCAAACGTGAAATTGTTGGCTGAGTGTGTTTTCTAAATATAATTTATTATTTTTGAAATAAGGAGGCATGTTTGACACCTTTAAAATGATTTATAAATTTGAAAACCCCTCTTGAGGTATTACCCATTGTTTTAGAAACAATATGCGTATATTAAATGTGCGATTTGTTATATGTGCCTACTGAAGAGGTTTGTGCCTTATTGTGTGACTTATAAAGGGGGGATGCGCTCAAGGAGGGAGGTCAGTGGTGAGGGGTTGGATGTGTTTTTGAGTAATGAAAATCAGAAGTTCTTATATGATTTCTTGATAAAAACTCACCAACACTTGAAATTGAGCACATGGGAATCCAGGGTATCTATGTGGGAAGACTAGGACTTGTACGCTAAATGATATGGAAGTAGTTCATCCTTGTTCTATCTAGTACGATTGATTCTTACAACACTAACAATACATTATGATGATTGATTGGAGACCACTAGGTTATGAGTGTGTTCCCTACTAGTGTCTCATGAATGAGAACGTGGCACATTGTGGTTTCTATACCATGGTTTAATGGTGTACGAGGATCCTAGTCCCCTAACTAAAACTAGGTGCTTTAGGATTTTTCATGGTGATTATGATATGATTATCAATTCAGTTGTTTCATTCATGTTCCCTCTTTTCTGAAATCCATATTTTTAATCTAAATGGGGCTTCTTTCATTTTGAAATGTTAATACATGCTTGGATACTTTTATTAAACGAAGTGGAAAAGAAATTATTTTCATGAAAATACAAGTTTGTTAGGTGAATTTGAAAAGAATGAGAATAATTATTTTAGTATGTCTTATTTTCAAGATATTATTTTTTTGGTTTCTTTTTAATGTTAAGGGAATAGGGTGAAGTTTTACTATGGCATTTCTATTGAGCATCATGGTGATCATGCCTACATTATTTCTTCAGTTTGAGGTTTCTCTATTCATGGTTTTATCTTGCAGCGAGTGTAGTGTTTATGTTCCATTGTGACCCATGAGGTCACTTGAGGTATATTTCGCTTCTTATTTTATTTTATTTTCCACTCCTAGTGTTCTTTTTGTTTTGTTTAGTTCTTAATCTATTAAATTTATTTTTCATAAAGGACAATCTTTTAAAAAATGTATTATTTTGATTCTTGTCACTAGTTGTCAGCCTGTGGGGACCAGGAATGCCCCTAGGTACTAGCTGTAGACTAGATCTAGATGTGGGTCAGATGGAGACCCAACATGGTTTATGACAAAATGATATTAGAGGAGGTTCTCTCTTTTTGGTCTTTTTTATTGGGAATGAGTCATGGTAGACCAGAGCTGGGATTATTTTAACATAATATTCTGGTTATGAGTATGGTTTCTGGCCAGCATACCTCAGAGTGGGACATGAGTTACTAGGGTAAATCAGTTTCAAGTGAGTATTTTGGTCCTTGTAGTTCACTGATGTCTGGGAAAAGAAAAGTGATTTGAGTCATTGGTCTTTGGGAGCTCACAAGGCCTAGAAATCCATGTGGAACCAGGTAAATTTTCTTAAAACAATCACTGTGATAGTGGAGTTACTAGCGTATGGTCTCTAACTATATGTCCATGTTTCCCATCGACACCCATTTCCACTTGAAAGGTATTCTGACTCCTTCGGTTCCAAAAAATGATTTTTGAAAACCCTTTTTTGAAAATTTTGATAATTGAATTTTAAAATAAGAATGGTTTTATTTGGTTCTTGGATCTATTTTTTACCTAGTGTATTCCCCCATAATGAGGTAGTGCACGGTTGAAGTGTGGAAATGGGTGATTCTCTGTGGGGGTATCCTCCAGTTGATTAGTCTAAGAACCTTCTTCTTCTTCATGAACACCAGAATATGAATCCACCTCTCTTTTTTCGATCTACTAGATCTTCTCACAGTAGTAGATAAAATGCAAGAAGAGTTGGAAGAAACATTGGCCACTTGGGTTGCATGGGTTGTTGACTGTGGAGTTCAACATCATTAGGTCTGCAAATCCTGTATGGAAGTAGTGAAAGAAATTCCAATGGGGAAAATTGGAAGCAGAATGGATTTTTCGGTGTGGGATAATGTTTTAAAAAGGTCCTTTGGTTATTTCTATGATTTCTTCTATGTATGATATTGTGTTAATCCTCACATGTAGTGAATCTAGTCATAAGAGGTAGTTATGGAAACTTGCAGAAATTGTGTTCTACTATAGAATCAGGTTATTGTTATTCTTTTTGAAAAGTCTCTGCCAGTTTCATGGGTCAGGTTTGGTGAAACTTTGTGGTTTCATGTTCTCACTCAACAGAAGAGTTGAAGATTTTTCAACCTTCTAGGAACCTTAGAATTGATAAAATCATGTTTCCTTTGGGAAATCCTGAACATCTCTATTTTAGAGTAAGGTTTCCATTACAGGTCCTTTATTTTAGTGAAGGGTTGTGTAGAAAAATTGTATGTCAAAGCATGAAACATCTAATGGTGATGTTTGGGTCATGGTATGTTCATTTATGGAACCATATGAAGTTTCATTCACAGGGTTTCTGAAGCCTAACTGTAAGATAGTATATGCTTAAATCATTAGAGCTCCAACCACAGGTCTCTGAGTGAATTTGTTACATAGTTAGGAGAACCCCAATGGTGTGAATGGTTTGGATCTGAGTTCTATTCTCAGTGTGGGAGATGGATATGGTTTAAGAAATTGGTGTATTTGTTTTGTTTTAATTTTTACTATTCAGTGGAAGGAGTTGGGAGGACATCATTTCCATAATATGACATGTTTGGTTGTAAGAGTTTCTCATTTGTTATAAGAAGTTATAATCGTCTTGATTCATTATAATCCTGGTGGTTATGTTCCACTAAATGTTGATATTATTTTAATGGAACATGTGTGTCCCATTATTATAAATCGAGTGTAGTTGGATTTGTATTCTTTCAGGGGAAATAAACCAATTAGTTTTGTCGGTGGTGGTCTTGTTGGTCTATTGGATGAGCCCCTTCCCTCCCCTTCCCTTGTGGTGGGGGTTCTTGGTCCATACGAAGAATCACTCCAGCTCGAATAATATGGCATGTTTTTATGGTGGGTAGACCCACCGTGGGTCTCACTGAAGGTTACTCTAAAATGAAATGGTATTAGATTATTTCTTAAAGGGGGATCCCGTTCGAGACTCCCTATGTCTCTGTCCTAGTTTCTCATTTCATATAGGTTTTTTCTTATGGTGGGGAGTCTTTTTGGGCCTCCCTCTGTTAGTGATTAGGATTTGTTTTTTATTTCAAGTGGAATGTTTGAGTATCTCCACAGTGTTCAAGGTGTTTTTCTCTTAATACATCTAATGTTGCATTGTGAAAGTATCTACAATTTGATCATAAACTAAAGGTGACTTCACTTTTGGCGCCATGCGTCACTAGGCAGGCGTCACTTGGGAGGCGTTACTTGGCAGGGATTCCATTTTGGGTCGCCCAAGTTTATTTGGTAAGTATCTTAATTTGTTGTTAGTGTTATGAACTTTTGTTATTGTTTATTTATTGGGAATATCCTTGTTCTAGGAAGGGTACATCGACTTCTACATCGAGGTTAGGCCTTTTGTGGATTTTAGGGGGCAAAAATTCTATGGTGGGGAAAATTGTCACACCCACCGCTTTTTAAATTTTTTATTTTATTAATTTTCCAACTATTGGTAAGTTTAGGTTGACAACTGGATTAAATTTTTGTGTTTTTATTTAAAAATGCTAGTTTTAGGCACATCGGCATTAGGTTCATGTGTAGATCATGGTTTGGGAAGACCATGAGGCTTCCCCCAGGTTGTTGTAAGGCTTTCCCGATGTTCAGAAATAAATAAATAAAATAAAAATAAAATGATAAAAAAATAATACTAATAACTCTATTGTTATGAATAATAATATTAATATTATTATGTTGATTATTATCAAGTCTATTAATATTTAGTATATTATTTTTATTATTATCCTTATTATTATTATTATCTATTTTAATTCCGTTTATTTATTTATTTATTTCTTTATTTCTTTGTTTGATTGTGTTTGGCAACCCCTCACCACATCATTCCTCATCTCCCCCTTCATGTTGTTCCTACCAATACTCCTACCTACATGTTGTTGGTCGATGCCCCTACCCACCCACGCTCAGTGGTATCCCCTCCCTCGTGCTACCCCACCAGCCGCAACCTCCCTCAACCTCATCCTGCCTCCCTAACCTCCCCTTGGCCACTCCTATGGTAATCATCCATCTCCCTCCATGGTGATTTTTTCCAGTGCACTTCCTAGGGTCCTTTTCACCGTGACCGACACCCATTGGCCTCTCCTCCAGTGCACATTCCTTCCCCTGGTAATCCCCTATCCCTCCTTCCCTTGGGTTTTGGTTTATTTTTATTTGGGGTTTTAGGTTTCGAGCGGGTAGGATATTATATTTATGTTTAATTATTTATAATTTTCGTTCTCTTGTTTGATTTAGGGTTTATTTGGGTTACTTTCAGGTTGCAGAATTAGTTTTAGCAAGTGTTCATTAAGAATTTGATTTTAAAAATAATTATCCTCAAGTGAAATTGGGTAGTTTCACATGAAAACAATATATTATGTTGAGTATATTTGGCTTAATTAATTTGACATGTAATTTTACTATTGTGTGTGGTGCGAAGATGGTATTTGATAAAAATTAAACATGTTTTTAATTTTAAAGTGAAATTTTTTGTGGATTTTGGGTACGGTCCATGTGTAAAGCCTTGGTGTGCACCTTGGTAATGATTTATAGATTTTGAAAATGACTTATTTCATTGTGAAAGTGGTGATAAACAAGTTTTTAAAACTATTTGATATTCTTTTGGGTTGAAATTGGTTTCTTAATTTGAATTTGGGTGTACATTTCATGTAAAACCTTATTGTGCATCTTTTAGGTGGTTTAAAAATTGTACAAATTATTTATTTAATATTTTAAGTAGTTTGAATCTTGTTCTCAAGGGAACATATTGTGAAAAATCGATTTGGGTGTATGTTTTCAATGGGAAATGCATAATTTGGATTTTTGGATTGTCGTTCATTTCTAAATGTAAATTGTAAATGGTTTGAAAGATAAAATTAATATTTTTAGAGTTGGTTCTGGTTTATGTGATGATTTGAAAAGGCCTTTGGAAACGATAAAATTGATTATGTGCTATTCTTTTAATATTGTCAAATGGGTTTTTTTGAGTTATATAAGAGCTGTGAAATATATTTCCAAATGGATTAGTGTGATTTTGGTTTTAAAGATTATTTTTGGTGTAAATTGTTTTGGTCTTATTTTTGAAGTGTTTATTAATTTTTTTTGATTTAATAAATTATATGTGTAGATTGTGGTCCTTTTATGGTGGTTTCAATTCACTAGGTCTAAAGAGACTCTCCTACATGTTCATAGGTAAGTGTGTATATATATATGGGTTCCCCAATTACATTTATAGTCATCCATGGCAGTGAATAAATATTTAGGGGCTAGGTGTGCCCATGTATATATATAAATATGCATACTTTGGTGAGTGGTGACTAGTATATGCATATATGAATATACGTAAGGATACTTTGGCACACATTCATGGCCATTAAAGTGTGTGAATAGGGTATAGTTTTCCTTATATGTTTGTGAAAGTGCATATACTTAGTTGGGGAGGAAAGCTCTTAGTTAGAAAGATCTAGGGGCCAGTTGTTCGGTTTGGTTCCACCCTGAGGATGGTCCCCTATGCCTATACCTTTAAATTTAATTCCATAATTGTTAGAGTGTTTTAAAAAGTATTTTTTATACTAAATAGTATATTTAGTCTATGAAAATTGATGGGGATGATTTATTTTGGTCTTTCCTTCGTTTTCTAGGTTCTCTTTAAGTGTGGACATGTGTATATTGCATTAAAATATGATCACATCCTTGTTTTAGAATTCATAACATTTTAAATGCTTAAAAGTAGTTTCTAAAATGTTTTTGGGAGTGTGGTGGGTATTTCTAAAAATATTGGTGTTTATATTTATGTGAAATTTTATTTAAGTTAATATAGATTCTTGTATGATTTTAAAAGGGAAAAAATTACACAATTTATTAAGTTAGTGGATGTTTATAGTCTTTGATGTGAATTTTTTATGTTATTTTAAAATGTGTGAAGCCTTTTTTGATAATTGGAATTTTAAATGGCTCTATAACATGAATTTTTTGGGTGAGAATCTTTTCTAAAGTGAGGTTATCATTTGTGAAGTAATGAGGCCCATTTGACACCTTGAAAATGATTTGTAAATATGAAAACCCCTATTGAGGCATGCCCCATTGTTCTAGAGACATGATTCTTATATTATATTTGTTATTTGTGATATGTGCCTAGTGAAAAGGATTTTTCCTTATTGTGTAACTTATAAATGGGGATGCGCTCAAGGAGGGAGATCAGTGGTGAGAGGTTGGATGTGATTTTGAGTGAAAGAAATGAGAAGTTCATATATGTTTTCTTGTTAAAAACTCACCACCACTTGAAATAGATCACGTAAAAAACCTGTGTATCTACGTGGGAAGACTGTGACTAGTGTTCTAGACGATATGGAAGTGTTTTTTCACATTTTTTTCTAGAATGATTGATGCTTACATTACTAACTAAATTTAATGATAATTTATTGGAGACCATTAGGTTATAGGTGTGTTCCCTACTAGTGAGTCGTGCATGAGAACAAAGTTCGTTGTGGTTGTAGTGCCACATTTCAATAAGGTATGAGGATCCTAGGTCCCTAACTAACACTATATATTTAGGGATTTCCCATTGTTCTTGTGATATTATTTTCAATTCAGTTACTTCATGCTTGTTCCCTATTTATTGAAAACTTTATTTTTAATCTAAATTGGTCTCCTTTCATTTTTAAATGTTAATTCATGATTGTATCCTTTTTTAAATGAAGTGTGAGAGAAATTCTATTCTAGAAAATTAAATTTTATTACATGAATTTAAAATGAATTAAAAACATTGTTTTAGTTTGTCTTATTTTCAAACATGAATGTTTTGGTTTTCTTTTTAATGTTAAGGCAATAGGGTGGTGTTGTACACTGGCATTCATACTGATCATCCTTGTGCTCACACTTAACTTATTTTTATAGTTTGAGGTTTCTTTATTCCTGGTTATCTATTGGAGTGAGTGTGGTTTTTATGTTCTATAGTCACCCATGTGGTCACCTGAGGTATATTTCCTTACATAGTTTAATTTTATTTCCTCTCCTGGTTTTGATTTTGTTTTGTTCAGTTTTTATTCAATTATATTTCATGTTCCTTGGGGAAACACCATTCCCAGCTATCTTATTTGGATGACTGGAACTATTTTCCAGCCTATGGGGATCGGGAACGCCCCTCGGACCTTGCTGCGAACCGGGTTGGATGGTGACCCATCTTGGTTCGTGAATAAATGGTATCAAAGGAGGTTTAATTTTTGGTTCTTCTTTCTTTGGAATGATTCTTGGTAGACTGGAGATAGTATTGTCGAAACCCGATATTCTGGTTTCAAGTATGGTATTTGGCCATCATATCTTATAGCGGTTCTTGAGTTACCAAGTGAAATCGGTTTCAAGTGAGTCTTTTTTCCCTTGTAGTTCATTGATGTTTGGAAAATGAAATTTTTGTTGGTTCAATGGTCTTCGTGCGATAGTATGGCCTAGAAATCCATGTGGATCTGGGGAAATTATCTTTCAACACTCTCCCTGTTGGTGGTGTGACCGGTGTATGGTCGCCAACTATATTTCTAGGTCACCGATCGACATTAGTTTCTTGTTGAAACGTATTGTGACACCGCCGGTTTCGAAAAATGATTTTTGAGAACCATTGTTTGAAATGTGTGATAATTGAATTTTAAAACATGAAATTGTTAGATTGGGTTCTTGGGTCTCCTCATCGTCTAGTGTATTCCCCCATAATGATTTAGTGAAGGGTTAAACTATGGCCATGGGTGATTCTCCTTGGGTTGATCCTCAAATTTATCAGTGTAAGAACCTTCTTATTCTGGAATATTAGTATATAAATCCACCACTCTTATTCGGTCTAGTGTATCCTCTCATTGTGGGAGAGCAGATACGAGATGGTTTGGAATAAACTTTGTCCTCTTTGATTGCATGGGTTGTTACCTAGGGATTTTGACATTGTTAAGTCAGTAAATCATGTATGGAAGTGGTGAATGAAATTTTAGTGGGGAAAAGTGGAATCGGTCTGGAGTAGTCAGTGTGGGATTCTATTTTAAAAATGTATTTGGGAATTTATTTGGTTTCATCTAAGTAATAGATCATGTTATGCCACCCATTCTGTGAATCTTGTTATAAGAGATAGTTATGGACACTTTTAGAAATTGTATGCTATTAGAGACTCTGGATAAGGTCCTTCTCTTTGAAAGGACTCTGTCGGTTTCAAGGGTTAGGTTTGGTGAAAATTTTTTGTATCATGTTCTCACTATATGGGATAGTTGAATGTTTTATACCCATTTACGTACCATAGTTATGATAAAAGTGTGTTTTCTTCTGGAAATTCTAATCTTATCTATTTTAAAGGAAGGTTTATTTTGTGTGTCCTTTATTTCAATGATGCGTTGTATAGAAAAAATTTATTATGAAGCATGCTACATCGGATGGTGCTATTTTGGTCATGGTATGATCATTTATGGAACCATAAGGAGATTTTTGTTTAGGGGGTCTCTGAAACCTGACTGTGAAGCAGGAGATGCTCCAATCATTAGATCTCCAGCCATAGGTCATGGGGTGAAGTTAGATCATAGACCAGAGAACCCCAATAGTGCGAATGGTTTGGATCAAAGTTATATTCTCGGTGTGTGAGATGCAGATATTTTAAGCCTCTAGTGTAGTTTTTTTATTTAATTATTTATGTTTAGTGGAAGGAGGTGGGAAGACCTCATTTCCACATCATGACCTATTTAGGTGAAAGAGTTTCTCATTGGTTACAAGAAGGTATAATCATCTTGATTCCTTAGAATCTTGGTGGTTGTGTTCTACTAAATGTGGATATTCTTTTAATGGCCCATATGTGTCCTATTCTAATAAATCAAAAGTATTTGGATTTTTGTTATTTCTGGGGAAATAAACCAGTGCGATGTTTTAGTGGTGGTATTGAGGGCCCATTGGATGAGCCCCTTACCTTCTCTTCCATAATGGTGGGGGTTCTTTGTCTATATGGATAAGCACTCGAGTTCTAATAATCAGGCCAGTTTTCATTGTAGGGAGACCCACTGTGGGGATCACTAAATGTATCACTGAAATAAAATGGTGTTAGCCTATTCCTTGTGGTGGGGAGCTCGTTCGAGCATCCCTATATTAGTGTCCTAGTTCTCCAATTGGTGTATGCTGTTTATTATAGTGGGGAATCCGTTTGGTCCTCCCTATGTTAGTAATTAGGATTCGTTTTTTATTTCATGTGGACTGTTTGAGTTCCTTTGGAGTGTTAATGGTGTTTTTTCTTGAGGCCTCAAATAGTGTATTGTGGAAGTTTCTATTCTTTGATCATCAACTAGAGGTGACCTAACCATTGGCGGCGAGAGTCACTTGGTGGATGTCATATGGCGGGCGTCACTTAGCAGGGATTCCATTTTGGGTATCCCAAGTTTATTTTGTAATTCTATTCCTTTGTTGATAGTGTTAGAATTTATTCTTGTTGGTTGTTCATTGGGAATCTCCTTGAATTGTAATGGGGACATCAGCTTCTACATTGGGGTTAGGCCTTATTATGGCTTTTTAGGGGTGGAAAGTGTTATAGTGGGGAGAATTGTCTCACCCACTCCTTTTTAAATTACTATTTTTATTAATTTCCCTAGTTTCATATAGTTTGGGTTGAAGATAGGCTTAAATTTTTTAGTTTTTATTTAAAAATAGACATTCTAGGAATGGTGGCATCGAGCGCATAGGTAGATCACGGTCTAGGAAGACCGCACACCAATGTTGTCATAAGACTTTCCTGATGTTAAAAATAATTAAACTAAATAAAAATGAAATGGTCTAAAAATAATAATACTTATAATATTATTATATTTAATAATATTATTATTATTATTAAGTTGATTAATATCGTGTCTGTTATTATTTATTTTATTATTCTTATTATTATCCTTAATAATAATATTATTATTATTTATTTTAATTCAGTTTTTTATATATTCTTTGTTTTTTATGGTTCAGCCACCCCCCATCACTCTTTGTGTCCACCTTCGTGTTGTGCCTGCCCAGCCTCCTCATTGCGCGCTGCTAGCCGGTGCACCTACCCTTCCAGGCCCGGCAGTCTCCCCTCCCTCTTGTTACCAGTCAACCAGAGCCTCCATCTCCCTCGCCACATGCCTCCCAAACCTCCCCTTGGTCGCTCCTATAGTCCTCTCCCATCTCCCTCTAGTAGGATTTTATCTGGTGCACCACCCAGGTTCCTTTGTGCAATGACCCACACCTGTCATCCTATCCTCTCATTCATAGCCCTTCCCCCAGTAATCCCCCCTCCCTCCTTCCCTTGGGTTATAGTTCATTTGTTTTGGGGGTTTTTAGGTTTCTAGTTGGTAGGATATTAGATTTAGGGTTAATTATTGAGAATTATGGTTTTATTCCCTGATTTAGGGTTCAATTAGGCTATATGAATTGTGCGTAATTGGTTTTAGAAAATTTTCATTGCACATTTTGTTTTAAAAGTAATTATTATCACGTTAAATTGGGTTGTTTCACATGAAAACAATTGTTTTTTAAGTTATTTTTCTTAATTAAATTAACATGTTCTTATTGTATTCCACATGGTGAAAATATGGTATTTTATAAAAATTAAACATGTTTTTAATTTTAAGGTGACATTTTTTTGGAATTTGGTTATGGTTCATGTGTTAACCCTTGGTGTGCACCTTGGTAATGTTTTATAATTTATGAAAATGAATTATTTCATTTTTTAAGTGGCACGATACTAGTTTTTGAACTAATTTGATATGAATTTTGGTTGGACATGGTTTCTTAATCTGAATTTGGGTGTAAAATTCATTTAAAACCTTGTTGTGCCTCTTTTAGGTGCTTTATAAATTGTACAAATGGTTAATTTAATTTTTCAAGTGGTTAAAATCATGTTTTCAACGGAACTTGTGTTGAAAATGGGTTTGGGTGTAGGTTTTCAAAGGGAAATGCATAATTTGGAATTTTTTTTGTGCATTTAAAAATATAAATTGTAAATGGTTTAATTAATGAATTCATGTTTTGGAATTAGTTCAGATTTTAGAGAGATTTGAAAAGGACTTTGGAAACGGTAAAATTGATTATGTTCTATTATTTTAATATTTTCAAATGGGCTTTATGAGTTATGTTAGTGGTGTGAAATCTATTTTTAAATGGTTTTGTTTGAGTTTGGGTTTAAAGTGTGTGTTTTGTTTAAATTTTTGTAGTTCTAATTTTTAAGTGTTTCATAAATTGTTTGATCAATTTATTAAATTATATGTGTAGTGTGTGGTCCAAATTTGGTGGTTGGATTCATCGAGTCTAAGGTGACTCTCATGTGTGTTCATAGGTAGGAATATATATATGGTTTCCCCTGTTACACGTATATTCATCCATGGTAGTGAATATACATGTATGGGGTTAGGTGTGACCATGTATAAATATGAAAATACATATGTAGGTGAGTGGAAATTAGTATATGCATATAAGAATATATGTAAGGATCCCCTTGAACATGTTCATGGCTATGCTTGTGTGAGTATAGGGGATTTGTTTCCTTATTTGTATGTGGAAGTCCATTAAATTAGTGGGGGAGCAGTAACTCTTTGATAGAAATTGTGAAGGGTTGTATGTTCGGTTTAGTTTCACCCAGAAGTTGGTCCCCTATGCCTATAGCATTAAATTGAATTCCTTAATTTCATGAGTGTTTTGAAAAGTAATTTTTAAAATTAAATATCATATGAAAAGTATGAAAAGTGATTTTGATGCTTTATGTTGGTCTTTCCTTATTTTCCAGGCTTCTTTTAAGTGTTGACATGTGTATTTTCTATTAAAATATGATCCCAATCTTGTTTTGGAATAATTAACATTTTGAGTTCTGAAATGTAGTTTATAAAATAGTTTTTGGTGTTTTCTTGGTATTCTTAGAAATTTTGTTTGTAAATTATTTTTGAATGTTTATTTAAATAAATATGGATTCTTGTACGATTTTAAAAAGGAGAAAATCCATGATTTGGTATATTGGGAAAATTGTATGGGCTTTAATGTGAATTTTTATATTGTTTTAAAATTTGTGTATCCTTTTTTGTTAACTAGAATTTCATACGGTTCTATAACTTGAATGTGTGGGGTGAGCATGTTTTCTAAAGTAAAGTTATTCTTTGTGAAGTAATGAGGCTCGTTTCACACCTTGAAAATGATTTGTAAGTGTGAGAACCCCTTTTTAGGAATTCCCTTGCTGTTTTAAAAACAAGATGTGTATGATAAAGGTGTGATTTATGATATGTTCCTAGTGAAGAGGATTGTGCCTTGTTGTGTTACTTAGAAAGGGGGATGCGCTCAAGGATGTAGATCGGTGGTGAGAGGTTGGGTGTTTATTTAGTAAAGAAAATGAGAAGTTCATATATGTTTACTTGATAAGAAACCACCAGCACTTGAAATAGAGAACATGGGAAACCTGGTTATCTAGGTGGGAAGACTAGGAAAAGTATGTTATATGATACTGAATTGGTTCATCCTAGTTTCGTCTAGAAATATTGATGCGTACAATAATAACTAAACATAATGATGATTGATTAGATACCACTAGGATATGGCTGTGTTCCCTACTAGTAGCTCATGAATGAGAATGTAGATCATTGTAGTTGTTATACCACGTTTCACAGATGTACAAAGATCCTAGGTCCCCAACTAACACTATCTACTTATAGATTTACCATGGTCCTTGTGATATGATTTTAAATTCATTTGTTTCATACTTGTTCCCTCTTTTTTGAAAACCATATTTTTAACCAAAATTTGTTCTACCGTCTTATTGAAATGTTAATGAATTTTAGGATAATTATTTTAAAATGAAGTGGAAGGGAAATTATTTTCATGAAAATGTAATCTTGTTACATGAATTTAAAAATTATGAAAAACATTATTTTTGTATGTCTTATTTTCAAACTATCATGTTTTGGGTTTCTTTTTAATGGTAAAGGCATAGGGTGTTGTTGTACTCTATCATTCCTACCGAGAATCTCGGTGCTCATTACAACATTATTTTTCAAGTTTCAAGTTTATTTAGTATTGTTTTTCTCTTGGAGTGAGTGTGGTTTTTATGTTGCATGGTGACCCATGAGGTCTCTTGAGGTATGTTTCGCAGCTTAGTTTATTTTTATTTCTGTTTCTTGTGTTGTTTTTGTTTTGTTCAATTTTTATTCAGTTATATTTATTTTTATTATGATGGAAAAATATTCCTAACTATCTTATTTTGATGACTATAACTATTTTCCAGCCCGTGGGGATCGATAAAACCCCTCGGGGCTTGCTGTAGACCAAGTCGGGTGCCGGGTCAGATGGAGACCTAACTTGGTTCGTGACAGGCTATGGCTCAGAGTAGACATATGTCCTTTGATGATAGAAAAAGACAAACCCTAGTGTTTACAATGGGTGATCGTGTGTTCCATCGGGTGTCTCCAAAGTTTGGTCACCACAGGATATAGAGGTAGGGCAAGCTAGTGCCTAGGTTTTTTGGACTAGTTGAGTTTGTGGAGAGAATTAGGTCTGTAGTGTACTAATTGTCTCTTCCACAGAAATACATTGTTATGCATGATGTATTCAATTTTTCAAAAATAAAACAGTATCACCCCAACCCTACTCATGTCATCGATTTTTATGAGGAGGACCTTGAGATAGATGTTTCCTTTGAGGAGCATCTGATATGTGTGCTAAAACGCAGTGAGAAAGTGTTGAGGGGAAAGATCATGAGGATAGTTCTTGTGTTAGGGAAACATGGAAGTGTGCTGGAATGCAGTGAGAAATTGTTGCAGGGAAACACTGTGATGATAGTTAGTGTGATACGTAAACTTGGGTGTGTGAAAGAGGAAAAATTGGAAAGAGAAGAAGATATGAGGGAGAAATTTCCCAATATTTTTGGCTCAAAATCTTAAAAAAGCTTGAAAGTACAGCTCGGGGACAAGCTATTATAATTTGGGGAGATTGTTAGATCACAACCTGTTCTGGATTTATCTTGGGCACAATTTCATGAATGTTTTGTTTTTTATGTACCTTTGATTGTAGTTATGACTTGGGGTGTGTTTGGATGGAGTTTCAAGAGAAATTTAATGAAAATGGGATATACATGGTTTTTACATAGTTAGATCAAACTATGCACCCAAACCCAAGTAACCGTGCGACCCTATACAATAAGGTCTACACGGTTGGTGCATGGTTTACCTAATAGTGTGCCCCTACCCAAAAAATAATTCGAGTAGTTTTTAATTCCCCAAAAAATTATTTTAAAATTTTATGAACTCTAAAACACCTACTATTTGACCTAGACTCAGGACTAAACATTTTTGGGAATTTCCAAAGCATTCCAGGGTGTTCTAAGGCCGTCTGAATTTCTTTCTTAATGATTCAAAACCCAAATTAAATATCTGCTGTACTCCCAATAAATGGATATTATCTCAATTCATATCTCATTCTTTCCTCTCTATTTTCAAAATGTTTTGGGGGATTTTTTGTTTTTTTTTCTTTGGATATAAACGTTTTTGGTATGATCTATATCTTGGATTGTAGATCTAGATCTAGATTGATTAGATCGTGATATACATGATATCGATTTATGAATTTAGATCTAGAACTCGGATCTAAGTCATTGTGCTGCTTGGGTTTTGAGGATTTCTATTGAATGAATTTCCATTAATGAATTGAGGTAGGTGGTCTAAAATATAATTCCCATATTCATTGATTTGATGTTTTTGTGAAAGATTATAGAATTTCTATCATTATTTATCAATAAAATTTATAAATTGAGGTAATTGGGTTGATTAATTGTTTTATCTAAGAAATGTTGAATTAAAAGATTAATTGAAGAAATGATCATTAGATTAAGGTGTTGTAATATTGGATAATTAATTTGGGGATATTCATTATGAGAGTTAGGGGTTGTAATCTAGATAATTAATCTGGGTTTTAATTATGAGATATTTAATTAACTAGATTGATATAATTAATTATGAATTAATTATGTGCCTTAACAATATGATCTAGATAATTAATTGTGGAACTAATTATGAAGAGTTGAGATTTAGAATGAGATAATTAATTATGGAATATTAATTATGTGGTATGAATTATGTTATTGATTAATTAATGGAT
The DNA here is from genome assembly GCA_963277665.1 of Viscum album. Classification (NCBI taxonomy): domain Eukaryota; kingdom Viridiplantae; phylum Streptophyta; class Magnoliopsida; order Santalales; family Viscaceae; genus Viscum; species Viscum album. The sequence continues at coordinate 306,409,373 of OY728166.1, forward strand.
GAATTAATTATTGGGATCGATATAATTTATTAATCGGGGTGTTAATTAAGTATATTGTTGTGTTTAACTAATTTTTTAATTAGTAATGGAATTTATGTGGATAATTAATTATGAATTAATTATTTCTGAATGAATGGGAACATGGTCATTCTAAATTTAGAAGTATAAATTGTTACATAGGCATTATACTTATGTTTAATGAAATGGGAACATATTCATTCAAATGATAAGTATATATGGTAACATGGTCTTTATACTTATGAGTAAAAGAATTGGAACATGATCATTCTATTAAGAAGTAAGAATGTTAACATGGTCATCTTACTTATGAATTTTCTATTGGTAACTTTGGAATCTATGTGTAAATTTAAAGAATGGTAATAATGGAACTTAAAGATAGGTCCTCACATGAGAATACTTCAAATCCAACATGAGTCGAATGAGGTACTGAAATGTCATATCACCTTTGAATACATAGATATCTAACACGAGTCAAAGTAGGTATTAATATATGATATTACTTAGGAAAAACCATGGTCTCCAGCATGATCCAGATCTAGTATAGAGGTGTGGGTATCCCCAAGAACCCTAGAGATAATATGATTAATTAAAGAATAAATGATAATGTGATAATTGATTTATTTATGAATTTTATTCATTTCATTATAGAATTTCTTACTCTATATTTTGACATGACTTTTTAGACATCATTGGTGGTGGACTGTTGAGTTGTACTCACACCATACTTGGGCTACCTGATCAGCACCAAAATAGACTTTACAGTTTCATAACATGTTAAGGGAAAGGGGATTGTGTTAGATTTCTGATTGGGGTTTGATCGTGGATAGGGGAACCAGAAGTGGTTTGGTACCCACATGGGAGTTGATAGTGTCTTTATTTTTCAGTTTAATTTTGGGCACATTGACACTTATATCAACATTTCATGTTTTCCTCTTATTTGAATATTGTATTTTCATTTGTGGTTATCATATTAAATTGGTATTGTTCTTATTATATATGCTACTATACATGTTATTTATTTCTACTAGTGTTTCACTCTGATAAAATAGGGTATAGCCTCCCCTTGACCAACTTACCATACCCCGACTACATGTTCAAAGCCTTTAGAATTGTTGAGGCATGCTTGAGGTCATGTGGCCAACCAGCTCAGGCCACCATCGCATGGCTCCCGTGTCAGGACATTACACATTTTCTCCATGTAAAATATTATTACATGAAATATATCAATGTCTATATTATTTACATTTTGAATAAGTAGTTATGATAAAATCGATTATCTCTAGTAAGGAAAAACATTAAGGGAAGTAGATTGTCTCATATCTAGGGGTGTTCGTGTATTGGTTTTTCATTTATTATTTATTCTCTTTGATACCTTCCCATAACATACTCTAACAACTCATACTACTAAATAAGGTTTTATTTTAGAGTTGTTATTCATGTCTGCATATCCACTATTTTCTTATCTTTATCCCCTTGTGAATTTATTTTCTCAAAATATGTTTGGGGACACAATCCAAAACCTCCACCACTAACATGGCCAATTTTTTTTTGCCACTTCAATGCCACTGAAATTAGTCATTAATCAGGTATATTGGATCACTATTCTAGTGACTAAACTCAATAAAAATATATGAAAATTAGTTATTAAAGTTGTATAATACCAATTTAATGTAGAACACGTTTTTATTATGTCATACTTACACAGGTTTCCCATTATTTTTATGTTTTTTTTATATTAGTAATTTATATTTATTCACATGATCCTTCTTACATAGAACATGACATGGGATAGATGTGGTTTTGGATTTTGATTCATCAATATTAATATAAACAATAGAAAAAAAATTATGTTTTTGTTTAATGACACAAGAAATTATTATTGTATGTTTAAAATTCATACCATTATTTCAAGTGACTCATACCCCTATCTTTCTATATGGTAGGGGTATGTTGGTTTTGAAGTAAACTGGTTATTTTCGTCACTGTATTGTTGTTTCATAATTTAGAAATTCTTAATTTAATTGATTAATATATATATTTTCAACTAATGTATTATTCATCACAATGTACTTGAAAATAAGCATCCTTATGATTACCAATAAATGCATTCCATATTTCTTGGTTTATTATGTGTGTGTGTACATTTGTGATGGATATGGTTTTTCTTTCCCTTTAGTACCCCAAAGATGATTCCTCATAAGAATTATCGGATAAGCATTATGATCCTTTCAGGAAACGAATAATATGAATTTCATTATGAGTTCACTTAGTATAAATTCACTCTATAAGGGATAATAAAGATTAAATCAATATTTTATTATTTTATTTTTTAGTAAAAAAAATAAATTATACCATAATGTTACCATAATATCTTCCCAAATTATTACCTTAACCATGGGAGAAACATTGGGTCCTGAATCAATATTAACCATCAAATTAATTCAAGTGGTGATACCAATGTAACTAATGAAAATGGACTTGTTGAAGTTAGCATGATAGTCGTATACATTCTGTCCAACCTCAAATTTGATTCCTCTCTTTCATTCCTTAATAGTTTTTGTTAACTCAATCTAGATCTGATGCTCCTAGTTTTCTAGGTCATAGATTATTCATCTAATACCATTTCCATAGCTTCAATGTAATCAATATGTTATTCCATGATATTGGTAGCATGGACATGTCGAGATTATTATTCTTCTTCAACATTGGGAGCGTCATCTTGTTGAGAAACATGTTGTTCCTTAGGAATGAGAGCATATCCATTTGTATAAGTCATTATCTATGTAAGTAGTTCAAAATTTAATTTATATTAGATAAATGTAGTAGTGTATATATAATAATATAAGTTAATAAAATTTATATTGAAGAAAATACATAATCTAATTCTATAAATATATATTTTTCCTTTAAATCTTGAATGGATTTCACCCCTCTATCGAGTATCCAAACCCCTTCATTATGGTATCCTCTGACATACAAGACCTCATCTACATTGGGACCACTGATAAATGATTATGACGCCCCAATAAAAGGGCCATCCTTAGATGAAATGAAATATTACCCTTCAATGGTTTTGGTCGATAATAAAATAATTTAACACTTTTTGTTTTTTGGATCTGAGACATAAAATACTTGTATAACCTTTTATTTCATTTCAAATAGTTCATCCTCTTACCCTTCGTTATAGAAATCCACATTCAAAAACTCCAATTCATCGATTTTAACTGCACTCCCATTATCAACCCACTTGAATTGATAATGTGATGCTTGTAATGCAGTATAATCCAAAACCCATATTTTTTTAATGATTCCAATGTATAAAATATTCATATAAATTGTATTTTTGTCTTTAGTACCAGTACATGCATTGCTTCATCCAGAAGTGTAACTCCATTATTTTTCATGGTATTTAATTCATCATGTTACTTTGAATATAACATATAAACATTAATTAAATAACCATTATAAGATATTACATGTATACTTTGTACTATGGGTATTCATTAAAGACATTCTAAAATTGAATTCATATTTATAGTTTACTTTTTAAAAATATAGTCTCAAAACCATCTTCAAAAATATCGATTATGTTTATTTGATATCTATATTTAAACATTTGATGGATTAAAATCCCAGAAAATAACTTTGTGGGTTTCAACATATTGTTAAACCACTAAAACATTATGTAAAACATTAATATGTTCATACTCCCACTCAATAATATTAATTGTAAAAACATGTATTCTTGAAATGCATTCAATCACAAGTTTCCACGTGTGATGAAATTTTGGTAGAATAATGACTTCAAAATTGCATAAGTGGTTGATACATAATTAAATTCCTTCCTTAAAAATATATCATTACTCGATACAACCTTCTAACTATCTTAGATTTTATATACACCCTTACACACTATTAATATACCATTAAATGGGGTACATAAATCTATAATGTATAAGACCACATATCTTAATCTCTCTATCCAAGTGAACCATCAATTGAACCAACATATCAAATAATGGTGGTAGGAATTGTATCTTCAATTCACATAATATGACATTAGTTTCCTTTTACATAGTTGGAAATTTTGAGAGGAATATAATATTACTATATATATATTTTAAAACAAAACAAATCTTAATTAGTGTTTGATGGAAATCCTTAGAAAAAATGAAACATAAAGCGTTAATGAATAGATCATTCATTAAAACATGAAAATCATGTGATTTCAGACCCTTTAACATTAAATCAGTCATTGATATGATATTCTTTCTATTTTATGAATGCCCCTCTGGATCATTTACATCATTCATGAAGCTAAAAAATGATATGTCCCTTTTCTGGAAAGAATGAAAAGTCCATCTTTCACCCTTAACTGGAGAAAACTCTTCTTGTTTCATCATGTCAATCATGTCCAAACATTACATAAAGCCATCCTTTTTATGAATTTTGTAACATGCTAATGACACTATCATATTTTTTCCACATGGATGGCATCAAGAAAAATTCTAGCATAAAAACAATTCTAGTATGGTAATTCAAAAAAATGATCGCTTTATCCAACCATCTTTTTTATGGTTTTCAGAAAAGGATTATCCAAATTGATGGTCATGTAATTTACTTTATCAAATAGTTGATTAATTTTGGGTGGAGATGTTGTTGTGTCTTCATCTAAATTACCATCAAATGATGTCTTCCATGATCGGTATTTATATCAATAGGGTAGAAATAAGTGATGTCCTAGACACACAATATTCTATGAAATATTCATCCTAACTGAGTGTGTACCTTTTAAAAAACATGAAATTCTTTAGTTTCTTTAATTTTGTATCCTAAAAAATTTCTAAAATAAGTAAATTCATCTATCATATCATAAAACATGGTTTCAATGTGAAATGTTCACTTTTTTAAGCATCATACAATGCAATACCTAAATCCCATATTAATTTCAAATCATTGAAAAATGGAGTCAAATAAACATCAATATTATTTCCCAGTTATTTTGGTCCTAATATAAGTAGTGACAATATAATCTATTTTCACATCATTTATAACCACAATGTCAAGTTATAATTTCCCAATATAATTGTCCATGTATTGTGAGTTCTTCTTTGTAAACCAAAAGGATTCACTCCATCTGTAGATAGCATGTGATGTAGGTTTCTTCACTCATTTCAAAATTCAAGAAAATCATGATCAATTTTCTTCAACTGAGTAGATTTTTCTGGGTGATGAAGTCTCCCAAATTGATTTCATGTATCTAGTTTCCATATAAATTACATTGAAATATTCCCACCTCCATGTAGGTGCCTAAACATTATAATTACTATAATGTACCATACAACTTTTGAAGGACCCTATTAATATTTCTTGTATTAAGAAACATACCACTTTGGGAATTTTTTATGTGATTCATGGTCCCTGATAAATAGTATAAATTCATTTGGATAGGCATTTATTATTTTAGAGATCATACTCATTGAACATGGAATTAATATAGTGTAATATGTTCAACAAGAAAGCTTATTTTAATCGGGTAGCATATCATTCAAGATAGAAAGTGGTTCAGTAAAGTTGGTGTCACTCTATATGTTTCAGGATTTTACATTATATAGATTCTTTACGGATAAAAATGTTATATATTTAGCACAACAGGCATACAATAGAGTCTTTACATAACTCTTTAACTTCTATAATAGTTTTTTACAGTCAAAGATTTAATACTATACAGTCATTTTCAATTACTTAATAAAATATTCATCATCATTCACAACTGTAATCATATCCTTGATATCGTATTCATAATTTTTCAGACTTGTAATCGTATCAAATTATCTATAAAACACAACAGTGTTATCATATTCACTACCTACATTCAATTTTATCCTATGTTTAGTCCTACATTCAATTTTATCCTATGTTTAGTCCAACATTTATAACAACAATATATTTTTTCATAGTTAAAATGTTATTTCAAATCCTCTAGACTAATATATTAGTCTAGAATAACAAAAATGTAAACACAGACAAAGGATTTGAGAAAGTTCACATACATGATATTTTCCAAACTTGATGAAATATTTCACTCCAACCTCATAATATTTTTTCATATGATTGGAATCCATTAATTTTTTATTAATATTTATCCAATTTGATTCAGTAATTTTCATATTCAAGAAAATTAAATAAATACACATAATGTATGAGCTTAGAACCCTAAAAATATTTTTTATATATACACAAATATATTCATCATATTTGATATTATTTTCATTACATCAAAAACTTCATAGAACATATAAAGGCTAAGAATTATATAAATTTTAATAATTACCACACGTATTTTTTATTACAAAAAGTCACATATCATAATTCATTCTTTTTTTGAAATGGATTCACTAAGGGGGATAATTAACTCCCGATCACTATTAATGCTTACAAAAAACCTCTGGATTTCTACAACTGGATAAGTATTATTGTGTATATAATAATATTTCACTATCAAAACATATATCAAAATAATAATTATTAATTTACATATTATATTCACCTGAATTATTATAGTATGATGATAGAAAATAAGAAATCAAGTCATGTAATAGATAAATATGTTTTCATATGTCACAAAAAAGAGATTATTCAAGTCTTGATAAGTGAAGTGAAATTATTAAATTATAAAGGTTGAATAAATTCTATATATATTAAATATTTGGAATAATATAAATGAATGTTGATTGAGGAATAGATAGATTCAAAGGATAACAAGGAAAGAATGAATAAGAAATTAAAGGTAAAATGTGATATAATTAAATAACTTTTTTATGAGATGAATTTAGGAATAGAAATCGAAAACTACATGAATCCTCATTATCTATCCTAAAAGAGTAGTGTAAAGAATTTGTAAAGATTGCAGACAAGGAAAATACTTATTTCCTAGGGAATTTTGATGGTAAATTGAAGGAGAAGGATTTGAGGATTGATAATCCTAGGGATATATTAATATTTTGAAGTATAATTCAAATTCTAAAGATTCTCACTTATAGAAATTATTATCTAGTGAGAATTAAAAAAATCTGTATTTAAGGAAAAGAAATAGTAGTCAAGATAAAAACCAATGGAAATAGATTTCAAAGGAAGGAGGTATTACAATGATATATTATTAGAAGATTATGAAAAACTATGAGAGTGAGTATGGAGACTAGAAACATCAATAGAAATGGAAGATTTGAAGAAACCATGTTTCTACTGAAAAAAAATTAAAAGGTATTATTTTTTTAGGATGTGATATATTCCAACAATCAATAATTATATGGTATGAAACTGTAGAATTAAAACTAATAGAGAGGAGTAGGTTATGAGTACTAAAAATTTGTTTATTATTATTTGAGAAAGTAGTTGACCAGTGATTATAGTATATACATGAATATCAACTTGTATCTAAATGGTGCTATCCAAAACATGGTTGCTAATATGGAATCCACCCCAACTACTTTCACATAAATGTTATGAGGAACCCCATTGCCCAAGACCTATTAATATGATATCCTGAGCACATACCTATGGTGAAGGATCAGATAAGAAACTGTAAAAACTTGTTTAGAGTATCTTGCCTTTTTTAGGCTTTATTCATCCTAAATGATCCACTTTGGTGGCAGAAAACCTCCAGTTCCCTAAGGGTATGAGTGTTGTACGAGGAAGACTCTGTGCTAGAGTTCTCTTATAATGAGAACGAATGGTTTTCTCATCACATGCTGAAAAGCACTGATAAAATGATATTTTATAAGTGCTAAAAACATAAGCACTAATAAAAACTACTTTTATCGGTGCTTTTTATCATTGATAAGAAATTAGATATATCAGTGCTAAAAATGCACTAACAAAGTAGTATTTGTTAATGCTTATGTTTTAGCAAAAAATAATAATACTTTTCTCAATGATTTCATAGAGTTGATAAATCATAACTTTTATCAGTGATAAAAAAGTAGTATTTGTGTGCATTTATATTTTGGTGCTAACAAAAATGTTTAAAATGAATAAATAAGTAATATTAGTTATATAAAAAGTATTAAAAATGAAATATACTAACTATTTAAATTAAAAAAATAAAAAAAAATATATTTCATAAGAATTAATTTTATAAATTACAAACATATTGAAAATATTAAAACATATTAAATAAATATGTATAGATTAATATTAAAAAATTAATATATTGTAAAAAATATTGAATATTAAAAAATAATATAGAATTAATTAATATAAAAAATGAATAAATAAATTTTAATGAATTGCAAAAATATTAAAAAAATAGTGAATTCATAACATTAATTACATAACATATAAACACATAAAAAAATTAATAAATAAATAATATTAATTATATAAATAATAAAATTATTAAAAAAATAATTTTGACTATTTAAATTACAAAATTTTTAAAAATAACTTTAAATTAATTAATTGTATAAATTTCAAACATATTAAAAATGTTTGGACTTAATAAAAAATTAATAAATATAATTCATATAAATTAAAAACATTTTGAAAATATTAAAATATAGTAAATAGATATTTTTAAATAAATATTATAAAATGATTAAATTCCAAAAATATATAGATATTAATAAATATAAAATTTAATAAATAATATTAAATAAAAATATAAAAAAATGAATATCTATATTTTAATAGAACAAAATACTATTTAAAAATAAATTCATAAGATTAATTAAATGAATTTTAAACATGTATATAAATGAAGAAAATATTAAAAAAATTCATTACAAACAGTAGTTATGTAAATTTAAAAAAAATTTAAAATATTACAACTCAGTAAATAAAATGGAACAAATATTAATCATACAAATTAAAGAATAATATTGAAAATAGTAAAACATTGTAAATAATTATATATACCTCAAAATTAAAAAATAAATAAATTCCTAAAATATTAAAAATTAATAAATTTTAAAAATGAATAAATAATATAATATGATATAATATTAAAATTTAATGGATAAAATTGAATAAATTATAAAAAAATGTCAGATTTCAACATTAATTATATGAAATACAGACACATAAAAAATTAAAAAGTATGAATATATATATAATATCAATTGTATAACTAGAAATATTTTTAAAAATGAATTATGTTGATTGAAAAAAAATACTAAAACTAAAATTCATTTATATGAATTAATTATATAAATTTTAAAAATATTAAAAAATATTATGAATTAAAAAATATTAATGAATAAATATTAATCATATAAATTTAAAACATATTGAAAATACAAAAACCTATTAAATTGATATGTATAAATTTTAAAAAATATCCAAAAAAATTTAAAATTAATAAATATTAAAAATTGAAATAATTATAAATGAAATAATATTAAAAATGATTAAATAAAATTACATAAATTACAATAATAATTTAAAAATAATAATTCATTATAATAATTACATGAATTGAAAACTCATTAAAATGAATAAAAATGAAATAAAATATTATTGTTAATCTGGGATGCCCACTCATAAGTTATGTGTCACTGATATTCATGTGAAAGGTTGGCTAAGACCATCAAGAGTGTAGTCATCAACTTAAGGGGAGTAATTGGCACCATTCATAGCATTTAATCTAAGATCTCCTAGGAAGTGATTCAAGGTCGGTCTCTATGGGGTAAGATCATTGTGGACAAGTACGAGTTGGACCTGAAGACACCTAAGGGTAAGGTTTCGAGTCTTTAGCATTCTATATGATGACATGTTATGAATCTTCTAGATAACTCCCACTACATCATTGTGTTTGGAGATATTGAGTTACGGAATCATAAATGGGTTTTTGGGAGCTCGGTTTTCTTAGCTGTCCAACTCCTAACATCTCGTTTCATCAAGCCTGCAACTATCATACATTTATTATTGTCTTCCAAGACAAAAATCATCATTGTTTATTTCCAAGAATCCAAATGAATAATGAGTGGGATCTCCATGTGGTCACGGGATCTTCATCTAGTATTTTTTTTATAAAAGGCTTATCATCAGGTCTAGCTTGTGAATAAGGCACTTGATGCAAGGGGTTGTATTCCATTTTTTAAATAACTTCCACCAAAATTGAACATTTTAAAATATAAAATTTGCAAAAATGAAATTCCCATGGATTTTGAGATAAAAAAGAATGTTATACTGCTAGTTTTGAAATGCTTGTGTCGTGGGAACTCCATAAAAAAATTATCCAACCATCCTTTTTCGAAGGTGATTGGGAGAACACGGTGTGGCATGAGTTTGGATCCTTCACAGGGCTGGTGACCCATGATTCCTATAGTGGATCTTTTTTAAAAAATGGTGCAATAGCACTAATCATAACATACATGAGATGAATCTGAGAGTGATTATTGTGGGAATCGGATGCTGGTGTATTTAGGAAGTAAGGAACAAGGCTGGACACGATGTCACTTGCTGCTCGCTGCCTCTCCTGGTTACTATGATCAAATTCCAGGTGGCTAAAATGGATCCTCTTCTGACGGATTGGGGGAATGCTCCCTCTTTCAGAAAATTCATCCATGTATGTGACCCACCTCCATCTAGACAGCAGATACCTCCCATGGGACACTAGGTTTGCTGGATTCCCCCTCCTGGTGGCTTTAAGTTCAACATTGATGGGTCATATTGTTCCATCTTTATGCGGGAGGTGGAATCATTCATGACTCTAGAGGATCTATGATTATTTATTTCATTACTTATTATGGGTATGTTGAGGCCCTCATAGTAGAGTAATTCACTATGCACGATGGGTTGGAGATTTTTCAAGATATTAACATTGATATATCAATGGCTGAGAGGGATTATACTGTTATATTTCATTCTCTGCATGGAAGGAAAGCCATTCCTTTCCCAATCATATATCATATTCGTATATGCGAGGATCTGAACACTAATAATACTACCTTTTCCACACATGGATCAAAGTAAATAATATTGTGAACATTATCACCTTCAAGGTTAGTGCAGCTAGCATGTGTACTGTTTTTTGTTACTATTGAATCCCTCCCCCATGGCATTCTATACAGTCTTAAAGGTGACACTCTTGGGTTGAATCATTTTAGACCTCCATGAACAATTATATTTGGTCTTTTAATATAAATAAGTTATTAATTATCTTTTAAAAAATCAATAAATAGACATTCACATACGCACATACGTAAGCATGGACATACATGTACAAGTATATACACATACACATACACATACATAAACATGTACACATACACATATACACATAAACATACACAGGCATATGCATCTACACACACACACAGATATATTAATATATATATATATATTTATATCTGTATACACATACACATACATAATATTATACACACACTCAAACACATACATACTCATACATATGCATATATACACATTCTATATAAATATACATATACATACACATACGCTTATACTCATACATATTCATAGGCATACTTGTACACATACATACACGTACACATATAGACATACACATACAATACACATACATATATAGACATACACATACACATACACATACACATACACATACACATACACATACACATACACATACACATACACATACACATACACATACACATACACATACACATACACATAAAGATACACATACACATACACATACACATACACATACACATACACATACACATACACATACACATACACATACACATACACATACACATACACATACACATACACATAAACATACACATACACATACACATATTCAAACACATACACATGCACACACACACATAAACATACACATACACATACACATATTCAAACACATACACATGCACACACACACATAAACATACACATAGACATACATATGTACCCATACATGCAGATACATGTACATAGACATATGCATACATGCATATACATGCACATAAATGTACATGTATACACATGTATACACATAAAAATACATAAAATTAAATACATGTGTGCATACATACATATACTATATAAATATATACACATGCCACATAAACAAATGTACACATACATACACGTATATAAAAGTCATATACATGAATACACATACATACACATATACATATACATACTAAACATACATGAACATCCACACACACACATATACACATTCATACACATATACATATGCACACATACATATATACACGTACATAAAACACACACACACAACAGATGCATACACACATACAACACACACACACACACAGACATACACATACATCCACATACATACACATGTATACATATAACAACAGATAGATGTATATATATTTTAAATTGTTTAATATGAATATAAATATATAAATTCAAACATGATTTATATACATAAATAAATATATTCACTTCAATATTTAAATAAAATATTAATATATTATATTTATGTTAATTATATTTTCATTTTGTAATTAATATAAATTAATATACTATTAAACATTTTTATAGAATAATATAATTTTGATAATTTTATATATATAATTTTTAAAAATAATATTAGATTTTTTTAAAATATATATAAATCATATGTGTGTCTGTGCTTGTGTTATTAACATATATATACATACTTATTTTAGCATAAATATTTTTTTTAAAATTATATAAAAATGTGTATACAAATTAAATTACTCATTTTCTCCTTTAACAACTTTTTTCAAACTGTTAAATGTAGAGATTTTATCATTACTAAGAAAAATGATGATAAAGTGGCACCTTAAACATCATTAAAAATCACTGATAAATGATACCATTTTACCAGTACCATTTAAAACTGATAAAAGTTATCTTTATCATCGGTTGTAGGTGTCATTGATAAAATCCCCCCTTTATTAGGGTTTTTGTCTACTACTTCTAAAAGTGAACAACAAATAACCCATGATCTATAGTAGTGAAGACAAGCATGGCTCAAGATATAAAATCTAGAATTGTGAGTCTCATTTTTATTAGGGTTATATTGGAAAAGATAAAGGTTTTTATCATAAGTGATTGAACAAGGGGACTGAGAATCTTTCAAATTCAATCAGACAAGCAATACACATGAATCATATTAACCTTTATATTTTTTTATTATATAGTTAATATTCAAAGAACAAAATATCAAAAAGTCCACTATTTTTCTTTCCCTCAATAATATATCAACGCATCACTAGACATGGAAATCATTAGAAGAGTGTGCAGCCTGTTAAAGTTAGTTTTTGTGGATAGGATTATTTTGGACCCAATCTGAGAAGGCCTTGATGGTTTCCTCATTGGTGAAATAATGTTTCAAGGTTAATTAATTCATTTGTAGATAAGTAATGTTTGGGTACAATTGATAATTAATGGTGTCTTCCACAAGTATTTGGGGTGGAGCCACCACCGTGTCCGCTCGGGGAGGTAAAATTTTTACATTGAGTTTTTAATTTAATTTAAACGGTGTAAGAGTTTAAGATTTAGGTAAATGGGATATTAAAACACCGGTTCAACTGAAACATTTGGTAGAAAATACAAAAGTTACATTTGAACATGTTCTTTTGACTTTTGAATCACAAAGTACCACCTCAAGTGGCACTTGATGGAATATTCCCAAAGGGCCACATGACGTAGTGCTCATGGGAATAATGATTCAATTTAGATCTCCACATGAAGTGATCATATTAATTGAAATAAAACTCTAAAGGGTGATACTTCTTTTGGATTCATTGGTTTCCCCCCTATAAAATGGCAACACGCCCTCCCTTTATTCCAACACACTCCACCACCCCATTTATGACGCTCTACGGCCTTCTCCACTCTGAAGCTTTACTGAAACGATCCTCCACTATAATGCCCCTCTCTACCCACATGTAGACAATTACATTCGATATTGAGGTAATTCTATTTATATTTCAATTTAATTAATTTTTTAATGTTTTATTTAATCAATTAAATTTTTTTATAATTAGTTGGTAATTTAGTATTAATTAGCTTCAAGTAGAAAGTGGTTAATTGTAATTAGTAAATAAATTAATTTATTTAGCAATTAATTTATTTTAATTAGTACTTAGTTATTTATAATTAGTAATTATATAATTAAGTAATAAATTTTAATTATTAATTAATTAACTCAAATTAGAAATTATAAAATTTTAATTAGTAATTAATTTATTATTAATTAATTTTAAATATGAATTAGGTAATTGTAATTAGTAAATAAATTAAAATAATTAGTAATTAATTAATTGATATTAGTACATAGGTAATTATAATTAGTATAATTAATTAGTTTTAATCAATAATTTGTTTACTATAATTGGTAATTACGTGATTGTAATTAGTAATTACATAATTGTAATTAGTAATTACATAATTGTAATTAGTAATACATTTATTATCAATTAAATTTAATTATTTATGTTTAATTACAACATAAATTAATGTAATTATCAATTAATTAATTGTAATTTGTACTTAGTTAATTATAATTAGTGATTAATTAATTATGTAATTAATTATAATTAGTAATTAATTAACTGTAATTTGTAATTTACTATATCTAATTAGTAATTAATTTATTATTAATTAACTATAATTAGGAATTATTTAATTGTAAATAGTAAATAAAATAATGTATTTAGTGATAGAGGTGCCTCATGATTCTGCATCAAATCCATGTTCAAATCCATGTGGGAGTTAATTTTTGCCGGCAAGTGCTGATGTAGGCTGGCGGTGACATAGGCATGACGCAGACAGATGGTGACGCATGCATGACACAGACAGATGGTGATGTTGGCATGATGCAAGCATTACGATGCATCGGGCCTTCATCCCAGATTCTGATTCTTTGGGCCATGTAATGGGCATCATACCCACTATACCTTAGGACCTTGTACTAAATAAATATGGGTTGATGGGTGGGAAATCTCTTGGGGGGTTATGGCCTGCCTTTCCGGCCTATGTGTGTGGTGTATGTGTGTGTTTAATGTAATTATACCCCCAATAACCTAATATATATAATTAATTGTAAATAGTAATTAATTAAGTGTAATTAGTAATTATATTATTGAAATTTTTAATTACTTTTATATTAATTAACTATAATTTGGAATTATTTAATTGTAATTAATAAGTAAATTAATGTAATTAGTAATTAATTAATTGCAATTAGTAGTTAGTTAATTGTAATAACTTTAAATAATTAATTGTAATTAGTAATTAATTAATTGTAATTAGTAGTTACATAATTAAAATTGATAGTTAATTTATTATTAATTTAATATAATTATTTAATTATAATTAGTAAATAAATTAATGTAATTAAAAATTAATTATTTTTAATTAGTGATTAATTAATTAAGAAATTAATTTAAATTTGTAATTAATTAATTTTAATTATTTATTACATGATTGTAATTAGTAATTAATTTATTATTTATTAAATTTAATTTGGAATTAGTTAATTGTAATTAGTAATTAAATTAATGTACTCTGCAATTAATTAATTGTAATTAGTATAAATAATTAATTTTAATTACTAATTAATTAGTTGTAATTAGTAATTCTATAATTGTAATCAATAATTAATTTATTATTAATTAACAATAATTAAGAATTGGTTAATAGTAATTAGTAAATAAAATAATTTAATTAGTAATTAATTAATTATAATTAGTGGATAGTTAATTTTAATTAGTGTAAGTAATTAATTGTAAATAGTAATTAAATAACTTTAATTAGTAATTATATAATTTAAATTAGTAATTAATTTTTTATTAATTAAAAATAAATATTTATTTATAATAAATAAATATATAAATGTAATTAGTAATTAATTAATTGTAATTAGTACTTATTTAATTATAATTAGTCATTAATTAATTGAGTAATTGTAATTAGTAATTAATTAATTGTAATTAGTATTTACATAATTGTAATTATTAATTAATTTAGAATTAATTAACTGTAATATAAATTATTTAATTGTAATTAGTTAATAAATTAATGTATTTAGAAATTAAATAATTGTAAGTAGTACTTAGTTAATTGTTATTAGTTTATGTAATTCATTATAATTAGTAATTAGTAAACTGTAATTATTAATTACATAATTGTAATGACTAATTACTTAATTATTAATTACCTCTAATTAGTTAATTATAATTAGTAAATAGATTAATGTAATTAGTAATTAATTAATTTAAATTAGTAGTTAGTTAATTTTAGTTAGTGATTAATTAATTATGTAATTAATTATAATTATTAATTAATTGACTATAATTTATAATTGCATAATGGTAATTAGAATTTAACTTATTGTTGATTAAATTTAATTATGAATTATTTAATTGAAATAAGTAACTAAATTAATGTACATACTGATTAATTAATTATAACTAGTACTTAGTTAATTGTAATTTGTTTAAATAATTAAATATAATTAGTAATTGATTAACTATAATCAGTAATTACATAATTGTAATTAGTAATTAACTTATTATTAATTAAATGTAATCATTTCATTGTAATTAGTAAATAAGTTAATGTAATTAGAAATTAATTAATTGTAATTATTATTTAGTTAATTGTATCTTGTGATTAATTAATTAAGTAATTGATTGTAATTAGTAATTAATTTATTTTTAATTAACTATATTTAAGAATTAGTTAATTTTAATTAGTCAAAAAATTAACTTATGTAGAAATTAATTAATTTTATTTAGTAATTAGTTAACATTAATTAGAGCCTTGTATTACATTCTAGGTATGATAACGAATTTATTTTTTCATCTACCTTGACCTCAATTTGTTGTTGATGTTATTAACTTGAATTTAGTTATTGAATATATTTTTTTCATATTAACTATTAGAATTTTCATGAATTGAATTCTATCTTGAGTAAAGTATCCCCAGGTAGAGGGGCTTTGGGTGGGTCGACCTACTTTAATAGAGGATTACCTTCGCATAGAATGTTAATGGGGTCGGTAATCTGTCGATCCAGGATTACTCATCAGAATTTTTTCAATCTCATATAACTCTATGCTTTTACATGATTCATTCATAAATGTCATGCACATGATGCATGTGGATATGTATAAATATGTTTGAATTTTATTTTTTGGTATGTAATGTAAACTCATGGGTTATGCAAAGAGTCACACATCAATATGATTTGAACATATTGATTTGGTGGAGGGAATAAGATTCCAACCTAAATTACTAGAACCTTGTATACATAAATTGTTTCGCTGGTCAGATTTAATTAATAAAGATGGTTTATGTTATATATAAAAAGTTGACTGCCTATATTTATTTCAACGATCAAATAATTGAGACTAAACCATGATGTAGTTGTATTATATGGCCAGAAAGAGTTGTGATGCTTGGAGCTTGTACAAATTTGGAATATATTCAAAGAAAAATTCATATAAAGTTAAAACTAATGGTAAAATCATGTGATATAGTCCATCCAATATGAATATCTTCAATTTAAATAAAGGTTGTGGAATGTAACATATTTAGTAACTGATGATGAAGAATGAGAACACATGTTTTCATTAGTTATGTCTTAACCTAATAATCAAATGATCGAGTTTTATGTAATTATAGCTACAATGGAGGTTACATTGAAATTGGAATTTAGTCCATCGCCACATCATAATAGAATTTCATATCATCCTTCTATAAAACCTCATTCAGTTCTGTTAGAAATGGTAGTTTTTCTGTCATATCCTTTGGCCACTCTCTCATATCCTCATGTTTTAATGTCTCATAAAGTAAGTGATGTTTCTAGGGATATTCATCCACAAATGTTAGATGCGCTAGTTGATAATTTTGAGGAAGATGGAAATTTATAATAAGAACATGACGTGTAAGTTGAAGAATAAGAGAATGAGGAATAATAGTGTGTGCCCACTCTTGTGAGGTTCATCCGACCATCTAACCATCCTCCAATATTTTTATCATAGTTTAATGAAGGCATAAATCAATTTCCATTATTGTATTGGTCAGTTATTACTTCTAGTGAATAATTTTTATGAATTATTGGTGTCACAAATCGAGTGTCGGATGAAAATGTTTTGTATATTGGAAGTGAGTTTGAGAGAAAATAAGTAATAAAAAATGTGATAAAACAATATCTCATTGAAATAAAGTATTGTTATTATGTAGAAAGGTCAAAGAGATCTTATTATTTGATCTCATTTTAAAAATATGATTCAACCTATCACATGCATTTTCATGTTATAATTTATAACACCATTCATAGTTGGTGCATCAGTAGATTTACTCCACACTCATATATGAACCCAATATTTTCATAGGAACACTTGTCATTATATACTATGTTTTTTTCAACTATTATTGTTGAAATTATAATATCATTTCAATATGTTCATTTCATTCAAGTGGTGGAGACAATCAAACAGATTTTTGGGTATCAAATCTCTTTCTGGAAGGCATGGGCAGCATGAATGAATGTTATTTTGAAATTGTAAAGTGACTAGGATGACTTTTATCAAGTTTTAAAATGGATTATTGTGCTTTTACACCCAAAAAATCTAGTTATGTACCAGTTACATACTGTGGAATATATTGACCAACACAACTAAGTTGATCATTCGATTTTTGTGTTTGATGGATTGTTTTGGATGTTTTTACCTTGTGTGGAAACATTTAGACATTTCAAGTAGTTTATGCATATTGATGGCACGTTTCTGTATGTAAACTATACTATAAATTAATTGATTTCCTCCACACAAGATAGAAATTTAGCCTCTCTACCTTTGGAATTTTCTATTATTTTGAAGGAAAAATTATAATCATGGAGATTTTTTGTCCATCCTTAGAGAGTTCTTTACGGGAAAAAAAGTAGTTTGTTTTATTCCAAATCATCATCAATCAATAAAGGAGGCAGTATAGTCTGAGGGTATATCATAGAGACCGCCCTATTCCCATCATCAATACTATATTTGACAAATTTCCAGAAATGTGAGAAAGAATTTCAAGGAACATTCTATGAATAAAGAAATAATAAAAATTAGTATGAATATCCTTTTCGGAAAAAAAAATAATAGTTATTTTCATATATTTTTATATTAGTTCGTATTTGTTAGCATACAAAAATCAAAAAAAAAAGATGGAATACAATCTTGATGATATTCATAGAGATAATAATTGAGTTTATGATTACATGATACAAATTCCAAATAATAAATGGTTATTAGATATCATACTGGGAGGAGATCGGACCATTGATGACCAACATCATAGAATGTATAAATGGAGTTCTCAAGGGAGTTCAGAAATTAACCATCAAAGATAATTAAGGTTATTTGATTATATTTTAATTAGATAAGTTATAAAACACATTCTTATTGCATATAATTGAAAATAAATAAAATAATTTCCACACATTTTTTAAAATATGTTTATTTAAAAAATATTTGATATTAAATCATTCATTTGAACATTTGATCAAAATTACAGTTCCACCATTAGAATTCATTATAGTATTTCGGACAAAAATATTTTTATATGATTTATTTGAACATAAAGTTTTTTAACTATATTCATAAATTAATGGGATAAAACCTCTATTTTATACATATTAGATAAATCATTCATTTTATTGGAGTAAATGTGTTATTAAGCCAAAAGTGGGATTGAAACGCCAGATTCGACATCACGTCAGTATTTCTGTCATAACTTCTTCATCCGAACTATTATTGGGTCCAAATTTTGATAGAATATCTAAGACCCATTTTCTAACAAATAATACTTCTTTAAGGACATTTGGTTTAAGCATTTTTGTGGTCAAATAGGGGTTTTAATTTGGATTAATTTATTTGGCCGAATTCCCACATTAACACTTGAAATCTATTAAAAATTTGCCTCCCCTGCACTCATTAAATTGGTATTCTTCTAATTTGAAGGGATTGTGAAGTGGATTATAAGAATTAAGGAATATTAGAATTTTTTTCACTCCATTTCTCTAGGCATTTAAAAAGGGATTTCTCTTGAATCTAGGATCCTTTCATCAAAGCCTTCTTCATCTTCATCACTTTGTAATGTTTTTGTTATTGAAATAATCTTCATTGCTCCTCTTCTATTTCTTCAAAAAAAAATTGTTTTCTAATGTTTTATTATTCTTTACTCATCCTATTTGGTTTGGAATTAATAGTATAAAATACATATGGTTATACCCTTTATAAACTTTTTCACATGCAAAAAGTTTCTACGACAACTACACCACCCATGGAAGAGTATTTATTTTTAGTAATGGATATACCTATTAACATCTTTATTTGTATATTTTTAATCAATTACCTACTTAAATTAAATTAATATAATATATTAATTGAGTTTTTAATTTAAATAAAACTATGTAATCAATTGAACAATTAACAAAAAACACGCAAGTTTGAGCATTGTGTGAATTGTGAGAGCATGATTTTAATCGGTAATACAAAACCACATAAGATCAATTTGTAGAGTAAAAATAGAATCCATAAAATCAATTAATACTCTTTTCCAGAGATTATATGTTCTCTAATGTGCCACTGAACATAATACAGCCTTAGAACATTGATCAAAGAAGGGTGTGGTGATTGCATGTTCCGAAGCTAGCCTAGGGTTTAATTAATTTCATCTTGGTCTTTAAGTTAATTCCCATAGGGTTCAGTGGTTAAAAATTAAGAAATATTAATTAAGTGGATTTTAATTTAAATTATAATGATTAATAAGTAAATTAATAGGTAGTTTTAGATCAATTACACCTTCTAAAAATATTTTCTAAAAAACATCCTCTCGTTGTATCTTATTAATCGAATTTTCTTTAAAAAATAAAAAAAATACAATATTCTTCTAGAATACTTATTTTTATTTTATTAATGATAAACAACCTCCCCCCCCCCACTATATTTTTAAGTTGTGTATTTATATTATTTATTTTATTTTCAATAAGCCTTAATTATTTTTTTAAATTACTGCCTCTTTGAGAGACGGCCTTGTTCAGCCAGTCTAATACACCAAAGTACACAAAAACCATAAATAATTTGAAAGAAACCATAAAATATCCATTTAAATTAGAAAAATTTTTGTGGAATCAAGTAATTATTTCAACAAATTATAGGTATTTCTGTTATATTTTATTTTACTCTCTTTTCTCTTCTTTCATCATTCTTTACCCAATTTGAATTTTCCCTCTTCTTGTGTTTTCTTCTTCTTCTTATTCATTTGGACCATTAGCTCCAACATCTCATTTTTATTTTATTATGGTCCAATTTTCTTCAATTAATTTTTATTTCATTTATGACATGAACTAATCTTGAGTATCTTCTTGATCTTGACCGTGATATTTAACTTGGCCTTCAAACTCTAATCAAACCATCATAATATATGGTAAGTTTCAAAATTAAACCAGTAGGTGAATTCCTCCATTCTATGAAAATTGAAATTGTAATTTATTCTAATTAAAACATAAAACAAGAACCAATGTTTGAAAATAATAAAAATTAACTTCATATAACCATTTAATAATTGGATAAACTAGATAATAACTATCAACCAAATTGTATTATATAACCAAATCTCGAATCAGAAATTCAATTAAAATCTAGATTGATACACCTAATTCCAAAATTTCTGACCTCTCTAGAAAGGATCCTGAGAAACATATAAAAGAATATAATGCGTTTTTGTCCACCCTACAACCATGAAATGTATCTAAAGATCAAATAAAACTAATACCATTCTCCTTATCACTTGATGGAGCTGAAAAATATTATATGTATTATTTGAAACCATAATATGTTACATGTTGTAATGATTTGAATCATATTCTCCAACATATATTTTTTCTAGTATTGAGGACAACTTCCATTCAAATAAAGAAATCATGGATTAAGAAAGAACAATGGGAATCATTGTATGAGTACAAGGAGTGATTCATGAAGTTGTCTAAAAGATTCCCACATCACTAAATAGGTGAGAAATTCATCATTTTGTACATCTATGAAGGACTCACACTTATGTATAGAAGAATTTTGGATGTCGTAGTTAGAGGGGAATTGGTGGAAAAAACACCCGTATATGCACATGCATTGATCGAAAAGATGGTACAAAACTCTCAAAATTTTGGCAATCAAGGTACACCATATGTTAGAGGAGTACATAAATTATGTCCGTCTTCCCTTGGAGTCATTTAATCGATACCATGTTGGAAGAATTTACCACTATGGTGAGACAAATTTCATTAGCTCAAAAGACATAACAACCCACTCCTATGAGGCCTTGTGGAATTATCACTTAAATAGACCACCCAACTGATTGTTTCCCCCAACTACTAGAGATGGATAATTGCATAGTTGTATTCCCAGGGAGACCATATCAGCATAAAAAAAACCAAATCCCCAAAATAAGTATGATTCATTTGATCCAATATACCACCAAGTGTGGAAGGATAAATCCAACATGAGGTATGGCTCTGGACAACAACAAAGGCCTCATTTTCAGAAAAAAAAATATCCTAGATATCCACCTTACTAACAAGGGTTACAAAAATCCCAAAATATATTTGAAGCTCAAGAATCAACAAGTCAACAAAAATATAGTTCTCAACCAAATATAGATTCTAATATTGATGATATTTTAAAAAAAACTGTTCTTAATCAATAGAATGAGATGAAAAGTCAAGGTGTTGAGTTGAGTGAGTTGAAGATAGAAATGAGCCAGATTTCCACTGCCCTCCATAACATGGTATGTAAGAACTCTGGGAATATTTCTTCTCAACCAAATCTAAATCCCAAGGGAGATATCATTTCCATAACATTGAGAATTGGGAGTCAAATGGCTGTTACATCTACACATTTCATTCCACCAGGATTAACCCTAACTCCATAAGAGCCATATTCAAGACCATCAGATGAGAAGCCCATGGAGAAAGATGATGGAATGAATCAAATTGATTATGTTTCGCCTAAACCACTTTCTTTTCCAAATAGAGTTGTCCAAATCAAAAATATGGCTGAAGTGGTGACGAAAAAATAGGTCTTAGTCACATTCAACTGTGTTGAGATATACATATCACTACTTGAAGAAATTATGAAAATTCCAAGGTATGCTAAATTACTAAAATAACATTGTACCTATCAATGAGGGATCAAGGTAAATGAAGGATAAATCTTTGAAAGAATTTCCCAGCACTCATTACACCAACTCAAGAAATTCCAACAAAGGGAAAGGATCCTATGACATTCACCATACCATGAACCATAGGGTAGTTACATTTTTCTAAATATTTATATTATTTAAGAGCTTCCATAAATGTGATTAATCAGTATTTTATATTCTTTATAGGTTCGTGAATTGAAGCCAGTGATAGTAGTGGTGTTGTTAGTGAATATATCTATCGCATATCCAACTAGAGTCCTTAAGGATGTACTTTTTCGGGTATGACACATGATATTTCCAATAGATTTATAAATTCTTAACATGGAGGAAGATCATGTATGTTTTCATGCTCCCATTATCTTAGGTTTACCCTTCCTCAAAAATAAGAAAACTATCATAAATTTATATGAGGTTACACTTTCCATGGAGTTTTGATATGAAGTTGTGATATTTATTGCTATGGAATCCACAAAGTACACCTCAAAGGACCCTTATGATTTTGTTGTCTCCCATTTTGAACCACCAAGTAAAAAACCCCATGTATTTTTATTATCCCATTCATAGAGAGATTATGAGCATTGGTTCTGGTTTTATGTCTAAGAGCACTTCCAAACCTGTTTCTAATGAACAAAAATTTCTTGTATTTGATTTTTAAATGGATTCCCATTCTGATTTTGATCATGTTCACACTGATTATGACTTGGTTGATGAGTATGCTGATGGATTTGACGCATTATTCTATGATTTTAATGATTTCTATTCTAGTTCCGATGTTAATTGTGTGTATATTTCAGTTTCTTCAATTTATCCATCCACACATCACCCCCCCCCACACCTCTTTATAACTCAATCCATTTCCACCAAAACTATAATACTCATACTTATTAAGTGGTGATAAACTACCTATTATCATTTTTAATAATCTACCAATTAAACATGAAGAAAATGTATTTAATCTTTTTAGGGGGAACATTAGGGAAATTTGATGGACCTTGGCTAACATGTTAGGTACTTGACCCTCTATTTTTAAATAAGTGATTCTATTGGGGGATGGGGATAAACTAGTTAGGAAGCTACAAAAGATACTGAATCCAACTCTTCTAAATGCTGTTAAAAGAGATGTGGAAAAATTTCTTGAGGTAAGAACAATTTTTTCCATTTCATTATCCCAGTGGGTGAGTCCTATTCAGGTTGTGTCTAAGAAAATTGGTGTTACTATTGTTAAAAATGATAAAGATGAGTTAATTCAAATGACGATTCAAAATAGTTGGCATTTGTGTGTTGATTATAGGAAACTAAATCAGTCCACTTGCAAGGACCATTTCCGCCTCCCATTTATTGATCAAATTATAGAGATACTAGCTTGGAATACATGCTATTGTTTATTGGATGGATTTTTAAGATATTTTCAGGTTCTTATATCCCCAAATGATCAGGAGAAGACAACATTAACTTGTCCATTAGGCATATTTTCCTACCATAGGATTCCATTTGGACTTTGCAATGCCCTATGTACATTCCAGATATGCATGGTGATTATTTTTTCTGAATTTCTTGATACTTTAACAGAAGTATTATGGATGATTTTATAGTGTATGTTTCTTCATTTTATGATTGTATCTATAGTTTTTGAAAGGTGTTGAATCGTTTTATTGAGAAGAATCTATTCTTGAACTTTGAAAGGTGTCATTTCATAGTAGATCATGGGATTGTCTTAGGGCATGT
This sequence comes from Viscum album, assembly GCA_963277665.1. Taxonomy (NCBI): domain Eukaryota; kingdom Viridiplantae; phylum Streptophyta; class Magnoliopsida; order Santalales; family Viscaceae; genus Viscum; species Viscum album. Next base: position 306,434,309 of record OY728166.1, read on the forward strand.
AGTGTCAAAACATGGGATAGAGGTTTATGGATCTAAGTTAGATATTATTCCATCCATACCCTATCCTTCTTGTGTTTGTGATGTTATATATTTTCTAGGGAATGCGGGATTTTACCATTGGTTCACCAACTATTTCAATAGGATTTCTCTTCTTATGTCATGGTTACTTCAAAAGAATTCTGATGTTGAGTTTGATGAATATTTTAGGACTACATTTGAAGAGATAAATAATCCTTTGACCACTCCACCAATCATATATCTCCCACGGTGGGACCATACATTTGAGTTTATGTGTCACACGTCCAACTTCACGGTTGGAGTTGCATTATCTCAGAGGGTGGAAGGGAGGTCCCATGTGATTTCTTATGCATCAAGGACATTGGATTCAGCCCAATAAAACTACAAAACCATGAAAAAGGAGTTTATTTCCATTATATTTTCTTTACATAAATTTCGTTCAGATTTATTGGGCTCTAAAGTAGTTGTTTTTTCTATCCATGCAACTCCATGGTACCTATTTAAGAAGAAAGATGCAAAGCCCAGACTCATCTGAAGGATTCTTCTTCTTCAAGAATTAAATATTGTGGGATTATAGGACAACATAAAATACCCCCATTGGTATGTCCTCATTTTGGATTTTTTTGTGAAATATTTTCATATCCCCGTGGATGTCGAACATCAGGATTATTGGGCTATAATGAAATGAAATATGTATTTGGCCCAAGATAGAATTCAAAGAAAGATTCAAATTAAATAACTTTTGGAGATTTTATTGTCATCATATTAAAAATCCAGGCTCTAAAAAGAAAAATAAAATACATATCACGAAAAAATGATCCAAAAAAATAAGATTCATTTGGGAGAGAAATTCCTTCTCTACAATTCATGACTGAAGCTGATGCATGGAAAATTAAATTTTAGATGGTTAGGTCCCTAGGTTGTGTCTAATTATCTTTATTATGGTGTAGTGGAGATAAGACAAGGTAAAATAGGAAAGATATTTATAGTTAATGTAATATTTTTGAAGAAACACATTAAATGACTTCTTACCGATGCAATTGATTTCATCACACTATATGACCCCATCATCCCTTGAGAATGTCAGGTTGTTTCTAACCATTTCAGATTTATAATATTTGAATTATCTGAAATTAGAAATTTTATGTGAACATATCATCTCATGGGTTCACATTTAGGATAATAAGATATTTTACGTGTGGGGAAGGGAACAACATTTTGGGGTAGATATTTAGGATTTCAATTTGTGTGTTTTAACTGTGTTTTCTATTATGTTTTTGGTTAAAATTTAAAAAAACAAATAAAAACAAATCAATAAAAATATATATCATGTAACATTATCATTTACATGTGTATCATATAGAAAATTTGTGTTTTCAACATTCATTTGTGTAATAATATGAATCAGAATGATTTTATTTTCAAGGTTTGGTATTTATAAAAATGGAAGTCATTGATGATTTGATTGGTTGTGTAATTATAAAAACATTTAGATTTTGAAACCATTCATGGACATATTTTTTCATGTTAAATTGTTTCATTGATTTCTCCACACAAATTTTCACACAACCATGAATTTTGAAATTTCTCCTACCAAATTAAATTTATATCCATGGTAGCTAACAAAAATTCATCTTATATCAATGTTTGGTTCAGGAATTCGTTTCTATTCTGATCAATTTTATTACTATATTTAATTGACATTTGTGTGTGTACCTAATATTTGATAGTATTACGCACTCAAAAAAACCAAAAAAAACAGAAAATAGAAAATTGAATAAATATATTAATATAGGATAGTTATGAAATGTACAACACGTGGGGATAACTTGGTCGAGAGCCTGATATTTGACATTCAAGAATGCTTCATTGAGTGGACCTTGAAATTTGATTTCAAAGGAATATATAATAGGCATGGTGAATTAAACCAGCTAATATGATTTTTTTACTTGACTTGAATATAATTAATAAAGGGTAGAGATATGAGCATGAAATTGTTGGCACAAACACATGTTGGGAACTAAGGTCTTGGTGGACCCATAACTTGTTTTACTATGATTAGTGTCACTAATATCACTATATTTTATTCTAATAAAATTAATGAGACATTGAATTTAATATTTATTGATATTTAATCTTTATGGGATTTTTACTTTTTCTATATTTCCATTATCTATTGAGATATATGAACGTGCATATCCTGTCACAATTATTTGGAATACATGATATGAGGTTTTTCCTAGAGGTAAAAAAGGGTAAGCGTGGGTAAGTTGATAATAAACAATTTTATTAAATATTTTTTGATAATAAATGACTTAATTTCCTCAAATTATATTAAATATACTTGTTTATAAAATATTTGGCATTAGATCATTCATTTTAAAATTTGATGAAAATTCCAGTTTTTCCCTTTAAAATTATCTATAGTATTTCAGACATAAATATTTTAATTCGAATTATTTGAACATAAAATTTTGTAATTGTGTTTTTTACATAATGGGATACAACCTTTATTCATTACATATAACCTAAATCATACATTTGATTGGAGTAAATGGGTCATTAAGCCCAAGTTGGGATGGACATGCCAGATTGGAAATCACTTCTGTATGTAGGCCCTAACGTCTTAATTCATGCTTGAATTTGGCCTAAATTTGGAATAAAATCTCGAGGACCCATTTTTTCACTAATCATCCTTATTTAAGGACATCTGTTTCACGTGTTTGTTTAACACCCCGAGCTTCCACGATAGGCTTCTCTTTCAATAATGCAATAGCTTGCATTGTATGCAAGTTCGAGTTCAAACACACCGCGACTAATCAAAATAGCCGTTATGAATTGTAATACCCACTTTTTAAAATTATGGAAATCTTATATTTCAATATGGACTTCATTTTTGTATTCGTAATATTGAAATTATCCTAAGTTGAATTTTTTGTAATTTTCTGAGAACTTCCATTTTTTTATGAATAGTGAGAAATACTTAAAACAACTTTTTTGATCAAAATAATTTATAGTTATAAGTTATAATAATGAGTGGTTTTAAAGTATAATTAGAATATATTTTTACCATTTTATCCAATAGTTTTCATTAGAATTAATTTCACTTTGAAATTGGACATAAACAAATGTCTATCTTTTGATATATATTGTTTCTTAAAAACACGCTATTTGTTGTGACAGCGGGAATTAATTATAAAATTAGTTAATGCAACTTATATGTTTGGAATTTTTTAAAATAGTCATCATTTTTTATTTTAGAATATCAATTATATCTTAGGGTGAAATTTTGGCATTGTTCTGAAAAACTTCAATTTTTGATGAATAGTGAAACCACTAGGTGGTAATTAAAAATCTGATTTTGTGTTTAAATGAAACATTGCCACTTCTTTGATTTGATTTTAAAAAATCCAACATACATAGTTGTCATTAGGAAGTAAATTTTTGTTCAATGGGATTAAAATAATTTTTTGGTGAATAGTATTTTTATGTTTAATTAATCGCGATTAAAGGTAATTACTGAAATTTAAGGTATAAATATTATTATAAAAATATGGAATGACCTTTACGCTTGTACTACCACTATTAGATGTGTCATTTCCGACAAAAAAAATCCATGGGTCAACTTGGGGATCCCATGGAGCCACTTTCGTAGGAAAATGACATAAATAACTTTTTATTTAATGTTAAAATAAAAAGGTCACAATCAAAAGGTTTTTTACTAAAATAATTTTTAAATGGGGTTATACTAGTCATATTTTTGACTATAAATATTAATTAGAAATCTAAAAATATTTCATACATCATGATAGTTTTTTTTTATAATTTTTAGACAATAAATAAATTAAATTATTTATGACACAATGATGATGCAGTGATTACCTCATTAATTAACGATTTAAATAAAATGAAACGATAATGTAAAATCTAAGACTTAAACATATCAAAAACCTATTTTATGAGTAGATTTAGAACCCTTATCACCTTATCCTTGAAATATAGAAGTGTGGGACCTTTAGAATCGGAAAAAGAATTTCATAATAATGTATCATTTCAATCCTTCCACGAGTACCCCTTCTCTCCTCTTATAAAAGGCCCCCACCACTACCACCTTAATCACATCATAAAAGCCTTTTGGCTTAGCCATCCTCTTCCCAAATACTCTCTCAACTTCCCTCCCTTACTCTTAGAACCCTAACCTTGAGCAGAAGTCTTCCCAAGGAAGCCTTTGGCTCAAATCAAAAGAGTTACCCGATTTTAAGGTAATGTGTTCTCTTATGTTATTTTGTATTAATTTGTTTCCCCAACCCGCTAAAATATTTTTATTAATTTCTTTGGTAACAACACTAGTATCCTCAATATACTTGGATGTTGTTATAAGAATTATCCGAGCTACACCTACACACACCTACATCTAATGGTTAAATAACATACTATTTTTGTGGATGGCGAATTTCTGCCTCACGAAACGATGATTGTTCAACACTCATATTACACCTTAAAAGGTGGACATTAAGATGCCACTATATTTATATATATTATATATTATATATTTATGTTTTACTTAAGGTTATGTATTTTTCATTTATGACATACCTTTATTGTTTCCATTAAGGGGTAAACGCGATATTTTCATTTTAGGAAGTGCGGACTACCGCCACCTAAAAGTGATTTGAATCATTAATCCCATATGTGGGATGTGTAAAGGATGGAGTAAATAATATTATATATGATATTATACTGTAATTATAATATAGCTTTATATCATTATGATTTCATTAAATACGAAATATAAATGAAAGTAGTGTTCATGCGTACGTACGGCTTACCGTCTCCATGAACGGTGCATTTCATTTTTACCTATAAATGTTATGGAATATTATAAATTCATGTATATACTGGATATATATATGATATATATGATATCTTCATCATGAATATAATTCTGTATATAATGGATATTTCACCACACGAACAACTTGTAATTATAAGAAGTTTATTTTTGACTCAAGTACCAAAGATCGACAAAATGACAGTTATTAACATAAATAATTACATAATGTTCATAACATGGTAATAAGTGATATAAAATGAATAATTAACATGAAAAAGGTTCTTATATAAATAGAAATTAACTCTATTTTATTATTCAGTATGTTAAAGAATGATCGATTCAAGTCGGACTCGAGGTAATATAACTTTTTAACCCAATTTCCATTCTTTGGGTTAATCACCTACTTTCAAATTATGTCATGATATTATTATGTCCTATATAGAATTTATACTTTATTTATGTGTAAATATAGTTAATAAACATAATAGATCTATTTTATTTAAAAAAATTATCTTTGTAAGGGACTTCGTCTCAATCACTTTTCATTGAGGCATATTTTGTTTTATACACAACTTTCTTTTATAAGGTGTATAAACCCCTTTGACTTTTACTTTTATTCAAAAGGAATATTTTTATATGAAGAGTTTTTACTAAACGACAAAAGGAATGGTTTGTCTTACATATGCGGCAATAATGAACTCTCCGACGCCATGACCATTATTTGAGTTTCAACTTCCTCTACAAGCCATAACTTTTTTTAAATGATTTCAAAAAAGAGAGAGATATTTCTCTCAAATATATGAAAATCCAGTGCAAATGTATACGTATTTAATTCAAGCTTAAATTTTTTTTTCAGAAAACCCGACTCTCAAGTGTGGTAGACAGGAAGGGATTGGGCGTGGACCCGTCATGTCCTGTAATTAGTCGAGCAGTCTCAGAATTAGTTATTTTGTTTTCAGAAGCTTGCATAATGTTTAAAAAAACACTGGAGTATATTTGAGAAATTTTAAAAGTAAGTATCTTCTAATAAAAATTGCATCGGTAGGTCTCATGAGACAAACTAGTGTCTTGGCATGAGGCCTTGACAAAATCATATTTGTGGTCTTGGCACGAGGCCTTGGCTACGTGCTTATGAAAGTCTGGAATTATGCATTCCATCATTATGAAAGTGGTTATTGATATTGCATGTGATTATTCGACTAGTAGAATATCAATGTGAGTAAGTAAATGGCATTATTTAATTTATTTTTTTCATATTATACTGAAGTTAATGTTTAAAAAGGCTTTTGTTTTAGTTATACATTTCCATAAATGTTAATGTTTTTTATGAAAGATTACGCAATATTGTTATCCTTACTGAGCATCTGAGCTGACCCCTTTAGATGTTTTAATATTTTCCAGGATGTGAAGAAGTATTTTATGAATGACCTGCAGGGATTGTCAGAAGAGGATATGAGTGTGGACTATGGAGACTTTGTTATTGTATTTTTTCACTTTATGATGTAATGTAACATTTATGAATGTATCTAGTGTTTCCAAGGCTACTAAACTAATCAGTCTTTCGAGACTTGATCTTTTGTGATCATGCCAATGTTACGAAGTAATGCACCGACTTTGGGTAGCTGGGGTCGGGGCGTTACAGTTGGTATTAGAGGCAATATTGTACTAACCTTGGATGCTAGAATTATATAAACTCTGATTAGAGCTCATTTCCCAACGATAGACTTTGAGGATTAGTATAGAATAACTTCCTAGAATTTTGATGTTGTATAGATTTTGTGATTTTTTCGAGCAATACATCACTATCTGGATACGAGCAGGTAGAGGCGGATCTGGCACCGATGTACCTAGGGGTAAAACCCGAAAACACTGCTTTGAGCTAGACTCGAACCGGAACGGGTGCACGACAACGGGACTTGCTGCACCCTTGGTTACGACACTCCTGGGGGATATGCTTAGGATAATTCTCATTTTTTTTACAAACCACTATGAAGGGTTATGAGTATATAATTCCTCAAAGAAAACATTTTTATGGATTATATCCATTAATAGTTCAATTTATGTTATGTATTTTACAGGTATGAAATTGTGTATTTTGATTCATTAACTAATCTAGTTTATGCCATTGTTTAGAAATGGCGCCTAGTGGAAGGAATGGAAACCATATCAATGCACGCACTCCATGTAGGGATTTACCTCCAACTCGAGATAATTATTGTGGATCTGGAGATACAACTGGTGCTGATCAACTTATTACCATACTGGGACAACTCACTCAGGTTATGAATATTAACCTTACTCGTATGGAGCACCCTGATCCACAATGTGGAAGATCAATGTTAGAATGCTTCCTGAGGCAACAACCGCCAACATTTAATGGGGGTACAAATCCATTAGTAGTTGAGAAATGGATAACCTCCTTAGATAAAATTTTCCATGCCTTGGGGAGTAGCGAAAGGGAGAAGGTTGTCATGGCAGTTTACTGCCTCACTGGAGATGTCGATCAGTGGTGGTCGCTGATTCAAAACACAAAGGAAGATGATGAAGTATCGAATATGGAATAGAGGGAGTTCAAAGGGATTTTCTTAGAAAAATATTTTCCTCGTGACCATCGAGCAGATATGGAAAGGCAATTTCTGAGTCTGAGACAAAAGGAGGATGAGAATGTCACAAATTATGAGGCCAACTTTACAAGGTTAGCGAGACATGCTGCATATTATATATGTAACCCATGAAGTAAGATTGATCATTTCTTTGATGGGTTAAAACTGTTTCTCCGTTGATCCTTAGTCTCACAATCTTTCTCGTCCTATGAAGATATTGTCTCATGTGCTATCAAGACAGAAAAGGAATTCTCTAAATCTTATGACAATAAAGTAAAGCAAGAAAAGAAGAGAATGGTGGAACAAGATACAGATAAACGGAATAAAGAAAAGAAGGATTTTCCATTATGCGATAATTGTTTAAAGAATCACCCCGGTACTTACCTGAAAGGAATGGGAGTTTGTTACAAATGTGGAGAAAAAGGTCACCAGGCTCGTGATTGCAAGGGAAAGATAGAGGCTATCAATGTTGAATGCTACAATTGTAGGGAAATGGGGAATTATTCAAATGAATGTCCTAAGCGTCAGGGAAACTTACCTTAGAAAAGGCCAAGGGATCAAGGACAATCTTATGCTATTACTATAGTTGAAGTGGAATAATTAATGTATTGGTTCTTTTGGACTCAAGGATTAAATTCTGGTTATAAAAATAATGTGACATATATAAGGATTGTACTACAGTACTTTTTGTTATCATTATGGTTTTAATATTATGATGGAAATCATATTTTTAGTATGTGACAATAAGAGAAACATTACTTTGTTTAGGGAATCTAATGTTACAATTGATTTAGGAATTTAAGGACCTTTTAGAGAATGTCTGGAATGAGGTATTTTTGATAACTATAAAGGTTGGAAAGGATTAAGTTGAACTTTGGATAGTATTGTTTAAGGTTAAAACATTTCTGAAGATTATTTTTGGAATATTATAATACTATAGTTTTAGGAAAAGGACAACCTGCAGGGTGGGGCATAACCCATTACATTGGACAATGCTGCAGGAATCAAACCCACAACCATAGTGCGATAGGCCTTTATTACCTACCACTAGCCTACATGAAGTCCCTGGTTATTACAAAATACTTTTCCTAATCTAAATGGTATGTGGTAATATTTATAACCTTATACAATTAGGATAAATAGAATATTTTTGAGTTCTGTTTCCATTTGGAGTGAAAGATGGGTTTGTGGTAAAAATTTATTAAAGAATAAAAGACTACATGACAAGTATGTATATTCCCTTACATTCTTAGTAGATCTCCTAAATAAATTCCTCAACTTTATAAAAGGTAACTTAAAATAAAAACATTTCCGGTTAACTTTTCCAACTGGGGATTCAATGACCGTTTAACCAATCACAAGTTTGTGATTTTCTTATGGTTAACTTTCTCCTAATCATGTTTTCTACAACTCTCCATTAAACCATGATGGTTTTTTTTCTTCCATATCCATATTTTCATAGAATCCTAGTATGGTCTATCTCGGGTGACCTTTGTACTTATCTTTCTATCTTTTGAAGTTATATTTTTATTAACCCTATTTCTGATGTGGGTTTTCTACAAAGGTATTTTCTATTTTCAACCTTTTATATTCATAGAAAATTTTCAAATTGCGACGACGCAATTTATTGAAGGAGTGGAGAATGTAACACCCTGAGCTTCCACGATATGCTTCTCTTTCAATAATGCAATAGATTGCATTGTACGCAAGTTCGAGTTCTAACACACCGCGACTAATCAAAGTAGCTGTTATGAATAGTAATACCCACTTTTTAAAATTATGGAAATCTTATATTCTAATATGGACTTCGTTTTTGTATTTTTAATATCAAAATTATCCTAAGTTGAATTTTTTGTAATTTTCTGAGAACTTCGATTTTTTTATGAATAGTAAAAATACTTAAAACAACTTTTTTGATAAAAATAATTTGTAGTGATAAATTATACTATTGAGTGGTTTTAAATTATAATTAGAATATATTTTTACCATTTTATCCAATGGTTTTCATTATAATTAATTTCACTTTGAAATTGGACATAAACAATTGTCAATCTTTTGATATATATTGTTTCTTAAAAACATGCTATCTGTTGTGACAACGGGAATTAATTATAAAATTAATTAATGCAACTTATATGATTGTAATTTTGAAAAATAGACATCATTTTTGAATTATGAATATCAATTATAGCTTAGGGTGAAATTTTTGCATTGTTCCAAAAAACTTCAATTTTTGATGAATAGTGAAACCACTGAGTGGTTGTTAAAAAACTGATTATTCATTTAAATGAAACATTAACACTTCTGTGATTTGATTTTCAAAAATCAGAGATAAATGGTTTTCATTAGGGAGTAAAATGTGGTTCAATGGGATTAAAATAATTTTTTGGTGAATAGTAACTTTTAAGTTTAATTAATCGCGATTAAAGGTAATTAGTAAAATTTAAGGTAAAATAGTATTATAAAAATATGTAATGACCTTTACACTTGTCCTACCACTTTTTGATGTGTCATCGATAACCAAGAAAATCCATGGGTCAACTTGGGGACCCCATGGAGCCACTTTTGTAGGAAAATGACAGAAATAACTTATTATTTAATGTTAAAATAAAAAGGTCACAAACAAGAGTTGTTTTACTAAAACAATTTTTTAATGGTGTTTTACAAGTCATATTCTTTACTATAAATATTAATTAGAAATATAAAAAGATTGTCTACATCATTATATTAATTTTATAATTTTTATACATTAAATATAGTAAATTATTTATGACACCATGATGATGCAGTGATTACCACATTAATTAACAATTTAAATAAAATGAAATGATAATGTATCATATAAGACTTAAACTTGTCAAAAACCTATTGGATGAGTATATTTAGAACCCTTATCACCTTATCCTAGAAATCTAGAAGTTGGGACCTTTAGAATCCTAAAAATCATTTCATAATAATGTAACATTTCAATCTTTCCAAAAGTGCCCCTTCTCTCCTCTTATAAAAGGCCCCCACCACTACCACCTTAATCACACCATCAAAGCCTTTTGTCTCGGCCAAACACTGCCCAAATACTCTCTCAACTTCCCTCCCTAACTCTTAGTAGCCTCACATTGGGAAGAAGTCTTCCCAAGGAAGCCTTTGGCTGAAATCAAAAGAGTTACCCGATTTTAAGGTAATGTGTTCTCTTATGTAATTTTGTTTTAATTTTCTTCTCCAACCCCCTAAACTCTTTTTATTCATTTATTGTGTAACAACACAAGTATACTCAATATAATAGGATGTTTTTATAAGAATTATTCTAGCTACACTTACACACACCTACATCTAATGGTTAAGGAACATATTGTTTCTGTGGATGGCGAATTTCTGCCTCACGAAACGATGATTGTTCAACAATCATATAACACCTTCAAAGGTGGCCATTAAGATGTAACTATATTTATATATATGATATATAATATGTTTATGTTTTACTTAGGTTTATTTATTTTTCATTTATGGTATACCTTTATTGTTTCCATTATGGGTAAACACAATATTTCCTTTTTAGGAAGTGCGGACTATCGCCCCCTCAAAGTGATTTGAATCGTTAATCCCATATGTGGCATGTATAAAGGATGGAGTAAATGATATTATATATGATATTATACTAGAATTATAATATACCTTTATATCATTATTAGTTCATTAAATTTGAATTAGAAATGAAAGTAGCGTTCATGTGTATGTACGGCTTACCGTCTCCATGAACGGTGCATTTCATTTCTTACCTCTAAACGTTATGAAATATTATAAATGAATTTATATACTGGATATATATGATATATATTATATATAAATCATGAATATGATTCTGGATATAATGTATATATCACCACATGAACAACTTGTAATTATAAGAAGTTTATTTTTGACTCAAGTACCAAAGATCGACAAAATGACCGTTATTAACTTAAATAATTACATAATGTTCATAACATGGTAATAAGTGATATAAAAGGAATAATGAACATGTAAAAGTTTCTTAAGTAATTATAAATTAACTCTAGTTTATTATTCAGGAGGTTAAAGAACGATCGAGTCAAGTCGGACACGAGGTAAGGGAACTTTTTAACCCAATTTCCATTCTTTGGGTTAATCTCCTACTTTCAAATTATGTCATGGTATTATTATGTCCTATCTAGTATTTATACTTTATTTATGTGTAAATATAAGGAATAAACATAGTAGATCTATTTTATTTAAAAAAATGATCTTTGTAAGGGACTTCGTCTCAATCTCTTTTCATTGAGGCATATTTTGTTTTATACACAACTTTCTTTTATAAGGTGTATAAACCCCTTTGACTTTTACTTTTATTCAAAATGAATATTTTTAGAAAACCTGACTCTCAAGTGTGGTAGACAGGAAGGGATTGGGAGTGGACCCATCATGGCCTGTAATTAGTTGAGTAGTCTCAAAATTAGTTATTTTGTTTTCAGAAGCTTGCATAATGTTTTCAAAAAAAAACACTGGAGTATATTTGAGAAATTTTAAAAGTAAGTATCTTCTAAAAAAATTTCATCGGTAGGTCTCATGAGACAAACTAGTGTCTTGGTACGAGGCCTTGACAAAATCTTATTTGTGGTCTTGGCACGAGTCCTTGGCTACGTGGTTATGATAGTCTGGCATTATGCATTGCATCATTATAAAAGTGGTTATTGATATTGCATTTGATTATTCGACTAGTAGAATATCCATGTGAGTAAGTAAATAGAATTATTTAATTTATTATTTCCATATTATGCTGAAGTTAATGTTTTAAAAGGCTTTTGTTTTAGTTATAAATTTCCTTAATTGTTAATGTTTATTAATGAAAGTTTCCGTAATATTGTTATCCTTACTGACCATCTGACCTCACCCATTTTGATGTTTTAATATTTTCTAGGATGTGAAGAAGAATTTAATGAATGACCTGCGGGGATTGTTAGAAGAGGATATGAGTGTGGACTATGGAGACTTTGTTATTTTAGTTTTTCACTTTATGATATAATGTAACATTTATGAATGTATCTAGTATTTCCTAGGCTACTAAACTAATCGGTATTTCAAGACTTGACCTTTTGTGATCATGTCAATGTTATGAAGTAATGCACCGACTCTGGGTAGCTGGGGTCGGGGCGTTACATTTTTTGGTCAAATTGGTAGTGCAAGTTGGCTTAATTTATTTGGCTGAATTTCCTAATTCACACTTGAAACCTATTAAAACCCGGCATCCCATCCGGTATATAAATTTGTTTATTTCTCATTTGGAGGGTTTGGGATGCACATTATGGGACTGAAGGCATAAGATAATTGTTTTCACTTTATTTATCTAGGCATTTCAAAAGGGAGGTCTCTTAAAGCTATGATGATTTCATCAAATCCTTCTTCCCATTCCTCTCTTTGTAATGGATTTGTTCTTGAAAAAAAGCATATTTGTCCCTCTACTATTTATTCTATTTTGTTATTTTTTACTCTATTTTATTCTTCTTTACTAATCCGATTTGTTCTAGAATCATGTGTAGAAACTAGATTGGGTTATACCCTTTCAAAACCATTGCACATGAAAAATGATTCTAAGATAACTACACCGGCCATGGATGAGTAATTATTTTTGGTAATCGGTCTACCTCTGACATTATTCATTCAATTATTTTGAATTAATTAGATAATTTAATTCAATTAATATGATCTATTAATGGATTTTTTTAAATTTAAATGAAACTAATAAATCAATTGAACAATTAAAACAAAACATGCCATGTTGAGAAATGTGTAAATTGTGAGAGCACAATCTTAATCGGTAATACAAAACCACACTAGATCAATTTTTAGAGATCAAATATAATCCCTAAAATCAATTAATACTCATTTTTAGAGTGTATATGTTCCCTAATGTACCACTTACTATAATCTAGTCTTATAACATCAATCAAAGAAGGGTGTTTTAATTGCATGTTCTGAATCTAGCCTAGGGTTTAATTAATTTAATCTTAGTAATTGCGTTAATTATCATTGGGTTTGCGTGTTGAAAAATTAGAGGATTATAATTAAGTGGATATCAATTTAAATGATAATGATTAATAAGTAAATTAATAGGTAGATTTAGATCCATTACACCTTTTAAAATATTTTCTAAAAAACATTTTCTCATTGTGTCTTATTAATCTATTTTCATTTAAAAAAAATAAAATATTCTTCCAGCATACTTATTCTTATTTTATAAATGATAACCCCCCTCCCCCATCCTTTATGTAGTGTGTCTGTATTATTTTATTTTATTTTCAAAATACCTTTAATAATTTTTTTACTTACTTCCTCTTTGAGAGATGACATTTGTCATCCACTCAACATCACCTAAGTACCCAAGAACCATACATCATTTGAAAGCACCCCCGATAGCACCTTTCAATGAGATTAAATTATAATATAATCTTAGTATAATTTTTTAAATTTAAATTACAGGTTTCATACAAGAGACCTTTTATCACAGTGTATTTTTTTGGAATTTGGAAAGCATAATGAAGAGGGTCTGAATATAGGGATGGGTTATGGTCACCATTTCTAGTGAGAAATAGATATATTTTTTAAGGAATCTGCAGGATTTGTTGTCACATAATTTAAATATTTGGATCAATAATTTTATTTCACTGAGCCTGGTGATGCTATGTTTTTTATTAGTGTTCATGTGTAAGTTGTTTTACTAGAGAAGCATTAATGGGAATGTGGAAACTTTCAAGTATTGTGATATACTTATGGACATGTGATCGCATCATGCACTTACGTACACTTATCTTGGGATTATATCATTTATCCAATTTATTTATTAGAGTGTATTAATGACTGTTATAGTTCTCTATGGATGTCTATTGAGGAATATCCTAATTTTCGGCTATGAAATGGAACACCCACACTTCTACCAAACATGACTAGGATTTGACCATAAGGAATGCCATAGTCGACTCATATTCAGAACGAGATCGATTGTCCTAGATAACAGGAACTTAGATGAAGCTGAAGCATATGCCTCCTTCAATTTCACACAAGGAACATTTCACTAGACACATAGAGAAGTCATATAATAGTTAAAATGATTCATGTACTCTATTAGATAATGTAAAATTTTGTAACATTAATCATTTTTTTATTTATCATAATCTTTAATCATATATGTGTTAAATTGAAATCATTTTCAAACATAAAAAAAATTTTATGAAGGATTTTTTATTTTTATAAAATAAATAATTATAAGTAAAACCACATAACATATATTCAATTATTACTAGGGAAATTCAATTTAAATAAATTTCATATGATACATGATAGAACATTTTATATAAAAAATGTTCTATAATGAAAAGTTTACATTTCATATTTTAAAAAATACTGTATTAATTAGTGAAAAATGAATATTAAATATATTATGTGTACGTTTTATCTCATTTCATTGTATAAAAAATTATTTCACAAAATAAATGTTGTGTACATAGAATTTAAAGTAGAAAAAACATAATGTATATGGTCACTTGAATGAACATACATAGTCTTTACAAAAAAATAAACTTATAAAATCTTTTATACCAAATCAAAAAAAACATGTATTAGTTAATATGATATTGAAAATAATTTTTTACTATTCATACATTCTGATTGAGCAACCACTGTTATCTTCTAATCAGTTTCAGGTTTCATGTGACATGTTGGAAGGGGGACCAATTAGACTTCTTATTGTTCATAGAGGACATCATTTTCATCATGATTCCCCTTAGGTATCCTTTTTTTCATACCTAAAACGTGATTTATTTCATAGAGTCACCATGTGCAACTTCAAGACTATTGATCACCACTTGATTGTTACATTGGTTGAGACATGGTAGCCAGAGACACACAAACATTATCTCCATAATAGTGAGATGTAAATTAATATAGAGGGAGTCGCCAAAATTCTCAGTCTACCTAGTCATAGACAGGCAGTTATGGGTGCCACTAGTGGTGATTGGTTTGCATTCATAAACCGTCTACTAGGTGTTGACATCGTCGGCATACCACGTGTCCTCTAAGGTTCCTGTTAGCGCATGGGGTCTCTTGATGATAATTTCACCATCATTGGTAATGATGAAGATGATGATAGACTTATTTAAAACACACATTCATATATTATTCAACTGATTGAAGGAATTTTATGGGCCGACTAATTCACCACCTTGGTACACATGATGTACCTACCATTACATGAGGATCTTGACAAGACTGATAGATACAGTTGGGGGTCCACTATATTATCACATCTGTATAGATTTATCTATACTATTTTTTTCTTCTTTCAAAAAATATTATTGGTTGTATGTTTTTTTATAGATGTGCGCCATGGATCATTTTACATGCATCACTCGTAGAGTTGTTACACCACTTCCATAGCATCTATTTTGGGACTATCCTTAGGGATGTTGGTATGTTTACATCAATTATTTATTAAATTTATTAAGGTATTTTATAAATTTACCACATATTACTTCGTTTTAACTAGGTGGAGTCAGGATCGGCATTATTCACATACATAGAGACATAGCATGCATAGCATTCAATAGATATTTAACCCTATACATCCATCTGATATAATTTCAACATTTTTTTGTTGAAAATTTGATTTTGTTATTATTTTTTAAGTTATTTCAATGTTATCTTAGTAACATTATCATGGAATTTTATGATTTTTTTTGATTTTATATTTAAGTCTTAATAGACCCCATATATACGTTTTTTTACACATCACTTCCACCATATTGTATAACTATGATTGATGATCATGGTGTAGTGGTTTCACTTATCCACTTCACCATCATTGTGTAGCACTAGCCAGACCAAGTCTTGTGCCAGTTTTTCTATATACAGAATATCCCCATAGTACCAAGATAGCTTGATGTGTTATATTTCATTATGCATATAGGTAGACACATGACAAACTAGTTGTAGTTTTATGCATGTTATATTTAGTATTTGGACATGAGAGACCAATATGGTGTCTTTCATCAGGGATATCCCAGAAAACGCTATCAGTTTGAGGATTATAAGCATTATTCATATTAGTACCAACATCACATGATCATGTACCATAAGTGTAAGGGGATTGGAATTCAGCAGTTGGTATGTTTAATAAGATTTATTATATTTTTTATCTCATGTTTCATATTAATTTGAATATTATTTCATTTATTGACAGAAAACCTTGATTTTATTGTATATATCATTGATCCCCATAAGGAGGCATTTATTAGGTGGGATGTAGTTTACCATGATTTGGTGGATCTCAAATATCTTATACATTTCATATGTTAGAGTGTCTATGAAGAGGATGCACAACTATATCATGATCCATATGCTCCAACTGAGGCTCATGTGGATGATGATATCTATTTTATGCATGGGGAGGATGATGAACAACCACCATTGGCATGAATATTTGGATGAGGAAGTTACTAAGGTTAGAGGTGAAAATATATATGTATGAGAGATGCACATGCAAATGTTGTTGCACCATAGAGAGATGATCATGTATAATAGACTAAGGATATTGCACAGTCAGGAGAGCATAATGTTCCACCTATTATATATCTCTCTCAACTGACTATGCCTAACTAGGACCTGGGTGTAGTAACATATCTTTTGGTGGAATGTACTCCCACTATTGATTACTTTGATATCACACTTCCACCATATTTAGGAGCTCCAGGGCCATATGGCCCCATATATGATGATGGGTAGGCCTCCACATATAATGTCGAGCATTCCTCTATAAAGAAGCATGAGGGCACACCCACAGCACCACAAGAGGAGGAACCCACACCTATAGATAGTACATTGGAATGATAAAGATGTTGGACAGAGAGTGGGTGTGAGGCTCACACACCGGGTTATGGTACTGAGGGGAATCGACATTGATGTATTCTGATGTTACGCTTAATATATTAAAGAACCTATTTATTGAGATAATTAATTTTTTTGTAAAAAACTAAAAATAAAATCAAAAATATAGTAAACAAAAACATGATTTACATGAACTATTAATAAATAACAAAAAAATATTAACTGTTTAAGGATTCAAATAAATTTCACATATAGTTTATATCTTATAATGTTTTTTGTAACATAATATTTGTACTTATAAATTATTATGGCATTCCTTTCACTACTGAAAATGGGATCTGTACCTTCAATGTTGATTTATTTTGTTTCTATATATCTCATTTCAAGTGGTGAAGGAAATTTAAAAAAAAATTATGTACACTTGTAATGTTTTGAAACAATGGTATTTTTGTTCCATTAAAGTAATTTTTCTTAATCTTTCATTGCAGAATTATTTTCATTTTTCAATAATTTTTTATATGTTTAGTTAGTTTGACAAATTTCATTTAAATTGTATGTATACTTAATAAATTATAGAAATTCAAAGTCAAATACTTATAACATTATTTTGTTTCATGTACATGACTTCAAAATTTTATAAACAATAAACTATAAATATAATATAAATTTAATTTTTCACACTCACTAAACAGATAATAAATTATTTAGAAATGAAAAGAAACTCAAAAATATAGCAAACCAAAATTAATTTACATGACACAAAATTTATTATATAGAAACATTATGTTTACTATTTTCATAATTTATGGGCATATTTATTATTAATTATTATATTATAAATTAAATTATTATGAAATACTATTAATTATTTTATTATTATTTAATGTTATTAATTTTGATATGAATATATGTATAATTTTATATTTAAGTTATAAATAAATATACATAATTGTTTAAAAAATATTTATTTGATTAATAAAAATTTATATATTTACGTTAATATAAAATTATAATAAATATATTTATTATATTTATAAATATATATTAATAGTTATATATTTATAATTATATAAATAAGTTATTATTTATAATTATATTTATATACATTTAATTATAATTAAATTTATAAATATATATTTTCAAATCGTTAAATATAATTATAATTATATATATATATTGATTTGTAAGTATTTAAATTTGTATTTATTTATGATTGTATGCATTTATTTATTTATTTTAAATTTTTCATATAATAATTATATTATTAAATACTTTTTATATAACAAATTATTAATTATATTAAGTATATAAATTAAAATACATTTGTATATATAAATATTTTTTTTTAAATATATATTTTTAAAATTAAATAAATATAAATATATTTATATATTTATAGTTATTAATATTTTATTATTAATAAATTTCAAATATAAAAATATAATAAAATTTATTTATAATAATAATTATTTTTATTTTTATTTTTATAAATATATATATAAATACTGAATATATATTTATTATACATTTAACCACCTAATAATTTTAAAGTTTCTTTTAATATATATATATATATATATATTTGTATATATATATATTTAAAATATGAAATTGTTTATAACTCTATTTATAAATATATTTATAATTATATACATTCATTTATTTATTCAAATTATTCATTATAGTAATTATATTATTAAATATTAATTCTATTATTAATTTTTAATTATGTTAATTATAAAAATTGAATCACATTTGTATATAAAAATATATAAATATTTTTGAAATTTATTTATAAATATATTTCTATTAATTTTATAATTATAAGTATATTTATATTTATATAGTTATAAGTATTTATTTATTATTATATTTAAAATATTTTTATATATTTATATTTATTTATAATAATATTTATATTTATATTTATTTATATAAATATATAAATAATGAATATATATATATATTTTTATATAATTAAAATTATATAATTATAAATCTATCTCTACAAACAAATTTTTGTAGTTGGGGTTTGGCTTAGTGGTAAAGCATCCCTGTAATACTACATGAGGTTGGGGGTAAAAAACCCTTTGGCCGAAGGGTACTATAGCAGTACTATAGTAGTGGTGGCACTATGGCACCGGTGGGTGACACCGTTGCAGTGGCGGTACTATAGAAGCTAGGATCTATTCATAGAACGGCCCATTTGGACATGTATTTTGGGCATGTGGGCCAGGTAATGGGATTCATGCCAACTAGGCCTTCGGGTCAAAATATATGAAGTACCAAAAGCGGCTGGTTGGGTGGGTTATCCTTTGGGGGGGTTATGACTTTCTTTTCCGGGTTGTGTGTTTGCGGTGTGTGTGTGTGTGTGTGTGTTTAAATGTAATTGTACCCCCAATCACTTAATATATATATATATAATTTAATATACATTTAAACTACAAATAATTTTATAAATATATTTATATATTTATAAATATATATTTATTTATAAAAAAATTTAAAATATTTTTTAACATGTAATAAATTGTAATTATATTTATGAATATAATTATAAATATGTATTTACATATATAGATTTATAATTATTAATTTATAATTATAGATTTATAATTATATAATTATAAATTTGATTATAAATAATTTCATATTTTTAAATATATTCAAAGAATTGAAATTATTTATATATAAATATAGTTATAAATAAAAAAATATATACCTAAAAAACATTCCATGAGGGATCAGGAAGAACGTAAATGTTTTTCACCACTTGTCATCGATCATTTCCACTTGATGTATGCAACTCTTATACATCTCGTTGGAAAGAACCTGGAAAGGTGAGATATTCAGGAAGAATGTCTGTGATCTTCCCATGTTGATGGTGATGGTGTGTGGGATGGGGAGGATGTAGTGCCAAGTTCCATCCACCAGCACTTACAAGTCGTTGATGAGATCCTGGTGGTGGATGGTGAGGGAGGCTAGGTCCTTGTGTGGTCTCATCCCTAGAAGAAAATCTAGACGCTGGCAAGGGGGTACTAGTTCAGCGTCATGAATGAATCATCCCCCTCATAGAACCATCATAAGTTCCCTCTCTCCACTCCAGAAACTCACACCCAACAACTCCATCATCACCAGGGCCACCCAGTTCATGACATCAAAGTAATCCTAGTACAGTAGCTGGTACCACAAACTGATCCCATCATATTAATAAGTAATGAAAATTGATTTTTTTTTAAAATAAAATACTAGAGGTTGAAGCCTCTTTCTATTATGAAATAAAACACCTTTTTTGATCTGTGTAAAGGGAGACTCATTACCTAGCCTGTATACCCAAGGCTAAGTGACCCAATAAACTATCCCGAAGGCCTAGTGTGGCATTATGCCTACATAACCTCTTGCCTCATCATCTGTATGTGTCATGCCTGCATTACCTCCTGAATGCATCATGACTACATCATAGAACCCCCTAATAGGATTTCCAGGATTCAGACTCAAGTTGAAGCCACATTTTTAAATAAATGTTATAATATTCTAAGTTAAAAATAATTTTAAAACTCTTACAGAAATCTATTAAATACTTTAACGCAGTTCTAGTTTTTGAATATGGATGAAAGACATTAAGGGCCTTAACACATTTCTCCTAGGCTAAATGAAAAATTTGTTAATCCCCCTACCTCTATTATGTTTTTAGTTTATTTTTCTTTATTAGTGATTCAGGTCTTTTGATTGACCATTTATTTTTGTTTAATTTTTTTTATTTTTTCAACGATGCATGACTATGTGCTCTTTTTTTAGTTTTTTTTGTGTTTGTTAGTTGTATGCTGAGTTTTTTTACACATATTTTTAGATACATATTTATAAAAATAATTTTTTAATAATACAATTATTAACGTTAATTAATTTATTATATTACTAATATTGTTAATATTTATTTTAAAATTTTATTATTAAATACCCTAATTGTTATGTTAATAATTATATTTTTTACATCATTATTAATATTTATTATTTTAATTAATGTAAATATTTAATAATATAAATAATATTTCTTAATAATTTAATTACTGACATTTAATTTTATTAACATAATAAATAATACCTCATATTCATGTAATTAATAATATATTATTTAATAGGAATTATGTTCTTTAATATATAAAAGTGTAAATGTTATGTTTTTAAATAATAAAGTTTGTTACATGTTAATTAAATTTAGTTTTTTATTTATGATTTTTATATATTTTCAATTCTCTTTTATAGGTTGAGTCAATTTTCCAAATTTAATTTATATTTTATTTAAACTTTATAATTTATCTTATTTCAAATTCACCTACATGAAATATAATAATGTTTCAAGTAGGTGACTTTTAAAGTATAAAAATAATAATGTAGAAATATTTTTTAAATGAAATTTGACATATTTGTTGAACATATAAAATATAATTGAAAATAACAAGAATTTAATAGAAATAATTATTGATATATTAGTTTTAATGGAATGGTATATATTTTTTTAAAGATTACATTTGTATTTAGTTTTTTTGACATTCCTTTCATTTCCAATTATTTTTTATATGTTCACTCAATGTTATAAATTTCATTTATATGTTATTTATACTATA
The DNA here is from genome assembly GCA_963277665.1 of Viscum album. Lineage (NCBI taxonomy): Eukaryota > Viridiplantae > Streptophyta > Magnoliopsida > Santalales > Viscaceae > Viscum > Viscum album. The sequence goes on from OY728166.1 coordinate 306,456,277, forward strand.
ATTTACGTGCATGTATTTTTTAAAGTGTATATATATTATATTTTTTGTCAATAATGTTTCTGTCATGTAAATTAATTTTTCTTTATAATATTTATGATTTGTTTAGAAAAATAGATATTTTGGAAATGTTTTAAATTTTTGTCAGATTGTTTTTATAGTTTATATTCAATAATATTTTAAAGTTACCTTCTTGAAATTTAATAAGTTATTATCTTTATCAATAAGTCTAGTATTAAAGCTTGTTACATTTAATCTATGAGTAAAATTTAAGTGAAAATGAAAACACTAGCTAAACATGTAAAAATGGTTGATAGTAAAAAAGAATTTCATCAATTTAATAGAGACAATAATATAGTGGATGGAATAAAATTTTATTTCAAATCATTTATGCCAATTGAAAACATAAAAATTAATGAGTATAATCACTATAAATCATGAGGCTCCATCCATCAATCAAGCATGTGACAGGGACACTCGTATCGAGATCGCGAGCTCTATGCTGGGGTGGAATATGATGAGCTAGATAGGGCTCTTCCTTAAGTGTTGTAATGTTGAATGTATGATTCCTTCATATGAATAGATAAGAAGAGGTGTATTCAGGTTCTTGTCAATTTCACTTGATCTTTCTCCCACTAGATAAGTAAAAGGACCTACCATCATCTGTTGGGGGAACAATAAGGCTTGCGATGGCTCAGTTAGGAAAGGTGGAGGCATGGAAAATGAAACCTGATATGAGCTCCGATCAGATATACTCATGGAAAACTATGTTTATCCTAATAATATAAATGGATTACATGCCTCCTATTGTATACCTGCAATCAGCTTAAGATGGACTACTAGAGGTGAAACCTTTATCTATGGAATAGGTAAGGCCTCATGTGTTGTAATATGCGGTCTACATTGTTTTCATCGTGACTCATCAACATCAGTACCTTCTAGGGGAGGTTACTGAGTAAGAAATTCATCTCCCTAGGATGGAAAATCATATTCCTTGGGTGGAAAATCGAAGGAACTATTTTTTAGAATATAATATGTTGGCATAATCTTCTCCAATGCAACATGGTACACTGTTTGGCTAAAAAACCCACCCTCTAACAGATCAAACATGCGAATGATATGATATAGTCAATTATACTATAAAGAGATTAAAAATGGATTTAAATTAGTACAATAAATAAATTACGTTAAATTTATTGACTTACCAAATCATAAATCCCTCTTCCATGTGATGTAATATATAGTATAGACATTAGTATATATAATAGCTCAAGCTCAAACTATTGTGATAGATGGAATTGCATCATATGTAAGCTATAAATATAAAACAACACACGTTTATCATATAGGATGAGATACTCAACATGTGATAGATTCTAGTTGGCATCCTACCTCCCTATCATCTTCACAGAATGAAGCATTGTTAACTTTTTTGGAGGAAATTGAATATGCTAGAAAAATCCAAACTAACGCATGACTCTATCTAGCTGGTTCCACTCAATAATATAAAAGTGAATCAAGGGCCCTATAGTTATGGAATCATGAATCCCATCGATTTAGTATGAAGTTATACAGTCTAATAAATCCTAATATGGAATCCATGATATCATAAATGAAACGTGAAAATTTTTAAAATATTTTTTTATAATTTTCAAAAATGAAAACATTATTAAATTGATTAGTCAACAAATTAATGTATATACATACATCAGTTAGTAGTAAAATATCTAACACAATACATTATGGACCCAAATTTTGTCTTAGGTTCATAATAAAGTGGTGTGAGTGAATCTACTGATAATATAGAACATTGAAATTGATAAATAATAATAAATATAATATAATAACTCAAATTATCATCAAAAAACTATAAAGATGAGTGATCATACCAGCATCCATGCGGAGCATCACACATCGAATATAAATGATTCTATAGAAAATAAACAATAGGGGTGAGGGGAAGGATGCACTACCATGTCCAATTCTAAATAAGGATGACACATCCCTTGATATCACTACGATCGGATCAGCATGTTGTGCATAATTCCTTGCACGTGTATGTCAAGCATGCAGATCCCAAGTTGTATCTCCCAACCTAATCAAATTCCTTCAGTATCAAAAGATACATCCCATAGGCATGAATACTAGAGTGATCATTTCACTATGTCCCTCCAATAATCCTTAATATATATGCACGGGTATGACACATAAAAATCTACTCATCAATGATAGTGGGTAACTATGTGAAGTGCATCTCTAGTCAACTCATAGATATTAACCTGTCATCTGTAGAATCATCATCCATAATAATATAAAAGACTATATATTTATGTACAATATTAGTATAGTCTCCATGTGAGGGTCCTATAATTTCATCCCCCTGGATAGGATGACCGAGCGGAACTACTAAATCTTCAATGTTAATGGTCATCTCTCCCTTAGGAAAGTGGAATGTGTGAGTCTCGGGTATCCATATCTCAATGAGGTAAGTAATTATGTGATTATAAATGAATTTATAATTAAATACAATAATTACATAGAATCTAAATGGAAATTGGTATGATATAATGAAATCTAGAGGCGAGATGTGATGATAATGATGGGATCTACACCCCTTAATCCATCAAACCTCATGTCCCACTAGCACGTCATATGAAACATGTATATAATACACATTGAGTAGAGTAGTATCAAACATCTCTACATATAAAATTGAAAAAAATATTTATTAGGTGTCAAATATAATTATAACTTATGGTATGTATAATCTCATAACATGTAGAATATAAAATATAACATGAATATTTCCATTTTTTAATTAATTTTTTTATAACAAAACATAAGGTCATGTATTCAGGTTTCTCAAAGTATATTTATAATGATTTTAAAAAAATCACCTTTTTTAGAATCCATTGATGATTTTCCTCTTTACCGATTTTCATTTTGGATACTGACTGGTTTTCCCTCCATTCTTATTGGAAGAGAGTTGACTTTTTAACGTATTTTTTGTAAAATACAGATCTTTTTCACATATATATTATATCGATTTGAATCAACTTATAGATGAAGGATTTATTTCATGACTATAATTTATAGCAATAATTTAGTTCCCAAATGGGTTTCTTTTTTATTTATGTATGATTTCTCACAAGATGGTATATTTCATGGTTATTTGATATCGTGCTTTCTTTTTGGTGTATCCATGGATAGTTTGATTACGATTTCATGCAATATCGCAAGTACTTATCATATTATGTAAAATTTTAATATAAAGACTTGTTATGAAATCGAAATAAAGATTTACAAAATAGTTTTATCATAAAAAAAATATCTGTAAAGGTAATATCATTATATAGAAAAATGTTTTATTTATTGAAATTATGTAACATTTAGGAATGTTTAGATTGTGTTTTATTTATGTAAATTGTTGAAAAATTTATCACCTATTTATTATTTGAAAATAAATGAACTCATAAATATTACAAAATTCAATAAAATAAGGATTTTATATTACTAGTGTGTAATTGATAATATGAAATGTTCACATTGGAGGTAAAACATCATTGTGAATGAGAGTGTGAACACAATACAGCAATGTTAGGGTGTCATTTTCTATTATGGCCTTCCCAATGACATGAATTTCCTCTCAAACGTTTCCTTTGTTCTTGAGGCTTGCCTATTGCACTTTTCATCCTATTAGACTTCTGTCTCCCTCGTTGTCGCAACTATTGGATTCTAGGTATCAATATCATCTAGTCTTAGAGCATTAGGAAATGTCAAAACTCCCCAACATGAATCCATGGTTTAGTATAGCAGTTACCAATGGTTTCTCTCTGCTACACTAGACCAACATATTTTTCTCATGATATTTTTATGAAGGCACATACTGTAATGGTGTGTGCACATGGATACCACAATTCCTGAAGGTTTCCGCATGGACTATGCATATCTTCCAGTAATAACACAAGGTCTTGATCATTGTTGCCTATTTTGGGGTTTTGGAACTCTTTTATTTCTAATATATAGCCTTATAAATTGAAAAGTTTCACTTTATAAGCATAATATTCTTCAATGTTCTTTACAATCTCTCGTTGATTGTGTTGTTTGTGACTTTTCTCATGTTGAATGATTTCTTTAGTTTGTTTTCCTCTTTAAACGAAGTAATTTAAACGATAATAAATTGTCTCATAAAATAGGCATGTTATAGGTAACTTCTGATACCCATTGAAGACACCATATATGCACTCTATAATGTTTGTGTTCATTTTTTTATGCCTCTTTCTCCCATTATTTTCCAATGTCTATTTTTCTTTGGTAATACTTGTCATACTATCATGAACTCCTTGATTATACCTACATATTTCATCTAATAATTTTTCAATTCCTCATTGATCTGGATTATAGCTACATTAACGTGTTCATATTTCACATAAATTAATTTTATCATTATGTTGAAGTAGTAAATAATAACAAAAATGTTGTACACCACGCCTCATGATTGCCTTCTTTATAGGTTCATAGTGGAATTTTTTTCATATTCCTATCAATGTGTATGAAGTAGTATTGATGATGTGCATTCATGGGTCTCCATATAATAGGATCTTAACTTATTGCTTCATTTATTTCCTAGTGATGATTATATATCAAACAGAAACCCTGAACTCAGGTTAAATGGTTGATGATACATGGTAAAAACAAACTCCACAATTCATTGTTTTCCTTCTCCGCAATAGAAAATGCAAGTTGGAGAGGTGAACAGTTTCCATATTGTGTTTCCAAAATCAACAATACGACCATGTATATTTTATATAGACACATCACATAAATTTGTATGAAATTTTTGCAGAAACAAAATGTGGAAATAAATAAAAGGAATTCCAAAACAAAAAATGAAATTTTACATGAGATGGATCATGTCGGTCATCTTGAGACACGTGTTTATTCATATAATTATTGTAGAAATATTGATCATTTTTTTCACAATATGGATATAAATTTTGGTAACACTCGATACGAGTCATCCTAATCATCATAGAACATGAAAATTTCCTTTTTTTTCTATAACCATGGCTTTGTATAGAAAATATTATAACCAGACTTTTTTTGTATCCTATCTTACATAAGGGATATAATCATATCTTAGTATGTCCTTATCATCTCAATAATAATATATGACACAAATTTTTCTTCCAATGATGTATGATCTTGTTTTAGATCTAGATAAATGAAAGTATGAGATGCCTCAATCTTATAAATTCACTAACCTCTAAATGAGAGGTTAGGAATCACCCTCAAGAGGAATTTATAATCCTCCCCATATTTTTCACATTTTATGATGTATTTTGTATCGATTGAATCTTGAACTAAATATCTACATTATATATCAATATGAAATCTTTTCAGTATTTTGTTCATTCTATGGTTACTTATAAAATCACATCCAACATATAATGTTTTGTCCAACTCACTAAATTTATTCTCTATATCTTTAGGAAACTCGTTTGGAAGTGTGATAACATTCTAATTGAATTTAGGAAAAAATTGCATTACTTATAACTAATATATATAGAGTGGTGGTTGACTTATTATGATTCAAGGATACTGTACAACTACTAAATTTAGTGAAACTTCATCCCCAACTTCTAAAGCTTCATCCTCATCATCACCTTTGTCTCTATCTGTTCCATCATTATAAATTTCTTCATCATCAAAGTTATTTTTATGCATATATGGAAGGTAAATTTGGTTTTCTTCTTCCACATCATAGGGAATATCCTCATTCTCTTAAGATGGACATTAATCAACTATTATTGTATGACTATGTAATCATAAAATTGGATATTACTGGTGAACACTATAAACCTCAACATATAACACAATCATGGAACTATTTAATAATTGTAAAAATAAATTTGTTTCTTGGACCAAGTCCTCATTAGCAGCCAATGGAAAAGTTAGATTCCATAGCATAGCCAGTAATTTCAAATGCCTATAGTTAATAGACTGGATCTCTTAATTAGGTCCATGAATTTAAAAACCGCTAATATTTTTACTAAACTTGTCTTAGGATTACACAATCATATTTCTGAACCACTAGTGCTAGTTTTCTACTATATAAAGATCCTTTCTTGGATTGAATAACCTCCTCATAGCAGTAGACATGTAAAAACATGATTGTATACATGAAAAATAATTTTTGGTCAAGATTATGATAGTGTGAATAATATTTACAATGAGGAATAATCATGTATCATTGACAACACAATCATAACTTTACCAAAATTTTAGAACATCTTCTTATATCCTAAAATATGAAAGTGATGTTTCATGGAAAAAACATTAATCTTCCTAATGGTATGTTCATTAGTTTATAAATGGATTGTGAATCATATAAAATATATCCCTTGGGAGTTTCAAACGAGGTGTGTAGAAATTCCTACTTTCGTGCACCATTTTTCGATTGAGTCTTGCTCAATACAATTTTTCTGGGTTGTTACCCCTACATACATCTACTCTAGAGACACATCCACTAATAGTATCCAGATAGGTATTTCATTTCCAAGATAACCACATAATATTTACTTTACTGAAAATTTATAATGTCTTATAATATCCTAAAAGATGATACAAGTGTTTTATAGTAAATTTTATAATCATCCTAAAGGTATGTTCATTAGTTTATAAATAAAATTTGAATCATCTTAATCATATCCCCTAGGATTTTCAAACCAAGTGTGCACTAAGGATCATTTTATTACACAAATTCCTGATTGATTTTGTCTAAATTCGGAGTTTTTGGGATTTTTATCCCTAGGTACATATGAACTATAGCCACATCAACTTGTATTATCTAGACTGGAATTTCACTACTTAGATAACCAATCCCATCATGTAAATAACCCATGAAAAATATTTTCCATAGATTCTTATCCAAACTATTGGAAATTCTCTCCCATTAAATCAATGAAGGTGTCTTAGACATTGTGTTCCTCCTTCATTGTCTTGTCTCTATACCCAAAATAACGGGTTTCATTCCACGGTATTTTTGCAGTGACTGTTCTGATAAAGCTAAGGTCATACCTACAACCAGCATTAACCTTTATTTTTTCCCTCATCTTCTCTTGTAGTTATTACCTAAAGAATGATTTATTGTACTTGGTACAATATAATGTAAAAGGAAACAAAGTCGATGTGGGTTTAGTGCAAGTGAGAGGTTGATATTTATTTTCTCTAAAGATAAAATAAATCATTTTATATTTCTGAAAATATCATAGTGTATGAAATATGGAATGTTGTATAGTATGAAAAGACTATGACTAAGGAATATCTTATTCCTTTGATTGCAATATCAAAATTTATAGTAAAAGAAATATCGAATCACTACATATAATATATTTTATTTTATGATATGTTTATATAATAAGAGTTATGGTATGGGTTACTCATATTATAGGATTAAGAAGAGGTAATCTGATGTAAAATTTTAACGTTTTGGTCTTCTGCATTTTAATTTTTCATTGATTATTGAAATTTTAAATGATCAAAGATATGGGTGAATCATTGGATGAATGTAAATTTTAAATGCATTCGTATACTCGTTTAAGGATTGTAAATGGTTTGTAAACAATTTTTTACTCTAAAATTATGTAATTTCTAAGTAAATGCAGTTAAGGATCGATAAATTTCCTCAAAGGGTATATATAAAGAGATGGAGACCATTGAGCTTGGGTGGTAAGAAATTTTTCTCCATTCTCACTATTGAATATCACCTCTCCTTATTCATTTTCTATTGAGAAATACTATCATATCCCGATCAAAAATAGGATCCTACCCAAGTGTTGGGTGATGCATTATCCATTGGATAATCCTAGAAGAAGGAGTCCATTGGTTTCATCTTATTGTTCATTATCAAATGTGAGTTCAATGAAGTATGGACACCTTTTAAGAATAATTTTTAAATCATTTTGTTTATAAATGGTTTTAGTTTCATTATAAGGTGATCTTGGTTTAGGGTTTCTTATTGTCATATGCTTATTGAATAATTGTTATTAAATCCTAATAAAGACAAAAATTTCTAAATAAGAAGGGCAATTCCTCCCATAAATTTCATGTTTTAATCTTTTTGTTTGTCGGGGATGGGATTTGGGGTTTACCGTTAATCATTCCACCAACATAGAAGGCATCTTATCGGGGTCCACTGTAAAAAAACATAGGTATTCTACCTGATTTTTTTTTCTACTAGAGGTGGTTTAAAATTATGTTTCATGGTTTAGTGGTGGTTATGAAAACTGCCATTTATTTCACAGTCGTCAATCATTTAGTAGTAGTTTTTATTTTTTTAGTTTTGGTTTTTGTATGTGTTGTTTGTGGATCATTTATCATCAGTTTAAACTTTATTTAACAGTGGTTTTAAGTTCATTTATCAGAGGATTATTTTTTAAAAAAATCAAAAAATAAAATAGAGGAAATGAACAAAACCTTTTCTTTATACAACAGTAGTGATTGCATTTAGTGTTAGTTTATTATAACTAACACTAAATAAATTTATAAATATATATTTAGCGGTGGTTATAATAAACCTCCACCAAATATATTTCAAAAACATAATTTTTTTAATATTTAATAAAAATATAAATATAAAAACTCTATCACACAATAAATTAAAACATAAATGCGAAATAAACTCATTATACATACACAATCATATATCCAGAGTCATATTTATACAACCCAAGTCACCATGACCTCAGTCGACTCATAAACATAGTAAAACCATAACCTCATTCATCAATATATAAATATAAAATATGTCCACCACCACCAAAAACACATTGAAAATATATGTACATACCATGGCCTCCACTGCATCAATCTACCTCCACATCATTTCATCATCTAGAATTGACCACATCAAGTAATCAACTGGAAAAATAGAGATAGAAATTAGAATTGATATAATACATTAAAATAACAACATAATCATTGATAATATTTATACAAACCATATAAACAAATAATCCTCACTATTTTCTTCTAAATAATTTCCTGGATTACAATGGTTATGATCTCACTTATTGTTAGTATTTTTCCCCTACACTAAAAACTAGAACATTTAATATATGAAATGTGAAAGATAATAGACACTGAATATATTTATAATGTTACACATTACATTTTTTATTTTTGTAATCAATTAGAATAAATTTTAGCATAAAAAAATAATATATCATGAATCGCACTTTGAAATCATAAATTTACATATTTGATATATGACTTCACACTCTAAACTAAAAAAGGATATGCATATAACAAAAAAATATAATTCACCATGTGGTGTGCTTGAAATTTCCTTATTATCAAAATTTAAAAACTTTAATATGGAATCATGTATTATATATAAAAAAATCAACAGTTTTTTCCCATTATTTCACATTAATTTGAGATCATTTTCAATGGTTTTGACCATTACATGCAGGTTTTAGTGTTTTAAACACATAAAATCTATTTATGGGTGCCTCAAAAAAACTATAAATAAATATGCAATTACATCAATTTCTAAATTTTCAAAATCAATATACAGTCAATATTATATTATTTCAAAAAAATATAATGTCATTTTCTTGTTTTTGGCCCCCTAACACATGTTTTTAAAGACTTTGTTATCTTTAAAAACTTCTTATTGAGTTATTCCAAGAACACCGCAAGTTGAATGGATGTGTTGTCTACGTTTACATGTCACAAATAATTCCATGGTGGTTTTTCCAGGATTTGATATCAATATGAAATTTTTTTTCTATATTTTTGATCATGAAACAAAACTTTTATCGTTTTAAAACACTAAAAATGTGTTTACAAGTATATTGGGAAAATCGTTGCTCAAAATGATGTGTCGTCTAATCTAAAATTTCAAAAACAAATGTGTTCATTTCCTTATGATTTCATGGACATATGACATCATTTGAATAATTTTAACCCCTCACACGTGTTTTTAAAGAGATTAATATCTTTAAAAATAGATTATTGAGTCATTATATTCACACCTCATATCGAATTGATTTATTTTCTATGAATACACATCATAAATAATTTAATAGTGGTTTCCAATGATTTTAAATAAATATGAGGTTTTTTTCTAGGGTTTTTACAATTACACACATATTTTAGTGTTTTAAAACACTAAAAATGCATTTATGGGTATCCTGAGAAAAATGTAACACTACTACAAATAATCCCTTTAATTGTCCTATAATAGTCCTTTTTCAGCACATAAAATCACTGAAAAATGGAGCACGATTAAAATCCGTAGGAATTTATCTGTGCTAAAATTTACTAAGAAAGAAAACGTATATCAAAACTTCTTTAAGAGCTGATAAAGTAACCCCTTTATCAGTCCTTTTTCTAGCACTGATAAATGGTCCTACTAATGTAGTGTGTTGTTATAATTAAAGCACACTGCAGCATCAAAAACTGAAAATACAACAAATGTAGGATAAAATATAGAATTTAATATTAATAAAATTTACAACACAAATATAAGAAAAAATATTATATTATAAAAATTTAAATAATTGGTTTTTTCAATTACATGAGTAAGTATAAATTATCATAGACATTCAAAAACATTAAAATTATTTTGTATTTACCCCTCAATCCCAGGTCATGCTAGTAATTACGGAAAAAAACCTGAAATCATGAAAAATAATGCACTTGTATGATAAAACAATTCTTACTTTAGTAATAATATAAAGAAATAAATTAAACACAAAATGTATATTTTAAACTAAAAAGAAGTACTTAGATTCATACCAGGCACACCATCTATCAAATATAGTTGAGGTTCATTCTCACTCATCATATCTTTTCTTATTATTCCCAAAAGGAGGTGCTCTTGAATTTTCTCTCATATATGGGGATAAAAAACACACTAAGGATGAGATCCAATTCAATATGATATTCTTTTTTAGAACAAGACTTTATGTGTCATGGCATTTATTATTTTTCTTAAATAATTATATTTATAAATATTATCTAAATAAGTATCAGAAAATAAATAAATTAATTAACTAAGTAAAAAAATTAAAATGACGAGAAAATAATCTGAGGTTGTTTTCAATGTTTTGGTGATGGGAGAAGTGTTTTAAACAAAAATGTCACCTTTATATTGAAAACACACACTTTGACTCATATTAGTCAAATCATGTGTCAAATTATGTGTGGTATATTCGTACATGTCACAAATGAATAAAATGTCATTGTTTTCATTATTTAAAACAATACCAACTTTCTTTCTCAGTTTTGGATTTTTTATGCTTCTTTTATAATGAAATGACATTTTTTTATTGAAAACGCACACTCTGAGACATAATGAACACATCAAGTATCATATTGACATGTGGTTGATTCCAATCGGCAAAAAATGAATTATGTACCATTTTTAAAATTTTGAAAATAATATATGCTCGTTCTCTTCATATTGTCTATGTATTTTGTTTTAAACTTAGATGATAGTTTTATATTAAAAACATATACTTTGAGTCATATCAACCACATTTTGTGTCGGATTGGAATGGTGTCAATTCCAATATATGAAAGTTGAATTTTTAATCGATTTCGTAAATTTTGAAAATAATACATTATTGTTTGGTCATTTTTGGATATTTAATTTATATATTAAACTAAAATGGAAGTTTTGTATTGAAAATAGACACATTGAGTCATATAGATCACATTGTGTATCGGATTTATGTTACGTCAATTCGTATACATCAAAAAATAAATTATGGAAACTTTTTCTAAAGTTTTAAAATAATATGAGATAATTTTCTTGATTTTTTCTATTTGATGTGTGTTTTAGACTAAAATGAAACTTTTGTATTGAGAACACTCACTTTGATACATATCAACCACATCATGTGTTGGATTGATGTGTTGTCAATTTCAATACATGATAAATTAATTTTGGATCGTTTTCCAAAAATTTTGAAATCAATATAATCTCATTTTATTGGTTTTGGTGATGTGAAGTTCCTTGTAAACTAAAATGGTATATTTCTATTTAAAATAGAAACGTTGTGTGATATCGGTCACATCATGTTTCAGATTGATGTTAAGTCAACTCATAAACATAAAAATGAATTAAGGACTTTTTTCTTAATTTTTTAAAACAATATGATGCTGTTTTCTTGTTTTTGGCTATTTGATGTGTTATTTAAACTAAAATGACTTGTTAGTATTGAAAACATGAACTTAGAGTCATAACGACCTCATAACATGTCGAATTTAAATATGGCGAATTACTAATGGTCAAAAATTAATTATGGGTCATTTTACAAAAGATTAAAATCATTTCGAGATCATTTTCTTGGTTTTGGATATTTGATGAATTTTAAACTAAAATGTTATCTTTGTATTGAAAACACACACTTTTACTAATATCAACTACATCATGTTTCATATTTTCATGTGTCCAATTCATGCCCATGAAAATTAATTAATTATTTTTTTTCTAAATTATGAAAATAATCTGAGCTTATGTGCTTGATTTTGGTAATGTGACATGCGTTTTTAACGAAAATAGAACATTTCTATTGAAAACAGGAACTTTGAGTCATATCGATCACATCATCAATCATATCGAAGTATTATCAATTCATACACATAAAAAAATAAATATGTTCTTTTTCTTAAATTTTGAAAATAATCTAAGCTACTTTTCTTGGTTTTGGCAATTTGATATGTGTAATAAACTAATATGACATATTTGTATTAAAAGCATGCATTTCAAGTCATACCAACCACATCAGGTATCAGATTGACATGTGGTCAATTCCTATAGGCCAAAAAATGAATTATTTAGTAATTTCCTAAAGTTTTAAAATAATACAAACTCGTTTTTTTCGTTTTTCATATTTGATATATTTAAAAAAATGACATTTTTTATTGAGAACACATACTTCGAGTCATATTGACTGCATCATGTGTTGGATTGGAATGTGGTCAATTCCAAATACATAAAAATGAATTATGGATCATTTTCCTAAATTTTAAAAACAATATGAACTATTTTGGTCAGTTATGAATTTTTTATGTATGTTTTAAAAAACGTACTTTTGAGTTGAAAACATTCAATTTTCGTCACATCGGTCACATCGTGTGTCGGATTGATGTGTGGTCAATTCATACAAATAAAAAATTAATTATGAACAATTTTACTAATCTTTTAAAATAATCCAAGCTCGGTTTCTCTATTTTTTCTATTTTATGTGTTTTTTAAAATAAAATGGAACTTTTGTATTGAAAACACACACTTCAAGTCATATCGACCACATCGTGTGTCATATTGACGTGTTCTCAATTCCTATAAATGAAAAATGAATTACAGATCATTTTTTTAATGTTTGAAAATAATATAATATTTTTTATTTGTATTGGTGATATGATATGTGTTTTAATCTAAAAAATCACATTTATATTGAAACCACTCACTTTGAGTCATATCAGTCACATTGTGTGTCGGATTGCTGTACGATCAATTTTTACACATTACAAATGAATTATAGGTCGTTGTCCTAATTTTTTAAAACAAATAGAGCTCATTTTCTTAGTTTTGGATATTTGATGCATTTTAATCTAAAATGAGAGTTTTATATTGAAAATGCATACTTAAAGTCATATCGATGACATCCTGTTTCGGATTGGCATGTGATCAATTCCTACACCTGAAAAATGAATTATGGATCATATTCCTAATGTTTTAAAAAAAATATGAGCTTGTTTGGATAGTTTTGGTGATTTGAAACATGTTTTATACTAGAATTAATATTTTATATAGAAAACTCATACTTTTGGGTCATATCAATCACATCATGTGTTACATTTATGTGCAGTCAATTCATACATGTAACAAATGAATATAGACTTTTTCCTATAGTTTGAAACCAATCTGATCTTTTTTAATCAATTTTGCATATTTTAAGTGCATTTTAAACTGAAATGGCTCTTTTGTATTGAAAATGTGCACTTAAAGTCATATCAATCACATCATTTATTGTATTTTTGTGTGGTAAATTAATACACATCAAAAATGACTTATGGATCATTTTCTTTAAGTATAAAAATATTATTAATTTGTTTACTTGGTCTTTATCATGTGATGTGTGTGTTGAACCAATGTTTAAATTTAACAAACTTAGTATCAGATAAAAAACATGAAAATTAACTAAATAAGTTGTAGGAAGTCTCCAGTTCCTGATGTATTTATACATTTTAACACCATTTATTCTACCCATTCATTTCTAAAAAAATCTATTTCATTCATTATACTTCACTTTGAGAAACAGTTCAAAACTAATATATAAGCATTCTGATACTAATGATTCACATAAAAACTATATCTCTAAGGCTATATACTGTAGTAAATCACAAAAATAGTTGGTAATCACCTAAATTTGATGTCGAAAAACACTCTAACACCATGTATGATTCCTGCTAATCTCTAAACAAATTTACATCTTCTTTTGAGTACATAAATTGTTGGAAACATTGTTAATAGTGATAAAATGTTGAAAATAAACTAAGGGATAATTTTAATGAAATTTTAATTATATTTAGAAATTAACTATTTATGGATGCTACTATTCGGATGGTATATTGTATCTTTCATAAATTTTCAAACATAATATCCACAGTTATTATTGTTTTCTTACGTTGAATACTATAGAAACATTGACCAAAACAAGTAAAACAATTTAAATATGTTTTGATAGTGAAGTTTTTCTATATATACCATAATATATATTTATTTGAAATAATCCATGGGTTCTTTATTTTCAGTCACCAACCTCATACCATGATTTATCCTATCTTTATAGATCTCCCTATCAAAAAAATTCTTGTTAAAACACAAACTGAAACATATAATTAAAATTTTTCCAATAAAATCTTGATTATAATGTATTAAAAATTGATATACACATTGTGTGTGGTCGTTTATATGTAACTCCATGCATTGGATCAAAACAATATTAGGCGTATCCAAATTGATTATGATCTTCATATAGTGCTTCCTAAAAGAATAAGTAATGAAAAAAATAAATATATATTTTATATTATTAGACTCTAGAGTTATAGCCCTATATTTTAGTAATCAAAAAGTGTCTTTTTTCTATTATTTTCTTCACAAATTCCTCATTTAGAAAATATTTTTTCTTATAAATTTCATTCAACTCCAAAAAAAATCCTTCCATAGAAATGATACAGGGATTAATGAATCCAAATCATGATTCTCACATTTTTCACTTTATATAGTAGTTATATAATCACCTGTTGAAAATATGAATAGTTATTAACTTTTCTAAAAATATTAGATCATTTTTTGGATATATGTATTATGAAAATGTACATTATGTATGTATTCACAAGTGATACTCCAAGCTATTTGAACATGATAATATCATTTATACTCTCAAGACCAACCATAGATGTAATGAAAGTTCAAAATATGATTTCATCATATGGAATGTATGAAATATCTCTATTTTTAAATGTGGTGTCTTCATGAATTTTTAATGCTAATATATGTTATACATGAACTATCAGGGAGAAGGTACTCCTGGAAGGTCCTTTTTTCATGGTCAATTCACTGTATTGTCTTGATCTGATCTTTTATTTCCCCATCATTTTATCCATCTGTAATACCATACCTCACATTAGACCTCTTTTATCAACTATTATAGGTTTTTAATTTGAAAAAAATTGTTAATGAATACATCATGTGTCTTTATAAGATTATACATCCATTCTATGAAAGTTCCAATTTCATCATTGACTATTGTAATGTCTGAATCTTCAAGTGGAATGAGAAACTAAATACTTGAATCATGAGCTACATCAATCCCCATTATCATGTGATCTTTTGGTAGTTATATATCGTATAGTTTTTCTCTTGAGATATTATATATTGAACCCCTTGAAACAAGGTGGTGCATGTTTTTTGATAGATAGAAAATACATACAACTTTACCCTGTAGAATATTGGTAATATAAATATATCGAAAGTATATTTATTCACATTTAGGAGAAATATTAATGAAAAATATTATTACCTTGGGTAAGTTATGCGGTTGAGGAGAATGAATAGCTGCAATGTTAGTGGGGTCATTTGTTTGTTAATATGTTGATCTTCGTTCCGCATTCAACTCACTTTGATCCTTTCACATATATTGGTCTACCAAACCTAACCAGATAATAATATCTTGTAAATAACCTATTCCCACCTAAAATACTATCATAATATAATATATATCTTCCTATGGTTTTTTAATTTTCAAAATTTATTCTAGGATACACTCCAAAACCTACACCTTTAACACAACCATATTGTTTCATCCAGTTCAAAGCTACTGAAAGTAGTTTTTATTTTGGTATGGTAACATTCAATTCTTCTTTCTAATCCATATAAAAAACATATAAATATAAATACATATTTTTTCATACAAAATGAAATCAAATTACTATTATGTCATACTTACATATATTTCTCATACTTATTTTTTGTTTTCATCAAATAGTTTACCCTATTTATTTGTGTGAGCCTCCTTCCATAACACATAATATGGGATGGTAGTTTCTTCTGATTTTGAATCATCATTATGCCTATAAAAAAAGGAACATATGTTGTTTCATATCAATAAAACTTTTATTTTTGACTTAAAATACATACCAATTTCTTATCTAGTGAAGTGTAACCCATATTTGATTTTTTAAAGGGGTACATTGGTTTTGATGCACATTTTCTATTTTCATAACTCCTTTTATGTTTCAAAAATTAAAATTTTTTTATAGAATTAGATATAATTAATAATTTCAAATAATATATTATGGACTATAATTCACCTAAAATGATTTCTCATTGCAAAGAATGACTAAATCATTCTATGTTTACTTTTTTATAATGTGTGTATATGTAACCTGTGGGTGGGGATTTACTTTTCCCTTAGAATCCCTAAGATGAGACCTGGTAAGAAGAGTTTGAAAGAATCTATGGTATTTATAGGTGTCCATTAAGACATATTTATTAGGGAAATCATATTGAAAATTAATTCTACAAGGAATAATGAAAATTAATTCAATGTTTCATTATATAATTTTACATCAAAATAGATAATGTATATCATAATATTACCTTAATACCATCCCAAAGGTTTTCATTTATTATAGATGGGACATGGTGACATAAATATATATCAATCGGCACATTCATTCTCATTGTGACGACAACATAACTAATAAACATTTATTTTTTGGGGTCAACTTGTTGGTTGTGTTGATTCCATCCAATCTCAAATAACATACACTTTATTTTTTCCTTGTGATTTTAGAAAAAGAGATTATGCTACGTCGTTATTTATTTTTTTCATAAATATTTTTTTGATCCCTTAAAAATTCTACAGTTTCAATATCAACCATTTGTTCTTCCATGATATTGTTAACATCATCATGTACGAAAGACATTGTCTTCATGAATAGTCAAACATTTAATTTAGATTATGTTAATACAATAAAGGACGCATAATATTATGAGTAAAATCATAGTTTATTAAAAACAAATTAACCTACTCATTGAGCTCTCTTTAATTTTTCTAAATGTTTAAGGGATTTTTATCCCGTGTGGAGAATCCAAATACTCTCTCGGCAGTCCCCTCTAATGTACAAGAAATTCTCTACATTAAGAAAAACATGAGCTGATTATGATCTCTTAATGAAAGGGAGATCATCATTTGAATTTTCATCTGAACCTATAGATATTATAGTCACCATCAAGACAATCAATTAATTGTTCTTAGTTAGATCTAAGACATAAAATACTTTCACTAATTGGGATAAAATTGTTAATGGCTCATCCTTTTCCCATTACACACTGAAATTCACCTTCATAAATCTCTTTTGATCAAATTTCACTACAGTATTGTTGTTAACCCCTTTATAATTGAAAATCATTACTTTAAATGTTTTATAATAAATATTGTATATATGTTTTATAATACTGAAATACGACATATTCTCATAAATTTGATTTCTATCCTTAGAACTATATATATGAACCACTTACTCCAAAAATAATAACTCCACTATTTTTCATCATACTGTGTTCATTATGTTCTTTCGTATAAACTTATAACCATTAATTACAAAACCAGTGTAAGAAATAAAATTCTCATTTAGTCCCCTGGCTAGATATTAATGTTTTTCAGCAATTGAATTCATATTTTCATATAACTCCTTATAAATATGATCTAGAAATCATCCTATAAACTATTTTTTATATATTTTTTATGTCCATCCTTCATCCCTTAATGGATTCAAATCTCTATGAATTTATTTCTGGGATTCAATGTATACATACACTTTTTTTTATTATGTAAAATATAAAGGTGATAATGATCCATCTCTATGATTGTAATTGTCACAACAGATCTTTTGAAAATACATTCACCCATAATTACTTTTTTGGGATGATACTTTAGGAGACCGATGATATCAATTTCTGATAGGTAATCGATACAGGATTCAATAGGTTCTTCAGAAATATATCATTCTGTGATACAACCTTCTCTATGACTTTGATTCTTAACATTCCCATTCAAAATCCTTATTTACCCCTCAATGGTGTACATACATTTGTAATGGATTGAACCACATGGTTTAACCACTCTAACCAAGTGAACTATTAGGTGGACCATTATATCATATAATGATGGTGGGAATAACATATCTAATTCACATAATATGATTAAAACCTCCTTATTCATTATTAGAATCTTTAGCAGATCTATAATATTACTGTATATGGAAATGAAAAATAAGAAGAGACGAGTTAATGTATTTTGTAAAATTTTAGGAAGAATTAAACATAAAGAAATGGGAATCAAATATTTCATCAAAATAGGGAATCCATGTTATTTTAGTCCCTATAACTTCAAATTTTTCATTTACATATCATTATTGAGATCTGATGAATACCCCAATATAACTTTTACAACATTAAGAAAAATTAGAAATTATATTTTTTCTTTTCTGAATATAGTGTAAGATGATTGAGGAAGAAAACTCTTCCCTTTACACATAACTAGTGATAACTCTTCCCTTATCCCCATGTAAATCATATCCAACCTAGAATTTATGCCATCTTTTTTTCTGATAACATTTAGTAATGTTCCAATAACACTACCAAATACATTTTATTCTACATGTGTGACATCAAAAAAATTTAAAAAGTATAAACAATTCCATTATGTTAATTAAAATAAAATTGATCTTTTTTACTACCTTATTTCAAAATGTTTTTCAAAAATTGTTTACCAAAAATATTATCAAAATATTTTTCTGTAATGAAAATTTGATCACTTATTAGTGGAGAAGGAGTTATACCATGTTTGGTATTTCCATAAAATATTGTCATCCAGGATCAGTATTTATATCATAAAGGTAAAAAACTATGTCCTAAAAACATAGTCTTCAAGGATTGTTTCAACCAAAATGAGTGTGTGAATTCTTCACTAATGGGACACCCCAATATTCCTTGAATGTTATAGCCTAAAATATTCCATTGGTAGGAAAGTCATTTTTCTTCCCATACAACATTGAACTCAATGGGAATTCTTCAATTATATGAGAATAATACATTTTAACACATGTATCCCACATAAATTTCAAATATTGATCAATGGATCCAAATAGACGTCAATATCTTTACCAGGTTATTATAGTTAAGATATCAACAGAGACAACAATTTTTATTTGTTCTTCATGCATAACCATGGTGGAAAGTTGTAATTTACCAACAGGACTGGACGTGTATAATGAGTACTACTCTATACACAAAATTTATTTATACAATCTATAGATAATGCAATATGAAAGTTTCTAAACTCATTTACAAATTTAGGATACTCGTGATCAATTTTCTTCCATTAAGGAGAGTCTGTTGGATGATGTAGTTTCCCATATTTAATTCATGTATATTCATGCCACATCAATTGTAACAGAGTTTCTAGAAATCTATATATTCTTTTAAAATGTTTAATGATAGTAAATTACCACACATATTTTGATGGACTTGATTCATCTTTATTGTATAAATATACACCACATTTAATAAATTTTATGAGTAACTAATGTTCCTTGATAAATAATATGAAATGATTTTTACACGCATTTATTTTTTTAGAGATCAATCCCATTAAACTTAGAATTCATTTAACATTGTATTTTGGTCACAGAAGTTCATTTTATTATCATAGAATATCATTTCAAATAACTAGTAGTTCTGTAAAGCTAGTGTCTCTCTATATGCTCCCAGCTTTCAAATTTTGTAACTTTAATACGGCTGACAATGTTGTGAATTTAGTATAACTAGTATACAATGGTCATTTAGCATAACTATTAACTTCTCATACAACTTTGGATAATCATTAAGGTTATCTTGAATTTCCATTATCATTTCTTCCATATGATCTCCATCACAATTTACACTAGTATTCATATCAAATTATCAGTAAATTGTAGTTTCATTCCAATTGGTGTGAACATTTATTTTTTTCACAATTATAGTCCAACATTTATAAATTTGATCTATTCTGTGACAAATAAAATGTTCTTATAACTCTTATGGGCTATTTTTTCTTTAATAACAACAACATAAACATGGAAAAATTGATTTGAGAAGGTTCATATATATGCTCTATTAAAAACTTGTTGATCTTTTTAACTATATATTCATACCATTAGAATGATTCTATTTTCTATTCACATCCATCCTATTAAGATCAAATAATATACATTTTTTATAAAAAATTAATGAATACACATAAGATATTTTTAATAAAATGAGAAATCTGTAGATTATTTGAATAAGTGGAACCCAAAATTTTAATGATTCAAATTATTTCATCATGATTTAACGGAAATGTGTAATTGAATTTAAGAAAAAAAATTACTCCACTTGTGGTAGGTTCTATCCTCTGAATTCATCCAAAATGATCACCATACTCGGTGTTGGATGACTAATTCTCATAGTAATTCAAGCAAAAAAGGTGCATGTCGAAAGGTTATGGGGGATTATTATTGGGACAAATCATCTAATAACTACTTGGGAGAGAAATATTATGGGGATGAAAGTTTTATCTTTAAATATAAATGTTCCAAAGTAGTGGAGTTGGTTAAACATCAGAAAAAATTTCTATGTTTTCTGCCTAAAGATAAAAAAAGTAGCAACAATAGTCTGATCCTTATAAGGTGCTCCTTGATTGGTCAATAAAATATAATACTATAATGGTCTCTAAAAATAAAATAGACAATGTAATTACATGTTTTAAAAAGGCATTATGGTTTTAATCTTTGGGAGTATGCGGGACACATTGAAGCAAATAGGCAGAATATTTTTATTTGAATCCATAGTAGAATTAGGTATACATGAAACATGGATCTGATTATCATCTATGTATCACAAAAACACATCCTCATTATCATTTTCAGTCACCACCTTACATGAAAAGTGGGATTTATTTTTAAGCGTATATCTAGGAGATCCATGCAATCATAGTGAGAAATAATAATTAATGGGTGAAAATGAACGTGAAGGTGAGGGAGAGTGTGATCTAACAATGGATCCAAAATAAAATATATTGTGGGGGGAATTACCAAGGTATTTCAAGGAAAAATAAGATCATTTGCACTAGCATTGTTCAAATCATTTGGGAAAATTAAAAACAAACAATGATGTTTGAGGGGGGGAAACAGATCACAAGTGTTCATATACCTAGATTTTAATATATCATTATAATTTCAAGAAAACAAAATTAAATAAAACTTAAACTAATAAGGAAACTTATTTATTTAGAATAAAATCACTAAACCAAAGAATCAAATAAATTTTCCAAATCAAAATCCTTAAAACCTTTTTATTCCAAATAAATCTTTACAAAAAAATAAATACAGTAATAAATTTAATTTATAAACAATTAAAAAATCATTCAAATGTCCCTTTAAATAAATTTTATATATGTATAAAAATAATAATTATTTTAATATTCGATTATGATACTTTATTCAATAATAATTACATCACCTCACTTTAAAAATAAAATTTATAATTTAACTCAAGCCCTAACCAACTTCGGCAGTTTGTTTAAAACTTTTCATTGCATAATAATAATCACATAATCATGAATTTAATTATCCTTTATAATAAAAAGTAATTGTACTTCAAATCTCTATTCATGGAAATCATAAAATGAGATATATACATGAAAACTATAAATATACATTAATCAAAAACTTACAAACATTTAAAAGAATAAAATATTATAATCACTTAAATTTTATGGATTCCTTTTGAACATAGAATATTCTAAAAAAATCCACTAAAATGGAATTTATTTTTGATACATTAATTAAAAATTCCAATGAAGTGGTAACATGATATACATTTTTCCTTTACAAATAAAATAATATGATTTCAACTTATCAAACTCAATTTTTGAATAAAATTATCATTAAAACTAGATCCCCCTATAAGAGAGTTTTGTAATTTTAGAATGAGCATTTTGAAAACATTTTCCCTTACAAAAAATATATATTTTAAAATCAAAATATTAGATAAATAGAATTTCAATTTTGAAATGAGACTCCAATAAAAAATTTATGAAATGAATATTAATTTTTAATTTTTTTGCAATTTTCTTAAAAAAAACCAAATGTAATGATAATTACATATTAGCATCATTCACTATAGAAATTTAATTAAAGGAATAATTTTCATTTATAATAACTATATAAGTTCTAAAACTATTTTCATATTTGTAGTAAATTCTATTTCATTATCACAGTTTTTAAATTCATATAATCATTGAACACGTTGTTTTTTTCAACTAATATCCTATGGAATTAGTATCATATATCATATTAATTATTCATGTAGTAGTATCAATGATATTTAATTTTTCATTAACCATAAGATTTCTAGGAAGATAAAATTTTCCATTCCATTCGCACATTATTCAACCATTTTATAAATTTATAATGTTTATATTCATATAAATATTTTTATAGTCAGGACTAAATTAATCATTTTTTATGCACAATGATAAAGAAATACTATTCTTATTTTTATATATTTTAAATTATCATGAACATATATTTTTGTTTTATTTTATTCTTTATATATATTCCACCATATTTTTATACCTTTTTCTATGCATAGATGTTTCATACCATTCTAAAACTAGTTTATTCTTATGTTAGAACCGGGACGGTTATGTATATCTTAAAACATCATAAACCATAATTTAGAAAAAAATTTATTTTTTGGAAAAATATATAAATAAAAAATGACATCTTATCACTATTTGTATTTCTCTATAGGCAACTATTTTTTTCATATTGTTTGTTTTTGTATATGACTTTCTAAACAACTATTGTAAATAAAAATATGTTCACACATCCCATTAAAGGGATTTCATTCCTTTCATGGTTGACCAATATCTATTTTCATTTGAATCTATCTATGAAATTTTACAATCCATGAATCATTATCTTATTGAAAGGATAATTCATTAGTAGTTGACTATATAACCCTTGATATTTTTTCTAATTAGTTAATCGATTTATTCAACAAAAATTATTTCATACACTATCATTTTTTAAATATAATTTCTTTATAAAAATTTTAATTTAAATATCTAAAAAATATACCATTAACCAATTATTTAGAAAAAGATATTTTTTTCATTCAATTTGTTGGCAATAGACATTGAGGTTATTTTAGAGGCTTTATGAAAATAGATTTTTTGTGTAGATTATTGAAGGAATCCATCCCCACAATATATTGGATAATGTGTGAGATATTTGATATGTGTATAACCATAACTAAGAAGGACTTGACTTGATTGATGATGCCTTCAATTTTGTTGAACATATTCTATGTTTGAGTTAATATTTGGTGAAAAATAATGAAATAATATATGTTTAAATCATAAGAAAATATGTTTTATTCTTAGACTGTTAGTATATAATAATAAAAACTATAGTGAAATTTGTTCTAATATAAAATATATAAATTATTTATTAAAATATATTCCAACCGTAGAAAATACATAGGAGATATTCTCTTCCACCATGTGGAAGTGGCCATGCTCTACCATAGCAAGACTAGGAAGTGGATAATTGGATAATAACCTATACTGGGTATTACTGGAGAGAACCTAGAATGGGTGACACTAATACTAGGAGGAAACCAATTGTCATGGAGTGGGATGGAAACACAAAAAACAAAAAAACAACACTGTGAACCAAGCATGACTTATACAATCTGAAGAAGGGTAAAATCAGAAATGCAGAGACCCATAAACATGAAAATCGCATAGGAGGGTGAATAATGGTGGGGAATTCATCAATAAAGATCTCAAATTAGGATCCAAGAGACCACTAATACAATATAACATTTCACTATTGCACACTGCTGAACCCAAAAAAGAAATAAACAATATAGGAGGAGAAAAAATAAAATACGTTAGATTTGAGGATTGATTTGACTGAGAGAAGGTTGAGGCGGAGAGATGGTGGCACTAGACTTCTGCTAGAGCCTGAGTAGCGTAATGGAAATAAATTCGGTTAGGGTTCATTTTAAAATCTCGGGGAGGGTTTTATCAACACTTCCAAAAAATAACTGATAAAGAAGGGTTTTATCAATGCTAAAATAATATTAATTGATAAATATTCATAATTATAATTATAAATAAATATATTTGTAAATATTTTTATATAAACATAAATATATTTATATCATTATATATATTTATATAATTATATATATATTTAAAAGAAGAAGGCACTACCCTCATTTTTATTTTTTGGAAACCAATATCCTCATTTTTCATGATAGAATCAACTTTGTTTGTTTGAATTATAATAACATTTCTACAACCTAAAACCTGATGACCAACCACTTTACAGATGTCAAATAAAGAGGGAACAACTTCATATACAAACTCAACATCAATCTTTAATCCCTCATCCAATAGAGTGGCACTGGCTGGACTTGGATGCAGAAGATCAATATCAACCAAAACCCTTGAATAATACCCATAGTTACCTATAATATTTTTATTATCAAGTTTCAAATGTTCCCTAATACAAGAAGCAACATCATTAAAGATTAAAAGATTCCATAAAATCCAACTGATTCCAGGGATGCGTACTCAGATCTGTGCATTATTATGCTTTTGATTAAAAGGATTAAAACCAATCTCTTATATAGAAAGAATAAAGTCACCTAGATTGAGGATATAGAAGATAAATTTACAAGAACAAGAATGATGTACTTCATAATTAAAAATAAAATGAAAATAACCCTTGCAAATAAGAATTATTTTCCCCTCATTGAAAATCCATATTCACCCAATATTCTTCTTCAAATCATCAAAATTAATTGGTATATCCCCTTTAGAGAGGATTAAGCAACCAATTAGTGAAAATTGGCACTGCTCAACCCTTTCCTGCAATACAAATCGATCAATAGAGATTATAATTTTACCATTATCATTTCTGGAAACATAATGTTTATTTGCAAGCAAACCTGAGGAACCACCATAGTTCATGGATACGATCTCAGCAAAATTAACACACTTCCACTTGGGATTTGAGATGTTGAAAAAGTCATATAAAGGAAACACATCATCCCTAGTAGCAAACAACACCCGATCATTACTGTATGTAGAAGTAAGCTCATGATTAAGGGAAGATACATCCACACAAGCTCCAACCCAATAAAATGATGACTGAGAAGTGTTAGGGTTTGGTATAGAAACACTCAAGCATGGGACTCTCAGATCACGAATCACAACAATATATGAGACCTGAGAAGAAGGAATTAAAATGGGATCCCTAACCCGATCATCAACTACAGCATTAGGGTTAGGATCATCATTAGTGAAAGGATATTTAGGGTTCGTATCAACATATGGATTGAGACATTCCCTAATCTAAACACCACCAGCAACAACATGGTAGGAAATTGAAGTATCCATCGAAGAAGAGGTCAAATCCAAATTAATCACCTTTAGTCGCCATCACATTTATAAATATATTTATATCATTATATATATTTATATTATTATATATATTTATATAATTATATATATATGTATATATATATATTTATAATATATATTTTAAATATGTTCATTATTTAAATATATTTATTAAAAAAATTAATTATTTAAATATATGATTAATTATTTATAATTATATGAATACTTTTTTAATAAAATTCAATTTATTTACTTCTAATTATAAATATATAATTTTATATATATAGGTTATATTAATTTATAAATATATTTATTTATAAATATATTTATTTATAAATATATTTATTTATAAATATATTTATTTATAAATATATATTTACAAATATATTTTTAATATTATTAATGAATATATAATCTTAAATGAATGAATGATATAAATGGGTGAAATTGAATAATTAAAAATGTGTAGACATTTAAAATACTGAACAAATGTTTTAGTTTTGTTAATTCTACTAATTATTAAAAACATATGTGGATATATATTGAAATGAAGAAGAATACATTTTGAAATATTAAAAATTACTAAATAAATATGTAAAACTAAATATTAGAAAATGATTAAATTCCAAAAAAATAAAACACTAGATAAATAATGATCACTTTAATAATATTAAAAATAATTAAATTTATTTATCGATTAAAAAAATATAATAAATATATTATGCTAAAAAATGATATTATAAAAGGATTATTAAAATTTGAATAAATTACATAAATATTAGGGGTATTTGTTTCTATATAGTATTTCATTAAATACATAAATATTTGTGTGTGTGAACTTAATGTATACATGTATATAAAAGTATGATATATGTTAATTTGAATAATGAAATTATATATTTCTTGACCTGAACTTCCGGGGTCCGACCCGTGACCACACCAAGCCCACCTCCATTATGCTATGGGATGGAAACTAGCACCGAGTAGGCATATCCCACAAATCAAAGGCATTATCCTAATTTACCTATACACATGCACACATCTCCAAGCACACACAATGTTGAAATGTAAAACAATTGAAAACAATTCATGCATGCATCTAACATCCCACAAAATATTATGAAAGTAAATTACTACAAGTGGAAAACGGGGGTGAAATACAAGACCAACCCTAAAATTATAAAGAGTCTAACCTGCTCCACGGGTGAGGACTAACTCAAGTGAAATATCCCAGTAAAACACCTTGGTCTGATAAGATCCAGTTATGCTCAACCCGCTCTTTATCCTCCTAGGACACCGTCAAAAGGTTCATCATCTTTATAAGACACGCCACGTGCAGGAAAAGCCCATGCACGGGTGAGTATAACAATACCCAATAGGACACACTGAAAACACTAAACATAAATCACCCAGTAAAATCAACTCAATACAAGATATAACAATCAATGTATAAAAACACATGATTTACATAGAAAAAATACCATTCCCCTAGGCGGTCATAACCAACTGCCAGGAAACGCTCGTTCCAGGAGAATTCACATGCTATCATCGGAGTCACTCGAAAAAGATGTCTACATCATTGGGACCCACCCAATAAAACTGATAGTTCTAAGAAGATACTAATTCATAAATAGGGGTTCAACATCAAAACCGCTGGGGGATACCAAGAACCCAATATGGATCAACCCGCTATGTAGGGGATCATATGCCAATGATACCACAAACCTTACTGATACAACATGTTCAATGGAAGATAAATTTCATTCTTGGGGAGTTCATATTGATTCTAAAAAACTCATCTTGGGAACAAATATGATAGAGGATCATACTTTAGTCTCACGGAGGGACACCACAACTCTATCTGAGACTCAGCCTTTAGAGGGGGTCACAATCATGTGATATGGATGTAATGTCGCACTGTACTCTCAAGGGAATGGACCAAGGGAACACACTCAACCTATGCCGGTCCAAACTAAAGAAATGTAGAGATAAAAACACTCTTTAATGGGATACATGGCGTCTACCAGGGGGTACACGTTGTTTCCATCTATCCCAAAGTCTACCCATGTGGTGAATCCTCACACAGCATGTAAGAATCAACATACACAGTGTGTAAAAGGAGTAAACGACATGTAGATACACACAAACCGCTTCCAATGTCATCTAGCTGTGTCTGTCCACTTGGACAACCCATGTACCAACATGTGTACATGTGGTCGTGTTCGTGTCTGAGTACACAGCATGCCTCAGGCCGTGTACTTTTGTTCATGTCTATGTACTTTCTGAAGTACATGTTGATCTGTCATGGAGGGGTCACATGGTGTGTGACCGAGTCACTCTACGTGTGATACGTAACTCTATCCAGAACCCAAACACTGCATCCAGGGGTCCCACATGGTGTGTTGTGCCTCATTACACAGTGTGTTGCTCGGGAATTTACAGATCCATAGGATCTTCTTCCACGTAATCATGCATGTTGTTTGATCCACCAACCTCACCAGAACTTGTAGATTAGGGGTTGGATAGTCCTTTCTAATGAATATCAATGGAAATATGAACTTAAATATACTAAAAAATTACCTCTTTAAGCCACCATTGGTGTGTGTCAAAAATCAGAAATAAAGGGACTCACAAATCCATGTTGATCCACCTCCAATAATATTCCACCATAATCACACCTTGAACACACCATCTATCATTAACCATACCCATATTATTGATATTTTGCATTGAATAACGATTGTACAATGACCAAATATCAGGTATTCATCGAACCACAAGCCAAAAGGAAATGCCTACGATGAACGTGTGAAGAAAAAAGGAATAAATCCATAAACCAATATATTTTAGTAATGAAACGAAACCATTGTTCATTTGGCCTCAATCCATTGTCGTAGAAAATGATTAATGTAGAAGAATAAACACAACGAACAAATAAATAATTCCATCAATTGAATTCTACCGACAATGCACATATTAATTATATTAATGGAATTGTTTCATATTCATACAAGATTAAGAAATGGGATGGAAATCACAAAAAAATGTCCTACCTGTTGTTTGGATCTATAATTGATGAAGAAAAGTTATGTTTCCATTTTTTATAAGATCAACAAACTCTGCTGGAACAATGATCCCTGATCTGATCCTGACCTATCATCGTCTGCCAAGAAATCTCTCCAATAGTTGTCTAAATATCTAAGTGTTGAGTATCCAACCCTAAGGAAATTATATAACCATATATTTAAAAGGGGAAAATTGTCACTGTTTCAAAATAAACAAAACTAGTAAATTTATTAATTTATATTATTTATTTACAACTGTGATGAATTTTTCACAAATAGCATGCCCAACAAATATTATTTCATGCCTAGGGAAAAAACAACATTTTTAAATCCACGGTGCCATTAGATTTCTGATCTGATCCCTGATTCAGAAGTTATACCACCTTTTCAGAAAAATTTCACATTTGTTCTATTTAATATATTTAATATATTTCAAACAATTGTTTTGGGAACATTGGGCCACAGAAACACTTTTCTTCTCAACTCCTAATCTCAAAAATAATTTATATACTATCAAAAAATGATACAAAAAAAATATGAGTCATTAAATTCTCCACACCTTAGTGATTTTCATCCCAAAAAAGAAAAACCAACTCAAAAAGGCGAGGTTGCAATGCTCACATCAGGGTCTGCCGCCCCCAGGTGCTCTTTTGAAGATTCCCATGTTGCTACTAGACTCACACAAGTTGAATCTATTACCAATTAAGGATATTCTCTTAATTATCATCGATCCCCATTGGGTTCTTTACAAATCTATCTTCATCATCAATGTCTATCTTAACCCATTGGATTACATGTGATGGGTCATGCATGTACCTCCTCAACTACGAAATGTGGAAGATTTTGTGTACCCATTACAATGGTGGTGGTAAATATAAGAAGTACACCACCTATCCAAATATACATAATATCTGTAAGGGACCAATGAATCTGAGAGATAAATTTCTCTTGCATCCAAATCTCCTCAATCCAAATCGAGGTGTGACCCTTTGGAACACATGTCCTTTCTCCATGAACTCAAGAGGTATCCTTCATCATTTTTCATAATAATTATGATGGATTTCTGTAGTCCTCATCTTCTCTTGGATGATTTTCACCTTCTATGTAGTAGCTTAAACAAATTATGGGCCCATCAGTATTGACTCACCTAGAACATCGCAACAAAGTGGTGACCATCATAGTCTCCTATGAAAATCCCCAAATGGTTCCATAATAATAGTGGAATGGAAGATTTTGTTCTATGAAAACTCCACCAATGGTAGATGATCCTCCCAACTACGGATAATGTCTTGCATGCAAGCCTATTGCATGTTCTCTAAGACCTGAATGGTCTGCTATATATAGCTGTCAGTTTGGGGGTGAAATGTTGTGCGCAAGTGTAACTGAGTCCGAAAATCCTCCTTTAATCCCTTCCATAACTGATATGTGAATCATTTATCATGATCATAAACTATTTTCGGGGTAACTCCATTTAGTCGGACTATCTCCTGCATGTAGATGCATCCCAAGCTCTCTATTAAACTCTGCTCTAGAATAGATATGTAGTTATCCAACTTGGTGAGTTGGTCTACGATCACCTAGATGTCATAACTTCCCCTATGCGTATGTGGTAATCCCATTATTATGTGTATGTATATCAAATACCACTTATACTCTATCACCTTTATGGTTTGAGCTAAACCCACTGGAACCTGGCGTTCATCCTTCACCTTCTAAAAAGTGAGATATCAATAGACAAACTATAAGACTCCCTTATTCATTCCTAACCACCAAAACTGATATCAGACATCTTGATCCATATTTTACACACCAAGATATACCACCAATGTGGATTTATGAAACTCCCATATCACCTCCACCCGCAACATAAAAGGTACCATCATCCATGCTCTGAAAATTAAAGCAGGCTCCCACCTTTAGAATATTCATCAAAAGCATGTGCAGCAGATATCTGAACACATAAGGTCTCATAGTTGGTATTTACACATTGATCACCCCAGAAACATTGTAAAATATGTGGGTAACAACCATCGACCAAATATATGAATCACTATCCTTGTCCATGAAGTACAACAAAAAGGAGGCTAACTACTTTGATGCCACTTCCAAAACCGAGAACACGAACTCCAACTAAGAGCATCTTCCCCCACATTCCTCTTCCTAGGAGTATAGACAATCTAAAAGTCAAAGTCCTGAAGAAACTATAGACATTGACTCTTCCTCAAGTTATGATCTTTATATGGTAAGATATACTTGATAATTTTGTGGTCAGAGTAAATGATAAACCACTCTCCCATCAGGTAGTATCCTTACATCATCTGTATAAAGAATACAGTAACTAAATCTAGATCATGGGTTGTTTATTTCTTCTCATGTGGTCTCAAATGAGGTAAACCTTATGGAATAACCACCTACCTCTACTTTATAACATAACCATGTCTGGTTCTTGATGCATTGCAGAACACTACATACTTGACACCCTCCTTAAGAACTCTCAAGATGGGGCACTCTTCAACCTCTACCTCATCTCCTAAAAACACTTATAGAAACTTTTTATCTTCATGAAAGGTTTCTCCTTCCTGGTAAAATTTTTCTATGGTGCTTCCACTCAATAAAAATTGGGTAAAAACCTCTAATTGTACCCTAACAACCCAAGGAAACTCTTTACCTCGGTATCACTTTGGGGTGGATCCCAAGAAATCACCACCTCAACATTTGTTGGATCTAATAATACTCTAGCCTATGAGATAAATTGTCCTAGAGAGTGGACCTATTAAATCCAAAATGAAAACCTCTTCAACTTCCCATAAATTTTTTACTCTTAGAGTCGGTCCATGACCATCCTCAAGTGTCTCACATGCTCCTCCACAGACACCGAATACACTTGAATGTTGTCAATGAAGACCACCATGAACTGGTCTAATAAGGGTTGAATGATACATTTCATTAATCCCATGAACAGTTACAGGTCAATCATCATGCCTAAATTTATCACCAATTACTCATAGAGATTGTAGTGACATTTAATGTTGCCTTCGGTATATCTTCATCCAGTACTCATAGCTGGTAATAGCATAATCATAGGTCAATATTTCAGAACCATCATTCTCATATCAAGTGATAAAAGAGGTCATAGATCCAACATAGTGGATACTTATTCTCTATGGTCACTGATTCAAGTGTCAAAAATCTATACATAACCTCAAACCCATGTCTGGTTTCTTGATGAACAACACTGGGGCTTCCGAGGGGGAAATGTTGGGTCTCACAAAGCTCTTCTCCTGAAAGTACTCCAAATTGAACCAGATATCTCAAATATTTTCAACATATATCTGATATGATAGCATAGATATAGGTTACATCCATGGATTCAAGTTGATATAGATGTATAGATCTTAGTGGGGAGGTAATCTTGGTATGTCTATGAAAGACGTCCTCATGCTCTTCCACCACCATAAGAAACTGATAACCCAAAACATCCACTTCTACAAGTGTCATGTTTCCAATTGGTGTGTGATTAGCTTCACTATCCTATGTATGATATCATCCTTTTCCTTCATGGTTTCATTTTCACCCAAAAAGTAAAAACATGTTCTGTCACTATGGACACACCACATCCTCTGTATTAAACAGTCAATTAGGGTATGAACTATAGATAGCCAGTTCAAACCAATGATAATGTTGTAAGGCCTCCAAGATACTAAAAATAGATCTCATTCAAAACTATCACCTCTAATCGTAAAATTTCATTGTCGTCATAAGTGTGTAGTCACTGATTCACCACCTAACAGAGTCTCTAACCACATGGGTCAATCCAATGGCTCAACTAGAATCTATATGTCTCGAACCAGACAAGTGGAAAGTATGGAATGAATCTAACTTATGTTTCTCAATATTTAAGCTACAATAGAAAATTTATAGATTGTACCTCATATCATCTTTATAACATTAGCGTCATAGGAATCCATAAAATTTAGTTGGACAGGTCACTATCTACTAACTCCCTGAGCCTGGTGTGGACCACCTTGGGGTGGTGGTGGTAATAGGTCAAACCTCGGACCACCTCCTATTTCCCTTCCATATACTCTTCCACATTTACCTCACTATGGACCACCTTACTCCTACCTCTATATATGTATCTGTGATCCCTCAATCATCTCTTGATTATCTATACAACGGGTTAGATATTTCCAATCCAGATGTCCCCGATCATCATATGAGAAACACCACCTCTCGCTCGATTGATTCGAGACACCCTAAGATACATTCACCATTGAACATGTGTCTTTGGATTTCATCCTCAAGCATATGAAATTATTTTATTTCTATGACTCATATCAGATACCTATTTTATAGTTCTCATCTGCTCGGTTCCCACTACTAGCACCCACTGTCGGTGCCTGCTCTTCCAGAATTCTCTACACTACCAAGGTTCCTTCATGTACCCTCGCATCGGTGGGAATGAAAAGGGATACCACTGAAACCCTGATGTATCAATGTGTGTACCCCTCAAAGGTTTGAGATCATAAGAACTCATCTCGTACCATATAAAAAGTGTGATTTAAAATATCAGTAAAACTCATTGAGTACTCCATCATGGTCAAAATACCATGTTGTAGATACATAAGCTCTTGTATGTGTAATAATTGTGATGTGCTCAGATATAACTCTTCACATATGATACAATGAATGTATGACCCGAAGAGAGTTGTCTCATCATGTGATTGAGTCACTAGACTCCACCATCACCCCGTAGATCCCTGAATAAGACTCACTGTGAGGGCCTCCAAATAACTTCTAAGCATCATCACAGGGTGAATAACATCGGTTAATACCTCTATCCTGTCTTTAGACACCTGGGGTTATGGATCACCCCAAAACATGGGAGGTCACTCCCTATAAAACTCATGCAATGCACTCGACCTGTGTGCATCCTCATCTGGTACTTCCAGTACTAGATGTTGTTAAATGCGTGGTGGTATAGTTGGTAAACCATCTGGAGGTTCTATATATATTACATGCCCATGTATTGTTGCCTCATCCCTAGGAGGACCATCCTCGTTATCACGTAGTGGAATCTTGGTTGGCTGGAAGTATAGAGGAATCCAGAATTTAAACAAGATGTATCACAGTAAGAATAGTATATTTGGGGAGATTAATCAAGAAGGATATGGAAAACACAAATCATTTACATATGATTTATGTACCAAAAAATCTCTTGAAACCGTTTTTTACATGTACTGATTCGAAAGGTATCTGATCAGAGTCCCAGTGTATAGATACATCATCCTTTGAACCAACACTAGACTCCCAAGCCTAAAATACGATCTCAATACACTAAAAACAGTTTCCCCAAACCAATCTCACTAACTTCTATCCTATGGTAGAATGATCTCCTATGATACCACTCTATCATGACCTTGCCTACTGAGATCCGAAGTGTGACCACCTCATTCCCGCCTTTAATAGGCCATGGGTTAGCGACCAAAACCGAGAAGGCGTATCCCACAAATGAGAGGAATTAGCCTAAAGTATTTTCACAAACACTAATTCATATTAGAGCCGTTATAATTCGTAAATTTAAATCAAGTGAAACAAATTCATGCATACATCTAATATCTCACAACAGTGTACGATTGTAACGTACTGGAAGTTGAAAAGGGGGGAAAATAAAAACCAAAAAAAACTATAAATATGCTAACCTACACAAAGGGTGAGGACTAAGAAAAATGAAATATCCGGGTAAAACAAATCATTTTAACAAACTTCATCTATGCTCCACCTATTCCCTATCCTCTAAGGACTCTTTCAAAAGGGTCGTTGCCTATATAAGACATGACACGTGTGGAAAAATCCCATGTAGGGTTGAGTATAACAATACCTAGTAGGAAACTCCAAAAACACTAAACATGAAGCACCATGTACATTTATATCAATACAAGTTATAAAAATCAATTTATAACAAAAATACCCAGATACACTAGAAAATACACCACGCCACCAGGTGGTCATAACTAACTGCCAGCAATAAGATTCTACTCGCAGAAATGCTTGTTCCAGGAGAATACACACCATGGTCCATGCTACCGTCAAAGATACTCGATGAAGAGTTATAGATCATTGGGGACCACCCAAGAAAACTCATTGGTGTATGAAGACCCTGATCCACAGATCGGTGGGTCACACCCAGAACTGCTAGGGGACACAATGAACCCAATATAGATCAACCAGCTTTGTAGGGGATCATATGTAAACATTACCAACCCCCCCCCCCCCCCACCGATATCTATTTCTAGATAGAGTATCAATTCTCTACTCATGGATTTCATACTGATTCCATAAACCCCATTTAGGGAACAAAGATGATAGAGGACCATACTCTAGTATCACAGAGGGAGACCACAACTCTATATGAGACACGTCCTCTAGATGGGATCACAATCTTTTGATGTGGATGTAATTTTTCACTATACTCTTGAGGGAATGGACTAAGGGAACGCACTCAACCTATTCTTTTCAATACTAAGAAAATAAAGAGCTAAAAAGACTCTTGAAGGGGGCATACGATGTGTACCGGGGGTACACGTCCTGTCCAACAATCCCCAAGTCAGCCCAAGTGGTAAAGCCTCACACAACATGTAAGTATCAACATAAATAGCGTGTTAGATTACATAGTTTGAAGAGACACATGAAACCCTATCATGTGTCATGGGCATGTATGTGCAATTGGCATGCCCATGTACCAACTTGTGTATAGGTGGTCGTGTCTATGTCCTGAGTACACAACATGCCTCTAGCTGTGTGCTTTTGAATATGACTGTGTACTTTACGAAGTTCATGTTGAGCCACCATGGAGGGTTCACATAGTGTGTTTTACTTAACTTCATCCAAAACCTATGTGTTACATCCATGGGTCCCACACATCATGTAATCCTGTATTATATATCGTGTTGCTCGAGAATTTCTAGATCTATCAGATCTTCCTCCACATAATCTAGCATGTCATCGAAGCCACCACCCTTGCTAGAACATGTAATTTAAGGTTATTCGAGTCCTTTAAAACATTGATCGGTGGAAATCCAAACTCAAATCTTCTCAAAATATTTATCAATGAGCAACTATTGTCATGCATCAAAAATTAGAAAGAAAGAAACCTTCAAATCCATTCTGATCCACCTATGATCATCTACTACTAGCATTGCACCTCAAACACACAACCAATATCGAATTATACCTGTGATGTTGATATTTTGTGCTGAATGATGGTCATTTAGTGATCAAATACCAGGTATTCATCAAACCATGGGCCAAATGGAAACGTCAGTGATTAATGTGTGAAGAATGGAGGAAGAAATCCATAAACCACAAGATGTGATGAGTGAACATAATCATTTGTTTGTTTGGACATGATATGTAGAAGAGAATTGTAGCAGTACTGTAGTAGTGGAGGAATTTTGGAAGTGGTGACACTGTAGTGGAATAGGTACTGTAGGGGTGGTGGCACTATAGCAGTTACTATAGCAGCTCAGGTACTATAGAATTACTATTCATTAGAGGGCCCTTTGGGTAATAAAATAGGTCTTTCATGCCCCTGGGCCTTTGGGCTATATAATGGGTCTCCCCCTACATAGAAAAAATGGTATCTTTGCTCTTCTTTAAGAATTAAATGAGGATTTGAGCCAAACCTTTTAAAAAACATAACAATCAAATGAACAATTACATCAATTTAATTCTACCAATGATGTGTGTATCAATTCAATTCATGGAATTGATTATCGTTTGTTTGGGATTAAGAAATGGGATGGAAATCACATAAAAAAAATCCTACCTAGAGTTTAGATTGATCATTAATGAAGAATGGGTGAGTCGAAGTTGTTGATGAGATCCACAAACTCAATTGGTTCAATGATTCATGATCTTATCTTGGTCTATCATCATCCACCAAAAAAACTCTCTAATGGTAAATTCAATGGAGATCAATGAATTATCGCCGGATTCTCCATTAATAATGGTTGGAGAAAAAGTGAAGGATGTGTCATTGGACCCAAAACACGATTAATTCAATGTCACTTTGGATGATATCTTATATAAATCCCAAAGAAGAGAGGTGTTTTAGGAGGATTTTGGTAATGCTCATGATATTTCAAAATTGATTCCCAAAAATGATTTCACTAGAGAAAAAGATATCGAGATCAATTATATGGAGGTTGAATAACTAGATATGGGTGACCATGCTAGAACATGGAAAGATCCAAACAATGGAAAAGAGGAAGGCATCCGAGATCTCGAAGAAGGAGTGGTAGGCATAAACGAAAATGGTCCTTTATGTTTCTATTTTGATGGTCTTTGTTTCCCTATATGAGTGTGTGTAGAGAGTGTATGTGGGTTCCCATCCCCACAGTATGCTACTGGTATTTTTTTGTGATGGATTCATTTATAAATAAGTGGCCAAACGTCCTCTATATCAATGTAGGACTCATGTGTGAAATCATTAACTATATCGGTACTAGAAAATGCTCTAATAGAGGCTTCTTTTATCAGTGCGAAAAATAAACCATGGATAATGGTACCCATTATCATCACTTTTTTTAGCATTCATAAAGGTTAATATTATATATTCTTTATTTTTTAGTATTGTAACATAGAATGATATGGGTTGGTTATTATATTTCAAATATCAATCTACAACCCTTGTACTTTGATTTTGTATCCATTTGATGTTGTTTGCGTAGTTTTGACCCTCTAACGCATGTTTTTAATAACATTAGTCTTTTTAAAAATTGTTATTAAGTCATTCAGAGCTCACTTCATGTCATATGGTCATGTTTTATATGATTACATGTCAAATAAAATTCAATGGTGGGTTTCTCTAATTTTACGTCAATATGAGGCTGTTTTCTATGGTTTTGACCATTACATGCATGTTTTAGTGTTTTAAAACACTAAAAACACATTTAGGGGCATCCTGATATAAATATAACATGATATGAGGTTTAACTAGTTCCCACACTTCATAAATATATCTATAGTCATTTTTATGATTACACTACCATCTGACCTCGTTTTCATAGTTTTGACGCCCTAAAACACATTTTTAAAGACTTTGGCATCTTTAAAAATTGCTTATTGAGTTATTTTGAGCACAATTCAAATAATATGGTTTTTTTACCAACCATAAAAATAAAAAATCATTATGTGGTTCTTCACATGATTTTACATCTATATGAGGTTATTAACTATGGTTTTTACCATTTCACGCATGTTTTAGTGGTTTAAAGAATTAAAAATGCACTTATAGGCATCCCAAGAAAATTTTAATTTATAATGATGTTTAGATAGTTCCTAAATTTCAAAAATCAATATAATTTAATTATTATTTGATTTCATATCCATCCAACATTGTTTTCATAGTTTTGACACCCTGACATGCATTTTTAAAGACTTTTTATCTTTAAAAACAACTAATTGAGTCATTCGGATCACACCACATGTCAGGTGGATTTGGTGTCTATGAGTCAATATAATAAATAATTAAATGTGGTTTACCCATGATTTCATGTGATTATGAGATTTAGTTCTATGTTTATGACCATAACACACGTGTTTTCAGTGTTTTAAAACACTAAAAACATTTGTACATGCATCATAAGAAAACCATAACTCATTATAATATTTTGTAGGTTCCTACATTTCTCATGTAAATATAGAATTTTTTTACGCTAATTTCGTATCCTTCCAACAACATTTTCATTGTTTTGACACCATCACACATGTTTTTAAAGACTTTGGTGTCTTTAAAAACTGATTATTGATTATTTCAGAGCACACTGCATGTTAGATGGATGTTTTGTTTTCACACACATGTAAAAAATAATTAAATGGTATTTTTACCATGATTTCATTTCAGTATGAGATATTTTTATATTATTGTCACCATTGGACACATGTTCCAGTGTTTTAAAACACTGAAAACACATTTACGGGCATCCCGAAAAAAATGTAACCATGAATGATGTTCCATTTGTTCCTAATTTGAAAAAATAAATAAATGGTAATTTTAAAATTATTTAATATCTATCTAACATTGTTTTTAAGGTTTCGACCCTATGAAACCCATTTTTAAAGACTTTGGTATCTTTAAAAATTTCTTATTGGGTCATTCTGAGCACACCACATGTCAAAGAGAAATTTTGTTTGTGCATACACATCACAAATAATTTAGTGGTGGTTTCCCCAGGATTTCACATCAATTTGTGGTCATTTTATATGATTTTTACTATTGAACACATGTTGTAGTGTTTTAAAAAACTAAAAAAATATTTATGGACATACCAGTAAAGTTGTAAGTCTGAATGAAATGCCTTTGGTTCCTACATTTCACAAAAAAAATATACAGTTTTTACCTCTTATTTTTCACCCATCTGACATCGTTTGTCATGATTTTACCCCCTAACACATGATTTTGTAGACTTTGGCATCTTTAAAAACTATTTATTGTGTAATTCTGATCACACCGCATGTCATATGCATATTGTTGCTCTATTTAAACATAAATAATTATTCAATGGTGGTTGTATCATTATTTCACATTAATATGATGACTTTATATATAGTTTAGAACATTACATGCATGTTTTTGTGTTTTAAAACATTGAAAACATGTTTACAGGAATCCTGGGAAAACCATAACTCAAACTGATGTTTAATCGATTATTATATTTCAAAAATAAATCTATGGTCATTTTATCCTAATTTCACAATCAGCATACACAAGAATTGAGAAGTATGACTCAAAGTGTTTGATTTCAAAATAAAAGTGCCAGTTTTACATTAAAATGTCTGTCACATAACCAAAACTGAGAAAAAGAGATTTTATTATTTTAAAACCATAAAAAATGATCCATAATTCATTTTTTACATTTATTATTTTACCACCATTCAAATTTGACACATGATGCGGTTGGTATGACTCAAAGTGTTTTTTTCAATATAAAAGTGTCATTTTACTTTAAAATGTCTATTGTGTTTTCATAAATGTGAAAAAAGGTCATATTGATTTAAAACATTTTTAAAATTATCCATAATTCATTTTTGATGTGTTGTAATTAAACTCATGTCAATCGGATACGCAAAGTGGGTGGTATGACTCAATGTGCGTTTTTTCAATATATGTTTCATTTTACATTAAAACGCTTATCACATAGCCAAAACCAAGAAAAAAGCTCGGGTTTTTCCAAACATTATTAAAATGATCTTTAATTGATTTTTATGTCTATGAATTGACCACACATTAATTTGACAAACGATGCGGTCAGTATCACTCAAAGTGTGTGTTTTCAATATAAAAGTGCCACTTTAGTTTTATTCATGGTAGTTGTATATGTTCTTTTAAAATGTGTGAATGATATATGAATTTTAGATTTTACCTACAGGATGATATATAAGGATGGAAATTTCCATTGG
The DNA here is from genome assembly GCA_963277665.1 of Viscum album. Classification (NCBI taxonomy): domain Eukaryota; kingdom Viridiplantae; phylum Streptophyta; class Magnoliopsida; order Santalales; family Viscaceae; genus Viscum; species Viscum album. Next base: position 306,496,889 of record OY728166.1, read on the forward strand.
GATTTTTTCATCATCCTTTGAAATACATACACTAAATCATTTTATAATCCCAACTACCATTGATCAAGTGTCTTCCTATAAGAGTAATGTTCTTAAACTTTTTCTATCAGCCTTGAAATTTATCTTTGTGATTCCTGATCAATGACACTACTCAAATTTGCACTAGGTGTAGCAGTAGATGATGAAAACAACCTACCAAAGTTAGTTGATGGAGTATTCCTAGAACCCACCCCCATACATGCTCGTGATGCTCCTTCCCAAAAACGATTGCAATTGTATCATTCTAGGATAATAATGATGATTCTAAGGGGTTTGCATCCCTAGATTCTTTAATTTTAACTTCTTAAAATAAAAATGTTGACAAGGATTTTTAAAATTATCTGGAATTCATAATATTTTTAATTCTTAATTTTTCATTACTATTAGATGTTATTTCAATACTATAAAAACATAATAATTAAAAAATATTAGATCAAAAAAACCTTAAACCCAATTAAATGGGGAAAATATATGGATCATATGGAACCAATATAGATAATAGAAACCATTTCATCCATCTAGTCGGCCCCATTTAATATGTTTTAAGGTGTGTTTGTTGTTATAATTTATTTTTCAATAATTTTCTTATAGTACAAAATAACATTTAATATTAAAAAAATTACTTACTCCAACAACTCTGGTACGTTCATTCAATAAACTATCATCTAGTTTCCTTTGAACTTTAAGCCATAACTCTGTCTAACCAACAGATTGAACTACATAATGACTTAGGTTTTAACTCGTAAGACCAGGGAATATTTTGAAAAAAAATTCTAAGACAGGCACTATGTCGGCACGGGAATCCTGGACCCAAGGAGCCTCTGAGCAGTGATATTTGAAATATTAAAAATATTTTTATCACGTGTGCATAGTTTCACATTAAATATAAATAACTCTAATTCAGAGTCCTGGATTTTTTTTCTAAGATCACGGTTGATTAAAAAACGTTCTATTTACCCAAAGAGCGTCCTAATGTTGTCTCTGCCAAGAATTTCAAATGAAGATGAGTTGGTGGGGTGATGCGTGGTGGATTAATTGATTAAATGGATGTTTAATTAATTAATTTAAACCAAAACCTAATATACCCTCCCCTCTCACATTGATTTCAAAACACACCAAATGATATCCTTCCTCTCCTTATCCCCATCACCTCCCTTGGGCGACGAATGAACTGAGTCCAAATCGATTAATCAAGTTGCCTTGGATCTCCAATTTAGAAAAAAATCATCATTTGATCAAGAAGAATCATAATCCGAGCATCATTATTCATCCAAATATTTGGCGTTTCTCCATAGAGGTAGGTGGATTTTAGTTTTGGTACCAATCCCTTTTTTTATTCATTTTTAAGGTTCTAGAGATCAAATATGATTTTCATTGATCTCTATTAGGTAGATATGTGAGTTTTGGGGAAGAAATGGATTAATCAGGGTGTTTTCAAGTAATTTCCAACCAGAATTACTAGGTAACTGGTGTGTAGTTTTGTGGCACACATTCTTTAGCTCTTCTTATTATATAAATATGAACATTTGAGACTACACGTAGTGTATAAGGGTTACACGTTTTGAAGTTCCCTAAAATGTCTGACTATGGGACATGGGATGGGTTACCCATGTGAAAATTCATGGTCATGTACTAACACATGGAGAAGGTACACTAACACAGGGTTTGGTACACATACATGGGTAGGTGATAGTATATCCTAGACATTCCACGTAGTATGGGATACACAGCGTGTGAGGGAAATGGTCAATTGGTCCATGTAGAAGTGGAACATGGCCACAGGTTGGGTGATGTGGGATATTCCATGTACCTCATATACACATCGTGTACCCATACATGGGTTGGTAAACCATGTAGATAGGATACACTACCATGTTCTTGGGTGGGCTCACATATCGTGTGTGTCTCGGTGCATGTCGTGTCTCCTAGGAGATCCTCATGGGATCATATACCTTTTATATCTTCTTCTCTGGGACTCATATTCAGGCTTGTTAGTAGCCTATTCTGAGCATTTTTCTATGTAGAATATGATGGTGTCCTCTATTACAAACTATGATATATGAGGTGGAATAAATAGAGAAAGCTGCCTGTGAAGATGTACTAATCCAATGTTGAAGATCGATGTGGTTCATGTAGAGAGATGTTGGGACTGGTACTCCACTGATGGATTACATCATGGGTTTTCTTTTCCCCAATTCATAGGTAGAGATGGGACTCCACAAGTCATGGGTGAGGGTTCATTACCTTTGGGTAGTTTCCTCCGGGGGTGTTAATCCCCTAATGGACTAGGGCGTGGGTTTCCCTATTATTTTTGTGAACATGGACAGTACTCCCCTGTTGGACTAGGGTTTGGTTCCTCCATATCTAACATATAGATACAATGGGTACTCTCTTATTGTTTTAGGGATCAGGTCCTCTATCCTAGGAGTCGGTACTCACTTATCGTTCTTGGGATTGGGTCCTCCAGATATGTTGTTCCGAGAGAGTTAGTACTCCCCTTCCGTGTCAGGGAGAAGTTCCTCAAGCCTAGGGTTGGTAATCCCTAGTCATATTAGGGTGTGGGTCCCCCATACAGAATGAGATGTTAAAGGCGGTACTCCTCTATCCTATCAGGGTGTGGGTCCTCAAGCCACTGAGTGGTACTCCCCTATTGGGTTAGGGTGTGGGTCCTCAATCCATGTACTAGTGATCCCCTATCGTATTAGGGTGTGGGTCCTCCATTATTTGAGTAGTACTCCCCTATTGTATTAGGGCACATGACGTCAATTTTGGATTAGTATTCCCCTATCTCCATGTAGCAGCTGAGAGTGGGTCCTCAATTGGAGTTGGAGCTCCCTTGATTGTGGTATATAGTTATTTGGGATAGACCCATCTACTTGATGTTAATGATACGTAGATTGGAGTTAGTGCTCACTCGATGGAATGATGTGTGGTCCACTCCATACATGACTGAAAAAGGTTTTTTGGGTTTGTTAGCAGCAGTACTCCCTCAAATTCATGTTAGTATAGAGGCATGCGTCCCTTTGTTCCCTCTTGTTAGAGAGGATGCATGTGGTGCATAGTCTGGAGCAGTGCTCCCTCAACTTTGTGAAGTAGCGAGGGGTGGGCCTCTTCACATGGGTTTCTTTATCTAGCATTGGGAACAATGTATCAATGATATAACCTATGGTGTTGGGAACTAGTGGTAGACCTAGTAAAATTTTCCTGAAATGCCATGTTCTCTTAGACGTTCCACTGTTAATGGTAGATTTGTTCTTGATGGATTTCATCTCTTAGATAGGTGCCATCTGGAATGGATGATCTCATGGAGTGTGTTCTTCTAGTTTCTTGTTACATTTAGATCCTAAAAATGGAATATTGTTACTTGTTATGAGGTTGGAACCTCATGTGACTTGGAATCTAAGACGAGTATATCTAGGAGATTTCTGGGAGTCCTTGTGGTGTTGTCACATGTCAGGGTTGAAATCCATTGTAGACCAAGACGAATTTTCATGTACAACCGAGGATAGTTTGAGATGAAGTTTGTCTCTCGATTGGGGTTCCCTCTAGCTAGGTAGAGAAAACTATTTCCTTTTAGTTTCTCCCTTTTTATTTTGGGATTTTTAGGGCACCTACTAAGTATTTTTATACTCAACCATGAACAGGATTTTCCCAAAAATGTTTTGTGACTTGTGAAGAACACATGTCTTTCGACAGAGTCCATAAAGGACTCATTTCAAGTAATGGTATGTGTCCTCCCAGTACATTACATTGCAGTTTTTTGTTGTTATAAGTGTTTGATGGAGGCTCAGAAGGATTTTGGAGAGGTTCAGTTTCTAAAGGCTATAATAAGGGTGATTACACTTTGTGTAACCACATTACACAATGGGAAACTCTATTTTGTGGATTTTTTTGAGTTATCATGATATGAATATATTTTACTTGGTTTGAAGAAGAGTTTCATAGTGTGTAATATATTGGGGTTCAAAAAATAAAATAACATTAAGACACGATGCATTTTTCAGTGGAAACTGAACCCAGGTATTACATAATATGAAAGGGTATTACACATCATGTAATACCCTAATCACGTTTAGTTTTAATAATTATTTTTGACCAAACCATTATTTATTCGGTCATGGTTTTATTTTCCTCTTGTTTCAGATGAATCCTTGGTTCCCCGAGGAGTCCATTGAGCCCTACTCTTCCCTCCTTGATCTATAAGTTTCAATGGTTGTTTTATGGTGATCTGTGATCAATATATGGTGGGTTTTTTTTCCTATTTCTTACTTGTTTCCACTTGTTATTTACCTAAGATTCATTTTTGTGGAATGATTTGGCTTGATTTGGATGTTTGGGAACTGTTTTGATAATCTTCTAGTGTGTAATATGCTGATCTTCATTCCTATTGGTGTCGTTGTTTCTTTCAGACACTCTTCGTAGACCATCAATGCATGGACGAGTTGAAAATATTCTTCAAGGTTGGGTTTTCCTTCATTTTTATTTGATTTTACATCATGTGGAAGGGATATAATTTTTGTTTCATGTGGATCATAGTTTTGACACAATAAGAAAAGATAAGAACTGCGTAAATGAATTGAAAGGGGTAGAAGGATCTGATGCTAATGTTTTTTTGTATTTGATGTTATTGTGATGTTGTGAATTATATGGGATAAACTCCCCACTAAAAATTATGGTTTTTGGTATTCCTTCCTTGCACACTAAAGAAATTTCATGTTGGTTTATTATTATTAAACAATTTTATATTAAAATTTTTAAATCATGTATACTTGGTTAATAAACCTATGCCCCAAGACTACCTCATTTCTATGAAAACCCCTGAATTAAAAAGTTTAATTAAATAAGGGATGCCTTTTTAAATCCAAATTTTTTTTATTCTTTGGTATGTGGGGTGATTTTTTGTGTGGATAGTATGGGTGTATATTTAGGATATATTTAATGTGAAGTGTCTATATTGGGATGTGTGGATACACTCAAGTTTGGGTAGTGGTACGTTTGTGAAGCACATGTGTGTGTTGTGGGTTGTTCTAGGAGGTGTAGTGGATGAACTTATAGAAGATACATCAACCAGGCCATGTAATGGAATATTAGGATGATATATTGATTTATTGTGGAATGGATGATAATTAATACACATATGGAATATGATCGGGTAATAAAGTGATGTGTTTCTGCATTTCTTATTATGTCTTTTTCTTGGTAGTTATGGCAGATATTAGTTATAAATAAATGAATAAATAGTTTTTTATAAAATTTGGAACTATATTGGGTTGGTTTGGTTAATAGAATGAATAAATGAGTTGTGAATAAATAATGGTAATGGTTAATTATGTTGGATGGAAATTGAAATTAGTTTATGGTTTGATGTGTGGTGTTGTGCATTTAGGGGTAGCAGTGAAATTGGTTGTGTTGTGAGCATGTTGTCTATTGAGAACACATACGTTGGAATTGAGTGTTTGGTATCGTATATGTATATACATATATTTTCCCTTGTAATTTCTATATTCACCCCACCATAATTGATCACTACATGACAAACACCCCCATCATCATGGGGGGGTGTATTTCCCATACATCTTGATGGTAGGATGGATGGATGGCCACCCACCCTTCTAGGATACATCTTCTTGAAATTTCTCACCCCAGATTCTTTTGGAAGGTTGTGGTTTGTGAGGCCCAGGTGTGTGTGGGAGATTTATGCTTTCCTAAGTGTATTTGGGATGAGATGGGTTGTCTTTTCCCATGTGTCTTCAGGATGAGATGTGTTTTTCATTCCCATGTGTCTTCATGGTGAGATGAGTTGTTCTTTCCTAGGTGTCTTCGGGATGAGATGGGTTGTGTTTTCTCAGGTGTCTTTTGGATGAGTTGGTTTGTGTTTTCCCAAGTGTCTTTGGGTTGAGATGATTTGTGCATTCCCATGTGTCTGCAGGATGAGATGAGTTGTGCTTTCCTAGGTGTCTACGGGTAGGATGTGATGTGGCTCATGGCCCAGGTGATGGGATGAGGTGTGGTTGTTGAGCCTAGGTGTCTATTGGTGGAATGTGATGTTGTTTGTGGGACCCAAGTGTCTGCGGGTAGTATGTTTTGTGGCTCATGTCTAGGGTGACTGGATGAGGTGTGGTTGTGGGGCCCAGGTTTGTCTGGAAGGGCTGTGACGTGGTTCTTTCAGAATATGTGGGATTGAGAGGACATTTTCCATTAGGAAATAGAGGATAAACTGATGGTAAGTGGAGTGGGGTAACCAAATCATCGATGTTCTTACTATATTACATTACTCGACTTGTGTTATTTGGTAGACATGCCATGGTGAGGGTTGAGATGTTTAGTATACCTGTTAGGTGCTGTTTGGTTCTACTGTTTTCTCACAGGTGCATTAGTATGCTTCATTTCACTGGATAACGAGAGAATTTGGTTTTTTCTACTGATTATATTTGTATACTCACCCTATGTATATAAAAAAATTCAGGTTTCTATGAGGATTATGTGGACTATGCTAGACCTTACTAAGTCGGGCTTTGGGACAATTGTTGAGTCGATGCTTTAGAATTATTTTGGTACTTACTTTGGATTTTTATTTCACTTATAATAGTTTTATTTATGAACATGCATGTCAGATGGATTTTGTTTTTATTTTATAAATGTGTGTGTGTGTGTTCATTGGAGTTTTTTGGGATGAACCATCTTATCTCCCAATCTTGTTTTCCAAAAAATGGAAATGCATCCCATTTTTGTGATATTGTATACCCTTGGTGATAGTCACCACCCTAGAGCCTATTAGAGGCGGGACTCAGGTTTCATTACCTCCCTTTCTTCATTATCATCCCAGGAGGGATATCATTGGAGGGAGGGGTCATGACATAATGCTATCAGAGGTGATGTTTGAGAGATAAGATAGTGTTTGGGATTAGGCATAGTGAGGATTTCATGGGATGGTAGTTAAATAGTGTTAGGTGATCTTGGTGCATGACATGGGCTATAGAAGACTAGATAAGACATGAAATTTTAAGGCCCCCCATTATTCGATGTAAGAATTTTTAGCATACCGAACGACCAAGTGAGGCTACACTAGTTTCAGGGTAGACACCCTTCGAAAGGTACGTGAATCATAATGGATTTTGTTTTTTTATGAAAAATTAGTAGGTCTCAGGTTCCAGGTTATTAGAGGTTTAATATGAGAGGGGAGATAGAAAGCTTCTTTGAGAGGCAGGGTTACCAGTGGTGGGTCTCAGGTTCCAGGACCGTAGAGGTTCTGACTGGTAGAGATTCAACCCCAGCAGCTTCCTTTTTGACCATCTAGTCCTCATGCTTTTTTGCAGACTTGTGGTTGAGGTGTTTCTTCTGTGGATTCTATTGTAATCATTAGTATCAGTTTCTACTTGACATTTGAGCACATTATGGTGGAGGTGGAAAAGTTTAGTGCCAAACATTTCATCAGTTACTGGTTAGGTCATTTCAGCAGTAGGTAAATCATGCTCATACTCTACTAAGGGGATTTGGAGAAGGTAGGGGAGGACCTTAGGATATCCCTTACAGACCTCAACCTGGGAAAGGTCATGGAAGTAGTCGTAAATAATGATTCAGAGGATTAGCCATGGTCATTTGCACGTAGTAGATGTATCTGTTCTAGAAGTACTTGATATCATTAGAGGTATGATCAGTTTTTTAGGAACCTTTCTTATCCTTTTTTGTTTCGGTAATTTCTCACTCCTTTGTTACACCAGCTCTAGCCCATTCTCTGGATATATATATATATAAGCTACTTGTGCCTCTGGTTTTGAGTACACAAGTCAGAGGTCGGACCATCTTATTTGATGTGTTTTCGGGATGTAGACTGATGATGGGACTACATCAATCCTATGGGGATCTTTTCTTTCTATAGATGCAGTCATTCAATTTCATTCTTAGCATCGACTGGGGGTATTTTGTGCATAACTTTTTCTACTGTTCCAATAAGAGATTATTTTTTTCATATATGTATGGTCAGCATGTAGCTTTCACTGGTGGGTAGGGTTGTTAGGTGGGAAATCGTCATGTGGAGACCCTTATATCTATTTTTGGCTGATATGTTATTAGAATCAACAAACATTGGAATGGTGGAGGTTCTCAGAGTTTTTGGTGAAGTCCTATATATTTTTTATAAGGAGGTTGCGATGCTACCCCCATGATATGATGCTGAGTTTGGTATAGACCTGCAACCCGGTGCTTCTCCTATTTTGATGGATCCTTATTAGTTGGTACCATCTAAGTTGTGTGAGTTGAGGATTCAGATAGATTATCTAATGAATGAGGGCTTTATCCCACCAATTGCATCACCATGGGGTGCTCTGGTGATGTTTACAAAGAAGGTGGATCGTGGTCTAAGGTTGTTCCTAGACAAATGAAGGTTGAATCAGGTGACAGTCAAGAACCATTACCCTCTTCTAAGTACATATTATCTTTTTAACGAGTAGAGAGGGGAAATTTGGTTTTATAAGATTGATATACGATCTGGATACCACCAGTTGAGGGTGAAGGATGGTGATATCCTAAATAATGCTTTTGGGTGTAGGTATGGGCACTTCGAGTTCAAATTCATGTCGTTCGGTGTTATGAATGCACCATCCGTGTTCATGTGGCTTATGAACACCATTTTCCATGAGTTCCTGGACTGGTTTGTCATCGTACTCATTGATGAAATTTTGATCTACATGATGTCTGAGGAGGAACATGTTAAGCATCATAGGACTATATTGAAGGTTCTTCAATTCCACCAACTCTATGGAATGTTATCCACGAATAATTTTTAGTAACGAGAGGTTTATTTCCACAGGTATGTTGTGTCACATCAGGGCATGGAATTGGAATTGTCGAAGGTTGAAGTCATTTTTCCTTGGTCACCACGCAAGAATGTAGAATATGTTCGCAGTTTTCTTGGTCCCACATGATATTATCGAAGGATTGTACATTATTTCTCTCAAGTTTCAACTCCATTGACAGCTCTGACTTGGAATGACCAAGATTTTGTGTGCAGTGATTAGTGTTAGGCATCATTATTCTATCTAAAGGGGATGTTGGTTAGTTATCTAGTGCTCATATTTATAGAGGAAGGGGTGATGTTTGAGATGTTTTTTGATGCTTCCCGTTCAACATTCAGACGCGTCTTGATGCAATAATGAGTAGTAATATATTATGGATCTAGAAATTTATGTCCCCATGACAGTAAATATTCCACCCAAAATATGAAGATAGTTTTGGTCTTGTTTTCACTAAAGTTTTGGAAGCATTACCTCATTTGGGAGCACTTTGTGGTCTTCACAGATCACAATAATTTGATGTATATCTTTTCCAAGTGAGATATGGATTTCTGGAAGTGAAGGTGGACATATTTTATTTAAGACTCTGATTTTGTGATCTCCTACACCTCATGAAAGGGAAATGTTATGGAATATTCATTGAGTAGAATGTAAGAGAAGGAGGTTGTTTGGGAATCTGTAGATTCTTGGAGAGTGATGGAGGAGTTAAAAGCTTTAAATGTAGATATGGGAATGGATGGTGGTAGAGGTTGTTTGTTTCATATGAGAGTGCAATCTTCTCAAATACAGTATGTGGAGGAGTATCAGTAGGGAGAGACAGAGGTAGAGGTCTTGTGTGATCATGTTGTCCATGGTGATGCTTTGGAGGAATGGTTAGAGGATGTCCAGAACTGGATTTTGTTCCACAGAAAGTTGTTAGTTTTAGTAGTGCTGCACGTTAGGGTCCTTAGTGAGTTTCATAGATCACCATTAGCGGTATGTCCAGAAGATTATAAGATTTATTGTGGATTTAGAAAATAATTTTGGTGATCTGGTATGAAATGGGAAATGTCGGAGTTTGTGTCAAGGTGATTAGTTTTCTAGTAGGTGAAGGCTGAGCACTATGCTCCCAGTGGTTTTTCCCAACCCTTGAATTCCCCTATGTTGAAGTGGGATGACATATCAATGTATTTCATCACAAGGTAACTGAGGGATCAAGTAGGATATAATTCTATTTGTTTGATATTTGATTGATTATTTAAATCATCCCACATATTATTGATTAAGGATTTGCATGCATTGGATGATTTGGCTAAGAGTTTTGTGTATGAGGTGGTGCGGTTTCATGGAGTTTTGAGATCCATTATCTCATATTGAGATGAATGTTTTACCTCACAATTCTGGATTGGATTTCAATTTTATTTTTGCACACAATTATACCTCAACATAGCCTTCCACCCTCAGAAAAATGTGAAGACAGAATGGACTGTCCATACACTGGAAGATATGATGTGAGCATGCATCTTGGACTTTGTTGGATCTTGGGTGAGACACTTACCATTCATAGAGTTTTGATATAATAATATTTATCACTATTCAATTGGAATAGATCTTTTTGAATCTTTGTACAGAAGACTGCTTCATTCTCTGTCATTCTAGATGAAGGATGGGGAGATATCTATTCTCAGTCCTGAGGTAGTGCAGATCATAATAGAGAAGTTTCAGATCATTAATGATGGAATGAAAGCAGCGCATAACCGAAGGAAGTCATATTTCAATCTAAAAAGGATTCTCTTATAGTTCAAAGTTGGGGACCACCAATTCATGAATGTTTCTCCTCAATGTGGGAAGCAGAGGTTTGTGAGAGGGAGTAAACATTATCCCAGGTTCATTCTACCCTTTGAGGTGTTGGGTAAAGTTGGTGTGGTAGAATACTGTTAGTCATTTTAACCACATCTATATAGGATCCATGACTTCATCCACATATTTCGACTTCATCTGTATCTTCACGATGAATCTCGTGTACATGACAGGGAATATTTGGATATCTAGGAAAACACAATGTGCGTGGAGTGTCTGGTAGAGATCCTGGATTTTTAGTAGAAGGTGTTGTGGGGATAGACCATTCCTTTGGTTTAGATTTTTTGGAGGCATAGTGTCCTGAAGGAGAGTACTTATGAGTGTTAAACGTAGATGTGTTCCTAGTACCTATAGTTGTTTCGATTTATGGATTATTCTGTTTTGTTTTGAAATTTAATTTTTAAACCTTGCCTTATACAATGAGTTGTTTTCCCTTTGGTTGAGATGTTTGTGGTGTAATCTGTGCTAAATTCTGGACATGTGAAAAGGGGAAGACCAAATTACTAATCGAGATGCATTAACTATGATGTGATTAAACCTATGTGGGTGGGTCACTGATGCCAATAAAGGATAGTATCTTGAAATAGATGATGTAATTCCTTGATTTGGATGTTCGGATAGTGTGGTTATTGTGCTTGTGTGGTGTGCCTTGTTGTTGTTGGGTAATAGCTCTTAGAGGTGGTGTTCTTGGATTTTGGGGTTTCCACACGAGATTTCAAACAACACATGGTGATTTATCTTTGAAAATTAATGTGATTGGTTTTTAGTGGTGTTTCAAGCATAGCAAGATCCTTTAGAGGTATCTCATGGGGTGTTTGTTCAGACCCCTCTTTCTTCTCGGCGTGGTTTTTTATTCTTGAGGGAGAGAATCATTTGAGAGGTATTTAATTTAATGGTATGTTTCCTCATAGTTAGTTACTTTGTGGGGATGGGTGGTTGGAAGTGTTTAGAGGATCCTTTAAAGGATTTTTGAGAGGTTTGGTTACAAAATGATAGATGTAGGGTGATTATACGCCATGTAATCACATTACACAATGTGAAAATCTATTTTATGGATTATCCTGGAGATTTCATGATTTGAAGATATTTTACATAGTGTGAAGAATATTTTCACGGTGTGTCATATTTTTTGGTTTTTAGTGGAAAGTGAACCTTGGGTATTACATGACGTGACCGGGTATTACACATCATGTAATTCCATGATCATGTGCAGTTTAAATAATAATTTTTTTCCAAACCATTATTCATTCGGGCATGGTGTTCTTTTCCTCTCATTCCAGATAAACCCTAGGTTCCCTAAGGATCCCTTCAATCCCTACTCCTCTATCATTGTTCTATTAATCTCGGTGGTTGTTTGTTGGAAATATGTGATCAATCCATGGTGATATTTATCATCTTTCTCATTGGTTTCCTCTTGTTTTTCCTCATGATTCACTATTGTGGTACATGTTGGACTGATTTGGATTCTTGGGAGGCATTTTTATAATCTTCTAGTTTATAATAGGTTGATTTGTGTTCCTAATGGTGTGGTTTTCGTTTGCGGGAATTATTCTTCACCCTATGGTGCACTAATGAGTTAAAGAGCTTCATCAAGGTAGGGGTTTCCTTTATTTCTATTTGATTGTGCATCATGTGGGAGGGATCTCCTTTTTTATTCCTACAAATCACAATTATTCCACACTAATAAAACATAACAACTGGGTAGATGAATTGAAAGGGGTATAGGGATTTGATGTTCATGTTTTTCTGGATTTTATGTTATTATGATGTTCTGAATTATACAGGATGAAAGACCCTGTAAAAATCATGGTCATCGGTGGTACTTGGTTTTGCACTAATAAAGATTCATTTTGGACTATTCTTGTTTAACACTTGTATATAAAATTTTCTAAACCATGTCAGCTTTTCTAATTAATATATTCCCCAATATTACCCAGTTTTTGTGAAAGCCCATAAATTAACAAGTGGAGTAAGATAAGGGTTGCCTCCTTAAAACTAGAATTTTTTGTATGATTTGGTATGTGGGGTGATGTGTTCTGTGTGATAGTAAGGTTGTGTGAGCAGGATATATAGAATGTTAAGTGGCTATGTTTTTATGTGTGGATACACACTAGTTTTTGTTTTTGTATGTTTTTGAAGCATAGGTGTGTATTACAGGTTGGTTTGGGTGTTGTGGTGGAAGAACTTGTATATGATACATCAACATGGCCATGTAATGGAATATCATGTTTGGAGATTTATTGATTGTGGAATGGATGATAATTGATGCATAATGGGGCTACGATTGGGCTATGTGGTGATTTGTTTCTGGGTTTCATGTTGTGTCATGTTCTTAGTTGTTTCCTGGATAGTAGTGGAATAAACGAATAAATATTTGGTTAAAAAATTTTGGAACTGGATTGTGTTGGTTTGGTTTGATTAATGGAATGAATAAATGAGTTGTGAATGATGAATGGTAATGGATAATTAAGTTGGATAAAAGTTGAACGGAGGTTGTGGTTAGATGTGTGGTGTTGTGCATTGAGGGGTAACAGAAAATTTGGTAGTGTTGTGAGATGGATATTTGTTAAGAACTCATAGATTGATCATGATTTTTTTGTGTCATATATGTATATACTTTTATTTTACCTTTTAATTTCAATATGCACCCCACCCTAGTTGAGGACTAGGTTCTGAACACCCCCATCGTCACAGGGGGAGGGTATCCTTCCCAATCATCCTGGTGGGAGAATGGATGGCTGGACAGCAGCCCTTCCCTGCTCCCTCTTCTGGGCCGCGATATCGCAATATTATTTGCACAGGTTGTGTTTCGTGATCCCTATGTATTTGTGGGAGTGTTGTGCTTTCCCAGGTGTCTTTGGTATGAGATCAGTTGAGTTGTCCTAGGCGTCTTTAGGATGAGATGAGTTTTTCTTTCCCAAGTGTATTTGGGATAAAAGGAATTGTTCTTTCCCAGGTGTATTCGAGATGAGATGTGTTGTGTTTCCTAGGTTTCTTTTAGAGGAGATGAGTTGTGCTTTCCTATCTATCTTTGGGATGATATTATTTGTGTTTTCCCATGTGTCTTCAGGATATGATTAGTTGAGAATTTCCAAGTATCTATAGGTGGTATGTGATGTGACCTGGGGCCCATTTGATAGGACAAGGTGTGGTTCTGGGGACCAAGTGTCTATGGGTGGGATGTGATGTGGTTTTTGGGGCCATGGTGTCTGTGAGTGAGATGTGATGTGGCTTTTTTCCTAGTTGATGGGATTTGGTGTGGTTGTGGGGCCCAGGTGTGTGTGGGTGGCTTGTGATGTGGTTCTTTTGGAATAAGTTGGAGCATGAGGAAGTTTTACATTAGGCAAGAGATGCTAAACCAGTGGTAAGTGGTGCAGGTAACCAAATCATTGATGGGATTTCTATATTATTTTACTTGACTTTCATTATTTGGTGAGTGTTCCTTGGTTAGGACTGGTATGGTTAGTATACCTGTTAGGTGCTATTTGGTTCTATTGTTTTCTCACAAGGGCATTAGTATGATCCCCTTAACATGTGCATGATATAGTTAGGTTTTATCTAATGTGTATATCTCTTTACTCAACCTATGTATATAAAAAAATTCATGTTTCCCGGAGGATTTCTTGAACTATGATGGGTGTTACTAGCTTGGGCTTTGGGATAGTTGTTGAGTCACTTCTTTGGCTTTCTTTTCGTACTTTGGAGTTTTATTTCACTTATAAAAGTTTTATTTTTAAACATGCATGAGTGATGGATTTTGGTTTTATTTTATATATATATATATATTGGAGTTGTTTTAGGATGAACTATCTTATCTCATGATCTCGTTTTATTAAAAGGGGAAATTCCTCCCTTTTGTGATATTGAATACCCTTGGGGATAGTTTCCACCCTAGGGTCTACTAGAGGTGGGACTCGAGGGGCGGTCATTATCTCCCTTTCTTAATTTCTATCCCAAAAGGGTTATCATTGGAGGGAGGGGTTCATGAAAAGGCTGTCATATCTTAGTGATCGAGACAGACCGAGATATATATTGGATCTGGGCCGAGGAGATTTCTGGATGTTGTAGTTTACACTAATATCCTCCTTCTTAGCAAGTTGTATGCTTTTATAGTTTCATTTGGTGGGCATTGTTTTTCCCTTATTTTTATTTCAATTCATTTAATGTACTCCATTTTTCAGATATAGATGTATGCATGAATTGTTTGCTTTTGATTTTTATATTTCGGAATTTTTTTATCTTGGTGGTGTGTGCGTGTATACAGGTACATAGGAAATTCCTCAAATGTTAGTGATATGCCGACTTGGTGCTAGATTCTAGCCCTTGTCATATTGGAGGTGGTATTAGGGTAGTCATGGAATGGGCCCCTCTAGGATAGGTTATGGCAGAGTGGTATCATAGGTGTTTGGTTCCACATTGGGACCATAGTGTCCTAAGCTTGGTTTGGGTTGCATAGAGATAGTGTTAGGATGTTTCAAGTTCAGTTCTCGGGCCAGAAGTTCTAGTGTAAGTGCATCAACTGTTGTATCCAATCAGCAGGACTCTGATAACCTGTTTTTTAACTCGGTACATTAGGAAACTGGCCACTAAGAAATAAATGGTGCATGCATCATATAGGATAGGGTTTTCATTTTTTCTTGTCCATCACGAGTCATATAACATGATATACTATTTGAAGTTGGTACATCTTGATTCTATTTTAGGATTCCTCTATGATGACAACCAGACATGATTGTGATAACAATCTGCCCCATGATGAGGCTTTAGTGTAGAGCATTAATTAAGAGGGGTTACCTCCATGTGGCCTTTTGGTAGTTCCATCACCTATTGAGTAGTAGGTTTTACCAGAATTTTAGTATGAGGATAAGTATAAGATGATTTAAATATATGTGTTTCAGAGGTTGCAACCTATGAGGTACTAGGGTGGTCCAGATCCCCAGGCAGCAGATGACTGGCTAGAGGTAGTCACATGAGTTTTCTGCTTAGTGAGGACACCACTCAATCAGATTGTGGTCCTAACGTAGAGCCTTTTGTAGGGCTTAGATGAGCGATGGTGGAGTTTGGTAATAAAATATCATGAATAAATTAACCCTACTTGGTAGGAGTTCAAGAGACTCTTTAGGGAAAATTTTTACCCATCCACTTTGAGTTCAGTGTGTATCCATGAGCCTTTTCAGCTCTAGTAGGGTATCATTATAATTCCAATGATTTCGGAATGATTCACAGACATATAGTGATACTCCGTGAATATGTTTCAAGAACCATTATTCCTATTATAGACCATGAATTAGGGATTACGTAAAAATATTAGTAAATATATGTTTTCTCTATGCGTTACCACCTATTCTGGACTATTGGAGTGGGGTCTAGTGGTGGAGAGTTTCCTGGATAAGGAACAAGTGGATGTGACCTGCAGCAATGGTCACAAAACTAAGGCATCTATAGATGATGGAAGAAGAAATATGATGGGATTGTGGTACAGGAGTCATACCCATGCTCAGACTCAAGAAAGTGGTCCTATATCATATGTGAAACACCTAGGATCAGATCATCCAAAAGATAGGCATGTTTCACTTGCAATGGTCGGAGTCATCTCTCCAGAGATTGTCTAGCCCGATGTGCTGTTGTGAGGAGCTGGGTGACGATCCGTCTTGTCCTAGACAGTGTTTAGAGCAAGGAGTTTTGTAGGGTGACTGATGAGGTGGAGGATATGGAAGGGTAACAGGAGGTGGTAGGCAGTTCAAGGTGTGTCCACTACCACCCCCAGGTGGTCCACACCAATCTTAGAGATCTGAAGAATGTGGGTGAGGACAGCTATAGGACATAGAGGCCTTTAAACCAGATGATCCATGGATAAATAGAGCTTTGACTTGTTTCCTTGTTAATTTTCTTAGTATCAATTATTAGACACTATTGTGGGTAATTGTTTCTTTTCACTTATGCTCGAGGTCTAACCAGGGGGGCACTGAGTGTTGATTGAAACCCATGTTGGTAGTTGTGACAGAGGACCCGGTAAGACCCAATGTGTTTTTGGGTATCCCTTTTTTGTTTTTGAGGAGTACCCTCATGTGTTTGGTGTCATAATTGTACATTATATTCTCTATGAGGATATAGTTTAGTTTGACATAGATTTGAACTCACAGGGAAGGGGGATACGTTCCACACTAAGAAAAATCTATATGATGTGACCGAAACCATGTGGGTGAGTCAGTTTATTGCAAATTGGATTGTATAGAGGTGTGGTGGATGAGGTCCTTATACTTTCATGTTCAGTTCAGGGTTATGTGATAAAGTGTTGGAGTAGTTTTTGGCTATTCTAGTGGAGTTTCCCTTCTGGACCCCTTTACCTTGGTAGCCCTGGTAGAGGGAGAACCTATCATAGAATCGTTATACAGTAGAAGATTTAGACCATGCAATGTTTCCACAATTTGGATTTGTTTCCTACCATCCACAGTTAGTTGGGATGTAACTAGTGGGTGTGACAATGTTTCTGTTTGGACAAGTTGTGTTATAACTGGATTTTTGTAGACGAAGGGTGTGATAAGACCCAATTTTTCCTCTTGGGAATCTATGTTCCATTTGTAAATACTCTCAAATATTCAGAATCAAACCTAAATGTAAAATGATTGAGTATTTTTTTTGTACAATACATCCAGGGGTGGATGTGAACTATGGTGTTGTGTTAGTATCTCTATCAGGTTAGTGAAGTGTTTTTACCGCTAGACCCCATGACTGCAGATAGAAGATGGTTCTTGGTGCTTTCCCACTAGTCTCATCTAAGGATATATGTGCCCGTTATTTAAAAATGTTTTCCTAGATGAAACAAGTTATAAAAGTGATTTGATCTTGGTGGTTCCTCTATAAGGGTTCTTGTAAGTAGCACATGAACCCTTGGTGAGCTCGTTGGCATTGGAGTCCAGTGGGGGATCAATTTCTTCCCATGTGCTTAGAATTTCAATTTTTAGGGATAAAAATACATGAGGTGGCGAGAAGGTAATGACTTAGTTTTTGACTTTTAATACCTTGGAATATTCTGGAGAATATTTTCTAAGTAGGGTGCTGAGTCGGTGTGGGAATTCGGGGCTTGGGGAGCCTTGGTGTGGTGATATTAAAAATATTAAAAATATTTTTTTCACGCGCGTGCAGTTTCAATTGAAATGAAAATAAATCCTATTCAAAGTCTCGAATTAGGTTTCTAAGAGCATGGTTGAGTCCAAAACATCATTTTTACCCTAGGAACAACCTGAGTTCATCTGTACTGAGAATTTCAGATGAAGGTTAGTTGGCAGGGTGATGCACGGTTGATTAATTGATTAAATGAATGTTTTACTAATTAATTTAAAACCAAACCTAATATCCCCCTCTCTTCCCATGTTGGATGCACGAAACAACAAATGTGATCCCTTTTCTCCATTTCTCCCTCTCCTCCCTTTGGCGATAAATGAACTGACACCAAATCAATGAAGCAAGGTGCTATCGATCTCTGTTTTTTATGCAGATCATCATCAGATAGAGGAGCAGCATGATCTGGGAACCATTCTTTATCTAAACCCTCATAATATTTCCAATGAGGTATGATGATTTTATTTTTGGTCCTGATGCATTTCATCATGCATTGTTTTAAGTTTATAGATACCAAATACCATTTTTATTGATCCCTCTTAGGTAGATCATTGATTTTTGGGATGGAACTCGACAAATCAGGGTGTTTGTAGGTAATTCATGACTTGAATTACCATCTACGCAACATTTGGTTTAGTGAAACATGTCATGTATCTGTTAATATTCCAAGAAAAGGAACATTTCGGACTACATTCTGTGTATAGGGGTTACACATTGTGCAGTTCCCTAATCCTTGTGACCATGGGCCAGGGCATGGGTTAGCCATGTGAAAACACATGGTCGTCTACTAACACATGGGCAAGGTACACCGACATGGGGTTCAGAATAGGTACATGGAAAAACTTCATGGGTAGGTGACCCTGTAACACCCCCAAGGTTTTGAAAATAAATATAGAATGAAATTTTAAAATCTATCCATTAAACACAACTTTTCAACTTCTATGTTTTGAATTTTGAAAAATGGTCATCTACAGTTGTGTTTAGTATGTCATTTGGAGTCTTATAGAACAATCATGATTTTTGGTGAATAGTAATATACCCTTATGAATAGTAATATGAATAGTAATATTCTCCTTTTGGGATAGTAAATAATGATATTATTTTATTCTCTTAAGGTAATGAGATAATGTGATCCTAATTAATATTTCAATGTCACATAAAACTAATTATACCTCTAAGATTTTTATTTTTCGAATTAATTATGACTTTATTTAAAAACTAAATTAATAATATCTAAAAAATTATTTGGAAAAATGGAGTTCACTTTTAAATTCAACACATCAAAAAATTGAAGGGGTGAATTTTTGGGATTTTTCTAAAATTCATTAATTTTTGATGAATAGTGAAATATGATTAAATACCGTATATACAAATTATCAGTTAAATACACTATTTATGACATCATAAGTGATGTAAGGCCACATGGTTCGAACTCACATGAACTTATTACTATTAGGGGTCACATGATACTACACTATTGGTTTTCTTGAGGGAAATAATAAATTAATGAAATAAATATTCAAAATTTACTCCTCTCCTCCACTATAAAAATCCCCCACCAATCCCTATTCTCTATACTCCCCTAATCCTTGAAGATCCCCAAAGTTCATCCTAATTACCCTTCCCTAGTCTCTCCAAACGTCCAAGAAGTTTCTGCTCTTTCCAAAAGACCAAAACCCCTTCCCTTAAGTAGATTCTCTATGAGGTTATTTCAAGAGGTCAAGCACCCTTCTTTTTCATTTGGATTCATTTCAATTTGTCTTCTTTTTATTTCATATCCCCACATCCACTTTAAAAATGATCATGATAACTCATGTATCATCTAAATAATGTAATTATATCATGTGAATGGATGAACCATCATAAATATTCTTACTCCCACCCTTTTATTTTTATAAATGAAATCAACGTCCATGAGGTTCCAATTTAGAGCCTTCGTGGACGACGATGTTTCGTTCTTCAATTTATTCTTCATCACTGTACAAGAAACCATATTTAAGGTTGAACCACACTATATTATATGTATTATAACATAATTAATATTCAGTAACCATAATATGTACACATAATTAAGTTATATGAAAAAAAATTCATAATAATCCAAATACCGCCGAATAATCGAAGTGGTTGTCATCTAATGATTCATCCTCATTCCATGTAAAAAAATGATATAAATGACCATTATAAATTATTTATGTTCATAAATAATATATAATTTCAATCTTGGAGATTTATAACCAATTCACATGAACTCCATTACTTAAAAATAAGTGAACCGATTATGCAAATAAAGAAAACGAACACCATGGAACAAAGAAATTCAATATAATAACATAGAAATAAGGGTATAAATGAACTAAAAAATTATGATAATCTAAATACATCTCTAATAGGTTCTGAAATAATTTATTAATAATTATATTTTCATATTCCAGGAGCTTATGTTCATGATTGGAACACGTTTGAAGTTAAGGTAATAGTTTTCAACCCGAACATCTATTTTCATTCAGGTTGCTTTTATTGTATAATTTCCTCGATGAAATACTTATGTTTTGTTATGTACTCCTCAAAAATTCTGTGTGAGTATTCTATATATGTTCACCAACCAGAGTCATTCCCTATTTTCTAGATAGTTACAGGTTTTAAAATAAGCTATCATAATTGTTTCCAAAAATATGAGCCCGATACAAGGGAATTTCTCAATTTCATATCTATTTTCAAGGGAAGTCTATAATATATTTTTGGAAACCATTGTCCTTATAAAAACAATAATTTTATCCTGAAATACTATCTTACTTAATTTCTGGTTTTATATAAATATTTTTACAAAAGAACTATTCTTTTCAAAATAAATGAATATTTATCTCTAGAATTGCATAATGGTTTTAGAATATTATTCTCGTTTGATTCAACACTCTTGTTCATTCTTATGCATTGTTGGGGTTAATAATTTATGATTTCATAAACCAGTTTTTAATAAATGGTTTATGACTAAATTTATTGTGGATTATCTATCCTAAAACCATTCACTATATTATTTTTAATGGTTAGTTTTTATGTTCAGTAATTGGGGAAAGATAGTTACATTTCATATGATAGTTTCAATATGAATGCATATATTGTTTATGTTTATCCCACCTCATATTAGGAATGAATTGGACTTATTATGTGACCGGTGGGGCCCGCTATAGCCCCTCGATGCATCGATAAGTCTCATGAGTCAAATAGACGTGGAATTGGCCAAGGCATTTCCCAATGTGTTATATGGATTTTGGTTGAGGCCTTAATCATTAGAAGACTTTGCCATGGCCTTGAAAAAATGTTTCAGAATGACCTTCATATTCTCTTCCCTCGTTATGAAGCTATTAATTGAATGTTCATGTTGTTATTCAACTACTAGAATACCCTTGATTATGTTTTTTCTTATGGAATTATTTTCTCAGCTCATATTCCTATCATAAATGTGTTCAAGATTATTGTTTAAGGAATGTGTTTTCAATTATGCAGCATGTATTATGTTTATGCCATCTTCCGCTATATTTCTTACCCTTACTGAGTGTTTGAGCTCACCACTTTCTTATGTTTAAAATTTTCCAGGATATGAATAAGTAAATTATGAATGACTTGAATGCATAACTTTGAGGCATGGATGTTTCTAATGGAATAAATTTGTGTTGTATTTCATTTCTTGATATAATGTTGAATTTATTTATGTATCTTGTTTCTAATAATAGTAAACTACTTTTTCCTTCAGGATGCTTATTCCTTGTTTGTATGCCAATGTAATCAAATAAGGCACCAGCTCGGGGCGACTGGGGTCGGTTCCTTACAGTTGGTATCAAATGAAGTTTAGTATAAAACATGGAAACTAGATTTAGAAAATGTATATTAGGGAAGAGTCCCTAAGATAGTCTTTAAGTATAAACATAAAATAACTTCATGATATTTTGGTAAGTAATAGATTATGTGGATCATTCAAGCAATACGTTTATGTATAGTTATGAGCAGGTAGAGGTGGCTCTGGAACAAATATACCTATGAGTGAAAGCTTCAACAATGAGTTTCGGGCTTGACTCGGGGTATCTTGGAATACAACAATGGGCCTTGAGGCACTATTGGTTACAACACTCCTGGGGGATATTCTTAGGATAATTCATGTTTTCTTTACTAGGAATTATGAAGTATTTAAATGTAAATTTCTCCTCAAATATACCATTTTTATGATTAAGAGATTAGTTATGCATATAATATCATTTTATTCATAGTATTTCTTACATTGAGATTAAAAATTATGATGCGTACACTAATCTAGTGTATGCCATTATTTAGAAATGGCACCTAGTGGATGGAATGGAAACCACACGAACACGCATAGGGATTTCCCTCCGATGCAATAAAATGGTTTTGGCTCTGGTGCTATGACGGGTGCTGAGAAACTTATAACTATATTGGGACAACTTACTCAGGTTATGAATAATAACCTTACCCGTATGGAGCATCCGGATCCACCACATGGAGAAGCTATGTTAAGTCTCTTTCTGCGACAACAACCTCTATCATTCAACGATAATAAATACCATTTATTAGCAGAGCAGTGGGTATGTTCCCTTGAGAATATATTTCTTGCATTGGGATGAAATGGAAGAGAGAAGGTTGTCATGGAATTATATCATCTATCAGGAGAGGCGGGTCAGTGGTGGTCATTAATTCAAAACAAAATGTAGGAGGAAGAAATAGAGAAGATGCAGTGGATGTAGTTTAAGGAAATATAACTACAGAAATACATTCCTCGTGAACAATGAGCATCTATGGAGAGGAAATTATTGAATCTGAGGTAGAAGGAAGATGAGAATGTTTCAAAGTACGAAGCTAACTTCACAATGTTAGAAAGACATCTTGTGGACTACATATGAAATCCAAGTTGTAAAATTGGTCGATTCTTTGATGGCCTAAAGCCATTCCTCCATCGGGCACTAGTCTCCCAAATATTTTTATCATATAATGATATAGTTTCAATTTCTATCAAGACAGAAAAATAATTCTCTATGTCTTATGACTATAAAGGAAATCAAGAAAAGTAGAGGGATTCTGAAAAACCTTGGGAAAGGAAATAAGGAAATAGGGAAGAAGGGAAGAGGTGAATTTCTACCATGTGAAAATTGTGGAAGGAAACACCCTAGTGCGTGATTGAAAGGAAAGGGAGTATGCTACAAATGTGGTCAGAAAGGCCATATTACTGGTGATTGAAAAGGGAAGAAGGAAGCCAATGATGTTCAATGCTATAATTGTCAGGATATGGGACACTATGAAAATGATTGTCCGAAGAGTCAAGGAAATATAAAATAGAAACGACCAAGGGACCAGGGGAAAGCTTATACAATCACAACTGTTGAGTTTGAAGTTCTGAATGACGTGGTGGTAGGTACTTTGATAGTTTCATCAAACTTATCTAGTGCTTAATTTGATTTTGGATCGTCTCATTGTTTCCTATCTTCCCAGTTTACTAAAAAATTAGAAATTAGAAAATTTATTTAACAAGGGAGTTTTCAATCAATATTCCTAAGGGAAGTATCATTACAACAATTTTTTTGTAAATTAGATCCCATTAGGGAATATAAATTTTTTTATCTACTAATCTCATTGTCATACCCATGATGGAATTTGATATAATCCTCGGTATGGATTGGATTTGGGACCATGGCGCACAAATTTATCGAAAGAAGAAGTCGGTTACAATTATCGATGATAATAAGAAGTACCTTATCTTGAGAGAAGAAACATCACCACCTGATTCTTATCTAGATCCACCACTAGTAGCTCAACTAAATTCAATTATCGGGGAGGAAGGGAATGAAATAACTATGGGTGAGGAATAGAATGTTCAAGTAGACGATGTACCTATTGTGCAAAAATATATTGATGTCTTTCCATAGGATTTACCTGGACATCCTCCAGAGCAGAAAATTGAGTTTTACATTGACTAAATTCTTGGTTCAAGGCCCATATCAAAGACCCTTATAGAATGGCCAATGTAGAGTTACTGGAGCTAAAGAAAAAACTAGAGGAATTGAGTGATAAAGGATTTATTTTTTCTAGTGTTTCTCTATGGAGAGACCATGTTATTTTCATTAAGAAGAATGATGGGTCTATAAGGGTGTGCATTGATTATAGGGAAATAAATTATATTAAAATAAAGAATAAGTATTCTCTTCCATGAATTGATTATTTATTCGATCAACTTCATGGTGCCCAATATTTTTAAATGATTGATCTTCGATCTGGATATCATCAGTTGCATGTGAGAAAGGAAGACATTACAAAAATAGCATTTCAAAGCTGGTACAAGAATTATGAGTTTACAGTAATGCTTTTTGGACTAACCAATACACCATTTATTTTCATTGATCTCATGAATAGAGTCTTTAAGGAATATCTTTATGACATTGTAGTGGTGTTTATAAATGATACCCTAGTTTACTCTAAGAGCTACGAAGATCATGAAAATCACTTGTGCACCATTTTGAAGACTCTGAGAAGAAATGAATTATTTGGGAAGTTTAGAAAGTGTGAATTCTGGCTCCAATAAATTTCCATTCTGGGCCACATTGTCTCTATGGATGGAATATCTATAGATCATATAATGAAAAAGGCTGTGCAAGAATGGCCTACTCCAATGAACATAACTGAGGTATGTATTTTTATTGGTTTAGCAGGTTATTATCGGAATTTTGTTATGAACTTCGCCCGTTTAGCTAACATAATGACCACGATCACACAAAAAGGGGTTAAGTTCACATGGACAATGGAATTTGAATAGTGTTTTGAGGAATTGAAGAAGAGTTTAGTGCTTTCTCTGATCCTAACCCTATAATCAGGGTATGGTTGTTTTTTATCTATAGTGACGCATCAAAGAATGGACGTTGTGGTGTCTTTAAACAGAATGATCTAGTGATTTTATATGCATCTAAGCAGCTAAAATTTTATGAACAAAACTATCCAACTCATTACTTTGATTTAGCAGCAGTAATCTTTTCTCTGATGATTTGTAGTCATTACCTCTATGGAGAGAAATGTAAGATATATACAGATCATAAGAGTTTGAAATATATATTCTCACAGAAATAACTAAATACGAGACAAAGAAGATCGATCGAGCCACTCAATGACTGTGATTTCATAATACGCTACCACTATAGGGAGGTAAATAAGGTGGCAAACACTTTTAGTGGAAAGGACCATGGAATTATGAAAAAGTTGATAGTTGAAAGGGATCCTCTGGTCATGGATCTAGTAAACTTGGATATGGGAATTATCAAGGAAGGTAACACATCACAACTTTTTCAAAGGGTTTCCAAACCTTCTTTACTGGAAAAGATAAAAAGTTCTCAGAATGATGATGAGGAATTTCAAAAAAAATTAAAGCTATAAATGATGGGATGTTGAATTAATTCTCATTTGAAGGTGGCAATTTGAAATTAAGAAAAAGGAATTGTGTTCCCACTATTCTTTAGATAAAGAGGGAACTATTGGATGATGCTCATAGCTCTAATTTCTTTATACACCCCGGTAGCACAAATATGTTCATAGATCTAAAAGAACATTTTTGGTGGGAAAACAAGAAGAGGGAGATTGCTGATTACATGTCGAGATGTTTAGTTTTTCAACACGTAATAGTAGGAAGACAACATCCTGGTGGAGTCTTGCAACCCCTTCCAATACCTATGTGGAAATGGGATGATATTACAATGGACATTGTCATGGGGCTACCAAATACTCCATGAAATAATGATACGATATGGGTCATTGTTGATTGTCTTTCAAAATCTGGACATTTTCATGTTATAAGAGAAGATCTACCACTTGAACGTTTAGTAAGAATATATATTAATGAAGCTGTAAGAATTCATGGTGTACCCTCATCAATTGTTTCTGATTGTGATCCCCGATTTATATCATTATTATGGAAGAGTCTTCAGAAGGCCTTAGATATTGATATTCGTTTGAGAAATGCCTACCACCCACAAACTGATGGACAATCAGAACAGACTATTCAAACATTGGAAGACATGTTGAGGTCTTGCTCACTTGATTTTCAAGGCATGTGGGATAATTATTTACCTATCGTAGAATTTTCCTACAAAAATAGCTTCCATTCAAGTATTCATATGGAACCCTATGAAGAATTATATGGGAGGAGATGTCGTACTCCTACATTCTAGGATGATGTTGGTGAAAGAAAGATCATGGGACCCAAAAATGTAGATGAAACAACGAAAAAGTTGAATATTATCCAGAACCATGTCAAAACATCTCAAAGTAGGAAAAAGAGATATGATAATAACTAAAGGATGGATTTGGAATTTCAAGAAGGTGATCACGTTTTCTTAAAAGTATCTCAATGGAAGAGTATTATAAGTTTCGATAAGAAGGGAAAATTAAGTCCCAGGTACATCGGACCATTTGAAATTTTAGACCAAATTGGAGTCGTAGCTTACCATTTGGAAATTCTTCCAAGTCTCTCCAAGGTTCACAATGTGTTCCACATGTCAATGTTAAGAAATTACATGCCAGACCCAACACGTGTACTCAATTATAAAGAAGTAGAACCTAAGCCCGATCAATCTTATTGTGAAGATCCTATCAATATTCTTGATACTAAAGAACAAGTATTGAAAAATCGAACGACTCGTCTGGTAAAGGTTCTTTGGCGGAACCATAATATGGAGGAAGCAACATGGGATCCTGGGGAGCTTATGTTAAAGACATACCCGAAACATTTTAGGTAATATTTTGTGAATTTCGAGAACGAAAATTTGGTATGGAGGGGAGAATGTATCACCCAAAGGTTTTAAAAATAAATATGGAATGCAATTTTATAATCTAGCCTTTAAACACAACTTTTCCTCTTCTATGTTTTATATTTCGAAAAATGGTCATCTACAGTTGTGTTCAGTAAATCATTTGAGTCTGATAGAAAAAAGTTGATTTTTGTTGAATAGTAACATACCCATATGAATAGTAATATAACCCATTATGTATAGTAAATAATGATATTATTTTATTTTATTAAGTTAATAAGATAATGGGATCCTAACTAATTTTTCAATGTCAGATAAAACTAATTATACCTCTAAGGTTGTTATTTTTCGAATTAACTATGATTTTTTATAAATATTAAATTAATAATATTTAAAAAATTGTTTTTGAAATATTGAGTTACCTTTTGAATTATACATGTTGAAAAATGGTAGGGGTGAATTTTTAGTATTTTTCTGAAATTCGTAAAATTTTTAAGAATAGAGAAATATGATAAAATATTGTATAAAAATTATCATTTAAATACACTATTTATGGCATCATAATTGATTTAAGGACACTTGGTTCAAAATCACATGAACTTATTACTATTAGAGGTCACATGGAACAACAATATTGGCTGTCTTGAGAGAAATAATAAATTAATGAATTAAATATTCTAAATTTACTACTCTCCTCCACTATAAAACCCCCTCACCACTCCCTCGTCTCTTCACTCCTCTAAGACATGATTCTTCTAAATGTTCTGCCAAATTACCCTTCCCTAATCTCCCCCCATGTCCAAAATGCTTCTGGTCTTTCCAAAAGACCAAAACCCCTTCCCTTAAAGAGATTCTCAAGGTTGTTATTTCAAGAGTTAAAGCACCCTTCTCTTTCATTTGGTTTCATTTCAATTTATCTTCTTTTGCTATCCTGTCCTCAACTCCTCTATCCAAATGATCATGATAACTCAAGTATCATCTAAATACTGGAATTATATCATGTGAATCAAAGAACCATAATAAATTTTCTTACTCCCTCTCTTTTATTTTTATAAATGAAATCAACGTCAATGACGTTCCAATTTATAGCCTTCGTGGATGATAAAATTTCATTCTTCAATTTATTCTTCATTACTGGTCATTAAACCATATTTATGGTTGTAATATAACATAATTAATATTCAGTAACCAGAATATGTACACATAATTAAGTTATATGACAAAACTAGTTCATTATAATCCAAATACCGCCGAATAATCTAAGTGGTTGTCATCTAATGTTTCATATTCATTCAATGTAACCAAATGATATAAATTACCATTATTAGTTCTTTATGTTCATAAATAATATATAATTTCAATTCTGGATATTTATAACCATTCCTCATGAACTCCATTACTTAAAAACAAGTGAACCGATTATGAAAATAATGAAAATGAACACCCCGAAACAATGAAATTCAATATATTAACATAGAAATAATGGTATAAATGAACTAAACAGAATTATGATAAAATAAATACATGTCGAATAGGTTCTTAAATATGTAATTAATAATTGTAATTTCATATTCCCAGAGCTTAAGTTCAAGATCGGAACATGTTTGAAGTTAAGGTAAGGGTTCCCCCCCCCCCCCGAACATCCATTTTCATTCGGGTTACTTTTATTGTGTAATTTCCAAGATGAAATTATTATGTATTATTATGTACTCCTCATAAATTATGTTTGATTATTATATATATGTACACCAACAAGAATCATTTCCTATTTTTTGGATAGATATATGTTTTAAAAGAAGCTCTCGAAACTGTTTCCAAAAATACGAGCCTGATACAAGGGAATTTCTCAAATTCATATATATATTCTTGGGAAATATATTATATGTTTTTGGAAACCATTTTCCTTCTAAAAATACTCATTTTATCATGAAATACTATCTTACTTAACTTATGGTTTTATAAAAAGATATTTCCAAAAGAACTCTTCTTTTTAAAATAAAAGAGTATTTATCTCAAAAATTGTTTTCTGATTTGAGAAGATCATTCTCGTTTGATTCAACACTCTTGTTGATTATTATGTATTATTGGGGTTTATCATTTATGATTTCATATACCATATTTTATTTAATGTTTTATGAATAACTTTATTGGGGATTATCTATCCTAAAACCATTCACCATATTATTCTGAATGGTTAGTGTTTATGTTCAATAATAGGGGAAAGATAGTTACATTTCATATGATAGTTTCAATATGGATGAATATGTCCTTATGTTTATTCGCGCTCATATAAGGAATGAATTGGACTTATTATGTGATTTTTGGGGCCGTTTATAGCCCCTCGATGCATCGGTAGGTCTCATGAGGCAAATAGACATGGAATTGGACGAGGCCTTTCACAATGGGTTATATGGATTTTGGTCGAGGCCTTAATCATTAGATGTCTAGGAAGAAGCCTTAAAGAAATGTTTCAGAATGTATAGAATATGAACTTCTCTCATTATGAATCTAGTAATTGAAATTTTATGTGATCATTCAACTACTATAATACCCATTATTATGTTTTTTATGGCATTATTTTCTCATCTCATATTCCTTCCATAAAGTGTTCTAGTTTATTGTTAAAGGCATGGGTTTTCAATTATGCATCATGTCTTATGTATATGCTATATTCCATTGTATTTCTTACTCTTACTGAGCATTTGAGCTCACCCCTTTCTTATGTTTCTTTTTTTTCCTGGATAAAAAAAAGTAAATTATGAATGACATGAAAACATAATATTGGCGGCATGGATGTTTCTAATAGAATAAATTAGTGTTGTATTTCCATTCTTGATATAAAGTTGAATTTATTTATGTATCTTGTTTCAAATAATACTAAACTACATGGTCCTTCAGGATGTTTATTCCTTGTTTGTATGCCAATGTAATCAAATAAGGCACTAGATCCGGGAAACTGGGGTCGGGTCCTTACAGATCATTTTTCCTGAACATGTAGGTAGTATGGGATACACGACGTCTGAGGGACACGGTTAGCCGATCCATGTAAAAGAGGAACACAGCCAGGGCCAGGTGATGTGGTATAAAGAATGAACCTCATTTACATTCCATGTACCCATACAAGGGTTGTTAAACCATATAGACATAATACACACCCAGGTTCTCAGGCAGGATCACATGTTGTGTGTGTCTCGGTGCACAATGTGTAGTCATATGAGATCCTCCTAGGATCTTTCTATTTCCATATCTTTTTCTATGGGACTCAGATTAAGGCTAGTGAGTAGTCTATTTTGATAATTTTTCCATTTAAAACATGATAGTGTCCTCTGTTATAGCTTATGAGATATGAGGTGGAATAAATCGAGAAATACACTTATGAATATATATTATGCCTATGTTGGAGATTGGTGTGGTACTTGTAGAGAGATGATAGGATTGGTACTCTCATTATGAATTAGGGTGTGGATTTTCACTACTTCTCTTCTTAGGTAGAGATGGGACTCCTTGATGGTTCTGGTTGTAGTATAAGCTTGGTTGAGGTGGAACCCAACTTTTATTTTTACCGTGATCAATGATTTTTTCAGGATCAATACAACGATGAACATCAGTGTCCACAAAAAATAATCAAAGATTTAGATAAAGAATAAAGAGGCCCTGAAACCATTAATGAGGATATTTCAAATCATTTTTATAATTAATTTAATTAATTTCATAAAGAAAATAATACATGGATCTTCGATTCTTCATCGATGATGTTGATCATCCGGAATGACCCTTTCAAATTATCTCATTGTGCTTGTGAGGATCCAAACTAGAATCCCTCTAGTGGTGATCCACATGTTCTCTGATGGCATCCTATTGACACTTCTCATTCTATGGGTGCTAGCGCACGAAGCGAGTGTGTTCTGTTGGTCATTCTTGATCTCTTGTTCTTTGGTCTTGAAGAATGTCTCTCGTTCCGAAGAGGGGAGAGAAGAGGATTCAAGAGACAAATTGTTTGGATCAACAATTCTCAATTCACCAGGCGTGTGGTGTGGTGTATGGAACAATATGAATAATCTTCTATTTATATACATAGAATTTTAGTTTCAATTTTTAATTTCAAAACATCAATTAAATACATTCATGAAATTATAGAAACCCAATTCTCATAATAATAACAATGCATCATTATTTATGTTGTACCAACTAGCACAAAACGGAATTATAAATAAAATTTTGCGTCATAAGAAAATAGCAGCGTTATTATTATTATAACTTGTACCCACTAGTTAAATAATTATTTTCTGTCTTTGAATTAATTATTTTAATACCGGGCCGACCATGGTCTACTCGAACTCTAAATCCATTTTTTCAACACCCAAATAAAAAGATAAATAATTTATTCTCTTAAATAAATATTTTATTTACAAACTAATAAATAAATATTTATTAAATGTTCAATAAAATAAATAAATATATTTTATTTAATTTATGTGATCATTTTAACATGAATAAAATTATTCCAAGATCTTGATAATAATATATACTTTATTAATTAAATTAAAATAGAATTTAACCGAGACCACAAAAAACACTTAGTGTGTGACCCACTAGGATTCTTTCTCATTGGCATTAGGTGGGCTTGTATAAAGTCCAATAGTAAGGTCTAGAATAGATTCATGGAACCCAGGAGAAAGAACATAAAGTTGAAAAAACGGCATCCACATACAAACTCTCATTGTGTAATATAATACCTTGGTTATAATATCTCATCAAGCAGGTTTCATGATAGTGCCATCAACGTTTATGCTTGGTTCGTTGTTCTTTGACTACATGAAATAAACTAATCATTACACTATGTCCATGGAATTTTACATGATGGTTCTATTTCAATCAAAGGTCTGAGATATAAACTTCTATAAATGGAAGGCAAAAATCCTTCCTCAAATTATCCATTAATAACATTCCACTCATGACACACCCAATGTACCCCACTTCTCACCAACCGTCTATGTGATAGTTTTCATCAGTAAATCCAAGTGTGCGAGTCGTGACAAGTGTTAATGATAAATCTTAAAGTCTAAGGATCATTACACACACTTGCAGATAGAAATATCTGATGATGCCAAAATATGAGGAATTCCTACTTGCGGGTTTGTTCTCATAATGTCCTATCTTGGAGATTACCAAGTGTGAACTTCATGAGAGTAAGTCTCATCTTTTTATGAGTACTTGCACTTTATGGTTTGTATTCTATGTGTCCCATCATAGTATTTCATCCAACCATAGAACTATATTTAAGAATATTGATATATCATTTCAAGGTTCTCATCATAGCGGGGAACTGCCATGACCTTATCAATGAAAATAATACTCTAGGACATTATTACATCATTGTCAAGCAGAACAATGAACAATATGTAGTAATAAATTGAATATCCATGTATTCAAAGTAAAATTAGTTGGTTCTAGGACACTAAATCTTACAAAATACCACTTTGACTAGAGTCAGCTGCCTATGAATTTCAGTCCTCTAGACCTCACATGGTGATCATGTTTCTATTGAGTCAAGGATTTAGTCAAGGGCTCCGCCACATTGTCTTCCATGGAAATATTGCTCACCGAAACTTCACCTCTCTAAGAAAAATCCATCAAGAGATAATACTTCCGAAGAGTGTGCTTCGTCCACTAATGTGACCATATCTCCTTTTTGAGATCCACCGTAGCAATATTGTCACAGTACAGTGTGATGTGATCTTTACTTCTTGGTATCACATCTATATCCTGAATGAAGCTTCACATTCAAACTACATCTTTAGATACCTCATAAACTATGATATACTCAGACTCTGCTATAGAATCAGCAACCACACTTTGCCTTGAACTATTCCAGCTCACTGCACCTCCCTTCAATGTGAAGATGTGTCCCATTTGTGACTTCATGTCTTCTTTATCAGTTTGGAAACTAGAATTTGAATATCCTCTGATGACTAGTTCCTCATGTCCTCCATAAAGCAGGAATATATCCTTAGTAATACTCACATAATTTAGGATAGCCTTCACTTCCATCCAATGGTTTTCACCATGCTCATCTTGATATCTGCCTACTACACTCAATGTGTATGTGACATCCAGCCTAGTACATAGCATGGTATACAGGACTGACCCAATCATTGATGCATAAGGAGTCCTTTCAATTATATTTCATTCATCATGTGTCTGAGGACACATTTTCATGGAAAGATGAATGCCATGTGATGCTGGAAACAATCCCACATTGGATTGTTCTATTCTAAATATCTTCAGTGTCTTATCAATGTATGTACTTTGACATAGGCCCCGAAATCTCTTGGATCGATAACGATGGATCTTGATCCCCAGAATATATGTTTCCTCTCCCAATTCCTTCCTGGAGAAGCATTGATTCAACCATTCCTTAACAGACTGCAAGAATGGTATCTCATTTTCAATAAGTAATATATCATCAACATATACTATTAGTAAAATGACTACACTCCCACTAAACCATTTGTAGGCACAAGGCTCACATTCATTCTTGATAAATCCAAATTCTCTTATGGATTCATCAAAATGAATGTTCCATGGCATGGATGCTTGTTTTAATCCATAAATGGATTTCTGTAACTTGCATACCATATTGGCATCCTTTAGAGTCAAAAACCCTTCTTGTTGTGTCATGTAGACATCTTTCTGAAATTTCCTGTTAAGGAATGTTTTTTTAACATCCATTTTCCATATCTCATAGTCATGGTAAGCCTCAATAGAAAGTATAATTATTACGTATTTAAACATTGCAACTAGTGAGAAGGTTTCATCGTAGTCAATTCCTCGATGATGTTCTTTTGCAACCAGCCATTCCTTATAGGTACTGACTTGTCCTTCCATGTCCATTTTTATCTTGAATATCCATCTGTAACCAACAGGCTTTACATCAACTGGAGGGTCTTCCAAAATCCAGACATAGTTTTGGTACATGGAATCCATTTTAGAATTCATGGCTTCTTGCCACTTGGAAATGTTTGTTGCACTTACTAATTCCTTATAGGATAGAGGATCATTATTATCAACTAATAATGAGTCACCATCCTCGATAACTAGAAAATTGTATCATTCTAGTTCTCGAACCTCACTTGTACTCCTACGCAGAACTTGTGTCTCTCGTACAGATTCTTCTTCCAGGGGGCGTTGTGGAATATGTTCTTATACCAAATCTTGTATACCTTTAACTTCGACTTTATCGAACACTATCTTTATCCCACTATCAATTTTTAAGATGTTCTCCCCCTCAAGGAATATGGAATTTCATTCCAATATAACCTTTTTTATGGGTTGTATAGTTAATATCCCCATGTTTCCTCAGGGTATCATATAAAGGTACACTTTTTTCCTCGAGGTGCATGTTTGTTACCCAAGAGGCCTTAACAAATGCATCACTACCACACACATGTAAATTTGATAACATGGATTTTCTACAACTCTAGAACTCATATG
Source organism: Viscum album (assembly GCA_963277665.1). Lineage (NCBI taxonomy): Eukaryota > Viridiplantae > Streptophyta > Magnoliopsida > Santalales > Viscaceae > Viscum > Viscum album. The sequence goes on from OY728166.1 coordinate 306,530,973, forward strand.
GAATTCCATTTATCGATTTAGTTGATACTTGATTTAGTATGTGTGTCGTTTCTTTTAATGAATATCCCCAAAAGGGAATGGAAGACTTACATGACTCATCCTTGATCTCACCATGTCAAACAAGGTGTGGTTCCTCCTTTCGTTTGTACTGTTCCATTGAGGTGTGTAAGGATGAGTAAGTTAGAATAAGATCCCAAAATCTTATAAGAAATCAATTATGTCCTAATTAATATATTCTCCACCTCGGTCTGAGCGTAGTTTCTTAATCTTCATACTAAGATAGTTCTAAAGTACATTCTTGTATTCCTTGAACTTATCAAAGGAATCTGACTTATACCTCATTAATTAGATATATCCATATCTACTAAAATAATCAGTAAAATTTATTATGTATGAGTACCCACCCCTTTATTTAATTGGAAATGATCCACACACATCAGTATGAACCAATTAAAAAATTTCTTTATCCCTTTCACCTTTCCCACCAAATGGGGATTTGGTCATTTTCCTTGTAAACGTGCATGACATACACCAAGTGGGTTTATTTCAATAGAATCAAAATGTCCATCTTGATGTCACTATTTCTAGTATTTCTTGTTTACATGATATAGCTGGTGATGCCAAAGTGGAGTGTGGTATGAGTCATGTGATGTATATTTTTCATTGATTTCCATTACATGGTTTGTGTAATCCAACACATAGAGACTATTGTATAAGATTGCCCTACCAAAACAAATGATATCTTTATAAAAGAAAAGACATTCAATTCCATACTAGAAAAAAATCCATCTATATCTATTTTGGATATAGAAATTGTGTTTTTTGTTACATAAGGAACATTAAAAAAAACTTTGACACCAAGATCATCTCAGTTGGAAATGTGAGGTGGTAGTTTCTGACAGATATAGCAGAAAGTTTTTCTTCGTTGGATGCCCATAGTTCTACCTCCCCTGTATCAATCTTAATAAATATACTTTGTTCCTATATTTGGCTACATATGTGAGCACCACAAGATGTATCCAAAAACCAATTTTTAGAAACAGATAAATTGTGTTCGTTAATAAACGCACTTGAAGCTCCCCATTGCTTCTTAGGCTGTTTAATGTTCTTATTCTAGTGGCCCTTCTTTCCACATGTGAAACAAGCAGCCTCGTGTTCCCTTTCCTCCCATTTGATCTTCCTTTTCATGGAATGATATGAAGAATATTTGTGCTTAAAGATCTTATTCCATCCCTTTACTCTTATTCACCAAAAGGATAGAAGGATTTTCATGCTTCATATCTTTTTTCACTTGGGGAATGAGGATAAGAAGATCATCTAGAGACTTCTCAATGTTGTTCATATTGAAATTGACAACAACGTTAGATAAGCTTTGAGGGAGTGATGCAAGAATGTGATCGGTGCCCAGTTCTTTGTGGAGTTTATACCCAAGAACCTTCAAGTGATCATTGTAGCCAATGAGCATGACTACACGAGGCCCTGTTGGGGAACCTTCTCCAAGATTACTCTAAAAGAGTGCATTAGAGATCTCAAACATTTCTAGTCTTGCTCTCTCCTAGTAAAGACCATGGAGGTTCTCGAGCATGCTATAAGAATCCTTGTTTTCATGAGAATTTATGAGCTCACTAGACATTGATGATAACAAAAAACATTGAACGTCGACTGCATCATTCATATTTTTCTCATAGACCAGTAAATCCTCATCACTTTCCTCTTTTGAAGGCAGATCAGTTAATGTTGATTCCAGCACTTATGACTTCCGTTCATGGCATGGGATTACCCAAAGGCATATAAACCATTCTTGGAAGTTACTGACAGTGAGGATGTTGTCTTTATCTATAATTGATCGTATGGATTGTGTGGTTAAAGATCTTTTCATTTTTATTCTACAATTAAAAGGGATGATCATTAATACTTTCTTGATTACATTTTATGAGAAATAATAAAAAAATTTAAGTCTCCCACTATTTTATCATGTCCCAATGGCCCTCACCATTGAACTCAGAATGTCCAGTTTCCATGAAATTATAGTGGTAAGGATCCATATTCCCCTTCACATAACCCCAAACAAGGGTTGGTCAAGATATTAGAAGGTATTTAGGTAGGATGGTCTTTTCCAACTACGGGATGGCTGCTCCTTGATTTGTTGAGTGTACATCCCAATCCTCAAATCATGACTTTGGATTTCCTTAACTCTTGCCTCCAATATTACACCAAGTCTAGAAAGGGCTACTCCTATTGATGTAATATAGTTAAGTCAACATAAAACCATTCATAAGGGATTTCTGTACAAAAGTAAACATCAAAACAAGGGTTGGTCAAACACATAGTTTTATTATGTTTTTCCATTAATCAAGTAACGGAAGTCTTGGTCTGACTTAATATTTTATTCGAGTGATTTTTATCTCTCATGCATGAATTTATTATTATCACATTTTTATTAATATTCAGTGTAACTTACTTAATTTATTAACCATTTATTGATAATATTTACACATTAGTCTGGTTTATTTTAGTTCCATATTGCATGCTTGTTTAATTCATTAATTATGTGATCGTAAAAACACATCTATAATGATAAACCATGAAAATGATTGAAATAAAATAAAGTAAATGGCATAATCATGAAATTTTATAATGGTTAGTTTATCTAGTGGTTAATAAAATAACCCTAGAATAAGGGAGAATCACCTTGAACCTTTTGGGCTCATGTTTACTGCTTCCACCAATCAACCTCTATATCTCCTGGAATTGGTTTCGTCTCAACTCTAGCTTGAACCTCCTCCACTAGCCTGGGAGTTCCATCCATTACATATGCCTTTTTTAAAACTCACATATAGGTGAGGGGTAAAAAGGAATTTTACATAAAAGAAACCATGGGAATTTAGGCCCAACATAATAATGAGGAGAAGGCTCGCATGCAAACAAATTTAATTTAAATAAATTAATTAAAATAAAACATCGACATAAAAAGGTCTTGGTATAGCTCATTATCATCCATACATGCAATGATATTTAAGTATAAATAAAATTAGAATTAAATTATTTAATCATTCTTTTTTAAGATAAATCACGCTCAAATAAATTAATTATCATCATTAATTAATCAATACTATTATCTTAAATCCAGTTCTGGATTTTCTTGAGATTCTCATCCATCATAATTTTATACAAATAAATTCATTTAAAATTATCTTTGAATGTAACTTGTACCATGGAGGAAACCTAGTGAATTATTATTCATAACTACCTAATGAGTAGAAATGAACATTACGTATATGTTAAATTAAACACATATATATAAAACATCAATCATGTGTTGTGCCTTATCTTTGTGCCCATACGATGTTACACGTCTCAAGAGTTTGTATAATATAATAATAATTTTTAATAAATCTGCGTAATTTGGATGAGTACTCAACTTGTAGTTCCAACTACACAGCGTTTACTATTGTTCACCATCCATTTAAGGTACACACTTGGGGAAACAATGTGTGAGTGTGCTTCAGAAATATTCGGAGTACATGGTGTTTCTAGTTGGCCACACGCCATGTAGTTCCTCGTTACATGGTATCTAGCTGGGTAAGCTATGTACAGGGTACATGGTCCAACCCTAACCTGAAGGTACTACAGGTCGTGTCCGTTGGGCCACATAGCATATAATCTGGAAACCGCGTGCAACCTTTTCTTGGTCAACATACGGGTTATAAAAGACATAGAAAGACTCCAACACACGACTTCATTTGGAGGACCAATCCACTGCATTGAATTTTGAATACATGACGTGTAATACCGAATAAATGTCTTGTTTTCTAGTTTTGTACATCCAGGAAGCTTTGGAACCTCTGGATGAGATCCTCTATTTTATTTTAATACAAATTAAAAGAAAAAAACGTTTATGTAAGTTGAATAAGAAACAAAAGAAGAGAAATAGATCTTGAGATTCATATTTTCATAATGACTAACATGAATTGAATCAATTAATTTATTAAATGTGTATGTCATCAATGAAATATTTAAATAATTATTAACTATGATATAACCTGCTCTGATACAATTTAAAGGTTTCGGGCATAGGGAAAGCGTGGTTGGGGCAACACCCTAATTTTATTTTTACCATGATCAATGATTATTCCGAGATCAATATGAAGATGAATGCTAGTATCTTCGGAATAAAATAAAAGATTTATATAAAGAAGAAATAGGCCCTAAAATATTTAGAGAGGATCTTAAATGTCATGTTTATAATTAATTTAATTAATTTCATAAAGAAAATAAATCTTTGATCTTCAGTATTTTCATCGTTGATGTTGTTGATTGTCTGTAATTTCTTTTCCGGATCATCTCATTTCACTTGTAAGGATCCAAACTAGAATCCATTAGCAGTGATCAACGCGTGATCCAATGGGCTCTGATCGACACCGCTAATTCTCCGGGTGCTAGCATGAAGAAGCGAGTGTCTTGTGTCAGTCATTCTTGATTTCTTGTTCTTTAGTCTTGAATAATATCTCTCGTTCTTGAGAGGGGAGAGAATTGGATTCGAGAGAGATTGTTTTTGTCTCAACAATTCTCAATTAACCCGGCATGTGGTGTTGTGTATGGAATAATAGGAAAATTTGTCTATTTATATACATGGTATTTCAGTTACAATATTTAATTGAAAAAATAGTAATTAAATACATTCATGAACATAGAAAAAACCCATGCTCATAATAATAACCCCTCATCTTTATTTATGGTGCTCCAACTTGTAGAAAATGGAATTATAAATAAAATTCCACATCAACAAATAATAGTAGTGTTATTATTATGTTAACTTGTGCCAACTAGTTAAATAATTATTTACTATTTTTCAAATAAATATTTTACTATTGGACTATATTTGGTCTTCTCGAACTCCCCTTCCATTTATTGAACACCCAAATAAATAAATAAATAAATTATTCTAATAAGTAAATATTTTATTTACAAACTAGTAAATAAATATTTATTAAATGTTCACTAAAATAAATAAATATATTTAATTTAATTTATGATATCATTTTAACTTGAATATAATTATTTCATAATCTTGAGAATAATATTTATTTCATTAATTAAATTCAAATATAATTTAACCGATACCAAAAAACACTGAGTGTGTGACCCTCTAGGATTCTTTCTCATTGGAATTTGGCAGTATTGCCTAATGTCCAAGAGTACTATCTAGAAATGAGTTAAGGAACCCAATAGAAAGAATGTAAAGTCATCATAATGACCTCAACACACAAACGCTCACTGTGTAATATAATCCCTTTTTCGCAATATCTCATCAAGCAGGTTTCATGATAGTGTCACCAACTTTTATGCTTGATACATCGTTCTTTGACTACAAGAAATAAACTCATCATTACACATTGGCCATGGAATTTCACACGAAGGTTCTATTTCAATCAAAGGTTTGAGATATAAACTTCCATAAATGGAAGGGAAAAATCATTTCTTGACTTATCCATTAATAACATGCCACTCATGATGCACCCAATGTACCCGACTTCCCGCCAACCGTCTGTGTGATGGGTTTCATCAGTAAATCAAAGTACATGAGTCGTGACACGTATTAATGATAATATTAAAGTCTAAGGATCATTACACATGCTCGTAGATAGAAATATCTGATGACACCAAAACATGCAGAATTCCAACTTGCAGGTATGTTCTCATAATCTTCTATCTTGGAGATTACCAAGTGAGAACTTCATGAGAGGAAGTTTCATCATCTTAAGATTACCCACACCTGATAGTCTTCATTCTATGTGTACTATCATAGTATGTCATCCAACCGTAGAACTATATTTAATAATATTGTTATATAATTTTAAGGTTCTCATCATAGTGGGGAACTACCATGACCTTATCAATGAAACAAACACTCTAGGACATTGTTACATCATAGTCATGTAGAAAAATGAACATTATGTATTAATACATTAAATATCCAATTAATCAATGTAAAACCAGTTGGTTCAAGGACGCCAACTCTTACACTCCCCACATCAGGGGTGAGGGTTCATTACCTTTGGGTAGTTTCATCCATAGGTGTTACTCCACTAATGGAATAGGGTGTGATATTACTCATGGTGTTCATGAATTTAGAAAATATTTTCATGTTGGACCAGGGTGCGGTTCCTCCATATGTGATTTATAGATGGAGTGGGTACTCCCATACTATGTTAGGGAGCAAGTACTCTATCATAGGAGTTGGTATTCCCCTATTGTTCCTAGGTGTGGGTCCTCCATATGTGTTGTTTCAAAAGATTCAGTACACCCCTTCTATGTTAGGGAGTGGTTCTTCAAGAATGGGGTTGGTACGCCTATATCGTATTAGGGTGCGGGTCCCCCATAGAGAACGAGATAGAAGAGTCGATACTCCCATGTCCTACTGGGGTGTGGGTCCTTTAGCCACTAAGTGGTACTCCTATACCATGGTAGGGTACGGTTCCTCGATCCATAGAGTGGTACTACCCTATCTTATTAGGGTGTGGGTCCTTAATTCTCTCTGTAGTGCTCTGCTGTTGGATCAGGGCATGGGTCTTCACTTGTGGAGTAGTACTCCCTAATCTCTGAGTAGCAGTAGGGAGTGGGTCCTCCATTTGGGTTGGAGGTCCCTCGGTTGTGGGATAGAGTTACAAGGAGCGTGCTCATCCAATTTATGTGAATGATACCTAGATATGAGTTAGTTCTCCCTCAACGGACTAAGGTGTGGGCCACTCCATATAGGAGTGATAGAGATTTCGTGGGATAGTTAAGAGTAGTACTCCCTCTACGCCAGGGTAGTTCTAAGGCATGGGTCCCTCCATTGCCTCTCGTTGGAAAGGATGCATGTGGTGCATAGTCTAGAGAATTGTTCCATCAACTGTGTGATATGGATTGGGGTGGGGCTCTTAACTTGGTTTTATTTATCTTGTGTTGGGAACAAGGTAATAAGGAAAAACCTCTAGTTATAGGCATTAGATATGGACCTAGTAAGATGTTCCTAATGGAGCATGTTCGATTGGGCGTATCATTAGGAATGGTAGAGGTGTTCCTAAGGGATTTCATCTCTCGTATGGGTGCCATTAGAGATGGCAAAGCATGTGGAGTGTTTACTCCAAGTTTATAGTTATGGTTAGAGACTATTAATAGAATCATATTACTAGATATGAGTTTGTAACCTCATGATACTTGGAGTCTGAGATGAGTATATCTAGGTAATTTCTGAGAATCCTTGCAGTTTTTTCACGTGTTGGGGTTAACACCCCTTTTAAACTGAGAAGAGTTGTCATGTACAAATAAGGATTGATCAAGATGGAGTTTCTATAATTATTGGTGTCCCCTCTATATAGGTTGAGAGTAATATTTCCTCTCAATTACATCCTTTTTCTTTTGGGGTTTTTGGGTGCCTACTATGTATTTTAATACTCACCCCTTCATGTGCTTTTACCACACATGTTTTGTGTCTTGTGAAGACCACATTCCTTTCGATATAGTCCATAAATGACTCAAGGTAGTAATAGATTAGTGAGATAGATAGACCGAGGTGTTTACTAGATCTAGGAAGAGGATATTTTCAGTCTTTGTAGTTGATAGTGATCCCCTCTTAATTAGGATGGACTCTTTTATAGTTTTCTTTGGTGGGAATTGTTTTTACCTTATTTATCTTTCAGTAGTTATGTTGTAATCTAGTTATGGGATATATATTTATTCATGCATTGGTTTCTTTTTGTTTTTATATTTCAGCAGTTTTGAGCTTGAAGATGTGTGTGTTTGTGTGTCTGTGTGTAGGAACATAGGCAATATCTCACCTGTTATTCATATGCCTACACGGTGTTAGTCACCTTCCCCTAGCCTATTGGTGGCATGTTTGGGGTAGTCACATCATTGTCCCCCTTGGGATGGTTCATGAAAACCTAATTCATTATCCTATATTAAAAATATATAGCAGTTATTAGAAAAACCATTACTTATAATAAAATATTTTAAATAATAGTGGATAAAATACAACCAAAATTGTTGTTTTTATCAAAAAACACTATGACCTAGAGATATGAGAAATTAATTCTTTCACATGATTAATAATATAATTTATTAGATAATTTCTACAAAAAATATAAAATTTAATTAAAATTATATTTTGTTTTGTGTTATTAAGATAGTGTAAAATATGTAATTACCTTATGATATGGAGATATGTGAATATCAAAAAAAATTCCATTGCTCACAAGAAATGAATTTAAGAATATTCCCATTCATTTTTCATGTTCTAAGAGAAGTGTCATTAATTTAATTCCATAGTATCCATTTAAAATATCTCCATTTAATGGAAAAAAATTTAAGAATCCTTGGGTGTGAAATAGAGTCCGGGGCATTAAAATGAAGAAAATATAGAAAAAAATAACACTTTATAAGTATATTAATAAGTTTACTCATATATTTTTAATAATTTATCAATGAATATTAAATTATTAATTCCTTTAATTGGTTATCAAAGACTGAATTTCTCCAATCTGTTGGAATATTCTTCCAATCTTTATATTTAATGGGAAACATCACCATCACGCAAGCAAACTGCCCAAGAATCTGTTCATAGATTCTGAAATCATCACCACTATTCCCCCTAAACTCATAAAATTGAAGTATAATCTTGAATTTTTTCTCTTCCCATACACCTATTGTATTCATATTTATATCTATTCTATATTTATCTTTATCTTTTTGAAAAATTATTTAAACAATTAATAAAATATATAGTTTCTTATATAATGCAATACATAATGGTAATTAAAACTCAAAATATCCCATAGATATAGGGGTGACCAACTAATCAATAATTAGAGGTGCATTGGATGCTAGGATACCAACAACATCATGGGAGAATACCAGATCACTAGAAATATCTAGTACAATCGAACTACTCAAATACACTGAATTTGATGGTATTGGGGGTGTACTCTACGATATTTATCAGTTAGGATCTCAAAAAATTGTCATTACTATAAATAAAATGCTTCATAATATATTAAATTTATAAAAAATTAATAAGTAAAAAAATAAAAATAAAGGAAAAAATAGAACAATGTATATATGTATGAAACACTTATAAATGAGAAATTGTAATATAGTTTCATTACCAATTTATACATTCATATATATTCATCTTCATTTTAATCATTGTTATCAACATCTATTGTGATGAGTGATTTATTTTTACCATCTCATTTAATATCTATTGTTTCAATACTTTCTAGAAAAAATTGTTCAATGTTTTTTGGTCGATGAGGTTAACTGTCACAATGTAGGAATTGATCTTCATCACCCATATCAAACAAGTCTCTATACATTCATTGTAAAATAACACTCAAACCTTCATGTATTTTATTATCCAGATAATAAACCTTATATTCTTGTTACATCAAGATAAATGGATCATGATCTATAGGCTCACTATTATGGATAATGTGAGAGATTTTGATAGAAGTAAAATGTAGCAAATCATTCATTATACCCCTTTTAATTTTGACCCAATTTCATTTGAATAATACAATTTAAATTTGATTACGACATATTAATTTGATTATATGAATTAATTTTCCACATTATCCCACCTTTGAAAGTATAAATACATCATTATTTTGTGTTTTGAAGTATTATTTATGATAAATTTTAGGAAACTGTAATCCATGAATATTTTAGGCATCCAATATCTTAGCCATACATAGAGGACCTTAAGCCAAAAATATCAAATAATTTTATATTTTAGCTCAATTATCAACATTAATTATCTAGAAATGAATGTATAAGGTGTTAATTTTAACATAGATAAAATAAATACAAGTCAATAATCTGAATATGAGTATATACATACATGGAAAGAAATACATTCAACAATATTCTTATTAACAACTTTTGTTAATTCTAGCTCATTTTGAGCCCGACCCCTTAGTCACTTCTTTGTTTTTAATTATAATTATTTACCAAATGGATAAATAATAACAATGATGAGTATCACATATCTATGTTCTTGTAGAAATTCCAATCCAGTCAGTGTAAAATTTGACCCCTTTTGAATTGTTCATCTAAAAGTTGGAAATACCGATGAATGGTCTTTATAATGAGAATTAGTGGATATGTCATCAACATGTCCAACATGATTGAATCTAGTCACAATCCCATACAAATACCTATAACTGATGTTTGGGAACTCTTTTTATATGTAACCTTCTGCAATACATCCTTTAGGTTAAGATTCATTCCATACATATTATTTCAAATGACCTATGTACCTGATGAAAATGAATAAGAAACATATTAAAAAATTTACACAATTATTTTAATAAAATAGAATTCATCGAAGAAAATAAAGATGATATAAATGTACCTATAAATTAGATACATCCATTGATAGTGTACCTATCCACTGTGTTTATCTTATTCAACAAAATGAATACTAAAATGAATCGTGAATGTAAAGAATGAATGGGAAAATAACATTTCCAAATGAAAAAGTGTTAAAATAATTCTTTATAAAAGTTTATCAAGCTCTTTTGGATTTTTATTTTTTTCATAAAGCTCTCTAAAAAAGGTACACAACCTAATTAAAGTTGTAGTTACTTTTTCAAGTTACATATTCTGCATTGTTAATGATAAAATATTCTCCCTCAGAATATGTGAGTCATGGCATTTCAATCCATGTAAATTTTGATGTTTTAAGTCAACTCACCTTGAAATGTTACTTGAATATCTATATAGAACTTTTACACTCTTTAATGATATAAGGAATACGTATTTATTGTGATTTTTTTTGTAAAAATAGTCGAAGGATAATTTACATTATCATTTTTTCAGAAAACATGATTTATATTCCTTGATTTCAAATCCTTATGATCATTAAGTTGTTTCATTTATTTACCCAACTCATTATGCGATGCAAAAATTATATTATCACAAATTTTATTCTCAATATGATTTATTTCATGATAATGACATATCAAATTAAACTTTTGATAAGGGAGTTTAAAAAATATACTCATTTTATTCCCCTATTTTTTTCTAACTACTTTGGATATTGTACCTCATCCCCTTTTCCACCTTCTTTAAATTGATTAAATTTTATAAATTCTACAGTGACATTCATTAATTTTACTATGATTTATGAACCAGATAATAACTTCAGTGGATTTATCAATTCAATATCTCCATTAAATTATGCCTCGTTAAACCCAAATTTATGAGAAGTATCAATAAGTGTATGATGTTATATAAAACACCATTTTCTACTATGTGGTAACCATTGAGGTTCAAAATACAAATTACAAACTTTACAAGCTAAAACAGTATGAGTGTTCCAACTAGATAAGTTTCCAAGTTTGGGAATGTTGATAATTGTCAACATTAAAGTAGAATGTATTTTGAATAGTTTTCTCAATGAATCATCATATGATCCCATTCCATCATCCCATAATTCTATTAAATCGTTGACTAGAGGTTAAAGGTATACATCAATTTCATATAAAAATCATTCCAAGAATAATAATCAAAATAATAAAAGATGTATTCTTCATAAACATCCATGGTTGTAGATTATAAGGGATTAAAACACCTGGAAAAATTCTATAATTAGTACTTAAAGTTCAAAAAAGGTTAAAACTATGAGATGTCAATCCTAAAAATACATTCATATGATCCATAGAAAATATGGACATAATGAATCAAACACATTCCATGATGTTGGATCTTTTGGATGTCTCGTTATGTTATCATTGCTACTATCCTGAGCATTCCACATCATGTAACATGCAGTCTTAGACTACATGAATAATGTCACGGCCCTTCCCCTGGGGCCCATTCCGTGACTACCCCAAGCCCGCCTTCCATAGGTTAGGGGCTGGCGACTAGCACTAAAGGCGTAATTCCCAAAAATTGGGAAGCCATTTCCTTTATAACCTATAAACACACGTAGTAGATACGATCACGAGTAAACTGAATAACCAACAAGTGAGTATCGTAAATAAAAAGGGCCCAGAATACAAGCCCAACTAGAAAGTACAAGAAACTAAAAGTACAAGTACAACTGAGGAAATTGAAAAAATAGTCACTGGGTCATCCTCCGAGGTTCCTACCTAAAGGGTAGGAACAGATCTCCTCCTCAGCACTCTATATCTTTATTTCTTCACCGTGTACGGACACAACATAATTTCCACCTCCAGGCACCATCCAGTCCTAGTTCTCTCATCTTCGTTCAGCGATGTCCGTCGTCTACATCCAACAAAATGAGGTGCGGGCCTAGCCCGTGCAGGGGTGAGTATAATGATACTCCGTAGGGACCCCGAGACACTCAAGGTATCAAAAATTACAACAAGGATAAACCATAAATAATAAAATCAATAGATAACCCTACTTAAGTATATTCCCATACATATACCTAAGTCGTCATGTAATCCATCTCAATCATGAGGAAAACACAAAATTTTCTGACTCAGCTCACACAAGTATACATCTTTTGTAGAGAGTTAGAGATGATTAGATGTAGCCACTAAATAATCTATTTTGTCGAACCCACGTAGGATCCAGAAATAGAAGTCAAATCTGTTGAACCCACACAGGATCCAGGAATAATAGACAAAGCTTTCCAACCCGCACAGGATCTAGGAATAGTAGTCAGAGCTGTCAAACCCGCATAGGATCGAGGAACAATAGTTAGAGCTGTCGAACTCACATAGGATCAAGGAAAAGTAGTCTGAGCTTTCGATCCCACACAGGATCCAGGAACACTAGTTAGAGATGTCGAACCCACACGGGATCCATGAACAGTAGTCAGAGCTCTCGAACCCACACATGATCCAATAATAGTAGTCAGAGCTGTTGAACCCACACATGATCCAGGAATAGTAGTCAGAGCTGTTGAAACCACATAGGATCCAGGAACAGTAGTTAGAGATGTCGCACCCACACAAGATCCCGGAATAGTAGTCAGAGTTGTCGAAGCCACACAGGATCCATGAACAGTAGACAGAGCTGTCGAACCCACACAGGATCGAGGAATTGTAGTCATAGATTTCGAACCCACACATGATCCAAGAAAAATAGTCAGAGCTGTCAAACCCACACAGGATCCAGAAACAGTATTCATAGCTGTAGAACCCACATAGGATCCAAGAATAGTAGTCAGAGCTATCGTACCCACACAGGTTCTAGGAATAGTAGTCAGACTTGTCAAACCCACATAGGGTTCCGCACAAAGCATGCTTGATTCTGGGAGGGTCCGCTCCTCAATCCAATTATCTATAAATCAACATACATGAAGCCTCAAGTTGATGTATCCATAAGTTATTTCTTTCCAAAATAAACCCAACACGACAGACGGTGCGTCAATAGGACGCCCGGTATGAGATTTATTGGCATTTTAGTCCCGGGGGCCCGGTTGGATTTGTGCTTGATCCAACCTGACCGTTCTCAACTATACCTAATACTTTAGTGGGGTACACACAAATGGACCTTCACGCTCCAAGAATACCAGTGTCATTGACAGTTCGTCACATGGACATCCAGTGACAATGATATGGCCGCAATAAAGTAAAGGAGTCGTAGTGGGCCCGGGTCCGGTCTGACCCGGTCAGACCGGACCGGGCTGACACAGTCTGGGTCGACCCAGTTCGGGTTTGGCCTGACCTAACCTATTGGTTTCGGCCCTGCCCGCTGAGGCTGGCCGAGTAGGCCGCAATGGTCGCGAGGGCACGGAACGGTCATGAGGGCACGGACCGGTCGTGAGGGCACAGACCGGCCGTAGGTCGATGTAAGGGTGGTTCGACCCAAAGGCGCCTCGAGGGGCACGGAAGGCTAGATCGACCAAGTGCACATGGGGCGCGGGGTGGCCCAGATGGTCGAGGCTGGTTCGGCCAGTGCCACGGGCGGCGCGGCTGGGGCGACTTGTCTCAGGGGGCCAGGTGGCCAGCGGGCGGCCAGGAGCCAGTAGGTGCGGGCCGTCACGGTTCAGTTGGGGTGTTGCGCGGTTCAGTCATGGCGAGGCGGGCCGGAGGGGTTCATCTGGGGCGCCACCCAGTGCGGATATGGCAAAGTGGGACGGAGCGGACGAGAGGCACGAGTAGTCGAGAGGGCGTCACGGCGCATAGGAGGCCGGGAGGCCGGCGGGTTAGCCGGGGGCCAAGAGGGAGGCCGGCGCAGCTCGGGCCGATGCGGTTCGGCCGGGGTGCACAGGAGGCTGAGAGGAGCGGTTTGGATAGTATGCATGGATTTCTGGAAGGCGGTCAGAAGCCAGGAGGTGCAGGCTGGCGCGGTGGCGAGGCTCGGGCTAGGGCAACTGATCTATTTTGGCTGAAGCGCCACGAGGGCTACACAGGTTATGGAGACCGCGGGTAGCGCGGTCGATTCTGTTCGCCTTAATCGCCTCGTAGTTTTGTTGCCACCCTGAAACACATCACAAAAGATAGATTGACAGAGGGAGTCGGTCTAAGTTAGGTTGTCCCGCACTCTCCGTGTTTAGTGTGATAGCAATCAGTTTATAAGAACGAAGCTCAACAACCCACCCAGCAAAAGGAAAACACACTCATTCTTCATTTTAAAATAAAGGAAGTACATGGAACTTAAATTAATTTAACCCCTACCTTGATTATTGTTCTTCAACGGATTCATGTGGAAGAAGATGGGTTTGTCATCGTTCGTCACATCCACTGCACACTTCCAATTCCAATCTCGCATGTTGGTAGTGGAAGATGTCCCATGAGGGTAGAAGTCTGAGGATGAAGGTCTAAGTCAGGGTCGACATTCTTCTTCAGTGCATTGTTCTTTGTTGGGAGAATGTGTTCTTTGTTCTTCATTGGGAGAGCATTTCTCTCAAAAGATCCTCCCTGCTTTGCAAACAAAATATAAGAGAGCCAAGGATAATCGATTATAAAATCTATTAAGTCATTGGCATGAGAATTCCAAAATTGGGTGAATTAATTAAGTTGGCTCCACTTAATTAATTCACGAGGTTGGCACAATTAAACAAAGAGGAGGTTTTGATAGAATTAAAAGTTAGGGGATTTGAAGAGGCTCCCCTATACTTAATGGGAGTTTGAGGGTTTATCCCCATTAATTTGGAGTTTTACGGGTGTTTAAAACCCGGGTGGTCCCCACCACAAATAACATGAAAGGGGTGGTTAGGTTCAGGTGGGCCCCACCAGCATAACCTCTCATGGAAGGTTAAGGTGTGGTGGTCCTCACCTCTAACTTCCACAGGGAGAAATTAACCAACAATATAAAAATAAAGGTAGAAAAATTTATTTTGATTTAATTCTTTCATGAAAAATACAAAAATTATCTTTTATTCCCAACTGTCTATCATCATGGAAAAAGTCTTCTTAAGTGAATATCGGCGCTGCGAGTTCAATGGTTCCCTCAGATTCCAATTTCGGCACTAGTTCAAAAGTTATATAAACCAGGTCGTACTTTTACTGAACGTACCCGAAAAAAACTTCAGAAATTTATTACGGGCACACCGGGCCTCGAAATAATGTGCCTACAAATTTCACGGATTGTAAAATTCCCATGTATTTATGAAAAATAAATTAAAAAAAATCCACAGAAATTCCGGGTCTTTACAAATAATCTTTAAAAGAATGGTTTTAGAGGAAAGTAATGAAATTCCTTAATGGGGTTTTATTTTTATATTTCATCCTAGTGTTGCACTAATTTTTACTCTCATTTTTTTCAATGACTTCCCTCTTTTGAAATGAAATATTATGCATTCCTCTTTATCTAACACTACTCCCTAGCAAATAATGAAACTATTAGAGCATACATGTATCTTTCAATAATCAAGTCAATGTTTTCTAATGATTTTCTTCATCTCATAGAATGATGTAGGGACATTATATTCACTAAATTCATCATTAATAATCTCTAAAATCAGGGATATTTCTTTTTTATTAATTCCAAAAATACACTTTATATGATACAATATAAGTAGAAAAGAAAAAATTGAATACTTGGCACACATTTCATACAGTTCATTTTTTCCATCTTCAGCTAAATAATAAAACTAATTTAGTTGGTCACTGATGTTCTAAGAAATATTAACCTTCTCATTATCAACTAAAGGTTCTATTGATCGATTAAAATATTTTAAATTTTATCCTTCCAATCCAAATTCATCATTTATCAAGTTTATAACTGAATTCTCCTTTGGCGGGTGAGTTTTTTTTACAGGATATTCATTGTTTTAGCTTTCCATAACTATTGATTAACCATGAAAAATCCATAATACATATCTTATAAGAAAAATTTTCAATATTAAGTGTTTATATACTTTGTTTCTATCCAACCATTGCATGAATTTACAATCTGTATATAGACATTTTTTTCTACCATCTACTGATCTATTTTCAATTGCATAATCTAAAAAATCTTGTAAAACCTTGGCATACCATAGTGTTTATTAAGTTAAATTATTCCAAATATTATCCATAGTGTATTTATTTTCAATCTCCTCTATATACATTCATATATAAAGATATAAAATTTTAATCAAACAATTACAATCAATTTTTAACATCACGCAATTTCATCATTTACAAGGTTAGGGTCTTGATTATACAGAACACAAATTGAATGTAAAAATGATTAAATTAAACATAAAAATATAAACATAAATGAATAAATATCACCCCTCACAATAATAGGATAGGATATAATGGAAGAAGGTCACTAAGGTAAGGAGAGGGAAATAGAGACTGTGGATGTTAGGGATTGGATCCCAGAAACATCCATCTTGGATAGTATTATGTGAATCAAGGATGGAGGAAGTAATATACGGTAGTGGGGAAGGTGTTAGGTCTTGGAATCCATTGGATGTGGTGGTAATTGTGAAATAGGTAATAGGTTCCACTGTCTCTGTTGGATTTGGTTCCCTACAACCAAATTATGTGTTCTTTATGAAAAAATATATTCATAGTTTTTTAATATTAATAATCTTCTTATAACATCATGCCTTTTCTTCTACATAACATAGTATGTGATAATTTCCCAAGAGTTTCTTTCACACTAAAAGGTCTTGTTAGTTCCCTGTTATGATGATAACTCAGAAGTTCAACAAAACTATTCTAGAATATATTTTCTATAGTCAGATGATGTCATTATAGGGACACAAATGATACATGATATAAAGGGAGGATACTTATAAGACATTGAGGCACGTTCCCATGGTTAACACCCATGGTAATATCTAGTAGGATTTTATGGGACCGAGACCCTTAAGTAGAAAATATACCATTATATGTGTCATTGGATGTTTCTATCTATGGACATGTGTATTGGTCCATAGACTTTAATGTTATTATTAATGAGTATTATGAGTCTCTTACCTTGATTTATAGACTAAAACCATGATGGCATATGTTCGTGGTGAGGTAGGATATCTTGGGTGCGTCACAGGTAATATTTCATTAATTAATAATGTGAAAAATTATTTTTCCCTTCTACTCTCTGTCAGAAGTTGATATATCTGGCCTTTTAATGGAATTGATACAGCCTAAATAAATCCATAGTCATGGTGGTATATAGGCATGTTCAATTTCCAGGAAGTCAAAGAAAGATAAATCGAGCACATTTGTTGATAGCACCCGCATGCAACCTGTTTTATTATAGTTATTATGATAAAGGTATTATATTACACAATAAGTGTTCATATGAGGTATTATGTCATTATAGAATTAACTTCTTTCTCTATGGGTGCCTTGGTGTGTTGCTAGATTCTAACCTTGTATTTTAGGTTTTTTACCTAATTCCACTGAGAGAGAGGACTAGAGGGTCACACAATAAGTGTATCCATAATATTAGTTAAATAATATATTATTATTTATTATTTTACAAGATAAATAAATATTATTCCTACATGTGGTTTAATAATTATTCATGTTTTATTGATCACATTTATTTTTTCACCACTTATTCGAGAGAATATAATGTCAGCAGAATATTAATAAATATTTATTTTCTTTAAGTGAATATAATATTTATTAATTTATTAGTAAATAATTTATTTATATTTATGTAATAAATAAATAATCATTATTTAAGGCCTGATTAATATTTAAGAGGAATGGAGGACTGAGTTTAACGGTCCAGTTAGAAATAATCAATATTGAATATTATTTGACTAAATAATTTTTAAATTAATTAGAATGTTAATCCCATATAGATAAAAAATAATATTGTTATTATTATTTTACATGGGGATCGATAAGGGTTATATAAATAATAAAGGCAACTTTTGTAATTTTTTTTCAACTGTAGTAGTATATAAACTCAATTATATTATTTTCTAAGGAATCCAATTCATTTCATTTTCTTGTGCACAATAGATTTATAGAATTATCTCAATACCTAGAGTAATACCTTCACCAAGAATGATCCTAAGAATGGATAACGATCTTCCTCCACCTCCCACTCTCAGGTCAAGAGAGATCCAGGAGAATGCTTTAGAAGCAGTTCTTGAGGCGATCGAAGGCGGATGATGCAAGTGATGCGATCTGTTGTGCTAGCACCCGAAGATTCATATATTGACGTTCAAAGATTTTTGGAACATTTTCGGATCACCATTAGAGGGATTTGATTTTATTCATACAACTTAATGACGAAACAATACATATCTATTTACCGATCCATCGATGAAGAGAATTCCAACAAGGCAATTGTTTAATTAATTATATTGATTATAAATAATATGTGATGATCCTCTATCTGGCTCCATATTTCTATCCCTTATCTATATTATTTGATTCAATTACATAGATAAAAAAATTTATCATTGTGTAAATATTTGATTGATCATTGATCATGGAAAAAAGAAAAGTTGGGAACTACCCATCGCACACTTCCGCTATGCGGAAAACCTACAAGTGGTATCAGTGAAGTTAAAAAAATATTTTGAATTATTTAAAGATTATTGATTTATTTAAACATTTTTAATTTAGTTTTCAATTCGTGTTTAATCATTATTTTAATCTGAATTGTGAGATCTGCTTTTTCCCCCTTCATTTTTCATAGATATAATCAAATCGTTTGCTTTTATGAATGAAATAAAATTGAAGATCTCATCTAGAAGTTCCAATGATTATGTATGGATAACATAGGAGCACACACCATGTAACTTCAATTACATGTAGTGTAATTATGCTCAATGCATCCAAAATTTATTCGGTAATTAATTAAAACCATGGGCATTGATGACATGTGTGGAATTTATTACTTACATCACATGTTTACTAGGCCAGGGTGGCACATGGTTAACTAGAGTACACACCATATAACCTATGTACATGTTGTGTAGTCCCATCGATTCAAAAAAGGGTCATCTGTTTTATAGAGGACCTACCTGACTGGTAGCCATATAACTCGAATTCCACACGTTGTATAGCCCTTTTACACACCATGTAGTCCATTTTTTCCATGTTATGATTAACACATTGAGTCCCTATGTGTGTCCCTCAGACATATGGTGAGAGATGTGCATGTCAGGTAGCTTACCTGTACACACCATGTTCTTATACCAAATTACATAGATTTAAAATTTATTTATTATATTATGTAAACCGTTCGACATGTTCTTGAGTGTGGTCATTAAGTTGATTAAACAATTCATGTGGTGAGTTTTAATATTCATATATATAGATATGTTTAATTAATAAATGTGTAATGTTCATATATGTATATCATGTTTAAATCATAATATTGTTATAACTCTATGTGAATTGAAGCATAACACATGACCGAAAAATCATGTAATTCATGTAATCATTATGTTGATAGTACACGTCATGAAAGTACATGATATGTCTTGTATGACATATGTTAAAAGAGTAAAAATTATACGAGTATAATACATGTTGGGTAGAATAAAATGGGCATTCACCCTGTTTCCTCCAAGGTACATTTATGTACACAGTTAATTTTAAATAAATTTTTTAAATTTGTTTAAAATTATGAAGGATGAGAATCACAAGGAAATTCAAATGATAATTAAGATAAACGAATTGATTAATTATAGATAATAATTAAATGATTTGATCATGATTTATCTTATATATGAACGATTAAGAATTGAATGCTAGTTTTATTAACTGAATAAATCATTGCATGTGTGTAAATGATCATGATTATAGACCAAACCTTGGTATGAGATTTGTTTCATTTAATTTGTTATTAAATTAAATTGTTGGCATGAATACCTTATATCCTCTTATTATGTAAGCGCTTGCATGCCAATGTTTTCTTTTATGTAAAAACTTTTCGCTCACTTATTTTTGAGTAAAATAATATATAATAGATAGAGATCCCAATCTAGTGGAGGTGGTTCAAGTTTGGAGATGAGGTTAAACCAATTCAAGAGAGATACATTGGTTTGTAGGTGTAAATGTGCAACATGAACCCTAATTGGTTCAAGGTGTTTTTCCCCTAGGATAGTGGTTAGTTTATCAAATTCTAGATAAACTGAAAATTATTAAATACTTATGATCATATGACTTTATTATTTTATTTCTATCAAGTTTCGTGTTTATTTCCTTATGGATGTTTTGTCGCGATCAGATAATTTAATGAAATTAACGAGAATAAAATATAGAACTAAAATAAATTGGATTATGCATAAATACTATCTAAGACATGGTTAATCACTTAAGTAAATCCACATAATATTAAAAAACATGTAATAAAGATAATAATTGGAAATTTATGCATAAAGGATAAAATCCATCAATTATATATATTAATCCAGAATAGCCTTCCACCACTTTAGTTAATATTTAACCATAGTTAAAAGTGTTTGACCATCCAATGTTAGGGTACTTTGAATTATCAGAAAATTATAACTTGATGTTTTGGGTTGACTTAACTTAGTTGACACCAATGGTTGACAACTAAAGAAATAATTTGTGTAACTGATAGGAAAAGGTTGAGGAAATATAATTTAAGGTTTTCGGGATTGGGGAGTCCACTCAGAAGATCAAGGAATTGTGAGTTAATGTAGTTGTTATTTAGAATTCCTACAAAATACCATTCATGATTCATGACCAACCAATGTGGAGAGAATGAAAATGAGAAAATGGATCATTTCCACTAGGATGTCAAGGAAATAGTATATTCCAAAACCAATGGTGAGGGAAATTGGATTTTGATAAAATAATGGGAGACTAATAAAAATAATATTTAATTATTTATTTGTCTAAAATTTATCAGATAAAGTACTAAAATTCATCTAATCATATTTGTAGAAACAATAATAAAAATGGAATAAAATATATCATTGTGATCCATAATTGAGAAGGAATACCTTCTCACTAGCATAAATATACAAGAATGGAAAAGGAACCTACATGTCATCCTTCACCATGAAAGGAAATTATTTTCATTTTAAGAACCATTTTCTTAATGCACCTAGAAATAAGGCTAATGAGTAAGAGTAAAAACTCTATGAGAAAAATATGAATGATTCCACATTTGTTCAATGTTTCATGCCATCATCCATGTACAATGAGATTTTAAAGCAACATGAGTACATGTATGCATATAGCATGATGTATCACCTTTGGGATCTCTATCAAGAGAATGTGAGACAAGAGAGGTACTAGATATCCAATGCTTTGTTTACAACTATGCTTGGAGAGTTTTCACTAGTTGGGCCTCATGTATCAAACTTATTGGATAGATTGAATTCTTAGACAAATTAGGGATTAAATTCCTAAATGATTTGTGTACAAATATCATTCTTTCATCACTACTTAATACCTTCTCTGTATTTATTGTTAATTACAATATGTGTAATAATGAGAAGATTCTTTTAAAACATCTTAATTTAATTTGATATGTGGATAATTACATGGAACGTTCTAAACCCATGATACTTATGTTGAATAAGAAAAGAATGAATAATTCAATGGGTCCCAAGAATCATAAATAGTCTAAATCGTTCAAGAACTATCCATCCAAGAAGAAGAATATCCAAAGGCAGGGCAAAGAAAATAAGGTATTATGATTTTCATATAGAATTTCGGGACAATGGAAGAGGAACTGCACTCATAAGTATGGGGAAGCTAATTTTTTTATCAAATATAAACTTTCTATATCTACATATTGGGTGTTAGATTCATCTTGTGAGGCCAAAATCTATATCCAAATGCAAGATATAATTATATTTAAAAAGATTTATAGATTGATGTAGATCTAAGAGATGCTAATAGAGTGATAATGACTTCCCTATCCATTGGT
Source organism: Viscum album (assembly GCA_963277665.1). NCBI lineage: Eukaryota > Viridiplantae > Streptophyta > Magnoliopsida > Santalales > Viscaceae > Viscum > Viscum album. The sequence goes on from OY728166.1 coordinate 306,553,251, forward strand.
GACTACAATATTTCATTTCCAACTAGAATTATTTTGATTTTAAAATATTTTTATTATGTACTTATGGTTACCAAGAATATAATTTATGTATCATTCTTAGATACAGATGGGTTTATTTTTATGTTTAGAAATAAATTTTTTTTCTTTTATAAAGACAACATATGTTATGGTAAGGAATATTTAAATAATGATCTCTATGTATTAAATTAATAAAACCATGTATTGGAAATTGATAATGAATCATGCTCACACGAATCATATAACCCCCAGCTTTGGAATCACTATCTTAGTCATGTAAACGATAATCATTTGATAAATATCATTCAAGACGGCTATTTAGACTCCTATCAGATGAAAATATGTCATTATTTTTTACAAGGAAAATTGACTAATCCACTATTTGGTGGACATGGTTAAAGGGCCACAATGCTTTAGGTTTAGTGCACACTGATGTGTGTGGACAATTTTCAATAAAAGCAAGAGGTGGATATTCTTACTTCATAACTTTACTGATTACTGAGTGGATATTGACATATCTACTTAGTGAGGTATAAGTCCATGTCCTTTGAGAAATTCAATGAATTCAAGATTGAAGTAGAGAATCTACTTTGTAAGAAGATAAATAAGCTTCGATCAGGTCAAGGTAGTAAATCTCTTAACCAAGAGTTACGTGGGACCCTAGGACACCCTAAGAGGGGAGGGGTGAATCAGGGAGTCAAATGATTCTTCTAAAGTGATAGATATTGGTCCCATGTTGATAGGAACTCGTTAAACCTGTATGATGGATATGATAAGTAATCAAACATTCACATGCAAAGAGACAGTACAATGAAATTTTAATTGGTTCACCAGTAAGGGCTATGTACAAGGAGCATATGTCGATAGTGTGTTGGTCATACCTAAGTCCACTAATCTTCACTATTTGTGGATTATAGATGTTCAATCATAGTGACTATGTTCCATGAACACTGCCTTTACAAGATTTTAGGGATAGCTCACTGCCTCCCTCCTATCACTTCTATTGACTCCCCATAGCCCACTTACTTGGGTTATTACTTACTCAATTTACTGACTTGAAGGTATATTAATTGAATTTTGATTAAATCCTTTGTATCTGACTTGGAACTAGACTCTGCTTACACCATAGACCTGAGTTGATGCACTCAGAAAGCGTGGTCCACCTAAACCTGATATTCAATATTGCATTTTGTGAAGCTCCTTCGTCAAGCACCCCTACCATCAAGCTCACAGAGAAATCCATATTTGTAAAGCTCTCTTTCCTATGAGAAATCATATAATTTTCATCTTATCCTTGAAAAACTCATTTGAATTAAGTTGGGGTAGCCTCATATTTATAGGCTTGTCCATTCTCAAAGCTCCAATGCCTCCATTTCATTTTCCGGATCTATTAAAAACATCTTCATGGTGCACATCCTTTAACGAAGAACCATGGAAATTTTCCATTCTCAATGCTCATCATAATCATATATATTTCCATCAAAACCCTTCATTGTGCTTGCCTTAATCGTGGAGTTTTACGTCAATGACTGCAAAGCTCTAATTCTTGCAATCGTGAAGATCACCTACTCCATTCGTGATGCATATCATAATGCGGAGCACATCGTCAAAATTCATTAATCCTTGGAAAAACACAACTTCTAAAGCCCATATTCATGAAACTCATGGATTTTGAATATTTTCCTTAGGCATTAAAGAAAAATCACTTTTAGTAAATAATGAAATCCTCCAAATTTAGACCCCAAAATATTCGAAAACACTGGGAAACGACATCACCTTCAATACTATTGTCAGCTTTAATTGTAGGAACCCTTTACCTAAAAAAACCAGATCATCCATATAAGGATTGAAAACAAACAAAAACCAAACTCTATTTCCAACAAATAAATTCATTTATTCCAACAAGATCATCAACTTTATATGAGTGTTTGGGATTAAATCTCAACTCAATCCGCCTTATACAGCACAGTGGAATGGTGTTATTGAAAGGATGAATCATACATTCTTAGACATAGTTAGGTTGATGATGATTCATGCCGATATTCCATTATACCTTTGGGTATATGAATTAAAAACTATGGAAAAAAGATTAAACGAAGTTCCAACTAAAGAGGAAAATAGAATTCCCTTCGTGTTATTGAGTGAAAACAAACTCATTTTTTCACATACATGTGTATGGGGTTGCGAGATATTTGTTAAGGCCTTGTCATGAAAAAAATAGTACCTCAGGGCACAAAGTGTATATTTATAGGGTATACAAAGGAAACAAAGGGATACTACCTATAAAGCCCATTATACAAGAAACTGATTGTCAATAGACAATACATCTTTCTTGAGAGGGATAACATCCTCAAAAAGTATAGCGGGAGCAAGATTGAATTTGGTAAAGTGGATGCTCAAGGTACACAAGAGTTGGTACAGGAATAGATTTCACAGGTCCCCATGGAAGAAGTAGTTCCGAAGGAAAAAGTACTATGTAGGATCATAATAGAGGTAAAAGATCCATAGGGATATTTTTTTCAAATCATCGAATATGGTGAATTAGTATTGGTTGAAAATGATGAACATCTATCGAATAAGTTGGTAGTAGAGATCTAAAAAGTGACAATATGGTAATAAACCATGAATTATGAAATGGATTCCATATATCAGAAGAAATTTTGGGTTCTATTTGATGTTCTAGTTGATGTAAAACCCATTGGATGAAAATGTGTATTCAAGAGGAAACTAAACATGGAAGGTAAAGAAAATACCTATAAATAAATGATAGTGGATAAAGGGATTAAATGACATCAAGTAATTGACTATGATGAAACATTTTTACCATTTCCATGATTAAATCCATCATAATTTTACTTTCTATAGTAAATTACAGTGATTATGAGATTCGGTATATGAATTTCAAAACTGTATTCCTTAATGGGAACCTTTAAGAAGATGTATATATGACACATCCAGAAGGTTTTGTGGCTTCAAGTGATTCCAAGAAGATTTGAAGTTTTATAGATCAAATTGTAGATAAAATCAAGCATCCAGGTCATGGAACATTCGATTTGATAAATCCATAAAAGAATTTGGATTCATTAATAATGAATTTGAGTCATGTGTTTACAAGAGTTTTAATGTAAATGTAGTTGTTATCCTAGTATTTTATGTTAATGAAATATTGCTTATTGGAAACAACATACATATCCTATAGTCTGTTATGTATTGGTTAAACAAGCGTTCCTCCCTGATGGACCGAGGTGAAGCATCCAATATTCTAGGGATCAAGATAATTTGTGAGAGATCCAAGAGGCTGATTCGACAAATTCAAAGTAAGTTTTTTTGACCAGATACTAAATGGATTTTGTATACAAAAAACTAAGAGCGTATTGGTTCTACAGTCCCATGGTTTATATCTTTCTATGAAAATTTTTCCACTGACATAATAGTAGAAAGAGAGAATAAGAAAGATCTCATACGCTTCAGTGATATAATCAATCATGTATGCCATTTTATGTAATAGATGTGATGTTTTATATTCTTTTATCATGGTACAAAGATATCAATAAGATCCAAGAGAACAAAATTGGTCTAATATAAAGGTAATCCTAAAGTATCTAAGAAGAAATAATGATATTTTCCTGGTGTATAGAGGAGATGAGGAGCTGGTCATCTGGGATTATATTGATGCTAGTTTTTAGATTGTTTAGAATGATCCGAAGTGAAATTCAGGAAATGTTTTCTATATCAACAAATGAGCTATGATCTGGAAGAGTTCAAATTAACCAGTTGTCGTTGATTCTACAATGGAGTACGAGTACATAGAATATTCTTATGCATCCAGGGAAGCAATTTTTATTTAGAAATTCTTATAGTATCTTGATGTGGTACCTAGTATTAAAGACCCTGTCACATTTTATTATGATAATAATGTGAATAAGACTCTTGAAAAAGAGCCAAGGTCACACCAAAAGACAAATTACATACTACAAAAGTGTCACCTCTTGATAGATTTTCATCATAGGGGTGAAGTTGTAGTAAGTAGATTTCCCATGGAAGATAACATGGTAGACACCTTGACTATAGGCATATCTCAGTAGAAGCATGAGTATCATGTGGGAGCTAGAGGACTAAAGGTTGTTAGCAGTTGGCTCTAGTGAAAGTGGGATTCTGTTGGAGTTTGTGCCTTAGAACCAACTTCTATGCACTTTATGATAAATTTTATTCATAGCTTGTGAATATTAATAACCTTATTATAACATCATGATTTTTATTCTACGTAACATAGTATATAATAATGTCCGAAGAGTATTTATCTCACTAAAAGGACATGACAGTTCCTCGCTATGACGAGAACCCTGAAGTGCTACGACACTATTCTTAAATATATGTTCTATAACAAGATGATATAATTTAAGGGATGCAAATGATATAGGCTATATGGGGAGAGGAATTATAGTACTTTGAGGAAACTTCTCATGGTGTGTTTCCTTGGTAATATTCAGTAGGATATTATGATAATGATACCATCTATTAGGAAATACACATTTATATTTGTCATTGGATGTTCCTATGTATGGACATGTGTATTGGTCCATAGACTTTATGATTGTTATTAATGATTATTATGAGTTGCGTACTTTTATGTATTGATGAAAACTATAATGAAATATTTTTAAGGTGAATAAGGATACATTGGGTGCATCACGAGTAATATTGCATTAATTAAAAGAATTATATTACATAGTAAGCATTTGTATGAATAATTTTTCCATTTAAGCATTAAATTCTATGTTTATGGGTGTCTTGCCCTGTTTCTAGATGTTAACATTGGAATTTAGGTTTCTTGACCTAATTCCACTGATAAATTGTCCTAGAGTATCACAAACTAAGTGTATCTATGATCATAGTTAAATAATATATTAAAATTTATTATTTAACACATTGAATAAATAATATTTTTACACGTGGTTTAAAAATAAGTAAAATTTTCGTGATCACATTTATTCAATCTTATTGTTATGTGGAAGAATTTAATGTGAGAGTAATATTTAATTAATATGTAATTTCTATTAAGTGAATTTAATATTTATTTACTTATTATAGAATAATGAAGTGATATTTATTTAATAAATAAATAGTAATTATTCACGTCCTGAAAAATATTGTGGATGAATTGTGGACCAAGTTTAATAGTCCTGTTAGAAATAATAAATATTAATTATTGTTTTATTAAATAGTATTTAATTTAATTCTCTTGTTAAACAAATGTTAAAAAAAATATTATTATTATTATTTGACATGGGGTTCTACAAGGGATAAATAAATAATAAAGGGATCTTTTTCTATTATTTTATTTTAACCTTATCAATATATAAACCCAATTATATTATTTTCTATGGAATCCAATACATTTTTTTTGGTTGTGTACAGTGGATTTGGAGAATTCTATCAAATCGTAGAGAGCTCTGTTCTCTAAGAATACTCCTAAGACCAAAGAGCGATCTTCCTCCACCACCCACTATCAAGTCAACAGAGATCTAAGAGAATTATTTGGAAGTAGTTATAGATGAGATCAATGGTAAATGATGCAATTGATGGGATCTACCATTCTAGCACCCAGATATTCTTATGATGATGTTCGGAGATATGTGGAATGTGTGTGGATCAGTGGTAGAGAGAATCTGATTTGATTCCTACAATGCAACGAAGGAACAATGTATATCTATTTTCAGATACATCATCAAATAAAGACCTCAGACATAGTAAAAATTTAAATAATTAAATTGATTATTAATAATATATGATGATCTCTATCTAGTTTCAACATTCTATACCTTATCTATATTCTTTGATTCAATTCCATATATCATGAAATTTATTATTCTGTAGATATTAGATTGATTATCAATCATAGAAAAAAAATCAAAGTTGGGAACCTCTCATTGCATAATTATGTTGTACTCAGAACCTAAAATCTACAGTGAAGGCCATTCATGGGGCATCGTTATTGTTTGTATCGAGAGAGGGACTGTTATGGGTCGGTGGGGGTTAGCATTCATCGACAAGGGAGCGGGGTCAGGGGTCAAGGGTCGGTATTGAGGATGGGGGATTAGTGGATGGTGATCAATGTTAAACAAGGGGGTCTACATCGAGGGAGGGGGAGTCAACGGTCGATGGTTGAGGGAGGGGGTTCAACATCATTGGAGGGGTATTCAGTAGGGTTCTTCTGGGGGGGGGGGGTTGGGTGTCGTTATCATAGGGGTTGGGGTGGAGTGAGGGTGGGGTGGGGTAGGGTAAATTAGGTTTTTTAAGTATTTAGGGGTGGTTTAAATAAAACATCCGATGAAACTAATTAATAGTGGAAGATTTTCAAAACTTCCACTATATTTTATAAAATATTTGAATAATAATAATAAGCAGTTGTTTTTAGAACTTCCTTTAATAAACTGATGAGAATCCTTCATTATTCTGTAGTGGTCAGGGCATTACGTTATTATTGCATGAATAACAATGATTCTTACAACCAGTTATCACCATCATGAAAAGGTTTCACTCTATGTCATAATCTCTCTATGAATTGAAGTTTTCTATAAGTATCTAACAATATTAATTGGTCTACTCTCAAGTTTAAGCAACGATAATCCTCATTTTCACATCCTATGATGTAGTACATTCTAGAAAGTCAAATCTATTATTTTATAAAAACTATAACTAACACCTTTATCATTATATGTAATTCACTTCTCCATTGAAATATATATTTGAATTCATAATTACATAAAAAAATCATATGAAGTCATTTTTAGAATTATTTTATGTGGTTGAAGATTTAAAAAATCATACGCTTAATATTTTCAATTTTATCTATAGATTTAAATTATTTTTAATATATATGACCATGTAAATGATAATTAACCATGGAAAGAGAAAATAAATGTGACATGATCATGAAAATTTATATACTTATTTGTATATTAAATAATGATAATTATGTTTTGACCTTAGGGTAACACTCTATAAGACTCACTACGCTCAATATACAAAATCTAGTAGTGTCCTTTGATTCATCTTGCTTGGATTAAATTTACCTCCAATATTGAATCAACTCATATTTTTAAAACATTATTCTCATATAATGTAACCACTACTATAAATTTAGGTTTATCCAGTGCTAGCCTTTATCAGTGTAGGCTAGAAGTGCTAATAATGTCCACCTTTATCAACTCTAGAATACAACACTGATAAAGGGTACCATTTATTAGTGCTAAAAACACTTATAAAAGTATACTTTATCAACACTTTTTACGAGTGATTCTAGAAGTGGTCTTTACCAGCGCTAGAAAAAAGCATTAATAAAGGTTACCTTTTATCAGTGCTAAAAAATCACTAATAAAATCCATTCTTGATTAGTGATTTTATTTGAGCGCCGTTAAAAGCCATCCTTTATCGGAACTTTTCTTAGCGCTAATAAAAAGTATATTTCATAATATATATATATATATATATATTATTAAAAGTCATATATTAATATATAAATATATTGATATTGATATAAATGCAATATATTTTATTAAATATTATTTATAGACGACTAAATATTCATTTACCCTTAATGTATAAGATATTTAGTAAAAAATAGATTATAAAATAATAATAAAACTATATTAATTAATAATTTGATAATTATTATCAATTAATAGTCATTTAATAACAATTATATGACCTGAAATTAAATAAACTAATGAATAATATAAGATAAGTTGAAAAAATGACATGACCTTCAAACAGCCATAACTTTTGATCCGGGTGTCTGTTTGGGCTCTCCCATATATCAAATCAAATCCTATGAAGAGATCTATGCCATATTGATTTATTAAACCCTGATTAATTTTATGTGGTTAAAAAAGGATGAAGGTCCTCCAAAACTGAGTTTTTATTAGGGATACCCTAATTTTTTAACATTCGATGGATTTCAGCTTAGTTTAAGAGGGTCTTCTTATACATTTTCAATTGAGACTAAATTTATTCTTAGGGATTACATTTATATGGATATTATGGTTTTAAAATTTTATTATTTTTCATATTTTGGTTTTATTTTAAATTAAATATATGCATGTTTTCTTATATTTTCATCTAATAAATCAATTGTGCAAATAAATATTTAAACATATTTACATAAAAATTTATTTCTAAATATTTAAAATACATTAAAATAAATAATTATTATTCAGTTTATTTAAAAAAAATATCAATTTTATTTAACTTATAAAAATGTATTGGCATATATATATATCTGTATATATATATATGTATATATATATACCTATACAAGTAATGTTTATATATAAATATTTGTTTGTCAATAAAAAATTATATATTTATGTGTATATTGTAATATATGTAATTATCTATGCATGTATGTGCAAAATATAAATGTGAATATATGTGTGTAAATATGTGTGTTTGTGTGTGTGTGTCAATATTGTGTAAATACATCATATATAAATTTATTACTATAAATATATCATTTTCATTAAATATAGTACATAAACATATTTATAGTAAATATTTATAAATACATTATAAAAAAATTATATCTAAATATAAAATTATTTTTTAAATATGTATAAATATATATGTAATGTATAAACATATAAATTTATTTGTAATTTATAAAATTTATATCTAAATATAAAATATATAAACATATTTTAAAATTTTATTTAAAAATAATTATATAAATCATATGGAATTATTTATTATCAGTTTTTTAAACAATATATAACCATTTTATATACAATATAAAAATATATGAATATATATATACTTATACAAATGTATATATAATGTTTATATATACAAATTTCTATGTACTAATAAACAAATATATATTTCTATTTATATTCTGATATATGAAAATGAATATTAATATATAATATATAATATAATTAAAAAATATACAAATATATATATATCACTAACACACACCAATATATATTTTATAAATTTATTTCAAAATAACATATGAATATATGAAAAAAGGTGTATGTAAATATATATATATATATATATATATATATATATCATAATATATATAGTAAAACAGGCTTGGTGGAGTGGTAAATGCATTCAAATATCACAACGGAGGTCCAAAGATTGAATCCAGGTGTGTGCATACGGGTGAAGCTGGGTAGTGGAAAATCACTAACAAAGGGTCCCCCCGAGCGTAGAGAAAGGGGAGATGGTAGCATGGGTTCTGGGTAGGAGCATGGGGTTGGGTGGCTAAAAAGTGTTCACAAAGGGTTAATTCCAAGAACTGACAAAGGTGGGTTGCGCTCGATAGAAAATATTTTTTTTTCAAATTTTATCAGAGTTAAAAAAAGAACTGATAAAAAATTACTTTCATTAGAAATTTTTAGCACTAATAAAGTTTTCCTTTATCATAACCTTTTCTTCACACTAAAAAATGTCGACATTTAACAGCTCTTCGATTAAAAGTGTTTATTTAGCACTCATAAAACCAATTTATAGCATTTTTAAAAGTGTGATCTACAGTAGTGAACTCACAAATATGTGAGAGGTGCCTAAGGTATGGAGTTATATAAAATTAATCATGGAAACATAGGTCTTTATATTCTAGGAGAGTGGTAGAGGGGGATACTACACAAATCATCAAATAATTAAGTAAATAGTATTTTTTACAAGTTATATTACTATTCAATAATTGAAAATAAACTAAATAAATTTAAGTATACACAAGTAGGTCAGCTAAAAATCACTCTCCACATAATCATTTTTCAAATTTTATTTAAGGTCTGTTAATTATTCTAAAATTTGGGTGAGTATTAGGGTGTTCATCGAATGAACATGAAAATGGATGAGGCCTATGGAGTGTATGATCTATATTAAATGTAATAATGTTGATGGATATCACAATCATAGCAGGCAATTTTCACCAGCCTCTAAGGGAATACATTGGCCTTTGGATCCTCATTTGTAACAAGAAGATCCTGAACCACCAAAGGGGTGTTAATGCCTTCTTCCAAAGTAAATGGTGATTCATGAATGAAGAGGGTTTCATATTGGAATTCAAACATTGATGTGAGGGATCAAAACCCTTATATAGACTCTATGAGGAGGGGTTGTTTGGTGTGAATTTCCTTCATACATCTTTTGATCCCTATAAATAAATAAAAGACAGCATCCCCCATTAAAATATTTTATTTTTTCAACATTAATCAAATGTTAAACACACATGAATCTTAACTACCTTCATCTTTGATTTTTTTATAAATTTTAAAATAAATTATTTAAATAATAGTAGGGTTAAAATAATTTTAAAATTATTACAAAATGGCGGCAAGTTCGATGTTACCTTTCAGTTTAATTGATATGTTGCAAGGACGATGCCACCTTTGCACACCATTGACCTAAATCGATGACATGGAAAAGGTGGTATCGGTGATGCCACCTTTACCCCAACCCCCTATAAATAGGCACTTACACCTCCCCCTTATCCTCACTCACTTCACCCCCTCTCTCTAATTCTACTCCCCCTCTCTCTCTAATTCTTCTCCCACTCTCTCTCTACACTTTGCTCGATGCTTCCTCCTTTGTGTGTATTGTTTTTGGTGGTCTAAAAGGAGTGAAAATTCTTTTGAAGGATCATATATAGGTATTATTTCTTATTTTTTTGAGTTATTTATTTATTTAGTTGTTTTGTTTTTAGTTATTTTTAAATATGTTAATTACTTAGTTGTTTAGTTTGTAATATATAATTTAAAAATAATAGTTAATATTAGTAAATAAAATATTAATGTTTGTTTATGAGTTTTGAGTAAACAATTTATAATTAGTCTTAATAATGGATATATTATTATAATTAGATTATTATTTAGCATATCTTAGTTGTTTTTAAATATTAGTGACATAATTGGGAATTAATATTAACAAAACACTATAGAAATAATTGTTTACTAATAATTAACTATTAAAGAGCAGATGATTAACTAAAGATAAATTATTGATTAAGTATTGATTAACTAATAAATAACTAAGGATTAAGTAATGATTAGATAATGAATAAAAAATAATTAACTTAGGACTAACTTAGAATCAAGTAATAATTAATAATGATTACCTAATAATTAAATAATGATGAACAATAATTAAAAAATAACAAAAATAAAGTACTTAACTATTAATTAAGTAATGGTTAACGAAAGATTAATGAATGAGTAAGGAATAATTAATTAAGGATTAACTAATATTTATCAAATTATTAGATTATAATTAACTAATAAATAAAAAATGATTAAAAAAATTAACTAATAATTACTTATTGATCAACTACAAATTAATGAATAATAGAGCATAAAGTAACAACTTGATATCTATTAAATAACTAATGATTAAAAAGTGATTGATGAATGATTAAGGAATAATTAATTTAGTATTAACTAATGGTTAGCTAATGATTAGCTAATAATTAACTAATGACTAACAAATGATTAACAAATTATTAATGAATAATTAACTAAAAATTATGTAATGATGAACTATAAATTAACTAAGAATTGATTATAAATTAACTACTAAATATATATTAATTAATTAATTATTAATGAGTGATTAATTCAGGATTAACTAATGTTTAAAAATTTATTTTCTAATAATTAAGTAATGATTAGATAATGATAAACTAATAATTACTTAATGACCAACAATTAATCAACTAATAATTACATATAAGATAACAACTTAAATAACGATTACATATTAATTAAAAAATAATTATCTTTAAAGTGTCAAAATAATAACTATTATTTAAGGAATGATTAATGAGTGTTTAATGAATGATTAAGGTGTGTATAAATTAGGATTAACTAATGTATAATGAATGATTAAGTAATGAATAACTGATGATTAAACAATGATTAAGTAATGATTAAATAATTATTAAATAATGATTAAATAATTATTAATCATTGATTAATAAATGATTATTCAATGATTAAGGAATGACTACCTTATCAATAATTAATGATTAGGTAATTATTAAACATTAATTATTTAATGATTAATTATTAATTAACTTTAGACTAACTACTCAAGAACTAATAATTAATGAATGATTAACTACTGACTTAATAATGATTAACTAAGGATTAAATTATTATTAATTAATGATTATCTATTGATAAACATTGGATTAACATAGAGTTAACATAGGATCAAATATGGACAACTGCATGAAAAGGAGGTTTAACTACACAACTGATTTATTACTCTTGTGATTTAGATGATTCATACCTTATTTCACACCTGGTTTGATACTCTTAATGGATACGTTTTAGATGATTCATGTTATCTTTATAAACCACTGAAAATACCTTAAGGAATATTAAAAATTGTACAACCAGACAATAATATCATCTTTTAGGATATAATAATTCATTCTAAAATTTCAATAAAATTATGATTATGTAGTTATCTAAGAAATGAAATCCCTAACTATATATTACATGTGGATGTGGATCTTGCATAGATGTACCTAGGTGTAACAACACTGAAAAAACTATGTTGAGCTAAACTCGATCAGGAACTGGTGCATGAGAACTAGTCTTGCTTCACACCTGGTTTGACACTCCTAGGGGGTATGCTTTAGATGATTCAAATTCTCTTTATAAACTATTGAAGATAAATTTAAGAATATCAAAAAATGTGTTCGACTCCTCATGTGTTGATCCTGTTTTAATGATCACAAGTCCTATACATTCAGTGAATCATGTTAATCATGTTTAATCTTTTTCAAGTCATGTGTAAAGATGGTTTGTTTATTTATGCTTTAAATAAATTTTCTCAAGATCATGATTCCTATAAATCATGACTGATTTTTGTAAGAAATATTTAATTTTTTTTCTTTTATGAATGATTATGTCTAATTAACACTGTCAATATTATTGCTTAAGTCAATATATAGATATTTTGCTAATTTGGAGAAACCGTGAGTCTGCCACCGATTCTGGTTTTCTAGAAAGTGACCCAGGCACCGTGACCCAGACACCGTGACCATACACCATGACCGAGACACTATGAACAGACACCGTGACCAGACACTGTGACTAGAAACCATGAACAAACATCGTGAACAGACACCGTGACCAGGCACCGTGAACCATACATCATGATCCTAAAACTGCATTTGTGCTACTGGTTCTCAATCTCTATAAAACTATGACATCATGAATGTCTCACTGCTCAAAGGAAAAGAAAAAGACACCATTTTGTGGTGACACAGTTTCCAAGTGACATAGTTTCCAGATAGATTGTGACATTGTTCTTTAATCTATTTTGTCATTTTCAATTTAAATTCTAACGGTCGTATTTGAGTATTTTAAATGCACTAACATAATTAATATTTCTTTGTAGATAAGTCACCAAACAGTACAAGGTATGAGGTGCAGAATACATTCATCATGTTGGCTCCAACACATGCACTCCAGGAATAAAAAGAAAAGTGTGGCCCTAAAACAAAAAGGGGTGGTAGAGCAGCAGAAGTGTGAAAATTTTCAAAAGATAAATCATATATGCAACAATAATAATCTGAAGACCACATGAAGAACTCATGAATCTAATAGTTGGGATACCATATATCATATTCAATAACATCTTCACAATACAAATTCCATGAATAATATGAGCCAAATGTAACTGGAAATTAGAGCTCCAGACTTATGATACTTTGTTTCTTGCAATAGGACTCGATAATTGCATCTGATTTATCCTAGAAGTCCATATCTCTATAAAATAATACTCAGAGCACTTCTAACATTGTCTCATTATCTTTTCACTATTGTGAAATGTTTTTAACTTTCGAGTAGTGTGTGTGTGTCTGTATTAAGAACACACATTATTTCCAACCCAAAAATTAATGATACAAGATATCATTTCTCTCATATATTATTACACATTTTTACTCCCACGTGTATGTGTGGAAGAGGTCTATGTGCGACATGGTAGTTTCTAACCGTGAAGAACTGTGGAAGAGGTCGTCTGACCTGGAAAGTCTTGTGCACTGTTATTTTACCCGGTTTAGGGTGTGGATATTGTCTATTTATATAAACTTCTTGGTGGTAGGTGATCACCATGTTGAGTGGATTAGGTTTCTCCTTGATATTGACCCACTTATTTTATAATCTATGTTGTTTAATTTTGTTTTCTCTGTTTTACTATATAATTTGGAAAAAACTATATTTACTTTGATAGTTAATCTTGGACAAAAGTTATAATTGTTTTTCCTTATTACAATAGCTTTAAAAGTAATATCAATAACTCATATAGAGATTATTGAGAATTAATAAATCTTCTGAGAAGTTATTTAAATAGTCAAAATTTAACAACCGTATTACCATGATTAACTCGGATGTATTTATTTTTATTGGGGAACCTTTTTAAGAAAAATTTTGAAACATAAATTTTTATAGATACTCTATTCACCCCCCCCCCAGTGAGTACTTTACTCTGGACAATATTTGGTATCGAAGGAGTTTTTTCATTCGTATTAAGACTATATTTTTGAAACTATTCTACTGTGATTTTAGTTGTACTTTAATGATTTGTAAATTTCGGTTAGTTCTAAATTTATAGCTATATCAAAGTATTTATTTATTATGGATAATAGACTGGAAGGTTCTGCAACAAACAGACCACCATTCTTTAATTGGACTAATTATTCCCAATGTAAAATTAAAATGAAAATGCATTTAGAATGTATGGTTTTTGAAATTTGGTCTTCAATTATAGATGATTATAATATTCCTGCTACTGATAAAATCACTTAGGATGACCCAACCAAGACTTCTTATAATAAAAATTGTAAAGCCATGAATTTTTTATATTTCTATTTAGGAGATAAGGAATTTAACAAAATTTATGTATGTAAAACTACCCATGAAATTTTTTATACCTTGTCTATTTCACATGAAAGAAATTCTAGTGTTAAAGAAATGAGACTTAATAATTATACTATTAAATATGATAACTTTAAATTGAAAGATGATGAGCCCATTTCTGACATGCATCTTTTCTTCAACAAAATTTTCAACATAATGATATCTCTTGGAAGAGAAGAAAAAATCATGAGAATTCTCAGATGCCTACCTGATAGATGGAGATGAACCTCTGTCTCTATTAGAGATTCATGTGACATTATAAAATTACCTTTTAAAGAGATCGTTAGAAAACTAAAGAAGTATTAAGAGGAGATGAAAGTCAATAAGGAAGAGGAGGATGAACCCAAAATAAAATATGTTGCATTTAAGACCACCACCTCTAAACACTATGAAAAAAGGAAATTGGAAGTCTCTGTAGAATGTTCTAGCAGTGAACAATAATCACCTTATAGTTATGAAGAGATATATAAATTAGTCTGATGGATTAATATATTTCACAAGAAGAATAACTTTTTCAGAAATCCTAACTTCGAAGGAATATATGATTAAAAATGAAAATATGATAAATATTGGAAAAGAAGTGACAAGTCTAATGAGATAGTATGCTATAAATTTAGGAAAAAGTGACATATAAATTCTTACTATCCAAAGATCATGTATAAAAAGAAATATGAGGAAAAATGTAGAAGGTATAAAAAGGAAATGAGAGTAATGTGGAGTGCTTCAGAGGAAAGTTCACGTGACTTAGAATATTCACATGATGAATGGGCTAACAAATCCAATATGTGTTTTATGAAAAACACATCTGAGGTAACACTAGAATATCTTATACACAATTCCTATTATTCTAGAGATTAAAGTGATTATGAAAATATGTCTACTGAAGAAATGGTTGAGTACTAAAATATTCTTGAAGTGATATGTAATGAACTAAAAGATAAATACAAGTCCTTAAAGGAATATCATGATCTTACCTCAACTGTTAAATATGAACTTACTAGAGAAAGAGTGAATTATTTTCAATTAATCAATGAAAACAATGCAATAAATCTATCTAATAAGCAATTGAAAAATAACCTTAAAAGGTTTACTATTGGTAAAGATACTTTGGAAGAAATACTAGGTAAACAGATTTATCGTAAATATACTACTAATATGTTCTATCATGCTGGTAAAATAAATTTTGGAAGAACTAATTTTGTTTATAAATCTAAGACATATTGCTTTACTCTTTGTTTTGGAAAACATTCAGCTTGTTCAAATAATGATACACTCTCTACTGTTTCAAAATTTTCGGGACCAAATAGATTTTATTTATCGAACTGTTTACATAATTCTTATAGGAAACCTATGAGGAATATGTGGGTTCCTAATTCACTAGTCACTAATATTACTGGACCCAAACAAATATGGGTACCAAATTCAATTTTTATTTGACAATTTTGTAGGAAAATTTCTTAAAGAGATCTTATAAAAGCTTATGGTACTTCGACAATGGGTGTTCAAGACACATGACATGATACTATTAATTATTCAAGAAATTATTATAAATTTATGGTGTACATGTCACCTTTGGTGAAAATTCCAAAGGAAAAATCATTGGTCGTGGCACAAACGGGAACGATAACTCGGTTTTAATTTCCATTGTAGTTTTTTTATGGATTAAAATATAATCTACTTAGTATTTAACAACTATGTGATGATGGAGTTAAAGTAAAATTTGAAAATGATGCTTGAAATGATTATAATTCTAAAAACGAATTAGTGTTTTTTTATTGAGAAATGAAAAATTATACTCTGTTAACATAGATTTTTTAGTTTCTAAAAATGCTTCATGTTTAAGTGTATTTCACAATGAGTATGGGATTTGTCCTATAAGACTAGGACTCTCTAATAATTACTCCCTTAGAAAGCTAACTAGAAAATGGGTAGTTAATGATCTTCCCAAAAATGAGTTTCCAAATGATAAAGTGTGTAATCAATGTCAAAGGGGAATGAAACAGAAAATTTCCTTCAAACCAAAGAAATAAGTGTTCCCAGCCTCTTGAATTGGTTCACATGGATTTTTCTGGACCATCTATGGTTTCTAGTTTAAATGGGAATAACCATATTTATGTTCTTGTATATGACATTTCTAGATATAATTGGACTTTAATTTTGGCTCACAAAAGTGAATCCTACTCTCATTTCACCAAATATGATGAAACTGTAGAAAATAATAGCGGACTTAAAATTAAATCCTTAAGATGTGATCATGGTCCTGAGTTTGAAATTCAACATTTTGAATCCTTTTTCTCGCAACATGGATATAGTCATAATTTCTTTTCCCTTAGAAAACCTCAACAATATGGAGTTGTAGAAATAAGAAATTGTACCCTCCAAGAGATTTCTTGAACCATGCTTAGTGAATATGACTAACCTATTTATTTTTTGGCTGAATTTGTAAATAATGCATTCTATATAATTAATAGACTGTTTATTATAACCATTCTTAAAAGAACTCAATATGAGTTATGGAACAATAGAAAACCCAAAGTAAGCTACTTCAATGTTTTTTGTTTCAAAGTCTATATCCTTAATACTAAGAAAAATCTTGACAAATTTTCATCCAAGATTGATGAAGGAATACTTTTAGGATATTCAATCTCTAGTAATGACTATAGAGTGTTTATCAAAAAAACTAAATGTGTGGAAGAGTATATCCAGGTCAAATTTGATGAGACAGATCCACATGAGCCTAAGAACACTCTATTGAACCTGAAAGATGATATGTCATATCTGGACATCAAAGAAAAATCTTCTAACCATCCAATAAAGGAATCTATGAAAACTTATAGTTCTGGAAATTCTTTAGATTCAAGTCATTATTAACCCGAACCAATTAAAGAACCTGAAATTACTATTCCTTCTTTTACTAGAGCTATTAAAACCCTTAATAACCATTCTTTAGATGCTGTTATAGGAGATTCAGATAATGGAACTCAAAATAGATCTTCTCTTTGAAATTAGGTTTAAAATCAAGTTTTCTTGTCACAACTTGAACCTAACAACATCAATGATGATATCAATGATGTGTTTTGGGTGATAGCTATGCTATAAGAACTTATAATTTTGAAAGGAAAAGAGTCTGGAAACTTTTTGATAGACCCAAATAAACATTTACCATATGCACTAAGTGGGTGTTTAGAAATAAGGTAGATGAAGCTGTAAATATAGTTGGAAACAAGGATAGATTGGTTTCACAAGGGTGTAATCAAGAAGAAGGAATTGACCATGAAGATAACTTTACACCAATAGCTAGATGTGAAGCCATTATAATTATGATTTCTTATTCTTCACATCTAAATTTCAAACATTATCAATTGGATGTTAAGAGTGAATTCCTATATTGGTATATAGACGAGGATGTATTTGTTAAGGAACCCCCTTGTTTTACAAATACTCATTTTCAAAATCATATTTTTAAATTATCAAAAACATTGAATGGTTTACAACAATATCTAAGAGGTTGTTATTGATTAGATACTTTTATTATTTCCAAAGGTTTTACAAAAAAATAGATGATCCTACACTTTTTATAAAACGAATTTCCAATGATTTATTAGTAGTTCAAATTTATGTATATGATATTATCTTTGGATTTCAAAAAAATTATTTATGTATTGAATTTTTTGAAATGATGCAAACCGAATTTGAAATGAGTTTAATAGGTGAACAAAATTTATTTCATGGATTTCAAATCTTTCAAAATAATGATGGTATTATTTTAAATGAATGAAAATATACTAAATATCTTCTAATTTTTTTGGCATGGATAGCACTAAAAGTAGTGACACTCCAATGAGTACTTCTTGTAAGGTGGATCTCGATGAAGATGGAAAATCTATTGATGAAACCACTTACAGAGGAATGATTTGACGCTTACTCTACATAACTACTAGTCGACCGGATATTATGTTTAGTGAATGTATGTGTGCTCGTTTTCAAGAAAACCATAAGGAATATCATTTAAATATTGTTAAAAGGATTTTAAAATACCTCAAACATACACCAAATCTAGGATTGTTCAATCCCAAAGGATAATCATTTTGGATTAGTTAGCTATTCTGATGCTGATTTCAGTGGTTTGAAGTTGGATAGAAAAATAACCTCTAAAACATGTCACTTTTTAGTCATATCACTAGTATCAAGGTGTATTTGGAAACAAAACTCTGTTTCATTATCTACTGTCTAAGCTGAATAAATAGCTACTGGTAGTTGTTGTGCACAAATTTTGTGGATGAAATACACATTACTATATTATGGATATCAATTCAGAAATGTACCTATAAATTGTGACAATACAAGTGCTATTAACATCTCAAAAAATCTTTTTTCACACTCTTGTATAAAACATATTATGTAATACATCACTTTTTGAGATACCATTATCAAAAAGTTGATATCACTTTGGAATTCATTAGAACAAAATATCAGTTTGCTGATATATTCACCAAACCATTAAATTATGAAAGAATACATTACATCATACATGAAATGGGAATGATAATTCTTAAGTAGTAAGTGTATTTTTTCACAACTTAATGTCTCACAGTTTATGGTTTCATAATTCACTTTCTTAATATTACAATCTAACTCTCACAGTTCTGCATGTTATTATCTTAAAGTTTTTGTTTCAGGTTTACAGTCTCACAGTTACTATCTCTCAATTACCATCTAGCACATATTGTTTCAAACAATACGGTCACACTATTTTGAAGTCACATGGTAGATATAACAGCATGAAAACCTACTACGATCTCACCATGAAAACATGTTACGGTATCACCGTGAAAACATATTACGGTCTCACAGTCAAAGTCTTTTCTAGACTCACCATAAAGACACGTTATCATTTTACTTATATATTATACCTGTTATCATTTTATTTTTATATTTTATTCTTCTTCTTTCATGTGACTTTGAATTTGCGATGCTTAATATCCAAAAATGATAAAAACAAAAGAATTTTCACTATTTTCTTCACTCGATCCTTCTTCTCTTAAACCCAAAACCTTTATCTCTCAAACCGTAAGACCCCTTCAATCCTACGTCACTCTCTTGAACCTCTTGTTTAATTTTAGGGATAAATCACACAGGTCCATCAATTCTTGAGAAACACAAATCATAGAAGAAAATGCAAAGACCACTGAATATAGCACCCGAATGTCCTATGAATCCGAACCTTGTTGACAGAATAGTGGTACCGGAAAAGGAAATATACCCTAAGTAGATGTTGTAAAGTAATTATCTAGTGTTGAATGTACTAAAATAGCAGATATGATTATATTGGTTCAAAACAGGGAAAAGGTCGATTTACGGAAATCTTGTTGCTCAGTTTTGTCAGTTTGTTCAATTCTCATTTGATACCGAAGATGTTTATGTTGTAAGAATCTAGATCAATGGAAAAAGATGTACCTTTTCTTCTAGGTTATGGGATACATGCCTAAGGATACCTTATGAGGGAATTTTTTAGGACAATAATAGAATTACTCTTCCTCAAAGTGATATATTTTTTAAAAGAAGCCTTGGAAGGCTTGAATAAAAATAAAACAAAGAGAAGATCTATTGCTGCTGAGATGGATGGTGAAACTACATTATTGTTTAAGTTTTTTTGAATGTAATTAGTCCAATAAAATGATATTTTTATAGACTCAAGTATCCAGATTTATTTTTGATACATATTATGAAGAATGAACAAAATATTAACCTATTTAAGTATTTTATATCTCATATGTGTGAGTTGATAAAGAAAACCTCAAATTCAACCTCCTTGTTCTACATAAGGATGATCTCTGATATGCTTCATGCTAAAGGGTTGGTTGGACCAGATGAAGAAGTTATTAAGGAAAATAAATTTTGTATCTCAATGTTTATAGTCAAAATAATGAAAATCAGTTGTAATCCATGGAGAAAATCATTGGTGGAGGATAATTATAGTGTTTATGAAAAGTTCAACCCTCTGGAGAATTCCTCAAGACCTATGGACATTTCTGATCCTGGTCTGGATACCAATGAAATTATTTACTATCCTATTGAGGAGGAGGGAGAAGAAGATGATGTTGCACCTATAGAATAAATTTTACTCGATAAGGGAGATAGTGGACCTATTCATAAAGAAACATATGTTTGGGAAGAAGAACCTACTTCTAGAGAAGAGTCTGTGAGCAATCGTTGAGATAGTTGAGCTATTGGTGATATAGTTGACCTGTCGGTGAGACAGTTGAACCAACGGTGATTCCTTTTGTCTGTCACATCATGAAATGGTAGGTAACTTGAACTGATGGTATGAAATCTGCATCAGTGTCATGTGAAACAGTGAGTATTTTTTTTGTCATTGTCATGTGATGTGTTGAGTGTTTTGTATGTTGGTGTCATGTCTACTAGTGAGTCTTTTTTCTACCAGTTTCATGTCCAACGGTGAGCCTTTCCAATGGTATCAGCATCACATAATTAGAACATATGCATGTTTGATCTGTCTGTTAGTGATTAATATGTTTGTCAGTGAGTAACCTTCCTGTCGGTGTCAGTGATTCATAATTAGATAATTTTTAGATGTTCTGTCTATATTACATTTTAGAAAAGTTAGAGTGTGTTAAAATCCATAAACACATAGATAAGCTTGTTTAGACTTAAACACTCAAAAATAGATATATGATTTAAATGATCAGATATTCAAGATAATGCTTAGATATAACTTAGAAACATTAACATAAGGTAAGATATATGTTAATATATTACATGATTTGTGATAATTAAAACCATTATAGTTAGAGATTGCATAAAACAGCATCTATGGGCCAACAATTACCAACATAATCAGCAAAATTACATCAATAATTCCAATTAAAATACATTTAATTACAATTAGACATTTCAGTTTCACTATAATTTTTAGAAATGGAAAATTAAAAATTGTGATTCCATATTTATTTATTAAAATCAACTGAGAATTTTAGTATTTTTATTCAGCTAATTCAGCTTCAAAAATCATTCTTGAATTATCAATGAAATTTGAACACACTAGTTCAAAATCAGAAATAATTTATTGTTTCTCTAAATTGAAGGAATCCAAACATTCTCATGTTGTAGAAAGGATGCCAATTACATGATTTCCATCATCTAAATTCATTTCCCGCTTAGGATGGGGCCTAAAATTTTTCACTTGCAGTAGATTCATCCCTCTACTGAACCCATTAATGATTCATTCCACTTTCATTCCAACCCTTATTCCAATTAGTAAGTGGGTCATTCTTTTTATGGCATTATTACTCTTATCCCCACTTGCAATCATTGTGATCACCATTTTAATTTCTTTATGTCATCATATTGATCTATTTTCCAGCTAACTTTATAGATCAATCTCATTGATGTAGACCCACAATTTTTTCATCAAAACCAATTAAATTTAAGAGTTTCTTCAAACATTGTGTTCTCACCACTAGGTGACTAGTCCCTATAAATGTTTTCATAATCTGAAAAAAGATAAAATAAAAAATATTAAGTATCATATCACTAAAACACCACCTAACCTATCACATACCAAGTAAAGAAATGATTAAATATCAAATCATCCCTCTTGTTGTACCCCCACCTATAAAAGTTATAAAAACCATCCTTAATCTATATGTTTTGAAATAGAATAAAAATTTAATTAGATTCTTTGTAAATTTATAAATATCACACATTCCCTTCCTTTAATTATTTCCACAACAACAAAACAATCTCAATATGCATCATTTAACTCCTATTATCTTATACTAATAGATTCATGTAGCTTAGTTTATTCTTTAATAATGACCTTTTATAGTTCTATGCTCATAGTTTCTAATTATTTACTTATTTTATTAAATATAAAAATTATATAATTAATTAGGAATCCAAAAATATATGTATGTCAATCCTAAAACAAAAAAGTATGATGATGGGGTGAAATATTTCATCAAATTTGAAATGTTTCATGCATATGACCCTTCTCAAATCCTTTGACTCTGTTTACTCTATTTTTATTAAAGAATAATTAGTCTAATGGATTTAGAAGAACACTTGATTTGTCAAAGAATATATCAAAGTTATAAATTCTAAACTAAACATGGTAAAAAATGAATATATCTAGGGACTAGTATAACACTGTGTTTTATGGATCATCTGATACGATTACAACTATTAAGAATGATGAAGATTGTATCAAGGATATGATTACGTGTGTGAATGATGATGAAGTTCATATTGAGAAAATGATAATGACAATTGATGATGAACTTCATGATTTTACAAAACTATTTTATAAGTAAAAGAGTTGTCAAAAGATGCCATTTTAGGCTAGTTGTAGTAAATATACAACATTTTCATCTATAATAAAGCTATATAATTTCAAAGTTTGTAACTGATGGAGTAACACAATATTTAATGAAATATTTTCTCTATTTATTGATATGCTCTGAGATGTTAATGAGCATCCTTTTCAGACATATGATTCTAAATTAATGTTATGTTCAGTTGGTATAATGTCTGAAAGAATACATGCTTATCCACATAGATGTATAATATTTTAAAAGAACCATGAATCACTTAGAAAATGACCGAAATGTGGTGCATCTTAATACAAGAAATATGAATCAAGTCCTTAGAATGTTTTATGGTAATTTACAATCATTAAAAGGTTATGGCTTTTATATGGATGTGAGGAGACTATAAGATAATTGACATGGAACACATATACATGAAATAAAGATATGAAATTTTATCACCCTACAAAATCTCCCTAGTGGAAGAAAATTGATCATGAGTACCTGAATTTGGAAATGATTTGAGAAACCTTTTTCTTGTTTTATCTATATATAGAGTGAATCCTTTTGGTTTTCAAAAAAGTGCTTACAGTACATGGATGGTTATATTGGAAAATTATAATTTTTCATTATGGTTATGAATTACGTGAAAATATATTATGTAGTCTCTGCTTATATCAGGACCCAAACAACTGGGTAATGATATTGATATTTATTTGGATTCATTGATCGAATATTTGAAACTAATACGGAATTCAAGTGTTAAATTGAATGATTCATACAAAAATGAAAATTTCACAACGAGATCCATGAAGTATGGGTTGATAAATTATTTTCCTATTTCTTAAAAATAATGGGCTAGAGAATTAATGAAACTCAAGGGTGTCCCATTTGTAAAAAAGGTACACACTTAATTAGATTGAAACATTCATTGAAGAATGTGTTTCTAGAGCATCAAAAATCTCCCCTTATGATATATATTGATCTTGGAAGACATAATTTGATGGGAGTTCAGAAGAAGTTACAACACCATCTCCACTAACAGGTGATCAATTGTTTGGAAAAGTAAAAGATATAGACACTGCTTTTGGTAAACCTTCTTTAAAAAATATTATTTAAACTGATTGGAAAAAGAGATCAGTTTCTTTTGAATTACCGTACTATAATTGTGTGTATTTCATGAATTTTCATTATTTTATGCATGTGGAAAAATGTATGTTATAGTTTCATTGGCTTGTTATTAAATACCCTTAAAAACAATGGTTGAAATTAAGGCTAGGTTGGACATGATTGACATGGGGATACGAGAATTGTTTTCATTAGTGATAAGAAAACAATTCTTATGTTAGTAATACAATATTGAAATAAAATAAACATAAATATAGAAAAATAAATTAATAAAATTTCTTTTTTAAACAAAAACCACACATTTTGAGCCATACGAGGTATCATAGTGAGGTGCAGATGATTCATACACATCACAGATGAATTATGGATTTTTTTAAATTATCAAAACAATGTGAATGTATTTTCTTAATTTTGAGTATGTGATGTGTTTTTTGAACTAAATTTTCAATTTTAAAATAAAAAATAAACTTATAGTCATACTAGGAACACTTTGTCTCATATTGAGGTGCGGTTGATACCCACACATCACAAATGACATATGGATCGTTATCATAAACTATCAAAACAATCTAGATTTATTTTATCATTATTAATTATGTAACGTGTGTTTTAAACAAAAATTTTAGTTATAAACTAAAAACATACACATAAAGTCATACCATACACACCATAAGTATCCCTTAATTTTATACTAAATTTTTAATTATGAAATATTAATTTTAAACTAAACCAATACATATAAAAATCATGGAAACTTCTTCCAAAACTTTCAGATACATTTTCAAGACATTAAATTCTATTATAAAACACATTTTTTCTTATTCTATGAACTCTAATTTCACTTAGATGTGTTTTTATTTACTTACATTTGACTCTCCCAAAATATAATCCATGTCTATTTTCTATTATTTGAAAAATTATTCCAATAATTGATAACTTGATTCCCAAACACTATATAACACCTTATATATCCACAAAATCAAATTTTCTTTCCATTTATTGTAATTTTATATGGTGGAGGGTTTGTACATTTCATGAATTTTACATCCTTTTTTCTAAACACCTTGAGGGTCAAATTTTCCTATCATACAATCTTCCACCTTTACCTAAGTGGTGGGTTATTTATCACTTTTCCTCATTCACTTTTTCCGATAATGAGAGTTGTTTACAGTATTATTTAAATAATAAGAATTAATACATAATGATTTTATAGATCATTGGTTTACATTATTATTCTTCATATTATTGTAAAATGATACATCCAATTCATTAATTATTCTCCAACCACTCAATAGTGTCTTTCTAGAACTAAAAATCTCTTGTGAAACCTTAACAATAGTGGTTATTTTCTTAACATAGTGTGAAGATTGATCTTGAGTGTCTTCGATGTTTAATAATTTAATTTCCAACTCAAGAATATTTAATCTTAGTGTGTTTTTTTAATCTTATAAAAATCACTTTATCTTCACATTCGGTTTTTATCTTCTGAATTCTTTCTTCATGTATCACCCTTCGGTTCTATAGAGTGTCGTCAAGATATTTCATTCTTATATATTTGATTTCCAATTGGGAGTTCATAACTTAAATGGTAGTTTTTAATACATGGTAAATTCCTTAAGAAATATTCATAAATGCTTCTTTTTCCCAAAAAACTAACTTGTAATTATTCATTTGTGAGGTTGAAATTTTCTCATGTAAGTGATACCATTTATTCCATTACTTTATTAAGTTTTGTGATAGTTTTAAATTATCTTATTTTATTTACTAATTCTTCATCTATTTCATTGATTTCCTTCTCTTGATGTTATTTTTCATCATAAATACTTTTTATGAATTCGAATATGTGCATGATAACCTCAATAGGAACTTATTTCAGATGATATTTAATTTTAGAGTAAAAATCCTTAATAATTCCAATGGATTCAAACTCACCACAACAAAGAGAATAATTCTTCTTACAAAGGATTATTTTTAAATAATTTATCAAAAAATATCTTTATAAACTTAACTTTATAAGGCGTTGGATCCTCCTTCCATTGATTTTGACAGTATTAATTTCTTAAATTCAATGATTCATTCTTATTCTGATTCTTCATCATTTTGGTTGCTACTTTGATGCTTCAATTAACTAGATTATCTTTCATTAACTTCAACGTAATAATAATTTTTTGAACTTATGAATGTTCCATCATTGTATCTTTTTGAGATATTATATTAATAACATTCCAAAATATGGAATTCCAATAAATTGTTGAAAAAATTAATAATTAAAAAATATATCCAAATAGTTGATATTTTATGATATGATACCAATTGAGAGTCCTAGGGTATCATGCAGTCACCCTGGGGGTGTGAATCAGGGGTGAAAAACTTTTTAACAATTAAACTCATCTTAATTTTTTTTACTTCCATTATGTTGATCAAACCTCTATCATTTGATTGAGTGTATAGATCTTTAATAATTATCCCTCACCACTTTTAACTTATAAAGATAATGTAAAATAAACAACACACATGGATTTTTACAAGGTTCGACGTCAATGTGAGAACCTACTCTTTGTCATGTTCACTCATGTCGAGCCACAAATATTCCACTACTAATATTATTATCAATCCCACGTGGTGTGTTATGTTTTCATCCTTAACCCATAGTGTTTATCCCACACAATAAATTATGAAACCAAAATACTATATATGTGGTTTAGCAATCTCCCAAAAATGTCCTTATATCTCATAGTAGAAATGATTTCATTGTTTATACTAGTACTACCAATCTTCAATAGTTCTCATAGAACTTAATCATGGACAAAACATTGACTACCAAGTGAAATTCCCTAACATTTCATGCATATAGACCCATCCTTTACTTCATATAAACTTATTTTTGGATCTATCTCACCACCATTAACTTCGATATATAGAACTTATACAAGTTAACACATGACATCATTCTAGATCACCTCATTCATGTATTCCGAATCTAGATAACTAACGCAACTTCTTGTATCTTCAAGTTCCAATTTTCTCAATGAATTGAATCAACTAAATATTCCATGAAATCTCTGGTCAACAACGTCATTTCTTAAATATTTCTGTATATAATAATCATTTGATGGGAACATCATAATCAAGGGCCCAAACGTATTTTCTCATCATAAAGGTAGAAAAATACCAACCTAAGGTTATACATATTGATAATAATCATACACCACTATGTATATAGAATTCCTTATGAAATTAGATGATATATAATTTCATAGGTTATTCTCTATAATGATGCTTGATTTATTGCCTCAAAATTTTATTCTTCATATATCATATATAACTTTATATATAGTATAATATTTTAATCATGAAAACCTTAACAAAACATCCAAATCCAGAATACATAGTGATAATCCTTTGTTGGGGATAACTCAAATTTGTACTTTGAGGTGATATTATCATTCTTCTATTCCTGTAAAATAAATTATAACACACTTTAATGAATGATAAATGGATTTTACCACTATTATAAAATCATGATACATTTACAGCCATTATAATAAATCACTTTTTTAAAATATACCAAGATATTTAAATAGAACATCATGTGATTATTTAAAAAAAATTCATTTATAGGTTTTCTATGGTTGTGTTCGTTGAAAATTAAATTTTTGTTTCAATGATGAAGAAGGCTATAGGGAAGAGGTGATGCTTAGAGGATTTATATGAATTCATTAAATCCATAAGGTATGCATCTATTGGATAATTCTATTAGAGAGACAAATTCAGAGATCAAAATGAAATGATCTACACCAAAATAGAAGGTCATGTAATGATTCATTGTTAGAGAAAACACTTTATGTCATAGGAGGTGAACAATTGAATTTTAAATTCTATGGAGTTTCAACGGTTTTTATTCCATGATGGGAAGCCTACATTGTGAGGAGCTATGTAGGGATGATCGAATGATTTTCAATTCCATAAGAGTTTTGAGGAGGCCCATGTCATGGAGGATATGATACACAGTAAATGGTCGAATAAGAAACATACACACCTCATAAAAACTTTATGACATGTAGGGTGTGATTTTGGAAGTGTCGATTATTTTTTATCTTCTCATTATATAGGATCTCACACTATATTTAATCCTTTCTTCATGGAAGGTGTTTTTAATATAAATTAATTATTTTGTGATCTCAAATCCTATAGGATTCCACATCATAAAATATTACACCATAGGATGTTAGATGTTTGAAGGAAGTTAAGTAGATCATATCCTGATCCTGGGTTGTTCATGGTGGAGATTTATGCTTGTGAAAAATGGACTTAGTCATAGGAAGTCATTCTACAGTACAACATTCCATGAACTCGTAATTTGATTGAATACCTCTTGTACAACATAGTAAATAAGTATAAATCATAGTGAAGAATTGTAAGAATGTAATTACACCATAGTATATTTTATCACTCCATAATCAATGAGTTATTGTGAATAGTGGACTTCTATTAGAGAAGTTATTTCTGGGATTTGAGATATTTGGTGAAAATTTAATTGTCTTTAATCACTACATTTAAGTGAGGAAAACACATAGAATAATCCTAAAAAGAGAGAGGCTGAATTTGTTGATCCCATCCCATGGATAAAATAAAAACAATTTATCTAAAACTACGCACAATAGCTTGTAAGGGTAAGTAAGAAAATGTAATTAAAAAGGGGATCTATATAGGCTTATATGGAAGGAGTGAAGAGGAGATTTCTAGGCAACATAGAAAATGGAAAGTGAAAAATAAGAAGGAGATTTTAGGAGATTTATTATAGAAACTCCAACTATAGTAACCAATAGATGATGTTTACTTTATTACATTAGTACAATATATAAGGGATAACACCATAAAAGATCAATGGAAACTAGATACAAACATGATTTCTATATTTCATAGAAGATAAAAACATATTGTGACAAAATTTCTTGTATCCCTGAAAATCATTCAAATATTCCTATTTCATATCATGGGGGAAGGGAAAAAAACAAGTGAGATCATATTATTAGTAAGGGAAAGCATATGATAGAAGCTATCATAAATACATAAGGAATAAAAAATATAATAGAGTAAATAATCAATATATATTCCATTTAGTTAATAACTTATGACTCAAAATATATCCATGAAAAGTAAAACAATCGCACAGATAATAATAAAAAATAAAATCTTAATGAAGGAAATTTATAATACTAAACATAATATTGAAATAATACTAAACATAATAAAAACTAAAAACTTGATGAAGTAAATACATAATAATAAATTTCATTCCATCGTATGATGTGGCAAAAAAAAATCACTTGTAGTAGATTTTTCTCTCTACTTACACCATTAAAATTCATTACACTTTCATTCCAACCCCATATCCAATTAGTAAGTAGGTCTTTCTTTCTATGGAGTTCTTACTCTTGGACCCACCTATATTCATTATGACCACCATTGTATTTCTTTATGTCATTATATTGATCAATTTTTTATATGACTTTATCGGTTCATCTTAGGGAAATGGACCCACAATTTTATTCATCCAAACACAATTAATCAAATCAGGTATTCCTATTTATTTTAATTTATTCATTCTGAAAATATGTGTGTGTATTTAATTTAATTACTAATATTTTTGTAAAGTCAATATAATTCATTTTTAATAAATGTTTTATCTATATAGTCAATATTATATATTTATTTAGTTTTACTAATTTTTTATGTGTCTGTTATTCCATAATTAATGTTATGGATTGACATATTTAAATTTTTTTAAAAAAATTATTCAACTGAATTAATTCATTTTTATTATTATTTCATTTGTAATATTTTTTATTTTTCAATAATTTTTTAGTTTTTAAATTTTTTAATATATTTTATACACAATTATTTATTATGTTTTAATATTCTTAATATATTTTTAATTTAAATGATTAATATTCATCCAATTTCATTTATTAATCTATAATATTTTTAAAATGTTTTAAATTTATGCAATCTATGTTGGAGGATGAGTTGTCTGCCACCTTATGTATTACATCACATGTGGGGGTTTGATACTCCACATTCCCTTAATTTGGATATGGGATTTCATGTGATGTACATGTGATAGTGAGATGGGCTCTCATTCGGAATCTCTTGATGGTGTATTTTCATGTACCATTGTTTTTCCATCCTACCAGTGTTTTCATATATCGAGCTGAAAAGAAGGTACCCAATGCCCTGGTGTATGGATACACCAGCTGCCGCATTAACACTGGATTCCCTAACCTGAAAGATGAACTCGAAAAACATAACACTATTTCCCCAAACGATCCTCACAAACTCTCGATCCTAATGTGGAATCGGCCTCCTCTAAATACCACACTGTCATGACCTATCCCAGAGGGTCCCCTGTCATGACTACCCCAAACCCAACTCTTATAGGCTAGGGGATAGTGACTAGAACCGATTAGGCATTTCCCACAAATGGGAGTTGTTAGCCTAAAATACTTGTACACATGCACACATATCCAGGCCACACAATTCTGAAATGTAAAACAACTGATATAATTCATGCATACAACTATGATCTCACAACTAGGGTACAACAAGAAATAATGGAAAAGTAAATAGGGCCAAATAAAATCCCACCACAAAGAGTCTATAAGAGAAGTCTAACTGAAACTGTAGAAGTCCAACCTACTCAAAGGGTGAGGACTATGTCAAATGTATGCTCCACCCACTCCATGTCCTCCTAGGAAACATCTAAACGGGCCTTTATCTACACAAGACAAGACACATGTGGGTAAATCTTGTGCAAGGGAGAGTATAACAATACTCAGTAGGACACCCTGAAAACACTAAACACAAAGCACCAAGTATAATCAGCTAAATATAAGATATTAAAATCTATATACAACAGAACCCAAAAGAGAACACAAATATACTCAGGAGAGACACCATGCTGTCAGACGATCATAACCAACTTTCAGCTATAAGATTCTGCTCAAAGCATCCTCATCCTGGTAGAACTCCCACCTTGATCCAGTATATCATCAGAGACACATGACGAAGAGGTGTTTCTCATTTGGACCCATCCCAATGAGAATTCATTAGTCAAAGAAGACTATGATGCATTGAGAGGGGGTCATTCCCAGAACAACTGGGGGGCATCACAAACCCAATCTGGATCGACACGCTATGCCGGGGATCTTATTCCAACGATTTCATGAACTCTAATGATGTGGTACACTAGATGAAGGATCAAAAACATACTGAAGTAGATCACGTTGATTCCACAAACTCCACTAGGGATGATAGAGGATCACACTCAAGTCTCATAGAAGGATTCCAAAACTCTATCTGAGACTCGACCAAAGAAGGGATTACAAGACAGTGATGTGGATGTAATGTCACACTGTACCATTGAGTAAAGGGACTAGAGAACGTACTAAGACATTACTTGTCCTAACTAGTAAATATAATATCCTCATATATGAATAAGGTACCTAAATATATTCTTTATTCAACCGTCTTAAAATCAGGGAAACACTGCCACTAACAGCACATCGTTTGGACGCTCCGTTTTGGAGTTATGGTCATTTGAACGAAGTTTCTAGCATACCTGTAGAGGTCGGCGGACCTACCACCAAGATAAATCCACCTACAATTGAGTTCGGTCCACCTACCTCCATGTTCAGTCCACCTACCACCATAGTCGGTCCACCTACCATGCAGACCGGTCGCCCTAAGACCAATCATCGTGATTGGTCCACCTATCGCACCCGACTGACCGCTGTAGTTGACCGCCTGTGGACTGGTCGCACGGTCGTTGCGCCCATGATAACTCCACCTGCCTCTATGTCTCATGGTTGAATGCACCACATAGTCAACTACACCTATCTTTTCCCCAATTTACCCAACTAGAATCCAACTCACTCGACCTGGATCTGACCGGCTTCCCTAACCTGAATCTAACTGCGTCTGCCCCACCCCATAACTTTGCCACTGCCGACCATCGTTCGCTGCCATTGCACACTGGTGGTCTCTTCTATGAACCACTACACCTCCTATGATAACCAAAAATTGAAATGATCATAGATCTTGGCACCTTGGTTCACAACCTACACTCATCCAGCCTCAGTTGTTTATTTGCCTAAAATCCGGGTCTTTGATCGAGTTTGGGACCACCCGACTATGTCGAGCCGAGACCATAGGGATCCAACGATGAAGAATTTGATGAACAGAGAGAGAAAATTCACAATAACAATGGTTTAACATTGTTGGCCAAATTATCATGGCCAACAATCAATAACGGGGGATTTGCGTTAGAAAACCTTATCAAATAAATTCAATAGAATCAATCTCAGCTCGCAATATGCACGATCTGTGAATCAATATTTTCATAGATTGATTCAAATTAATAATAAAATAAACAATGGGGAATAATCCAATTAAATCACACGCTCTAACTAGAGTTTTCATTTACCATTGATGAAGAACAGTTGTGTTGTCTCTATTGACAAGATCCTCCAACTCCGCTAGTGCGATGATCCATGATTCGTTTTCATCTACCACGAATGCTCTCCTCCAAAATCCTCTAGGTATCTAGGGTTTAGTGGCCAAACCTAAGATAAAAATTATATCTCTGTACATATAGAGGATCATGTTACTTCTCTGAATAAAAATAAAATAAAATGTTCTTTTAATTTATTTTATCAATTTTTTGCCTCTGATAAATTTTTCAAAAATGACCTACACCAACCAATTTTAGGTTGCTCCTAGGGTAAAGATACTATTATGAACTCAATAGTTCCCTTATATTTCTGATCCTAGTACCCATTTAAGAGTTATTACACATTTTCTGTAAAATCATGCCTGCATGCTATTAAATATTATAATATGTTTCAAATATTTGTTCTTAGCACCTCGGGTCTCGTAATTACACATCATCTCAGCATCTGACCTCGATAATAATCTATAAAATATCACAAAATAATACATGAAAAATCTATGATGTTATAATTACACTTAAACCATCCAATAAATCACTTTATAAATTAGTCCACCATTTTTAAATCACTTGATTGATTAAAAAATTTCTGTAATTGTCTTATCCAATGAAACAAACAAGGTCAAAAAATGTTAAATTATCATTTTATTTTAAAGAAATCATGAAATATTTTATCAATGATGGTCTTTTCAAGTATTTATTGAAATGAAAATTAAATATTGTGTCTATTGAGAATTCACTTTTATGGCCAAAACACCTCATAAAATCTTATAATTTCGTTATAAAGGTAATCCCTACAATTTCCCAAACACATGGTGTGCAAGGTTTATTAAAAAATATTTTTAAAAAGTTCCACAATTGAGAAGTTCTTGTAATTGAAATTAAAATCACATAAAACTCGATTTACCATTCCAATTACACATACAATCATTTAATGTTATTATTTGATATACAAAACAGGGAGTTAAACAAGAAAACAATCATGGTTCTCAAATTTAATGACAAACACATGGGGTAACCTATCAAAAATTCATGAAGAATTGTTCCTATATTCAAATATATGATGAATGGAGCTCATTAAATTAATCAAATTCCCTAGACACAAATAAATCAAAAGAAAAAAGGGTTAATCATTACCCTTGGGTTCGACCATGAATGGGCACAGTGATGGGGAAGAAACTAATGGGGTGAATCTAGTCAGAACAACATGAATCAAGGTTCGAGGGAGTAAATACCTAGATGTAAGGATTGATTAAATTGGAGATTAAATAATATCATACATTAGAGCGCAAAATATTCATTGAGGTAGAACGATGAGGGTTCAGAAGGGAGTGGTGGCAAAGAGAGACAACGACGACAATGGTATGGAGCAACAATCATGGCTGGGAGCGATGGTGGCAAAGAGAGACAACAATGATGATTTTAGGGAGTGACGATGACGTTAGGGAGTAATGATGATGGTAGGGGGAAATGGTGGAAATGATAGATAGTGATGACGATGGTAGGGAGCGACGGTGATAGTGATGGTGAAGGTGAAGGCAAAGGCAAGGAGTGATGGTAGGGCAATAGAACAACGGTTCTGTAAAATCTTGAAGGCATGAGGAGGTGTAAAATAAATTACATTTCATTTATAAAACCCCAAAATTCTTTTATTATCACTTTCCAAAAAACGCAGATAAAGGCCATTTTTATCAACATTGGAATTTTAGCATTGATAAATGCAGGTTTTATCACCATTTTTAGTACTAATAAAGGTGTATCTTTATCAATGCTAAGAAAATGATGATAAAGATCTAAATAAATAGATAGATATATTTTTATTTAAATATATTTTTTATAATTATATATATATATTTATAAATATATTTCTATAATTATATATTTTTATATATATTTATATAATTATAAATATAATAAATATATTTCTTATTTAAATATATTAATTAATTTTTCATAAATATTTGTATATAATTGTAAATATATTTATATACTTATATGATTATACATCTATTTATCTATTAGTATATAATTATTTATTAATATATAAATATAAATATTTATAAAATTATAATAAATATATATTATTTAAATATATTTAATGTAATTTTTATAAATAATTATTTATTTATTTATTTCTAATTATAATTATAAATAAATATATTGATAAATATTTCTATATAATTCTAAATATATTTATATATTTATTTGATATATATATATATATTAAGCAGTTGGGGGCTTTCCCATGTGGTAAAGACTCCCTGTAATCTTGTATCAAACCTGAATTCAAATTCAGGTGGGAGAGAATTTTCATTGTCAGGTGGTGACGCAGCTGATGACGCAAGCAGTATGTTGTAGGCATGATGTTGCACTAGGCCTTTAGGCTAGTTTTTCGGCCTTTTGGGCCATGTAATGGGCTTCAATCCCACTAGGCCTTTGGCCCATATTTTGAAAAAATAAAAGTTTGATGGGTGGGATATCCCTTTGGGAGGTTATGGTCTGCCTTTCCAGCCTATTTTTGTGGTGTTTGTATGTTTAATATAATTTTACCCACAACACCTAATATATATCTTTATATATTAGTATATAAATATATTTATTTATTTATTAATATATATATATTGTAATTTTATTTTTATTCACATATTTATTTATTTCTATCTGTAATTAAAAATATATATTAAAACATATTTCAATATAATTATAAATATGTTTATATAATAATATCTCATTGTATGAACTAATTTTTATATTTATATAATTACATATACTTATATCAATATATATATATAATTATAAATATAAATTTTTAGGGTCATGGGCTTACGCCTATAGTTCAGACCATTTGGAGTATAAATATAATAACAAAACTTATTATTTAAATATTTTTATTATAGTTTTATAATTATATATATATATATTTACAATTATAATTATAAATAAATATATTTAAATAATATATATATGTAATTATTAATATATAATTATAAATTCACCCTCCGATTGCAGTTGGGGGCTTACCCCATTGGTAAAAGGATCCCTTTAATCTTGCATCAAACTCGGGTTCAAATCTGGGTGGGAGAAAATTTTAACAGGCAGGTGGTGATGCAGGTCTGACACAAGCCTGGTGACGGAGGTAGTATGATACATACATGGCGCCGCACTAGGCCCTCGGTCTAGTTTGTGAGCCATTGGGCTATATAATGGGCTCCATTCCCTCTAGGACTTCAAGACATGTAGTCAATAAATAAGGCTTGGTGGGTGGGCTATCTCTTGGGGGGCTATGGCCTACCTTTCCAGCATGTTTGTGTTTAATGTAATTTTACCCCAAGCACCTAATATATATATAATTATAAATATAATAAATATATTTATTATTTAAATATATTTATGATAATTTTATACCCAAAAGGTTCATGAGACATGAAGATATACTCCTAAGAAATTATTACAAAAAATAAATATGGAAAATAAAAGAGGATGGATGAAGTCTAATAAAGAGGCATGCCCTTATATAAAAAAGGAAAAAATACAAATCAAGAAAAGGATAATTCTCATAATCATGTTCATATCCATCATCATCATTATTAGATTCTCACTCTCACTATGAGTACCTTTGATTGAAGATCACAAAGTACTTCTCCTGGATCTTTTCATGCTCTAGAGTGATTCGGTGCTTCAATTCCATCGAAGAAGACATGGTATTCACATTTCGGCCTCACCTGTAACCCACTAATCTATGCCACGTTCTCAACCATGACCTTTCGGATTCCTACCCCATCTCCATGATTTTTTTTTCAAAGTTCCTTCAGGTTCTTCCCTCTCAACAAGGAAATTGTGCATCACCTCGAGGACATTCCCACCCTCCATAACATCCTTATCCTTTCTTGTGCACTTCCCATCAGTCACATTAAGCCCACATGGGTCAATATACAAAGGAAGAAAATTTCCATGAACATAAATTCCATTTCAATCAGCCCTAGCCAAGGCAAGAACATTTTTCCCCTTCTTGGATGGAGAAACATACTGATTGGATTTTTTATATGAAACCAATGGAACACCATCCTTGTTAATAGTGCCTTTCGTGCCTCCATGCTTTTAACCACTTCTAATAAGGACATATTTAAAAGAGACTATCCTGTCATCATCTTCATGAATGTTAGCCTTCCTTAGAGGTTCGCTAATATTAGCAATAGAAGATTCAATCAAGCACTCATCCATCCTAGGAGGATTAGTAGGGAATGCTTCCAATGATTTCTAAGATAGTGTTTATTCAATCTCATTACCCTTCAAATCGGCATCACTCACTACTTCTTTCCTCACACATGAGGTGGTAGGGGGTTTCTTACCAGTAGGCTGCGAGGTAGAATGCTTGATTTGAATATTACAGACATTCCTACAATTGGAGACCTCATGCCCCAAAAATCTACAGAAGTTATAAAATAATGGAATAAATTCATATTCAAGTTGGACCTCAATTTTAACAACATTTTAAACCAAGGTGGAAGAGTAAGGAAAAGGATTGATCATGTGAGAATCCATAAGAACCCTATAAAAATACCCATACATCCCCTCAATTGTGTTCACATCCATCTTAATGGGAGCATCAATGAAGACTATTAGAAATAGGACCTATACCAATAGTTTCGCCAAAATCATTTTTATAAGTCTCTAATTTGGACCTATACAAATGGTTTGGAGAAAAACATTGGTATAAGTCACTAATTTGGACCTATAAAAATTGTTTAGTCAAAAATGACGGTATAGATCACTTATATGGAATTATATTAATAGTTTTGTCTAAAACTGTTGGTATAGGTCCATTATAGTGACCATAACAGTATTTTTGGCCAAAATGTTGGTATATGTCCACCTTATCCCAATAGTAAAAAAACCATTGGTATATCTCAAAAAATAAATGAACCTATACTAACCGTTCTCAAAACTGTTGGTATGGCACACATATTTTTTTATGAAATCCTTTGTATAATAGCATTAAATAAATCAAAAGTTAACATACTTATGAATATACATATATAAATTAATGAAATTATTTTCACAAAAGTCTTGTTAGGTTAGTGGTTAGGTTGTTTGATTATAAACAGGAGGTGATGGGATCAAAACCATGTTGGGATTTTTTTAAATAACCTATACCAACAGTTTTATTAAACCGTTGGTATAGGTTTTTCATATAATCTATACCAATGGTTTTCCTAGAACAATTGGTATAGACCAATCCCATTGCCAAACTAGCCAATGGTCGCCCAATCCATTGGTATAGGGTATTTTTCTATTAGTGGAAGGAAACAAGATCATTAAGAATAACATGATGCCAAAGCACCCAACTGACACCATGAATTCTGCTCTAGATCTGCGCAGTTGTCTTCTTCTATAAGTGCGGAGGGAAATATATATATATTTAATATATAATTATAAATATACTAAATATATTTATAAAATTATAATATTTATTTATTTATTTATTTATTTATTTATTTATTTATTTATTATAATTTTATAATTATTTAAATATATATTTATATATAATTATATCATTAGATAAATATATCTTTAATTATAATTATAAAATTATAATAAATATATTTATTATATTTATGATTTTATAATTATATATAATAAATATATTTCTTATAATTTTTTAATTATATAAATAAATATGTATTTATTTATATTTTTAATTATAAATAAATATTTTTATAAATATTTTTATATAATTATAAATATTTATAAATATTTGTTTATTTATAAATATATACATATATAAATATTTATAAAATTATAATAAAAGTATTTATTATAATTTTATAATTATTTAAATATATATATATAATTATAATTATAAATTAATATATTTAAAAAGTATTTATATATATTTAAAATTTTATAATAATAAATATAATAAATATATTTATTATTTAAATATATTTATTATAAATTTATAAGTATTTATGACATCATAATAAGTTTATGGGTATAACATTAGTGAATCATACCTACGAATTATAGATCATACAAAATGGGTCATGACATATATGGAAACCCTGATTTATAAGGGTGTCAATGTATAAATAAACATTCATGTGTCATGAAGACATAATATATGAATACATCATGATAAAATAGGTAATCTTAAAATTTGAAACATAACAACTCACAATCATGTTCAAAAATAAACTTATTATCATACAGCATCAATTATACTCACACATCAATATATGAACATAAATAATGCCAATCATGTCCATAAATATCATCCTTATCTCTTGAGATATATATATATATATATTTATTTATTTATTGACCAAATTCATTGGAGACATATTTATTTAAATATATATTATTTATTTATTTATAATTATAATTAAAAATATATATATTTAAAAAGTATTTATATATAATTATAAATATATTATTATAAATATATTAAATATATTTATTAATTTAAAAAATATTATAATTTTATAATTATTTAAATATATATATATATTTATAATCATATAAATACTTTTTTCAAAAAAATTATATGTATATTTGAATTATTATAAAATATATATTAATATATCATATGTATATTAACTATAAAAATGTATTTTTTAATAAATGTATTTAAATAAACATTATTTTTGGATATAAATATAACAATTTTATATATATTAATAATATTTTTATTTAAAACTATTGTATGTGCTTAGAATAGCATTGATAAATCTGTCTTTTATCATCATTAAATAATGATGATAAAGGATACACCATTATTAGCACTTTATGCATATCACTGGTAAAAGCAGACACTTCCCTTGCGATGATATGTAGTAGTTTTGTGTGTGTGTGTGTTTCTATATTAAATTTCACTAATTATGTATATACATGCATGAAATTAATATATTTACATTTCTCATAAGTTTGATATATGTAAAAATGAAAAAAAATGTCATTATGATGATATGTTATTAACCATCCATCGATACTATAAGTCAATATTTTTCATTAATATTAATTGTCAGTCTTCTTTAAACCATTTAAAAAAAATATATGACTAGCTTTTTTAAATACATGCCCCACTACTGGTGGTGGGTTGGTAAAGCAATAGGGGGTAAGGGTAAGGTCATGGGGTGAAGTCCCATGGCCTGTGTGTTTACTGTGATTTCTTTCCTTACATTGTGTTATATAGTGGTGGAAGTAATCTACCTTATATTAATTATAAATATATATTTTGTATTATATAAATCATATTTAAGAGAATATTATATATTGAGAAATATATAATATATATATCAATATGAATATATTTCTATATTAAAAATATTAATGAAATTAAACTTTAAAATTGAGTAATATTTAATTTAAAATGAATAGATTGAAAAATTATTAAAAAGTGAATAAGGGTTATTAAATATATAATTTTTTTAAAAAATTTAAAATTAGTATATATTAAAATGAAAATGATTTCATATATTAATTATTAAAAGCACCACTATATTAAAAACATAAAATGTCAATCAATAAATATGTATTGATAAATATTAAAAAGAATAAAATCACAAAAATATTAAAAAAATAAAAATTAAAAAAGAATAAATTACAAAAACATGAAAAAAATTAAAATTAAAATTGAATAAATTAAAAAATTTAAAAAAAATATTAATTAAATAAATAATAAATAAATGAATAATTTAAAAAATGTATATTTTAAAATATTAATAGTATATATTATATAAACATATCAAAAATGAATAAAATTTAATATTAAAAAACTTAATATAATAAATATTAAATATAAATAAATAAAAATGTAAAACATTAATATTAAAAATTTATTATTTGTGTATGTGTGTTTCTATAAAATTGAATTTATTTCATATATATATATGTGTGTGTGTGTATGAAATTAATTAATGAAATATTAAGTGTAAATAGATATTTAGTCAATATTTTTTCAATAATTAAATATTTAATATTTGATATATTTTTTAGATTGAAAAAAGAAATGAAATTGATATAAAAAATTGTAATTAAATGTCAATTAATATTAATTTTTAGTTAACTTATTAACCATTTTTACTAAATATATTATATATTTAGTTCAAATGCATATTTAGTATTATATAAATAATATTTCGGAAAATTATATATATATATATATATATTAAACATATTTTTTATAGTTAATAAAGAAACTCTTTATCAGCACTTTAAATAAGCATTGATAAAACAAACCCTTTTTCAATGATTTTTTTTCTTATAAATGCTAGCACCCAATATTCATTATTCTATAGTAATTTAAGTCATATCAGATTAACTCTCAATACTCAAGTGCCATAAACAAGAGTTTAAACGTTTTCAAGGGGGGCATGTCACCATGGGTACGTGTTTATTCTCAGATCATAATAAACAGAACACCCCCCAACTTTCTTTTGAATGTGTAATCATTGAATTCACAAGAATATATGCATTAAATAACTTAAAACACTAATTTAATAATTTTGGAAGTGAAGATAAAGGGTTAATTCAAAACTCCCCCTCAATTCAAGCACTTTTCTAAATATGTTCCTCTGAAAATACAAGTAGAAGCTCTATGTGATGATTATAGAATTATTTAATTTTAAAATGGAAAATGGGATTGGGTGGAGTGACTCCAATAGAGCACATGGAACTTTTTTTTATTTAATAATAAACGTACGGTTAAGAACAATAATAATAATAATTTCAACAATAGTAAAAATTTTATAAAAAAAATCGATTGAAGATGAAGTGAGTGAAAATCATTCAACTTTAATCAGATGAGAAACATATGTGAATCACAGTAACCTTCATCTTCCTTTATGTTAATTTTGGGTGTTGACTGTTGATGGTCATTCAAACACTTCTCTAATTGATGTCGACCCTAGTATACTAGAAAAGGATCACTGTACTCTTTTGTTAAACATTGGAGATAATGTTTTGCGTGAAGCTACACATGAAACCATTGCTAAATCTATTTGGTTTAAACTTGAACATTTTTAAATGAAAAAAATCCTTGCTTGGATGACTGTATAAAAAGATGTGGTTATATAATTTTAAGATTACTCCTGAATCTTCTGTACAAGTTCATATTGATGAGTTTAATAAAGTTTTGTTGGATTTAGCTATTATTTGCATAGAGGTTAATATTAAGATTAGTATTTAATTATGTTAACTTATCTTGATGATTCTTTTAATTCATTGAAATATTCCATGATGTATGGTAGGGATTCCATTAAATTAAAGGAAGTTAAATCTGTTGTGTTATCTTGGGATCTTCAATCACATGTATTAAAGGAAGAATTTAATAGTGTTAAAAATGAACCTCAATTAATATATACTACGGTTACTATGAAAAATATAGGAAGGAATGATAAAAATTGGTTTAATATTTTCTAGCGTTTTGAGTGTGGAAATACTAGCCACATAAAAAGGTATTGTCCTAATTTGAAAAATAGAGACAATATGGCATAGTCCCGTGTGGTAAGTCCCGAGTATGAAACTGGGGAAATTCTTTAGCTGTTACTTGCATCCCCTGTGCTATACCTAGGCATGGTTTATTTTATTTGTTTTCTTTTATCCTAGGACTGGTCGTACATGTCTTTGTGGGGGAGCCTAGTTGGGAAAAAAGGGTTTCTGTGAGCTGGTATATGCTATTTGAGCTTAGGTGGAGGGTTTACTATCATCGTCCTGTTTGGTAGTTTTTGTGAATTATTTTATACTACTTTTTTACTATGGAATTATGATATTTTTTTAATTTAATTGTTCACTTTGTTTTACCCCTGAGAAGAATTATCCTATTTATAGTAATTTTCATTCTCAGGAGTTGTTGTTTTCAGATGAAATGATGGTAATTTCAGTAATCACTTTTTAATGTGGTTGCTTATTTAGTTTACCATCTGATAATGTTTTATTATTATGTAGTAAAAGTGTGGGTATGAACAGTTCATGTGCCACTATGGCACTCACTAGGTGAATCAATTCTAGGAATATTTGATAGACTTAGGTTTATTTTCTGTTAAATAAAACTTTTTGAACCCACTAGTAGGCTAGTTAGGGGTGCATGAACACCATCATTGTTTGTTTTATTTTTAATTTGTAAAAGGTGGAGATTCAATAATTTTTCGTTTTCCTAAATTAAAACATAGTTATATTTTGTCATTTAAAATTATGTGTTTTATTATTATTATTAAAATTATATTTATTGTCGGGCCTTCAATTCATCAAACTCCATATTGGAGTGTGCTAGACCGTGGTGCGGGCTTCTTGCTGGGTTGTTTTCCTCGACCCTTTATTGATGGCATGCTTCACCCCTACTTGCCACCCTGGAGATCTGTTGTTGATTTGTTTTATGAGCTATTGATCAGCTTCCATCTGATGGATTTAGTTCTCAGTGTTTCAGTTTTTTTGATCCTTTGGTGATTCGCATCGGAACGCCCATCCAGTTGTCTATTTCCATCTGGCTCAACTTTGTCATGTTCTATTCCATCAGCCGTATCCTTGGATCTGTCCAAACTTGAACTGATGAACATGTGTCCACCTCACCGGCATCAACTAAAATCGCATGTTTCCTCCCCTTATTCACTTTTATTGTGTCATCACTTCATTTTTTTAGGTGATAGTTTTACCCCACAATTCTTCTTCATCCTTCCAAACTTCATTCCAGAGAGCTTAGAGAGAGGTGTAACCCTTTGTGGATCTTAGTTTCAACACCTATTCACCCCTATTCTGGTGACCTTCTTCTATGGAGAGATCAGGACTCCAGAGCTTTGCATGGACCTCTATATGTTCATGATCTTCCATCCCGGGTAGAGGTTCATCTTCTTCAATGCTTATGGTTTTGTAATTCATTGATTTCCTTTTGTATTATAATTTGGTTGATATTGTTTTGTTTTTATTTTTTATTCTGGTTCTCGGGGTTGCGTGTGTGAGTCTGTCTAGTTTGGGGGAGTGTGCTGCAAAATCCAAGCCAGAGTTCACCACTGGCTCTTGGGGTGACAAATTCCCTATTCTCAAATAGTATCTCTGGTTCGTGTGTGTGGTTTTATTTATTTTGTTTTTCTCTTTTTGTATGTTCCTTTTTTCCTTTGGTATAATAATAAGTAATTTGTGGTGGTGTAATTTTCATGGATTAGGGAAAAAAAGTTCTAAACTATATTGTGTTCTTTAAGTTTCTACAATATTCTGTTAACTTATTTAGTCTTTCTTAAAAATGATTATTTTTTTATATTGTGTTTTAGTATACCAGTTTATATCCCAACACTTAATTATATAGGTAATATTGAAAGATCAAAATATCAAACATATAATATTTTTTCTCATCAAGATATTGTATCAGCGCATCACTAGCCATTGGAATAAGAATCATAGTGTGTGGTCTGCTGAAGCCAGTTTCTGTGGATGGGATTATTTTGGACTCAGTATGAG
Source organism: Viscum album (assembly GCA_963277665.1). Classification (NCBI taxonomy): domain Eukaryota; kingdom Viridiplantae; phylum Streptophyta; class Magnoliopsida; order Santalales; family Viscaceae; genus Viscum; species Viscum album. Next base: position 306,597,623 of record OY728166.1, read on the forward strand.
AAGGCCTTGAGGGTGTCCTCATCGGTATAGTAATGTTTCATGGTGAATTCATTCAGCTCTATCCAAGTAATGTCTGGGCACACTCAATCATTTCTAGAGTCCCCCACTAGTTTGAGGGGTGCATCCACCACCTTGTCCACCTAGGGGTTCAGGAAGAATTCTAACGTTCTTCTCAGCCCACTACTATTCACCACCACTCGATACATGCATCTCTTATACGTCCCATTGGAAATCTCCGGAATAGTGTCTCTGATGTTGATGATGATGGTGTGTAGGATGGGGGGATGTAGTTCCAGGTGGAATCCACTAGTACTTCTAGGCCACCACTACTATATAAAATGATTTTAAAAGCGCTAGAAACTGCTTTTAATAATGCAAGAAAAGTGTTGTTAATTGTAGTGAAGATAAAGGGGGGCCCCTTTATCAACAATACAAATAACTGATAAAGGGAGTCATTTATTTGAGCTAAAAAAACTCTGATAAAGGCCCCCTTTATCAGTGCTATTTTAGCATGGATAAAGGAGACCCTTTATCAGTGCTAAAAATAGTGATGATTAAGGGGTCCTTTATTAGTGATCCAAATTGAAGTAATAAAGTTTTAGCTGCATGTGATGTGCTATTTATATAACAGCACACCCACCATCACCTACAAAAAACACACACACCACTTACACAAAACAACACCTACATAGTGCACACAAGAACAAAGTCATGCACACATGGGTTTTTAAAACAACTATATATACATTTAAAACATTGTTTTATATAATTTCTTTTACAATTATTCAACAAATAGGTAAAAATATTAATGTTTCATCCTTTAGCATCTGTGATCCCCTCTCAAAAATGTCCTCCCAAGGTAATAGTTTCTGAAAAAATATTCCCAACTCCGGAAAAAGGTTCCACCTATATAAGAAAACAAATATAATGTTAGTAATACTATAATGAAATAAATTAAACATTAATATGAAATAATACAATAATAAAATGTTAATTATTAAGAAAAAAGACACATTTAGAGTTGTACAAGTCACACCATGAATCGTATTAAGCTAGGGTTGATTCATACACGTCACAAATGAGTTATGGATCATTTTTCAAAAATATCAAAATAATCCTAATGATTTTTATTGGTTTTTAGTATGTCCCTAGTTCTTTTATTAAAATTAATATCAAATTTAAATGAGACATTTGGATTTATACTGATCAAATCATTCATTTTATTAAAGTGTGGTTGATTCTAACACGTCACAAATGACTCATAGATTGTTTTTCTAAAGTTCAAAACAATACGAATGCATTGGCTCAGTTTTTAGTATGTGAGTTGTGTTTTTTTTTGTTCTAAAATATCATTTCAAACTGAAAAAATGTATTTGGAGTCATAACAGTCACATTATGAATTGGTTTGAGGTGAGACTGCTTTATACACCTCATGAAGGACTTACGAAACAATCTCATAAATTATGAAGATAATCAGAGGGAATTTTCTTGGTTTTATGTCAGTGAAACGTTTTGAGCTAAAATGTCAATTTTAAACTTATAAAGAACACTTTTAGTCATACTAGTCACAATGTGCATCAAATTGAGGTGAGTTTGATTCATACACATCAAAAATTACTCAGGTATCGTTGTCTTAAAGTATCTAAACAATGTGAATGTGTTTGCTCTATTTTTAGTATGTCACTTGTTCTTTTTTACTTAAATTAGTACCAATTTTAAATAAAAACACATTTGGATTTATACTGGTCACATCGTTCATCATATTGTTGTGTGGTTGATTCCTACATGTCAGAAATGACTCATGGATCATTGTTCCAAAGTATAAAAACAATCCAAATGTATTTTCTTTGTTTTTAGTATGTTAGTTGTTTTTTTACTAAAATAGAATTTCAAAATGATAACACACTTTTTGAGTCATAATGGTCTCATCATGCATTGGTTTGATATGAGACTACTTGATACATGTCGCAAAGGACTTATGAATCATTATACTAAATTACCAAGAAAATCAGAAAGTATTTCCTTTGTTTTCAATGAGTGACATGTTTTGAGCTAAAATGTAAATTTTAAACTGATAACAAATACTTTTAGTCATACCAGTCACACCGTGATTTAGATAGAGGTGTGGTTGATCCCTACATGTCAAAAATGACTCATGGATCATTTTACTAAATTATCAAAACAGTCCAAATGTGTTTTCTGGGTTTTTAGTATGTCACCTGTTCTTTTTACTTAAATTAATGTCAATTTTAAATAAGAAGACATATTTTGATTTATACTGGCCACATATTGTGTTGTATTAAGATGGGGTTGATTCCTAAATATCAAAAATGACTCATGGATCATTTTTAAAAAATTATAAAAATAATAATAATTTGTTTTACTGGTTTTTAGTAAGCCAGTTGTGTTTTTCTACAAAACATAATGTCAATTTTAAATAAAAAGAGACACTTTGAGTCTTACTGATCATATCGTGCATCAAATTAAGTTGAGGGTGATTCATACACATCACAAATTACTTATAGATCATTGTCCGAAAATATCGAAACAATATGAATGAATTTTCTTAATTTTTAGTATGTTTGTTGGGTTTCATTTCTTAAATAACATTTCAAACTGCAAACAAGCATTTTGAGTCATATTGGTCGCATCATGCATCAGGATGACATGAGACTACTTCATACAAATAAAAAAATATGAATTGTTTTCCTAAATTATAAAGATAATCAGATCAATTTTTCTTATTTTTCAAGGAGTGATAAGTTTTTAACTAAAATGTCAATTTTAAATAGATAACATACACTTTTAGACATATTGGTCATACCATTCGTCAGATTGAGGTTTTGATGATTACTACACTTCATAATGACTAATGGTTCATTTTCCTAAAGTATAAAAATAATCTAAATGTATTTTCTTGGGATTTAGTATGTCACTTGATCTATTTGCTAAATTTATTGTTAATTTTATATAAAAATAAACACTTAATGTTATAAAATTTACACCGTGAGTCGGATTTAGGCACGGTTGATTCCTACACCTCAAAAATAACTAATGGATAATTATAAAAATGTATCAAATCAATAATAATGTATTTTCATAGTTTTCCGTATGTCACTTTTTTTTACTAAAAATACTATCAATTTTAAATAAAAATAGACACTTCGAGTCAAACAGGTCACATCTTTATACTATTTGTGTACATTCTTCCATCAGGTATGTTTCCCATTCATTTCAAAACAGCTCTATATTCTCCTATGAATATGAGTCTTTTCACCAATAATGGTAATACTGAAAAATATAAATACCCAAATGATTAATAAATATTTTAAATAAAATAGTAATTATTTTAGAAAATAACTCTTCAGGGATACTGGTTTGTTCATGGAATATGATATCTTTCATTAATAAACAAATATAATAACCATAGCCTTTTATGTTTTTTTGTTTCAGACACTATAGAAATATTGATAAAAATAAGTAATTTCTTTATATGTGTTTGGATAGTGAAATCTTATTATATATACCCTAATATTTATCTAGTCGTAGTACTTGTGATGTTTCTTGTCATTTTACCTCGGCCTCATTCCATGCATTAGATGATATTCATGCACCAACCTATCATAACAGAAACCTCATTAAAATATAATATAAATTATATAACTAGATATTTAGTTCTAAAATGTAGGATGTAATGTATTAAAAATTGAAAAAATCCATCATGTGTGGTTGGTTTGTGGATATCCTGGAATTGAATCTATGAAATAAATCATTGGAGTATCTAAATTGACTGCAATGAGCGTATAATGCTACCAAAGAACACCAAAAAGAATAAGTAATGAATGAAATTAAAAAATATTTGATATGATTAAATTATAGAGTTTTACCCCTATATTTTTGGTATTAATAAGAGTCTATCATCTGTAATTTTGTAGTTAAAAAGTTTGAGTATGTCTGCCACTATTTCAGCCTCTATCAAATTATTTTATTTTGTTATGTAGAGGTGATGTGAGGACTAACAAGTCCAAATTATTGTTCATGGGGAAATCCCATAAATTTTTATTCATATATACGCCTTCGAAAAATATATGTTTTTAGTCATAATTATCATACTATATCAGCTTTTAGAAAATTAAATATTGAAAACATACCTCATGTATACATTTATAGCTGATATTCCTAGCCAATCATACTCTAGGATTTTAGTTACATTGTCAACACTAATGAAATTTGGATCTTCCCCACTGTACATATTTTCATCAAAAAAAATTGAGTGAGCATCACCATCTTTCAACAATCACGACCCGACCCTACCCGGGCTCGAGCCGCAACTACCCCAAGCCCGCCTCCATAGTCCAGGGGCTGGAGACCAGCACCGAAGGCACAACAACTCGGGGAGGCCTTTGCCTAAGTAACTGTACACACACACGCAACACACTCAATGCAAAAGTACAGAGTAAAGGCAAGCAGAGTAAAAGAGAACAACTGTTATATATATACCACAAATGTGCATCGACCTCTAAATAGTACAAGTAAAGAGATAAAAAGGAAAAAGGGGGAAAACACGTGCCCAACTAGAAAAGGTGCCACAACACAGCAGTAGGTAAACAAAAGAAACAGCTGACTGGTCTCCCACCTGGAACCCGGCTATGACCACTGCACGCGGTCCAAGCTCCCAAACTCCTATACTCCACTAAAGTCACGCTCCACCTGTCCATCGTCTGCAAGGGCACACCAAGTGGGGGAAAATCCCAAGCAGAGGTGAGTATAAGAATACTCAGTAGGATACCCTGAATTCTCTAGGGAGAAATAAACGAGGTACCGAAGGGTGAGTAGTAGAGCAAATAGGAAAAGTAAAGGAGTACAACAAAGAGTGTAGTAGAATACCAGAAGATAGTCCAGATCAACCCAACAAAAGAAAGGAGGTAGTCTCGTCCAAACACAAGGAGCTGGAAATGGTGAAAAGATAAACTTCTCGTCGAGTCTTCGCTACCTATAGTAGGAGAGTAGACTCGTCCAACCATGAGAATCTAGACACGGAAAGCACGTGGCATACCCCACACGTCTTCACCTCTCCAGGAAGGAGAGTAACCAAACCCAAGAAGTGGGTACTAGAACAAGGTATACACAAGTCCATATGCTCAACAAGAAACCTGAACAAGGTCATAAGGGGATCTATGTCCCGTAGCTCAGCTCAAGAAAAGTGAGTCACCAACAGTCCCAGAAGTAACAACATCGATGCCCAGCATCGCACACGTCTGCCCCGAACTACAAGTCAAGGGGCTCAAACCACCACACCTCGACATTATCCCCTTTGGGCAGCACTGACTCGCTCACACGGTCTTAGGTCGCATCACAAGGATTCATCTCGGTGGGGGAAAGCGCTCCTCGTACTTGAGAGTTCTGGGGGAACATCAACCACAACTCGTCACTGCCCCGCAGTCGAGAGGTATGCTATAAGACGACATGCGACCCCCCTGCCAAGCCCATCTAGAGGGTCCCTGGAAGTCAAAGGGTTCCCACTACAGGGAGACCCGGAAAATCAACGGGTTCCACACTGCCCAGTCCCGTAACAGGGTAATCCACTGGAGGGAAACCCGGCTAAGGTCAGTGACGAGACCACTGCTCAGCCCCGCTGGAGGTATCCCAGCATCGGGGACTACTGCCCAGCCCTGCTGGAGGTAAGCCCGGCATCAGGGACCACTGCCCAGCCCAGTTGGAGGTAATCCCAGAATCAGGGACCACTGCCCAGCCCCACTGGAGGTAAGCCCGACATCGGGGACCACTGCCCAGCCCCGTTGGAGTTAGGACCGGCATCGGGGACCAATGCCCAACCCTACTGGAGGTAAGCCCGGAACTACTCTTTCCATCCTTGATGGATGGTACTGCTCGATGAACACCGTTTCACTGGCCATCCCTACTGGATGGTAACCCACTGGCGAGCCCTGCTCGAAACAACCTTAGTCTTGCTGGAAACAACCTCAGCCCTGCTAGAAACAACCTCCACCCTACTGGAAACAACCTCATCCCTGCTGGAAACAACCTCAGCCCTGCTGGAAGCAACCTCATCCCTGCTGGAAACAACCTCCTGGGTAGAGGATCGGTGCCCGCGTAAAGTGTTGGTCACACCAAGTCCACAAGAACTCTACCAGGGAACACGGGGTGATGGGAGAAACTCCCCAGGCCTCACAAGGCGGTCCCTCTCCAATCCGCTAAGTCACTGTCGAAGCGTACCGAGACATCTCATCCGAGAGAGTGGGGAAAACACCCACGCTACACGGACACCCATAGCCGCAAACGGTGCCAAAGACCGGTGAAAGGGAACAGTACTGAAACCCCTCACAGTCAAAGAAGCAGATGAACCAAACCATATCTACCGACCAAACCATCGAGAACAAAACTAGGGGAGACCACTCAACTCTGCTGGTCAAACAAACGAGCATAGAGGGACCCTCTATGTCGCAAGAGGTCAAAAGTACGTAAAGCAGATCATGGCATGCATGTGGGTCCCACACGACGTGTAACCCCAAGTCACCCCTAACTGAGTGCACAAACGTTCTCAGGTACAAACCACACGTACCTCCAAGCGCTCCTGTATACTCCCAGATTATACCTCGTTCCACCCCAAAGGCAATCGTGCACACGACACCTAGCGTCAACTTGAAGGCGGGATGTAACAACTCCACCACAAAGGCCCTGGAACGACCAACCACATCTTGTGAATCATTTATATCACTCTCCCAAGAGTGCGCGATCACACGCTAAGGGTCTGCTACAAACAAGGTAGGGTGAATCACCACTAGAGCACCTTTCATACTTCCACATTTAATAATATCGCGCAAGAGGCTCCGCACAGCCCATCAGATCACACCGTTGTAATACTCGTGGAAAAACATGCGAGATCGACTACTTACTCGCCTCTAATGGATATCCGACGGAAAAGTCACCAACACCGCCTCACACCCGAACGACGCCCCATGATCCCGAGCCTCGGCCCCGAAAACAGTCGGGCGCATCGTACCATTGTGATCCCCTCGGGAAAAAACGTCAAAAGCACTACTCACTTGAGTGCAATGGATATCTAGAGAAAAATATATTTTCCAGCTCCCCGCGCACGAGCGGTACCACATGGGACCTGCACCCCAGTCCCGAAGAACTGCCAACGAATCGCACCGTTGCGATCCTCTCGAAAAGGCACACAAGTTCAAATAATTACTTGTCCGAAATGGACACCTGGTGATAATGATGGAAATCACGGTCAACTCCTGAAACGGCCCTCGTGGGGCCCACACCATCGTGCAGAATTAATGCGGACAGACTGCGCCAAAGCGTTGCCCTCGAAAAAACACCCAACATCGACTTCTCACACGCTCCGAACAGATGTCCGATTAAAAAGTTTCTAAACGCTGTGCACAGCTCAAAAGACTGGTCGTGGGGCCCGCACCTGAACTTCAACCTCAATGCTTGAAACCAACCTATAAAACTCCGCCTCAGTGCAAGGGTTCCAACTCCACTGACGGCGCTCAAAATGAACGTCGAACACGTCTGCGCCGTCCAAAATAAACTTCCCAGAAAAACGACAAACCCCTTGACGTACGTGTCGCGCCACTGACGCCCCTCGTTTCTGGAATTAAAAATTCCTGAAACCATCTCAAAAAGACCGCCTCGCTGTTAGGTCCATGCCGCCGCAGACGGCGCACAAAAGGGACAGCTGTGGCGAAATTGACGGGTGTTCGAAGTCGGATGGGCGAACTCCTTCCCCCTCGACAGGACCGGCCGGGTCCGGCCGGTCCGACTGGTCTGGACTGGTCCTCGCTGGTCGGCCCATGGCTCACCCGCGTGGCCCGGCCGTGGACTCCGGGTCCATGCCGCGCCGACCAGCCATGAGGCTGGTCGCAGCCCTCCGTGGAGACCCGCCGATCGCGGGTCTCTGTCGTCGCGCGGGGTCGCGCAGTGCGACCCCGCCTCGCCGTCGCGTCGGCCTACGCCGAGGGCGCCCCGCGCTTCTCGCCCGCGGCCGGAGCCCGCCACCACGACACCTCGGCCCACTACTGCGTCTCCCGCTGCCGCTCACCATCGCCCCCAGCGCCGATGCCGGATGGAGTCTTCTCCACTGCCACCTCCTCGTACCGAAGTCGCGCCGCCCTGGGAACTCGTCGGACCGCCGAAAACCGCTGGGACAACCCAAAATTCCCGCAATAATCGCCGGGCCGCTGCAGCCTCCTCGCAACTCGGATTTACGAACCGAAAAAAGAGATGGAAAGATGAAAAAATCTACTACGCATTCATGTGGTTCGCTCGAATATCCAACAACAATTCGAGCATATTATTTATGTTGAAAGGAGTTGCGGGAAGGAAAAACGCAACAAGACCCTACCTCGTGGGCATTGCCCGGAGCTTCACCACGATCCGTCGCCTTTCCGGAGCTACCTCGCCGAAGAAGCCTCTCCGGAGTGGAGGAGGAGAGGAGGGAGGGAGATCTTCTTCCAGGAGATGAAGAGAGGGGAAGTGGGTGGGGGGTTAAGTGTATAAATAGAAACACACTTAACCCCCCCCCCCCGCTGGCCCGAACCCGAACCTCTAGCGGGGTCGACGTTAAGCGTCCCCTAGGCCAAACACTACCTTCTGAGCACAACGGCAGTCACTGAATTTTAATCTGAGACCTCGTTCAAATGTTATAAAGCTGGATGCCCAAAGCATCCAAATTACGAAAATGCCCCTGGGGCCATTTTTCACAGATGGCCCGCACCTGCAAAACTTACACCCCTCCTAGGGTAAAAGACACGCTCCGAACTCAACGGTTCCCTCAGTTTACCAATACGTTCCACCATTTAAGAGATACTGGAGTTTCACCCTTTTACGAATAAATTAGTTAATTAATTTATAAGTTTAACATTCCGAAAGTGAGCGAGGGGTCCAAACGTCCCGCACCAACATGTTTTATGTCGTTCCTAGGGTAAACACCCCATTACGGACCCATCCGTACACTCATATCTCTGATCTGGGTCACCGTTCCAAAGTTATCTCATTTATTTGGTGATTCTAGTTTGAACGTACTAAAAATTTAATTTTGGCCACTCCGGGGCTCGGAATCGCACGCCGTCCGAAGGCGCTGCTCTGGAATATCATCAAGAATATTCCAAAGTCTTTCGCAGCAAAAACTGGTTTCTTACATCATTCCCCCCATCAAAATTTTCATACCTGAAAATCAAAACTAGGGAGCAACACAGGGTACTAAGCCGACACCTGGCTTTCCCATACCCAGAAGAACCCACGCACAGCTCTGCGTCACTGCACACAGACCAAAGGATTGATCCGTTCACGCGAGGTCGTCCCCTGCCGATGCCGTGCACCCACTCCAGACTTTGGGGTTAGTCAAAGGCAGTAGGGAACCTCGCCATCCCTTTGCAGGGTCTCAAATGGCCCGAAGGCCCACAAGGGTAGCTGACCCCCCCCCCCCTGACTGAACCCTTACGTCGCACACCGTGACTGGAATCACCGCCCGCACCTAGAACAAGGCCCGGTGATTCCTTCCTTCAGAATATACATATGGTGTAACACCCAAGGATATCTGGTTACGCGAGATTTCACAGTCGACGTCTCTCAACCAAGACTCTCTTACATGCTCTAATGTGAAGGAGTCAACACCATCGACTAATGGAAAAGGTCTCACGCCTTTTTCCATACCAACACATGGTTACACCCCACGCCCTGCGTCACCCTGGTAACATCTCACACAAGGAGTAGGGTGAAAATCCTTTCACATGCAGAGCCTAAAAATTCTACTGTAAAAAGTTGAAGAGCTGTAGAGTGTACCTCTTATAACCACATGCTCTTCAGGATCGTAGACATCCAAAGATCGCGGCTGTCCGTGGTCTCAAATGTCAGCTCCCGGATCCTGATGTGGACCACCATGTGGTGGTGGAAGGATCTCGTAAAGTCGTCCCCCACTACCATCTCCTCCCGCTCCACTGCTAGCATCACCTCTCTGGGTGATACGACGATCACGGCTCTGCCTCTATCATGGCGGTGCAACTGATGCCTGTCCGAAGCTCTTTGCATGCCTGGTCGGGCAGTCCCGTGCCAGGTGACCCCGCCCATCGCAAGCATAGCACCGACTCTCTCTGGGCTGCCCTTGTGCCCTCTGGAACCACTGTGGTGTACGACCACGGCCCATGATCCACTCTCAGAAGGGCATCCTCGACTAAGGCCCTGCGCCTTTTCTCCATAGTGGCATACGACCACGTCTCCAAAACCGAAAATGGAAAGGCCACCTGGGTCAAGGTCCTATTATGTGGCGCCTGCTAGCTACGGCAGATGTCCCAACTCCGTCACTCCCACTGCCACTACCAACCGCAAAACACGACAACAATCTCTTTGTCACCAACGCCTGCTATGGCACCCCGACATATGTGGAAATTCCCAAAGGTACTATGACAACATGAATCTCTCGGAGGAGACCCTTCTCAAACTTTTGCGCTCTGAAGTTGTCATTATGGACCAAGTCCGGGTAAAAGCATGCACAGTCTGCAAAACTGTCCGCGTACTCGGCCACCGTCATCCCTCCCAGCCGAAACTGCAGGAGCTTATGAATCCGAACAGAGTGCAAGCAGGAGGGGAAAAACTCCTCAGGGAACAATAACTGAAAGTCGCCCCACGTAATAGACGACACGTTAAGAAGCTGAGTCACTAGACTCCACCAACACCATGCTGATCTACGAAAATGGCTGGCTGCCAAAGCCACTCTCTGATCTATCGGTGTCTGCACAAGCCTGAAAAGGAAAACCACTGTCTCTAGCCAAACCATTTCTGCCTGAGGGTCTGGTTCACCACTAAACCTCAGCGGTCCCTGCCGTTGGAACTCATGGAGCGCGCTCAACCTGCGGTCAAGCTCATCCTGCTCTACTGAAACTGCATGCTGCTCAATAGGTGGGGTGCTGCTACCGGCCCACCCGGAGAAAGGGGCTCGCATGATGGGTCCTGGACTGTGGCCTCGTAGCTCACAGGGTCGTCATCACCAACCAAAGCTGGTATCCTGGCCGGCTGTCTTCGCAGAGACATCCTGAATATTATTAAGGACTGCCGCGGTCAGATGAGCATATGTGTATATACCAATAAAAACAACAATGGGGAGCTGACTCAAGGAGGACAGTCAATGACTCAACCCTATGTGACGCACACACAATTTTTTCCCTGCAATAAGTTTCTCAGCATGCCGAGTCGACAAGTGGGTTATCATGGTCCTGGTTAATGGATACGTGGGTCGTCGCACCATCACTGGACTCCCTAGCCTGTGAGCCTCTCTTGAGACACGTTAACACTATTTCCCTAAATCCCAACCAATTCCTCTTTTAGGGACGTCCGAACAGTGTACCAAGGAATGAACCACCTCTGATACAACTTTTTCACGACCTGACCCTACCCAGGCTCGAGCCGCAACTACCCCAAGCCCGCCTCTATAGGGAAGGGGCCGGCGACTAGCACCGAAGGCACAACAACTCGGGGAGGCCTTTGCCTAAGTACCAGTACACACACACACAGCACACTCAATGAAAAAGTGCTGAGTAAATTAAAGGCAAGCAGAGTAAAAGAGAACAACTACTATATATATACCACAAATGTGCATCGACCTTTAAACGATACAAGTAAAGTGCTGAAAATGAAAAAGGGTAAAAACACACACCCAACCAAAAAAGGTGCCAAAACCCGGCAACTGGTAAACAAAAGCAATAGCTGACGGGTCTCCCACCTGGAACCCGGCTTTGACCACCGCACGCGGTCCAAGCTCCCAATATCCTATGATCCACTGATGTCATGCTCCACTTGTCCGTCATCTGCAAGGGCACACCATGTGCGGGCAAAGCCCAAGCAGGGGTGAGTTTAAGAATACTTAGTAGGATACCCTGAAGGCTTGAGGGACCAAAAAAGGTGGTACTGAAGGGTGATAATTAGAGAGAATAGTAAAATTAAAGGAGTAAAACAAATAGTGCAGTAGAATACCAGTAGAGAGTCCATCTCAACCTAACAAAAGAAAGGAGGTAGTCTCTTCCAAACACAAGGAGCTGGAAACGGTGAGAAGATGAACTTCCCGCCGAGTCTTCGCTACCTATAGTAGGATAGTAGACTCTTCCAACCATGAAATCTAGACACGGAAAGCACGTGTAATACCCTGCACGTCTTTGCCTCTCCTGGAAGGAGAGTAACCAAACCCAAGAAGTGGGTACTAGAACAAGGTATATACAAGTCCATATGCTCAACAAGAAGCCCGAACAAGGTCGTAAATGGATCTCCGTCTCGTAGCTCTGCCCAAGAAAAGTGAGTCACCAATAGTCCCATAAGTAACACCATCGATGCCCAGCATCCCTCATGTCTACCCCGAACTACATGTCAAGGGGATCAAACAACCACACCTTGACACTATCCCCTTTGGGCGGCACTGACTCGCCTGCACAGTTTTAGGTCGCATCACAAGGATGTGTCTCAGTGGGTGAAAGCGCTCCTCGTACTTGAGAGTTCTGGGGGAACGTCAACCACAACTCGTCACTGCCCCGTAGTCGGGAGGTCTGCTCAAAGTCGACAGGCGACCCCCTGCCCAGCCCCACTGGGGGGTCCCTGGAAGTCAACGGGTTCCCACTACAGGGAGACCCGGAATGTCTACGGGTGCCACATTGCCCAGTCCTGTAATATGGTAATCCAGTGGAGGGCGACCCGACTAAGGTCAGCGACAGGACCACTGCCCAGCCCAGCTGGAGGTAACCCGGCATCGGGGACCACTGCCCAACCCAGCTAGAGGTAATCCCCGCATTGGGGACCACTGGCCCGCCTAACTGTAGGTAAGCCCGACATCAGGGACCACTTCCCAGCCCCGCTGGAGGTAAACCCGGCATCAGGGACCACTTCCCCGCCTAGCTGTAGGTAAGCTCGGCATCGGGGACCACTTTCCAGCCCCGCTGGTGGTAAACCCGGCATCGGGGACCACTGCCCAGCCCCGCTGGAGGTAAGCCCGGCATCGGGGACCACTGCCCAGCCCTACTGGAGGTAAGCCCGAAATAGCTCTGGCCATCCCTGCTGGATGGTACTACTCAGTGAACACCGCTGTACTGGTCATCCCTGCTGTATGGTAACCCACTGGCGAGCCCTGCTGGAAACAACCTCAGCCCTGCTGGAAACAACCTCATCCCTGCTGGAAACAACCTCATCCCTGTTGGAAACAACCTCAGCCCTTCTAGAAACAACCTCATACCTGCTGAAAGCAACCTCATCCCTGCTAGAAACAACCTCCTAGGTAGAGGATTGTTGCCCGCGTAAAGTGTTGGTCACACTAAATCAACAAGAACTCTACCAGGGAACACGGGGTGACGGGAGAAACTCCCCAGCCCTCACATGGCGATCACGCTCCAATCCGATGAGTCACTGTCGAAGTGGACCGAGACATCGCATCCCAGAGTGTGGGGAAAATAGCCACGCTGCACAGACACCCGTAGCCGCAAACGGTGTCACAGACCAGTGAAGGGGAACAGTACTGAAACCCCTCACAGCCGAAGAAGCAGATGAAACCAAACCATCTCTACCGGCCAAACCATCGAGAACGAAACCAGGGGGAGACCACTCAACCCTGCTGGTCAAACAAACGAGCACAGAGGGTCCCTCTACGTCGCGAGAGGTCAAAAGAACGTAAAGCAGATCACGACACGCATGTGGGGCCCACACGACATGTTTCCCCAAGTCAACCCCAACTGAGCGCACAAACGTTCTCAGGTACAAACCAAACGTACCCCCAAGCTCTCCCGTATACTCCCAGAGTATACCTTGTTCCAGCCCAAAGGCTATCGTGCACATGACACCCAATGTCAACGCGAAGGCGTGACATATCAACTCCACCTCAAAGTCCTAGGCACGACCAAGCACATCTTGTGAATCATTTATATCACTCTCCCCAGAGTGCGCGATCACACGTCAAGGGTCTGCTACAAACAAGGTAGGGCAAACCACCACTAGAGCACCTTTCATGATTCCACATTTAATAAGATGGCGCAAGAGGCTCCGCACAGCCCAACAAATCACACCGTTGTAATCCTCAAGGAAAAACACGCGAGATCGACTACTTACTCACCTCCAATGGATATCCGACGGAAGAGTCACCAACACCGCCTCACGCCCGAACGACGCCCCGTGATCCCGAGCCTCGTCCCCGAAAATATTCGAGCGCATCGCACCATTGTGATCCCCTTGGGAAGACATGTCAAAAGAACTACTCACTTGAGTGTAATGGATATCTGGAGAAAAAGATACATTCCGGCTCCCCGCACACGAGTGGTACCACGTGGGACTCGTACCCCGGTCCCGAAGCACTGCCAACGGATCGCACTGTTGCGATCCTCTCGAAAAAGCATACAAGTTCAACTAATTACTTGTCGAAACGGACAACTGGTGATAAATCTGGAAATCAATGTCAACCCCCAAAACAGCCCTTACGGGGCCCACACCAGTGTGATGAATTAAAGCGGGAAGACCATGCCAAAGCCTTGCCCTCTAAAAACACCCAACATCGACTGCTCGCACGCCCCGAATAGACGTCCGATGATAAAGTTGTTAAACGCTGCACGCAGCTCAAAAGACAAGACATGGGTCCCACACCTCAACTTCAATCTCAACACCTGAAACCACCCTGGAAAACCCCGCCTCGGTGCAAGGGTTCCAACGCCACCGACGGCGCTCAATACGGACGTCCGACGCATCCGCGCCGTCCAAAACAAACTTCCCAGAAAAATGACAAACCCATCGACGTACGTGTCCTGCCACCGAGGCCCCTCGTTTCTGGAATTAAAAATTCCTTAAACCATCTCAAAAAGACTGCCTCGTTGTTAGGTCTGCGCCTCCGCTGACGGCGTGCAAAACAGACACCCGGGGCAAAATTGACGGGTGTCCGAAGCCAGAGGAGCGAACTCCTTCCCCCTGGACAGGACCGGCCAGGTCCGGCCGGTCCGCGTTGGCTGGACCGCGGCTCACTCACGTGGCCTGGCCGTGGACTCTGGGTCCACATCGTGCCGACCATCCACGAGGCAGGTCGCGGCCCTCCACGGAGACCCTCTGATCGCGGGTCTCTGTCGCTGCGCGTGGTCGCGCGGTGCGACCCCGCCTCGTCTTCGCGCCGACCTGCACCGATGGCGCCCCGCGCTCCTCGCCCGCGGCCGGAGCCCGCCGCCACGGCCCCTCGGGCCGCCGTCGCGTCGCCCTCTACTGCTCGTCGTCGCCCCCAGCATCGCTGCCGGAAGGAGTCGACGCCGCCGCCGACTCCTCGGACTGAAGCCGCGCCGCCCTGGGAACTCGCCGGACTGCCGGAAACCACCCGGACAACCCAAAATTCCCGCAATCTTCGCCAGGCCGCTGCTGCCTCCTTGCAAATCAGATTTAGAAACTAAAACAAGTGATGGAAAGAGGAAAAACTCTACTACGCATTCATGTGGTTCGTTAGAAAATCCAACAACAATTCGAGCATATGATTTTGGTTCAAAGGAGGTGCAGGAAGGAAACACGCAACAAGACCCTACCTCGTGGGCGTTTCCCGGAACTTCACCGTGATATGCCGCCTTACCGGAGCTGCCTCGCCAGAGATGCCTCACCAGAGTGGAGGAGTAGAGGAGGTAGGGGGAGCTCCTTCCCGAAGATGAAGAGAGGGGAAGGGGGGTTATGTGTTTAAATAGAAACATACTTAACCACCTGCCCGCCGGCCCGAACCAGAACCTCTGGCGGGGTCGAGGTTAAGCATCCCCTAGGCCAAACACCACCTCATGAGCACAATGATGGTCTCAGAATTTTAATCTGAGACCCCGTTCAAATGTTATAAAGTTGGACGACCAAAGCCGCCAAATTACGAAAACACCCCTAGGGCCATTTTTTCACAGACGGCTCGCGCCCGCAAAACTTACACCCCTCCTAGGGTAAACGGCACGCTCCGAACTCAATGGTGCCCTCAGTTTCCCAATCCGAGACACTGTTTAAGAGATACTAGAGTTTCACCCTTTTACGAATAAATTAATTAATTAATTTATCCGTTTAACGTTCTGAAAGCGAGCGAGGGGTTCAAATGTCCCGCGCCGACATGTTTTATGTCATTCCAAGGGTAAACATCCCATTTCAAACCCATCCATAGACTTGGATCCTTGATCTGGGTCACCGTTCTGGAGTTATCACATTTATTTGGCGATTCCAGTGTGAACGCACTGAAAATTTAATTCCGGCCACTCCAGGTCTCAGAATCGCACGCCGTCTGAAGGCGCTGCTCTGGAACATCATCAAGAATATTCTGAAGTCTTTCGCAGCAAAAACCGGGTTCTTACATCAACTTTGTATTCAGATGTGCCTACAATGATAATAAATGTGAATATATAACATGTGGGTTTAAGGTTCTTTCAGTAGATCGTTTTGATTTCATGGTTGATCCTTGAGATGTTTTTGAGCCGTTCTTTTATTTAACCCCTTCCTTGTTTTTGTCTATAATATCATTAATTGGATCAAACCTTTTTTCATTAAATATTAATGGTTTATCTTGAAAAATGAATTATAAATGAAAACCTCTTTGTCGATATGTTTTTTTAGAAGCTATGATGGCCAAGCGATGAATGTTCCAACAGCTAATTCTACCTTATGAATATCATCATCATAAATTGAAATAGGTATCTCGGTGCTCAACTCGTGGGTTGGGTTAATAAACACTTTGACATGACCTTTTGGATGTGGGCTATTGTGTAGCCTGGTAATTTGGATATTAAACACTATAGCCCTCACTACAAGGTGATGGGTTGGTTTTGATAGATATAAATTGCCATCATTTTAAACCAATATAACATTAGTACACGAAATGTATCAATGCCTATTTGATTGAAAATTAACAAAATAAATTTATTATAACATTTATTACCATAGCTAAGAAATGTTTTTGAGGGGAATGGCTCACCAAAAAGTAGGTGGGGTGGGGAAGGATCTTCATGCACATGTTGTTTCTAAGTTTCATATATTTTTCCCCCCACCATAAAATTTGTTATGATCTCACTATAACATTGAATTTTTTATTCAAGGATAGATAATATTTATCTCATCATTTTAATTTCTTCAATTTGATCCCCTTATATTTTTTTTTCTCAAAAAATGTTCAGGGTGTCAGCATAAAACCCGCACCTCTGACACGGCCATACTTTTCTGGATACTTCAAGGCCACCGAAAGTATTTCTGCATTCAATTTGGATGTTTTCATTCTTGTGACTATGTAAGAGAGAAAATATAGGAAAATTATTAATCAATGTTATTTAATATATATTTAAATAAAAAAATTTATTATGTCATACTTACACATGTTTCACATACTTTTTATGTGTTTTCATCTATTAGTATCCCATATTTATTTACACACACCACCTTCCATATCACATGGTGTGTGATGGATGTGACATTCGATTTGGATTCATCAATTTGAATATAAATATAGGAACATAGTTAGGGTTTTTTTTATGTCACATAAAAGTATTATGGTAGATTTGAAATATGTTCCAATTTTATTTCAAGTGAAGTGTACCCCAACCAAACTGTACAGTAGGGGTATGCTGGTTTTTCTACTCATTCCTTATTTTCATCACTAATTTTCTATTTCATAAATAAAAAACTATCAATCAAAGTGATGAATACATATATCAATAAACAATTTATTACCAAACACAATGTACCTGAAAATACTGTTTCGCACGATGGTTAGTAAAAACATTCCATGCTCCTTGGGTTATTAGGTGTGAAGAAATGGGAGGTGGGTGAAGGTTTATTTTCCCTTAAGCATCTTTAAGATAATATCTTGTTAAAATTGTGTGAATTCCTCTATGAATCCTTCTATTAACCCTTAATATATAGTCCTTGTGTGATTCATCTACTATAAATAAACTCAACAAGGGATGATGAAGAGTAAGTCAATGTTTCATTATTTTATTTTTTAGTAAATTAAATAAATGATATCATAATGTTACCATGATATCTCCCCACGTTAGTTTCTTAAGCTCGATGAATATATGGTGCCACAACAATATATCAATCGGAACGCATTGCCGAGTGATGATTCGAATGTAACCATTGAACATGGTCTTATTGGGGTTAATATGCTTACCCTTCTTATTCCATTATACCTCTTATTTGATGCCTTTTATTTTTTCCTTAAGGATTTTTTCTAACACCATCCAACTATGAAACTTCTATATTTTATGCACCTCCAGTGTTTCGTTGCCTACCATTTCCTCAGTTTCAACATCATCAATATGTACCTCCAGAGTGATAGAATCGTAATTTGAATATGGTGGTTGTACCTATGCACTGGGAGCATCAACAACACGTGGGAAAACATGTTGGTCCTCTGCACTGCGAGCAACAATAGGTTGAGATACTAGTTGTTCCTATGCACTGCAAGCAGTAGCAGGTTGACTGACCTGTTGTTCCTATGAATAGAGAGAAGCATTAGGTTGAGAGACATGTTATGCCTCAGCATTGAGAGCATCATCGCATGTAGAAGTTTTATCTACAAAACTGCTTTAACATTTAATTTATATTACATAAAAGTAAAAGTGAATAGATAATATCATAAGGTTACATGTTCTATATTAAAAAATCAGGTTATTGAAATCTATTTTTTTAATCATGATGTGATTTTAACCCTTTGTAGACTATCCAAATCCATTCAGTGTGCTCTCCTATGACACACAAAATACCATCTACATTGGGACTGTTGTGAAATGATTGTGACATACTAATTAAAGAGTCATCCTCCATTTAATTTTCATCTAACTCTTTAGTGGTTTTGGTCAATAACATAACAATTGACCAGTTTCAGTTTTTAGGATCTAGAAAATAAAATACCTGTACTTCCTGTGATTCCATTATAAACGGTTTGTATTTATACCCTTCCTTATTGAAATCAACTTTCACGAATCCCAACTCGTATATTTTAACAGCACTCCTATTATGAAACCACATTCATTGAAAAAATTTCACATGGAAATTTGTATAACCCAACTCCCATATTTGTTTGATGATGCCAGAGTATGACTTGTTTTCATAAATTGAATTTATATCCTTAGCACAAGAAACATGCATCGCTTCAACCACAAGTTTAACTCTATTATTCTTTTTGGTGTTGTCTTCATCATGTTCATTATTATATAATTTATAACTATTAATTAAATAATCATTATAAGATAATTCATAAACACTTGGTCCTCCAGCTATCCATCAAATTCATTCTAAAATTGAGTTCGTATTTTCATTTGACTCCTTAAATATATGGTCCTGAAACCATCCAATAAATCTTCCATTATGTGTATTTGATATCCATTTTTTATCCCTTGATGGATTCAAATGCCAAATTTTTTCTTTGTGGGTTTCTAAATATGGGACTACCTCCAAACTGTTTTGAAAAACGTAAAGGTGGGACTGCTCCCGATTAGTAATATTGATTGTAACAACCTATCTTCAATAAATTCCTTCACCAGCAAGCCTCACGGTGTGATAAGATTTTGGTAGAGCAATGATTTCCACACCATACAGGTATTCAGTACAGAATTCAATATCTTCCTCAACAATATATCACTTCACAATACAACCCTCTAGAAAAATTTGATTTTTGACATACCCTTTCAAAATCTTCATATATCGTTCAATGGGGTATATCCATCTATAGTGTACATGAACACATAGTCGAATCCCTCTCACCATGTGAACCATAAAATAAACCATCATATCAAAGAATTTTGGCAGGAAGAATATTTCCAAATCACATAATATGATGGAAATTTTTCCTTCCATACTAGGTAATTCGTCCAGGTCTGTAACTTGTGAATATAGCATTTGAACAAGAAACAGAGGTTTGTTAATTTATAATCGAAATTCTTGGTTAAAATGAAATGTAAATCTCTAGGAATTAGATATTGTATCAAAATGTGGTATTAATGTGATTTCAGACCCTTTAACTTTAAATCGATCATTGACACGATTTTCTTGATATTCGATGAATACCCCATTGGAACCTTTATGTCATTCAAGAAGTTATAAAGCTAATATCTCTCTTACCTAGAAAGAGTGTCAGCAGGTATTGGAAGAAAAGTTCAGTTTTCACTCTTCACTGGAAACAACTCTTCTTGTATTCCCATGTCAACCATGTCCAACCTAGCCTTAATTACATCAATTATTTTGTCAGGTGCATTTAGCAATGTGCTTATTACACAATCATATACATTTTTTCAAAATTAATAACACCAAGAAAGTGTCCAATGTAAATAAAATTCCAGTATGTTAATTTAAAAAACTGATCTCTTTTTCCAACTAGTTTTCATATGGTTCTTCAAAAATGTTTTACCAAAAGATGTGTCCGCATCTTTAACTTTCTCAAATACTTTATCACATTTTAGTGGATATCGTGTTGTATGTTCTTCTAAACTTCCATCGAATAATGTCATCCAAGAATGGTACATATGTGGTCAAGGTAGAAATCTGTGATGTCATTGAAACATGGTTTTCAATGAGTGTTTCAACCTAATTTACTGTGTACCTTGTTTGCAGACGGGACACCCATGAGTTCATTTAATGTTGTATCCTAACAAATTTCAATAAGCAAGAAATTCATTTATCATTCCAAACAACATGGATCTCAATGTGAATCCTTAATTTCTGTAAGCAGCATACAACATTACACCTAAATCCCAAAATAATTTTAATTCGTCGATAATTGAAACCAAATAAACATCAATATCATTGCCCAGTTGTTTTGATCCTAATATAAGAATAGATAGCATGATGTGTTTTCATTTAACGCATAACCAGAGTGTCAAGTTATAATTTACCAACATAACAGACCATGTACTATGAGTGTTACTTTGAAAACCAAAAGGATTAAATCCATCTGTAGATAACACAAGAAGAAGGTTTCATGGCTCATTTCCAAAATCAGGATACTCAGGATCGATTCTCTTCAACTGAGGACAGTCTTCAGGGTGAAGTAGTTTCTCATATTTATTTCTTCTATCTTCATTCTACGTCAACTACCCTGCATTCTATACAATTTAATATAGGTTCCCAATCCTTGGAATGATTGTAAAGTAAAATATAACATTTGTAGGACCATATTCATTTTCTTTTATTGAGAAGGACCACATTTTGGAGATTCTCTAAGTGATTTTGGTCTTTTTTAAATAGTATATTGCCATTCGAATATGCATGTATTCTTTCAGAGATCATACCCATCATGAATAGAATTTATTTAATGTTGTATGTTCATATTGATAGCTCATTATCTTCTGGGATCATTTCATTCAAGAGAGAAACTAATTATATAAAAATGGTGTCACTCCATCCATTGCCTACTTTAAAATTAAACATCTTCATTACGGCTGAAAATGTTGTATATTTCGTGCAACCACCTTACAAAGGCTTCTTTGCACAAATCATTAACTTCTCAAACAATAGTGGGAAATTAAGAAGTTCATCTTCAACTTTACTTGTCATTTCCTTAATACAATCTTCATCATAATTCACGTTTATAATCACATCCTCTATATGGTCTTCATTATTATCCAAACATGTAATCGTATTAGATTGTGCATACAACACACTATTATCCCAGCCAATATCTACATCCTCTTTTCCCCCGTATTTATTTCAGCATTTATAACTTCGATCTATTCCATAATAGATCAAGTGTTCTTCTAACTCTTATGGTCTAACTTTTCTTGAATAAAAATGTAAATACCCGACCCTAGTTGCCCAGAGCCGGTGCATTATTACATTACATTGGAATAATTAAATTAAAGACATATCCGGAAGGAACAAGAAGTTTAGTATATTTGGAAATCCAAATACATACATAAGTTAAACATTACAACTTGAAATAAAATAAAACATTTATTTTTAATTTGGAACATCCACTACTATTGGATTATCCCATGCATGTTATTAATAACAAACTTCTTCATTTCCTAAGAAAATGAAACATAAGAAAGGGGTGATCTCAAAAACATAGTAAGGGTAAACAATGTAGTTAAATATATCATCAACATAAACATTTGGCATGGCGAATAATTGAAAACACATTCCTATAAAAATAATAAACTTTAACACATTATTGAAGGAATATGAACTGAGTAAATATTTCCACAATAAAACATAATCATGGGTATTATACTAATCGAATAACCACATGAACTATGAATTTATATATTAATAATAAGGTAAACGCATGTTACAGACATTCTAACACATATCGTTATGGCCTTGTCCATGACATCTAAAAATGATTAATAGCTCAGCCAAAACCATATCTAAAAATGGGAAAGTCCTCGACCAAGTCCATATATATTTGTCTCATGAGACCTACTGATGAATTGAGGGGTTATAGTAGGCCCCACCTATCACATAATAAATCCAATGAATTCCTAATAAGAATGGGGATAAACATAAACAATATATACATTCATATTAAAACCAATATGTGAAATGTAAATAACTTTCACTGAACATTACATATAAACACAAACCATTTAGAGTAAAGTGGTGAACGGTTCTAAGATAGCCCATCCACAATCAAACTATTCATAAAAAATTCAATTAAATATGGTAGATGGAATCATAAATATTAATCCCAATAATACATAATAATCAATATGAGTGTTTAAATAGATTAAGATAGTCTTATAAAATCATCAAGTAATTCTGAAGATAAAAACTCTTTTACTTTCAAAAGAAGTTCTCTTTTGGAAAAATATTTGTATAAAACCCAAAGTGAGGTAAGATGGTATTTTCATAATAAAATAAGTGATTTCAGAAAACTAATGGTTGCTAAAAATAGATTATATGGTGCCCTTTAAAATAGGTAAAAATTTGATAAATTCCCTTGAATCGAGATTCTATTTGAGGAATAATTTTTGAAAGAACCTTTTAAAACATATAAATACCCATAAATGATGGTATTATTATTGTTGGAACACATATATAGAACATTCACATAATAATTATGAGGAGTTCATATGAATGAATAATAATTTGATTTAGGTAAGTAGATAATAAAAGTAACTCGAATGAAAATGGAGGTTTGGGTGGAAAACCCTTACCATAAGTCCGAAGGTGATCCTCACTAGATCTTAACGACCTGAATAATAACATTTAGGTTCATATATTATTTATTATAGAATATCAAATACATGTAATTGATTTATTATAACGTTATTTGGTGTATTCATGGACTTTTAATGGGTTAATAGATTCAATTTCATTGTTTGGATGTGTTTTCTTCCTTGGTTTTCATTATCAGTTTACATATATTAATGTACAGATAAACATGTAGAATGAGAATGGTTTTAGAGAATATAAGTTTTATGTTATTAGTGAAAACCCAAAATATTACATGGTCATAATTTTTTTTTGTTATTGGGATTGAAAATGAATCATTATATAAAACATTAAAGACAATTGTTTGGGATAATTGGTGGTTTTTTATCACAGCAAACTCATTTCAATTTTTAAATTAATATCATGTGTACAAAATGATTCTATAAGAATATATAAGTTATAATATATATATATATATATATATTATAGTCTGTTTCAAACATAAAAATGGTTTCATGAGCATAATTGAAGATGGTAATAGAAATTGAAAACCCATTGTCCTTGAATGTGATAAACTAACACATCTCATATGTTGTTTTCATTTCTAGTATAAAATATGGGGATAGTAGAGATGATGAATAATTATTAATTTATCATAAAAAAATTCCATTACATGTAAGGTACTGGAGTCATCATAACATTTGGTTGAAAGGAGGTGAGGAAAATAAAAGAAAATAAAGGAACTTGAAATAAAAGAAATGAAATGTAGAATTTACCTCTTGAAGTAATATTACTTGAGGGACTCTTTAGGGGAGAGTTTTTGGACTTTTTAAGATACCAAAGGATGGTGAATGTGGGGGAGGATCTTGGGAGGATGTTTGAGTAGAATTTAGACAAGTAAAAAGGCTTTAGAGGAGTGAAGGGATGAGGGAGTGAGGGGGGTTTTATAGTGGAGGATATGAGGGTTTTCCAATTATTTTACTCACTATATTATTATTTTGACAACGACAACCAATAGTATTGATTATTGTGACCAATAATAGTAATATATACATGTGAGTTAGAACCAAGTGTTCTTACATCATTCATTATTATAGGAATAGTGAATTTAACTAATAATTCATATATAGGGTAAATTGCAGTATTTTACTATTCATAAAAAATTTGAGTATTTAAGAAAAGATCCAAAACTTCACCCTAACCATTTTTTTGACATTTAAAACTAAAAAATGAACTCAATTTTTTAAAAATAATTTTCTAAATATTATTAATTTAATTTTAAAAAAATCATAATTTATTCAAAAAATAATAATATTTAAACTATATTCATTTTATATCACCTTGAAAAATTTATCAATATCTCATTATCTTATAAACATAAGACAATAAAATAATAATATGATTTAATATTCATAAGGGTCATATTACTATTCATATTACTATTCATAAGAGTGTGTTACTATTCACCAAAAATTATGTTTGTCTTATCAGACTCTATATATCTTACTGAATGCAACTGTGTATATCATTTTTTCAAAATTCAAATCCCAGAGATGGAAAAAATTTTCTTACTAGATAGGTTATAACAAAGTGTTCTTTTGTAGAGACTCGGTGTTTCATGCATTCAATATTAAATTTATTTTCAGAATCTTGTGGTGTTAGATTATTCCCTCCATACAAAAAAATTCTTCCTTGAAATTACCGATATGTTACCTCCAAAAAAATATTTGGGTAGTTCTTCACCATAAGCTCCTAAGGCTCCCATGTTGCATATTCAATTTTATGTTATTACAAATTATATTTACCAGTCGATTTGTCTAATTCCTTAACACTTGTTTTTTAGTGTCCAGAATTTGGATAGGCTCTTCACAGTAAGATAGGTCATGTTCTAATTCAATACCTTTAGAAGTGAGGAAATGCATTGGTTCTGGCATTTACTTTCTAAAAAATGATACATGAAACACAGTATGTACTTTAGACAAGCTGGATGGCATAGCCAAATGATATGAAACAACTCCAATTCTCTCCAAAATTACAAAAGGGCCTATGTACCTAGGGCTCAATTTCCCTTTCTTCCCAAATCTTATAACACCCTTCCATGGAGATACCTTTAAGAAAACATGATCTCCCACTTGAAACTCGAAATCCTTCCTTAAATTATCAGTATAGATTTTCTGTCTGCTTTGAGATGATTTGATATGACCTTTAATAGTCTTTACCTTCACTGTTGTTTCCTCCACAAGCTCTAGGCCCACAAGTTTCCTTTCTACAACTTCATCCAATTAAGTTGGTGTACAACATCTCTTTCCTTACAATGCTTCATATGGTTCTATTTGAAAACTTGAATGGAAAATATTATTGTTGGAAAACTCTAGTAAAGGTAAATATTGATCCCAAATTCCTTTAAAGTCAAGTGAACAAGATCTCAATATGTCGTCTAAGGTTAGGATCATCCTTTATAATAGCCCTTCAGTTTGTGGGTGATAAGAAGTACTCAATCGATGATCAGTATCCAATGCTTTATGAATACTTTTCTAGAATTTTGATGTAAATCTTGGATCATGATCAGACACAATTGAGAGAGATTCTCCATGAAGTATAGCAGATTCATTGATATAGATTCATGTTAGGTGCTCCGGTGGTAAATCCTCCCTTATAGTGAGGAAATATGAAGTTTTCCTATGTCGATCAACAATTACCCATATTGAATCATTATTTATCGTCTTTTTGGGTAATCTAGTGACAAAATCCATGGTAATGTCATCCCATTCCCATATAGGAATAGGTAGAGCTAGCATGAATCCTCTAAGATGTTGTTTTTCGGCCTTCACTTGTTCTTAAAATAACCATCTTGATACATAATCAGCAATTTCCCTCTTCATGTTATCCCACAAAAAATGTTCTCTCAAATCTATATACATTTTAGTGATACCATGTTGTATAGATAAATTTGAGCTGTAAAAATCATCCAATAACTACCTTTTCAGCTTTGGTATAGAGGGAAAACACAGCCTCTTCCCAAATTTCATAATTCCATATTTACACATAAAGTTATCCAACTTCCCATATTTCATAGCATTAATTTTCTTCTTAATATTCTCATCATCATACTGTGAAGTTTTAACTATTTCTAATAAAGATAGTTGGGAAACCATTTGAAAAAGTAGTGATGTTTCACCTTATTTTATAATTCCCATATCCATCATCACTAGGTCCATGTAAAAAGGATCCTTTTCAATCCTCATTTTGTTGAGAACTCCATGATCCTTTCCACTCAATGAATCAGCTACCTTGTTTTCCTTTCCTGGGTGGTAGTTTATGGATCAATCATAATCCTTGAGTAGTTTAAGACAATTCCTTTGCATCATATTTAGTTATTTCTATGAGAAGATATATTTCAGACTCTTATGATCCATATATATCTCATATTCTTCACTATAGAGATAATGTATCTATATCTTCAGAGAAAAGATTACAGCTTCCAACTCAATATCATGAGTATGATAGTTTTGTTCATAAATATTTAACAACCTTGATGCATAGGAAATAACATTATCATTATGAATAAGGACAAAACCAAGCCATTTATTTGATGCATCACTATATTTCACAAACCCACCATTCCATGATGGTAGAGTTAGGACCATATAATTTACTAGTCTTCTCTTCAATTCTTCAAAATAGTCCTCACATTCTTTTGTCCATGCGATCTTAACCCCTTTACGTGTAAGTTTGGTTATTATTTTGGCTGAACGGGAAAAGTTATGAATGATATGATAAGAATAACCTACTAAACCAATAAAACTACGTACTTAAGTTATGTTCATTGGAGTAGGCCATTATTTCACAACCTTTGTCTTTTCAAGATCAACAGATATTCCATACTTAGAGACAATGTGGCTAGGAAAGAAAACTAATTGAATATAAAATTCACACTTTCTAAACTTCCCATATAATTCATTTCCTATAATAGTATTTAGAATAGTGTGCATGTGATTTTAATGATCTTCTTATATTTTGGATTGTACCAAGATATCATTAATAATTACCACAAAAAAATTCATCAAGATATTCCTTGAAAATTCCATTCATTAGAAGTATGAAAACAGAGGGTGCATTAGTTACTCACAAAGTCACTAATGTAAACTTGTAATTCCCATACCTGGTTTGAAATGTTGTCTTTGGAATATCTTCCTTCCTCACACACAACTGATGATATCCAAATTGATGATCGATCTTTGAGAAATATTTTTCTCTATAAAGTTGATCAAATAAATCATCAATGTGGGGTAGGGTATACTTGTTCTTTATTGTTATAGCACTGATCTCCCTGTAGTCAATGAACAACCTCATAGATCCATATTTCTTCTTAATAAAAAGAACATGTGCTCCCCATCGAGAAACACTAGGGAGAATAAATCCTTTATCACTCAATTCCTCTAGTTTTTTCTTAGTTTCTACTTATTCCACAGTTTTCATTCTTTAAGGGGTATTTGATATGGTCCTTGAATCAGGAATTAAGTCAATGGAAAACTCAATTTACTACTCTAGAGGATGTGTAGGTAAATCCTCTAGAAACAAATCAACATATACTTGCACAACAAGTACATCCTCTATTTGAACATTCCTTTACTCACACATAGTTATTTTATTCCATTCCACCTCAATAGTTTAATTCAGTAGAGCTACTCTGGGATGGATCTAGATGAGAATCAGATTGTGATGTTTCTACCCTAAAGATAAGGTATTTCACATCATCCTAAAAATTTGTAACCTCTTTATTCTTGCAATAAATTTTTACATCATGGTTAGAAATCCAATCCACACTGAGTATTATATCAATGTTAATAATGGCTATGAAAATAAAATCATCAGATAAATCATGTCTATATTCCATAATGGGCACTGCCTAACACATCTTTATTTCAAAGATACTTCCCTTAGAAGTTTTTACTGACAAATCCCTTATTAAATCAAACTTGAAATATCTAATTTTCATAGAAAAATGGGAAGATATGAATGAATTTGATTATCCATAATCAAATAAAACATTGGATACGTTTTGAGGAAATTATTAAAGTACCTGCCACCACATCATTAGGAATTTCAATATTAGCAGTTGTGATCGCATAAGCTTGTCCCTGCTCCATTGGCCTTTTCTGAGGAAAGTTTACTTGAAACTTTGGACAATCATAGGATAGTGTCCCATCTACCTAAAATTATAACATCGAACATTAATATCTTCTTTATTCCCATTTCAAACACTATAATGATATCCTTTCTGTTCACACTTGTAGCACATCCCATTTCCTTTTAAGTAAGAACTTGGATGTTTCCTTTCACAATTTTCACATGGAGAAAATTCAACTCTTCCCTTATTCCCCATTTCCAGGTTTCCTATTCTATAGTCTTTAGCAACCCTCTTCTTCTCTTTCTTTTCTTTAAATTCCTAGGACTTAATGAACTCCTTTTCAGTCTTGATAGAACATGAGACTATATCTTCATATGATGAGAAAGTTTAGTAGACTAGCACCCGTCAGAGGAATGGATTTATAACATCAAAGAATATATCAATATTTCTCCTTTTATTTTCTATATAGTCCAAAATATGCCTTTCTATCCTTATAATTTTAGCTTCATACTTTGCAACATTCTCATCTGCCCTTTTCCACAAATTCAGAAACTGCATTTCCATTTCCTTTTGTTGTTAATGAGGAAAGTATTTCTCTAAGAAAATTTCATTAAATTAAATCAATTATATATTTTCTATCCCTTTATCCTTATTTTTGTTTTGAATTAGTGTCCACCATTGATCAGAATCTCCCGAAAGACAATAAACTGCCATACAAACCTTCTCCCTTTCATCACTTCCTAAGGGGAGAAATATCATTACTAAGGAACTTATCCACTACTCCTCTACGAATGGGTTTGTAGTCCCATTAAATTATGGAGTATATTGTCGCATAAAGAGATATAACATAGCTCCTCCATGTCGTGGATATGGATGCTCTATATTGGTAAGTTTATTATTCATATCCTGATTAAGTTGTCCCATTATAGTTATAAGTTTTTTTGCATAGGTCACAGCTCCAGATCCAATATCATCATATTGCACAGGAGGGAAATATCTACATGGGATACGTGTGTTCATGCGGTTACATTCCTTACACAAGTAACGATTTGTAAATAAGGTCATAAAATAGATTAGGTTATGAATCATAATGTACTATCTCAAATTAAAAAAAATACTTAACATAAATTGAAATCCTATGTATGGATAATCCCATAATCATAAACAGGTTTCTTTGGGGAAAAAATTACATTTAAACCATTCATAATGGATTGTAAAGAAAATGTGAATTATCCTA
Source organism: Viscum album (assembly GCA_963277665.1). Taxonomy (NCBI): domain Eukaryota; kingdom Viridiplantae; phylum Streptophyta; class Magnoliopsida; order Santalales; family Viscaceae; genus Viscum; species Viscum album. The sequence goes on from OY728166.1 coordinate 306,627,121, forward strand.
AGAATATCCCATAGGAGTGTCAAACCTGGTGCACAGTAAGGCTCGTTGTGGTGTATTAGGACACCCCAGGTCAAGCCCTAAACTCTTTGTCAGATATTTCACTCTTAGGTATATATGTTCCTGAATCACGTCCACTTATAGTATCCATATAAGGATTTATTTTCTAGAAAGATCTACATAATATATTTCTTACCAAAATTTTAGGATGTTATTGTATGGTTATCCTCAAAGACTATCTTAGGGATTTTTTCCCTAATCTACATTTTCTAAATATAGCTTAAAAGTTTTCTACTAAACTTAATTTGATACCAACCTTAAAGACCCGACCCCAATTTCCTAGAGTCGGTTCCTTATTACATTACATTGGCATAATTACGAGAAATTTGTATCCCAAATGAAAAAAATAGTTTAGTAGATTAGGAAATCTTGATACATAAATTAGTTAAACATTAAAAATTAAAATGAAATACAACACATAAGATTTATTGGGAACATCCAAAACTATAATTTTATCCATCAAGTTTATTGACAACTAACTTCTTCATGTCCTTAGATAATGAAACATAATAAAGGGGTGATCTCAAACCCTCAGTAAGGGTAAACAATACAATGGAAGATATCATAAACATAAACATTAGGAATCGTGAATAATTTAAAACAAAAGATATTCAAAATAATAATCTTGAACACATTATGGCAGGAATATAAACTGAGTAAATATTTCTACAATAAAACATAGTCACAGGTATTCTACTAGTTAAATGACTACATGAACTATGAATTTATAGATACAAAATATGGGAAATGAATATGCCAGAAGTTTTAAAAAATATCATTAAGGACTCGGCTAAGACATAAAAAAATGATTAAGGCCTTGACCAAAACCATATCTAAAAATGGGTAAGGCCTCGGTCTTGTCTATATCTATTTGTCTCATGAGACCTAATAATGAATCGAGGGATTATAGAATACCCATCCTAACATATGAAATTTCCAATGAATTCCTCATATGAACATGTATAAACATAAACAATATATATCCATATTGAAACTAACATATGAAACATAAATAACTTCTCCCAAACATTAAGCATAAATACCATCCATTCCGAGTAAAATGGTGAATAGTTTTAAGATACCACATCCATAGTCAAAATAATAGTAAACCATTCAATTAAATATGGTATATTATATCATGAATATTAATCCCAATAATACATAGTATTAAATATGAGTTTTTAATTAGATAAAGACACTCTTATAAAATCATCAAGTAATTCTTGAGAAAAATACTCTTTTACTTTGAAAATAATAGTTATTTTGGAAAAATATTTGTATAAAACCAAAAGTGAGATAAGATTTTATTTTCATAATAAAATAAGTGATTTTAGAAAAATAATGGTTTCTAAAAATAGATTATACAGTTCCCTTGAAAATAGGTAAATATTTGTGAAATTCCCTTGAATCAGGATTGTATTTCAGGAAGAATTTTTTAAATATCCATTTAAAACATATGACTCCCCATAAATGAAGGTATGATTCTGGTTGAAAAAAATATATAGAACATGAAAATTAAAATTATGAGGATTTCATATTAATGAATAATAATTTAATTGAGGTAAATATATAATAAAAGTAACTCGAATGAGAATAGAGGTTCGGGTGGAAAACCCTTACCTTAAGTCTAAAGGTGTTCCTCGCTTGATCTTAACCACATGAATAATCAAATTTAGGTTGATAAACAAATGAGTCAAGAAACTAATCAACATTTAATTGATTTATTATAACCTTATTAGGTTCATTAATGGTCTTTTTATGGGTTTAGAGATTCAATTTCATTTTTTGGGAGTGTTTTATTGGTTTTCATTACTGGTTTACTTATATTCATGTATGAATAAACATGTATAATGAGAATGGTTGTAAGGAATATAAGTTTTATATTATTGGTGAACAAAAATAATATTACACGGTAATAAAATTCATTTGGTTATTGGGAGTGATATGAATCATTATATAAAACATTAATGACAATTATTTGGGTTAATTGGCGGTTTTTTTATCACAATGAACTCGTTTTGATTTATAAATTAATATCATGTTTAAAAAATTAGTCCATAACCTTATATAAGTTATAATTGATATATTATTGTCATTTTCAACTATAGAAATGGTTACATGACCATAATTAAAGATGTTAATAGAAATTGAAACTTGTCATCCTTGAATGTGATAAATTAACACATCATGAATGGTGTTTTCATTTCTATTATAAAAGAAGGGGAAATGAGAGATGATGAAGAATTATTACATTATAAAAACAAAATTCTAGTGCATGTAAGGTACTAGATTCATCATAACATTTCTATGAAAGTAGGTGAGTAAAATAAAAGAAAGTAAAGGAACTTGAAATAAAATATATGAAAAGAGGAATTTACCTCTTGATGTAATCTTCCTTGATGGCCTCTTTAAGGGAGAGGTTTTGGTATTTTTATGAGATAAAGGGCTGATAGATGTTGGGGAGGATCTTGGGAGAATATATTTTTAGAATTTAGACAAGGCACAAGGCTTGAGATTAGTTAAGGAAAGAGGGAGTGAGGGGGTTTATAATAGAGGAGAGGAGGGTTTTCCCAATATTTTACTCATTATTTTATTATTTTTCTAAAAGACAACCAATAGTATTGAATATTGTGACAAAGAATATTAATATATGAATTTGGGTAGGAAACAAATTTTCTTACATCATCCATTATGCTAGTAATAGTGAATTTAACTGATAATGTATATATATACAGTAAATTACTGTATTTTACTATTCATCAAAAAATCAAGTATTTCAGAAAAATCCCAAAAATTCACCGTAAATTTTTTTTGACGTCTATGATTCAAAATGAACTCTATTTTTTGAAAATAATTTTCCAAGTATTATTAATTTAATTTTTAAATAAAATCACAATTTATTCAAAAAATAAAAACTTTAAAACTATAAATAGTTTTATATCACCCTGAAAATTTAATCATGATCTCATTATCTTATAACCTTAAGAAAAGAAAATAATAAAATGATTTAATATTAATAAGGGTCATATTACTATTCCTAATGGTATGTTACTATTCACCAAAAATTAATTTTGTCTTATCAGACTCTAAATATCATATCGAACACAACAGTGTATGATAGTTTTTTGAAATTTAAATAAAAAATGTTGAAAATTTATGTTTACTGGATAGGTTATAAAAAGTGGTCTTTTGAAGAGACTCAATGTTTCATGAATTCAATATTAAATTTATTTGAAAAATCTGGGGGTGTTAAAAACAACATCATAAACACATACAAAGGATTGGAGAAGGTTGTATGGATGGTCTTTTTAAAAATTGATGAACTCTTTCACTCCATATCCAAACTCTTTTGTCAAATGATTGAATACATCCATTATGTATTCATATACATCCTATTTTATTCATTGATATTAGTATTTAACAAAATAAATACACAAAATATTGATATAATGTAATGGTATTCTTAATTCTATAAAAATAAGAACTTAAAATATTATGGAAAAACTACAGTTCAAATGTCCTTTAAAAACAATTTAAAAAATCACACTTGAAATCCGATTAAAAAACCAACCATTTACAAAAATTCCTCTTTAAAATAACACGCCCTTTTTAAAAAAAATCAATCAATTCCAAACACTTTTTCACAAAACCACAGTTCCTTTTTTAAAATATTCAAGGCAACATCATGACCCAACAATCTTAATCATTTAAAATGATCATCAACCCTATAAGAAACATTTCAAAACACTTGAATCATTTTAAAAGATCCACATATGAATTTTCAAAAAGACATGGATCCCAATAGAGGAACATTATAAAAAATACGTAGAAAATACCTCGATTCATCGCAAATCAATAAATTTTTTATGATTCCATCACATTATTCCAAAGGTTGGGTTAATAATTATAATTTCCATAAGAATTTTATATTGTGCTCTCCACAATTGTATATCACTTATCCATGTTTCAATTGTCCATTTATATCAATTATCATTGACCACAACACCAGAGTCCCAACAGATATGTTCCATAGTAAGTGATCGCACTCACAATAATGAAACACTCATGTTTCAGTTTACTACCAACACTACATTATCACAATGATAATTGTCTCACACCAAATAAATTGTTTATACGCCATAAGAACAACGTATATATATCTAACATGAATTATTTTTGGTTCCTTCATTTATAAATACACCTAATAAAACCTATTAGTACAAACCCAACTACTAGATCGAGAGCACTCCCAACACTCTACTTCTCATGTCCAATGCTTCCACATGCCTACCCATAAAGGTGTATTTTTATATAACTATCTCTTGGTGATTGAAGACCCCTACATTCCCAATTATTTGGAATATTATCCACACCCATCCAAGCCCCTGACAAATAGTAGTCCCCCCATCTCCCACTATAAGTCCAAATAGATAACACATGGTAGGAATTTCCCCTTCTCCCCCCTGGGGGTTTGGAAAACCTTCCTTGAATCTTAAACCTTGTAGACTATAAAAAATTATGATAGTGCAGAAAATTGGGTAAGATATTAGAAGATATAAGCTAAAAGGAGCATAAAGTAGGATGAGGAAACATTTGAGAAAGAAAGGAAAGAAGATCAACGAAGAATTGAAATTAAATATAAGATGGGTGGTTGGTTAGTGAGGAAGAAACACTAAATTATCAACTAATAATACGCTTTCCAGGGATTGAAAGGGCGTGAGAGTAGAATGAAAATTGAGAGAAATTTTTAGAGTTGATTAAAAAATAATAAATTAACATAGCATTATTAAAGAAATATTGAACATGTCTACCTATAGAAATTAATGTATGAATGAAATGGTTTATGAAAAGATAAATCCAATGGAATTGTGTACCAAAAAATCGATGGGTTATTATTCTATTGTCATACAAAGAAGACTATAGAAGAAGTGATGTGATCTTAATAACTTTTCCATCTTGATTAATATTGGGTCTAATGAGTTTTGTACTTCTTTGAGTGGATTGTGAGTTTGGATGAATGTAATTTCTTACTTTATATTTAAAATATGGGGATTTAGATATTGATCCAACTCAAGATATGATTTAACTTGTAAATACAACATTCTCGTGTCCATTTGGTTTTCTTTAGTATTTCATTTTCAATGTAGACAAGTTCAAATTCCCCGTTGATTTTTTTTGATGGACATGGAAAAAAGAGAAGGTTCTTAAAATCTTGTGAGGACCATACCCATAAATGGTAGGTAATTAATATTAGTTTAAAGTTTGGAGTTATTCCTTAGAGTTAGTGGATTATAGGGGACATTCAATATCTATCGGACAGTGAAAAATCTGGGAAAAAAGTAGATGAGTAGGGAGAATATAAATTACAAGTACATGAGGATACTACTTTCCTTGGAAAATTAATTTATATAGAAGAATTATTTAATAAATAAGTGGATGAAAAATATGTATGGAAATAAAAAGGTTATTGCATATACTTCATAAAGCTAAACCTACTTTTTCAGTGAAATAACACATAGAAAATCATTTATCATGTTTATCCTACATGCCTAGAATAATTCATGGTCATAGGCCTCTTACAAATAATCCATGATCCAAAACACTTAAATCATAATATTCAAACTCAATTGTATCACCCATGGTGGAAACATACAACAATAAAAATGGAAACAAAGAGAAAAAATCCCATCACCCCAGTAACTTGGACTTCCCATAAAAAAAGTTGTTCATGATGAACTAGTATGAGGTATGTCATATGTTGCAATGCATCCCTAATAATCTTAACAAATAACTCCCCAAATTTAAAAAAGATAGTAATTTATACCATTTTTTATGAACCAGAATGGGTTTACCTGACCTATCATCTGACCTAGCATGAGAAAAAACCACTAGAAATTATCCTCATATGTTAGAGGCTACCAACTAGTCATGAGGGCACAAAAAGAATATGGTGGGGAGAATATTTCATGAGATCATAGTGCAGTAACAATGGAAAGAAGGACAACCCACAAGCAATTCATTTAATTTGGAAACAAGAACCACCAACAACCACGATTTTCAGGGGGTAATTTAGATTGTACAATTAAAAACATCACCATTAATATCAAATTGTAATAACAAGAAAAATAGATGATAATTAGGAGAAAATTCACTGTAGAGGTGTGGTTCAGGTCACGGTGAATGTGAGTTCATGGCAGATGAGAGGCGCCCGACATAGGAGTCCTCCGGCGGATGAGAGGCATGTGATAGAGGAGTCATCTAGTTGATGAAAGGTGAATGATGTAGAAGATGCATGCATGGAATCTTGGTTTGTGGTGGATGTAATCGTTGAGGCGGAGTAGAGGTGTGTGGCGGAGGAGTCCTACGGTGGAGGAGAGGAGTGCGATAGAGGAGAGTCGTGTGTCGGGGGAGAGGCACGTGGGGAAGGAGGGTTCATAGTGGAGGAGTCGGTGGGGGAGGAGGAGGAGGCAGTGGTGGGGGTGGTGGTAGCGATCGACTTCTACAAGAGCTTGAGGTGTGTGAGGATGGAGGAGAAAGTTAGGGTTTCATTATAAAACCTAATGAACCTTTTATCTGAGCTAGCTAAAAAGTACCGATAAAGGTATGTTTTATCTATGATAAAATAGAATGCACTAATAAAGGTATGTTTTATCAGCACAAAAATTGAAAGCACTGATAAAACAAGCATTTATCACAACTTTTTTATCGTTGATAAAGATAGGCCTTTATCAGCGCTAAAAAAGCACTGATAAAGTTATAATTTTAATAATTTATTTATATTCTTATATATACTTATAAAAGCATATACATGATAAATATATATTTATATTTATAAAATTTAAATTTAAATATTTATAAAATTAAAAGAAATATACTTTTTATATTTATAAATTTAGAAATATATATAATAAATATATCAATTATATATATTTATAAGATTATAGATGTATATAACAATATTTATTCTAATTTTATAATTATTTATATGAATATATATCTATTTGTAATTATAATTATAGATGAATATATATATATTTATTTAAATACTTATAAAATTTTAAAAAATTAATATTTCAAATATTTATAATTTTATTAATATATATCTAATATATTTATTATAATTTTAAAATTAATTAAATATATATTTATTTATTTATAACGATAAATATAAAAATTTGTATTTATTTTTCAATATTTCTATATATTTGTAAATATATTTAGAAATATATTTATTAAATTTTATATAACATTATATATGAATAATAAATACATTTTTATGAATTAACAATTATTTAAATAAATATATATTTATTTATATTTATAACTAGTAAATAAATATATATTATTTTGTAATTAAAAATTATAATAAATGTATTATTTATAGTTGTAATTATATATATATATATAATTATAAAATTATAACAAATATATTTATAATTATATAGATATATATAACTAATATATTTATTATAATTTGTTAGTTATTAAATATATCTACATTTATTTAGAATCATATTTACAACTATTTGTATTTATTTATATATATTTGAATATAAATATATATGATTAATATATTTATTATAATTATTTAATTATTTAAATTTATCTATGTTTATTTAGGAATTATAATTATAAATATTTGAATTTATTTCTAAATATTTGTATTTATTTGTAAATATTTGTATATATTTATTTAATTATATATTTATATCTTTATAAGTAGTATAATAAATATATTTATTATAATTTTAAAATTATATATATATATATTTATTTATTTATTATTATAATTTTAAAAATATATAAATATTTTTATAAATATTTTTATATAATTATATATATATATATATATTTGTGATGTCTCAACCAGGGTGCCACTAAACGATGCCCCAAGTCGGTTGGCCACATTCCCTCAAGCGCGCCTCCCGTATGTCAGAGGGTGTTGACTAGCAGCAGGGCTCTAGTAAGTCGGTCTTGGGGAGACCATACCCTCTTTTATTAGAATAAAACACCAATGGAAGAAAACAAAATTAACCAAGTGTGGAACCTTATAAATAACCATGACAATACCATGTCATATGATAGTCAAAACAAGAAAATACAATACTCAACTGAAAGGTATAACATGCTATAATAATGAAAGTGTAAAGTGTCTACTGTGAAACTAAAAGTAAATACACAACAACTCCAAAGAGGGTCCTAAACCACGTCTAGTTCCCTCTCCTATGCTCTAATCCCAAACAACAACCTATCCCAGGGCCTTTCCCTTATCCCATCCTGCAACAATAAAGTCTACTCGGGTTTCGATCGGGCTGCCCGATAGGATGTGAGTACAACTCAGTAGGCCACCACCAACGATGTCTAAAACAAGTCCAATGAAAAGATAGTGTATGCAATTTCATGAAGCAATAAATACAATACATAAATAAACAGTTTTCACATTGTCATTTAATATTTAGTCGACACATTAGGCTCAGTTTCTATTCATGTTTCCCCTTTAATTAATTATTCATTATTATCATTTATTTGGTTTTGAAATTCATGTCAACCACCACAAATCTCATTCGGTGTAGGTCTTCATGCCTAGCACCCCAAAATCTCATTCGGTGTAGGTTGCCATCCCTAGAACCCCAATATCTCAAGCATGGGTAACTATTGGGGAGGAACGCCATGTCCAAGTCCCAACATCTAATTGGTCTAGAACACCATGTATAGAACCACAAAAATATCATCAATTTACATATTATTTAATTCAAAAGAATTATCCATGTCATTCCATTACTAATCTAATAACTAGTTAAACATTTCAAAGGCCATTAGATATCTCATTAATTAACTAATCACATAATCCATTAATTAATTCATTAATTAATTAATCAATCAACACAATTCTAATTCCATAATTATTTATTCACAATTAATTGTCCATATCAATTCATAACTTATCTTAATTAATTCTCCCAATTAATTATCTTTGATCAACATCATGACACATATTTAATTCTCACACTTAATTATCTTTCTTATCCAAATATCATTTCATAATTAATTTCCATCAATTAATTATCTTAACACAACCAATTCAATATATCAATTACAATATCTCAACCCATAACAAATCTTCAAAAAAATATCTATTTACCCCCTATTTGTTCCATTATTCAATTATCAATTAATCACCAAGGAAATCAAAAGTCAATTCCACATTTTTAATTACTCCAATTTAGGAAATAAATTATTAAGGGAAGCTAGAAAATCCATTTAATCACATACACATAACAAAACCACAACTATGGGAGTTCTATTTAGACCAACTACCTTGGTTTATTGATGGAGGTTATCCCAACAAAAATCTCCAAAATTTGAGCAGCACAACATTTCTGATCAAGCTCCATAACTAAATCCCTAAACCCAAAATTAAGATCAAAGGCATCAAGATCTTCAAAATCATGGTCTAGATCCAAAATCCTAGATATAGATCTCAACTCATATGTTTATATCCATGGAAATGGTTGAGATATTCCATGAAATGATCAAAGATCAAGGAAAGAACAAGAGAATCAACAAAATGAAATCCACTTACTATGAAGAGAGCATATCTTTAATCCAGGTTTTCAGTCTCAAAAATGATGTTCAAATCACCTTGGAATCTATCTGGAAGGCTATTAGATCACCTATAACTTTTTAATACTCATCCATGGTCAAAATAAAGGAGTCTCGTGGGTTCGTGTGGTTTTAAAATAAAATTTTAGATAATTAAACCCACGCACATGGTTTCTTGGGAAGGGGCGATGGGTTAGGGAAAATGGTGCGCCAACTATGTGGACCTCTATTTCCATGTTTTCATGGTTCGGATGCATTAGGCGCACGGTATGTCAAACCATTCACATACTATTCACAACCCAATATCCATTTGTTTTTTATAAAAAACATACCCAAACACACCCTAAGCCACAACTTCAAAACAAAGATACTAAAAAACCTCAAAAGGTGCCTAAAACGCGCCCATGATGACTTTAGAAAATGTCGATATCTTACAATATCCTCACCATAAAATAGCTCATCATGGAGCTACACTCCAAGACTTCTCTAAGATTCGAAGCCAAAAAGATTGGGCCATTGATCCCTCACATCTACTTCTCATTCCCATGTTTCCTCTTGAACATATCTTTTTTTCTATAACACATGATCTAAGAGTACTGTCTTTCCCCACAACACATTCTCACTGTGATCCATCACATGTATCAGATTCTACTCAAAGGACACATCTATATTGAGGTCAAACTCATCCACATTGGTCGTATGATAAGGGTGAGGGTGATACCATCATAGTTGTGACACATGGAAAACATCATTCATAGTGATGAATTTCTTTGGAAGGGCTAATCAGTACACCACTGGATCGATTCTCCCTAGTACCTAAAAAGGTCATACAAAATTGGGTGCTAACATTCCCTACCACCATATCCTATGGTGACCCAACCTAGGAAACACCCTGATGAAAACATGATCACCCTCTGTAAACTCTACGGGTCCTCTCCATTAATCATCATATGACTTCTACCTACTCTGATTCGTAGCCATACATTTCTGAATCAACTACACCTGCTCTGATGTCTCATGAACGATCCTTGGACCCAAAAATTATAACTCACCCAACTCTAACCATTGTAGCGGTGATCTACACGGTCTACCATAAAGTGCCTCATATGGTTCCATCTGTAAAGATTCTTGATAACTTTTGTTATAGGTGAACTCCATCAAAGCAATGTGCTTCTCCCAAGAACCACTAATGTCAAGCACACAAGCCCATAGCATATCCTATAATACATGTATGGTACACTCCAACTACCCATATTTTTATGGATGGAAGGTTATACATAACAAAAACATTGTACCAAGAACCTTCTATAATCTCTACCTGAATCTTGAAGTAAAGCGTGAATCACAATTTGAAATTATAGTCAGTGGAAACCCATGAAAATGAACTATCTCCCATACATACAGTCCTCATAGCAGTTTATTGTAATGGTATCCCTGATATACAAGAAATGTGCTAATGTTATTAGTCAATCCACAACAACCCAAATAGAATTCTTATTCCTAAGTATCTTTGGAAGACCTACCACTAAATCCATAGTCATGTCATCCCACATCCATTCTGGAATATGCAATGGCTAAAATAGGCCTCCAGGTCGTTGATGCTCTTCATTCACCTACTAATAGGTGAAACATTTTATTACGAACCCTACTACCTCCTTTTCCATGTCTGGCCACCAAAACTATCGTCGTAGGTCACAATACATTTTTTTCATCCCAGGATGTACCACCAACATTGAGGCATGGAATTCTTTCATGAGTTCCTATCAAATTCTCATAGGCACAACAACCTGATTTTTCACATAGATGATCTTATCCTCATCTATAATCTAGTATAAAGGTATCTCCAAACCATCAAGGAATTCCCTTAATGATGAACACTCAATATCCTCATACTTCATATCTTGGATCCATCTAAAGAGTGTAGAATCCATTGCTATAGAGACTAGATTCATCCTCTTCTGACTCTCCCAAACCACCACATGCATTTCTACTAGAAAATTAATCATCTTCCACTCTGAACTCGACTCGTGTACCAACTGATTCTGAGTTTTCCAACTCAAGGAATTAGCCACACTATTCCCCTTTCCATGTGTATATGCTAGTTCAAAGTCAAAGGAATGATTATACTTGACCCATCTTTACTACTGAATAATGAATTCGCACTGTGAAAATATATACTTCATGATTTTATGATCCGTAAAATATGTAAAATTTTCACGCAAAAGATTTTGTCACCAACACTTAAGAGCATAAACCACTACTTATAACTCGAGGTCATGCGTAGGGTAATTCTGTTCATGTGGCCTAAACTATTGTGACCCGTAAGCAAAGAATATTTCCCATTACATCAACAAAGCTCTGAGACTAATACCAAAGGAATCAAAATACATCATGTGCTCCTTACCAGACTCAGGTGAGATCAAAATTGTCATCAATGTCAAGCTCTTTTTCAACTCCTAGAAAGCATTCTCGCATGATTCTATCCAATCAAACTTTATCCCTTTTTTATCAAACATGAAAGTAGTGATTCCAATAGAGAAAATACCTAGATGAACCTCTTGTAATATCCATATAATCCCAAACATATTTGGATATAAAAAACATTCTTGGACTGATCCCAATAAACCAGTACCTTCACCTTTTTTGGTTCCACTACCAAACCTTCTTCTGAGATGATGTTCCCCAAAAAGAGTACCCTGTCAATCCAAAGCTGATGTTTAGATATCTTGGAATATAATTGATGATATCTCAGTGTACCCAGGATGATTTCAAGATGTTGGTAATGATCCTCATGAGTCTTATAGTACATCAAGATTTCATCCACAAACACCACCAAAAACTGATCTAGGCATGGATGAAATATCTTGTTCATCAAGGACAAAAATACTATTTGATTGTTTGTCAACCCAAACGGAATTTCAAAAAAATCATAAAGGCCATAATTAATTCTAAAATCAGTTTGTGGTATATCATAAGTCTGAACCCTCACTTGATTATACCCTCATCAGTCGGTCCAGATCGTACCTGAAAGTCCTACCAGCGTTTCGCTGACCCCCGTATCATATAAGAAGCAACTTAACCCTCCTCTCAGCCAGAGTCTCTAAATGGTCAAGTATTGTCTATATGGATTCAATCCAAAATTCATCTCCCTTAGTCACACCCTCTTTAGTAAAATTAGGAGGGTGCAGCGGCTGAAACTCTCTTTTCAACTCAGCCATGCTTTTCAGAACCCGCCCTAGGACACCCTCCATGAATTGCATGAAACGGTAAATTTTATCTGAGAACTGATCCCCTTCCTCAATAGCTGGCACCAATGGTGGCTCAAGTTCCCTGTCAAGAAGTTTGTTTTTGTCCACACCCCTCTGTCTCTCTCTTAACAAGCGTCATGTAGGAATATATCTACAAATACAAAAACATGTATTAGGTCTCATAACACAACCTTATAACATTTACATAAGAGGATAAACTAACACAACAAGTTTCAACATGTTATTTCCCCCATTTTTCACCACACAATCAACACTGATGCCTTATAACTACCCTTAACCATCCTACTCCTCGGTATTGTTTGACAAGGGCATATACATTCTTAATAATTAATTCAACCACTAATTAATCACATTATCTCAAATTAATTAATTCAACAACTAGTTAATTAATCACACTCATTTAATCAATCAAGGTTCTCATTATACACCCATTTATTATCATTTTGAATTATTATTTCAATATCACAACAAGGAATATAATTTCATGTTAAGAAACTTACCCATAACCCATTTTCTCGTGAGTGCTTAGAATAATGCATGTCAAAACAACCCTTAATGCCTAGAATGATTCATGCAGACTCAACTATCATGCCATTTTAGGCCATGAATCAAAATCCAACAATCATGAAAACAAATATCACGCCACACCACAAGTGTGGCACCCAAGGTGAAATAATATCCAATTGTAACAACAAAATGCAATCACAACAATCCCACCCTATGTACTTGAAGATTACTCTGTACATCGGTTAACAAATCATGTGCACGAGCTCATTACTAAGGCTCTACTCTTCAAAATATCTTGTCAAACCTTCCCAAAATAGTAAGACAAAAGAATAATAAATAACAGAAAACTATTCTAATACAACTTTGTGATGTCCCGACCTGGGTGCCACTAAATGGTTCCCCGAGCCGGTTGGTGATATGACCTCAAGCGCACCTCCTTTTACGCCAGAGGGTTCCGACTATCAGCGAGGATATTGTAAGTCAGTCTTGGGGAGAGTATACCCTCTTTTATCAGAATAAAACAACAATGTAAGCAAACAATATTAACCAAGTGAGGAAGTGTATACATGACCAGGACAATACCATGTCATATGATAGACGAAACAAGAAAATACAACACTCAACTGAAAGTTTAAACATGCTATGACAATGAAAGTGACTAGTGTCTAATATGGAACTAAAAGTAAAGACATAATAACTCCAAAGCAGGTCCCGAACCATGTCTGGTTCCCTCTCCCATTCTCCAATCCCAAACAAAAACCTATCTCAGGTCCTTGCCCTTATCCTTTCATTCAACAATAAATTCTACTCGAGTGCCGATTAGGCGGCCTGAATAGGGTGTGAGTACAACTCAGTAGGCTACCACCAATAGTGTCTAAAACAAGTCCAGTCAAAAGATAGTGTATGTAATTTCATCTAGAAATAAAAACAATGCATAATTAAAAAGTTATCACATTGTCATTAAATCTTTAATCATCACATTCGTCCCAATTTCAATTCATGTTTCCCATTTGAATTATCATTCATTATTATCATTTATTTGGTATTGAACAACATGTCAAGCACCCAAAATCTAATTCAGTGTAGGCTGCCATGCCTAACACCCCAAACCTCTTTAGGTGTAGGTCATCATACCTAGAACCCTAAAATCTCATTCGGTGAAGGTCTTAATGGCTATAATTCCAAAATATTCATCTTGGATAACTATTGGGGAGGAATTCCATTTCCAAGTCCCAAATTTTAATCGGTCTAGAATGTTATTTCTAGCAACAAACAAAATATCATCCATTTAAATATTCTTTAATTCACAAGAATGAGCCAAATAATTCCATTACTAATCCAACAATTAGTTAAACATTTAAAAGGCCATTAGTTAACTCATCAATTAACTAATTACATAACCCGTTAATTAATTCATCAATTAATTTATTAATAAACACAATTCTAATTCCATAATTAATTATTCACAATTAATTTTCCATATAAAATATCAACTTTTCATAATTAATTCTCATAATTTATTATCTTTGATCAACATCATAGCACATAATTAATTCTCGCAATTAATTATCTTTCATATCCAAAAAACATTACATAATTAATTTCCCCCAATTAATTATCTTAAGACAACCAATTCAATATCTCAATTATAATATCTCACCCATAACAAAATAAACATGAAAAATATCTATTTGGGAACCCCCCTCATCTGTTTCTTTATTCAATTACCAATTAATCACCAAGGAAATCACAAGTCAATTCCAAATTCCTAATTACATTAATTTAGGAATTCAATTATCAAGGGAAGATAGAAAATCCATAAACTCACATACACATATCAAAACCATGACTATTAGAGTTCAATTTAGACAACTTACCCCAATTTATTGATGGATGTTAGCCCAATGGAAATCCCCAAAATCCGAGCAGCACAACGTTGTCGATCAAGGTCCAGATCAAAATCCCTAAACCCAAAAATTATGATCAAAGGCATCAACTTCTTGCAAATATAGATCTAGATCCACAATCCTAAATCTAGATTTCAACTCATAGGTTTATATCCTTGGAAACAGTGGAGATCATAACACCCCATGATTTCAAAGTACGTTATCTCTTTAAAGTAATTAAATAGCTTGCTCTACACGCAACACCGAGTTCTAGAACACCATGACATACCAAACCAGCCGTTCAAAAAGCGGTTTTGAAATGAATTAACCTAATTTTAAATTTTATATATATCTTATATAATTTTAACATTAAAATTTTGTGTTTCCTAGATATAATATAAGGACAAATTCAATTTTCAGATAAAAGAAGTATTTTAAAAAATTAGTTTTTCCGCCTTTTAATGGCGTACCCTTTTTAAATACAATATTTGACACTTTTATGTATTTAATTTAGTGAAATTAAATTCCTAATTAGAAGCATGACATAAAAATTTATTTTAGATAAATTTTTTGTACTCTTCTGATAACTTTCATATTTTGATGAATAGTGAGAATGCTTAATTTTAATTGAAAGCAACATTTTTAATTGAAATAATTTGTAGTGTTAAATTATGAATTTGAGTGGTTTTCAAGTATAATTAGATTATATATTTATCATTTAATATAATGTAGGTAATTATAAGTAATTTCACATTTAAATTGGACATAAACACATGTCAATCTTTTGTAATTGTTACTTCTTAAAAACTGGTTTTTTGGTTTTGACAACAGGAATTAATTTTTAATTAATGAATGAAACTTATATGTTTTTAATTAGGTAAAATAGAATTATTTTTTAGATTTGGAATATCAAATTTATCTTAGGGTAATTTTTTTTTTATTTTTCTGAAATCTTTCAATTTTTGATGAATAGTGAAAAAGGTCGTGTTTTTGTTTAAACCTAATTTTTTATATAAATAATTATTTATTTTACCTTAATTTATATTAAGTAAAAATAGATACATAATACCTATATTAGTCCAATTTAATTCATTGGAGTCATTTTATAATAATATTAGATATATTAAATTTTATTGAACTTTTTACCATCCTTTACCCACCTTCTGGACACATTTTAAAATTTGCATAATGTATAATTTTACAGCTTATGTGAGTTGAATTTCAAAAATATGAGAGACACGGTTGATATCAGTAAGTAAAATTTGGTTCTATATGATAAAATAATTTTTGGAGAATAGTAACTTTTGACTTTTATTTACCACGGTTAAAAGTAAATAGGGTAATTAAATGTAAAAATGATATTATAATTGTCCTAACACATGTCCTAATTATATTGGATAAATGTATTTCAAAAAAAATAAACCTTAGTAGTAAAAAATGTTCCACTTGGATTAGATTAGTACATTTATTATCATTTTATTTAAAGAAGAGTTAAAAGTGTAAAATTCAATATTTCATAACTAAACCATTTTTAATATATGGTCATACATAAGATAAATTAGACTATAAATATTCATTATAAAGATAAAAATATTTCCTAAATCATGGTATTTTATTGATAATTTTTAGACATTAAAAAATTAAATTTATTTATGAAACAATGATGATGTAGTAATTACCTTATTAATGAAGGATTAAAATAACTAATATTATAAATAGTAAAATAAATGTAAATTTAAACTGTTGATTAATTACACGAATTTTATAGGTTATTATGACATTTTATGGTTGATGAAATATTTTTTTGAGTGATAAAGTTGTTATGACTTTCACAAAAATCAAATACAAAATAGTGTCAAAATTGACAGAAATGAGTTTTTTAAAAAAATACTATATTATTAATTGATATAATATTCCTAAAAATATAAGGTTATTCCAGAAGACTTAGATAAGGTTATATATGTAAATAATTAACAACTTGGGGTTCTCTTGGATTTTTATAGTTAGTTTATTAACTATTTATTATAATAATACAAGAATACATGGTAAAGGTTAAACAATTTAACTAAGAGTTAAATCTAAAAGATATTATCAATATGCTGACCTAAACCAGTCTAAAACCTATTGTTTGAGAGTTTTGTTTCCGAACCCAACATTAGTCTATAAATAAATCAATTTAGAGCCATTAGAAACCAAAAAATGACTTTATAATAAAATAATATTTCAATCATTTCCTAAGGTGCCCCACACCTCTCTTATAAAAGGGAACTTCCCCTTCACTCCAATTTACACATCCAAATCCATTTGTATTGGCCAAACCATGCCCAAATATCCTCCCAACTATCCTCACATCAACCTAGAGGTCATTGATCAAAAATCCAACCTAATGGTCCCTTTTAATCAAATCAAAAGGAAGAACAAGAAGAAGAGGTAAATATTTCATCACCTCTTACACGTTATTTTCTTCTTCCACTTCCTCTTTATCTGTTGTTACCTTACCAAAATAATAACTCCATTAAATTATATATATTGTGATGTTATTATAGATATGGTAAAATCATATTTATTACTCTTTCCTTCCTATGAATGACAATGTCACCATACGTGCGTACGTACGACTTACCGTCTCCACATCGTGGTGTAGTTTGTTATTCAACACATCATTATTTGAATTTTTATAATAATGAGTATAATTGACATAAATAATTAATATAACATTTTAATGATTTTTATATGTAATATACCATCCATTTACATACATTTTCACCATTAATAGAATGATAGTATCGCTCGTGTGTACGTATGGATTACTGTCTCCACGAACGCGATGCGATTCATTCTCCATCATAATCATTCAAGAATAATATTCATTTTATGATTAAAAATAATTTTTAAGAAAATAATATCATTCTTCATATTAATCAAATACATCCTATCCATAACAAACATTACTTACATAACAAAACATATAAAGGAAAAAAAATCACTTAACAACCGAAACAATTATACTACTGAAATATTATTAATAACGCAATATTAGAAGATCATATATGATATCATATTTATGTATGTGGTTATTTTATTACTTAAATACAATTATTTCACCATTATACAATAGGTTAACCTACCCTCCCCTAAATAAAAGTACAGGGTAAGGGTTAATTCCTCAATCAAACAATTATCTGAGATTGTTTATGTGTAATTATTTGCTAGGACGTATTTATCATCCCTGACTATGTATAATAAAAATGTTTTCAAAAGGAATATTTTGTGTTATGGAAGGTATTATTTAACTATATCATCATTTAAATGTTTTATTGATTTATTTTTCTAAATATTTTTAATTAATTTCCATTTTTTTAAAATGATTTTAAGGATTTTTTTAGATGGACATGATTTTTTCAAATGTTAATTCTTTTAGAAATTTTCAAAGTGGTATGGGAAACATTGATTCTAAAATATCTTTTAAATGAATTCCTTTATAAATTTGTGACTTTTAAATGATTTCACAAAAATTTATATTTCTCTCAAAATGTTTTACTGGTCATTTTCAACTATGTCAACATCCTTTACTCGATATTATTCTTGATTGATGTTGATTTATTATAAATACAGTATTCAATATTTTATATAATGAGTTATTATACGATTGACTGTGAATGTGCAATTTTCATACCATTCATGATTTATGGTTAAAGTATTGACATTTCGTATGTTAGTTTTAATACGAATGATTATGTTATGTTCCAACTTTTTCATATGAGGAATGCGTTGGACGTATTAAGTGACTGGTGGAGCCTGCTATAGCTCCTCGATGCATCGGTAGGTCTCATAACACAAACTAGTGTATTGGAAAAATACCTTGACAAAATCATCTTTATAATCTTGGCACGAGACCTTGTCTATGTGGTTATGATGTCTGACATTATGCATTCCATCATTATGAAATTAGCTATTGAAATTACATGTGATTATTCGACTAGTAGAATGTCCATGTGAATAAGTAAATGGAATTATTTGATTTATCTTTTTCATATTATGATGAAGGTTAAGTTTAAATTATTTGTGTTTTAATCTTATACATTGCCTGGAATTTATATGCATATTTATGATAGTTTCCACTATATTGTTATCTTTACTGAGAATCTGGTCTCACCCCTTTATTATGTTTTATTTTTCCCAGGATGCAATTATGTATATTACGATTAACCTGCAGGAATATGCTAAGGGATAAGAGTGTGTTCAAAGGGGACACAATGTTATTGTGTTTTTATTTTATAATGTAATGTAAAACTTCTGTATGTATATAGTAATTCCAAGGATAATAAACTGATCGGTAATTTGGGACATGATTCCCTATATTAGGCCATTGTTATGTAATAATCCACCAACTCTAGGTAACTAGAGTCGGGGAATTACAGTTGGTATTAGAGGATTTTTAGTGCAAACCTTGGAAACTAGATATAGAAAAACTCTTATTAGAGAACATTATCCTAAGATAAACTACTGGGATTAGTATATAAGAACGTCCTATAATTTTGGTATTGTAGATATTTTGTAAGTTTTCTAAGAAATACATCCCTTCCTGGATACGAGTAGGTAGAGGTGGCTCTGGCACAGATGTACCTAGGAGTGAAAATTCTGACGAGTTTCGACCATGACCCAGAGTATCCTGGTACATGAAAACTGGCCTTGTTGGACTCTTGGTTATGACACTCCAGGGGGATATGCTTAAGATACATCACATTTTCTTTTCAAACCATGATGAAGTATTTATGAGTAAATATGTTGGAAAAGAAACCGATGTTATGATTATGAGACTAGATGTGTGTAAATATTAAACTAATGATGATAATTTTTATAGTGTTTGGATTATAAATTATGATATGATATAACCTACTGTATGTCATCATTTAGAAATGGCGCCCAATATATGGAATGATAA
Organism: Viscum album; assembly: GCA_963277665.1. NCBI lineage: Eukaryota > Viridiplantae > Streptophyta > Magnoliopsida > Santalales > Viscaceae > Viscum > Viscum album. The sequence goes on from OY728166.1 coordinate 306,647,388, forward strand.
CTCCATCAACATACATGATCCAAAGTGTTAGAAGGATCATATCTTAATGGTCTTAAACCAACATTTAGAAGAAAAATAGTCTCCCATGTATACTTATCCTATAAAGAAATAGTATCATGTGTTTTAAGATAAGTAAATAATTCTTTCATTACTTCGTATTTTATGGGAAGCTAGAGAAGAGAAGGACGGTAGAGAGAAATATGGATAAAGGGAAAAAGGTAAACAAGGATTTTACAAATCTAATAATTGTGGAAAGAATCACCTTGGTAAATGCTTGAATGGAATGAGAGTTTGTTAAAAGTGTGGTAAAAAAGGACACCAAGTACGTGATTTCAAGGGTAAGAAAAAGGTTTCAAAAGTACAATGCTTCATCTGATAGGAGTTGGGACACTATGAAAATCAATGTCCAAATCATCAGAGTATTCCCCATATGATGCTATTGAATAATAATCATGTTATAATACTACCTCAGATGAAGAGTAATTACAATTGTTCTTATGTTTTTATTAAATAATAATGTCATTTGAGTTTTGTATCAATGATTTACTGGTTATATGAATTTTAAAAATAAATAAGGATCATAGTGTAGTACTATTTCATTGAGGATTTGATATTATATAGTTCTAATAAATGTGACTCAATAGCAAGTTGAAATTTTTGGAAAATATATGGTTGAAGGAAAGATAAATATTAATATGGTTCTGATACTGAGGTAGTGATTTTGGAAAAACATATGATTTATTTGGATAAATTATATTCGATAATCTTGACTACCATGAAACTAATTAATTGTTTGTTTATTCAATCAATAATGGAGTTTACAAAATAAATTTGATATAAGGAGTATATCCAGTATTCTATAATGAATAATGTGGCATGAATATAATCAATAAGGTTTTATGTTAATTCATGGTGTTACCATGTTTTAAAATAATAAATAAAGAAGGTATTAAAATGTTATTATGTGGAAAAATTGATCATCATTATGTTTACCTTCCTTATAAATTTTGGACTGTGAGTTTGGACACATGAATTTTGGATAAGTCTAATGGTTGGAATGAATTAAGTTAGAAATTGGATACTATTGTCTAAGGTTAAAACATTTCATAATATTATTTTTGGATTGTTATAAAAAGGACAGCTCGGAGTTCATGCAAAAACCCGTCACATCTGGCAAGGCCTTGAGTCTTAAACCGGCAACCGAATGGCGACAAGGGTGCATCACCTACCACTGGCCTACATGTTTTCCTGGTTTGTATAATGTAGTTTTTTTAAATATTCTGAAAAATTAATTATAAATTCATTATTTTTGTAACCCTATACGATTAGGATAAATTGAATATTTTTTAATTCTATTATATTTTAGAGTGAAAGATGAGTTTGTGGTAGAAATTAGTTAAAGGATGAAACTCTACTTTTCAAGTATATTTTTTCTCTTATTCTATGAATAAATTCATTCTTAAACTTTAGGGAAGGGATCTTAAAACCAAAAATGGGTTATCTTAATACCTTATGATTTTTTGAACTGATGATATTTTAAATCATCATAGATTAATGGTTTTGAGGATCTCAATTTTACACTTGTTTGTGATTGATGACCTCAATCACTCCCTATAAATATTTATGTTTTTCCTCCAATTATGTGTCTATAATTTTCACCAATGTTCATATAATCGAGATCATAATTTGGTGGTGAATATTTTATTTTCCTTTCCCTCTTATTAAGACTAAATTTTATTAACCCTATTTTTGATGTGGGTTTTCCCCAAAAGTATTTTATATTTTCGACCTTTTATTTTCAAAGAACAATTTAAAATTATGAGGATTCAATTTATTTAAGGAGGGTAGAATGTAACGGCCCATGATTTCATAGTACATTATCTCTTTAATGTAATTCAATAGCTTGTGCTACACGCAACACCGAGTTTGAGCACAACACGACTTACCAAACTAGTCATTAAAAAAAGGGATATGAATAGTATTAATCACATATTTAATTTTATATATATCCTATATAATTTTATCATTCAAATTTTTTTATTAGACATAATATAAGGACAAATTCAATTTTTAGATAAAAGAAGTATTTTTCAAAAAATGCAGTTTTTTCGCCTTTTAATGGAGAATCCTTTTAAAATAAAATATTTAACACTTTTATATATTAAATTTAGTGAAATTAAATTCTTCTTTAGAAGCACGACATAAAAATTTAGTTTGGATAAATTTTTTATACTTTTCTGATAACTTCCATATTGTGATGAATAGTAAAAGATACTAAATTTTAATTAAAAACAACTTTTTTAATCGAAATAATTTATAGTATTAGATTATGCATTTTAGTGGTTTTAAATTATAATTAGATTATATTTTTATCATTTAATATAATTTATGTCATTATAAGTAATTTAAAATTTAAATTTGACATAAACACATGTCAATCTTTTGATATTTTTTACTTTTTAAAAACTCGCTTTTTGGTTTTGACAATGGGAATTAATTTTAAATTAATTCCCGCAAATTATATGTTTTTAATTTGGTAAAATAAACTTCATTTTTAGATTCTGAATATCAAAATTATCTCCGGATAAATTTTTGGTATTTTTCTGAAAACATTAAATTATTGAAGAATACTGAAAAACAATACGTTTTTTTTAAATTGAATTTTTATTTAAATAATTATTTATTTTATTTAAATTTATTTTAAGTAAAAATAGATACATAATACATATATTAGTCTAATTTAATTCATTGGATTCATTTTATAATAATATTAGTTATATGATATTTTATTGAACTTTTTACCGTCTTTTACCCACCTTCAAGGCACATTTTAAAATTTGAATAAAACGTAATTTTACTGCATCAATGAGTTGAATTTCCAAAGTCCAAGAGACACAGTTGATATTAGTATGTAAAATTCCGTTCAATATGATGAAAATAGTTTTTGTTGAATAGTAACTTTAGAATTTTATTTACCATGGTTAAAAGTAAATAGGGTAGTTAATGGTAAAAATGATATCATAATTACCCTAAGACATGTCCTAATTCTATTAGATAAGTGTATTTAGAACAAAATAAACCATAGGAATAATAATTTATCCTTTTTGATCCACTTGGATTAGACTAGAACATTTATTGTTATTTTATTTAAAGAAGAGTTAAATGCGTAAATTTCAAGGTTTAATAACTAAACCATTTTTAATATAGAGATATAAATATGTTAAATTAGACTATATATATTCATTATAAAGATACAAAGATTTCCTACATCATGGTATTATAATTATAATTTTTAGACAATAAAAATTTAAATTTATTTAAGACATAATGATGATGTAGTAAATACCTTATTATTGAAAGATTAAAATAATTAATATTATAAATATTAAAATAAATGTAAATTGATACTTTTCTTGACTTCCAAGAATTTTCTAGGATAATATGATTTGTTAGGGTTTATTAAATAATTTTATCTGGAAGTGATAAAGTTTTCATTAATTTCAAAAAAATCAAATACTAAATAGTTTCTGAATTGACATAAATGAGTTTAAAAAAAATATTATATTATTAATTGATATAATATTCCTAAAAATCTAAGGCTTGGGTAAAGGACTTAGATAAGTTTAGATATTTAAATAATGAACCACTTTGGGTTTTTTGGTATTTTTATAGTAAGTTTATTAACCATTTATTATAATAATTCAAGAATACATGGTAAAAGTTAAATTATTTATCTAAGATTTAAATCTAAAAGTTAAGGTTAATATAGTGACCTCAACCTTTCTAAAACCTATTGGTTGAGTGGTTTTCGACCCCAACCCACCATATCCTAGAAATAAATACATTTGGATCCATTATAAAACGAAAATGACTTTATAATTAAATAATATTTCAATCTTTTCCTAAGCTGCCCCACAACTCTCTTATAAAAGAGAACATCCCCTTCTCTCAACTTCACACCTCCAAATCCATTTGGCTCGTCCAAACCCTACCCAAATATCCTCCCAACTATCCTCACTTAAACCTATAGGCATTACTTTTATAAAGAAGCCAACCAAAGAGCCCTTTTGATCAAATCCAAAGGAAGATCCTGAAGAAGTGGTAAATAGTTCATCACCCTTTTCATGTTCATTTCTTCTTCCACTTCCTCTTTCTTTGTTTTTTCATTATAAAAATAATAAATCCAATAAATTATACATACTATTATTTTATTATAAACATGTTATAACCATATTAATTATTCTATCCATCCTATTAATGAAAAAGTCACTATATGTGTGTACGTACAACTTATCTTTTCCACGTCTTGGTGTAGTTTGTTATTCAACACTTCATTATTTTGATTGGTATAATAATGTGTATAATTGTTGTAAATAATTAATATAACATGTTAATGATTCTGTATATTTAATATACAATCGATTTACATGTGTTTTCACCATCAATTGAATGATATTATTGCTCGTGCCTACGTACAGATTACTATCTCCACGAACACGATGAGATTCATTCCCCATCATAACTATTCAAGAATAATTTTCATTTTATGACTAAAAATAATTTTTGTGAAATTATTATCATTCTGTATATGAATCAAATACGTCCTATCTTTAACAAACATTACTTATGTAATAAAACATATAAAGGAAAACTAATCAGTTAACAACTGAATCAATGATACTATTGAAATATTATTAACAAAAAAATATTAGAATATCTTTATATGATATCATATTTATGTATTTTTTTATTTTATAATTTAATAAATTTTAATTCCCCATTATACAGAAGTTTAGTGTACCGTTGACTATGGAAAATTACAAGGTAAGGGTTAATTCCTCGGTCTCACTATTATCCGATATTGTTTATGTGTAAGTATTTTCTGGGATATATTTATCATCCATGTTCATGTATCATAAAAATGTTTCCAAATGGACTATTTTATATTTTATAGAAGCTAATATATTAATATATCTTAATTTAAATGTTTTAAAGATTTATTTTTCTAAATCCTTATAATTAATTTCAATGTTTTCAAAATGATTTTAAGTATTTATTTATATCGACATGATTGTTTTCAAATGTTAATTCCTTTAAAAAGTTTCAAATTTGTACGAGACACTTTGATTCCAAAATATCTTTTAAATGACTTCCTTTATAAATGTGTGCCTTTTAAATGATTTCACAAAAAGATATATATCTCTCAAATAGTTCTACTGATCATCTTCAACTATGTCAACATCCTTTACTGAATATTAGTCTTGATTGAGGTTGATTTATTATAAATAAAGTCTTCAATATTGTATTGAATGAGTTATGATATGTATGATTGCGAATGTGTTATTTTTATTCCATTCATGATTTATGGTTAAAGTATTGACATTTCATATGCTAGTTTTAATACGAATTTTTCTGTTATGTTTCAACCTTTTCATACGAGGAATGCATTGGACTAAGTAAGTGATGGGTGGAGCTTGCTAAATTTTCTCGATGCACCGGTAGGTCTCATTAGACAAACTAGTGTCTTGTCACAAGTGCTTGACAGAATCTTATTTATAGTCTTGGAATGAGGCCTTGACTATGTTGATAAGATGTATGACATTATGCATTCCATCATTATGAAATTTGCTATTGAAATTACATGTGATTATTCAACTAGTAGAATATCCATGTGAATAAGTAAATAGAATTATTTGATTTATCTTTTCTATATATTCTGAAGATTAAGTTAAAAGGATTTTATTTTAATCGTATACATTGCCTTAAATTTTTATTCTTATTTATGATAGTTTTCTCTATATTTTTATCCTTACTGAGCATTTGATCTCACCCTTTTATTTTGTTTTATTTTTTATAGGATGTGAAGAAGTATATTATGATTAACCTATCGAAATAGGATAAGGGATAAGAGTGTTCTCAAAGGGGAAACATTGTTATTTTTTTCCCATTTCATAATGTAATGTAAAACTTATGTGTGTATCTAGTACTTCCATGGCCACTAAACTGATCGGACCTTCGGGACATGATGATCTGTATCATTAAAATGTTATGTAATAATGCACCGACTCTGGGTAACTAGGGTCAGAGTATTACAAATATATTGCATGAAATGATCTAGGAATGATAGAGGAAATAATGGGAGAAGCAACGAGATGAAATACACTTACTAGGAAGAGAGCAGATCTTCAATCCAGGCTTTTGATCCCAAAGAACAGTGTTCGAATCACCTTGGAATCCCTTCACAAGGCTCTGGGATCACCTAGAATTTGTCAAGTCCAATACAAAAGACAAAATAAGGGATTCTAGGGGGTTCATGTGGTTTTAAAATAAAATTTTGGATAATTAAACCCACGTGCACAGTTTCTTAGTCAGGGGCGCACTGTTATGGCAAACCGTGCACCAACTGTGTGGACCTCTCTATCCAGGTTTGTATGGTTGGCACGGTTTAGGTACATGGTTTTTCAAACCATCTGCAAACTGTACACAACCCACTTTCCATTAGTCTTTCTAAAAAACTCACCCAAATACACCCCAAGCACAAATTCTAAAACAAAGTTACATAAAACCTCAAAAGGTACTTGAAAACATACCTGAGATGACTTCAGAAAAGGTCGGTATCTTACAATATTTATAAAATTATAATTTATTTATTTATTTATTGTAATTTTATAATTATTTATATATATATAGTTATAATTATAATGAAAAATAAATATATTTAAAAAGTATTTATATATACTTAAATTTTAATAATTATAAATATAATAAATATATTTAATGTAATTTCTTAAGTATTGAGAACATAATATAGTATATATATGGGTAAGATGCATGAATTAATCAAATACACATAATAAAATATATATAATAAAAAAAGATCCATCAATGAAAAACCTGAAAAATAATAAAAGTGTAATGTATAAATGAACATTCATGATGATACATAACATATATGCATGCATGAACGACATATTTATCAACAAAATTCATTGGAAACACATATATATTTAATTATAATCATAAAAATAAATTTTTTATAACATTATATATATATATTTTTGAATTATTTAAATATATATAAATTATAGACATACATTTTTTAATTTAATGTATACAAATAAACATTATTTTTGAATATAAATATAATAATTGTATATAAATACTTACGTACCCATAGCTATCACCGACCTTCCTTTGTGCCATCCTCTTCTCCTGTGGTGATAGCCTCAATAATGACATCATCATCTCCTTCTCACTAGCGATCATCCCAGGATCCACCATGTGGTTCTTCACTATGAAGATCTCGTGCTTCCTGCATGCCTCACCCACCTATGTCGCCACCTCTCAAACGATATTTGGGTCCCTATAAATAAAGCATGCCATGTCCACCACTACCACCTGGAGTGGTGGAGGGATGTGGGATGGTCTATCCTACTCTGTCAAGACGCATTGGTTGTGGATGTTTGGTTGGTTCCAATGTCCGGGTTGTCCCAGAACTACTTCCTCTTACTGCTCAATCTCCATGGATACTCTGAAAAATTGAGGAGGGAGGAGTCGTTACGTTAAAGGGACTGCATACATAGATTCATATTTATACACCCATTCCCGATTGGATTCAAATGGTAGTTATTAATTATAATTCCATGTAAAATTAATGATGGCCATGTGACTTAATTATCCACGACCATTTCATAAACTTCTAAATTACTTTTTGAGATTTTGATTATTTACAAGACATAATGAATTAATGTAAGCTTCTTTAAAAATAATAAAAATAATAACATCCAAAACGATACCACTATAATATATATTTATTAATTTTTTAATGGTTAATGAAGTAAATAATTTACTCCATAAATAAATAAAATAATACACATACTAGAAAGAACAAAAAAAATGAATCAGAATGAAGGAACATGAACATATTTTTAATTTAACGATGAAGGAACCTACCTAAATTATTGACTATGGATCTCCCTTTTATAGCTAATAACTTCACTAAAATTCATAAATTACATGTGTTGAATGTTTTTTGTTAACACCTACAGAAATGAGATGTGTGATATCACATAGAAAACCAAAAACTCTATTAGTTCTCATGCAATATTCAATGCTAAAAAAACAATTTATAAAGGGGTGATTATAATCAGCACTAAAAAAATACCAATCCATACAATGGCCCAAAGGCCTTCTTTTTTTATTGATTTTTGATAATCCACCTTTCAAAGGGCGAGGTGGAACCCTTACAATTCCCATAGGCATTAGTATTACATGGCACGTAGGCCCTAAAGTAATTCATTGCCTGTAGACTTCAAACAATATAAAAAACCCAGACTAACTACTTGAAACATCTCCTCCCCAGCATCTTCAATGTGAAATTATCTCTCCACCTCTGCATGGTTTTTTGGATAGGCATTCCTATGCATGCACAGGCTTGTCTCGATGGCAGGTGTCATACCCTCTCATTCTTGCAATCGATATATTTGTATGTATGTATGTATGGGCGCATGTATGTATATATTGTATGTGTATGCAAGTGTTTTGTTGTGTGTATGTGTGTGTGTTTTGTACGTGTGTGTGTTTTTATGTGTAATGTATGTATATACATGTACGTACATGAATGTATGTGTATGTATGCATGTTTATGCATACGTATGTCTGTGTGTGTGTGTGTGCACATGTATGTCCATGAGTATGTATGTGTGTATATGTATGACTATTTATTGATTTAATATTATTTATTCATTTTTAATATCTGTCCATTTTTAGTATTATTTTTAATTTATTCATTTCTAATATATATTAATTTAATTTTTTTGTAATATATTCGATTTTGATAGCTATTTATACATTTTTAAATATTTATACATTTAATTAAATAATTACATTTTTAATAATTATTAAAAAAATTAAATGTTAATAATTAATTTAATTTTTCCACATATAATCAATAAATTGCACACAACAATAATTCGAAATAATATATTAATTTATTCATTCATTTTTATTCATTTTTTACGTGTTTGAAATTCATTTAATTGATGTTATGAATTAACTTTTTCAATATATTTTTGTAATTTATTTAGCATTATTTATTTGTTTTTTATTCCATTGTATTAAAATATTTTTTTCATCTTTGATATTTAATAATTTGTAATATTTTTTGGAATTTATTTTTTTTAAATTTATTCGTATTTATTTTCCAATTTTTAATATTTTCAATATGTTTTTAATTTATATGATTAATATTTATTAATTTTTATGCATTAAGTTTTAATATTTTTAGTTTATTTGAAATATATATAACATTTTTATTTACAAAGCACATAAGGGGGGAAAACCAACTCAAGGACTCGAACCCATGACCGTTGCCCCAAGCCCCAAACCTGCTGCCACCACAGCAACCTGCGTGAAATTGATTCCTATAATATGTTCTGTAACCCAAGACATTTTAGTGTTAAATTGAATCTCAACGTACACCATTCCTAAAACCATTCTGGTGTTTATGTAGTTAATTACGTTATTATATTAAATTCATTTCTTAATATATTAAAAGTAAATATTATTAAACTAATTTTTCAGATTTTTTACTTAATTAATCAAAACATGTATTCATATTTATTGAAATTTATTCATTATTAATATGTGTGTGTGTATTTAATTTAATTTAATTTAATTTATTTATTAATATTTTTGTATAGTCAATATAATACAATTTAATAATATTTTTATTTATATAATTTTTATTATATATTTATTCATTTTTATTAATTTTTTATTTTCCACTAATTCCATAATTAAGGTTACAAATTCACATTTTTAAATATATATTTTTTTAGTTTAATCTATTTAATTGATTCAGTTTTAAAATTATTTCATTTAATATTTTTTATTCATTTGTAATATTTACTAATTTCTAATGTTTCTGAAATTTATTCATTTTTTAATATTTATTTATACATAAGTATTTACTATGTTTTAGTATTCTTAATATGTCTATAATTTATATTATTAGTATTTATTCAATTTCATTTATTAAGTTTTAATGGTTTTAAAATGACTAATATTTATGCATTCAAGGTGGAGAATGAGTTGTCCACCACCTTATGTATTGCATCGCATGTGGGTATTTGATCCTCCACATTTGAGTGATGAATTCGGAGTGACATACATGGCAGGAGGGGGCTCGTCTAGAATCTCATGACATTGTATATGCAAGTCACACATAGAGATGATGAATTTCATCGAGTGAAAGGGGGGTGTCGGTGGGCCGTGAGAGCTGTGATCAGAATTATGACAGTGGGCATCAGCTGGCTATGGGTAGAAGAATTACAGAGCAACGACACGATGGTGACAGCGGTCAGTGGTGTTGTTGGCGACGAGCAATGGCGGGCCATGGGGATGGGTGCTCATTTGTAATCTGTGATGGCAGGCATCAATGGTCCTATTAGATGTGAGGTAGACCATGTGGACGAAGAATACACGCAATATGGAACTATGATTTTATGCTTTTTGGTCATGTCTTCATAGGCTTTATTACCCACCGAGCATAGAGACCATATAATGAGAACCCTCTATCCAGAATAATGAGATGAGTTTGTTTGGTTTAGTATGGGGGATTCCATCTACCATTATAAAAAAATGTTTGAAAAATATATAATTTATTTATTTAAATTCATTTTTTATTACTCTCTTCATTTTTTACATGATTACAATTAATGAAATTAATTTAACAAATTATACATAATTATTTACTAAGTTTTAGTATTTATAATTTTTTTACAATTTAGATGATTAACATTCATTCAATTTTATTTATCAAGTTGTAATATATTTAAAATGTTTTTAACTTGTATAACTAATTTATTTAAATTCATTTTGTAATATTATCTTTATTTTTTGTACGTATTTACAATCCATGTAATTAATTTTATGAATTCATTTTTTGTATGCATTAACTATGTTTTAATATTTTCAAAATGTATTAATATTTATTTTAATATACATAAATTTTTAAATTTTTTAATAATCTATATAATTAATAAAATATGTCTTTTTTAAATATTTTTAAAGCCTTAATTTTTTATTATTCAATTTCACCCATTTTTAACATTAACACATTTAAGATTATATATTCATTATTTATGTTAATTATTTTTTACTTTTTAATAATTAATCAATTTTTAATATATATTGGTTTAATATATATTTTTTAAATAGTTTTTATCAACAATTTCCAAAAAGCGCAGATAAAAATATCTTTTACCAGTAATAAATTACAAAGCACCGATAAAACCTATATTAATCAGCACTAAAATTATTACTCTAATAATGATAGGTTTTATAGGTGCTTATTTAGTGATGATAAAAAATATCTTTATCAAGGCTAAAATTAGAGCTGATAAGGATATGCTTTATCATCGCATATTAATTTAACACTAATAATACTCAAATTTATCATCACTTTTTGGAAAGTGTTGATATAACATTTATTGATCTTATAAATTGAACCCTAAGAGAACTCACTTCTTTGCAACATTCTAGTTCTCTTAAGGATGTCGACCTCTACTATTTCCCCCTCGAACTACTCGGATGAATAAACCCCCTCAAAACCAAAGGTATGTGAGTTATTCTCACACAACCATTTGTACTTGTTTTTTATTACACATCACGAGCCAGATTATTCTTACGGGAGATGACTTCAGGTCTCGTCCCCCTATTTCTGATTAGATTCCCTAGCAATAAACTCAACCCTTTTTATTTACAAGAAAAATTATATCTCATCGGGTCGATATATCTTCCAAATATATCTTTTATATTCTCTTTATCTTTAGAAATTTGAATTTGAACATCAACCTTGGAATTACACATCATTTTCTCATTGACGGCCTTCAAACCCTTGTGTGTATTCCTTGTATCTCCCTTGAAAATAAATCTCCAAAATTATCGAAAGGATCACTACCACAAAAATTAATTTTCGTAGCGTTACACTTTAACAACACTAAGAATGAGCTAGTAAATGGTACTTTTAACACCGCTACAATAGTTTTATTAAAAGTGATTCTTTATAGTTCTTTTTTTCACTATTAAAGGGTCCCCTTTTATCATCGCTTTTTTTGTAGGACTAATAAAGGAGGTCTTTTCTCAGTACTTTTTTCAGTAGCACTCACAAAGGGTATATTTCAAAAAAAATATAAATAATAATTGATTAAACAAATTTTTATTGAATATTTTATGGATATTAAAAGATAAAATTTCCTAAAATTTTGTTAAATATTTTTCTTTTTAAAATATTTTGGATTAGATCATTCATTTAAAAATGTGATGGAAATTCCAGTTTTACTCATTACAGTGCACTGTAGTATTTTGAAGATAATTTTTTTAATATTTATTATTTGAACATGAAATTTTGTAACTATGTTCATGACTTAATGGGATAAAACATTTTTTCAGTACATTGGATCGGAATCGTGCATTTGGATGGACTAAATAGACCATTAAGTCAAAGGTGTGATAAAATGGAAAGATTAGATATTGGTTCTGTATTAGGGCCATAAATTCTTTATCCGAGCTTGGATTGGTCCCAAATATTGATAGAAGATCTCTAAACCAATTTTGAACAAATCATTATTCTGTAAGAACATCTTCTTCACGCATTTTAGTTCTAAAATGGGTGGATTAATTTGGGTTAAAATATTTGGCCGAGATTCTCCATTTACACTTGAAACCACTTTAAACCTATCCTCCCATCCACTCTATAAATTAGTTTCTTTCTCATTTGGATGGTTTGGGACGTGAATTAAAAAGTTTAGCAAAAATTAGAAGTGGATCAACTCCAATTCTCAAATCATTTCAACAAGTTTATCTATTGAATCAAGGATCCCTTTGACGAAGCCTTCATCATCTTCTTTGTGTTGTAATAGTTTTGTTTGTGTAATAAAATTCTTAGTTATTATTTAATTTCTTCTGTTTTCCTCTGTTTTGTTCATTTATATTCCTCATTATTATTCCAGATTACCTTGGAATTAATAGTGGATATGATATTGGGTTCTACCCTTTCTATTTTTTTGCTCATGTAAAACGTCTCCACGAAGACCACACCGCCCATGGAAGAGTAGTTTTCTTAGTGATCGATCTTTCTTCCAGCCTATTCATTTAATTATTTTGAATCATTGAGCTACTATAATTCACTTAATATCATCCATGAATTGAGTTTTTAAATTAGTAGAAACTAATCAAGAAATTTAGTGATTAACATTAAAACATGTGAGGTCGAGTATTGTGAGAATTGTTAAAGTGAAATCTTAATCGGTAATACAAGGCCACATGGGATAAATTTGTAGAGTTGAAATATAATACCAAAACTCAATTCATCCTGATTTTCTATAATGGACGTGTGCTTTAATTTTCTACTGAACATAAGCTATATTTTGAACATTAATCAACGCAGGGTGTCGCGATTTCATGTTTCAAAGCTAGCCATGGGTTTAATTAATTGAATCTTGGAAGTTAAGTTAATTATCATAGGGTTTGGGGGTTAACAAATTAAGAGACCAAAATATAGTGGATATTAATTAAAAATATAATGATAAATAATTATGTGAAGAGGTAAAGTTAGAATGATTAAGCCTTTTAATATTTTCTAAAAAAACATCTTCTTGTTGTGTCATTTTAAAAGAAACATCATTTCAAAAATAAAAACAAAAAATAAAATAAAATCTTCTTCCATAAAACTTAATCTAGATATATAAACTATAAAAAAACCCCATCCTTTTAATTAATGTTATTATTTAGTTTTATTTTAGTTTCAAAAATTTCTTCAATATGTTGTTAAATTTACTTCCACCTTTTAGAGACGACCTTGGTCAACCACTCTACTGCACCTAAGTACCCAAAAAACACTAATCATTTGAGGGAACCCATGATAGAGCCTTAAAAATTAGAATTGTTTATGGGGAGGCAAGTAATTATTTCAACCAATTATAGGTATTTATTTTTTTTACATTTTATTCTCTTCCTCTCTTCTTTCTTCATTCTTTACCCAATCTGAATGTTTTCTTCTTCTTTTATTTTATTCTTCTTATTTTTAGACCATCAACTAAAACGTCTCATTTTTTACAATGGGACACATTCCTTATTTTTATTTTTATTTGATTTATGAGGAAAAATAATCCTAAGAATATTTTAGATGTTGACCCTGAGATTTAATGTAGCCTTTGGGGTCGAAACACTCTCAGTCTATGAGAAGTTTCAACATTCAACCAGTTGGAGAATTCCTCCACTCCCAGAACATTGAAATTGGAAACAATTAAAATTCAAACATAAAAAAAAACCAATTCCTGAAAATAAAGGAAATGAACTTAATAGAACTATTCGAGAATTGGCTACACCTGATATTAATTATCAAACAAATTACATTGCATGTCCAAATATCAAATCGGACTTAGAACTAAAATCTAGGTTAATTCACCTTCTTCTAATGTTTCATGTATTATCTAGTGAGGAACCAAAAAAAACACCTTAAATAATTTAATTTGGTTTGCACAACCCTAAAACCAATAAATGTATCTGAAGACCAAATAAAACTAAGATCATTTCCATTCTCACTTGATAGAGCTGCGAAATATTGGATGTATTATTTACAACCTGAAGATGTAACTTGTTGGAATGATTTGAAATGTCTTTTCGTGCAGAGATTTTTCCAGCATCAAGGATCAATTTTATTCTTAAGGGGATCCCAGGGATCAATAAAGCCCAAGGGGAGTAAAAGTATGAGTTCTGGGAGTGATTCAAAATGATGTCCACAAGCTTTCCATATCTCTAAATCAGTAAGAAACTTTTCATCCAGTACTTCTAAGAAGGACTCACACCTATGGAGAGAAGCATGGTGGAAGTAGCGGGTGGAGGAGCATTAGTGGATAGGACACCAATAGATACACATGCATTGATCAACAATATTGCACAAAACTCTCAAAAATTTGGCGATCGAGGTGCACCACATGTTCGAGGAGTGCATCAGGTAAGTTATTCTTCTGTTGAATGTCATTTGATTGATACCAAGTTGGAATAATTGACCACTATGGTGAGACAGATTGCATTGCATCAAAATACCTCCCAACCCCCTCCTTCAAGGCCTTATAGAATTTTCACTGAGACAAGCCACCCAACTGATTGTTGCCCGCAACTACAAGAGATAGAGGATTGTGCAGCAGTATTCCTAGGGAGACCATATCAGAAACAAAAAAAAAGGCATATCCCCAAAATAAGTATGATTAATTTTCTCCAACATACAACCAAGGATGGAAGGATCAATCAAAAATGAGGTATGGCTCTGGACAACCACAAATTCCCCCTTTTCAAAAAAACTTAGAGCATCCTCCACCTTACCAATAGGGTTTCAACAACCCCAAAGAAGATTTGAAGCCCAAGAATAAATAAGTAAAAAAAAGGAATTTCCCACCCAAGGTAGATTCTAACACTGATGACCTTTTGAAACAAATTTTTCTTAATCAACAGACTGAGTTGAATACTCAAGGTTTGGAGCTGAGGGATTTGAAAACACAAATGATCCAGATTTCCACTACCCTCCATGAACTGGTAATTAAGAATTCAGGAAATCTACCGTCCCAACCGACTCCAAATCAAAATGGGAATGTCAGTGCAATCACATTGAATAGTTGGAAGAAAACAACTGATACATATGCACCTATCATTCCACCAGGATTCAACTTAACTCTAGAGAAGCCTCATTCAATACCAACTGATGAGAAATCCAAGGAGAAAGTTAAAGGTAAGAAAAACATTTATGATGATCCTCCTAAACCCCTTCTATTTCAAAATAGAGTTATAGAAACCAATAATATGGATAAATAGGCGATTCAAAAAGAAGTTTTGGACACATTCAAGTGTGTGGAGGTCAACATCCATTTAATTGAATCCATTATGAAAATTATGAGGAATTCCAAATTTTTAAAAGAATATTGTACCAATAGAAGAGGGCTCAAGGGAAATAAAAGGATAAATCTTGGAAGGATTGTTTTAGCACTCATTACACCAACTCTAGCAATTCCAACAAAGTTAAAGGATCTTGGGACATTCACCATCCCATGCACTATATAGGATTTAAACTTTTTTGATTCTTTATGTGATTTAGGAGCTTCCATAAATGTAATGCCTCACTATGTTTTATCTTATTTATAGGTTCGAGAGTTGAAGTTGATGAGAGGAGTGGTGTAGTTGACAAATAGAGCTAAAACATATCCAGCGGGAGTCCTTAAGGATGTACTTGTCTGGGTAAGGGATGTGATCTTTACATCATATTTATATGTTCTTAACATGAAGGATTATCAAGTAAGTTCTCATGCTCCAATTATCATAGGTATACCCTTCCTAAAAACTGTAAAAACTATCATAAATGTCAATGAGGGTTCACTTTCCATTGAATTTGGGGATGAAGTTGTGATATTTAATATTATTGACTACCTGAAGTACCCCTCAGAGGACCATTATGAATTTTTTATCTCCCATTTTGAACCACCAAATACAAACCCCATGGAATTTTATTGTCTTATTCTTAAGAAGATTATGAGCATTGGTTCTATTTTGATGTCTAAGAGTACTTACACACCTATTTCTAATGCACAATCCTATCTTATATTTTATTTTGAAATAGATTCATATTATGATTTTGATCATGATCAATCTGATTATGACATGGTTGTTGATTATGAAGATTGATTTGATGTTTTATTCTTGGATTATGACGATTTCTATTCTTATACTAATGATATTTGTGCACATATTTCTGTTCATTCGATGTCTTCGTCCATACACCACCCCCTACACTATAACTCAATCCATTACCACAAAATCTCAAATACTCATACTTTTTAAGTGGCAAGAGATTACATTTTATAATTGCGAACAATATACCTTTTGAACATGAAGAAAAACATTTGAATCTTATGAGGGAGAACATTAAAGTAATTGGGTGGACCTTGGCTGACATATTAGGTATTAGCTGCTCCATATGAACGCATAAGATTCTTTTGTAGTATGGGGATAAACTAGTTAGGCAACCAAAAAGGAGACTCAATCCAACACTTTTTTAGGTTGTTAAAAAATTGGTTGAAAAATTGCATGGGGCGGATATAATCTATCTCATTTCAGATTCCCAGTGGGTGAGTCCTATTCATGTTGTGCCTAAGAAAAGTGGTGTTACAATTCTGAAAAATGATAAAGATGAGTTATTTCCAATGAGGGTGAAAAACAGTTGGTGTGTGTGTATTAATTATAGGAAACCAAATCACTCCACTCAAAAAGACCATTTCCACCTCCCATTTACTGATGAGATGCTTGAGAGACTAGCTGGGAAAACACACTACTGTTTATTGGATGGATTTCCTGGATATTTTCAGGTTCCTATTGCTCTGGAGGATTAGGAACAGGCTATATTCACATGTCCCTTCGGCACATTTTCCTACCTAAGGATTCCATATGAACTTTACAATGCCCCAGTAACCTTCTAGATATACATGGTGACTATTTTTTTCTTATTTTATTGAGACCTTCATGGAGGTATTTATGGATTATTTTACAATGTATAGATTATCATTTGATTAATTTATAAGTAGTTTGGTAAATGTGTTGAATCATGGTATTGAGATGAATTCAGTATTGAACATTGAAAAGTATCATGTTATGGTAGAGCATGGAAGTTTCTTAGGGCATGTGGTATCAAAACATGGGATAGAGGTTGATAGATCTAAGGTAGATATCATTTCATAATTACACTATCCTTCACTTGTGAGTGATATTAGATCTTTCCTATGGAATGAATGATTTTATCGGTGCTACATCAAATAATTTAGAAATATTTTCTCTTCCTTTTTTGCGATTACTTCATAAGGTTTCTGATTTTTTGTTTGAAGATTCATGTAGGGTAGCATTTGATGTTTTGAAGAAGTTTCTAACCACTCCACCGATCATACAACCCCCACAATAAGACATTCCTTTTGAGATTATGTGTGATGCTTCCAACATTGAGGTTGGTCCTTTCTCATCTCATAGGGTGGAGGGAACTTCACATGTGATTTCCTATGCATCAAGGACACTGGATTCATCCCAATAAAACTACGGATCCATGGAAAATGAGTTTCTTATTGTCATATACTCTTTAGATAAATTAATTTCATATTTATTAGGCTCTAAAGTAGATGTTTTTTCTGACTATACAGCTCTGAGGTACCTCTTGAGGAATCCATATGCAAAGCCCATACTTATTAGATTGATGCTCTTTCTTCACGAATTTGATATTGAGATAAAGGAAAATAAGGGTTCAGAACACTTGGTGGTGGACCACATGATTAGGATTAATCACACACTAGATGATGACACCTTATACCAGGTACCACTTCAGGACACTTTCTCTAATGAGAATCTTTATTCCATCTCAGGTACACTTCATTGGTATTATAATCTAGTTAACTACCTTTCTGCCTCTAAAATCCCTACAAATTTAAAGAAACATCAAGTCCAAAAGATAAATGGCGATTCAAGATTTTATGTTTGGGATTATCCATAACTATGGAACATGTGTAGTGACCAAGTTATTATGGGGTGTGTTCCTGATCATGAGTTGGAGTCTGTATTTCATTTTTTTCATACACTTGCTTGTGGTGGACACTTTTCACCCCAACAGATAGCTAGGAAAGTTTTGGACTCTTGATTATATTGGCCTAGCTTATTCCATTATGCAGATGTGTTTTGTATGTCATGCTCTCATTGCCAACACACTGGGAACATTTCTAGGAGACATGAGATGCCCTAACAACCCATACTAGTCTGTGATATTTTTGATGTATGGGGCATTGATTTTATGGTTTCTTTTTTTATTTACTATGGTTTTTTATATTATGGTTGTTGTTGATTATGTTAGTAAATGGGTAGAGGCTAATTCCACTAGGATTGATGATTCTCATGTTGTTTTGGACTTTGTCAAAGTGCAGATTTTTTGTAGGTTTGGAGTATTGAAGGCCATCATCAATTACCAATAGACACACTTTTATAGTCATAATCTTGCTTCCCTTTTTTTGAAGTATGGCCTGACATAGAAAACATCAACACCATACCACCCTCAAAAAAATGGCCAGGCTGAATATTCAAATAGGGAGTTGACACAAATTTTAGAGAAAAACGTGGACCAAATAGGAAGGATTAGAGTAAGTGGTTGGATGATGTTCTATGGGATTATAGGATAGCATAAAAGAAAGCCATCGGTATGTCCCCATTTTGGAAGTTTTTTGGGAAAGACTGTCATCTCTCTATGGAAGTCAAACATTGGGCTTATTGGGCTATAATGAAGTGCAACATGGATTTGGACCAAGATGGAATCCAAAGGAAGCTGAAAATTCATGATCTTGAGGAGATTTGATTGTCTTAATATGAGAACTCGAGAATCTACAAGGAAATATCAAAAGCATCTCATGAAATAATGATCCAAAAAACATAATTTCAAATTGGATAAAAAGTCTAGCTCTATTGTTCATGACTGAAGCTGATGCCTGGTAAGTTGCGTTCCAAGTGGTTAGGTCCTTATGTTGTCACTAAAGGTTTTCCTAATGGTGTAGTGTAGATCACACAAGAGTAAATAGGAATGATCATTACCTTGAATGGGAGATGATTGAAAAAATGCATTGAGGGACTTCCTACTGATGTAGTGGATTTCATCACACTGCATGATCCCATCCTCACTTGATCATATCTGGTTGTTCCTAACCCTTTCACTTTTATATTTTTTTATATTTAAAATTATTCATTTCATTTCCATATATCATCTCATGGGTTTACATTGAGTATAATGAAATATTTTAAGTGTGGGGGAGAGGACCTTTTGGTTTAGTAAATTCAATTGTTTCCCAGTTTTTCAATGATTTAACAAAAATGCGTGTTTTTAAAATTTTGTGTGTTTATTTTTCAATTTTTTGGGTGTTTTTTTAACTTTTTAAATGAAATGATTCTCATCACCATTTTTAAATTCATATCAATAAGTGAAACAATTTATCCCATGAAACTGAGATTAAATGAATGCTGAAAATAACATTGTTTCAAGTTCAAATATTTATAAAATTTATGAAAATTACTCTAAATTTGGGATCCCATTACACATATCACTGTCTATATATTTGAAATCAGTTTCATTTGAGGCTTCTGAACCATTATTTTCATATTCTTTACATTTACCTCACTTCTTGAGAGAACAAAACCCAGCTTTATTTATGCAGAATTTGATATATTCCTGTTAAAACTTGAGGGTTTGAGGTAGTTATGTTTTAAATGACTAAAGAATTTGTTTAGTATTAAAGCCTCTATTTCATAAGAACCCTTTTTTATAATGTCTTACCTTGAACATTTGATCCTCATATCCCTTAAAAGCTATGAACAACCTGTTTGGTTAGCCACATTACAACCCAATTTTTCTTATCCAACCAACTCTTAAAGTGAAATTTCCTAATCTAGTTGAACCGAAGTCTGGTGGAAGATGTCTTGGGTTGTACTTCCACATTCTGTGATACATTGGGTGGAAAATTAAATTTTGAAGAGATGTGTTTGCTGCTGAAGAAAATAATTATATAGAAATTTGTCCCTTTTCTAGAGCTTTCATGATAAGTGAAGATGTGCCTTTCTAGAGCTTCTAATACATGAAGAATGTTCTGCCTATCTAAAGCTTTCATGAAAATCATGTTTGAGAAGATTGACATTTTTTACTATAGTAATGTTGAATGGTGTGCACATACCTTCATTTTTCGTGATGATGAACATGAATTTATGTTATGGGTATTGAGGAGAAGACCATAATTATGTGAAAATTATATTAATGCAATTTTTCTTCAAAAAGAGTCAATCCCCCCCTCATTCAGCCTCCGAATTTTTCACATCTAAATCCTTCCAATTGAAATCCATAAAACAACCCTAGAAACTTCTCATGATAAAAATATGTCTTTGACTCACATTGGGTGGCTATGTAGGAATTTATTAAGTCTATGGTGACTATTATATGATTTTGGATGAGAAATACATTGCTAAAAAATTGAAATTTGTGTGATAAGAGAAAATTCAAGAGAGGTAAGTGTTTTAGGCATGGGAGGTTAAATGATGTTGAAATATATTGAATGATATAATTGGAGAACTTAAAATAATTATTTTTTATGAGGCATGATATATTTTTTTTCTTGGTGTGGATTTGTTGGATCTCAAGGATATGTGTTTTAAAATTTGTTTTGATTTGATATTGATGTTTACTTGTCATAGTTTTTTGGAATACGTGATATGAGGTTTTTCCAATGATTGAAAAAGGGTAAGGGTGGGGGAGTTGATAAAACACAGTTTTATTGAATATTTTGTTGATATTAAATGATACAATTTCCTCACATTGTTCTCATGAGGGTTATTTATAAAATATTTAGGATTAGATCATTCATTTGAAAATTTAATGGAAATTCATGTTTTTCCCTTTATATTTCACTGAAGTATTTCGAAGATAAATATTTTAATATTTATTATTTAAACTTGAAATTTTTTAAACGAGTTTCTAACTTAATGGGATACAACTTTTGTTCAGGACATTGGAGATCAATCTTGCATTTGGTTGGACTAAATAGACCATGAAGTAAAAGGTGGGCTGGACCCGCCAGATTGGATATTGGTTCTGTATTTGGGCCATAACTTCTTCATCCGAGCTTTTATTGGGAAAAAATTTTGATAGGAGCTCTCCAACCCAATTTTTCACAAATAATTATTGTGTAACAATAGCTGGTTCTGGAATTTTAGGGGTCAAATCAGCAGTTAAAGTTGGCTTAAAATATTTGGCTGAGATTCCCCATTCACACTGGAAACCTATTAAAATCTAACCTCCCCTCCACCCTAAAAATTTGTGTTTTTATAATTTATTGGGGTTAGGATGTTCATTACAATGTTAAAGGAAGAGTAGAAGTGGATCCACTCCAATTTTCCAACCATTTCAACAAGGGTATCTTTTGAAGCAAGGATCCCTTCGATAAATCCTTCTTCTTCTTTGTGTTGTAATACTTTTGTTTGTGTAAAAAACTCATTAGTTCTTATTTAATTTATTCTATTTTTCATTATTTTTTTCATTTATATTCCTAAATATTATTCAACTTTGGTTTGGAATCATGAGTGGAGACGAGATTTGTTTCTACCCTTTCAATCCTTTGCTCATGCAAAACGTCTCCATGATGACCACACCACCCATGAAAGGGTAGATTTCATAATGATAGATATATATTCAACCCTATTCATTTAATTATTTTGAATCATTGATCTACTATAATTAACTTATTATGATCCATGAATTTATTTTTAAAATTAGAAGAAACTAAGGAATTAATTAAACAATTAACATAAAAACACGGGATGTCGAGTATTGTGTGAATTGTGAGACCGTGATCTTAATCTGTAATACAAGTACACAAAGGATAAATTTATACAGATAAAATATAATCACTAAACTTAATTCATCCTCATTTCCCAGAATGGACATGTGCCTTAATTTACCACTGACCATAAGCTATATTTGGAACATTAATCAAAGCATGGTGTCAGGATTACATATTTCCAAGCTAGCCTAGGGTTTAATTAATTGCATCATGGTGGTTAAGTTAATTCTCGTATGGTTTTAGGGTTATCAAATTATGTGATAATAATTCAGTTTATATTGATTTAAAAGATAATGATAAATAATTATGTGAAGAGGTAGAGTTGGATCCATTACACCTTTTACTATTCTCTAAAAATATATCTTCTTGTTGTGTTATTTTAATCAAACTTCATTTCAAAAATAAAAACAAAAAAATACAATCTTCTTCAGTAAAACTTCTTCTAGATTTATAAACAATAAACAACCCCTTCCTTTTAATTAGTGTTCTTATTTCCTTTTATTTTATTTTCAAAAATTCCTTTAATATTTTGTTAAATTTACTTCCTCCGTTGAGAGATTACATTGGCCAGCCACTCTGTTGCACCTAAGTACCCGAAAACCACTAATACTTTGAGGGACCCCACGATATCGCATTTCAATAATATATTAATAAATTAATATATAAGTATATTTACATTTATATAAATATAATATATAGTTTTTAAAAAAAATAGAAAAGTATAAATAGACATTTGTACTTAGTGTATATGACATATAGTAAAATGACTTATAAAATATTTTCAAAAATATTTTTAATTAATTATTTTTTGATTATCATCGAGTAATATTCATTTAATAATAATTTGAATACAAAAAAAAGTAGGAAAATTAATAAATGATCGAAAATAAGTTAAAAACATAACTCAAACTTCAAACGGCCATAAAATTTGATTCGGGTGTCTGTTTGAGCTCTACAACATATCAAATCAGAAACAACGATGATCTATACATCATCATGAATTAGAAAACCCCAGTCAGTATTTTTTCGAGGAAAAAAATGACCTAGAAGGCCTCCAAAATTGAGTTTTTAGTCAAGATACCAAAATATTTTAACATTCAATGTAATTCCAGCCTCATTTAAGAGGCATTTTTTTTCCTTTTTCAGTGGGAAATAAATTTATTCCAATGGACTACATTCATATTGATATTATGGATTTGCAATTTTATCATTTTTTCACAATTTACTATTATTTATAATCAAATATATAATAATATATACATATTTTTTATATATTCACACATAAAAAATTTAATTTTATTAATAAATAATTAAAATTATTTACATATACAATATATTTCTTAGTATATTTTATTTATCTAAATAAAAAACTAATTTCCATTTTATTTAAATGAAAAATATATGAATATATATATACTTATATAATGTGTGTGTGTTTGTATTAAAAACTGATATATATTAATATTCGAATAAATGTATAAATAAAAATATATAACTTAATGTATATAAATAGATAGATATAAATATATATTAATATACGAATATATATATATATATATAACTACATATGTATATATATATATTTATATACCAATATATATATATATATGTGTGTGTGTGTGTGTGTGTGTGTGTTAATATAAATATATATTAATATGTGAATAAATATATATAAATAAATAGATATATCATTAAATGGACATCAAATCAACAGAGGAGTGGTAAACGGTCCAGGCATAGAGTGGGAGGTCTCGAGTTTGAATTCTATGGGATGTAGGGGCGCGCGTGGTGCTGAAGGGTTGTGCTACCATTGTTAAATGGGGGGGGGGTTCTAGGACTGTGAAAGGGTTGGTGTGGGGCTAGGGTGTTCTAGGGTGGTAGGGGCGTGCAAGGGCAGCGGGCTTCATAATGATGTTGAGGGGGGGTCAAGCGCTGTTAAAACCCCCCTCTGATCGACTGAATTTTTTTATAGTTTTTTTTAAATTATTTAATCTTTTATCAGTGCTAAGTACTGATAAAAGTGGTATTTTAACATCGCTAAAAAATCACTGATAAATAACCCTTTTTCAACACTTTTTTAGCACTCTTAAAAGGGGACTTTATCAGTGCATGTTTATGCACCAACAAAAGGGAGCCCCATTTATCTTCACTAATGTTATCAATGTTTTTTAGTGCTGTAAATGACCTTTTAAAGTTCTTTTAAAGGATATATCTGTAGAAGTGAATAAATATATACAAATTAAAAATTTCCTATAGATATACCGCTTACACAGCTTATCACTATTCCTTTTCTTGGGTGTTTTATCCTCAATCTCACTTTTCACAACTGCACTATACAATGAATCTTCATCTCCATAGTATAACAAATGTTGGACACCGTAATGCATCCTAAAAATTCCATGCATGTGAGATTATAAGCATGGCTTTCATTGTTTCCTATAGGAGATAACCTCTCATGTAAACATATTTTCCATGAGTATAACCATGCCAGAAACCTAGGGCTATTCTAACACATTTAATGGTAATATCTACAGTAGTGGATAAAGATATATGAATTGAAAATTTTCTATTGATATACCAAAAACATAGCATAGCACTATTCATTTTCTTGGGTGTTTTATCCTCACTCTCACATTGCACCACTGCACTATACTGAAAATCATCATCTCCACAGTATACCAAATGCTGGACACCGTAATGCCTCCTGAAATTTTCATCCACATGTCATTATAAGCATGGCTATCATCATTTCCTATAGGGGACAACCTCTCATGTAAAAATATTTACCATGAGTATAACCATGTTAAAAACCTAAGTGTTGTTAGGCGTAAAAAATTCCTTACTCCAGGATTAATACGTGGTTTATGATGGAAATTTCTTATGAAACCATTTTGTAAAATGATTTACTCTTACATGATAATTTCTGAATGTTTTCATATGCTAGTCTGGATTAATCACTTGCGGAGCATAATAAGGCCCAAAAAATACCAACCTATTCTTCGAAAATGTATCAATCATTTCACTTAAAATACATTCAATTACAATTAAATATTTCAATTTCATTTTAATTTTTAGAAATGGAAAATTCCAAACCATATTTATTGATTAAAATCAACAGAGCATGTTAATATTTTAATTCAACTAATTCAACTTCAAAAAATAATCTAGAATTAGTAATTAATTTGAACACACTGATTCAAGATTAGACATAATTTCATCTTTATCTGAATTGAAGGCATCCAAATGTTGTCAAGTTGCAGAAAGAATTCCAATTATAGGATTATCATCACCTAAATTCATATCCCTCATAGGAAAAGGCCTATAAATTATCACGTGTAATAGTTTTTTTCACTCTACTAACCCCATTAAGTATTCCTTTCGGTTTTATTCCAACCGTAGTTCCATTCAGTCAGTGGGTCTTTATATTCAGGACATTTTTACTCTTATACCCACTTTCATTCACTCCGATCACCATTGGATTTCTTTATGTCATCATATTGATCTTTTTTTCAGCTGACTATATCATTTCATCCCATCGAGACAGGGCCACAATTTTATTCATCAAAACCCAATTAAATTCAAGAGTTTCTTCAAAAATTGGGTTCTCAAGACTATGTGATTGGTTCCTATCAACATTTTCATCATCTGATAAAAGATCCAATTCAAATCCAATGTTTCCTATCACTGAAAGACCACCTGACTCATTACATACCAAGTGGAAAAATGAATAAACATCAACACCTCAATCTTTTTGTAACCCCACCTATAAAAGTTATTGAAACCATATTTGAACTCTATGTTTTGAAATTGATAAAATATTAATTAGATTCTTTGTAACTTTTTATATATCACACATTCCCTTCATTTAATGATTTCCAAAACTACAAAATAATTTCAATACACAGCATTCAACTCTTATTATCTTAGAATAATGTCTTCATGTAGCTTAAATGATTCCTTAAGAATGACCTTTTTAGTTTATATGCTCATACCTTTTGTGTATTTATTTATTTTATTAAATATTAATATTACTAAATTAAATATGATGGATATGAATCGAAAATGGATAAATGTCAATCCTATAACAAAAGAGTTTGAGGATTGGGTGAAAGAGTTCATCAAATTTGCAACATATATTGTATATGACCATTCTAAAATCCTTTGACTATATTTTCACTATTATTATTCAAGACTAATTAGTCTAATCGATTTATAAGAACACTTGATCTATCACAAAATATTTCAATGTTAGAAATGTGGGACTAAACATAGGAAAAAATGAATATAGCTAGTTTTTGGGATAACACTACGTTTTATGGATTATCTGATATGATTACAACTATGAACAATGATGAAGACCATATCTAGGATATGATTACATGTATGAATGATGATGAAAATCATGTTGAGGAACTGATTTTTCTCTTGAATGATATGATCCCAGAAGATAATGAACTTCCTTTTCAAACATATGATGCTAAATGAATACTAAGTTCAATGGGTATGATCTTTGAAATAAGACATTCATAATCAAATAGTTGGATATTGTTTCACAAGGACCATGAATCACTGAGAAAATAACCAAAGTGTGGTGTGTGTCAATATATAAAAGATGATTGAATTCCTTCAAAAGTTGTAGGGAACTTCCCAATCAATCCATTTTTAGGTGGATATATGGAAGTTAGGAGATTGTAAAACAATTGACATATAATTCATATACAAGAAAAAAATATATTATAATTTATCACCCCACATACTATCCCCAGTAAAAAAAAATTGATCATGAGTACCTGAATTTGGAAATGATATAAGAAACCTTTTTCTTGCGTTATTTATAGATAGAGTGAATCTTTTGGGATTTAAAAGTATCACTCATACTACATGTCTAGTTATTTTGATAAATTATAACTTTCCACCATTGTTATCTATGAAGAAAAAATACATTATGTTGTCTATATTTATATTAAGACCAAAAAACCCATGTAATGATATTGTTGTTTATTTGGCTTCATTGATCTAAGATTTGAAATTAACGTGGGATTCAAGTGTTACATTGAATGATATTTACAAAAACGAATATTTCACGTCGAGAGCCTTACTGTGTGGGATGATAAATGATTTTCCTATTTATGGAAGTTTATCAGGATATAAAATTAAAGTAAATCAATGGTGTACCATTTTTTAACAAGGTACACACTCATTTAAATTGAAACATTCATTGAAGAGTGTATTTATAGGACATCACAAATTTATCCCTTGAAGAAATAAATACTGATCTTGGATGACATAATTTTATGGGAGTTTAGAAGAATATACAACACTATCTCCACTAACAGGTGATCAACTATTTTATAATGTAAAAGATATAGACACTACTTTCTATAAAGCTTATTCAAAAAACCATAAAAACTAGTTGGAAAAAGAGATAAGTTATTTTTTTAATTTACATACTAGATTTGTGTGTACGTCGTGAATTTTCTTGATGTTGTGAATGTGGAAAACATATATTTCATAGTGTCGTTGAAATTTTACTAAATACACCCAAAAAACAAAAATGAAATTAAGGATAGGTTGGACATGATTGACAAGGGGATATAGGAAGAGTTGGAATTAGTGACATGAAAATAATTCGTATGTTAGTAATACTATAACGAAATAATAGAAACATGAATATGATATAAAACATTAATAAATTTTCATTTTTATATAAAAATCACACATTTTGAGTCATACAGCGTATCAGATCGAGATAAGGATGATTCCTATACATCAAAAATGACATATGGATTTTTTTTCTTAAATTATCAAAACAATATGAATGTTTTCTATTGGTTTTGTGTATGTGATGTGTGTTTTGAACAAATGTTTAAATTTTAAACTAAAAAATACACTTCAATAATACTAGACACACCATGTATTATATTGAGGTGTGGAAGATACCTACACGTCACAAATGAAATATGAATCATTATAGTAAATTATAAAAATAATATGAATATGTTTTCTCAGTTTTGATTAAGTAATGTGTGTTTTGAACTAAAATTTTAATTGTAAACTAAAATCATACACATAAAGTCATACCAGAAACACCATTTTTTTATCTTAATTTTATACTAAAATTTTAATTTAAAAATATTAATTTTAAACTAAACCAACAGTTATCAAAATCGTGGACACATTTTCCACAAATATTAGAAACATTTTCAAGATATTAAAGTATATTAGACAATATATTTTTCTTATTATGTAAACTTTAGTTTCCCTT
Organism: Viscum album; assembly: GCA_963277665.1. Taxonomy (NCBI): domain Eukaryota; kingdom Viridiplantae; phylum Streptophyta; class Magnoliopsida; order Santalales; family Viscaceae; genus Viscum; species Viscum album. The sequence continues at coordinate 306,676,107 of OY728166.1, forward strand.
GCATGAGTTTCTATTAACTTCTATTTGACTCGCTGTAAATATAGATCTTATTTATTTTCTATTAGTTGAAAATTAAGCCAACAATCGATGACCTGAAGCCAAAAATTTCTATAAAACATTATGTATCCACGAATTCAACGCTTCTTCTATTGAGTGTAATTTTGGATGGTAGAGGATTGATATATTTATTTAATGTTCCTTCCTTTCTTCTAAACACCTAGTGGGGAAATTTTTCCTCTCATGCATTCTTCCACCATTACCTAAGTGGTGGGTTATTTATCAATTTTTCTCATCCACTTTTTTATGGAATTCGAGTTATTTACAACACTATTTAAAGAATAATAATTACTAAATACTTTCCTAGATCAATGGTTTACCTTATTCTTATTCTTCATTTTTTTGGAAAATGATACCATCAATTCTTTAATTGTTTTCCTGTCTCTCAATAGTATCTTTATAGAACTAAAAATCTCATGTGAAACCGTAATTATAGTGGTTATTTTCTTAACTCTATGTGAATATTGAACATGAGTTCCTTCAAAGTTTCTTAATTTAATTTCCAACCCAAGAGACTTTAAAATTAAACTGTTTTATTGATCTTCAAAAAAATCACTTTATATTTACATTCAAGATTTATCTTTAGAATTGTTTATTCATGTATCACCCTTTTGTTCTATAGAGTGTTTTCAAGATCTTTTATTCTTATAGATTTTATTTCCAACTAGGAGTTCTTAATTTCAATGGTAGTTTTCAATTCATGGTAAATTCCTTAAAATCATTCTTAAATACTTATTTTTCACAAAATCTCACTTGAAATCATTCTTCTACAAGGTTGAAGATTTCTTGTGAATGTAATAATATTTCTTCCATTCCATTAGTGAGTTTTGTGAGAGTTTTAAACCAACTTATATTCTTTACCAATGCTTCCTCTATTGCATTGGTTTCCTTCTCAAGATGTGAATTTTCATCAGAAATCCCCTTTATGAATGAAAATATATACTTGATAACCTCAATAGGAACTTCTTTCATATGATCTTTAATTATTGAGTAAAAATACTTAAAAATTAAAATGAATTAATAATCACCACAATAAGAGAATAATTCTTCTTCTAGAGGATTATTTTTAATAGATTTATCAAAACAACTCCCACTAACCTTAACTTTCAATGGTGGTGGATTCTCCTTCCACCGATATTGAGAGGGTAACTTTCATAAATTCTAAGATTCATTATTATTCTGATTTATCATAATTTTGGTTGCTAATTTGAGGCTTCCACTTACTAGATTATCTTTAATTAACTTTAACATAAGAATACTTTTCGAAACTTTTGAAAGTTCCATCATTGTAGACATTATATTAATAACTTTAAAAAACATGAACATCCTGTAAACTAGTAAAAAAATATAGTAATAAAAATATATATATCCAAATGTATGGTATAATATTATCTTATACCAATTGAGAGTCCTAGGGGATTATACAGTCACCATGAGGGGGGAGGTGAATTATGGGCTGCAAACTTTTAAATGATTAAATTCAACTTATTTTTGTTACTTCCTTTTATTTCATCAAACCTGTATCATCATTTTGTGTCAATAGATATTTAATAACCCCCATAGTCACTTTTATCTTATAAATATAATGAAAAATAAACAACACACATTGATTTTTACGAGCTTCTACATCACTGTGAGAACCTATTCCATATCACGTTGACTCCCATCAAGTCACAAATTTTCCACTAGTAATCTTATTATGAACTCTACGTGGTGCATGAAGTTATTATCCATAACCCATAGTGTTCACCCCACACACTAAATTCTGAATGAAAAAAATTGGGCGGTCACCAGATCCGGCTACTGGCAGGGAGGGTAGTAGTTCAGCCTCATGATTGAATCATTTCCCTCGTAGAACCTTCAAAAGTGGCATCCCCCCACTCCTAGGCTCACGCCCAACACCTCCATGATCTCCAAATCCAGTTGTATCATGTCTTCACAATAATCCTAGTACACTACCATGTCCCACAAACCAATCCCATCAAATAAATAACCCAAAAAAACAGTCTCCACACTTCATTCCTTACCCAAACTCTTGTAACTCCTCACCCATCACTTCCACGAAGTAGGCTTCCACGGCACGGGTAACCTTCGCCTCGTCTCTGTACCCAAAAGACAGAGTTTCTTTCCACGGGAGGTTTGCGGCGAACCTGCCGATGAAGTGGCCGGCGTACCCGAATCTCTCACCGACCTTCCACTGCGCCCTCCGCTTCTCCTGTGATGATAGCCAGAAGAACAATTTCATCATCTCCTCCGCCCTGGAGACCAGCCCAGGATCCACTCATTAACAATATATATATATATATAAATATATACTGTTAAATAAGATTTATATTGCAATATGTATATATATGTAGATATAAAATATAAGTATGATTTATATAACTTTTAATAATAAATGTATTTTATTTTCATAATGTTATGTATAAAAAATTATAAATTTTATATTAGTAAATGAAAATGATAAATAGTATATTTATGTACATTAATTACAAAAAGTGAATATAATGAAAATAAGTATGATATATTAATATTTTATTTAGACAATTATATAATATATAAATGGATATATTTATTTAAATATGTGATTCATATTTATATTCATATTAAATAATTTAAAATGTGCATACATGAAGAAGTCTATGTATGTCTGTATGTGTATGTATGTCGATGTATTTGTATGTCCGTATGGGCACATGTATGTATACGTTGTATGTGTATGCTTGAGTTTTGTTGTGTGTATGTGTGTGTGATTTGTATGTGTGTTTATTTTTATGTGTAGTGCATGTATATACATGTACGCACATGTGTTTATGTGTGTGTATGCATGTTTATACATATGTATGTGTGTATGTGTATGTATATGTGTATGTATATATGTATGTGTGTGTGTACACATGTATGTCTATGAGCACGTATGTGTGTACATTTATGTATATTTATTGATTTAATAGTATTTATTTGTTTTTAATATCTCTCCATTTTTAGTATTATTTGCAATTTATTCAATTCTAATATATATTCATTTAATATTTTTGTAATATATTCAATTTTGAGAGTTATTTATATATTTTTAAATATTTATAAATTTAATTAAATAATAACATTTTTAATAATTATTAGAATTTCTAAATGTTAATAATTAATTTAATTTTCCATATATAATCAATAAACTGCACACATCAATAATTTGCTAAAATATTTTAATTTATTCATTGATTTTTATTAAATTTTTATGTGTTTTCAATTCATGTAATTGATGTTATGAATTAAATTTTTTAAAATATTTTTGTAATTTATTTTAATTTATTTATTTATTTTTAATTCCATTTCATTAAATTATTTTTTTTAATCTTTTATATTTAATAATTTTTAATATTTTTTGGAATTTATTCAGTTTTTTAAATTTATATATATTTATTTACCACTTTTGAATATTTTTAATAAATTTGTAATTTTTATGATTAGTATCTATTCATTTTTATTTATTAAGTTTTAATATGTTTAATATGTTTGAAATCTATATAAAACATTTTTATTTACAATGCATGGAAGGAAAGAAAACCAACCTGGGGACTCGACCCAGCGACCGCCACCCCAAACCCCAAACCCCATGCCACCACAGTCGCGTGCGTGAAATTGATTCCTACAATACCATCTCTAACTCAAGCCATTTTGTTGTGAAATTGAATATCAATGTACATCATTCCTAAAACCATTATGGTTTTTATTTAGTTAATTATGTTATTATATTAAATTCATTTCTTAATATATGAAATGTAAATATTATTTAACTAATTTTTCATATTTTTTACTTTATTAATCAAGTCATGTATTCACATTTATTGTAATTTATTCATTCTGAATATTTGGGTGTGTTTTTAATTTAATTTGATTTAATATATGTAATAATATTTTCGTATAGTCAATATAATACATTTTAATAATTTTTCTATTTATATAATAAATATTATATATTTATTCATTTTTATTAATTTTTTACGTGCCTGTAATTCCATAATTAATGTTACAAATTTACATTTTTAAATATATTTTTTAATTTATTCAATTTAATTTATTCATTTTTAAAATTATTTCATTTAATATTTTTTATTAATTTGTAATATTTATTAATTTATAATGTTTTTGTAATTTATTCATATTTTAATATTGATTAATACATAATTATTTATTATGTTTTAATATTCTTAATATGTTTTTAATTTATATGATAAATATTTATTCAATTAAATTTATTAAGTTGTCATGGTTTTAAAATGATTAAAATTTATGAAATCAAGGTGGAGGATGAGTTGTCTACCACCTTATGTATTACATCACATGTGGGGTTTTTATCCTCTACAGACCCTTAATTTGGGTGATGTCTTCCGACTGACATACATGGCTGGACATGGGCTCGTTCGGAATCTCCTGATAGTGTATATGCAAGGCACATAGAGGGATGATGAGTTTCATTGAGTGGAAGGGGGCGTCGATGGCCCATAAGAGCACTGATCAAAATTATGATAGAGAGAATCAGCTGGGTGTGGATGGAAAAATTATGGAACACTGACACAATGGTGAAAGCGGTCGGTGGTGTTGTTGACGACGAGCAATGATGGGCCAGGGGGATGGGTGCTCGGGTCTGGTCGGCGATGGCAGGAAACAATGGTCATGTTGGATGTGAAGCAGACCCTGTGGACTAAGTAGACACGCAAGATGGAACTATGAGTTTATGCTTTTTGGTTATGATGGAATAAGCTTTATTACCCACTGAGCTTGCAGACCTCGTAATGAGAACCCTCTACCCAGAATAATGAGATGAGTTTGTTTGTTTTAATAGGAGGGATTCCCCCTGCCTTTATAAAAAAATGTTTGTAATTTATACAATTTATTTATTTAAATCCATTTTTATTATTCTCTTAATTTTTTTACATGATTACAATTAATGCAATTTGTTTAACAAATTATACATAATTATTTACTATGTTTTAATATTCTCGATTTGTTCTTAATTTATATGATTAATATTCATTCAATTTTATTATTCAAGTTGTAATATTTCTAAAATGTTTTGAATCTATATAATTAATTTATTTAAATGCATTTTTTAAATATTTTCTTCATTGTTTGTACTTTTTTACAATCCATGAAAAGAATTTTATGACTACATTTTTTGTATGTGTGAAATGCATGGCCGATTATCGTCTATCGACCGGTCAAGGTTTCGGTGCTCTGCTGATGAGTATAGTAGCACTCGGGTCGAATCCTCGACGATGATACTTTGTAACAGTCGTTTGTTTTTAGTTCATTGTATTCTGATTGGGGGGTTTATTTTCAGACCTTAAATTAAGTGATTAATCATTGGTGTTTTAATTACCATTTTGATAAATATTTGGGTGAGTTCATTTCTAGGGAGTTAAGCTTGTGATATCCTGGAGCTTTGCTTTATATTGCATTTAATTTAACACCCACTTCGCAAGATAATGTTGATTAGAATTACTAAGTGTTAAGGCTTTAATCCAAGCCTTACCTTTACATAGTGTTCTAATCTCAATTAGATCTTGTTTATGGTAGTGTATTTTTTGTTCTAATAATCCACGGAAACCACATGTTAAACAAAACAAGTCATTAATCCCTGACATGTTAACTCCAACATACACATTATTAAATTAAAGAATATTCATCAAGAAAATACTCTCAATCACCTAACATCGCTAAATATTGACTCACCCCAATAATATATTTACTCAGAAATTGATATTAATATTAATATGGTTTATATATTTATGATTATTAATTAACAAATAAGAAAAATAAAGGGATTAGAAAAGAGTGGTACATCGAACACACACACACGAACAATGATGAGAATTAAAAAAACAGACTTTCGATTGAATGAGGAAGCAAAAGAAGGGAAGTTAATTCAACTTTCTTTAAACTATTTTAAGAAAATTAATATTAAACTATAAAATTTGGATGAGAATAAGATATATTGAAGAAGATACATTCATTAAAATAGAATTACAAAAAAACTTACAAGATTATAAACAAAGAGAAACACAAAAGTGAAAGGAAACAAAGAGAGGAGGAAGGGTATGTAAAGGGAAAACATGAGTATGGAAGGTCTTCCCAAGATTTTGGCATGTCTTTGGTCATTCCAATATGTGATACTCTCTTCTGAAATGTCAACCCCTTTGATGGAGAGGATGGGGATGTATTTATCTCCCAAGTAAGTGGACTGTTTTCATTCCCAATATGTCCCTCCACTTAGCACGAAATGTTGGCTATTCCTAAAGATGAATCTCGAGATATATCCTTATTTAAAGTGATAGATAACAACGGTTTCCGACCTCTCTCAAAAGATGGAGTCATTTGGACTTATAGAGGAAATGTTATGGCCGGTTTATTAAACATCTTTAATCTGTCCATTTCAATCCAATATTTTTTATGTCAAAAATTTGAAAGGGTTTTTGAATAGTAATATGCCTTCAAACACAAACGATTTTTTCAAAAAAGTCGGCTCCTATATCTCTTCTTTAACACTGACAAATCTAATCTCTATTTGATGATTACATCATGAGTTGTATCATGAATAGTTTACGGATTTTAATTCCTGACCAGAATTGTGGGCTAGATTTAAAATCGTCATTTGGGACCCTTGTTCTTGTACTTGGGACCTGAAATTTTTATCTGTGATTAGTTTAGATAGTCAGAAACAGATGGAGGAGTTTCACAAAATATGGGCTTCAGGAGTAATACTAGTAACTCAATCATCATTGATGGTCCAGTATCATCACAAATTCTTTGCGTCTTCTTTTGATTACCATATGAGACTTCAAATGGCAGCATTGGCCCATGATTCCTTCTAATGATATGTGAGCAATTGAATATGTAATCCTAAAAAACAATAACTACACAATTTGAATCAGTAGGATGAGAGTTATATATAAAATTTTAAACTGACCAAATTGGATTGCTTCTAAAAATGCTAAAAAATTATACGTAGTATTAAAACATTTTTATTTCACACAAATTATGCACATTTAATATAAAATAAGTAAAAAAAGTATATATTAAGTCATTAAAATATTAATAACATCAACTCCCCCACACTTAGTCTTGTGCATGTTCTCATGTGCAACAAATATAAAAAAAACAAAATCATTTTCACTCACCAAAAAATATTAAAATTTTGTTTTCTCCAATCAGGGGTGGTTTGGACTATTTCACTCATCTATTTTGAATTCCACCACAAGGTGATATAGAAACAATAATACAAAACTAATTATTTTTTTATTGATCAAATTTAAAAATGGAAAATGTGGACACTCAAAACTCACACCTCTAAAGATATTAAAATTCATTTGTGGAGGTTCACTCTTTAACCAACCAAATGTGAAAATATTATATTTTGAAAGATCTCTCAACATCCAATCCCTATACAAAGTGCACAAGATTCAAAAGGTATTTTTAAGGGGGTTTTCTATGGCTATGGGACGGTAGGAATATAATGTCCAAGAGAGAGAAGAAGAGGGGTAAAACACCAACATAGAATAAGAAATGGACAATGTTTTTGAAATAAAACATTGAAGGAAATGATAACATATATCTACAAGGGAATTATTGTTTAAATAAACACACAAAATAGGAATTTTTTTTAAGGGGATGAGATGATGAAATATTTACAAACCACAAAACATCTCTCAAAGACATAAGAATATAATGCAAGTGTTCTTTTTTTTGAAAGTTGAACTTGGAAAAGATCTCACGCTCATATCCCAACCCATGATTGATCTCAACACGACACTAATTGTAATAGTTATAAAAATATAAAAGGTTAAGGAAGAGTTATTTTTTACCTGCCCAAGAAACAACCCAAATTTTTTGATTTTCTTTTTTATAAATTGTTTTTTTGAACACTTTTCAATAACATTTATAAAATTACATAAAAGAAAGTACATTACATTACCCAAAACACACTGAATGACAACCTCTCCCCCACCCTAAAATGGATTCATTCCCTCAAGAATATGATAACATGGTTATATCAACAAAGGGTACCCATAATTAAATTAGTTCCCCCATACTTAATTTTTAAAAAAAAATATGCAATGAAAAATACATGTTGATATTTTTTGAGAAAGGTTATTGGTCATGTAACCTGGATATTAAAGAAAAGGTATTCATAGGATTAAAGGAGCTTACAGAAGTAGGATTAATTTAAGGGAAATGGGAGGCTAAATGGATATTGTGATTCTCATGTGGTTCAGAAAATGCCTCTATCATATTAATGCACACTAAAGTAGGAAATTAGGCTCAAAGGTCCACAAAATCAAGACTCACAAATGGGGCTGAAAACACACATTTTGAAAATATGGCCATAGGTAGCCATAGCATGAAATACAATGTTGGTTCTCACGGTTGAGGGAAAAGTATTTTCTAAATCAAAAATTGAGCATTCAAAATTTGTTAATTTTGACACAAAATTATTTATCCAAAGTCATGATGAAAATAAAAAAATTGTTTGAGATGAAAACATGTCTATTAACTCCCCAAAATGGTTGGAAAAAATTTGAAAATTGGAAGGTGATTAATCATGACTCCTGAATTTTTTTGTATTTTTTTATGATGATTTTTTTGTTTTATTTTGTTTAGTTTTCTCTAGTTTTTAATAAAGATTCACCCACACAAAATAGAAAGTGAAAAATAATGGTTTTGATAAATAAAGTGTTAAAAAAATTAAAGAGAGAGGAAGATGATGAAAGAGGTAGAGAGAGGAAGAGATAGAGAGAGAGTTAAAGAGAAAGAGGTGCCCCCTGGTTTGGATTTGGCGGGTCTCCATCTCTATCTAAGGGTATGTCGACTAGAGAAGTTGGTTATCCAAAGGAAGTTGATGTTGATCGAGGATTGTGCGACCTCTCATGGTAATTCTTTAACCTATGTCCAATAACTATGAATGTCCTTTTGGAAGAGGGGTCATGGACTTGCACTGCACCAAATGGGTAAAAATTAGTAATTACAAAAGGACATACCCAACGAGAATTAAGCTTACCTGGGTGAAGCCAAAATCTAGAATTGAAGAGCATTACATTTTCAACTTCATGAAATACCTTTCTCATGATGTGTTTATCATGGAGTGCCTTGGATTTTTCTTTTCATTGATTATAATTCTCATAATAATTCAGTTGAAGCTCCTCTAGTTCATCCAATTGCAACAATATTTCATCACTGGATTTTTCAAGATCAAAAGTACATGTTTTCACTGCCCAAAATAACTTATGTTGGATTTCAACTGGAAAATATCATGCTTTACCAAAAACTAGCATAAAAGAAGACATCACAATGGGTGTTTTACAGGCAGTTCCATAAGCCCAAAGTGATTCACCATGTCTTTCAGGAAAGTCTTTTCTGGTGGGTTTTACAATTCTCTCATGAACACTATTCACTTCTCTATTAGAAAGTTCAGCCATGCCATTTGTTTTTTGGTGATATGCAGTTGAAGATTTATGTACAACCTCGTTCTTTTTCAAAAAATATTCAATGGTTCTATTACAAAAATCGGTTCATAAGTCATTGATCAAGGCACGAGGCATGACAAATATGTGGAAGATGTGTGTCATTAGGAACTCAATAACAGTATGTGAATCATCCTTTCTAGTGTTTTTGGCCTCGACCCCTCTATAAACACAATCAATCGAAAAAGGATGTATGAGAATCCATTGGAAGGGGGAAATGGTCATATGAAATCAATGCCCCAAACATCGAAGATCTCATAGAAATTTAATGCTTTTGGGGCATTTAATTTATCTTTGAAATTTTGAAAAACGTTTGTCAAGTGGGACATGATTGACAGAACTCATGGGGGTCATTGAAGAGTGAAGGCTAGAAGAATCCAGAGTCTAGGACCTTTCGGGAGGTCCTTTTTGGTCTAATGTGGCCACCTCTGGGAAGTGAGTGACATAATTCTAATATAGCTGAATGTTCATTTTCATCGACACATCTTCTTATTACCAGGTTATCCCCAGTTTTACAAATCTTATTTTCATCCCAAATATAGTATTTTGAATCACTTTTCAACTTAATTTTTTATTCTTTTAAAAAACTTTCTGGAAAAACACTAGAAAACAAGTAATTTACAATTGGGGAATACCATGGTATTTTTTGAGCGTGAGATGAAAGGTTCTCAATGGGGAATTTAGGATCGATGATTTCAGAATGAGAAGAATTAGAAATTCTGCTCTAGTGATCAGCCACCGAGTTTTCCTTTCCTGTTATATCTTTGATTTCAAGGCCAAACTCTTGGATCATTAGGATCCATCTTATTAGCCTTGGTTTGGAATCAATTTTCATGAGTAAGAACTTTATAGAATAATGGTCTGTGAAGATGATGATTTTGGAACCTATGAGATAGGGCTGGAATTTATCTAAGGCAAAAAGCACTGCTAAAAGTTCTTTTTCAGTGACAGTGTTGTGAGATTGAGTTTCATCCAATATTTTTGAGGCATATCAGATGACATGAGGAATCTTTTATCTTCTTTGACCAAGAACAGCCCCAACGGCTTTATCATAAGCATCACATATCAAATCAAATGGTAAAGACCAATCTGGGGGTTGAATTATTGGGGAAAATGTTAGATAAGTTTTGAGTTCAACAAAGGATCTCCTGAAAACCTCATGGAAATGGAAAGTAACATCATTTTGGATAAACCGAGTGAGTGGGAGGGGAATCCTACTGATGTTATGGATGATATCTGATAGAAACTGGCATGGCTGAGAAGTGAATGGATGTCTCGAACAGAAGTGAGTTGAGGAAGTGATTGGATCACTTCAATTTTGGCAGGATCGACTTCAATACCATCTTTTGAAACTGTATTCCCTAGAACAATACCATTTTCAAACTTGAAGTGACATTTTTTAAAATTTTACAAAAGGTTACACATGACACACTTTTGGACGACTATAGAGAGTGAATTCAAACAAGATTCAAATGACTCACCATAAATGGTGAAGTCATCCATAAATACTTCCATGTAGTGTACAATGAATTCTGAAAATATACTCATCATACACCTCTAGAATGTTTTAGAAGCATTGAAAATGCCAAAAGGAATTCCACTATATGCATATGTTCCAAAGGGGCATGTGAAAGTATTCTTTTCTTAGTCTTGATGTGCGATTGGGATTTGGAAGTAGCCGGTGTATCCATAAAGAAAGTAATAGTGTGACTTTATAGCTAATCGTTCCAGCATTTAATCAAGGAATGGAAGAGGGTAGTGATGTTTTCTTGTTTCAACATTCAATTTCCTATAGTCGATGCACACATTCCATTTTTTCTTCACTCGAGTTGTGACTACCTCTCCATGTTCATTTTTGACAATAGTTATCCCACCCTTCTTAGGTACAACTTAAATTGGGCTAACCCATTCACAATCAGAAATTGGGTAGATAATACCAGCTTGAAGAAGCTTGGAAATCTCTTCCCTAACTACCTCAAGTATGAGTGGATTGAGTCTTCTTTTTGGTTGTGTAATTGGTTTGGATGATTCGTCAAGATGGATGTGATGATTTCAAAGTGAAGGGTTGATTCCTAATATGTCATCTAGGGTCTACCCTAAGGTATTTTTGTTTTCCTATAACACTTGAAATTGTTTTTACTCTACAGATTCGGTAAGTGAAGAAGAGATAATGACAGGATAAGAGTTATCACAGAAAAGGAATGAATATTTCAAGTGTTCAGGAAGAGGTTTTAGATCAGTCTCATCATTCATTTTTGGGTTAGACAACTCAGGAATAGAAGAAAGGACTTCAGTTGATTCAGATTCATTTTCCTTAATATTGTCCAAGGTGGAGCAGTAGATATCAAATATGATGTGGGATTCAAGAGAGTTTTCATGATCCTCTTGATTGATAGAGTCTATGAATGAGAGGTCCACATCAACTTCACCATTTATGAATTTGTTAATCATGGTGAAAATTCCACATGATCCTTTTTCATTAGAACATGAAGAACATGGTGGACTGGGGTTCGATTGACTCTTAGAAGTATCCTCAGAAACTTGGATTGAGAATATAGATTGATCCTCATATGGGTATCACATGGCTTGGAAAATGTTGAACTAGACCAGTTGGTCACCGAATTCCATGGATAAGATGCCTGAATGGACATCAATCTTAGATCTCGCAGTCGTGAGGAATGGCCTTTCTAAAATAATGGGAGATCGAGAAGTGGTCATCTCACCTTCCATGTCAGGGAAATAGAAATCGGTTGGGAAGATAAGATCATTAACCCAGACAAGGACATCCTCAATTATTCCCTCAGAACTGGCTATGCTTCGATTTTCCAATTGAATGTCAACACCCGTTGTATGTAAGGGTCCTAGACCAAGGTTGGAGAATATGGATTTGGGCATGACATTAATTGAGGCTCCTAGGTATATGAGTGCATCATCCATGTTGGAACTTCCAATTTGGCATGGAACCATAAAGGTCCCAATATCTTTTCACTTATTGGGTATGGACTCTTGGGTTGAAACATTTTCGAAGGTCCTATGTTGCCTCTTGTGGGTACACAACTCTTTGAGAAACTTTTCAAACATAGGAATTTGTTTAATGGCTTCTAAGAGGGGAATGTTGACATCAACACGTCTAAACATGTCAAGCATTTCAAGATCTAGTTCAAAGGAATTCTTTGGATTAGAAACGGCTTAAAGAAAAGGAATTGGGTTCCTAAGTGGAATTGAAGGAGGTGAGGGAATGGTTTCAGGTTCCTTTTCATGTTTTTTTTCTTTTCATTTTCTAGGTCAACATTTAATGGTGGTATATATGACTTATATTGAGGCATAGAAAGTTTTTTCCCTGATCTAAGTGCAATTTCACATACATTTCCCTTGGAGTTTGGTAAGGGTTGAGATGGGAGTTGGTAAGAATTGGATAGCTACTGCTGACTAAGGTGGGATGCAAGTTGACCAATTTGGGTTTCAATGATCATGAGGCTTGAATGGATTAAGGAGGTAAGATCTTCCAGAGTACCTTCCCATGGTTTCTTGGAAGAAAAGGCTTGTCTCGAATTTGGATTACCTAGATTTTGGTTCTTGGGAAAGTGATTGTATTGGTTTTGGAATTGGGAAGGCTCGCCAGGATAATGGAATCCAGGAGGAGTATTATTCCATTGAGGTTGAGGAATAAAAGGATAAGGTTGTTGGAAATTACCAACACCTTGACCATATTAAAATATGTTTGGGTTTTGAGAAGGAAATTGAGGGGGATGAGAGATGGGATTGCCATACCTCAGGCATTGATTATAAGAAGAAGAGACGGGATCAGAGTTAGGTTGGTTGATGTTTATAACAAACTTGTCTGACAGTTGAGAATTGGTGTTCTGCTGAGCATATGCTGCATTGATCTCCATTGGTCCAGATGAATAAGATTAATCCTCTTGATGTTTTGGACATGTTTCAGTTGGATGAGATGAAGAGTTGCAGATTCCACAGGTTTTGACAGGTCCAAGAAACATTGATTGTGGAGAAGATGAGGTTGGGGATTTGGTAGCCACAAGTAGTTGTCGCACAAGACCTATAAGTTCACTAATCCACTCGGTCTTCTTGTTTAGCTTAATTGATTGATTATCTTGGGAATGTTTTACTTGAGCATGTTCTCGAGTATTGAATTGTTGTGTGTTTGTAGCCATGTTACTTATGAGATCTCTTACAGCTGCAGGAGTTTTATCAACAAGAGCACCACCACTTGCGGAATCAATGAGGGTTCTCTCCATTTCCAATAACCCATCATAGAAGTATTGAATCAAGTGTTTGTCAGGGATTTGGTGGTGTGGGTAGGTTGCAATATGCTTTTTGAACCTCTCCTAGTACTCATTGAGTGATTCACTTGGGAACTGACGGATACCACTTATTTCCTTTTGGATAGAATCAATAAAAGAAGCATGAAAGAATTTTTCTAAGAAGAGTCTCTTCATGTCATTTCATGTGGTTATGAAACCAGGAGGAAGGTATTAGAGACATGACTTAGCAATGTCAGCTAGGGAGAAAGGTAATGCTCGGATTTTGATTTGTTCTTCAGAAACCCCATGAGGCTTCATGGTATAGCACACTACTTGGATCTTTTTAAGGTGGAGATGTGGGTCAACACTGGCTAGGCCGTGGAAATGAGGGAGAAGATGAATCAAACCCGATTTGAGTTCAAATTCAGCCTATATGATTGGATATTGAATACCAAGAGGTTGGTAAATCATATCAGGGGAAGAAAGTTTTTAAGCGTTTTTCCCTAGGATTGGCCATATCTAATTCAATTGGTTAGACAAGTACTGGTTCTTGAACAATTTCATTATCTCTTAAGTTCCTCCTAATTTGGAAAAGTTTTCACTCAATTTCAGGGTCAAACAAATCCAAGGGATTGTTTGGGAGGATATGGGGCATTGAAAAAGATTTGGAAGAATGATGAAGACAGTTTTTTTGTGTTTTTTTTCAGTTTATGATTTTTATGAGAATGTGGGTTTTTCTTTTTTCTTTTTTGATTAATTTTTTTTTCAAAATTTGTTTTTTTTTTGATATTTTTTATAATAACCAGAAACAAATGACTACTTAAAGAACCATCCCTATCAACGGATCCATTTGAAATGCACGACCGATTATCGTCCGGTCAAGGTTCTGGTGCTCAGCTAATGTGTATAGCAGCACTCGGGTCGAATCCTCGGCGATGATACTTTGAAATAGTGGTTTATTTTTAGTGGATTGTATTCTGTTTGGGGGGGTTTGTTTGTGAAGATTTAATGAAGTGATTAATTATTGGTGTTTTATTTCAAAATTTGATAAATATTGGGGTGAGTTCATTTTTAGGGAGTTAAGCTTGTGATATCCTAGAGCATTGCTTTATATTGCTGTTAATTTAACACCTACTTCCCAAGATAATGTTGATTGAAATTACTAAGTGTTATGGATTTAACCCAAGCCTTAACTTAACTTAGTTTTCTAATCTCAATTTGATATTGATGATGGTAGTGTATTTATGGTTCCAATAATCCTTGGAAACCAGAGGTTAAACAAAAATAGTCATTAATCCATGACTTGTTAAGTCCAACATACACAATGTCAAATTAAAGAAAACTCATTGAGAAAATACTCTCAATCACTTAACATCCCTAAATTTTGACTCATCCCAATAATATATTTAATCATCCATTGATATTAATATTAATATGGTTTGTATATTTATGATGATGAATTAACAAGAGAAGAAAAAGAAAGGGATTAGAAATGAGTGGTACGTCGAACACACACACACGATCAATGATGAGATTTAAAAAACAGACTTTCGATTGAATGAGGAAGAAAAATATAGGAAGGGAATTCAACTAAATTTACACTATTTTAAGAACATTAATATTAAACTAAATAATTTGGATGAGAATTAGAGATATTGAGGAAGAAACGTGCATTAAAATACAATTACAAAACACAAACATACAAGATTACAGATGAGGAACATCACAAAAGTGAAAGGAAGAAAAGAGAGGAGGAAGGGTATCTCAAGTTAAAACATGAGTATGGAAGGTCCTCCCAAGCCTTTGGAAAGGCTTTGTTCGTGAAAATATGTGCTCCTCTCTTCTGAAATGCCAACCCCTTTGAAAGAGAAGATGTGGTGTATTTATAGCCTAAGGAAGTGAACTGTTTGCATTCCCAATCTGTCACTCCACTTGGCTCGACATGTTGGCTATTCATACAGCCAAATATAGAGATATCTCCTTCTTAAAAGTTGTATATAATAAAGTTGTAAGACCTATCTCAAAATTTGGAGTCATTTTGACATATGGAGACAATTTTATGGCCGATTGGTTAAACAAATTTAATCTTCCCATTTCAATCCAGTATTTTTGAAGTCCAAAATGTGAAATGGTTTTTGAATAGGAATAAGCCTTTAAAGCCGAATAATTTTTTCAACAAATTAGGCCACCTACATCTCCTCTTTCACAATGAAAAATATCAGCTCAATTTGATGATTACATCATGAGATATGTCATGAATAGTATCCAGATTTTAATTCCCGACCAGAATGATGGGCTAGGTTTAAAAGCATCATTTGGGCCCCTTTTTCTTAGAGTTGGGCCCTGAAATTTTTATACATGATTCATTTCGATAATAAAGAACATAGGGTGGTGTTTCACAAAATATGGGCTTAGGGAGTGAGACTAGTAACTCAATCATCATTGATGGTCCAGTTTCATCACAAATTCTTTGGGCCTTCTTTTGTTGACCATGTGAGCCTTCAAATGGTAGAATTGGCCCATGATTCCTTCTAATGATATGTGAGAAACTGAATAAGGAATCCATGAAAACAAGAACCACCCAATTTGAATCTGTAGGGTGAGAGTTATATATAAAATTGTAAACTGACTCAATTGGACTACTTCTAAAAATGCTCAAAAATTATACTTAGTATTAAAACATTAATATTTCACACAAATTATGCACATTTCATATAAAATAAGTAAAGAGTGTATATAATGAGTCATGAAAAATATTAATAACATCAATGTGTTAACTATGTTTTAATATTTTCAACATGTATTCATATTTATTTTAATATACATTTATTTTTAATTTTTTTTATAATGTATATAATTAATAAAACTTGTCTTTTTTAAATAGTTTTGAAGCCTTCATTTTTATTTATTCAATTTCACCCATTTTTAACATTCACACATTTAATATTATATATTCATTAATAATGTTAATTATTTTTTAACTTTTTTATAATTGATCAATTTTTAATATATATTGGGATAATATATTTTTTTTTATTTTTTTAACCAGATTTTAACAGCGGTTTCCAAAAAAAATCTGATACAAATATCTTTTACTAGTAATAAAACATAAAGCACTGATAAAACCTATAATAATAAGCACTATAATTATAATGTTAATAATGATAGGTTTTATCAGTGCTTAATTAGTTATGATAAAAAATATCTTTATCAGGGCTAAATTTAGCTCCCATAAGGATATGGTTTATCATCGCTTATTAATTAAACTCTAAAAACACTATGGGAAAACTGTTTTTTGTGACCAGTTATTTATGACGGGAATAAATCTCGTCGCAAATAGTCTATCGTAGACGTTATTTTCTATGGGGCAGTCAACTCGTCATAAATAACCAGTTAATTGCGACGGGGGATCCCCCGTTGCAAGTACTTCAACCCGGAGGGTATTTGCGACGGGACGCGTCACAAATAACCGGCGGCGGAAAAAATTTATTTGTGACGGGATGTTGTCAATTCGAAAATAGTGTGTCAGCATGTTACTTTCTAAGACGGGATCCGTCGCAAATAACCGGCGGCGGTAAAAACATATTTGCGATGGGATGCTGTTCTGTCACAAATAGTGGGTTGGCAGGTTACTTTTTACGACGGGCCACGTCGCAAAAAATCTTTTAACCGACGACCGTAATTAATGTGGTCGAAGGTATTTGCGATGGGATTCCCGTCCGAACTAATTTAACCTATATATACCCCACATCCGTTTTTCTTCACTGCTGTATTTTTTCTTCCAATGCTTCTCTAAACTCACATTTTAGAGTTAAAATTTTTTAGAGTTAGTTTTTTTTACGAAGAGATTATGAAGCCGTCTACAATTATAAGAAATCAAGTTTAAAGTTATTTATGGTTTATTTAATTTAATATTTATTTAATTTCTTTATATTAATTTCAATTATTGTTTATTAGTTGTAATTCAATTATATTTAAATTGTTTTGTCATCCGTAATAATTATTAATAATTAGTAATAAATAAAATTAATTAGCAATAAATAGGTATAAATTGCAATAATTAGGAATAAATAACGATAATTAGGAATACTTAGTAATAAATTGAAATAATTAGCAATAAATCGGAATAGATAGCAATAATTAAAAATACATAGAAATAATTAAGAATAAATTTCAACAATTAAGAATAAATAACAATATTTAGGAATAAATAGCAATAATTAGGAATAAATAGCAATATTTAGGAATAAATATCCATAATTAGGTATAAATAGCAATAATTAGGAATAAATAGAAATAATGAGGAATAAATAACAATAATTAGATATAAATAGCAATACTTAGGAATAAATAGAAATAATTAGTAATAATTTGCAATAAATAGGATTAATTTGCAATAATTAGGAATAATTAGCAATAAATAAAAATAAATATGAATACTTTGTAATAATTAGTAATAATTCATAATAATTAGTAATAATTAGTAATAATTAGTAATAAATAGTATTAAATAGTAAAAAATATTAATAAATAGTAATAAATAGTAATAAATTCAAATACTAATAAATAGTAATAAATAGTCATAATTAGTAATAAATAGTAATAAATATTAATAAATAGTAATAAAAAGGAATAAATAGTAATATATAGGAATAAATAGGAACAAAAAGGAATAAATAGGAATAAATAGGAATAATTTGAAATAAATAGTAATAAATAGTTATAAATTGTAATAAATAGTAATAAATAGTAATAAATAGTAATAAATAGTAATAAATAATAATAATTAGTAATAATTAATAATAATTAATAATAATTATTAATAATTTGTAATAATTTGTAATAATTAGTAATAATTAGTAATAAATAGTAATTAATAGTAATAAATATTAATAAATATCAATAAATAGAAATAAATAGTAATAAATAGTAATAAATAGGAATAAATAGGAATAAATAGGAATAGATAGAAATAAATATGAATAAATAGTAATAAATAGTAATAAATAGTAATAAATTTTAATAAATAGTTATCATTATTAATAATTAGTAATAATTAGCTATAATTAGAAATAAATAGTAATAAATAGTAATAATTAGTTATAAACAATAATAAATAGTAATAAATTGTAATAAATTGTAATAAAAAGTAATAAATTGTAATAATTTGTCATAATTAGTTATAATTACAAATAATTATAAATTAATAGTAACAAATAGTAATAATTAGTAATAAATAGTAATAATTAGTAATAATTTGTAATAATTTGTAATAATTAGTAATAAAAAGAAATAAACAGAAATAAATAGTAATAAATAGTAATAAATAGTAATAAAAAGTAATAAATAGAAATAAATAGCATAAAATAGTAATAAATAGTAATAAATAGTAATAAATACTAATAAATACTAATAAATACTAATAAATACTAATAAACAGTAATAAATAGTAATAAATTGTTATAAAAATGAATAAATTGTTATAAATAGTAATAAATAGAAATAAATAGGAATAAATATGAATAAAAAGTATTAAATAGGAAAAAACAGTAACAAATAAGAATAAATAGGAATAAATAGTAATAATTACAAATAAAATAAATTGTAATAACTTGTAATAACTTGGCACAAGTTCTACTGGATTGGCGACACTCCTTTTGCTCGATGAAGCTTCTCCTTTCAAATCTCACTGACTCAAAACATTATGAAAAGTATGCTTCTACGTATGCATATCTAATCTCGTATGCACAAGTTTGAATATGCATTCGTATGACCACATTTTTCATAATGTTTTATAGAGGTGCCAATTATAAGAAGATGATTCCTCAACGAAAAGGGGGCTCTTTTGTCCGATGGATCATTTACTTTCATCTTTCTCACACTGAAATCACAATGAAGAATCTGCTCTGAGGTATGCTTATACCTTCTCGTTTTCACGAGAATGAATATGAATACCTCTGAGCAGATTCTTCATTGTGATTTCAGTGTCAGAATGTTTCAAGTAAATGTGCGGTCGGACAAAAGAGTAGCCATCAATCCACTAGAAATTGTGTCACCTGTAATTAATGGTAATTATTAAGAATTAGTTGTAATTATTTATCTTCTTTTTTCGGATAGTGTTTTTCTAATTTACAATTTTTAAAAAACAATAATTATTTTATACTTTGTAGAAAAATATGGAAGAAGGAAGTCGAAAACAGTTATTATTAGATGATCACGCTCAGATAAATTAGCACAGAAATCCAAATGGTTTCGGTTTAAATCCTGTATATATAGAGGGTGTTGAATCATTCTTATAATTTGCATCATCCAAACCAAAATTTGTATCAGAAGGCACAATTATGTTTCCTTTTAAAAAATGTTCTTTGATACCATTTGAGACATTTGTCAAGGATGAGGGGCATATCTTTCATTTATTTAAGTCTCAGAACACAACGTCAATGATTTCATGGCACAAAACCAATATTTCAACTAATAAAATCTTGAATCATCAATCTGATGGTGATTCATGGAAACATTTTGACTGACTGCATCTGTCTTTTTCTTCAGAAGACCAAAACGTGTGATTGGGTATTTTTACTGACAGTTTCTGTCAGTTTGGTTCTTATGGTAGTTAGTATTCATGTTGGACTCTCTTTATAACATCATACAATTTACCTCCACAGATGTTGATGACGGATCCCTATATATTTTTGACTTTATTAATAGCTAGACATCTGAAAAGTAATATTGATGTTAATTTGAAACCATTTATTGATGAGTTAACTTCATTGTGGAGTAATGGTGTTAGTACATATGATGTTGTTGCGAAACAAAATTTAATATTAAAAGCTGCATTGATGTGGATGATTAGTGAATTCCCGGAATATGACATGTTTTCTGGAAGGAGTAAACATGGTCCAAAATCATGTCCTTATTGTATGAAAGACAATAAAGCCTTTATGCTTGTCAATAGAAACAATCCATGCTATTTTGATTGTCATCACAGATTTCTTCCAACCGATCATCATTTTCAGAGGAAAAAAATCTCATTTCATAAAAGGCATAATTAAAAGGGATGAACCTCCAAAAATGATCCCAGGTACAGAGTTAAAATAATTTTTATTTTTATTACCTCTCATCACATTTGGGCCAGCAGTAAACCAACAGAAAATTAATGGCTTTGGGAAAGAAAAGAATTGGATAAAACGGAGATTTTTTTAGAATATTCAATATTAGTCTGATTTGTTGGTCTGTCACATGTTGGATGTCATGCATATTGAGAAGAACTATTTTGATAATTTATTTCATACAGTTTTGGATAAACCAGGTAAGACCAAAGATAATGTAAATGATTGATTAGATCTTTCCCAAATTTGTAGATGACCAGAACTTGAAATATTTCAAATTTTCAGATCACAGAGGTTAATGAAGCCCAAAGTAGCTTATAAATTTTCCAAAGAGCGTCACATATTATTTTTTAGTGGAGTACAGAATTGAGACTTCTAGAATTATATACATCCAATTTGGGAAGATGTGTTAAGAATGGTCATATTACAGGATTAAAAATTCATGACTGTCAGCTCTCATTATTTTGAATCTAAATATCATTCAAAAAACTACCGCATATGACATAACGTGGGGAATGTTGATAATGAAATGGAAAATAAATTATCAGTTTTCAATCAGCCAGAGCTTGGCTTCGGTGGAGTTCATGAATGATGGCTTTTAGATGATTAACATCACAGAGTCCATACATATGTTTTTCTCAACTGTGAAGAAATGACTGTAAGGGTTAGTGTCCTAAGAACCAACTGTGTTGTACTTAGATTACATGAATGTTCACTTATTGTATATTATTCATTTTTCTGCATGACTATAATACAATATTGTCCTGGAATATTTGTTGCATTAATATGGTCATGGATGATCCCCTCTATGATGAGAACCTCGAAATGCTATAAAAATAATCTTAAATAATGTTATGAGGTGGGATGACATACTATGATAGGACACATAATGTACATACCATCATGTGTGAGTACTCGTAAAAAGTTGGTACTCTCTCTCATGGATTTCACACTTGGTAATCTCTAAGATGGGAGATTATGAGAATAGACCCGCCAGTAGTAATTCTGCATGTCTTAGTGTCATCATACATTGCTATCTACGAGGAAGTGTAATGGTTCACAGACTGGAAGATTATCATTAACTAATGTCATGACTCGCACACTTAAATTTACTGACGAAAACTGTCATGAAGACAGTTGGTGGGAAGTAGGGTACGTTGGGTGTGTCACGAGTGACATTTTGTAAATGGATAAGTTGAGGAAGGATTTTCCCCATCCATTTATGGAAGTTGATATCTCGGACCATTGATTGAAATAGAACTGTCAAAAAAATTACATGGCCACGGTGTAACGACGAGTTTATTTCTGGAAGTCAAAGAATGACAGATCAAGCATATATGTTTATGACACATCCATGAAACCTGCTTGATTAGATATTGACACAAATAGATGAAATTACACAGTAATAATTCGCATGAGATGATACTTTAATGCGTCGTAAACTTCTTTCTCATGGGTGTCTTGACCCGTTGCATGATAGTAATCTTGGACTTTAGGAAAGCCTCCCTAATGCCAATGAGAAAGGGGCCTTGAAGGTCACACACTAAGTACATTCAAGTATCTCAAGTAGAATAATGATTATTATCGTACGTGGTTTAATAATTATTCAAGGATGCCTAAATTGTTTAATGTTGGTGGGAAAATAAAATAAAACAAGTGCACGGCGTGTATCAATGATTACACGCCATGTGGTTTAATTTTGAAAACTAGTACATGTCATTTATTGTTAAATGTACACACCATGTAGTTTTCATTTTGGAAAAGAAATGAATAAATGAAAACAAGATATACATGCCATGTACATTGAATATACACGCCATGTTGTTTTTAATGAAAAACAAGTACACACTGTGTATTTATTAATACACGCCGTGTAGTTTTTCCAGTCAGGAATTTGAGGAAATATCATTTTATTAAATAATATTTATTATAATCAGTGTGGGAGCATGTCTAGGAATTAATGACTCAACTTGGGGTTTAAAAAGGGAGTTAATGAAAGAAATAAAACACGTAACTTGTTTATTTATTGTCATAACTCAACAACCTAATGCCTGATTATTAATATCCTCACAACCGAACACTTTTCCTACCCCAAGAGAATCATTGTGTACAACAATTATGGAGAATTCATTCAAGGATGAAAGAACCTCTTCCTCCAAGAACGCTCTCAAGGCTGAGAGGGATCCTCTTCAATATGATCAAGGCGATCTATGGTGGACAATGCAAGAAAAGGTTTCACCATGCTAGCACCCGGAGACTCCTTTTGTGACGTCCAGAGATACGAGGTGCATGTGTGGATCACCGCTAGAGGAAGCCTACACTTGGATTCTATAACACAACGAATAATCACATCGGAACATGATCAAGAATATCAATGAAGAAAGAACACCCAAATGGTACTTCTTTATAATCATTTAAATTAATTATAATCAAATTGTAATAATCCTTCTTTGTACTTCCGGGAAAAACCTTCGTCTTTGTCTATTTCTGTGATTCGATCCATGGAGACTAGCATTTATCGGCGTATTGATCTTGGATTGATCACTATTAATGACAAAAATATAAGTGGGCACATCCACCCACGTGCTTCCGTTGCACCCAAAACTGTAAAATGGTATCAAAGGGAGGGTTTAACATTGATTATAGTTATTTAATTTTCATTGATAATTTATGCATTTATATTTCATTCAATTCGAAATATATCGTTCAATTAATCTGAATAAATGAGATCTATTCTTCCTCTGTTTCTCGATCATTTCACAGAAACGATAGTTTAATTTTAATTTTTGCTTAAAATAAAAATGAGGAACTCATCTGTAGGAGCCTCTCTTTCTGTCTGTGCAACATGGGATTACACAGCATGTAATTAAAACTACACGTCGTGTACTTAGGATCAACAAACCGGCATTGGTCTGACAAACCGTGCCATGTGAATTGAATATTCCTAAGTATTAATCACTCCGTGTTGACCAGAATTGTACGGCAAGTAGAAACCAGAATACATGGTGTGTATGTTGGAGCAACACGCTGTGTAGTCCGTTCCGGCCCAGGTGAAACCATGTACAAGGATAAGCTGCGTACCACGTACACAGGATCTCTAGGACAGTTACCGCCTAATAAGGAACTACACCATATGTATGATTTATCTACACGCCGTGTACTCCAAAATTTCCAAAGTACAGAAATACATGCCAAATCCCCCGGTGTATACATTGGATAAAGAGTGAAAATAAATACACACCATGTAATTATAAATTAGACACTGTGTACTTTCCAGAAATGTAATTTCACCAGGTTTCCTCCAATGTACAAAGACCCGTACAAATAATATGGATGAGAATAATCTCAAGGAAATTCAGAAAGGAATTTATGTTAAATAATTGATTAATTATAAGATCATAATTAATTGAATTCAAGTGAAACTTATATTAAATGAAAGAACGGTTAAAATAATTTTAATTATAAATATGCGTAAATGTCATTGCATGCTATGGATGATCATGAGATAGACCAAAGACCCTTTGTATGTGTATTGTTTCATTTAAATTTATTTAATTTAAATTTTTTGCCCTGTGAGCATTCTTCCAATAAAATGTAGGGCATATGTGCCCATGGTTTCTTTAATGTAAACCCATGTAATGGAGGATCTCCCACGCCAGAGGAGACAGTTCAAATCCCGAAGCTGAGGTGAAACCGATGCAAGAAGATACAATGGTTGATAGGTGGGAGCTACAAAACACAAACCACTGGGTGCAAGGTGTTTTTCCCTAGGTTAGGGTTAGCTTATCAAAACCGCTAGATAAGCTAACCAATAGAAGCTCATGATCGTGCCATCTTATTTTATTTCTGTCTAAATTTCATGGTTTATTTATTATGTATGTGTTGTCTCAACCACATAGTTAATAAAATGAACAAGTATGCAATGATGGAATAAAATAAAAACCGGACTATGCGTAAACATTATTAGAAAATGGTTAATCACTTAATCCATCATCACTTAATATTAACAAGCATGTGATAATTCAAAACTATGCATAAAATATTAAAATCCCTCAATACCAAATTAAGTCAGACCAAGCCATCTGTTACATGACTAAGGAAAAGACTCAATAAAACTATGTGTCTGACCAACCCTTGTTGGGACACATACTTTTATAAATGAAGCCCTTATGAAAGGTTTCAGGTTGACTTAACCATATTACATGAAGAAGAGTATCCCTTGCTAGACATGATGTAATATTAGAGGCAAGAGTTGAGGAAATCTATGTCAGGATTTCATGATTGGGGAATCCACTCAATAGATAAAGGAACTGTAAGCTCACAGTTGGCAGAGACCTGCCTACCTAAATACCTTAAAATAGCTTGACCAACCCTTGATGGGGTTATGCGAAGGGGAATATGGATCCTTTCCAATATAATGTCAAAGCAACTGGACATTCCACGTTCTATGGTGAGGGCCTTCGGGACATGATAAAATAGTGGGAGAATTAATAAATTCATTTATTATTTTTCATAAAATTTAATCAAAATGTACTGATAAATATGCTCATTTAATTTGTAGAATCGAAATTACCAACTCGTCAACCACATTTTATCTACGATCAATTCTGGATAAAGACAATATCCTCAATGGAATTAACTTTTAGGAATGGTTTATGCGCTTTCGGGTTATCCTACACAATGAACAAAAGTTTTATGTTCTGGAGTCCTCACGTCCTGATCCGCCAACCCAAGGGGTGAGTGATGAAGATTTCCTGGTCTATGATCAGCATTTGAGTGATGCACTCAACATTCAATGTATGATGTTGTCATAAATGTCTAGTGATCTCATGAAGTATCATGAAGACATGGACGCCTATAGCATGCTTGAGAACCTCTGTGGTCTATACCAGGAAAGAGAAAGACATTAAATGTTTGAGATCTCCAAGGCTCTATTTCAGAGCAATCTTGGAGAGGGTTCCCCAGCCGGGCCTCATTTAGTCAAGCTTATTGGCTACATTGAGCACTTAGAGGTTCTAGGTTTTAAACTCCCCAAAGAACTGGGTACCGATCTCATTTTTGCCTCACTCCCCCAGAGCTTCTCAAACTTTGTTGTGAACATCAATATGAACAGCATTGAGAAGTCTCTGTCTGATCTTCTTATCCTCATTCACCAAGTGGACAATAACATGATTTGTGAAAATACTTCTGTCCTCATGGGGAATAAAAGGAAAGGGAAGTAAAAGAGATTTAATCCCAAATCTTCTTCAAGGCCTTCCATGAAAAAGAAGATCAAAGGGGGGAAAGAGAACAAGATACTGTTTGTTTTGCATGTGGCAGGAAGGGCCACTGGAAGAAATCTGCACCCAACCTTGGAAGCAAGGGGAAGCTTCAGGTTCATTTATCGTCGAATTCAATCTATCTGTTTCTACAAATTGGGTATTAGATACTACTTGTGGTGCTCACATTTGTATCCAAATATAGGAACCAAGTAGAATTAATAAGACTGATCAAGGGTAGGTAGATCTACGAGTAGCCAACGGAGCTAGACTAGCAACTGTAGCTATCAGAGACTACCACCTCACGTTTCCAACTATAATGATCTTGGTGTTAAAGGGTTGTTATTATTTTCCTTCTGTGACCAAAAAAATTATTTCATTATCCAGATTATATACTGATGTATTCATCCTCAATTTTGGAAATGGTTGTTGCTACTTTTATAAAGATAGCATTTGTTTCGGTAGGGCACATTTATATAACGGCCTTTATGTGTTAGACTACACAATCCAAGTAATGTCTATCGATGTCAATGTTAATTCACATAACTCATACCACACACAACATTGGCATCACCGGCTAGGTCATGTCAATGAGAAATGTTTGACAAAATTACATCATGATGGGTATTTAGATTCTTTCGAACTAAAACCACTTGGTGTATGTCATGCGTGTCTACTAGGAAATATTCCCAAAGCCCCATTTAGTGGTAAAGGTGAAAGGGATAAAGAGATTCTAGAATTAGTTCACACAGATGTGTGTGGACCATTTCTATTTGAAGCAAGGGGTGGGTTCTCATACTTCATAACTTTTACTGATGATTTTAGTAGATATGGATATATCTACTTAATGAGGTAAAAGATAGATTCTTTTGATTGGTTCAAAGAATACAATGATGCGTCATGGAGTGGACGCATTGATTTCTTACGGGTGTTTTAGATTCTATCTAAACTCACTCCTCTTTACACACCACAGTGGAATGGTGTAAGTGAAAGGAGGAAACACACCCTGCTGGACATGGTGAGATCAATGATGCATCATGTGAGTATTCCATTATCCTTTTGGGGATATGCATTACAAACAATAGCACACATACTAAACCAATTACCAACTAAATCGATAAACGGTATTAAGTACGAGTTATGGAGTGGACGCAAAGCCATGTCATCAAATTTGCATTTTTGGGTTAGCAAATCATTTGTTATGGCCTCTTCAGGTAACAAGATTGCACCCCGAGGCACAAAGTGTATCGTTATAGGATATCCTAAGGAAACAAGAGAATATTAACTATACAACCCCTCAGACAAAATGGTTACAGTGGAAAGACACGCCATATTCCTTGAGTGGGAGCACGTCTCTAAAAGAGATAGTGGGAGCGAGATAGACGTTGATGAATTTGAGGCTCAAGATATACAAGAATTTGTACAAGAACAGATTCCAGAAATCCCTCTGGAAGAAAAATCTATTCCAGAGACACAAGAACTACGTAAAAGCATGTGAGAGGTGAGAGAACCAGAACGATATGGTTTTCTTTTCACCGAGTATGGTGACACATTCTTGGTTGAAATTGAGGATCTTCTTACATACAAAGATGCAGTTGAAGGAACAGATGTTGCCAAGTGGAAAAAAGCCATGATTTCTGAAATGGATTCCATGTACCACAACTAAGTCTAGATTTTGGTAGATCCTCCAGTAGATGTAAAGACTATTGATAATAAATGGGTATTCAAGAAGAAACTGAACATGGAGGGGCAAGTCAGCACCTATAAGGTACGACTAGTTGAAAAAAGATTTATACAACATCAAGGAATTGACTATGATGAAAACTTTTCACCGGTTTTGATACTAAAATCCATCAGAATCCTACTGGCCATTGCCACTTACCATGACTATGAAATTTGGAAAATGGATGTCAAAACTACATTCCTTAAGAGGAACCTCCAGGAGGATGTCTACATGACACAACCTAAAGGGTTTATGACTCCAAAGGATTCCAACAAGTTATGAAAATTGGAGAAATCGATTTATGGATTAAAGCAAGCCTCAAAGTCATGGAACATTAGTTTTGATGAAGCCGTAACAGAATTTGGCTTTATTAATAATGAATATGATCCTTGTGTCTACAAATGGTTTAGTGGAAGTGCAGTCGTTTTTCTAAAAGTATATGTTGATGACATATTACTAATTGGAAACGATGTACCTATCTTACAGTCAGATAAGGAATGGTTGCATAAATGATTCTCCATTAAAGACTTGGGTGAGGAAACATATATTCTAGGGATCAATATCCATCATGATAGATTCAAGAGAATGATGGTCCTAAGTCAAAGTACACACATTGACAAGATACTGAAGAGATTCAATATGGAATAGTCCAAGAAGGGATTGTTTCCAGTGTCACATGGCCTTCATCTTTCCAAGAAAATGTATCCTCAGACACATAAGGAAAGAATGTGAATGATAAGGATCCCTTAAGCATACACGATTGGGTCAGTCATGTATGGTATGTTATGTACGAGGATGAACGTTTCTTACACATTAAGTTTTGTAGGTAGATATCAAGCTGATCCAAGAGACCCCCATTGGATGCAGTCAAGACTATCCTTAATTATCTAAGGCGTACTAAGGATATGTTCTTGGTTTATGGAGGAGATGAGGAACTAGTCATTAGAGGAAATGTAGATGCTAGTTTCCACACTGATCCAGATGACATGAAGTTGCAGACTGGATACACCTTCAGTTTAAATGGAGGTGAAGTGAGATGGAAGAGCAGAAAGAAAAGTGTGGTGGTAGATTCTACAACTGAGTCCTAGTATATCACAGCTTCTGAGGCAACTAAAAAAGCAGTATGGATGCGATGCTTCATCCAAGAGTTGGATGTTGTACCAAGTAGTAAGGATCCTATCACACTCTACTGTGATAATACTGCAGCGGTGGCACTTGAAAAAGAGTCAAGGTCTCATCAATGGACAAAGCACATACTTTGGTAGTATCATCTCTTGAGGGATTTTTCTCAGAGAGGTGAAGTTGCAGTGAGCAATATTTTCACGGAAGACAACATGGCAGTCCCCTTGACTAAAGCCTTAACTCAGCAAAAACATGATCATCATGTTAGGTCTAGAGATCTAAAAGTCATAGGCATTTGGATCTAGTCTAAGTGAGAGTTTGTAAGGGTTGGTGTCATGAGAACCAACTGCTTTGTAATTTGATTACATGAATGTTCACTTATTGTATATTATTCATTATTCTTGATCACTATAATACAATATTTTCCTGGAATATTTGTTGCATTAATGAGGTCATTGCAGATCCCTGCTATGATGAAACCTTGAAATTATATAAAAATATTCTAAAATAAATTTCATTGGTTAGATGACATACTGTGATTGGACACATAGTGTACAGATCGTCAAGTGCGAGTACTCGTAAAAAGATGAGACTTTTTCTCATGGAGTTCGCACTTGGTAATCTCCAAAATGGGAGATAATGAGAATAGAACCTCCAATAGTAATTCTGCATGTCTTGATGTCATCTGACATTGCTATCTATGAGCATGTGTAATGGTCCGTAGACTGGAAAATTATCATTAACTCATGTCATGACTCACGAACATAGATTTACTGATGAAAAACATCACGCAGATAGTTGGCGGGAAGTATGGCACATTTGGTTCGTCACGAGTGACATGTTGTTAATAGATAAGTTGAGGAATTATTTTTCCCTTATATTTATGGAATTTTATATCTCATCCCTTTGATTGAAATAGAACTGTGAAACAAATTCTATGACCATGGTGTAACGACGATTTTATTTCTGGATGTCAAAGAATGACAGATCAAGCATATAGGTTTATGAGACTACCATGAAACCTGCTTGATGAGATATTGAGACAAAGGTATTAAATAACACAGTAAGCATTTGTATGAGGTGATACGTCAATGCGGCATCAACTTATTTCTCTTGGGTGCCTTAACCCATTGCTAGATAGTAATCTTGGACTTTAGGCAAGCCCGCCTAATGCCAACTAGAAAGGGGCCTAGAGGGTCAAACACTAAGTGATTTCAAGTATCTCAAGTAGAATAAATATTATTCCCATACATGGTTTAATAATTATTCAAGGAAGCCTAAATCTTTTAATGTTGAAGGAAAAATAAAATAAAACAAGTACACTCCGTGAATCAATGTTTATGTGACGTGTAGTTTAATTCTGAAAACAAGTACATGCCATGTATAGTTAAATGTACACGCCGTGTAATTTTCGTTTTTGAAATGAAATGAATAAATGAAAACAAGATATACACACTGTGTACATTGAATGTACACGCCATGTAGTTTTCAATGAAAAAAAAGTACATGCCGTGTATTTATTAATACATGTTGTTTAGTTTTTCTACTCGGGGTATTGAGGAAATATGGTTTTCTTAAATGTTATTTATTATAATTAGTGTGGGTGCATTTCAAGGAATTAATTACTCGGCATAGGGTTTACCAAAGGGAGTTAATGAAATAAAAAAATGCGTAATGCGTTTATTTATTGTCATAACTCAACCTCAAGCTCGATTATAAATATCATCACAACCCAACTCTTTTCCTACCCCAAGAGAATCATTGTGCACAACAATTTTGGAGAATTATTTCAAGGCCGAAAGAACCTCTTCCCCCAAGAACGCTCTCAAGACTGAGAGAGATCCTCTTCCATAGGATCAAGGAGATCTATGGTGGACATCACAAGAAATGGTTTCTCCACGCTTGCACCTGGAGACTCCTTTTGCGATGTCCAGAGATATGATGTGCACATGTGGATCACTACTAGAGGAAGTTTATACTTGGCTTCTATGACGCAATGATGAATCACATCAGAACATGATCAAGAACATCAATGAAGAAAGAACATCCAAATGGTACTTCTTTATAATCAATTACATTAATTATAATCAACTTGTAACGATCCTAATTTATGGTTCTGGGACAAACCTTCTTCGTTTTCTATTTCTGTGATTCGATCCATGGACATTGGTGTTTATCATCGTATTGATCCCGGATTCATCATTATTAATGAAAAAAATCCAAGTGGGCACATCCATCCACGCACTTCCACTACGCCCAGAACTGACAATGACATCATTTGTACTGTGAGTTCTTCTATCATTTATTCTATAATTTTTGTTCTAGTAAGTAAACTTGTTTTATTTGTAGGTTATATGATAATCATGTCATGAAAAAACATCCACAAATTACATCAACTACTATTGAAGAAAGCCAACAAAAGTTTTTTTTCAATGGTTTCAAAAACTGGTAACATAAATTATTGATGGTTTAACATATCGGTTTAGTTTATTATTTATTATACTTATAATTATTTTACAAATTTTCAGGTGTCTCAACATGATGATAAAATTTATAAGAGATTGTGTATATTGAATATCCCACTATCCAAAATGGTTATATCTTACTATGAATATGTGGTAAATGGTTTTTGATTTCTTACAGTTGTATATGGGGAATAAAAAAACAATGAACAATAGAGTTTTCTTGAGAGTATCGCATAATAGAGAAACTGAAGTTGACTTTTATGGCATGATGGATGAAATTATTGAACTGTGTTATCTAGGGTAAAATTACATAACAATGTTTAAATGTCAGTGGTTACATACTGAGAGAGGCTTGCGTGTTCATCTGATTCATGAAATTTTCAATATTAAATATTAAAGTATTCATGTAGTAAATGAACCATTTTTACTGGCTCAATAGGAACATCAAGTACATTACGCAATGTAATGTGGTACTTCAAGAGATATGATTGATTGGTGGCGCATAATAAAAATAAAATATCGGGAAAATCAGTTTACTCAAACTGAATGCAGTTCTGATGAAGTACATGGCATTGAAATTTTTCATGAGACTACTCAAAATCCTTCTTTTTCACAAAGATACATGAATATCGATGATGACACCCCATAGTTAATTGTAAATGGTGACGATGATGTTAATGATGTTACAAATGAATTTGAAAGGGAAACAGATGATGAAACTGAAACTCATATGCATATTGATGACGCTGATGATGAATATGATGACATTGACATCGTCAGATATGATGATGATGATTAAGGACAACATTGAAACAGTTAAATGTTGGTTATAATCATAACTAATATATATTTATATGTAATTGTAATTTTCAACTATCTACTAACAAAAATAATTTTGTGTTTCAGATAGACCTTGATTTACTTCGTGAGTTGAAGGAGGCTGAGCTACCTTTCTATGAGGAGGATGTAGGATAATCTGACCCTTAGGCTACTGATGTTCAGGGGGTATACAGAGGGTGAACGGTCTTGCACGACTGATGATTTGTGACCTTATCCCTGAGCGTCGTCCACGTCTTGGTTTCGATCCATGCACGCAGAGGTATGGTAACCTGTGTATTTTAGTTAGCTTTCATTAATTTATTTATATACTAATTGTTTGATTATTTTTTCATTTTTCATAGTTTTGCACATGTAGTTGTTGGACAGGCGAGCGCTATGTTGCACAGTTATTTTTCTCAGCCATGGATCATATGGGAACAAATTCCGGTTGATGTGCAGCTTGGAATGTTCAATAATTGGCTAGTATGTAAATAAATAATATTTCTTTAGAAATTTATTTCATTAATAACATGATATTATAAATTATTTGTAGGTTTTATGGTATCCCTTCGATGATAGAATGCATGATACTATCCATGAGGCATGAGAGGTGTCTAAAACCTGAGCGTTTTCGTCAATTTTTGCACAATTTGAGGAAAACCATTAAGAAAGCAGGAGTGATAATTTTTGATGAGTCCTGTAGATCCCATCGACCAGAGTACATTTCATCTCATGTTTGGGATGGATTATGTTCACACTGGTTGAGTGGTGGATTTTACAGGAGATCATCACTGGGTTGGATGAACCAAGGGAGATAAGATGTGACACATCGAGCTAGTAGGTGTACATTCAGTACACATAGAGAGCATATAGTAAGTATCTTTTTTAAATATTTTATATAACATTTCATATAAAAAATTAAATTTTTATTAATACTGGCAGTCATGCATCCTGATATTACAAAGTACGACATTTATTCGAGGATGTATAGTGATCTAACCACTGGAGAGATTAGAGGTGATCGCCAGTGTCAGATTGTGTTCAGTATTATTTATTTTTCAATTTAAAAATTAACTGCATATAATATTTTCACTATTTTAATTTCAAATTGAACTAAAGGGGTAATATTAGGCCGTGACCTCTTAGACATGGGCTGAGAATCAGACTGAGATGACTGATCAGATTAGTACCCACCTTTTCGATGAGGCGGCATGAATGTAAGCGACCCAGTATGCCTTCAATAAGGGATGAGTAGTTGGTATTAGCTCTCATTTGACTCATAGGACTTATTATAGTAATATTTTGATGTCGATGTCTAGCTTGAGAGGAGCTCGTAGAGAGGAACCATCTTCTAGCTCAAAGTATCAGGAACGGTTGTGAGCTCAAACTGATCTTATAGAGAGTTTGCAGAAGTAGCAGGAAGAGATGCGTCAACATCATCAACAGCAGAAACATGAGAAGGACATGTATCGATGGAAGCAGCAGGAACACGAGTAGATGGAGTACATGCGATGTCTGACTTATAGTTTAGGGATGAAGTTTTCTCCACCATCTCCGCCAGCTCTTCCAGAAGACTATACCCCTAGTGATTTTTTTGTTCTGTTTAAAACATTTTAACTAAACATTTGTATTAATATGAACTATTTAAAGTTTTGGTGTTTTATATTGGTGAGAATATTACATAATTTTTTTTTATCTATTATTAGTATTAGATTTTTTAATTTTTGTTTATTTTACTGATAATAATATTTTATGCCTTTTTTTTATTTTTTCTAATATTGAGAATTTTAATATTTTTAATTTTTTATTTATTTTAATAGTATTTATATTATTTCTTCATTAATCATAATGTTTTAATTATTTATAATTTTATTAAGTATTTGAAAATATTTATAATTTTAATATTTTTTATTTTTTATTATTTTAATAATATTAATAACATCTTTTCATTAATTGTAATTATATATTTTTTATTATAGGAAGTATTTGCGGCATGCCTTTTGCAAAGAGACCTCGTCAGAAATAGATTATATATATATTTTATAAAAAATTATTTTTAATTGGTTACGTCACTGTCGCAATAAACCTTTTGTGACGGGCCCGTCGCAAAAGGTTTACAACATAAATCTATTTGCGGCAGGACGAAGATACGTCGAAAATACTTTTTTTCAATAGGCTCATCACAATAGGTTCTTGTATATATAATGTATTTAATCAGAGATCAATTTGCGACAGGACTGCTTTCTGTCGCAACTTGTATTTTTTGTGATGTGCCCGTCACAAAAAATACTAGTTGCTATGACAT
Organism: Viscum album; assembly: GCA_963277665.1. Lineage (NCBI taxonomy): Eukaryota > Viridiplantae > Streptophyta > Magnoliopsida > Santalales > Viscaceae > Viscum > Viscum album. Next base: position 306,710,745 of record OY728166.1, read on the forward strand.
TTTCTGCAACGAGAGATTTATGGCAGGACCCCGTCGCAAAAGAGTTTTTGCGACGGGATCCCATCGCAAATAGACCGTTGAAAATATCTGAAATTCTAGTAGTGTAAGACTCTTATTTTTTAGTTCTTTCTGGAAAGCGTAGATAAAACCTTTCTCAATATTATAAATTCAACACTTATAGAACTCGCTTATTTGAACCATTCTAGTTCTCTCGAGGATATCATCCTCTATTATTTCCCCCTCAAACATCTCAGATGAATCAACCCTCTCAAAACCAACGGTATGCGAGTTATTCTCATGAAACTATTTGTACTTGTTTTTTATTACACATCATGAGCTAAATTCTTCTTACAGGAGCTGACTTCAGGTCTGGTCCCCCTCTTTCTGATTGGATTCCCCAGCAGCATCCTCAACCCTCTTATTTACAAGAAAATTTATGTCTCAAAGGGTCAATATAAATTCCAAATATCTCTTTTATATTCTCTTCATTTATAGAAATTTGAATTTGAACTTCCACCTTTTAATAAGACCTCATCTTCCCATAGAGAGCCTTCAAATTCCTTAGGCATATTCCCTATACCCCCCCTGAAAATAAATCTCCAAAATTATTACAAGGATAAAGATATTCAAATTGAAAATTTCATATAGATACACCGCAGCCACAACTTATCACTATGCATTTTCTTGGGCATTTTATCCTCACTCTCACTTTGCACCACTCCAATATGCTGAAAAACTTCATCTCCAAAATATACCAAATGTTGGACATTGTAATGCCTCCTCAAAATTCCATGCACATGCCATTACGATCCTTGCTATCATAATTTCCTATAGGATACAACCTCCCATGTATTCATATTTACCATGAGTATAACCATGCGAAAAAACTAGGTGTTTTGTGGCTTAATAAATTCCTTACGCTGTGATTCATATGTGGTTTATGATGGAAATTTCTTATGAGACCATTTTGTAAAATGATTTACTCTTACATGTGAATTTCTGAATTTTTCATATGCAAGTATGGATGAATCACTTGGGTAACATAATATGTCCAAGTCAATACCAATATAATCTTTCAAATTGTATCAATAATTCCACATAAAGTACATTCAATTATAATTAAACATTTTAATTTAATTATAATATTTAGAAATGGAAAATTCTAAATTTTGATTTCATATTTATTTATTAAAATCAATAAATCATGTCAATATTTTTATTCAACTAATTCAAATTCAAAACACATTCTTGAATTAGTAAGGAAATTTGAACCCACTGGTTCAAGATTAGAAATAATGTCATGTTTATATAAATTGAAGGCATCTAAATGTTTTTGATTTGCATCAAGCTTGCCAATTATATGATTATAATCACCTAAATTTCATTCACTCATAGAACAAGGCCTATAAATTTTTACTTGCAGTAGTTTTTTCCCTATACTGCCCCATTAAAGATTCATTCCTCTTTCATTCCAACCCTGATTCCAATTAGTTAGTGGGTCTTTCTTTTCAGGATGTTCGTACTGTTATCCCCACTTGAATTCACTATGATCACCATTTGAATTATTTATACTGTCATATTGATCTTTTTTTAGATGAATTTATTGGTTCATCCAATTGAGACAGACCCACAATTTTATTCATCAAAACCCAATTAAATTCAAGAGTTTCTTCAACCGTTGGGTTCTCAAGTCCAAGTGATTGGTACCTATCAACATTTTCATCATCTGTTAAAAGATCAAATTCAACTCCTAAGATTCCGATCACTGAAAGACCACATGAATCATCACGTACGAAGTGAAGAAATGAATAAACATCAACTCCTCCCGCTTTTTGTACCCTCACCTAGAAAAGTTATAGAAACCATCTTGGAACTCTGTGTTTTGAAATATATAAAATTTTAATTAGATTACTTGTAACTTTATATATACCACACATTTCATTCCATTAATGATTTCCATAAGTACAAAATAATATCATTATGCATCATTCTACTATATTATCTTAGAAAAATGACTTAATGTATCTTAAATGATTCTATAAGAATGACCTTATAAGGTTCAATGCTCATACTTTTAGTGTTTTTATTTATTTTGCTAAATATTAAAATTACTAAATTAATTATAATCTATATGAATGGAAAATGGATAAATGTCATTCCTATAACAAAAGAGTTTGAGGATAGGGTGAAAGAGTTCATCAAAATTTCAAAATATCATGTATATGACCTTTCTCAAACCCTTTGACCATATTTACAGTATTGTTATTCAATACTAATTAGTCCAATAGATTTAGAAGACCACTCGATCTATCACAGAATAGATCGATGTTATAATTGTTGGACAAAACATAGGGAAAAAATGAATATAGCTAGTTTTTTTGGGATAACACTGCGTTTTATCGAATATCTGATATGATTACAACTATGAAAAATGATAAATACCATATCAGGGATATGATTACATGTATGACAGATGATGAAGATCATATTGAGGAACTTCTTTTTCTCTTGAATGATATGATCCCAGAAGATAATGAACTTCATTTTCAAACATATGATGCTAAATTAATACTACCTTCAATGGGTATGGTCTCTAAAAGAATACATGCCTAATCAAATGGATGGATATTTTTTCACAAGGACGATGAATCACTTATAAAATTACCAATGGGTGGTGTGTGTCAATACAAAAATGATGAATCAAGTCCTTTGAATGTTTTATGACACTTTCCAATTATTCCATGGTTTTAGGGCCTATATGGAAGTGATGATATTGAAAAACAATTGACATAGAATACATATACAAGAACTAACGATATGAAACTTTATCACCCCACAAACTCTCCCCAGTGGATGAAATTTGATCACGAGTTCCTTAATTTGGAAATGATATGAGAAACCTTTGTCTTGCACTATATATAGATAGAGTGAATCCTTTTGGATTTCAATATAGCACTCACAGTACATGGCTGGTTATTTTGTTAAATTATAACTTTCCATCATGGTTATCCATGAAGAAAAAATACATTATATTGTCTCTTCTTATATTATGACCAAAAAGACGGGGAAATGATATTGATGTTTATTTGGATTCATTAATATAAGATTTGGAATTTATGTGGTATTCAACTATTACATTGAATGATTCTTACAAAATGAATATTTCACGTCGAAAGCCTTACTATATGGGATGATAAATGATTTTCATATTTACGGAAATTTATCAGGATATATAATTGAAGGAAATAAACGGTTTCCCATTTTTGAACAAGGTACACACTAATTTATATTAAAACATTCATCGAAGAATGTATTTATAAGACATCATAAATTTTTCCCCTGATGAAATAAATACAGATCTTGGATGACATCTTTCAATATAAGTTTACAATAAGGTACAACACCATCTCCACTAACAGGTGATTAACTATTTGATAATGTAATAGATATGGAAAATGCTTTTGGTAAAACACATTTAAAAAACCTTACAAAAACTAGTTGGAAAAAAGATTTTCTTCTTTAAATTACCATACTAGATTTGTGTGTATGTCAGGATGTTTCTTTGAGTTATGGATATGGAAAAAATATATGTGATAGAGTCATTGTAATTTTAGTAAATACACCTGAAAAACAAAGGATTGCATTAAGTCTAGGTTGGACGTGATTGACATGGGGATATAATAAGAGTTAGAATTAGTGATATGAAAATAATTGGTATATTAGTAATACTATAAAGAAATAAGATAAACACAAATAGGAAACAATACATTAATAAATTTTCTCTTTTAAGATGAAATCACACATTTTGAGTCAAACCATGTTTTAGTTTGAGGTGAGGATGAATCCTACATATCAAAAATGACTTACAGATTTTTTTTCTTAAAACATCAAAATAATAAGATTGTGTTTCTTGGTTTTGATTATGGGATGTGTGTTTTGAACTAAAGTTTAAATATTAAACTAAAAAATACACTTCTAGTCATACTAGACACACCATGTATTAGATTGAGGTGATAATGATACCTATACGTCACAAATGATATATGAATCTTTATCCTAAAGTATCAAAATTGTAACAGCCCGAGATTTTATGAAAAATATTCTTTCTTATTTTACTAATGTCTTGTGTTATACACTACACCAAAAGGAGCTTGCACAACACGCATCCTTGACTTGCCTTGCATTACACGGAATCGCGACCTTCCTCGATAGCGTGTGTAATACGCAATACTGAGTTTCATTAAACAACGATATGCTATTAAAATATTATTAAAACTAGCCGTTATGAATAGTAATAACCACTTTTTAAAATTCTATAAATCTTATTTTTCAAAATGAACTTCATTTTTGGATTCGGAGTATCGAATTTAGCCTAGGGTGAAATTTTGGTACTTTTCGGATAACTTTCATATTCTGATGAATAGTGAAAATTACTAAATTATAATTAAAAACAATTTTTTTTAATCAAAATAATTAATAGTGATAAATCATTAATTTGAGTGGTTTTAAAGTGTATTTAGAATATATTTTTACAATTTAATACAATGTTGGTCATTGGATGTAATTGCACATTTAAACCAGACATAAACAAGTGTCAATCTTTTGATAGATATTGTTTCTTAAAAACACGCTATTTGTTTTAACAGCGGGATTTAATTATAAAATTAATTAATGCAACTTTTATGTTATGAATTTGGTAAAATAGACTTCATTTTTGAATTCGGAATATGAAATATATCTTGGGATGAAATTTTGGCATTATTCTGAAAAACATCAATTTTTGATGAATAGTGAAACTACTAAGTGGTAGGTTAAAAACTGAATTTTGCATAAAACTTAATTTTACCGCTTCTGTGAATGGAATTTCAAAAATCCGAGAGACACGGTTAATATCAAGGACTAAAATGTGGTTCAATGAGATGAAAATATTTTTTTGGTGAATAGTAACTTTTTACTTTTTTTACCGCGGTTAATAGTAAATAGGGTAACTAAGGGTAAATATGATATCACTATTACCCTAACACATGTCCTAATTCTATTGGACAAGTGTAATTCGACCAAAAACAAACTTAGGAATAAAATATGACCATTTAGGCCCACTTGGATTAGATTAGGACATTTATTATTAATTTATTTAAAGAAGGGTTAAAATAGCAAAAATCAATGTTTAATGAGTAAATCATTTTTAATATGGGGTTATACATAATATAAATTCGATTGTAAATATTCATTAGAAAGCTAAAACGATTTCCTACATGATGGAATTTTATTTGTAATTTTTAGACATCAAATAATTTAATTTATTTATGACACAACGATGATGCAGTAATTATCTTATTAATGAAATATTGACATAATTGATGTTATAAACACCAAAATAAATATAATTTGAAAATTTTTATGAATTCCACTAATTTTCTAGGTTACCATGATATATTAATGTTGATTTAATCAACTTGGTTCGAACATTTAATTCTGTTATGACTTTCACAAAAATAATATATCAAATAGTGTCAAAATTGACACAAAATAGTTTTTAAATCAAATATTATATTATTAATTGTTATTTTATTCCTAAAAATCTAAGGTTCGGCCAAATGACTTATCTAAGGATATATATATTAATAATAAACAATTTGGGGTTCGTTTGGCATGTTATAGTAAGTGTATTAACCATATAGTGAAAGAAAACAAAAAGACACGGTAAATGTTAAATTATTTAACTTAGAGTTAAATCTAATTGATAAGGTTAAAATAATATCCTAAACTTGTCTAAATTCTATTGGTTGATAGGATTTCGACCCATCCCCACTTTAGCTTCGAAATAATACCCTTTGGAACCATTATAAACCGATTTTGACTTTAATATAAAATAATATTTTGAGGTATTCCTAAGATGCCCCTCTCCTCCCCTATAAAAGGACACCTCCTCCCCCTCCTCCTCACACCAATTTGAGCACTCAAGCTCGGCCAAACCCTGCCAATTTCTCCTCTCCACTTCCCTAGCAACATCCTAGAGGTTCTGGTCTTCCTCAAAGACCAATTTTAGTGCCCTAAGAGGAGGTCTCAAAGAGGCACTTCAAAGAAGAGGTAATTACCGTTACCAATTCTTTCATCTTTATTTCTTCTTCCACTTCTTCTTCTTAGGTTTGTTCATTATTAAGTAATAACATCAGTATCACTCATATACTGATATGTTATTATAAGTATGAAACAACCCTATTTCACCATCTATCCATCCTACGGAAAAAGAAATCACCGCGCGTGCGTACGTACGGAATACCGTCTCCACGCCGTGGTGTAATCTATTTTCCACCACCACCTTACACGGATGGGTATAATGGTGTAAAGAATAACTATACATAGTTATTATAACATCATATTGATTCTGATATATTGTATAATCCACTCCAATTCAATTCAATATTTATAGAAATGATATCATCGCTCGTGCGTACGTACGGAATACCGTCTCCACGACGCGATGAGATTCATTCTCCATGTTAACCATTTAAGAATGATTATAATGTATATATAAGAAATAATAATGAAATATATGACATTATAAAGCTACTGGATTTATGTATATATATACATATGTAAGTCATCTACTTACTTCCATTTCAAGACAATAAGGAAAGGAAAACAGCGTTCATGCGTACGCACGGACTACCGTCTCCATGAACGGTGTTTTTCATTTTATTTATCTACCTATTATATATATATATATACTGAATATATATGATATATAAATCATATTTTATATTCTGGAAGTAAGTAAATCATGATATAAGTAATAATGATGTCAAGAACAACAAGTCAAAACACCTACGATAAATGAAACGATTTTACCCAAAACGCTTCTTTAACATGGAGTTTACAAAAGAACGGGTAATATAATGTCATAAGTGAACCATATATGATATCATAACAATGAATATGATTCTGTAATAAGTCAATAACATGATTTAAATCATTATACAGGAGTTTCGGACACTTACAAAGCAAGTCGGACCTAAGGTAATGGAAATATCACAATCTCATTTTTATCCGAGATTGTTTATTCGTAAGTATTTACTGGGGTGTATTTTATCATCCACATCCATGTTCCCTCAATATGTAATATTGTTTCCATCCACTTGAAATAGTTTAAATCCAATTTTACCCTTAGGTGAGTTTTTAGTAAAGAATATGAAAGGAATCTTTTTTCGTTTTTCCGTACGAGGTACTTTTTGACTTTTCCGACAAAAGTACGAAGAATGTTTTTTTTAACTTATACGGCATGAATGGATTTTTAAAACATTACTTCAAAGAAGCTTCCTTTACAAGTTTTCAAGTTTATTTTTAATCAACTTCTTTTATTTTAAAGTTGTATGACATGTTATGAAAGGAAAAATGTTTTTGAAGAAGAAAGGATATTTTCCTCAAGAATTCAATTCAAGTGTTTTATCAAAATTATTTTCCATCTAAGATAATAAAGGGTTCTGTTTCTATCCATATTTTTACATTGATTTGACTATGTTGAGATGGAATTATGTTTATGAATTCCTTTATCTTATATGAATTGATTTATGAAGTCATGATGTTTCAAGAATCCCATTTTTATTACATGGGTTATGCGATGATGTATGATTTATGATTTTGTGGAACACATAAGAAAGGATTCATTAAGAGATGGGTGGGACCTATATCTCCCTCCAATACATTGGGTGAAGATTTCATATCTCATGAGATAGACATGGCTGGAATGGTAGGTTATACCGGTTCAGTGAAACAGGACTGAAACGAGGATTACTCGATTCAGAAAGGGACTTTGTCCACTAAGATAGTCTTGGCAATGAGTCTTGACTAACAAGAAATGATTCTCTATGATTATGTGTGTATGCCACAATGAGTAATGTTTTAATTTATGGTTTCATTTTCACTACTATGATTTATCCCATGTTATGAAATTATGCTCTCTTTTGCAGGTTAAGATTTCCAAAAATGTTATGTTCTTATGAAAATTATGTGATTGATATTTCTTTTGTTTACCCTTACTGAGCATTTGAGCTCACCCTTTTATGTTTTATTTTCCCCAGGATATAAAGAAAGGTTTTAGGTAAAAAAAGGGATGACCTTTATGGGAGATATTGAAGAACTTTCACCACGATTAGAAGATTACGTTCCGAGTTTCCAAAGACACTAAACTATTACGGTCCTTTAGTGTGTGTTTTTGTTATGTACTAAGTATTCCGCAAAAGTAATGTAATGTCAATGTACGATAAGCTTCGGGTCTCTACAGTTGGTATCAGAGGAAAGGTTTAGTCAACCTTTGGAAACTAGGATGCGAAAACGTTAGTGAGATCCCTAGAGATATTTCTAAGGTATGTCTAGGGATGTCCCTAGGGATAAGTATACGTATAGGTTATAGTAATAGAATTACGCTAACGATCATAGAATTAAACCTAAGATGTTGGATATTGAAGGTACTCCCCCTTTATTATGTTGTTTTCCCTAGCATGATTTTTTCCTCTCACACTATTCTTTTTGGGTTTTAGACGATGGCTGGAACCCGAAGGAACCGTGTTGATCAATGCAATGGACAATGCAATGATTGCCCTCCTGAACAAACAAATGTTATGGGAGATGGAGTGCAAAATCTTATTGCTATACTTACACAAGCTATGAATCATTCTGGACTTCCAAATGAGCAGAGAAGGGAACAATATTCTATTGAGTCCTTCATGAGGCAACGTCCACCTTCTTTCAGTGGGTCTTCTGATCCACTTGTGGCTGAACAATGGATCAGTACTACTGAAAAGATATTTTCAGTTCTTCAATGTTCTGAACATGATAAAGTCATCTTAGCAGTATATCGTTTGGAAGGTGAAGCTGATCAATGGTGGAATCTTATCAAGAATACGAGGCCAAGAGATGAAATTGAGTCCATGGAATGGGACGAGTTCAAGAACTTTTTTTTCAGTAAGTACTTCCCTCGTATTCTTCGAACAAAGATGGAGAAAGAATTTCTTGAACTGAAGCAAAGGGACGATGAATCTGTTGGTACCTATGAAGCAAATTTTACAAGACTTGCAAGGTATGCTTCTGGAATTATCATCCAACCTGAAAGTAAAGTTGATCGATTTTTCTGTGGCTTAAAACCAAGTCTTCGAAGGGCATTAGCTATAAGAGACTTCAGTAGCTATGAAGAAATTGTGCGTTGTGCTATCAAGGTAGAAATGGAAGTTGGTGTTACATATCCATCTCATGGTTTTGACAAGAAACGAAATATGGAGTTCAAGGAGAAATCTCAGAATAATGGTGAAAAGAAGATGAATGTTTCCTTATGCACAAAGTGTGGAAAGAAGCATGGTGGAGATTGTCTAAAAGGGACTAGAAAATGTTTTAAGTGTGGAAAAGAAGGTCATCGAGCAGCTGAGTGTCGAAGTAATGGAAAAAGGGTTTCTAATGATGTGAATAAAGCAAACACTGCAGAGAACGCACCGCCAATACTTCAATGCTTCAAGTGCAAGGAAATGGGGCATTATGCTAATAATTGCCCTAATCCAAGGGTTAGTGATGATCAACATGAGCAACCACTGAAGGCAAAGGACAAAGGAAAATCACATGCGATCACTATTGGCAATGTTGAATATGACAACGATGTGGTGGAATGATTAAGTGTTTATGTAATCGGATTCCAAAATAATGTTGTATCATTGAGTATTGCAATATTTATTGATGTGGTATTCAAAGTGATTGAGATATTTTTTGGAAATAAGATGATATGCGCATAATGAAGACGAGAAAATGAAATGTTTAATAGTATTCATGAGCTCATGATTGATATAAGGACTAAGTGATATCATGGTTTGAGTATATAGAATTTTGAGGATTTTGGTATGTGGAAAGTGTTAACTTTTAACTGCACTCATGTTTTCACTAAGGTATTCAAGAGAATACACGATTAAGGACTTTGAATGTTTGGAATGTGACCAACAAGAAATATCTTATGATATGTGGGGATCAACGACAGTATTAAATCTCTGGTAATCATTTTCACTATGTTATGAGAGTGGACTGCAGTATTATGGATAAGCCTAAAGATTAGAATGGATTATGTTGGACATAAGTTAGTATTGTTTAAGGATAGAAGTTTTTTCGATATTATTGATGGGATGTTATAGTAACGTAGTTTTAGAAAAAGGGAAAACCTGCAGGACAGGCGACAACCCATCGCTTCGGACAAGGCTGTAGGAATCGAACCCACAACCGAAGTGCGACTGGCCTTTATCGCCTACCACTGACCTACAGGAAGTCCCTGTTTAGTAGAAACTAGTTTTATTATATTAAGCAGTATGAAGTATAAGTCCATTTTAGGAACCATATATGATTAATCTCACTATAGAATGACTTATGTATATTTAATAACTTTTGCTAACCTTTTGTTTGAGACAGACGGAATGAACAGTCATTCTATCACATGATCTGCTAACACTTCACGAATAACAAATTCAACTTCATTTATTTAAGAAATGAAGTGGAAATTGTTCAAGGCACGAACAACAGTGAGATTGTACCAAAAGAAAGTAAGTATTTATTCTAATTCAAATTTTCAACTTTAGGGAGATGATCTTAAAAACCAAAAATGTTGTCCTAGTGATCTTATACCTGATGAATCAGATGGTACCTTAGATCATCACAAATTTATGGATTTGTGATTACTGGCTTTTCCATAGCCATGTTCTCTACCACTCTCCATCAGAACATGATGGTTAGATTTCTCTTCCATATCCATATTTTCACCTATGTGGAAACCCAGTGATTAGTTTATTTGGGTAATCGTTACATTTCATACTTTAGTTATTAAAGCCAAGTTTTGGTATTCCTTTTTACGATGTGGGTTTCTATTAAAGAAACTTTCGAATAGTAAACCATTTATAACCCCGACGAATTTCGAGGGCGAAATTCATTTTAAGGGGGGTAGAATGTAACAGCCCGAGATTTTATGAAAAATATTCTTTCTTATTTTACTAATGTCTTGTGTTATACGCTACACCAAAAGGAGCTTGCACAACACGCATCCTTGACTTGCCTTGCATTACACGCAATCGCGACCTTCCTCGATAGCGTGTGTAATACGCAATACTGAGTTTCATTAAACAACGATATGCTATTAAAATATTATTAAAACTAGCCGTTATGAATAGTAATAACCACTTTTTAAAATTCTATAAATCTTATTTTTCAAAATGAACTTCATTTTTGGATTCGGAGTATCGAATTTAGCCTAAGGTGAAATTTTGGTACTTTTCGGATAACTTTCATATTCTGATGAATAGTGAAAATTACTAAATTATAATTAAAAACAATTTTTTTTAATCGAAATAATTAATAGTGATAAATCATTAATTTGAGTGGTTTTAAAGTGTATTTAGAATATATTTTTACAATTTAATACAATGTTGGTCATTGGATGTAATTGCACATTTAAACCAGACATAAACAAGTGTCAATCTTTTGATAGATATTGTTTCTTAAAAACACGCTATTTGTTTTAACAGCGGGATTTAATTATAAAATTAATTAATGCAACTTTTATGTTATGAATTTGGTAAAATAGACTTCATTTTTGAATTCGGAATATGAAATATAGCTTGGGATGAAATTTTGGCATTATTCTGAAAAACATCAATTTTTGATGAATAGTGAAACTACTAAGTGGTAGGTTAAAAACTGAATTTTGCATAAAACTTAATTTTACCGCTTCTGTGAATGGAATTTCAAAAATCCAAGAGACACGGTTAATATCAAGGACTAAAATGTGGTTCAATGAGATGAAAATATTTTTTTGGTGAATAGTAACTTTTTACTTTTTTTACCGCGGTTAATAGTAAATAGGGTAACTAAGGGTAAATATGATATCACTATTACCCTAACACATGTCCTAATTCTATTGGACAAGTGTAATTCGACCAAAAACAAACTTAGGAATAAAATATGACCATTTAGGCCCACTTGGATTAGATTAGGACATTTATTATTAATTTATTTAAAGAAGGGTTAAAATAGCAAAAATCAAAGTTTAATAAGTAAATCATTTTTAATATGGGGTTATACATAAGATAAATTCGATTGTAAATATTCATTAGAAATCTAAAAAGATTTCCTGCATGATGGTATTTTATTTGTAATTTTTAGACATCAAATAATTTAATTTATTTATGACACAATGATGATGCAGTAATTCTCTTATTAATGAAATATTGACATAATTGATGTTATAAACACCAAAATAAATATAATTTGAAAATTTTTATGAATTACACTAATTTTCTTGGTTACCATGATATATTAATGTTGATTTAATCAACTTGGTTCGAACATTTAATTCTGTTATGACTTTCACAAAAATCATATATCAAATAGTGTCAAAATTGACACAAAATAGTTTTTAAATCAAATATTATATTATTAATTGTTATTTTAATCCTAAAAATCTAAGGTTCGGCCAAATGACTTAGCTAAGGATATATATATTAATAATAAACAATTTGGGGTTCGTTTGGCATGTTATAGTAAGTGTATTAACCATATAGTGAAAGAAAACAAAAAGACACGGTAAATGTTAAATTATTTAACTTAGAGTTAAATCTAATTGATAAGGTTAAAATAATATCCTAAACTTGTCTAAATTATATTGGTTGATAGGATTTCGACCCATCCCCACTTTAGCTTCGAAATAATACCCTTTGGAACCATTATAAACCGATTTTGACTTTAATATAAAATAATATTTTGAGGTATTCCTAAGATGCCCCTCTCCTCCCCTATAAAAGTACACCTCCTCCCCCTCCTCCTCACACCAATTTGAGCACTCAAGCTCGGCCAAACCCTGCCAATTTCTCCTCTCCACTTCCCTAGAAACATCCTAGAGGTTCTGGTCTTCCTCAAAGACCAATTTTAGTGCCCTAAGAGGAGGTCTCAAAGAGGCACTTCAAAGAAGAGGTAATTACCGTTACCAATTCTTTCATCTTTATTTCTTCTTCCACTTCTTCTTCTTAGGTTGTTTCATTATGAAGTAATAACATCAGTATCACTCATATACTGATATGTTATTATAAGTATGAAACAACCCTATTTCACCATCTATCCATCCTACGGAAAAAGAAATCACCGCGCGTGCGTACGTACGGAATACCGTCTCCACGCCGTGGTGTAATCTATTTTCCACCACCACCTTACACGGATGGGTATAATGGTGTAAAGAATAACTATACATAGTTATTATAACATCATATTGATTCTGATATATTGTATAATCCACTCAAATTCAATTCAATATTTATAGAAATGATATCATCGCTCGTGCGTACGTACGGAATACCGTCTCCACGACGCGATGAGATTCATTCTCCATGTTAACCATTTAAGAATGATTATAATGTATATATAAGAAATAATAATGAAATATATGACATTATAAAGCTACTGGATTTATGTATATATATACATATGTAAGTCATCTACTTACTTCCATTTCAAGACAATAAGGAAAGGAAAACAGCGTTCATGCGTACGTACGGACTACCGTCTCCATGAACGGTGTTTTTCATTTTATTTATCTACCTATTATATATATATATATACTGAATATATATGATATATAAATCATATTTTATATTCTGGAAGTAAGTAAATCATGATATAAGTAATAATGATGTCAAGAACAACAAGTCAAAACACCTACGATAAATGAAACGATTTTACCCAAAACGCTTCTTTAACATGGAGTTTACAAAAGAACGGGTAATATAATGTCATAAGTGAACCATATATGATATCATAACAATGAATATGATTCTGTAATAAGTCAATAACATGATTTAAATCATTATACAGGAGGTTCGGACACTTACAAAGCAAGTCGGACCTAAGGTAAGGGAAATATCACAATCTCATTTTTATCCGAGATTGTTTATTCGTATGTATTTACTGGGGTGTATTTTATCATCCACATCCATGTTCCCTCAATATGTAATATTGTTTCCATCCACTTGAAATAGTTTAAATCCAATTTTACCCTTAGGTGAGTTTTTAGTAAAGAATATGAAAGGAATCTTTTGTCGTTTTTCCGTACGAGGTACTTTTTGACTTTTCCGACAAAAGTACGAAGAATGTTTTTTTTTAACTTATACGGCATGAATGGATTTTTAAAACATTACTTCAAAGAAGCTTCCTTTACAAGTTTTCAAGTTTATTTTTAATCAACTTCTTTTATTTTAAAGTTGTATGACATGTATGAAAGGAAAAATGTTTTTGAAGAAGAAAGGATATTTTCCTCAAGAATTCAATTCAAGTGTTTTATCAAAATTATTTTCCATCTAAGATAATAAAGGGTTCTGTTTCTATCCATATTTTTACATTGATTTGACTATGTTGAGATGGAATTATGTTTATGAATTCCTTTATCTTATATGAATTGATTTATGAAGTCATGATGTTTCAAGAATCCCATTTTTATTACATGGGTTATGCGATGATGTATGATTTATGATTTTGTGGCACACATAAGAAAGGATTCATTAAGAGATGGGTGGGACCTATATCTCCCTCCAATGCATTGGGTAAAGATTTCATATCTCATGAGATAGACATGGCTGGAATGGTAGGTTATACCGGTTCAGTGAAACAGGACTGAAACGAGGATTACTCGATTCAGAAAGGGACTTTGTCCACTAAGATAGTCTTGGCAATGAGTCTTGACTAACAAGAAATGATTCTCTATGATTATGTGTGTATGCCACAATGAGTAATGTTTTAATTTATGGTTTCATTTTCACTACTATGATTTATCCCATGTTATGAAATTATGCTCTCTTTTGCAGGTTAAGATTTCCAAAAATGTTATGTTCTTATGAAAATTATGTGATTGATATTTCTTTTGTTTACCCTTACTGAGCATTTGAGCTCACCCTTTTATGTTTTCTTTTCCCCAGGATATAAAGAAAGGTTTTAGGTAAAAAAAGGGATGACCTTTATGGGAGATATTGAAGAACTTTCACCACGATTAGAAGATTACGTTCTGAGTTTCCAAAGACACTAAACTATTACGATCCTTTAGTGTGTGTTTTTGTTATGTACTAAGTATTCCGCAAAAGTAATGTAATGTCAATGTACGATAAGCTTCGGGTCTCTACAAAAATAATATGAATATGTTTTCTCAGTTTTGATTATGTAATGTGCGTTTTTATCCAAAATGTTAATTTTAAACTAAAAACATACACTTCAAGTCAAACCAGAAACACTATGAGTTTGTATTAATTTTAAACTAAATTTTTAATTTTAAAATATTAATTTTAAACTTAACCAACACTTATCAAAATCATGGCCACTTCTTCCATAACTTTTATAGACATGTTTAATATATTTATGTCTATTAGACAACATATTTTTCCTTTTATGAAAAATCTATTTTCCCTTACCTAAGTTTCTTTAACTTCCATTTTAATCACCCTAAATATAGGCCTTCTCTGTTTTCTATTAATTGAAAAATATACCAAAAATCGATGAACTTGAGACCAAATTTTCTATAACACCTTATATAGCAAAGAATTCAACTCTTCTTCTATTGATTGTAATTTTGGATGGTGGATGATTCTTAGATTTCATGAATGTTCCTTCATTTATTCTAAATGTCTAGTGGGGAAATTTTCCATATTATATATTCTTCCACGTTTACCTAAGTGGTGGGATCTTTATCAATTTTACTCATCCACTTTTTTCTTGAATAAGAGTTATTTACAAAACTATTTAAAGAATAAGAATTAATACCTATTAAGTTTATATATAATCAATTTACTTTCTTCTTATTCATATTATTATAAAATTATACCTCCAATTCTTTAATTCTTCTTCTTCCAATAAATAGTGTCTTTCTAGAATTAAAAATATCATGTGAAACCGTAACAATAGTGGTTCTTTTCCTAAATCTATGTGAATATTGAACATGATTTCCTTCCATGTTTCATAATTTAATTTCCAACCCAAGAGACTTTAAAATTAAAGTGTTTTATTGATCTTCAAAAAGAATCACATTATCTTTACATTCAATATTTAGCTTCTAAATTGTTTCATCATGTATCATCCTTTTGTTCTATAGAGCGTTTTCAATATCTTTTATTCTTATATATTTTATTTCCAACTAGGATTTCTTTGTAGGACCTCGAGACAGCCTGAGAGGGGAGGGGTGAATCAGGGTGTGAAATTTTTCTTTTAAAACGAGGATCTTGTTTATAAATTTGTAGAAACTTGTTAAACATGTAAGATTGATGACCACAGAAATCAAATAATAAAATGCACAGTGACCACACAAAACATTTAATTAGTTCACCACTAGAGGCTACATCCAAGGAGCATACACTGACAGTGTGTCGGATGTACCAAAATCCACTACACATCACTATATGTGGAATAAAGAGGTTTGGTCATAGTAACTATGTGTGAGGATCACTTCCATTACAAGAATTTAGTGAACGCTCACTATGTCCCTCAGATCACTTCCATTGAATCCCCCTTGCTCACTTCTCTAAGATAAGTTCAAAATAGTTTATTGACTTGAAGGTCACTTCAATAATTCAACATTGAAGACTTTGTCCCTGACTTAGCACGAGACTCTACATCTAGCATAGACCAGAGTAGATGATCTTTGAAATTCCTATACAATAAAATTAGATGTTCAAAAATCACTCCTTGCGAAGTCTCTTTGCAAGAAACACTCCTTCGCGAAGCACCCCTTATTTTGTAGAACAAACTATCTTTGACAAATTTCCATTCCTTCAGGGAGCTACTTTTTCAAAACTCATTGAGTCAATTCAGAATACCTCATTATTGCGAAGTACACTTTCCCAAAATCTTGAGCATCAGTTAAGACTTACAGTCTCTTCGCGATGCACAAGCTCACTTAGAAATCCATATTCGCGAAGCTCATTGCGAACAAAAATCATCTACAGATTTTCTCTAAAAACCTCGATGAAAATGGAGAGGGGTAGGATCATATTTATAGGCTTGACCATTCGTGAAGCTCTACCACCTCTTTGGGGATTTTCCTGATCATCAAAAACGTCTTCATAGTGCTCCTCCATTCGCAGAGAACCACGGAAATTATCTTTTCGCAATGCTCATCGTCATCATAGAGTCTTCCGTCAATTCCCTTCATAGAGCCCATCAATTTTTCAAAGCATTCCATCAACGACGTCAAATCTCTTAAACTCGTAATCACAGAGAACTCCATCTCTAATTGTGAAGCTCTTCGTAATTGTGAAGCACACTGTTAGAACACGTTATGTCTTCGTGAAATGAAATTCGCAAATCCTATCATCGCGAAACTCATGCATTTTCAATATTTTCATAAGGCCTCCATGAATAAACAACTTTTCACATTGAAAGCAAACTTCCTAATTTTAGACCACAAAAATTTGGAAAACACTAGGAAATGACGCCACCTTCAATACAACTTTCGGCTTGAACTATATGATATCTTTCCTTGCATCGGCTTGAATTGTATGATACCTTTCATTGATATATTCATGTTATTCCATGTGAGGATTAACAAAAAATACAAACCAAACTCCAATTCAAGCATGTAACAACCCTGATTCCAACAATCTCCCCCTTTGGGTTTGTTGGAAATCTTGTAGATAAATTCAATAAGGCACTATCCACATTTAATACCTAAATCTTAATAGTTTTCTCCCATCACATTCTCTTATAACCAACCTACAACTAGAAAAACATTACATCCTCCATATTTTTACATTGAATTTTTCCATTTCTCCCCCATTGGAAATAAACCCAAGAACCTATGTTTGAACTGTGTAGAGCTCAGAACATACTCCCCCTAGATCATATCTCCCCCATAAACTTGAATCTCCTCCACAAACAGATTATCACAGTTAAAAAAATGGGGAGAGGGGTCTTTTATAACCTCCTTATGATGTGGGAGGTGGATGAACACATAGGTTAAACCGATGTTTCTCAAACACAGCTGATGATGGTGGCTTGGTCAGGATATCAACAAATTACTCATGAGTTCCCACATTATCGATTTTAATCATTCCTTATTCAACTTTTTCTTTAATGAATTGATATCTGATTTCAATATGTTTCATATGTGAATGCTAAACAGGATTCTTTGTAAGATCAATTATGCTCTTGTTATCACAGTAAATCACCATTGGTTGTTTCACCTCATCACTAATGTTAGTCAATTGCTACTTTATCCGAAGTAACTTAGTGCATGCCTTTGTAGAAGATACGTATTCAGATTCAGAAGTACTAAGAGAAGTACTTTATTATTTTATTCTCAGCCATCCCACACATTTATTCCCAATATAGAATTCACCACCACTGGTGGAATTTATGTCCACTACATCTCCATCCTAGTTAGCATCAGATATTTTGATAGTTCACTATCACTACCTTCAAAAAATTATAATCCATACTTGTGATTTCCTTGAAAATACCTCATGGTTCTTTTTTCACCATTGTCATATGTTCTTCCTTCAGATTACTCTGAAAGCGGGCCACTAACCCTTTTTCAAAGAAAATGTCTAGTTTTGTCACTATTAGGTATAATGCGCTTACAATGATCCACCTATATATTGTGGAATCTATGGATGTAACATCCTCATCCTTTCAATATTTTTTTCCAACTTCAATCAGAGTCGACATTGGTTTGGATCCATGCATATTATATTTATTCAGTATCTCTCTTGCATACTTTTCTTGAGAAATGAACGTATAATTCTTATTCTGAGTCACTTGTAGCCCTAAGAAATATGCGACTTCACCAATCATGGACATCTCAAATTCGAATTTCATGTGATTGGAAAATTAATCCACTAATCCCTGCCTACTTCCGCTGAAAAGTAGTATCATCCATGGAAATCAATACCATGAACTAATCCTTCTAACAATTATTCACATAGAGATTGTGATCCACTCCTCCTATTTGGAATTCAATATTTCTTAGATAAGAATCCAACAAAGATTACCATGACTGTGGTTCATGTTTCAAGACATAAAGTGCTTTATTTAATTTCAAAACCTTCATTTCATCATTTCCAAGAATGAACCCCATGGGTTGTTCAATGTAGACTTCTTCTTCAAAAACTCTATTAAAGAACATTGTCTTTACATCCATTTGATAAACATTATAAACTCTTTGGATTTCCATGGCAAGGAATATCCTAATTGATTCCAGTGTTGCTATGGGAGAAAATGTTTCCTCAACATTGACAACTTCAATCTGTGAATATCCCTTGCCAACAGTCGTGCCTTCTATAGGATCACATTACCAAGCTCATCATATTTGTTCTTAAAGATCCACTTTGAACCAATCACATTGTGACCTTCATGTATCTTGAATAGATCCCATTTTTTGATTCTTTTCAATCTAATATAACTCTTCATTCAGGTATTTCGACCATGATTAATCCTTTGCAGGTTCTTTAAATGAGTATGATTCTATAACTAAAAGAAACACATATTGTGTATTACTCCTCATTGTCCTTATTTGTGTTGGTGCAGTCCAATCCCAAATGATACTAGATTGATAAATTTTTTCTCTTTGATTTCTTATTTGAGGTTCAATAAAAAAATTTCTAGCCATGGTTTCATCTTAATATTCTTCTTCTGAGTCAATATCATGATGTGAATCCTGAGAGTTTTGTACACCTTTCTCTATTTCTGTATTTTCATTCACTCCATGTTCAAATTCTTCCTCATCTTCTGTTTCATCATCATAGGAATTCCTTGAATTATTTGTGGTTTTTTCTTTAATGATCTTAACATCACTACATTCCACAGTCCTTCCCAATCACTTATTGAAACACATATATGCTTTGATATTCATTGGATATCCAATAAATATTCCTTCATCTGCATCATCACCATATTTCCCTTCATTCCCTTCATTGTTTTGGAAGACAAATTTACTTCTGAAAACATGAAATTATTTTAATGAATTCTTTCTTCGATGCCAAAATTCATATGGTGTCTTCGTCTCTCCCATATAAATCCTCGTTCGATTTTGAATGTTCACTACGACTTCAACAACTTCTTTCCAGTAATGGTGATAGATATGACTCTTAATCAGCATAGTCATGGCCATGTTGTTGACTTGTCGATTCAAGTGATCAACTTCCTCATTTTTCTTCAAAGTTCTCATAGTAGCCACCTCATGTTGTATTCCCTCCTTTTTTGCTAATTATCAAACTCAATGGTCATGTATTCTACTCTATTTTCAGATCGTATAACTTTGATTGTTTATCCAGTGTCATTTTCAGCAATTCGGTGATAAGTTTTCATGAAATCAATTACTTGTTGCTTCCTGTGAATAACCATTACACAAGACATTCTACTATAATCATTAATGAAAAGGATGAATTACCTCTCCCCATGAGTTTTGAAAATGTTTATCGGGCCACATATGTCTTTATGGATGAGATCAAGAAGGTGTGATGCCCTTTTCTTCATTGGCCGATATAAACTACAGACCATCTTACCCTGTATGCAAGCATCACAAGTATTTTCTGGTTCATGTTTTAGAATGGGGATATCCATGACTATCATCATCATAGATATCTTTTCCATGTCTAGTTGGTTAATGTGACCTAACCTTCGATTCCACAAGGTGTTTTCTACTTTAATAGACAGATACAAAGTGTTCTCTTTACTGTCAACCTGATATAATTTTCCATTTATTATGCAGCCTTTCATGAGATAATTTCCTATCTTTTCCTTTATAGTGCATCATTTTTATTGAAAGTTACTATAATACCTATGTCACAGAGTTGACTCACACTGAGTATATTTTGACATAAACCTTCCACATAAAGAACTTCAGTCTTCTTCATCTCTCCATTGGCCAATGCAGTATTTCCACTTCCATTAAACATCAAAGCATCATCATTACAAAAACATCACTATTACATCAACCTTCTTCTTAATGATTTTTTAAAAGGCCATCATTTCTTGTCATATGGGATGAGCATCCTATATCAAGAATCCATGTGCTGCTCCTTTTTGAGGCTTTGAGAGTTACTTCTGAAAGATTGGATTTCTCAATTTTCTTCTTCTATTTCCATGAGATATTGGATTGAGCATAGGACACTAATAGCCTTTCAATTATTTATTCCACATAATCAGATTCTTCATACCCATACACGTATTCTAGAGGAGAAAACATGTTTTTGAGAACAAAAACATCTGGTTGGTGAGTATTGACCCATCTCTAAGAGTTATAGGAATTTCTCCTATCATACCTATGCCTGCAATACACAGCTTTATGGAAAAAGTTGTAATAGTTAAAATAGTATCCATAGAAAATATTTCTTCTATAATATGTAGGATATGAAATCGGTCTCCTTTGTTGACTTCCCAGATCTTCCCAATTTAAATTGATCCTTGCGTCTTCACAATATGACATGGTATGGCCCAGGTAGCCGCAAAATTCACACTTCATGAGAGGAAATGCATTCTCAATTATATTTCTCCTCATGTCTTCTTTCATAGAAAAATAGTGTGACTACCTATAATTTCTGAATGTTTGGGGATAATATTCAGATCTTCTTTCTATTTGAATTGAGGGTTTCTTTTTCAGTGCTTCAAAAAAAAATCAATGTGTCCAACTTTCATCTTGTATTAATTTTGGCTCACGTTATTTCCAGTAGTTTATCTACCAACATCATAAATAATTCCACTATTTCCCATGAAAGAATGTCTTTGATCACTCAAGATCTTTTTAACCTCACCTGACCCTCACTTATCTCTTTCTAGAAACTCAGTATTTGAGAATTTTCAAAATTTTATTTTCTTCCTTCCTTCCTTTAGGTTTGATTAACTCTCGAGTTTTCTCCTAAGAGTAACAACATTCTCTTCAAGTCCCTCTAAGGTCATGGACTTATCATATAGTTTGGAGGTAAGGTCGTTGATGACCATTGCATGTTCTTCAATTATGAGCTTTAGTTCCACTACATCATTAGTCCTTTATAGAATTGTTTATGAATCTTTCACCAGTTCTTATAGTGATTCAATTTCATCTTTATGTTGATCAAAATATTCTGATGATTCTTCCACATTTTCTTTCCACGTGTTTCATCTCTTACACTTATTCACATGCTTACCAAAATCATAATTAAGTTGTTAAATGGGATCAACATTAGTTGTCAACTGGTTATCTCTAGCTTTATATATCGATTGTTCTGATTTTTCAATGGTATGCATCATGGATGCATGGTTTCCTTTTTTAAATACTGGTTCTTCTTATTCACAGAATTCATTATCATCATTTTCATCTTCACAGAAAAAACACTTCTTCTTTAATTTCATTCCAGATTTGAAGTCTACGTTTTTAAAAAACCATTTTTAAGGCTTCACGATATTTTTAGCTTTAATCTCTTCATATTTGAACTTTTTTGAGAAATGAGAGGAAATGTGCCCAACTCTACCACAATGAAAGAAATTGAGCGGTAACTTACCTTCAAATTTCCCTTTTCTCTTTTTAAACTTTTTGGAAATGAGAGAAATATTTTCTGTTTCATTATTTTCTTCATCACTAATATCTACAGAAATTCTTAGTTTGTCCATGGATTTTAATGCCATTTCCTTGCTCATACGAAGTATAGAATCTTCTAGTTTGACTCTCATTTAATATGCCACCAGACTTCTTAGCAGATCATCCAGAGAATGTTTGGAAAGATCTCTTTCCTCAAGTGATGACACCTCTGCATTGTAAAAGGTTGGATGTCTTCTCAATATTTTCATTACAATATCAATGACTTTGATTTCTTCACCTAGACCTTGGATTTCTCCTACCACTTTAGTAATTTGATTGAAGAATAAATATGCATTCTCATCAGGATGCATCTTCAGATCGTCAATCCTATTGTCCAGGACTTGAAGTTTTTCCTCCATCACTTTTCTATCTCCTTCATAAATATTTTCAATTTTATCCCGCATAGACTTTACTGAGTTCTAACTCATCACCTTTATATAGATCTGATTAGAGAGAGAAACATTGAGAGAATTCTGAGCTTTATCATCTGCATAAAGAACATTCCTATCTATATCAATCATAGCAAGGCATGTTGTATCATTAACTTTTTTTCCTTTCACAGTAGAAAAGAGGACTTCCTTTCCATGATATCTTAGATTATATCTCATTATGTTCTTCCAAACCTGAAAATCACTTCCATCAAAGAGAGTGATTCCCCTAACATTGGCATAATTATCCATGACAGAAATGAACATATCTAACACTAGTAACCTCCCTCTGATACAACCTATAGGACTCGAAGACACATTGAGAGGGGAGGGGTAAATCAGGGTGTCAAACTTTTCTTTTAAAACAAGAATCTTGTTCCCATGTTAGTAGAAACTCGTTAAACATATAAGACCGATGAGAACAGAAATCAAAAAATCACATGCACAGAGACCACACAACACTTTTACTTGGTTCACAACTAAGGGATACGTCTAAAGAGCGTACACCGATAGTATGTCAGAAGTACCAAAATCTACTAAAATTCACAAGATGTGGAATATAATGGTTCAGTCATATTAACTCTGTGCCAGACTCACTACCTTTACAAGAATTTAGAGAATTCTCACTACGTCCTTCAGATCACTTTCGTTGACTCCCTCTAGATCACTACTTTGAGAGAAGTTCAACTCAGTTTATTGACCTGATGGTTTATTCAATAATTCGGCATTGAAGACTTTGTCCTTGACATAACATGGGACTCTTCTTGCACCCTATACCAAAGTTAATGCTCTTTGAAATCCATGTACACTAGAATCAGATGTTCAAAAATTGCTCTTCGTGAACCCTCTTTGTGAGATATACTCCTTCAAAAAGCACCCTTGCCTTCACAGAACAAAATTTCTTCACGAAGCATCCTTACCTTCGCAGAACTACTTTTTCAAAACTCACTAAGTCAATGAAGAACATTTCATTATTGCGAAGTACCATTTTGCCAAAATCATGGGCATCAGTTAAGACTTATAGTCTCTTCACGATGCACTGGCTCGCTTAGAAATCCCTATTCATGAAGCTCTTCATGAACTCAAAGTATCTCTGGATTGTTTCTCATCACATTGATGAAAATAAAAAGGGTTAGACTCATATTTATAGGCTTTTCGATTCGCGAAGCTCTATTTCCTCTTTGGGGTTTTCCAGATCATCAAATACGTCTTCGTGGTGCTCCTCCCTCTGAAGAGAATAGTGGAAATTATCTATTTTCAAATCTCATTGTCATCACGAAGTGTTCTGTCAATTCCCTTCATAGCTCTCATCAATTTCTAAAATCATTCTGTCAAGGACCACAAAGCTCTAAAACTCATAATTGCGGAGAACTCCACCTCCGATCGTGAAGAATGTCATAATCATGAAGCACACTATCAAAACGCTTTATGTTTTTGGGAAACACAATTCACAAATCCCATTTACACAAAACTCATGCATTTTCTATATTTTCATAAGGCCTCCAAAAAAACCACTTTTTATATTAAAATCCAACTTCCAAATTTTGGACCCCAAAAATTTGGCAACCACTAGGAAATGACGCCACTTTCAATACTACTTTCATCTTGAACTGTATGATACCTTTTCTTGTAACATATTTGGTCATTAATGTGAGGAGTGAAAAAAAACACAAACTATACTCAAATTCAACCATGGAACAACCCTAGTTCCAACATTCTTAATTTGAATAGTAGTTTTTAATGCATGGTAAATTCCTTAAAAATGTTCTTAACTACTTATTTTTCACAAAAACTCACTTGAAATTATTCTTCTATAAGGTTGAACTTTTCCTGTGGATGTAATACCATTTCTTCCATTCCTTTAGTCAGTTTTTTGAGTGTTTTACAACCATTTATTTTCATCACCAATGATTCCTCTATTGCATTGGTTTCCTTATAAAGATGTCATTTTTCATTATAAAGCCCCTTTTTGAATGCAAATATATACATGATAACCATAATAGGAAATTCCTTCATATGATCTATAATTATAGAGTAAAACTAAGTAATAAGTCTAATGGATTAATACTCACCACAAGAAGATCACAATTCTTTATCCAGATGATTATTTTGAACAAATTTATTAAAAAACTCCCACAACTACTACAAAAAATGGGGTTTATCAACGCTTGAAACGGGATTTAACAGTGCTAAAAAAGCGTTGTAATCCTCATCGTTGATAAGGAGGGTCCCCTTTATAAGCGCTAAAAAGCGCTCATAAAGGGAGCCTATATCAGCGCTAAAAAAGCAATGATAAATGGATCCATTATCATCCCTCATAACGTGCCGATAAAGGGATCCTTTATCAGTGCTAAAAAGGCACTGATAAAGGGATCCTTTATCAATGATAAAAAAGCGCTGATAATTGCTCTGCCTACTGTAACATAAAATTCTTCAGCAGCACGGCCAAAAAGACCTGTAAAAAAATCATCTCAGCATGTATAGCCATAAATAATTAACACGTAATTCATAAGGAAATTATAACAGGAATACACATACAACATGTATAACCACACAAAAAATATACCCATTAACCATTAACTCATAATTCATAAGTTAATTAAATGCATAATGAATTTAATTCCGAATTTATGGGGTTGGGGGGGGGGGCGGTTCAAGGGTTTGGGTTGGCTGTCCACGGGGGGTAGGGGTGTCCACAGGGGTGGGGGTGTCCGTGGGGATGAGGGTGTCTAGGGGGGTGGGTGTGGGGGGGGGGGCTCTCCAGGGTGGGGGGGTGTCAATGGTGGTGTCCTAGGAGGGGGTGGGGTGGTGTCCAGGGGGTTGAGGGGGGGGGCTTTCCAAGGGTGGGGGTGTCTAGGGGGTGGGGGTGTCCAGGAAGTGGGGTGGTGTTCAGGGGAGGTGGGGGCAGTCCAAAAGGTTGGAGGGGTTGTCGAAGGGGGGTGGGGTGGTGTCCAAGGGGGTGGGGGTGGTTGTCCATGGGTGTGGGTGTGTCCAGGGGGTGGGGCTGTCCAAGGGGGTGGGATGGTGTCTGTGGGGGTGGGGGCCATCAATGAGGGTGAGGGTGTGCATGGGGATGGGGGTGAGGGCTGTCCAAGGTGGTGGGGGGGGGGGGGGGGGCTGTCCATTGTGGTGTCCAAGGGGTGGGGTGGTTTCCAGGGGGTGCGGTGGTGTGCAGGGGGTTGGGGGGCTTTCCAGTGGTGGGGGTGTCTAGGGGGTGGGGGATTTCCAGAGGGTGGGGTGGTGTCCAGGGGGTGGGGGTATAGGAAGTTGGGGGTTGTCCAAGGGGGTGGGGTGGTGTTCAGGGGGTGGTTGTCCATGGGGGTGGGGGTGTCATGTGGGGTGGGGGTGTCTAGGGGGATGGGGGTGTCCCGGAGGGGTGGGGGATATCCAGGGTGGTGGTGGGGAGGGGGCTATCCATGGGGGTGTCCAAGGGGGTTGGGGTGTCCAGGGGGTGGGGTGGTGTCCAGGGGGTGGGGGCCGTTAAGGGGGTTGGGGGTTGTCCAGGGGGGAGGGGTGGTGTCAAGGGAGTGGGGGTGGTTGTCCATGGGGGTGGGGGTGTCAAGGGAGTGGGGGTGTCCAGGTGGTGGGGTGGTGTCTAGGAGGGGTGGGGGGGAATCCGGTGGTGGGGGTCATCCAGGGGGTTGGGTATTGTCCAAGGGTGTGGGGGGGGGGGGGGGTTGTCCAGGGTGGTGGTGGGGGGGGGTACCATGGGGGTGTCCAGGGGGTGGGGTGGTGTCCATGTTGGTGGGGTGGTGTACAGGGGGTGGGGGGGTTAATGATTTTAATGGATTGAATTACATGTATTTTAAGATCATTGGTATTTTTAAAATGGTTTTGGATTAGTGTTTATTTCAATAGTATGCGTTTCTTTAGAGAAAAATGAGTGATTTTGGTGTGTATGGAAGAAAGGTGGATTTTCATACGTCATTTGTTGTTTTCACTAAAAAATATGTCCATTTTAAACAAAAGAGAGTCACTTTGTGTGATACCGGCCACATCGTGCCTTATATTGAGGTGAGGTTGACTAATACATGTCCCAAATGACCCAGGGATCGTTATCCTAATGTATCAACACAATCTAAATGCTTTTGGTTGGTTTTCCGTACGTCAGTTTTTGTTTTCACTTAAAATTATGTCCATTTTAAACAAAATAGACACACTTTGAGTGATACTGGCCACACCGTGACTCTATTTGAGGCAGGGTTGACTCTTAAACATAAAAAATCACCCATGGATTGTTATCATAATGTATCAACAAAATTAGAATGCTTTTGGTCAGTTTTCCCATACGTTAGTTGTTGTTTAAACTTAAAATTCTGTCCATTTTAAACAAAAGAAAAACACTTTGAGTGATACCGACCACACCATGCTTCAGATTGAGAAGGTTATGACTCTTAAATCTAACAAATGACCCATTGATCATTCTAATAAAGTATAAACACAATAATAATGTGTTTGGTCAGTTTTCCGCATGGCAGTTGCTGTTTTCACTTAATATTTTGTCCATTTTAAACAAAAGAGAGACACTTTGAGTGATACCAGCCGCACTATGCCTGGGATTGAGGCGGGTTTGAATCTTAATAGTCAAAAATTACCCATGGATAATTCTCTTAAAGTATCAACAGAATCCGAATGCGTTTGGTTAGTTTTCAATACGTCAGTTGTTGTTTTCACATAAAATTTTGTCCATTTTTAACAAAAGAGAGACACATTGAGTGATTACGATCACAACATGCCTTGGTTTGAGGTTTTTTTGACTCTTACATATCACATATTACCCATATATATTTCTCCTAATGTATCAACACAATCTAAATGTGTTTGTTTGGATTTCCGTACGTCAGTCGTTGTTTTCACTTAAAATGTTGTCCATTTTAAACAAAAGAGAGACACTTTGAGTGATACAAGTCGTACATGTCTCAGATTGAGGATGGGTTGACTCTTACATGTCACACATGACCCATGTATCGTTCTCATAAAGTATCAACATAATATGAATGCGTTTGGTCAGTTTTCTGTACATCAGTTATTGATTCACTTAAAATTCTATCCATTTTAAGAAAAAGAGAGACACATTGAGTGATACCGGACACAACGTTCCTTGGTTTGGGGAAAGGTTGACTTTTTCATGACACATATGACCCATTCATTATTCTCCTAAAGTATCAACACAATCAGAATGCGTTTGGTTGGATATTAGGGTATTTTTTAGATTTTACTATTTTTTCTTATCCAAAGCCCAAAGAAAAGTGGTTCATCATTCTTTCATGTTACATGTGCATTTCATCTGTTAAAATGGAAAAATGACACATTATTGAAAGTAAGTTTTATTTAATAACAATAAATATTTTCTTATGAACATTTACATACAACAATGTTTCATATTTTGATCTTCTTAACCCCTCTCAAAAAAGGACACCAATTGTACACGTTCCAAAGTCAGATCTTCATGCTATTTGTGTACAATCTTCCATCAGGTATGTGGCCCACTCGTTTCTGAACAAATCTATATCATCTTGTGAATATGAGGATTTTTGATAGTCAGAGTAGTACTGCAAAATATATAAATAAATAATTAATAAATAGTTTAAATAAAATAATATTTTTTTTCGAAAATAACACTTTAGGGATGTTAGTCTGTTGATGGAAAATGATCTCTCTCATAAATTTACAAACATAATAACCGTAATCATTATTGTTTTTTTGTTTTGGACACTGCAAAAACATTGATCATTAGAAGAATAAGTAACTTGTTTTGATATTTGTTTGGATAGTTAAATTATATTATATATACACTGATATTGGTCCAAATGTAGTATTTTCTTTCCTCATTATGCTTAGCCCCTATCCTCATTCTTTTTTTAGACTATAGTGATACACTGCCCAATCATAACAGAATCCATAGTAAAAGGTAATATAAATTATATAACTTAATGTTTAGAGATAAAACGTAGGATGTAGTGCCTTACAGATTCACAACCATCATCATTTGTGGTCGGTTTGTTGGATATCCTTACATCGAATCTAGAAAATAAATCATTGGAGTATCCAAGTTCACCACAATTAGCATCCAATGTTGCCTAAAAACACAAAAAGGAATAAGTAATAAAAGAAGTGAAAATATAATTGATATGCTTTAATCGTAGTGTTTTACCCTTACATGGTTGGTATTAGGAAGATTCTATCATCCGTAATCTTTCATTCAAATTTTTTCAACAGGCCTTTTAGTATTTCATCCTCTTTTGACGGCTCTAATTTAGTTAGTTGTGTTGATGTGGTATGAAGACTAAAAAGTCCTAATTTTGGCTCATGGGAAAATCCTTTCAAATTTTTTTCATATATATTCCTGCCAACAATATAAAATGCTTTTAGTCAAAATTAACACATTATATCAGCTTTCAGAAAATCAATTCATTAAAACATACTTCATAAATAAATTTACAACTGTGATGCCCAGGAAACCATATTCAAGGATCTCATTTTCATTTTCTGCAACAAATAAATCTTTAATTTCTTCATTATATATATTCTTTTCAAAAACAACTATATGACTACTACAATTTTTGAGCTTCGTATCCACATGAGTCTTCAATGCTAGTAAATGTGGATAGAAAACATGTGGTGTTATTGTTCATTCAATAGCTCTTTAGGATCAGTTGGTCAATCCATTAGATGATTCTAAGACCATGTTTCTTGTCACCCCTTCCCTTTCTTCGTCTATAACAACATTCATTGGTTCAGACCTTTTTTCATTAATTGATAAAGGTTTAGCATGAAAAAATGTAAATAAATATCTATTTATCCACATATACTCATACAATTTTTGATGTCCATGGAAAGAATTTACCAATAGCCTTTTTGACCATATGAATATCATCATCAAGTGGAATAGGTATCTATGCATTTGGATCTTGAGATATATTAATCATCACTTTCATGTGATCTTTTTGGAAGTGGTCTATTATGCAGCCTGTCCTCTAGGATGTTGAACACCGTAGCCCTCACTATAAGGTGATAGGTGGGTGTTGATAGATATAAATCACAGTCATTATCACCATGTAGAATATCAGTACAGGAAAAGTATCAGTCTTTTTCTGATTCACATTTCATGGAAAAAATTATTAGAATATTGATTATCACATCTAAGACATCTCTTTGAGGGGAATGGATCACCTCAAAGCTAGTGGGGGTGGGGTGTGATCTTTACGTGCTGGTTGTTCCTGAGTTGTGTGTTCTCCTTGCTTACCACCCATAAAATTTTCTAGCAACTCTCCCTTCCATTGTAATCGTTCTTCAAGAGTTTCTAGAATTTCTCTCATTCGTTTCATTTATTCATCTCTATCATCTGTTTGTTTTTTATCAAAATATATTTGGGGTCTCACCCCAAACCCTGCACCTCTAACACAACCGTATTGTTCTGGCCACTTTAATACTGTCGATAATAGGTCTGCATTCTCTATAGGAGTAGCTGATTCCTACGACTGTCATATATAGGAAAATAAGTCATATTTATTATGTAATATCAATTTTAAAAAAATATTTTTATCATTTCATTCTTACACATAATTCCCACACTTATTGTATATTTTCATCTACTAGATTCCCTTACTTATTCACACGTGCCTCCCTCTATAGCACATGATGTGGGATGGAAGTTTCTTTTTCTTTAGACTCATCAATCTACATATAAATATAGAAAGATAAATATGATGTTGTTTCTTGGAACCTAACAATATTACGGTAAATTTATAATACATACCATTTTCTTTTCTAGTGAAGCGTACCCCATTCTTTCTTTACGATAGGGGTATGTTGGTTTTGATGCACATTCCTTATTTTCTGTATTGATTTGTTGTTTCATAAATAAAATATTGAAAATCAAAGTGATGAATACATGTATCCTCAAACAATGTATTATCATCCACAATGTACCTGAATCATCTCATCCCTATGGCGGCCAATAAATGCATCCCATGTTTCTTGGTATATCAGGTGAGAGTAGAGAAGGGGTGGGTGTGTGTTTATTTTAACTTTGGAGTATTTCAGGTGACATTTTGTTAAAATAGTGTGAAACCCTTGATGAATCCTTCATGTAAGCCTTAGTACATAATTTCTGTTTGAATCGTCTACAATAAATGTACTCATAAAGAGATTGAGAAGAGTAATAAATTGTTTCATTATTTTATTTTCTAGTAAATTAAATAAATAACATCATAATGTTATCGTAACTTCTTCGTAGATCACATCCTTCAGCCCAGACACAACATGGTGCAATGAATCTATGTCAATCGTCAGGCGTTTCAAAGTGACAATTCCAATTTAACTACTAAACATAACCTTATTGGTATTCACATGTTGGCCTCATGCATTCTATCCGACATCAAATTTGTTTCCTTTTCTATTCACATTAAGAACTTTGGCTAACTCCACCAAACTACGGCGCACCTGCGTTTTCTGGGATATCGGTCTTTTATCCCCGATCATTTCATCGATATCAACATCATATATATGTTCATCTGAAATGGTAGCAACAAAATGTGATTATGGTTTTTGGACATCAACACTAGGGGAAATAACAGGTTCAGAACCTTGTTGTTTCTCTACACTGTGAGCAACAGCAGTAGCAGAAGCTTCAGATACTTGTTTGGACTTGAGGCTAGGATCACCAGAACATACATAAGTTATTATCTACAAAAATTGGTTGAATGGTTAATTTAGATTACATAAATTAAGAAATTTTAATATAAAAACATGAGATAACAAGATATATATTACAAACAAAATATAACCTGTGTATTGAACTCTCTTTCATTTTTTCAAAGGCTAAAGGGATTTGACACCACTATCGATTATCCAAATCCCTTAATTGTGGTCTCCTCTAACATAAAAAATGTCATCTACATTGGGGCCACTGCGAAATGATTTTGACATACCACTTAAAGGATCATCCTCAATTGAATTTTCATCGGACCCTTCAGTAGTTTTGGATGATAACTGAACAATCGACCACTTTTGGTTTGCGGGATCTGGAACATAAAATACTTGTACCGCCTGTGATGTCATTATAAACTATTCTTCTTTGTACCTTTATTTACTAAAATCAACATTCACAAATCCCATTTCAATTATTTTAACACAACTATTGTTATCAACCCATTTCTATTAAAAAATAGGAAATTGGAATGTTTTATAATCCAAATCCCATATTTTTTTGATAATGCCAAAGTATTACATATTCACATAAATTGTATTTTTATCCTTAATACCAGAAACATGCATTGCTTCAACCACAAGTGTAACTCCACTATTTTACATGGTACTATCATTATCATGTTCATCTATATAGAATGTATAACCATTAATAGCATAACCATTTTAAGAAAATACATACACACTAGGTCTGATGACTAGCCATTGAAGTCATTCTGAAATTGAATTTGTATTTTTAGATAACTCCTTAAAAATATGGTTCTGAAACCATCTTATAAATTGGTGATTATGTGTATTTGATATCCATTTTTCATCCCTTGAAGGATTCAAATGTGTAAGAATTTCATTTTGGGTTTCAATATATGGAGAAACCTCCCAACTGTTACTCAAAAAATAAATGTGGGTATACTCCTGATCTGTATTATTTATTGTCACAACATCTCTTCCAGAAATTCCCTCACCCTCAATGCATCCTGTGTGATGAGATTTCGGGAGACCAATGATTTCCACATCAGATAAGTATTCGGTATAGAATTCAATGGCTTCCTCAATAATATATCTCTCCACAATACAACCCTCTGGCCGACTTCAATTTTTTACATACCCTTTCAAAATCATCAAATATCATTCGACGGGGTACATCCATCTATAGTGTACAGGACCATAAAGTTGAATCTCTCTCTCCAAGTGAACCATCAAATGAACCATCATATCAAAGATTCATGGCGGGATGAACATTTCTAATTCACATAATATGACGACAATTTCCCTTTCTGTAGCTAGATATTTCACCAGGTCTAAAACCTTTCTACATATAGATTTTCAAAAAAAAACAAATTTTGGTTAACGTATGATGAACATTCATGGAAAAAATGCAACGTAAAGCTATAGGAATTAAATCATTCATCAAGACATGGCAGTCATGTGATTTAAAACCAATTAAATTCAAATCATTAATTGACACAATGTTCTTGATATTTTATGAATACCCCTCTGGAACCATTACAACATTAAAGATCTCTCCTCCCTAGAAAGAGTGTAAGCAGCTGGAGAAAGAAACATTCGATTTTCTCCCTTCACGGGAGCCAACACATCTCGTATTCCCATGTAAACCGTGTCCAGCCTTGACTTAATTTAATCCTTTGTTTTTTCAAGGGGTATTTAGAAACATTCTGATAACACATTCATGTACATTTTTTTTCACAAGCATCACATCAAGAAAATGTCAGATGTATAGACAATTCATGTATGGTAATTCAAAAAAAAGATCTCTTTATCTGACCTATTTTCATAAGGTTTTTCGAAAATGGTTTACCAAAAACAGTGTTCACATATTTTACATTCTCAAACAGCTGATCACCTATTAGTGGAGATGGTGGTGTGATTTGTTCTGAACTTTCATTGAATGATATCGTCCAAGATCAGTACATATGTCAATGAGGTAGAAATCTATGATGTCCTAGAAACACAAATTTCAATGAATGTTTCAACCTAATTGATTTTGTATCTTCTTTGCACACGGTACACCCTTGAGTTCCTTTAATTCTATAGCCTAACAAATTTCCATATGTAGGGAAATCATTTATCATCCCTTACAACTTCTATCTCAATGTGAAGTATTCACTTTTAGAAGAATCATACAACATAACACATGAATCCCAAAATAACCTCATATCCTCAATTAAAGGAGCAAAATAAAAATCAATATTGTTACATAGATGTTTTGGTCCTGATATAAGCCTAGATAAAATGATGAATTTCCAGTTCATGCATAATTAGGGTGCAAGTTATAATTTACCAACATAACAGGCCATGTATTATGAGTGCTGGTTTGAAAACCAAAAGGATTCACTCAATCTATAGATAATGCAAGACAATGGTTTCTCAACTCATTTCCAAATTCAGGATACTCATGATCAATTCTCTTCCATTGAGGAGAGTCGGCTGGGTGACATAATTTCACATATTTATTTCTTTTCTCTACATGCCATGAAAATTTTGTTGTAGTTTATTCACTTCCATATAGACTTCTAAACCTTGGAATGAATGGAAAGTACCATACAACTTTCGTAGGACTGTATTCATCTTTATTGTATCAGAAAGCACCACACATTGGGCACTCTATAAGTGTTATGTTCTCCTTGAGAAACAATATACAATCTTTCGGTCAAGCATGTATTCTTCCATAAATCATACCCATCGAGCGTAGCATTCTTTTAGCTTCATATGTTCAGCATGGAAGCTCATTATCATCCGGGAGAACGTCATTCAAGATATCATGTAGTTCCGTAAAACTGACATCCCTCCATCTGTTGCCTTATTTCTAGTTTATACAACTTCAGTATAGCTGACAATGCTGTATATTTAGTGCGACTAGTATACAATGGCATCATTGCACACCCCTTTAACTTCTCAAAAAAATTTGGGCAATCACGGAGTTCATCTTCAACTGTCCTTGTCATTTCTGCAATACGATGTTCATCATCATTGACATCTGTAATCACATCCTCCATACAGTCTTCTTCATTATGCATATTTGTAATCATTGATTATCCATATAACGCAGTTTTATCACATCCAGTAGCTACATTCTCTTTTTCTCTATGTTTATTCCAACATTTGTAACTATGATCTATTTCATGACATATCAAATGTTAGTCAAACTCATCTGGAGTTATTATTCTATAATAACAACAATGTAAACACAGACAAAGGATTTGAGAAGGATCCTTTGAGTGATCCTTTACAAACATGATGAACTCATTCACTCTATTATCATACTTTATTGTCAAACGATTAGCATCCATCCATTATTTATTCATCTCCATCCTATTTGAATCTCAAATATTATTATTTAATATTCAAATATACAAAACAAGACTTCCAAATATAGTATAAGTGAACAACTTAAAAAAATACAGATTAATAGAGCCTATCCATTTCCAATAAATATTTGAAAATCAATATAACCAAGATAGACCCCCCCCCCATCAAAATCAACACACTTTACATCCCCCTTACCAATAGTTTTAGCACCCACCACCTTTGTAGAAAAACATTAAACATACATTTAACCACCCCTACTAATCACCTCATTCATACTAAAATAATCACATTAAACAACCCAAAACTAGTGACCAAACTCAAATAAAATGTAAACAGGGATACAATTTTGATGTAAACCTAATATAGTAGATACATTTCCAAACATTAAGGGGTTCGCAGGGGGGACAAATAACCTAGGTTTATCCAAAATTACTATGGAATATCATAGGTTTTTTTACAAATATTAACATAAGAAATAGAAAATTGAGGTTAGTAAACATAAATTATATCATGAACATCTAAAGGATATGCAATAACTCTCCCCCACCTTCCCAAAACTTGTAACTAATATCCCACGACACATCTTACATCCATTCTATAAAAAATAACATTCCCATACAGAGGGATAATCAACAATCCCTTAGTGTTCAAAACCTCACACATGAGGGAGAAGGACCACATCGACCATCCCTACCCTAAAGGATGACCTTTAGATTAGAAAAATTACCATCCATTTAGGTAAAATAAAAATTCGCATCATTTTTTTCTTATGAATCATAAAATTTGGAAAAACACACTAACTGTCATTACCCATCCCCCATGGCCCCTTATGTGACTACCCCAAGCCCGCCTTCCATAGTCCAGGGGCTGGCGACTAGCACCAGAAATCATATTCCATAAAATGGGAAGGCATTGCCTTTATAGCCTGCAAACTCACACAAACCAAGAATACAACATTATATGAACACAAGTAAACTGTATAGTAAAATGAGTGTGTACAGTAAATAAAAGGGGCCAGAATACAAGCCCAACCGGAATGTACTGGGAAAACTTAAGGTATAAGTAAAACCGTAAATAACACTAGTGAAAACACACCAAGTTTTCTACCTGAAGGGTAGGTATAGCTCTCGAATGGTCGTCTCTACGGTACGCCCCATCTATGTCCACCTCTGAGCTACCTCCAGTCCTGGTACTCCTGTCCTCAGTCAGCACAATCTGTTATCTGCACCAAACACAACATGGTGTGGGCATTTCTCGTGCAGGGGTGAGTATAACCATACTCAGTAGGGACCCTGAGACCCTTGAAGGTATCATGAATCCCACCAAGGATAAACCACAATGCATGAAAACAACTGACAACCCTACTTAGTTATATTCTCATACATATACCTATGTTGTCGAGTAAACCCATATCAATCATGAGGAAACACAAGGCCCAACTCAAAATCCCAAATCTCAACTATCCCACGAAAGAAAGAATACCACGATGTTATGTACCACAAAGGTAATGTGACACGAATGAATACCACAAAGGTATCACCATGATGGTTTGTACCACAAAGTTACGCCACATAGATGATTACCACAACGGTAAATACTCAACTCATGCCAAGTATAACTTTATTACGGTGGTAAAGATGATTAGATGCATCTATTGAATCATCTTACCCTGTTGAGAGGCAGACCCACGTAGGATCCTAAATCATCAGACCCACATTGGATCCTAAATCATCAGAACCACATAGGATCCTAGTATAAAAGACCCATGTAAGATCATAGAGTTTTCCCACGTGAATGTCCTAGAGTGCATCCATGTGGGACTCTCAGAAACAGACCCACGTAGGATCCCAAATCATAAACCCACATAGGATCCCTTTCTCATGTTGCAGCCAACCATATGGGTTCCCGCACTAAGATCGCTTGATTCTAGGAGGGTCCGCTCTTCAAGATACATGCTGATACTCTAACTACCATGAAGTCCCACAAAGAAATAACCCAAAGGACCACCACGTAATAGGGGTCTCGACGCAACAGAAAGTGCATCTATCGGATGACTAGTCTATCAGTTATTGGCCTTTTAGTCCCGAGGGCCATGTTGGAATTGTGTTCGATCCAACCCAGTTTTAGCCCAAAATTATCCAAAAATCAATGGGAGTATATCAAATGGACTGTCTCAATCCATGGTTTCTATCTCCACAGACGGTTCGTCAAACGGATGCTCGTAGCTCCAGATATGGACGAAAGAGCGAAAAGGGTCGAAACTAGTCCGAGTCCCGTTCGACCCGACCCGGTCCGTGTCCACCCGGCCTGACCCGGGTCCCACCTTGGTTCTGAACCGGCCCGCTAGGTCCGACCCGACCTACTAGCATGGCCCGAACCATTGGGCGGCCCACGATGGGCGGCCTGTGATGGAGGCCCGTTGCGCGGTCCACTCGGCTCGTGGCTGGCCAGACGACCCACCCTCTACCACACGGCGCGGTCGCGCACTGAGCCATCACTGGCGGTCGACAACAAGACGACTGCCCCTCCATCACCAACGCAGCCCTGCACCATGGCCCTAGCACGCCGGGTGGTTCAGACGTATGCCTTCACCACCATCACGTGACCGGTCTTACACTAAACGTCGCCCTCGTTCCGCTACAGCCGATGGGTCGGAACCCTTCTCCAGCGGCGCGGTTTCTCCGCCGCCGTCTTTGCGGCCGGCCAGAGTACCGA
The DNA here is from genome assembly GCA_963277665.1 of Viscum album. NCBI lineage: Eukaryota > Viridiplantae > Streptophyta > Magnoliopsida > Santalales > Viscaceae > Viscum > Viscum album. The sequence continues at coordinate 306,748,524 of OY728166.1, forward strand.
CCGCCGCTCATGATCCCCATTGGTTCCGGTCTCTGACAATGTTTCTCAGGTCATCGGGCGCACCTTGGTTTCCTGTTCTTCATTCTGTAGACTTCCGCACTCATCTCAGGATATCTCCATTGATTTAAAACCACCACAATCCACAAAGGTTGCGGAGAGGTCGGGCCATGTTCATTTGTCCCAAACCCTCCATGTTAGAATGGTAACAAGAGGCTTATTTGTTCCTGAATCATGAATAACGTCAAGAACGGGTAAGGGGTATTCCAAATAACAAACCCTACCTTGTCGTTCATTGGATCAGTTGAGAGGTAAAAGATGAAGTCGTTCAAGAAGTTCGGCATTTGTTGCTTCCACAAAGTGCTCCTGATCCATGCTTAGGGTCGGTTCCTTGTTCTTCGCAGGAGAGGGAAAGTTCTTCATTAGAGATAACGTTTCTCCACAATTTTCCCAAGCTCATTTTCCAATGAAATCCTCTAACCCAACAAAAATAAAGAGCCATCTTACAAAATAAAGTATAACAACTAATTAAAGTTGACACCTTTAATTAATTATATTTGGGTCAATTTATTAATTTGAGAGTTGAGAGGTTTTCCTCCATTAAGAGGCATTAGGGTGGTCCCCCCCACCAAGAATTTAAATTGGGGTTATTCTAGCTTGGGTGGTCCCCACCTCCATAATTTAAAAAGAGAGGTTATAAAAAAATAAAAGTTGTTCTTTATTTTATTTTTATTTCCACTAAAAACAAAAAAAAACTAACATTCACCCTCATCCAACTGCTGTCGAGGTGAAAGTCTCCTTAAGAAAATATATGCACTGTGAGTTCCATTGTGCTCTCAGTTTTCAGTTCCGAGTACCGGTTCAAAAGTTACAAAAACTCGGTCGCACTTTTATTGAACGTACCCGATTTTTTTTTCTTCAGAAATTCAGTCTGGGCACACCGGGCCTCGAAATCATGCACCATCAATTTTCACGGACTCATAAAATTCCCATATAATTAAAAATAAGATGTCAAAATTTTTGGGTCTTTACACTAACAAACTCAATAAAATTCATATTTTTCATAGGAATATGAATGTAAAGATAGATAAATAAATCCATTGAAAAAAATTCAACTGAATCTTTTAGTATGAATTGAAATAGGGTGTTGGTTAATAATGGGATGATGTCAATAACTTAGGAGATAATCATTCATATACTCTCAAGCCAAACTCACCACATCCCAAAATTTTATCAACTAAAATATGATCATCCGACTAAATACAACTACACCTTACTGATAAAATGAAACACCATGAATCATAGAGAACTCATACTACTAATTCCCCACTGCATCACCATTAAAATAGATCAACTATATAGTTATGGAATACCTTGAGACACTCGACCCTAGGGCATAATAACCACCCTACATCTAGAAAATATCATCAATCCCTTATTCCTCATTCCATTAGGACCACAACTCAAGGAACCATCATTAGCCTTCTAAGAAACTTGAACAAAACCACTCTTGATAACTTCATCACAATCCCGTATCTACAACCAAAACCTCAAACATAAACTCACAACCTTCCTTAGAATCTCTAACCTCAATAATGACTCAAAATTACAGGATTTCATTCATTCATCAACCAAGGGTTCTAAAAACTAGACCATCAATGCACAGATGTGAATCCCAAGGGAAATCACACTATATCCAACTTGATTGATTTCCATGGTATTCTATATATACTCATACTTCTATATCTATGGAATAAAACTCTTCCTAAAACCACTGTTGACTCAATATGATTTTCCTTCCACCATTCTCAAATCACCCTTAAAAGTAATCCCACTACTAAGAAAAACCATAAATGGGCTAGATTGTTTTCCAATTCTAAACCCTCCTGAACTGATTCTAGCCAATTCTTAACATTAGGAACCAACACCTAGAAAATAAACATCAACACCTCATACTATTGAAATTTGACAACACTCTATCCCATGTCTCATTCTATTTCTTGTGCACTTTACCATGATAATGTTCCAACATGTCTAATCATCAAAATTAATAAATTTAATCCAAAAAATTAAATATCTTACCAACACCAAGGGATACTCTTCCACACTAAAAGGATCATATATACCCCAACACATATAAACTACAAAACCAATTCATAATCCATTAGAAAATATTATATTCCTATGAAATCATCACCAATGATCAAAGATGGGAATCAAAGAATCAATCCTGGTCGAAACAAATCCCAAACACTTGAAGTAGGGTTAGCGGCGATTAGGGTCTAGCGGGGAGAAGGAGAATAGGGTTCATGTGGAGGAGGATCCCTGGAAGGGGTTCGAGGGGGAGGATAATGAGTAGGTTTCATGGTGGAATAGAGCTAGCTGTAGCAGAGGTCCGGCAAAGAGAAGAGAGGCGGAGTAGGGCTAGCAGTGGCGGAGGTCCTGGAAAGAGAATAACGGCAGAATAGGGCTAACGCCAACGGAGGTCTGACAAAGAGAAGATCATGGGGGAGGGGAGTTGTCATAGGGGTACAGTCCCGTGAGAGATTTAGGGCGCAATAAACAGAGGGCACTGTGCCCCCATTTTATAAAAAGGTATTATTGTTTTATTAGCACTACAAAATCCCTAATAATGGCCCCATTTATCAGTGCTTAAAATTTAGTGTTGATAAAGGGTGACTTTATCATCGCTAGAAAAGAACTGATAAAAGGATGTCATTATCAACGTTAGAAAAGTGCTGATAAAGGGAAACTTCATCAGTGATTTTTAATTTACACTGATAAAAAATTACATTTATCATCGCTTTTTTCTTAGCACTGATGAAAGGTGGCGCTTCCCTTGCCCATTTTTGTAGTAGTGCACCAACCTTAACATTCAATGGTTGTGGATCCCCCATCCATTGATTTTGAGAGGATACCTTTACTAAATTATAATATTCATTATTATTCTGATTCTTCATCATTTTGGTTTCTACTTCGATGCTTCCACTATGTATATCATCTTTAATTAACTTTAACATTAGAATACTTTTCAAAACTTCTAAAAGTTCCATCGTTGTAGACATTATATAAATAAAATTCAAAAATATGCTCTTCCTGTAATGTATTGAAAAAATATAGTAATAAAAAAAATATCTAAATAGGTGGTATCTTATGCTCTGATAACAATTAAGAGCCATATGGGATCATGCAGTCACCCTGAGGGGGGTGAATCAGTGGTGACAAACTTTTTACTGATTAAATTCAATTTGTTTTACTTCCATTAATTTGATCAAACCTCTATCATCATTTTGGGACTATAGATATTTAATAACCCCCATAACCACTTTTAACATATAAATATAATGAAATATAATCAACACACATGGATTTTTATAAGGTTTTACATCAACGTGAGATCCTATTCCATGTCACGTTGACTCCCATCGAGTCACAAGTTTTTTACTATAAATTTTATTATCAATTCCAAGTGGTGCATGAAGTTATTATCCTTAATCCATAGTGTTCATCCCGCACACGAAATTTTAAAAACAAAATATTATGTGTGTGGTGTTGCTATCTCCCAAAAATCTCCTTCTACCTCCTAGTAGGATTGATGAAATTGTTTATACTGAAACCACCGATCTTCAATAATTATCATCAAACTTATCGATGAAGCTGTTGGCGTACCCGTAGGTCTCGCCATCCTTTCAATGTGCCCTCCGCTTCTCCGACGGTGATATCCCAAAGAACGAAGCCACTTAGATCGGTGGAGAGTTGTGGGATGGTCGATCCTGCTCCGGCCAGATGAATTTTAGGGGGATGTTGGGCTGGTTCTGAAGTTCAAACGGTCCCAGAAATATTGACACCTGCTGCTCAATCTCCATGGATGATCTGAAAAAATGAGGAGGGGGAAGGAGTTATTATCGTTGCAGGGACCGCGTACAGAGATGGATAATTATACATCCACGCCAGATTGGATTCCAAAGGTAGTTATTAATTATAATTCCATGTAACATTAATGGCCACCATGTGACTTAATTGTCCATGGTCATTTTGTAAAAATCTAATTTACTTTTTGTGGTTTTGATTACTTACAGGAAATACTGAATGTAAACGTCTGTAAAAATAATAAAAATAATAATATCCAAGCCAATCCCGCTATAATATATATTTATTATTTTTGTAATAGTTAATTAAGTAACGAATTTACTCCATAAATAAATAAAATTATAAACATACTATTAAGAACACAAATAAATTACTTGCATTGAATGCTTGTTGCTAACACCTCACCAAACACAAGCTATGTGATATCAGTTAGAAAACCACAAACATTATTGGTTCTCGTGTGATATGAAACACCAAACAAAAATTTATTATAAAGGGTTGACTATAATCCGTTCTAACAAAAAAACATCGATAAAGTTTACTTTTATCAGCACTAAAAAACACTGATAAAATGGTTACTTTTTTATGCATTTTTCAGCACTAATAAAAATATTCCTTTATTAGTGTTTTTGTTTTAGTGTTGATAAAGGTCCCAATTAAAAATTTAATATATATATATATATATATTATTAAATAAGTTTTATTGTGAAATTAGTATATATATGTAGCTATAATATATAAATTTGATTTATATAACTTTTAAAAAAAAGTAATTTTACTTTCCTAATTTTATATATTAAAAATTATCAAATTCATATTAGTCAATAAAAATGTTAAATAGAGTATTTATAAACATTAATTACAAAAAGTGCATATTATTAAAATAATTATGCTATATCAATATTTTATTTAGACAATTATATAATATATAAATGGAAATATTTATTTAAATATTTGATTCATATTAGAATTTATAAATTTATTTTCATATTAAATAATTTAAAATGTACATCCATGTATATGTTTGTGTATGTATTCCTGTGTATGTATGTTGATGTATTTGTATGTTTGTATGTGAGCTTGTATGTATATGTTGTATGTGTGTGTGCTTTGTATGTGTGTGTATGTTTATGTGTAGTGCATGGATATACATGTACGTACATGCGTGGATGTTTACGTAAACATGTTTATGCATAGGTATGTGTGCATGTGTATTTCTATGTGTATGTGTGTGTGTGTGTACATGTATGTCTATAAGCATGTATGTGTGTACATGTATGTCTATTTATAGATTTAATATTATGTATTTTTTTTAATATCTCTCTATTTTTAGTATTATTTTTAATTTATTCCTTTCTAATATATATTCATTAAATGTTTTTGTATTATATTCAATTTTTTGAGTTATTTATACATTTTTAAATATTTATAAATTTAATTAAATAATAACATGTTTAGTATTTATTGAAATTTCTAAATGTTAATAATTAATTTAATTTTCCATATATAATCAATAAAGTGCACACATAAATAATTTTCAAAAATATTATAATTTATTCATTAATTTTTATTCATTTTTATGTGTTTTCAATTCATGTAATTAATGTTACAAATTAACTTTTTTAAAATGTTTTTGTAATTTATTTAACTTTATTCATTTTTTTTAATTCCATTTCATTAAATTATTTTTTTTCATCTTTCATATTTAAAAATTTGTAATATTTTTTGGAATTTAATCTTTTTTCTAAATTTATACGTATTTATTTACCGATTTTCAATATTTTCAATACGTTTGTAATTTATATGATTAATATTTATTCATTATTATTTATTAAGTTTTAATAATTTCAATATGATTGTAATCTATATAAAACTTATTTATTTACAATGCATGCAAGGAATGAAAACAGACCCGGGGACTCGACCCCATGACCGTCGCCCCAAACCGCAAACTCCCTGCCACCACAGCTACCTACATGAAATTGATTCATATAATATCATCTCTAACCCATGATATTTTGATGTGAAATTGAATCTCAATGTACACCAAACCTAAAACCATTCTGGTGTTTATATTGTTAATTATGTTATTATATTAAATTCATTTCTTAATATATGAAAATTAAATATTATTTAACTATTTTTTCATATTTTTTACTTAATTAATCAAATCATGTATTCATATTAATTGTAATTTATCCATTCTGAATATATGTATGTGTATTTACTTTAATTTGATTTAATTTATTTAATAATAATTTTGTATAGTCAATATAATACATTTTAACAAATTTTTTATTTATATAATTATTTTTATATATTTATTCATTTTTATTAATTTTTTACGTGCCCATAATTCCATAATTAATATTGAAAATTCACATTTTTAAATATATATTTTTTAATTTATTCAATTTAATTTATTCATTTTTTAAATTACTTCATTTAATATTTTTTATTCATTTGTAATATTTATTAATTTCTAATGGTTTTGGAATTTATTCATTTTATGATATTTATTTATACATAATTATTTATTAAGTTTTAATATGTTTTTAATTTATATGAATAATATTTATTCAATTTCATTTATTAATCAATAATGGTTTTAAATTTTTTAAAATTTATGCAGTTAAGGTGGATGATGAGTTGTCTGCCACCTTATGTATTGCATCACATGAGGGGGTTTGATCCTCCTCAGACATTTAATTTGGGTGATGACTTCCAAGTGACATAAATGGTGGGATGGGGGCACGTCCAGAATCTCTTAACAGTGTATACGCAAGGCACACAGATGGACGATGACTTTTATAGAGTGAAAGGGGGGCGTCGGTGGGTCGTGAGAGAAATGATAATAATTATGACAGAGAGCATCAACAGGCTCTGGGAGGCAGAATTACGGAACAACAACACAATGTAAATAATGGTCGGTGATGCTGTTGACGAAAAGAAATGGTGTTCCAGGGGGATGGGTGCTCGTGTGTGATCTATGATGACAGACTTCGATGGTCCTGTTGGATGTGAAGCAGACCACGCGGACCAAGCAGACGCGCAAGACGGAACTATGAGTTTATGCTTTTTGGTCATGATGTCGTAGGCTTTATTACCCACCGAGCATACATGCCATGTAATGAGAACCCTCTATCCAGAATAATGAGATGAGTATGTTTGGTTTAATAGGGGGGTTTCCCCTTCCTTTATGAAAAAATGTTTTCAATTTATACAATTTATTTATTTAAATGCAATTTTTTATTATTCTCATCATTTTTGAACAGATTACAATTGATGTAATTAATTGAACAAATTATACATAATTATTTAGTAAGTTTTAATACTCTTAATTTTTTTCAATTTATTCAACTAATATTCATTCAATTTTATTTATTATGTTGTAATATTTTTAAAATGATTGGAATCGTTATAATTAATTTATTTAAATGCATTTTTTTAATATTTTCTTTATTTTTTATACGTATTTATGAATTCAATTTTTTATGTGTGAACAATGTTTTAATATTTTCAACATGTATTCAACATTATTTCAATATATATCCTTTTTTAATTTTTTTAATTAATCTATATAATTAATAAAACCCGCCCTTTTTAAATATTTCTGAAGCCTTCATTTTTAATTATTCAATTTCACCCATTTTTAACATTAACACATTTAGGATCATGTAGTCATTAATAATGTTAATTTTTTTATAATTAATCAATTTCTAATAAATATTGTTTTAATATTTTTTGATTTTTTTTAAACAGTTTTTTTCAGCAGTTTCCAAAAAGCGCTGATAAAAATATCTTTTACCAGTGCTAAATTGCAAACCACCGATAAAACCTATATTAATTAATACTAAAATTATAATGTTAGTAATGATAGGTTTTATCAGTGCTTATTTAATGATGATAAAAATATCGTTATCAGGGTTAAATTTAGTGCTGATAATGATATTTTTAATCATCTTTTATTAATTTAACGCTAATATGACTCATATTTATCATCATTTTTTGGACAACATTCGTGAATTTTTTTATTCCATTTTTTTAATTAAAATGAAATTTTGTTTAATATGCCTTTTTGTTGATAAATCTGTTACACATAGTTGAAAAAGGGGGAACCACCTTTTGATTCTACACAGTATGTGTGGCCTTGTGGTTTTTTTCCTTCTCTTGATTTATGGATTTGTTAGTGACTTTTCACCAGAGAGGTAGTAGTGTGCATCTGGGAGTCTAGAACTTCTCTCGTTCGACACCTTCCTAGTAGAGAGAAAGACTCGGCGTCGAGTCTCCCCTTGTTGTCCTCCTGATGCAGCACGCGAGGGCTTTGGGGTTCCTTATCCTTGGCGGATTGGGATCGCTCTTTGAATAGAGTAGATCTAAGGTCTTCAACAACGGGGATTATTTTTTATTCGATGTGAGATGGATCATATTTGGTGGTGGATCCCGGTCGACATTGGATTTGTGAGAGTTTCCGTCACGAAAAGGGCTTATGGTGCTTGATCTTGATCATAGAGAACGAAAAATATGGACTGGAGCAGCCTGGAAGGCATCTCCATCTTTGATCTTGCAGCGCATTTTTCTGCGCATGTTCCACCACCCTCCTGGTTCGGCATTATTATCTCTCCGATGGTGAGGTGTGCCCATGGATTTTGGCACTTGCACAATGAAAAAATATGGTTTGTCCTTTCATTGTCTAAGAAACAAAGACATCATTGTTGTACACGGAGATTGGGGTTCTTGTTCTAGAACCCAAAGGACGATGAGTCTGGATTATGGTGGGCTCAGATTATATCAACGGACTTGGACAGTGGTAAGGGTTCTAGATCAGAGCACACCTGTAATGCAATGGTGGACGTGGATGAGAGTGACAAGCTGCTTTGATTTGGATCTTTTCTCAGACATCTGCATCGATTCTTTTGTGGAAGCACCGTGGATAGTAGTGCCTCTTTTTGAACCTAAAGGACGCAAATCTGGGTCACATCAGACTTAGATGGAGACACTGGATTGGAATTGTCTCGTTATTTCTTGGAAAACTATGATGATTTTGGATAAATGGTCTTGAAGAACTCGACATCGGTGATATTAGTGCCTTGCAACGAACTTCTTCCACAACAAAGGTGAAACCAAGCACCAGTAAGGGGGTTTCAGCCCTACTTTTGTTTTCATTGACGTTTTTTGGGATGTCTAATGTCTTTAGATTGTTTTTTTGTCACGTTTTAGTTCTATTTAGTTCACTATTAGTTGTTATCTGCCTTTATCTCCTTGTACTCCATTTTATCTTGCATAGTGAAAAATGGTGATGATCATGCACCGTGCACATAGGTCATTGGCCGAAGCACGTAAATCTTGGAATCCCTTCTACTCCTTTCAATTTCTTCATTTAATTCGACCTATAAAATGTTGAACGTTCGTTGCTTCTTCCATTTTAAAATTTGATTTTGAATTTTTATGGTTTAATAGAAGCTGTTTGATCCTTGTTTTTTTCGCTTAGTTTTTCATTGATGTTGGTGCCTTTGTATCTAAAAATTTAGTTCTCATTGTTTGATTTTTCTTTAACTAAATCATCATGTAGCACATATTTTGTATTTCTGATGTTTAATGATAATTAATCGCAACCTTTAATAGTAGTAATTTCTATTGTATGTATTTTTCCTCTTCCTGCAAGTGTTGTGTTCATTACTGTTGATTATTTTGAATGTGTCTCATTTGATATTATGAAATGGAAACAATAACATTGTTAGTTTATTAGTTTTCATGTTACAAACTGTAAAGAAAAATCATTATAGTATTTCAGATTTTAACGAACCAAAACACGCAATAGATCCTGGGCTATTGTTTGGGGACCGTCTCTTGCATAGGGGATATCCCCACAACAAAGTGGTATGAGATCTTAATTGGGTTTTGTTAAAATTTTAAATTGATTTTTCATTGCTTTAAAATGATTTGTTAGTGGCTTTTACATGTTGAAACATTCTTTGATTGTTTTGTTTAGTTAGGACGTTAGCTCTCTTAGGTTGTAAGATCATTCTATTGTTGATTGTTTGTTTCCTCGTTATTTCAATGTTTTGATTGCCTATGTGACCCTCAGTGATGCCTCTTGGAAGTTTCTACTTATGTGTGTCTATGGTTTCAGGGTAGGAATGGGTTCTATGAGAGGTTTTCTTATGTTTGAGAGCTGGTTAGCAGTATGTTCTTGGCAGGATCTTGAGTCTCTTGTGTCTGCCTTTTACCTAAGATATGAGCTTATGTTAGCTCTGTTGTGTTCCTCCGCATCCTTTAGGACTGTTTGCTCAGGTATGATCTTGTAGAGAGTGCAGTGTTTGGGTTTGGGTAACTTCTTGTGTGCAGTGCTCTTGTTTGTAGCTTAGATGATCACCAAGCTTTCTTGTTTACTATTCAACCCAGTTTAGTGGCAATGTTTGGTTTACCAAGAACCGTGCACCGCTAGTATGTCTAGACTAAGATATGTGGTTCTTTAGTGTCTTGTTTCCCCCTAGTTTCTAGCTGGATCCTAGTCTTTGTTCTCACTTCTTTGAGTTGTCTTAGGATGTTGGGGCTGCTTGCATGTTTCCTTCCAATTTTCCTTTTGTGTGAGGATGTCTCCTTTTGGATTTTCTTTAGGCAGTCGTCTCCTATGGTGGTGATTGTGAATCCATCTGTTGGGGATCTTATGGTGCCTTTCATCGAAAGTCCAGTCAACATGTTTCAGTTTTATAGTCGACGGTTAATATTCCTTTGGCCCTAATATATCTTTTTGGGTTCAGGTGGAGACCACTTTGGGTTGTTTCAGTTACTATGATTGCTTCCCCTCTCTTCATTGCTCTTGTTTTTTTCTATAGCCTCTGGAGAATGAGATTGTAATTAGCTTTATGATTTTTCATCTGGTGTGTCCTTGTTTTAGTCTGGTTTCTCTAGATTGTGACCCATTACAAGTGGTGACTGGGCTTGGGCAGTGTTTAGAATGACAGTGTCATGTGAATAGGTTCAGCGATGATCATTCTTTATGGTGGTTCTATTAGGATATCTTTAGCTATATTAGGAGGTTCCCAAATATCTTTAAGAATCTATACTGATATGGGTTTTCTTGGTCGGTAGCGTGCCACCCTTGGATCACTGGTGTTCTCATGGGTCTAGAGTTTTCCCTTTGGACACTTGGGACTGCATGGGATTTTCTGTGGTACCCTGTTTTTTAGGAACCTCTCTTGTTTTCTTGGTTGAGGATGTGATTTCCCCTATTGCACAGTTCTATGTAGTGTCTTCACTTCAGGTGGATAGTTTTTTGGGTCCGTCTTAGATTCATGTGGAGTGAGTGATTTAATTTATTTGTGCTTTCTGTTTTTTTTTTCATGATTGCATTGTTTGATTTATGATTTGTAATTCTTTATGAATTTCTATGATCTTTTTGTGTCATGTTTTTTGTGAGGATGGATACTGATTTTTTTATTTGTGTTTTGAAGATACATGTGAGCTAGTTCGAGGATCTTTTGGCATGTGATTTGTTGGTCTCGTCTTCCTCATTGGCAATATCTTAGAGTGCGACTCAGATAAGTGCAGGTATGAACCTTTTACCATGAAATTGATTATAATTTTTTAATTTTGAACATTTTTATCATCTTTTCAATATCATTCAACATTGGGTGACATGTATCGCAATTGATATATTGTTGAGGGATTGTTTGGTTCATACCCCATAGGTTGTTTTTTTAGAATATTCCCAAGTTTATAATGTTAGGTGGTATAGAAACATCATGTGGTTTAGGTTTAAATAGTATGGTGGAAAGTGTGGTGTTGTTGCCTATTAATTTAGTTCATTCATTTTAATTTCCAAGGATGAGATTTGTGAATTTTTATATTTTTTTTTTGTTAATTGAAATTAAATTTTATTTAATATTCTTTTTTGTTGAGAAATCTGTTACGCGGAGCTGGAAATGGGGGCACTGCCTTTTTCTTCTACACGGTACGTGTGGCTTTGTAGTTTTTTCCTTCTCTTGTTTTAGGTATTTGTTAGTTCCTTTTCAATAGAGAGGTATTATTGGGCCTCCAAGATTCCAACGCTTCTCTTGTTTGGAACTTCCCTAATAGAGAGAAAGACTCGGCGTCGAGTCACCCCTTGTTGTCATCCTAATGCAACACGAGAGGGATTCGAGGTTCCTTATACTTGAAGGATCAGGATCACTCTTTGAACAGGGAAGATCTAGGGTCTTCAACAATTAAGATTCCTGGATCAAATCTAGTGGTGGATCTCAGTCTAAATAGGATCTATGAGAGTTTCTGTCATGTGAACGGATAGCGGCACTCGCTCTTGATCCTAGAGAACAAAAAATATGGACTCGAGTGGCCTGGAGGGAGTCTCTACACTTGATCTTGTAGCACATTTTTCTGTGTGTGTTCCACCTCCCTCATGGTTTGGAATTCTTATTTCTCTGATGGTGAGTTGTTTTCCTAGAGTTTGATACTTGCAAAGTGAGAACAATCTTGTCCAGCCTATCCTTGTCTGAGAAACGAAGACATCGTGGATGTACATAGAGATTGTGGTTCTTGTTATGGAACCCAGTGGAGGACAAGTCTCCCTTATAACACACTCATACAACAACAATAGACATGTATAGTGGTAAGGGTTCTGGATCAGAGGACACCTGTACTTCTACTGTGGACTCAGATGATAGTGGCAAGCTTCTTGGATTTGGATATTTTCTCGAACAACCACAATGATTCTTTAGTGGAATCACATTGCACAGTGTTTCCCATTCATGAACCTAGAGGATGCAAATATGGGTCACATCAAACTCAAATGGAGACAATGGATTGGAACTTTCTAGTTCATTCTTAGATAGCTGTTATGATTTTGTACAACCAAACCTAAAGAACTCGACATCGGCAATATTAGTGCCTTGCAATGAACATCTTCCACGGAAAAGGTGAAATCGAGCCCTGGTAAGGGGGTCTCAGACCTTATTTGGTTTTCTTTGACATTTTTTTGGAATTATTATGTCTTTCACTTGTTTTTCCACCATGTATTGTTTTTATTTAGCTCGTTGTTAGATGTTGTCTGACTTTATCTCCTTGTACTCCATTTTATCTTGAAAACTGAAAAACCGTGAAAATCATGCCCCGTGCACTTAGACCATTGGACAAATAATGTAAATCATGGTTTCCCTTTTTCTATATTCAATATCCTCATTTAATTCGACCTATAAAATTCTGAACATTTGTTGCTTCTTGAATATTAAATTTTGATTTTGAATTTATCTGGTTAAATAGAAGCTGTTTGAGCCTTGTTTTTTGGATTAGTTTGTCATTGATGCCGGTGCCTTTGATTCTATAAATTGAGTTCTCATTGTTTGATTCTGTTTTAACTGAATCATCATGTTCCCCATATTTTTTATTTATGATGTTTAATGAGAATTAATTTAAAGCTTGAACAGTATTAATTGCTATTGTATGTGTTTGTCCACTACCAGCACAAGTTGTGTTCACTACTGATGATTCTTTTGAATGCATCTCATTTGATATAATAAAATGGAAACATGAACATTAATGGTTTATCATTTTTCATGTTGTAAACTGCAAATAAACCTCATTTTTTATTTCATATTTTAACGAACCAAAACACGCAATAGATCATTGGCTATTGCGTGGGGACTGTCTCTTTTGTAGGGGTGCTCCCCGCAACAGTTTTGATAAAACCATTCTCGATATATTAAATTCAACCCTAAGAGGAATCACTTCTTCACATAATTCTAGTTCTCCTGAGGATGTCGACCTCTACAATATCCCCCTCAAATTTATCAGATAAATTGACCCTCTCAAAACAAAAGGTATTCCAATTATTCTCACACAACCTTTTTTACTTGTTTTTTATTACAATTCAAGATCCATATTCTTCTTACGGGAGCTGACTTTATGTCTGGTCCCCCTCTTTCTGATTGGATTCCCTAGAAACACCCTCAACCCACTTATTTACAAGAAAAATTATATCTCAAAGGGTCTATATATCTTCTAAATATCTGTTTTATATTCTCTTCAACTCTAGAAATTTCAATTTGAACATACACCTTTGAATTATTCTTCATCTTCTCATAAATGACCTTTAAATCCCTTGTGCATGTTTCTTGTATCTCCCCTGAAGATAAATCTCCAAAATTATCCCAAGGATCACTACCACAAAAATAGGATTTCATAGCGCTACCCTTTAACAACACTAAAAAAAGCACTGATAAAGGGGGTAACTTTTTCAATGATAAAAAATGCACTGATAAATGGTGATTTTAACATAGCTAAAAAGTGTTGTTAAAAGTCTCTTTATCAGTGCTTTTTTAGTGCTATTAAAGGGGCCCCTTTTATCAGCACTTTTTTTAGTAGCACTAATAGAGGAGGGGATTTATCGGTGCTTCTTTTACAAACATTGATAAAGGGTATATATTAATATAAAATCATAAAAAATAATATATTAATATATTAATATATATGTATATTTATATTGATATAAATATAGTATATAGTTTTTAAATATGTTTTTTATAAAAATAAATAGATATTTGCACTTAATATAAAAGATATGTAGTGAAAATGACTTATAATTTTTTTTAAAAAAATATTATTAATTAATAATTTTCTAATTATCATCGATTAATAGTCATTTAATAATAATTTGAAGACACAAAAACTAGAAAAATTAACAAAAGATCTAAAATTAGTTGAAAACATAACTCAAAATTCAAACGGCCATAAATTTGGATTCGGGTGTCTGTTTGAGCTCTTCAACATATCAAATCAAATCCTTTAATGATCTCTACACCGTCATGACTCAGGGAACCACAGTTAATATTTTTTCGAGGAAGAAATGACCTAGAAGGCCTCCAAAACTAAGTTTTTAGTCTAGATACTGAAATTTTTTAACATTCGCTGGAATTTAAGCCTCATTTATTGGGGGATTTTTCCCTTTTTAGTGAGAAAAAAAATTTATTTTGATGGATTACATTCATATTCATATTATGGATTTCAAATTTTATCATGTTTTCACAATGTACTGTTATTTATAATCAAATATATGATAATATATACATATATTTTTTATATATTCCCACTTAAAAAATTTAATTTTATAAATAAATAATTAAAATTATTTACTTGTAAAATATATTATCCAATATATAAGGCTTATCTAAATAAAAAATAGTTTCCATTTTATTTATAATACAAATATATGATTATTTATACACTTATATAATGTGTGTGTGTGTGTGTATTTGTGTGTGTATGTATTAAAAACAGATATATATTGATATCTGAATACATATACGGAAAAAATAAAAATAAAAATAAAAATATATAGATATAAATATATGTTAATATATGAATAAATATATTCATATAACTATATATATATAAATTAATATACGAATAAATAAATAAATTATATATATATATATATTAATATAACTAAATATATATATATATATTAGTATAATTATATATTAATATATGAATAAATAAAACTAAATATATATAAAAATAAATAGATATATCATAAATGGAACAAAAAATAAATATAGAGGAGTGGTAAATGGTCCAGGCACATAGTGGGAGGTCTCGAGTTCAAATCCTTGGGGAGGCAGGGGCGCGCGTGGTGCTGATGGTTTGTGATAGTGCTGTAAAAGGGCGGTTATAGCACTGTTAGAGATGAATGGATGTGCTAGGGATGTTAAAGGGTTGTGCTAGTGAATTTATTAGCACTTTTTAACAATATTAAAAGGGGTCTTTATCAACGTTTTTTATTGCTAATAAAAGGGACCTCCCTTTATCTTTATTGAGATTAGTAGTGTTTTTTAGCACTGTAAATAGGCTTTTCTTGCACTTTTAAATGTCTTGTATATAGTAGGGGATAAAGATATTCAAATTGAAAATTTCCTTTTGATATACCAGAAACACTGCTAGGCACTATGCATTTTCATGGGTGTCTTATCCTCACTCTCACATTGCACCAATGCACTATGCTTAAAATCATCATCTCCATAGTATACCAAATGTTGGATACCGCAATGCCTACATAAAATTCCACGAACATTCGATTATGATCATGGATATCATCATTTCCTACATTGGACAACCTCCCATGTAAACATATTTACCAGGATTATAACCATTCCAAAAACCTAGGTGTTGTGGGGCTTATGAAATTCTTTACTCTATGATTCATACGTGCTTTATGATGGAAATTTATTATACAACCATTTTGTAAACTGATATACTCTTACACAAGAATTTCTATATGTTTTCATACATGATTCTTGATGAATCACTTGCATAGCATAATATGGCCCAATCAATACCAACCTAATCTGCCAAACTGCTTCAATAATTCCACTTAAAATACATACAATTACAATTAAAAATTGCAATTTCATTATAATTTTTAGAAATGGAAAATTCCAAATTGTGATTCCATATTAATTTATTAAAATAAAAAGAGCATGTCAATATTTTTTTCATCTAATTCAACTTCAATAAACAACCTTGAATTAGTAATGAAATTTGAACACATTGGTTGAAGATCAGAAATAATGTCATGTTTATCTGAATAGAAGGCATACAAATGTTGTTGAGTTGTTGCATGCATGCCAATTATAATATTATCATAACCTAAATTTTTTTCATTTATAGTAAAAGTCCTACTAATATTCACTTGCAACAATTTCTTCGCTCTATTGATCCCACTAATGATTCCATCCCCTTTCATTCCAACCCCGGTTCCAAATAGTAAGTGGGTATTTCTTTTCGGGACATTCTTACTCTTATCCCCATTTGAATTCACTCTGATCACCATTATATTTTTTTCATGTCATCATATTGATATTTCTCTATAAGACTTTATCGGTTCATCCCATTGTGAAAGACCTGCAATTTTATTTATAAAAATCCAATAATATTCAAGAGTTTCTTCAAAAGTTAGGTTGTCATGACTAGGTGATTGGTCCTTATCAAAATTTTCATCATCTGATAAAAGATTAACTTCAACTCCTATGTTTCCTATCACTGAAATCCCACCTGAATCATCACATACCAAGTGAAGAAATAAATAAACATCAATTCCTCCCACTTTTTGAACCCTACCAAGAAAAGTTATACAAACCATCATTGAACTCTGTGTTTTTAAATAGATAAAAATTTAATTAGATTCTTTATAACATTATACATATCACACATTCTCTTCCTTCATTGATTTTCAAAACTACAAAATAATATCAATACACATCATTTGACTCTTATTATCTTAAAATAAATGATTCATGTTTCTTAAATGATTCTTTAAGAATAACATTTTATGGTTCTATGATCATAATTTCTATGTATTTATTTATTTTATTGAATATTAATATTAATGAATTAAATATGATGGATATGAATTGAAAATGGATAAATGTCAATCCTATATCAAAAGAGAGTGAGGATGGGGTGAAAGACTCCATCAAATTTTCCAAATATCATGTATATGACCTTTCTTAAATCCTTTGACCATATATACACTGTTTTTATTCCAGACTAACTAGTCTATTTGATTTATAAGAACACTTGATCTATCACAGAACAGATTGAAGTTATAAATGATGGACTAAACATAGGGAAAAAATGAATATAGCAAGTTTTGGGATAAAACGACATTTTATGGATCATCTGATATGATTACAACTATGAACAATGATGAAGACTGTATTGAGGATATGATTAAATGTGTGAATGATGTTGAAGATCGTATTGGGGAAGTAATTTTTCTCTTGAATGATATGATCCCAGAAGATAATGAACTTCCTTGTCAAACATATTATGCTAAATGAATACTAAGTTCAATGGGTATGATATCTAAAAGAATACATTCCTAATAAAATGGATGGATATTGTTCACAATGAACAAAAATCACTTAAAAATGACCAAATTGTGGTGCATGTTGATACAAGAAATATGAATCATGTCATTCAAAAGTTTTTTGGAAATTTACAATCATTCCAAGGTTTAAGTGCTTATATGGAAGTTAGCAGACTGTAAAACAATTGACATGGAATGCATATATATGAAATAAAGATATAAAAAATTATCACCTGACAAACTCTCCCTAGTGGAAGAAAATTGATCATGTGTACCTAAATTTATAAATGATCTTAGAAACTTTTGTCTTGACCTATCTATAGATAGAGTGAATCCTTTTGGTTTTCAAATTAGCACTCACAGTACATGATTTGTTATTTTGGTAAATTATAACTTTCCATCGTGGTTATTCATGAAGCAAAAATACATTATGTTGTCTCTACATATATTAAGACCAAAAAAACCCAGTAATGATATTGATGTTTATTTGGATTCATTAATCTATGATTTGAAATTAATGTGGGATTAAAGTGTTACATTTAATGATGCCTAAAAAATGAAGATTTCACATTGAGTGACATACTGTATGGGATGATAAATGATTTTACTATTTATTGAAATTTATCAGGATATAAAATTAAAGGAACTCAATGGTGTCCCATTTTTGAATAAGGTACACACTCATTTAGATTGAAACATTCATCAAATAATGTATTTCTAGGACATCACAAATTCATACTATAATGAAATAAATACCGATCTTGGATGACATCATTCGATGGGAGTTTAGAAAAAGGCACAACACCCTCTCCACTAATAGGTGATAAACTATTTAATTATGTAAAATATATGGACATTGCTTTTGGTAAACCTTCTTCAAAAAACCTTACAAAAATCAGTTGAAAAAAGAGATCAGTTTTTTTGAATTACCATACTAGATTTGTGTGTATTTCGGGAATTTCTTGATGTTATACATGGGAAAAAATATATGTGATGGTGTCATTTGAATTTTACTAAATACACCTAAAAAGGATGACATTAAGGATAGGTTGGACATGATTGATATGAGGATATAGGAAGAGTTAGAATTAGTGATATGAAAAAAATTTGTATGTTAGTAATACTATAAATAATTAATATAAAAATAAATATGAAAAAAATACATTAATAAATTTTCCTTCTTAATCCGAAATCACCCATTTTGAGTCATACCGTGTATCAGATTGAGGTGAGGATAGTTCCTACATATCACAAATGTCTTATGGATTTTTTTCTTAAATTATCAAAACAATATGATTGTGTTTTCTTGATTTTGAGTTTGTGATTTGAGTTTTTACCAAAAGTTTCAATTTTAAATTGAAAATTACACTTCTAGTCATACTAGACACACCATATATTATATTGAGGTGTTGTTGATTCCTACACATCACAAATGACATATGAATCATTATCCTAATGTATCAAAATAATATGAATATGTTTGATCAGTTTTGATTATGTAATGTGTGTTTGGAACTAAAATGTTAATTTTAAACTAAAAAAATACTTTTCAAGTAATAATAGAAACACCATGAGTTTATCATAATTTTAAACTAAAATATTATTTATAAAATATTAATTTTAAGCTAAACCAACACTTATCAAAATCATGGCCCCTTCTTATACAACTTTCTTATAAATTTTCAAGATATTAATATCTATTAGATAACATATTTTTCTTATTATGTAAAATCATGTTTCCATCACCTTATTTTCTATTAACTTGCATTTTACACACCCTAAATATAGGCCTTATCTATTTTCTATTAGTTGAAAATTATGCCAAAAATCGATGACCAGGAGCCCAAAATTTCTATAACACTATATATATCCAAGAATTAAAATCTTATTCTATTGAGTGTAATTTTGGATGGTAGAGGATTATTATATTTATTGAATATTCCTTCCTTTCTTCTAAATACCTAGTGGGGAAATTTTTCCAATCATTCATTCGTCCACTTTTACCTAAGTGGTGGGTTATTTATCAATTTTCCTCATCAACGTTTTTCTAGAATGAGAGTTATTTACAGCACTATATAAAGATTAAGAATTAAAACATACTGTGTTTCTAGATCATCAGTTTACCTTATTCTTATTCTTTATGTAATTGGAAAATGATACCTCCAATTATTTAATTCTTCTCCCAGCACTCAATATTGTCTTTCTAGAACTAAAAATCTCCGGTAAAACCTTAACAATAGTGGTTCTTTTCTTAACTCATTGTGAATATTGAACATGATTGCCTTTAAATTTTCATTATTTAATATCCAACCCAAGAGACACTACTATAGATATCCCTTTTATCATCTCTATAAATAGCTTTTAACAACGCATTTTCAGCACTGTTAATCTGAGCGATGTTAAAGGGGGGTCCCTTTTATCAACGCTCAGAAAAGTACTGATAAAGACCCCTTTTATCATTGCTAATAAAGTGGGGACTTTATTAGCACTTTTCTTAGCACTGATAAAAGAGCCATTTTATCAGTGCTTTTATGAATGCACTGATAAAAATAAAAAAATGTTAAAAATAAATAAAAATTAAATCCAAAAAAATGGAGAGCCCTTTTAACAGCGCATGACACCCCTTTTAACAGTTCTCAGAAGCCCCCCCACTCACGCCCACCCCATTCTATATAGCCTTTAACAATGCCCTCCCCATCCCTTAAACAGCACTGACCCCCTGCACATACGTACGAACCCCTGCCTCTCCCTGGATTCGAACTCGAGACCTCTTCCCTACGCGTGGACACTTTATCACTCCTCCATGTTACTTTTATCTCCTATTAATGATATATCTATTTATTTTTATATATATTATGTTATATTTATTCATATATTTAAATATATTTATTATATATATATACAGTTATATTAATATACATATATTTATTCATATATTACTATCTATTTATATATATTTATTTATATATATATATTTGTAGTTGAATTTTTTATCTGTATATTTATTCATATATTAATATATATTTGTAATATTAGTTTTAAATACATTTATAAGATAAGTTTTTTGTGTGTTTATATATATATATATATATATATATATACAACATACATACACATGTATATATTATATATATATATATGCATATCTGTAAGTATAATTATACATATTTATATATATTTATATATATTTACATTATTATATATTAATAGAACATGAGCCTTAGCCCAGTTGGTAAGGACTTCGTAAGTGCATCCAAGCGACCCATAGATCAAATCCAAGGGGAAGCATAATTTCCAGGCACTGTAGCAGGACTGTAGCAGTACTGTAGCAGGTAATATAGCAGGAACTGTGCAGTACTGTAGCATGTACAGTTGTGGTAACTATAGTAGGTACTGTTTGACACTGTAGAGTCCGGGAAGATGCCCCTGTTTGGGCCTTTGGGCCATCGATTTTGTCCCCGAGTCCTTTAAGACCTTTCCAGCCACCCAGTCCTTCGGGTCAGTAAGGCCTTCAGGCCACCTCAAGGTCGTCGGGCCACCTTAACGTGCAGATGAAAACCAGACAACCTATAAGGAACAAGCTCTATAAGGAGGATGAGCAAGGAGCTTTCACCACAACAGAATCTAAACATATTTCAATAATGAGAGGGTATGTCACCTGTCATCGGGACAAGCCTATGCAAGCACAGGAATGCCTAGCTGAATAGCCATGCGAAGGTGGATAGCTGATTTCATGATGAATATGCTGGGGAGGAGCAGTTCAAAGTAATTATTCTGGGTTGTATGTGATGTTTGAAGCCTATGGGCCATGTAATATTAATGCCTACGAGCCTTGTAAGGGTTCCACCTCACCCCTTGAAAGTTGAATTATCAAAAATCAATAAAAACTGAAGGCCTTCGGGACATTGGATGGATGGATGGATGCCTATTTATATGATAAAATATATAGATAATATATATCAGTTTCCTAAAACACACACACACACACACACACAAACACACAAACACACACTATATATATATATATATAGACACACACACACATACACACTATATAGGTATATAAATATTCATATTTTGAATTTTAAATAAAATGGATATTGGTTTTTATTTATATAAGGTTTATATTTTAAGAAATATATTTTATATGTAAATATGTTTAATTAATTATTTATAAAATTAAAATTTTAGGTTTTGAATATATAAAAAATATGTATGTATTGTAAAATATTTGATTATAAATAACAGTAAATTGTGAAAAATGATAAAATTTAAAAACCATTATATCAATATAAATGTAAGACCTATGGATAAATTTAGTCCCCACCAAAAAAATGGCCAAAAGATCCCCATATATGAGCCTAAAAATCCATCAAATGTTAAAAAATCAGGGTACATTGACTTAAATCTCAATTTTAGAGGCCTTCTGAGCCAATATTGGACTCTAAAAACCCATTACCAGGTTCCCCCATGTTCACAGTGGCATATAGATCATTACATGCTTTGATTTGATATTTGGTAGAACTCAAAGGGACACCTAGATCAAAAGTTACGACCATTTGAAGTTTGAGTTGTTTTTTCAACTTAATTTAGATCTTTTATTTATTTATTTATTTAATTTATATTCAAATTTTTATTAATTAACTATTATTCGATAAAAATAACTAAATTATTATATAAAAATATTTTTAAAAATATTTTATAATCTTTTTTTACTAAATATCATATATATTGTGTTTAAATTTCTATTTATCCTTATCTAAAACACATTTAAAAACATATATAATATTCATATCAATATTAATATATTTATTAATATATTAAATTTAATAATTTTTATGGAAATATACTCTTTATTATCACTAGTAGAAAGTGCTGATAAAAAACCCCTTTAACAGCACTAAAAAATGTTGATAAAGGGGGATTTTTAACAACACTTTTATTAGTGCTATTAAAAGTGTCCTTTATCATCACATTTTTTAGTGCTGATAAAGGGTACCCCTTTGTGAGTTCTTTTTTTAGCATTGATAAAGGCATGGAATTATGATAACCTGAATGTGTGGTAGTGATATATTAAAATTATAGTGTTTTATTGATCTTTAAAAAAATTGACTTTATCTCTACATTCAATATTTAGCTTCTAAATTATTTCATCATGTATCATCCTTTTGTTCTGTAGAGTGTTTTCAAGATCTATTATTCTGGTAGATTTTATTTTCAACTGGGATCTCATAACATCAATGGTAGTTTTCAATGCATGGTAAATTCCTTAAAAACATTCTTAAATACTTATTTTTCACAAAAACTCACTTTAAATTATTCTTCTCTGAGGTTGAACTTTTTTGGGAATGTAATACCATTTCATCCATTCCTTTAGTGATTTTAGTGAGAGTTCTACACACACTTATTTTCATCACCAATGCTTCCTCCATTGCGTTGGTTTCCTTCTCAATAGGTGATTTTTCATCATAAATCCCCTTTATGAATGCAAATACATACATGATAACCTCAACAGAAACTTCCTTCATATTATCTTTAATTCAAGAGTAAAATTACTTAATAATTAGAATGGATTAATACTCACCACAAGAAGATCATAATTCTTCTTCTATGGGATTATTTTGAATAGATTTCACAAAACAAATCCCATTAACGTTAACTTTCATTGGTGGTGGATCCTCCTTCCTCTGATTTTGAGAGGATGACATTCCTAAATTCTATGATTCACTCTTATTCTGATTCTTCATCCTTTTTGTTACTACTTTGATACTTCCACTAACTAGTTTTTCTTTAATTAACTTTAACAAAATAATTCTTTTCGAAACATCTGAAAGTTCCATCATTGTAGACAATATATTAATAACTTTCAAAAATATGAACTTCTTGTAAACTAGTGAAAAAATCTAGTAATAAAAATATATATCCAAATGGATGGTATCATATGCTCTGATACCAATTGAGAGTCCTAGGGGACCATGTAGTCACCCTGATGGGGGGGGGGGGTTGAATCAGGGGTGACAAACTTTTTATCGATTAAATTCAAATTACTTTTTTACTACCTTTATTTTGATCAAACATATATCATCATTTTGGGTCTATATATATTTAATAACCCCCATAACCACTTTTAACTTATAAATATAATTAAAAATAAACAATACACATGGAATTTACAAGATTCTACATCAATGTGAGAACCTATTCCCTGTCACGTTGACTCCCATCCAGTCACAATTTTTCCACTAGTAATCTTATTACCAATTCCCAGTGGTGTGTGAAGTTATTATTGAAGGTTCCGAGCGCATCGGAAGCACGTGGGTGGATGTGCCCACTTGGATTTTTGTCATTAATAATGATCAATCCGGGATATATATGACGATAAACGCCAGTCTCCACAGATCGAATAACAGAAATAGACAAAGAAGAAGGTTTGTCCTAGAACCAAAATCAAGGATCGTTATAAGTTGATTATAATTAATTTAATTGATAATAAAGAATTACCTTTTGGGTGTTCTTTCTTCATTGATGTTTTTTATCACGTTCAATTTGATTCTTCATTGCGTCGTAGAAGCCAAGTGTAGACTTCCTCTAGCTGTGATCCACACATGCACCTCGTATCTCTGGACATCTCCAAAAGAGTCATTAGGTGCTAGTGTGAAGAAACCCTTTATTTTGTTGTCCACCTTGGATAGCCTTGATCCTATTTAAGAGGATATCTCTTAGTCTTGAAAGCGTTCTTGGAGGAAGAGGTTCTTTCAGCTTTGAAAGAATTCACCAAAATTATTTTACACAATGATTCTCTTCGGGGTGGAAAAGAGTTAGGTTGTGAGGATATTTATAATCGGGCTTCAGGTTGTAGAGTTATGACAATAAATAAATGAATTACGCATTTTATTTATTTCATTAACTCCCTTTTTTAAACCCCATGTCGAGGCATTAATTCCTTGACATGCGCCCACACTTATTATAATAAATATAATTTAATAAAACGATATTTCCTCAAAATCCCTACTGGAAAAAACTACACTGCGTGTATTAATAAATACACGGTGTGTACTTGTTTTTCATTGAAAACTATATATCATTTACATTCAATGTACACGGCGGGTATATTTTGTTTTCATTTATTAATTTCTTTTCCAAAATGAAAACAACATGACATGTACATTCATCAATACACGGCGTGTACTTGTTTTCAAAATAAAACAACATGGCGTGTAATCTTTGATACACGGCATGTACTTGTTTTATTTTATTTTTCCTTCAACATTAAAAGATTTAGGCTTCCTTGAATAATTATTAAACCACATATGAGAATAATCTTTATTCTACTTGAGATACTTGAATGCACTTAATGTGTGGCCCTCTAGGCCCCTTTCTCGTTGGCATTAGGCGGGCTTGCCTAAAGTCCAAGATTACTGTTTAGAAATGGGTCAAGGCACCCAAGAGAACGAAGTTGACACCACATTGACGTATAAACTCATATAAACACTTACTGAGTAATTTAATCCCTTTGTCTCAATATCTCATCAAGCAGGTTTCATGGTAGAGTCATAAACCTATATGCTTGTCCTTTCATTATTTGACTTCCAGAAATAAACTCGTCATTACACCATGGCCATGGAATTTGTTTTACAGTTCTATTTCAATCAAAGGGCTGAGATATCAACTTCCATAAATGGAAGGGAAAAATCCTTCCTCAACTTATCCATTAACAACATGTCACTTGTGACGCACCCAACATACCCTACTTCCTGCCAACTATATGCCTGACAGTTTTTGTCGGTAAATCTAAGTGTGCGAGTCATGACATGAGTTAATTATAATCTTCCAGTCTAAGTACCATTACACACACTCTTATATAGAAATGTCTGATGACACCAAGACATGTAGAATTACAACTGGAAGGTCTGTTCTCATAATATTCAACCTTGGATATTACCAAGTGAGAACTCCATGAGAGAGAGTATCGTCTTCTTACGAGTACTCATATATGATGGTTTGTACACTATGTGTCCTATCATAGTATGTCATCCAACTACAGATCATTATTTAAGAATATTGTTATATCATTTCAAGGTTCTCATCATAGCGGGGATCTTCCATGACCTTATTAATGCAAAAAATATTCCAGGACAATATTGTATTATAGTATTGAAGAACGATGAACAATATACAATATGTGAACATTCATGTAATCAAAGTAAAAAACAGTTGGCTCTCAGGACACCAACCCTTACAAAATCCCTCTTGGACTAGCGCCAACTGCCTACAACATTTAGTCCTCTAGACCTCACATGATGATAATTTTTTTACTGAATTAAGGCTTTAGTCAAGGGGTCCACCACGTTGTCTTCTGTGGAAATACTGCTCACTGCAACTTCACCACTCTGAGAAAAATCCCAAAAGAGATGATACATATGAAGTATGTGCTTTTTCTGCTGAATTGACCTTGGCTCTTTTTCAAGTGCTTCCGCTGCAGTATTATCACAATGGAGTGTGATAGGATCTTTACTGCTTGGAACCACCTCCAGATCTTGGATGAATCTTTGTATCGATACTGCTTATTTAGCTGCCTAAGAAGATGTGATATACTCAGACTCAGCTGTAGAATCTGCCACCAAACATTGCATTGAGCTCTTATAGCTCACTACACTTCCATTCAAACTAAAGATGTATCCAGTCTGTGACTTCATGTCATCTTGATCAGTCTGGAAACTAGCATCTACATGTCCTCTGATGACTAGTTCCTCATCTCCTCCATAAGCCAAGAATATATCCTTAGTACGCCTCAGATACTTAAGGATAGTCTTGACTACCATCCAATGGTGGTCTCCTGGATCAGCTTGATATCTTCCTACAACACTTAATGCGTATGAAACATCTTACCTCATACATAACATTTCATACATGACTGACCCAATAACGGAAACATATGGGGTCCTTGTCATTCTCTTTCATTCCTCAAGTGTCTAAGGACGCATTTTCTTGGAAATATGAATGCCATGTGGCACTGGGAACAATCCCCTCTTGGACTGTTCCATACTGAATCTCTTAAGTATCTTGTCAATTTATGTACTTTGACTCAGGCCCAGCATTCTCTTGGATCTATCACGATGGATCTTGATCCCAGGAATATATGCTGCCTTGCCCAAGTCATTCATGGAGAAGAATTTATGAAACCATACATTAACTGACTGTAAGACATGTGCTTCATTTCGAATTAGTAATATGGCATAAACAAATAATATTAAAAAAATGATTGCACTTCCACTAAACCTTTATTAGACACAGGGCTCACATTTGTTCTTAAAAAAGAAAAATTCTGTTATGGCTTCATCAAAACGAATGTTCCATGACCTTGATTCTTTCTTAAATACATAAATGGATTTCTGAAACTTGCATACATTATTGGAATCCTTTGGAGTCACAAACCCTTCAGGTTTTGTCATGTAGACATCCTCCTGGAGGTTCCCGATAAGAAAAGCTATTTTGACATCCATTTTCCAAATTTCATAGTAATGGTAAGCAGCAATGGCCAACAGGATTCTGATGGATTTCATCATTTCAACCGGTGAAAAGGTTTCATCATAGTCAATTCCTTGACGTTGTCTAAAAACTTTTGAAACTAGTCGTGCTTTATAGGTGTTGACTTTCCCCTCCATGTCCAGTTTCTTCCTGAATACCCATTTATTACCAACAGGTTTTACATCAACTAGAGGATCTACCAAAATCCAGACATGGTTTTGGTACATGGAATACATTTCAGAATTCATGGCTTCTTTCCACTAGGAAATGTGTGTGCCTTTAACTACATCCTTTTAGGTTAGAGGATCATCATTGTCAACCAATAATGAGTCACCATCCTCAGTGATGAGAAAACCATATCATTCTGGTTCTCTCACCTCTCTCGTGCTCCTACGTAGTTCTTGTGTCTCTGGAACAGATTGTTCTTCCATGGGGATTTGTGGAATATGTTCTTGTACCAACTCATGTGTATATTGAGCCTCGAATTCATCGAAGTCTATCTCACTCCCACTATCTCTTTTGGAGACATGCCCCTTCTCAAGGAATATGACGTTTCTTTCCATTATAACATTTTTTTTCTGAGGGTTTGTATAGGTAATATCCTCTTATTCCCTTGGGATATCCTATAAAGATTTACTTTGTGCCTTGGGATGCAAGCTTTTTACCTAAAGAGGCCTTAACAAATTCTTCGCTACCCCACACATGTAAATTCGATAACATGGACTTATGTCCACTCCATAACTCGTATGGAATACCATTTATCGATTTAGTTGGTACTTGGTTTAGTATGTGTACTACTGTTTGTAATCTATATCGACAAAAGGATAATAGAAGACTAGAATGACTCATCATTGATCTCACCATGTCCAAAAGGGTACAGTTCCTCCATTTCCTTACACCATTCCAATGTGACATGTTAGGAGGAGTGAGTTGAGATAGAATCCCAAACTCACGTAAGAAATCAATGAAGTCCTGATTAAGATACTCTCCTCCTCTATCTGAGCGGAGTTTCTTAATATTTTTACCAAGATGGTTCTCAACTTCATTCTTGTATTCTTTGAACCGATCAATAGAATCTGACTTGTAACTCATTAAGTAGATATATCCATATCTACTAAAATCATAAGTGAAAGTTATGATGTACGAGAAACCACCCCTTGCTTCAACTAGAAATGGTCCACACACATCTGTGTAAACTAATTCTAGAAGATCTTTAGCCCTTTCACCATTCCCACTAAATGGGGCTTTGGTCATTTTGCCTTGTATAAGCGCATGCCATACACCAAGTGGTTTTAGTTCGAAAGAATCTAAATACCCATATTGATGTAATTTTGTCAAATGTTTCTCATTGACATGACCTAGCTGGTGATGAAAAAGATTGGTGTGGTATGAGTCATGCGAATTAACTTTGTTATCGATTTCCAGTACTTGGTTTGTGTAGTCTAATACATAAAGGTCGTTATATAAATGTGCCCTAACAAAACAAATGATATCTTTATAAAAGTAGAAACATCCATTTCCAAACATCAAGCTAAATCCATCAATATATAATCTAGATACTGAAATAATGTCTTTGGTTATAGAAGGAACATAATAACAACCCTTTTACACCAATATCATTCCAGTTGGCAATGTGAGGTGATAGTCTCCGACAACTACAGCAGCAAGTCTGGCTCTGTTGGCTTCTCATAGATCTACCTCCCCTCAATCATTCTTCTTGAATCTACTTTGTTCCTATATTTGGATATAGATGTGAGAACCACGAGAAGTATCTAATACCCAATTTGTAGAAACAGTTATTTTGAATTTGATGATAAGTGCACCTGAAGCTTCCCCTTGCTTTTTTAGGCTGGGTGTAGTTTTTCTTCCAGTGGCCCTTCTTGACACATGTGAAAGAAACAACATCCAATTCCCTTGCCTCCCCTTTTATCTTCTTTTTCTTGTAAGGAATTAAAGAATCTTTGGTCTTAAAGCTCTTCGCCTTCCCTTTCCTTTTATTCACCATGAGGACATAAGGCTTTTCACTCTTCATGTAATTTTTTATTTGGTGAATGAGGATAAAAAGATTTGATAGAGACTTCTCAATGTTGTTCATATTGAAGTTCACAACAATGTTTGAGAAAATCTGGGGGAGTAATGCAATAATGTGATCAGTACCCAGTTCCTTGGGGAGTTTAAACCCTAGAACCTCCAAGCACTCAATGTATCCAATGATCTTGACTACTTGAGGCCCATCTAGGGCACCCTCTCCAAGCTTTCTCTGAAATAGAGCCTTGTAGATCTCAAAAATTTCTTGTCTTGTTCTTTCCTGGTAGAGACCATAGAGGTTCTTGAGAATGTTGTAGGCATCCATGTATTCATGAGACTTCATGAGCTCACTAGACATTGATGACAGCATCAAACATTGAACGTTGAGTGTATTGATCAAATTTTGATCATTGACTAGGAAATCATCATCATTGGACCCTTGGGCAGGCGGATCAGGAAGTGGGGACTCTAGAACGTAAAACTTTCGTTCATGGCATAGGATAACCTGATGTCGCCTAAACCATTCCTAAAAATTACTACTGGTGAGGATATTGTCTTTATCCAGAATTGATCGCAGTGAAAATGTGTTTGACGAGTTTTTCATTTAAATTCTACAAATTAAAAGATCAGATTTATCAGTAAATTTTGATTACCTTTTATGAAAATTAATACATGAATTTATTAATTCTACCACTATTTTATCGAGTCCCAATGGACCTCAAAATTGATCTCAGAATTTACAGTTGCTTTGACATTCTAGTGGAAAGGATCCATATTCCCCTTCGCATAATCCCAAAAAGGGTTGGTCAATCTATTTGAAGGTATTTAGGTAGGCATGTCTCTGCCAACTATGAGCTTACAGTTCCTTGATCTGTTTAGTGGACTCCCCAATCCTGCAATCCTGACATGGATTTCCTCAACTCTTGCATCCAATATTAGATCATGTATAGAAAGGGTTACTCTTCTTGATGTAATATGGTTAAGTCAACCTGAAACCTTTCATAAGGGCTTCTATTATATAAATAAGCATCCCAATAGGGGTTGGTCAAACACATAGTTTTATTGAGTCTTGCCCATAATCATGTAACGGAAATCTTGGTCTGACTTAATATGGTATTGAGGGAATTTAATATTTTATGCATAGTTTTGCATTATCACATGCTTGTTAATATTAAGTGATGCTAGATTAAGTGATTAAACATGTTTTGATAATGTTTACGCGTATTCTTTTTTTTATTTTATTCCATCATTACATGCTTGTTCATTTTATTAACTATGTGATCATGAAAACACATACATAATAAATAAACCATGCAATTTAGATAGGAATAAAATAATATGACATGATCATGAGCTTCTATTGGTTACCTTATCTAGCGGTTTTGATAAGCTAACCCTGACCTTGGGAAAAACACCTTGAACATGGTGGTTCGTGGTTTCTATCTCCCACCTGTCCACCATTGTATTTTTTTGTGTCAGTTTCGCCTCGACTTCGGGATTTGAACTGTCTCCTCTGGCTTGGGAGATCGTCCATTATATGGGTTTACATTAAAGACACCATGGGCACGCAAGCCCTACATTATTTTGGAAGAAGGGTCGCATGCCAAAAAATTTAAATTAAATACATTTAAATGAACCCATACACATAAAAAGGGTCTTTGGTCTAGCTCAAGATCATCCATAGCATGAAACTACATTTACACATATTTTGAATTCAATTTCTTTTAATTGTTCTTTCATTTAAGATAAGTCGCGCTTGAATTCAATTAATTAAGATATTATAATTAATCAATTCATTATCTTAAATTCCTTTCTAAATTTCCTTGAGATTATTCTCATCCATATTCCATGTACGGGTCTTTGTACATTGGAGGACACCAGGAGAAATTCCATTTCTGGAAAGTACATGGCATGTAGTTTATAATTACCCGACGTGTATTTCTTTTCACTCTTTATCCCAAGTGCACGCCGAAGGATTTGGAGTTTTTTCTGTACTTTGGAAATTTTGGAGTATACGGCATGTAGATAAATCATACACAGTGTGTACTTCCTTGTTACGTGGTAACCATCCTGGCGATTCTGTGTACGCGGTACACGGCTTATCCTTGTACACGGTTTCACCTGGGCCGGAACGGACAACACGGTGTGTTTCTCCAACATACACTCTGTGTATTCTGGTTTCTATGCACCATTCCATTCTAGTGAACATGGCGTGATTAATACTTAGGCATGTTCAATTCACATGGCGTGGTTTGGCGGATCAGTGTTAGTTTGTTGAACCTAAGTACACGGAATATAGTTTTAATTTCACGTTGTGTAATCCTATGTTGTACAGACAGAAAGAGAGGCTCCTCCGGATGAGTTTTTCATTTTTATTTAATCAAAAATTAAAATTAAATGGCTGTTTCTGTGATATGAATCGATAAACGAGGGAGGAAGAATAGATATCATTTAATCGGATTAATAGAATTATATATTTCTAATTGAATAGAATATAAATGCGTAAATTATCAATGAAAATTTAATAACTATAATCAATGTTGAAACCTCGCTCTGATACCATTTGAAGGTTCCAGGCGTAGCGGAAGTGCATGGGTGGATGTTCCCACTTGGATTTCTATCATTAATAATGATCAATCTGGGATCAATATGAAGATAAACGCTAGTCTCTACAGATCGAATCACGGAAATAGACAGAGAAGAAGGTTTGTCCCAGAACCACAAACAAGGATCATTACAAGTTGATTATAATTAATTTAATTGATTATAAAGAAGTACCTTTTTGGTATTGTTTCTCATTGATGTTCTTGATCACATTCCTATGTGATTCATCGTTTCATTGTAGAATCCAAGTGTAGACTTCCTCTAGCGGAGATCCACACATGCACCTCGTATCTCTGGACGTCATCAAAGGAGTCTCCGGGTGCTAGCGTGGAGAAACCTATACTTGCGTTGTCCACCTTAGATCAACTTGATCCTATGGTAGAGGATCTCTCTCGGTCTTGAGAGAATTCTTAGAGGAAGAGGTTCTTTCAGCCTTGAAATTATTCTCCATAATTGTTGTGCACAACGATTCTCTTCGGGGTCGGAAAAGAGTTGGGTTGTAAGGATATTTATAATCAAGCATGAGGTTGTATAGTTATGAAAATAAAAAAACGCGTTATGCATTTTATTTATTTCATTAACTAGCTTTTTTAAAACACATGTCGAGTCATTAATTCCTTGACATGTACCCACACTTATTATAATAAATATCATTTAATAAAATGATATTTCCTCAAAATCCCGACTGGAAAAACTACACAGTGTGTATTAATAAATACACGGCGTGTACTTGTATTTCATTGAAAACTACACGGCATGTACATTTAATGTAGAAGGCATGTATATCTTGTTTTCATTTATTCATTTCTTTTAAAAAAATGAAAAATACATGGTGTTTACATTTAACAATACACGGTGTGTACTTGTTTTCAAAATAAAACTACACGACGTGTAATCATTGATACACGACACGTACTTTTTTGATTTTATTTTTCCTCCAACATTAAAATATTTAGGATTACTTGAATAATTATTAAACCTTTTACATGAATAATCTTTATTCTACTTGAGATACATGAATTCACTTAGTGTGTGACCCTCTAGGCCCCGTTCTCGTTGGCATTATGCAGGCTTTCCTAAAGTCCAAGATTTCTGTCTAAAAATGGGTCAAGGCACCCATGAGAAAGAAGTTGATGCCGCATTGATGTATCACCTCATATGAATTCTTACATTATAATTTAATCCCTTTGTCTCAATATCTCATGAATCATGTTTCATGGTATGCTCTTAAACCTATTTGCTTGATCTGTCATTCTTTGACTTCCAAAAATAAACTTGTTGTTACACCATGGACATGGAATTTGTTTGATAGTTCTATTTCAATCAAAGTGATGAGATTTCAACATCCATAAATGGAAGGTACAAATCCTTCCTCAACTTATCCATTAAAAACATGTCACTCGTGACGCACCCAACGTACCTTACATCCCGCTAACTATCTGCGTGGCGGTTTTTGTCAGAAATACTAAGTGCGCGAGTCAGGGAATTAGTTAATGATTATCATCCAGTCTAAGGACCATTACACACGCTCGTAGATAGTAATGTCCGATGACACCAAGACATGAAGAATTACTACTGGAGGGTCTGTTCTCGTAATCTCCCATCTTGAAGATTACCAAGTGTGAACTCCATGAGAGAGAGTCTCGTCTTTTTATGAGTACTCACATACGACACTCTGAACACTATGTGTCCAATCATAGTATACCATCCAACCGTATAAATTTATTTAAGAATATTGTTATAACATTTCAAGGTTCTCATCATAGCTGGGATCTTCCATGACCTTATTAATGAAACAAATATTCCAGGACAATATTGTTTTATAGTCATACAGAACAATAAACAATATACAATAAGTGAACATTCATGTAATCAAAGTAAAAAACAGTTGGTTCTCAGTACACCAACCCTTACAATTATCCTTAACCCATAGTGTTCATCCCACACAACAAATTCTGAAAGAAAAATATTATGTACATGGTTTAGCTATCTCCCAAAAAGATCCTTCTACCTCTTAGTAGGAATGATGGCAATGTTTATACTGGAACCACCGGTCATCAATAATTATCATTTAAATTACTCATGGATAGAACATCAACCGCCAAGGGAAATTTATCTAAACATTCATTCCTATAGACCCATACTCTACTTTTTATAAATTTAATTTTGGATCTCTCTCACCACCTTGAACTTCAACATCTGGAACTTATTAAAGGTAAAACATGACATCATTTTGGATCACCTCCTTCTTATAATCTGAATCTATATAACTCACTCAACTCCTTAGAACTACATGTTACAATATTATCAAATCATGGAATCCACAAGCCATCATGAAATTATATCATCACATCACTATCCAATGATTTTCATGGTGAGTGATGTGCTGATATAATTTCATGATGTCTAGTTGAGTCTATGCTTTGATAATATTGGAACATAAAGTTCTAAGGAGTTGAGTGAGTTATCTAGTTTCATAATATAAGAAGGAGGTGAGACAGAACGATTTCATGTGTTACCTTTTATATGTTCCAGATGTTGAAGTTCATGGTGGTGAGTGAGATCCAAAATTAAGTTTATAGAAAGTATAGTATGAGTCTATATGCATGAAATTTAAGAGAGATTTCACATGGAAGTTGAAGATCTATCTATGTGTAAGTTCAAGGATAATTATTTAAGTCCTGTGGTTAGGGTATAAAAAATGTCTTCATTCCTATTAGGAGGTAGAAGGAGATTTTTGGGAGATAGCTAAACCAAATACATAATATTTTTCTTTTAGAATTTTGTGTGTGGTATGAACACTATGGGTTAAGGATAATAACTTCACGCACCACATGAAATTGATAATAGGATTACTAGTGGAAAATTTGTGACTGGATAGGAGTCAACGTGATAGGGAATATGTTTTCACATTTTTGTAGAACCTTGTAAAAATACATGTTTGTTGTTTATTTTTCATTATATTTATAAGTTAAATGTGTTTATGGGGGATATTAAATATCTATAGACCCAAAGTGATGATAGAGGTTTGATCAAATTAAATGAAGTAGAAAAAATAAGTTGAATTTAATCAGTAAAATGTTTTTCACCCCTAATTGACCTCCCCCCATGATGACTGCATGATCTTATAGGACTCTTAATTGGTATCAGAGCTTAAGATACCATCTATTTGGATATATATATTTTATTACTATATTTTTTCACTAGTTTATAGGAAGTGCATATTTTTTAATGTCATTAATATAATGTCTACAATGATGGAATTTCAGAAATTTCAAAAATTATTCTTATGTTAATGTTAATTAAAGAAAATAAAGTTAGTGGGAGCATCAAAGTTTCAAAAAAATGATGAAGAATCAGAATTTGAATGTTATTATCCATTAAATGATACAAATATTCATTTTTAATATCTATAGTATTCATGTGCTTAATTCCTTCCCCAAACTCTGGGAACTCTTGGCCCATTACATCCACGAAGTAGTCTTCCACGGGGTGGGTCTCATTTGCCTCGTCTCTATACCCAAAAGATAGATTTTCTTTCCATGGAATGTTTGAGGCGAACCTGAAGATGAAGCCGCTGGCATACACGTAGCCCTCTCCTCTGCCCTAGGGATCAGCCCGGGATCCACCCCTTGGTTCTTCACTATGAAGAACCCGTGCTTCCTACATGCCTCATCCACCTGCATCTCCGCCTCTTAAACAGTGTTCGGGTCCCCGAAAATGAAGCCCACCTTGTCCACCACTACCACCTGGAGCGGTGGCGGGTTGTGGGATGGTCGAGCCTGATCTGGCCAGACGAATAGGTTGGGGATGTTGGGCTGGTTCCGATATTCAGAAGGTCCCAGAAATACTTACTCCTACTGCTCGATCGCCATAGATGATCTGAAAAAATGAGGAGGGAGAAGGAGTCGTTAGTGTTGGACGGACCGCGTATAGATATGCATATTTTTACACCCACGCCAGATTGGATCCAAACGTTAGTAATTAATTATAATTCCATGTCACAATAATGATGGCCATGTGACTTAATTATCCATGGTCGTTTTGTAAACATCTAATTTACTTTATGAGGTTTTGATTATTTACAGGACATAATGAATGTAAGATTTTGTAAAAATATTAAAAAAAATATTATTCATGAAAATCCCACTGCTAGATATATTTATCATTTTTGTAATGGTTAATGAAGTAAAGAATTTACTCCATATATAAATAAAATAATAAAAAACTATAAAGAACAAAAATAAATGACTGGGAATGAAGGAACGTGCACATATTATTAAATTAATGACGAAGGAACCTCGACTAATTATTAATCTCACCCCTTTAAAGCTACCAACTCCACTAAAATACGTAAATTACATTGCAAACACCTCACCATACATGAGATGTGTGATATCACTTACAAAACCACAAAAATCCTAAACAAAAAGCGCTTATAAAGACGTGATTATAATCACCCGTAAGAAAAAACATTGATAAAAGTAAATTTTATCAACTCTAGAAAAACATTAATAAAATGGTTCATTTTTCAGCATTTTATTCCAACACTAAAAAAAGTTTCCCATTATCATCATTTTTGGTTTAGCGGTCATAAAGGTCACAATGAAAATATATATATATATATATTTCTAAATATGATTTATATTGTAATAGGTATATATATGTAGATATAATATATAAGTATGATTTAAATAACTTTTAATAAAAATGATTTTTCTTCATAATGTTATATATAAAAAATTATCAAATTTATATTAGTCAATAAAAACGTTAAATAGTAAATTTATATACATTAATTACAAAAAGTGCATATGATTAAAATAAGTATGATATATTAATATTTTATTTAAACAATTATATTATATAAAAATGGATATATTTATTTAATAGGTTATTCATATTTGAATTTATATATTAGTATTCATATTAAATAATTTAAAATGTACATACATGTATATGTCTGTATATGTCTGTGTATGTATGCATGTGTTTGTATGTCGATGTATTTGTATGTTTGTATGTGCGCATGTATGTATATATTTTATCTGTATGTATGTGTTTTGTTGTGTGAATGTGTGTGTGCATTGTATGTGTGTGTATGTTTATGTGTGGTGAATGTATATTCGTGTACGTACATGTATGTATATGTATGTTTGCATGTTTATGCATATGTATGTGTGTATGTGTATGTACATATGTGTGCGTGTGTATATGTACACATGTATATCTATGAGCACATATGTGTGTACATATACGTCTATTTATTGATTTAATATTATTTATTCATTTTAATATCTCTCCATTTTTAGTATTATTTGTAATTTATTCATTTCTAATATATACTCATTTAATATTTCTGTAATATATTCAATTTTGAGAGTTATTTATACATTTTTAAATAGTTATAAATTTTATTAAATAATAACATTTTTAATAATTATTAAAAATTATAAATGTTAATAATTAATTTAATTTTCCATATATAATCAATAAAGTGCACACATCAATAATTCACAATAATATTGTTCATTATTCATTCATTTTTATTCATTTGTAATGTGTTTACAATTCATGTAATTGATGTTATGAAATAAATTTTTAATTTTTTTGGTAATTTATTTAACTTTATTTATTTATTTTTAATTCCATTTCATTAAATTATTTTTTTCATCTATGATATTTAATAATTTGTAAAAGTTTTTGGAATTTATTCTTTTTTTTAAATTTTTACGTATTTATTTATCAATTTTCAGTATTTTCAATACGTTTTTAATTTATATGATTACTATTTATTCATTTTTATTTATTAATTTTTAATATTTTTAATATGCTTGAAATCTATATAAAACTTTTTTATTTACAATGTAGTCAAGGAAAGAAAACCGACCTGAGGACACAACCCCTCGACCATCGCCCTAAACCCCAAACCACATGCCACCACAACCGCCTACGTGAAGTCGATTCTTATAATATCATCTCTAACCCATGCCATTTCAGTGTGAAATTGAATCTCAACGTACACCGTTCCTCCAACAATTTTTTTATGTAGTTAATTATGTTATTATATTATATTCATTTATTAATATATGTAAAAGTAAATATTATTTACATAATTTTTCATATTTTTATACTTAATTAAACAAATCATGTATTCATATTTATTGTAATTTATTCATTCGGAATATATGTGTGTATTTTTAATTTAATTTCAATTAATTTATTTATTAAAATATTTGTATAGTCAATATAATTTTAATAAATTCTTTATTTATATAATTAATTTTATATATTTATTTATTTTTATTAATTTTTTAGGTACTTGTAATTCCATAATTAATGTTGCGAATTCACATTCTTAAATATATATTTTTAATTTATTCGGTTTAATTTATTAATTTTCAAATTTACTTTATTTAATATTTTTTATCCATTTCTAATATTTATTAATTTCTAATGTTTTTGGAATTTTTTTCATTTTTTAATATTTATTTATACATAATTATTTATTAAGTTTTAATATTCTTAATATGTTTTTAATTAATATGATTAATATTTATTCAATTTCATATATTTAGGTGTATTGGTTTTAAAATGATTAAAATTTATGCAGTCACTATGGGGGGTGAGTTGTCTGCCACTTTATGTATTGCATCACATGGGAGGGGTTTGATCCACTAGAGACCCTTAATTTTTGTGATGACTTCTGAGTGACATATATGGAGGGAGGGGGGATAGTCTGGAATCTTCTGATAGTGTATACGCAAGGCACACAGAGGAACAATGACTTTCATCAATCGAAAGGGAGGCGTCAGTGGGCTTCCAGAGCAGCGACCAGAATGATGGAAAAAAGCATCAGTTGGGTGTGGGTGGCAGAATTACAGAGCAAATACATGATGGTGACAGCGGTCGGCAGTGTTGTTGACGACAAGCAATGACAGGCCAGGGGGATGGGTGGTCATGTGTGATCTGCGATGGCGGGCATCAATGGTCCTATTGGATGTGAAGCAGACCATGTGGACCAAGCAGACACACAAGATGGAGCTATGAATTTATGCTTTTTGGTCATGATGTGATAGGATTTTTTACCCACCAAGCTTACAGACCATGTAATGAGAACCCTCTGCCCAGAATAATGAGATGAGTTTGTTTGGTTTAATAAGAGGGGATTTCCCTACCTTTATAAAAAAATTGTTTGAAATTAATACAATTTATTTATTTAAATGGATTTTTTATTATTCTCGTCATTTTTATACATGATTACAATTAATGAAATTATTTTAACAAATAATAGGTAATTATTTAGTAAGTTTCAATGTTGTTAATTTGTTTTCAATTTATATGATTAATATTCATTCAATTTCATTTATCAAGTTGTCAAATTTTTAAAATGTATGGAATCTATATAATTAATTTATTTAAATGCATTTTTTTTACATTTGCTTCATTGTTTGTACGTATTTAAAATCCATGTAATTAATTTTACGAATTTTTCTGTATGTGTTAACTATGTTTTAATATTTTCAACATGTATTAATCTTTATTTTAATATACATCAATTTTTTATATTTTTAAGAATCTATATAATTAATAAAACGAGTCCTTTTTAAATATTTTTATTTTTAATAATTTAATTTCACCCATTTTTAACATTAACACATTTTCGATTATATATTCATTAATAATGATAATTATTTTTTATTTTTTATAATTAAATTTTTTTTAATATATATTGGTCTAATATTTTTTTTTAATTTTTATAAACAGTTTTTATCAATGATTTCCAAAAAGTGCTGATAAAAATATCTTTCACCAGTACTAAAATACAAAGCACTGATAAAACCTATACTAATCAGCACTAAAATTATTACTTTAATAATGATAGGTTTTATCAGTGCTTATTTAGTGATGATAAAAAATATCGTTGTCAGGGCTAAATTTAGCGTTGATATGGATATGTTTTATCACCCCTTATTAATTTAACACTGATAAGACAAATATTTATTAGTGATTTTGGGAAAGAGTTTGTGAATTTTTATATTCTGTTTATTGTTAATAAAAATGAAATTTTATTAAATATTATTTTTTGTTGAGAAATCTGTTACACAGAGCTGAAAAAGGGGGCACCGCTTTTTTCTTCTACACAGTATGTGTGGCCTTGTGGTTTTTTCCTTCTCTTGTTTTAGGGATTTTTTAGCACCTTTTTATCGGAGAGGTAGTAGTGCACATCCGGGAGTCTGACGCTTCCCTTGTTCGGCACTTGCCTGGTAGAGAGAAAGAATCAACATCGATTTTCCCCTTGTTTTTGTCCTGAT
Source organism: Viscum album (assembly GCA_963277665.1). Classification (NCBI taxonomy): domain Eukaryota; kingdom Viridiplantae; phylum Streptophyta; class Magnoliopsida; order Santalales; family Viscaceae; genus Viscum; species Viscum album. Next base: position 306,788,730 of record OY728166.1, read on the forward strand.
GCAGCACGTGAGGGCTTCATGGTTCTTCATCCTTGTCCGATCGAGATCACTCATTGAACATGGTAGGTCTCGGGTCTTCAAAAATGGATATTCTTATTCTGTTGATGCAAGATGGATCATATCTGGTGGTGGATCTCGTTCGACATTGGATTTGGGAGAGTTTCCATCATGCGAAGGGCTGGAGGCGCTCTCTCTTAATCATAGAGAATGATAAATATGGATCAGAGCATCATGGAGGGCATATCCATATTCAATCATGTAGTTCATTTTTTTAAGTGTGTTCCACCTCCCTCCTCATTCGACATTCTTTTTTCTCTGATGGTGAGGTGTGCCCTTAGAGTTTGGCACTTGCACAATGAGAACAATCCGGTTCGACCATTCTTTGTCGGAGAAACGAAGACATCGTGTTTGTACACGGATATTGGTGTTCTTGTTCTAAAACCCAGAGGATGATGAGTTTGGCTTATAGTAGACTCGAACAACAGCAACAGACCTGGACAACAGTAAGGGTTCTGGATTAGAGCACACCTGTACCGCAACAGTGGACTTGGATGACAGAGACAATGTGCTTGGATTTGGCTCTTTTCTCAGATAGCCACTACAATTCTTTTGCAAAAGCACCTTGGACAGCAGTGCCCATTATTGAACCTAGAGGACACAAATCTGGGTTTCATCGGACTCAGATAGAGACACTGGATTGGCCCTATCTTGTTCTTTCTTGGACAACTCTTACAATTTTGGACAACCAGACCTAAAGAAAATGACATCGGCGATATTTGTGCCTTGCAATGAACTTCTTCTACAAAAAAAAGTGAAACCAAGCCCCGGTAAGGGGGTCTCGGTCCTCCTTTGGTTTTCTTATTCATTTTTTGGAAAGTCTTGTGTCTTTATCTTGTTTTATAGTCATGTTTTGGTTCTATTTAGTTTGTTGTTAGTTGCTCTCCGAGTTTATCTCCCTGTACTCCGTTTTATATTGCATAGTGAAAAACCATGATGATCTTGCCTCGTGCACATAGGCCATTGGCCAATGCATATAAATCTTGGCATCCCTTTTACTGCTTTCAATTTTCGCATTTAATTCGACCTGTAAAATTCAAAATTTTATTTTCTTATTGAATATTATATTTTGATTTGGAATTTATCTGGTTAAATAGAAGTTGTTTGAGCCTTATTTTTTTGCTTATTTTTTCAATGATGTTGGTTCCTTTGATTTATGAAATTTATTTCTCATCGTTTGTTTCTATTTTAACTGAATCATCATGTTGCACAGATTTTGTAGTTCTGATGTTTAATGATAATTAATCACAAGCTTGAACAATAGTAATTGCTACTGTATGGGTTTTTCCACTGCCAGAAAGTGCTGTGTTCACTGTTTTTTATTCTTTTGAATGTATATCATTTTATATTATGAAATGGAAACTCAAAAATTATTTGTTTATCAGTTTTCATGTTATAAACAGTAAATAAACATCATTTTAGTATTTCAAATTTTAATTAATCAAAACACCCAATAGAACCTGGTCTATTTCCTGGGGACCGTCTCTCACGTAGGGGCACTCACCACAACAAAGTGGTATCATAGCCTGGTTGAGTTTAAATTTTATGTTGTTAAAATTTGAAATTTATTTTTCATTGCTTTCAATGATTTGTTAGTGGCTTTTACATGTCCCAACATTCATTGATTTTTTTGTTCATCTAGGTCGTTATCTCTCGTAGGTTATTATTTTATTCTATTGTTGATAGTTTCTTTCCTTGTTATTTCACTATTTTTTTCCTGTATGAACCTCAAAGATGCCTCTTGGTAGTTTTTAACTATGTGTGTCTATAGTTTCGGGGTAGGAATGGGTTCTATATGATGTATGCCTATGTTTGAGAGTTGGTTATCAAAAAGGTCTTGGCAGGATCTTGGGACTCTAGTGTTTTCCTTTTTCCAAGGAGATGATCTTATGTTAGATTTTTTGTGTTCCTCTACATCCTTTAGGTCTGTTTTCTCCTGGTATGGTCCTATAGCGAGTTCGATGTTTCGATTTGGGTAGCTTGTGGGTGCAGTTTTCTTGTTTGTCGCTTGGATGGTCACCAAGCTTCTTTGTTTACTGTTTTACCCTCTTTATCAGCTATGTTTGGTTTACCGGGAACTGTGTACTACAAATAAATCTACACTAGGATGTTTGAACCTTTATTGGCTTGTTTTCCACTAGTTTCTAGCTGGATCTCATCCTTTGTTATCACTTCTTAGTTCTATTTTAGGATGGTGGGATAGCTTGCATGTGTCCTTGCAGTTTCCCTTTTGTGTGAGGAAGTCTATTTTTGGGTTTTGTTTAGTCGGCCATCTCCTATGGTGGAGATTCTAATTCCATCTGTTGAGGATCTTATGGTTCCTTGCATTGAAAGTCTAGGCGGTGTTTCTCGGTTTTAAAGTGGACGGTTCTTGTTCCTTTGGTCCTAATATATCATTGTGGGTTCATATAGAGACATCTTTGGGTGGTTTCATTTACTATGAAAGATTCCCCTCTCTGTGTTTCTCTTGTTGCCTCCTATAGCCTTTGGGGAGTTAGATGGTAATTATCTTTAGGATTGTTCCACTAGTGTGTCCTAGTTTTGGGATGGTTTCTCTAACTTGTGAACTGTTACATGTGGTGATTGGGCCTGGGCAGTGTTTAAAGTGACAGTGTAATGTGAATAGGTTCAGTGATGATCCGGCTTTATGGAGGTACTACTGGGATCTCTTTACTGATATTAGGTGGTTCCTAGATATCGTTTAGAAGCTAGACTGATATTGGTTTTCTCAGTCAATAGCGTGGTGCCCTGGGATAATCGGTGTTCTCATGGGTTAGAGTTTTCCCTTAAAACTCTTGGAACTACTCGGATTTGCAGTGGTACCCTGTTATTGAGGATCCTCTGTTGTTGGCTTGGTTCAGGATGTTGTTTCCCCTATTTTACATTTCTAGGTAGTGTCTTCTCTTCAGGTGGAGAGTTTGCTGGGTCTCTCTTAGATTCAGGTGGAGTGAGTGATTTTCTTGCTTTGTGCTTTGTGTTTTTCTATTGCTTTATTTTTCATGATTTTACTACTTCATTTATGAGTTACAATTCTATATGAATTTCTCTGATTTTCCAGTGGTGGCGATAGAAATTACTCTCAATCAACATAGTCCTGGCCATGTTGTTGGCATATCGATTCTGGTGTTCAACTACTCTATTTTGCTACAGAGTTCTCACAGAAGCTACCTAATTCTATATTTCATGTTTTTTTATGATATTTCTCATACTCAATGGATGTGTATTCCCCTCCATTGTCATATCAGAGAACTTTAATTTTCCCTCTAGTGCTATTCTCGGCAATTTAGCGATATGTTTTCATGTAGTCAAATACATACTGCTTCTTGTAAATAACCATTACACAAGAAAATCTGCTATAATCATCAATAAAAAGGATGAATTACCTCTCTAAATGAGTTCTGGAAATGTTTATCATGCCCCATATGTCTGAATGGATGAGATCAAGAAGGTGTGATGCCCTATTCGTCTTTGGCTGATATGAACTACAGATCAGCTTCCCTTGTATGAAAGCATCACATGTCCTTTCCCATTCATGCTTCAGAATGGGGATATGCATGACTATCTTCATCATAGATATCTTTTCCATGTATGGTTGGTTAATGTGACCCAACCATCCATGCCACAGGGTGTTTTCTTATTTAACATACATATAGAATGTGTTCTCTTTATAGTCAACCTGATATAATTTTCCATCTATTCTGCAGCCTTTCATGAGATAATTCCCTATCATTCACGTTATAGTATAGCCTTTTTGATTGAAAGTTACTATAATCCCTAATTTAAGGGTTGGTGTCCTGAAAACCAACTGCTTTGTACTTTGATTACATGAATGTTTGTTGGGTCGGAAAAAACGGGGAATGATGGAAAGAGGGGGGGTGAATTGCCTTTTAAAAAATTGATTAACAAATAAAAAAATCAAAGTAAAGATGCAGCGGAAATAAAGAGGCAAGACACACAAAATTGATAACGGAGTTCGGCCAAAACCCGGCCTACGTCTCCGCTCCCAACTCAACCGTTGAGAGATTCCTACCGCTTGCTTTTCAATGGTTTTAGCAAGAAACCCACTAGGCTTTGAGGTAGAACTAGGACCTATTACAGCTTGCTTTTGAAATGGTTTAGCAAGAACCCACTTGCTTTTAATGGTTTAGCAAGAACCCACTAGCCTTTTTAATGGGTGAAGGCTAGCTCACCGAAACACAAGCCTTTTAAAAGGAAAGGCTTGAAGAAACCTCTTCACACCTTAATGGTGGTGTGAAACCCAAAAGAAAGGGGGATGAGAAAAGGGTTTGGGGTTTGTAGGCACAAACCCAATTTTAAAGCTCAAAATGAATATACAATAAAAAACCGTATTTTGAGAAGCCTTGGGCGCCTTTGATTGGATGGAGATGTTGATGGCCGCTTCCAAGCTTCTTCGGAGGAGCTCCTTGGATGTGGAATTGGATGGAGCACTTGGGGTTCCCTTGGAGGAATGCACCGGAGGTACGCCAAATGATCAACAAGGTGTCTGTGGGCTTTGGTATGGTTCTGGTGGGTGTCCGGGGCTTCCTTGTCCTTTATTTATAGGCATGGAACCCTTGGGGAGGCTTCGGAGCCGTTGGAGAGGCTAAAAGAGCCGTTGGGAGCCAAGTGGGCCAGCCTGGTCAAACTGCAACGGCTAGTTTGACTGGCTCCACCGGCTGGCCGGTACAGTACCACCGGTTGGCCGGTGTGTGCAAAAAGGCATAGGATTCCTGTCCAGGGGCCACTGGCTGACCGGTGCCAGAGCCACCGGCTGGCCGGTGGCAAGACAGTAGCTGGCACTGTTGGGAGAGGGTTCCACCGGCTGGCCGGTGCTGAGGCCACCGGTTGGCCGGTGGGGAGGCAGTAGCTCCTCTTCTGTCCAGACTCCACCGGCTGGCCGGTGGTGAAGCCACCGGTTGGCCGGTGGACTGAAAATCAGTCCATTTGGGCCTTCTTGCTTTCCTGAATTGATTCCTATCATCCAAAAACACTTGAAAGAGGATTAGATAAATATGAGGGTGATTGTGATCATGAAAATAAAACAACGAGGGGAACGAGATGTACAACAATCTCCCACTATTTTTATGATCACAATCACCAAAACAATTAATGTAAAATACTGAAATTGAAAGGAGATATTCTTAAAGTATAATTTAAAAATAAATCAAATTATGATAGAGAAGACTCTCCCCCAATCAATCAAGAAATTTCTCCCCCTTTGTGATTATCAAAATAGAATGGGGCATAAAACTTGATTGAGGGAGAAGATTTGAAAAACTAGATTGAGATTTGAAAATCAATTGAGATTCTTGAAATTGAAATGAAAATTTGAATAACAGTATGAATTGAAAGTTTTGAATCAAAAACCAATTGAAATTTGAAATTTGAAACCAAATGAAAATTTTTGAAATGAGAAATTCGAATTGAATATTTTGAAATGAAAATTTTGAAATGAGAAATTCGAATTGAATATTTTGAAATGAAAATTTTGATACCAAGTGTTGAAATTGAAAGTTGGAATGGAAAATTTTGAAATTACAAAAAAAGCTTAAAAGATCCTAACTCCCCCTAAATAAAAACAAAAAATCACCGGGGAGAGGGATTTTGAAAAGAGATGATTTTCGGCCCGGAGAGACTCGCTAGAAGGGATTTTTCAATCCATACTTGTCTCATGGCGGGTCTTCTCCTATAGAATTCGTCCGAATAAAAAATCGATTTGGGTTGACCATACCGGGCGTTTTTACAATTACATTCATAAATAAGGTGCCCGGGTTTTTTGCAATAGTTACAAAATTTAAAACTAGAGCTCCCCCTTACAAAAACAGTTGGAGCATGGGAGGAGGAAGCTTGGTTGGTGTAGCCAAGCCCTTGGGTGGTTCTAGAAATTCGTTGGGAACCTAGGATATTGTTCAAATTTTGTTCCCCTTGGGTGAACTTAGCTAGGGTCTCCCTTAGGTCTTTGATGGTTGATTCCATGGAATCAACATTTGGGAAATTTTGGATTTTAAGGGTCAACTCTTCCTTCTCTTTAAGAAGTTGTTCTTTTTCAGAGGAAAGTTTTTGAAAGACTTTTTCAAAGAAACAAATTTTGAAGAAAGCTCATGAAAACCTTTTTCTAGTTGATCTCTAGCAAATTGGAGATCCTCATAAGACAAATGATTTAAAGAATTTGAATTTGAAGAACATGAGGATGAGGAATCGGAAGAAGTTACCTCATGAAATGCCATTAGGCATTTTGTACCTTGGTCGCTCGAGGAGGAGGAGGAGGAGGATGAGGAGGTGTCACTCCATGTGGCCTTGAGGACCTTTTTCTTTCCTTTTTCCTTTTGCGTGGCCCGTTTCTTGTTGAGTGGGCAATCGGGCTTGTAATGGCCCTTTTCGCCGCACCCGTAGCATTTTACCTTGGGCTCGGATCTTGCGGTGGGTTCTTGCTTTCGCGCCTTGCGAGATTTCTTCTTCTTCTTGTGCTTCTTCATGAATTTGTGCATTTGGCGGGCGAGATTCTCCATTTCCGAGTCGCCGCTTGATGATGAGGACGATGAGGAAGGAGATGAGGAAGAAGATGAGGAGGAGCTTACTTCCTTTTGTACCTTGAGGGCAATGTTCTTTGGTTTCTTGATTGGTGTGCCCTCCTTTTGAGCTTGCCTCCTCATGGTGATCTCGTAGGTCATTAGGGATCCGATGAGCTCCTCTACCGGCATATTTTTGACGTCCTTAGCTTCTTGGATCGCCGTCACCTTTGGTGCCCATGAGCTCGGAAGGACCCATAAGATCTTCTTGACCATCGTCTCGGCTGAAACATCATCACCAAGAGATTTCCTTCCATTGCACACGTCAGTAAAGCGAGTAAACATATCGGAAATAGACTCATTTGGATGCATTGAAAATGACTCAAAATCTTGCCTATACATATCCAATCTAGTGTCTTTGACTTTGTTAGTGCCCTCGTGAGTTACTTCTAAAAGTTTCCAAATTTCATGTGAGGAGGTGCAAGTAGACACTCGATTGAATTCATTTCGGTCTAGGCCGCAATGAAGAGCATTCATGGCTTTGCCATCAAGCTCAAAATTTCTAATGTCGGCTTGGGTCCATTTGGATTCGTCGGGGGTAGACAAAGTGTAACCTTGCATGACTATTTTGTAAATGGGATATCCTATGCTTCTAAGAAAGGTAGTCATGCGGGTTTTCCAATAAGTGTAGTCGGTCCCATCAAAAAATGGAGCACGACCCAATGAGAGGCCCTCGGGGGCGAAAGAGGTTGATGCCATCTTAATGGATCTTAAATTTGAAACCGGGTTAGGGTATTACTCAAATTTCCCTCTGATACCAATTGTTGGGTCGGAAAAAACGGGGAATGATGGCAAGAGGGGGGGTGAATTGCCTTTTAAAAAATTGATTAACAAATAAAAAAATCAAAGTAAAGATGAAGCAGAAATAAAGAGGCAAGACACACAAAATTGATAACGGAGTTCGGCCAAAACCCGGCCTACGTCTCCGCTCCCAACTCAACCGTTGAGAGATTCCTACTGCTTGCTTTTCAATGGTTTTAACAAGAAACCCACTAGGCTTTGAGGTAGCACTAGGACCTATTACAGCTTGCTTTTGAAATGGTTTAGCAAGAACCCACTTGCTTTTAATGGTTTAGCAAGAACCCACTAGCCTTTTTAACGGGTGAAGGCTAGCTCACCGAAACACAAGCCTTTTAAAAGGAAAGGCTTGAAGAAACCTCTTCACACCCTAATGGTGGTGTGAAACCCAAAAGAAAGGGGGATGAGAAAAGGGTTTGGGGTTTGTAGGCACAAACCCAATTTTAAAGCTCAAAATGAATATACAATAAAAAACCGTATTTTGAGAAGCCTTGGGCGCCTTTGATTGGATGGAGATGTTGAAGGCCGCTTCCAAGCTTCTTCGGAGGAGCTCCTTGGATGTGGAATTGGATGGAGCACTTGGGGTTCCCTTGGAGGAATGCACCGGAGGTACGCCAAATGATCCACAAGGTGTCCGTGGGCTTTGGTATGGTTCCGGTGGGTGTCCGGGGCTTCCTTGTCCTTTATTTATAGGCATGGAACCCTTGGGGAGGCTTCGGAGCCGTTGGAGAGGCTAAAAGAGCCGTTGGGAGCCAAGTGGGCCAGCCTGGTCAAACTGCAACGGCTAGTTTGACTGGCTCCACCGGCTGGCCGGTACAGTACCACCGGTTGGCCGGTGTGTGCAAAAAGGCATAGGATTCCTGTCCAGGGGCCACCGGCTGTCCGGTGCCAGAGCCACCGGCTGGCCGGTTGCAAGACAGTAGCTGGCACTGTTGGGAGAGGGTTCCACCGGCTGGCCGGTGCTGAGGCCACCGGTTGGCCGGTGGGGAGGCAGTAGCTCCTCTTCTGTCCAGACTCCACCGGCTGGCCGGTGGTGAAGCCACCGGTTGGCCGGTGGACTGAAAATCAGTCCATTTGGGCCTTCTTGCTTTCCTGAATTGATTCCTATCATCCAAAAACACTTGAAAGAGGATTAGATAAATATGAGGGTGATTGTGATCATGAAAATAAAACAACGAGGGGAACGAGATGTACAACAATGTTCACTTATTATATATTGTTCATTATTATGCATGACTATAATATAATAATGTCCTGGAATATTTGTTGCATTAATAAGGTCATGGTAGATCCCCGCTATGATGAGAAACTTGAAATTCTATAACAAAATTCTTAAATCAAGTTCTCTGGTTGGATGAAATTCTATGATAGGACACATATTATTCAAACCGTCATGTGCGGGTACTCATAATAAGACGAGACTCTCTCTCATGGAGATCACACTTGGTAATCTCCAAGATATGGGGTTATGAGAACAGACCTGCCAGTAGTTATTATGCATGTCCTGGTGTCATTGAACATTACTATCTGCGAGCGTTTGTAATGGTCCTTATACTGGAATATTATCATTAACTCATGTCATGACACTCGCACTTAGATTTGCTGACGATAACTGTCACGAAGACAGTTGGCGGGAAGTAGGGTATGTTTAGTGCGTCATGAATGACATGTTGTTAATGGATTAATCGAGGAAGGATTTTTCCCATCCCTTTATGGATGTTGATATCTTGGCCCTTTGATTGAAATAGAACTGTCGAATGAAATTCCATGGCCATGGTGTAAACGGAGAGTTTATTTCAGGTAGTCAAAGAATGATGGATCAAGCATATAGGTTTATGACACTGCCATGAAACCTTCTTGATGAGATATTGAGACAAGGGGATTAAATTACACAGCAATCGTTCATATGTGGTGATATGTCAATGCGACATCAACTTCTTTCTCTTGGGTTCCTTGACCCGTTGCTAGACAGTAATCTTCGACTTTAGGCAAGCTCTCCTGATGCCAATGAGAAATAGGCCTAGAGGATCACACACTAAGTGTATTCAAGTACCTCATGTAGAATAAAGATTATTCCCATATGTGGTTTAATAATTATTCATGGAATCCTAAATTGTTTTAATGTTTCAGGAAGAATAAAATAAAACAAGTACATGCTGTGTATCTATGATTACACGCCGTGTAGTTTTATTTTGAAAACAAGTACATGTCGTGTATTATTAAATATACATGCCGTGTAGTTTTCATTTTGGAAAGGAAATGAATAAATGAAAACAAGATATACACATTGTGTACATTAAATGTACACCACATGTAGTTTTCAATGAAAAACAAGTACACACTGTGTATTTATTAATACACACTGTGCAGTTTTTCCAGTCAGAATTTTGAAGAAATATCGTTTTATTAAATGATATTTATTATAATAAGTGTGGGCACATGTCAAGTAATTTATGATTCAACATGGGGTTTTTAAAAAGAGTTAATGAAATAAATAAAAAATGTAACATGTTTATTTATTGTCATAACTCTACAACCTCAAACCCGATTATAAATATCCTCACAACCCCAACTCATTTCTAAAGAAAAGAGAATCGTTGTGCACAACAATTCTGGAGAATTCTTTCAAGGCCAAAAGAACATCTTCCTCAAAGAATTCTCTCAAGACTAAGAGATATCCTCTTCCATCGGATCATGATGATCTAAGGCGGACAACACAAGCAAAGGTTTCTCCAAACTAGCACCTAGAGACTCCTTTGGTGATGTCCAGAGATACAAGGTACATGTGTGGATCACCGATAGAGAAAGTCTACACTTGGATTCTGTGATGCAAGTACGAATCACATCAGAACATGGTCAAGAATATCAACGAAGAAAGAACACCAAAAGGTATGTCTTTTCAATTTATTAAATTAATAATAATCAACCTGTAACGATCCTACTTTGCGGTTCCAAGAAATTCCTTTTCTTTGTCTATTTCTGAGATTCGATTCGTGGAGAATGGGGTTTATCGTTGTATTGATCCAGGATTGATCATTGTTAATGAAAAAAATTCCAAGTGGGAACATCCACCCATGCGCTTACATTGCGCCCAAAACCTTTAAATGGTATCAGAGCGATGCTACAACATTGATTATAGTAATTTAATTTTCATTGATAATTTAAGCATTTATATTTGATTCAATTTGAAATAAATCATTCTATGAATCTGAATAAATGAGATCTATTCTTCCTCCTTCTTTTCTCGATTCATATCACAGAAACAAGCTTTTTAATTTTAATTTTGATTAAAATAAAAATAAGGAACTCATCCGGAGGAGCCGCTCATTCTATCTGTACAACATGAGAATACACGATGTTTATTTAAAACTACACTTTGTGTACATGGTCTCAACAAACCGGTACTAGTCCGCCAAACCACGCTGTGTGAATTGATTACACCTAAGTATTTATTACCCTGTGGTGACCAGAATTAAACGACGCATGGGAACCGGAATACACAACATGTATATTGGAGCAACACACTGTGTAGTCTGATCTGGCCCACGTGAAACTGTGTACAAAGGAGCAGCCGCATACCACATAAACTGGATTTCCATTACAGTTACCGTGTAACAAGGAAGTACAGGTCGTGTATGATTTATCTACATGTCATGTACTCCAAAAAATCCAAAGTATAGAAAACATGCCAAATCCCCAAGTGTGTACTTTGGATAAAGGGTGAAAAGAAATACACACCGTGAAAATATAAACTACATGCCATGTATTTTCTAGAAATTTCACCAGGTTTCCTCTGAAAGTACAAAGACCTGTACAAGGAATATGGATGAGAAGAATCTCAAGTAAATTCAGAAAGTAATTTAAGATAAATAATTGAATAATTAAATGATCATAATTAATTGAATTCAAGTGTGACATATCTTAAATAATATAACGATTAAAAGAATTTGAATATGCGTAAATGTTGTTGCATTATATGGATGATCATGATCTAGACCGAAGACCCTTTGTATGTGTGTGTGGTTTCATTTAAATTTGTTTAATTTAAATTCGTTGGCTTGCGAGCCTTCTTAGAATAAAATGTTTGGCATGTGTGCCCATGGTTTCTTTAATGTAAACCCCATGTAATAGAGGATCTCCCAAGCCAGGGGAGGCGGTTCGAAATATGAAGCTGAGGTGAAACCAACCCAAGAAGATACAAAGGTGGACAGGTGGGAGCTGCAAAACATGAACCAACTGGTTCATGGTGTTTTCCCTAGGTCAGGGATAGCTTATCAAATCCGCTAGGTAAGCTAACCAATAGAAGCTCATGATCATGCCATCTTATTTTATTTCTGTTTGATTTCATGGTTAATTTATTATGTATGTGTTGTCGCAATCTCATAATTAAAAAAATAAAAAAACATGCAAAGTTGGAATAAAATAAAAACTGAACTATGCGTAAACATTATCAGAACATGGTTAATCACTTTAGTATTAATCACTTAATATTAACAAGCATGTGATAATGTGAAACTATGAATTAAGGATTAATGTCCCTCAAATACCATATTAAGTCAGATCAATCCTTTTGTTATCTGATTAAGGTCAAGACTCAATAAAACTATGTGTTTGACAAACCTGGGTTGGGAAACTTACTTTTATAAAGGAATCCATTATGAAAGGTTTCAGGTTGACTTAACCATATTACATCAAGAGGAGTAGCCCTTGTTAGACTTGGTGTAATATTGGAGGCATGTGTTGAGGAAATCCTAGTCAGGATTTCAGGATTGGGGAGTCCACTCAACAGATCAAGGAACTGTAAGCTCACAGTTGGCAAAGACCTGCCTACCTAAATACCTTCAAATATCATGACCAACCCTTGTTGGGGTTATGCGAAGGGGAATATAGATCCTTGCCAATATAATGTCAAAGCAACTAGACATTCCAAGTACAATGGTGAGTTCCATTGGGACATGATAAAATAGTGATAGAATTAATAAATTCATTTATTATTTTTCATAAAATGTAATCAAAAGGTACTAATAAATCTGCTCTTTTAATTTGTTGAATCAAAATGAAAAACTCATCAACCACATTTTCTCTGTGACCAATTCTGGATAAAGACAATATCCCCACCGGTAGTAAATTTCAGGAATGGTTTTGGTGCCTTCGAGTTATCCTATGCCATTAATGAAGGTTTTACGTGCTGGAGTCCTCACTTCCTGATTTACCTGCCCAAGGGGCGAGTGGTGAAGATTTCCTTGTCTATGATCAACATTTGAGTGATTCCCTCGACGTAAAATGTTTGGTGTTTTCATCAATGTCTAGTGAGCTCATGAAGTCTCATAAAGACATGGATGCATATACCATGCTCGAGAAGCTCCATGGTCTATACTATGAGAGATCAAGACATGAAAGGTTTGAGATCTCCAAGGCTCTATTTTATAGCAAGCTTGGTGGGGGTGCCCCAGCTAGGCCTCGTGTAGTCAAGATCATTGGTTATATTGAGAACCTAGAGGTTCTAGGGTTTAAACTCATCGAAGAACTGGGTACTGATGTCATTCTTACATCACTACCCCAGATCATCTCAATCATTGTTGTGGATTTCAACATGAACAACATTGAGAAGTCTATGTATGATCTTATTATCCTCATTCGCCAAGTGGAAAATGACATGAAGTGTGAAAAGCCTTATGTCCTCATAGTGAATAAAAGGAAAGGGAAGGCGAAGATATTGAATCCCAAATCTTATTCAAGGCCATCCAAGAAAATGATGATCAAAGGGGAGGCAAGAGAACATTAGGCTGTTTGTTTCGCATGTGGCAAGAAGGGACACTGGAATAAAAATTACGCCCTGCCAAGGAAGAAAGGGGAAGCTTCAGGTGGTTTTGTTATCGAATGCAATCTTTCTTTTTCTACCAATTGGGTATTAGATACAGCTTTTGGTACTCACATTTTTATCCAAATACTAGAACCAAGTAGATTTAGAAATATTGACTGAGGTGAGGTGGATCTATGAGCATCCAACAGAGCTAGACTCGCTGCTATAGTTGTTGGAGACTACCACCTAACATTGCCTACTGGGATGGTCTTAGTTTTGAAAGATTGTTTTTATGTACCCTCTATAACCAAAATCATTATTTCAGTATCTAGATTAGATACTGATGGATTCATCATCATGTTTGGAAGTGGATGTTGCTACTTTTATAATGATAGCATTTCTTTTGGTAGGGCAGATTTATATAACGACCTTTATGTGTTAGACTACACACACCCAGTAATGGAAATCGATGAAAATGTTAATTCACATGACTCATACCACACCCAACGTTGGCATCACCGCCTAGGTCATGTCAATGATAAACGTTTGACAAAGTTACATCATGATGGATATTTAGATTCTTTCGAACTAAACCACTTGGTGAATGTCATGCATGTCTACAAGGAAAAATAACCAAAGCCCCATTTAGTGGGAAAGGTGAAAGGGCTAAGGAGCTTCTAGAATTAGTTCACAAAGAGGTGTATAGACCATTTACAATTGAATCAAGGGGTGGGTTCTCATACTTCATAACATTTTTTGATGATTTTAGTAGATATGGATATAGTTACTTAATCATGTATAAGTCAAATTATTTTGATCGGTTCAAAGAATATAAGAATGAAGTTGAGAACCAGCTTGGTAATAAGATTAAGAAAATCTACTTAGACAGAGGAGGAGAATATATTAATTCGGACTTCATGGATTTCTCACCGGATTTTGGGATTATATCTCAACTCACTCCTCCTTACACACCTTAGTGGAATGGTGTTAGTGAAAGGAAGAACCACACCCTGTTGGACATAGTGAGATCAATGATGAGTCATGCGCCTCTTCCATTATCCTTTTGGGGATATGCATTACAAACAACAACACACATACTAAACCAAGTACCACCTAAATCGATAAATGGTATTCCGTACGAGTTATGGAGTGGACACAAAGCCATGTTATCGAATTTACATGTGTGGAGCAGCAAAGCATTTGTTAAGGCCTCTTCAGGTAAAAAACATGCACCTCGAGGAACAAAGTGTATCTTTATAGTATATCCCAAGGAAATAAGGGGATATAACTATACAACCCCTCAGAAAAAAGGGTTATAGTGGAAAGACACACCATATTCCTTGAGTGGGAGCACATCTCCAAAAGGGAGAGTGGGAGCGAGGTAGACTTCGATGAAGTCGAGGCTCAAGATACACAGATGTCGGTACAAGAAAAGATTCCACAAAACCCAGTGGAAGAATAATCTATTCCAGAGACACAAGAACTGCATAGGAGAATGGGAGAGGTGAGAGAACCAGAATGATATGGTTTTCCTGTCACCTCGGATGCTGACTAATTATTTTTGGACAATGATGATCCTCTTACCTAAAATGAAGCAGTTGAAGGCACAGACATTGCCAAGTGGAAAGAAGCCATGTATTCGGAAATGGATTACATGTACCAAAACCAAGTCCGGATTTTGGTAGATTCTCCAGTTGATGTAAATCTTATTGGTAATAAATGGGTATTCAAGAAGAAACTAGACATGGAGGGGAAATTCTGCACCAATAAGGCACGCCTGGTTGCAAAAGTTTTTAGGCAACGTCAAGGAATTGATTATGATGAAACCTTTTCACCGTTTGCGATCCTAAAATCCATCAGAATCCTATTTTCCATTTCCACTTACCATGACTATGAAATTTGGAAAATGGATGTCAAAACATCATTCCTTAATGGGAACATCCAGGAAGATGTCTACATGACACAACCGGAAGGTTTTGTGACCCCAAAGGATACCAATAAAGAATGCAAGTTGCCGAAATCCATTTATGGATTAAAGAAAGTGTCAAGGTCATAGAACATTCATTTTGATGAAGCCGTGACATAATTTGGCTTTATTAAAAACGAATCTGATCCTTGTGTCTACAAAAGGTATAGTGTATGTGCAGTTGTTTTCCTAATAGTATATGTTGATGACATATTACTAATTGGAAATGAAGTACATATCTTATAGTCAGTTAAGGCATGGTTAGATAAATGCTTCCCCATGAAAGGCATGAGTGAGGCAGCATATATTCTTGGGATCAAGATCCATCGTGATAGATCCAACATAATGCTGGACTTGAGTCAAAGTACATACATTGACAAGATATTGAAGAGATTCAGTATGGAACAGTCCAAGAGATTATTGTTTCCAGTGTCACATGGCATTCATCTAACCATGAAAATGTCTTCTAAGACACATGATGAAAGAAATAGAATGTCATGGATCCCTTATGCATATGTGATTGGGCCAGTCATGTATGTTATTATATGTATGAGGCAAGATGTTGCTTTTGAATTAAGTGTGGTAGGCAGATATCATGCTGATCCAGGAGACCACCATTGGATGGTAGTCAAGACTATCCTTATGTATCTGAGGCGTACTAAGGATATGTTCCTGGTTTATGGAGGAGATGAGGAACTAGTCATCAGAGGACATGTAGAAGCTAGTTTTCAGTCTGATCAAGATGACATGAAGTCACAGAATGGATACATCTTCAGTTTGAATGTAGGTGTAGTGAGTTGGACGAGCTCAAAGAAAAGTGTGGTGGCAGATTCTACAGGGGAGTCTGTGTATATCGTAGCTTATGAGGTAGCTAAAGAAGTAGTATGGATGTGAAGCTTTGTCCAAGAGCTGGATTTAGTACCGAGCAGTAAAGATCTTGTCACACTCTATTGTGATAATATTGCAGTGGTGGCACTTGCAAAAGAGACAAGGTCACATCAACAGACAAAGAACATACTTCGGAAGTATCATCTCTTGAGGGATTTTTCTCAGAGAGGTGAAGTTGCGGTCAGCAGTATTTCCACATAAGACAATGTGTTAGACCCCTTGATTAAAGCCTTGACTCAGCAGAAACATGATCATTATATGAGGTCTAGTGGACTAAAAGTCGTAGGTAGTTGGCTCTGGTCCAAGTGGGAGTTTGTAAGGGTTGGTGTCTTGATAACCAACTATTTTGTACTTTTATTACATGAATGTTCACTTATTATATATTTTTCACTGTTCTTCATGACTATAATATAATAATGTCCTAGAATATTTGTTGCATAAATAAGGTCATGGAAGATCCCCACTATGATGAGAACATTGAAATGCTATAACAATATTCTTAAATAATGTTATGTGGTTGGATGACATACTATGATATGACACATAGTATACAGACCATCATGTGTGAGTACTCATAACAAGATGAGACTCTCTCTCATGGAGTTTGCACTTGGTAATCTCCATGATGGGAGATTTTGAGAACAGGCCCGCCAGTAGTAATTCTGCATGTCTTGGTGTCATCAGACATTACTATCTGCGAGTGTGTGTAATGGTCCTTAGACTGGAAGATTATCATTAAATCATGTCTTGACTCTTGCACTTAGATTTGCAGACAAAAACCGTCATGAAGATAGTTTGCGGGATGTAGGGTAAGTTGGGTGCGTCAAGAATGACATGTTGTTAATAGATAAGTCAAGGAAGGATTTGTCCCTTCCATTTCTGGATGTTGATATCTTGTCCCATTGACTGAAACAGAACTATCGCATGAAATTCCATGGCTATGGTGTAAACAACGAGTTTATTTCAGGTAGTCAAAGAACGACGGATCAAGCATATAGGTTTATGACACTGTCATGAAACATGCTTGATGATATATTGAGACAAAGGGATTAAATTACACCGTAAGCGTTCGTATGAGGTGATAGGTCAATGCGACATCAACTTCTTTCTCTTGGGTGCCTTGACCTGTTGCTAGATAGTAATCGGGGAATTTAGGCAAGCTCGCCTAATGCCAACGAGAAAGAGTCCTAGAGGGTCACACACTAAGTGTATTCAAGTATCTAAAGTAGAATAAAGATTATTCTCGTACATGGTTTAATAATTATTCAAGGAAACCTAAATCGTTTTAATTTTGGAGGAAGAATAAAATAAAACAAGTACACGCCGTGTATCAAGGATTACACGAAGGTGTAGTTTTATTTTGAAAACAAGTACACGCCGTGTATTATTAAATATACACACCATGTAGTTTTCATTTTGTAAAGGAAATGAATAAATGAAAACAAGATATACACGGCGTTTACATTAAATGTACACTCTATGTAGTTTTAAATGGAAAACAAGTACACTCCATGTATTTATTAATACACGCCGTGTAGTTTTTCCAGTCAGGATTTTGAGGAAATATTGTTTTATTAAATGACATTTATTATAATTAGTGTGGGAACATGTCAAGGAATTAATGACTTGACATGGGGTTTTCCAAAAGAGTTAATTAAATAAATAAAATTCATAACATGTTTATTTATTGTCATAACTCTACAACCTCAAACCCGATTTTAAATATCCTTACAACCCCAACTCTTTTCCGAAGACAAGAGAATCGTTGTGCACAACAATTCTAGGGAATTCTTTCAATGCTGAAAGAACATCTTCCTACAAGAACACTCTCAAGACTGAGAGAGATCCTCTTCCATCAGATAAAGATGATCTAAGGCAGACAACGCAAGCAAAGGTTTCTCCACGCTAGCACCTAGAGACTCCTATGGAGACATCCAGAGATATGAGGTGCATGTGTGGATCACCGCTAGAGAAAGTCTACAATTGGCTTCGGCAACGAAATGACGAATCACATCAGAACGTGATTATGAATATCAATGAAGAAAGAACACCAAAAGGTACTTCTTTTCAATTGATTAAATTAATTATAATCAACCTGTAACAATCATACTTTGTGGTTCGGGGACATTACTTTTCTTTGTCTATTTCTGTGATTAGATCCCTGGAGACTGGCGTTTATCGTCTTATTGATCCCAGATTGATAATTGTTAATGAAAAAAATCCCAAGTGGGCACATCCACCCACGTGCTTCTGCTGCGCCCAGAACCTTCACCTGAGTCACAGAGTTGACTTAAATTGTGGAAACTATGATGTAAAGAGTCCACATAAAGATCTTAAATCTTCTTCAACTCTCCATTGGCCAGTGTAGTATTTCCACTACCTTTAATATTTAAAGCACCACCATTAAAAAACTTCACAATTCCATCAACCTTCTTCGTATTGTTATTTAAAAGTTCATAATTTCATGTCATATGGGATGACCATCCGCTATCAAGAATCTAGGTGCTGCTGCTTTTTGTGGCTTTGAGAGTTACTTCTCCAAGATTGGATTTCCCAATTTTCTTCTTCTCATTCCATGAGATATTGGATAGTGCATAGGACACTGATGGCCTTTCAATTATTTATTCTATGTAGTCATATTCTTCATACCCATACTCTTACTCTAGAGGAGGAAACATATTTGTGAGAACAACATCATCTTGTTGGTGAGTATTGAACTATCTTTGAGAGTTGTAGGAATTTATTATGTCATACATTTTTCTGCAATACATAGTTTTATGTCCAAAGTTGGAATAGTGAAAATGGTATCCATATAATCTATTTCTTCAATAAGATGTAGGATATAAAATCGGTCTCCTTTGTTGACTTCCCAAATCATCCCCATTTAAATAGATCCTTACCTCTTCGCAATATGACATGGTATGGCCCAAATAACGATAGAATTGACTCATCATGAGAGGAAATGTATTCTCACTTATATTTATCTTTATGCCTTCTTCCTCAAGAAAATAGTTTGACTTCCTATCATTTCATAATGTTTGAGGATAATCTCCAGCTCTTCTTTCAGTTTGGATTGATGGTTTCTTTTTCCGAACTTCAGGAAAATTTTCAACGTTTCAAACTTTCATCTTGTCTTTCGTTTGGCTGACTTTATTTCAATGAATTGATATCTCATCTTCACAACTGATTCCACTGATTCCCATGCAAACAGATCTTTTATCACTCAATATATTTTCAACCCCATCAGACCCTCGCTTAGATCTTTCCAGTAACTCAGTATCAGATAATTTTCCAAATTGTATTTTCTTCCTTCATTTAGGTTTGATTCACTCTCATGTTTTATCCTAAGAGTAACAACATCCTCTTCAAGTCCCTCTACAGACTTGGACTTCTCCTCTAGTTTGTAGGTAAGGTCATTGATGACCTTTTCATGTTCTTTGATTTTGAGCTTTAGTTCCACTGCATCATTAGTCCTTTCTAGAATTGTTTAATAGACATTCACCAGCTCTTCAAGTCATTTAATTTCAGCTTCATGCTGATAAACATATTCACATGATTCTTCCACTATGGATTTTAACTTGTTTCATCTCTTACTCTTATTATCAAACTTACCAAAAGAATATTTATGTTGTAACTTGGGATCAGAATTAGTTTTCAACTGGTTATCTCTAGATGTATATATCGATGGTTCTGAAATTTCAATGGTAGCCATCATGGAAGCATGGTTTCAATTTTTTAATTCTTGTTCGTCTCCTTTGTATAATTCATTATCATCATCTTCCTCTTCACAGAAAAAACTCTTCTTCTGTACTTTCTTTCCATATTTGAATTATTCATTTTTAAAAATTCTTTTTTTGAGGCCTCTCGATGTTTTAAACTTCTCTCTCATTATATTTTAACATTCTTGAGCACTGAGAGGCAATGTTCCAAACTCTACAACAACTAAAGCTTTCCAGATGTAAATTATCTTCAAATTTCCATTTTCCCTTTTAAACATTTTTGGAAATGAGAGAAATAATTTCTTTTTTTCATCCTCTTCACCACTACTATATCCTAAAATTTTTAGTTTTTCCATGGCTTTGAATTCCATTTCCGTACTCACACAAGTCATAGAATCTTATGGTTTGACTTTCATTTCATATTCCACCAAGATGCTTAGTAGATAAACCAGAGAATGTTTGAAAAGATCTATTTCCTCAAGTGCTAAAAACTATTCATTGTTAAGGGGTGGAGGTCTTCTCAAAATTTTCTTTACAATATTAATGGATTTTATTTCTTCTCATAGAACATGAATTTCTCCTGCCACTTCAGTAATTCGATTGAAGAAGAAATCTACATTCTCATAAGGATGCATCTTGAGATCATCAAACCTATTGTGCAGGAATTAAAGTTTTTCCTCCACTTTGTTATCTCATTTGCAAATATTTTCAAGTTTATCCCACATAGAATTTGCTAAGGTGCTACTAATCACTTTTAGATAGATCTAATAAAAAAGAGCCACAATGAGATCATTCTAAGCTTTAGCATCTGCATCAAGAACATTCCTGTCTGTATCAGTCATAGCAAACCCTATTGGATAAGTAACTTGTATTCATTGTACAGTAGAAAAGAGGACTTGCATTCCAAGATATCTTATATGAGATCTCATTATGTTCTTCCAAATGTAATAAATACTTCCATAGAAGAGAGGGATTCCCCTGACATTGCCTAAATTCTCCATGATGAAAAAGGATAGATCTAACACCAGTAACCTCCCTCTGATACCACCTGTAGGACCCGAGGACACCCTTAGAGGGGGGGGGAATCATGGTGTCAAATTTTTCTTTTAAAACAAGGATATTTTTCCCACATTAATAGAAACTCGTTAAACCTATAATAATGATGAGAACAAATATCAAATAATCACTTTCATAGAGACCACACAACACTTTTACTTGGTTCACCACTAAGGGCTACGTCCAAGGAGCATACACCGATAATGTGTCAGACATACTGAAATCGACTAAACATCACTAGATGTGGAGTACAAAGGTTTGATCATAGTCACTCTATTCCAAGATCACTTCCTTTATAATAATTTATATAATGCTCACTACATCCCTTAGATCACTTTCGTTGACTCCCCGACCTCACTAATTTGAGAGAAGTTCAACTTAGTTTATTGACCTAAAGGTCACTTAAATAAATAGGCGTTGAAGTCTTTGTCCCTAACTTAGAACGAGACTCTTCTTGCACCCTAGACTAGAGTTTATTCTCTTTGAAATCTTTTTTCACTAAAATAAGATGTTCAAAAACCACTCTTCGTGAAGCCCCTTTGCGAGACACACTCCTTCACGAAGCACCCATGCATCCGTGGAACAAATTATATTCACAAAGCTTCCTTGACTTCACAGAAATAATTTTTCAAAACTCAAAAAGTCATGATGAATACCTCATTATCACAATGTACCATTTTTTCAAAATCATGTGCATCAGTTAATACTTATAGCCTCTTCGCGATGCACCATCTCACTTAGAAAGCCATGTTTTCAAAGCACTTCGTGAACTCAAAGAATCTCTGGATTTTTTTCTCAAAACATCAATGGAAATGGAGAGGGGTAGCCTCATATTTATAGGATTGGACATTCTCGAAGCTCCACTACCTCTTTGGGGATTTTCCAGATCATCAAACACATCTTCACGGTGCTCCTCCGTTCACAAAGAACCATGGTAATTATCTACTCAAAAATCGTATTGTCATCGCGAAGTATTCCATCAATTCCCTTTGTAGAGACCATCAGTTTTTCGAATCATTCCATCAACGACTGAAAATATCTAAAACTCATAATCACGGAGAACTCCGTCTCTGATCGTGAAGCATGTCGTAATCACGATGTACACAGTCAGAACACTTTAGTCTTCACGAAACATAATTCTAAAATCCCATCTTCATGAAACTAATGCATTTTCCATATTTTCATAAGGACTCCAAGAAAAACCACTTTTCACGTTGAAATCCAACTTCCAAGTTTTGTACCCCAAAAATTTGGCAAACATTGGGAAATGAAGCCACCTTCAATACTACTTTTGGCTTGAACTATATGATACCTTTTCTTAAAATCTCCCTAGTCTTCCATGTGATGATTGATAACTATTACAAAACATACTCTAATTCAAGCAAGAAACAACCATGGTTCCAGCATTCTTAATTTCAATGGATGTTTTCAATGCATGCTAAATTCCTTAATAACATTCTTAAATACTTATTTTTCCCAAAAACTCACTTGATGTTATTCTTCTACATGGTTGAACTTTTTTTGTGAAAGTAATACCATTTCATCCATTCCACTAGTGAGTTTTTTGAGAGTTTAACACCCAATTATTTTATTCACCAATGCTTCCTCCATTTCATTGGTTTCCTTCTATAGATGTGATTTTTCATCATAAATCCCCTTTATGAATGAAAATATATACATGATAATTTCAATAGGAACTTCCTTCATATGTTCTATAATTCTAGAGTAAAAATAATTAATAATTCCAATTAATTAATACTCACCACAATAAGAGAATAATTCTTCTTCTAGAGGATTCTTTTGAACATATTGTTCAAAACATCTCCCACTAACCTTAAATTTCAATGGTGGTGGATCGTCCTTCCTCCAAATTTGAGACGCTAACTTTCCTAAATTCTAATATTCATTCTTATTATGATTCTTCATCATTTTGGTTGTTGCATTGATGATTCCACTAACTGGATTATCTTTAATTAAATTTAACATAAGAATACTTTTCGAAACTTTTGAAAGTTCCATCATTGTAAACATTATATTAATAACTTCCAAAAATATGTAGTTCATGTAAATTAGTGAAAAAATCTTGTAATAAAAAAATATATCCAAATATATAAATTCAAACATAAATATGTATATAAATATATAAATTCAAACATGAATTACATACTTAAATAAATATATTCATTTATATATTTATATAATTATTTGAAAAAAATATTAATATATCATATTTATATTAAATATATATACATTTTGTAATTGATTAATATAAATATACTATTAAACATTTTTATTGATTAATATAAATTTGATACTTTTATATACATAAAATTATTAAAATAATATTTATTTTTTATTAAAAGTTATGAAAATCATATTTATATATTATATATTCATATATATACTTCTAATATAATTCTTATTTAAAAATATATAAATATGTATCTTTTATTTTCCCATTTAACAATGTTTTTTCATGCTGTTAAAGGTTGAGATTTTATCAGTGCTAAGAAAAACACTGTAAACTGACCCATTAATCAGTTTTCTTGTTTATTAGTATGAATTATGGTAGTGATTATTCACTTGGGTATTGAGAATTATGAGTCACATTTGCATTAGGTGTATTTTGGGATGGATATAGGATTGGATAGCGAGGGATTGAAGAAGGGGACTAAAAATATTTTAACTTTAATCAGACGAGCAACACACATGAATCTTAGCAAACTTCACCGTCCTTTATTGTCTAGGTAATATTCAAAGAAAAAAATATCAAACGGTCCACACAATTTTTATTCCTCACGATAATATATGGAAATTACTGGGAGAGTGTCAGGTCTACTGAATCTAGCTTTTTTGGACATGCTTATTATGGAGCCAGTCTTAGAAGGCCTTGAGGGGAGTTTTTTATACTCTTTTTTGAATTTTTTAAAACATCTTAGGTTAATTTTTTTAAAAAATATAACTTCAAGGCAGTGTCATAGATGCCCCCTTTTCCCTAAAACACTATTTTTTTTATATTTTAATTACTTTTTTTATATATTTAAAATTTTAAAATTTTATTATTATCTTTGTATGGTTATATATATATAAATAAAACTTAATATTTCAACATAATTTATCTTTTATTCAAGTACATGACTTTTCTAGCCTATATAATATAAACTACAGGACAGATATGAGTAAAATTTTAAAAATTGATTAAACATATATCAAGTAGTCCAAAATAAAAATAAATTCTTAAAAAATGTTGGTGAAAAATTATTTATCAGCTTTCTAATCCACTTACTTGAAACATAAATTTTTTTCAAGTGTGTGAAATTGCTAGCCTATATAATATAAACTATGAAGAAGATATGAATAAAACTTTAAAAATATCTTAAACATATAACAAGTAGTCCAAAATAAAAATAAATTCTTAAAAAATGTCGGTGAAATTTAATTAATAAGCTTTCTAATCCACCAAGTTGAAACATAAAAATGTTTCAAGTACGTGATATTGCTGGCCTATATATTATAAACTATAAGACCCATATGAATGAAATTTTAAATATTTCTTAAACATATAACTAGTAGTCCTAAATAAAAGAAATTTCTTAAAAAATATTGTTGAAAAATTATTTATAATCTTTATAATCCACCTACTTGAAACATAAAAATGTTCCAAGTACGTGACTTTGTTGTACTATATAATATAAAATATAAGACGGATGTGAATGAAATTTTAAAAATTTCTTAATAATATTACTAGTAGTAAAAAATAAAAATAATTTCTTAAAACATCTTAATGAAAAATTATTTATAAGATTTCTAATTGACCTACTGGAAACATAAAAAAATTTTAAGTACCCGATTTTGCTGGCATATATAATATAAACTATAGAACTGATATGAATGAAATTTCAAACATTGCTTAAACATATAACTAGTAGTTTAATTTTTAATTTTTATATATATGGGTCTTATACATTATATTTTATAGGGTTTTAAAGTCAATTATGTGGCTTAGGTTCCTCCTCGATATTTATTCTTTTTACTCTCATTTCTGAGTTACATTTCTTACATTCGTTTCATTATAATTTATTTATTTTATATATGAAACTCTTTATTTTCATAAACTTTTTATATGATTAGGATATATTTTAAATTTGATTTACATTATTTTTATACTGTAGATTTTTTAATCTTTTAATGTTATTTTCTTGAAATTTACTACTTATTTCTATGTTTCAAGTAGTCGACCTTGAAAGCTATCAAATATAAATTGTGCATAAAATAAAAATGAAAAATAAAGTACTAGATAAACATATAAGAAGATATAATAATAATAATAGTATTTTGATTTTAGTAGACATAAAAAATGTAAACAAAAATGTACAATCAATTTCTATGTCTGTGGAGAGAGATTCCATCCCACATGGTGGTATGCGAATATGACGTTTTCCTCGAGTGCACAGGGGAGTCTGATGACCAGGAGAAGGTTGATCCTCGAGTACTGGAACGTTGACTAGCACATCCCCCATCTGTGTGTCAGTGGGAGGAGTTGTTAGCTACATCTCGTACTGCCCTCCGGATCCTTCTCCCACTAGGGTGGTAGAAGGACCTGCCTCCATCGCAGTGGGGAACCAAGCATGCGATGGAGCCATACCCCCAGACGGTGATGGATCTAGAATCCAAGGCAATGATAGATCCCAAGGCTGTGATGGTTCTGGAACCCAATATGGAGAGAACTGCAGATACCCTATCAGGAAAGACGGATCCCATGCCACCTGAGCCATATCCTGAATCGGCTGATCCTAGACTACTAGAGGGATGACCTCTGCCTGTGGAATAGGTGAGGCCTCATGGGCTGCATGACGCTATCTACGTCACCGTGGTTGTTGATCCTCAGCACCAGCAGCAGCTATGTGATTTTTCTCTAGGGAAGGAACCTCCTCTCTCTGATCTAGACATGTGATGATCCTCCCGGAAAGTGTAAAAAAAGTTGACCTCGCCTCTAGCACTGTAGCATGGAAGACTGCCCGGTTAAAGACCCCCTTATCATCTTGATCACTCATGCGAACAAGCTTCTCTGTGTGACGTCCCTGTAAAAAGATTAAAATTTAATTAGAATATTGTTCAATAAAAAAACTAATGAAAATTTATTGACTTACCGACTCTGCATCTCTATGCCGGGTTGGGTAAGATGCAGTATAGACTTCAGTCTATACCATGGCGCATACTCAACCTGCTCCGAAAGAGAGAATCAATTCATAGGAACAACCTGAATACGAAACTATGCATGTCTGTTCCAGCAGTCAATAAAGCTGGCATGTACTCGGGACTAGTCATCATCATGCCTCCCTATCAACTTTATCCCATGAAGTCGGTCTGTCTATCTCGATGGTATTGGAATTGGCTATGTAGGGAAAAAATGGCTCATGACTCTATCAGGATATTGCCACTCAATAATATATAAGTGAATGAGGGGCACTACAACCATTGCATCCTCATGACCAATAGGGAAATATGATGGAAATTGGTCTGTAATACTACAGTAGTAGTGCAAAACGGGATGCGGGCCCACGGGATAAGTGGGTTTGGGGTGGGTTTGGTGTGGGGCGGGATTAATAATATTAACCCAAATTTTAAGCGGGTTTATATAGATAGTCTACATGGGAAGCCAACCCGAGGGGGTTTACCAGCACATATATGGGTTGGCCCGCGGTCTCCTTTAATTTTGTTTAAAATAATTATCAGACCATCAAATTTTCAAATATCATGTTTCGAGACCTGCGTTCACTACTCAACACCCTCACTCCACCAATTCCCAACACCTTGATTAACACCCTCACTCATATTCTCGATGTCTCCTCTTTATTTTATTTATCCAACTACTCTTTTACCCTCTCAGCCTTGCACGTTTCCCCTCACTAGTCCTCTCCTCCCTCCCCTGCCCCTTCTGATCCGCCTCCCCCGCCACCTTCACTCTGCCACCCACACTCTGGAAACCTCTCTCTCTAGCCCTCCGATCCTTCATCCCCCACTATGACACCCCCATCTCCACCCTATGCACCTCCACCCCCGCCTTCTCTGCTCTTCTACTTCCACCTCCTCCACTTTGCCAGTCCCGCCTCCTCTACTCCGCCACCCCAACTCTGCCACCCTTGTCACCCCTACTCTGCCACCTTCACACCCTCTGCTCTGCCACACCCTTGTCTGCCACCCCCACTCCTCCACCTCCACCCCACCACATCTGCCCCACCACCCTTCCCCACTACCTCCACTATGCCACCACACCTCTCCATCCACCTCCGCTCGTCCACCCCCACCACCTCTACTCTACCACCTCTGCTCCTCCACCACGCTCCGCCACCCGCCCCACCACCCCCTCTTTGCCACCATCTCCTTCGACTGTAAGCTACAGTAATTATTGTTTTTTTAATTTTTAATTTATTAATATATGTTATTTCATTATAATATATTAATTTTTATTTTTAATGGTTAATATTTTTCATATTTTTATTCTGCTAAATTTATAGCTATATTTTAATAATATTTTTTATCAAAATAAAATGCATCAATACTTTTATTTTATATGTTTTTTAAAATAAATTTTTAATTATCTTTTGATGTTGGATTTGGAGGAAATATTAAAGGAGACAAGGGTCCATGTAATATTGGAGAATCATGTGAAATAGATCGCTCTCATTCTATATTTTTTATCGAGTGTTGTACATTTTATATTCATAACATTAATTTTGAAAATTTGGACTTTTTATGATTAATTATTTATAATTTTATAATTAGATGAAATTTTGAATAGTCATTACAATCATTTTTCATAACAATATTTTTCATGAGGGCTTTTACAAGCCTATTAATATGTAAAAAATTATAAAAACAATAATGAATGTGGGTTTCCTATAGGCTTTCTTGCATCCTCTGTGGGGTGGGGCGGGCTGGTTAAATCCACCCATTTTTATGTGGGCTTTTGCGGGTCTAGCCCGCATTGGCTCAAGCCCACGCGGCTTTGGCCAGTCCTGCCTCACCCCGCCCGTTTTGCATTGCTATACATTAGTATGGAAGCCATGAAATCTGAAATTACAAGTGATTTTTTCATAAAAACACCTAACTAAAAACCAAATTTGGTGCTATTATTAAATATGATAGACAATGATTGATTTTATATACATACTTGATTAGGTAAGAGACTGTCCGACTGTAGCGTTATACGCCCAAATGCTGTCTCGGAATGACGTCAAAATTGTGTGGCTAACACCACCTATAAAATACATCAACGATAGTGACAAATAATTAGAAATTATAGTCAGTAACTGAAAGTCGGATCAGAAACCATTAGAAATGACTGATGATACCAGCGTCCATGTGATGCATCATGCAACACCTCCATCTCGACCACCAGACCGACAAGGTTAGGGAAGAATGCTGGGATGCGCTCCCTTGCCCACATTTGTATAAGGATGACGCATACCATGAGACTTGTGCAGTCCCTATGGGATAACTTGCATAATGCTCTGTACATGAATTCCAAGTAGGATGATCCCTAGCTGTCCATCCCAGCCCGATCAAAGTCTTCTAGTAGGGGTCGATACATCATGTGCACGTGCATCCATAAGTGATCAGTACACATGGTCCTACCAATGAGTAATAATATATATGCATGGGCATAACACATGACCGTTTTCTCATCATAATCATCCTATAAATGTGGAATCTACGACTCCAACCATGGAATAAATATGGACACTTCATCTATATCCCTACGGTCAGAAAAAATATCAACACCTAACAAGCACTGAGCAAGGTCTGGCCAAGATGCACGAGTGAGTCCAATAATGGGTCTCCCCAGGATAGGAAGACTGAGAAGCACTACCACATCCCCGAGGGTGGTGGTCATCACTCCCTTAGGTAGGTGGAATGTGTGTGTCTCTGGTCTCCACCTCTCATCGAGGGCAGCAAGTAGGTGATGATCTAAAAATGCGAAATCTGATACGGCAAGGCCATAGAAGCCAGCACGATGCATGTATGGTCTAATGGAATGTCGAGGCTCCCTATGTTGAAAATAGAGCACTCAACACACCTTGATCAATCAATCTAGATGATCCTCTAACACAACCTACGAAATACGAGTAGGTTTCTGAGTGAGTAGTATGGTATCGTCCATCTGCATATAAACAAATGAAATGAGTTGTATGTTTAAAATGTTAATATAACATTATGGTTAGCATAATGTTATGAATTGTATAATGGAAGACATGACATTTTTTTCACATTGTTTTATGAAATTATTTTTACTAAAAGAAGTATAATTCTCCATTTCTTTTGGTTCTGAATAGAATAAAGATAAAAAGAGGAAATAAGAGAAAAAAAATAGATAGAAAAAATTATGTTGTGAAAACATTTTATTAATGAAAATATATTTGTAAGAATTTTATAGATTAATATGTGATTTAAGATAATATACCTAGGTTTTTTTTATTTTTTGTATGGTTTTAGGGTTTAGGTTTGTGATTTTTGGGTTGGGGTTTTTGTTTGACAGTTTAGGGTTTTGAATTTTGATATTAAGGTTTAGGAAACATGTTTCTGGGTTTAGTGTTTTGATTTTCGGTTTTTGGGTTTAGAAAGCTGAGAAAATAAGAAGAGATAATAACATTTACTTTAAAATATGGGTTAAGTGTTCTGATTTTGGATTTATGAAATAAATTATATAATATATGATTTTATTTAAGGAATAAGGAGAAAGTTATTTCTTGAAATCAAGAATGGTTTTTATGAAATAAGTTATACTATCTAAAATATTTGGTCTTGAATTTGGTTAGACATATTTTGGAAGATATTTATGATTAACTAATTATGGATTGGATTAAGATAAACCATGTCAATTACTAATGATTTTTTAGGAATTTATCTAGTTATCTATATTGAATAACTTATTCTATTCATTATGATACTATAATTTATTTATAGAGTAGTTTATTAAAATATCACACATAATTTGACCAAAAACCATGGAAAATGGAAGTTGTTTCTGGGTTGGGGTTTAGGTTTGAGTGTTTAGGGTTTTGAATTTTAATATTAAGTTTTAGGAAACATGTTTCTGGGTTAAGTGTTCTGATTTTGGGTTTTGGGGTTTAGAAAACTGAGAAAAAAAGAATATATAAAAAAATTTACTTTACAATACGATAATTTCACAATGAAGACAATACATCATTTGGAATAGACTCAATTTCATGGGTTGGACTATCTTCAACCACTCTTGTAATTCTAAGTCTTCGTACAACTGGACGTTGTTGTTGTATAGTAGCAGCATCAACATATAGCTCCATCATGGTACCATTTTACTATTGAGAAAATAAATTAATTTCTTCAACCCACCGCGCTTCAGCCACCAATGGACAAGATAGATGCCATAATGTTTCTGGGAATTGAAAATTTCTATAGCTCATAGACATGATCTCTTGATTGGGTCCCGTATTTAAGGAACCCAAATTCTCTCTTGAAGGTCACTTATGGTTACACAATCAACTATACTAACCACCGTTATTGGTTGTGTATAGTAGAAAGCTCATTGCTCAGTTTGAATAACCTCTCCACAATAGTACACACAGGAAAACATGAATCTCTATGTCAAAAATGTTTCTCTTTTCAAAATTATGATAGTGTAACAAATATTAAAAATGATGGTTTACCATATAATGTTTATTAGACTTTAATTGTAGGATGCCTTTCTATACCAAAAAATACACTAGTAATGTTTCATTATATAAAATTTTATTAGAATATAAGTCACATAACATTTAGGAAAATGAGGTAAAAAGAATAAGAAACATCAAATTAGTCTATTTATCATTGAAAAAAAGAAAATTCTGATCATATAATGCAAAATGAAGAAGAACAAACACATTAAATAACACATTAATTCTTTACAACATACAATAAATTCTTTGACATTTTTCAATAGAATGTGATTTGGATGAGATGATTCTCGCTTCAGACGAGGTAAAATCTATTTTATTTGTTATTAACATCTTAATAAATTCTTCAAAAGATATGTAATTCACTTTTGAACTTTCAAAAGCTTTCGACCATATAATGACATATCTTAGATGTCATTAGAAGGCCAAAAACTTGTGAATGTTCAAAAGTTAAGTACATATCCCCTAAAGATGTTATTAAGCTACAAATTACAAATAAGATGAATTTTACCACATGTATGAAGTGAGACTCATCTCATCCAAACCTCATTCTATTTAAAAATTTCAATGAATTTATAGGATTTCATGAAGCATTCGTGTGTTATTTAATGTGTTTGTTCTTCTTCATTTCACTTTATATGATCATATGTTTCATTAGCTAATCATTATATGGATTCATGTTTTAATCCTATGTTATTTATTAATTATTCTATAATTAATCATGTCCAATAATAACTATTATTTCTAAACTATATAATCTTTACGATTCTAGCATTTTAAAACATTTTCTTCTCCATTTCATTTTATATAATCATAATTTTCATTTTATCAACTGATTTTCATAGAACATTTTTTAACTAATCAACCATTCTTTAATCACCATTTAATAATTATTATGTTATAATTTGATTATTTATTCTTTAATCGTTAATCATATTATATTCAATAGTTAATTATAACTATTTAATCATATTTATTAATTTTTAATCCTATGTTATCATTAATTAATATATAATTAATCATTACTAATAATAAGTATTATTTCAAAACTATATATAACTAATTAAAATAATTAATACATAGAATATTTAATTACTAATAATAACTTTCATTCGTTAATTCTTTTTTCCTTATTTCATTCTATAACATCATAATTATCATTTTATCATTGATAAATATAATGATCTGATAGTTCATTTCTTATATATTTTAGTAGTTTATAATGAAAATGTGAATCATATTAAGCATATCCCCTGAGAGTGTCAAACCAGGAGTACAGTAAGGCCAGTTGTTGTCCACCAGTTCCCGTTAGAGTCTATCTCAAAGTGGTTTTTTTAGGTTTTACCCCTAGGTACATCTGTGCCAGAGCCACATCCACTTGTTTGTATCCATTTAGGGATTTTATTCCTTAGATTACCACATAATCATTAAGATACCAAAATTTCACAATACATAATCCTAAGTTAATACTTACTTAATCTATACTTAATATATACTTAATTTATACTACTAACAATAATTATTTCAAACTATATATAACTAATTAAAGAACCTAATAAATAAAATATTATGGACTACCAAAACTACTTAAAAATGAAATATTTAAAACTAAAAATAATTCAATTCAATAAAAAAACATTAAATTAAATAAATAAAAATGCCTATAAATGATGCTTCACAAAAACCCACACATAAAATTATTTTTTTAGAGAGAGACGAATAGAATTTATGAGAGATAAAGGAAATAATTGAGTAAGAAGAGGGGGGGGGGTCTTCCCTTTTAAAGGGAGTTGAGGTGAAAGGAGACATCCCACCACCTCCTTTTCCATGTCATCAATCTTGGCCAAAGGTGGCGTGGGGGATAAAAGGAGGCATTTCCAATTCTGCCTTTGCACATCAACACAAATGCTGCTTCAGTGATGCCACCATTGTAGGGTATTTTTTTAAAAAAAATTACCTATACCTTTTTTTCAGAAAACATATAAAAAAATACCTTGAGGGTGTCATCGTTAGCGCAATAATGTTTCATGGTGAATTCCTTCTGCTACAGCCAAGTAAAGTCCAGTTACACTTGACCATTTCTGGCATCCCCCACCAGTTTGTGGGGCAGCACCACCACATTGTCTTCCTAGGGACTCAAGAAGAATGTCAGCGTTCTTCTCTACCTGCCATTGTTCACCACCGGTCGATGCATCTAACTCTTATACATCCCATTGGAATGTTCCCGAAATGTGTTCCCAATGATTTTGATGAAGGTGTGCAGGATGGGGAAGATGCGGTGCCGGGTGGCATCCACTAGCACTTCCAGGCTGCCGACCAGATCCTAGTGGAGGAGGGTGAGGGAAGTTGGGTCCTTGTGCGGCCCCGTCTCTAGCACCAGATATAGCTGCTGGTAGGATGGGTAGTAGTTTAACCTCATAATCGAATCATTCCTATAATAAAAGCTTCAGAAGTGGCCTCTTCCCACTCCTAGACTCATTCCCATCAACTCCAAGATCTCCAAAGGCACTCGGTTCATGCCTTCACAGTACTCCTGGTACACTACCCTGTCCCACAAACAAATCCCATCATATAAACAACCCGAAAAATAAATATATTATATAATTAATTTTAAATTCATATTTAGTATTATATAAAAAATATTTCAGATAATTATATATATATATATTAAAGGTATTTTTTATAGTTAATAAAGAAACTCTTCATCATCGCTTTTAACTAGTGTTGATAAAACGACCCCTTTATGAGCATTTTTTCGCTAATAAAGGCCACCACACAATATACATGATTCAAAAGTAATGTAAGTCGTATCCTATTAACACTTAATGCTCAATTGTAATAACCAAGAGTTTCAATGCTTTCAAGGGGAGCATGTCTCCCTGAGTATGTGTTTATTATCTAATCACAACAGACACAACACCCCCACCAAACCCCCTAACTTGCTTTTGGAATGTATAATCAGTGAATTGAAAAGTATATATGCATCAAATAAGTTAAACAAATAATTTAAGAATGTTTTAAATGAAACTTTAGTGTTAATTAAAAACTCCCCCTCCATTCTAGCACTTTTCTAAATATGTTCCTCTTAAAATACAAGTAGCAACTCTCTATGATGATTATGGAATTATTCAATTTTAAAATGGATAGTGGGATGGGGTAGAGTGACTGAAATCTAGAGTGTGGCATTTTAGATTATTTAAAAATTAAATAATGGTTAATAATAATAATAATAATGTCAAAAATATTAATAATTCTATAAAAAATATCAATTGAAGATGAATGGAGTGAAAATATTTCAACTTTATTTAGATGAGCAATGGATGTGAATCATAGTAACCTTCATCTTCCTTTATGATTATTTTGGGTTATTAAAATTAAGATCAATTTATATTTTTTCATGATAAATTATGTGTTTTTTTATTATTATGAAAATTAAATTTGTTGTCGGGCCTTATATTCATCAGTCTCCGTATTGGGGTGCACTAGACCATGGCATGGGCTTCCTACTGGGTAGTTTCCATCAACCCTCTATTTCTATCATGCTTCACCCCTAATTTCTACCCTATAAATCCACTATTGATTTGTTTTATGAGTCATTGATTAGCTTCCATCTAATGACTTCGGTTCCCGGTGTTTGTCTTTGTCTGATCATTTGGTAATCTGCGTCGTGCCACCCATCCACTTGTCTACTTCCGTGTGGCCTGACTTTTCCACGTTTCATTTCACTAGACTTATCCTCTGGATCCTTCCACACTCGCTCTACTGACCACATTTCCATCTCACTAGTAGCACTTGATATCCCCCATGCCTCTCCTGCTTTTCTTTTATTGTGTCATCGCTTCATTTATCGAGGCGAGATTTTTACCCCACTACTCTTCCTAATACATCCTGGCATCATTCTATAGAGCTTAGAGAGAGGTATAAACCTCCACTAATCTCGGTTTCGACACCTCCACACCCTATTTCGGTGACCTTATCCGGTGGAGAGCTTGGGACTCACGAGATCAGTGTGGACCACTTCGTGGTCAAGATCTTCCAACCTAAGCAGAGTCACATCTTCTTCAATGCTTTTGGTTTTGTAATTTGTTGCTTTCTTTGTTCGTATTTTGCATTGTATGATCTTGTTTTGTTTTCCTTTTTCGATCTGGTTCTTTAGGTTTCATGCATGAGTCTTTCCAGTTCATGGGAGTATGTTGCTAACATTGAGCTAAATTTCACCACCAACTCTTGGGGTGACTGATAGTTTCTCTGGTCTATGTGTGTGGTTTTATTTCTTTTGTGATTCTTTATTTGCATGTTCTCTATTTTATTATTCATAATAATAACTAATATGTGCTGGAGTTCTTGTCATGGAGTAGGAAGAAAAGGTATGAACCACATAAATCGATTGTGTTCTTTACTTTCCTATAATTTTCATTTCTCTTCTTTCAGATTTTTTAAAAACGATTCTTCTTTTTCTGTAGTGGTTACTTCGAATGAACAAAAGTAAACCTTTTTATATCCAAAAAACTGGAATGAGATCCTGTATTTTTTTTTAACAATTCCTGTTATGTTTGAAATAAAAAAATTTGATGATTAAAATTATTTTAATTCATGGAGGGTAAAAATGAATGCACTTATAGTCCATAATGGACTTGTAGATTCTTTGCACGAAAATAAGAATAATGTATTGATCATCACTACTGATGGTTAGTCTACCACTTATTTAGTTGATGTCGACCCTAGTATACAGGAAAAGGCTCACTTCACTCTTTTGTTAACCTTAGGAGATAATGTTTTGCGTGATGTTTCACATGAAACAACTGCTAAATATATTTGGTTTAAACATGAAAATTTTTTATGCACAAATATTTTATTGGATTACTATATAAAAAGATGCGGCTATATAATTTTAAGATGTCTCCTGAGACTTTTGTGCGAATTCATATTGATGAGTTTAATAATGTTTTGTTGGATTTAGATAATATTGATATAGGTTAAAGATGAATATCATGATTTAATTAAGTTAACTTCTCTTGATGATTCTTTTAAATCATTGAAAGATTCTATGATGTATGGTAGGGATTCCATTACATTAGAGGAAGTAAAATTTATGATGTTATATCATGATCTTCCAAAAATGGTTTGAAGGAAGAATTTAATAGTGTTAAAAATTAACTTCAGTTATTGTATACGAAGGGTCCTATGAAAAATAAAGGATGGAATGATAAGAAATAGTTTAAGAGTTTCCAGTGTTTTGAGTGTGACAATACCAACCACATAAAAATGTACTATCCTAATTTGAAAAACATAGACTGTATGACTGAGTCCAAGTGGTATTCCCAAGGTATGACACTGTGGATGTTCTTTTATTGTTGTTTGCATCCCTTGCGTTAGAACTAGGAACATGTTCTTTGTTGTTGTTTTTTCTGTGATCCAAGGATTGACCCTACTTGTCTTTGTGGGGGAACCTAGTTGGGAATAAAGGGTTTGTGTGGGATGATCTATGCTATTTGGGATTATGTGTAGAGTTTTCTATCGGATTCCTAATCTGTGGTTAGTGTGAGTTGTTTTCTATTACTTTCTTACTATAGCATTATGATATTTTTTTTCATTTTTAATTATTCACTTTGTTTTACTCCTGATAAAGGTTATCTTATTTATAGG
Organism: Viscum album; assembly: GCA_963277665.1. NCBI lineage: Eukaryota > Viridiplantae > Streptophyta > Magnoliopsida > Santalales > Viscaceae > Viscum > Viscum album. The sequence goes on from OY728166.1 coordinate 306,824,927, forward strand.
AATCTTCATGCTCGGGAGTTTCTATTTTTAGATAAATGAATGTAATTTGGGTAAGCTCTATTTAATGTGATTACTTACTTAGTTTACCATCTAAGCATGTTTTAGTATTAAGAAGCATAAGAGTGGGTATGAATAGTTTGTGTGCCACTGTGGAACATGCTAGGTGAATCCATTCTAGGAGAATTCAATATACATAGGTTTATTTTTTGTTAAATAAAACTATCTAAACCCAATAGTAGGCTATTTAGGGGTGCAAGAACACCATCAGTGTTTTTTTTCTTTTTAATTGGGAAAAGGAGAATATTTTTTAATTTTTAGGTTTTCAAAATTAAAAATATATTAATTTTATTATGAAAAATTATATTTTTTTATTATTACGAAAATTATATTGATTTTCAGGCCTTCTATTCACCAGAATCTATTTTTGGGATGCGCTGGAGCATGGCATGGGCTTCTTGTTAGGTCGTTTCCATCGACCCTCTATTGCGGGCCTGCATCCGCCATGCTTGCCACCCTAGAAATCTGTTGTTGATTTTTTTATTAGTTGTTGATTGGCTTCCATCTGATGGATTTCGTCCTCAGTGTTTGAGTTTTTTTGATCCTTTGGTGATCTACATCACACCACCCATCCAATTATTTTCTGCCGCATGGATCAACTTTTTTGTGTTCCATTGCATCGAACTTATCCTTTGGATCCTTCCATGATCGCTCTGCCGACCACGAGTCCACCTCAAATATAGCAGCTGATAGACCCCATTGCCTCTCCTTCTTCTCTTTTATTTCTTCGTCGCTTCATTTGTTGAGCTGATAATTTTATCTCGCAGTTCTTCTTTATCCTTCCCAGCTTCGTTCCAGAGCGCTTAGTGAGAGGTGGAACCCTTCGCGGATCTCAGATTCAACACATATGCACCTCTATTCTGGTGACCTTCTTCGATGGAGAGATTCAGACTCACAAGCTCCGTGTGGACCACTTCATGTTCAAGATCTTCTAGCCCAGGTAGAGGTTCATCTTCTTCAATGTTTGTGGTTTTCTAATCTATTTTTTTCCTTGTTCAGATTATTCATTGTTATCTTGTTTTGTATTTTCATTTTCAGACTGGTTGTTAGGGTTGCATGCGTGAGTCCATCCAGTTTGGGGGAGTGTGTTGCTAACTCCAATCCAGAGTTTACCACTCGCTCTTGGGGTGACGAGTCCCTATTCTCTGATAGTTTCTCTAGTCCACGTGCATGGTTTTCTTTCTTTCTTTTCTCTTTCTGTATGTTCTTTGTTTACTTTTGTATTAAAATAAGTAATTTTTGGTGTTGTTAGTTTCATGGAATAGGAAAAAAGTTTTGAACCACACAAATCAACCGTGTTCTTTACTTTCCTGAACTTTTCTTTAATCTTGTTTAGTCTTTCTTAAAAATGATTCTTCTTTTATGTTGCGTTTATGTAAACTGGTTTATATCTAAACACTTTATTATAAAATTAATATTCAATGATCTAAATATAAAATATAAACTCTTTTTCATCATCAAGATATTGTATCATCGCATCAATATCCATTAGAAGAAGAATAGTAGTGTGTGGTCTGCTGAAGCCAGTTTCTGTGGACGAGCTTATTTTTGGACCTAGTCTAAGAAAACCTTGAGGGTGTCATCATTAGCACGATAATGCTTCAGGGTGAATTAATTCAGCTACGACCAACCAAATTCCTGGAGCACTCTACCATTTATAGTGTCCCCCACCATTGGGGGGGGGGGGGGTGTAGCCACCACCTTTTCTGCCCAGGGGATCAGGAAGAATGCCAATGTTCTTCTCGCCCCGCTGCTATTCACCACCACTCGATGAATGAAAATCATATATGTCCCATTGGAAAGATACTGGAAGGTGTGTTCAATGTTGATGATGAAGGTGTGTGTTATGGGGAAGATTTGGTGCCAGATGGCATCCACCAGTACTTCTAGGCCACCTCTACTACAAATAGTGCTTTTAAAAGTGCTAGAAATCTGTTTTGACTGTGCTAGAAAAGCACTGTTAATCAAAGTAAAGATAGGGGGTACATATTATCTATGCTAAAAATCATTGAAAAAGGAGGTCATTCATCCATGCTAGAAAACTGTTGATAAAGGCCCTCCTTTATTAGTGCTATTTGAGCACGGATAAAGGATACCATTTATCATCCCTCAAAATAGAACTGATAAAGGGGGCCTTTATCAGTGCTCAAAATAGAGATGATAAAGGCCTAAAAGTCTGTGATGTGTGGTTTATATGATAGAACACCCACCAATTCCTACACAATGAACACACACCACCTACACAAAACAACACCTACACATCACACACAAGAATGATGCAGTGCACACAACAGCGCACACAAGAACAAAGCAGTGCACACAAGGGTTTGTAAAAATATTCTATATAAATTTCAAACAATGTTTTTTATAATTAAATTTACAATTATCCAACAAATAGTTAAAAACTTTAAAGTTTCATCCTTTGACATCAGTGATCCCCTCCCTAAAATTTCCTCCCATGGTATTAGTTGCTGAAAAAGTCACCCCAACTCAAAAAATGGTTCCACCCATATAAGAATACAAATATTGTGTATGTAATACACTAAAAAAATAAATTAAACATTAATATGAAAAGATACATCAATAAAATGTCAATTTTTAATAAAAAATTCACATTTGGAGTTGTACAGGTCACACCGTGTGTCATATTGAGTTGGGTTTGATTCCTACGTGTTACAAATGAGTTATGGATCATTATTCTAAAATATCAAAATAACCCTAATGCTTTTTCTTGGTTCTGAGTATGTCCCTTGTTCTTTTACTAAAATTAATATCAAAATTATATGACACATTTGGATTTATACCGATAACATAATTCGTCGGATTGAGGTGTGGTTGATTTCTACACACCACAATTGACTCCTGGATTGTTTTTATAGAGTATCAAAATAATCTGAATGCATTTCCTTAGTTTTCAGAATGTCAGTTGTGTTCTTTTACTAAAATATCATTTAAAACTAGAAACACGCATTTTGAGTCATAAGGGTTGTATCATGCATCATTTTGTGGTGAGACCACATCATAAACATCACAAAGGAGTTACAATTCGCTTTATTAAATTATAAATACAATCATATTGTGTTTTCTTGGTTTTTATTGAGGTAAATGTTTTGAGCTAACATGTCAATTATAAAATGATAATGGACACTTTTAGTCATAGTGGTCACATTTTTCATTAGATTGAGGTGAGGTTAATTACTACACATGAAAAATTACTCATGGATCACTGTACTAAAGTATCAAAACAATGAAAATGTGTTTGCTCAGTTTTTAGTATGTCAGTTGTTCTTTTTTACTTAAATTAATGTAAATTTTAAATGAAAACACATTTGGATTTATACTAGTCACATAGTTTATTAGATTGAGGTGCGGTTTAATCCTACACATTACAAATGACTCATAGATCATTGTTATTTGGTATCAAAATAATCCCAATGTTTTTTCTTGGTTTTCAGTATGTTAGTGGTGTTTTTTACTAAAATATAATTTCAAACCAGAAACACACTTTTTGATTCATACTAGTTTCATCGTACATCGGTTTTATATGAGAACACTTAATTTACATCAAAATGAATTATGAATCACTGTCCTAAATTATGAAGACAATCGGAAAGTGTTTTCTTGGCTTTTGGGGAGTGACATGTTCTGAGCTAAAATGTAAATTTTAAATAGATAACAAACACTTTTAGTCATACCAGTCACACCATGAATCAGATTTTGGTGTGGTTGATTTCTACACGTTTCAAATGACTCATGGATTGTTTTACTAAATTATCAATAAAAACCTGAATGCATTTTCTTGCTTTTCAGTATGTCACTTGTTCTGTTTACTTAAATTAATGTCAATTTTAAATAAAAAGGAACCTTTTGATTTATACCAGTCACATAGTGCATTGTATTGAGGTGGGGTTGATTTCTACACATCAAAAATTACTCATGGTCCATTTTTCTAAATTATCAAAATAATGTTAATGTGTTTTCTCGGTTTTCAGTAAGATTTTTTTGTTTTTTTAATAAAATTAATGTAAATTTTAAATAAAAAGATACACTTTGAGTCATACCGGTCACACCATACGTCGGATTGAGGAGAGATGGATTCCTACACATTAAAAATGACTTATAGATCCTTTTCATAATATATTAAAACAATATGAATGCGTTTTCTCAGTTTTTAATATGTTCGTTGGGTTTTTTTACTAAAATAACATTTCAAACTGGAATCATGCATTTTGAGTCATATATTTCACATCATGTATCAAATTGACATGATACACCTTCATACACATCCCAAACAACTTATGAATTATAGTACTAAATTATGAAGAAAATCAGAGCGATGTTTCTTGGTTTTTAGTGAGCGACATGTTTTGAACTAAAATATCAATTTTTAACTCATAACATAGAATTTTAGTCATATCAGTCACACTGTTATTCAGATTGAGACATGACTAATTCCTACACATCACAAATGACTGATGTATCATTTTACAAAAGTATCAAAACAATATGAATGCATTTTGATGGTTTTTAGTATGGCACTTGTTCTTTTTAGTAAATTTATTGTTAATTTAACATAAAAATACACACTTAAAGTCATAACGTTCACATAGTGCATCATATTTAGTTGCGTTTGATTCCTACACGTTAAAAATGATTTATGGATCCTTTTCCTAAAGTATCAAATAAATCCTAATGTGTTTGCTTAGTTTTCACTATGTCACTTGTTTTTTTACTAAAAATACTGTCAATTTTAAATAAAAATAGACACTTCGAGTCATACTAGTCACATCTTCATGATATTTATGTACATTCTTCAAATAGTTATGTTTCCAATTCATTTCTAAATGAATCTATATCGTCTTGTGAATATGATTCTTTTTTATAATCATGATAATAATGAAAAAATATAAATGCACAAATGATTAATAAATATTTTAAATGATATAGTGATTATTATAAAAAATACCTCTTTAGGGATGTGGGTTTGTTCATGGAAAACGTTATCTTTCATAAATTTACAAACATAAAAACCATAGTCTTTTCTATATTTTTGTTTCCAATGCTACAGAAGCATCGAGAAAAATAACTATTTTTTATATGTGTTTTGATAGTGAAATCTTATTATATATACCATGATATTTATCTAGTCATAGTACTTGTGATGTATCTTATCCTTTCCCCTAGACTCATTCCACACTGTAGACGATATTCATGCACAACCCTATCATAATAGAATCCTCATTAAAAGATAATATAAATTATATAACTAGATGTTTAGTTCTAAAATTCTAGATTTAGTGTATTATAAATTGGAAAACGCCATCATGTGTGGTCAGTTGTTTGGATATCCATGCATTGAACCCAGGAAATAAATCATTGGAGTATCCAAATTTACTATAATGAGAATACAATGCTGCCTAAGAGCAAAAAAAATTATAAGTAATGAATGAAATTAAAATATATTTTATATGATTATATTGTAGAGTTTTACCCCTACATCATTGGTATTATAAAGAGTCTATCATCTGTAATTTTTCTGTTAAACTATTTGAGCAGGCCTACCACTATTTCACCATCTTTATTGAATTGTTTTTTTGTTCTATAGAGGTGACATGAGGACTAACGAGTCCAAAATTTTGTTCATTGGGAAATATATTCAATTGTTTTTCATATATATGCATTTGAAAAAATTGAAATGTATTTAGTGATAATTATCATATTGTGTCATCTTTTATAAAATCAAATCATGAAGATGTGCCTCATTTATACATTTACAACTGAGCCGCCTAGCCAATTATACTCCAGGATTTCACATACATTGTCAGCACTACTGAAATCTAGATCTCTCCCACTAGACACATTTTTATCAAAAAAAATTTTGTGAGTACCACCATCTTTCAACATTTTATTGACATGATCCTATAATGATAATAGATGCAGATATAGAACGAGCGGGTTTAAAGTGTTTTTAGTAGATTTTTTTGATCTGTTGGTTGATCCTTGAGATAATTTTGAGTTGTTCTTTCTTTTAAACCCTTCTCCACATCTGTCTGTAATAACATTCATCAGTTCAGACACTTTTTCATTAAATTTTAAAGGATTATCTTGAAAAATAAATTTGAAATGAATTCCTCTATGTCGACAAGTTTTTTTACAAGCTGTGATGACCACACAATGAATGTTACAAGAGATTGTTCAACCTTATGATTATATTCATCATCATTTGGAATAGGTAGATCAATGATCAAATCAAGGGATATGTTAATAAAAACATTAACATGACCTATTGGAGGTGTTCTATTTTGTATCATGGCATTCTTGATATTGAACATCATAGCCCTCGCAACAAGGCGATGGGTGGGTGTTGATAGATATAAATTACAATCATTTTCATCATGTAGGATATCAATATAGGAAAAAAATTAGTGTCTATATAATTCACAATTCATACAAACAATTATTAGAACATTTATTACCTTAGATATGAAAGGTTTTTGGTGGAAATGGCTCACCGCAAAGCTAGTGGGGGTGGGGTGGGATCTTCATGTGTTGGTTGTTCTTGATTTGTTTATTCTATTTTCCCCCACCATAATTTTTTTTATGATATCTCTTTTCTATTTTATTTGTTATTAAAGGATAGATACTCTTTATATAATCTTTTTAATTTCTTCAATTCGATCCTCTTCTTGTTTCTTTTCTCAAAAAATGTTCAGGGTGTCACCCTAAAACCCGCACCTCTGAAACGACCACACTTTTCAAGCTGCTTCAAGTCCACCTAATGAATGAATGCATACGGTTTGGATATTTTTTATTCTTATGGATATTTCAGAAAGAAAATATTGAAAAATAATAATCATTATTTTATAATATTGATTTAAAGAAAATCAATATTTATTATGTCATACTTACACATGTTTCCTACACTTTTTATGTGTTTTCATCTATTAGTACTTATATGAACCTCCTTCCATAACACATGGTGTGGAATGGAAGTGACTTTGGATTTGGATTCATCAATCTACATATAAACAGAGGAACACAATTATGGTATTTTTTATGTCACATAATAGTATGATAGTAGATTTAAAATACATACCAATTTTTTTTCAAGTGAAGCATACCCCTCCTTGCTTTATGGTAGGGGTACGCTGGTTTTACTGCTCATAACTTATTTTTAGAACTAAGTTGTTGATTTATAAATAAATAACTGTAAATCAAAGAGATGAATACACATATCGACAAATAAAATATTACAAAACACAATGTACCTGAAAAGACTACTTTTCACGATGGATAGGAAATGCATCCCATACTCCTTGGGTTATGAGGTGTGTATAAAGATGAGGTGGGTTGAGGTTTATTTTACCATAGTATATTTAAGATAATCTACAATTAAAATTGTGTGAAATACTCTGTGAATCCTTCCAATAACCATTAATACATAGTCCTTGTGTGAGTCATCTACTATAAATACACTCTACAAGTGATGGTGAAGAGTAAGTCAGTGTTTCGTTATTTTATTTTTTAGTAAATTAAAGAAATGATATTATAATATTACTATAATATATCCCCACATCATTTTCTTAAGCCCGGTGACAACATGATTCACCAACAATACATCAATCAACATGTGTTTTCGAGTGATGATTCTAATGTAAATACTAAACATGGCCTTATTGGGATTAACGAGTTGGACCCACTTATTCCATCCTACCTCATATTTGATGTATTTTGCTTTTTTCCTTATGTATTTTTTCTAACACCATAAAACTATGAAGCTCCTATGTTTTCCACACCACCAGTTTTGCATTGCCTACAATTTCCTCAGTTTAAAAATAATCAATATGTTCCTCTGGAGCTCTAGCATAGGTATGTGAATATGGGGGGTTGTACCTCCACACTACGAGCATAAAAACATGTGGAAAAACATGTTGTTCCTATGAAGTGTGAGCTATAATAGGTTGAGATACTTGTTGTTCCTATGCACTACGAGAAGTAGTAGTTTGAGATATTTGTTTTCCCTATGCACTATGAGCAGCAACAGGTTGAGAGACCTATTGTACCTCAGGATTGGGAGCATCATCACATGAAGAAATCATTATCTGAATAAGTGGTTTAACATTTAATTTATATTACATAAAGCAGAAACGAATAGATAATAACATATGGTAACATGATGTATATTACAAAAAATATATAAATTGGTTGTTGAAATCTATTTATAAAGGATTAAGGGATTTGAACCCTCTATAGACTATATAAATCCATTTGTTTTGGTCTCATCTTATATACAGAACATCATCTAAATTGGGACCATTGAAAAATAATTATGATGTCCTAATGAAAGGGTCACCTCTGTTGAATTTTCATCTGACCGTTTAGTGGTTTTGGTCAATAACAGAACAATTGACCAGTTTCAATTTATGGGATCTGGAACATAAAATACTCATACTGCCTGTGATTCCATTATAAATGGATTGTCTTTGTACCCTTCCTTACTAAAATCAACTTTCACAAATCCTAACTCGTATATTTTAACAGCACTCCTGTTATCAACCCACTCGCATTGAAAAATTGATACTTGTAATTTTTTATAATCCAAATCCCATATTTTCTTGATGATGACAAATTATGACATATTTTCATAAATTGGATTTATGTCCATATCACAGAAAAAGTGCTACATTTCATCCACAAGTGTAACTCCACTTTTAGTCATGGTAATGTATTCATCATGTTAATTAGTATATAATGTAAAACCATTAATTAAAAAAGAATTATAAGATAATACATACATACTTGGTCCTCCAGCTAGCTATCAAATTCATTCTGAAATTGAGTCTGGATTTTCATCTAATTTCTTATATATATGGTCCCAAAACCATCCTATAAAATATCTATTATGTATATTTGATATCCATTTTCAACCCTTGATGGATTCAAATTCCTATGATTTTATTTTTGGGTTTCTACATATGGGTGAACATTCAAAATATTCTGAAAAATGTAAAGGTGAGTTTGCTCTCAGTCTATTATATTGATTGTGACAACCAATCTTCCAGAAATTCGATCTCTCGCAAGCTTTCTAGTGTGAAGAGATTTTGGTGGACCAATTTTTTCCACACTGGACAGGTATTCAGTACCTAATTCAACGGATTCCTCAAAAATATATTTCTTTGCAATATAACCCTCTTGTCATCTTTGATTTTTGACACACCCTTTCAATATATTCTTATATCATTCAGGGGGGTGCATCCATATATAGTGTACATGACCACATAGTTGAATCTCTCTCACCATGTGAACCATCAAATGAACCATCATATAAAATAATTTTGACGGGAAGAACATTTCCAATTCAAATAATATGATGGAAATTTCTCTTTCCATAATTTGAAATTTTTTTCAGTTCTATATCATTGTTGCATATAGATTTGAAGAATAAACAAAGCATTGTTAACGTATAATGAACATTCTTGGGTAAAATGAAACGTAAATATATAGGAATTATATCTTGTATCAAAACAAGAATGTTATTTGATTTCAAACCCTTTAACTTTAAATCAGTCATTGACATGTTGTTCTTGATATTCGATGAATACCCCTATGGAACCTTCATGTTATTAAAGATGTTGAAAAACTGATATCTTTCCTTCTTGGAAAGAGTGTAGGAAGTTGTAGAAAGAAAATTTTGTTTTTCACCCTTCACTAGCACCAACAATTCTCATATTCCCATGTCAACCATGTCCAACCTGGCCTTAATTCCATCCATTGTTTTGTCAGGTGAATTTAGAAACATGTTGATGATACTATCACATACATTTTTTCAACATTCATAACATTAAGAAAGTGTTTGACATACAAACAATTCATTAATAGTAATTCAAAAAAAATTGATATCTTCTTCCAACTAGTTTTCGTAAGGTTTTTTGTATATGGTTTATGAAAAGCAGTGTTCACATCATTTACTTTCTCAAACAGTTGATCACCTATTAGTGTATAAAGTGTTGTAAGTTATTTTAAACATCCATCTAATGATTACTTCCAATATAGTTACTTATATTGTTGGGGTAGAAATCTGTGATGTCATAAAAACACGGTTTTTGATGAATGTTTCAACCTAATTGACTGTGTACTTTGTTCTTAGATGGGACACCTGGGAGTTACTTTAATGTTATATCCTAAAAAATTTATTTAAGAAGGAATGTCATTTTATCATCCCATACAACATGGATCTCAATGTGAAATCTTTATTTCTGTAAGCATCGTACAACGTAACACTTCAATCCCACAATAATTTCAAATCCTCGATCAATGGATCCAAATAAACGTCAACATCATTACCCATTTTTTTTTGTCCTGATATAAGCTTAGATATCATGATGTGTCTATATTTCACATATAACCACAATGGAATGTTATAATTTAACAACATAACTAGCCATGTACTTTGAGTGATTATTTGAAAAGAAAAAAGGATTCACTCCATCTGTAGAAAATGGAAGATGAATGTTTCTCAACTCATTTACAAAATTAGGATACTCATGATCTATTATCTTCCACTGAGGAGAGTCTTCCAGGTGATGTAGTTTCCAATATTTATTTCTTATGCCTGTTTGCCACGTTAATCACCCTACAATCTCCTCACTTCTTTATAGGCACTAAAACCATGGAATGATTGGAAAGTACCACACAAATTTTGTGAAACCGTATTCTTCTTTATTATATAGAGAATCACCACATTTTGGGAATTATATAAGTTATTTGTGGTCCTTTTGAAAAAGTATACATTGATTCAGTCATGCATCTATTCTTTCATAGATCATACCCATCGAGTGTAGAACTCATTTGACATAGTATTTTCAGATCGATAACACATTATCTTCTAGTATCATGTCATTCAAGAGAGCAATTAATTCTATAAAACCAATGACACTCCATCTGTTGCATGATTTAGAATTATATAACTTTAGAAAAACTGAAAATGCAATATATTTAGTGAAACCATCATAAAAAGGCGTCATTGCACAACTCTTAAAATACTCCAACAGTTTTGGGCAATCATGAAGTTCATCTTCAATTTTCCTTGTCATTTCCTCAACATGATCTTCATCATTATTCACATCTGTAATCACATCCTCGATATGGTATTCTTCATTTTCCACAGTTGTAATCATATCATATGATCCATAAAATGCACTATTATCCCATCCACTAGATATATTTTCATTTTCCCTATGTTTATTCCAATATTTGTAAATTTGATCTATTCTTTGACAGATCAAGTGTTCTTACAACTCCTCTAGACTAACTTGTCTTGATTAAAAATTTAAATACCCAACCCTATTTTCTTGGACCCAGTGCCTAATTTCATTACATCGTATTACAAGAAAGTTGTATCCCAATTGAAAAAATAGTTTAGTATATTTGGAAATCTAGATACATACATAAGTTAAACATTACAAATTGAAATGAAATACAATATATATGTTTCATTGGGAACATCCACAACTTTAAGTTTACCCCTGTAGGTCATTCATAATAAACTTCTTTATGTCCTGAGAAAATTAAACATATAAAAGGGTTGAGCTTAAACACTTAGTAAAGGTAAACAATACAGCAGAAGATTTCATAAACATAATCATTAGGCATGCTGAATAATTAAAAACACGTGAATTTACAAATAATAAACTTGAACATGTTATGGTAGGAATATGATCTGACTAAATATTGCCACAATAAAACATAATAATGAGTATTCTAATAATTGAATGATGACATGAACTATGAATTTATAGATTTTTAATGATGGAAATGAATATTCTGGATATTCTGAAATATACCACCAAGGCCTCGGCCTAAACCATATCTAAAAATGGGCAATGCCTCAGCCAAGTCCATATCTATTTGTCTCATGAGACCTACCGATTCATCGAGGGGATATAACAGACCCCATCTATATCATAATAAGTCCAATTCATTCCTAATGTGAGTGGGGATACACATAAATAATATATACATTCATATTGAAACTAACATATGATATGTAAATAACTTTCCATGAACATTAAGCATAAACACTAACCATTCATACTAACTTGGTAAATGGTTTTAAGATTGCACATCAATAGTCAAACTAATCATAAACCATTCAATTAAATATGGTAGATGATATCATTAATATTAATCCCAATAATACATAATAATCAACATGAGTGTTGATATAAATGAAGATACTCTTATAAAATCATTGAGTAATTCTTGAGAAAAATACTCTTTTACTTTGAAAAGAATAGTTCTTTTTATAAAATATTTATATATAACCATAAGTGAAGTAAGATGGTATTTTCATAATAAAATAACTAATTTTCGAAAAATAGTTTTTTCTAAAAATGAATTATAGATTTCCCTTGAAAATAGATAAGAATTTGAGAAATTCCCTTATATCGGGACTATATTTCAGGAAGAATTTTTTAAGATCTTTTTAAAACATATAACTACCCATAAATGAAGGTATGATTATGGTTGGAACACATATATGGAACATTCAAAAATAAATTATGAGGACTTCATATGAAATAATAAGAATTTAATTTAGTTAAGTAGATAATAAAAGTAACGCAAATGAAAATGGAGGTTTGGGTGGAAAACCCGTACCTTAAGTTCGAAGGTTTTCCTCACTTGATATTAATGACCTAAATAATCAAACTAAGGTTCATAAATTAATTATTCTAGAAACTCTTGTACATTTTATTGATTTATTATAACTTTATTAGGTTCATTCATGGCCGTTTGATGGGTTAAGAGATTCAATTTCATTATTTGGGACTGTTTTCTTCCTTCATTTTCATTATTGGTTTACTTATATTAATGTATGAATAAACATGTAGAATGAGAATGGTTGTATATATTAGAAATTTTTTGTTATTAGTGAAAAAAAGAATATTACATGTTCATAAAATTCTTTTGGTTATTGGCAGTGAAGATGAATCACTATATAAAACATTAATGACAATTGTTTGGGTTAAATGGCGGTTTTTTGATCCCAACGAACTCATTTTGATTTATAAATTGATATCATATGTGAAAAATGATTACATAACCTTATATAAGATATAATAATTATATTATAGAATTTTTCAACCATAAAAATTGTTTCATTACCATAATTGAAGACGTTAATAAAAATTGAAGCCTCGTCATCCTTGAATGTGATAAATTAACACATCTCGGATGGTGTTTTCATTTCTAGTATAAAAGATGGGGAAATGAGAGATGATGAAGAATTATTCATTTATCATAAAAAAATACAATAAATTTAATTTAATGGAGTCATAATAACATTTGTATGAAAGTAGGTGAGGAAAATAAAAGAAAAAAAGGAACATGAAATGAAAGAAATGAAAAGAGGAATTTACCTCTTGAAGTAATCTTCCTAGAGGGACTCTTTTGGAGAAAGGTTTTGGTCTTTTTATGAGACCAAGGGATACTTGATGTTGTATAGGAGCTTGGTATGATATTTGAGCATAATTTAGTCAAGGAACAAGGAATTATAGGAGTGAAGGGAAGAGGGAATGGGGGGGGGGGGTTATATTGGAGGAGAGGAGGGTTTTCCCATTATTTTACTCATTATTTTTTTGTTTTTTCAAAGTCAACCAATATTAACGATTATTGTGACCCATAATTTTAATATATGCATGTGAGTTTTAACCAAGTGTTTTTACATCATCTAGGATGCTATGAATAGAGAATTTAACAGATAATGTATATATATAATAAATTACCGTATTTTACTATTCATAAAAAATTTAGTATTTTAGAAAAATCCCAAAACATTACCCTAACCATTTTTCAACTTGTAAAATTCAAAAATGAAATCCATTTTTTGAAAATAATTTTCTATATATTGTTAATTTAATTAATAAATAAAACCATAATTTATTTGAAAAATAATGATTTTAAAACTACAATTCGTTTTATATCTCCTTGAAAATTTAATCACGATCTAATTATCTTGTAACCTTAAGTGAAAAACCCCAAGTTTTTTGAAAATAAATATTGAATTCATGAGACACTGTGTCCCTAAAAAAGAACATTTTATAATATAGCCATTAAACACAACTTTTCCTCTTTTAGGTTTTGAATTTCAAAAAACGTTCATCTAGAGTTGTGGTAAGTAAGTCATTTGGAGTTTGATAAAACCAACATGATTTTGTGGAATAGTAACATACCCTTATAAATATTAACATAACCTTATGAATAGTAATGAATAGTAAATTAGACAAAAAAATAGAAACTTCACCTATGGGTGTATAAATACAATTTAGATATCCTAAAAGTTGAAAAAATATCATAGTATATGTATTTGTATTTTTGTATGCAATAAATATTTTAATTAAAATGTTATGATTAATTTAATAATTAAAAATGGAAATTTATTTTCATGAAATGAAATCCTAAATTGTTACTTTATTTTCTTATGGTTATAAGATAATTTTATGGGACCTTGATCAATTTCTCAAGGTGTTATAAAACGAGTTATAGTTTTAAAGTAGTTTTTTTGGAATAAATTATGATTTTTTTTAAAAATTAATTAAAAAATATTTATAATTTTTTTTAGAAAATGGATTTCATTTTTTAAATATACTCATCAAAAAATTGCGAGGTTTAATTTTTTGGATTTTTCTGAAATACATGAATTTTGGGTGAATAGTAAAACATAATAATTTACAATAAATGCTAAATACATGATTTATTGGGTCATAAGTGATGTAAGGATGATGTAAGACCACTATGTTAGAACTCAAATGAACTTATTACTATTAGGGGTCACATGAAACAATACTATTGGTTGTCTTGAGATAATTAACAAAATAATAAATAAAATATTCCAAAACCACTCCTCTCCTCCACTATAAAACCCCCCTCACTTCCTCTTCTATTCAATCCACTCAAGCCTTGTTCCTTTTCTAAGATCTACCCAAATACCCTTCCTTGGTCACTCCCTACATCCACGATCTCTTGGTCTTGCAAAAGACCAAAACTCCTTCCCTTAAAAAGATACTCACAGAGGTTATTACAAGAGGTAAATCATCTTTCATTTTCATTTAGTTTCATTTCAATTTATCTTATTTTCTTATCCTCTCCTCACCTCATCATTAAAAATGACCATGATAACTCTAGTATCATCTATATACTAAAAGTATATCTTTTGAATGGAAGAACCATCATCAATATTCTAACTCTCTCCCTTTTATTTTATAAATGAAATCATTGTTCATGAGGTACCAATTTACAACCTTTGTGGACGACGAAGTTTCGTTCTTTAATCTCTCCTTCATTAAAATTCATGATTCCATTAATATTCAGTAACCAGTATATGTGCATAATATTAAATCATATGACCAAACTAATTCCTAATAGTCAAAATACCGCTAAAATAATCTAAGTGATTGTCATTAATATTTCATCTAATGATTCATACTCATTACATGTAGAAAATGATTTAAATTACCATTAACACATATTTATAGTCATAAATAATTTTTAAATTCAATTCTGGAGATGTACATCCATTCCACATGAACTCCATTACATAAAAACAAGTGAACCGATTATGAAAATCAAGAAAATGAAAACATCGGAACAACATAATTCAATATTATAACTAATAAATATGTTTATAATGGACTTAATAAAATCACGATAAAGAAAATAATTGTCTAATAGGTTCTTAATTAAGTTATTAATAAGTCTAATTTCATATTCTAGGACCTTAAGTTCAAGAGCATAACACATTCAAACTTAAGGTAAGGGTTTTCCACCAGAACCTCCATTTTCATTTGGGTTACATTTATTGCCTAATCACCTCAATGAAATTATTATGTATTATTATTTACTCTTCATAATTTTTTTTTATTTTTATATATAATTTTACAAACCTTAATCCTTCCTTATTTTGTGGGGAGTTATATGTTTTAAAAGGAACTTTCAAAATTATTTCCAAAATACAAGCCCAATTCAAAAGAATTTCTCAAATTCTTTCCTAATTTCAAGGGAAATATATAATTTGTTTTTAGAAACCATTATTTTTATAAAATAACTCCTTTTTTATGAAAATAATATATTACTTCAGTTCTGGTTTTATACAAATACTTTTCCAAGAGAACTCTTCCTTTCAAAATAAAAGAGTATTTATCTCATGAATTACTTAATGATTTTATAAGAGTATTTTCATTTTTTTCAACAGCCTTGTTGCTTATTATGTATTATTGGTATTAATAATATATGATGTCATCTACCATATTTAAATTTATTGTTTATTATTAGATTTATTGTGGATGTGCTATCCTAAAACCATTCTGCAAATTTACTCATAATGGTTAGTGTTTAACCTTAATGTTCAGGGAATGTTATTTACATTTCATATGTGAGTTTCAATATGAATGTATATGTTGTTTATGTTTATAACCGCTCATATGAGGAATTCATTTAATTTATTAGGTTATGGGTGGGTCCCACTATATCTCCTCAATGCATCAGTAGGTCTCATGAGACAAATAGATGTGGACTTCGCTAAGGCCTTGCCCATTGTGATATATGGTTTTGGCCGGGGCCATAATCATTTATTAGATTTCTTGGCCGAGGCCTTGATGGTATGTTTCAGAATGTCCAGCATATGCACTTCCTTCATTGTGAATCTAGAAATTGAAAGTTCATGTGGTTTTTTGACTAGTAGAATACCCATGATTATGTTTTATTATTGTATTATTTACTCAACTTAAAAGAATGTGTTTTCAATTATTAACCATGCCTAATTTTTATGTTTATGTTATATTATGATGTATTTCTAACTCTTACTGAGAAATTGATCTCACCCCTTTCTTATGTTTCATTTTCCCAGTATATGAAGAAGTATGTTATGAGTGATTTGTCGACATAATCTACGAGGAAAGGATGTTTCTAATAGAATAATTTAGTGTTGTTTTTTAAAGGTAATGCTTTGGTCAAAGACCAAAGCACAATTTATTGAAAAACAAGAAAGTTACATGAGTCTAAAATAGGGTTTTTTTTTACAATCTCTATCAAAGAAATCAAATAAATCAGCAGGCAAGGAGTTCATCCAAGTCATACGCTGGTGAACTCCTTTGTTGGAAAGATCATCAGCAACGAAATTCGCTTCACGGTAAGTATGGGTAGCTATAAAATCAATCCCATGAATAGAGTTAAGGCAGTTCATCCAACGAGTAGTATGCTTCCAGGCCAGATGAATTCTACCATTCTAGATGGCATGAATGATAGTGGTTGAATCACTCTCAATCCATAACTTCCCCCCACCTCTTTGAAGAGAAAAGTCAACAGCATGGATGACACCCAACAGTTCCGCCTCCAGCGATGATGAGTGACCACATTCGATGTAGAAACAACCCTGACACTGACCAGTAGAATCTCTGAAGATAGCTCCGCAACTGGAAGGGCCTGGATTTCCTTTGGAAGCACCATCAACATTGACTTTGATCCATCCTAGCATTGGTGCCTTCCAGGGAACTTCGAAGGTGTGTTTGGGCTTTGGGTAAATTCCAGGAACTCAGAGGCGGCGAATGATCTCAAAGTCCCCAACCGAGTTGTTGCAGCATTCTTTTTGAATGAAACAGCTTCATGGACCGCGACAAGAATTTGAGATTTTCCTACATTGAGACTAAAAGTGTGATTATTATGAATAAGGTCATTTATAACACACCAAATCTCATGGATGAGTTCTGCTACTGCCGCCAGTAAGATTTTTTTGATCTGCAAAGAAATTTCAGATTTTGTGCAGTTTTTAAGAAACACAAAAATAGAATCAATAAAAGACCATCTACAGTTGAATAAATCAAAAACAAAATTCCATAAGGCAGAGGCTGTCGCACAAGACAGGAAATGATGACCTGCATCCTCCCTTTGTTGGTTATATAGGCAACATTTAGAACAAAGTTGGATGCCAAAAACTTGAAGAACAGTATCCGTAGGCAATCTGTTATGGGAAATACGCCAAATGAGAGTGAGCCTAGAGGGTTTAATCCAGGGTTTATTAAACTGGCTCACCCAATGATAATTTTATTCAATATGAGAAAAATTCTGCTTATAAAAGCTTTTAGAGTCAATAATTCCATTTAGGGAAGGTTCCCAGACAAGGAAGTCTCCATCAGGGGAAAAATAATTATTATCAATGATTTGCATAATATTATCAGGGAGATCATGACGATGAATTTGAATAACATATTTTATAGATTGATTAGTGTCCTCAGGAATGTGACTAGTAGGTAACAGTGTTATCAAGGGGATATCATACCATTTGCCACACCAAAAGTTAATTGAAGAATAAGCACCTACCATCCATCTAGATTTCTCCATGATCATATGATATGAGTCCCTGATAGATGGCCAGATGGAAGAGTTAATGAAAGTAAAATTCCCTTTTAAAAGCCTAGAAATAAATCTATGATACAAAAATTTAGTATCTTTAGAAGAGGGATTAATAATATGCCAAGTGAGACGGGTCTGGAGAGCGTCATTGAAAATCTTTAAATTTTTTATGCCAATCCCACCTTTATCAAGAGGTCTACAACAAGAATTCCAAGGTATAGTGACAAGCTTCCTTCCAAGAATGCTTATAGTCCAAATGATGTTTTTAATATAAGTATTAATTTACTTGAAAATACCAACATTCCATTTATAAATCATGAGGGAGTAGACCATTTTAGAGATAATGGTTGATTTGACCAAGCAAATTCTCCCAGCCATAGAGAGAGATTTCCTTTTGCAATTGGAAAGTTGGTTTATAATCTGATCAATAATATTAGCAAAATAGCTAGCTTTGGGTCTCCCCCAAAAAATTAGAACTCCCAAATAAGTGAAAGGAAAGAGACCCTCTTTAATAACCAAATAAGAGGTAATGCTTGTTTTCCTTCCAACAGGAAAATTCTTACCAAAGAAAATGAAAGATTTATTCCAAGAGATCAATTGACCAGAAACATCCTCATAATGTGAAATAGCTTTCTTAAGAATATGAATATTCTTTTGATCCCCTTTAAAAAACAGGATAATGTCATCAACATATAAAAGATGAGTAGGGGCATTAAGATTTCTAGCAACTTTTATAGGTTTGAGCTTACTTTGATCAACCAGATTACTGAGGAGTCTACTAAGATAATACTCAGCAATAACAAAAAGAATAGCAGAAATAAGGTCACCCTGTCTGACACCTTTAGAACAATTAAAAAAACCTCTAGGAGAGCCATTAATGAGGATAGAGATATAAGCTGAATGAAATAAAGTCCTAATACTTCCAATGAAAAGTTCTTGAAAACCAAAGCTGTTTAGAACCTTAAAGATGAAATTCCAATCAATGGTGTCAAAAGCTTTTTTGATATCCAGTTTGATCGCCACACATCACCCTCTATTTTTTTATTTAAAATGTTAAAGCATTCAGAGGTAAGGCAAATACAATCTTGAATTGATCTTCCTTTAATAAATCCAAACTGATTCCAAGAAACAATTCTATTGTAAATAGGATCAAGTCTATTTTCAATGATTTTCGTTGTGATTTTAAAAATCGTGTTAATAAGAGAAATCGTACTGAATTGATGGATCTCAGATTCATTCTCAACCTTAGGTATTAGGGTTAAGAATTGAGCATTGATTTAATGAGGGAGGAATCCACGAGTGAAAAAGCTCTTAACAAGGTTACAAACATCCTTGTGGATTATGTCCCAATGATTTCGGAAAAAACCATTATTGAACGCATCCAGACCAGGAGCACTGTCTGGATTAAGACCAAAGATAGTGTCTTTAATTTCATGATCAAGAGGAGTGCACAGAAGCAATTCATTGTCCCTTTCATCGACCATTAAAGGAATAATATCAGGTTTAAGCACAGTGTTTAAACCTGGACCATTAACAATGTTATAATAGTACGAGATAACATGATCTGTGATGGCCTCTTCAGAGTCATTGATCACTCCATTATTAGAATGTTTGGAAAGAGGATGATTGGTCTTTCTAATTCTTTGATGGAAATTGTAGAATTTGGTATTACGATCTCCATCAGTAAGCCATTTAGTCCTAAACATATGTTTGCGAATATTATCTTTGAAAGTAAGCAAGGAATTAAGTTTGATGGAGATATTAACTTCCAATTGAGGATCCATGTTGAAATCAAATTTGGTGTTTTGAGTTTGGAAATGGCTAAGTTCCTTCTCAAGTAAAGAGATATCCAGATCCATTTGAGAATTTGAAGATTTGCACCAACCTTTGAGGGCATGTTTGAGAGTTTTCAATTTGTGCATACAGGCAAAATAGTCTTGTTTATGTTTCATAGAATTCCAGATGTTATAAATAAAAGCAACACAGTCAGTCTTCGAAGACCAAGCATTGTTAAATTTAAAAGGAAGGAGAGATTTTTTATCACTTATAAGAAGGATAACAAGGATGGGATAATGGTCATAGTTGAGCCTAGGGAGAGTAACACTAGAAATATTATCCCAGTTATCAAGAGCCTTCATGTTGACGAAGGCCCTATGAAGTTTACTAGAAACATTTTTATTATGGTGTTTTCTTTACCAAGTAAATTTATCACCATAAAGAGTGATTTCAAAAATATTACAGTCTTCAATAGTAGTTCTGAACTCCCTAGTGGATATAGAAAGGTGAGAGGGTCCAATATTTTCACAGGGGCTGAGGATGGCATTGAAGTCTCCCATGACCACCCAAGGAAATTGAATGCATTTATCCAAATCAATAAGATCATTCCATAAGACTCTTCTATCTTGATATCTATTCTTGGCATAAACCAACATACAAAAAAGTATGGAGATCATTCCACAAAAAGTCACAGGTAAGATGCTGATCATAGTTTCTAAAAATGTTGACATTTCTCAAAGAGGTATGAAAAAAATTCCTCATAGAATCGGAGTGAGAGTCTCTTTTTCAAGCGCCTAGGAAATTGTAATTGAGAGAGACAAAACGCAAGAAGTTCATTTTGAAAGTGACTTTAGGATCAGAAATAGCAAAAAGAAGAGGTTTGTGAGTGTTTAAAAACATCCTACGAGTGATGGAGGTGTCTTGATTAGCCACACCTTGACAGTTCCAATATAGTAAATTCATTACTAATTGGGTTTTGATTTAGTACCCATCTTATTTTTCGACTTCCCAGATCCTTTTTTCCTTTCATGATGTAGTTTTGAACTTATATATGTATATTTTTTCCATATCAACTAAACTATTCATTCCTTTGGGATACGAATTTCGTGTAATCATTCCAATGTAATGTAAAAAGGCACCAGATCAAGGAGTCTATGGTCGGATCATTATAGTTGGAATCAAAGGAAGTTTGGTAGAAAATTTGGAAACTAGATATTGAGTACCGAGATTAGGAAACAAATCACTAATATAGTATTTGAGGATAATCATACAAGAACATCCTAGTATTTTGGTAAGGAATAGATGATGTGGATCTTTCTAGAAAATACATTCCTTTTTGGATACTACAATTGGGTGTGGTTCTAGAACTGATGTGCCTAGGAGTGAAAACTCTAATAAGGAGTTTTGGGTTTGAACTAGGGTATCCTAGTACACGACAACTAGCTTTACTATGCACATGGTTTGACACTCTTGGGGGATATTATTAGGAAAATTCACATTTTCTTTACAAGCCACTATGAGGGATTTAAATGTAATTTTTTCTCAAAAAAACCATGTTTATGATTATGAGATTACCTATACATAGTATTTAAATTTATTCTATGCATTTTCTTGAGGTAATATTATACATTATGATTCAAAACCTAATCTAGTGTATGCCGTTATTTAGAAATTTCACCTAATAGAAGGAATGGAACCCGCATGAATGTGCATATCCCATGTAAGGATTGCCCTGTGATGAAAGATAATGGTGTTGGCTCTGGTGCTGCGACTGGTGTAGAGAAACTTATAATGATACTCAGAAAACATATACAAGTTATGAAAAATAACCTTACCCATATAGAGCATCCAGATCCACCACATGGAGGAGCTTTTTTAGATCTCTTTATGCGACAACAACCTCCATCATTCAATGGGACTATAAACCCATTTGTAGCTGTGAAGTGGATAAGTTCCCTAGAGAAGATATTTCTCACTTTAGGATGTAACAAAATTGATAAGGTCTTCATGGAAGTTTATCATCTATCGGGGGATGTGGATCAGTGATGGTCGTTAATCCAAAACACAAAGGATGAGGAAGAGATAGAAGAGATGGAACAGAGGGACTTTAAGGGAATATTCGTAGAGAAATACATTCCTCGTGAACAGTGAGTAGATATGGAAAGAAAATTTCTGAATTTGAATCAAAATGTGGATTAGAACGTTTCAATGTATGAAGATAACTTCAAACGGTTTGAAAGACATTATGTGGACTACATAAAAAATATTTGGAGTAAGATTGATCGATTATTTTTTTGCCTAAATCCATTCCTTTAATGAGAACCAGTCTCCTAAATTTTTTCATCATATGAGGAGATAGTTTCATGTTCTATCAGGACAAAAAAAGGAATTCTCTATGTCTTGTGACTTTAAGCGTAAGAAAGAGAAGAAGAGGGTTGCTGAAAAATATGGAAAAGAATGTAAGTAAATTGCGAATAAGGGAAGAGTTGAATTTCCACCCTATGATAATTTTTGAAGCAAACACCTTGGTTCCTAATTAAAAGGAAAAGTAGTATGCTACAAATGTGGAAAGAAAGTCCATTTTGCTAGTGATTATAAGGGGAAGAAATAATCTATTAATTTTCAGTGCTATAATTGTCGGGAGATGTGACACTATGCTAATGATTTTTCAATGCGTCTAGGAAACATGCAACAGAAAAGGCCCAGAGAGCATGGATAAGCTTATGTGATCAAAACCACTAATATTGAAGTTCCTAATGATGTGGTTGAAGGTACTTTAATCATTTCCTCAAATTTAGTCAATGCTTTATTTAATTTTGGATAATATCATTCCTTCATATCTTCTCAGTTTTCCATGAAAATTAAATATTTCCAATTTGATTTGTTATGGGAGTTGTCAGTAAGAACTCCTACGAGAAGTATCATTGCAACAAATTTGTGTCAGGAAGTCCCCAATATGGTATATAAACATGCTTTATCTACTGATTTTGTTGGAATAAACCTGGCTGAATTGATATAATCCTTGTTATGGATTGTATTTTTAATAATGATGCAAAAAAATTATTGCAAGAGGTATGAGGTTACTATTTTTGAGGACGATGTGGAATCCCTTATCTTTCGGGATGAAACATCACCATCTGATTGTCATCTAGATCCACCCAATGTATCTCTACTAAATTCAATTATTAGGGAGGAAGGAAATTTAATAAATATGGGTGGGGAGAAGAATGTTAAAATAAAGGATGTACCTACTGTGCAAGAATATATTGACGTCTTTCTAGAGGATTTACTTGGACATCCTCCAGAGTGGGAAATTGAATTTTACATTGACTTAATTCCATGTTCAAGGACCATATCCAAGACCCCTTATAGAATGGGAATTTTTGAGTTAGTGGAACTAAATAAACAACTATATAAATTGAGTGATAAAGGATGTATTTTCCGTAGTGTTTCTCCATAGGGAGCCCCTGTTCTTTTCATAAAGAAGAAAGATGGGTCTATGAGGTTATGAATTGACTACAGAGATATTAATGCTATAACAATAAAGAACAATCACCCCTTACCTCTCATTGATGATATATTTGATCAAATTCATGGAGACCAATATTTTTTGAAGATTGATCTTCAATATGGATATCATCAGTTTCTTGTGAGGAAGGAAGACATTCCAAAAAAACAACATTTCGAACTAGGTATGGGCATTAAAAGTTTACAATAATGCATTTTGGACTAACTAAATCACCCTATGTTTTCATGGATCTAATGAATATAGTTTTCAAGGAATATCTTGATGACTTTTGGTGGTATTTATTAATGATATCTTTGAATATTCCAAAATCTATGAAGATCATGGAAATCACTAGCGCACCATTCTGAAGACTCTTAGAAGAAATTAATTATATGGGAAATTTAGCAAGTACGGATTTTGGCTTCAATGAGTTTTGTTTCTAGGGCACATTGTGTCTAAATATGGAATATTTTTTGATCATGTGATGTCAATGGTTGTGAAAGAATGTCTTACTATTACGAATATAACTGAGGTACTTAGTTTTATTGGTTTAGCAGGTTATTATCGGCATTGCGTTCTTAACTTCTCTCGTTTAGAAAACCCAATGACCAATATTAAATGTAAATATGTTAATTTAATATCAAAAAAGGAATTAGAGGACTTTTTTGAAGAGTTTAAGAGAAGATCAGTGAATGCTCTGTTCCTGACCCTACCATCTAGGAATGATGGGTTTGTGATCTATAGCGGTGCATCAAAGAAAAGAATTGGTTATATCCTTATACAGAATGATAATGTCATTTCGTATGAATCAAGGAAATTAAAATTTCCAAAAAAAACTATCCCATAGATGATATTGAGTTAGAAGTGGTAATATTTTCTCTGAAGATGTGGAGACATTATCTCTACGGTGAAAAATGTGAGATATATGTTGATCATAAGAGTCTGAATTATATATTCTCATAGAAAGAACAGAACACGAGGAAATGAAAATGGATATAACTACCCAAGGATTATGATTGTACTATACACTACCACCCAGTAAAGGAAAACAAGTCATATGATTCATTGATCAGGAAGGATCATGGAGTTCTCAAAAAAATGAGGATTCACATGGATCCATTGTACATGGATCTAGTGAGGATTCACATGGATTCTTTGTATGCCATACATATTTTAATTACAATTGGTTGATTAATTTAATAATTAAAATTGGAAATTTATTTTCATGAAATTTAATCCTAAATGGTTCCTTTATTGTCTTATGTTTATAAGATAATTTTATGGGACCCAAATTAATTTCTCAAGGTGTTAAAAAATGAGTTATAGTTTTAAAGTGGGTTTTTGGAATAAATTATTATTTTATTTAAAAATTAAATTAAAAATATTTTCCAAAAATTAATTTCATTTTTGAAATTTACTTGTTGAAAAATGGTTAGGGTTAATTTTGTGTATTTTTCTGAAATACATGAATTTTAGGTGAATAGTAAAATACGATAATTTGCGATAAATGATAAATACATGATTTATTGGGTCATGAGTAATGTAAGTATTATGTAAGCCAACTAGGTTTGAACTCACATGAACTTATTAATATTAGGGGTCAAATGAAAAAACACTATTGGTTGTCTTGAGGTAATTAATAAAACAATAAATAAAATATTCAAAATTCACTCTACTCCTCTACTATAACACCCCCCACTCCCTCTTCTCTTAACTCATCTCAAGACTTGTTCCTTGTCTATGTTTTGACCAAATACCCTTATTTAGTCCCTCCCCACGTCTATGAGCTCTTGGAATTTTCAAAAGACCAAAACACCTTCCCTTAAGGAGGTTCTCAAGGAGGTTATTACAAGAGGCAAATCATCTTTCCTTTTCATTTAGTTTCATTTCAATTTATCTTCTTTTTTTATCCTATCCTCACCTCCTCTATCCAAATGACCATGATAACTCTATTATAATCTATATACTGTAATTTTATCATGTTAATGGAAGAACCATCATTAATATTCTAACTCTCCCTTTTATTTTATAAACAAAATCATCGTCGGTGAGGTTCCAATTTACAACTTTCATGGATGATGACGTCTCATTCATTAATTTATCCTTCATTACATATTACGAAACCATTTTTATGCTAGAACTAGAAGAAAATATTTGTATTATAACCTAATTAATATTCATAAACGAGTATATGTTCATAATATTAAGTCATATGACGAAACTAGTTCATAATTATCAAAATACCCTAAAATAATCTAAGTGATGGTCATTAATAATACACCTAATGATTCATACTCATTCCATGTAAAAAATGGTATAAATTACCATTAACACCTATTAATGTTCATAAATAATATTTATATTTAATTCTGGAGATTTACATCCATTCCACATGAACTCCATTACATAAAATCAAGTGAAGCGATTATGAAAATCAAGAAAACGAACACTCTGGAATGATAGAATTCAATATTATTACTAATAAATAAGGAAATAATGAACTTAAAAAAGTCATGATAAAGTAAATACATGTCTAATAGGTTCTTAATTAAGTTATTAATAAGTATAACTGTATATCCCAAGACCCTAAGATCAAGAGAATAAACATTTGGACTTATGGTAAGGGTTTTCCACCCAAACCTCCATTTTAATTTGGGTTACTTTTATTGCCTAATTAACTCAATGAAATTATTATGTATAATTATGTAATCCTAAAAAATTCTCTCTTACTTTTCTATATATTTTTTTCAACCAGATTCTTTCTTTATTTTATGGTGAATTACACATTTTAAAAGGAACTTTCAAAATTATTTCTGAAATACAAGCCCGGTTCAAGGGAATTTCTCAAATTCATACCAAATTTCAAGGGAACTCTATAATCTATTTTGAGAAACCATTATATTTATAAAATAACTCATTTTATTATGAAAATAATATCTTACATCAGTTCTATTTTTATACAAATACTTTTCCAAAAGAACAATTCTTTTCAAAATAAAAGTGTATTTATCTCAAGAATTATTTAATGATATTAGAAGAGTATTTTTGTCTGTTTCAACAATCTTGTTGATTCATATGTATTATTGGGATTAATAATATATGATGTCATATACCATATTTAATTGGATGGTCTATTACTAGTTTGATTTTAGATGTGCTATCCGGAAACCATTCACCAAATTTACACGGAACAGTTAGTGTTTAGGCTTAATGTTTGGGGAAAGTTATCTACATTTCATATGTGAGTTTAAATATGAATGCATATGTTGTTTATATTTATCAATTCTCATATTAGGAGTTCATTGGACACATTATTTTATGGGTGTGGACCACTATAGACCCTCGATGCATCGACAGATCTCATGAGACAAATAGAAGTGGACTTGGTCGAGGCCTTGCCCATTTTGATATATGGTTTTGGCCGAGGCCTTAGCCATTTTTAGAAATCAGGGACGAGGACTTGAAGTTATGTTTCAGAATTTCTGGCATGTGTACATCCCTCATTATGAAGAAAGTAATTGAATGTTCATGTGGTTATTCGACTCATAGAATACCCATGATTATGTTTTATTATGCCATTATTTAATCAGCTCATATTACTTCCATAATGTGTTCACGTTCATTATTTGTAAAGGCATGTGTTTTTAGTTATTCACCCTGACTAATGTTTATAGTTATGTTATCTTATATTGTATTTCTTACTCTTACTGATCATTTGAGATCACCCTTTTTTTTGTTTCATTTTCCTAGGATATGAAGAAGTAAGTTACGAGTGACTTGCAGGCATAATCTAGGAGGCATGGATGTTTCTAATGGAATAATTGAGTTTTTTTTCATTTCATGATGTAATTTTGAACTTATATACATATATTTTTTCGAAATATACTAAAATATTCATTACATTGGGATACAACATTCTTGTAATCAAGCCAATGTAATGTAATAAGGCACCGACTCCGGGCTATTGGGGTCAAGCCTTACATTAATAAAATAAAATAATAATATGATTTACTACTCATAAGGTTCATATTACTACTCATATTACTATTCATATTTCTATTAATTAGGGAATGTTACAATTCACCAAAAATTATGTTTGTCTTATCAGACTCTAAATATCTTAATGAAAGAAACCGTGTATGTCAGTTTTTCAAAATTTGAATCATAGAGGTGAAATAATTATGTTTACTGGTTATGTTATAACAAAGTGGTGTTTTTTAGAGACTCAGTGCTTCATTGATTCAATATTAAATTTATTTTCAAAATCTTGGTCTTTTACAAACAACATCATAAACATGTAAAAATTATTTGAGAAGGTTCATATGCATGAACTTTTTCAAACTTGATAAACTCTTTCACTCCATCTCAATACCCTTTAGTGAAATGATTGAAGTCCATCCATTATTTATTCATATATATCCTATTTGATTTGGTGATATTGGAATTTTAAAAAATAAATACACAAAATATTGATATAATGTAACTGTTTTTTTAATTCTATAAAAATCTATACATGAAAGATTATAGAAAAAATACAGTTAAAATATCCTTTGAAAACTATATAAAAATCACACTTGAAATACCATTAAAAAACAACCATTTACACAAATTCCTCTTTAAAATAACACACCCCTTTTAAAATAAATAAATTTGTTCCAAACACTCTCTCAAGAAACAAGAATACCTTTCATTAACATTCAAGGAAACTTCATGAACCAAAAATCTTAATCATTTAAAATGAGTTACAACACTCTAAGAAACATTTCAAAACACTTGAATAGTTTTAAAAGATCTACTTAGGCATTTTCACAAAGACACGGATCCCAAGATATGAACGTTATAAAAGATACATATAAAACACCTTGATTCATCGCAAATCAATCTTTGTTGTATGATTCCATCACATTATTACAAAGGTTGGTGTAATTATAATAATTTCCATAAGAATTTGATATTGTAATACCCACCATTGTATATCCCTTATCCATACTTCCATTATCCAGTTATGTCAATTATCCTTCACCACAACACCAAAGTCCCAACAGATATGTTCCATAGTCAGTGACCACACTCACAACCATGAAACACTCATGATCCAGTTTACTACAAATACTACATTATCCCAATGATCATTGTCTCACACCAAATCAATTGGTTGTACACCCCAATAAATGTGTATATGTCTCTCACATGAAGTACTATTGGTTCCTTCCTTTATAAATACACATAATAAAATCTATAAGCATGAACCCAACTACTAGATTGAGAGTTCTCCCAACACTCTACTTCTCAAGTCCAATGAATCCACATGCCTACCCACAAAGGTGTATTTTAATATAACTATACCTTTGTGATAGAAGACCCCTATAGGCCCAATGAATTTGAATATCAACCACACCCATACAAACCCCTAAAAAATAGTAGTCAACTAAGCCCCCAATATAATACATGATAGATAACACCTTCTAGGAGTTTCCCATTCTCCATTATAGGGGTTTGGATCAACATACCTGAATCATGAACCTTCAAGACTGTTATAAGAACCTACGATAGTGCTGAAAATTAGGAAAGATGTTATAAGATATAAACTAAAAGGAGCATAAAGTAGGATGAGGATACATTTTAGAAAGAAACCTAAGAATATAAATGAATAATAGAAATGAAATAGAAGATGAGCGGTTAGTTAGTGAAGAAGAACAACTAAAATATCATCAACTACTACCATTTCAAGGGAGTTAAAGGACATGAGAGTAGAATGAAATATGAGATAAATTTTTAGAGTTGATTAAGAAATAATAAATTAACATAGCATTTTTTGAGGCTATAGTGAACATGTACACCTATACAAAATTTGTGAATGAATTTGTTTATGAAAAGATAAATCCAATGGAATTGGGTACCATAACATTGATGGGGTGTTGTTATATTTTTGGATAAAGAATCCTATTGAAGAAGTAATGTGATCTCGTTAACTCTTCCATTCGGATTAATATGGTGTATAATGAGTTTGGTAATGCTTTGAGTGGATTATGAGTTAGAATGATTGTAATGTCTTACTTCATATCTAAAATTTCGGGATTGAGAAAGATTAATCCTACTCGTGTTATGATTTAAATTATAAATAAGACATTCTGACATCCACTGGGATTTCTTGAGGATTTCATTTTCTAGGTGGACACGTTAAAATTCCCAGTGTACATTCGTTTGATGGACATGGAAAAAGAGAAGGTTATTAAAATCGTACGAGGACCATACCCATAAATGGTTGGTAATTGATATAATTTCAAAATTGCGGAGTAATTCATTAGAGTTAGTGGAGTAAAGGTGACGTTCAATATACATCAGACAATGAAAACTCGGGATAAAAAAGTACATGAGTAGGGAGAATATATATTACAAGTACTTGAGGATACTATTTTCCTTGGAAAATTATTTTATATAGAAACATTAGTTAATAAATAAGTCGGTGAAAAATATGTATGGATTTAAAAAAGGATTTTTTAGATACTTCATACAACCAAACCTTAATTTTCTATGAAATCACACATAGAAAAGCATATTTCACGTTAATCCTACATGCCTAGAATGATGCATGGGAATGGGACTCTTACCAATAATACAAGATCCAAAACCCTTAAATCATAATATTCAAACTCAAGTGTATCACCAAAGGTGAAATCATACAATAATAAAAATGAAAATAAAGAGCAATAATCCCATAACTTCAATAACTTGGACTTCCCATCAAAAAAGTAGTCCATGATAAACCCATACATGGTATGCCCTTATGTTGTGAAACATACCTAATACTCTTAACTAATAACTCCCCAACTCATAAAATAGATAGGCATTGATACCATTTTTTCATGAACCAGAATGGGTTTACCTGACCTATAACCTGATCTAGCATGAGAAAAAACCTCTAGAAACACCCATCTTATGTTCGAGGCTACCAAATAGTCATGACGACAAAGAAAGAACATGGTGGAGAGGGTATTTTATTAAATCAGAGTGCAGTAGCAGTGGAAACAAGGACAACTGTCATGCAATTCATTTACTACACAAACAAGGACCACCAATGACCACGATTATCAGTGGGGCATTTAGCTTGTAGAATTCACAACATCACCATTAATATAAAACTGTATTAATATGAGAATCATATGAGAAAGAAGAGAAAAGTCATCATAGAGGTGTGGATCATCGCACGACGGATGAGCATTCGCGGCGGAGGAGAGGCGTGCAGCGAAGGAGTCCTATAGTGAAGGAGAGGCACGTGACAGAGGAGTCCTCCAGTAGAGGAGAGGAAAACAACAGAGGATAGGTGTATGGGGAAGGTGGGTTCACAGTTGAGGGAATCAATAGGGCGGAGGAGTTGGAAGTGTAGTCGGTAGCAGAGGAGAGGTGTGTGGCCGAGGAGTCCTCCAGTAAAGGGGAGGAGCACGAGGGAGGGGAGCCGCGCCGTGGAGGAGAGGCGCAAGACAGATGAGAGGCGTGCGAGGAAGGTGGGATTGTGGCAGAGGAGTTAACAGGAGAGCAGGAGGAGGAGGTGGTGGTAGTGGCAGAGATCAGCTTTCGCAAGAGCTTGAGGGGTGCGAGGAAGGAGGAAAAAGTTTTGGTTTCTTTATAAAACCCGATGAACCTTTTATCAGCGCTAGCTAAAAAGCATCTATAAAGGTATGTTTTATTAGTGATAAAATAGAAAGCACTAATAAAACATTCATTTATCCGAGGTTTTTTACCACTAATAAAGATAGGAATTTATCTGCGCTAAAAAGCTCTCATAAATATATAATATTAATAATTTATTTATATTTTTATATATATTTATGAAATTATAATTTAAATATTTATAAAATTATATTAAATATACTTATTATATTTATAAATTTTTTAATATATATGAAAAATATATTAATTATATATATTTATAAGATTATAGATGTATATAACTATATTTCTTCTATTTTTATAATTATTTATATGAATATATATTTATTTATAATTATAAATACAAATGAATATATATATATATATAATTATAAAATTATAAAAAATTAATATTTCTAATATTTATAATTTTATTAATGTATATTTAATATATTTATTGTAATTTTCTAATTATTTAAATATATATATATTTATTTATATATATAAATATTAAGATTTGTATTTATTTCTCCATATTTCTATATATTAGTAAATATATTTTGAAATATATTTATTTAATTATATATAACATTATATATGAATAATAAATATAATTATATGAATTAATAATTATTTAAATAAATATATATTTATTTTATATTTATAACTAATAAATAAATATTTATTTTTTGCAATTAAAAATTATAATAATTAAATTATTTATAGTTGAAATTATAAATAAAAAATATATATACATAATAATAAAATTATAACAATTATATTTATAATTTTATAAATATATATAATTAATATATTTATTATAACTATTTAATTATTTAAATATCTCTACATATTTTTAGAATTATATTTATAACTAATTGTATTCATTTATAGATATTTGTATATAAATATATATAATTAATATATTTATTATATTTATTTAATTATTTAATTATTTAAATATATCTATGTTTATTTAGGAATTTTAATTATAAATATTTGTATATAATTATTTAATTATATATTTATAACATTATAAGTAGAATAATAACTATATTTATTATAATTTTAGAATTATTTACATATATATATATATATATTTATTCATAGTTATAATTATAACTATAAATAAATATATTTATAAATATTTGTATATAATTATAAATATATATATATATAATTATAATATATGTATATATTTATTGTAATTATTTAATTATTTAAATATATATAGTTATAATTATAATTATAAGTAAAAAAAATTAGAGATTATTTATATATATTTAAAATTTATTAATTATAAATATAATAAATATATTTATTCTTTAAATATAATTAATGTAATTTTATAAGTATTGAGAACTTAATATAGTATATATATGGGTAACATGCATGAATTAATCATTTTCACCTAGTAAAATATACACAATAAAAATGATCCATCTATGAACAACATGAATAATAAGAATAGTGTAATATATAAATGAACATTCATAATGATACATAACATATATGCACGCATGATCGATATATTTATTGACCACATTCATTAGAAACACACATATATTTAATTATAATCTTAGAAATACTTTAAAAAATAATAATATATATATATTTGAATTATTAAAAATTATATATTAACTAAAACATGCATTTTTTATTTAATGTATTTATTAACGTGTTTTTTAGCACTAAAAAATATACATTATCAACACTTTCTTCTTAACACTAATAAAATGAGTCACTTCCCTAACCCCATTTTGTGGTAGTGCGCCGACCAGATCTTGGCAGAGGAGGGTGAGGGAGGTCGGGTCCTTGTGCGGTCTCATCCCCGTCACCAGATCCGGTTGTTGGCATGGAGGGTAGTAGTTCAGCCTCATGACCAATTCATTCCCCTCATACCGGTGCAACGATAATTACAAGATATAAATAAAGTGCAATATGTGGGAAAATAACTGACACCAGATGTAATGTGGAATCCCCCTAGATGGTAGGGGTAAAAACCCATGGGAAAATAGAAGGATCTCTATGGGGTAAAAGTGGGTACACATTCCCTCAATTATTAAAAAGAGAAAACCCTCATAATATTCTCTCTGGAATAATGGGGAAACCACCTCACCAATTATCACTCTGATAGGATAACCAATGATGAGATTTTGGGTGATGTTGATTCTCTCTACCAAGATGGAGAACCTCCTTTTATAGAATTCCTCACCCTAGCCTACTGCCTTCTCTCGTTGGGAGGTTCGGTGGAGTTGGCCACCAACCACCTACCTTAGTCCCCCCCCTTTGACAAAACATGGGGCGACCACCATCCGTGGAGAAAAATTATGCCAAAACCTCTCCCACATGGAGATTTTATTTAGAACCAATCACATATCCATATCCTTTCTATCAACCAAACATGCTGCTCAAGTCTCTATGAGGCCACAATAAGATCTGCACCATCTGAACTTATCAGAGTTAATCGACTTCATTAGGAAATCTTCCAGATTTTCATTAGTGTGAATATTTTTCATGGCCACACTTCCTTCCTCCACCAAATCTCAGAAAAATTGATATTGTACCCCAATTTTTTTTATGGAATGAAAACATGGATTCCTTACAATGTGTAAGGTGCTCTGACTATCACAAAATAATGGAATATTCTCATGTCTGTGCTCGATCTCCTCCAAAAACCTTCTCATCCTAATAGTATCTTTGCAACCCTATGTAGCTCCAATATACTCCACCTCTATCATGGGTAAATCCCCAATTTACTGTAACTTTGAAATCCAGCTCACAGCTCCTCCTGAAAGAGTAAACACATTACCACTAGTGGATTTCCTCTAGTTAGAAACACCTAAATAATCTAAATCAACATAGCCTCTGATAGTAAAATATGATCCTCTATAACATAATGAAACATTTGAGGTCTCCTTGATGTATCTTAGGATCCTCTTCACCATGCTCCAATGCTCTCGTACTAGATTCTCCATGTACAGACTAATTTCTCCCACTGTATGTGCAATGTCTGGTCTATTAAAAACCATAGCGTACATTAAACTACCAACTACTGATGTATTCGGTAATCAAGACATTTTAATCCTCTATGCTTCAATTCTAGGACTCATCGTTGAGGATAACTTGAAATTATTGTTAAGAGGGGTAGAGATTGGCTTATAGTCTTTCATGTTGAAGAATTTTAAGACTCTTTGTGTGTAATTCTTCTATGATAGCCAAATTGTTCTATTATTTCTGTCTCAATAAATCTGCATCCCAAGAATCTTGTTTGTTGGTCCCAAGTCCTTCATATCAAACTCCCTATCCAATTGTGCCTTCATCTCTTGGATATACTAATTGTTGGGGCCTGAAACCAATATTTCATCCACATACAAAAGGAGAATGATTAAATCATTATCATCTAAACCCATGAAATATGCACAAGGATCCAAATGATGTCTGTTGTATCGAAGCCTTGTGATATAGGAATCAAATCTCTTGTTCCAAAACCTCAGTGCCTGTTTGAGACCATACATAGATTTTTTCATCCTCTAAACCATGTTCTCTTTACCTTCTTCTGAAAAACCCTCTATTTTTAGAATATATATCTCTTCATCAAGATCACCACGAAGAAAAAACATTCTTCACATCCAGCTGCTCTAGATGTAAGTTGTATATAGCACACATCACCTGAACTATATGAGTATTATTCAGTATAACAATAGGAGAAAATATTTCATTTAAATAAATACCTTCCTTATGATCATATTCTTTGACCACCAGTCATGCATGATATATTTACAACTGGTCCTTTTCTTCCTATTTGATCTTAAAAATCCATTTTTTTCGATAGCCTTACTTTCATGAGGTAATGGAACAAGATCCAAAGTCTTTTTCTTGTACAGGGCTTCATGTTTCTCCTGAATCCCCTCCATCCATGAGGATACATCTGGACTCTGGGTCCCGACCACAAAAAATGATTCTCTTCATCCTCCATCAATAAGCAATACACAATATTTCTCTCAGTGACATAATATGAGTGCCATAATAATTCTCTTTTCACCTGAGTTGACCGTTGTGGTCTAGAATCAATTGGTACTTGATCATCATTCTTTGTAAATGCCTCAAAGGAAACTGGTTCTTCCTTTGACTTGTCCTCTACTTAGACTGTTTTAGTATATGTATTCTCCTTCTATATGTCTCAGTCAGTTTTCATTTGCACCTTATATTCTGCAAAAAATGACATCTCTGCTGATGATAAATTTTTGGGAAGTGGTGTCCCACAAATGATGCCCCTTCACACCATCAGTGTATCCCAAGAATATACATTTCCTGGATCTTTAATCCAACTTTGATCTTTTCTAGTCATTAAACATTTCATATACAGAACTTTCAAATGTATGTAACCGGGAATAGTCAGCAGGTTTACCAATCCACATCTCCATCAGTGTCTTCAGATCAATCACCAATGAAGGAGATCAATTGATCACATAACAGTATTCACTGCTTCTACCCAAAATGATTTGGAAATTGCTTTAATCTTAAATATTTCCCTTATTATATTCAACAAGGTTATGTTCATCCACTCCACCACTCCATTCTGTTGAGGAGTGTATGCCACTCTGAACTATCTCTTGATTTCATCCTGTTGAAAAATACTATCAAACTCCTCACTTTTATATTCTCCACCATTATCAATCCTAAGACACATGATCTTCTTTCAAGATTCAAGTTCCATTTGTGGTTTGAATTCTTTGAAGATTTCAAAAACATCTGACTTCCACCCGATTGGGTGCATCCAAAATCTCCTAGAATAATCATCAATGAATGATACAAAGTACCTCACCCTTCCCAGGGATATAACTGGTGCTAGAAAAACATCAGAATTGATCTATTCTAAGATCTCCTGACTTCTCACATTTGACGTACCAAACTTTAACCTGTGTTTCTTGCTCAAAACACAATGATCAAAAAATGGTAATGATACCTTTTTCAGCCAAGAGATCAACTTCTGATCCGAAATAATGTTCAGGCCTTATTCTGTCATATGTATAAACTTATGAGGCCATAAAATTTTCAACGCTTCTATCGAGGTAGTTTATTTAATAACTATTTATGCCTTCTTATACGTTTCAACCATAAGAATATACACATTTTTCGAGATCTTTTTTGACTTCACTACCACTTGTGTGACCTTCACAACTTTCAACACTCCATTATTAGGGCGAATTATGCTTCCGATGTCATCAAATTGTCCCAAAGACAATATGTTCTTCATCATGCCCTTCACATAGTGTACTCATTGGATGGTTTGTACTATGCCACCGCGCATCTTTATTTTGATGGTACCAACTCCAATGATCCTTGGGTGTGATCTTTCCCCATGTACACAAGTCATTTTGGGATGGTTTTATATTTTTCAAACCATTCCCATCAAGAATTCATGTTCCATGTTGCTCCTAAGTCAATAATTCATGTATAGTTGAGAAGTTGTCTTCTTTCGGCAATCACCACTGCTTCACTGACTAATATATCTCCATTTCCTGAAGTACTTACTACATTCCCTTGAGGGATTTTTTCACCACTCTTCTTATTAAAAAAAATCCTTATTAATGTGAAACTTATTTCCAAAATTGAAAAATGTGACATTCTTCTTCTTACTCCTTGATTTGGACCTTCCATGATTTTGGCTTCCACTGGAACAATGCTCCATCATCATTCCTCTCTCCATTGACAGAGTCTCTACTTTGTGTGAAGTTGTCTGTCTGTCCTCCTTGTTCATGCGCCAACTTTATTATTCAAGAACCACAGCTAAAACATCATTAAATAGAATCATATCCGTCAAGATATTGTTGGTGAGGTTGATGATGAGTTGGTCATCCAAATCTGGAAAACTCTGGAGTAGAGTATCCAAAATTTTACAGCCCAACGTCATGAGCTGAGTGAACATGGTATTGAGTTGTTGATGTGGTTAGTCACCGATTTTGACTCCATGATTATCCCCTGAATGAGGATAATATTCATTGTTAATATATATAATACTCATGTGCTTTATTATTCATTAGTGCATTTTACACTTTTAACATCATTTCACTTTATGATTATAATTCCTTCTTAAAATGAAGTATCATATGGATTATTTATTAACATCATTTAAAATGCCCAATGATCTTGATTTTATTTTAATATTTAATTTTATGTTTTCTAATTAAATTGGGAACAACTCATACTTGTCGAGTGCTGGATGATTCACATTGGAAGACCACCAAAATGAGATTTCATGCAAACAATTATAGAGAAGGATGATTGGATACCGGCCCACTAATGAGAATGTGGGGACCACAATACTGGCCCAATAAAGCCCAAATTTCATGGTATTATAGAATACATATATAGTAACAAATAATTATTCAGTATTTATTGCTAATTAGGCCTCCATGGTGGTTATTAATCCATTCCAATTTGGAGATAAAATTCTGGGCTAGATTCTACGGCCCAGAAAAAAAGCCCACCAATTTAATCATATCTCGAAAACCAAAAATTATTTTGGGATAAAATGTTACAGAATGTTATTAGATATTCGGGGTTCCATTTTCTTATTATATTAAACACTCCAATTCGGATATCTAGAAGGTCATATAGGCGCATCTGTTTGGTGGAGGAAAGCTGGATGCAACTTCAAGTCAAGGGTGGAAAAGTCTCCTCTCCCTTACTTTCCACCACCATAGGCCTAAAATACTCATGTTGTATCCTTTTTAATGTTTGGAGCTAGACCCAAGCCTCTTTAAATTCCTATTAAAGGAATTGGTGGTGGATAAGATTAACATATTTTTAGCTTCCATTCACTGTAATGTTAAGCTGTGATTTTGCTGTCTCAAGTTTGTCTTTCACATGTAAGTTGTTAAATTCACTTTAGTTTCTAAATAAAAGTTCTTATTATCCTCATATTTTGTTTTTCCTAATATCAATTTGATATTTTTGGTTCAAGGTGTGAATTTATTCACACCAAACCTTGTGAAATTATCATACAACGGTGGAGGGATCATTATTTCATTGATTTTTTACTTCTCCATTTCCTCCCTCATGAGTCTACTTCCCGCTTCCATTGAAACCATAAAATCAACGGAGGGATAACCCAATAATGGGTTAATCTAATAGAGTAGAAATTGGATGGATTGGATGTTATTTATCACCCCATTTTAATTTATATTTTTATTTAATTATTTTAAAACTTCTTTGTCCTTGTTTAATTTTAAGGCCACATACTTTAACTGCCAATACGAACCATTACCTTGGAGTGCTCATAAATTTGATCCTCCTAGTGTATAAGTGATTAGTAATATGGTGTGTTTGTATTAAACCAGTAAGTGATGAATTTTTTAATCTTCTTAAATGAACCCATCTCAAATATAATAAATTTAAATAGTTGAAAGTGGAATGCATCCAGTCCACCCCCAAGTGATAAACTGGGATCAACTCATTCTTTTAATTTTAATTAAATTAAGTATATTAGAGTTAATTTAAACCCGTCTTAAATCATCCCAAGTTTCCAAATTCATATCCAAGAAAAATCCATAGGATTTACGTGTTTATAGGTTACTTCTTAGGTCTCTAGGGATTAGATAATCCAAGCTACATTGTATGTGACCACTTAACCCTTAGAACTTGGGTAAATTTGGGAGAGACCAAATTTTTGAGCCGTTACCGCGGACCCAATTAAGTAATCTCAACCCCAATTCTATTCTCCACCATTTCTTCTATTCTCATCCAAATTCTCTTATCTTTTACCTTTATTGTTTTTTGTTGGCGCATGTCCGCCTACACCTTGATCAATCAAACTGTCTAGTTTGGGTGGATAGTACTGGGGTTGGGGATTCAAGTACACCAAGGTAACTATTTACATTAGATCCCAATATTTATAATACTCTAATGTCAATAATTGATGCCATTTCAATGGAAGGTCTTCAAAGAAACCAACTCATTATCCCAGGTGGGACCCAAAATGTAAATCCAAATAAGGTAGCCCCAAACTTGGGGAATGCAGTCGATCAAACCATGAATGACTACCTCACACCTTCCTGGACCAATGTACCCTCTTGTATTAGGCATTATACCCTAGGATAAGCCCTATATGTGTTTTCAAACCTCATGTTCTAAACAACTTTCCAGCCTTCCACAAGATGGAGTCGGAAATGCCATACCTTCATGTCAAAGAGTTCAACGACATTGTTGAAACAATGTGCCCACCACATCAACTTGAGTCAGTTAAGTTGAGGATCTTTCCCTTCTCACTTCAAGATTGAGAAAATAATTGGTTAAAAAATATGAGAACTGCATCAATCCACTCATGGGACAAATTTCAAAGATAATTCTACAAAAAATACTTCCCCACCATAAATTAATTTCACTTAAAAAGAGCATCCAAATATTTTTTGAAAAAGAGGGAGAGTAATTATATTAAACAAGGGAGAGGTTCAAATACACCCTAAACATGGTTCAAAATCATTGTTTTTCTATACCTAAACAAGTCAAAAAAAATTATGAAGGGTTGGTACCAGGGCACAAACAATTAATTATCATGATGTGTAATGGAACCTTTAAAAACAAAGCCCCAAATGATGCTTACGAGTATCTAGAAGGACTGGACGAACAAAACCAAACATGGGAAAAATCACCTTACTATGAGAAGACACCAAAATATATTGAAATTCACACACATAGGGAGTAGGAAAGACTTAGGGTGAATCTTTCCGCACTCACTAGGAAGGTCGGGGAGATCGATATTAGGAAGGTCCATTAAATTCAAACTATTGAACCTGTTTGCACAATTTGTGACAAAAATTACAACAAGACAGACAACTACCCAACCATCACTTCTATTAAAGATGTTATTCTACAAGGACCACCAGTAGATGTCAATGCTTTGAACATTCATAAGACAAAATACCAAAACCCTTTCAATCCAAGGTACATGAACATCCAGGATTCTGTTGGAAAGATAACCAACAACCCAACCAACAACCTAGTCAGCCACAAGGACCAAACCCCTACCCTCCACAAAATTTTCAAAAGCAGAACCAGTTCCAACCACAATCAGTCTTTTACCAACACCCTCATATCCAATACCAACAACCCATCTAGCAACCAAAGTATCTTCCCGGGATAATCCAACTAGCACATTCCCCTACTCAATCTTTCCCTCTACCAATCCTTGAACAGTTGTGTAAACAAATAGATAAAATGAGATCAAAAGTCTCATCCCTTAAACATGAACTAAAAACCATTAAAAATGAGAAGGCAACCATGCCTAACCAGGTTTTAATATCCTCATATTTAACTGGATAATACAGTTACACACAAACCTCTCATGAGCAACTCAAAGTAGTGACTATTTTAAGAAGTGGGAAATCCATTGAAAAACATGAACCAACCACCGTATAATCATTTTAAGATTTAATACCACATGATAATTATGAATAACCTCCATCTGATTCTACAAAACCCAATGAGATTGTGAATGAACTAAAACCACACCAAACAATCTAACAACATGCTCCCTTCCCTCAATGCTTGAGAGGAAAATCTTAACTAGAACTGAATGAAACATTGAGGAAAATATTCTCTCATGGTAAGTTGAACATCCCCCTTCTAGATGTGTTCCAAACCATTACGTCCTAGACAATGTACCTTAAGGACTTGTGCACTTATAAAAGGAAACGTTCACATAAAAACCAAGTCTTTTTGGCTGCTAATGTGAGTACCACTATTCAAGGGACTATTCCTCCAAAGTTTAAAGATCCAGGATGTCCATATATCAATGTTCAGATAGGAGAGAATAAAGTTGTCAAATCCCTTTGTGATCTAGGAGCCAGTGAAAACCTCATTCCTTATGCCATGTATGTCAGTTAGGGCTCGAATAACTTCAACCCACATCTTTCCTTCTTTAAGTTGTTGATCGTAGTGTTCATGTTCCTAAGGGAATCTTAAAGGATGTTTTAGTGAAAGTTAAAATTTTAATTTTTCCATCTGACTTTATTGTCCTTAACAATCACCCAAGCTTAGGTCCTAGGGTGAAAAACCCAATCTTCCTGGATCATTACTTCTTAGAAAAAATCAACTCAGTCATCCGAGTCCGAAATGGCAACATGCTAATAAACTTTGGGAACATGAGTCTAGACTTGAAAATCTACAATGAAAACTCTCAAATTGGGAATTATGAAAATATTAATGAGGTTAATTGTATTGGTAGTGTTGATAGAGAACTCAAGGAAACTCAAGGAATTACTGAAGTGTGTTTAAGTCAAGAAGAGAAAGATTTTCTTTATTCACATGAGGTAAATTTTTCTCCTTGGATTGAATATCATTCAGATATATCTATTGATCATTTTATAGAATCACCAATCAATGATAACATGGGTGAAATAAATAACATTGAGTCCATAGCCATTCATGACATTGCATTGGCTTATTTTGTGGATGTAAATTCTTTTTGCAAGGAACCTATTCTGTCAAGAAATATGAACAAAGAAGCTGAGTTCAATACAAAGTCACATCCTTCCATAGGAAGTGATAACCAATATGATCTCGAATTTAAGGTCCTATCTTCATCACTCAAGTATTCATTCTTAGGGGAACATTGATCCTTTCAGGTTGTCCTTTCTTCCTCTCTTGAATCCAATCAATAGAAGATGCTTATGGATGTCCTAAGAAAACATTAGAATGAAATTGGATGGATCGATTCTGATATTCCTTGGATTAGACCACTCATTTGAACCCATAGAATTGTTCTCGAATCTAAATCCAAACCATGTCATCATCCTCAGCGGAGACTCAATCTAAATATTATAGATGTGGTAAGGAATGAACTTCTTAAGTTGATGAAAGCGGGTATCATCTACCCCATTGATGAGAGTAAGTGGGTAAGCC
Organism: Viscum album; assembly: GCA_963277665.1. Classification (NCBI taxonomy): domain Eukaryota; kingdom Viridiplantae; phylum Streptophyta; class Magnoliopsida; order Santalales; family Viscaceae; genus Viscum; species Viscum album. Next base: position 306,867,231 of record OY728166.1, read on the forward strand.
CAATTCATGTTGTCCCAAAGAAAGCTAGAATTAAGGTGATCACCAATGATGATGGTGAAATTTTCCCCACAAGGGTCAGTAGTGGATGGAGAGTCTGTATTGACTATAGGAAGCTCAACTCTTGTATGACAAGAAGGACCATTTCCCCTTTCCATTTAATGATCATGTCCTCGAGCGAGTAGTGGGTCATCAATTCTATTGCTTTTAGATGGATTTTTAGGGTATAATCAAATCATGGTATCATTAGAGGATCAGAGAAAAACAACCTTCACATGTCCATTCGACACTTTTTCCTTCAAATGGATGCCATTTTGGTTATGTAATTCCCCTGGTACCTTCCAGCGGTGCATGATTGGAATATTTTAGGATATGGTGGGGGATTTTTTAGAGGTTTTCATGGATGACTTCTACAACATTGGAGATACTTTTGAGGGATTCCTTCTATATGTTGAAAGGGTTTTGTCAAGATGCAAGGATAAGAATCTCATCCAAAACTGGGGAAAATGCCATTTCATTGTAAAGGAAGGACTTGTTCTATGTTTCTAGTATCTGGTAGAGGGATTGAAGTTGATAAATCTAAGGTCAACATCATTCGTCACCTTCCCTCTCCTAAAACTGTTAAAGAGGTTAGGTCCTTCTTAGGACATGCTAGTTTCTATAGAAGGTTCATTAGGAATTTCAGTTCTATTTCTCGACCACTTTGTGCCCTATTGGGGAATGATGCTCAATTTTTAATGACAGAATGCTTTGAGGAATCATTCTCTACACACAAGTCAGATCTTATGTATCCACCTATCATGAAATATCCAAATTGGAAACATCATTTTGAGCTCATGGGTGATGCAAGTTACTTCATTGTAGGAGCAGTCTTTGGACAATGGTGTGAGAAAACTCCATTTGTCATTTCTTATGCAAGAAAATATCTGAATGATGCAAAAATCAACTACACCACCACTGCGAAAGAGTTTCTCGCTATTCCCTTTGCCTTATAGAAATTCAGGTCTTATCTCTTAGGATCACCCATCATTGTCTTCACTGACCATTCAACCCTGAAATACCTTTTCCAAAAACAATATTCCAATTATAGATTGATTAGGTGGATCCTTCTTCTTCAAGAGTATGATTTAACTATTGAGGATAAAAAGGGTGTTGAAAATGGTGTAGGTGATCACATCTCTAGTATGTAATTCAAAGTCAACTCACATCACCTTTTTGTGCTTGATTCATTTCTTAATGAGCACCTATATTATGTGAGTGATTGCCCATGGTATCCTGACATAGAAAACCATTTGGTGACTGGTGACATTATAAAATTCCTCAGGACACAAACTAAGAGGAAATTCCTTTTTGATTTCAAACAGTATGTGTTTGATGATCCTTACCTCTTCAAGTTCTATCCAGATCAAATCATTAGGAGATGTGTTCCCATGTTTGAGAAAGAGTCCATTATAAGATTTCGTCATGCAAAGGCATGTAGAGGTCACTTTTCCTCCTCGAAACCCACTACAAAGGACCTCCAAAGTGGTTTCTACAAGCCTAACCTCACTAAGGATTCCTACCAATTCTGAAAATTTTTTCCTCAATGTCAACAATTAGGATCCATTACCAAAAGGAATCAAATGCCCCTCACTCCCATTCTGGACGTTGAAACCTTTGATTGTTGGGGAATTGATTTCATGGGACCCCTCCCAAACTCTAGGGGATACCCTTACATCCTCTTAGCTATTTATTATGTCTTTAAATGTGTTGAGGCCATTCCCACCAAGTCCAACGACCATCATGTTGTGATTCAATTTCTAAAAGAGCACATATTTTCTTAATTTGGAATTCCCAGGGCTATAATCAGTGATCGAGGAACCGATTTCTACAACCATCCATTCTATTCACTCATGTATAAGTATAGTATTTCTCATAAAGTTTGTACACATACCATCCTCAAACCAATGGTCATGCAGAGTTATAAAATCGGGATATTAAGAATATTCTTGAAAATAATGTTAATCCTTCTAAGAAATATTATTCTGATAAACTCTTGGATGCTCTTTGGGAATATTGTACATCATTAAAAACCATCCTTGTCATGTCACCATATAGTTTGGATTATGGAAAATCATGCCATTTACCTATTGAAATTGAGCATAAGGCAATTTGGGAAATAAAAAAATTGAATTTTGACATTTCTTTGGCTGATGAAAAGAGGAAATTAGATCTTAATGAACATGAGGAACTTAGAATGGAAGATTATGAAAATTCAAGGATATATAAAACTAGAGTTCAAGCATACCAATCCAGGAATTTCAATGTCAAACATTTTGAACTGGTAAAATATGTTCTCTTGTATAGTTTAAAACTTCAATTACACCTGGGAATGTTAAGGTCTATATGGTCAGGTCCTGTCATAATGCATCATGTGTACCGCCATGGGGCTGTAGTGATTCCGGATCACACAAGTGGTCAAATTTTCAAGGTCAATGGTCATAGGTTAAAACCATTCATTGAATAATTCAAAAAAAAGGAAATAAAGGTTGAGTCAACTGATCCAACCTATGAACTAGGAACAATTTGAAATATTTAGGATACAAATTGGTCTAATGACGTTAAAAAAAAGCGATGCACATGAGGAAACCTGTGGTTTTCTTGTTTCTAATATTTTTGAATCATATTTATTTTTCAAATATGATTATTGCATCATTTTTTATATTTAAAAAATATTAAAAAATTAGTTTTTTGACATGTTCTTCTATAATGAGTATGGATGTGTATGAAAGGGGAGTACCATATTCATCCGTGTCACGTGGTGTGATCGTTGAGTAATACCTTACCCAAAAATTTTAAACTAAAATAATGTCTCATCAGTTATTTTTATTTTTATGTGTTTTTAGGATAAAAATTTTAAAAAAAAATTAAATGACACATCATAGGTCATGGGGGAAACCCCGTCACAACTGGAGAATCCATGGGGCCTCGAACCTGGTACAGAATAGAGATAGGGGTGCATACTTACCACTTACCGATGACTTATAGTGTTCCCTTATTCTATATTTTTTGGATATATACATAAATTTTACTTTCTATATTATATAAATATATAAATATTGTTTTGTTTTGTTTGTTTGTTTTTTCCTTTTTCCACTATAAAAATTCTTATAGTGACTTGGAGATCAAGGGATTAAAAATAATCAGCAAAAATTTATACTTCAACCACCAGGTGACTTCATTCCATGATCCTCATTTTCAATTTCTATTTTCAACTCCTCTTATCATCCTCTACCCCTTCTAAATTTTCTTTTCTTCAAACACTGGGGACAGTGGTATTTTATGTTGAGGGGGAGATGAAATTAAAAATTTCTTTCGAAGAAATAATTTATTTTTCTTTTGTGTGAAAAAAATGATTTGAAAAAAAATGTGTGTAAATGGAAGGAACAATTCTCATAACATTGAACATGATAATACATATTGAAAACATTGAAACTAAATATCAAATAATATAGAATTTCCTGATTCAAATTTTAATCCTTTTATAATTTCATGAGCATTGATTTTGGAATGTGTGGCTTTCTAATGTGATATTTCATCATTTATATTTTCATCCAAATTAAAAAAAGATCACAACACACGTCATTTGGATAGTGGGATATTAGTTTGAGCTCATTTTTTTACATCGTTTAAAGTACCCAGTGATCCTGATTTTATTTTCATATTTAATTTTCAGGTTTCTCATTATATTGGGAAAATTTCATACTTGTGGAGTGTTGGATGATTCACATTGGAAGACCACCAAAATGGGATTTCCTACAAATAATTCTGGAGAAGGTGGATTGGACACCATCCCATTGATGAGAATGTGGGGCCAAAATACAGGCCTAATTAAGACCAAATTTAGAGGGATGCTAGAAAACATAGAGTAACAAATCATTTTTCATGATCCAGTGCATATTCGGCCTCCATGGTTGTTATTAAGGCTTCCCAATTTGGAGATAAAAGTCTGGGCCAGATTCTACGGCCCAGAAAAACAGCCCACCAATTTAATCATATCTCGGAAACAAAAACATACTTTGGTCTGAAATGTTACAATAGGTTATTAGACATCCGGGGTTCCATTTTCTTCATCTATATACCACTCCAATTTGGTCTTCTAGAAGGTCATCTCGGCACATCTGTTTGGTGTAGGAAAGATGGCTGCAACATCGGGTCAAGGGTGGAAAAGTCTCCTCTCCCTTACTCTCCACCACGCTAAGCCAACCATACTCAAGAGGGATCATTTGTAATGTTGGTATCTCGACCCAAACCTCTTTAAATTCTTATTTAAGTCAGTCGTGTAGGAGTATTTTATCAACTTTTGAGCTTTATTTCATTGTAATGTTATGCTGCGATTTTGTTGTATCAAGTATGTCTTTACATGTAAGTTGTTCAATTCACTTTAGTTTCTTAATAAAAGTTATTCTTCTCCTATTATTATGTTATTCTTAATATCACTTTGATACCATTGGTTCAGGGTTTGAATTTATTTGCATTAAACCTTGTTAAATTATCACACAACAGTGGAGTGACTGTTATTTCACTAATTTTTTTTCTCCATTTCCTCTATCATGAGTCTACTTCCTGCGTCAATTGAAACCATAGAATCAATGGAGGGATAAACCAGATATGGTTTGATCCAACGGAGTATGAAGGGGTTGTATTGGATGTTATTTATAACCCCATTTATGTATAATCACTTCTTTTAATTGAGATTTTTATTTTATGATTTTAAAAATTCTTCGTCCTTGTTGAATTTTATGGCCACATACTTCAAGTGCTAATACGAACCTTTACATTGGAGTTCTCATAAATTTTTTACCACAAGTGTATAGGTGATTAGTATTATAGTGTGTTCATATTAAACCAGTAAGTGATGAATTTTTTTAGTCTTATTAAATGAACCCATCTCAAATATAAGAAAATGAAATAGTTGAAAGAGGAATGCATCCATTCAACCCCTAAGTGATAACCTAGTATCAACTCATTAATTTAATTTGAATTAACTTAAGTCTCTTAGAGTTAATATAAATCCATCTTAAATCAACCCAAGTTGGAAACTTCATATATAAAAAAAATACATAGGTTGTACATGTTTGAAGGTTACTTCTTATGTCTCTGAGGATTCGACAACCCAAGCTACATTGCAAGAGTCTGGATAACCCTTTGAACTTGGGTAAATTTTGGCGAGACCGCTCCACCATCCAAAGAGTGTAAAATTTTCTATTCAGGAAAATATTGTTGTGTAGTGACTTGGACTCATATAATTTTGTAAGAGTATACAATATTTCATTTTCTGTCTTCTTCTCTACAATGCTCGATAGGAATCTTTCTGCCAAATCCAAATGGATGTTGGCAATAGAATTCCCTCCCATATCATTCCATTTCTCCTCTGGCACACCCAACATATTTTCTCTAATTTCCAGTAGGCAATTATCCTTCTACATCAGTGCCTAAGTCTTAATTTTTCACAATGAAAAATTATTATCGTTGAATTTTTCGATCATGGATTTCACCAGAATTTGGATACATCATCAGTCCAGAACCTCCTTTGTTTCTCAACGGTGTATTTAAAAATCTCAATAAATTTTTTCTAATGTTACAGATCAACCAAAGTTGAAATCACAGAGCATACTCAAATTTATGAGAATTATTAAAACCTGAAAACGTGAATAGCACCAGGCTAGAACCTACCCTCTGATACCACTTCTTGGGACCGTAAAATTATCGGCATGCCAATGCAGTGATAATTAAGAGATAAAAATAAAGTGAAAAATGTAGAAAAATAAATGACAAAAAATGTAACGTGGAACCCCCCCCCCCTAATGGAAGGGGTAAAAACCCACAAGAAAATAGAAAGATTACTATGGGGTAAAGGTGGGTACACATTCCCTCACTTATTAAAAGGATATAACTATAGTAAAATTCTCTCTAGAATAAGTGGGGAAACTACATCACCAACTACAACTCTCATAGGATAACCGGTGATGATAATTCCAGTGAAGTTGATGGTCTCTACAGTAGAACCTTCTTCCGATAGTAGAACCTTTGAAAGTGGCCTCTCCCTATTCCCAGACTCATTCCCAACATCTCCATGTTCTTCAAATCCACTCGATTCATGGATTCACAATAATCCGGGTACACTACCAAGTCCCACAAACCAAACCCATCATATAAATAACCCAAAAAATAGATTCCTCACTTAATTACTTACCAAAACTCTCATAACTCCTCATCCATGACTTCCACAAAGTAATATTCCATGGCGTGGGTCTCTTTATCCTCGTCTCTATACCCAAAAGACATAGCTTCTTTCCTGGGTAGGTTTGTTGAGAACCTGCTGATGAAGCTTCTAGATTAATCGTAGCTCGTTCCAACCTTCCAATGCACCCTCTACTTCTCCTTTAGTGGTAACCTAAAGGAAGACATAACCATCTCCTCTGCCCTGGATATCAAGCTAAGATCCACCCCCAACCTACTATTTCTACATGAAGCATCCCCCCGTACCCCTCATACTCGAACCTCTCAATGCAACCCTACTTCTTTAACACTCCGACCGACCTCCCATCCGGCCTCACCTCCCTCTCCCAGCGGCCTGACCTCCATATTTCTACCTGACATGGCTCCCATTGGCCCGAAATTTCAATCACAAACCCCTAATCATGACTCCCTGTCCCAGTCGCACTCTTCCCTTGCTATCGGCCTGCTACCAGTATGACCCCCTCCTGTCCAATAGCCTATTCCAGTCGTGCCTCCCTTTCTGACACCCTCCACCTCTGGTATAACCCTCTTTCAATATTGGGAGTGCTTTTCTTCAATTTGGCCAAAACCTAATCATGGGGTTTGTCGGTGTGTTTTTCTTAATTTTTAGGAAGTGAAAAGGGACCACGAGGCTCAGTTCTTCCTTTTGTTGAAGTGGCGTCATATTCGCACATGTTTAGGTAGGTGTCTCCATGCCCTTTATTCTTATTTCATTCCATGTGATGCTTTAGTTTTAGTATTTAATATTTAAATCATTTTTCACACCCTTATTATATTCATAGTTAATTAATGGTAGCATTTTCTTGTTGGTAGGTTTGGATAAAAATAGGTTTTTGGATGTTTTCCTAAATATGCCCATGTTTGTGCCTAGCTAATTAAGTTTAATAAAATGTGTTTCTATTTTAAATGGTTAAGTTGGATTTTTTAGTGGTTTTTACCTCTATAAATGTTTTATGGAACTTGTTTGTCTTGTTGTCTTTACTTTATGAAAATCGGTGTTTTAATAAAATGGTTTATTATGTCGGTGGATGGTGTGTGTGTTGTTTCTTCAAAATGGCTGGTAATGGAATGCTAGTGCTATTCCATTAGATGTTGGAACATCCATGGATGCATGAAGTTAACCCATAAATGAGCCTTCAAATGATGATGACATTTAGATCAATTATTTTCTCAATCCATGGTTTTCTAAAAAGAACTTCTATCTCCAATTTCCCTATCCTTTTGATAAATGGTTCAATGGTTTACAAATGTCTTGGGTGGTTTCCAAATTACACGGAATTTTATGACACATTTTGTGTTTGATAAAAATGTAATTGTTTCTTAAAATGGTGGCAAACCAGTTTAACAAATTTGTGTGAATTGTTCATATTTTAAACTAATTTTGATAATAAAGTGGATTTGTGATAAGGTCCTAATTGGAAAATGTGATAGGTATGGGTGTGTGTTTGAAACATAAAGGATGAATAGCAAGGGAATAGTGAAAAAAGTAATTTCTTATGGTTGAAAATGGTTTTAAGGTGTTTCTTTCTCTATGTTAAATGTACCCTAGATGGGTAGAACTAAAAGCAATTTGTCATTTGGAAATGGTTTTTGTAAAACCCTCATCGGGCTGGGTTCCCTGCCTAGTTGTTGATCCACGTGATTGGGAGGGGCCTTATTATAGGACCTCCCTTGTGTATTGAATTTTATGACCAGGAACTACCCTTGAGGTGGCTAGGGTTGTTCCGAGTTGTGTGGTGTGTTTGGATATATATACATGGCTTGTTGTTTGAAATTCATGACACAACCCCTTGAGAACAATACATGGGAACCTAGAATAAAAAGTAGGTTTACTCGGAATGATTGCTGCACTAGTATAGGTTATTGTACTAGCTAGTGGCCCATTAAACGTGGATACTTGGGTTTATTGCTATGGGATCGGGCCCCTCGACCAGGATAGGTAGGGAGTTGATTGGGCATTAAGGAATTATGACGTCATTAAGTAGGTCATGCCTTTAGAATGAGTCACATGTATAGTACATTCTGGTCTTCCTCTAAGTTTTTCTTAGGATTTCCCATGTTTCCCTATTATGAGCATTACTATAGTCGTTTCCCTAATTGCATATATTTTTATTCCTATACCTGGTTTTAGTATTTGTTTGGAGAATTGTGAATGTGTGATTTCTTTAAATGGATTTTGAAGTAGATGCTTCAAAAGTGAAATCAAAACTCCCTTTTTCTCTTCTTGTTTTTTGTTTTAAATTATGAGGGCAATGGAGCATGTTGTTTGTTTTAAAATGAAAAGTGTGTATAAAAATACATTTTTTATAAACTTATTTCAAACTAGTATTAATGGAACGGTTTTGGGAAATTAATCACATGGATTATATGGTGGTTGTCTACTGATCTGTTAGCTCACACCCTACCTATACCACTCGGAGTCGATAGACCTGAGTTATTTTGTAGGTTTAGCTTTTGTTCCGGTTTTCAGATAGGTTCTCGCTGTTGGAGAAGTCTTGGTATTGTGGTTGGTGTTGACCAAGAGGTCACATAAAGATCATGTGTTAGGGGTTTAGTTTTGTATTTTATTGTTTTGAGCTTGGTCAGTTGTATTTTGTACCTGGATCATATGTTTATTTAATGATGTTCAGTTGTTAGTTTTGCTACAATATCAGTTTTTCCTATTTATTCATATAGTCTTGGTTATTTATTTTTGGATTAAATTATTCACATGTGTATTTTTTGATGCCCGACACTAGTTACCATCCCCTGGGGATTGGGAACGCCATTTGTGCCATGCCACAGACCGGTTCAGGTGACCGGTTTAGGGTCAACCTGGGTTGGTTCATGACCTAATGGTATCAGAGTAGACCCTTAATATATGGGATGTCTGTTAGATGTATAGTAATACTACCGAGACTGGGGAGGTAGGTGTGGGAAGAGCATCACAAACTCTTTCTCGCACTGATCCTCGAGTTTCGAGGGGTAGTCCTAGATTTGAATCTTTTGTGTTGGGTTGTTTTGTATTTGGGGTTGATAATTGAGGTGAATCGGGTTATGTCATGGCCTCATGTGGGGTGGTGACCCATGTGGAGTCCATGTTCTCTATTCAAGGTCCTCTTAGTGTTATTCCTTACATAGGGCATGGCTCACCACCATGTCGTCAGTTTATACATAGACACTAGTTCCTCATTCTGGTGGTTTGTTGTTGGTTGTGTTCCATTCTAATTTTGGTTTGTGTAAGAGTAGGCTGAAAATTAAAGGATATTTTGAAATGAAAATAGATTTTCAAAATGAAAGTGGGTTAGTAATTGAAAAATGGATTTCATTTAAATGGTTTTAAATTAGTGACGTGGGGTTTAATGGAAAAATGTTTGAATTAGAAGATTGGGTATATATTTGGATTTGATGTGGAAAATATAGGTTTAAACCTTGGTACTCTTTATGGACGGTCACATAGGCGTGGGTGTGTATGAAGAGTGTGTGGGGGAACTTGTTCGTGGGTCATGTAACTAGGATTGGAGGAACGTGCATGTGATGGTTCATAAGATGTCATGGGTGAGTCTTTAAAATTTGACGATTTTTAAAATTGGGCTTTGGTGTTTGTAAATTGGCCTAGGAGGAAAAACATTTTAAAATTTAATGTAAAATGTATTTTTTTGGGAATTTTATTTGGTTTAAAAAGTGATTTTTTGGTATTTTGAATGTGGATTGGGAATGTGGTGATTTCAAAAACTAATATGAAATGGGATTTATGGAAGAGTGGTTGTTGTTCTTGAGTTTGTTTGGATTATGATACGGTTCATTTGAGCATGAGGTGTTTTCATTTGATTGTGTTTTGGAATTGATGTTGGTCTCAGTCTGTGCAACTCGTGTTGTTTTGGATGTGGTGCCTAGAAAGACTCAATTTTTTTTTAATGTGTTATGCCCAATTTTGGTTCAAATAAAGTGTTGCCTATTTATCGAGGTATTCGAGGTTTGTTAGTGGTAGTGATGTAGTTATGGAATTATAGTGTGTCTTTGGGTGGTTGGTAACTCCTGAGTTTAATAAGGTTTGTGTCATCTCGGATTTGTTTGGGATCTAGTTTTGGACCCAAGGAGGTTAGATGCCTATCCATCTTTGAATTATGGGGTGTAGTTGGTGGTGAGAATCTCTCAAAAAGTTTCCCCACCTGGCGAGGAGTGCATGCTAGAGGAACTAGTATGTAAGAATCTATCCTTGTAAGCTCTGAAATATATTTTTTCAGACCACTTTTTGATGCGCCATTGGCATGTCCATTTTGGGAATTCTAAGCCGTCATGTTGCATCCCTCTGAAAACATACCACTATTGTGGTTATTTTAAACATTAGAAGGAAGGAGATGGTAATGGGGGATTCAAATTTTTGACTGTGAGGCATGATATGCTTTGTCCCTCAGAGCCCTAGCCACATGTCTTAGGGTGAAGCTCGCACATAGCCAAGAGTTTCCAAGGGTGTGTAAAGCCTTAGCTCGATTTTTTATGCTATTGGGATGAAAACATCCAAATCATCCTTGTTCTATTCTTGTCACCATTTTATGTTCATCCTTGTAGTGGTGGAGTGATGAACTCGTTCAACCACAATTCAGGTAGCGTAGTCTGCTATATTAGTGGCTTTTAAACTATTTGTATTCAATGAGGGGTGTTGGGCCCGTGAATTAATAGATCCATTCTAATATTGAGTTTGGTTTCTTCCATGTTTGTTAGGTGGATGTTTAGATTCTTGAGATTGATGGGCGGTGTTTCTGGACCCTACCTTAGTCCAGGATCCTTTCAGTGATTTTTCATCTAGTGTGTTTCAGTTCTGGTATATGATTTCTCCATTCTAGTGTCCCAGCATGCTGGGTTACCCCGTGATAGTTTTAATCCTGGTGGTGGATTCATTCCGTTAGTATTGAGGAAGTGGGTATAGTTGGAACCTGGAATTTTTTAGTCCTTGATTATAGTGAAGGGTTTATTCTGTTGGTGTGGGAGGCATTGAGATAATTTCTTAGCCTTCAGTTGTTGGGTCATCTCATAGAAAGCTTTTTCTTCATGTATTTGGGGTGTTGTTTGGTCCATGTGGAGAAATTGAATGATTTTGGTTTGGGAGTAATTGCATCCCCCCCTTCCTAAGGGTGGTGGGTTCGGGTTTTAGGGTTCCTGTGTAAGTGGAATTTTTGTGGTGGGGAGAACCCTCCCATATTCACCCCCCAATCTCAAACTTCAGTACTTCTTAAATTGGTAGACTGTGACCTATGGAGAGTGAGGTAATCATGGTACCCTCAGTTTTTATTTTGTTTTTATGGGCTTGGATTCATGTTTGTGTTAACTATTGGCTTGGTGAACTTCTGGGGTCAAAACATTTTGTGGTGGGGATAATTGCCACACCCAAACCAATGGTTTCCCTTATTAATAATTATCTATCAATATGGAATATTTGGTTGAAGATTGGGTTCATGTCCGGGTATAAGTTTTTTTAATTGTGTTGACCTTATTGAGTTTTAGGCCGGTACACGGGCGCTACACGATTAGCAGTAACCGTGTGGTCGGCCCAGAGAACCGTGCAACGGGACAATTCATAAAATGAATAAATTATATAACGTTTATAACTTAATAATAATATTATTATAATATAGATACTAACAATATCATCATTATTATTAAATTATTGTAATATTATTATTTTTACATTTAAATTAACAATATTAATTTTTAAATTGTTATTAATGTGATTATTATTATTGTTGTTATTGTTATTATTATTATCAAGTTTATTATTATTATTATTAGTATTATTGGTAATTATTTCTATTTCTGATTATTTATGTTTTATTTTATTTACATCTGTATTTTACTTTTTTTCGAACCTAGGTTTCCCCTTCCCCCATAACTCATGGAACAACCCCCTTCCCTTGAATGTTCTTGCATGCAACATCCCCCCTGTACCACTCTTGCTCGATCCTCCCAGTGCACCCCTCCTTCGTCGGTGCTCTAGAAGACCTCCCATTCGGCCCCACTTCCCTCTCCCGGCGGCCCGACCACCCTGCTTCTGCCCGACACGACTCCCGGAAGCCCGACCTTTATAAAATGAAACCCTATTGGAGACCCCCTGTTATAGATACACTTCTCCCATGCCATCGGCCTGCTACTGGTGTGACCCCCCCACCTCTTGTATGGTGCCCTATTCCGGCCGCACCTCCCTTTCCAATTCCCTCCAACTATGGTATAATTATCATTCAATTTTGGGAGGGTTTTAATTAAATTTGGACAAAACCTAATCATGGGGTATGTCGGTGTGTTTTTATTAATTTTTAGGAAGTGTGAAGGGACTACGAGGATCAGTTCTTCCTTCCGCTGAAGCGGCATCAAATTTTCACATGTTGAGGTCGGTGTCTCCATGCCCTTTCCTTCAATTTCATTCCATGTGATTCTTGGGTTTTAGTATTTAATTTCTAAACCATGTTTCACACCCTTATAAATTCATAGTTAATTAATGATATCATTTTCTTCTTGGTAGGTTTGGATAAAAATAGGTTTTTGGATGTTTTCCTAAATATGACCATGTTTGTGCCTAGCCAATTGGGTTTAATAAAATTTGTCTATTTTAAATGGTTATGTTGTATGTTTTGGGTAGTTTTTAACTATATAAATATTTTGTGGAGCTTTTTGGGATTTTTGGGTTGACATTATGAAAATCGGTGTTCTCATAAAATGGTTTATTGTGTTATTGGATAGTGCGTGTGTTGTTTCTTCAAAATGGCTGGGAAAGGACAGCTTATGCTATGCCATTGGATTTGGGAACATCCATGGATGCAAAAAGTTCACCCATGGATGGGCCTTCAAATTATGATGACATTTGGAGTGGTTCTTCTATCGAACCTTAGTTTTCTAAAAATAACTTCTATCTCCACTTTCTCTCTCATTTTGATAAATGGTTCCATGGTTTACAAATGGATTCGGCATTTTCAAAATTGTGTAGAAGGTTATGAAAAATTTGGTGTTTGATTATAATTAAATTTTTTCTTAAAATGGTGGAAATACCATTTGGCACGTTTGTGTGTGTTGCGCATGTTTCAAACTCATTTTGATAGTAAACTGGATTTGAGATAAGGGCCCATTTGGAAAATGTGACATGTTTGGGTGTGTGTTGGAATCTTAAAGCCTAAATAAAAAGGGCATAGTTAAAATAGAATTTCATATGGTTTGAAATGGTTTTAAGATCTTTCTTTCTCTTTGATAAATGTATCCTAGATTGGTAGAACTAAAGGCCATTTGGAATTTTGAAATGGTTTTTGTAAAACCCTTCTCGGGTTTGGATCCTTGCCAAGTTGTTGATCCAGGTGATTGGGAGGGGCCTTGGTATAGGACCACCCTTGTGTATTGAATGTTATGGAATGTGACTACCCTTGAGGTGGTCGAGGTCATTCTGAGTTATATGGTGTGTTTAGTTATATATACATGTCTTGTTGTTTGAAATGTATGGAACACCCCCTTTAGAAATATTTATGAGAACCTAGCATTGAAAACAGGTTTACTGAGAATGATTTCGGCACTAGTCTAGGTTATTGTTCTAGAAAGTGTCCCATAGTAGGTGGATACTTGGGTTTATTACTATAGGATCAGGCCCCTTGACCAGTCCTGATAGGGTGACGGTCGGTAGTTAGGGTGTTATAACATCCTTGAGTAGGTAATATCATCAAGATTAATCACATCTATACTAAATTTTGATCTTCCTATCAGTTTCTAAGATATCCCATGTTTCCTTATTATGATCATTACTATAGTCGTTTCCCTCATTGCATAAATTTTTATTCTTGGGCCTGGTTTTAGACTTTGTTTGGAAAATTTTGAATCTGTGATTTCATTAAATGGATTTTGATGTGGATGTTTCAAAAGAGAAAGCACAACTCCATTTTTCTCTTCTTGTGTTGTGTTTTATATTATGAGGGCAATAGAGCATGTAGTTTGTTTTAAACTGAAAAGTGTGTATAAAAATTTAATTTTTATAAATTTTATTCAAAATAGTATTAACATAAGGATTTTGGAAAATTTATAGCACGGATTACTTGGTGGTTTCCTACTAAGCTATTAGCTCACACCATACCTATACCACTCAGTATCGGTAGACCCAAGTTGTTTTGTAGGTTCATCTTTCGTTCATGTTTTTTACCAAGTTCTCGTTGTTGGAGATGTTTTGTTAATGTGGTTAGAGGTGACCAAGAGGTCACATAGAGATCATGTGGTGGTGGTTCAGTTTTTTATTTTTAGGATTGAGCTTGCTCAGTTGTATTTTGTACCTGGATCATATATTTATTTAATGATGTTTAGTTGTTAGTTTTGTTACAGTCTCAATTTTTACTATTTATTCATCTGGTTCTGATTATTTATTTTGGGCTTAAATTGTTCCCATGTGTATGTTTTTAATCCTGATACTATGTGGCATCCCATGGGGATTGGGAATGCTCTTCAGGCCATGTTGCGGACCGGTTCGGGTGACCGGTTCAGGTTCGACATTGGTTGGTTAGTTACAAAATGGTATAAGAGAAGAACCATGATATTTAGGGTTTCTAGTAGATGTAGATTAGGATTGTTGAGAATTGGGAGGTAAGTGCTGGAAGATCATCACAAACTCTTGATCATACTGATCATTGCATTTTCCAGGGGTATTTTGAGATTTGAGTCTTTTGTGTTGGGTTGTTTTGGATTGGGGTATGATAATGGAGGTAAATCAGGTTATGTTGTGGCCTCACGTGGGGCAGTGACCCATGTGGAGTCCATGTTCACGGTTCAAGGTCCTGTTAGTGTTATTCCATACATGGGGCATGGCTCACCACCATGTTGCCGGTTTAGGCATAGGCACTAGTTCCTCATTTCAGTGGTTTATTTTTGGTTGGGTTCAATTATAATTTTGGTTGGTGTAAGTGTAGGCTGAAAATGTAAGGAGATTTTGAAATGAATATTTATTTTCAAAATGAAAGCGGTTTTGGAATTGAAAAGGGGATTTCTATCAAATGGTTTTAAATTAGTGAAGTGGGTTTTGAAGGAAAAATGTTTGAATTGGAAGATTGTGTATATATTTGGATTTTATTTGGAAAAGAGATGTTTGAACCTTGGTACTCTTTGTGGAGGATCACATGTGTGTGGGTATGTCGGAAGAGTGTGTGGGGAGACTTTTCTATGGGTGATGTAAGTGGGATTGGATGAACACACATGTGATAGTTCATAAGATGTTATGCGTGAGTCCTTAAAATTTAAAGATTTTGGAAATTGGGCTTTGGTATTTGGAAATTGTCCTTGGAGAAAGGTGGTTTTAAAATTTAAAGGAAAATGGATTTTTTTTAAGAATTTAATATGGTTTATAAAAAGAGTTTTTTGTATTTTGAATGTGGATTGGGAATGTGGTGATTTTGAAAACTAATATGAAATGGGATTTATGAAAGATTGTTTTTGGTTGTGATTGAGTTTGTTTGGATACCGAGCTGTTTGTTTTAAGCTCGATGTGTTTTCTTTTGATTGTGTTTTTTGATTGATGTCGGTTTCAGTCTTTGTTTATCGTGTTGTTCTGGATGTGTTACCTATAAAGTCTCCAAAAGTTGTTAATGAGCTATTCCCAATTTTGGTTCAAATCGAGTGTTTCCTATTTATTCACGTAGTCGAGGTTAGTTAGAGGCAGTGGTGTGGTTGCGAAATTAGAGTGTGTCTTTAGGTGGTTGGTAACTCTTGAGTTTAATAAGTTTTGTGTCATCTTAGGTTTGTTTGGGGGTCTATTTTTGGACCAACAACGGTTAGATTCCTCTCCATCTTTGAAGTATGGGGTTTATTTGGTGGTGATCGACTCTAGTGAAGGTTCCACATCTGGTGAGGAGTGCATGCCAGAGGAACCTGACTATAAGAAGCTATCCTCATTGGTTCTGACATCTTGTTCTTTAGACCAATTTTTGATGTGCCATGGGTATGGAAGGTTTGGGAATTCTAAGACTTCATGTTTCATCCCTTTGAAAAATATACCACTGTTGTGGTCATTTGAATCATCAAAATGATGAAGAATCACAATGTGTAGTCTGATGAAGCCAGTTTTTGGGGACGATCTTATTTTGGACCCAGTCTGAGAAGGCCTTGAGGGTGTCTTCGTTGGTGCGGTAATGTTTCATGGTGAATTCCTTGAGATTCTCCCAAGTAATGTTTGCATACACTCGACCATTTCTCGCATCCCCCATCAGTTTGTGGGGCAGCGCCACGACATTGTTTTCCTGGGGGATCAGGAAGTACGTCAGCGTTTTGCTCGGCCTTCCACTGTTCACCGCCACTCGATGCATTCAAATCTTATACAACCCATTGGAAGCGCCTGAAAGGTGTCTCTGATGTTGATGAAAAGTGTATGGGATGGGAATGATGTGGTGCCAGGTGGAATCCACCGGCACTTCTAGGTCGCTGACCAGATCCTGGTGGAGGAGGGTTAGGGAGGTCAGGTTCTTGTGTGGTCCAGTCCCCAGCACCAGATCTGGCAGCTGGAAGGGCGAGTAGTAGTTAGGCCTCATGATCAAATCATTCCCCTCTTAGAAGCTTCATAAGTGGACTTTATCAACTCTGAGGATCACTCCCAACCCCTTGATTATCTCTAATGCCACTAGGTCCATGGCTTTATAGTACTCCCGGTTCACTACCCTGTCCCACAAACCAATCCCAACATATAAATTACCCAACAAAAGTAGTCTCCATGCATCATTCCATAACCAAACACTGGGAACTCCTCACCCATGACATCCATGATGTAGTCTTCCACAACGTGGGTCGCCTTCACCTTGTATCTATACCCAAAAGACAGAGTTTATTTCTACCGAAAGTTTGTGGTGAACCTGACGATGAAGCTGATGGTTTACCCATAGCTCTCACTGGCCTTCCTTTTCCCCTCTGCTTATCCTATGGTGATATCCTGAAGAACAACATCATCGTCTCCTCCACCCTTGCGATTAGGCCGGGATCAACCCCGTGGTTCTTCTCTATGAAGAATCTGTGCTTCCTATAATCCTCAATAAACTATTTGTACTTGTTTTTTATTACACATCATGAGAAAAATTCTTCTTATTGGATTTGACATTAGGTCTATTCCCCCTCTTTCTGACCGGATTCCCTAGAAACACCCACAACCTTCTTATTTACAAGAAAAATTTTATCTTAAAGGGTCGATATATCTTCCAAATATCTCTTTTATACTCTCTTAATCTCTAGAAATTTTAATTTGAACTTTCACCTTTGAATTACACCTCATCTTCATGTAGGAAACCTTCAAAACCCTTATTCTTATTCTGTGTTTCTCCCCTAAAAATAATTCTCCTAAATTATCAAAAGGATAAAGATATTAGAATTGAAAATTTCCTACAGATATATGACACAAACAACTTAGAACTATGCATTTTTATGGGTGTTTTATCCTCACTCTCACCTTTCACCAATGCACTGTGATGAAAATCTTCATCTCCACAGTATACCAAATGTTGGACACCACAATGCCTCCCCAAAATGCCATGTACATGCCACTACGATGATGGATATCAACATTTACTATAGTATAAAACCTCCCATGTAAATATATTTACCATGAGTATAACCATACCAAAAACCTAGGAGTTTAAGAAAATCTTTACTCTGTGATTCATACGTGGTTTATGAAGGAAATTTCATATCAACCATTTTGTAAAATGATTTACTCTTACATGAGAATTTATCAATGTTTCTATATGCAAGTCTGGATGAATCACTTACTTAGCATAATAAGGCCTAATCAATACCAACCTAATATGCTAAACTATATCAATAATTCCACTTGAAATACTGTAAATTATAATTAAACATTTCAATTTCTTTATAAATCATATAAATGGAAAGTTCCAAATTTTGATTCCATATTTATATATTAAAATCAACAGAGCATGTAAATATTTTTATTCAAACAATTCAACTTCAAAAATAATCTTGAATTAGTAATGAAATTTGAACACACCGGTTCAAGATCAAAAATAATGTCATGTTTATTTAAATTAAAGGCATCCAAAAGTTGTCAATTTGAAGCAAGAAAGCCAATTATAGGATTATCATCACCTAAATTCATTTCCCTCATAGGACAATGCCAATAAATTTTCACTTGTAGTAGTTTCTTCCCTCTACTGACCACATTAAGGATTCCTTACTATTTCATTCCAACCTCGGTTGTTATTATTAAGTGGGTCTTTCTTTTCAAGGCATTATTAATCATATCCCCACTTGCATTTGCTCTGATCACCATTTGATTTCATTATGTCATCATATTGATCTTTTTTTCAGCTGACATTATCATTTCATCCCATTGAGATAGAATATCACTACCCACCTTCACCAAGATGTGGAAAGGGACAAGAAACTACCAGACACATCCTTCATCAAGTTGAAGGAGAGATAATGACCCCTGATTCCCTCCATCAATCATCCTCGGAGTGGCGACTAGCACCAAGGGTATAGAATCTCACGTAAAGATGGAAGGAATTACCATTTTTATTTAATAATATTGGGAGATAAGATGATAAAAAGCTAAACAACACCAAAAATAAAGGTAAAAGTAAAGCTAAAACCCATTACCATATGCATGTTCAAAGATAAACTAACACAATGTACAAGAAAAATACAAATAAAAGTACCAAAAGAAAAGAAAAAACAACAACAATTGTCCCAACATCTGAGCTAGTACGATCTCACATGGTCCTCGAAGACCTCATATAATCCTGAAAGCAGTTTTATATACGTAGGGTGAGTATACAGGTATAATCAGTAGGGAAAACCAAAATGTCTCATGCTTAAGTGGGGAGACATTCTAATGCCCCATTAGAAAGTAGAGGAACCCAAAACACCTATCAAGGAAAACTATCCACCCACCCTCACCAAGGAACACTCCCCAAATAACACAAGTTAGGTAAATTAATAGTAATAGAACATCGATATTTGGGTACCCTATGCTGCTTTACCACTAGTTATTGAAGACATCCTATGTGTTAGAACGCCCTTAACATTTTTACTGCAGTCCCACTACTGCCCCAAAAAAACCTTATGGGACACCACAACCACACATCCCATCCGAAAACACCTGGGCTACCACAACCATGCATCCCGCGCGTAGACACATGTGCCACCACAACCATACGTAACCATGCCCATAGACAGCTGGTCCAAAACTACTACCACCACACCCGAAGACACTTGGGCCTCATCTTGAAGAAACTTGTGAAAAAAACCTTCCCATACACTCCTTGTCCAACCACCACAACATACCCTTCCCAATTATTCTTGGGCTATAATAGAGATCAGGACATCCCCACCTGCATGAAGTGTCTTGGGAGGCTTGGAAGAGGGAGCATAAAAGAAGCTAATAACCAGCCACTCATATAAATGTTAGAAAAAACACCCTCTCCCATGAAATGGGGGTGTTTGGCACAAAGTTCTCAACGTGGGTGGGGTGTGTATAAGAAACAAAAAAACTAAATATTTTACATATATGAAATCAAACACCCCTCCCAACCTAAGGGTTCTGAAGAATAACCACCCTCATTACTATTCCTACATGCACACACACACACAACAGCCACAACCAAAGTGAAAAATATTCTTGGAAAGAAATCCACCATTCTCATTAGCATGTTCAAGTGATTCCATTTAAAATATTCTTTCACTGCTGGGTAACTAATAGATAGAGCTTCAATTGAAGAAAATAACTGAATGAAAATAGCCAAGCATAAATTTAATCATTCATACTCGGTTCTCTTGTAAAGTCACAACAATAAATGGGATATGTGAGATGTCTTGAAGTACTAGAACCAAACCAAGCCCCAACATATGGGCACAGATCCAAAATCCAACAAATGAACAATAGGAGATCTCATCCCCATCCACATCACATACAAGCATAAACAAGAGCAACCACACATATTACTATAACAAGGAAAGTAAGTTTATAGATTTTTCCACACCATTCATTAATTTCCTTATTCTATTTGGTTAATCGGGTGATCACACAAGGATTATTATTCATTGGGAATCCATTTTATCAACCAACATTATGTCATTAACTGGTTTCCATTTTACATCCATTCAATCAGAAGTTTATACATGAAAAATAGAGGTTCCTTAGTGTGCAAGAAAGGACCACCAACGACCAATAATTTCAATGGACATAAGTTCATACAATTCAAAAAATATAAGCAAAGATGAAAGATTACAACAACATCACCATGAATCACACCCCATCATTCTTTAAGGTCAGTTCATTATCTTCGTTGAGGTTTGGATTCATCCACGTCCTGAGAGAAACATTGTATTACCCACCCTGCATGATGCACAGAAAAGAGAGATAAAGGAGTAATACCTACTTGGATGATCAATGATTGAATTTTTCTCCACGCACTAAGAACTGGGGATGTGCGACTTGCAGGGAAATAACTCCAAGGGCTCCATGTCTAGGTGGGAAGGGCTCTTGCACAGGCATACGATTTGTCTCCAAAGTAAGTCTCTAGGGAATACTTTAGAGAATGGAAAAGAATTATGAAGATAGGACCTCAGATTAAGAAAAGGTTAGATCCTAGAATAAGGGATACGATTTCAAAGTTCATGAAGTCGGATTGTGTCTTGACTACATGGTTGGGCAGTTTCACATGTCTGGATTAATTTTTATTCAAAAATTCTCCATGGAGATGGTGGAGATAATGACTATGAGTTAATTGATATCTTCTAAATAAATAGAAACCACATAATAGGGGTGAAAGTATAAATCACGAGGAATGGTGTGACACCGAGTAAAAAGGCCACATGTTTTGGTAAGAAATATTCGCCCGACTCTTTGGGGTTTAAAATATCTTTTAATGGCCATAAATGGATTAGAAAAGGGTATTAAAACATTTTCATGTCTAAATATATGTTATGGGGAATTAACTAGAAAAAAATGGGAAACTAAAAAAAGAAAAAGGGTGGAGACACCATAATGGTGCAACCGTAACGGTGCCACCAGTTTCGTGAGACACCATAAGCAGTGCCACCATGACCGGTGCCACCATGACCGATGGAACCATTTGGGGGAAATGAGTTTTTGGAAAACACTTAGGCATGAAGAACAAATAAAAATAATACCAACACAAGATTTTCCTAAAGTAGGGGATCAGAAAAATGGGTTATTACATCAGATACCTCCCAAACTATTCTTGTCCTCGAAAATTTAGAACCTACCTAGGAAAAAGAGGTCCGAACAACTATTCTTCAGATACCTCTCATAAGTAAACCTCCTTCATACCTATCTCATGAAAAATTGGGTAAACACTAAGGCTTCATAGGGGCACCTCCTCGATATCCTAGGAACACCTATCCCTCATACCAATCAACTATAGAAGCACTACTGCCCCTCTCCCCCAAGAAACCACACAAACATATAAAGGTCTCACCGTCCATACATATGGGTTAGGGAGTCCCTTATCCCATGTCAATATACTATCTGCTTTGGACAATACTGAATCACCTACACGGGTTTAATAGAATCCTACTTAATGCGTCTTGATTAGAAATTAGGTCCTTCCCTCCCCACAAAGACGACATTACACGCATTCAGAGAATAATAAAAACTATCAATCTCATAGAAAACAATGTTAACCATTACACCACAACAAGGAACAAGACAAACAAAAAAACAACACTCAAAATAGATCTAGGTTCTGGGAATGAATTTGTGCCTCCCATTCCGAGGTACTTTCCTCAAGGTCACCATGCCTCCACAACCCACGAACCAAGGGAATGGTCCGCCCATGAAGCACCTTCTCCTCACGATCCTTGATTCGTACTGGCCTCTCCACAAATGTCGCATCATCCTTGATAATCCAGATTTCCCCAGTCGAGGATGTATGAATCATTGTATAGATACCGATGGAGCTAAGACACATATAAGACGTCGTGGACCCTCTGTTGCGGTGGTGGTAGCGCCAGCTGATAATCCACTTTGCCGACCAGTCACAACACCTCTCAGGGTACAAGGAACCTGGGAGAAAGCTTACTCCCCCTACCAAACCTCTATTTACCTTCCCGAGGTGAGACATTTAAGAACACAAGGTCCCAAAATTCTAACTCCAAGGGTCACCTCCTATGATCGGCATATGACTTATACCAGTCCTAAGTCACCTTAATCCTCTCATGCACAGGCTGGACCTTCACTTTCATGCTCTGCACCACCTATGGGCCATGAAAACTTGCCTCCCCAACCTCTATATAGTACACAGGTGAACAACATAGTCTTCCATACAAGGCTTCGAATGGACCCATGACAATGGTAGAGTGAAAGCTATTATTGTAGGAAATGTCTTCTCGTGGAAAGTGTTGCACCCAGGATCCTTTGAAGTCCAGAACACATGCCTGAAACATGTCCTCCATCCTTTGGATAGTCCTCTATGTCTGCCCATCCTTCTGAGGGTGGAAAACAGTGCTAAGGCATAGATGGGTTCTAAAAGAATGCTATAATCCTTTCCAGACTCAGGAAGTAAAGCGTATATCCCAATCTGAAATGATGGTTCTGGGAACTCCGTGTAGCCGCACAACTTCACCCATGTACTTCTGTGCCATGGAATCCATGGTGCTCGACTCCTAAACTACTAATAAGTTATCCGATTTCATCAGTCGGTCTACCACCACCCAAAAATAATCACAACCTCCATGAACCCTGGGTAGTCTCGTTATGAAATCCATTGAGATGTAGTCCCACTTCAACTCTAGGACATCTAAAAGCTGCAATAAACTGCCCGTAACATGGTGCTCAGCCTTTACCTGTTGGCACATGAGGCACTTTCCCACAAACTCCTCCACTTCCTATTTCACCCCAAGCCACAAAAACTGACTCTTCAATCCCTGGTACATCTTAGAAAATCCTGGGTGTATCACCAGGGGTGAGTTATGGAACTCACTGAGAACTCTCTCGTTCATCGTCTCTGAGAAAAACTAGTGCCCATGGAAAAGCATCTGATTCTAACCATCCTTCAAGAGCATTTCTCTAGCTAACGCGATCATGTATCACATCAGCCTCCATGTCTCCCCACTAAGACTCCTCTACATGTCATACCAAGGAACATTGCACTATCATCTGGAACATGCATCCTCTACCATCCTGCACCCTTTCATCTAGGTCCAAGGTAGCCAACTCCCCCATTGCATTCCATTCATCTGTTGATTCCAAAACCACAACATTCTGTGACTTCCTAATCCAGGCATCGACTACCATGTTCCCATTTCTTGAGCTGTAGGATATCTCAAAGTCATTGTCCTGAAGAAACTGCATCCACCTCCACTATCACATGTTCAGGTTTCACTGGGAGAAGACATACCTCAAGATCATGTGAACTACGAAGACCAAGAAGCATTCCCTGATGAGGTAATTCTTCCACAACATTAGCACAAATACAAATTCTGCATGCTCCCAGTTGTGGGTGGCATAGTTACATTCATCAGATGTAACTTTCTAGACCCATAAGAGATCACTCTTCACTACTACATCATCACACACCCCAAGCCTAGGCCAGAAGCATCACAAAACACTTCAAATAATAACCCTTCATCTAGAAACCTCAACACTGAGGCACTGACCAACTTCCCCTTCAGATAACTGAAGGATTCCTAGCACTACTCACTCCAAACGAAATTTTGGTCTTTCTTAGTCAAGGCTGTAAAAGGTGCTGCAACTTGAGAGAAGTCGGGCATGAACATCCGGTAGAAACCTGCCAGTCCTAGGAAACTACAAACCTCTACCACATTATTGGGTTCTTCCCAAGAAACAAATGCCTTTACATTCGATGGTTCCACCTATATTTTCTACTGGGACACCACATGTCCAAGAAAGTACACCTCTCATGACCAGAACATACACATGTACAACTACCCAAAGATCTGGTGGTGTTAGAGGACCTCCAAAACCATCTTTAGATTATTAGTGTGATCCTCATATGATCTTTAGTAGATGAGGACGTCGTCGAGGAAAACGACTACAAAACTATACAAATACTCATGGAAAATGGACTTCATGATCCCCATGAACATGGCTGGTGAATTCGTAATGCCGAACGGCATGACCACAAACTCAAAGTGCCAATATCTGCACCTGAATGTGGTCTTTGATATGTCACCCTCCTTTACCCTAAACTGGTGATTTCTATACCATAGTTCGATCTTATAGAACCATCCTTCCCCCGTTGAACTGATAAAAAATGTCATCAATCCTCAGAAGGGGGTAATGGTTCTGGACCATCACCTGATTCGGTCTCCGGTAGTCTATATACAGCCTGAGACCATTGTATTCATTCTTTGCGAAAAAGACTGGAGCACCACATTGCAACGTGATCGGTTAGATAAAACCTTTTTTCATCAAATCTTCAACCTGAATTCGTAACTCCCATAACTCAGAAGGTGTCATCCGATATGGAGCCATCAAAATCGGACGGACACCGAGTTGTAAGTCTATCCCAAACTCAACATCACGTCAAGGGGGTAGAGTCACAACCTCTTTGGGGTAGATGTCCAGGTACTCATTGAAAATACCTAGAACATCCACTATCTCTGAGTCTACTGCCTCCAATAACTTCTTGGATAATAAGGAGAGAAGAGGATCCACTCACCGGCTTCCCTCCTGGAAACCCCGCTCGCCAACAAAAGCTACGCACTGGCCGCCCACATCCGGAAACACAAACCTTATTTGGATGCATTCGATAGTGTTGTGCACATAAAACATCTAGTCGACACCCATGAAGATATTATATGGCATCATTTTCAGCAGAAATAGATCCCCACTAGATTGATGTGGCCCCAACATCAGTCCAAATCCTCTTGAAATGTCAAACAGGCAAGTCTGACCTCCAACTAGCATACTTAGCACCAGGGGAATGGAGAGTCTCGCTATGTCTAGACCCAAGGCATGGTATCGACCAGGTGAAACAAAGTAGTGTGAAGCTCCTAAATCAAACATGGAACCAACAAGAGTGTTAAACAAAACGATCATACCATGAATGAGCTATGGCCCTGTTGGAACTGCTACCTCAATAGAATGAAACTATCCTTTCCCAACTCTTCTACCTCTTGGATTTCAACCACCTCCCAAACCTCACCTTGGATAGGGTCCCTATGGAGATCCCTAAGGTAAACCTCCTCTGAAAACGTCCTCTCTCGGTGGAGCGGGAGCTCACTGTCCCTAATACTGCTACTGAAAAGGTCTGGTTGGAAATAGCAGCTGCTGAGGTGGGCGCTGATCCTTCCAACCTCCAATGTATTGCACTCAGTTTGGGAACTTATTTCAAAGATTCCCACGATCTCCACAGATAAATCACCTCAGTTCTGGACTCTTAAATAAAGGGTGAGGATTGGGAGATCGAAATTGGAATTGCTGAGGCCTGCTCTCCACTGGCCGAAACCTAGATGGCCCTGATGCTAGAGGTCTACTGCTAATGGACTTCCCCTTTGACAAGATCAACTACATCACCCAACCTAGAACACTTACCAGTTTGTGCTTATTGTCCACCACTTCATCTTTCTTCTAAACCTCTAGGTATGTCAGTAGAGTGAAGGGGGTAACTTCATA
Source organism: Viscum album (assembly GCA_963277665.1). NCBI lineage: Eukaryota > Viridiplantae > Streptophyta > Magnoliopsida > Santalales > Viscaceae > Viscum > Viscum album. The sequence continues at coordinate 306,893,104 of OY728166.1, forward strand.
CTTAATGGAGGGTTGGAGAGCCTCCTCTAAGTGTCTCGCTCGTGACTCCTCATACAAGAAGATTTCTAGAGTGAAACGAAGGAGATCCTTGAACTTGATCCCAAAATAACTCACCGTCATACCCCCTTTCTGTATGGAGAGTATCTCTTGTGTCTTTTTATCCTTCATCGTGGAAGAAAGGAATTCTTCCCGGAACTCCATCTCGAAGTTAGTCGACAAAACCTCAGCTTCTCTCTTCTCCCTCAGGGAGGGCATCCAACGTTGACGTGATGCTCCCCACATCTTTATCACATACAGAAGAACATAGTACTCTTTCAGAGGTCGGATCAAGCTAAAATCTATCACCAGCTCTTCAAGCCAGCTCTCCGTCTCCATGTCTGAGACGCTGTCCTCATACTTATCGAGGGTCTGCAGCTGAAAGGCATGAAGTGTCCTCTACCACTGTTCTTCCTCCTCCTCTTGATCATACCTATGTGGATCAGCTAGATTATTCTTCTTGTCCTGGATCACTTACACTACTAATGGATGTCATCCGGGTTTCATAGTTTCAAGGTAAAAAAGGAATGCCTAAGCCTGAGTAGTGTAGAAAAATTATTTAATCAAAATTCTTTAACTCATTATTCATTTTAAATTCACAGAACACACATGAAACACAATAAAACAAGTCATAATGATGCATGAACCTTTCCTAGGGTCTCTACCCTAAAATCAGGGTGGCCTCAATTGGTCTTCGGCAGGTCTAGAGTCCTTGCATCGGATCACAAGGGGACCTAAAATCCCATTTCCAAGCCGGTCTTCCATATCCTATTTCACGCACCAAGATTTCCTTACATTGTTTCCCTTCCATACCATGAAAAACTCACTGTGCCTAAACAAAAACTCCATCCTCTCTCTTAACCTCATTTGATACCATTCTTTCATGACCCATCTTCAACAAGATGAGGAAAGGGACAACAAACATCCAGATCCTTCTTTCTTCATGTTGAAGGAGAGATAATGACCCCCCGACTCCAGCCTTCAATGGGCCCCAGAGTGATGACTAGAACCAAGAGTATAGAATCTCACATTAATATGGAAGTCATTACTCTTTTTATTTAATAATATCACGATATAAGATGGTAAAAACCCAAAAAACACCAAAATTGAATGTAAAAGTAAAGCCAAAACCCATTCCCATATGCATGTTAATAGATAAACTAACACAAAGTATAAGAAAACACCAGAGGAAAGTACCAGAAGAAAAGAAAACATCAACATCAACTGTCCTAACGTCCAATATAGTATGGTATGCATGTTCCACAAAGTCCTCCTAGAATCCTAAAAACAGTTTTATATACCTAGGGAGAGTATAAAGTTATACTCAGTAGGGAAAACAAACAGCTCTCATGAAAAAGTGGGGATACATTATAATGTCCTGTGAAAAAGTAGAGGTAACCAAAACACATAGAAAGGAATATTATCCAACCATCCTCACCAAGGAACAATCCCCAAATAATGCAAGTTAGGTAAAGTAATAGTAATAGAACATCAATATTTTGGTACCCCGCACCGCTTTCCCACTTTTCATTAAAGACATTCTACACATCAGACCTCCTCCTCCATTTTTATTACAGTCTCACTGCCACCCCAATAATAATATTATGATCCATCGCAACCACGCATCCTACCCCACAGATAGTTGGGCGACCACATCCACTCATCCCAATCACAAACACCTAGGCCACCACAACCATACGTAACCACGCCCGCAGACACCTAGGACAAAACAACTACCACCATGCCTGAAGACACCTAGGAATCATCCCGAAGACACTTGGGAAACAACCATGTCTGCACACACTTGGGCCAACCACCACAATATACCATGATTGAAGATTCTTATGCTATAATGGACCTCAGGCTGTTACAGCCTACTCGAAGAGTCTTGGGCTTCCCGGGATAGGGACCAGAAAAGGATCTAATAACCATCCACTCATAGGAATGTTGGGGGAAAACCCTCCCCCATGAAATTGGGCTGTTTGAGACAAAGTTCTCAATGTGGGTTCGGTGCGTATAAGAAACAAAAAACTAATCATTTTACATATGGTAAATTAGACACTCCTCCCAATCTAAGGGTTCTGAAGCACAACCACCCTTGTTAATTTTACTACATGCACACACACACAAAAACCACAACCAGAGCGCAACCCATTACTGTAAAGGAAAACCCCCATTATTGTAATCATCTTCAAGTGATTCCACTTAAAATTTTCCTTCACTACCGAGAAACTAACAGACAGAGATGCAAGCCAAGACAACAACTGAAGGAAAATAGACAAGCAGCAATTTAAGCATTCACACCTGGTTCTCTTGTAATGTCATAACAAAAAAGGGATCTGTGAGATCCCTTGAAGTACTGGAACCAAACCAAGCCCCAACATACTGGAAAAAATCCACAATAAAACAACTAAACAATAGAAGATCCCATACCCATCCACATCACCCCACAAGCATCAACAAGAGAAACCACACATATTACTAGAACATATCAAGGAAGTTTCCTGATTTTTCCACACCATTCATTAAGTTCCTTCCTTCCGTTTGGTTATCCGGGGTATCACAAAAGAAGTTTTATCCAATAAGAATCCATTTTATCTACCAATTTTACATGATTAACTAGTTTTCATGTTACAACCATTCAATCACAAGTTTATAAAGAAAAAGAGAGGCTCATTAGTGTACAAGAAAGGACCACCACTAACCACTAATTTCAGTGGGCAAAAGCCCATACAATTCACAACATATAAGCGAAGATGAAAGAGTATAAGAACATCACCATCAATAAAACCAATTTATTATTTATGGTCTATTTATTATCTTTATTAAGGTTTGGTTACATCCACATACCAAGGGAAACATTTTCTAACCCACCCCGCATGATGCACAGAAAAGAGAGACAAAGGAAGAATCCCCACTTGGATGATCAATGATCAAATTTTTATCCTCACACCAAGAACGAGGGATGTATGAATTATAGGGAAAGAACTCCAAGGGCTCCAAGGATGGGAGGGAAGGGCTCTAGAATAGGTGCACAATTCGTCTCTGGAGTAAGTCTCTATGGAATACATTAGAGAATGGAAAGGAATTATGAAGAGAGGATCTCGTCTTAAGAAAATTCCAGATCCTAAAACTATGGAGGCAATTTTGAAGTACTTTAAGTTGGATCGTGGCTTGATTATGTGGTTGGGAGGTTTCAAACATTGGGATTAATTGTTATTTATTAATTATCTTCATAGATGGGGGAGATAACGGCTGTGAGTTGATATATATCTTCCAAATAGAGATAAACCACATAGTAGGTGAAAAATTGGAAATCATAGGGAAAGTTGTGACACCAATTAAAAATGCCATTCATTTTGGTAAGGAAGAGTCACCCAACTCTTTGGGGTTTAAAACACATTTCACTGTCCTTAAATGGCTTCTAAAAGGGTATTAAAAATTTTTTACGTCAAAAGATACATTACAAGGGTGGAACTGGAAAAACATGAGAAATTATAAAAAGGAAAATGATGGGAGACACTATAACTGTGCCACTAATTGGGTGAGACACTGTAACCAGTGCAACTATTTTGGTGTGTGACCGTGGTGATGCCACCATCACGGTGCCACTGTTCTGGTGGAACCGTTTGGTGGAACCGAGTTTTTGGCAAACTCCCAGGCAAGAATCACCCCTAACAACACTACCAACAATAATATTTCACAAAGAAAGGTCTTGAAAAATTGGTTATTACACAAACCCACAATTTTATTCATAAAAACCCAATTAAATTCAAGAGATTCTTCAAACTTTGGGTTCTCAAGACCAATTTATTTGTCCCAATCAACATTTTCATCATCTGATAAAAGACCAAAATCAAATCCTAAAATTCCTGTCACTAAAAAACCACCTGAATTATCACGTACCAGGTGAATAAATGAATAAACACCAACTCCTCCCACTTTTTGTAGACCCACCTAGAAAGGTTGTAGAAACAATCCTAGAACTCTGTGATTTTAAATAGATAAAAATTTAATTAGATTCTTTGTAACTTTATATATAACACATATTCTCTTCCTTCAATTATTTCCAAAACTACAAAATAATATCAATACACATCATTTTACTATTATTATCTTAGAATAATGTCTTCATGTATCTTGAATGATTCTTTAGGAATGACCTTTTAAGGATTTATGCTCATACTTTCTATGTATTTATTTATTTTATTAAATATTAATATTTCTGAATTAAATATGATGGACATGAATCGAAAATGGATAAATGTCAATCCTATAAAAAAGAGTATGAGGATGGGGTGAAAGAGTTCATAAAATTTTCAAAATATCATGTATATGGACCTTCTCAAATCCTTTGACCATATTTACACCATTTTAATTCAATACTAATTAGTCCAATGGATTTATATGAACACTTGATCTATCACAGAATAGATAGAAGTTATAAATGGTGGACTAAACATTGAGAAAAAATTGAATATATCTAGTTTTTGGGACAAAAATATGTTTTATGGATCATCTAATATGATTGAAGCTATTAAAAATGATGAACACCATATCGAGGATATGATTACATGAGTTCATGATGATAAACATAATATTGAGGAACTGCTTTTTCTCTTGAATGATATGATCCCAAAAGATAATGAACTTACATATAAAAAATATGATGCTAAATGAATACTAAGTTCAATGGGTATTATCTATGAAAGAATAAATGCCTAATCAAATGGATGGATACTATTTCACAAGGACCATGAATCACTTAGAAAATGACCTAAGTGTGGTGTGTTTCAATACAAGAAAGATGAATCAAGTCCATCGAATGTTGTATGGATCATTTTAGTCATTCCAAGGTTTAGGTGCCTATATGGAAGTGAGGAGACTATAAAACATTTAAAATGGAATGCATATAAAATAAATATATATATGAAACTTTACAACCCCACAAACTCTCCCTAGTGAAAAAAATTTGATCACAAGTACCTGAATTTGGAAATAATCTGAGAAACCTTTGTCTTACACTATCTATAGTTATAGTAAATCCCTTTGGCATTCAAAGTATCACTCACAGTACATGTCTGGTTATTTTGGAAAATTATAACTTTCCATCGTGGTTATTCATGAAGAAAAAATACATTATATTATCTCTGCTTATATTTGAAAAAAAAACAGGCATTGATGTTGGTGTTTTTTTGGATTGATTGATCTAAGATTTGAAATTAATGTGGGATTAAAGTGTTACAGTGAACAATGATTAAAAAAAATGAATTTTTTATGTTGAGATCCTTACTATATAGGATGATAAGTGATTTTCCTATTTATGGAAATTTATTAGGATATCGAATTAAAGGAAATCAAGGGTGTCCCATTTTTTAACAAGATACACACTCATTTAGATTGAAACATTTATCGAAGAATGTATTTATAGGATATCCCAAATTTATCCCCTAATGTTACAAATACCAATATTGGATGACATATTTCAATGAGAGTTTATAAGAAATCACAACACCATCTCCACTAATTGGCGATCAACTATTTGATAAAGTAAAAGATTTGGAAACTGCTTTTGGTAAACCTTCTTTAGAAAACCATACAAAAACAAGTTGGAAAAAAGATTTTTTTTTTGAATTACCATACTAGATTTGTGTGTATGTCAGGAATTTTATTGATATTATGTATGTTAAATATATATATGTTGTGGTGTCATTGAATTTTACTATATACACTGGAAAAAACAAAAGATGGCATTAAGGATGGGTTGGACATAATTGACATGGGGATATAAGAAGAGTTGGAATTAGTGATATTAAAACAATTTGTATGTTAGTAATACTATAATGAAATAAGATAAACATAAATCTGAAACAATATATTAATAAATTTTCATTTTTAAACAGAAATCACAAATTTTGAGTCATATTGTGTATTAGATTGAGGTGAGGATGATTCCTATATATCACAAATGACTTATGGATTTCTTTTCTTAAATCGTTTCATAAAAATGAATGTGTTTTCTTAGTTTTGAATACATGATGTGTGTTTTGAACTAAAGTTTAAATTTTAAACTAAAAAATACAATTCTAGTCATTCCTGACACACCATGTATTAGATTGAGTTGTGGATGATACCTACACGTCACAAATGACATGTGAATCATTATCCTAAAGTATCAAAATAATATGAATATGTTTGCTCAGTTTTGATTATGTAATGTGTGTTTTGAAATAAATTGTTAATTTTAAGATAAAAATATTCACTTCAAGTCAACCCAAAAAAACCAAGAGTTTTTCTTAATTTTTAACTAAAATTTTAATTTTAAAATATTAATTTTAATCATAACCAACACTAAACAAAATCATGTCCACTTCTTCCACAACTTTTACAAACATTTTTAAGATATTAAATTCTATTAGAAAACATATTTTTCTTATTATGTAAAATCTAATTTCTCTTACCTGAGTTTCTATTAACTTCCATTTGACTCATCCTAAATTTAGGCCTTCTATATTTTCTATAATTTGACAATTATGCAGGCAATCAATGACCTAGATCCCAAAATTTCTATAACACCTTATTTAGCCATGAATTCAACTCTTATTTTGTTGAGTATAATTTTGCATTGTGGAGGATTCTTAGATTTCTTAAATGTTCCTTATTTTCTTCTAAACACCTAGTGGGGAAATTTTTCCTATCATACATTCTTCCACCTTTACCTAAGTGCTGGGTTCTTTATCAATTTTCCTCATCCACTTTTTTTCTGGAATACGAGTTATTTATAAAACAATTTAATGAATAAGAATTAATACATATTGAGTTTCTAGATCATCATTTTACCTTCATCATCTTATTATTCTTCATATTATTATAAAATGATACCTCCAATTATTTAATTCATCTCATACCACTCAATAATTTCTTTCTAGAACTAAAAATATCATGTGAAACCTTAACAATAGTGGTTATTTTCGTAACTCTATTTGAAGATTGAACATGAGTGCCTTCCATGTTTCTTAATTTAATTTCCAACCCAATAGACTTTAAAATTAAAGTGTTTTGTTGATCTTTAAAAAAATCAATTTATATTTACATTCAATATTTAGATTTTGAATTGTTTCTTCATGTATCATACTTTTGTTCTGTAGAGTGTTTTAAGATCTTTTATTCTTATAGATTTTATTTCCATCTAGGATATCTTTGTAGGCCCTCGGGACACCCTAAGAGGGGAGGGGAGAATCAGGGTGTCAAATAAGTATTTTAAAAGAAGGATATTGTTTCCACATTGGTAGAAACTCATTAAACCTGTATGACTGATGAGAACAGAAATAAAAAAATCACATGCACCGAGACCAAAAAACACTTTTACTTGGTTCACCACTAAGGGATATGTCTAAGGAGCATACGTTGAAAGTGTGTCGGGCGTACCAAAATCCACTAAACGTCACTATATGTGGAATACAACGGTTTTTTCAGAGTCACTATGTCTCAGGATCAGTACCTTTAGAATTATTTAGGGAATGATCACTATTTCCATCAGATCACTTCTGTTGAATCCCCCTATCTCACAACTCTGAGATAAGTTCAACTTAGTTTAATGACTTGAAGGTCTCTTAAATAATTCATCATTGAAGAGTTTGTCACTGACATAGAACGAGACTCTACTTCCACCCTAGACCAGATTTGATTCTATTTGAAATCCATATCCACTAAAATTAGATGTTCAAAAACTGCACCTTGTGAAGCCTCTTTGTGAGTCACACTCCTTCGCAAAGCATCCCTGCTATTGTGGAACAATATTTCTTCACGAATCTTCTCTTCCTTCATGGAACTACGTTTTTGAAACACACTGAGTCAATTCAGAATGACTCATTGTCGATAAGTATGATTTTCCAAAATAATGTGCATTAGTTATGACCAATAGTCTCTTAATGATACACTATCTCACTTAGAAAACCCTATTCAAAAATCTCTTCAGGAACTCAACGCGTCTCCAGATTTTCCCCTAAAACCTCAATGAAAATTGAGAGGGGTATGCAAATATTTCTACGCTTGTCTATTCACGAAGCACCACCACCTCTTTGGGGATTTTTCAGATCATCAAACATGTCTTCATGACACTCCTCCCTTTTTAGAAAAATATGTAAATTATCTGTTCCCAAATCTCATCGTCATCACAGAGTCTTCCTTCAATTCCCTTCGTGACGCCCATTAACAAGGATATATTTGTAGTCCCTCGGGACACCCTGAAAGGGTAGGGGTGAATCAGGGTGTCAAATTATTATTTTAAAACAAGGATCTTGTTTCCACATTGGTAGAAACTCGTTAAAACTGTAAGACTAGTGAGAATCGAAATCAAACAGTCACATGCACAGGGAAAACAAAACACATTAATTCGGTTCATCACTAAGGGATATGTCCAAGGAGCATTCACTGACATTGTCTCAGATGTACCAAAATCCACTAAACTTCACTAGATGTAAAATATAATGGTTCAGTCAAAGTCACTATGTATCAGGATCACTGCCTTTTTAAGAATTCAGGAAACGCTCACTATGTCCCTCAGATCACTTCTGTTGACTCCCCCAGTCTCACTACTCTAAGATGTTTTCAAAATAGTTTATTTACCTGAAGGTAACTTCAATAATTCATCATTGAAGACATTGTCCCTAACATAGCATGGGACTCTGCATTCACCCTAGACTATAGTTGATGCTCTTTTAAATCATTTTTACACAAAAATTAGATGTTTAAAAACCGCTCCTCATGAAGCCTTTTTGCAAGACAAAGTACTTCACGAAGAACATCTTCTTTTGTAGAAAAAACTATTTTCACATAGCTTCCTTGACTTCATGGAACTACTTTTTCAAAACTCATTGAGTCAATGCAGAATTACTCATTATCACTAAGTACCCTTTTTCCAAAATCATGTGCATTATTTAAGACTTATAGTCACTTCGCGATGCACCATCTCACTTAGAAACCCATGTTCGCAAATCTCTTCACGAACTAAAATTTTATTTGGATTTTCCCCTAAAACCTCAATAAAAATGGAGATGGGTAGGATCATATTTATAGGCTTGTCCATTCATGATGGTCCACCACCTATTTGGGGATTTTTTGGATCATCAAACACGTCTTCACGGTGCTCCTCCCTTCGTAGAGAACCATGGAAATTATTTGTTCTTAAATATCATCGTCATCATAGAGACTTCTGTCAATACCCTTTGTGGCACCCATCAACTTCACAAAGCATTCCATCAATGACTGCAAATATCTAATACTTGTAATCGTGAAGAACTTCATCTCCAATCGTGAAGCCCGTTGTAATCATGAATCCCACCATTATAACACTTTAGTTCTTTGCGAAACGCAATTCTCAAATCCCATCTTCACCAAACTCATGAATTATCCATATTTTCATATGGCCTCCAAGAAAAACCACTTTGCAATTTGAAATCCAAATTTGAAATTTTGGACCCCAAAAATTTGAAAAACACTGGGAAATGACACCACCTTAAAAACACCTTTCAGCTTGAACTGTAAGACAGATTTCCTTGCATCATCTTGAACCATATCATACATTTCCTTGAAATCTCCCAGGTCTTCCATGTGAGGATTTATAAAAAACACAAACCATACTCCAATTCATGAAAGTAACATGCCTAGTTCCAATAGTCTCCCGCTTTGGGTTTGTTGGAAATCATGTAGATAAAAACAATAAGGCACTATCCACAATCAATACTAGAAACACAATAGTTTTCTCCCTTCACATTCTCATGTAACCAACCTGCAACCAGAAAAACATTGCATCCTTCATATTTCCATATTCAATTTATCTATTTCTCTACCATTGGAAATAAACCTATGAACCAGTGTTAGAACTTTTTAGAGCTCCGAACATACTCCCCCTGGATCGTATCTCCCCCATAAACTTCATCACCTCCAAAAACTGATTATCATAGAAAAAAAATGGGGATAGGGAAATTTTGTAACATCCTTATGTAGTGGGAAGTGGTAGGACACTGAGGTTCAACTGATGATTCTCAAACATAGCTGCTGATAGTGGCTTGGTCAAGATATCAGCAACTTACTCATTAGTCCCACATGATCCATTTTAATCATTCTTGCTTCAACTTTTTCCTTGATTAAGTGATATGTGATTTCAATAATTTTTTACGAGGATTCTAAATAGGACTCTTTGTAAGATCTGTTGCACTCTTGTTATCACAGTAAATCACCATTGGTTGTTTTGCCTCATCACCAATGTCAGTCACTTTCTACTTCATCCAAATTAATTGAGTGAATACCTTTATAGAGGATATATATTCATCTTCAGAAGTTCCAAGAGAAGTAATTTATTATTTATTGCTCAGCCATCACACACATTTATTCCTAATATAGAATGAACCACTACTGTTGGACAATCTGTCCACTACATCTCTAACCCTGTTAGAATTAGAAAATATTGATAGTTCACTATCACTACCTGCAGGAATGTATAATCCATACTTGTGAGTACCTTTAATATACCTAATAATTATTTTCACCGCTTTCATATGTTCTTCCTTCAAATTACTCTAAAATCGGGCCACTAAGCATGTTGCAAAGATAATGTATGGTCGTGTTGCAATCAGGTATAATAAGCTCCCAATGATCCTCCTATACATTGTGGGATCTATGAATGTCCCATCCACATCCTTTCCAAATTTTTTTCCAACTGCAATTAGAGTTGACATTGTTTTGGAGTCCTGCATATTAAATTTCTTCAGTAGCTCTCTTGAATAATTTTCCTGAGAAATAAACGTATAATTATTCTTCCGAATCACTTGAAACCCTAAGAAATATGTGAGTTCACCAATCATGGACATCTCAAATTCTGATTTCATGTGATTGGAAAATTCACCCATTGGCCCCTGCTTGCTTCCACTGAAAATAATATCATCCATGTATACCAATACCATGAACTGATCCTTATGAGAATTCCTTACATAGAGATTCTGATCCACTCCTCCTCTTTTGAATTCAAGCTTTCTCAAATAAGAATCCAACCAAGAGTACCATGCCTGTGGTGCATATTTCTAGCAATAGAGTGCTTTCCATAATTTTCAAACCTTAATTTTATCATTTCCAGGAAAGAAACCCATGGTTTGTTCAATGTAGACATCTTATTCCAAAACTCCATTTAAGAACACTATCTTGACTTCCATTTGATACACTTTATAACCTTTTTGGATCTCCATGGCAAGGAATATCTTGATTGACTCCAGTCTTTCTATGGGAGATACTTTTTCCTCAACATCGAAACCTTCAATCTATGAATAACCCTTGCACACCAATCGTGCCTTATTTTGGATCACATTACCATTATTATCATTTTTGTTCTTAAAGATCAACTTTTTACCAATCACATTGTGACCTTCATGTATCTTGAAAAGATCCCATGTTTTATTCTTGTCAATTTGATCTAACTCTTTATTCCTGGGTTTCAACCATGATTCATCCTTTGCAAATTCTTCAAATGCGTATGGTTCCACAATTGATAGAAACATAGATTTTGCATTAATCCTCATTCTCCTCATCTTTTTTGGTGCAATCCAATCTCCAATGATGTTGGATTGATCAATTTATGCTCTTCAATTTCTTCTTTGAGATTCAACCAAAATCTATCCAGCCATGGTTTCATCTTCAGATTCTTCTTCTGAGTCGATATCATGATGTGACTCCTGAGAGTTTTGTACACCTTCCTCTATTTATGTATTTTCATTCACTCCATGTTCAAATTATTCTTCATCTTCTATTTCATTAGTAGAGGTATTCCTTGAATTATTTTTGGTCTTGTCTTCAATGATCTTAACATAACTACTTTCCATAGTTCTTCCCAATATCTTATGAAACACTTATAAGATTTTTTATTCATTGGATATCCAAGGAATATTTCTTTATCTCCATTATCACTATACATCCCTTGATTTCGTTCTTTGTTTTGGATGAAACGTTTACTCCCTAAAACATGAAATTATTTCAATTAAGGATTCCTTCTATGAAACAATTCATATGGTGTCTTCATCTCTCCCATATAAAGCCCCGTTTGATTTTGAGTGTGCATTGCAGCTTCAATAGATTCCTTCCAGTAATGGAGGGAGATAGGACTCTCAATGATCATAGTACTAGTCATGTTGTTGACCTGTCTATTCTGGTGCTCAACTGATCCACTTTGTTGCGGACGCTAGTGCAAAAACACAATTTAACGCTGGTTTTTAACTGATGTTTATAAAGGAGATGTAAAAAAAATATGATTTTTTGTGACGGTTTTATCTAAAATAGACACTAAAACCACAATTTTGTTAAAAAAAAATTTCAGCATCGGTTTTTTAAATAACTGACGCATTAAATTAATTTTTTTTTTAAAAAACCATAAAATTACACTTCTAGAAATTTTGAAACCCCTGTAAAAAACACAATATATAGAAATAGTCAAAAAATATTTATCATTCAACAAAAACCTATAACTTTCATATACAAAGCATAAACAAAAAAACGACCTTGAAAGTTAAAAAAATTTAGAATACCCGTACCTGAAATTTATGGCAGGCTCATTGTTGGTTATTGTTGAAGCATTCATTTTACTATTGGTATGATCAAGCACCTAATATATGAAAAAGAGTTAGTTTTTCTCACCCGTATGTATTATTATTTATAAATATTAGAATATACATTCCTCAAATCCATATCAGACATGACAAATAGTTCACCAAAGTAGATCAAATATGGGTCCTATCAGATTGGGAATAAGATTTTGAATAATTGAATACCTACAATAATATTTAATGATATGAAATTTAAAAAAATGGAAGAAAATATTAAAAAAAATAATACAACTAACCTCATAAAAATCTGTAGTTTCCACAGTTGTGATTATCTCATACATGAATCGTAAAATATAATAACCACATTCAACATTTCCATTTTGGCGATGACACTGTAGTTATAAACCAATAAACTGATAATAAATACAATATATAACAATAAATTTAGAAAAAAATATAATATAAAAACTAATTACCTGTACTTCCACATATTTGATTTTCTTTAGTTTATTTACTGACATGTATTCCTTGTTAAATTATTTCCATGAACTGAATTTTTATATATATGAATGAATAATACATGTCTAAAAAATGAAAATTAAACATATTGAGATTATAAAAAATAAAAAAACTTACTTGTTTAATAAGGTGGAAAATGGTTTATGAAATTTTTCTAATAAAGATAAAACCCAATATAAGGTGCATTCACTTGGGAAAAATACACCTAACATCCAATTTTCCCTACAATACAAAAAGTTCACAATTAATTTCATTATAATGATTATTAGTTCATAATTTTTTTATGTTCTTACTTATCATGAAATGGAAAAAACCAGTATTTAATCTCTATCTGTGATAGTATCTCAGATATATACTGAACTCTTTCATCATCCTTCACATTTATGACTTCCAAGGAAATGTACTCTGGATCTATAAAAATGTAAATTCCTGTAATTTTATTTTGTAAAAGAAGCTTGTGTAGATTCCTAAATAAAAACAAAAATATAGTTATTCAATTTAAAACCATCTTTTATTAAATAATTAGCAATTCAAATGTCCATTTTCTAAACTGAAAAAAAATTGCACCACACTCAACCCAGTCTCTTCAAAATCAACTAAATGCATGTTATATTATTTCATTATTCACAATTGAAAACTTCTTCCACATATTTCAATAATCATCTAAAACTCATAGATATAATTCAAGGAATCAGAAGACTGAGATAATCTTTGTAACCCAGAAGAAATATTAGAATGTTCTCCAGCCGACTGTTCCAGAACATTTTGTTGCATTTGGGAAGTTTCTTTTGTATTAAGATATTCCGATATAAGTTAAATGTTATAAAACATTATAAGTAATTTTTAATCATTTTTAATTAATATTTAAAAAAACACATACCTTATATGAAATATAACGTAGAATACCAGTTGGCCAAAGAAAAAAATGGCTCAGAATTTCTCCAACATAGTTGATTTCCTCAGTAGGAAACGGTAGTAGTGTATTAGGATCTATAATATCAAGTACCGATACTCTAACCTAACCCATATGCATTGGATGATGATGTAACAAGTCCCCAAAAAAAAATGCACTTGTCCTAATGCAACAATATATACATGATGATCTCCAGAAAACAACTCACAATATAAGGCTTGATCCAAGAAAGGGGGTGAAGGCTCAAAGTAAGTAGATGGGGCAGGGTAGTCCGGGTGAGCAGGCTGATAAGGAAGAAAAATGGAAAAGGTATATTAGTGTTAATAATTTAAAAAATATAAATATTGATGAAAATAAAATAATATACCGTGAAAGGCAGAGCAGATGGGGCTGGGTAAGCATATGGGGTAGGGTAGTCCGTGTGAGCAGGCTTAGAAGGCTAAAAAATGAAAAGTTTATATTAGTTTTTATAATTTATAAAATAGAAAAATTGATGAAAATAAAATAATATACCTCAAAACACTTTGTAGACGGACAGATTAAGAAGATGGGATAGGGTTCTCCGGGTGAGTAGGATGAGAAGGCTGAAAAAAGAAAAAGTTATATTACAGTTTATAATATATAAAACAGAAAAATTGGTGGCATATAAATAATATACCGGGAATGGTTGCGTATGCAGCGCAGAGAAATCAGATATGGCAGGGTATTTGTAACGCCCTGACCCCAGCTACCCAGAGTCGGTGCATTACTTCGTAACATTGGCATGATCACAAAAGATCAAGTCTCGAAAGACCGATTAGATTAGTAGCTTTGGAAACACTAGATACATTCGTAAACATTACATTACATCATAAAGTGAAAAACTACAATAACAAAGTCTTCATAGTCCACTCTCATATCCTCTTCTGATAATCCCTGCAGGTCATTCATAAAATACATCTTCACATCCTGTAAAATATTAAAACATTGAAAGGGGTGAGCTCAGATGCTCAGTAAGGATAACAATATTGCGGAAGCTTTCATAAATAAACATTAACATTTAAGGAAACGTATAACTAAAACAAAAGCCTTTTAAACTTGAACATCAACATAATATGGCAAAAGTAAAATGAGATAATTCCATTCACTTCTTCACATTGATATTCTACTGGTCGAATAATCACATGAAATATCAATAACCACTTTCATAATAAGGGAATGTATAATGCCGGACATTCTGAAACATTTTGTCAAGGCCTCGGCCAAGATGTCTAAAATGATTAAGGCCTCGGCCAAAACCATAAATCAAATTGGGAAAGGGCCTCGGCCAATTCCTCGTCTAGTTGTCTCATGAGACCTACAGATGCATCGAGGAGCTATAGCGGGCTCCACCCGTCACTTATTAAGTCCAATACATTCCTCATATGAACAGGTGTAAACATCTCATAAACCATAACATAATCATATCACATAAAACATGCATAAAGGAAACATAACATTTACACATTTCAATCAAAAGATATCAATACAACACATTGATATAATAAAAACTCTTTCAAAACCATTTTCAACACCAAAATAAAAGAAAAGTATAACATGGTATTTATTCTTCAAAAAAAAGGGTACGACTTGTAGAGGAAGCCGAAACTCAAATAGTGGTCACGGAGGCGGAGAAGTCATTGTCGCCACATACGTACGACAAAAACATTCCCTTTTGTCGTTTAGTAAATGCTTCGTATAAAAAAGATTCCTTTTGAATAAACGTAAAAGTCAAAGTGGTTTATACACCGTATAAAAGAAATTTGTGTATAAAACCAAATATGCCTCAATGAAAGGAGATTGAGACGAAGTCCTTACAAAGATCATTTTTAAAATAAAATATATATATTATGTGTATTCACTATAGGTACACATAAAGAAAGTAAAAATACAAAATAAGACATTATAATATCATGACATAATTTGAAAGTAGGAGATTAACCCAAAGAATGGAAGTTGGGTTACGAAATTCCCTTACCTTGCATCATGTCCTGACTCGACCGTTCTCTAACCTCCTGAATAATAAACTAGAGTTAATTTATATTTACTTATGAACCTTTTTCATGTTCATTATTCCTTTTATATCCCTTATTACCATGTTATGAACATTATTTAATTATTTAAGTTAATAACGGTCGTTTTGTCGATCTTTGGTACTTGAGTCAAAAATAAACTTCTTATAATTACAAGTTGTTCATGTGGTGAAATATCCATTATATCCAGAATTATATTCATGATGTAGATATCATATATATCATATATATACATTATATACTTTCATTCATAATGTCACGTAACATTTAGAGGTATGAAATGAAATGCACCGTTCATGGAGACGGTAAGCCGTACGTACGCATGAACGCTACTTTCATTTCTATTTCGTATTTAATGGAATAAAATCATAATGATATAAATTTATAATATAATTAAAGTATAATATAGTTTATAATACCATTTAATCCATCCTTTATACATCCCACATATGGCATTAACGATTCAAATCACTTTGAGGGGGCGGCAGTCCGCACTTCCTAAAATGAAATTATCGCGTTTTACCCATAATGGAAATAATAAAGTATGACATAAATGAGAAATACAGAAGCATAAGTAAAACATAAACATATTATATATCATATATTAATATAGTGACATCTTAATGGACACCTTTGAAGGTGTTATATGAGTGTTGAACAATCATCATTTCGTGAGGCAGAAATTCGCCATCCACAGAAACCGTATGTTCTTTAACCATTAGATGTAGGTGTGTGTATGTGTAGATTGAATCCATCTTATAGAAACATCCTAGTATATTTAGGATACTGGTTTTGTTACAAAATAAATGTATAAAAAGAGTTTAGGGGGTTTGAGAAGAAAAATAAAACAAAACAACATTAGAGAAGACATTACCTCAAAATCGGGTAACTCTTTTTTGATTTGAGCCAAAGGTTTCCTTGGGAAGAGTTCTGCCCAAAGTGAGGCTTCTAGGAGTAATAGGGGGAAGTTGGGAGAGTATTTGGGCAGAGTTTTGCCGAGCAAAATGGATTGAAGGTGTGAATAAGGTGGGAGTGGTGGGGGCCTTTTATAAGTGGAGAGGAGGGGCTCTTTTGGAAAGATTGAAATGTTACATTATTACACAATGATTTTCGGATTCTAAATGTCCCACACTTATATAATTAGTGGCTAAGGTGATAAGGGTTCGAAATATCCTCATCCAATAGGCTTTGGACAAGTGTAAGCCTTGTATTTTTCATTATCTTCCCATTTTATTTAAATCGTTAAATAATGAGGTCATCGCTGCATCATAATTATGTCATAAATAATTTAATTTATATAATGTCTAAAAATTATAAAAAAAACTACTATGACGTAGGAAATATTTTTAGCTTTCTAATGAATATTTATAGTCAAAATTTGGACTTGTGTAACCCCACTTAAAAACTGTTTTAGTAAAACAACTCATGTTTGTGTCAATTTAATTTTAACATTAAATAAATATATATTAATGTCATTTTCCAACCAAGGTGGCTCCATGGGGTCCCCAAGTTGACCCATGGGTTTTATGGGTCGGCCATGACTAATCCAATAGTATTAGGACAAGTGTCAAGCTCATATCATATTATTAAAACATTATTTTTACCTTAAACTACACTAATTACCTCTAATCGCGATTAAGAACTTAAAAGTTACTATTCACCAAAAAACTATTTTAATCTCATTGAACCACATTTTACTTCTTAATGACAACCATGTATGTCGGATTTTTGAAAATCAAATCACAGAAGTGGTAATATTTCATTTTAACGAAAAATCAGTTTTTAACAACCACTTAGTGGTTTCACTATTCATCAAAAATTGAAGTTTTTCAGAATAAGGCCAAAATTTCACCCTAAGCTATAATTGATATTCCGAATTAAGAAATGATGTCTATTTTACAAAATTCCAAACATATAAGTTGCATTAATTAATTTTATAATTAATTCCCGCTGTTACAACAAATAGCGTGTTTTTAAGAAACAATTTATATCAAAAGATTGGCAATTGTTTATGTCCAATTTCAATGTTAAATTAATTCTAATGACCACCATTGGATAAAATGGTAAAAATATATTCTAATTATACTTTAAGGCCACTAAATAGTATAATTTATCACAATAAATTATTTTGATTAAAAAAGTTGTTTTAAGTATTTTTCACTATTCATAAAAATTTTGAAGTTCTCAGAAAATTACAAAAAATCAACATAGGCTAATTTCGATATTAGGAATACAAAAATGAAGTCCATTTTGAAATATAAAATTTCTATAAATTTAAAAAGTGGTTATTACTATTCATAACGGCTACTTTGATTAGTTGCAGTGTGTTAGAACTCGATGTTGCGTACAATGCAAGCTATTACATTATTGAATGAGAAGCGTATCATGGAAGCTCGGGGTGTTACATTCTCCCCTCCTTCAATAAATTTCGTCCTCGCAATTTGAAATTTTTCTTTGAAAATAAATGGTTGAAAAGAGAAAATACCTTTGAGGAAAACCCACATCAGAAATAAGGTTAATAAATATATAACATTAAAAGAAAGCAAGATAAGTACAAAGGTCACTCGATATAGCCCATTCTAGGATTCTATGAAAATATGGATATGGAGGAGAAACAAACCATAAAGGTCTGATAGAGAGTTATAGAAAACCGGATTAGGAGAAAGTTTAACTACAAGAAAATCACAAACTTGTGACTAGATAAACGGTCATTGAATCCCCAGTTGGAAAAGTTAACCGACAACATTTTTGTTTTAAGTTACCTTTTATAATGTTGAGGAATTTATTTAGGAGATTTACTAAGAACGTAAGGGAATATACATACTTGTTATGTATACTTTCATTCGTTAATAAATTTTTACCACAAACCCATCTTTTACTCCAAATGGTAACGGAACTCAAAAATATTCTTTTTATCCTAATTGTATAAGGTTCCAAATATTAACACATGCCATTTAGATTAGTAAAACTATTTTGTAATAACCAGGGCCTTCCTGTAGGCTAGTGGTAGGAAATAAAGGCTTGTCACACTATGGTTGTGGGTTCGATTCCTGCAGCTTTGTCCGACGCGACGGGTTATTCCCCACCCTGCAGGTTGTCCTTTTCCTAAAACTATAGTATTATAATATTCCAAAAATATTCTTCAGAAATGCTTTAACCCTAAACAATACTATCCAAAGATCAACTTAATCCACTCCAACCTTTATAGTTATCCAAAATACCTCTGTCCAGACTTTCTCTAAAAGGTCTCTTAATTCCAAAATCAATTGTAACATCAGATTCCCCAAACAAAGAAAAGTTTCTCTTATTGTCACATATTAAAAATATGATTACCTTAATCATATTAAAACCATACTGAAATCAAAAAGTTCTGCAGTACAATCCATATATATATATCACATTATTCTTATAACCAGAATATAATCCTTGAGTCCAAAAGCACCAATACATTAATTATTCCGCTTCAACTGTAGTCACAACATAAGATTGGCCTTGATCCCTTGGCCTTTTCTGAGGTAAGTTTCCTTGACGCTCAGGACATTCATTTGCATAATGCACCATTTCCCTATAATTGTAGCATTCAACTTTGACAGCCTCTTTCTTTCCCATGCAATCACGAGCCTGGTGACCGTTTTCTCCACATTTATAACAAACTCCCATTCCTTTTAGGCATGTACCAGGGTGATTCTTCCCACAATTATCACATAATGGAAAATCCTTCTTTCCCTTTTTCCCTTTATCTGTCTCTTGTTCCACCGTTCTCTTCTTCTCTTACTTTACTTTGTTGTCATAAGACTTAGAGAATTCCTTTTCTGTCTTGATAGCACACGAGACAATATCTTCGTATGATGAGAAGGATTGTGATACTAAAGCTCGACGGAGAAATGGTTTTAACCCATCAAAGAAACGATCAATCTTACTCCTTGGGTTCCGTATATAATTGGAAGCATTCCTCGCTAACCTTGTAAAGTTAGCCTCATACTTTGCGACATTCTCATCCTCCTTCTGCCTCAGACTCAGAAATTGCCTTTCCATATCTGCTCGATGGTCACGAGGAAAGTATTTTTCTAAGAAAAACTCTTTAAACTCCCACCATTCCATATTCGATACGTCATCATCTTCCTTTGTGTTTTGAATCAGCGACCACCACTGATCAGCATCTCCAGTGAGGCGGTAAACTGCCATGACAACCTTCTCCCTTTCACTACTCCCCAAGGCATGGAATATTTTCTCTATGGAATTTATCCATTGCTCAGCTACTATAGGATTTGTACTCCCATTGAAGGTTGGTGGTTGTTGCCTCATGAAACGGTCTAGCATTGATCCTCCACGTTGCAGATTAGGGTGCTCCATACGAGTAAGGTTATTATTCATAACCTGCGTGAGTTGTCCCAGTACGGTGAGAAGCTGATCAGCACCAGTTGTATCACTAGCTCCACCATAATTATCTTGAGCAGGAGGGCAATCCCTATACGGAGTGCGTGCATTGATACGGTTTCCATTCCTTCCACTAGGCGTCATTTCTAAACAATGGCATAAACTAGATTAGTTTATGAAATAAAATACATAATTCCATATTTGTAAAATACTTTACATAAATTGAACTATTTATGGATATAATCCATAATCATAAAAAGAAATGTTTCCTTTGAGGAATTATATACTCATAACCCTTCATAGTGGTTTGTAAAGAAAATGAGAATTATCCTAAGCATATCCCCCGGGAGTGTCGTAACCAAGAGTGCAGCAAGTCCCATTGTCGTGCACCAGTTCCCGTTCGAGTCTAGCTCAAAGCGGTGTTTTCGGGTTTTACCCCTAGGTACATCTGTGCCAGAGCCGCCTCTACCTGCTCGTATTCAGACAGGGATGTATTTCTCGGAAAACTCATAACATCTCTATAATACCAAAATTCTAGGAAGTTCTTCTATACCAATCCTCAAAGTCTATCTTTGGGCTATGTGCTCTAATCAGAGTTTATCTACATATAACTTCCAAGGTTAGTACTAAACTGCCTCTGATACCAACTGTAACGCCCCGACCCCAGCTACCCAGAGTCGGTGCATTACTTCGTAACATTGGCATGATCACAAAAGATCAAGTCTCGAAAGACCGATTAGTTTAGTAGCCTTGGAAACACTAGATACATTCGTAAACGTTACATTACATCATAAAGTGAAAAACTAAAATAACAAAGTCTCCATAGTCCACTCTCATATCCTCTTCTGACAATCCCTGCAGGTCATTCATGAAATACTTCTTCACATCCTGGAAAATATTAAAACATTGAAAGGGGTGAGCTCAAATGCTCAGTAAGGATAATAATATTGCGGAAGCTTTCATAAATAAACATTAACATTTAAGGAAATGTATAACTAAAACAAAAGCCTTTTAAACTTGAACATCAACATAATATGGCAAAAGTAAATTGAGATAATTCCATTCACTTCTTCACATGGATATTCTACTGGTCGAATAATCACATGAAATATCAATAACCACTTTCATAATGAGGAAATGTATAATGCCGGACATTCTGAAACATTTTGTCAAGGCCTCGGCCAAGACGTCTAAAATGATTAAGGCCTCGGCCAAAACCATAAATCAAATTGGGAAAGGGCCTCTGCCAATTCCACGTCTAGTTGTCTCATGAGACCTACAGATGCATCGAGGAGCTATAGCGGCCTCCACCCGTCACTTATTAAGTCCAATACATTCCTCATATGAACAGGTTTAAACATCTCATAAACCATAACATAATTGTATCACATAAAACATGAATAAATGAAATATAACATTTCCACATTTCAATCACAAGATATCAATACAACACATTGATATAATAAAAATTCTTTCAAAACCATTTTCAATACCAAAAGAAAAGAAAAGTTTAACATGGTATTTATTATTCAAAAAAAGGGTATGGCTTGTAGAGGAAGCCGAAACTCAAATAGTGGTCACGGCGGCGGAGAAGTCGTTGTCGCCGCATACATATGACAAAAACACTCCCTTTTGACGTTTAGTAAATTTTTCGTATAAAAAAGATTCCTTTTGAATAAACGTAAAAGTCAAAGTGGTTTATACACCGTATAAAAGAAATTTGTGTATAAAACCAAATATGCCTCAATGAAAGGAGATTGAGACGAATTTCTTACAAAGATTATTTTTAAAATAAAATATATATATTATGTGTATTCACTATAGGTACACATAAATAATGTAAAAATACAAAATAAGACATTATAATATCATGACATAATTTGAAAGTAGGAGATTAACCCAAAGAATGGAAGTTGGGTTACGAAATTCCCTTACCTTGCGTCCTGTCCTGACTCGACCGTTCTTTAACCTCCTGAATAATAAACTAGAGTTAATTTATATTTACTTAAGAACCTTTTTCATGTTAATTATTCCTTTTATATCCCTTATTACCATGTTATGAACATTATTTAATTATTTAAGTTAATAACGGTCGTTTTGTCAATCTTTGGTACTTGAGTCAAAAATAAACTTCTTATAATTACAAGTTGTTCATGTGGTGAAATATCCATTATATCCAGAATTATATTCATGATGTAGATATCATATATATCATATATATACATTATATACATTCATTCATAATGTCACGTAACATTTAGAGGTAAAAAATGAAATGCACCGTTCATGGAGACGGTAAGCCGTACGTACGCATGAATGCTACTTTCATTTCTATTTCGTATTTAATGTAATGAAATCATAATGATATAAATTTATAATATAATTACAGTATAATATAGTGTATAATACCATTTAATCCATCCTTTATACATCCCACATATGGCATTAATGATTCAAATCACTTTGAGGGGGCGGTAGTCCGCACTTCCTAAAATGAAATTATCGCGTTTTACCCATAATGGAAATAATAAAGTATGCCATAAATGAGAAATACAGAAGCATAAGTAAAACATAAACATATTATATATCATATATTAATATAGTTACATCTTAATGGCCACCTTTGAAGGTGTTATATGAGTGTTTAACAATCATCGTTTCGTGAGGCAGAAATTCGCCATCCACAGAAACCGTATGTTCTTTAACCATTAGATATAGGTATGTGTAAGTGTAGCTTTAATACTTCTTATAACAATATCCTAGTATATTTAGGATACTGGTGTTGTTACAAAAGAAATTAATAAAAAGAGTTTAGGGGGTTTGAGAAGAAAAATAAAACAAAACAACATTAGAGAAGACATTACCTCAAAATCGGGTAACTCTTTTTTGATTTGAGCCAAAGGTTTCCTTGGGATGAGTTCTGCCCAACGTGAGGCTTCTAGGAGTAATAGGGGGAAGTTGAGAGAGTATTTTGGCAGAGCTTGGCCGAGCCAAATGGCTTGAAGGTCTGAATAAGGTGGGAGTGGTGGGGCCTTTCATAAGTGGAGAGGAGGGGATCTTTTGGAAAGATTGAAATGTTACATTATTACACAATGATTTTCGGATTCTAATGGTCCCACACTTATATAATTCGTGGCTAAGGTGATAAGGGTTCTAAATATCCTCATCCAATAGGCTTTGGACAAGTGTAAGCCTTGGATTTTTCATTATCTTCTCATTTTATTTAAATCGTTAAATAATGAGGTCATCACTGCATCATAATTATGACATAAATAATTTAATTTATATAATGTCTAAAAATTATAAAAAAAACTACTATGACGTAGGAAATATTTTTATCTTTCTAATGAATATTTATAGTCAAAATTTGGACATGTGTAACCCCACTTAACAACTGTTTTAGTAAAATAACTCATGTTTGTGTCAATTTAATTTTAACATTAAATATATATATATATATTAATGTCATTTTCCAACCAAAGTGGCTCCATGGGGTCCCCAAGTTGACCCATGGGTTGTATTGGTCGGCCATGACTCATCCAATAGGAGTAGTACAAGTGTCAAGCTCATCTCATATTATTAAAACATTATTTTTACCTTAAACTACACTAATTACCTCTAATCGCGATTACGAACTTAAAAGTTACTATTCACCAAAAAATTATTTTAATCTCATTGAACCACATTTTACTTCTTAATGACAACCATGTATGTCAGATTTTTGAAAATCAAATCACAGAAGTGGTAATATTTCATTTTAACGAAAAATCAGTTTTTAACAACCACTTAGTGGTTTCACTATTCATCAAAAATTGAAGTTTTTGAGAATAAGGCCAAAACTTCACCCTAAGCTATAATTGATATTCCGAATTCAAAAATGATGTCTATTTTACAAAATTACAAACATATAAGTTGCATTAATTAATTTTATAATTAATTCCCACTGTTACAACAAATAGCATGTTTTTAAGAAACAATTTATATCAAAAATTGGCAATTGTTTATGTCCAATTTCAATGTTAAATTAATTCTAATGACCACCATTGGATAAAATGGTAAAAATATATTCTAATTATACTTTGAGGCCACTAAATAGTATAATTTATCACAATAAGTTATTTTGATTAAAAAAGTTGTTTTAAGTATTTTTCACTATTCATAAAATTTTTGAAGTTCTCAGAAAATTACAAAAATTCAACATAGGCTAATTTAGATATTAGGAATACAAAAATGAAGTCCATTTTGAAATATAAAATTTATATAAATTTAAAAAGGGGTTATTACTATTCATAACGACTACTTTGATTAGTTGTATTGTGTTAGAACTCGATGTTGCGTACAATGCAAGCTATTACATTATTGAATGAGAAGCGTATCATGGAAGCTCGGGGTGTTACAATATTTTAGGTGAGCAGACTGGGAAGGTTGAAAAATAAAAAAGTTATATTAGTGATTATAATTTATAAAATAAAAAAATGATGACAAATAAATAATATACCTGATAAGGTTGTGCAGACTTTGACTGTCTTGCCAAGAGTTCTAATAAAGCCTTATGCACTGCAGCGTGAATTTGATCACCAATAGACTTTTTTATATCTTTCATTTCTTCTTTTAATATTTCTCTCTCTGGGTCTCTTGATTGCATAATCTTACCAAAAACCTTCCGAATACTAAAACCCTCCTGATATCCTCTAACGCGGACAGGGTGTTCTGCCTTTCCCAAAGTAGTGGCTAGGATGTCTATCCTACCCTCAGGGATAAAATATCCATGTGTATCTTACTCTTGAAGTTCATCCTGAAATGATAAATAAAAAAGTTATATTAGTTTTTATAATTTATAAAAAAGAAAAAAATTTATTAAATAAATAATATTTATATATAATTCTATCAGCTACTTTCTTAGATTCATTTGTAAGATATTTTTCATTTTTCATTCTTCTTTCTCATTTCCATTTCTCAAGGAGAGTGGGAGGAGATGGACGACCAAACTGGACCTCTTCTAAACCACTTCTAGATCATGCACTTAATTCATCAAATTTTTATTCAATAAATTTCTACTCTAAATATGAATACACTCCACGTGATAAAGTACGAGGGTATACTTTTTTCAACTGGGTCTCCTGATGAGATCTCTTGGAGTCCTGTTAAATAAAAATAAACCACAAATTAATAATAATTATATATCATAAAATTTCAAATATAAAATAATTATCATACTTAGAATTTTTCTTCCTCAGGACTGTTAACAAATCGCTTCCATGTATCTTCATTTATAAACGGATACTTAAGGCATGGGCTTTCAAACATTCTCTTTCCAAAAACATATTTTTTTTTGTCAGTTTTCTTTTAAAATCTCTCCATCGAATCGCCGCTAAAGAGAGATGCCTTTTCTTAATTTCATTGGTTTTCTCAAAATTTAATGGCATATATAATTGGATAAATTAATAATGTCATTTAAAATATATAATATTCCAAAATGAGAAAAAAGAAATAAATTAATATATTTTACTATCATGGCTTCCTAAAGCTGTTGCTTCACTGTCATGTCCACTGACTTCCAATCCGAATATAAAATACTGATCCTGCAGTGGCTCTACATCGCTATATAACTGACAAACTGAACTGCAGATGGGCACACTACATTATCATCATCATCAAAATGGATGTGTACTCGGTCATCATCATGATCAAGTGATAGTTTTGGTAAACGTGTAATACCATGATTAACAACTTGAGAACTTGATTTTTAGTAGTAATAGGAGAAGTCGCCTCTGCTAAGGATGCATCAGTAGTCCTGCAATTGTTTTTGTAAAATAATTGTATTATTTAATTAAATAAGCATATTAATGAATATATAATAATATGTAAAA
Organism: Viscum album; assembly: GCA_963277665.1. Taxonomy (NCBI): domain Eukaryota; kingdom Viridiplantae; phylum Streptophyta; class Magnoliopsida; order Santalales; family Viscaceae; genus Viscum; species Viscum album. The sequence goes on from OY728166.1 coordinate 306,919,460, forward strand.
AATGATATACCTCGATAACTGCTCCTCTTTATCTGCATCTGACATTACTTCTAGAAAGTGTAATGAAATTTCGTGTACTTGCTTATCATTAGAAAACTGAATAATTAGAAACAAGGGAGAAAAAAATAAGTAAAAAAAGAGGCATGAATTTTTATGTTTGAAAAAAGGAAACAAAATATTATTATTTACCATAAATTATAGGAGACTAATTCATTGTTTTCCCACATGCGTTCATCATGATTATTATGTACTGCATGCACTATGTTTCTCTGATACTCATTATAATCATCTGAAAATGGCGTAATAGATGAATAAGGTTCATGTAAATACTAACATCATCAACATCATTCTCATCCCCCAAATGGTATCTTTTTCCTTGAAAAACAACTGACCACTGATCATTTGACGGATCAATGAAATAATATACTTGTTTTTCATGTGTTTTCATGATAAATGGTTCCTCGTTGTAATTATTTATTTTCAAATTAACCATTTTAAACCCATATTCATCATGTTTCAAAACAATATTACTATCAACCCAGTTACACATGAAAACAGTTACTCAAAATTTAATATAATCAATTTCACATATGTCTTCAAGAACTCCAAAATATGACATTGATGCAGAAATTGGGTTTTTATCTTTGGCTCTCGAAAAAATGAACTGCTTCAATGAAAACTGTCACACCACTATTCTAAATTTTACTCTTTTCATCCAAGTTTTTTGTAAACAAATGTGTAGCCATTGATATCAAAACCATGCCATGTGATCACATTAAGAGATGGTTCCCCTGCTAACCACTTCAATGTTTCTGTTGCAGATATATCTGGGGGGACTTTCTCTTTAAACCATGAAACAAATGTCTTCTTATGCTCAATCACCAACCATTTTTCATTTCTTTTCTGATATAATAACTTTAATACAACAATATGTGAGGATATATATGATTGAACCTCATCTATGTTGTTCAAAATGTATAAATGTTCCAGCATCACTTCATCACGTGGAATGAACTTTACCTTTATGCCTCGAACCCCTCTACCTTCACTATCATCTATCATATGTCGAGATACAGGGAGACCAATATCCTCCAACTCATACTAATAATCAGTACATAACTCAATCACCTCTTCTGATACATATTTTTTAATAATAGAATCATGTGGTTGATAAGGATTTTTAACATATCCTTTAAAAAATTTCATATATCTTTCAAAAGGATACATCCTTCTTAAATAAATAGGTCCACAAATTCTTATCTCATGCACCAAATGAATTAGTAGATGATCTATTATATCAAAAAATGTGGGTGGGAAATACATTTATAGTTGAAAAAGAATAAGAGTTGCTTCATTCTCCAACACATATAACAAATTTTGATCGATGAATTTGCTACAAATGGATTTGAAGAAATTACATAACCTGATGATAGTCTTTCTGACAGCTGTCGGCAATATACCATGCACTGCTTCTGTAGAAGTTGTTTCACCAACACATGACAATCATGAGATTTCATAATTATTAATTTACAATTCTTCAATGACACCAAGGTATTCATATTTGAATAAAAACCATTGGGTACTTTAATACCATGAAGACACTGAAAAAATTTCGTCTTTTCAATATTGATTAATGTGTGACAAGCCAGAGGTAAATATGTTATGTTTCCTTTCACAGTGGGAGCTAACACTAAATGTATTCACATTAATATCAAGCCCAATCTATCATACAATCCATATTTTATCTTTCCTTTTATGTCTAACAATGTTCCAATCAAACTATCATATATGTTTTTTTCAACATTCATAACATCAACGTTATGTTTTATCTCTAAAAATCTCTAATAAGGTAGTTCGAAAAAAAATAGACTTTTTCTTCCAGATATTTCTTTGAAAACCAGAACATCTTCTATTTCGAAATGTCGAATAAATATCTTTCACCCTGTCATAATATTCTTCAGCTGAAAATGGCCTAGGGGGATGGTTTCATTCTTATAAACCGTTAAATTATTTTTTCAATCTATGATAAGGATTATCAATTCACAAAAATCCTCGATGTCCCATGTACACCGTCTTTCTTACATTCTGCAATTGATAATATGAAGTTTTTTTTCACAAATTGGACATGCTTTATGTCCCTTAACACTATATCAAGATAAGTATCCATAAGCAAGAAAGTTGTTTATAGTGAACATTATCATAGCACGCAAAAGAACATATTCATTCGTGTATGCATCAAAAACTTTAAGACATTCATCCCATAATAGTTTCAAATTCTCAATCAATGGTGAAATATACACATCAATATCATTTCCCGGTTGTTTTGGTCCAGAAATCATAAAGCTAATCATAACATATTTTTTCTTCATAGATATATGTGGGGACAAGTTGTAAACTACCAGTAAAACAGGCTATGAACTATGTTGGCTACTGAGGCTCCGATATGGATTCATCCCATCAGTACACAATCCCATTCTGAGATTTCTATCTTCACTTCCAAAATCATGAAATTTTTTATCAAAACTCTTCCACTATTGTGAATCGGCAGGGTGACGTTAGTTACCATAAGAGATGTGCTTATTTGAATGTCATCTTAACCTTTTCTGATCAATTGAATTTGAAAATAAACGCTTCAACTGAGGAATTATTGGAAGGTACCAAATTTATTTAGCAGGAGTTTTAATTCTGGTTCCCAGAAATGAATCAAAATTGAATTATCAAAATTGTATGCAAAAAATATTAGATGATATCATTGTAAGGTACAAAATTGATTTTTCGTGACATTAGATGACATCACCTGGGAACGAATTTGAGTTTTATTTCCCATCTATCTTATAGCGTGATGTCCCACATGTATGAAAACTTGATAAATATTAATTTTCTTTCCTATACTATACAGAATCATTAGGGCAAGCATGTATCTTTTTATGCCTCAATCCCATTGGGTATAATATTTTCTTCGCCTCATATTTGGAATCCAGAAGCACGTTTACATCTGGAAGTAGCTCTTTTAAAATCTCATTTAAGCTAGAGAATCTTTTATCACTCCATCCATTTTTTTATTTTAAGTTAACTAATCTTGAAATTGATGATAACACTATATATTTATTGCAACCTATGAATAATGGTTTCTTAGAATCTCCATACAATTATTCAACTTTTAGTGTTTTTTCGATGGTTTCAACACCTAAATCATGAATTAATTCTTAAATATGATCCTCTGCCTCATTATGAATATTATCATCAACATTGTATGTTGAATTTTCAGTTCATTAACCATGATAATCCAACTTGTATAATTACGGATAAAAATATATAAACAATTGAACATATATCAGATAAATTGTAAACAAAAACACATTTAATAAAAACTATTGATAATCAGATAGAAAACATCATATATGAAAGAAATTTACGATCCATTGACTGTTTCATTTTAGATACTAACATTCTTGTGATTTTCTTAGATAGTAGAGGCACATCTATTTAGGATTGGAAAATGATGTCGGGGTGGGTTCTAGTGTTTGATTATAATCATCACATGTGTTAGGTGTAGTAAGTTGGATTCAATGTAAAAAGATACAATTTGTTGACAGGATATTTAAGAATGATTGTTGACTGAATTTTGAACCATGTCCCAACTCATTTAAAATAAAATACAAACTAATAATTTAAGAAAATAAAAAAAATTAAATGATAAATAATTTATCTACAAAATTAAAAAAACGTACAAAATTTGAAGTTTAACACGAATAGAGATCCTCAATCCAAACTTTGTCTGTATAATGACTTGGAAAAACAGACACTACAAAATCTATACCAACATTGATGATACAAATGAAAAATAATGATAAAAAACAACTAAAATCAAAAAAAATTAAAAATCACACAAAATAGGGTTACAGAAGAAGAAATAAACCTAGGAAGATAAATCAAGGTAGGATAACGAAGAACAAAAACCACAAAACGTGAAAATGGATAAAAACCGTTAAAACTGGCCATTGAGGATCCCAAATATGGCTTTGAATTCGTCATGAGTCGAGAGCACTGCTGCGGGTTTTGATTTCATTGATCCAATAAAAATGAGGGTTTCACGATCCTGACATTTTATAAAAGACTTTCATCATTGGTTTTTACCAAAACGTTGCCGAAAATAAAAAAAACTTTTCAACGTCGGTTTCGATAAAAAACTATGCTAAAAGTCTTCGTTTTTTTATTTTGGCATCGGTTTTTGGGGAAACCGATGCCTAAAATTAATTATATGGCATCAATTTTATTTAAAACAGACGCAAATAGGTTTTTTTTTTGATTTTTGGCATCATTTTTCCCTAAAACCGATGCCCAAACATTTATTATTATTATTTTTCATGTCAATTTTAACAAAAAAAAAAGTGAAAAATCATCAACAAATAATTTTTGGTTTTGGTTTTACTGAAAACTGATGCTAATATGTTCATGGACATACTATTGGCATTGATTTATAAAAAATAGACATTATTATGTCGATGTTATATTCTGTATTTCCACTAGTGGGTGTTCTCACAGCACCTACCTCAGGATGTATTCCATGTTTTTAGGTAATTATCAAACCTAATGGATGTATATTCTCCTCTATTGTCAGATTGAAAAACATTGATTTTTCGTCCAGTGTCATTCTCAGCAATTTGGCGATAGTATTTCATGCAATCATGTACATTCCACTTACTTTCAATAACAATTACACAACCCCTTATACTATAATTATTAATGAAAAGGACGATGTACCTCTCTCTATGAGTTCTGGAAATGATTATCGGGCCACATATGTCTGTATGGATGGGATCAAGAAGGTGTGATGTGAATGTTACGGGCGCAGCGGAAGTGCGTGGGTGGATGTTCCCACTTGGATTTTTTTCATTAATAATGATCAATCCATGATCAATATGATGATAAATGCCTGTCTCCACGGATTGAATCACAGAAATAGACAAAGAAGAAGGTTTTTCCTAGAACCAAAAACAAGGATCGTTACAAGTTGATTATAATTAATTTAGTTGATTATAAAGAGGTACCTTTTGGGTGTTCCTTATTCATTGATGTTCTTGATCACATTCCAATGTGATTCTTCATTGTGTCGTACAATCCATGTGTATACTTCCCCTATAGGTTATCCACACACGCACCTCGTATCTATGGACGTCGCCGAAGGAGTCTCTGGGTGATAGCGTGGAGAAACCATTTATTGCATTGTCCACCTTAGATCGTCTTGATCCGATGGAAGAGGATCTCTCTCAGTCTTGAGAGCGTTCTTGGAGGAATAGGTTCTTTCAGTCTTGAAATATTTCTCCAGACTTATTTTGCACAATTATTCTCTTGTGTTTGAAAAGAGTTGGGGTTGTGAGGATATTTATAATCGAGTTTGAGGTTGTAGAGTTATGACAATAAATAAATGCGTTACGAGTTTCATTTATTTCCTTAACTCTTATTGAAAACCCCCATGTCGAATAATTAATTCCTCGACATGCACTCACGCTGATTATAATAGATATAATAAATCCATATTATATCCTCAAAATCCTGACTGGAAAAACTACACAGCGTGTAATAAAAAATACACGATGTGTACCTGTTTTTCATTGAAAACTACACGGCATGTAAATTAAATATACGTGGCGTGTATATCTTGTTTTCAGTTATTCATTTCCTTTACAAAATGAATTCTACACGACATGTACATTTAATAATACACGGTGTGTACTTGTTTTCAAAATAAAAGCTACACAGCTTGTAATAATTATTACATGGCGTGTACTTGATTTAATTGTATTCTTCCTCCAACATTAAAACGATTTAGGCTTCCTTGAATAATTATTAAACCATGTAAGGGAATAATATTTATTCTACTTGAGATACTTTAATACACTTAGTGTGTGACCCTCTAGGACTCTTTCTCATTGGCATTAGGTGTGTTTTTCTAAATTCCAAGATTGATGTCTAGCAACGGGTCAAGGCACCCAAGAGAAATATGTTGATGCCTCATTGACGTATCACCTCATATGAATGATTACTGTGTAATTTAATCCCTTTGTCTTGATATCTCATCAAGCAGGTTTCATGGATGTTTCATAAACCTATATTCTTGATCCTTTGTTCTTTGACTACCTGAAATAAACTCATCGTTTACACCATGGCCATGGAATTTAATGCGACAGTTCTATTTCAATAAAAGGGCCGAGATATCAACATCCATAAATGGAAGGGAAAAATCCTTCCTTGACTTATCCATTAACAACATGTCACTCGTGACACACCCAACATACCCTACTTCCCACCAACTATCTGCATGATGGGTTTTGTCAGTAAATTGAAGTGTGTGAGTCCTAACATGAGTTAATTATAATATTCCAGTCTAAGGACCATTAAAAATTCTCATAGATAGTAATGTCCGATGACACCAAGACATGAGGAATTACTACTGTCGGGTATGTTCTCATAATCTCCCATCTTGGAGATTACCAACTGTGAACTCCATGAGATAGAGCCTCGTCTACTTACGAGTACTCTCACATGATAGTCTATATACTATGTGTCCTATCATAGTATGTCATCCAACCATGGAACTTTATTTAAGAATATTTTTATAGCCTTTCAAGGTTCTCATCATAGCGGGGATCTGCCATGACCATATTAATGCAATAAATATTCCATGACATTATTATATTATAGTCGTGCAGAACAATGAACAATATAACATAAGTTAACATTCATGTAATCAAAGTACAGAATAGTTGGTTCTCAGGACACCAACCCTTACAAACTCCCACTTGGACTAGAGCCAACTGCCTACGAATTTTAGTCTGCTAGACCTCACATGATGATCATGTTTCTGCTGAGTCAAGGCTTTAGTCAAGGGGTTCACCACGTTGTCTTCCATTGAAATACTTCTCACTTCAACTTCACCTCTCTGAGTAAAATCCTTCAAGAGATGATACTTCTGAAGTTTGTGATTTGTCCGCTGATGTGAACTTGGATCTTTTGCAAGTGCCATCGTTGCAGTATTATCATAATAGAATGTGATAGGATCTTTACTTCTCGGTACTACATCCAGCTCTTGGATGAAGCTTCACATCCATACAGCTTCTTTAGCTACCTCAGAAGCTACGATATACTCGGACTCAACTGTAGAATCTGCCACCACACTTTTCTTTAAGCTCTTCCAGCTCAATGCATCTCCATTCAAACTGAACATGTATCCAGTCTGTGACTCCATGTCATCTTGATTAATCTGGAAACTAGCATCTACATGTCCTTTGATGACTAGTTCCTTATCTCCTCCATAAAAAAGGAAAATATCCTTAGTATGCCTCAGATACATAAGGATAGTCTTGACTGCCATCCAATGGAGGTCTCCTAGATCATCTTGATATCTGGCTACCGCACTTAATGCATAGGAATCATCTACCCTTAGACATAAAATATTATACATGACTGACCCAATCGCAGATGCGTAAGGGATCATTTCCATTCTCTTTCTTTCTTCATGTGTCTGAGGACACATTTTCCTGGAAAGATGAATGCCATGTGACACTGGCAACAATCCCCTCCTGGACTATTCCATACTAAATATCTTCAGTATCTTGTTAATGTATGTACTTTGACTTAGGCCCAACATTTTCTTGCATCTATCATGATGGATCATGATCCCGAAAATATATTCTGCCTCACCCAAGTCTTTTATGGAGGATAATTTATGCAACCATTCCTTAATTGACTGTAATATAGGTACTTTGTTTCCAATTAGTAATATGTCATCAACATATACTATTAGGAAAACAACTTCACTTCCCCAAAAACTTTTGTAGACCCAAGGCTCACAGTCGTTCTTAACAAAGCCAAATTCCGTTACAGATTCATCAAAATGAATGTTCTATGACCTTGATGCTTTCTTTAATACCAAAATGGATTTATACAACTTGCATACCTTGTTGGAATCCTTTTGAGTCACAAAACCTTCAGGTTGTGTCATGTAGACATCTTCCTGGAGGTTCCCATTAAAGAAAGCTATTTTGACATCCATTTTCCAACTTTCAGTCATGGTAAGTGGAAATGGCCAATATGATTCTGATGGATTTCAGCATCGCAACCAGTGAAAAGGTTTCATCATAGTAAATTCCTTAACACTGTCTAAAACCTCTTTCAACCAATCATGCCTTGTAGGTGCTGACTTGGACCTCCATGTTCAGTTTCTTCTTGAATACCCATTTATTACCAATAGGCTTTACATCAACTAGAGGATATACCAAAATCATGACTTGGTTTCGGTACGTGGAATCCATTTCAGAATTCATGGCTTCTTGCCACTTGGCAACGTCTGTGCCTTCAACTGATTCCTTGTAGGTAAGAGGATCATCATTATCAACCAATAATGAGTCACCATCATCGGTGACAATAAAACCATATCATTCTGGTTCTCTCACCTCTCTCGTGCTCCTACGTTGTTCTTGTGTCTCTCGAACAGATTGTTCTTCCACGGGTCTTTGTAGAATTTTTTCTTGTACCAACTCTTGTGTATCTTGAGCCTCGACTTCATTGAAGTATATCTCGCTCCCACTATCTCATTTAGAGATGAGATCCCTCTCATGGAATATGGCGTGTCTTTCCACTGTAACCTTTTTGTCTAAGGGGTTGTACAGGTAATATCCCCTTGTTTACTTGGATTATCATATAAAGATACACATTGGGCCTCGGGGTGAATGTTTGTTACCTGAAGAGGTCTTAACAAATTCTTCTCTACCCCACACATGTAAATTCGATAACATGGATTTGATTCCACTCCATAACTCGCATGGAATACCATTAATCGATTTAGTTGGTACTTGGTTTAGTATGTGTGCTGCTGTTTGTAATGCATATCCCAAAAAGTATAATGGAAGACTCACATGACTCATCGTTGATCTCACCATGTCCAACTGGATGCGGTTCCTCCTTTCGCTTACACCATTCCAATGTGGCGTGTAAGGAGGATTGAGTTGAGATAGAATCCCAAGCTCCTATAAGAAATCAATGAAGTCCTGATTATGATATTCACCCCATCTGTCTGAGTGGAGTTTCTTAATTTTCTTACCAATCTGGTTCTCAAATTCATTCTTGTATTCTTTGAACCGATCAAAAGAATCTGACTTATACCTCATTAAGTAGATGTATCCATATCTACTAAAATCATCAGTAAAAGTTATGATGTATGAGAACCCACACCTTGCCTCAACTAGAAATGGCCCACACACATCTTTGTGAACTAATTCTATAAGCTCTTTAGATCTTTCACCTTTCCCACGAAATGGGGCTTTGGTCATTTTTCCTTGTATACACGCATGACATACACCAAGTGGTTTTAGTTTGAAAGAATCTAAATACCCATCTTGATGTAATTTTGTCAAAAATTTCTCATTGACATGACCTAGATGATGATGCCAAATTTGGGTGTGGTATGAGTCAAGTGAATTAACATTGTCATCGATTCCCATTACTTGGTATTTGTAGTCTAACACATAAAGTCCATTATATAAATGTTCCCTACCAAAACAAATGATATCTTTATAAAAGTAGCAACATCCACTTCCAAACGTGAAGATGAATCCATCAGTATCTAATATGGATACTGAAATAATGTAATTGGTTATAGAGGGTACATAATAACTTCCTTTCAAAACCCATACCATCCCTATCGGCAATGTGAGATGGTAGTCTCTGACAGCTACAACAGCAAGTCTGGCTCCGTTGGCTACTCGTAGGTCTACCTCCCCTCGATCAATATTCTTGAATCTACTTGGTTCCTGTATTTGGATACAGATGTGAGAACCACAATAAGTATCTAATACCCAATTTGTAGAAACATATAGATTGCATTCGATGACAAACACACTTGAAGGTTTCCATTGCTTCTTAGCCTGGGTGTAGTTTTTCTTCCAGTGGTCCTTCTTGACACATGCAAAACAAACAGAATCATGTTCTCTTACCTCCCCTTTTATCTTCTTTTTCGTGGAAGGCCTTGAAGAAGCATTGGGCTGAAATCTCTTCACCTTCCCTTTCCGTTTATTCACCATAAGGAAAGAATTATTTTCATGCTTCATGTCATTATCTACTTGGAGAATAAGGATAAGTAGATCAGATAGAGACTTATCAATGTTGTTCATGTTGAAATTAACAACAATGTTCCAGAAGCTCTGGGGGAGTGATTCAAGAATGAGATCGGTGCCCAGTTATTTGGGGAGTTTAAAACCTAGAACCTCCAAGCGCTCAATGTATCCAATGAGCTTAACTACATGAGGCCCTGCTAGGGAACCCTCTCCAAGCTTGCTCTGAAATAGAGCCTTGTAGATCTCAAAACTTTCCTGCCTTGCTCTATCCTAGTATAAACAACGGAGGTGCTCGAGCATGCTATAGGCATCCATGTCTTCATGAGACTTCAGGAGCTCACTAGAAATTGATGATAGGATCAAACATTGAATGTCAAGAGCGTCGTTCAAATGTTGATCATAGACCCGGAAATCTTCATCACTCACCCCTGGTGTGGGAGAATCAAGAAGTGAGGACTCCAGCATGTAAAACATTCTTTCATGGAGTAGGATAACCCGAAGGCGCCTAATACAATCCTGAATGTCATTGTCGGGGAGGATATTGTCTTTATCCAGAATTGATCGTAGAGAAAATGTGGTTGACTATTTTTTCATTTCAATTCTACAAATTAAAAAAGAAGATTTATCTGTACATTCTTGATTACATTTTATGAAAAATAATAAATGAATTCATTAATTCTCCCTCTATTTTATCATGTCTAAATGTCCCTCACAATTGTACTCAAAATGTCCAGTTCCTTTGACATTCTAGTGGAAAGGAGCCATACTCCCCTTCGCATAACCCCAATAAGGGTTGGTCAAGCTATTTGATGGTATTCTAGGTAGGCAGGTCTTTTCCAACAGTGAGCTTACACTTCTTTGATCTGTTGAGTGGACTCCCCAATCCTGAAATCCTGTCTTGGATTTCCTCAACTCTTTCCACCAATATTACATCATGTGTAGCAAGGGCTTCTTATCTTGATGTAATATGGTTAAGTCAACTCGAAACCTTTCATAAGGGATTCCTTTATAAAAGTAACTGTCCCAACAAGGGTTGGTCAAACACATAGTTTTTTTGAGTCTTTCCCTTAATCAAGTAATGGAAAGCTTGCTCTAACGTAATATGGTATTTAAGGGATTTTATTCCTTATGCATAGTTTTTCATTATCACATGCTTTTTAATATTATTTGATGCTTGATTAAGTGATTAACCATACTCTGATAATGTTTACGCATTGTTCGGTTCTTATTTTATTCCATATTTGCATGCTTGTTCATTAATTATGTGATCGCGACAACACATACATAATAAATAAACCATGTAATCAGACAGAAATAAAATAATATGGTATGATAATGAGCATCTATTCATTAGCTTAACTAGCTATTTGATAAGCTAACCCTGACCTAGGGAAAAACACCTTGAACCAATGGTTCATGTTTTGCAGCTCCCACTTTTCCACCTTTGTATCTTCATAGGTTGGTTTCACCCCAGCTTCAGGTCTTGAACCATCTCCTCCATCTTGGGATATCATCCGTTACATGGGGATTACATTAAAGAAACCATGGGCACTCATGCCCTACATTTTATTGGAAGAAGGCTCACGGGCCAATGAATTTAAATTAAATAAATTTAAATGAAACCATACACATAAAAAGGGTCTTTGGTCTAACTCATGATCATCTATAGCAAAAAAACAACCTTTACGCATATTTAGAATTCAAATTCTTTTAATAGTTCTTTCATTTATGATAAGTCTCGCTCGAATTCAATTACTTATGATCTTATAATTAATCAATTATTTATCTTAAATTCCTATATGAATATCCTTGATATTATTATCATCTATATTCCTTGTACGGGACATTGTACATTGGAGGAAACCTGGTGAAATTCCATTTCTGGAAAGTACACAACGCGTAGTTTAAACTTACGCGGCGTTTATTTCATTTCACCCTTTATCCAAAGTATACAGCAGGGGCTTCGGCGTGTTTTCTGTACTTTAGAAATTTTGGATTACATGACGTGTAGATAAATCATACACAGCATGTACTTCCTTGTTACACGGTAACCAGCCTGGAAACCCTATGAACACGGTGCGCGACTTATCCTTGTACACGGTTTCACCTGGGCCGAAATGGACTACACGGTGTGTTGCTCCAACATATACGCCGTGTATTCCAGTTTCTAGGCATCGTTCAATTCTGTTCAACATGGAGTGATTAATACTTAGGCATATTCAATTCACATGACGTGGTTTGGTGGAACAGTGCCTGTTCGTTGAACCTATGTACACGCCGTGTAGTTTGAATTACACACCGTGTAATCCAGTGTTGTACAAACATATAGAGCGGATCCTCCGGATGAATTCCTCGTTTTTATTTTAATCATAAATTAAAATTAAAAGGTTGTTTATTGATACAAATCGAGAAACAGAGGAAGAATAGATCTCATTTATTCGGATTCATAGAATGATTTATTTTGAATTGAATCAAATATAAATGCGTAAATTATCAATGAAAATAAAATAACTATATTAAACATTGTAAAACTCGCTATGATACCATTTGAATGGTTCTGGGCATAGTAGAAGTGCGTGGTTGGATGTGCCCACTTGGCTTTTTTCATTAATAATGATCAATCTGGGATCAATACGACGATAAACGCCAGTCACCATGGATCAAATAATATAAATAGACAACGAATAAGGTTTGTCCCAGGACTACAAACAAGGATCGTTACAAGTTGATTATAATTAATTTAATTGATTATAAAGAAGTAACTTTTGGGTTTTCTTTCTTCATTGATGTTCTTGATCACTTTCCGATGTGATTCGTCGTTGCGTCGTAGAAGCCAAGTGTATACTTCCTCTACCAGTGATCCACACGTGCACCTCGTATCTCTGGTCATCGCCAAAGGAGTGTCCAGGTTATAGGGTGGAGAAACCTTTTCTTGCATTTTCTTCCTTAGATCATCTTGATCTGATGGAAGAGGATCACTCTAGGTCGTGCCAGAGTTCTTGGAGGAAGAGGTTCTTTTGGCCTCGAAAGAATTCTCTAGAATTGTTGTGCACAACGATTCTCTTGTGTTGGAAAAGAGTTGGGGTTGTGAGGATATCTATAATCGAGTTTGAGGCTGTAGAGTTATGACAATAAATAAACGCGTTATGAATTTCATTTATTTGAATAACTCTTATTGAAAACCACCATGTCAAATAATTAATTCCTTGACATACGCTCACACTGATTATAATAAATATCATTAAACAATATTATATCCTCAAAATCCCGACCGGATAAAATACATGGCGTGTAATAATAAATACACGGCGTGTACTTGTTTTTCATTGAAAACTACATGGCGTGTACATTAAATGTACACAGCCTGTATATCTTGTTTTCATTTATTCATTTCCTTTCCAAAATAAAAACTACACCGTGTGTACATTTAAAAATACAAGGCATGTACTTGTTTTCAAAATATAAACTACACGGCGTGTAATAATTAATACACAGCGTGTACTTGTTTTCATTTTATTCATCCTCCAACATTAAAACGATTTAGGCTTCCATGAATGATTACTAAACCACATACATGAATAATCTTTATTCTACAAGAGATACATTAATACACTTAGTGTGTGATCCTATTGGCCTCTTTATCTTTGGCATTAGGCGGGCTAGCCTAATGTCCAAGATTACTGTCTAGAAACGGGTCAAGGAACCCAAGAGAGAGAAGCTGACGCTGCATTGACGTATCACCTCATATGAATGCTTACTGTGTAATTTAATCCCTTTGTCTCGGTATCTCATCAAGAAAGGTTGATGGCAGTGTCATAAACCTATATGCTTGATCTTTCTTTCTTTGACTACCTAAAATGAACTCATCATTTACACCATGGCCATGGAATTTAATGCAACAGTTCTATTTCAATCAAATGGCCGAGATATCAACTTCTATAAATGGATGGGAATAATCCTTCCTTGACTTATCCATTAATAACATGTCACTCGTGACACACCCAACCTACCCTACTTCTCGCCAACTTTCTACGTGACAGTTTTCATTTGTAAATCTAAGTGCGCGAGTCATAGAATGGGTTATTGATAATATTCCAATCTAAGGACCATTACACATGCTCATAGATAGTAATGTCTGATGACACCATGACATACAGAATTACTACTGGCCAGTATGTTCTCATAATATCCCATCATGGAGATTACCAAGTGCGAACTCCATGAGAGAGAGTCTCATCTTCTTACGAGTACTCTCACATGATGGTCTATATACTATGTGTCCTATCATAGTATGTCTTCCAACCGTAGAACATTATTTAACAATATTATTATAGCATTTCACAGTTCTCATAATAGTGGGGATCTTCCATGACCTTATTAATGCAAAAAATATTCCAGGACATTATTATATTATAGTCATGCAGAACAATGAACAATATATAATAAGTTAATATTCATGTAATCAAAGTACAAAACAGTTGGTTCTCAGAACAACAACCCTTACATGATGCCCTTTTCTTCTTTGGTAGGTATGAACTATAGACCATCGTCCACCGTAAGAAATAATCACAAATGTTTTCCCATTCACATTTCATAACAGGGATATTCATAACTATCTTTAGATTAGATATTTTTTCCATGTCTTGTTGGTTAATGTTCCCCAACCTTCGATGACATAGGGTGTTTTCTTCTTCAGTTGATAGATCACTAGTGTTCTCTTTACTATCAACCAGATATAAGTTTCCATCTGTTATGTATCCTTTCATTAGAGAATTCGATATCTTTCCCTTTATAGTTTACATTTTTTATTGAATGTTACTCTAATCCCAATGTCATAGTGTTGACTCACACTAAGGAGATTGTGACATAAACCATCCACATAAATAACTTCAGTCTTCTTCAGCTCTCCATTGGCCAGTGTAGTATTTCCACTGACGTTAATCTTCAAACACCATCATTACCAAACCCCACTGTTCCATCAACCTTCTTCGTAATTTTTTTTAAAAGGAGAACATTTCTTATCATATGGGATGAGCTTCCACTATCAAGAATCCATGTGCTGATTCTTTTTGTGTCTTTGAGAGATACTTCTGCAAGATCGGATTTCTCAATTTTCTTCTTCTCTTTCCATGAGATGTTGGATTGACATGGTACACTAATGGCCTTTCAATTATTTCTTCCACATAATCAGATTATTCATACCCATTATCTTCTTCTAGAGGAGAAAACATGTTTGCGAGAACAACATCGTTTGGTTGGTGAGTATTGAACCATCTGTGAGAGTTTTAGAAATTTCTCTTCTCATACCTTTTCCTACAATACACAGCTTTATGGATGAATTTAGAATAGTGAAAACAGTATCCATAGAGAATAATTCTTCTATAAGATGTAGGATATGAAGTTGGTCTCATTGGTTGACTTCCCAAATCATCCGCATTTAAATAGATCCTGGCCTCTATGAAATATTACATGGTATGGCTCAGATAGCCATAGAATTGAAACTTCATGAGAGGAAATGTCTTATTACTTATATTACTTCTCATTCCTTCTTACTCTAGAAAATAGTTTGACTGCCTATCATTTTTGAACATTTGAGGATAATCTTCAATTATTATTTCAGTTTGGATTGAGGGTTTCTTTTTCAGAACATCAAGAAATTTTTCAAAGTGTCCAACTTTCTTCATGTCATTCTTTTTTCTAACTTTATTTTGAGCATTTTATGTCTCATCTTCATAAAATATTCCACTGTTTTCCATTCAATCAGGCATTTGATCACTCAAGATCATTTCAAACCCATATGACCCTCACTTATCTCTTACCGACAACTCATTATATGATATTTTTCCATGTTATATTTTCTTCCTTACTGTATGTTTTATTTACTCTTGAGTTTTCCCCTATGAGTAACAACTTCCTCTTCAATTCCCTCTATGATTTTTAAATTCTCATATATTCTGGTGGTAAGGTCATTGAAGGCCTTTGCATGTTCTTCAATTCTGAGCTTTAGTTCTACTACATCGTTATTCTTTTCTAGAATTGTGGACTACACTTTCACCAGTTCTTCTAGTTGTTCATTTTTTGCATCAAGTCAGTCAACATATTCTGATGATTATTCCACCATTTCTTTCCACTTGTTTCATATATTACACTTATTCTCATACTTTCCAAAATAATCATTAAGTTGTAACTTGGGATCAACATTAGTTGTTAACTGGTTATCTCTAACTTTATTAGTCGATGGTTCTGAATTTTCAGTGGTAGTCATCATGGAAGCATGGTTTCCATTTTTAAATTTTTGTTATTCTTCTTCACATACTTAAATTATCATTATCTTCCTCTTCATAGAAAACAATATTCTTCTATACTTTATTTCCATATTTGAAGTATCCCTTTTTAAAAAATATTTTTTGAGGGTTCTCAATTTTTTCAGCTTCTCTATCTTCATCTTTGAACTTTCTTGAGCACTGAGAAGCAATGTGCACAACTCTTCCACAACCAAAGCAAGCCAGAGGTAACTTACCTTCAAATTTCCATTTTCGCTTTTTGAAAATTGAGGAAATTAGAGAAATAATTTATTTTTATTAATTTTCATTACCACTACTATCTCCTGAAATTTTTAGTTTTTTCGTGGATTTGAATGACATTTCCTTTCTCACAAGATTTATAACATCTTCTAGTTTGAATCTCATTTCATATGCCTTTTGGATTCTTAGCTTAACATCCAGAGAATTTTTGGAAAGATCTCTTTCCTCAAGTTCTGACACCTTTGCATTGTAAAGGGGTGGAACTCTTCTCAAAATTTTATTTACAATATCAATGAATTTGATTTCTTCACTTAGACCTTGAATTGCTCATACCACTTTAGTAATTCAATTAAATAAGAAATTTGTATTCTCATCAGGATGCATCTTCTTATCATCAATTCTATTGTGCATCACTTGATGTTTTTCCTCCATTACTTTGTTATCTGATTAATAAATATTTTAATGTTTATCCCACATAGACTATGATGAGGTGAAACTCATAACATTTAGATAGATCTGATCATAAAGAGTTTAAGTGAGAGAATTCTGAGCTTTAGCATCTACAACAAGAAAATTCATGTCTGTATCATTAATAGCATGCTCTATTGGATCAGAAACTTGTATTCCTTGCATAGTAGAAAAGATGAATTCTATTCCAAGAGATCTTAGATGATATCTCATTCTATTCTTCCAAATCTGAAAATTACTTCCATCAAAGAGAGGGATTCCCCTTATATTGGATAAATTCTCTACGATAGAGAATGACAGATATAATACCAGTAACCTCCCACTGATACCACCTGTACGACCCTAGGACACCCTAAGAGGGGAGGGGTGAATCACAGTGTCAAATTTTTCTTTTTAAAACAAGGATATTCTCCCACATTGATAAAAACTCGTTAAAACTGTAAGACTGATGATAATAGTAATAAAACAACCACATGCATAGAGACCACACAACAATTTTTCCTAGTTCACTAATAAGGGCTATGTCCAAGGAGCATACACCGACAGTGTTTCAAACCTTCCAAAATCCACTAAACTTCACTAGATGTGGAATATGATGGTTCAGTCACATTCACTCTCTTCCAGGATCACTACCTTTACAAGAATTCAGGAAATGCGCACTACATCCCTTAGATCACATCCATTGACCCCCATATCTCTCTACTTTGAGATAAGTTCAACTCAGTTCATTGAACTGAAGGTTGCTTCAATAATTTGGAATTGAAAACATTTTCTCGGATGTATAAATAGTCTCTTCTTACACCCTATACCAGAGTCGATGCTCTTTGAAATCATTGTACACTAAAATTAGATGTTAAAAAACCTCTCTTCACAAAGACTCTTTGCGCGACACAATCCTTTGCAAAGTACCCATGCCTTCATGGAAAAAACTATCTTCGCAAGGCTTCCTTGCCTTCACAGAACTACCTTTTTGAAACTCACTCAGAAAATTCAGAATATCTCATTATCGTGAAGTACGCTTTTCCAAATGTATGGTCATCAATTAAGACTTATAGTATCTTTGCGATGCTCCAGCTTTCTTAGAAATCCATATTTAAAAATCTCTTCATAAACTCAGATCATCTCCGAATTTTTCTCAAAACATCGATTTAAATGGATAGGGGTAGCCTCATATTTATACTATTAGCCATTATCAAAGATCCAATGCCTCCTTGAGGATTTTTTGGATCATCAAACACGTCTTCAAAGTGCTACTCCATTCGTAGAAAACCATGGAAGTTATCTGTTCACAAAGATCATCATCATCGTGAAGTATTCTTTCAATTCCCTTCACAACACCAATCAATTTCGCAAAGAATTTTGTCAATGACTAGAAAGCTCTAAAGCTTGTAATCACGGAGAACTCTGTATCTGATCACGAAGCCCATCATAATCGTGAATCACACCATCAGATCACATTAGGTCTTTGTGAAACATAATTCATAAATCCCATATTCATGGAACTCACACATTTTCCATATTTTCATAAGGACTCCAAGAAAAAGCACTTTGCACATTGAAAGCCAACTTCAAAATTTTGGACTCCAAAAACATGGAAAACACAGGTAAATGACGTTATCTTCAAGACAGCTTTTAGATTGAACTGTATGATAAATTTCCTTCCAATATCTCTAGTATTTTATGTGAGGATTGACAACAAACACAAACCATACTCCAATACAAGAAAGGAACAACCCTGGTTCCAACATTCTTAATTTTTAATGGTACTTTTCAATGCATGGTAAATTATTTATAAACATCATCGAATACATATTTTTCACAAAAACTAACTTGAAATTATTCTTTTTCTAGTTTAAAATTTTCCTGTGAATGTAATACAATTTCTTCCATTCCTTTAGTGAGTTTTGTGAGAGTTTTACATCCACATATTTTCATCACCCCAAGAAGAGAATAATTCATCTTCCAAAGGATTATTTTGAATAGATATATCAAATCAAATCCCACTAACCATAAAATTCAATGGTGGTGGACCCTCCTTCAATCGATTTTTAGAGACTCGCTTTCCTAAATTCTAATATTCATTATTATTCTAATTCTTCATCATTTTGGATGCTACTTTGATGCTTTCACTAACTAGATTATCTTTAATTAACTTTAACATAAGAATACTTTTGGAAACATATGAAAGTTCCATCGTTGTTGACATTATATTAATAACGTTAAAATATATGAACTTCATAAGTGAAAAAAATCTAGTAATAAAAAATACATATACAAATAGATGGAATCTTATGCTCTGATACAAATTTAGAGTCCTTGGGAATCATGCAGTCACCCTGGGGGAGGGGGAATCAAGGGTGACAAACCTTTTACCGACTAAATTCAATTATTTTCTACTTCCTTTAATTTGATCAGTCCTATATCATCATTTTGGGTATAGAGATATTTAATAACCCCCATAACCACTTTTAACTTATAAATAAAATGAAAAAAATAAACAACACACATGGATTTTTATAAGGTGGTACATCATTGTGAGAACCCATTCCATGTCACGTTGACTCCCATAAAGTCAAAAATTTTCCACTAGTAATCTTATTATCATTTACAAGTGGTGAATGAAGTTATTATCCATAACCCATAATGTTCATCCCACACACTAAATTTTGAAAACAAAATATTATGTATGTTGTTTAGCTATCTCCCAAAAAGATCCTTCTACCACCTAATAGGAATGATGACATTGTTTATACTAAAACCACCAGTCTTCAATAATTATCATCAATCTTCTTAATTGATAGAACATCATGTGCCAAGTGAAATTTTGGATCTCTCTCACCACCTTTCACTTCAACATCAGGAACATTTGAAAGGTAACACATGACATAATTTTGGCTCACCTCCATCTTATTTTTTAAATCTAGAGAACTCACTCAACTCTACAGAACTCCAGGTTCCAATATTATCAAAGCTTGGTCACAACTAGCCATCAAGAAATTATATCAGTGCATCACTAGGAATGAAAATCATTAGAAATAGAATCATAGTGTAAGGTTTTCTAAAGCCAGTTTTTGTGGATCAGATTATTTTGGACCCAGTCTCAGAAGGCCTTGAGGGTGTCCTCGTCAGGGAGGTAATGTTTCATGGTGAATTCCTTCAGTTACGACCAAGTAAATTCCAAGTACACTCAACCATTTCTAGTGTCACCCACCAGTTTGTGGTGTGGCACCACCACCTTGTCCGCCCGGGGGCTCAGGAAGAACGTCATCATTCTTCTCAGATTTCCACTGTTCACCATAGCTCGATGAATGAAACTCCTATATATCCCATTGGAATGTGTCTGTAAGGTGTATACAATGTTGATTACTAAGGTGTGAAAGATGGGGAGAATGTGGTTCTAGGTGGCATCCACCAGCACTTCTAGTCCGCCGATCGGATCCTTTTAGAGGAGGGTCAGGGAGGTCGGTTCCTTGTGTGGTCCTATCCCCAGCCCCAAATCCGGCTGCTGGCAGGGAGGGTAGTAGTTCAACCTCATGATCGAATTCTTCCCCTTATAGAATCTTACAAAGTGGCCTCTACCCTGTTGGAAATCGAAACCATTTCACCAGTTGGACTTCTCAATGCAGTCCGCTTTCCCATGTAGTGGCTTCCGAATTGTGTTTTCCTCTCTTTCCCAAGTGTCTGCTTTATTGCAAGTCATTTATTACCTTTGTTTTTGTTCCATCAATTAATGATATAATTAATTTGTTCCTTTTAATTTGTTTTAAATATTCTATATATTAGTTCAAATGTAATGTATGGAATAGATGTGCAATTGATGAAAGATTGAAAGCTCTTTGTGGTATTTTATTGTGTGCCATTTTTATTCTCCTCTCTTATTTATTGTCTTGTATAGCCAAAAAAATGGTATCAATGGTAGTACCAATGAATCCTCCAATTTTTGAAGATGGCCACCAAAATCTATCTACATGTTCCAAAGCTATCTAAGGTAAACTACAAAAGGTGGTACATTAAAATGCAGGCATTGTTTGGGTCACAAAAATTATGGGAGATCATCACTGATGGGTATATCGTACCCACTACGGAGGAAGAAGCCACCTTCATGAATAAAGAAAAGTTAGACATCAAAAATCAAAGGATGAAAGACAAAAAGGCATTGTTACTTCTATATCAAGGGTTGGATGAATCGACGTTCGAAAAGATTGTTTAAGAATCATCGAGCAAGAAATTTTGGGATACCCTTGACACCATCTTTAGAGGTGTTGATTGAGTGATGCGGGTTGGTTTTAAAACTGTAAGAGTGGAGTTCGAAGCGGAAAACATGAAATATGGTGAGAGTATCTCTGATTAATTTTCAGGCCTAATTCTCATTGTTATCAATTTGAAATAAAATGGTGAAAAAATGGAGTACATTCGTATTATTGAGAAAGGAATTCGATCTCTCACCACCAAATTTGAGCATGTGGTTATAGAAATCGAAGATTCAAAAGATTTGTAAAAATTATCCATTGGAGAATTGATGGGGTCATTGCAAGTACATGAGTAGAGAATGAAGATGAATGTGGGTTCAATAATAGAGCATGCCCTAGAGTCCAAGATAACTCAGAAATAACCAAATAATGGCCACGAACAATAAGGAAGTTATCATGCAAGAGGCAGACGACGTGGATACCTTCCAAGCTATAAAAAAAGAAACACAATTTCTCTAGCTTCCATGGAAGGGGACACGGTGGAGGCCGATTCATGCGTGGTCATGGAAAAAAATGAATGTTCAATGCCAAAACTATAAGAAATTCAGCCATTATGCCTCTGATTGTTGGAGAAAAGTGGATCATGATGAACGATCCCACTATGTTGGAGAATCTCATCAGGAAGAAAATGGTACCACACTCCTCTAGGAACAAGAAAAGTCTTCTGAACACCTCAAAGTATGGTATTTGGACGTGGGGGCAAGAAACCTCCTGAGTGGTAAAAAATTGCTCTTCGAGGAACTCACCGAAGAATTTTTTGGAAACCTGAGTTTTGGAGACTTATCGAAGGTACCCCTGATATGCAAAGGTAAAATAAAAATCTATCTAAATAATAGAGAGTCTAATTACATTTCTAATGTATATTACATGCCAATTATAAAAAATAATATCATCAGTCTCGGCCAAATCCGTTAGAAGGGGTATGTCATACACTTGGAAAATTCTTCTTTGTCTATAAGAGATGCTCACAAGAGACTTGTTACTCAAGTCCAAACGGTGAAGAATCATATGTTTCCACTGCATATCAACAAAAAGGATGAGGAGTGTCTCTTTGGTCTCATGAATAATGATTTGAGGAGATGGAATCTGCGTTTTGGGCCTCTCCATTTTAGCGGGTTAAACTTTTATCCTCATCAAGCATGGTGTGTGGCTTTCCGATGATTGAGGTTCCAAATAATGTGTGTAAGGCATGTACACTCAGCCAAAAACAAAGGAAATCCTTTCCATGTAGAGTGTATAGAAGAGCAACAGATCCACATTACTTGGTTCACACCGATATCTGTGGGCCAATTGAAACACCATTACTTGTAGGTAATATGTATTTTATCGCCTTCATTGATGATTTAAATAGAATTTTGTGGGTGTATTGCATCAAATAAAAATCATTTTCTTTCCCTGTCAATAAAACTTTCAAATCTCATGATGAAACTAAAAGTTTCCACATAATCAAAGTAGTCAGATCTGATAGAGGTGGAGAATACACCTCAAATGCATTTCATGATTTTTACAGGGAATATGGTATCAAACCGAAATACACTGCAGCCTATAGGCCACAATTGAATGGAATTTCTGAAAGGAAGAACTGCACTATCGCCGATATGATGAGGACCATGCTAAAGGAGAAATGGATACCAAAGAATTTTTGGGAAGATGCAGTGGCATGTACTACCTACTTGCTCAACCGATGTCCAACATAGAGCATCCAGAACTTTACACCACAAGAGGCATGGAGAAGCTACAAACCAAGTGTGGTACACCTAAGAATATTTGTGTCTGTCGGCTACACTCATGTTCCAGAAGCGAGAAGAAGGAAACATGATGATCGTGGTGAAAAGTGCATCTTCATTGGCTATTGTGAAGCCTCCAAAGCCTATATGCTTTATAATCAACTGGCCAATAAATTAGTGGTGAATAGAGATGTGGTCTTTAGTGAAGAAGAAGTGTGGATGTGGAATGATGAAGAATCTAAAAAGGATGTTTCAGTCGAGACATAGGTTCCTGAAGAAAGTCAGGTTTATCAATAGAAAACACCCAGAACACCTTCTTTGGGTGCATCATCAGCTGGAAGAAGTCCGAGAGTACATTTAACCACTCTTGAAAGAACTCCAGCAAATCAAAATTTGGCAAGCTCATCCTCGCCTATGGCTCCTATGAAGATGAAAAATCTGAGTTTCATTTATGAGCAGACTGAAGAGGTAAATATTTGTTTTCCTGTATGCAGAACATGAGCCTCTGCAGTTTCCGGAGGCTATTAGGGAATAATGTTGGAGAATGGCTATAGAAGAAGAAATTTGTCCATAGAGAGAAATAGAACATGGGAGTTGACTACACTCCCAAAAATACAGAAGAGCATTAGTGTCAAATGGGTGTACAAAATAAAGCGAAATGCTGATGGAGAGATCGATTGATATAAGGCAAGGCTCATAGAAAAGGGGTACAAACAGAAGTACGGGGTGGACTACGAAGAAGTATTTTCTCTTGTTGATCACCTTGACACAGTAAGGATTATTATATCACCTGTTTTCCATCACAGTTAGATGATCTACCAACTAGATGTGAAGTCTGCTTTCCTGAATATAATTTTGGAGGAAGTGGTCTATGTTGACCAGCCTGAAGGTATTCTTATGCAAGGGGAGGAAGAAAAAGTTTATCGACTGGAGAAATATCTTTATGGGTTAAGGAAGGATCCTCGTGCTTGGAATGCACGCATCGACAACTATATTTGAGGGAATGGCTTCACTCAATGTCCATATTATCATGTAGTTTATATCAAGAAGAATGATCATGTTGATATACTTATTTCATGCTTGTATGTTGATGATATTCTGTTTATAGGGAACCATCGACCGATGTTCGATGATTTCAAGGAGGCCATGTTCAAGGAGTTAGAGATGACCGATGTGGGTCTCATGTCTTTCTATTTGTGCATAGATGTAAAGTAACAACATGGCGGAGTCTCTATATCTCAGAATAGGTATGCCAAGGAGCTGCGTGAAAAATTCAAGATGGAAAATTTCAATGCTGTAAACAGACATGTGGAAACGAGCTTAAAATTGACAAAAGATGGATAAGAAAGAAGTGTTGACATGACTCTGTTCAAGAGTCTGATTGGAAGCCTAAGGTTTCTCACCATCACAAGGCCTGATATTGTCTATAGTGTTTGGATTCTAAGCAGTTATATGGAAGTTTTGAAGGAGTCACACTTGCTAGCAGCAAAACGTATCCTCGGGTACGTTAAAGGAATGGTGGATTTTGTTCTCTTTTATCCATAAAATGAAGAAGAAAACCTGTATGGATACTCAGACAGTGATTGGGGAGTGACCAAGACGAATGGAAGAGCACTACTGTGTATGTATTTTTTCTTGGATATAGTTTATTCACCTTCACAGAAGCAGAGTGTGGTTTCCCTATCCACATGTCAAGCATAGTACATGGAAACATCATCTACTTTTTGTGAGGGAATATGGTTGAGAAATTTTTTGAAGGAGATGAAGCATCCACAGGACAGATCCACATTGATATATGTGGATAACAAGTCGGCTATTGAACTAACCAAGTATCTGGTGATCCATGGGAGAAGCAAACACATTGATACTCGTTTTTATTTTCTTAGGGATCATGCGAAACTGAAAATTAAAAAATTGTAATATTGTCAT
The DNA here is from genome assembly GCA_963277665.1 of Viscum album. Taxonomy (NCBI): domain Eukaryota; kingdom Viridiplantae; phylum Streptophyta; class Magnoliopsida; order Santalales; family Viscaceae; genus Viscum; species Viscum album. Next base: position 306,944,473 of record OY728166.1, read on the forward strand.
ACTAACAAACTGGTGACAGATATTTTCACAAATTCATTACCGACAAATGCATTCAAACAACTAAGAATGATGCTCAGGATGAATCTAGTTTTGGTTCGAAGGGGAGTGTTGGAAATTGCAAACCATTTCCCCGGTTGATCTTCTCAATGTTGTGCGCTTTCCCCTGCAGTAGCTTCCCAAAGCGTTTTTTTCTCTCTTTCCAATGTTTCTCCTTTATTGCCTTAGTTTTTGTTCCATAAATTAATGCTACAATTTATTTTTTCATTTTCATTTGTTGGAAATAGTCTATATATTAGATCCAATGTAATCCATGGAATAGATGTGTAGTTGATGAAAGCTTGAAAGCACTTTGTGGTATTTTATTGTTTGTCATTTTTTTATAATCCCTTATTTATTAGCCTGTATATCCAACATCCCCACCCCTAGGATCAGACATATCACCTCCATGATCTCCAAAGACATCCAGTTCATGCCTTCACAGTACTCCTAGTATACTACCCAGTCTCACAATCTAATCCCATCATACAAAATACAGAGTTTCTTTCCACAGCGTGGGTCTACTTCACCTTGTCTCTGTACCCAAAATACAGAGTTTCTTTTCACGATGGGTTTGCGACGAACCTGCCGATGATGATCCTGGCGTACCCATATCTCTCATCGACCTTCCTCTGTGCCCTCCGCTTCCCCTTCGGCAATAGCCTGAAGAACGACATCACCGTATCCTCCTCCCGGGCGATCAACCCGGGGATCCACCCCGTCGTTCTTCACTAAGAAGAACCTGTGCTTCTTGCACGCCTCTTCCACCTACATCACCACCTCTCAAATGACGTTCGGGCCATCGGAAATGAAGAAAATCCAAATTGGATTCAAACGGTAGTTATTAATTATAATTCTATGTCACATTAATGATGGCCATGTGACTTAATTACCCACAATCGTATTGTAAACATCTATTTTATTTAGGGTTTTGATTATTTATAGGACATAATGAATGTAACCTTCTGTACAAGTATAAAAATTATAATATCCAAGCCAATCCCACTCTAATATATATTTATTATTTTTGTAATGTTTAATGAAGTAATGAATTTACTCCCTAAATAAATAAATAAAACATACTAGAAAGAATAAAACTAAATGACTGGGAATGAAGGAACACACACATATTATTAAATTAATGATGAAGGAACATGTCCAAATTATTGACATTGGCTCACCCTTTTAAGGCTACCAACTTCACTGAAATGCATAAATTGCGTGGGTTGAATGTTTGTTGCTAACAACGACATGAGATGTGTGCCATCAATTAGAAAACCACACACACATATTGTTGTTGCTCGTGCAATATTTAATGCTAAATAAAAAGAGCTTATTAACTGGTTACTATAATCAGTATTAAAAAAATTATTCATAAAGGATTTTTTTTTAAAAAAGATGATAAAATGGTGCCTTTTGTCAGCATTTTTCATATTTTTTACTTAAATTTTCATATTTTTTAATTAATTAATTAAATCATGTATTCATATTTATTTTAATTTATTCATTCTGAATATATGTGTGTGTATTTAATTTGATTTTATTCAAATTAATTATCAATGTTCTTGTATAGTCAATATAATTCATTTTTAATAATTTTTTTATTTATATAATTAATATAATCGATTTATTCATTTTAATTAATTTTTTATATGTATAATTCCATAATTAATGTTACGAATTCACATTTTTATTTTTATTTTAAATATATTCAGTTTAAATAATTCATTTTTAATATTTTTTCAATTAATATTTTTTATTCGTTTGTAACATTTATCAATTTTTAATATATTTGAAATTTATTCATTTTTTAATATTTATTTAAACATAATTATTTATTAATTTTTAATCTTCTTAATATGTTTTTAATTTATATGATTAATAATTTTTCAATTTCATTTATTAATCTATAATGGTTTTAAAATGTTTGAAATTTATGTGGTCAAGGTGGAGGATCAGTTGTTGGCCACCTTCTTTATTGCATCACATGTGGGGGTTTGATCCTCTACAGACCCTTAATTTGGGTGATGTCTTCCCAATGGCAGACTAGTGATAGCAGGACATGGGTTCATCCTAAATCTCCCAATGACGTGTATGTTGGGATTTTGTGATTTAAAATTTGAATATTGAGGAGAGATAAAATTATTAATGTGGGGATTTATCTTAACATTAATGGAGGGTTAATTCCCAATATTAATTTTTAGAGAATATATTTTTCACTTCATTAATTGGAGATATGTACATGATGTCTATATTATAGGATTAAGTACCATGTTTTGAAAGGGTGTGTCAATAAAGATGTATCTGCCAAGAGAGAACAAGGTAGCAGGTGCCAACACGATGTAGCCGACGAGAGAGAACTGGGAAGGGGTTGTCGCGTTTTCGGTAACCAGTGTGATGTGATAATGATGAAGATGAAGTAGAGTTGATGAAAATTCCATTGATATCATGTCAATGACAGGGAATGAAATTGTGTGCGCAGAGATTATGAATGTGCCATGTATCCAAAGTTTTTTTGGTTGCGGAGATCAAGAGGTGTGTATTCACCAATGGGATATGTGGGACAAAAAAGGGCTTTCTAGACTTGTATTCAGGCCACTTGGCTTTGGGCCTTTGGGGTATGTAATGGGTCTCCCTCTACCTAGACAAAATAGGTCTTTGCTTTAATAATAAAATGAGGTTTCAGCCCCAAGATTTTAAAAAATATATTTAAAAAAACTTTCATTGGTGTGGTGTGAAAAATGTCTCCAGTTGTGTTGATAGAGAAATCCTCTGAGTGCCTATTAAAAGGCCTTCGGGTGATGTTAAAAATCTTTCAGGTGATGTGTAGAATTCCTTAAGGTGATAAAATGTCTTCGGGTGATAAAAGGTATTCAGGTGAATCTTCTCTTGTGTGTTTGTGCGACTACTTTTGTGGCAACATCAGGATACGATCCCCAATAGTGTATGCAAGGCACACAGAGGGTCAATGAATTTCATCAAGCGAATGGGGGGTGTCAGTGGGCCATGGGAGTGGTGGTCCGAATGATGACAGAGAGCATCAGCTGGTCGTGAGTGGCGGAATTATGAAGCAAAGACAGGATGTCGATGACGGTCGTTGGTGGTTCTGATGACGAGAAAAAGGGGGCTAGGGGGATGGGTGATCATGTGTGAACTACGACGATAGGCATCATTATCCTACTGGTTTTGAAGTAGACCACACAAACTAGGCCGACACATAGGATGAAACTACAATTTTATGCCTTCGGGTTAGGATGTCATAGACTTTATTAATCAATGGGCTTAGAGGTAAAGTAATGTGATCCTTCTGCCTAGATTAATGAGAGGGGTTTGATTGGTTAAATAACATGGGGGGGCTTCTCCCAGCTTTATAAAAAAATGTTTGAAATTTATATAATTTATTTATTTAAAAGTATTTTTTAATATTCTCTTCATTTCATTATGTGATCATATTGATCTATTTTCCAGCCAACTTCATCGATTCATCTCGTTGAGACAGACCCAAAATTTTATTCGTTAAAACCCAATAAAATTCAAGAGTTTCTTCAAACGTTGGGTTCCCAAGACCAGGTGATTGGTGCCTATCTATGTTTTCATCATCTGACAGAAGATCAACTTAAAATATTAAGTATACTATAACTGAAACAACACCTAACCCATTACATACCATGTGAAGAAATGAATAAACATCAACGGATCCTTCTTGTTGTACCCCAACCTATAAAATTTATAGAAACTATCCTTGAACTCTGTGTTTTTCAATAGAGAAAAATTTAAATAGATTCCTTATAAATTTATAGATGTCACACATTCCATTCCTTTAATGATTTCCACCACTACCCAATGATCTCAATATACATCATTCGACTCTTATTATCTTGGAATAATGTCTTCATGTGGCTTAGTTTATTCTTTAATAATGACCTTTTATGGTTCTACGCTCATAGTTTTTATGTATTTACTTATTTTATTAAATATTAATATTAATTAATTAAATAGGATGTATATGAATCGAAAATAGATAGATGTCAATCCTATAACAAAACAGTATGAGGATTGGGTGAAAGAGTTCATAAAATTTGGGAAATATCATGCATATGACCCTTCTCAAATCCTTTGACTATGTTTACACTACTGTTATTCAAGACTAATTAGTATAATGGATTTTGATGAACACAAGATTTTTCATAGAATAGAACAAAGTTATAAATGATGGACTAAACACAGATAAAAAATTAATATAGCTAGTGACTAGGATAACACTGTGTTTTATAGATCATCTGATACGATTACAATTGTGAAGAATGATGGAGACCATATCAAGGATATGATTACGTGTGTGAATGATGAGGAAGATTATATTGAGAAAATGATAATGATAGTTCAGGATTAACTTCATTATTTTCCATAACTATTTTAGAAGAAAAATAGGTGTGAAAAGACACCATTTTATGCTAGTTGTACTAAATATACAACATTATCAGCTATACTAAAGCTATATAATGTCAAAGCTAGAAACTGTTGGAGTAACACCAGATTTAATGAAATTTCTACTCTATTGAATGATATGCTCTCAGAAGATAATGAGATCCTTATCAAACATATGATGCTAAATGAATTCTAATTTCAATGGGTATGATGTCTGAAATAATACATGCTTATCCAAATGTATATATACTATTTCACATGTACAATGAATCACATAGAAAATTACAAAAGTGTGGTGTGTCTTAATAAAAGAAAGATTATTCAAGTCCATGAAATTTGTATGGTACTTTCCAATCATTCAAAGGTTTAGGCGTCTATATAGAAGTGGGGAGACAACAAGATAATTGACATGGAACACATATACAAGAAATAATGATTGGAAACTTTATCACCCAGAAAAATCTCCCCAATAGAATAAAATTGATCATGAGTACTTGAATTTGGAATTGATATGAGAAAACATTGTTATGTACTATATATAGGTAGATTGAATCCTTTTGGTTTTCAAAGAATCACTCATAATACATGTCTAGTTATATTGATAAATTATAAATTTTCATTGTGGTTATGCATGAAGCGAAAATACATTATGTTTTCTGTAACGACCCAAAATTTTGAATAAATTTTGTTTCCTGATTTAGTGTGATATTTAATTTTATACTCAACAAAAATAATTCATTTAATAAAATGAGTATAATTATAATGAGAACTTTGGGTTTTGACTATTATATGACGGTTGGTCAGTATGGCGTTGGAAACTAAATGCTAAGATTATTGTCTATAAATACAAGTGATGTTGGTTAATTAATATAGAAGGAAGATTTGATGTCCTCATCCAGTAGTCTCGGGCCAATCAAAACCCATCTAACAGAACTTGGGAAGGAGGTAGAACCACTGGGCTTTGCTCTGGTCCAAACCCAATCTGAACTTCATCATGTGAAGCTAGAATGGAATCGCCTTTGCGAGAAGTTCAAACTGATAGAAATTACTACTCGTGCAATGTTGGCCAAGTCACCCTAAGATTCTCTCAACTTAGCACACCTTACAGTTAGGTCATATGCTGGTGTGATAAGGGGATATGTAACGAGACTATAACTACTTTTTGTAATCCTTTGTTATAAATAAAATTGTGTTTTCTTCTTATGGTGAATTTTGTGAGTTTTCAAATGTTTGAATGAATATAGGATGTATTTTATTGAAGAATTTTGAAAATATAATATTTAGAATATTTATGTAAACCTTAAAGAATTCATGATGTGTAATGATTTTCATAATATGGTCTTTTTCAAATGTGTTCAGTAAGAAATTTAGAGTCCAATAAGATCAACATAATTTTAGATGAATAGTAAATTATGAATAGTGATTTTATGCTTAGGATTAGTAATGTGACCAATTGGATTAGTAATCTCACTTATAGAAAGTATTAATATAATTTAGGCACCTTGATTAAGTATTGTGATTCAATAAAATAGATAAATAATTGTTTCATTAATTATTAGTCAAGTATTTGTTTTTTCGAATGAATAGTGTTTTTTAATTAAAAATTAAATTATAAATATATAGAAAATTGTTTTTATAAAATGGAATTTATTTTTGAATTCATTGCATCGATATTATGTTAAGGTAATTTTTGGGGATTTTTCTGAAAAATGAATTTTCGGTGAATAGTGTTTTTAATTAAAAATTAAATTAATAATATTTAGAAAATTATTTTTAAAAAATGGAGTTTATTTTTTAATTATGAGCATTGATATTATGTTAAGGTAAATATTTGGGATTTTTCTAAAAAAGTTTAATTTTCAGTGAATAGTAAAAATACAATTTTAGGGTTTCGGTATGTTTAATGACATCATGACTGCATCCTGATGATGTAATGAGATGTTTCAAGGGATGGTAGAGTAAAGGGGATGATTTATTGTATGAGGGGTCCCATGTGGTGAAAACCATGGGCAAATACAATGGGAAAGCCCATGGTTTTGCCAAAACCACTAGTGAGGTGTCCCTTGAATTTATTAAAGTATCACCTCCCTTTCCCTATAAATACTCACCCTTTCCTACGTTAGTTTTCACTTCCAACTCTCCCAAAACTAAGCTCTGGTTCCATTACCTCTCAAGGAGTCCTCCCAAGGTGCACCCAAGCCCTCAAGGTCCCAAACTTCGAGTTTTAAGAGTTACGTTTTAAGGTAAGGGATCCTACCTCTCTCTTTCTTTCCAAGTACTCTCTTTTATGTCATTTATTTTATGATCCATGTTATTTTGTTGGGGATGTTATTTTATATTCATTCTACTATCCTTGTCATGTTAATATTATGAGATACCCCCTCTTTCTCTCATCAATTCATTTTAAGAATGTTTAAGTGGCGTTGTTAGGCTGCCGAATTTTTAAGGGATTCTTTCACCCTTCTCATTTTCAAGTTCTATTTTCATGTCAAGTCATTCAAGTTCCTTTTATTATGTTGGGGTATTATCTATATATCTATCATACTGATATTTTATTTTTATATGATGAGATACTCTATTTGATCTCATCAATTCATTTTTTTTATGTTTTAAGTGATGCTGTTAGGCTGCCGAATTTTCATAAGGGAAATCTTATTTTTGTCTTCCTTTCATGTTCTTCATTTCATATGGTATATTTTTCAAATTTCATTACCATGTTCTTAAATCCTTTATATTATGTATTCCTACTATTTTATGGATCATTTATTAGTGGGTGACTCATGTCCCCTCTCTTTTCAATGTTTTCTAAAACCCTGTAACATAGCCATTATGCTGCAGAATTTTCGTCTCAAAATGTCTCTCTTTTTTTCTCAAATTATTTAATTTTATTAAGTGAATACTCAAATATCTTTCTTATACAGATTTATTCATATATATATATATATATATCAAAATTTTATATTTTAATTCTGGTATTTACATACACGAAACCCTATTTCATTTTTCTGTGGGTTTAAAGTGACACAAAGATCACGTCTTTAAAGAAGTTTTTAAAATGTTATGACTATGAAGTGAAACCCATTTCTTTTATGATATATGGGTTTTTTATGAAATGACTGATGATGATACATGTGGATCACATGATAATAAAGTAAAATTTAAGGGTGTGCCCTGATAGTGCTCTAATGCATTTAATAATGATGTAACCACTAGAGATTACGATTTTAACGATATCTTGGTGAAGAACCTTGGTAATTTTCAAATGAAACCTTGGGGAAGGACCTTGGTGATATGTTCATGATTGTATTAATTAAATGTTGTATCCATATATTCACGTTATGAAACACGTTATTTTTATTATGATATACCCCATGAACTCTTTCTCATTTATTAAAGTTATTTTTCATTACTTTGATATATCTCAAGTTCACAAGTAAATTGTTTCCCTTGTCTCCCTTACTCGGCCTTCTTCTCACCCTTTACTTTTATGTATGCTTCCAGGTTATGAGATGCTATAATGAAATTACGATGAACAATGAAGAAGCCTTTAAAGTGTTTAAGAAGAATGTTTTATGTTGTCATGTATTAAGATCCTGGTTTTCAAGACACTAAACCTTAAAGATCCTCGATTTTGAATAATGTAATGAAAGTTTATGTGATAAAAAGGAGGTATGTTATATTTGGTATCAAAGGATGGTTTAGTTATTTGTGGAAATTAGGATATAAAAACTTTATGAATAACCCTATAGAAAAGTTTAAATATAAGAAATCTTCTTGGTATTTTGGTGAGTATTGAGTAAGTTTTTTATCAAGAAAACACATCCCTGTCTGGATACGAGCACGTAGAGGTGGCTCTGGCATAGATTTACATAGGGGTAAAACCCGAAAACACTTCTTGATATAGACTCAAATGGGAACTGGTATATGACAACATGCATTGATTCACTCTTGGTTACGACACTCCCGGGGGTTATGCTATAGTAAATTAATAAGCTTAGTATCAACCATTATTAAATGGACCAAGATAAAATAAAGTAAAGATTCACATAAGAATATATGCTCATGGATAACCTAAATCCGAACCTAGGGGATCACATGTTAGGGTATAATTTTCTTCTACATGTTTATCTTTCTATTCTTTAAGTTTCCATTTCATGATTATTGGCTATGTATTTAATCCCCACTAATTATACTTTCTTTTCTTAGTTATTGGCTGGAAATAGAAGAACATGTCCCAACAACCAATGTGATAGAAAATGTGACGATTTCCCAATTAATATGATAGATATGATGAGAGATCAAGTTGAACATATTGTGATTATGCCAATCCAGCTATCAAAAATGATAGTTAATAATTGGTATCTAGTTGAATGCCCAAATTCATCAAGGAAGAAGAAGATGAAGTCTCAAGGAGGTTCATCTGATAAATTTGATAAGGGAAAGAAGACCTAATTTCATTTGTGTAAAAAGTATGGAATGAAGCACCAAGGATAATGTCACAAAGGAACTAGGAGCTGTTTTATGTGTGGGGTGATAGGTCATAAAGTAGCAAATTTCTTTAAAAAATGGATAATGTGATTAATAGAGATAAGGTTCAATTTAATGTACCTTATACTTTTCAATGTCGTAAATGTGGAGAAGTTAGAAATTATCAAAGGAAATGCTCTCTTGGAAGGGATGAAAAGCATGATGAGCATAAACAATCATCAAGGACAAGGGAACAATGCAAGTCCTATGTTGAGACAGATCATGATGATTGAAGTACATTTAACATCTTCGCAATAATTCTCTATGTCTTGTTTTAGTTCGTGACCTATGAGCGTATATTTAATGTTTTATATGAACATCGAGTCACTACCTAAGATGATTTTATATCATTAAGGAAAAAATCTAGTGTTATTTATCACATGTTGATGTTTTGAAGCTGTTCTTATTGAAAAAAAAGATGATTAGGGGATTAAGAGATGAATATTATTTTGGAAGACGTTCAATATTTTGGGAACTCTATATGATCAAGGTAAATAGATTACTACAGTATTATCTTCGAGGGGGAAAGGTTGACTTATATTTTGAAGAATTGATGAATTTAAGGTGAACTTATAGTGATTTAGGTTACTTATGGAAATGATAGACCTATCATGGGGAAAATGTGATTAGGTTAGTTACTTTTGTTGTAAGACGTTAAGAGTAGTTGATGTTGTTTGGAGATGAATGATAAAGTTTATCTTGGAAGACTATGATCCAAATCCTTCTTGTATATGGGTTTTAATCATAGTTTGGTTTATTTTGAGAAATTTTAAGGAAATTTATTTATGGAATGGTCTGGGATGAACTTTGGATAGTACCGTGGAATTTTGGAAGATTTAAAAGTAGTTTCCCTTCCAATGCGGTTCTTTCTTTTTGAAGAGTTGTTTTATCTTACCCTTTATGTTTTTGGGGTAATGTTTAAAGATGGATGAAATAAATAGTTAGCCTTTTGTGGATTATGTGATTCTCTAGAAGATGATTCTTGTGCTTTTGGTGAGACCAAGTGTTTTTGAATGCTCATCGTTTGGAGAAAAGATTAGTTTTGGTAGAAACTTATTAAAGGATGAAACTATACTTTGAGGTAAGTATATTTCTATGTGTTCTTATTCTATGTAGTAAATGAATTCGACAAAATTATGAAATGGTATGTCAAACAAAAACATTGTTGGTTTATGTTTCCTACTGGGTAATCAAAGACCGTTGACACACATCATAAGTTTGTGATTTTATTATTGTTAACTTTCACCTAATCATGTTTTCTATCACTCTCCCTCAGAATTTGACCCTTTAGATTCTCTTCCATATCCATATTTTCCAAAATATAACCCTAGTATAGGTTAACTCGGGTGACCTTTGTAGTTCCTTTTCTTTCTTTTAAAGTAATAGTCTTACTGACTCTTTTTCTGATGTGGGAATTTTCAATGATATTTCCAAGACCAATTTTAAAAATTGCGAGGACACAATTTCTTAAGGGAGGAAGATTGTAACGACCCGAAATTTTAAATAAATTTAGTTTCTTGATTTAGTGTGATATTTAATTTTATACTCAACAAAACTATTTCATTTAATAAAATGAGTATAAGTAAAATGTGACCTTTGGGTTTTCCCTATTATATGACTATTGGTTAGTATGACCATTATAAACTAAATGTTGTGATTATTTTCTATAAATACAAGTGACATTGGTTAATTAATATAGAAAGAAGATTATATGGCCTCATCCAGTAGTCTCGGGCCAATCGAAGCCCATCTAATAGAACATGGGAAGGAGGTAGCACCACTGGGCTTTGCTCTGGACCAAACCCAAGCCGGACATCATCGTGTGAAGCTAGAATGAAATCCCCTTTGCGAGAAGTTCAAACTGATAGAAATTACTACTTTTGCAATGTTGGCCGAGTCGCCCTCAGATTGTCTTACCTTAGCACACCATACACTTAGTTCCTATGATGGTGTGATAAGGGGATATGTAACGATACCATAGATACTTTGTGTAATCCTTTGTTATAAATAAAATTGTGTTTTCTTCATATGTTGAAGTTTGTGAATTTTTAAATGTTTGATTGAATATAGGATGTATTTTATTGATGAATTTTGAAAAAGGATATTTTAAAATATATTTGTAAACATTAAATAATTCATGTTGTGTAATGATTTTCAAAATATGGTCTTCTACAAATGTGTTCAGTATGAAATTTAGAGTCTAATAAGATCAACATATTTTTTGATGAATAGTAAATTATGAATAGTTATTTTATGCTTAGGATTAGTAATGTGACCAATTGGATTAGTAATCTCATTTAAAGGAAGTATTAATATAATTTAGGCACCTTGATTAAGTAGTGTGATTCAATAAAATATATAAATAACTGTTTCATAAATTATTAGTAAAGTATTATTTTTTTGGTGAATAGTGTTTTTTAATATAAAATTAATTTACAAATATTTAGAAAATTATTTTTATTAAATGGACATTATTTTGGAATTCATAGGATTGATATTATGTTAAGGTAATTATTGGGGATTTTTCTGAAAAAATGCATTTTCAGTGAATAGTGTTTTTAATTTAAAATTAAAATAAAAATATTTAGAAAATTATTTTTATAAAATAGAGTTTATTTTGGAATTCAGATCCTTGATATTATGTTAAGGTAAATTTTCGGGAGTTTTCTGAAAAAGTTGAATTTTTAGTGAATAGTAACAATACAGTTCTAGGGTTTCGGTATGTTTAATGACATCATGACTGCATCATGATAATGTCATGAGATATTTTAAGGGATGGTAGACTAAAGGGGATTAATTATTGTATGAGGGGTCCCATGTGGCCAAAACCATGGGCAAATACCATGGGCAAGCCCATGGTTTTGCCAAAACCACTAGTGAGGTGTCCCTATAAATTATTAAAGTATCACCTCCCTTTCCCTATAAATACCCACCCTTTCCTCCTTTATTTTTCACTCCCAACTCTCCCCCAATGATTCTCTGGTCCCATTACCTCCCATGGAGTCATCCGAAGGTGCCCCCAAGCCCTCAAGGTCCCAACCTTTGAGTTTTAAGAGGTACGTTTTAATGTAAGTGATCCTACCTCTCTCTTTCTTTCCACGTACTCTCTTTTATGTCATTTATTTTATTCTCCATGTTCTTATGTTGGAGATGTTATTTTATATTCATCCTACTGTCCTTTTAATTTTTATGTGATCAGAGACCCCCTCTTGCTCTAATCAAATCATTTAAAGAATGTTTAAGTGGCACTGTTAGGCTGCCGAATTTTTAAGAGATTATGTCACCCTTCTCATTTTCATGTTCTATTTTCATGTCAAGTCTTTCAAGTTCCTTTTATTATGTTGGGGTGGGATCTCTATATCTATCATACAGATATTTTATTTTCATATGATGAGAGACCCTATTTTATCTCGTCAATTCATTTTTTGATGTTTTAAGTGACGCCGTTAGGCTGCCGAATTTTCATAAGAGAAATCTCAGTTTTGTCTTCTTTTCAAGTTCTTCATTTCATATGGTATATCATTAAAATTTCATTACCATGTTCTTAAATAATTTATATTCTTTCCCCCTACTTTTTTATGGATCATTTATGAGTGGGTGACCACGTCCACTCCCCTTTCAAGGTTTTCTAAAACCCTGTAACATAGCCGTTATGCTGCAGAATTTTCATCTCAAAATGTCTCTTTCTTTTTTATCAAATTATTTTATTTTATTATGTGAATACTCAAAGATATTTATTATACAGATGTATTCACATATATATCAAAATGTTCTATTTTAATTATGGTATTTACATACACTAAACCCACTTTTCTTTTTTCGTGGGTTTAATGTGACAAAAAGATCACGTCATTAAAGCAATTTTTAAAATGTTATGACTATGAAATGAAACCCATTTATTTTATGATATATGGGTTGTTAATGAAATGATTGATGATGAAATATGTGTATCACATGATAATAATGTAAAATTTAAGGGTGCACTCTGATAGCACTCCAATGCATTGGGTAATGATGTAACCACTAGAGATTACAATTTTAACGATATCATGGTGAAGAACCTTGTTAATTTTCAAATGACACCTTGGGGATGGACCATGGTGATATGTTCCTGATTGTCTATGTTAAATGTTGTAGCCACATCTTCATGTTATGAAACACGTTATTTTTATTATGATATACCTCATGAACCCTTTCTCATGCATTAATGTTCTTTTTCATGACTTTTTGATATATCTCAAGTTCACATGTAAATTGTTTCCGTTGTTTCCCTTATTGGGCCATCTTATCACCCTTTCCTTTTATGTATGATTCTAGGTTATGAGATATTGTAATGAACTTAGGATGAACAATGATTAATCCTTTCATGTTTTGAATAAGAATGTTTTATGTTGTCGTGTATTAAGTTCCTGGTTTCCAAGACACTAAACCTTAAAGATCCTCGGGTTTGAATAATGTAATGACTCTTTATTTGATAAAAAGGTGGGGTGTTATATTGTCCTTACTTATATCTGGACCAAAACAACGGGTTAATAATATTAATATTTATTTGGATTCGTTGATTTAAGATTCGAACTTAATGAAGGATTCAAGTGTTACATTGAATGATTCTTTCAAAAATGAATATTTCACATCGAGATCCTTGCAGTATGGAATAATAAATCATTTTCCAATTAATGAAATTTATTCAGGATATATAATTAAAGGAACTGAAGGGTTTTCCATTTGTTAAAAAGGTACACATTTAATTATATTGATACTTTCATTGAAGAATGTCTTTCTAGGATATTAAACCCCCCCCCCTCGATGACATAAATATTGATCTTGGAAGACATCATTTGATGAGAATTCAGAAGAAGGTACAACACCATATCCACTAGCAGGTGATCAACTGTTTGTTAAGGTAAAAATATGGATACTTCTATGGGTAAACCATCTTTGAATAACCTTATTTAAACTGATTGCAAATAGAGATCATTTTTTTGGAATTACCATACTAGAATTGCATGTATTTCAGGAATTTTATTGATGTCATGAATGTGAAAAATATGTATGTGATAGTTTCATTGGATTCTTACTAAATAAACCATAAAAAAAGGACACCATTAAGGATAGGTTGGACATGATTGACATAGGGATATGAGAAGTGTTGGAATAAGTGATAAGAAAACAATTATTATGTTAGTAATACTATAAAGAAATATAAATAACATAAATATGAAACAGTACATTAATAAATTTTCATTTTAAACTAAAACCACACATTTTCAGTCATACAATGTATCATATTGAGGTGATGATGATTCATACAAACCAAAAATGAATTATGGATTTTTTTTCATAAATTATCAAAACAATATGAATGTATTTTATTGGTTTTGAGTATGTGATGTGTGTTTTGAACTAAAGATTCAATTTTAAAATAAATAATAAACTTATAGTCATAATATTAACACTATGTATCATATTAAGATGTATCTGATACCCACACATCACAAATGACATACGGATCATTATCCTTAATTATCAAAACAAAATGGATATGTTCACTCAACTTTTATTATGTAACATGTGTTTTGAAGTAAAATTATAATTACAATCTAAAAACATACACTTCAAGTCATACAAGACACACCATGAATTTCACTTAATTTTATACAAAAATTTAATTTTTAAAATATTAATTTTAAACTAAACCAACACTTAGGGAAATCAGGGAAACTTCTTCCACAACTTTCACATACATTTCAGGATATTAAATTCTATTAGACAACAAAAATTTCTTATTCTGTGAACTATTGTTTCACTTATATGGATTTTTATTAACTTCCATTTTACTCTCCATAAATATAAGCATTCTTTATTATTTATTACTTAAAAATTATACCAATAATCTATAACTTGATGACCAAACATTCTATAAAACCTTTTATAGCCAAGAAATAAAATCTTATTCCATTGAATATAATTTTGGCTGGTGGAGGGGTTTTACATTTCTCGAATGTTCCTTTCTTCTAAACACCTTGAGGGGAAATTCTTACTATCATACATTCTTCCACCTTTACCTAAGTGGCATATTTTTTATCACATTTCCTCGTCCTCTTTTTTATAGAATGTTATTTGTTTACAACACTTTTTAAAGAATAATAATTAATACATAATGAGTTTCTAGAACATCAGTTTACCTTCTTATTATTCATATTATTGTAAAATAATACCTCCAATTGTATACATCTTCTCCTGCCACTAAATAGTGTCTTTTGAGAACTAAAAATCTCCTATGAAACCTAAACAATAGTGGTTATTTTATTAACTCTATGTGAAGATTGATCATGAGTGTCTTCCATCTTTTTTAATTTAATATCCAACCCAAGAATCATTAAACTTAAAGTGCTTTATTGATCTTATAAAAATTCACTTTATCCTCACATTTTATTTTTATCTTCTAAATTCTTTCATTATGTATTATCCTTTTGTTCTTTAGAGTGTTGTCAAGATATGTTATTCTTATAGATTTGATTTCCAACTGGGAGTTCCTAACATAAATGGTAGTTTTCAATGCAAGGTAAATTCCTTAAAAAACATTTATAAATAATTCTTTTTCACAAAAACTCACGTGAAATAAATATTTTATAAGGTTGAAATTTTTTCGTGAATGTTATACGATTTCTTCTATAACATTAGGGTGTTTTTTGAGAGTTTTACAATAACTTATTTTCTTCGCCAATTATTCCTCTATTGAATTGATTTCTTTATCATGATGTTCTTTTTCATCATAAATTTCCGTTATGACTGAAAATATGTACATGATAACCTCAATAAGAACATCTTTCAAATGATCTTTAATTTTAGAGTAAAAATCCATAATAATTCCAATGGATTCATATTCAGCAAAACAAAGAGAATAATTCTTCTTATAGAGGATTATTTTGAACAAATTTTGATAACCATAACTTTCTATGGAGGTGGATCCTCCTTCAAATGATTTTGAGAGGCTTGATTTCTTAAATTCCAAGATTCATTCTTATTATGATTCCTCATCATCATGGATGTTACTTTTACGCTTCCACTAACAAGAGTATCTTTCATTAACTTCAACATAATAATAATTTTTGGAACATATGAAGTTCCATAATTGTATCTTTTGGTGATATTATATTAATAAATTTAAAAAAAATGGACTTCCTATAAATTAGTGAAAAAATCTAGTAATAAAAAATATATATCCTAATAGAAGGTATCTTATGATCTGATACCAATTGAGAGTCCTAGGGGATTATGCAGTCACATTGGGGGGGGGGGTGAATCCGGGGTAAAATATTTTTTATCGATTAAATTCAACTTAACTTTTTTATTTTCGTTAAGTTTATCAATCCTCTATCATCCGTTTGAGTGTATAGATCTTTAATAATTATCCCTCACCACTTTTACCTTATAAATATAATGTTAAATAAACAACAGACATGAATTTTTACAAGGTTTGACATCAATGTGTGAACTTACTCTTTGTCACAATGACCCCCGTCGAGTAACAAATTTTCTACTAGTAATATTATTATCAATTCCAAGATGCGTGTAAAGTTATCATTCTTAACCCATAGTGTGCATCCCACACAATAAATTATGAAACCAAAATATAATGTATGTGATTTATCCATCTCCCAAAAATATCCTTCTACCTCCAATTAGGAATGATGGAATTGTTTATATTGGAACTACCAGTCTTCATGTTCTCCATGAACTTCAGCAAGGAAAAAACTTTTACTACCATTTGAAATTTCCCAAAAACTTTAGGCATATAGACCCATCGTTTTCTTATGATAAACTTAATATTGGATCTATCTGAATTCCTTGAACTTCAACATCTATAAATTATGAAAGTTAACACATGATATCATTTTGGTTCACCGCCTCCTTATATTTTGAATATATATAATCCTCTAAACTCCGTGGAAATTCAAGTTACAATCTTCTCAATGCATGGAATCTATTAAATGTTCCTTGAAGTATTTGGTTAGCAAAATCATCTCTTAAATATTTATTTATATAAACATAATTTGATGGGTACTTCATAATCAATGGCCAAAACATATTTTCTCATCACATGGGTAGAGAAATACCAACCTCAGGTTATGAAAATTGATAATAATCATACCCCACTATGTATACTAAATTCTATAATAAATTCCAGGAGATATAATTTGACAGATAAGTCCAATTAACGAGTATTGATTTGTACCCTCAAAAGTATATTCTTCATATATCATATATAACTTTTATATATAGTATAATATTTTAATCACACAAACCTTAACGAAACATCAAAACCCATAATACCTAGTGGTAATCCTTGGTAAGGGATAACTCAAATTTTAACTTTGAGGGTTTATTATCATTCTCAATTCATGAAAAATAAATTATAACACACATAAATGAATGATGAATGTAATTTACCAATATTATAAAATTATGATACATTTACAACCATTACAATAAATCATGTTTGTATGATATACCAAGATATTTAAATAGACACTCATGTTATTGTTGTTGAAAAAAAATCCATTTAGAGGTTTTAATTGGTTGTGTTCGTTGAAAATTACATTTGTGTTTCAATTTTGAAGAAGGTTATGGAGAAGAGGTGATTCTTAGTGGATTTATATGGATTCACTAAATCCATAAGGTTTGCAGCTATTGGATAATTCTATTCGAGAGACAAATTCAGTAAAATTAAAAAATGATCTATACCATAATGAAAGGTAACGTAAAGTTTCAATGTTATAGAACACACATTATGTCATAGGAGGTGAACAACAAAATTTTAAATTCAGAGGAGCTTCAAGGGTGAAAATTCCATGATGGGAATCCTAAATTGTGAGTAGCTGTGTAGGAATGATAAGATCATTTTCAATTTCACAATATTTTTGAGGAGGCCCATGTCATGGAGGATATGATACACCGTAAATGATTGAATAAGAAACACACATACCTCATAAACACTTTAGGAAATTGGTGGAGTGAGTTTGTAAGTGTTGTTTATTTTTTCTCTTCCAATTATATATTATCTCACACTATATCTAATCCTTACTTCATAGAGGGAGTATTTTTAGTGGAAATTAATTATTTTGTGATCTCAAATCCTAGAGGATTCCACATCATATGAGATTACACCATAAGAGAATAGATGTTTGAAGGAAGTTAAGGAGATCATAAAATGATCGTGGATAGTTCATGGTAGAGATTTATGCATGTGAAAAATAGACCTGGTCATAGGAATCCATTCCATAGTGCAGCATTCCATGAACTCATACTTTGATTTAATACATTTTCTACATTGTAGTAATGAAGTATACATCTTGGTGATGCTTTGGAATAAGGTGTTTACACCGTATTATATGTTATCACTCCACAATCGAGCAGTTTTAGTGAAAAGTGGACTTTTATTATAGAATTTATTTTTGGGTTTTGAGGTATTTAGTGAAAATTAAATGCTCCTTAATCACTACATTTAAGTGAGGATAACACATAGAAAAATTATAAGAAGAGAGAGGATGAATTTATTGATCCCAACCCTTGGATAAAATCAAAACTATTTATATGATACTATACAAATAGTATGTAAGTGTGTTTAAAAAAATATAGTTAAAAATAGGATATATATAGGCTTATAAGGAAGTAGAGAAGATGAGATTTCTAGGATTCCTGGAAAATTGAAAGTGAAAAATAAGGAAGATATTTTATGGGATTTATTATAGAAACTCCAACTCTAGTAACCCATAGATTATGTTTACTTTATTACATTATTAAAAGATACAAGAGATCACACCATAAACGATCATATAATTTAGAATTATTGGAAAGTAGATACAAACATGATTTCTATTTTGCATTAAAACATAAAAACATATTATGAAAAACATTCTTGTATCATTGAAAATCATTCAAATATTCCATATTCATATAATGGGTAAATGAAAAAAATAAAGAGTGAGATCATATTCTCAGTAAGGGAAATTGTATGACAAAAGCAATCATCAATACATAAGGCATAAAAAATATATCATAGTAAATAATCATTACATATTCCATTTATTTAATAACTTATTCTTCCAAATATATCCATGGAAATTAAAACAATCACATATATAATAATAAAAAATAAAATCTTAATGAAAGAAATGTATAATACTAAACATGATATTGACATAATACTAAACATAATAAAAACCAAAATCATTTTAAAGTAAATAAATAATAATAAATTCCTTTCCGTTATAGGATATGGCCTAATTTTTTTCACTTATAGTATTTTCTTCCATATACTAACCCCATTAAAACACCTTCCACTTTCATTCCAACCCCAGTTCCAATTAGTAAGTGGGTCTTTCTTTTCAGGGAATTCATAATCTTGGACCCACTTGAATTCATTCTAATCAACATTGCATTTCTGTATGTCATCATATTGATCTATTTTCTATATGACTTTATTGGTTTATCTCATTGATACAGACCCACAATTTTATTCATCCTAACCCAATTAATCAAATCATGTATTCATATTTATCTTAATTTATTCATTATAAATATATATGGGTGTTTTCAATTTAATTATTAATATTTTTTTGTAGTTAATATAATTCATTTTTAATAATTTTTTATGTTTATGTAATTCCATAATTAATGTTATGAATTAAAAATTTAATTTTTTTCTAAAATTTATTCAATTTAATTATTTAATTTTTAATATTATTTCCATTTTAATATTTATGTATTTTTAATATTTTTGTAATTTATTCATTTTTTAATATATTTTTATACATAATTATTTATTATGTTTTAAATTTTTTTAAAATGTTTTTTATTTAAATGATTAATATTCATTCAATTTCATTTATTAAGATGTAATGGTTTTAAAATGTTTTAAATTTATGCAATCTAAGGTGTAGGATGAGTTGTTTACCACCTACTGTGTTGCGTCACATGTGGGGGTTTGATCCTCTACATGACCTTAATTTGGCTGATGGATTCCCATTGACGTACAGGTGATGGTGAGATGGGGGCTAGTTTGGAATATCCTGATGGCGTATATGCATGTACCATTGTTTTTTCTTGCAAACATAGTTTTCATATACCGAGTGAAAAAGAAGGTACCCTAATTCCTGGTGTATAGATACATCAGCCACTGCACCAACACTGGAGTCCCTTGTCAAAATTCCGAACTCAAAACACTTAATACTATTTCCCCAAACCAACCTCACAAAGTCTTGATCCTAAAGTAGAACTGACCTCCTCTAAATACCAATCTGTCATGACCTGTCATAGAGGGGCCCATGTCGTGACTACCCCAAACTCACCTCCGATAGGGCAGGGGATGGTGATTAGCACCAAGTAGGCATTTCCCACAAATGGGAGGCATTTGGCTAAAGTACATGCACACACACACACATCTACAAGCCACACAATGATGAAATATAAAATAACTGATAGAATGCATGCATACAACTATGATATCCCAACCAGAGTACAACATGAAATAAAGGAAAAGTAAATAGGGCCAAATAAAATCCCACCACAAAGAGTTTGTAACATAAGTCTAACTAAAACTGTAGAATTACAACCTTCTATAAGGGCAAGGACTACACCAATGTTATGCTCCACCCACTCCCTATCCTCCCAGGTCACCATCTATAATGACCCCCTAATTCTCATTGGCTTGAGAGAACAACAAGTCATTACATGGCCTTATGAAACATCCCCAAGATGCCAAAGGCTCACAATAAATGCCAAAGGTCTTCAAATAAAAGTGGGGGAAGATTTACCCTTTGAGAAATAAACTAATAAACCAATAACTCATAACCAAACCATTCACTAAATGATGTATGAACAAAAGAGAGACAACTAAACAAATTCATGTGCCTCAAAACCACATCACAATATGCCACAATGAAATACCAAACAAGTATCAAATTAAAAAATAGATAAAAAACTCAAGACTATCTAGAGACTACAAGACTCCATGCTCCAGAAGCTCCAATATCCACCATCACTGAACAACCCAAGTATCATGAGGTAGTGATAAAAAATTGGGAAACGTTACCTTTTCCCCTGTCCTGGAAGATAGCATCCGCAAAAGCACCAAAGTTCCAAAGCATGGGTTAGAATAAAACTCAGTAGGTTTTACAAAATGACTTCCTACTCACGCCACTAGGATAGAATAGTTAGCCACATTTATATAAAATAGATTATATAAAATTATTTCAAAAAACTTTTTGTAGCATAATATAATCAAGTTCCAAATCCATTTGTAACCAAATGAAATTGAGGTCAATTGAAACGAATTTTACAGAAAGTTATTTTTACAGAAAAATAACTAAATAAAGCTTTGAAACCATTTCTCAACATTCTTTTAGCATACCCAATCCATTACACACATCCACAAAAACAACCATTCATGTAACCTGGATCTCCCTATACTCGCGAGTTGTGAGTCATCCTTTCACTAAGTCATCCCTAGTGAACCAATTGATGAGGGATATACCTAACCCTTATCCATCCCATTAATGATTGGGTGGACCTCCAAACCTTATTCATCCTGAATTCACCCTTTGACGGCAGATATCCTTAACCATTATCTATCCCATTAATTATGGGGGATATCTCTAACCCTTATTCGTCACACAAACCTGTGAACACACACAACCATCATGTCAAAAACCATGTGTGTTCAACTAATTCAAAACATTTCAATAAAACTGTATTTTGATAGAAAACCAATGAATAAAACAATTTCAAAATAGACATTTCACTTCCATAAAACATTCCATTTTTTTGAAAACATCACATGAAAACCATGTTCCAAAATTGTAGAAAAACCCCATTTTAAAATATAGATTTTAAAATTAAGAACACAAGCACTCATTCAAAATCTCCAATTTTTCGAATTTCACAAATCGTTAATCAAGAAGGTTTCCAACAAGTGTTCAATAAGAAAATCACAATCAATTCAACACAGTACAATAAATTTGAACGAATTCCAACTAGTTCTACTAAGATGAGTCAGGACTAAATCCTCCAATCTCAATGGTTTTGACAAAAACACCAATGAAAGAAGAACGCACAAGGAAATCGGGTCGATTCTCCAAGAACCCACCTTAGATCTCTTCTCCAAGAAATATCAAGACAACATCTCATCATATTTGGAATCCACACACCTAGATATACCCATAACAGGCATAGATCTATGAAACTAAGAGAAGAGGATAAGTAGATCTAAGTAGATCTAAGAAACATATCAAGAACGAGGAAGAACAACCACATACCTCAAGACTCTATCTTTGACTCGCCAAGGGAAGCTTTCAGGTCACCTCCAAATCTATGGGAGAACCTTATTTGGTATTAGTACAATAAAAATACTAATTTAGGGCTAGTTTAGGTTATAAACTAGGGATTTATGGAAAAAATGAGTGACATCATATTTTTAAGGATCTCATTATGACTCCGCGCATGGTTTGACCGTACGGTTAAGAAAAATATGCTCTAACCATGTGGTAGCCCCTGCCTACATGGCTTCCCCTTGGACGATCACCAAAATTATGCTCCAAATGTACTATAGCTATGGCCTTAAGAGGACCACCACGCACGGTTTGGCCGCACTGTTAGGAAAACATTGCACCACCTGTGCGACTTCCCTTTAACCCCAAAACACTTCCAAAGTTCTCCCAACTCTCCCGACTATCACGCTTACACTTTATAACCATAAAAATCATCATGTAAGGGTTACATAATAGAAATTGGTGGTACTAAATTCTCCCCAATATTTGTCCTTCCATTCTTCGAAATTAGAAAACCCTCGCCGATCTGAAAGAGTTCTGTCCATTGCTCTTTCATCTCCTTTTCACGTTCCCAAGTCTCTTCCTAAATCTGACCATGATGCTATAAAACCACACTAGACCAATGATTTTTCCTTGAAATACTTTATCTTTACTATCCAAAATCTGTACAGGGATATATATCAATGAAGAATCCGAATCTAGGTCAACATGATCCCATATGATCACATGGTTAGGATCAGGCTGATACTTTTTCAAGTACGATACACAGAACACATTGTGCACCAAACTGAACCATGGTGGTAATTCCAAATGAAATTACACATATCCTATCTGTACCATTATCTTGAAAGTCCCAATGTATCTTGAAAATAACATTCCCTACTTCCCAAAATGATAATGTCCAAATCTTGGAGAGATCCTCAAGAAAATGTGATCACTCATGGCAAACGACAACGAACTTCATCGTTGATCTGTATAAGATTTATAACAACTCTGAGACATATCCATCCTCTTTATAATCAACTAAATATTCTATGTTGATTCATGGATAAGTCTCACCACAACTAGTGAAGTCTCACCTGTTTCCACCCAACACAGTGGAGAACAACATGGACCCCCATACAATGCTCTAAACAGAGCCATGTGTATCGAGACCTGATAGTTGTTATTATATGAGAACTCCATCAAGGGTATATGATCATCCCATGAGCCACCAAAATTCATTACACTATCCTACAACATGTCTTCCAACATTTGTATCATCTTCTTGGATTACCCATCCATCTGATAATGATAAGATGTGCTTATATTCAACTGGGTCCCAAGGACTTGTTTTATGGATTTCCAGAAACGATACGTGAACCTAAGATCTTTATCTGAGACTATTGACACTGGTATTTAATGCCTCTTTACCACTTCTTGAATGTATATTTTTGACAGATCCTCCACCATATGAGTTTCATAAATTGGAATGAAATGGCCCAACTTGGTATGTTGATCCACTATCACCTAAATGACATCATGTCTCTGGACCATTCTTGGAATACCTTTAACAATATCCATCGCTATTTATTCCTATTTCCACACTGGATAGGTAAATACTACAACATACCTGCTGATCTCTGATGATTTTTTTAACCTACAGACTAGTTAAGCACCGCGAGACCAACTCGTCCACCTTCCCTTTCATGTCATGCCACCAAAACAACACCTTCAATTCCATATACATATTTTGTATACCTGGATGTAAAACCCATCTCGAATGGTGGTATGCATGAAGGAGATGTTCCTGAAAAGCGATAGGTACAACCATCCGATCTCTAAAACAAAAAACTGAACTCCCATTAAGTTTTTAGCCATCAATGGTCTCCCCACCATTGAGTTCTGAACTCACAAATAGGCATTATACATTAGATGTTTGTGCCTCATTGACCATCTTTACCAAATCTGGATCTAGCATAGATGAAATGAAAACTGAAACATCACCTCAGTCTTCACATTCCACATGCATGTTGGCTAGTACTGACATAAAATGCCATTCATCTAAATCATCTTTCACCAACTGGGCATAGGACTTTATGCTCAATGCATTTACCACTGAATTCCCTTTTCTTATTGTATACATTATGTTAATGTCAAAAATTTGAAGATACTGCGTCCATCTCCTTTACCTCAAATTCAAATATCACTATGATAAAATGTGTTTCAAGATTTTTTGGTCTATAAACATAGTAAATTTCTCACCAAATAGATAATTTCTCCATGTTTTCAAAGCATGGACGACTATAGATAACTCCAAATCATGTGTTGAGAAATTCTTTTCATGCACCCTAAACTTCCTTGAACCATAATCAGCCACATGGTCACCTTACCTGAGAAAACAACCCAATACCGATTCCAAAGCATCATAGTACACCACATAACCAAGTCCTACTTCTTGAAAGATCAAGATATGTGTCGATGTAAGTTGAAATTTTAGTTCTTGGAAAGATTTCTGGCATTCCTATATCCATTGTAATAGAGAATTATTATTTGATAGAGCTTTCATTGATGAAGCTAGTCATGAGAAATCACACACAAAGCATCGGTAGTAACCATCTAGACAAAGAAAACATCATATCTTGAATACATTCTTCAATGGTTTTCCACGAGAAAATCACTTCTATCTTTTCAGGATCAGCAGAAACACCTTTCTCAGAATGAAAAGGCCAAGGAAATGTAATTCATGTATCCCAAAATCACACTTTGATAATTTGGAATACAAATAGTGATATCTCAAGAGTCGTAACACTATTTCCATGTGCTCTTCATGGTAAACCCTTGTATTTGAATACACCAAGATTTCATCCATAAACACCAAAACAAAAGAAACCAGATATAGATTAAATATCCAATTCATCAAATCCATGAAGACCCCTAGTTCATTCGTTATACCGAAAGGCATGACTACATATTCATAGTGGCCATATCTACTTCTGAAAGCTATCATTGGAATATCCTCCTTCCAGACTCACAATTGGTGATATCTTGATTGAATTTCAATATTAGAGAACCACTGATCTCCACTAAATTGGTGGAATAGATCATCAATGTGTGGAAGTGGGTACATATTCTTTATCATAACTTGGATAATATTATGATAATCAACATACAGCTGAAGAGTTCCATCTAGATTCTTCATGAACAAAATTGGTGTTACCCACGAAGACATACTTGGTCAAATGAAACCCTTTATTTCTAGATCCTACAATTAAACATTAAATTCCCATAACTCTATTGGTTCATTCCTATAATGTGGAACAGAAATGATACTAGTCCCTAGAATGAGATCAATCGTAAACTCCACTTCCCTTATTAGTGGTAACCCTGAGAATTTCTTGGGAAATACATCTGGAAAGCGATCTATGACTGTTGGGAAACTATTTCCCTCGATCTCGTCCATTTATTACAAAGTCAACACTACCAACTAATAAGAGATCTTTCCCACCATTGGTGATAACACTATCTATTCACCTTTCATTACTATCCTCTCTCCTCTGAAGAGATGCTCGATTCATCCTCATCAATGAAACTAAATGTTCTCCTAAAAATATTGATGTGATCCTTAAATGTTTTCAACCAATCCATACCTAGAATTACTTCATAGAAATCAATTTCCAACATCGAGAAGTCCCATTTTAGATCAGCTCCATCAACAGTTATAGCACATGATCTACACACAAAGGCTTGACATTATCATTCACTAAGAAGAGTTTTCAATTTTAAAACAGAAGGAATATTTTCCAACATTAATCATAGAAAATCAATAGTATGAGAAAAAATGAAAGAATTTGATGCACTAGTATCGAAGAGCACTTTCACAAGGGTAGAATTAAAAAGAATTGTACCTATCTCCATAGATGGTCCAACCTGATCATCAACAATCATTTACTCATATCCATACAATTGCTTCATCACTCCACTGTTGAGGTTGTTGCCTTATTGAGATTGCTCAAGTTGAGGGGTCATGGTATTTCTAGAATCACCATGGCTAGCTCTTCTCTACTAATGAGACTGATTCTGTTGTCTTTTTCCTATTAAAGCATACAATGCTTGAGACACCTAAGAGGTGTCTTGAGCACCCGACCTTGGAGGACTATAACAATATAACTTAAGATGTCCAATCTTGTTGAAATTATGTCATTCTCTAGGTTGTGTCATACACTCTCTCTTTATGTGGTAAAGCAAACCACATTTAAAGCAACCTGTTTTACTCTAGGTTCATGGAGGAAGGTTCACGGATCCATCCATCTGGTTTTAATTTCCACTTCCACCTTGGAAATAGGTGTCCCTTTTCCACTTTTTCCCAGTAGTTGAGTCCCACCGTTTCTTGTAGGTATCATCATACCTCCTCCCACAGATCTCGAGATATCACGTTCAGCCACAATCGCTATGTTCACCAGCTCTATATAATCCATAATACATAGCACCACAATATTTGGTCGAATCTCCTTCTGTAGCCTCGATTCAAAGTCATGTACATTCAAAGAGGCACGTTCTTCTACTTCTGGTGAAAAAATGGACTAAATTCATGAATTTAGCTTCATACTCTATGACAGAGAGACTCCCCTGTTTCAGGATGAAGAATTCCATCATTTTATGGATCTTGAACATGTGAGGATAAAATTTTTTGTTGAAAAATTCCTCAAAATACTCCCATGTAAGGCCTTCATCCAATTAATCATGCACCGCTAAATACCACCACTAGCATGCAAGATCCTCGAGCATATACGTTTCCATATTGAAATTTAGCTCTACCAGTGTGCCGATGAAGTCGAAGAGGCGATTCATCCTACTCAACCACACCTCCACCTTCTTGGGTTCTGAATCACCCCAAAAGTTTGGTGGATTATACTTCATGAACCAGATGGTATGATCCACATTCCATTGCCCATTCCTCTAGTTCCCCGTTTCCACTACTTGAATATCTTGGACAATACTCTAAACCAACTCTTGGTTAACCTGTGGTTCATGTAAAACCACATTCTCTGCAGCTTCTTCATGTTGGTTTGGACAAAACCTACAGGGTTCCATTTTCTAAACCAATAACAAACATTGTCAATATCAACCTCTTGCAACTGATGGATTAGCTTTTAAAATTATATCACATAACTATCACAACATTGTATTCCAAAACACCCCTTTTTATTTTAACCATTTTTGAAGCATATTGTTTCTATTTTTGAACATAAACCATTTTCAAAATACAAAAAATTTACTTTTTCAAAATCTTTTATTTGATACCAAATTCTACATTTTTCAAAAATAATTACACCTTACACAAAATCATAAATCATTACGCCAATAAAATATGCAATCCTAGTGAGAATTAATTCCTCTATAATGCATTTCATGCTCATCTCATTGGATAAACCCATGATAATGAGATTTACAAAATCCTAGAAGTGTCTCCACACACTTGTGTACCCAACTCCCTTTTGACTTTATGTTCAGCATAAAAGGGTTAGCTACATCCTTTTATGATATAGATTTCAAGTTCCAACATTCCAACTCCTGTATAATATTTCTACCCAAAGAATATACAAGAAGGATGTTCAAACTCCAAGACCACCAACATTGATGACTACTTGTTAGGCTAGGACCGAACAAGCTGATAACATTTGTTTCTCAAAGGAAGGACCAGTCTGATAACATTTTTAATGACCCTCTTATTCTCATTGGCTTGAGAGCACAACGAGTCATTACTTGGCCTTAAGAGACATCCCCAAGACGCCAAAGGCAGGAAATAAATGACGAAGGGTTTCAAATAAAATTGGGGGATGATTTTCTACTTAATTAATAAACTAATAAACTAAAAAACCATAACCAAAACATTCACTAAGTGATGAATGAACAAAAGAGAGACAACTAAACAACTTCATGTATCTCAAAACCACATCAAAGTGTTCCACAACGAAAGACAAAAAAACTATCAAAGTAAACAGCAGATAAACATCTCAAGACTCTCAAGAGACCACAAGAATCCGGGCTCCACAAGATCCAATCTCCACCATCACCAAACATTTGAAGTATCACGAGGTAGTGCTAAAATCATGGATAACATTACCTTTTCCACTATCCCAGAAGATAACATCTATAAAAGCATTAAATTTCTAAAGCAGGGTTGATTATAAAACCCAGTAGGTTTTCCCCAATGACTTCCCTACTCACACCACTAGGATAGAAAAGTTAGCCACATTTATATAAAACAGATTATAAAAAATGATTCCAAAAAATAGTTTATAACTCAATATAAACAAGTTCCAAATCCATTTGTAACCAAATGAAAACAAGATCAATTAAAACCAATTTTACAAAAAGTTATTATTTTTAGAAAAATAACAAAAAAAAGATTTCAAACCATTTCTCAATATTCCATTAGCATTTATAATCCATCCCACACATCCACACAAACAATCATGCATGTAACCTGGATCTAACTATACTCGCAAGTGGTGAGTCATCCTTTTACTAAGTCGTCCCTAGTGGACCGATTGACGGGGGAGATCCCTAACCCTTATCCATCCCATTAATGATGGAGGGGCACCTAACCCTTATCCGCCCCGCATGCACCCTTTGAAGGGGGAGATCCCTAAATCCTATCCATCAAATTAATGAAGGGGGAGACCCCTCACCCTTATCCATCCCACAAACACATGAACACACACAACCATCATGTCAAAAACCAAGTGTGTTCAACCAATTCAAACCATTTCAATAAAACTATACTTTTATTGAAAACAATTGAATAAACCAATTTCAAAACAACCATTTAACCAATAAAACATTCCATTTTATTGAAAAAATTTAATCAAAACTATGTGAAAAATTTCCAAAAAATCCCCATTTTAAAATCTCCATTTTAAATGTAAGGACACAAGAACTCATTCAAAATCTCTAATTTTCGTGATTTCACAAACTGTCTCTTAAGAAGGTTTCTAACAAGATTTAAACAACCAGATCACAATAAATTCAACACAATACAATCACTTGGAAATCATGACAACCAGTTCTACTAAGAGGAGTCAAGAGTGATGCCTCATACCTCGAAGGTTTTGACAAAACCCCCAATGAACAAAGAACACATAAGACAACCTGGTCGATTCTCCAAGAACCCACATTAGATCTCTTATCCTAGAAACATCAATACCAAATATCATCATATTTGGAATCCACACACATATATCTACCCATAACATGCATAGATTTACGAAACCATGATAAGAAAATATGTAGATCTCGTAGATATAAGAAACTGATCACGAACAAAGAAGAATGATCACATACCTCAGGAATTCAGCTTAGATTCACCAAGGGAAGACTTCAAGTCGCCTTTGGACCGATGAGAGAAACTTATTTGGACCTAGGAGAAGAAAAATACCTAGTTAGGGAAGGTTATGGTAAAAAACAAGGGAGTTATGGAAAAAACGTGTGAGATCCTATTTTTAAGGATCTTATTCGGACTCCACGTGTAGTTTGACCACACGGTTTAGAAAACAGTATGTTAACTGTGTGGTTGACCCTATCAGCATGCCTTCCCCTTGCATGATCTCTCAAACCATGCTCGAACTGTGTTGGATCTACTACCTAAAGAGGACCACTGCACATGGTTTGGATGCACAGTTAGACAAATTGTGCGCCGCCCGTGTGACTTCCCTTTAACCCCAAATCACATCCTAAGTTCTCCAAACTCTCCCCATTATCACCCATACAATTCATAACCATAAAAAGCATCAAGTAAGAGTTACGTAATAGAAAATGGGGGTATTACACCATCAAAAGGGACTCCTTCAGCACAAGACATGACACGCGTGGGCAAAGCCTATGCAGGTGTGAGTATAACAACACTCAGTAGGACACCGCAAAAACAGTAAACATGAAAAACCAAATATATTCATCTCAATACATGATATAAAAATATATGTATATAAGAAACCAAAATATAACAAAAACATACTATGGTGGGACACCACACCATCAGGTGATCATAACCAACTATCATCCATAGGATTCTTCTCGAAGCACACACATTCTTGAAGAATTCACTCCTTAAGCCATGATATCATCAGAGACAATCAACGAAGAGTTCTAGCTCATTTGGACCCTACCCAAAGAGAATTAATTGGTCAATGATGACTATGATACATAGAGAGGGGTTAAGGATATCAAAATATGAAACATTTTTGTCTGTAAAAGTTCATAGGAAAATTGTAATTGTTATTAAATAGAAAATCCTCCATCCAATGAATCAATTGTACATTTTAACAGATGAAATGCACCAGCAACATGCAAGAAGGATGAAACACTTTTCATTGTGCTTTGGATAAGAAAAAACAGTAAAATCTCCAAAATACCTTTATACCCGACCAAACACTTTCAAATTATGTTAATACTTTAGGAGAATGATCCATGGGTCATTTTTGATGTGTACGAGTCAACCCTGCATCAATATGAGGCACGGTGTTGCCGGTATCACTCAAAGTGTCTCACTTTGGTTTCAAATGGTCAGAATTTTAAGTGAAAACAACAACTGACATATGAAAAACTAACCAAAAGCATTCGTATTGTGTTGATACATTCAAAAAAATTATACATGGTTCATTTTTGATGTGTACGAGTCAACATATCCTCAATCTGAGGCATGGTGTGGTCGGTATCACACGAAGTGTCTCTCTTTTGTTTAAGATAGATAGGATTTTAAGTGAAAATAACAACTGACATACGGAAAACCAACCAAACGCTTTTATATTGTGTTGATACATTAGGAGAACAATAAATGGTTCATGTATGACATGTACGAGTCAACCATGCCTCAATATGAGGCACAATGTGGTTGATATCACTCAAAGTGTCTCTCTTTTGTTTAAAATGGACAGAATTTTAAGTGAAAACAACAACTGATGTATGGAAAATTGACCAAACGCATTAGGTCTGTGTTGATACTTTAGGAGAATGATCCATGGAAATTTTTTGATGTGTAGGAGACAACCCCGCCTCAATATGAGGCATGGTGTGGCCGGTATCACTCAAAGTGTCTATCTTTTGTTTAAAATAGACAAAATTTTAAGAGAAAACAACAACTAATATACAGAAAACATAAAAAATGCATTCAGATTATGTTGCTACATTAGGATAGAGATCCATGAGTCATGTGTGACATGTATGAGTAAACTTCACCTCAATCCAAAGCACTTTGTGGCCGGTATCACTCAAAGTGTCTGTCTTTTGTTTTAAATGGACAAACTTTTAAGTGAAAACAACAACTAATGTACGGAAAACTGACCAAATGCATCTAGATTGTGTTGATACATTAGTAGAACGTTCCATGTGTCATTTGTGATGTTTAAGAGTCAACCCCACCTTGATCTGAGGCACGGAGTAACCGGTATTACTCAATGTGTATCTCTTTTGATTAAAATGGACATAATTTTATGTGAAAACAACAACTGATGTATGGAAAACTGACCAAATGCCTTCGGATTGTGTTGATACTTTATGAGAATGATCATTGGGTCATTTTTGACATTTAAGAGTTAACCCCTCCTCAATCCAAGGCATGGTGTGTCTAGTATCACTTAATCTGTCTCTCTTTTGTTTAAAATGGTCAAAATTTTAAGTGAAAACAACAAATGAGGTTTGAAAATCCCCCTTACTACCATATACACCAAAAGCATTTATTTTTTCCTAAATAAACACATAATATTGAAATAAAAACTATTCCAAACCCATTTTAAAAATACCAATGATCCTAAAATCCATGAAATTCATTCCATTAAAACCATTAAAGCCCCCCACCCCTGGACACCATCCCACCCCCTAGACACCACCCCACCCCCTGGACACCCCCATGGATAGACCCCCACCACCACCTTGGAAAGCCCCCACCCCACCCCCTAAACACCCCAACCCCCTAGATGGCCACCCACCCCCTGGACAGCCCCCCCCCCACTCGTAGACACCACCCCACCCCAATGGACAGCCACCCCCACCCCTCTGGACACCAACCCACCCCCTGGGCACCCCCATCCCCTAGACACCCCCATCCTTGGAAAGCCCCCCCCCCAACCCCATGGACACCACCCCACCCCCCTAGACACCACCCCACCCCCTGGACACCCCCATGGGCATCCCACCACCCTGGATAGATCCCAACCCCTAGACACCCCAATCCTCCTAGACGGCCCCCACCCCATGGATGCCCCACCCCTCTAGACACCACCCCACGACCTGGACACCACCCACCCCCTGGACACCCCCACCCCCTGGACACCCCACCCCTAGAAAGCCCCCCAACCCCCTAGACACCCAGCCCCCACCCCCCTAGACACCCCCAACCCCTAGGACGACCCACCCCTGGATCCCCCCCATAGACACAACCCCACCACCTAGACACCCACCCCCTAGACACCTCCACCCACAGGACACTACCCCACCCCCCTTGGACAGCCCCCCAACCTCTGGCCCCATCCTGGACACCACTGCACCACCTGAACACCCCCCACCACCTGGACACCCCCATCCCCCCGGACACCCCACCCCCCGGACAACCCCTAATCTATTTGGACAAACACCCCAAACCCCTGAACAACCCCCACAACCCCCTGAATTATGAATTAAATTATTTATGTATTTAATTAACTTATGAATTATTGTTAACGGTGTATGGGTATACTTGTTGTATGGGTATAATTGTTGTATATGTATTATTGATGTAATTACCTTATGAATTATGTGTTAATTTTGTATGGGTATACTTGTTGATATGCTGATTTTTTACACGTCTCGTTTTGGTGTGATGCTGTAGAATTTTATGTCACAGAAGAGAGAGCATTTATTACCACTTTTTCAGCATTGATTAAGGGTGCCTCTAATAGCACTAAATAAGCTCTGATAAAGGATCCCTTTATCATTTCTAAATAAGCAATGATAAACAATCCCTTTATCAGCGCTTTTTTAGCGATGATAAAGAAGCCCTTTATCAGTGCCCTTTTAGCACTGATAAAGGCTCCCTTTATCTTCCTTTTTTTAGCATTGATAAAGGATAACTTTATTAATTATTTTTAGCACTGATAAATGGGAACCCCCCTTTATCAGCACCGTTCTTTACAGTGCTTTTTTATCGCTAATAAATCTCTTTTTGAGTGGTGATAAATCCCGTTTTTGTAGTAGTGAATTATTAAGAACCAATAAAAATAAACATACTAAAACCATATGATAGTACCAAGTGGAAGAATAAAAAATACCCAAAGTAAACTTAGTGAAACTCCGCAACTCCACACCAAGCTCTAAGCTCCAAGCACTAAAACATCTCCCAATCATCCCCACGAACCACTTGCAATGAGATGCTTTACCGTTACCTGTGACCCAAAATACAACATCTCTAAAAGCACCAAAGTACCAAGGTAGGGGGTGAGTACTAACACTTAGTAGTATTTCCCCAAATGACTTCCCTACACACGCCACTAGGATAAAACCATTAGCACATTTATATAAAATAGTTTATTTAAAACATTCAATAGTGCAACAACTTACAACATGCCAAACATACCCTTACCAAGACATGAAAAACAATGGCAAGCCATAACGATGACATAATCCTTATCCCCATCATGCATTAGCACAAAAAAAATCCATATTTTCAAAGCAACAAACAACAAGAAAAACCATTACGGTGTGACTTCCACCCATCCTGTTAACCCAATTTCCTACTAGCAGTGCTTCCCAACCACTATCCATAATGTTGGTTCTTCCAACCACTATCCATCACCATTTATAATGAGACTTCCCAACCACTTGCACACAACATTTCAACAATCCAAAACCAAGAATATAACCCACAAAGGCCACAACAACATGAAGATAACAATTTCCATCACATGACAATCCACTTCAATAAATCACCCATTTGTTGAGAACACCCTTTCACTATCTTTCCATGCACAACCACATTTCAATAAACAACATCATTATTGAAAACCATCTTCCATAAAACATTTTTCATAATCAACCACTAATTATTTTAAAATCAACATTTTAAAATCACACAAAAAATCCCCTTTTTGCATAAATACCCATTTTTTCCAGAATCCCTCAAATCACCACCAAATGGATTTCCAACAAGATTTACACATCATTATCACAATTAATTTCACACACAAAAAATTAATTTCACCCAACGCCACTAGTTCTAATCAAGTGGATTTGAGAGAGAAGCCACCTACAATTAGGGTTCTTGTGAATTCAACCCACAAGCAACCACACCCCAATCCGGAAAACGCACCACAAAAATAGCTCTAGATCTCCTTCCCTATCATTAGCAAGCCTTAAAATTAACACTCAAGGAATCCAGAACCATAGATCTACAAAAAAATGGGGTATATATAGTAAACTGAGAGGAAGGTAGATGTAGATCTAGAGGAAATCATGAAGAACCATGATTAGAGACTTACCTGAGAAGAACCACATTTATTCCACCAAGAAACCCCTTCGATCTGATTCCAGAACATGTGGGAGAGCACCTCCAACATTTGAGAACCCAAAATCCTGAGTGAGGCTCAAGTGGGAGGATGTTTGGAATGAAATGTGGAAACCCCAAGGGAGCCTGGATTTAAAAACCCCATTTTTAAGTGGCTGCACCGTTGGCCCGCACAGTTTGGCAAACTGTGCATAGGCCATGCAAAACCCACTGTCTCCCCCTTCACGTTTTCCCCTAACTATGCTCAAACCGTGCACCCCTAGAAAAGCCTCCAAAATTATTCAGAACCCTTCCAAACTCTCCCAACCTCTTCCCAACTCATCTGAAGAACTTTAAACACATAAAAAGGCATAAACAAAGGCTATAAACCTAAAAATGGCGGGGGGGGGGGGTGTTATAGACTCCATCTTTTTTGGTGGTAATTATTAAAAGAAAAGAATAAAATGTTTTGATAAAATAATAAAAATGACCCTTATTAAAAACATATGGTTTTCCAATATTTAATTGTTTCAAATAAAAAAATAATATAATCTTAAATTGTATCTTTTATTTTTAATTAAATATATATATATATATATATTATAAATGAAAATATTTTTTTTAAACTGTTGTTATAATTATATAAACATGATTTCAAATATAAATATACATTTAAATTATTATATATATATATATTAAATATATTTATATATAAATATTTAATTATAAATATACCAATATTTTTAAAAAAAAATATTTATATAATTATAAATTTATATTTGTAAATATCTTTGTATAACTATATATATATATATATCTATATATATATAACAAACTTAAATTTGAAA
This sequence comes from Viscum album, assembly GCA_963277665.1. Lineage (NCBI taxonomy): Eukaryota > Viridiplantae > Streptophyta > Magnoliopsida > Santalales > Viscaceae > Viscum > Viscum album. The sequence goes on from OY728166.1 coordinate 306,980,136, forward strand.
TCATAATTTGATTATTGACATGGGTGGGTTCGGGTAATATTTTTAAAAAATAGAGTTTTTCAACACTAAATTATTTAAAATAAAAAATATTATAATTTTAAATTGAATCTTTTATTCTTATATCATGTCAATTAAATAAAATTTACTTTTTAAATATATATTAGCAATGATTTTTTTTATGTCATGTCAATTATATAAATAGTAATTAATATTTTAATCAATCATCATATTTCATGTCACAAAAATTAAGAAAACTTTAAACAAATAAAAATATATAAATAGAAATTTTATTTTTTTTAAAATGATTATACAAATTTGATTTCATTTATTAATTTAAATAATTTACACCATCCATATATTTATTTACTTGAAAATTACTTATATTTTTTTCATTATTAATTATAAATTACGTCGAACCAAATATCTATATACACATAATCAAAATTATTTATACACACATAATCATAATTATTAATATACTCACAATCAAAATTATTAATTCAAGGTAATAAAAAGAATTTATAAGCTGCCTATATAATTTATTAATTTAAAATTATTAATTCAAGATAGTCAAAAATATTAATTCAAAATAATTAATAATTAAAAATTAATAAGTCAAAATTATTTATGTTTCAAAATGATTAATTCAAAATAAATACTAATTCCAAATAAATATTAATTCACAATAATTATTAAATGAAAATTATTTTTAAATTATGTATACAAATTATATATAAAAATTATTTATTTAAGATAATCGGAATGATTAGAAATCAAAATTATTTATAAATATTTGTTATTATTACTTATAAATTATGTTAAAATTATAAAAACAATTATTTATAAATCAAATTTAACAAAATGTTATGCACATGAAAATGCTATTTTTATTAATGATCATAAGGACTATAATTTTTTTAAATATTAATTTTAAAAAATAGTGAATAAAATATAAATTAAAGAAGAGGATAATATAGGAATTTTCATATTTACAACAACCATCTGGATGGTTTCCTTCCAAATCACCCCAATTTTGGGGTAATTTCAAAACTGTTGCGAGGGGAGAAATGTTTCTCTCTGCTTCTTCTAGTTTCTCCCTCCTGATTTCTCCCTCTAATGAATTGGTCTCACCAAACAAGGGAAATCAGTTTCACTCTCCCAAATCATTTCTTTTCCTCTCAAAAATCACCTTCTAAACGGGCTCGGTGATGACATCCTAGTGACGTACAGGTGACGGCGAGATAGGGGCTCATTTGGAATCTCCTGACAGTGTATACCTAAGGTGCAGAGAGGGACGACGACGTTTATCTAGCAAATGGGAGCGCCAGTGGTTCATGGGAGCAGAAATCGGAATGATGATAGAGAGCATCCACTTGCTGCATGTGGCAGAATTATGGAGCAACTACACGATGGCGACGACAATCGATAATGCTACTGATGACGGGTAATAGTGGATTTGGGGACGGGTGCTCATGTGTGATCTATGATGGTGGATAGCAATGGTCCTGCTAGATGTGAATCAGACCGCGTAGACCAGGCGGGGCATAGGATGGAACTACATGTTTGTGCCTTCAGGTCATGATGTCAAAGGCTTTATTATAAACTAAGCTTACAACCCATGTAATGAGAACCATCTTCCTAAAATAATGAGATGAATTTGTTTGGTTTAATAATGGGTGGGGGGAGGATTTCCCCTACTTTATATAAAACTATTTGAAATATATATAATATATTTATTTGAATTCATTTTTTAATATTCTATTTATTTTGTACATGATTTCAATTAATGAAATTAATCAAAAAAAGTATACTTAATTATTTACTATGTTTTAATATTCATAATATTATTTTAACTTATATTATTAATATTCATTAAATTTTATTTATCAGGTTGATTTTTTATTAAAATGTTTAGAATCTAAATAATTAATTTATTTAAATGCAATTTTTAATATTTTATTCATTTTTTGTACTTATTTACTATTCATGTAATTAATTTTACGAAAACATTTTTCATACGTGTTTACTATGTTTTAATATTTTTTTCATGTATTAATATTTATTTTATTGTTTATCCATTTATAATTTTCTTTAATAATTTATATAATTAATAATACATGTCCTTTTTAAATATTTTTTGATTTCTTCATCTTTAATTATTCAATTTCAACCATTTTTAACATTCACAAATTTAAGATTATATATTCATTAATAATGTTAATAATTTTTTACATTTTTTATAATTAATCTAGTTTTAATATATATATGTTATATATATATATATATATATATATATTCAACAGTTCTTATCAACTCTTACCAAAAAGCGCTGATAAAAATATCTTTTACTGGCGCTAAAATATAATGCTCTAATAAAACCTATATTAATCAACACTAAAAGTATAACGACAATAAATATAGGTTTTATCAGTGTTTATTTATAACTGATAAAAATATTTTTTATTACCTCTTATTAATTTAATGATGATAAAACTCATAGTTATCAATGCTTTTTGGAAGGCGTTGATAAAACCTTTCTTGATCTTGTAAATTCAACTTGAAGAGAAATCACTTCTTCAAACCATTATAGCTCTCCTAGGGATGTCAACTTCTACTTTTTCTCCCCATAAAACTTCTCAGATGAATCGACCCTCTCAAAACCAATGTTACATGAGTAATTCTCATACAATTACTTGTACTTGTTTTTTATTACACATCGTGAGTTAATTCTTCTTATAAGAGATGACATCAGGTTCGGTCCCCCTCTTCCTGATCCGATTCCCTAGAAGCACCCTCAACCCTCTTATTTATAAGAAAAATTACATCGTAAAGGGTTGATATATCTTCCAAATATATATTTTATCTTCTCTTCATCTCTAGAAATTTGAATTTTCACTTCCACATTTGAATTAAACCTCATCTTCTCATATACATCCTTCAAATCCCTTTATGCACATTCCTTCTATCTCCCATGAAAATAAATCTCTAATATTATCGCAAGGATAAATATATTGAAATCAATAATTTCCTACAGATATACCACAAACACAACTTTGAACTGGACATTTTCTTAGGTGATTTATCCTCACCCTCACTTTTCACCACTGCACTATGTTGAAAATATTCATCTCCATGGTATACCAAATTTTGGACACCGTGATGCTTCCTTAATATGCCATGCACATGCATTTATGAGAATGACTATCATCATTCCCTGCAGGATCCAACCTCCCATGTAAACCTATTTACCATTATTATAACTACACTGAAAAATTAGGTGTTGCGAGGCTTAAGAAATTCCTTACTTTGTGATTCATATGTGGTTTATGAAGGAAATTTATTATACAACCATTTTTTAAAATGAATTACGCTTACAAGAGTATTTCTAAATGTTTTCATATGTGAGATTGGATAAATCAGTTGCGTATCATAATAAATCCCAATCAATACCAACCTAAGCTTCTAAATTGTATCAATAATTCCCAATAAATACATTCAATTACAATTAAACATTCCAGTATCATTATAATTTTTAGAAATAGAAAATTATAAATTGTGATTACACTTTTATTTAGTAAAATAAACAAATCATTTAATTATTTTTATTCAAAAAATTGAACATGAAAAAATATTATTGTATTAGAAATGAAATTTGAACAAACCGGTTCAATATTAGAAATAATGTCTTGTCTCTCAGAATTGAATGTGTCTAAACACTGTTGAGTTGCAGCAAGCATGAAAATTATAGTATTATCATCACCTAAATTTCTTTCCCTCTTAGGAGGAGACCTATGAATTTTCACTAACAGTAGTTTCTTCCCTCTACTGACCCCATTAAGGATTCCTTCCATTTTCATTCCAACCCCAGTTCCAATTAGTAAGTGGGTCTATATTTTTAGAGAATTTCTATTCAGGGACCCACTTGCAGTCATTCCCATCACCATTAGATTTCCTTATGTTATCATATTGATCTTTTTTTTCCTACTAACTTAATCAGTTCATCCCATTTATATAGACCCATGGTTTTATTCATCAAAACCCAATTAAATTCAAGAGTTTCTTCAAATATTTAGTTCTCAAGACTAGTTGATTAGTCCCTATCAATTTTTTCATCATTTGAAAAAAATATCAACATTAACTAATAAGTATTTTTTCCCTAAAACACCACTTTTTCCATCACATACCAATTTAAGAAATGAATAAACATAAACTCCTCCCTCTTGTCATACCCCACCAAGAAAATTTATTGAAACCATCCTCAAACTCTGTGTTTTGAAATAGATAGAATTTAATTAGATTCTTTGTACCTATATAGATATCACACATTCCCTTCCTTTAATTATTTCCATCACATAAAACAATCTCAATACACCTCATTCGACTCTTATTGTCTGGGAATAATGGATTCATGTAGCTTAAATGATTATTTAAGAAGGAACTTTTTAGGTTCTCTGCTCATTCTTTTCATGTATTTATTTATTTTACTAAATATGAACATTACTAAATTAAATAGGATGGATATGATTCTATAATGGATACATGTTAATCCTATAATAGAAGAGTATGAATATGTGGTGAAAGAGTTCATCAAATTTTAGAAATATCATGCGTTTGACCCTTATAAAATCATTTAAACATGTTTAAGTTTATTTTATTCAAGAATAATTAGTCCAATGGATTTAGAAGAACACTTGATCTGTAACATATTAGATCCATGTTATTAATGTTGTAATAAACACGAGGAAAATGAATTTAGATAGTTATTGGGATAACACTGTGTTATATGGATCATCAGATATAATTACAATAATGAACAATGATAAAGACCATATCAGGGGTACGATTACATGTTTTAATGTTGATAAAGATAATATTGAGGAAGTGATAATAATAGTTTAAGATGAAGTTCATGAACATACAAAACTATTTCAGAAGTAAAATATTTCTTTGAAGACACCATTTTATGCTGGTTGTACTAAATAGACCACATTGTGTGCTATACTGAATCTATATAATGTGAATGTTTGAACATTATTGAGTAACACCATATTTAATAAAACACTTTATCTCTTGAATGATATTCTCCTAGAAGATAATGGTCTTACTTTTCAAACATTTGATGCTAAATGAATTTTATGTTCAATGGGTATGATCTATAAAGAAATACATACCTATCGAAATGGATGTATACTATTTCACAAGGATCGTGAATCACTTTGAAAATTACCAAAGTGTGGTGTTTCTCAATACAAGAAAGATGAATCAAGTCCTTCAAAAGTAGTATAGTAATTTCCAATCATTCCAATGTTTAGGTGCCTATATGAAAGTGAGGAGACTGAAAGAAAATTAACATGGAGCACATATATAAGAAATAAAAATAGAAAACATTATCCCCCTGAAAAATCTCCCTTGTGGAGGAAAATTGATCACAAGTACCTGAATTTGAAAATGATCTGAGAAACCTTTGTCGTGTACTATCTATAGATAGAGTGAGTCCTTTTGGTTTTCAAAGCACCAGTCACAGTAAAAGGTTGGTTATATTGGTAAATTATAACTTTCCATTATGGTTATGCATGAAGTCAAAATACATTTTCTCTAATTATATCAGGACCAAAATGACCGAGTAATGATATTGATATTTATTTGTCTTCATTTATCAAATATTTGAAATATGTGGGATTCAAGTGTTACATCGAATGATGCTAATATAAATGAATATTTTATATCAAGAGACATACTTTATGGGATGATAAATGATTTTAATATTTATGGAAAATTTTCAAGATATAGAATTAATGTAACTCAAGGGTTTCCCATTTTTCAACAAGGTACACACTCAATTAAATTGAAACATTCAACAATGAACATGTTTCTATGAAATCGCACAATTATTCCCTAACTACATAAATCTTGATCTTAGATGACACATTTTGATGGGAGTTTAGAAGAAGGTACAACACCATCTCCACTAATAGGTGATCAAATGATTGATAATGTAAAAATATATGGACTTTTCTTTTAGAAAACCTTCTTCAAAAAAAACATATGAAAATCAGTTGGAAAAAGAGATCAATTTTTGTGAATTTTCATACTAGAATTTTGTATATGTTAGGAATTTTATTAATTTCATTCATGTGGAAAAATATGTATGTGATAATTCCATTATATTGTTACTAAATGAACCTAGAAAAACAAAGTATGGAAGTAAGGCTAGGTTGGACATGATTGACATGGGGATACAAGAAGAGTTGGAATCAATGATAAGAAAAAAGTTCTTATGTAAATAATAACATAATGAAATAAAATAAACATAAATATGAAACAATACATTAATAAATTTTTATTTTTAAAATAAAACCACACATTTTTAATCATACTATGTATCATATTTAGGTGCGAATGATTCCTACATGTAAAAAATGACTTATAGATTTTTTTCTTAGATTTTCAAAATAATATGAATGTGTTTTCTTGGTTTTGAGTTGGTAATGTTTTTTTTGAACTAAATTTTAAATTTTAGACTAAAAATTAAACTTCTAGTCATATATGGCACACCATGTATCATATTTAGGTGCGGATGATACCTACAGGTCACAAATGACATTTGAATCATTATCTTAAAGTATCAAAATAATCTGAATATGGTGGCTCATTTTGGATTATGTAACACGTTTTTTTAACTAAAATATTTATTTAAACTAAAAACATACACTTCATGTCATACCACATAGACCAAGAGTTTCTATTAATTTTAAACTATAATTTTAATTTTCAAATATTAATTTATACTGAACCAACACTTATCAAAATCATGGAAACATATTCATCAAATTTCATTGATATTTTTAATAAAATAAATTCTATTAGACAATTAATTTTTCTTATTATGTGAACTATGGTTTCACTTAAATTATTTTCTATTAACATCCATTTGAATAACCATAAATATAGGCCATCTCTATTTTCTATTAGTTGAAAAATTATTCAAAAAATTGATGACCTTGTACCCAACCTTTCTATAACACCTTATGTAGCCAAGAAATCAACTCTTCTCTTATTGAGTGTAATTTTGGCTGGGGGATGATTCTTATATTTCTTAAATGTTCTTTTATTTCTTCTAAACACCTTGTGGGGAATTTTTTCATATCATGCATTCTTCCACCTTTACCTAAGTGGTGGGTCCTTTATCACTTTTTTGCTTCTGAATTGTTTCTTCATATATCATCCCTTTGTTCTATAGAGTTTTTTAAAGATCTTATATTCTTATAAATTTGATTTTTAACTAGGAGTTATTATCATATACGGTAGTTTTCAATGAATGGTAAATTTCTTGCAAAACATTCTTAAATACTTGTTTTTCAAAAAAACTCACTTAAAATTATTCTTCTAAAAGGTCAAACATTTATTGTGAATGTAATACCATTGATTACATTTCATAAGTGAGTTTTGTGAGATTTTTATAGTCACTTATTTTATTTACCATTTCTTCATTCAGTGAATTGGTTTCCTTCTCAAGATGTGATTTTTCATCATTAATTCCCTTTATGAATACAAATATGTATATGATAACCTGAATAGGAACTTACTTTATATGATCTATAATTTTAGAGTAAAAATACATAATAATTATAATGTATTCATACTCACCCCAATAAGAGCATAATTATTCTTATATAAGATTATTTTGAATAGATTTATCAAAACAGCTCCCACTTACCTTAACTTTTTATGGTGGTGGATCCTCCTTCCACTGAATTTGAGAGGCTAACTTTATTAAATCCCATGCTTTATTTTTATTATCATTATTCATCATTTTTTTGGTACTTTGATTCTTCCACTAACTAGAGTATATTTCATTAACTTCAATATAATAATTCTTTTCAAAAACATTTGGAAAGTTCTATCATTGTACCTTTTGAATATATTATATTAATAACTTTTAAAAATATTTACTTCCAATAAATTAGTGAAAAATAGTAATAAAAAATATATATACAAATAGATGGTATCTTATGCTCCGATACTAATTGAGAGTCTCAGAAGATCATGAATTCACCCTGAGAGGGGGGTGAATTAGTGGTGAAAAACATTTTATCAATTAAACTCAACTTATTTTTTTTACTTCATTTAGGTTGATCAAAACTCTATCATTAGTTTTGGTGTATATATATTTAATAGTTCCCCTCACCACTTTTAACTTATAAAGATAATTTAAAATAAAAAACACACATGAATTTTTATAAGGTTCTACATCAATGTGAGAACTTACTCTTTGTGATGTTGACTCCTATCGAGTTACAGTTTTTCACTTATAATCTTATTATCAATTCCAAGTGGTGTGTGAATTTCTTATCATTAAACCATAGTTTGAATATGACATGCTAAATTATGAAACCATTATATTATTTATGTGGTTTATCTATCTTCTAAAAAGATACTTCTACGTCCAAGTAGGGATGATGGCATTTTTTATACTAGAATGACCAATATTCAATAGTTCTCCTTAAACATCCTCATGGATAGAAATTTCACTACCAAGTGAAAAAATATGAAATTCATGTATATAGACGCATACTATTCTTATGATAAACTTAATTTTGTATCTCTCTCAGTGCCTTGATCTTCAACATCTAGAACTTATACAGGTTAACACATGACATCATTCAGGCTCACTTCCTTCTTATATTATGAATTTATATAACTCACTAAACTCCTTGGGACTTCATGTTCCAATCTTCTCAAATAATGGAATCAAATAAATATTCCTTGAAATCCCAGGTCAATAACTTAATTTCTTAAATATTAACTTACATTATAATTATTTGACGGTTACTTCAAAATCAAGGGCCCAAATGTATTTTCTAATCGTACGAGTGGAAAAATACAAACCTCGGGTTATGTGTATTGATAAAAATAATGCACCCCAAAGTATACGGAATTGAATAAGAAATTACATGAGATATAATTTTACAGGTTAGTCCAAGTAATGAATCTTGGTTTATTACCTCAAAATTCTATTCTTCTTATCTCATATATAAATTTTATATTGAGTATAATATTTTACTCAAACCAACCTTAACAAAACTTCATAACCCATAATACCTAGTGATAATACATTGATAGGGATTACTCAAAGTTATAATTTGAGGGGATATTATCATTCCATTATTCATGTAAAATAAATTATAACACATATGAATGAATAATAAATTAATTTTCCCATTATTATAAAATCATGATACATTTACAACCACTATAACAAAACACTTTTTTATCATATAACATGATATTTAAATCAAACCTCAAATTATTTTCGTTGAAAGAAAATACCTTTAGAGTTTTTCATTATTTTTGTTCATTGAAAATTACATATGTGGTTGAATCTTGGAGAATATTTTATAGAAGAGTTGATGCTTAGATAATTTCTATGGATTCATTAAGTCCATAAGGTTTACAACAATTGGATAAATCTTTTATAGAGACAAATTCTATTGCACAAAGAAACGATATAAACTATAATGGATGGTCACATAATAGTTCTATGTTACAGAACACACTTAATGTCATAGTAGTTGAATAATTTAGTTTTAAATGCATTGGAATTTCAAAGGATCCTACACCATGGAGGTAATCCTATATTGTAAAGAATATATAGGGATGACTGGATGATTTTTAATTTCACTAGAGTTTTGAGGAGGCCCTGTAAATGGTTGAATAAGAAATACACATGCCTCCGAAATACTTTATGACAAAGAGGGTGTGAGTTTAGAAGTGTGGATTATTTTTTATCTTCTAAAAATAAAGGATATCACACTATATCTTATCCTTACTTCATGGTAGGTATGCTTTTAATAGAAATTAATTATTTGGTGTCTCAAATCCAATAAGATTACATGTTATAGATTATTACATAGTATGTCATTAGTTGTTTGAAGGATGTTAAGGAGATTATATTGTGATTATTGTAGGTTAATGGTGTATCTTTATTCATCTGAAAATGGACTTGGAAATGAAATTCATTCCACAATGCAGTATTCCATGAACTCATAATTTGATTTAATTCCTCTTCTATATGGTAATAACGATGTCTACATCATGTTGAAGCTTTGGAAGAAGGTTTTACACCATATTATATGTGTTCACTCCAAAATTGAGTAGTTATTGAGAAATGTAGATTTCTATTAGAGAATTTATTCTTGTTATTTGAGGTATTTACTGAAAATTAAATGGACCTTAATAACTAAATTTAAGTAAGGATAACACATAAAATAATAATAATAATAAGTAGGATGAATTTCTTGATCCTAACCCTTGGATAATATAAGGACCTGACGTTGAAAATTACATAATATCGAATTAAATGAATAATTCACATTGAGGATATTTTCAGGTTTAGTGTTTTAGAGAATTAGGACATAACTATTACATCTCAAAAAAATTACAATGTAGACACTTCTACCCAGTATCCATTTTTTTACAAAACATGAACTCTTGGAAAAAAGATTCATGTATATTTCCATGTTTAAGACAACATGAATTTTCTTATATCCCATCCATAACCCTATTCCACATTATGTCCGGTGAAAAACATTTCAAATACATGGGATGAGCATAAAAATCTTAGTAAGGGATACACAATGAAGTAAAACTGCTAGTTTTTAAAAACAACAAGTAAACCATGAATACTTTAACATAAGTAATACTTTTCACCTTTATGAAGTAGTAAATACTCTACACTAAATAAAAGATCATTAAATACCCTTTTGTAACCAAAATATTACCATAAAACCCATGTAAAGAACAAATTACACATAAAAGTAACTTGGGACATAATCATACTTAAATGGAATAACCATACAGTCAACTTCCACACATATCACTAAATGGAATAACCATACGACTGACTTCCATACCCAATGCATTGGAGGTTATAACTTAACCACCCGTCCTGGTAATCACGGCTCCACCCGTCATTTGGTTTAACACGTAATCACCCGTCAAATGTCCAATTACCATTATAAAATCATAACACATAAAATATTTTAAATATAAACATTTCACTAGTAACATATAATTTGCAACCACAAGAAATAATTTCAAGATATTGAAATAATAAATCCATTTCAAAACCCATTTTCAATACCAAAACACCCAAAAAGAGAATAAGGGATTTCCTTTTCATTTTAGAAAACATTAAGGCTTATAGAGGAAGCCAAATAACGATTACGACATCAGAGAGGTCATTGTTTCCGCAAACGTTAAAAACATTCCGTTTTTCATTTAGTAAAGTTATTTGTAGAAAAAGATTCCCTTTGAATGAAAGATAAATGTAAATGGTTTTACAATGCACCGTGTAAAGGAATATGGTATATACATTTTCTTAATATGCCTCATTGAAAGGAGATTGGGAAGAAGTTCCTTACCTTGTGTCCGACTTGACCCGTTCGTTCTATAATATCCTGAATAATAAACTAATATTAACTTCTACTTGATTAAGAACATTTCTAAAGTTTATTATTCATTTTATATCACTTATTTCCATGTTATAAACATTTTTTACTCATTTAAGTTAATAACATTCATTTTATAGATATTTGGTACTTAAGTCAAAAATGAACACCTTATATTTACATGTTGTCCATGTGGTCAATATTCCATTATATACAAAATTAAATTGTTTATTTAGATATTATATATATCATATATATCATATATATCATATATATTAAGTATATACATGTATTTATAATAGTACATAACCTTTGGAGGTAAGAAATGAAATACACCATTCATATAGACGGTAAGCTGTACGTACGCATGAATGCTACTTTCATTTCTATATATTATTTTAATAGAATTAAAACATAATGATACATAGTAGTATTATAATTACAGTATAATATCAAATGTAATATTATTAACTCTATCCTTTGTACATCCCACATGAGATATTAACGTGTCACATCACTTTGAGGGGGCGGTAGTCCTCACTTCCTCAAATGAGATTATTGTATTTACCCACTATGGAAACCATAAAGGCATTCTATAAATTTAAATTACAGAAGCATAAAGAAAACAAAAAAATAATATATATAATATATAAATACAGTTCCATCATAATGGCCACCATAAGAGGTGGTTGGAGATATTTTAACAATCATCGTTTTGTGAGGTGTTAGTTTTCCATCCATAATTTAAGAGAAACTGTTACCTTTAATTTGGGTAACTTTTTTTGGTTTGAACCAAAAGGACTTCTTGAAGTTCTTTATACCTAAAGTAAGGCTTTTCAGGGGAGGAGAGGGACATAGGGAGATTAATTGGATAGTGTTTGGATGAGCCAAATGGCTTGAGAGGTGTGAGGAATTGGTTAGAAATGGTCTCCTTTTATAAGGGGGAAGAGGGGCTCTTTAGGAAAGTGTGAAAATATTATTTTATAATATAATGATATTCTGTTTCTAAAGGTCCAAAAATCATTATATTCGAAGATAATATGACTCATATTCGAAATAAAATCATCCAATAGGAATTTCAAAGGTTTTGGATAATATTTTAATCATGATAATCTTATTTATTTAAATCATTTACTAAAGAGGTAAATAATGCATCATTATTGTGTCATAAATAATTTAATTAATTTGATTTATAAAAATTATAAAAAAAATATCATGATATAGGAAATATTTTTATATTTATAATGAATATTTATAGTCGAAATGATAATTTAAATATCCCATTTTAAAAATGAATTTACTAAAAATTATTTTCTTTTGTCATTTTTGCCTTTACTTTAAGTTAATTAATCTAAATTGTCATTTTCACTCTCAAGTGGCTCAATGTGGTCCCAAAATCGACCCAAAGATGACCAAGGTCATAAATGACTCAACCAATAATGTTTGGACAAGTGTTAAGATATTTTTAAATTATTATAATATTCTTTTAACCTTGAATTACCCTATTTACCTTTAACAGCGGTAAATAAAAGTCAAAAGTTACTATTCACAAAATTTTTTTTCCTCATATTGAACCACATTTTAGTTCTTGATAACAAAAATGTGTTTAGGATTTTTAAAATTCAATTAATAGAAGTGGTAAAATTTCATTTAAATGAAAAATTCAGTTTTTTTAGCTACCACTAAGTGGTTTCACTATTCATCAAAAATTGATGTTTTTTATAAAAATACCAAAAAATTAAGCCTAAGATATATTTGATATTATTAATTCAAAAATTATGTTTATGATTCCAAATTCAAAACATAAAAATTTGATTTATTTATTTTAAAATTAATTCTCGTTGTTAAAATAAATACCGTGTTTTAATAAACAATAACTATCAAAATATTAATACTTGTTTATGTCCAATTTTCAAATGAAATTAATTACAATGACCAACATTACATTAAATGGTAAAAATATATTCTAATTAAACTTTAAATCCAATTAAAAAGATAATGTAACCATATAAATAAATTATATTAAAACATAGTTTCGAATTAAAATACAATATTTTCACTTTTCATTAAAAAATGAACTTTATCGGAAAAATACCAAAAATAACCCAAAGAAAAATTTGATGTACCCATTATAAAGAAGTATTTTATTTGGTCAATTAGATAGTATTAAAGTGACCAAAACTATATTTAATGAGGGTTATCCATTAAAAGGTGGCAAATCATCCTTTCAATGTAAATTATGCTTAAAATTATATTCATTCATATTTTAAGCCTCGAAATTTTTATTGGATAAATGTAAATACATTTAACAAACACGTATAATCATATTGTAGTTAATTTTTTTCATTCCCACCAATACAATGGCTATAAGTTAACTACCATTTAAAAAAATAATATTATATTATTAGTGTGCAACGTAAGATTTCAAAGAAACCCGCTGTTGCATATCGGGTACGCTATCGAAATAGAAACCCTTTTAAAGTAAAATTAATATTTAATTCAAAAATATGAATAAATATGAAAATATCTTATTCTTCATTTAACTGGGATTTTACATCCTTCCCCCCTTTTGGAAATTACGTCCTTGTAATTATTATTCACTTATCAAAATAAGTGGGGGCATTTATCCCTCATAGCATTTTCAGATTATCACATTGCCTCTTTAACCATATGGTTTTTCCACAAAACCTTTACCTAGTGAATCACCTTATTTCACAATAGTTGCTCACTATGGTTAAGAATCGGGACTGTTTGTTCTTCATAAGAGAGATTCTCTTCCAGGAGAACTACCTCTGGGCTCAAAACATGAGATGGATATGGCATATACTTTCTCAACATAGAAACATGAAAAACATTGTGTACATGGGATAAACCTGGAGGTAAATACACTCTATATGCAACTGATCCAACTTTCTCCAGAATTTCATAAGGTCCAATGAACCTTGGACTCAACTTTTCCTTCTTACCAAAACGTGTCACACTTTTCCATGGAGAATCTTTGAGAAAGACATGATCATCTACCTCAAAAGAAAGATCCTTTCTTCGGTTATATGGATATCTTTTATATCTGCTCAGAGCTGTTCTCATGTGCTTCTGAATCAACTAAACTTTCTCTACCAACTCTTTTGCCAATTCTGGTCCCATCAGCTTCCTTTCACCTACTTGATCCCCAAAATCTAGAGTTCGACAGTGCTTTCCATATAATCCCTCAAATGGAGCCATCTGCATACTGGAATGAAAACTGTTATTATATGAAAATTCAACCAAAGAAAGATGTTGGTCTGAGATTCCGTGGTAATCCATCGAACAAGCATGTAACATATCGTCCAATGTCTGAATTGTTCATTCTGACTGCCCATCTGATTGAGGATGAAATGTTGTACTAAAATTTAATTCAGTACCCAATGACATCTGAAAGCCTTTCCAAAAAAGTGAACCTGGGATCATGATCAGATACAATGGAGAGGGGAACTCCATGCAACTGGACTATCTATTTAACATACAACCGGGCAAGTTGATCTAGAGAAAAAGTATCTAGAATAGGAAGGAAATGATCAGATTTAGTCAATCGATCAACAATAACCCATACTGCATTATTACCTCGAGATGTCTTCGGTAATCCCACAACGAAGTCCATTGATATATTTTCCCATTTCCACTCTGGCATCGGTAACGGTTGAAGAATTCTTTTTGGTAACAGCTGCTCTGCTTTAACCTACTAACATTTCAAACACTTCACAGAAAAATTAACAATATCTCTTTTCATTCCATCCCACTAGTAATACTCCTGAAGATCTCTGTACATCTTAGTACTTCCAGGATGAACTGAAAACGGAGAACTATGAGCTTCACATAACAACTCATTCTTTAACTATGAATCGCAAGGCACACATAATCTCTTCACAAATATTAAAACACATTCATTATCAACATTAAAATCAGGCAACTTACCCTTCTGAACCAACTCTACCTTTTTCTGCAACTCATTGTCTTGCTTATGCTCTTGCATAATTCTATCTGATAGAGATGATTTCACTGACACCTGAAACAAAACAAAAGAATTTCCTGCACCAAAAACATCTATGCCAATGTTAATCCAATCAAAAACCATATGATCTCATTCAAAATATAACATGGTTAATGAATTATTACTTTTTCGACTCAAAGCATCAGCCACTTTATTTTATTTTCTCTGATAGTAATGGATCGTGCAATAATAATCCTTGATTAATTCCAACAATCTCTTCTGTCTCATGTTCAATTATTTATGAGTGAATATATACTTCAATATTTTGTGATCAGTATATATTTCACACTTCACACCATACAAATGATTCCTCCAAATTTTTAAATCAAAAACAACATCAACTAATTCCAAATCATGTGTAGGGTAATTTAATTCATGGGGTTTCAACCGACGTGAGGCATATGCAATTACCTGATCATTCTGAATTAGGACACAACCCAGTCCTTTCAACGAAGCATCACTTTAGATAAAAAACTCACCATTTCTGGATATTAGTGCCAAAACTGAAGCATTCCCCAATAATATTTTCAATTCCTGAAAAAAATCATCACATTATTTTGTCCAGATAAACTTAACACCATTTCGAGTTAACTTAGTCATTGGACTAGATAACCAGGAAAAATTCTCAAAAAACCTTTGG
Source organism: Viscum album (assembly GCA_963277665.1). NCBI lineage: Eukaryota > Viridiplantae > Streptophyta > Magnoliopsida > Santalales > Viscaceae > Viscum > Viscum album. The sequence goes on from OY728166.1 coordinate 306,996,253, forward strand.
TAATAACCTGAACAACCAAGAAAACTATGAATCTCGGTTATATTTGTCGGTCTTGGCCATTCTTCAACAACTTTTGTTTTAGCAAGATCAACAGTTATGCCATTTTTTGAAATAATGCGACCAAGGAAAGAAATTTTTTGTTACCAAAACTCACACTTTCTGAATTTCCCAAATATTTTCATTTATTTAATGGTTTTCAAGAGAACCATAATATGTATTTCATGCTCCTATTAACCAAAATATCATCTCTAAACACAAACACTATTTATCACCTGAGTCAAATGTTCCATCACTACAACAAACTATTCAATTCTGATTCTAACCATCTTAGGATGCTGATTTGAAAGGTCATTTCCCTCTGTATGACTTCCCATCACAACTTCCATGTTTCCTCTATGAAAACCCATCCTGATCACAAAAATATCTTAGGCGAAGCAACATGTTAATCTGTAAATGCTATATGATTTCAATATTAACATAAATTAATTTATGGACATTTATTTAACAATACAAAAACTCCTAAAGTTATCTAAACCGACCTCTGATACCAACTATAAAGACCCATCCTTGAACATTACATAATATTGAATTAAATGAATAATTCACATTGAGTATCTTTTCAGGTTTAGAGTTTTAGATAATTAGGACATAACAATTACATATAATAAAAATTATAAAGTAGACACTTCAACCCAGTATCCATTTTTTAAAAAACATGAACTCTTGAAAAAAAGAGTCATGTCTAGTTCCATGTTTAAAATCATGAATTTTCCATGATCCCATCCTTGACCATATTCCACATTATGTCCTGTAAAAAACATTTCAAAAACATGGGATGAGCATAAAAAGCTCAGTAAGGGATACACAAAGAAGTAAAACTATTAGATTTTAAAGACAACAAGTAAACCATGACTACATTAACATAAGTAATACGTTTCACCTTTATGAAGTAGTAAATACTCTTAAATAAATAAAAGATAATTAATTACCCTTTTGTAACCAAAAGATTACCATAAAACCCATATAAAAAACACATAACATATAAAGGTAACTTGGGACATCATCATTCTTAAATGGAATAACCATACGATCGACTTTCACACATATCACTTAATGGAATAGCCATACGACTGACTTCCATAGCCAATGCATTGGAGGTTATAACGTAACCACCCATCTGGGTAATCACGGCACCACCCATCATTTGGTTTATCACGTAACCACCCGTCAAATTCCCAAGTACCATTATAAAATCATAGCACATAAAATATTTCAAATATAAACATTTCACTAATAACATATAATTTTCAATCACTGGAAATAATTTCAAGATATTGAAATAATAAATACATTTAAAAACCATTTTCAATATCAAAACACCCAAAAAAGAATATTGGATTTCCTTTTCATTTAACAAAACATTAAGGCTTATAGTGGAAGCCAAATAACGATTACAGAGGTAGAGAGATCATTTTTGCCGCAAATGTTAAAAATATTCAGTTTGCCTTTTAGTAAAATGATTTGTAGAAAAAGATTCCCTTTGAATGAATATTAAAATAAAATGGTTTTTCAATACACCATGTTAAATAAGAAGGTATATAAATTATCAAAATATTCCTCAATGAAAGAAGATTAAGACGAAGTCCCTTACCTCATGTCCGACTTGACCCGTTCATTCTTTATTCTCCCAAATAATGAAGTAGAGTTAATTTATACTTTTAAGAACATTTTTCAAGTTTATTATTCCTTTTATATCACTTATTACCATGTTATAAACATTATTTAATCATTTAAGTTAGTAAAATTCATTTTTTCGATATTTGGTACTAAAGTAAAAAATGAACACCTTATATTTACAAGTTGTCCAAGTTGTCAATAGTCTATTATATCCAAAATGAAATTCATTTTTTAGATATCATATATATCATATATATCATATATATCCAGTATATACATGTATTTACAATATTACATAACATTTGGAGGTAAGAAATGAAATGAACCATTCATGGAGACGGTAAGTCGTACGTACGCATGAACACTACTATCATTTATATATATTATTTTAATGTAATTAAATCATAATGATACATATTAGTATTGTAATTACAGTATAATATCATATATAATATCATTAACTCTATCCTTTATACATCCCACATAAGGCATTAACGAGTCACATCACTTTGAGGGGGCGGTAGTCCACACTTCCTCAAATGAGATTATTGTATTTACCCACTATGGAAACCATAAAGGAGTCCTATAAATGGAAAATACAGAAGAATAAAGAAAAAATAAACATAAAATATATCATATATAAATACAGTTCCATCATAATGGACACCATGAGAGGCGGTTGGAGATATTTGAACAATCATAGTTTCGTGAGGCGTTTGTTTACCATCCATAGAAACATTATGTTCTTCATCCATTAGATGGAGTTGTGTGTAGTTTTAGTTCTAATACTTCTTATAAAAACATACTAGTATATTGAGGATACTAGTTTTGTTACAAAAGAAAGGAATAAAAAGAGTTTTGGGTTTGTAGAAGTAAAATAAAAGAAAACAATTTAAGAGAAATAGTTACCTATAATTTGGGTAACTTCCATTGGTTTGAACCAAAAGTACTTCTTGAAGTTCCTTATGCATAAGTTAAGGCTTCTAGGTGGAGGAGAGGTATGTATAAATATTAATTGGGCAGAGTTTGGGTGAGCCAAAAGGCTTGAGTGGTGTGAGTAATTGGTTAGCAATGGTCTCCTTTTATAAGGGGGACGAGGGGCTCTTTAGGAAAGTGTGAAAATATTATTTTATAATATATTGATATTCAGTTTATAAAGGTCAAAAAATAATTATATTCGAATATAAGATGACTAATATTCGAAATAAAATCATCCAATAGTAATTTTACAGGTTTTGGATAATATTTTAATCATTATAATATTATTCATTTAAATCATTTATTAATGAGGTAAATACTGCATCATTATTGTGTCAAAAATAATTTAATTTATTTGATTTCTAAATATTATAAAAAAATACCATGATATAGGAAATCGTTATAGCTTTTCAATGAATATTTATAGTCGAAATGAGAATTTATATATCCCCTTGTACAAAATTAATTTACTAAAAGATATTTTCTTTTGTTATTTTTGCCTTTACATTAAGTTAATTAATCTAAATTGTCATTATCACTCCCATGTGGCTCAATGTGGTCCCAAAATCGACCCAAAGATGCCCATGGTCGTAAATGACTCAACCAATATGGTTTGGACAAGTGTTAATCTAATTTTGAATTATTATAATATTCTTTTAACCTTGAAATACCCTATTTACCTTTAACCGTGGTAAATAAATGTCAAAAGTTACTATTCACCAAAAATTATTTTCATTTTATTGAACCACATTTTACTTCTTGATAAAAACAATGTATTTCGTATTTTCAAAATTCAATTCACAGAATTGGTAAATTTTCATTTAAATGAAAAAGTCAGTTTTTTTAACTACCACTATGTGGTTTCACTATTCATCAAAAATTGATGTTTTTCCGAATAATACCAGAAATTCAGCCTAAGATATATTTGATATTACAAATTCAAAAATGATGTTTATTTTTCCAAATTAAAAAAATAAAAATTTCATTAATTAATTTTAAAATTATTTCTCATTGTTAAAACAAATATCGTGTTTTAAAAAACAATAACTATCAAAAGATTGATACTTTTTTATGTCCAATTTCAAAATGAAATTAATTCCAATGACCAAAATTAGATTAAATGGTGAAAATATATTCTAATTATACTTTAAAACCAATTAAATAGATAATCTAACGATATAAATGAATTAGATAGAAACATAGTTTCGAATTAAAATACAATATTTTCACTTTTCATTAAAAATGAACATTATCGAAAAAATACAAAAAAAATACCCAAAGTAAAATTTAATGTCCCCATTCTAAAGAAGGATGTTATTTGGAAAATTATAATGTATTAAAGTGACCAGAACTATATTTAAATAGGTTTCTCCATTAAAAGGTGGAAAATTTTCCTTTTAATTTAAATTGTGCTTAAAATTAGATTAATTCATATTTTAAGCCTCTAAATTTTTATTGGATAAATGTAAATACATTTAACAAACATGTATAATCATATTGTAGTTAATTTTTTTCATTCCCTCCAATACAATGGCTAGGGGTGAACTACCATTTAAAATAATAATATTATATTATTAGTGTGAAACGTAAGATTTCAAAGAAAGCTGTTGTTGCGTATTGGGTACGCTATCGAACATAGAAAACCATTTAAAGTAAAATAAATATTTAATTCACAAATATTAATAAATATAAAAATCTCTTATTCTTTATTTACCTGATATGTTATAGATAAAATCAAACAGAGATCTCTACAACTATACAAAAAAATGTTTTTGGGTGTGTAAAAAAATAGAATTTAAAAGTAAATCTATAGAGGCTTATAGGGAAGAAATGAAGAGGATATTTCTAGTATTTTGAGAAAATTGAAAATGGAAAACAAGGATGATATTTTAAGGGCTTTATTGTAACAACCCCAATTCCAGTAACCCTTATATTGTGTTTACTTTATTAAATTGGTACAAAAAAATTGGGATCACACAATAAAATATTGATCAATTTAGAATTCATGGGAAACTAGAGCTGTAGTAAGGGAATTTGGTGCTTTAGAATTCTCATCAAGAATTTTCTTGTATGTATCATTCATATGCAACCCTATTGCATTAGTGACATTTATCCCTTATGCAGTGGAAAAAAAGAACTTCCATTCCAAGAGATATTAGATTAAATCTAATTCTGTTCTTCCAAATCTAAAAGTTTCATCCATCAAAAAGGGCGGATCCCTTAACTTTTACTAAATTCTCCATGATAAAAAAAGAGTACAGATTTAAATCCCATAACCTATAGGCTTTAATACCACTTAAAGAACCCTGGAACATCCTAATAGGGGATGGATGAATCAAGGTGTCAACTTTTTCTTCTAAAGTGATGGTTTTTGTCTGCATATTTGTAGGAACCATTTAAACCTGTTTGATGGGAATGAGCAGAAAATAAACAATAACATGCACAGAGATGACACAATAATTTTACGTAGCTCAACAATAAGGGATATCCCAAGGATAATATGCCAACAGTTTGTTGTTTATACCTAAATCCACTAATTTTCACTAGTTGTGGAATACAAAAGTTTAGACACATTCACTTTGTACCAGACACACTACCTTTACAGGATTTTAGGGATAAAACACTACATCCCTTGAAACACTTTCATTGAATCCCCATTTCTCACTCCCATGGGTGAAGTCTTACTCAGTTTACCGACTTTAAGTTATATTCATTAGATTGGCATTAAAGTATGTGTCCCTAACTATAATTAGACTCTACTTTCACTATATACCTGAGTTGATGCACTTTTAAATCCTTGTTAACTGAAAAAACTGATGTTCAAAACTACCTTTCATGAAGCTCCTTCATAAATCTCAATACCATCATGAAGAATGCTGAACCATCATAGAATACCAGTCATTGTGAAGCACCCATTACTCAGAAGCATTGGAATCAGTCAATACTTAGATAGACTTTTCAGGATTCTCAAGCTCATATAGAAAACCAGATTCATAAAGATACCCATCCTTCGTGAAATCAGAGTGATTCTGACTTTTTTCCAATTATTTTTGTGTCAAATTAAGTGGGGTAGCCTCATATTTATATTCTCATCCATTTGCATTGATCCACCACCTTTAGTGAATTTTTTGGATCTTTCAAAAACATCATCTCCATGATCCTTTATTCAAGTTTATCCAGGGAGATTTTTCATATTCATGGAGATCAGAATCAACTCATCACATATTTGTGATGATCCACTTCTCGTAGTCATTAAGAACACTATCAACCTATTGTGAACTTGAAAAACATGCCTTTATGAAACCTATTCATCATTAAACCCATTTCCTTACCATATTTATGATGATTTGATTACATAAAACAACCTTTCATGATGATATCCTCTTCCTCCGGATTTTGAGCCCAAAAATTTGGCAAAGAGTGGGAAATGAAACCACCTTTAATATTGTTTTCATCTTGTACTGTAAGATCAATTGACTTACAATTCCCTGATCAAACCAGTGTGTATAGACAACAAACACAAACCAGACTCCATTTCCAGTAAAGTACAACCTTGGTTCCAATATTATAAAACAACTACCTCATTCTTAGGATGACCCAAATGTCCAATATTGTGGTTTGATTCAGTATGATTTGAGAGAAAAAGAATAAATACACATTCACCCTAAAAATAAGGTGGATTGTCTCACACCAAAATAGCACAGACAATGAGAAGATAGATAAATAAAGGGGGAAGGATGAGTTTTAGAATCACCAAGAGTTATCCAACACACATGATGATGCTTAAAGTAGTCACCAAATAGAGAATATCACTCCATCCCTAAGAGAGGAGAGGAGAAACCTGAGTAGATGTCCCCTAGTGTGCATGAAGGAAAAATAAAATATGCATAGAAAGAAATAAGGTGGGAGGGGTAAATATTAATTTACAGCCCCTTTAATGAGATTCGCTATTTGGCCATAAAGTAGGACAAACCATTCATCAGCCTTGCTTGAGCCACCACCCAATAGGGAGGCTCGCAACGTTGATGTGCATGGTTAGGGAAACCGTGCACAACATGTGATTTTAAACTCTATCCTAGATCTATATTAAGGTGCACGACCATGTGGATCCTCTCACATGGTTAAACTTGTAAAGTCTCAATTTTTTTAGTATTATTTTTAAATATTTTATGGATTTATTTCAAGACTAGGCTCTGAGATGGAGAGTGATTTGGAGACCCGAGATGGGTATAATTTTGGGGTTTGTTAAGAGATTCTAATCTTTGTGATTAAATTTTTTTCTTTATTAATTTATCATTATAATAGTGATGAACCAAGATTAAAATTAACGTCAATCTAGTTTCAACCCACTCGATTTGGTTTGTGCTTTTATCCCCTGATTCACCATTATTCGTGGTGTTTATCATTTTCCCCATGATGCAACTTTTCTTGAATGATCAATCATTTCTCATTCGATTCTTTGTGAGATGATCCGAAATTATAGACTTGGAATTAGTATCACTCGAAAGATGTGAAAAGGTGGTTGTGGTAGTGTATCGAATGAAGGTGGTTGCCGATTTTATGTTCTTCAGCATGTAATGAATAATAGTGATAATCTGGTTTTCTGAGCCTATGGAAGGCCCAAATATTTCCTATTCGGTGATGTCATGACTGAATGATCTCAGATCTGAAGTTTCATGGACAACTGACAACCAGAATAGAATCTGGAAGATCAACCAACATGTGTGGGGGGTAGAAGAAGGGTTCTTGAAAAACCTGATACACACATTTTGTATTCCTTGACTACATGGCATGTAGTCCCCTTTGATTAACCTGTCATGTACATCAGATAGTAAATGAACATGGGGTGGAGTACACGGGTTTCCTACAAGGTGTGTACTCCCCCAAACATCATTTCCTAGACCATGTACACGGGATAACCTATGTACTAGTACATGGGAACACATACATGGGCTAACTCCATCTACAGGAACACAACTAGTGTACATCAGGTGACCCTAGCTAGAGAGACACAACATGTAAACCTTACACATGCCATGTACTCTTCTACATGAAAAATGTTGAATGAAACGAGATGTTCTACATGGGTAGTACCTGGGGTCAAGGGACATAGCGTGCACCCCTACTACAAGTAGTGTTCCCCTTTCTACAAGGCCTAATTCTCTTATCCTCCATATCTTATACAAGTATTGTTAGGGTTTGTTCCCTTTATCGTCTTCCTGACGATTTGTGTGAATAATTTCCTACTCATAGGACTACCATCCTTTCCGCATGACTTCTTGGATAGAGTTATTAGAGTCCCCTGAGAGTCTCAGAGTGGGATTCTTTATTCATCTTAATTCCCTAGGTGGAGTTCTTGGGATCGACGTGACCAACACTACGTGGGTGTTGATCCTATACATAGCGAGTTAATCTAGCTTGAGTTGTTGGTATCACCCCATGGCCCTGACTAAGATATTCATATGTGTATCATGTTATCTTCAGACTATCATCATATATTTCTCATGGAGAGAGCCGATGAGCAGCACCTCTCGGACAGACAACACCAGTTCTATCGGTCTCGAGAGTGTGTTCTCCTAGATGATTGCTTCATTGAATCTTCAAATTGAAATCCTAAGGCTGGTATACTATGGTTATGGATTACCTCTAGAATATGAGTATTGGATTGAGTATATCTGGATAATCTACACATGAATATGTAGTATAGACATATTCATGTGTATAGATGACAATGCTTTCATTTATTGTATTCCTTTGTGGATTCAACGTGTCCTTCTGAGTACAGTTATACTCACCCTTGTAGGGATTTTCCCACATGTGTCATGTCTTGTGAAGATGATCGGCCATTCAATGAAGTCAAAGGTGGATCAGGACCAGATGGTGCTTTGTGAGACTGGATAGACCAAGGTGTGTCCCTGTGGATTTCGAACAGCAGTCCAGGAACCTTTACATAGATATTGGACTTATGGTTACAGAATCATTATGGTGGACGTGTATTTTTCATGTTTACTTTACTTTAATTCCAATACAACTCTGGTTATGAGATATATATGTATGCATGCATTAGTTTCTTAGTGGTTTTTACATTTCAAAATTTTATGGATATTGAGATATGTGTGTGTATGAATAGGTACATATACAATGCCTCCCATTTTTGTGATATGCCTACTCGGTACTAGTCATCAGCCCCTGGACTATAGGATCTAGGTTTGGGGAGTCACAGTATAGGCCCCACTAGGACGGGTCGTGATAGAGTTTTATCAAAGCCAGTTAGGTTCTACTTCAGGACCAAGATTCAATGAGATTGGTTTGACCTTATTCCTCAGTGCTTCCAGATCCAAGAAACTCAATGGATTTATGGGTAAAAACCTTCAAGGTATATTTTTCCTTCACATGGTGTTTACTAACTGAGACCACATACTTACCATACCCTTTTTCACTATCTAGAGAAAGGGTTAAGAAGGGATTAGCCATCTATTTCCTTCCCTGCTCAGGAGTTGATACAATTAGCTGAACAAGAGCGGAAGCATTTGTCTGGACCGCAGAATTTCCACTATCTTCAGATGCATTGTCCAGAGAAAATGAAAAGGGGGTAGAATCCCTATGATGCTTTCCCTTATCAAAATATGAGAGTCCAGATAGATGTTCTACACCAGATGGATCATATGAGACTTTCCACTGACAAGGGTTTAGAGAAACCACCATTATCACCTCCTAAAGATGAATGTTTAACAAAGACATATCTTGTGGTCTCCCTACCATGAGAAGGTTCAATAAACAATCCAGGACTCCGAATTATCAAGTCACTACATAGTGAAATATGTCATGTCCCAAAATATGACAATTAGAGCAAACCAAGTCCCCTCTACACATAGACCTTGTGTGACCAATAATTATTCAAGCTTCACAAAATGTAGGCATTTTTTCATATTCAATTCTGAGATTGATTTCATAATGCAAAGTGGAGAGAACCATCCTATCAATTAGGGTAGAGATAACATCTACTTCCACCAAAACCCATCCGTAATTACCAAAAATCACCATTTCAGTGGCATTGTCTATCCTAATTGGAATTCCAATTGTATATGAAATATCATAAATAATTTTAGGGTGGCATAATACCCTATTAAGAACATAAATCGTTAACCTGAGAAAAAGTATCCTTAAAGTCATTCAGATTAAATTTTATCCTCCATTCATGAATCCACAAGATACCTGGTCTTAGGTTTACTAAACCTAAACTCTAGGCTCTTCCTTTTAGATTCATTGAAGGAAACAAAATGTGAAATAAACCACATCCAAGTTGAACTCACTTAAAGTCTATGAATCCTCAAATAAAATCTATATTAGAGAGAAGATCCACAACCTTCTAGGGTTTCGTACCCTTGATCAATGAAATACGAGCAATAATTGAATACTTGAAAAGATCGATCATTACTAAGATGGAATCATCTGAGGCCGAAACATGGCAGTGGAACCTTTTTGCACTATACGGGTTGAGGCACGGTTTGGGACTGAGGAAAATGAACCACCCGAAAATCTAGAGAAAGGAGAAACCCTTTAAGATCTCTTAATCAAACTCCTTGATCTTCATTGAGCTCGATGATTTCTTCCATTAAATTGAATGAATCAGGACATACGAGTAATGATTCATGCTTCTGAAGTGTTCTAGGGTAGCCCAATCACTAGGGGTCTATGGAAGAATCTTATCCTTTTCCCCCATCAATGATATATTTTTTAATAATAATTATAAAAGTATTATTTAATTAAATGTATAAAAATATAAAAATGTATAAATAACTATTAAAATTAAATAAAATATAAAAATATTAAATGAATATATATTAAAAATGAATGAATATTAAAAATGAATAAATTAGGGAAAATACTAAAAATGGAGAAATAATTAAAATGACTAAAGAATATTAAATCAATAAATAGAAATACACTTACACACATACATATGCATAAACATACATGTACAGATACATTTACGTACATATACACATAGACACACACATATACATACACATACACATACATATGCATGTACTTATACACATATGCACATACACATAGATAAACATGTACACATACATAGATACACATACACATACAACTACACATACACATGCATTTGCAACTACATACACATACACATATGTATACACACACACAAACATACAATCACATACACACACATGCGCGCAAGAACATACATACACATACACATACAGATATGGACATACACAAACACATACACATACACACATATATATGCATAGACATACATATGTACACATACATGCACATACACGTACATACACATACATACACATACACAAACACATACACATACACATACACATACACATACACATACACACATATATACGCATAGACATACATATGTACACATACAAGCACATATACGTACATACAAATATATAGACATACACATACACATACACATGAATGCATGCATATAGATACAAATACATGCACATGATCACAAATGTATACACATAAATTTACATACAATTACATTTATGTGTGCATACATACACATACATATATTTACAAACACATATTATATAATCATACACACCTTCCACATAAAAATATGTACATGTATATTCACATATACACATGTCATATAAATACATAAACATACATACACATACAACATTAGCATGTACATCCACGCACACACATACATAAACATCCATGCACAGATACACACACACACATACATACATACACATACACATGTAAACATACATGTACACAAAACAAACACACACACACACACAACACTACACACACACACATACAGACACGCACATACATCCACCTACATACACATGCATACATTTAATTACATATACATGTATTTATATTTTAAATTGATTATTATGAATATAAATATATATATTCAAACATGAATCACATACTAAAATAAATATATTAATTTATATATCTGTATAATTGTTTGAATAAATTATTAATATGAAATATTTATATTAATAATATATACATTTTGTAATTAAAGTATATAAATATACTAAACATTTTTATTGATTTATATAAATTTGATAATTATATATATATATATATAAAATAAGATTCATTTTTTGTTAAAAGTTTTATAAATCATACTTATATACTATATTTACATATATATAGTTATTGTAAAATAAATATTATTTAAAAATATATAAATATGTATTATTCATTGTTTCATTTACCATCATTTTTTCATGCTGTTAAAGGTGGATATTTTATCAGTGCTAAGGAAAACACTAATAAAGAGACATGTTAACTTCATTAAAAAAGGGTTTATTTTGTTAGCATTTTTTAGTTCTGATAAAAATTATATTTATCAGTAATTTTAGCCATCGATGATAAAGTTATCACTTAAACACCATTATTTGTTTGGTGAAAAAACTTCAATGATAAATATCCCACAATTTGGTTTGATTTCTTGCATTGTGACTCTCATTTGCATTAGGGGTGTTTGGGATGGATAGAGGATCAGATAGTGAGGAATTGGCCAAGGTGATTACAAATCTTTAATATTTAATCAGAAATAAGAAACACACATGATTCTTAGCCACCTTTATCTTCCTTTATTGTATAGTTAATATTAAATGAAAAAAAGACAATACCGTCCAGACACTTTTTCTTACTCACGATAATATATCGGTGCAACACTAACTATGGACATAATTGGAAGAGTGTGCGGTTTACTGATGCCAATTTTTGTGAACATGCTTATTTTGGACCTAGTCTGAGAAGGCCTTGAGGGTGTCCTCATCAGGGAGGTAATGTTTTAGGGTGAATTCCTTGAGCTGTGGCCAAGTAACATCTGGGAACACTCGATGATTTCCGGCATCATACACCAGTTTGTGGGCTGGTGCCACCAACTAGTCTGCTCGAGGGTTTTGGAAGAACATCAATGTTATTTATGGAATAGAACTATTCACCACTACTCAATGCATTAATCTCTTATACATCCCATTGGAAATCTCCTGAAATGTGTCTCTAATGTTGATGATGTAGGTGTATGGGATGGGGCGGATTTGGTGTTAGGTGGAATCCACCAGCACTTCCAGGCCACCAACTAGATCCTAGTGGAGGAGGGTGAGGGAGGTTGGGTCCTTGTACAACCTATTACCCAGAACCAAACTCGGATACTGGTAGGTTGGGTAGTTATTAAGCCTTGCGATCAAATCATTCCTCTCGTAGAAGCTTCGAAAGTGGTCTCTCCCCACTCCCAGACTCATTCCCAATACCTCCATGATCTCTAAGGCCCCCTGGTTCATGGCTTCAAAATACATCGGTTACACTACCCTATCCCACAAACTAATCCCATCATATAAAAAACCCAACAAAAATAGTTTCCATGATTAATTACTTTCCCAAACTCTCAAAAATTCTCACCCTTGTAACTTCCACGAAGTAGTCTTCCATGATGCATGCCTCCTTCATTACCTCATCTCTGTACCAAAAAAGAAATATTTTATTTACATGATAGGATTTTGGTGAACCTACTGATTAAGATACTGGCGTACCCGTAGCTCTCTTAGACCTTCTTCTTATTGGAAATACAAACCAAAATAAATTTTTTCTGTTGGGTTTTGGGACTTCCCCATACAGTGCCTATTTTCTACGTGGATTTTCATTTATCCATGCATGTGTTTCATTCCAATGAATGAAATTAATATTTCTTTGTTTTTTTTCCTTTTATTAAATGTATGGGCTCTCCATTTTGATGTAATTTTAATAACCTATATATATGGTTCAAATGTAATCCATTTAAGTTAGTGAGAATTTTGCAACAAAGCTTGAAACCTCTTATGTTGTTTGTTGTCTATTTTTATTCCTATTATATTTTATGTTTTACATGGCTTGTATAGACAAAAAATTAGTATCAGAGGTAGTACCAAAGCATCCTCCAATTTTCAATGATGGCCACCGAAATTCAGTCGCAAGTTCCTAAGCAGTCTAAGGACAACTATGAAAGGTGGTGCATCCAAATGAAGGCATTGTTTGAGTTGTAAGAATTATGGGAGATCATCACTGATGAGTATATCGTTCCCACTATGGAGGAAGAAGTCACCTTCAAAAATGAATAAAAGATGGCCATAAAAAATCAAAACAAGAAATACAACAAGGCATTGTTCCTCATCTATCAATGGTTTGATGAATCGATGTTCAAAAAGATTGCCTAAGAAATATCAAGAAAGAAAGCTTTGGATACCCTTTCCACCATCTTCAAAGGTGTTTATCGAGTGAAGCAAGTTCATCTTCAAACACTAATAGTGGATTTTGAAGCGTCGCACATGAAATATGGTGAAGGTATCTCTAATTACTTCTCATGCGAAATTATCATTGTTAACAATTTGAAAATAAATGAGGAAAAATGGACGATATTCGTGTTTTTGAGAAAGAAAGTAGATCTCTCACAACCAAATTTGAGCATGTGGTTGTGGAAATTTAAGAATAAAAAGATTTAGAAAAAATGTCAACTGAAGAATTGATATGGTCGTTGCAGGTACATGAGCAACGAATGAAAAAGAACGTGGGTTCAACAATAGATCATTCCTTAGAGTCCAAGTTGACTATGAAAGATCAAAATAATGGCCAACCACAACGAGGTGGTTATCGTGCAAGATGAAGAGGTCATTGATACCATCCAAGCTATCAACAAAAGCAACAAAATTTCACTAGCTTCCATGTAAGAGGACACTGTGGAGGCCGATTCACGAGTGGTTGTGGAAACTCAAGGAATGTTCAATGCCACAACTATAAGAAATTCGGCCATTACGCCTCAGATTGTTGGAGAAAAGTGAATCATGATGAATGATCCAACAATGCTAAAGCATATCACCGGGAAGAATAAGGTACCACATTGCTCCTAGAACAAGAAAAGGTGTGTGAACTCCCTGATGTATGGTATCTAGACATGGGTGCAAGAAACCACATGAGTGGTAACAAACAGCTATTCGAGGAACTCACCAAAGAAGTTCATGGCGCCATGAGTTTTGGTGACTCATCCAAGGTACCCGTGATAGGAGAAGGTAAAATCAAAATCTATCAGAATAATGGAGAGTCGAATTACATTTCTAATGTATATTACGTACCAAGTATGAAAAACAATATCATCAGTCTCAGACAACTCCTTAAGAAGGGGTATGTCATACACTTGTAAAATTATTCTTTATCTATAATAGATTCTCACATGTGACTTGTTTCTCAAGACCAAATGGAGAAGAATCACATGTTTCCTCTACATATCAACACAAAGGCTGAGGAGTTTCTATTTGGGCTCATGAAGAATGATTCATGGAGATGGCATCTGCATTTTGGGCATCTCTATTTTAACAGGCTTAAAATTTTATCCTCATCAAGCACGGTGTGTGGCTTGCCAATGATTGAAGTTCCAAATAATGTGTGTGAGGTGTGTACACTCAGAAAACAAAAAAGGAACTCCTTCCCAAGTGGAGTGTCTAGAAGAGCAATGGAACCATTTCAGGTGCTTCACACTGATATCTTCGGGCCACTTGAAACACTATCACTTGGAGGTAATAGGTATTTTATTACCCTTATTGACGATTTCAACAGAAAGTTGTGGGTGTATTGCATCAATGAAAAATATTACGCTTTCACTGTCTTTAAAACATTCAAAGCTCGTGTTGAAATTGAATGTTTCCAGAGAATCAAAGTACTCAGATCTGATAGAGGTGGAGAATACACCTCAAATGCATTTCAATATTTCTTCAAGGAATATGGTATCAAATAGCAATATACTGCAGCCTTTATGCCACAACAAAATGGCATTGTAGAAAGGAAGAACCCCACTATCCTTGACATGATGTGGACCATGCTAAAGGAGAAAGGGCTGCCAAAGAGTTTTTGGATAGAGGCAGTGGCATGTACTACCTACATGCTCAATCAGTGTCCAACGAAGAGAGTCAGAAACATGACACCACAAGAGGCGTGGAGAATCTACAAACCGAGCATGGTGCCCCTAAGAATCTTTGGGTGTGTCACATATGCTCAAGTTCCTAATGTGAGAAGAAGGAAACATGATGATCATGGTAAAATTAGCATCTTCATCGCCCATTGTGATGCCAATAAATCCTTCTAACTTTACAATCGACTAACCAATAAATTAGTGGTGAGTGGAGATGTGGTCATTATTGATGAAGAATCGTTGAAATGGAGTGAAAAAGAATCAAACAAGGGTGTTCCAGTTGAGACAGAGTTTCTTGAAGAATGGAATGATTATCATGAGCAAACACCCAAAAAACCTTCCTCGGGCACATCATCAGTTGGAAGAAGTCTAGGAGTACATTTCATCACTGCTGAAAGCACTCAAGCAAATCAGAATTTTTCAATCTCATCCCCACCTATGGATCTTATGAAGATGAAAAATCTGAGTGATATTTATGAGTAGGCTGAAGAGGTAAATCTTTTTGGAATGTATGCAGATCATGAGCTTCTGACATTTCAGGAATCCATTAGGTAAGAATGATGGAGAATGGAAATGGAAGAATAAATTCATGCTATAGAGAGGAATAGAACATGGGAGCTGAGTACACTCCCAAAAAATCTGGAAGAGCATTAGTATCAAATGAGTGTACAAGATCAAGAGAAATGCTAATGGAGAGATCGATCGATGCAATGCAAGGCTCATAGTAAAGGGGCATAAACAGACGTACGGGGTGGACTATGAAGAAGTATTTTATCTTGTTGCTCGCCTTGACATTGTAAGGATGATTATAACCCTTGTCGTCCATCATAGTAGGTTGATATACCAAATAGATGTGAAGTCTGTGTTCCTGAATGGAATTCTAGAGGAATAGGTCTATGTTGACCAACCTGAAGGCTCTATTATACAAGGGGTAGAAGATAAGGTGTATCGTCTAAAGAAATCTCTTTACGGGTTGAATTAGTCTCCATGTTCATGGAATGCATGAATCGATATATATCTTCGAGAGAATGGCTTCACCCAATGTCCATATGATCATGCAGTTTACATAAAGAAGAATGATCATGGAGATATACTTTTTGCATGCTTTTATGTTGATGATTTTTTGTTTATAAGGAATAGTCGACCGATGTTCGATGATTTCATGGAGGCCATGTTCAAGGAGTTCGAGATGACCGACGAAGGTCTCATGTCCTTCTTTCGAGGCATAATTGTAAAGAAAAAACCTGGAGGAATCTCTATATCTCATAAGAGGTATGCTATGGAGTTGCTTGAAAATTTCAAGATGGAGAATTGAAATGCTGTTAACACACCTATAGAAACAATCATAAAATTGGAAATATATGGATAAGGAAGAAGTATTGACTCAACTCTATTCAAGTGTCTAATTGGAAGCCTGATATATCTCACAATCACAAGGATGGATATTGTCTATAGTGTTGGGCTTCTAAGCAGGTATATGGAATATCTGAAAGAGTTACACTAGGTAGCGGCAAAATGTATCCTCAGGTACGTTAAAGGAATGATGGATTTTGGTCTCTTTTATCCATTCAAATGAAGAAGCATAACTGTATGGATACATAGAAAGTGATTGGGGTGGTGACCAAGATGAACGAAAAATCACCACTGGATGTGTATATTTCCTTGGATCGACTACTTTCACGTGGAATTCAAGGAAGTATAGTGTGGTCGCCCTATCCACATGTGAAGCAGAGTATGTGGTAGCATCGTCCACTGTTTGTGAGTGAATTTGGTTGATAAATTTTCTATAGGAGATAAAGCATCCACAGGATGGATCCACGGTGATATATGTGGACAACAAATCAGCTATTGAACTAGCCAGAAATCATGTGTAGCATGGGAGAAGAAAATACATTGATACTCATTTTCATTTTCTCAGGGATCATGTGAAATAGAAAACGATAAAATTGGAATATTGTCATACTATAGAATAGGTGGAAGATATTTTCACAAAGGCACAACCAACAGATGAATTCAAACGGCAAAGAATGATGCTCAGAATGAAGCCAGTTATGGTTTAAAGGGGAGTGTTAGAAATACAAACCAAACTAAATTTTTTTTGTTGGGTTCCGGGTCTTCTTCATGCATCGACTATTTTCTATGTGGATTTTCATTTATCCGTGCATGTGTTTCATTCCAATGCATGAAATTAATATTTCTTTGTTTTTTGTTCCTTTTTTAAATGTATGGACTATTTATTTTTATGTAATTTTAAAAACCTATAAATATGGTTCAAATGTAATCCGTTGAAGTTAGTGAAAATTTTGCAATAAATATTTAAATCTCTTGAGGTGTTTTTTGTCTTGTTTTTTAGCCTATTATATTTTCTGTTTTCCTTGGATCGTATATCCAACACCTCAACGCCATCCGCTTCTCCTATAGTGATAACTCAAAGAACAACGCCATCATCCCCTCTGCCTAGGCGATGAGACTGTATACAATGAAAATTTTTCTCTGGTTTCCACATTTAAATCCCTCATAATTATACTATCCAAATAACTTATTCATGTTATAAGGGTTCAATATCTAGGTTTATTTTGAATCTATAATTTTCTAACTTCATCAATATTTTTTAAAAAATAAATTTTGGTATTTTTTTAAACCATTAAAATGGTAGTTATAATGATTTTTTAAATTCCTTTAATTTTCATTCATTTATTATATTTATGAAATTCATTTTATTTTCAAAAAAAATAGATATTTTGGATATTGTTGAAATTTTATATAGATTGTTTTTATAAAGTATTATTTATAATCTTTTAAAGTTACCTACTTAAAAATTAATAACTTTTCCTATGTTTTAAGCAGTTAACTTTGAAAGCTTATAAAATATAAAATGGGACTAAAATATTAATGAAAACTAAAACACTATATAAAAACATAAAAATGGATTATATCAATAATAATATCTCCATTTCAATATACATAAAATATATACATGAACATGTAGAATCAATTTCTATGAGGAGTAGATTCTATCCCATATGGTGGTCTACGAAGGGTACATCCGTATTGAGATTACTGAGCTCTGTGCGGGGGTGGAGTCTAATGAAACTACTAGAAAATGGGTCTATACCCACGCATCTATACCCATGGTTTAAAATAATTTTTCTTATAGATGGTATATTTTACCTATACCCAGAGTTTTTTTAAAATTATGGGTATACTAAAACTGATTTGAGGTTTTTATCGCCCCCCCCCCCCCGATTTGTCATTTCCTCCCCCACATCTCCCCTACAATTCCCCCATGCCCTGGCCTCTCTGCCCTCTAATCCCCTCCCTGACCTCAACCTCCCTCCCTCATCTCTTCCACTTGGACCCCATCTCCCTCCCTCTACCTTATTTCCTCCACCTCCTAACCCCTGCCTCCGGCTCTCGACCCTCACCTCCACCTCTGTAGCCGCCTCCACCTCCACCACCTCCTTACCTCCACCTACTCCCGGACTCTACCTCCTCCCTAACTCCTCCTCCCAACCTCAAACGTTATTCATATTTTCATCACCTCTTCCTTTTTTCATTTCTTCAAATACCTAATAATTAATTAAATATTGTCTGGTTAATCCCACCTGAGCATGGTGGAATGAATCTGGGATCAAGGGGATATCTATTCTCTTGTATAAAGGAGGTTGTTGTGGGTATCTTGAAAACCATTTTTATCTATTTTAATGGAAGGTGACCAAGGTATGTTGTGTCCTAGGGTTTTCTATATTTTATGGTAAAATATTGGGATACTCTATCGTAGTTATTTGGTACTTTAGGCTTGTGGAAATTTGGGTTAATTTTTTGGAAATTGATTTCATTGGTTTCTCTTAGGTATTAGTTTTTCTTTAATTATAGCTATTATATAATTGATTGTAGTTATTTGGTACTTTATCCTATATTCCCTATGATTTTATCTTTTTGATTATTTCAACTGAATCAGAATCAAAAGGTTACCTCAGATAAGGACTGAAATAATTTATCCCATTTATTCTATATAATATATTTACAAAGTACACATTTCATATGTTTAAACAAGTCACTTATATCAAAGAATCAATTACCATACATTTTATTGATAAATTTGAGTTTTTAGTTAAGATAGTACATAACAGGAAGAATAGGTTGGTCAAAAATAAATGAAATAGCACAAAGTAGCAATAGGAAATATCATCAACTGAATTCAATAAGGACGCTAATGATATAATTTCTAATTTTTTGTCTTCCATTCCAGTTGAGAATGTATCTCAAACAGTGGGGTTTATTTCATTAAAATGGGAGAGGATGACTATCTTGAGGTTAAAGAACATATACAGATTTTACCAATTGATGTAGTAATATATATCTTCAGATTTATCGAGGGTCTTTATAACAAGATAGGAGTTCGGTGCAATAAACAAAAGCATTAGAAAACAAGATGTTTTCCTAAAACAATATAACAAAGGTATTAAAATCCAAGAAAGAATATTTCCTATATTAACATGAAATAATGTAGTCAGTTAATAAACACCTATAATGATATGACTTTGGGGATTTTTTTTAAGATTGATGTGACGAAATTATTCTATTCATTGGATAATATCTACAATGTCTCAATGGATGTCAGTACATCCCTGCTAAAAGTTAAAAAAAGTATGAAAAAGGATGATAGTACATTAATAGATGCAAATAAAATGCATGAGGATCAAATTTTAATTTTGAAGAATTATTGGGATGAAAGGATGATATTAGTAGAGGATGAGAAGAACACTGTCAACCATAAATTAATAGAACTAAAACATAAACTGAAAAATCTCGACGGGACAAAATATAGACCTTACAAAAAATATATAAATTAGATTATTTTAACTCAAAATAAAAAAATGATTTCTTCAAAATATGGAACTCACATTTTCTAATGTTTGAGTCATGGTACCAACTCTCCCAGAACTTTAATAATTTTTTTTATAATCATTAAGGGTGAGTGTAAATATAATTAAATGGCCATGAAACTTACCTGCACTTGAAAATAATGATGTGTTTAATAATAATAGTATAGGTCCATATAGATTTTTTAAAATCTATTTAGATAGTTCATAAGAAATAATTCATTTAGTTGGTATCACATAGTGGGTAGTTATGGACATCATTGTTCTATAAATTAATTACTCATTTTATCCACATCAGGGTTTCCCATGTGGTCTTTTATCTAGTTGGTTAAAGGAACTCAACAAACGAACAAGTGATTCTACTAAATTTTATTTGATTCGTATGATAATATTCATCTCTAAAATTCAGTGGAAAATGGTGTGTATTGATTCGAGTTATATTCCTTCTATATAAAAAGTGGAACATCATTAATAAAAGAAGAGGCATTTAGAGAGTATCCACCGAATATATGTAAAATTGGTTTCCCATGTATTATGTTTAAAGATGATTAGAGTTAGTTGTCCATGTATACCCAGATTGATAGATTCAAGGGGAAATTCGATAATATTAGTCAATAGAGATAATAGGTCCTATTGTTTATGAAAAAAAACTAAAATGGTTTAGTTCTTTGTGAAAAGATAGAGAAGTAGAGAAATTGGAAGTAAAAGGTATATTTGGAAGAAGTTTAGAACTATTAATATAATTATAATTATCATTTGAAGATGTTTTGAGATTATTTTGAGAATTTGGAGAAGCCTATGAAGTAATTAGATGCAATTTTGTAGTTACCTTCAGAAATATTATTTATGGAGTTATTGAAAAAATGTATATTTTCAAAGAATAAATCAATACCTATGACCCGTAAGTCTTCACTCTAAACAATATACATTTGGTGCTGGACTTAAGTATTTTTTAATCAAATGGAATCATCATATCCATTTGGAGTCAGAATTCAATTGACAATGGAATTGATTATAAAACTTCATGAGTGTAGAGTGTGTCTTGAGAATACCAAGTATAATTATCCATAATATGACATTATTAAAGTTTGGATCCAAATTTCAGTGTTTAAATATTTATCGAGGTGTAAATATTTAACACTTATCAATATTTTTAGAAAGTTTTTAGATTAATAGAAGTATATAAAGAATAATTTAAATATTTTTCATAAGGAATTGTGAATTTAAGTCATTGCAGTATCCAAGATTTGTCATTAATAGTTAATAATATTTTCATGATCTTCTAAATGAAAAAAATGAGTTTCCATATTTCAAACATGATGATGATGATATTTAATTAGAATGATTCTGAATTTGTTATAAAGTGTCCTAAACATCATAAAACCAATTTTATCCATGAATCAAACCTATTTAACGAATTTATAAGTTATATGGGAATGAGTTTCAAAATTAATAATTGTAAAAAATTAATTTATCAGGTTTTTAAGAATAATTCAGACATTATTCCATCGATGATTTATATGAATATTAGATTTTAAATAATATTAATCCAATAAGATTCTGTGATTTTTATAATATTGTTAACTAAGATACGATAGATTAAAGGAACATATATAAAAGGAATGAAATTATCCAATTCATGGAAAGTGATGAGAAATCATGGTTTTACGAATTCTGGAATGAAAAAAACTAACTATGTTTTATTATTATTATGACCTAAATCACATACAAATGAAGTAGAAATACATGTTGAGTTATTGATATTAGTTTTGAAAGAGAATTTGAGATACGACTACTTTCTACAAATACTATATTCATGGAAATATTGTTTTAATGTAATTATTAATTCTATAAGCAGAATTTTCCACTATAGAAATGATATTTTTTGTCATCCTTTTATACGTTTTGATAAATGTAATCTATGGATTTTTGAATAATTATTTTAGGAATAAGAAGTTATACTTATTATTTATATCTTATAAAGATATTTTGGGATGATATTCAAAAGGAAAAAAATTAATTTATGTTATTATCATCAATTAACATGAGTATAAAAAGTATCACATAAAGTAATGTGGGAACCCATAATGGGTATTTTATGATAGTTATTTGTGGATGTAATTGATAATATAACTCTAATATTCCATTTAATAATGATAATTTTGATGAGATCCCATTAATTCTATTCACTTATGTTAATCATCCAAGTGAGATATTGAGAATATAGGAGAGGAAGATAAAAAATGAATAAGAAGCTAATCTCGCTGGATGTGTGAATTTATGAGGATCTTAGAGGTGAGAATAAAAGATATCTCAAATATGAAAGACCTTTTACATGTTTTAGAAAATAATAATAGGAGTTTAATATAATTATGGAGTTTTATATTCTTTTAATGTCAAATTTGAAATATTTGAGAGAAGAAGTTGGAGTGCCATTTAAGAAATCTTGATTAAAATCTGGGAAGGTGAGCTGAGTAGTGACAGGGTTGTAGGTACTTCTATTGAGGAGTAGTGATTCAAGGAAACTAATGTGAAAGTATATAGATCTAATATTTTGTATTATATAAATTATTTTAACCTTATATATTGGGTTTTTATAATTAAAATGTTTTTTATAAGCATTAAATTGAGTGAAGTTTTATTTTAAAACCATATTTTGTAATTGGATCCTTTTGAAAAACACATTCCTAGTTAAACTACTTATTTCCTTTAGATGTTTTATCAGAATTTGTTTGTAAATGAACTCACTCATTTTACCTTTTTATCTTTTATTTTTTATCTTATATACCAATGTATTCTAAAATATGAGTTGTAACACATTATTAAAATAGTGATTGAGTAAGTTGGTTTCCAAATGTTCTTTTTGGTCATGTGCACTTATAAATTAAAAAATAATTTACTTACGTGTTCTATAGAAGATATGTTTTTCCTTAAATATGATATATTATATTAATAAATTAGTGATTTAAATTATATTAGTCTAGATTAACATTTATTACCAGTCCATTTCTGATAAAGAATACCTTACAACCTTGTACTTTGGATTATTGGCTAAGATTTGATACATTATTCCAAACATGACAGCCGGTCTCTAGTCTATGACTCATTTGTGTTGTCTATACCATGTGTGATATTTTTGTGCATGACAGGACTATAGAATTATTTGAAATCTCCCTAGTATGTATTCATGATTTAAAATGCCATACTCATTCTTCATTTAGATTAATATTATCATGTTTGATTGTAGTAATAAAATATTTTATTTATGGATAGCTTGATAGATTTTTCATGTTAACATATCTTGGTTATTATTATAATACTATCATGGTGTTATAATAGTGCATAGTGAGCATGCGCAATATGATATACTTTTATTTCATGTTTATTTACTTTATCATGGACCCAATCTACTGTTTTATCATAGGATATGTTTACAACATTGAAATAGAACATGTGTATTGTTATAATATGAATCATTTTTATTATTTTATACAGAGAACATTTTGTGGGGTTTTCTTTAGGTTGATTCTTGATGTTTATGGATCTTGGTTCCGATTGAACTTATAAGAAGATTGTTCCATATAGAATGAAAATGTCATTTTGAAACATGGATCTATTTTCCCTAGCTCCCAGGAACATGATTGGACCCATGGGTCATTGTGGTTGTTATATGTTGGGCGGTGACTTGTTTAATTATAGTATTTAGGTATGTTGTAGTTTAGTTTTTATTTTATTTTCTTTATCACATCGGCCACTTATGCATTTTAACACTTTCTACAGATGGAGGGTACTTATATTTTGTAAAGTGGACCAGAAGGGCACTGGATGCGGCTATGCGGTTTTCTTTTTAGGGGATGGAGATTGGGGTAGTTGAGGGATTAATAGTGTCTTTCATTTTTTTTGTACCATATTTATTTTGTTTATTTTATTTTCATTTGGTATGGACGTTCAACATATGGATGGTTCTTTCCAATGTTTTATTTAATTTATGCAGTTGTTTTCATTAATTTTTTAAGGGAGAAATCATTTCTAAGTGGTGATTCCCAAACTGTATCTCATGTTAGACTCCAAAAGAAAATTTACCCTGAATGATGAAACAATCAAACAAATTCATGGGTCTAAACCACTACAACAAAAAACCTTTAAAGGGGATAAAAATAAAAAATACTTAGAATAAAACCCAATGAATAACAATCTACTTTTACACTAGATATTTTTGAGGGAGGGTTCTCACATCAAACAATAGGAGATATAGACCCTTATGTGGTCAGGTTCCTAAAATCCCACCATGTTTCCCCTTCACAAGGGACAAAAAACACATTCATTACTAAGATATTAAAAGTTTTATTAAATACACATTTTAAAAACCAAGGAACCATTAAAATTGGGACTTCTTTCATCCAAAACCAAATGGAAATCATTTCACAATTAAAACCTTAGGCCCCCACATGACATGGTTATTTTAAAACCTCTCCAAAAATGATTTCAAAACAAACACCACTTGTCTTAAAACAAAAACACTATTAAGTATATCATAATAAATCAAGCACTTATCTTTTAAAAAATTCAAATCCTTTACCCTTTTGAAATACATTCACCAAGGGTAAAACCCCAAACACACTACAAAACTCAGTTTAAAAATACCTTGTCTCCCTTAATATAAAAAAATTGCAATAAATTAGTTTTTAATAAAGATAAAATAGAGAAACAAAATAATTAGGGTGGATATATTAATTTAGTCCTAGATCATCTCCAATCATAGACTCTAAAATCCCATGGGGGAGAGAACCATAACTATCAAACTCCTTGAATGGAGCCTCCTGAGAAGCCTTTGAAGAAAAAAAATTGCTACTCAGTTTGTATCCTCTATGGTTAACTAGTGGGGGATAAACCCTCCCCTATATGAGTGTAGACACCACCTACATATTTCATCCTTATATAGAGGCCTCGTATCTTAAATCATATGAGACTAGAAGTTGGATCACTAAAAATGGATCAGTACATCTCTTCTTTAAAGCTGAGATATGTTTTTCTTTGATGGAATATTACATATAAAAAGATGAACCCATGGCCATTCATAATCATATAGAAGAGAAAAATCAATAAAATATTGACTGAATACAAAATAGTATGGTTAATTATTTCATGTATTACCCCAATCAATTATGAAACTTGCGCCTTATGGTTGGTTCAAAGTCGATTAATATGTTGTTAGAGTATTTTTGTAAGATATATCACCCACCCAAACCAATCAATGGATTCATTGGTCTATTTACTAAACTCTAAACCCCTTAATGTGTCTTCCTTTTGTATCCCAAAACAATCCTCACAAAACTGAAAACTCCAAAAAATTATCTCTAAGAGTCGAACAAATTTGATAACATTCTGACATAATATAACCTACTGGGACCATGCATGGGATAACTTTCAGATGAGTGTTCCACACCTTGCTTACCTCTAATAGGCTTGGGGATAGTGAAGAGAACCAAGAATAAATATCTCAATAATCAAAAGAATTATCCTATAAATAGTAATACAACCAAAAATGTATTTTACAAGGTATATAATAACGATTTTTCAATTATACATAAATCAAGATTTGTAAAATTTTATTGAGACAAAGAAATAAATATTTCAACAATGTAATAGATACCCCATACTATAGAACATGTAAAAGCCCAATAGCCAATGATGAATACAAACATCAAAACAATGAACAATTAAAATTCACATCATTCTACTAAAGACATGAACACCACTGTAAATGAACACCACTAATCATTTATTTGAACGAACTCCATATAGTATAAGAGAACCACCATACTATTAAGGTGATATAAAAGGGTTACGAAGGGATGTAGGCATTTATGAAGTGGGATACAGGGGGCTATGAAGGGTGATATATTGGGGTTATGAGGCTGTGAAGGGACTATAGGGGTCTATGAAGGGGTTGTAGGGGGTGATATGAAGGGGGTGTAGGGGGCTACGAATGGAGTTGTGAATGGGGATTGTAGGGGTTGTGAGGGGGATACAGGCGGATGAAGGGGAACTATGAAGGGGTATGTGAAGGGGGATGTAGAGGGTTGTGAAGGGGCTGCAGGGTGGGCTGTGAAGGGGGTTGTGAATGTGTTTCAGGGTGGTTATGATGGGGAGCGGAGGGGGATGTGAAGAGGGGATGTGACCTATAACCACGGTTTGATGAACCGTGGGTACATGTTCTATGTTGTTTTATGTTACACAACAATACCCACGGTTCTCCAAAACATGGGTATATATGAATACCTATGGTTTATATAAAAATGTGGGTTCAACATAATTTCAAGGACCTATACCAACAATTTGTTAAAAACTGTGGGTATAGGTCTATACCAACACCTCAGTAGACCATGGTTTATGAAACCATAGGTATATCCAATACCCACAGTTTCAAACTATGGTTATAGGTTATATTTCTAGTAGTGTGACCTAGATAGGGATGATCCTAGGGCTCGGGAACATCGATATTCACATGCTCCACATGTGTTTCAGTGGGAGGAGATACCCACTACATGTCATACTACACTCCTGATACATCTCCCACTAGGGTAGAAGAAGAACCTACCATCATTATAGCGGGGAACCACAGTTGTGATGGATATGGACCCCAAGATAGAGAGAAATGTGGATATCCTGTCAAGAAAGATGGACCCATGTTGCGTAATGCACATCCACAATCGGCTGAATCTGGACTACTAGATGGTTAAACTCAATATATAGAATAGGTGAGGGCTCACGTGAAGGATAACGTGGACTATATCATCATATTCGAGGCTCCACAACATCAATAGCTGTTGGAGGAATTTCCTTAGCAGGAACCTCCACTACTGGGGTATGAACCTTCACTCTCTGGGATAGACTCTCAATGATTCTCTCGTGAATATCATGATAAGATGAACTTAGCTTTTGTTCTACAGCATAGACTGTTTCCCACCAAAAGACCCACTCCTCCTCTATATCACTCATGCAAATAATATTCTCTGAGTGAGCATGTTGTAATGAGATTCAAAATGAATTATAAAATAGTTCAATAAACAACTTATTGAAATTTATTGACTTACCATATTATGAAGATCTTTTTCATGTTGGGTAAGATACATTATAGACATCATTCTATACCACGACTAATAGTCGAACTCCTCTAAAAAATAGAATAGAAAAATAGGTACACCATGGATACGAAGCTCTACACATCTTCACAAGAGGTGAAGATAGTCGGCATGTACTTTGTGTGAGTCCTCATCCAACCTCCATGTCAACTTCACGTGATGAAGTCGCTCTACCTATCTCAACTTTAATGGAATTAGCTAAACATAGCCAAACTATCACACGACTCTATCAGGATGCTTCCACTCAATAATATGGAAGTGAATGAGAGGCACTACAACCATAGCATCAAAAAGTCAAGTAGTGAAATATGTCGGAAACTGGTCCAGTATAGCCTAGTATACCATCCATGCAACCTGAAATGACTTGTGACCATTGTCAAAAAATATCCTTACTAAAAACAAAAATTGATGCTAGTATTAAATTTGTTAAATATTGATAGATTTTATATATTTACCTAGTCGAGTAGTAGACTATCAAACTTGAGGTGGTACGCACCCCAATGGTATGTTGGAACCATGAAAAAAATGTGTCTCTAACTGCACCTATAAAATACTATATTGAATGTGATAAATGTTAAGAAATTAAATTAAATAACTCCAAAGATTATCATAAACCAATAGAGACGAGTGATCATACCATTTTCCATGTAAATCATCATCTAGAACCTCTAGCAGAAGCAGCGGACTAGCAAGCACATGGTAGAAAGAAGAGATGAACTCTCATGACCACATCTAAAGAAGAATGAGGCATCCGTTAAGATATGTATGGTCTCTATGGTATATCGTGTATAATTCTCTATATGTGTATTCCAAGACGGCTGATCCCAAGATCTACATCCCAACTCGATAACTATATAACCATTATGCTACCAAAATTTTAGAATGTTTTCTTATATCATAAAAGATGGCAATAATCATTACTTAACCATTAGTTGGTCATTTTTTATTTATTATTTAACCATTAGTTTGTCATTATTTAATCATTTCTTAACCATTAGTTAAAAATTTGGTAATCATTCCTTAATCATTATTTAGTCATCCCTTAAATAACGTTTAATCACCCCTTACTCATTCTTTTATCATTACTTAATAAATATTTAATCATTAATAATTTATTAATTCCTTAATCAATCTTTAATTATCACATAATCATAATTTAATCACAATTTAATCATAATTTAATCATAATTTAATCAATACTTAATCACCCTTTAATTATTAAATAATCATAACTTAATCATAATTTAATCTATACTTAATCATTACTAATAATTAAAATTATTTAAAACTATATATAACTAACTAACTAACTTAATAAATAACCTATTTTAAAATAACAAAAAATAATTCAACTAAATATATAAATAACATTAAATTAAATAAGAAAAAATACATCTAAATGATATTCTTTTCAAAAAATGAAGACTTTTTAGGCCATCGGATCCACCATGCACAAATAAACGTTTTATAGAGAGAGAGAGCCTAGAATATTGAGAGAAGGGAGAATTTATAAAAGAGATGTATGGGGGTGGATTTTGATTTTAGGAGGACAGGGGCTGCCATTTTATAGGACATTATGTGAACGGGGGTCGGGGGTGCCTTTCTCTCATACTGTAGGTGAATGGTGTGCCCCCTCAGGCCTACTTTCGCTTTCTCTTTAGGAAAAATCCCCCTCGACCACCTTTCATGAATAATTTTAAAAAAATAACATGCATAAATTTTAAAAAAAAAAACTCTTTGTGTTATAGAGTCCTCGTATAGAGATGTATATTTATACACCTGCGCCTTATTGAAATCAAAAATTAGTTATTAAATGGAATTATTAATTATCCATGGTCATTTTGTGAACATCTATTTTACTTTTTTAGATTTTAATTATTTACAGGACCGATAAATGAATGTAATATTCTGTAAAAAAAAATTAATAATATACAAGTAAATCCCACTGTAAAACACATTTGTTAGTTATTTTTTTATCATAGTTTATTCTGTTAGAGAAACTTAGTATTTTTGAAGTAACTCTAAGGGTTCCATTCATTTATTATTATGTTTAATTTGTATGGTTAATAAATAAAATTATTTAAGAAAGAAATAAAATTAATAATGAACATAAAAATAAATGATTAGGGATGAAGGAACATGCACATATAATTAAATCAATGATGAAGGAACATGATCGAATTATTGACATTGGCATTCCCAGTATAATACATAATTTTCATGCATTTAATGTTTGTTGGTGAAACCTCACCTGACATGATCTAGGTGATCTCACTTAGAAAACCCTAAATAGTACTAGTGCTCATGCAATATTCAATTCTAAACAAAAAACATTGATAAAGGGGAGACTATAATCAACACTAACAAAAAAACCCTAATAAAGGTATCATTTCTAAAAAAACGCTGATAAAATGTTACCCTTGTGTACATGTGTGCCTGTGTATTTATTTAATATTATTTATTCATTTTTAATATCTCTCCATTTTTACTATTTTCTATAATTTATTAATTTTTAATATTTATTAATTTTTAATATATATTCATTTAATATTTTGTAATATATTAAATTTTGATAGTTATTTTTAAATTCTAAAATATTTATACAATTAATTAAATAATAATTTTTTTAATAATTATTAAAAATTATAATGTTAATAATTAATTTTATTTTCCATATACAATCAATACAATTCATGCATCAATAATTAACAATAATATTGTTATTTATTCATTAATTTTTATATGTTTGAAATTCATGTTATTGATGTTATGAATTAACTTTTATAAAATATTTTTTTTAATTTATTTAACTTTTTTTATTAATTTTTTAATACTCTATCATTACACTTTTTTTTTGTGTTTGATATTTAATAATTTATAACATTTTTAAAATTTATTCATTTTTTAAATTTTATACATTTGTATTTTCCAAGTTTTTAATATCTCAAATGTGTATGCAATTTATATGATTAATATTTATTCATTTTTATTTATTATGTTTTTATATATTTAATATATTTTAAATCTATATAATTGATTCGTAAAATATTCTCTCTAACCCATGCCATTTTGGAGTGAGATTGAATACTAACACACAACATCCCTAAAACCATTCTTGTAGTTAATTATATTATTATATTAAATTAATTTTTTAATATTTGAAAAGTAAATATTGTTAAACTAAATTTTCATATTTTTTACTTAATTATTCAAATCATGTATACATATTTATTTTAATTTATCCATTCTGAATATATGTATTTATATTTAATTTAATTTGATTCAATTTAATTATTAATATTATTTATAGTCAATATAATTCATTTTTAATGCTTTTGTTATTTATATAGTTAATATTATATATTTCTTCATTTTTATTAATTTGTTATGTGTATCTAATTCCATGATTAATGTTAAAAATTAGTGTCATATTTTATGATATAAGAAACATTAGTCTAATATTTTATGATATAATAAGACGTTCTAAAAGTATGGTAAAGTAATGATTTTGTGGTCAACACAACATGATTATTCCTCATTGTCAATATTATTTAAAATATCATAATCTAGATTGAATTTTTTTTTAATATATAGAATTATGATTTCCTATGTCTAATACTATGAGGAGGTTATTCAAACTGAGAAAGGTGATTGTATTAGTAAAAAAACAAAAATAATGGTTAGGACATATGATTGTGTAACCCTAATATAAATTTAATAAATAATATATGGTCATTTAGATATGGGAACTGATCAATAGATATTTTATATCAGCTATAGTAATTTGTAATTCCTGACTATGTTATTTTATCTAGCTTGTCCATTGGCTGCTGATGAGGACTATGTCCAAGAAACAAATTTATTTTCCCAATAGTGATATGGTGCCATGATGGATTTGTATGTTGTTGTTTCTAGTGTACAACAGAAACATCCAATTTTACAAATACATGGTAATAGAAGAGTTGTTTAAGATGGTCCATCCCATGAAAATGAGGCTATTCCTAGGGCCAACAGTTTTTTTAGTTTTCATTGTAGCATTGATTGTCTCATTTGAAGTTGTTCCAAAATAATATAATATATATTATGATGTTCAATTTTCTAATGATAGAGAATAAATAGAAAATAGAGTCAATGAGGAGGATGATGCAACTTTTGGGAAGAAGTTTCTAGATATGTAGTAGTTCTGTAGTAGCCTCGACACACAATAAATTTTTCACCACTCTTCACATCTTCCTTGGAAGCAATGAAATATTTTCCTAAATTCAAATGGAATGTTATCACACTTTCAAATGTTTTTCCTAGAGTTGTAGAGGATAGATTTAATCATATGGGAAAAACATTATACGTTGAAAAAAAATTTCCATGTAATGATGCAATGAAAATCATAATGAAAATATTTCATATTGAGAGACACTATATTTTTTTTCAGGAGTCAAACCGTTCAAAATAAATAATATGGTGTGAAAAATATAAGGATTATTGTAGATTCTTATTAAGATAAATTCCTGACATATCATTTGGAATTTAGAGAATTTCTATGATTGAGGCAGACCCTACTTGAATTTAGACAAACCTCACACAAGATCATACTTCATTGAATACTGAATTTGTGTCATGTATTATTGTTGAGATGATTAGTACCTTCCAAGATGTTCATGTATACCTTGTTCAAAAGAGGATACAAAAAAATTAGTTATATGGTTTCTAATAATATGGATTGGATAGAGAAACAAAAGGCAATTGTTAGGGTCTATAGTGATTGAGATGACTTGTATTGGGTGTTGCCGCAATTGCTAGCCATATTGATATACATTGAACAAGTAGTATTACATATTTATAAAAATGAACATGTGTCTCAAGATAACTCACTTGATCAATCTCATGTAAAATTTCATCAGTTTTTCAAGGCATTCCTTCCTTGAATTTCCACATTTTGTTTCTTCAAATAGTTCCAAAAAATCAACGGTATGTTTCAACATGGAAAATACATGGGTGAATTATTTATTGTGGAAACCCAAAATAGATACTTTTCATCTCTATCACCTATATTTTACATTGTGGATATAGAAAATTATATATCATGGAGTTGGTTACTAGCATGTATTATTAACATTTAACCTGCATTCGAGGTGTCTATTTGATATTTAATCATCATCTGACAATAAATTATGCAACCAATGCAGATCCTGTTACTTGGAGGCCACCAAATTCAGATCTTTATTACTGCATCATAAACATTTCGTGAAACATGTGAATAACATTCCATAATGAACCTATGAAGAAGGAAATCATGAGGCTTGGTATACAATCTATTTCTTATCTTTTACTATTTCAACATAATGTTAAAATTAATTTATTTGAAATACAATGACATTCATCTTTCATATGAGTTGAATCAATGAATTTTTTAACAATTATTAGAAGAAATCCACATGGCTAATCTGGGATTGTATGATTATATGATGTGGATTCTAAAATAAAAATGGTCATTGTCTTGTGATGGGGGGAAGCAATACATATACATGATCAAAAAAAATTTGGAGTGATTCATTGGTCTCCTCAAGGGGATTCACAAGTTACCTATAACATTCCTAATTCATTAGACATTTTATCATTTTGTAAAGTACATTGTTGAAATAGAAAAATAGAATGAGGATGGGGTTTAGCATTGGAAAAGGTACGGAAGACACTTTCAATGAGAGATTGAAAAGAAAATTGAAGAAGCGTCTTCTTATCGAGTGTGCCTTTTCCACTAAGAAGAATCTCGATTTGAAGTGCAAGAGTGTCTAGACCCCATCATTGGTATCATTGGTTGATTCTTCATGGTATTAATAGATGTGATACGTTGTCAATGTGGAAACTTTGAGGCACTGCATTTTACATGTGCACACACCATTATAGCATGTTCATATATGAACATATCAAAGGAATTATATGTTGATCCAGTGTACTAGTTGGACACCATTTATAACTACTATGTTTCACCATGAACACCTAATAGATAGTTCTAATATTTTTCAATGCCTATAGACCATCTGATATTGATACATGTTTACAAGAGGCTTCACAGTGAGGGAGACTGATATCCAAAAGGATATAAAATGAGATGGACTAGGCTCAAGAACAAGCGATACATTTGAGATGCATCATATGTCATCAAGAAAGGTCATAACAAGAAATGATGACCTAACATTACTCAATCACATTCAATCTCAGCCAAAATAATGAATTTCATCTAATGTGAACTTCTAATATTATCAATTACATGGTTTTAATATAAAATTAATCATTTTTTAGAATTAATTGACATTTATTAATAATTTTACTATCAAATAATAAATAGTTGATAAATTATACAGCCATTTGCATAAATAAAAATCAAGCTAAATATTCTTAAATGTTACATCATTTCAATAAATAAAAGTTTATTCTACATAATGACCTTCCATTTACAAATATTTTTCCCAACATAAAACCATTTTGTAAATCATACTATGGTTTTCATAATAAGCCTTTCATATTCACATTACAAGGAATATGACAAGTACATGTGAGATGATGTAAATGCATAATAAAATTATCCATAGATACACTGTAAATAAATCATGTGAATAAATAACCCTAAAATATAACATCATGTGAGAAATCATACAAAAATGATAAATCAAACCATTTGGGATTAAAATTATTGGTATAAATGATAAACATGAAAGAAAGCCTCAATCTATAAGGTATATCCAATCAATATAACTTATATGTGCACATTATAAGGAATATAACAAGTACATGTGAGATAACATGAAATCAAAATCAAACTATACATGGATACACCATAAAGAATGAATGTGATTAAATAACCATGAAATATAACATTATTATAAATCACACATAAAAGAAAAATCACACCACATGGGATCAAAATAGTTGGTATACATGCTAAAAAAGAATGAAAGACTCAATCCATAAGGTAGATCGAATCGATATAACCTATGTGTGCACATTACAAGTAAATTGACAAGTACATGTGAGATGACATAAAATCATAATCAAACTATCCATGGATACACCATAAAGAAAACATGTGAGAAAATAACCATGAAATATAACATCATGTGAGAAATTATACATAAATGAAAAACCTCTCTCTCACACCTTGGTTAACCCATGTGCTACTCTATGCCAATACATCACATGCAAGTGACCATATCAATAAATCCATAAAAAACTATTTCATAAATCAAACATGAACAATTTAAAAAAAACAAAATTTTCAATGTAAAAAAAATATCTAAATCTAATTTAGAAATATGCATTGAGAAACATGAAGAAATGTAATTTCCTTTTGGTAATAAAAAATTCATAAAATAAATTGAATAAACATGTTATATATTACATTATACCAATCATAACTATTTGTCTATGTAGATTACTCAAGACGGGGGGATTGAGTATCTATAAATTTTTTTGTTAAAATTGGTTCTTTAAAAAAAATATTCCCCAATGAAAATATAATCAAAGTCAGTTTGTAGTGAATTTACAAGAGACATGAATGTTCAATTAATTTCTCAGAAGATTTATTAGTCATCAGATTTACCAATCTAATGATTAGTCAAGCTTTGGAAACTAATCTACTGATTCATAACAGATATAAAAACCTTCAAAAATAACTATCATAGTTCAATTTCATTTCATTTGTAATGAAATAAATATAGATCATATTAAACTAAACGAAAAATACACAACGGATACAAACAAGAGGTTCGGTCTCATGCTGGGACTTATTCCTCTCTTAGTTATCACCTATAACCAAGTAGTTTATATTAATAAACTTTTTGATCCACAGCCTCATCCGGGGTTCACAATAGCACAGAAGGTTATCCAGGTCACACTTGACCCCTACCACATTTATTCATGGGAAAAGAAACAAACATGTCACACTTGATCTCTTACACTATTCTATGTGGGATACAAGAGTAAAAAAGAAAGTGAGTGTGAGGATATTCAGTATTCTCCACTTATGAACATGAGATAGTGTTTGTGAAACAGATAGATTCACACACAACATGAAAAAGTAAACACAAGACCACAACAATGTTATAAATGAATAATAGAGTTTATAAATCTCTCTGTGTAATGCAGTGAAGTGCTGGACTATATTGAAATAGAGAAAATGATATTTGAGTCCTCTTCTGGAAGGTGGCTTTAGAACAGAGTATCGAAGCCTCTGTACTCTAGCTTCCAAGTGTGAAAATTTAAGCTCTTCGATGGTAGGATGTTCAGATAAATTGAGTAGGTTATTGCTTGTAATATTGAACTCCTTATGTACTCAAGCTTCGAGTTCTTGGAATTTTGAACAAATCATTTTGAGTTCTTTTGTTTTCACTATTTATCACCTTCTCTCAGTATGTCTCTATATCTTTTTAAGGTTTATCATGTAATACTTTTGTATTTCAAGGTCCAACAGGCATGAAGATCTCCCCACATGCATGTACCTCATACTGTCTACGGATAGTCATACAGAAAAAATTAAATAATTTCAGAAACATTAATTTTTCTAAACATGACCGTTAGAAATAAATTTTAAATAATAAATTTGAAATGGATTTTTATGACTATCCTTGAGTCAGAAGTATCGGTGGCTCATTTGCATCGGTCTGTCATCATCGGTCTTTCATCATTGGTCTATCAGCATCGGTCTGTCAGCATTGTTCTGTCAGTATCGGTCTTTCAGTATCGGTGACTCTAATTATTGGTGAGTCATTTGTACTATCGGTGTGTCGCCCATCGGTGAGTCATTCATCAGTGACTCATCCATCGGAGAGTCGGTCATCAGTTTGTCGTTCATTGGTGAGTCAATCATCGGTGAGTCATCTATTGGTGAGTCGATCATCGGTGTGTCTTCCATCAGTGAGTCGATCATCAGTGTGTCATCCATCAGTGAGTCAATCATCGGTGTGTCGTCCATCGGTGAGTCGATCATCATTGTGTCATCCATCGATGAGTTGATCGTTGGTGTGTCATTTTGCACTAATGATGTTAGGGACTCTGAGAAACTTATGAAGTGTCTATCTTACACAGAGCACTTCTAGATTAAGTGACATCCAAACATACATGTAAATAGACACTTATAATCATATTGGAGCATAAATATAGTTTATTGACTTATTGATATGTATTGTACAATATGGAATAATTGATTTACTTAGAGATAATATAATCTGTATATTGACATTATTTGTGATTATGAAAACCACTATATCCTAGAGAGTCCAAAAACAACAATATGTTGACCATAATTTTATATTTATATTTTACACATAAGATAATTTTAGTTTTATAAATAGATATATAGGATACTACTCTACTCATTGCATAGTATAGGCTTGTTTCATACGATGTTCTAGAGGTTCATGAGGTTTGGTAGACAAGGGTGTGTAGAGCCCACCATTATCATCACATTCCACCTCCAGCTACCATTATACCATACCAACATCACGCTGGAATCTATGGCATTGTTGCATATAATTTTATATTCCTTGATCATCACCTCCTTGTTTCCCTCACCAAGATATGGAGACTTGAGACACACACATTCCACTTTCCCAAGGGAGAGATGACAATCACCCTTGAGGATGTGTCAGTTCTTATCCATCTTCATATCCAAAGGGATGTAGTTATAGGACACAACTATATAGACTGGCCTGATATTTTATAGTGATTTCTAGGACTCTAAATTGTGGGGGATGATGAAGATACCTATGAAGGGTTGATATCTATGAGATGCATTGAGATTCACTTTACATGGTTACTTGTTAATGCTGATGAGCATACTATCATGCGTTATGCCCATGTATATATCTTTATGCTCATTAGTGGGACACTATACACTGATCTCTCTGGTATGCATGTGCACATGATTTATGTGGGGATACTGGAGTATATTGATCTGGTCGGGAGGTATATCTAGGGATCTGCGTGCTTAACATACACTTACAGAGCATTGTGCTTGACATGCCGATCAGATCACACTGATCTTGAGGGATGTTCCGTACTTATTAAGATGTGGGAATAAGAGCACATATCCCTCCTCTATATTCTCTTTTCTCTAGTCAGGATCTTCATATAGATGTGTTGCATGATACTCCTCATGGACGCTAGTATGATCATGTAGAGACCCGTATCTTGACGTACATGGACATTACATTACATTTGCGGAATACTTAGTACATAACAAAAAAACACACTAAAGGATCGTAATAGTTTAGTGTCTTTGGAAACTCGGAACGTAATCTTCTAATCGTGGTGAAAGTTCTTCAATATCTCCCATAAAGGTCATCCCTTTTTTCTACCTAAAACCTTTCTTTATATCCTGGGGAAAAGAAAACATAAAAGGGTGAGCTCAAATGCTCAGTAAGGGTAAACAAAGGAAATATCAATCACATAATTTTCATAAGAACATAACATTTTTGGAAATCTTAACCTGCAAAAGAGAGCATAATTTCATAACATGGGATAAATCATAGTAGTGAAATGAAATCATAACTTAAAACATTACTCATTGTGGCATACACACATAATCATAGAGAATCATTTCTTGTTAGTCAAGACTCATTGCCAAGACTATCTTAGTGGACAAAGTCCCTTTCTGAATCGAGTAATCCTCGTTTCAGTCCTGTTTCACTGAACCGGTATAACCTACCATTCCAGCCATGTCTATCTCATGAGATATAAAATCTTTACCCAATGCATTGGAGGGAGATATAGGTCCCACCCATCTCTTAATGAATCCTTTCTTATGTGTGCCACAAAATCATAAATCATACATCATTTCATAACCCATGTAATAAAAATGGGATTCTTAAACAACATGACATCATAAAACCATTCATATAAGATAAAGGAATTCATAAACATAATTCCATCACAACATAGTCAAATCAATGTAAAAATATGGATAGAAACAGAACTCTTTATTATCTTAGATGGAAAATAATTTTGATAAAACACTTGAATTGAATTCTTGAGGAAAATATCCTTTCTTCTTCAAAATCAATTTCTTTTCACAAAACATCATGCAACTTTAAAAGAAAGAGATTTTATTGAAAATAGTCATGAAATCTTTTAGAGGAAGCTTCATGAAAATAAGGCTTTATAAAACAGTAGAAATCCGTTCGTGCCGTATAAGTTAAAAAAAAACATTCTTCGTACTTTTGTCGGAAAAGTCAAAAAGTACCTCGTACGACAAAAGATTCCTTTCATACATATTACTAAAAACTCACCGAAGGGTAAAAATGGATTTAAACAATTGTAGGTGGATGGAAATAATATTACATTTTGATGAAACATGGATGTGGATGATAAAATACACCCCAGTAAATACTTACGAATAAACAATCTCGGATAAAAATGAGATTGTGATATTTCCCTTACCTTAGGTCCAATTTGCTTCGTATGTGTCCGAACCTCCTGTATAATGATTTAAATAATGTCATTGACTTATTACAGAATCATATTCATTGTTATGATATCATATATGGTTCACTTATGACATTATATTACCCGTTCTTTTGTAAATTCCATGTTAAAGAAGCGTTTTGGGTAAAATCGTTTCATTTATCGTAGGTGTTTTGACTTGTTGTTCTTGACATCATTATTACTTATATCATGATTTACTTACTTCCAGAATATAAAATATGATTTATATATCATATATATTCAGTATATATATATATATATAATAGATAGATAAATAAAATGAAAAACACCGTTCATGGAGACGGTAGTCCGTACGTACGCATGAACGCTGTTTTTCTTTCCTTATTGTCTTGAAATGGAAGTAAGTAGATGACATACATATGTATATATATATACATAAATCCAGTAGCTTTATAATGTCATGTATTTCATTATTATTTCTTATATATACATTATAATCATTCTTAAATGGTTAACATGGAGAATGAATCTCATCGCGTCGTGGAGACGGTATTCCGTACGTACGGACGAGCGATGATATCATTTCTATAAATATTGAATTGAATTGGAGTGGATTATAAAATATATCAGAATCATTATGATGTTGTAATAACTATGTATAGTTATTCTTTACACCATTATACCCATCCATGTAAGGTGGTGGTGGAAAATAGATTACACCACGGCGTGGAGACGGTATTCCGTACGTACGCACGCGCGGTGATTTCTTTTTCCGTAGGATGGATAGATGGTGAAATAGGGTTGTTTCGTACTTATAATAACATATCAGTATATGAGTGATACTGATGTTATTACTTCATAATGAAACAACCTAAGAAGAAGAAGTGGAAGAAGAAATAAAGATGAAAGAATTGGTAACGGTA
Source organism: Viscum album (assembly GCA_963277665.1). Lineage (NCBI taxonomy): Eukaryota > Viridiplantae > Streptophyta > Magnoliopsida > Santalales > Viscaceae > Viscum > Viscum album. The sequence continues at coordinate 307,036,277 of OY728166.1, forward strand.
ATTACCTCTTCTTTGAAGTGCCTCTTTGAGACCTCCTCTTAGGGCACTAGAATTGGTCTTTGAGGAAGACCAGAACCTCTAGGATGTTGCTAGGGAAGTGCAGAAGGGATTTTGGCAGGGGTTGGCCGAGCTTGAGTGCTCAAATTGGTGTGAGGAGGAGGGGGAGGAGGTGTCCTTTTATAAGGGAGGAGAGGGGCACCTTAGGAATTCTTAAAAATATTAATTTATAATAAATATAACCCCACTTAAAAACCTCCAAAAATGACTCATATTCAAAGCTTAGATGAGATAGGGTTGTAATCTCATCAACCAATCAAATTTATACATGTTTGGATCTTATTTTAAACCTTATCAATTAGATTTAACTCGAAGTTAAATAATTTAACTTTTACCGTGTCTTTTTGTTTTCTTTCACTATATGGTTAATACACTTACTATAACATGCCAAACGAACCCCAAATTGTATATTATTAATACATATATCCTTATATAAGTCATTTGGCCGAACCTTAGATTTTTAGGAATAAAATAACAATTAATAATATAATATTTGATTTAAAAACTATTTTGTGTCAATTTTGACACTATTTGATATATGATTTTTTTGAAAGTCATAACAGAATTATATATTCTAACCAAGTTGATTAAATCAACACTAATATATCATAGTAACCTAGAAAATTAGTGGAATTCATAAAAAGTCTTAAATTACATTTATTTTGGTATTTATATTATCAATTATGTCAATATTTCATTAATAAGATAATTACTGCATCATCTTTGTGTCATAAATAAATTATATTATATGCTGTCTAAAAATTACAAATAAAATACCATCATGTAGGAAATCTTTTTAGCTTTCTAATGAATATTTATAGTCGAATTTAGCTTATGTATAACCCCATATTAAAAATGATTTACTTATTAAACTTTGATTTTAACTATTTTAACCCTTCTTTAAATAAATTAATAATAAATGTCCTAATCTAATCCAAGTGGGCCTAAATGGTCATATTTTATTCCTAAGTTTGTTTTTGGTCGAATTACACTTGTCCAATAGAATTAGGACATGTGTTAGGGTAATATTAATATCATATTTACCCTTAGTTACCCTATCTACTATTAACCGTGGTAAAAAAAGTAAAAAGTTACTATTCACCAAAAAATTATTTTCATCTCATTGAACCACATTTTAGTCCTTGATATTAACCGTGTCTCTCGGATTTTCGAAATTCCATTCACAGAAGCGGTAAAATTATGTTTTATGCAAAATTCCATTTTTAACCTACCACTTAGTGGTTTCACTATTCATCAAAAATTGAAAGTTTTCAGAAAAATGCCAAAATTTCATCCTAAGCTATATTTCATATTCCGAATTCAAAAATGAAGTCTATTTTACCAAATTCATAACATAGAAGTTGCATTAATTAATTTTATAATTAAATCCCGATGTTAAAACAAATAGCGTGTTTTTTAAGAAACAAAATCTATCAAAAGATTGACACTTGATTATGTCTGGTTTAAATGTGAAATTACAAACAATGACCAACATTGTATTAAATTGTAAAAATATATTCTAAATATACTTTAAAACCACTCAAATTAATAATTTATCACTATTAATTATTTCGATTAAAAAAGTTGTTTTTAATTATAATTTAGTAATTTTCACTATTCATTAGAATATGAAAGTTATCCGAAAAGTACCAAAATTTCACCTTAGGCTAAATTCGATACTCCGAATCCAAAAATGAATTCCATTTTGAAAAATAAAATTTACAAAATTTCCAAAAAGTGGTTATTACTATTCATAACGGCTAGTTTTAATAATATTTTAATAGCATATCGTTGTTTCGTGAAACTCAGTATTGCGTACTACACACGCTATCGAGGAAGGTCGCGATTGCGTGTAACAGAAGGAAAGTCAAGGATGCGTATTGTGAAAGCTTCTTTTGTTGTAGCGTACAACAAAAGACATTAATGAAATTAAAAAGAATATTTTTCATAAAATCTTGGGGCGTTACATTCTACCCCCCTTAAAATGAATTTCGCCCTCGAAATTCGTCGGGGTTATAAATGGTTTACTATTCAAAATTTTCTTTGATAGAAACCCACATCGTAAAAAGGAATACCAAAACATGGCTTTAAAAACTAAAGTATGAAATGTAACGATTACCCAAATATACTAATCACTGGGTTTCCACATAGGTGAAAATATGGATATGGAAGAAAAATCTAACCATCATGTTCTGATGGAGAGTGGTAGAGAACATGGCTATGGAAAAGCCAGTAATCACAAATCCATAGATTTGTGATGATATAAGGTACCATCTGATTCATCAGGTATAAGATCACTAGGAAAACATTTTTTGTTTTCAAGATCATTTCCCTAAAGTTGAAAATTTGCTTAGAATAAATACTTACTTTATTTTGGTAAAATATCACTTTTGTTCGTGCCTTGAACAATTTCTACTTCATCTCTTAAATAAATGAAGTTGAATTTGTTATTCGTGATGTGTTAGCAGATCATGTGATAGAATGACAGGTCATTCCATCTGTCTCAAACAAAAGGTTAGCAAAACTTATATACATAAGTCGATCTATAGTGAGATTAATCATATATGGTTCCTAAAATGGACTTATACTTCATATATCATACTGCTTAATATAATAAAACTAGTTTCTACTAAACAGGGACTTCCTGTAGGTCAGTGGTAGGCGATAAAGGCCAGTCGCACTTCGGTTGTGGGTTCGATTCCCACAGCCTTGTCCGAAGCGATGGGCTGTCGCCCGTCCTGCAGGTTGTCCTTTTTCCAAAACTACTATAACATCCCATCAATAATATCGTCCAACACAATCCATTCCAATCTTTAGGCTTATCCATAATACTGCAGTCCACTCTCATAACATAGTGAAAACAATTACCAGAGATTTAATATCATCGTTGATCCCCATATATCATAAGATATGTTTTTTTTTTGTCACATTCCAAACATTCAAAGTCCTTAATCATGTATACTCTTGAATACCCATTGAACCTTAGTGAAAACTTGAATGCAGTTAAAAGTTAACACTTTACACATACCAAAATCCTCAAAATTATTTATACTCAAACCATGATATCACTTAGTCCTTATATCAATCATGAGCTCATGAATACTATTAAACATTTCATTTTCTCGTCTTCATTATGCGCATATCATCTTATTTCCAAAAAAAATATCTCAATCACTTTGAATACCACATCAATAAATATTGCAATACTCAATGATACAACATTATTTTGGAATCCCATTACATAAACACTTAATCATTCCACCACATCGTTGTCATATTCAACATTGCCAATAGTGATCGCATGTGATTTCCCTTTGTCCTTTGCCTTCAGTGGTTGCTCATGTTGATCATCACTAACCCTTGGATTAGGGCAATTATTAGCATAATGCCCCATTTCCTTGCACTTGAAGCATTGAAGTGTTGGCGGTGTGTTCTCTGCAGTGTTTGCTTTATCATTAGAAACCCTTTTTCCATTACTTCGACACTCAGCTGCTCGATGACCTTCTTTTCCACACTTAAAACATTTTCTAGTCCCTTTTAGACAATCTCCACCATGCTTCTTTCCACACTTTGTGCATAAGGAAACATTCATCTTCTTTTCACCATTATTCTGAGATTTCTCCTTGAACTCCATCTTTCGTTTCTTGTCAAAACCATGAGATGGATATGTAACACCAACTTCCATTTCTACCTTGATAGCACAACGCACAATTTTTTCATAGCTACTGAAGTCTCTTATAGCTAATGCCCTTCGAAGACTTGGTTTTAAGCCACTGAAAAATCGATCAACTTTACTTTCAGGTTGGATGATAATTCCAGAAGCATACCTTGCAAGTCTTGTAAAATTTGCTTCATAGGTACCAACAGATTCATCGTCCCTTTGCTTCAGTTCAAGAAACTCTTTCTCCATCTTTGTTCGAAGAATACGAGGGATGTACTTATTGAAAAATAAGTTCTTGAACTCCTCCCATTCCATAGACTCAATTTCATCCCTTTGCCTTGTATTCTTAATAAGATTCCACCATTGATCAGCATCTCCTTCCAAACGATACACTGCTAGGATGACTTTATCATGTTCAGAACATTGAAGAACTGAAAATATCTTTTCAGTAGTACTAATCCATTGTTCAGCAACTAATGGATCAGTAGACCCACTGAAAGAAGGTGGACGCTGCCTCATGAAGGATTCAACAGAATGTTGCTCCTTTCTTTGCTCGTTTGGAAGTCCTGCATGATTCATAGCTTGAGAAAGTTGTGTGAGCATGGCTACAAGATTTTGCATTCCAGCTCCTATATCGTTTGGTTGCTCAGGGGTACAATCATTGCATTGCCCATCACATTCCGCATTAACACGGTTCCTTCGGGTTCCAGCCATCGTCTAAAACCCCAAAAGAATTGTGTGAGAGGCAAAAATCATGCTAGGGAAAACAACATAATAAAGGGTTAGTACCCTCAATATCTAACATCTTAGGTTAAATTCGAAGATCGTTAGCGTAATTCTAGGACTATAACCTATACGTATACTTAACCTTAGAGACATCCCTAGACATACCTTAGAAATATCTCTAGGGATCTCACTAAAGTTCTCGCATCCTAGTTTCCAAAGGTTGACTAAACCTTTCCTCTGATACCAACTATAGCGGTCTAGAATTACTTCCAGTGGACTACAATTGATACCTATCAGGGCACTCCATGGGCGGCTACACCCCCTGGGCGGGACACACCACCATCCCCAGTGGCAGCCATTTCCACATGAAGCCCTTGGGCGGAGAGCCATGCTTCGTCCAACGCTCACATGTGAGAGTTCCCAAGGATCGGATACATTCCTACCTCCTTTGCCTCTGATACCAACTGTAGAGACCCGTATCTTGACGTACATGGACATTACATTACATTTGCGGAATACTTAGTACATAACAAAAACACACACTAAAGGATCGTAATAGTTTAGTGTCTTTGGAAACTCAGAACGTAATCTTCTAATCGTGGTGAAAGTTCTTCAATATCTCCCATAAAGGTCATCCCTTTTTTCTACCTAAAACCTTTCTTTATATCCTGGGGAAAAGAAAACATAAAAGGGTGAGCTCAAATGCTCAGTAAGGGTAAACAAAGGAAATATCAATCACATAATTTTCATAAGAACATAACATTTTTGGAAATCTTAACCTGCAAAAGAGAGCATAATTTCATAACATGGGATAAATCATAGTAGTGAAATGAAATCATAACTTAAAACATTACTCATTGTGGCATACACACATAATCATAGAGAATCATTTCTTGTTAGTCAAGACTCATTGCCAAGACTATCTTAGTGGACAAAGTCCCTTTCTGAATCGAGTAATCCTCGTTTCAGTCCTGTTTCACTGAACCGGTATAACCTACCATTCCAGCCATGTCTATCTCATGAGATATAAAATCTTTACCCAATGCATTGGAGGGAGATATAGGTCCCACCCATCTCTTAATGAATCCTTTCTTATGTGTGCCACAAAATCATAAATCATACATCATTTCATAACCCATGTAATAAAAATGGGATTCTTAAACAACATGACATCATAAAACCATTCATATAAGATAAAGGAATTCATAAACATAATTCCATCACAACATAGTCAAATCAATGTAAAAATATGGATAGAAACAGAACTCTTTATTATCTTAGATGGAAAATAATTTTGATAAAACACTTGAATTGAATTCTTGAGGAAAATATCCTTTCTTCTTCAAAATCAATTTCTTTTCACAAAACATCATGCAACTTTAAAAGAAAGAGATTTTATTGAAAATAGTCATGAAATCTTTTAGAGGAAGCTTCATGAAAATATAACTTTATAAAACAGTAGAAATCCGTTCGTGCCGTATAAGTTAAAAAAACATTCTTCGTACTTTTGTCGGAAAAGTCAAAAAGTACCTCGTACGACAAAAGATTCCTTTCATACATATTACTAAAAACTCACCGAAGGGTAAAAATGGATTTAAACAATTGTATGTGGATGGAAATAATATTACATTTTGATGAAACATGGATGTGGATGATAAAATACACCCCAGTAAATACTTACGAATAAACAATCTCGGATAAAAATGAGATTGTGATATTTCCCTTACCTTAGGTCCAATTTTCTTCGTATGTGTCCGAACCTCCTGTATAATGATTTAAATAATGTCATTGACTTATTACAGAATCATATTCATTGTTATGATATCATATATGGTTCACTTATGACATTATATTACCCGTTCTTTTGTAAATTCCATGTTAAAGAAGCGTTTTGGGTAAAATCGTTTCATTTATCGTAGGTGTTTTGACTTGTTGTTCTTGACATCATTATTACTTATATCATGATTTACTTACTTCCAGAATATAAAATATGATTTATATATCATATATATTCAGTATATATATATATATAATAGATAGATAAATAAAATGAAAAACACCGTTCATGGAGACGGTAGTCCGTACGTACGCATGAACGCTGTTTTTCTTTCCTTATTGTCTTGAAATGGAAGTAAGTAGATGACATACATATGTATATATATATACATAAATCCAGTAGCTTTATAATGTCATGTATTTCATTATTATTTCTTATATATACATTATAATCATTCTTAAATGGTTAACATGGAGAATGAATCTCATCGCGTCGTGGAGACGGTATTCCGTACGTACGGACGAGCGATGATATCATTTCTATAAATATTGAATTGAATTGGAGTGGATTATAAAATATATCAGAATCATTATGATGTTGTAATAACTATGTATAGTTATTCTTTACACCATTATACCCATCCATGTAAGGTGGTGGTGGAAAATAGATTACACCACGGCGTGGAGACGGTATTCCGTACGTACGCACGCGCGGTGATTTCTTTTTCCGTAGGATGGATAGATGGTGAAATAGGGTTGTTTCGTACTTATAATAACATATCAGTATATGAGTGATACTGATGTTATTACTTCATAATGAAACAACCTAAGAAGAAGAAGTGGAAGAAGAAATAAAGATGAAAGAATTGGTAACGGTAATTACCTCTTCTTTGAAGTGCCTCTTTGAGACCTCCTCTTAGGGCACTAGAATTGGTCTTTGAGGAAGACCAGAACCTCTAGGATGTTTCTAGGGAAGTGGAGAAGGGATTTTGGCAGGGGTTGGCCGAGCTTGAGTGCTCAAATTGGTGTGAGGAGGAGGGGGAGGAGGTGTCCTTTTATAAGGGAGGAGAGGGGCACCTTAGGAATTCTTAAAACTATTAATTTATAATAAATATAACCCCACTTAAAAACCTCCAAAAATGACTCATATTCGAAGCTTAGATGAGATAGGGTTGTAATCTCATCAACCAATCAAATTTATACATGTTTGGATCTTATTTTAAACCTTATCAATTAGATTTAACTCTAAGTTAAATAATTTAACTTTTACCGTGTCTTTTTGTTTTCTTTCACTATATGGTTAATACACTTACTATAACATGCCAAACTAACCCCAAATTGTATATTATTAATACATATATCCTTATCTAAGTCATTTGGCCGAACCTTAGATTTTTAGGAATAAAATAACAATTAATAATATAATATTTGATTTAAAAACTATTTTGTGTCAATTTTGACACTATTTGATATATGATTTTTTTGAAAGTCATAACAGAATTATATATTCGAACCAAGTTGATTAAATCAACACTAATATATCATAGTAACCTAGAAAATTAGTGGAATTCATAAAAAGTCTTAAATTACATTTATTTTGGTATTTATATTATCAATTATGTCAATATTTGATTAATAAGATAATTACTGCATCATCTTTGTGTCATAAATAAATTATATTATATGCTGTCTAAAAATTACAAATAAAATACCATCATGTAGGAAATCTTTTTAGCTTTCTAATGAATATTTATAGTCGAATTTAGCTTATGTATAACCCCATATTAAAAATGATTTACTTATTAAACTTTGATTTTAACTATTTTAACCCTTCTTTAAATAAATTAATAATAAATGTCCTAATCTAATCCAAGTGGGCCTAAATGGTCATATTTTATTCCTAAGTTTGTTTTTGGTCGAATTACACTTGTCCAATAGAATTAGGACATGTGTTAGGGTAATATTAATATCATATTTACCCTTAGTTACCCTATTTACTATTAACCGTGGTAAAAAAAGTAAAAAGTTACTATTCACCAAAAAATTATTTTCATCTCATTGAACCACATTTTAGTCCTTGATATTAACCGTGTCTCTCGGATTTTCAAAATTCCATTCACAGAAGCGGTAAAATTATGTTTTATGCAAAATTCCATTTTTAACCTACCACTTAGTGGTTTCACTATTCATCAAAAATTGAAAGTTTTCAGAAAAATGCCAAAATTTCATCCTAAGCTATATTTCATATTCCGAATTCAAAAATGAAGTCTATTTTACCAAATTCATAACATAGAAGTTGCATTAATTAATTTTATAATTAAATCCCGCTGTTAAAACAAATAGCGTGTTTTTTAAGAAACAAAATCTATCAAAAGATTGACACTTGATTATGTCTGGTTTAAATGTGAAATTACAAACAATGACCAACATTGTATTAAATTGTAAAAATATATTCTAAATATACTTTAAAACCACTCAAATTAATAATTTATCACTATTAATTATTTCGATTAAAAAAGTTGTTTTTAATTATAATTTAGTAATTTTCACTATTCATTAGAATATGAAAGTTATCCGAAAAGTACCAAAATTTCACCTTAGGCTAAATTCGATACTCCGAATCCAAAAATGAATTCCATTTTGAAAAATAAAATTTACAAAATTTCCAAAAAGTGGTTATTACTATTCATAACGGCTAGTTTTAATAATATTTTAATAGCATATCGTTGTTTCGTGAAACTCAGTATTGCGTACTACACACGCTATCGAGGAAGGTCGCGATTGCGTGTAACGGAAGGAAAGTCAAGGATGCGTATTGTGAAAGCTTCTTTTGTTGTAGCGTACAACACAAGACATTAATGAAATTAAAAAGAATATTTTTCATAAAATCTTGGGGCGTTACAGATCACTCGTCTTTATTATTTTCTGATGCTACTATGAGTTATTTAATTTAATTTCTTATTATTTATAAATATTTATGTTGTACGTTACAGGTGCAGTCTGGAACACCACTTTTTCATGATTTCAAGGAACAACTTGGGTGAGTATCATCTCATATTGGATATTCTAGTACCCACTGATGTAATTATATACAATATTTCCTTGACTAATAAATTTCATAATATTATATTTTTTATTTTTAGCAAAAAAATCCTTCACAAATATCACATGTCATTTTATATTGCATGGATGCCATATTGGGATATATTAGACCAGATTCCCACATACTATATTGATGGGATTCATGATTCCATGACTGTAGTGCCACTCATTCTCTATAAAATTATTTAGTTGAACCAGCCTAATAGAGTCATGCACTAGTTGGGATTTATTTACTGTATTCCATTTCCACCTTGAAATTCAATAATGCTTCATTCTATGTAGTTGATAAGGAGTTGGGATATCAAATAGTGCCAACAACATGAAATGTATATGGACCTCTAGGATAAAATATAATTGTTTCATATCAAGGGTATGTGTACAATCTGTTTCGCACTAGTAGAGAAACTTGAGTATGATCCATGGTATAGACTTAAGTCTATACTGTATCTTAATCCACATGGAAGATATCTTCCGGATCTAGTAAGTTAATAAATTTCCATTAGTTTATTTATTGTACTTTTTGTAATTAATTTTGAATTTCTTTAAAAGCAAACTCAAGTATAGTATATATTCTGCATGTATGATCCATAGAAGGTAGATTTTTTAAGCTAGTAAACATACCATGCTGCAGTGCAAGGGATGATGTGAACATATCATGTTCTACACTATATTAACATTGGTTTTCCACCTTAGGGGGATGTTTTTCTTTCCCATGGAGAGGAGGTTACTTCTTAGGAACCTCCACCAGTAGCTACTGATGTTGCGGATCCACAATGGTGATACCATAGATCATGTCGTGATGCGCGTGAGGCTTCACCTATTCCATAGGTAGAGACTACACCTCTAGTAGCCCAGCCTTAGCCGATTGGTTATGTGAACCATCAGGCATGAGATCCAATTATGTTTTCAGGATATCCATAGTTTGTTTTAGTTACATCTGATATGGGATTATATCTAGGGTCATTTCCCATTCCTCCACCACTTATGTTCAATCCTTCACAAGCCTTATGGTTCCCCCAACAGTTGATGGAAGGTCCTTTCACTTACGCCATTAGAGAAGGATTCAGGGCACCTAATGACATCTAAATTTATCCTCCTCTCGATGAGATATTGGAAAAGCATTGGATATTTGAGGTTCCAGCGTATGAGGAAGATCCTCTCCATGTCATTATACTCCACCCTAGTATAGAGGTCGTCAATCTTGATTCTGGTATCCGATTCAAAAACCATAATGTGGGACGAGATCTCATCATAGATTGTGATTATAAATGTTCATTTATAAGTTTTCTACTGACTTAATGTATTTGAAATAATAACGTATTTTATTCTTTGTATGATTTTCTGTCTATTAAATTGATGAAATTCTTTTCAGTGACAACCATTTTGTTCATGTTTACTCATTATTTAATTTTTTTTTATATTTTACTTACAATTTATATTTTTAAACTTCCAAAGTCTATTAATTGAAATAGGGAAATGTATTAAATTTAAAGTAAGTGATTTTAAGAGAATATAAAATTTAAAATATAAAAACAATCTAATTAAAATTTAAAACAGAACCTAAACATCTAACAATTTATTGAAAATAAAAAACCATAAATATGATAAAAAAGCTAATTTAAATGACACAAAAATTATTGATTAAAAACGGAATATTTACACATTAAAAAATAAATGCAAATAAAATTTTGTATAATTATAATCTAAATGAAATTTAGAAAATTGACTAAACATATAAAAAATAATTGAAAATGAAAGGAATAAAAAGAAAATTTTAAATACAAATATAAAATTTTAAAATAACAATATACTGGTCCACTAAACTTAAATTTCATTAATTGTGTTAATGAAATGATTGTTATTTTGAGTAAGTTTTATATATTCAGTTAGTGTTTAAAATTTCATTTAGATTATATTTTTACTTTACTATTTATAGAATTTCAATGGATGCTACATGATAATTTATTATGATTCATATATGTTACTTTTAAAGCGTATAAATTATAAAATTTGAATAAAATTTAAATGAAATTTGACAAATTGACTCAACATATAAATAATATTTGAAAATGAAAAATCATAAATATAATAAACATAAGCTAATTTACATGTCACAAAATTTATTACTTGAAAAGATAAGATTTTTACTTTCAAATATTTATTAATGAACATAATTCCTTATTAATTATTGTATTATTAACTATGTTACTGTGAAGAATTTTTAATTCTGTTTTTTTATTTAAATTTTATTAATTACATTATGAATATATATTAATTATAACATTAAATATCTACAATAAATAAAATAATAAATATTAATAATGTTTTAAATAATATAATTATTAATATCACTGATGAATTACTTAATAATATATTTTAAAAATAAATCTTAATTTTATTAATAATATAAAAAAAATTAATTACTAATAATAATGGTATTATTAACAGATTATTTGTGTATATATATATACATGTATCTAAAAAAATAAAATAAAAAAATATATATATATATATAATATACAATAATATATAATTTTTAATTTTCAATTCTTTTTAAATTTTTTTTGACAAATACGGCATCGTCCTTGCCGGCTTCGGTTTAGAACCCAAACACGACATGGCGCCTTTATGGCATTGTTTACCCTTGTATTATTTAAATAAATATTTTTATAAACATATAAAATTAATAATCGTCATCCTTTATTATAGATGCAATATTCAAAGACAAAAATATAAAACATAAACACTTTTTCATCCTCGTGATATTATTTCATCGCATCACTAGCCATGAAAATCATTGGGAAAAGAATCACACAGTGTATTCTGCTGAAGCCAAATTTTGTGGATGGGATTATTTGGGACCCATTCTGAGAAGGCCTTGAGGGTCTCATTGGTACAATAATGTTTGTTAGAATCCCAACTTAATGAAGTGAGGCCCTACGGGTCAAGGTTGCTGGGTGAAGGGACCCTATCCCACATTGGAGACTAGAATGGTGTTGGCACACAAGTTATCACCACCTGAATTTATAGGATTTGTGCAAGCTCACTCAACATGACATGGTGGGAGGGCTTCTACGGAACGACCATGTGGATCAATTTTGTAACGGATGCCTCACTGGGAAGTAGTGACGAGTGTCTTTCCCCAAACAAGTGAATCATCATTCAGAACAAGTCCTTAACCTTGTCCATGGTGACCTCTTTGGGCTAGTCACAATAACGATGCCAAGCGGGAACTGCTGCTTTCGGCTACTCATGGGTGACATGAGCCACTACATGTAGCTCTATCTTCTCACAAGCATGGACTGGGCTCCAGCTGCAATCCAATTCATTCAAGCTTTACTGGAGGTGGATACAGGGCACAAGATGAAGGTCCTCTACACTGACTGCATTGACAATTTTACTTCTATGGAAGTCAGAAAATACTGTACCGAGTGTGGTGTATAATGACAACTTAATTCCCTATATTCACAACAACATGATGGGTTCATTTAAAAACACAACCACATTGTGGTGTCCATGCCTTAAATCAAGTTGAAGGCTAAGGATCTTCTCTGGATATTCTGGGGTGGGGATGTCTCCACCGCCATATTCATCTTTAACTGAGCACAAAAATACTTCCTTGATAGGATGACACAGTTTGAGGCCTGGCATGGAAAAAGACTGGTGGTGCACTTTCTCCTCACCTTCATCATCATCACGCATTTCAATAATGTGAATTCTCACTTGAAGAAGATGGATGATTGGAGTACAGTGATGATCTTCCTTGAGTATGAGTTCGGGACTATGGAATACCATGTGTATGACCCCATCAAAAAGTGTGGTCATATAACATGTGATGCTATCTTCGACAAGGAGGAGTACTGGGATTGGAGTACTCAAGGTGAACGAGGTGTGTTGATAAGTGAGGATCCATTCACTGTCAAACACACAAAGGCATGCATACCAAGGAATGTGGAGGCTGAAAAAAATGTTGGAGACCAGATCTCATCACTCAAACCCACTAGAACACATTCTACATATACTACAACACCAGAAATGGTTTAATTGATTCCTGCGCCAACGACCACAGTTGATTTTACTTTTCCACCATCCAACATGGATGAATCACTTGATGTCGATCATGGAAGCACCCCACTTCAATTTTTCACCATCAACAACATTATCGGGGCAACAACACCACCTAGGTTTTCATGATGTGACCTCAACCCTAGTGAGTTGCATTTCATTACAACCAATGATCCAAGACCTCTCACATGCATGTCACATTCATTATAGAGAATCTGGTGACAAGAATGGATATGGTTTCAAGGGATGAATAGTAGGTTACACACATTATCAGGAAGTCACATAGGTGAATCAGGATCAGGAGTTGTGCACGAATATTTTCATCATTGAGATCTAGTGAATCCAATAGAAATTAGGTGGTGATTTTGAATAATTTCATTTATTGGAATTTAATCCCACCATTAATTTTCCCTCCCCCTTATTGGTTTCCCCTTATTCACGGGTCAATGTGGTTTGGCCTCATTAATTCTACCCCATGTTTTTAATTGTGTTATAAATACATCTTGATTTTATGTGTTTATATAAAGTAATGGAAACCTCTCTATAATGAATCCCAATTTGGTGGTGCGCAAACATCCTTTGTGTTCAAGAATTTTCCTTCATCCGTTTAAGTTTTTTTCTTGTGTTTTCATGGATATCAGTTGTAAATTTCCAATAATTAATATCAGAGAAAGGTAGAAAAGCCTTTAATTGTACGTAAATCACTGGGGAAGAGATTTTTATAATCCCAAATGAACGATGTGTATCCCTATAGGTCATGGTTTCTAGGTGCAAGGATATCATCCCACATTAGAGACTAGAGGGTGTTGGGAATTATATATAAGCTCTATCCATCCCTCTCCCATCACAAGGACTTTTTTTATGTGGGTTGGCAGTGAGCCACCCTGGTGGGTAGTGAGCCTTGCAGAAGAACAAACCCATGAGGAAGTGTACCAATGTAGATAATATTGTGGTGTATTGACCTACAACCTCAATGTAAGCCTTACAATATTTCAGTATGAATTCATTCAGTTGTGCCCATGTAAAGTTCGGGTAACCTCAACCATTCCTAGTATATGCCACCAGTTTATGCAGAAATGCCACCACAATATTCTTTTGGGGGTTTAGTAAGAACATAATCGTTCTTCATGGCCTAGCGATGTTCACCACCGTTGGATTCATGAAACTCTTATACATCGCATTGGAAAGTGCCTGAAAGGTGTCTCTGATGTTGATGATGAAGGTGTGCAGGATGGGAGGATGTGGTGTGAGGTGGCATCCACCATCACATTAAAGCCTCCAACCATATCCTAGTGGAGGAGGGCGAGGGAAGTTGGGTCATTGTGCGGTCATGTCCCTAGCACCACATTCGGATGCTGGTAGGGTGGGTAGTTTTTCAGCCTCATGATCAAATCATTCCCCTTGTAGAAGCTTCTTATGTGGCCTCTCCCCACTACCACACTCACACCCTTTAGCTCCATGATCTCCAAATTCAGCTGGTTAATGCCTTCATTGTACTCTTGGTACACAACTATGTCCCACAAACTATTCCCGTCATATAAATTTTTCATGCTTAATTCCTTACCCAAACAGTAAAAATTCATCTCCCAGGACTTCCATGTAGTAGTCCTCTATAGTAGGTGCCACCTTCATTGCCTCATCTCTATACCCAAAATAAAAAAGTTTATTTCCACAATAGGTTTACAAGGAACATGCCGATGAAACCGCTATTGTACCCTTAGCTCTCTCAAACCTTCCTAGAGTGGTGGCAGGTTATGGGATGGTCGAGCATGCTCTGGCTAGATGAATTTGTTGGAGATATTGGTATAGTTACAAAGTTTAGATGGTCCCAAAAATACTGGCACCTTCTGCTCAATCTCTATAGGTGGTCAGAAAAATTGATGAGGTAGGAGTCATTAGTGTTGGAGGGCCATGTACATAGATTCATATTTTTACACCCACACCGGATTGAAATAAAAAGGTAGTTATTAATTGGTATTATTAATTATATATGGTCATTTTGTAAACATCTAAATTAATTTTTTAGATTTTAATAATTTATAGGACCTATTAATAAATGTAAGCACCTATAAAAATAATAGTTTAAATATTATCCATGAAAATCCTACATTAAAATATATTTGTAAGCTAATTTTATTATCAGAATTTATTCATTAAACAAACTTTATCCTTTTAAAGTAACTGTTGGGGTTCCATTCATTTATTATGATATTTTAATTTAATAGTTAATAAAGTATTTAAGTAATAAATATATAAAATAATAAACATAATTATTTACATCAACAAGGGGAAAGGGGCTACATCACAAAAAAATCATGTAACTCACAAATAGAGGGAATTACTCAGCAAGACTCAAACTTGAAACCTCACAGAGACCCACATTATTAGCTACAACTATTGTAACATACTGATTTTTTTAAAAAAATACTATGTTTGATAGAGTACATGATATGTGACATCGAACTTAAGAAAACTACTGAATATTGTTTTTTAATGTTACTATTAGATTGACAAGAATTAATAGTATTAACAAAATTATGAAAATATGGTTTACACATATATATATATATACTGAATATTTTGGTGTCCAATTAATTATTAATGAATTTTAAGCCCATTTTAAAATAAAAAGGAAATATTTTTCCGAAAAACAATCTAAATGTGCATAAGTGTGTTTTATACCCATAAATTAACAAATCACTCTTGTTGGATTATATTAATGAGATATATATATATATATATTATTAAATATAATGTTTAAAATTCATTTTATGTATTTTCTATACATGATATAAGAACAAATCCAATTTTAGGCAAAAAGGAAGTATTTCTCAAAAAATGTAGTGTTGTCGCCTTTTAGTGGCACAATTAATTAAAATTTGATTTTTGATACTTTTATAAGTAATATTTGAAAAAATGAGCTTATTATTTTAATATAGGATATAAAAATTTACTTTGACTTAATTTTTGATATTTTTAGGATAAGTTTCATTTTTTGATGAATAGTGACAAAATACTACATTTTAATTGAAAATTTTGTTTTCATCAAATTTATCAATAATGTTAAATTATATATTTTATTGGTTTTAAAGTATAATTAGATTAAATTTTTATCTTTTAATTAAATTAAGGTCATTATAATCAATTTCATATTAAATTTGGATGTAAAAACATTTTACTATTTTGAACATTTTTACTTCAAAACTCATTTTCAAAATCCATCAACATGATAAAATTTTAATTAATTTATTAAATGTATGTGTTTTGAATTTTGAAAAAAGGATTCCTAATTTGGAATCATAATTTCCAAATTATTTAAATATTCCTCATTTATTTTTTTACAATATGAATATTAACTTTAGTAATTTTTTCTATTAACACGGTTAAAGGTAAATCGAGTAACTAAGTGTAAAAATAATGTAACAAATATTGTAAAATTACCCTAAAATTTGTACCAATTTGATTTTATGTGTTTTTTTGACTAAAATAATCCTTGTTCCGAAATTTGGACCTTTGGAAGCAAGTTGGATGAGAGTATGACATATCAAATATTATATTAAAAGAAAAGTCAATTTTGTCACACTTTTGTTTTTAACAAGTGAAATATTTTTACAATGGGTTAATATAAGGTATATGTTCAAATATAAATAGTATTTTAAAATATATAACGTTAATATTCATCTTTATAATTCATTTTTAAGTGTTATAGAATATATATATTAATTAAAGGCTTGTATAATGATAATGAAGTAATTTTTTAATTGAAGGAAATATCAAATAAATGATAATAAAAATACTAAAATAAATATAATTTTAGATGATTAAGTTCATAAATTCATTCTTTTTGGGGATTTTATAGGTTAGTGATGTTTTATAAGTAATTGTTTGAATTTAACTTGATTTTATGATATTTTTAAAAAGTCAAGTAATGAATAGTGTCAACATTGACATTATTGATATTCTAAAATAAATAATATTTTATTAAATGATATTTTTTTAATATTAATTTCATCCAGATAATTGATATAAGTCATAAAATGTAATTAATATCTCATTTATGGGTCATTTTACCTTTTATAGTATTTACATTAACCCTAAAATTTTAACTTACATGATACCATAGTAAGAGTTAAAAGGGATAAAACAAAAAATATAATGATTAAAAAAATAATCAAAACTTTTCTAATTTTCACTAGATGAATGGATTTAGACCAAAAATCATCCTATATTTTAATTAAATTACTTTTTACACATTTATAATAGAAAATTAATTTATATTAATATAATATTTTGAAGAATTCCATGAGTTCCCCACCTTCTCTTCTAAAGGGGTGCCCATTCTTCTCATTTCAATACACATCAAACCCTTTTTTTATTGGAAAATATCTACCCAGATCCCTTAATAGAATTAATCCCCACATCCTAGAGCTCTTAATTTAAAAATAATACCCTTTTTATAGGTGTTAATGTGTTAATCAAAGAAGATCGTCCAAAGAAGATGTATTGTTTTAAATTAAATGTTTCGTTTTTATTTTTATTTCCACTTCCATAGAATATTATTCAAACAAAATTAAATAATAAATCTATAATCCTCAATATAATAAGATTCTATTTTGTTAATATCATCACCTAAATCCATATCCACTTCTATCAAATTGGAAAATAATTAATTGTTCCTACGTACAGCAGACCACCAACTCACGAACTGATATAATTTTTTTTCCATCAATGTATCTCAATAATTTTTATAACGATGGAATTAATGTTTATATATAATATTAATGAAATATTTATCATTATTAAATAATAATATATCATTTAATTTCTTACATTTTTATACACATAAAAATGATAATATCATTCGTGCATACCTATCTCCTCCCCGAAGCGATATGATTCTTTTTTCATCACCACATCAGATGGATAATATATATAATTATATTTAAATTTTTATTATTATATTAATGATATTATTATAATTATTTAAAGATAAACTTATATTTACCTTAATTCCATAATTATTATTGAAAAATGGTAAAGTTACTCTTGCCTACGTACGACATACCGTCTCCATGATTATAATATTTTTCATTTCAAAATCATACATAAATTATTTTATTTAAAATTATAATTTAAATATAAAAGTGATTATTATTTCATTAATATTATTCTTGAGATTATTTTCTAATGAACACTTTGACTATTGACATCATACCAAAGTCATTTTGGACCCATGTACCAAATATCCTCAATACATCCAATGTGAGATTAGATAAATTATTAATTATTATAACATGGAAATAAGTGATGTAAATTGAATAATAAAATTGAAAAGATTATAAATATATTAAATAATTAAAATCAGTTTATTATTCAGGATAGTAAAGGACATACATTATAAATCGGACTCGGGGTATGGGACTTCATCTCAATCCCCATTCATTGATAAATATCTTGATGTTACCCAGTTAATTATTTTATAAAGTGTATATACCTCCCCATTAAAATGTTATATCATTAATTTTCACTATTATATTGATATTTAATTTTTATTATTATTATTATTTAATTATTTATATGATTCAAATATTTCAAAGTGCTATGGGAATCTTTGATTGAAAAATATATTTTTAAATGTTTTAAGATTTAATTTCAATAAACATTTACCCTATGTAAATATTCTTAATATTATTTTATATAAAATGAATATAAAATAAATTTAATGTATATTTTTAATTTTATTCAAAGTGTTTCATAAAGGAATTTTTTTACATGTTATATACAGAATGTTTTTACAAATAGAAAAAGAAATGTTCTATTCTTAACGTACACGGAGACAATGAATTTCCACCATCCTGAAAATAATTTTTATTTTTGGATTACCAATTAATATTTCATGTTTAATTAAATGATATACCATATTTATCATTTGGTTAATTTGGTATTGAATATGGTTTTTCAAAAGAAATGTGTATTTTTTGTTGAAAATGAGCTTTTAATAGATAATGGAATATGAATGTTATTTTCATAAAAGTTTATAATATTTTTTTAAAATAATGAAATTTTATATTACATGGTGTGGTTAGTAGAAATTATAAATTATGGGTGCACCTAGATAGTTTTGAGTGAGACCGTTATATATTAAACATTGTGTGTTACCAAATAGCTCTCTAATGAATTGGGTACTCCGGAGATGGAAGTCGATTGTATGGTTATTCAATTTGTAAGGTTTATATAAGGGTTATATGTGATGATGTCCCAAGGCACCTACATGGATTTTATATTCTTTCTAATGCGTTTTTATGGTAATAATTTGTTTTAAAAGGTAAAATAAATGTTCATTCTAAAGTAATGATATTTACCTTTATGTGTAAAATGTTATGTTTCCATGGAAAGTGTTTTTCAAGGGTTTTAATGTTTTTACAGAATTAATGGTTTCATTTATTGTTATGTACCTTACTAAGATTTTGTGCTCATATTTGGTTTTGAAATATTTTTCATAGGGTTTAAGGAAGATTAGGGACAAAGATGAGGTTATGAAGAAAATTACGAAGATATTTCATGAAAAGAAAACATGATTACTTTAAAAGGTTTTCCCATGGTGAAAAAAATGGATACTGAGTATAAGTGTCCACTTTTAATGTTTTGTTTTATTATGTAAGTGTTTTTTAAAATTAAATAAAACTCTATACCTAAAATATCTTTTGGAAAAGAGAGTGATTTCTCGTTTAAAATAACTATAATATGTAAATTTAAAGGTTGGGTCCTTACAGTTGGTATCAGAGTGGGGTTTAGAAAACTTTAGAGAATAGTATTTTTTCTTGAGAAATATAGATATCATAATTTTTTTAAAATTTTTAAGTTTTTCCATAAGTTCAATGT
The DNA here is from genome assembly GCA_963277665.1 of Viscum album. Taxonomy (NCBI): domain Eukaryota; kingdom Viridiplantae; phylum Streptophyta; class Magnoliopsida; order Santalales; family Viscaceae; genus Viscum; species Viscum album. The sequence goes on from OY728166.1 coordinate 307,056,546, forward strand.
CTTAGAAACTTCTTTTGAGGCTTTAAGTTATGACATTTTAAAGCAATTAAAAGTATTTTTGGAAACATTCGTTTTTGAGGTAAATATAATACTACGGGGTTTTTTTTGTTGAATAGAGGGGGGATTATATTTGGGAAGTATATATTATTTTATTGGGTATTTATGGTGATCCAAGTTAATTATAGAAATTATTAATTTATCTTGGAGAATATGTGATTAGTGAAATTACTTTTTGGTATGAGACTTCAAGAGTAATTGATGATATTTTTAAGGTAAATGTTAAAATTTATCTTTGGAATACTATATTATCAAATCCATTTGAATTTCAGGTTTCAGTATTAGTTGGGATTATGTTGAGGAATTTTAAGGACAATTATTTTTTGAATGGTCTATGTTGAACATTGGGTATTAATGTTCAATTTTGGAAATTAAAGTATTTTTTCATAATATAAGGTTTTTTATTTTTGAGGAATTATATTTTTTTATACTAACCATTTTGGTTTTAGTTAATTTATAATGATAGTAGAAATAGATATTAAATCTTATTTGGAATATTTTATTATATAGATAATGATTCTAGTGCTTCAGGCATGAAAAATTCATCTTGAATACTCATAATTTTGATAAAAAGATTAATTTGGGGTGGAATTTGATTAATTTATGAAACTATACTTGTCATGTAAGTATATTTCATTATGTTTCTTTTCCAGGTAGTAAAATAATTTCAAAACTCTATTAAAGGGATCTTAAAACAAAAATGTTTTTCATTTACTTTTCTTACTAAGAAGTCAGTGACATTTTAACCCATCACAGATTTATGCTTTTTTTATTGTAAACATTCTAATGACCATGTTCTCTATCACTCAGCATCATAACTTTATAGTTTGTGTTTTTCTTCCATGTCCATGTTCTTCATATATATAACTCTAGTATGTGTTATCTCTGTTGACCTTCATATTCCCTTTCTTTATTTTAAATTTAAAGTCTCATTTATCCTTTTTTCGATGTGGGATTTCAATAAAGGTATTTTGAAAAGTAAAACCTCAATTACTAATATTGGATTCAAAATTATGAGGAAACAATTTTCAAAAGTGGGGGAGAATGTAACATCGTATTTTTTTAAAAAATAAATACTATATTCGATAGAGAACATGATACACCATATCGAGCATAAGGAAACTACTTAATATTGTTATTTAAATGTTACCCTTATAACGTAGATGTTAGAATGGTGGGAATGAATAGTATTAACTGAATTATGATAATATGGTTTACACATTTATATATAATTAATTAATTGGTGACCAATTAATTATAAATGAATGTAAAATTCTTTTTAAAATAAAAGGAAATTTTTTTATGAAAAACTATTTAACTGTTCACAAGTGTGTTTTATACCCATAAATAAACAAATAAGTTTTTTGAATCATATTAATGAAATAAATATATTTATATTATTAAATATAATTTTTAAAATGCATATTATGTGTTTTTTATACATGACATCAGAAAAAAATTCAATTTTAGTCATAAAAGAAGTATTTTTCAAAAAGCACAGTTTTGTCACCTTTTGATAGAGAACTTGTTTAAATTTATTTTTTGACACATTTATAAATTCAATTTGAAAAAATAAACTCTTTATTTTAAATCACAACATAAAAAATTTACGTTGGTTGAATTTTTGATATTTTTATGATAAGTTTCATTTTTTGATGAATAGCGAAAAAATACTCCATTTTAATTGAAAGATTCTTTTTCATAAAATTTATTTATATTGTTAAATTATATATTTGATTAGTTTTAAAGTATAATTAGATTAATTTTTTATCATTTAATCCAATTTAGGTCATTGGAATCAATTTCACATTGAATTTGAATATAAAAAAATTTCCATATTTTGAGAATGTTTACTTTAAAAACATGTTTTCTTGTTCCGTAAATAAGATTAATTTTTAATTAATTTCTATCAATTATGTGTTATAATTTTGAAAAAATGGATTCCATATTTTGAATTATGAAGTCCAAATTATATAAATAGGCCCCTTTTATTTTTGGACCATATGAATAGTAACATTAGTAATTTTCTTATTAACACGGTTAAAGGTAAATCAAGTAATTAAGGTTAAAAATAATATTATAAATATTATAAAATTTCCTTAAAAATCATGAACTGATCCAATTTAGGTCTTGAGCTGCAACTACCCCATGAACACCTATTTAGGTCTAGGGGTGGCGACTATCCCCGAAGGCATAACTAACTCGAGGAGGTTTGTGCCTAAGCAGTTGTACAAAAGTACACAACCAACTCAATAAAAAAGATACAAAGGGAAAGAATAAAATATGGAACAATTTTGTAAAGTAAGCTAAGAATGAAAGAACCTCTCGATAGTATGAAAGAACGGTAGTGTAAACTAAAATGTAAAAGGGAAAAATACACACCCAACCAGAAATATGTCCCAACCTGACAAAACTCGAAATGTAAACTGTTGAGAGAGTCGAGCTCATAACACCCAAGATATGACCACCGTATGTGGTCCAAGAACCCTGTATCCATAAGATCCTATATATTAATGTTCAACCTATCTATCGTTTATATAAGACATGATATGGGCGGAATATGCCAATGTATGCATGAGTATAAACATACGAAGTAGGGTATAAAGAAGGTGAAAATTGGAGTAGTAAGAGATACAATAAAAAAATAAAAATACCAAATACACTGGTATAATGGCCCAGACCTCCTTGGTCCATTACTTTGAGAAAATCTAGGGTTTGGTGTGTTATGGGAGGCAATGGGGACTCATTTCATTAGTTTTCCATGATTTTAGTTTTCAAAAGGTATCTCATCTAGCTGTGAGTCATGACCTGTAGGTCATTAATAATGAGTCATATTGGTGACTTTCCTTGGTGACATACTGACTGTGGGTCACAACGGTGAGTCGTGATGGTGACTCACCGAACTGTGACTCACTGAAAAGTCGCTCACCGAATGGTGGCTAACGAAATGGTCGCTCACTGAATAGTGACTCACCAAATAGTGACTCATTGAATGATCGTTCAAAAAATTGTGCCCCCCTAAATGGTCACTCATCGAATGGTCACTCCCCAAATAGTGACTCACTGAACGGTGACTCACCGAACGACAATTCACCATATAGTGAATCACTGAATAGTGACTCACCAAATGATGACTCACCAACGGTAGCTTGTCACTGGTAGATCGCACTGGTAACTCGTCCAACTATGAATCACCCAACAGCACCTCACCCACCAGTGACTCTCAATGGTGACTCACCCAACAATATTCACTTCTAATAGTTTTTATAAATTCCAATTTTCTATTATATTTTCCAGTTTCTCCCCTTTAACACTTCATTTGACATAAAATGTGTGTAAAACCATATTTAAGTTTTTTTAAACCCATTTAAAATTATGTAAAATATATCTTTAAATACATAACACTTTATATGACCTTATATTATCAAAACACATAGTCTTGATTGTGATCTAACTTTAATGGATTTTGAAACCATTTCTTTAATTGATATAAGATTTGTCCTTTGTAAAGATGTGACCCTTTCATCATTGTACGTTTTCCTTTACTCTTGCTACCAAACATCTCCAGAACTATTATTCATTGACGATATGTCCTTCTACGTTTCACTCGTGGTTCATGTTTCCCTGGATCCTTGTGCACCCCCTGTTTGGTGCAAGGAGTAGGTGTTGATCATATGTTTCTCAAGTAAGGGATCCCTTCTCCCCACTTATTTGTGTATCATGTGGGCTGGGTGTAAGAATGTATTCCATGTGAAGATAGTTGAATTTGAATTTAATAATGATAATTTAATCATATTTAAATCAATAAATAGGATATATAAAAAGTTACACATGCATCTGTTTTATTGTTTATTGATATTATAATCTGTATGGGATATATACCTACTAGAAAATCGTGGTCATTGGTGATATTTGTTTGATCACTTGTCATGACATGGGATGTATTGTTGTTGATTCTATGTTGAATGACTATATATATTAAATTGGTTAACCACATTCATTTGGTTAAATAAATGGATTCCTTATGATTGAACTTGTTATATGATCACCCATAATTTTAAAAAGTGGAATTAAATAACAAGAGCCTTGTTAAATCTAAATGTTGTGCCTTTTTGGTGTGGTTGTGTGTTGTGTTTGGTTTTGTTGTGTCTTGTGCCTTGTATGGTTGTGTGGTGCTAGGGTTGAGAGCATGACTGTAAGGTGGGGTAGGATGGGTGGTGCAATGGAATCACAGGTTGAGATATTGACTGATTGTGGAATTGATGGGAAGTGTTTGAGCACTAGGGAAACCGTTTCAGGTTGTGCAATGTTTATGTTACTAGCTGTGTAGGTGTGGTATTGATATAAAATGTGTATATCAAGTTGGTTGTGATGAGATGTGTTTCTGAGTTTGATTGTGAGTTGGTAGATTGCTTGTTGAGATAATGGATTGGAAAGAATGACTTTGAAGAATGACGATGACTGTGGTTGGTATGGGTGTTAAATAGAGTGGAAATATGAAGTGAGTTTCTTTACTTTGGTTTTATTTCCTTTGCATGGTTTATGATTTGTGGCTTGTTGAATTATATGGATGGTAGATTCTTGGGTAGGGATGGAATGAATAAATGGTTTCCTTATTAAATAATTATAATTGGTTATATGATTTTACTGGGGGTATGTTATGAGTTGTGGATTTTTGTGAGGTGGATTTAATTTTATCAACATATGAAGTGACTATTTCTGGAGTTAATAAATGAATTTAGATGTATCAGTAGAGTTGGAGGTATCATATGGCGGTTGGTTGTTTGATTCAGAACCCATAGGTTGGTCTTGAGTGTTTGATACTATCTATATACCTGTATTTTCCTTATGTTATCTATACACAGCCCACCCTAGTTGAGCACTCTATGCCAAACACTCCCATTGTCACAGAAAAGGGTGTCTTTCCCAAACATCCTGGTGGGAGGATGGATGGTTGGGAACCTACTCTTCCCTGCTCCCTCTTCCAAGTAGTGTTTGCCCAAGATCCTTCAGGCAGGTTGTCCTTCTGAGGCCTAGGTGTGTAGGGGAATGTGTTGTTTTCCCTCGTGTCTTCAGGATGAGATGAGTTGTGGTTTCCCAAGTATATCTGATATGTGATGTGTTTTGAATTCCAAGGTGTTTTTAGGATGTGACATGGTATGTAGCGTAGGTGTCTGTGGTTTGGATTTGGTTTTGATCCCCAGGTGTGTGTGGGAGAGATGTGATGTGCTTAGTTTTCCCAGGTTACGAGACTAGCTGTGAGGCCTAGGTGTGTTTGGGAGAGTTGTGACATGGTACTCTCAAAATAGATGGGAGCAAAATTATTTTTTTTCTATTCGGGTGTGATATAGGGTAATTAGTGGGGAAGTGGTTTAGGGAACCCTATCATTGACGTGCTTATTAAATAACTTTACATGACTTTCAAAATTTGGTGAGAGTTCCACGGTGAGGTTGGGATGGCTAGTATTACTAGTTATGTGATGTTGGTTTCTACTATTTTCCCACAAAGGCATTAGTATGGTTTTCCAACCATTGTAGGAGAGACCATGGTTTTACCTATTGTGTATACTTGTATTCTCACCCTACATATATAAAATGGTTTTTAGGTTTCCAGGAGGCCTATGTGGACCGTTCCGGGCATTACAAGCTCGGACTTGGGAAACACATCTATGTTGTTACTTAGTTTAGTTCTTTTGGTACTTAATTTGTAGTTTTATTATTTTCTAGCAGTTTTATTTGAAAAGATTCATGTGGGATGGATTTTGGATTCTTATATATATATATATATATCTTGGAGTTGTTTTGAGGATGATAAATCTTATCTCCTGATCTTAGTTACTATTAAAAGGGTAATGCCTCCCATTTTATGAGATTTTTGTATCCATGGTGTCTGTCACCACCCTAGGGCCTAATGGATGTGGGACTCAGGATTAAATATCTATCATCCTTCCTTACAGACTCAGGAAGGGAATCTTCGAATGGAGGTGGTCATGATAGAATGTTATCAGATCTTATTGTTGAGAGATAGGATGGAGTTCCGATTTAGGCATAGTGAGGATTGCATGGGTTGGTAGGGAAATAGTGTTATGTGAACTTGGTGTGTGACATAGGCTAGGGAATATTGGATAAGACATGCGATTTTATCCCCCCCCCCAATGATCCTAAGCAAGGAATTTGAGCCTACCAAATGACCAAGTGAGGCTGCATCGGTTATTGGGTAGAGACCATATGAAAGATACATGCATCATAATGACTTGTGTTTCTATTTTAGTTTTGTCATTTTGGGAAATTTCAAATAAATAACGATTAAATGTGTTATATGAGTTAAAAAGAATCTTATGTAAAATTCTATACTACTTGGGATTAGGTATTCCTTGTTCAGCATTTCAGCTATGGAGCATGATCGTCCTCCCCATGTAGTGTAGGTATTGAATGTTCAGCAGGCTAGACCAGTCAATAAATGTAGGGTTGATCAGGTACAGGAGGATGATCAATGGCAGAAGACGCTATGAGATTTATAGTGTCAGACTCTAGGGAAGTATGAGGGTAGTGTTTTATATATAGATACAGAGGACTGGCTTGAGCAGTTTGTGATCACCATTATTTTGATTCAAGATCTGATTGAGTACAGTGTTCCATTGTTAGTGAGTTAGATGAGGGAATCTCCATGTTAGTGGTGGACACTATACTTAGGGGAGCGAAAGGAGGTTGAAGTTTTTTGGGTCTATTTCAAGAAGGATATTCGAGCGGAATTCCTTTCTTTGATAATGAATCCTAAGAAGAGGTAGGAGTTACTCTCCCTCTAATAGGGGAGTATATTTGAGTGAGTGTTGTAGGATTTGATTATTTAGATAGATGAACTGATGCCGAAGGGTTTTATCTGACCCAATGTGACAGCATGGGGTGCTCTAGTATTATTTGTGAAAAAGGCGGATGGTGGTTTGAGGTTGTGAATAGACAATCAGATGTTGAAATAGGTAATGGTCAAGAACCATTACCCTCTCCCAACAATAGAAGATATTTTCTACTAGCTGAGAGGAGAAAGTTGGTTCTCTAAGTTCCACATTCGGTCTGGATATCACCAGCTTAGGGTGAAGGGGTGATATCTCGAAGACTACCTTCAGGTGTATGTATGAGAAGTCTAAGTTTTTGGTTATGCGATTCGATGTTATGAATGCACCAAAAATGTTCATGAGGGTCATGAACTCCGTCTTTTGTGAGTTTCTAGACCAGTTTTTCGTCGTATTTATTGATGACTTCCTAATCAAATCAAAGTTAGAGGAGGATCATACCGAGCATCTTAGGGATATCTTGTAGGCTCTTCTATGCCACTAGCTCTACGAAAATTTTCCGATTCTACGATTTGGATGTGAGAGGGAATTTCCTTGGACATGTGGTGGCACAACTAGGTGTATGAGTGGACACATCGAATGTCAATGTATTTTTTTCTTGGTAATCACCCTATATTGTTGCATTGGTTCATAGTTTTCTCATTCTAGAAGGATATTACTTGAGTTTTGTAACTGATTTATCTTGAGTTGCATACCCATTGATATCTTTGACTAGAAATGAATATTATTTTGTGTGGAATGATCAGTTCTAGGTAGAGTTCATCTATCTAAAGAAGAAGTTGGTCAGTGCTCTGGTTACCAGAGGAAGGGGTGATGTTTGCAGTGTTTTAGGATGATTTTCGTCTTGGATTTGGATGTGTGACGCTGTAACCGTGGGGATTTATATCTTAAGGGTCTAGGAAGTTATGTTCCCATGAAAAAAACTATAAAACTCGTGATCTAGAGTTAGATGCAGTCATGTTTGCACTGAAGTTGTGGTTGAATTACCTCATTGGGGAGCGTTGTGTGGTCTTCATAGATCATAAGATCTTGAGGTATTTCTTTTCCCAGTGAGATATGAAATTTTGACAGAAGTGGTGGATGTAGTATGTATAGAACCAAGACTTCCAGATCTCTTAGACCTAAATAAATGGAAGTTTCATGGCTGATGATTTGAGTAGTATGTCATAGAAGGAGGTAGTTTAGGAATCTGTGGATGCTTGGAAAGAGATGGAGGAGTTGGATGCCTTGTACATAGATAAAGGAATGGATGGTATTATAGGTTGTCTATTTTAGATAATAATGCAATCATATCTAATGTAGTATGTGTAAGGGTCTTAGTGGGGAGACTCAGAGGCATAAGGGATGTACGATCGTGTTGACCATGGTGATACTTCATATGGATGGTCGGAGGATGTTCATAATTGGATTTTATTATGTGGAAAGATATTTGTTCCAGTGGTGATGCATGAGTGAGTCCTCAATGAGTTCCATAACTCACCCTTAGTTGTACACTAAGGTGTTTCCAGGATGTACCATGGCTTGATAGAGCAGTACTGGTGTCCTGGTTTGAAATGGGTAGTAGTAGAGTTTGTGGCGAAGTGCTTAGTGTGCTAGTAAGTGAAAGAGGATCACTATGTACCCAGTGGTTTATTTCATCCCTTATATGTCTCTGAGTGGAAGTGTGATGACATGTAAATGGATTTCATCACATGGTTACCTAGGGATCAAGGAGGTTGTGATGCAATTTGGGTAGTAGTGGATCAGCTGATGAAATCAACTAACTTCTTAGAGATTAAGGAGTCGGGCGTATTGGATTCCCTATCCAGGAGGTATGTGGATGCGGTGGTGTAGTTGCATGATGTTCCAATATCCATTGTTTCATATTGGGATATATGATTTACCTAATGAGTTTGGAGGGGATTACATCATACTTTTTTCACTCAGTTATGTCTCAACACTATTTCCACCAGCAAATGGATGGACAAATAGAGTGGACTATCCCGACATTGGAGGACATGTTGCAGGCATGCATCTTGGACTTTGGAGGGTCTTGGGTGTGACAGTTTCCCTTGGTAGAGTTTTCTTACAATAGTTTCTATCACTCTTCCATTTTCATGGTTATATTTTATGCATTGTATGGAAGACCATGCCATTTGCCTTTATGCTAGATGAGGGTCTTGGAGAAAGATGATCTTGGTCCTGAGGTTGTGCAGATCACAACATAGATGTTTATTGTCGTCCGTAAAAGGATGAAAATAACACAGGACTACAAGAAGTCATATTTTGATCATAGGAGGAGACCCTTGGAGTTCAATTTTAGGGACCTTAGTTTCTTGAAGGTTTCACCTTGATGTGGGTACCTGAGGATTAATAGAGGGAGTAAGCTTTCTCCAAGGTTCATCAGACCCTTTGAGGTCTTGGGGTGAGTTGTCAAGGTGGAATACCAGTTGGCATTGCCCCCCAAGTTGGGGAAGGTCCACGATGTATTTCATGTCTTTCAGCTTCGTCGGTATCATCACAGTGATTCTCATGTCATTTACTGGGGCGAGTTGGATGTCAAAGATAACGAAAAATTCATGGAGTGACTAGTAGAGATCCAGGATCATCAAGATAAGGTGTTGTTTGGATAGATCATTCCCTTGGTTCATATGTTGTGGGGGAATGGTGGCCTGGAGAAGAGTAATTTGGAAAGGGAGATGCAGATGTGTTCCTAGTACCCAAAGTTGTTCTAATTTTTCCCTTGTTCTATACATCCTTGTGAAGACTTTTTTTAACGTTGTTTGTTATGAAATGATTTATTTCCTTATTTCAAAAATTTGTGAGAATTCCTGACATGTGAAAACGGGGAAAACCAGATTCATAATCGATTCACAATAATTATTATGCGATTAAACTAGTGTGGGCGAGTCAGTTCCACCTAGATTAGATAGTATCTTGACATGGAGGAATTAATTACCTAATTAATATGTCTAAAAAATGTGTCTTTTGGTTCTTGTGTGGTGTGTCTTCAGGTCGGTTGGGTTAGCATATGTTGGAGGAGGTGTTCTTGGATTTTGAGGTTTTACTCCAGCTTTCAAACAACATATGGTGGTTTATTATTGAACTTTTATGTCATAGATATGTTTCAATTATAGAAAGATATTAGATAGGTATCTTATAGAGTTGTTGTACGGAACCTTATTTTTCTTATCGGTCGGTTTTGGATTCTCGGGGATGAGAATTGTATGAAAGTTATCTGATGTAATGGACCGGAACTCTTCGGTCCATTATATTGTGAAAATATGGTGTTTGGGGTGTTTTGGGAGGAAATTTTGACTCATTTTAGGAGTTTTTCCAAAATTTTAGTTTCCCAACAATAGGTCTTTTAACAGTGAGTCAGGACCGGTAGGTCATTGAGACCAAGTCACATCGGTGACTCGCAATGGTGACTCACTGAGGGTGGGTCGTGATGGTGAGACATGACGATGACTTGCCGAATGGTGACTCATCAAACAGTAGCTCAGTAAATGGTGAATCACCAAATAGTGACTCATCGAAAAATGACTCACCAAATAGTGAATTACCGAATGGTAGCTCACAGAACAGTAGATCACAGAAAGTCGACTCAAAGAATTGTGACTTTCCAAATGGTGACTCTGTGAACTGTGTCTCATTGAATGGTGACTCATCAAATGCTGACACGTCAAACGGTGACTCGCCAATGGAATTTCATCATTGGTAGCTCACACTGGTGAATATTTCAATGGTGAGTCACCCAAAAGTGCGTCACCCCCTAGTGAATCGCGATGATGAATCACCCAATAGTGAGTCTTTTCCAATAGCTTTTTAAAATTATTTATTTCTTCTAGTTTTCTAAGTTTTTCACCATTAATATTTTAACATAAAATGAGTTTAAAACCATATTTAAGTGTTTTTTAATCCATTTTAGAGGATTTAAAATATATATTTAAATACCTAATGCTCGGTAGGCCCTTATATAGTCAAAATGTCATGTTTTTATCGTGATCTAGTATTAATAAATTTTGAAACTATTTCTTCTGTTGATAAAGGATATGGTATTTCAAAGTCGATACCCTTTATTCCTTGTATGTTTCCCATTAATCTCGATACTAAAAATTCCCCAAAACATATCTTTCATAATTATCCATGCATCTATGTTTCACCCTTGGATCATGTTTCCCTGGAGCCTTATGCACCCTTTGTTTGGCGCAAGGAGGAGGTGTTGATCATGTGTTTCTCAAGATAGGGTTTTCTTTTCCCCTATTATTTGTTTATCATGCGTGGTGGGTGTATGAATGTATTCCATGGGAATGTAGTTGAATATAAATTTAATAAAGATAATTTAATTGGATTTATATCAATAAACAGGGGCTGGGAGAAATTGACACATGCTTCTATTTTGTTGTTTATTAATATTGTGATGTGTGGGGGCTATATGCCTACTGAAAATAATGGTTGGTGGTGGTCTTTGTTTGTTCACATAGATTGATTTTATCAACTTATTAAGTGACTTTTGTTGGTGTTAATAAATTCATTTAGAGGTAGTAGCGTAGTTGGAAGTATCATAGGGTGGTTGGTTGTTTGATTGAGAACCCATAGGTTGTTCTTGAGTGGTTGATACTATATATATACATGTGTTTTCCATGTGTTTTCTATAAGCACCGCACCATAGTTGATAACTATCTGTTGAAGACCCCCATTTATCATGGGGGATGGTTTCTTTCCCAAATATCCCAGTGGTAGGATGGAAGGCTGGTCACCCACTCTTCCCTCCTCCCTCTTCAAGGCAGTGTTAGCCCACAATCCTTCGGGTAGATTTTGGTTGTGAGGACTAGGTGTGTGTGGGTGAGTTGTGTTTTCTCATGTGTTTTCGGGATGAGATGAGGTGTGGTTTCCCATGAATCTTTAAGATGATATGTTTTTTTTCATTCCTAGATGTTTTTTAGATGTGACATGGAATATAATCTAGGTGTCTGGGGGGCGTGGTTGTCAGGCCCTAGTGTGTGCATGCGAGATGTGATGAGCTTCATTTTCCCAGGTCATGGGACTAGCTATGAGGCACATATGTGTGTGGGAGGGTTGTGATGTGGTACTCTCAGAAGAGGTTGGAGCACCGTGAAATTTGTTGTTAGGGTGTGAGAGTGGCTAATCAGTGGGGAAGTGGTGTGGGTACCCTATTATCGATATGCTTATTATATTACTTTACTTGACTTTTTATATTTGGTGTGAATACCTTGGTGAGGTTGGGATGGAATGTATTCTTTGTTAGGTGTTGTTGGATTCTATTGTTTTATCACAGGGTCATTAGTATGCCTCTCCCACTTATGCATAGGAGACATTGGTTTTCCCTACTGAGTATACTTGTATGCTCATCATACATGTATAAAACTATTTTCAGGTTTCTAGGAGGACTGCGTGGACCGTGTTGGGAATTACTAGCATAGACTTGGGGACAGCCATCGTGTCGCTGCTTATATTTGTTCTTCTGGTACTTACTTTGGAGTTTTATTTCTTTCTAGTAGTTGTATTTGAAAACATGCATGTTGGATGGATTGTGGATTCTTATATATATATGTGTGTGTGTGTGTGTGTGTGTGTGTGTTTGTGTGTGAGTTTGAGTTGTTTTGAGGTTGATACATCTTATATCCCAGTAATGGTTACTATAAAAGGGTTAATTCCTCCAATTTTGTGAGATTTTTACACCCTTGTTGTCGGTTTCCACCCTATAGCCTACTGGAGGTGGGACTTAGGGGTCATTATCTCTCTTCCTTCATTTCCAACTCAGGAGGGGAAACTATGGAGGGAGGGGGTCATGACAACTAGGTACAAGGAAAGAGTACATGTCAACCCAATAAAGAGTGAAAGTAAGTTCATCTAAGAACAAAGTACAAAACACGGTGAGTAGATGAACAACCCATCAAGTATTTTCCACCTATAGTAGGAGAATGGACTCATCCAACCACGAGAAGCTAAACACAGAAATCATATTGTATACCATGTTTGTCTTCACCTCACCTAGAAGGAGAGTAACCTAATACATGGAGTGGACACATAAGAAGAATATATATATATATATATATATATATATATATATATATACATATGCTCAATCGAAGAATCCCAAAGGATATAGTATGCGGATCTCCATCTCATAGCTCAGTCGAAGAATAAGGGTAGCCAATAGTTCCAAAAGTCCATAACTGATTCTCAACATCTCATGTGGATACCATAAACACAATAGTTTAAGGAAATCATTAACCACACCTTGATACTATCCACTTTGTAGGGAACTGACTCACTTGAATAGTTTTGGTCGTGTCTAAAAAATACATCTCGGTGGGGAAAGAATTCATATTTATCCTGAGTCAAAAGCTACGTCAAACCTCATATCATCACTGTGTCATATAATCGAGGGTCACAAATTCTAGGTAGAGGAATAATGCCCTGTAACAACATGATAGTTCTACTATGGTCGTCGATGGAGGAAATATTCCCTACCCAGTATGAGGGTTCCACTCTGATGGATGAGGACCAATGCTCAGTCTATTTGAGGGTTCAAATCAAAGTCATCGAGGTCCCATACCTTAATACCATAGGACTGTTCAACTTGGGAAGTTAGGGACCCATGCTCTTCCCCACGGGGGGGGGGGGGGGGGGGTTCCACAAGGACCTATGCCTATATCAATTGGAGGGTTCCACTTGAAATTATGTAGTGAAATCATTCCCATCCTGGCTGTAGGGTTCCACTCTAGAATCCATCAAGGAACCATGCCTAGCATAACTAGAGGATTATATTCAGGATTAAGCATCAGGTGATCCTGCCTTATCACTTCTATCATCGAGGTCACCTTATAAGCTTTTGTGAATGGGAAATTTTACATCATATCTTGAAATCCACAATCGAGGGAATCATCACCTTCTACGTTAAAAAACACTCGAGATATTCTTCTTACAGGCCAAAAATCCAAATTCAAATGAAAGAGATACAGTATGTAAAAGTTTTCTAAAAAGGAAACTCAGGATACACGGTGTGTGAGAGGTCCCGCATAGAGTGTGGCCCCACATCACATCCTAGATATGTCTGTATCCCGCACATGGATTCATCCCATGTAGTAGTTCTTTCCATGTAGGTAGACTACATGACGTGTCAGAGATAACTAGGACCAGGGTTGTGTGCTGCATGTCGTGTCCTTGTACTGGAGTACAAGAGAGTGTACCTTGCCCCATATACCTCCACATGGTTTCTCGTCTGTCCAAATCATCACACGGGTTGTCCAACTAGGAAGGGGTACTTGACGTGTGAGGGGGGGGGGATCTACAAGTTGTGTCCATAATTTTATTAAACTATTTCCGCTGATGTAGAAAGGGGATACACACTGTGTATTCTTTTCTAAACACAATGTGTAGTTAGGTTTTCACTAGAATACTCAAATATGATCTTTCATGTCTGGATCTACTCGATCTGCTGTATATATCACATAGAATAGACCTGAAATCTCCAGATATGGCTGTGGATTTCGTTTTTCATCATTCTTTCACCATAAATCATCTCAGATTCATTGGGAATGTTTTGTTATCTGTTCTTCAATCCATCATTCATTTTTTTACAATATATTAATGTATTAAAACTGAATCAGTCATACTCACCTCATAATGATCCTAGATCTATGCTTTTCTCATCGATCTATTGTTGTTTCATTGATTCGCATCAATTCTAGAGGCCCGATTGAGCTCGTTACTTCCCAGTAAAGTTGAACTGGGACTGTAGGTATCCAACAAGTGAATGTTACAAAAAAGGGGGGGGGGAAATAATGAGAAAACGGGTTAATTGATAGAGGAAAATCATTCTTGGTCAATGATCAAGGATATGATGTTCATATTAAAAAACAATTGAAAACATAAAGAATTTATTTGTACTTGGGAACATGCATGGTCCGTAATTGGCACAGATCCAAGAAAAAAGATTGATCTACTCAATAATTTAATCAAAGGGTGTAAAAACAACAAAATACAACTCCTACCTCAATTTTGGATCAATCCCTAATGAATAATGTGTTTTACAAATACTTGGAAGGAGTTGTTGTGTACGTTGTGTCCTGATTTGATCCAATTAAAAGTTTTATCATCATTCGTCATGATCTGCCAATGGAAAGAGGAGGGGAGCTCTCACCTGTGATTCTAGAAATTATGAGGCTAACCCTCGAAAGGATTCCCATGGTGATACATTTATAGACTTACCTGTTTCACTGAAAATAAAATAATTCATTCATTCATTCATTAAATGCATTTCCAATGAGTGTTGGGCCCAAACATCCTGTTTCGACTCATTTCATGTCACAACTAGGGTAAAAATCACATTTCAAACACTACTGTGGTATCAAATTTCTGATACGACCAACTGTTTAATGGTTGTATCATTTTCTTTAAGAATATATGCAAGTGCAATATAAAATATATTTAATGTTTTTATAAAATTAATTCTGGGTACACCGTGTCTTGGGATCGCATTCCATCTCAGTGCCTAACACTGGAAATATATATATATATATATATCAATGTATTATATGGAAAAATTGGGTCTCTACATAATTCCCTTCTACAAAATTTCCATCCGCAAAAAGAAAAATGAGGAAAACAACTCAGGATACTGAGCCCACACTTGGCTCTCCCCCTCTCATGAACTCTCCTATACATTTCCACGATGCCACAACATGTGAACCAAAGGAATGGTCCATCCATGTAGGTTCACTCCTGTTGATACTCGATTGCCACTGGGTGCTCAGAAAATGTGCCTCTATCCTCTATGTCCAGCTCCCCCCAGTCAATGATGTGTGTGGGATCATGCATGTATCTCCTCACATTCGAAACATGGAAGATGTTGTGCACCCACTCTAGATGTGGGTGTAGGGAGAGGAGGTAAGGAAACTTGTAAGCCCTATTCATGTTCTTGAATGACCATATGATGCTTGGGTATTGCTTTCCTCCTCGACCGAACCTCCTCAATCTACACAGTGGGGAGACTCGCAAGAAAATGTGGTCTTCCTGATCGAAATACAAGGGCCTATGATGATGATTTTCATAAGATTTTTTTCATATCTAGGCCATCCACATCCCCTCATGGATGACCTTAACTTTCTTCATCATCACCAGCACCAAATTTAGGCCCACAAGAGAAGACTCACCAATCTCTTTCCAATACAAGGGTAACTTGTAGGGTCTCCCATATAGGGCCTCAAAATGTGTCATTGTGATAGTAGAGTGATAACTTGGTTTTAAGAAAACTCTTCCAAGGGGAGGTGATCCTCTCAAATCTAGTTGATGTCTAACACGCATTCCCACATCATATCCTCTGACACAAGGATAGTTTACTTGGTATACCCATTGATCTAGGGGTTAAAGGTTGTAATCATATGAAAACTGGGTCCTGAATGCCACCGACATATCTCTCCATAATCGTGACATAAACCACATGTCATGATCAAAGAAAATCATCAAGAGAACCCTATAATGGTGAATGATCTATCATCGATATAACTTCCCCAAACTCTCCAATGAACTTTGATCCCTAATGGTATGAAAGTGTGTCGACTTCATGAGTCAATCAAATATCACCTAGATGGTGTCATGGATCTTTATTGTGTGTGGATTCCCTGTGAAGATGTCTATGGATATTCCATTCCACTTCCACTCTAGGATCTCTATGTATTTTAACAAACCTGTAGGAAATTGGTGCTCAGTCATTAGCTGCTAATAGGTGAGGCTCTGAGAGATGAAATAATCTACACTTCGTCTTGTGTTAGACCAGCAAAAATGCTATTGATTTTCTCTGTATATCTTCCCCACATGAGGATGTAAAAATAGAAGAGAATTATGAAACTCCTGCACCATCTCCTCCAAAAATGTGACTAGAACCACTGTTCACCCATAGAATAGGATGACTTTATTCCCTCTGTATTATCTATCTAGAAATTCACCTGGTATACCTAATCACATAAGACCTCGTAGTTGATATCTCAAATCTTGGACTCTCTCACATGATCAAGAAGCGAATGAGTCAACATAACCAACTAATGAAAATTTGTACCCTCTTGCTTCACTAAGGACAGTTGAAGATAATCTAACTGCTCTAAAGGTTCCAACACAAAGTGAGTCTGGTACTTCCTTCAAAGAAAATTTTCTACAACGTTTCCCTTCCCTAGAGTATAGATTATCATGAAGTTGTATTCCTCTATGAATTCCAACAAGCATCATTCTCTCAAGATCAGGTGTCTCTGAGTGAAGATGTATTTGAGACTCTGGTGGTATGAGTAGACCATAAATTGCTCTCCCATAAGACATTGTCTCCATATCCTTAGGGAAAAGACTACAACTACCAGCTCTTGGTTGTGATTCTTGTAGTTCTTCTCATGGGGTGTCAACCATCTCGACCCATATGTGATTACTACTTAGTAATTATATCAACACATTTCCAAGGCCTACTTTTGAGGTATCTCAAAACACTACAAACTCTACGCCCTCATCTAATAGTCTCAACACTGACGCACTCATCATCATCTTTCTTAACTCTTCAAAATCCCTCTATCACTACTCAGACCCAGTAAAATGCTACCCTTTTCATGTTAGGGTGCTCAAAGTAGCTATAATTATAGAGAATTCGGCCACAAACCTCCTATAGTACACTACCAAACCATGAAATCATTGCACATATGACAGGTTCTTAGGTGGCTCCCAAGAGAACAATATTTCAATCTTCTCTAGATCCATGAATAAACTATATTATAAAATGACATGCCCTAGAAAGTTAATATCAAGTATCCAGTACTGCAACTACGAGATTTTCTAATAAATTTCATTCTCTCAAAGTAAGTCTAGAACCATCCTCATGCGCTCTCTATAATCCTCCTCTGATGAAAAGTAGGCTGGTATTTCATTGATAAAGTCAACAAAAAACTGGTCTAAGTATGGATATAAGACCAGGTTCATCAAATCTGTAAACATGCCGGGGTAATTTTTCACACCAAAGGGCATCACTAGGAACTCATATTGTCTATAGCGACATCGGAATGCCAAATTTTGAATATCAAACTCACGAACCATCAACTGGTGGTATTCAGGACCTGATATCGATCTTTGAGAACTGACTCGTGCTTCGCAATTGGTCAAAGAGGTAATCAATACTCGGAAAGGGGTACTTATTATTTATCGTGACCTAGTTCTAGATAAGATAATCTATAAAAAAAATTAGGCTCCAAACTACATTTTTCATGAACAACACTGGAGATGCCTAGGGGAACACACTGGGTCTGATGAAACCTTTCTCACAAAGGTATTCGAACTATAACTGTAGCTCTTGGAGCTCAGTAGGTGCCATCTGATATGCCTCTGAAGATATAGGAGTGGTCCAAGAATTCAGGTCAATGTAAAACTCCATCTCTCACCTCATTGGTAGTCTCAGAATGTCCTTAGGGAAGATGTCCATATAATCCTTCACAACTAAAGGAACCCAGATGCATAGAGAGATTGTTGTCCCAAGGGACATACTCACCATATTATGGGTGATGGGATATAACCTCCTGCTCGTAGAACATAATTTCCCTGTAATGAGATCTCTCCTCCCAAAAAAGAAGAATCTCTTCTAATCAGTGCATATGCATCTAACTTGTCTACGGTGACAGAAAATATGGGATCATACCATGGATTGTCAATCCATACCCATGATGATTTCATAGGGTTCCATCGTCCTAACCAAAAGGTCCCACGTGAACCTCTCTCCACCAAGAGATAGATCGCATGGTATGTAGATGAATGATACAAAGTGTTCCCTATAGAATCCTCAAGATGAAGCTAATGTGCTAGCACCTCAACCGAGAGCTCCAGCTCTCACACCAGAAGTATGAAGATATATTAATTATTGAAACCTATGGCTACTATTACTTAGGTTAGAGTATAATAAACACATATTGTAACTTGAATCATCTCATGTGCTGCGGGGTCATAAGCCTCCAAAGCCTGTACCTATCTGTGGCCCCTGCTGCAAGCTCTGTGAGCTTGATGTGGGCCGCCTGGTGGTGGTGGTTGAAGGATCTCATAGCGGCGTCCACCATCCATAGCTCCTCTGACTAATCTTCCATCTTTTCCTCTACAGAGACCACCCTATCCATGCATGGTAGATCCGTGATCAAATTGCTGCCTATGTCGTGAACGTCCATCAGCTATCTGTCTAGGTTGTTATGTACATTTGGTCGGGGAGACTCGTGCCATGTGACATCACCTGTCATAAGTAAAATACCACCTCTCTATAGGTTTACATGCCAATCCACGTTGCCTATGACCCCACACCAGAGTCTGATCATAGAATAATCTCATACACCAAGATCTTGTTGCTTGTCGTCTACTAACTACTGTAGAGGACTCAGATCTATGGCACCCACTGCCAGCTCCAGCTAACTAGAATCCCTCTAGTAGAAAACTTTATGTCACTAGTGCCCACTCCAATACCTCGGATGCACATGGGTACAACACTGGGTCAGATCTCTCTGTGAAGTCCCTGATCGAACTTTTGTGCTTGGAAGTAGCCATCTCAGATCATGTAAAGGGAGTAACGTGTGAGGTCTGTAAACCTCATTGCATACTCAAAGACCATCATCCCTCTCATATTAAGCTCCAGAAGATCCTAGATATGGACTGAGCGTTAGTAGGAGGTGTAATACTCCTCAAAGAATAGTTTCAAGAAGACATCCCCTAGAGTGTCAACTCATTGTGCATTTGTGTAACAAGGCTCCACCAATGCCTTACTCCTCCATGAAAAAGGTAGGATGCTAGTGTCACCACCTGATTTTTTGGGGTCTAAACAAGCCTAAAGATACGGAACACGGGCTCTATCCAATCATATACTACATACGAATCTAGCTCGCCATGGAACCTCAGGAGTCTCTGACACTGGAGCTCACGAAGTGAGCTAAGCCTGTACATGTCCTCAACCAACTCTCTTGGGATGATCTGCTGCTCAATAGGTGGAGGCGTTGCTACCTACCCACCTGGAGGAAGGGGATCGTGGGATGGATAAAATAATTTAAAAAATGATTTCATTAGATTAATTACATGAATTGTAAACACATACAAAAATAAATATTGTATTAAAATTTTATTTTAAAATATAGTTAAATAAATTTCAAATATTTTAAAAATATTACAACTTAAAAAATAAAATTGAAAAAATATTAATCATAAAAATTAAAAAATTTTGAAAATATTGAATGTAATTAAATAATTATTAATAAATAAATATTAAAAAATGAATAAATTCTAAAAGTATTAAATATTAATAAATATTAAAAATGAATATATAATATTAAATAAATAATATTAAAAAAGAATGAATAAAATTGAATAAATTATAAAAAGAATAAAAAATGAAATTCGTAACATTAATTATATGAATTACAGACACATAAAAAATTAATAAAAATGAATAAACTGATAATATAAATTATACAAATAATTAAATTATTAAAAATGAATCATAGTGACTGTACAAAAAAATTAAAATAAAAACATGTTTATATGAATTAATTATATAAATTTCAAACATATTAAAAATATTAAATCATAATAAATAAAAAATGAATAAATATTAATCATATAAATTACAAACATATTGAAAATATTAAAATTTCGTAAATAAATATGTATAAATTTAAAAAATTGAATAAATTCCAAAAATATTAAAAATTAATAAATATCAAAATTGGAAACAAAATATTAAATAAAATAATATTAAAAATGAAAAAATAAAATTAAATAAATTACAAAAAATAATTAAAAAATATAATTCATAACAATAATTACATGAATTGCATACACATAAATAATAAATACAAATGAATAAATGAATAATACTATTATTTATAATTATTGATGTATGCATTGTATTTATTTTATGTAAAAAATATAATTAATTATTAATCTTTAGAATTTAAAATACTAATTTAAAATATTATTATTTAATAAAATATATAAATATTTAGAAATTTAATAATAACTATAAAAATTGAATATATTATAAAAATATTAAATTAATATATATTTAAAACGAATAAATATTATAAATGAATAAATTATGGATAATACTAAAAATGAAGAAATATTAAAAATGAATAAAAAATATTAAACCAATAAAGAGACATACATGTACACACATACATATGAATATACATACATGTAAAGATACATACACATACATATACACATATAGACATACACATAGACATACACATGTACACATACACATAGACACATACACATTCACAAACACACATATATACACAGACATACATATGTACACATACATGCACATGCACATAGATATATATATATATACATACATACCCATACACATACACATGCAAACATGTATATACACACACATACACGTACACATACACACATGTATCCACATATACCACTACCACAGATCGGCGCAAGGGGAGTGTCAGTTTTTATCAGCATTAAGAAAAATTTGTTGATAAAAGGGGGTCATTATCAACACTATCTAAAAGTGCTAATAAATCTACCCTTTATCAGCACTATTAATAGTGTTGATAAAGGTGTACCCTTTTTAGTGCTTTTTTTAGCACTCATAAACAATGGATTTATCTGTTCTTTTTTTAGTGCTGATAAATTTTTTTAATAAAAATATTATTAATTTATATAAAATTATTATATTTATTTTAAAAAATAATTTTTATTTATATACATTAAATAAAAATTGTGTGTTTATAATTAAAATATATTTTTTAATTCTTCATATATATATATATATATTTTTAAAAAAAGTTTTTACGCGATTATAATTAAATAATTATATATTTAAATAATTATAATATTATAATAAATTTTATTAAATTATAAATATATTTATTATATTTATAATTATATATTATAATTATGTATAATTAATTTATATATATATTTATTTATAATTATAAATATAAATAATTAAATATATTTAAATAAATATATGTTTCCAATGAATTTGGTTAAAAAATATATTGACGTGTCAGTATAATTGATTTTCATATGTTATGTATTCTTCATGAATGTTCATTTTTACATTACACCCTTATTATTAATCATGTTTTCTATATATGTGATGAGTCCTTTATTATGATCTATACTTTACTTGGTATATGATTCATTCATGTTATACCCATGAATGAATAATGGAGATTAGGGCAGAGAGACTCTCTCTCTATAAAAATGGTGTTTTGGGTAGATCTTCATGATGACTAATTTGGCCAACTTCTTTGATCCAATGGAGGTGTTTCTTAGACACTTAAAGAAGGCATGTGATGTCTCTTTCTTGATGTGTGACTTTGTTCATGTTGTGGAACCGACGAACGAGAAGCAATATGAGTTGGGATGGATTTTTGGAGGTGTGGACGTGTTACGGATAGAGGATAATGACATATTCTTCTTCGTCCCTTGAAGTGGTGATCCCAGTACCCAAAATCTGATTTCTCAGAATTACGTTCTTTCTTTCATGGAATCTAAACCTCAATTTTTTGTGGAATGAAATAAATCATGCAATCATTTAATCATCAACCGTCTTAGCTCTTAACCATCTAATTCTTGGAAGCTTAATGACCTAAGGATGCATCTTATCTAGATCTAGGGTTTTTGTGAATGACATATCGTGTTGATTGGTATGAACTTATTTCATATTAATTTTCATTCAAATGAGTTGAAATTGAGGGAATAAAGTATCAGTTTTTTTAATCTCAATTCAGGGATCCATTGGTTTCAGAATTGGGATCCTTGTTTTGACACTTTTCTGGCCAAGAACATTGTTGCACAGTCCTGGATCTGTGTTAAAGGGTTGAATTGGGTATTACGGCACCCAATAATCCTTTGGAATGTATCCATGGATGTTGTTACCACAATTAATCTTGATAAGGAGACTGAATCAGTGAGGTATGGTCATTTTCCTGCATCTTAATTGAGTTTTATATTTCATTACCTCTTATTGAGACTGTATACTTGATTGCTAGAAATTTTAAATTTGATATTGATATTGAGTTTGAACATGTCCTTGATATTTTCCTTAATGTCTCCACTATTGGACATATTATGTAAAATTATCACCAAAGGATGAGATGCACTAATTGTAAAAGATATGGAAATAAAGTGAAAAAATGTAAATTACTTCTATGTAATTATGGTAAGATAGACACTTCTGTTGGTGTGCAAGAATTTTCTCTTCCTTCACACTCAAAGGATAAATTGGTTTATAACTATGGAAAAGGGGGATCAACCTCCTTTTCTAAGATTATGGTTGAAAAAACTCCTAGAATCTTTGTTGTTAGTGACACGGTGGGTGTGCCACTAGTTTTTTTAGGATATTGTGATATAAACACCCCTTCCCATAATTCTATACTCCAAGGGTGAACCTCCCTTTCTAAATGCGGTGATACCCGAGACACTGATATTGATTTAAGCTTGACAATGATATTCTATTGGAGGATTAATTCCTATATAAATGGAATTGAATTCGGTCTCTATGCATGTTAATATTGATAGAGAGAATAAGAAATGAACAAGGAATTCCCCTTCTTGTCTTGTTGATTCGGTAGATAATGTTATATCTGAAACTGTGGAAGCGAATCAGGCTCTCAATGATTATTTTGGGAAGGTTGATATTGCATTGTCACCTGCTCATGTTGACTATGTTCCCATCTTATGTATTCCCATGGATGATAAAATGCATGTTTTTTTACAAGATATTATTGCTATGAAACCCAATTTCTTTATATGTTGAAGTATATGAACTCTCCAAACATTGATGAGCTCTATAGGAAGATCTGAGAGTGGAAAGGTATGAATACTTTTACATCTTATGCTGTAAATGATCCACCTTTACTTTAACAGACTAGGATTCCAAAAAGGACCTACGGATAGGGCATTCCTCAAATGAGGACATGCCTGCTGATAGGAAATATTCTAAGAATGACACTGAGGTTGATGGTGAAAATTTTCAAGATGTTGATCATGATATGGTTGTTGATCCTTTAGATGCTAATGATCAAAGTTATAAATGGAATACCTTGAAGAAATAGAAAATGGGAAGGAACCCAAGAGGACATGGTGGTCGTGCAGGAGGTAGAAATTGATTAATGATGTTTATCTTTTCTTTCTTTGGTGGTCTACATGTCACTTATACCTCGTATCCCATTTGGTATCCTATTTAACTCTTTTTATTATAATAAATTTTTGGGGCCATGGAGTTTATCCATGGTCTGCCTTATTCTGGTATATATATTAGGTGCTTGGGGGTACAATTACATTAAACACACATGCACCACCCACACAAGTCGGAAAGGTGGTCCATAGACCCCCAAGGGAATAGTCCACCCATCAAACCTTGTATATATATGTGTGTGTATGTATATATAATTAAAAAATTATAATAAATATATTTATGCAGGTGGTGATGCAAAAAATGACGTAGGAAGGCACTGATGCAGGCATGACGCAGGCAGGTGGTGATGCAGGCATAATACCCACAAGATGATGTAGACATGATGCAACACCGTGCTTTTAGGCCATGTTATGGGATTCATATCTATTGGGCCTACGGGCCATGTACTAAATAAATAAGGCTTGATGGGTGGGTTATCCCATGGGGGGCTGTGACCAACATTTTCGGATCTTTTGTGTGGTGTGTGTGTTTTGGAATGTAATTGTAACCCTAAGTACTTAATATACATATAATTATAAATATAATAAATATATTTGTTATAATTTTATAATTATTTAAATAAATATATTTATTTATTTATATTTATAATTATAACCATAAATAAATATATATTTATTATAATTTTTAATTACAAATAAATATATATTTATTTATAGTTATAATTATAAATAAATATATATTTATTTAAATAATTATAAAATTATAAAAAAAATATTTATTATACTTATAATGTTATAAATATATATTATTAAATAAATATATTTATAAATATATAAAAATATTTATAAATAAATACAAATATTTATAATTATAATTACAAATAAATATATATACTTTTAAATAACTATAAAAAATATAATAATTATCTATATTAATAAAAATATAAATATAATAAATGTATTTATTATAATTTTATAATTATTTAAATAAATAAAAAAATATATTTAATTATAATTATAACTACAAATAAATATATATTTATTATAATTTTTTAATTAAAAATAAATATATATTTATTTGAACTTATAATTATATATATATATATATGTATATATTTAAATAATTATAAAATTATAATAAATATATTTGTTATACTTATAATGTTATAAATACATATAATTAAATAAATATATTTATAAATATTTAAAATATGTATAATTATAATTTTAAATAAATATAGATATATTTAAATAATTATGAAATTATAATAAATATACTAATTATATATATTTATTAAATTATAAGTATAATAAATATTGTTATTATAATATTATAAGTAATTATATTTATATATATATATAATTACAAATATTAATAAATATATATTTATTATAATTTTTAAATTATAAATAAGAAAATATTTATTTGTGGTTATAATTATAAATAAATATATATTTAATTAATTAATTATAAAATTATAATAAATATATTTATTATATTTATAATCATATAAATATTTATAATTATTATATTTATTATATATATTTATAAGATTATAAATATAATAAATATATTTATTATAATTTTAGAATTACTTAAATAAATATATATAAATTTATAGTTATAAATATAAATAAAAAAATATTTATAATTATTTAAAATAAATATTTCATATAAATATTTTTATTATATAAAATTATAAATATAATTAATGTATTTATTATAATTATTCACAGTTGGGGGATTACCCGAGAGGTAAAGGCTCCTCATAATCCTACATCTAACACGAGTTCAAATCCAGGCAAGAAAGCATTCCTGCTAGCAGGCTGTGATGCAAACATGACACATGACTGATGACGTCGGCAGTATGATGCAGGCATTACGCTACACTAGGACTTTTAGCCAGTTCATGGGCCATTGGGCCATGTAATGGGCTTCATGCCCACTGAGCCTTTGGGTGTGTACTGAATAAATAAGGTTTGATGGGTAGGCTGTCCTTGGGGGGGCTATGACCTATCATTCTGGACTCTATGTGTTGTGTGTGTCTGTTTAATGTAATTGTCCCCCCGAGCACCTAATATATATATTTTTATATAAATAAATAAATATTTATTTATAGTTATAATTATATATATATATTATATATATAATTTTATAAATATATATAATAATATAAATAAATTATTAACATTATATCTTTATCAGTTCTAAAAAACACTAACAAATTGTGTCTTTATCAGTGATGATAAAGACACCATTTCTCAGTGCTTTTTTAGCCCTGATTTTAGCACCCCCAGTTTCTGGTATGTTTCCCCTTTCCTTATGCTTTTGATGAATATAAATTATATAGGAGAAAGTTGGGAGAGTTTTGGAGAAATTGTAAAGTGTTTTTGGGGGTTTCTATAGGTGCATGGTTTGTTCACAGTTTGGGAAAACTATGCAAGACCTCCAAAAAACCGTGCAATGTGAATTAGGGGGAAATTAAAGGCGCATGGTATATGCACGATTTATCCAAACCGTGCAGAATCCTAGAAGTAACTATGCACCTTGATGAAAATCTTTTTGGCATAGATGGTGCATGTTTTGGTAACCGTTCAAGACAACTGTGTGAGGTTCCACCCTTAAGGTAGTAGCTTGCACATGGTTAGCGCACAGTTTTCCTAATGGTGCACTAGTCCAAATCACCTCCTTAAAAAGTGGATCTAACTCAACTTTCACTTTAACCTACTGGTTTTCACCCCAAAACAGCTCTAACTGGGAATTATTCTTCTCCAAAGGCCAAATAAGGTTCTCCCATCGATTTGGAGGCGATCTGAAGGATTATCTTGCTGATTAGAATCGAATTCATCATGGTATGTGTATGTTCTTCATCGTTCTTGTCATGTTTTCATAGATCTATTTCTCTCCTTATCATGGTTTCATATATCTCCACCCTATGTGGGTATATCTAAGATTGTGGATGCCAAATATTATTATATTTGGCTGGGTTCATGTTAGGGGAAGAGATCTAAGGCAGATTCATGGAGTTTTAAACCAGTTTCATTGGCATTCTTCATCCTGTTATCTTTCACACCAAAACTCTCATGGTGGGTCGCTTCTCTCTAGACTCCTCTTGCTAGAAATGCTAATAATAGTTTCAAATTGGTTTCTTTTATTGAAATTGATTATTGAATTATTGTGAATTTCTTTTTGGAAACCTAATTTAGTGATAGTTTGGAAAATTGTGGAAAATTGTTTGTTTTATTGAATGAACTTATGTTCTTGATTTTAAAATGGGGATTTTAAAATGAGGATTTTTATGCAATTGTCGTAAATAGATTTAATAAAAAAATTCAATAAATATTTTGATTTTATATAAATTTAATGGTTGATATGAATTGGTTTGTTTAATGGGTTTGAATAAAAGAACAGTTTTATTGAAAGGGATGGAATATTGTTTTGAAATTGGTTTTTGGTATAAATGTTGGATGTGTTCATGTTCATATAGGATAGTTATGTTTCAGGGGTCTCCCCCATCATTAGATGCATGGATAAGTGTTAGGTATCTCCCTCATCAAATGGTTCACTAGGTGATGGCTTAGTGAAAGGAGACTCACCACTCATGAGTATAGGGTGGTCTAGGTTACATGCATGGTTGAATACATGGATAAGTGTAATGGAATGGTTATTAAAAAATGAACACTGAGAAATGTATTTAAAGCTTCATTTGATTTTTTTAATGAAAAATATCTTTTTTGTGAAATTGGATACATGGAACTTGTTTATATTTAGTTATAAACTGTTTTAATAAGTTGTTTATATTTTGTTATAAAATATTTTGAAAATTGTTTTATATAATGTTGTTAAATATTCTATCATAGTTTCATGAGTAAGGAATTCCTTGGGAAAACCCTACTAAGTTTTATAGTCACCTCTTCTTTGTCACTTTGGTGCTTTTATAGATGTCATCTTCCGGGACATTGGAAAAGGTAAAGCATTATACGTCTTTAGTACTACATGGTTATACATAGCATGTTTGGTGAAGTTAGAGCATGAAGTTTGTGAATCATGGAGTCTTTTGTTTGCCTTGGATTTTTTAAATGTTATATTCCATTTTTTTATTTTATTGTGTAATCTTCCACTGTGGTACTGGGTTTTAACATGTTTTTGAATAATCGGTTGTTGGGTTGGATTTCATTGTTCATGCATCAAATAGTGGTTTGTTTGGGTTTAACTGTTTATTCAGTTTATTGATTCATAAAGGGTATATTTTCCCCCACTTGTATTGAAACCCTTGGGTATTTACTTCTTGACTTTGGCATCCTGGGGATGCCTCTTAAGGCCTAGTAATGTCTCATTTGGAACTCAATCTAATGAGAATAAGTGGGGCATTACAATTGGAATTAGCTTGGTCCTTCCTTTGTGGAACAAGTAGTCATTGGTTTTCTTGGTCTTGGAGTTGAATTCATTCTGTCTATTCCTTGAGTTTGTATCTTAGAAAGGAGTAAGATTTTTGTAACTTTAAATTTAGAGCAAAAAAATATATAGATAACCTTTTTTTGTTGAAATTCAAGTTTCCAGGGATTTGGGTACATAAGTGTTTGGGAGACACATATAGGATTTTGAAATCTCATTGTCATGGTTTTATCTAATAATTAGAGGATTAGATGAATTATAGGAATGAATTCCCACTAGGATTTCATATTTCATTTTGAGTAATTATTTATGATTTTGTTAAAAGGTAATTTTTTTTAAAAATGTTGAAATTTTTTTCAAATGAAAGACATTGAAAAGAGCATGTTTGAAGTATTTCGAAAATGGGTTGACTTTTAAAAGCAAGAATATATTAAAAAATAGTTAAACTTGGAAGGTACTATTGTGATAATTTATGTGATAGAATTTGAAATTATAGGATTTCAGTTTTTATAGAGTGATACTTATAGAGTTTGTATTTATTTATAAAATGGAACCCAGTAGGTGTCGTAGAAAAAAATAGAAAGAAGATGCAGAGAATGTGGTTTCACCTGATCCATAGGTGACCACAGAGTTGGTTCACAGTATCGTCCATGTTTTTTAGGCAATGGAAGCCAAGAACTAGAGGGATGAGACAAGACATGTGGATCATTCAATCTAGTTTTCAAAGAAAAATACATCCATCATTTGAGGTGATTCTGAACTAGAAAGAGCATAGGTGTGACTAAATATGATGAATTGTATATTCGATTTCATTAGAACACCCGTGGAGCAGAAATTAAAACTGGCAAATTATATGATCAAGGATCTCGCATGCTAGTGGTGGGAACTAGCGGTACATGCTAAACTAGGTCAAGGCCCTGGTTGGGAGGATTTTGAGGAATTGTTCAACAAATAATTCTATCATCAAACATTTAGGATCTAGATAATGAAGGGATTATTCATCCTAAAAGAGAAAAATATCTATATCACCGAGTATGAGGCTAAATTTATGAATTTAGTGTGATTTACACTCGATGATGTATAGAGTGCATCCTTGAAGGCCTGAATCTTTAAATTCAGGCTATGATAGGAGATTCACTCAATGATTGTGGTGCTCTGTATTACAGATTATACATAGATGGTAAATAGAGAAATAGTGGTTGAGATAGACATCTCAAGAGCTATGGGATGAGGAAGTATGGTGATACTTATGGGAAATGGTGGAAACTTGAATGATGGGAGAAATTGGAAGAGGGACCCCTATTTCCATGGTGGGAGTGGTAATCATAATGTGACCACTAGATTAGTAAACCTTCCTCCACAACCAAAGATCCATGAAGGATGTTATCAACATGGTTCCTTTGATCACATTAAGAGAGAGTGTATAACACCACATAGATCATTTCATAATTGCAAGAATATGGGGAATCTTCAGTGCAATTATTGTAGTTCACCGTGGACAGGTGCTTGGGACACTTCTCTAGTGTCGCAAGCATCGTATGCTTTGATAGGATGAGGGTAGTAGAATCAATCTTATTAGAAGAGAAGAGCTATCCTTGGTGATTCAAGGAATACCATGACTCCTCGGCAAGGGAAATATAATAAAGGGAACAAGGAGACGAGTGCAGCAAAGAAGAAATTTTATGGAGCTGAGCGAATTATTGTCAATGATCATGTTGGACCATCAATAGGTAGAGGTACGATTGTAATATCTCAGTTTTTCGAAAGTTATTTTTTTGTTGTGTTTTGGGTTTAACCCTTTGTTTTTGGGCTTTAAAATGTTTCATGAAAGTGTGAGAGGCCTTGGGGGTGTTTCGGGGGCTCGAGGCACGAAAGAAAGGAAAACTAGGCAAGAGAAGCTAGGGCGCACAACCTGCATGCGACCAGGGAAAACTGTGCGGCCTGCCCAGGTAAACCATGAAACCCCTCCTCCTCTAGACAGTAGAATGCACACGGTTTTCACACAGTTTGTTAAACCGTGCGTCTAAACCGTTCATCCTCTTATTGTTTGGAAAAATTACAAGTTTTCCACTCCGGGATTTTAAACCCTAACTCGAGATTTTCCTCTATTCATCCCCTCTCAACCCTACTGACAAACATGGCCGACCCAAGCTTCCCAAGGGAGGTTCTCCTTAGATTATAAGGCGTTTTTGGTTTCTTTGGTTGTGGATCGAAGCTTCAGGTAAGGCTAATATCATCCGTGCTTCTCTTTTTGGTTTAGGGATTGTATCTTCTCTCTCTCTTGTTCTGAAGCTCAAAAACCCTATTTTTTGGGTGAGTTTTAGGTTGAAGCTCCAAGGGTTGGTAGGATCAAGGTATAAGGATTCGATTGAGAGTTCCTTCAACTGCGGTATCAAGGTAGGTGGTCTACAAGTGATATCCCATCGTTATTTGGGGATTTGTGCATGTTTAGTTGTGTTCTTATTTCCACATGGTTATATTTTGAATAACCTTGGCATGTTTGGTAATACTGGTGTTTAAAATGGTAAATGTGAACCCTCACAATCCCCATGGGATGTGTTGTGATTTTCTTGACCTAATTAGGGCCATCCATGGGATGTGCCGACTTTTCCCGGGTTTAGGGATGGTTATTAAACAAGTGACATTATTGTAGTAAATTATAGATCCCTTGGTAAACATGTTGGCATGTTTGGTTGAACATGGAATATAAGTTAGGTTATGCACCTAGACATGGAAATAACCAAAGTGCTATTTGGAATGGGATGAATTGTTCATTCATGGAAATGATGAACGGGTTAAATGGGTTAATGCGTAAACTGACTACAGACCATACTGGATAGGTTATGGGTCTAGTGCTAAATGCATAGTGAGTTAGGCCTAACACATGGTAATTTGGTGAATGGTTAAATGATGTGAAATAGTAATGTGTTAATGGGTTAAGTCATGATGCGGATTCCCATGTGGGTTGTTGTGAATAGTTTTTTCCAAAATTTGTTGGTTTGGATGGTTGATGGTTACTTATTTTTATATAAGCATGTGCACATGGCTTCGTAGAGTGGGGTATGACACGAGGATCTACGCCCATGGGTTGATCTAAGACTGAGGTTCTAAAATACACCCTAAATGCATGGGTTAGGAAAGGGGACTAAGGGTCTATTCTCCTAATAGTTGAATCCACCCAGACTAAGGCTTCGATGTGAGGATATGGTTGCTATGAGGGGGTTAGTCCTAGTGAGATCGGATAACGATGTGTTTACCCTATTGCATGTGATTGTTGGCAT
Organism: Viscum album; assembly: GCA_963277665.1. NCBI lineage: Eukaryota > Viridiplantae > Streptophyta > Magnoliopsida > Santalales > Viscaceae > Viscum > Viscum album. The sequence goes on from OY728166.1 coordinate 307,088,309, forward strand.
TAGACCCATGTAACATAATATATGTGATTAACCCATGGAAATATGATGAAAGGGTAAGTGAGGATAATTGGTAATAAATGAATGGTAATGGAAATGGCAATGGATTTGGCTCTGAACTTGTTAATGGAACCTTAATTAATTACTTGGAAATTATCATTCATATTCCTTTGGCATGCACTAACTTTTTATACTGGATGTTTTGTAGACACCGTTGGTGGTGGCCTACCGAGTTGTAATCGCACCCTGCTCGGGCTTCCGTTGGGTATCCGAGCAGACTTCATGTTTGCAGGCCAGGAGAAGGGAAAAGGTCCTTGCTAGAGAGTTGAGTGGACATTGGTGGCACTTGGTGGAGGATCTAGACTTGGAGTCAGGACCATTTTGTGGATTTTGGCTGTTGTCTATATTTTTGGTTTTTGTTAACTCTTGCACTTGTAGTGTGACATGTCATATTTATTGTTAGAAATGATTGTTATATGTGTTCCTTGTTTATTGGATATTGTTTCCCCAATTTGGTTTATTTCTATTGTGGATTACTCTGATAAAAAGGGGGTATAGTCTCCCCACATGACTCCATAGACCCTCACTGGTAGTCGGCAACCTTTGGCGTATGGGGAGGCACACTTATGGTCATGTAACCACCCGACTCGGAGCACCGGTTTAGTGGATTCTGGGTCGGGACGTTACAAAGTGGTATCAGAGGAGGTCATTCTTCTCTTTCTCTGAGGTCTTGTTATTTGGGATAGGTTTCCAAGGGTTAAGATGTGTCAGGAATTGGTAATGAGATCGTGCTTGGGATTAGCTAACCCCGGTACGGGGGGAAACCCAAGTCACCCTAGGTGGTAAATGTTGTTCTTGGTTTTGCGATGTTATAGATGATGATATTTCACTATTGGGTGATGCACATGTGGTTTGATGTGACCATTTTATGATATTTGGATCGTTGCCTTAACGAAACATGGATTTTCATTCATGCATCATTATAGGCACCTAGGGAGATGGGTGACTTGCATTGTATTAGACACACGCATGGGGTGGGTGTGTGAGGCAGGAATGTAGGGTGCATTATGCATTTCATGAAATCAAGAAATGATGAGATGAATGAAATAACACCAGTGGGTAAGGATGAATGAATGGTAAATGATGTTTAATGGAGTAATAGGGTTTGAAACAAATTGTAAAATGATGTTGGGTTAGTATATGAAATGGTTTTTTGTATCTAGTAAAGATATTTTGATTGTGTCATGAAAGTTTATGGTATGCGTTCTAAAATCTCGTTCTTGGCATTGTAGAGAAATGACACCACGACGTCGGTTTACAGTTGGGAAACGAGAGGATGTTACTGAGAACACTCCTCCAGGAGACGATCAAGAAAATATGGCGACCCATGAGGGTGGAGAAGACCAGTTTCGGGGGAACATGGATCGCCTTATGTAGATGATGGAGTGGGACCCAGGGCGGGTTTCTCCATATAAGTTTGAGTTGACCAAGGAGTTCTAGCTGCAGCTCCTTCTGACCTTTAACAAAGAGGGTGGGCCAGAAGCATCTGAGTTATTTTTAGAGTTTGTCCAGATGATACTGGACCATCTAGAGACCCCTGTTGAAAAGCAAGTGAAGCTGACCGCTAATATGTTGCGAGGCCAGGCTAGGCATTGGTGGGACATTCAGGCTCAAATTGAGCAGGCTGAGGGAATGTCTGGGAATGTTTTTCAGGAAAGGTTTCTGGAGCATTTCTATCCAGAGACTTTGAGGGAGGAGTGGGCTGTAGAGTTTATGAGCCTGACTCAGGGATCACTATCGATGATGGACTATGCTAGTCGCTTCACTAATTTGAGACGCTTTGTCATAGTGTTAGTTGGGGTTGATTCAGTAGTAGAAAAGTGTTTCCAGGATGGGATGAGACATGAGATCAGGTCACACAAGTAAACATATTCCTCTAGAAGTGGTTCGCAGAGGAAGCAGATCAGGCACTGATCTCGAAAGTATTCCTGAAGGGAGCTTCGGGTAGTGGGCTTGTGGTGTATGTGGGACAGATGAGCGGTGCAGCTACCGAGGGTCGGAAGCGACTCCAAGATAGCTCATAACATGATGGAAGTGTGAAAAGTGGCTGGAAGAGAGGGTTAGCCCCTCAGAGTGGGAATCATGTGTTCTGTTATCAGTGCAGTAGGTTGGGGCATATGCGTGGTCAGTGTCCTTGACCCCCAGTTGAGTGACATTCATGTGGCAGGATTGGACATGTGCATAAGTTCGGCAGGAAACATCACCAGGTGGGCGAGTATGATGGTGGAAGGCAGGTACCAGATAGGGGAAGGGGATCAGTTTACCCATATCAGGAAGGATTTTGGAGCTCCACGGGCCATACTGGCAGGGGCGGTGGATGTGGAACTCCAGGGTAAGATGTCTCACACCAGCAGGGCAATGTAGCATAGGGTACTCAGGCAGGAGCCTAGGCTAGAGGGGTAGGTCATCTTTAGGTAGTTCATTTTGTTCCTAGTGGTGGCGAATCCGAACCATCAACTTTTCAAGGTACAATCCTTGTAGCTTCTACTTTTTCTAGTGACTTTTTTGACACAGGTGTCACACACTCTTTTATATCTGCTCAACTTGTGGTAGCGTTGGGTTTACCTGTGGAGAGAGTGTGTGGAGTTATGCCGATTGACACTCCGTTGGGGGTGTGGATTGAAGATATCAAGAAATGTAAGGGATGTTCCTTGGATGTTGGTGGGTATCATTTTGTGTGGGATTTGTTCATTCTCAAGATGTCAGGGTTTGACCTAATCTTGGGAATGGATTGGTTGGTGTTGTATCGGGCACACATAGACTGTTATCATCAAAGAGTATCGTTCAAGTTGCTTGATGGTGATGCTTATGTCTATCGTGGCGAATGGGATATTAGAGCAGGTTGTGCGGGACCATTTGGTTAATGGTTGAGCGGACTGACGACTCAAGTGGCATGTATCATTCTTGATGATAATGAAAGAGGAGAACCGTCTGTTTTTCCTCCTGTGGTTGATTGGTTTCAGGACATGTTTCCTAAATATTTCTTCGGGTTACCCCACCCCCCAAGGGGGATGTTGAGTTCACAATCGAGTTTCTGTCAGGAGAGGAGACAATTTCTTTCCCGCCATATCGAATGGCACTGATAAGAAATCCATGAAATGAAGGTTAAACATGAGGAGTAGGAGCGTAAGGGGTTTATTCATCCTAGTACGTCTCCTTGGGGATCTCCCATGATTTTTGCAAAGAAGGATGATGGGTCGTTGAGGCTGTGTGTTGACTATCGGAAGATGAATCAAATGATGGTGAAAAATCGGTACCCTCTTCCTAGAATTGATGACCTTTTTGAATAGTTTAGGGGTGCATCAGTGTTTTCTACGATTGATCTAAGGTCAGAAATTACCATTTTAGGGTGAGGTCTTTTGACGTACCGCATACAACTTTCTGGAGCCGGTACAGGTTTTTTGAGTTCGTGGTAATGCCTTTCAGCTTGACCAATGCACTGGCGGTGTTTATGGATTTGATGAACCAGATCTTTCATCCCTATATAGATCGATTTTTGGTCGTATTTGTTGATGATATCTTAGTGTACTCAAAAACTCATGATGATCATTCCCAACATCTTGGCATCATCTTGGGTACACTAAGAGAGCATCAGCTATACGCCAAGCTATCAAAGTGTCAAATCTGGATATGTGAGTTGCATTTTCTAGGTCACATCATCTCGGAGGAAGGTGTGACAGTGGATCCAGAGAAGGTGCAGGCAGTTGTATCTTGGGAGCATCCCAAGAGTGTTTCTGATGTTCGGAGTTTTCTGGGTTTGGCCGGGGATTACCGAAGGTTCATTCAGGATTTCTCTCACTTGGAAGCACCACTCTCAGGGTTGACCAAGAACGGAATCAGGTTCTATTGGTCTGAGGCTTGTGAGAATTCCTTCCACAAGTTGAAGAAGTGGTTGATGACCGCATCTATCCTGATCTTACATGAGCCGGGGAAGAAGTACATCGTGTTTTGTGATGCGTCTGGAGTCGTACTTGGGGTTGTGTTGATGCAGGATGAGCGGGTTGTGGATTATGGTTCAAGGAAATTGAGACCCCATGAGTGGAACTATCCCACTCATGATCTTGAGTTGGCTGCAGTAGTGTACGCCTTGAAGTGATGGAGGCACTATCTATTGGGGGAACGGTTTACTGTGTTTACCGACCATAAGATTTTAAAGTACATCTTCTCATAGTGGGATCTAAATCTTTGACCGCAAATATGGGTAGAATATCTCCTGTATTTTGACATTGAGTTGGTGTATATGACCGAAAAGGGAAACAGTTTTGCTGATACTCTGAGTAGGAAGGTTCAAAATCAGGTGGTTTAGGAGTCCAACACCAAGTGGAAGGTGATGGATTTGTTTGCAGAGATGCACCTGGAGGTGCAGGAGGAGGACGGTCAGGTCACTTTAGCTTTATTAATGATGGAGTCTATGCTTTTGATTCATGTTAAAGAATGTACGCTTGATGATCCTGAGTGTTTGAACATGAATAAAAAGTGTAAATGTGGGGATCTACCTTCTGGATGGGCTTTCAGCGTGGACGGTGTTGTTCATGTTCATGATCATGTGGTTGTGCCATAGTGTTTGTGGAAGATTTGATGCGTGAGTTCTATGCATCAAAGTGGGAAGTGCATCCTAGTTTGACAAAGATGTACCGTGATATCCGAAGGTAGTTTTGGTGGCATGTAATGAAGAAGGAAGTTGCGGGTTTTGTGGCACGATGTCTTACCATTCAGCAGGTGAAGGCCGAGAATCAATGCCCAGGTGGATTGTTGAATACATTACCCATTCCAAAATGGAAGTGGGATGATGTAATAATGGATTTTGTTGTGGGACTTCCGAGGACTCCATGGAAGAATGATGCAATTTGGGTTATTATGGATCAGTTAATGTAAGTGGCTCATTTATTACCGATTTATGAGACCTTTACAGTCGACCAGTTGGGTGAGTTCTATGTTCGGGAGATACTACAGTTGCATGGGGTCCCGTGGACCATAGTTTAGACCGAAATCATCATTTTACATCGCTTTTCTGGCAAGGGCTGTAGAAGGTAATTGGTATGCAGGTGTTTTTGAGTACGACTTTCCACTCGCAGATGGACTGGCAGTCGGAGCGTATGATCCATGTATTGTAAGACATGTTGATAGCTTGTTTCATGGAATTTGGTGGTTCTTGGGAGAGGCACCTGTCATTAGTTGTGTTTTCCTACAACAATAGTTTTCAGGATACGGTTCAGATGGCACTGTTTGAGGCACTCTACGGGAGGCCATGTCGATCTCTGTTGTGTTGGCTAGAGGCCAGTGAATCTGAGTTGTTGGGGCCAAGTCATGTGCAGGAGACTTCATAGAAAGTTAAGTTGATCAGGAAGTTAATGGATATGGCTTAGAGTAAGCAGAAGTCGTATGAAGACCAGATGCGTAGACCTCTTATGTTTTCGTTGGGTGAAAAAGTGTTCATTCGGGTGTCGCCAAGGTTGGAAAACCGTCAGATTCGAAAGCAGGGTAAATTAGCACCCAGGTATGTGGGAACTTTTGAGATTGTGGAGAGGATCAGACCAGTGGCTTACCGATTGGCTCTTCCAAAGAGGTTTGGGGGGATGCATGATGTGTTTCATGTGTCGTAGTTTTGAAGGTATCACCCAGACCCATCTCACGTGGTTGATGTGGAGGGTATAGAGCTTGAGGCTGATGCATCCTTGGAGGAGCATCCGGTTCGTGTGGTGGATCATAGTGAAAAGGTATTTCAAGGAAAGGTTGTGCCATTAGTGTGATTACTATGGCAGTATGGGAGAGTTCAGGAAGAAACTTAGGAGTGGGAATATATGCGGGCTCAGTGGCCTGAACACTTCTCTTCGGTGGATCAATGAGGCTTGAAAACATGGCTCGAGGACGATCCGTTATAAGGTGGAGAGGTTGTAAGATCCCTGATTTTGGAAAGGTATGTTTTTTTTGTGTTTTGCGTTCAACCCTTTTTTTGGGCTTTAAAATGTTTCCTGAAAGTGTGAGAGGCCTTGGGGGTGTTCCGGGGGATCGGGGTATGAATGAAAGGAAAAATAGGCAAGAAAAGCCAGGGCGCATGGCCTGTGCACAGCCAGGGAAAACCGTGTGGCCTGCCTAGATAAACCATGTGACCCCTCCTCCTCCGGATAGTAGCATGTGCACGGTGTGTGCACGGTTTGTTAAACCGTGCGGTAAAACCGTGCGACCTCTTAATGTTTGGAAAAATTACAAGTTTTCCACTCCTGGATTTTAAACCCCAACTCGGGATTTTCCTCCATTCACCACCCCGAAACCCTAGTGATGAACTTGGCCGACCCAAGCTTCCCTATGGTGGTTCTCCTTCGATTCTAAGGAGTTTTTGGTGTCATTGGTTGCGGATCGATGCTTCGGGTAACGCTAATCCCATTCTTGCTTCTCTTTTTGGTTTAGGGTTTTAATCTTCTCTCTCTCTCTCTCTCTCTTGTTCTGAAGCTCTAAAACCTTATCTTTTGGGTGAGTTTTAGGTTGAAGCTCCAAGGGTTGGTCGAATCGAGGTCTAAGGACTCGATTGAGAGTGCGTTCAACCATAGTTTTGAGGTAGGTAGTCTACAAGTGATATCCCATAGTTATTTGGGGATTTGTGCATGTTTAGTTGTGTTCTTGTTTCCACTTGGTTATGTTTTGAATAACCTTGGCATGTTTTCTAATAATGTTGTTTAAAATGGAAAATGGGAATGCTTATGATCCCCGTGGGATGTGTTGGGATTGACTTGACCTAATTGGGGCCATCCGTGGGATGTGCAGGCTTTTCTCGGGTTTATGGATTGTTATTAAACGAGTGACCTTATTGTAGTAAATTATACAGCCCTTGATAAACATGTTGGAATGATTGGTTGAACATGGAATACAGTACTGGAAATAATGGCATTTGCAACGGGGCATTTGCGTCGGAATCCCGTCGCTAACAGGCTTTTGCGACATGGGTCCGTCGTAAATAGCTCATTGCGGAAAACGGCGTCGAAACAACAATTATTTGCGACGGGCCCGTCGCTAAAAGTATTATTTGCGATGACGATACTTCCCGTCGCAAATATTAGTCCGTATATTTATAAAAACTTTTTAAAATAGTATTTATGACGGGCCCGTCGTAATTACTATTTTAAAAACAATTTAAAAAAATATTAATAAATTATTTTAATTAATATAATAATAATACTATTTGCGACGGGCATAGTATCTCGTCGCAAATACTATAAAAAAATAAAAATAATAAATTATTAATAAATTATTTTAATTAATATAATAATAATCCAACTATAATTCATAAATAAAAAATATTAAGAAATGATTTTAATTAATATAATAATAGAATTATAATTCCCAAATAAAAATATTAAATTGTTAATAAATTATTTTAATTAATATAATAATAATAGAATTATAATTCAAAAAAAAATAATAAAATATTAATAAAATATTTTAATTAATATAATAATATTAGAATTATAATTCATAAATAAAAAAATATTAATAAGTTATTTTAATTAATATAAAAATAATAGAATTATTTTACATTCAAATATTAAAATAATTCAAATATTACAAAAAAATATAATTAAATTATAATATTATAAAATTATAATATATATATAAAATTTAATTTTATAAAATATAAATAATAATATTATTCATATTAATATTGTTATTTCAAAATATAATATTTTTAATATTTTATAATGAGACTGAAACTACGAATAGAAAGAAATTTATATTTTGATTTAACAAACTTTATAACATAAAAAAACTCTAATCTGAAAGAGGGGGGAGGGGGGGAGGGGGAGGGGGGATGTCCAGATGCTGGTGGAGGAAACTCCATCCCTAAAGCATGATTGAGTCGACGCATGTACTCCATCTGCTCCTGCGGCTGCTGCTGCCACCGACTCATCTGCTCCTCGTACAGCTTCTGCTGGCGTCGACGCTCCTCCTCATGCTGCTGCTGATGCTGACGCATATGCCTCTGCTCCTATCAGAGACTCTCTATCAGTGCAGTCTGAGATCATAATTGATCCTCATACTATGTAGCAGAAGAAGATGCATGAGATCCTCTCGAGCTGGACGCCGACATCGCAGCACTGCCATAATAATATTCGGGAGTCAGTCGAGAGCTGGTACCAACTACCCGGCCCTTCTCAAAGGCATACTGGGTGGCATGAATCTATACCGCCTCATCAAACTGACGGCCAGAGGTCTAATCAAATGACTCGGCCTGACTCTCAGGCTGGGTCTGTGACGCTGCTGCCTCATATGACTCTTGTAGTTGAAATTTAAAATTAAAATTGTGAATATATTATATGCCGTTAATTATTAAACTTGAAAACAAATAATACTGACCACGATGTGATGCTGACGATCACCTCTGATCTCCCTAGTAGTAGGATCATTATACATCCTCCGATATACGTCGTACTCCGTAATATCGGGGTGCTCGACAGCCTATAAGAATAAAAAATAAAGTGTTAATATTTATAGTTATATAAAATATTTATAAATAATGTATGTACCAGATGTTGTCTATGAGTACTGAAAGTACGACTCCTAGCTCGATGAGTCACCTCCTATCTCCCCCGATTCTGCCTCCCCACAGATGATCTCCTCTGAAAGGCATCACTCAACCAGTGCGCACATAATCTATCCCATATGTGGGATGAAATGTATTGTGGTCGGTGCGCTCTACAAGAGTCATCAAAAATGGATACTCCTACTTTCTTCATGTCTTCTCTCCTCAAGTTGTGCAAAAACTGACGAAAGTGATCAGGCATGACCACCTCCCATGCCTCGTGGATGGCGCCACACATGGTATCGTCTACCGGATACCATAAACCCTACAAATAAATCAAAATATCAAGTTATAAATGAAATAATTTTCAAAATAAAAATTATTTATTTACGTGCGTACCAACCAATGGACAAACATGGCCTGCTGCACATCAATGAGAATCTACTCCCATGTGGTTCGAGGCTGAGAGAAATAATTGCGCAAAATAGCGCTGCCCTGTCCGACTGCTATATGCGGAAAACTATAAAAATTATAAACATTTATTATGTGAATAAATTAATGAAATTTTAGTCAAATCCACAGGTTATCACATAGGTTATCACACCTCCGTGTGCATGGATCAAACCCAAGACGTGGACGTCGCTCGGGGATGGGGTCAGGAATCATCAATCATGCAAGACCGTGCCCCCTCCGCATACTCCCTGAAGCACCTGCAGGCTGAGGGTCATCTGCCAGCAACTCATCCGCATCGAAAGGCAGGTCAGCATCTGCCAACTAATGAAATCCGTCATCGTCCATCTGAAAAAGAAAATGTTAATGTTGTTATCAAATAATTGATAATTACTATTATATATATATATATATTAGTTATGATTGTATATAACTACCATGGAATTCTATCAGTGTTCATCTTCATCATCATCTTCATATATGTCAATGTCATCTTCATTTTCCTCCTCAACATCATCTATATCCATTCAAGTTCCAGTTGCTTCATCTCTTACCATTTCAAATTCATATGTGACATCATTAACATCATCATCATCACCGACTCTTAAATGTGGGGTGTCGTCATCGATACTCATGTCTCTTTGTAAAAAAGATTGATTTTGAGTACTCTCTTGAAAAACATCAATTCTTTTCACATCAGTGAAAGTACATTCACTTTGACTAAAATGATTGTCTCGATTTTTGACATTTATTATACTCCACCAACCAGTCAGGTCACTTGATGTAGCACAGTACTTTGTGTAATAAACTTTATGTGCCTATTGAGCCAATAATAATGGTTCACTTACTGTGAGAACACTTTTATATTTAATATCGATGATTCCATGAGTCGGATGAACACACACACCTCTCTCTGTATCCAACCACCGACATTTTAACATGGTTATGTAATATTGTCCAAGATAATAGAGTTCAATTATTTCATCAAGTATTCTATAAAAGTTAACATCATTTTCTCGATGATGAGATCCTCTCAAGCTAACTCCACTGTTCATTTTTTTTGATGCCCCATATGCATGTGTGTGAAATCGAAATCCATTCACCACATATGCATTATATGTTTTAACAAGTTTGGAAGGTGGGTTACTCAATATACACAGACGTTTTCCAATTTTATCAGCATGTCAAGACACCTGAAAATTTGTGAAATAATTATCAATATAGTAAACTATACATTGAATGAGTTGCTAAAAGATAAAGAATTTATGTTACCAGTTTTTGAAACCACTGAGAGAAATTTTTTTGTCGGCGTTCTTCAGGAGCAGCTGATGTAATTTTTGGAATTTGTTTCTTGATATGATTATCATACAACCTATAAAAAATAATGTTATTTACTATAACATAAATGATAGAATAAGTGACATAAACACTTACAGTACAACTGATGTCATCTCTTCACAGTTGAGCAGAACATACATATGAGCTCTATGATGTTCATCATCTGAAAGCCAGCGTTCATAAACTCCACCAAAACCAAGCTCTGGCTGGTTGAAAATAGATAATTGATTGTCTATTTCATCAATATTCCTCTCGTTCCATCCCATTCGGTTGTGTTTTGAAGGATACTCAGTTTCAAAATAATGGGAGCAGAAAAAAGATATTTCCTCTTGCAAATAAGCTTCTGCAATAGATCCTTTAACAGATGCTTTGTTACGTACTTTTCTTTTCAATTTTTGCATGCATCTTTCAAATGGGTACATCCATCGAAACTGTACTGGACCTCCACATTTTGCTTCATATGGCAAATGTAACATCAAATGTTCCATTGAGTCGAAGAAAGACGGCGGATATATTTTTTCCATTTTACATATAATTACAACAACATATTCTTCAAGTTTTCATAGAGCATCATAATCTGATGTAGCTGCACAAATGTCCCGAAAAAAATGAGACATGTCTGTTATGGAATCCCAAATCACCGAATTCAACAGACCTCTTAATCCAATGGGTAAAATTCTATCCATTATAACATGACAATCATGACTTTTTAATCCAGTAATATGACCATTCTTTACACATCTACACAAATTGGAAGCACAACCATCTGAAAGTCTCAAATATGCAATCCACTGACAAAATAATAAACAATTTTCTTTAGACAGTGTATAAGTTTCTTTTGGTTTTAGTAACCTTTTTGTTCTGACATTCTCAAATAGTTCCAGTTCTGGACACCTGCAAATTTGGGCAAGATCTAAACATTCATTTACATTGTCTTTGCTCTTTCCTGGCGTATCCAAAACTGTATGAAACAAATTATCAAGACAGTTCTTCTCAATATGCATGACATCCAACATGTGGAAGACCAACAAATCAGACCAATATGGAAAATCCCAAAATAAGCTACGTTTAATCCAATTGTGTTCTTTCCCAAAACCAGAAATTTTCTATTGGTTTATTGTGGGACCAAAAGTGATGGGAGGTAATGAAAATACAACTGATTTTAACTCCGAACCTGATAGAATTTTTGGAGGGCCATCCCTTTCAAATGTTCATTTTCTGAAATGAGATCTGTTTCTGTGAAAAGGATGATCAGATGGAAGAAATCTACGATGACAATCAAAATAACAAGGTTTATTTCCATGAATGAGCATAAATGCTTTGTTCTCTCCCATACAGTAAGGACATGATTTCTGACCATGTGTACCCCAGCCAGATAACATCCCATAAGCCGGGAAGTCAATAATTGTCCACGTCAATGCTGCTCTCAGTATGAAATTCTGTTTCGTAGCAACATCATATGTACTGAGACCAGTACTCCAAAAATAACATAATTCATCAATCAATGGTTTCAAATAAACATCAATATTCTTCTTCGGATGTCCAGGAATTAGTAAATTCAAAAAGATATATGGCTCCTTCATCAACATCCATGGAGGTAAATTGTACGGAGTTAAAAAAACAGGCCAACATGAATACTGACTACCATAAGATCCGAACGGACAGAAACCATTAGTGGAAAGGCAAAGTCGAACATTTCTAGCTTCTAAAGAAAAGGATGGATGCACTTTATCAAAATGTTTCCATGAATCACCATCATCTGGATGATTCAAGTTTTTATCGGTTGAAATATCCGCTTTATGTCATGACATCATTGTCATTGTATTCTTAGATATGAATAAACGCTCAAGTCTGGATGTAAGTGGAAAATATCTCAACTGTTTTACAGGAATCAAACCAGACTTCCCATTTTCTCTTCTTTATATATCAGTTTCCCACATGTGGGACTACTATCCAATGACTCATTTTGCCCAGAATATAAAATGCATTCATTTGAACATGCCTGAATCTTCTGAAAAGTATGTCCCAAATTTTGAACCAGCCTCTTACTCTCATAGTAATTTGTAGGTAAAACATTTCCTTCGGGTAACAGTGTTTTAAGCAAAGAAAATATCTGGTCAAAATAGGTGTTTGACATTCTGTTATCTGATTTGATAGCCATAAATTTTTCAACTGCTTCTAATTTGATCATCTTGCAGCCAGGACATAATGCATCCTCATCAGACCTCAACAACTCATAAAATTCAGACGGTGCAAACTCAGGATTTGAAGCTATATCAGCCGGAGTTTCTGTTTGTTAAACAGATGAACCTGCAACATCATGTACTAACTCTTGAAACTGGGATGGATCTAGAATCAAGTTGGCATCACCTACTCTAGAATCGCGTTTACCGTGTTGATACCAAAAAACATAATTTGGTTGAAAACCAAAACGCAAGAGATGTCCCCCCAATTTGTCAAACGTGTCAAACGTTCTCAATGCACATTTTCTACAAGGTCATTTTATTTTTCTTTTTGAAACAAATTCTGGATTTGATGCCGCAAATGATAAAAAAGTCTCTACACCCTCTATATATACTGGATTTAAACCAGAACCGTTTAGATTTCTACGTTGATTTATCCATATGCGGTCATCTAATAATGACTATTGACGACCTTGTTGTTCCATATTTTTCTATAAAATATAAAATCATTACTGGTTTTGAATAATTTGTTAGAAAAAACACTCAAGCAAGGATAATTATAGAGTTTACATCAGACACGACTGACACAAACTTTTTATTGAGATAGACCTAAAAAATGACCCTTTAAGAAATGAATATGTTGAGAATAAAGCAAAACCTGTTACAAATATTGATAATTTTAATATTATATAAATTTTTTATTATTAATATTAAAATAACATTATTTCATTATTAGTATTTTTTATTATTAATATTAAAATAATATAATTTTCTATATTGGTAATTATTCAGAATTATTGGTAATTATTTAGAATTATTTGTAATTATTATTCATAATTAAAATGAATTATTACTAATTATTGGTAATTATTACTAATTATTGGTAATTATTACTAATTATTACTAATTATTGGTAATTATTGGTAATTATTGGTAATTATTACTAATTATTGGTAATTATTGGAAATTATTACTAATTATTGGTAATTATTACTAATTATTACTAATTATTACTAATTATTAATAATTATTGGTAATTATTGGTAATTGTTAGTAATTATTACTAGTTATTGGTAATTATTGTTAATTATTACTAATTTTTGGTAATTATTACTAATTATTACTAATTATTACTAATTATTACTAATTATTACTAATTATTACTAATTATAAATAATTATTTGTAATTATTGGTAATTATTGGTAATTATTACTAATTATTGGTAATTATTACTAATTATTACTAATTATTAATAATTATTGATCATTACTGGTAATTATTATTAATTATTACTAATAATTGGTAATTATTACTAATTATTGGTAATTAATACTAATTACTCGTAATTATTGGTAATTATTGGTAATTATTACCAATTATTAGTAATTATTTGTAATTATTGGTAATTTTAACTAATTAAAGGTAATTATTGGTAATTATTTCTAATTAATGGTAATTATTGGTAATTATTTCTAATTATTACTAATTATTGATAATTATTACTAATTATTGGTAATTATTACTAATTATTAGTAATTATTGGTAATTATTGGTAATTATTACTAATTATTACTAATTATTACTAATTATAACTAATTATTACGAATTATTCCTAATTATTGGTAATTATTCCTAATTATTACAAATTATTACTAATTATTGGTAATTATTACTAATTATTGGTAATTATTACTAATGATTACTAATTATTCGTAATTATTGGTAATTATTACGAATTATTGGTAATTATTACTAATTATTACTAATTATTACTAATTATTACTAATTATTAATAATTATTGGTAATTATTGGTAATTATTAGAAATTATTACTAATTATTGGTAATTATTGTTAATTATTACTAATATTTGGTAATTAGTACTAATTATTACTAATTATTACTAATTATTACTAATTATTACTAATTATTACTAATTATTAATAATTATTAATAATTATTGGTAATTATTGGTAATTATTAGTAATTATTACTAATTATTGGTAATTATTACTAATTACTGGAAATTAGTGGTAATTATTGGTAATTATTACCAATTAATGGTAATTAATGGTAATTATTGGTAATTATTTCTAATTAATGGTAATTATTGGTAATTATTTCTAATTATTACTAATTATTGGAAATTATTGCGAATTATTGGTAATTATTGGTAATTATTACTAATTATTTGTAATTATTGGTAATTATTACTAATTATTACTAATTATTACTAATTATTACTAATTATTACTAATTATTTCTAATTATTACTAATTATTACTAATTATTACTAATTATTGGTAATTATTACTAATTATTGGTAATTATCACTAATTATTGGTAATTATTACTAATTATTGATAATTATTACTAATTATTACTAGTTATTGGTAATTATTGGTAATTATTGGTATTTATTACTATTTGTTACTAATTATTGGTAATTATTACTAATTATTACTAATTATTGGTAATTATTATTAATTATTACTAATTATTCGTAATTATTGGTAATTATTTCCAATTATTTCCAATTATTACTAATTATTACTATTTATTACTAATTATTGGTAATTAGTGATAATTATTACTAATTATTTCTAATTATTGGTAATTGTTGGAAATTATTACTAATTATGGGTAATTATTGGTAATTATTACTAATTATCGGTAATTATTAGTAATTATTACTAATTATTGGTAATTATTACGTATTATTTCTAATTATTGGAAATTATTACTAATTATTACGAATTATTTGTAAATATTGGTAATTATTACTAATTATTTCAAATTATTGGTAATTATTACTAATTATTACTAATTATTGGTAATTATTACGAATTATTGGAAATTATTTCTAATTATTGGTATTTATTACGAATTATTGGTAATCATTACGAATTATTACTAATTATTGGTAATTATTGGTAATTATTGGTAATTATTTGTAATTATTCCGAATTATTGGTAATTATTACTAATTATTGGTAATTATTACCAATTATTGGTAATTATTGGTAATTATCGGTAGTTATTACTAATTATTGGTAATTATTCTTAATTATTGGTAATTATTCCAAATTATTGGTAATTATTCTAATTATTGGTAATTATTCCTAATTATTGGTAAATATTGACAATTATTTGCAATTATTGGTAAATATTGGTAAATATTGGTAATTATTGGAAACAATATTGACAAATATTGACAAATATTGGCAATTATTGAATATTGGAAATTATTAGAAATTATCACTCATTATTAGTAATTATTACTAATTATTGGTAATTATTATAAATTATTACTAATTAATGTTACTTATTTCTAATTAATATTAATTAATTCAAATTAATTTTAATTTTTCAGAATTACTACTAATTAATTGTAATTACAGCTAACTATTTTAAATTAATTAGTGTTTAATTGTCTTTAATTACTGTTAATTATTAATACTTATTCATAATTATTTCTAATTAGAAATCAGAAGAAAAAAAATTCTAAAAATTAAAACTAAATAAATAAAATAAATAAAATAAATATTAAATTAAAATTCAGATAAAAACCTTAAATGTGATGTCAATGTCGAGCCGTTATAATTGTAGAACACCACCAACTGAATTCTCGAAGTCGGAATTTTTTTTTACAACTGATATTCGTAAAAGATTCAGAGTGGAAAAATTGGAACGGTTGAGAGTTGAGAGTGGGAAAATTGTAATGGTTGGCAGTATTTATAGGTTAGATTAATTGCGACGGGCTTTTTTGCGATGGAAAACCCGTCGCAAATAACGATATTTGTGACGGGTCCCGTCGCAAAAAACCCTGACCGCATTTTATTATGGGTGGCATTAAAACAGTTATTTGCGACGGGCCCCGTCACAAATAACCCATGTCGCCGGTTATTTGCGACGAGGATAGAACCCCGTCGCAAATAAACTTCACGCGGTTTGGCGCGCATTTCGCGCCAAACTATTTGCGACGGGTAAAAAAAAACCGTCGCAAATAACAGATTATTTGCGACGGGAATAGTTGCCTGTCACATATACTCCTTTGCGAAAGGTATTTGCGACGGGAATAATTCCCGTCGCAAATACCCTTTCTCTATTAACCATTTTTCCCGTAGGGATAGAATTTATGTGATGCACATAGACTTGGAAATAACCAAAGGGTTATTTGGAATGCGATGAATGGTTGAATCATGGAAATGATGAACGAGTTAAATGGGTTAATGTGTAAACTGACTAAAGATCATACTGGATATGTTTTGACTCTAGTGCTAAATGCTTAGTGAGTTAGGCATAACACATTGGAATTGGGTGAATGGTTAAATGATGTGAAATGGTAATATGTTAATGGGTTAAGGCATGATGTGGATTCCCATGTGCGTTGTTGTGAATAGTGTTTGCCAAAATGTAATGGGTTAGATGGTTGATGGTTACTTATATTTATATAATCATGTGCACCTCACTTAGTAGAGTGGGGTATGACCTGAGGATCTACTCCCACGGGTTGAGCTAAGACTGAGGTTCTAAACTCCACCCTAATTGCACGGGTTAGGAAAGGGGACAGAGGGTCTATTCTCCTAACGGTTGCATCCACCCGGACTGAGGCTTCGAGGTGAGGATATGGTTCCTATGATGGGGTTAGACCTAGTGAGATATGATAACAATGTGTCTACACTCTTGCGTGTGATTGTTGGCCTTAGACCCATGTAACATAATGTATGTGATTAACCCATGGAAATGTGATGAAATGGTAAGTGATGATAATTGGTAATAAATGAATGGTAATGGAAGTGGAAATGGATTTGGATATGAATTTGTTAATGGCACCTTAATTAATTACATGGAAATTATCATTCATATTCCTTTGGCATGCACTTCCTATTTATACTGGATATTTTGTAGACACCATTGGTGGTGGCCTACTAAGTTGTACTATAAGGCCCCGGCCTTAAACATCTCTTAATATTGAATTAAATGAATAATTCACATTGAGGATCTTTTCAGGTTTAGAGTTTTAGAGAATTAGAACATAACTACTACATCTCAAAAGATTACAAAGTAGACACTTCTACTAAGTTTCCATAGAATAAAAAAAACTCTTAAAAAGAAACATGTCTAGTTCCATGTTTTATATAGCATTAATTTCCCTTGATCCCATCCTTGACCCTATTCTACATTAGGTCCTGTGAAAAACATTTCAAAAAAACCTGGGGACCCCATGGAGCCACTTTGGTTGGGAAATGACATAAATAACTTTTTATTTAATGTTAAAGTAAAAAATGACACAAACATGAGATATTTTACTAAAACAATTTTTACATGGGGTTATAAAAATCAGATTATTTACTATAAATATTCATTAGATATCTAAAACGATTTCCTACATCATGATATTTTTTTTATAATTTTTAGACATTAAATATATTAAATTATTTATGACATCATGATGATGCAGCGATTACCTCATTAATAAAGGATTTAAATAAAATGAAATGATAATGTAAAATCTATGACCTACACATGTCCAAAACCTATAGGATGGGTATATTTAGAACCCTTATCACCTTATCCTTGAAACACATCAATGTGGGACCATTAAAATCCGAAACTCAATCTAAAATAATGTAACAATTTCTTACTTTCCAAGAGTGCCCCTCCTCTCCTCTTATAAAAGGCCCCCACCTCTACCACCTTACCTACACTTCAAAAGCCTTTGGCTCGGCCAAACCCTGCCCATTTTGTCTCTGCACTTCCCTGTCTTACTCTTTGAAGCCTCACTTTGGGTAGAAGTCTTCCCAAGGAAGCCTTTGAGCTCAAACCAAAGGGAGTTACCCGATTTTGAGGTAATATGTTCACTTGTGTTCTTTTGTTTTATTTTGTTTCTCCAACCCCCTAAACTCTTTTTATTCATTTCTTTTGTAACAACTACAGTATCTTCAGTATACTAGGATGTTGTTATAAGAAGTATTAGAGCTACACTTACACACACCTACATCTAATGGTTAAAGAACATACTATTTCCGTGGATGGCGAATTTCTGCCTCCCGAAACGATGATTGTTCAACATTCTCTTAACACCTTCAAAGGTGGACATTAAGATGACACTATATTTATATATGATATATAATATGTTTATGTTTTCCTTTAGCTTTTGTATTTTTCATTTTGGGCATACCTTTATGGTTTCCATTATGGGTAAACGCGATATCTTCATTTAAGGAAGTACGGACTACCGCCCCCTCAATGTGATTTGATTCGTTAATTCCATATGTGGGACGTATAAAGGATGGATTTAAAGTTATTATATATGATGTTATACTGGAATTATAATATACCTCAATATCATTATTATTTCATCCCATTAAATTATGAGATAGAAATGAAAGTAGCGTTCATGCGTACGTACGACTTACCGTCTCCATGAACGGTTCATTTCATTTCTTATCCCCAAATGTAATGTACTATTATAATTACATATATATAATGGATATATATGATGTATGTTACATCTAAATGATTAATATAATTCTGGAATTAAAATATACATAACTCTCATTTAGTTTTAATTCCATTAATATGACAAAGAAATGAAAGTAGCGTTCAAGCGTACGTACGGCTTACCATCTCCATGAACGGTGCATTTCATTTCTTACCTCTAAATGATTACGTAATATTATAAATACATGTATATGCTGGATATATATTATATATATGATATCCAAATCAGGAATGTCATTCTGGATATAAAGAACCTTTGACCACAGGAACAACATGTAATTGTAAGAAGTCCACTTTCGACTTAAGAGCCAAATATCGACAAAACAAACATTATTAACTAAAATGATTACATAATGTTTATAACATGGCAATAAGTGATTTAAAAGGAATAAAGAACTCGAAAAAGGTTCTTAAGCAAATAGAAATTAACTCAAGTTTATTATTCAGGATGTTAAAGAACGATCAAGTCATGTCGGACCCGAGGTAAGGGACTTCGTCTCAATCTTCTTTCATTGAGGAATATTTCGTTTTATACACAACTTTCTTTTATACGGTGTATAAAACCCTTTGAATTTTACTTTTATACAAAAGGAATCTTTTTCTATGAAGCGTTTTACTAAAAGATAAAAAGGAATGTTTTTTTAACATACGCGGTTACAACGACCTTTTCCGCCGCCGCGAGTATTATTTGGTCTTTGGCTTCCTGAAGAAGCTGTAATGTTTTTTTAATGAAATAAATACCATATAATCATTTATGTATTTTGGTATTGAAAATGGTTTTTTATAATGGATTTGTTATGTCAGTATATTTAAGTGATATATTGTGATCAAAGTGTGGAAATGTTTTCTTTCCATTATATTTGTTTTATGTCTTATGCTTTTTATAATGGTACTTGGACATTTGACGGGTGGTTACATGATAAACCATTTGACGGGTGGTGCCGTGAATACCAGGACGGGTGGTTACGTTATAACCTCTAATGAATTGGGTATAGAAGTCAGCCGTATGGATATTCCATTAAGTATGTATGGAAGTTGGCCGTATGGCTATTCCATTAAGTGATATGTGTGGAAGTCGACCGTATGGTTATTCCACTTAAGTATGTTTATGTCCCAAGTTACCTTTATATGTTATGTGTTCTTTATATGGGTTTAATGGTAATCCTTTGGTTAAAAAAGGGTAAGTAATGATATTTTATTCAGTGAAGAGTTTTTACTACTTCATGAAGGTGAAGGTATTACTTTGATAAAGTATACATGGTTTACTTGATGATTGAAAAACTAATAGTTTTCACTATCTGTGTATCCCTTACTGAGCTTTTTATGCTCACCCCATGTTTTTTTGAAATGTTTTTCATAGGAATTAATGTGGAATAGGGTCAAGGATGGGATCAAGGGAAAGTCATGCTATATAAAACATGGAACTATATATGTTTCTTTTTAAGAGTTTTTTTATTCTATGGAAACTTAGTAGAAGTTTCTACTTTGTAATGTTTTGAGATGTAACAGTTATGTCCTAATTCTCTAAAACGCTAAACCTGCAAAGATCCTCAATGTGAATTATTAATTTAATTCAATATTAAGTAATGTTTAAGGCCAGGGCCTTATAGTTGGTATCAGAGGTCGGTTTAGACAAATTTAGGAGTTAGAAAATTTTTAAATTATAAGTTAATTTATGGTATGACTGAAATGATATCGCATTTACAGATTACCATGTTGCTTCGCCTAATATATTTCTGTGTTCAGAATGGTTTTCCGCAGAAGAAACAAAGTAGCTATGTTGGGACGACATCAGGAGGAAGACAACCTTCCAAATCAGCAACTTGAGATGGTCGGAATCCGAACTGAACAGTTTGTTGCAGTGATGGCACAGTTGACTCAGGATATAAGTGGTGGTGGTATCCATGCACGAGATCAGCCAGATCAACCGTAGAGGAACATGTCAGTGGTAGAACATTTCATGAGGCAACATCCCCCATCATTCAGAGGATCATCTGACCCCGTGCAAGCTGAGGGGTGGATTAAAGCACAGGATAATATTTTTGATGTCATGGGGTGTTCAGAACATCAAAAGGTTAGTCTTGCTGTTTACCGTTTTGAAGGTGAAGCTGATCAGTGGTGGTCGATGGTGAAAAATATCAGGGATATTGATGAGATTGAGGATCTTCACTGGGACGAATTCAAAGGTATGTTTCTTGAGACATATTTTTCTAAGGTGGTTCGTCTTAGGATGGAAAAACAGTTCCTAGAATTGAGGCAAGAGGATGATTCAGTGGCTGCTTATGAAGTAAAGTTCACTTTATTGGCAAGGTATGCTCCAAACTTCATACGAGATCTTGATAGTAAAATAAACCATTTTTACTCAGGGTAAAAGCCAATGTATCGAAGGTCTTTAGCTCCTCGTGAGTTCAAAAGTTATGAAAAACTTGTTCGATGTGCGGAGAAGGTGTAAATGGAGTTTGCCGATGATCAGGTGTTCTATGAAAAACAATAGAATAAGAGGTCTAGTTAGCAGGAAAATGGGAAGAATTCATCAAAGAAGCAAGGAGGTAAGAAAAACAAATATCCATCCAGTGAGAAGTGTGGTAAAATGCATCCTGGAGAATGTTTATCCAAGTCTGGTAAGTTCTTTCGGTGTGGTAAGTCTGGTCATATTGCTCGTAACTGTAAGGAAGATGATCAAGTAGGCAATGAAAAGACAACGGTAAGATGTTTTAAGTTTAATGAAATGGGTCATTATGCAAATGAGTGTCTAAAAAAGAACTCAACTGGGGTAAAGAATCCAAACTTCAAGTAGAAAGGGTTGGTGAAATCCTTTGCAACAACTTCAGCAGATGTTGGGCCATCGAATGAAGTAGTATCAGGTACACTATTTGTTTGTTCAGATTATGCAAATGTGTTGTTTGATTCAGGGTCTACACATTCTTTCATTTCTAAGAAGGTTTCTAGTAAATTGGGAATTCCATCCCAAGATATGAATCCTGAACTTATGGTAAAAACACCTGGGGGAAACGTTGAGACAAAAAGGAATTATAAGAACCTTCCTATCCTTGTGTGTGGAAAAAATCTACCAGCAAACCTTATTGTTTTGCCTCTATTAGAGTTTGATGTTATTTTGGGCATGGATTGGCTTTCTGTTTATCATGCTAAGATTGACTGCAGAGCTAAAATGGTTTCTTTTCAGAAAGATTTTCAGTTTGTGTACAAGAATGAACCCTTGATTTTGATAACATATCAGGAAGTTGAGAAACTAGTAAAAGATGGAAATGAATGTTTCCTTGCACATATTGTTGAAAATAAAGGAACTGTTCAGATTAATGGTGTGCCAGTGGTAAATGAGTATCTTGATTTTATTCATGATGAGTTGCCTGGTATTATTCATGATCGGGATGTTGAATTTACTGTTGACTTAGTTACTAATTCTAAGACAATTTCAAAACCCCCTTATCGAATGGCTCAAGTTGAACATTTAGATTTAAAGAAACAATTGCAGGAGTTATTAGATAAAGGTTTCATTCGACCTAGCACATCACCATGGGGTTCTCCTGTCTTGTTTGTTAAAAAGAAAGACGGCTCAATTAGACTTTGCATTGATTATAGGGCCTTGAATAATATTACTATTAAGAACAAGTATCCTTTGCATCGTATCGATGATTTGTTTGATCAGCTCTAGGGTGCTCAGTATTTTTAGAAGATTGACATGAGGTCGGGTTACCATTAGTTGAAGGTAAAAGAAGCAGACGTTCCGAAGACTACATTCTGTACTAGATATGGCCATTATGAATTTGTAGTTATGACTTTTGGGTTAACCAATGCACCTAGTGTATTCATGGACCTTATGAATAGAATTTTCCATGAGTTCTTGGATAAGTTTGTGGTTGTTTTCATCGATGATATTTTGGTGTTTTCTAAAAGTAAAGAGGAGCATGAAAGTCATTTAAGGGTTATCTTGCAAACCTTAAAAGAAAAGAAACTATATGGAAAATTCAGCAAGTGTGAGTTTTGGTTACAACAAATTTCTTTCCTGGGTCACATTGTTTCAGAAGAAGGCATAACTGTTGATCCTACTAAAACAAAAGTTGTTGAAGAATGGCCAAGACCCCTAAATGTAACCGAGATCCGTAGTTTTCTTGGTTTGGTAGGTTACTACAACAATTTTGTGGAAAATATTTCACAGTTATCTAGTCCAATGACTAAGCTAACTTGTAAGGGTGTTATGTTCATCTGGACAAAAGAATGTGATGATTGTTTTCAGGAGTTGAAAAGAAGATTGGGGAATGCTCCAGTTTTGGCACTTCCTTCCAGGAATGGTGAGTTCGTTATATACAGTGATGCTTCGTTGAAGGGACTTGGTTGTGTCCTTATGCAAAATGATCAGGTAATTGCTTATGCTTCACGTCAGTTGAAAACTCATGAGGTAAGTTACCATAAACATGATTTGGAATTAGCTTCTGTTGTTTTTGATTTAAAAATTTGGAGGCATCATTTGTATGGTGTAAAGTGTGACATATATACTGATCACAAAAATTTAATGTATATATTCACTCAGAAATAATTGAACATGAGATAGAGGATATGGATGGAATTAATCAAGGATTATGATTGTACAATTCATTACCATCCGGGAGAAACAAATAAAGTGGCCGATGCTTTGAGTCTAAAAAGTAATTCTTCATTAACCAAGCTATGTTTGGAACGAGATCCTTTGGTTTTTGATTTGATGAAATTTGGCATAGAAGTTGTTGGTGCAGGAAGTTCTTTTGTTTTGTTTAAGGTATCAGTGATATCATCCCTATTAAACAGAATCAATCAAGTATAGAAACAAGACAGTGAGTTGTAGAAAAAGGTAGAGCTGGTTCAGAAGGGTAAGTTGCCTGAATTCAACATTGATAATGATTGTGTTTTGAGGTTTGGGAAGAGATTATGTGTCCCTGGTGATTCATAGTTGAAGAATGAGTTTTTATGTGAGGCTCATAGTTCCCCATTTTCAGTTCATCCTGGCAGTACTAAGATGTACAGGGATGTGAGGGAGTATTACTGGTGGGATGGAATGAAAAGAGATATTGCTGATTTTACTGTGAAGTGTTTGACTTGTCAGCAGGTTAAAGCAGAGCGGCAGTTATCGAAAAGGATGCTTCAGCCATTACCAGTACCAGAGTAGAAATGGGAAAATATATCCATGGATTTTTCGTGGGATTACCGAAGACATCTCAAGGTAATAATGCAATCGTGGTTATTGTTGATCGCTTCACTAAATATGCTCATTTCCTTGCTATACGAGATACTTTTTCCCTATATCAACTTTCTCGTTTGTATATTAAAGAGATAGTCAGGTTACATGGAGTTCCTCTCTCTATTGTGTCCGATCATGATCCCAGGTTTACTTCTAACTTTTGGAAAGGCCTTCAGAAGTCGTTGGGTACTGAATTAAATTTTAGTACAGCTTTTCATCTACAATCAGATGGGCAGTCAGAACGAACAATTTAGACCTAGGAGGATATACTACGAGCTTGTTCGATGGATTATCAGGGAAGTTGGGACCAACATCTTTCTTTGGTTGAGTTTTCTAATAATGATAGTTTTCATTCTAGTATACAGATGGCACCATTTGAGGAATTATATGGGAAGCAGTGTCAAACTCCAGCATTTTGAGATGAAGTGGGTGAAAGGAAGATGATGGGACCAGAATTGGTAGATGAGATGGCAGAAAAAGTTTAGTTGATTCAGAAACACATGAGAATAGCTCAGAGCAGGCAGAAGAGTTATGCAGATAACTGGAGGAAGGATCTATCTTTCGAGGTAGGTGATCGTGTTTTTCTCAGGGTTTCTCCATGGAAAAGTGTGATGAGATTTGGTAAGAAAGTAAATCTGAGTCCAAGGTTCATTGGACCATATGAAATTCTGGAGGAAGTTGGATCATTTGCTTACCGAGTGGCTTTACCTCCGAGTTTATCTCAGGTACACAATTTTTTTCATGTTTCGATGTTGAGGAAGTATATGCCAGATTCATCTCATGTTTTGAGTCCAGAGGTAGTTCTGCTGGAGGAAAACCTATCTTATGAAGAACAACCAGTCTAGATTATTGATTGAAGAGAGAATGTGTTGCGAAGTAAGGTAATTCACCAAGTAATGGTTTTGTGGAAAAACCATATTGTTGAAGAGGCAATGTGGGAATCTGAAAATGCTATGAGGGATAAATACCCCCACTTATTTTGATAATTGAATAAAATTGCGAGGACGCAATTCCCAAAAGGGGGGGAAGGATGTAACATCCCAGGTAAATAATGAATAAAACATTTTCATATTTATTAATATTTTCGAATTAATTATTAATTTTACTTTAAAGAGGGTTCTATGTTCGATAGTGTACCTGATACGCAACAAAGAGTTTCTTTGAAATCTTACGTTGCACACTAGTAATAAAATAATATTATTTTAAATGGTAGTTAGCACATAGCCGTTGTATTGGAGGTAATGGATAGAAATAACTAAAATTTGATTATATATGTTTTTAAAATGTTTTTACTTTTATCTAATAAAAGATAAAGGCTTAAAATACGGAAAGAATTCAATTTTAGGCGTATGTGCCCTAGTTTTCACTAAAGGTTCACTTATCGCCTATTGATGGAAAACCATCATTAAATATAGTTTTGTTCACTCTTATATATTCTATTTTACCAAATAAAACTCTTCTTTAGAATCGGGACATCAAAATTTACTTTGTGTAAATTTTTGGTATTTTTCTAATAAAGTTCATTTTTTTAATGAATAGTGTAAAATGTTGTATTTTAATTCAAAACCTCTTTTTAATCTAAATTAGTTGTATGATTAGATTATCTTTTTTAATTGGTTTAAATTGAAATAATAATATATTTTTACCATTAAATCCAATAGTGGCCGTTGGAATTAATTTCACTTTGAAATCGGACTTAAACTAGTGTCAATCTTTTGATACTTATTGTTTCATAAAAACACGCTATTTTCTCTGAAAGCGGGAATTAATTATTAAATTAATTAATGAAACTTATATATTTTTAATTTTTTAAAATGTACTTCATTTTTGAATTCGGAATATCAAATATAGCTCAGGGTGTAGTTTTGGTATTTTTCTGAAAAACTTCAATTTTTGATTAATAGTGAAACCACTAAGTGGTACTTACAAAACTGATTTTTCGTTTAAATGAAATTTTACCACCTCTGTGTTTTTAATATCAAAAAATCCGACATAAATGGTTGTCATTAAGAAGTAAAATGTGGTTCAATGGGATTAAAATAATTTTTTGGGGAATAGTAACTTATTAAGTTTTTAATCGCGATTAGTGGTAATGAGTGTAATTTAGGGTAAAAATAATGTTTTAATAATATGAAATGAACATGACACATGTTCTAACCTCATAGGATGTGTCATGGTCGACCTAGAAAATCCATGGGTCAACCTAGGGACCCCATGGAGCCACTTCGGTTGGGAAACGACACAGATAACTTTGTATTTAATGTTAAAGTAAAAATGACACAAACATGAGATGTTTTACTAAAAAACAATTTACATGGGGTTATACCTGTCAGAATTTTTTCTATAAATCTTAATTATAAAGGTAAAATTATTTCCTACATCATTATATTTTTTTTATAATTTTTAGACATTAAATATATTAAATTATTTATGACATCATGATGATGTAGGGATTACCTCATTAATAAAGGATTTAAATAAAATGAAAAGATAATGTAACATCTATGACCTACACATGTCCAAAACCTACTGGATGGGTATATTTCAAACCCTTATCACCTTATCCTTGAAACACATCAATCTGGGACCATTAAAATCCGAAACTCATTCTAAAATAAAGTAACATTTCCTTACCTTCCAAGAGTGCCCCTCCTCTCCTCTTATAAAAGGCCCCCACCTCTACCACCTTACCCACACTTCAAAAGCATTTGGCTCGGCCAAACCCTGCCCATTTTGTCTCTCAAATTCTCTCTCTTACTCATTGAAGCCTAAATTTGGGAATAAGTCTTCCCAAGGAAGCCATTGTGCTCAAACCAAAGGGAGTTACCCGATTTTGAGGTAATGTGTTCACTTGCGTTCTTTGGTTTTATTTTGCTTCTCCAACCCCCTAAAATATTTTTATTCATATCTATTGTAACAACTCCAGTATTTCCAATATAATAGGATGTTTTTATAAGAAGTATTCTAGCTACACATACACACACCTACATCTAATGGTTAAAGAACATATTATTTCCGTTGATGGCGAATTTCTGCCTCCCGAAACGATGATTGTTCAACATTCTTTTAACACCTTCAAAGGTGGACATTAAGATGACACTATATTTATATATGATATATAATATGTTTATGTTTTACTTAATCTTATGTATTTTTCATTCTGGGCATACCTTTTTGGTTTCCATTTTGGGTAAACGCGATATCTTCATTTAAGGAAGTGCGGACTACCGCCCCTCAAAGTAATTTGATTCGTTAATGCCATATGTGGGACGTATAAAGGATGGATTTAAAGTTATTAGATATGATGTTATACTGGAATTATAATATACCTCTAAATCATTATTATTTCATCCCATTAAATTATGAGATAGAAATGAAAGTAGCGTTCATGCGTACGTACGGCTTACCGTCTCCATGAACGGTGCATTTCATTTCTTATCCCCAGATGTAATGTACTATTTTTAGTACATATATATAATGGATATATATGATTTATGTTACATCTAAATTATTAATATAATTCTGGAATTAAAATATACATACCTCTCATTTAGTTATAATTCCATTAATATGACAAAGAAATGAAAGTAGCGTTCGTGCGTACGTACAACTTACCGTCTCCATGAATGGTGCATTTCATTTCTTACCTCTAAATGATTATGTAAAATTATAAATACATGTATATGCTGGATATATATGATATATATGATATCTAAATCAGGAATGTCATTCTGGATATAAAGAACCTTTGACCACATGAACAACATCTTATTGTAAGAAGTCCACTTTCGACTTAAGAACCAAATATCGACAAAACAATCATTATTAACTTAAATGATTAAATAATGTTTATAAAATGGAAATAAGTGATATAAAAGGAATAATGAACTCTAAAAAGGTTCTTAAGAAAATAGAAATTAACTCAAGTTTATTATTCAGGACGTTAAAGAACGATCGAGTCAAGTCGGACCCGATGTAAGGGACTTCGTCTCAATCTCCTTTCCTTGAAAAATATTTCATTTTATACACAACATTCTTTTATACGGCGTATAAAACCATTTTACTTTTACTTTTATACAAAATGAATCTTTTTCTATGAAGCGTTTTACTAAAAGACAAAAAGGAATGTTTTTTTAACGTACGCGGTGACAACGACCTTTTCCGCCAACGCGAGTACTATTTGGTCTTTGGCTTCCTGAACAAGCCATAATGTGTTTCTAAATGAAATAAATACCATATACTCTTTTATGTATTTTGGTATTGAAAATGGTTTTTTATAATGGATTTGTTATGTCAATATATTTAAGTGATATATTGTGATCAAAGTGTGGAAATGTTTTCTTTCCATTATATTTGTTTTATGTATTATGATTTTTATAATGGTACATGGACATTTGACGGGTGGTTACGTGATAAATCATATGACGGGTGGTGCCGTGAATACCAGGACGGGTGGTTACGTTATAACCTCCAATTCATTGGGTATGGAAGTCGGTCGTATGGCTATTCCATTAAGTATGTATGGAAGTTGGCCGTATGGGTATTCCATTAAGTGATATGTGTGGAAGTCGACCGTATGGTTATTCCACTTAAGTATGTTTATGTCCCAAGTTACCTTTATATGTTATGTGTTCTTTATATGGGTTTTATGGTAATCCTTTGTTTACAAAATGTTAGTAATGATATTTTATTTAGTGAAGAGTTTTTACTACTTCGTTAAGGTGAAGGTATTACTTTGATAAAGTATACATGGTTTACTTGATGTTTGAAAAAATAACAGTTTTCATTCTCTGTGTATCCCTTACTGAACATTTTATGCTCACCCCATGTTTTTTTGAAATTTTTTTCACATGACATAATGTGGAATAGGGTCAAGGTTGGGATCAAGGGAAAGTCATGCTATATAAAACATGGAACTAGACATGTTTCTTTTTAAGAGTTTTTTTATTCTATGGAAACTTAGTAGAAGTGTCTACTTGGTAATCTTTTGAGATGTAACAGTTATGTCCTACTTCTCTAAAACTCTAAACCTGAAAAGACCCTCAATGTGAATTATTCATTTAATTCAATATTAAGTAAAGTTTATGGTTGGGGCCTTATATGTACTCACACCCTACTCGGGCCACCTTTGGGTACCCGAGTAGACTTCATGTTTGTAGGTCAGGAGAAGGGCAATGGTTCTTTCTTGATAGTTGAGTGAACATGGGTAGCACTTGGTAGAGGTTCTGGACTTGGAGTGGGGACCATTTTGGGGGTTTTGGCCGTTCTCTTTATTTTGGGTTTTTGTTCACTCTTACACTTGTAGTATGACATGAAATATTTATTCTTTGAAATGATTATTATACATGTTCCTTGTTTATTGGTTATTGTTTTGGCTATTTGGTTTATTTCTGTTATGGATTACTCTGATAAAAATGGGTTATAGTCTCCCCACTTGACTCCATAGACCCCCACTGCTGTTCGGCAACCTTTGGCGTACGGGGAGGCACACTTAAGGTCATGTAACCACCCATCTCAGAGCACCGGTTTAGTGGATTCCGAGTCGAGGATGTTACAACAATTCTTTTTAATTATACCCTTATGAAAGTGTTGTTTGATACTGGTGCATCAAATTCCTTCATTGCTTCTCGTGCTATAGATTTTCTTTGTTTAAAACTTGATATGATTCCTTCTATGATAAAACTTCAAACTTCTCTTAGAGAAATAGAATGTCAAGCCTTTCTATATAGAGAACGTTGTATAAATATTGATGGAGTTAAGGTGAAATGGAATTTATATATGATGGACATGGATATATATGATGTAATACTATGTATGGATTGGTTGACAATGTTCAAGTCTCACACTGACTGTTATAGAAGGATCATTAGTGTTGTGATAGAGGATGGAATCTAGAACCTATTTCAAGGAGACAGGGTTGTAAAGATTTGTGCAACAAGATTGTTGGCACCAGGACTAGGAATTATCTCTTACCTATTGGTGGAATTGACTTGGGAATAAATGGAAGAAATCAATGATAACAATTTTTTAGCAATCATAGATCAATTTCCAGATGTTTTTCCAATAAACATCTCAGGGTTACCAACTCTAATGGAAGGGGAGTTTATGATTGATCTCCTTATATGGACAAGTCCTATTTTCCCTTCCCTATTATAGGATGACACCAATGGGGTTAAGAGAATTTGAAGTTCAATTGGAGGAGATGGAAATCCAAGGTTTCATTTGAATGATCACGTCTCTGTGGGCAACACCAATCTTGTTCACGAAGAATGAAAATGGAATTATAAGGTTGTACGTCAATTATCAAAAGCATAACCAAGTTACGATAAAGAATCGGTGTCCACTACCATGCATTGATGATATATTTGATCAGTTAAGGGGTGCCCAATGTTACTCTAAGATTTAATTGTGATTAAGATATCACCAACTACAAGTTCATAAGGAGGATATTCTGAAGACAGTTTCTAGAAGCAGATATATCCATTATGAATATGTGGTAATGCCTTTCGATCTTACAAATTCACCAACAGTCTTTATAGTATTTATGAATTAGTTATTTTAGTGATATTTTAATTCTATTATTGTGGTGTTTGTGGATTACATATTGGTGTATTCATGTATAAGGTCTGAGCATGAGCAACACTTGGTGGGATTTTTGGGAATCATGAGAGATCATAGTTTTTATGAAAAACTGTCAAAGTGTAATTTTTAGATAAAATATGTATGATTTATTAGACATATCATTTATGAAAAATGTGTTTCAGTTGATTCCTAGAAGATATATGTTATTATCTCTTGGCAACAACAAAAAATATTTATGATACAAAACTTCTTTGGTCTTGTTGGTTATTATCGACTTTTTGTTCATGAATTCTCATGACTAGCATTGCCCATGAAAACATTGACAAATAATAACATTTCATTTCAATGGATTGATGAATACAAAAAGTTTTTTAAAGAGTTTAATTTTCATCTTACATCAACACCTAACATGATTTTTATGGAATCAGGATAGGGGTTCGGGGTGTACTATGATGCTTCGGGATTTGGGTTCAGATGTGTTCTCATTCAAGGGGACCATGTTGTTTCTTATAGTTCAATGCAATTGAGAGTGCATGAGAAGAATTACACAACACATTATTTGGAGTTAACAGCGGTCATCCATGCTTTGAAGAATTGGAATCGTTATCTCTTCAGTAATAAATTTATAGTGTTCACATATCATAAGAGCTTAAAGAACATTTTCTCACAACAAGATTTAAATGTGAGGAAAAGAAGATGGTTGAAGTATATTTGAATGTTTGAATTCTAAATGATGTACACATTGGGTAAATAAAATTTAGTGGAATATGCACTAAGAAGGAATTCGTATGCATGGTTAGAGAAAGAAGATTATATCAAGTTGTATCAGAAGTTGGTCCTAAATGACATGTATGTGGAATGTGAAGACGGAGGTGATTTTTCAGTTTAATTTGTAGTTTATATGATTCCTAAATTGGTAAAGATGGTTAAGGAGACAAAAATATCTATTTTAGAATGCCTAGTTATGAGTTAAAAACTTTATAGTGGGGATACAATTGAGAATTGGAAACATAATGGGTGTTCAGTGTCGTGGTTCAGAAATTGGATGGTTGTACCAATGGATTGTTAAGAATAAATTCTTTATGATTACCACCATTCGAGATGGGATATCCATCCAGGAATACCTAATATGTATAAGTCATTGAAGGTGTAGTATTGGTGGATCGACATGAAATGTAAAGTGACTGAGTTTATTTCAAAGTGTTTAACTTGTTATCTAGTAAAGGAAGAGAATCAATTACTAGAAGGTGTGTTGTAGTCCTTACCCATTGGAAATTGGAGAATATCATGATGGATTTTGTTACAGGTCCCCCAAGACTGGTTCGAAAACACGATTACATATGGGTGATAGTGGATCGGCTTACCAAGGAATCTAATTTCATCCCTATTCATAGAACCTATAAATTAGATGATCTATCCAAAATTAGTATATGAGAAGATCTAAAGAAACATTTCATACCAATTTTGATTATATCAGATAGAGATCTGAGGTTTACATATCATTTCTGGAAATCCTTAATGAAATCCCTTGGGACTCAATTGACTTTGAGTATCTGTATTATCCTCAAACAGATTTCTAATCTAAAATAATGATACAAACATTGGAATACATGTTGTGGGCTTGTGTGATGTATTTTGATGGCTGGTGGGAAGCACATGTTTCATTGACAGGGTTATCTTATAACAAGAGTTACCATTCCGTGATACACATGCTTCTGTTTGAAGCATTTTATGGGTGTCCTTGTCATTCTCCACTTTGTTGGGTGGAAACAGGTGGTACATCACTAGTTAGGCTGAGCCATATCCAAGAAACAATGGAGAAAATTCACTTGATCAGAAAATGGATGGAGATGGCTATAATTTTTCAGAAATCATATGTGGATCATCATCGAAATCCATTGTCATTTGTAATGAGTTATCGTGTGTTCTTTTGGATTTCTCCACGTCTTGGACATAAATTTTTTGGGGAGAAGTGCATGTTATCTCCTCGATACATAGAACCTTTTGAGATAATGGAATGGTTAGTATAGGTGGTCTATCAGTTGGAATTTCCACCGTGGTTTAGTGAAGTGCATAATTTATTCTATATATCTCAGTTGAAAAAGTATCAACTTGATCTTGACCATGTGATTAGATGGGATCATGTTGACCTAGATCTGGATGCTTCATTGGTATATATCCTAGTGCAAATTTTGGAAAATAAAGAGAAATTATTGTGTGGAAAATCATCGGTATAATGTTGGTTTTATGGAAACATGGTTAGATGTAGGAAGAGACTTGGGAATACGAAAAGGAAATGAAAATTCAATGCCTGAAACTATTTTTAGGTAATTGTGATTTTCTACTTTCCAAGTACGGAAAGACCAATTGTGGGTAGAATGTATCACCCCTAGTTACTAGTATATACCCACTTTACTTATGCATTTGATGTATATAAAGTATAAGTGTGAAATTTGGTAGAGTTTGGGAGAACATGTAAAGTGTTTTGGGGGTTTTTATATAGATTCATGGTTTGCGCATGGTTTAGGAAAACCATGTAATACCTCCAAGAAATCATGCATAGCGAAATAGGTGGAAAATGAGAGGCGCACGTTCTATGCACGATTTATCCAAACTGTACCAAGGCCTAATAGTAACCATACACCTCAAGGAAGAGATTTTTTTCAGGGTTGGTGCATGGTTCGGTAACCGTGTGAGGAATCATTCAAGGTTCAACCTTAGGGAAGTATCTTGTGAATGGTTTGCATAAACGTGCATCTAAACCGTTAGCAGGTCAAAATCACCTCCTTAAAAAGTGGATCTAACTCGGCTATCACTTTAACCTACTTTCCCCCCTCCAAATAGCACCAACATGGTATTTTTCTTCTCCAAAGGCCAAATAAGGTTCTCCCATTAATTCAGAGGTGATCTGGATGCTTCTCTTTGTGATTATAATCCGATTCATCATGGTATGTGCTCATTATTCACCATTCTGGTCACGTTTTATTAGATCTAATTCGTTCATATTATCTGTTTCCTAGATATACACCCACTGTGGGTAGATCTAAGATTTTGGATGCGAAATATGAATACATTTGTCTTGTTTCATGTTAAGGGGAGATATATGTGGTGGCTTTTTGGAGTTCTATCCTAATTTCATTGGCGTACTTCATCCGTTTATCATTTTCTCTAAAGATCTCGAGGTAGGTGGCTTCTCTCTTGACTCCTCTTATTAGAACTATTGATCTTATTTTCAAATTGGTTTCTTTGATTGAAATTTATTTTTTGATTTATTGTGAATTTCTTTTTGGAAACCCTCTTTAGTGACGATTTGGAAAATTATGGAAAATTGGGTGTTTTATGGAATGAAATTTGGTTCTTGATTTTTAAATGTAGATTTTAAAATTGGGATTTTTTTGAAATTATGGTAAATAGATTTAATCGAAATGTTTTCAATAAATATGTTGATTTTATTGAAATAGAATGGTTGATTGGAATTTTTTTTGTTTAATGGGTTTCAATAAAAGAATGATTTTATTGAAAAAGGTGAAATGATGTTTTGAAATTGGGTTTTAGCATAAATGTTGGATGTGTTCATGTGCCGAAGGATGGATAAGGGTCAAAAGTCTCCCCCATCATTAGCATGATGGATAAGGGTTAGGTCTCTCCCCCATCAAATGGTTCACTAGGTGACGACTTAGTCAAAGGATGACTCACCACTCACGAGTATAGAGAGGTACAGGTTAAATGCATGGTTGGATGTGTGGATAAGTGGAATGGAATGTTTATTCCAAAATGGATATTGTGTAATAGATTTAAATGTTTGTTTTGTTTTTTCATGAAAAATAGTTTTTCTAGAAAATTGAATAACATGGAACTTGTTTATATTTAGTTATAAACATTTTTTAAAAGTTGTTTGTATTTTTTATGAACTATTTAGAAACTTGTTTTATATAAATTATTTTATATAAATGTTTCTAACTTTTCTATCCAAGTTAAATGAGTAGGTAAGTCATTGGGGAAAACCTAATGAGTTTTACACTCACCCATGCTTTGGCAGATTAGCACTTTTCAAATGTCATCTTCTGGGACATGGGAAAAGGTAAAGTATCACATGTCTTTAGTACTACCTCATGATATTTGGGATGTTTGTTCATGTTGGAGCATGAATCTTGTGGAGCATGGAGTCTTTTTGTAGTATTGGATTTTTTTATTAGTTATCTTCTACTCTTTTATTTGATTTTGTAATCTTTAATTGTGGTATTTGGTTTTAACATGTTTTTTAATAATGGATTGTTGGGTATACTTTCATTATTCATGCATCATATAGTGGTTTGTTTGGGGTTGATTGTTTATTCAGTTTTCTTTATTATTAAATGGAAAATCTTCCCCCACTTGTATTGAAACGCCTTAGCATTTATTGTCTGTGTTTGGAATCTTGGAGATGTCACTTAAGTCATAGTAATGTCTCATTTCCCGCTCAATCCAATTCGGATAATTTGGACATTACGTTGATAAATTTGTATCATTATCAACACTAAAAAAGTGTTCACTAATGTAGGTTTTATCAGTGGTTTCTATTTTAGTAATGATAAAACATACCTTTATCAGTGATTTTTT
Source organism: Viscum album (assembly GCA_963277665.1). Taxonomy (NCBI): domain Eukaryota; kingdom Viridiplantae; phylum Streptophyta; class Magnoliopsida; order Santalales; family Viscaceae; genus Viscum; species Viscum album. The sequence continues at coordinate 307,123,773 of OY728166.1, forward strand.
AAAACTAATGATAAAAGTTCTACCCTGATGTTATAAAAATAACCCTCACAATATCCTTTCATCGCACCATCAATGCTTTTGCAGAACTGTCTCCCTACCCTACCACCCTCTCTCCCTACTCTGTTGCCCTCTTTCCCAACCTCATCTTCTCCTTATCGTTCTCCATAATCATCGTCGTTTCTCCCTACCTTGTTATCATCCCTCCTACCACCATCGCTCCCTGCACTACTGCCATCCCTCCCTGTTGGTGTGACTCCCTACTGGTGTCACTCCTATCATTTTCACTGCTTTAAAGTTAAGCCCATTGAGATGTCATCACTCATTATCACCATTTTTTTTTTGTTTCAAGTTCTATTTTGGTTATATTTTTTTATGATTCTATTGGATCATGGAGGAAATCATCCCATTCAATGGGGATTTTTCAAAGGTTGTGTAAAGGAGGACCTGAGATGATGTATGCATGTTGTAGCATGATGTTTCAAAGAAATTATTCTTTTTTGTTTGTTTTCAAGTATTTTATTCTAAATTAAATAAAGTTTATGATCAAATCATTGTTGGTTGTTAAGTCTTATAACTAAAATGGTTCTTGGAGTGTGTCTTTGGCCTCCTATGGGTGTTTTTTATGTTTTGATGTCCTAGGAGTGCCCTATGAGTTTTCAGAAATAGGAATGTTTGAATTAATTATGAAATTAATTAGTATTGAAATTATAAAATAATGGGATATTGTGGTTTATTTACATTAAGTGGTTCCCCCATTCCCAAATCGGTCGATCATCAATGGTTTTAACCCTCTATAAAGAGAATTTTTGATATGAGTATCCAATGTTGACACTCTACGCATCTGAAATATCCCAATGTGGATGTCAGAATGCTTTATGATCATACATTTCCTACACAACAACCTCTTTTCCACATGTTCATCTATTTGAGAAAGAATTTACCTCGGTTTTCCAATAAGTACCTCATACAAACCTCAAAATATAAATAATGTAGAATGAGAGGGTTATATTCCTCTTGAGTATAAAAACTATTTCACCCCCACTGGGTTATATTCCCTCTAAAACTCAAACTCAGATATCCATTGGGTCATACCCCCTATCAAACCCAACATAAATACTCATAACTATATTAGGTTATAATCCCCACGAGTCATACACTCACATGATTATTCCCCCAATGAAATTAAATTCAACTCAAAGATCTATATTATCATTTATCCAATTTCTAATAATAAGTACCTAATGTTTTTAAAGAATTTCCATAGATCTAACTTGAGTGGAACCAAAATGTAGAGAAGTATTTTAGTAAAGTAATAACTTGAAAGTAGTTCCATTATAGTGAATATTTTTTATTATTTTATATTATCATTACTTTCCATAGTATTACTTTTAGATTTTGCATCGATCAAGTACCTCATACATTTTTCATAAACCATTTTTATTTTTAATTCCCTATAATATTAATTAGTGGTGATTAAGACAGGATAGTCTTCTTATTAATCTACTTGATTGTCCTCTTTCATCAATAAAAATTGATGTTTCCCCTCTACAATTTAAAAAATCAACTATCCTAGATTAAAATTAATGAACAAATTCCCCATAGATATGAAATTGCATCCAATGATTATTAGTACTTACATTATTCCACAATTTATAGTATAAAATAAAAAAAAATATTTTAAATAACTATTACATAACAATGATTACTTATTTTCCTATATTTTCTATCTGACATGGTCATAGGAATCAGTAACACCTGTGCAAGATTAAATCCTACTATCGATGGCCTTGAAGCAGCCAGAAAAGTATGGTCACATCAGATGTCGAGGTTTTGGGGTGACACCTCGAACATATTTTAAGATGAAAATAAGAGAAGGATAAAGATAAATAAATAAAAAGATTAATGAAAGGCTAACCAACCTTGAATAAAAATTCCAACGGAATGGAGAGTTTCTAAAAAATTAAATTGGGGAATAAAAGAGAAGAAATAACTCAAGAATAACCATTATATGGAGATCTCTCCCCACCCCCACCAGCTTTGAGGTGACCCATTCCCCTCAAAGAGCTGTAGTAGTCCTGGTAATATATATTCTAATAATTATTTCTCTGAAATGTGAATCATTAAGAAACTGATACATTTCATATAATGATATTCATTATAGTGAAATTTATTTTTATTTATATCTATCAACACCCACCCATCACCTTGTAGCACGAGCTATGATGTTCAATATCCAAGATGATAGTCTACACCACAGACCACTTCCAATAGGTCCTGTGAGAGTGGTCATTAACATAGATTATGAGTCGATCACGAAGCTAATTATTCCACTTGATGATGATGATAATTATATGATCAACTAAGTATTTGGAACATTCATCACATGGTCATCACAAGTTATAAAAATACATGTTGAAAAGGATGTATTCATTTCCCATTTATTTACCAATATAAACCATTAAAAATTAGTGAAAAAGGATTGAACCAATGAATATTATTAAATATGGAAAAATGGAAGGAAACAAATTGAAATACAGAATCAAATCTATCTGAAGGATCAACCAACTAATTGAAAATATCTTCTAAAATCACCTTTACTCTACCCATTCTATATCTGCATTTACTAACATGTAAGGTTCATGAAGATACAAAGTTAAAAAATGTTAGTAGTCACATAAATGATTTTCAAGAAAATATGTATGGAGAATAATGTGAATAATACATTGCTGTTGAAAATGTAAAAGAAATCCTAGAATATGATTGGATTGGATCCTCATTTGTAAATGTATACATGATGTATCATTTCATGATTTTATTTTCCAAAAGCTGATATACTATGAAAATTATGACTATATACATTGCATATTTTTTGTAGGAGTATATATATAAAAAAATTAAATGGATTTCCCCATGAAAAAATGGGATCATTATTCCTCATACCACCTCTACAGAACAAACAAAAATAAAATCCAAAAAAAGGATGAAATATTGGTAGGACTGGTCAAATTTTTTGAAAGAAAGAATTTGGATGACAGAATCATCATTATACCAAAATTGTAGGGGTAAAATTCTAAAATTTAATAATATCAAATATATTTTTATTTATTTCATTACTTCTTGCTTTTTGTGTTTTTATACAACATTGGATGCTCATTTTGGTGAATTTGGATACTCTAAAGATTTATGTCCTAAATTCACTACAAGGATACCCAAGAAACCAACCATAGATGATAGAATTTTTCAATTTGTAATACACTACATCAAATATTTTAGAACTAAACATCAAGTTATATAATTTATATTATCTTTTAATGAGGATTCTTTCTTGATAGGGTGATGCATCAATGTCGAGAAAAACAAGAAATGAGGCCAGGGGCTAATCACAAGGACCCTGAAAAGTTCTTCATCTGGAAAATTATAGAGGAATATATAATAAGATTTCATTATCCGAAAACATATCAAAACAAATTACTTATTATCTTCAATTTTTCTTCAAATTCTTAAAAAAAAAAATGGAAATGATTATGGTTATTATGTTTGTAAATTTATGATAGAGGTTATATTCCATGAAATAACTGTATAATGCCTCGACCCCAGTTACCCAGAGTCGGTGCATTATTGCCTAACATTGGCATGATCACAAAAGATCAAGTCTCGAAAGACCGATTAGTTTAATAGCCTTGGAAACACTAGATACATTCACAAGTCTTACATTACATAATAAAGTAAAACAAATCTAGAAAAACATACTGTCTTTATATCCCCTCTTACTATCCCTCCAGGTCATTCATAATAAGCTTCATCACATCCTGGGAAAATTAAAACATTGAAAGGGGTGAGATCAGATGCTCAGTAAGGATAACAATACAGTGGAAACTTTCATAAATAAACATAAACATTTAAGGCAATGTATAAATAAAACAAATGACTTTTAAACTTGAACATCGGCATAATATGGAAAAAATAAAATGAAATAATTCCATTTACATATTCAAATGGATTTTCCACTAGTATAATAATCACATGCAATATCAATATCCAGTTTCATAATGATGGGATGAATAATGCTAGACTATCATAACCACATAGCCAAGGCCTCGTGCCAAGACTACAAATAATATTTTGTCAAGTACTCGTGCCAAGACACTAGTTTGTCTCATGAGACCTACTGATGCATCGATGAGCTATAGAGGGATCCACCTATCACTTATTATGTCCAATGCATTCCTCATATGAACAGGTTTAAAAATATCATAAACCAAAACATAATCGTATCACAAAAAACATGCATAAAGGAAACATAACATTTCCACATTTCAATCACAAGATATCAATACAACACATTGATATAATAAAAACACTTTCAAACAATGTTCAATACCAAAATAAAATAAAATAAAAACATGGTATTTATTTTTCATCTAAAAAATGTTATAGCTTGTAGAGGAAGCCGAAACTCAAAAAATGGTCACGGCAGTGGAGAAGTCATTGTCGCCACAAACGTATGAAAAAAACATTCATTTTTGATGTTTAGTAAAACGCTTCATATGAAAAATATTCCCTTTGAATAAATGTAAAAGTCAAAGGGGTTTATACACCGTATAAAAGAATGTTTTGTATAAAACAAAAAATGCCTCAATGAAAGGAGATTGAGACGAAGTCCCTTACAAAGATCATTTTTTAAATAAATTAGATGTATTATGTGTATTCACTATAAGTACACATAAATAAATTACAAATACCAGATTGGAGATAATAATATCATGACATAATTTGAATGTAGGAGATTAACCCAAAGAATAGAAATTGGGTTAAGAAGTTCTCTTACCTCGTGTCTGACTTGACTCGATCCTTTTTTATCCTCCTAAATGATGAACTAGAGTAAATTTCTAGTTGATTAATAACCTGTTTCTAGTTCATTATTCTTTTTATATCACTTATTACCATGTTATGAACATTATGTAATTATTTAAGTTAACAACGATCGTTTTGTCGATCCTTGGTACTTGAGTCAAAAAATAAACTTCTTATAATTACAAGTTGTTTATGTGGTAGAATATCCATTATCTCCAGAATTATATTCATGATGTAGATATCATATATATCCAGTAGATACATGCATTTATAATATTACCTAATATTTATATGTAAGAAATGAAATGCACCGTTAATGGAGATGGTAAGCCGTACGTACGCATGAATGCTAATTTCAATTCTATTTGATATTTAATGGAATGAGATCATAATGATATAAAGTTGTATTATAATTCCAGTATAATATCATATATAATATCATTTAATCCATCATTTACATGTCCCACATATGGCATTAACGATTCATATCACTTTGAGGGGGTGGTAGTCCGCACTTCCTAAAATGGAATTTTTTGCATTTACCCATAATGGAAATCATAATGGTATGACATAAATGAGAAATAAATAAACATAAGGAAAACATTAAAATAGTATATATATCATATATGAAAATAGTTTCATTATAATGGCCACCATGAGAGGTGTTAAAAGAAGATTGAACAATCATTGTTTCGTGAGGTAGTAATTCGCCACCCACAGAAACTGTATTTTCTTTTACCATTAGATGAAGGTATGTGTAAGTGTAAATAAAATACTTCCCATGAAAACATCCTAGTATATTGTAGATACTGGTGTTTTTACAAAAGAAATTAATAAAAAGTGTTTAAGGGGGTGGAGAAGAAAAATAAAACAAAATAACATAAGAGAAGACATTACCTTAAAATCGGGTAACTCTTTTTGATTTGAGCCAAAGGATTCCTTGGGAAGACTTCTGCCCAAAGTGAGGCTTCTAGGAGTAAAAGAGGGAAGTTGAAAGAGTATTTGGGATGAATATGGCTGAGCCAAATGGCTTGAAGGTGTGAATAATGTGGTAGATGTGGGGGCCTTTTATAAGAGGAGGGGAGGGGCACTCTTGGAATGTCATGAAATGTTACATTATTATGAAGTGATTTTCAGATTTCAAAGGTCCCACAATTATATATTTCGAGGATAAGATGATAAGGTTTTGAAATATACTCATCCAATATGTTTTTACAAGTTTAAGTCTTATATTTTACATTATCTTTTCATTTTAATTAAATCGTTAATTAATGAGGTAATCGCTACATCATCATGGTGTCATACAAAATTTAATTTATTTAATGTCTAAAAATTATAAAAATAATAATATGATGTAATAAATCATTTTATATTTCCAATTACTATTTATAGTAAAAAGGTTAACTTATATAACCCCATGTAATAATTGTTTTAGTAAAACAACACTTGTTTGTGACAATTTTATTTTTACTTTAAATAAAAAGTTATTAATATCATTTTCTTACCCAAGTGGCTTCATGGGGTCCCCAAGTTGACCCATGTATTTTCATGGTCGGCCATGACTCATACAATAAGGGTAGGACAAGTTTCAAGATATTTTCATATTTTTATAATATCATTTTTACCTTAAATTTCAATAATTACCTTTAATAGCGAATAATAAAACTTAAAAGTTATTATTCACCAAAAAATTATTTTAATCTCATTGAACCACATTTTGCTTCCTAATTAAAACCATGTATTTCATATTTTTGAAATTAAATACACAGATGTGTTAATGTTTCATTTACTTGAAAAATTAGTTTTTAAACTACCACTGAGTGGTTTCACTATTTATCAAAAATTGATGTTTTTTAGAAAAATATAAAAAATTCATTCTAAGCTATATTTTATATTCCAAATTCAAAAATGATGTATATTTTAAAAAATTCAAAAAATATAAGTTGAATTAATTAATTTAATAATTAATTCCCGCTATCACAACAAATAGCGTATTTTTAAGAAACAATATATATTAAAAGATTTACAATTGTTTATGTCCAATTTCAAAGTGAAATTAATTCTAATGACCACCATTGGATTAAATGGTAAAAATATGTTCTAATTATACCATAAAACCACTCAATATTATAATTTTTCACTATAAATTATTTTATTAAAAAAGTTGTTTTTAATTAAAATTTAGTAACTTCCACTATTCATCAAAATATAAAAGTTATCCGAAAAGTTCGAAAATTTCACCATAGGATAAATTCGATATTCCAAATCCAAAAATGAAGTCCATTTTGAAAGATAAAATTTATAAAATTTCAAAAAGTAGGTACTACTATTCATAACGGCTAGTTTGATTGGTTGTGGTGTGTTAGAACTCGAGTTTGCATACAACACACGCTACTATATTATTCAAAGAGAAGCGTACCATGGAAACTTGGGGTGTTACATTCTCCCCTCCTTCAATAAATTTCATCCTCACAATTAGAAATATTTCTTAGAAAATAAATGGTTGAAAATAGAAAATACCTTTGTGTAAAACTCACATCGGAAATAGGGTTAATAAAAATATAACTTTAAAAGAAAGATAGAGTAGTACAAAGGTCACTCGAGATAGCCCATACTAGGATTCTATGAAAATATGGATATGGAGGAGAAACAAACCATCAAGGTCTGATGGAGAGTTGTAGAAAAAAAGATTAGGAGATTGTTAACTACAAGAAAATCACAAACATGTGATTGGTTAAACGGTCATTGATTCCCCAATAAGAAAATTTTACCGACAACATTTTTGTTTTAAGTTACCTTTCATAAATTTGAGGAATTTATTTAGGAGATTTAATAATAACGTAAGGAAATATACTTACTTGTCATGTAGACTTTCATTCTTTAATAAACTTTTACCACAAACCCATCTTTCACTCAATAATATTCTATTTATCATAATTGTATAAGGTTCCAAATATTAACACATACCATTTATATTAGGAAAACTATTTTGTAATAACCAGGGACTTCCTGTAGTCTAGTGGTAGGTAATAAAGGCATGTCGCACTATGGTTGTGGGTTTGATTCCTACAGCTCTGTCCGACGCGATGGGTTATCCCCCGACCTGCAGGTTGTCCTTTTCCTAAAACTATTGTATTATAATATTCCAAAAATAATCTTCAGAGATTTTTTAACCTTAAACAATACTATCCAAAGTTCACTTAATCCATTCCAACCTTTATAGTTATCCAAAATACCTCTGTCCAGACTTTCTCTAAAATGTCTCTAAATTCCAAAATCAATTGTAACATCAGATTCCCCAAACAAAGTAATGTTTCTCTTATTGTAACATACTAAAAATATGATTACCTTCATCACATTAAAACCTCAATGAGAACAACAAGTATTGTTGTACAATCCTTATATATATCACATTATTCTTATAACCATAATGTAGTTCTTGAGTCCAAAAACACAAATACAATAATTATTCCACTTCAACTGTAGTTACAGCATAATATTGGCCCTGATCCCTTGGACTTTTCTGAGGTAAGTTTACATGGCGCTTAGGGAATTCATTTTCATAATACCCCATTTACCTACAATTGTAGCATTCAACATTGATAGCCTCTTTCTTTCCCTTGAAATCACGAGCCTGGTGACCTTTTTCTCCACATTTATAACAAACTCCCATTCCTTTTAGGCAAGTACTGGGGTGATTCTTCCCTCAATTATCACATAATGGAAAATCATTCTTTCCCTTTTCCCCTTTATCTGTCTCTTGTTCCACCATTCTCTTTTTCTATTTCTTTACTTTATTGTCATATGATTTAGATAATTCCTTTTCTGTCTTTATAGCACACGAGACTATATCTTCATATGTTGAGAAATATTGTGATGCTAATTCTCGATGAAGAAACGGTTTTAACCCATCAAAGAAATGATCGATCTTACTTCTTGGGTTATGTATATAATCTACAACATACCTCACTGACCTTGTAAATTTGGCCTCATACTTTGCAACATTCTCATCCTCCTTTTTTCTCAGACTCTGAAATTTCCTTTCCATATCTGCTCGATGGTCACAAGGAATGATTTTTTCTATGAAAATCTCTCTGAACTCCCTCCATGCCATATTATATACTTCTTAATCTTCTTTCTTGTTTTGAATCAATGACCACCATTGATCAAAATCTCTAGTGAGGTGGCAAAATGCCATGATAACTTTTTCCCTTCCATTACTCCCCAAGGCATGGAATATTTTCTCTAGGGAAGTTATCCATTACTTAGCTACTAATGGATTTGTACTCCCATTGAATGTTGGTGGTTTCTGCCTCATGAAGCGATCTAACATGGATTCTCCACGCTGCGTATCAGGGTGCTCCATACGAGTAAGGTTATTATTCATAACCTGAGTGAGTTGTCTAAGTATGGTGATAAGTTGATCAGCACCAGTTGTATCACCAGCTCCACTATAATTATCTTGATCAGGAGGAAAATCCCTACATTGAGTGAGTTCATTGATACAATTTACATTCCTTCCACTAGGCGCCATTTCTAAACAATGGTATAAACTAGATCAGTTTATGAATCAAAATACATAATTCCATACTTGTAAAACACTTAACATAAATTTAATAGTTTATGGATATAATCCATTGTCCTAAAAATGTTTTCTTTGAGGAAGTATATACTCATAAACCCTTCATAATGGTGTGTAAAGAAAATGGGAATTATCCTAAGCATATCCCCTGGGAGTGTCGTTACCAAGAGTGCAGCAAGCCCTGTTGTCGTGCACTAGTTCTCGTTTGAGTCTAGCTCAAAGAGGTGTTTTCGGATATTACCCCTAGTTACATCTGTTCCAGATCCACCTCTACCTGCTCGTATCCAAAAATGGATGTATTGCTCACAAAATCTCTATAAAACCAAAATTCTTAGAAGTTCTTCTATACAAATCCTTAAAGTCTATCTTAGAGCTATGTGCTTTAATCAGAGTTTTTCTAAATCATGATTCCAAGGTTAGTACCAAACTGCCTCTGATACCAACTGTAACGCCCCGACCCCAGTTACCCAGAGTTGGTGCATTATTGCGTAACATTTTCATGATCACAAATGATCAAGTCTCGAAAGAATGATTAGTTTAGTAGCCTTGGAAACACTAGATACATTCATAAGTCTTACATTACATCATAAAGTAAAAAAAACTAAAAAAACATCTTGTCTTCATATCCCCTCATACTATCCCTGCAGGTCATTCATAATATACTTCATCACATCCGGGAAAAATTAATACATTGAAAGGGGTGAGCTCAGATGCTCAGTAAGGATAATAATACAGTGGAAACATTCATAAATAAACATAAACATTTAACGGAATGTATAACTAAAACAAAATCTTATTAAACTTGAACTTCAGCATAATATGGAAAAAATAAAATGAAATAATTCCATTTACATATTCACATGGATATTCTACTAGTCGAATAATCACATGCAATATCAATAACCACTTTAATAATGATGGGATACATAATTCCAGACTATCATAACCACGTAGCCAAGGCCTTGTGCCAAGACTACAAATAGGATTTTGTCAAGGACTTGTGCCAAGACACTAGTTTGTCTCATGAGACCTACATATACATCGAGGAGTATAGCGGGCTCCACCCGTCACTTATTATGTCCAATTCATTCCTCATATGAACAAGTATAAACATATCATAAATCAAAACATAATCGTATCACATAAAACATGCATAAATGAAACATAAAATTTCCACATTTCAATCAGAAGATATCAATACAACACATTGATATAATAAAAACACTTTCAAAACCATTTTCAATACCAAAATAAAATAAAATTAAAACTTGGTATTTATTTTTCATCTAAAAAATGTTATAGCTTGTAGAGGAATCCAAAACTCATATAATGGTCACGGCGGAAGAGAAGTCATTGTCTCCACAAACGTACGACAAAAAAAACATTCCCTTTTGTCGTTTAGTAAAACTCTTTGTATAAAAATGATTCCTTTTGAATAAACATAAAAGTCAAAGGGGTTTATACACCGTATAAAAGAATGTTTTGTATAAAACAAAATATGCCTCAATGAAAGGAGATTGAGACGAAGTCCCTTACAAAGATCATTTTTTAAATAAATTAGATCTACTATGTGTATTTACTATAAACACACATAAAGAAAGTACAAATACAAGATTGGACATACTAATATCATGACATAATTTGAATGTAGGAGATTAACCCAAAGAATAGAAATTGGGTTACGAAGTTCCCTTACCTCATGTCCGACATGACTTGATCGTTCTTTAACCTCATGAATAATGAACTAGAGTTAATTTCTACTTGCATAAGAAAATTTTTATATTTCATTATTCCTTTTATATCACTTATTACCAAATTATGAACATTATGTAATTATTTAAGTTAATAACGATCATTTTGTAGATCCTTGGTACTTATGTCAAAAAATAAACTTCTTATAATTACAAGTTGTTTATGTGGTAGAATATCCATTATCTCCAGAATTATATTCATGATGTAGATATCATATATATCATATATATCATGTAGATACATGCATTTATAATATTACATAACATTTATAGGTAAGAAATGAAATGCACCGTTCATGTAGACGGTAAGCCGTACGTATGCATGAACGCTACTTTCATTTCTATTTCGTATTTAATGGAATGAGATCATAACGATATAAAAGTGTATTATAATTACAGTATAATATCATATATAATAACATTTACTCCATTCTTTACACGTCCCACATATGGCATTAACGATTCAAATCACTTTGAGGGGGCAGTAGTCCGCACTTACTAAAATGAAATTATCACGTTTACCCATAATGGAAATCATAAAGGTATGAAATAAATGAGAAATAAAGAGCATAAGGAAAACATAAACATAATATATATATGAAATATGAAAATAGTGTCATCATAATGGCCACCATGAGAGGTGTTAAAAGTATATTGAACAATCATCATTTCGTGAGGCAATAATTCTCCACCCACAGAAACAATATGTTATTTAACCATTTAATGAAGCTATGTGTAAGTGAAAATAAAATACTTCCCATTAAAACATCCTAGTATATTTTAGATACTGGTTTTGTTAAAAAAGAAAGGAATAAAAATAATTTAAGGGGATTGAGAAGAAAAATAAAACTAATGATCATAAAAGAAGACATTACCATAAAATCGGGTAACTCTTTTTGATTTGAGAGAATGGATTCCTTGGGAAGACTTCTGCCAAAAGTGAGGATTCAAGGAGTAAGATAGGTATGTTGAGAGAGTATTTGGGTAGAGTTTGGCCATTCCAAATGGATTGAAGGTGTGAATAGTGTGGTAGATAGGGGGGGCTTTTATAAGAGGAGGGGAGGGGCACTCTTGGAAAGTCATGAAATGTTACATTATTATGAAGTGATTTTTGGATTTCAAAGGTCGCACAATTATATATTTATAGTATAAGGTGATAAGGGTTTGATCTATAATCATCCTATAGGCTTTTTACAGGTGTACATCTTATATATTACATTTTCTTTTCATTTTATTTAAATCGTTAATTAATGAGGTAATCGCTGCATCATCTTGGTGTCATACAAAATTTAATTTGTTTAATATCTAAAAATTATAAAAAAACAGTAAGATGTAGTAAATATTTTTATCCTTATAGTGAATATTTTTAGTAAAAATGTTAAATTATATAACCCCATGTAATAATTGTTTTAGTAAAACAACACATGTTGGTGACAATTTTATTTTTACTTTAAATAAAAAGTTATTAATGTAATTTTCTTACCCAAGTGGCTCCATGGAATCCCCAAGTCGACCCATGTGTTATATTGGTCGGCCATGACTCATAAAATAAGGTTAGTACAAGTGTCAAGATATTTTCATATTTTATAATATCATTTTTACCTTAAATTTCACTAATTACCTTTAATCGCGATTAATAAAACTTAAAAGTTATTATTCACCATAAATTATTTTCATCTCATTGAACCAAATTTTGCTTCCTAATGACAACCATGTAATTCGGATTTTTGAAATTAAATACACAGAAGTGGTAATGTTTCATTTACACGAAAAATTAGTTTTAAAACTACCACTTAGTGGTTTCAGTATTCATCAAAAATTGATGTTTTTCAGAAAAATACAAAAAATTCACTCTAAGCTATATCTGATATTCCAAATTCCAAAATTATGTCTATTTTAAAAAATTCAAAACATTTAAGTTGAATTAATTAATTTAATAATTAATTCCCACTGTCACAACAAATACTGTGTTTCTAAGAAACAATATATATCAGAAGATTGACAATTTTTTATGTCCAATTTCAAAGTGAAATTATTTCTAATGACCACCATTGGATTAAATGGTAAAAATATATTCTAATAATACCATAAAACCACTCAATAGTATAATTTATCACTATAAATTATTTTGATTAAAAAAGTTTTTTTAAATTAAAATTTAGTAATTTCCACTATTCATCAAATTATATAAGTTATCCGAAAAGTTCCAAAATTTCACCCTGGGCTAAATTCCATATTCCGAATCCAAAAATTAAGTCCATTTTGAAAGATAAAATTTATAAAATTTCAAAAAGTATGTACTACTATTCATAACGGCTAATTTGATTGGTTGTGGTGTGTTAGAACTCGTGGTTGCGTACAACACACACTACTGTACTATTCAAAGTGAAGCGTATCATGGACGCTTGGGGGGTTACAAACTAGAATCCCTGAAGAGGTATTTTCAAAGTTAATTACTATTTTATTTAAAATATTTATTAATCCTCTAGGTATTTATATTTTTCTAGTACTATTATGATTTTCAAAAGAACATATATTCATAAGAAGATATATATTTTCTTAGAAATGAATAAGTAAAAGACCTGATAGAAGAATGTGAACACATAACATGAATATGTGACTACCATAGAAGTAGTGTATTGTTTCATATTTATGTTTAATATTCTTCTTTTTAGTATCAGTCACATAATAATTTTTTTCTTATACTGATGGATTCCTTTCATATTTATGGGTCAATAATGTATACAAGCATCATGAAAAGGTGAATTCCTATTAATTTTTAATTAATTGTGTCATCATTTTATCAACAATTTTTAAGTTATTTTTCATATCATATTTATCTAATACATATTCTGTTGTTTTAATATATCTTTTGGGAAGTGATAACATGTTTTTTTCTTCCAATGCTACCATGATTTTCCATTTATTTTGTTTGTCGAACTACCAATGATGCATATTGATTCGATGTTCTTAGCTGAAAAACCTTTCTCGAATCAATATGCAGTGTTGGTAGTTTTAAAGATAAAGAAACTAGTAACTATGTTAACATTGGTAGTTTTAATTTTTTGAGACTTTGGGACGTGTAGAAATCATCAACACCTCAATCTGACACAGGTTGTGATAGGTATGACTCTAGATGCATCTTTTTATTTAAAATTGACATTGATTTTAGTAAAATAGACATCTGACATACTAAAAACCAAAAAAATGCATTCATATTGTTTTTATACTTTATTAAAAATATCCATAATTCATTTAAGATGTTTATGAATCATCCACACCTCAAACTAATGCACAGTGTGTCCATTATGACTCAAAGTATCCGTTATCAGTTTAAAATCAACATTTTACTTCTAAATATTTCACTCACTAAAAAATAATAAAATGCACTAAAATTGTCTTAATAATTTAGTAAATATATTCATAAATCATTTGTGAAATTTAGGAATTAGGCTCCTTTCAATAAGATATATGGTGTCACTGGTATGAGTCAATGTGCGTGTTTCCAGTTTAAAATGAATTTTTAGTAAAAAAGAAAAGTGACATACCCCAAACAAAGAAAATGTTTTTAGATTGTTTTGATACATTATAAAAATGATCCATGAGTCAATTTGGATGTTTAGGAATCATTCTCACCTAAATCTGATGCATGGTGTGAACGATATGGCTCAGAGTGTGTATTTTTATTAAAAATTGACATCAATTTTGGTAAAAAGAAACAAGTGACATACTGGAAAATGATAAAACACATTTTTATTGTTTTGATACTTTAGGGAAATAGTAAATGAGTCATTTTAGATGTGTAGAAATCATCTGAACCTCAATCTAAGGCACGATGTGACCGGTATGACACCAAGTGCGTCTTTTTTTTTTAAAATTTACATCAATTTTAGTAAAAAGGAAAACTTACCTCCTCAAGACTAAGAAAAAACCTTCATATTGTTTTGATACTTTAGTAAAATGATCCATTAGTCATTTTAGATGTGTAGAAATCAGTCAGACATCAATATGACAGAAGATGTGACTGGTATGACTCCAAATTCATTTTTTATTTAAAATTGACATCAATTTTAGAAAAAGGAACCAGTGACCTAATGAAAACTGAGAAAATGCATTCGGAATATTTTGATACTTTATTTCAATGATGAATGATTCATTTGGAACGTATAGAAATTATCCTCACCTCAATATGAGGAATGGTATGACTGGTATGACTCCAAGTGGATCTATTTTATTAAAATTTGATAGTAATTTTAGTAAAAAGGATAAATAACCTACTCAAATATGAACAAATGAATTCATATTATTTTGATAATTTAGGAAAATGAGTCATAAGTCATTTTTGATGTGAAAGAATCCACTACACATCAATTAAATGCATGTTCTGACTGGTATGACTCCAAGTGTGTCTCTTATTTAAAATTGACATTAATTTTACCTAAAGGAACAAGTGTTGTACTGAAAACTAGGAAAACTCATTTGGATTGTCTTTATACTTTAGGAAAATGACCGATGAGTTATTTCACAACTACAAATATAGCCTTTAAAATCACAAGAAATCCCATTTACAGTGCTAAAACAAGCACAATTAATCAAGGCACTAATAAAGACTGCTTTTATCAGCGCTAAAAAAGCGGTGATAAATGGGTCATTTATCAGCGCTATTAAAAGACCACTTTTATCGGCGCTTTTCTAAAAGTGATGATAAAAGTTAAAAAAACATTAAAAATAAAAAATATATTTCTATAATTCGGTGAGGGGATTCAACAGTGCATGAATCCCCCTTCAACAGCACCCCCATCCCGTGCCCCAGCCTGCTCACCCCAACAGCCACCCCATCTCACCCTTTAACAGTGCTTAGCCCCAATTACACCCGCACGCGTGTCCTACTTCCCCCAGGATTTGAACCCATAACCTCTTGCATGTGCACCTAATGCATGAAAACTCCACCATATTTCTTCTCTCTCCATTTAATAATATGTTTATATATATATATTTATATTTACTCATATATTAAGATATATTAATATGAACATATATATATTTATATTAATATATATATATATATAGTTATATTAATATATATATATATAGTTATATTAATATATATATATTAATATATATATATATAGTTATATTAATCTATATATATATAAATATATATAGTTATATAGTAATATTTATATATTAATATATTTATTCGTATATTAATATATATTTATAAGACCAGTTTTAAAAACATTTATAAAATATGATTTTTTGTGTGTGTTTATAAATAAATAAATACATATATACAACACAAACACACATATATATATATATTATATGTGTATCTGTAAGTATAATTATAGATATTTATATATATTTAAATATATTATATATTAATATGTATATACATATTTTTAGAATATATAGATAATACATATTAGTTTTTCAATACAGACACACAAAAATATATATATATATATATATATACACATACACATTATATACATATATAAATATTCATATATTTGTATTTTAAATAAAATGAATATTAGCTTCTTATTTACATAAGTCTTATATATTGAGAATTAAATTTTATATGTAAATATGTTTAATTATTTATTTTTAAAATTAAATTTTTATGTGTGAATATATAAAAAAAATGTATATATTGTTTTATATTTTATTATAAATAATAGTACATTATTAAAAATGATAAAATTTAAAATCCATAATATGAATATCAATGTAATCGGTGAAATAAATCCATTCCCCACTAAAAATGGAAAAAATACCCCCTTAAACGAGGCTGAAATTCCATCGAATGTTAAAAAATTTGGGTATCTAGACAAAAAATCAGTTTTGAAGGCCTTTTTGGCCTTGAAAATTGAGAGAGAGAAAAATATTCCTTTCTGTCACCATTGTGTAGAGCTCATTGTAGGCTTCGATTTGATGTTCTGTAGAGCTCAATCAGACTCCCAAATCAAACGTTATGATCCTTTGAAGTTTGAGTTACGTTTTCAAATTATTTTAGATATTTTATTTATTTTTTGATTTTTTGTATCTTCAAATTTTTATTAAATGATTATTAGTCGATGATAAATTTAAAATTATTAATTAATAATTTTTTTAGATATTTTATAAGTCATTTTCACTTCATATATAATATATTAAGTGAAAATGTTTATTTATACATATCTAAAACAAGTTTCAAAAACATATATTATATGTATATTAAAATAAATATTCTTATATATTTAAATATAAATAATTTTTTTTGAAATATACACTTTATTAGTGCTCGGAAAAAAGCACTGATAAAGCACCCCCTTATCAGCGCTACTAAAAAAGGCATGATAAAGGGGGCCCCATTAACAGTGCTAAAAAAGTGCTTATAAAGGGGGTGCCTTTATCAGCACTTAAAAAAGTGCTGATAAAGGGGCACTTTTAACAGCACTTTTTTATCACTGTTAAAATTACCCTTTATCAGTGCTTTTTTTAACACTAATAAAGGGACCCCCTATATCAGCAATTTTTTTAGCGCTGTTAAGGGGTGGTTTAGGAGAAACTCAGTTTTTTGGCAATTTTTGGGACATATAATAATCAGTCACACCACAATACGATGTATGGTGTGACTGGTATGACTCCAAGTGAATCTTTTTTTACTTAAAATTGACATCTATTTTAGTAAAAAAGACAACTAACCTACTCAAAATTCAAAAAACACATTCATATTGATATTAGAAATTATTAAAACGATCCATATGTCATTTGAGATGTGTAGGAATCATCCACACCTTAATATGACACAGGGTGTGACCTGTATGACTCAAAGGGCATCTTTTAATTTTAAAATGACATAAATTTTAGTAAAAAGGACAACTGAAATACTCAAAACTATGAAAATGCATTTGGATTGTTTTAATACATTATTAAAATGATCTAGCAGTCATTTTTTATGTGTAGGAATCAACCACAAATCATTCTAATGTACGGTGTGATTGGTATGGCTCAAAGTGAGGCTTTTTATTTTAAATTGATATTAATTTTAGCAAAAGGAACAAGTGATGTACTGAAAACCAAGAAAACACATAAGGATTGTTTTGATAATTTAATTCAATTTTTCATGAGTCATTTTTTATGTGTAGAAATCACCCGCACCAGAATCTGATGCATGGTGTGATAGATATGACTCAAGGTGCCCGTTATTAGTCTAAAATTGACATTTTATTTCAAAACATGTTTCACTCACTACAAACCAAGAAAATGCACTCTGATTGTCTTAATAATTTAGAATATCAATTCATATGTCATTTTGAAATGTAAGAAGCACTCTCACCTAAAACCGAAACATGATGTGACCCGTATGACTAAAAGTGCATGTTTCTAGTTTGAAATGACATTTGAGTAGAAAACAAAAATGTCATACTAAAAACCAAGAAAACGAAGTTAGATTATTTTCATACTTTTGTACACGTATCCTTAAGAAATTTGTGACATATAAGAATCAGAAAAACCTCAATCCCACACACCGTGTGACCATTATAGCTCAAAATGATTCTTTATTTAAAATTGACATTAATTTCACTAAAAAGAACAAGTTACATACTCAAAACCAAGAGTATTTTAAATTGTTTAATATGAATATAAATATATAAATTCAATCATGAATCAGATACATAATTAAATATTTCTTTTCTATATTTAAATAATTATTTTAATAAAATATTAATATATCATATTGATATTAATTATATATACATTTTTTAATTAATGTATATAAATATACTATTATTCATTTTTATTGATTAATATAAATTTGATAATTTTTATATATTAAATTATGAAAATAATATATATTTTTTATTAAAAGTTACGAAAATAATATTTATATATTATATTTTCATATATATATAATTGTAATATAAATATTAATTAAAACACTACCACAAAAAAACTGTTTATTGAGGTGCCACCCTTTATCAATGCTTTTTTTAGTAGCGTTGATAAAGGGGGGTCTTTATCATTGCATTTTTTACTAGTGATGATAAAGGGTATATTTCAAAAAAATATTTAAAAATAATATATAAATATATAAATATATTAATATATTGATATTGATATAAATATTATATATATATTTTTAATATCTTTTAGATAAGTGTAAATAGTCATTTACAATTAATATATAAGATATTCAGTGAAAGTGGATTATATAATGTTTTAAAAAATATTATTAATTAATAACTTTCTAATTATTATCAAGTAATAATCATTTAATAATAATTTGAGGACACTAAAATAAGATCTAATATAAGTTGAAAATGTATCTCAAACTTCAAACAGTCATAATTTTTTATCTGAATGTCCATTTGAGCTTTACCCCATATCAAATCAAAGTCTTTGATGATCTCTATGCACTGGTAACATAGGGGAACCCTTTATCACCTTTTTTGAGGCCAAAAAGTCCCATAAGCCCTCCAAAACTGATTGTTTTTGTTGATATACCAAAACTTTTTAGCATTCAATGGAATTTCAGCCATGTTTAAGGGGATCTTTCTCCCTTTTTGAATGGGTACTGAATATATTCCCATGGATTACATTTGTATTGATGTTATGACTTTAAAATTTTATCATTTTCACAATATACTATTATACATATTTTTTATATATTCAAACAAAAAATTTAATTATATAAATAAATAATAAAACATAATTACATATAAAATATATTTCTCAATATATAAGACTTGTGTAAATAAAAACAAATATCCGTTTTTTAAATACAAATATATGAATATTTATATACCTATATAATGTGTGTTTTTGTTTGTGTGGGTATATATATATATATATATATATATATATTTGTGAGTGTATGTATTAACAAACTGATATATATTATCTATATAGTATAACATATGAATATACATGTTAATATATAATATATATATATATATATATTTGTATAATAATACTTATTGATACACATATATATAATATATATACATGTGTATGAATGTTGTATATATGTATGTATTTATTTATTTATTTATACACACAGACAAATATATTTTATAATTGTATTTAAAACTAATCTTATAAATATATATTAATATACAAATAAATATATGAATAAAAAAATATAACTAAATATATATAGATAAATATATATTAATATATATATATAACTATATATATATATATTAATATAAATTTATATTAATATACAAATAAATAAAACTAAATATATTCATAAATAAATAGATATAACATAAAATGGATAAAAAAATAAGATGGACGAGTGGTAAAGGTCCAGATGCGCAAGGGAGAAGGTATCGGGTTCAAATCCAAGTGGCTAGAACTATTGAAAGCGGGGGTCAAGCGCTGTTGAAAGGGGTTGGTCTACCCTCCAATTTAAATAATATTTTTCTATTTTTTTTAACTTTTATCAGTTCTAAATTTATCAGTACTTTTTTTAGCGCTGATAAAAGGGATCCCCCTTTTAATAGCGGCTCGATTATCAGCACTTTCTTAGCACTGATAAAATATAGTTTTTTATTATTGAAAATATATAAATATATATTATTCATTGTCCCATTTATCATTGTTTTATCATGCTGTTAAAGGTAGATATTTTATCGGTCTAAGAAAAACAATCATAAAGTGGAACCTTAAATAGTGGTAAAAACACTAAAAAATTCTACAATTTTATTAATGTTTTTAGGGTTGATAAAATTCCTCCTTTATCAGTGTTTTTTGAATAGTAATGTGACCTTTTGTAGTGAATATTCATGTGAGTATCGAGCATTATGAGTCTCATTTTCCTTAGGGGTATTTTGGGATTCATAGAGGATCAGATAGTGAAGGATTGAAGAAGGGTTCGGAAAATATTTCAACTTAAATCAGACGAGAAACACACATGAATATTAGCAACCTCCATCTTCCATTAGTGTATAGGTAATATTAAAAGAACAAAATATCAAATAGTTCACACTCTTTTTCTTCCACATAATAATATATATACATCATTGGGAGAGTGTGCGATCTACTGAAGCCAGTTTTTGTGGACGAGCTTAATTTGGACCCAGTTTGAGAAGGCCTCGATAGTTTCCTCAATGTCAAAGTAATGTTTTAGGGTGAATTCCATCATCTTCATCCAAGTAATTTCAAGGTACCCTCGACCATTTTCTGTGTAACCCACCAGTTTGTTGGGTGGTTACACCACCTTGTCCGCCTAGGGGTTCAGAAAGAGTGTCGACATTCTTCGAGGCCTGGGGCTGTTCACCACCTCTTAATGCATGAAAGTCTTAACATCCCATTGTAAAGCTACTAAAAGGTGTATCTGATGTTGATGATGAAGGTTTGTGGGATCGGAAGGATGCAGTGCTAGGTGGAATCTACCATCACTTCTAGTATGCCGACGAGATCCTGGTGGATGAGGATCAGGGAGGCCGGGTCCTAGTGTGGCCCCATCCCCGACACCAGATCTGACTGCTGGCAGGGTAGGTAGTTTTTCAGCTTCATCATCAAATCATTCTCATTATAGAAGCTTTATAATTGGCCTCTACCCACTCCCAGAATCATTCCCAGTAGCTCCAAGATCTTCAAATCCACTTGATTTATGGCTTCACAGTACTCCTATTATACTACCATATCCCACAAACCAATATCATCATATAAATAACCCAAGAAAACAATTTCCATGCTTAATTCCTTACCCAAACTCTAAAAACTCCTCACCCATGAATTCCATGAAGTAATCCTCCATGGTTTACACCTCCTTAATTTCCTCATCTCTCTACCCAAAAGACATAGTTTCTTTCCATGATAGGTTTGTGGTGAATTTTTTTGTGAATGGAGTCAACAAAACATCAATATCATTACCTAGTTTCTTTGATCCATATATAATAAGAGAAAATGTTAGTTATTTTCACTTCATGTATAACAACAGTAGAGATTTATAATTTTCCAAAATAACCATCCATATATTGTGAGTGATTCTTTGTAAACAAAAAGGGTTCACTCCATCTATATATAGTGTGAGACGAATGTTTCTCAGCTCATTTCTAATTTTAGGACAATAATGATAAAATTTCTTTTACTAAGGTGATTCTATTAGGTGATGAAGTTTCCCATCTTGATTACTTATACCTGTGTTCCACTTCAATTTCCATGAAATCTTCTCACTTCCATATAGGTGCATAAACCTTGGAATGATTGAAATGTACCATAATACTTTCAAAGGATTCATTTAACCTTTCTTATATCGATATGCAACACACTTTGGGGATTTGTTAAGTGATTCATGGACTTTATAAAACAGTATAATATCATTTGGATAGGCATGTTATCATTTATATATGATACTCACTAAATGTACCATTCATTTAACATCATATATTCAGCAAGGAACCTCATTGTCTTTTAGTAGCATATCACTCAACAAAGAAATTTGTTTTGTAAAGTTGATTCCACTCTATAAATTTACATCTTTTACATTATATAGCTTCAGTATAGATGAAAATGTTGTATATTTAGTACAACAAGCATACAATGGAATCTTAGCATAACTTTTTAGCTTCTAAAATAGTTTTGGACAATCAAAAAGTTCATCTTCAACAATCATTGACATTTACTCAATACGATATGCATCATCGTTCACACATGTAATTATATCCTTGATACGGAGTTCATCATCTTTCAAAATTTTAATCATATCAAATGATCTAGAAAAAACGGCAGTGTCATCCCAGTTACTAGTTACATTTAGTTTTTTTATTTAGTCCAACATTTATAACTTTGATGTATTCCATTATATATTGAATGTTCTTCAAACTCTTCTAGACTAATTAGTCTTGAATAACAACAACATAAGCATGGACAAAGGATATGAGAAGGGTCATACGCATGATCTTTTACAAATCTGATCAACTCTTTCACCCCATCCTCATACTCTTTTGTCATAAAATTTTCATACATCCATTTTTTATTCATGACCATCCTATTTGATTCAGTAATATTCATATTTAATAAAATAAATAAATACACAGAAATTATGAGCTCAGAAACCTAGAAGGGTAATATTTATATATATAAAAATATAGTAATTTTATTGGATATAAATTTTCATTACATCAACAAATTTTTAGAACATATAAAGGTGAAGAATTATATTGATTTAAAGTATTATAACAATTATTTTTTTATTACAAAAAGATACATATTATAAATCATTATTTTTTAACAGATTCATCAGGGGAGATAATTCACTCCCTGTCACTATCAATGATCACAAGAAACCTATGGATTTCTAAAAAAGGATATGTATTATGGTATATATAATTATATTTCACTATCAAAACATATATCAAAACAAATTACATATTAATGTAAATATTATATTCACCTAAATACTTGGAGGATGATGATAAAAAATAATAATTCACATCATGTCATAAATTAGGAGTTTTTATATGTCACACACAAGAGATGAATCATGTGCCACGAAGTGAAATGAAATTCATAAAGTCTAATGGTTGAATAAATTCTACATATGTTGTAGATTTTGAATAATATAATAGAATGTTTATAGAGAAAGAGATGGATTCAAAGGATACCATTGCAAGAATGAATAATAATGTAAATGAACAAAATGATATAATTGAATTACTTTTTCATGAGATGAATTTAGGAATGGAAATGGAAAAATAAATGGAGACTAAATGCCTATATTAAAAGTGTAGTGTGAATAATTGGTAAAGATTTCACACAAGGAAAATTCTTCTTACCTAGAGAATTTAGATGGTCAACTGAAGGAGAATGATTTGGGGATTGAGAATCCAGGGGGATATATTCATAATATGAAGTAACATTAAAATTATAAATATTTTCACATGTATACATAATTGTGTAGTAGGAGTTATAAAAATCTAGATTCAATGAAAAGAATGAGTATTCATGATAAAACCAATGGAAGTAGCTCTTAGAGGAAGCTCGAAATGCTGTGATATTGTTTTAGAAGATTAGGAAACACTATGAGTGTGTGTATGGAAACTAGAAATATTGAAAGAGGTAGAAGATTTGAAGAAATAACATCTCAACTAAAAATAAATAAAATGTATCATTTCATTAGGATGTGATATATCCAAACTATTCATGGTCATATGGAAAGATTCTATAACAACAAAAAGAATAAAGGGGAGTTGGTGATGATCACTATAAGTTTTTCTATCCTTATCTTGGAAATATTTTAACCAGTGAATATAGTATATACATGAATATCATCATGTATCTAATGTGCACTAGACAAAACATGCTAGCTAATATGGAAACCACCCACATTTCTTGCTCATACATGCTACAAGGCGCCCCATTTCCCATGACCCACTAATATGCTCTCCCAGGTTTTTCCCTAGGGAAAAAAATCAAATGAAATTTCTTAAAAAAATGTTTTTAATATCAAACATTGGTTTTGATATTTCATTTTTCCAAAAAGATCAATTTTTGTTGTATCAGACCTCCGGTTCTACAAGGGAATGAGTGCGGGGAGAGGAAGACACAGATCTATGGATCTTTTATAAAGAGGGTGAAGATTTTTATCAGTGATTATTATAATACGATGATAAAAGGATATTTTATCAACATGAAAAACATAATCAAATATAAATACTACTTTTATTAGTGTTTTTAGAACTAATATTCTTTATGATTTTTTAGTTCTAAAAAAGCACTCATAGAAATTAGTATAATATAATTCCCTTCAACTCAACTCCCACCAAAAGATTGCACTAATATAATTTTTTAATAATTCAAGTAATCATAACTAAGATAACACAAATTTACCAATGAAATCACTATATTTAGAATTTATTTCTTACCCATAAGTGGGATTAGTAAAAAAATACTCATTTGAACATTTTAATTATGAATTTTTACCATTATAATAAATCCAATACATGAAAAAAGATAAATGTTCAAAGAGGTTCTCTAAGAAAATTAAAATCACAAAACAAATGAGAGAAATGTTACACCTGAAATCAATTCATAGTAGCTTGAAATGAGTGTTGAGATATTTCGAGAATGATAATCATTGCTCTAATTTAATAATATTAAAACAACTCCTTTATGATCTTGAATAATTTTATGTTTTTTTGGAATAGAATAAAATTTTATTAAAAGGATCACTTATAGTGGAGGTAAGACGTGAAATATAAATGATTTGAAGGTAGTGAGAGAAATAATACACATGAAAAATCATGGTGAGTCTCACTAAAACAAGTCGGAAATATATTTTAAAGGTAAAGTCCCCTTCTATCTAAGATCTATTAAGATTATGGATGGGCCTTCACAAACATGGTATTCAATTTTCAAAATATAATAACTAGAACATGAATACATCTATCGAGGGAAATATTACCCTTATCAATTAAAGAGACTCCAATGCATAGATCTATCCAATCCTCTTATTAATTAAAATTTTCAAACTATTTATAAGTTCACAACATAACTGAATCATATTTTCTAAGAAACATTTTCTTTTTATCCTCATAATAATTATACTCAAAAAAGGAAGAATATATCTTTCATTGAAAAAACTTTTTCTTGTAAAAGGCATAAATCCTTTAACATCAAAAATTGACTTTTTTAACCATGTATCAAGAAATTCATTAATTATTAATTCTACATATAAAAAAAGATGTTGCATTTGATCTGTGCATAAGAGTCACAATCTTCATACACCCTCTTTCTATATTGGGAAAGGGGACAAACGATGAACATGAAAATGAACAATAAAGAGAAAGTGTTGTAGAAATAAATTTATTTCCATTAAAACAAGCCTAAAAATGAAAACTGATGCCCAAAAATCATAACTATGTGTAGGAAAAATAAATGATAACACCAAAAAATGTTTACATAGAAAACCCAAAATAGAAAAACCACGATACCTAGTCCAGAAAGAATAATCCACAAATAATCAAGAGTACACAATAAAGAATCCAAAAGATGAGTGAGATATCATAAATAATACACTAATAAAAAAGCAGATCAAAGACAGAAAATTGATGCAGTATGAAAGCACCATGAAACGAAGAATGCAACCTGATAAATACAATCAAAATTGATATGACCGTGAAGAGTGGATGATTGTCATATGAATAAAAGGTCCCAAAAAAAACTGGATCGGATTAGAGACCACTGTAGATGAAAGAAAACTTGGCTAGACACTACCACATAAACAACTTTACGCAGCGCCACCCTTTAACACCACTAAAAAAACAAACTGTTAAAAGAACTCATTTATTAGCGTTTTATTTAGAAGCGCTGATAAAAGTGGTGTCTTTATCACCATTTTTTTCTAGCACTGATAAAAGGTGTATTTCAAAAAAATTATTAAAAATAATATATTTTTATTTTTATATTGATATAAATATAATATATGTTTTTTAAACATGTTATATATATGGATAAATAGACATTGACACTTAATATATTAGATATTTAGTGAAAATGACTTATAAAATAATTTAAAAATATTATTAATTAATAATTTTCTCATTATTATCATGTAATAGTCATTTAATAACAATTTGATGACATAAAGAATCAAAAAATTAATAAAATATCTAAAATAAAATGAAAACGTAACTCAAACTTCAAACGGCCATAACTTTTGATTTGGGTGTCCGTTTGAGCACTACAACATGTCAAATTGAACCTTATGCTGAGCTCTACGCATTGATGATAGGGTGAAACCCCGTGTCACCTTTTTTGGAACATAAAAGACACAGGAGAGCTTCAAAACTGTGTTTTTAGTTGTAGTATCAAATTTTTTAACATTCAATGGACTTTTAAGGGGGTCTTTTTTCTGTTTTCAGTGGGGACTCAATTTAATCCCAAGACTTGCATTCATATTGATATTATGGTTTTGAAATATTATCATTTTTAATATTTTATTTTTATTTACGATCAAATATAAAAAAATATATTTATATTTTTCATATATTCACACATAAAAAATTAATTTTACTAATATATATGTAAACATATTTACATGTAATGTATATTTCTAAAAAAAGCGCTGATAACAAATACTTCTATTAGTGCATTCTTAGGGTTGATAAATCATAACTTCTATCAACATTAACAGAAGTAGAATTTGTCAACTCTTATGTTTTAGTGCTAACAAAAATATTAGAAATGAATAAATAAATAATATTGATTATATAAATGATAAAATTATTAATAATGAAATATACTAACTAATTAAATTAAAAAAATATTTAAAATGAATTTAAAAGAATTAATTATATAAATTATAAACATATTAAAAATATTAAAACATAATAAATATATATATATAAATAAATATTAAAAAATGAATAAATTTCAAAAAATATTAAAAATTAATAAATAACATTGAATGAATGGTTATTAAAAATGAATTAGTAAATTTGAATAAATTACCATAAATATTAAAAAAAGTGAATTCATAACATTAATTACATAATTTATAAACACATAAAAAATGAATAAAATGAATACAGAGATAATATTTATTATATAAATAAAAAATATTAAAAATGAATAATATTAACAATTTTAATTAAAAAATTATTAAAAAAATGCATTAAAATAAATTAATTATATAAATTTCATACATATTAAAAATGCTAATACTTAATAAACAAAAATTCATAAATATTATTTATATAAATTACAAACATATTGAAAATATTAAAACATACTAAATAAATATTAAAAAATGATTAAATTCCAAACAATATAAAAATTAATAAATAATATTAAATGAAATAATATTAAAAATGAATAAATAAAATTTAATAGATAACAAAAATATTTAAAAATTAATTCATAAGAATAATTACATGAATTGTAAAAATGTAGAAAAATGAAGAAAATATTAAAAATTGAGTTTAAATAAATTCGTTTTATAAATTTCAAACATTTTAAAAATATTACAACTTAAAAAATTAAATTGAATAGATATTAATCATATAAATTGAAAAAAATACTAAAAATATTAAAACTTAGTATATAATTATGTATAAATGAATATTAAAAAATGAAAAAATTCAAAAAATATTAAAAATTAGTAAATATTGAAAATGAATAAAAAATATTAAATGAAATAATATTAAAAATGAATGAATAAAAATTAATAAATTATAAAAATATTAAAATTGTGAATTCGTAACATGAAATATAGAATTAGCGACGCATAAAAATGAAGAAAAATGGATAAATATATAATATTAATTATATAAATAAAGAAAATAATAAAAATGAATTATATTACTTGTGGAAAAAAATAAAATTAAAATGCATTTATATGAATCATTTATATAAATTTCAAACATATAAAAATATTAAAACTCAATAAATAAAAATGAATAAATATTAATCATATAAAATACAAACATATTGAAAATATCAAAAGTTAATAAAAAAATATAAATAAATTTAAAAACAAGAAAAAATTTTAAAAAATAAAAAAATAAATATTAATAATCTAAAAAAATATTATGTGAAAAAAAATATTAAAAAATAATAAATAATATTAAATAAAATACAAAAAAATCATTCATTAAAATTATTACATGAATTGAAAACACATAAAAATGAATATAAATGAATAAATGAATAATAATATTATTTTTAATTACTGATGTATGAATTGTATTGATTTTATGTAAAAAATATAATTAATTATTTACCTTTAGAATTTTTAATAATAATTAAAAATATTTTTATTTTAATAAAAAGTATAAATATTAAAAAACGTGTAAATTAATATAATATTTTAATATATTTTGAAAATATTTAGTGAATATAAATTAAAAAATGAATAAATATTAAAAATGACTAAATTATGGAAAATACTAAAATTGGAGAAATATTAAAAATGAAAAAAGAATATTAAATCAATAATCATACATACACATACACACATAAATATGGATGGACATACATACAGATACATATACGTACATATAAAAATATAGACTTACACATTCATACACATGTACTTATACACACATACACATACATGCACATGTACACATACAAAAATACACATACACACACACATACACATCCACATACACATGCATTTGCATCTACATACAGATACACGTATGTAAACACATACACAAACATAAAATTACACACACACACAAGCATATACACACACATACACATACACACAAATATACGCATAGACATACATACGTACACATACATAAACATACACGTACACACACATATATATACACATACACATACACATACATATGCATACATGAATATACATACTCATACATGTAAACGTACACACATGTATCCACATACACATACATACAATTACATACATGTGTGCATACATACTCATACATGTGCATGCATACACATACTATATAAACATATACCCATGCCACCTAAAGATGTGTACACAGACATACACATATACACATGTCATATTCATACATAAACATACATACACATATACATACACATACTACACATGCATGTACATCCACACACTTACACATCCATGCACTTATACATACACACACATACACACACGTACACATGTAAACATACATGTACACAAAACACACACACACACACAACACATGTATACACACATACAAAACATATATACATGCACATACAAACATACACAAGAATCCACATACATACACATGTATACATCACTACCACAAAACATGATTTTAGCAGTGCTAAAAAAGGCCTTTATCATCCCTAAAAAACATTGATAATTGAGTTTCTATTAAAGGGGGTACCCTTTATCAACACTTCAAAAAACACTGATAAAGTCCCCCATTTATAAGTGTTATTAAAAGCACAAATAAAGTCCCCATTTATTAGCACTGATAAAGGCTTCCCTGTCTAGGCGTGCTGTTTATATAATAGCACACCCAACAACCAGCAAAAAAATACAACCGACAAAAATAATCAAACCAAAAAAAATAACCTGCACAAACCAGGAAAAACCTACTAAAAAATAATCACTCATATTATATATATACAAAATAACCACATACACGATGTAAATGATGAAAAAACATGAATCCCACAAAAAAATTTGGAAAACAATGTTATACACATTTAATTGACATCATGAAAACAAAAATATTCACTCACGGTATATACCAAAAAAACTCTTCTATATACATTTTGAACAATGTTTTAAAAAATAACATTTAAAAATATCCTACAAACTGTTAAAAACATTAATGTTTTCTCTTTTGACATATGTGGCCCCCTCTAAAAAATGTCCTCCGATGGTAATAGTCACCGAAAAAATCATCCCAACTCGAGAAAAGGGTTCCACCTATATAAGAAAACAAATACTATGTTGTTAATACTATAATGAAATAAATTAAACATTAATATAAAGAATACATTAAAAAATGTCAATTTTTAATAAAATTGACACATTTGGACTCATACTAATGACATTGTGCGTCGTATTGAGGTGTGGTTGATTCCTACATGTTACAAATGATTGATGTATCATTTACCTAAAGTATCAAAACAAGAAGAATTCATTTCCTATCTTTTCAGTATGTCAGTTGTATTTTTTTTACTAAAATGTCATTTAAAATCGAAAACATGAAATTTGAGTCATAATGGTCGTATTGTGCATCAGTTTTATGTGTGACTACTTCATACATGTCATAAAGGACTTACGAATCTCTATCCTTAATTTAGAATACAATCAGAGTGTATTTTCTTGGTTTTCAGTGAGTGGCATGGTTTTGAGCTAAAATGTCAATTTTAAACAGATAAAGAACACTTTTAGTCAAACCAATCACATTGGTCGTCATATTGAGGTGGGGTTGATTTTATCACGTCAAAAATGAATAATGGATCATTTTACTAAAGTATCAAAACAATCCAAAAGCTTTTTCTTGGTTTTCAGTATGGCAGTTCTGTTTTCTCACATGAATTAATGCCAATTTTAAATAAAAAGACACATTTGTAATCATACCGGTGACACCGTGCATCGGATTGAGGTGTGGTTGATTCTTACACGTCAAAAGTGAATGATGTATTGTTTTCCTAAAGTATCAAAAAAATAATAATGCATTTCTTTAGTTTTCAGTATGTCAATTGTGTTTTTTTACAAAAATGTCATTTCAAACCATAAATGTGCAATTTGAGTCATACCAGCCGCATCTTATGTCAATTTGTTGTGAGACTGCTTCATAGACATCAAAAAGGAATTTAAAATCACATTCATCAATTTATAAGATAATCGGAGTGTGTTTTCTTGATTTTTAGTGAGTGACACGTTTGGAGCTAAAATGTCAATTTTAAACTGATAATGAACACTTTTAGTCATAACGGTCACACCGATTGTCAGATTGAGATGGGGTTGATTCCTAAATGTCACAACTTTCTCATGGATCAATTTTCTAAAGTATCACCACAATACGAATGAATTTTCTAGTTTTTTAGTATGTCAGTTTTGTTTTTTCAATTAAATTAATGTCAATTTTAAATAACAAGACACATTGGGAGTCATACCAGTGACATCATGAGTCGTATTGAAGTGATGTTGATTCGTACATGTCAAAAATGTATGATGGATCGTTTTCCTAAAGTATCAAAACAGTTTTAATACATTTCCTTATTTTTCATTATGTCAGTTGCGTTTTCTTTCTAAAATGTCATTTCAAACCGAAGACATACAATTTGAGTCATACCGGTCACATCGTGCATCAGTTTGATGTGAGACTACTTCATACATGTCAAATAAGACTTACGAATCACTTTCTGTAATTTGGAAGACAATCAGAGTGTGTTTTCTCAATTTTCAGTGAGTGACACATTTTTAGAAAAAATATCAATTTTAAACTGATAGCAAACACTTTTAGTCAAACTGGTCACACCGTTCGTCGGATTGAGGCGGGGTTGATTCCTACACATCAAAAATAACTCATGGATAATTTTCCTAAAGTAAAAAAACAATTAGATTGTTTTTTATAGGTTTTCATTATATCAGTTCTGTTTTTTCACTTAAATTAATGTCAATTTTAAACAATAAGAAATATTTGGAGTCATATTAGTGACACTGTGTGTCGGATTGAGGTTAGATTGATTCCTATACTTCAAAAATGACTAATGTGTCATTTTACTAAAGTATCAAAACAATCAGAATGCATTTCCTTGGTTTTCAATATGTCAGTTGTGTTTTTTTACTAAAGAATCATTTCATACTGAAAACATGCAATTTGAGTTATATTGGTGGAATTGTGCAACAGTTTGATGTGAGACTTATCCATACACATCAAAAAGGACATTCAAATTTCTTTAATTAATTTTTAATAAAATTGGAGTGCATTTTCTTGGTTTCTAGTGAGTGACACGTTTTGAGCTAAAATGTCAATTTTAAACTGATAACATACACATTTAGTCATACCGGTCATACTGTTAGTCAGATTGAGGTGGGGTTGATTCATACATGTCACAACTGACTCATGGATGGTTGTACTAAAGTATCAAAACAATACGAATGCATTCTATTAGTTTTCTGTATGTTAGTTGTGTTTCTCACTTTAATTAATATCAATTTTAAATAACAAGAAACATTTGGATTCATATCGGTGACAACAAGCATCAAATTGAGATGTGGCTGATTCTTACACATCAAAAATGACTAATGGATCATTTTACTAAATTATCAAAACAATATGAATGAATTTACTCATTTTTCAGTATGTTAGTTGTGTTTTTTACTAAAATTTCATTTCAACCTGAAAAAATGCAATTTGAGTAATACTGGTCGTATCATGCATCTGTTTGACGTGAGACTGCATCATACAAATCACAAAGGACTTATGAATTGTTTTCCTTAATTTGGAAGACAATCAGAGCACGTTTTCATGGTTTTTAGTGAGTGGAAATTTTTGAGCTAAAATGTAAAATTTAAATTGATAGAAGACACTTTTAATCTTATCAGTCATACTGTTCATTAGATTGAGGCAAGATTGATTCTTACACATCACAACTTACTCAGGGATCATTTTACTAAGGTATCAAAATAATCCAAAGGCGTTTGCTCAGTTTTCAGTATGCTAGTTGTGTTTTTTCACTAAATGAATTTCATGTTGATTGGTTTTTTAAAAGAAATTGGTGGTCCTCATTTACAGGGTATGTGTGTTGTGGATAGAGTTGGGAAGAATTTATCTGCTAAATATGGAAAAAAATGTTCCAATTGTGCATTATCATCTGAGATGGTTGATGGATCTAATAGTTTGAGCCCCACGTGGGTTTCGAAATCTGCAGATCTAACCATATATCTCTGGTCCTTTCTCCAATTCCATCCAAAATCTCATTGAGACCCTTGAAATAATTTATATATTCATTGTGGGTCAAAGAATCATCATCTCAAATAAAAATCAATAAAAAATAATCATAAAAGGAATTCAAAATCAAGACTCATATAGGATACCAGATTCTTAATAAATGTGTGTTTTTTTTGATAATTCAGTTTAAGTCCCTTTTTCTGGCTAAATAAGGGTTTCCCAAAGTTCATATAAAGGATCATGGGTGTTCTGAGGGTTCAAGACATGAAAGAGAATGAAAATCGGGGTTTCTGGGCATGTTGCATGGTTTGTGCATGGTTATTGCAAACTGTGCAGATCATCCCTGGTAACCATGCATCCATGGGTAGAGTCTTATGCATGGTTTTCACATGGTTTAGAAAATCGTGTAGAATTCCTAGGAAACTGTGTGAAAGGGGGTGATTATTGGGCACTATCTTCTGTACGGTTTGGAAAACCGTGCGGGTAAACTTTGAGGCCCATTATTTTTGAAAAAAATTACAAACATTTCACCCCTATATTTTAAGACCCAACTCGGGTTTCTCCTCCATTTCTCCCATGTAATCCTAGTGATGAACTTGGATGTATCAAGATTCCCAATGGTTGTTCTCCTTCGATTATTGGTCATTTGGATCACTGTTGGTTGCAGATCTAAGCCTCAGGTAAGTCTAATCTCCTCCTTGCTTCTTATTTTTGATTATGGTTCTCATCTTTCTTACATATTCTTCCAAACCTCTAAAACCCTCTTTTCGAGCAAGGATTAAGTTGAGACATCAAGGGGCGTTTGAACCCAGATCGAAGGATATGACTAAGAGTGCGTTCATCATTGGGTTCGAGGTAGGTGGTCTACAAGTATTATCCCATAGTTTTATATTAGATTTTTCCATGTAAGTTGGTATTCTTGTTTTTCCCTTTTGTGTTCTTGGTTCTATTAGAGTGTTTGATAATAATGGGTGTCTAAGTGACCAATTGAAACCATCAGGATCCGCCTGGGATGCATAGAGGATGACTTGACCATTTAATGTCCACCCATGGGGTGCGTCGACATTGTTACGATGATATAGAGTATGATATACTCTATAATACCAAATATAGGATAGAAATGATATAGATACTGAATAAAGTATCCAATGATTCTCAAAATATAAGAGGGGGGGTGAATTTTATGCTTTCAAAAATTCCTTTGGAACTTTTAAATTTAGTTATTTTTAACAAAGTTAAAAAAGGTAATTCACAAAACCTCTAGTTCTACACACTTGCTTAATTCTGGAAATATGATTATGAGAAAGTGAATCTAGAAAGATGGTTCCTGAAATGTAACTAAACAAAAGTTTACAAAGATAAAGATTCTACCTTAAAGTGTATAGAATCTTACTAAATCAGAGTATACAAGTATAATGAAGTATAAGATAGTTATACATTCCTCAATAATCAAAATACAGCTGAAAATTTGAAACAAACAAGTAACAAGTAATAAATCTTTTAACCCAAAGAAAAGTGTATCCAACAACCTTGGATAAATGTCCCTTGATTTATATGTTTAAGAAAGTCTGTCTTACCCACACCAGGGTAATCCCTTGATAGAAAGATCGGAGTCTGTCTTTCAATTCCCACAAGCCCACAACTTCAAGGTAATCGACACCTCTATCTTCCTCAGCAAAGAAGTCCTCGAACTTTAAGGTAGTTTACACCTTTTTCTTCCTATCCCTGGAAGCCCTCGAATGTACTGAGCTGCATTCGGAGTTGCACGACGCAAATATAAACAAGACGTTTAGTACACACAAAGAATTAAAATCTCTCTCACTAGAAATCACTTCAGCAGCATGTAATCTCTATATTGACAAACTTTTGTGGGTTCATTCAAATATTCTCTTATTTATAGGCACAGGTTCAACGGTTGGATCCCTCCTCCAACGGTCATATTTTTACTTGAAATTCGGAGGTACATGTACACATGTCACTCAAACAATATTTAGTTCGTAACTGAATGCACGACACCAGTTTATAACCAAAACATGTTTAAGAAAAAATATATTTACTTAACCAAAATAATTTTTCAGAGTGTAAGGAAAAATAGTTCAGTGTCTAACCAAAAACACATTCTATATCTATCATAGAAGGATATTAAGAATCTCTCTTCATAAGAATTAAAAACCAGAATTCTATAGAAATCCAGATTCTGATTCTCAAGGAAATTTGGAGTCTGAATTTAGTAGAATTCGGAGTCTGAATTCATAAGAATTTGGCGTGTGGACTTACAAATTTCGGAGTCTAAATCCATTAGAATTCAGAGTCTAAACATACAAAGTTTGAAGTCTGAATTTATAACAATTAAAAGTCTGAACATACAATGTTTGGAATCTGAATAAGAATTTGGAGTTAGTACTTACAATGTTCAGAGTCTGAATTCATAAGGATTCGAAGTCTGAACTCCGAAGAGTTCGGAGTCTGAATTCAGAGAACTCGGAGTCAAAACTCATAAGAGTTCGGAGTCCGAATCCAGAGAACTCGGAGTCAGAACTCATAAGAGTTCAGAGTCTAAATTCAGAGAACTCAGAATCTAAATTCGGATCCTAAAAATAGAATTCTTTATATTTAATTATTATATGATACCGCGGTTTTAGATATGAAACTTAATTGTACACTTAGACAAAATAATGAAAACTGAAAAACATGGAAAGGACAAATTTTTTTGGGAAAGGAAAATTTCCCTGATCAAGTAAAACACTTTGTAAAATGAAATTTTCCTTAAGATAAGGTGTTTTTGATTTTCAAAACATGAAGGAATGATGAGTTAATAAGGAAACCTCATTGACCCAATAATCTCCCAAATCATTAAGGAATGAAAAATTCATAAGGAAACCTTATTGACTCAACAATATCCCTCTTTTTGGAAAGCACAAACATCCTTTCGAAAAGGATTATAAAGACATAGAAAATATTTTTCTATAATTTAAAAATAAAACTTATCTCCCTTATTACATAGGCAAAGATGAATACATCTAACTCCCCCTTAGGCTTTCGAACACTAAGGATCATATTCTAGATTTCCAGAATGATATTTTTCATTATCTTGAATACAGAATTCTATTTAATGAAAACTGACCCTTAGATAAACTCCCCCTTACATAGGGACATATCTTCTTTTCGTAGAATTATTTTTCCTTTATCCCCATTGTTATTTTAAAAAAGGAATTTGAGGGAATGGAAAATAAATTATGGTACCTGAAATATTAATACAAAACATCCAAAAGGCAAGAGACTGTACATTTCATTATGATAGGAAAAATTTCTAAAAGGAAAATAATATAACCAAATATTGGATTTAAACAAAATAATCCTTCCTTTTCCTTGGGAGTCAAATTCCTGACTTTGGTCTTCACATTTTGGTGCTCCTTATGATCTTCCTCTCCTCACCTAAGAAGCTGATCATAATCCTATTCATTCTTTTCTAAAACATTGACTCATTCTTCCAGAGTCTTAAAAGCCTCTGTCTTAGCCTTCAAGACTTACTCTTTCTTTGGAAGCTTTTCTTCTATCACAATCTGAAGATATCATTCTCTCCTCCAGCTTTGGGAAACTGAATACAGCTTCCCATTTAGATCTTTTACTACTTGAATCCAAGAATTCTATTCTAGAGTCAACTTTTGTTCAAAACTACTTGTGAGATCCTTGATCATACCATCTTCAATGTCAAAATCCTCCTTGATAATATCAGGGAAATCATCAAGACTTCTCATGTACTATATGGTTTTCCTTGACCAATTGGTCATCTTCCTACATGATCTTTTATGGGCTTCATAGTTGATGAAAAAATTCTTGAAATCATCCTCAAAATTGACACACTTATCCATCACAATGGATGTTGAATCGGATTTCTAATTTTGTGTGTGTTGAAGCATCTGGAATATGGATTCAATACATGGAAAAATCGGAATGGTCCAAACAAGATTCTTCAATGACTGAACAATGAAATTGTCTCCAAGAGATGATGATTCCGAATCTAAGACTTTGGTGGGTGAAGAATCTTTCTCTAGCTCAGCAAGTTTCCTATTTGATGATTCACCAACTTCATTCTTATTCACACAAATTTCTTCCCTAGTGTTTTCGGTAAAGCTTCTACCAAGAAGGATTCTGGTACCATAATATTTTCTGAGGCTTTCTCAGCAAACTTCAGAGGAGATTGCACAATCTCTGTTTAATGCATCTTCTTCTTTTCCTTCTTTTATTTTTCTTGCTTCTCAAGCTCATTGGATGTCTTCTCTCTTAAGGCTTTTGCTTCAGCAGGATCCAAACCAAAACTAGGATCTCCTACATTCCTTTTTTATCTTTCTTCCCTCTATTTAGCTACCAACTCATCCGGATAGGCTTTTTTCTTTTACAGATTTGGGGGTGCTGACTGAACTTCCTTAGCCAATGGAGTTTTTTCCTTCCTCTTCTACTTCTTTCAGCTTCCACTTCCTTCCAGCCCTTTTAGATGGTTCAACCACTTATTGTTTCTTCTGAATAGATTCAACTTATTATTCTGTCAAGTCATAAAATTCTCCATATTCTTTAGAAAATCTAACATTCATTCTTCTCATGGTATCATCACTAACCAGCATGACTTTACAGTTCCTTATTTTTAAACTACAATGAATTTTGAATGAAATCAAGCACCAAACAATCAGATTTGAATGAATTACTAGATACATAATGATCTGAGACTTTAGATTCCCATTCTTTATATTCTCAATCGTAATCAGAATATGCTTAACAAAATTAGCCTTCCTCAGGTTGACCATAAAATCCAAAATATACATATTACTTTTTTTCAATGTTTCCTTTTCCCCTTTTCTCAGAAGTATAAATCATTGAATCTATAATCCAAGAATCCGATAATTTGTACATAGATGGGAAATCATTGGAGTATTTACTTCATAATATCCAAGACAATCCATAGCCTTAACCTTATTTTAACTTCCTTGATTAGAAGGAATATTATGAGAGAAAAATTCGGCTTCACCCTCATATGGAATACAAACCAAGCTAGAAAAATTGGTGTATGAAAGAGTATATGTCTTTCCATTTTTCTTGAAAGAGAAATTATCTCTACCTTATTCCTTGAAAAAACTTACCGATTCATAAAACTCAACTAGAAAATCCAGATACACCAAATCTTGAGCTCTTGGCTTTGATACAGAAACGCTCTCCCTTCCATTCAGCTTGATGTTCATTGAGATGATAGAATCATACCTGGTGAAGAAGTATGGATGCACCAAATTTTCCATATACACTAGCCACTCCAAGGATGTCTTGATAATAGACATGTCTTTCTGAT
The DNA here is from genome assembly GCA_963277665.1 of Viscum album. Lineage (NCBI taxonomy): Eukaryota > Viridiplantae > Streptophyta > Magnoliopsida > Santalales > Viscaceae > Viscum > Viscum album. The sequence continues at coordinate 307,162,641 of OY728166.1, forward strand.
AAGATTCTTCGACAGACATTCAGAATTGAAAAACCCTTGAAAATCAGGAATGAGATTATGTAGAATGGAAGAACTTCAATACGCGAGAGCTTGAGATCGATGTGGGACAACTATCGGGGGTCCTTTATATAGGCATTTGATGAGACGGTTCATCTTTAAAACTCAATCCAATGGCTGGAAATTCTTCTAAGTTGATCTGACGGTTGATTTGATAGTCGCAAGGTAAAGATGGCAAGATCCGATATTTTGAAGTTTTTTAGAAAAACAATGGGATTTGAGGAAAATAGAATCTAAAAATTTTAGAACAAATGTAAATAACAACAAGTAAAATATGATTATGAAAATTCAAGAAAGGAAACATACCTTTAGAATTACCAGGAATATTAATCATAATGGGGAAAAGTTTTCTTGAAGAACTTTGGAATCCAAAAAAATATTGAAAAAAATTTGAAAACCTGACTACAAAAATTATAGAAAATATTCATTACGAAAATTTAGAAAGTCTTCATTACAAAAATTTAGAAATTGTTCATTACAAATGTTTAGAAATTTTTTTTTACGAAAATTTAGAAAATCTTCATTATGAAAATTTTGAAAAATATTAATTATAAAAATTAAGTACAAAAATATGACTACAAAAAATTTTAGAAAAAATGACTACGAAAAATTTTAGAAAAATTGACTACGAGTTTTTTTTGAAAAAATGACTACAAATTTTTTTTTATAAAAACCGACTATAATTTTTTTGATAAAAATTGACTATGAAAACTTTTAGAAAAACTGACTACAAATTTTTTTTATAAAAACTGACTATGAATTTTTTTTAGAAAAACTGACTACGAAAATTTTTAGAAAAACTGACTGTGATTTTTTTTTAGAAAAAGTGACTATGAATTTTTTTAGAAAAACTAACTAACAAGAAGATGTTCTACCCATATGAAAAGGAGTTTATTAATGTAAGAATATTTGTTTCAACAAGAAGCTAATAAGGAACATTACCTTACATTTATCATTCCAAACTTCTGTTTAATGTATTCAAATCTATCAGAGTGTAAAGATTTTGTGAAAATATCAGCAAGTTGAACTTGCATTATGATAAATTGAAGAATGATGTCCTCTTTTTGTGTTTTATCCCTAAGAAATTGATGCCTAATATCTATGTGTTTTGCATTAGAGTGATGTTCATGGTTTTTTTAAAGTAATGGAACTAGTATTATTACACAAAATTTGTGTTTTGGTAAAACTCATACCATAGTCTGTGATTGTGTGTTGCATCCACAACACTTGAGCACAATGGCTTCTATCTGCTACATATTTTTCTTAAGCAGTGGAAAGTGCTACTGAGTGTTGCTTCTTGCATGACCAAGAAACTAATTAATCTCCTAAGAAATGACATGTTCTGGATGTACTTTTTTTATCTATTCTACATCCACCAAAGTCAACATCGGAGAAAAAAATTAGAACAAAATCATTTCTAGAATTATAAAAGAGTTGTAATTTCATGGTTCCCTTTAAGTAGCAAAAAATTATTTTCACTTCCGTTAAATGAGATTCCATAGGATTGTATTGATATAAATCACATAAGCTTACTAAAAACATTAAGTCTGGATTACTAGAGATCAAGTAAAGTAAACTTCCTATCATAACTCTAAAAGATGTTCGATCAACTAATTTCCCAGCTTCATCAAGATCAACTATGTTTGAGGTACCAATGGAAGTTCTTATACTTTTATTGCTATCAAATCCATACTTTTTAAGAATATATTTAATATACTTGTGTCTATATATATAGATTTCTTCTGGTTTTTTTGAAATATGAAAACCAAGGAAAAATGTTAACTCACCCATCATACTTATTTCGAACTCAGATATCATTAGATCTGAAAAGGAATCAGTTAAAGATTACTGAGTTGAACCAAACATAATGTAATCAATATACATTTGAACAATCAAAACATTTTTCTTATCTTTGTTTATAAAAAGTGTTGGATCTACATTTCCCTTAAAGTAATTATTTTGAAGCAAAAATCCTGTAAGTCTATCATACCAAGCTCGATGGGCTTGCTTAAGTCCATACAAAGCTTTGGTATGTTTGTAAACATGATTAGGATGTTTTTTATATTCAAAACATGGAGGTTGTTCAACAAAAACATCCTCTCAAATATAACCTATAAAGAGAGTACATTTCACATCCATTTGAAAAAGTTTGAAATTGAAAAATGCTGCAAAGACCAGTAAAATACGAATAGATTAAAGTCTAGCTACTGGAGCATATATTTCGTCATAGTCTATTAATTCTTGTTGATTATAGCCTTTAACAACCAATCTAGATTTATTTCTTACAATGATTCCATTTTCTTCACATTTATTTCTCAAGACCCATTTTACTCTAATAACAGATGTTTCTGTACTTCTTTCAACCAAGGTCGAGGTTTTATTACTTTTGAATTCATTTATCTCATCTTGTATAGATTTTATCCAATCATCATCATCTAAAGCTTCATAAAATCTTTTTGGTTATAATTGGAAAATGAATTATATATGTTCTAATTCATTTCCTATGGAACTTCTTGTCCTTACAGGTTGATTCACATCACTAATGATACAATCACTATGGTGATTCTTTATAAACAATTGATTTGGGTTTTGTAAATCTTGTTCATCAACATAAGGTAAGAAGTATTCTAGAGTAAATGCATCAGAAACATTTTCTTGGGAATTTTCATTATTAAAAGGATCTTCTAACAAAGGTTGATAATTAGTTTTTGAAAACACATCCAAAGATATAGGTTGTGGTTGTTTAAAAACAAAATTATCAGTTTCATTAAATTTGACATGTACTGTCTCTTCAACAGTACAAGTGTTTTTATTGAAAACTCTAAAATCCTTACAAGTTGTGGAGTAGCCTAAGAAAATACCTTCATTAGATTTTGGAGCGAATTTGTGTAGACTATATTTAGTATTCAAAATGAATACCTTTCAACCAAAAACCTTGATGTAGGAAATTCCAGGTTTTCTACCATTCCATAACTCATAAGGAGTTTTATTAAGAAATGGCCTAATCAAAACTCGATTTATAGTATAAAAATAAGTACTTATAACTTCAGACAAAAAATTTTTGGCTACCAAATACTCACTCAACATGGTTCTTGTTATCACTTAAATAATTCTATTGCTTATTTCAACAACACCATTTTGTTGATGTGTTCTGGGTGCTGAAACGTTATGAGTAATTCCTTTTCTACCAAAAAAAGTTTCAAAATTAGAATTTTGAAATTATCTTCCATGATCACTATGAATAGTTTTCAAAGGAAGGTTTTTTTCATTATAACATGAGCTCTAAAACTTTTGATATAAGAAAAAGCTTCATATTTCTTTGCTAGAAAATAGACCCATGTAAATCTAGTGTAATCATCCGCTAGAACAGATACATAATACTTTCTTCCAATGCTTCCAGTTTGTGTTGGACCAAAAAGATCCATATGCACTAACTGTAATACATCAGTAGTTGAGTCTCCACTAACTAATTTAAAACTTGATTTATGTTTCCTTCCATATTTTGAAGGATCAGAAACTTTTGTAGAATCAAATCTAAGCTCTGGTAAATCCTTAAATAATATTTTCTTAGAGAGTTTGTATAAGTTCCTAAGGATACATTGTCCTAACCTTCTATGACATCACCAAGAATGATCTTCCATTGCACTAAGGAAAGGTAAGTCTTGGCTCCTAAGGTCTTCTAAGATTAGTGTATATACATTCTCTTTCCTATGGGCAGAAAGAATAAACTATTCCTTGGAATTGTGCAGTAAGAACGTGTCATTCCTAAAATTCACAAGGTAACATTAATCACATAATTGACTTATGATAATGAGGTTTTTCTTAAGACCCTTAACAAATAAAACATTTGAAATCAAAGTTTTTACAAGAATAACAATATTACCTATACTGATAATTTCTCCCTGAGCATTATCTCTGAAATTTACTTTTCCTCCTTTCGTCTTGATATTCTTTTCAAAGTAGTTTTTTATACCAGTCATGTACCGGGAACATACACTATCCTTGTAACATGTATTTCTGTGGGTAGTTTCTTTACTTTCTTATAAATAAGTGAGTTAGACTTTCGGATCCCAAACTTTCTTGGATCCAAAAATTTCAGAAAGAAAATTATTACGCACCCACATTTTCATAGAAAAATAAAATTTATGAAATCCTAAAGGTTGAGTTTTATTTAATGAAAAATTTCTCGCCCAATTCCCACCGCACTGAAACTTAGTACAGAATGGAGCACTTTGAAGAACAAAATAATTGTTACTAAAAATCATTTTAGAACTAGTATAATCAAATCCATAATTATTCCATAGAGGTCGGATTTGAGAATACATTTAATCAAAATTTTCCTTACCAAAGGTAAAGTATTAAAAACACTTCATGAATGTCAATATTTTGTATTTTATTTTGATAACTAATTTATTCTCTTCCAAAACATTAGCTTTAGCACTAGAGTCAGGCTCTAAAACACTTATCTTAGATAATACTTTTTATAGATCCTTAGAAATTTTATCCTTCTATGAATTTAATTCTTAAAGATTTTTTGAAATAATTTCACAATCAAACATTATCCTATCAAGATATTTAAAAAGATCTGATATTTCCTTAGTAAGAATAGTATTTTTAGAATTTTCCTTAACATTCTTTTTCTTGAGTTTTGAATTATCATTCTCAATAATTTTATCAAATCTAGAAACTTCTTCATAAGAAAATAAGGTATCATATTCATCAAATTAAGATTCTTCATTAGAAGAGTTATAATATTTACTGTCACTACAATTAGAATTCGAAGATACATTGGTCATAAATTCAGCATTGTGTATCTTAGCCATTATGAAATGATTTTCAATAGGTAGTATGTATATTAGAACAAGATTCTTCTGTCCATAAGATTCGTAATCTGATGATTCATCCGAAGAGTCTCCACCACTGGCAATGTAGGTGTCATTATCTTTAAAAACATTCTTAGCTTTAGATTTGTATTACTTTATTCTGTTTCTCTCAGAATGCTTTTCCTTTCTTTATCTTCTCTTAATCATAAGACAATAAGGCCTTATATGTCCAACTCTTTTGCATTCATAACATGTGACTTCATAATCTTTATTATCTTTCCATTATTTCTACATGTATCTGGATTGAATGTTCCTCTGTCCAGTACTCTTTTTCATCCTTCGAGCAAGATTCGATAGTTCATTTTCTAAAGATTCACTTCCAATAGATTTGTATTGTATAACATCCTTCTTAGATTTGGATCTAGTAACATTCTAAGGAGTCGTGGCTTTCATAATAATTGAAGTTATAGTAAAATCAAAACAGTTATTCCCATTATTATTCTTAATATTGTCAACATCTATCTTCATTATAGTTTCATGTTGAAGAAGAGTTGCAAAAAGGTTATCAATAGAGATTTGAGTAACCTTTCTATTCTCATCTATAGTTGTCCTCTTAGATTCCCACACATTCGGCATGATGTCTAGGATCTTATCCACAAGAGATTCATCATATAATCCCTTTCTCACCCATATATTGTAAACTATTAACAATAGTGTTGAATCTTTTTTGCACCTTACATATGGGTTCTCCATAAGGAAAGAAGAAACCATGATATTCAGCTCTGAGCATGTCTATTCTAGTTTCAATAACATTTGAAGTTCCAAAGTGTGTAACTTACAAATTATTCCAAATACAATTGTCTGCTTCACAAGATGAAATTTGGCTATATATATTTCTAGTCATAGAACAGAGACATGTATTGCGTACCTTATAATTCAGTTGATATTCATGATTTTCTTGATTTGTGAAGGTACTAACTTCCATGTTAGGGATTTTATATCCTCTAGTAAGCATAAAAAATTATCTACTCTAGTATTGATAATAAATATATTCATGCAATATCTCTAATATTCGTAATCATGCCCCTCAAAAATAGGCGGTCTAGTTGGATTTAGGTTTTCTATGGAACCAACATTGATTCATGACATCTTAAAGAAAAAAACATTCCCCACAAACTTGTACGTAATAAAAGTTTGTAAACAATGAAAATATTCCTCAGTAAGGAAAAAGCAGAACAATGAAAAACATGGGAAAGAAAAACATATATGTGAATATATGTATTTCAGATACCTCCTTTGATACCAATTGTTAAGATGGTATGGAGTATTATATACTCTATAATACCAAATGTAGGATCAAAATGACATAGATACTGAATGAAGTATCTAATGATGCTCAAAATAAAAGAGGGGGTGAATTATACACTTTAAAAAATTCCTTTGGAACTTTTAAAGATGGTTATGTTTAACAAAGATAATAAAGGTAATTCACAAAACCTCTAGTCCTACAAACTTATTTAATTCCAGAAATATGATTTTGAGAAAGTGAATCAGGAAAGTTGGTTCCAGAAATGATACTAAACAAAACTTTAAAAAGATAAGGATTCTACCGTAAAGAATGTACAATCTTACTATATTAGAGTATACAAGTATAAGGAAGTATAAAATAGTTATACATTCCTCAAAAATCAAAATATAGTAGAAAACTTGAAACAAACAAGTAACAAGTAATAAATATTTTAACCCAAAGAGAAGGGTATCAAACAACCTTGGATAAAGGTCCCTTGATTTATACTTTCAAGAAAGTTAGTCTTACCCACACCAGGGTAAGCCCTAGATACAAAGATCGGAGTCTATCTTGCTATCCCTGCAAGCCATCAAATTCAAGGTAGTCAGCACCTCTATCTTCCTCAGCAAGGAAGTCCTCGAAAATGGAGATAGTCGGCACCTCTGAATTCTTATCCCTAGAATCCCTCGAATGTACTCATTAGCATTCAGAGTTGCACTAAGCAAATATGAAAAGTGTATAGTACAAACAAAGCATTAAATTATCTCTCACTAAAAATCACTTCAATAGCATTTAATCTCTATATTGATCAACTTGTTGTGGGATCGTTCAAATGAGATTCTATTTATAGGCCCAACATCAACGATCAGCTCCCTCCTCCAACGACCACATTTTTCCTTGAATTTCAGAGGGATCTGTACACTTGTCAATCAAACAAAAGTTAGTTAGTAACTGAATGCATGACATCATTTTATAACCATAACATGTGTAAGAAAAAATATAGTTACTTAACCCAAATCATTTTTCAGTGTGTATGGAAAAATAGTTTGGAGTTCAACCAAAAACACATTATGTATCATTCATGCAATCATATTCAGATTATGTCTTAAGAAAAATTCTGAACATGAATTCTATAGAAATTAGGAGTCTGAATCTCATGGAAATTCAGAGTCTGAATTCAGTAGAATTTGGAGTCTGAATTCATAAAAATTCTGAGTCTGAACTTGCAAGTTTCAGAGTCTGAATTCATTTGAATTCGGAGTATGAACTTACAATGTTTAGAGTCTGAATTCATAATAATTCAAAGTTTGAATAATAATTCGAAGTCAATACTTACAATGTTCGGAGTTTGAATTCATAATGATTTGGAGTCTGAACATAGAAGAGTTTGGAGTCTGAATTCCAAGAACTCAGAGTCAGAACTCATAAGAGTTCGGAGTCTGAATCCAGAGAACTCGAAGTCAGAACTCATAAGAGATCGGAGTCTAAATTCAGAGAACTCAGAATATGAATTAGGATCTTGAAAACAAAATTCTTTATATCTAATTAATATATGATTCTGAGTTTTTAGATATGAAACCGAATTTTTCACTTAGAAAAAATAATGAAACATGGTAAGGATAAATTTCCATGGGAAAGGAAAATTTCCCACATCAAGTAAAACACAGGGTAAAATAAAATTTTCCTTAAGATAAGGTGTTTGTGATTTTCAAAAAATGAATGAATGGTGGAGTCCTAATGAAACAACATTAACTCAACAATATCCCCAATAATGAAGGAATGGAAAAGTCAAAATGAAATGTTATTGACTCAACGAGATTTTCCGGACATAGAAAATGGTACAGTTAAATGAAGGGTTGTCGGGTGATAATTTGAAACCCATATAGAACATGTGTTAATGGATTAATAAGTTTAAATGGACGGGTATTAAATATTCCTAGGGTGATAAGGCATAAGGGGTTGTTTGACATGGCATGAAAATTGATAAAATGGGTAGAATGGGATTATGTAAATTATTTGATGAAATTTGGTTAGAAAAACCTAAGAGGATTATTGCTTGTTAAATGGTGAACTTATAATGGAATGGGAAGGGGAAGTATATTAATGGGTTTTAATAATGAAGTGGATGAATAGGTTTATTGGGTTAATATGTGGGAATTGTGGCACACATAAGGGTTTAAGGTAATAAGTGGGTGAATTTTTATGAAATGATAATTGGGATAAATGGGTTAATGAATGGTAAATGATGAATTTGGCTAAGGATTGGGGGTTGTTGAATACACCTAATGGGTTAAGGCATGTGAATGAAATTTGAAAAAATGGAGATGAATTGTAATTGGAAAACGAGTTAATGGGTTATGGCATAATATTAATTCTCATATTGTTTTCTATACATTGTGAATGATGATTTCCAATGGAATTAATGATTTTATGATGTGTTATGGTATGGTTCTGGTTATTGATAAATAATCAAGTGAACATGGATTGGTAGTGTGGGGTTTTGACTTAAAGTTATATGCCCATGAGTCGAGTTAGACTAAGGCTCTAAACTCCACCCCAAAATGCACAGGTTTGGGAAGGGGATGAATGCTCTATTTCCCTAATGGTTTCATTCCACCCAGACTAAGGCTTCGAGGTGAGGATAATGTGATGAAGTGATATGTGGATCCCCAGTGATATAGGGACTTGTTGTGTTTCCCCTATACATTGTGATTGTTTGCCTCAGAAGTAGAGTCCCCAAACTTTACATACATGGACATTAAATTAATTTTATGGAATACTTAATACATAACAAAAACCTACAATCAGGGACCGTAATAGTTTAGTGTATTTGGATACTCGGAACATAATCTTCTAATCATCGTAAAAGATCTTCATCCTCTCCCATAATGATCTTCCCCTTTTTGTTTTCTAAACTAAAAATTTTCTTTATATCTTGGGGAAAAGAATAAATATAAAGGGTGAGCTCAAATGCTCAGTAAGGGTAAGTATGGGGAGAATAAAACAAACCATATACATTTGAACATTAAAACATGCACATAATGTTTAAACATCAAAATCTTGAGAAATGAAATAAAAAATGGAAGTACATAAGGCATAGATAATAATGGAACATCAATCATGATAAAATACCATGGAAACATGTAATTTTGGAAAACCATTATGCACTTTGATATGATTTCCATAGGCATTGCTGCCAAGACCATCTTAGTGGACAAAGTCCCTTATTGAATCAAGTTCACTCCTCATTCCAATCCTGTATCACTGAACCAGATTAACAAGCCATTCCAGCCATGTCTATCTCTTGAGATATAAATATTTACCCAATTAATTGGGGGAAGATATAGGTCCCACCCATCTTATATTGAAATCATTCTTACGTGTGCCACCAAACAATCATAATTCATTCATCATAACCCAAAGAATAAAATGGGTTTCATAAACATCATCTCATCGTGACATAATCCATATAAAACTAATCAATATCATTTCATCATAATAAAACTCAAAACATGTAAATAATAGAGAAATTATACTTGAAACATAAACCTGCTAAATAATGTCATCTTAGATGGAAAATAGTTTTTATAGAACACGTGAAATGAATTCTTGAGTAAAATACCTTTCCTCTTCAAAATTAGGTTATTTTCAAAAAATTCTACACAATTTTAAAAGAAAAGGATTTTATTGAAAATAATCATGAAATCTTGGGGAGGAATCTTCATGAAAATAAGGCTTTATGAATCCTTAAAAATCTGTTCATGCCATATAAGTTAAAAAACATTCTTCTCGTAATATTTCTGAAAAAGTCAAAAAGTGGATCGTATGGTAAACAAAAGAAATATTCCTTACATACCATGTAGTAAAAGTCAAAAATGCGTAAAAATGACTTCAAACATAAATGAAACCATTTTTAGAAAACATGGACATGGATGATAAATATACCCCCAATAAATACTTACGAATAAACAATGTCAGATAAAAACAAGATTGGAAAAGTTATCCCTTACCTTATGTCCGATATGATTTGTATGTATCTGAACCTCATGTATAATGATTTAAATAATGTCATTGACTTATTAAAGAATCATATTCATTTTTATGATATCATTTATGGTTCATTTATGACATTATTTTACTCATTCTCTTGCAAATTCCATTTAATAGCAGCGTTTTGGGTCAAATCGTTTCATTTATCGTACGTGTTTCGACTTGTTTTTCATGATATTATTACTTATATACTGATTTACTTATTTCAAAAATTTAAAACATCATTTATATATAATATATATTAATAATATAAATATATATGATAGATCAATAAATGGAATGAAATACACCGTTCATGGAGACGGTAGGTCGTATGTATGCATGAATGCTGTTTTTGTTTCCTTATTCAATTAAATGGAATTAAGTAAATGAAACATATATGTAAATAAATCTAGTATCATTATTATGTAATTTATTTCAAGATTATTTATTATATTTACTTTATAATCATACTTGAATGGCTAATCATGGAAAATGAATCTCATCGCGTTCGTGGGGACGGTAGTCCGTACATACGCATGAGCGATGATATCATTCCCATAATTATTTAATAGAATTGTATTGGATGATATAATATCTAAGAATTAGAATTATGTTATAATAAACATATATAGTTATTATTTACACCATTATACCCTTCCAAGTAAGGTTGTGGTGTGAAAAATGATTACACCAAGGCGTGGAGACGGTATTCTGTACGTACGCACGCGTGTTGATTTCATTTTCTGTAGGATGGATAGAAAGTGAAATTGGGTTGTTTCATATTTATAATAACATATCAGTATATTAGTTATACTTATATTATTAATTTATAATGAAACAACTAAATAATAATAAGTTTAAGAAGAAAGAAACTTGAAAGAATCGGTAGAAGAGATTGCCTCTTCTTCGACGCACCTCTTTTATGCTTCCTATTAAGGAACTAGAGTTGGTCTTTTGAGAAACCTAGAACCTCAAAAATGTTTCCAGGGAAGTTTAGAAGAGAAATGGGAAGGGGTTGGCTGAGCTTCAAGTCTCAAAGTGTTGTGAAGAGGAGAGGGAGGAGGTTCCCTTTTATAAGGGAGGAGAGGGCCACCTTTGGAAACCTCAAAAATATTAATTTATAATAAAATCAAACCCCACATAAATACATCCAAAACGACTCAAATCAATATATGAGATGAGATAGGGTTGTAATATAATCAAACAATAAAATTTAGACGTATTTTGAATTTATTTTAAACATTATCAACTTGATTTATCTTTATTTAATCTATTTAATTTTATTTGTTGTAATTAGATTATAAATTTTAAAATGTTAAAAAAAATTACTTACGTGTAGTTAATTGTACATAATTAGATCATTTATGAATTTTTTGACCATATAAATTTTAATTTATAATTTTTAAATATTTTTTTCATTTTTAAACAATTTTATATTATGTTATTTTTATAAAATAACAATAGTGTCAATTTTGAAACTATTCATTTATCTGAATTTAAATAAAATCATCACAGAAATTATGTTCGAACTAAAAGCTTAAATAGATTCATAACATTACATATTTATCTTGAAAATTAACGGAGAACATTTAATAGTTCATACAATTTTTATTTTAATAATTTTAAAACCATTTATTTGATATTTCAATCAATAAATTAATTTCAACATCACTATTGTGTCACCTTTAATGATAATTATTTAATCCCTAAAAATTCTAAATAAATTCAAATAATTTAGATAATTTTATTATATTTTTGTAGACAATTCATGTTCGAAGTTTCAGGTAGTTTATCACTAAATTAAAATTATTATACTTATAATATTTAAGAGAGTGACATGTAGTCACTTTCTTTGGTTTTAATAATAATTAAATTATTTTCATGGTCAAAAGTACATAAAATAAATCTATTCCGACCCTTATCTGATATGGGTAGACTTTTAGTCATCCAATAAAATTTTTGAAGGTGTTAGGGTAATTTTATAATGTTATTTTTACCCTTAATTACCCGATTTACCTTTAACTGCAGTAAATAAAAATTATCGTAGTTACTATTCATAATATCAAATAAATAAATGTAACCTATTAACATAATTTGGACCCACTGAATAAAAATATTGAATCAAACTTTCAAAATTCAAAACACAGAAGTTAGAGTAATTAATTTAAAATTAATCTCTTTGTTAAGAAAATGAGTTTTAAAAGTTAAAACATTGCCAAAGATTGAAATGTTTTTACCTATGAATTAAATGTAAAATCAATGGTAATGACATACATTATATTAAATGGTAAATATATATTCTAATTATACTTTAAAATAATTCAATATTATAATTTAACCATATAAATTTTTGCGATGAAAAAAGTTATTTTTAATTAAAATATAGTGTGTTTTTACAATTCATTAAGATATTAAAGTTATCAGAATAATATGAAAATTTTGTCCAAAGTAAATTTCTTTATCTTGATTCCAAGGAAGAATTTTATTTTTTCAAATTGAACTTATAAACCTTCCAAAACTAGATTTAAAGTGGGTGTGCCATCTAAAGGCGGTAAAACTTTATTTTTTAAAAAATACTTATTTTACACGAAAAATTTATTTTGTTCACATTCCATGTTTTAGAAATTGTTTAAGATGAATAATAATGTTATAAAATTCAAAATTTAGTAAATAATATTCATAACAGCTAGTCCATAATAATATTATAACAATATATCGTTGTTTAGTGAAACCCGGTATTGCGTACTACACACGTTATGGAAGAAGGTCGTGATTGCGTGTAATGCAAACCAATAATAGTTTTTGAATATAATATAAGCTAATACGTTGTTTCATATAGCACAAGATAATTTTGGTGTAATATACAACACAAGAAATCAATGAAATTAAAATAATATTTTTCATAAAAACTCAGGGTGTTATATTCTACCCCCCTTAAAATAAATTTCGCACTTGAAATTCGTCGGGGTTATAAATGGTTTACCATTTGAATGTTTCATTAATTGAAATCCACATCGTAAAAAGGAATACCAAAACAGAACTTTAAAAACTAAATTATGAAACATAAGGGTTGCCCAAATTAACTAATCACTTGTTTTCCACATAGGAGAACATAGGTGAAAATATGGATATGGAAGAGAAATCTAACCATCAATTTATAATAGAGAGTGGTAGAGAAAATGGCTATAGAAAAGCCAAAAATCACAAAGACATAAATTTGTGATGATCTAAGGTACCAACTGATTCATTAGATATGAGTACATTAGGACAATATTTTAGGTTTTCAAGATCATTTACCTAGAGTTGAAGAATAATTAAAATAAATACTTACTTGATTTTGGTACAATCTCACTGTTGTTTATGCCTTGAAAATTTTACACATCATCTCATAAAGAAATGAAGTTGAATTTGTCTTCCGTGAAGTGTTAGCAAATCATGCAATAGAATGATGGGTTATTCCATCTGTCTCAAACAAAAGGTTAGAAAAAGTTATCAAATATACATAAGTCCATCTATGGTGAGGTTTATCATATATGATTCCAAAAATGGACTTATTCGTTATCTATCATACCTCTTAATATAATAAAACTAGTTTCTACTAACTAGGGACTTCCTGTAGGCTAGTCGTAGGCGATAAATGTCAATCCCACTTCGGTTGTGGGTTTGATTCCCACGGCCTTGTCTGACATGATAGGTTGTCGCCCATCCTGTAGGTTGTCATTTTTCTAAATGTACATTACTATAACATTCCATCAATAATATCAAAAAAATTTCTAGGCTTAAACAATACTACCTTTTGTCCAACATAATCCATTACAGTCTTTAGGCTTATCCAAAATACTTTTGTCCAAGCTCATAGTATAAAGAAAACAATTATTAGAAATTTCATCTGCCGAGCATGTGAATACCATCATTTATCCCCCATATATCATACGATATATCTTGTTGGTCACATTAAAAACATGTGAATACCTTAATCATCTATTCTATTGAAAAACGAATACCCATTGAACCTTAGTGGAAACATAAATGCAGTCAAAATTTAACACTTTACACATACCAAAATCCCAAAATTTTTATATACTCAATCCATGATATAATTTTGTCCATATATCAGTCATGAAGACATTTCATGTTTTCTTTATCCATTCATTATGTTCATATCATCTTCTTTCCGAAAATATTTCATTCACTTTTCATGGTTACCAGTACCATAAAATTAATGAAAATCAATACATAGATATTCCAAAATTCAACGATACCATAAATGAGATTCCATGATACTATTTTGAAATCCCATTACATAAACACTTATTCATTACACAACATAATTTTCATACTCAACATCACATATATTGATCTCATGTGAATTTTCTTTATCATTTTCATTAAGAGGTTTCTCACATTGATAATCCTTAACCATTGGATTAGGGAATTTATTAGCATAATGCCCCATTTCAATGCACTGGAGGCATTGAAGTTTTGGTGGTGCTTTCTCTGTAGTCTTTTCCTTATTCACATAATTAGCAACCCTTTTTTCATTACTTCGACACTCAGCTACTCGATCACCTTATTTTCCACACATAAAACATTTTCTAGTCCCTTTAAAACAATCTCTACCATGTTTCATTCCACAATTTGAGAATTAAGAAACATTCATCTCCTTTTCACCATTATTCTATGATTTCTTCATGAACTCCATCTTTAGTTTCTTTTCAAAACCCTAAGATGGATATATAACACCAACTTCCATTAATAACCTTGATAGCACAATGCCCAATTTATTCATAGCTGCTGAATTCTCTTATAGCTAATGACTTTAAAATACTTGGTTTTAATCCACTAAAGAATAGATCAACTTTACTTTCAGGTTGGATGATAAATCCAGATGCATACCTTTCATGTCTTGTAAAATTCACTTCGTATATACCAACAGATTCATCATATTTTTTCTTAAGCTAAAGGAAATACTTTTCCATTTTTGTTATAAGAATATGAGGGATGTACTTATTGAAAAATGTGTTCTTGAACTCATCCCATACCATGGATTCAATTTCATCTCGGGGCCACGTATTCTTAATTAGAGTCCACCATTGATATGCTTCACCTTCTAAATTGTAAATAGCCAGAATGAATTTTTCATGTTCTAAACAACGATGTATGGAAAATATCTTTTCAATGGTACTAATCCATTTTTCATCAACAAGTGGATCAGAAGACCCACTGAAAGAAGGTGGACGTTTCCTCATAAAGAACTAAATTGAATATTTTTCCCTTCTCTGCTCATTAGGAAGTCCAGAATGATTCATAGATTGTGTAAGTATAACAATAAGATTTTGCACTCCATCTCCCATAACATTGGTTTGTTCAGGAGGACAATCATTGTGTTGTCTATTACATTGATCAACACGGTTCATTCGGGTTCCAGCCATTGTCTAAAACCCAAAATAAATAGTGTGAGAGGCAAAAATCATGCTAGGGGAAAAAACATAATAAAGAGGGAGTACCTTCAATATATAACATCTTAGGGTCAATTGTAATGTTGTTACCATAATTCTAGGACAAAAACCTATACTTATACTTAACCTTAGGGACATACCTAGATATACCTTAGAAATATCTCTAGGGATGTCACTATAGTTTTTGAATCCTAGTTTCTAAAGGTTATCTAAACCTTTCCTCTGATATCAACTGTAGAGACCCCAAACTTGACGTACATGGACATTACATTACTTTTATGGTATACTCAATACATAACAAAAACCAAAACTCAAGGACCGTAATAGTTTAGTGTCTTTGGAAACTCAGAACATAATATTCTAATCATGGTGAAAGATCATCAACATCTCCCATAAAGATATTCCCCTTTTTGTTTTCTTACCTAAAAACATTCTTCATATCCTGGGGAAAAGAAAACATATAAAGGGTGATTTCAAATTCTTGGTAAGGTTAAGCATGGAGAAAATAAAACAAACCATATATGTTTGAACTTAAAAACACGAACAGAATTTTTAAACATCAAAATCTTGAGCAATGACATAAAACAAGGAAGTACATAAGTCATAGATCATAATGGAACATCAATCATGATAAAATAGCATTGAAACATGTAATTGTGGCATACCATTAATCACTTGATATGATTTCCATATGAATTGTTTCCAAGACCATATTAGTGGAAAAAGTCCCTTACTGAATCGAGTTCACTCCTCATTCTAGTCCTGTATCACTAAACTGGATTAACATGTCATTCCATCCATGTTTATCTCATGGGATATAAATCTTTACCCAATGCATTGGAGGAAGATATAGGTCCTTCCAGTCTCATATTGAAATCATTCCTACGTGTGCCACCAAACAATCATAAATCATTCACAATAACCCAAAGAATAAAATGGGTTTCATAAACATCATCTCATCATGACATAATCCATATAAAACAAATAAATATCATTTCATCACAATAAAACTCAAACCATGTAAATAATAGAGACATTGTATATGAAACATAAACATGCTAAATAATTCCATCTTAGATGGAAATTTTTTTTGATAGAACACTTGAAATGAATTCTTGAGGAAAATATCCTTTCTTCTTCAAAATTATTTTATTTTCACAAAATTCTACACAATTTTAAAAGAAAAGGATTTTATTGAAAATAATAATGAAATATCGTGGAGGAAGCATCATGAAAATAAGGCTTTATGAAGCCTTAAAATTCTTTTCATGCTGTATAAGTTAAAAAAACATTCTTCTCGTACTTTTACCGGAAAAGTCAAACAGTACCTCGTATGGTAAACAAAAGAAATATTACTTACATACCATGTAGAAAAATAAAAAAATGGATAAAAAGGACTTTAAACATATATGAAACCATTTGTTGAAAACATGGACATGGATGATAATTATAAACCCAGTAAATACTTACAAATAAACAATCTCAGATAAAAACGATATTGGAAAAGTTATCCCTTACCTTATGTCTGATATGCTTCATATGTATCTGAACCTCCTGTATAATGATTTAAATAATGTAATTTACTTATTATAGTATCATATTCATTGTTATGAAATCATATATGGTTCACTTATGACTTTATATTACCCGTTCTTTTGTAAATTCCATGTTAAAGCAGCGTTTTGGGTAAAATCGTTACATTTATCGTACGTGTTTCAACATGTTTCTCTTGATATTATTACTTATATCCTGATTTACATAATTCCAGAATGTAAAACATGATTTATATATAATATATATTCATCATATAAATATATATGATAGATCTATAAATGGAATAAAATACACCGTTCATGGAGATGGTAGGCCGTACGTACGCATGAACGATATATTTGTTTCCTTATTGAATTAAATGGAATTAAGTAAATGAAACATATATGTACATAAATCCAGTATAATTATTATGTAATATCTTTCATGATTATTTATTACATATACTTTATAATCATACTTTAATGGTTAATCATGGAAAATGAATCTCATCGCGTTCATGGAGACGGTAGTCCGTACATACGCACGAGCGATGATATCCTTCCCAAAATTATTTAATAGAATTGTAGTAGATGATATAATATCTCAGAATCTGTATGATGTTATGATAACCATATATAGTTATTCTTCAAACCATTATACCCATCCAATTAAGGTGGTGGTGGGAAAACTGATTACACCACGGCGTGGAGACGATATTCCATACATACGCACGCGTGGTGATTTTGTTTTCCATAGGATGGATAGAAGGTGAAATGGGGTTGTTTCATATTTATAATGAAATATTATTGTATTATTGATACTTATGTTATTACTTTATAATGAAACAAATAATTATGAATAAGTTGAAGAAGAAATAAACTTGAATGAATCGGTAGAAGATATTTCCTCTTATTCCACGCGCATCCTTTAAGCTTCCACTTAAGAAACTATAGTTGGTCGTTTGAGAAAAACAAAACCACCAGAATGTTTCAAGGGATGTGGAGAAGAGAAATGGGTAGGGGTTGTCTGTCATTTAAGGCTCTATGTGTTGTGAAGAGGAGATAGAGGAGGTTCCCTTTAATAAGGGTGGAGAGGGGCATCTTTAGAACCCTCAAAATTATTAATTTATAATAAATTCAAACCCCACATAAAAACTTCATGAATGACTAAAATATGAATCTTATATGAGATAGGGTTGTAATATAATCAAAGAATTAAATTTAGACATGTTTTGAATTTATTTCAATCATTATCAACTTGATTAATCCTTATTTAATCTATTTAATTTTATTTTTGGTAATAAGATTCTAAATTTTTAATTGTTAAAAATAATTACTTATGTGTTTTGAATTGTCCATAATTGGATAATTTATGACATTTTTTACCATATAAATTTTAATATATAAATTTTAAATATTTTTGGGCTTTTTAAACAATTTTATATTATGTTAATTTTATAAAATAACAATAGTGTCAATTTTGACACTATTCATTTATTTGAATTTAAATAAAATCATCATAGAAGATATGTTCAAAATAAAAGCATTAAAAAATTCATAACATGTCATATTTATCTAGAAATTTAGTGTAGCACATTAAATAGTCCATATAATATTTATTTTAATATTTTTAAAACCATTTATTTGATATTTCAATCAATAAAATAATTTCAACATCACTATTGTGTCACCTTTAATAATAATTATATAATCCCTAAAAATTATAAATAAATTCAAATGATTTAGATAATGTTATTACATTTTTTGATACTATTCATGTTCGAATTTTCATTAAATTTATCACTAAATTAAAATTATTATACTTATAAGATTTAAGAGAGGGACATGTTGTCACTTTCTTTGGTTTTAATAATAATTAAAATATTTTCATTGTCAAAAGTCCATAAAATTAATCTATTAAGATAGTTAGGTGATATGGGTAGATATTTATTCATCCAATAAAATTTTGGAAGGTGTTAGGTTAATTTTATAATGTTATTTTTGCCCTTAATTACCATGTTTACCTTTAACTGCAGTAAAGAAAAATTACCGTAGTTACTATTCATAATATAAAAAAATAAAAATAACCTATTAACATAATTTGGACCCACATAATTCAAATAAGGAATCAATTTTTCAATATTCAAAACACATAAGTTACAGTAATTGAATTCAAATTAATCCCGTTGTTAAGAAAACGGGTTTTAAATGATTAAACATTGCCAATGATTGAAATGTTTTTACCTATGAATTCAATGTAAAATTAATGGTAATGAAATAAAATATATTAAATGGTAAAAATATATTCTATTTATACTTTAAAAGGATTCAATATTATAATTTAACCATAAAAATTATTGGGATGAAAAAAGTTGTTTTAAATTAAAATATAGCGTGTTTTTACTATTCAATAAATTATGAATGTTATCAGAATAATATGAAATTTTTTTCCAAAGTAATTTTTTTATCCTGATTCCAAATAAAAATTTTATTTTGTAAAATTCATCTTATAAAGCTATCAAAAACTAGATTTAATGTGGGTGCGCCATCAAAAGGCGGTAAAACTACATTTTTTGAAAAATAATTGTTTTACCCGAAAAATTTATTTTGATCACATACCATGTTTTAGAAAATGTGTAAGATGAATAATAATGTTATAAAATTAATAATTTAGTTAATAATACATAAATCCTAGTCCATAATAATATTATAACAATATATCGTAGTTTAGTGAAAACCGGTATTGCGTACTACACACGCTATCGAGAAAGGTCACAATTGCGTGTAACACAGGCCAAGAATAGTGTTTGCATATAATATAAGCTAATACGGTGTTGCATATAGCACAAGATAATTTTGGTGTAATGTACAACACAATACATCAATGAAATTGAGATAATATTTTTCATAAAATCTCGAGATGTTACATTCTATCCCCCTTAAAATGAATTTCACCCTCAAAATTCATAAGGGTTATAAATGGTTTACCACTTGAAAGTTTCGTTAATAGAAACCCACATCGTAAAAAGGAATACCAAAACTAAAATTCAATAACTAAATTATGAAACATAACAGTTAATCAAATTAAATAATCACTGTTTTTCCACAAAAACGATCATAGGTGAAAATATGGATATGGAAGAGAAATATAACTATCAAGTTCTGGTGGAGAGTGGTAGAGAACATGGCTATAGAAATTAGAAAAATAAAAAAGTAATAAATTTATGATGATCTAGTGTACCATCTGATTCAACGGATATGAGGACATTAAGACAACATTTTAGGTTTTCAAGATCATTTCCCTATAGTAGAAGAATAATTAATTAAAATACTTACTTGATTTTGTTACAATCTCACTGTTGTTTGTACCATGAACAATTTCCACACAATCTATTAAATAAAAATATGTTGAATTTGTCTTTCGTGAAGTGTTAATAGATCATGCGATAGAATTATGGGTCATTCCATCTGTCTGAAACAAAAGGTTAACAATAGTTATCAAATATACATAAGTAAATCTATGGTGAGTTTAATAGTATATGATTCCCAAAATGGACTTATACATAATCTATCATACTGATTAATATAATAAAACTAGTTTCTACTAACCAGGGACATCCTATAGGCCAGTGGTAGGCGATAAAGGCCTATTGCACTTCGTTTGTGGGTTCTATTCCCATAGCCTTGTCGACGCGACGGGTTGTCACCTATCCTGCAGGTTTTCCTTTTTATAAGACTAAATTATTATAAAATTCCATCAATAATATCGAAAAATGTTCTATCATTAAACAATACTAACTTATGACCAAAATAATCCATTCCAATCTTTAGGCTTATCCAAAATACTTCTATCCAAGCGCATAATATAAAGAAAAAAATTATTAGAAATGTCATCTTCCAAGCATTTGAATACCATAATTTATCCCCCATATATCATACGATATATATTGTTGGTCACATTACAATCATTTGAATACCTTAATCATCTATTCTCTTGAAATATGAATACCCATTTAACCTTAGTGAAAACATAAATGGTGTCAAAATTTAACACTTTCCACATACCAAAATCCCAAAATTTAAATATACTCAAACAATGATATAACTTTTTCCTTATATCAGTCATGAGATCATTTCGTTTTTTCTTTATCCCATCATTATGCTCATATAATATTCCTTCCAAAAATATTTCAATCACTTTTCATGGTTATCAGTACCATATAATTAATGAAAACCAATACATAGATATTCCAAAATACCATGATACCATCAATGAGATTCCATGATACTATTTTGAAATCTCAATACATACACTTCATCATTACACAACATCATTGTCGTACTCAACATCACATATAGTGATCGCATGTGACTTCCCTTTATCCTTTTCCTTAAGAGGATTCTCACGTTGATCATCATTAACCCTTGGATTATGGAATTGATTTGTATAATGCCCCATTTCCTTGAACTTGATGAATTGAAGTGTTGGTGGTGCGTTCTCCGCAGTGTTTTCTTTATTGACATCATTAGTATCCCTTTTTCCATTACTTTGACACTAAAATTCTCGATGAACTTCTTTTCCACACATAAAACATTTTCTAGTACCTATAAGAAAATGTCCACGATGATTCTTTCCACACATTGAGAATAAAGAAACATTCATATTCTTTTCACCATTATTCTGAGATTTTTCCTTGAACTCCATCTTTCGATTCTTGTCAAACCCATGAGATGGATATGTAACACCAACTTCCATTTCTACCTTGATAGCACAACACACAATTTCTTCATAGCTGATGATGTCTCTTATAGCTAATTCCCTTCAAAGACTTGGTTTTAAGCCAATGATAAATTGATCAACTTCACTTTTAGGTTGGATGATAAAGATAGATGCATACCTTTCAAGACTTATAAAATTCACTTCGTAAATACCAATAGATTCATCATCCTTTTTCTTAAGTTCAAGGAAATCCTTTTCCATCGTTGCTCGAAGAATACGAGGGAAGTACTTATTGGAAAATAAATTCTTGAACTCATCCCATACCATGGGTTCAATTTCATCTCGGGGCCTCGCAATCTTAATTAGAGTCCACCATTGATCTGCTTCACCTTTTCAATGGTAAATAGCGAGAATGACGTTTTCATGTTCCGAACATCGAATAATGGAAAATACCTTTTCAATGGTATTAATCCATTGTTCAGCAACAAGTGGATCAGAAGACCCACTGAATGAAGGTGGACGTTGCCTCATGAAGGACTCAATAGAATATTGTTCCCTTCTCTACTCATTTGGAATTCCAGAATGATTCATAGATTCTGTAAGAATAACAATATGATTTTTCACTCCATTTCCCCTAACATTGGTTTGTTTAGGAGGTCAATCATTGCATTGTCCATTATAATGATCGACATGGTTCCTTCAGGTTCTATCCATCATCTAAAACCCAAAAAGAATAGTTTGAGAGGAAGAAATCATGCAAGGGAAAAAAACATAATAAAGGGGAATTACCTTGAATATATAACATCTTAGGGTTAATTGTAATATTGTTACTGTAATTCTAGGACTATAACATATAATTATACTTATCCTTAGGGACATCCCAAGACATACCTTAGAAATATCTCTAGGGATCTCACTAAAGTTTTTGCATCCTGGTTTCCAAAGGTTAATTAAACCTTTCCTCTGATACCAACTGTAGAGATCCCAAACATTATGTACATGGCCATTACATTACTTTTGCGAAATACTTAATACAGAAAAAAAACAACACTCACATACCGTAATAGTATAGTGTCTTTGGAAACTCGGAACACAATCTTCTAATCATGGTGAAAGATCTTAAACATCACTCATAATGATCTTCACCATTTTGTTTTATTACCTAAAACCTTTATTTATATCATGGGGAAAAGAAAACATATAAAGGTTGGGATCAAATGCTCAGTAAGGGTAAGCATGTAGAAAATAAAACCAACCAGATACTTTTGAACTTAAAAACATGATCATAATGTTTAAACATCAAAATCTTGAGCAATGACATAAATCATGGAAGTATATAAGGCATAGATCATAATGGAACATCAATCATGCTAAAATATCATGGAAACATGTAATTGTGGCAAACCATTAATCACTTTAAATGATTTCTATAGTGGCCAAGACATTTCTTCCAATACCATCTTAGTGGACAATGTCCCATTCTGAATCGAGTTCACTCCTCGTTCAAGTATTATATCATTGAACATGATTAACACGCCGATCCCGCCATGTCTATCTCATGAGATATAAATATTTACCCAATTCATTGGAAGGAGTTATAGGTCCTAACTGTCTCATATTGAAATCATTCTTACGTGTTCCATAAAAAATCATAAATCATTCATCATAACCCAAAGAATAAAATGGGTTTCAAAAACATCATCCTATCACAACATAATCCATATAAAACAAATCAATATCAATTCATCATAATAAAAATCAAACCATGTAAATAATTGAGACATTATACTTGAAACATAAACATTTTTCAAGTAATGTCATCTTAGATGAAAAATAGTTTTGATGAAACACTTGAAATGAATTCTTGAGGAAAATATCCTTTCTTCTGCAAAATTATTTTATTTTCACAAAGTTACACAAAATTTTAAAATAAAAGTATTTTATTGAAAATAATCATGAAATCTTGTGGAGGAAGATTCATGAAAATAAGGCTTTATGAAACCGTAAAAACCCGTTCATGCTGTATAAGTTAAGAAAAACATTATTCACGTACTTTTGTCGGAAAAGACAAAAAGTACATCGTATGGTAAAAAAAGAAATGTTCCTTAAATACCATGTAATAAAAGTAAAATGGGTAAAAAGGTCATTAAACATACATGAAACCATTTTTAGAAAACAGGGACATGGATGATAAATATAACCCTAGTAAATACTTACGAATAAACAATCATGGATAAAAATGAGATTGGAAAAGTTATCCCTTACCATATGTATGATATGATTCATATGTATCTGATCCTCCTATATAATGACATAAATAATGTAATTGTATTATTAAAGAATCATATTAATTGTTATTATTTTACATATGGTTCACTTATGACTTTATATTACCCATTCTTTTGTAAATTCCATGTCAAAGCAGCGTTTTGGGAAAAATCTTTTCATTTTTCGTAAGTGTTTCGACTTGTTGTTCATGATATTATAAATAATATCCTTATTTACATAATTCCAGAATCTAAAACATGATTTATGTATAATATATATTCATCATATGGATATATATGATAGATTGATAAATGGAATGAAATACCCCGTTCATGGAGACGGTAGGCCGTACGTACGCATGAACGCTGTTTTCGTTTCCTTATTGAATTAAATGGAATTAAGTAAATGAAAAATCTATGTACATAAATCCAGTATAATTATTATGTAATATCATTCATGATTATTTATTATATATACTTTATAATCATACTTTAATAGTTAATCATTGAAAATTAATCTCATCGTGTTCGTGGAGATGGTAGTCTGTACGTACGCACGAGCGATGATATCATTCCCATAATTATTTAATATAATTGGAGTGGATGATATAATATATTAGAATAATTATGATGTTATAATAACCATATATATTTATTATTTACACCATTATACCCAACCAAGTAAGGAGGTGGTGGGAAAACTGATTACAACACGGCGTGGAGATGGTATTCTGTATGTACGCATGCACGGTGATTTCGTTTTCTATAGGATGGATAGAAGGTGAAATGGGGTGGTTTCATATTTATAAAAACATATCAGTATATTAGTGATACTGATGTTATTACTTTATAATGAAACAACTAATTAATAATAAGTTTAAGAAGAAAGAAACTTGAAAGAATCAGTAGAAGAGATTACCTCTTCTTCGACGAACCTCCTTTAAGCTTCCTCTTAAGGAACTAGAGTTGGTATTTTGAGAAGACTAAAACCTCCAAGAATGTTCCCATAGAAGTGTAAAAGAGGAATGGGTAGGGTTTTTTCGATCTTGAAGGCTCAATGTGTTGTGAAGAGGAGAGGGAGGAGGTTCTCTTTTATAAGGGAGTAGAGGGGCACCTTTGGAAACCACAAAAATATTAATTTACAATAAATTCAAAACCCACATAAAAACTTCAAAAATGACTCAAATTCGAATCTTAGATGAGATAGGGTTGTAATATAATAAACCAATAAAATTTAGACATGTTTGGTAGGTGTTAAGGTAATTTTATAATTTTATTTTTACCTTTAATTACCTGATTTACCTTTATCTGCAGTAAATAAAAATTAACATAGTTACTATTCATAATATCAAAAAAATAAAAGTAAACTATTAAAATAATTTATACCCACTGAAGTAAAATATGGAATCCATTTTCCAAAATTCAAAACACAGAAGTTGCAGTAATTAATTTAATTTTAATCCCGTTATTAAGAAAACGGGTTTAAAAGTTAAAACATTGCCACAGATTGAAATGTTTTACCTATAAATTCAGTGTAAAATTAATTGTAATGAAATAAATTATTTTAAATGGTAAAAATATATTCTATATATACTTTAAAACAATTCAATATTTAAATTTAACCATATAAATTATTGCGAAGAAGAAAGTTGTTTTAAATGAAAATATACCGTGTTTTTACTATTCCTTAAAATATGAAAGTTATCAGAATAATATGAAATATTGATCAAAAGTAAATTTTTTTATCCTGATTCCAAAGAAGAATTTTATTTTGTCAAATTGAACATATAAACCTGTCAAAAACTAGATTTAATGTGGGTGCGCCATCAAAAGGCGGTAAAACTGCATTTTTTTGAAAAATACTTATTTTTCCCAAAAAATTTATTTTGTTCACATAACATGTTTTATAAAATGTTTAAGACGAATAATAATGTTATAAAATTTAAAATTTAGTTAATAAAATTCATAATGTCTAGTCTATAATAATATTATAACAATATATGGTTGTTTAGTGAAACATGGTATTGCGTACTACACATGCTATTGAGGAAGGTCTCGATTGCGTGTAACGCAAGACAAGAATAGTGTTTGTGTATAATATAAGATAATACAGTGTTGCGTATAGCACAAGCTAATTTTGGTGTAACGTACAACAGAAGACATCAATGAAATTAAAAGACCATTTTTCATAAAATCACTGGGTGTTACATTAGACCCTAGTGTAAATGATATTTATGCCTAACCCATGGAAAATGTGATTAAATGGGTTGATAAATGAATATGGTATAAAGAATGTAACTGGATAAATGCTAGGAATAAATTAAATGAACTTGTTAACTTATGGAACCCAAAATATCCCTTTTTTACATACTATCAATTTTTGTACATGCATGCACTATCTATTAGAATATATATTTTGTAGACATCATTGGTGATAGTTTACTGAGTTTTATACTCGCACCCTGCTCAGGCCATCGTTGGGTACCTGAGTAGATCTCTTGGTTACAGATCAGGATTAGGTTAAAGGCCCTACACTAAGGTGTTGAGTTGGGCTTGGGATGTACATGGAGAAGGATCTGGACATAGAGTCGGGACCTGTTTGGATTTGTGGCCATTTGATTTATTTTTGGATTCTTTCACTTTCACTACTGGTATGGCATGACATTGTTGTATTTGACCTGCGGCTTGTACCCTATTGGGGAAACATTTGGTTGTGCATGTTTATTGGTTGTTCAGATTTTTTTCACTATTCATGTTGTGTTCTGTTGTGGATTAATCTAGTTAAGAGGGTTTAAGATTCCCACATGAATCATTAGACCCTTTCCTCTAGTCATCACCCTCTGGCATTTGGGGAGGCATGCTTGAGGTCATGTGATGACCCGGCTCGGAGCACCAGTTTAGTGGCTTCCAGGTCGGGGACATTACAATGTGGTATCAAAGGAGTTATTTTCACATTCTTATTATTTGGGAGTATTATAAAAGAGATTAGGATGTGCCAGTCCTTGGTAATGAGATCGTGCTTGGGAGTAGCTAACCCATGTGCGAGGAAAAAGCTAGGTCACCCTAGGTAGGAATTGTTATTCTTGATGTGTGTTGTTACAGTTGAATGAAATTTCACCATTAGGTGATGCACATGTTGTGTGATTTGTTAGATTTATGATATTTTTCTAATGTCTAGAATGGCACGAGGTTGTGCATTTATACATCATTTTTGGCACCTAAGGGTATATGTGACATGCATCATTATAGGAACACACACGGGATGGGTGGGAGGGGCATAGAGAGTAGAGTTCATTTTACTCCCTTGATAAATTTGAAGAAAATAATGCCTAATAATTTTAATGAATGTGGGTGAATGAAAAGAATGAAAGTGAATAGTCAAAGAATATTGGGTATAGAGAAATGTTACAACTGGGGTAAATATTTTTGGTTGTGATTAATTGTAAGGGATGATTCGGTGTTTAAAAGAGAAAAAATTGCATAATAATGAAAGAGTTGTTGATGAATTTCTTGATGAATCTTATAAATGAGTTAAAATGATGATTATAACAAGTGGTGAAATAAGAAATGTGCCTAAGAGATAAAGAATCATGTTGTAAAAGAAGAATTCGGTTCAGAGGTGGGTATCATTTGTGTTGGATGTTTGACCCGTGTATGTGTAGGTTGGGGCATTGAGTGTGCCCAAGTTGAGACTTTGGGTCGGATTTTGAATCCTTGATGGATGTGATATGACCTAGGTGGTGTGTTTAAGGAACCCTTGGTGGGGTTGTGGCCTTGGGATTGTGACGTGTTGTTCGGTAATGTGGGTGAGGAAACCCTTGTGGATTGTGATAGTACGGAGTGCACGTTGGACCAAAAGGATGGTGCCTGGGTCGTAGTGACCTTGTGAGTTGAGGCCATGCAAGTTGTGTCTCAAATCCTAGGGAGGGTTTTTTGCCCATAGTAATGATGAATGTGTACACCTTTGGTGTGGAACCTGGAGTAGATGGTTTTTTGGTACGCTAAGAATAGTGTGCATCAAAATGGGAGTGAGAGTGTCATGCATGAGCATTTCTTTGTTCATGTCATGATAAGTACGGTCTGGAGAGATTACCAATGGGTTCTACTAGTTGTGAATCCAGTGTAGGTATTTGGTATCATTCAACCATTTGGGCGACCTATGAGAGAGGTCATACATAGTTTCCAATGGTTTTGGGTGTGTTCCACACATGTATATGTTTGGAACCTTGATAGTGGGACACATTGTGTTGCATGGTGAAGGTTTGAACATAAAGGGTAAGTGAAAAGGATGATGGTTGGTGGTGTGACTCGAGTGGTGGTCGCGCGTTGATAGTTTTAGAAATCAAGGGTGACTTCGTGGGAGGATATCCCATTAATGTGGGTGCCTTAGAATCTGAATCATGAGAGATGCTACAGAGGCTGTGTTAATTCTAGTTTTGAGGATGTTAAAGTATGTCTAGTTCTTTCGTAAGGTTTATTTAGTGCTTGTGATGGGATGTAAGGTTTATTTTAATGGATTGTATCATATACATTCCTAGCTCACCCTTTTTGGATGAAAATTAATGGGGGTCTTGAGGTTGTCTCTGAGAAGAAAGGCAAGAGTGGATGGAGTGTGGTTATATGACTTTGCATGATGGTGACACATCAGGTGAGGGTGGTCACGTGGCTAAACATGCTGTGTGAGTGGTTTGGTTGTTGGGCGAGATGCAGAGGCCACGTCAGGACTGATGAGGCTGACTAACCAAGACATGGGGTTAGGTAAGTAAGAGGGCGATGGGATATATGCAAGTTAAGGTTGTTTCGTAGGAGACTGATGGTTTGGATGGTGTGGTGGACCATCTTCTATGATTGTTGGCTATCAGGGAAACATGAGAAAAATTCAAGCGGTGAGGCATAATTAGTGCCACACAAAACATTGGCTTATGACTACTTAGTGGGTTGGTTGTGGATTTGTGAACTTGGATGGAAATCACACATGAGTGGTGGTGGTTAAGTGTTGATGAAATGCATTCAACAAGGAGGCCTGAAATCCTCGGCAGGTTATGGTGTCCCATAGTTTGACAATAAAAATGTATAAGTTGGTGGTGGTGTTCCTCGACAACTTATTATCATACTACAGCTAGTGAAGAGAATTCCCAACATCTTGACATTTTCTCAAGTAATTTGAGAAGCTATGTCTCATGCCATGAGACATGGAGGTGTTCTGTTGGATGAGGGATATCATAGAGTTTACACTTCTGTAAATTATATATTTGGAGCATGATAATGGGATTCACACCCTTTATGTTTTTAGTGAGGTCATCAGGATGGACTGAATGACAACAAACATCATGGGGGTCGTCCACAGAAGTTGGAAACGGGCACTGGGCAACATTAATTTTCCTATTTTAGGAAAAGTATGGATGGTCATGTCTATGTCTGGGGTTCAGTTTGTGTTTGAGTATAAGATGCGGTGGTAGGAATCCCTTGTGGTGAGCAATGGTAACAACACTCCTAAGGTGGGGAGTGATACATCAGTCATGGATGCGGATAGGAGAACATCGAGTCAATTTAGTGGCACCAGGATGCCAATGATGAACTTATAAGGTGTATGTTAGGTCAGGGAGGCAATGTGGGACTTGAAGGTGGTGGCTGATGAGTCTAGTGTTGGCTTTGGGATCAAGATGGTTCCATGTGAAGCTTGTAATATCTGTTCCAAGTCATATAAGGTAATGTTCAGATACGATAACAGGTTGTGGAAGAGAGGATAGGTTTTATTACCCCAACTAATATCGGGGTTAGACTTAGGTAGTTTCTCTTCCAGTGGTTTTAGGACATCTTGAGTTGAGGGAACCTTGGCCATGTGATGTGGTTCATGCAGAGGGTGAAGCCCAATGATGGTCTGGAGGGAAGTAATTCCTTAATGTTGGAATTCTACTGGAATTCAGGAAATGACCTTAGTGGGTTCATGGGATAATAATGATAGGCTTCAAGTCAA
The DNA here is from genome assembly GCA_963277665.1 of Viscum album. NCBI lineage: Eukaryota > Viridiplantae > Streptophyta > Magnoliopsida > Santalales > Viscaceae > Viscum > Viscum album. The sequence continues at coordinate 307,192,796 of OY728166.1, forward strand.
TAAACACTTCGGGAAGGTGAGAAAGGATTAGCCTACCATCAGTGGAAGGTAGGTGTTCTGGGACAACTCATTCATGAGTGGTCCAACCTGAGATTGTAAACTTGAATGGGTGTGGTGAGAGTGACCCACCTCTGAGTTCCTCTTTTAGTAGAGAGCACCTTTCCAAACGAATTTGTTCTTGAGTGAGGTCAGGATGATCTTAGTCCTTGAATGGATAATAAAATAATTTTTTCCCAATGGTTATAACGGTGCAGCTGGATGCCAATGCAGGGTAATGCTCCTATAGATTCTTGGGCATGGTGAGTTGGAACATGTTAAGCAATGGGAAATTTGGGTTGAGTTTTGGAGGTCCTTCGTCAATGGAGGATGTTCTAAGTAACCAGAAATGGTGGAGAGAACAAACTGGATAAATAGTCGGTTGATGACGAGAGGAGGGTTTTGGGATTAAAGGACTCGAGTGGTCACTGTTTGGGTGAGTTAGCCCTTGTAGAGAGCCTTTGCACAAGTTTAGTTGGTCAAGTACCTAGAAGTCTTGAGTGGTGTTTGTTTGTATGGTTGTGGAATGGATCTTCAAGAAACATGGTTGGAATATCTTGTGTTTTCCTTCAGGTGATATTGGGTTTGGATTACTGAGATTTTGGAAAAGAAAAATAGAGGAAAATGATGCCACGTAATTTGGGACATGATTTGTATAGAATAATGGGGCGATGGGGTGTCCATTGGTGCCTATATGAAAATGTGATGTTGTGTGTTAAGTCTCCATGGGTTGAAAGTTGGGTTATGTCACCTAAGATTTCCCCATGATGTTCTCGTGGGGATAATGGTTGAAGTGGGGGCATCATTGAGGAGTTTTTTTTCTGGTTTGTGCTATGGGTTGTGGTGAGGAAGCCTTGAGGGGAATGTTTGTGCCCATGGTCCGTGTTTGATGGAATTTTGATGTGAAACCAGGAACATTGAAAGTGGGAATGGAGAGGTTGGCCTTGTGACATGATCCCTTGTTACAGAAGTTAGTGATGCTCGGAAGAGCGGCTCGTGGATGGGTCGTTATAATGTGGGGAGGTTGTAAGATCCCATGTTCTCCATAAAGGTGTGTTTTTGTTTATGTTTTATTTTAAGTCCATTTTTTCAGCTAACTGAGGGTTTCCCAAAGTTCATGTGAATATTCAGGGGTGTTCTGGGGGTTCGAGACACGATAGAGAAAGAAAAGGGGGGTTTCTGGGCATATTGCACGGTTTGTGCACAGATAGGTCAAACCGTGCGGGGCATCCCAAGTAACTGTGAAACCATAGGCAGAGGATTATGCTCAGTTTTCACACAGTTTGGAAAACTATGTGGAATTTCTTGGAAACTGTGTGAAGGGGGTGATTTTTGGGCAATAGAATCCGCACGGTTTGTGCATGGTTTGGAAAACTGTGCGGGTAAATCGTGCGGCCAAATATTTTTGAGAGAATTTACAAAAATTACACCACAGGATTTTGAGACCCAACTCAGGTTTCTCCGTTATTTCTCCCCCTCCAATCCTAGTGACGAGCTTGGATGAACCAAGCTTCCCAAGGGTGGTTCGCCTTTGATTATTTTTTGTTTGGAGCGCCATTGGTTTCATATAAATACCTCAGAAAAGTATAATATCCTAATTTCTTATTCTTTTTTATTAGAGTTCTCATCTTTATTTCATCTCCTTCAAAAGATATAAAACCCTCTTTTTGGGTGAGGTTTAGGTTGAGGCTACAAGGGGTGTTTGAACCTAGATTGATGGCTATGACTAAGTGTGCATTCATTTGATAAGAAGGGGTGTCTAAGTGACCATTTGAAACCCTCATAATCTCTGTGGGATGTGTAGAGGATGCCTTGACCATTTAAGGGCCACCCATGGGGTGTGTCAGCTTTTCTGGACTTAGAAAATGGTAGGGTTAAATAAAGGGTTGTCGAGTGATAATGTGAAACCCATTTAGAACAAGTGTTAATGTATGAATATGCTTAAATGGATGGGTATTAGAGATGGCTAGGGTGATAAGGAATAAGGGGTTGTTTGACATGGCATGAAAATGGTCAAAATGGGTCGAATAGGATTATGTCAATTATTTGATGAAATTTGGTTGGAAAATCCTAAGAGGATTAGTTTATGTTAAATGGTGAACTTATAATTGAATAGGATGGGGAATTATATTAATGTGTTATAATAAGGAAGTGGATGAATAGGTTAAATGGGTTAATACGTGGAAATTGTGGAACATCTGAGGGTTGAAGGTAATAAGTGGGTGAATGTTTATGAAATGATAATTGGGCTAAATGGGTTAATGAATGGTAAATGATGCATTTGTATAAGTCATAGGGTTTTTTGAATACACCTAATGGGTTAAGTCACGAGAATGAGATTTTGAAAAATGGATATGGATTGTAATAGTAAAATGTATTAAGGGGTTATGGTATAGTATTAATTCCCATATTGTTTTCTTTTCATTGTGAATGAAGATTTCCAATGGCATTGGTTATGTTATGTTGTGTTATTGTATGGTTGTGGTGATTGATAAATAATAATGTGCATGTGGATTGGTAGTGTGGGGTATTGACTTGAGGTTCCACACCCACGGTTCAAGTTAGACTACAGCTCTAAAATCCACCCCAAAATGCATAGGTTAGGGAATGGGGTGGATGCTCTATTCCCCTAATAGTTTCATTCCACCCGGACTAAGGCTTCAAGGTGGGGATAATGTGATGATGTGATATGTGGATCCCTACTGAGATAGAGACTTCTTTTTTTCCTCTGCATTGTCATTTTTTTCCTTATACCCTTATGTAGATGATATTTATGCCTAACCTAGAGAACATGTGATTAAATGGTTTGAGTAATAAAGATGGTATAAGGAATGTAATTGGATAAATTCTAGGAATACATTAAATGATCTTGTTAACTTATGGTACCCAAAATATCCCTTATTTAATTACCATTTATTTTTTTACTTGCATGAACTATATATTAGACTGAATATTTTGTAGAAATTGTTTGTGGTGGCCTACTGAGTTTTGTACTCACACCCTGCTCGGGCCGTCGTTGGGTACGCAAGACGATCTCTTGGTTGTAGGTCATGATGAGGGAAAAGGCCCTACACTAAGGTGTTGAGTTTGGCTTGGGATGTACATGGAGAAGGATCTGAACATAGAGTCAGGACTCGTCTGGATTTTTGGCCGTTTGTTTTATTTTGGTTTTCTTTCACTTTCACTACATGTACGGCATGACATGGTTGTATTTGATTTTCGGTTTTTACCCCATTGACGAAGCATTTGGTTATTCATGTTTATTGGTTGTTTAGATTTTTTTTTCTATTTATGTAGTGTTCTGTTGTGGCTTAATCTATTAAAGAGGGTATAGTCTCCCCACATGATTCATTGGACCCTCACTGCTAGTCGATAACCTCTGGTGTTCGTGGAGGCGTGCCTGAGGTCATGTGAAGACCTGGCTTGGAGCACTGGTTTAGTGGCTTCTGGGTCGGGGACGTTACAACTCAAGTCCCAAATAACCATGTAAAATCATGTTTTCTCACACAACGGGTGATTAGGACCCTACTCATTATTTTTACCTCTTGAGTTTCGACTTCCCTATTCCTCCTTTCTAATATGAAACACCCTAAATTGTAAAAGGGTTCTCTGATACCATTTTATCACGAACCAACCCATGCCACCCCTAAACTGAGAACCTGATTTGGTCCATGGAATGACCAAAGGTTCATTCCTGATCACCCCACTGGAATCTAGTTCTAGTGTATAAAAACATAACCATTGGGAATTATTTCACCCTCAGAATCTAAATAACCACAACTAGGATTCCCCCAAAAATTCTGACATGACCCATCCATATATCAAATGTCCATGAACATAAGGAAATAGTTCAAATAAAAAGTAACATCAAACCAAAGTAAACACATCACGTATAAAAAACTAACTCAAAAATAAAAGCAACATACTATTTGAATATAAATCAATAACCAATACCACATATAGAATACGAATTAAAAGAGAAATCTAGGTCAACAAGGATGATACATAACATCCCAAAATAAAATCCAAAACCAATAAACTTTTAATAGTCTCCCCATGACCCACAACCAATCACCACATCCCTTACCATCCATCCCATAGAAATCTCAAATACCAAATAGTAAAGAGATCACAACTGGACACCTAAAAGAATACATAATAGCTACATTGTAATTCCCTGACCTGAACCACTAGGTATAAGCGAGAGTGTCATATTACCTCACACACGCCTTCTCGTATGCAAGAGGCGACTAAATAATAGTCAGGCTCTGAACGTAATCAGTAAGGATACTGTACTCTTAGTATCATTTCCTTACATAAATAATAATAAATAAATAACATCTTAGATTAAAAATGAAGAAGAAAATAATATAAAATGGAATACATTCCATATAACAAAAAAACCAACGATCTCCCTATGATGCAAGCCAAACCAGAGTATAAATGAAAGTATGAAATAGAACTTGTATTGTCCCAATTTATTGGTACATGTCTGAATTGATATCCATAGTCTAGTAATGTGTGTTTCATCGACAAAATTTTTGCACAACAACTGACAACAGCTATGTATTCAGCTTCTGCAGTAGATAATGCACCAATGTTTTGTTTCATACTAAACCATGATATTAGTGACTTGCCTAAAAGGTGACATGTTCTAGATGTTCTCTTTCTATCTAACATACACCCACCGATGTCAGCATCAATATAACTAACTATTTCAAATGATTGTCCTTTAGGATAGAACAGTCATAGTTTGGGTGTATGCTTGAGGTTTCTGAAAATTCAATTTACATCATTTAAATGATATTATTTTGGATTTTCTTGAATGAAAGAACACATACACACATTAAACATAATATCAGGATGACTAGTAGTTATGTAGAGTAAACATCCAATCATTCTTCTATAAGTGGTTTGATCAACAGATTTTCCATCTTCCTCAAGATCCAGATTACAGGTGGTACTCATGGGAGTGTCACTACTTTTTGTGGTATCTAATCCAAAACATTTTAGAATATCTCTAGTGTATTTAATTTGAGTCAAAACAATTCCATCATTATTTTGAAAGATTTTATATCCAAGAAATAATTTTAGTTAACCCATTAAACTCATTTCTAATTCATTTTTCATAATTTTATAAAAATCAATACATAATGAATTTTCTGAAGATCCAAAAATAATATCACATACATAGATTTGAACAACTAAAACATCACTATAAATTCTTTGTATAAATAAGGTAGGATCAGCTATTCCTTTTGTAAAACCTTTGTAAATAATAAAATTACTTAATCTGTCGTACCATGCTCATGGAGAATTTTTAAACCATATAGTGATTTTGAAAGTTTGAAAATATGATTGGGAAAATTAGGGTTTGTAAATCCAGGGGGTTTTTCAACAAAAACATCCTCAGCTATATACCCATTTAAGAATTCACTCTTAACATCCATTTGATATAGTTTGAAATTCATATGATCAGCATAGGAAAGAAGAATTCTAATGGCTTCATGTCTGGAAACTGGATCCAAAGTCTCCTCAGAGTCAATTCCTTCTTCTTGAGTATAGCCTTGGGAAACTAATCTAGCCTTATTTATAAATATATTTCCAGCTTCATCTAACTTATTTCTAAACACCCATTTAGTTCCTATTAAAAAAGTGTCCTTGGGTATTTCAACAAGTTTCCAAACCTTATTTCTTTCAAACCAATTGAGTTCTTCTTCCATAGTAATTACCCAAAATTCATCACCGATAGCATCATCAATGTTTTTACGTTCAAGCTATGACAAGAAAGCTTGATGTTCAACCTAATTTCTAAGAGAAGCTCTAGTTTGTGTTCTTTTCTCTAAGTCTCCTACAACAACATCTAAGGGATGGTTTCTAAGGGTTCTATCCTTTCTAGAAAATGAGGTAATAGAGATTTTAGGTTCATCAACAGATTTAGCTTCATTATGACTTTATTGCACGTAATTTCTAGAATTAGATGTTTTCATAGATTTTTTCACAGAGGTATTTGAGGATTTTGAGTTGATGTTCAGATTTGATACATCATCCTCCAGATTTTCTATGACGGTTATATGCACATGTGGATATGTTTCATCAATCTTGATATGGACAAATTCTTCCATGAATTTAGTCCTCTTATTGAATACTCTAAAAGATTTACTTGATATTGAATATCCTATAAAAATTCCTTCATCACTTTTGGATGTAAATTTTTCAAGATTATCCTTAGTGTTGAGAATAAAGACTTTGCGACCAAATATTATAAAGTAATTAACATTAGGCTTCCAATTATTCCAGAGTTCATATGGGGTATTTTTTAGAATTGGTCTAATCAATACTCTATTGATTATGTAGCATGCTATATTAAAAACATCAGCCCAAAAGTAAATATGTAGGTCATATTAACTAAGAATGGTTCTAGAAATTTCTTTTAAAGTTCTATTTCTTCTTTCTACAACACCATTCGGTTGAGGTGTTATAGGGGCAGAGAAATTGTGATTAAATCCATTTTGTGAGCAAAAGGATTCAAAATCTTTATTTTCAAACTCTCGGCCATGATCACTTCTTAAAGATTTAATTTTGAGTCTACTAAGATATTCTATAGATTTGGTATACATAGTAAAATGAGAGAATGCTTCACTTTTGTGAGCCATGAATAAGGTCCAGGTATATCTAGAAAAATCATCTACCAGAACATAATCATAGTGATTCCCATTTAAACTAGAAACTCTAGATGGTCCAAACAAATCCATTTGAACAAATTAGAGAGGATAAGAAGTAGAAAATTCTTCCTTTGTTTTGAAAGATATTTTATGTTGTTTTCCCTTTTGAAAGGGATTACACACTTTGTCATTTGGAAACTCAAGTTTGGGTATGTCTTTAACTTGGAATTTTCTAGTTAGCATTCTAAGGGAGTGAACATTACAATCCCCTAGTCTCCTATGCCAGATCCATGATTCTTTATGAAAAACACTTAAGCATGAAACATGTTGAGAAGCTAAAGAGTCTAAATTAACAGAATAATCATTCTCATTCATTAATGTATAAAAACCTAAATTATATTTAGAGTCAAGGACATTACATGCATCATTTTCAAACATAACATGATATCCATCATCACATAATTGTGAGATACTAAGAAAATTATATTTTAATCCATTAACAAACAGTACATTAGAAATTAATATTGAATTAGATTTACCAATCTGGCCTAAGCCAATGATCTTCCCCGTTGCATTATCACCAAATGTTACAAGTACTCCATATACTTTTACTAGGTCATTGAAGCATGAGTAGTCTCATGTAATGTTCCTTGAACATCCACTGTCCAAGTACCACATATTTGTGCAGGATCTCTTCATGCAGCTTTCCTACAACATGATCAAGAAAACATAGATTTTGGTACCCATATTTGTTTGGGTCTAGTAACATTAGTAATAAGTTCTTTAGGAACCCATATTTGTTTCATAGGTTTCCTATTGGTATTATTGAGAGTATTTGAAAAAGATACTCTATTGTTCCAAAAAAATGAAACAGTTGAATATGCATCATGACTCGAGCTATTTGAGTTATTTCCATAACTGGGGAAAAAATTATATTTCCTAGACTTTGAAACAAAATTTGTTCTACCAAGGGTTCTTTTACCACATTGATAACCAATGCCATTATTATATTTAAGATCAGTTTGTTTTCCTAAAATTTGGGTAAGGGTATTTTTACCATTAGTAAACTTATCTAAGTAACTTTTTAATTGCTCATTAGACATTTTTAGTTTATATTTTTCTTTGGGGAGTTGAGAATTTTTCTCTTTTTCAGTATTATGTTCCGATTTAACAGTTACAGTGAGAGCATGTTGCTTCTTAAATGATTTATATTAATCTTTTAATTCATTGCATGTCTCCTCTAGAATGTTGCAATATTAAAAAATTTCTTCATTGGAAATATTTTTAGAGTCACATTCCTCTTCAGAATAATATGTGTTTCTTATCGAAGAGTTCAGTTTTACCTTAGATGTGTTTGTCATAAAACACAGATTGGATTTGTTAGTATGATCATCATGTGATGTGTCTGAGTTACATGAATTATCCTCAGAGGTACTCCAGGTTTCCTTCATGGCCTTTTTGTACTTCATGTCCTTGTCATCATATTTCTTCTTATATTTGAGCTTTGGACAGTCTGCCTTTTTATGTCCTTTTCACTTACATTCATAGCATAAAATCTCATCAGTTTTTTCATTTCTCTTACAATCCATTTTCCAGTTTCCTTTTGGATCATACTTGCATTTTATGGTAGGATTTCGGAAAAAGTTTTTCATCTTATAAAATCGTTTGAATCATCTGGCCAGTTGAACCATCTCCTCATCACTGTCTGGTGATGAATGTTCAGTAGTGGAACTATCTATAAAAGCTTTTAGTTTTCCTTTGTCTTTGTGATTCGTGAGGGAGGTATTGAATGCTACAGATTTCCTCTTTAGTTCATCCTCCTCATCTTTGTTGACTTTCAGCTCTTCCTCATACATCATTAGTTTCCCAATGAGTTCCTTTATAGGTAGCCTATTAATGTTGCATGACTCTCTAATTGAGATAGAGGATCCTCTCCATCTGTCAGGTAGACATCTGAGAATTCTCATGATCTGTTCTTTGGCCATGACATCTCTTCCTACGGAAATCATTGTGTTGACAATCTCATTGAACCTGAGATACATATCAGAAATAGGCTAATCAAGTTTCATCCTAAAATTATCATATTTTAGAGTATAAGTGTTAAGTTTTTTTTTCTTTTACACTAGATGTGCCTTCATGTGAGATAGACTAGGTATCCCAGATTTCATCGGCATTTTTACAAGAAGAAATCCAATTAAATTATTTATCTCCAAAGGAAGAGTACAAGGAATTTATAGCTTTACAATTGTTATTGTAAGAAAGTTTGGTAGGTTCATCCCATGTAATTCTATCAGTCACAGGATGTTTGTATTCATCTATAATTGATGACAAGATTTCAAAACTCATACTCTCTAGATGCATTTTCATTTTAATTTTCCATTGAGAATATTTTGTTACATTAAATAATGGTGGTATGTTGGTGGAAACACCTTCCAATCTATAGTCCATATTAACAAATTACTATAAAAGAGCTAGAAATTTAGAATTGACAAAAATTTACAGATCTTTAAAGTACAGCTACAATCATAGTTGAGTAAGATTACATAGACTCCTAATAATGAAACCTTTGATACCAAATTTTGGTTGGATTAGTTAACTGAAGAGGGGAGGGGTGAATTGAGTAACTATTAAAATTTCTATTTAAAGGATATTCGTTTTTCAAATAATTATTTTCCCAAAAAAAGATACAGCCCAGTTAATCAAGTTTATACTGTTATATGAGTTTGACTGTTTAAACAAATTCTTATAAGATTGATTAATTCTCAGTAATCATAATTAGTATTATTAAAATTTCTTTTGAAGTTATCTTACTAAGACAAATCAGATATAACTTCATTCCAAGACTAACTATCAAAGTGAATTTAGTTTTTATCTGGATTGTGCAGTAAAGCAGTAAAATAGAGTTGACTAAATTTAAATGGCACAGTGGATATAAAACAAGTGGTTCAGTCTCAAGTCGAGACCTAATCCACTCCACTTGGTGATCACCTGCCACCAAGAAGTTTATATAAATAAAATCTGATCCACACCCTGGATCGAAGTTAACAACATTACATTGACTATCCGAGACACAAAGGGACCTCTTCCACAGTTTTCGTGGGTATAAATAATAATCACTAGGCCACCCAAGGACCTCTTCCATAGTTGTCGTGGGTAAACAAGGGTAAAGAATATGGTTTGAGGAATTTGAAATCCTCCAGTTCAGTGCAAGAGACAATGTGTGTGTAAAATATATAGAGTACACACACTGCTTGAAATTAAATAAAAGAATCACTAAGAGAGAGTAAATGTGAGTTTATAATGCTCTAGTGATTAGTAGTGCAGCTCTGGATTCCTTGGATAAGAAAGAAATGCATTTGAGTCATTCTCTGGTTTTTGTCTTGAAAAACAGAGTGTCACGGTTTATCTTGTGTTCTTTACGAGTGAATATGTTCCTTGTATTCTAGTATACTTCTTGTGTTACTCAGCAAGGTCAGATTACATGCTTGTGAAAATGCTTTCTTTGAAAATCCTGCAAAGTGTTCTTCGTGGTCGTGCTCACTGGCTTGTTTTCTGTTCAGTATCGCACACCGTTGTCATTGGTCACTCTCCAATCATTATCTTCGAAAAAATGTGTTAGATTTAGCCGACATGTTTCCTATTTTTCTTACCTCATACCTCATACTATGTCTACAAAGAAAAATTAAATATTTTCAGTGCATTAAAGGCGTCAAATATGACTGTTAAAAATCTAAAATAGAAAGGCGAAAAAATAAGATAAGAAATGGTGTCACAGTAGTTATGAAAATGGTGTCTCCTTCATGGTATCTCCTTCATAGTGTCTCTTTCAAGTGTCTCCTTCACGGTGTCTACTTCAAGGTGTCTCCTTCGCGGTGTCGCCTTCACGGTGTCTTGCTTCACGTTGTCTCCTTCACGGTGTCTTGCTTACGATTTCTGGCTACCGGTCCCTTGCTCATAATTTCTGGATTCACGGTGCCTTGATGTCTATGTCTTGCTAACTGTGTCTGGTACTTAGGAAAACAAAGTTTCTGGCTTACGGTGTTGATTCTTAGTGTCTTGCTTCATGGTGTCATGATTGATGTGTCACGGTGTCTCATGGTCATGGTGTCTCATTGGTCACGATATCTGCATCTTGGTCACAGTATCTGACTTACTGTGTCATGCTTCACGGAGTCTTGTACTTAGGAAAATAACTGTATTCAGACTTAAATAGTAATATGCATAAAATGAATTGAGCTTATCCATTATCATGTATGAGATAACTTGAAACATAAATACATATGATTGATAATATTTGTGAGACTTGTTATCATTAATAAGATTTGTAATTACTAAAGAGATTTATGATCATTAAAACATGATTAATACATCAGGAGTCCAACAATAAATTTAACCCTAAGAGAACTCACATCATTGCACTATTCCAACTCTCCCATGGATGTCGACCTCTACCGTCACCCCCTTGAACTTCTCGAATGAACCGACCCTCTCAAAACCAATGGTACACGATTTATTCTAATGAAACTTCTTGTACTTGTTTTTTATTACACATCACAAGCCAAAATCATCATACAGGAGACGACTTTTGGTCCGGTCCCCATATTCCTAATCGAATACATGAGTAGCACCCACAACCCTCTTATTTATAAGAAAAATTATATCTCAAAGGTTTGATATATCTTCCAAATATCTCTTTTATCTTCTCTTAATATCTAGAAATTTTAATTTGAAGTTTCAACTTTGAATTAAACCTATCTTCTCATCGAAATCTTTCAAATCCATTATGCATATTCCTTGTATATCCCTTGAAAATAAAACTCCAAAATTATCTCTAGTAAATATATTAGAATTGAAAATTTCCTACAGATATACCGAAAACACATCTTATCCTCACTCTCACTTTGCACCACTACACTATGCTAAAAATAATCATCTCCACAATATACCAGATATTGGACACCACTATGCCTCCTCAAAATTCCATGCACATACAATCCTGAGCATGCCTACCATCATTCTATATAGGATCCAACCTCTCTTGTCCAAATATTTACCATGAGTATAACTGTAAAAAAACTGAGGCGTTGTGAGGCTTAACAAATTCATTTGTGATTTATATGTGGTTTATAAAGAAAATTTCCTATCCAACCAATTTACAAACTGATTTTCTCTTACATGAGTATTTCTGAATGTTTTTATACACTATTATATATAAATCACTTGCGTATCATAATAATTCCCAATCAATACCAACCTAATATGCTATATTGTATCAATAATTCCAATTAGAATACATTCAATTAAAACAAAACATTCTAATTTAATTATAATTTGTAGAAATGAAAAATTACAAATTTTGATTCCATATTTATTTATTAAAATCAACAAAGTATTTAAATATTTTTATTCAACTAAATCAACTTTAAAAAACATTCTTGAATTAGCAATAAAATTTTAACATACCGGTTTAACATCTGAAATAATGTCTTGTTTCTCTGAATTGAAGGAGTCCATACATTCTCGAGTTGCAAAAAGTATACTTATTATAGTATTATAATCACCTAAATTCATTACCCTCATAGTATGGGGCCTTTAATTTTTCACTTGTAGTAGTTTCTTTACTATACCAACCCCATTAATGATTCCTTCCACATTCATTCCAACCATGGTTATAATTAGTAAGTTGGTCATTCTTTTTAGGTAAATCTTTGTTTGGGCCCCACTTTCATTCATTATGATCGCCATTGGATTTCTTTATGTCATCATATTGATCTTATTTTTTAGCTAGCTTTATCAGATCATCCCATTAATATAGACCCATAGTTTTATTCATTAAGAACCAATTAAATTCAAGAGTTTCTTCAAATTTTGGGTTCTCAAGATGAGGTGATTAGTCCATATCAATGTTTTTATCATCTGAAAAAGGATCAAATTTATCTCCTAAGTATCCTTTCACTGAAACACCACTTGACCCATCATGTACCAAGTGAATAAATGAATAAACATCAACTCCACCTTCTTGTTTTACACCCACCTAGAAAGGTTATAGAAACTATCCACGAACATTTTGGTATTAAATAGATAAAAAATTAATTAGATTCTTTGTAACCTTATAGATATCACAAATTACCTTACTTTAATGATTTAAAAATCTAAAAAACAATATCAATACACATTATTAAGCTCTTATTATCTCAAGATAATAGATTCAAGCAGCTTAAATGATTCATTAAGAATGACCTTTTAGGGTTCTACGATCACAATTTCGGTTTATTTATGTATTTTATTAAATATTAATATTTCTGAATTAAATATGATGGATATGAATTGAAAATGGATGGGTTCCAATCCTTTAACAGAAGAGTATGAGGATGGGGTGAAATTTTTCATCAAATTTTCAAAATATCGTGCACATGACCGTTCTCAAATCCATTTACCATGTTTACATTATTGATATTAAAGACTAATTAGTCCAATGGATTTAGAAGAAGAATTGGTCTATCATAGAATAGATCAAAGTAATAAATGTTGGACTAAACATGATAAAAAATTAATATGTCTAGTGACTGGGATAACACTGCATTTTATAGATCATCTGATATGATTACAACTGTGAACAATTATGAAGAACATTTCAAGGGTATTATTACATGTATGAATTATAATGAAGAACATATTGATGAATTAATGTCTCCACACTCTCCAGGATCCTTCACTCTTAATTCTTCCACTTTTCCTTCTCTTAGGGTTTTACAGGTGTGATAAATGCTGATGACGGTCCTTTCTTCACCTAGATTTATTCTCTTCCATGTCTGGCTTTCTCCTTCCTTACTTTTCGACTGATTCATCCTGCTGGTGTGGATATCAAATGTCACTCACCACCCCTCTTTCAGGCTAACCTAGAACATCAGACCACCACTCGGGGTCTGGGTGCCGGTTTCTTCGACAGTTTGGGTAAGAGTTAGTGGCGGCACCCATTGTCTATATTCTCTATTGCACTTACTGGCCAACCCATCTTACTACGACTGCATTTTTTGTCGTGCTTGATATGGTACCTAGGACTAATTGGAATTGTGCTAAAGGGGGGAATACTTCGGTCTCATCTTGTGTTCTTCTTCGGTCTTTTAGCCTTTTTGGGTTTGTTTTTTTTTGATCTGCAATATTAGGTATGATTGGTGTTTTTATGGGATTTTTCTTACTATGGGAGCATATTTTTTGGTGTTGGTTCTTCCTATTTTCTTCTTTTGGATCGATGATTGATGGAGGTATGTGGTTGTTTCTCCCCAATTGATGATGTGTTCTCCGATGTGGTCCCCGACCATAACCTCCCCTGCTCGAGTCTGCTCTGGCATCCAAGCCCAACGCTCCCTTCTTAGCCAGTTGGGTGTGATGGTCTTGTTGGAGGTTTTGGGAGGTGTTGTTCGAGCGGCCTTTGGTCTCCAGGTGGGTGACTGGCATTTTATATTTTATCTACAATGAAGGTTATATTTCCTGGTGTTTTTTGGATTTGTGGATGGTATTTTTCTTTCAGATCTGAAGGCGGTGGTGGGTGGTGCTTTCTCATGGTAGTGATGTCTGCCGATGTTGGGTTGACAATCAGAACAGGCAACAACAATGACGCCTACCCATGTAGAGGATGACGATGATGAAGATGATGGCTAAAATACTATAAATATGGTGATGCGATGATGGTGTCATTTCTATTGATAGGATGTGACTCGACTTCTCAGTCCTCATTCCACGCGGTTGAGTGTTTTGAGTTGGTGAACTTAAATCGAGGAGTCCCCAAAACAGTTTTAAATTAAAATCCAGTTTTCTTTCGTGTCTGTTGATAGTTTTTTGATTTTGTTGTATTTTTTAGGGTATTTTGTAACACCCCGAGCTTCCACGATACACTTCTCATTCAATAATGCAATACCTTGCATTGTACTCAACTTCGTGTTCTAAAACACCGCGACTAATCAAAGTAGCCGTTATGAATAGTAATACCCACCTTTTGAAATTATATATATTTTTTATTTCAAAATGGACTTCATTTTTGGATTCGGAATGTCGAAATTAGCCTATGTTTAATTTTTTGTAATTTTCTGAGAACTTCGAAATTTTTATGAATAGTGAAAAATACTTAAAACAACTTTTTTAATCAAAATAATTTATAGTGATTAGTTATACTATTGAGTGGTTTTAAAGTATTATTAGAATATATTTTTACCATTTTATCCAATGGTGGTCATTATAATTAATTTAACATTGAAATTGGACATAAACAATTGCAAATCTTTTGATGTAAATTGTTTCTTAAAAACACGCTATTTGTTGTGACAGCGGGAATTAATTATAAAATTAATTAATGAAACTTATATTTTTGGAATTTTGTAAAATAGAAATCATTTTTTAATTCATAATATTAATTATATCTTAGGGTGAAATTTTGGCATTGTTCTGGAAAACTTCAATTTTTGATGAATAGTGAAACCACTATGTGGTAGTTAAATAACTGATTTTTCGTTTAAATGAAATATTACCACTTCTGTGATTTGATTTTCAAAAATCTGACATACATGGTTGTCATTAAGAAGTAAAATTTGGTTCAATGAGATTAAAATAATTTTTGGTGAATAGTAACTTTTAAGTTCTTAATCGCGATTAGAGGTAATTAGTGTAGTTTAAGGTAAAAATAATGTTTTAATCATATGAGATGAGCTTGACACTTGTCCTACTCCTATTGGATGAGTCATTCCCGACCAAGAAAACCCATGGGTCAACTTGGGGACCCCATGGAGCCACTTTGGTTGGAAAATGACATTAATATATATTTATTTAATGTTAAAATTAAATTGACACAAACATGAGTTGTTTTACTAAAACAGTTTTTAAGTTGGGTTAAACAAGTCCAAATTTTGACTATAAATATGTATTATAAATCTAAAAATATTTCCTACATCATAGTAGTTTTTTTATAATTTTTAGATATTAAATAAATTAATTTAATTACGACATCATGATGATGCAACGATGACCTCATTATTTAACGATTTAAATAAAATGGAAAGATAATGTAATATCCAAGACCTACACTGGTCCAAAAACTATTGTATGGGAATATTTCGAAGGCTTATCATCTTATCTTTGAAATATATCAATGTGGGACCTTAGAAATTCGAAACACTTTTGAAAATAAAATAACAGTTTCATGATTTCCAAAAGTGCCCCTCCTCTCCTCTTATAAACGGCCCCCACCTCTACCACCTCATTCACACTTTAAATCCATTTGGATCGGCCAACTTATGCCCAAATAATCTCCCAACTTCCCTCTCTTACTCCTAGAAGCCTCACTTTGGGAAGAACTCTTCTCAATGAAGCCTTTGTCTCAAATCAAAAAGAGTTACCCGATTTTGAGGTAATGTCTTCTCTAATGTTGTTTTGTTTTATTTTTCTTCTCCAAACCCCTAAAAACTTTTTATTCATTTATTTTGTAACAACACCAGTATCCTCAATATACTAGGATTTTTTTATAATAAGTATTCGAGCTACACTTACACACACCTACATCTAATGGTTAAAGAACATACGGTTTCTGTGGATGGCGAATTTCTGCCTCACGAAATGATGATTGTTCAACACTCATATAACACCTTCAATGGTGTCCATTAATATGTTACTATATTTATATATGATATATAATATGTTTATGTTTTACTTATGCTTTTGTATCTCTCATTTATGGCATACTTTATGATTTCCATTATGGGTAAACGCGATAATTTCATTTTAGGAAGTGCAGACTACCGTCCCCTCAAAGTGATTTGAATCGTTAATGCCATATGTAAGATGTATAAAGGATGGAGTAAATGGTATTATACACTATATTATACTGGAATTATATTATACCTTTATATAATTATGATTTTATTCCATTAAATACGAAATAGAAATGAAAGTAGCGTTCATGCGTACGTACAGCTTACCGTCTCCATGAACAGTGCATTTCATTTCTTACCTCTAAATGTTACGTAATATTATGAATGAATGTATATACTGGATATATATGATATATATGATATCTACATCATGAATATAATTCTATATATAATGGATATTTCACCACATGAACAACTTGTAATTATAAGAAGTTTATTGTTGACTCAAGTACTTAAGATCGACAAAATTACCATTATAAACTTTAATAATTACATAATGTTCATAACATGGTAATAAAGGATATAAAAGGAATAATGAACATGAAAAAGGTTCTTAAGTAAATATAAATTAACTCTAGTTTATTATTCAGGAGGTTAAAGAACGGTCGAATCAAGTCGGACACAAGGTAAGGGAATTTCTTAACCCAACATCCATTCTTTGGGTTAATCTCCTACTTTAAAATTATGTCATGATATTATTATGTCCTATTTTGTATTTTTACATTATTTATGTGTACCTATAGTGAATACACATAATAGAAATATTTTATTTTAAAAATGATCTTTTAAGGACTTCGTCTCAATCTCCTTTCATTGAGGCATATTTGGTTTTATACACAATTTTCTTTTATACGGAGTATAAACCCCTTTGACATTTACGTTTATTCAAAAGTAATCTTTTTTATACGAAGCATTTTACTAAACGAAAAAAAGGGAATGTTTTTCTTTCCGTACATATGCGGCGAAAATTACATCTCCGCCGCCATGACCATTATTTGAGTTTCAGCTTTCTCTACAAGCCATCACTTTTTTTAATGAAAAATAAATACAAAGTTTTAACTTTCTTTTATTTTGGTATTGAAATGGTTTTGAAAGCGTTTTTATTATATCAATGTGTTGTATTGATATCTTGTGATTGAAATGTGGAAATGTTATATTTCCTTTATGCATGTTTTATGTGATACGATTATGTTATGGTTTATGATATGTTTAAACCTATTCATATGAGGAATGTATTGGACTTAATATGTGGCGGGTGGAGCGCGCTATAGCTCCTCGATACATCGGTAGGTATCATGAGACAACTAGACGTAGAATTGGCCGAGGCCCTTTCCCAATTTGATTTATGGTTTTGGCCGAGGCCTTAATCATTTTAGACGTCTTAGCCGAGGCCTTGACAAAATGTTTCAGAATGTATGGCATTATACATTCCCTCATTATGAAAGTGGTTATTGATATTGCATGTGATTATTCAACCAGTAGAATATCCATGTGAAGAATTGAATGGCATTATCTCATTTTACTTTTTCCATATTATGTTGATGTTCAAGTTTAAAAGGCTTTTGTTTTAGTTATACATTGCCTTAAATTTTTATGTTTATTTATGAAATCTTCCGCAATATTGTTATCCTTACTGAGCATCTGAGCTCACCCCTTTCAATGTTTTAATATTTTCTAGGATGTGAAGAAGTATTTTATGAATGAACTATAGGGATAGTCAGAAGAGGATATGAGTGTTGACTATGAAGACATTGTTATTAGTTTTTCACTTTATGATGTAATGTAACATTTATGAATGTATCTAGTGTTTCCAAGGCTACTGAACTAATCGGTCTTTCGAGACTTGATCTTTTGTGATCATGCAAATGTTACGAAGTAATGCACCGACTCTGGGAAGCTGGGGTCGGGGCGTTACAGTTGGTATCAGAGGCAATTTAGTACTAACCTTGTAAGATAGATTTAGATAAACTCTGATTAGAGCACATAGACCAAAGATAGACTTTGAGGATTAGTATAGAAGAGCTTCCTAGAATTTTGTTGTTGTAGTGATTTTTTGAGTTTTCCGGGCAATACATCCCTGTCTGGATACGAGCAGGTAGAGGTGGCACTGGCACAGATGTACCTAGGGGTAAAACCCGAAAACACCACTTTGAGCTAGACTCGAACGGGAACTGGTGCACGACAACGGGCCTTGCTGCACTTTTGGTTATGACACTCCCGGGGGATATGCTTAGGATAATTCTCATTTATTTACAAACCACTATGAAGGGTTATGAGTATCTACTTCCTCAAAGAAAACTTTTTTTTATTATTATGGATTATATCCATAAATAGTTCAATTTATGTTAAGTATTTTATATGTACTGAATTATGTATTTTGATTCATAAACTAATCTAGTTTATGCCATTGTTTAGAAATGGCGCCTAGTGGAAGGAATGGAAACTGTATCAATGCACGCACTCCGTGTAGGGATTTCCCTCCTACTCAAGATAATTATTGTGGATCTGGAGATACAACTGGTACTGATCAACTTATTACCATATTGGGACAACTCACCCAGATTATGAATAATAACCTTACTCGTATGGATCACCCTGATCCACAACGTGGAGGATCAATGTTAGACCGCTTCATGAGGAAACAACCGCCAACATTTAATGGGGGTACAAATCCATTAGTAGCTGAGCAATGGATAGACTCCTTAGAGAAAATATTCCATGCCTTGGAGTAGCAAAAGGGAGAAGGTTGTCATGGCAGTTTACCTCCTCACTGGAGATGCCGATCAATGGTGGTCATTGACTCAAAATACAAAGAAAGATGAAGAAGTATCAAGTATGGAATGGAGAGAGTTCAAAGGTATTTTCTTAGAAAAATACATTCCACATGACCATCGAGTAGATATGGAAAGGCAATTTCTGAGTCTGAGGCAGAAGGAGGATGAGAATGTCACAAAGTATGAGGCTAACATTACAAGGTTAGCGAGGCATGCTGCAGATTATATACGTAACCCAAGAAGTAAGATTGATCGTTTCTTTGATGGGTTAAAACCATTTCTTCGTCGATCTTTAGTATCACAATCCTTCTCATCATATGAAGATATTGTCTCGTGTGCTATCAAGACAGAAAAGGAATTCTCTAAGTATTATGACAATAAAGTAAAGCAAGAGAAGAAGAGAACGATGGAACAAGAGATAGATAAAGGGAAAAAGGGAAAGAAGGATTTTCCAGTATGTGATAATTGTCGGAAGAATCACCCTGGTACTTGCCTAAAAGGAATGGGAGTTTGTTATAAATGTGGGGAAAAAGGTCACCAGGCGCGTGATTGCAAGGGAAAGAAAGAGGCTATCAATGTTGAATGATACAATTGTAGGGAAATGGGGAATTATGCAAATGAATGTCCTAAGCGTCCGGGAAACTTACCTCAGAAAAGGCCAAGGGATCAAGGCCAATCTTATGTTGTGACTACAGTTGAAGCAGAATAATTAATGTATTGGTGCTTTTGGACTCATGGACTATATTCTTGTTATTAGAATAATGTGATATATATATAAGGATTGTACTGTAGTACATGTTGTTTTCATTAAGTATTTAATATGATGAAGGTAATCATATTTTTAGTATGTGACAATAAGAAAAACTTTACTTTTTTGGGGAATATGAGGTTACAATTGATTTTGGAATTTAGAGACCTTTTAGAGAAAGTCTGGACGGAGGTATTTTGGATAACTATAAAGGTTGGAATGGGTTAAGATGATCTTTGGATAGTATTTTTTAAGGTTAAAACATTTCTGAAGATTATTTTTGGAATATTATAATACTATAGTTTTAGGAAAAGGACAACCTACAGGGTGGGGCATAACCCGTCTCATCGGACAAATCTGCAGGAATCGAACCCACAACCATAGTGCGACAAGCCTTTATTACCTACCACTAGCCTACAGGAAGTCCCTGGTTATTACAAAATAGTTTTACTAATCTAAATGGTATGTGTTAATATTTGGAACCTTATACAATTACGATAAATAGAATATTTTTGAGTTGTATTACCTTTTAGAGTGAAAGACGGGTTTGTGGTAAAAATTTATTAAAGAATGAAAGTCTACATGACAAGTATGTATATTCCATTACGTTCTTAGTAAATCTCCTAAATAAATTCCTCAACTTTATAAAAGGTAACTCAAAACAAAAATGTTGTCGGTTAACTTTTCCTACTGGGGAATCAATGATCGTTTAACTAATCACAAGGTTGCGATTTTCTTGTAGTTAAACTTTTTCCTAATCCTGTTTTCTATAACTCTCCATCAGACCTTGATGGTTTGTTTCTCCTCCATATCCATATTTTCATAGAATCCTAGAATGGTCTATCTCGGGTGACCTTTGTACTTATCTTCCTTTCTTTTAATGTTATATATTTATTAACCTTATTTCCGATGTGGGTTTTCCACAAAGGTATTTTCTATTTTAAACCTTTTCTTTTAAAAGAAAAATTTCAAATTGCGAGGATGCAATTTATTGAAGGAGGGGAGAATGTAACACCTCGAGCTTCCACGATACGCTTCTCATTCAATAATGCAATAGCTTGCATTGTACGCAACTTCGAGTTCTAAAACACCGCGACTAATCAAAGTAGCCGTTATGAATAGTAATACCCACCTTTTGAAATTATATATATTTTGTATTTCAAAATGGACTTCATTTTTGGATTCGGAATGTTGAAATTATCCTATGTTGAATTTTTTGTAATTTTCTGAGAACTTCGAAATTTTTATGAATAGTGAAAAATACTTAAAACAAATTTTTTAATCAAAATAATTTATAGTGATAAGATATAATATTGAGTGGTTTTAAAGTATAATTAGAATATATTTTTACCATTTTATCCAATGGTGGTCATTATAATTAATTTAACATTGAAATTGGACATAAACAATTGCCAATCTTTTGATATAAATTGTTTCTTAAAAACACGCTATTTGTTGTGACAGCGGGAATTAATTATAAAATTAATTAATACAACTTATATGTTTGGAATTTTGTAAAATAGAAATCATTTTTGAATTCAGAATATTAATTATAGATTATGGTGAAATTTTTCCATTGTTCTGAAAAACTTCAATTCTTGATGAATAGTGAAACCACTAAGTTGTAGTTAAATAACTGATTTTTCGTTTAAATAAAATATTACCACTTCTGTGATTTGATTTTCAAAAATCCAACATACATGGTTGTCATTAATAAGTAAAATGTGGTTCAATGAGATTAAAATAATTTTTTTTGAATAGTAACTGTTAAGTTCTTAATCGCGATTAGAGATAATTATTGTAGTTTAAGGTAAAAATAGTGGTTTAATAATATGAGATGAGCTTGAAACTTGTCCTAATCCTATTGGATGAGTCATGGCCGACCAATACAACCCATGGGTAAACTTGGGGACCCCATGGAGCCACTTTGGTTGGAAAATGACATTAATATATATTTATTTAATGTTAAAATTAAATTGACACAAACATGAGTTGTTTTACTAAAACAGTTTTTATGTGAGGTTACACAAGTCCAAATTTTGACTATAAATATTTATTGAAAATCTAATAAGATTTCCTACATCATAGTATTTTTTTTATAATTTTTAGATATTAAATAAATTAATTTAATTATGACATCATGATGATGCAACGATGACCTCATTATTTAACGATTTAAATAAAATGGAAAGATAATGTAATATCTAAGACCTACACTTGTCCAAAAACTATTTGATGGGAATATTTCGAAGCCTTATAATCTTATATTCTAAATATATCAATGTGGGACCTTATAAATTCGAAACACTTTTGAAAATAAAATAATAGTTTCATGATTTCCAAAAGTGCCCCTCCTCTCCTCTTATAAAAGGCCCCCACCTCTACCACCTCATTCACACTTTCAAGCCATTTGGCTCGGCAAAACTCTGCCCAAATACTCTCCCAAATTCCCCCTATTACTTTTAGAAGCCTCAATTTGGGCATAACTCTTCCCAAAGAAGCCTTTGGGTCAAATCAAAAAGAGGTACCCGATTTTGAGGTAATGTATTCTCTAATGTTGTTTTGTTTTATTTTTCTTCTCCAACCCCCTAAAAACTTTTTATTCATTTTTTTTGTAACAACACCAGTATCCTCAATATACTAGTATGATGTTATAAGAAGTATTCTAGCTACACTTACACACACCTACATCTAATGGTTAAAGAACATACAGTTTCTGTGGATGGTGAATTTCTGCCTCACGAAATGATGATTGTTCAACAGTCATATAACACATTCAAAGGTGGCCATTAAGATGTCACTATATTTATATATGATATATAATATGTTTAGGTTTTACTTATGATTCTGTATTTCTCATTTATGGCATACTTTATGATTTCCATTACGGGTAAACGCGATAATTTCATTTTAGGAGTGCGGACTACTGTCCCCTCAAAGTGATTTGAATCGTTAATGCCATATGTGGGATGTATAAAGGATGGAGTAAATGGTATTATACACTATATTATACTGGAATTATATTATAACTTTATATAATTATTATTTCATTCCATTAAATACGAAATAGAAATGAAAGTAGCGTTCATGCGTACGTACGGCTTACCGTCTCCATGAACGGTGCATTTCATTTCTTACCTCTAAATGTTACGTAATATTATGAATGAATGTATATACTGGATATATATGATATATATGATATCTAAATCATGAATATAATTCTAGATATAATGGATATTTCACCACATGAACAACTTGTAATTATAAGAAGTTTATTGTTGACTCAAGTACCTAATATCGACAAAATGACCATTATAATCATTAATAATTACATAATGTCAATAACATGGTAATAAGGGATATAAAAGGAATAATGAACATGAAAAAGGTTCTTAAGTAAATAGAAATTAACTCTAGTTTATTATTCAGGAGGTTAAAGAACGGTCGAATCAAGTCGGACACAAGGTAAGGGAATTTCATAACCCAACTTCCATTCTTTGGGTTAATCTCCTACTTTTAAATTATGTCATGATATTATTATGTCCTATTTTGTATTTCTATGTTCTTTATGTGTACCTACAGTGAATACACATAATGGATATATTTTATTTTAAAAATTATCTTTTAAGGACTTCGTCTCAATCTCCTTTCATTGAGGCATATTTGGTTTTATACACAATTTTCTTTTATATGGTGAATAAACCCCTTTGACTTTTACATTTATTCAAAAGGAATCTTTTTTATACGAAGCGTTTTACTAAACGACAAAAAGGGAATGTTTTTCTTTCTGTACATATGCGGCGATAATGACTTCTCCGCCGCTATGACCATTATTTGAGTTTCAGCTTCCTCTACAAGCCATCACTTTTTTTTAATGAAAAATAAATACAAAGTTTTAACTTTCCTTTATTTTAGTATTGAAAATGGTTTTGAAAGCATTTTTATTATATCAATGTGTTGTATTGATATCTTGTGATTGAAATGTGGAAATGTTATGTTTCCTTTATGCATGTTTTATGTGATACGATTATGTTACGGTTTATGATATGTTTAAACCTTTTTATATGAGGAATGTATTGGACTTAATAAGTGACGGGTGGAGCCCGCTATAGCTCCTCGATGCATCGGTAGGTCTCATGAGACAACTAGACGTGGAATTGTCCGAGGCCCTTTCCCAATTTGATTTATGGTTTTGGCCGAGGCCTTAATCATTTTAGACGTCTTGGCCGAGGCCTTGACAAAATGTTTTAGAATGTCTGGCATTATACATTCCCTCATTATGAAAGTGGTTATTGATATTGCATGTGATTATTCGACCAGTAGAATATCCTTGTGAAGAAGTGAATGGAATTATCTCATTTTACTTTGTCCATATTATGTTGATGTTCAACATTAAAAGCCTTTTGTTTTAGTTATACACTGCCTTAAATTTTTATGTTTATTTATGAAAGATTCCGCAATATTGTTATCCTTACTCAGCATCTGATCTCACCCCTTTCAATGTTTTAATATTTTCCAGGATGTGAAGAAGTATTTTATAAATGACCTGTAGGGATAGTCAGAAGAAGATATGAGTGTGGACTATGAAGACATTGTTATTAGTTTTTCACTTTATGATGTAATGTAACATTTATGAATGTATCTAGTGTTTCCAAGGCTACTAAACTAATCGGTCTTTCGAGACTTGATCTTTTGTGATCATTCCAATGTTACGAATTAATGCACCGACTCTGGGAAGCTGGGGTCAGGGCATTACATATTTTCTATTCTTTGAAATTTTTAAGGTTCACACTTACCCTTTAAAAGTGTTTTCAGAAAATGAAAAAATATATATTTGGATTTTAATAAAATCATATTGATGAAATGATAATGACAGTGTAAGATGAACTTCGTGATCTTCCCAAACCATTTTAGAAGTAAAAGAGTTGTGCAAAGACACCATTTTATTTTGGTTTTACTAAATATAAAAAATTTTCAGCTATACTGAATCTATATAATATAAAAGTTGAAAAATTATGGAGTAACACTAGCTTTTCTGAACCTATTTCTCTCTTTAATGATATGCTCCTAGAAGATAAAGATCTTCCTTGTCAAACGTATGATGCTAAATAAATACAAAGATCCATGGGTATGATCTCTAAAATAATACACATCTATCCAAATGGATGCATAGTATTTCCCAAGGACCGTTAATCACTTATAAAATGACCAATGTGTGGCACGTCTCGATACACGAAAGACGAATCAAGTCCTTCAAACGTTTTATGGTACTTTAAAATCATTCAAAGTTTAGGCACCTATATGGATGTGAGGAGACTATAATAAAATTGGCATGGCATGCCTATACAAGAAATAAAGATAGGAAACTATTCACCCAAAAAAATCACCCTAGTAGATGAAAATTTATTACAAGTACCTGAATTTGGAATTGATCTGAGAAACCTTTTTCAAGCACTATCTATAGATAGAGTGTGTCCTTATGGTTTTCAAATCACCACTCACAGTACATGGATGGTTATATAGTTAAATTATAAATTTAGATTTTGGTTAGACGTGAAGTTAAAATACATTATGTTATCCTTTTTTATATCAGGACCAAAAAAACATGGTGATGATATTGATGTTTATTTGGATTCATTGATTGAATATTTTAAATTAATATGGGATTCAAATGTTAAATTTAATGATGATTATAGAAATATATATTTTTCATCGAGATCCATACTATATTGGGTGATAAATGATTTTCTTATTTATGGAAATTTTTCAAGATATAAAATTAACATTACTCAAGGGTGTACCATTTGTGAAAAGGTAAACAGTCAATTAAATTCAAAAATTCAACAAAGAATTTGTTTCTATGACATCACAAAATTTTCCCCAATGAATTGAATACTAATCATGTATGACATAATTCGATGATATTTTAGAAGAATGTAAAAAACCATCCCCCTTAACAGCTGATCAACTATTTGATAAAGAAAAATATATGGAAATTTCTTTTTGGTAAGCCTTCTTTGAAAAACCTTATGAAAACCTATTGAAAAAGAGATAAGTTTTTTTAAATTACCATACATGAATTTTGTGTATGTTAGTAATTTTATTGATGTCACACATGTGGAAAAAATGTATGTAATAGTTTCATTAGCTTGTTACTAAATTCACCTAAAAAACAAACGATTACATTAGTGTTAGGTTGGACATGATTGATATGGGGATACAGGAATAGTTGTCATCAGTTATAAGAAAATAATTATATTGTTAGTAATGCTAAAAATAAATAAAATAAAAATAAATATGAAATAATATATTACTAAATTATCATTTTTATACTAAAATCACACATTTTGAGTCCTATTGTGTATCATATTGAGGTGAATATGATTCCTACATGTCACAAATGACTTATGTATTTTTTTCTTATATTATCAAAACAATATGAATGAATTTTCTTGGTTTTGAGTATGTGATGTATGTTTTGAACAAATGTTTCAATTTTAAACTAGCCAATACACTTCAATTCTTACCAGGTACACCATGCATTAGATAATGGTGTGGATAATATCTACACATCATAAATGAAAACTGAATCATTATCCTAAAGTATCAAAACAATCTGAATATGTTTGCTCAATTTTGATTATGTAACATGTATTTTGAACTAAACTGGTAATTTTAAACTAATAACATATACATCAAGTAAGACAAGAAACACTATGAGTTTCTATTAATTTTAAACTAAAATTTCTATTTTAAAATATAAATATTAAACCAAACCAAAACTTTTAAAAATCATGGCCACTTATTCTACGACTTTCACAAACATTTTCAAGATATTAAAGTCTATCAGACAATATATTTTTCTTATTTTGTGAACTCTAATTTCACATAGCTAAGTTTCTATTAACTTCCATTTTAATCTCTCTAATTATAGTCCTTCTCTAATTTCTTTAAGTTGAAAAATTAAGCCAACAATTGATGATCTAGTGCCCAAAATTTCTATAACACATTATTTATCCAACAAATCAATTTTTCTCCTATTGAATGGAATTTTGGATGGCGGAGGGTTCTTGAATTTCTCAAATGTTACCTTCTTTCTTCTATACACCTTATGGGGAAATTTTTCCTATCATATATTCTTCCACTATTACCAAGGTGGGGGTTCTTTATCACTTTTAGCATTCCAATTATTTCTTCATGTATCACCCATTTTTTCTATAGAGTGTTGTCATGATATTATATTATAATAGATTTGATTTCTAACTAGGAGTTATTTACATAAATTATTGTTTTCAATTCAAGGTAAATTCCTTAAAAAATATTCTGAAATACATTTTTTCACAAAAACTCACATGAAATTCGTCTTATTAAAGGTTGAACTTTTATGGTGAAATTAATACCATTTCTTCCATTACATTAGAATGTTTTGTGATATTTTTACATTCACTTATTTTCATTACCAATTCTTCCTCCATTTCATTGGATTCCTTCTCAAGATTTCATTTTTCATCATAAATTCACTTTATGATTGAAAATATGTACATGATAACCTCAATAAGAACATTCTTCATATGATATTTAATTTGAGAGTAAAAATCCTTAATAAGTCCAATGGATTTATAATCTCAACAATAATAGAATATTTCTTCTTACAGAGTATTACTTTTAACAAATTTTTCAAAACAACTCCCACTAGCCTTAACTATCTATAGTGGTGGATCATCCTTCCACTGATTTTGAGAGGCTAACATTCTTAAATTACAAGATTCATTCTTATTACAATTCTTCATCATTTATGTTTCTACTTTGATGCTTCCACTAACTAGAATATCTTTCATTAACTTCAATATAATAATAATTTTCATAAATTCTGAATGTTCCATCACTGTATCTTTTGGAGATATTATATTAATAACTTTCAAAAATACAAACATCCTATAAATTAGTGAAGAAACATTGTTATAAAAAATATATATCCAAATATATGGAATCTTATGATCGGATACCAATTGAGATTCCTCAGGGATCATGAAGTCACCCTAAATGGGGGGGGGGTGAATCAGAGGTAAAAAACTTTTTATCGGTTAAATTCAAATTAAATGTTTTTACTTCCTTTAATTTTGTCAAAACTATATCATCAGTTTGGGTCTATAAATCTTTAATAATTATCCATAACCAATTTTACATTATAAATATAATGTAAATTAAACAACACACATGGATTTTTACAAGGTTTCAATTCAATTTGAGAATCGACTTCTTGTCGCGTTGACTCCCACCGAGTCACAAATTTTCCTCCAGTAATCTTACTATCAATTACGAGTGGTATGTGAAGTTATTATCCTTAACCCATAGTGTGAATACCACACATTAAATTTCGAAACCACAATATTATGTATGTGGTTTATCTATCTCCCAAAAATATCACTCTACCTCCCAGTAGGAATGATGGAATTTCTTATATTGGAACCACCAGTCTTCAATAATTATCCTTGAACATCCTCAGGGATAAAAATTTGACTACCATGTGAAATCTATCTAAAATTTCATGTAAATAGACCTATCCTATTCTTTCAATAAACCTAATTTTGGATCCATCTCACTTCCTGGAACTTCAACATCTGGAACTTATACAAGTTGACACATGACATCGTTCAGGCTCACTTACTTTTTATATTTTGAATCCATATTACTCACTCAACACCTTGGAACACCAAGTTCCAATCTTATCAAGGCATGGAATCAACTAAATATTCCCTAAAATATATTTTCAATAACTTCATTTCTTTCATATTTCAATACATTATCATCATCATTTGATGGGTACTTCATAATCTTGGGACAAAATGTCTTTTCTAATCATATGAATGGAAAATCCCGACCTTAGGTTATGTGTATTGATAGTAAGAATACAACCCTGAGTATACTCAATTATATATATGAAATTCTATAAGATATAATTTTGTAGGTCATCCCATGTAATGTGTCTTGATTTATTACCTCAAAATTCTATTCATCATATCTCATATATAAATTTTATATTGAGTATAATTTTTTACTCATGCCAACCTTAATAAAACATCAACACCCATAATAACTAGTGATAATCATTGGTTAGGGATAGCACATAATTATACTTGGAGAGGAGATTATCATTCCACTATTCATGTAAAAAAAATTATAACACACATTTTTAAATGATAAATGGATTTTACATTATTATAAAATCATGATACATTTACATCCATTATAATAAATCAATTTTGTAGCATATAACAAGATATTTAAATCAAACCTCATGTTATTGTAGTTTAAAAAAAATTGTTTAGAGATTTTCATTGGTTATATTTTTTGACAATAACATCCATGTTTTAATGTTTATGAATATTATGAAGAAGAAGTGATTCTTAGAGGATTTCTATATATTCATTAAATCCATAAGGTTTATAGCTATTCGATAAATCCATTAGAAAGACAAATTATATGCAACAAAGAAACTACATACACCATAATGGAAGGTAACCTAACAATTCTATGTAATAGAACAAATTTTATGTAATATGAGGAGAAAAATTGCATTTGAAATTCAGTGGAGTTTCAAGGGTTCCTACACCATGGAGGGAAGCCTACATTTTGAGTAGCTATATAGGGATGATGAGATGGTTTTCAATTTCACTAGAGTTTTGAGGAGTCCCATGTCATGGAGGATATGTTACACCATAAATGGTTGAAGAAGAAACACACATGCCTTATAAACACTTTATGACATGGATGGTGTGAGTTTGGAAGTGTGGTTTATTTTTTATCTTCCAATCATATAATATCTCATAGTATATCTAATACTTACTTCACAAAAGGTGTGTTTTTAATAGAAATTAATTATTTGGTGACCTTAAATACTATAGGATTCCACATAGTAGGATATTACACCTTTGTGCATTATATTTTAAAAGTAAGTTAAAGAGATCATTGAGTGATCATGGGTAGTTCATGGTGGAGCTTTAAGAATTTGAAAAATAGACTTGGTCATAGGAATTCATTCCACAATGAAACATTCCATGAACTCATAATTTGATTGAATACCCCTTATAATTTATATTAAATAATTCTCCATCATGGTGAAACATTAGATGAAGGTGTTTACACCATAATATATGTGATCACTCCATAATCGAGTAATTAATGTGAAATATATACTTCTATAAGAGAAGTTATTCTTGGGATTTTAGGAAATTAATGAAAATTAAATAGTACATAATCACTAAATTTAAGTGAGGATAACACATAGAATAAGCATAAGAATAGATAGGAAGAATTTATTGATCATAAACCTTGGATAAAATCAAACTGAGTTATATACAACTACACACTATAGTTTTTATGGGTGTGTACAAAAATTTAATTAAAAAGGGAATCTATAGAGGCTTATAGGGAAGGAATTAAGAGAATATTTCTTGGATTCTCGGAAAATTGTAATCGAAAAATAATGATGAAATTTTAGGAGCTTTATTTTAGCGACTACAACTCCAGTGTCCCATAGATGGTGTTTAATTTATTAAATTGGTATAAGATACAAGATATCAGACCATAAAATTAAAATCAGTATATAAATCAGGGAAAATTAGATACAAACACGATTTCTATATTACATTAGATGATAAAAATATTTTACGAAAAAAATTCTTGAATCTGTGAAAAATCACTCAAATATGCCTTATTCATATCATGGGGAAAGGAAAGAAAATAAAGAGTGAGATAAAATAATCAATAAGGGAAAGTGTATTATATAAGATATAATTAATACATAAGGAATAAAAAATATAGTAGAGTAAATAATCAATACATAATCTATTTAGTTAAAAACTTTTGTTTCAAAATATATCCATGAAAAGTAAAACAATCACATAGATAATAATACAAAATGAAATATTAATGAAGGAAATAAATAATAATAAACACAATGATCTTAAAATAAAATAATAATTCCAAGAAATCATTAACATTACTATTAATTATTCATTTTAATTCATTTCAATGAATGGGTAGACATACACCAAATACCCAACTAATTTGGAAAACTATTTGTATCATGAGACTTATTGACACATCAAGAGGCTATCTATAACTGAGATCCACCCATAAATTTCATATTTAAAATGACTTCACAGTATATTGGATCAATAATATAGTAAATAATCAATATGACTCATTAATAAATAAATATCTGTATTGAATTAGCAATACAGAACATCTGTATTTCACCAGTAAATGAAATAACTTTTTATGTATGTCTCCTTAAAAAAGATGTATATTGAAATGGTATATGTCTAAAAAAATATCAAAGTAATAGAAATGATAATGAATACATATAAGATATGAAAAATATGGACATGAAGGAGAAACATATTTTCCAAGTAATAACAAAGAGTGATAGATAACAAGATCATCAGAAATTGAATATTCACAAAATAAAGTATAATCCATAAATCAGTAAATGATGATATAATACCATAAATTCTTCAGAAAATAAGGTTTTAAATTATGGTATGTCGTTTTACGATTATAGAGTAAAATGGAAGAAAAAATGTAAAAATAACTTTCCTTAAAGTTTTTGTAACTTCATTGTATAAATGAAGTTATAAATCATTTATATAACTATTTTAAAATTTTTGAAAAATAATTCTTTTTTATGTTAATATAAAAACCAATAATTCAAATTTAAATGGAAAATTATTTTCGTTGAAACTTTATGTAAACTTTTAGAGAAATTTGAAAAAATAATGGACACAAATTTGGGAAAAACCTTTTACATTATATACATTAAATGAATATTCATTTCACACTTTTTTAAAAAGTTAAAAATGATTTGTTCAGAAAACATTAAAATTATTCCTTTAAACATTTATAATAAAAATAAAAGGTAGTATAAAAATATATTTAATATTTATTTAAAATTATATAAATAACTTCATGAATGAATTTAAAAAATGGATATGGAAGAAAATTTTTCCTAACCTAAAAGAGGAAATAATGCCAGTTATTATTAAAAACATTATTAATATCTTTGAGTACTAATGAGAGGATAGAGTTATAATAAAAGCTCGGAAGCCCCAAAAACAAATAGAGGATAATAAATTAGATGGTATTTAATAATATAAATAGTATTTAATCCTTCTAACATAAATTTAAACATGAACAATCTTGAATAAGAGTGATATGATTAAATAAACATTTATGCCTTAAATAAATTTTGAATCAAAACTCTTTAAAAGAAAAAACATTAACTAAAACTTTAAATACAATTAATAAATATTAATTAATGATATATTATTTCAATGTTCCAGTATATAGACCACATAAAAGAAATTATATTCATAATATAAAATATGTCTCATTGGAGAGGAATTTAGTGGAAAACCACTTACCTTAGATTCTTGTTAGGATGAATATGATATATACTCCTAAATGTTCAAATTAAATTTATTAAATAATTTATTAAGGAAAACTTTCATCTATATTTCACTTTTCATGGTCCTTTTATAATCATTTACATCCATTCATGGTATAATTCTTTCTTACGTCGACCAATCATGATTGTTCGGTTAGTTTAACCAAAACTACATCGTTATATTGACAATGGTTAAAGGAGTTATGAAATTGTTAAATCAAATATATAATTATAATAATTTCATGAATATAGTTTTTATTCATTATATATATTATTTGAACCTTCCATGCAATATGGGAACAGAAAAATTAAATACACCAGTCATGGAGGAGGTATTCTGCACGTACACATGATGATGTTTTAAGTTTCATAATGGTTTGAAAGGAAAGAAAGAATATATTTTGATTCATATTTATAGAATTATAAGTACATAATAAATATAATATATATTCATTAAATATATCATTATGGTTTACCTCCTAAATAGGGAATGAAAAATGGACCACATAGCCTCGTGGAGGTGGTAGTCCGCAAGTACAATGACATTATCATTTTCAAATGGATGTATGGGTAAGAAGATATCTTATATTTCTATAAATATAATTATTTTGTAAATAGAATATATATAACTTAAATCCATCATAATAAATTTCCATTAAAGGAAATTATGGAAAACGAAATACATCACATTGTTGAGACGGTAGTCTATACGTACGCATGAGTAATTCTATCATTTCCATTAGATGAAATCGAGGTAGGTAATTGTTATTATATGATAATAATAATATTTTAGTATATCGATTATATATAAGTAATTATTTTAGGATGGATATAATATATTTTAAGGAGGTATATTAATAAATAAACCTAAAAAACCAGTTATGAATCATACCTCCTTTTTGATAACCTTATTTCAATTGATCTTAAGGACATTGAAGGAGAGGTTTATGGTCACTACAGGGGATTAGGTACATGGTAAGTGGAATATTGAGAGGAATTTGGAAATATTTTTGTGAAAAAACTAAAATCATATGTTCCTTGGGAAAGTATTGGTTGGGTCATTTCTAATGAATAAATCAATGTCATTTTCATAAATTTTTATTCTTTATGGTCCTTGAAAGTAATTTTAGAAATGAAAAGAGGCATATACATGAACCATGTATAATATGATAAAAAATTTCTCATCCACTTAGTCCTTAAAGACATGTATTAGGTTCCCTATTTATATACTTTAATAGGGGATTTTCTTTTCTTGTTTTAACAATCGAGGGCCCGACCCGCAACCTGTTAAGAAAGAATATAAAGGTCATTATCAAAGGAAAATGAAACAAATTGACATAATTTAAAATATAGTATGAAGATATTAGAAAAAAACTCATAAAATGATTCAAGTAAATGTATTATATATTTTTGAGGCCTTATATCTTATTGTAATCATATTTTATCCCATTTTACTATTTACCATAGTAACAAACTTTTATCATGGTTTATATTAATTCTAACTAAAAATTATGTTTAAATTATTAAATAATATTAAATATGATTATTATATACATGGAAACCATTTTAAATGATTCAATTTCCTTAATTAGTAAAATTAATTTTAATATAAGTGTGGAATAGGTAATGAAAACATTTTTTAGAAAAATATCCATTTTAAGCATAATAAATTATTCTATAAAAAATAAAGTATACTGTTGATATACAAATAATTATTTCAATTTTTTATTAAAATTTTACTTATGTTACATTAAAACTGAATTAAAAATAGAATGATACATTTTCGTTACTTGATTTAATAAAAAGAAATAATAGTTTTGTAAAAATCAGTATTTTTCACTATTCACTTAAAAATAAACTATTTTTTAAAAATAAAAAAAAATCCAACTTATGATAATTTTGATATGTTGAACTAAAATTGAAATAATTTTTTTATCAAATTCAATTTATAAAATTTAGAAATTCAGATTTTAAAATAAAATATAAAATATTCCACCAAATAGCATTTATTGATAAAGGACTCTTTCAAAATTTTACAATTATTAACCTAATATAATTTCATCATTATCATTTTAAATTGAGTATTAATTTCCTATGTTATAATCAATAATTGTTTATTAAGAAAACATTTCTATATATATTTTTCAACGTGGTTATTCCCATTTATACATGACAATCCAACGATTAGGCTATGACAATCATGTTTTAATAATATTTTAATTGTATATCGTGTTTTGTTTAAGATCATTATTGCATGTATAACTAGATAGCATACATAGTATAGAGATAAATCTTGGGGTTTCAATTATCCCCTACGTACAAAAATTTTATACACATAATTTTAATTTATTTTGAGCATATCATGACATATTAATTTTTTTCAGAAATTTTAATTTCTAGTTTTGGACTAAGGAACTTATTATTTAATAAATAAATGTTTTTAATAAATATGTGAAACTTGATAATAATTCCACATGTGAATGTATTTTTGAAATAATACCTTGATAGATAAGTGATACTTTCTAAAATATTTGGTATATTTATCTTTCATCTCTTGAGTTTGAGGAAAAAACATACTTACTTGATTTCTTTCCATTCCATAAGTGGTATTTCATCCCTTAGTATGTTTGGGTCAATTTTATATCGGTGATTTATTTTATTTTATAAATTGTGAATAAAACATATGAAATTTTCAAACCCGAAGCACTAAAATCATCTTTTAAGGGATTGTGAGATCCATTGAAGGATAACATTCTTCATTGTACTAAATTTTTTCTGAATAGTTATTCCTACCATTTTTATCAATTTACTAAAACAAAAAATGGTTAGAATATTTAAAAATGAAATCAAATAAAGTAAAATATAAAATAAAGGGGTAATATCTCCAAAAACCCGATAATAATACCAAATGTTGAAGATTAATAATTAAAAACTAAAACTATTAATAATATATTGGACCAAATTTGAATACATTATAATCATATATTAACAAACATTTACCAAAATTTTCATTTCATGAAAACACAATCCAACTTTAATGGTTATATATTACAGTGAGGGCATGATTTATCTTAGGAAATTCAACAAATATTCTATACTTGGATAAAATATTTAGCCAAAATTCACACATAATAAATTTCTCAAATAACTCATTTACTTTGGGAGTCTCATGACTGATTTAAAATAGATTATTATGCTTTTCATCCCTTCAATAATACACCAAGATAACCACAATAAATATCATAATGAAATTATCAAGTCAATCCTTGATGCTGGGGGAATTGATTCAAATAGTACCCAGTCTTATTATAGTTGAAGCACTTGATATCAATGGATTATTTATTTTAATTTAAATCCATGAGCCTTATATCCTTTTTCACTATACTTATAAAAAATATATTTCCCTTTAAAAACTATTTGGGATGTTTCCTTCTAGAATTTTCACATGTTGAAAGTTTTACCATTCCATTTATCTTCTCCATTACATTACCCTTTTTAGGGTGACCAATCACACTATTATTCTATTCATTTCCTTCGAAAATATATGACTCAAAGAATTATTTTTCAATATTAATGTAATTTGATACCATATCATCATATGACTAAAATTTTTATAAAATTAATTCCCTTCAAAGTATCATATTAATCCCATAAAATAAATAGTCAATCTTACTTTCCGGATTATATATGTAGTATACATTATGAATTTATAATCAATAAAACTATCCTCATACTCAATAACATTTACCTTTTCCTTCATATTTAAATATAAAAAATTACTTTCCATATCATCTCTTTACTCTCAAGGAAAATATTTCTCATATAATATCACCTTAAATGTTCTCCATTCTATACTTTCTATCTATTATTCTTCCTTTTTATTCCAAATCAGTGACTACCATTGATCTACATATTTTTTAAACAATATACTAACAAATTAACCTTTTCCTTTTCATCACAACACAAATCCATAAATATATTTTGAAGGATGTTAATCCATTTCTCAACTACCAATGGATTAGTAGTTCCATTAATGTATGGAGTATTCTACCTCATGAAGCAGTCCAACATTATTACAATGTCCTAAAAATTAATTGGTTTCTCTATACGGGTATAGGTATTGTTCATAACATAAGAAAACTACTATAATATAGTTTTAATATATTCTGCTACCAAACTAGTCATATTGACTTTATCATAAAATAAATCCCTACACTAACTATGGGTGTTGATATGATTTCAATTTCTCACCCTAGGTGCCATCACTAAAAAATGACACACACATAATAAAATCATAATCATCATGAATACAGATCCATAACATAACATTCCAAAATATTTATGGAAAATTATAGGGGATTATATTAATGTTCATGCTAGCTATGTTCTTCTAAAATCTAGTTCCCATGCCTCCTACTAAATTCCCTTTCATACAACTATAACATACTCCAAACTTGTGACTTAGAGTTGATGTTTACTTTATTACAATGGTATAATATACAAGGGAGAGAACCAAAAAGGGTCAATAAATTTATCAATCTTGGAAAACTAGATATATACATTACATCCATATTACCCAGGAAGATAATTTTTTTTTCATAAAAACATTCTCGTATCCTTGAAAATCATTCTAATATTCTATCTTCATATCTTGGGTAAAGGAAAATAAATAAAGGGGGAGATCAGTTTCTTATTAGGAGAATGTATATAATGGAATATATCATGATCACATAAGGAATAAATAATATAATTGAGTAAAAAATAATTATATATAAAATTTATTCAATTATTTAAGATTCAAAACATATCCATGGATAATAAAATAATAACATGGATAATAATAACTTACATATCAATTAAGTAAATGAATAATGTTATACATAATGATATTACCATCAATGCCTCATACTAAGAAATCATGAACCTTAATGACAATTCCTTTTAAAAAAATTTCAATGAATGGGTAGGTTTACACCATATACCTAACTAATTTGGCCAACTATTTATCTCATGCGACCCATCAATACATCGATGGGATATTTATGAATGAGTACCAATAGTCACTTACATATTTCCAATTCATTCCTTGTTTATTTAATCAAAAATATAATACATAATAAATATGTTTTATTAATAAATAAATATCCATATTGAATCTATAATATGGAATATTAATATTTCCCCTATAAATGAAATTAGTTTCTTAATAAACTTCCTGAAATAAAAATTATATATTAAAATGATATAAAACTAAGACAATATCAAAGTAGTAGAAATGAAATTGAATACTTCCATGATAGTAAATATATGGGCATGAAGGTAAAAATTAATTTCCAATGAATAATGAAGAGTGATAGAGAAGATGATCACAACAATGTGACTGATCAAAAAATAATGTATAATCCTTAAATCAGTAAAGGATGATAGAAGACACTAAATTAATCAAAAAAGAAGGTTTAAAATTAGGGAAATACTTTTTATAATTAGAGTGGAAAATTGAATCAAAACATTAAAAATAACTTACTTTAATTCTTTTATAGCTTTGTTATAAAAATGAATTTATAAATCATTTAAAAATTATTTTCAACTTTTTAAGAAATAATTATTTTTTATTGTAATATAAAAACTAAAAATTTATAGAATAATGGAAATGAATTTTATTTAAAAAAGTATATAAACATATAGAGGAATATAAATATTAAATATTAGTCACAGAGGTAGGAAATACTGTTTATTCCATATAGATTAAAAAAACATTCCTTTCACACTTTTGTAAAAATTCAAAAATGAATTTTTCTGAAAAATTTAAGAAAATTATTAAAAACCTGTGTAAAAAAATTAAAAGTTCATATAAGAGGCCTTTACTAATAACTTAAGACTATATTAAAACTTACATGAAACAATTTAAAAAAATATGGATATAAAAGAATAATATTCCCAACCTAAAAGAAGAAATAAGGTTGGTTATTCTTATAAAACATTATTTCTATATTTTTGTACAAGTTAGGGTAAAATTTAGATGATAAAATGGAAACTATATAAATAACAAGAAGATAAGTAATTATATAGGGTTTGAGAAGAGATAGATAATATAATTCTTCCAACATAAATTTAAAATTGAAAAATCATGAATAAGTGTGAGATTATAAAATAAACCATTACTTATTTAATAAATTTTGATTCAAAACCCCTCAAAAGAGAAAACCTAAATTTAATCATTAAATATCATGAATAAAGAGGAATTAATTATACAATCTCATGAAATGAATATTTATGAGACTACCTCCATAGTTCAATATGAAGTTATCAGTGTTAGAGGATAAGTATCCAAAATAAGTGAATTTAGATTGTCTTCACAGTAAACGTGTCACATATGAAATGATAAATGATATAAATGAATCTAGGGAGAAGGATAACTCATAGTAGGTTTGATATAAAGTAATGAAGATACATTCTATTAAAGAATACCCAAAAAAATACAAGGTCGATGGTGTGATGTATTACCTATACTCTAATATTAATAGGGTAAAAGGGAAATTCAAAGGTAAGATTCCAATTAATTTCTTTTGACGCAGTAAGGTAAGAAATCTCACTACTAAGTGTTATAATTTTTTTAAGAGGATGAGAGTGAGGAATATTTTAAGAAACCCTTCATGGGTGATAAAAGGATAAAATCACAAAAAAAATTATTAAAGAGTAAAAACCAGTTTTCTCCTGAAGATGAAAGCTCAAATGAGTCAAAATATGAGGAGGTTGAGGTTTATAAGGATGTCAATAAAGATACTTTAGTAGATTTTATTAACAGATCAAAGTATTAGGATATCGATGATTAAAAATAATGATGTTTATGGAAGAGTTTATCTACATATTAAACTTAAGGATGACCATCAAGAACATGAAAAATAGAGGTCTAAAACCAAGAAGGACAATTTAGTTGTTCATGAATCAATTATTTATATGAAAAAATAGGAGGACGAGAAGTTATAAGTGAAATTAGAGATTTAAAAAATAAAATATGGAATTTATGGAAACTCAGAGAGGGAAGTTAAGATCAAGATCAAAGTGGATAAACATGATCAAATTATAAATGTCATGAATAATATAGTGAAATAAAGGGTTAAAATAATTGAATTACTCAAATAAGAATTTACAGGTTGGTGATGAATGTTTAAGGATCAACAAAGACTCTTTAGACCAACCATGGTATCAAGTTTCTCTAAGGAAAGATACATATCTATAGATATATAAGACCCTGGAGTGTCTACTAATGATTAAATTCCCTTCCCAAAAGTTCAGTTCCTTAAAAATAATTGTAAGGCTATTGTGAATTATTATTATAAGTATGAGATAGATATGAATCATGACAGGCCTTAAAAATATACTCTCCAAAGTAAAGTGGATTTGGGGGAATCTTGAAATTCTATTGTTCAAGAATTAAAGGATGGAAACATGACACCAAATATTAGGTGTTATTATTATTGAAAATTTAGACAAATTTTGTATATGTTCTCCATTACAAAGAGGTTTTCTAGGGAGTAAAAACACTAAAAATAACAAATACAAAACTTTGTTTATCCGGTACTAGGGATTTAATAGTTCTAGCTAAAAGAACTATTAAATAACCCCTTTGTCAGTGTTATAAAACTGTAGTTAAAGGGGGTATTTGACAATAAATTTTAGCAACATCAAAGGGGGTCTTTAACAACGCCAAAAAAGAGATGTAAAATGGGTCCCTTTATCAGTTCATAGAAAAAAGAACTGATAAAGGCCCCCCATTTATAAGTGACATTAAGACATTACTGATAATGGGGGCTCTTTATTAGTGCTAGTAAAAAAGAACTGATTAAGGGGTGTATTTATCCGCACTTGTGAAAAAGAACTGATGGGGGTCTTTATCAGTATTTTTTAGAAGCTCCAATAAAGACCCCCCCTTTATCAACACTTTTTTACTTGCGCTGATAAATTTTATATTTCAAAAAAATCAATAAAAATAATATATAAATATATATATATATATTTATATTGATATTAATATAGAATATATTTTTTAAACATGTTTTAGATAATAATTAATAGGTTTTTACACATCATATATAAGATATTTAGTGAAAAAATCAAATAAAATAATTAAAAAAATATTTTTAATTAATAATTTTCTAATTATTATCAATTAATAGTCACTTAAAAACAATTTGAAGATTAGAAAAAACAAAAAACAATAAAATATCTAAAATAAATTGAAAACATAACTCAAATTTTGAATGACCATAAATTCTTATTAAGGTGTCCTTTTGGGATTTACCACATATTTAATCAATGTTTGTGATTAGATCTAAACCTTGGTGATGGGGATACATCCTGTCACAATTTTCAAGGCCAAAAAACACCCAAAATGCCTCCAAAAATGAGTTTTTTAGTCAAGGTATCCCAATATTTTAAAATTCAATCGATTTTCAGCCTCATTTAAGGGGGTCTTATTGCCTTTTTTGGGTTGATAATGAATTTATTAGCAGGTAGTACATTCATATTGATATTATAGTTTTGATGTTTTATCTTTTTTCAAACTGTACTATTATTTGTAATCAAATATATAAACAAATATAGATATTTTTTATATATTCACACATAAAAATTTAATTTTTTATATAAAAATTTTAAAATATTAACATATAAAATATATTTATGAACATATAAAATTTCTCTAAATAAAAAAATATCTATTTTATTTAAATTTAAAAAGTATGAATATTTATATACCTATATAATTAATCTATATATAATGTTCATATATATATAAGTGTGTGTATGTATTGATAAACATATATATTTTTATCTATATATTCTAATATATATATAAATATTTATATATAAAATATGAAAATAAATATAAATATGTATAATTATATTTATAGATTAACACACACACACATATATATATATGTATGTATGTATGAAGGAATGTATTTATTTATAAACACACACATACAAAAAAACATATTTTGAATATGTATTTTAAAAAATATATCTAACTATATTAATAAATACGTATAAATATATATAAACATATATATAAATATATAGAAAATAATTTAATGATATATATATGTATATAGATATATCATAAAATGGAAAAAAATAATATCGAGGCGTGGAAAAGGAACTTGCGAATGAGATGGAGGTCTGAGGTTCGAAACTCGCTCGAGGCAGGGGTTTGTGTGAGAGGGTCAAATGATCTAAATCACTGATAGGGGGAACCTGGGAGTGTGGGTAAGCACTGAAAAATGGGGATGAGTAGCGTTGATCAATGGTGTGTCGGATCCGAACAAAAAAATCCCCCTTTATCAGTGGGGACTTAA
This sequence comes from Viscum album, assembly GCA_963277665.1. NCBI lineage: Eukaryota > Viridiplantae > Streptophyta > Magnoliopsida > Santalales > Viscaceae > Viscum > Viscum album. The sequence goes on from OY728166.1 coordinate 307,234,524, forward strand.
TTAGTGTTTTTAGAGCTAGTAAAGGAGGCCTTTAATAGTGCTAAAAAAATACTAATAAAGGAACCCTTTAACAATACTAAAAAAGTGTTAATAATGACCCCTTTTTGAGTGCAAAAAATCACTAATAAATGGGGCCTTTATCAACGCTTTTTAAGCGCTGTTAAAGGGTTCCTTTAACAACACTTTTTATAAGTGTTGTTAAAGAAATCCATTTAACATCTCTTGAATCATCAACACTTATACCATGCTGATAAATACCTTTTAATAGTGTTGTTAGAGGACTGAAATTTAGTAGTGAATAAGCATGAAAGTTTCCATCATTTACTATTATTTTATTGTTTATTGTTTTTGGTGTGAAGGATTTGGGCACATAACAGCTTATTGCACCTCAAGGGTTCAATGGTAAGTATCTCATGAGATTCCAAATATAGGAAATTTTCAAATGGTAACGTTGATGAAAACATTGAAAACTAAAAATAGATTCCCATTATCGTAATATGCACAAAAATCTGGTGAACAAAGAGAATAATAGACATATCAATCATCAAGATAAGTTTCTCAATAATGATGAATGAAGAATATAAGGTATGAGAAGGAAAATATGATGAGATTACATAGAGAGAAATTAAAATTTTTGGTTTATGGTATCTTGTAGATATTTTACCTTACACATGACCCAAAATAAAAATATTATCACCGATATCAAATAAGATAATAGTGAAGTAGTCTGATTTGGAAATGATAAAGGACTCTAAATGTCATGCTAGAAAAAGGGAAAGGTTGGTGTATAGGATTTCAAAAAAAAAGATGTAATCTTTGTGAAATGAATCAGTAACACTATTTTATGTGTGATTCTATTATATGATTTAGGAAATGTTGATAAATTTGGAGGGAATAAGTGCACTATTAAATCTAAATATAGATCAGTTGTTCTATAAGGAAGAAGGAAAAATAGAAATATTTACCCCATTGATGAAGAAAATTAGTTCATACTATTGAAGGAAGATAAAAAATACATTTAATCAAAAAATACTTGGAAATTAAAATAACTAATGATGAAGCACATGATTTTTTTAATCACACATGTGATAATACTTATAATTGTGATTCATGTTAAAAGGGTAAGACAAATGAGAATACATATAGGAGAAAAGGGAAAATCATCAAGAGTATTGGATATCATTAATGTGGATATATATGAAATAATAACTCTTAAATATTTTGATGAAAAATTATATTAATATTTTCTGTTAATGATTCTATTGGGATGGAATGGTTGATGTTTACTACCCACAAAATTGAGGTATTTAGGTGTTTTAATCGTTTCCAATGAGAAGTTGAAAATATTATATGTGTAAAAAATCAATGGTTTCACATTGACAATGGTATATGATTTAAAAATACTCAAGTTTAATAATATCTATAAAGACATTTGATTCAACATCAAGTGTCATCGATGGGGAATCCTCAATAGAATAGAGTTATTGAGATGAGAAATTAGATTATAAAGAACATGAACATGAGATTTCATATTGAATAGTCCCTATTAGAGGTGTACTGGAAAGTAGAAATTATAACATTCTATTATATCATCAATTCAGAAATATTATATTTAAATGATGGTAAGACTATATAAAAAATAAAGTATGGAATGAAGTTGAAACATAAATATTTTCAGGTGTTTGGAAGCAAGCGATTTATTCTTAACAAATAAAATAATAAAATTTTTGAAGAACATAATGATTAAGGGATATATATTCATCCAAAATCAAGACATATAGATGATTTAATAAAAAAATAGGTAATTGTTTTTGAAACACACGATTTTTTCAGAACTAATATTGAGAATATTATAAATACAGATGAGTAGATTTTAGCTATAAATGAGAAAAAATTCTAAATAAATAACATAGTTTTTGAGGAGGAAAGTAATGAAGTTGTGTCCTATTTTGGGGTAGTTCACAACGTAGTAATTTACTCTAATTATAGCTTAAATAATGAGGAGAAAACAACACAAACAATAAGAACAAACAGACAAATATATGATTTGAAAAAGTTGAAATAAGAAATAGTAATATCATTGGTGACCAAATAACCCTTGTTTTGTCTAGAAGAATTAAAATTTAATAGCATAATTCATTTTTATATCTAGAGGAACCAAATTAATATAATTAATCCTCTAAGGATGAAAGTTGGGTCTTGGTGATGCATGATTATCATGACCAAATTGAGAAGAAAAATACTTGGGAAGTTGTCACAAGGCCAAAAAACCGGAACATGATTGAAACCAAGTTAGTTTTTTGAAAAAAACATAATGAAGATAAAAAAGTGACAAGTAACATGGATGACTAATTTATTAGGTTTATTCCTAGAATAATGACATTAATGTAGATAAATCATTTTCACTTAGGGATCATTTAGAGAGTATTAAATTATTCTTGACCATAGATTTTCATAAATAGTTTAAAATGTATCAAATTGATGAAAACAAAATTTTTTAATAGATTCCTTAAAGTGGAAGTTTATATTGAGAAAATAGATGGATTTACTATTCATAAAGATGACAGAAGGGTGTGTCGATTGAAGAATGATTCTAATGGTCTAAAAAAAGCACTGAGGGACTGGCACTCAGGACTAGATTAGTAACTAAAGAAGCTCAGTTATCTTAAAGGAGGGGTTGATCAAAACCTATACATCAAGGAGTAAGGTTTTTGTATAGTGTTTCTTATATATGGTGAATATATCATCATTTAAAGCTTGTCTAAAACCAAATTCAATTAGTTTTCATTACATATAAGGTCAGAATGCGATATTTATCTAATTGGAAAACTATAATTTTTTATTTGGTTTTCAGATTACTAAATGGAAGGATGTGAACTTATTTTCCAAACTAAATATTCCAAAGAAGTTATAAAATGATATCAAATGGATAAATCTAACTTGAAGGTTACTCTAGATGCGACCCCGGTGGAATTATTATAATACCTTGAAGGTGAGGATGTTGATGCATCTCTTTATTGATAGATCCTTGATTGATTAATTTATTTGATATCCACTTGACCAGATATTGTGTTTTCTACTTTTCAAGCCTCAAAGTGTCAATATTTTCCAAAATAAATTCATATTTAATCTATGAGATAGATACATCAATATATCAATGAAATATTTGATTTTGGTCTACTCTATCATATAAATTAATAGAAGAAAATATTGGGCATTACCAATGCTAATTGGAAAGGTTCAGTTGATAATTGTAAATCTACTTATGGAGGTGTATTTTTTCTGTAGCTCTTATATTTCTGATTAAAGTAAAAAAGCAATATTGCATATCATTTTTCACTATAGAGGCAGTGTATATTAAAACAACTCAATATTATATTCAATTGATATGGACCTTAAAAAAAATTAATGATAATTAAATTGATGTTGTATCTCTTATTTTTATTATATTTGATAACTAATGTGCTATAAATATTATCAAAAATCCCATTAAACACTCAATTACAAATAAAAATGAGATAAAATACCATTTACTTAAGGATAAATTTGAGTAGTATGTGGTAAAATGTCATGAACCGAGCTAGGTCGCCATCCAAACCTGCACCAACCTCCATCCGCGACATGGCCTGAAGGGCGTTCCTGATCCCCACAGGCTGGCACAACTTCCTGGGTATCAAAACATTACATGGGAATGATTTACCCAAAATAAAAGACTGAAAGAAAACTAACAAGATGAAAAAACTGAAACTGGAATCAGACAACCAAACACACCTTTAAACTATAAACAAGTTTCAAGTTTACAATTCAAGTGAAACCCAAAGTTAACAATAAAAAAGATAGAGAACTAAAACTCCAATACTAAACATCAAGAAAAGACCATTAGAAACCAGAACCATCATCACTAATCACGATGTCACAACCTGGAACACATAAGAAACAAAGTCTACATACACCCAATGCTGTATGTAGGGTGTGAGCCAAGAGCCCAGTAGGACGTCACCCAACAAAAAGGTTCCATGTGTAAACATTAAATGACAAAAACATTTTCAATCTTAATAAAATAAAGGACAACAAAGCATGATCAAACACAAAAACAATTTCTATAAAGAAATCACTTTCAATGAAAAAAAATTAAATAAAAATAAATAAATAAATAAAAAACCCTTGTAATTAAGAAAACACAAACCTTCAAGAGAACCCAAAAGCTACACCGTATGCCGACGGTGAGTATATAGTAATCGAGGATCACAAAAAGTGGGAGAGACCCTATAGGTACTAGAAAAATGAATGGGACCCCAGAACATCATGCCTCAGTGAGCAGTAGTATACGTACAACAAAAAAATATGTTCTCATGCACGAGCCACTAGTTGGTAACCACATCCATAACCTAGTGGTCTCCACTCATCATCCAATGATTAGTTAGTGTTGTAATCGTCAAATCAGCTAAGTGAAACCAGTCCAGAGCCACTTCTATATCACTATCACGATAGATCTAGTCCGCCCACCTAGTACCCAGGAATCCCCTTTTGGTACTCAAGATGTTCCAATTTCACACTTCATGTCAAACTCAATGGAATAAAATAGACATGGTGTTACCTTAACCCAATTCTACACTTTCACACACACAAAAATTCATTTAAAATAGTAATCACACCAAAAGACTTCACCCAACTCAATTAAAACAATTTCTGCATTGTTAATAATTATTTATTAAAACACAGTAAATTATTTATCAACAAATTATTTAAAAATAAATATAACACGACATAACCCAAAGAAACCACCCAGCCCTCCTTCATGACCAAACACACCCAACACCACATCAAGAACTCAAACTGCACAACTCACATCATTTAATAACCCAACCGCATGGTTAAAAGACCACTTTTCCGATTAAACAAGACACTAGAAATTTTATTAAGCAATTTCAGAATATGACACATGACGTTAAACACCAAAAGTCCACTCAAACCCTCTTTTTGGACAAAACACATATGAACGCCGCACTAGATCATAAACCGCCACTTTGAACATTTTAAAAAATTAGTAGACAACTCAACATAGGTTTTCACGGCAACATCCTACTCAACACACACAACTCCATCACATATGACAAAGCACATGAAACACCATGTCGAAGGTGCAATTGAAACCACATGCACAAATGAAAAACAAACTACACAATTTGAAAATTACTACCAAATAACTAGATATAAGTTCTCAATAGAAAACACACATATAACATAAACATGCTACTTAATTATTTAAATAGAAATAAAACATCAATGAAAACCAACATCACAACTAAAAAATTAATTAAATAATATTCTAAACAAATTATGCTTGCAAATTAATTCATCAAATAATGATTAGATGCTGAACCACCTACCTAGGGTGAATAAACTCCAGAATATTTAGTGCGGGACTCCAATTTCTCATCAAACACACCACAAAATACTCATGATGTACCTTAAAACATGATATCAACAAAATTATTAAGATCGAACCAAATTCAGTGCAACTTTCACCCCAACAACATTAATCTCTTACCTGCAATTCTATCAAAAAGAAGAGAAATAAATCTAAACAGAATGCACCTGTGGAAAAGATATGGGAGGATGTCTGAGCACATTGGAGAGGTGCTGGAGTTACTCCATGATAAAAAAAACCATACGAGAAGGGTTGTGCGGCCAGGGGGCTAGCTGCAGTAGGGGGCGTAGCAATGCGATGGTCGACCGGGGCGTGGGGTGTGGTAGTGCGATGGGGCGAGCAGGGAGGGATGGCCGGACAGGGAGTGGGTGCTGGTCGAGGAGTCTGGTGAGGCAGCACCGAACAACGGGAGAGGGTGGCGCCGGCTTGAAGAGTCACTGGGAAGGAGTTCCAGCTGGCCAAACGTGGTGGTGGTAGGGGCTGGTCCGGGGAGCAAAGAATCTACGTGACAAGATGGGATCCGATAGTCGGTGGTGCGACGGGTTGTGTGTCAGGGGGACAAGGCATCGGTGCAATGGGGTGTTCACGGGGGAGGCAATGAAGACCTTCAGCGTACAGTAGGGGGATCCTGTAGGTGTAGTGCAATGGGGGTTATCAGGGGATGAGGCGTGATGGGAAAAGGGTAAGGGGGAACCGAAAAAAATATGAAACCCTAAACTAAGAATGAAAAGAAATAAAAAGATAAAATAAAAACAAAATTAATAATAATAATATTTAATATAATAATGATAATAATAATTAAAATAATAGTAATAATAATAAAGTAAAACTAATTACAAAAATAATAGTAATAAATTTATAGTAATAAAATAAAAGTTATAACAATTATAACAGTAGTGATAAAAATAATTATAATAATTACATCCTTAGATAATAATATTATTATGATCATTAAAATAATTTATTAATAAATTTATCACATTTCACTTTGTTTATTTATCATCAAGTCAATTTATTTAATTAATTGGACATTGGCAGGTCACCCTGTGGACTAGGCAAGGCTGCACGGTTTCAAAATCGTGCCCCGCCCGAGTTGTTCATTACCCAAGGCCGCGCAGTCTCAATTTTCATTGTGTTCTCATTTTATAATTCATTTCATATTTTTTTCATCTCCCATAAACATCAGGCAGGTCGTGCGGCGAGCTGGTAGAGGTCGCGCGGTGACCTAGGCGAGGCCGCACGACTTCGACCGTAGTGCGCTCGACGCCACCAAGAGCAAACCATTCGTTTCTAAATAAGAGATCAGAAATTATAAGTCACGCCTCGACCCGAACTATCTGATTCCCAAACAAAATAATAAAATAAATAATATAAAAATAAGGGTGTGACAATTCTCTCTACCAAAAAGATTTTTGTCCCCAGAAATCCACAACTAGAACCAAACCCAAAAGTCAAAAATCACACTCCCTTAAGGTTCAAAGGGCGGTCACCCACAAACAACAAGAAAAGAGAGGAAAAATAATCGTTCTCAGAGAGAGTAACCCAAAGAAATCTTCAAGAAACTCGTAAAAAGAATTTATGATATGTGTCGCCCGCCCCAAAGAGTTAAAATACTTCAAGTTGACAGATTAAGGAAATGAACTCTTGCACCCATAGAAACCAACTTCATAAGCTTAAACAACTCAAGAAATATTAAATGAAAACCACAAAATTTGGCTAGAATGAACAAACAATATCAAACCTTTTCTAAGGAACACTCGTATCTCTTATCACCAAGCCATCTTTAGAAACATAACCAACAAGTCAACATGGGGAAGCCAGAGGGGCTCACAACCATTAAAAACATATGTACACTCAAGGCAGTACTAGAAGACCGAAACCGGGAGGTTCGAGCGGACTCCCTGCCATTAAAGAAAAGTCCAACACTAATCCATTCCTGAGACATTCATGTGAGACCCAATGTGGGTCTCCCCACCACTGGGCTTGATGAAATATACAAAACCTTGAAAATTTCTCGACGGTGACCAAACACCCCACCACAAGGGGCTGGGAGGGTTGAGCCCAACTACCGGGTCGTCAAAACCACAACCCAAGACAAACCAACATCTCCACGTCCCTGGATGGGTAATATTTAAATTTGACACCACTTTACCTAACAGAGTCCATAAGGACTACTAAAGGAGATTACACCCAGTGGAATTCAACCCCAATACTTTAAAGTATGAGATGACCATGATTTATCGTAGCCATGGAAACCTCACGCACCCAGACGGGTCATTCGGAATGAAATAACTACGGGAAATGATTTAAACTATTCTGACTTACTACACCGATGACTGAAATAATGTTGGGGCTCCATACACTCTTGGGGTTTCTGACCACATGCCAGCTTCACTCCGAGGCCTACGACTAGAGCCTTGATGTTTGAAGCATCTCCTGCCTCACAGTCAGGTATTGAAGAATTCTGAATGGAGATTCTCCTTTTTGTGTCACATGAAACCACACTACAACTGAGGAAACACCAGCAAACACAACACATTACGACATCCAACTGATCATACTCAGAATATTTACCAACACAAGATCTTAAAAGGTGCATGCACATCACTCATTGTCAGAATGAATGAGAACATGACACCACAAATCGTCACCTGAACATGACCATTACTGTTGAGAGAAACATTATATGGTGAGGGACTTCAAACTATGTCTTAAACAACATGTGATTCCTTCAATCGACCGTGGCATCCACATGTGACTGGGTCTTCCACACTAGTGGCCTATCGTAAACCCTTTTTTAATCGAAACCAACGAAGGATCAAAGGTCATTTAGAATAATGATGAGCACAGACCACTCAAAGATGCTTCCAAATTTCCCAAATAGAATATCCTTTACCGTTTCCAAATAGAACATTCAAATTAATGAGTTCAAACTTCACCGTTGACTATCAAGGAGAACTCACACTGCAAGACGTCACCAAACATGAACCTTGCCACCGATGAAAATACTACAAAGCCCATCAAGACACTGGTCAACACTGATAATTCTGAACCACCTTCACCCTTCCCTGCTAGAATTCTTTTCTCCATTTCTTGGGGGATCCTTCAAATACGATAGTGTCAAACTTCATACCTGACAAGTCAGAAACTCAAAAGACAAAAAGTCTCTTAAAGTCCACTCACATTTATCGTCCCGATTCGAGAGGATTCAACTAGTTTTAAAAACAAGAGGTGGGTTCAATTCTAGAATCTAGGAAGAGATTCCTCTGATATACTGGAGGGTCGTTCAATGGAAATTTCCTATGGCCACACTTCAATCACATGTAAATGCTTTATGGGGGGGGGGCATAAACTAGTCAAGAAAGAAAACCATGGACCCAACCAAACTATTCCAACGGTCAAGACATACTACAAGCGAACATCAAACGTGCAGGGGAACCAATACAAGGGCACCCTGATGTACTTTACAAAAGAATTAACTAACGACATGCTTGCATACCAACTTATAAATATGAATCCAATCTCAGGATACAAATCAATCAGAAGGGAAACTCGGCTCAAAATACCTCACATATGATATTTCCAAAACACAAGGATACACCACACAAACACCAATTATTAACACACCAAATTCTCATTTAACAACAGTTTTTTGAAAGTAAGTAAAGCTAGTTGGTTGCACAAACACTAATGGTGACCCATGGGCCTCACACATGCATGTTCCCGTGCCACACCTGAATCCACCTCACATCCATCCAGGCACTCATCCGCTCGTGCCATTAACCCATTCTTTTTCCATATACACTCATTCATGTGGTTTCCCATGAGAATACCAAGGATTGAATCCAAACCTTTCCATTATTCAAAACCAAAACATTCAACCCATAATTTTCCATCCTTTCAAATCATTTTATTTTTAAAGCGCTTCATATAAAAAAAATTTCAAGGCCAACTTAGTATTACTTAAAAACTATATTTCCACGAAGCCAAAACCATGAGATGAGGAATGATGCAAGAGGGAACTAGTGTCAGTGGGTGACTGGGACATATGGTTAGCGACCATACGCCAACCACGCCACCGCCACACATGGTATTCTAGGACAATGTCCCCGGTTTCACATGTCTTTCTAGACCCTTCGAGCTCACTGGGACCACTAACCGTACTCCCATTTATTTTCCCTGGACAAGATTAACTGCAAGGACCAATGACTCAGACATACCTCAACTTACATTGGTAACTCGAGTCCCACCATGAGGTGTTTTGGGCAGGCACCTTGATCATAGCTAGAACAAAGAGTTCCGAAAAACCTTAACTTCAGTATACCATGACTCTATCCCAAAATAACACGACCCAAGAGGGATAACCTCCTCTGATACCAATTTGTCATGAACCGAGCCAGGTCTGCATCCTACCCGGCGTCTGACCCGGTCTGCGACATGGCCCGAAGGGCGTTCCCGATCCCCACTGGCTGGCACAAGTGTCTGGGTATCAAAACATTACATGGTAATGATTTACCCAAAATAAAAGACCGAAAGACAACTATCAAGATGAACAAAATGAAACTGGAAACAGATAACCAAACAAACCATTATGCTATAAACAGTTTTAATGTTTACAATTCAACTGAAACCCAAAGTGAACCACAAAAAAGAAAGAGAACTAAAACTCCAATACCAACCTCTAAGTGAAGACCATTGTCAACCAGAACCATCATCACTAAGCACGATTTCACAACCTAGAACACACATGAAACAAATTTTACATACACCCAAATGTGTATGTAGGGTGTGAGCTAAGATCCCTGTAGGACTTCACCGAACAAAATGGTTCCACTTGTAAACATTAAATGACAAAAAAATTTGCAGGCTTAATAAAAGAAATCATAGTAATGCTTGAACAACTTAAAAAACAGTTTCTATAAATAAATCACATTCAAAGAAAACAACATAAAAATAAATAAATAAAACACCCTTGCTGTTAAGAAATCTCAAACCTTAAAGAGAACCCAAATGATACATTGTATTCTGATGGTGAGTGTATAGTAGTCCAAGAGCACCAAAAGTGGGAGAGGCCTTATAGGTACTAGAAAAAGTAATGGGACCTAGAACATCGCGTCTCGTTGAACATTAGTATATGAACCACAAAAAAAGGTTCTCGTGCACGAGCCTCTAGTAGGGTAACACATCCATTATCTAGTGATCTCAACTCATCATCCAATGTTTAGTTAGTGTTGTAATCGTCAATACAGCTATGTGAAACCGGGAGAGAGCCACTTCCATATCACTAGCATGTTAGATCTATTCTGTCCACCTAGTACCGAGGCTTCCCCTTTTTGTGCTCAAGATGTTCAAATTTCACACTTCATGTCAAACTCAAATGAAAAAAATAGACAAGGTGTTACCTTTAAACAATGTCACACTTTCACACACACAAAAATCTATTTCATATAGTACGCACACCAAAAGTCTTCACCCAACTCTATTAAAACAATTTTTGCATTGTTAACAATTATTTATTAAAACACATTAAATTCTTTGTCAAAAAATTATTTAAAAAGAAACATAACATGACTTAACATAAAGAAACCACCCAACCCTCCTTCATGACCAAACACACCCAATGCCACGTCAAGAACAAAAACTGCACAACTCACATTATTTAATAACCCAACTGCATGGTTAAAAGACCACTTCCGAATTAAACAAGACACTAGAAAATTTATTAATAAATTTCAGAATACGACACATGACATTAAACATAATAAGTCCACTCAAATCCTTTTTTTGGACAAAACACAAATGAATTTTACACCAGAACATAACCTGCCACTTTTCAAATTTTCACAAAACAAAAGTAGGCTTTATAAAACATTAGTAGACAACTCAACATAAGTTTTCACGGAAACAACCTACTCAACACAAACAACGCCTTCACTTATGACCAAACACAAGAAACACCATGTGGAAGGTGCAATTGACACCTCTTGCATAGATGAAAAACAAACTGCACAATTTAAAAATTACTACCCACTAACTAGATATATTTTCTCAACAGAAAAAACACATGTAACATAAACATACTACTTAATGATTTAAATACAAATCAAACATCAATGGAAACCAACTTCGCAACTACAAAAATTAATTAAATAATATGCTAAAAAAATTAAACTTGCAAATTAATTCATCAAATAATGATTAGATGTGGAACAACCTTCCTTGGGTGAATAAACTACATAAAATTCAGTGCGCGACTCCAATTTCTCATCAAACGCACTACAAAAAATGGAAGATGAACCTTAAAACAAGATATCAACAAAATTATTAATATCGGACTAAATTCAGAACAACTTGCACCCCAACAACATGAATCTACTTCACGAAATTCTACCAAAAGGAAGGAAAATTAATCTAATGTAGTGTAATATAGATGATCGGAACCAAAAGGAAATGATGAAGGACACCATAATAAAATCACTGATGAAGCTTTAGGTGATGATAATTCGTTAAAAGCCATGCAAGATGAACTAAATTAATTCGAAAGGAATAATGTCCAGACCTTGGTTGAAAGACCTAAGGAAACTTCTGTTATTAGAGTAAAATGGGTCTTTAGAAATAATTGTGATGAAAATGGAGTCATTGTTAGAAATAAGGATAGACTAGTTCCTAACGGCTATAATCAGAAAGAGGGAATAGACAATGAAGAAACCTATGCTCCAGTAGCTAGACTTGAATATATTCGTATCTTACTTTCCTTTGCAGCATTCTTCAATTTTAATATTTTTCAAATGGATGTGACATGTGCTTTTCTTAATGGTTATCTTCAAGAGGATGTTTTTGTTGAACAACCTCCTGGATTTGAAGACACAAAACTTCCTGATCATGTTTTTAGGCTTACCAAAGCTTTGTATGGCCTTAAACATGTCCCACGTGCTAGGTATGATAGACTTGAAATATTTTTTCTTGAAAATAACTATGTTAATGGAAATTCAGATCCAACACATTTTATAAAGAAAGATAAGAAAAATGTTTTTATTGTTAAAATTTATGTTGATGACATTATATTTGGTTCAACTCAGCAATCTTTAACTGATTCATTTGCAAATATAATGAAATCTAAGTTTGAAATGAGTGTGATGGGTGAGTTAACATTTTTCCTTGGTTTTAAAATTTCTCAAAAACCAGAAGGAACATATATTTCTCAACATAAGTATATTACATATATTATTAAAAATTATGGATTTGAAAACAATAAAAGTATTAGTACTCCCATTGGTACCTCAAACACACTTGATCTTAATGATTCTAGAAAACTAGTAGATCAAACATCTTTCAGAGGTATGATAGGAAGTCTACTTTACTTGAAATCTAGTTGACCAAACATGATGTTTTCAGTATTCTTATGTGAAATATATTTATCCAATCCTAAGGAATCTCATTTAAAGGTAGTGAAAAGAAGTTTTCACAACGTAAAGGGAACCAGGGATTTTGGACTCTTTTATACTTCATGAAATGATTTTGTTTTAAAAATATTTTCCGATGTTGACTTTGGTAGATGAAGGGTGAACAGAAAAAGTACATTCAGAACTTGTCATTTCATAGGAGACTCATTAGTTTCTTGGTCTTGCAAAAAGAAACACTTAGTAGCACTCTCCACTACTGATGCTGAATATATAGCAGCTAGAAGTTGTTTTGCTCAATTGTTGTGAATGCAACACACACTCACATACTATGGCTTTAGTTTTACTAAGACTCAAATTTTGTGTGATAACACAGGTTCCATTTCCCTTAGTAAACATCTCGCACATCACTCTCATGAAAAGCACATAGATATTAGGCATCACTTTCTTAGAGATCACAGACTTAAAGGAGATATCATTTTTCTGTTTATCGGAACGCAAGATCAACTTGTTGAAATTTTCACAAAATCTTTACACTCTGATAGAATTCAATACATTAAGAAGAAGTTAGGAATGATAACCATGATGTAATCCATCTTCATCAACTTTTTTTTGAACAATTCTCCTTACAGTAATAAACTCTTTTTGATAGGGTGAGTACAATGGCTTTCTGTTGTAATAAAAAATTTCTGTACTCAGTTTTTCAAACATTCGTAACAAAATTTTTTTGTAATGAGTTTTTCAAATTATTCTTATCGAAATTTTCGTAATGAAAATTTCGAACTGAAAATTTTTGTAATGAAGTCTTCGGAACAGAAATTTTCTTAATGGAAATTTTTCGGAACTGAAATTTCCGTAATGAAATTCTTTAGAACTTAAACATTCATAATGGAAATTTTTGAAATAGAAAATTTCGTAATAAGAAGTTTCTATACTAGTAATTTTTGTAATGAAAATTTGTCCTACACATGTTTTTCGTACTCGAATTTTCATCATGACTTTTTCGTAGTGGGTTTTTCGTAGACATATTTTATTCAAGAAGAATATCACCTATTACGAATTAACTTCCTAGCCAATCCGAAAGGTATGCTTTCCTTACATAAGTTTTCATAGTCATATTTTGTGTGCTGGTAATTTCATATGTGTTTTAAAATTTATCGGATTCCAGTTTTCTTAAATTTAATTGTTTTTCATAAAACCTCAGAAGATCGGATTAAATATTTCCTTGAGGGTATATTTTCAACCGTTAGATCAGATCAGAGAGTTTTTCAACTGTTAGATGGTTTTTGGAAGCTCAAAGGACACATACATCGCCTATATAATGGTAACCCCGATGGTTGCCCCACATTGATCTTAAAGCTCTCGCGTGTCGAAGTTATGTCTCACTTCTTAAAGCTCATTCCAAATCTTCCAGAGCTCTTCATTCCAAATGTCTGCTGAAGCTACTACTCAGGATATGTCAACTACGAAGCAAATCCCAAATAGGTTAGTTTATAGGGAGAGGTTAGTGCATCTGAGTTTCTACAAGTATGATTCTCTTATATCTAAGAATATCAGATTGAATGGCTGGGAGGATTTTTTCTTATCAATGCCAGAAAATTATGATCCGATATATACACATTTTCTTGTTTAGTTTTACGAGTCTGTTTCCTTCCTTAAGGAAGATGGCATATAGATGTTTTCATTCAAGTCTTATGGGAAGAGTTATATTCTTTCTTACACCAAGGCTGCAAGCTTGGTGGGTCTATCTTATGCTGGTGAAGCTGAGTTTTGTTCACATAAGATTCCGGATGATAATGGTAGTTTCAACAAAGTGAAGACATTGAAATACATTGGACTTAAGGATGCCAAGACTACTAAAATTTCTCATCTATCTTTGAATAAATGGATTCTACAACTATGGGTACAAGGATTTTTGGTAAAAATAAGGGTTGATAACGATAATCTCAAAAAGAGTGATATATACATCTTATATTTTTTGGTAAATATAAGGAAGTTAAATTCGATGAGGTATGTTTTCATTACAGTTAATAATATTAAAGAAGGAAATCTGAATGCTCAGATCATAATGTATCTAACCTTACTTTCTAAGCTTATTATCAGATGTCTTGACTCGTTTAAAGTTACTTGCACTTCCAAGAAAAGAAATTGAAAAGTATTGTTGGTTAGTGATGATACATTGAAAAGTATGTAGATGGGTTTTCTTGTTGAATCTGGAGAATTATACCCTTTACTAGAGGAAGAGGTTGAGGCTGATCAGTAAGATCAACAAACTCAGGAACCATCTAAAAAGGCAGGGAAGAAGTGAAAGATGAAAGAAGTTGTGGCTGAAGACAAGACTCAGAAAGCTAAGGAAACTCAATTTGCACCACTGAAGCCAATGAAACAAAAATCCTACCCAGTTGAAGTGGTATCCAAGTGGAGGCAAGATAAATAAAATAGAAAGGAAGGGGAACCACAATTCGGAGTAGATTCTACTGAGGCTAAGGCCATAAAATAGAAATCTTCTGATGTGTTGGAAAGACAAGAAAAAGAAAAGAAGTTGAAGAAAAATATTTCATAAGTATAGATTTTTAAATCTCTTTTTAAATCAACAGATTTGGTTTATGAACAGATTCCGGTTCCGAAAACATTCCTTACTGAACCATTACCAGATACCCCTAGGAAGAACTACTTCACTCCATAAATGCTTAAAGTGAAAGAGGTTGTTGAAAGAGTAGAAGAAGAAGCTAGTAAATAAGTAGAGGAATAAGTTGTTGACCAGATTGAACATGAACATGAAGAAGTGGAAGAAGAAGAAAAAGTGGAAGAAGGAAGTGGTGATCTTGATGATCTAATTAAACAAGATGATGATTATCAAGAAAAGGCTGAATCTGAAAAATATGTCACTCCGGGAAAGGGAGTCGAGAAAGAAGGTAATTAGGGTGATGATAAGGAAGAGGAAGAGAAGGAAAATAAATTATCTGAAGAAGAAACCTATGAGAAGAATTTTCTAGAAGAAGGAGAATAAAAGGAGAAAATATATGAAGAAAAGATTATTGAACTATCAAAGACTGAGGAAGAATCTCCAGATGATCAACCAATTCCAAAAAACGATAATGGTCAGAAAGTGATCATTAATACACCAGCAAAAGATATCATCAAGAATAAAGCAGTTGGTGTTTGTTCTAGGAAAATGTTAGTGGAGGTTGAAGAAGATAATTCACTTAGTATGTTATCGGATTCGGAGTCATCAGCTTTGGGTCATGACTTTGTTGTAGAGTCTCCAAAGAAATTGGTGGACACCATTCTGATTTTTTCCACCATAGAATCAAGGTGTCAAATGATTCAACACAATCTTAATCAGAAATAAGAATCCTTATACATGGTGATGGATAAGTGTGTGAAGATAGAGGATAACCACGGAAATTTTGTTATCAATTATGATGTTTATAGAAAATCATGCAGAAAAATCACCCTTTAGTCAAAGAAGGTTGATGATGACTTGGTTGAATTTGAAATTTTTTTGAACGAGGTAAAATATGCTTTTGATACCGAGGATGCAAAGATAAATAATCTTCAGGAGAAGCTAATCCTTGAGCAAAATTCTCGGAATCATGAATTCAATGACTTGAATGGGAAGGTTACCTCTCTTGCTCACAGTTTTAAAAGAGATAGAGATCTCTAGATTGAGCTCAAAGATAATCTTGTAAGGCAAGATGAGTTAATGAAGATGCAGGATGAGGCCATGAAGGCTCTGGCAGAAGCGATGAAAGCTCAGCAAGAAAGGATCACAACATTGGAGAAGCAAGCTGAGGAGGATGAGAAAGATTTGAAGAAGCTGAAAAATCTCTGGAAGAAGTTAATTCCAATGGTGAAGGAAGACAAATGAACTCAATCCGATATTTTTTTTCATTTCATTTTCCTTGTAAAATAATTTTCTTTCAACTCTAGTGAAATCTTGGGTTGTTTTTATCTGGTGTTATTATATACTAATGTTTCAGGTACTTTATTTTTTCCATTCCCACAATTCTTTTTAAAAATCACAAAGGGGGAGAAAGAAAAAGAACAACACCTAAGGGGGAGAAGGAAAACTTCTAATCTAAGAAGAACTATCCTTAAGTAAGGGGGAGTTCTCATTAAAATTCCTTCATTCTAATGAAAATCCTATTCCAGAAATTCAGAATACAATCCTAAGAGTCCCAATGAATAAGGGGGAGTCAGTTGTATTCAACATCATCTATGAAAAAAGGTAGATAAGTTTTAATTTCAAAGTCTAAAAAAATTATTCCAAATTATTTTATATTCTTTTTTTGTAAGGTTGTCTGTGCTTTCCAAAAAGGGAGAGATTGTTAAGTCAATAAGTTTCTCCTTATCACTTTTTCCTTTCCTTCTTGTTTTGAAAATTACAAACACAATATAATTAAGCAAATCTATATTTTACTTTTATAAGGAAAATTTACATCTTAAAGTAATTTATCCCTACCATGTTTTCATTGTTCATATCAGTATTTATCTTAAGTATAAAAATAGGATTCATATCAAAAACCTCATAATCATATAATACATAGATATGAAGCATTCTGTTTTAGGATACGAATTCTGAATGTGAACTTTAATGAAGTTCGACTCCGAATTTTGGATATGAACTGCAATGAAGTTCCACTCCGAATTTTGAATGCGAACTGTAATGAAGTTCCACTCCGAATTATGGATAGGAACTGTAATGAATTTCCACTCTGAATTCTGGATACGAACTGTAATGAAGTTCCACTCTGAATTTTGGATATGAACTATAATGAAGTTCCACTCCGAATTCTGGATAAGAACTGTAATGATGTTCCACTCCGAATTCTGTATACGAACTCTAATGAAGTTCCACTCTGAATTCTGGATACGAACTCTAATGATGTTCCACTCCGAATTATGTATATGAACTCACATGAAGTTCCATTCCGAATTATGGATACAAACTCTCATGTAGTTTGACTCTAAATTCTGATTATGAACATATCTATGTTCTGACTCCATGTTCTTTGAATTCAGTCTCCGAACTCTTATGAGTTCTGACTCCGAATTCCCATGAACTCTGACTCTGAACATTATATGTTCTGGTTCCAAATTCTGATGAAACCCGACACTGGATTTCTACAGAATTTAGGTTCTGAATACCTACAAAACATAATCTGAATATCTTTTTATTATAGACTCCTAACTTTTATTTTCATACATTCCAAACTTTAGTTTTGTTTATACTTACACTTGTTTCATTACAAAATGATGTTGTGCTTTCAGATATTCAATAACCTTCATTTGAGTGACACGTGTACAGGTCCCTCCGAAATTCAAGGAAAAATATGACCGTTGGAGGAGGGAGCTGACCGTTGCTACTGAGCCTATACATAGGAGCTCATTTGAAAGAGCTCGATACAGAAGTTGATCAATCTAGAGACCACACACTATTAAGGTGATTTCTTGAGAGAGAATATTTTCATGCATTGTGCGTACTGAACTTCTTGTTCAGATTGCTTCATGAGACTCCGAATGTTGGTGATTAAATTTGAGGGCTTCCAGGGATAAGATGACAGATGTGGCGACTCCTTTTAAGTTAGAGTGCTTCCATGCTGAGGAAGACAGGGGTTCCAACTACCTTGAAGTTGAGGGCTTGCAGGGATAGCAAGACTGAGACTCCAATCTTCGTATCGAGGGATTACCCAGTTGTGGGTAAGTCATACTTTCATGAAAGTATAAATCATGGGACCCTTATCCATGGTCTTTGGATACCCTTCTCTTTGTGTTAAATGATTTATATCTTGTTACTTGTTTTTGTTACAAGTTTTTCTGCTGCATTTTGTATTGTAAGGAATGTATAACCTTCTTATATTTCCTTACACATGTACTCTGATTCATTTAGATTCTATATGCTTTAAGGTAGAATCTAAAATTGCAAACTTTGGTTATGTTTAAATTTCCGGATCCATATTTCCGGAACCAGTTTTTTGGAATCACTTTCCATATTTAAGGAAGTGTGTAGAACAAGAAGTTTGTAACTTCATACTTTGTTTCAATATTTCATTTGGTGTTAGAGGTGTTGTGAATTTTCTTAATTTAACTTTGTTAAACATAGATATTTCCTTGTTTAAGTAAATTTATAAAGTGTACAATTCACCCCCTCTTGTATATTGAGCATCTACATCAATATTTCGATCCTACATGGTCAGTATGGGATTGTCAATAAACCAAAAAGGGGAAGATTTTTAGCACAAATACCATTGGAGGTTTTCAAAAGTTTTCTTTTTTTAAAATTTTAATTATGTTCTAAATTTCAATAAGGTGTTATAGAAGAGGTTATTATTGGAATATTGTCATAGATTCATTAGATGTATAAGGTTTTCAACTGATTGATAAATATGTTTCAGAGAAAAATTACATTTTATAGAGAAATATAATGAATTGTATTTGAATTACATGTAATGGTTTTATGCGACATATCATACTCTATATTGTGGGATGTTAATTAATGAATTTCAATGTAATTAGAGTTTCAAGGGTTCCTAAACCATATAGGAAAACCAATACTATGAAGAGACATGTAGGGATGACTGGATGATTTTTAATTTCACATGAGTTTTGAGGAGGCCTACATCATGGGTGATAATTTATGCTATAGTTGGTTGAAGAAGAAATTCCAACAACATAAAAACACTTTACAATATAGAGGGTGTGAGTGTGGTAGTGTGGTTGATTTTTTTCATCCAATATGATAGGATCTCATGTTGTAGTTGGAATTTACATCATGGATTGTGTATTTATAATAGTTATGAATTATGTTTTGACCTCAAATCCTATAGGATTCCATTTTGTAGATAATGTAAGTGTTTAAAGAAAGTTAAAGAGACCATGGCATGGTCATTGGTAGTTCATAGAGGATCTTTATGTGTGAGAAAAATAGACCTGGTCATAGAAAGTCATGATATAGAGTAGTGGACCAAGACCACATAATTTTAAAGAAGACCTATTTTATTATGTTGTAAAGAAGAACAAAACATAGTAAAACATTAGAAGAAAGTTCCCATTCCTTAGTTTGTGTGACCACACCATGGATGGGTAGATTCAATGTAATACGGATTTTTTCCAAGAATTTTTCCGAATGATTTGAGGCCTTTAATGAAAACATAATTTTTTTAATTACTACATTCAATTAAGGACGGTACAAGGAATAATCCAAATAAGAGAGATGAATAATTGATTTATCATAACCACCATATCACATCACACCAATTTATTTCTCTACAATTTCACACTACTATTTGTAATGGTTGGCACATATATAGAATTAGAGAGGGATCATATAGAGTCCTCAAGTGAAGGAATGGAGAGGAGATTATTAGGATTTCTAAAAAAAATTAATGTGACAAATATGGAGCATATTCTAGGTGCTTCATATCACTAGAATGTAATCAAGTCGTGTAGAGGTGACAGAACATTTCATGTGTATTTTTGAATTAGTATCTCATGAAGAAGAAGTGTGTCATGGAAAAAGAAATTAGTTCTTCTTTATAATATAAGATAGTGATAATTTATTAATTATTTATGCAATGATTTAAAAGGGCTGGGGTGAACGCTCTATTGAGTAAAACAAATAGAAGTAGTGAAATATAGTGTTTTAGGTGCACATTCACATCACATTTTCAAGCTCATTAGACTAGTATTGTTAGGGTGAACCAGGTAAAATATATGTGTGCTTTATTTCATTCATTTATATTAGAGATAAAGTAAGGGAGATATAGTTTTGTTCCTCACATTGAGTAAACATGATCATTTTCAGGGGGATAAGGTTTTAATCTGTGGTACCCTAATTCACACCTTATATCGAGATAATATTCTTGATAGGGGAATGATAATTGGGGTTGTAATGTATTTTTCAATGGATATACTGCATTTTCCTCATTATCCACCAAATAGATCAAGAAATTAATCCTCTCAGTGATCTATCACATAGGATTATATTTTCAAAGGATGTTTTTGGTTTTTTGGGTAGGCTGGGGTTCCCTAGCTCCGTAATAGCTCCTTTAATATCACAGAAAATCCCAATTTATCCCTCAAAGCTAAGAACTAACCCATGTTTATAAATGAATTCATGATCAAAACAAATTCTTTTATAGCATCTAATGTAGTTATGTACTATACCTTTGTTTCAAGATTACCATAGTGGATTTTTTAGAATTATTCAACCTGAAAGATTCATCACTCATGAAAAATAAGAAACCAAATTGAGATCTCATAACATATTTTTTGGATTGGAAACTTATATTTGTGTAACCATTTATACATAGCTCATACTATTTTCCAAAGAACAAGACCATAACCCTATCCCTTCATATAGGCATTAGGAAATATATAACAATAATCCGGTGACTCACAATGATTGGATTAGTATCTAATAGTTATTATAAGAGAATAGGTGAAATCAGGTCGAATACACAACATGAAAAACATGATAGATACCATGGAATATGAATTAGTAATTATATATATTGTTTTTAAATAAAGATAAGGTTCCTAAATCCTCCAAAGATTCATACCATGATGTAATTACAAATATTATTCCTTGTAGTTGTCACGACCCATCCTCGGGGCCCGTGCCATGACTACCCCAAGCCCACCTTCCATAGGGAAGGGGATGACAACTAGCACCAAAGGCGTAAATCCCAAAGTTGGGAAGATATTGCCTTTATGAAAGTAAACAAACACAACTATGTATGCAACAGGAAGTAAACCCCAAGTAAAACTGAATACAAAAGAGTGTGCTGGAAAGTAAATGGGCCAGTATACAAACCCAACTGAACAACACATACAAGTAAAGGGACAAAGAACTGAAAGTAAGTGCAGCTCCTAGATCATCCTCCAGGGTTCCTACCTGAATGGTAGGTATAGATTTCCACCTAATCACTCACATTGGCGCCGTTGCTGGGCATGGGTGACAATTTAAAATTTATACCTACTTACTACTTAGGACAGTGGCAGGATAGGGTCAAACCACAGGGAGGCATGTTGTTGTGTTTGGTCTTCTAAAAAAAATAACTAAACAAAAACACACATGCAAAAAATGTAAGAAAGACAAGTGTTGGTGGTGAAGTGAAGTGAAACAAATTTGGTGCGCGAAGTAGATGGGGTGAAATGGGGAACACAAAGTGAGTAGATAGAAACAGAGCAACAGAATTATGGTGCAAACAACCAATAGATGAGGAAGAGGGGAAGTCCACTGGTTGATTTGATGTTGTTTAACCCTATTCATGCACTGCAATTGAAGAACATGGATCTGACTAAGGGTAACCAGCCAGAGTTGTCGTTTGGTCAGTTAGTGATGTAATAGCTCTTACAGTCCCTTGACTGTAAGAGTCATTCCATCCAATGGTGAAATCAAGTCAGTAGTCACCGAGCTCAACTTGTTAGTTGAGTTCGGTGTGTCTTTCTCTTTCGAGAGTAATTCACTTGTCAGTGAATTACTCAATTTGAAAAAGCTTTAATTATGGTACAAACAAGATCATTTTTCACAAAATCTTGTTGTTTTGAAGATAAACTTGTCTGTAAAAAATGAGAAAGAGGATCCAACAATGATACAGTACATGAATCAGATTAAACAGATCGCATCAACCAGCTTATTCCCCCCAAAGGGAATTAGCCGGACATCGTGGTTGGTTTTAATGCAAAAGTGTAATAAGAAATAGTAAAGTTCATGTTGAATTCAATTGTAGAAATAATAGAGCACAAGTCAAATAATAATGTTTGTCTCCCTGCTCGAGCTCTCGGAAACACTAACTCCTGCCGCTTAATGATGGATGCAATGTTGGAACTCCGCTCGATGTCCCGCCCTGGGAATCGAGGTGTGAAATGCTCTGATCTTGTACTTCAATATTCTCCAAGGAAGATGGTTAGGTTCTCCTGCTCTCCTCATTGTGTTCTTCTCTGAATCAATGTCTCGCTGCTTCCGTCTCTCGATGGAAGTCCCTCCCCCTTGATGTCCCCCGCTTCTTCTTAGTTCGATGCCCCGCTGCCTCTCCCGCCTCTCGTGCATTCATCACCAAACCGAAGCCTCTGGAATCTCCCCTGAAGTGTTCCCCGGCCTCCATGTGGCTCCTTCACTATGCTTCTCCTCTCGCGCTTGTCATCGGAGCAGTTGCTCCTAACTGAATGAAAAATATGTGCGCGCGGCAAGTCAATTTCTTCTCTGACACAACCAATCCACGTGGTGTGCTTTTATGTGTATGTCGCCCAATACTGAGTGAACTCTATGTAAGTGAATCCTGCCCTTCCCCCTTGTAACGAAACAGAAAAATATACACGTGAGTCAAATAAAAATATAATGAAACAATTATATACTATATATTGATATTATTGATTAAAATAAAAATACTTATATATATATAATACTTAATATTAATACTAAAATATGCAACTATTATTATTATTATTATTATGATAACATTATTATGAAATATTAACACTATATATATAAGTTTTTATACTTTTAACAATAGACCTATTACTATTATTATATGTAATTATATTTATTAATATGATATACTATTATATATAAGCTTATATAATATTATTAATATAACTATAATTATTATAGTGTAGTATTTAATATATATATAATATATTTAGTTATATTATATAATGTAATAGTTATATTATGTATATTCTAATATATAAAATATATATCATATGAATGTTATTATATATTATTATATATAAAAAGAAAAGAAAACAGAATAGAGAAAAAGGGGGGAGAAGGGTTTGGCGGCGAAGCAGAGGGGAAAGGGGAGAGGCGGCTACTCCAGGGAGGTCCGGCAACTGGTTCGCGCAGGAGGTGACGATGGTTCAAGTGGGGAAGTAGGCGGCGCAATAGTGTGTGAAGCAGGCGGAGCGGCTTCGGGTCAAGAAAAGAGGCAGGGAGGGTGCGGCCGAGTGGGGTTCTTGTGGAGAAGATGCAGTGGGGCGTGGCGTGGTGATGCGCAAGCAGAGCTGAGGTGAGGGTTTGAAGGGAAGGCCAGTACGACTCACTCCGGACAGGACATATGGGCAGCGGCACTGGGGATTAAGGGCGGAGGAGCAGGGAGGTATAGGTCGTGGTTCAGTTAGGGTTTGGATAGCTTCGCACTGGATCAGATCTGGTTTCAAAATAGGGTGTTTTGGTTTTCAATTTCAAGATTACTCGATCTGCTTTATTGCTATTTTGAATATGTTGTGATTGAATTTGGTTGCTGCTGTGAGGATGCAGAATTTTCTGTTGCGAGTGAATTTGGATGCTGCTGGAATGGTGTGTGAGTGAGTGGTGAAGAGGAGCAGGAAGGGTGGACGAGACAGTGGCTGTATCGGTGAGGTAAATGCAGCTATCGATAGAGGGGTGTGGTAACCGTGAGAAAATAGGTAACAGTGAGGATTTTAAGCTACTGGTATGGTAATGGTGAGGTTGAGGTGTAACGGTGAGGAAATGAGCAGAGCAGTAACGGTTAGAAAATAATGGTGGAGGCGTAACGGTAGTTGGAATAGTTTATCGGTAGACTGGGCCTAACGTTGAGAAAAAATGGAAACGGTGAGGTGTGGAGTAGCGATGAGGGATATGCAGGTTGGGTAACGGTGAGGTTTTAGAGTATCGGTAGCAAGGTCACCGCTACTGGTCGGACCGTGCGACTACAACACCTGCGAAAAAAACAACAAAGAAAATTAAATAAATAAATAAATAAATTAAATAAATTAAATTAAAAAAACACAATGTTAAGTAAAATAAAATTAATGAAACTTTATTTATACAATTGAATTAATTTGGGTTAACATTTATAAACAGACAAAATTAAAGAACATATTAAAATATTTACAATTACTTGCTTAAATTAATTAACCAATTAATTAATGAACTAATTAAATTAAAGAATAAAAATATTAAACGAATGAAATTAAATTGTTAAACCTAATTAAATTATTAAAAGACTAGAAATCCAAAAAGATTTGTTTATTTACAATTTAAAGAATAAAGAATTAATTAATTTAATTAATGGATTAATAAACTAACAAGATTGAAAAATTATAAAAATAAAAGAATAAATAAATAAAGGTCTAATTCAGATAACTAAATTAATATAATACTTATTTAAAATGACACTAATGTACATTAAAACACATGTTTTAAACTAAAATTGATTGTTTTACACAGAAATGTGCAAAAACACAACAATTATCAATTATTTCATAAAAAAAATTTAATATAAAAAAGTCAATAAAATATACAAAGAGGATGTGGCAAAGAGTGTGAAAACACTGCCACATCACACATCCGTCAGTATCCTCCATGTACTGTCTCTTCTCAAGGTCCACCTCCGGGTACCATACAGTCACGGTGCTCTCGGACTCCATCATCGATGTCCATTGTCTGCATCCAACACAACAAGGTGCGGGCATAGAATGTGCAGGGGTGAGTATAACAATACTCAGTAGGGACCCCGAGACCCGCAAGGTCTCACAATACCCACTAAGGATAAACAAAACAATAAAGATACAAACATGTAGTTTCAACCAACCCTACTTAGGTATATGCCCATACATATACCTATGTTACCAATCACAGTCTGAATCCAACTCACGAGCCCAAGCACAACACAATCCACACAGGAAGTAAAGTCAAAAACCATAGTGACAATGGTTTAAAGTCATGAATCAGCTCACAAAGGTATGCCAGAATTGTAGAGATATATAGATGATCAGATGTAGCCACTGAATCATCTACGCTATCGGACCCACACAAGATACATTCCATATAAGCTGTCAGACCCACATAGGAAACACACTAGCTATCTCGTCTAAGATGTCGGATGCACACAAGATATAGTACACATATCTCACCTATGCTTTCAGACCCACACAGGATACAGTCCACCTATTCTAGTGTAATAGTGATGATCAGATGTAGTCACTGGTTCATCTAAGCTGTCGAACCCACACATGATACAGGACCAGCTACTCTATCAGAACTGTCGAACCCACATAATATTCCAGTACAGTTGTCATCGTCGTCGAACCCATAGAGGATTCCAGTATGGTAGTCATTGTTGTCGTACCCACACAGGATTCCGGTGCAGATGTCGACACAGTCACAGCCAACTCTAGGGTTCCCGCACACACCAAGCTCGATTTCAGGAGGGTCTGCTCCTCTAGAAAACGGGTTGATACATCAACTATCACAAAGTTCTGAGTTGATATATACCAAAGTTCCGTCTCGTCAAATGAAACCCAACTCGTCAGACGGCGTGTCAATCGGACGACCGATCTGAGAGTTATTGGTTTTTGACGTTCCAGGGGCCCGGTTGGATTTATGCTCGATCCAAACCCGGCCGTTTTCCAAAGTCATACAAAACTAAATTAGAGTATCGCAAAAGGACTGCCTCTTTTCAAGGGTCCCAGTGCCGTAGACAGCGCATCGATCGGACGCACGATCAAAAAATTATTCACGTTTCAGTGAAACGATCCGACCCATCAAGCCCAGTGGGTTGGCGGGTCAGCCCAACCAGGTCCGGCGGGTCCGAACCGGCTGAGGGTCGGCCCGACCCTTAGAGCGTGGCCCACCTAGGGACCCGAACCGGCAGTTCCGACCCGAATAGGGTGTCCGCCCGGCCCGGTGGGGCGGAACCCACCCGCGGAACCGGCCCGGGTCATGGGCCGGTTTGGCTCGCTTGGCAGCACTACCCCTCCCTGCTTCCTGGTCAGCTGAAGCCGTCTGACTTTGTTCGGTGTGAGAGGCCTGCTGTGGTGCGCCGTAGTTCCTCTCCACGGTACCCACTATTAGGTTCGTCCGAGAAACCCGCGGATATGGGCCGTGGTTTCCTCCACACGGCCGGTGTGCGACCGCCACCTCTAGTCTCCACCGCGTCCGATCGCTGACGCCTCCGGTCGCCGCCACCTCCGATCGCCACCGCCTTCAGTCTCCAAGTCCAAAATAATCAATAACCAACGGAGGGTAATCGTTCCATGTTCATTCGGCCCATGCCCTCCACGTTAGGCGATAAAAAAAGGCCGAAGAAAATCTAAAGCATTCATCAAGAACGAGATATAATTTTATTCACATAAAATTATACAAAATCCCCTACCTTATATTTGACATTTCACATCGACGATCCGCATAAGACGGTGTCACGGAAGTCGGGCATCACAGAATATGGACGTCGATTTCATTGACGTCGGGGTGCTTCTAAAGAGGAAGCATTGTTGTTGGAGACGTTCTTTGTGGAAAGTGTCTATTTCAGTAACGTGGATGGTGTTCGATGGAGAAGTTCATCACGTTCTTCATCAGAAATGTTCATCATGGAAGAACACATTCTTAACAAATTCCCAAAGCTTTCCCAAGGTAAAATGTCCAACCAACATCAAATAAAAATAACACACCTATTAAAACGATGTCTTAATGAATTCAAAGAGATTTGAATTCATTATGTTACATCCTATTATTGTAATAGATGGGTTGGCTCATTAAATGGAAGGGACGAGATGAAGTGGCTCCAATTTAATTAAAAGGAGAGTTTGCACATCAAGAGGGATGTTTAAAAGCTAAAGAGGATTAGTGGGGTTAAGGGAGTTAAAAGAGTTTAAAATCATGTGGGCCCCACCCTGAGTTATATCCTCCCAAGGGAGGTTAGGGTGTGGTGGGACCCACCACTAATATCCACCTAGAGACTTTAACCACCTTTCAAATAAAAATGTGTTGCACACACATTTTTATTTCATTTATAATTTGTAATTTGAAACCCAAATTTATAACTTCCATCTCCTATAAAACGCAACTGCAGTAAATGTCTCTTTATGTGAATATCGGCACTGCGAGTTCATCGGGGTCCTCAGTTTTTAATTCCAAGCTCTTATTCAAAAGATAGAAAAACCCACACATATGTTTACTAAATGTACCGGAACAAAACATCAAAAATTGATTCCGGGAACATCGGGCCTCGAAATGAGGAACCGTTAGAAACTGCGGACTCAAAAAATTCCAAAACAATTATGAAAAAAAATTCCTCGAAATTTCCGGGTCATTACATGACCACCACCTCTGGGATTTACATCCCAAGAAATCTACAACACACACTAGGGAAACAAATGGGGGGTACTGAGCATGCATTTGAGCCTCCTGCTCCCATGTGATCTCCTGGAGGTTCCCGTGCTTCCAGGGAACGCGCACCAGAGGAATCGACCGTCCATGTAGGACCCACTCCTGTCGATCCTCAATCTCCACCGGGACCTCCACGATTGTCTCCCCATCATCGATGTCTAGCTCTCCATGGTTGATGATGTGGGACGTATCATGCACGTATCTCCTCAGGTGATATACATGGAAGACGTCGTGCACCCGGTGCAATTGAGGTGGAAGGGCCAGGTGGTATGCCACCTCGCCTACTCTGTTGAGGACATGGAATGGTCTAATAAATAGTTGATATAAACTGCCACCATGAAAAAGTCTATGTATACCTCGTCAAGGTGAGACCCTTAGGAAGACATGGTCACCTTCCTCAAACTCCAGTGGTCTCCGTCTCCTATCATGATAGGACTTATGTCTACTCTGTGCAGTCTTCATCCACTCATGGATAATCTGCACCTTCCATGTCTTATCCTGCACCATCTCTGGTCCTACAAGTGCTGACTCCCCTAGGTCAGTCCATAATAGAGGTGATCTGTAAGGTCAGCCATACAATGCCTCTTAAGGGGTTATCCTGATGGTGGAGTGGTAGCTGTTGTTGTACGCAAACTCCACCAGGGGTATGTGATCCTCCCAACTGTGACCAAATTCGAGGACACATACATAGAGCATGTCCTCAGGAGTCTGAATGGTCCTCTCAGTCTGACCATCCATATGAAGATGGAAGGTGCTTCTCAAGCAAAGCTGCATCCCAAAAGTCTCCTGTATCCCCTTCCATATCCGGGAAGTGAAATGAGCATCTCGATCAGAGATGATAGTTTATGGAACACCATGAATCCATACGATCTCCTAAATGCAGAGGCGTCCCAAGCTCTCTAATCAGCCCTGCTATTTGATTGGTAGGAAGTGGACCAACTTGGTGAGTCGGTCGACAATCACCCAGATAGAGTCATGTCCCATGGATGTACGTGGAAGCCCCGTCACAAAATCCATGGATATCCCGTCCCACATCCACTCTGGGACATCTAAGGGTTGTACTAAGACTGCTGGTACCTAGTTCTCCGCCTTCACATGCTGACTAGTGATGCCTCGAAAGACAAACTCTGCTACTACTTTCTTCATACATGGCCAAAAATGTTGTCTTCTGAGGTCCTGATACATCTTCTCCACTCCTGGATGTACCACTTGAGGGGAACTGTGGAACACCCTCAACTCCTCCTCCTGTAGTGAAACTGGTACCATGGTACGTCCTATGAAGAGGATGATGCGCTCCCTACCTTCAAGAAACCCCTCAGGTGCCTGCCCTGAGGATATTTGAGCATGTCACACCTCATAGTCAACGTCCTCATGTTGTGCCTCTCTGAATCATTGAAGAAGTGGAGGAGTGACTGTGAGAGACTGAAGAAAAGCTGCACCATCTCTATCCACAAAGGATATATGCAACGCGGCCAGCTGCTCTGTCGCCTCTCCTAGAAGCTGAATGTCGGATCTTCTACTGAGAGCATCAGCCACAACGTACCTTTTCCCATGAGTATAGAATATCTCTAATTCATAGTCCTGGAGTAACTCAAGACATCGCCGCTATCTCAGGTTTAGGTCCTTCTGCGAGAAGATGTACCTGAGACTCTGGTGGTCAGAGTAGACTGTAAAATGCTCGCCCATCAGATAGTGCCGCCACATCATCAAGGAAAAGACCACTGCTGCTAACTCTAGGTCATGGGTAGCACAGTTCTGATCGTGCGGTCTAAACTACCTTGAACCATACATGATCATTGCTCGCTCCTACATCAGGACACACTCGAGTCCGTTCCCTGATGCGTCGTAGTAAACTACGTACCCTACACCCTCCTCCGGTAGCCTCAAGATGGGAACATTTGTCAACCTCTGCCTTAGCTCCTAAAAGCTCTTCTGGCATCTCTATAACCACACGAAGGGTTTCCGCTTCTTCTTCAAAGATGAAATGGGTGCAACAACTCTGGAGATGTCTTTCCCAAACCTCCAATAGTACCCATCCAGTCCCAGAAATCTCCGCGCATCCTCTACAATTCTGGGTGGCTCCCAAGAAAGTACTACCTCGATCTTCGCTAGATCTACCGCAACTCCAGTCTCCAAGATGACGTGTCCCAAGAAGTGAACCTCTCGAATCCAGAACTAGGACTTCGAGAGATTACTATAAAGATGGTGCTCTCAGAGTTTATCCAGTACCACCAATAAAAGGTAGGCATTCACCTTCTCATTATTCGAGTAAATCAGTGTGTCGTCGATGAAGACTATGAAAAAACGATCGAGGTAAGGCTGAAATATCCTATTCAGCAGACACATGAACACTGCTGGTGCGTTGGTTACACACAAGGGCATAACCAAGAACATATAGTGGCCATACCGACACCTGAAGGCCGTCTTCTGCAGATCCTCATCTTGAAATCTGATCTGGTGATAGCCTGACCTGAGATCTATCTTCGAGAACCATTGTGCTTCCTTTAGCTGATCAAAGAGATTTTCAAACCTCGGGAGTGGTTACATGTTCTTCACGGTCACCTGTTTCAGGCGACGGTAGTCGGAACACAGTCGCAACCTCCCATCCACCTTCCTGGCGAAAAAATTTGGATATGTCCCAGGTGAAACAATGGGTCGGATAAATCCCTTCCACTACATGTCCTCCAGCTGTACCGGCAGCTCACGAAGCTCTGTGATAGCCATCTGATATACTAGAGTAGATATCGGTTTTGTCTTAGGGCATATGTCAATATTGAAGTCTACCTTTCTGTGAGGAGGTAGCCATGGAATTTTGGCAGCGAAAACATCAGCGTAGTGATCCACCACAACATGAAATTTTGGACTCCACACATCGAACTCTCAAAGGATGAGACTATCCAACTGATGTGTGTTGGGATATCCTCTCATCTACGTAAGTCCATCCTGTACGGAAAATGCTCCCTTCTCACCGGTGTAGGCGAACCTAGTCCCATCCGTGCCGATACACCGCACCTTGTGCCTAATACAGTCAATCTGAGCATGAAATTTGAAAAACTAGTCCATACCCAAGATGACATCGTAAGTCCTTGACGCCACTACAAGAAGATCCCAGCCAAAGATCTTGCCTCCTAGAGTAACCTCACACTGCCGGCACCAGTGCGTAATCATCGAGTCTGCTCCCGTAGGGGTGTCTAGATGTAAGGATCAAGACGACCACTCCATTGGGATATTCGAGCTCCGAACAAGGGGAAAAACAATAAAATAATGACTCACACCTATGTCAATGAGTACTATAGCAAGGGTGGAGTAGACACAGATAATACCTCGAATCATCTCAGGTGAGCCAGGGTTGTAGGACTCGACTGCCTGGAGCTGATCCCGCCTCTGTCCGCCAACTCCGTGTATTCGGAGTGGACATCCTAGTGGTGGTGGGGTAGCCTCAAACGTCGTCAACTACCCGCTACTCGGCCAGCACCTCTACCATGTCCACCTTCTCCCTGGAGACCACCACGGTCAAACCTCTGCCTCTTCCTAGGAGGTACCTCTACTGTCAGCTGCTCATCTTCATGGCGGGTTGGGTAGTCACGAGCCATGTGGCCCTGCCCACCGCTTGCATAGAACTGCCTTCTCCTCATATAACTGACTTTGTATCATGTCTCCTACACAACCGAACCTATATCCCGAGGTTACCCAACTGATGGCCTAGTCCGCTTGGACAGCTAAGACATCTGTCTACTTCCGGCTATAGAAGAATCGTCTACGTGTCGCCCTGTGGTGCATCTCGCTACTGGTGACTACTAAGTGAGAAATCTCCCCACTAGAAGGGCTCGCTCTAGAACCCCACCTGTGTTGGGATGCTGAGGGGAGTCTTTGAATCACTGATCTCATGCCTGAGTCCCTACTCAATGGTCCGGGACCTGAAGAATGGTTCCCACACCATATCTGTGGAGTAGCGAGAGAGGTTAGTGAACCTTGCTGAGTTGTGAGCTACTGTCATGCTTCCCTACTGCAGATGAAGTAACTCCTGAATCCGCACAGCATGAAGGGTGTCTGGAACAATAACCGAGCAGAAGAGACTCTCGAAGTCCGTATAGAGTAAATCTTCCTCATCATGCACCTGGAGCATCAGGCCCCACCATCAACATGTTGCTTCATGAAGGAGTCTTGTGTAAATGATCACCATAAGGTAGGCTAGGGTCCCTACCAATCTAGAAACTATCACGACATCCTCCATCTAATCCTCAACTTCCTGTGGGTCTGACTCTCCCAGGAACTTGGGTGGCCTCTATCACTGGAACTCATGCAATGTACTCGGGCGGCGTGCACTCTTTGCTGCTAGGGATGGTGGAATCGGTGGCCCAGCGGGTAGTGTTACCGCTGGTTCCTCTGCTGTGATGGAGCCATGCACAGGGGCCTCGTCGCTCGGTGGGATACCATATCGTACGTAACTCGGAACCCTAGTTGGTTGCCTTCGTGGGGCCATCCTGAAAATAAACAGCTGCGCCACGGTTAAACAGAATACCTGGTGAGCTGGCTCAAAGTAATCACAATGAAAACATTTCAAAGAGAACACACACTCAATCAGTGTTTTCAGGCAATGAGCCGGAAATCAGAGGTCACAATCCTGGTGTATGGATACGTCGGCCGCTGCTCCAACACTGGACTCCCTGGATTGAAAACCACACTCAATACTCTTAACACTATTGCTTCCTTGAAAAGAATGATCAGAGTCCTGAGTTTTGCAGAAAACCCGACTCCTTTGATACCAATTTGTCTCGACCCGTCCTCGGGGCCTGTGCCGTGACTACCCCAAGCCCACCTTCCATAGGCCAGGGCTGGCGACTAGCACCAACAGCTTAAATCTCTAAGATGGGAAGGAATTTCCTTTATGGAAGTAAACAAACACAACAGAGTACACTACAGGAAGTATACACAAAGTAAAACTGAATACAAAATAGTGTACTGGAATGTAAATGGGCCAGCATACAAACCCAACTGAATGATAACTACAAGTAAAGGGAAAAACAACTGAAAGTAATGGCATGCTCTTGGATCTTCCTCTAGGGTTTCTATATGATGGTTAGGTATAGATGGACACCTCAGCACTCACGTCCTTCAGTCTCCTCCGTGTACTGTCTCGTCGCAAGGTCCGCCTATGAGTACCATGTAGTCGTGCCGCTCTCAGCCTCCGTCAGTGCTGTCTGTCGTCTGCTAGCAACACAACGAGGTGCAGGCATAGCCCGTGCAGGGGTGAGTATAACGATAATCATTAGGGACTCCGAGACCCAGAAGGTCTCACAATATCCACTAAGGATAAAAAAATAAGAAATATACAAACACTAAGTATCAACCAACCCTACTTAGGTATATGCCCATACATATACCTATGTTACCAATCACAGTCCGACTCCAAATCATGAGCCCAAGCACAACTCAGTCCACACAGGAAGAAAATTCAAACACCACAGTGATAATGGTTGAAAGAAATGGATTAGTTCACATAGGTATTCTACAATTGTAGAGAGATATAGATGATCAGATGTAGCCACTGGATCATCTAAGATATCAGACCAATATAGGATACAGTCCAGCTAAGCTGTCTGACCCACACAAGATATTTTCCAGCTATCTCGTCTAAGCTGTTGGACCCACACAGGATATAGTACCGCAATCTCGCCTAAGCTGTCAGACCCACACAGGATACAATCCAACTATTCTAGAGAAATAAAGATGATCAGATGTAGTCACTGATTCATCTAAGCTGTCGAACCCACACAGGACAAAGGATCAGCTACTCTGTCAGAACTATCGAATAAACACATGATTTCGGTACAGTTTTCATCGTCGTCAAACCCATGGAGGATTACAGAATGGTAGTCATCACTGTTGAACCCACACAGGATTCTGGTACAGAAGTCGACGCATTCGCATCCAGCTCTAGGGTTCCCGCACACAGCACGCTCGATTCTGGGAGGGTCCGCCCCTCGAGAAAAGGGTTCTATACATAATATATCATGATGTCCTGATTTGATGTATCCTTAAGTTCCGTTTCGTCAAAATAAACCCAACACGTCAAACAGTGCGTCAATCGGACGCCCCGTCTGAGAGTTATTGGCTTTTCCATTCCAGGGGCCCGGTTGGATTTACGCTCGACCCAAACCCAGCCTTTTTCCAAATTTTTCCAAAACTTACGTAGAGTATCTCAAAAGGACCTCCTCATCGCTAGGGTCCTAATTCCATATATGGCACGTCAATTGGACGCACTGTCTAAAAATTATTCACGTTTAAGTGAAACGGGCTCGACCCGTCAAGCCCAGTGGGTTGGCGGTTCGGTGGGTCCCACCTGACTGGGGGTCGGCCCAGCTCAGTGGAGCATGGCCCACCTAGGGACCCGACTCGGTGGGTCCGACTCAGATTGGGGGGCGGCCCGGCCCGGTGGGGCGCGTCCCACCCGTGGTCCCCGCCCGGGTCGCTGGCCGGTTCGGCTCGCCTGGGGGCGCCGGGCGGCGCCGCCCCTCCTTGTTTCCCTACTGGCTGAAAGTGGCCGGTTTTGTCCGATGCGAGCAGCCCGCTATTGCAGGCCCTGGTTGCGGGTCACGGTTCCTCCGTATGGGGTGCCCATAAGCGCCGCGGTTTCCTTCAGCCCATCCGGTTGGCTTGCACAGAGGGGCCCGCGTAGCGGGCCGCAGTCTTCTCCGCAGCGCGACGCCAAGTAGGCAGTGTAGTCCTCCAGCCCGGGCGGCTACTGTCGGCCGGTTCAGTTCATCCGAGTGACCCATGGAAGTGGGCCACAGTTTCCTCCACACGGTCGAAGCACAGCTGCCGCCTCCAGTCATCGCCGCCTCCAGTCGTCGCCACTGCCTTCGGTCGCCATTGCCAAAATAATCAAGAACCAAAGGAGGGTCATCGGGTTCTGTTCGTTCGGCCCACACCCTCCACATTAGGTTATAACAAAAGGCCTATGAAAATCCATTTCATTCATCAAGAACGATATATAATTTTATTCACATAAAATTATACAAAAAACACCCACCTTGTATTTGATGTTGTACATAGACGAGCCATGGAAGACGGTGTCGTGGAATTTGGGCGTCGTGGAAGACGGATGTCGATTTCGTTGCCGTTGGGGTGCGTCCGAAGAGGAAGCATCATTTTTGTCGACATTCTTTTTGGACGACGTCTATTTCTTTAACGTGGATGGTGGTCATTGGAGATGTTCCTCGCGTTCTTCGTCGGAGATGTTCTTCATGGAAGAACACTTTCTTTAAGGATTTCCAAAGCATTCCCAAGGTAAAATGTCAAACCAACATCAAATAGAAAAAACACCTATATTAAAAGGATGTCTTAATGAATTCAAAGAGATTTGAATTCATTAAGTTACATCCTATTAATTTAATAGATGGGTTGTCTCATTAAATGGAATGGAGGATATGGAGAGGCTCCAATTTAATTAAAGGGAGAGTTGGCACATCAAGAGGGAAGCTCAAAAGTTAAAGAGGATTAAATGAGGTTTAAGGGAGTTAAAAGAGTTTAATCTCGTGTGGGCCCCACCCCTAGTTATAACCTCCCAAGGGAGGTTAGGGTGTGGTGTGCCCCACCCCTATCCTCCACCTAGAGACTTTAACCACCTTTCAAATAAAAATGTAGTGGACACACAATTTTATTTAATTTCAAATTTTTAATTAGAAACCCCAATTTATAAAGTGCATCCCATATAAAATGAAACTACGGTAAAGGTCCCTATAATAGAATATCATCACTATAACTTCATCGGTTTCCTCATTTTTCAATTCTAAACACCAGTTTAAAAGATAGAATAACCCTCACATATGTTTATTGAATGTACTTGAACAAAACATCAGAAATTGATTCCAGGCACACCGGGCCTCGGAATCAGGCTCCATCAGAAACTGCGGACTCGTAAAATTCTGAAGAAATTAATAAAAAAAATTCCTTGAAATTTCCAGGTCTTTACAGTAGTTATCCATGATAAAATATTTTATAACTTTACTAATGTATGTGTCCTGACTAATTCCATCAACTTATATTTATCTATATAGATATTCATACCTTGTATGTATGCTGTTTCACCTATGTTTTTCATATATAATCATTTTCCCAACCACATATTTATAGAGTCAAAGGTTTAGAAATCATTTTTGATAAAAATTCTGCCATATATATACAATATCAGAAATACTACCACACTCCCATGAACCGGCTTATGTACATAAGAATTAATTATATTCTAGATGAAAAAAAATCATTGACTTCATCATAAAACTAGATATTCTAACTCTATGGATATTTATCCAATCCATAAATGGAACATTGTAACTTGAAAAACCTAAAAAACATATTTGAAGATTCAAAAACTTTGGGATATATCGTATACAGATCTTTGACTATATTCTAATTACTGAAATTGGTTTTGATATCCACTTGATATATCTCAAAATCAAGATGATATATTATGGAATTAAATATTCAAATGGAATTTGTCATCACAATGGGTGAAAATGGTTCTCCATAGTTAATAACATGAATTTTATTATAACCCCTTCCCACCAGGAATTATTTATAGGTATATACTCCACCATCCATATCAAATTTCTTATGGAAAACCCACTTTCACCCTATGGGTATCTCCCATTCAAGTTAATCCACTGAGTTTCAAACATGGTTAGTGTACTTGGATCCCATTTTGGATTATATGGCTTATAGATTTTTCTAAAAATTTGAATTATCTCTGGCCTTTTTATAGGTTTTTAGTTCACATCCTATGAACATTACATCATTATAATTTTCTATAATAAATAAACATCTATCAGTCTCTTGATGAATCTTACAAAACATTTTAAGTTCTTGTGTAATTAAATTCAGTTCTTCTTCTAAGGATCTTTGTGGAAATAAAAAAACTTCTATATCAGGACTTGAAATTACCCATGATTAACTTTCGTCCCACTAAAATCTGAACACATGTTGTCATTCGCAAGGAAAACACAACATCAGGCCACAAACCCTTTATGTTCAGTTGGATTATAAAAGTATTATCCCATGCTATTTTTGTGATAACCAATAAATATTTTTTTGTGATTTATGAAGGAGTTTATGAGAATAAAAATGTCTTACATATTCCTCAATACCCTAAATCATCATAAAATATATATTGTGGTGTTTCTCATTCCATATCATATATGACATCTTTATATATTCTTTATATATAACATGGTTAATTAGGAATATAGAATCCTCTAGAGCATAACCATAGAATAAAAAATGGAGGTAAAAATGGCTCATAATCAATAAAACAATGTAAAAAAATATTATTAATCCTATCAGAAACCCCATTACACTATAGTGTTCTATGGAGAGTGAATTGTTAAATAATTCAAAGATATATCAGATGATCATTGAATCTGTGTCACAATTATTCACCACCTTATCTCAATCATTTAATCTTAATAAATTTTCCCATTTAATTCTATACTTCATTCTAAAAATCTTTGATCTTTTCAAAAGTATAATACTTGTTTCTCATTAGAAATAAATACACATACCTAATAAAGTAATAATTAATGGTAAAAATGTACTTAAACCACCAGTTTCTTGTATACTCACTGGTCCACATACATCAATATGTCTGAGATACAATAATCCACAATCCCTTACACCTTTTTCCACTAAAATGTTTTTCAATCATACCAATTAATAAAAAATATTCACATATATCAAATGATTCATAATAAAATGAGTCTATAATTCTATATCTATAGAGTCTTTGTACATGTTTCTCATTTATACTTCTAAGGATACATCTCCAATAGTAGGTGGTATTAGATATAACTATGGAATTCTTATTTTAAATGTTATAAATTATATTTTCCCTATCCAGAATGTATAAACCATTTTACATATTCTAAATTACATAAAAAATTCAGGTTTATATATAGGACTATTCCTGTTCATTGTAATGAATGAAAATGCCATATTTTCTAAACAGGACACAAAAATAAAATTTATGTCTATGGTGGGAAAATAATAATAGTTCTCTAATTCGAGTACTAATCCACTAGGTAGAATTAGATCATAAGTATAAAGCTCTAATAAAACAAATCTTTCTCTATTGTTGATAAGAATATATACTTATCCCTTCATTATTTACCTCACATATATAAGTCTATATTTGTCTATAAAAATTTTTGATGCACACCCAATATCTAATAGCCTTAGTCAAGGTTGGTGGACATTAATTCAATAATATTTATATTCATATGTTCCGAAAGATTTTTTAGAATGATTATATACCACATATATTTATTTAGAATTTTTCTATAGGTCATACCTATAGGAGATCTCAATATGATAATAATTATTGAAGACATAATCTATAACAAAGAATTATATTTATGTGAGTATAAAATTTTATATATTTTTATTAATGAATTTTAATGAAATTCTTCCCACTAAAAATGATAAACTCATACATCATATCCATTTAGTGATCCCAGACCCATATATCATCATGAATTATATTGGAATCACATAAATAATCCATGGTTATATTTGGTAGAAAAATATTGTTAATAATGTCATAAATTTTTCATAGATAGTTGAGAGGATAAATATTTATTAAAATCCATCTTTTGGATTAAAAAAAACTTATTCCTCTAGTATCCTAATAGTTAGGGATTCCCAGAAAAGTGTAGGCAAAATAAAATAGAATTAACAAGGAACCTAATAATTAAGGCCAGCTTGTAACATCCATTACTTACACATGATATTTCGTGGGTATATAACAGTTAGGGTCATCCATAATGAATGATCAAGGTCTTGAAAAGTGTAGTTTGGGAAGGAATATCTTTCTTAGTATTTAAGGGGTTTTATTTTAAAAATCTCACTAATTTAATATAAATCATATATATATTAAACTCATAACTATTTTATTATATTAAATATTTATTATCTCATGTTTTATTCCTTTTTATATGAATGTTTTTAATGATATATATTTGTAATCTATATTCCATCCAACATATTAATATGTTCACACTATAATAATTTGTAAAAATTTACACAAACCAATATTTGTTTTTCTCGTTGAAAATTAAATTCCAATCATATTCATACATATCCAAATTCATCCTATGCATATGGTATATAAACTATTCATTGAAATGGTCATGATTACATAAGATTGAGAATCATCACATGAGTAATCCCAGATCCATAGATAGAAAATGAACACATTTCTAGAATAAGGTATAAGCCTCTAGTATAATTGGATGTATAATCCAAAGTACTTCTACCTGAGTATACTTTACTCAAGGGAGAATAAAATTCATAATACATATAAAACCCAATATGCAGAAACATTACTTAATAAATAAATTACCACAAATAACATTAATTAGAAACTGAGGTCATGGTAGATAGAAATTATCTCACAATTTATCATAGACATCATATAATATATGAAATATAAATCAATTATATGAAATTTATCTCATAAATTAATCATACAAAATATTCATATTTCATCCACATTTTATGAACATGAATTTTTCAAAAGAATTAAAAAATAAATAATCACATTAGTTATTTTAAAAAATATTATAAAAAACCAGAAATTTTCATATTTAAATTAATAGTGAAAAATATCATTTTACATGGCCTAAAATGTATAATTTATAAGAATTTTTAAAACCATAAAAAATATACTAAAATATTAAATTTTTAACATTTTTCCCTATATCATATTTTACGACCGATAATGGGAATCATCTGTCATAAATTACAATTGATAAATAAAAGTAACCATGAATATCAATCATATTTAATGATAAAATCCAATCATAATCTATGGTTGATATCGCCACAATTATTGGTGATATTTTAAGGCTCCAATTATATTCATTTTTATCCATGATATCGTAAATATGTTATGCTACTCTATTTTTTTAAAATCTAGTGATCAACCATATTTTATGATATCATATTACATATCATACAGTATAGTTCAATTCAATTAGATAACATTATATCATAACCTAAATAAAACATAGTTTTATGCTATGAATAAACAAAATAGAAGAATTTAAACCTTTTATATTTTATGATATGGAATAAAACGCCTTATAATTGGTATGTTCATTGAATAATAAGTAGTTAAACATGTTGATACATTGAAGAACTAGTATTTCATTCCATATATAGGATTTGGGCTTTCATATAATGAAATTTAGTAGTAAAATAACCGATATATGCCATATATATCCTCAATAGTTTTAATAAGCTAAATATAAAGATAAAAATAGGTGTAACTTTATAGAAATAAGCTCTATATTTTAGTTTTTAATTGAGTATACTTAATTGATATCATGGTAGGATTAGCCACATACATCTTAATTTAGTGGGATTATACTAGACTTAATATTCTCATTTATAATGAGAGGATCAAAAATCACCAAATGGGGTTCTAACTCATTCTTCAAAAGAAAAATAGTCATTTGAGGAAACAGAGAGTTTCCATTAATATATCTTGAATCGAGGGTACTCTATATGGTAGGGATCATATCCCTTTTATAGGCTCTATTCATTTAATTAAGAGAGTCATAATGTTGTAGGTTCAACTCCCATATTATGTAATCTGATGTGTTACATCATGTCGGAGAGTTACAACTCATTTTAACTATTTAAATGAGTGTTTCATGCATGAATGGACTTGAATGAATCCAACAAATTTATTTAAAACCAATGAAACCTTGTGTGTATGATGTGTAATTTCCACGACCTCTGAGACATAATCCCACTGTATGTTGAAACAATGTAAATTCAATATATTCAACTCTTTCATTTGACATTATATATGTGGAAACATACTCTTAATATTCTACTTAAGGATTTATTAAGTGACAACGTTCCCTCAATCTATATATACATCATATGAAAATTACTGGTTGTCACATATAGAATATCATACAATATTATATCTATATTTACTTCAATTAGAACAATATTCACACTACGACAAATGAATAGAGTAGTAGATGTTCTTGTTTGTTGGATACACAACTCAAAAATTAAATTCCCAACAATATTTCAAGCAACCTCTAGTAATTGTATCATTAGGGTCAATATGTGGAATATCCCTTATTTTCATATTTATATTTCAACGCATAGACCCCTGGAATATCAACACCTACCATGAGGTTATATCATATTAATTATTTTAATTCCTTTTATCAAGTAGTTTTTATTTATATTTTTTGTGTAACTGACACTGTGATGACTTTGTATTTGTTTTTTTCATTTTTTAATCTTATTTTTTATTTACTTTATTAAGAAGATACCATTTTTGTGTTGTTATTTACATATGAATTTACATGGGTACCATTATCAGAAATCCTAAATGAGGATATGAATAAAATAGCCTCATTTAGGCATAATATTGAGATAGAGACTCCTTCACCCAAAAAATATCACTGTATACATTTTATTATTTAGTGATTAAATAATAAATTTCATTTATTTTAGATATGTTTTTTAGAAACCACCAATACGTAATATATTAGATAATTGTTCTTATAATTTACTAATATTTTTACCATTTTACGATGGCTTATTTATGATTAGTGATTTAGCTGTGGTTTAAACCCCTTCTAAACATCAATTTTATTAATTTTTCACATATAAAAACAAATATATATATAAATATAAATATAAATATATTAACATATATATAATTATAAATATATAAATACAAAAATAAACTCTCAAAAACACACTCACAATTCCATTTTTTATCTTCATAATAAAAAAAAATTTGGTTAACTAGAACCCACACTGATGATTCAACCTTGAAATCAAAAAATTAAAAAATTAAAATTTAAAATACCAAAAAAGGGAAAATCAAATGACCTGATATTAATAGATCATCAAAATGGATTTTTACACAACCCATAATGTCACCTTGAGCCCTTTACCCCTCCAATGCAACCGTCTTTGCATGAATGTCATGTAAAAAATATCAAAGAAAACCAACCATGAAAGCTCGCCAAATATAACCATTATTGGAACAATATAACATGGCCATAATAATAATAATAAAATATAAAAATACATATAAATATATATGATTAAATTTGAATATATATATATATATAGAATTATTTAAATATATATTAATATATAAATATATGTAGTATATGTGTGTGTTTGTAAAACATGATGAAATTATTATTAACTAGAACAAATAAAGTAAAAAAGTGATGGAAAAAATTAACTATGTAATAAGTAAAAAGAAAATTTCAAATGATAGTTTCCCATAAAAAAATTATCACATCCATTCATAAATCTATTAAATTAATTATTTGAAATGTGATTAAATTTTAATCCATTTCAATATGATAGAATCCATCAATTATACATGAGTCAATATAAATATTTTGATCAAATAAATAAATCAAAATAAGTGCATTATGTTTAACCATACAAGAAAAAGATAAATTCAAATGTTTTTCATGATTTAAGGCTCTCAACTATCTTAGAAATGTTCCATTAACATTGAAATCTGTAAAAGAGTAAATAAGGAATGAAATTATAAGGAAGTTATAAGATGATTCCCAACTAAAACCCCTCTATCATGAATTAATTCAATAGAAATAATTAAGTAATCATTCTTGGAATATTAAATTCATACCTCTTAAGAGACCACCTGATCATGATCAATGAAATGAACTTATAATATTAAAAAACTATGATAAAACATTTAAAATAATGAATTAATATTTTAAAATTTTAAATAAAATTATAAAATTTATTTAATGGGAATCAAAACGTATTAAACATAAATTTAAAATACACCAAAGTGGTATTTATGAAAATAAAAACACTCAACAGAACAAAAAAAATATAAATTATCTTCTCCAAACATTCTAAAACACACATATTTATAAAACTAGGATATCCAAGGAATTGTATAGTACAAGACATTGTGGTTTTACTTTTTAATACAAAAAAAGACTATGTTTTCTCCCAACTAAAATAGAAACTATGAAATATTCCCCTATTTACTAGTTATAAGAAACTACCACAGTGTGTTTGAGTATGGACTCCCCATTTGGTTTGAATTTATTGAGATCCTTAGAGAGAAAAATGGGAAGATACACCTAGAATATATATTGATTTATCTTCAATATACAAATTATATAAAACAACATGATTATTTAGAAAATGATGTGGTTTAAAGGATACTATTATTTTTGAGATCTTGGTTCACTCCAGCTATGGTATTTGTGAATTTTTATTAATTTTTATGGTATTTGTGGGACAATGTTACCGTTAACTGAAAAACATAACATGGTTTATCCTAGTATTTTCTATTATATTTTAAATTTCTCTAGTTTTATTTAATGTTTCAATCTACCTTTAAATTAATATAAACATGTTTTGTTGAAAAAAAAGATAATTTTCTATTTTAAAAAAATGAAAACATGCATGTAAAATCAACATATCAAATTCCACAAACTTAATATTTTCTTTTATTACTAAATAAACATAAAAACATTGATTTCATGAAAGAAATCCCTTTAATATGATAAATTCATAATGGGTCATGCTAATAACTAAATTTTATATCTATAAGATTTTAAATTTTATTTTCACACCCTTTTCTAAATACTTAATCATAATAACATTGTGGAATTCAATATCAAAATCGGATTCCCTTAAACACCCAAATATAAATTTTATTAAATATTATTGATCACTTTTTGATTTACCTTTTCAGGAAGAATTCACTCTCTTACTCAAGATTATTTAACTTAAGATTTTATCAATCTCATGTTTGTGAATACCATCTAGGAGCAATCAATATATATTAATATATAATTTAGAAATGATACTACACTAATCAAGAAAATTTATCTAAATGTAATTCTGAGGGATACTATTAGTGAATAATGATGTTAAAATTACAAAACTCATGGAGGAGTCTTAGATATGTATGTACAATGCATTATATTCAATAAATCTCAATAAAAACACCCCACTCCTTTATAAAAGATAACATATATAGATCCTTTTTTATTTTCTATTTCTCATGGGTTTACATTCCTAAATATAAAAATAGTGATGAATTATCCATATTTTACTCTTAATATTGTTCATATTATTCTTTATTTGTTCATTTTTTTCAAATGATATACTGACCATAAAATCACAATAAATTTTTTTTATACATTACATCATATCCAAAAATAATTTCATTACATTTTTACAATTTTCAATGTATTATTTCCCATGAATCATTATGGAAAAAGATAATTTCCAAATTTTTACTTAAAAAAAGTCATGTAATAATACCAAATAATTAGATTGTAAAAGAAAATTATGATTCTAACATATATTACCTAATATGTTTTCTGTGTTCATTATAGGATTTAAAGAGGT
Organism: Viscum album; assembly: GCA_963277665.1. Lineage (NCBI taxonomy): Eukaryota > Viridiplantae > Streptophyta > Magnoliopsida > Santalales > Viscaceae > Viscum > Viscum album. The sequence goes on from OY728166.1 coordinate 307,278,946, forward strand.
TTAAATTCAAGGTAGGATCAATGATAAAAGGGTATAAAAAAATTGACTTTAATCCACTTAACACGGTTCAACTATTAAGATTCCAAAAAATACATAAAGAAAGTTTTAGAAGTGATGTGTATCCTAAGAATATTTCAAGAAAGTGGGTATAATAAAGAATATGTCAGGGATCTTATAATACACTTAAAAAATTATAATAAAAAATTGAATAATAAGTCATGGAATGAATATAAAATACTAAACCAATCAATGATAATTTGATATAATTAAAATCATAAAAAGAAATAAATTTGGTAATAACAATAAATTTAAAATATAAGAATGAAACAATTATTTTATTTTCCAAAAACATTCCACCAATATAACACAATTATATTTTCTTGGTTGTTTAATTTTCATCAAATTAAGTGATTATTATTAATAAAAAATTATCCTTGAAAAATAAATTGATGATGAAATATTATGTGTGATTTTCAAAGGACCTTCCCCCATACTTAAATCTAAACAATGTCTCCATTGTTTGAGTTTAAAATGGGAGAGTACTATGTGATTTTTTGTCTAAATATTATATAAATAAGGAAAATATGAAAAATAGTTTCCATGATTTTAGTGCATCGTATTCCTTTTATCCTTCTTATTAATTTGGGGTTTCTTTATTCTTAAAACATTAAAACAATTCTCTAAAAAACTAATATAAATCATTGATTTTTTCCTAATTATTCGGAAAAGATAAATCAATATTATAAAAAATTAATGACATAAATTTAGAATAAATCCCCTTGTATTTCTTACTCACATCTCAAAAAATAATATATTAAAATCAATGATAAAAAAATACAATGTGTATAAAAATAATAAAATAAAAGTATAAATAGTGAATATAAATCCACTATTTATATAATCCAATCCTAAGAATCTTATATATCCTCCTTATTCTTCTCCTTTGGTGATATTAGAGATTTATATTTCTTCATCTCATCATCGCAATATATTACTAATCCTATTTTATAAGATAAACTATATCAAGGTGGTCAAACATAATAGGGGTAAGATGATTCAATATTTGAACCAATGAAAATGGGAAATGGGATGTTAGGGTTACCCATGTTCTAAGATGTGCTAGGATGAGTTTTAATCACTCAATATTAGTATAAATGTATTATAAAATTGAAAAAATGGATTATTCCTCTAATAAATAGGTGGTAGAACCACTGAAACTATAATTTCATGCTCTATTTTGGTTAAATGTGTTTTTTATCACCAAATTTTATAGGTCCTATACAACTTATGAATTTTGACCAATTATTGATGTTAAAATATCAACTAAATTAGGAAGAGGGGAAATTGATTTATATTTTGGACTAGGCTCTAGAATTTCAACTCCATCAGTTTATTACTTTTCAATTTCAAAAGAATTAGATTTCTTAGGATTTTATCTAAAAGATAGCAACATTTTACCTTTTGAATTATTTTTATTTTTTCCTCCTCCCTTGTCTTCATTTCATCTTCAACCTTATTTTTCTTAGTCTCAGTAAGAGGATTATTTTTATCAAAAATAAATGCAAGAAATGTATCTTTTTATCCAGTGGATATAATAGTGTCATTAAAGATGGTGTAATATTAGGATATTAATAAAGATTAATATTTGGGATAGGAGGATCATAGGGTAAAAAATATTAATTTTCCATCGGTGTTATGTATTCATATGATGGTGTGAATTATTGTCATAAAACATCCACCAGATAAATCATAATATTATAAATTTCAATCTATTACTCTTTATTTCATGGAGAATTAGTAGGCTTGGGCCTCAGTCAAGTCTCAATTCATACCTCATACATAATAAAATCTATAACTACTAGGCTATATTCCTAAATCTTATAAATATAATTAACTTTATCCACATTTTTATCCAATTTTATAGTGGATTAATCCTCTAATGGTATATATGGATTATGAACTACAAATATTTGGAATAAAGGACCAAAGGTTTTTAGAGTTTTATTATTTCTCTTCCTTCTCATGGGGATCTAGGTTATCTCCTCTCAAAATATATTTATTTCCAATGTTTATTATCATGTTTGTTTTATATGGTTTAGTAAAATCAATAACCTAGGTCATATTTAAATATTCCAAGGCATAATATTAGTCAAACAAGTTTAATGACTTAACCAAATTCATGAAAATGTGGAATACCATGACCATGTATTCCCTTTTTTTCTCTATATCATGAAAGAGGATGATGACATTCCTTTATATATTTTTTATCCATCCTTCCAAAATAGAGTAAAAAATTTATACATATAATTTATTAACAACAACATAGTTATATATTTTTTGTATTTAAAATTTATTGAATGATTAATGAATAAATATCATCATTACATCCTTTAACTAGGAGAACTTCAACTTTGTAAGATCATTTCATGATCTGTAATATCTCATCAACTCCTTCCACTTGAAATAATAATCATGCATTGATATATCATTCACCATTAATGTATAATATACTTATATAATATAACTCTTTAAATAAACTCAATCATTTATTATAAATTACATAGTGGTCAATTTAGACTCTATATCCCAAAAAAAGAAAATATAGTTCCAATGATAGGCTAGAATATTCATCAAATTTAGCATTAACTCTTTTTGGGTTTCCTCTTGAATATCTATGATATACTCTAAAATTTTCTCCATTATTTAGTCCATCAACCCTTCCTCTGAGTAGATATGTACAAATGCAGTATAATTATTGAGAATATGTATAACACCCCGAAAATTTAGTTTTAAAAAATAATTATCTCAATAGTTGGGTTAACGTGAAACATTGAGCTTTAAGTGAATTGAAATATACTACAAAATTATTATTATTTAAATGTGGACATTATAAAATAACTATTGGATTGATGTTTATGAATATAATTTATGCTCTGGTCATAGTGAAAGTAATAGATGGGGTATTCCCAATACGGTTTTTATCATGACCGTTGATTAATATATGATTTACACAATGATAAATGTGGTGATCAATAGAATTGAATCAAATAAAATTTATAATAGGACAATGCTAAAACCAAATAATATGATCACTACATTTTATTTATAATTAATTTAAGAAATGAAATAATTACCTTCTAAGAAATGATTTATTCATTGATGGATCCAATAGTGTCTCTACGTCATAACACCGTTACGTTGTTGGAATATAGAATATATTTCCTCCAATGGTGATCCAATCATGTTCCAAGAACCTCTTAACATTGTAATAGAAATATATAGGTTCTAGAACAATTGATCCTAACACTTTCATTATTCACCATTGATCACCCCGAGAATTGCTTAATGGAAGGTTTCTCTTCGATCTCTCTGGACTTGAGAGTGATGGAGGAGGAGGATCACTCTCAGTTCTTGAGAGTGTTCTTGGAGAGAGTTCTCTCTAGGTATATCTAGGATTCTCTCTAGATCTTTTTTAGCATAACCAAATAAATTATACCTCTAAGAACGTAATATAATTTGGTTTATATATCGTTAGGGGTTAGAAAATAATAATTTCACATGCACCATTATTATTTATGTAATCCCTATATAACAACATGTATGTAATAATAATAATATTATAATTATAATTATTTCATGACATTCACTAAACTCATGAATTAAATAAAATATTAATTTTTCAAATAATATTCAATATATATTATTTCTCACCTAACCATTAAACTCGATTATCTATTCCTCCACATTATTTATCAGGCCTTGATTAATGACTATTGATTTAATAAATAAATATCACTGTATTATTCACCAATAAATAAATAAATATTATGTTCACTAAACTAGAAAATAAATATTTATAAAAAATCCAACGCATATAATATTCTCTTGAATAATTTTTGATGGAATATATGTGATAAAAAATTATTATTATGCCTTGGGTGGGAATAATATTTATTCAACTTGTTAAATAACAAATAATAATATATTATTTAACTGAGATTCTCGATACACTTAGTGTGTGACCCTCTAGGCCTCTTTCTGAGTTACATTAAGAGAAGAAACCTAAAGTTCAAGGTTAGAATCTAGAATCACTCCAAGGAACAATTAGATAATGAAGTTAATGTCATAATGACATAATATCTCATACATATGGTTATTGTGTAATATAATCCATTTATCGAGTTATATCTAATCAAGTAGGTTACATTATAGTTCCGACAACCTCTGTGCTTAATGTCTCTTCCTTGGAATTTTTTGAAATAATAATTTTATATAGAACCCCATGGATATGGATTTATTTAGGCTATATAATTTCCATCAAAGAACCTTATATATCAAATTTTATTAAAGAAAAGATGGAAAAAATTATTTCTCGCATTATTCATTAATAAAATATTACTCACGATGCACTTAACATATCCTACCTTACCACAAACAAATCTCATCATAGTTTTCATCAATACATAAAAGTAAACAACATATATTACTCATTAACAATAATTTTAAAGTCTAAGGATCAATACACTTGTCCAAAAATAGGAACATTCAATGACACATACAAATGTGTATTTTTTACCCTTAGGTGTCATTCTCATAATATACTACACTCGATATTACTAAGGTTATACACCATGATAAGCTTCCTAAAATTACTATGAGTATCCACCCCTGATATATTTTAAGATTTGTGTCCCAAAAATGATTTCATTCAGCTATAGAACATATATTTTAGAATACAGTCATTACACTTATGGGTTCTTATCATAGTGGGGAAACATTATGTCCTTCTAGTGTGACAACTAATCTTAGGACATTATCACATAATATGTTATGTATATGAAGAATCACTATGTGATAAATAGTATATTAATATTCCAAATAATAAATACATGTTACCATAAGTATAGAGATGTAGGTTTTAGGGAACCAACTTCAACGGACTCCAACTTTCACTGGTGCAAACTACTAACAACCTTTAATATTCATTCTCTCACTTGATACTCATGATTCTGTTGAGATAAGTATTTGGTCAAGTGGTCTACCATGTTTTCCTTTATGGGACCTCTGATTACTAAAACATCACCGATTTGAGAAAACCCACTCAATAGGTGATACTTTCAGAGTATGTTCTTTTTTCATTAGTGTGACCTTGGCTCTTTTGCAAGAGCCACCATTAGAATATTATCATAATACATTTTTATATGAATATTACTACTCAGAATCACATTAAGAACATGATAGAAGTTCTATATCAAAATGTATTCATTTTATTCATTATAGTACACTATATACTCAGATTCTTTTATAGAATCGGTGAAAACTAGGTACTTTGAACTCTTCCAGCTCACAACCCCTCCGTTGAAACAGAAAACATATCCTGACCATGACTTTAGATCATTATGATTTATTTGAAAAATTTAATCACAATAATCCCTGATGACCGACTCTTAATCTCCCACATACACCATGACCAAATCCTTAGTTCATATCAGATACATAAGAATAACATTAGGATCGTAACAAATCTATTCTCCAGGACTATCTTGATATTCACTAACCTTGCTCAATGCATAGAGAACATCAATTTTAGTAAATAACATGACATACATGATTGAACCTATCACTGAAGTATTTGAGACATTAATCATTATCTCTTTCTCCTATAATGTCTGAGGTATTTTTTTTGCAAAAAGATTTATACCCTATGACATCGGAATGAATGCCCTCTTGGATTATTTCATAATAAATTTCTTTAGTATCTTTTCAATGTATGTACTTTAAGTTTGTCTAATTATCCTCTTAGATATATCACAAATGTTATTAATCCCTATAATATAGGATACCTCCCCTAAGTCCTTCATAGTGAAACTCTGGTTTAACCAGTCCTTAATGGATTGTAATACTTGTATGTCATTTCTAATAAGTAATATGTAATTAACATATACTTCTAGGATAATGACCACATTCCCACTAAACTTATTATAAACCCATGGATCACATTCATTCGTAATAAAATCGATTTTTTATATCTTTATATAATAAAATGTTCAATGACTTGGATACTTAATTGAATCCATAAATCGATATCTGTAACTTGAAAACCATTTATCATAACCCAGAGTCACAAACCCTTCTAGTTGTGTCATATATACATCTTTTTAAAGGTTCCAATTATAGAAATCAGTTTTGACATTCATCTTCCAAATTTCGTAGTCATGGTAAGCTACTATAGAAAGTAGAATTATAATGGTATTAACCATGGAAGATGGTGAAAATATTTCATCATAGTTAATTCCTTGATGCAGTTTAAACCCATTTTACAGTAGCCTTTATTAATTCACCTTCCATGACCAGTTTTCTCTTGAACACCCATTTTCACCCTATGGTATTTATATCAACTAGAGCATCAAGAAAAACCCAAACATGGTTCTAAAACATGGGATCCATTTTAGAATTTATGGATTTATTTCCATCTTGAATCTTTTGATCTCTCTAGCACCTATTTGTTTCAGATAACTTCATCATTATTAACCAATCATGATTTACCATATTCAATGACTATAAACCCATATATATATATATAGATATATATATGTTTCTCTTACCTATACAGTGATCCTATGAAATACTTGTGTTTTAGGAACTACTTATTCTACGGGGACCTGTGGAATATATTTCTATACCACATATTGTATATCATGATTATCGACATCATGAAATTAAATTTTCTACCACTATACATTTTGAGGATGGTCTACCTCAAAAGAAATATGTATTGTATAGCGATAGTAACTTTCTTTTCCTAGGTTTTTTATAGGTATTATTCCTTTTTTTCTTAGGATACCATATAAAGATACACTTTATACCCAAGGGTGCTATTTTGTTGCATGATAAGGCCTTAATAACACCTCACAACCCCATATATGTGTATGTGATAGATAAAAATTCTTTCTATTCCATATTCTAAGGTAATTCTATTTGACACATTAGTTTATACTTAGTTTATTGTGTATTATCTAGTTTGTAATGAATATCCCCAACATGAAAATAAAAGTTCTACATGAATCATCATCAACCTTAAAATGTCTAAGAAGGTATGATCCTATATTCACTAACAACATTCCACTATGGTGTGTAATGTGGAGTGAGTTGAGATAGAATACCAAAATACCATAGAAATTCAATAAACTATTTGTTAATATATTTACCACCTTGATCCAATCAAAGCTTATTTATATTCTTTCCAAGTTGATTCTCTACTTCATTCTTGAATTATTTGAATTTTTCAATGGACTAAGACTTATAACTCATCAAGTATACATAGCCACATCTACTCAAGTCATCATTAAAAGTTATAAAATAAGACTGCCAATCTCTAGATTTTACTAGAAATGGTCCACACATATCAGTGGGTACCAATCCTAGAATCTTTATGTCCATTTCACCCTATCTACCGAATGGTGGTTTGGTTTTTTTACATTGTAAACAATCATGAAATCTCTAGTGGATCTAGATTAAAAGTGTTTAAATATCCATCTTGATAGTGCTTTTTCAAAGGATTCTATTTTACATGACTAGGATGGTGATTCCATATTTGGGTGTTATATAATTCATGTGAGCATGATTCATTATCTATTTACAATACTTGGTTTTTGTAATTTAATACTCAAAGACAATAATTTTAATGTACCACACCATAACATATTTTATCTCTATAAAATAAAAAATAATAATTTAAAATTTTAAAAATAATACAATAAGAATCTAGGTAGGATACATATATTATGTTCTTGGTAACAGTTGGTACATAATAATAATCTTATAAAACCAATATCAATCCTATTGGAATTTAATGTTGGTAGTCTACAATGCCAAGATCATAAATCATTTCACCATTATAAGATTATAAATCCACATCCCCTCTCACAATATTTCAAAATCTACTTGGTTCCTGCATTTGGATATAGATGTGATAACTACAAGCTATATCTAACACCCAATGTGTAGAAATTGAAATATTACACTCGATAATGAATACACCGTTAGATTATTTTATATTATGGGTGAATTTATTCTTCTAGTGGCCCTACTCACCACATATAAAACATAATCCTTCATTTTCCTTTCTCTACATTTAAATATTATTCTTCTTAGAAGGATGATTCTTGAGAGTATTAGACTTTATTTTGAGTCTTGGGACCCTTCGCCTTATTCTTCCTTTTTTATTAACCATGAGGACTGTAGATTTATCACACCCCATATCCTTGTCAACTTGTAGAATCAGAGTAAGAAGTTATGAAAGTCTCTTCTCATTATTTATCATATTATAATTAATGATAAAACTAGAGAAGGAATTGGGAGTGAGGAAATTATGAGATCTGTGTGCAACTCATATGGGAATTTAATCCATATGATGTCTAAGCGCTTAATATCGATAATAATCTTCACTACATGATTCTCAACTGGAACCAAATCCCAAATATTAGTTTTAAAAATATAATTGTAGAACTAATATCTCTCTTATCATACCTTATATTAATAAATATCTCTAAGGTGATACATCAAGATATATGCATCTATATACTCATGTTTCTTCAGAAGCTCATTGGCCATGGATGATAGCATGAAATGAAAAACATATGTAGAATCATTCAAATGTTTCTTATAGATAGAAAACTCTTCCTCACTAGCATCTTTATCAGGAACTTAAATAATAGGTTCTTGAAGCACATACAATGTTGTTTCATGGCGTACGATAGAACAGAAGTGAGCTTGTGACTCTTGGAAATTTTCTTGCTTGAGAAGGTTATCCTTCTTAAGTATGGATCATAGTGATATTTTTTTAAGTCATGTTTATTTACATTTCTACAATATAATTTTAGTATATTTTTCATACTTTATCTGATAAAATTTTGACAAATGAATAAATAATATATTTATTAGCCTCTCACTATTTTATTGAAACATAATAGGCCTAACTATTGGATTCAAAATATCATATTTTTTTGAAATTCTTGTGGAAAGGATCCATATTCCACTTATCCTCAAACAAAATTTTTCATGTCAAGAAAATTAAAGGGTTTTAGGTAAGAATTATAAATGCTATATAAATTTACTCACAGTTCCATGATTTATTGAGTGGACTCCCTAATCCTAAAATCCTTAAATTTGATTTCCTAAACCATAACCTCTTAGTAAGACCAAGTCATGATTTCATATTTAATCCATGATGAGAACTAAGTTATGTAAACCAAACACATCAAGTTAAATTTCCCTAATAATTGAAAGCACCCCAACTTTGGATGGTAAATCACTTTGAACTATGGCTCAATTTTAACTTAAGTAATGGAAGGCTATACCAGCTTAACATATATAATTGAGTGATTTTATCTCTATGTGTAAATTTAAAAATTTTATTTTTATTACAAGATTATTAATATTAAGTAGATTTAATTAAGGGATTAACAATGACCTAGATAATGTTTACTCATAAGAAAATTTATTTAACTTATATTTGGAATGCTTGTAAATTAATTTATTATTGTGATTATGATAAAACATCCATAATGAAATAACAATGAAACATGATTGAAATAAAATAATAATGTAGAATGATCATGAAATTTTCCAAACGAATATTTTATATATCAGATGATATAATAACTATTGGCCTTGGGGAAAAACACCTTAATCCATTTTATAGTTCATGTTGAAGATTTCCACATATCCACGTATATATGTCTCTTCAATTGGTTTCTACTTGAATCCAAACATGAAAAAACTCTACTATCATGGTATATCCATCCATTACATATGATGTTACTCATACATAGATATGGGAAACCAAAATATTGGTTAAGGGGTTTACATAAAATAAATAATGGGAACACATTCCCTCACATAATGATAGGAGGGATGACATGTAGGCCAACAATTTAATTTAATAATAAATTAAAATAAACCAATCACATACAAAATTTTGGTCTATTCTTATGATCACCCACATACAAGAAACAAATTATAAATTTAATAAAATTATAATTCGATTCTAATCATTATTATTTATGATAAATAATTCTTATATCCATTAATTACATTCTTTAGTTAATCAATTATTCTATATTAATTATCATCCAAATCATCTTGAGATTCTCATCCATCATAATTTTAAAACAACTAAATAAATGTATTTTAAATAAACTTTGTAAAAAAATGTGTGTTAAAGGAAACCTGGTGAGTACCCATCCAAAATACCTAAAATGTATTACATTAATATACTATTTACTCACACAACATATAATATACAAGAGTTATCACATAATTTCATGGAATTAACTGTCAACTTAATTACCGCATGTATTTCATGGTAATTATATATCATGTAATATTTCGATTCATGTAGAGTAATATTGTATTATGATTTATACATGATATACAATTTTGAAAAATATGATGAAAATTAATTAGACATTATATATATGTAAAACCTATCACATAGTGTGTACTATAAAACTAATTATAAAAAAATACATGCTAATAAGGGTTAAATAGTGTAACACATTAATTTTTTAATTCTACATAATTTGGTAAAAGTACATGGCATGTACATTCAAGCTACATGTCATGTCTTATTCTCACCGTCTATCCATAACACATTCCTAGGACTCAATGTGAAACCATTCCATGAATTATATTAGAGTACAAGTCATTTACATGGGATACATGGTTTGTGGTCTCCATGTTACATGGTCACCAGTCATGTATGTTGTGTAAGAAGATACCCATCGTATTTTTGACTAAAGGACTACATGTATTGTATGATAGTTACCCGACGTGTACATTAGATGAACATATTCTAGGATGGATTGATCAACATGTAGTGTGTAATTAAATTCATCACATGTAATAATTTAACACAACTCAAATTAATTATGAATTAATTCAGTGTGAATTAATCATGGGTACATGACATATACCTCCAGGTTACATGGTGTGTACTCTTGTGTTGTCTAACCATACTCCTCAGCACATCTAGATGAGATTTTAAAATTAATTTCATTTATAAAAACAATCTATTTTATTATATTTTTTATGAAGTATGATTAATTTTAGATTTACACAATGATACATTTTGTTATTAATAGAATAGTATAAAATAATATAAACAATAGAAAAACAAAATAACCAAAGAACATGGTCATCACTTATTAATTATAATTAATTTAAGAAATTCATGGGTTATATTATGAGGAATTATTTCTCCATTGATGTATCTGAAAACATACCTATGTCCTACCATCATTTAATTGTAGGAATCAAGAATATATTCCCTCTAATGGTGATCCACGTGTGTACTAAGAACCTCTGAATGTCATCGTAGGAATCTCTATGTTCTAGCATGATAGATCCCAATTCTTGTTTCGTTATATTTTGGTCACCGTGAGAATCAATTCAAGGAAGGATTCTATTCGATCTCTCTAGAACTGAGATTGCTGTTATAGAAGGATCTCCCTTTGTTCTTGAGAGCGTTCTAGGAGAGGGTGATCTCTAGGAGTTTGAGATAATTATCTCGAGATCTTATTATGTAGAACAACATGAATTGTCTCTCTATGAAAATTACATAATTGGGTATATATACTGCAAAGGTTAGAAAATAATAACTTCACACACCCCGTTATTATTTCTATAATATTTGGGTAATTCCATATCTCTAATAATAATAATAATATTTTTATTATCGTTTCTTAAAATTTTATAAACTCATGAATAAAATTAATTTTTTTTTTCAAATAATATTCAATATATATTATTTCTCACAATTCTGTTAAACTCGTTCCGCCATTTCTTCCCAATATTTACCAGGCCTTGAATAATGATTATTTATTTAATAAATAAATATCACTACATTATTCACCAATAAATAAATAAATAGTATATTCACTAAAATAAAAAATAAATATTTATTAAATATTTTTCTAACATAATATTCTCTCAAATAACTTGTGATTAAATATGTGTGATCAAGCAACCATGAATATTTATTAAACCTCAGACGATAATAATATTTATTCATTTTTTTTAAATAATAAAAAATAACATATTATTTAATTTGTATTTTGGATAAAATTAGTGTGTGATCATATATGCCACTTTCTTAGTGGAATTAGATGAAGGAGCCCAAAGTCTAAGGTTAGAATCTTGAAACACACCAAAGAACCTATAGAGAAAGATGTTAATGTTGTAATGACATAATACCTTATACACATGCTTAACATGTAATAGAATCCCTTTATCATTATATCTCTTATCAAGTAGTTTTAATTCTAGTTCCATCAACCTATGTGCTCAGTGTCTCTTTCTTTGACATTTCAAAAATTGAACTATCCTAAAGAACACCATGGGTATGTATTTATTTTGGATATATCATTTCCATCAAAGGATATGAGATATGAAATTATATTAAATAAAATAAGGGTAAAATCCTTTCTTAAATTATTCGTTAATGAAATATTACTCATGATGCAGCCAACATATCTTACCTCACCGTGAACATATGTTTCCATAATTTTCATCAATACATCAATGTAAATGAATTATAATACTAATTAATAATAATCTTAAATCCCAAGGATAAATATATACATATGTAGATAGGAACATTAAATAACACATATAAATACGAATTTCCTACTAGATTTTATCAATTTCCATCAATTTATCAAAAATATTTTCACTTATTGACATTTTGTTTTGATATTGTCTTTTATTTTACATTACAAAAACTAATAAAAAAAATTTCACACTCTTGACTTTAATAACTATAATATTTTTCCACAAGGACAAAAAGAGTTTACATTCAGTTTTAAATGTTAATTTGAAATATTAATTAATACTTTTACCTTGGTTATTTATTTTTAATTTTTAATGATTTAATAATTACTCAAAATGATTATGAAATGTGGACACAATATCTATTCAGTTAATAGAAAAATAAAATAAACGATTTAAAAAATATTAATAGTAATCCAATATGGATTAATTATTACGTTACAATAATTTTATAGATACATATAAAATATTTGGAATGTGAAATAGTGGTATATTAAAATTCTATCTTTGTCTTTATGTATTTAAATTCAAATTAAATTAATAGTTCCAAAAATGACATTATTGATATTTTATGATAATAATATTTTATTAAAATATTTATAAATCAGAAAAATATTTACAGAGGATAAGGGTAATAATATTTACTCTAAAATGTTATCCCTTTGCCATTTATGAGACGATTATCACCTTATAAATAAAATTATAGAACTTAAATATTTAAAAAGTTATTACAACAATGAAGGTTAAAATTTGTTATCCAAGGGGTTAATACATATGATTAGGTTTAAAATGAAATATAAAACTATAAAAATTTGATAAGTTGATAATATTAAGACTATAAACTCTGAATATTCAAATCTATTCCATTTTAGAACAATTTTACCTGAGTTATACACATATTATATTATAATATTTTATAAATTCCCAAAAGTGACCCACCACTCACTTATAAAAGGACACAACTTCTCTCATTTATTTAAACCAATTTGAGCCATGTATCTTGAAAAAAAACATAAACATTCATATTCTAAATGTCCTTATACATGTTTTATAGGTTTTTATCTCAAAAAAAATGCTAGGTCTATTAAGAGGATATCTAAAGGAGCAATTTCAAAGAAGAGGTAATCATATTCTCCAAGAACATTCATTTTTCTTCTTATTTTACCTCATATAATTATATCCTAATAGTTCAAATATAATAAAACCATTATATCACATATAATAATATGCTATTATGTTGGAAACATAATATTCATCATCACTATCTTTATCAAATGGGAAATAAAACCATTGACTGTGTGTACGACATACTACTGTCTCACGAACCAATGTAATATTTTTTCCATTACCACCTCAAATGTATTGTTATAAATATATAAATAATGAATTTAAATTATATTTATGATATATATATTCTTATGAAATTATAATATCATATATACCATCATAAATTCCAATCCATTGGAAAATGATAACGTTACTCGTGCGTACCAACATAAAACGATGTGATTTATTTTTCATTTATGATTTACAAAGATAGTAATAAGAATATATTTAATTAATATATATGATATATATGATATAAAAATTATTATAAAAGGTTAATTATTATTTACATTTATTTTGTTCCATCATTCAAAAAGTTAAAACACCATTCTTGCATACGTACGACATACCATATCCATAAATAGTGTAATTCATTTTTCTATCATTAATTTTTATGGATAAAGATAAATATATATATTTAAAATATATTATATTTATATCATATAAAAATTATTGAGATTATGGAACCATATTAATAGTACAAGGATCAGAATTACCGAATCAAAACATACATAAAAAATAGTTAACAACAAAAATAATGCTAATAACAAAATATTGTTAAAAAATAAGTGATAATGTATTATAAATAGATAAAATATAATATTATAGATATATATATGATTCTGGTATTTATGTGTAAAAATATAAACTTATTATATAGGAAGTTAAAATCACTTATGAGGCAGGTCAAACTTGATGTAAATGGTCTCTTAAATCAATTTCCATTCATTCGATTATACTTATACTTCATTTAATATTTAATTCCATGATTATACATGAAATGAAATATGATTGTATTATTTTTTATTTATACTTTTTTATTGAGGATTTAATTTTTTTACACATAATCACTTCATTGATTAATTCTCATATCAATGGTATGATATTTGTAAAGGATTTCAAAACACAATTTCTTTTCATTGGGTTATATTACATATTCATCATCTTTGATATGATATTATTATGTGTGTATAAAATGTTATTATATTATATTTTAGTTCCAATTTTATATGTTGATTTAAATTTTATAAACAAAATCATTTCATTGATTAATTATCACTTCAATGATATGATATTTGTAAGGAATTTCGTCTCAATTTCTACTCCATTGATACATATTTGGTATTATAAACCTATTTAATTTTATGTGGTGTATATAATACCCATTTTATGTGTTTGACATCAATATTTATTTATTAATTATGAATAACTTTTCAATTCATATTTACTCATTCAATGGGTTACAATTCATAAGTTACCAATGAAGTAAGAATTTATTTTACAATCAAATTTTTTTGGGATTGAACTTATTTTTATTGAATAAAAAATAAAATATATCCTTGATAAATTGTTATATTTTCCTATACTCTGATTATTTTAGGAGTTATCACTTTTTTAACAACATTACCCCATTTTTTCATGAATCAAGAGAAGAAATAATTAAATGAAAATCCAATATTATTTATCTCTTGATCGAGTATATTTTTATTCCATGTCTATATTTTTAAAAATTAATTTTAAATATCGATTTTTATTACTGAAATAATTTATTAAGTACATTTTTATGTTATACTTTACATTTTACAAGGTTTTAAAGAAATATTTTTAATTTTCTTGAAAGTTTAATTTTCAAATTTCATTAAAAAAATTCAAATGGAATATTTTTAATGTATATGGGATTACGGAATTTTATCAATGTTATAACAATTTTACATTATTTAGATTATTTTACATGTTTTAAATAGTTTTAAAAATAAAAATTGTTAATGAAATATAATTTTTGAATTTTTATTTTTATTTTATCTACTTCTCTGAAGGATATGTTATTATTATGAAACCTATATTTCTAATGAATCGATTGTTGTATTTTATCTCTGATTTGTTTTAAGAGTTTAACTATGTATTGAAACATTCACATATCTATGATCATTAAAAATTACATTTATTTAAATATATAATATCTTTATCATGGATATAATTATTTCCAAAACCGTATACCATTTCCACACACTGTGATTTACTTTGAAATTTATTCAATTGACTAGGTAAATATTGATATTACATATTCCTTTCTCAATATGACATTTTTTTGATAAGGAATATTATTTTGAATTTAATTAATCATTAAATATATAATTAATTCACTAGACATACAATGATGGGTGGGGATCATAATTATATATCACCTCGAGGAATTGATATGTCTCATGAGACAAACTAGTTGGTTATCCTTATTAAATGTTTTTTGGTGTATGTATACACATAGTTTAATCTATTATGGTTAAAGTACTTGGAAATAAAGACATCATGATGTCTAAGATCATGAAATCCAACATTAAGTATTCCATTCCCTGGGAATTTAATTATTATTATCCATGATATTACTTCATTGATATTATCCATGGATTCATTTCGTGTTGAAGTTATTGATTAAATGGAATGTGTTTTCAATTATCTACATTTTCATAATGATTCTACTGTATTTACTCATGATATATTCTACTGTACGTTACCCTTAATAAGTATTTGAGCTCACCCTTTATTTGTTTTCATTCCTTATGATTTGAATATAGAATATTTGAATGATTTCAGTGATTCATAATATTTACTTTCACAATGATTTGTAATTAATATCAAAAGTAATTTTAGAATAATATACGTGTCTATTTTAAATAACTACTAAAATAATCAATACATTTGGATTACATCCCTTGCATATAGTACCAATTTAATAAAGTAAAACACTACATATAGGTTACTAGATTTCAGTTCTTTACATTTGGAATCAGAGGAAGTTTAGTATAAGCCTTGGGATCTATATTTAAGAAAACATAATTTTGGGATCATAACCCCATAACATACATTGATGATAATTTTAAGCATAGAATAACATAATAACCTTTAGGTAAGGTATATATCAGGTGGTTTTCATAGAAATACATCCCTATCTAGATAATAAAAGTGGATGTGGGTTTTGACACACAATCATCTTAGGGTAATACAATTGAAAAGAGTTAGACAAATATACTTCAACCATATTTTGATGTACAATGAGGGTGCCCTAAATAATCCCTTAGTTTTACCCATATGGGGGGAAATTATGGGATAAATTATAATTTTCTTTATGAACCATCATGAAGGAATTTAATATATGATCACCATGATTAAAATAAGATAATCCTAATGCATCATATACTGAAAATAAGGTTTCATGATTTATACATCCTATAAATTATTTTCTTAATAATTTAGTTTTCCATTATTACTATTGTTGCTTATACTATGTTTTTTATTTCTTTTAAATCGATGGAACCAAGAGGAATCTCGAGAAAAATGAATGTGATGAAAAATATTATGATTATGGGAATCTGAATTAGATTATGAATGGAGTGAATGATATTGAGATTATACCTAATTATTTATCATGATATATGATTAAAACCTACACCTTAACAAATAATTAGGCCCACCAATGAATATATTAATAAAGTTCACTAAGAGATCAGGTGGTGTAGACCTTGGAAGAAAGAAGACTCAATTTCTATCATATAAGTAATGTAAAAAGAGACACCCTAGATAATGACTTAATGGAATGGTAAAATATTTTATATATGGAAAAGAAGGACATAGATCAATGAATTTTCATGGAAAATGAAATGTTTTGTGGAGGGATATGACATTAAAATTAAGGTACCATTTATCGTTCAATGAATTATGTGTGGGGAATATGGGAATTATCGGAGTCAATTTTATAATCCAAGGGTTAAATCATAGAATAAGGATGAACCTATGATATGAAAATAATTAATATTCTAGAATTGAAGTGTTTATATATTGGGATTTTTGAATAATTTTGTAGAAGTGTTACCTTAATTAGATTCTGGATATAAGAATCATGAGACATCTAAGGATTATTCCATAGTATATTTTACTTAAGGATTTAAAAACATATGTTAAAATGTATTAATAACCAATAGAATTAATTTAGTGTTATTGTTATGTTGTTTAGTTGGGATAAATATATGATTAACATTAATGAAGTAAATGGGATATTATTTGTGACCTTCAAATTGGTTAGTGATTTGATGACAAAGTGTTTTAGGTGATCTATGATGATGTTTGTTGATTTTTTGGATTTATAGAAATAGTCCATGATTTTATTTGAGGAATAAGAATTATTTTATTTTTTAGGATCATATATGTTTTAATGTGAGGATAAGTTAATAATTATGGATACCATCAAGGGTTTATAAGTTTAAGTATGATCATAAATTAAAAAGCATAAATACCCATTTTGACGTTTTAAGTTATGTGATTTTATGATGGTTTGAAAATTTTATTGGTTTTTAGTAAGAATACTCTATCAAAGTTTAAATAATCATTTTGGTTAGTATATTATTTGATTTGAATTTAATTATGATCTTTTGGATAGTGAGATATTAATTATCTTGATGATTAAAAAACTGATTTATTGAAAATGTGATATTTTCAAAGATATTTATGGTTAAGCTAAGGATTAACTTTTGATTTAGTATATACATTTTATTCACGATATTTTATCATGAATTTAAAAATGTTATAATATTATACAATTTTTTATTAGGGTTATTCATGATATTTTTAGTGATACTTCATTGGAATGAGGTGTATGTAACCTTTAGTTACGGCATGTAGTTTCACATAAAATATTACTTGGGAAGAATGAAGTTACACTTTTAGGTGATGTATGTTAATAGGTATTAGATCACCTTTAATGTTAAAATAATCTTTAATTTTAAGATTATTGAGATTATTTGGGATATAAGTTAATTATTTAAGGACTAGAATATGTTAATCCTTTGGGTTTATTATTGAATTCTTGAGATTAAATAATTTTTTTATAAAAGGAAGGTTTATTAATTTTTTATAATATCTATCATTATGAAAACCATTTTGATTTTAGTAAAAATATCTTTTTATTATTTTGTAGGTTATTTTATCAAAGAAGTTTATTTTCGTGATTTTGGTATGAAAATTTTATCCTGAATACTCATCATTTGGAGTAAAAGATGAGATTATAGTGGAAATTGATTAATGGATGAAATTTTACTTTTCAATTGAGTATATTTCCTTATTTTATTAATTTAGATGGTAAATG
Organism: Viscum album; assembly: GCA_963277665.1. Taxonomy (NCBI): domain Eukaryota; kingdom Viridiplantae; phylum Streptophyta; class Magnoliopsida; order Santalales; family Viscaceae; genus Viscum; species Viscum album. The sequence continues at coordinate 307,298,018 of OY728166.1, forward strand.
AATTTCTTAACTCTATAAAGTGAATCTTAAAATTAAAATGTTACCCTTTTACCTTAATATGGGATTAATTGATGATATTTTCACCATTAAATGATTTATAGTTTTGTTGTTGTTAACTTTATCATGGATATGTTCTCTGTCACTCTCTATTAGTCCTTTAATGATAGTTTTATCTTCTATGTATATATTTTAACTTTAAAACAATGTTATTCTTATCTAGAAACCTAATTATGTTATATTTTAGGCAACCTTTATGTTTCCCAGTTTCACTTTTTAACGGATGTTTTATTATCCCATTGTATGATGTGGGTTTTAAACAAAGGTTGAACCTTTGATGGTTGATATAAAATTTTTAGGGAAAGATATTTTTTGGGGTGTAGAAATCAACACCCATAAGATTTTGTTTAAAATAATAATTATTTTGATATATTTCTTAACAGGTAACATCGAGCTTTAATGAAATTGAGATATATTATAAAAATAATATTATCTTAATGTAGACATTATAACATAGTTTTTGGATTGGTAGTTATGAATTTGACTTTAAAATAGTGAAATATATGAATAATGGTTATAATAAATAAACATTTATTGATCAATTGTTATAACATAATCACTTCATATTTAGGAAAGAAATTTTATTCTTCAAAATATGTTCTCTTCAAAAATGGGTTATAATTTTTTTATGAGGGAAAATTATAATTTATTTCTAACACATTTTGAAATTTAATTTTAAAAAATGGTATAATTTTTTAAATAATCATATAAAAATTAACTTAGGGTTAAATTTTTGGTTTTTAATGAAATTTTCTATTTTTAGTGAATGGTGAAAATAACATTTTTTTTCAAATATTGTAATTTATTTTAATTAAATTATGTAATTTAAATGTCCCATTATATTTTTAATTTAATATTAAAGTAAAATAGTTTCTATTTCATTTGTAATAATATAATTAACTCCATTATAATTCAAAATATTCATTATTTTTTATAAGTTAATTTTATGCTTAAAAACTATTTTTTCTAAAAACTGTTATTTGTCGAGTTCTACACATTTATATTAAATTTATTTATACCAATTATTTGAATTTAATATTGAAAAATGGGTAGAATATATGGAATAATTAGGTTTATATATAGTAAATAGTTCACTTTTATTTTTGAAATTATTAATAGTAACCGTGGTAAATATTTGTCACCTTGGTAAAGGTAAAATAGGTAAAATAGGGTTAAAACTTTGGTATAAGGCTTTAAAATTTCTCTGTCACTTTAAATTATCTTATTATAATTTTAGTGTCCAGTATTATACATAAAATTCTTGAAAATATGGGAAATCGGTTCCATTTTGATTTTATATTTTCATTTATATCAGTTTAAGAAAATAATAAAAAATTTCTCTCTTGACATTAATAACTTCAATATTTTTCTATAAGGATAAAAATAATTTATGCTCACTTTTAAATTTAAATTTCAGATATTAATTAATTTTATTTATCTTGCTATTTTTTAATTTTGGAGATCGAATAATTACCCTAAATTCTTACACAACATTGACAATGTATTTATTCAATTAAAAGAAAAATAAAATAAATAATTTTATAAATAGTAAAAGTAATATAATTGGGATTAATTATTATTTTACAAGAATTTAATAGATTAATATTACAAGTTAATTATTTTTAAAGTATTTTATTGGGATTATATCTTTTTTTGATGTATTTAAATTCAATTTATAATAATAGTGTCAAATATGAAATTAATGATATTTTATGAAAATAATATATTTTTTAAATTATTTTAAAATAATAAAAATACTGAAATTGAAAAATGGGGTTAATATATGGTTTGTATTTTTTATACCGTATCCATTTATTATACAATTTTTACATTATATGTAAAATTACATAACTTTAATGTTTAAAAGGTTATTACCATAGTTAAGATTAAAATTTGTTAACCAATGGGTTAATCCAAATGATAATATTTAAAATGATATCTAAAATTATAAAAATTTAATTGAATTAATATATTAAGAACATATACTCTCTAAATTATAATACATTCTATTTTGTAATCATTTTACATGATTTATGTACATATTATATTATAATATTTCAAAACTTTTCCAATGTGCGCATCCCCTCACTTATAAAAGGACAACTATTATCTCTTTTATTTTGAAAAATTGATTTATATATCTACCAAAACTGAATAATTACTCAGATAAAATTTCATATATTGGTTTTTTAGGATATTTTCTTCTCAAAAGACCAACCCAAGGTCCCTTAAGTGGATATCTAAATGATCTCCTTCAATAAAGATGTAATCATCTTCACCAAGAACTTTCAATTTTCTTCTTCTTTTACCGGATTCAATTATTTAATAAACATTAAAATATAATAATAAAAATATATCAAATATAATAATATGTTATTATGTTTATGGTATAATGTTTATCCCTGCCATTCTCCATCAAATGGAAAATAAAACCATCACCCATGCGTACAACTGACTACCGCCTCACATACTGATTTAATTTGTTTTCCATTACCGCCTTACATGGATTGTGATAAAGATTAAAAAATGAATATATATAAATTTTTTGACATATATTTTTGAATTACAATTTCATATATATTTTCATACCTTCCAATCCTTTGAAAAATGATAACGTCGCTCATGCGTACCCGTGGAATACCCTCTCTACGAAGCACTGTGATTTTTTTTTTCATTTCAAATTTAGAAGATAATTAATAAGGATATATTTAATGAATAAATATTATATATATGATATAATAATAGTAATTATGTAATGGTTAATTGTAATTTAACTTTCTTTGATTCCATCTATCGAAAATTCAAAACAACATTCTTGCATACGTACGACCTACCATTTCTAAGAATAGTGAAGTTTATTTTTATATCTATAATTTTTATGGGTGAATATAAATATATAAAATTAATATATATAATATTTATATTATTTTTAAATTTTTTATATTATTTAACCATAAAAGGAAAAGAATTAGAAAATCAAAACATACATAAAAAACAAAGCAGGTAACACCTGAGAAAATGATAATAATAAAAGATTGTTAAAAAATGAGATATAAGATGTTATAAATATATCACATATTATAATATATATATATATATTATAATATATATGTATAATAAATTTAAATTTAGTATATAGGATGTAAAAATCACGTATGAGGCATTTTGAATTTGAGGTAAGGGGTTTCTTAACTCAAAATCTATACATTGGATTATACGTCAACTTTATTGACTATGTTATGACATGATTTTGTGTGAAATTAAATATTATTTTATTATTATACATTTAGACTAATATTTTGTGGATTTAAATTTGTTACACATAATAAATTCATTGATTAATTGTCACATCAATGATATGACATTTTCCTGTTATTTCATAACTCAATTTCTTTTCATTATGTTATATTTCTTATTCATTATATTTGATATGATAAGATTTTGTGTGTAATGACATTTTATTAATTTATGATTCATTTAAAAAAATTATTTATATTTTAATTTGACATACATAATCAATTAATTGATTAATTATCAATTCAATGATACAATATTTATAATGAATTTTGTCTCAATTTCCACTCCATTGAGATATATATGATATTATGAACCTATTTACTTTTATATATGTCATATAGTGATACATTGATATGTTTAACATGAATATAAATTTTTTCATGATTATTAATGTTTCAATTCATGTTTACAATTTCAAGGGGTTATAATTTAAATGTTACAAAATAGGTAAGCATTTATTTTATAATCTCTTTTTTTGGATTGATATTATTTTCATCGAAGGAGTATTAAAATAATACCTAATTAAAATAAATCAAATTTTTATCCTATGAATATTTAAGAAGTATTAATGTTTTCTTAAAATATTTTCCCTATATTTTACTTGAATAAATCAAATAAATATTTAAAATAATATCTAAACTTATTTGTATTTTGATCATTTATATTTTTCTGTAATTTCCATAATTCTCAATTTTTTTTACAAAAATCATTTTTATTAATAAAATTATTTATTAAGGAAAATTTTAATTTATCCTTGGATTTTAAAAGTATTTAAAGGAATATTTATAATTTTTTTTCTAAAGGTTCATTTTCAACTTTCATTATAAAGAGACAAATGAAATGTTTCTTTTTAACTTAAATGGTGTTAACTAATTTTACAACTACCATAACAATTTTACAATATTTAGATTATTCTATAAGTTTTAAATGGTTTCATAAAGAAAACTATTTAATGAAATATTATTTAAATATTTTGATTCCATTTTGATTATTTCTTCAAAGGATTTTTTTAAATATTAATTAATTTTTTTATCATGGTAATTTATTTTTTATTTTTAATGATTGAATAATTACCCTAAATGTTTATTCAATAGAGGCACAATATCTATTAAATTAATAGAAAATAAAATTAATTAATTTAAAAATATTAAAAGTATTCAAATATGGATGAATTATTATGTTATAAGAATTTTATAAATACATAAAAAATATTAGGAATGGGTGAAATTATTATATTAAAATCCAATCTTTGTCTTCATATATTTGAATTCAAATAAAATTAATAGTTATAAAAATGAAATTAATGATATTTTATGAAAATAATATCTTAGTAAATAATTTAAAAATAATAAAAATATTTAAATTGGATAAGGGGAATAATATTTCATCTAAAATGTTTTACCTTGGCCATTTATTAGCCTATTATCACATTATAAGTTAAACTATAACACATTAACCTTTAAAAATTCATTAATTCAATTAATGTTAAAAGTTTTATCTAAGGGGTTAATCCATATGATAAGATTTAAAATTAAATATAAACATATAAACATTTGATTATTTGATAATATTAATACTATATCCTCTCTATATTCAAATCTATTCCATTTTGGAACTATTTTATATGAGTTAGACACATATAATATTATAATATTTAATAATTTCCCAAAAAGTGACCCTCCCCTCACTTATAAGAGACCACACCTTTTCTAGTTTATTTACACCAATTTGAGATATATATATTGAAAAAAACATAAAAAATAATCTTCTCAATGTCCTTATAAAAGATTTTAGGTTTCTTCCCAAAATACTAACCCTATAACTATCAAGAGGATATTTAAAGGAGCACTTTCAAAGAAGAGTTAATCATCTTCTTCGATCACATTCATTTTTCTTCTTATTTTACCACCTATAATTAAATCCTAATAATTCTAATATAATAACACTTGTATCTCACATATAATTATATTTTATTATGTTGGGAACATAATATTGATCATTGTTGTCTCCATCAAATGGGTAATAAAACCATCAGCCATGTGTATGGAAGACCACCGTCTCACAAACCAACAAATTTTTTTACATTACCACCTGAAATGGATTGTTATAAATAAATAAAAAATTAATTACAATTATATTTTTGAAATAAATGTTCATATGGAATTATAATATCCTATATACCATTATAAATTCTATTCCGTTCGAAAATGATAACGTTGGTCGTGTGTACTACCATGAAGCGATGTGATTTATTTTTAATTTACGATATAAAAAGATGTTAATAATATTATATTCAATTAATATATATGATATATAATATATAATAGTTATTATATATAGCATAATTATCATTTACCTTTCTTTTATTCCTTCTTTCAAAAAGTTAAAACAACATTTATGCATACATATGCCATGCCATATCCATAAATAGTGGAATTTAGTTTTCTAAGACTAATTTTTATGAATGAAGATAAAGATATATAATTAACTTATCATATATTCATATAATTATAAAAATTATGGAGATTATGGAACCATAATAAAAGTACAAGGATTACAATTACCGAATAAAAACATACATAAAAAACAAATTAGTTAACGACCGAAATAATGATAATAATAAAATATTGTTAAAAATTGTGTGATAATATATTATAAATAGACCACAAATGATTTTATAGATATATATATGATTCTTGTATTTAACTGTAATAAATATAAATTTATTATACAGGAGGTTAAAATAACTTATGAGGCAAGTCAAACTTCATGTAAAGGGTATCTTAAATTAATTTTCATTCATTGGATTATACTTATACTTCATTTACTATGTTATTCAATGAATATATGTGAAATGAAATATGATTGTATTATTTTGTATTTATACTTGTTTTTTGTGGATTTAATTTTTTTACACATAATCACTTCATTGATTTATTATCATACCAATGAGATGATGTTTTTAAAAGGTTGCATAACTCTATTTTTTCATTTGGTTATATTACTTCTTAATTATCTTATATATGATAAGATTATGTGTGTATAAACATTTATTATATTATATTTTAGTGTGTCTTTAAATTTGATAAACATAGTCACTTTGTTGATTAATTATCACTTCAATGATATGATATTTGTATGAATTTTCATCTCAATATCCACTCCATTTATTCATATATGGTATTATGAACCTATTTAATTTTATGTGGTCTATATAATACCAATTTTATGTTTTTAACATAAATATTTAGTTTTTATTTGTGACTAAATTTTCAATTCATATTTACGCTTTCAATGGGTTATAATTCAGAATCTTCCAAAGAAGTAAGAATTTTTTTTACAATCTCATGTTTTGGGATTTCTCTTATTTTCATTGAAAAAAACATAAAATATATAATTCTAAAAATTATTATAGTTTCCTATTATCTGAATATTTAAGGAGTAATCATGTTTTTAATAACTTTTCCCTCTTTGTTTATTGAATCAAGAAAATAAATGGTTAAACAAGAAGCCAAAGTTATTTCTCTTTTGATCGAGTATATTTTTTTTCCATTTCTATATTTTTGAAAATTAATTTAAAAAATCAATTTTTATTACTCACATAATTTATTAATTATATTATTAAGTTATATTTTACTATTTACAAGGTTTTAAAGTAATATTTATAATTTGTTTGAATAGATAATTTTCAACTTCTTTTACACAAATTCAAAAGGATTACTTTTTTAATATATTAAAAGTTAATAAATTTTATCGTTATTATAACCATTTTACTGTATTTAGATTATTTTACAAGTTTTAAATGGTTTTAAAATGAAATTCTTTTTAATGAAATATTATTTTAATATTTTAATTTTAATTTTATTTATTTATCTAAGGGATTTTATTTTATTATAAAACCTATATTTCTAATGAATCAATGGTTGTATTTTATCTCAAATTAATTTTTTGGTTGTTAACTTTCTATTGAAATAATCAACTCATCATGATCATTAAAAATTATATTTCTTTAATTATATATATTCTTTGTATCAGGGATATGATTATTTCCTAAACCGTATTCCATTTCCACATATAGTGTTTTAATTTTAAATTTATTTAATTGACTAGGGAAATATTGATAGTATGTATTATTTACCTAAAATGAAAATTTATAGATAATCCATATTATTATGAAATTAATTAATAATGAAATATATGAAGAATGCACTGGACATAAATTGATGGGTGGGGATCATAATTATATATCCCCTAGATGAATTGACATGTCTCATGAGACAAACTAGTTAGTTAGCCTCATTAAATGGGTTTTTGGTGTAAGCATACCCATATTTTAATCTGTTATGGTTCAAGGACTTTGAATTAAAGATATCATGATGACATAGAGAATGAAATACACCATTAATTATTTGATTCCTTGATAATTTAATTATTATTATCCTTGATATTACATCATTAATATTATCTATTGATTCATTTTGTTCTCAAGATATTAGTTAAATGGGATGTGTTTTAAATTATTTTCATTTTCATAATGATTATTCTGTATTTAATCATTATATATTCTACTGTATGTAACCATTATTGAGTGTTTGAATTCACTATTTATTTTTTCATTCTCTCTGATATGAATAAGGAATATTTTAATGATTTCAATGATGTATAACAGTTACATTTACTTTGATATATATTTTATTTCCAATGTAATATGAGAATAATATATGTATCTAGTTTCTAAAAACTACTAAACTAATCAGTACTTTGGGATTATATCTCCAGCATATAGTACCAATTTAATAATGTAAACACCATCTCTAGGTTACTAGATTTGGGGTCATTACATTTGGAGTCACATGAAAGTTAGTATAAACCTTGGGAACTATATTTAAAAAAGCATAGTTAAGGGAACATAACCCTATGACTTATTTTTAGGATAATTTTAAGCATAGAATAACTTCATGATGTTTTGGTAAGTTAGATATCATGTTGTTTAACTAGAAATACATCCCTATTTAGATAAGATGAGTTGATTTGGTTTTTGACACAGATTCATATAGGGGTAATGATACTGAAAAGAGTTAAAAAAATATACCTAAACCACCATTCTAATGCACAGTGAGGGTCGCCTTACTAAGAACCTAGTTTGACACAAATGTAAGGATATTATTGGATAAATTAAATATTTATTTATGAACCATCATGAAGGATTTTAATATATGCTAACCATAATTGACATATGTTAAACATAAGGCATCTTAGATTGAAAAGATGGTTTCATGATTTAGGTATCCTATAAATTATTTTCATGATAATGTAGATTCCAAATATGACTAGTATTTCTCAAACTATGATATTTAGGTTTATTCAATGGATGGAACCAAGAGAAATCTTGTTAACACTGAATGTGATGATAAATGTGATGATTATGGGAAACCAAAGTGTATTATGAACAGTGTGAATGATATTTTGATTATGACTAATTAGTTATCATGATATATTAATAAAAACTAAACCTTAACAAAAAATTTGGCTCAACAAAGAATAGATTAATAGATTTAACTAAGAGATTATGTGGTTGAGACCATGGAAGAAAGAAGACTGAATTTCCATAATATAACAAAATTTGAAAGGGACACCATAGAGAATGACTCAAAAGAATTGTAAAATGTTTTATTTGTAGAAAATAAGGACATAGATCAATACAATTTCAGGGAAAATGATGAGTTTGATGGAGGGATATGAAGTTCAAATTAAGAAAACATTTATAATTCAATAAATTATGTGTGAGGAATATAGGAATTATCTAAGTAAATTTCCAAATCCAAGGGTTAAATCCCAGAATAAGGATGGACCTATGATATTCTAATCATTGTAGTTAAAGGATTTAAGTGTTTATATATTGGGATTTTTGAATAATGTTGTAGAAGTGTTACCTCAATTAGATTCTGGATATAAGAATCGTGAGACATCTAAGGATGATTACATAGTATTTTTTGTTAAGGATTTGAAAACATATGTTAAAAGGTATTGATTACCAATAAAATCAATTTATTGGTATTTTTACGTTGTTTGGTTGAGATAAAGAGATGACTAAAATTAATTAAGTAAATTGGATAATATTTGGGACCATTAAATCAGTTAATGATTTGATGAAAAAGTGGTTTAGGTCATCTTTGATGATGCTTATTGCATATTTAGATTTACATAAACAGTCTATGATTTTATTTTATGGGTAAGTATTATGTTATTTTTTCGGATCATATATGTTTTAATGTGAGGTTAAATTTAGAATTATAGATCTCATAAAGGGTTTAAAAGTTCTAGTATGGTTATGAATTCAAAAGAATATATTCCAATTTTGAAGTTCTAAGTGATGTGATTTTGTGGTGGATTGAATCTTTTTTTGGGATTGATTAATAATAATCTATTAAACATTAAATAAAAATTTTGGTTAGTATATGATTTTATTTGAAGTTAATTATGGTCTTCTGTATAGTTATATATAAATAATCTTGATGATTAAAAAATTCATTTATTGAAATGGTGATATTTTCAAATATATTTATGGTTAAGCTAAGGATTACATTTAGATTTAGTATCTAAATTTTATTCATGATATTTTACTGTAAATTTCTAAATATTATAATATTATATAGTATTGTATCACGGTTATTGATGATATTTTAGTGATAATTAATTTTGACGAGTTATATGTTACCTTTAGGTTAAACAAGTTGTTTAACATGAAATATTATTTGGGAAGAATGAAATTACAATTTCGGTTATTTAATTTAATATATATTAGATAACATTTTTTGTTAAAATAATCTTTAATTTATAGTTTATTGAGATTATTTTGGATAAAATTTATTTATTTAATAAATGGTATGTGATAGACCTTTGGTTTTATTATTGAAGTGAAGAGACTAATGAATCATATCTTTATGTCAAGCTCTATTCATTTTCAATACTATCTTAAATTGTGAAAAACATTTTGGTTTTAGTAAATGCTTGAGAAATATTTTATTATTCTTTTATAGGTTTTGTGATCCAAGAATTTTATTTTTGTGATTCATTTATGAAAATTTTTTCTTGAATACTCATCATTTAGAGTAAAAGATGAGATTATAGTGGAAATTGATTAATGGATGATGTTTTACTTTTCAAGTGAGTATATTTCCTTATATTGTTAATCTAGACAAAAAATGAATTTGATAACTCCATGAAATGCATCATTAAATAAAATTTATACCCTTTTACCTTAATTTTGGATTAATTTATGGTTTTTTCACCCTTTATTGATATATGGTTTTTTGATTGTAAACCTAATCATGTACATGTTCTTTATTACTCATTATTTGTCCTTGTATGATAGTTTTATCGTACATGTATATACTTTAACTTCCAAAAAAATTTCTCATTATATGGAAGAATGAATATGTTATATTTCAGGTAACCTATATGTCCCTCACTTTCCCTTTTCAAAGGATATTTTATTATCCCATTTTATAATGTGGGTTTTAAATAAACGATTAACATTTAATCAATGATATAAAATTTTGAGGGAAATATTTTTCTGTGGGCTATATAAATTAACACCCTTTAAATTTAGTTTAAAATAATAATAAGTTTGATCGATTTCTTAACACGCAACACTGAGCCTTAAGCTAATTGAGGTGTATTATAAAAATATTATTCTCTAAATTTGGCCACTATAACATAGTTTATGGATTTATAGTTATGAATTTAACTATAAAAATTATAAAATATATGTATAATGTTAATAATAAATACAAATTTATAGACTAATTATTAGAAAATAAGCACTTAATATTTAGAAAAGGCATTTTATTCTTCAAAATATGTTTTCTTCAAATATGGGTTTTATTTCTTTTTCTGAGAGAAAATTATAATTTATTTCTAACACATTTTTAAATTTAATTTTATAAAATGGTATGATTTTTTAAATAGTGTTATCAAAATTAACTTAGGGTTAAATTTTTGGGTTTTTATGAAGTGAATAATTTTCATTGAATAATGAAAAATACATTTTTTTCAAATAATGTAATCCCTTTTCATTAAATCAGGTAATTTTAAAGTTCCATTATATTTTGGATTTTGTCTTAAAGTTACATAGTATCCATTTAATATATAATAATATAATTAATTCCATTATAATGCACAATATTCATTATTTTTAAATATGTTATTTTATGCTTAAAAACACATTTATTTAAAAACATTTTTTCATTGACATCTATATATTTATATTAAAATTTATTTATACCAATTATAAGGATTTAATCATGAAAAATGGATAGAATATATGGAAAAATAATTTTAAATTTAGTAAATAGTTCAATTTTATTTTGGAAATTATTATTAGTAAACATGGTTAATATTTTTCACCTTGGTACAGGTAAAATGAGTAAAATAGTGTCAAAACATTGGGATAAGGATTTACAATTTTTGTAACACATTATATTATATTATTGGATTGTTTGAGTATAGTAATTTACATCAAATTCATGAAAATATGGAATATTTTTCCATTTCGATTTTTTTTAACTTTATATTACTTTAAGAAAATAAAAAAAAATTCACACTCTAAACGTTAATAACACAAATATTTTTCAATAAGTTTAAAAATAGTTTATGTTCAGTTTTAATTTTTAATTTTAAATATTAATTAATTTTATTTATCAAGGTAATTTTTTTAACATTGGGTATTGAATAATTACCCTAAATTATTACACAACGTCAAAACTGTATTTATTCAATTTATAGAAAAATAAAATAACTGATTTTTAAAATAATTAAAGTAATATAATTTGGATTTAATATTATTTTAAAAGAATTTTATATATTCATATGACATGATCAGGATTTTTTAAAGTATTATATTTTAATTCCAAATATTTATTGATGTATTTAAATTCAAATTAAATGAATAGTATCAAAAATGAAATTAATGATATTTTATGAAAATAATATTTTATTAAATTATTTTAAAATAATAAAATTATTGAATGATGATAATGTGTATAAAATATGGTTTAAATTTTTATACTTTTTCCATTTATTATCCAATTCATACATTATAAGTAAAATTAAAACACTTTAATATTTCAAATGTTATTACCATGGTTAAGGTTAAAAAATTTTAACCCAGGGGTTAATCCAAATGATTATATTTAAAATGATATATAAACATATGAAAATTTAATTGAATGAATATATTAAGAAATATTACTCCTTAAATTTTAATCCATTCAATTTTGGAACCATTTTACACGAGTTAGGTACATATTATATTATAATATTGCAGAAATTTGCCAAAGTGCCCCTCACCTCAATTATAAAAGGACACATGGTCTCGATATTATTTTCAAATATTGATCCATATATCTCAACGAATCCCTATTAATTACTCTTATAAAATTTCATATATGGGTTATGGATGTTATGGTCTTCTCAAAAGAAAACCCTAGGTCCCTTAAGAGGAGATCTAAATGAGCTCCTTCAATGAATAGGAAATCATCTTCACCAAGAACTATCATTTTTCTTCTACTTTTACCACATTAAATTTTATCTTAACCATTAAAATATTACAATACAAATATCTCACAAATAATGAGATGTTATTATTTTTATGGTATAATGATTATCTATCTTATTCTACATCAAATTGGAAACAAAATCATCACTCATGCGTATTGTATACTGCCACCTTGCGAACTGATGTAATTTGTTTTCAATTACCACCTTACATGGATTGTTATAAAGATGAAAATAATGAACATATATGATATTTAGGACATATATTTTGGAATTATAATATCAAATATACCTTCATAGCTTCCAATCCTTTGGAAAATAATAACGTCGCCGGTGCGTACGTGTGGACTACCATCTCCACGAAGCGCTGTGATTTGTTTTTTCATTTCAGATTTATATATGGGTAATAAGGACATATTTAATGAATATATCTGATATATATGATATAACAATAATTATTTAATTAATAATTATAATTAAACATTTTTCATTCCATTTATTGAAAAGTCAATACAACATTTTTGCCTACATACTGCCAACCATCTCCAAGAATGGTGTAATTTATTTCTATATCTATACTATTTATGGATGAATATAAATATATAAAATGAATATATATGATATTTATATGATTATTAAATTTTATATATTATTTAACCAAAATAAAATTATAAGGATCAAAATTACCGAATCAAGACATACATAAAAAACAAATTGGATAACACATGAAACAATGATAATAATAAAATGTTTTTTAAAAATGGGTTATAAGATGTTATAAATAAATTATATATGATATTATATATATATATATCATAATATATAAGTATAATAAACCTAAATTTAGAATTTAGGAGGATAAAATTATATATGAGGCAATTTGAACTTAAGGTAAGGGGTTTATTAACTCAAATTCCATACATTGGATTATACTTCTACTTCATTGAATATGTTATGACACGATTTTGTGTAAAATGAAATATTTTTTTTATTATTCTATATTTACACTTATATTTCATGTATTTAAATTTGTGACACATAATAAATTCATTAATTATTTCTTACATCAATGATATGATCTTTGTAAGTGATTTTATAAACCAATTTCTTTTTATTGGGTTATATTGCTTATTCATTATCTTTGTTATGAAAATATAATGCATGTAGTGACATTTTATTACTTTATGATTCATTTAAATTGTTTTATTTAGATTTATATTTTATATACAAAATCCCTTAATTGTTTAATTCTTACTTCAATTATACAATCTTTGTAAGGAATTTCGTCTCAATTTCCACTCCATTGAGACATATTTGATATTATACACCAATTTACCTTTATGTGGGTTATATAATGATCCTTTGATATTTTTAACATTAATATAAATTCATTCATGATGATTAAAGTCTCAATTAATGTTTACACTTTCAGGGTGTTATAATTTAAATGTTACCAAAGAGGTAAGAATATATTTTCCAATATATATTTTTAGGATTGATCTTATTTTCATTGAAGGAGTATTATAATAAAACCTTTTTAAAATAAATAATTTGTTTATCCCTTGAATATTTATGGAGTATTCATGTTTTCATAAAATATTTCACCTTTTTGTAGCTTTAATCAATCAAATTAATATTAAAAATAAAATCTAATCTTATATCAATTTTTATCATTTATATTTTTTCTTAAATTTCAATATTTTTTTATATTAATTTAGAAAAGCCATTTTTATTAATCAAATGATTTTTTGATGATTATTTTATGTTATCCTTGGATTTTTAAAATGTTTTTTAAGAATATTTATAATTCTATTTTAAAGGTTCATTTTCAACTTTCTTTATAAAAAGACAAATGAAATGTTCCTTTTTAACTTAAATGAATTTAACGGATTTTCCAACCACTATAACTATTTTAAATTATTTAGTTTATTCTATAAGTTTTCAATGGTTTTAACTACAAAATTATTTAATGAAATATTATTTTAATATTTGTATTCCATTTGCATTATTTTTTCAAAGGAAATTTTTTGAAATATTAATTAAATTTTTTATCATGGCAAATTAATTTTAATTTTTAATGATTGACTAATTACCCAAAATTCTTATACAATATAGAAACAATATCAATTCAATTAATTGAAATATAAAATAAATTATTTTAAAAATATTATAAGTAATAAAATATGGATTAATTATTATGTTAAAATAATATTATAGATACATATAAAATTTTACAAATGTGTGAAATGATTATATTTATATTCAATCATTGCCTTTATGTATTTGACTTCAAATTAA
This sequence comes from Viscum album, assembly GCA_963277665.1. Classification (NCBI taxonomy): domain Eukaryota; kingdom Viridiplantae; phylum Streptophyta; class Magnoliopsida; order Santalales; family Viscaceae; genus Viscum; species Viscum album. The sequence goes on from OY728166.1 coordinate 307,313,228, forward strand.
ATGAATAGTTCGAAAAATGAAATTAATGACATTTTATGAAAATAACATTTTATTAAATTATTTGAAAATCATAAAAATATTTAATGAGGATAAGGGGAATAATATTTGGTCTAAAATATTATCCCCTGGACATTTATGAGTTGATTATCACCTTATAAGTAAATTTATAACCCTTTAACTTTTAAAAAGACATTACCACGATTATGTTTAAAATTTGTTATCCATGGGGTTAATCTTTATGAAAAGGTTTAAAATGAATATAAACCTATAAATTTTTTAATATTTGATAATATTAAGAATATATCCTCCGTATATTAAAAATATATTCCATTTTGTAACCATTTTATATGAGTTAGACACATATTCTATTATAATATTTTATAAATTTCCAACAGTTACCCTCTACTCACTTATAAAAGGACACCACTTATATCATTTCTTTATAAAAATATGATCCATATATCTTGAAAAAAAACCTAAAAATTAATCTTCTCATCATAATTAAACATGTTTTTCATATTTTTTTCCCAAAATACCAACACTGGGACTATTAAAAGGATATTTAAAGGAGCACTTTCAAAGAAGAGGTAATCATATTCTCCGAGCTCTTTTATTTTTCTTCTTATTTTACCACATATAATTATATAATAATAATTCCAATATTATAACACCATTATTTCACATATAATTATATGTTATTATGATTGTAACATTATATTCTTCATAATTTTCTCCAAAAAATGGGAAATAATACAATCGCCCATGTGTACGACGAATTACTATCTCGCGAACCAATGTAATTTGTTTTCATTTACCACCTAAAATGGATTTTTATAAATATATAAATAATTAATTTACCTGATATATATGGAATAAATATTTTTATTGAATTATAATATCACATATACCATCATAAATTCCAATCCGTAGGAAAATAATAATGTTGGTCGTGCGTACCACCATGAAGCGATGCGATTTATTTTTCATTTCTGATTTAAAAAGATGATAATAAGAATATATTTAATTAATATATATTATATATATTATATAATAATTATTATAGAAAGTATAATTATTATTTTCCTTTCTTTTTTTCCATCTTTCAAAAATTTAAAACATCATTTATGCGTACGTACAACATACCATATCCATAAATGGTGTAATTAATTTTTCTATCACTACTTTTTATAGAAGAGGATAAATATGTATAGTTAAAATAAATGATATTTATATAATTATAAATATTATAGAGATTATGTAACCATAATAAAAGTACAAGGATCAGAATTACCGAAGAAAAACCTGTATAAATAATAAAGTTGTTAACAACTGACATAATGATAATAAGAAAAGATTGTTAAGAATGGGTGATAATATATTATAAATAGATAACATATTACATTATATATATATATGATTACTTATTTTATGTTTAATAAATGTAAATTTTTTATACAGGAGGGTAAAATCACTTATAAAGCAATTCAAACTTTATATAATGGGTCTCTTAAATCAATTTCCATTCATTGGATTATACTTATAATTTATTCACTATTTTATGCCATGATTATAAGTGAAATGAAATATGATTGTATTATTTAGTATTTACACTTGTTTTTTGTGGATTTAATTGTTTTACACATAATCACTTTATTGGTTAATTCTCATATCAATGGTTTGATCTTTGTAAAGGATTTCATAACTCAATTTCATTTCATTGGGTTATATAACTTCTTTATTATCATTGATATGATAAGATTATGTGTGTATGAACTTTTATTATTTTATATTGTAGTTAAAATTGTTTTATTTGGATTTTAAATTAATAAACATAGTCACATAATTTATTAATTCTCACTTCAATAATATGATATTTGAAATGAATTTAGTCTAAATTTTCACTCCAATGATACATATTTGGTATTATAAAACTATTTAATTTTATGTGGGGTATATAATAATAATTTTATATGTTTAACATGAATATTTTTTTATTAATTATGAATATATTTTCAATTCATATTTACTCTTTCAATGGGTTACAATTCAGAAGTTACCAAAGATATAAGAATTTATTTTACAATCTCATTTTTTGGGATTGATCTTATTTTCATTAAATAAAATATAAAATATATCCTTTTAAAAATAGTAATATTTTCCTATAATCTGAATATTTAAGGATTTATCATGTTTTTAACAACTTTTCCCTCTTTTTTTCTTAAATTAAGAAAATAATTGGTTAAACAAAAATTTGATCTTATATCTCTTTTTATTGAGTATATTATTATTCCATGTCTATATTTTGGAAAATTTATTTACAGAAGTCATTTTTATTACACAAATAATTTATTAAGTACATTTTTATGTTATAATTTACGACTTTCAATATTTTAAAAAAATATTTATAATTTTTTTGAGATGTTAATTTTCAAATGTATTTACAAAAATTCAAAAGGAAACGATGTTAATGAATTTTATCATTATTATAACTGTTTTATAGTATTTATAATCTTTTACAAGTTTTAAATGGTTTTGAAAATAATAATTATTAATGAAATATTATTTTTAATATTTTTATTTTAATTCAATTTATTTCTCTAAAGGATATGATTTTATTATAAAACCTATATTTCTAATGAATCGATGGTTTCCTTTTATATATGATTAATTTTGTAGTTGTTAACTTTCTATTGAAAACATTCATTTCTCTTTGATATTTTGGAAATAAATTTCATTAAATATATATTTATTATTTTTATAATAGATATGATTATTTCCTAAACCTTAATCTATTTCCACATTTGGTGTTTTTCTTTGAATTTTCTTAAATTGACTAGGGAAATATTGATATTATGAAATCTTTACTCAATATAGAAATTTTTTGATAGGCCATATAATTATGAATTTAATTAATCCTTAAATATATTAGGAATGAAATAGACATACATTAATGGATGGGAATCAAAATTATATATCCCTTCGATGAATCGGCAAGTCTCATGAGACAAACCTGTTGGTTTTCCTTATTAAATTGGTTTTGGTGTATGCATACCCATAGTTTAATCTGTTATGGTGAAAGGAATTGGAAGTAAAGATATCATTATATCTTAGATAATGACATCCAAAATTGAGTATTTCATTCCTTTAGAATGTAATTATTATTAAACATGATAATAAATTTAAATTATCCCTTGATGCATTTCGTGCGGAAGTTATTGATTAAATGGAATGTGTTTTTAATCATTTACATTTTCATAATAATTATGCTGTATTTTCTCATGATAGATTCTATTTCATGTAACCCTTAATGATAACTTAATATCAGAATTTATTTGTTTTATTTCCCTATGATATGAATAAGGAATCTTTGAGTGATTTAAATGAGGCATAATATTAAATTTTACTTTGATTTATATTTTACTTCCAATGTATTATGAGAATAATATATGTATCCATTTTACAAAAAACTATGAAATTGATCAGTACTATGGGATTAGATCCCTTGTGTATAGAACCAATTTAATAAATTAAACACCATATCTTGGTTACTATATTTGGGGTCTTTACATTTGGCATCATAGGAAGTTTAGTAGAATCCTTGAGAACTATATTTAAGAAAACACCATTTAGGGAACCTAAACCCATGGAATACATTGTGGAAATTTTTTAGCATAGTCTAAAATTATGAAGTTTTGGTAAGGTATATATCTTGTGGTTTTCCTAGAAACAAATCCCACTCTAGGTAATACATGTGGTTGTGGTTTTGACACATATTCATTTATGTGTAATAATACTAAAAAGGGTTAGAAAAATATACCTCAACCATCATTAATGCACAGGGAGGGTTCCCTTACTAAGAACATAGTTTTACAAATATAGGGGAATATTATTTAATAAATTAAAATTTTATTTATGAACCATCATGAAGGATTTGAATAGTTTCTAACCACGATTGACATTGGATAACCCTATGGCATCTTACATTGAATATAAGGTGTCATGATTTATAAATCCTATAAGTTATTTTCATGATAATGTATTTTCCCACTATGAATATTGTTTCTCATATTATGTTTTTTAGTTTTATTCAATGTATGGAACCAAGAGGAATATTTTTAACACTGAATATGATGGAAAATGTGATGATTATGGGAAACCAAATTGGATTATCAATATAGTGAAATATATTTTGATTATTCCTAATTAGTTATCATGATATATGATTAATAACCTACAAATTAACAAAAAAATTAGGCTCTCAAAATATTAGATTAATAGAGTTCCCTAAGAGATCATGTGGTGGTGACCATGGAATAAGGAAGACTCAATTTATTTAATGTAATAAATTTGTAAAGAGACGCCATAGGGAATGACTCAAAGGAATGAAAAAATGATTTATTTCTATAAAATAACGACATAGATCATTTAATTTTCATGAAAAAATGAAGAGTGTTATGGATGGATATGAAGTTAAAATTAAGGTACTATTTAGAGTTCAATGCCTTATGCGTGGGGAATATGGGAATTATCTAAGTCAATTTTCTATTCCACGGGTTAAATCCTAGAATAATGAAGGACCTGTGATATTCTAATCATTATAGTTAAAGGATTAAAGTGTTTTTGTATTGGGATTATAGAATAATATTATAGAAGTGTTACCTCAATTGGATTATGGATATAAAAATCATGGGACATATAAGTATTATTCCATAGTATATTTTCATTGTGTACTTGAAAACATATTTTAAAAGGTATTGATAACCAAGAAAATCAACTTAGGGGTATTTTTATGTCGTTTAGTTGGGATAAAGATATTATTAACATTAATAAAGTAAATGGGATGCTATTTGTGACCATGAAATTGGTTAGTGATTGGATGAAAAAGTATTTTAGGTCATCTTTGATGATGTTTATTACATTTTTTGATTTATAGAAATAGTCTTTGATTTTTTTATGAATAAGGATTATGTTATTTTTAGGATCATTTATGTTTTCATGTGAGTATAACTTAAGAATTATGGATACCATAAAGGGTATATAAGTTTAAGGATTATCATAAATTCAAAATCATAGATACCCATTTTGATGTTTTCAGTGCTGTGGTTTTGTGGTGGATTGAAACTTTTATTGGGTTTTATTATGAATAATATATTAAAGCTTTTATAAACATTTTGGTTAGTATATGATTTGATTTGAAGTTAATTATGGTCTTTTTGATAGTGAGATATAGATGATCTTGATTAATAAAACATTGATTTATTGAAAAGATGATATTTTCATAGATATTTATGGTTAATCTAAGGACTACCTTTAGTTTGAGTATCTAAATTTTATCCAAGATATTTTGGTGTTAATTTCACAGTATTATAAGATTATGTTGTGTTTAATCACGGTTATTGATGCTATTTTTATTGATAAATCACGGGTCTGAGGTATATGTTACCTTTAGGTTCAACATATTCTTTTACATGAAATATAATTTGGGAAGAATGAAATTACACTTTCGGGGATGTATGTTAAAAGGTATTATATCACGTTTAATGTTAAAATATTCTTTAACTTATATGTTATTGAGATTATTTGGGATATAATTTATTTATTTAAGGAATTGTATCTGTTCAAACTTTTGTTTTATTATTTAATTCAAGTGATTAATGAATTATCTAAATAAATGAAGGTTTATTCATTTTTGATACCATCTTACATTGTGACAACCATTTTCGTTTTAGGAAATACATTAGGAATATCTTTTTTTTATTTTGTAGGTTATGTGATCCAAGGAGTTTATTTTTGTGATTCAGGTATGAAAAACTTATTTTGAATACTTATCGTTTGGAGTAAAATATGAGATTATAGTAAAAGTTGATTAAAGGATGAAATTTTAATTTTCAAGTAAGTATACTTCCTTATCTTCTTAGTATACATGTTAAATTAATTTCTTAACTCTATTAAATGGATCTTAAAATAAAAAATTTACTCTTTTAACAAAATTTTGGAATAACTGATGGTTTTTTAGCCTTAAAAAATAATTGTTTTCTATTTGTTAACATTATCATAGAAATGTTCTATGTCAGTCTCTATTAGTCCTTGGATGATATTTTTATCCTCCATGTGTATATTTAAACTTCAAACCAATATTCTCCTTATCTGGAAACATGGATATGTTATATTTCAGGTAACCTTTATGTCTCTCACTTTCCCTTTTCAAAGGATGATTTCTTATCACATTGTATGATGTTGGGTTTTAACAAATGTTTAACCTTTGATGACTGATATAAAATTTATAGGGAATAATTTATTTAAGGGGGGTAGAACTTAACAAACTTAAAATTTATTTTAAAATAATAATATGTTTGATAACTTTCTTAACACACAACACCGATCTCTATGCCAATTGAGATATATCATAAAAATATTATTATCGAAATGTGGCCATTATAACATAGTTGTTGGATTGGTAGTTATGAATATGTCTAATAGAATTGTGAAATGTATGTATAATGGTTCTAATCAATACTAATTTATTGATTAATTATTAGAAAATAAGCACCAAATATTTAGAAAATACATTTTATTGTTCGAAATATGTTTTATTCAAAAATGGATTTTATTTCGTTTTGTGAGAGAATATTATATTTTATTTCTAATTTTTTTAGAATTTAATTTTATTAAATAGGATAATTTTTGAAATAATCATATAAAAATTAATTTAGGGTTCTATTTTGGGGTTTTAAGGAAATGATTGATTTTTTGTGAATAGTGAAAAATACCGTTTTTTCATAAATTGTAATTTTGTTCATTAAATCAAGTAATTTAAAAGTCCCATTATATTTTGGATTTGGTATTAAAGTAACATTGTATCAATTGGATTTAAAATAATATAATTAATTCTATTATAATTGATTATATTCATGATTTTTATATAATTTAAATTTATTCTTAAAGAAACATTTTTCTAAAAACTATATTGTAGTGAGTTCTACATATTTATATTAAAATTTATTTATAAAAATTATAGAAATTTAATATTTAAAAATTAATATTATATATGGAATAAATAGATTTAAATTTAATAAATAACTCATTTTTATTTTGGAAATTATTAACAGTAACCGTGGTAAATATATGTCCCCTTGGTAAGGGTAAAATGAGTAAAATATGGTAAAAACTTTGGGATAAGGCGTTGAAATTTCTCTAAAACATTAATTTATCCTATTTTATTGTTGGAGTATAGTAAGTTATGTTAAATTATTAAAAATATGGAAAATTTTTGCCATTTGTATTTGATATTAACCTTTATATTACATTAATAAAATAATAAAATCATAATTTCAAACACTTAACTTTAATAACTCCAATATTTTTTCATAAGATTAAAATATGTAATGTTCAGTTTTAAATTTTAATTTTAAATATTAATTAATTTTAATTATCAATTTATTTATTTTAATTTTTTGGGATTGAATAGTTACCCTAAATTCTTACAAAATACCAACACTTTATTAATTCAATTAATAGAAAAATATAATAAATAATTTTAAAAATTATGAAAGTAATATAATTTGGATTAATTAGTATATTAAAATACATTTATAGATACATATGACATGTTAAATATTTTTTAAATTAATATATTTGAATTCCATATTTTTATGAATGTATTTAAATTCAAATTAATTGAATAGTGTTAGAAATAAAATTAATGATACTTTATGAAGATAATATTTTATTAAAACATTTTAAATCATACAAATATTGTAATAGGACAATGGGGATAAGATATTGTTTAAATATTTCAACCTTTTCAATTTTTTATCCAATTTATACATTATAAGTAAAATTATAACACTTAAAAAATTTAAAAGTTATTACCACGGTTAAGGTTAAAATTTGTTAACCGAGTGGTTAATGAAAATGATAATTTTTAAAATGATATTAAAACATATCCAAATTTAATTGAATGAAATATTTTTAACATATAGTCCTTAAATTCAAATCCATTCAATTTTGGAACCATTTTATCATGATTTAGGAACATATTATAGTATAATATTGCATAAATTTGCCAAAGTGCCCCTCCCATCACGTATAAAAGGAAAACTGTTCTCTATTTTATTTTCAATAATTGGTATATATATAGGCTAGAACCTAATAAATACTCTTATAAAATTTCTTATATAAGTTTTTTAGTGTATGGTATTCTCCGAAGACTATCCCTAGGTCCCTTAAGAGGAGATCTAAATGAGCTCCTTCAATGAAGATGAAATCCTCTTCACTAAGAATTTTCATTTTTATTCTTCTTTTTCCACCGTAAATTTTATAATAACCATTAAAATATAATATTAAAAATATCTCACATATAATAAGTTGCTAGTATGTTTATGGTATAATTTGTATCCATCTCATTCTCCATCAAACGGGAAACAAAACTATCACTCTTGTGTACTGCAGACTACAGCCTTGTGAACTGTGTAATTTGTTTTCAATTACCTCCTTACATGTATTGTTATAATGATGAAAATAATGAATATATATGATATTTATGATATATATTTCTGAATTATAATATCATATATACTTTTATACCTTCCAATCCTTTGGAAAATGATAACGTCGCTTGGGTGTACGTATGGACGACCATCTCCAAGAAGCGTTGTGATTTGTTTTTTAATTTCAGATTTACATGGGAAGTAAAAAGGTTATATTTAATGAATATATATATATGAGATATAAAATTTAATAATAATTAAGTAAGGGTGAATTATTATTTAACTTTATTTCATTCCATCCATCGAAAAGTCAAAACAACGTTCTTGCGTACATACAACCTACCATCTCTAAGAACGGTATAGTTTATTTTTATATCAATATTTTTTATGGATGAATATAAATATATAAAATAAATTTATTTGATATTTTTATGATTATTTAATTTTTTATATTATTTAACCATATTAAAATTATAGGGATCAGAATTACCAAATCAAAACATACATATAAAACAAAGTAGGTGACACCCAAATTAATGATAATTACAAAAGATTGTTAAAACAATGGGTGATAAGAAGTTATAAATGGATCATATATGATATTATATATATATATATATTATAATATATCTGTATAATAAATCTATATTTAGTATATAAGAGGTTAAAATCACTTATGAGGTAATTTGAACTTGAGGTAAGGGGTTTCTTAACTCAAATTCCATACATTGGATTATACTTATACTTCATTGAAAAGGTTATGCCATGATTATGTATGAAATGACATATTATTTTATTATTATATTTTCCACTTATATTTCTGGGATTTAAATTTGTTCCGCATAATCAATTAATTGATTAATTCTCACATCAATGATATGATATTTGTAAGTGATTTCATAACTCAATTTCTTTTTACTGGGTTATATTGCTAATTAATTATACTTGATACGATAAGATTATTTTTGAAGTTACATTTTATTACTTTATGATTTATTTCCACTTTTTTTATTTAGATTTATCTTTGATATACATAATAACTTATTTTATTAACTCTCACTTCAATGATACGATATTTTCAAGGAATTTAATCTTAATTTCCACTCCCCTAAGACTTATTTAATTTTATACACCTATTTAATTTTATTTGGGTTATATACTGATCCTTTTATATTTTTAACATGAATATAAATTTATTCATGATGATTAATGTTTCAATTCATGTTAAATCTTTTAAGGGGTTACAATTTAAATGTTACCAAAGAGGTAATAATTTATTTTACAATCTCTTTTTAGGATTGATCTTATTTTAATTGAAAGAGTATTATAATAAATCCTTATTAAAATAAATCATTTTTTATCCTATAAATATTTAAAGAGATTTCAAGTTTTCTTAAAATATTTACCCTTTTTTAACTTGAATCAATCAAATAAATATTTAAAATAAAATCTAATATTATTTCTATTTTAATGAGGTATATTTATATTAAATGTCCATATTTTTCAAAATTATTTTAAAAAAGTTATTTTTATTAATAAAATGATTTATTAATTAAAATTTTAATTTATCGTTAGTTTTTAAATGGTTTTAAAGTAATATTTATAATGTTTATCTAAAGGTTCATTTTAAAACTTTCTTTATAAAAAGACAAATTAAATGTTTCTTTTTATCTTAAACGGAGTTAAAGGATTTTCCCACTACCATAACCATTTTACTCTATTTAGATTATTTTATATGGTTTAAATGGTTTAATAATGAAAAATATTTAATAAAATATTATTTTAATATTTAAATTGTATATTAATTATTTCTAAAAAGGATATGATTTTATTACAAAACCTATATTTTTTATGAATCGATGGTCATTTTTTAACTCTTACTAATTTTGTGTTATTTAAATTATTATTGAAAGATTTAATTTCTTATAATTATTTCACATAATATTTCTCTTAAATTTATATATTCATTATATAATGGATATTATTATTCCCTAAACAATATTCCATTTCTATGTATATTTCATTAATTTGAAAGTTATTTGATTGACTGGGGGAATATTGATATTCCATATTATTTACTGAATACAGACATGTTTTTGACTTAGTATCTCATTATAAATTAAATTGATGATTCAATATATTATTAATGCATTGGACATATAGTGATGGGTGGGGCCCAAAATTATATAGCCCCTTGATGAATTTACTAGTCTCATGAGATAAACCAATTAGATAGCTTTATTAAATGAATTTTTGGTGTTTAACCACACATAGTTTAAACAATCTTAGAAAACATACTTTTAGTTAAAGATATCATGATTTATAAGATCACGATTTCAAATATTTATAATTTCCTTCATTGATAACTTAGTTATTATTACCCATGAGATTATTACATTGATATTATCTATGGATTCATTTTTTTCTCAAGTTACTAATTAAATCGATTGTGTTTTTATTTATTTACCTTATTATAATGATTATGAATTATTCACTCATGATATATTCAAAATTATAAATCACTTAATAAGTATCTAATATCCCCCTTTATTTGTTTCCTTTCCCTATGATATGAAGAATAAATATTTTAATGAGTTCAAGGACACAAAATATTTATGTTCACTATGTTTTATATTTTATTTCCAATATAATATGGGAATCATGTATGTATCTAGTTTACCAAGACTCCTAAATTGACCAATAATTTTGGTTCAGATATATTATATCTATTACCAATTTTATAAAGTAACATCTGGCTCTCTAAAACTATAGTTTGAGGTCTTTACATTATCACCTTCCATATTATTTATAACTAATATCTTAAGATCCTAATGATCAGTAGACCTAAAAAATTTCAACAAATAATGTATCATCAATTCATTCGAGCTAGCTGTCACGACCCGCCTTCACCAAAAGGAGGGAAGAGTCAGCAGGTTGCCAGGCCTTTCCTTCTTTAAGTTTAAGGAGAGATAATGACCCCCGAAACCCGCCTTCAATAGGTCCCGGAGTGGCGACTAGCACCAAGGGTATAGGAAATTCTCGCGAATGGAAGGCATTGCCCTTTTTATTTCATAGGATCGAAAGATAAGGAGGAGAAAACCCAACAACACCAAGGTAGAAAAAAAATTAAAGCCAAAAGTAAACCATTCCCACATGCATGTTTCAAAAGTGAAAGCCACAAAATGCAAAAGGTGACTACAAGGTAAGTACCAAAAGAAAAAGAGAAACAACTGCAACTGCTCCAAAGGTCCGAGCTAGTAAGGTCCTGCGTGATCCCCGAAGTCCTCCTGGAAACCTGAAAGCAGTTTTATATACGTAGGGTGAGCATACAAGTACACTCAGTAGGGAAAACCAAGACTCTCGTGCACAAGTGGGGGAATGTACTAAAGTCCCGTGAGAAAAGAGAAGAACCAGAAACTAACAAGGAAACTATCCGTCCCAGGCCTCACCAAGGCTCGCTCCCCAAATAACTCAAGTCAAGTAATATATATATAAGAGAACATCGATGTTTGGGTACCCCGCACCACTTTCCCACTGGTTATTGAGACATCCTACGCATCGGACCAATCCCGCCATTCTCACCGCAGTCCCACTGCCACACCCGCCCGCACACACCTGGGCCACAACCACACGCAGTCCCACTGCCGAATCCCGCCCGCACACACCTGGGCCACAACTACACGCAGTCCCACTGCCGAATCCCTCCCGCACACACCTGGGCCACAACTATCATATGTAACCATGCCTGCAAACACCTAGGCCAGAGTAACTACCGCCATGCCCGAAGACACCTGGGCCTCATCCCGAAGACACTTGGGAAACCACCTGCCGCAAACACCTGGCCAACCACCACAACACCCCGCCCGGAGGTTCTTGGGATAATAATGGACTTCAGGCCATCACAGCCTGCCCGAAGATACTTGGGCTATCCGGGAAAGGGAGCAGAAAATGAGCTAATAACAAGCCACTAAGGATAGTGTTGGGAAAACACCCTTCCCCCAAAAATGGGGGTGTTCGGCACTGAGTGCTCAACTTGGGTGGGGCGCGAATAAGAAACACAAAGCTACAAGTATAGATATAGGTAACAAACACTCACCCAAAGCTTAGGTTTTCCTAGCCAACCTACAGAACACACCACTGCACCCAAGTCACAGTTCACGACCCTTGCCCACAAAACCATTTGTCCCATTCTTGTCCCACATTCAGTCAAAATGTTCAATTAATTTTAAGCACTACTAGGCAACTACCATAAGCATAACCAAGGAAAGCGTCAAAAGCAAGGATCAACCAAAACACTCACACCCGGTTCTGTTAACAGAGGATCTCTCCCCAATTTGTGATATTTTAAGTAACCACCCGGATTTAAAACTCACAACCACCGAATCCATACCAACAGGAGATCCCATCCCCAAATTCACACAGCCACCGAGAGTATAAACAGAACATGGGATCCCATCCCCTCCCACATTTCCAGAAATCGGCCCGAAAGGAAGACAACAAACCACCGTTACCAACACAAGTCAGGAATTTTCAGATTTAAACGACTTAACACACTCCATGATTTCAAATTCCGTGTGTTCTAACCGGGAGTTATCACAGAAGGGTTGATCCTGGTGCTTTCAATTATTCAGACGGATATACGTGATTAACCAATTTCACAGCAGGAGTTCACAATTCATCAATTCATTTAAAACATCACGAGGGGATTTATCAGTGCACATACAACGACCACCAACGGCCTCAATTCTCAGAAAACATAAGCCAGCACAACTAAAAAGGATGATCACAAGATAAGGCATAAACAACGATCACAACCCCTTCCCCTTCTTTAACCAGTTATTATCTTTATTTAAAGGCTCAACCATTTCTCATGAGAACAAAAGATAACGCCCACCGCGCATGATGCACAGAAGTGAGAGACGAAAGAAATTCCCTACTTGTTGATAGATGATCGACGTTTAGGCCGGGAGCGCGGAACTTTACGGATAACGACGCGGCGGTCCCAATGCACCAGAAGAGCCACGATCGAAGAAGGGGGGAAACCACGGCCTAACCCTTAATTTATAAGAGCCGGGAACGGTTGAGATAAAAACGCCGAACCGCGTAAGACGTGGAAGTCGTGGGTTGACCACGCGGCTTGACTCATCATTAATGGTGCTGAGTGGTTTAAACCGACTCATGAATTAATGAAGCATTTAATTAAAACTTTTGTGCGCGTTTCGGGTTTCCAAGACATTTTCACGCGGCAGAATAGGGTTTAAAACCCAATTTGCAGAAAAAGAGCGTTACTGGAACAACATGGCAGGGTCGGGCGACGTCGGCCGGTTCCGCCGATCGGTCACACCGATCGGTCTCACTGATCGGTCTCACCGATCTGTACCCCTTAAGGATCCGGATTTTTGCAAAGGAAGGGACCAGGGGGGTCTGGGTCATCACATCAGATACCTCTTAAACGATTCTCGTCCTCGAGAATCACAACAAACCAGAAGGAAGGAGAGGGTCCGAACAACCATCTTCGAAAGATACCTCTTAGGAGTGAACCTCTGCTAACTAAAAACACTCTCCTGACAAGAACTAAGCAACACACCACGCCAAACAGCCCGGTCATGCGGGTTTGGGGAGTTCCCCTCCCCCATGTCAAGATATTATCCGCTTTGGGTGGCACTGACTCGCCCGCACTGGTTTAATCGCATCCACCTTAATGCGTCTTGATTAGGGGTCGGGTTCCCTCTTCCCTTTAGACGGGGTTTTTCACACATAACAGAGGAAAGGGAATAGTACATTTCATAGCCAAAAGTCAAATGTTCTACCACAACAGGTACAAAAAGGAACAAAGCTCAAAACAACATGGGGTATTGGGCACGCATCTGTGCCTCCCTCTCCCACGTACTATCTTCGAGGCCGCCATGTCTCCATAATACACGAACCAAGCCGATGGTTCGTCCACGAAGCACTTTCTCCTTGCGATCCTCGATCCTGACTGTCCGTTCCTCGAAGGTCGTGTCTTCTCCCACATCTAGCTCTCCCCAGTTGATGACATGAGAGTCATCATGTAAGTACTGACGAAGCTGGGAGACATGGAAGACGTCATGGACCCTTTCCAACTGAGGTGGTAGGGCCAGCTGATATGCCACCTCACCAACTCGCCTCAGCACCTCGAAAGGTCCGATGAACCTAGGGGAGAGCTTACTCCCCTTTCCGAACCTCCGCTTCCCCCGTCGAGGGGAAACCTTCAATAACACATGATCTCCCACCTCGAACTCCAAGGGCCTCCTCCGACGATCAGCATAAGATTTCTGCCGATCCTGAGCTACTTTCATCCTCTCCCGCACTAGCTGGACTTTCTCCGTGGTAATCTACACTACTTCTGGTCCATGAGTACCAGTCTCACCAACCTCTGCCCAGCATAAGGGTGAACGACATGGTCTTCCATACAAAGCCTCAAAAGGAGCCATGCCGATAGTAGAGTGGAAGCTGTTGTTGTAGGCAAACTCTACTAAAGGCAAGTGTTGTACCCATGATCCTCCGAAATCCAGAACACATGCTCGCAGCATGTCCTCCAACGTCTGGATTGTCCGCTCTGTCTGTCCATCAGTTTGAGGGTGAAAAGCAGTGCTAAGGCGTAGCTGGGTTCCAAAAGCATGCTGTAACCCCTTCCAGACTCATGAGGTGAACCGAGTGTCCCGATCTGAGACGATAGTCTTCGGAACTCCATGAAAACGCACCACCTCATCCACGTACCTCTGTGCTAAGGTACTCACAAGTCCTGACTCCTTGATAGCTAAGAAGTGAGCAGATTTTGTCAATCGATCCACCACTACCCAGATAGCATCATGCCCGCCCTGAGCTCTGGGTAGTCCCTTGACGAAGTCCATCGAAATGTCGTCCCACTTCCACTCGGGAACATCTAAAGGATGCAACAAACCACCAGGAACACAGTGTTCAGCCTTCACCTGCTGACACACCAGGCATTTAGCCACAAACTCTACCACTGCCCGTTTCACCCCGGGCCACCAAAACTGTCCCCTCAGGCCTTGGTACATTTTCGAAACACCCGGATACACTGCCAAGGCTGAGCTATGGAACTCACGAAGGACTTCATCACGCATCACCTCTGGAACAAACAACCTCCCATGAAAGAGCATCCGATGTCAGCTGTCCTCCGACCATCCTTCCGGAGCGTTCCCCTGATCGACACGATCCCGCAACACTTCCACCTCAGGATCTCCCCACTGAGACTCCTCCACTTGTAGAAACAGAGACGACTGCACTATCATCTGATATAGGCAGCCTCTGCCACTATCCATCTTTGCATCCAGGTGTAAGGAAGCCAACTCCTCCATTGCCTCCCAGGCATTTGCCGACTCTCGGACCGCATCCTTCTGTGTCCTCCTGCTCAAGGCATCGGCCACCACATTGCCCTTGCCCTCAGTATAAGAGATTTCAAAGTTGTAGTCCTGGAGGAACTCCACCCATCTCCGTTTTCGTAAGTTCAAGTCCCGCTGGGAGAAGATATAGCGCAAGCTCTTGTGATCGGTGAAGACCACAAAGCGCTCCCCAAAGAGGTAATGTCGCCACAGCTTCAATGCGAACACTACCGCTACAAGCTCCAAGTCATGGGTGGCGTAGTTACGCTCATGGGGGCGTAACTTCCTGGACCCGTAAGAGATCACCCCTTGTTGCTGCATCAACACGCATCCCAGGCACTGTCCTGAAGCATCACAAAATACCTCATAGGCCATCCCTTCTTCCGGTAATCTCAACACTGGGGCACTAACCAGCTTTTATTTTAGGTAGCTGAAGGATGACTCACATTGCTCGCTCCACACGAAAACCTGGTCCTTCTTGGTCAAAGCCGTCAAAGGGGATGCTACCCGGGAGAAGTTGGGTACGAATCTCCGGTAGTAGCCTGCCAGTCCGAGGAAACTCCGAACTTCCGCCACATTCTTGGGTGCTGCCCAAGAAACAACTGCCTCAACCTTTGATGGGTCGACTGCTACCCCCTGCTCAGACACTACATGCCCGAGGAAGTGCACTTCTCGTGTCCAGAACTTGCACTTTGACAACTTCCCGTAGAGCTGGTGCTGTCGGAGGACTTCCAAAACTATCCTCAGGTGCTCTGCATGGACCTTTTCTGGCCTTGAATAGATCAGGATATCGTCGATGAATACCACCACAAACCGATCCAGATACTCCTGAAAGATGGAGTTCATAAGCCCCATGAACATGGCCGGGGCGTTCGTAACACCAAAGGGCATGACCACGAACTCGAAGTGCCCATACCAGCACCTGAACGCCGTCTTCGGGACGTCGCTATCCTTCACCCTCAGCTGGTGGTACCCGGATCGCAGGTCGATCTTCGAGAACCATCATGCCCCCTTCAGTTGGTCGAAAAGATCATCTATCCTCGGAAGAGGGTAGCGATTCTTGATCGTTACCTGATTCAGCCTCCTGTAGTCGATGCACAACCTGAGGCCACCATCCGCCTTCCTTGCGAACAAGACCGGAGCACCCCACGGTGACACACTTGGATGAACATAACCCCTCTTCATCAGATCGTCAATCTGTATCCGCAACTCCTGTAGCTCCGAAGGTGCCATCCGGTAAGGAGCCATCGAGATTGGTCGAGAGCCGGGCTGCAGGTCTATCCCGAACTCGATATCACGTCGAGGGGGTAGATTCGTCACCTCCTCAGGAAAGACGTCCATAAACTCACGAACGATCTCTGGTACTTCCACCATTTCCGCATCTACTGATCCTATCGTCAGTTCGGTCAACAGGGAGAGGAGAGGTTCCTCCCTCCTGTTTCCCTTCGGACAGCTCCGCTCGCCGGTGAAGGTAACACGCTGGCCATCCAATCCTGAGAACACCACTCTTCTTTGGAAACAGTCGATGACGGTGCACACAGAAAATAGCCAGTCGATGCCTAGGATGACATCGTACGGCCGAATCTGTAGCAGGAGGAGATCCCTAACCGACTGATGTGGCCCTAACATCAGTCTACATCCCCGAAAAACGAACAGCAAGTCGGTCTGACCTCCAACTGGTGTGCTCAACACCAGGGGCACTGGAAGTATCTCGGCATCTAGACCCAAGGCACGGGCTAGACTGGGTGCAACAAAGGAGTTCGAAGCTCCGGTATCGAACAAAGCATAAGCAAGAGTGCTAAACACATTGATCGTACCTCGAACAACCTCTGACCCTGCTGGAACCGTTGCCTTTGCGATGTGTAGCTGTCCACGCACAGCTCCCCTGCCCCTCGGCTGTCGGCCACCTCCCCGACCACGCCCTGGTCGAGGTCCCTGGGGAGCGCCCTGAGGTCGGCCTCCTCCTCCAACGTCTGCCTACGGAGGAGCGGGAGCTTGCTGTCCCTGCTGCTGCTGCCGGAAGTGTCTGGCTGGAAACTGCTTCTGTGGCGGATGCTGGGGATGACTGCCACTGCTGTACTGCACCCGATCGGGGCACTGACTCCGGAGATGTCCAGGGCTCCCGCGGATGAAGCACCGTGGTCCCGAGCCTGAAGGAAAAGAACGTGGGCCAGGGGATCGAAACTGAAACTGATGCGGCCTGCTCCCTGTGGGTCGGAACCTAGAGGGTCCCGATGCTGGAGGCCTGGTGCTGACGGCCTTCCCCTTCGATGGTCCCAGCTGGATCCCTTCTCGTGACACTCCGCCCAGAGCGTGCATCCTTTCCACCACTTCGGCCTTCTTCTGAACCTCTAAGAATGTCGGAAGGGTAAAGGGGGTAACAACATACTGGAGGGAGGGTCGGAGTGCCTCCTCCAAATGTCTTTCCCGAGACTCCTCATCGGGAAAGAGGTCCGGAGCAAAACGCAGGAGGTCCTTGAACTTGATTCCAAGTTCCCTCACGGACATGCTCCCCTGCTGGAGGGAGAGTAGCTCCTGCCTCTTCTCCGCCTTCATTGTCGAGGAGAGGAACTCCGCCCGGAACTCCTTCTCGAAGTCCGCCCAAGCAACCTCAGACTCCTTCCTACTCCCCAGGTGAAGCATCCACCACTGACGTGCCGCTCCTCGCATCTGGCTAACATCCAGAGGAACCCAGTACTCGGTCGGGGCCCGAATCAGGCCGAAGGCTATGATTAACTCCTCTAGCCAGCCTTCCGTCTTCATATCGGAGGTGCTGCCCTCATACTTCTCGAGGGCCTATCGCTGGAAGGCTCGGAGAGTCTTCTGCCACTGGTCGTCCTCTTCCTCTCGATCAGCTCTCTGCCGATTGGCCAAAGTAATTGCAGGAGTCTCGATCGCCTGTACCACACATGGTCGCCTTCCAGGTGCCATAGCTGCAAGGTAAACAAGGAATGCCTAAGCCCAAGTAGTGCAGAATATCGTTCTTAAAACTTCTTAAGATTTAATTTATTCTTAATTCCCAAAACATCCCAAAAACACAAGAACACAAGTCATTATGATGCATGTACCTTTCCTAGGGTCTCTACCCCGCAATCAGTGTGGCCTCACTTGGTCGTTTGGTAGGCCCAGAGTCCTTTCATCGGATCACGGGGGGCCCTAAAATCCTGTGTCCTAGCCGGTCTTCCCTGGCCTAATTCACGCTCCAAGGTCACCCAACACCGTTGCCTTACCATCCCATGCAATCCTCACTGTGCCTAACTCCAGACTCCATCCTATCTATCAACATCGCTCTGATACCATTCTGTCACGACCTGCCTTCACCAAATGGAGGGAAGAGTCAGCAGGTTTCCATGCCCTTCCTTCTTTAAGTTGAAGGAGAGATAATGACCCCCGAAACCCGCCTTCAATAGGTCCCGGAGTGGCGACTAGCACCAAGGGTATAGGAAATTCTCGCGAATGGAAGGCATTGCCCTTTTTATTTCATAGGATCGAAAGATAAGGAGGAGAAAACCCAACAACACCAAGGTAGAAAGAAAAGTAAAGCCAAAAGTAAACCATTCCCACATGCATGTTTCAAAAGTGAAAGCCGCAAAGTGAAAAAGGTGACTACAAGGTAAGTACCAAAAGAAAAAGAGAAACAACTGCAACTGCTCCAAAGGTCCGAGCTAGTAAGGTCCTGCGTGATCCCCGATGTCCTCCTGGAAACCTGAAAGTAGTTTTATATACGTAGGGTGAGAATACAAGTACACTCAGTAGGGAAAACCAAGACTCTCGTGCACAAGTGGGGGAACGTACTAAAGTCCCGTGAGAAAAGAGAAGAACCAGAAACTAACAAGGCAACTATCCGTCCCAGGCCTCACCAAGGCTCGCTCCCCAAATAACGCAAGTCAAGTAATATATATATAAGAGCACATCTATGTTTGGGTACCCCGCGCCACTTTCCCACTGGTTATTGAGACATCCTACGCATCAGACCAATCCCGCCATTCTCACCGCAGTCCCACTGCCACACCCGCCCGCACACACCTGGGCCACAACCACACGTAGTCCCACTGCCGAATCCCGCCCGCACACACCTGGGCCACAACTACACACAGTCCCACTGCCGAATCCCGCCTGCACACACCTGGGCCACAACTATCATATGTTACTATGCCTGCAAACACCTAGGCCAGAGCAACCACCGCCACGCCCGAAGACACCTGGGCCTCATCCCGAAGACACATGGGAAACCACCTGCTGCACACACCTGGCCAACCACCACAACACCCCGCCCGGAGGTTCTTGGGCTAATAATGGACTTCAGGTCATCACAGCCTACCCGAAGATACTTGGGCTATCCGGGAAAGGGAGAAGAAAAGGAGCTAATAACCAGCCACTAAGGATAGTGTTGGGAAAAACACCCTTCCCCCAAAAATGGGGGTGTTCGGCACTGAGTGCTCAACTTGGGTGGGGCGCGAATAAGAAACACAAAGCTACAAGTATAGATATAGGTAACAAACACTCACCCAAAGCTTAGGTTTTCATAGCCAACCTACAGAACACACCACTGCACCCAAGTCACAGTTCACGACCCTTGCCCACAGAACCATTTGTCCCATTCTTGTCCCACGTTCAGTCAAAATGTTCAATTAATTTTAAGCACTACTGGGCAACTACCATAAGCATAACCAAGGAAAGCGTCAAAAGCAAGGATCAACCAAAACACTCACACCCGGTTCTGTTAACAGAGGATCTCTCCCCAATTTGTGATATTTTAAGTAACCACCCGGATTTAAAACTCACAACCACCGAATCCATACCAACAGGAGATCCCATCCCCAAATTCACACATCCACCGAGAGTATAAACAGAACAGGGGATCCCATCCCCTCCCACATTTCCCGCAATCGGCCCGAAAGGAAGACAACCAACCACCGTTACCAACACAAGTCAGGAATTTTCAGATTTAAACGACTTAACACACTCCATGATTTCAAATTCCGTGTGTTCTAACCGGGAGTTATCATAGAAGGGTTGATCCTGGTGCTTTCAATTATTCAGCGGGATATACGTGATTAACCAATTTCACAGCAGGAGTTCACAATTCATCAATTCATTTGAAACATCGCGAGGGGATTTATCAGTGCACATACAACAACCATAAACGGCCTCAATTCTCAGAAAACATAAGCCAGCACCACTAAAAAGGATGATCATAAGATAAGGCATAAACAACGATCACAACCCCTTCCCCTTCTTTAACCAGTTATTATCTTCATTTAAAGGCTCAACCATTTCTCATGAGAACAAAAGATAACGCCCACCCCGCATGATGCACAGAAGTGAGAGACGAAAGAAATTCCCTACTTGTTGATAGATGATCGACGTTTAGGCCAGGAGCGCGGAACTTTACGGATAACGACGCGGCGGTCCCGATGCACCAGAAGAGCCACGTTCGAAGAAGGGGGGAAACCACGGCCTAACCCTTAATTTATAAGATCCGGGAACGGTTGAGATAAAAACGCCGAACCGCGTAAGACGTGGAAGTCGTGGGTTGACCACGCGGCTTGACTCATCATTAATGGTGATGAGTGGTTTAAACCGACTCATGAATTAATGAAGCATTTAATTAAAACTTTTGTGCGCATTTCGGGTTTCCAAGACATTTTCACGAGGCATAATAGGGTTTAAAACCCTATTTGCGGAAAAAGTGCGTTACTGGAACAACTTGGCAAGGTCGGGCGACGTCGGCCGGTTCCGCCGATCGGTCACACCGATCGGTCTCACCGATCGGTCTCACCGACCCGTACCCCTTAAGGATCCGGATTTTGGAAAAGGAAGGGACCAGGGGGGTCTGGGTCATCACACTAGCTAAATCAAATAAATATTTATTGGTATGTGAATATTATGGAAATTTAGGATTGTGTCTTGGTGATTGATGGTGGGTAAATTTTGATGGTTAGGTTTGGAATTTTTGTAGCGTTACAAGGTTAGTTTTAGTTTATATGGAATGGTTTTCAAGAGGTATTTAGTTATAAAGTAATATTCATTAATACTTTTATTTGTTGGAGTGATATTACAATTCTTAGAAATTCACAAGGATCATCTACTCTGAAATTTATTAGTGGAACATCCCATATTTTTTATTTTTAAGGATTTGTGTAAAAAAAAGGGTTGAGAAGGAGGGTAAGTTTATGAATAGGAAAATTCGATGTGATATAGACATTATTAGTGTAAGGGAAGGGTTTTTGAGGTGTGAAAAGTATAAATTAAAGAGAATATTGAATTAAATATAGGCATAATTGAAGATGTTGGGATGAAATTTTAGTGGTTGTGATTGGTGGAGTTGGAAGTTCAAGGGAAGATTTATGATTAAATCATTGTGGCCTTTTGGTTTCATATTAATTTTTCTTTAACTAGGAAAAATCAGGATATGGTTTAGTCAACAACGCGATGTGATCAGATGATTTTCAATTTGAGATATGGTATTTTCTAAAACCACATGTTTAAACCATGATGTGCATTTTACCCATCACGGCTTTAGATTAGGTTTAAAATTTTAGGTTTTGGTAAAATTCACAATGAAATGTTTTTTATTTCCACATAACAATGAGTGTGGGTTCCAAAATAAAATAATATATAAGGATCT
The DNA here is from genome assembly GCA_963277665.1 of Viscum album. Classification (NCBI taxonomy): domain Eukaryota; kingdom Viridiplantae; phylum Streptophyta; class Magnoliopsida; order Santalales; family Viscaceae; genus Viscum; species Viscum album. Next base: position 307,335,715 of record OY728166.1, read on the forward strand.
CCCAATAAATGGTTCACATAATTTATTAAATAAAAATTCATATATGTTATGTTCAAGGGGTAAAAAACTATTCTTTACATCATATATTGTCTAGAAAAATTTAGAATGATCTATGAGTAATAAAAATAATGAATTTAGTTTTTCATTATTTTTTAGTAGTATTTAAATTTTGGTTATGAGAAATGGTCATTTAAAACTAGGTTGGATGATTCATAATTTGTGTTACAAGTATAGAAAACAAGATTAAAGGGTTGCCCATGATGTGTTTTATGTCATTTTTTCTAGAAAAGTTAATTTTTTTATAACTATGGTAAACCATGATATGGTTTTTCTTATTTTATCACTTTTATAAGTTGGTTAAAGGAAAATTCATAGGGAAATGTTGTCGGTGTATTGGGCATGGTTCTAGGTATAGGGAGGTTGAAAAAATGGACAATGGAACATGGGGTTTTCCCACATTATGGTTTGAATATATTTCATTTCACCATACTGGGAAAATAATTCCACCATAATATGTTTCTTCCCTATGATTGAGGTTTACATAGAAAAATAGTTAGAAAAACGAATATGGTTAGGGTGTTTTGGTCATTTTTCATCCCTATAACCTCACTCACAAATAGAACTCATTCTATAAGTTGAATAGGGTTTAATGAAATTTATCTAAAATCTGATGTTAAAATCATTTTTAATATTGGTTACTAGATAAGCAATGTATTGGTCCCAAAAAAGGATTACACCCTAAGAGGTGGGGTAAATCAGGGTATTTCAGTTTTTAAAATATATCCCTTGAAAAATATCTTGCTCTATAGTAATTGGGAACACCTTTCTCTTCATAACATGTGATATGATATAGTGAAAAATATAAAATAGAGACACATACTATTTTAATTCGTTTAAAAAAACTGGATAATCCAATGATTGTTTATGAAAATGTGCATGTTCACCAGAATCACTAATTCTAACTTCTTTGGGGTCATAAATTTTGGAGTACTTGAACAGATCCTCCTGGTTTACACCCACAGACAAGGGTAATCTCATTTCTCTATATATAGAATGGAGTACACTGAAAATCATGTAGCTTCCATATCTTTCCACAAATAGAGATTTATATTACATTCAGGATGGTGTATCACTAAGCTTTACCATCTTCTATATAGAGGAATTCACGAAAAATTACTAGCGAGAGGCCTCATAGAAAAAATATTTCTCCATTTATTCATATTTCCAGCATTAATCTAGAATCACTATAACTTCTTAGGATACATTTATTTTCATATATCCTTCTCTAAAAAACTCCTCTCTTTTTCTAGTATCTTTTACCATGATACAATATATACACCTATTTTGGAAAAATATATAGATTATTATAGATATATTATTGTCCACATTTTTATCAAGAAACATCACCATACTTTTTAGTGAAAATTCATTTTAAAAGTGGTAGGTCCAGTTTTCTATTTTTTGTGATAGATAAATTAGATTAAAAATTAAATGAAATAACCCTTCCATGATAAAATCTTCATCTACAATTTGATTCAAAAATTTAGGCCAACTCATGTATTTAAAATACACCAAAAATTCTTTGTAGTATGCTCCATGTTTCCACCAAATCTCTTCAATTACACGGTATGTGTGGTCTATTAATTATCAACACAATCATCACTAAAATTTCGTTAAAATAATTAAAAAACATAAAAAATTATTACTTAATACATGGTTTTGTTCTCCCCATTATTGGATGGATGATTAATTAATCATATGTTATGATTAATAAAATTTTTCATAGAAACTAATAGCTAACTTCTCATAAAATTTAAAAAAGGTATCAATGATTAATATATAACTTCTAATGAATCATATGTAGGGGATGAATTATATTTAGTATAATGTAACTTGTACACCAACATTGGTCGATCATACGAAGCTGATAATGACTCATATAGAGAGGGTGATCAAATATATATAAATGGAAATGAATCGAACATGTAGTTAATAATTTATACACAGATGATATATGATATATGAATAGAAATAAATGACTCTTATTTTATATAATTTTATTTATATAAATTAATTGGGAAAATTATAAGACTAGGTGTTAAGGCAACATGAGATTCTGAGGGTCGGTGTGTCCAAAACAACATGTTGAAAAATGTTAACCTTTTAAAAAATCATGCAATAATTTTTTATTTAAACTAGAATGACTTTTAAATGGGTGACTGAATCGGAAATCCTAGTGAACCAACACGTTAAGAACAATATGATTAACTTAGGTGGGGTCTAACATCATCTAGCATGGGCCCGGAAAAATAGTTAGTTTTTGGATGTACCAACAATAAAATATTTTATTGAGACGTAGTAAGGGATTACTTGTTTATATGAAATTTTTTAAAGAAATAATGGTTATAGTCATAGAATTGTAATTCCTCTTACAAGAGGAGAAGGAGCTCTCCCAAAAAAAAGTTTGGTTGACCGAGAATTGGTTACAACGTATAAAAGATATGATCTTGGATCGAAGATTGACAGATCGAAAAATGATGATGACACAACTTCTCCATTCATCAATGAACAATACATATTCCAAGTAGGGTGTTTGATCTCATTGTGATTTTCTTTCCCCTTCTTAGACACAACAATGAATATAGTGTAACCAATGAACATGTTGATCCATGGTTTGATCATTCTTGCAGGATGGTTAAATTCTGGGGTTTACGGGTGATAGATCATTATGATTATCCTTATCGTTCATCTTAATTCCTTTTAACAAGGGATAATCGAGGCCAAAATGAAAAAAGACCATTATCTATCCTTCAGGTTCTTTTTTTCTTCTCTTCACCCCATTCCTCATGTACTTATCATTCTTTATGATTGTATGAGTTGATGATTTTTGTACCTTTGATTCGTGGTGCAATAACCCGAAACCAAGGATCTAACACCCCCAACCTCACCATAGACGCGCGATGGGGAAGGCACGATGAAATTTGGTCACAGAAGTAGCTTATAGAGGAATAAGGAAGTGGGGCACAGCGGTTCCCAGAGTAGTGGCTCCAGTTAGTCTACGTGGGCCACTGGTGGGGTGGCAGGCAGAGACAGTAGGATGCAGCTCAATGGGGATGGTCCAGGTGGAGTACGAGGATAGGTTGACAAGCCAAAATTGATAACAAGTCTTGGTCTATGTGGTACCGTGTGAGATCATGTGGCTGAAGCGGTGACATTGCCGAAAGCCTGGGGAAATGATGAGGATGGGCCGCATCCAAGGCAGGCGGGCCTCATGGACCCTACAACAGTAGTAAATCCATGGGGAAGGTAGATGGTGGGCCGACGACGTAAAAGAGGTGCGGTACCACGTGGAGCTGGTCCTCTCCAGTGGCCCGATAGTATGGACCAAACGGGCTTGGGTTGGGTCGGATGGTGGTTTGGGTCATGTCATGTGGGTCGGATCGGGCCCAGATCGGACCCTTGGTCAGACCATTTTTATAAAAAAAAAGTCGTAACATCCAAACCGTGTGTCCATTTCACATGCCATTTATGGTGTTGGGACCCTTGAAATGAGATCATCCTTTTGAGTTAATCTAAGTGAGTTATTGTAGATGTTTTAATAAGACCTAATGGATTGAAGAGTAGGTTCTCTCGATCCAAGTTCTCTGTGAGTGGAATCCTACGACCGGTTGTGTCTAGATGTCTACGTGACTTGGGGGCTTCATGACTTGTTGACAATCTATTTGTCATCGACAATTCATGTGTTATCAACACTCCTTATTTTATTGACACTCATTGTGTTATCGAAACTCCTTGTGTTATCGAAACTATGTGTATTATCGACAAAATGTGTTTTAGAAACAATCTCTGAGTTACCGATACTGGGTTTTCTATGGACTACATCTAATAATATATTTTTTCATGCTATAGAATTATACCTGTGTGATATGGCTATAATTTTGGTGTTTCCTTTGTGGGATACCGTATATTTCATTGTGGTATAGTTTTTGTATTTATTTGGGGTATACTTCATTTATTTATTTATGGTGTACTTCATGTATTTCATAGTGGAATTTCTTTTTGGTTTCAGGGTGTCCTACTGAGTATTATTTTACTCACCCCTACACAATGTTTTCACACACGTGTCATGTCTTGTGTAGATGATCGATGCATGACAATGTGCTAGGTGTACCAGGACAAAGTTGTAGTTAGAGTGATGAGATAGATGAGGTTTTCTCTTACAGATTCAAACAGTTTTCCTACACCTACACTTCCGGTAGGATTTTCTACGGATGAGTTTCATGAACATGTGTATTCATGTTGATAGAATCTTTCATTGGTGGGATTATATTTTGGACCTATATACTTTCCATCTTTCCTACTATCGTACTTTGTAGTTGGTATATTAGTGTATTGATGTATTATCAACTTAGTTTTTCTATATTTCAGCATTTTGGGATTGAAGTTGTGTGTGTGTGTGTATAGGTACTTAGTCAAATGCCTCCCATTTGTGGGATATTCCGACTTGGTGCTAGTCGTGAGCCCCAGTGCGATTGGTGGTGGGATTGGTGTTGTCACATAATAGGCCCCTTGGGGAATGGTTGTGGGAGAGTGTATTCAGTGGGGTCGATTCTACTTAAGTACCGAGAGTATGTGAGGTTGGTTTTGGGTAACAGTGTCAAGTATTTTGAGTTTGGCTTCTAGGCATAGAATCTAGTGTTGGTGAAACGACTGATGTATCCATACACTAGGACATTGAATTATTCTTTTTGACTTGGTACATGAAAACATTGGTTGTAGGGGAAACAATGGTACATGCATCATATAGGATTTGGGTGTATCGTCATGTACTTCTTAAGTCAGCTCACCATGTACACTCTATTGACTGTCGTATACATTGATATGTTTCAGAATTCCTCCATATTGATATCCATCCCGAATTCTATTACATGATCAAGAGGATGATCTGACTAATGATGATGCATCTTTACATGGGACTGCACTGGAGATGACACCTACGAGTGGTTTTCCATTGATACCACTACCCATCAAGAAGAAGTTACTACCAACGCAAATAGTTGAGGATGCATGTAGGCTGAGTTCATTTCATGAGTTATAGAGACAATGGAATCTTAGTTCTAGGGGTAATCTAGAACCCCAGATACTTGAGGATTGGCTGGAGGCATTTACATGTGTCTTCCACCTTGTGAGGACACTTTCCGACCAGATGGTAGTCCTAGCCGCAAGTCTTCTTTAGGGATTAGTAGGGAGATGATAGATCTTAGTGACCCAGACAAGCGATGAGGAAACAATCTCTTGGGAATACTATTAGATAATCATTATAGATGAGTTATTCCTAGATACATTACACTCAGTATGCATACAGGATCTCCTGTATATGCATGAGGGAAGTCTTACTATGGCGGAGTACATGGTGAGGTTTACTGATATTTCTCATTACTCAACAGATATGTTGTGAGATCCATTCTTTAGGGAACAGACCTTTGATCATGGGCTACAATGTATGATTTTGTAATCTATGATATTCCTTATCATCCCTACAAATGATGGGGTACTAGAGTGAACTCTTCTAGTAGATAGCTTTCTGGAAGAGGAGACGCCAGTAGTGGGAGCTACCACTCGGCACCAGGAAGTTTAGTCTTTAGTGGTAGGTAGCTGATAGTAGAAGCAGGGACCCAAGTAGGTAAAAAACTCTAGGGGATGATCCCAAAACTTGGGATCAATAGTAAGGGGATCCTAGGGTAGGGTGAGTCACCTAAAGGATAGACGGTGTTACTCATGTAATGGTCAGGGACATCTTGCACGAGATTGCCTGACCCACCATACAAACGATCTGGAGATGGTATAGGGACCACTAATGTAGAGGAGGATGCATGATCAAGGTGGTCTATAGAGAGTAGGATGTGGTAGAGGATCAGGCAAAGCATTAGGTGGTGGTTGTAGGTTTGACGTATTACCCCAACCACCACCCCTACGTGGTTCACCTTGGGCTCATAGAGCTGGTGGATAGGGATGAGGATAGCTACATGTGATGGAGGCTTATAACCATGGTGATATAGGGATGATTATAGGTATGATCAGTGTCATTTCCCCCTAGATGTAGTATTTATAGACATAGGTTCTAGCCATCCTTTTCATACCAGGGACCTTGTTCGGGGAACTGAGGTTACTGTGGAACCATTGACTCGACCCTTACACTTAAAGAATCCTAAAAGAGGAGATTTGATGATCACACAATGGTTCTGATAGTGTTACCTTAATCTTTGAGGTGAGAGTTTTGGTTGGGATCTCTCGGTAGCAATGTCGAGGCCTTACGACGTCATTCTCAGTATAAACTGGCTATCTACAATACACACTCAGATTGACTATTTTAGGCATAGATTGCAGTGTGTCTGTGGTGATGGGAGAAGGTTTTATTTTGATGGAAAGTGAAATGTATGTAGTTTAGAATGGACTTACTCATAGGAGGGTTCATCTGATAACTCATCAGCTGGATAGTATCACCCTCAGTGTAGTGTATGATAGGATTCCTCAGTCTCGTTCAGTGGTGGAAGAGTATGAGGACATCTTTCCCAAGTATTTCCACTAATTTCCTTCCCAAAATTAGGTTGAATTAGACACTGATATATACCATAAGAAAACACCTATATCTATAGCTTCATATCAAATGGTTCTTGTGATGCTTCGTGAGTTCAGGGTACAACTGGAGGACTTGTAGAGGGAAATTATTGTGAGACCCAGTGTTTCACCCAAGGCGGCCCTAGATTTGTTTTTCAAGATGGTAGATGACAGCTTGAGGTTTTTTGTTGACTTCATAAGACAAAATTAGGTTACCATGAAGAAAACGTATCCACTACCGAAGATCTAAGACATATTCTATTAGATAAAGGAAGTGAGGTGGTTCTCAAAGATGGACCTCGGATATGGATATCACCAGATTCATGTACATGATGAAGATGTATTGAAGACAACCGTCAAATAATGATATGACCACTATGAGTACCCATTGATTCCATTTGTCATGATGAATTCCCCAACATTTTTCATGGGATACATGAACATGATCTTCCAGCCTTACTTGGACTGGTTCATGGTGGTCTTCATTGATGACATCCTAGTGTACTCGATGCTTGAGGAGAAGCACACAATACACTTGAAGATGGTCCTAGACACACTCTGAGAGAACCAGCTTTATGGGAAGCTCTTGATGTTTTATTTCTGATTCGAGAGGTCCACTTTCTGGGACACATCATTTCAGAATCTGGAGTTACAGTGGATCTTGTGAAGATTAAGGTGACTATTTCTAGGGAGCCACCCAAGAGTGTTATTGGGCTGAGGAGTTTTTGGGTATGGATGGGTACTATTTAAGTATTGTACCTGAATTTTCCAGAGTATCATCACCCTTGACAACATTAACACAGAAGGGGAAGGCCTTCGTGTGGAAAAAGAAGTGACAGCAGTGCTTTCAAGAGTTGAGGTAGAGGTTGAAAAGAACTCCCATATTGATACTACTATAGGAGGGTGTTGGGTATGCAGTAATCCTTGATGCATCATGGACTGGGAATGGTTGTATATTGATTCAGGGGAAGGTGGTGATTGCCTATGGTTCGTGCTAGTTGTGACAGAATGAGAAGAACTACATGACCCATGCTCTTGAGCAAGAGGTGAGAGCCTTTCAAATTAAAGATGTAGAGACACTACCTACTAGATGAATGATTTATCATATACTCTAACAACAATAGTCTCAAGTATATCTTATCTCATAAGGATCTAAACATGAGGAAGTGGTGATGGATGGAGTTCCTCCATTACTATGACTTTGAGATTGAATATACTCATAGGCAGGGGAATGTGGTGGCAGACGCTCTTAGCAGTAGATCAAGATTGCAGTTGTTGAGTGAGGTGTTAGAGAAGTTGGCTATGTTCCAAATATCCTTTGTGTATGGACATAGCGTATCATACCTTTAATGTATGGTTTTCACCACTAAACTCTTACATAATGCTAGGGAGTCACAACAAGGGGATAGTAACTGCGAGACCTAATGAGATCAGTTGTCTATAGGGAAAGAACTTGATGAATATTCGATAGGTGGGGAGTATATTGTTCTTTTTAAAGGGTGCACATTTTCACCAATGGAGTTGTGTGAGGAGGATATGAGAGAGTCCCACACATTAACTTTGGTGACACATTCATGTGTAATGAAGATGTACTAGGACCCCTAAAGTTTGTTTTGGGGCCAGGTATACAGAAGAAAGTGGTACTATTCATTTATCGATGAATGATTTGTCAGCAAGTGAAGGATGAGAAATTGGTTCTACCAGGCTTAAACAACCCACGTGAGGTTCTAGAGTGTAAGTGGGATGGTATATCAATGGAAATCATGGTGATTTTTCCATGCACATATAGGGGACACGATACCATATGGTTGATCATTGATAGGCTCACCAAGTGGGTCCACTTCCTACCGATCTATGAGCAAATTCTAGTAAAGAGATTGAGACACCTCTACGTGCAATAGATAGTTTGGATTCATGGAGTACAATCAAAGTTCATTTCAGATCATGATGGTAGCTTCACATCCCAGATGTGTAAGGGATTACAAGATATGTTTGGTACATAGTTATGCTTATAAACGGTGTTTCATCCTCAGAAGGATGACAAGATAAAGAGGACCATTCTAGTTCATGAGGACATGAAATGTGATTGCATCCTAGAATTTGGTCACAGTTGGTAGGATCATCAACATCTAGTGGAGTTTTCGTACAACAACAACTTCCACTCCACCATTGGTTTGGAAATATTTGAGGCCTTGTACGGGTGACCATGAAGGTCACCACTTTGCTGGACTGACTCATGCGAGTCATCAATCGTGGGTCTAGAGTTGGTGCGGGCTACCACCGAAAACCTACAGATTATCCAGGAGTGGATAAGGACTACAGTGATCCAGAATAAGTCATATACTGATAGAATACATAGGCCCTTGTAGTTTGATGAGGGAGACCTTGTGCTTCTTTAGGTCTCACCTTGATGGGGATTGTGTAGATTTGTCTAGGGAAATAAGTTATCTTCGAGATACATCGAACCTTTTCAGATTCTGAGTATAGTTTACAAGGTGGAATACTGCCTAGATCTACCCCCATAGTTTCACCAGGTATATTACGTCTTCCATATTTCACAGATGAGGATGTACGTGCATGATCCATCACACGTCATCGACTAGGGCGAGCTGGAAATTGATGATGGTGAAAATTTTGCAGAGTACAAGATGGAGATCAAGGAACATTTTGAAAGGATCCTTCATGTGTGGTTTATTCCTCTAGTATGAATTAGGTGGAAGAAAGAAAATATCTATAAGAGAACTATGGAGTGGGAGGCTTAGATTCATGCGTAGTACCCCCATATTTTTGTTATGTAGCCCTTGTTTTGGATTTCAGGGACATAAAGTCCGAAGGTGGGGAGAATGTAATGACAAGAATTTTCTTTGGTTTTATTTTTATAAAATAATTTGGAAAATTTCTAGACCAGGAACAAAGACTATGTGAGATTTCGAGGCCTGTTGTTCCTAGAATAAATCATTGAAAAATATTAAACATTTAATAAAGAGGGCAAAAAGTTTTTCATTAAATTGCAATAAGTTATAAATGGGTGACCAGATCAGAAATCCGAGGACACCATTGTATTTAGAACATAAAATTTACCTTATGAGAGACCTAACATTATCATGTGTGGGCTAGAAAAAATATTGTTTTTGGTCATATTGGTAATAAAACATATTATTAAAATATTTTATTGCGATGTAGCAGGGGTTTATATATTTTTTTAATTTAACTTTTTCTGAGAATTTAGGGTTATCATAATAACCATAGAATTACTATGAAAAGTGGAGAAAGAGTAATCTCCAACGAACACTAGAGGATCGAGAATCGACAATGACAAATCGGAGATCAGATCAAAGATCAATGGATCGACGAATGACGATGAGGCAGCTTCACCATTCGGCAACAACCGATCCAAACTCCAGGTAGGGAATTTGATCTCTTTGTGATTTCCTTTCCCCTTATTACATCAAATAATGAATTTGGACCAACCAACGAACAATTTGATTCCTGGTTCAGTAATTCATGCATGAGTGTAAAATTGTGGTGTTAACAAGTGATAGATCTTTGTGATTATCCTCACCATTCTTTGTAAATCCTTCTAACAATGATGAATCATTAACGACAAGAACAAAGTCCAAGATCCTTCCTTCAGGGGATTTTGTGCTTATCCATTTACTGCATTCATCACATTCGTTGCATTCTTCATGATTGTATGATCGGATGATTGTTACGTGTTCGATTCATTTCACAATAACCAGAAACCAATGATAAATAAACCCAACGACACCGCAGTGGGGAGACGGTTATGGAATGATGCAATTTGGATGAGGTATTTACTTACAATGGAACAAGGTGGTGGTGAACATTAGTGCCCAGAGTTTCATCACTAGTAGTTCTAGGAGGACCCTTGGTGGGGGTGGTCGGCAACAATGGCAGGATGTGGCCTATGGGGCTCGTCTAGGCAGAACATGTGGATATGATGGTGGGATAGCGATGAAAGTTGGATGTGGTCTAGAATGGACTATGTGGGTGACTATGATAGGATTTAGTCTAGTAAGGAACGCGTGGGAGACCGTAGCTGTAGCGGTGCCTCAGGCGGTGATTGGGGGACTCAACATGGACAAGATGCATCTGCGGTGGAGACGATGCCGCGAGGTAGGAGGATAGCTGACTAACTGCGTGAATGAGATGAGGCACCACATGGAGCTGAGTGGAACATGGTAGGGGAATACCATGTGGGTCACACTAAGATGAACCTCAATGCGGGCTAGACCAGAAGAGTCAAGACACTATAGTGGCCTAGCTGGCTGGACCCAGCAGCCCAGTAGGCCCAATGGCACGGGCCAGTTCTAGCCAAGCAGGACCGAAATTGGTCATGTGAGACCGGGTTGGGTCATGTCAGCTAGACCGGGTTGGGTGGGACGGTTAGTCAGTTTTGTTCTGATGGGTCGGATCAGACCTGTACAAGAGCTAGGTTGAACATTTTTTATAAAAATAGCCATAACATTCAAATCGCATGTCTGTTTGATGAGGCGTTTGTAGTGTTGGGAATCTTGTGAAGAGATAGTACTTTTGAGGTACTCTAAGTGATTTTTTTGTGTATGTTGTAATGCGAACAAATGGATTGAGGAGTAGGTTCTCCTAGTACAAGTGCGCTACGAGTGGAATCTTGTGGCTGGCTGTGATTTGATGACTACATGACTTGGGTTCTGCGTGACTCATTGACACTCTCTGTGTTATTGACACTACATGTGTTATTGAAAATCCATGTGTTATCTATACTTAATGTTTTATCGACAATCTATGTGTTATTGACACTCCCTAGGTTATCAATACTCCATGTGTTATCGAAAATCCATGTGTTACCGATACTAGGTGTTTTGTGGACTACGTCTGACAATCTTGATTTTCCTGCTATAAACTTATACTTGTATGATATAACAATACTTCATATGCTTCCATTCTGGTAGAGAGTGTATTTATTCATGGTATACTTCATATATTTATTTTTGGTATAATTTGTGTATCACTTTGTGGCGTACTTTTTGTATTTCTTAGTGGTATTCCTTTGTGGTTTTAGGGTGTCTTTCTGAGTATTTTTTTACTCACCCCTGCACAGGATTTTCCTGCATATATCAGGTCTTATACAGATGATCGATGCTTAATGATGTTCTAGGTGGACCAGGACCTGGTGGTTCTTATTGTGATCGGATAGATGTGGTGTGATCTTATAGTTTCATACAACTATCCAACACCTACCCTTTAGGTAGGGTTTTCTACGGATGAGTTTTAGGAACATATGTATTTACTTTGAAAAACTCTTTCTTTTGGTGGGATTTTATTATGAACCCTTTTAGTTTATAACTTTCCTAATATCATAATCTATGGTTGGTATCTCAGTGTATGCATGCATTTACTACTTAGTGTTATTACATTTCAGTATTTTGGGCTTAGAGTTGTGTGTGTGTGTACAAGTACTTAGAAAAATGCCTCCCATTTGTGGGATATGCCTACTCAGTGCTAGTCAATAGACCCAGACCTATTGGATGTGGAATTGGGGTAGTCAAGACATTGGCCCCTTTGGTATGGGTCATGACATAGATAATACCTTTTCATTTTTATCAAATGACTCATACAAACCATTAAAATGAATCATACAAAATTAGATCCTATTAGTGAATAAATCATATGCAAAAGGACTTATCCAATATTAAAAATGTTGTCTTGGAATAAAATTTCCATAAATCATAAAAAAAGACATGTAGGCCACTTATAGTCTTCAATAAATGAACTCCAAAACTAAAATAGGTCATAATGAATATTATTTCTACTTATTTTCAAAAAAACAACCTAAAAACCGATAAAATTTGAGTTTTCATAACAATGTACCACATTGTTTTATTGATAATATGAAAATTAATTTAGCACTCGTGACTTTGAGAAAATTCATAAAATACCATATTTGAACATAAACACAATGATAACCCCATTCCATTAATGGGTACATGATGGATTCACTTAACATCTATTCTAATTGAACCTGGTTCAAGATTAGTGTGGGAAACAAGATTTAAAATAAAATGATTTTTAAGAAAACACATAAGTGTACATTCACCTCTTCAAATGACCCTCACCACTTAAAATGCTTCTACATACCACAATTAAACATTCAGGTACTCTCCTCATTTCAAAAACAATTCAATACTTTCCCCAACTTTATCAATATGAATAAACATTCTTTACCCTCTTGATACAAAATTTGGATTACACTCTCCCATTTCATCATTGAACCTAATTATAACATATCTAAATGTTCAAAAATAATGTTTATAAATATAATAATTTCATATATGTTAGTAGACATAATTTTATGAGAAATAAATTTCTAAAGGGGGTATGGGTCCCCATTACAACTCCTCTAGTGGGAGGGAGTTAGTTAGACTCCAAGATCCAACTAATTCCTTTCAAAATCTCCTTTGGGTTGTTCCTTTATTATAATACCACCCACATGATTTTTTTGATAAATAATCTAACTTCACCAAGTACTATTCCAACATCTCCATGAAAAATGATATTTAATATTGACGCACTTTTTCCTCGAATCATGTATAGTGTTTTTTATAATATTAGAAGCACTCATGTTATACACGTGATAAAAAAATATGAGATATCACATCAACACTAATGTATTCAAGTTGTTGCATCATCTAGAGTAATTGAGGACAACCATGAGTTGTAAGACCCCAACCCCAGAATCCTGGAGCTAGTGCAATACTTTATTACATTTTCATGATTTTAAAGAATCAAATACCAAAGGACCAAAAGTTTACTAGTATTGGAAGAACATATTACCTAAATAATACCCATTTTATACTGGGAATAAAAAATAGAACATAATCCATAACAAAGACAAATATAATGCATCCTTGAAACTCATTGAAATAATTCATCCTCATATCCTAGGGATAGGAAACAAAATAAGGGTGAGCTCAAATTCTTATTAAGGGTAAATAAAGAATAAGTAATAATGAAACAATAATAATAAATGATGACAATAAGGTAAATAAATAAAAACAAATTCCCTTTAAATAATTAGATAAGTAATAATCAATATAACCAGGTAAATGACTAGAAATAATGTTATTTAATCAATAAAATGAGATATAAATCAATCCACATATTTTATAATATGAAAATAACATGGATAATAACAGTAATAACTAAAATATCTAAAAATTAAATGATAAATTATTGGACGTCAAGTCTGAGTCATATGAAAACCTATAACTTCTAGAAAATTAACAATAATATTTAAAACCAAAGGTTAACAGACATTTAATTTGGACAAGTTATATTACTCGTGATAACATATCGATGCATCGAGGGGATATGTAAATTTTTTTCCCCACACATCAATGTTAGTCCGAATCAATCATCATATCGAGTAATCAATTTAATTAATAATTAATATGCCTTATCAAATATCCATATTAAATAAAGAATATCCAATAATTCCCTAGTGGAGGATAATTAAAAAATGTATGTTATCGTTGATAAATGTAAATACCATTGAAATATCATTAAAAACATTCATGAGGAAAATAATCTTTAAAAATTTCAAATTGTCCCATACCACTTTGAAACATTTGAATCCTAATTACTATGATTGAATAACATTAAATGAAAATTATAATATCATTAAAACAAGTATATTCATGATATAAAATTTAAAAAGTTTAGTATATACGCCATATAAAAGAATCTAGGTTCATACCATTACAATATGCCTCAATGAAATGAAATTGAGATGAAATCCCTTACATTGTGTTTCCTTTTGGGTGAACGCCCTTAACCTACGTAAAAATGGTTTTAATCATGTTATTAAATTATAAAATAACAATAATAATATTTATAATATCATATATTAACTTCTTATAATATATCATTACCCATTTTTTAACAATCTTCCATTATTTTCACTATTTTGGGGCTTAATTGCCCAGTTATCCGAGTATGTTTTGACTTGTTACTTATTGTTCCTATTATTTTGATCATGATTTGATCATATAAATAATTTAAAACATTATTTAATTATTATATATATTAATTAGATATGTATTTAGGATAATCCATAAAATATGGAGATAGGAAATGAATTGCATCATTCATGGAGACAGTAGGTCATACGTATGCATGAGTGATACTTCCATTTCATTTCCATATTACAAGAATGAAAATTAAATGATATATATATATATATATATTATAATTAAATTATCATTTTTATATCATATATGTAACATATTTTTAATAAAATGATTCTTAATAAACTCCATGCATAGCATGAACAAATCACATCACATGGAGGAGACGATAGTCCACATATCCAAATACTATGGTAACGTATTCCGACAAATGGAGTGAATAAAGGTAAGTGTTATAAAAAAATTAAATAAGAAGAAATAGATTAGAAATACTATATATATCATATATAAACTATAAATGTATAATTTTTCCAACTATGAAATGTTGTAAATGGAAGAACGAACGACATCAGTTCACGGGGGTGTAGTCTGTCGTACACATGAATGATGATTATGTTTCCCATTTGATGGATGTGTGTGAAATTTTTAGTATAAATATCATAATAATAACTTATAAGTATATTTAATACATTGAGGTTATTATATAATCATGTAATAAAAATAATTTAATGGTTTGATAAATAAATAAAACAAAAGTGATAATTGGATAATGTTACCTCGTTTCGGGGTAACTCCTTTTGGTTTATACCAAAAGACATACCTGGATAGTTTTATGGAAATATATGGGATTATAAGAAGAGGTTATAGAAGTAGGGATCTTATTAGGATAGGTTTTGAATGATATATATGACTCAAAGTGGTGTGAGTAAGTGAGGGAGGAGGTACCCCTTTATAATTGAGGTAAGGGGAACTTTTGGAAACTCTCAAAATATTAAGTTAATATAAGTTAATTTTAATTTCAAATATATCCAAATTGCATTTTTTAGAAACTAAGATGATTATTGTTTTTTATAATCTCAAAAAAAATTATACATGTTTAGGTCACATTATCACCCTTATCATTTGGCTTTAACCCTTAGTTAAATCCTTTAACTTACTATGACAACTTGTTTAGTTTACATTTTAAGGTTTAATATAGTCACTATAAGATGTATAAAGAACCCTAAATGAGTCATGGATGGAATTTTAAACCTCATACCACTACTCTTTCTGAATTTTAGATTTTTATAAATTTAATATCATTTAATAAAATATTTTTTATTTTAAAATATCCTTAATTACAATTTTGACACTTCTCATTTCTTTAATTTTTATAAAATATCAATACACAAGATAAATTAGAACCAAGGAATTTAGTACGTCCCTAATAGTCTATTTAATCTATAAAATTCATGAATGTCATTAACTATATCATATTGTATTTATTTTAATATTATTAATAATATTTATTTGATATATCCATTAATTAAACAATTTCTATATCATCATTGTAAAAACATTTATTTTATTTTTTTATTTCCTAAAAATTTAAAACAAATTATCAAGACAAAGATAATGATTTTATATTTATACTGACTATTTATAGTCGAACATATCATCCATATAACCCAATATTAAAAATATTTAACTTTTTAAAAAATGTATGACAACATTGACTTTTTTTAAATAAAATACTATAAATGGATTAAATTCAACCAAGTGGCTGTTATAGGCCATAAAATAATCCAAAAGATTATTTTTTGACAATAAATAATCCAATAAAATTAGGACTAGTTTTAGAGTAGTTTCACAATACTTGTAACATTATTTTTACCCTTAATTACTTGATTTACCTTTAACTATATTAATAAAAATTACTAAACTTACTGTTCATAATGTAAAAAAATAAAAACAACCTATTTACATAATTTTGAACCATTAGTTCTAAATATTTAATCCATTATTCAAAATTAAAAACCTATATGTTATATTAATTAATTTAAAATTAATCCAGATGATGGAGCAAGAAAACAAGTTTTTAATGTGAAATCGTTCAAAAATTTAAATAAATTTTATATCCACATTCGATATTAAATTGATGAAATTTAAATAAATTAGATTAAATGATAATTTATTTTTCTAATTATATTTTAAAACCAATTAAAAATATAATTTATCAATATAAATTATTTAGATGAAAAATATGTCTTCAACTAAAATGTAGTGTTTTTTCACTATTCATCGAAACATGAAACATCTCAGAAAAATACGATAATTTCACCAAAAACTAATTTTGTTGTTTCTATTTCTAAAATTAATTTTATTTTTATATATAAAATTTATAAAAGTGTCAAAATTTAGATTAAAAATAGGTGCGCCATTAAAAGGTGGTTAAAGTGCCTTTATAAATATATATATTTTATACACAGTATTAGGTTTGTTTTTATCTTATGATTATCAAACAAATTAGATTAATGTCAAACATATTTGATTGAATATATAATATATATATTAAATTAATATCATTCTCTAATTTTAATTAATTTAATTAAGATAAAATGAATTTGTGTGCATAATTTTTTCATTAAATCATTCCTTTTACATTAATTTGGTTTTTATATTCATTTATGATTAATTGGTAATGAATGAATTTTAATATATATTTAAATAAGGTAGTTAATCCTATTCAAAACAACCAATTTAATTTCTAGGTTGTATATTATTATATTAGATAATAATATTTTAATAATATATTGTTGTTTGGTAAAATTCAGTCTTGTGAAAACTATCAAACAAAGTCATTCTTGCGTGTAATGCAAGATAACTCAGTGTTACATGAGTTAAAAAATATATAATATATTTATTTAAAATATAAAATATATCTCAATATCTTGAGTTGTTATATTCCTTTATATTCTTGGGGTTGCGTGTCATGCACACTATTAAATACAATGTTCTTACATTAGATTTTTAGGGTGTTATATTATCCATACCTTAATTAAATTTTTTCATTGAAATTTAAACATGATCTTGGTAACCTAGGGTTTGATATTTTAAAACAATATTGTTGAAAAAACCACATCGTAAATAGGTTTCATAACACATTTTCTTATTATGAAGGAAAGGGAAAAGTGAAGGTCACCACAAAACCTGGATTTCAAATAGGAGAACACTAGTAAAAATATGGGTATGGACAAGAATCCTAAATATCAAGTTCTAATGGAGAGTTATAGAGAACATGTTCCTAAGAAATATTTTTTTACAAAAATACATAAACTAGTTGTGTGGATAAAGGTCATTGATATCATAAAAAAATTTAATAGGAACACATTTTTGTTTCAAGACCCTTTTCTAAAGTTGAAGAATTATTTCACTCTCTAAGAATATAATTAAATATAATTACTTGATATGTTTCTATAATTACAATATTATCCATTGGTCATGCGTTGAACTATTTCTACATCATATCATATCACAAGTTTCATTATAGGTTGAAGTGATACATTAATTTCTAAAACTACAACTAATGTTCAACTTAAACCATTTCATAAATAGTTAACCTTTCCAAAATATTTTTATCCAACACTTCATAATAATTTCCATGGTATTTATTATTATCCAATTTACATTATCCATTTCAATCACCACTTTATACAACATCATTATCTCCGCATCAGAGCATATTATGGCTTCTATTTCCCTCAACCATGTATTTTCCAAAAGGTTTAACATGCTACTGAATCACTTTACTTGGTACCATTCAATATATGATCACAAATTTGTAATAAAAATAACTATAGTAAAATAAATATATATTTCATAAACCATATAATGAAGAAATCACAAATAAAATAATTTTACAACATATTTCATATATCCAAATACAGAAGCACATTAATCATTTCACTTCGGTTGTGTCAATAACATAAGCTCAACCTTGATCCATTAGCTTCTTTTTAGGTATATTATCTTGATTATGAGGTAATTAATTTTCATAGTTCTCTACCACATTGTAGTTGTAACACAAAATAATACTATTTTCCTTCACTACCACAAAACAGGGCAAGGTAGGTGTCTGCCTTTATCAGCGCTAATGGAGAAGCGTTGATAAAGGGGTAGGCCTTTATCATCTCTTTAAATACCCCTTTATCAGCACTTTTCTTAGCGCCGATAAAGATTACAATTATCTGCGCCTTTCTTAGCGCTGATAATATTTATTTTATACATTAAATAAAAAACACATGTTATAACTAATTATATATATATATAATTAAATAATTATAAGATTAATAGTAAATATATTTATTAGATTTATATGATTTATTCGATTTATTAATTCATTATATTTATTAGATTTATTTATTTATTATATTTAATATATTTATTTATTATATTTGTTTATATTTAATGTATTTGTTATATTTATAAATATATAATACGTTTTAATATATATGTATAATTAAAATTATTGAATATATGTGTGTTTTCCAATGAATTGGTGTCAATGATGTATTATACATGTGTATATATATGTGCATTAATAATGTTCATTTATAGATTATAATTACATATCACGTTGATGTATTGTTGATTTATAATTCATTATGTTACCCATATAATATATATGTTATAAAAATGGTACACTTATAATTAAAATTAAATTATATTTAAAAAATATATATATTTTTTATTATATTTTCAATTATATATATATAAATATACCTTTAAAATAATTTTATAATTATAAATAGAGATATATTTATTTGGAGTTATAATTATTAATATATATATATATATATTTATCATAAATATGATTTTCAATAAATATCTAATAATATAAATAAATTATTGAATTTATACATTTATCAGCACTTTTATTCACGCTGATAAACTATGTCTTTATCAGTGCTAGAAAATCGTTGATAAAGACTGTCTTTATCAGTGCTAAAACAAAAAGCACTGATAAATTCACCCTTTATCAGCACTACAAAATCACTGATAAAGTCTAACCTTTATCAGAGCTAAAAAAGCACTGATAAAGGGGGTCATTATCATCACTTTTCATTTTAGCGCTGATAATGACCCCCTTTAACAGTGCTTTTTACTAGCACTGATAAAGGTCCACGTAGAATTTAAAAAATCCACCGGGTCCTCCACCTCCTCCCCGCACCCTATCAAGCTTTCATGGAATCCCTACCCTATGCCGCTGCCTTCTCTCCTCCACTGCCTCATTTCCGCCGCGATGGCTTCCTCCTTCTCCTCCTCCTCTGCCGCGGCCGCGGTCGCCTCCTCCTCCTCCTCCTCCTCCGGTGCCTACTTCTCCTCCTCCTCCTCCTCCTATGTTGCGGCCTCCTCTTCGCCGCTCTTCCTCCTCCTCCTCCTCCACCGCAGCCTTCTCCTGATCCTCCTCCACTGGCGCCTCCTCCTCCACTGTGGCCTCCTCCTCCTCCTCCACCGGTGCCTCCTCCTCCTCCTCCTCCACTTCCTCCTCTCTACTGCGGCTCCTCATTCTCTTTCTTCTCCTCCAAGGCCTCCTCCTTCTCCTCTTCATCATCATCCTCCTCCTCCTCCTCCGCATACTCCGCTGCCTCCGCTGCCTACTGCTGCCTACGATACCTCTGCGCTGCCTCCACGCTGCCTCCCTGCTGCCTCCACGCTGCCTATGTGCTGCCTCCGCGCTGCCTCTGCTGCCTCTACTGTCGACGCCTCCTCCTCCTCCGCCATCAGGTCCTGCTCCTCAAGGCGAGTAAAATTGAATTTTCATTAATTAATTATGTTTTCATTTATTTTCATTATTGAGATTAACTATTACTTTCCATGATTCTTGTGTGTGATTCTTTTGTGTGTGACACATGTATATGTGGTTGGTTACTTATTTGATCTTGATTAGCTCTACCCACTTACGGTGGGTCTCACCATAAAATCACATAAAAAACAATTTGAGGAGGAAATCTCTATACATAACCTCTCACAAAACTACCCCAAACCAATACTATGTGATCCCCATTTCTATATCTCACATCATATTATCATACAATAATTGATCTAAGGAGGGAATCACAATATCCAACCTCTATCAGAAGTCAAAATGCACCATCAATAGGTGGATCCCATGGAAGTCACACACCAATCCCCTTTAAACAATGCCTTCTCACTCATAGAAGGGTCCTACCAAGACCTTATCACTAAAATAAAGGCCATCCATCTGGTCTAATTCCACAAAACATATAAATAGTAATCTAAGTAGGGTATCTAGATAGCCAACCTCTCGTACTAGCTTAACCACATCATCTATAGGTGGGCCCCATGGATGAGCATACTTCAACTAGGTGAATGTAATATGAAGTCCCAATCTCTTAGTCGGTCTGACCATAAATGATAAAAGTCACCATCCATTTAGCCTTGCATAATAATCTCCTTAAAACCATCTTGGTTATACATGATAATTATTCCCAACCTATCAACATTTTAATTCCTCCTATAAGGGAATATATTGGGTTCTACAAAACTAACCCATCTCTACTCATTGATACCAACACACACTCATCTCTACATGGTAATGTCACAACCCAAGTGCTATACTTGATCTAGGCCTCGATAGTCTAGTCTATATCATCTTCTATTTCCAACATTAAAACTCATCAGAACTAAATAATGATCACTCTATGAAACTCACACTAAGAGATTTGGATACCCTATGCTAAGTCATTCAGACTATTTCCGTGACCCTCACTTAGGTACATTATCATATCTCCCCTTGGATATCTCTTAATCCAATTATAAGGAGAAAATACTCTATGTCACACTTCACCAATCTCTATATGGAATATCCTATGCATCACACACACCCTGACTCTTATATATCCTTAAGAGGTTGTTCCTCATCATAGGTCAGATATAAAACTATATGATCCATCTTCATTAGTCCAAAGACTCTAATAACTACTCAAATAGCCTTACAAAACCTAACTAGGCTATAAAAATCACATACCACAACCGATCCTTTCATAAACACAACTACTCCATTGAGACATAATCTCTAGATTATCAAAAAATCACAAACATTCAATAGAACCCTCACTCTATCCCTTGGTCGACCAAAAACACCCTATTTATTTTCCTTGGTAGCTCTTGATTTCTATCCCTTTCACTGGAACACATATACTCATGCCTGAATGCACAATCAGGGATAAATTGGAACATGGTTTTGTATTATAGGGTCCACCTACCTCAAAAAATGGAGTAACCCCCTAACCAAGATCAACTCATCCTCAACCAAGACTAGACGTTCTTTATCTAATCGTATACCAATGATTGAGACCCAATCTCAAGGCACAATTCACAAATAATTAATTATAGAAACATATAATTAATTATTCACCTTAATATAATTAGGAATAATCATTAAAAATCACTGGTAAACACAACACCACCTAAACCACACAAAACATGGTGTGTTCATCTTATGAGGATAACCTCTAGCCAATATAAACAAAAACTACATCATCTTAATTGATTTGAAGATGATATAGTGAAATAATCACACAAATCCTAGTTAAAATCATCCCAAATCATAGGGAAATAAATGATAATATTAATAGAGGAATTATGAGGGAAGAACTCACTAACACACTATAAAAAAATCCCAAGAACCACCCCTCACCAGGGGGGATCGAAGATAAGAAGAAAATGGATAAATCCCAAGAACCACCCAATATTTTCTATTAATGAGCATGCCCCCCACCATTTTTGAAGTATCTAGTTTTTATCTAAATTATAATCATATTCCTTCTTGCCAAACCTATATACCCATCCTATGGATTTAAAATATGATGAATATAAATAAAGAATGGATGAATGTCAATTGGTTCACAAAAGTGTTTGGGGATGGCGTGAAAGAGTTCATCAAATCTGCAGAAGATCATGCATGTGACCCTTCTCAAATCTTATGTACGTGTTTACATAGTTGTTATTAAAAACAAATTAGTCCAGAGGAGTTGGAATAACACTTGATCTGTCACAGAATAGATCAGAGTTATACATTTTGGAATAAACATGGGGAAACAATTAATAAAGGTAGTGGCTTGGATAGCACTGCGTTTTATGGATCATCTGATATGATTACAAACATGAACAATAAAGATGACTTTATGGAGTATGTGATTATAGATGTGAATGATGATGAAAATCGTATTGAGGAAATGACAAGGATCATCGAAGATGAACTTAGTGATTGCCCAAAATTGATTGAGAAGTTAAAAAGTTGTGCAAAGACTCCATTGTATGATTGTTGCACTAAATATGCAGCATTGTCAACCGTAATGAAGCTGTATAATTTGAAAGTAGTTAATGGGTGGAGAGACACCAGTTTTACGAAACTACTTGCTCTCCTGAATGGCATGCTCCCATAAGATAATGAGCTCCCGAGCTGAACAAACGACGCAAGACAAATGCTACGCTCGATGGGTATGATCTTTGAAAGAATACACGCCTGCCTAAATGACTGTATACTATTTCACAAGGACCAAAAATCACTTAATGAATGCCCAAAGTGTAGTTCTTCTCAATACAAGAACTATTAATCCAATCCTACTAAAGATGTATGGTACTTTTCAATCATTCCATGGTTTAGGCGCCTATATGGAAGTGAGGACAGCAAAGGACAATTGACATGGCATGCAGATACAAGAATTAATGATGGGATACTACATCAACCGGTAGACTATCCTCAGTGGAAGAGAATTGATCATGAATATCTTGAATTTGGAAACGAGTCGAGAAACCTCTGTCATGCGTTATCTACAGATGTATTTAATCCTTTTGGTTTTCAAAGAAACAGTCATAGTACATGGCTGGTTATGTTGGTAAATTATAACATACCATTGTGGTTATGCATGAAACGAAAATACATCATGTTATCTATGCTTATATCTGGACCAAAACAACCAGGTAATGATATTTATGTTTATTTAGCTCCATTGATATAAGATTTGAAATTATTGTGGGATTTAGGTGTTACATTGTATGATGCTTACAGAAATAAAGATTTCACTTTGAGAGCCATATTGAACGGGATGATAAATGACTTACCTTCTTATGGAAACTTGTCATGATATAGCATTCAAGGAACTCAAGGGTGTCCCATGTTCAAACAAGAAATATAATCAATTAGCTTCAAATGTTTATCGAAAACCATTTTTCTAGGACATCAGAGATTACTACCCCAACAACATAAGTATCGTTCATAGACCACATAATTCAATGGATGTTTAGAAGAATGTACAAAACTGTATCCACTAACATGCAATCAATTGTTTGAGAATGTTAAAAATATGGACACTACTTTTGGTAAACCAGCTTCGAAAAACCTTACGATAATCGGTTGGAAAAAGAGATCACTGTTTTTTGAATTACAGTACTGGAATTGTCTGTATGTTAGACATTTTCTTAATGTTATGAATTTAGAAAAAAATGTATTTGATAGTGTCATTGGAACGTTGCTAAATATATCTGGAAAAAATGTATGGAATTAAGGCTAGGTTGGAAATGGTTGAGATGGAATACGAGAAGAGTTGGCACCAGTGAAGGGTGAAAAATGAACATTTCTTCCTCCTGCTGCTTACACTCTTTCCAGGAAGGAGAGATATCAGTTTTACAACTTCTTGAATGACATAAAGGTTCCATAGGGGTATTCGTCAAATATTAGGAACCTCGTGTCAATGAGAGACTTAATGTTAAAAGGTCTAAAATCACATGATTTCTATGTTTTGATGCATGATCTCTTCCTATTTATTTACTTTGAACTTTACCAAAGAATGTATTCCATACATTAATGAAACTGTGTTTCTTCTTCAAAGCTATATATAGTAAAGTTATAGATCTGGAAAAATTGCCAACTATGGAAAGAGAAATTGTCGTCATATTATGTGAATTAGAAATGTTCTTCCCACCTTCATTTTTTGATATGATTGTTCATTTTAAAGTACACTTGGTGAGAGATATTCAACTATGTGGTCCGGTACATTACAGATAGATGTACCCCATTGAATGGTATATGAATATTTTGAAAAGGTATGCCAAAAATTGAAGTCAGCCAGAGGGTTGTATTACAGAGCGATATATTGTTGAGGTAGCCGTTGAATTCTGTACCGAATACCTGTCTTGTGTGGAAATTATTTGCCTACCAAAATCCCATCACAATGGGAGGCTTGAGAGTGATGGAATTTCTAGAAGACACGTTTTCACAATCAATATTATAGATCGGGAGTAGGCCCACCTTTATGTTTTTCATAACAGTTTCGACATTGACCCATCTGTGGAAATCCACAAAGAAATTATTAGGCATTTCAATCCATCGAGGGTTGAAAAATGGATATCAGATACACAAAATAGACAGTTTATAGGATGGATTCAGGACCATATTTTTAATAAGTCAGATGAAAATCCAGAGTCAATTTCAGAACGAATTTGATGGCCAGCCGGAGGACCAAGTGTGTATGTATTATCTTTCAATGCTTATGTAGTTAATGGTTATACATTTAATACTAATGGACATGATAGAGATAGTACCATGACGAATAGTGGGGTTACATTTGTGACTGAAGCAATGCATGTTTCCGATGCTAAGTACAGAAATCCAATTTATGCGAATATGACATACTTTGGCGTCATCAAACAAATATGGGAGTTCGATTATACCGAATTCCATGTTCTGATTTTCCAATTCAAGTGGGTTGATAACAAGAGTGTAGTTAAAATAGATGAATTGGGATTTGTGAAGGATGATATCAATAAGGAATGGAAGAAAGACGAACCGTTTATAATGGCATCACATGCAGTGCAAGTATTTTATGTTCCAGATCCCACAAACTGAAACTGGTCAATTATTCTGTTATCGACCAAAATAGCTGAAGGGTCAGATGAAAATTAATCATAGGATGACAATTTGATTGGGACTTCAAAATCATTTCACAGTGGACCCAATGTAGATGACGTTGTGTATGTCAGAGGAGACCACAATGAAGGGATATGGATAGTCGATAGAGAAGTCAAATCCCTTCAGCCTTAAATAAAAGAGAGTTCAATAATAAGGTTATTTTTTTATTGTAATATATATTGTGTTACATTAGGTTATTATCTGTTCACTGCTAATTTTAGGTGATCTAAATTAAATCTTAAACCACTTCTACAGATAATGACTTCTGCACCTGCTGATGCACCCAATCCCGAGACACAATTGGTCTCTCAACCTGTTGTAGTTGGTCCAACTACTAAGGTACAACAAGTATCTCAACCAGTTGCAGCTGGTCCCACTATTGAGGTAAAACGGGTCTCTCAACCTATTGCAGCTGGTCCCATTGCTGAGGTACAAAAGGTTTCTCGACCTGTTGTTTTTGGTCCCACTACCGATGCTAGCTCTTCTAAGGAACATAATGATGATGCAGAAACCGAAGAAATGGTAGGCAATGAAACCCCAATGACACAAAAAAATAGGTTCACCATAGTTTGAAATTTTTAGCCAAAATCCTTATGGAAAAAAGAAAAAGTCATCAAATATGAGGTGGGATGGAATAAGTGAGGCCAGCATGTAAACCCCAACAAAGCCATGATTAGTATCTACATTGGAATCATCACTCGGTAATGCTTGACGATTAATGTAGAGTTGTGGCACCATGTTGTCAGTAGGCTGAAAAAAATACTGTGTGGATAGATTATGGTAACATTACGATATCATTTATTTATTTTATTAAAATAAAATAAAATAAAATACAGAAATATTGACTAACTCCTCATCATCTCTTGCAGAGTGCATTTATAGTAGATGTATCACAAAATGAATATGTATTAAGACTGTCAGGAAGGGTTCATAGAGGGTTTCACATCATTTTAACGAAACATCATCTAAAATATGCTGAAGGGAAAATCAAGCCGCACCCACCTCCTCTTTATACAAACATGATATCCCATGGAGCGTGGGATGTGTTTTGCAACCGTCATTCGGAGCAGACTTTTCAGGTACATTGTGTTTTGTTACATGTTGCATAACATTGATTGTATTCATCACATTGATTGATATTTTTTTATTTATGAAATAGCAACTGAGTGCTGAAAATAATGAACGGGCATCAAAACCAGCGTACCACTACCTTAAAGAAAGGATAGGGTACGCTTCAATTGAAAAACAATTGGTACGTATTTTAAAAGTACTATAATGATTTTATGTGACATAAAACAACACTGTAACCATGATTCTATGTTTATATGAAGATTGATGAATCAAAATCCCAAGACACTTCCATCCTATGCAATGTGCTATGGAAAGAGGCTCGTGTTAATAAAGAGGGAAACTAGTAGATGAAAACACACAAAAAGTGTGGGAAACATGTGTAAGTATGACATAATATAAATTTGTTTTCCTTTAAATCAATATTACATAATGATGATTACTTATTTTTCCATATTTTCTATTTGACATAGTCATAGGAATAAAAAACACCCGCACCGGATGTGGACATACTTTCAGCAACCTTGAAACAGCCCGAACAGTATGGCCGCATCAGAGGTGTGGGTTTTGGGGTGACACCCCGGAAGTATTTTCCGAAAAAAAACAAGAGGATGAAAGAACTAAGGAAATGAAAATTATGAGAGATAGAGTAACTACCCTTGAATAATGAAATGAAAGTCAGGGAGAGTTGATAACAACTTTGATGGGGGAGAGGTGAAGACAACAAAAAACTCATGAACAACCTGCGCGAGAAGATCCTGCCCCACCCCCACCAGCTTTGTGGCGAGCCATTCCCCTCAAAGACCTTAATTAACCAAGGTAATCAATGTTCTAATATTTTTTTCTGTGAAATTTGAATCACATAGACACTGATACCATTATTGTAATGATATTCTATATAGTGAAAATGACTGTGATTTATATCTGCCAACTCCCACCCATAGCCTTGTAGCGAGGGATACAATGTTTAATATGCAGAATGACATGCTACACTCTATACCACTTCCAACCGGTCATTTAAAAGTGTCAATTAACATAGCACCTTAGCCGAGCGCTGAGCTACTCGTGCTAAATGACGATAATGACATTCATACGGTGAAAAAAGCTACTAGAACATTTGTTTCATGGCCGTCGAATGTTGTAAAAAAACATTTTGACTAGGAGGTATTCATTTCCAATTCATTTTTCAAGTAGAACCTTTAACATTAAATTATAAAAGGGCTGAACTGATGAATGGAATTACAGAAGGAAAAAATGGAGGAGCTAAAATGAAAGAGTGGCTCAAAAGGATCAACCAACCGATCAAAATGATCTACTGAGATCACCTTTACCCTGCTCATTCTATATCCACATTTAATATCATTGTAAGCTCATGTGGATATGAAAATGAAAGGTTGAAAAAGTCACACAATTGTTTGTGAAAAAGATATGTATGGTGAGGAAACATTAGATTTCGTTAGTGCTGACATTGTAGCTGAAATCATCACATATGACTGGCTAGGTGCCTTAGTTATAAATGTATACATGAGGTATGTTTTCATGATTTGATTTTACAGAAGCAGATATACTATGATAATTATGGTTAAATACATTTCATATTTTTCACAGGCATATATATGAAAAATAATTGAATTGATTTTCCCATGAATAAAAATTTTTACTCATTATTCCTCACACCATTTCTATAGAATGAGAAGAAATAGATTCCATTTTTTCAGGATGAATTAATGTCAAGCCTGCTCAGAACGTTTCAAGGTACAATTACGACTGCTAGACTCTTTTTAATACCAATTTTGCAGGGGTAAAACCCAACATTTTAATCATATCAATTATATTTTCATTTCTATCAGTACTTATTCCTTTTTTTGTTTTCAGGCAACATTGGATGCTCATTGATGTCAATTTGGATACTCCAAAGATTTATTTTCTGGATTCACTGCAAGGATATCCAACAAACCGACCACACATGATGGCGATTGTCAATTCTTAATACACTAGATCCAAAATTTTAGAACAAAATATCTAGTTATATAATTTATATTATCTTTGAATGAGGATTTTATTATGATATGGCGGTGTATGAATATCATCTAAAGGCTGGAATGAATTCAGGGCCTAAGGATGACAAGGTTCACAAGATCTAAAAATGGAGAAGTATCAGGGTATATATAATTATATTTCACTATACAAATACATATCAAAACAGATTACTTATTTTTCTAGATGTTTTTGTAGTGTCCGAAACAAACAAACGAAAATGATTGTGGTTATTATGTTTGTAAATTCATGAAAGAGATCATATTTCATGAACAAA
Organism: Viscum album; assembly: GCA_963277665.1. NCBI lineage: Eukaryota > Viridiplantae > Streptophyta > Magnoliopsida > Santalales > Viscaceae > Viscum > Viscum album. The sequence goes on from OY728166.1 coordinate 307,364,657, forward strand.
CTTGCATCCCTGAAGAGGAATTTTTGAAAATAATTCCTAATTCATTTAAAATAATTATTAATCCTTTTTGTTTTTATATTTTTTCAGTACTACTATGACTATGACAAAAACTCTTATTCAGAAGATGATAGAGATGTGTTTAGAAATGAATGGACAAAGTACCTGATGGAATAAATTAAACAAATAGGACAATGAAGTTGAATTCCTACTACTTATGTTATCTTTAGAATAAAATTGATATCTCCCTTGTTTAAAATTATTGACAGTCTATGATCACCTTATCTTATTTTTAATATCCACAGACTATGAAGAATGGTTTTAGAAATGATTTGAGATTCTAGTAAAGAATTACTTAATCGGAGAATCATGTGAACTACTGACATATGAAATACTGAGAAAACACATTCTAATTGTTCTGATACTTTAGGAAAAAGATCTTTGATTCATTTGTGATGTGTACGAATCGATCGCACCTCAATCCGATGCATGATGTGATCGGTATGGCTAAAAGTGTCTGAAATCAGTTTGAAATTGACTTAAACGTAATAAAACAACACAAGTGACATACGAAATACCGAGAAAATGCATTTTTATTGTTTTGATACTTTAGGAAAATGATCCATGAGTCATTATTGATATTTACGAATCGACCGCACCTCAATCCGATGAATGGTGTGACCGGTATGGCTAAAAGTGCATGATATCAGTTTGAAATTGACATAAACTTTAGAAAACAACACATGTGACATACAAAATACTGAGAAAATGGGTTTGGATTGTTTTGATACTTTAGGAAAATGATCCATGAGTCATTTTTGACATGTAATAATTGTCCGCACCTCAATTCGACGCACGGTGTGACCGGTATGGATAAAAGTATCTGATACCAGTTTGAAATTGATATAAACTTTAGAAAACAACACAACTGACATACGGAATACCAAGAAAACACATTTGGATTGTTTTGATACTTTAGGAAAACTCTCCATGAGTCATTTTTGATTTGTATGAAACTACCTCACCTTAATCTGACTCATGGTGTGATCGGTATTGCTAAAAGTGTCTGATATCAGTTTGAAATTGAAAAAAACTTTAGAAAACAACACAAGTGACATACGGAATACCTAGCAAACACGTTCAGATTTTTTTGATTCTTTAGGACAACGATCCTTTAGTAATGTTTGACATGTATGAATCGATCGCACCTCAATATGACCCACGGTGTGAATGGTATGGCTAAAAGTATCAGATATCTGTTTGGAATTGACATAAACTTTAGAAAATAACACTACTGATATACGGAATACCGAGGAAACGCGTTCAGATCGTTTTGATACTTTAGTAAAACTATCCATGGGTCATTTGTGAGGTGTATGAATCGACCGCACCTCAATACAACACACAGTGTGACCGGTATGGCTAAAAGTGACTGATATCAGTTTGAAATTGACAGAAACTTTAGAAAACAACAATACTGACATACAGAATACCAAGAAAAATTGTTCAGATTGTTTTGATACATTAGGAAAATGATCCATGAGTCATTTTTTGAGGTGTATGAATTGCATAGACCTCAATTCGGCGCATGGTGTGACCGGTATGGCTAAAAGTGTCTGATATCAGTTTCAAATTTACATTATCTTTAGAAAACAACACAAGTGACATATGAAAAACCAAGCATACGGATTCGGTTTTTTTTGATACTTTAGGAAAACGATCCATGAGTAATTTCTGACGTGTACGAATCGACCTCACCTCAATTCGATGCACAGTGTGACAAATGTGTCTAAAAGTGTATGATATCAGTTTGAAATTGACATAAACTTTAGAAAACAACACTACTAACACACGAAATAATGAGAAATCACGAGCTGATTTTTTTGATACTTAGGAAAATTATCCACGGGACATTTTTGATGTGTTTGAACTGACCTCACCTCAATCTGATGCATGGTGTGATCGATATGGCTAAAAGTGTCTGATATCAGTTTCAAATTGATATAAACTTTAGGAAAGAACAGTAATGACATACGGAATTCCAATAAAATGCGTTTGGATTGTATTGATACTTTAGGAAAATGATGCATGAGTCATTTATGATGTGTAGGAATCGACCGCACCTCAATCTGATGCACGGGGTTACTGGTATGGCTAAAAGTGTCTGATGTCATTTTCAAATTGACATAAACTTTAGAAAACAACACAAGTAACATACGACAAACCAAGAAAACACATTTTGATTTTTTTTTATACTTTGGGATAATGATCCATGAGTTATTTTTGATGTGTACAAATCAATAACACCTCTATCTGATGCACGGTGTGACCGATATGGCCAAAATTGGCTAATATAAGTTTCAAATTGACATAAACTTTAGAAGACAACACAAGCGACATATAGAAAACCCAGAAATCACATTCATATTGTTTTGATACATTAGTATACTGATCCATGAGTCATTTTTGAGGTGTATGAATTGACCGAACCTAAATCTGATGCACGGTGTGACAGGTATGGCTAGAAGTGTCTGATATCAGTTTCAAATTGACATTTACTTTGGAAAACAATACAAGTAACATACGGAAAACCAAGAAAACACATTCTGATTGTTTTGATACTTTAAAAAGATGATGCATGAGTAATTTTGGATGTGTACGAATCAACCACGCCTAAATCTAACACATGGTGCGACCAGTATGGCTAAAAGTGTCTGATATTAGTTTGAAATTGACAAAAACCATAGAAAACAACACAAGTGACATACGAAAAACTGAGAAAATGTGTTCTGATTGTTTTAATACTTTATGACAATGAAACATGTGTCATTTATGACATGTATGAATCAACTTTACCTCAATCCGACACACGGTGTGACTGGTATGGAAAAAAGTGTCTGATATCAGTTTCAAATTGATATAAACATTTGAAAACAACACAAGTAAGATATGGAAATCCAAGCAAACACATTCCGATTATTTTGATACATTACAAAAACGATCCATTTTTCACTTTTGACGTGTACGAATCAACCGATCCTCAATCTGATGCACAGTGTGACCGGTACAGCTAAAAGTGTCTGATATCTGTTTGAAATTGACATAAACTTTAGAAAACATCACTACTGACATACGTAATACTGAGAAAACACGTTCGGATTGTTTTGATACTTTAGTACAACGATCCATGAGTCATTTGTGATGTGTACGAATCGACCACACCTCAATCCAATGCACGGTGTGACTGGTATGGCTAAAAGTGTCTGATATTAGTTTCAAATTGACATAAACTTTAGAAAACAACACTATTGACATATGGAATACCGAGAAAAACACGTTCGGTTTTTTTGATACATTAGGAAAACTATCCATGAGTAATTTATGACTTGTATAAATTGACCACACCTCAATACGACGCACGGTGTGACCGGTATGGCTAAAAGAGACTGATATCAGTTTGAAATTGACATAATCTTTAGAAAACCACACAGGTGTCATGCAAAATACCTAGTAAACCTGTTCAGATTGTTTTGATACGTTAGGAAAATGATCCATGAGTCATATGTGACGTGTAAAAATTGACTGAACCTCAATTCAACACACAATGTGACCGGTATGGATAATGGTGTCTGATATCAGCTTCAAATTTACATAAACTTTAGAAAATAACACTAATAACTTACGGTACAACAAGAAAAAACATTCAGATTGTTTTGATACTTTAGTAAAATGATCCATGAGTCATTTGTGAGGTGTAAGAATCAACTGAACCTCAATCCGACGCACGGTATGTCTGGTATGGCTAAAAGTGTCTGATAGTAGTTTGAAATTGACATAAACTTTACAAAACAACACTACTGACATACGGAAAACTGAGAAAATGCATTAGTATTGTTTTTATACTTTAGAAAAATGATCCATGAGTCATTTGTGACGTGTAAGAATCGATTTTACCTCAATCAGACGCACAATGTGACCGGTATGTCTAAAAGTGTCTGATATCAGTTTCAAATTGACCTAATCTTTAGAAAACAACACTACTAACATACGAAAAACTGAGAAAACATGTTCAGATTGTTTTGATACTTTAGGAAAACAATCCATGAGTCATTTGTGACACGTAAAAATCGACCGCACCACAATATGGCGCACAGTATGACTGGTATGGCTAAAAGTGTCTGATATCAGTTTGAAATTGACATAAAGTTTAGAAAACAACACTACCGACATACGAGATACCATGAAAATGCATTCAGACTGTTTCAAAACATTAGTAAAATGATCTATTAGTCATTTTTGATTTCTACAAATCAACCACACCTCAATCCGATGCACGAGGTGACCGGTATGGCTAAAAGTGTCTGATATCAGTTTCAAATTGAAATAAACATTAGAAAACAACAATAATAACATACAGAATACTAAGAAAATGCATTCAGATTGTTTTTATACATTAGGAAAACGATCCAAGAGTCATTTATGATGTGTAAGAATCGACCGCACCTCAATCTGACGCACGGTGTGACCGGAATGGTTAAATGTATTTGATATCAGTTTCAAATTGAAATAAACTTTAGAAAACAACACAAGTAACATACAACATACCAAGAAAACACATTATGATTGTTTTTAAACACTTGTAAAACTATCCATGAGTCATTTTAGATGTGTACTAATCAACCAAACCTTAATTCGATGCATGGTGTGATCGGTATGGCTAAAAGTATCTGATATCAGTTTCAAATTGACATAAACCATAGAAAACAACACAAGTGACATAAAGAAAATGGATAAAACACATTCAGATTGTTTTTATACTTTAGGAAAACAATCCTTGAGTCATTTTTAAGGTGTACGAATCAACCACACCTCAATCCGACGCACGATGTGACCGGTATGGATAATAGTGTATGATATCAGTTTCAAATTGACATTAACTTTAGAAAACAACACAAGTAACATACGTCAAACCAAGAAAACGTGTTCCGATTGTTTTGATAATTTAGTAAAACGATCCATGAGTCATTTTTGACGTGTAAGAATCAACTTCACCTCAATCTGATGCAAGGTGTGACTGGTATGGATAAAATTCTATGATATCAGTTTCAAATTGACATAAAATTTAGAAAACAACACAAGTGACATAAGATGAACTGAGCAAACACGTTCATTTAGTTTTGATACTTTAGGAAAATTAAACATGATTCATTTATAATGTGTACGAATCTACCAAACCTCAATCCGACGCACGGTGTGACTGGTATGGCTAAAAGTGTCTGATATCATTTTCAAATTGACATAAACATTAGAAAACAACACAAGTAGCATACGTCAAACCGAGAAAACACGTTCTGATAGTTTTGATACCTTAGGACAATGATCCATGAGTCATTTGTCACGTGTACAAATCAACCTCACCTCAATCCGACACAGAGTATGACCAGTAAATCTTTTCATTGGATAATGAACCAGTATTTATTTAATTAGATAAATCATCCAAATGCATATTCATTTTATATTATTCCCTTTCATTGTTATCAGAATGAATTCATTTTAGTATGTCATTTTAATATTTTAGTTTCAAATTTCTATATTAATTTATTCTTTCATATTAACATTTTAATTTATTTCATTTTTTTACTAACATAATATTTGTTTTCTTATATAGGTGAATTTTTTCCCTTGAGTTCAAAAGCTTTTTTTCAAAAACAAATACCGTGGACAAAAATTTTTGAGAGCGGATCACGGATATCAAAGGATGAAACGGTAATGTTTATAACTATTGTTAGATAATTTTAAATGTAACCATGTAAAACATTGTTTGAAATGTATATAGTGGTGTGTTGTTTTGTATTCATGATGTTAAGTAAAATTATATATCATTTTTGTCAAAATATTATGTGTCGGTGCAATTTTGTGCTGGTGTAAAGGTGATATTTTTGTGCAGGTATGCTATTTTTTGTAGGTGTGCAGGTGTGCAGGTGCTGGTTGTGCAGGTGCAGGGGAAGGTGACTTCTTCAGCGCTTTTTTGAGCGTTGATAAATGACACATTTAACAGTGCTAAAAGAGAACTGATAAAGGGACCTATTATCAGCGCTAAAGGTTTCACTGATAAAGGAACCACTTTATCAGTGCTAGAAAAGCACTATTAATTCCCACATTTATCAGTGCTCCGAAAATTTCTGATAAATGACACTTTTATCAGCTCTCAAAAAAGTGATGATAAAGGGGATCCTTTATCAACGCTTTTTTTAGCGCAGATAAAGGTCACCTTTATCAGTGATTTTCAGAGAGCTGAAGGAACTGATAAAGGTGACCCCCCCTTTATCTACACCATCATTAACAGTGCTTTTCTAGAACTATTAAAGTTGGTTTTTAGCGCTGATAAAAGGAAAAGATGTAGTAGTGATTCTTCTCTTTTCATTATTTTCCTGGTGATCCTTTTCTTCAAACTTATAACAAACTCTCCATCCTTTCAAGTATTTTGTAGGGTGATTCTTTCCACAGTTACTGAATGTTGATAAATACTTATTTGACTCATTCCATTTATATTGGTGTTTATAAAATATCTTCTTCTCTTGTATTCCATTATAGGATATTGAGAATTACTTCTTTGTTTTGATGGCATATAAAACTATCTCTTTGTATGATGAAAATGTATGAGAAACCAACACCCTTCAGTGATTTGGATTATGACCTTTAATGAAGTGGTCAATCTGGTACTCCATATAGAATATTAATTCCATACCATACCTTTATAATATTGTTAATGAATATTCATAATGCACAACACTTTCTTATTCCTTTTTCATTAATTGAAGGAACTTTCTCTTAATCTAATATTGTTTCTCATGAGGGAAATATTTATAAAAAATTGTGTCCTTAAAATCATTCCAATCCATGGGTTATATTTCCTATTATTCAATAATATTATTTATTAAGGACCTCTATTGATCATAATTTCCATTGAGACAATACAATACTAGTGTAACCTTATCCTTTTCACCACATTCCAATGCCATGAATATCTTCTCTAAAGACTTAATCCATTTCTCTGCCACCATTGGTTTAGTAGTCCCAATAAATTATGGGGGAATCTATTCTATAAGGTGATCCATTATAGGATATTATCTCTATGGAAATGGTTTCCCTATTTGAGAAAGGTTATTTTTTATAACCTGTTTATGCTTCTCAAAAATATCAATAAATTTCTTAGATGCAATACCATCTATATCAACTTTCTCTATAGAGAAACCTCTTATTTTACCTGAGTATTGAAACCATTATTCCATCAAATATCCATTTCTAAACAATGTAAAATACTATATTAGGTCATAAAATTTTGTAATATAATGTATAATCTAGAAATTAGTGAAATACCTAACATAAATTGAAACATTTATGTGCATCTAATCTTATAATCATAAACATGGTTTCTTTGGGGATATATTTACTTTCAAATCCTTAATAATGTTTTGTAAATATATCATGATTTATCCATAGTATATCCTCTGGGAGTGTCAAAATAGGTGCACAGTAATACCTCATTTCGTGTACCAGGTTATACTAATGTCAGACCATCCACACCTTTCCATAGTTGTTACCACTAGGTACATCTGTTCAAGAACTGTGTCCACATGTACATATCTCCTAGATCTACTGCATTACTTTATTTTATAGGCATTTTATTGAGGAATAAAATCCCAAAAGACCAAAAGTTTATCACTTTTGGAAAAAAATATTATGTAAATGATACCCATTTTATATTGGTAATAGAAAACAGAAAATAATACATAATAAAGACTAATAAACTGAATCTTTGGAAACTAATTCCAAGAATTTATCTTCATATACTATAAAAAGGAATTAAAATAAGGGTGAGCTTAAATGATCAGTAAGGGTAAGTAAATTTGGATCAATAATGAATCAATAATAATAAATCAACATAGCAAGGTAAATAATTGAGAACACATTCCATTTAAATAACTAGTGTATCACACAAATTTACCCATGTTTTTAGGGTTTATAAGTCAATAGTAGAGTAGCTTGGGTTGTCGATTCCTCAGAGACCTAAGAAGAATCCTATAGATACGCACATTCTATGGACTGATTATGGCTATTAAATGGAAAACATTTTTTTTATTTTAGATAGGTTTATGTGAGCAATACATAACTTGAGTGAAATAAATCTATGATAAAGGTTATTCCTAGGTTATAACAATTGGTTGCTTGATGAAATTATTTTTTAACAAATTAAATTTCCTTTATTAGATATGGGTTTATTCAAGAATATCAAAAAACATCATAACTTACTGGTTTAATACTAACACATAATAATACTAATCACATATGCACATGGAGGATAACATTTATGAGCACTCAAATGTTAAGATTTGTATTAGCACTTGATGTTTGTGGCCTTAAAATTCAACATCGACAAAGAATCATTAAAATCATAAAATAAAAATATCAATTAAAATAAGTGATTAGACATTAATGTGGAGATAAATAACATCAAATAAATCCCCTTTATACTCCATTGGATCATCCCATGAATGTGTTATCCCTTCATTGACGTTATGGTTTCAATGGAAGCATGAAGTAGACTCATGAGGGAGGAATTTGAGAAGTAATGGAAACAATAAAAATTAAATTATCACTCCACCATTGTGTGAATAATTTCACAGGTTTTGGTGTGAATAAATTTGCAAATTGAGTTTCAGTATCAAAGTGAGTTGAATAAGAATAGAATAATAGCATAAGAAGAACCTTTATTAAGAAACTTGGATGAATTAAAACAACTTACAATTGAGGAAGAATTTTACAAAGAAAACTTGGCAGCAAAACATTACAATGAATGAAAGCATCCAAGATGATAAATCCTCCAAAACCACTACCTTAAATAAGAATTTGGGGATCCTTGGGTGGAGCCTGTATTTGTAAAATTCATCCCTCTTGAGTATGGTAGGCTTAGTGTGGTGGAAATATTTTGGAACTTAGACTTTTCCACTCTTGACCTGAGGTGGGAGCCAGCTCGTATCCACCAAACAGAACTCCCTAAATGATATTCTATTTGGAAAAATTAGAGTGGGACATAGAATAAAAACATCGAGATTGGGATGACTCATAATCATATGTAAATGTTCATCCCAAATGGAATTTTTTGAGAGATATAATCGAAATGGTGGACTGTTTTTCTAGGCCGCAAAATATGGCCCATAATTTTATCACTTACTTGGACTACCCATAACTCCCTTAACACTACTGAATTATATATTTTTACTATTTTATGAAATGTTCCAAATAATTTCCTATAACTTCAGATAAAATTTTAGAATCAGTGGCTTGGATCTTGGCTGATACAGTTGTTTTATTGGGATGATGTTCAATTCACTTCACCTAGAATATTGTCTGATCAAGGACAACATTGATGACCTTCAATGTGAATCTTCAAGTTCTCCAAAAACATGAAATGTTCCTTATATAATGGCACACCTTAAAATAAAATATGAAAATATAATCAATATTCAAGGGTGATTTATATGGTGTTGAAAAAAATGCCATGTAATAGTGCATTTTAAGAAGGAATTACAATTATATTATCAAATAATGTTCAATGTGTAAAATGCACTAAAATGGTGATTTTGATTAATAAATCACATGAATAATATAATATAGAAAATAAATATTACCCTCTTTCAATGGCTAATTATACCCCCAATGTGTGTTTTGTTAGTCCCGAGAAAAATGTATCTCTAAAATATGAAATTCGAATAACCTTTTACAAAAACATTTTAATACACCATGCTTACAGAAAGTCATCATACCAAAAAATTATGAAACCTATCAAAATCATTTTAAACAAGATAGGTACATAAGCATATCCCAACCTGAAGACCATTCCTTAATTCCAATTCATCTCCACATTTCATCCATTTTCAATAAAGAATGATGATGTGTTGTGTGTTGCAAAACACACAGGAGTTCATTTTTATTCAAGGGGAAAATGATTGAAGCACTCGGTTGAATCACATTTCAATATTAAGATGAGTATTAAATTTTTTTATATATTTTTTTATTGTTTTTTTTCAATTTTTCCATGATAATTGAAATTGCACTCAATAGAGTCAACACACGTAGGGAGACTTTGCCGATTACTCCCAGGCTCAAAGACCTTAGTGAACCAAATAAATCCCACATACTTGGGAATAATCTTGAGTTAAATCTGTTAAAAACAATGTAAAATAACCAAAAATAGAGATATAATTACTAATGTTGGGCCGTACATCTTTGGAGTCACGATCCCCAAGTGCTGAAAGCCAAACATTACGTTATTTCATTGCTCTATGTGCAAATTTATTTATTCATTGATTTTTTTGAATACACATATTAAAACTAAAATGATCACCAAACAAATTCTATTTTTTGGGGGGACCCCATGATTTCAAACTAATAACTCTATATCTAAAGGACATTCATTATGATTTTTTTATTTGGATTTAAATATAGATGATGATATATCAAATTAGACAGCCACACTTTCCAAAATATATGCACAAGAACATAAACATGCATTAAAATCATAATCAAGGCATGTAAAAATCTTTTTATATTAAATTTAAAAGTATTCAATGTGTATTTTTATGATCATGTTTAAAGGAATTTTTCCTTCCATGCATTTTCTATATTCCAAAACATTTAGTAAATTTAATTTTTTTTCAAAAGATATTTTTTTATTTCATCAACCCCCAACTAAAAATAACACTATACCCACTGTTTGAAGAAAAGAAAATTTAGAAGGGGTAGAGTCAGAGAAGGGAAGTTCAAAATGGAAATTGAAAATGTGGATCATGGAATTATTTCACATGGTGGTTGAAGTTGAAGTTCGTGTTGCTTGTATTTAATCCCTTGATGTCCATGTCACTCATAGATTTTCCTAGTGTAAAAGGAAAAAAACAAAAAAAACAATATATATATTTATTTCTTTAATAAATAAAAATTAAAATATAAGTATATATACAAAATAAATAGAATAAGGAATCACTATAACTCATAGGATAGTGGTAGGTGCACTCCCATGTCTCCCATCGGTCCTGGGTTCGAGTCCCCATGGCTTCGGTGGTTTTGACGGTGGTTTCCCTACGACCTACAACATTTATTTTTAATTTTTTTAATTTTTTTTATTTTTTTATTTTTGTTTTATAACCTCCAAACACATAAAAATAAAAATAAACTTATGATACATTGTCTTCCTTTTAAATTTCTCTCCAAGGTATTACTCAAGGATCACACCACAGGACACAGATGGATATGGTGCTCCACATTCATACAAATAGATATTCATAATAGTTGAATAGGTCAAAAGTCTATGATACTATCATATTTAGAGATAAATCAATTTTTAATATAAAATTGATTTGTTAATCTTTTTTGAAAAATAATGATTATTCACAGTGATTGGAACCATGAAAACCACAGGTTGCCTCCCGTGCATCACTTTTGTTTAACGTCGTTAGCTCGACATGAACCACCCATCTTACCCAATACCAACATTAAAAATTTTAAGGACCACATGTTTCTCCACTTCTACTAGGTTGAGATTCATTATATATTTATAATTTGTTTAATTCACAAACCTATGTTCTATAATGAGTGGGAAAATCCAAGGAATATCTGAAATGATTGATCCAGTTTACATTGTTGTCTTTCTTAAGACATCAATGATCATTATAAATTTTTTGGTTTCAATAGATGAATTAATTCTGACTGAAAGGACATGGTTATAAGCTACGAAGGGATACATGAGTGGGAATTAAAGATAATAATTTTGAGCTTGGGTTGTATAGGACATTCTGACACAGGTTTATATTTTGAATCCAACTCAGTGTCGTTTTCCAAGTTTCTCTATAGAATAGGTTCATTTTGAACAAAATATTCAACCACAAAATTGGAATGTTCAGTGTTAAAAATGGGTATTAACACAATTTTTGTGATTTCTCTCAATGGATCAGTGATTGGTGTTTTTTTGAAAAATCATCAATGGAGTTATACTTAGGAGACTCAATCTATGATGTCAAATTATCCTATTTTGAATCCAAAAAATCAATTTGTTATTGATTTAAAGACCCTTAAATAATTACTTTATATTTTCTATCTATCCCAAATCTGAAGGTCGGATCTTCAATTAATTCATCAGAGTTTTGTGGGAGAAAATATTCTGTTAACAATGATGAAGAAGGGATAACATGAGTGGGAATGAGTTCCATAACCGTGTCATAGTTTTTTAGTTCTAATCTCAATGATAAAACCTCAAAATTCATTATCTCTATTTTTTACATTGTTTTAAAAGTAATGGATGTGGATCTAGAGGGATATGGGGTTGTTCTAAATGGTCTATTCTAGGTGGACAATTAAGTTATTGGAATTGCACAGGAGGGTGTTCATAATGGCTTTGTGGGTATTGAAACTCATTATAGTTTGGAATTTTTTGTGGATCATAGGAGTTAAAACATATTGTTTCATTAGATTTATGTTGATCTCACCAGTTTAAATTAGGATGGTCATTGTACATCACACATGGGGTTGGGTGATCAATGTAGGGATAGGTTCCCCATGTTTTGATTTGTTCAAAATTGCCTTCCATAGGAGTGAGGGGGTGAGAACAGAGAAGTGGGATGAAAGAAGGATGTTAGTGTCTATGATAACTTACTTAGGACACTGTAAATGGTGCCAAAATTTTGTATCACCCTAATTTACCCATGTTTTTTGGTTAAGCGGTCAATTGTAGAGTAGCTTGGGTTGTTGATTCCTCAGAGACCTATGAAGAAACCAATAGAAATGAACATTCAATAGACTGATGTTGGCTATTAAATGTCCAACTTTGAGTGTATTTTAGATAGGTTTATGTGAACACTATGTCACTTGACTGAAATGAAATTTTGATAAGGGTTGATCCTAGGTTATTACAAGGGGTGGATTTGATGAAATTATTTTTTAACAATTTCAATTTCTTATATTCGAGATGGGTTTATTCAAGAAGATCCAGAAACATCATCACCTACTGGTTTAATACCAACACACCATAATAATAATGAAATATACACTTGGAGTCTCAAATTTAAGAGCACTCCAAGGTAAAGTTTTTTATTAGCACTTGAATTATGTGGCTTTAAAATTCAACAATGAAGAAGAATCTTTAAAATCATCAAATAAAAATATCAATTAAAAGAAGTGATTAGACATTAATGGGGTGATAGGTAACATAAAATACACCCCCTTTATACTCCTTCAGATAATACCATTATTGAGTTATCCATCCATTGATGTTATGGTTTCAATGGAAGAATGAAGTAGACTCATGAGAGAGGAATTGAAGAAGTAATGAAAACTATAAAAAGAAAATGATCACTCCACCGTTGTGTGAATAATTTCAAAAGCATTGGTTTGAGTAATTTCACAAATTGAGGAAAAAATATCAAAGTGAGTTTGAGAAGAACATAATAATAGGAGAATAAGATCATTTATTATGAATCTAATATGAATTAAAACAAATTACTATTGAGGAAGAACATTACAAAGAAAAAGTGGCAGTATAACATTATAATGAAAGAAAGCATACAAGATGATAAATCCTCCCACACCACTACCTTAAATAGGAATTTTGAAAGCCTTGGGTCCAGCCTCCAATATTTAAAGTCATCCCACTTTAGTATGGTAGACTTAGGGTGGTGGAATGCTTGTGAAACATAGACTTTTCCACTCTTGACACGAGGTGACAGCCAACTTGCATCCACCGAACAAAATCAACTAAATTTACTTATATATGGATTAATTAGAGTTGGAAATAGAATAAAAAAAATATATCCTTGGATTAATTCTAATCATATGTAAAATTTCAGCACAAATGGAATTTTTGTTTAAGGGATATTATCAAAATGGTGGATTGTTTTTCTGTGTCGCAGAATTAGGCCCGAAATTTTGTCTCTAGATGGGGCTACCAGTAACTGCCTTAAAAATTTTGAATTATCTTTTTTAACTATTGGATGAAATTTTCCAAATGATTTCCTATATAGTGAGTTAAAATTTTAGAATCATTGGGCTTGGATATTGTCTGATATAGTAGATTTATTGGGCTAATGTTCAGTTCACTTCACTGAGAATATTGTTGGTTCAATGCCAACTTTGGTGGCCTTCAATGTGAATCTTCAAGTGATCCCAAAACATGAATTGTTCCTTATAGCTTGGAAGACCTGAAAATAAAATATAAAAAAAATCAATATCATTGGGTGTTTTATATGGTGTTCAAAAATTTACCATGTAATAGTGAATTTTAAGAAAGAATTACAATTACAATATGAAATAATGTTCAACGTGTAAAATGAACTAAAAATAGTGTTTCTGATTAATAAAGAACATTAATATTAAAATATAAACAATGGATATTATCCTCTTTCACTATCTAATTACTCCCCCAACTTGAGTTTTTCTAGTCCCGAGAAAAATGTATCTCAAAAATATGAAATTTGAATTCCCTTTTACAAAATATTTTTCATACACATTGTTTACCAAAAGAACTCGTACCAAAAGATTATGAAACCAATCAAAATCATGTTTAACAAGATAGGTCAATAAGAATATTCAATTTCCAAGACCATTCCATTGTTCAATTTCATTGCCAAATTTCATCCAATTTTAATAAAGTATGATGATGTGTTGTGTGTCACAAAAGACACAAGGGTTCATTTTAATTATAGGGGAAATGATGGAAGAACTCGGTGGAATCACATTTCAATATTAAGATGAGTATTCTATTTATATATATATATATATATATATATTATTTTTTAAATTTTTCCACGGTAATTGAAATTGCACTCAATAGAGTCATCCCATGTAGAGAGAATTTGCTGACGACTCCCAGAGTCAAAGACCTTAGGGCACTAAGTGAATCCCACATAATCAGGCATCAAATCGAGTTAACTCAGTTGAAAACAAAGTCCAATTACCACTAATAGAAATAAAAATACTAAATCTAGGCCAGAAAACTATAGAGTCATGATCCCAAAGTGTTGAAATCCACACATTAGGTTATTTCACTGCTCTACGTGCAAATTTAATTATTTTTTAAATTTTTTTAATACTCGTATTAAAACTAAAATGATCACCAAACCTGTGATATTTAGTTGGGGGACCCCAAGAACTCAAACTAATTCCCCACTATCCAAAGGACGTGCATAGGGATTTTTTTATTTGGATGAAAATATAAACAATGAAATATCACATTAGACAGCCAAACATTCCAAAATCTATTCACATGAACTTAAACATGCATTAAAATCATAATCAAGTAATGAAAAACATATCTTGATATTCAATTTCAAAGTATGAAATGTGTATTATCATGTTCAAGATTTAAGGAACTTTTCTTTCCATGCATTTTTTAAATTCCAAATCATTTTGTAAATGTAATTTTTTTTTCAAAAGTAATTTTTTTATTTCATCTCCTCTAAACATAAAATAACTCTATCCCCAGTGTTTGAAGAAAAGAAAATTTAGAAGGGGGTAGATCAAGATAAGGGAAATTGAATTTTTTTTAAAATGAGGATCATGGAATGAGTTCACCAGGTTTTTGAAGTTGAAGTTCATGTTGCACCCATTTAATCCCTTGATATTCATGTCACTCACAGAGTTACCTAGTGGAAAAAAGAAAAAAAACTAAAAAATGTATATATATGTATATATATATCTAACAAAAAAAAGTAAAATATAAGTATATAAAAACAATTTTATAATAAGGAAGCAATAAAACCCATAGGTTAGTGGTAGGTACACTCCCCTGTCTCCCTTCGGTCTCGGGTTCGAGTCCCCTCGGCTTTGCCGATTGTGACAGGGTTTTCCCCATAGCTTACAACTTGTACTTTTAATTTTTTTAATTATTATTATATGTTTTTTATTTTTTTATCCTAAAAACACATAAAAATAAAAATAAACTGATGATCCATTCCCTTCATTTAAAATTTCTGGGTAAGGTATTAATCAAGTATCACACCATGTGACACAGATGAATATGGTGCTCCCCTTTCATACTCATCCATACTCATAATAGAAGAACATGTCAACAGACTATGGTACTATAATATTGAGAGTAAATTTTTTTAATATAAAATTTATTTTTTAATCTTTTTTTTAAAAAATAAAGATGATTAACAATGATTGGAACCATGAAAACCATGGGTTTCTTCATGTGCATCGCTTTTTTTAACGTCATTTTCTCAAATTAAACCCCCTAACTTACCTAACACAAACATTCAAAATTTTAAGAACCACATGTTTATCCAATTATACTAGGATGAGATTCATTCTATGTTTATAATTTGTTTCATGCACAAACCTATGTTCTACAATGAGTGAAAAAATCCAAGTAATATCAGAAATGGTAGATCTAGTTTTCTTTTGTTGTCTTGCCTATGACATAAATGAACATTCCGCATTTTTTGGTGTCAATAGAATAATTAATTCTAACTGAATGGTCAACGTTTTACCCTATGAAGGGATACTTGATTGGGGAATTAAGGATAATAATTTTGAGCTCGGTTGTATAGGACATTCAGACACAGGTTGAGATTTGAATCCAACTCAGTTTCGTTTTCCAAATTTCTCAATAGAATAGGTTCTTTTTGAAAAGAGGATTCAACCATAAAATTGGAAAGATGAGTGTTAGGAATGGTTATTGACTCTATTTTTTTATTTCTCTCAATGGTTCAGTGATTGTTGTTTTTGAAAAGTCATCAATAGAGTTATACTTAGGAGTCTCAATCCATGATGTCAAATTCTCCTCTTTTGAATCCAAAAAATCCAAATTTCTTTTTCATTTAAATACCCTTCAACAATTACTTTATGTTCTCCATCTATAAAAAATCCAAAGGACAGTTCTTTAATAAATTCATGAGTGGTTTGTTGGATAAAAGATTCTGCTATCAATGAAGAGGAAGGGATAGCATGAGTGGGAATCGGTTCCATAACCGTCTCCATGTTTTTTTAGTTATAATATCAAGGATGAAATCTAAAATTTCATTATCTCCATTTGTTGACATAGTCTATCAAGTAATTGATGTGTATTATGAGCAATAAGGGGTTGTTCCAAATGGTCTATTTCAGGTGGATAATTAAGTTGTTGGAATTTCACAGGAGGATGTTCAGAATGGCTTTTTGGGGGATTGAAACTCATTATATGTTGGAATGTTTTATGGATCATAGGATTTAAAACATTTTGTTTCATTAGGATTTTTATTATCCCAACCATAGACATTAAGATGGATATTGTACATCACACATGGGGTTGGGTGATCAATGTAGGGATAATTTCCCCATGTTTGGATTTGTTCAAAATTTCATTCCATATGAGTGAGGGGGTGAGAGCAGATTAGTGGGATGAAAAAAGGATGTTAGTGTCTCATATAAATTACTTTGGTCCCTAGAAACGACACCAAAATTTGTTCTCACCCAAATTTACCCAGTTTTTTATGGTTAAGCGGGCAATTATAGAGTAGCTTGGGTTGTGGATTCCTTAGAGACCTAAGATGAAACCTATAGACATGCACATTCTATAGATTGATGTTGGCTATTAAGTGGAAAACATTGGGTTTATTTTAGATATGTTTAAGAGAAAACTATGTGACTAGATTGAAATCAAATTATGAGAAGGGCGATCTGAGGTTCTTAAAAGGGGTGGATTGATGAAATTATTTTTTAACAATTTTAATTTGTTGTATTCAAGATCGAGTTATTCAAGAAGATCAAACAACTTCATCACTTACTGGTTTAATACCAACAAACCATAATACTAATAACCTATAAACATGGAGGATAAAATTTATGATCACTCAAAGGTAAAGGTTTTTATTACCACTAGTTGTATGTGGCCTTAAAATTCAACAAGGACTAAGAAGCTTTAAAATAATAAAATAAAAATATTAATTAAAAAGTGATTAGATGTTAATGGGGTGATAAATATCCTTAAATAAACCCCCTTTCTACTTCCTTGGATCCTCCCATGAGTGGGGTATCCATCCATTTATGCTATGGTTTGAATGGAAGCGAGAAGTAGACTCCTGAGGGAGGAATAGAAGAAGTAAGGAAAACAATAAAAAGAAAATGATCACTACACCATTGTGTGGATAATTTCACAAGGTTTGGTGTGAATAACTTCACAACATGAGACAAAGATATCAATGTGTGTTTTATAAGAATATAATACTAAGAGAATAAGAACTTTTATTAAGAAACTAGGATGAATTAAAACAACATACAATTGAGGAAGAACATTACAAAGGAATAGTGGGAGTATAACATTGCAATGAAAGAAAGCATCCATGATGATAAATCATCCTACACAACTTCTTTAAATAGGCATTTTTGGAGCCTTGGGTCAAGACTACAATATTTAATGTCCTCCCTCTTGAGTATGGATGGATTATGGTGGTGGAAAGCATGGGGAACTTAGACTTTTCCATATTTGACCTGAGGTGGTAGCCAACTTGTATACACCGAAAAAATAGAATAAATGATCTTCTAATGGAAACATTATAGTGTTCCATAGAAGAATATAATGGATATCATGATGTATCCTAATATTATGTAAAATTGCAACCCAAATTTAATATTTTTGAGATATATGATCAAAATGGTGGGATGTTTTTCTGGGCCGCACAATCTGGCCCTGAAATTTTATCCCCAACTTGGGCCGCCTAGAACTCCCTTAAAACATTTGAATTATCTCTTTTCACTGTTGGATGAAACTTTCCAAATTATGCCTATATCTTCAGTTTTACATTTATAATCATTGTGCTTGGATCTTGGCCGATATAGTAGTTGTATTGGGCTTATTTTCAGTTCACGTCACCCAGAATATTGTTTGTTCAATGCCAACATTGGTGGCCTTCAATGTGAATCATCAAGTGGTCCAAATACATGAATTGTTCCTTATATATTAGGAGACTTGAAAATAAAATATGATTATAAAATGAATATCATTGGGTGTTTTATATGGTCTGTAAAATTATACCATGTAATAGTGCATTTTAAGAAGGAATTGCAATTATAATATGAAATAATGTTCAACGTGTAAAATTAACTAAAATGGTGTTTTTGATTAATAAGCACAATAATATTATAATATAAGCAATGAATATTATCCACTTTCAGTGGCTAATCAACTGGTTAAGGAATAATCAATATAGAAAGGTAAATAATATAATTCACTCCACTTAATCAATAAAATTAGAATGAAATGAATCTATATATTTTGTCATATGAAAATATCATAGATAATGAAAATAAAAACTAAAATATAAATGAAGGAAATTCTTAATTATTGGATGTCATGTTTGAGGTACATAAAAACCTATTCCTTCAAGATCTTTAATAAGATGTTTTAAAACCATTGGTATAAACTCGTTTAATTTGGAGAACATATTTGTCTCATGAGAACCTATCAATACATTGAGGAGCTATGTAAATTACATGGCCCACCTATCATTACCATTCCAAAGAATTCTTCATATCGTGTAACTGATTTAATTAACAATTAATATGACTAATAAAATATCCATTTTGAATAAATAATAATTATTTATCAATAATTACCTAGTGTAAGATATGAAAAAACATGGTTTCTTATGTTGATTAATGGAAATACTATTATAAGATCATTAAAACATTCTTGAATAAAATAATCTTTAAACATTACCAAGTGTCCTATACCACATTGAAACATTTAAATCATAATTATTATGATGAAATAACTTTGAATTAAACTTATAATATAATGAAAATAAGGATATTCATGATATAAAATGTCAGAAGGGTATTATATACACCATATAAAAGAAACTAGGTGCATAACATTAAAATATTCCTCAATGAAATTAAATTTAGATGAAATCCCTTACCTTGCATTTACATTTATAATAATGACATTAACCTCATGTATAATGGTTTTAATTATTATATTAACTTATAATATAACCATAATAATATTTATATTATCATATATTAAATTTTTATAATATATCATTACCCATTTATTAATAATCTTCCATTATTTTCACTATTTTTGGTGTTAATTGCTTATTTTTCCAAGTATGTTTTGACATGTTACTTGTTTTTCCTATTAATTAGTTCATGATTTTCTCATATCCAAAATTTAAACCATTATTTAAATAATATATACACATATATATTCATTATATATGTATTTATGATAATACATAAAATTTGGATATTTGAAATGAAATGCATCGTTCATGGAGATAGTAGGCTATATGTACGCATGAACGCTGCTTACCTTTCTTTTACATATTAAAAGATCTAAAAGTAAACAAAATATATGTATATTATAATTCTATTACCATTTATATGTCATATATTTCTCCTATTTTTATTAAAATTACCCTCAATACATTCCATGTATAGCATGAACAAATCACATCGCTTTGAGGGGACGGTAGTCCACACATCCACAAATAATCCTATCATATTCCCACAAATGGGGTACATAAGGTAAGTGTTATATAAAAATTAGTGAACCATAAATAAATTATAAATCATACATACATATATATATATATATATCATATATAAACTATAAATCCATTATTATTCCATCCTTTAAAGGCAGTAACTGTAATAACGAAAGACATCAGTTCGCGAGGAGGTAGTCCGCCGTACACACGAACGATGATTATATATCCCATTTGATGGATGTGTATGAAATTATAGGTAAAAATATTTTAATAAAAACATATTATTATATTTAATATACTGCTGTATTATTTAATGATGTAATAATAATAATTTAATGGATTGAGAAAGAAATAAAATGAATGTGATCATTAAAAAATGTTACCTCATTTTTGGGTAGCTTCAATTAATTTATATAAAGAGACTTTTTTTGTTAGATTTATTACCAAATATATGATTCTAAGATGAGGGGTGGGAATTTTGGATATTATTTAGGAATGTTTTGGATGATATATAATGCTAAAATTGGTGTGAGGAAGTGAAAGATGATGTTCCCTTTTATGATATTGGTAAGGGGCACTTTTGGAAACTCTTAAATTATTAAATTATTAAAAATAATTTTCAGTAAAAAATGTCTCAAAAGTGATTTATTTCAAATATAAGATGATTATGGGTCGAAAAAATTTCAACCAATAATTGTTATACAAGTTTAGGCCACATTATCACCCTTATCTTTTGGCATTTACCATAAGATGAACCCTTTAACACTCATTGTGACAACTTGGATTTTTACAAATTTAAGGGTTAATATAGTTTCTATAAGATTCCAAACGAACCCCAAATGAGTCATGGATAGAATTATAGACTTCTAAACAATAATTATTTTGATTTTTATATTTCTTATGATTTTTATATCATTTTATAAAATATTATTTATTTTAAAATATCATTAATGTCAATTTTTAGACTATTTGTTTCTTGACTTTTTATAAAATAACAATACACAAGATAAATTAGAAACAAAAACTTTAATACATCAATACTATTAATATTTAAGCCATGAAATTTATTTGTGACATTAATAATATTGTATTGTATTTATTTTAATATTTTTAATTACATTTTTTGATATGTCCATAAATTAAACAACTAAAATGTCATTATCGTGAAAGCCATTAATTTAATTATGTATTTAAAAAAAATTAAAAATAAATTTTAATGATGAATATAAAAATTTATTATTTCCAATGACTATTTATATTCGAAAATATCCCATATATAACCCCATATTAAAAATATTTAACTTGTTAAAAACAAAAGTTTGACAAAATTTCGATTTTTTTGAATAAAATACTATAAATAGATTAAATTCATAAAAGTACATATAATAGATCATAAAATCGGCCAATTGTTGATTTGTTTCGATACTCACTCATCCAATAAAATTAGGATTAGAGTTATGGTAAATTTATAATACTTATAATATTATTTTTACCCTAAATTACTTGATTTACCTTAAACCATGTTAATAAAAATTACCAAAGATACTTTTCATAATGATAAAAAAATAAAAGGAACCAATTTAAATAATTTTTACCCCATGATTATAAATATGGAATCTATTTTTAAAAATTAACAAAAGATAATTTCTAGTAATTAATTTAAAATTAATCCCATTTACGGAATGAGAAAAATAGGTTTTAAAGAGAAAACATTCAAAAGATTGAAATATTTTTATATCCAAATTAAATGTGAAATTTATTCCATTTATATAAGTTATATTAATTGATAAAAATTTATCTAATTATACCTTAAAAATAATTAGAAATATAATTCACCAATATAAATTATTTAGACGAAAAATCTATTTTCATTTAAAATGTAGTATTTTTTCACTATGCATCAATATATGAAACATCTCAGAAAAATAACAACATTTCTACCTAAACTAATTTTGATGTTTATCTTTAAAAAATTAACTTTATTCTTTCATATGAAATTTATAGAAGTTTAAAAATTTAGATTTAAAATAGGTCCTCCATTAAAAGGAGGTAAAATTTTCATGTTAAAAATATAGATTTTTATGTTTAATATTGGGTTTATTATCTTATTATTGTAAAATAAGTTGGATGAATTTCAATTATATTTGATTTAATATAAAATATATATATTAAACAAATATAATTCACTAATTTTATTTAATTTAATTAGTAAAAATTGACTTTGTGAGAATAAAAATATTTTTTAATTAAATCATTCAATTTATATTTATTTGGTCTCTATATTCATTTCTAATTGTTTGGTAATGAATGAGTTAAACTATATATTTTCATAACTTAGTTAATTTAATTCATAAACTCAAATTTAATGGCTAGGTTATATCTTATTTTATTAATTAATAAAATTTTAATAATTTATTATTGTTCGGTAAAAATCTATTATATGAAAAATATCGAACAAAGTCATTCTTGCGTGTAACCTAAGATAACTCAGTATTGTGTGCATTACAAGATATAGAATAAAATTATTTATAATATTAAATATATCTTAGTGTCTTAGGAAGTTATATTTCTTTCCACACTTGGTGTTTCTTGTCAGAGACACTATTAAATACAATGATCTTACTTTAGAATTTTGGGGTGTTACGTGAGTAGTAATTATGTATTAGGCCTCCATGGTTCCCAAAGAGATACAATATTGCTTCTTAGTCAGCCAAAATATTAAATAAATTCCAAGGTAAAAATAACCAAAAAATGTTAACTTTTGGTCATCCACAGATCATACCTAGTCCACATCAGTACAGCCCAACAACTACTATTAGGATGTACAATGATAAAACTATCCAAAAACCAATGTATTGTTGATGTATCAGAGTATTATATTCACTAAAATAAAATTGGATTCCTTGGGTAATATTTTCTAGCAGTCGCATGTGGAAATGTTTTTCCAATCATGTCGTAGTAAGGTATAGAAAACAACCAATAATCATCCTATAATTAGTCACATTGACTTCCTTGCCTTCTTAATCATTTGATTGTTTCATATGGCTATTCATCGGTGTAGACATTGAAATAGAATATACCATATGAAATAGTTTTAGTACGTCCTTAATTTTTTTTATAAATTGATGTCCCATAATTTCTTTGAATTTCTTAAAAACATAGGAAAAATTACATCTCACTAATTAAGGGAATCTGAATTTTATACCTTATATGTTTTGAAAACTTTTTTCATTTGGTGTCATCCAATCCTTGAAAAATAATATCATTAACATATATTAGTACCAATATCCTCTTATATTTCTCATTATTAATGTATAAATTGTTATCAACCTCTAATATTTTAAAAATAGATACATTTCAAGTACTGAACCATCCACAAGTACTAATTCCATGGTACTTGTTTCATTTCAAACAATATATTTATGAATTGAAACACTTTGCCTTCATCTTTATCAATTATAAAATAACCTGGTTATTCAATGTAAACCATACAATAAATAATACCATTGGTTAATACTTATTTACTATCAATCAAATGGAATTTTAATCTGTATTTTTAAAGACATATAAAAATTATTCTTATAGTTTAAAGTAGAGGCATGAGTGAAAAAGTCTCATCCACATCAATTAATTCTATTTTGGAATATCCCTTTAAAACTAAATGTGGGGTTTTCAATTTATCATTTGTGTTTTCATTTAATTTATTCAAGAAAATCCACTTTTTTCTAATAACATTCTTGTCTTGTGACCATGGAACAACATCCCAAGGCTTATTTTAATTAATTTATTCAAGTTACCCATGAATTACCTTAAACAAATTCTAATATATAGAATCTTATTCAATGTTATTTGGTTTTACCTAAGATAACAATTAATTTTTCATTATATCATTCATTCTATTTATTTAAATCATGTATTTATGGTCATAAAACATATTATTCTTAGTGATTTTTTATCTATTGGATTTATTTTTAGTAGATTATATTTATATTTTACTTTAATCACCATTAATGATTTCATATGAGTCATCTATATACCCTTGACCCCCTAAGACACAAACTTATCCATCACCTTCTTATTCAAAAACTGGGTTTTTTTCCATGTGAAATCTAGTCACAATAATAATACATATATATAATTCTTAAAAAACATATTTCTTTCAACAGTTATGTTATCTTGGATTTAAACTATTTTCCCAAGCCATTTGCTATAGCACCTATAACCTTTAATTTTGGATTAATATCCAAGGAAAGTTATTTTAACTTCACATGTTCCTGAATTTGTATTACTATCTATATTTATAATAAAACACTTACCCACAAACACTTAAAAGTATTAGAGTGTTGGTTTCTATCCAGATCACATTTTATAGGGTGTTTTTTTCTTTATTTGGACATAACATGGATTTAATGGAGATATATAATGATGTGAGAATGTCATATTTACAATAAGTATCTATCATGTTATTTTCAATGGTAATTGTACAATACATATTATTGATGGTTAGTTTTCCTCCATATAATGTCTCTGTTTTGTTGAGGTACATTACCACTGACACTTGATGTCATATTCCATACTCCTCAAGGTATTATTCAACCTATGGATGGTAAGATCTATACTATTATTGGACTATAAGTTTTAATTTTTTCCATATATTTTTTCCCATGAATTTATGGGGACAAGTGATGCACCAGAACACATCATATTTTTTTCATTCACCACCATCCATGGCATACTGCTGTAATCATCAATGAATAAGGAATAATACATTTTTCTATCCATGGATTTTTGTTTCATAAATCCAAAAACATCCACAAGAATTATATTAATAAACCTTATTGATATTCTTTTATTTGTGTTTTTTATGTCATGCTCACAATCACCCCTTTTTAAAAAACAGCACACATCTATGTGTGATCATAAGTGAGCTTAGAGAAATATCAAGCTCAATCATTATTCACTATGTTTTTAAAATATTTTTGGATTAAATAGCAAGAATCTTATTTCATATGTTGTTTTACTAATTTAGAAAACAACCATATAACCTTTTTCCTCTACTAATATGGAATATACCCCCTTGGTCTGTCTACTTTGAAAAACTATATAATTATCTTTTACCTTTATGTTGCAAGACTTATTGAATTTTACCACATGACTCAATCATATAAATGAATTAAACTAAAACAATTTTGATAGATATAATTGAATAAAAATACTTACATTATTTTAAGATATTTTCCTCCAATCCTATCCTTCCAAGAAGTAAATTTTTTATCACTTCATCATTTACAAACCAAACTACTCCAACCATGTCTTAATTTATACTACTGATAAGGTTTTTTATCTTATTATATATTAAGTGAAACGAATATATATAAGCTATTTTATATACCTATATTTATTCCTTAATTTTATTTTATTAATGTTAGATTTCGTAGATCATCCCTTTTTGGCTGACTGCTAGTCTACATTATTTTTTTATGGATGAGCCTATTATTCCTATGGTTCCATAGATTGTTCATTATCATTTTTTTTATTTTTTTAACTTTTTATCTTGTTTTATGAAGTATCTAGATAATATTTTTCTATTATTTATGAATCATTTGGCACCATTCATTATAACCATAATACACAACTAATCACTTTGTGCCTAAAACCCTCACACCAAAAGAAATAACCATCAATAGAATATTGAGAGTTGAAAATTATTCACTTCTATTTTTGGTGTATTTTCTCTATGAAATATTTTTTTCTATAAAGAACACATATAGGGTATACCCCCATGCCCACATAAAAATTTAACATGTTTTTTGGTGTCTTCTTTTCAACCTTTCCTGCATTAAAAGTATTCCTTTAAGAGTTGTGTAGATAAATCTTGTTATGGGGTGCTGGTTGTTGATATTTTTTATCCAGTATCACTGCATTAAAATTTTGAACTTGAGTTACAACTAATTTTCCTTTCTAAATAAGCCATATAACTTATGAGATAGTAGTAAATTATTTATTAGAAATATCATAAACTTCTTAAACCTCTTTAGGGTCTTGTTCACTTGAACTCGCGGATGAAAAACTAGAAGTAAGGAGTGATTCTGGAATACAGTATTTCAGTAACACATCATGAATTATCCCTCAAGATCCATAGTATTTTAACTGATTATTTCACTATGTTGGTCTCATCATCCATTATTTTGGGAAATGTAATTTTATTTTGTACCTAATCCCAACTTGTTTTTCTAAGATTCCAAAATTTCTATATTTTAATTTTATAATTTTTCTGTTTAAATATTTATTTCTCATCTTTTTTTCTGAATATAATGTTTGGATTCTTCTAAAAAACCATTATATTTATTTGTTTCATCTCTCTATATTTAAAATTCCTCATGAGAAACCTCAATTTCATATTATTGGTCAACTCTTCCCTCTATTCCATCACCTCGATCATTTTCATCCTCCGCATTCTACTTATCTACCTTAGTAAAAATTATTTCTTCATTTATGTCTTTATATTTTTAGGCGTCCAATTCTTTTCCCCCTCAAAACAATCATATTATTTTTAAAGATTTTTTCATTTTAAAAAATTATTGTTTTCATTTACTCTTGTTATTAATGAAATTTAATATTTTCATAATGGGTTCTCCTTACCCTTAATCATCCTAAAAAATATTGGGACACCTAAAAGTATCTTTTCATTATTTTAAAAATTGAAATAAAGGGAGTAATTGGAACATATGGTGACATTATCAGTGTATTAATATTTTATGGTGAATTACTTCAGCTATTTTAATGTAAATCCTAGGTACTCTCAACAATTTCTAGATTACTAAATTAGTTTAGGGGGGGATCCACTGCCGTGTCTACCAAGGGTCTTAGGAATAATATCAGTATTATTATTACATATCATTGTTCACCACTACTCAATACATGTAATTATTAAATATCCCATTGGAAAGATCCTGAAGAATTCATATTTTAAAGAATAATGTTAATGATCTTATCAACTAGGTGTTGATCACTTCAAATTGGTATTGATAAAAACCTAAAAGGTGGATCCAATATTAATAATATAGGTGTGTGGTATGTATATGATTTAGTGCTAGGTTTAATCAAAATTCACTTCTAGGTGGCTGATGAGATCTTGGTGGATTATGGTGAGGGATGTTGGGTCCTTTTTTGACACCTCCCTCATCACTATATCTACCCATTGGAATGATAAGTAGTTGTTCAGCCTCATAGTCAAATCATTACCCTCATTAAATCTTTATAAGTGGCCTCTCTCCACTCTTATACTAATGACCAATAACTCGATGATCTCCATGGGTGCCTGGTTCATGTATTCACAATAGTCATGGTATAGTTTACTATCCAAAAAACCAATCCCATGAAATTAATATCCCATGAAAAATATTTTCCATGGGTCCTTAACAAACAATATCAGAACTCGTAACCCATGAATTTGATGAATTATTCTCTCATGATGTGGGGATCTTACATATGTTCATCTCTATACCTAAAATAAAGAGTTTCCTCTTTGTAAGGTTTATAGAGAACCTTATAATAAAGATACTTGGGTACACATAACTATCTCCAACCTTCCTATGTACCCTCTGATTCAACTATGTTAATAACCCAAAGAACTACCCCATTTTCTATCCTAATCAAGTAATCAGGATAGTGTTCACCCCATGGTTATTGAATATTAAGAACTTGTGCTTCCTGAACGCCTTTCCAATCTATGTTTATGCCTCATGAATGGAATTAAGGTCACCAAAAATAAATCCTTCCATATCTACCACCACCACCTAGAACGGTGCTAGGTTTAGGGACTATAGAGCATTCTGTGTCTAGATTAATTGATTAGTGACATTTTTTTGGTTTTAAAGTTCGCATAGTCTGAAAACTACTGATAGTTTCTTCTTATTCTCCTTAGAAGATTGAAAAAAATGAGGATAGATAATGAGTCATTATGAAGTGTATGTATTGGTGGGACCACATATATAAATTCATATTTATAAATGTCACGACCCGTCCTCGAGGCCCGTGCCATGACTACCCCAAGCTCGCCTTCCATAGGCCAAGGGCTGGCGACTAGCACCAAAGGCGTAAAATCCCGATAATTGGGAAGGCATTGCCTTTATAAAAGAAAACAAGAACCACAGAGTACAAGCGGAAGAAGTAAACACTAAGTAAAAACTGAGTACAACAGTAAGTGCAGAAACTAAAAAGGGGCCGGAAATACAAGCCCAACTGTAAAGTACAACTCGAAAGGGAAAACAACAACTAAAATGTAAAGCTACTACGCCGAGCTGTCCACTGGAAATCCCACCTGAAGGATGGGTACAGATAGCTCCTCTGCTCCTCAGGTCACACCGTCCGCTCCGAGTATGTCTCGCCCAGTGGTCCACCTCCGGGTACCGCCTCGTCGTCACGTCCACCTCTGGGTACCGCCTCATCGTGAGGTCCTCCTCCGGGTACCATCTCTTCGTATAGTCCACCTCCATGTACTGTCCAGTCCTCGAACACTCAGCTTCTGTCAGCACTGCCCGTTGTCTGCAACCAACACAACGAGGTGCGGGCATAGCCCGTGCAGGGGTGAGTATAACGATACTCAGTAGGGACCCCGAGACCCTCAAGGTCTCACTAAACCAACAAGGATAACCACAAAGAAGATCTCAATAGATAACCTATAGTTAGATATATGCCCATACATATACCTAAGTTATCATGTAACCCATCTCAATCATGAGGAAACACAAGGATTGTGAAATCAACGGATAACCACTACCCGGGTATATGCCCATACATATACCTAAGTTAGCAAGTGGCCCATCTCAATCATGAGGTAAACACAAGGTCAAAAGTCTCAGCTCAAACCAGGATTTTCATTATCGAAACCGTAACTGCTGAAGAGCTCCGTCTCTGGAGTGTACAGTGGTCCTGTCACGACTCCGAGGTACTGCTCACTAACCTAAGACTACTGAAGAACTCCACCCATCGAGTACTGCGGGCCAGCTGCTACAACCAAGCGCTCCCATGTGCCGCTACAACCAAGCGCACCTCTGTCGTGGGTATGCCGCTACAACCAAGCGCTCCCATGTGCCGCTACAACCAAGTGCACCTCTGTCGTGGGTCTGCCGCTACAACCAAGCGCTCCCATGTGCCGCTACAACCAAGCGTACCTCTATCGTGGGTATGCCGCTACAACCAAGCGCTCCTATGTGCCGCTACAACCAAGCGCAACTCTGTCGTGGGTCTGCCGCTACAACCAAGCGCTCCCATGTGCCGCTACAACCAAGCGAACCTCTGTCGTGGGTATGCCGCTACAACCAAGCGCCCCCATGTTCCGCTACAACCAAGCGCAACTCTGTCGTGGGTCTGCTGCTACAACCAAGCGCTCCCATGTGCCGCTACAACCAAGCGCACCTCTGTCGTGGGTTTGCCGCTACAACCAAGCGCTCCCATGTGCCGCTACAACCAAGCGCAACTCTGTCGTGGGTCTGCCTCTACAACCAAGCGCTCCCATGTGCCGCTACAACCAAGCGCACCTCTGTAACACACCGAGTCGTTCGATCAGCAGTCGTCGGGTCTCAGCCAGCTACACGGTCTCCGTACTCTGCACGCTCGTCACTGGGAGGGTCCGCTCCACGAGCTACAGGTCGATACTCCAAGTATCTCAAAGTCCCATGAAGAAGTATCTCAAAGGACCGCCACGTCATAGGGGTCTCAACGCAACAGACGGAGCGTCAATCAGACGCCCGGTCTGTGAGTTATTAGCCTTTTCGTCCCAGGGGCCCGGCTGGTTTGGTGAGCAAACCAAACCCGGCCGTATCTCAAATGTACCCCGAACTCTCATAGGGTAAACTCATAGGGACCGTTTCTCAACGCGATCACCAACGCCGCTGACGGTTCGTCAAACGGACGTTCTGTCCGAAAGATATCAGTTTTTCCGTTCCAGGGGCCCGGTTGGATTTCGATGCGATCCAACCCGGCCACTATCCATCTACATCCAAAACTCGGGCGGAGGATGCCAAAAGTTCCGTATCGTCAATAGGAACTCAATGCAACAGACGGTGCGTCAATCAGACGCCCGGTCTGAGAGTTATTGTCTTTTTCGTTTCACACTCACCTTGGGAAACTTCACAGGAGGTCACCCATCCTGATCACTACTCTAGGCCGTGCACGCTTAACTATGGAGTTTTAACCACGTAGGCTCCCGAAAAGGAAGGTGCACCTTGAGTATAGTATACCGAAATGACCGTCTCGATCCAAGGATCGCGTTGCCGCTGACGACGAGTCGTTTGGAGGCCCGTAGCCCAAGATACGGGCATTTGACCAAACCGCTCGGTAACGGGGGTTTCGGGCCCGGGCCGTCCCAGCCCGAGACCCCCCGGATGGCCCGAACCGGGTCGACCCACCCCGGAAGGGGTCGACCCGGCCCGGCACAGCCCGGCCCGGCCCGGCGCGGCCCGGCCCGGTGTGGCCCGGCGCGGCGAACCGGCCAGGCGCGCCGGTTCGGCGCAAGGCAGCGCGCGGGGCGCGCTGCCAGCTTGGCCGAAGGCCGACCTTGCTGGAAACGGGGGGCCGCCTGCCCCCCCCCCCCCCCCCCCTTGTGAAACCGACCCCCCTCATAATGGGGGGCCAAATAACGGCCCGGGGGAATTAAATTCCCCCGGTTTCCACCAACCCGGTCGGCCCGACCTGGCCGGCCGGCTTCTTGTCAACAGGACCGGCAAGGGCCGGTCCTCTTCCGTCTTCCGGCACCGACGGCCCGGCTGGCCGCCGGTCATCATGATCCGCCGCGGCCCGGAACCGGCCGCGGCTTTCGTCATCCGGCGCGGTGCGACGGCACCACGCCCCTCCGCCGCGGCCCCGCTCTGGCCGCGGCGTCTTCGGTTTCCTTCGACGCGGCGCGACGGCGTCGCGTTCATGATAATTCTTTCCACGGCGCCGCGCAATAATTTCCGTGTGATCCCCGCGTGGTGCGACGGCACCACGCTATCTCGTTTCATCCGCAAGAAACATTCAAGAACAAAGGAGGGGGGTTCGGCCGTGTTTGTGCGGTCCGGTCCACCTCTCGTTAGACGATAACACTTAAACGTTCCTCCTCAAGTTTGTCATGCTAGAACCAAGAATGGAAAATAATTAAATAAAGCAACAACAAAACCCTACCTCTCTTTTCGTTATGTGTTGACGAAGTTGTGGAAAGGCGGCGGCGATTCGTCGACATCGGAAAAGAGAAGCCGTTGACGACGTCAGCGTTCTTCGTGAAAGGCGCTCCCTTCTTTATTCCGGAAGGAGTGGGAAGGAGGCATCCAAGAAGGGATCGACGTTGGAAACTTCAAGTTCTTCTTTGGAAAAGGCATTCTTCGTCGAGAAGACGTTGTTACATGTTTGGAGATGTCCTTCGTGTTCTTCGTCGAGGGTGGAATTCTCTTCAATCCTTCCATGACTCTATCACAAAGATTTAGCCAACCCCAAACAATAAAACAACACACCTTATTATAGTGTTAGCTTAATGAATTCAAAATAATTCAAATTCATTAAGTTACATCCTTCATTAATGGGTGGAGAGGCTCCAAAATTAATGAAGGTGGAAGTGAAGAGTCACATTTAATTGGGGGGGGGGGATTCAAGGGAGTTAAGGAGTTTAAGGAGTTAGGAATTTGAGGGGTTTTGTCACATTAAGTGCAAGGGAGTTTATGGGGGGTAGAAGAGAGTTAAGGGGAAGGTGAAGGGTTGGGGCTCGTGTGGGCCCCACCTCACCTTAATCCTCACTTGTTTAGTTAGGAACTTGTGATTCCACCCCAGCATCCACACTTAGGATAGAACCACTTAAGAAGATAAATAAAATTTGTAACACAAATTTTATTTTTCTTTACACTTAAACCACAACCTTATTAAACAACTGCTCCCAAGCAAACGCAACTCCAGGAAAGGCATTCCTAAGCAAAAACCGGCGCTACGGTTCGATCGGTGCCCTCGGAATTTGATTTCGGGCACCGGTTCAAAAGTTAGAAATTCCCGCTCGTTCGTTCACTAAACGTACCCGAGCCAAACTTCGGAAATTGATTCTGGGCACACCGGGCCTCGGAATCAGGCGCTGTCAGAAACTGTGTTCTTGTAAAATTCCAAAGAAAATTAAGAAAAAAAATTTCCTTGAAATTTACGGGTCTTTACATTACTCCCACCTAAGGGCTTTACGTCCCCGTAAAGCTACATCACATACTAGGGTCAAAAAAGCGATACAGAGCACGCATCTGAGCCTTCCGCTCCCATGTGCTCACCTGGAGGTTCCCGTACTGTCAAAGGAAGTGCACCCAAGGAATCGATCATCCTCGTAGGATCTGCTCCTGTCTATCCTTGATCCCCACCGGAACCTCCGTGCATGTCGCTCTATCATCGACGTCCAACTCCCTGAGGTCGATGATGGGTGAAGGATCAAGCACGTATATCCTCAATTGAGTTACGTGAAAGTCATCGTGCACCTGGTGCAACTGAGGTGGATGGGTCAAGCGATAAACCACCTCGCCTACCCTGCTGGGGACCTAGAAAGGTCTATTGAACCTCGGAGATCTCTTGCCGCCTCGGCTACATCTCCATAAACCTCGTCGATGTGAGACCTGTATAAGAACGTGGTCGCCATCCTCAAACTCTAAAGGTCTCCCTTTTTAGGTTAGAACTGAAACTCAAAACTCCTGCTGCCACGAGGTTAAGGTTGGCCGACCCAAGAATGATCGGCTACACCCTCCCATGCACGAGTTTATCTTGTGCTGCCCAGGGTTTCCTTTTCACCGACCAAGGAAAACCCAACCCAACGTTTGTCTAATACCGTCAATTTGAGTATGAACAGTGATTGCCAAATACATACTCAAACTAACGTCGTAAGGCCTCGACGCTGCCACCAAGAGGTCCTAACCGAGACTCTCGCCTCAAGGGTCAGATCACACCGTCGGTGTAAGTGTGACTATCGAGTATCCTCACAAAGGTATCTCCAGACGTGAGGGTCAAGTCAACGGCTTAACCAGAATCTATAGGTCTGGGACTAGATTCATGGAAGGAAGGGATGATTCGTTTCGATGCCTGTGGCTACGGCAGCTAGTAGAAGATAAATTCCGCACTTCGAATCATCCTTAGAGCCCCTTTTTGGTCGCACTCCATGACCGCAAGCAGCTACCCTCTTTCCCTGCTCTCCAACTCCCTGAGTCTAGCGGGGACTACAAAGGTGGGTGATGGTAACATGTTGAAATGTACTCCACCACGAGCTGCTCTCCAAGCTCCGCCTCCATGTCTGCTGCTCTGCAGATTCATCTGTCCTTAACATTTCCTCTTCTTGAAACATTTTACATGCCCAAGTCTCTGAGATTTGTGTCAGTTTCCTGCTTTCCAAACTTCTAACATTCTCTGGCTGTATTCGATTAGCAAAGAATTCTCAACCACAAAGGTTCCTTCTAGCACTCTAGCCTAAGTAGAAAAGCATAGAGAAAAGGTGCTGGATCGGAAGCCCTTAAACATACCATGCTCTGAGGTCCGACCTCTATTGCACTGATCGAAACGCTTCCATCGAGTACCCAATATGTTCGGTACGCCTCGATGAATTCTTAGCTATCAACACGTCGTCCCGCCGAAACTGTAAAAGTTCTAGAAAATTCTCGGCCACCTCCTCAAGCCAGTCCTCAGCCCCCTATGAGTCAGGTTCACCTCGGAACATGAGGGTATCTGAAGTTAGAACACATGTAAAGCAGTAAACTTACATGTGTCACCTACCGGTACCGCCGGTTGTAACTGCTGACCAACAGGTAGTGATGTATAGCTGAGACACTACCCAAAGGCACTATCTCAGGCATCGGTTCACGTACCGAATCCTCATCACTATGCGGACCATCCTCATGGTCATTCACTGGAAAACACTAGTGTCCAAGTCCACCATCCACTCTACTGATGTCTCAGCTAGGCGGAAAACTCTAGCAATCGCCTCCAGCCACTGCTCTGCTATCTGGAAATCTGCCTCGCCTCGTAACTTTTGAGGCCTCTACTGCTGGAACTCGTGCAACGCGCTCCGCCAGCGTGCACAGTTTGCTAGTATAGCCGTTGGCATCTGCTGCCCAATAGGTGGTGATGTACTGGTACACCACCCGAGGGTGCCAACATAGTAAAAAGGGCCCTGCACCAGAGCCTCGTCGCTCGGTGAGCCGTCATCGAGTACTCTCTATGAACTCCAACTGACTGTCTGCGTGGAGACATCCTGAACAGATGCGACATGGTCAACGTCTTATACTTGGTGAGCTGACCTGGTTTGAGCTGACATTAAAACTTTGGAAACACACATGCAATTAGTGTTTTTGTGTAAAAAGTCGGAAATCAGTAGTCAGGGTCCTGGTGTACGGATACGTCGGCCGCCGCACCAACACTGGACTCCCTGAACTGAAAACCACACTCGGTACCCTTAACACTATTGCTTCACAGAAAGAAACATCAGAGTTATAAGTTCTGCGGTAGAACCGAACTCCTCTGATACCAATT
Source organism: Viscum album (assembly GCA_963277665.1). NCBI lineage: Eukaryota > Viridiplantae > Streptophyta > Magnoliopsida > Santalales > Viscaceae > Viscum > Viscum album. The sequence continues at coordinate 307,399,693 of OY728166.1, forward strand.
TGTCACGACCCGTCCTCGGGGCCCGTGCCATGACTACCCCAAGCCCGCCTTCCATAGGCCAGGGGCAGGCGACTGGCACCAAAGGCGTAAAATCCCGATAATTGGGAAGGCATTGCCTTTATAAAAGAAAACAAGCACCACAGAGTACAAGCGGAAGAAGTAAACACTAAGTAAAAACTGAGTACAACAGTAAGTGCGGAAAGTAAAAAGGGGCCGGAAATACAAGCCCAACTGTAAAGTACAACTCGAAAGGGAAAACAACAACTGAAAAGTAAAGCTGCTACGCCGAGCTATCCACTGGAAATCCCACCTGAAGGGTGGGTACAGATAGCTCCTCTGCTCCTCAGGTCACACCGTCCGCTCCGAGTATGTCTCGCCCAGTGGTCCACCTCCGGGTACCGCCTCGTCGTCACGTCCACCTCTGGGTACCGCCTCGTCGTGAGGTCCTCCTCCGGGTACCATCTCTTCGTATAGTCCACCTCCATGTACTGTCCAGTACTCGAACACTCGGCTTCTGTCATCACTGCCCGTCGTCTGCAACCAACACAACGAGGTGCGGGCATAGCCCGTGCAGGGGTGAGTATAACGATACTCAGTAGGGACCCCGAGACCCTCAAGGTCTCACTAAACCAACAAGGATAACCACAAAGAAGATCTCAATAGATAACCTCTACTTAGATATATGCCCATACATATACCTAAGTTATCAAGTAACCCATCTCAATCATGAGGAAACACAAGGATTGTGAAATCAACGGATAACCACTACCCGGGTATATGCCCATACATATACCTAAGTTAGCAAGTGACCCATCTCAATCATGAGGTAAACACAAGGTCAAAAGTCTCAGCTCAAACCAGGATTTTCATTATCGAAACCGTAACTGCTGAAGAGCTCCGTTTCTGGAGTGTACAGTGGTCCTGTCACGACTCCGAGGTACTGCTCACTAACCTAAGACTACTAAAGAACTCCACCCATCGAGTACTGCGGGCCAGCTGCTACAACCAAGCTCTCCCATGTGCCGCTACAACCAAGCGCACCTCTGTCGTGGGTATGCCGCTACAACCAAGCGCTCCCATGTGCCGCTACAACCAAGCGCACCTCTGTCGTGGGTCTGCCGCTACAACCAAGCGCTCCCATGTGCCGCTACAACCAAGTGCACCTCTGTTGTGGGTATGCCTCTACAACCAAGCGCTCCCATGTGCCGCTACAACCAAGCGCAACTCTGTCGTGGGTCTGCCGCTACAACAAAGCGCTCCCATGTGCCGCTACAACCAAGCGAACCTTTGTCGTGGGTATGCCGCTACAACCAAGCGCTCCCATGTGCCGCTACAACCAAGCGCAACTCTGTCGTGGGTCTGCCGCTACAACCAAGCGCTCCCATGTGCCGCTACAACCAAGCGCACCTCTGTCGTGGGTATGCCGCTACAACCAAGCGCTCCCATGTGCCGCTACAACCAAGCACAACTCTGTCGTGGGTCTGCCGCTACAACCAAGCGCTCTCATGTGCCGCTACAACCAAGCGCACCTCTGTAACACACCGAGTCGTTCGATCAGCAGTCGTCGGGTCTCAGCCAGCTACACGGTCTCCGTACTCCGCACGCTCGTCACTGGGAGGGTCCGCTCCACGAGCTACAGGTCGATACTCCAAGTATCTCAAAGTCCCATGAAGAAGTATCTCAAAGGACCGCCACGTCATAGGGGTCTCAACGCAACAGACGGCGCGTCAATCGGACGCCCGGTCTGTGAGTTATTAGCCTTTTCGTCCCAGGGGCCCGGTTGGTTTCGTGAGCAAACCAAACCCGGTCGTATCTCAAATGTACCCCGAACTCTCATAGGGTAAACTCATAGGGACCGTTTCTCAACGCGATCACCAATGCCGCTGACGGTTCGTCAAACGGACGTTCTGTCAGAAAGATATCAGTTTTTCCGTTCCAGGGGCCCGGTTGGATTTCGGTGCGATCCAACCCGGCCACTATCCATCTACATCCAAAACTCGGGCGGAGGATGCCAAAAGTTCTGTATCGTCAATAGGAACTCAATGCAATAGACGGTGCGTCAATCGGACGCCCGGTCTGAGAGTTATTGGCTTTTTCGTCTCACACTCACCTTGGGAAACTTCCCAGGAGGTCACCCATCCTGATCACTACTCTAGGCCAAGCACGTTTAACTATGGAGTTTTAACCACGTAGGCTCTCGAAAAGGAAGGTGCACCTTGAGTATAGTATACCGAAACGACCGTCTCGATCCAAGGATCGCGTTGCCGCTGACGACGAGTCGTTTGGAGGCCCGTAGCCCAAGATACGGGCATTTGACCAAACCGCTCGGTAACGGGGGTTTCGGGCCCGGGCCGTCCCAGCCCGAGACCCCCCGGATGGCCCGAACCGGGTCGACCCGCCCCGGACGGGGTCGACCCGGCACGGCACAGCCCGGCCCGGCCCGGCGCGTCCAGGCCCGGCGTGGCCCAGCGCGGCGAACCGGCCAGGCGCGCCGGTTCGGCGCAAGGTAGCGCGCTGGGCGCGCTGCCAGCTTGGCCGAAGGCTGACCTTGCTGGAAACGGGGGGCCGCCTGCCCCCCCCCCCCCCCTTGTGAAACCGGCCCCCCTCATAATGGGGGGCCAAATAACGGCCCGGGGGAATTAAATTCCCCCGGTTTCCACCAACCCGGCCGGCCCGACCTGGCCGGTCGGCTTCTTGACAACAGGACCGGCAAGGGCCGGTCCTCTTCCGTCTTCCGGCACCGGCGGTCCGGCTGGCCGCCGGTCATCACGATCAGCCGCGGCCCGGAACCGGCCGCGGCCTTCGTCATCCGGCGCGGTGCGACGGCACCGCGGCCCCGCTCTGGCCGCGGCGTCTTCGGTTTCCTTCGACGCGGCGCGACGGCGTCGCGTTCATGATAATTCTTTCCACGGCGCGGCGCGACGGCGCCGCGCAATAATTTCCGTGCGATCCCCGCGTGGTGCGACAACACCACGCTATCTCGTTTCATCCGCAAGAAACATTCAAGAACAAAGGAGGGGGGTTCGGCCGTGTTTGTGCGGTCTGGTCCCCCTCTCGTTAGACGATAACACTTAAACGTTCCTCCTCAAGTTTGCCATGCTAGAACCAAGAACGGAAAATAATTAAATAAAGCAACATCAAACCCCTACCTCGCTTTTCGTTATGTGTTGACGAAGTCGCGGAAAGGCGGCGGCGATTCGTCGACATCGGAAAAGAGAAGCCGTTGACGACGTCGGCGTTCTTCGTGAAAGGCGCTCCCTTCTTTATTCCGGAAGGAGTGGGAAGGAGGCATCCAAGAAGGGATCGACGTTGCAAACTTCACGTTCTTCTTTGGAAAAGGAATTCTTCGTCGAGAAGACGTTGTTCCACGTTTGGAGATGTCCTTCGTTTTCTTCGTCGAGGGTGGAATTCTCTTCAATCCTTCCATGACTCTATCACAAAGATTTAGCCAACCCCAAACAATAAAACAATACACCTTATTATAGTGTTAGCTTAATGAATTCAAAATATTCAAATTCATTAAGTTACATCCTTCATTAATGGGTGGAGAGGCTCCAAAATTAATGAAGGTGGAAGTGAAGAGTCACATTTAATTGGGGGGGGGTTCAAGGGAGTTAAGGAGTTTAAGGAGTTAGGAATTTGAGGGGTTTTGTCACATTATGTGCAAGGGAGTTTAAGGAGGGTAGAAGAGAGTTAAGGGGAAGGTGAAGGGTTGGGGCTCGTGTGGACCCCACCTCACCTTAATCCTCACTTGGTTAGTTAGGAACTTGTGATTCCACCCCAACATCCACACTTAGGATATAACCACTTAAGAAGATAAATAAAATTTGTAACACAAATTTTATTTTTCTTTACACTTAAACTACAACCTTATTAAACAACTGCTCCCAAGCAAACGCAACTCCAGGAAAGTCATTCCTAAGCAAAAAACGGCGCTACGGTTCCATCGGTGCCCTCAGAATTTGATTCCGGGCACCGGTTCAAAAGTGAGAAATTCCCGCTCGTTCGTTCACTGAACGTACCCGAGCCAAACTTCGGAAATTGATTCTGGGCACACCGGGCCTCGGAATCAGGCGCTGTCAGAAACTGTGTTCTTGTAAAATTCCAAAGAAAATTAAGAAAAAAAATTTCCCTGAAATTTCTGGCTCTTTACAATAAAAATAATTAATTCCCTAATTTTATGGTAGCTTCCCCTATGGGTCTCTATGAGGTCTCGAGTTCGAGCATTGCTAATTAATTCCCTACATTTTTTTGTTACATGATTTTCTTTATAATTTATCCCCCTTCCACGAATTGATGTAAATTATAATTCCATTTCAAATTAATGATTTCCATATGAATTAATTGGGATTAATAATTATTAATTTCCATTTTATAAACATCTAATTTACTTTTAGAGGTTTTTATTATTTACAGGCCATATTAATGAATGTATTATATTGCAAAGATAATATAAATACTGATATCTAAGAAAATATCACTATAATATAAATATTTATTAGTTATTTTTGTACCATAATTTATTCTTTTATAGAAATTTTATCCATTTAAAGAAACTCTCATGGTAACATTCACTCATTATTATATATTTTTTAATAGTTAATGATGTAAAGTATTTAATCCATAAATAAATAAAATAATAAAATCACATTAAAGAAAAAAGGACTGTGGACGAAGGAATACACATATAATATTAATTTAATGATGAAGTAATATGAAAAAACTATTGATAATAATTTATTTTTGAAACATGATTATGAATTAAACCATTTATTGTGGGTTTCATACTATTACACTAGAGATATTTTTAAGCTATTTATTTCCATTACCAAAAAACAACTAATAAAAACTCATATTTTTATATGTGTTTTTATTATTTTAAAATTAATATAATTAGTGACAATTGATTAATTGGTGTGATTATTCATTTTATTCCATATTCATTGGAACAATTTTAGGATATATTTAAGAATATTTTTTTAGTGTAATTTTTTAATTCAAATATAGAAATATATTCTCAAACTCTCTAGCCTCACATAATTATATAACAACATCCTCATAGTTAAATATTTTAGTATTAATGATGAATAAAACTGATATATTATTAAAGTTATTTGTGATATTTATTACTATATTCACTCATTGACATTGGTTCTCCCTTTTAAGTCTAACAAACTCACTGAAATGGATAAATTACAAATGCTGAATATTTTTTGGCGACTCCTCAATATACATGATGTTCATGATATCACTTATAATTCCACCAAAATGGTGTGCATAAAACATAAAAAAAATTTAAACTATATTATGGGAGTTTCTACTATCAATATAAACTCTCTGAAGTGGTTTATTATAGCTTCCATTGATATAATTATCACTAAAAATGAATTACATGTGAAGATGTTTGTTTTTTAACATTCATTTTGTTGGGTCAAATATTATTTCATCATATATCTTATTTGATAAAAGGAAACTCAACAATAATTCATAATGGTCTGTAAGAAATAAACTCCCCCAAGGTTATGTTTTCTCATCCTTTAAAAAATTAGTTTCTGCTTAATAATTTATAGGTTTATCACATTATCTTTGATAAGTTTAGTGTATTCATAAAATGAACTTTATCAATGGAGACAAAACCCTAAATTTCTAATCATCTTTCTCACGAACCCCAACATCTAAAGGTACTCCTTTTGGTGTGATAATGAATAAAGTGAGATAATTATCCTTAAAGGTTACCCCAAGAAGGCCATGGGTTGGGGAGTTTAACCAAGTGTATATAATTCACATGCATGAGAGGAATTACAATAATATAAAGTTTACAGAAAAATATATAATATGAGAAACCACCAACCAAAACAATGTATAAATATAAATTTAATCCCAATACATGTAACTTTATACACAAACTGATATAACTAAAAATATAACTACAATTACTAAAAGTAAATACTCAGCAATGATATTAAATCTCTAATAACCCCTGAAAACTCCTCAATCTTATACCATCCACCTAGATAATCAAATAACTCTTGTGGACTTGAGAAATAATTATTATATATGCATGGTGTGTTGAAGTTGGTTCTCTAAAACCAAGTTTTAAGTACTTCAGGTTTAATTATATCAATTTTTTCTAAATATTAATAAAATTTTAATCATATTATTATTATTCATATGAGTGATATAGAATGTGATAATGTCCTATGATTAATTATCAATATAAAAGGTCATAGCAGTTCGTCGCTATTTTGAGACACCAGTAGTGCCATGATAGTATTGTTTAATACATGTTTTATAGTCAAAAGATATCATTTAATAGGACACAAATGATATTGGATATCAAGGGTGGAGACTCATATGGATTTGAGGAAATTTGTCATGGTGTATGCCCTTGGTAATTTCTAGTATGGGTGATTATGTGAACAAAACCTTCCAATAAGAAATCCAAATATATACGTGTCATTAGATTTTTTTATCTATATATGTGATTATTAAACCAATAATATGTTTTATAATGGATATCTCTAGTTTTACACATTTATATATTGATGAAAATCATAGAGAAATATAACCATGGATAATTAGGATATGTTGAGTGCATCACACGTGATATTACATTAATATATAATTCAAGAAGGGTATGGTGCCTTAAGTTATTTAATAGAAGTTGATATATTTAGTCCTTTGATGAAAATGAATTAGTCTAAATAAATCCATGGCCATAGTCTTTTATGGGAAGGTTTATTTTCAATAAAAATTAAAGAAAGAGACATTAAGAACATAGGTTTATGACACCATCCTAAAACCTGATTGATTATAGATATCCTGATAAATGTATTATATTAAATATTAAGAATACATATGAAGTTTTATGTTACTGTATCATTAAATTATTTATCTATGGGGGCCTTAATGTATTTCTGGACACTAAACATGGACTTTGTGGGTAGCTTCGCCAATTTCAATAGAGAAAGAGGACAAGAGGTTCACACACTAAGTGTATCCAAAACTTTAGATGAATCGTAATATTATTTATTATTTAATATCTTGAATAAATATTATTCTATTATGTGGTTTAATAATTTTTCATGTTTTTTATCACATATATTCAATCACTTGTTATTCAATAAAATATTTGTGAGAAGAATAGTTATAACATATTTATTGTCTATTTTGTGAATAAAATATTAATGAATAATGAATTGATATTTATTTATTTAATATATAGTCATTATTCAATACCTAATAAATATTTTGGGGGAATAATGAATTGAGTTTAATGGCTTGATGAGAAATTATATATATGATATATTATTTGAATAAATTATAAACAATTTATTCATGAAATAATATTTAATTAATTTTTTGATTTTTCACATGTCAATAAATATTAATAATATTTTTATTATAGGCACAGGGTTTTATGGGGAATATAAAAATATTAATGATTCATGAATAATTATTATTTTATAAACTTATAAATATTTAAACTAAATTATATTATTTCCAATGCTAAGAGAAACCATTGTTTTTTGGTTATAGAAAATAACCTAATAGAATCCTCAAAAACCCTAGAGAGAACCACTCTAGTAATTCGATCAAAAATAAAGAGTTATCCTCCTTTACCACCCCTATCAATTCTATATAATACAAGGAGAATTCTTTTTGTATGATATTCTTATAGTGATCAAAAATAAATGTTACAGGCATTAAAATATTCTTTTCTAGAACTCGAAGATTCCTATGATGATACTCAGAGGTTCGTGGTATACATGCAGATCATTTCTATAGGTAATATACACTTTATTCATACAATTAAATGATGATGCAACAAAGATACATTTTCATATTCTTCAATAAAGAAATAACTCATCGTATAGTAATTCTTTAATTTCTTAAATAAATTATAAACCATTATGTGCTAACCCTACATTTTGTTCCAGTGATCTGATATCAATTAATCTATACATCATTTATATAGGTTATGGAATTATTCATCAAAGTTAATTCCAAATTATTCATCAATAATGAAAAAAAATATGATTTGGGAATTCCCTACTGATTCTTCCTCTGTGACCGAAACCTACAAGGTGGGCATAACATGTATACTCAGTAGGATCCTCCCTAAAACCTCTCATGTAAAAAAGTGAAAGTGGCATATTAAATCCCAGTGAATAAACATATAAAAATATCTCTTCACCTAGATAGGTAATACTCGTTTCCTATCCTCACCATGGTTCACTCACCAAGTAATTCATAAAATTATTCCATTTTTTCACAAGAATATATATATATATATAGACACACACACACACACATATATATATATATATAAATGAAGGTTCCCCACTTCTACTTCCCCACATGTGTTTCTCTCTCACAACCTAATGTCAAACATCCTATGCTTATCCCATTGATATTTTAATCTATCATTGATGCAAGTTAGGTCTTAACCCTACCTACCTCGGTCTCACATAGGGCCCGATATCTTGTATTGGAATAAGTTTGTATATCCAAATCATCATCATCACCATCCTATCCATAACCATGTGTGTTCTTAGAAACCACTTTAGACCATGTAATTTTTTTAACACAGTCTATAACAAAACATTCACATGTACAAATGAGTACCATTAACCACCATGTTGGGTTATATGTATGTTCAATACCTCCTGACATTATATCCAAAACAAAAATGTATAGTAAAATCATGTGCCATCATAGCCAAGGTTGTAAAACACCATATATCATAAGTCACTATAGTTCAGGATATACCTACACATAACTACTTCTAAATGGAGGGTAGGGGAGAGGGTGAAATCAGTAATTCATTCCCTCACTATAATATATTATAGAGAAAATAAGCCCCAAGAAATATGGATGTTGGTTTCCCCACAGACATGGGCGAGGTTGTATATCAAATTAGAAAACATATAATAATATCACACAGAAACCACACTAAGGAAAAATACTTGTCCTTAGAATAATATTCCACTATCATCACACATGACCCATCAACATCCACTAATATGGTATTGGTTTCAAACAAGAGCTCATACACCTAGTCTCTGATTAATTAATTAATATTATTCCATTTTTATTTCCAAGATTAAAACTTCAACATTCAAGCATATTCCTATGGAATCAAAATTTAACTTGTTTTTATTCTCAAGTATGTCATCATCATATGTGAACACTAAGAACCAAACTTATTCTTTTATATGTTAATTTTCTTAATCATATAGGTACTCTAGTAATAAAATTAAGCTACCTCATCAAGATGAACGTGTCGTGAATGGAGTCAAACTACATATAAAATTTGTAATCCAATCATATAAATGACATTTGACCATTTTCTCATTAAGAAAGAAGTATATTGATGATAAATATAAACTCTAAACTATTCCCAAACTCCCCAATGACATTCCAACACCATTTTGAATAAGTACAATATGTCTCGCCATCACCAACATAGATCATCAATGTTTCCCTAGTATCCCATACCATTTCTCTTCAATGGTTCCCAACCATATTAAAGTTATCATAAAAATATCAAATCACAAAAAATATCTTCTCACATTAGTGCAGATATACATATTAACTATACATTTCAGCACATTGGAATTTGAACTAAATCCATTTCCTCGATGAAATAAATCCTCCCTAACAAGGAAAAGGATTTATCATACACAAACATTTTATTATTAGTAAAAAATAATTTTAATCCCATCTCTAACTATATAGTTTATGATGCATATATCTTTTTCATAGGGAACCCTAAGGAAATAGCTAATTATAACTATAGAAAAATTAATATGATTCTGGAAGTTATTTTGGATTCATATATTTTTCAAAACAACTATAATTGATTATGAACAATATTGACTGATCATCAAATTTAAACATCATTACATTATTTATCAGGTTCAAGAATATTAAACCATACAGAACACTAAATAACATAAACACTGCCACACATATAACACACTATCTAAATTAATAACAAAAGGTAAGAATCAATAAATACATAAAACCCATGAAAACATAAAACAAATCATTTATTTAAATTTTTTTACACGAAAAATTAATTATCTTTTAAATGTGATAATTCAAATTTCAATTCTTTAATAACTAGAATTATAATCATAATCGTTTTCATGGAATATAAATCCGATGAAACTGAAACATTATATTAATTTTTCCTATATCATAGATTTTTTTTAGAATAGTATTATTATTCTATAGCATGTGTAAATTCAAAAAAAACTTACAACATGTGACGTAACATATATTTGAATTTATGAAATAATAACATTACATTAATAATTATTATTTGGAATTTGATTCATATGTTTATTAATTTAAAAGTTATAGATTTTTATGTATTAATTGTTCATATATATGACATATTAATAACATTTCAATATCATTAAAATGATCATTATTCCTACAATATAACTATATTATTTTATTTTTAAGGTTAATCGCACCCATTTAGACAAAGGAAACATAGTAATGATATGATCAAAATTTTCCTAATGAAAGGATAAGTAATAGATACCCTACCCATTTAATAATGGTCACATAATTCTATAACAAAACAAAGACTGGAATGTAGGTTAGTAACTCACAATAAATTAACAACGAACATGTGAAGAAGGGTTTCAAAACACAAAGAGGAAAGATTATAGTTCTACCAAACACTAGAGAGAGAGAGAGAAAGTAAAATTAATAAGGGGGAAAGAATCCCAATTTTACATTTAAAGATATAAAACTATCAATTTTTTTAAAAATGTAGTTTAACTCTCCTTTTAAGTGAACATAAATTTTGTTTTCATTTACAAATTTTTTGAACGACTCATATAATATATCAAGCTTTAAATAAATAAAATACCTTGATTATCCTTTTTAAATTTGTTTTTAATCACCATATTATCATCCTTAATTTCATAATTATAATAGAAATAATTAAATACATTAGAAAAACATTTTTACATCATTTTGGATAAAACTAGGAAAACTAGATATTTAAAAAATTTGGTAAAGGCATGAACCCACCACATGACCAAAATTATCAACCATGAAATTTGGAAAAAGTATGAACCAACCACATCATAAAAATCAATGAATTTGAAGGACTGAACCAATATAAAAATGAACAACCATGAAATTTGGAAAAGGAATGATCCTACTGTATGACCAAAATGAATAAACATGAAAGACCATCTATAAAAATGAAATGACTTACCATGAAATTTTATGAAGGAATGAACCAACCATATGACTAAAGAAAATGTTTGTAGAAAGACACCATGAAACATTTTAGAACCATTATGCATTGATAAAATATAAAGGAAGGGTTTTAGAAAATTGTATCTTGAATTTGAAGCCTCTAAAATAATTTTCATCATTTATAATTTAAAACAAAACCCAAAATAATGGAATGGGGTTTGAACATCCATCCTATGAGATACCTCCAAGGAATCTCACTATATCAAAAATACAACCATCCCACTAAAGGAATTAAGTGTACATCCAAAAGAAATAATACAAAACTTAATAAAATATCCCATGGGAGATACCCATCAAAAAAAATTCAATGGCATAACCATTAATCACTTCAAGGAAGAGAAATGATTTCATAAAACTATATAAGGTCACACATTGTCTCATAAAGAAAAAAATAATTAATATAACTTATGATATTAGGTTTGTATCTATTACATCCACTCCTATGTTCTCTAATCCATGAAACCATTCCACTATAGGATAAGAACTAAGGGAATAACTTTCTTGTGTAACCCATTATCATGAAAAACCTTTTAAAACCTAGTGTTAGTATGGGTGTTTGGTTTTGAGGAAACGTTTCTGTTTTTTGTTAGGTAGAGGGGTATTATTTTCTAAAAGGACTACAATTTTAATTAAATGGGTATTAACCCCACAAAATATCCATATTATACTTTGAATAGAAGTGTTTTAGGGGTTTGGGGGTCACATGAGTGAACTATGGGTTCATGGTTCGGAGTTTGTGTTTTTAGAGTTATAGGCAAGGGAACATGGTTAACACATGAGGAGTGATACATATACACCCCAATAATGTGGCTAAAATTACTTAGGCACATGACTTGGTAAACTATGTGAGGTATCCCAAGATATCATACAAATGTATAAAGTAAATTATAGAGACATATCAGAGAGTTGGTGTGTGGTTTATGAAACCATGCATTGTAACCATATGCATTGGATGGTCTGGGATAGTGAGGAAAACAAGGTTGGTGAATTGTTTTCCAAACTATATGACCAAATCATGATTGTATTTAAAATGTAAAAAAAATAACTTTTTCCATCCAAACTCTAACCATTTTTACAAAATTTCTTCTCCTTTTTGGTGAAAAAACCTCAATGACTTCCACCTTATCCCCCCCATTCTTCATTATGATTCCCCATTGATTCTCACTTGTTTATATTGTCGTCAATTTTTATTGAAGCATATGGGTGATTCTATCCTTACTTTTTATTATTTTATGGTTTTTTTAATTTTATTAATTCTCATCATTTAGGGATAATATGCCATATTTTAAGGGCATTTTTCTCATTCTTCCGTTTCTTCCATTCTGGGTGAATTGAAGGTCAATATCAGATGATTGGGTCTTAAAACGTTTAATATAGGTAGTATTTTTTATTTTACCTTAAATTTATCTCATCGTATTGTATTTTAGATTGTGTAGGAATGATATTTTATCAATATTTTTATCAAAAAATTGAATTTAATTATTAGTTATCCCTTAGATACTTATATACCTCCCTTGGAACTATTAAAACATATTTTATTTGGGTGAACCATTGTTTATATTATTAACATATTTAAATTTTTTTATTCCTATTAAATATATAGTTAAATTTGGAAGGTTTAGGGATATCCCTTGTAATTCAATGGTTTATTAGGGATGTTAGTTTCCTTGGTTCATCTGAATGATCCTTGAGGGATTATGGACTTGGAATTTATTTAATGGAATTTTGAATTTAATTGAAATGGTGGGATTGGCCTCAAATACTAAAATGGGATTTATGTGGAATGGAACAGAGTGGGGGATCTCGGATTAGAATGTAAAAATTTTTATGTTCAAACTAGAACAAATTATTTGTTTGACATGAATGAAATTGTATTTCCGAATCAGAATTCCATGGGAAGAACCATGCATTATTTATGAAATGGTGGGTGTGGAATTAATTGGAGTGAATCCTTAGATTTATCTAAATATGTATTAGTGTGTAATTACATGGATGTGATTTTGATTCAATTAGGGGTTTCATGTAACTTCTAGTAGTGAGGAATTCCTTTTATTGAATAAATTCTTATAATATGAAATGCCTCAAACAAACAAATTGATTCTAATTGGATTCATTACAACGAATGACATGGGGAGGCCCACCCATTGATTAATGTCATGTATGCATTACATAATTCTATATATTAATGTCATGGATTCTAATGTGCATCCATTATTGAATTATATGAGATGACCTCCGAATATTAAGCTCAATTATTATTAGCATGGAATGAATTAGGTGTGAGAATAGATTCCCATTAATTTGTAATAATAAATGTCAAGGGTATTTCCATGATTCTACACTAGTAAAATAATTTATATTAGAAATTATGGAGAGGCAATGCTTATATTATCCATGAATATTTCTCTCAGGACACTTGATTATTGTTTCTTAAATAATTAATATTTTATCCAAGTTGAGATATATTAATTCCACCATGTTTAATGATATTGGTGATGCAAAAAGGTGGTAGAATCATATCAGGTTGACAACATTAGACCCAAGGTCCAACTGTGTTCTATTTAATTATTTTTCTTAGTATTATTACTATCTAATTTAATTAATTCAAGCCTTTATACTTTATTTACCGAGGATGTATTTTCATTAGACAACATTAATGGTGGCATATTCAGTTATAATCACACCTTGGTCAGGTTTCCATTTCACTTGTGGTACCCAAGAATACACTGATTGGTCATAGGTTATATGTTTAGGGCATGGCCATATGTTGATGCTTGCTTGTATATTTAGAATGTAGTTAAAATCTATATTATAGGCTAGAGATTTATACTTTTAGGGTTTTGATGAATTTTTGTTCTTTTACTCTCATTTAATTTTGGGAAAGTTAAACTTGACTAGATATACTTTTATTTCCTTTAATATTATGTATATATCATCATGATGATGATATTTTATGTTATTTGATTTGGTATTTTAGGATAGAAAATTTATTTATCTATATGCGATGAATTTTCTTTTGTGTTGAATTTTATTTCTTTATTAAAATTTTTTGTGAACTTCGATAATGACGTAATTTACTCTCCCTGATAACCTCACGGGCCCTCCCTACTATTCGGTGGCATCTAGAATATGATTATGTGTAGTTGAGGCCATGTGAGGCATTGACTTTTAGAACTGGTATAGTGGAATCTAGGAAGAGGCATTAAAAATGGTATGAGAAAATGTTTTTTTTGTCTTACTCTTTGGGAATGGTATACATGAGACGGTAATATTGTTATATATTGGTAATGAGCTCATTCGTTGGTGTTTCAAACCCATGTATAGGTAAAAATACATGTTTCCAAGGGTGGGAATTTCGGTTCTTACATTTCATTTTTTTGAATTTATTGATTTCCACCTCAAATGACGCACTTGGGTGTAATTTCATTGACTTATCATTCATTAACATTTTTAGACTATTATGATAAAAGGAGGTGTTTTTATTAGGATATCATGATTATTATATAGGATTTATATTTTATACATTTGTTTCTTATGATTCATAGTTTCCAAGAATTCTCATATATACTAGGGTTTTATTTATTGTTAGGGATTATATCTACTTGTAATTTATATATTCATATGGTTTTATATGATTTAGATCTTCTAGTTATTCAAAGTATCCAAACCCAATTATATGGTGTTTCTCAAAAATAATTCTAAGGTAGAATTATACTTAACCACCTATTGGAATAACTATTTTTAAACTTAGTTAGGTATAAATGGTTATTAATGTAATAGTTTGGGTTAAATAAGGTGCTAGTAAGAAAATTATGATGTTTTTTCTCTACACATTTTTAATGTAATCCTATCTAATTAAACTATGGATTATGATGTTTAAATAAATGATGAATGGGTATTGTGGAATCTTGATGAAAATGAAAATACATAAAATGGGAATCCTTAGGAGTGATGGTATGAAGATTCTTAGTTTTGAATTTATATTAGTGGAACTTAAATAGGGAACCAAGAAAAACATAATGAGTATTTTCCTCTATAACTTTGGGTTGACCCTCTATATAACTACACCAGGGTGTAAGTATTGGAAATGGTAGTGACCTAATATTTATATGATGCTTGATATTTCGATAAATGAAATATTCCTCATGATCAAATAATGTTTTAGTAAGTAACCTATATGGTTTTTTCCCTAAAATCTTCTGAATTAGGATTTATCTAACCAAACATTGGAACCTAGTATATTTATGAGAAAATATTATGGCCTTGAGTAGTGGGTGGGGATTAGAGGAGCTCACATGTCATGAATTATTGCATGTGATCTAGACTAATGTATGGGTTGTTAAAGTGTTCAGAGCAACCCTGTTCAGGTGTTGTCTGTGGGTATGTGATATCAGTTGGGTTTTAAGGCTAGATAGAGGGTGTGGTTGGTGGATACCATGGTAATAGATGTTTTTTTTGGATATTAGGCGGTTTTTTTATGTGACCCTTTGTTAGTGTGATTTATGGATCCTGGTTATTCTGGAGAGCCTTGTGTTACTCGATGTGACTCGAGGTTCGATGAGTAATTTATGGTTTTTTATAAGGTATTCATGACAGAGGTTAACCTGATCTATTTATTATTTTGGATCTATGAAGAATGGGCAGATGTTTTGGATTAAAATAATCAATTGTAGGTGTTTGTACTTTGGGTGTAATTTTGGCACAATGGATTCCTTACTATTTTTTGAGTTGAGAAATCATGTTCTTTTACTTCGGTTTAAGGTTGAATTACATAGTCATTTGGAAGATTATATGGTTATATTATTATGGGGGTTTGATGGAATTTTTGATAATGGTCATATATGGAAAGGTCCATGTATTTTGAAGTATGGTGAGATGTTTTGTTTGGAACCAAATCATGGAAGAATTTTAGAGGTATGCAGTTTAGGTATGGAGATTACTTATGGATTCTCAATTCAAAAGAGGTCATTATGTGAGGTGTTATAACAAGGAAACCCTTAGAGAGTATTTATAGAATCTTTCGAGTTACCTTTTATTTGGGGATTAAGAATTATTAGATGCTAGGGATCATGGGGTCTTGGTAGGATGTGGGGGTGGTATTGGTGTTATACTTGACCCTATATCTTTTCAATGTATTATGGTGTGTGATGTGGGTGGTTAGATTCCCATTTATGGAGTGACACCAGGGTGATTGGTGGTCATGGGGTTATTTATAGCCTATTCAGATGCATAGACCTACATGTGAGTAGCTATCAATGTGTTATGACTCACAGGGTTATGAATTGTGATATAGAAATGGTCATTTGAAAGTGTGCGGACCTTGGATTTCAGTAAAACTGAGATGCCACATTCCTGGTTGAGGGTATGAAACCATTGAGGTGATGACACTATGTGGCTCGAGAGATATCTCCCTTTGTTTTTTATGTGATCGATTTGGAGGGTATTGGATATGCATAAGCTATGTTGGTTTTGATTGGATAACACAATGAGTAAATGTTCATGGTAATTTTTTTTAAAATTTGAAAATCTTAAGACATTCAGTGGTGGTAGTTTCATGATGAACAGGGGTTCATGACTTCCTTAGGAGAGTCAAGGAACCTTAAATGTTTAGATCAAAAGTTTTCTATTGTGGTGAGTTTACTGAGATGTTTTTGATGTATTCGAACATGGTTTCCTATGTATTAATGAAAATATAATGGTATCTAATGTGGTGGTGGTGATTCCATGATGGGTCAAGGTACATTGACATCATCAACCCCAATGGATCCTAATAGAGGCATTAAGGGTAGACGATGTTAGTGAGAATGGTTTGAAATAATCAACTTGTGTGTTTAAGTGTTTTACCAATCAAATTTTTTAGGGTAGTCTAATTAAATCCATGTGGTGGTGAGTTCACCACAGGCTATTTCGATGAACAAAAAGAGTCTTGAGTGAGGTTTCAATAGATGCCATGAATGATATTCTTGAACACCAAAGATGATTAATGTATATTGTGTCATGTTTAATACTTTATTTTGAGATATATGGACACATATAGCCATTATGTTTTGTTATGGGTGAGAAATGGGGCATGAATATTTTGAGTTTTGTTTCTTGGGAGATGATAAAGACACACCTTGGTAAAGAGTATCAAATCAATTACAAACGTTACAACACTTATGTTACAGTTTTAGTAGTGTGATGAGACTAGCCATTGGGCTAGTGGATATGAATAATCTAGATCTCCAAGTATATTCTAGAAGAAAATATAGAAGTGAAAACAGGTGAAGTTATAACATGTACATCATCTCAATAATTCTATGGGTGACCTGAGGGTGACTTAGATGGATGAGACATCAATGATTGGGATATATCATGACAATGAGATTAGTTTTTTGATAACTTTACTATGTAGTCTCACAGAAGGTTATGGTTGGACTTTAGTTATATTTCTGTTGATGATCTTGGAATGACTCTATGGTATAAGGCAACATGATCGAGTGTTTGGTGATGTGTTTCAATGTAACGACCCCGACTCTAGTAACATGGATCCAATGTCTACATTATTACATTGGAATGGATTCAAAGGGTTAAATCATAAAGGACCGATCATTTTATCCGTTTTTAGAGAACCAAATACAAACATGATACCCATTTTATATTTCTAATAGAAAATAGAACATAATAAACAACAAAATAAAATAAACAACATCCTAGAAAACTCATTGAAATATATCTTATTTATATCATAAGAAAAGGAAATATAATAAAGGGTGATAAAAAATTATTAGTAATAGTTACATATAACAAAATCTATTATTAATCGATAAGAATAATCAACATGTAAAGGTAAATAATAGAATAAACATTCCATTTAAATAACATAACTTTCATGATATTATAAGGCGTAGTAAATATGGAAAGGTAAATAACTGAACTCATATTCCATTTATATAACTTGAATATCATGATAAGATTAGGCATAAAAAATATGGAAAGGTAAATAACTTTTTTTTAAAGTTGGGGCCGAAGCCTCATTTATTATTAAAGAAAAGAAAGGACCTCTTTAAACTGGGTATAGAGAGACCCATTCGAAGGAGCAATGGGAATTTGGACAATTACATTGCCCATAGGCCTAAATTTTTGGCACAAATCCCACTATATGAAAAGTACAACTACTGTTCCCGTTTTCTACAGTACCGCATTGTACCCATTGTTGCTACAGTACCCCTAGAGTCGCTACAGTGTCCTTCCACTACTATAGTGCCTGCTGTTGCTACAGTTCTACCACTGCTACCGTCGCTATAGTACTGCTACGATTCATGTTCCCAATGCGTTTTGATCCCCCATTTTTCATGTAGGATTTTGAGGTTCTTACCATTAATCCAAACCCCAAATACAAAAAGTTAAATAACTAAACACACATCCCATTTAGATAACTTGAATATCATGAGAAGATAAGGAATAATAAAAATGTAAAGGTGAACAATTGAGACCACATGCTATTTAATTTGTCCAACTATTTTATCTCATGAGACATACTGATGCATCGATGGGCTATCTATAACTAGGCCCCACCCATATCTACATGCATAAATAATTTCTCATTTATCAAATAATATATTTAATTCACAAATCAATGTTCCTTATCATTAAATATCCATATAGAGTAAAGGATATGGACTTATCAATATTTCTATCGGTAATCAAATAACAATCAATGTTTTCACTATATGTAAAAATGTTATACGGTTTTAAAAATAATCACCACCATCATGAAATATTTTGGATATTTAAAAGAAATTAAATCTCCAATGTAAAATGAATAAAGTATTTTTTCTGTTTATAACACTTTCATAGTAGGGACACACATTTCATTCCCCACATTCCCACTTTCCAATGGTGGGTGGCCTCTACCATCATAGATGGTTATATTGGATTTTTTATTGAAATAGGATGATGGAATATTTGTTCCACCTTCCATGGATTCCTCCTTGAAACTTGTAACCTTTTGCAGGTTTCCCTCATTGATTTGAATCATGTTTTTGAAACTCAATCCTGGTAGTATCTCAATCTAGATGCTGATTAATTATGTTTCTTCTATATTAATAGGGAAGCAACCTTTCATCAAAGTATATGGAAATTTCTTGCATGTCTGGGAATCTATATAAAATATGTACCTTATGAACCTTTAATTATTCCTCCATAGAGGGAATCTCATATGAGGCATCTTAGTCACTAAACCCAAGGAATCCAATGCTGATCATGAGGTAATTAACTCTAGGGGTGGTCTTTTCCTTTTAAAGTCAGAGGCATAACATATAAGGCATCTTTGGCAGAGAAACTAAGGAATACCATGTAGATCATTGGATAATTGACACTAGGGGTAAATCTATTCCAAGTATTTTCATCTTATGATTCCCATGTTTATCATGGGATATATATTATGGGTGATCTCACTTACTATATATATTATGGAGAGGGATCAAGATGTTTGGTTGAGATAGATTAGTTCATGAGTTTAATGACTTATAGAGATGAGTGCAGGTTTAAATTCATAGGATGAGAGGGTGGATTGATTAGAATACCCTATGGAGGTGGATTTGGGAGGTACATACCTAGGAGGGAGAAACTATGTTTACTATTTTCTAGGATAACCCTTGTGAAAAATAGAGATATTAATCATAATGACCATTGAGGATGATCAGGGAGATGTATACCTATGAGGGAATTTATCACACATGGGTGTTTGGATCAAAAATCCCCTTATGGTGGATCTAGGATGGATGGATCAGAACCCCCTTGAGACAGATATTGGAGGTACATATTTAATAGGGATGATACCACACATGGATAGTCGGACTAGAATTCCCATTGAAGTGGATCCAGAAGGGTTATCCCTAGAATGGAATATTTCGCACTTGGATTGTTGGATCAGAATTCCCCTTGAGGAGGATCTGAGTTGGATAGATCAGAACGACCCTTGAGATGGATCCAGAATGGATGGATCAGAATTCCACTTGAGATGTGTCTGAAATGTTGACCAAGACACCCCTTTAGGTGGATGATGTATGTGTGACCCTAGGAGGGAATATTTTACACAACGAGGGACTATAATTCCCATTTAGGTGGATTAGGTATGGATAGATTGGAATAACCCTTGAGATGAGACTGAAAGTTTGATTAGGACACCCCTTGAGGAAGATCAGTGAGGTACAACCCTAGGAGGGAGCACATAAGTTTACCATTATTCAAAAACCCCTTGAGATGGACTCAAAGAGTCTATTAGAATTCCCATTGATGTATATCATGGTGGTGTGTCCCTTTTAGTAAGGATTTCACACCTAGATGGTTGGATCAAAACACCCCATAAGGTGGCTCCAGGATGGATGGATCAGAACACCCCTTGGGACATATCCAGGAGGTGAATCCATATGAGGGAAGACATCACACAAAGATGGTTGTAGTATAATCCCTCTTGATGGGGATCTAAGATTATCATTCCTAGAAGAGAAGATGTCACACCTCGATGGTTAGATCAGAATTCCTTTTAAGGTGAATTTTATATGGATGGATCTGAATTCCCCATGATATGGATTTGAGATGAATGTATCAGAAAACCCCTTGACATGAGTCCAAAAGGTTGATAAGGATTCCCCTTGGGGAATATTTGGGAGGTGTGTCCCTAAGAGAAAGGATTTCACAACATGATTCACTAGAATGCCCATTGTGAAGGATCTAGGATGTAGGGATTGGAAAACACCATGATATGAGTATTAAAGGTTGATTATGATTACTGTTGATGAAGATCGTTTAGGTGTGTGCCTAGGAGGGAAGATGTCATACCATTATAGATCAGAACGTCCCATGAGGTAGATCTGGGATGGTTAGATCATAAAACCCCATGAGATGAGTCTGAGAGGTTGGACGAGACTCCCCTTGAGGTGTATCATGGAGGCATGTCCCTAGGATGGAGAACCTAAGTTCACCAATGGTTGGGAACCCCTTGAGACGAAGCCTAAGTGTTGATCAGAATGCCCATTGAGGGAGATCATGGAGGTATGTTCCTACGAGGTAGCATATAAGTTTACCACTAGTTAGACACCCCTTGAGGCGGATCCAAAGAGATGATCTGGATTTAAATTGTGGTAGATTAGGGAGGTACATACCTAGAAGGGAGCACCTAAGTTTACCATTGGTCAGGTACATCATGAGGAGGACCAAAAGAGTTGTTAAGAATAGCCCTTGAGGTTGATTAGGGAGGTACTTCCCTAGGAGGTAGAACCTAAGTTTACAATTTTCCAACCACTCCTTGAGGCATACCAAAGAGTTGACCAGAACAAACATTATGGTGGATTAGGGTGGTATGTCCCTAAGAGGGAGAACCTATGTTTACCATTGGTCAGGATTAAAACTCAGAGAGGCTTCCTATGTACTCTTTTTAGAAGATATAGATGAAAAACAATGTATTTTGATGCCACAATTTATGGTCATGTGGCATGACTAATCCATGGTATTTAACATCATTCAGTATATATGCTCATGTCATGAAAGGAGAATCAGTGAGGAATGGTGTGGGATTTAAACATTGAAGCTACCGTTCATAAGAAAATTTCTCTTTGTTATAATGGTACAAAGATAACACATTTAGTTTCCTAGGTGCTGCTAAGATTAGTGATAATGTGGATTGGTATTATGTGCCAAAACAGACTATGTGCTTCTAGGAGCAATGATGATATTGAAGGGTCATACGCATGAGAGTATACCAGGTGATTCTAAGAGAAGTGATGATGTGGATGGTTCTTAGTCATGATATTATCCCATGTGCCACTAGGATAAGAGATTATGTGTATGGGACTTACAGGTGAGAGAGACCAAGGTTCTTCTAAGAGAAGTGATGATATAGATAGGGCTTATGCATGAGAGCGGACCAGGTGCTACTAGGAGAAGCGATGACATGGATGGGGCTTACATGTAGAATATTTCCCCCATTTCATCCTCATGTCATGTCAAGAGTACATCCCATGTACATTTCATGGGGTAATATTATAGTTTAACATCACATGAGTGGAAAACGTGTGTTGGTCTTATATACTATGCTGACCATCATTTATTCATCATTTTATATAACAAGGGAATTCCATGTACATTTCATGGGGTAATATTATAGTTTAATGTCATGTGAATGGATGAGGTGTGTGAGGATTATATAATTAGATGATGTTTATGTCTTCCTCATGATGGAGGGCATCTCAAATTGACGATGGGTTGAGTAATATGGTTGGGAACTACACTTGAGGTGGAGGCCCATGGCTGTTATTGGGTTGTCAACTCATGATTATTACATGATAAATCACACAGTTGACATATAAGGTAACTCATGCATGTCATAGGAGGCATCCTATAAATTTCAATTAGGGTATACTACAGTTTAAAGTTATGTAGTGAGGACCATGGAATGTATTGTCATGATAATGACATGAGGAATCTTATATTTGACACCCAAGGAATATTATTCGTGAGTATTAGGGTAAGCTATAGTTTAAAGTCATGTATTGAGGACTAATGGTCATCTTATACTTGATGAATAATGTGTATCAAGTTCATCACAGAAGGAATCCTATTACAGAATGATAGGGTATGCTAGAGTTTAAAGTCATGTGGTGAGGAATAATAGATATAAGGTACCAAACAATGGCTGGTGTGGGACTTATTCAAGAGAGACCCTCTCTAGTTTTTCCTGACATTTGAGTTAAGTGATAGGTTTTAAGTAGTTCTCGAATTAGTGTATCAACTAAATGTACTTAGTTAATCAAAGAGGAGAATCTCAAATCATGATGAGGGAAAGGGATCGAGAGGAGTTAGTTAAACCAAGGTTTCTTAGGGAGTGTATATAAGTATCTTGACTTATGGTATTGTGGGGGTGGACCTTGGAAGTGCATAAGGATGCACCCCTAAATGTCCTCAACTCGGCGCAAAAAGGTTGCAGTGTGACTCTCCATTTTTCATGGGGGTAATTAATGGTAGAAAAGGGACTGAAAAAGAGGGCTAGAACCATTTTCCCACACAATTCCCATTTGGGGGTTCAGGGGCATTGTTCCAATGATATGGACTAGTGGGTATAAAGATAGGATTTTTGTGATGGATAGGGGTCTCGCGAAGGACATGGTTTCACAATGCTCAGGGCATTTCTAAGGACATGGATTTATAGATATCATGGTCTTGTTAAGGATAGGGATTCACAGATATTTGCGTCTTGTAAATGTTGGGGATTTTTGGAGCTTAGTGTCTTGTGAAGGATATGACTTTGCAGATATCTGGGTGTTTCAAAGGATAAGGAATCATGAAGTTTAGGGTCTCATGAATGTTGGGGCTTCCCAAAGATTAGGGTATCACAAAGGATATAGATTCATGGAGCTCAGGGTCTCATGAATGATAAGGATTTGTGGAGATTAGGGTCTCATGAAGGAGTTCCTTATTCCTAGGGGGAGTTCTTTTCAAAGTTTTAATGCTTCATGAAACCTCAAGTTCCACAGAGGACCTTCTTCCTCCATGAAAGACATAGGGCTTCACAAAAGTCATCTCCACTTGGGGTGCAGGATTTCAGGAACACATGGGAGGAGGTTTCAAAAAGACAAGTGGATTCACAAAGTTGTGTCCAATGAATCTCAGGAGCTTCAAAAATTTAGAGCGTGATGTCATAGCCTAGTGGCGTCTCTCGCACTAATTAAGGAACAAAGAGGGTATTTATAGGGTATGGGTTTTATGAAGTTTGGAGGCCTCTAAGAAACATTTTGATGTTCATGAGTGGAAAGGATTCAAAAAATAAAATGTCATTGTATAGAGTTTTATCTCTAGCCCTCCAAAAACTTGGCTTCTTTGAATGGACCTCTATGAACTGGCTTCACAAAAAGGATTTGAAAACTGACCTACATGAACAATTTTCAGTAGCCTAACATTAAACGCCCATAAATTATGATACGTAACTCTATTTCTGCTCTATGACTGGTAAAATAAAAATTATGAAATGGTATAGGTCTTTGGATAAGGATACTCACCACATGGTTTATTCATTACGGTGTTTTCATGGTTTAAATAGTTTCAAGATAAAATTAACATTCACAAAAGTAAATGAGCTTGTACAATAACTTTTACCACTTGGCAATTTTCATGTCAAATCACTTTTGATGAAATGATTCAAATTGAAACGTAAAATACATTGAATCATGAATGAATATCGACATCACATGTAAAGGTGGAATTAAATACATCACATAAAGTCTAATTGATTCACAAGAATAATTAAGTCTTAATGGAATGTAATTTGAGATGAAGTTCTTTACCTGATGCTTCTTTTTGATTAAAAATGATTTAATATCCTGTATAGTTGTTTTAAAAATGATATTAACCTATAAAATAGTCATATTAATATTTATAATATCACATATAATATTTTTATGACATCTTATCACCCACTCGTTAATATTATTTCATTATTTTCATTGTTTTTTGTGTTAATTTCCATGTTTTGTCATTCTTATATTATCATGAAAGTTTTAGTTTTTTTTAATATTATATAGTTCTATAATATACATAATAATAATAATAATAAATTTATTATATTTAAACATAAATTTAACTTTTAAAATCAACCATGAAAAATGTTTTTGAAAAAATGACGTACGTTACGGTCATGGAGACTGTAGGTCGTATGTACACATAGGTAATGTTTCCATCTTTTAATGATCATTATGGAAAGATGGTAAGTAATATTTTATCTTTACATAATGTTCATAATTATAAAAAAAATTATTTTTTAAATTTAATTTTAATATATATATATATTATCAATTTGGTTTGGTGATGAAAAGAGTGTCACATTACTTCGTGAAGTTAGTTGTCCACACATACATGAATGATGTATATCATCTTTCAATAAGTGAAAAGGTAAGAAAGAAAATTATATATTATCTTTACAGAATGATAAATATATCATTAATATCATAATTATTTCATGTATATCACTTATATTATTTAAATGTAATCTTATTATCTTCAATGTAAAGAGTTATTTAAAAATGAATCACATCGCTTTATGAGGTGGTGGTCCACTGTACACATGAGCGACAATATTGTATATCCCAAAAAATCTAATGTAAAAAAGGTATATATGATATAATGAACCAATATGTATAATTATGTTATAGATATTTTATATATACTTTTTATCCCTCATCATTCCCAACCAATAGTGTTACTAATGAAAAAACAATTGACATCGATTCGTGAGGCATTAGTCCGATGTACACATGAATGATGATCTCAAAACAAATTTGATGGATTTGGGGATAGATGTAGGTAATGAAATTAATATAATAAAATATAAATATATGGAATATATTTATTTTTTATATCATCATGTTTTAATAATAATCGATGTAGGTGGAGGAAGAAATAAAATGAAAACTCTCATTGAAGAACGTTACCACTTTTTCAGGTATCCTCCTTAAGTTTGCACGAAAAGCCTTCCTTGGTTGGATTTATGTTCAAAATATAGATTATATTATGTGGGGATTGAATTTGGTGAGTGACATGGGAAGTTATTTTCTGAATTTAATGGTTTTAAAGGTTTGAATAAAAGAGGAGGGTGGGTGGCCTTTTATAAGTGAGGTGAGTGACACACCTGTAATTTTAGAAAAGAAGGTGTACCCACGTTTTTCACATGAAAAAAGGATCCCAAATGGAGTATTATCGGTAATTATAAATTATTGGTTATAAATAATTACATAAATATATTTTACAAAAGTTTTTATGTCACTATAGTCCTTATCTTCTTAGTTTGAATCCCCAGTAAATCAATTTCTGCCTTAATCACTTTAATTAATTTTTACTATTTTAAATATTTATTTTGGTTAAATGTTAAGTTGAGATTATTAGATAAT
The DNA here is from genome assembly GCA_963277665.1 of Viscum album. Classification (NCBI taxonomy): domain Eukaryota; kingdom Viridiplantae; phylum Streptophyta; class Magnoliopsida; order Santalales; family Viscaceae; genus Viscum; species Viscum album. Next base: position 307,425,903 of record OY728166.1, read on the forward strand.
ATAAATTATTATTATTCCAAATATATACTCCTTTTTTCCAAATTACATTCACATAATTAGAAAATTTTAATTTAAAATTAATCCTTCAAACGTGACAAGAAAGCAGATTTTTGAAGAGAAAATGTTCAAAAGCTTACAAAGATTTTATATCAAAATTCAATATAAAAATTATTAAAATATACTAAATTGGATTAATATATATATAGTTTAACTAATTTTACTATAAAACCAGTTTAAAATATAATTTAATCTTGTAATTTATTTTAATGAAAATTCAATTTTCAATTAAAGTTCAGTATTTTTCCCTATTCATCAAAAAATGAAACATTTCAAAAAAAAATCCATAAATGCCACCCTAAGATAATTTTGATATTATAATTTGAAAATTGAGATTAATTTTATCAAATAATATTTATAAAGGTGGTAAAAAAATTTCTATTATGCACGCAAAGCGCGACTAAATCGTCCTTTAGAAAGAATACAATTTTTTTTGAAAATATTTCCTTTTTATTTTAAATGATTATTATTTTATTTATAATCAATAGATATCCATGATTTTTATAATTTAATTTGTACTTTTTATACCTTCCAACATAACAGCTAGGTTATAATGGTATACTATATTATTGTTCATTTTGGCTTGGGGTTGCATGTTCTATAAGCTATTAAGGAGATTAAATTTATTTAAAAGGAAAGATTTCATAATTTATTAGGTGTTATATTTTCCTCTAAGATTAGTGTTTTGTGTCATACACACTATATAAAACAATGTTCTTAGTTTTAAAATCATTAGGTGTTACATTCTCCCGACGTTAAATAAATAGAATCCTCTCAATTTAAACTTGGTCTCGATAATGAAGGGTTTTATGTTTGGAAATACATTTGTTGAAAAAACCACATCGTAAAAGGGTTAATGATAAATTGTCAAAATAAGAAAGAAAAGGAAGTATGATGGTCATCTAGAATAACACTTTAATAGGTTTCCAATTAGCAGAACATATGTGGGAAATGAAAACATAGACAATGAGGAAAAGGGTGAATAATTATAAAGAGTGATAGAGGTCATTGATCACAAGAAAGTGAATAATAATTGGAAATTTTAAGGATATCATAACAATAAATCTCTGATGATTTAAAATTCCATACGATTCATCAGATATGAAAAATAGGATAAAATAATTGTTTCACTATCCTTTTCTAAAAGTTGAGGAATTATTAAACATTTTGAGAATATAAGTAAATATACATACATGATATGTTTCTATTTCAAAATCATAATTTCAACCTTTAGTTGTGATAAATCATGTTCCAATTCATCTCTTACTCTAATAAACGAATATCAAAAAATGATATTTTATATCCAAATCACTAAAATTCAATTTTAATATGTTGTAATATCCATAATAGAGTGATAAGTCATTCCTTCGATCTCTAGTTACAATTATTGAAAAATGGTTCGCACAAGTTTTCCGATATGTATAAATCTTCATATAGTGTAGTGATACATTAATCTCTAAAACATCATCCAAAGTTCAACTTTAAAAATTTCATAAATGGTTAACCTTATGACCAATAAAAAATAATAATATTCAGAACTTTTGAAATAAGGTCACTGAAATTACAAAATAAACATATCATTAATCCCTCTAACAACATAATGTAGCTCTTAATAATCACATTCCAAACATGCGAAGAACTTTTTCATTTATATTCTTGAAACATATTAATAACCTAAATTGCAATAAAACCTTATTGAAATCATTCACGATTCCTTATTCCTTAAGTAAAACAAATATTATTGGATATAATTCTTAAATCTAAAGATGTTGTAAACTCCATCAATCATAATATAAACCACTTTATCAACAAATCATTAATCAATCCCAATGTACTAAGTACTATCCAATTTACTTTATCCATACCGATCATCTCTTTATCCTAACATCATTTTCCCAACATCAGAACACATTAAAGTCTATATTTCACACAATCATGTGTTTTCCATGATGTTCAACTTACCACTGAATCATTTTTCTTGGTCATCAACACTGTTCAACATACACTTTAAAATCCATTATAAAAAAAGTACTATAATACAATCCTTAAAAATTTCATAACTCTTAAAAGTAGGATATCATTGATAAGATACTCATATGTCATACTTATTGAATCCAAACACAAGAACATGATTCATTACACTTCATCTGTGGTAATAGAATAATCTTTACCATGATCCATTAGCTTCTTTTGAGGTATATTCCTTTGAAACTTTAGACATTGATTTTCGTAGTTTCCCATATCCTTACAGTTAGAAAATTGTATATTAGAAACTTTTTTTTCATACCCTTTAAATCACAAGCATGGTGGGCTTTCCCTCTACAATTGTAGTAAACTCCCATTTTAACAGGGTATTTCTTTTCACAATTATCATATTTGGTAAAATCCTTCTTCCACTTCTCCCATTTATCCATATTTTTCGCTATAATTCTCTTCTTCTATTTATTCCTTATAATCCACAATACTTTGATAATTATTTCTATATATTTTTATCACATGATACTATGTCCTCATCTGGTGATAATGTTTGGGAGAATAGTTTCCTTTCAAATATTGGCTTAATCCCATTATAGAAATGACCATTCTTACTCTTTTGATTACGTGTATTGATGCAGTTCACATTACGTCCTCTAGGAGTCAGTTGTAAATGATGAAATACACTAGATTAAATCATTACATTATTAAATATAATTTATAATCCCAAAAATAGTTAAATACCAAACATAAATTGAAAAAATTTAGGCATAGCTAATATCATAGTCATAAACGAGGCTTCTTTGGGGATATATCAATTTAAAATCATCCATAATGGTTTAAAAAAATTTGATTTATCCTAAGCATATATCCAAAAAGTTTCAAACGTAGTGCACAATAAGATCCATTTTTATTCATTTGGGGATGATAATGTCAAGCCTGATGCACCCTTTTCAGAGTTATTACCCTTAGGTACACCTATATTGTAACCACATCCCCTTGTGGTATCCAAACATGGATGTATTTATAGGGAAAACTATATAATATTTACCTTACCAAATCTTTAAGATGATATTATATACTTATTCTCAAATTCTATCACATGGTTATTATCCCTAATCTTTATTTTCCTAAATCTAGTTCCCATGGTTTCTACTGAACTCCCTCTTATACAAACTATAATGACCCGAACATCAGTAACCCAGAGCAAGTGTCTAATTTATTACATTGGCATATATACAAAGGGTTAAATCCAGAAGGGCCAATCATTTTAACGGGTTTTGAGAAACAGATGCATACATAATACCGATATTACATTGGGATTAGAAAATAAAACACAATACATAAGAAAAGAAACTAAATTACATCCATGAAAACTCATTCAAAGATATATTATTCATATCCTGGGGAAAAATTATAATGGATGATATCAAATGATCATTATGGGTTATATATAGCAGAATCCACCCTTAATAAATTATCATAATCAATCTAGAATGGTTTATAACTGAACACACATTCCATTTAAATAACTTGACTATCATGATAAGATAAAGAGTAATCAATATGTAAAAGTGAATAACTAAACACACAATCCATTTAAATATCTTGACTATCATGATAAGATAAATATGGAACAATCAATAACTAAAAACACATTCCATATAATCAATAACTAAGAATTGAATACATTCATAGATAATATCATAATGAATGTCTCTTAGATAATAATAACAACTAAATACTCAATGAAGGAAATGATTAATTATTAGATACCGTGTCTCAGGCACATGATCCCTCTATCATGACGCCCTACCTCCAAACTAGTAATGCCCATAATGGTCCCTGTAGTCCTTTTAAAAACCTAAAAACATTTTTTATATATTTAGGGTGAGCATACAAGTATACTAAATAGGGAAAACCAAAGTCTCTCATGCACAAGTGGATAATCATACTAATACCCCCCCCCCCCACACGTGAGAAACAACATAAACCAAAAGCACTTTACAAGGTATACTATCCACCCCAGCCTCACCAAGGTCATGCTCACCAAATAATTGAAGTACAGTAAAGTAATATAGTAATCACATCGATGATAGGGAACCCCACACCACTTTCAAACTGATTAGATGCTCTCAAACCCTAACAACAATCTTCTCGGTGCTCCCAACTCTTCTAAAAGAACCACATCACAATCCAACTACACACACCTATTCCTCATACCACATCACATCGCACCAACACACACCTAGGCCACAACCTCACCACATCTCGAAGACACCAGGAAACCACAATACATCTCATCCTGAAGACACCTAGGAACCACAACACATCTCATCCCAAAGTCACCTAGTAAGAATAACTCACCCACACACACTAGGGCCACATACCACATTCTTCCCAAAGAGTATTAGGATATCACTTCTTGGAAGAGGGTGTAGGGAAGAGTATGTGACCAAGTATCCATCCTCCCACTAGGATGTTTGGGAATGAAACCCTCCCCATAATAATGGGGGTGTTTGGCACGTAGTGCTCAACTAGGGTGGGGTGAGTATATAATCAAAATAAAGTACAACTATATATATATAGGTTCCAAACACTCATCCAAACCTATGGGTTCTCCAAAAAAACCACTCCATAACACTTCCACCTTTGCTGCTACCTCTAAATGAAGGCATTAGAATGAATGTCGATCACTTTAGAATTCAAAAAAATAATGCCTCTTAATGCCCAATCATTCTTACATTATTAATAATTTACTGGTTATTCCCTCCATACCCAGGAAACTAACAACCAAAACACATAACCGGCCTCACAACCAAGCCAAACAAAGGAATAAAACTTTGGTAAAACATGCCACTTCACACATCCTCCCCACATAGCACCCAAGACAACCACTTTCATTATCATTATTAAAATTCATTCCACTATGTCCTTTATCTCAAAAATAAAACCCCAAATTTACAACTAAACCCTACAACACACCTCATCACAACCATACTCGATAGCCCTACTGCATATCCACACCACACTCACCACATCCACAAACATCCATCTCCCCCAAACGCAACAATCAGAATCTATGCCGCATGAATATACCATGACCCAAAAACCATAACATAGCCCATATGCAGTCCCAAAACATAATAATTTTATTTAACAAACATTTAATCAATATCTCAACCTGAGATTCCATTAAACCACCCGTACCACCCCATACGCACAACGAAACTCCAAACCATAGTACCACATGACCAACACAAGACACAAGTTTGAATAGAACCATACATAGCACACAAACACTCCAAGCAACAAGGTGTATTCCGATATTTCAACCCTAATTATTTAATTACACTTTGACATTTCAGGGGTGATCACATAACATGTTCAATCCTAGGGCATCCATATATTTAAATGTGTATACATGGTTAATTAATTTCATAATTTATGTAGTTCATCAAGGAAACAAAAACAAAAAATCATAATCCATGCAATTTCAAAAAAAGGCCACAAATATCCATGATTTTAGAGGGATGCAATTTACAACATGGATCAAAGATAATAGATAAAATGAAAGATCATCACCATCATCTTCCCCACCCTTCATTTATTAATAATGTAACAAAACCTGTTATCATAACAAGTTCGATTATCTTTATAACAAGTTAGATTATCTTTGTAACACTGGGATTAAGACATAACAAAAAGAGGCATTAGATTACCCACCACACATGATACAAAAATAAATAAAGACTAAGGGATCTTTACCTTAAAGAATGGACGATTAGTAACTCCTACTTGCAACAAAAATAGGGGTTCACACAAGCAGCAGTAGATTCTAAGGTAAACTAAATTTGAAGGACACAACACAACACATGAAACTGAGGGGAAGAAATTACGTAGGGGAACTAAGAGAAAAATATAAACACACAGGGAAGAGAAGATCTCAGCTTACACAAGCAGATCCTATATCAATGGAAGAGAATCCTTTTCAAGGGACATTAAAGTGGTATCATTGTCAAGATTACGTGGTTTAAATATTTCAAAGTCATGGGATCATTAGGATATTAAATATATGATCATTATCTCTTTAAATGAATTTATAAATGATCAAAACAGGTTTTAAACTTGATTCACGTCTAATAAAACATACGAGGGGAAATAATAGGAAAACTAGAAAGAGATGGAAATGACTCAATGATGGGTTCGTCACCGACACAAGTATCTTACATTGACTCACTAATAACGAGTCACCGAAATAACCCACTGATATAAAGTCACTGAAGTGATCGACTGATGATTGACACACTAACACGAGTCACTGACACTCGACCTACTGACCCTCAAACTACCGACGCTGAGCCACCGATACTGATCCACTAACACTGAGCTACTGATGTGAGATACCGATACCACCTTCGACATGACCTACTAATGTCGATCCTCCTATGTCGAGCTATTGACGTGAGCTACCGATATCACCTACCGATGTTACCTACCGACTTTGAGTTACTGACGCAACCTACTGATGAAAAACTGGAATTTTGGAAAAATCTTGAAATAAGCTACCGTTGCCTCCCAGATCAACCCATAAAGTGGATTTTGACAAAGTAATGGACTGGGGAGGTATAATCCCATACATTAGATACTTTTCAAACCATTATCTCCGCTAAGAATTTAAAAACATGCCCATAAGAAAGAGGGGTTCAATCAACCGCCCCGTAAGATACCTCTCAAGGATCATACTGCACTTGAAACACCACTAACTTCATCAAAATTCAATGATAAACCACCCTGTGTTACTGGAAAGATTGAGTGAAAACTCAACATCCAAAAACACCTCCTCCAACATCTACTACCCCTAACCGACTAGAAGACACACCACATGAGGACCAAAAATACACTGTCCAAACACATGAATCAAGGAATTCCTTCCTCCATGTCGAGATACTATCTGATCTGGGTAGTATTGGCTCGCCTGCATGGGTTTAATCACATCTCTATCAATTCATCTCAATTAGGAATTAGGTCCTCCCTTTTCTACATCTCAAATCATCATCACACATTACGAATCAAGGAAGAAACCCATCTTATAGCAAATAAGATTCAATCACTACATCATAAAGGAAAACACACAAGAAAAACTGAAAACAGCTATGGGTACTGGTCACACATTTGAATCTACCTTTCCCAAGTACTATAATCCAGGCCAACACTCCTACATAACACACAAACCAAAGGAATGGTCTTTCCAGGAAACATCTTCTCCCGATGATCATGAACCTCCACTGGCTACTCCATTAATGTTGCACCATCCTCGATATCTATCTCTCCCCAGTCAATGTCATGGGAGTCATCATGAAGTTACTAATGAATTTAGGAGACATGAAATATGTCATGTATCCTATCCAACTATGGTGTAAATTCAAACCAATATACCACCTCACCAACTTTCCCCCACATTCGAAGGGTCTGATGAACCCATGAGAAATCTTGCCCCCTCATCCAAACCTCTCTACCCACGATAATGTGAAACCTTCAAGAACATGTGGTTACCAACCTAGAACTTAAATGGAATTCTCCTATGATTGGAATATGACTTTTTCTAGTCTTGTGCTGCCTTAATCCTCTCACGGACAAGCTGAACCTTCTCTGTTGTACTCTACACCATGTTCGGACCAAGAACAGCTGCCTCCACAACTTTTGTCAAGAACACAGTTGAATGAAACTGTATCTCATACAAGGCTTCAAATAGATCCATTAAAATGGATGAGTGATATATATTATTGTAAGAAACCTCTACCAAGGGAATGTTTCACACCCAAGACCAACAAAAGTCCAAGACTAGTGCTCGTATCATGTCCTCTAGTGTCTGGATGGTCCTCTCTATTTTCTCGTCTATCTGAGTGTGGAAAGAAGTGATGAGGTGAAAATGAGTGAAAAAAACCGGCTAAAATCTCCTCCATAATCATGAGGTAAAATTTACATCCCAATCTAAGATGATGGATCTAATAACCCCATGCAACCACACCACCTTATCTACATACCTTCTCAAATCCTTAATCGCTATGAAGTGATCTGATTTTGTCAGTCGATCCACCACTACCTAGATAGCACCGCAGCCTCTCTTAGAGGGAGGCAATCCTATTAAAAAATCCATCGAGATGACAGCTAACTTCAACTCAGTGACATATAGGGGATACACCAAATCATGAGTAACATAATGCTCAATATTCATCAGCTGGCACACTAGGCACTTTGCCACAAAACCACCACTTACTACTTCATCCCAAGAAATCAAAAAAGTTCCCAAAATCCACAGTACATCTTGGAAACTCTTGGGTGTACTGCTAAGGTTGAACTATGAAAATCATGGAGAACTACCTCACACATTTCCACTACAAAAAATAGATTCCCTCAAAATATGAACTGATTCTAACCATCCTCCAACTATACATCTGGAGAATCACCCTATTCAATGTGATAACACAACACCTCTGCCTCCAAGTATCCCCGATGATACTCCCCCACCTTCTACCTCAGAGATGAATTCACCCTCATCTGAAATAGATATCCTTTTCCACGATCCATTCCTTCATCTTTGTGAATGGAGACCAATTCCTCCATCACCTTTCAAGCATCTGAAGATTCCCAAACAACCACCTTCTACGACGTCCTTCTCAAAGCATCAGACAAATCATTTCCATTCCCTAAGGTGTAAGAGATCTTGAAAGATTTAATCTTGAAGAAACTGCATCCACTTTAACGGTCACAAGTTTAGATATAGATGGGAAAGGATATATCTCAACCTTTTGTTATATGTGAAGACAATAAATCGATACCCAATGAGGTAATGCCTCCAAAAATTTTGTGAAAACATGACCAATTATAGCTCTAGATCATGGGTTACATAGTTATGTTCTGGGGATGTAACTACCTAGACCCAAAAAAGATCACTCCCTATTGCTACATCAGCACGCACCCCGAGCCCAGACAGGAAGCATTATAAAACACCTCAAACATCAACGCTTCCTCTGGAAACCGAAGAACATAGCAATTTCCCCTTTAGATAGATGAAATCACCTTGAAACTTCCCACTCCACACAAAATCCTACTCTTTTCTGGTCAGATCTAACAATGATTCTGCTACATGATAAAAATATTGTACAAATCTCTGGTAAGATCCCACCAAACTGAGAAAGATGAAAACCTCTTCCACATTCATAAGTTCTTAACAATAAAAACATGCCTCGAAATTTGATGGTTCCACTACTACACCCTACTGAGATACCACTTGTTCAAGGAATTGGACCTTCCATGTACAAATATATCACATGGACAATGTTTCGTAGAGATGAAGGCATCGAAGGACCTTTATAAATTTCCTGAGATACTCGGTATGCTCCTCCTATGACTTCAGGCAGATCAGAATTTCATCGATGAATATGAAAAAGAACTTTTCAAAGAACTCATGAAATATATAGTTCCAAAGTCCCATTAACATGACGGGGGCATTCGTAACACCTAATGGAATAATAACAAACTCGAAGTTCCCATACCTACTTCTAAAGGTAGTCTTTGGGATGTCACCCTTATTCACCATCAATTTGTGAAACCCAGACCGAATATCAATCATAGAAAACTGACATGTTACCCTCATTTTGTCAAAAAAATAATGTCTATCCTCGGAAGAGGGTAGTAGTTCTTGACCATCACCTGGTTCATCCTCCGGTAGTCTATGCATAGCCTCAGACCGCCATTGGATTTATTTGCGAACAAGACCAGATAACCCCATGGATACAAAATGGACTAGATAAATCCCTTCTTTATCGAGTCATAACTCTAAATCCTTAGCTCCTTCAACTTGGAAGGTTCCATCCGATAATGATCGGTCGAAATCAGAGAAGCATCAGGATGCAAGTCTATCCAAAACTCAACATTTCGTCGAGGGGGTAGAGTCACAAAAACCTCAGAGAAGAAATTTAAAATTCCCCAATAACACATGGAACCTCCCCCGTATAAGCATCCACCAATTCCACTTATAGCTCATCCAACAAGGAAATAAGAGGCTCCACACACCGATTTCCGATCAGAAAACTCCACATGCCAATGAAAGCCACACATCGTCTATCCACATCTGAAAAAATGACTCTTCTTTGGATGAATTATTTAATAGAATGCCTATATTATAACCATTCGATGTCAAGTATGACATCATAAGGTTTCATCTATAATAGGAAAAGATCCCCATGGGACTGATGTGACCCCAACATTAGTATACATCCCCAAAAAACATCAAGCGAGTTGGTGTGATCTCTGATTGGCGTACTCAACACCATGAAAATAGAAAGAATCTCTATAGATAGTCAAAAATCATTTGATAAAATGTTTGAAACAAATGATTGTGAATCTTCTAAATCAAAAAGGTGAAAATAAGAGTATTAAACAAGATGGTCGTACCTGGAATGACCTCTGGACCTGCTGGAACTGCAGCCTTTGTGGTGTGAAACTGACCATTCCCAACTCCAAAACCCATATTCTAATGATCGAATAGAAGACTAAGTCTAGTAAGAGTTCCCTAAGGAATACCCTGAAGTCATCTTCCACCTGCTTCATCTCCACTCAGTGGAGCAGGATCCTGTTGTCCCTTCTGCTGTAACGGTCTTGTCGGTAACTTCTACTGAGGCGGGTAATGAACATGCCCACCTCCACTATACTAAACTCGCACCGGTTAATCACGGTGAAGTTGACCATGGATTCCATAGGTTAAACACACCTTCCCCGAGACCATATGACAGGAATGTGGTCAATAAGGTCAGAATAGAAACTCTTAAGGCCGACTCCATGACAGCTAAAACCTGAATGGCCCTAGTGCCTGAGAATTTCCACTGAGATCCCTGCCCATTGAAGAACCCTATGGGATCCCCTATTGCAATATAACTCCTCATGAGTGAATACTCTCAACTACATATGCCTTACTATGGACCTCTATGTATTCCATCAAGTTGAAGGGGGTAACATTTTAATGGATAGAATTTCTAAGTGTTTCATCTATGCATCTTTCCTAAGACTGCTCATCCAAATAGAGATCTGATGAAAAGAGAATAGATCCTTGAACATGATCCCCAGTTCCCATACTGACATAAATCTCTATTTGAGGGAGAGTATATACTATCACATCTCATCCTTCATGGTCAAATAAAGGAATTCTACCCGAAACTACTCGAAATTGACCCATAGAACATCAACCTCCTTTATATCCCCCAGGTTCATTGTCCACTATTAATGCACAACTCCACTAATATGACTAACCTACAATGGAACCCAATACTCCATCAGATCCTAGATCCGGCAGAATATTATCTCAATATCTTTAATCCAACTATCTGTCTCCATGTCTGAGACACTACCCTTATACTTTCCCAGTTTCTGTCACTGGAAAGCGCATAATGTTATCTTCTACAGGTTTTCCTCCTCATCTGGATCAACCCTCTGCTAATCATCCAAATCGGCCTACTAAGCCTCCATTGTCTAGGCCATTCATGGATGTCAACTGGGTTCAATAGATGAAAGGTAATAAGGAACTCCAAATCCTGAGTAGTATGTAATTTTGTTCAATATTTATCATTACGCGTAATTAATTTAAATTCCCCTAAATGTCCAATTTAAAAAAAGTCATCATGATGAATATACCTCTCCTAAGGTATCTACCCTATAATCATTGTTGCTTCAATTGGTTGATTAGTAAGCTTAGAGTCCTTGCATTGGAACACTGGGGGGAGATAAAATCCCATGTCCTAGCCAATCTTCCCTAGTCTATGTCACATAAAAAGAACACCAGAAATTGTTTCCCTACCAACCCATTAAATCCTCAATATACCTAACTCCAAAATCCATAATATCTCTTAACCATTAGCTCTTATACCATTCTTTCATTAACCCCTCTCTCCAAAGATTCCCCTCCTCAGAAGGAAATGGAGAAAAAGAGATAATGACTTCCCGGGTCTCACCTACAGTAGGCCCTGATGTGGTGACCAACCCCAAGGGTATACAAAGCTCACAAAATGAGAGGAATTAATATTTTTATAGTAACCATGATTATGACAACCCTGGTCTTTTATTACATAATTAAACATAATTTATTGCATGAACTTCACTTGATACAAAATATAATATCAAGAGGTCTAGTGTCTTTGGGGCTTAAGATAATGAAATACAACATCTTTATTGAAAACTTCCTTTACATGACCACTACATTCCCACATACTTAGAATTTCATGGGATAACCTGAGGACATGCATAAGAAAAGGGTGAGATATAATGCCCAGTACAAGAATTATTATGGAATAAAATGAGGAATGCAATGCTTGTTAGATAATTGGAATATCAATAGATCACAAGAGAAGCATAAACATAAATTCATGATAAAGAATGATAATAATAACACGAAAATGTGGAAACAACTCTTAACATGGAATTTTCATGAGCCAAGGCTCATTGCACATAGAGATTGGGTAAAACCTCATTGCACATGAAGCATGAGTAAACCCTCATTTCACTTGATTTAGCATGAGTCAATACCCATTTCACATAACGTATCATGATACTATATTTTACCCAATGCATTGGAGTGTTATAAGGGTTAACCCTTCTTAAACATTTCATTTCATGCATAAGTGTGCCACATGGATCATACAACATGGATTCATAAAACATAATCATTTATTCCATGATAATGGAATTTGGAAAGATATCATTTACACTTTTCAATCCCAATATATCATTTCAAAAAATTGACAAAATCAAATCTTTTATCAAACCATTTTCAAAACCATATAAAGTATTAAATAAAGATATTTTTGAATCAAAGTGTCCCATACCACTTTGAAGCTTTTGAAAGAAATTTAAATTTCAAAAAATTCATGCCCATATTAATAAATCCGTAAAAAAAAATTAAATAAGGAAAATAATGTGAAATATTTAGAAGAATAAACCTTTAAAACATTTAAAACAATATTTTAGATAAAGAGTTTTTAAGAAAATGAGTGTTCCTAGAAAACCAATAATTGAGGAATAAAATTTAATCAGAACTTAATAATATCATGAGAATAAAGGTATTCATGATATAATATTCCAAAGGAGAGTATATACACCATATAGGAGTGGATTGGTTCATATCAACAATGAAGTCTCAATGGAAATGTAAATAGAGACGAAATCTCTTATAAAGACGGTATCGTTAGATTTAGGATAAATAAATTACATAATTATGTGTGAAGAATATATATACACCCAATATTAGTGGATATTAAGTGAAAAATAACTCGAGGTTATTCACACATATTCATATAATGACATAATCAAGAAGTATATGGTTAACCCAAAAATTAAAACTAGGTTAAGAAGTTTTCTTACCAAAATTCAAAACCTATCAACGTCACATTATAATTCATAAAATAAGTTGATTAGAGAGAAAAATATATCTCATGACTTGGAAATAAAATTTACATCAATAAGGATATATAAGAACATATCCAAACATAATAATATGTAATTTAAAATACATTACAAAAATAAGTCTTTTAAAAAGAGGAGGGTGAAAGGTTCCCTTATAGATTTGGTAACATACGAAACATATATCCCATGAAAGAAAGATCAAACAATGAATATTTAAATACCAACAAATTAAAGTATATTACACAATGAATACAATCATTGTCCGAACACAATACAACACATGAAATAAATAAGTGGTGAACATTGTAAATCTCACAGAATTAAACGTGCGATAAGAAATCCCTTACCTTGTGTCAGACTTAACTTGTATATTCCTTGTTCTTCCAGAATAATAAAATTATGTTAATTTATACATGATTAATAACCTTTTAAATTATTATTATTACTTTTATATCACTTGTTATCTTTAAATAACAGTTAGTTAATTATTTGAGTTCATATCGGACAATTTGTCGATGTTCGGAATTTGAGTTAAAAATGAACTTGTTATAATTAGAATTTGTCCATGTGGTCAAAACTCCATTATCTCCAGAATGATATTAATTATTTACATATCATATATATAATATATATCTAGTATATATATATATATATATTTATACTAGTACATAACATATGGAGATAAGAAATGAAATGCACCGTTCATAGAGACGGTAAGTCATACGTACGCATGAATGCTACTTTCATTTCAATTTAATATTTAATGGAATGAAAACATAATGATAGAAAGGTATATTATAATTCCTATATAATATCATATGATATATATATGTTACATAATTTTATTAACTCCATCTTTATATGTTACATGTATGTCAAGAATGAATCATATCACCTTGAGTGGGCGATTGTCCGCACTTCCTCAAATAAATTATCATGTTTACACATATTGGAAGGCATAAAGGTATGTTTTTAAAAAAAATTATAGAATAATATAGAAAAAAACATAATATATATCATATATAAATACAGTTTCAAAATAATGACCACCGTGAGAGGTGGTATGAGATAATAGAACAATCATCGCTTCGTGAGGAATTAGTTTTCTATCCACAGAAACAGTATGCTCTTCACCCATTAGATGGAGGTGTGTGTAAGTATAGTTATAATAAATATCATAAAAACGTCCTAGTTTATTGAGGATATTGTTTTTGTTATAAAATAAAATAATTGAGTGAGTTTAGGGGGGTGGAGAAGTAAAATAAATCAAAAGAACTTAAGAGATGATGTTACCCTTAAATTGGGTAATTCCCTGTGGTTTGAACCAAAAGGTTTTCTTGAAGTGTTTTCTTCCCAAGGTAAGGATTATTGGTTGAAGATAGGGATCTTGGGTGCTTATTGGAGTAGCGGTTGCAAGAGCCAAAGGCTTGAGAAGTGTGAGTAATGAGTTAGAAGTGAGGGATTTTTATAAGTGAGAGGAGGGTCTCTTTAAGAATGTTTGAAACAATTATTTTATTATAACTTCATATTCGGTTGCTAAAGCTCAAATATTCATTAATATCAAAGTTAAGATGACTCCAGGATGAAATAAAATAATCCAATAAGAATTGGTCTGGTTTTGGAAATTGTTTCAATATTTATAATCTTGTTTATTTAAATCATTTATTAATGAGGTAAATATTTTATCATTATTGTGTCAAAAATATTTTAATGTATTCGATGTCAAGAAATTATAAAAAAATACCATGATGTAGAAAATTTTTTTTTCTTTAAATTTATAATTTATAGTCAAATATATATCTTATATAACCCAATGTAATAATTTATTTACTAAAATATATTTTTTTTGTCATTTTTGTCTTTACTTTAAATTAATTAATATAAAATGTCATTATTACTCCCATGTGGCTCCATGAGGTCCCAAATTCGACCCAAGGATGCCCATGGTCGGATAGGTATCAGAAAATAGAATTAGGACTCTTCTTTGGGTAATTTAATATTATTATAATATTATATTTTACCCTTATTTATTATTTTTACATTTTAATCTTGGTAAATGAAATATTTACTAGAGTAAATATATTAATTGAATAAAAATAAAAGTTACCTATTTACATAATTTTTACCTACTGATTCCAAATATGGAATCCATTTTTCAAAATTCAAAACAGATAAGTGTCAGAAATTAATTTAAAATTACTTCCCATTGTTAAAACAAATAGCAAGTTTTTAAGAAATAACAACTATCAAAATATTGACACCTGTTTATGTCCAATTTCAAAATGAAATTACTTCAAATGGGCAAAATTAGATTAAATGGTAAAACTATATTTTAATTACAATTTAAAATCAAATAAAAATATATTATAACCATATAAATAAATTAGATTAAAAGGCACTTTTGAATTAAAATACAATATTTTTCACTATTCATTAAATAAATGAATATTATTAGAAAAACACCAAAATTTCTTCCAATGTAAATTTTGGTGTCTTGATTCTAAAGAAGATTTTTATTTTTTCAAATAGAACATATAAAAGTGAAAAAACTAGATTTAAAGAGGGTTCTAAATAAAAAGGCGGTATATCAACCTTTTAGTGAATATTATAGTATTTATGCTTAAAATCGAATTCTTTACTTATTTTAGGCCTCTAAATTTTATTGGATAAATGTAAAAATGTCCAACAAACATGTATGATCATATTTTAGTTTGTTCTATTCATTCCTTCCAATGGAATGACTAGGCGTTAACTACCATTTAAAATAATATTATTATATTATTAGTCTGCAATGTACGATTTCAAAGAAACCTATTGTTGTGTATCAGGTATGCCATCGAACATAGCGTCCCCTTTAAAGTATAATTAATATTTAATTCACAAATATTAATAAATATGAATATGTAATATTATTTATTTTCTTTGTATGTTACATTCTTCCCCCCTTTTGGAAATGGTGTCCTCACAATTTTAAAATTGGGCTTGGAAACATCATTCAAAGTCCCACATCGGAAAAAGAGTCAGCAAAACTATCACTTTATAAGAAAGAAAGAGAAGTACAAAGGTCCCCCGAGTTAACCGATACTAGGATTCCATGTAGGAAAATATGGATATGGAAGAGAAAACAAACGGTCATGTAATGAGGAAGAGTGATAGAAAACATGAATAGGAGAAGGTTCACCATAATAAAATCACAAACTTATGTTGTGTTAAATGGTCTTTGATTGCCTAGTTCGAAATGCAAACCAAAAATGTTTTTATTTTACATTCCTTTTCATAATTTTGAGGAATTCATTTACTACATAGAATAAAAACATAAGGAAATATACTTAACTTCTTGTAGAGATTCATCCTTTAATAAGTTTCTACCAAAAACTATTCTTTTCTCAAAATAATGAGCATTAAAAAAGATTTGGTCACATCAAAGCACAATAATCTTCTTCTAGAGAATCACATAATCCAAAAAATAATAACAACATATTTTCCTTGTCTTTAGACCCCAACTGAAACCAAAATGGTTAGTATGAGATCATATAATCCCCAAAAAGGATAATCCGGTATAAAAATAAATACTACTATTAATCTCCAAAATTCCACAAAAGTACCCAATGTTCAAAAAAGACCATTCAATACACAATCTTCCTTAAAATTATTCAAAATACTCCAAACTAAGATTGAAACCCAAAACTCAGAATGATTTAATCACATTGTCTTCCACAATAAATCGTAACATTTGTCTCAAAATAACATCGACTACTCTTAATGTCACATACTAAAGTGTAATTAACCTAATAACAAATTCTCTATGGTAGGTTAATCATTTTCCATAAATAACCTAAATAATCATATGTCCAAAATAAATACATAGATTCTAATAAAAAAATTCAACCATTCCTCTACAATTGAAATCTTGTAGTATTTTATTTTCCTTAGACATATAGTATTCCAAAAGAGAAAACATCTTCCAAAATAACCATTATCATTTAATCACAAAATAATTTCCTTATACTAAGGATATCCATTTGATAAAACATAAGTTCCCAAAATCAACTTATTCTTGATCCAAAAAATCTTTTAACTAAAAATAATAATTCATTCTAACCAGGGACTTCACGTAGGCCAGTGGTAGGCGATAAAACCCAATCGCACTTTGGTTTTTCATTTGATTCCCACAACATTGTCTGACATGATGGGTTGTCACATGGTCTGTTTATTGTCCTCTTTATAACAAAAAAACCCTAACATGTTTTAACTTTAATGGTTTTCTTATAACATCCATTTTCATCCCAATACATTATGATAGTTCTTCTCATATATAGACAGGGATGTATTTGATTGATAATCCACTTAATCAATACTCACAAAAACTTAGGGATGTTTTTATTATACTTAGTCATGTCTCTAAGGATTTACTTGGGTTTTCTAAACATAATCCAAAAAATAACTAAACATATCCTCTGATACCAACTATGGCAACACTTGTCTTTTATTAGACAATTAAACACAATTTATTACATGAACACACTTGATACAACATAGAAGATCGAGAGGTCTAGTATCTTTGGGGATTAGTTTCATGAAATACAACATCTTTATTGAAAACTTCATTTACATGACCACTAAATTCCCTCGTATATAGCATTGCATTGGATAACCTGAGGACATGCATAAGAAAAGGGTGAGCTATAAAGCCCAGTAATGGAATTATCATGGAATAACATGAGGAATAAAATACATGTGAGACAATAGGTATATAAATAGAGAAAAAGAGAAGAATAAATGTAAATTAATGATAAATCATGATAATCATAACATGTAAATGTGGCAACAACTCTTAACATGGAATTAGCATGATTCTAGACTCATTGCACAGAGAGCATGAGTAAACCCTCATTACACATGAAGCATGAGTAAAGCCTAGTTGCACTTTATTTAGCATTATTCAACACCCATTTCACATAATGTATCATGATACTATACTTTACCCAATTCATTGGAGCGCTATAAGGGCGCACCCTTCTTAAAAATTTTATTTAATGCATAAGTGTGCCACATGGATCATACAACATGGATTCATAAAACATAATCATGTATTCCATGATAAAGGAATGTTAAAAGATAACATTTTAACATTGCAATCAGAATATATCATTTCAAAATATTGACAAAATCAAAGCTTTTATCAAACCATTTTCAAAACCATTTAAAATATTAAATAATAATATTTTTGAATCAAAGTGTCCCATACAACTTTGAAGATTTTGAAATAAATTTCAATCTCAAAAAAATCATGTCCATATTAATAAATCTTTAAAACCATTTTTAAAAAATGGAAAATAATGTGATAGAATTATAAGAATAAACCTTCAAAACATTTAAAACGATATTTTAGTTAAAGAGTTTATAAGAAAATGAGAGTTCCTAGAATACTAATAATTAAGGAATAACGTTTAATCAGAACTTAATAATATCATGAGAATAAATTTATTCATGATATAATATTTCAAATGATAGTATATGCACCAAATTAGTGTGAATTGTTGCATATCAACAATGAAGTCTCAATGGAAATGTAAATTGAGACGAAATCCCTTATAAAGACGGTATCCTTAAATTAAGGATAAATCAATTACATAATTATGTGCGACAAATATAAATACACCCAATATAATCGGATATTATTTGTAAAAAAGTCAGAGGTTACGAACACATATTCATAACATGACATAATCAAGAAGTAGATGTTTTGCCTAAAAATTGAAATTGGGTTAAGAAGTTTTCTTACAGAATTTCGACAGCCTAACGACGTCACTTTATAATTTAGAAAATAAGTTGATGAGAAAGAAAAGTATATCTCATCACTTGGAAATAAAATTTTCATCAATATGGACATAGAAGTACATATCCCAACATAATAATATGTAAATTAAAAGTAATTACCAAAATAAGTCATTTAAAAAGAGGAGGGTGAATGGTTCCCTTTCCGATTTAGTAACTTACTAAACACACATCCCTTGAAAGAAAGATCACAAAATGAATATTTAAATAACCATAAATTAATGTATATTACATAAAGAATACAATAATGCGAAGTACAAAATACACCACATGTAATAAATAATTGGTGAACAATAGAAATCTCACGGAATTAAAAGTGAGATAAGAAATCCCTTACCATGTGTCTGCCTTGACTAGTTTTCTCTTTGTTCTTCCTGAATAATAAACTTATGTTAATTTCTACTTGGTTAATAAGCTTATTAATTTTTATTATTACTTTTATATCACTTTTTACTTTTCAATAATAGTTAGTTAATTATTTGTGTTCATATCAGACATTTTTTCGATGTTGTGAATTTGAGTTAAAGATGAACTTGTTATAATTACAATTTGTCCATGTGGTCAAATATCCATTATCTCCAAAATGATATTAATGATTTAGATATCATATATATCATATATATTCAGTTTATATATATATATATTTATTTATTTATAATAGTACATAACATTTGGAGATAAAAAATGAAATGCTCCATTCATGGAGACGGCAAGCCATACGTATGCCTGAACACTACTTTCATTTCTATTTAATATTTAATGGAATAAAAAACTAATGATAGATATGTATATTATAATTATAGTATAATATCATATTATATATATATATATTAAATAATTTAATTAACTCCATCTTTATATGTTACATGTATGTCAAGAATGAATCTTATCACTTTGAGGGGGCGGTAGTCCGCACTTCCTCAAATGAAATTATCATGTCTACACATATTGGAATGCATAAATGTATGATTGTAAATAAAATATTACAGATGAATATAGAAACAAAAAACATAATATATATCATATATAAATAAATTTTCATCATAATGGCCACCATGAGAGGCGGTAGGAGATAATTGAACAGTCATTGCTTCGTAAGGCGTCAGTTTTCCATCCACAGAAACAATATGTTCTTCACCCATTAGATGGTGGTGTGTGTAAGTGTAGTTATAATAATTATCATAACAACATCCTGTTATATTGAGGATATTGGTGTTGTTCTAAAATAAAATAATTGAGTGATTTTAGGTGGTTGGAGAAGTAAAATAATACAAAACTTAAGAGAAGATATTACCTTTAAATTGGGTAACTCACTTCGGTTTGAACCAAAAGGGTTTATTAAACTGTTTTATGTCTAAGGTAAGGTTTATAGGTTGAATATAGGTATCTTGGGTTCTTATTGGAGCATATGTTTCACGATTCGAAGGCTTGATAAGTGTGGGGAATGAGTTAGAAGTGAGGGATTTTTATAAGGGAGAGGAGGGGCTCTTTAGGAAAGTTTGAAAGTATTATTTTATTATAACCTCATATTCAGTTTAAAACGGTAATTTTTTCCTTAATATCAAATTTAAGATGACACGTGGTAGAAATAAAATAATCCAATAAAAATTGGACGGGTTGTGGACATTGTCTTAATATTTATAATCTTGTTTATTTAAATCATTTATTAATGTGGTAAATATTGTATCATTATCGTGTCATAAATAATTTTATTTATTTGATGTCAAAAAATTTTAAAAAAATACCATGATGTAGGAAATCATATTAGATTTCCATATAATATTTATAGTCGAATAAATATGTTATATAACCACATGGAAAAATTTATTTACTAAAAGATATTTGCTTTTGTCTTTTTTGTCTTTACTTTAAATTAATTAATATAAAATGTCATTATTACTCCCATGTGGCTCCATGGGGTACCAAATTCGACCCAAGGATACCCATGGTCCAATATGTATCTATCATTAGGATTAAGACACTTGTTAGGGTAATTTAATATTATTATAATATTATATTTTACCCTTATTCATTATTTTTACCTTTTAATCATGGTAAATAAAATATTTACTAAAGTAAATATTTAAAACAACTAAAAATAAAAGTTAACTATTTACATAATTTGAACTTACTAATTTCAAATATAGAATCCAATTTTCCCAATTCAAAATACAGAAGTGGAAGAAATTAATTTAAAATTAATTCCCGCTGTTAAAAAAATAGTGTGTTCGTAATAAATAATAACTATCAAAAGATTGTAACTTGTTCATGTCAAATTTAAAAATGAAATTACTTAAAATGACAAAAATTAGATTAAATGGTAAAAATATATTCTAATTACACTTTAAAATCAAATAAAAATTTAATATACCCATATAAATAAATTAGATTAAAAGGCACTTTTGAATTAAAATACAATACTTTTCACTATTCATAAAAAATGAACTTTATTAGAAAAATACCAAAATTTCATCAAAAGTATATTTTTGTGTCCCGATTATAAAGAAGAATTTTATTTTTTCAAATAGAAGATATAAAAGGGACAAAAACTAGATTTAAAGAGGGTTCACCATTAAAAGGTTGTAAATCAACCTTTTAGTGAATATTAAAGTATTTATGCTTAAAATCGAATTCTTTACTTATTTTAAGCCTCTAACTTCTATTGGATAAATGTAAAAATGTTCAAAAAACATGTATCATTATATTTTAGTTTTTTCTATTCATTCCCTCTAATACAATGGCTAGGTATTAACTACCATTTAAAATAATAATATTATATTATTAGAGTGCAACGTAAGATTTCAAAGAAACCCATTGTTGTGTATCGGGTACGCTGTCGAACATAGCGTCCCCTTTAAAGTATAATTAATATTTAATTCACAAATCGTAATAAATATGAAAATGTAATATTCTTTATTTTATTGGGAGGTTACAATGATCAGGAGATAAGATGTATCATCCTCAAAAGAATCCAAGACATATATAAAATATGCCAAAATCAATCCCACACATATGTTTGAAGTAAAACTACTATAAATACAATGAAAAGCTCCAATGTAAATAGAAAAAGAATAAAGATAAGTAGTGACATGGAAACTATCCCAACGTCTAAGATAGTAATGCCTAGCACGGTCCCCGTAGTCCTCTGGGAAATTTGAAAATAGTTTTTATATACCTAGGGTGAGCGTAAACTTATACTCATTAGGGAAAACCAAAGTCTCTCTTGCACAAGTGGAGAATCATACTAATACCCTCATGAGAAAGAATTGAAACCAAAAGCATATAACAAGTTATACAGGCCACCCCAACCTCACCAACTCCATTATCACCAAATCACACAAGTCAAGTAAAGTAATATAGTAAGAACATTGATGATAGGGTACCCCACACCAATTTCACACAGATTAGCCGCTCTCACACCCTAATGACAAACATCCTGGAGCTTCCACATCTTCTAAAATAACCAAATCACAATCCACCCTAACACACCTGAGCCACATACCACATCAAATCTATCTACAATCACCTAGGCCATAACCACACCACATCCTGAAGACACATGGTAACCACAAAACATCTCATCCCAAAATCAATGAGGAACCACAACACATCTCATCTCGAAGACACCTAGGAAGAATAACTCACCCACACACACCTGATCCACATACCACATCCTTCCCAAAGAGTCTTGGTATATAACCACCTAGAAGAGGGAGTAGGGAAGAGAGGGTGGCCATCAATCCATCCTCCCACCATGATGTTTGGGAAGGACACCCTCCCCTGTAACAATGGGGGTGTTCGGCGTGTAGGGCTAAACTAGGGTAGGGTGTGTATAGAATCACAAGATAGTAAAATTATGTATATATAGGTAACAAAATATCTTCTTAACCTATGGGTTCATAAGAAAACAAATACCCCAAAACACTACCACCTTTACTAATAACTCTAAATGCCCTTATCCAAACAAATGACAGTTACTTCTAAATTCAATAAAATAAACACACTTAACACCCAATCATTTTGATGTTATTAGTAATTTACCAGTTATTCTATACCTTCCCAGGTGACTAAAAACCAAAACACACAACTCGCCTCACAAACAAGCCAAAGAGAGGAAGAAAACTATGGTAAAACACCCCACTTCACACTTTCTCCGCACTTAGCACCCAATGAAACCACTGTCATTATCATTCTTCAAACTCATGTTGCCCTATCATTTATCTCAATAAGAAAAACCCAAACTTATAGATAAACCATGCATCACAACTCCCCACAACCATACTCAGTAGCCCTGATGCATATCCACACCACACTCACTATAACCAAAATATTCATCTCCCCTAAACACAACCATCGGCAACCCCACATCATGAAAATTCCATTCCCCAACAACCATAACAAAACCCATATATAGTCCCACTTCATAACAAGTTCATATATTCGACAATCAACCAATCTTTCAACCTGAGATTCCATTACACCAATTGTACCACCCCATACACACATCCACACTCCCAGCCACAACACCACACAACCAGAACAAAACAAAAGGTTAAAAAGAACTACAAAAAACACACAATAACACCAAATAGTAAAGGGTATTTAGATTTAACAACCCTAATTCATTAATTACACTTTGATAATTCAGGGGTGATCACAGAACAAGTTCAATATTGGGGCATCTATATATTTATCAAGGTGAATGTGATTAATTAATTTTATAATTTTAGCAGTTCAATAAAGAAATAATAAAAAACATTTACAAGTGATACAGGTGTGAAAACAGCAGCCACTAATGGCCATGATTTTCAGATGGATACAATTTACAACATGGATCAAAAATCATAAATAAAATGAATGACCATCATAATTATCTTCTCCACCCCTCATGCTTTACTAATGTAACAAAAAATGTTATTGTAATAAGTCTTATTACCTTTATAATAGGTTAGATTATCTTTGTAACATAGGTATTCAACCACAACACAATCAAAAAATTTATTACCCACCCCAAATGGTACAAAAAAAAAGAAATACTAAGGGATCTGTGCCTCGAAGAATATATGATCATCAACTCCTCCATTCACAAAAAATAGGGGTCCTGCAAGCAGCATGAGTGAAACAAAATCTGATGTCCACAACACAACACACAACTCCACGAGAAATAATGGCTCTGGGCACACCAATTTAAAAATGGAAACACATAGGGAAAATAAGATCTCAGATTAGAAGAGCCAGATCCTATATCAGTGGAAGGGAAATGGTTTCAAGGGCCATTAAAGTAATATCATGGTAAATATTACATGGTTTGACTATTTCAAATTACTGATAGTGTTATAATATTAAAGATAAAATTAATATCCTTTTGAACTCCATTTGAAATGATCAAAAAAGGATTTAAACTCAATTTACATCAAATAAAACATAAGAGGGGAGAAACTAAAAAAACTAGAAAAAGATGGAAATGACTTCCTAATGGGTGAGTCACCGACACGAGTCACTGACAGTGACTCACTGATAATGATTCATCATCGTGACCCATCGATAGTGAGTCACTCAAATGACCCACTGATACCTGACTCACCGATGCGAGTCACTGACGCCCTGTCTACCGATGTTGAGCCATCAACACTAATCTACCGATTCGAGCTACCTATAACACCTAATGACATGATGTACCGTTGCTGATCCACCAATGCTAATCTACCTACATGAGCTATAGATACCACCAACTGATGCGATCTACTGATGTTGAGTCACCGACGCGCCCACTGATGAAAAAACTATAATTTTGGAAAACTCTTAAAATAAGATGATGTTGCCTCTAAGAAAACTCAAACACTGGATTTTGACAAAGTAATGGACCCGGGAGGCCCGGGACATTGTGTAAGAACCAAAGTTTTTAAAACGGGTCAAAATCCCGACCCTATTTAAATTTTTTACAGGTTTCTGAGGAAACTGGATTTAATGGGATGTTTCTGGAAATTTCCAGACTACACGCCCTGTACTCTAAGTACACGCCATATGTGTGTAGGCGAGTGACCGACAGTGTGCTCGGCGAGTACATGTCGTGCAGTGACCATGTAGAATTTTCTAACTACACGGCGTGTAGTTTTGAACACGCTGTATAGACCTCCGACCGTGTGAAGCCATAAATGGCGTGTTGGCCGTTGGCCGGGTAGAACCAGGAACACGTCGTGTCCCTTTGGACACACCGTGTAGTCTAGCCGTGTATGAGGGATATACATGGCGTGTGGGTATATCAGTGAGGAGGAGAGGAGGAACCCAGTACACGTCGTGTACCCAGAGGTACACGCCGTGTACTCATGTCGGCAGGTTCAGAAAGTAAGTCGGCGGAATCTTTCCATCTTTTGAACAGTTAAAAGAACCATACATGGCATGCAGTCCCAAAGTACACGCCGTGTACTTTCTTTTTTTTTTCTTAAAATGGGCAGTAGCCTCGTTTTGAGGCAGAACACACCATCCTCCGCCACAAATCGGCTGAATCTTAATTTGCTTCCCAGTTCTTCGTCTGAATTCCGATCCGATCTCGGTTGGATGCGTTGGAACCCCCTTGGTAAGTCCTTGATTTCTTTTTGGCCGTTTTGTTTGATTTTCGTTGTAGAACGAGTTATAGCCCGTTGAGCGGTTTTGAATCTTTTGTAGATTTATTGCGTTTTAGACCGAATTGGCGGGTGTTACCGGAGTAGTAGCATTGTTCGAGTCTCAGGTAGGTGGTGCATACCTCATTTTGTGTTTTAATGGTTGTTTGTGTGATGCGGCTTCGGTGCGTTTTCGGGTATTTTTGAGCGGGACCCATTTTATCTGCTTTTGCATACCGAATTGTTTATGGGACCTCTGGGATGCCTTTGGGTATGCCCGGTTACCAGTTTTGCGTGAGTAGGGCTGGGTGAGGGTTCATGGCTCATCGGGGAATTTTGGCCGGGGAATGCCAAAATGGTTCTAATTATAATATTATCGTGTTAAACTGTTTTTTTAAATTATTTAATCCTGTTAAAATTGTTCGAGGCTTTTAAGACCTCTGTGCTAGTATGGGACAACACCTGGTATAGTTCAATTCGGCTGTTTAGTTGGTTACGCCTGGTTATGTTTTCTAGTTAAATATTTTATATATGCAATTGCTTAATTGCATCTGTTGGACCCTTTTTTGGTTTTGTTGGGCTTGGCCCGGTTACGCTTGAGTGATGCTGATCACATGTTGGGGCTTTGCCCGAGTTACTTTGGGTGGTTTTGACCATGGGATTGGGCGTCATGGATGTCGGTTTGAGGCAGTACGACTGTCAGGTTGGGCATGACCCAGGATACTAGGGTGGCGATGCCATCGTACTTGAGAGACATGGTCGCGGGGACATGAGGTGTCAGATGTTTTGATGTCTTAGGACTATTTTGGTTGATTACCACTCACCGGGACTTTGAGTAGTGTGCACACAGAGATACTCCGTGATGAGGTGGTTTTGACCACTCGTGTGGGTAGAGGCCCCCGTAGTTGCGGTTAGGTATTTTGGTTGGGGGTGCTTGCCATAGAAAGCCATGTGAGAGGTGAGGAGCCTTCAGGAAATGGGTGTGCCTTCGGGAAGTCGGTACTTGAGACACGAGGTGTCAGGAGGCACATGGTGTCAGGTTACTATTTTGGGCGTGCCTTCGAGACGTCAGTACTTGAGGCACGAGGTGTCATGAGGCATGAGGTGTCAGGTTACTATTTTGGGCATGCATTCTGGACGTCGGTACTTGAGACACGAGGTGTCAGGTGGAATGTGGTGTTGGGTTACAAGATAGAGATTCCTGCATTGGCCAAAGTAGGTGACACTCCATGGTGGTTGTTGAGCACCAGTGGAGTTTGTGTTTAATTGTGCATCGTACTATTTACTACTTTCCTGGTAAATGCATGACTACTTAAACACATATATTTGGTACGCACCGTTGGGTGGTATCCTACTGAGATTTGTCTCACACCCTACTCGGGCCCTTCGGGATGCGTGTATACTTTATGGATTTACGTGAAGGAAAGAGGCCAGCTTCAGGAGCTGGGCTGCGTTAGTTATTGCATGGAGATGGTATGGACCATGAGGTCATGCCTTGCGGGGTTTACTTTGTTTTGTTTTTACTTTCTATATTGGCATGCTTGTTATAGCTACTGTTGGTTAGACATTGGCGCCCTTTTTATAGTCAGTTGTGTATGACCTGATTTGGATGCATGTTTTACTGTTCTGTAGTAGTTACATGTTATCAGCATGCTGTTGTGTATATTTTCACTGTTGTTTTTTCATTTACTACTTCCGCTAGTTATCTATATTGATTATGCTTCCGCTCTGCGGGTCTGGTTCGAGTCTGCTGTGTCTTTCTTTCCACTGCATCTTTACTGTTATACTTGGACCAGTACCCTTATTAAGATCCTATTAGAGGGTATAGCCTCCCCACTATACCTAACAGACCCTCGCTGCTAGTCGGCAGCCTTTGGCATTCGGGGAGGTGCGCCTAAGGTAGTAACACCCGACCCATTAGGCACTGTTCGGGTGGTTGGCCAGGTCTGGGATGTTACAAAGTGGTATCAGAGGAGTTCTTGACAGGTATTTAGTAGCAGTGTTTTCCGGCTACTAATGAGATTGAGACTTCTCTTTTATTTCTGCTGGTTTTACTTCTTGGGATATGGTAGACTAGAGATAGGTTTTCATTACTGGAACTGGGTTTCTAGCTTGTGTTTGGGTGCCTTCAGCCCCAGGTACGAGGGATGGACCTAGTTACTGTGGGTGGGAATTGCCATTTTCTTTTGCTCAGATTACGTTTTATACGATTTCCACCTCGGTGGCTCACTTGGTGTGTGATGTTTTGCATTATGATATGTGACCCTTGACCCGGTGTGGTAAGGGAGAATTGGACCTTGTCCTGGTATGGCAAGGCCTGGTTGCTTGGCTTTTGATAGGAACATTTTAGGTTATTTCAGTTTCATAATTTCACGTATTCTTTGTGAAGTGATAATACCATGTGAATAAAATAAATCAATTGCCATGCTTTATCTGCTTTGAAATGTAAAATGGTGAAATTCCTGATAGAATTTCTAGTTGTTTCAATGTTTATTCCATGCTTTATATTTTGTAGAATTGCATGTTGCAGGATAATTGGGTCTAACTCTTATGAGAGCAGGCAGGTACTATGGGTGAGGCAGTGTAGCTGTCAGGATTGGGTGACTCGGTCGTCAGTTTAAGGCAACGTGAGTTGTCGGGACGGGCATGGCCCGAGGTACTTGTGATACTTGGCTCTGTTGAGGGCGGGTAAGGAGGCCGTGAGGCCGGGATACCGTGGGGCAAGGGTTGCGGTGAGGGGGAGTAAGGGTAGTTGTTATGCACTGCCTTTTACTGCTTCCCTTATCTGCGTAGAATATATTGTTATATATATGTGGGTTGTCTGACCATTAATAATATTCAGCGGGTTACTCTTTCACGGCTTGATGGAGCGTCAGGCAGGAGATAGTACAGTGTCGCAGGATCAGGGTCAGAATTCGGTACAGGCTAAGCACGAGCCACAGGTACATGCTCAGGGATAGGAACAGGTTCAGGATCCAGTGCAGGCAGGACAGCAGCCGGGTTTGGCATCGTTCGGGCCGTGGCTAGACAAGCAGCTCCGAGCTAGCCAGGTACGTGTCTTGTAGGGGCTTGATGGAGGCACATAGAGTACAGAGCCTTATATGGCGTATCTGACGCGGGAGTTCCAGTCGTAGCACCCGCCGCTTTTTCAGGGTGAGGGTGGTCTACAGGCGGCTGAGAACTGGATAGAGAGCATGCAGATGATCTTTGAGCAGCTTGAGACGCCTCCAGGGCGAAGGGTCAAGGTGGCGACGTACATGCTGAGAGGACCGGCGAAGCGTTGGTGGGACGTATAGGTTCAGGCTCGTAGACACAAGGGACTATCTTGGAAGGACTTCGAGGCCAGGTTCTTTGAGCACTTCTACGAAGAGACGTTGAGGGCAGAGAGAGCATGGGAGATCTTGAGTCTTCAATAGGGAGATATTTCTGCCATGGACTACGCAGCTACCTTCAGAGAGTTGTCCCGTTTTGCACCTGGTATGGTGAGCGATTATGCAGCTAGGGTGAGGTGCTTCGAGGATGGGTTGTGACACACCATTCGGGTCTAGGTGAACATTTTTTGGCTGGTTTATTTCTCAGAGGTGGTAAATTAGGTGCTTATAGCCGAGGGAAATGAGAGGGAGAAATCTCGCTTGGGCAGGACGACAGCTTCAGCTGACGGTTCGGATAGCAAGAAGCGAGGAAGAGATGAGTTCCAGCAGGGCAGTCAGGCCAGGGATTCAGCTAGACCACCTCGTGGGAGTTCTTCGGTGATTTTCTTCCAGTGTGGACAACCGGGATATGTTCGGACACAATGCGAGAGGCCTCCGAATGGAGTGCCGGGCTTGTGGACAGGACGGGCATTTGGAGAGTTTTTGTAGGAAACCTTCTCAGATCACCAGTAGGCAGGGACCAGGACAGACTGTGGCATCTGGAGTTGGTTCAGGTTCGGTACCCGAAGAGGGTAGTCGAGGTTCAGCTATGCGCGGAGGCCGTGACAGAGACGGTGGGACCCAGCTGAGGGGTCAGTGGCTGGTGACTGGAGCAGCATCGGGAGGTCAGGTGTCAGGAAGCCGTGTTTCAGTCCAAGTGCACGCCGTAGAGCTGCCAAAGGCTGAGCAGGCCGGTGATCCGGTGACAGTTAGAGGTACACCGCGGTGTGACCGTGATCTCCATGTTTTCTTTTTGGCATGACCCGTAGAGGTGTGTCTGTTTTGAGTGCACAAGGTGCACATGATCTTTGTAGACTGACTAGATGCTAGTCAGTGGGTTGGAACCATATCAGGTGCGTGATATATATATATATATATGAGGTTTCATGGGCATCAGGGCATCGTGGATGCAGGTTACTTGAGGTGTCGTGGGCATCAGGGCATCGTGGATGCGGGTTACTTGAGGTGTCGTGGGAATCAGGGCATCGTGGATGCAGGTTACGTGAGGTGCTCAACACCAGGACCTCGTGGAGGCGGAAACCGATGTGGTGCGGGTTACGTTGGGTGTCGGTAGCGATACAGGAGCACCAACGAGGTGCAGGGGTGATGATGTGTCACGGGAGGACTATGCATCCGGAAAACAGGTTAGTAAAAACCTGTTTGTTTTACTTTTTGTTGGTTGAGACCGAGTAGGCAATTCCTAAGGTGGGGAGCCCCTTGATAAATTTAGCCAGAACCTCGGGACTGGGGTAGACCAAGTTGTTTAACTGGAGAGGGCGTGTTCGGTGCCATCTCCTGGTTGCGTTTGGTAGCTCGGGGACGAGCTACGTTAAGGCGGGGTGTTTGTAAGAACCCGGGTTTTTAGAACGGGTCAAAATCCCGACCCTGTTTAAATTTTTGACAGGTTTCTGAGGAAACTGGATTTAATGGTAAGTTTCTGGAAATTTCAAGACTACACGTCGTGTACTCTACGTACACGCCGTGTGTGTGTGGGTGAGTGACCGACCATGTGCTCACCGAGTACATGTCATACAGTGACCATGTAGAATTTTCTAACTACACGGCGTGTAGTTTTGAACATGTCATGTAGACCACCGACCGTGTGAAGCCATAAATGGTGTGTAGGCCGTTGGCCCGGTAGAACCAGGAACACGCCGTGTCCCTTTGGTCACGCCGTGTAGTCTAGCCATGTATCAGGGATATACATGGTGTGTGGGTATGTCGGCGAGGAGGAGATGAGGAACCCAGTACACACTATGTACTTAGAGTTACACGCCATGTACTCATGTCGGCAGGTTCAGAAAGTAAGTCGGCGGAATCTTTCCATCTTTTGAACAGTTAAATAAACCATACACGGCGTGTAGTCCCAAAGTACACGCCGTGTACTTTCCTTTGTTTTCTTAAAATGGGCAGTAGCCTCGTTTTGAGGCAGAACACACCATCCTCCGCCCCAAATCGGCCGAATCTTAATTTGCTTCCTGGTTCTTCATCCGAACTCCGATCCGATCTCAGTTGGATGCATTGGAACCCCCTTTTTAAGGCCTTGATTCCTTTTTGGCCATTTTGTTTGATTTTCATTGTAGAACGAGTTATAGCCCTTTGAGCGATTTTGAATCTTTTGTAGATTTACCGCATTTTAGACCGAATTGGAGGGTGTTACCGGAGGAGTAGCATCATGCGAGTCTCAGGTAGGTAGTGAATACCTCATTTTTTGTTTTCGTGGTTGTTTGGGTGATGCGGCTTCGGTGCGTTTTCAGGTATTTTTTGAGCGGGACCCATTTTATCTTCTTTTTCATACCGAATTGTTTATGGGACCTCTGGGATGCCTTTGGGTATGCCCGGTTACCAGTTTTGCGTGAGCGGGGCCGGGTGAGGGTCCATGGCTCATCAGGGCATTTTGGCAGGGGAACGTCAAAATGGTTTTAATTGCAATATTATTGTGTTAAACTGTTAGTTTAAATTATTGAATCCTGTTATAATTTTTGGAGGCTTTTAAGACCACTGTGCTAGTATGGGAAAACACCTGGTATAGTGCAATTCGACTGTTTAGTTGGTTTTTCCTGGTTTTGTTTTCTGGTTAAATATGTTATATATGCAATTGCTGAATTGCGTCTGTTGGGCCCTTTTTGGGTTGTGTTGGGCTTGGCCCGGTTACGCTTGAGTGATGCTGATCAGAGGTTGGGACATTGCCTGGGTTACTTTGGGTGGTTTTGACCACAGGATTGGGCATCATGGACGTCGGTTTGAGGCAGTACGACTGTCAAGTTAGGCATGACCCGGGATAC
Organism: Viscum album; assembly: GCA_963277665.1. Taxonomy (NCBI): domain Eukaryota; kingdom Viridiplantae; phylum Streptophyta; class Magnoliopsida; order Santalales; family Viscaceae; genus Viscum; species Viscum album. The sequence continues at coordinate 307,458,027 of OY728166.1, forward strand.
TAGGGTGGCGATGCCATCGGACTTGAGCGACATGGTCGCAGGGACACGGGGTGTCAGATGTTTTGTTGGCTGAGGACTATTTTGGGTGATTACCGCTCACCGGGACTTTGAGTAGTGTGCACAAAGAGATACTCTGTGATGAGGTGGTTTTGACCACTCGTGTGGGTAGAGGCCCCCATAGTTTCGGTTAGGTATTTTGGTTTGGGGTGCTTGCCATAGAAAGCCACGTGGGAGGTGATGAGCCTTCAGGAAATGGGCGTTCCATCGGGACGTCGGTACTTGAGACACGAGGTGTCAGGAGGCACATGGTTTCAGGTTACTATTTTGGGCGTGCCTTTGGGACGTCGGTACTTGAGACACGAGGTGTCATGAGGCACGAGGTTCCGGGTTACTATTTTGGGCGTGCCTTCGGGACGTCGGTACTTGAGACACAAGGTGTCAGGTGGCCCGTGGTGCCGGGTTACACGACAGAGATTCCGGCGTTGGCCGAAGCAGGTGACGCTCCATGGTGGCTGTTGAGCACCAGTAGTGTTTGTGTTTAATTGAGCATCGTATTGTTTACTGCTTTCCTAGTAAATACATGACTTCTTAAACACATATATTTGGTACGCACCGTTGGGTGGTATCCTACTGAGATTTGTCTCACACCCTACACGGGACCTTCGGGACGCATGTAGACTTTATGTATTTACGTGCAGGAAAGAGGCCAACTTCCGAAGCTGGGCTGCATTAGTTATTGCATGGAGATGGTATGGACCTTCAGGTCATGCCTTGCTGGGTTTACTTTTTTTTGTTTACTTTCTGTATTGGCATGCTTGTTGTATATACTATTGGCTAGCCATTGGCGCCCTTTTTATAGTCAGTTGTGTATGACCTGCTTTGGATGCATGTTTTACTGTTCAGTAGTAGTTACATGTTATCAGCATGCTGTTGTGTTTATTTCCGCTGATGTTGTTTCATTTACTACTTCCGCTGGTTATCTATGTTGATTATGCTTCTGCTCTACGGGTCTGGTTTGAGTCTGCTGAGTCTTTCTTTCCACTACATCTTTACTATTATAATTGGACCAGTACCCTTATTAAGATCCTCGGAGAGGGTATAGCCTCCCCACTATACCTAACAGACCCTCGCTGCTAGTCGGCAGCCTTTGGCGTTCAGGGAGGTGCGCCTAAGGTAGTAACACCCAACCCATTCGGCACTGTTCGGGTGGCTGGCCAGGTCTGGGTTGTTACACATTGAAACCTCTACTATCAAGATTTTTCACAATATAGATTAAAACTATAGGTAGAAACCCATTTAATTTGGACAACTGTTTTGTCTCATGAGACATGTCGTTGCATTGAGGGAAAATATATAACTAGGAACCTACCATATATTCACGTTTAAAGAGTTTCTAATGTATAAAATAATAAATTTAATTCATGAATCAATGTAAATTATCATAAAATATTCATATCGAGTAAATGAGACAGATTTATCAATATTTCCCTCGTTAATCAAATAAACTTCAAAATAAACACCTTATGTAAAAATGGTACATGGATTAGGAAATAGTCTTATCCATCATAAAATTATATATATATTTAATATAAATTTTATTTCTAATGAAAATTATAACAATCGAGTGATTCTTTCAAGATAAAGTTAACAATCATAAAAGAAAGTGAGACTATACAATATCTTGTACTACCTGGTAATTTTCAAGTCAAATCCCATTCTATGAAATGACTGAAATTGAAGATTAAAATACCATTAAGTAGGAATGATTCATTATATTAAATTTTAAACGATCAGTATATACACCTCATAAATGTGATTTGCTTTTTAATAACAAATAATTCTCAATTGAGTGTAAATTGAGATCAAATCCCTTACCTTAGGCTTGTTTTTGGTTGAATGTGATTTAAAATGTTGTATAGTATTTTTAAAAATGTTATGAAATTATAACATAATCATATTCATATTTATAATACCATATATTATACTTTTATAACATCTTTTCACCTTTCTGTTAATAATATTTCATTATTTTCATTATTTTAGGTGTTAATTGCCTTATTTTCGCACTCGCGGTTTGTCATGAAAGTTCTGATTCTTGTCCATATTATATAGTTACATAATATAGATAATAATAATAATAATAATAATAAAATAATTACAACATATATATGTATACATAAACTATACTTTTAATACCAATCATGAAAGATGGTTTTGAATAATGAAGTATGATACAATCATGGAGATAATAGGTCGTACATACGCATGGGTGACATTTCCATTTTTCAATGATAATTATAGAAAGAAGGTAATTAATAATTTATATTTATATACTGATAATAATTTCATAAATAACATATTATATATATATATATATCATCCATATGGTTTGGTGATGAAAATAGTGTCACATCACTTTATAATGGAGGTAATCAACACGTACACAAACGTTGGTATCATCTTTTAGTCAGTGAAAAGGTAAGAAATATAAAGTTATATTATATTTAAAGAAAGATAAATATGGTATTTATATCTTAATTATGTCATGCATATATGAAATATACATTAAATTTATCATTATAACCTTCCATGTAAAGTGTTATTGAAAAACAAATCACATGGCTTCACGTGGCGGTAGTCCGCCATAAACACGATTGACGTTATTGTATCTCCTATGGAATAGAAATTAAAAAGGTATAAATTATATAATGAATCAAGATAAATAATTATTTTATAAATTTTAAATATATACTTTATATCAATAATCATACCTAACCATGATAGGTGGTAATGTAAAAATGAATGAAAATAGTTCACAAGGTAGAAGTCCACCGTAAACATGAATTGATATTTTATAAAAAACATTTATGGAAGTAAGTATGGTTGTATGTCATGAAATTAAAATAACAACATTTAAATATATTATATATACTGAGGTTATAATATCATCATGGATGAATCTGAATTTAAGTAAGTTGATGAAGAAATAAAATAAAAATGCCCGTTGAAGAATGTTACCTCTTCTTCAGTTATCCTTGTTAGGTTTGCATCAAATGAATTTCTAGGTTTCCATTATAACAAAAATAATACTTATATGATCATAGGATGTAATTTTGGGATATATTTGGATATTTATTTGATTATACAAGTTGTTTTTAATGTGTGAATAAGAGATGAGAGGGGGAGACCTTTTATAAGGGTATTGTGTGTCACGCCTGTAATATTTTTAAAGAAAATGGTGTACTCATGTTCTAAAAATTTAAAAAGAGTAAAAATAGATTATTATAGACTTATAGACTATAGGATCTAAATAATTCCATCAAATTAATTTCATTCAAGTTTTTATGTCATTTTATCCCTTATCTTCTTAGTTTAACCCCTAATAAATCCAATTTTACCTCAACTGTGGTAATTAATTTTTACACTTTTCACTATTAATTTTGGTTACTAATTAAGATAAACATGTTAGATAATATGAATTATGATTATTATAAAATATTTAATCAATTTTTCTAAATTAAACTTACAAAATTGGAAAATTTTAATTTAAAATTAATATTGTAGGCACGATGAGAAGGTGGGGTTTCAAAGAGAAATTGTTCAAACGTATACACTGTTTTTATATAAAAATTCAGTATGAAAATTGTTAAAATGGCATAAATTTTATTAATTGATATATAATTGAAATAATTATACTTTAAAAACAATTTAATATAAAATTTAACCTTAAAATTATATGAATGAATGGGTAATTTTCAATTAAAATCCCAAATTTTTGACTATTCATCAGAAAATGATTCATTATTGAAAAATACCAAAAATTCATTATAATATAAGCTTGATATTATAATTTAAAAAATTATGTTCATATTAACAATTTTTTTTAAATTATTAAAAATTATTTTTAAAGTATGTGCGCAGAGCGCGATTAAACTATTTTTAGAAAGAATACATTTTTTTAAAAAAACAGTTTTTTTATATTTTAAATGATGATTTTTTTATATCTATAGATAACCATGATTTTAATAATTTAGTTATTAATATTAATACCTTTCAAATTAATGTCAAGGTTATAATGGTATACTATATTATCGCTCACTGTGTCCTGGGGTTGCGTGTTCCATAAGCTATTGAAGAGATTAAACTTATTTAAAAGTATATATTTCATAAAATATATGGTGTTATATTTTATTTTATTATTGGAATTTCATTAAATAAATTCTATATAAAATAATTTTATTCTTTTAAAATCTCTTGGTTTTACATGGAAGGTACAACCGATCATTCATATGTTCTGTTGGTGAACATCGAAGTCATGTTTTCACTTGTGAATGGACATGGTGAGATCAATATGATGGGTCGATCAAGTATTGAACTGTTATTTCTAGATGGAGCTAGGATCAAGAAATGGGGTTATATCAGTGTTAGATTAATGTCTTGTTAGATAATGGAGTGTTTTGTTTTGGATCCTTGTGTTGAAAAGTTCGGACAGAGTATCTGAGAGTGGTTCATTTTAGTTCTCATAGTGGATGCATGGGGTATAACATGGTTAATAAAACATGAAAAAAGGTTTAGGTGGAGACTTAATCAAGTAATGCGAGAGGGTCTTATGAATTATAGTGTTTCCTAATAGAGGATTCTTGGTAGGTTTGTATTAGTGGATCATTAATAAGTATGTCTTATACTGGGGAGTACATTGAAGGTAAGTTGAGAACATATTACTTTTTTCAAGTATTTTTTAGTGCATATCTAGAGTGACATGTTGATGAACCCAACAAGTGATGGTTTTGTTCTTGAAGAACACCTAGGTGAGGATATGAGTTGTTATATTTGGTTGGAATCACATGAATCAGTTTTGGTGACTAAAATTGTGGAATTATAGTCTAGTGTTTATACTAAATGTGAGTATTAGTAGGTAAGGTGGCTTGATGGATAGGTATCTGAGACATCATGGGTTTGAGGTGGTATGTTGATGATAGTATAGAGGTAAGGACTCATGAGTTATATAATCTTGGAAGGGAGACTATGATTTTATATGTGGATTCAGGTGAGAGTGATCTAATGTTGACCGGTGACATCAACTTGAGGGTTGTGATGTTTTTGAATCTAGGGTTTAAGTATATCACTGTTATTGGGAAATAATATTTGGTTCAAGTGCTTAATTGGCACTGTGGAACACATGCTGATGGGATTATAAGTAGTGAAGATGGTTGACATGATTTTGGTATGAACATAATTGGTATAATGTGCCTGTTTCATTCATGGTTCAAGGGTCAAGACTCAATGTTTTTTGGTGTACAACATTGATACGATTTTCCACATTCTAGGGAGATTATAAAAACCCCTATCTATATGGGTGCTCAATTTTTAGGAAAAGGTTGAGTTTTTCATTTAGTGGTGGGTCCAGTTTTCTATTGTGATTGAGATATTAATTTCAAGTATTAAATCCAATAAAAATAGAAATTTGGACATAGAATTGAAGTGTTCTAGGGGTTTTTGGGTATAAATAGTTCCCCAATGTTTGGGGTTAAGAGATCTTGTTTTTAGAGTTTTATTTGGGGGATAATGGTTGTCATATAGTTATTGTCAACAATTCACCATAATCATGTGACCTAAATTGCTTAGGTGAATTTTTTTAAACTATTTGAGGGGTCCGAAGAGATTGTGTGAATGTATGAACTAAATTGAAGTGACATTTCACATGGTTGGTGTTGGGTTTGTGATGTAATGCATCATAACCATATGCAGTGGCTAGTATTGGACAATGAAGAAAGTATAGTTAGTGAAAAATTTGTCAAACTATGAGACCAAAATGTGCATATATTTAAAAAGTGATAAAAGTTAACCTTTTACCCTTATTACCCCATCACTTTTACACTATTTGGTTCTCATTCTTGGCCAGAAACACCTTCGTGCATGTCCCCTTGTTCCCATCCTCCTCCCCCACTTTCTTCTTCAGGGTTCTCCTTTATTTATCACATATTTTGAGTTCCATCACTTATGATTTAAGGATATATGTGAGTATATACCTCATTGTTATTATTTTATGGCTGTTTTGATTCCTTTTTAGTCATCATAATTTTTTGGAAAACATTACTTATTTTTAGGGCATTTTCAGCATATTTTATTTCTTCCGTTTTGGCTAAAACTGAAGGATGATATCAGACAAGCGAGTATCTATGATGTTAATGTAAGTGGTCTTTTAATTTTCCATTAAATTCATACTATTTTATTACATTTACACAGATATATTCACATTTAATTATCAATTATTTGACCTAATAAATGAATTTAATTGTTAGTTGTCCCTTGAATCCTTAGATACCTCTCTTGGGCTTAGTAAAGCATGTTGTCTTAGGATGAACATTGATTTAGATTATTAATTTAGTTGATTTAGATTGTGCATTTGTAATGGGTTGTTTAAATTATATGGTTTAGTGTTTCCCCTAGAAATGGCTTGGTTTATTTGGGATTTGTGTTTCCTAGGTTATCCTGTAAGAACTTAAAGGGATTATAGCCATGAAATTTATTTCATATAATTGTGAATTTAATTGAAATGGAAGTATCTTCCTAAAATGTTAAAATGGTTTTTATGTGGAATAGAATAAATTGGTTAATCTTGTCTTGTAGTTTATAATCTTTTAGTTTTAAACAAGAATAAATGGCATATTTGATATTAATAAAACATTATATGAGAATTGGAGTGCTTTGGGAAGACCCATGAATTCCTAATAAAATGGTTGGGTGTGTAATTACTTAGAGTGAATCCGTATAATTATCTTGATAGGTATTGGTTTAGAATACAATGGATAGGCCATTTCTTATACCAGTTTCCTCTAATTAATGATAAGAGTTAAGACTTCCTTAGATTTAATGAAGTCCAATTATATGGAATGTTTTAAGAGAACCAGTAGATTCTACTTAGATTCACTATCTTAAATACATTGGGTCATCTCGCCCTTAGATTATGCTATTTTTTCATATGGAGAATGCAACATAATAATGTTAGGGATTCTTAAGGGAATCCCTTATTGAATGTTGTGGGATGACCTCGCTGGATTTGGGTCGATTATTATTGGTATCGAGTTCTTTGTATGTGATCTAGGATTCCAATAGAGCTGTGATGTTGGATTTAAAGGGATGTTTGTTGAGTCCAGACTTGTTAAATGATTTATTTTTGATATTTCTTAGAGGGAATGCCCATATTTACCACAAATATTCCTTTCAGTCCACTTGATTGTTGCTACCTCGATAATTTTATTTGTAACCAAGTTGAGATATGTTACTTCCACCCTGTTCAAAGATACTGGGGATGGATGAAGTGTGATGTATCAGCCTCGGTTAACCCCTTGAGACCTGAGTCTTGACCAGGTTCAATTTATTTTAACAACTTATTATTATTATTGTCACATTTAATTATTTCACACCATTATACTTTTTCACACCCAAACTGTATTTTCCTTAGAAACCATTGGTGGTGGCCTAATTAGTTATAGTTATAGAGTGATCAGGTCTCCATTTCCCTTGGACTCTAGAGAAGATTCTCCTAGGTTATAGATTATAGTTTTAGATAATTGACCGAGTTTGATTCTTTCTTGAATGGTTAAGATGGATTTGGGAGTTGGTATCTAGGATAGAGCATAGGAATTTGCAGGTTGTGCTAACTTATTGTATTTTTTAATTTCATTTACTTTTGATCTATATGTACATGAATTGATTGAAATATATTTCCCTTCCTTTTATTCATTTAGAACAATGATGATTATATTTCATGGGATGTGCTTTGGTATTTTAAAACATACAGTTTTAATAATTTGGATGTGATGACTTGTCATTGGTGTTAAAACTGCTTTATTTATTTATATATGTATTGAAAACTATGGTAATGAAGGAATAAAATACACATGTAACCTCAGAGGTCCTCATCAAAAGTTTGAAACTTTTGGAATATGGGAAGGAATGCTTGAGGAAATGTGGTGCACAGACCCGAGGCACCGGTATAGTGGCATCAGGTTTGGGGAGTTAAATTCTTGATTTTCATAAGTTGTACACCAAAGGTCAAATCATCCTCAACATACATATCATCCCAATTGATAACATGAGTCATTTTATGAAGATATCAATGAAGCTATGACACATAGAATATTTCATTAACCTGACTTGCCTATGGGGGTAGTTTTAACCAATACGCTAATTATCAAAATCAAGCTAACACCTCAAAATTACAACAATACTAGGAGAATGCTTAATCACATGATGAATACATAACATCCCGTGATGTGGAAAACCTTCAATAACATTTTATTCTTGACATTGAACTCTATAGGCCTCCTTTTATAATCATTACATGAACTCCGATGATCCAGTACTGCCTTCATTCACTCATATATTACCTATAACTTCTCTGTAATAGTCTAAACCTATCACTATACAAGAACAACTGACCCTTTAAATTTTCCCAACATAGGAGAGAAAAAAAAGTTCATCCATATTTTGTTTAATAGGTTGTTGTACTAACAGTTTAGGGGTAACAATTATTATAATAAATCTAGAAAGGGTGTGTTCCTCACCCACAAACATCCAAAATTCTGAATGCATGTGTACAACATGTCATCAAAATCTAGTTTGTCTTCTCTATCTGATAATTATTCTATAGATGTAAAGTTTTTATAAGGAATAACTAATAGCTAAAAGAATATTTGATAACTCTCCACACCCTACAGGTAAAACAAGGATCATGATATGATGTAATCATCTTTATAACCCTATGAAGCCTCACTATCTCCTACATGTACTTCCTTTATAAAACCTCCACTATGATCGACTCCTTAATTAATAGTAAGTGAGTTGAATTTGTCAAGCAGTCTATAATCACCCATATAACATCATAACCACCCCAATATAAGGTTCAATTGGTGAATAAGTCCACAAAAATTTCCGCCCACCTCCATTAGGTAATGTCAAGCTGCTGAAGTAAACCATCAAGAATCTCAATCTTGACATTCAACTTCTATAAAACCAAACACTGAGAAAAAAAATCAGAATCCAAGCACTTCATACTATACCATTGAAACCTTCTTATTAGAGAATGGTTAATAAAACTTGATTTTATTGAATAGTTCATTTACAATAAATTATTTTATTCTACCACATAGAGTTTTAATGGAATATTTTATCAAAATTTATAATTATAGTATGAATTGTAAACATGCACGGGAATTCAAGCTTTTCACTTTCAATTTCACTTTAATATTTTTTTATAAAATTTTATTGTGATAATATTTTAATTATTAATTTTATGTTTAGATTATACACTAAAATATCATAAATTTTCATTCAGATGATGAAATTTGGATCCACCCTATGAGGGGTGAGAAGTGGCCATAAAGTCAACATTGTTGTGGCTCTGACAGTGTGTGCCCCAACACAATTATTCAGCCATAAGTTTTTTTAAAAACTTGTATTGGCATGAAATTTTAAGAAACGTTATAGGAATTCATTTATATAATTTCATCCAACTAGAGGAAGTTTTGGTTTGAATGTTATAATGCTAAAAAAATATATGTTACCTTGATGCATCTAGATTATATGAATAGTCCAGGATGGAAATATTTACATCAATTATTCGATCATAAATCTTTAAAAACATCTTGTAAAGGCTGAAATTTTGATGGTGGATAAAAAGGGAACAAGTCCATATAAGAGCACATTTCAATATTATTCCATTAAAATATTCAAAAATATATGGAAATTAGATACATTGAATCTGGATAGTCTATTGAGATAAAAATATTTTCTTTAATGACTAGGTAATAAAATATTCAAAATAAGGCCAAATACACTGAATTTTGTTTTTAGAGAAAATAAGATATGTGGAATATTTTTTTTATTAATAAAACATTTCATGATTTATCCATTTAATAGCTCTGAGGTGTGAAAACTCTTGGGGGAGGAATTTGAAGTCAATATAGACACCTTTATCTTCTATATATTTGTATCTCCAAACCGTTTTCAAAATAGGATTTTGTAGTGAGCCATTTTTTTAGTTTTTTAGTTTTTCTTATGATGTAATACATCAAATGATTTTATTTATATTTTAGTTTATATCATATTATTCCCTATTCTATTTTATTTATTTTAACTTTTTTGTTTTCCAATCATGCCCTTCTCAACTCAATGAAAATGGATAACTAACCCCATCACTTGTTCGAGGGGGGAATGATGATGCTTTGAGTTAATTTTACTTCAAAATATCGTATTTATTTTAATTTAAGAGTTTCAATATTAGTGAATCTAGTTTTGGTGTAAGGTTTACAACACTTTCTCTATAATTGGCTTCTTCTTCCTGTTCATATATATTCGTCTCCATAATTATTATAATATTTCATAGAGAGGGTTGGTGTAACATTTTAATAATTATGTGAGGGAGATTATCTAGGATGTAGAAGTTTATTTTGGGATAATAAAATTTCAAATGGGAGGTTGTTAAATGATAGGTTTTATTTTAACGTTGGATAAAATAATGAGATTAATTTTTTAAAGAATAATGATAGCATCGCCACGAGCTCCTAAGAGTGACAACATCTTATCACTAACATATTTGTGAGTTTTATTTTCTTTTATATTTTTTAATATGTTGATATTATAAATATATTTATATCATTCATTTAAAACCACCTATTATTATATTATTTATTATTAAATTAGTTATAACATAATAGTGGAAATCAGAATGAAATTATGTCTATGAGTGGCCTCCTTGAGAGATCAACCCTAAGGTTTCACTATATAGTATGATTAGGTAATATAGATATATTGAATTGGGATTCAGAAAAATACTACACATCAATGATATATATATTCTACACCAGGATGTGTCGAAAAGGATAAAGTATGGAACTCATGGGGAGCGCATTACTGAATGAATGAAAATATTTACCCGAAATGGAAATTGATGTGGTATATCCTCAGACCATCCATAGTGAGTGTCACCAAAAATATCATGGTCATGCCAAACCCCATACATGGAATCCATTAGCTGGTAATCCCCCACTTTCAATACTAAATAATAATTCACAACCATATGATAACAGAAACCCTTTCCATCAATTGCCCCCTTATCACGGTTCAACGATGTCAACTATTCCATCATTCTCAAAGTGTCTCTAGACTCACACACAACACCACCAAATTACTTAATACTTAGGGATATGGCCATAATATTACCTTTACTAGGTGTATAATAAATATTCAAATCATTTTCCTATAATAACTCCATCCATCATCGCTATCATAAATTCAAGTCATGTTGGGAGAATACATAAACTTGACTCTTATGATATATGATGACCATAAAATGATCACTTATGAGATAATGCCACAAAAAAATCATGGATAAAACCATCATTAGAAGCTCAAGATCATGGATGGAATAGTTACATTCATGAGTTTATAACTATTAAGACCCATAAGATACATCCACCGTTTACTGCAATCAACATGCTACCCAATACTGGCCATGAAGCATCATTGTAAATCTTAAATGTAATAACTTCCCCCGACATACCAAGAACTAGAGCACTAAAAAATTTTCCTTTCAGATATACAAATGTTTATTGGTATTGGTCTGTCCACATAATGGTTTGATACTTTATAATGAAGGCTATCATAGGAGTTTCCATCCAGGAGAAAGCAATCAAAACTATCTTATAATAACAAGCATGATCAAGGAATCTTTGTACATATAAAACATTCTTGTCGGATTCTCATGAAGCTTTCACCTCAATATTTGAATGATATATGGAAAATTAACCATAAGATATGAAATGATCCAATAAATAGACCTCATGTGACTAGAAATAATATTTATATAGCTTCCTAAAGAGCTAATGAAAATGATGAACTCCGAGTACAGCTCACAGATACACTACGTGATCCTCTATAGACACTGAAAACATAAGGATATGTCAATTAATACCACCATTAACCAAACCAGAAGCTCATAGAATACCATATTCAAAAATCCTATTAACACTATTGGATCATTTTTATCTCCAAAATACATCACAATAATTTCATAATTCCCAACACAAAATCAGAAAAATACTCTTCAAGATATTATGAACCTTTACTATGATCTAATGATATCCATACGACAATTACATTTTTGAGAACAATATATCTTCCTTAAAATGAAAAAAAATCATATATCCATTGGATAAGATAACATTTCTTCACCCTCAACTGATTCAAGCAGTGGTAATGGAAATATGATCACATACTTCCATTCACCATATTTATAAACAGATTTGGAGGTCGCTAAGGAAGCACTCTTGAAAAAAATGAATCCTCTCCATAAGAGATCATTAGTCTGAATCAAAAGATCCAAAAATTATAATTTGAACATTCTATATGGATACATCAACATAGGAAAAAATACTAGATGTAACTATATTCCAAACATAATCCCATATCGAGGTGGTAACATCATGACCTCTTTGGGGAAGACATTAGGGTATAATTCCACCACCTTTGGAAACACTGCTGACTAAACCATTGATAAACTCAACATCATCTCATTCATCAAATATGATAGAGACTCAATTTGCCTATAACCCATTCAAGGGTCTCTTTCACCCACAAACATTGCTTAGTGTCCCTTATATCATATAATATAATGCTATTTGTAAATAAATCCATGATAGACTACACCTGATAAGATGAATTTATATACATATTTTGGATACATTTATTTATTGATTAATCATGCTTTATTCAATAATAAACAGTGTTTTCATTTTTTTATGGAATATGAACTCAATACTAAAAGGAGGATAAGCTGAAATAAAAAATTCGACATTACACATTGTGAATATGAAGTACATGATGCATATAACATGATTACATCACATGTGAGCTGAAGGAAAACATGTGAATCAAATTTACAAGATTTAAAGCAAGTAAATGATATTAATTCCATTTACACATTGTGAAATAATTTAACCTGAAACCCAATGAAGATAAACTACATAAATATTTTGAATTGTGAATATTTCAATAGATAAACGTTTTGAAATCTGCAAGATCCAAGATATTTGTAGAATTTTTTGGATCTATATTACATAATTTGAATCATAGTTAAATGTTGTGAATGTATTGATTTATATTTCACTTAATGAACTTTTAGAATTTAAATAATTTACACTCATGAAACTCTTGTCTCAATAAATATTCTAGTGACCCATGATGTGATAAAAGATCTTGAAAACCACTAGAAATATTTATTTTTACTATTCATTTCTACCCCCATTCTTATAAACATATTTAATTTATTCCTTTTCCCGTTTAGTTTATTCCATTTTTACTTATTACCATTTTAATAATCGTTTTTTGCATGTTTCATCTCAAAATTCATATTTCAATTTTGATTTCTGTGCAACTTCAACCACCACTGCATTATTTTTTGTTCACTCATTCATGTTAATATTTTATTGGTTTTATATGATTGAAATTGTGTACTACATTGATTTGAATTACTTATTTATTATTTTGAGAATGTTTTCTATTTCTCTTTTTTTAACACTTTCATATGAAGCTAATCAACTTGGAGTTAGGGGTTGAGTGTAAGGTTGGGTTAAATCATAATGAATCTCTAAATTTAAACATGGTAATCCTATAGATAGTAAGTAGGATAAAAAAAATTGTTAACCCCATTATTTTTCACAACCCCGATTATGGAAGGAGTAATCCGAGGACCCTCACCATGTCAGAGATGAGAAAGCTGTGACCAATATTTTATGATACTTTATACCTTGAATCCACGATTACTACACCTAGGATATTGTTTTTCTCTAGAACAAAGAATAGTTCCATATTAGGTAGATAAAATTTGTTAAACCGAAAACAAATTAGTGACCAATGCACTACTTCACAGCCTAAGGCATAGATCTATACCAAGCTAGATTTAGGATTATCTATTACCTATAACTTCAAATTAACCCTTACCCCTTCTTGTTAATCTGAATTAAAACCCATGCTATACATTTTTAATAAAACGAAAGTAGAGATATATTTTGAGGGGTTATTCAAAAAGGTTCTTACAACTACGTTTCCTCTATACCAGCTCTCCCTATGGGTTTGAAATCACACTAACACTATGCTACACCTTTAAAGATAAGTAGAGTTTGGAAATATAAATTTTTATATGATCAATTATTTCATGTAATCAAGAATTACATGTTGGACAGTAAAATTTTAGCACCATTTTTAGGGACAATTATGCCTTATAACAGTAACCTTCAGTGTGAACCTTGGATTACTTCACCCCTCATTTCCCTTCCGTAATTTCATTCTTTAATTATTTCATATAGACTAGAACCTCCATCCACTCTCTTTTGGAATGGTGCATGCTTCAGGGCCATTTGAAATTTTCAAAGAGCCTTAATGCTCAAGAACCTATTTCTTTCGATATCGAGATTGCAAGATACATATTATCACTCCAACACTTAATGATGGTTCAAATAAATAATCTTACACTTCCTAACCCCAAAAATCAACCATTATGAACCACTTGAACATCGTAAGGAGAGACTAGTGATGTAGGAGCACACTATCATGAACTATGAATTTTCTTCTATTAGTAGTTCTATTTCTAGAATTGTGTGCCCTCATATTCAGGAGCATTCATTAACCATAAAACATGGACTCATCTATATGATCTATAACAGAGATAAATTTATTTGAATTCAATGAAAATATCTATATGATCACATCTCAAACTTCTTAGGAGTGTGTGACACTTTTTGTTACCAAGAAATATCCTATGACCCCATAAAAATTATATTCTTTCCCTTTTAATTCAGTGATATATCCAAGTATTAGAATAAAATTCAAGATCCCATATCCATCATGACTTGAGATGATTTATAAAATAAATTTTTGGGAAATTAATTCCCATTAATACGAACATGGAAACTCAGAAATGTTATCCATAATTTCAAACATGCAGATGGAGAGTCAACTTGGGAAGCCTGGGATCATTTTATGAAACCAACCTACAAGTTCCTATATCACAAACTTGATCTGTGAATATAGTTTCAATCCTTTTATAAATGACATTACTCAACAACATTAACTATTGTGGATGCCTCTACAAATGGAGGGCTCATGCTCAAGATGCCTGAAGTCAGAAGAGCGTTGTTAAACAAGATATACCATAATGACAGTTTTTAATAGAGGGAGATATGACTACCTAAATGTGAAATAATTCAAGTGTAAGATAATAAATTCATATAAACATAAGTTAAAACCATTATAAATAATATTGAGTCATTTTAGCTACCTACTACACCACTACCACCTCCTTCCCCGGTATGAAGATCCATGCTTGTAAAATATGTGGATGAACACACTCATATCATGAATATAGAGTAGTAATAGAGGATCCTTGAAGTTAGTATTTTAATTATTTGAATTAAAATCCAAAAAATAAATAATTTCAACAACCCTAATAATACCATAAGTATTAATATTTGCACATATCATCTCAAAATATACAATAAACCAAACAAATTATTATAAACTGAGGAGTGGTCAAAAACCATAGTGAAATCATGGAACACCTAGGTACCCACCATATAATCTTGTTCCTTGAACAAAACAACAGTTTCAAGAAAAAACTTTTCCCCTATGATCTCAACAACAATAGTTTTATTAAGCTTCACAATGGAAGCAGAATCAAGCCCTACATCCATAATCAAATCTTGAAGACCATCTTACTGGACTTATACAGAAATAAGATCAGGGGATGACTACCCAAGAGGCTGAAATGAAAAACTAATGGGATCCCATATGAAACAAAGAGAACAATTTTCGGAAAATATATAAGACCATTTTAGAAAAATTACATGTTTTGTTTCTTGGTGACTCCAAGACACATCTGTGAGAGGTGTCTAAGTATGCGGTAATTAGGAGTGAAATAATGCTAAAGTTTTTTCAGCCTTTCATATGGTAGGATAATATGCTTAAATAACCTGAAACAATGGTTCAATCATTATAAAATATAGTAATAATCACACATATGAATCTATCTAAGAGAAAAATATAAAATCAAAGCATTATAAAAAAGAATAAGTTTATATGGAACCGCCACCATTTAGACTCTATCTGCTATTTATAGATAGTATAAGATAAGGGAAAAGAGGTGGATAATATAAAAACTTTCTAGATATGTTTATTCAATTACACATAATAATTCCATTCATAGAAGAAATTGATCAAATGAATGATTATAAAAAATTCTTAAAAGGATTGATTTCTAATACGAGGAAACTGGAAAAATTAGGAGTCATCTACATAAATGATTAATTCTCCATAGTTGTTCAGGAGAATATCCCATCCAAAATTTGAGGCCCCGGAAGTTTCTATATTCCCTACACTATAGGGACAGTCTATTTTGGAATAGCCTTGTATGATCTTGGCATAAGTATCAATATCTTGCCTATGGGTGTCTTAAAAAATCTGGGACTCAAAGACATGAAACCAATGAGAGATACACTTCAACTACCTAACATCATAGTAAAGTAACCACAAGGACATCTTGAGGATGTTTTAGTGAAAGTTTTTAAATTCATATTTCTTACTGATTTCATTATATTGGATATGGGGGAAGATGGGGATGTTTTTATAATCCTAGAGTGATCATTCTGACCACCAAAAAAGTGATAATTATGTGAATCAAGGAAGGATGATATTCAGAATTTGTGAATGACAACTTGTGTTCGGATTTAGTAAAAGCCTTTAAGAAAAGAGTAAAGTTATTGAATTTTTACTCTATCATTCTTACTAATGAGAAAGATGATTATATGATCTATTAGGAAAAAATAGACCATGCATCCTAATGGAAATGAATTTAGTGATCACAAGGATATGAATTCCACTGAACCTTTGACTTGGTATTCCATCCCACCATTTGTACCCTCTATTATCAAGAGCCATTCCATGAGGTTTGGACCCATTTAAATTTATTTGAATGGAAACACGCCTATATATCAATAATAGATGAATTTTTTAATATGAGGTAACCTAGGATTCGTTAAAATGGTTAGATTAGAGTTTAGGAAGGAGAATTAACACTAGAGTTTGTTTAGAGGTTTTTATGACAAAAAAATCACATTGTGTATAGAATTTAGATCATGTGAAAATGTCGGGGCATGGAAAAAATAAACATCGAGATTTACATGACCTATTTTAAATACACAACAACAAAAACTCAGTGTATATTTTGAATCCATTATTTGGGGTTTACTGCCAAAGCTGACCCCCTTATACACCCCGCTCCCCTCCTCCCAACTACCGGCCTCCCTCTCATCATGCCTCCCAACTACTCCCATTCACCAACCCCTCACCGTTGTTCATCCTCCTGCACCCTTTAGACTATTCCCCACCCCTTTTCCCTACTTCCCAACTCAATGTACCCCACCAACACCATCAAATTTATGGCATAGGGTGAAGATCCTACACCAACCAAGTGAACAACTATTGTACCTACTCCGCCACTTGTAGATCCCACCCCCTCACCATCCACATCTAGTTATTCCTCTATATGAACGTCCATCTAGTCCCAAGTATCATCCAGACCATTATAGGGTGCTACGACATGCTTATAAATTCACCAATTCCTACACTTCTCTACACCCCAAAAAAAAATTTGTTGGTCCATCTTCAGGCCAAGGCGATGAGGTCTAAAAAGACCATAGACATTTCCATTCTCAATCTTATCCACATTCATGAGGAGGTCCTTGATATTTTGGGATGGATTCACCTCTCTAACATCCCTGAGGTACATGAGGAGATGTATCATGAATTATACCTAGAGTTCTTGGTTAATTTATAGCTCAACCTGGCGCATGTCACCTACTATCTTGGTGGCTGACCTTGGGAGATCACCTTTGGAGATTTTGACATTGGGCTCAGTATCTACAATGAGTATTTTGTTGCATCCCCAATCTATGCTACTATTTTGTTGGATCCAGACAAGATGAATGTGATGAGGATCTATCAACTAATATTATTAGATCTATAGAGATTTCATGACCATAATATGATTAATATCACCTAGATTTGGGGTGCCACCATACATATTTTCCCCAGTCTTGGGATCATGACTGGATAGTCTGGGAAGATTCTCACAGGAGCATCAGCCCGATTGAGGTTATCATCCTATCCTCGACTATAAACTAAACAAGCATTAACATGGCCCAATAGATTGTTCTATATTATAAGACCCTGGTACGGTGAACATGAGGTAACTTGTTGGGATGCATATTCATCACCCATTTGGACTTACATCTCATCATCTTCAATGCAAATCATCCTCATTCCACTATTGGGAATATGGAGTCGATCGATATTCTCATGATCCACAAGATTGAGATTTTGAGGAATATTTATGGGAACTACCAGTTATACCCTAAGATTTTGGATGATTATGCTAAGGTTTAAAATTAGACTGTCATATCCCATGCCCCAACTCATGAGACACATGCCCCCACAGACCCAGCCTCAACTCGGATTCAACCTCTACTTCACCTTTATCAGATACTATAGATGATCTATCCCCTACCACAAGAGCTTCACCAACTCCAACCACTTCACTTACACCACATGTATCATCCAACAATTGGATAGTTATTTAGTGTCTTCTAGATAAATAGAGATAGATTTTACACCACTTTTGCATCCCATTAACCAAACCATCCCAGTTCACTACCTCTACCCAACCACTATCCCATAAATATTCCCACCACCACCACTTGAAGACCCCAATACTCCCCCCTATCCCACCCTCCTATTTTCTAGGTTGGACTACCTTCAGATCTCTAAGAACCTACCTCCATGTACGAGTGTCTTTCAAAGCTATCCCAATGGGGTAAAGGAATTTCCATCCTATATTTCATTATGGTGCCTCATATCAATTTTATTTCTATAAGTATGACCTCAATATCGATCAACACCTCACCCTCTTCAAGCGTAATAAAGCCGTCTTCCAATACCACAACACCCACTACAATGATCGATCAACAAACCCAAACTTCTAGAGATGGAATATATAGGGATGGGTAGAACCAGAGATCCACTATTCAGGAGGGGAAATCTAATGAAGATACTAATTAGTCTTCACATACTATTTTGTTGTGTCGTTATTCCCTCCACTATTGTACTCTTTCATGGGTCCATTTTATACACATTATATTCCATTTACCAAATGTATCATTTATCATATATATATATGAGATATGGTCTTGAATGCATGAATTTATTTGTATACATTTTATCTATTCATTAATTTAGCCATGTCTATCTTTTTTTCATAATCCATGGTTATTTATGAGTCTATCAAGACACTGTATGGACTCCCATATGAGATCTATTAGCATATGGATGACAAACAACACTAGATTTAGGGGATCCAAATCCATATTGTATAGGTTCCTCCTCCATGAACAACATGGTAGCTACTAATACCTCATGATATGTTTAATTGACAATTTCTGAGGTTGTTAATCCCACGAAGATCCCCCATTCACTCAACAACACCGCTACCTGTTCTTGCAGGAGGTAAATGACATATGAGATAATGGAAATCACAGAGACTAATCTTTTGTCTATATTTCTAACTGAAATTGAAATTATTAGTGCTTTAGGGGAGGACACCCATAATTTTTGTTTTCTATGTTTTAATTTATTTTTTAGGACATTTTTTTATTTTATGACACTTTATATTCATGAGTCACCCAAAAATCCATTGTAGCCACTTATTAAATTTAACTAAGATACTTTATCCTACTTTTTATTATGTACATCTGCCCATTTTTCTTCTTCCATATTGATTAACCCCTGTATACTCGTGGTTTATGTAGTGTAGGTATCTTGTTTTTAATAATTTTTCAGGTAGCATAATTTTCCATCACTATCATACAATTTCCCCCATGGAATGACTTTAATTACAGGGAGCCCTCAATTCCATATTTTAAATTCTTAATATCCATTTAATTTTTATCTATAGTTAAATTTATATCTCACCCACTTAGATTTCCAGAATAGGGTGGACAATGTATCATTTTAAGTGTGGGGGATTCTTTTTTGATTTTTATTTTCTATACACTTAGATTTCATCTTATTTTAATTATTATAGGATACATTTTTCAATGATGTAATAATTTAAATTGAAATATCATCACACCCATTTAAATAAAAGAAATTTTTTTCTTATAGATTATTGAAATCTCATTTTATTATTTTTTAGAATTAAAGCATAATTGTTGAGTTGAGTAATTTAATTCTAATTTTATATTCTCGTAATTTATTTTAATTTACTTTTTACTAGATATAATGTCCTGAGTGATTTATGGTTTTTTTAATTCCATTCTCAAGATTATTCTAGACCTACATTGTCATATTATTTTTAGAGCATATTTTTTGAGTTACAATTGGGGGCTTGTAAACCTATCAGAAGTTGTATTTGAATATTTCTGAGGATATGAATAAATAAATAAAATTTTAAAATGATTGATAAAATATTTGTTTATCCATTTTTCTCGTACACACCTAAAAATCTATCATTTTTTAGACCATATTTTCCATGAATAAACTTGTTAGGAAAGAACCATTTCAAGCATATCATCCCTTCTTACACCATTTTTTGTGCTATGAATGATTTTATTTTGAAAAAGTGTTGTGGAATTTTCCATATATTCTATTCAAAATATGTTGATACTAAAGAGATGTATAGTGGGTTTTTTCACCCGATTTATATTAAATGGTTCATGATAACATTTTACAATGTCTATGCTTAACCAATTCCCTAAAAATGTATTGTGTATTAGGAGGGTAAAAAATCACCATTTCTAGACAAGTGTTTATTATCAAAGAATATATGTAGTTAGTTGGTGGATACAAGATCTATTAGGAGAATAATTTTTAAAAAATATATAATAATTAAAAATCTAAAGGAACATGGAACATTATTTATTTATTCTTTACATATTCAAGTATCCACTTTGATATGTTTAGAGCAGAGAAAAAAATATTTATAGGAAGATTTTCTAGATTTGACTATTCATGATTATTATGATTTATACAATAGAGCTTAACCTTATTTTTGAGTCTGATTTTTACTATCTACCTACCTTCCCCAAACCATAGATTCATTTGAACCATACTACTGAATCTATCAAGATTAATTGTTTCTTTATCTTTAATGATTGGATATGTTAGAACCAATAAAATCCAATAGTTAGGAACATGTATTCATGGTAAGAAAATAACTCTAATTATATTTTACCTTCACCGATGAGGGAAAATTAATTGTGAGGTAAATTGAAAAATGGGTTTAGATTTTTGAGGAATAGTTAAAAAATTGTAATTTTAGGAAGAATGAATATGAATAAAAAACTTAATTATGAGGCATGACTTATTTTCTCTACATGATTAATTTTGGAGTACTTGATTTTTTCCTCTAACATATATTTTTATTTTCATGATTGTAATTCATATTTTCTATTTTAAATAATGTATCATTTGGAATCTCTGTTGAGATAATTTCTGTTTGAGGACAATAAATTATTCAACTATGGGGGAATTTGATTAGTTGAATTCATATACAAATTTTGGATACATTTATTTAAGGAATAATAATTATTTATTTGATATATATTGGGTTTTTGTTTTATTAAGTAATAGTAGATCAAAAATCAAAGGTGTAAATTATGGAAAAATTGAAAATTTGAACGTTAAACATCATGAATATGAGGTACACGATTTGTATTACTAAAGAAGAGAACTTTAGAGATACATTATATCCTATGAATCCAATTAATAGATGTGAACCAAGTGAATGAAATAAATTCCATTTATATTTCTTGAAATACTTTAATATTAAACATGATAAATATATATTATGTGAAAAGTTTGAACTGTGAATATTAATGAATATATAAGCTGTGAAATACATGATATCCAAGATCACTGTAGAATTTTTTGGATCTAAAGTAGGTTAAATGAATCCTAGTTACACAACATGAATGTATAAATGAATAATTCACTTAACTCACTTTCACAATGTGAATAATTTACACATTGAAAACTCTTATCTCTATAAATATTCCAATGAATCCTAAAACATTAGAAGATCTTATACTCCACTGAAAATATTTATTTTTCTTATTCATTTCTATCCCACTTTCTTATAAACTTAGTTTTATTGCTTCCATACAATTTTAAATAATATCATTGTTACCACTTACCATTTATATACTTGTTCTTTGTGTGTTTATACTCTAACATCCAATTTAAATTTTTATTGCCATTCAACTTCAACTTCCATTGAGTTATTCATTGTTCATTCATTCAAATTTGAATTTGATCGATTTTATATGATTTAAATTTTTGATTTCATTGTTCTTAATTATTTATTAATTATTTCGATAATGTTTAATGTTTAAATTATTTTGTTTAACATAGTCATGCGTTGGAATTCTCCTTAGGGTTCCTTAAAACATAATGATTCTGTAAATAGAAACATGGTAACCCCATGGTTAGTAATTAAGTTATTTTTTAATCCTATTATTTTACACAACCCTGATCATGGGAGGTATAATCTAAGGAACCTCCCCTAGTTGGAGTTGTGCATTCTAGGACCAATAACTTGTCATATATTAAACCATGAAGACAAACTTATTTCACCTAGTTCATTAACTATCTCTAAACCAAATAATAGTAATAGATTAGGAATATAAAATGGGTTAGACCAAAACCAATTGATGGCCTTTTTACCTCTTTACAACTTAATCCATCAGTCCATGACAAGCTAGATTTAGGATCTTGCTTTTCCAGAACCTTGAAATTGATATTGATATATTCTCATTAATAAGGATTAAATCCCAAGATACACAGTTCTAATGAAACCAAACCATAGATATATTAGGAGGAATCCTTCCAAAATGGTCTTAATACTTGGTTTCCTACCTATTATCTATCCCTGTGAGTTCGAACATACACTACTAGTATGATACACCTTTGTATCTTAGTGTTGTTTGGTAAAAAAAAATTTAATCTGTTAAATTCTAGTGCGTAAATAATATCAGCATGTGGGATAGTAAAAACTAAATATAGTGAATCCATGTTGAGGATGAAGTTTTTTGGCTATATCTATTAATATAAGAAGTATCCCCAATAGCAGTAATTCCATAGAACCAAATCATATTCTCTTCACAAATATAAAATCTAGATCGACCTCCATCTCAAATAATCAATACTGAGGGAAATAAAATAATCTATACTTTAGGTCACAATGAAAGACTACAGTGGGTGTAACAAATTATTGTATAGCTCATGAATGAAAAAATGTATTAAAAAAGTAAAAAAAATTAGAATATAATACCTCATATGATGTTTTGATATCTCGGTGATGGAAGAGATAAAGAATTTATCTGGACACAGCTAACTCCACAAACTCTTCAACATGGTTAGTGATCAACTCTATTAATCATTTTACTAGATGTCATTGAGGATGAGGGATGTCATAGAGATACCATATTTTTATCTCGTCTCCTTTATACTGATCATAATCTAGAACTCCTTGTTGTTACAACTACCTTGAAAAAATTTGATGAAAAGGATAGAACTGAAATGTGGAACTAACCACAAACTGATTTATGATGAATGTCAGACAAAATATATTCTAATGTCCTTGAACTCTATAAGAGAAAAAAAGGATGATCATCCCACCAGCAGGGGTTCAAAAACTACTAGCTCTGGGAAACATTAGTTAAATAAGGATGAGACCTTCTCTATTTTGACTCTTACTTCTTCCTTTGGATATAGAATTAAAAAATTTCAATATTAACCCTAAACCATAGAAAATCTTGGTGAATACCATCTCATAAAGATTTGGTCCTAGAAGGAATCCTATTTCTCAAGCCCCGAACTATGCTGGGGATTGAGCCGCAACTACCCCAAGCCCACCCACATTGGTCAAGGGAAGGAGAATAGTGCCAAAGGCACAATAAATTTGGGGAGACCTTTACCTAAGGTCATGTACAGACACACACACATGTTGAAAACTCAATGAAAAGTGAAGTCGGAAAAGAAAACAAGATAAAATAATGTAATATATAAATATCAAACATGAATCAGCCTCTAAAAACACAAGTATACAAAAGTAAACTGAAAGGTAAAGGGAAAAAATACACGCCCAACAAGAAAAGTGACACAACCCGGAAAAAAAGTGGAAAATCACAACGGTTGAGATAGCACGGATCTTGGATCCCAAGCTATGACCACTGCACACATTCCAAACACCCTATATCTCTATGCTCCTATGATGTCACAGTGAACCTATCCATTGTCTGGAAAGGCACAGTAAGTGTGGGAAAATCCCAAATAGGGTTGAGTATAAAAATACACAGTAGGATGCCCTGAAGGCTCAAGGGAGTGGTAAAAGATATAATGAAGAGTGGATAAGTATATAAAACATGGTACAATAAACGGAGCACAACTCAACCCAAAAAGAGAGTGAAGTAAGATCATCCAAACACAAGGATCTATGTATAGTGAGTTGTGAACTTCTCATCGATTCTTCTCTAACTATAGTAAGAGAATAGACTCATACAACCACCAGAATCTAGACACAGAAAACACGTGGAATACCCTACGTGTCTTCACCTCTCATGTAAGGAGAGTTACCAAAACCAAAGGAGTGGGTACTACAATAGGATACATATATATAATCAACCAAAGAAGCCTAAAAAAGAGATTAATGGGATATTCATATCATACCTCAGCCAAGGAAAAGAGTTTCCAATTGTTCCAGAAGTAACAACCAACGATTCTCAGCATCTCTTATGTCTACTCTCAACTGCAAGTCAAAGGGTCTCAATCACCACACCTTGATACTATCCGCTTTGGGCAACACTATCTCAACCTCAAGATTTTAGGTTGCATCACAAGGATGTGTCTTGGTGAGGAAATCACCCATATTTATCTTTAGTTCAAAGTTACATCAAACATGTTCTTTCACTGGTCTGCATAGTCAATTGGTCATTAATGAAAGTCGAGAACCCACTTCCCAACCCCGCTATAGGGTATTCTTGGTACAGCCATCAGAGAATTCCACTGCCCAGCCCCATTAATGGGTAATATGTTGGAGGGTAATCCGGAAAGTGTTATCAGTGAAGGCCACTCCCTAGCCCCATTTGAGGGTAAACATGAAAGATTAAATAACGAACACCACATCCTATCCCCACTAAAGGGTAATCCTGAAAGAGTAAACGGAGAATGCCACTACTCAGCCCCGCTGGAGTGTAAGCCCTAAAGATTCAATGATGAACACCACTCCCTAGTCCCACTATAGGGAAGGCTGGTACTCCTCTGGCTATCCACGATGGATGGAACCTCTCAAAAAGCATCGAGGAACTATACTTTAGTTATCAGGTATCACCGTGGATAGAAATCACACTCGAAACATATCGTATTGTATCTTGAAAGCCATTACGATGGGAACCATCATGTTCTATATAGAAGAACACTTAGGATAGGCCACTCACATTCCAAAATCCAAGTCCAAAAGAAAGAGATACAAGAGGTAGAATATTCATAAAGTGGTACATGGTACATGTGGGTCCCACACAGAGTGTATCACCACCTCATGATCTTGCTATGTACTCATCCATACTCAAATACTAAACTATGAATAAGTACCCTCTAGGTGTTCCATCATATTCCCAAAGTACATGTAACCTCTAGTCAAAAATGATGATGAGTCTACAATGCTCTTTGCTTGATCTAAAGAGAGAAAATGTAATTCTATCAACATGCCTCTTCAAACAGCCCCAAATAGTCAAATTTATTACACCGTCATGATCCTTTCAAAAAAACACATAGGTTCAACATTTCATTCGCCCAAATCAGACTCCTAGTGAAGAAATTTCATTTCACAGTATTGCACACGAATAGTACTTTGTGGGACCCATAAAACTATCCCAAAACACATCACATGGATTTCTCCATTGTGATCCTCTCAGGAAGGTACACAAGATTTTATATTCATTCTTCTTAAATAGACACCCAGTGAAAAGGCAGATTTTTAGCAAAAATTTACAAATCGAGCCGCATGAGACCCGCACCACCATTTCCTGTTAAGCACCCAAAATCAACAATGAAAATTCCACCTCACCTCTAGGGTCACAATGCCTTTGATGACGTCGGATGTCATTTTCAGACTTACAGTCCAAAAAAACTTTTACTGAATAATAATAATTATATTAATATTATTATAATCAGAATTATCATGGCACGGAGCCTCAAACATGAATTATAAAAGTCCCAATACGGTATCAAAAGGTCTCCATCAAAGAGAGGGTCACATTTCAAAATATGACACACAAATCAGACGTCTGTTTTGCACATTAGGTCTGATACATGATTTCTGTATAATAATAATTATATTATTATTATTAAACCTAGGCGTTTCACGGAACCAAACCAAAAAAACCAAAACATAATGTCCCAAAATGATCTAAAAAATCCATCTCGATAAGAGTAATGTGTGGCCATAGAAGTAACACAAAATAAACATTTTTTGATGTTATTACGTTTAAAAAAAAGCCCTGAATAGCCCGGGTCCAGCCTTACCACCTCAGCCCAGCCCAACCGCTAAGTCCCGGCCTGCACAGCCAGAGCCTGACCTACTCCTCCATGGCCCACTCCACCATTTTCTTTACCACCATGTCATTCTGGTGTCCCATGTCGCCACCTGAAAGCCACGACCACTGCGGGTTCCACTTCTGGCTACCGCTGACATCGCGTCCGACCGTCACCGCCTCATGGACCGCCATAGGCAGCCACCGACACCATACCTATGGTCCATCCACGACCACTAGGAACACTCTAATTTCCCAAATCTCATTCTGAGACCAGATATAGACTCCTCGAGGCGATACATTCACTAACACAACCTCTGCTTGAAGATCCGCTGATGTTTCGGGATGATGAAAAGTAGGTGTCTCTTCCACTCACAGTTTCACCTCCAATGGCGCCTAATACTTAAAACCATGTAGATCTGGGATCCTTGGATCTTTAACTTCATAGAACCATTCTTTTCTCAATGATAATATATCCTTTCGTCATGGAGAAAATTAGACCAATGAAGAACATGAAGAAAAACTAAGAACAAATGATCCAGAAATTAAACTAGTGATGGTCATTGTCAGTTTGGCCATTAGTAAAGGATTTCAATGCGACGAAAGTGATTATAAGTTAAAAATGAAATAAAATTCTTCAATCGGGGAGATAAAAAATCCAAAATAGAAATCCTACCAAAATTTTGAATTATCTGTTATGTTCGCTGCCCTTTGATCTACCATCACCTAACGTTTCGTTGTGATTCGATGAAGTTTCAACATTGAATCACCATTGGAAATAGATGGACAGATCTCTTCCATATATAAGATAAATGAGCTAACTCTAGCTCATTTATCTAAACTACTATTTATAAGATATTGACAGCTATTGCAGAATCCGAAACTCCCACGCCCTCTCATATGAGGTCTCCCCTAGGGAAAAAATCCAATTACAAACTCAATAACAGTCTCAGATTTCCATTCTGAGTCCTTGTTAAAAAGTTATCTGATTTATCATTTGAGATAAAATAATAAAATATAATTATTTTATTTATATAAACACACTTGGGAGAGTTTTCCACCAAAGGAATGTGCCGACAAAAGTTATATCCCTCCTAGGGTAAATGCCACACTCCAGACTCAGCAATGGACTCAAATTTCTTATTCGAGTTACCTTTTGAGAGTTATATGGTTTTTATCTATTAAATGAATGAATTAGTAAATTAATTCATCCATTTAACATACCTCCAATGAGCAAGGGCTCTGAACTTCCCGCACCAATATATTTTATGTCACGCCTAGGGTAAACAAAACATTTCAGACCCAACCATGGTCTCAAATTTCTAATACGATCATCCCTTTAAAAGATATCACATTTCTGTTATGTGAATAGAATAAAATATACAAGATATTTTTCTATAATTTATTCCCAGCACACTGGGCCTTAGAATTACATGTCATCTTACCGCCTGGCTCTATAAATATATATATAAATATTCCAAAGTCTTACAAGAAAAAATAATGTCTCTACATCATTCCATACTTCACGATTTTCATCCCCTAAATGAAAAACCTGGAATAAAACACTCATATCTCCCACTCACAAGAAAAACTGCACATTTCTATGATACCCTAGCATGTGAACCAAAGGAATGGTTCATCCTCATTAGGTCTACTCCTGATGATGACATGCATAAAAATATGCACTTATCTTCTCAAGTGCGTCACATAGGAGACGTCATCCACCCACTCTATCTCCTAGGGGTAGGTCAAGGTGGTAGGTAACCCTGCCAACCCTCTACAGGATCATTAAAGTACCAACAAGACTCAGGGGATAGTTTGGCTCCCTCTTCTAACCTCTATATCCCACGTGACAACAGGAATCACTGCTGGTCCATAGAACATGGTCTTGTGATTTCCTCCTGCAGAAAATCCATGTGCCGAGACACCTAAGGATATCAGGTCACACATGATTTCTTAGTCGATGTATCACAAGCAAGACTCTGTTACATTTTCAAGAAGAAAAGGATTCAACACCATCGACTGAAGATAACAGCACCCTCATGCTCCACCTTGGTCAATTGTAGGGAAGCTATCTCAGGTTCAATTCTCTCTAGGTGAAGACGCACCTGAGACTCTGGTAGTCTGAGAAAACCACAATGCACTCTCACAGAATATAGCGTCTCCACATTCTATGGGTGAAGACTACCATTGCTAGAACCATATTGTGAGTAACGCAGTTCTATTCATGGGGTCTCCATCACCTCAACCTCTACTTGATAATTGTTGTATCAAAGTTGATGTTGAACATTCAAGGTACCAATGAATATGGAAGCTGAGTAAACTCATCAAAATACCAGAAGCTTGATATAGAAAGCACATGAAATACCCCCTCACACGTTTTTATCTCTTGTAAGTAGAGTAATCCCCAAACTAGATACTCCGCTACACTCACTAGTGGAAGTGAAAGAGAATGGAGGTCAAGCAGAAAAACTCCAATGGCAATGTCGGGACCTACTCCAACACTGCACTGCACAACCCATTCATGAATGCACAATCCTAAGGGACTCATTCACCAAACCTCAATACTATCAACTTTGGGAATAACTGAATCTCCCTCATAGTTTTTTTCACGCCACTAAAAATGCATCTTGGTGGGGGAAGGACCCCTCTTCCTCATGCATTCAAAGCTACATTGAACAAAATTGGCATAGGGTTACACCAATGCCCTGCATCACCTTGATAAAACCTCAAGAAATGGGAAGAGATAAAAGGGTACCACACACTGTGCCTAACAAGTTCTACAACAATAAGATAGAACAAAAACAGAGTGTACCTCTTATCATCTCAGGTGCTAAAAGATCATAAACATCCATATCATGCAGTTTCCAGTGGCCCTGACCGCCATATCCATGAGTCGGACTTTGGTTGCCTAGTGGTGGTGAAAGGATCTCCTAACATCTCCCACCATCCACAACTCATCATGCTCCTCTTACTACACTTCCGCCTCATGTACCACCCTATCCCTGCTTGGGAGATCCCTCATCCTAGTGTTGTCTCTTCCGTGACTGTTTGTTTACTATCTTCTTTGAAATCTCGACATGTATAGTAAGACAGTCTTGTGCCATGTGACCCCACCCATCACAAGCATAACTCCAGCCCTCTCCGGGCTGACCCATTGCCTGAGTCCGATCTTGTGAAGATCTCCTTTGCCAATATCTTATTGCTCGAAACATGATATCTACAGAAGACATCTCAATTCTATTGTACCCACCACCACAACCAATTGTATGGCATCCCTCTGATGGAAATATCTATATCGCTAGTACCTTCTCTATCACCCCAACATAGGTGGGGATGCATAAAGGTACTAAGATAACATAGATCTCTCTATGGAGTTCCTACTAAAACTTCTGTGATCGGATGTAGCTTTCACAAATCATGTTCGGAGAGTAGTGTGTGAGGTCTATGAACTTTGTCGTGTACTAATAAACTATCATGGCTCCCTACTGTAGTTGAACAAGATCCTGAATCTCGACAGAGTGCAAGAACGAGGGGAACTACTCCCCATGATACAACTCTTAAAACTCATCCCACGACAGTGCTCACTCATCGTGGATCTGGGTAGATAAACCCCACCAGCACCCAGACATCTTGAGAAAAATTTAGGATTCCAAACGTACCATCGTGTATATTGGTGTCCACACCCGCCATAAAAGATAGACTATCAACTCAAAACAATCATCCATTTCCTGGGGATCTGGCTCACCTCAAATCCTTAGTGGCCTCTGGTGCTAGAACTTGCTGAGAGGGCTCACCCTACTCACGTCCTCAGCCTGATATTCTAGAACTACCTTCTACTCAATGGGTAGAGGTTCTACTATATGCACACATGGTGGTAGGGGATCACATGATGGACCTTAAACTGATGCCTCAATACTCACAAAGTCATCCTCACAAACCAAAGATGATCTTCTGGCTAGTTGTCATGGCAGAGGAATCCCAAATCCATCAAGGAGTACCACAGTCAAATGAAAATATATATATATCAACAACTATGGTGAACTAACTCAAGAAGAACAATCAAGGAATCAATCATATATGATGTATGTACCATTTTAACCTGAAATGAGTGTCTTCGAGTGTCGAGTCGTCAAGAAGGTAATCAGGGTCATGGTGAATGGATAATTTGGACGGCCAAACCATAACTGGACTCCCTAGAATAAGAGATTTTCTCAAGGCACTTCAACACTATTTACCTAAACCCAACCAAGACATTTTTAGGGAAAAGTTCAAACAACATACCAAGGGTCTAGCCACCTCTTATACCACCTTTTCATGACCAAAGCCATACCGGGGCTCAATCCGTAGCTACCCCAAGCCTACCTCCATAGGCCAGGGGATAGATTCTAATACCAAAGGCACAAACAACTTGGGGAGACATTTTCCTAAGAACCCTTACACACACACACAACCAACTAAATAAAACATCGCAGAGAGAAAAGAAAAAAAAAATAAAATACTACTATATATAAACCACAAACATGAATCATACACTAAATAATATAGGTACAAAAAAGTAAACTAAAAGGGAAAGGTGGAAAATACACCCCCAAACAGAAAAGATCCACAACATAGAAACAACTAGAAAAGTACAACAACTTATAGATTACCACTGTTGGATCCCAATATATGACCATCGAACACGTTCCAAGAACCCAGTATGCCTATTCACGTATGATTTGATGATCAACCTTCCCATCTTCTTCAAAGGTGCAGAAAGTGTGGGAAAACCCCAAGAAGGGGTGAGTATAAAATTAATCAGTAGGATGTGCCAAAGGATCAAGGGAGAAGTAAAAGATGTTTTGAAAATGGGAGAAATAGATAAAGCTTGGTACAATAAAATGAGGGAAGCTCAACTCAATAAGAGAGTGAAGTATGCTCATTCAAACACATGGATCTAGAAACAATGAGAATGTCAAATTCTTGTTGAGTATTTGCTACTAATATTAGGATATTAGACTCATCCAACCATGAGAAGCTATACATAGAAAGCAGACGGAATACCTCGAAAGTCTTAACCACTCCTAGAAGGAGAGTAACAATAACCGAAGGAATGAGTACAACAACAAGATACATATACAAGCTCAACCCAAGAATCCAAAACAAGAGATTAAGTGGATATCCATATCACAACTCATTGTTGGAAAAGAGTTTCCAATAGTTCTAGAAGTAACCACCTATTATTCCCAACATATCCCACGTTTTATCTGAACTACAAGTCAAAGGGGCACAATCACCGAACATTGATACTATCCACTTTGGGAAACACTGTTTCAGCCTCATGGTTTAGATCACATCATAGGGATGTGTCTTGGTGGGGGAAATCATCCCTATTTCTAGTGATTTAAATGGTAGATCAAAAATGTCTATTCAGTACTCCGCATAGTCATGTTTTCATGCCTGAAAGTCAAGAATGAACTACCTAGCCCCACTGAAGGGTAATACACTAGAGGGCAATCCCAAAAGTGTTATTGTTGATATCCACTGCCCAGCCCCACTGGAGGGTAAGATAGTACTGATCCGGACACCACTGTTAGATGGTACCCCTTGAAAATCATCGAGGAACTACTCTACAGTCATCTGTTATCGCCCTGAAAATGTGTCGCACCTAAAACATCTTGCATTGTATCTCAATAGTCACTACTGAGGGAAACATCACATTCTACATGGAAGAACACACATTATAGGATACTTACATGCCCAAATCCGAGTCCAAAAGAAGGATATATGAGGGATAGAAGATTCGTAAAGTGGTACATGCCACGTGTGGGGCCTACAAAACATGTAGACTCACCTCATCACCTAGCCATATACCCACCCGTAATCAGGTACTATACTGTGAATAGGTAACTCTAGGCATGCCAACATATTCCTAGAGTATGTGTCACCTCTAGCCAAAATGTCTAATGAGGGCATGATACTTGTTGTTTGATCCAAAGTGAGAAGACACAATTCTACAGACATGCCTCTTCAAACAGCCCCATATAATCAAATGGATCATATAATCATGATCCTTGAGGAGAAAACATACATGATAGACTATTCAATCACCCGAATCAGACTCCTGGTGAAGAAAATATATAATTCAGAATTGCGCTTGAATGGTTCTTCGTGGGACTCAAGTCGTGATACCAAAACACAGTATATGGATTATGCCATCATGATCCTCTCGGAAAAGAACACTCGTTTGGCTATTCATTCGTCCCAAATAGACACCCAGTGAAAAAGATTCGTTTCACTACAAACACCCAAATCAGGCCTCATGGGGCCCGCAACACCGTTTTAGTTTAAGCACCCAAAATCAGTCATGAAAATTATACCTCAACTAAAGGGTTTCAATGCCTCTAATTCCACATCAATCAGATGCAGTATTCATATGTACGTTCTGATAAAAGAGTCTTTAAAAATAATAAATATATTATTATTTTAATAATTGGACTTTTCACACCACTAATTCACAAGCATGAATTTAAATAATCCTAAAATTTCCTAAAAGGTTGTTTCTCGAAGAGAGGGTCTCATTTTTGCATAAGACATGCAAATAGAACATCCAATTTTCAAGATAGGTCCAATACACGTTTTATGAATAATAATAATTATAATATTATTATTAAACTCAGGAGTTTCATGTAATCAAACCATGAAACCAAAAAATAAGAGTCCCATACTGGTCTAAAAGGATCACTCTCAATAAGAGGATCATGTGGCCGCAAATGGAACACAAAAGGGATGCTCCATTTAGAAGATATCGTGGTTTGAAAAAGCCATGGACTACCTTGGTCTGGCCCAAACACCTCATCCCGACCCAATCACCGTGGCCTAGCCCGTACTGGCGTGGCCTGAACCACACCACCAAGCCCAAGTCCACTACTCTGCGGCTCATCAGAACTTCACCACCCTACCTTTATGATGTCCCACACCACCACCTAAAACCCGTGGCTGTCGGCATCACAGCCCACCGCTTCCTAGCGGACCACCTCTAGTAGCCACTGACACCGCCACACCAGTTCCATGCAGACGGTCCTTCCATGGACCACCCAGAACACCCCGATTTCCCTAATATAATTATAAAACAAGATATGGACTCATTGTGATGATACCTTCACTGACACAACCTACACTCGAAGATCCTACGACATTTTAGCATGGAGAAAAGTAGGCGTCTCTTATGCTCAACGTTTTGCATCCTACAATGCCCAAAAAATGAAATTGTTGTAGATCTGGGATCCTTAGATCACGACCTTCACAAAACCATTCTTTTCATGATCACCAGATTTCATTTCAACATAGAGAAAAGTATACCAATGAATATTGTGAATAACGATGAAGAACAGATGATCCAGAAATTAAACTAGTGATGGTCATTGTTAGATTGGTCATCAAAAAATGATTTCAATGCAAAAAAATCAATCAGAAATAAAAAACAAAAATAAATTATTCAATCGAGATTTGAGGAATTCGAATGAGAAATCCTACCTCGATTTTGGATCTTCCGTTATGTTCGTTGTGCTCTGATCTACAAGCGCCTGATGTTACGTCATGATCTGATGATGTTTGGACATCAAATCACCATTGGAAATAGATGTCCATAGATCCACCTTCCATGAGACAAACGAGCTAAATCTATCTCATTTCACTGAAAATTTATATATATAAGACTACCAGTAGTCAAAGGATCTGAACCTCCCATGCCCTCTCACATGAGGGTGCCCCTAAGGAAAACACCCCATTATGAAATCAACAGAGGTCTCAAATTTGAAATCTGATTCCCATTCAAAAGCTATTTGATTTCGCATTTGATATAAAATAATAAAATTTAAGTATTTTATTTTTGAAAATTTACCTCCATGGAATTTTCTACCAAAGCCCCACGCCGAAAAAAGTTATGTCCTGCATAGGGTAAACATCATGCTTCAGACTCAACCATGGCCTCCAATTTTTTATCCGAGTTACCATTTGAGATTAATATGGGGTTTAGATATGAAATTAATTAATAAATAAATTAATTCATCTATTTAACATACCACCAATGATCCATTGGTCCAAACAACCCGCGCTAACATATTTTATGTCGTGCCTAGGGTAAACAACACATTCTATACCCATACATGGTATATTATTTCTAATCTAATAAAATGTTTAAAATATATTTCATTCCCATAATGTTAATTGTATAAAATATACTTAATATTTTTTTTATAATTTATCTTGGACACATGGGGCCTCGATATCACATGAAATCTCTGTACCAGTCTCTGGAAATATATATAGAAATATTCCAAAATCATTCAAGGAAAATACCAGGTTTCTAAACTCTTGATGACCTATAACTACTGTTAATCTATAGGATTTGAATTTAACATAAATGGGGGTAACCATGAATGAAATATCTTGATGAAAATCCTCATTGAAATTACTCTCTATAGATTCCTCATCTGGAGGAAGGTTTGAAGAATATTATAAGTTGTTCTTGTACCTAATGGTGAACTAATAAACACTATAAATCCCTTATTAAACGGTAATTATGTACCACTAAAAATCCTCCTTAATGAATAAATAATGGAACTCTACATAAAACTGATCCATAATCTTTTACGATGGAATATATGAATCCATAGGATCCATGAGGAACCAAAGAAACTACTGTTGAGACAACCCATATAGCATCATCACAAATACATAAACCAAGTGCTCCTTCTAATCATAAATTGAACTAAAGTCTATCTATATCTATTCAAACCAATAATATTTATCTCAATCATAAATAGATAACTTGTACTTATGTATACCTTGGTACTTGGATTATTAGGGGGTCCTCTTCTAAGTGTCACGTCATCGAATTCCACTCCATTGGGATCCTCTGGAATTTTTTACTGAACATCTTCTATATGAAACTGATAGGGACATTAACCCGGTTCCACATCTAAAAAATAGAAAATTTTAGGAACTTCTAAACCTAAGACACCAAAATATATAAGGTTAAATAATTTAATTAATTAATTCCTATTATTATATTTTCCATTATCTATCCATTTCAAACACGATCATAGAATACCATGTTGCATGGTCTTTCCCATGGTCTTTACCCTCTATATAGCATCAATTCACTTAGAACATTTAGTAAATCTAAATGTATTTGAGTCAGATAATAGGTATCCATAAAATCCCATGTCCTCGCTAGTTTCCTTGTTTACAACATATACTAAGCCCAGTTGGTACTTTTTACATACTAACCCAATCATCTCCAGTAGTTTATATATCCAAACTCTATTATATCTCATAAAAATCAGATATGATACAAATATTTCATGACCCCCTCCCTCTAAATGTACCTCTCCTAGGCCAGAAATAAAGAAACATAGATAATGACCCCTGAATACCACCTTCAGTAGGACACAAGAAGGTGAATAACACCGATGATATATAATTCACAAACATGGGAGGAATTGACCTCATATAAAATTTAAGGAACAAATGATAAGATAATAAATTACCAAATGAAAATATGCATATATATTGAAGGAATCCCAATACATGTAATGTCACACATAAACTAAAATAACAAAAACTAAAACTGCATGTACGAAAACTAAATCCTCTGTAGCGACCTCGAATCTCCAACCACCCCCCATCAAATCCTCAACCTAGTACACCAATATCAACAACCAGATCCTATAGATATGAAAAATAGTTTATTTATTCATACGGTGAAAATAACATGTATCGGTATGGTCCTCCCTAAAACACTCATAAAAAATGTAAACAAAGAATAATAAATCCTAATGAATAAAATAAATTAAACTAAATCATTACCTAAATAAGTAACACTAATTTTTCATCCGCACCATGAATCACTCACCTTGTAACACATATAAGTAAAATATTAATAATAAATTCACACCCACACACATATGAATGTACCCTGCTTCGACTTCCCCACTAGTTTTTCACTCTCACGCCCTAATTCCACACTTCACATACTTATCCCTTCCATGAGTAAAGTAATAACTATTGTGAGTCGTGCCTCAATCCTACCTACCTAACTCTCATAGAAGTCCCAATGTCTCATGTTGGGCTCTGTCTATATATCTACCTCATAATTATTATAATATCATTTATAAAAAAATTTATACATGAAATCCACTATAACCTGTGTAAATTCAATAAACCTCCAGCCATCAAGACCCATGCATATACACTGATGGGAATCCATAAACACAAAATCCAGACACAATTATGTGTTATACCTCATGCTGTTATAGATCATACATAAATTTTTAGTCTAATTGTTCTCCATAAAATCCTTGGTAGAAACACAACCTATTCTACAACATTATTCACCCCCAGTGACGGTTTAGAATTGCCTGTAAACATGTTTTTTACAATCATGAGACTTCTTAAAATGACTCTCCTGACTCCCCCAACACCCCAAAACCTCAGCCCCCTGACCCCTGCGACCCTAGGCATGACCCCGATGACCCCAATGACCCCAGAGACCATGGAGACTCCCACGACCTCGGCGACCCCGGCGACCCGCGTGACCCCAGTGACCCCGCAACCCCATCCCAACCCCTGTGACCCCCAAAATCCCTATGATCCCTCGACCCCAGTGACCCCGGTGACCCCGATGACCCCAGAAACCCCCTGAAGCCCTCGACATGTCACACCACCTCTCACCGCACCTGGCCACCAAATCACTGCTAGTCAGTACATTCGTTTCCCCTCGGCGTAGGTCTATATACCTTTGTGGTGTAGTTGTGGTATGATTTTGGGTTGGTTTGGTTGAATATTAGAGCAATTCCAATGCGCATCGTTAAATTGTAGTATCCATTACTCTAAAATAGCCCAAAAATTGGAAAGAGCTCCAACCAACGGCATATTTTATTCTAAATCTTGAAAAACAAATAGCACATGAATAGGGGTACATCAAATATAGCAAATTACTATGGTTTCACTTCAAAATAATGTTGGAAATGGGGCCTAGTTGGAGAAGAATCACTGTTCCATTTTAATGTTATCACATTAAAATGGCGTGGGTTGGATATGTTCTTCATTATTTATTTTCAATATTTATGGTTGTGGTATGATCTTATATTTATGGGTTCCCTTTGTGGTGTAGTTCTGGTTCTCTACAAGATTTTAGAAGTTTCTAAGCTTGTGGTACGCGATTCTATAATTTAAAATTATTAAATGAGTTTAGTATGTTTTATGTGTTTTTTAATTGTGTTTTATGAATTATTTGAATGAAGCTTAATATGTCTTCAAAGGGTTTCGAGGTGTGTATGGGTTGAATGATTATTTTGAAAATGAAATTGGTTAGTTTTCATTTGTGCCTTATTTTTTATGCTTTCTAAATGTGTTCTGTGAATTGTGTAAATATGAGTAATTATAGTTGGATTATTGATTATTGGATAAATGATATTGGTTTATATCATGATATTGGGTAATGATGACTTCTCTACTATGTTATGAGAATCATGTGTTAATTCATACTATACTATATTAGGGGAAACATGTAGTGATATCTGATCTGCTTTGTTATGATTTACTATGATTATTTCTATGTAACAATTTTATGTTACACTCTTTAATGCCTACATTATGATCAATGGATCATCTTTATTATATTTTGTTTCCTCAATCTTACACTATGGTATATGTTTGGTCATTTGAGATTACATGTCCTTCTATCATGACATGTTATCAACTCTCATGAATCCTTGGCATTTTTAATTAGTTTTTTTTTCTATGCTCATGTTTCCCATATACATATGATATAACCATTAATGGTATATTGATAAGTTTTGGTATTTGAATATTTTACTTCAATTCCACAAAAATATGAATTTTATAAGATATCCCACTTTCTATAATTAAAAAAATGGAAATTGAGAAGGTATATTGACAGCAATATTTTTCAGTGTTCTTTCGGGATCTATTTTGTAAAATTTAATATAAATGGTTTCATTTATCTTAGTAATTTCATGTTTCCTTTGAGTTTGAAAAGACAAATACCTTACTCATAAGCCTGGGATTAATCTACCCTAGTCGTTAATCCTTTCACCTGATGACTCATGGCATGTTCTATATCTTGGTTCCCCATGTATTTTATAATGTAGTGAGTCATGTTTAAGGTAGGAGTTTGTTTACATTTTATATTTCTAACTTATATTAAATTATTATATGATTTATCAATCCATTACCATAGTGATATGGAAAATATGGTATCATCAGTTTGTCTATCTGTTTTTTATAGCATGAAATGCAAAAAACTACAGGGATGGGATCCTTTTTCTCCTCTTCTTTTATAGGTCTTTTTAATTTTCATGCATTGGTTTTCTAGTGGGTGGGTTCATATTTACTATATATATTTATATAGGAAAACCTTATTTAATATATCTATATTTTTTTCAACTAGTATAAGTTAATATATTTCCCTATTTATTAATAGTTATGCATTTTAATTTTTTTATTGTGTAGGAACATTGTGATATACATGGATAAAACTTGCATCACATTACTGAGGAACACACCTCAGTATGATAAGGGTTTGGTGGAGTTATTAGATTTTTTAATTTCCAATTGATCTGTTGAAGGGAGAATAACATTTCAAGGTTGTAATTGTAAATTTAGAAGATGGTTGAAGAGAGATGATTTTTATGATCATTTAATACTGAACCAATTCCCTACTAAATATTTCTGTTGGATTTGGCATGAAGAATCGAACGTTACAAAATAGTAGAGAACTGATGTTAATCCACAGAAAGAGATCCCAATATCATCGACAAAGGAAAATGAAATGCATAACATTATAAATGATGAATTCGGAATTGTAAGACACTAAGATAAACATCAGAATATATCCGATAAACCAGATGAGGATGCTACAAATACCAATGTGACAAGTGATGGTTTTGACACTGTAGAACAACCAGATAAAGATTGTAACATATCCTTGGATCAACCTCTTTATTCTCTATAGGCTAGTGGAAGAGAAATCTTCACTGAGGAAAATATGTTTCTTTGTTTAATTGATGATGGAAATCCAGAGTTTTATATTAGATGTTTGAAATATTGAAAACTTTCTTTTATGGTGAAGTTATACCTTATCAAATGACTATTTGGAATTACAAACAAGGTAATGTTCATGATATTGGAATTTTTGTGTGATTCATTTCCTGAAGAAAATCTCCCCAAGTCTTTTTGGGATATGAAAAAAGTTGTTAACAGGCTTGGTCTGAATTATAAAAAAATAAATGTGTGTCCCAATGATTGTTTGATTTATTGGAAAGATGATTCAACTAGACAGGATTGTAAAAAAAATTCCTCTTCATGATGATAGTCAGTGGGTGATATTGGAAGACTGAATGAACATACTACCATGAAGAAGAAGAAAATGAACACTCCTGCAAAGGTTTTGCGTTACCTTTCATTTAAAGAATCAATTGAAAATATTATTCATGTCATCGAAAACTGTCAGGCACATGAAGTGGAATTTTGTAGATAATAAAAATGATGGGTTAATTCGTCATCCACGAGATTCAAAATCATAGAAGAAATTTGATTCATTACATCCACATTTCTCTGTTGATATTAGGAATTTTTGATTGGGATTGGATATCGATGGATTTTACCCTGTTGGGACTTTGAGTACTAGTTATAGCATTTGGAAAGTTGTTTTGGTCACTTAAAAACTGCCTATGTGGTTGTGTATGCAACAAACATCTTTTATCATTTTGATGATTATTCCTGGAAAAAATGCATGGAAATGATATTGATGTATAATTTCATCCATTAATTGAATAATTACATAAGTTATTGAGAACTGGTATTGAGAAATTTGATTCTTCTTATAAAACAATATTCAAATGCATATTGGTCTAATGTGGACCATTAGTGACTTCCCTGGACTTGGGAATTTATCT
Source organism: Viscum album (assembly GCA_963277665.1). Classification (NCBI taxonomy): domain Eukaryota; kingdom Viridiplantae; phylum Streptophyta; class Magnoliopsida; order Santalales; family Viscaceae; genus Viscum; species Viscum album. The sequence goes on from OY728166.1 coordinate 307,498,693, forward strand.
GGTTAGAAAACTTACTCGGGTTTGTCTTGTCCTATTTGTAACTTTGATTTTGATCCCAAATAGATACCTCATAGTAGAAAATGGTTCTTCTTGTGACATAAAATATTTCTTGATGCATCTCATAGATTTTGGTTAAATATATCAAAATTCAATAGTTTCATTGATCGTAGACCACCTCTAAAGATGTTAACCGATTCTGAAATACTGGAACAACATGGAAATATTGAAATATATTTTGGGAAGGTTCACCATTTGAATGATACCAGGAAATGAGTTCGAAGTGCATCGTCAAGTGAAATAAGAACACAACAATGGAAGAAAAAAAAGTATATTATTAAAACTTATTTTTTGTGAATTTAATTTATTACTTAATAATCTTGATGTAATGTATTTTGGAAAGAATGATTTTGAAAGTTTTATCTTCACATTTAGGAATGAGAATGGAAATTACAAGGATCATCTCAATGCTCCTAAAGACATAAAAGTAATTAACAAAAAACGTGATCTATGTCCAGATGAGAATGAAAAGAATGTTGCAACAATTTTTTTCATTGAAAAATATGGATAAAGATACATTCCTTCAAATTTTAAACCATGTGACGGTATCTCATGGGTATTTATGTAATATATCAAGGTGTGTTGAATTATGGAATCATAGGTTAGATGGATTGAAAAGTCACGATTCACATATTTTGTTACAACAGTTATTATCGTTGTCATTGCATACATTATTGCATGAAAAAGTTATTTCTATTGTACTCCAATTCTGACCATTTTTTAGACAAATATGTGGGAAACTTATACATCCATTGGAGGTTGAAAACCATCAGGAGAGGTTTGTATTTACACTTTGTGCAATGGATATGATATTTCCTCTAAAAATGTTTTACCATCACGATGAATTTAACTGTTCATTTGGTTGGGTAAGCTAAATTAGGAGGGCCTATACATTATTGATGGGTGTAACCAAATGATAGGTACTATATTTATATTTTTTCTGTTAAGAAAAAAATTCATGGAACTTAATATTTTTGCATAATTATGTTTGTTTATTTTATTTCACATATATCATGTTCATTTGAAGTCATACGTGATAAATAAAGATCAACCTAATGGCTCTTTTGGTGAAGGCTATTTGGCAGAGGAGTGTCCTAAATTTTGTTCTAGATACTTGGATGGTATTGAGGTAAGATTTAATCGTGTTGGATGTATTGACGACACATCAACTGAATCTAAAATAAATGGGAAATCAAAAATATTTCTTACTATTGTTCGATCAGTTTGGAAGACCGCAAATGTTACACTGATAGAAATGAAATTATTTTTGGCACATAGACTTATCTTACTGAATAGAAAAATTGAAAATCCATTAATTTAAGAGTTTAAGATACAAACAAAGAGACAAATGAGAGGCCGAATATGAAATGAGAAACATATAATGAAATCTATTAATAAAGAGCTTGTAGAATGGTTTTCATGACGTGTAAGTTCTTAAATATTGTAATAGATACATATATTAGGTTGATACATATTTTTTGTCAATATAATAATGTTTTCTTTTTTTAGATCATGAATACTGATACCTGAGCATAATTGTCAGAATATTTTATGTTTCTTGCTTGAGGTCCTCTAAAAAAAGTTATAAAGTACTACACTTACAACTTGAATGGATTTAGATTTTATATAGCCAAATGATAAGAGGGTTTGAAAACAAAGAATAGTGGTATATATACATTTTCTAAAGTGTACTAATATGGAAATATTTATGATATTATTTAATTAAACTACCCTGATAATTTTTCAGTTGGTTTAGTCAAATGAAATTGGGTAAATATTATCAGAGGTGTTAAAATAGATTCCTTAAAATTTACTTACGAGAATTTCTCTCTCTTGATGGATGTTGATGATCGTGAACTTCATGATCTGTATATCTTATCATCGCAAGAGAAAATGTTATATTATGTGAATGATTTTGTCGATAAATGGAGGAGTGTATTTTCTCATGTAAAGCAAATAGATTTGTATGATACTGGTGATGAAGTGAAGATTTGACCTCTAACATTGATTCTCATCAACAAAAAGAAGTGGACTTATTTTTCCATCAGGATATTGAATATATTAGTCTTGAAATGGTGGATTAAGTGGTTGAAGTAATGGAGTAGTAAACTGACATGATTTAAGGGGAAAATGATTGTATGTACAATTATGCATCCATTTAGCAACTAGTTTTTTCATTTGTGTAGTCATTCATTCTCATTGTGAGGTATATTTTGTTTACTAGTACTGTGAATATTTTTTCATTTTAAATTTTTTCCCAACATATGTTTTTTGAAATATATGTTATGAACGTAATTTTATTTTATAAAATGATAGGATTGTAAAGGAGGAAGAATCATACCATTTCATCAACCACACTGATAGATGACGATCTATCTGTCTCACTCCCTAGGACATTCTGAGCCATCATCCGCTTGCCCCTCTACAATATCTACCCCTGAACAATTTATTACACCCTCTATGATCACCCCTTCAACATCTCAGTCGTCACCTGCCCCTTCATGATCCTCAAAAGTGAGGGAGCAGTGTACCACTTCATGTTCTTCCTGGGGATACTGGAGGGTGACAGAAATAGGTATAGATTTTAATATGAATAAATTTATTGAACTTTTTTATACTAACTATTTTTTCATTAAATATGGAAACAATTCAAATGTTGATAATAATATATAATGTTTTTATGTATGTAATCTGATTAGAGAGAAGATCTTCATCTCATTTGATTCATATGGTGCCCCTACGGATGATGTTGTAGGATTACTTGGCCAGCTAGCCGCATAGCTGGGTTTCCCTTCCTATTTTGTATGATGATTGGAGGCATATGCCTTCAACTTGGAAAAATGATGTTTTTGATTCCCAAATAAATGTAATTTTAATACATTATGGTATAATTTAATGTCATTATGTTATTAAATTATAATTTTTTCAAAATTATTTTCTGTGTACTGATGTTTTTTCACTTTACGGTTGCTAATGTGCCAGCATGAAAGTAGACATTGAAAAATATGGGCAATAAATTGAAAGAATTTAAATGGATATTGTGGAGCAATGTCAACGATACTTCATTGAACACCCAATAGATGTATGAAAAGCTACCTGATGGGGTACCCAAAGAACAATGAAAAGTTTTTGTTGACAGACATCATGATGAGAAGAACATGAGATTTATATATATATTATTATATTAATCTCATTTTATATTTATAAATTTATATGAAGAGGAAATGACATTGAAAACATTACTATTAAATTAAATTTTATTTATTTCAGGATCATTCAAGGAAGAATGCATCAAGCCGAGTAATGTAAGTGATCCCTCACACTGTGGGGTCAAAGAGTTTTTCTAGAAGCTGATCGGCTCTTGTAATATTTTCATTTGTTTAAATATTTATAAGATAATATCATCTGTTTAATATTTTAAATTTTTGATTTATATTTGTTTAATGAATTCATAGAGTTTTGGACACCCAACATCCCGAACAGAAGTGTGGTTGAATGTTCACAAAAAAATATGATGGATGATTTGTTAATGAGCCACCCAAATAAGTTGGGGGTATGAACTAATTTTTCATTTTATTAAATTATTATTAGTTGTCACTATGTTAATATATATTTCTTCTAATATGACTAATATTTTATTTATAGGTAAAAATTAACTAACTATGAGATGTCAATTTTTTGCAGTCCTACTCAGTCTCCCAGGATGACCGAGTTGCTATAGTTATTAGGAAGGAGCATCTTGGTCGAGTGCATAGGATGGGTTTGGGACCCGTACCATCTAAGGTCTTTGGCAGGACACCTGGGAATGCAGTTGAATCTACTTCTGGTTGTAGTTAGTCCTTACCTCGAGATACTCAGATAGATACTATTTCTATAGGAAACACAATTTAGGAATTGGGGACTCAGATATCCGCTTTCCAGAAATTGGTGACTGATTTATATTAGAAGACGACCAGATCTTCCCCTGGAGGTATTGCATCGACTGGTGGTGAGTAGGAAAATAACAAAAATTCAAATTCATTTAGTTTTCAAACATTTCTTGGTTTTAATTTTAAATATAAATATACAAATATATTTATTTTTCAATATAACTTTCTTACAAGTGGTAGCAGGAAGTAAAGATGGAGGTGGAGAGGGTAATGAGTTGTGTTCATCATCATTCAGGGATTAGTGGTATTTTTGATATGTTGGACAAATATTGTAACAGTCGGTTTGTATATATATCATGTGTGGCACAGAGTTGTCACTTAACATTTTCATGGCCTAACATTTTCTTGATTTATCATATTTCATATTGTGTATTATGAACCCATTCATCCAAAGACACTAGGAATTTATGATCCTAATGTTATATTAATGAATATTTATATTTATGAATCATATATGGATAAAAATTGGATAGTTATTGGATACATTAATACTGTCTTGAGACCAAATGAAAAGACTAGACCACACTTTTCTCAAACTGTAGTAGATGATTTCTCTTGCAGCTTAGATCAGTGTAAGCGAACTGATGTTACTATTTATATAGCTAATTTTACAAGCGTATGGCTCACTATAAATGAGATAAGGGAAAGTAAAATTGATTTATTATTATTTTAGATTAATTAATGTAGTTCCCCCACTGAAATATATAGTTTTACTCTTACGAAGTTCATCACGGCTCACAGCCCTCATATTTTTGATCTTCGGAAGTGTACCAAGAGGTCAGCAGTGATGCCCTTTAAATTTAAAAATGAATGGATTATGATTCTTGTCGGTAGAGAAGTGGTCATAAATGGTTGTAATAACCCCTTTCATGGTATTCCTCTACCTCCATATCAAACAAACCACAGACATCTCCCTTCTCTTTTCATGATTCCTAAACAAGTGAAAAAAGAGTCTGAAAGCAATTATAAAAGAAGAGTTATATCATTGATATTTAAGATCTGAATATTTACCTTGTAGATATACGGAGGGGTGTTCATGGCCATAAGCTCCTTCACTTGGCCAGTAATGTGGATTTCAATTACCCATTAATTTATCAGATCCATATGCTCTATTACATACCACACCACCTCATCGTGGTGAATGTGAAAGCCTAACATGGCATGGGCTAGCCCAATGATATTAATCCCATATATATTGAGTTTCTTCTATATCCCACAGATGATAGTGAACATAATATGGATGACTTCTTTATCCTAGGATTCAGTGAAAATTGCATTGCTCAGGATATCCACATGGCGCAACAACTTCCCCAAACCATTAAAAAATTTATTCATAGACTACCAAATAGGGATCCCCTTCATCATACTGTCACATTCACAAGAGTGTCTATCCTTTATATTATGCCCCCTATGTCTCCCACTTGTTTAGTGTCGTGAATTTCCTATACGACCGATACACAATAACCCTCTAGGATGACTCTTCCTCGTTAATGAGTTCCACCCGCTGCTCTCCCTTGATAGTGCTGTTGTCGGGCCACTCCTTCCTCAACCTTTATAGTCTTTCACTTAAACATCTATCCTAATAAACATGATCTACCTACACTATGTGTACACATGGATAATCATGTAATCAGATGTTAGTGGTGGGAGCTCTTGTCTCCCTTTTCCCATCCTAATACATGAATATGTGCTAGATTATCCTTAGGATTAAAGGTTGGAATTTTTCATACAAACTACTATACACATTTCTAGTCATTCACAACATACACTTGAACAAACTTTTCAAACTGATGTGGATTGTATGGATAACATCTCAGCTAGCAATCATCCCTCACCACTAGTACCCCACCTTGTATGGTTGTGATTTCTGACCATTTCTTGATGGTCCCCGTGACATCATCAGTAACCATCCCTGTTTGGAGGGGTAATGGGTGGAACAAGATTCATTCTATTGACCTGACCATTTTAATCACATCTATAGGGTCTAACATGGGTGGGAAACTTCATGAGATGTTCCAAATTGTTGGATGGAAATTGGTGCAGGGTGGAGAGATGTGGTCTCAATAATCATATCCCCCATGTGTGATACTATATAGAAATATAAAAAGTGAATGGGCCTTCATATATGGAGCATAGTCTGCCCTAGGATGATCTAATATAGGACATTTCATAACTCCTCGAATATAAAAACATCTAGATTGATGGGATACCACGTATCAAACATCACTACCTTAAAGATGGGCCTTGACCACACACCCATGTGTGCATCCCTCACAGGAAGAATCCAACTATAGATAAACATGGAAATTAACCCCGTGAGCCTGAACATGGGAGAATTAAGAATTATTTTATGGACCCACAACATCCACCATCTCTTCAATAGAATACATATCTACATTTTCTACTTCCCCATTTGAATACAAAAGGGAATGTGTTCTACCCCCATAATAAATTTTCATATAACTCATTCAAGAAGTATTTAAACGACTTCTTTAATTTGATGTACTTTACTCATAGCTTATTACATTGGTACCTATCACAAAACATGGAAATGGACACAAAAGAGTTGGAATTTTATCCTTTTCCTCCCACACATTCTCTATAGGGAGGAACACATCATAAATCACACCTTAAATCATGATCCCAACAAATTGATAAATATATTATAGGAATAAATGGTATGAGTTATGTATTGATTAGTACATGTCCCTTATGACCTTATAATTGAAATGTCATGGTTACACCCTCTATATAATAAGATTCTTCTTCTGTAACTCTTACAGTGCAATATTTAGACCACAATGTGGTATCCTATAGTATCATATTTCTTCACACTACCATATTCTTTATCTCTATCATGTATTTCCAAATTTAAAAAGTGTGTGGATTTTAAAGTTCCTTTTCTTATGAAAATGTTGGTTTCCTTGTATTATTATGGATATAGTATGTATGTGAATGTCAAATAGGCACGTTTTTTCACAGAACTAGAACCGGGGCTGCCGAATCAGCTACATTTTATTTGTGAATCCACCTATAACAGTGGTTTAAACTACCGCTAAGTAAATTGATGTTTTTACCGGTGGTTTTAACCACCTCAATAATTTTGTATCTTACTTCCAATGGTTGTAAAAACCAAATCTATATTCAACAATGTAGAGGTGATTAAAACCTCTTCATGATAGTTTACATTTTTTGTTACCAGTTTGTGGTGGTTGGTCATGGATTTAGTGGCGGTTATGCCAGACAAAAAATGATTTTTTTTCACAACGATTTAAACCACCAAGACAAAAAAAAATTCCAGGAAAACTGCCACTAAACCCATGACCAACCGTCGCGAAATGTGATCTCTATTATGGTTACCAAAAACAGTTGCGAAATTTATGAAACTGCCATATATTGTATGCTGGAAGACAATTTAGCGGCGGTTTTTTGGAAATGACCACCATATCCAAAAAAATTGCTGCTATGCGGTGATTTCCCTGTAGTGATATAATGTTAGACATTATAGACAAAGATAAGAATACTCAGAACTATATATAAAGGGAGAGAAGGAGTGGGGGATAAGTTTGAAATTTGTTCCCTCTCCATCTTTTATGATGGAGAAAACACACCAAAATTTTCTTTGGTGTTGGTTTCCCTACCAATATGAGTGGGGTAGTGTATAAAATTATAAAATATAGAATAATATCACACAGAAACCACAATTAGGGAAACTACTAAGTGTTAAAATCATAGTCTGATATCCTTACACAAGACCCCAAGATTCAATTTCTAAGGTATAGGTCTCAAGAAATCATACAAAAATCAAGATTCAAATTCACTAATCATAATTTAATTAACATTATTCATTTTTTATTTCCAAGATTTACACTTTAATCTTATATTCTCATTCCCTCGACACCATAATTTTTCTTGTTTATATTCTAATGTTTTTCATTATTATTTGTGGACACTGGTATCCAAAACTTTTCATTTATTAGTTTATTTACAATTTCTAAATTATTTAGGTACTCTATGACTCATCCTAAAATACATTATCAAGATTCACTTATAGATCATAATGTTGAGCACTGTTAAGTAGTTAGATCTAATAATATAAATAACAACTAGAAATTTTCAGATTTAGAATTAATCAAGAGTGAATTATACCAATGATCAAGACTTGTTTTGAACTCATCTTGAATACCATGATTTTATTCCAACACCATTTCATATAATCACTGAAATCGATTATCATTGTAGCCCTAGTTTCCTAGCTCATTGCTCAGAAAAATTTCATTACAATATCATGGTTATCATCAACACCTAAAATAACAATAAGGAATTATTCACCCTAGATAAGAAATATATATTAACTAAAAATTTTCAATGAATATTAAAGAATAATAAGGTTGTTTCATTGATGAAATCAATCATCTTGGAACAATTAATGGTCTTGCTCTGTGCCAAACATTTTATAAATAAAAAACAACCATTTTATTTCCATCTTGAATTAACTAGTTCATTATGATTCAAGGAAGACCATGTTTATATAAAATGATAGCCATTAAAAAAACATTAACATCATTAATTAAATACTTCTATATTCATAAAATATCTATAAGAACTATAATTAATTATTATCCTCTTTCATTACTAATTTAATTTAACCAGCTTTAAATTTTTATCAGTTTCAAACATTTTAAACCATGAAAAACATGAAAAATCAGAAATACTACCAAATACACATCACACTATATAAATAAATTACAAAAGGTTTGTATCAAGAAATATATAAAGCCCATGCAAACATAAACCGAATCATTCATTTAACATCCACAATATGAAATAAAAATTATCATCAATATAATATAATTCTCATTTCAATTATTTAATAACCTGAATTATAATCATAATCTATTTAATGAAATATAAAGTAGATAAAACTAAATCACATGACTAATTGTTTTATCTCTTAGATAATTTCCAGGATAATGTTATTATTCTACAACATGCATAAATTCAAAAAATAAACCAATGAAAATTTATAACATAACTTCTATTTAAATTCCTGAAACAATAACATTAAATTAATCAGTACTCCCTGGCATGTGATCCATAATATTCTTCCTTTACAATTTAAATATTATTATCTAATACTTATTTATATATAGGACATTCAATTAAGATTTCTAGATTATTAAAATAATCATTATTCATGTGATATAACTATGTTTTTATATTTTTATGATTTATCATACCTATTTTGAAAAAGGATACTTATTAATGATATGATCACACATTTTATAAGGAGAATTAGTATATCACATACATTGTTGAATAATTATTACTTAATTTTTCAACAAAATAGGAACTGGTGCACAGGCTTGAAACCCACTATGAAGGAACACTAAATAGGTGTATAAGGGTTGCAAAACTCCATGAGGAATGTGTAAAGTTCACTCATACTCAAGATAAAGAGAGGGAGAGAGAGAAGAAAAAGATGGGGAAAATCATTATTTTAGATAAAAATATATTAAACTCTCATATTTTCCCAAAATTCAAGTTAACTTTAATTTTAATTAAACATTAATTACATTTTTATTTAAGTTCCTATAGAAAAACAAATAAAATGTGTCCGAATTTAAATACAGTAATTATTATTTCTGAGTTTGGGTTCAAATCACCATTTAATAATCACTATATCATTATTTAGCTTAAAATGAATTAATTTCATTGAAATAATGTATTGACATCATTTAATATAAAATTATAAACACATTATATTTTAAAATTTTAGAAAAGGTATGAACCTACCAGATGACCAAAATGGCCAACTGTGAAAATTGGCTGAGGCATGAACCTAAAATATTACTAGAATAACCGTCCATAAAATATTCCAAAGGAATGAACTGTAACATCCAATGATTTTATGATATATTTATTTTTAAATAAATTAAATTTCTTCTATAGATTACGATACACACATACCGGTGTCTAAATGAACTATAATACAATATACCATTATAACCCACTCATTAAATTAGTGGATGTAATAAGAAAAAATAAATTTTTAAATTTTATATAATTGTTTTATATAAATCAATTATAATGAAAAATAAGTACTCATTTTCTAGTAATGTATTTATATAATTCAAAAACAAATTTTTCCTCAAAAAAAATTTTACGCGTTTTTTGAACAAATAATAAAATTCTTTTTTCCCAATTTTTGAAAATTTATTTCAAAAATTTATTCCAATTTTTATATTGTATTGTCAAATTTATCTTAGAGTGAAATTTTGATAATTTTTTAGAAAGATTTATTTTTCGATGAATTGTGAAAAATATTTATTTTTATTTAAAAATGACTATTTGTTAAATAATTTGTAGGTTTCAATTTTGATTTAAAGATGTTTTAAAAGTTTCATTACTTAAATTATATGATTTATAATCCAATTTATTTCATTATAATTAATTTCATATTGAATTTTGATATATGATCTTTTTATTCTTAATTTTTTTTGGAAAACCACTTTTTTTCACGGTTTGTAGGCATAATTATAATTTATGTTTTATAAAATATATGAAAAGTACTTGATAAAATCATGAAATTTATTTATAATAATAATAATTAATGTTATTTATTAAGGTAAACTTAATTCTTGGTCATAATGAATAGTAAAAACGGTAAAACTTTGTTAACATGGTTAATATTAAACGGGTTTATCCGGAGATTAAACAAATAGATAAGGGTATGTTTGACCAATAAAATATTATAAATCCTATTGTATATAAATATTTTAACCTTATACTATCTTTAATTTAAATCACTATCTATTTGGAATCATTTTTCATGGGAATTAATTCATTATATTTTATGATGTTATGAAATTCCAAGTGAGTCATCTCCACCAATTATAAAAGGACACCCCTCTATTCTCTTCCATACACCACATTGATCCATATATATTTATAAAACCTAAAATCATACCTTATAAACTTACCTATATATTAATTATATGTTTTCTTCTTCTTAAAATACTATTCCAAGGGTCCTTACAAAAGAATCTAAAGGACACAATCTTTGATGGATGGTTATTATGATTAGTTCATATATTATATATTATATTTATGACATAATTATACTTTTTCAATTATAATCTCATATTTATTTTCTTATCTTCCAATCTGTTGGAAAATGATAATGTTGATCGTGCGTACGTGTGGAATACCACCTCCACGAAGAAATGCAATGCATTTTGTAGACTCTTATTTACATGTATGGTAATAAGAATAAATTTACTGAATATATATTATATATATGATATAATAATGATTTTATAAAGTTTAATTATTATTTAAATTTATTTTTCCCCATATTTCAAAAAGTAAAAACACCCATCTTTCGTATGTATGAACAAATATCTCCATGAATAGTGTAATTCATTTTTACTTCCCTAAATTTTATGGATGAATATAAATATATTTTTAATGAATATATATGATATTTATATCATGATTAATGTTATAGATATTATTGATCTATAATCGCAGAACATGGATTGGAACTCCCAAAAAGATATTTTCATGAACAATGAAACAGTTAACATATGAAAATGAAGATTTTAATAAGAAATTACTAATAAGTGTCTATTTAAATATTATAATTGAAACACCCTAACATTTAATTAAATATTATTTTAAAATATTTAATATATTTGATAGCTCATGTTACATGAAACACTGAGTTTAAACGAATCAAGTGATACTAATTAATAATTATTATTTAAAGTGATAGTTATCACATAGCAATTGGAATAGTAGAATTGAATAAGATTAGATAAATTATGAGAAAATATCATTTAAAAATTTCTAACATAAATAAATTAGTCCTAAATTGATTACAAATTCAAATAAAAATCATTTGAAATAAAAATAAATATCTTTCTCAATAACTATTTTTATGTGCGCAATGTATTTTTATCTTAATAAATTAATATAATTATTATTGGTGAATGATTTTAATTAAATATTTATATTATATATTCAATAAAATATATTAATATTAATTTAATATTTTTACAGGAATGAGATAAGAATAAACTAATTTTTATGCATAAAAAAGTATTTGTCTAAAAATCAGTTTTCATCGCGTGTTACACAATTATTTTAAAATTAATTTCTAAAAATATTATAAATTTAATTTAAAAAAATTGATTAAATATTTGCAATTATTATGTTCAAATTTTTTAAATATTATTCTTTTAGTCTTCTTTCATTATGAATAGAAAATATGGTCAAATTTATCACCTCAGTAAAGGGTAAATCAGGTAAATCATGGTTAAAATTAAGTGATAAAGCCATAAATTTTTATCCTAATTTTTATTGGATGAATATAATTTGACCCTTATAACCTAAGTCTTAAATATGTTTTGTTTAATGGATACATTTCCATGAATATTCCCTATAAAACGTTTATATCAACGAAAGTTAAATATTGTCACTCACATAGTTTTAAATATCTATTATGTGTTCACATATGGGCCAAATAATGTTACGAATGAATATAAATGTATATTTTTAGAATAATGAAATTATTTTCATGATTAAAATTTATTTATAATTTTTATTAATTATATAATTACATTAAATTATTATGCAATGCACACACAATATTTATTCAATTGATAGAAAAATAAAATAAATGATTTTATAATTTTTAACAGAAATATATTTTGTGTGGATTATTGTGTTCAATTATTATTTTAGACAAATATAATATATATTTTTTTAAAGGATTATATTTTAATCCAAAATATTTATTAATGTCATTTATGTCAATTTAAATGAACAATGTCGAAATTTACATTAATGATATTTTATCAGAATAACTTTTTATTTAATTATTTAAAAATTATAAAAATATATAAAGAGGAAAATTAGGATAATATATGGTAAAAAAGTTCGTCCTTTTTCAATTTATGAGTAAATAGTTACATTATAAATAAAAAAAATAACCCTTTAAGTGTGAAAATGTTGTTACCGTTGTTGTGGTTAAAATGGGCTAACAAAGGGGTTAAACAAAAATATATGGTTTAAAAACCACATAAACCTATCTAAATTTTATTTTTTGATTATATTAAAACCACAATATATATTTTCTTCGAATATAAATCTATCTGGAAGCATTTTCCATTAGAATGAATTTATTATAATTTAATATTTTAAGAAATTGGACGTGTGTCCTCTCCCTCACTTATAAAAGGACACCCCTCCTTTCTCTTCTTCACACCACATTGAGCCATCTAGATATACCATACCATTCCAAAATTCCTTATATAATTACTTATCACCTAATATATAGGTTCTGGTCTTCCTAAATTTCTTACCTTAGGACCCTTAAAATGAAAAGTAAAGCAGTTATTTGCATTAAGAGGTAATTTCCTTAACAGATCACTTGATTTTTTAATTATTATTTTACCTTCTAAAAATATATATTATATATCATAAAATAATAAATTCAGTATCATATAAGTTATTAAATTTTTCTATGAGAATGAGACTACCATTTTCCACCATCTTTCCCATCAAATAGGATGTGAAATTATCACTCATGTGTAGATACGACTTACCATATGCAAGTAACAATACAATTCAATTTCCATAAAAATATTTTATATATGGGTATTATGATTGGTACAAAGTATAAATATATTATATTCATTAAATAATAATAGTTATATAATGATCGTATCAAATATACCTTATTATCTACCAATCTGTTGGGAAATGATAACATCATTCGCGCGTACGTGTGGACTACTAGCTCCACGAAGTGATGCGTTTTTTTTACATGCCTATTTTACATGGATGGTAATATGGATTTATTTGATGAATAAATATGATTTATATGATATAATAATAATTCTATAAAGTTTTATTAATATTTAACTTTCTTTCGATCCATCTATTAAAAAATAAAAAAACGCCCATGCGTAAGTATGACTTACCATCTCCATGAATGGTGCAATTCATTTTTCAAAGAATAAATTGTATGGAATACTATAAATATACATGTAAGGAATATATATTATTTTTTATAATTATTAATATTCTAGAGTAGACTTAACCATGATCAAAGTACAAGAACTGAAACTTCCAAACCAAAACATACATGAAAAACCAAACAATTATCATATAAAACAATAATTCAAATAAAGAAATGTTAATAAATTGGAGATAAAAGGTTATAAGTAAATAATATATGGTTCCATATATATTATTATGGTTTTGGAATAAATTTATAATCAACCAAAATATATTATATAGGTATTTCAATCACATGATAATTAATTCAACCCCGATGTGTGGTTTTTTATGATAAAATCTAACTATTGATCGAGATTTTTTATGATTAAGTTGTGATGTTGAAATATTATGATATAACTTTAAATAATATCTTAATTTTTATTATCCTATTTTTATTTCATTAGAACACATGTTTTATTTTTATTCTCCTCACCTTAAGTACTCAAGATATCAAAAATATGTCTTAAGAAAAATCATCTTTATTTCCCTCTTCAGTTGGAAAACCTTTTTCATATATATCCATGATTTCTAAAAATGTTATAATGTAGGTTTTTTCTATTATTCTATATTTTTTAAAAATAATTTTTACTCGTCTTTTATTTTATTCAATATGATTTAAAATTTAATATTCTTATCATTTTTTAAATAAGGTACATTTTATGTTTTTATAAAAATACGAAAGAAATGTTTCTTTTAACATATATGTCATGAATATAATTACCTTTAATCGTGATACCTCATTGTAAAATATTATTTATACATTTCCAATCTATTTTCAATGAAAAATAATTTCAAAATATTGTGTGATTTTTTTACATTGAATTTTCAATGTGTAAGGGATATTTTCCTCAAGAATGTATTAATGATCTTGTAATGAAATTTATCTTCATCAAAGAAAAAAATGCTTGATTTCACTTACAATTAATTTATTGGGGATACGATCCATCAATAACATCCTTAATATTTATCTATATTTTCTATGTTTATGATATTAATTTTTTTATGAAACTCATTATTTTTCTATGGGTTATGCTGTAATGAAATGATGATATTTTTATGAAATGTTTTTCTTTTACAAAGGTTATATTGTGATGAAATGTTTTTACAACTAATTTGATTTAATGAATTCTAATATGATGAATGTTTTATGATATTTTGGAACACATTTCTATGATTTTTGTTATGTGATCGGTGAGAGAAATATCCCCATCCAACACATTGTGTAATAAATGATATCTCATGCAATAAATAGAACTGGAACGTGGAGTGAACCTAGTTTAGTTGGGGAATTTATCCACTATAATATTCTAGGGAGTGAACCTTAAATACTACGATGGTTTGGGGAGTGAACCCATTCCACACTGATAGTCTTATTAGTGATCCTTAATTACTATGGTAATGATTTTATAGGCTTATATGTATTCCACAAAACTATGTAATATGCCTATGTTATTCCCTTATAGTTCACATTCATTGATTCCTTTAAGATTCATGTCTTCTGAAATGGAATTATTTATTCCATGAATAAACATTTTGATCTTTGATATTAAAGGTATGGTTTTTCAATTTCCATACTAATATTCTCATATGCTTATTCTCTTGTTATTTTGATATCACACATGTTTACCCTTATTGAGCATCTGAGATCACCCTTTCTTATGTTTCCATTATATAGGTTATGAAGAAAGGTATTAAGTATGATATGTCTTTGATGGGTTATATTTATGAATTACTATGTGGAAGATGATATATATCACTTATGAACCGGTTTCTTAAGTATCCGTGTTTCCAAGGGAACTAGACTTGTATCATTATGGAATAGATCATTATGTTATGTAATGAATATTCACCTTAAATAAATAATTATCTATTTATGAAATGTATGGTTAATTATATTTGGTATCATAGAATGTTTTAGCTAACATTTAGAAACTAGGATGAGATAATTTTATTGAGAACTCTCCAAATAATCCTAATTATATGATAATCTTTAAATATTAAGTAATGATCATGAATGGCCTATGTTAAACCTATGGTGTCATAGAATAAGGTTTCATTGTTTATATATAATAAAAATTATTACTTGTTCTCCCACTATGATTTTTTTATTTATACATGTTTTTTTAGTTTTAGTAAATGTATAGAACCCAAAGTAATCATGTTAATTCTTAATGTGAAAAACAATACAATGATTGTCCTCCTAAAAAACCAAATGTTATGGGATATGGAATGAAACATTTATTTTCTACACTCATAAAAATATCTCAAGATATGAATCACATTGAGATTAAAAACAAAAAAATAATATAACAACATTCTATGTATTCCTTTAGAAGGAAACATCGATATTCTTTTAGTGGGTCCACTAATCCAGTAGTCTCTATGAAATGGATCAATACCATTGAAAATATTCTTTATATTATATAGTGTTTAAAACATTATAAAGTAATTCTGGATATTTACCTTTTTTTAAGATGAAGTTTATCAATGATGAATCATAATCAAGAACATAATTTTATAATAATAAATTAAATCTATGAATTTGGACGATTTTAAGAGCTTATTTCTCAATAAGTAAACTCCTCATATTCTTCATATGAAAATTTAGAAGGAATTACTTGAGATAAAATATAATTATGATTAATCCTTTGGTACACATGATGAAAATTTTACACGATTTTTGAGGTACACTTCTGGTATTATCATCTAACCTAAATGTAATGATGATTTATTATTTTTTGGAATAAAAAAAGTCTTCAAAGGGAATTATCCATAATGTAATTTAGTATATATGAATAAATAATTTGATATTACATAAATTTGGAGATGAGGATTACAGTTACACATCAATCTAATGAATTTGATAAGAAAAGAATGACGGAATTCACAGTAAATTCTAAAAACTATAGAGAGAAGAAGATGATCCTTAAATTATGACTAAACTGTAGAAGGAAACATGGAGAAAAATTTCATAAGGGAAGTAATAAATGAATAAATTTTGGAAATGAAGGTCTTGATGAAATCAAATTTTTAAGTTATGGGAAGAAGTAAACTAATGATGTGAATAAAGTGAAAAAACCACAGAATTCTCCACACACACTTTAGTGTTTTGAACACATGGAGTACAAGAATTATGATAACTTATGCCCAAATATAAATCTTAATGATGATGATTGATGTCAATAACCATTTATTCCCTTCGAAAAAGGGAAATATCATGTGATCACAATTTCTAATGGGTGGTATGATAATGAAATGGTCAAGGGTACACATACCATATACTATAGAATTGGTAACGACTTATTTGAATTTAGATACACTCAATATTTTTTTGTATAAATACGTTTCTAATGGTGTAACAATACCTTCTAAATGATTAGATGTGGAATTTTCAGTGAAAATTCCTAATGTAATGATGATCACATCTCATGTCTATAGTTCTTTTCAAGTTGAAGTTTGTGGGAATGTGCTTCCATTAAATCTTTTTATTATTCCTTTGGTTGATTTTTATGATATTTTGAGAATGGATTTGTTATATCTACATAAATACCACATCAATTATGAAATAAGGGAATCCATGTTTGATAACAAAAACCAACCTATGATCATAAATCAATATGATGATACATTTGAACATAAAATATAAATTACATCTATCGTATGAAAATTGAATCCTATTTAAAAGGGGTGGTTTAACCGGATGGGGGGTTAGAAACTCAATGTTGATGATATGCCTATTGTGTGAGAGTTGTATATGACTTTTTGAAATATTTTCATATTCTTACTCTAAAAATTGATGTCAAGTTTTCAATTTAACTCATACATGGTTATATAGCTATCTCAATGATTCTATATATAATGGACTTAATTGAGTTATAGGAATTGAAGAAGAAACTACATGAAAATATTTACAAGGGATTTATTTGGTCAAATGCATCACTATATAGTGCACCGTTTATTTTTTTAAGGAGAATTATGGATCAATGTGACTCTACATCGATTAAAGGGAACCTAACAAAATCAATATAAAGAACATGTATTGTCTACCTCATACTGATGACTTGTTTGATCAACTACATGGATATCAATACTTTTCAAAGATTAACCTTCATCATGGATATCATCCATTGAGGATCAAGAAGGATGATATTTCTACAAAAACATTTCATACATGGTATGAGAATTATGAATTTGTAGTGATGCCATTTTTTTACAACTTCCCCTACTATCTTCATTGATTTAATGAATATAGTATTTAGATATTATAATGATCATTTTGTTGTAGTCATTATAGATTATATTCATATATATTAAAAGAGAAAGGAATATCATTAAGATGATTATTCTTAATACCATGAGGAAAGAGAATCTTTATGTAAAATTTACCAATAGTGAATGCAAGCTTCATAAAGTTTCATTATTGGGTTATATAATCTCACGTGGGGGTATATTGGAAGATTATTTAAATATAGAAGTTATTGAACATTTGTCCACAACAACCACTGTGACCATGATCCATTGTTTTCATGGCTTGTATGGATATTATCGCTACTTTATAGACAATTTTTCACAGATATAAAATCCACTCACCATGTTAACTCAGATGGAATTCATGTTCCTTTAGATGGATGAATGTGAGGAATGATTCAAGGAATAAAAGAGAATGATATTTAGTGTACCTGTACTTACCCAAACCTGTAGTGGAGAAAAATTTGTTATATATAATGATGCATCAATGAAAGGGCTTGTATTAATTCTCATGTATAATTATACAGTGATAGTATATTATTCATGCTAATTGAAGGTTCATGATAAAAATTAAAAAACTCATGATTTGGAGTTATCCTTAATAATTGTTTCATTAATGATATGGAGGAATTATATTTACAAATAAAGTTATTATATATATATATAGATATTAATCATATAATTTTAATTTATATTTTCACATTGAAGTAGTGAATATGTGATAGAGAAGATGATTAGAGGTGATTAAGGATTATAATTGCTTTCCTCATTACCACCCAAGGAACGAAAAAAATGTGTCAGATTATTTAAGTTAAAAGGATAATGATACCTTATCTATGGTGAGGATCATAAAAGATCCAATATTTATATATTTTAAAATGATGGATCTTGAATCCCTGAAGGAATGGGATAAATGTTATCTTTCTAAAATTAGTGTTCAACTATCTATCCAAGTGAAGATTAATGTGTTGAAAAAGTAATATATAAATCTATAGAATGAGAAATTTTTTCATGAATTTAATGTTGATTTTAATTGAATGATAAGGATCAAGAAACATGAATTTGTTTAATCCATACCATATTTGAAGAAGGAGCTGTTGGATAAGGCTCAAAGTACAATATTCTAAATTCACCATGGAATTACGAAGATGTATAAAGATATGAAAAATTATTTTTAGTGGGAAAAACATGAAGAGAGATATTTATGAGTCTTTATTTCAATTAATGTTATGCAAGTAAGTTATTTATGAGAGACTAAAGTCTAAGGTTATGTTACAACCATTTCCCATAACATAATGGAATTAAGATAACATCACCATGAATTTTGTTATCAGACACCCCAAAACATTTAAAGGAATAAATGATATATGGGTTTTATTTTATCTCCTTATAAAGCAAGTACAATTCATTGAAATCATATAAGAGTTATCCCTTGATCAAATTTTCATAATATTCATTAATTAAGTTCTACGATTTCATGGAGTACCACATTCTATTGTATCTATTCAAGATATGAGGTTTACCTTGATGTTCTACCAAATTATTTAGCAAACCCTAGATATAAAGTTAAGATTTATCCCTACATATCATCCTTAGATATATATTCAATCTAACATAACAATTAGAACCCTATAGAATATGTTAAGATATTGTTATATGGATTTCAAAGGTGGGTAGGATCAACAAATTCAAATAGTTGGGTTTTCCTACAATAATAGGTTTCACTAAAACATTCACATGACTCATTATGAATCCCTATATGGATAGAATTCTAGAACTCCAAATTTATAGGATGAAGTTGGAGAAATAAATATATTAGTACCTAATATAGATAATTAAATTTGAGATAAAGTTAGATCCATTCAAAAACACAACCACACATCTCATTGTTGAAAGACAATTTATGGTGGCAATCATCGGTAAGACATGGAGTTCAAATATGGTGAGACGGTGTTTCTTTGAATTTATCCATAGAAAAAGGTTATGATATTCAATAATAATGGAATATTGAGCCTCAGGTATATTAGAACCTTTTAAATTATTGATTTAGTTGTGATGACAACATTTTTTTGAGGATTCCATTGAACCTCTCTCAAGTTCATGGAATGTTATATCTATCCCTCTTGAGAAAGTACATGCATGATCCATCACATGTAGTTAACTCAAAGTTCACATCACTAGATCATGATATGTTTTATATAAAACAATTGGAATAAATCTTTTATTATGGATATAGAGTTATATGGAACAAGACTAATCACTTGGTAAAAATTATTTTGAGGAAATTAGATATTTGAAAAGGTAACATGGGAACTTGAGGATGTGGCAGAACATAGATATCATATTTTTTTATTGGAGTAATTAATTTCAAGGGAATTTATTTTATAGGGGGTATAAGGTAAAATTATTTTATTTAAAAAAACTTTTTTTCAAAAAAAAATTTAATTTCATCAATAGCTCGTGTTACACAAAACACCAAGTTTAAATAAAGCGTAAGATATTAATAAAAGATTAACATTATATATAACAGTTATTGACTAACAATTTTATTAGAGGTTATGAATAGTTATAAAAAACTTTTAAAAATAATATGGTTTACACTTGTATAACATAAATTTATTTGTAATTAATAGATTATAAATGAAAATAAAAATCATTTTAAAAGAAATAAATATTGTTTCTAAAAAACTGTTTTTATGTGTGGAATGTATTTTTATCTTAATAAATTAAATTAATAATTATTAGTGAAATATTTTAATTAAATATATATATTATATATTCAATAAAAAATTTAAACATTATTTTTTTCTCGACATGGTATATGAATAAACCAAGTTTTATTATTAAAATGAATTTTTTTATAAAAAGTGGTTTTTGTCGCATGTTGTGTGATTATTTTAAAATTAATTTATTTCAGTTTTTGAAAAATAATTTGCTAAAATGGATAAAATATTTTGAATAGTGAAGTTAAAATTTGATAAATATTTCTCTTTTACTTTTTTCAATATAAATAGTAATTGAGGTAAATTTTATCACCCTAGTAAAGAGTAAATCAGGTTAATCTAGGTTAAAAAAAGTTATAGCGCCACAATTTTTCATCATATTTATTATTGTATGAAGGTATTTAAAAACTTATTAAATTAGGATCACATAGTTTTGTAATTTTTAGTCAATATATAGTTACCAAAAATTCATATACAATGCCGACACATTATTTCCAAAATTAATAGAAAAATGGAATAAATTATATTAAAATATTAAAAATAAAATATTTTTGATGATTTATTGTTTAAAATTTTTTTTAGATAAATAGAAAATATTATTTATGTTTAAAATGATTATATGATAATTCAATGTTTTTATATTTTTCTTTTAATTCAATTAAAATGAATAGTTTCAAAATTGACATTAATGATATTTGGTTGAAAATAATATTTTGTTAAATTATTTAAAAATTGTAAAAATATTGAAAGAGAATTATTAGGATATGATATAGAGTCTAATTTAATAACATTTACTTTTATGATTCAATAGTTAAATTATGAGAAAAATAATGAAACTTTAATATTGGAAAATTTGTTTCCATGGTTAAGGTTAAAATGGGTTAACTAAGGGGTTAAATGAAAAGATAAGTTTTAAAACCCAACTTAAACCTAGAAAAGTTTTATCTCTTTATGTCATTAAAAAATCATACCTTATCTTATAATATATTTCCATTTGGAAGCATTTGGATGGATAATTAATTTATTATAATTTAATCTTTTAAGAAACTCTATGTGTGTCCTAACCCCCTTTATAAAAGGACAACCCGCCTTTCTCTTATTCAAACCACTTTGAGCCTTCTATAAAGACCATAAGTGTAAAAAATGTTTTGTAGTTGTAATTTTTGTGTGTACTAGTGATGTTTTAAACCACCACCTAATAGTTTATAGGTGTTTATTAAAACCACCATGTATTGCACCAACATTAGTCATTTAGCGATGATTTTTTTTAAATTTAGAAGTAGTTTTGTTAAGTATCATTTTGGTAGAATTTAGATGTGGTTAATTTTTTATTTAGTGGTGGTTTTTTGATCAAAAAAATACCCAGGTGAAATATAAATTAAATAAAAAACCTATTGTGGGGCATATTAGCAGTAGTTTATTTTAGCAGTAGTTAAGTGTAACCGCTACTAAACATATTATACAAAATGTATTTAGCAGTGGTTACATAAAAGGAATTTAAAATAATATTTCATTATTTTAGAAAATATAATGAAAAAATATAAATAAATAAAAATGACATATAATAAACTAAAATATAAATATAAGATAAACCCATCAAATATATATCATTCATTCACAATTATATACAAACATCCACTCATCCTAACCTTAATCTAAGTCAACCCATAAATCTATTAATATACATATTCAATATTTCCAACCAAGACCCATGATTAATACACATCGATTTCATGACCACCATAATATCTTTCTGCCTCTACATCATGCCATCAACTGAAATCAACAACATTATCTCACCAACTATTACAGAAAAGAAAAAAAATAAAACTAATCATAATAAATCATAATTATAGAATAATAATTGATTAAATTTTAAAATACCATTGAAACTAATAAACACCATGAATTCATTCTGAATAATGTCATGGAGTTGAATTTTCAACCTTCTACTTACTATTGGCATCATTCACCTATAATTAAAAACAAAACATTTAAGATAAGAAATGAAAAAGAGAAATGAAACATAATATATTCAAAATGATTCACATAAAATTGGTTATTTTATTAATAAAAATAATGAAATTTTTAAACAAAAAACAATATATAATTAAAAACACTTTGAAAAAATTAACATAAATTTTTATGATAATATTCAATAGTTGAAACTGAAAAGGGATGAGTAAATATAATAAATTTACTTTTAAAGCGTCATGAGGTGTGCTTGGGGTTTACATAATAATTTTTCAAAAAATCTTTTGATATAAAAACATTTACTATATTTCAAAAACAACTAACTAGTTGTTTTCTCGTGATCTCACGTCAATATGAGGTTGTTTTCTATGATTTTGACCATTCCAAAAATGTTTTAGTGTTTTAAAACAGAAAAAAATGTGTTTACGACCATAACAGGAAATTCGTAATTTGGAATGATGTGAAATGAGATCATACATTTTAAAATTAAATATATAGTTGTATTCTAGTTATTTTAGGGGAAAAGATGTTGTTTTCCTAGAT
Source organism: Viscum album (assembly GCA_963277665.1). Classification (NCBI taxonomy): domain Eukaryota; kingdom Viridiplantae; phylum Streptophyta; class Magnoliopsida; order Santalales; family Viscaceae; genus Viscum; species Viscum album. The sequence continues at coordinate 307,522,235 of OY728166.1, forward strand.
TTGACCCGCTTCCACTTGTTTTTAAAGGATTTTATACATTTCAGAAGTGTATACCAAGTAATTCCAACCAAAATTCATGTTAGATTGATGTGTTTTCTATATATACTTTTATAAAAGTTCAGTGGGGGTTCTCCCATGACTTAACATCAATCTATGGTTGTTTTCTATCATTTTGACCATTTTATACACGTTTTAGTGTTTTAAAACACTAAAAACATGTTTACAACCATAATAATCAAACTGTAATTCAGAATTACTTGTCGTTGGTTCCTACATTTGATAATTAAATCTATAGTCATTGTTTTTTGATTTTAGGGATTGTGACATCATTTTCCTAGTTTTGACCCTCCGATACTTGTTTTCAAAGGCTTCTGTACCTTTCGAAAGTGTATACTGAGTAATTCTGACCACATTGGACATAATATTGAAGTTTTGTCTATGTGTACACATCATAAACAACTAAATGGTGGTTAACCCACGATTCCACATCAATATGGAACCATTTTCTTTGTTTTTGACCATTCTATGCACGTTTTAATGTTTTAAAACACTAAAAACATGTCTATGACCATAACATGAAAAATTTAATTTGGAATGATGTGCCTTCGGTTCTTAAATTTCAAAATTAAATTTACGGTCATTGTCTTATAATTTTAGGGTAATCTGATGCCATTTTCCCAAGTTTGATTCCTCAACACTTATTTTCAAATGCTTTTGTAAATTTCAAAAGTGTATACTAAGTAATTACGACCACACCTCACATAATATTGACATATTACCTAGGTTTACATGAAAAACAACCCAGTGGTGGTTTCTACATTATTTCACAACAATATGAGGTTGTTTTTTATTGCTTTGGCCATTCCACACACGTTCTGGTGTTTTAAAACACTAAAAATATGTTTATGGACATAATAAGAAAACCCTTATTTGGAATGATATGATGTTAGTTCCTATATTTCAAAATTAAATCTATGGTTGTTGTCTCATTTTTTCAAGGCAATCCAACATAATTTTCCCAGTTTTGATGCCCTAACACTTGTTTTTAATGGATTTTGTACATTCCAAAAGTGTATACTAAGTTATTCTGACCACACCACATGTTAGAATTATGTTTTTTCTGGATGTAAAAGTTAAAAAATATAAAAAATGGGTTTCCTCTAATTTCAAATAAATATGAGTCTGTTGGCTATGGTTTTTACCGTTCCATGAAAGTTTCAGTTTTTTAAAACATTAAAAATTCCTTTATCACTATAACTTGAAAAATGTAATTCGGAATGATGTAATATCGGTTCCCAAATTTAAAAATTAAATCAATGGTCATTGTCCCATAATATTTGGTAAATCTAATATCATTTTCCTTGTTTTGACCCCTCGAAACATGTTTTTAAAGGATTTTGTACCTTTCAAAAGTGTATACCGTGTAAGTATAGAGACAACGCACGTCATGTTGAAGTTTTCTTATATGCGTACATGTCCAAAATAAAATCATCAATGGTTTTCCCTTGATTTAACATAAATATGAGGTCATTTTATATGGGTTTGACCATTCCACATACATTTTAGTGTTTTAAAACACTAAAAATTTGTTTAAGGCCGCAACGTCAAAACCATAATTAGGAATAATGTGCCATAAATTCTTAAACATCACAATTAAATATACAGTCATTTTCTCATGATTTCAGGGAAATATGACATCATTTTCATAGTTTTGAACCCCTATAACATGTTTTTAATGGTTTTTCAGCCTTTCAAAAAAGGAATACCATATAATTCCGACCACACCACATGTAATGCCCTGACCCTTGATTCCTAGAGTTGGTGAATTATTTTAATTCAGTGGCATGATTACAAGGAATCAAGTCCAGAAAGACCGATCAGTTTAGCAGTTTTTTAAAACAGATTATATACATGAACGTTATATTACACTTTCAAACATATAACACAAAAACACCCTTGGAGAATGCCATTTTTCCCTTATCATAACACTGAATCTCAAACATAAAACACTTCAGGGGATCCTGGGAACATAAAACATATGAAAGGGGTGAGCTCAGATGCTCAGTAAGGGTAAATAATTTATTGGCATTTATACACATTAAATGAAAGATATTTAACAAAAACAATAGCCTTTTAAATATAAACATGAACTTAATATAGAAAAAATAAATCAAACATTACCATATAAAAATGCACATAGATATTCTATTATTCGAATAATCACATGTAATAACTAATTCCATAATGTGGGAATGTACAGTACCAAACTTTAATTTATGTTTCAAGGCCTCATTCCAGAACCTTGGGGATAACGGTAACCGGACCCCAACCTGGAGAGCCTCTATAACAGGACTCCAACCCGGAGATCCTATGTAAACAGACTCCAACTCGGACAGCCTCTATAACCAGACTCCAACCCGAAGGGACTGCTGTAACCGGACCCCAACACAGAGGGCTTACTTTTACCAATCCCCAACCCGGAACATACTAGTATAATACATTCATAATAAGAAAATGTTGAAATATAACATAAAAATTCGTATTAAAACTAGCATACAAAATGTCAATACTTTAACCATAAACCATGAATGGAATAAAAATAACTCATCCACAGTTAAACATATCAGAAAACCTTTGATACAATATAGAATATTTGTATCCTAATAAATCAACTTCAAAAAGTGTAAAATTTATCAAAGGTTGTTTACATAGATGAAATCAAAACTTTTTGATAGAAATATCTCTTTCTATTTTGAAATCATTTAAGAGTCACATAATTATAAAGAAAACATTTATTTTGAAAATATTATTATAAGTTTGGAAGGGAATATTCAACGATTTTATAACTGTGTAAAATATCTGCACCCTGTATATAAGTTCAAAAAAACATTCTTACCTAAATGTTTTTGAAAATTTCATAAAGTACCTTGTTTGGAAAACGACGGAAATATTTCTTTAAAAACATATAATGTCAAATAAGGGTATAAATGCCTTTAACTTATTGTATATTAAATAGTAAAAATGTTTTGAAATACATTTTTAAGAAACATATATGAGGATGATAAAGAGGTCCCAGTAGATACTTATGTAAAAACAACCTTGGATAATATAAAGATTTTGAAATTAACCCTTACCTTGCATTTTTCCATGGTTGAGGGTACGTTAACCTCCTCTTCTTTGGGTTCTTCCTTTTGACATGATCAAAAGGGATCCTTAGGTTGGATTTCTGACCAAAGAGAGGACTCTAGGATAAAGGGAAGAATGTTTGGAGGATATTTGGGTAGGGGTTGGCGGAGCCAAATGGCTTTGAAGGTGTGAATTTGAAGGAAGGGTAAGTGCCCATTTTATAAGAGGGGTGAGGGGAACCTTAGGAAAAAATTTGAAATATTATTTTATAATAAAACCATTTTAGATTTCTAATGGCTCAAAAATGAATTTTTTTTAGGGTTAGGAGGGTATGGGTAGAAAAACTTTTAACCAATAGTTTTAGACAAGTCTGGATCACTATATTAACCTTTTCTTCTATATTTAACTCTTAGTCAATTAGTTTGACATTTACCATGTCTCATTGTATTTTTATATTATATGGATAATAAAATTACAATAATCGTTCAAGCGAAACTCAAGTGTTTCAGTAATGACATATATAATATTATTTAAGACCTTTGGCCAAACCTTATATATTTATGAATAGAATATCAATTAATAATATATTATTTGTTTTAAAAACCCTTTTATGTCTATTTTTACACTAATTTCTATTTGTTTTTTTTAATTCATAACAACATTATTACTTTGAAAAAAATAATTTAATCAACCCTAACATACCATATTAACCTATAAAATTAGTTTAATTCATAAAAAGTCTCAAATTACATTTATTTTGATACTTATAAAATCAATTATTTTAAAATTTCATTAATAAGGTAATTATTGCATCATCATAGTGTCATAAATAAATTAAATTATATAATGTCTAAAAATTAAAAATAAAATAAGATTATCTAGGAAATTTTTTTATCTTTATAATGAATATTTATAGTTCAATTTAGCTTATGTGTAACCCTATATTAAAAATGGTTTAATTATAAAACTTTGAATTTAACACTTTTGACTCTTCTTTGAATTGAATAATAATAAATGTACTAATCTAATCCAAGTTGACCTAAGGGGTAATATTTTATTCCTAAGGTTATTTTTGGTAGAATTACACTTATCCAATATAATTAGGACATGTTTTAGTGTAATAATAATATCATTTTTACCTTAAATTACCCAATTTACTTTTAACCGTGGTAAATAACAGTCAATAGATACTATTCACCAAAAACTATTTTTATCTTATTAAACCAAATTTTACTTACTGATATCACCCATATTTCTAGGATTTTTTAAATTCAATTCACGGAAGTGGTAAAATTATGTTTTATGCAAATTTGCAAATGCTCATAGGAGGTTAGTAAAAGACAGTAAAAAGTTTAATAAAATTTTAAATATCTAAACTTATTATAAAATGAATCCTATGAATAAAATGAATTAAATTTAACATATATAGATATTATATATCTATTTTGACCTAAAATAAATTTAAATAGAATAAATAATTATTTAAATAAAAAGTCAGTTTTAAACAATAACTCAGTGTTTTCACTATTCATCAAAAATTGAATGTTTTCAGAAAAATACCAAAAATTAACCCTAATATAAATTTTATATTCTGAATTCAAAAATGAAGTATGTTTAACCAAATTCAAAACATATAATTTTCATTTATAAATTTAAAATTAATTTCCGTTGTAAAAAAACGGGATTTTTGAAAAGTAAAAACTTTAAAAAGATTGACATGTGTTTACGTCAAATTTAAATGAGAAAAAACTTATAAAGACCAAAATTGTATTTAATGGTAAAAATATAATCTATTTATACATAAAAACCATTAAAATGTATAATTTAACTCAATAAATTATTTTGATTAAAAAATATTTTCAGTTAAAATATGGTTTTTTTCACTAATCACTCAAATATTTAAGTTATCAGAAAAAAAACAAAAATTTAATGAAACTAAATATATATGTCACAATTATAAAGAAGATGTTTTTTTTAAATTGAATATATAAATGATTCAAATATTGTATTTAAATAGGGTTCTCTATTAAAAGGCGGTAAAATTACATTTTTTTGAAAAATACTTCCTTTTTTGAAAAAAAGGAATTTGTTCTTAGATTATGTCAAAGAAACTCACGATAAGGATTCTCAAATTATAAAGATTATATAAAGCTCAAAATTCAGTTAATACTATTTATAATAGCTTTTGAATGGTTAGTTTGGTAAGTCGTGGTGCGCTTGAACTCAGTGTTGCGTGTAGTGCAACTTATTGAATTAGATTGAAGAAATAATGTACTATGAAATCTTATGGTGTTACATTCTCCCCTCCATCAATAAATTGATTCCTATCAATTTGAAATTTTTCTTGGAAAATAAAAGGTTGAAAATAGAAAATACCTTTGTGGGAAAACCCACATCGGATATTGGGTTAATAAAATTTAGTCTTAATAAGAGGAAAATGGAAATGAAAGGGTCACCATCAAATTATGATATCTATTAGGAGAACATTGATGGAAATTAAAGACACATAATTGGAGAAAAAACATAAATATTTATATGGAGTGATTGGGGTCATTAATCACAGACAAGTGTAAAATTGAGGGCCTCAAATCCATCAATTTATGCTGATTTAAAATATCATCGGTTCAATAAATTATAAGGTATTAGGATAAAAAAAGTTGGTTTTAAGATCCATTCCCTAAATTTTAAGAATTAATTTAACCATATAATAGGAGGGAAAAAATTATATATATATATACATGACAAGTCGAGTTTCAGTCTTCAATTAATTCCTACCACAAACTCATCTTTCACTCCAAAAGATTTCAAAAAAATATTCTATTTATCCAAATCATATAGGGTTCCCAAAATAATGAATTTATAATTCACCTATCAGACCCATTAATAAAAGAAACTACATTATACAATTCATGGACATCACGTAGTCCAGTGGTAGGCAATAAATCCCAATTGCACTATAGTTGTGGGTTCGATTCCTGCAGCTTTGTCTGACACGACGGGTTGTCACACGGTCTGCGTGTTGTCATCTTTATAACAATCCAAAAATAACCTTAACAATAGTATCCAATTTCAAACATAATCCATTAAAATCGTTATATATATCTAAAATACTTTAATCCAAACTCACAGTCCAAAATTTATAAGGAAGTTAAACACAATAAAGATCCTTTTTTCCACGGAATAACATTGAACACCTTCATCGTGTATTATTTTAAAACATGGAAACACCATTAATTACCATAAAAAGTTATTTATTACATTTATTCTCCCTTATCCTTTATATAATAATGGATATATTCTTTATACCAATAAATTATGAATATTCCAACAATGAAGAAATAAAAAAAACTATTAATCACTTCCACGGAAGTCAAGAATATCCAATATAATTTATCCAAATCAACCATATATTATTCCAAAATGACTACCTCATTATCAATACCATATTAACTATTACCATTACTTCAACCATATATTTTTTCTAAAATAATATATTACTATTAGCTCACTTTTCATAGAAGCGTAAAATCTCAAATCGTCAATAATATTGTACTGAAGTACAATCCTTATTTATCTCCATAATTCATATAACCAGTATATTGTTGATACAACAATGAAATGAAATAATTCTATAATAACAACATAAAAACACTAGTAATTACTCTTCATCTGAGGTAGTATCATAACTTGATTCTTATCCAATAGCATAATTTGTTATGTACTGTGATGACTGAGACATTATTTCGCGTAGTGTCCCAATGCCTTGTAGATGAAGAATTTTACATTTGAAACCTTTTTCTTACCCTTAAAATCATGTACTTATTGTCATTTTTTTTCCACACTTATAACAAAATTCTATTCCCTTCAAGCATTTACGAAGGTGATTCTTTCCACATTTGTCACATATAGGAAAATACATCTTTACCCTCTCCCCATTATCCATCTTTCTCTCTACCATCCTTTTCTTCTCTTGCTTCCCTTCAATGCCATAAGACTCAGAGAATTATTTACTTATCTTATTAACACATGATAATATTTCTTCATATGTTGAGAATACATGGGAGACTATCTCCCATATAAGTTTTTGCTTAATACCATGAATGATATGATCATTCTTTATATTTGGATCATACATATTACTGGAGTTCTCATTCCTTCTACTGGGATCCATTTCTATACAATGGAATACACTAGGTCTGTTTATGAATCACAATGAATAATTCTAAACTTATAAAATACCTAATGTAAAATGAAAAGTTTATGAATATAATCCGTAATCATAAAAATATTTTCTTTAAGAGGTATATACTCATAAATCCTTCATAATTATTTGTAAAGAAAATGAGAATTATCCTAAAAATATCCCATGGGAGTGTCGTGACCAAGAGGGCACCAAGGCCTGCTATCGTGCACCAGTTCTCATTCGAGTCTAGCTCAAAGAAGTGTTTTCGGGTTTCACCCCTAGGTACATCTGTGCTAGAGCCACCTCTACCTGATCGTATCCAGAAAAGAATGTATTTTTTTTGGAAAACTCACAAAATCTATACATTACCAAAATTCTATGACATTCTTCTATATTAATCCTCAATGTCTATATTAGGGTAATGTGCTCTAATCAGAGTTTATCTAAATTAAATTTCCATGTTTATTGCTAAACTTCCTCTAATACTAATTGTAACACACCAACCCTAGATTCCCGGAGCCGTTGAATTATTTTAATACATTTTCATGATTTCAAGAAATCAAGTCCCAAAAAATGATCAGTTTACCAGTCTAGGAAAATAGATTACATACATGAACGTTACATTACACTTTCTAACATACAACACAAAACAACCTTGGATAATGCCATTTTTCTCTTATCTTAACCCTACATCTCAAACATAAAACACTTCTTGGGTTCCTGGGAACATAAAACATAAGAAAGGGGTGAGCTCAGATGCTTAGTAAGGGTAAATAATTTAGCGGAAGCTATAAACTTTTAAGGAAAGATGTGTAATAAAAAATCACCTTCTGAGCATAAAATTGAACATAATATGGAAAAAATAAATCACACATTACCATAAAAACATGAACATGGATATTATACTAGTAAAATAATCACCTGTAATAACAAATTTCATAATGAGGGAATTTACAGTACCAGACAATAATTTATGTGTCAAGGCCTCGTGCTAGGACCTAGGGGCTAACAATAACTAGACCCCAACCCGGAGAGCCTCTGTAACTAGACTCCTACCCGGATAGACTCTGTAACTGGGCTCCAACCCATTGGGACTCTGTAACCAGACTCTAACCTGGAGGGTCTGCTGGAGCCGGACCCCAACCCGGATGGATTACTTTTACCAGTCCCCATCCCAGAACATACTAGTCCAACACATTCATCTTTAGAAAATGTTGAAATATAACATAAGCATTCGTATTAAAACAAGAATACTTAATGTCAATACATTAACAATAAACCATTAATGGCATGCAAATAACACATCCAGAGTCAAACATATCCCAAAATCCTTAAATAAAATATGGAATATTTGTATCATAATAAATCAACTTTAAACAAGTGTAAAATTTATCAAAGGATATTGACATAGATGAAATAAAAATATTTGAGGGAAATATCACTTTCTATTTTGAAATCATTTAAGAGTCACATAATTATAATGAAAACATTTTTTTTGAAAATATTCTTAAAAAAATGTAAGGGAAGCTTCGATGATGTTAAAATGGCAGAAAATAACTGCACCCGCTTTATAAGTTAAAAAAACATTCTTACCATAATTTTGTCGAAAAGGTTATAAAGTACATTGTTTGGAAAATGACGGAAATATTTCTTTCAAAAACAAATAAGGTCAAAAAAGGGTATAAATGACTTTAACCCATAGTCTATTAAATAGTAAAAATGCTTTGAAATACATTTTAAAGAAACATGGTTGTAGATGATAAAGAGATCCCAATAGATACTTATGTAAAAACAACAACGGATAATAAATAGATTGTGAAATTAACCCTTACCTTGCCCTTTTCCTTGGCCGAGGGTACGTTAACCCCTTCTTCATGGGGTTCATCCTTTTGACTTGATAAAAAGGGCTCCATAAGTTGGATTTCTGACCAAAGGAAGGCCTCTTGTATGAAGGGAGGAATGTTGGGAGGATATTTGGATAGATGTTGGCCGAGAAAAATGTCTTTGAAGGTGTAAATTTAAGAGAAGGGGGAGTTCTATTTTATTAGAGGGGTGAGGGGCACCTTAGGGAAAGATTGAAATATTATTTTATAATAAAATTATTTTCGGTTTTTAATGGCATCAAATTTACTTATTTCGAGCATAAGATGGGTATGGGTAAAAAACCTCTCAACCAATATTTTTTAGATAGGTTTGGGTCACTATATTATCCTTATATTCTAGAATTAACTCTTTGTTAATTAGTTTTACATTTACCATGTCTCTTTGTATTTTTATTTTATATGGTTAATAAACATAATATAAACTTTTACGGGACCCTCAAGTGGTTGATTATTTACATATATAATATTATTTAAGACATTTGGCTGATCCTTAGATTTTTAGGAACAGAATATCAATTAATAATAAAATATTTGTTTTAAAAACACTATTATGTCAATTTTGACAATATTTTCGATTTTTTTGTTAAATCCATAACAGAATTATTACATAGAACAAGATTAATTTAATCAACCCTAACATGTCATATTAACATATTAAATTAGTGCAATTTATAAAAAGTCTGAAATTACATTTATTTGGATATTTATAATATCAATTATTTTAATATTTAATTAATAAAGTAATTACTGCATCATCATTGTGTCATAAATATATTAAATTATATAATGGCTAAAAATTATAAATAAAATAAAATTATATAGGAAATAATTTTATCTTTCTAATGAATATTTATAGTTATATTTATCTAATGATTAACCCTATATTATAATTGATTAGTTATTAAACTTTGAATTTAATACTTTTAACTCTTCTATGAATTAAATAATAATAAATGTCCTAATCTACTCCAAGTGGACATAAATGGACATATTTTATTCCTAATTTTGTTTGTGGTCTAATAACACTTATCTAATAGAATTATTACATGTGTTAGAGTAATAATAATATCATTTTTACCTTTAATTACCCTATATACTTTTAACAGTGGTAAATAAAAGTCAAATGTTACTATTCACCAAAAATTATTTCTATCTTATTGAACCACATTTTACTTACTGATATCAAGCATTTCTCTCATATTTTTGAAATTGAATTAACAGAAGCGGTAAAATTATGTTTTATGCAAAATTACAAATGCTCCTATGAGGTGGGTAAAAACTGTAAAAAGTTCAATAAAATTTTTATATATCTAAACATATTATAAAATAAATCCAATTAATCACATTGAACATATATAAGTATTATGTATATATTTTTACCTGAAATAAATTTAAATAAAATAAATAATTATTTAAATAAAATTTCGGTTTTAAACAATAACTCAGTGTTTTTCACTGGTCATAAAAAATTGAAAGTTTTCAGAAAAATACAAAAAATTCACCCTAAGATAATTTTGATATTATGAATTCAAAAATGAAATCTATTTTAAAAACTTTAAAACATATAAATTTCATTTATTAATTAAAAATTAATTCCTGTTGTTAAAGCAAAAAAATGGGTTTTTAAAAAAGTAAAAACTATCAAAAGATTAACATGTTTTTATGACAAATTTGAATGTTAAATCACTTATAATGACCAAAATTTTATTAAATGGTAAAAATATAATCTATTTATACTTCTAAACCTTTAAATTTTATAATTTATCACTACAAATTATTTTGATTTAAAAAGTTGTCTTCAGTTAAAATATAGTATTTTTCACTATTCACCCAAATATGAATATTGTCAAAAAACCCCCAAAAACTAATTAAAACTAAATTATTATGTCCTGATTCTGAATAAGAAGTTTATTTTGTCAAATTTAATATATAAAAGTTTCAGATATTGGATTTAAAGAGGGTTTTCCATTAAAAGGCAGTAAAATTACATTTTTTTGAAAAATACTCCCTTTATTTGAAAAAAAAATGAATTGTTTCTTACATTATGTCTAAGAAATTCACAATATGGATTCTAAAATTATAAGGATTATATAATGCTCAAAATTTAGTTAATACTACTCATAACCGCTTTTGAACGGCTAGTTTGGTAAGTCGCGGTGTGCTTAAACTCGGTGTTGTGTGTAGTGCAAGTTATTGAATTATATTAATGAAATAACATACTATTAAATATTGGGGTGTTAAACCACATATCAGATTGATCTGTTTTCAATGAGTAAATGTCAAAAACAAATAAGTGGTGGATTTAAAATTATTTTACATCAATATGATGTTTTTTCTATGGTTTTGACCATTCCATAAACATTCTAGTGTTTTAAAACACTAAAAATGAATTTAAGGCCATAACAAATATACCATAATTCAAAACGATATGATATCAATGCCTAAATTTTAATGTTAAATCTATATTTGGTTTCTCAAGATATCGGGGAAATTTCATTTCATTTTCCTTGTTTTTACCCCCAAAACTTATTTTTAAAGTCTTTTGTACATTCTAAAAGTGCATACTGAGTAATTCCAACAGCAATTCACATTATATTAACATGTTGTATGATTTTAAATGTCATAAAAATCTCATTAGTGGTTTTCCAATGATTTCACATCAATTTGAGGCCTTTTTATATGGTTTTGATTCTTCCAGGTACATTTTAGTATTTTAAAACACTAAAAACATGTTTATAGATATAACAGACAAACCATAATTCATAATGGCATGCCATGGTTCATTTATTTCAAAATTAAATATACGGTCATTGTCTCATGATTTTGGGGAATTCCTACATCCTTTCCATAGTTTTTACCCCCAAAAAATTATTTTTAATGGCTTCTATACCTTTTAGAAGGGTTTATAGAGTCGAAACCAAGAAAAAAATATTGAATTGTTTTCAAACTTATAGATAATCATATATAATTCATTTTTGATATGTTGAAATAAAAAAATGTCATTACGACACAATATGTGGTTAGTATGAATCGAAATAATTCTCCTCTATATAAAAGTGTCATTTTAGTTTTATTTATGGATGTTGTATGTGTTCTATGAAAATTTGTGAATGGTCTATGGAATTTAGAATTTACCTTGGCGAGATGAGCTATAGTTTTGAAAATTTTCTCAGGGATCCTGCTGGTCATCTGCTGAAATATAGAAACTAAAGAATTTTCCGTTTTTGACTTCCACTGATGTTGTAGTAAGTAATGAAATTTCCCTACCAAAGATAACTACTGGATTAGTACATGAACCCATCCCCCCATACATGTATGAGATGCTCCTTTCATAAAACTATTCCAACAGCATCAATTTGGGAAACCAATGCTTATTTTGAAGGGTTCATATCCAAAAATTCTTGAATTTTAATCAGCCAATTCAAAAATATTAAAAATAATTTATAAACAACATAAAATAGACAATTTTATATAATTAATAATTTTTTCATTATTATTCATTATTATTTTAAAATTATAAAAACATAATATTTAAAATTATGTTATAACAACAAAAAAGACTTAAAACAAATTAATTGAGCCGGTTAGATGTATAAAACAATTCCAAATTAGCATTAATTGATCCATGTTACTTGATAAAATAATTGGGTTTATGGATTGTACGTTTTTATAATATAATTTTCATTATTACATGATTATGGTAATAAAATAATATTAAATGTTAATGAAAATAACATACTCTAACAACTTTCATAGGGTCATGTATGAAAGAATAATCAGGTTTCTTATGCACTTTAAACCTTAAATCTATTCGGCCAACAGAGTGACCTAATTTATTAGACTTTATAAAAAAATGAAAACACATTATAAAAATCCTTGAGTTATAATAAAATGATATAAATAATAATGAATAAAATATATACCAAAATTTTTCTTTTTCTAGAAAAACTTTCAGACCATGAAATGTGAGGAATGACTTGATTCTCATGATTCATAAATTTGTTTTAGATAATTCCAACAAAAAAAACATTTTAAAAAAATATAATTCTATTGTGTTTAATGTTATTAATATACTATAAAATATGCAATTACCTAATAAGATGTATCTCTTTTGATATTGGCAAAGAGAATCCATTTCTCATGATAAATGCCTTCAGACACTTTCTCATACATTTTTCATGATCTAAAATAAATTTAATTAAAATCAAGACATAATATCAATTTAAATTATCTCTATTTCTTGCACTAAATTTTCAATGTCATTGGGTGTGAAATGGAGTCAGGGACATCAAAATGAAAAAAGATCTTGAAATAAAAAAATATAACACTATATCGGTATATTATAAAATTTTCCTCTTGTCTTTTAATTTAGTTTACAAGGAATATTAAATTAATAATACCTTTAATTGAGTATTAAATACCTCATTTTTTCAAGCTATAAGAATATGCCTCAAATATTTATAATTAATGGGAAATATCACCATCTCATAAGCAAGATTCCCAAGAATATTTCCATAGATTCTGAAAGAGTCATCAGTAGTCACGCCGAACTCATCAAATGGAGTGATAATATTGAATTCCTTCAAGTAACATACATTTGTTGTGTTAATATTTATATCCCTTCTATAGTTTTCTTTATATGTTTGAAAAAATCATCAAACAATTAATAAAATATAATTTTTTTTGAAAAATTTAATACATACCAATAATAGAAACTATTCAAAATTCCCTATATGGAAGGTTGAAAAACTAAACAATCACCAATGGTGAATCAGGTGGTGGGATACCAATGAAATATGGGAAAATAGATAGATTTTTAGTAGTCTCAGTTACAAATAAATCATTAGGATCCAAAAAATATAAAGGTATTAGTGACATGCTCTGAGATGCTGACTGGATAGGATCCTTCCTTTTTTAGCATTACTACATTTCAAATGGTTACATTATATTAAATGTATAAAAATTTGAAACTAAAATCTTTTTACAAAAAATAATAGAAAAAAAAACATATATGTATGAAACACTTATCCATGAGCTTGTGTAATATATTTTGTTTAAAAATTTATAAATTCAAGTATCTTCATATTCATTATCTTTATTATTATCAACATCTATTGTGATGATTCATTCATTTTAAACCTATCTTGCATGTTATATTATTTAGATATTTTTAGGAAATATTTTTTTCAATGCTTGTTAGTTTATGAGGTTCACTATCACAAAGCACCAAATGATATTACTTGCACATATCATAAAAGTTTCTTTTCTTAAATTGTACAATAACACTCCAAATTTCATGTATTCCATAATCTACATAATAAAACATCTCTTCTTGAAAATCCAAGATAAATTGATCATGTTCTATATATTCACTGGTATCCATCAAGTGAGAGAATTTGATAGAAGTAAAATGTAACAAATATTTCATTATACCCCTATAAATGTTGACCCAATTTCATTTGAATAAGACAACAAAAAACTAGACATGATAGTTTAATTCAATTATATCATTCATCTTTCCATAATATCTCACCTTTGAAAATGTATATACACCATTATTTTGTGTTTTCTAGTCTTCTTCATGATAATTTTCACGAAACCAAAGCCATGAATATTGCAGGCATAAAATCTATTATCTTACCTTAGAGGACCAAAAGCCAAAAACTTCAAATCAATCAACATTTAATCTAAATTTCCAACATAAATTATCTAGAAAAAAAGATATATGTTGTTACTTTTAACATATAAAAAATAAATTCACATCAATAATATGAATATGAGTATATAATTACATGATGGGAGAACCATTCAATAATTTCCTTATAAAAAGTTTTTGTTGATACTAGTTCATTTAGAGCACAAACCCTTAGTCGCCTATTTTTTTATTCGTAATTATTTAGTAAATGTATCTACAATAACAATATTCAGTAACACATATCTCTGTTCTTATAGAAACATTAATTTAGTTAATGTAAAATTTGACCACATTCCAATTGTTCGTATGATATTTGGAAATACTGATGACTAATTTTCAGAATGAGAATTATTGGAGATGTCATAATCAAGTCCTGAAAGATTTAATCTAGTCTCAATCCTATCCAAATACCATTAACTGAAGGTCAATCACTCTTTAGTTTTGTAACCTTAAACAATAGAGCCTTCTAGTTGAGCTTTATTCCTCACATATGATTTCAAATGACCTAAGTACCAGATGAAATAGAATAAGAAACATATTAAAAAAATATACACAATAATATGATAAAATGGAATTCACAATTTAAAATAAAAAAATATAAACGTACCTATCAATTTGATACATTCATTGATACTATACTAGTTGAGTAATTTTAGCTTCTTCAACAAATTGAATTTTCAAATAAATCATGATTGTGAAGAATGAAGGTGTAAAAACATCTCCAAATGAAATAGTGTTAAACAAAATTATTTCATGATGTTTATCATGATCGGTTGGATTTATAGTTTTTCTATAAATCTCTCTAAAAATGTACTATACTGAACTATAACCATAATTAATTTTTTAGGAAAAGTATTGCACAAATCCAATGATAAAAACTGAGCTATAAAAATTTGGGAGTCATTACTATTGAATCAATGTAACATTATATTTATTAAGTCAACTAAACATGATATGTTCCTTGAATATCCATCTTTTAGTTTTACATTCCATAAATTTTACAGGAATACATCTTATTCATTATTTTAAATTATATGAATAGTCGAAATATACTTTTCATTTTCATTTTACCTCATACCATGCTTTATAATCATTGACTCTAAATCCTTAAGACCACTAAGTTGATCTTTCGATTTACCCTGCTCATTAAGAACACTAAAAAATACATTATCACAGAAATTCTTCTAAATATGCAATATGTCTATATTGTGACGTATCAAATTAAACTCCAAATAAGAAAGTTTGAAATTTTTTCTCCTTTTCTTACATTTTTGTGTTCCAGCTTCTTCAGATACTATACCTCATACCCTTTTCTCCATTTACATAAAATTAAGACATTTTCCAAATTCTTCAATGACATTAATTTAATTTACTAAGATTTATGAGCCTATGAACACCTTTGACGACTCTATTATTTTATTATCTCTATTGAATCATGTATTGTTAAAACAAAATTTATTAGAAGCATTAATAAATCAATGATGACACATAAAAAACCATTTTATACTATGAGGTAATCATTGAGGATCAAAATAAAAATTAATATCTAAACAAGCCTGACCAGTATAGGTGTTCCAAACAGATAAATTTCTTAGTCCATGAAATTCTCTAATTTTACACATTAATGTATCATGAAATTTCAATATTTTTCTCATTTAAGAATCACACTTTTCCACACCATCATCCCATAATTATCACGATTATTTTATTATAGGTTGAATTTATACATCAATATCATTTACAGTAAATTTATTTCTATGAATAATTATTGAAATAATGAAAGAAGTCTTATTTATACAAAACAGTTGAGGTAGATTATAGGGGATCAAAATAACTGGACAAATGCTATAATTAGCACTTAAGGTACCAAAAGAGTTAAAACCATTAGAAGACAATCCCAAATGTACATTCCTAAGATCTAAATAAAAATTTGGATATATATAATAAAATGTATTCCATGATTTTGAATCATTTAGATTTCTCATCAATCTATTGTTACTATCCTCAGCTTTCTACTTCATGTCGTATGCAGTCATAGACAACGTGAATAATCGTTGCATGTGTGGTTTCATAAGAAAGTAACACATTAACATTGAATGAGTTTTCTCCTTCTGTTTCTATTTATGTTTGTATTGATTTAAACTATCATTGTTTTTCATTGACATCCATCTTCTTATATGAAACCATGTGCATTATTCTTTATCAGAATCTTATCTCCAATAAATCATGCAATCATTAGGGAATATATGTATCTTTTTATAATCAATAACAAGTTTTTTGATGACTTCATTCATATCAGAGTATGACTTAGAGACCTTAGAATCACTAAATGCACGTTTAAGAAACACTAAAATTGTGGACATTTCCTTATCAGTAATTCCACATAGAAACTTGATATGATACAACTTAATTATAAAATATAACTTCTAATACTTGGAACATCTTTCATACAGTTCTTGTTTTCTATCTTCAAATAATTAATAAAAACCATTTTTTGGTCACTAATGTTTTGAGAAAGATTAACCTAGTGTGGATTAACTGAAGGTTATGTCGATCTATTAAAATCATGGACAATGTATTCTGCAAAACCAAATGAATAATTAAATAAATTTCAAACTAAAATATTCTCTTCTTGGTCACATTGTATTTTGTTGATATTATATTCATTATTTTTACTTTCCATAACAATTTATTAACCATTAAAAATCCAAAATACATATCTAACATGAAGCCTTTTCAATATATAATGCTCATATACTTTGTTTCTATTCAAAAATTTCCTGAATTTACAATTATAACACAAAAATTTTATTTTTCCATCCACCAATCTATTTTCAATTGGAAAGTATAAAAAAAATTTCAATCCCTTGGCATATCAAGGTGTGTTTTGAGGTAAATTATTCCAAATTTTATCCATTTGTATTAGATTGTATTCTCCAAATACAATCAGATATAAAGATATAAATTTTTAATCAAACAAGTAAAATCAAAATTAAATATCACCCAACATCACCATTGAAACTACCATGACAACTCTAATGGAGAATGGAATGAATAAAATAATGAACATTTTCTTACTAAACTTCTAATATATTAAAATGAATCAAATAAATTTTTATTTCTCAAAAAATTATATAAATTGTGAAATTAAATATATTACCACCACATTTTATCCCAATGAAACCCCACGAACATTCAAAAATATATCAAATATGTATTCCTAAATTGAGTGTTGGAAGATGAAGTGTCTTTCTCTATAAAGATAAAATTATTATTTTTATGTTAATGATGGATCTATATGGGATTGGATAAGACTGAAAAGCATGACATTTTAAGTTATATACATGCTTGAAATAATTAATATTTAATGATGGAAGTGTAGAAAACAAAATCCACATTAAAGATGATAGATATGTATGAATTTTTGATATTTTATATAAAGATGAAACTATTTTTATGGGAGAAAAAGATAATAGTGTATTATACCATTGTGTTTCAACAAAGGATGGTTCATTCCATTGAAAAACTAGCTACATTGATCAATGTCTAAAGCATTTCCCATGATCTAACCAAGACTCAGAGTACCATTTAAATATGAAAAGTATAATTTATTTGGATATCACACTATTTCATGCATTCCCAAAATATTCAAATCTATATGTCTATATTCTATTGAGCTTGTTTAGTGCGACTTAATGTTGTTCCATGAGTTATATAAATAAACTCTGTTCATATTACATCAAATCAGATGCTCCATTAATATGACACAAACATAAAAAAATGATGTTAACATAAATTTGAAAAATGTATATCGTGGGTTTCAAATCAAATGATAAAAAATTTGTAATTCCAATCAAAAAAACAGAAAAAAACTATACACTATAATTAGTTTTTTTTAAATAATGATTGTTAAAATAAAATCATTGAAACTATGTTGGCTATTCCAATTAAAAAATCATTTATTATCATTCATGTAAAACATAATCCTAACTACTATATCATTATCATGTATATTTTGTTAAACTAAATGATTCCTAACATATTCATTGAACATTAATCATTTTGTTAAATTAAAAAATGGACTAGTAAATCATTTTCAAGGCCTTTATCCTTAAATACAATTCCTGGGTTGGTGATGGAACCAGGTGTGACCCTAAACCATACCACCAATTAGTATTATGTTTTAAAATAGTCTTCACTATGTATATGTAAAAATTAAGAGGCATTATCATATATAAAACAAATTATAAATAATTAATAACTAATATAAACCATGAAATCATCAATGATCTAGATTCCATAATTGACTTATATAATAACCCAATTTATTTTTTAAAATTTAATACAAAATAACCAAAATTAATGATTATTATAACTACCAAAAATAATGGAAAATATAAATAAAATATTATAAACCAATATTACATATATACATTACTCTTTAATGAATGAAAAAAACTTTTATTATTTTTACCACCCATGATTTTCCATTTAATGCTACTCAATAATAGATTTAGGGTGAGGATGATGAAACTTTTAAGGGGGGTTTGCATTACCACCAAGAAGGGGATCCGAGATGGGGAGAGGGAGGTTGGAGAGGGTGGTCTATGTCACTATGGAGGAGGGGAACTGAGTTGGGGAGAGGGAGGTTAGAGGGGGGTTTTAGGGGTTGAGGTCAGAGGGGATTTTTTTGGGGTCTAGGTCTTTATTGATAAAGAATTAGGTAGGTCGAAGGGGAGGGGGGTTGGGGTGGGGGGAACGGGCGTGGCGGGGTCAAGGTCACCTTCGGGAAAGGTAGATGAGGAGGTTGGGTGAGGTCAGGGGTATAAAGGGGTTTGGGGACATGAGGAAGTGGGGGAAGGGTTGAATTTGGGGGGTTTTAAATTTTTTAGTGAAGGGTTAATTAAAACTACCCCTAATGTTCAAAATAATAAAAATATAGAGGTATTTTGATCCAACCACAACTATATTATTTTTTGAAACCCGATTTAACTTGCGGCGGTTACTAGAACTGCTGCTAATTAACCACAACTACGAAATGATTTTTTAGTGTAACCTACCAAAATAACTTTTTATCTTACTTATAAACCTGATATAATTGATGGTATTCCCCAAATACCAACTTGTGGATCCTTAGTAGTATATCTAACTGAGTTCTTTCCATCAAGTGGTAACCGCCTTAACCGATCACTTTTTTTTTTACTTCTTATTTTACCAATTATAAATATATGATATTTATAGTTAAATAATAAAGTAAGTATCCTAAAAATTCTAAATTATTATTATTATTATTAATCCACCATTATAAACCATCTTTCCAATCAAATGTGATGTGAAAGTATCTCTAATGCTTATGTATGACTTCTTATCTCCACGTAATGATATAATTCATTTACCATCACTATATTTTATAGATGGTTATTATAATGGGTATAATGATAATATATTATATTTATGAAATAATTATATCTTTTTAATGATAATATAATATATACCTTATTGTCTTCCAATCCATTGTGAAACGATAACGTCGTTCGTGCGTACAAGTGGACTAGCACCTCCACAACCCAATGTGGTTCATTTGGATTTGAATAATATATATGACTTATATGATATAATAATGATTACCAAAAGGTGAATTAATATTTCTGTTTCTTTCTTTCCATCCTTCGAAAAATGAAAACAATGTTCATGTGTACGTATAACTTACTATCTCTATGAATAGTTTAATTCATTATTCTATCTATAAAATTTATGGATGATTATAAATATATATATATTTAATATATATTATATTTATATTGTGAAGAAAATTCGGTAGATAATATAACCATTATCAAAGAACAATTATCAAAACAACGAAACCAAAACATACATAAAATAAAAAACAATTATCACTCGGAATAATGATTTTACTAAAGACCTGTTAATAAATAGGTGATATGATTTTATAAGTAAATCCTATATGGTATGATATATATGTGAATGGTTACTTAATAAATATATAATAATCTTATATTTACTATAGAGGAGGTTCAAACACAAAAAAATGAAGTCATACCTGAGGTAAGAGTTTTTATGTTACAATCTCATTATTTATATGTATTTTTTGTGATTAAGTTCTCATAGTGATATATTAAGATATATATTTCAAGAATATAAAAAACGTTCTTCAACTAATATTATTTATTTTAATGTTACTCCCATTTAACTGTTGCATCTAATAATCAACCCCCGAAGGCAGTGGTTCGACCATCTTTGGAGGATTCTGTTGCAGCTGCGAGTCTATTGTAGAAAGTGGTTCTTCTCAAAGATCTTCCCACCAAGAATCACTTTGATCCATTGCTTGTAGTATTTGGATGGGTACCTCTGATTCTAGGTTGAGGAATGGCACTCTTATGCTCTGTTTTTCTACTAAAACTTTTACTGAAGCCTCAACCCTACTTAAATGGTCCCTTATGGCTAGGTTTGGTATTGATAAGCCTCTGATTGCTCTTTTTCAGAACATTGTTCATGTGTGGAGTTTGTCTCATCCAGAAATTATTTTGGAGATTAACCAAAAATAATTCCTAATTATGCTGGATTCCCAGGAATATTTCATCCAATATTTGGCTCAGAGCCCCCGCTCGATCAGTCTACGGATTTTTTCCTATCTCGATGGTCTATAGAGGTCCATTGGGGTAGGGATCCCTTCGTGGAGGAGATTTGGGTTCACCTTCCTGGTCTCTTGCTCCCCTTCAAAAATCTGATGTTCTTGGAGAAGACCAAAAACTACCTCAACTAATTTCTATGTGTGGACGACAGTGATCTCTGGCTTCTTGACACAGCAACAACCCAGATTTGTGTAGTTTTGGATTTTATTACTTTTATTCCACCCCATATGATCCTACTGGTCGAGGGATCTATGGATTTTATTCATACCATATTTTGTACATGAAAACCTTGTTTCTTTAAAATATATCATCTCATGGAGAACTCAGTAGAGGAGTGCAGACAGAGCTCTTCCTATAGAGAAAAAAGCACAAGGTGTAAAAGTATGCACACACACTACTAAAAATGTAATAATGATGAAAGGAATAGAGAAATATAAAAGTGTAGACTTCAGAAATTCTCGATCTATTGTAATGTAGCTTGTGAATATTAATTTGAATATTCAATAAATCTTTTGTCTATCTCTCTTGAAAAATTCAAAAGAATTGAGTGTCATAGACTCTTGTTCTTGAATGGATAAAATCACTAGATGTAATAATGTAGTTAGAATTCCAAGTTGAGTGTTTTTTTGGTGAGAACTTCTTGTTTACAATTAGGTTCAACTCTATATGTGTTCACTATGTTCAAGATATCATATTTATATCTATAAACATCATCCACAATTTCATCTCTATATTACATTAGTGATTATACTTTTATTTTTATCAGTAGTAATAGGAATATTCAAATCCTCTTTGGTTCCTCATACTACATGTCTGACACTTACTTAAATTCATTATATTGAACATTTAAGAGGAAATATTTATAATAATTAAAGGAATTAAATTCGATAATGTAGACATTAGAATATATTTATTCAGAAATAAATATAATTCACAAGTTTCAGTAGCTTAGTTTAGCAGTCTCTTGATTTCTGGAGGTATGTGGTTCTAGCAGCATGACACAAGTGGTATCTTAGACATAACCAAAATTTCACTTTACTAGTGGTGTTTGGTCTAGTGGTGTCTTATACGTGGCCAAAATTATAGTTTGGTGGTATGACACTAGTAGTGCTTCATTTTGCGGTATCTCATACATAGAAAAATTTATGTTCTTGTGGCATGAAATCCTTGTGGTGTGTTGTATGAAAACGTCTCATAATTTATGAGTTTTCCATGCTGACAGTGAGTCATGGACAAGAATGACTCGATTTGGAAGTGTCAGTCTCAATGGTATCATGCCCATAACAGTAAATACCAATGACACAAACATAGAAAATTTCATCTCTTATCTCAAATTAATGGAATACATAAAGAAAACCATAAATTCATTAATATCCTTATAATCTTGATTTTGTGATCATTAAAACAAGGAAGTAAACAATCCCCCCCCCCTTTGTGATAAAAAATCATGGCATCAAGGAATATTATAAATGTAAAAATAGGTCATCAAAGGTAATATAAATCATGTCATAACAGTCACACTATGTGCAGATGGTATTAAAGAAAAAAATAAGAAAAAATAATTATCAAAGGTAAGTATCATGTATCGAATATAGAAAGATTAAAATAAATACATAGTATAAATGATTATATAGAAACATGACTGTAATAAACTAGAAATTCCCTACACCATAAATTTCTCTAAAACAAACAAAAATAAATATGCCATAATAATTCTCCCCTAGTGGTGTTATCAAAATTGTAAAGATCAACAAATTAAATATTGGGAATTTAGTAAGAATAAAAAGACTAATAGTTTTGAAAGGTAGACAAAATTATTATGAAAAAATGTATTACATACCAATTCATATTAACGAAATACATTCTTATACAAAAATAGAAATGTTCAAGATGGTGCAGAGGGATCCATTGGTGATTTTCCCTGGTAACACCTAATCTGAGAGAGACCTCAAGATTAATAGGAATGGAATATTAATCCAATTATATGGCACCATGAATATGAATATGTGGCTTCATCATATTTATAAAATCAAATATAATTTGACTACCACATTCCATTACACTGAATAAATAAGCCTTCTCTTTCATAAACTGACTCAACATCAGATTTATTTCTTTTAATTACCTTACCTTCTCTTTAAAATATTGATAAACTGGAGGAATCCTTAAATTTTGTGCAATGAAAATGAAATTTTCATCTATTGAATTCTTTGTGTAAAGCCTAGATAGATAACACTTGATAGCCTTGGTAATTGTTTCTTTAGAAGCACACATATCATTAGCATAAGATCTTATAATAATGTATTTAGGATATAAAATTTGCTTAAACTACCTAATAATTTCCAAAGGGATCATAGGTTCTCCACTTTAGGGTCTAGTGGAGGTAGTTGCAACTTCTTCTTTGACAATGGTTCTGAACTAACCAACATCCACTAACGAATCGGGAGTATAAGTATTTAAAGATGAATCCTTACAAATTTATATGATTGCATCACTAGGGGAAGAAAATGTTGACTTCAAGTCTTCAATAATAGCCTTGATAGATTTCAATTGACATCCTATCCTCTTATTCCCAATCTCAATTTCTTATATGTGATTCAACATCTTTGGTTGGATACATTGTATCACAAACTAAAAACGATATCTATAATCCTTTTCACTATGTTTGGTTTGAGGAGGAGACAAACTTCTCAAAATCTCATTGAATTGTGAATTTAAAATTTCACCAATAGCATGCAAGTCACTCCTTGTTACCAAGTCATCCTGTATAACAGGAGAAGTTGGTGCAGCAGGTGTAGGTTTAGGTTCTGAAGTTCTAATTGAAGAAAATTTTTCAAATAAACCTTCAAAGTCTTATTGATCAATAATAAATTCCTTAGGATCTCCCTCATTTCAAACCATAGCTACACCATTATTTGGTGGACTCCTTACAACACTGTATTACTTTTCCCGTTGTTATTCCATAGTATCAACCCATAATTATAGAAAGACAACAATGATAGATGTAGTGGAAGGAGGTTCCACACCACTAAGTATATATGACACTTCAAGACATATAAATCCATTGAAAATCTGTGCAGCTGTGGTGTGTTTAACAGTGAAAGGTTTATCTTCTATATGTTTATCAATAGGTGGTGCCACTATCATATGAGAATAATCCTTTTGGCCAAAAATAGTAGATTCTACTTCCATGCGACTTTCAACTAGAGTTTCATCAGTAGCCAAAAAAATCAATCTATCCACCATTACCATGATTAGAATAATTCATCATCTTTTTATCTTACTAAGATATATTATATTCCACAACAAAGATAACAATCATATGCTCAACCAAGGTAGAATCATAAATTGTTTGATGAGTGGAAAAATTGTTGGCCTCAACTCTATCAGTCACTTGACCTTCATGAAAAATCTCTATGAATAGGGATTCCTCCTCCTCAAAAAATTCAACTTTCTCTTTTTAACTTTGGGTCTACACCTCTAGTCAAATATGGTTTCTATAAAGATTCACCAGGTGAGGTAAGAATTTCTCAAGGCATCTCCACTTCATTTATATTAATTTGGCCACCTACACCATTAGGGCCAGATTCATCATCATCATCATCAATTCTAGAATCTGCGTCCCTTTCATTTTCATTACCATTTCACCATTTTTCTTCCTCCAATTCATTAAAATTCTCATCTTCATTATTATATTTTGTACTACTTTTGAATCGATCTTCTCCTGAAACCTCTATTTACTATTCATCACTTTTAACGAGCTTTCCTCTTTTTTTAGTCTCCTAGGTGGGATAAGAGATCCAAATGTAATGGGAGAAGTTTTGGGAGACAAGTTAGGATCACTCCAATCATCAATAGAAGGTTAATTTTCTTCTTATTCTAAAAAAAATCTTCTTTATCATCATCAGAGTATTCAAATATTTCATCAGGCTCAAGACATGGATCAACAACCTCACACAGCCTGGTTTGATGATCAACTGGGTTAAACTGAGTGTATAACTTATCATTATCTCTAACCCAATATCTCTTACATATATTCTAGAAAATCATAATCCTTGAAAAAGTACCTCTTGAAATATAGAAACCACCATAATATATAATAGATTATTTATCCTCACCTATTAGGCCCTTGGCCTTTAACATGGAAGAAATGGACTTGGGGTCGACCAAGTAATTGGATCCGGATGTTGTCATTATCATCTCACACATGTACACCATGAGATATCTATATAAATATTTATTATCACCCTCTTTATTAAGATATATAATTTAAACATCTTGGCACCTTAGAGTTATGAACTCACCCTTTCCTGGGCATAACATGTACTACAAAAACTTTAAGAACAGCCTACATTCCCCATCAATCTCTGAGGCAACTGGTCTTCTAGTTATTCAATCTCCTATCAGTTCCGAAAATTCCTATTGATAAATAAATATATCATTATCCTTAGTAATGGTACCTTGGTAATTATCATATATTTCTTGATGGGGTACATCATAACATTTAGCTTATTTCATTGATGAAAAAACTATTAATATTCCTTTGACACAACTTCTTAACCAATCAAAACCATCCTGATCAAAGGAGAATTCTACATTATGAAAAAATTAATAAACGAGATTAGGGTAGAAGGGTCTCTTGTTTGATGAGAACTAATCTAACCATCCTTGGTTATGGAGTACTTTGTGTAATAGATGCTTTCAAGAAAACATCCACTTCGATTCGACTTCTATTTAATCAAATAAAACTATATTGGAATGTTCATGATTAACCGGTGCAATTGGATAAGGTAAACTCAGTTCTCTCTCGTGCTTCATAGAATATCACAACTTTTTTGGTGATTATGTGGATGGGTGCTTCATCCTTGGCATGCAGATTGGTTTGGTTTGATTGGTTGAAGGCTAAGAGAAATGTTGTAGGTTTGAAGGTTCAGAGAAAAGCTATAGATCGGTGATCGAGAGTATCACAATGGGATCATGGTTTTTTGGAAATAGATATAGAAACATTTTTTTATAGTTTGGGATTTAGGTATACAAAAAAAATTAAATAACACTAACAAATTATGATTTGATTTGGGGAAAACATACATATCAGGTTATGAAAATAAACAATAAAAATATAAAACCGGTGTTTCAAAAAACATAGAATTAAATAATTCAAAAAGGAATGAGACAACCAATGGAATGTAAATCACAATGGTGTATCAATCACAATAGGGATACAACTCAATGGTTAAAAAACTACAACAATGAGATAAACATGACGGTGTGTCACCAAATGGCGTGGCACTCAACAGTGTGCCACCCAATGGCATGTCACCCAATGGCGTGTCACCCAATGGCGTGTCACCCAATGGCGTGTCACCCAACGAAATGTCACCCAATGTTGTGTCACCCAATGGCATGCCACCCAATGGTGTGTCACCCAATAATGTGTCACCCAAATATGTGTCACCCAACAGTGTGTCAAAATTCTATGTCTTAGTAAATATATCATCCAACTGATGTTTTGCACCAATAAATTCAAGAGTGAAATATTCTTTTTGAAAATTATCTCGCAAAAAGAAATGTCTTATAACCATATGTTTTATCCTTTAATATAAAATATAATTTTTGAAATGTTAAAAAAAACTTGTTTTATTTAAAATTTGAGACGCATAGGCCTATTTATTTAATTAAAAATAGTATAGGAGAGGAACAAAGCAGCAAGAAAATACAAGGTAAAGAGTAGGAAAATTAACCTGTTTTAGAGCAGGTACTCATGATGTGGTAAGGAAGTCTTCCTCTTTTGCCGCGGGAGTGGCCTCCCCTCCTTCCAGACTCTGCATACATCCATTCTCCACAATTATAATCTGGAGATGTGTCTGCAACATTGGATGTAGTCGTTGTGGGGGTTGACTCAAAATCACTAAAAATGGAAGAAAGAAACTCAAATAGATTTGATACATTGACATTACTTATTACCTTCTCATTAGTCATTGTAATATCCTACATGGGCTTCGTACCATCCTTCTACAAAGAGTTTCCATTCCCCTCCAACTCCTACATGTTAGTGCTATGAGCACCCTCTTCTTTGCTGCTGGTGGACAAAATACCTTCATTATCCAGCGTGTCAGTGTGAACACCCGAGACCTGTAGTGGAGATGGATCCAAAACCGCCTCATTATTTCCTTGCATTATACTATTATCACCATTTATAACTTGAAATTTGGTCTTAAACTTATCTTATGTTGTAGCAACAATCATTAACTTAACTTTCCTCGATTTAAGGGAATAAAACTCATGCCTAACCCTATCATCCGCAGCCTCTTGTGCTGAGCGTTCCCTTTCACATTGACTATCTTCAGAGTCATATCCATTTATTTTATTATCCATTCCTCTAACAAAATCATCTTTAAAATAGATTCTTCCCTTATTTTGATTACTTCCTTCAGTGTTATCAGCCCAGCTTGTTCTGTCCACTTGTGGAGAGGAATCAACCCTTGGTATTAATAAATCTTGTGTTTTGATAGTTTATGAGGAAATGTAGGAATTGATATTGATAGTATTATAAAGTTTATTTCATCCAAAAAAATTGTGCACAAAAACAACCACTGGATATGTATTCATCATTAGTAATTGATAATTTTAAAAAATGTTTCTTATTACTATACTATCAAACTAGATACTTTCCAAAAGTGTGATGTGTTTCAGAATGTTCTTTTTCTATCTATCTTGAATTTACTAAACTCAGCATCAGAATAACTCAATAAATAAAATTCTTTTCCTATAGGGAAAAGAAATCCTAAACCGGTTGTATACTTGAGGAATTTAATTTTTTTTATTGGAATTTAATTGTGACTCTTTAGGGTTTTATTAAAAATGATCACACATATAAACACTCAACATAATATATGGTTGGCTAGTAATAATGTACAGAAGACTACCAATCATACCTCTATAACTGTTTTGATCTTCTGGTTTCACAGCTTCATCATGATACAATTTACAGGTTGTGATCATAGAAGTATAACTACTCCTAGTGCTATCTAAGTTAAAATGTTTTAAAAGATATTTTAAATATTTACATTTATTTAAAATAATTCCTTCTTTGTTTTGAAATATATGAAATTATATAATGAATTTCAGTTCACCCATTATACTCATTTCAAAATCATTTTGTATCATTTCATAAAAATAAGTACATAATGAATTTCTTTAAGATCCGAAAATAATATCATCAAAATATGTTTGGACTTATAAAACATATATTGAAATTATTTTTTTAAAAATCATAGGATCAACTATAAATTTTGTATATATTTTTTAAAGAATTAAATTTCTAATCCTATCATAACAAGAACTAAAAGATTGTTTTAAATCATATAAATATTTTGTTAATTTTAAAACATGACTTAGAAAGTGAGGATTTTGTAAACAAGGGGTTTTTTATACCAAAACATACTCAATTATAAAACCATTCAATAATTCACTCTTGACATATATTTTATAATGCTTTAAATCATGAAATGATATATATGTAATAAGTATTCTTATAGATTAAAATCTGTATATAGGTGAAAAGTTTTCCTCATAGTCTATTCCTTCCTCTTGACTATAACCTTGTGCAAAAAGTCTAACCTTGTTTCTAAATCCATTTTATGGCTCACCAACCTTGTTTATGAACACCCATTTAGTTCCAATAGTAAAGGTATCCTTGGGTATATCTAGAATTTACCAAATTTTTTTCTTTCAAATTGATTCAAGTCTTCTGACATGTCTATTACCCAGAATTCATCATTAATTACTTCATTGATGTTATTATGTTCAAGATGAGACAAGAAATATTGAATATCAACATCATTCCTTAGATAATATCCATTTTCTATTCATCTATTTGGGTCTCCCACAACAGAATCTATAGAATGGTACATAATGGATCTAACAACTATAGAAAAAGACGGGCTGGTCAGCTTTGGATTTTCATGTTCATGTTATATAATTTCTATAAATTCATCAGTACTGGATGATATTTATTTTTGTTTTATAGTAGATTTCAAAGGTTATAATTTATATTTATATCGGATAGATCATCCTTAATGTTTAATAGAGAGGTATTAGGTTCATGTGAATCAGTTTCCTCAAATTTTACATGGACTTATTCCTCCACAATTTTGGTCTTCTTATTGAAAACTATATAGTCTTTGCAAGAGATTTAATAAAAAATAAATATTACTTTATCAATTTTTGAAAAAAAATTATCAAATTATCCTTATTTTTATGATTAAAGTCTTTTCATCCAAAAACTCTAATGTAAATAACCTTTGCTTTCCTATTGTTCCACATCTCAAAAGTGACATTCTTAAGGATAGGTCTGATCAAGACTCTATTGATAATATAAAAAGCTGTATTTATAGCTTCTTCACAAAAAAATATGTATATCATACACATTTAACATGATATGGGATATCTCTTGTAAAGTTCTATTTCACCTCTCTATAAATCCATTATTCTGAGGGGTCCTAGGAGATGATATGTTATCAGTGTAGCCATTTTTTGAGAAAAAGATTTAAAATATTGGTTCTAAAAATCATGGCCATGATATCTCTTTAAGGTATTAATCCTAAGTACACTATGATTTTATATAGACTTAGAATACATATTAAAGTAAGAGAAACTTCCCTTTTATGAGATATAAAATATACCCAATTATATCTAGAATAGTCATTTACTAGAACGTAAACATAATGATTCCAATTAAGACTTGAAACTCTATAAGGTCCAAAAAATCCATGTGAACCAATATGTGAGGTTGAGAACATGACACATATTTGTTTAATTTAAATGAATGTTTTTCCAATTTCACTTTTTGATTGGGCTTATAAACCATGTCTGTTGGGAAATCAAGCATCGAATGATCCCTAAATAACCCTTTCCTAGCTATCTACCTAAGTGAGTGAATGTTTTTATGAACTTTTCTCACATACCAAAGCCACAAATCTTTGTGAAAGGCACATAATCATGAATAATTTTTTGAAATCAACGAATTTTAATCAACAACATAAACATTATCAGTTCTCGAAGTAGTAAAAACTAAATCATTTTTAGAATCATAAATATTGCATGAATAATTTTCAAAATTAACATAAAAACCACCATCCTATAAGTGATAAATACTAATCAGATTATATTTTAGGCCACCAACATTTAATAATTTAAAAATTTAAACTTAATTCTTATTACTAATCAATCCTAGGTTGATGATATTTACCATTTCATTATCACCAAAGGTGACCTGGACACATTCAACATTAATTAGGCTATTGAAGCATGAATAATATCTTATTATACGACACGAACAACCATTGTACAATTACAATATAATTCTACTGGAGAACATCAAAAAAAATTCCTATAAATTATGTTTTAAACAAGAGATGATTTTGGTACCCAAATCTATTTGGGTACAGAAATGTAAGTAATCAAAAATTTGGGAACCCATACATTCCTAATGGGTTTCTTATAAACATATTGAATAATTTTTGAAATAAATACCCTGTTCGGACCCTTAGAAAAAATGTTTTTAGAATAACACTGTGGTTTCTACTTAGGAACAAAAGAAATCATTGTTATTTTCCTCTGCCCAGGTTGATATCCAATTCAACAAACATACATTGGAGTAGCTTACTTACCTAAAATTTCTGTGATTTTCTCTATACCATTTGTAAAATTATCTATATCATTCATTAATTCCTTATTAAAATTTTTAATTTCAATGTTAACTTTAAGTAGTTGATCATTTCCGGCCTTTTTATAGAAAATTTAGATTTTCTATTTGTAGATAGAGAATGATTTGTTATTAAAACATTATAGTTATCCTTTAGATCATTAATGGTGTCTTCCAACATGTTAAAATATTCAAATAATTATTTATTTGACATATTATCATCTTTATTTTGTTCATTAATAGAATTATCATAATTAGGAACATGCAGAATATTAGAAATAAGAGAAGAAACAGATACCTCACAAAACATAGTCATGAAACACATATTTGATCGGTCTATATTATATTCTAGTTAAGAATATAAATCAATGGATTCATTATCAAAAGTATTCTAGGTTGACTTCATATCTTTTTTTATATTATATCATTTTTCTCATATTTCATTTTATACAAAATCTTTGGACAATCATACTTTATAAATCCTTTACTCTTTCATTCATATAAGACAACTTGTTTTAAATCATCACCCTTATTCTAATATTTCTTCCAATTTACTATATTTACATACTTCCCTTTGTATTTTGGATTTTAAAAATACTTTTTTCTTCTTATAGAACTTATTAATTATTCTGTCTAGATGATCCATCTCCTCATAAATTCCAGAAGAAGATTCAATATCAATTGATCTTATAGCTTTGACTTTCAGTTCATATTTTTCTTTTATTTGTTTAGATATAGTTCTCTTGAATACTATTTAATTTCTCTTAGGATCTTCACCGTCTTTATGATTTACCTTTAAGTCCTCTTCACACATCATAATATTACCAATTAAATACTCGAATAGAATATTTCTAATATCACAATACTCTATGATGGAGAGAGATGTTCCTCTCCATCTTATAGTTATACATCTCAACAAACTCATAATCTAGTCTCTACCATATACTAGTCTTCCAAGTGAGATCATTGTGTTGAAAATTTCATTAATCCTGAATTAAATTTCATAAATAGGTTCATCATGCTTCTTTGTAAATTTATAATATTTAATAGTATAAGTATTAATACTTATATACTTATTATTGGTAGTTCCCTCATGGGAAATAACCAAAGTATCCCATATCTTATGATTATTTTTACATAATGAAGTCCTATTAAACTGTTCATATCGTAGTGCATAGTAAAGGGTATTCATGGAGTTACAATTATTATTGTAATCCAAATTTGTTGCATCATCCCAAGTACTTAGAGTTGTATTATTAATAACATATTCATCTTAATTAGAAGACCAAATGTCAAAACCCATGATTTCTATATACATTATCATCTTAATATCACATTGAGCATAGTTATTTCTATTAAATAAAAATGTTTTGTTTATAGTAGTATATTCTAATCTAGAATTCATTTAACAAAATAAATTTAGACATTATAGAAATTTAATAACTTTAACACTTAACAAAAATAACAGTTGAAAAAATTTGAAAACAATAATACCAACGAAATCAACTCCTTTAATACCCAATGTTTTTTAGATTGAGTATCTCAACATGGGGGTTAATTCATTACCTAATAAAATTTTCCATTATAAATGGATTATTTTGATATCCGCAAAATTTTTAAATGAAACCCAATTTATGAAAATATGTTGTGTGATATAAATCTTAATCTTTTTAAATTTTTATCTAAATATTAATTTGGTCTTGGAAGAATAATATATAATATTATAATATCCATTGAAATCCATTTACAAGATAAAAATTCTATATTAATAGAAATTGATATAAACTATCAAAGTATATATATTTTTTATAGTAATTATTTTTCAGTTTTATATAATAAATAAAGTAAAAACAACTAAAGAACACATTGTAAAGATTGAATAAAATAGGTTTAGATTCAAGTTGATACTTATTCTTCTCTACTTAGGGATCACCTACCCCCAATAAGTTTATAAAAATAAAAAAGTTTATCCACAACCTTGATCATATTTTACAACATTTTAAAGCAATCCACGTTACACACGACCTCTTCCACAATTATACATGGCTGTAAAAATGAGTAGGACACATAAGAGACTCTACGATTATTATCTATGGGAGTAAAGGTGTAAGAAGTGATGAGAAGATATTTATGTTTCTTCCAGTTCAGTATAGGAGTTAGTGTGAGTGTGATAAAATAGAGTATGTACACACAAAACTCAAAATGTAATAAAGATAAATGAAATAGATTAATCTAAATTGTAGAGTTTAGAAATGACTGGTCTGTTTCAATGAAACTTGTGACTCATTATGTGATTCTACAATAAATCTTCTTGTCAGGTTCTCTTGAAAATTTCAAATGAATAGAGTGTTAAAAAAATTTATTCATGACTGGAGAAAAGCACTGGATATGATGATGTAGTTTGGCTCCCCATTCGAGGGTTTATAGTAGGTGATCATTTATTTTTAGAAATTAGGTTTTATTATACATGTGTTCAGTAAGATTGAGTTGTCGTCTTGATATCCATCTACATCATCCACTATTGAATCTCTATATCTGAATAGTGAGTCTACTTCTCTTTTTATTATAAGAATCATGAATATCTAGATCCTCTATTCTTCCCCGTACTGCATGTATGACTCTTACATAAATGCGTTATGTCAAAAATTTAAGATAAAATCATTAAAATAATCATTGGAATTAAATTAGATAATGTAGATGTTAGAATAAATTTATTCAAAAATAATTATAATGAAATAATGGTGGTTAGTTTTTGGGTGGTGTCTCAAAGTATTATGGTATCTGGTCCTAGAGGCATGACACTAGAAGTTCTTTATACTTGGAAACAATTACATTTTAGCCGTATGAAACTTTTGGTGCCTCATCTAGAAGTATCTCATATTTTTCAAAATTTATCTTCTGGCATTATGGAATCCTGATGGTGCGTCGTTTGATGGTGTCTCATACATAGCGAGATATCCATGCTAATAGTGAGTCATAGACTATGATGAATCGAGCTGGTAAGGTTAGTCTCAACGGTGTCTCATCCTTATCAGTAACTGGCGGTGACCCAAATATAGATAATTTCATCACATATCTAAAATAAATGGAATTATTTTATAAAACATGAAATTCATTAATATCATTAGAATAAAAATTTAGTGATCATTAAAATAATGAGGTCATTAATAACTTTATTCCATCTAGAATATCCTCGCATGTATTTCTTAGTATACATCTTGGATTCCTAGGGAAATGAAACCAAATATGGGTGATCTCAAATTCTCATTAATGGTCAAGTAAAGTTGTAACAATAATAAATCATTGAGAATATTAAATATGGAAAGTTAATAATTGAAGGAACATTATATGAAATCAATAAACTGATAAGTAAGTTCATAAACAACAAGGAAATGAAAATAACTTGAAAAACATTCTTTTCTAATAACAGGATAAGTAAGAATCAATATGCCATTTTAAGAAACTGAAAAACATGCCACATAATAAACAAACTAAGAATAAAATGCATCCATAGACTTTTTAATATTGAAAATATAATGGATATTAAAAACATAATCAAAATATAATAAATTATTATTTATTGGACATCATGTCTCAGGCACACGAAAACCTATACCGTCAAGACCCTTTATAAGAGAGATTGAAACTATAGGTCAAAACCTATATAATTTACATAACAAATTTGACTCATGAAAACCTATCAATGGATGAAGGGGATATATAATGTTTGAGCGCCACCTATCACTTCATTTCCAAAGTATTCCTTATATGGAATAATAGATTTAATTAATAAAAAATTTGACTTATCAAATATCTATATGTAATACAGAATATATATTTATCAACTTTTCCCCAGTTAATCAAATAAATTTCCAAGTAAACACCATATATAAAATGATATACAGTTTAAGAAAAAAATTTACCCATAATAAATGATATGGATAATTAGAGTAAATTCAATGTCTAATGATCATAGGAAATTTAATATTTCGAGGGGACTGACAAAAGAATCAAGGAAGTCAATGTGAATACTATACTTGGTGAGATAAATCATAAAACATTAAGAGTAAGAATAAGGATGATATCAATACAACATATCCCAAGTGGAGTATAAATAATGGTTTTTGACATTTATTAATATAAATATGATAAAAGATATATTAATAAAATTATTAACGAAAATATACATTCTGTTTTGAAAAATATTATAAAAATCATTTTACCTGAAAATCAATTTTAAAAACATTTTATTTAAAAATTATCATTTTAAACTAGCAAAGGAATATTCAAATAAATTATAGTAATAAAATATTTATATGTCGTACGATGTAAAATAATACTCCATTTTCACAGTAAAAAGGTTATCAATATTCCTTGTTCACAAAGAGAAAATAAGATTACTTTGAAAACATTGGTAAAAGGAAAAAATGTTAAAACATTCGTTAATAAATATTTTGTAATGGTTAAAATTTATTTTGAAAATCTTTTTCAGAAAACAACGTGCTTATAAGAAAATATGCTCTTTGACTAAAGTGATAAATAAAGTTGGGTTTTCTAAAAAAACATTTTCTAAATCATTTTAAGTACCAAAGAGTGGAAAATTGATACTATTGCTTGAAAAACTTCATGAATAACTAGAGGTGAATAAAATTAAAAAGTCTATTTAAAAATTATCTAATAATTTCAACTAATGGAAATTAAAGGGTAAACAATCTTGAACAAAATGTAATTGTGAAATAAACCCTAAAAACGCCATAACATTGATTTGAGAATCAATCAATAAATATATTGTGTGTGTTAAATATAAATCCACATAAAATAAGTGTAAATAAAAAAATATCTAGTAAAAATTGATTACATACATAGCCTTATAATATTAATGAAAATGAGTAAGTAATATTATCCAATGAACATAAATTGGGTTATGAAATTATTTTCCACTTGGTAACACTTAATTCAAATCCACATAGATGAAATAATTGAAATTGAAACACAAAATATCATGTAGAATGAATAAACCATGATATTATATATATAAGTGGAAGTATGTGCACTATATATAAAAAATTAGGTTCACAAAAATAATTTATGTCTCAAAGAATACAAATACCATTAAAAGATAATTTAAATTCTTATTAAGGAAAATAATCTTTAAAAATTTCAAAGGGTCCCATTCAACTTTGAAACATTTGAATCATAAAAATCATAAAGAAATAAAATTACCTGAATGTTTTATATAAATTTAAGAGTAAATAAATTAGGATATAATATATAAAATGGGGAATTACATACACACAAAAATAAGTAAGTGGTGAAAATTACATTTATCTCATAGATGTTAAAAGTGAGATACAAATCTGAAACCCTATATTTCTTTTTAGGTGAACATCATTTAAATTAATGAAAAATGGTTTTAGAAATGTTAATAACGTCTTCTAGAACCATATTAATATTTATGATATCATATATTATCTTTTAATAATATCTTATTACATGTTTTTTAACAATCATCCATTATTTTCTTTATTTCGGGTGTTAATTGCCTAGTTTCTCGAGTATGTTTTGAATCGTTAATTACTGTTACTATTAATTAGATAATGATTAAAATAACTATAGAATTTTAATCATGTTTTAATTATCATATATATTAATTATATATGTATTTATAATAATCCATAATATTCAGAGATAGGAAATGAAATGCACCGTTCATGGAGACAGTCGGCCGTACATACTCATTAATGCTACTTTCATTTTTTTCATATTAAAAGAATGAAAAGTAAAATATATATATATATGTATTATAATTTTAGTATCATATCTTGGTAATATATGTTTCATAGGTTTAATAAAACCATCCTTTATATGTTCCATGTGTAGTATGAATGAATCACTTCGCTTTGAGGAGGAGATAGTCCACATTTCCCCAAACGATGTTATCGTATATAAAAAATGAAAATACAAATGGTATGTGTTATAGAAAAATTAAATAAGAATAAATAAATTATATATATATATATAACATATCATATATAAATATCGTTTCCATCATAATCCCAACCATGATAGGTGGTAAACGAAGAACGAACAATCATTGTTTTGTGAGGTGGTAGTTCCCTGAACACATACACGGTAGGTTTGTCAACCATTATAAGGAAGTGTATGTATGTGTAGTTATAACCCTTATAAAAAAATATAATTATATTTATGTTACTTTTTTTATTATATAATCATGTAATAATAAGATTTTAGTGGGGTGGATAATGAAAATAAAATAAAAGAGGTTGATGAACGATGTTACCTCTTTTTGGGTAACATTTATTTGGTTTGCATGAATGGGATTCCATAGATAGATTTATTCCAAGAAATATGATTCTAGGATTAGGAAAGGTATTTATTAGAGCTATTTTTTTAGATCAGGTTCTATCCCATGTGGCTTGAGAGGTGTGAGTAAGAGGGAGGGGTGAGTGCCTTTTTGTTGTGGAAAAGGCACAACATTTTTGTAAATTTTCAAAAATGGAATACCACCAACAATTTTCCAATTACTAGTGGATCTAAAAATGAATAAAATTAGATCCAAAGAGGATAGGTTCTAAATACAGAAATCAAATTTCTTTTGGTCATGTTTATAGGTCATTTTAGCTCTTATGTTTATGGTTTAGACCCTTGTTAAATTAATTTTCTTCTTAATCATTGTAATTAATTTTAATCACTTTCACTAAATGTTTTTGTCAAAAAATATGTTTAAATTATTAGAAATTATAAATTACTATAATTTAAAATATTTACCCCATTTTCTAAAATTAAAATCATATAATTTTCAGAAATTAATTTAAATTTAATCCCACATATGGGATAATAAAGCGAGTTTTTGAAGGAAAATGTTCAAAAGTTTTCTATGTTTTTATATTCAGTTTCTAATTGAAATTGATTAAAATGGCCTAAATT
Source organism: Viscum album (assembly GCA_963277665.1). Classification (NCBI taxonomy): domain Eukaryota; kingdom Viridiplantae; phylum Streptophyta; class Magnoliopsida; order Santalales; family Viscaceae; genus Viscum; species Viscum album. The sequence goes on from OY728166.1 coordinate 307,560,429, forward strand.
GGATTAATTTTTTTTATTTATATAATTTAACTTTAAAACCAATTAAAAATATAATTTAATCATTTAAACATTAATGATGAAAATAATTTTAGAACTAAAATTTAGAAATTTCCACTATTCATTAACAAATAAAACCTCATTGAAAAAATACCAAAAAATAATCATAATATATTTTTTATGTTTTGATTTCAAAAATGAATTTTATTTTTTCCTAATAAATGTATATAAGGTTTAAAAATATGATTTTAAATAGTTTGACCATTCAAAGGCGATAAAAGTGCATTTAAAAAAATATTGATTTTTATATGAAATATCGGGTTTATTCTTATCTGATGATTATAAAATCTATTGGATGAATTTGAAAAATATTTTATTGAATACATAATATTTTTATTACATTAATATCCCTGGCTAATTTAAATTTATGTAATTTATTTTGATAAAACATATTTGTGTGTATTAAAATAATTTTCTGTAAAAACATTCCCTTTATATTCAATTAGTTCTTATATTCATTTATAATTACTTTTTTGATAATGATTTCATTTTATATTTCTGAAAACCAGATATTTTAATTATTTAGCAAATAATAATAATAATTTCTTTTTTAACAGCAAGGTTATATCTTGTAATATTAAATAATAATATTTTTAATAATATAATGTTGCTCAGTAAAACTCAATCTTGCTTGTAACGCAAGATAGAGAAGAAATTATTTCGTGTGTGTTATGAAAGATAACTCAAAATTTTCTGAATTTCAAGAAATTTATTGAATTTATTTTAAATAGTACTAATATTTCATTATCTCGGGTTATTTTATTCCCATACACAGTTAGTGTTGCATGAAATACATGTTATTGAATACAATGTTATTATATTATAATTACGAGGAGTTGCAATAGATATTATATATTTTAATTTAATTTTTCCTCTCTTTAATAACACAAGAGAATGAAAGGATGTTTTTAGGGAAAATATTCTTCAGTTCTCTCTTTGGTTGAAAATCAATTTTCATCCATATCTGTGTTTTTACAAATCATTTAAATATTTTTTATATATTATTCTTAAATTTATTAATACCATGTTTTAATTTTTTCAAAATGGTTTAAATGGAATCTACTTGTCATTTTATGAATAATGTAATAATTATTTTTCATTAAAATAGTAAAACGAATCGTTATTTTTATGTTCACGAAATGACCAAATTGTCCTTCAATGATGTCCTCTCAATTCGTTAAAGGGTTTTTTTTACAAATTTCTAAGTTACATTTCTAAGAAAAAAATTCCCTTAATATTTGGGAATTTAATTTATTTTAAATAACTAGTTTTTTATTGAAAATGGTATTTTCCAAGAGAAATATTCCAAGTGATATGTTAATGGAATTATTATTTATGATACAATCCTTTGATATTACTTATGAATTACCTAGTATATGATCCAATGATACCATAATTATTATTCCTATAGATTATATATGATTATAATGATGAGATGATTATTAAACCCATTTTTTTTCTATGTGTAATGCTATGATGAATTGTTTAAATTTTATGCAACCCATTTCTTTTCCAAGGGTCATGATATATGATGAATTTTTTATAATATTATGGAACACATGTGAATGAATTATAATTACATTTTAGGTGGGAAAGAATTATACATCCCACTAATGAATTGGGTGATGATGGATATCTCATGATATAATATGGTCTAAAATTGGGAGTGAGCCTAATTAAGTAAGGGACTTTTCCACTACTATTATTTTTTGAGTGAACCTTGGCTATGAATATAATGGAAGGGGAAGTGAATCCAATCCACTATGATAGTCTTGGAAGCAAGTATTAACTAAGTAAATGGTTTTATATTCTTATGTATATACCTTAAACTTATTTCTCTTTCCAATGTAATGCTCTCACTGATCATTTCATTGATTCATGTATGATTTATGTGTTATGATTTTCTATGACTTATGTCATGACACCATATTATGTTCTTTAACACACAAGGTATGATTTTTAAATGTTAAACTCAAGATATCATACCATTATGATCATGTTATATCTATGTGATCATTTCTATCTCTCTTGTTTACCCATACTGAGCATCTGAGATCGGACTTTGTTATATTTCCTTTCCCAAGGTTATAATGAATGGTTTTAGGTATGATATGTATAAGAAGGTAGCTAGATATTATGAAATTAGTGCGAGATGATATAAATATCTTAATAACAAATTTTTATGTATCCAATTTTCCAAAGACACTAAATATATATGATTTTGGAATGGATCATTATGTTATGTATTGAATATTAATCTAATAATATGAAATATTTATGTATGAAAAGTATTAGTCACTATATGAACCGACCACATCACCAAAATTACAGACCGTGAAGGACCACCCATATAACAAAAATGACCAACTATTAAATTTGGAAGAGGAAAGAACATACCGTATGAAAAAACAACCAGTAATAAAGTCCCATCTGCACGAACAAAATAACTTATAGTAAAATTTGGATATGGCATGAACTTACCGCATAAGAAAAACCTCCAACCATGAAATGACTCTAGGCATCTACAAATATTGTAAAAATGTAAAATAAGGGTTTTATAAAATCATGACCTTATAATTCTAAATAGTTTCATCATGCCAAATATGATGAAAATAAATAGGTATACCTTAATAGTAGAAATATCATTATTTTACTCTATAACTAATTATGTCTTGAAAATTTAAGGGTTCTTGTTAGATTTGTTAAAAAATATTTGTGATTTTGGGTTTGAAAATACAAGGAAATTGAAAGTTTGATTTATCAATGGATGTCAGTTTTGATAAGGAAACTATTAAAGTATGTCATGAAACATGGAGGATTATTATAGATTAATTAATTAGTAATTATTTTTTATTGAAGGATACTATAAAAAATAAGTTCTACCATTAGAACATAGGTCTAGGTAGTTGTGGATAATTCTAGTTTTGAGTAGAATGTATGAAAAATGGATAAGTAGATAGTCCAAAATTATCATTCTATTCAATGTAAGGATGAATAGATTCTTAAGAATAATTTCATAGAAAAGGTATATAGGCTACCTTGTGTGCGAGAACAAAATTTCAAGTTTGTGTAAACATAATTTCATGTTTTCATGAACATCATCTCATGATTTCATAAACCTCATAGGTATGTGTAAGTATCATAATTTATTGAGTAAGTATAAATTTAATTTTCATAAATATAGTTCATGGAAGCATAAATATAAATTTGAGACTACAGAATCAAGAAAGAACAATATAAAAATGAATGCTGATAACTTAAGGATAAGTATCATAAGGGTCATTTTAAGGAAAAATGATATGAAAAATAATCATTCATATGAATGATCCTTAGAATGTACAAGGAATATTGAAATATATATATGGAAAATTTTATATAAAAGAATGTAACCTCTTATGAAAGGGAGGACTCATATAAAATCATGTATTCATAAAGAATTATGAATCTCATATGATACATTTTTTACATTTTATGAAAATGATAGAGTTTTTATGAGTGAAAATTGTACCTCATATGATAGATCAATGCTACAATCAATGATCTTACTACCATATTAACATCCACACATACTAGTTGTATCTTTTAATAATTAATTCACTGAAGGATATTATTTTTAATTATATAAAAAATTTATGTACAATATTATATATAATATTATTTTCCAGAGGCTTTAAATTTAAAATATCATGATACTTTTATTTAAATATATGATTTATCTAAAGTTAGAGGGACTAATTATAGTGATATTTCATTATAAAAATATCAGATTTTAATGAAACCGCAAAGTAGGTACATGCATGATAATAATTGAGCTATATGTGGAAAATATTAAAACTTAATACATGAATTATGATGCTATGATATTTATGGAGATCACAAAGAATAAAAATTTAATGTAAGATATTTTCTAGGGTTTCAATATTTTTAAGGAATTATATTTCAATTAGAAATATTACTCGGATATATTTGACATAGAAAAATGAATATGTGAATACAAGAGATTCGAGCAATAATATATTGAAAATTAATTGAATGTTTAAGACTGATACTGTTGTGTTATATTTTCTCACACACATATAAACATTCAATAAGGAGGTAGAAATGTAGAAACTAAAACATTGTGAAATTGATGTATTTTTAAATAAATAAATTAGTTAATGTTTTAGTAGACAATTATTTACATTATATTAAGAAATTTTAAAGGCATTTAATATGGAAAATAATCTCATTGTTGACTGTGGTATCCGTATTTTGATATTTGGATAGTGATATCACATATAGTTATGTATTAAATATGAACATAAGGATAAATAAGAGGAGATACGATGAAGATAATATGTATTGATACATATATTAAAGATTAGAGAGATGAAGGAAACTACATGCTACATATTTTTTAATTTCTATAAACAAAGGTTGTTTCTACAATGTAATAAGAGAGACAATAGTTCCTGTCAAAGAAATATAAATTATAAAATGTTGTAGATTCACATTGGAAGGAGATATCCTGGAATATTGAGAAGAACCTATTAAATAATAATAGAAATCGATTCATTTTCAAATGGATTTCATTGAAAATTCATTAATAAGTAGATTAGGATTTGAATGGTGTATATTGAAATTACTAAGGATTGCAGTATCCAAATATTCATTATTTATTATAGAGGGAAGTACACATCCTTTAACCATGGTTGTAATCTTTCATAAAGTAGTGAAAAAGGATGATGAATGGTTATGGGCGTTGGGTGGTGGTGAAATAGCCCAAAACCATGTATATGTAGTATGATTTGGTTTTGAGTGACCGAAAACATTTTGTATAATCTGAAATTGTGAATTATAGTGATTTTTGGTGCATAGGTTCACTATTGATTTCTTGATCCTTGAACGTATCCCAATATATTTTAACTAAGTAAAAATACACATGTTATATAAACTTCTATTTACTAAATTTATTTTTGATATTTTTATGATGGGGATAGAATATAAATAGGATGAACATAGTCTCCACCTATATAGAAACCAGTTCCAAAAGTGTAAATAAGTTATGATTTCCAAGAAGGTTTAAATCAGATTCAACCTTAATCACCCCTATATTAAGGTGACTTGGGGACCTAATAATATTCTTTATGGAGACCCCGAAATAATAATCTAAATTACTCATTCTACTAAAAGATTACACCATCTTTAATATCCATAAATGTAATGATAGGATCTAAAAATTCCCAAGAGGTCTAAATAAATTTATCAAAGAAAAATGTTGATTTGGGAATGAAGAGAGTATCGAATAAGATTGAATTCATAGAAGGAACTATCTATAGGAGGAGTAAAATACCTTTTAAAGGATATTTTAATTTTATAAAGAGATTCATAATGTTAGATTTTCAGCATCGATCTTATGGAATCTGATCCATTAATTGCTGTTGGAGAGTCACAAATCATTTAAACATTTCAAATAAGTGTGTCATTCAAGAATATCTATAAATGAATCACTCAAAATTATCATTTATTATTATTATTAATAAAGAAAATATAATCCCTAAATCATGGGGTATAGAAATGGTGAAAAGCAAGTGAATTAACCTGAATAACAAGATAACAATCATTTGGTAAGGATCTAGTGCAATGATATGCAGGGATACATTCACATAGACTCCATTTGTTCGACAAATTACCCATTTCAAAATTCCCTTTACTCCATACGTGGCTAGAAATTATACCCAGAGAGATGAGCTACCTAAACATTCTAACTAAATATATCAGATATCATGGGTAGCTAACCATTCTCAAAAGAAGCCCATTTAGCACACTAGAATCCAATTACAACTTAGCCAAACTGATGTTATAAAGCCAATATACAGAAAAAACCGTGTCCGTGGGTCGAACATATACCCCAAAGAAGTTCATAGTCTATATAATTATATAAAACCCATAATCAATGAACCTATGTTTTATCATAAAATCCCTTCCCCCACATAACTCCAGATAAATAGGATGCATCCATATTTATCATTAACCCCAAGCAAAGTAGGAGCCATTTGAGCCATCATATTGTGTTCCTTATAATCTTCCACCCCATATTAGAAAAAGAACCAGTATAGTTTTTCTAAGCACCGCAGATGATTCTCTACCATTAATAAGATGCCCAATATCCATAATGTTTCTAATGACCCAAGCTTGACGTACATGGACATTATATTTCTTTTTCGGAATACTGAATACATTACACAAATAGTTTCCCAAATACTGTATTAGTTTAGTATCATAGGATATTGGGAAACATAAGCAACTTGTTCATAAAACATCTACATCATCTCATACTTTATCCTTCATAACTAGAACCCATTTTGACACATCATTCTTAATACCCTTCATCAAATCATGGGGAAAAGAAACATATAAAGGGTGAGATCAGATGCTTAATAAGGATTAACAACGGGGTTATGTAAACATAAACTTGAGAATAAATGGTATGATAATGTGATCATAATATTATAATTTCATTCCCTACATATCAATGGAAAACTTGAATCATAAGGAAAATAAATGATCATAATACATAAGATCATAACTATAACATAAGACATGAAATTTTGGCCTACACATAATCTTATAACATTGTGAATATGTATAAATAGTAACAGGTTTGATCATTAAATGAAGGACATGAAACCAGCCCCTTTGGTAAACACATGGACATAGAAACGAAGTCCACTTATAAAATTATATACAGGAAAACTAGGTCCACACATAGAATTATGAATAAGAAATTAGGTTCACATATTACATACATACATCCTGAGTTATCCATTTTTTTCCAATGAACATGATGGAGATAAAGGTCCTACCTTATCATAAATAAATCATTATTATGTGTGCCATAAAAAACATAAATCACTCATCATAGTATAACCCAAGAGATCAAATGGGTTTCTTAATCATCATTCCATCAGAACATAATACAGGAACACCAAATCGATAACATAATCAAACCTTATAAATAATAAGGATAATATACATTAAACATAATGTTATTAAATAATGACATCTTAGATGGATATTTTTTATAAGACAATTGAAATTGATTCTTGAGGAGAATATCTTTTATTATTCAAAAACATATCATTTTCTTAAAAGGCCTTTCAATTTTAAAAGAAAAATAATTTCTTTAAAAATAACCTTGAAAACTTGTAAGATAATATTCATGGAAATAAGTCATTATAAAAGCGTAAAAATTCATTCATTCCATATAAGTAAAAAAACATTCTTCTCTTACATTTTTCGAAAAAGTCAAAAAGTAACTCGTATTTAGAAATGAAAAAAGATTTATTTCATAACACTTACTAAAAATCCCCCAATGGGTATAATTGACTTTAAATTTTTTTGAAGATTAGAAATAATATTATATAATTCATAATTATGGAAAATAAACATGGAATATAAATATACCATATTTAATACATAGATATAAATAATCATAGAAAATAATGGGATTGAAAAATTATCCCTTACATTAGGTATGATTTCATACTTATCTGTCTAAAACTCTTATATAGTGGTTTTAAACATATTATTAAATTATAAAAGAACCATAATAATATTTATGATATCATATATGATTCACTTATTCTTTTATATTACCCATTGATTTAACAACTCCATGTTAAAGCAACGTTTTGAGTAATAGTCATTTTGTTTATCATACGTGTTTTGAATTTTTATTCTTAATCTCAATACATAGATCTTGATTTAAATTTTTCTATAATTTAAAACATGATTTATATTTCATATATAGTCAGTATATAAATATATATAATAAATAGATAGATGAAAAATAATACACCATTCATGAGATGGTAGGTAGTACGTACGCATGGATGATATTTCCATTTTCTTATTCAATTGAAGAGAAGAAAGTAAATGAAACACACATATATATATATATATGTATATATATACATAAATATAGTAGAATTATTATGTAATATATTTCATTATTACTTATTATATATACTTTATAATCATTATTGTATGGTTAACACGGAGAATGAATCTCATCACGTCCTGGAGATGGTAAGTCGTACTTGAGCACATGCATTGGTATCATTCCCTTAATGGTTAGATGGTGTATAATTGGAAGTTTTATTAATTTTAAAGAATTATTACCATCTCATATTAATTATTTACATCTTTTATATTCATATTTATACCCATCTAAATAAGTTATAGATGAAAAATAGTTTACACCATCATGTAGAGACAGTAAGTCGTATGTACACACGCTTGGTGATTTTATTTTTCATAGGATGGATAGAAGGTGGAATATGGTTGTTAAATAACCATAATAACATATAAATATATATTATATAAGGGATTTATTACTTTAAAATGGAATCAATAAATGATTAGGATGTAAAAGAAGAAATGGTATTGAGATAGTCGGTAAAGGAGATTACATCTTCTTCATTGATCTCCCTTTAGATGTCCTCTTAATTGAACTTTATTTGACCTTTTTAGAATACCAAAACCTCTATAATTTAACTATGGATGTTGATAAGGGAAATAGTCAGGGTATGGATGATCTTGAAGGATCAAATTGAAGTGAACAGGTGAGGGAGGAGGTTCCCTTTTAAAATTGAGGTGAGGGGCATCCATGAAAATTCTTAAAATATTAAATTAATATAAATTAATGTTTTAATCCAAAATCTTACAAATATAAATATGTTGAACATATGATGAGTATATTTCTTAAATCCTCTCATATGTTAATTTTTACACATGTATTTATTTTATTTTAAACCATAACTTTTTGGTTTACCCTTAATTATTGTCTTTAAATTTAAATTGTGGTAATAATATTTTAATTATTATGAGGTAATAAATTTTACATACATGGGGTAAATTTTATATAATTGGACACTTAATGAAAATTTAAACTTTATAATGGTTGCTTTTTTATTTTAAAAGTGTTTTATAATTTATAAATAATTTAATAAATTACTATTTTTATAAAACATCAATTATGTTAATTTTTAAACTATTAATTTCATTGAATTTAAATAAATTCCAAAACGAGGGATAAAATATAAAAAAGAATTTAGTAGTATTATAAAATTCTATTTTCACATATAAAAATATTTTCTGACATAAATTATTTCATATAATATTTATTTTAATATTTATAATATCAATTATTCGATATTTCTCTTAATAAAATAATTTTGTTATCACTATTTTGTAAATATTTATAGTCATTATTTAATGTCTAAAAATTATAAATAAATTCACATGATGTAGATAATTAAATTATATTTATTAATACCACTTAATTTTGTATTTTCATCATGTTTATCACTATATAAAAGTATTTATACTTATAAGATATAAGAGAGTGACATGTTACCACTTTCTTTTGTATAAATAATAATTATATCACTTTTATAGAAAAAATTCCATTAAACGATTCAATTTTAGTCCTTAGATTATAAGGCTATACTTTTATTAATTTAATTGGACTTTGGAAGTTTTAGGATTATTTTATTATCCTTATCATATTATTTTTTACCCTAATTTACTTGATTTTCCTTTAAATGTGGTAAATAAAAATTACCAAAGTTACTATTCATAATGTCCAAAAATAAAAGAAACCTATTTACAAAATTTAAAACTTTTGATTCCAAATAAATAATCCATTTTTCCAAATTCATAATATATAAGTTTTAGTAATTAAATTAAAATTAATCCCATTTTGGAAAAAAGAACTGTTTTTAAAGTTAAAACACTACAAAATATTGAAATGTTTTTTCTTATGAAATCAATGTCTAATTAATGATAACGAACTAAGTTATATTTAATAATTAAAAATATATTATATTTAAAAATTAAAACCATTAAATATTATAATTCAACCATATAAATTATTTGGATGGAAAATTTTTTTTTCAATTAAAATTTAGGATATTTTTACTATTCATCAAAACTTGAAAGTTATCAGAAAAATATAAAAAAAACACCCAATGTAAATTTTTATATCCATATTCTAAATAAAAAAAATTATTTTGTTAAATAGAATATATAAATGTATCAGAATATATATATATAATGGGTGCACCATCAAAAGGCGGAAAAACTGTAATTTTTTTGAAAAATACTTCTTTTATCTGAAAAATTGAATAAATTGTTATATCATGTGTATAAAACATATAAGATGAATAATAAATGTTATATTGAATATATTACACATATATTACATTAATAAAATATATCAAGGGTAATTTGATTATTTATTTGCATTTAAATTAATATTATTCATATCTTCCATTTTAATGAATCAGTTCTTAGGAAAAATAATAATATTGAGTTGTTCCCTTAAACTCTGTCTTGCATAAAATAAATTCTATCAAAATACCTCGAACGTTTTCGTAATAGAACACAAGAATAGTGTTGTGTATACCACAATGTTAGACGATGTTGCATATAGAGGAAGCTAATCTTGGTGTAGCGTATAACACATGACATCGAAGAAATTAAAAAAAATAATATATCTCATAAAAATCATGGGGTGTTACATTCTTCCCCCCTTAAAATGAATTTAGCCCTAGAACTTTTTCTAGTTTATAAAAGTATTAATACATAAAATCTTCTCTCATAGAATCCAACATCATAAAAACAAATACTAACACTTCCTTTTAAATAAAAATATTTGAAAAGTAATAGTTACCCAAAGAAATTTGAAAGGACTCTTAGTATGACAACATAGGTGAAGACTTTGGTATAGTGGAAAAGAGTAAATAATCACAGATATTGATTAAGATCATTGATTATAAGAAAGTGGGTGATCCATAGATTGTTAAAAATCACAAAACCATAATCTAAGGAATGGTTAAAGAGGTCATTGATATCATAAAAAATTATGATAATAAGACACCCTTTTAAATCACAATCCATTTTTCCTAATTTTAAAGAATTTGAAAGAGAAAATACACTTACTTGATTTTAGTACCATATCACCATTGGTCATGCCTTGAACAATTTCCACTCCATCTCTTATTCAAATAATGAATGTAGAATTTTTCATTTATAAAGTGTTAGTAGATAATGTGATCCATAAATAGAATGATAGGTCATTCCATCTATCTTTTTCAAAACAAAAGGTTTAGCACAAGTTATCTAATATGTATAATCCCACCATTAATGAGATAATACATTAATTATAACTTATACTATGAAAAAATGGATAACCTTACAATCCCTCTGAAACCTGAAAATCTAAAACATTAAAAATATGTGAACTAAATCAACTTAACATTTATCTCACTTATCTCATCAGGAAGTTCATGGTTGTCACATTCCAAATAAGTGAATACCTTAATCATGTATTCTCTTGAGTCAAGGTAATAACCTGAATTATCTGATATCCTTATTGAAAACATACATTTTCCTTATTCAAAAATGTATTGGATATTTTCCATAAGACCCAAAAGTTTTATACTTCATCCATTATAGTATAAACCTCTTTTCAAAAACTCCATAATTATTTCCCAAGAAACAAGCGACATCCAATTTACTTATTCAAATCCAACATATATTTATCCAAACATCATTATCTTAAAAAACGGACATATTAAGGGTTATCTTTCTCTTAGTCACATGTTGTCCAATTATATCAACATACCCATAAATAAATTTTTGTATCCTTAGAACTACTCATCGTATCCTTTCCAATCCCTAGTGAAAAACTTATACCGAAAAAAATTATATATTTCCTGGTTAAATTAACATAATCTTTGAATTTTGAATCCTATACCCCTATATCATCCAACTTTGTTTTTAAACCATTACTAAGGATCTATCATCTTCAACTTTCATAGAATTTTAATCATGTATTAATGTTTTTAAACCTCATGCTTCTTAGATTTAATGTAAACAATATTGGAATAACATCATATACCTTTCACATTCCATTTACAATATCTTTATTCTCACTAGTATGATCAATACTCGTACCATCACCATGATTTAATTCATGATATTTCCACTTAAAAAAATCAAACTTCATAATTCCCATACTTTCCACATCTAAAACAATCAATGGTTAACTATGTTATATGTAGTTTTAGATATTGACTAAGACTAGAAAGAAAAGTGGAAGAAATACATATCAGAGATTAGAAACACATTAGTAAGGTAAATTTGTTATAATATATCGATATATGATATCATAAATTTAACCCTAGATTATTCATGATTATCAATAAATTCCAAGGATTATTACCTATACTTGACTTATCCTTATGAAATCCACAAACATATCCTTAGAAATACATCTCTAGAGATCTATCTAAGGTTTCCATATCATAGTTTCCCAATGGTGATTAAACCATTGATCTAATACAGACTATAAAGAACCATGCTTGATGTACATTGACATTTTATTTTTTTTGTGGAATACTTAATAAATTATTCAAATAGATGGCCAAAGACTGTATTATTTTAGTGTCTTTGGAAAATTGGAAGCATAATAAACTGGTTCATAAAACATCTAAATAATCTCCCTCTTTTCCGTCATAACTAGGACCCCTTTTTAACAAATCGTACTTAATACCCTTCTTTAAATCTTAGTGATAAGAAACATAAATAGGGCTGAACTCAGATGCTCAGTAAGGGTAAACAAGGGTGATATGAAATAATAAATATCAGCATAAAGGTAATGAGAATGTGATCATAAAATTAGAAGATCATACCTTGAATATCAATGGAAAACATGAATTATGAGAAACATCGAAGATCATAATATATAAGAGAATAACTATAACATAATATATGAAATTGTGGAAGAAACATAATATTATAACTTTTTGAACATGTATAAATATTAACAGGTTTAATCATTAAATTATGGACATGAAACCATGATCTTTCATAAATATATGGACATGGAAACTAAGTGCACTCATAAAATTATGGACATGAAAATAAGGTCCACACATAGAATTGTGAACATGAAATCAGGTTCACGCTTACCATATATACCACATGTGTTATCCATCATTACCCAATACACTAGAGGGAGATATATTTCCCACCCATCTTATAATGAAATCATTGTTATGTGTGCCAGAAAAAAACAAAAATCGTTACTCATTTTATAACCCAAGGGATAAAATGGGTTTCTTAAGCATAATTAAATCAAAACATAATAAAATAATAAAATATATATAACATAATCAATCAATATAAACAATAAGGACAATATAATTGAAATTTATTCATGAATAAAATATCATTTCTTTTAAAAATCAATTCCTTTTCATAAAAGGGTGTAAGATTATTAAGGAAAAAATTTTATTTAAAAATAACCTTGAAAACATGTAAGGTAATATTCATGAAAATAAGCTATTATAAAATCATAAAATTCCATTCATGTCGTATAAGTTTAAAAAATATCCTTCTTGTATATTTTCTAGAAAAGTCAAAAAGTTCCTCGTATTTGAAAACGACAAAATATTTCGTTCGTACCACTTAATAAAAATTACCCAATGGGTATAATTGAATTTAAAAAATTATATAAGAGTAGAAAGAATATTATATAATTCATAATTAGGGAACATTGACAGGGATGATAAATATACCCGAGTAAATACTTATATATAAACAATCTCATAATATAATGAGATTGAAAAATTATCCCTTACCTTAGGTCTGATTTCATTCGTATGGGTTCGAAACTCATGTATAGTGGATTTAAAAATATTATTAAATTTTAAAATAACCATAATAATATTTATGATGTCATATATTATTCCCTTATTCGTTTATATCACCCATTTATTTAACAATTCCATGTAAATTCAACGTTTTGAGTAATAATGTCTTTGTTTACATTTATGTTTTGACTTGTTATTCTTGATCTTATTAAATGGATCATGATTTAATTACTTATATATTGTAAAACATAATTTATATATAATATATATTCACTATATAAATCTTTATAATAGATAGATAAATGAAATGGAATACACAGTTCATGGGGATGGTAGGCCTTATGTACGCATAAATGTTGTTTCCATTTTCTTACTGAATTGAGTGGAATAAAGTAAATGAGATATATATATATATACATAACCATATTAGAATTATTATTTCATATATTTTATTATTATTTGTTATATACACTTTATAATAGTTCTTGAATGGTTAATGTGGAGAATGAATCTCATCACGTTGTGGAGACGGTAGGCTGCACGTACGCACAGGCGACGATATCATTCCCTTAATGGATATATGGTATAGAATTGGATGTTATATTACTTATAAAGAAATATTATCATCTCATATTAATTATTGGCATCTTTTATATTCATCCTTATAACCATTGAAATAAAGTATAGATGAAAAACAGTTGACACCACTATGTGAAGATGGTAAGCCTTACATACACACGCGTGATGATTTCATTTTTCTTTGGATGAATAGAAGGTTGAATATGGTTGTTACATAACCATAATAACATATCAATATATAGGTTATTGTGGAGTTATTACTTTAAAATTAAAACAACAAAGTAAAGGGATGTAAAAGAATAAATTATCTTGAGATAGTCAGTAAAGGAGATTACCTCTTCTTCAGCAAACTCCCTTTAGATATCCTCTTAATGGAATAGGAGCTGGTCTTTTGGGATGACCCGAAACTATATAATGTAACAATGTAATTTTATAAGGGAAAATTTTAGTGTATGTATGATCTTTATGGATCAAATTTATGTGAAGAGGTGAGGGAGGAGGCTCCCTTTTATAATTGAGTTGAGGGGCACCCTTGGATATTTTTAAAATAATAAATTAATATAAATTATATTTTTAATCTAAAATCTTCCAAATTTAAATATTTATAATATAATATTAATAATAGTTTAAAATCCTCTCGTATAATAATATTTCGATATGTATTGATTTCATTTTAAATATTTTGTTTTGGGTTTACCCTTAATTATTCTCTATTAATTTTATTTGTTATAACAACATTTTAAGTATTAAGAGGTTATAAATTTTAATATGGGGCCAATTTAACATAATTAGATACTTAATTAACTTTAATACCATTCAATAGTCGCTTTTTACATTATAAGAATTTTATAATTATTAAATATATTAGAAAATCATTATTTTAAAAAAACATCAATTGTTTCTTTTTTTACACTTCATTGAATTTAAAGAAAATCTAATTGGGGGATAACATCTAACCAAAACATTAAATAGTATTACAAAATTTCTTATTAACCTATAAAAATAGTTTATGAAATTTATTATTTCATATAATATTTATTTTAATATTTATAATATCTTTTATTTGATATTTCTCTTAATAAAATAATTATTGTATCACTGTGTTGTGTATATTTATGGTAATTTTTTAATATCTAAAAATTATAAATAAATTCACATGCTAAAGATAATTTCATTATATTTCTGGAGACTACTAATTTTTTTTGTTTCATCATGTTTATCACTACATAAATTTTTTTTATACTTATAAGAGATAAGAGTGTGACATGTTGTCAAATTCTTTTTTTAAATAATAATTATATAACATTCATGGACAAAATTCCATTAAATGAATAAATTTTGATACTTATGTGCTAGGGTTAGAATTTAAATAATCCAATGGGATTTTTTAGGTGTTAAGGTAATACTATTATCCTTATCATATTATTTGTTACCCTAATTTACCTGATTTACCTTCAACCGTGGTAAATAAAAATTACCAAAGTTATTATTCATAATATAAAAAAATAAAAGGATACTATGTAAAAAAATTGAACCTTATTATTAAAATTATGGAATAAATTTTCCAAATTCAAAATATATAAGTCTATGTAATTAAATTAAAATTAATCCTGTTGACAGAAAAAAAAAGAATGAGTTTTAAAAGCTAAAACATTGCAAAATATTGGAATGTTTTTTCATCTTAAATAAATTTAAAATTTAAACTAAGGACCTAAATTATATTTAATGATAAAAATTTATTTTATTAACACTTTAAAACCATTCAACATTATAATTTCACCATAAAAAATATTTTTATGGAAAAGACGTTTTCAATTAATATTTAGTGTATTTTAACTATACATCAAAACATTAAAGTTATTAGGAAAATATAATAAATTCCACCAAAGTAAATTTTTATATACCTATTACAAATAAAACGGTTATGTTATTAAATATAATATATAAACGTGTCAAAAATAATATTTAAAATGGGTGTGTTATTAAAAGGTGACAAAACTTCATTTTTTTGAAAAATACTTCTTTTATTCAAAAAATTGAATTTGTTGTTATATAATGTTTAGAGAACATATAAGATTAATTTTAAAAATTATATTCATTATATTACACATATATTAAATTTATAAAATTCATCAATAGTGATTTCATTATTTTAATTTCATTTAAATTAATACTATTCTTATCTTACATTATAATGACTAGGTTCTTAGGTAACATAATAATATTTAGTTTCCCACTAAAAAATTGTCTTTCATGAAATGTATTCTATCAAAATAACTCAAAATTGTGTGTCACATAATAAAAGAAAATTTTTGCGCGTACTACAACCTAAGATGGTGTTGCATATAGTGCCGACTAATCGTGGTTTGGCATACAACACATAACATCAAAGAAATTAAAAATTATAATCTATATCAAAAAAAATTTGGGTCATTGCAATTTTGTAATTCCTAAATACATGAGAGAAAAGATCCATAAACCTTTTTCTTTCCCTTCCAATGTTCATTTCCTCGAAAAGAACCCCCCGCACTATAACAAAAAGCATCTAACATACCTTCCTATCATTTCCCAAATTCTACACCCCTTGAAAGCAGTCTAATAAGAATTGAGGAATTGACTTTTTGACTCCATTTAAACCCATCACTGATCCTATGTAATTTCAAATCCTGGTTACCAACTCTCTTTTGAAGAAAGTGTTCCAACCATTTTCCATGATCGGTGATGAACAAAATCTGAATCGAGAAGCCATGTCCACACCCTTCTGTTTCATATTATCTTACATTAAATCCCACCATAAACTATAGAAACATAATGTTATGATAATAATCTCATGTATTAAATATTATATAGGTGGAAACGTATGTGTAATATCCTTCATAAGGCTATGTTAAGTGTCAACACATCTTTAAGCCTGAGATATATCTTATGAAATTTTTTGTCTCGGATATAGGGGATCTCATATAATCTAATATACCCTTCTAACTCACATCCATCAATCTCACATTTGAAAAAAAATCATAAGATATTTATATGAAAATCCAAAAATATTTTTGAATTAATCTAAAACACTTTTGGATAAAGTTTTTTAAACTTCTTCATTTTGGAATTTTTTTCCAAAACATAATCCTGGTCCAAATTCATAACTATGTGTCCATGTGGGACTTTTTAGCATTGAAAATAAATATGGAATATCAATTTCATATATGCAATCAAAGAACAACATCCAACAATAAATTAGTACAACATATGCGATAACGGGTCATTGAGTTATATCAGTCAAACATACTAACATCCTTGTATGAACATTTCCATCACAAGATGTATCGTATAAATCATATATATATATATAACCCCCATTTACAATATATTGAGTCATCACTAAAACTGAAACATTTCAATCTAGCATAGCCCATCTCATCCATTCATTAATCTCTAAAATAAACTAACTAGGTTGATGAATATATACAATTTTATTCATATAATTATGTGTATATCATATTTTTAACATAAAAGTAGCTGATCAGATCATATGTGACTCAACTAATCATGTCCATGAATGTACTCAAATTAATTTAATCAAGGGACTAGAAGTATCCTCTCCTCGCCTGAGTGGAAAATCCTATATTAGTTAAGCTTTAACCAACACTATGATTAGCAGTAAACCCAACCACCCCTGATTTGACAAGCTTAATGACATTCATAAGAAATATATCAATGTTGGAAGGTTCTCATTCTAGGTATCTCACTAACCTTAGATAATGGAGACTGATAATAATCAACACCCATAAATATATCAAAGACTATATGAAATTCCATGAGATATAATTTGGATCTTCATATATTTTATAAAAATTTTGTATCATGTATAATATGATACTCATGATGAACTTAACATATCATCATAATCCATAATAAATTGTGATGATCATTAATTATGGAAAAATCAAATTAATAATTATATGTGATATCATAATTCCATTATTCATGTAAAATTAATTATAGCACACATAAATGAATAAAAATTCGATATTTCAATTATTATATAATCAGGATAAATTTACTAATATAACAATAAATCAATTTTGTGTCATATAAAATTATATTTTACATTAAACTTATGTTGTTGATATTGTAATGGATTCATTAATGGATCGAGTACATAGTTCTATATAGCCACTCAACAGATCCAATAATTTCCCCCTCAATATTATCTAATATGAGATGGTATTTTTGAAGGATGTGTTTGGTAATTTTGTGATACTATGGCTCATTTTTCTAATCAATAAATCCATTTTTATCACAATAAATATAGATTACACCCTCAATGAATGAAATGACCCTATGTTTAGAGATTAACATCCCAATAAAAAATCATTTTATACATCTTATGCAATGATATACTCTTCCTTTTTTTCAATTCACCCCCCCCCCCCCATAGATTTTTTAGAACTCGTCTAACTAACATATCCACCATTCATGGAACACATGAATACATATTGAGATATCATTTAATATTTATTATATTGGAATCTTTAATCATTTTAAACTTTTTCTGAGAGATCATCCCCTCCTCTAAATTTGTAGCACATATCCTTAGTCCTTTTAACTAAATTAGGATGCTCTTAATATCAATTTAATGAATCTACAGGACTAGATTGGTCTATACTAGTTAATTGAAGGTAATTGGTGATGTTAGGATGAGTAGACAATATGAAATGCATGAAATATCCTATAACAAATATAAAGGGAATTTGATCCATCATTATAATAGCTTCAAAGGATCTTGAATCTTACTAATATTTGTGCCAAGAAAAACTAGAAAAGAATCCTTTTTTAAGTTCTCCATGTTAAATTGATTTATTACTTTAATAATGAATCTGATTAAACTTAGTCCAAGAGTCCTCTTAGATATATCCATATAGATCTATATACTGAATATGTTGGCTTTTTATCCCATTTATTTCATGTGGATACATTTTCCCAACCACATAATTATAGCATGTAAATTAGGGACATTAAATTCAATAAGAAGTATTTCATATAAATAAAATTTTAAAAATACTCTAATACTCCCAATAACCTTCTTATATACAGAATAATCATCCACATTATTGATAAAGGTAAAATAATTTATTGCATCATCAAATTAGATATTCAGACTTTGAGAAACTTGATCAATCTATAAATGGACTATTTCATCTTGTGAAACATAATATACTCATGTGGCACTTCAAAACCATCGATATGTATCATATATTTGTTCATGAATAAATTATCATTAAAGAAATAAATTTTACTATCCATTTGATATATCTCATAATCAAAATAATTTGCTATGATAAGAAATATTCGAATAGACATTATCATCTCAAAGGTGAAAAAGTTTCTTCATAGCTAATACCATGAATTTTTTTATAATTTATTTTCACTATTTGTACTTTATAGGTATACAAATTACAATCATTTCTAGGTTAATTATAGAAACCCCACTTTACTCCATTGGGTATCACCCCTTTATGTGAATCCACTATGTTCCAAAAATGGTTAGTGTATGTGGATTACATTTTAGATGCAATGGATTTTAACAATTTATTATAATTAAAACACTCTACAACCTCCCTATAAGTAAAAGTTTCATCTATTATGAACATTACTTCATCATAATTTAATATAATAAATCCATTTCTCCCAATTTATTATTGAATCATGTTAGACATTTTTTTCTTATGTAACTTGAGTTAGTCATTTTTACACAACACTCTTTATAACTGATCAACGTCTATATTAGGAACACCTCATATTAATTGGTCTTGAACATCCCCAAGTTAAAATTTCATCCCACTTAAATCTTTAATCATTTGATCCTTCTTAAGGAAAACACCACATTATTCCACAAATACTTTTTATTTAATAGGATTATATATTAATATCCACTAATCTATTTTGAATAATTAATAAATAGAATTTTTTATATTTTGAACTGAATATATTAAAATAAAAATGTTCTATATATACCTCAAAAACAAAATCCTCATAAAGTAAATATTGGGATGTTTCCCATGCCCTATATAGTATTGTAGCTATAATAATTTTTTAAACAGAAAAAAACTTAGAAATAATGCATCTGTATCTAAATAAAATCCTTAAAATAAAATAATAAGTTCACAGTAACCAAGCATTGAAAAAACCATATCCAAAAAGATATAATTCTTCCTAATAGAAACATCATTCCATTATGGAGTTTTAAGAGGTGTGATTTGAGGAACATAACTATAATCTCTATGATTATTAATGAAGTCCTATGTGAAGTATTCACTATCCTAATCTGATTATTGAATATTAATATTTTTTCCAAGGTGATTATGTACTTCATTATGTTAGTCTTAAAACTATTCAAATGTTTATTACTTGTGTTTCATCAAAAACACATATCCATAACAACTAATGAAATAAATAAAATTAATGATGTGTATAAAACCATAAGTTAATTGTGTACTCATTAGTCTATATACATCATAATGTATGAGATCTAACAATCCACTGTCCATTTCACCATTTCCAATAAAATTTTCTTTGGTCACAATTCTTAATAATAAATATTCACTTGTATCAAATGATTCACAATCGAATGATTACAACAATACATCTTAGTGAAGTCTTTTGTTGTGTCTCTGTTTTATATAACCATGGAAATAATTCCAATGATTGGTGAGATTATACCCAACTATGATCTTATTATTATGAATATTATAGATATTATTATCCATATCCAGATTTTATAGAACATTTAAAATATTCCCAATTCCTTAAAACATTTAATTATTATATATAGAACAACAATTGTTCTTAATAATTAATAAAAATCTCATCTTATCCAGACAAGATATAGAAATAAAATTCATTTTTATAGTGAGAAAATAATAACAGCTCTCTAATTCCAAAACTAATCCACTGGGTAAACATATATAACAGGTTTTGGATTTTAGTGTAACAACTCTTTATGAATTTTTAAAAATAATATATATTTATCCTTTCACCAATTCCCTAATATATCCGTGTTTGGGTTTATAATCAAAAATATTTTAGACAGACCTGGTATCTAATACCTATGAGTCATACTCAATGTAATTTATTTATATAAAATTATTATTCAAATGCTTATAATGATTCTTTTTGAAAAAAAATCTCAACCATAACAACTGATTTAAAACTATTTTGAAGACTATATATAAATTTTATATCAATATTATCAATATGATGTCTTCTAAAACCTATTAAAAATACATATATTTTCCAGAGTGATTTTTTAATAAAATACTTTTAATTATTGTGATCCCGTAAAATGCACATCAAATCCATTTAGTGATCCAAGAACTATATTTTATAATGAAATACACTGGTTATAATAAAAAACTAAATGAATTTTTCTTGTATATAAGTATTTTCAATCATATCAAAAATTATTATTGGATAACTGGGTGGAAAACTATTTATCAAAATACATCATATGGATTCAATAAACTCTATCCCTATATGAACCTAACAATTAAGGTTTCCTAGTTATGAATAAAATAAGTAAATTCTAAGAACAAGTAACCCAAAAAATAGGGTCACCTTATTTATTTCTATTCATACATAAGATAAGTTATGAGTACTTATTAGTAAGGGTCACCTACACCGAATGATCAAGGTCATGGAATTTGATATTTTGAAAGGAATATCACCCATAATATATGAGATGTTTTATTTTAAAAGTATCACTGATTTAATATATATAATATTCATATTAAAATCGTAAATATTTTGTTATATGAAATATTTATAATCTAATGTTTCACTCCTTGGTGTATTAATGTTTGTTACAATTTAGTTTTGGAATCCCTATTCCATCTACCCAATTAATATGCTCGCACTATGTTAATGTGAAACTCTTTACATAACCCATAGTTTGGGTTTCTCTCAAAAAAATAAAATCCAAACATATTTATACATATCAAATTTATTTCAATGTGTATTATAATTGAATTATTCAATTGATTGTTTAACATTTTATGGGATTGAAAATATTTAAACAGTTAAGCTCAGGGACAAAGATAACCAACCTACACCATTCTAGAAAAGTGTATACACACATGGGGTAGTGGGAAGTTGGACCAAATTCTCTCTTCCTGATAATAATTTACTAATGGATGAGTCAAATTCTTAATAATTCTAAAACCTAATTTTAAAGACTATATTTACTAACTAAATTCAAGAATATAACATTAAATTTAGATAGAGATCAATAGTTATTAAATCTAAATCTTATGTTTTTGTACCTAGAATATAATTCATGTTTTGAAATATATTATATGAAATTTATTTCATATATTAAGCATACACAACATTTTTATTTCACAAAAATTTTCTAAATATGAATATTCTAAAGGAATAACAAATAAATAAGCACTTTATTTATTTTACAAAATATGAGATACAAATATTAAAATTTCATACTTAAATTAATCATAAACAAATCTCATTTTATATATCCTAACACATATCATTTTTAATTTTTTTTCAAACCATAAGAAAATTTATATATATAATTTTTTTTAACATTTTCCCTATATTATATTTTATAACTGATAATGGTAACATCAGTTATAAAATATTATTGATTCGTAAAGGTAACAACATGTATCAATTGTATTTAATGATATAGTCTATTCCAAATATATGATTGATATCACTAATCATGATTGGATATATTATAAGGCTCAAAATTTATTCAATGATATCCTTGATATCATAAATATGACATGATTCTCAAAATTTATGAAATCATAGGATCAATTATATTTTATGATATTGTATATTGTATCCTATGAATTATTTTAAATCCAAAATATTACATTATAAATTCCCATATAATATAATGAAATTATATACTAATAAAAATATATTTTAGCATATTTTATTTTACAATATAGCTTCAAACACCTTGAAATAAGAAATTTATTTAAATAACCACTAGATAAACATGTTTATCCATTTAATAATCTGGATTTGATACCACTAATGGGTTTAGGGAGTTCTTATAATAAAATTTAGTTGTGTAAAAATCATATATTCTTGATATAACTTCAATAGTTTCAACATGATAAATACAATGAACATAAACAGACACACCATAACTGATTCAAGATCTATATTTTACTCTTTTATGGAGTTTGATTAAAAAACATCATTGAATCACCATTCAAATACATCTTTCTTATAGTGTGTTACACCAACCTTAATATAATAGTTCTCAATGAATGTTTCTTGAACCAAAAAGGTTTTTTAGTGCCTTCTCCCAAAGAAAAATGGTGATTTTTTAATGAAGATATTATCATTTAAGCATACATGCATAAAGGGTACATTATACTGGATAGGTCACTTACCTTTTATAGATTCTCTTAATTTAATAAATGGAGTATTAATTTTGGACTGTCAAAAACCATTTTATGGAAGCCGATGCATTACTCCATATTAAAGAGTTAAAACTCATTTGAATATTTCAATTGATAGTGTCACACTTGAAAGAAATTTAATGAATCAACCCATTTGATTCATAACTAATGAAACCATGCAATGAAGATGTGGTAGTTAAATACACATTATGCTGTAATCCCATCATACATTTTGATAATGTAATGTCAATATATGAACCTCATGAATTTGATATTACATAGGTGGAAATGTACACTTAAGCTCCTACATAAGTCTATGTTTGGTGATAGAATATCCTCAATCCTAAGATGCATCATATGAAATTTTATGGATATTACATATGGGATATCATATAATATGATATACCATTTTAGAACACTTAAAAAAATACACACACTATGACAAATGGATATGGTGGAAGATGTTCATGGTAGATTGAGACACAACTCAAACATTAAATCACTATAATATTTTAAGAAGCGACTCTTAAAATAATAAAGGTATCATTAGGATTCAAAAAATTATTAGCCCTTCTTTTCAAATAAATATTTCTCCACAAATATCCCATGAATATCTATACCCACCATGTGGTTATATTATATTAAATATTTTACTTCATTTTTTTCAAGAAGTTTTTTTAGAATTTATTTTGGTTTGTTGAACTGGAACTAAAAAGATTTTTTTTACTCTTTTATTTTTTTTATTTAATATATCGAGAACACAACCTTTTTTATTGTTACTTACACATTAATGCATATGGGTACCCTTATCATCAAAACTAAATGAGGATTTTAATAAAATACCATCATATGAGGCAAAAAACTAAGATGGGGTCTTGTTCAATGAAAAAAATATCATTACAGTTTTTTGTTACTATTTACTCGTTAAATGTTATATTTTATTTATTTTGAATTGGTTTTTTTGAAAAAAACCCACTAATTATTTTATTTAGTGATGGTTTTTATCATTTATAAATATTTTTTACCTATTATAAGGGGTTTATTTAGCCTCAATTATGTAGTGGTTGTTTAAACATAAATATATAAATTTATTAACATTTAAATATAAATTTATAAATATAATAACATATAAATAAAAATATATAAATAAAAACACAATAAATCACACTCCCAATATTTTTTTGTCTTTTAATAACAAAAATACTTTTTCGAGATAAGTGGGAACCAACAATGATGTTTTACCCAGACAACCACAAAAAAAATCTTCCAAATTTCAAATTCTAAACCAAAATGAAAAATAAAATTTCATGATATCAAGCCACCAGAAAGAATGATATCAAAATGACCCACAATGTTACCTTGATCCGTTCACACCACCAACATAGAAGTCATCACCAAAAAATAATTCTATATAAAACAGATAAAGAATACCATTAATCCACACCAGTTATCCCCATTATCAAGACAACAATACACCACCATCATCACCACACATAAATATAACTAAAATATATATGTAAATTTAAATATATAAATATATATAAGTATATAAGTATATAATTATTTATGAATAAATAAATACATGTTAAAAATATGTCTGTTTGAATACATGTCAAAGATTAACAAATTTTAATTTACCTTTTAAGCCATATTATACACTGATAGAAAACAATTAACTATGAGGTAAGAATACAATTTCATATAATAGTTTCCATTATACATATATTATACCCTCGATTTAAAAATTAGATTTAATTAATTTGTTTTAGGGTGATTAAATTTCATCAATTTCAATATTTTATAATCCCTCAATTTCAACTGAGTTAATCTAAATCTTCTGATCAAATAATTATGTTAAAATAAGTGTATGATATTAGATCTCATAATCAACTGAAGAGTCAATATAAATCTCTTGATCAATTAATAATTTTTTGAAATATATATTTAAATATTTATCTGCTGATCAATTATTATAATTTAGAATTGTTTTGAATATTTATCATTTTTATGTACATATTTCTTGGTTGAATAATCCTAAAAAAATGCTTTTTGTGTCACTACTTTGTATTCATCATTTTTAGGAATTCCACTTTTTTCTTCATATTTATTAGTGAAAAAATATATAATTTCATTTTTATTACGAATAGTCATTTTTTATTTCTATTTTTTTAATTATTACCAAATATATGTACAAAACATTTCATTAATTTAGTATACATCTATTTAAATGATGAAAACATTAGAATAAGAATATCTACCATGGTATTTGTATATATATTCATATAAATATATAAATAAAAATTAAAGTATTTAATGAAATTGAACTTATTTTTTCAAAATTATTTACAACACTGTCGATGATCCTGCTATCGTGGAGTCATCTTCTTCCCTAGAGAGGATGACACCTGTATCTAATAGAAGTGGTATTACACATTTTCTAAAAACCCACTTTATCAAGGGAAAGAGTACATGTTTCCAATTGAGTTCAATTAATAAAATAACCAAATAAGCCTAGATGACATTAAATTTATGAGTTTTGTGGACATGTATAGTTGAGTTAAGATTAAAATATTATATTAAAATATGATGATCATCAAAAAGGAGAAAAAGATTATTTTTGTGAGTGCATAACAAAAAAATATATCAATTGGTATATTTTTCTCTCAATGGTTGAAAAATTGTATATTTACTATGACTACGATTTTTCTATTCAATTATAGATGAAATTTTATTTAAAAAAAAAATTAAGATGGGGTGGATTCCTTTATTATCAATTATACGGAGACTTGGATTCCTCAGAACCACACTCCCAGATCTGGTACCATAAACATATACATTACATAATGGATTCGATTCTGATGAATGATTATTAGACATAAATATCTAACAATAACACTTATTGAAGAAAATTTTTCATTACATTCATTCCCAAAATCTTTTAGGTTTATATATTAAGAAAATTTGATTAAAAAATGACTAGCCATTCACAAGTTATTTATTTTAAATTGAAATATTTTTCCATTTTATATAGAAATACATAATTTTTAAGGATTATTCAACATCTACCACAAATATTTCATATGTGTTATCGTAAAATTTTAATATGTACTACTATTGTTTATAACATGGGGAATCCACTTATATGAACAGGGCGAGATCATGCACTAAATATGGGAAACATATATTTAATGTTGTCAAAAACAGAATCTAGGTATTCATAATAAGGTAGGAATAAATAATATGAACAATTATATAATAAAGTAAAACTAAGATCTTTCTATATCCATGATAAATAATAAAAATATCAATATCAATAATACTGATCTCATACTATTAGAATGCATTATTATAAACATTAAAAACTTACTATCAAGGCCTTTTACTAAGATAATGCACTTATATGGGGAAATGTATACACCAAAATCCAATATATTTTATCTCATTAGAAATTTCAATTCATCGAGGGGACAAATAATTTTATGCGCCACCCACCACTTGATTAAGTGCAATACATTGACTATAAGAGTCATTAAGACATTTCATATGCTTTTCATAGGCAGACCTGGATGAATACCAACATGGCTATCCATATAATGAAAAATAAGTAATTTCAATAAAAAACCAACATGTGCTAGTAATAAATATTCGTCATGAATGTAAATAAATATATATACAATAAATATACATTCTTTCTCGGTGAATATCCTCCAATATTTATTTTTAATTTAAATGTTTACATAATATTTGGTAATGATTATATGGATAATACAAATTTGGAATATCATGATAATAATCCATATAAAGAAAGAACATGGATTATTTCAAAGGAACATATCACTAGTTCAAAAAAGTAAATGTATAAGGGTGTTGACATAAATTAAAAACTCCCTCACAGATATAATACTTCGAACGATATCATAAACGTAGGGATCGGGAATCAAATTGATTTATACTATGATTTCATCCCCAAAAATGATATACATATATATATAATAGGAAAATCATGAAACATAAACCACATTAGGGTAAATATAATTGAAAATACAAAGGAAAGTGGGAATTAAAACATAAAATATATTTTAGAAAATATTCTAAACATAGACATAAAATAATATTTTACTTTCTGTATTCAAAGGAAACTTTTTAAAAGTGGATGAGAATTTTTTTATAACATTATATTCAAAAATAATCTATAATAATGAATCCTTCAAATGAATTAATTTTTTTATTTTATAAAATAGGAGAGGATGACAAACATATGAATGTGAAAGGAAAAAACTTTTTTATTATTTTAGAAACATTTTTATTCAAAACTCACATTGCTAAAAGAGAATCAAAACAATTTTTTTCATGAAAATATAATTTTACCAATATATTTAGAAATATTAAAATACAATAGAATTTTATTTTGGGAAAACCCAAACATAGAATCAATAATTTCATGATGAATCAATATAAATAAAATAAAGGTAATTCGTGTTATCAATATTTCTCATGGGAAACATACTCTTCAATGTAAGGAATATTTCAAAGGGGTATGTTATGTGGAATAAATTTAAATTAATAGAAAAAAATATAATACCACATAATATAATCAATTTTTATAATGTACCCAAATTTTAAATCCAATAGGACGAAAATAACTGAATGAATAAAAATTGAGTTACCAAAAAAATCTCACAACTATGGTAACAACTACGTAAAAAACCATTTGATGAAAATGAACTAATTTTGATCAGTATTTCCCATAAATAAATAATTGATAAAGTTATTTCAATGGTTATAGAATAAAATTTTCAAAATAAAACATGGTGGATAACATAAACCTATCTTATTGAATATGATTTTGAGGCAAATAACCCTTAGGGATTGCGTAACATTTCAATAAAAACCCCTTGAAAGTGACGGCTGGTAATTAAATTTAAAATACCATGATTAAAAGATTATTCACGAAATTATATCTCAAATTGGAAGTATATGAAATATATAAATGAAATGTGGTGTATAATACCGAAATTTTCTCAATGAGAGGAATTTGAGACGAAAACCCTTACCATGGCCCCAATTCACTGTAAACTGACACAAAAAATCCTAAACAATTAAATTAAGTTTAATAATTATATAACCAAGAAGAATATTTATAACCAGGCCGAACATACATGGATATTACATTATTTTAGATGAATTTCCATAACATTACAAAAATACATTCCCGAGGACTGTAATATTTCAGTGTCGTTAACAACATGAAACACAATTTTCTAATTTGGGAAATGATCTTTAGTATTTCCAAAGAAATATCTCCCCCTTTAGTATTTATAGTTAAAAACGGTATTCCTAACATGGGTAAAGGAAACACAATAAAGGGTGAGCTAATATGCTTAGTAAGGTTAAATGTAGATGATACATAAGCATAATATGATAATAAGGGTATGAGAACAAGAGAATAACATTTTAATATAATACCCTACATATCAGATATCATATATAAGATTCATGGTACTAATATTTGTAGTTCATTAGAAAAGAATCATAAGAGAATGAAGAGCATAATCCTGAAGATAATAACATAGGAATAAGACAAATAATGTGTGGCATACATGTAAGCATATAAAATCATTCCCTATAAGTAAAGTCTTTTTTTTCAAAACAGGTCAAGGCACTTCATGGGACCTAAACTTACTAGGTGGGACACACTACCATCCCCAGTCACAACCCATTCCATTTAGTGTAATGGTTTAACCTACCAAACCATATTATTAGTCAATGTTCACTCTTAAAGTCATATAAGTGGTTAAGGTTCACTCTAAAGAACATCTTAGTAATCAAGGTTTACTCCCAAGACCATCTTAGCAGACAAAGTTATTTACAAAACCGAGTTCACTCCTCGTTAAAGGTGTGTTCATATCACAAGATATAAATAATTGTCCACTGAATTTTAGTGAGATATAGGTCTCACCCATAACACAATGAAATCAAACATACGTGTTCTAGGGTTTTCTATGGGTTAGGGTGGGGGATTTTTTGGACCTGCCCCAATCCAAATAGATTGGGCGGGGTGGGGTCGGGTCTACGGTTTTTTTGTTCGAGCCTAACCTAACCCAGACTATTTGGGATCATGTTGGGTCAGTTTGGGTTGATTGATTTATGGAAAAATCATCTCCCACAACTCATCTTCCTAAACTGAATTAGCTCTCACCCCTCTCACTTTTATGATGTCTCATTCGCACCTCCTAAAAGATATTGTCCTTAAAAATTTTGTTTGGACTCTCCAAGACCACCAAGAAATAAAATCAAATAATTTCATCCATGACTCATGAAAATGAAAAATCATGGTAGTAACAACATGTTTGTGGGATGTG
This sequence comes from Viscum album, assembly GCA_963277665.1. Taxonomy (NCBI): domain Eukaryota; kingdom Viridiplantae; phylum Streptophyta; class Magnoliopsida; order Santalales; family Viscaceae; genus Viscum; species Viscum album. The sequence goes on from OY728166.1 coordinate 307,590,564, forward strand.
TCAGTGGGTATGGACCAATGGTGGGAGGAAGGATATAGGAGAGGTGACAACGACGTCATGGGTGGTATACAACAATTGTGGGTGACAGAAATGGTGTCAGAATGTACTGCATACTAAGAAATTATAGTTATAGTAGGAGATCGGACATGGGATATGTAAAACTGGAGACATGGGTGAATGATGGCGTCAGTACAGATGACATACGGATAGTAGGAAGCGAGGTTTGGGAGATACAACAATTAGGGAGGATTGGTAAAGGAAAAATAAAATTGAATCCATATATATAATAATGAAATTTATACATATAATAATTATTAAAACATGAACTAAATATGTCATAAAACTCAATGGTAGATATCAAGATAAAAGAAACGAGGAGTAAAATATATATCATACAAGTCCAGATTCAAATAGAATAAGACGAAGATGAGGATATGGGTTATCAATAATAATAGGGAATTGAAAAAGGTATCAAACCATTAGATAGAATTCTAGACTGAATAGTTAGGGACAAGCCCTAATTTTGAATATAATCTTTTAGAAACATGGTAGATGTTCAATTTCAATTATGTGAGTTTTCTGTCAAGAGTGACATGGGAACATTGAGGACGTGGAAAAAAGACGGCAGTCCAAGATCTCCATAGTTGGAAGTGCGTGAAACACCATAAGATAATGGGAGTAGGAGTTTGGTACAATAAAGGGAAAGTGGGAATACTGGGTTATCTCAAGTGTATGGTTACAAATGGCAAGGTGGAAAATGATGGGTGGATGAGTTTCTTGGGTCGGATTGGGTAATAAAGTTACCAACCTAAGACCCAACCCAACCCATGTATAAATCAACACAACCCTACACAACCTAGTTGACTCGGGTTGGGTCCATTGGGTTGGGTCATGTTTGGACACCCCTAACGTGCACGAAAAGATATTAAAACATTCCTCATATTATGAACCATAAACTATAGGGGTTTTATAAACATCATATAATAACCCAGGGAATGAAATGGGTATCATAGGCATTTTATCAAATAATAACTAGTAAAAATGAGATTAGTTTTATAATCATTTAATCATAGAATAACCCATTAAAGAAAGTGGATTTCAATAGAGTTTTATCATCATATAACTCAAGGAATTGAATAGAGTTTCATTAACAAATTTTCATCATAAATATTAACCTTTCAAATAAAGAATAATAATTGTGACCTTTGATCATGTCCATAGTAAGAAATAAACTATATCAAATGATTTCATCGTAGATGGATATGGATCTTGATTGATCACTTGGAACATTTCTAAAGAATACTAATATTTCTTGAAAATAAAATTTTAAAATATAAAACATTTTAAAAATCTATTTTTCCGAAAACCACTTTGATAAATTTATAGTGGAATATTTTTAAAAAGTATAAAAATTTATTGAGGAAAATATCATATCTTCTTTTAAAAATTATTTTTAAAACATAAAATCATTTTAAACCATTCTCATTGAAAATAGCCTTAAAAACTTATAAAGAAAGCATGGAATTTTCTAGAAAACCGTTTCTTGGAAAATAACATTGAAATAATATAATGGAATATTGAAAAAAAATATAAGGCCTTTCAGTTGAAAATATCTTTGAAAAATTATAAACGGGTCTTTGAAAACATTTTTAAAACTGATTCTTTAAAAATAAATTTGAAAACTTATAAGGTAATCATGAGAAAATTTTAAAAGCCATTTCATTGAGAAAAAAATTAATATCTAAGATTGAAAACGTTTTGAAAACCATTTAATTGAAAATAAATTTGAAAATTATAAAATAATATTGTTAAACATTTTTATAAAACATGGTTTTAGAAGAACATAGATGTACAAATGAAAAGAGAAATAATGTTTTATTTTATTAAAAACTTTTTCTTAATTATCTCAAGTTCTAAAGAGCGAAAAAATGGTACCATTAATTGTTGATATAATGAATAAAAAGAGGATATAAATATTAATTACTTTTTTTAAGATATGGATCAAAATATTTCACAAATTGAAGTATAATCGCAAACAATCCCTATAAACGACGAGATTATAGAAATAAATTGTTACCACTTTGATAAATTTGAATCATAATACCAATGAAAGAATAAAATAATATGAATATAAAAAAATCACGAAAATAATTTTATTCATGATAAAAATGTCAAAGGTAAGTATACACACATAATAGTTAAATATAGGTTCATAACATATCATGTATCTCAAAGAAGGCAAATTGAGACAAAAATTACGTTATCAATTTGGTAAATTTTGAACCATAATACCCATGAATGGAAGAACATAGAATTGATATGTAAATGCCACTAAATTTATTTATAATAATAATATAATACATTCATCATTAATATATACACATACCAAAATAAATTATTGGTGAATAAGGCATAAGTCTTAGAGAAATAAAAGTGTGATAAGAAAACCCTTACCATAAGTCTTGAATTTATTTGTACACATTAAATCCTTCAGTATAATAAATATAAGTTTATTATAAATACAAAAAATAACCATATTTTTATATAATACGATATATTATTTAATTATGAATTTATATTACCCGTTTATTAACAATTCAATGATAAGATTACATTTTGGTTAATATCCGCTTTTTTCGTATATGTTTTGTCTTGTTATTATGGATCCTCTTACACAGATCATGATCACTTATTTCTATAATTTAAAACATGATATAAATATCATATATATAGTATATAATTATTTATATTAATCTATTAAATATAGAATATGAAATGGAATACACCGTTCATGGAGATGGTTGGCTGTACGTACGCATGGATGTCATTTCTATTTTCTTATCACATTGAATGAAAGTAAAAATGACAAATATGTATGTATGTATAAGTATATATTATAATTAAAAAATAATTAATAATTAATAAGTATCATATAGGATTACTAAATCTATCCTTTATACATTCTTTGTAAAGCGTGAACGAATCCCATCGCTTTGAGGAGGTTGTAGTCCACACATCCAAAAATATAGTTATCGTATTACCAAAAAATGGAAATCATATATGTCTATTTAAAATAATAATTAAAGAACCTTAAATAAATAATAAATAACCTATAAATTATATAAAATAGTATTTTAATCATAATTCCCAACCATGATAGGTGGTAAAGGATAAATGAACGACATTGATTGGCGAGGTGGTAGTCCACCGTACACACGAACGATTAGTTCATTAACGATTTCATGGAATTGTTTTTTGGTTTAGATATAACCATTAGAATAAAAACATATCAATATTTATGATACTAAGGTTATTATATATCATGAAATAATATTAATTTAGTGGGTGGATAATGAAATAAAACAAAATTTATTTTGAATTAATGTTACCTCTTCTTTTGGTAACTCCTTTTGGTTTGAAACAAAGGGATTCCATGATTGGATTTATTCCCAAAGTGAGGAATCTAGGATGAAGGTAGAGATGTTTTGAGATTATTTGATAAGGTTCTAGATGATCCAATGTGTCTTAAGTGGTGTGAGGAAGGGAAAGAGTGAATTTTTTTATAGACGATGAGGGATGTCATTCATGTAAATACAAAAAGGTAAACACCATTGAGAGGTATCCCTACCTAATATGATTAAAAAAATGAAAAAATTTTGGATTAAAGGAAATTTATGGTCTATAAAACCCCCCACCAAACAAATGTATGTTCATTTTAATAATTTTTACTTAACTTCTTGGTTTCCCCGCTTTTTTATTTTAGTTATTATTAAGTTAATTTGTTTTATAACCTATGTAATTTAACCATTAAGGCTAAATTAAATAGTGATTTAATAGACAATATAGAACAAATTAATTATAAATGTGATAAAATAATTTACAAAAAATAAATCTTATTTGTGATGGAAATTAATTTTAAAACAAGCGCATGTAACATGAAAAACCCTACTTTAACCTGAATCATGCTATTTGTTTTTCAATTAAATGTTATGTATATTAATTATAAAATATAAAATGGTAAATTAATATAATATATTTTATATTTAATAACACTTATAAATAATTTGGCTTAATAAATTATGTTTATTAAATTTTAAATCTTTTAATAAAATATCATTTAATATGAAATAAAATTAATGCCAAATTACTTGATTTGAATTTAAAAGTATTAGGAAAATATGGAATTTGAATATATCAAGTTCAAACATGTGTAACATTACATATTCATGTAATAAATTTAAGAAAATAATTTAATCAATTTAATTAACATTTAATATTTTTAGTATCATTTATTTTAAATAGTAATTACTTAAATATTCTGCGCATTTGGAATTCGTTAAGCAGTTAATCTAAATAATTAATATCTAAAATGTGAATATAAATTAATATTATGAAAAAATACATTAAATTTAAATATAGTGTGCAAAATATAACTAAGGTATTTTTTTCCATATCTAATGGATTTAATAATGTTAAAGGCAACGAAGGTTCATTTTTTGTCTTTTTCCTTACTTAACTTATTATATAGGTCACTTTCCTAGAATAGTATCCCAATAACTGATAAAATTATATACAATAGGGGATGTGGTCAATATATGGATAGGTAATAATTTTTAGACAAGTTTTTGGTCATTTTTTCACCTTATATTTTATGTTTAGTCGTTAATTAACCTCATTTTTACCTTAATCTCTATAATTAAATTTAATTACAGTCACTAATATTTTTGATAAAAACATTATTGACCTTATTATAAAAAATTTATTATGAATATTACTAATAATAAGTCTTTTTTTAAAAATTATAATCACATAAGTGGAATAAATTAATTTAAAATTAATCTCACAGATAGGATGAGATTGCGAGTTTTAAAGTGAAAGTTCAAATGTTTGAACTATTTTTATTTCCAATTTCACTATGAAATTCGTTAAAATGACGTAAATAGTATTAATTTATTTAAAATTTAAATAATTATACTTTAAAACCTAATTAAAATATAATTTAACTATATAAGTAAATTAGATGAAAAAGAATATTTGAATTAAAATTTAGCATTTTTCAATATTTATCAAAAAATGAAACTTCTAAAGAAAACCAAAAATTCAACCAATGTAAATTTTGATATTACTATTTCAAAATTGAATTTATGTTTTCCAATTAAAAATTATATATATTAAAAAAATTATATTTAAAATATGTTCTCAATTAAATGGTGGTAAAATATCTTTTTAGAAAAATATATACTTTTATTCATAAAATTGGATTTATTTTTATCACTTGTTTAGAAAATACATAATTTTAAAGTTAAATTTTTATATGAATATAAAATATATATTATATTAAGATAATTTATCAAAAGTGTTGTAATTAATTTATTAAGGTAAAATATGTTTAATTGTGTAAATATAGTTTTCTCATATATGATTTACTATATTTTCAAAAAGGGTATTATTTGGATTTCTGGTTAATTGAATAAAACTTAATTATTTTTATTTAAATTTGTAAACCATATTTTTGAAATTTAATTATAATTATTAATAACCACCATTTAAATGACTAGGTGACAATTATAATAATATTTTAATAATGATATTAATATTACATTGTAGAGTGGTAGAACTAGGTCATGTGTGTCATATAAGTTATCGAGGGAACTAATAATTATATATTACACAATAACAAAATAGTGTTTCGTGTATCACAAGCTAATTTAAGTGTTTCATGTAGTGAAATATTAAATTTTTATTGTGTACAAATCAAGAATAACATGGTTCTTTCCTATTACACAAGATATATTTTATGTTGTGTGAAATAGAAAATATCAAAAAGATTAAAATAATTCCAAATAAATATATTTCACAAAATCATGGGGTCTTACATTCAAGCCTACTTAAAGTGAATTTCAACTTCAAAATTCTACTAGGTTATCAAATATTTAATACTTTAATGTTCCTTCCTTAGAAACCCACATCATAAAAATGAATAATAATACTTAATTTAAAAAGGGATTGTATGAAACATAATTGTTACCCAAGTAAATCATAAATAGGTTTCCACATAGGATAACATAGGTGTAAATTGAGAACATGGACATGGAAGAGAAAAATAGTGATCAAGTTCTGATAGCTAATGATAGAGAATATGGTCAGGATAAAGTTAATGATCACAAATCCATAACCCAAAGAGGCTTGAAAAAATTTCATTGATATCATAAAAAATGATGATAACATGGTAAAATTTTACTTCAAGATCCATTTTCCAAAATATAATGATTTTTCATGAAAATATATACCTAAATGATTCTAGTAAAACCTCACCTTTTGTTGTCCAATGATTAATTTTCACTTAATCTATTATTACCAGAAATAAAAGTGAATTTGTCATTCCTGGAGCATTAGCAGACCATGAGATCCATAAATAGAATTATAGGTCATTAAATATGTCATTATCAACAAAAAAATATTATTATAGGATATCAAATATTCATAAATACTCATATGAAAAGATAATAATTTAATCTCAAAAACCTTATCCAAAGTTTACCATAAACCATTACAAAAGTGGTTAACCTTATAACCCTTCTGAAAAATTATAGTCCAAAAATTTAGAAATAAGGTAACTAAATTTATCAAAATAAACATACCATTGTTCCCCCTTATAACATAAAGTATCTATTGATTGTCACATACTAGACATGTGAATACTTTCATCATGTATTCTCTTGAATCATGTTAATTACCATTAATCCTTATTTAAAACATGCATCTTTACATATTCCTATGTTTATTGGATATATTCCATAAATTCAAAAATTATATAAACTCCATCAATGATAAACAAAATACTTTTCCAAAAAATACTTTATTAGTTATGAGGTAATTAGTTCTGTCCAATTGACTTATTTATACACTGCATATATTTATCTAAACAACATTATCTCAATATCAGGAACGTATTAAGGGTTATCTTCCCTTAGTCAAAATATCAACTTTCCATTAAATCACTTTTCTTGTCTATAAGAACCATTCAACATATTATTCTAAATAATTAGCGATGAAACATAAACTGAATAATCCGTATATATTTCACAATTTTTATAATATAATTCTTGAATCCAAATATATAAAAACTTATATTATTCCACTTTATCCTTTATCCAATAACAAGGATACATCTTCCAATTACTTAATACATATTTCCCCTCACATTTCACATTTATTCACATCATCATTATAAATATAACCATTACTCATACCGCCCTGTTGATTATCTTTATGATATTTCCACTTGGGACATCGATTTGCATAATGACCATTTATTCCATATCTAAATCATTTAACATATGATGATGTCTTAGAGAGTTCAATAATCCAATACAATTTTTAACTGAACACTAAATTTTTCATTTGTATTTACTTTAATTGTGTCCTTTTTTGACAAAGTTATAACATCTTCATATTCATCTAATATATTCACTTGGGTTCTTCTTTCCACATTCATGGCCTAATGGAAACTGAATTTTCTTTCCTCGATGGTCTCCATTATCTGAACACTTAATGAAATATTTCCTTCTCTTATTTGTTGAGTCCAAGAGTTGGTTAAGGTACACATTTTTTATCATGTTATATGAAATCTAGTTAGGTATGATCCCAAAACCCTTCTCTATAGTGATCATTTGATTTGACTAATCATTGAAAAAATATCTCACATTCAACGTTAAACCAATTACATATCTTCCCTACCATTGAAAAAAACTAGAATTCATAGCGTGAGTAACACTTATCATAGATGAAACCCATATAATCATGAAGAATCCCTAATAGTATGTCTAAATTATGAAACCTTCATTTAAATCTATTAAACATTATCCTTATCCTTAGAGACATACCTAGATATAGCATTAGAAATATCCCTAGGGGTATAACTAAAATTTTATCATCCTAATTTAAAAAGGTTGACTAAACCCTTCCTTTTATACAAACTATATTGACCTAGGATTAACATACATGGATGTTACATAATTTTAGATTAACATTCATAACATTAAAAAAATACAAGTTTGAAGACCATAATTGTTTATTATCTTTGAAAACATGGAACAAAATCTTATAACCTTGTGATAGATCCTTAGTTTTTTCCATAAATATCTTCCCATTTAGTACTTCTACTTCAAAAAATTCATCATAACCCGGTGAAAGGAAACATAAGAAAGGGTGACCTCATATTCTCATTGAGGGTAAATTAAGGAGATAAGTTAGAATAACCTGAGTGTAAGGGAATGTGAACATGAAAATGACATTGAATGATCATTCCATGCATATAAAAGATCATATACCAGATTCATGGAATAAATATTGGATGTTTATTACATAATAACCATATGGGAATAAAGAGCACAAGACCTAAGTGAATAACATAGGCATAAGACATATATTTTCTTCATAAATGTATGTATATAAAATCATTCCCTATAAATCTAGGTTTACTGGAAAAACCTATTAGAGCCTTTCATGGGGGATAAACCTATTGGGCGAGACATAGAAAAATATCCAGTCATAACCCTATCTTTTTAGTGGAATGGGTTCACACCCCAAACCATATTAGTATTCATGTTTCACTCCCAATACCATCTTAGTAGTCATGGTTCGCTACCAACCACTTCTATTGAGGTAAAGTCCATTACTGAACTGAGTTTACTCCCCATTACATCCATGTAAATATCATGAGATATAAATCATTACCCGAATCATTAGAGGTAGATATATGTTCCACACATCACATAATTAAATAATACATATGTGTTCTAAAAGATAGTAAAACATTAATCATATCATGACCCATAAAAAGGGATGGGTTTTATAAACATCATATCATAACCCATAAATTAAATTTGTATTATAAAGAATTTAGCATATCATAACATGTGGAAAACAGATAGGTTTCATAATCATTTCATCATATAATAACTCATGAAAATATGATAGTTTAATTAGGGGTTTTTATGGTATAGCCCTTGGAATAGAAAGTGGTTTCATAAAAAACATGTCATGTTAATTATAATCCATTAAGAGAAATAATAATAATGGTGACCTTGGATCATATCACAAGTAAATCATAAACTATATCAAATGATGTCATATTATATGGATATGGTTCTTGAAAGATCAATTGGATCATTTCTAATGTTAAATAATATTTCTTGAAAATCACTTTTTAAAACATGGAAAAATTTCAAAATCGATTTCATCGAAAACCAATTTTAAATAAATATAATAGAATATTTTAAAAACCACTAAAACATTTATTGTTGAAAATATCCTTTCTTATTTGGAAAATTATTTTTAAAACAAAAAAACTTTTGAATGCATTTTATTTGAAAATGAACATGAAAATTTATAATATAATTTGAAAATATTTTGAAAACATTTTATTTCAAAATGACTTTTAAAACATATAAAGGTATATTTGATACCATTTTGAAAAAAAAATCTTTGAAAATAACTTTCAAAGCTTATATGGTAAGCTTGAAAACGTTTTGAAAATGATTTCTTTGAAAACAACATTAATAAATTAGAAGGTAATCATGTAAATTTTATAAAAAACATTTATTTGAAAATAACATTGAAAACATATAATGTAATATTTGAAATAATTTTAATAACATGTGGTTATAGAAGAACACATATGTCTGACTGAAAAAGGAAATAAAGACATATTTATTAAAAACATTTTATTAATTTTTATATATACCAAAGACTGAAAAAATGGTACCATTAATCGAAGATATAATTACTAACCTAAGGAGTATAAATTACATTATGGTTCATGAGAGATAGATCATAATATTTCACTAATGGAAATATAATCATAAACAATATTGATAAATAATGAGATTATAGCAATAAATTATTACCACTTTGATAACATTGAATCAAAATCCCCTAGAAAGTAAAAAAAATTAAATAAAGATTATAATGTCATGAAAAGATGGATATTAATGAAATAACATGAAAATTGGAATTATATACACCCAATATAAAAATATAGGTGAATAACATGGCATGTATCTCAAATAATGAAAATTGAGACAGAAATTACTTTACCAATTTGGTAACTTTTGAACCATAAAACCCATATAAGAAATATTATAAAATGGATATGTAAATAACTATAAATTTAATTTTAATAAGTGAAGAATAAATTACTGGGTAGTATATACGCTGCCCAAAATAATTGGGTCCTGAATAAAAAATAAGTCTCATAGAAATAAAAGTGAGACGAGAAAACCCAAACCTTATGTGTTGAATTTATTAGTAAAGGTTTAAAACTAATTTATAATAAATATAAGTTTATTATAATTATAAAAAAATTATTAATATACAAACTAACATATAATATTTTATTATGACTTTATCTTACCTGTTTTTTGTCAATTCCACGTTAAGCATACATTTCAGGTATTATCCACTTTGTTTTTCATATATGTTTTGACTTATTATTCTTGATCCTCGCACTTATATCATGATGTAATTTTTTACAGAATTTAAAACATGACTTAAATTTAGTATTTATTCATTATATAAATATTTAAAATATTATAGAAAAGATATAAATATGAAATAGAATACACCCTTCTTAGAGATAGTGGGTCATACAAACGCATGAATATTGTTTCTGTTTTCCTTTCATATTGAATCAAAGAATGAAAATGAAATATATGTATATATACTATAACTAAAGTAGAATAATTATTTTGATATATATTTTATAAGTTTACTAAACCCATCCTTAATTATTTCCCTATAAATTCTGATCAAATCACATCGCTTTGTAGAGGTGATAATACACAAGTCTAAAATCAAAGTTATCGTATTCCCAAAAATTGGAAGACATGAAGGTATGTTTCAGATAAAAATTCCAAAAGAATGAATACATGATAAATATAATATATATCATATAAAAATATTATGTTCATCATAATTCCCAACTATGATAGGTGTTAATGGAAAAAATGAATGACATCATTTCGTGTGGTGGTAGTCTGCCGTACACACGAATGGTAAGTTCATTACACATTTGATGGAAGTGTGAGTCAGTGTATATAGATCCCTTAGAATAATAAAATATTAGTATAATGAGTATATTTATGTTATTATATAATCATGGAATAAGAATAATTGTGTTGGTGGATAATGAAATTATACAAAAGTTCTTGTGGAAGGATGTTACCTCTTCATTAGATAACTCCTTTTGGTTTTCACCAAAGGGCTTCCTTGATTGAATTTTTGAACAACATGATTAATATAGGATGAATATAGGGAATTTGGGATCTTAATTTGGTTGGTTTTTAATAAGCCAAATTAGATTAAGAGGTGTGGCGAATGGGAAGAGTGAATGCATTTTTATTAAGGAGGATGGGTGGCATTCTTGTAAATAAAAAAATATAAACAACATTGGGATGTCTCCAATACCTCATGTGATTCCAAAAATAGAAAAATAATGTATTAAATGAGATTTATATTTGATCAAAACATCAATCACAATCAAAAATAATTTCATTGTATAATATTGTTCCTTAACTCTTAAGTTTCCCTAATTTTATAATTTTGGTTTTTATTAAATTAATTAGGTTTCTAATCTAATCATTTTAACCAAAAAAACTTTATTAAATTTTGATTTATTATAAAATATATCCCCAAATAATTATAAATATTTTATATAATTTTTAAAAAATAAACTTCATTTGTTTTGGAAATTAATTATAAAACAAGAGCAATAACGTACAAAAACACTATTTTAAACCGAACCGTGCAAATATTTTTTACCTATTTAAAGTTAAATATTTTCCTTGTAAAAGTTTTATAGGTACTAGAAGAGACCATATTTGATATTTCTAAACATTTAAAAATCAGGTTTTATAATATAGTGTTTTTATTAAAATTGAAATCATTTAATAAAATATCATTCATTATAAAATAACATTAATGTCTCTTTACGTAAATTAAATTAAAAATATAAAGAAAAAGAAGGAATTTATAGTCATTTAACAATTGTGTAATATGATATATTCATATAAAAATAATCAAATAAAATATTTTTTTCAATTTAAAACATCTTAATATTTTTATTATCATTTTTTTAGTTAATTGTTAACTAAATAACTACTGAATTTGGCATTCTTTAAGTAGTAAATGTAAATAATTAATTTCTAAAAATTAAATATAAATTAATATGATGAAATAAATTCTTTAACATTAATAATATTGTGTACAACATTCTAATGTGGTTTTGTTGTCCATATCTGAAGGCTTTATAAATGTTAAAGGTAAGGAAGGATCTTTCTTTTACTTACTTATCTTATCATATAGGCCACTTTCTTGGAATATTATCCCAATAACTCATAAAATTGGAGACAAGAGGGTATACGACCAATATAAGGTAGAAAATAATTTTTATAGAAGTTTAGGGTCATTTTTATACCTTATATTCTAATTTTATTCTTTAATTAAGTGTGTCTTTACCTTAATCACTATATGTAAATTTAATTACTTTCACTAATATTTTCGGTCAAAACTAAGTTGAAATTTTTAGTCATTATAAATTAAACTGATTTGAAATATGGAATATCATTTGAAAAATTGTAATCACAGAAGTGTCCAAAATTAATTTAAAATTAATTTTTCAGATGGGATGAGACGATGAGTTTTTAATGTGAAAGGTCAAAAGTTTGTATTGTTTTTATATCCAATTTCAATGTTAAATTGGTTCCAATGAGATAAATTGGATTAATTGTTTATTTAATTTAACTAATTATACTTTCAAACAAAATTAAAATATTATTTAAATATATAAATAAATTATATGTAAAGGTATTTTTCAATTATTATTATGTGTTTTAAACTATTCCTCAAAAAATGAAACTTCTTAGAAAAATACCAAAAAAAATTCCAATATAATTTTTTATATTATGCTTTCAGAATTGATATTTATTATTTGAATTATTTTTTTTAAGTATAAAAATTATATTTATGATATGTTCTCCATTAAAATGTGGTAAAATTACATTTTTGAAAAATGCACCATTTTATTCATAAGATTTAGTTAAGAATTATCTCTTGTCTAGAAAATACATAATATGAATGATAAATATTTATATATATATATATATATTTAATTAAAATCATTTATGAAAACTTTTTTAATTTATTTATTAATTTAAAACATGTTGGATTGGGTAAATAAAGTTTTCCAGAAAATCATTTCCTATATTTTTAAAAAGGGTTTATTTTTATTTCTAGATAATTGGTCATGAAAAGATTCATGTTATATAAAAGTGAAAAAAAAAATATTTTCATAATTTAATAAATATTATTCATAACCACTATTACAGTTACTATGTGAAAACTATAATAGTAATTTAATAAATATATTAATAGTATATTGTAGTTTGGTAAAACTAGGTCCTATGTGTCATAAAAGTTATCAAAGGAACATGGAATTATATATAACACAAGACATATAGAGTGTTTAATCTACAAAAATTTAATCAAAGAGTTTCATGTAGTGAAATATTGACTCGGTGTTGTGTATAATGTAAGAATAACTTTTTTCTTTCATATAACACAAGCTATATTCAGTTTTGTGTGATATAAAAAAAATTTAAAATCCTTAGATTAATTCAATTTTTTAAAAAAAAATCAAGGTGTTAAAGTTGGTATATTTTGAGGATAAAAATAAAATAATTATTAGATAATATAAAGTATGATAATAGTTGTTACAATATATTTTATAAATTGATAATTTTATTTCATGTTATTTTGGTTATGAGCCATGAGGATAAAATCGACGACTAGTATGTTTTGAGGTTTTTTAATTAACAAAGGGTGATTTCATAATTAAGGATTTAAATGTTGATATAACCCTTCTAGTACCCAAAAAAATATTCACATACTTATATCATGTTATAATACAAAATTATTTCTCATTTTCATCCATGATATAAATATAGAGTATTGTTCAAGTAGATGGTCAAACCAACCCAAACATAAACCTATCATGATTAATGTATTATTATAAGGTGGTTTAGTTGTAATTTAAATATAATAGTGGAATAATGTCCTCATTTATTTTTCACTAGTATGATATATCAAAAATGAAAATAATTATAAACATATGATAATTTATAGATTATCATTACTTAGAAAGAACATATCATTTTTTAGTACACTCATTTTTAATGATGGAATTAATTATATTTTTTGTTGATTATTTCATTAGTAGGTCCTCTAATTTTTCAAAAAAAAACCATAATTATATCATTAAAAATCATATTTACCCTTTTAACTCAATCTCATGACCATCCTTGTAATATGGTGATGAAAAACGAAATCAAAAACCAATCAGTCCCAGGAGGTGATAGTCCAAATATATGCATGTTTGACAAGTTAGGATCCCATAAAATAGAATAAATATATAATATGTTTTATAATTTCAGAATATATTTTTTTTATAAATATCATACATATTTATTGAATTTAACATTAGTACCATATGTTTATAGTAGTTAATGAAATCAAAACAAGATGTTTTATGGATATAATATTCCTCATATACACACACATAAATATCACTTTCTATTTTCCTAAGGGAAAAGTAGAATACGTAATTTATTTTTATTCTAAATGAATAATAACATATAGTATATAGCTATTTTTTATTTTATTTCATATTTATTTTAAAATTATAATTTTAAAATAAAAATAGAAAGGAATGAAGTTAAGTTAAAATGATTACTCACATTGAGCACTAAGATATTTATTTATAAGATCCCATGGAAATGGATTGAATAAGAAAACATATTTTTACAGTAAGCTCAAGATAGTTAAATAATATTCTATGGTAAGGGGAAATGGTAGGGTTTTTGGAGGAAACCAAAATTTTAGGAATGCTCTGAAGGGATGGTGAGAGGAACCTTTTATGAGTGGTGAGAATGGAATTTTTTAAAATATTTCCACTTTACATAAAAGGAGAACATGCTAAAAAGTTAGGTGGATCCAAAAATGTAAAAACATTGAGTGTAAGGGTGATATAAGGTCAATAATATCAGAGTAAATAAATTATAAACATGTTTTTATCTTGTTTCAAGTGTATTACCATTTGAATTAATTCTTTTATTATTTTTTTCTTTTATCGCAGTAAAAGGTTTTTACCCAAGGTAACCTAATAATTATTCAAACCATAATGATGTATTTATTAGATAATCTGAATCAATGATTCTAAATTTTAAATCTATTTCAATTTTTTTGATTTATAAAAGCGATGAAAATTATTTTTAAAATTAAAATGTATAATTTTTTAAAAACAAAATTTGATAAAATATTAATTTATAAAATATCAAATATGAGTTTATAAATTAAAATTAATATTTTAAAATTTATAATTTAATTATAAAATATATATTTTCTCTTAAAAAAATTTCATGATTTTCCAAATTATACTTATATGCTAATAATTTCAAAAAAGTCTTGTTATTTATAAATGTGATATTTTTCACGATTCACTAAATAATAATTTTTTTAGAAAAATCCCAAAAATTAGTATTATGTAATTATTACTATAATAAATATAAAAATAATTTTAATATTTCCAAATAAAAAATATACATTTTAGATATTTTAATTTTAATCAAAAAAAATAGATATAATGACAAATTATTTTTAGGAAATGATTTGTTCTAGAATAATAATAATTCTTATTCATATTTAATATTATTTAGAAATTAATTCAATGTAATCAACTAATTAATATAAAATTTAATTTATCATTATTAACCTCAGGATTCTTGAATTATAAATTCATATCATATAGGGAGATAATATTTAGAAAAACACTTTTATAAATAAAAATGATATTATTTGTCAGTTTAGGTAAACAAATTGAATTTCATTCATAGAAAATGAAATATTTATTTTATTTATAAATATATTTCATCAATCAGTTAATCGTGTTAGGTTTAAATATTCATAATTAATATTTATATTTTTTATATATATATCGTTGTTTCATTTTCATTTGTTAAAGCATGTAGAGAAAGGTATTAAACACATTTGGCTCATTTAAAGGAATCCATATTTTAAAATCTCAGTGTGTTACATTTAAACCCTTAAATAAATTTTTTCCCAATAATTTTAATTTTCTCCTAAAAAATAGATGAGGGTATCTATAAGATATAAATATCTTGTGGTGTCCACATGATTAAAAGAGGGAAGGATGTTAAACTCACCTATAATAATATATCATTTTTGAGTTTATTTTCATCCATTTGAGACAAATGCATCTCATGATTTGGTGTTACAATATATTTTATTTATTCATGATATTATTGTTATACTTATAGTGATATATTATCAAAGTATGGTAACCAACACAATTACCTATTTTTTTAATTACTATGCATACCAATTTTATAGGCTTACCAAACACATCCATATCTCATCCCCATGCATCATTAACTATGATACACCAAGGTGTAGTTGAGTTCGTATGATCAGGTCGATGCAGCATTATCCACCTCTGTATAAGGCTCATTGATATTGACATTTATACCCCTTATGACCATTTTTTGTGTAGTGATATACACTACACTGGCCTACACCCTTTCCAAAATATCTATCACATGTGTCGCCAACCTCAGTAGATAACCACCCATCTATTATCTTGCTAGTAACATTAGTCCCTACACATCCTGGTCCATAAAGACCTTCTAGCTAAAGGATTTTGGGTGATGGATTCCCTATAATGTCCTACCTGGGTGGCTTTTTATATACCTAAAAGGGCCATCCAAGACCCAAAAAATTTCCTACATAGGTTTCATGGGATCACATGCTATAGTGCATCAAAATGAATTTTTGAACTACTCACATCATCAAGGTGGAAAGGTAGAATCCCCATTTTTCACATGTCTTTCATTTCCTTTGTTCTTACAGTAGTGGTGAGTAATTTTTTCTTACTTCCAAAATTCACATGATTATTTTAACATATTTGGAAACATCTATGATTGTACGCAGTACTTCTGTATTAATGGATGATGATGAAGATGATATTTTGTTGTCTTTTTTAGTTGTGGTGACATTAATATATCTTTATAGTGGGTGATAATTATATTCTCTACCACCATCCATCTTTTTACATAGAATATGGTGTGTTTAATATAAACATGATTCAGTGAATATGTATTCTATGTTGAAATTGATAATCTATTACCATAATATCATCAATTTCATTAAATATAAGGAGAAAATGATCTATATTTCCCTAAACATAAACTTGGGATACAATAGTATTTCTTCTAAAAAGGTATTTTTCTAATAAAATCATATATGTTTTGATTTCATAGTAATTAAAAAACACTTAAATACACTAGGGTGGCTAGAAAAAGAATCAAGTAAGGTATACAGAACTCTTTATTGGGGGATAATTTTAAATTATTATCTTCATTTTCATGACCAACTTCTTATTATTAGAGTAATGTAGGTTTTCCGTTGTTTCATTTATCTTAGAGGATTCATATTATTATCATGCCTCTTATCCTACAATTATTTTTTTAATACTATATCACCCATAGCTCAATATATATCATCTATAGATCATCTTATAACATTTTATGATCAACCTAGTTTACTCTTTTTTTGGTGTTATCATAATCCTTAAGACAAATCCTCTAAGTGACAAGGAAATTAATCCTTTAATCTAGGATGCAAAATGAATATAAGTGAGAAAAGAATCTCCCCCAAGGGATTCAAAAATATGTGATGTTAGGTCTCTTTGTTATGCACTAAGTGATAATTAAGTTAATACCCATTCCACTATTTTATGTTTTATTAACTCTTTGTGCAATTTGTTCTAGATCCTACATCCACTTGTAGTATCCGGGAAGGGAAGTAATTCCTAAGATTATAACACAATATCTACCATAACAAAACTTTAGGATGTTATCCTACACTAATAATTATATATTACACTTATCCCAAGAGTTTTCACTAATGTTATTTTATCCCAATCCCTAGAAAAAATGTGCATTATTATATTAACATTAAATCATATACTAGCCCAAAGGGTTACTTATGCCTTTAGAATTGTGATCAACCCTACCTTATGAACCCATAAATTATCCTCAATAAACATCACAATATATGAAGGTATCTAAATCCCTAACTGGTTCCAACTGTGATGCCCTAGACTTTCATTCATGGATTCAGTTCCATAAATATATACCAAACATACTATCTTCAATACCCACTATATATTCCCAGAAATAACTATAACCTAATTACATGTTTGAAAGAAAATATTTCATTATATAAATTCTGAATACCATCGAGGTTTAATGTTTTAGAAAATTAAGTTAAACCATTACTAGTTAATCCCATGTTATTTGTATCAAATATACATTGTTTTAGTTATATACAATTATATAAAATATATAAAGTGTATTGAAAATATAAAATTAATTCCTTAACATGTTCTATCCTTCTAATATTTTCACATGTACAAATTTCATTCATAACCTGGGTAATGGAAACAAAATAATGGGGTGATATCAAACGCTTAGTAATGGAAACATATAACTGAATCATTTGAAAACATAATTACATTATACAAAATATGGTAGGAATAAATAATTTTAATAGTTATATAATCAACTAAAATAGTGAGCATGATATTTTAGTGATAATAAATGAAAACATGGATATCAATAATACTAATCTTATGTAGATGGAATGCATAATAGTTGACATGAAAACATGTTTTGAAGGCCTTGTAAATGATACTATAATGATAAGGGGATAGGTATACACCCAAAACCATGTTGTTTTATCTCATTATACCTATAAATGCATAGTGTGTCTACATAATTTTGATCCCAACCCATCACTTTATTAAGTCTAATGCATTCGTTATATGTTTTGAAAATACATTTCATACCATTTCCTAAGGAACCTATAGATAAAGAAAAAGACGGGTAACCATATAATGTAAATTAAGAAACTTCAATACATAATAAAAATGCATTATAATTAAATAATAATCAAGAATTTCATTACTTCCCAAGTTTACAAAAAAAATATTCTTTTTTAGGTGAACATCCTCAAATCTAAATTTTGTAAAATGATATGTTCTCATCGTATTAGGTAATGAGTATACAATTATGAAAATTCTGGAATAAGATGATCATAATCCATAAAAATAAATATGGTGGATGATTTCAAAATAACATATCCTCGATGAATCAAATAAAACATATAATTATGTTGAAATAAATGAAAAAACAGCCTCCTAAAAATAATACTTTGAATAGTATCCCACAATAGGTGATCAAGAATCATATTTTTGGATACTACAAGTTTAGTATCCCAAATAAAAAACATATATATTAGAGGATAAAAATGAAGACTAAACCCCATTAGGGTGAATCCATTTGAAAATAAAATGGGAAGTGGAAATAAATACACAAATAATTTTGTAGAACTTTTTTTAACATTGAAGTAAAAAAAATTCATGTCACATTCAAAGGTAACTTTTGAAAGGGTGAAATAAAAGGTTTTGGAAACATTTATTTTTTAAAATAATATCATATAATGGATCACTCTGAAGTAATAAAGATTATCTTGGATAAAATAGGAGAAGAAGACATAACATATGAAAGTGAAAGAAAAATCCATTTCTATAATTTTGAAAATACATTTGTTAACAACCCACTTTGTAAAAAGATTAAAAAAAATTATTTTGTAAAAAATATATATTTTCCCCATATAGGTATAGATATAATAATACAATAAAATTTTATTTTTGGAGAGTCAAATATAAGAATAAATTTGTTCATGATGAATCAATATAACTCAAACTAATGAGAATTAGGTTAGCAATATAACTTATGGGAAACATTATCCTTAATGTAAGAAATATTTAAAAAGGGTGTATTATATTGTGGAAATGAAAATTAATATAAATAAAATATAGGACAACATAATATGATCAACTGGAAGAATGTACCTAGATTTTAAATCTATGAGGATGATTATAACTCAATTAATGAATATTATATTATAAAAACAATTTACAATATGTGCAATAGTTAAGAAAAATTCATTTTATTTAATGAAAATGATTTGGATTAGTATTTCACATGAATAAAAAAATATTGTAAAGATATATCCATGGGGAGTGAATACACTATTTAATGGAAACCATAATGCATAATAGAAAACTCTCTCAAGTAATTAGAGTTTGAGATAAAGAACCCTTGCATATTGAGTTATAATTTAATCAAAACCCCATGAAATGGAGGGATTAAAATTTAATTGAGATTAACAAGATTAAAAGAAAATAAATTATACAATATCTAAAAAAGGTATAATATAAAACATATAAATTAAATTATGAGAATAATACAAAACATGTCTTAACTATAGAAATTTGAGAAGAAAACACTTTAATTATCGCTAATTCATTGTGCATCGACGCCAAACATCATAAATAATTAATTTAATTTAATTAAATACATACCTGAAAAAATTAATAATAATTATAACCTTTATAATCCTTATTTATAATAAATGTATATTTATATATATACATGTTAGTTTTTACCTATATTTAACACTAAGTGTATGTAATATTTATAACTTTGAAATAGTTTTGTAAAATTGGTGTTGGTATATTTTATTTTTAAAAATTACATCACTATTAGATAATATAATATACTATTTTAGATGTTATATTATATTTTATAAATCTTTAATATCGTATCATGTTTTTTTATTATCCATGAGGGAAAAATCCACGACGCGTATGTTTCTGTGGTTCTTAATGAACCAAGGGCGATTTTTTTAATTAATAAGCTAAATAATAATACAATAATAGTATAATAAAAATAAATTCTTATATATATTTGTCATATTATACCAATAAATATTTTCTCATAGTTATCCATGATATAAATTCATATAATTGTTCAATTTGGTTGTTAAAGTGACCCAAACATGAACATACCATGATTAATGGATGATTATGATGTGGTTTAGTAGTAGGGTCATTATAAAATAATATTAGTGGTTTTATTTTTTTTATTATCAAATATAAAAATTTTAAAGAATTATTATTTAAATATAATTTATAATAAGTAATTACTTATAATTAATAGATCAGTTTCATCTTAGTATGCTCGTTTTGAATGATTGAATTAACGACAATAGTTTATTGATCATATCATTAATAGTATAAATTTTTTTAATAAAACAACCATAATGATATCATAAAAAAATTTATCCTTTAAACCCATTGTCTTTTTTATCCATGTAATGTGGATATGATGAAGAAAAATGGAAATCCATCATTCCAGGGAGGTAGTAGTCCACACGTACACATGGTTGGAAAGTAAATTTTCCATAGAATAAGAGAAATATATAATATGTTTCTATCATTTTATAATCTAAAATATGTTCAAAATATCATATATATTTATTAAATTCATCATTCGGAGTATCTGTTTAAGTTGGTTATGGAAAATGAAACATGACGTTTTTTCTGGGTGGTAGTCGACACACACACACACAAATATCATTTTATCAATTCTTAATGGGAAAAATAAAAGTAGTGATTAATGATTATTAAAGTAGAATAAAAATTGATTATTTAAAAAATAATTACAAAATTATATATTTATATGAAAATTATAACTATAAAATAAATAATTTAAAGGAAATATGTTGAGTTAGAATGATTACTAATGTTTAGCACTTTGAGATTTCCATGAAATATCCCTTAGAAATGGATGGAATAATATAAAATATTTTGACAATAAGATCAATATGGTGAAATAATATTCTATGGGAACATAAAAGGTAAGTCTTTTAGGAGGAAAAATAATTTTTTTTGAACGTCTTTAAGGGGTGGTGAGAGGCCCCCTTAATAAGAAGTAATAATAACATTTTTGTATACATTACAACTTAATATAAAGGGATCACTTGATAACCATGTCAAGGGGATCCAAAAATATACAATTATTGATTATAGGTTGAGATAAGTTCATTAATATATATGAAAAACAATTCTATACATATTGTATCTTTTTTCAATCCCTTTACCCCTTGAATGATACCATTTTTGCTTTTACCGTGGTGAATAGTTTTTAACCAATGTAACATAATATTTACAACTAAAAATAAAGTGGTTGTTATTATATAATATTGACATAATAATTATAAATTTATAATCCATTTTATTTGATTCTATTTTAAAAAGTGATACAATTTTTTTTAAAATAAAAATATATAATGTGTTAATTTTTTTTGTGAAAATATTACTTATATTCTAAAATGTCAAATATGGGTTATTAAATTAAATAAACAATTTTTAAAATTATAATTAACATAATGTATATATATTTTGTCTTATAATTTTCTTTCAACAATTAATAATTCAATCTTATATACTAATAGTTTCATAAAATTCATGTTATTTGTAAAACCAATATATTTGACTTTTCACCTAAAAAACAATCCATTTAGAAAAATCCCAAAAAATAATCTTAAAAGAAATATTAATTTGATAAATCTAAAAATAATTTTCAATTAGTAAAATTTTGTATCTAATTATTATATTTTTTAACTTTTTAAATAAATAGTTGATATATAATGAAAAAACAATTCTTATAGAAAAATAAAATATTAAAATATTAACCATTTCCATTAAGTTTACCTATTATTTACTAATTTTTTTTAAACGGAATGAATTATGGGTTCGTCACCCAGCCCATACCCCAAAAAAATTTATTAAAAAATGAAATTTATAGTTAACACATGAGGTGTAAATAACTTACACCATCAACAACCATAGGTGAATATACACATTCACGAAAACAAGAGAAATACAATGAAAAGTAATCACCAAAATTTTGAGCACAACCATCTATCAAGAATGATCATCACCAGATCATTAAATAATTTTCATGCAACTCAACACTTCATTCCTAATCTCAGAATAGCCTCTAACGTAGTCCTCATATTGAGAATAACCAAGAATCACCAGAACATTCAAACATCACATAGCGCCCCCCATAGGAGATGTCAAGTAGAAAGGGAAGAAGCCCATAAAGCACCATAACCCATAAAAAATATCAATTCTTATGAGAAGAAGGAAAAATCACTCCCAAGGTATAGCTTTGAAGTCAAAATCTGGGTTTTTTTATGCTCATCAAACATCCATATGAAAATTCTTTTTCTAATTTCAAGGTATTTCTCAGCAAGAATGAAACCATATTGATATTTATTGAAAATTATTGCATATTTTTCATCCATCCAGTCAAAAGATGCATCTCCCACATCTTATTCATTACAATAGGCATATCTATATACAAGATTTTGTTTACTTTCATCGTTTTAGTCATCTGAATTAGAGATTGAAATCTGTTGACCAACCACAGTTGGGAGTGGTGGAATCTCCATCGTAGTGGTTTCTATAGATCTTGTGGCAATTGTTCTTTCATGTTGTGAATATTCCCTATGCTTCCTTATCTTTCTAGGATCCTATTATTTACTAAGTAATTTAGTATTGAAAAATTAATCATTAAAATTATATGTTATCCTTTTTACTCATAATTTTCTATAAATATAAATGTATCTCGCATATAAAATCAATATTTATAAATATACATTTATAAATAGAAAATGATGTTATTATTCATTTCGGGTTAACTAATTTAGTTTCCTTTAAATTAAATGTAGCATTAATTTTATTTATAAATATATTTCATAAAGTAGTTAATCCTTTTTGTTTTTAAGAATCACACTTAATATTAACATTTTCAACAAAATACATCACAATTTCCTTTTAGTTTGGTGTTGTGTGGGGAGAATGCTATCAAACACATTTGGATCATTTTAAGGAAGTCATATTTTAAAATTTCATAGTGTTACATGCTACCCCCTTAAATAACATGCATCCACATTATTTTAATTTTCTCCTAAAAAATAACTGTGTGTTTCCTTAATGTTGAAAGATCTTGTTATATAAAAATTTCTAAAATTGGGAATGATTAGAGATCACCGAATACCATATCTCGATATAGAGATTTTTCTAACCATTTGAGAAAAATACCTATAATGGTTGGGTGTCAGGACCTAGTTTATTTCTCCATGTTTTAACAGTAAAACTTTCATGACCTGACCCATGTTAGGGATCAGGCTGCAAATACCCCAGGCCTACCTCCACAGTCCAACGGGTGGAGACAAGTGTTGAAGGCACAAAAATCTCAGGGAGGAATTTTCCAAAGAACCTATACACTCAAATGCATCCCACTCAATTCAGTAGTGTAGATGGAAAGGAAAAAAAGCTACAAAACAACTACAAAAAGTAAACCAAACATGCATTAACCTCCAAATACTAGAAGTGATGAAAAGTAAATTTAAATGGGAAAGGGGAAAATACAATCCAATCTAGAAAAGTTCCACCACTCAGTAACACGTGAAAAAAGTAAAATAGTCAGGATACTTCTACTCCTGAATCCCAAGCTACGACCACTACACTCAGTCTAAAAACCCATATCCCTAAGCTCCTATAAAGTCACAATCAACCTATACATTGTCTGTAAGGGCACGCCATGTGTGGAAAAATCCCCAATAGGGGTGAGTATGAAAATACCCAATAGGATGCCTCGAAGGCTCGAGGGAGAATCAAAAGGGTAAACTAAAAATGGAGGAGTATATAGAATAGAGACCATATAGGGAGTACATCTGAACTCAACTAGATAGTGAAATAAAACCCATCCAAACACAAGGAGCTCAAAATGGGGAGAATATTAAATTCTCATCGAGTCTTTTCTACCTATACCAGAAGATTAGACTCATCCAATCATGAGAAGCTAGAAACCAAAAGAATGTGGCATACCCTTCGTGTGTTCACCTCTCTTGGAAAGAGAGTATCCAAAAACCATAAAGTTGGTACAACAACTTGGATATATATATTATATACCAAAGAAGCCAAAACAAGGGAGTAAGGGGATCTCCATCTCATAACACATCCTAGGAAGAAGAGTTTCCAATAGTTCAAGATGTAACCACCAATGATTCCCAGTATCCGTCACGTTATTCTTGAACTGCAAGTGAAAGGGACTCATTCACCACACCTTGATACTATCAGTATTGGGTGAGTCTATATCTCCTACATGGTTTTTGGTCATGTAACAAGGATGTGTCTCTATGTGGAAAGTGCCCCCCTTACTCGTTAGTCCAAAGGAACTTCATGAAGTTCTCGCAACTAATCCCACATAGTGGAAAGATTAATCCCAATGTAGAGGAACCACACCCTAATGTGTTAGGTGGATTCAACTATTTTTAATCGAGGACCCTCACCCTAGTGTTTCAGGGGGATTCCACTTGGAATTTCTTAACAGGGGACCCATTCTTATATCCATGGTGGATTCCACTCTTATTGTCGTTGAGTACCCATGCCCTAGTGTATCAGGGGGATTCCACTCCCATAGTAGTCTTTGAGGATCCCCACCCATGCTGATGGGGGATTCCACTCTAGGACATTGAGGACCCTCACACTACCTGGTTGAAGCATTCCACTTTGAAGATATTGAGGAACTACATAGGTCATCCCTATAGGATAGTACCTCTCGGAAATCACTGGTTTGTTAGAGCCCAATCACTACCGTCATCAGACATTGCCTAAATATGCATCACATCCAGAATATCTTGCTTCATGTCTTGAAAGCCACTATAGCGGGAACCATCACATCCTAAGTGAAAAAACACTCAGGATAGTCTACTCAAATTCCAAAATATGAGTCCAAATAAGGAGATATGAGAGGTTAAAAATTTTTAGTGAGATACACGAAGTGTGAGGGGACCACTAAATGTGTGGTCCCACCTCAACACTTAGCAATGTACCCAGCCATACTTGAGTACTAAACTACTGCACAAGTACCCCTAGTAATTCCCATGTACACCTGTAGTACATGGAATCTCTAGCCCAAAAATGGAAGACAAGAACTCGGCACTTGCCTCTAGCTATAAGGAAAAAATGTCATTACCACCAATATGCATCCTCGAACATCTCGAGATAATCAAATAGATCACACCGTCACAATCCATGCGGAAAAAACTCATAGGATCGACTATTCATTTTCCTGATTCAGACTCCCGATACAGAAAACACATTCATTTGCATTGCACATAGACAGTGCTTCATGGGACCCATTCCATGATCCAAAAACACATCCAACCAGTTTTTCCATTGTGATCCTCTCAAAAAATCCCACAAGATTGGTTGTTCATTCATCCCAGATGGACACCCAATGAAAAAGCTATATTTCATCGCAAATCCCAAAATTAGGCATCGTGGGGAATGCAACACCATTTTGGTTTAATCCCATGAAATTAGTCTTTAAAAGTCTGCATCAACTCCAGGGTCCTAATGCCTCTGAAAAAATATTGATCAGATGTCATATGAAGACATACAGTATGATACATTTTTTCCTAAATAATAATAATTATATTATTGTTATTATTATAATTTGACTTTTCATGCCTCCAAACCAGAAGCATGAAACATAAAATTCTTGAACTAGCCTAAAAATGGTCCATCTCAAAAGTTGGGTCTCACTATCCGTGATGACACATTAATCAGACATTTCATGTAGAAGTTACACTCAAATCAACATATGAATAAGAAGAAGAATATTATCATTTTTAGGAAGTTTTAGTGACCCACTCAATGGGTTAGTGAAAAGATACCCAATATTGGATTTAAAGAGGCTACAATGAAGTTAGGGTATCATTTCCACTGACAGTGTGTAAATCGGACTCTACAAAGGGATGTTATAGTTGCTTAAAAGATTTAAAAATAATAATAATTTTAATAATGGTTTTTTTCTTTTGGTTTTCAGAAAAATCAAATGTGGGGGGGGGTCTCATGGCCATCTACCTAACACCACCTCCATCATGCTCTGCACCGCTATCTTGGCTCGCTGGTCATCCGCTACACTGCGTTGTGTCGACCACCGCGCCGCCCTGCGGCTGCCGCACCGCCCTGTGGCTGGCACTTTGCACTATGACCACTACCGCGTCGACATTTTTTACTATGCCACCGCCTCACCAGAGTCATGCCTCGAAATCCTTCCATGAATATTTGGGACCACTCTAGTGGACTATATTTTATATCGAGACTAGATCTAGGATCCTCAGATCCTGATCTACACAGTAGTAAGCTCTGCTCAAAGAATCATCATTATATCAACGTGAAGAAAAGATTCTCAATCTTCTACTCACTTTCGCGCCTCCTCTGGTGCCCAAAATGTGAAACTGATCACAGATCTAGACCCATCGGATCAAGGGATTCACAAAAATATGTCTTTCTCCACAATTCTTTGATGATTTGATGGACCAAAATGATGGAGTTAAAAGAACACAAAGAACATGATGAATGGGTGGCTAAAAATCGAATAGGGCGATGTCCATTATTAGTTTCGAAATTGTAAATGGATTCCAAAGAAGGAAAAATAGGAATAGAATATTTTTGATAACAATTACTACAATTGGGAGTTGTAAAATCTGAAATAGAAATCATATCTTGATTTTTAGTTCTGTCATTGTGTTCACTGCACTATGATCCACCAATGCATAATGTTTCATTGTGATCCGAAGAAGAAGATATGTTGAATCGTCATCGAAAGGGAGAGTGGTGCTTCACCCACACCTCAGAAGAAATGAGACAAACCAATTCTCATTTCCTAAAGTTCCTACTTATGAAAAATTGTTAGCAGTCGTGTGATCCATACCTCTCATGCACTCTCACCTAAGGTCGCCCCTAGGGAAAACACCGTTCTATGAACTCAACAGTGCTCTCATATTCCCAATCCAAATATCCTTTTATAAGATACTCAATCTGAAATCCAGAATAAATTAATGATTTTAATTAATTTATTTATGAAAACTCCCTCGATAATGTTTTCCACAGGAATCCTACACCCACAAATGTTATACCTCGCCTAGATTAAACGTCACACTCTATACTAAACTGTGGCCCCGTATTTCTGAAGCAAGCTACCACTTATTAGATATCATGTTTTCTCCATATGAACAGTGTGCAAACAATTAAAATTTTTATAAAATTTATTTTGGGAAAAACATTCCCCAAAATCTCCCATTGTCTTAGTTAATGTCTCTGGAAATATATGTACAAATAATCCTAATACATATGATGCAAAAACGGGTCCCTACATCATTTCCTCCTTCAGTATTTTTTCCCCGAAAAGTAAAACTATGGAAAAAATTGGGTAATTGAGCCCAATATTGGATATCTTTCTCCTAGGAACACTCATGAATGTTTCATTGCTACCACAACATGAAAACCAAGGGGATGGTCTATCCTCATAAGGTCCAATCTTATCAATTTCATGCATTGATTCGAGAAAAATTCTCTCTGACTGTGACATGAAAAAAAATGTTGTGCACCCGCTCCATCACAGGGGTTAGGCATGGTGGTAGAAAACCTATACATCCTCTACATGATATAAAATATAATAAATAACTTGAGGTGTAACTAGCCTCCTCAGCCGAAAACCAACATGAAATAACTTATCATATCCTCCAACGCCTGGATAACACGCTAAGTCTTCCCGTTGGTCTATGTGTGAAAGATTATACTCTTATGAAATTGGGTCCCAAAAAACTCCTATAGGACTCTCCACAATCCAAAATCAAACCGCCTTTCACGATTGGAGACTAACATCAAGGGTACCCTATGAAGGCGAATGATACCCCACACGTACAACTATCCTAGAAACACTACCATGATCTGATCACTATGCAAGGGAGTACACCAGCTCAGTGAGTCAATATGCTATCACCCATATAATGTTAATTACCTTCATTGTGTGTGGAATCCATATGAAAAATTCTATGCATATGTAGTCCCATTTCACATGGGGATTTCAAGAGGCTTCAACAACCCACAGGAACTCAGTGGTCAGCCTTCATCTACTAACGTGTGAGGCATCGTGACATGAACTCAGCTACACATCATCTTACTCCAGTACACCATAACTACTGATAAAGATCCCTGTACATTTTCCCAAAAGTTGGATTTATAGATAATGGATATGTGGAACTCTCGCATCACATCCTCTATTACCACAACTTGTACCACTAGTTCCCCTTGAAATTAGATCTTAGGATTCCCTCCAACAAGAAGTCCATCGATTGCATCGCCTACGAATATCTGAGTCGTGGAAGATCTCTCAGTTGATGTTTCATAGTTGGGACTCTCTTATATACTCATGAAGTGAAGGAGTGAACTCTATTGACTGAATAAAAAATGTACCATCTTGCTCAATAGGGTTAGTTGTAGGGAAGGAAAGTGCTCTAAAACTTCCCACACTTGGGGAGCCTCAGACTTCCTTCAAATGGAATATGCAACAACATTTCCCCTTCTAGGATTATAGACTATCTAGAAGTCATAGGCCTACAGGAAGTTCAACCAACATCGTCGCCTCAGGTATAAGTTTCTATGAGGGAAGACACATTTGAGACTTTGGGGGTATGAAAAAACAACAAAGAACTCTCCTAAAAGATAGTATCTCTACATTCTGGTTGAAGACTACTATTACAAAAACCATATAGCAAGTTGCAAAGTTATGTTCATGGAGTCTCCATAACCTCAACCTATACTTGATAACTATAGTATCAATATTTGACATTGAGCATGTAAGGTACCAACAAACTGGGTAGGTGAGTAAATCCATCTAACCGCAAGATGTTAGACACGGAAATCACGTCACATACCCTACATGTAATTTACCCACTTTGAAGGTGGGTATTCCCAAAAAAAACACTCTGCCACACCCACTAGTGGCATTCCATTAAAAAGAAGGTCATGCAGTAAAAGCTTCACTAGAAAATATAGGACCTACTCTCACACTCCACTACACAATCCTACAATGAATGAACATGTCAAGAGGATTCATCCACGACACCTTGATACTGTTCTCTTTGGGTGGAACTGAATCCCCATCTTGTTTTATTCTATATCCCAAAAATGTATCCCAGTGGGGAATGAACCCCTCTTCCAAATGCATTCAATTATACATCTAACAACACCGACACAGGGTTAAACCGATGTCCAACATCACCCTGGTAAATCCTTAACCAAGAATCAGAGATAAAAGAGTACCTCTCCCAGTGTCTAACTTGTTTTAATGAAAAAAGGTATAAAATATAGGGATTATCTATTATTATCTAACGTGTTGTTGGATTATAGACATCCATAACATGTAGCTGGCTGCGTCCCTTGTCACCAGCTCCCCGAGCCTAATGTGGGTTTCTCAGTAGTGGTGGAAGGACCTCGCAACATCATCCACCAACCACAATTTCTCTTGATCTCATGACAGCACCACCTCCCTGGGGACCACCCATTAATTACCGGTGAGATCCCTAATCATGACACTGTATCTGACATGGAGATGCACCGACCAACTGCCTGGGAAGATCAGTATGCCTGGTTGGGAAGCCTCGCGCCATGTGGCCTTTCCTGTTACAAGCATACTAACAGACCTCCTTGGGTTGTCCCAATGCTCTACATTGTCCTTAAACATGTGCCTGATTCTAAACATGTGAATAAATACTATGCCAAGTCCCTAACATCTAGTGTTTGCTAACTGTGCCAAACATATCAGCTCTATCACACACAATTCTAAAATAAGAAATATGGCCTCTCACTAATAGAAAAATCTCTATCACTAGTGCTCGCTCCAACACCCTGTAAAGGGTAGAGATGAACCAGGGTAATACAGTGAAACAAACCTCTATATGGAGACCCTACTCAAGCTTACATGCCCAAAAGTAACCATCATGGACCACGTCCAATGAGTACCGAGTAAGGTCTATGATCACAGTCTCGTACTCTGCCACTGTCATCCCTCCCTGCTGAAAATCCAAAATCTTCTCAAACTAAACTGAGAAAAAAAGGATGGGTAGAACTCTTGACGATAAAGTTTCTAGGATACATTCCATGAGGCTGCCGACTCATCATGCATATGAGAAAAAAAACTCTACCAACACTCAGATGATCCTTGCAAAAGACTGGTTGTCAATTCCACTATCTGATTTGCTGATTTTTGAACAAACCTAAAGATGAGGACCAAAAAAACCTAGCCAATCCGCTCTTTCTTGAGGATATATGTCTCACCACAGGACCCCAGTGGTCTCTATTGCTAGAACTCGTGTAGTGAAATCACCCTCCGCATGACCCCAACTTGCTCTGATGGGACTAACTACTATTCAATAGGGGGAGGTGCTACTTCCTGTCCACATGGAGGAATGTGGATCGTATGGTGGATCATTAATTAAGGCCTCTTTGGTAATCGAATCTTCATCATGAACTGGGGCTAGTATCTTGGCTAGATGTCATTGTGGAATCATCTTAAAACTTATCAAGGATTACTTCAGCCATAGAGAACATATATATATATATCAACCAAAAAGGGGAGATGACTCAAGAAGAGTACTCTGTGTCTGAATCCTATATGATGCATGTTAAAAATATCCTTGCAACAAATGTCTCAGTATGATGAGTCAACAAGTGGGTAATCATGGTCCTGGTGTATGGCTACGTCAGTCTCCACACTATCACGGGACTCCTTGGCCTGAGAGCCATTCTCGAGACACGTTGAAAATGTTTCCCTAAACCTAACCAATACCTTTTTAGGAAAGAATCCGAACAATGTCCCAAGGGTCAAACCACCTTTGATACCACATTATCATGACCCGACCCATGCCCGAGATCGATCTGAAAATACCGCAAGCCCGCCTCTATAGGCTAGGGGGTGGTGAAAAGTACCGAAGACACAACAATCTCACGGAGGCCTTTTCCAAATAACCTAGACACACACACACACACATGTAGACCAGTCAATGAAAAAGTTGAGAGGGAAAGGAAAACATGATAAAAAACTACTACAAAAATAAAACCAAGCATGACTCAATTTCTAAATAGTATAAGTATAGAAAATTAAATTGAAAGGGAAAAAGGGAAAAAATACATGCAGAACTAGAAAAGTGCTAAAACCCAGCAATAGGTGATAAGTAAAACAGATGGGAGAGTCCCTCTCTGGAATCCCAAGCTATGACTACCACATGCAGTCCAAGATCCTTTATCTATAATGTCCTATGAAGTAATAATCAACCTATATGTCATCTTAAAAGACACCCCAAGTGAGGGAAAAGACCATGAAGGGGTGAGTATGAAAATAATCTATAGGACTCCACAGAGGATTAAGGGAGTACCAAAAGTGTAAACTCAAAAGGGGATTTGTAGATAGAACAAAGAATAGATTTGGAGTACAACTCAACCCAACAAGATAGTGAAATCAAACTCTTCCATATATAAGGATCTTGAAACGGTGATAATATGAAATTCTCGTCGAGTCTTAACAACTTATAGAAGAAGAGTATAATCATCCAATGATGAGAAGATAGACAGGGAAAGCCTTTGACATACCCCTTGCATCTTCACCTCTACTGAATGGAGAGTATCCAAAACCCACGGAGTGGGTATAATCACCGGGATATATATATTTTCAACCAATAGATCCCAAATAAGGGAGTAAGGGGATCTACATATAACAGCTCATCCAAGGAAGAAGAGTTTTTAATAGTTCCATAATTAACCGACAACAATTCCTAGTATTCCCCATGTATTCCCTAAACTACAAGTCAAAGAGACTCAATCACCACACCTTGATACTATCCACTTTGGGTGGGTCTGTCTCACCCGCATGGTTTTAGGTTGCATCACAAGGACACATCTCGGTGGAGAAAGCACCCCTCTTACTTGTGAGTCCAAAGGTATGTCAAAAATGTATAATAACCGATCTTACATATCCAAAAGAGTAAAACCAAAGTAGAAGATCCACACCCAGATACATCATGGGGATTCCACTCTAGTTCATCTAGGACCCTCACCCCAGTGCGTCAGGGGGATTCAACTTGTAAGTTGATCATAGAAGACCCCTTCCCATCCTGGTGGGGGATTCCACTAGAATAGTCGTAGAGGAACCACACTCTAGTGTGTTAGGGGGATTCCACTCTCATAGTAGTCATAGAGGACCCACCCCCATGGAAATAGGGGATTCCAATATAGGTCATCAAGTATTCACTCTCTACGTGGTTGGAAGATTCCACACAAAAGTTATAGAGGAACTAAACTAGTTATCCATGTTGGATGGTACCTCTCAAAAATAATTGGTATATTAGTGCCTATCACTACCATTGTCAAACATTTCCTGAATAGGCATCACATATGGAACATGTCACATTCTCTCTAAAAAGACACTATAGAGGGTATCATCACATTTTATACAGAAAAATAATCAGTATAGACTACAACAAATATTATTCTAAAGAAAGAGACATGAGAGGTATAAAATTTGTAGTGTGGGACACAGAGTTTGTGGGGCCCACATGATATGTTCCCTAGATTCATCCCCTGACCATGTACCTAGACATACTCATGTACTAAGCTACTGTGTATGTACCCCTAGGCATGACCATGTACCGCCGGAGTACATGACATCTCTGGGCCAACAAGGACAGATCAGTGCTCGACACTCAACACTTTCCCGAAGGAAAAAAATATCATTTCCACTGACAGGCCTCCTCAAACATCCTTAGGTAATCAATAGAATCACACCATCATGATCCTTGCAGAAAAACACACATGATCAACTATTCATTTTCCTGAATCAGACTCCTAGTGAGGAATCTTCATTCCACAAGATTGCGAACGAATAGTGCTTCATGGGACCCACACCACGATCATTAATCACAACAAATGGATTATTCCATTGTGTTCTTCTCAGAAATGAACATGGGATTTTCTAATCATTCATCTAAAATGGACACTCCATGAAAAAGAAAAATTTCACTGCATACAATAAAATTAGTCCTCATGGGGCCCACACCTCCATTTTGGTTTAAGCACCCAAAATTATTCATAAAAATTCCCCGTCTACTTCAGTGTCGAAACTCCTCTTATAAAACATCAATAGGATTCCATATGAAGATGTATAGTCTGATACATGTTTTCCAGAATAATAATAATAATAATATAATCAGACTTTTCATGCCACCAAACCTTGAGCATGAGACATAGAATTCTCTAATTATCCTCAAAAGTTTCCATCTCAAAAGTTGGGTCATGCTGTCATAGAAGACACATTAATTAGACACTCCATGTAGTATTTATGCTTGAATCATTTTCTAATAATATTATTAGTATTATCTTTAAGATGTTTTATTGACCCGCTCCATGGGCTAGTGAAAAGACTCCAAACATTGGCATTTAAATGTACACAGTGATGTTTAGGTCACATTATCGCTGGAAACGCATAAATTAAATGCCACATGAGTAAGTTACTGATGTTTAAATTCATTAATAAAAATATTATTATTTTTTAAATTTTTTTGTAGGTTTTCAGAAAAACCATTGGGGAGGGTGGATTGGTTCCCATGATCAGTCGCCTACTGACGCCACCTTCCTACTCGGCACTATCGTCGCAGCTCACTGGCTGTCGGCCACCCCACGCTACGGCCACCATTATGCCGACCTATGGTCACCATGCCACCCTGCGGCTAATATCACGGTGACCTGCAGCCACCATTACGTCGTCGATTTTCACCGCACCGCTACTTCGCCGATGTAACCTCACAAGAGTTTCACTTTTGTTACCTTCCACAGACCACTGAGACCACTCCAGTGGTCCGGAAATTATTTTTATACCCGATCTGGGTTCCTTGGATCCCAATCTACACAACAGTAACCTCGGATCAAAGAATCGTCGGCGTTTCCACATGATGAAAAAGATGTCAGATATTTTGAATGAAACTACACCTCCTCCAGTACCTGAAAATCAAAACCAAACTGAAATCCAGACTCCTCAAATTGAGGGATTTTTAAACATATGGATTTCACCACAATTCATTGATGATTTGGAAGATTAAAAAGTTGGTGGATGAAGAACGTGATGAACACAAAGAACCGGCGGCCAGAAATTGAATCAGATGATGGCCATTGTTAGATTGGCCATGGTTAAAGGATTCTAAAGCTTTGAAAATAGACAGATATGTTTTTGTAAAATTATTTCTACAATCGGTAGCTGCAAAATCCGAAATATAAATATTACCTTAATTTTTGGTTCTTATATTGTGTTGTTTACGCTCTGATCTACCTATTCCTGAAGTTTCATTGCGATATGAAAAAGAATGGACGTGGAATCGTTGTTGTAAGAGAGAGTGGTGCTTCACCCTCACCTAGGAGTTAATGAGACAAACCCCTACTCATTTAATTAATCTACTATTAATAAAAAACTGTTAGCAGTCGCGAGATCTAATCCCCCCATTACCGCTCATGTAAGGTAACCCCTAGAGAAAACAACATGTTATAAACTCAACGGTGCTATCAGATTTCTAATTGGAATCTCTGTTCAGAAGTTAATTGACCTGACATCCAAAATTAATTAATTATTTTAACTTATTTATTTCAAAAAAAACACCCTCGATATCATTTTCCACGGGAATATTCTCTCCGAAAAAGTTATACCCCTCCTAGGATAAACATCACACTCTAGATTCATTTGTGGCCTTGAATTTATGATCCAATCTATTCTTTGTGAGATATATTATTTCCTCCATGTGCATAGTGTGAAAACACAAAATATTTTTATAAAATTGATTCTGGGCACTCCATGCCTTGTAATTGCATACCATTTCAGTGCCTGGATTTAGAAATATCTGTAAAAATATTCCTATGTCTTGTGAGGATAAAACCATGTCTCTACAAAATATTTTAATGATAGAATATCAATGTTTGGTAAGATATATAATTCACTATTTTTTAATTAATATTAAAGCAAATTTATAGACATACGACACACATCCTTCTCTCATCCCCCATGTTTCTTTAACTAAGTAGTGATGTCAGTAACTTGTGGTCAAACATTGATACTAATAAATAATGACCATTTTCTCCATATGTCACATTGAGATCTATTTTCAGACCCCTTCCAAGACATTTTGGAGTAGATTCCATCATTGAAGCATCCTTTTACCTTGATAATATATTTATTTCAATCATTTCTCGCCTTAATAGATAACCACCCATCTATTTTTACTTTTATTTCTTAGGTACCCACACTACTTACTCCATGAAGACATCCTGGATGAAGGGGGTGGTGGATGGATGCCCCAACAGGTATACTCTAAATGTCTCTTCTTATGCCTGAACAGGGTCTTCCAAGACCCAAAATGTTCCCCACACATGCTGCATGGTATCCCATGCCTTGGGGTATCAAACCTTATTCTCAAACTGCTCCCAGACTCGGTGTCACAGGGTAGACTCCTTCTTTTCTACCTCACTTCCATGTGCTGTTATTCTAGTGATGGTGGAAATGATTTTTATTCTTCATACATAGTTGATAAGTTACATTTAACTTATCTAGAAACATAATGGCCTATACGTTATTTTCATTCATTGATGGATGATGATTAATATGTTCTGTTATTTTCTTCTTCCATTTTAGTGACATTAAGATAACACTATAGTGGATTTTGATTATTGTCTTTAGCACCATCCATTTTTCAATAATTAAGAGAGTGTGGGTAATCATACCATTATTCATTATATAGGGAGGTTGTGTTTAAAATTTTAATACATTACAATAATAACATCAATTCCATAAAATTGAATAATAATAAGATCATATATTTCCCTAAGCATTGATTTTGGATACAACAATATTACTATTAAAAGTTTAATTTGTTATTCAAATCATATAGGTAGTGATTTAATAGTCATTAAAAAATTCATTGATATAAAAGGGTACCTATAAAAATAATCGAATAAGGGATACACAAATCCTGAGTAGAGTATTGAGTACATTATTCCCTTAATTTTCAGGACCAATTTACTGCAGTATGAGTTGCATAGGTTTTCCTTTTTATCCTTTATCTTAGAGCACACTAATTTTTATCTTTCTTGTTAGACTATTTTTTCAGTTCAATTAATATCACTCATAAGTCATCATATATCATCCATAGATCATCCTATATTATTCTATTATCAAGGTTACTCTTTGTTTGTGTTTTCTCATACAATATATCATATAATTTGATGTAACTAATAAAATAAGTACTATATAGTTATTTGTAAAGTTCTTATGATGAACAAGTTAATATCTCACGGATTTTTCAAAATATATGTTCACTTATAAGTCTTTTTTTTGTGCACTAGATGATGATTAAGTTAATACTTAATCTACCTTTTTATTGTTATTACCCCAAAGTACATCTGTTCTAGATCCTGTATGCACATTTTTATATATAAAGGGATGTAATTCCACGGAGAACCAAACAATCTATACCATACCAAAACATTTGTATGTTATCATTTATATAGAATTCATTCTTTTAATTGTCCATATATTTTTTAAAAAATAAATTTTATCCTAATCTCAGATAAAATGTAAGTCATTAAATTAACATTGAATCATATACTATCAAAAAGGGTTATATATATCTTTTAAATTATGATCAAATATTTCTTATCAGTCCTTTAAATATCTTCACAATACATCCTAGTCTTCAAAGTTAACTAAAACCTACTCTGATACAAACTGTGATGCCGTAGAACAACACTCTTGGATCGAGTTCCAAAGATAAAAAATTTAATTAATAATCTGATAATAAATATATATTATCAAACATAATTATCCCATAATTACATGGATCAAAGAAAATATTTCGTTATATACATTTTCAAGACCTTTCATGTTCATAAATTTATATAATTGGGAAAAAAATAAAAAAAATTCCATGTGATTTGTATTAAATAATCATTTTACCATTATATACCAAACTACTTATTCTATAAAGAGTCTTTAACATGTACAAAAAAATTATTTCATACATACTATCCTTATAAACATGAAACATGTGTTACTTTTCTTTAAAACCTTTGGAATGAGATAATAATAATGTTGTGAACTGAAAGGCATATTAAATGAAAAATATAACTAATGTTGTCAAAAACATAATCATATTATACATAATATGGATGGAATAAATAATATCCATAGTTCCATAATCAAATTAAATTGAGATCATTCTATATACATTAAAAAAATAAAAACATGTATATTAATAATACTTAGCTCATACTGATGGAATTCATAATACTAAACATAAAAACATGATTTAATGCCTTGTGCAAATACATTATACTGATAGGGGGAGAGGTATTCACCAAAAAAACATGTTGTTGTATCTCATGAGACCTGTCGAAGCATCAGGGGGCTATATAATGTTTTAAAAACCCTCACATGATTTAACCCAATGCATTCACAATAAGGATGAGGATAATTCAATAATAATCAAGAATTATAATACATCCCCAATCGAAAAATAAATGGTCATTTTAGGTGAACATACATCAATTTGAATTTTTTAAAATTATAAATTCACACCATATTGTGTAATGAGTATGTGCTTATGTAAATTGTAAAATAAAACAAATCATATATCATACAAACCAAGAAGGAATATTATTGAAAAATAATATATCCCATGTGGACCAAGGGAAACATAGAAGAGTGTTGACAAAAATTGAAAACACCATTGTAAAACGAATGTTTGAAATAGCATCACTAAATACGTGATCAAGAATCAAAAAAATTAATACGATGAGTTCAATTTTCCAAATTATATATATACATATATATTATAAGATAAACCAGGAAAAATAAATTCCATTTGGGTAAATAATTTAAAAAATAAAAATAAAAATGTTAATTAAAATATAAAAGAGGTTTTGAAAACATTTTTAAAATGGTTGTAAAATAAAACATTACAAGTTCTTTCAATGGTAACTTTTAAAAATTTTAAGATAAAGTGTTTTAAACCATTAATTCCAAAAATAATATCAAATAATATATCCTTGAAAACATAATAAGTTTTCCCTTGGAAAAAGGAGGAGAGGAAGAAATAATATAATAAAGTGAAATGAAAAATCCTTTTTATTATTTTGAACACACCTTTGTTCAAAGATAACTATATAAAAAGAGTAAAAAATATTTTTTATTAAAATATCTTGTTCCTCATATAGGTAAACATATTTCTGTACAATAAAATATTTGGGCGAGAGAACCTAAGCATGGAAGAAAGAATGTTATTATGTATTAATACAACTCAAAGAAACATACTCCTTGAAAGAGTAATTATTTTGAAAAGGTGTATTGTGTGTTTGTAATTTAAATTAATATAAAATTAATAGAATAAAACATAATATAATAAATTGAAAAAATGTACTCATATTTTATGTCCAAGAGTATTATCATAACTCAATGAATGAAAATCAAGTATCCAAAAAATTTTACAAGTTTCATAACAATTAAGTAAAAACTCTTTTGATGAAAAGGAACCTAGTATTTACCATGAATAATTTTTTTATGATAATGATAAATCCTTGGATAGTTAATAAACCATTCCATTTAAAACAAAGTGTGTTACATAAACCTATCTCAAGGAATTAGAGTTTGAGAAAAAGAGCCCATGCGGCTTGAGTGAAATTTTATCCAAAAATACTTGAAATGGATAGGTTATAATTGAATATAAAATAACACAATTAAAATATTATTAATTATATTATATCATAAATTTTTATTACATAAACTAGATAAATTATGTTATGTATATAATGTAAAACATTTCTCAAATAGAGAACATTTCGGTAAAAACTCTTACCTTGGTACTGATTCATTTTTCAATGGAACCAAACATCCTAAAAAAATTAAATTAACTTTATAAAAAAAACATATTCATAACTATAATCATTTATACTCCACATTTATAATAATTATATATATATATTTATATTTATATATATACGTTAATTATTATTTTATCAATTTTCAACAATGAGTGTATGTAATCTTTATCACTTTGAACTAGTTTCACAAAAGAGGTGTTCAGATATTTTATATATCCCAATTGAAACACTATTATATAATATAAGTAATTGGAATATATTTTCCAATATATTTTATAAATATATAATTTCATTTAATGGTATTTTTTGTTATGATCCATGAGGATAAAATCGATAATAGGTACATTTCAGTGATTCTTAATAAATGAATGGTGATTTATTAATTAATGAGTTAAAATTTTTATATAGTCTTACCAAAAAAACAATATTTACATATTTATATCATATTAAACCTGTAAAAAAGTTCTCATTTTCATCCATGATATAAATGCATATTATTTTTCACGTATTTTTTTTAAATCGACCAAAACATGGATCTATCATGATTAATGGATGATTATGAGGTAGTTTATTTATAATATCATTATACCAGAGGCATAATTATCTTATTTATTGTTTATTATCATGGTATATCATAATTTTAAATAATTACAAATATAATAAAATTTATATTAAGTCATTACATAGAAATAAAAGATAATTTTCATCATAGTACAGTTATTTTAAATGATTGAATTAACAATAATAATTTTTTGATCGTATAATTAATATTTTATCTACGTTTTAATAAAAAAATTAATGAAATCATAAAAATCATATTTATCCTTGAAACCTATTCTCATGACCAACCATGTAATGGTGAAATAGAGAAATGTAAATCAATCATTCCATGGAGGCAGTAGTCAACATGTATTCATGCTTGATGAATTCATTTTCTATAGAACGGGAGAAATTTATAATATGTTTTATCATTTAATAATTTAAAATACATTGATAATATCATAAATTTCTATTAAATTCAATATTATTATTGAAAAATAACTTTTTATTAGAAAACACTTTTAAGGAAAAGTTAGAAACGGCCTAAGTTCAACAAGGAGGACATACCTCATAAGAAATCACCAAATCATTTAAACAAAACTTTTGCCCATTAGAGAGTTCCTCCTTAACTAATTTCTAGGAGAGAGTGTGCACGTGTGTATCTAGATCGTCATTGATAATGACCTCAAAGAGATCAATCATGTTCAACCACATTTGAATGTACTTATCCATAATTATCTTCATTTTATTGAAACGCCCTATCAATATAAGGTATTGTTTGTTGATCCAGAAAGCATGATCACCACTATTAACCACATGAAGAACCCTTCCCATCATTTGGTCAGCCTCTTCTTGTGTATCATTGATAATGAGATACTCCTCCACAATTTTTTCCTTCGAGTGCATAAGTACTCCAAGGGATTTCCCATTACTGACCTCCTCCACAACTGTTTTGTCCACACTGATGTCGCCAAAATTGGGCATCGCTGCTCTGGGGTTTCTTTGGATATTAACAATAGAAGTAGGAATTCAATCCAACTCCTTGGATTTATTCCTTACATAACCTGGTCTCCATTGGTTTTGGCAAGATTGAGTAATCCTTGCGCCCTTTTCTTTTATTACCTTTAGTCAAGAAGAAACTTCCCGAGTCCCGATTAGATTTTTATCCCTTCTTCTTTCTTATATTATACATGCCTTTACTATGCTTCTCTCCTTTAGTTTCCCCAGAAAAATATCAAAGGTATTCCTCATCATACTCTTTCCAACATATTTTCTGATCATACATGCCATTATCCTAGTCTTGAGACAACCCTTCAATCACCAGACCATCAAATTATTTACAGGTTTGGATGGACTCCCGAGTCTTCCATTGTCCTGAGACCCGGTGGCGCACTATCTCAGTTGAAGTACCCTGCATTGAGTCATTATAAGCTAATTGAATACCAATTAGAGTGCCTTGTTTTGAGGTGTCATGAAATTTGTCACAACCACTTTCCTTCGCTTCCTCCAAAATAATTCTGTCATGTCCAGGAAAGGCCTACGGATGAGGTAGAGTCGCTATGTTGGTCAATAATTCATTACTGCGAGTCCCCCATCCTTCCCTATATTAAGTGGATCCTACTTAGTCTTCCTACGATCAACCAAATAGCCCTTTAGGAAGGGTGTATCACTTCCCACCTAAGACTTTGGAACACCATTACCCTTTAGATAAACTCCCTTGTAGTTGGTTTTGTGCTAGAAATCGGAATATAGATGCCCCAATCTTCTACACAACTTACAAAAATCCACCCATGATTCAAAGAGCATCGCTTTTTTGTACCATAATTCTTCACCAACCATAAAACACACCCACTCCACCAAGGGATTGGAAATATAGACCTTGATACAGATGTGTGGTTTAACCGAATGGCTATTAGAGATTGTTCTTTCATCAGAACAGAAGAATATTCCAACCATATTCCCTAACATTCTAATTATAGAAGGGTTTTGGAATGGAAAGGGGAGTTTGGGAAAACATACCCAAATTTCTATTGTAGAGGGATTCCTTTTCATATGAAAATCATAAGTCCATCGGAAGAAGAAAAACAAAAAATTGAGTCACTTTTGCAGAGCATTAGACCAGGTGTAAATCAAATAATCCTCTGAGCCGATGCGAATCATTAAGATGCAATTTTTCAAGAAGACCGACAATTGTATGCTCATGAAGCCCCCATGATTCAGAGAAGAACCGATCAAAATCATTCATCGAGGGTCTTCAATTTATAAATCAAGCCACCAAAGTCAGATCCAAGAGACATGAAGCTTCCTTGAACTCTAGAACATATAACGGAAGTTGCGAAGATCCACCAATGAAGTCAAGAACCTTCATACATAGCGAGATGGCTGGGAACTGAGGATGAGTAATAGGGTATGAGCAAGGGAGAAAGGACGATGTGACGAATCCAGTAGAAGCAATGAGAGATCCTCCCACTTCCAATAGTAGGAAGGGAGAAGGTGGGAGCCGATTTAAGCACCATTAGGGCATCACCACCAAGAATATGAGTCGAGCTTCGTCGCCATATTATTTTGAAAACTCAATATTAATACCAACCATGTATTGTGGTCAACAAAAACAATACATGATGTTTTGTGGAGTAGTAGTCTGAACACGCACATGAATGAAATATTTTATTTTATTAAGTTTAAAAGGGAGGAGATTATTAATAATTATTCATATTTAATAATAATATTTATTATATTACCAATATATTTTTAATTACAGTGGTATTTAAAAATTTGAAAAAAAATAAAAATAAAAATGAAATTAGTTGAGTAAAATTGATTACTCATGTTGATCACTTTAATAATTCCTTGGAAGATCCCTTAAAAATGGATGTAATAGGATATTATATTATGAATAGAAGTTTAATAGCCTAATATTTTTAAATGAAAACATTATTCTTAATAGCGTATATGACATGCAACACCAAGATTAAACGACCCACAAAAAATATGACAATTATAACCTAGACGTCAAATTGGTGGGGTATAAATAGGACTAAATACTTCATGACAAATATATATATATATATATATATATATATATATATCCTACTAAATATAAATTTTTTGATGAATTATTATTAATTAATCACTCAATTTCATGTAGTGTCATTTTATTTATCAAACATATGTTTCCATCAAAAATAATTTATATTTATTTTTGTGAGAAAAAA
Source organism: Viscum album (assembly GCA_963277665.1). Taxonomy (NCBI): domain Eukaryota; kingdom Viridiplantae; phylum Streptophyta; class Magnoliopsida; order Santalales; family Viscaceae; genus Viscum; species Viscum album. The sequence continues at coordinate 307,634,196 of OY728166.1, forward strand.
TTATATCTAATTTATATAAAATTTATAAAATTTATTTTACAAAAAACATGTTATTTAGAAATAATATTAAAAAAATTAAATTACTGAAATTGATTGGGATTTTTTTGAAAAATATTGATTTTATAGGGAATAGTGAAAATATATATTTCTGTAAAACGGTCATTTCATTTAAATAAATATATAATATTAAATTACCATTATGATTTTAATTTTATTTAAAGAAAAATATTTATTTTCTAATTTCACTTATTCTAATTAATTACATTTTAATACACTTTATACTAAATTTTATTATAAGTTTATTTTTAGGATTAAAACCCATTTTTCTAGAAACTCTTTTAAAGTGCTTGATGGTTATCCATTTTAATTAGTTAAAATAAACCCTAATGAGAATGAATTAAATAAAATTTCTATATTATATATCTAGAAATATTAATTTATATTCATATAATGAATATTAATTGTCATAAAGTAAATAGCAGATCATTTTATCCTTGACAAATATATTTCTTGATAAACCTCATTTTCGTCAAGTCTACAGATTTTATTTTAAATTAAATTCACCCACATTAATGAAATTATATTAGTAAAATTTATTAAAATTTGATATAATTCATATTTTATATCTTTTAATAATGTGAACTTAATTTTTTGTCATAATTAATAGTGAAAACATTAAAACTATTTAACTGTGGTTAAAGTGAAAATGGGTTTACATCGGGGTTAAACTAAAATTATAATATTTAAAATGACCTAAACATTGTATAAATTATATTCAATTAAAATATTTGGACCTTATATCAGATGATTTTTTATATTAATCAATTTTGGATCCTTATGATATGTTTAAAATGTGGGTAAAATTTTTCTTTCCAAAAATTTTATATGTGTTCTCTCTCCAACTTATAAAAGGCCACCACAATCCCCACCTATTAATACTTAAAAATCATTTTGTTTTATAAAATATCTTCCCAAATCCATTAATTACTTCCCTACCCATTTCATGGTGGTCGTTTTAGATCGTAAATATAATCTATGAAGGCTTTCGGTATAATCTTAATGAGGTTCCCCAAAGAAGAGGTATTTTTCTTAATCAAGTGTTTTTTGTATTGATTATTCTTTCAAAGACATAAAATATTATTAAACACTAACTATATAATAACATAATTAACTTATATATAGTTATATTTTATTATATTAATATTATAATATAAATTCATATTCTCTTTGATCAAATGGGAAATAAAACCATCATTTGTGTGTATGGCGGACTACCGCCTCATCAACTGATGCAATTAGTTTTCTATTATCACATTAAATTAATGTTCTTGATGATGTATTTAATATTTAGATATAACATTAATTAAATATTTTTCATTATTAAAATATAATATATCAATTATTTTCTGAAATTTCTATTCATTGAAAGATGACAACATCATTTGGGTGTACATGTGGACTACCACCTCTATGAAGGGATGTGATTGGTTTTTCATCACCAAATTACATTAATGATATTTATTTATTTATTTAATGAAATTTTTTTATATTTTTTTATATTATTTAAATTATTTAAATTTCAAATAATACATTCATTTTTTCTATAGTGATCGTTGAAAAATGGAAATGTTGTTCATGCGTATGTATGGACTATCACCTCCATGATTGTAACATAGTTAATTCTTCATAACCATTATTCAGGGATGGTATTAATAGTATAATTGATGTTTAAAAATTATAATTATTACATTATTATTATTATGGATATGATGAAACAATTATCCCTTTTACTACGATTAACATATTGAATCCATTTAAAAAATATAGAAAAGAAATCCATGAAACACTCATTGTAAAATTTATTGATTAAATATTTAAAATATTTCAAAAAAATAGTTAAAATTATTAATTAATGTTTATGGTACTTAACATTTAATATTTTATTAATAAATCATATAATTTATATAATCATATAATATAGGAATTAAAAGGAAATATTGAATGTCTGGAATAGAGATAAGGGCTTCTCATCTCACTTTTTTTTCTATGAGACATATGACATATTCAACACTTATTTTCTTTTGGTGTTTATAACTCCGATGAATTTATTTTATATTTATTTTCAGGAAAATAATATGGCTTTAAAAATATATATGATGTTCTAAATTTCATGTGATTTTGATTGAGAGATTACCAGAAAAGTAATGGGTTTTCATCTTACTTCAATACTTATTTTTATTGTGTGGTCTATATACATCGCATGAATGAATTATATGATCCATTTAATGAGAATTATTGGGATTTACAAATCGATATGAGGTCCTCCCTTTCAAAAGTTTTTGATGTAGATATTACCATAGTAGTAAGGGTTTCTCGTCTCACTTTTATTTCTATGAGGCATATGCCATATTCACCATTTATTTTTATTATATGGTGTATATACTACCTATTCATTTGTTTTATTATTTTTTCATGAAAATTATATGGATATATAAATCCATAAGAGTTTCTCTCTTCAATGAGGTTTTGATCAACATATTTTCAATCTATTAAGGGATCTCATCTCAATTTTCCTTCACTATGGCATATTTTATTTTTATTCAACTCATTTATTTAATGAGGGGTATATATACAGAACCTTTTTATGTTATATCATTTTCTATCGTAATTGAATGTTATCAAGTATTAAAGGGGTTTTTACTCAATTTCCTTTATTTGGGTCATAACTCTTCTTTATTGAATTAGCTATGACATGATTATGATTGAATTTCTATGATTTTTTTATTTTTTATTTCCAATATTTTTGTGTTTATTTTAATATATTACTCATACTATATCCATTAATTAACAATAAATTCAATTATATGACATTTTTTGGGGTTATTTGTCTAAAACTATGTTTCCTTGGGATATGTATATTAAAATACATGTATTTTATTTAATTAAGTGCATAAACTACCCCTTTGACATGTAATTTAATGAATATATTTATAATATTGATATTTAAAGATTAATTTGAAGTTATTATTTCATGGGGATTATGATTATAAAATTACCAATGTGGAATGAGATTTATGTTACAATAACTTTTCTTTTTGGGATTGATTTTGTTGAAGGTTCTTTTAGAGGAAATAATATGATATCATTTTGTTGAACCACATATCATTTATTTTACTGAAGTTATGATTTTGGATAATATGTTAAATTTCAATTTCATCCATTATTGAAAAATTAAAAGTAAATAAATTCACTAGTATGTGATACCGATCTTTTATCTTATTTTAGATTGATATTATTTCTATTTCATATCCATGTTTTCAAAAATATTTTAAAAAATATTCTTTTCTAAACATAAATTATTTACTAAAAAAATCTTATGTTGTCTTTTACCTTCTATTAAATGGTGTTAAAATTAAATTTATTCATATTTTCGAAATAGGTTACTTTTGACTCAATTACAAAATGTTTAAAAATAATTTGAATTTTTAACATTTACAATATGAATATATTTTCCTAATGTCATGAAAATTACTTTTTTGAAGATTAATTTATATGTTTCCATGATTATTTTCAAATTAAATGGTTTTCACAATATCTTCAGAAATTTTAGTTTTTGAATGGGATTTTTAAAGTGAAATGGTTATTTTCCTTAGTAAATTTCTAATGTTATTTTAATGGTATTTTCAATCATCAATGTCAACAAACCTTGATGTTACTTATGCTCCCCTACTGATATTTTTTAATGATAAAATTATAATTCATTATATGGTTGTATTATGACTGTTTCGAATATATTTTCACAGAACCCAATCCATCTCCATGGGTTAATAAGTTGTGAAATGAATAATGGATGTTTCTTTGTGTTTTACGATGATATGAAAGATCTCTGTACTTTATTTATGTTATGTTCATTGGAAACTATTTATGTTAATGGATGATACTGAAAAACATGATTGGTTTTCCCCCATTATATATCATGATATGATGGGTTGATCCCCAATATAAATCAATATATGATAGGTTGAGCCACGTTATTACTCAAGATATGTGGGTTGGGCCCCATTATAACAGATTATATAATGTTTGAGCACCATTATAGATCAAAAATGCATTTTGTAATGATTATATTATATGTATCATTATATTGGATGTTATAAATATGGTTATTCCAAATTGTAATGGTTCATTAATGGTTCTATGAAGATGATGTTCCAAGATACCTACATGTTTCTATTATGAATTCTACTATTTATAAATGTTTCACTTGATCAATATTGATATAAAATGGCTCATAATTATTGATTCTACTGATTATTTCCTTTTATAATGATTTATTTAATGTTTCATTATTTATGATCCATATATTGATCATTGTGGTTTATTTAGTGTTATGATCAGGCAATTTGATTATGCCATCATTCCCTTAGTATCATCTATTTCTCACTAATTAAATTTAATTATTAATTCTTATGTTTACAATTATTGAACATTTGAGATAACCATTATTATGTATCCATTTCCCAAGGTTATCAAGAATAATTTTAAATAAATTTTCTCTCGAATGGTTTTATTTGGATTATGATGATGACCTAATAGGGAATGTTAAAAGATGAGTATATTTTTTAAAATACTCTCTCGGAGAAATGGGTATTGTGTATGTAAGAGTTTGTACAAATCATATAAAACTTGAAACCTAAAATGTACTTGGGTATGCAAGTGATCTAATATTTACTTTTTTTGCTATAAGTTTTAGATGAAAAATTGGGCCACCTTTATTAGTATTTATCCAGAAATGTAAAGATTATATTTTAACACCGGATCATGGAGTGTGGGTCTGAGAATATTATAAGAATATCAAGAGATTGAAATAGTGTTCTATGGTATGAAAATTGGTCTTGGTTTTATTATGAAAAAATATTTTTTTGGAGTTCCTAGAATTTGTGGTTGGATTCCCATTTTATAGGTAGCGATAATGAATTTTTTGTAAATAATTTAAATAAAAATATAGGAGGCACATGTTAACCATATCAAGAGGATCTAAAAATGGATATTAATTTATTATTGGGTGAGATAAGGTCGATAATAACTTGAAAAATTAATTATAAACATATTTTTATCATGTTTCAATCCCCTTACATCTTGAATTATTACTCTTACCATTTTAGTTATTATTATGGTTACTTGGTTTTACATAGTGTAACATTATATTTACTCCCAAATATAAAGTGGTCTATATGAACAAAGATTGGAACCATTGATTCTAAATTTGAAATCAATTTAATTTTATTCACTTTATAAAAGTGATAAAAATTATTTTGAAAATAAAAAATTCTAATGTATTATAATTTTTTTTGAGACAATATAACTTATGTTCTAAAATTTCAAATATGATTTTATATATTAAAACCCGGATTTTTAAATTATAATTTATTTCATAAAATTACTATTTTTTATTAAAAAATGTTTTATGAATTTATAATTCATACTTATATACAGATAATGTCATAAACGTCATGTTATTAGTAAAATTGATACTTTACATTATTCACCAAAATAACATTTAAAAATCCCAAAACATCATCTTACTCAAATATTACTATTTTGAATCCAAAAAGTTGTTAATTTTTCCAAATTCAAATAATGAATTTTTGAAATTTATATTTTAAATAATAAGCAGAGATATAATAAAAAATTATATTTATAAGAAAATAGTTTTTTATATTATTAACCATTCATAATTATATTTCCTATTATTTATTAATTAAATTAGTATTAATAATTAATTCATTTAAAAAAATTATCATAATTTATGCAAAGTTTCATGTAATATAAAATAATATCATATAGAAATGAAATATCTATAAAAATATTTTTCAAAATAAAAAATGATCTTATTAGTCATTATAGATAAACCAATTTAATTTTATTCATACTAAATGTAACCATTATTTTATTTATAAGGATTTTTTATTAATATGTTAATTATATTATATTTTAATTGTAATAATTAATATTTATTTTTTTATCTAAATAAACCATGGTTTCATTTTAGAATCATGTTGCGTATAGAGAATGCAATCGAACACATTTAACTGATTTAAAGGAAGTCAAATATTAAAATATCACAGTTTTATAGTGGTATGATAAATTAATCATGACTTCAGTTTAAATTTTTTCAATGAAATTTAATAAAATTATATTCCTTAAATTTTTTTTTTCAACATAGATATATAAAAAATATTATCACAAAAATTAAAGAGAAATAATTTATGGTTTTGTAAATAACATTAAAATAATCTATTTAAAAAATTATTTCTTTGTAACATAATGACTTATTCTTTTATTATTATGTAATAAGAATCCAATATATCTCACCAACATATCCAATCCAATAATATACGTCTCTTTAATTTTTCATGTAGAGAGTATATTTTTCTACAGAATAAAAAGATTGATAAAAGTTTGATGAATTGAGAGCTAAATCTAGAAGAGACTCTAAAGAAATTCAATTCCCCCTACAAACCATGAAAAATTAAAATATTTTAGATTTAAAAATGGGAATTTTTTTACTGATCCATCAAAACAAGTTTCTCATAATATTATAAAAAATTAATTATTATTTTCTTGAATATGTTATTTTTATATTTACCACACCAATATAACATTTATATATAACATTTAAGTATTTTATTCAAGGGAAAGAGATTATTTGGAAATTTATCCCATAGGGTAAGAATCAAATTCTTGTGTTTTATTTACATAAGAAAAAAACCCACCCCATGTATGAGGATATAAGGTGGGTGTTAGTATTAGAAAATATTTTTCACTTCCAAGTGTATAATCAAAGGAGGAAGAATACAATGAAAATTCAGCTTCCCTGAAAGACAGGATTCATGATCTAAATAATTCAAATGAAAAGGTAATTTAATAGTCTGTGGTGTCTATGTTTTTACATTTGGGGATATAGAGGTATCCCTTGTAAAACCAAGTGTCCATATAGGTGTGAAAATTCCATAAGGAATTTCTAATTTTATATTTTTGATTATTAGATGTGTTTAATTTTGATTTTAGATTTTGAATAGAATTTTGAGAGTGGAATGAACCAAATTGATGTTATTTTGAAATTTAATGAGTCTCATGAAGTATCTCAGGATCTTGGGTGGGACTCCAAATTTTTGAGTTATGCTTCCATAGTTTTGGATGCTTTTTCTTATAGAGAACATTTCGGTGTGTATGGTATTAGAGAAACCAAGTGACACCCTGAGTATGAGGAGGTTTTAAGTTCAATTTTTATATTGAACATTACATGTTCATTTCTTATGGGGGAAAAGTGTGATATTAAGAAGAAACCATGTGGGGTGTATTGGATATAGTTCTTGACACATGGTTGGTGTATGGTTTGGAAAACCATGCGAACAAACCATGCGATAGGGTTTCTGATTACTGTATTTCATGCATACATTTCTGAGTATTTTAATGTGATGGTTTTTGTATTTAAATAAATAATATTTCCAAATTTTGAATATTTTGATTTTTTATGTTTTTATGGTAGGAGAAAGAGATTTAAGAAAAATAAATAAAAAGATGAGTCACGGCGTGACACCAGAATTTTGAGGAAGATTGAAACTGGAAAACTATAGAAAAACTTATTACACGACATGTAATTCATTTACATGTTGTTAGTTTTTTATATGAAGAACCATCGATATAAAAAGTTGTGACTTACATTCATGCAATGAAACACAACATTATTTCATGTAATTTCATAACACGACATGACACTTTTTCGGGAGAAGATTGCTGAGAAGATTTTTGAAATATTCATAGTGCCTGAATTTCATGGGATTACACGATGTGAAACTCCTTCACACATCATGTAATCATTGACACAATTAAAAATAAATTCTACATTGTCAGAAATGGTCAAAAATCATGGTGGGGACTTTAGATCAGGATTATTGGACGTGTAGTCCAATTTCACACTGTGACTGGCCTTGGGAAGAACCCATCCAACGCCTATAAATTAGAGGCGAAGGATCCACAAAATTTATTCGTTATTAAGATCAATGAGAAGCCACTTCCACGGAGGTACACCACCTGATATTCCTTCTTCACCACTTTCTCTAAGATTTTCATTTGTTATTTTTCTACACCTTCTCATGGTTAGTATGTTTGGGTTATTTCATTATGTTGAAGAATATGTGATGATGGGTAATTGATTATACGAAGTATTTTATATTTTAATGTAATTCATTTTTGGATTTCATATTCATTATTCAAATATATCATTTCTATGATTTATTCTCATATGAACATTGTGATCGTGATTTAGGATTGGGTTTATTTTCATTCCTTCTTTGAACATGACCATTTTCTGAGATGAATGAACACATAGGTTTAATATAAGATATAGGTATTAGAATTACACCATGACCATTGGATATATATATTCCCTATGTTTAAATAAGGTTTTGGGTTCCCCATCCATTATAATATGAAGTACCTAACCGTGATAGGAGGAGAGTTTGGGATTATATAAATTTATCATGACCATTGAACTTACTAGGACATGATTCCGATGACTGCAAGATTGTTATTTGATTATTTCATACATTTTCATCCAATGAACCTAGATGAACTTCTCCCCAATTCCCACTTTAAAATTTCTTCTCCCAACTTCTTCATCAACTCCAATGCTCGGTAGGTTAGATTAAATTTCATTAAATTCCAATTGTATTAGGTTTATTTTGTTTAATTATTATTTTCTACAACCCTATCTATATAGCTTCGACTGCAAACTTTCAATTCCTATAATACCCTGTAGTTTAGTGCTTTTATGTTTCGTGTTTTAAATTTATAAATTTGGTAACCCGGTATGAATTAACGATACCCATAGGGTTATAAATTTCACTGGGGAATTACCTATAACATAGTCGGTACAATGTTTGGAAAACCATGTATCCAAAATTTTCATCACATTAAATGCGTCTTTCTATCAGTTCCTTATCAATTTTTATATGATATGCCTCTTTATATTTTCATCCACCTCACATATGACTCAACCTCTATCTCCCTTATCCCACTATCACTCCTTTTTTTGGGCGGGGATTTTGATATATTTTTGGGTGATACGAGGTAATTATCACCATTTTTTAGCCTTTGTATTATTTCTCAAATTTATATTCATATAATTTGGTATTTAGTTTCAAATCCAACGAAGTGTGGAGGAATATTCCAAGCATGACATAAATTTCACTCTATAAAGGAAGTGGGTGACCTAGGATGATGTTTGCACATGGAGGATCAATATTTTGGTTGAGGTACATCAAGACATGTATTTTTATATTATTTTTATTTAAAATAAAATTAGATTAATTATATATGTGGTACAAACAATTAGGGATTTTACCAATAATGTTATCATGATTCTTTTATAGATCTCCCATGAGAATTTGGAATTATTTTTAGTGTGGCGTGATGACCCAGTGAGTTTTATGTAATTATACAAAGTTTTCATTGAATTAGTTAATTAATTTAAAATGTTACAATTAATTAATCACTGATTCTTTGCTTGAATTAGGAGCTCATGTTATTGAGAATATCTTGACAAAGGATGGATGAGACTAGATGTTCTTGGATGGGCTATGGCAGCTACTGCCTTTCCTTGGAGAGAAATGGAAATTATATGAAATTATATAGGTGGGCCTTATATATATACCCTTTGGTATTATGAATTTACATAGGAGGACGAACCAGGAGCTGCTTCCCTCCTTCCAGATGTTTTCCTTTTTCTGTTGTACTTTCTTTCAGTTGTAGCTGTACTTTCAGTTGGGTTTGTATTCTGGACCATTTACTTTTCAGCACTTTCTTTATACTTATTGTTTTACTTCCTCTTGTACTATGTGGTGTTTTGTTTACTTTTATAAAGTCAATTCCTTCCGAGTTATTAGGATTTACGCCTTTGGTGCTAGTCTCTAGCCCCTAGCCTATGGAAGGCGGGCTTGGGGAAGTCACGGCATGGGCCCCAAGGAGGGGTTGTGACTATGCGTATGGAATTCATGGTCATGAAAATTTATGCGCATGATCTATTTTTTGAAACCCACATGTCATTTTATAGATTAAGATGCTCCATTTAACATTATATTGGTTTGTTATAACAGCTTCATGCTAAAAGTTTGAGTTGTTGAAGGTTTTTTGGGGTAGAATGGTTTATACGAAAAGTTAGTAGTAGATGTGTGGTGCCCATGAAGATTGGGATATCATGGTGACATATCCATTTTTCATTAATTTCACAAAGTTTGTTAAACCATACCAAAAACCCTAGAAAATATGTAATTTGTTTTGGCCTAGGTAGTGTCTGGTAAATAGTGGGTGTACAGTTTGGAAAACCATGAGGTGAAACCATGTGGTATTCAATGGTGTTAAAAGTTTCTGAATTTCTCATAATCTTCTTACTTAATAAAATTGGGTTCCACCAGTCTACTTCACTATTTTCATATTTCGACCATAAAGAGCCTAAGTAGGAGCTTCAAACTCCTCCCCTATAGATTTTGGCCTTTCTTTGGTGTTTTATGTGATTCCAAGTAATTTCTTCATGTCTTTATCTATTTCCCATTTCCACTCTATCATCCCTTGGATTTGGTTTCCCCCATGAACCCTAGAACTCTTGTGGTTGATTTTAGGGTTCTAGGTGGATCAAATATTGGTGTTTCGGGTGTATTGGGTTATTAACCACCATCTCCATCCCCATTTGTGTGCCTTCCACTGATGAAAACTCATTTCATCTATGTTTCAATGTATTATAATAAGTAATTTCTATTTTATTTTTTCATTTTGGAATTCAATGTATGCTTGTGATTTCTAAATTCCTTTTTTATAAAACTATGAATATATATTATATCCTTGGAATGATTTAAACCCGTTTTATTGTGTTTTGTTCTTGGAATAAAGGATTTTTTTAAAAATTCAATGATTTCAAGTTTTAAATAGATTTTTTCCATTTTCTAGGTTTTTTGAAATTACTAATGGGCTCTTTGAAATTATTGTAAAAATGTATGTTGAATTTTGTTATCGGTTTTGTTTTCCATGAGTGAAAACAAGGTTTTAAGGAGAGTTTTATATTAATGGGAGGTGTTAAACTAAATATTATATATAAAGGGTATCCTTTAATGTATTTAAAATTTTGGTTTGAAAAAGTATGTGTTCATTACCCCTTTTGAAAAAACCTTAATGGATCTTTAAAATGTTATCAATGGGAATGAAAAGCCTTTGTCAATGCTTTGGTTTTTGAAGAAGAATACACATATTATATGGGTATTTTTGAAATGTTTTAATAGTTTGATTGATTTAACTAGACCATTAAAAATTCTTAAATTGATTTTTAATGCTGTTTTTAAAAGGACGCATCATCCAAATAATTGTTTTTTGGTTAATGGTATGTTTTTAATCTTTATTTAAAATGTTTTATGTGAAATACACCCCTTGATTTTTTGTTTAATTTTATTTACCAATTTTGTGGGTTATTTTTTACTATATGGTGTTGTTTCTTCCCATGTGTGGGAATTGTTTTTGTTTATACCAGCGGTGCATTAGATATATAAACTTATTCGTTGTGAGTTTATTGTGGTATGGGTTAGTCATTGCTTGTTCCTTTCTTGTTAATCTTGTCTTTCATGTTCTTTGGCCTCCATTTTTTGTTAGTCATGGGAACCCGGGTACTAAGTGGTATATCTAAATCAATATTTCACTAGTTGGTTCACACACCACTAGTGTCATTCTAGTATTAATAGGAGCTATGTCTAGGAGGGGGGGTCATCGTAATGATGCTTGTGTGAGATAGTTGGATGAGTTGCAGTTTTGATTTCAGTATAGGCTGATAGTTGGTCATAAATTGTGAAGACAAATAAAAGGTCATATATGTATCATGTTTCAGATTAATGATAGATACCATAACTCATTGTATTTCTTGAACTGTTGTTGGTTTAGGGGATTTTGACCTACTGGTTGATTATAACACTTCACCTTGTAATGTTGTGGAGCCACTAATTTCTTATATTTGGTTTATTCCTTATGATTAATGGTCCATTATTTTCTATGAATGAACAATATCTATTTTTATTATTCCCTTAGAATTTGTATTTTTAATGAGGATTGGAATATCTTATTTTGAATATATGAACTATTCTGTTGGTTTTCTTAAAGTTTATTTAAAAATGGAAATTTTGTTTTTAAAGGGGGATTTGGATGGTTAAATGTTTCTAAATTGACGTTTTTCATTTAAGAAACAAATGATTTATTTTTAAGAAATGTTAATGGGTGTATGGTTTTTGGAATCATTTATGCTAGTGGAAATATTTTCAAAGCATATTTTCAATTTAATAATATAAAGTAGAACATTTTGAAAAGTGTATATGTAATTGTTTGGGTTTTTCTTATGTTTTATTTTAAATGCCTTGTATCTAGTTTTTTTTAATATCATTTTTGAGTTTAAATATTAAATTAATTTTATAGTTTCTAAGGGATTTGGTGACCTATTAGGTTTTTTAGTTCACACCTATATCAATCAAGTTCCTGGTTTTTAGCAAGACATTTTTTCATTTCTCAAAGCAGATGTGGGGTGTGTTGGGTGTTGGTGAGAAACCAAAGGTTACATAGATATGGTTTTGGGATATAAAAAAGTTTTTTAATAGTTTTTTTATTTTTTAGTTTCTTATTTCTATTCCTTGATTTATCATTCTATTTATGGATGTTGGTTATATTTATGAAAATAGGTTTGATCAGTTTTGTTTGATATCACTTGTTTAGAGTGTTTATTTATTTTTATTTCTTATATGATAGTGTTCTCAATTATTTTATCTCTAATTTAGGAGAAATCATTACCAACGGTATTCTTGTGATAGTCAAACACTAGTTTTTATCTTGTGGTGATCAGGAATTCTCGTCAAGACTTATTATAAACAAATTTGGGTGTCAAGTAGATGGTAGCCTGAGTCAGTTATCAAAAAAATGGTATCAAATCCTTTCGTTGATTGGTATGTTCCTAAGATTCTTGAGTAGTGTATTTTTAATTGGTTATTTCCTGGTAGAAATGTGGACATGGTTCTTGAATCTTGCGGGGAAACGATAGGTAGATTCTAGCTATCTCTTTATTATCCCAAATTTCAAATTAGTAGGGGATGCTGGGATTTGAATTTTTAATTCATGTTTTTCAGTTTTTTCTACTGGTTTTCAATGTGTATTAATATTTTGTTGACCTCATTTGATCATTAAATTGATATTGAGAGTTTTTTGTTGGCTTTAGGGTGAAATTTGAGGAGAACATGAAATGAAGGGATAGCTTTCACGGGTTGGGAAACTATAAGATGCCTATGTGATTGAGTCTACCTCCTTAATAGAGTCTTTTTCATGGTTGGCACACAGTTTCTAAACCGATGAATCAAGAGAATTTGAAACACTATTTCTTCCTCAGCTACACCAAGTATAATCCTATTGATTTCATATTTCTCTTAAAGTGAATCTCACCTATTGAACAATTGATTGAGGATTGTTTAGATGCCCTTTTTACATGTGCTTCAGGTGAGACTTCCGTGAAATTTTGTGTGGTTCTTTAAGTGTGATTGACTTTAAAACAATTTATTGGACTCACCTATTTTGATAATCCCAAATCATGTTTTCTCTATGTGATTATTATGATTCACTTACAAGATAATCGTATTTTGATAATCCCAAGTCATGTTTTCTTTATGTGATAATTATGTTTCACTTACAATATAATCGTTTGTGTGAAAATCATGCTTACCTCAAAGTAATACCTATATAATGATTAATCGGACTACTCTCATTTTGAGCTTACAGTTTAGAAATTATCTGAGTACAAGGTCACCGATAAAAGGTCACCGATACAAGGTCATCGATACAAAGGTCACTAATACAAGGTCAGTGATACAGGGTCATCGATGCAACGTCACTGATACAAGGTCACCGATTCAAGGTCACTACTACAAAGGTCACATATACAAGGTCACCGATACAAGGTCACTGATACAAGTTCACCGATACAAGGTCACCGATACCAGGTCACCGATACAAGCTCACCAATACAAAGGTCACTGATACAAAGGTCACTGATACATGATCACCGTTACAAGGCCACCGATGTAAGACTGCTATTGAAGGCTACCGCTGAAGGTTACTGCTGAAAGGTTCTAGTTGGTTGTGGTCGATGTGAAACTACTGTTGAAGCCTACCAATGCGAATTCTACTGTTACCAATCTAGATATACCCTTACATTTTCAATTTCGTATATTTTTTGTAATGAATATATTTGTTAACATTAATGCTTCTCACTTAATTTATATTGATTGTAGAAAAAGCAGGAGACCATATCATGATAGTACGAGGTACGAGAAATATTGAACATGATATACTCACTCCAATTCTCAGACCTAAAAGATGAAAGATAAAGGCCGGGGAAGAAATATAAATAGAGGCATAATAAAAAACGAAATAGAGTCCAGAATTTAAAAATCACAAGGATGAAATTATTGAAGAACAAGGAACCATTCGAGCATCTTCACAGTGAATCCCCAAGAACATCAAGAAGGTCATTTGAGGAAAAAAACTTGAGGTTTCCTTCTGTATCTCATCAACTTTCAATAAATTCAAGAAGAAAAACACTCAATTTCTCAAAATCTAGTACCTGGAGTTGCAACACTCTATTTTGGATAAAACTTCCAGAGATTGACTCGAACTTCAAAATTTTTCACATCAAAGAGTCAAGAGCTGAACTGGAAACACATAGAGCCTTCTAAAAACTTTCTCATCATAACTTTTCTATTGTGCTTCATTATCATTTTCATTTCTAAGAAGTGTTCTTCACACACTAACTCTTGTGCTAGAACTGCAGGATATTGAATATCCTTACATCGAACCTCTCTCACATTTAGTTCCCATTTAAAACTGTGGAAGATACCGTGTGTGTTCTATATTGATTGCCTTTCCCATGAAGAATAGTGGTAGAGGGTGTGAACACTGGATAGTTTGTAAATACTATTATAAATCCCAATACAGGCTATGTATCAAGTTTATTGCTAGTATAAAATGCTTTGCGGAAGGTGATCACCAAGTGAAGGGGATTAGGTCTCGACTTGAGACTGAACCTCTTGTTTACATTGTTGTACAAATCCTCAGATACTCTATTTTATTTTATTCGCTTGTTATATTTTTTAAAGGCAGAAAATTGTTTTTATTCACATTGATAGTTAGTTTTGGTTAGTGTGTATATATTCCTAATTCAGTAAACATGTTTCAAAAGATGAATTAGTGATTACAGTATTTCAACTGAGGAATAATCAAACTTAGAGAAATATGTTGAGAAATTAAACATATACATCTCTAATACTTTAATTTACATGGCTATTTTCAATTGGGGGCTTTTAATCATGAAGTTTTTAACAGAAACATTAATTGAAAATCAATTCTCCCCCTCTTGAGTATCCACTCTGACCAACATTTGGTATTAGAGGAGATTTTATTTTCAAGTGTTCAAATTCTTTTCAACTGTGATTTTAGTTGTATCATAAAGATCATAAAATTTCTGTGATATCTAAAATTTCAGTTCTTTAAATTCTATGTAAATATGGAAACTAGAGATAAAGGTTATTCTACTAATAGACCACCTTTCATTAATGGTAAAAACTATTCTTAGTGGAAATTAAAAATGAAAATATCTCCAGAGAGCATTGGACATGAAATATGGGATACAATTGAAGAACAATATGTATTGTCTATTTCTGCTAGGGACAAATGGTCTATGCTGACTAAAGCTACATATAATAAAAACTATAAAGTAATGAATGCTTCGTACTATTCTTTAGGTGATGAGGAATTCAATAGAATATCTGATTTCAAAAATGCTTATGAAATTTTGGATACTTTAGATATTTCACATGAGAGAACAACCAAAGTTAAGGAAATGAGATTAAATATCTATACTATTAAATATAAAAATTTTAAAATTAAGCATGATGAACTTATTTCTAAAATGTATCTTAGGTTCAATGAAATAGTGAACAGTATGAGTCTTCTTGGAAAACTAGTGGACAGCAAGGACCAAATCATGAGACTGCTTCGATGCTAACCTGACTTATAGAGAGGAACTTCTGTTTATATCCAAGAATCTTCTGACCTAGGCAAAATTCTTGTGAATGAACTAATTGGAAAGCTTATGATGTATGAAGAAGAACTTAATGTGAATCAATATGTAGGAGAAGAACCAAGAAAGAAGTCAGTATCATTCAATACTTCAACCTCAAAGAGAAAAGGCAAATAAAAAGTTCAAGTTTTTATAGATAGTTCCACTAGTGAAGAATCAAACTCAAACAGTGATGAGTAGATGGATCATCTTGATATAATGTTCAAAAAGTTCTACTAAATGAATAAATTCTTTAGGAAGTCAATCTACAAGGGAAAGTGTAACTACCCAAACCTTTGTTAATGAAAATACCTCTTAATCTAATAAAATTTCTTATTATGTGAAATGGTTATACAACGTATGCACATATTTTTTTTATGTTTTTGGATTTTAAAATACCATTATGAATTGTGATAATTTCTTTTGTATCCATTGAACAGTGATCACATGATTAGTATAAATATAGGGTTTTAAAAAATCCAATTTACTCAGACAAAGGAAGCGATGACCTTATCCAGTAGACATGCCCCATACGAAGCCCATTTTTCAGAGCTCGAAAAGGAGGTGGTGTCATTGGGCTTCACTCTTGACCAATCCTAAGCCGAGCATAAATATTTTATTCTCAAGCGGGACCACCCACAAGAGAAGTGGATGTTGATAGAGATTACCATCCACACAATGTTATTGGAGCCACCCCAAGAGTCTGTCACCATCGTACACCTTACTCTTTGGTCTTATGTGGGTGTTATAAGGTGTTATGTAACAAGAATGTAGCACTATGTTAATGCGATTTATTTTTTGTATATAATAATGAATATATATTCATTTTATTATTGTTACCTTGTAAATAGTTTTTAAAGCACAAATAGTGTTTTTAGTTAATATTCAACTTAGAAATTGTTTTTGATGAATAAATTGATTTTTGTATTAAATAATATTTTAATAAAATATTATTATTATTTTTAAACTAATTTTTATTAAATATAAATGTTTGTATAATTTTATGAATGCAATTGTAATTTTTATTAAGGTTCGAAAGCCATTTTTGTCAAAACTCGTGAAATTTTGATAAATGTAGATTATTATATTAAAATTTAAAATTAACATATTTAGAAAATTATTTAGATAAAATAAATATTATTTCAGGAATTAGGTCATCGAAATTATCAAACGGTGATTTTTTCAAAATTCTCTAAGACAGCCAATTGTTTGGGTAAAAATTAATTACCATTTAAATATATAATGTGTTTGATGACACCATAATGACCCAATTGTAATGTAATAAAATACTATAAGCTTTATTTTCGGACCATATGTGTTTTACCATTAAAATAATGTGATTTTGGGTTTTTTGACCTATTTTACAATGCATTAATGGAACCTTCAAGACTTATTAAACATCTTGTCTTTTTAAATTGTTTTCCTTGGGAGTGTAACTCACCTCAAAATAAGAAACCGCAATTTTTAAAAAGTTAGGACTTTGGCCTTATAAAATATTTCTTTCCACATCCCATTTACAAAAACCATGGACAAAAACCATCAGTGGGTTGTGTTTTGGATTAGTTTAATATGAGGTGTCCCAAACCTAAAAAATAACGAATTCCCTCACCTTTCCTATATAAACTCACCCAAGTACCCACTTCCTCTTCACTCAAAGCCTTTTGAGTTTTTCCAACCTCTCACCTTATCTATCTAGAATCCTCTCAAGGTTCCCCAAGCTCCCATGAAGCCTCTCTCAAGCCTCTCTCAAGCCATCAGAAGCACACTTCCATGTTTGGGTTTTTCTTCCTTTCTCATTTTTTTCCAATATTCTTTAAATTGTTATGACCTTTTAATTTAAATTATAAATGTTGGGGAATGGTTTCTCACCTCCCCCATAAATCCCTCATTATGTTTTAATAATACTAGTCCACTTTTTCTCTCATTAAAATCCTCCCATGTACACCTGTTGCTATGCCAATATTCCGAATGGAATTTCTCTCTCCTCATTTACATTCTAGAAATTAGTTTGTATCATGAATCTAAATTCACTTAATTTTTTTGGACATGTATCTATATGACCCCCTTACTGTCCATGTCATTTAAATATGATGAGACACCCCTTTCACTCTCATCAACCATTTATATGAGTTATTATGTCACATCATTATGCTGCCGAAATTACACTACCTTTTTCCAATCCAAAGTCATTATGTAGTGAATACCATGCCCATTTCTATATCAAGGGTATTCACCTTTATGCACATTTTTTCATTGTCTAAATAGTTTCATATATGTATTCGACATTAATTTATCTTGGAATAAATGATTATGCTGAATGATTCAATGTTTTATGATCCATGTGGCACACTTATGCATGAAAGGAAATGTTTAAGAAGGGTATGCACAGATAGTTCTCCAATGCACTGTAAAAGTAAAGTGTCATGATAAGTTATGTTCTATGGGAGTTGACTAATTCTAATTCAAGTGAAAATAGGTTTTACTCTTGCTTCATGTACAATGTGGGTTTACTCATGCTTTATGTGCAATGTGCCTGGGATCATGCTAATTGCATGTTAAGAGTTGTTACAACATTTCCAAGTTATGATTATCATGATTTATCATGACTTTATGGTAATTATTCTCTTGTGGTCTATTTATATTACTATTGTCTAACATGTATTGTATTCCTCATGTTATTACATGTTTATTCCCTTACTGGGCATTTTCTCTCACCGTTTTCTTATGCATGTCCTCAGGTTATCCCATGCAATGCTAAGTATGAGGGAATGTAGTGGTCATGTAAAGGATGTTTTCAATAAACATGTTTCATGTCTCATGTTTTAAGTTGTTATGTAATAATCCTAATACCCAATGATACTATACATCTCAATATTCTATGTTGTATCAAGTGATGTTCACGTAATAAAATATGATTAATTGTGTAATAAAAGATCACAGTTGTTATAGTTGGTATCAATGGATATGATTAGTTATTTTTGGGATTAGGATTTGAAAACCCTAGTAAATCCATGGAGACAAGGCTAAGTATAATAAAAACATCCTTATGTTTTGGTGAGTATTGAGTAAGAGGTTTATCGAGGAAATACATCCATGAATGGATATGAGCCGGTAGAGGCGGCTTTGGCACATATGTATCCTAGGGGTATAACCCGAAAACACCACATTGAACTAGACTCGAACAGGTACTGGTGCACGAAAACGGGCTTTGATATAATTTTGGTTATGAAATTCTCAGGGGATAGGCTTTGGTAGATTCATGAGCATAGTACAAACCATTATTAAGGGACAAAAAATCCCATAAGAATATATGTTAAGAAATAGATTGAGGAAAACCTAGATTTAAACCTAATAAATCACAAGTTAGGATATACTTCTTCGTTATAACTTAATAATTTTATGTTAAAAGTTTCTTTGTCATGCTCAATGGATACGTATTTGAGACCTCTAATTAAACTTTCTTTTTCGTAGTAAATGGAGGGAAATATAAGAACACATTCCAACAACCAATGTGATAGGCAATGTGAAGATTTCCCTATTGATATGCCAGATATTATGGGAGTGGGTGCGCAAAACATCATGATAGTACTTGATCAGATGGATCGAGTTATGAATAATAACTTGAATCAGGAGGAACACCCTCCTCATCCATGGAAAGAGCATGTTTTTGTAGAATTATTTATGTAGAAAAGGCCTCGCATGTTTAGCGGATCTTCTGATCCCATCCTTGTAGAAGAATTGATTAACTATATTTAAAAGATATTCTTTGTCCTCCAATGCTTGGAAGTGGAAATAGTCGTACTGGCAGTCTATCGTTTTGATGGGGAATCTGATCAGTTGTGGACACTGGTCAAGAATACAACGTCCAAAGAGGAAATTGATTCCATGAAATTGGGGAATTCAATAGGATGTTTTTCAACAAATATTTTCCTCGAACCCTCTTTCACAAGAAGGAAAGAGAGTTCCTCGGACTCAAGAAGAAGGAAGATGAGTCCATCGAGGCATATGAAGCAACCATTACAAGGAATGCTTGGTACGCCTTTGGATTTTTCATGAACACTGAATACAAAGTGGATCAATTCTTTAGCGGACTAAAGCCGAGTCTACGAAATGAATTATCGCTTCGATACATCGACATTTATGAGGATATTACTATTGTTCCGTCAAGGTTGAAATGGAGATTGGAGACTCTCAGTGGTCTCTTGGGCCTAGTTACAAGAAGTGGAAAATATAGAACAACATGGGTGGTCCATCAAAAAAATCCTACGATGGAAAGAAACCTATCTTTTCCCCATTAAAAAATTATGGGAAGAAACATCCTGGTAACTGTCTCAATGGAACCAAGAATTGCTTCAATTTCGGAATGTTTGGTCATCTTAGCAGGAACTGCCGAAGGGATATGAAAAATCCCACTAATGTTGAAGAAGAAATGAAGGTTTAGATCAACACTTAGCCGGCAGTGCATTGTTACAACTGTAAGGAGCTTGGGCATTATGAAAACAATTTCCCTTAGCCGAGGGTTGTCAGAGGCAATCAACAACAATCTCTGAGGAAACAAAGAAGGGAATATTCTATCACAACTGATGTGGATCCGAACAATGATGTGGTGACAGGTACAATATTTACTCATTCAATAATAGAGAATGTACTATTTGATTCTAGTTCTAAGCATTACTTCATATCTTGCCAATTTAGTTGAATAATTCAAACACCGCCTTGAAATTTGGAAGAAATGTTATCTATGAGAATAGAAAATGGGTAAATCATTGCGTCCATGGCTTATTACTCCTCCCAGATTAAGGCTTCTAGACTGAACCTCCCAAAAAAATCTTGTCATACTTTCTTTAGTGGAGTTTGATGCTATCTTGGGCATGGATTGGATGACTTTATACAAAGCCACTATCAACTGCCAGGAATGGGAGATAACTCTTCACATCTAAAAGCATCCTCCAATTATTTAAAAATTGCAAGGAGGGATATGAATATCTTTTAGAATCATCATCTCAAGTGTGTATATTTCTTCCTTATGAGAAATAATATCTAACTCAAATGATTGAGACAAAGGATAAAATCATACTTGAAGACATACCCATCGTGAGGGATTACACTGATGTATTCCCTTAAGAGTTTTTTGGCATTCCTATGGGTCGAGTGGTTGATTTTTTAATTGAACATATCCTTGTATCTCTACCAATCTCAAAGACACCTTACAGAATGTCCACCATAGAGCAGGAAGTGTTTAAGAAGCAGTTTCAGGAGAATATAGAGAAGGGTTTTATACGCCTGAGTGCTTCACTATTCGATGTGTCGGTCCCCTTCGTCAAAAAGAAGGATGGATCAATGCACCTCTCCATTGATTATCATGAGCTCAATAAAATCATGATAAAGAACATGTATCCCTTGCCATAGATAAATGAATAGTTCGATCAACTTCGTGGGGCCTGTTATTTCTCTAAGGTAGACCTTCGGTCAGGTTATCACCAATTCAATGTGAGGAAGGAAGATGTTCCCAAGACTACCTTTCGAATGAGGCATGGACACTATGAGTTCATAGTTATTCCCTTCAAACTCCCTAATGCTTTGACAATTTTCATGGATTTAATGAATAGAGTCTTTAGAGACTACCTCCCCAATTTTTGGTAGTCTTTTTTTATGATATTCTGATATACTCCAAGAGCAAGGATGAACATGAATAGCATTTGAAAACTGTGTTAAAAACATTGGGATGGGAGAAGATGTATGCAAAGTATAGTAAATGTGAGTTCTGGATGGAGGAAGTATCATTCTTGGGGCTTCTTATCACCAGCAAAGGGATATCTGTGGACCCTACCAAGATGAAGTCAATTGAAGAGTGGCCCAGGACAACTTCTGTAACAGAGATCAGAATCTTTTTGGGTCTATCTGGGTATTATTGACGATTTGTGAAGAAATTTTCATGATTTTAAAACCCAATGACCATGTTGACACGAAAGGGATTAAATGTTTTCTTGACATATGTATGTGGAGATTGTTTCAAGGAGTTGAAAAAGAGGCTTATCACTGCGCCAGTACTCAAACTCACTATAAGTGGAGAACGTTTTGTGGTGTATAGTGATTCTTATAAGAATGGATCATGTTGCGTGCTGAGGTAAAATGATAAAGTGATAGCCTATGCCTCAAGGCTGTTGAAAATCAATGACCAAAACTATCCAATGCATGATCTGGAGTTTGTGGTTGTGATCTTTGCCTTGAAAATCTAGCAGCATTATCAATATGGGGAGAAATGTGAGATATATACCGACCACAAGAGTCTAAAATATATATTCACACATAAAGAGCATAATATGCACCAATGAATATGGATAGATATAATCAAGGATTATGACTGCTCAATCCACTGCCATCCCTGTAAAGCAAACAAGGTGGTGGATGCTCTAAGTAGAAAGGATCTTGGATCTTTATCAATGATGATAATTTCAATGATCTGATCTTCTTAGATTTGAAAAGTATGGACATTGGAATCATTAAGGTAGGAATATCATCAATCCTTTCTCAAAATATTTCTCAACCGTCCCTCTTGGAGAAAATAAAGGATGCTCAAAGAAAGGATGTGGAAATATAGAAAAGGTTTTAAGCTATTAGAAATGAGAAATCCTTTGATATCAAAGTTGATGAGGAAGGATTTGTAAGATTTGGGATGTGAATATGTGTACAATCTTATCCAGAGATAAAGAAGGAGCTACTAAATGATGCACATAGCTCGACCTTCTCTATCCACTGAGGGAGCACAATGATGCATCAAGATCTCCGAGAAAAGTTTTGGTGGGACAATATGAAAAGGGAGATTTCCGAATATACATCAAAGTGTCTCGTATGTCTACAAGTGAAGTCTAAGAGACAAAAGTCTAAGGGGATGATGAAACAACTACCCATACTAGCATAGAAGTGGGAGAACATTAACATGGACTTTGTCACTGGAATTCTAAGGACATCCAGAGGAAGTAATGTTATACGGGTCATTGTGGATTGTCTTACAAAGAAAACTCACTTTATCGTGGTTTGAGATGACGACTCATTAGATCAACATGCATGGATTTATGTTAAGGAAGTTGTAAGTATGCATGTAGTACCACTATCTATTGTATCCAGCCGCGATCCTAGATTCACCTCGATGTTTTTGAAGAGTCTTCAACATGATCTAGATAATGAGCGGAACTTCAGTATGCCTTATCATCATCAAACTGATGGACAATCCGAGAAAACTATCCAAACACTTGAGGTCATGTTGAGAGAGTGATAAATGGAATAAAAAGGAGTGTGGGATCAACATCTTCCTCTGGTTGAGTTCTCTTATAATAACAGTTTCCACTCGAGCATCCAAATGGAACCTTATGAAGCCATGTATGGGAAGAGGAGTAGAACATCCACATGTTGGGATGAAGTTGGTGAGTGTAAGCTGCTTGGACCTGAAATGATCAAAGAAATGGTGTAGAAGGTGAAAACCATTCAGCCGCATATCAAGGTAGCCCAGAGTTGACAGAAGAGTTATGCAGTTAACAGTCCACGTGACCTTGAGTTTAATGTTTTAAAATGGTATTTCTATGCATATATCCATGGAATAAGGTCATGAGGTTTGGAAAAAAATGGAAGTCAAGTCCTAGGTACATCGGCCCCTTCGAGATTCTTGATCGTGTCGGGGCTATGACCTATCAACTAGCACTACCACCTACCATGGAAAAAGTACATGATGTCTTTCATGTATCCCTCTTAATGAAGTATATACCAGACCCTTCACATGTACTCTCTTCCGAGGTGGTACATTTGAAGGATGATATTTCTTATAAGGAGTAGCCAGTGAAGATCTTCGATCATAGAAACAAAGTTCTACGCAACAAGACTACTCATCTAGTCATGGTATTATGGAAAAACAATATGTTTGAAGAGGTAATATGGGAACTGGAGGGAGTAATAAAGGAAAACTACCCACATCTATTTGTGGCCTAGAATGTAAAATGAAATTTTGAGGGCGAAATTTCTTAATGGTGGAAGATTTTAACAACCCAAACCTTTGTTAATGAAAATCCCTCTTGATCTAATTAAATGTCTTAATATTTGAAGTGGTTATACAACATATGCACTTATTTTGTTTTATGTATTTGTATTTTAAAATTCCACTAAGAATCATGACTGTTTCTTTTGTTGTCGTTGAATAGTGATCACATGATTAGTATAAATATAGGGTTTTAACAAATCCAATTTACATAGACAAAGGAAGTGATGGCCTCATCCAGTAGACGTGTCCCATACGAAGCCCATTTTTCAGAGCTCGAAAAGGAGGTGGAATCATTGGGATTCTCTCTTGACCAAGACCAAGTCGAGCTTGAATATGTTAAGCTCGAGCAGGTCCTTCTACGAGGTATGTGGAAGTTAATACAGATTACCACCCGAGCAGGGTTATCCGATCCACCCCCAGAGTTTGTCACCATCACACACCTTACTCTTCGGTCTTATGCGGGTGTTATAAGGGGTTAGGTTAAAAGACCTTAGCACTATGGTTATGTGAATTGTTTTTGTATATAATAATGAATATATTCTGATTTTATTATTGTTACCTTGTAAATAGTTTTTAAATCACAAATAGTGTTTTTAGTTAATATTCCACTAAGAAATCTATTTTGATGAATTAATGGATTTTTTATTAAATAATATTTTGTTAAAATATTATTATTATTATTAAATTATTTTTTATTAAATATAAATGATCGTATAAATTTATGAATGAAATTGAATTTTTATTATGGTTCGAAATCCATTTTTTTCAAAACCCATGAATTTTCAATAAATGTAGATTTTTATTTTAAAAGTAAAAATTTACAGATTTAAAAAATTATTTAGATAAAATAAATAATATTTTTGGAATCCAGAAGTCCAAATTATCCAACAGTGAATGTTTCATAGTTTTCTACGACAACCAAATTTTTGGATAAAAATTAAATACCGTTTAAAAATATAATGTGTTTTATGACATCATAATGACCCCATAGTGATTTAATAAAATACTATAAGCTTAATATTCAGCCAATATATGTTTTACCAATAAAATAATTTGATTTTTGGTTTGTTTGACATATTTTACAAAGCATTAGTGGACCCTTCAAGACTTATTAAACATATGGTCTTTTTAAATTGTTTTCCTTGAGTGTGACTCCCCTCCACATAAACAATCCCATTATTTTTAGAAATTAGTAATTTTTACATAAAAAATATTTCATTCCAATTCCATTTTCCAAAAACCCTGGGCAAAAACCATGGGATGGTTTGTGGTTTGGATTAGTTTAATGTGAGATGTCCCGAACATAAATAATAAAGAATTCCCTCACCTTTCCTATATAAACCAACCAAATATCCCACTTCCTCCTCACTCAAAGCCTTTGGATTTCTTCCAAACTCTGCCCTCCTTTTTCTATAATCATCCCATGGTGCCCCATACTCCGATGAATCCTCTCTCAAGCCTCCCTCAAGGCTTTGGAAGCATACATCCATGTAAGGATTTTTCTTCCTTTCTCATTTTTGTTCAATATTCATTAAATTGATATGCCATTTTAATTTCAATTATAAATGTTAGTGTATGGTTCTGCACCTCCCCCATACTTCCCTATTGATGTTTAAATTATGGGAGACCCCTTTCTCTCTCATTAAATTCCTCCCATGTACACCCTTTACTATGTAAAAATTCTGAAAGGAATTTCTCTCTCCTCATTTACATTCTAGAAATTCTTTTGAATCATGAATCTAAATTCAATTAATTTTTTTTTGGTAAATGTATCTATATGACCCCCTTACATTCCATTTCATGTAAATCTGATGAGACAACCCCTTCTCTCTCATCAACCATTTTTATGAGTTCTTATGTCACATCATTATGCTTCCGAAATTGCACCCCGTTTATCCAATCCAAATCCATTGTGTAGTGAATACCATGCCCATTTCTCTATAAATGGTATTCACCTTTATTCACATTTACATATTGTTTAAAGAGTTTCATGTATGTATTCCACATTAATTTATTGTGGAATAAATAATTATGTTGAATGATTGAATGTTTTATGATCCATGTGTCACACTTATGCATGAAATGAAATGTTTTAGATGGGTGTTCCCTGATAGTGTTCTAATGCATTAGGTAAAGTATAGTATCATGATAAGTTATGTGCAATGTGTTTTCACTCATGATAATTCAAGTGCAATTAGGGTTTACTCTTTCTTCATGTGGAATAAGGTTTTACTAATTCTTTATGTTCAATGAGCGTTGGATCATGCTAATTACATGTTAAGAGTTGTTTCCACATTTCCATGTTTCGATTATCATGCCTTTATGTTTATGTTTCTCTTTTTCTCTATTGATATTCCTATTGTATAATTTGTATTTTATTCCTCATGTTATTCCATGTTTTTTCCTTTACTGGGATTTGTATCTCACCCTTTTCTTATGCATGTCCCCAGGTTATCCCATGCAATGATAAGTATGAAGGAATGTTGTGGTCGTGTAAGGAATGTTTTCAATAATATTTTTTCATGTTTCATGTTTTATATTGTTATGTAATGAACCAAATCCCCAAAGACACTAGACCTCTTGACCATCTATGTGTATCAATTGAAGTTCATGTAATTAATTATGTTTAATTGTGTAATAAAATATCATGGTTTATATATAAAGTATGATAATAAAGGGAAATGGAAGAAAGACCGAGAATGGAATGACAATTCAAATGAAATAATTTGTTAAGAGTAAAAATGAAAAGGTCATGTCAAGGAAGACTACCCAAGCTTAAATTTAATAAGAAGTGTGATGACAAGGAAAAATGATATAAAAAAGGCTATGAAATCCACCAGGAGTGCCTTAGAAGATAGCTCAAGTGGATCTAACACTTCTGATATTGAGAAGATCAAACATGCAAACCTATGTTTCATGATAGAAACATCCGAGGTAACACCCAATTCTCATGTACATAATTTTTATTATTCTGAGAATGAGAGTGTGTAACATAATGAGGAAGATATGAATGAGGATAAACTATTTGAATCCTGTGGAATGCTTGAGGAAACCTTTAATTAACTCAAGGATAAATATAAATTATTAAAAATACAACATGCTCTTTAAGCTAATTACAAATATGATCTGGATATTGAGAAAGAAAAATGTGGCCAGTTATTAAAAAAATACTAAACTCAAACTATCCAATGAGAAATTAAAGATACATCTTGATAAATTTACTGCAGATTGAAATAACTCAATATAGTTACTAGGAAAACAGATTTCTCCACAATATACCACTGGTCTAAGATATCAACCAGGACAGAGAAGTATCATTAAAATTAAATTTGTTCCAAAATCTGGACAGTTCACAGTGAGCTCATGTTCTGAACCATCTTTTGAGAGATAATTTTATAAAGGACCAAAAAATATTCATTTCTTAAAACATATCTGATAATTATATAAAACCTATTATACAAGAATGGGTTCCCAAATTTTTACATGAAAACCTCTCAGGACCAAAGACAATATGGGTACCAAATTTACCCCATACCTAATCTATTTTGCATGAAAGTTTCCTAAAGAGTCCTTATAAGACTTTGTGGTACATGGATAGTGTATGTTCAAGACATATGATAGGATATTATTCTTTCTTAAAGAGACTAATCAAAGTTGATGGTGGACATGTAACATTTGGTGACAATGAATAGGAAAAAATCATCGTCTTAGGCCATATTGGTAACTCTAATACAATATTAGTTTCCAAAGTACTTTTTGTTTATGGATTAAAGTACAATTTACATAGCATCTCTCTGTTGTGTGGTGATGATTTTAATTTCAAGTTTAAAAATGATTCATGTAATGTTTTTAATTCCAAAAATGATTTAGTATTCACTACCTGTAAAAAAATATGTGGGATGTTGATTTATATTTCGTAGCCAAGCAAATTCTTTCTTTCTTAAATGGTTTGAATAAGGAATTCCAGTTGTGGCACAGAAGATTAGGACACTACAATGTGCACTCACTTAGGAAACATACTAGAAAAGGATTAGTTAGAAACATACCTAAATTGGAATTCCCTCTCAATAATGTATGTAAACCCTATCGAAAGGGAAAACAACACAAAGTTTTTTTCAAACCAATGAAAGAAGTTTCTACTTCTCAACCACTTGAGTTGGTTCACGTGGACTTTTTTGGACCATCCATATTTTCACATTTGAATGGAAAGCACTATGATTATGTTCTTGTAGTTGATTTTTCTAGGTACACATGGGTATACTTTATTGCTCAAAAAAATAAAGATTGTTCTTATTTTATCAAATAATCCAAGTACGTACAAAATCTTAGTGGACTTTGAATTAAGACCATGAGAAGTGACCATTTCCTTGAGTTTGAAAATCAGGAGTTGGAATCTTATTGATCACACAATGGCTATAGTCCAAATTTGTCTACTCCTAGAACACCTCAACAGAATGGAGTTGTAGAAAGATGAAATAGAACCCTCCAAGAGATTTTTAGGACAATGCTCAATGAATATGATTTGCCTATTTATTTTTTGGATGAAGCTGTAAATATAGCTTGTTATACCATCAATACATTCTTAATTAGACATGTTCTTAAGAAGACCCCTTATAAAATATGGAACAATAGGAAGCCTAAGGTTAACTACTTCAGTGTTTTTGGATACAATGACTTTATTCTTAACACAAAGGGAAATCATGAAAAGTTTTCCTCCGAAAGTGAGGAAAGAATTTTCCTAGGTTACCCAATATCTAGTGAATCATAGAGAGTATTCAATAAGAAAACCAAATGCGTGGAAGAGTCAGTACATGTCTAAATTGATGAGACTGACCACATGAACCCAAAAACTCTCTTTAATATCTTGAGGAAGATATTTCAATTCTGGACCAGAATGATAATGATAGTGAACCCCCTATAAAAGTAACCAGTTCTTGGAATCTTCCATAATCTGCACCTGTTGAGTCTAAACCTATAGATAACCATGAGGAGTCTGATTCAACTCTTTCTGGAGGTATTAGAGCTCTCAAGAATCATCCTTTAGGTGCTATAGTAGGTGATTTAAATATAGGTACAAAAACTATATCTTCTCTGAGAATTCGGGTTGGACATCAAGCTTTTCATTCAAATATTGAACCCAAAAATATTAATGATTCTATCAATGATGAATTTTTGGTGATAACTATGCAAGAATAATTGAATAAGTTTGAAAAAACAAAGTCTAGGAATTAGTGGAAAGAGATAATGACACCTTGACAATAGGCACTAAATGGGTATTTAGGAACAAAGTTGATGAGTCTAGAAATATAGTTAGAAACAAAAGCTATATTTGTTGCCCAAGGGTATAGTCAAGAGGAAGGAATAGACTGTGAGGAAACCTTTGCTCCTATAGCTAGACTAGAATCCATTAGGATACTACATGCCTATGCAGCTCATCTGAATTTCAAAATTTATCAAATGGATGTAAAAATTGAATTTTTAAATGGGTACATAGTTGAAGATGTATTTGTTGAACCACAC
The DNA here is from genome assembly GCA_963277665.1 of Viscum album. Lineage (NCBI taxonomy): Eukaryota > Viridiplantae > Streptophyta > Magnoliopsida > Santalales > Viscaceae > Viscum > Viscum album. The sequence continues at coordinate 307,663,940 of OY728166.1, forward strand.
CCTGGTTTTACAAATCCCCATTTTCCAAATCGTGTTTTTAAATTATCTAAAGCCTTATATGGTCTTAAACAAGCTCCAAGAGCTTGGTATGACAGACTGAGTTCCTTTATTATTTCAAACAGTTTTACTAATGGGATAACAGATCCTACTTTGTTTATTAAATGGATTTACAAAGATGATTTAATAGTACAAATTTATGTTGATGATATAATTTTTGATCCTCGTAAAACTCTATCTATGATGATTTTTCAAAAATGATGCAAGAAGAATTTGAAATGAGTCAAATGGGGGAACTAAAATTTTTTCTTGGATTTCAAAATTTTCAAAATAAATATGGTATTATTTGAAATAAAAATAAATATACTAAGGATCTTTTTAAACATTTTGGATGGATAGTAATTAAGGTTGTGATACACTTATGAGTACCACTTTTATGCTGGATGCTGATACAACTAATGAACCAGTGGATCAAACCAACTACAGAGGTATGATAGGGAGCCTACTCTACCTTACAGCTAGTAGACCTGATATTATGTTTAGTGTATGCATGTGTGCTCATTTTCAAGACAATCCAAAATAGTCTCACTTATGTGATTTAAAAATGATTTTTAAATACCTCGAGTACACTATCAATGTAAGAATATTTTATCAAAGAGGACATCCATTTGATTTAATTAGTTATTTGGATGCGGTTTTTGCTGGTTGCAAGTTAGACAGAAAAAACACCTATGGAACATGTCACATTTTAGGCAAGTCACTAGTATCATGGTGTAGTAAGAATCAAAATTATGTCGCATTATCCACTTCAGAGGCTGAATATATAGCTGCTGGCATTTTTGTGCTCAAATTATGTGGATAAAACACACTTTAGTATACTATGGATATCAATTCAAACATGTCTCTATAAACTGTGAAAACATAAGTGCTATTAACATATCTAAAAATCCATTATCTCATGCTAGGAAAAATATTATTGATGTAAGAAATCACTTCTTGAGAGATCATTATCAAAGAGGTGATATCACTCTTGAATTCATTGGTACTAAACACCAGCTAGTGGATATATTCAGAATAATATTGAATTATAAGAAGTTAAATTACATCAAACATGATTTAGGTATGATAAACTTTTGAGGTTAGAACCTCACCGTTAGACCTTACCGATAGGACCTCACTATTAGACCTTACTGATATAACCTCACCATTAGACCATACCGATAGAACCTCATCATTAGACCTTGCCAATATATCCTCATAGTTAGATCTTACTGATAGGACCTCACTGTTAGACCTTATTAATAGGACCTCACCGTTAAACCTTACAGATAGAACCTCACCATAAGACCTTACCAATAAGACATCACTGTTAGACCTTACCGATAAGACCTCACCGTTAGACCTTACCAGTAGAACCTCACTGTTAGAACTTACTGATATGACCTCACAATAAGATCTTATAGATACCTCCTTACTGATAGACGACTTGATTCTGGGACTCTTCATATTTGTGCTCAGCCGGAATCTGACACGTTTTCTGTAGAATATTTATTTATTTTATCTGTTTCACTTTTTTGATCCCTAAATCATAAAAATAAAACACAGATCACATTTCGATCCACATCAAACCCTCTCCTGAAACTTTTTCTCCCCAAATCTCAAGACCTAAACCTCTACTGAAACCTTGAATCCCTCATGATCGATGGAATGATTCAAAAAACCATCGGTTGCTGATGAAGGCAATGCACCTAATCCTAAGAGACCTAAAGACAATTCGAGTAGTGGCATCCAGACAGTTTCAAAGGTTCTTAACCCACATTTATCAAAGAGGGAAATAGTGGTTGAAAAAGAGATAAGTTCATAATGACTTTTTTCAAGTCATTCTTTATTACTAAAAGAACTAGAAGCTCAGGGCAGGGTTGAGTGTTTTGAAAAAAATAATGGACCCTATTACCCAAATTTAGTGAATAAATTTTATGAGTACCTCGTGTTTGAGCAGTTTGAGGAGGATCATCGGATGACTTCCAGAGTAAATGGAGTAAGTGTGAGTTTCTCCTCTGCTCAGTAGGTTGGCTGCATAAGGATTCCACACGAAGGGATTTGTGATTATTACTCAAAATTGGTGCCTCCCACTAGTGGGTTCTTCAACTATGAAGAATCATTAGATGAATTGATAGGAAATGCAATTCCTAGGAAATACATTACAGCTGAAATGGTAGGAGAAGATAAGATGTTTTTCAAGTTTATCCAGCATGTTTTAAGTCCCAGAAGAGGGGACTTTGAAACATTAAAGTATCACGATTATTTTCCTTTATATCTATTAAAGCATGAGCATAAGATCAACTTATGTAGGTTGTTGATGATTCCACTAGAAGACATGACCAACACCCATTCAAAATCCAATTCCCTTTTTCATGCTAAGTTTATATCTCTTATGTTGAAAGTGAAAGGAATTACTGATGATAAGGAGGAAACTGTTGTTGTACAAGATAATCATTGCATCACCAAAGTGATTTTCAAGATGATGAAGATAAAATGGAATCCATGGCTGAGGAAATGGGTGATTGATGAGGCTACGGTGTATGATGTTTTTTACCCTGTAGCTCATCCTACTAGGCCTATGAATAAGAGAGATCTTGGTATTAAGCCTGGTGAAGAAGAACCTACTTATTCAGATGAAGAACAATAGGAAGTTGTTGTTGTGCAAGAAAGAGAGGATTCTCCTATTGATAACAGGAGTGATCCTGATCTTCCCTCAAATCCTCGTGGTGATAATGTATCTTTTGGTGAGCCTAGCCCACCAATGAGACTACCTTGGATGGAAACTGTCCTAAGGCACAATGTTGAGGAAACCAATGAAGATAAAGGGGATGAAAATATCTTAAGAGAAGTTATAGATACCTCTAATGTACACGACGACTCTGAATTAAGTCGTGGTAACTTTCAGATAGTTGCTTCTGAAAATGAAGAGGAATGCCTAAGTATCAGTTCATTAATATGACACACAGAAAGGGTATAAAGTAGATATGAAGAGGTTACCTATTCAGTTGAAGTTGGACATTGTTTGGAAGTTGTTGAAGACTCTGTGGAGGAAGTGGCAATGAAGCTTACTGTTGATGAAGTTGATCAAGGAGGTCAGATGGAGATAGATGTGCTTGTTCAAGAGAATTCTCCAAGTGAGGGGGAAGAACCTATTGCTATTAGATCATTTTCTATTGCTCATGAGATAGAGTACTGGATAGAAGCTTCTGGATTTGTGGTTTTAGGGATGGATTATGGAGATTCTGAAGATTCCCAGCCTATCAGAAGTCCTCTAATTCCTACTGTCTCAAAAACTACCATAGTGCAACCAGGGGTTTTGTTACCTCTAGACTATGTTAAGATGGTTTAACTGGATTCTTTGAAATCATACCCGAAGAGACATATTGGTGAACAAACTATTGAGTTAACGAGAATAATAATTCACAATCAAGGACTCGTGACATATATAGTGGAAAGGATAGTCTCTACCTCTCACTTAGTTGGGTTATATGAGGTCAAGGAATGTCAGAATCAGGTAAGAACATTAGAAGAATCCATGGAATCCATGAAATAGTCTATTTTCAGCTTAGATGCATATATGGATTCAGGAGCTCAGGTCGACAGAGACAACAGATATGTTAAAAGAGTGGTTTAGAAAATGGTCACGGGGATAGAGGATTTTAAGAAATCTATGGAAACACATGTTAAAGTCCAAAATGATGATGTAAAGAGGGTGATCGTTGGGCTGACTATATCCTTTAAGAAGATACTAGATTTCTCTCTAGAATCATTGGGTGCATCTGCTTCCACCTCAGCCTCCCCTCATGTTGACATTGAATCATTCATAAATGTTGTTAGAGAAGAAGTTGAAAGGTTCTCTGGTGCTAGTACCTCAGACTCTCAGGTCATTTCCATTACTAAATAAATTCATAACCTTGTCGGAAATTATTTAAGGGAAGCTACTCAATATCATAAATCCATAAAGGATCAAGTTGACTTCTACTACAAATGGGTATACACTAAGAATCAAATGGATGGCCACTTCAAGATGCTTTTCGAAAATTTGAGAATCCTTCCTGTCACTCAAGCCTTTAAATATCAAGTGAGAATGCTTCAAAAGATGACTCCTGCATTGGAGAAATTTATAAAGAATAAGGATGATTTTATTTCTGCTATGGAAAGAGGTGGGAGCATTATTATGGACTTCGGGAATCTTCTCTTGCCTTTCCTCCATGTGGACTACACTACTATCATTGCTCTCCCAGATTTTCCCTCAACCTCATGTGCCTCAGGATCTTCTAGTGCTGCACCTATGATGACTCCTACACAGGCCATTAGAAGCTTGACCCCTACCATTCCTTAGAGATCTACTCACTACAGGTGTACTGATGCTTCTATTGCAGCTCCCGTTACACTACGAACTATCATCCCTCGGCCAATCCCTCCACCTTTTGAACTTGCATCCTCAGCTTCCAAGTACAAAGCTACTATGGCAATATTTGATATGGATTGAGCATGGTCTGTCTTAGCTGATAAGGAATAATTTATTTCATTTTGTATATTGTACTACTATTTTATTAATACAAACACTCTTTTCTATGCCTTTTTTTGTTATTTATGCCTTGTTGTTAATCACAAAGGGGTATAAAATGTTCAAACATGAATTCTCGCATAAAACCCATTAGGAGGAGTGATTATTTGTGTTTATATATGTTCTGGTCTTAATGTAGTGTTCACCATATAATTTGTGATTATCAAAAAAGGGGAGATTGTTGGACTCACCTATTTTGATACTCCCATATCATGTTTTGTTTATGTGATAATTAGGTTTCACTTACAAGATAATCGTTTTTTATTATCCCAAATCATGTTATATTTATTTGATGATTATGTTTCACTTAAATGATAATTGTTTGTAGGAAAATTATGCTTACCAGAAAGTAATACCTATATACTGATTAATCTCACTGCTCTCATTTTAACCTTATAGTTAAGAATTTATTTGAGTACAAGGTCACCAATACAAGGTCACCGATACCAGTTCACCGATACAAGGCCACTGATACAAGGTCACCGATACAAGTTCACTAATACAAAGGACACCGATACGAGGTCATAGATACAAGGTCACTAATATAAGGTCATTGATACAAGGTCACCGATACAAGGTCACCGATACAAGGTCACGGATACAAGGTCACCGATACAAGGTCACTAATACAAGGTCATAGATAAAAGGTCAATGATACAAATGTCAACGATACAAAGGTCACCGATACATGGTCATCATTACAATGCCATCGATGCAAGCCTACTGTTGAAGGTTACCGATGAAAGTTTACAGTTGGAGGATTCAGATGTGCGCTACTATTAAAGCCTACCAATTCAAAGTCTACCCTTACCAGAAAAGAGATAGCCTTACTTTTTCAATTTCTTATATTTTTTCTAACGGTCATATTTTCTAACTTTAATGCTTCTCACATAATTAATGCTTTTTGTAGACCTATCAAGAGACCATATCTTGATAGTATGAGGTACGAGAAATATTGCATGTTATTTACTCACTCCTATTGTCGGACCTAAAATATGAAAGAGAAATACCAAGGAAAAAAGATAAATAGAGGCATAAAAAAACATAATAGAGTCCAAAATTTAAAAAGAACAAGTAAGAAATTACTGAAGAACATGGAACCATTCAAGCATATTCACGAAGAACCCCCATGATCTTCAAGAAGATCATTTTGGGGAACAAACTTGAGGTTTACTTCTATATATCATCAACATTCAATTAATTCAAGAATTAGAACACTAAATCCCTCAAAATCTAGTACCTCGAGTTAAGACACTCTGTTTTGGAGAAAACATCCATAGATTGACTCAAACATAAAAATTTCTCACTTCAAAGAGTCAAGAGTAGAAGTGAAAACAAATTGATCCTTCTAAACTCTTTCTCATCATAACTGATCTATTGTGTTTCTTTGTCTTTTAAATTTATATGATGTGTGCTTCACACACTATCTCATATGGTAGAACTGGGGGATATTTAATATCCTTACATCGAACCTCTCTCAAATTTTTTCCACTTAAAACTACAGATGAGACTATGTGTCGTCTGTATTACATGCATTTCCCACAAATAACAGTGGTAGAGGATGTGAACCATGGACAATTTGGGAAAACAGTTGTAAAGCCTGATACAGGCTGTGTATCAAGTTTGTTGCTAGTATATACTTCTTGGTGGCAGGTGATCACCAAGTGAAGAGTATTAGGTCTTGGATTGAGACTGAGCCTCTTGTTTACATTGTTGGGGAAATCCTCATATACTCTGTTTTATTTTATCCAATGCTTATATTTTTCAAAGACAGAAAACTATTTTTATTCACTTTGATAGTTAGTTTTGGTTAGTGTGTATATATTTTTTATTTAGTAAACCTATTTCAAAAGTTGAATTAGTGATTACATTGATTCAAATGAGGACTAAACAATCTTAGAGAAACTTGTTGAGCAATTAAACATTTATATCATTAATGTCATAATTGAATGTGCTATTTGAATTGGATGATTTTAATGATAATTTTTTTAACAGAAATTTTAATTGGAACTCAATTCACCCCCCCTCTTGATTATTCACTCTGACCAACACATTTTTTTGGAAGAAAGGTAATTTTTGAAGAAAAAAAATCACAATTTGTTTTTGGAATTATTTTAAAGAGGATATTTATTTGGGTTTTGAAAATTTTTTTATAAATTAATTTTTTCACTTATGGTGTTTCTAAAATGGGACATTTAAAATTTACTTCCATGGGAATTTTTGAAAGAAATTGATTTTAAAAAGGAGTTTTGAATGAGTTTTGGGATAAAAAGCGATATTTCATTAAAAAAATTGGAAGGTTTTTAGAAAAGTAAAGTGAGTTTTTATCAACATTCTTTATATTCTTTAGTTTTAAAAATGGTGTGTAATTCGGAAAAGTATTTTTTATTATACCACATTGAGGAGATTTTTTCCACTGAGTAGGATTTGTTTTCAATGTGTGGGTTGGATTGGTTTTCATGAATAAATCTTAGGGGCTGGTGATTTCAAAATTACCAAGTGAATGTTTATGGTTTTAGAATAAAAGTATATATTCTTGTTGTGGATGTTATGTTCCTTTCATAATGTAATGTTGTTTGGGTTTTGATCCATATATTTTTATGGGATAATTTTGTTTAAATTTTGTTTCCTGATTTGATTTTGTTCATGTGTTTTATTCTTTGGTGTGTGCTTACTAGAAAGATAAAAAATATTTATTCTGTTACTGTATCTTACTAAACTTTTAGTGGAGTAGTAGACATGGAACATTCCTTATTCTTACACCCATTATTGTAATTCATGAATAAGAATCCACCTTCATTCAATGGGGATCATGGGTAGGTGGAAGTGGAAAGGTGGTTGGAAGCGGTTGAGGTGAAATTATTTTCTCATGGAAAACATTATTCTTCAAGATTCATATCTATCTAGAGATTTCTTTTCGGTTTTAACCGAGTTTGGTGGAAGTCTATGGTACCTTGTCAGTTACGAAAAGGTATTTCATTGGATTTATTAAGGTTATATTTTATCCTATGGTTCTTTTATGAGGTTGTCAATGTAGAGATTTATCATGATCTTGTGATCCATCATCAGGGTAATCGATCAATGAGGGAGTACACAGATCACTTTCTAGAGTTGGTCATATTTTTTACAGGTTTGGTCATTAGTGATTCTTAGAAATATTGTTTCTTGAGAGGAAGTATTTTCCTGTGTTTTGTTCTAGTTTCACATCCATCTTGACTAACATCTTTTCATGTGGTTTTCATTGAGGACATATGGGTGGAATATGATAGTTCTATGCAAGTATTGTGGGGTGATGAATTAGTTATATCCTATGTTCATATGGATAACCCGACAAGTGAGGAGCAGTAAAAGGATGATCCATATATATAAAAATGGGTCTTTCCTATAGGGTGAAAAGATCTCTCATTTGTTTCTATTGTTGGGATTCAGGGAATTATATGACCTCCTTTCTTAAGTCTCATATTGTTTTCCTCTTTTGTGTCCATTTTTATTATATTCAGGTTTATTTTGTAGAATATCCCTTGTGTATGGATTTTTAGATTGTTTTCCTAGTTTTACACATTATTTGATGGTTTTTTGTGTCTGCCATTTTGTGATGAATCATTATTTAGCATAACCTTCATTATGATTAGTATGTTTCCACCATTCTTATACTGAGCATTTTAGGGATTGTTTTTGGGACATGTGAAAGGCCTTTGGTGCATGTTTGGATAACAATGGTGAGTGTTCCACTATATGAGTTTGTAAACTAGTTGGGGTTTGGATTATTCAATGTGATATGAACCAAATGGGGTGATCCACTTTTGAACCTCAGTTATCCCTCCATGTCATGAACCTATATGGGAAATTATTTTATTCTCTGAAAGATGCTTATGGATATTCTTATTCTTTTTGGTTTGGAAGTTATTTTAGTGTGAGGGTACTTTTTTCGCATAGCTTAATAGTTTTTTAAGGATTTGTCTCTTCGTAGTTCCATTTTGAGCCACCATGTTCGAGGAATTATAAATAGTGTGGAGACCATGTTAGGACCCCTTTATTTCTATAACTTTTTGTTTAATGGTTTTTTCTAGTTATTCCTAGAGATGTTTGGATTTATTATTGTTGATTAGTTCGATATTTTTGAGGATATTAGTTATTTTATTATAGTTCAAGTCATGTTTGGAAATTCATATGGTTATTACCTCTTTGGATGTTTAATTTTCTCTAACCTTTTTTTTACCATGTACTTTCGTGGGGTAAATAAAGTGGTATTGAGGATACAATTGTGAAACCCGTAGGTCACAATAGAAATTATGTTGCATCATTTTAGCTTATATTTGTTTGTTCTCATTTCCAGTATTATCTGGGATTATTTTTTGGGTTTTTGGAGGTTTTATTTAAATATAAGGTTCACACACATGTTTATAAGTTACCATGTTGTGTCCATGTGGAGGGGGATATCATAGTAATAGAGAAATTTTTTATAGCGCCAATATGGTTTTTTAAATCATGCATATCTCCCCAAAAATCATGTGGATAATTTAGGCTTAAGAAGTAGCGAACATATAGTTTAAACAAACACGTGACCAAACTTTTTTTAATTCACAAGTTATCATACTTTTTCGAATATCCCAAAATACCCAAATCGAATTAAAATGTGTTTTACCCATATGCTTCCCATTTGTGTCGTATAACCCTTGGGAGCCCAAGGGGAAACTCCAACCTCATTCCCACTTTTTCCCTTCATATGGTAATATTCAATATATTTTAAGGAATTTCATCATCTCATTATCTCTTTTCCATTTCTATACCTCTTCCCTTGGTTTTAGTATTCCCCAAGAACCCTATAATAGTTTTGGTTAATTTCAAGGTTCTTGGTGGATCTAATATTGGGGGTTTTGTTGTCTAGGATTATTAAACAAAATCTTAATTACTGTTTGTGTGATCATCATTTTAGGTTACTCATTTAGTCTTGGTTTCCGCTACTTACAAGTAGGCATTTCTTTGAAATTGTTTAATTTTTTAATTCAATGTATTCTTGTGTTTTAAAAAATCATTTTTAGGAATGTATGAATACATGTGATATCCTTATAATGATTTAAAACTGTTTTAATGTGTTTTTATGTTGAAATAGTGGGTTTGTTTTTTTAATTTCATGTATTATAGTTTTAAATATAAGTTTTTGAAGTGATGAGATTTGGTAAAATGCCTAAGGGGATAATTGAAATGGGATTCAAGATGCATGTTGTATTTTTATTTAGGTTTGGTTTTCAAGGATTGAAAACTATGTTTAAAAGAGAGTTTCATATTAATGTGAGTTTTTTACCTCAAAATTATTTTTAAAGGGGATCCTATACTAAATTTCAAATATTAGGTTAAAATGTATAATTCTTTAACCTATAGGAAAATTCTTGAATAGTTATCGTAAAATATATTTGATGGAAATTGTAGACATTAGGCCATGTTTTTTGGATTTCAAATAACAATACCATTGTTCTAATGGTAGTTCTGAAAATTTTAAATGGTGTGAGTCATTTCATTAGACCTTTCAAAATTTTAAATATGGGGTTTTATGAAATGTAAAAAATGGATCTACACCCTAAGTCATGTTTTGGTGTTTTCGACTCATTTGGAACATTGCTTTGAAATAGTTGATTTGAAGGACACTCCATGATTTATCATTTCATTTTCTTTACTACATGTGTTTTATGTTTACCACATTGTGGTTTTATTTCAATCCTTGTGTGGGATTTTTTTTATTCCATGGACGTATGAGATATGTGAGGATATTAATTATGAGGGTTTTGGGGTGATGGTTAGTCATTTCTTATGCCTTTGATGTTAATCTTGGATTTCATGTTCTTTCACCTCACTTTTATATTGGTCATTATAACCTAGGTTCAATATGGAGATCTATATCTATAGTTCACTAGTTTTTTCACACACTGATAGTGCCCCTATAGATGTTCTAGGAACTAGGAGTAAGACAAGGTGTCATCACAATAATGCTTTTGTGGGATATTAGGATGACTATTGGTTTGGATTTTTGCACAAACTCATATTTGGTACATGATTGAGAGTACTCATAAAAATATTGATGTATCTCTCATTAGGGTTACATGGTAGACCCCATATAACATTAAATTTATATATCGATTATTGAATTAATGGATTTTCATTTAGTTCTAGATTGTATCACTTCCCTTTTCTTATTTTATTGTAACGCCCCGATCCCAGCTACCCAGAGTCGGTGCATTACTTCGTAACATTGGCATGATCACAAAAGATCAAGTCTCTAAAGACCGATTAGTTTAGTAGCCTTGGAAACACTAGATACATTCGTAAACGTTACATTACATCATAAAGTGAAAAACTACAATAACAAAGTCTCCACAGTCCACTCTCATATCCTCTTCTGACAATCCCTGCAGGTCATTCATAAAATACTTCTTCACATCCTGGAAAATATTAAAACATTGAAAGAGGTGAGCTCAGATGCTTAGTAAGGATAACAATATTGCAGAAGCTTTCATAAATAAACATTAACATTTAAGGCAATGTATAACTAAAACAAAATCCTTTTAAACTTGAACATCAACATAATATGGAAAAAGTAAAATAAGATAATTCCTTTCACTTCTTCACATGGATATTCTACTGGTCGAATAATTACATGAAATATCAATAACCACTTTCATAATGAGGGAATGTATAATGCCGGACATTCTGAAACATTTTTTCAAGGCCTCGGCCAAGATGTCTAAAATGATTAAGGCCTCGGCCAAAACCATAAATCAAATTGGGAAAGGGCCTCGGCCAATTCCACGTCTAGTTGTCTCATGAGACCTACTGATGCATCGAGGAGCTATAGCGGGCTCCAACCGTCACTTATTAAGTCCAATACATTCCTCATATGAACAGGTTTAAACATCTCATAAATAATAACATAATCGTATCACATAAAACATGCATAAAGGAAACATAACATGTCCACATTTCAATCACAAGATATCAATACAACACATTGATATAATAAAAACGCTTTCAAAACCATTTTCAATACCAAAATAAAAGAAAAGTATAACATGGTATTTATTCTTCAAAAAAAGGGTATGGCTTATAGAGGAATCCGAAACTCAAATAGTGGTCACGGCGGCGGAGAAGTCGTTGTTTCCGCATACGTACGACAAAAACATTCCCTTTTTTAGTTTAGTAAATGCTTCGTATAAAAAAGATTCCTTCTGAATAAACGTAAAAGTCAAAGTGGTTTATACACCGTATAAAAGAAATTTGTGTATAAAACCAAATATGCCACAATGAAAGGAGATTGAGACGAAGTCCTTACAAAGATAATTTTTAAAATAAAATATATATATTATGTGTATTCACTATAGGTACACATAAATAAAGTAAAAATACAAAATAAGACATTATAATATCATGACATAATTTGAAAGTAGGAGATTAACCCAAAGAATAGAAGTTGGGTTACGAAATTCCCTTACCTTGTGTCCTGTCCTGACTCGACCGTTCTTTAACCTCCTGAATAATAAACTAGAGTTAATTTATATTTACTTAAGAACCTTTTTCATGTTCATTATTCCTTTTATATCCCTTATTACCATGTTATGAACATTATTTAAATATTTAATTTAATAACAGTCGTTTTGTCGATCTTTGGTACTTGAGTCAAAAATAAACTTCTTATAATTACAAGTTGTTCATGTGGTCAAATATCCATTATATCCAGAATTATATTCATGATGTATATATAATATATATCATATATATACAGTATATACATTCATTCATAATGTCACGTAACATTTAGAGGTAAGAAATGAAATGCACCGTTCATGGAGACGGTAAGCCGTACGTACACATGAACGCTACTTTCATTTCTATTTCATATTTAATGGAATGAAATCATAATGATATAAATTTATAATATAATTACAGTATAATATAGTGTATAATACTATTTAATCCATCCTTTATACATCCCACATATGGCATTAACGATTCAAATCACTTTGAGGGGGCGGTAGTCCGCACTTCCTAAAATGAAATTATCGCGTTTTACCCATAATGGAAATCATGAAGTATGCCATAAATGAGAAATACAGAAGAATAAGTAAAACATAAACATATTATATATCATATATTAAAATAGTTACATCTTAATGTCCACCTTTGAAAGTGTTATATGAGTGTTGAACAATCATCGTTTCGTGAGGCAGAAATTCGCCATCCACAGAAACCGTATGTTCTTTAACCATTAGATGTAGGTGTGTGTAAGTGTAGCTTTAATACTTCTTATAACAACATCCTAGTATATTGAGGATACTTTTGTTGTTACAAAAGAAATGAATAAAAAGAGTTTAGGGGGTTTGAGAAGAAAAATAAAACAAAACAACCTTAGAGATGACATTACCTCAAAATCGGGTTACTCTTTTTTGATTTGAGCCAAAGGTTTCCTTGGGAAGAGTTCTGCCCAAAGTGATTCTTCTAGGAGTAAGAGTGTGAAGTTGGGAGAGTATTTGGTCAGAGTTTGGACGAGCCAAATGGCTTGATGGTGTGAATAAGGTGGGAGTGGTGGGGGCCTTTTATAAGTGGAGAGGAGGGGCTCTTTTGGAAAGATTGAAATGTTACATTATTACACAATGCTTTTCGGATTATAAAGGTCCCACACTTATATAATTAGTGGATAAGGTGATAAGGGTTCTAAATCTCCTCATCAAATAGGCTTTGGACAAGTTTAAGCCTTGTATTTTTCATTATCTTCTCATTTTATTTAAATCGTTAAATAATGAGGTCATCGCTGCATCATAATTATGTCATAAATAATTTAATTTATATAATGTCTAAAAATTATAAAACAAACTACTATGATGTAGGAAATCTTTTTAGCTTTCTAATGAATATTTATAGTCAAACTTTGGACTTGTGTAACCCCACTTAAAAACTGTTTTAGTAAAACAACTCATGTTTGTGTCAATTTAATTTTAACATTAAATAAATATATATTAATTTCATTTTCCAACCAAAGTGGCTCAATGTGGTCCCCAAGTTGACCCATGGGTTGTCTTGGTCGACCATGACTCATCCAATAGGAGTAGGACAAGTGTCAAGCTCATCTCATATTATTAAAACATTATTTTTACCTTAAACTACACTAATTACCTCTAATCGTGATTAAGAACTTAAAAGTTACTATTCACCAAAAAATTATTTTAATCTCATTGAACCACATTTTACTTATTAATGACAACCATGTATGTCGGATTTTTGAAAATCAAATCATAGAAGTGGTAATATTTCATTTTAACGAAAAATCAGTTTTTAACAACCACTTAGTGGTTTCACTATTCATCAAAAATTGAAGTTTTTCAGAATAAGGCCAAATTTTCACCCTAAGCTATAATTGATATTCCGAATTCAAAAATGATGTCTATTTTAAAAAATTCCAAACATATAAGTTGCATTAATTAATTTTATAATTAATTCCCGCTGTTACAACATATAGCGTGTTTTTAAGAAACAATTTATATCAAAAGATTGGCAATTTTTTATGTCCAATTTCAATGTTAAATTAATTCTAATGACCACCATTGGATAAAATGGTAAAAATATATTCTAATTATAATTTAAGGCCACTAAATTGTATAATTTATCACAATAAATTATTTTGATTAAAAAAGTTGTTTTAAGTATTTTTCACTATTCATAAAAATTTTGAAGTTCTCAGAAAATTACAAAAATTCAACATAGGCTAATTTCGATATTAGGAATACAAAAATGAAGTCCATTTTGAAATATAAAATTTCTATAAATTTAAAATGTGGTTATTACTATTCATAACGGCTACTTTGATTAGTTGCAGTGTGTTAGAACTCGATGTTGCGTACAATGCAAGCTATTACATTATTGATTGAGAAGCGTATTCTGGAAGCTCGGGGTGTTACATTCTCCCCTCCTTCAATAAATTGCGTCCTCGCAATTTGAAAATTTTCTTTGAAAATAAAAGGTTGAAAAGAGAAAATACCTTTGAGGAAAACCCACATCGGAAATAAGGTTAATAAATATATAACATTAAAAGAAAGCAAGATAAGTACAAAGGTCACCCGATATAGCCCATTCTAGGATTCTATAAAAATATGGATATGGAGGAGAAACAAACCATCAAGGTCTGATGGAGAGTTTTAGAAAACAGGATTAAGAGAAAGTTTAACTACAAGAAAATCACAAACTTGTGACTGGTTAAACGGTCATTGAATCCCCAGTTGGAAAAGTTAACCAACAACATTTTTGTTTTAAGTTACCTTTTATAATGTTGAGGAATTTATTTAGGAGATTTACTAAGAACGTAAGGGAATATACATACTTGTTATGTATACTTTCATTCATTAATAAATGTTTACCACAAACCCATCTTTTACTCCAAATGGTAACGGAACTCAAAAATATTCTTTTTATCCTAATTGTATAAGGTTCCAAATATTAACACATGCCATTTAGATTAGTAAAACTATTTTGTAATAACTAGGGACTTCCTGTAGGCTAGTGGTAGGAAATAAAGGCTTGTCTCACTATGGTTGTGGGTTCGATTCCTGCAGCTTTGTCTGACGCGACGGGTTATTCCCCACCCTGCAGGTTGTCCTTTTCCTAAAACTATAGTATTATAATATTCCAAAAATAATCTTCAGAAATGCTTTAACCTTAAACAATACTATACAAAGATCAACTTAATCCACTCCAACCTTTATAGTTATCCAAAATACCTCTGTCCAGACTTTCTCTAAAAGGTCTCTTAATTCCAAAATCAATTGTAACATCAGATTCCCCAAACAAAGAAAAGTTTCTCTTATTGTCACATACTAAAAATATGATTACCTTAATTATATTAAAACATTACTAAAATCAAAAAGTACTGTAGTACAATCCATATATATAAATCACATTATTCTTATTACCAGAATATAATCCTTGAGTCCAAAAGCACCAATACATTAATTATTCCACTTCAACTGTAGTCACAGCATAAGATTGTCCTTGATCCCTTGGCCTTTTCTGAGGTAAGTTTCCTTGACGCTTAGGACATTCATTTTCATAATGCCCCATTTCCCTACAATTGTAGCATTCAACTTTGACAGCCTCTTTCTTTCCCTTGCAATCACGAGCCTGGTGACCCTTTTCTCCACATTTATAACAAACTCCCATTCCTTTTAGGCATGTACCAGGGTGATTCTTCCCACAATTATCACATAATGGAAAATCCTTCTTTCCCTTTTTCCCTTTATCTGTCTCTTGTTCCACCGTTCTCTTCTTCTCTTGCTTTACTTTGTTGTCATAAGACTTAGAGAATTCCTTTTCTGTCTTGATAGCACACGAGACAATATCTTTGTATGATGAGAAGGATTGTGATACTAAAGATCGACGGAGAAATGGTTTTAACCCATCAAAGAAACGATCAATATTACTCCTTGGGTTACGTATATAATCGGAAGCATGCCTCGCTAACCTTGTAAAGTTAGCCTCATACTTTGCGACATTCTCATCCTCCTTCTGCCTCAGACTCAGAAATTGCCTTTCCATATCTGCTCGATGGTCACGAGGAAAGTATTTTTCTAAGAAAAGCTCTTTGAACTCCCTCCATTCCATATTCGATACGTCATCATCTTCCTTTGTGTTTTGAATCAGCGACCACCACTGATCGGCCTCTCTAGTGAGGCGGTAAACTGCCATGACAACCTTCTCTCTTTCACTACTCCCCAAGGCATGGAATATTTTATCTAAGGAATTTATCCATTGCTCAGCTACTATATGATTTGTACTCCCATTGAAGGTTGGTGGTTGTTGCCTCATGAAACGTTCTAGCATTGATCCTCCACGTTGCGGATCAGGGTTCTCCATACGAGTAAGGTTATTATTCATAACCTGCGTGAGTTGTCCCAGTATGGTGAGAAGCTGATCAGCACCAGTTGTATCACTAGCTCCACCATAATTATCTTGAGAAGGAGGGCAATCCCAACATGGAGTGTGTGCATTGATACGGTTTACATTCCTTCCACTAGGCGCCATTTCTAAATAATGGCATAAACTAGATTAGTTTATGAAATAAAATACATAATTCCATATTTGTAAAATACTTTACATAAATTGAACTATTTATGGATATAATCCATAATCATAAAAAGAAATGTTTCCTTTGAGGAAGTATATACTCATAACCCTTCATAGTGGTTTGTAAAGAAAATGAGAATTATCCTAAGCATATCCCCCGGGAGTGTCGTAACCAAGAGTGCAGCAAGGCCCGTTGTCGTGCACCAGTTCCTGTTCGAGTCTAGCTCAAAGCGGTGTTTTCGGGTTTTACCCCTAGGTACATCTGTGCCAGAGCCACCTCTACCTGCTCGTATCCAGACAGGGGTGTATTGCTCGGAAAACTCATAACATCTCTATAATACCAATATTCTAGGAAGTTATTCTATACCAATCCTCAAAGTCTATCTTTGGGCTATGTGCTCTAATCAGAGTTTATCTACATCTAGCTTCCAAGGTTAGTACTAAACTGCCTCTGATACCAACTGTAACGCCCCGACCCCAGCTACCTAGATTCGGTGCATTACTTCGTAACATTGGCATGATCACAAAAGATCAAGTCTCGAAAGACCGATTAGTTTAGTAGCCTTGGAAACACTAGATAAATTCGTAAACATTACATTACATCATAAAGTGAAAAACTACAATAACAAAGTCTCCATAGTCCACTCTCATATCCTCTTCTGACAATCCCTACAGGTCATTCATAAAATACTTCTACACATCCTAGAAAATATTAAAACATTGAAAGGTTTGAGCTCAGATGCTCAGTAAGGATAACAATATCGCGGAAGCTTTCATAAATAAACATTAACATTTAAGGCAATGTATAACTAAAACAAAAGCCTTTTAAAGTTGAACATAAACATAATATGGCAAAAGTCAAATGAGATAATTCCATTCACTTCTTCACATGGATATTCTACTGGTCGAATAATCACATGAAATATCAATAACCACTTTCATAATGAGGGAATGTATAATGCCGGACATTCTGAAACATTTTGTCAAGGCCTCGGCCAAGACGTCTAAAATGATTAAGGCCTCGGCCAAAACCATAAATCAAATTGGGAAAGGGCCTCGGCCAATTCCACGTCTAGTTGTCTCATGAGACCTACCGATGCATCGAGGAGCTATAGCGGGCTCCACCTGTCACTTATTAAGTCCAATACATTCCTCATATGAACAGGTTTAAACATCTCATAAACCATAACATAATCGTATCACATAAAACATGCATAAAGGAAACATAACATTTCCACATTTCAATCACAAGATATCAATACAACACATTGATATAATAAAAATGCTTTCAAAACCATTTTCAATACCAAAATAAAAGAAAAGTATAACATGGTATTTATTCTTCAAAAAAAAGGGTATGGCTTGTAGAGGAAGCCGAAACTCAAATAGTGGTCACGGCGGCGGAGAAGTCGTTGTCGCCGCATACGTACGACAAAAACATTCCCTTTTGTCGTTTAGTAAATGCTTCGTATAAAAAATATTCCTTTTGAATAAACGTAAAAGTCAATGTGGTTTATACACCGTATAAAATAAATTTGTGTATAAAACCAAATATGCCTCAATGAAAGGAGATTGAGACGAAGTCCTTACAAAGATCATTTTTAAAATAAAATATATATATTATGTTTATTCACTATAGGTACACATAAAGAAAGTAAAAATACAAAATAAGACATTATAATA
Organism: Viscum album; assembly: GCA_963277665.1. Lineage (NCBI taxonomy): Eukaryota > Viridiplantae > Streptophyta > Magnoliopsida > Santalales > Viscaceae > Viscum > Viscum album. Next base: position 307,682,334 of record OY728166.1, read on the forward strand.
TCATGACATAATTTGAAAGTAAGAGATTAACCCAAAGAATGGAAGTTGGGTTATGAAATTCCCTTACCTTGCGTCCTGTCCTGACTCGACCGTTCTTTAACCTCCTGAATAATAAACTAGAGTTAATTTATATTTACTTAAGAACCTTTTTCATGTTCATTATTCCTTTTATATCCCTTATTACCATGTTATGAACATTATTTAATTATTTAAGTTAATAACGGTCGTTTTTTCGATCTTTGGTACTTGAGTCAAAAATAAACTTCTTATAATTACAAGTTGTTCATGTGGTGAAATATCCATTATATCCAGAATTATATTCATGATTTAGATATCATATATATCATATATATACAGTATATACATTCATTCATAATGTCACGTAACATTTAGAGGTAAGAAATGAAATGCACCGTTCATGGAGACGGTAAGCCGTACGTACGCATGAACGCTACTTTCATTTCTATTTCGTATTTAATGGAATGAAATCATAATGATATAAATTTATAATATAATTACAGTATAATATAGTTTATAATACCATTTAATCCATCCTTTATACATCCCACATATGGCATTAACGATTCAAAGCACTTTGAGGGGGCGGTAGTCCGCACTTCCTAAAATGAAATTATCGCATTTTACCCATAATGGAAATCATAAAGTATGACATAAATGAGAAATACAGAAGCATAAGTAAAACATAAACATATTATATATCATATATTAATATAGGTACATCTTAATGGCCACCTTTGAAGGTGTTATATGAGTGTTGAACAATCATCATTTCGTGAGGCAGAAATTCGCCATCCACAGAAACCGTATGTTCTTTAACCATTAGATGTAGGTGTGTGTAAGTGTAGCTTGAATAATTCTTATAACAACATCCTAGTATATTTAGGATACTGGTGTTGTTACAAAAGAAATTAATAAAAAGAGTTTAGGGGGTTTGAGAAGAAAAATAAAACAAAACAACATTAGAGAAGACATTACCTCAAAATCGGGTAACTCTTTTTTGATTTGAGCCAAAGGTTTCCTTGGGAAGAGTTCTCCCCAAAGTGATGCTTCTAGGAGTAAGAGGGGGAAGTTGGGAGAGTATTTGGGTAGAGGTTGGCCGAGCCAAATGGCTTGAAGGTGTGAATAATGTGGGAGTGGTGGGGGCCTTTTATAAGTGGAGAGGAGGGGCTCTTTTGGAATGATTGAAATGTTACATTATTACACAATGCTTTTCGGATTCTAAAGGTCCCACACTTATATAATTCGTGGCTAAGGTGATAAGGGTTCGAAATATTCTCATCTAATATGCTTTGGACAAGTGTAAGCCTTGGATTTTGCATTATCTTCTCATTTTATTTAAATCGTTAAATAATGAGGTCATCGCTGCATCATAATTATGTCATAAATAATTTAATTTATATAATGTATAAAAATTATAAAAAAAACTACTATGATGTAGGAAATCTTTTTGTCTTTCTAATTAATATTTATAGTCAAAAAATTTACTTGTTTAACCCCACTTAAAAACTGTTTTAGTAAAACAACTCATGTTTGTGTCAATTTAATTTTAACATTAAATAAATATATATTAATGTCATTTTCCAACCAAAGTGGCTCCATGGGGTCCCCAAGTTGACCCATGGGTTGTCTTGGTCTTCCATGACTCATCCAATAGGAGTAGGACAAGTGTCAAGCACATATCATATTATTAAAACATTATTTTTACCTTAAACTACACTAATTACCTCTAATCGCGATTAAGAACTTAAAAGTTACTATTCACCAAAAAATTATTTTAAACTCATTGAACCACATTTTACTTCTTAATGACAACCATGTATGTCGGATTTTTGAAAATCAAATCACAGAAGTGGTAATATTTCATTTTAACGAAAAATCAGTTTTTAACAACCACTTAGTGGTTTCACTATTCATCAAAAATTGAATTTTTTCAGAATAAGGCCAAACTTTCACCCTAATCTATAATTGATATTTCGAATTCAAAAATGATTTCTATTTTACAAAATTCCAAACATATAAGTTGCATTAATTAATTTTATAATTAATTCCCGCTGTTACAACAAATATCGTGTTTTTAAGAAACAATTTATATCAAAAGATTGGCAATTGTTTATGTCCAATTTCAATGTTAAATTAATTCTAATGACCACCATTGGATAAAATGGTAAAAATATATTCTAATTATACTTTAAGGCCACTAAATAGTATAATTTATCACAATAAATTATTTTTATTAAAAAAGTTGTTTTAAGTATTTTTCACTATTCATAAAAATTTTGAAGTTCTCAGAAAATTACAAAAATTCAACATAGGCTAATTTCGATATTATGAATACAAAAATAAAGTCCATTTTGAAATATAAAATTTCTATAAATTTAAAAAGTGGTTATTACTATTCATAACGGCTACTTTGATTAGTTGTAGTGTGTTATAACTCGATGTTGCGTAAAATGCAAGCTATTACATTATTGAATGAGAAGCGTATCATGGAAGCTCGGGGTGTTACAATTATTGTTGAACTAATTCTTTATTATATTTGTTAAATGACTTGTGATGTATGGTATCATATTTGTTATGCTTGACCCATGTGTGTTGGGTCTCTTCCTTTGGAATGTAAGCTTTCAAAGGTGTTTAGAAAATCATGTTTTGAATTTAAAGACTCCCAAGTGGGGTTTTTTGAAATTGGATTTAAAAATGGGAATTTTTTTTAAATATATGTTTAGATTATTAAATTTTTTTCATTTTAACATTTACATTAAAACAAAACAAATTAATATTTCCTATAAATGTTAATGTGTGCGTGTGGTTTTGTGTATGACTTCGGTTGGTGGAAATATTTTTGAAGTGTATTTTTAGTTCAATATTACAAAGTACAACATTTTGAAAATTTATTATGGTTTTTTGGGTTCTCAAAAGTTATATATGAATTTCCTACATTCTAGTTTTTTTTAAACCAAAATTTATGATTTTACTTATAAAAACAATTCATAGTATTGGAGGGTTATAGAGAACTACTGGTATTTTTAGCTCATTTGTATATCTTTTAGGGGCTAGGGTTTTAGTTAGATTACTTTTTATTTCCTTGAGTCTAACATTTGGTGTCTTGGGAGGTGGTAGGAAATATGAGGTTGTATGGAGATTGATTCATGATCAACTCAAGTTGGTATGTAGTTATGTTATTTCTTGTTAGTGTTGTCTCACTTATTCAATCATTTATAGTTATATTTATGAATTTTCATTATATTTATTAAAATGATTTGGATTAGTTTTGTCATCTTTTACATATTTATAATGATTATTTATTTTTATTTCTTGTATGTTAGTTTTCCACTATGTCTCATCTCTAATTCTAGTGAAATAATTCCCCAATCTATTTATGATATTCCAATGCACTATTTTCCAGCCAGTGGGGATTGGTAACTCCCTTAAAGCCTTATGTAAAACTTATTTAAATTTCATGTGGATGGATGTATGTGTCGGTTCACTAAATCATTAAATTTTCAAGGTTGATTAATAAATAGAAGAATATTGGGTTTGAAATACAGAAGGTGTAGAGGGCCCTAATGGTCCCTATAGTTTCGACAAGACATCTTGTCCATGATTGATGACAATATAAATGCAACCGTGTAACTGAGATTTATGGCCAATGGGTTGTCTTGAATGATCCCATAGTTCCATTGTGCTCATTTAGATGATCATGGGGTAAGTGTTCCTCCCCCACTATATAATGATAACTTTAGTGGATAGACACTGTGAGACTAGCGAACATGTCAGGTGTTCTGGCTGACCAAGGAAGTCTTGGAGAGGGGATTTGATTAAGGCCATCTCTCTTGTGTGACATAACAAGGAGGATAGGGAGACCATTATGAGACCCCGGGACCCTTATAGGTTCCCTTGGGTCTTGTGACCCTATCGATGGTGTGGAAATAGGAATTGGTAGAGATGGTACCAGGTGTCACCTTAGAAAATGTATTGACAATGTGTTTATGAGGGGTGGTGGATATTGGTGTGTGGTTTTAGAATTAGGAGAGCCTATGAATTGTTTTTATACTTTCACTTTTTTTCCCACTATGTTTCTATGTATGAAAAAACATGCTTCTCAGACCCTGAACTGTAGTCCCAATGGGATATGATAGTGCTATTAGGGATGCCTATAGGTGATGCATAGGATCCATATTTTGAACCTTTTGTGATATCGTTGTGATACGACTTCAATGTGATGAAGTTATCATGGATGTACAAATGTGATTATTGGGATCTGGTTATTGGGATTTGTAAGAATTTTCGAGAGATCGGGATTTGACCATGGTTCTATATAGGATTACTTGGATTCAATGATTCATTAGGTAGAATGGTATTTCTATGATCTGTTCGTTCATGTACGAGAATTTTATTAGGATCACTATTATTATTATAAGTTTCATAGGTCGTACATAGGATCCAACCAAATGAACCTGATGATATTACATGTTCCCAATTCAGATACGCCTGATGCTCTGGATCCAATGAATTGTCGTGGTGACATTGAGGATGTCCATTGGCCCAAAAAATTCTTAGTATGACTAGGTTTTGGGTATAATCTATTTACTGACTGAAATCTAACATTTTAATTGATTTCAAAATGAATCATAGGATACAAGAGAAATCTTGGGGGTCGAAAAAAGTGCATTCCCAAAAAAACATTAATAAATAACTTCATCCCCTCACTGGGAAAAGATCTTATGCTAAGGAAATAAGACATAATTTGATTTGGTGATGCCATTGATTCCAATATATAGGCCACATTATTCCCATCCCACGATGTGTGGGTGATCTCAATGTGATTACCTAGAATCTTTTTTCACTTTCTGGTTTAGTATTCACTATTCCACGGAACCCAGCCTATACCTGAAAGTGCTTGGAATAGAATTAAATAATTTTTTTCCACCGCCTTAATCATGATGTCCCATTTCCCACACAACTCCAAACTTGTGAGCGGAGCTTTCAATTCAGGCTGTAAAAAATCACCCCTGCCCTAGAAGGAGGAGAACGCTTCTACAATATACCCTTACCGGTTTCTAATGATTCCTTCGCCTCACATCTCCCCCTATAAGTGATCCATTGGTGTTTAGCTTAAGCCCGAGGTGAAGAGGATGCCAACAGACCCAATTCATGTGACCTAGCTCCAAGGTCTCATTAGAAAGATAATAACTCAAAACAATGTCTTTAACCATTGGTGCATCATGATAGTCTACAGACCACTGAAACAGGTCCTGAAATGATTTCTTAATTTTAATGAGAATGCTGGATAGTGAAACTCATATTCATTTATGTCACGCTTCATTTCTTTCTTTCCAGATTGTCTAGCATCCTAACAATATGATAATCCTCACCTTCATCTCAGGACCATGATTGCCTGCTCCGTGAAACCATGAACTAAAAAAGCATCCTGCATCCCTCCCTGGCCATTCCACCCAGTGAAAAAACTAAAATCCATCCAGATCTATCTATCCCATTTGCTATATAAAAAAAATGACCCACTTTTTATGGTTTGATACTATGGCAACACCGGCACCTGGAGGCAATGCTTGTGCCCATGCGCTGAATGTTATCATCAGTGGGAAAATCTCAGTTCTTCACCCACCACAACTTGAAGTCAAATTTGGAGGGAACCTCCTTTCACCACATGGTAACCAACCATGGATCATCATCGGTTGCATCCCTCCTTATAAGAGAAAATGAATTTAAAGAAAAATCACCCTACGAGCAACCTGTAAAAATGAAATTATCAAGTTCTTGATTAGTAACAGTATTATTGAAAATAGTCTGTCCATTATCATCAAGAATGACCTGAAAAAAACTGGGGTGGCCATTAGCCTATTGAAATGAAATATTCAGAGTGAGGAATCCCATGAACCAAAAACTTCCAGCACCCCAATCATTAATCCAAATGTTGATATCACCACTTCTCCCCTTCTACATAGAGTGTTGATGAAATAACTCTGTGTAAGGGTGAATTGGGTTTCAAATTTTTGAGGGTCGCATCCTTTGCTCATTCACATTCATGCCATACTTATCCTACAATGTCTTGCACCATACTATTCTTCCTTCCATAGCCTCCCATGCTATCATAGCATTGAGCCCTTGCATGGTCAATGAAACACTTCTCAAAATAATGCCCCCTTTGGAGAGAGATCTTGCAAGACGCTTTCTTGACGACCATTGATGCCTTCATTCCATCTTCCCATCCCATATGAAAGACACCACAATCCTCTCCATGTTTTCAATAACACATCTGGGGACCATCAAGGTGGAAATTATGTGCATGGTAATGGAATCATGAACACTATTAACAAGGGTAATGCAGCCTCAAATGACAAGAATATAGTATTCCAATTGAAGATGCGCCATGTGATCTTAGTAACCAATTTTTCAAAATGAAGCATTCTAAGTATGAAAGGACTCACCAGTTCTCCATGATACTCCATAGGAAAAGATCCCCTATTCATATTCAAACTCTCATCAAGGATCCTTACCATGCTCTCAGATATATTCTTGGTTTTATTATAAAACCTTTTACCCTATTCACCACCTTCCCACACTACCTACAATAATCTTTTAGAAGCCCATTCATCCACTACACTAATCTCCTACTGCCGTTGATAAACAAAATTGTGTCATTCGTAAACATCAAATGTGAGATACCCCTTGTTTCATGCCTATTCCAGTAGGGCAGAACGTTCCCCATGAGAATACCGCGATTGATATAATTGCTAAAAACATTTTGAGAGAGGATGAAGAGGGTGGGGGAGAGAGGATCTCCTTGATTGAGACCTCTACATGCCTTGATGAACCCAAACTACTTACCCATAAACGAGGTTGATATCCAAGATGAACCAATGCAAAGATAAAGTATACCAGTTGTCTAGTTGGAGAACACCATGAAATACAACACCCATAAGATGAAACCCCAGTCCAATCTGTCATTTGCATTCTTCATATCTAATTTGATCAAAAAGTTACCCCCCAAATTGTTTTTGTTAATATTGGTAACCATTTCATGCATCACTCCAATTGCCCCAAAATTGACCTCCATTTAAAAAAACCATGTTGTTCAGGAGACACACAGGTGTTCAAGTAAAGGTCCATCCTATTATTGAGATTGCTAGCCAAAACCTTGTGTGGCATATTACACATGCTTATGGGCTGATACTCATCAATGGAATGTGGGTTACATGTCTTCAGAATCATAACCATCTTGGGTGCACAAGAAATACATGACAAATTCTCTCCCTGGAAAAATTCATGCACTACCCTTACTAAATATCCCTTAACACTGTCCAAAGACACCCTATAAAAGGATCCTAGAATGTCGTCAGGCCCTGGTGCATTCTCTGGGTTTAGGGTCCAAACAACCTCATGAACTTTAACCTCCTCCAGAGTCCACCTTAAACATTCATCAGCTTCTTCTGACATATCACAAGATGTACCCAAAATTTCTACATCGCCCCTCGGATACCCACCAACTATACCAGGATTGGGGCCTGCCATTATGGATTTGATACTATCATTTTCCAGAACTCTAACCTCACTGCAATTAGTATAATAAGAACCATATTTTCTTAGAATATTCTGTCTCTGAACATGTTTACACTCTTTTATTCAAGCAAGGAAAAAACCAATGTTCCAGTCCCCCTCTCAAAGCCAGCAAATTCTAGCTCTTTCTCTTGACAAACATTCCTTCTTTAGTAGGGAATTAGAGAGAAGATCGTTTTTAAGCTGTAACTCTATTAAAATATTTTCATCCCATTCCGAATATAGACCCTCCTCCATACAAACGACCCCCTTAATGATCTCAAAAAAGTCCTTATCCCGCATAGGAATATCCTTCCTCCAATGACATAGAATATTTTTAAGTCATCAGATCTTGTTATCGAATGTGATCCATGGGTTTCCTGTATGTTGGAGGCTTCAAGCCTCCCTAACCACATCATGGAAGCCTGATTCCTCAATACAGGCTTTAGAAATACTAAACTAATCCCCTGTCAAAGACCCTGAATCTAAGGAAAGGAGAAGCAGAGTGTGATCTGAAAGGTAACCCACCGGATGAGAAACTTTGGAATATGGGAAAATAGATAATTCAACCTCATTCATCAAGAATCGATCAAGGAAACACTAGGTCTGACATCCTTCACATCGGTTATTACACAATTTAATGTTATTTCCTTCATACCCCTTATCCAAGAGTCCACATATCACCATGAACGAGACATATTCTTAGCTGGAAATCCTAGGAAAAGAGCCACCCCTATTTCTCCTCTGATCTTATAGTGACATTGAAATCCCCCTGATGATCCAAGGAACAATATCTGAGATTATTCCATCCAAATCCCTCCATATAATCACTCTATATTTAGTGTTGAACTTTGCATAGATGAAGGAAAATATAAACATGTGAGGCCCAATAGAAATTGTTTTGGTAAAAAACTTATCTCACACACTTTGTACATCAATCGAGATGTGGTCCTTCCAAAACAACCAGATTATAGAGTTTAGTGAATCTCCATGCATGAAACCATGAACTCTCAGCCTTTGATCAATCTCCCTGATCTTACTATGCACCTTCTCAGGTTTGAGAATCACAACCATTGATACAGAATTGTTAAAGAGTTTATTTACTATGAAATTTGAATTCTCCCAATCCCCTAGACCACAAGAGTTATATATAAGGATTCTAAACAATAAAACAAGAACTTTAATTGTTGGCACCAGAATCCTAGCCCTTGACACGATGAGATGAAACTGGGGAGACAACCGCACCAATTCTGGATTGCGAATGGGTGCAAATACTACTCTTCACCTTCAAACGAACTGACACTAGAGAGCACAGGACATTATACATTGCCTTGAATATGTTCTCTGGGGATCCAAAGCACTAATTGATCAAATTTATCTTATCAAACCCAGTTGAAAGTGGGGATGATTTCAGAGGTGAGGAATTCACTTTAGAAATAGGCAATAGTGGGGGGGGATACACCACTTTCTAAAGAGAGAGATCAATAGGAGAATAAGTTATCATCGATTCAATGTCATTGAAGCACAACTCAATAGATAGAATCTCCGAAAAAAATTAGGGAGAAAACCCAAGGATCAAGAGAAGGAGAACAGAGTCGAGATGTGTTTCTGATCAGCACCCCAACATAGGGGAGGCCCCTATCCCAAAGCTTAAGAGACACGTCCACACCGATACCATTGTTAAAGAGCACCAGGTCATGACTGAGGGACTATTGGCCTTCATGACTAATGGATTTAGAGTAAGAGGAGGCCTTGAATATCATCCAAGAGGAATCCAAACCTTTACCCTTATCATCTCCATGTGGTCCAGAAGAGAAGCACGAGCTAGAAACCCTTCCAGAAAGCCTCGATATATCCTGAGAGCTGGAGGCCCCTAGTAGAGCTTTGCGGAAAACCTGCAACTTGTGACCTGAAATATGGAAAGACAAGAAAAACATGGGAACAACATGATATATCAGAGGTTGAAGATGATATTCTACCCCTTCGACCCAAATCACTATGTGGCTCTAAAGAAGACGAAAAATATCTACCTCAACATAGATTCTCGCAACAGAATCTTCTTCCATGCGATATGTCCTATCATCCATGCAAAAAAAACACCCCAATGAATCACAAATCACCCTTACAGAGGATTCAATCATAAGGGGAAGAGGTATCCCAAGAAGAAAGATCCAGACCGCCTCACTGTGACACTGTTTACCATAATGGGAATCTATTGACCAGTGATAAAGGGAGAACCTCTAATGCCCTAGAAACTGTTGGCTTCTACTACAAGCATTAATAAAATCATCCCTCGAATCTTAAATGATACCGCAGGCATTCCAATCAATGATTAACACTGTAGCTGGGATATCCAAACCTCATATTTGGATGAAATCCTAGAAGACAGCAATGGGGGATTATCCACACCAAAATGCGCTATCAAATTCCACCGGATATCCTTGGCTACCACCTCGAAAGAAGCCGCCGAGACTGCAAGCACAAGGCATCCCTTTTCCGTGAAGGAGGAAGTAGACAACAAGATCGATGAAGAGGGATCCCAAGCCCAACTTAGCCCTGGGGGAAGCCAAAAAAGGGAATACATGGATGAAACCATAGGAGGGAGATCAACTCCACCATCGAACACTGGATATCCAGGCACACCGCTATCAGAGAGCGTCGAAGGAACGGGCGAGATGAGAGGGTTTGAATCCCTTATGAGCTATTTATGATATTGGAGTTGGGAGATATTCCTAGGATACATGGGATATGTATTTGATCCATTTTAGATGATATATTTGGATGTTTGATTATGAGACTCACATATTTCTGGGTTACAACCCGTGATATAGTTTTACATAGTAGACATGATATCATTAAATTATTAAAGATTCCCAATCCATGGATGATGTCGTTATGGTTGAACAATTTTGTGGGGCTAAGGGCCGACACTAATTAATAATACCATTATAGGACATGGTCCTCCTGATCAGTAATGGTGAGAATGTTCATAATGACATGCAAAGATACACCCGAACACTATATAAAGTATGTAGTATGGTAGTTATTTACTTTCTATATATTATTTAGTTATTTCTCCAAGAAACATCTCTTTCTCACACAATTTATATAATCTTAATGTATGTGACCATGTTGGTGGTTCCCTATTGATTTATGTACTCACACCATGATCAGGAGGACATAGAACACGGGTACTCAAGCAGTCCTCTCACTTTTCAACATCAAAAGTTGGGAAGCACCTTAGATTGATATTAATGATCAAGAAAAGAAAGCTGATTAGGATTAGAGACTGGTATTAAGGACATGATCCTAGATTTAGTTGAGTGTTTGGTACATTTATTTTTTTTTTCTTTTATATTTATGTGTGATTAACTAGGGAGATCATCCTTGTACGATAGTATAACTTCCGCATTTCAAATTATTAATATTTATGTTTTTTCTATTTATTAGTCATACTTCGATGATTATTGTTTGTTATATAATACTTGGATATTTTATCTAGTACCATACACATCGATCAGGGGGTATAGTCTTTACACGATACTACCCTAGTCCACCAATTCTAGTTGGTAGCCTCTAACATATGGGGAGTTGTGCCTAAGGTCATGAGGTGGATTGTACTAGGACAACAATCAAGTGGTCTTTGGACCATGAAATTACAAAGTAGTATCATAAATGATTTTATCTTAAATGATTTTATCTTGCCTTATTATTTTAGGATTCGATAGAATAGAGATTTAAGAATGTTTTAGATCATGTGATGGATATCAGATTTGTGTGTTGAGAACACTGGTTCAAGTAATAATTATCAGTTACCAGGGTCATGAGATTTCTATATTAGATTCTAATTTTATTTTTATATGTGATTTTTACTATGGGTGACTCACATCAATGTTTTAGGTTCTTAATTTATTTTGTATTATTGGATCATAGAATATAAAGGAAATAGAAATATCATACATCATATTAGGCATGTAGGATACACATAACATGTTGGCCTCCATGTGTGAAATTTAGGACCAAGGATCAATTTTTAGTGTATTATAAACTACACATATGATGTTTTCCTAATCAAGTAAATGGTGAAATTATATGTAGTAGTGAATATTTGAATCTATATTTTTATTTAATAGAATTTCATGGGTATCTATAGTGAGATTATCGATGATTAGGATAATAATATAATCCTTGTTAATAGAAGTTAAAATGACCCTAGTGGGTTGATATTGGAATTTTTTCCTTCATTTTAACCCTTTGAGGGTTTTCTGTATTTTGGTTCGGTGAGTTAATGTGTTATTAACAACCTACATAGTGTTTTACCATATATATTGGAAGGAAACTCAACTTAACCTAACCCTATGAAATAGTTCTATTATAATATATTTTACATCTTTATGAAATTATGCATTTATAGATCAACGGATGAGGTTATGATTCTCAAGGCGGGAAGTGTTGTGTATGGTTTTTCTGTGAGAATCAATGATATAGTAAGCCGATGGTTTGAAATAAGATTCTAGATTTATCAGTATCTGGGAATATATAGTGGATTTTGATTTGTTAATTCCATTGTTTACTGAGATGAGTGATACTAGTGACCCTTAGTTTCGACACGGAACCTTAGTGAGTTCGTGTTTTGTGTTTTGTGTTTTTGAGGAAATCCATTGAGAGAGGTTAACTCACTCTTGAGAGTGATCTAGAATGAAAAAATGAATGATTATTACATTAGGGTTTCTTGACATGGATCATGTTGAATAATGACACATCGGGTATGAGGGTGGGTTTTGAGGGAAGGATCGTTCGAGGGCTTAACCCTGTTAACATTGGAAGTGCTTAGGTAGTGTTGTGAGAGCACAATTGGATGCTCATTATTAGAGTAGAAGTAGGTGGAATATATGAATGTTGTAGTCTTGATGAACTATGTTTCCCTAGAGAATGGTTAGTTTTTGTGTTTTATTATCCTAGTTCCTTTGTTTGCAACTCATAGGAGTGTGAGTCGGGTGATGTGATCAGGTGGTACAAGATAATATTTAACACCCCAGAATTCTTAAAGAATATATTTTTTTCAAGTTTATTTTTGAAATTAAACCTTTAATTTTTCATTAAATACAAAAAAAAATATTTTATTTTTTGATACATGAAATGCTGAGTTTATCTTGTCATTCACGCAACAACGTGTTTCCTCGATAGCCCGTGTTACATTGAAGACTGAGTTTTATCGAACACCAATATACTATTAAGAGTATTATGACAGTTATTACCTAGCCATTGGAATATGAGAAATTAATAGTATAAAATAACTTATAAAAATATAGATTTTTCACATATTTATTAGTTATCTATTTATTATTTATAAAATAACAATTATTTAAAGGAAAAAGAATTATTTTTTGAAAAAATGTATTTTTCTAAAATACAGATTACTCACGCTTTGTGCGTATAAAATAAAAGTAATTTTTATAAATTTTATAAGATTTTTATGGAAAAAAATAATCCTAATTTTTTAAATCAGAATATCAAAGTGATATTAGGGTTAATTTTTTTTTATTTTTCTAAAAATGTTCATTTTTTAATTAATAGTGAAAAATACTAAATTTTTAATGAAAACTAACTTTTTAAAAATAATTTATAATGTAATATTATTTTTTTAATTAGTTTAAATGTCAAATAAGTTTAATGTTATATAAATTAACCCAATTTGGGTCATTTTAATAATTTTCATTTTTTATTTTCATCATAAAACGTTGTAAACCTTTGATCATTTTTAATTTAGAAATATGTATTCTCATCGCATTTATAGGATTAAATTTAAATTGAAATTTTTCACTTTTGTGAGTTTATTTAGGAAACATGTATTCCATATTTTATTATATAATATGTTAAAATTAACTTTTTACTATAATTATTGGTGAAAAATGTTAGTATTAATTACCACGATTAAGGTTAAAATGCGGTTTTGCGCATTACATGTGTTTGTATTAAAATTAATTTTACAGACACATAAAATTTTAATTTAATAAATTTTATTTTATATATATTATAATTGTATTTTAATTATCTAATTAAATTAATTTTAATTGTATTAGATAAGACTTAATTTCATAAGTATATAAAAAGATACAAGTTACCGTGATAAAAACTACAAGGGTAAAAGTGTGTGAATTAAAGACTAAGGAATAACAAGATAAAAATGAAATTATTTTTATGTGTTTGTGGTAATTATCAACAAAACAAACCATAAAATCCATTATTATTCAATTTGGAATCCACATGGGGTAAGGGGGACCTCCCAATAGAGAATGCTTTTGATTATTTCCAATAATGCCACTCCTCCTCAATTATAAAAGGGTGCTCACTCCCATATTATATTCACTCCGTAAAACCTCATTGTGTAATGCCCTGACCCTAGTTACCCATAGTTGGTTCGTTATTATGTAACATTGGAATGATCTCAAGAGATCATGTCATGAATGACTGATCTGTTTTGTAGCCATGGAAGTACTAGATACCTTTATAAGTTTAACATTACATTACAAAATGAAAAATAAACAGTGTGTCTCCAGTGAACACACTCATATCCCATACCCTATCCCTACATGTTCATCATAATATACTTCATCGCATCCTAGAAAAAATAAATCATATGAAAGGGGTGAGCTCAGATGCTGAGTAAGGATCACAATACAGCTAAAATTATCATAAATAAGCACAAACATTAAAGCTATTGTATAAGACTAAAACAAAAGACTTTTAAACAAACAACACAGCATAATATAGAAAAGATAAATCAAATAATTCAATATACTTATTCACATGGATATTCTACTAGTTAAATAATCACATTTAATATCAATATCTTATCTCATAATGATGGAATGCATAATTACGAACATATTAACCACAAAGTCAAGGCCTTATGCCATTACCCTAAATATAAATTTTGTTAATTCCTTATACAAAGACACTAGTTTGTCTCATGATTCCTACCAATTCATCAAGAGGCTATAGAAGGCCCCTCCTATTACTTACTACATCTAATACATTCCTCATATAAAAAGGGTGGATCATAACATAGACATTCGTATTAAACTAAAATACAAAATTTTAATATTTTAACCATAAACTGTGAATGACATAAAAATAAAACATCCAAATTCAAACATACAATAAAACAATCAATACAATATAGAATATAGTATCATAATAAATCATCGTCAATTAATCATTAAATCAAACAATAAATGTTGACATAGATAAAATCAATCCAAAAAACTATTTGAGAGAAATATATCCTGATGGTTTAAAATCATTTAAAAGTCACATAATTATAAAAGAAAACATTTATTTTGAAAATATACTTATAATATTTTAATGGAATCTTTAATGGTGTTATAATGGTTGAAAATATCTGCACCCACTGTATAAGTTAATAAAACATTATTTTCTAAATTTGTGGAAAAGTTCATAATATTCCTCATTTGGGAAATGACGGAAAGATTCCTTTAAATGTTTTTATAAAAAGTCAAACAAGGGTATAAATTTATTTAAAATATATTATCTGAAATAGTTAAAATGTTTATGAAATACATTTTTAAGAAACATTAATGTGAATGATAAATAAGTACTAGTAGATAATTACATACAAACAACCTCTAATAATGAAGAGATTGTAAAATTAACCCTTACCTTGTACATTACCTTAGTCGAGGGTACGTCAAACTTCTGTATAATAGTAAAAACCTTTTTACTAAATTATAAAAGAACCACATACATAAATATGATATCATATATGATCCTCTAATATTACTTTGTTGATAATATTTTAGTAGTATCATTATTTTGTGTGTTAACTGATTCGTTTTCCTTTGTAGGTTTTGTCATGTAAGTTAGGTTTCTTATGGATATGATGTATTTGATTCATATCCAGAATGATATTAAGTTATTAAAAATTATTTTTTAATCATTAAATGAAAATTATTTTTGAATTTTTACGATGGGGAATGAAATCTTATCACGTCGTGGAGACGGTAAGCCATATGTATGCACGAGTGACAATATCATTCTATTGATGGTGAAATCGCATGTGATTGGATAGTATATTATTTATACATAATAATTAACATCTTATATTTATTATTTACATAAATTATACATCATTATTTTTCCCATCCAAATAATGAAGTGTTGAATAACAAACTACACCATGATGTGGAGATGGTAAGTCGTACATACACATATACGGTGACTTTGTCATTCATAGGATGAATATAATAATGAATATGGTTGTACCATATTTATAATAACATCATAGTATGTATAAGGTACTTGATTTATTATTTTTGTATGGAAAAAACAAATAAAGTGGAAGTGTAAGAATAAATGAATATTGAAAGAGGGGTGAAATAATTACCTCTTCTTCTGGTGCTTCATTTAATTGGAAAAAAATGGCTCCTTAGGTTAGATTTCTGATCACAGTAAGGCCTCTATCTTGATTTGATGGTATTTGGGAGGATATTTTAGTAGGGTTTTGTCCAAGAAAAATGTCTTTGTAGGTGTTAATTTATGATAAGGTGAAGTACCCTTTTATAAGAGAGGTGAGGGGCACTATAGAAAGAGCTTGGAATATTAATTTATTATAAAATAATTTTCGCTTTCAAATAACTCCAAAAGGATTTATGTAAATTATAAGGTGGTTATGGGTCGAAATATTTTGAACCAATAGTTTTTAGACAAGTTTAGGTCACCATATTAACCTTATCTTTTGGATTTAACTCATCGTTAAATAGTTTTTCATTTACCATGTCTTCTTGTATTTTTATATTACATGGTAAATAACATACTATAAGATGGCAAGTGAACCTCAAGTATTTCATTAATGACATATCAAACCTTATATAAGTCATTTTGATGAATCTTATATTTTTAGGATATTATATCATTTAATAAATTAGTATTTGTTTTAAAAACTCATTTTTGTCAATTTTGACATTATTTAGTATTTGGTTTTTATGAATGTCATAATAACTTGATTACATCGAAAAAGTACATTTAATCAACCCTTACATGTAATATTCTCCTATAAAATTCATGTATGGCATCAAAAGATTCAATTTACATTTATTTTAATATTTATAACATCAATTATTTAAATCTTTCATTTATAAGGTAGTTACTTTATCATCATTGTGTCATAAATAAATTAAATTATATAATGTATAATAATTATAAATAAAATACTATGATGTATGAAATCATTTTATTCTTTATAAGGAATATTTATAGTCAAATTTATCTTAAGTATAACCTTACATTAAAAATGGTTTAATTATTATAATTTGAATTCAACACTTTTAACTCTTCTTAAAATAAAATATAATAAATGTCCTAATCTAACCCAAATGGATAAAAAAGAATCTTATTTTTTTCCTAAGGATGAATTTGGTCGAAAGAACTTATCCAATATAATTAGGATAAGTTTTGGGGTTATTATAACATTATTCTTAACATTAATTACATTATTTACTTTTGACTATGGTAAATAAAATTCAAAAGTTACTAATCACCCAAAATTATTTTCATCCTATTGAACCATATTTTACTTACTGATTTCAACCATGTCTCTCAGATTTTTTAAATAAAATTCACAAATGTGGTAAAATTATGCTTTATGTAGATTTGCAGATGTGCCTTGAAGGTGGGAAAAAGATATTAAAAAGTTCGATAATGATTTATATATCTAATCGTATTATAAAATGAATCCAATTAATTAAATTGTATTAATATAGGTATTATATATCTATTTTGAATTTAAAATAAATATTTGTTTAAAAATAAATATTTAAATAAAAAGTTGGTTTTAAACAATAACACTGTGTTTTTCACTATTCATCGAAAATTGAATTTTTTCAGAAAAATACCAAAAATTAACCATAAGATAATTTTCATATTCTGAACCCAAAAATAAATTCCAATTTGAAAAATAAAATTTTAAAAATTTTAAAAATTGGTTATTACTATTCATAACTGCATTTTAAACGGCTAGTTTGATTGGCCATGCTGAACTAGAACTCAAAGTTGTGTACAACACAAGATATTGTATTATTCAATGTGAAATGTACCGTAGAAGTTTGGGGTGTTACATTCTTTCATCCTTCAAATAATTTTGTCCTTGAAATTTCTAGAATACTACAGCATAAAAATATTTTGGTGGTTCTTCATCATAAGTTCCTCACATTCCCTCGTTACCTCTTCCATTTCATGGTTTCACCGAAGAACTTTTACCAGACGAGTCATCTGGTTTCACAACACTTGTTCTCTGGTATCAAGAATTCTGATAGGATCTTCACATAAGACTGATCGGGTTCTAGTTCTATTTCTTCATAGGTGAGTACCTGCGTTGGGTGAGGCTTGTATTTTCTCAACAGTGATTTGTGGAACACATCATGAACTTTGAAGATACTTGAAGACATTTCCAAACAGTAAGCTACAACTCCAATTTGTTGTAGAATTTCAAATGGTCCGATGTACCTGGAACTCAATTACACTTCTTACCGAATCATATAACGCCCTTCCATGGAGATACCTTCAAGAAAACATGATCTCATACATGAAATTCCAAATCCTTCTTTGGTTATTGGAATAGATATTTTTCCTACATTGATATTCATTGATGTGTTTTTTAATAATATTCACCCTTTACATTGTTTTCCCCTAAAAGTTGTGGGCCTCTAAGTTTTCTTTCACAATGTTATCCCAACAAGTTGGTGTGCAACATCATTATCCATATAATGCTCTATATGGTGCCATCTGAATACTTTAATGGAATGTTTTAATATATGAAAATTATACTAGAGGTAAATAATGATCCCACATACCTTGAAAGTCAAGTGAGAAAGATCTCAACATGCCTTATAATGTTTTAATAGTCTGTTCTTATTGTCCATCAGTTTGAAGGTGGTAGTAAGTGCTCAACCAAAGTTCATTATGTAGGGATTTCTAAAGACATTTCCAGATTCTAGATGTAAAATGGGGATCAAGATCAGAAAAAATCAATGAAGGTACTCCATGAAGTCTTCCAACTTCATTAATAGATATTCCTGCTAAATGTTCAAGTGGGAAGTCTTCTCACATAACAAGAAAATGTGTTGACTTGGTAAAATGATCAAAAATGACCCATATTTCATCTTTCCTTCTCGAAGTCTTTCGTATCCCCATGACAAAGTCTATCATAATATCATTCCATTTTCACTCAGGTATGGTAAGAGGTTGCATGAATCCTCCAGGATGTTGTCCTCTAGCCTTCACCTGTTTACAAACCATACATCTTGATACATAATCAGCAATATCCCTCTTCATGTTGTCCCACCAAAAATGTTCCTTCAAATCTCTATAAATCTTAGTTCTACCAGGGTGTATAGTGAAATTGGATATTTGAGCACCATCCAACAATTCCCTTTTTAGATCAGGTATATACGGAATAGAAAAATTCTACCAAAATTTCAAAATTCCATCTTAAAATGTGAATTCGATCAATCTCCCATCATTTAAAGCTTTAATTTTATTTTGAAACTCCTCCTCATCAGTCTGAGAACATTTATCTTTTTCTAGTAAAGATGGTTTGGCAACCATTTGAAAAATTATTGATGTTTCACTTTCCAAGATTATTCCCACATCCATCTTTACAAGATCCATGATCATAGGATCCCTTTCAACACTGGTCTTGTTCAGAACACTATGATCCTTTCTTTTCAAAGAATATTCCAACTTATTTTCCTTCCTTAGGTGGTAGGGTATTTTGAAATCATAATCCATGAGTAGTTCGATCCATCGCCTTTAGCACATGTTGATTTATTTCTGTGATAAAATATACTTCAAACTCTTGTGACCAGTATATATCTCACATTTTCACCATTAAGATAGTGTCTCCATAGCTTCATAGAAAATATGACAATTTCTAAATCAAGATCGGGAGTAGGGTTGTCTAGTTCATGAATTTTTAGCTATGTGATGCATAGGAAATTACTCTATCATTCTGCATAAGGACACAACCGAGTCCCTTTTTTATGAATCATTATAAATACAAAACCCATTCTTCCCTAATGGTAGAGTCAATATTAGAGAATTGAAAAATAATCACTTCAATTAATAAAAACATTCTTTACACTCTTTTTTTTCAAACAAAAGTAACCATTTTACATTTGAGCTTGTTTAAAGAGTTATCCAGTCGAGAAAATTTTTGGATGAAATGCTGATAGTAACATACTAAACAAATAAAACTACGTACCTCAGTTTTAATTATCTGTGTTGGTCATTCTTGGATTTCCATTTTCTTTGAAGGATCAATAGAGATTCCATCCTTAGAGAAAATTTGTAAAAGTAAGTAATTTTTCTAAATCCATAATTCACACATGTTAAAATTCAAATATAATTCATTTCTTCTAAGAGACTTTAGAATAGTGCACAATTTATTTTCATGATCTTCATAGTTTTAAGAGTATACCACTATATCATCAATAAATAGCACTAAAAATCATTAAGTTATTCCTTGAAAAGTCTATTCATTAGATCCATGAAAATAGAGGGTGCATTACTCATTCTAAAAGGCATTGATGTAAACATGTAATGCCCATACCTGGTTCGAAATGCTATCTTTTGAATTTCTTCCTTCTTCTTTCACAACAGATGACATCTAGATCGTAGTTCAATCTTTGAAAAATAATGATCTCCATAAAGTTGATCAAATAAATCATCTATGATAGGTAGGGGATACTTGTTATTTATTGTTATTGCATTGATCTCCCAATATTTAATGAACATCCTCATAGATCAATCTTTATTCTTAAAAAAAAGAACTAGGGATCCCCATGGATAAACACTAGGGAGAATAAATACTCAATTACTCAATTCCTTTAGTTTTTTTTAGTTCCAATAATTTCACAGTGGACATTCTATAAGGGCTCTTTGATATGGACCTTGAACAAGGAATTAAGTCAATTGAAAACACAATTTCATGTTTTGTAAGATTTCTTGGAAAATCCACTAGAAACACATCAACATACTCTTGAACAATACATAGGTCCTCTATTTGAACATTATTTTCATCACCCATAGTTATTTCACTCCCTTCCTCTCTAAATCATGAAATATCTTCTCTAAGGGACTTATCCACTGATCATTTATAATGGATTTGTAGTACCATTTAATCATCGTGGTTTCTACCTCATGAGGTGTCCTATCATTGATCCCTCGTGTTGTGGATTAGGGTGATCTATATGGGTAAGGTTTTTATTCATAACCTGAGTGAGTTGTCCCGGTATGGTTATAAGTTGTTCAACACCAGTTGCATCACCAGCTCCACTATAATTATCTTTAGTTAGAAGGAAATACCTAACTGGATTACGTGTGTTGATACAGTTTCCATTCTTCCTACTAGGCACCATGTCTAAATAATTACATACACTAGGTTAGTTTATGAATCATAATGCATAATTCCAAATTTGTTAAATATTTAGCATAAATTAAACTGTTTATGCATATAATCCATAATCATAAAAATGCTTTCTTGGGGGATGTATTTATTCATATATCTTTCATAATGGTTTGTAAATAAAATGTGAATTATCATAAGAATATCCCCCAGGAGTGTGAAACTAGGTTCAAAGTAAGGCCCATTGTCGTGTACCAGGATACCCCAGGTCAAGGACGAAACTTCATGCCAGAGTTTCCACTCCTAGGTACATCTGTTCTAGAACCACATCCACTAGTAGTATCCAGACAGATATGTATTTCATTGAAACCCCATATAGTATCTATATTACCAAATTTTTTTGATTTTCTTCTATACTAATCATCAATGAATATCTTAGGGTAATGTTCTCTAACCAGAGTTTTTCTAAATATAGTTTCCAATTTTTGTAATAAACTTTCTCTGATACTAACTATAATGCCCCGACCCCATTAACCCAGAGTTGGTAAATTATTACATAACATAGGAATTATCATAAGTGATCAACTCCTTAAAGATCAATCTGATTAGTGGCCTTGGAAGTACAAGAAACATACATATGATTTACACTACATTATGAAATGAAAAAGAAACATCGTGTCTCCTTTTAACACACTCATATACCGTATCCTTTACCGATAGGTCAATCATAATATACTTTGTCAAATCCTAGGAAAATAAAACATAATAAAGGGGTGAGCTCAGATTCTCAGTAAGGATAAAAATATAGCAGAAATTATCATAAATAAGAATCAACATTTAAGACAATGTATAAGACTAAAGAACTAGACTATTGAAAATAACTTCATCATAATATGGAAAAGATAAATCATAAACTTCCATTTACTTATTCACATGGTTATTCTACTAGTTGAATAATCACATGTAATATAAATAGCTAATCTCATAATAATGTAATGCATAATTCCAGACAACTTAACCACAAAGTCAAGGCCTCATGCCAAGAACCTAAATATAAATTTTTTCAAGGCCTTATACCAAGACACTAGTTAGTGTCATGA
This sequence comes from Viscum album, assembly GCA_963277665.1. Classification (NCBI taxonomy): domain Eukaryota; kingdom Viridiplantae; phylum Streptophyta; class Magnoliopsida; order Santalales; family Viscaceae; genus Viscum; species Viscum album. The sequence goes on from OY728166.1 coordinate 307,704,432, forward strand.
GACCTTCCGATGCATCAAGGGGCTATAATGGGCCCTATTCATCACATAATATTCCCAATGGATTTCTCATATGAAAAGGGTGAAACATAAAATAAACATTCATGTTAAACTAGTATAAGAAATGTTAATTATTTAACCATAAACCATGAATGACATAAAAATAGCACATCCACATTCAAACATGTAATAAAACTATTAATAAAATGTGTAATATAGTATCAAAATAAATTAACTACAATTAAACATAAAATCCAACAATAGATGTTGACATAGATGAAATCAATCAAAAAACAATGTGAGAGAAATATCTCATTATATATAGAAAAAATTTAAATTTTTTATAATTATAAAAGAAAAACTTTATTTTGAATATATTCTTATAAGATTGAAAGTTAATCTTCAACGGTGTTATAACTGAGGAAAATAGATGCACCCATCGTATAATTTTAAAAAAATATTATTTCATTAATTTGTCGAAAAGGTTATAAAGTAACTTGTTTGGAAAATGACGGAAAGATTCCTTTCAAAAAAAATTATAAAAATTTAAAAAATGGTATAAATGAATTTAACCCATAGGCTAGGAAAATATTTAAAATTATTTGAAACATATTTTTAAAAATCACGGTTGTGGATTATAACGAAGTCCTAGTAGATACTTACGTATAAACAACCTCCGATAATGAAAAGATTATTAAATTAACCCTTAACATTTACACTTTCTTAGTCAAGGGCACGTTAAAATCCTGTATAATAATTGAATATTTGTTATTAAATTATTAAATAACCACATACATAAATATTATATCATATATGATCTTCTAATATTGCTTTGTTATTAATATTTTAGTAGTATCATTGATTTGGGTGTTAACTGATTCTTTTTCCTTTATACATTTTTCTATGTAAGTCATGTTTTTATGGATAGGATGTATTTGATTCATATCCAGAATGATATTAAGTTCTTAAAAATTATTTTTTAATAATCAAATGAAAATTATTCATGAATGGTTATGATGGGGAATGAAATCTTTTTCGCCTCATGGAGATGGTAAGTCGTACGTACGCATGAGGGACAATGTCATTCTATTGATGGTGAAATCACATGTGATTGGATGTTAGAATATATATAAAGATTAATTAACATGTTAAATTTATTATTTACATCAATTATACATCATTATTACACCCATCCAAATAATTAAGTTTTGAATAACAAACTACACCATGGTGTAGAGACTGTAAGCTGTACGTACGAACGTTTGGTGACTTTTTCATTCATAGGATGATTAAAATATTGAATATGGTTGTACCATATTTATAATAACATCACATTATATATAAGGTAATTGATTTATTATTTTGGTATGGAAACAACAAAGAAAGTGGAAATGTAAGAAGAAAAGAACATTGAAAGAGGTGATGAAATAATTACCTCTTCTTTGGGTGCTTCCATTTGATTTTAACAAAATGGAACCTTAGGTTGACATTATGTTCAAAGTAATGACTCTATGTATCATTGAGGGTAGTTTGGAGTATATTTGAGATGGGTTTGTTTGATCCAAATGGCATTGGAGTTGTGAATTTAAGAGAAGGGGAAGTACACCTTTATAAGATAGGTGGGGGAACTTTAGGAATAGCTTGAAATAATAATATATTATAAAATCATTTTTGGTTTTTAATAGCTAAAAATGGATTTATTTCGAGGATAATGTGCGTATGGGATGAAATATTCTTGGAAATTTGGTTGTAGACATTTTTAGGTCACCATATTAACCATATCCTTTAGATTTTACTCATAGTTAAATAGTTTAACATTTGCCATATCTTCATGTACTTTTATATTATATGGTTAATAAACATACTATAAAATGATAAGTGAACCTAAATTGGTTCATTAATGAAATATATAACTTTATCTAAGTCCTTTGGATGAATCTTATATTTTTTGGATATTATATCATTTAATAAAATAGTATTTGTTTTAAAAACTCAATTATGTCAATGTTGACAGTATTTAGTATTTGGTTTGTGTAAATGTCATAACAACTTGATTACTTTGAAAAAAATAAATTGAATAAAATATAACATGTCATTTTCCCCTATAATATTCGTGTATGGCATAAAATGTTTCAATTTACATTTATTTTATTATTTATAAATAAATTATTTTAATCTTTCATTAATAGGGTAATTACTGCCTCATCATTGTGTCATAAATAAATTTAATTATTTAATATCTAAAAATTATAAATAAATTACAATGATGTGTTAAATCTTTTTATCTTTCTAGTTAATATTTATAGTCAAATTTATCTTAATTATAACCATATATTAAAAATAGTTTAGTAATTAAAATTTTAATTAAACACTTTTAACTATTCTTTAAATAAAATATAATAAATGCCTTAATCTGACCCAAATGGATCAAAAACGATATTATTTCTTTCATAAGGTTTATTTTTGTCGAAAAAGACTTATCCAATAGAATTAGGACATATTTTGGGTGTAATTATAACATAAAATTTACCTTTAATTACCCTATTTACTTTTAACTGTGGCAAATAAAATTCAAAAGTTATTATTCCCCAAAAATTATTTTCATCCTATTGAACCACATTTTACTTACAAATGTCTAGTGTGTCTATTGGATTTTTTTTAAATTCAATTTACATAAGCTGTAAAATTACATTTTATGTAGATTTTATAATGTGCCTAGAAGGTGGATAAAAATCGTTAAAAGGATCAATAAAATATAATATAACTAATATTATTATAAAATTACTCCAGTTAATTCTATTGGATTAATATAGGTATTATGTGTCTATTTTTACTTTAAAATAAATATAAATTTTAAAATAAATATTTAAATAAAAATATGGTTTTAAATAATAAGGCAGTGTTTTTCACTATTCATTAAAAATTAAATGTTTTAAAAAAATTACCAAAAATTCACCCTAAGATAGTTTTGATATTTCCAATCCAAAAAAGAAGTCAATTTTGAAAAATAAAATTTATAAAATTTCAAAAGTTTTTTATTACTATTCAAAACTACTTTTTAAACGGTTAGTTTGATTGTCCATGGTGTGCTAGAACTTGAAGTTGCATACAACACAAGCTATTTTATTATTCAAAGAAAAACGTACCGTGGAAGCTTGGGATGTTACTAATTATTTTTCCAAATAACTAAAAAATCACCAAAAAATTTTCCTAAACTAATAAATGAAGATTTATTTTTTTCATAAAGGGAACCTACAAAGGCTTTAGTGAAAACCTAAGGAGGATACCCAAAGAGGAGGTAACGTTCTTCAATAAGAAGTTTTATTTTATTTTTCATCCACCACCTTAATTTCTTATCAGCCCATGATGATATAATAAACTTAGTATATTACCTATAAAGTTATTATTTTATAATAATGTATTACCTTCATCCATCTATAATTACTTCAAATGGTTAGGAAATCATCATCTATGTGTGTGATGAATTACGACCTTGTGAACCGATGTCATTCATTTTTTCATTTCCACCTATCAAGGTTAGGAATGATGATAAATATAATGTAAATATATGATATTTATAACATATTAATACCTATGGAGTCACTAAACAATATATATATCTTTACATTCCACTCCATTGGAGATATGATAATGTTGCTCATGTGTACGACAAACTACCGCCTCACAAAGTGATGTGATTCATCTTTCACTAAGGCTTCATGTGGAAGGAGATAATGATAAATTTAATGATTATATGTGATATAAATGAAATAATTATGACATTAATTACATATTCATTATTTTTTAAATATAATATATATAATTTTATTGCTTTTCATTTCACTCATGTAAATACGATAACATCGTTCGTGTAGGAGTAGAATATCGCCTTCACGACGTGATGTGACACTATTTTCATTACCACACCACAAGAATGATATATATAAGTATATAATATGGTATATGTGATATAATTTTCATTATATAAACATAAAATATTATATACCTCCTTACCATAATGTTCATTGAAAAATGGAAATGTTATTCATGTGTACGTACGACCTACCATCTCTATGATCGTAACATACATCATTTTTTGATAAAAAAAATTCAAGACTTGTTTTTAAAATAAAATTAATGTAAAAATATGATAATTATTTTATTATATATATTATTGATATGTAAAAACTATATAATATTCACAATAACCTTATTATTCATGATGAAACATGCATGAGAAAAAAAGGTAATTAACACCCAAAACATTGAATAAAATGAATGATTATTAATGAATGGGTGATAAGATGTTATAAAAAGATCATATAATATATTATAAATATTAATATGGTATTATTTTAATTTAATAATATTTTTAAAACAACTATTCAAGAGGTTAATGTATTTTCAATCAAAAGGACACGTAAGGTAATGGATTTCTTAACTCAATTTCCCATCATTGGTTTAATCTTCTTCTCCATTGATTATTTCATTCAATGATTAATATTTATAATTAGTTTTTATTACCTTATGTTATATTTCAACTTGTTTTATTTTTATTTATAGTTGATACACATAATGGATTCATTGGTTTTTCTCACATCAATGTTATCATATTTAAAAGGGTTTACTTCATAATCTAATTTAAATCGAGATTTTTCATTCATGAATTTAAATTTAAGGACGTTATTTGATAATTATTTACTAAAACATTTAAAATTTATTATCTTATTTTTATTAATCATCCCTTTAAATCCATAGTACCATTTTCACAATATTTTGTACATAAATTTTTTTTAAGAAAATTTGATTTCATTTAACTATTCGGTCAAAAATATGTTTTCTTATAAAACAATGGTTTATAAAAATTATTTAAAAAACTAATTTTAAACTTTTAAAAATGATTTATCAAAAGAATTTTCCACCCATTTTTACTCCTTAATTCTTTTCCATGTAACCTTATGTCATTTTCAAAATAATGGTCATTTGGATTTTAATGAAATTATAAAAGGAATATTCTTGTTATATTCTAAATAAAGAAACTTTTTTGAAAATTTTGTAGTGATAGAAGAATTTTCTTTTTAAATTTTATATAATTCATGGAATTACCCACCATTATGAACTTCATTTCTTCATTAATTCCTTTTCAGGTTTACAAGGATCTTTTAAAAATAATGACTTAAAATTGATAATTAAAGAAAAAAAATTTCAAAATGCTTTCCAAAACGAAAATTATATTTTTATAAAGAATGTTTTTAAATAAATTTTTATGGTATTCCTATTTCTCAAGGACAACAAGCCTTTATTATTAATATAATGGGTATATGTTGAATAAAATTTTAATCTTCCCTCAAGTGTTTTAGGATCATTTTGACCAATGAAGATATTCATATTAATTTCATTCATTCATTTTTATAGTCGTTGAATTTTCCTTGAATTATTCATTTTCCCATTGAAATTAAATTTCCCCAAAATATCAATAATTTTTATCATGGATATTGTTATTTCTTAATATATATACACTTTTAATATATGGAGTTTACTTTTACATTTATTTGATTAACTGGGGAAATATTGATAAATTTTTATTCCTTATTTAATACCGACACATGATGATAAGACACATTTTTTATGAATTAAAACGATAATTTGAGATATGATGAAAACTTTGGACATGTAATACATGGGTTTATAATCATTTAAGGTGATCCCCTCGATGAATTAGTAGTCTCACGAGACAAAATATTTTGAAAAAACCATATACATTTGTAACCAATATGTTTTAAACTACCTTGTGAATGGTATTGAAATTTGAATATTCTAAACCATCTTGTGAAAGGTCTTGACTGTAAAGTTATCATGTTCATATGAAACATTAGGTCTGATAATTAATCATTTCCTGTATTTACAATTTTGATATTATTATCCATGAAATTTTCACTATGATATTATACATGGATGCATTTTATTCTAATATTATTGATTAAATAGTAGTTGTTTTTAGACATTAACCTTCCCATATGGATTTTAAATTACCATGTTATTTAAATGAAATCTGTTCTTAGTTATTTACCTTGACATGTTGATTATTCTTATTCATTCATGATATCGTCTTTTTTACATAGCACTAACTATGAAGTTAATATCACGCTAATTTTGTTTTCTTTCTATATAAACCATTTAATTATATTATATATGATATGAAACAATATAGTAGGGAAAATAATGTTATCTCCCAAAAAATTATATTGTAATTTATGTATTCAAATTTAATGTAAGACTCAATTATGTATCCAGTTTACTAAGACTACTATACTATTTGGTCCTTATGTATGTGATTATTTGTATCATATTCCAATGTAAAACAGTAAGAAATCAGTTTTAGGATACTAGGGTCAGGATCGCTACATTTTAAACCCACTGTTTTGAATGTGGAAGAAATGGTATGTGATGAATTCACATGGTACCCATTTTAGTAATAAATCAATGAGATTATGGGTGTGAGACATGGACCAAGGGGATTGGAGAAACACTTGTTGGAATAAAAACCTAGGGTTTTGAAGAAACATAAAATATCCCTTCATGTTAGAGGACATATCAGAAATAGATTTGGTTGTGGTAGAACATTTGATCTGATTGTTAATCCCAAAAAAATAGTTTCGTGGGATAAATGGGCATGGATTTTTAGTATTTCACACATGTGATAATGGAATCCATCGAGGTTGAACTCTAGAAGTGGTATAAGTAATGTTGTGTGGTGGGGGGGGGGGGTCCACCATAGACCGCGGTGGGTGAAATTGTCTCCTTATATGAAATTTAGGGGAGCTGAGAATAACATTTCCATGAGTTATAAATTAATGGAATATGGTGTTTCATAATTGGACCATGTGTAATATTGATAAAAATAAATACATTTATTATTTTTTGTAATGGTTGAAGTTTGGGTCATGTAGGCATGACCCTTAGGCTTAATGGGTCAACATTATAATGGAACCGATCATTGGATTATTGTTGTGGAATTTTTATAGTGGTAGGAAATTGGATCAAGGTTTATGCAGATTTCTTGATGATTTCCAAGTGTACATTCATATATGATATTTGAAGGAGTATAGGCTAATCTTAGTGATCATGATGATTTTTGGTGGTTGAATCCTGATGATATCGGTAGCATCAATGATATTGGTATGGAATATAACTATGGTGGGGTTTAGACTGGTTGATATTTTAACTCTGGGAACCCACCAGAAGTTAGGATTAAACATTACTAAGCATGTTTCAATAATTATGAAATGTATATGGTGTTTAATATATCCTAATAGTGAGTCTTTATATGATTCTAGTAGGTATGACCAATCATTTTCAATATGGGTTTTCCAGAGGAGGTCTGATTAGATTTTTTGAATAATCATGGATGGGGTGCATTATAAATAATGTTAGTTATAGAATATTTGATATGATGGGATTATTTTCAACCTTTATAATTAATGGTGGATACTCATCTGATTTTTTTCAGAATCATGATAAGGGTTGATGTTGGGATCCAAAAGGTTTTTTGGGTTATGATCATGTGTGATAAATTGTAATCCACATTAGGGGAATAAAAATAATGTGAGATATGTGATTTTATTAATGATTCCTATTGTGGGATGTTCTGTGTCATAGAATAATCTATTATTTGAAATTTTCAATAGAAGATGGAATAAAAGGAATGATAACTAATCAGTTTATGATAAGTGAATGTATCAATATCAATGGGTGATTTAGAGTTTGTTAATGATTCCTTGTAAAGATTCGAGCATGGGCTTATTATTTTGAGCACTCAACACCTGTTGTTTAGAGATGCTCTAAGGGAGTGCATTAAGAGTTTAAAGGTAGATGCAGATGTTTGAAAAAGTGTTGGTAATTGACATAGGTTAATTTTATGTTTCAGTTTCCACCAATACTTCTCATGGATGAGAATTATTAAAGTGGGGAGATTTTAAGACCATGTGATCGTATGGGTGTGAAAATTCAAAACGGAACTTACAATTTTGAGTTTTCAATTACTGTATGGGTAGAATTTTGATAAGAGTTTTGGAAATCAATCCCATGATTGGAATAACTTAAGGTATTTTTTTGTATAATGAGTCTCAAAATATATCATTAGTGCTCGATTAGGCCTTAGAAGCTTTAGGTCAAGTCATATAAGTTTTAAAGGTATTTACAAAGGGAGAATGGTTTGATGTGCATGGATTGGGGGAAAATATATGAAACTCATAGAATGAGGAGTCTTTTTGTTAAATATCAATAGTTCATAATCAATGAAAACTTATAGTGTATGGTTTATGGAGAAACCATGTTAACATTAGAGGAAACCTTATAGGGGCTTGGACATGGGGTTTGTTTAGGGTTAGCACATGGTTAACACATAGATATTGCAAAACTGTGCATAATATTTTAGATAATGACCGTTATGATTCTCATGGTTATTGTAGAGTTTGAAAAATAGCCTGACTCGTTAATGGTGTGTCTTTACTATTTTTCCCCTATGAAATTTTAAGGGCCATACCCCTATCTGTAACGACCCTGATATTCATATAACAATAATTTCTTCATTTCTATTAATATTTATGAATAAAATTTCAATTTTATAAAAATAGGAAACTTTTTCGGATTGAAAAGTAAACTCATAATAATGGGTTTCCTTAAAATCTTACGCTACACCCAACTTTGAGTTATACCAAAAAATAAAATAAATGTATTTTTATTTTAAATGGTATATAACACCAAGCTATTTTATTTTCAGGAATGAAAATGACTAACTACATTATTACTACACATTTTTTTAAATGTTTTTACATTTATCCCATAATATTTTGTGGCTTAAAATAACAATGAATCTGTTTTTAAGGATGAAATACTTTAATATTTATTAAAAGGTCAATTTACAACCTTTTGGTGGTAAACCCTTTTTAAAACTAGTTTTTGTAACTTTTATATGTTATATTTGAAAAAATAAAAATCTTACTTATAATAGTAACATCAAAATTTACTTTGGAGTAAATATTGGTATTTTTCTGATAATGTTCATTTTTTAATGAATAGTACAAAATACTGCATTTTTATTCAAAACTGCCTTTTCGTCTAATTTATTTATGTAGTTAGATTATAATTTTAATTGGTTTTAATGTTTAATTAGATAATATTTTTATCATTTAATACAATTTTTATCATTATAAATAATTTCACATTTAAATTGGACATAAACACATGTCAATCTTTTGGTATTTTTTACTTCTTAAAAACATGTCTTTTGGTTTTGACAACGGGAAATAATTTTAAATTGATTTATGCAATTTATATGTTTTGAGATTAAAAAATGGATTCCTCATTTTTAATCAGGAGTTCTAAACTCTGTAAAAAATGTATCTTTTATTTTTAGACATTATGAATAGAAACTTCAGTAAATATTTTATTTCCCATGGTTAAAGTGTAAATGTGGTTAGTAATGGTAAACAAATAATATTATAATAATAATAAATTACATCAAAACATGTACGGATCCTATTGGATGAGATATTTCCAACAATGGGCTCCCTTGGGTTGATTTTGGGACCCCATGGAGACACTTCTATGTGAAAATATCATTTAATAATAATTAATTTGATGTAATGAAAAATGTAACAAAAACATGAATCTTTTTGTAAAACAATTTATATATGAAGATATATAAGTGATAGGTTTGACTATAAATATCCATTATAAATATGAAAATATTTCTTACATCATGGTATTTTATTTATATTTTGTAGACATTATATAATTAAATTTATTTATGAAACATTGATGATGTAGTGATTACCTTATTAATGAATGATTTAAATAAAATATATTATAAATATTAAAATAAATATATTTTGAAACTTTCTATGCCATACATGAATTTTTGGTTGTGTATGACTTTTTATCTTGGAATTTATATAGTTTTTTCTAAATAATCAAGTTTTAATGGATTTTTAAAAAGTCATGATATGAATAGTATAAAAATTGACATAATTGAGTTTTTAAAACAAATATTATTTTATTAAATGATATAATAGTCCTAAAAAACTAATATTTGGAAAAATTACTTAGATAAGGTTTAAAGTTTCATTAAAAACCCACTTGAGGTTCTATTGTAATTTTATAGTAACTACATTAACTATATAGTACGAATATACATGAAGACATGGTAAGAGTAAAATAAGTTAACTAAGGGTTAAAGCTAAATGATAAGGTTAAATTTGAAACCCAAACTTATCTAAAAAATATTGGTTGAGAGTATTTAAAACTATAATCATCTTAAATTCAAATTAAATGAGTTTTAAGACTTTTTAAAATCGAAATTGATTTTATCATAAAATAATATTTCAAACATTCCAAAATTACCCCTCCCTCTTATAAAAGGCAACCACCTTTGACCCTTAGTCACAGCTCTAGAGACCCCGAGGCTCATCAAAACTCTGCCCAAATAAGCCAAAACCATCTCTATATTCCTCCTAGATTCCTTACCTTGGTAAAAAGGCAATTCAATAAGTACTTTTATCTTAAATCAAAAGGAGTTACTTGACTCGAGGTAACGTCTTCTCTCATGTTTCATTCCTTTATTTTTCTTCTCCACTCACTATTCTCCTATTATAATTTTTTTACATGAAAACAGCAGTATACTCAATATACTAGGTTGTTTTTATGAGAATTATACAAACAAAACATACACACACCTCCGTCTAATGGTTATAGAACATACTATTTCTGTGGACGGTGAACTACTGTCTCATGAAACGACGATTGTTCAACTATCACCTACCACCTCTCATAGTGGCCATTATGATGGAACTGCAATTATATATGATATATTTTATATTAATTTTATCTCTATTATTCTATAATTCTCATTTGTAACATACCTTTATTATTTTTATGTAGTATAAATACAATAATTTCATTTGAAGAAGTGCGGACTACCACCCCTAAAAGTGATATGACTCATTCATGAAATACATAAAATGTATAAAGGATGGAGTTAATTAAATTATGTCACATATATAAATTATTATATTATAATTTAACTATAATATACCTATTTATCATTATGGTTTCTTTCATTGAAATAATAAATAAAAATGAATGTAGCGTTCATACGTATGTACAACTTACCGTCTCCATGAATGGTGCATTTAATTTTTTATCTCAAAATGATATGGAATACTATAAATAAATATACACTGAATTTATATGATATATATTATATTTAAACAGTGAATACCATTATTCAGATAAAATAATTTTGACATCATGGACAATTTGTAATTATAACAAGTTCATTTTTGACTCAAGTACCGAATATCAACAAAACGACCCATATTAACTTAAATATTTATGTAATTTTTATAATGTGTTAATAAGTGATATACAATGAATAATAAACTTGAGAAATGTTCTTAATAAATTTTAAATTAACATAAGTTTATTATTCAGGAAGAACAAGGAACATATTTGACGATTCAAATGCAAGGTAAGGGACTTCATCTCAATCTCCTTTCTTTGAGGCATATTTTGATAATCCACTCCAAATTATTTTACACATTGTATATTAATTTAATTAAAATGAAATATTTAATCTATGAAGAATTTTACTAAACGACTAAAGGAACGTTTTTAATGTTTTCGATGACAATTACCTCTCCACTGCTATAATCGTTATTTGGATTCCTCTATAAGTCTTAATGTTTTCAAAATGAAAATAAATATTTTTGTTGGGTGTTTTCATATTGAAAATGTTATCTAAAATGGATTTATAATTTCAATATCTCGAACTGGTTTTTTATGATTGAAAATGAAATTTTTTTAGTGAAATTTTGATATTTTCAATATTTTATGTTTTATGATTATATAATGGTACTTGGACATTTGATGGGTGGTTACATGATAAACCAGTTATGGGTGGTTACGTGATAAACCAAATGATGTGTGGTTCTGTGATAGACCAAGGATGGGTGGTTACATTATAACCACCAATGCATTGGGTATGGAAGTCAGCCATATGGTAATTCCATTTAGTGATATGTGTGGATTTCGACCATATGGTTATGCCATTTAAGTATGATCATGTACCTAGTTATAAATATATGATATATGTTTCCTTCTATAGGTTTTATGGTAATATTTTAGTTACAAAAAAAGGTAATCAACGAGCTTATATTTATTGATGATTTTTCCTACTTCTTTAAGGTGAAAAGTATTACTTTATGATAAAGTATTCATGGTTTACATGTTATTTTGAAAAATAATAGTTTTCCTTATTTATGTATCCCTTACTGAGATTTTTATGCTCATTCTAAGTTTTTGAAATGTTTTTTATAGGACTTAATGTGTAATAGAGTTAAGGATGGGATTAAGGGAAATTCATGGTGTTTGAAATATAGAACTAAACATGATTCATTTATGAAGAGTTTTTATTTTATAAAATAATGGATAGTGAGTAGAAGTGTCTATATATAATATTAAAGTTGTTATGTATAAGTTATGAACTAATTCTCAAAAGTGATAAACCTGAAAAGATCCTAAATTTGAATTATTAACTTAATTCAGTATTATGTAACGTTTAAGGCTAGGGCCTTATGGTTGGTATTAGTGGTCGTTTTAGGGAACTTTAGAGTTTAGGGTGTTATTTAAGCATATGTGACATATCAATAATGGTTATAATATTTGAAAGACTCATAGTTTATTTAGATAAATTTAATGAGTTTAAGATAACATGAATAAGTATATATTAGTGTTTACCCTCCTCATAATATATTATATGATGATTTTACAGATATAATCATAGTAACCATTTTGGTTTTAGTAAATCGATGGATCTAGAAGGAACCAAAGTAAAAAAAAGGATATGAAGGAAACTATTGTGGTTTTCTGAATGAGAAACCGAAGGAAACCGGAGATGCAATGAGAACTCTTGTGGTTATTCTTAACCAACTATCTGGAGACAAATTGAACTCTTGAACCTTGGTGATTTGTCTAGGGCATCATATATGAGACAAATGAATCCCAATGGAAGTAAGGTAATAATCATAAAGGTAAGTATATTCAGAACCCTATGTGTCAAGGAAGTGGAAAGTACCACCTAGGAAAAGAATTTAAGGGGATGACAAGATGTTTCATATGTGGTAATGATGGTCATAGATCAGTAACCTTCCATGGAAAAAAGAAGCATCCAGTTGACTCTAGGAAAGGGAAAGAAGTTCTTTCTAATGGATCAATTGAATGTTTTTAATGTGATGTGCATGGTAATTATACAAATAGATGTCATATGAATAAGGTTCAGGAATAGGATTAGCAGGATCATACAAATATATGTTTTCTAATTCCTAATGTCATTCCAATTAAAGATGAGGAAATTGAAAATTACATAGGAAAGGTATGAATTATTTCTATGTTCTTGTTTTGACATTACTGGAATCTTAGGGTATTATTCATGTTTTGTTTTGTAAGAAAAAAGTATAAATGAATAAGATGGAAAAAATGGATAAAGGATCATGAAGAAAGTTCAATGATTAAGCTGTCTAGGAATTAAAGAGTTTATTGGATCAATGGATGATGATATGTTTAAATGTGTTAATGATAGGATTAATTTGAATGAATTTTTAAAGTATGTGTAACCCTAATATTTGATATGTGAAAATTTTATTCAAGGAATAATTTTCTTTTCATGTGTGGACATAATGGATAAACTTAGGGGTTCATGTGATCTTTTATTTTTGAAGAAATTAGGAATTATTACTTATTGGGATGCAAAATGTGAGGTTTGAAATAACTTTTGAGGTTAAAACATGTCACTGATTTTTTAAAGATTTTATCTCTTTTTATTAATGTTATTATAATTATACAGTTTTCGAAAAAGGTAAACATGCAGAATGTGTGACAACCCATCGCATCAGACAAAGCTGGTTAGTATGACTAATTCTTTTTAGTTAAATGATTTTATGGATCAAGAATAAGTTGATTTTGGGAAGAATTATTTTATCAAATGTATATCCTTATTATAAGAAAATGATATGTTCATTAAGTGATAATGGTTATTTTGGAAGTCGTTCTCTCTTTTGGGGATACAAAATGCCTACAGAAAACAGAATACTATGGGATTTCATTTTTGGAGTAATGGTTGAAATTTTATTATGGAATAATCTAGGTTTTTATTGTGGACATATGGGGATTTGGGTTATTTATGGAAATTATTAACCTATCATAGAAAATATGTGATTAGGTTAATTACACTTTAGTATGAGACTTAAAGAGTAGTCGATGTTATTTGGAGATAACTATTTAGATTTACTATGGAAGACAATGGGATTAAATTATTTGGAGTTTTTTGTTTCAATATTAGTTTGGATTATATTGAATAATTTTAAGCACAATTGTGTATTGAATAGTCTTTGTTGAACTTTGGGTACTGTTTGTTGAATTTTGGAGACTAAGAGTAGTATTTCTTTTTATAAAGGATTATCCTTTTGGGGATTATCTGATCTCGTTATAACCATTTTGGTTTTGGTTAATATCTAAAGACATGTGAAATATATAGTTCATATTTTTGGGATTATGTGATTCTCTTGAATTTGAATCTCATGATTTTTATGTGGCCAAGTCATCTTGAATACTCATAATTTGGAGAGAAGATGAGTTTGTGGTAGAAATTTAGTAAAGTATGAATGTATAAATTACAAGTATGTTTCCTTTGGTACTTATTCATGTTCATAAGTAAAATCCTCAACATTGTGAGAAGTAACATAAAACAAAAAAAATTCCATTTACTCTTCCTACTGGGTAATCAAAGACCATTTAACCCATCACATTTTTATGGTTTTTTGGTAGTTAAATTTCTCCTCATCATGTTTTCTATCACTCTCTATCAAAACATGATGACTTGTTTTATCATAAAAATCTATGTTTTTTTAAATTAATCCCTATTATGGGTTATCTCTGGTAACCTTTTTACTTGAATTCCTTTCTTTTAAAGTGATTTTTTATTGAATTTTTTTTTGATGTGGGACAATCAATGAAGTTTCCAAGCCCAATTTTAAAATTGTGAGGACACAATTTCTAAAAGGGGGAAGGATGTAATAACCCAAGTATTCATATAATAATACTTTTTTCATTTCTATTAATTCTTATGAATAAGATATTAATTTTATGTTAAATAGGACACTTTTTCTGATATCATACTCAATACTCAACAACTGTTTTCATTAAAATCTTACGTTGTACACAACTTTGAGTTAAATCGAAAAATAAAATAATATTAATATTAATTTAAATGGTAGTTAACTCAAAGATGTTGTATTTATGAGAATAAAAATAACTAACTACATTATTATTAAATATGTTTGCTAAATGTTTTTAAATTTATCCAATAATTTTTAGAGGATTAAAATAAGAATGAATCTATTTGTAAGCATGAAATACTGTAATATTCTCTAAAAGGTGATTTACCACCTTTAAATGTCAAACCATTTTTAAATATAGTTATTTTAAATTTTATATGTTTTAATTTACAAAATAATATTATTCCTAAGAAGTAGAACATAAAAATTTACTTTGGATGAAATTTTTGTATTTTTTCTGATAAAGTTAATTTTAAAAAGAATGGTGAAAAATACCATCCATTCATCTAATGGCCCGATGGACTTCATTTTTTTATTGATTTTGATAATAAACCTTTCAAGATGTTAGTTGGAACCCTTATAATGACCGTAGGAGCAATTATTACATGGCCTATAGACCTTAGAAGAATTCATTTCCCACAGGCTTCAAACATTACTTACAACCCATACTAACTACTTAGAACATCTCCCCACTAGCATCTTCATCATGAAATCAGCTCTCCACCATCAAATTGCTATTACTCTAGGCTATTACATGCATGCACAGGCTTGTCCCAATGGAAGGTGTCATACCCTCTCATTCTTGCATTCTGTGTAGCTTCTTCTGTGGTGAAATCTCATTGCTCATCCTTCATAGAGCTTGTTCATTGTAGTTTTTCTGGTTTATATCAGCACTTAAGGTGGCCTGAAGGCCCTTGAGGTGGCCTGAAGGCCTTACTAGCCTGAAGGATGGGTGGTATGAAGGCCTTAAAGGACTCAGGGACCAAATCGGTGGCTCGAAGGCCAAATAGGGCAAATTCTCAGCTGCTACAATGCCAAATAGTGCCTGCTATAGTTGTCACTATAGTACTTGCTACAGTACTGCATAGTTCCCACTACAGTACCCGGTACAGTACTGCTATAGTACCTGCTACAATACTGCAATATTACCCATAAATTGTTCCCTTGCCTGGATATGATCTTGGGTCACCTGGATGCACTTGAGATTCCTCACCAACCGGGCTAAGGCCCATGTGCATAGTGAAAAATACTACATTTTAATTCAAAACATCCTTTTCATATAATTTATTTATCTTGTAATATTATAATTTTAATTTGTTTTAAATTATAATTGGATTATATTTGTATCATTTAATAAAATTTGTGTCATTATAATTAATCTCACTTTGAAATTGGTAATAAACACATGTCAATCATTTGGTAGTTTTTACTTCTAAAAACACACTTTTTGGTTTTGACAATGAGAATTAAATTTAAATTATTTTATGAAATTTATGTGTTTTGAATTTGGAAAAAAGGATCCCATATTTGGAATCAGGAATTCTAAATTGTGTAAATATGTACCTTTTATTTTAATACATTTTGAATAGTAACTTCAGTAAATATTTTATTTACCATGGTTAAAGTGTAAATCGGGTAAGTAGGGGTAAAAAAAATAATATTATAATAATTATAAATTACACTAACATGTGTCCAAATCTTATTGGATGAGATATTTTCGACCATGTTCATCCTTGGGTAGATTTTGGGACCCCATGGAGCTACTTGGATGTAAAAATGAAATTTTATAAAAATTATTTTAAAATATAGAAAAATATAACATAAACATGCATCATTTAGTAAAACAATTTTTATATTCAGTTATATAAGTGATATCTTCGAATTTAAATATCCATTATAAAGATAAAAATATTTCTTACAAAATGACGATGTAGTGATTACATTATTAATGAATGATTTAAATATATGAGATTATAAATATTAATATAAATCTGTTTTGTAACTTTTTATGCCATACACGAATTTTGTGTTTGGTTGTGAGTTGTTATATTTGGAATAATAAATATTTTTTTGAAATAATCAGGTCGTAATGGATTTTTAAAAATTCATGATATGAATAACATAAAATTGACATAAATGAGTTTTTATAAAAAATATTATTTTAATAAATTATATTATATTCATAAAAGTCGAATATTCATACAAATGAATTAGATAAATATGAGAATGTAATTAAAGACTCAATTGAGGTTCTATTAGTTATTTATAGTAACTATATTAACTATATAGTATGAATACACAAGAAGACATGGTAGGAGTCAAATAAGTTAATGAAGGTTTAAAGATAAATGATAAGGTTAAATATGAAACCCAAACTTGTCTAAAAACTATTGTTTGAGAGTGTTTAGAACAATAATAATCTTATATGCGAATTAAATAAGTTTTGAACATTTTTAAAATATAATTTCAGTTAATTATAAAATAATCATTCAAACTTTCCTAAAGTACCCCTACTCCCTCTTATATAAGACCACCACCTATAACCTTTACTCACACTTCTCAAGCCCCCTTCACTCATCCTAAATCTTTCGAAATAATCCCCCAATAACCCTATATTTCTCCTAGAAACATTACCTTGGGAATAAGGCAATTCAAGAAGGCTGTTTAGCTTAAATCAAAACGAGTTACCCGATTTGAGGTAATGTATTATCTCAAGTTCCTTTCCATTATTTTCATTCAACACTCCGTATTATATTTTTATTATTTTTTTACATAATAACACAAATATCATAAATATAATTGGTTATTTTTATGTGATTTATTCCAACTACACATACACACACCTTCCGTCTAATGGGTATAAAATATACTTTTTCTATGGACGGTGAACTACTACCTCACGAAACGATGATTGTTCAACTATCTCATACACCGTCTCATGGTGTCCATTAGGATGGAAATATAATTATATATGATAAATATGATATTTATTTTATCTCTATTCTTCAATAATTCTCATTTATTACATACCTTTATGCTTTTTATTTTGTATAAATACGATAATTTCATTTGAGGAAGTGCGGACTACCGCCCCTCAAAGTGATATGACTCGTTCATGCCATACCTTGAACATATAAAGAATGGAGTTAATGAACTTATGTAACATTTATAAAATATGATATTATACCGGAATTATAATATACATATGTATCATTATGTTTTCATTCCATTAAATATTAAATAGAATTGAATTTAGCGTTCATGAGTACGTACAACTTACCGTCTCCCTGAACGGTGTGTTTCATTTCTAATATCCAAATGATATGTACTACTATAAATAAATATAAAATAAATTTATATGATATATATTATTTTTAAATCATGATTATCATTATGTATATGATGTAATTTTAACCTCATGGGAAATTTGTAATTATAACAAGCTCATTTTTTACTCAAGTACCGAATATCAACAAAACAATCGATATTAACTTTAATAATTATATAATATTTATAACATGGTAATAAGTGATATTAAAGGAATAATAAACCTGATAAATGTTCGGAAGAAATAATAAATTAACATCAATTTATTATTCATAATGAACACGGAACATATGCGACAAGTCGGAGGCGAGGTAAGGGACGTCGTCTCAATCTCCTTTCTTTGAGGTATATTTTGATAATATTCACCTCCTTCTTTACATGGTTTTTAATAAACCCCTTTTACTTTTACTTTCATTAAAATGGAATATTTTACTTACTAATCATTTTAATAAATGATAAAATGAATGATTTTAATGATTGTGGCGATAATGACCTCTCGGCCACCGTAATCGTTATTTGGATTCCTATATAAGCCTTAATGTTTTTAAAATGAAAAGAAATTCCTTATTGGTTGTTTTCATATTGAAAATGGTTTTTGAAATGGATTTATTATTTCAAAATCTTTAAATGATTTCTTGTGATTACAAATGAAATTTTATTAGTGAAAAGTTTATATTAGTAATATTTTTTGCTTTAAGATTATATAATGGTACTTGGACATTTGATGAGTGGTTACATGATAATCAAATGACATGTGGTTATGTGATAAACCAAATGATGGGTGCTTCCATGATAAACCAAGGATGTGTTGTTATGTTATAACCTCCAATGCATTGGGTATTGAAGTCGTCCGTATAGCTATTCCATTTAGTGATATTTGGGAAGTCAACCGTATGGTTATTCCATTTATGTTTGTTTATGTACCAAGTTACCTTTATATGATATATGATGCTTTATATGGGTTTATGGTAATCTTTAGGTTACAAAAAATGGTAATCAATGATATTATATTCAGTGAATTGTTTTTTCAACTTCTTTAAGGTGAAAATTATTACATTATGATAAAGTATTCATAGATTACATGGTGTTTTGAAATCTAACAGTTTTCCTAATTTTTTTATCCCTTACATAGAATTTTATTCATTTACCATGGTTTTGAAATGTATTTCACATGTCTTAAAGTTGAAAAGGTACAAGGATGGGATAGTGGAAAAGCCATGCTGTTTAAAACATAGAACTAAACATGTTTCATTTTTTAAGGGTTTTTATTTTATAAAAAAATGGATACAGAGTAGAAGTGTCGACAAGTAATATTCAACTTATTATGTATAAGTTATTACCTAATTCTATAAATCGATAAACCTCAAAATATCCTCAATGTGAATTATTAACTCAATTCATGATTATTTAATGTTTAAGTATTTGGAATTACACTTACTCTCTACCCCCTCCTGGCACATAACCCATCCAATGTCTCCCCTCTCCCACATTCACCCCAATTTTTTGGAGGGGTTTTTGTGGAGTTTTGGGTAATTATAAGTATGTATTAACTTCCATCAACCTCTAATGACCCTATAATATACCCTTGTATAATTTATATTCCACTAGTTAATAATTTTGTTATGATTCCTCTAATGCATGGTGGAATCAACATAACATGATGAGAATTAATCTTTTCCAAGGAAGAGGGTGACTCGAGATACCACATATAAATGGGGGATCATTATTTTGGTAGATATAATTTGCACATTGATTTTTTTGGGTTTCATTAAAATTATAATATTTAATTATAAATGGATATGATATTTATGGATTTTCCCAAGAATACTATTAGGAGTCCACAATAGACATCTTGAGATCATTTAAACTTGGTTACGATGTGACATGATGGTTCAGAAAGCTATATGGAATTATGCTGAGTTTGAATTTAGTTAAATAATTAATTATAAATGTTTTAATTAATAAATTAGTGATTTTTTGTTTTGATATGAATGATGTTTGTTGGGTTTGGATAGGAATTGATAGTTGTTCTCTAACCTTGGTCATAATCAAAAAAAGAATCAAAATGTGGTAGGTTTTCTTTATGAATCTACAAGATGGTATTATTCATTTACTTATATTCATGTGGTATGTTAGTCCCACCACATTATTCATTGGTCATCTTTATATTTTAAGGTTGTTTAATAAATACTATTGCCTACATTTGAAATCCACAACCTTATGATGGACCCAATAAACCATTGATTACTGGCGAGATATCTAAACCACTGATGTATGGGAATATAAATGGAACCATGTAACAAGGATGTATCGAAAATAGAAGGCCTTGATAGATCCCCTAATGAAATTTTTCTAATTTAGATGATTGTTGGGTGAGTTCCCTACCACACTAGGATAAGACTAATTTTATTTTTAGAACTTAAAAACTGTTATATAGGTTTGATGTTTGAGTAAACCTAGGATTCATAGGAAATTGGATGGACTTAAGGCTATCTCCATAGTGTGACTTGCCTAAGAGTCTTGAGAGAAAATGATGATACCTAAATGACTCTTGTAGGTTCCCCTTTGACTTTTTACCCTATAGAGAGGGTAAAATTGGGAGAATGTATAGATGATATCAATTTTAAGCATTGAACCTATACTGATGACATGAGACCAAGGTAAGGTGGACAAATATGAGGGGGTTATGTGTTCAACTATCCTCTACCATTAATTAATGATTTAACTTTTGATCTTTAGATGCCGCTAGGGATTCCTCGGACTACTTAATGGGACCCAACTTATGGGCTCAACAGGATGTGATGGTCTTATAGAGGATGACCAGAGGTGCTTCTGGGGATTATGTGATATTAGTGAGATATAAATTAAATGTTATTATGTCATCACGGATGACTAGATGTCATTCCTAGGATCCATCATCTAATTCATGACAGAATTCCTAGAATTATAGGATTCCACCATGGGTATATAAGGGATGACCTAGATGTACTAGGTCATTATGATGCGTAATATATTTATATATATATATATAGGATCAGAACATTTAGTCTTTGGAATTTTATTATGATCACTATTATTATGATGATATGCCTATGTCATCACTAGGATTCTTCCAGTTGAGCCTGATTATATTGTATGTTCTTAATTAAGATTCCTATGATTTTTGTGATCTATATGGTTTGAATGGTGACATGCAGGATTTCCTTATGGTCAATAAATGCCTGGGTATTGGATTTAATCCATTTAAGAGTTCAAAATATGGAGATATTCCCTTGATACTTGGGATATACCTATTCATCCATTTGTGATGAGATGTTTTTCTATTTGAGTCTTAGATTCGGGGACTCCTCTATTACACCTCAGGATATGTTTTTATATGGTAGGCACAATATTGCGATGTTCTTAGAGACACCCCAACAATATATAAAGTAGGTATGGTTGATCTAGGTCAAATACCTAATGATCGACACCAGTTACTAGCACTATAGTTGGACATTGTCCCCCATAGAGGCTATGGCTGGCATAATCCTCATGACACACTTAGATACACCCTAAAAAAGACAAATGTTTGTACTATGGTATTTATTTTCTATTCATATTTTATCTATTTATTTTATAAGGGTATGTCATATGCGCATACACCGATATACTCATTATGTACATGACTACGTTGGTGGTTTACTACTAAGTTATATACTCAGACCTAACTAAAGTGACCATAAAACCCAAGAAATTGTGTTGACCATTCAATTTTTTAAGAAATATGTTTGGAAGCATCCTAGTTTGATTTTCATGATCGAGCTGAGCAACTTGAGAAGGATTCGAGAGAGGGTTTGAGTAGAGGCTTTGGGATGTATTTGAGACTATAAAAAGTTTTTTTATTCTTTTATGATATCCTTATTTATATATATGTTCATACCTGTGAAGTATCATCCATGTAGGGGTGAAATACTTACACATTTCATATTGTTACTGTTTGGGTTGTTTTAATTATCCTGAATACTCTAATAATTACTTTTTTATTAGATTATTTGTTAGTTTTTCTATTACTGCGCACTACGATCAAGGGAAATAATCACCAAATGGTAAGAGATAGACCCCTACTAATCAGTATACTCTAGCATATTAGGATTCACACCTATGGCCCCATAAGGGCCTCGATAGGGGCACTGATCGAGTAACCTCTAAACTAGGATGTTACAACGTACGTAGTTTTCCTAGCCCAATCCTCCACCTCCTCATTAAAGCATGATATATACTTTGAGTTTCATTCAATGAATCCTGATTTTTATATTATAGTGTATATAATCATAAAAAATATATGGGGTTTTGTATATCATAAGTTTTTATTTCCAGATCATAGAAGGATAGTGATATAAGATATCATGGATTTTAATTTTCCTGTTTCATAACCTACTAAAGAGGTTTCCATAGTTAGATTGAGACTGGGTCATTTTTTTCTCTCGATAGCTATCTATGTTCTTTAATTCACATATGAGGTATGAATTTTTTTATAATTTTTATTTACTTTTAATTTAAAATTGCTTGAAATAAATTCTTACATTTACATTGTATAAGAGTATATAAATTCTAAAGAGTTGTTAATAACAAACGTTTTTGGAACCCACAACTTGAGATACTTCTCACTTTCCATAAGGGATAGAAAAAGTATTAGTAAATTATTTTATATTGGATAATTTTTATGAGATTGGGTTGAGACGTGACCTATATGGGAGAGTCTGTATGTAAATAATATTTAAAAAATTAATATTGGATGTTGTTATTAGTGAGGATATCTCGATATCCATGTTTTAAACTATTTCACACGTGAGTAAATTTCAATTACAATATTCATTTCATTAATTAAATATAACATATAGTGATTGAATTTAAA
The DNA here is from genome assembly GCA_963277665.1 of Viscum album. Taxonomy (NCBI): domain Eukaryota; kingdom Viridiplantae; phylum Streptophyta; class Magnoliopsida; order Santalales; family Viscaceae; genus Viscum; species Viscum album. The sequence goes on from OY728166.1 coordinate 307,727,823, forward strand.
TTTCATTATATATAGTATACATGAGGAATCTTACTATAGTTATATATATATATATATACATACACATATATATCTTGAAGATTGAAAAACATAAATATTAATTGTCGCTTCCTTCCATTACTTGATTGGAATGAAGAATTATATAATTAGAAATTAATATCCTTTATAATGCTATTTATACTAAACTATTATTATTTTACTGGACATTGGATGTTTTGTGTATTCTATTCACATAAATAAACACTAAATTGGTTATGCTATTTAGTGTGTTGAGTTCATGAAATTTTTTGAATTATGATTGTATTAATCAGTTTTATTCTATTATACTAGTCCTTTAATCATAATTTTCTTATCACAAATGTATTAATAATTAATATATGTTAATAAAAAAATTCATGGTGGTTTATATCTCAGTTAACTTGTTCATAAAAAATCCAAATGAAAATAATTATGTTCTAGAGTAAGTATATAGGTTTTATATTAGTTAATAAATATTTTTTTTACATATAGATATGATTTTTCTTATTTTCAAAGCGTTGTTTCAAAACAATAGTGTCATCATAAAAGAAGAAATATTTAATATGGGTGTTATTTTTTTTTTGGGATTATCATGACTTTAATTCTGACATATATTCAAAATCTTATTTCCATTACATAATTTATGTTTTAAATCAATAATTTATATTTTTAATTTTATAATATTTATTATTTTTGAAATTTTTTGATAAAATTTAATTGTATTTTCAAGATGAGTTAAATAACCTTCAAGGATCATTTAAATACTATTTTATATGTTTTATTAATTTATCTATGTATATCTAAACTTATATTGTATGTGTATTATCTTAGTAAATGATATTGTTGTAATGTTTTCATTTAGTTTATATCTATTGTTGGATGTTTTTTACTGGTGATTATGCTACTAGATTTGTGATTATAGGTAATGGGGTACTTTATTATAAAATAAATATATTTGAAAATTAAATTCCATTTTTCATGGTTATTTAATAAATCAAAGTTGAAATAAAATATTGAGTTTGGTTTATATAATAACCTATGTGGAAAGAAAAATTCAACAATAGTTTATTATGACAAAAAAATCAGTCTATATGTCTATTTAGTTAATATTTCAACATCAAATGTTATAATAACTAGTGTTTAAAGAGTTTTTATATGTAAAATTTTAAAAACTAGTATTAAAATTAAACATTTAACAACAACTATATTTATGTTTCTTTTTAAGTAATGTGAAAAGTAAAAAATAAATGACTTCAAATGGGAAACGTTCTAGTAGTGACTAAACCATCCCCATGATGCATATTTATGGGAAGCTCGTCAATATTATTTTTTTCTTTCCCATTTTGATTCCACTTGGATATCAAGTTTCCTTTTTTCCATAACTCTTCCATTATTTTTTCAACTACTTAAGCATGGTTTGGGATGGATTTAAAAATTATCATACTTTATAAACATATTTTAAAATTTACTAATCTGAAATCAAAATTTGGACGAAAATTTATTAAAAGAAATATTATTTTTAGTAAATAGAAAACATACTTAGGTCACTCCTAATTAACACTTCATTTAATGTTTGGAAAATGGTATACATTTTGTTTTTTCTTAAAATTTTTATTATCGAATACCCCCTTATTATAAATTACCATCATAGAATGTTAACATTTTATCCTTTAACTTCTAACAGGGGTTAATTAATTATTTAAATTTCTATATTTCCTTGAGGTTAGGCCTCGCTTTGTGTAAGATAACATTACAAACCTGTTATTTATATAAAAAGTGCCTTTTAATGTGGAATAAATTACATTTAGCTGAATTATCATTCATGGAACTTTTATAAATTTTCCTTGTAATTCCCTGAGTTCTAATGGCGTTCTTTTTTTTTATTTTAATTCATAAATCTATAAAAATAATTTCATTCAATTTTTTTATAAGTCAATATCAAATTTCTTCATATCCCAAAATGAATTCTACTTGAGATTAACAATAATTTGAAAAAGTTAAACTAAAATATTTTTCTTTGGAAAATAATTTTATTTTTTTCAGTTATCATTCATGAAGCTTTTATATATTTTCCATTTAAATCCATGAGTTCTCATAAGATTCATTTTTAGTTTCTTCGAAGTCATCAAGCTATAATTTCTTTTCGATCCAACTTTTTATATGTTCATGTTGAAAATTTTTATAGCCCAATATTTCTTGTGTTTGAGTTCAATTATAATGAATAAGGTTTATAATAATCCAACAAGATCTATTATAAAAAAATATGAATTTTAATGGATATTTGAAATTATCAAAAAAAATATCTAAATTTTTACTTCAACCATTTTTGTTAGATTTTACTATTTTATAATAAATTTTTTATGATTTTGTGGTTAGATAATTCCACTTTACAACCTATTTTTGGATGATAAGGGATGTTTTTGTTGTATCATACTCAATATATTTCTATATTTCTCCTAAATTAGTGATTATTGAGGTATTTACCTTGATCACTAATGATTATAAAAGGGCTTCCAAAATATTCAAAATCATTCCCATTAAAAGAAATTACCATTATTATCATTGTGTGATTCATATTCCTCCCATTTAAGATTGTAATATGCACACACACAAGGATGTATGTATTGAAAAATGAGTCCAGGAAGGGACCTTTGAAATCAATTTCATATATATTGAACACTTTAACTTATAAAAGTGGTTTTTGAGGAATTATATTTCAATTTTCAATATTTATAATATGTTTCATCAATAACCTTTTCTTGAAAATACCCTTGAATTGTATTATAGATAATGAAAAATGATTACTCTTTATAATATATTTTCCACTAATCCATTAGAAAAATGGTTTCCTCAAAAATAAAATGAATTAAATAATTCTTATATACTCTTCAACTTGAGGTTGAGTACGTGAAACATAATAATTACATCTCTATAATGATTGAATAATAAAGAGTTATACAAAAATTATTGTTTTAAAATTACTAAAAAATTATTCATTTTTAAATATGTGCAACGATGGTAGATAATTATGTTTCCCAAGAAATATGTAATATCGAAAAATAAATTATGGCCTTTTAAAATAACATTGAAATGTTTTTCAACTATAAAATCATATTAAATATAAATTTAATTTTGTTCCCTTACATTATTAAATATCAATATTGAATTGTTATCAACCACAACATTCATAGATCCCTAGTTATTTTTTTAATGTTATAAAATATCTTACAGAAAAATATTCCATTAGATTAGTTATAGATTGAAATTATTCAAAAACAATCCCAAATTGTATTGATTTATATTGGCTACTACATTGGAAAATACTATATATGATTGATACATATCTAAAGAGAATACCGCAACTAATATTTATTTATTTATAGTAGTGTAATTAATTTGAATGCTATATAAATTGTGGTGTGGAAACATTAGAATAAATAATGAGCACAAAATTGTTCCATAAATCAGGATATATCAATATCTAGATGTAAAAAAGGTATAATTTCAAAGAAGTGAAATATTCATTTCAGGACATTTAAAAATTAAATATAATTTAATTATATAGTAGGCCTGTAAGTTATTGATTTATCATGGAAGAATATTTGAGAAAATGATGGTTAAAACTCACATGCCCATGAAAGCTTCAAATCCCCTTTACTATGGTAGAATAATGAAACCCTTCTATGAAAAATATTTTTTGGGTCACCCATTATTTATTACTTATAATCTAGTGTCAAAAAATATTCCTTTATGTAGTATGATATAGGATATCTCTCAATTACATACTATCAATTGTTTCTAACACCATTTAAACTCCAAATTAAGGATATGAAGGTATACATACAAATATCTTCTATAAATGTTGAAATAAAAAATCAAAAAATATATAAATTCCACAACCATGACTTGAAGAATATGTATTGTACACTATTGGAATATAACCAATGAATTAAACACAATAAAGGAAATGCCAGGATGTACAAATGTTCTATATTGGCATAAAAATATTATTTTTCTTAATTAACTGAATCAAAATGTATTTGGTTTTTAAAAAAATAACTATATATATAAAAATAAAAATTATGAATTTCTATCCTCTTAAGAATATGATCCTAGAACTAGAGTGCAAGGTGATCCTTTCATATTGCTACATTCAAATTCTAGTAATCGATACACACTCTCTGTCCCATGAATGAGCTTATTGGGATTAATTCATTATATTTATTCTTAATCATTGTCATTATTACCTCTTTGACACAACTTGAAGTGGGAGATCACATTAACCATTTGAAATAATGAAAATTATACTCTTTAAAATAACATAAAAACATCATTTTTCATATCCTCTTTAATCAAGGGTGTGAATATATATTATGGTTGATGACTTGGTTTTATTTTTTACCAATATAAATTTATGTGTAATTTCATTATTTTAATTCCTTTGATGTTGTAAATACCCAAATCAATTAATTTTTTTCCTTTTCCTTAGAAGTTTTTTTATTTTTTCCTCTTCTTAATCTATATTTTCTATAGTAATGATCACAGGTAATGAACAATTTTCTCCCAAGAGTGAATACCAAAAATGTTTTATCTATAGATATTTATAAAATATCGGTGAAATGATGACAAAAAATGCTTAACTCCATTTACGAGTCCTCCAATAAGTATTATTTTCACTCCATATCTACAACCTCTTATTTTTATCTAAATTGGTATTTATCCCATGATTTCCAAGTTAACATCCCTAAGTTCCACATTATTTTTTTTAATCCCTTGATATTAAATCCTGGTTTTTTAATTATATATGGTGGTGAATATAAAAATTTAATCCAAAAATTAATGCAACACTTGATAAAATTCATATATTAAAGGGTGAATTCTTAATCTCTAAATAAAGATATTAATATTCATTGATTCAATCAATAAATTCTTTACACATGTCTAAGAATAGAATACAATGGAAAATAGGAATATCCCATTACTATTTCATATCAATAATTAAAAATTAATCATAAAAATAAACTTTCCTACCTTTAAAATAAAATATTATATAATTCCATGATATTATTTCACTAAATGGTCAATGAGATAAAGTGAAACCCACGTAGGTTTAAGTTTATCGAACCATAACTTATAGAAAAAACTTTGAGGCATCAAATTACCTCTTATTATAAATTAAAAAAATTACCTCCCAAATTTTAGGATCAAAATATTTTTGGGATGGTAAAACTTCCTATATATATAAGATTTAAAAGGATATTAAATTGAAAAATATTGAAACAACCCATATTTTGAGATATTACTCAATAGAATTGCAATTTAATTTTTTTTAATAAGAGTTCCTTTTTTAATTTTTTATATATCAATATTTGAGAAATTACTTTAACAATTTTTATGTTGATTTAAATTTTCTTAATTATTTTAATGAATTTATTATATTATCTTCAAATTATATCCTTCCCAATTCTACATAAAAATAAAAGAGGTGGCATATAAGGCATTGAATTTGTATTTTTCTCTAGAGAGACCTATTTATTTTTTTATGATTTTTAATTTCCATCCCCTCCTTTATTTTTCTTGTTAAAGTCCTTTATATTCTTATTTTTATACCTTATTATTGTCCTTGTATAGATTCCTTTCATCTGGATCCAACACATGTAAAAGTGTCTCCACCATCACTACCTCTCTTTGATTTTCCATTATATTACATAATATGTTTTTTTTAATTGACTTTTAATGATTAATATATTTATCCAAATTGGTGCTTTAAATATTTAATATTAGAATCTTGATTTGAAATGTAATTCTCTTAGTTTATCATCTAATAATTCAATTTTTTAATATATGCTGTTAGGAAACCCTTTGGAAAAGGTTCTTCAAAATTTGGTTGTAGCTAGAAATACTACTAGTGGTTATTAAATTATGTTCATGAAGTTTTGAGTTCTTTTTTAAAAGTGAATATGGAGTTAATATTTAGTGATATATCTAGGTTGACATTTATTTCTATAATATATTTTTCTATTATTTGTTTTGATTATATATAGAATTTATATTTAGATTTGGATTTACTGGAATCTCATAAATATTCAAAATTATAGAGTTGATTTATTATATTTATCCTTGATAATAACAAAAGGTTAGTTATCTTGTGAGCTAAATTGACAATAATGGTATGCATCATTCCCTAAAAATTTCAGAGAATATTTTGAAATAATTGTATGAATTAGCGGTGTTATTAATACCAATTGGAAATTTTCCATATTTTTTATATCACTTCTATATAGGCATCTATGTGAGAAAAAAAATACATTATATGTATTATTCTCCTATGTTATTTTATACCAATTTTCTAAAGCTATCATTGTGATAAATTTAATCAAGAATTTGTTAGAAAAATTATAGAGTTTTCATCATCAATCATGATGGTTTTTGGTGTGAAAAATGATTTCTAATTAATTTATTTAAACTTATCGATTACAAATTTATGAAATGATACCTGCAAAACTAGTAAAAGTGTAGTTCAAATTCACGAGATAAAAGTCAAAATACAGGATAATGTTTCTAGAAATATCATCTACGTTTTATAGGATGTGATAAGGGATGACGTGTCAAATGTGCCATAATAGTTACAATAGATGAAGATAAGTGAGTGTCCGACTAATTTCTATGATGGATTCTACATAGGATTAAACCAAACCTTCATAGAGGCTTCCTTGGTGTTTCAATGACTATATTAGACTAATGCAAATGGATTAGTGAGATTAATATGGGAGAATAAGATGACATACATGCAAGAAATGGAGTGTAAAAGCTATGGGAATACATTTTCAGAGAAGTTCTATAGATATGAGTTGAGAGGTGGAGAATCCAAAGCTTGTACTCTTCCTTATATGGGTAAATTTAGGTAGTTATGCTCCACTAAAATCCTTAAAGAATTGATGAATTTACCATTAAGATAAAATGAAGTACTATTAATGGAACCAGTAGTAGTTGTAGAAAACCTCATTAAATAGAGGGTGAGAGTCAATTTTTTGGGTGTGAAAAAATTATATAGTGACTAAGTGGCATCAGTTCCCATGGGTAATCTTCCCTAAGAATAAATTATATAAGGTTATTTCCAATGTAGGCATTGCTAGTGTTTCTTCGGTATTTGAGTATAGTTATGGGGCATGGTCCATTGTAAATCAAAAACATTGGATTGGGTTTTTGAATATAAGTCCTATTTACTTTATGTTTATATCCTTAATATATTTTTTAATGTAATCTTCCATGAATTTATAACAATTAAAAATAATGTAATTCTCTTTCATTACGTGTGTTCCTTTTCTTTTTTCTTTTTTTTCTTATTTCTAGTTTTTAATCATTGGAATAAGATTCTATCTAATTAAATTCAAGGAATTAAAAATAAATAATAGTGGATTTGTGTGATGGATTGGGTATGAGGTCATGTTAGTTCCATTCACTGAGTTTACATGGATGTCCTGGTGATCCGGACCATCCAATGGTTGTTTTCCATTTTTGATTACACAATGAAACATCCGGTCATGGATTTTTTTCCAAATTGTATGCTTTGGATCCAACATTAGGGTTCATATGGTGTGTGGATTTATTCAATACAAAACAAGTGGTATCAGAGGTAGTGTTTTTATGATGAATAAAATCGCTAATAATTTGTATCATGGTCTTAGTTGTAGAAGTATATAGTACCTACCAATTAATGGTTTAGTGTGTTTTATAAGAGAAGGGTATTTTGGATTTGAGATTTATTAAAGACCATGGAATGTTTTAGACCTTATTTAGGTGTTTACATCCCATTTTAGTGGAATCATTTTTCACTTAGATATGTATGAAATTTATGTAATATATTCCTAGTCCCTTCATGAGTTTTAGATATAATGGGAGGTCATTTTTTCCATAATATGAAATTAAAGGAGGTTTAGGTCTGTGTTGGCATTTTGATGGTGAAAATAATTATATTTTGGAATATTATATATATTATAGTCCTAGATAATCTCTATTCTTCATTGATATGATTCATCCAAAAGCAAGGTAATCACTAAAATGGAAATCCATAATAAAAACATAAGGAATTGTTCTAGAAGGTTTCACTAGGATTGATATGGAATGAACCAGAAGGATGTTCCAATCAATAAAATATGTTTAAGGAGGTATAATAAAGATAAAATGAAATTTTTATTGTTTCTATTTCCATATAGGTAATTATGTAGTAATGGTTTGGAAGGAAATTATAAGAGCTGACATATCTAATTCCTATGTTTTTAAATCCTTATAGCTATATGTGAGTTAGTTAATCTATTGATACCTATTAACCACTCTTCTTGAGTTGTGGTTTTTTGTATTTATGTTTTCTTACTCAACCTTTAATATGGGATTTATTTGTTTATTTTTGTTAGATTTAGTTTTTTAGTGATCTATACTATTGGAGAGATGGTGGTTCCGTAAAATTTTAGCATAAATGATTATAAGGATTCTAGGATTGTTTCACTATCCCAATATTTTATAAGGGGATTATGATGATTAGATGCATAATCAAGTGATGTTTTTGGATGGAATGGGATTCATATTCAAAATGTATTCATGGTTCTGTAGAACATTAAAAGTAAATTGTTTTCATCTAGATAGGATTTTTGGTAGGATAAAGTATGCTATAGAAATAGAAATATAGAATTAAGAGGCTATAGTATCAGTGTATCATTCATATACATGTGAGAAAATATTATGTGTTTTTGTTTTAGACTTACAAACTTGTCCAGTTTTAGTTTTTCTCATTACAATATTATACTTTTCCAGTCAATGATGATGTATCAAAAATGTGTGTTTGGTGTTTCCTCAATAGAAAAATTTTAGTTAAAAAATTAAATCAAATAAATAACCATGTAATAAAACAGATCAGATTTGGGTTTTTATGTTGAGAGTTAATAATAAATGTGAGTTTTGATGATCACATGGAAGTGTTTTTAGTATTTTGAGGATATTATACCAAGAACACTAGAAATTATTTCCTTGTAGTGGAGTTCCATTTAGGAAAGGATAATCCACATATATATATAATTGATATTCCAAGGCTACAAGGGGATAGTATTTTTGATAACACTATTAAAATTTTTTGGGAAATGTTTACCGTTTGTATGTGGATGATTGAAAAGTGACAACAAAAAATCTCAGTCAATTTTCTTGGAAATGGAGTGGTGATGAAGGATTTAGAGATTCTGACAATGTGTTAATGATTTATGGAAGATCATATAATTTTTGGATTGTACTATATAATGGTGGGGGGATCCTGTATAGATCAGGACTAGTTTAAGATATAGTTGGATGAATGGACCATACCTTCTTAGGTCATATATATTAATGGGGAACATGTTTCGAGTTGTTTTAGTGGGCGTTCGGCATTTCTATGATACAAATATTTCAAAAAGTAGTTTCATAAATAAACCATTCTGGTGGTATTGATAAATTTATATGTTTCAGAAGCTCTAGAATTGTGGAATCTTAGTATAAGAGTATCAATAACATAGGGGATATAAGGAGTGGTTCCATGTAAAAAGTACACAAAAAAGTCTTATTGTTGGGACTTTGTAAAATTTATATGGAAATCAATCTTGTTTTATTTTAATAATTTACATAGAGTCATTTTAATGGATTAATGATTTTATAGAATTGCGGGTTAGTGTCCATAAAATATAAGGAAACATTATCTAAGTAGATATTATATGATCATGAAAATAGTGTAGAAAGATAAATAAAATATAAATAAATTTATAATAAGATAAATTATTTAGTTTCATCCAGTTTTACATTAGTGAAATACTCAAGTATATTCTTAATGTTGGATATTGTTAGGATTAACTTATGAGAACGATTATCAAGTGGGATATTGTGATGTTTGGTGTGAAAATAGTCTTCTATTTATGTTTTCGGAACATCTAACATATTTAATTCTATAATGAAACTTGTAGAATCATGATGAAAAGAAAATACCCTTCATAATGGAAAGAACATATCTATGATCATGATAATAGAAATATAAGTTATATTCTAGTGGAAAATATGTTAGAGAATGTTCCATATATAACATGAATATTTTGAAGGAAATGGAGAAATTAGTAGGTAGATTATTCCAATGATGAAGGATATATAGGAATAAATTGATCTTTATCTGGAGTTTACTTTTTATTTTAGTGACTCCATCATATTAATATGAAGGGATTAAAATTATTAATCTGAATGTGTAGGATGATTTAGATATTATCATTAGATTTCATAAGATAAAGGATTGAAATATTTGAAACAGGATCAAGATGTGGGAAGAGTGGCAGAGAATATAAACATTCATTATTCAATGGATGGGTCAGTTGAGGTGGAAATGCATAACCAATTTCCTTGAACAAATGGTTGGATGAACATGAATTTTAAAAGGTGGAAAAATATATGGAAACCACTGGTAGTTTTTAAGAACCACTTTAAATATAGGGTGATAGACACTTTTTAGGATGTGTGGAAGAAATTGAGTGACTATGGGTAATTAATTATACAGAACATCAAAAAATATTTCTTTTATAAGGTCCTTTTAACTGGAGGCATTACTAGAGTTCCTTATGTATTGAAGTAGGGTTCTAGAACATAGTCTCCACTAAAACCAAGATGTATTTAAGATTTTTTCAATCCAATGAATAAAGAGTTTAATAATACATAGATTTGAAGAATTGTCCTATAGAATATGGTATTAGTTATAGAATAATAATTAGGGGATAATAAATCAATATGTTTATTATTTTGGATTTTATTTTTAGTATATAAATCATTATCAAACTCAAATAAAATTTTTTTATATTATTTGTGGTGAAGTTTTTTCAGAATATTTGAGGTATTTGAAAAAGTTTTAGAGTTTATTGGAAGATTTCTTGAGGTTTTTTCTGTTTATAAGTACTGAATATAATAAAATTAAAATTCTCATTGAGTACGATTTTTTGTTTTCAGACCAGCCAAAAAAAATATATCTTCACAAATCTCAAATAACACAAAATATTATTAAAGATGATAGTATATTGGGTTTGAAAATTTTCAATGGAAAAAATATACTTTAATGTGTAAGGTTTTTTGAATACGTAGGAGTTTATGATTATTAAAATATAATAAACCACTCTGATATGTATGATTTTATTTCTAAAATGTAAGATATTAATTAGATTCATAAAATATTTTAAAATCACATGTAATATTTATTTGTGACTAGAAGAATTTAAATTATTTAATACGAGGTTGGTGAGTAATATTTTTGAGTTTTATTATTATTTATATTAAAATATAATATATTTTTCTAACTATATTGTCCAAAAAATTGATGGAGTGTGGATCAGCATTGTGATATATAACATGTTTGATGGATACATAATATATTTTCTAAAACCCACTTGAAATGAAACAAAATAATTATCTATTCATTGATATAACATATTTATTATTTTAATGTAATGTTAAATAAACAGAATTCTGAGGATTTTCAATTTATGAAATGATAAGAAGTTAGATATTTATAGAACATAACAATGGATTTTTAGAAGTTAATCTAGAGAACATGGAGTCCCACACTAAAAAATTAAATGATGACCATTGTGATAAGTCCTTATAATTTTTAGGTGTCTTATTATTAGCTAAGTGAAAATGGATGGGATCGTGCCTAAGAATGTATTTTAATTTGGGTTTAATTGAAGAATATGTTTTCATTCCCGCATTTAATAATGGATTTTCGTCAATTAATTTAGATAAATCCATAGAATGGGATGACTAAAATCCCAAATGATTACAAGAAAGGATATTTTCACATATAATTAATAATTTATTTCTATAATCAATAATTATATTTGCTTTGAATCCTTAATTTTTTGTAGAATTTATTAAAAAATCTTATCATTTTACCCTTACAATTAAGTATTAAAGGGTAGAATCCCTTTATGGTAACCAAATGTGCTCGAGGTACATCATAACGTCACCATTTAATATTTGGGTGCAAGCATGGATGATCCCAACCAATTGTGTTGTTTGTCATTGAACATGAAGAGTTATCCTTTTAAACATGAAAGATCCTCTCTAGTTCTCTTGGTTTTTTTATGGAGGAGAAGAAGCATCGCTATCTATTCTTGAGAGTTACCATGAGAATGTCTCTATAATTATTGAGATAATTATCTAGAAAATTCATTGTTCCAAAAATCTCCTATATACTCTAAAACAATATAATCAAGTTTATATATCCAGGTATTATAAATTTTTATTATAAATATTCTCTTAACCAATATCTTAATCAAAATAGAACCCCATATATAATTATAATAATGATGATGATAATGATGATGGTGGTGAGGATTATGATAATGATAACAATAATAATATTTCAATTAAGTGTGTAAAAATTAAAGATATTTAAATATTATTTATGAAATAAAAAAATCGTTATGTTCTTTAATGATATTAAATAAATATATAATTCAAAACATACCCTTAACTTGGCTCATCAATCCACCTCCTCTTTTATCAAACCTCAAATAAAACAAATTTGAATAAATTGATACCCCTATATTGATTTTTAATTCATTAATAATTAAATACTATAATCATTATCTAGTGACTTAATTTTTTTGGTCAACATAAACAAAATAATTATTATTCCTCATACCTAGAGAATTATTCTTATTCTAATATAGAATTCAAGTATAATTGAGGTATGGTTTTGGACATTCTTAGTTTCTGACATTATAGGCCTTTTTTAAGTGACATTAGGCTAACTAGCACAAATTTCAAGATTAGCATTAAGAATCATATTAAGCCAGCCATAAAGAAATAACACAATGTCCCAAAGATAATAACCTCATACAGATGCTTCATGTGTAATATAATCTGTTTTTCTTGATATCTTAACAGTCATCTTCCACTACTACCATCATAAACTTATATTCTTGAAATATTTTTCATTGAATTTCCTAAAACTAAATTTTCAATAAACATCCATGGCCATAGACCTAAACATGAAGATTTATTCCAACAAAATGGAATGAGATGTCAAAATATATTAACTTTTATGGGATAAATCCTTTTTAACATATCCATTTATGTAATATATCTTATAATGCACTAAGAATATCCTACCTCATAGCGAGTATACATCATCATAGTTTCTATCAATACATTTAAGTGTGTGATTGTTGATATAGTGTATAAATAATATTATGTTTAAGGAATAATAAGAACATCCACATATAGGAATATAAAATTACATATATTATATGTGTAATTACTACTACATGGTCTATTATAATATCATCATCTCTTAGATATGGCCATTAATAAAATCATGAAAAGAAATATCAATGTCTAATAAATGTCCATCACCTATTGGACTGCATCATATGTATATCATATATACCTATAATATATATTTTAAACTATTAACATAGAAATTTAAGATTCTCATCATAGAGTAAAATTTATATGACCCTTCAATGTGATTGATATTCTTAGGAAATTATATTATTTATTTTATATTGATCAAAAATCATAATGTGATAAGGTACAAATTATAATTAATTACCTTTAATATACATTTAATCAAAATTATAAGGTATTTGGTTCAAGGGAACCAAGTCCAATAAAATTAAACTTACACAAGATAAAACAATAAAGAATTTATTATATTAGTTTTTATAATTATATCCATTATTTTATTGAGATATGGATTTAGTAAATGGGTTCACCAAGTTCTCCTACATAGAAAATCTTCTTAATATGGCCTCCCCACATTGAAAAAAATCGTTCAAGAGATGATACTCTCATGTATATTATTTATTTTTTTAATATGATATTGGATTCATGGAGGGAGACAAAACTAATTAATTATTAGAATAAAATATGATAGGGTCATTATTATTATAAAAAAATAATGTTGTTGGAAAAATTCAAATATCAACACCATTTTATTATATACATCAGAATATATAATGTACTAATTGTTTTATATAATAAATGAAAAATATTTTCTTCGAACTCTTCCTGATTACAACTCTTCCATTAAGTTAAAATAAATATCTATAAAATGATCATAGTTCACTATGATCTATCAGTAAAGTAATATATATATATTTATATTTATATTTATATAACCATTGATTAATAGTTCTTTATCTCATACATAAACCAAGAACATATCCTTCGTACCCCAAAGATACTTTAAAATTGTCTTAATTTCCATCCAGGGTTAGTTTCCTAGGTCTACTTGATATCTGAACACCATGATCAAGGAATAGTAAATATCAATCCTAGTATATAACATGGTATATATTATAGAACCTACAATAGAAACATAATAAATTATATTCTATCTCATTTTTTATGATGATATATATTCATAGAGTGATATATACCATTTGAAACTAGCAAAAATTCCATATTGGATTGATATATAGTTAATCTCTTCAACACCTATTCAATGTATATACCCTAACATAGTCCAAGAGGCCTATTTGATCTATCATGAATGATCTTGATCTCTATAATATAGGTTTCTTCGTATACGTCCTTCAATGTAAATCACTTGTTCAGCCATATTTTAATAGATTGTAAGACTAGTATATAATTTCCAACTAGTAATATGACGTCATCATATACTACTAGGTAAATAAATTGACTCCCAGAAAACACCTTATAGATATAAGGCTTGGATTTTTTATTTATGAAACCAAATTCCCTTATGGTCTTATAAAAGAAAATATTCCTTGATCTGGATAATTTATTTAACCCATAAAAAGATCATTGAAAAAATCCTACATTATTGAAATCACTTATATTCACAAACACAATTGGTTTCTCAATATAAAAATATTCAATAAGCATAACATTAAAGAAAATCTATTTCAAAATCTACCATTAAAATATCATAATCATTGTATGATTTAATTGAATGTTAAATTATTATATATTTCAGAACAGTGATTTGTAAAAAGGATTCATCATTCTCTATCCATTGATGATGTGTAAACCATTTAACAACTAGTCATACATTCTATGTACATTGTATTATTGACTTTCCATTTTAACCTAGAAGGCCTTAAAAACATGACGATATACCAGAAATTAGAAATAGTTATATTGCATGGAATCCGTATAATTATTTAAAGACTCGTGACATATGGGTACTCCAGAGATCCATAATACTTAATTATTGGATATTGGATAATCATTATCAACTTATAATGAGTCACTATCCTCGATTAATAGAAAAAAAAATCTCACTAATTATCTAACATATATAGTTCTCTTATATTTTAATTTTTGCCATTTAATAACATCTTCCACATGGAATGGATTCCATTACCTATTCCTATTTATCATGATCATCAAATTTATTTAAGTTGATCATTCTCTAACTATCCCTACTTGTGATGTTATTCCTCTCCAAGAATATGGTATACCTTACCACAATGACTATATTATATAAGGCTTCATATATATACGTATCATCCCCTTGTTTTAATGGTATATCCTATAAAGATAAACTTCATGAATCAAGGTTCTAGTTTACAACCAGGGATTTCCTTACAAATTGCTATTACACTCCATACACATGTATGTGACAAAACATATTTTTGACCATACATTAACTTTTATGGAATTCCGATTTCTTCTTTATTTGGAACTCATTTTATAATGTGTGTTTTATTATTTAATTCATATATCTAAAATTATAATTGATGATCTATATAGATAGTCATGAACCTCACTATATCAAACTAGGTGTAGTTCCTCCTTTCACAAACACCATTCTACTTTTGTGTATAAGGAGAATTTGGTTGATATAGAAACCCAAAATACCTCAAATATTTTATGAACTCTTGGTTATGATACGCTCCACTATGATTTGAGTGGAGTTTATTTTTATTACTTCCAATATGAGTCTCTACATAATTCATTAATTACATAAATAACTTAATGGATTCAGATAAATATCTAATTAAGTATACACATCTATATCCTCTAAAAACACTTGTTAAAGTTATGATGTAAGAGTATACACATCCAAAATAATATAAAAAAATTCTACACACATCGGTAGGAATAAATTCCTAAAGCTATCTGTCCCGTCCACCCTTCCTTTAAATGGAGGTTTGGTTATTCTTCCTTGTAAATAATAATGATAAATACCAAGTCATTTTAGGTCAAAATAATCTAAATACCCATGTTGAATATATTTTTCAAGTGCTTCTTGTTTACATGAATCAATTAGTGATTACGTATCTAGGTGTGATATGAATCATGTGAACTTGATTTGTTATTGACTTCCAATACATGGTTTTCATATTATAGTACATAAAGTCCATTATTCAGATGTGTCACACCATAAAAAATCTATTATATACCAAGACATACATGTATAATATGGACACATATATAATTATTTTGGTAATACTAGGTACAAAATAACATTTCTTTAAGACTAACATCATCCTCAATGGAAAATTATACTGAAAGTATCTTAAAGCTGTTGCATCCAATGTTTCTCTATTGGTTGCTCAAACATATACCTCACCTATTTTAACCATTTTTTACTCTAACTAGTTCCCATATTTTAAAAACAAGTGTGAGCATGAAAATATATATCTAAATTCCAATTTCTAAAAATGGATAGTTTACATTTTATTAAAAACCCACCAATATCTTCTTCATAATTATTTACTAAAGTTTAGTTCTTATTCAAGTTCTCTTTCCTTACACTTATATTAAAAATTATATTTTTCTCCTTATCCTAATATTGGAGCTTCCACCTCTTTTCTGGGAATTGAAAATAGGCCTTATAATTGAAATTATTTTTAGGGACCATTTCATTCCCCTCACTCATTTTCACCTTAAGGACTATTGGTTTTCCATTGATCATGTCCTTAACTTCTTGGTGAAATAGGATAAGAAGGCATGGGATGAACTACTCAGTATAGTTCATATTATAATTCAGAATAAAACATGGTAACATTTCAGGTTTATTGTAAAGTATAATGTTGATGTGTAACTAATTGGGTATCTTAAAACACAAGATGTTCAAATGAACAATATAAGCTATCATCTTGACAACACGATGTCTGGATAGTGTAACATCTCCATGATTACATATGAAATGTAATTTGGAGATCAAATACCTCTCCTACCTAGACTTATTTTTATTGAGATAATAGAGATGGGAAAACATCATGATCACATAAATGTTTTCAGGATTCTTCTAAATATCACTCGAAGTGGTTGAAAATAGGAGGCACTAAACATCAAATTCACTAGCTTCATGTTTCTTAATGATAGAAGTTTCCCCACACTATCCCATTAGAAGCATCTTTTTCTATAATAAATAACACCACCAAATTCCATTTCTACTATTGGTGTACTACAATGCACAAGTATTAGTAACACACCTAAAAATTTAGGTATGTGAGGGTATTTTATATCTCCAACATCAATCATAGGGATAATAATAATGTTGCATTAATTTCATTTTTATAGAATAATAATCAAAGTCGGTTTTAGTACTTCATCTTGATTATCAAAATGTGATATAATAAATTTTATTTATTAATATACCAATAAATTATTAAATCCTTATATTCTTAACCATTGTAGTCTAATTAGATAGGTGATGGGATATTTGGTTTCAAGGATCTACATTTCTCTTATAATAACCTAGAAGAGGCTCAAAAATATTATTCAAAGGTATTTAGTTATGTTGTCTTTCCAACAACATCAAATCACATTTTTATAATCTTTTGAGTGGACTCCACAATTCATAAATCATGGAATCATATTTTCTCAATAGTTTCCTTATAGTTTCATGATGCCTACTAGTGGGAAAATATTTATTTTCAACATGGTTACGTTAACCAAAAAAATTTATTAAAACTCATTGATTATCGAATGCATCCTAATAGAGGAAATAAATGTAATTTGGAATGTGTTTTTATATTAACTCAATTAATGGAAGGATTTACTAACTTAAAATTATCTTTAGGTATTGTTTATCATATTCATAAATAATTTTTATTTTATACTTTTCATGAATATTAATTTTATGTGGATTTTATAAATTTTATTAACCATCTCTATATAAAATGATTCATGCATGATCCTTTTATTTTATTTCATCTTACACATTTTTTAATTTATTTATTTGAATTGATTGTATTTAAACATAAAATAAAAATAAATAATCTACCATGTACTTGAAAAAAATGAAATAAATATGTTTCATGATCATTATATTTTACAAATGGTTAGTTTATTGATAAAACTATAAACTGACCCTCGATCCTTGGTGGAAGACTCCATGATATAATATTAGTTCAAGTTACAATATTCCACCTATGGCTTGTGTATCTTCTTAGTTTTTTTCACCTGAGCTCCATCATGTACAACCTTTACTCACCAGGGAGATTATTCCTCTACATATGTATACTCAAATTCAGGTAAGGGGAACTAGGGGTATGGGGTTATTTAATTAATTATATAGTATTCTAAATAAATATTCCAAATCACTTTGCATGTATTCCATTCAGTAAACCCTATCACCTAGAATGTACACCAGATACCTTCCATGTATTTTGGTTTTAAATATATAATTAATTTCCCCTATACCATTTGATTCACATAGGATAATCTGGATGGACATTAAGTTATCATTATCGAATAAGAGTTCTACAATGTGTACAACCCACCACAAACTATGTAATCCTCTCTCTGATTGACCACACAACTTGCCTATGGACTCAAACTATATTCCACATGGGCATTAATGTGTTACATGACATGTACACTAGCTACACGCTATGTAGTCATAATTGTATTGTGTTTCCTGAATATTAGTAAATATATGTCGTATAATAAATACACATCATTTACATTGTACACATGGGTTCTTCGATTCCTATGGTGATTAACCATGTGGCGTTACATGGTGATTATACAAGCTACACACCCTGTAACCCTATAAAACCATGTTTCATTAGTCAAGTCAATACACTACATGTACGACTGGTGCAAAAAATTCTCCCACGTGATGTGTCATTACACTTGTAACTCGTCCTGATGTTATGAACATGGATACACTATGTGCAATTTTTTGTTACACACTATATATATCTATTTTTACGAAGGGTTCTCTTATACCTATTGATAATATTTTCAATCATTATTTATATCTTATTGTCCTTTTATTAGTCACATGACACTGATAGATCATGTAATATTTACTTTTGGATTTTGAATGTAATATTTTAATTAAGAAAATACAAAAATAATTTAATTAATAAAATATAAAGAATTATAAACTACTTCATTACTGATCTAGTACAACATGGAGGATATATGGAACATAATAAGTAGTTGGTACTATTCCAAATAAATGATTTTCTTTAGTTTTATCAGATAAATCCTACAAACATGATTATAGAAACCATAAAATTATCAAAGAAAAGTTCTTTTCAAACACAATTTATAATTAATTTATATATTCAAGAATTACCTTTTACTTGAATTCTTTCATCACTGTTAAATTTTTTGACCACTCTTTTCATATCATCATTGTGATAAAGGATTCATTGGAAAAATCATTCTACTAGTTTCAACATGTCTTCCAAAAACCTTATAACATATTCATAGTCCCTCTAGGTGTTAACATGGATAATCCTAAAATTTTGTGTCATTCATTGTTGACCACAACTATAATCTGTTTTTAACTTGTTGGATTATCTATCATTCTCTTAATCTTGAGAGGGAGAAGGAAGATTGTTACTATCCATTTATTTGTGGGTTATTCAGAAGTTATCTCTATATCTTGAAAGAATTATCTAGATAACATGTTGTATGAACAATGTTTTATATCCTTTAAAATAAAATAATCAAGTTTATAAATAAAGATTATATAAATTTTTTATTTCACACAGGCCCTTCCGTAATTTCCTAATTCTAAATAAAATCCCACATCGAATAAAAATAATAATAACATTATTATTTTCTTAACAAATTGAAAAATAAAAGACATTAAAATTTTATTTATTAAATAAAGTAATTTATATTTATTTAAAAGATATTTAATAAATATATGATTCCAATGGGACCATTAGTATTTTATTATAATCACACTATGAATTTATCAATCCTTGAATAATGAATATTTATTTTAATAAATACATATTATTATAATATTCTCTCAAGAAATAAATATATATTATATTAACGAACTCGTGAATAAATATTGATTATTCAACTCACATATATATTGTTTAGAATAACTGGTGATAGAATATTTGTGATCAACATAATTCAAATAATTATTTTTCCATTGAAAAAGGTAATAATATTTATTTTAATATGAAATTGAAATAAAATTTAACTGATTATTTGGATACACATAATGTGTGATCCTTTAGGCCTATTTACTAGTGGAATTATGCTACCTAGCCTAAATTCTATGATCAAGATCTAAAAGAATGTAAAGGAACAGATAAAGGAATATATTAAATTCATATTGAAAATAATATTCTACAAATGATCATGATATAATATAATCCATTTGTCAATATATCTCAGGAATTAGGATTCATTACTAGTGTTATCGACTAATATTCTAGATATATCATAATCTAACTTTATAAAAACAAACTTTCCAATAAACCACTATGTTCATGGAAATAATGTGATAGTTCAACTCTGATTAAAGGCAATGATATATCTACTTCCATTAACTCTAAAAAGAAAATTTTATTCATGGATTATTAATTAATGGAATATAAATCACGATTCACCAAACATATCCTACCTTTATACAAATAAAAATATTCTCGGTTTTCATGAATACATCTATGTTCATGATTCATGATATATAAAAATAATAATCTCAAGTATAAAGACCAATTGACACATCCCCATATATAAATATCCATTGACACATAAAACATGTTGAATTTTTATTATAAAGTTTGTTTTCATAACAATCTCTCTTTGAGATTTCTCTTTCCTAAATTCAGGAAAATAACATTCAATGTGTTATAAACCTCCAACTCCTAATAGCCTCTAACATCTATGTCATATCATACATATGTCTTTTGGATATAAAAATTACATTTAACAATATTTTCAAAGAACTTCTTTCATCATAGTAGGGAACTATTATAACATTTTGATATGATAAATAATATAAGGAAGTCATCACATTAATGTTACACAAAAAAACCACTTATCATGTGATAAGTAATTTCTTAAAATTTAATAAATTAAACATATAAGTAATCGAAATTAATAATTAGTTGGTTATAGAGAATAAACTCAAATAGAATCCACTCTATGAGACATAGATTTTTTTTTATTTTTTATCTAAACGTAAATAGTAGGATGAGTAAATTTTTTAATTTTTGAAAATATGAGGATTTTGATATTTCTATAACTTGACAACGTATTTATAATATTTATATAGAAATCTGAATAAGGTATCCCAAACTGTGGTGATTAAATGGTGACCATTTTGAGATGTCCTTGAAATATCGAGGATGATTATTTATAGTGAAGAAAAAATGTCTGGATATTGAAATAAGGAATTATAAAACATTACACATGATTTAGTATAAGTGAAATATTATATTCAAAAATAGTGATAGCTACAATATTCCATAGAATATAATAAAAAAACTATTATTATATGTGAGGGTGCTAAAGTATTTATTGCAGAGATGAAATATCGTAAAGGGAAAGTGTGTTTCAAGTAGTTGAAGGAGAAGGTTCATTACATGAAGGTGGTATCATGCCATGATAAAAAGATCGGGAAAATAGAAAATATTTAGTTTTTTGAGGGATGATGTCATGTTATGGTGTAGCGTAGTGATTATTAATATTTGTGATATTGTTATTTGGCCAAATAAATCATATTACACTTCATGTAATTAAACTATGACATGAAAAAAATGAGAAAATTTGGGTCACATTTTTATAAATATTACTACACAATGAAAACATGATTTTTTTATAAAAAGTTATTTGTGGTAAATTTTCATTATGATGAATTCAAACACTTCATAAATTATCTCAGTATACAACTGGATAATTCACAGGATAGAAGAGTAATTATGAGAAAACGAATAAAAATTTGCGAAAAAAATAATTAAAGCTAGTAGTTTAAATTGAAATTTCAAATTAAAATTGAAATATAACTAATGTGACATTATTATATGAGATAAATAAAATAGGGCCCTGCATCCATATAGTAAATAATAAATGAGAGCATTGTGATTTATCAATTAGAGGGAGTGGGACATGGAAGAGGGGTTTGTGTAGTGTAGTTCACCTAAATAGAATATAAAATATGAATATAATAATTATAACAATGAAATTTGATGAAGAATCCGAGAAATAACACAGTGGGTAGTGTAAAATCATCACAATTGTATATTGTGGTGAAGAAGAATGTAGTCATACTTATTTTTGATAATAATAAGTGTATGAGATATATAATATTTCATAGAGTCAATTATAATTAGAAGAAGGATAATACCTTCCATTATAAAAAAATATAGAAGAAAAACTAGTTTGATCGAGGTTAAAACCCTTTATTCTTATTTTTATCCATTGGGATGATTCTATTGAATCACATGGACATGGGTGAATCTCGATGATGCCAAGGATTAGATAATAATTTTGAGTAGTGAACCTTGTACACTGAGTTTCCTTTTTTTGTTTCATTATTTGATGTGTGTAAAATTAGCAAGATCAATCACTATAACAAGATAGGGAAGTTTATTTCACAGGAAATCATAAATGTATAATAGATAATTATTTTTCATTGATTTACCCCCCCAATGAACCTATTAATGTTTTTGGCCACAACACTTGGAATTAAATAATTATATTCATATAAATATCAAGAAGTTAATGTTCATATATTTAATAGTTTTTGAACATAGTTTTTATTAAATTTTTTCTCCAGCTATCAAAATTATGTTAGCATCTGGGTTTTTTTATTGAAGGTGTCCATTGGAATTTATGTTGTGATATGAGATTTTAGTTACATCATAAATACTATCAATTTAGGGAAACATAAATGAGTTTTAATATTCAATGGTTAAAAATAATATATTTGGAAGGAAATAATTCTACCCTATTTTCAATTTTTTGGGAATAGATTTTAATAATATTATAAATGATGTTTTATAATTTTTTCATTATGAGTAACTTTGATTCAAGATATTATGCAGAATTTGGACATTTGTGATCATGTAAGAAATTTTATTCCATCAATAATTTCAATGAAGTTATTTTTAAATGTCCTAGAGATCATCACATAAATAGTTATCTAGTATCACATGAAAAATTTCAATGAATTAAATGTTAAAGTCAAAAGGGACAAATTATAAATTTTGGAGAATTATTTTTTGAGATATGCTCATGCTTAAATAATAATATACCAGTGAATTATTTATAAGGGTCAATGAGGTGGTGACCACCATTAGAGTATTTTTTAAACTCTAAATTTTTCAATAGTGTTCAAGAAAGTATTCTTATTTATATGATATATTTTGTGATGAACCAACCCAGGATACCCTCACAATCTAGTACCCACCCTGATCCTCCACAAATACAAAGGGTGTTTCTAATTCCCAAAGGCAAGTAACTAGTATCCAGACATCAACAAAAACCAAATTGAATTATTTATCCCAAAATGAAGAAGGAATCATGACATATTCTTACATATTAAAAAAAATAAAATAATAGAAAAAGAGAATAAATTTATTCCATAACAAAACAGAATTTTTAGGACTGATACAATTTGAAATCTATGAAAAACCAAAGATATATATCTGAAAAAATGAATGGAAAACTAAACCAATAACCTATACTCCATGTGATACGTGGTAAAAATGATCATTTAACCACATTATACCCTGCAAAACTGATATAAACCATGCCTTCTAACTATGGTTCCTTACCTTTCCCATCATGAAAAGACATAACCAGGTCTACACACCACAAAAGCGGTGTGAATGTTGTGTTCTAAACAAGACCAGTAGGATCTCACCTAGGTT
This sequence comes from Viscum album, assembly GCA_963277665.1. NCBI lineage: Eukaryota > Viridiplantae > Streptophyta > Magnoliopsida > Santalales > Viscaceae > Viscum > Viscum album. The sequence continues at coordinate 307,751,954 of OY728166.1, forward strand.
TTCCACAATAAGTCTCTATATAAAAATACAAACATGGTAAAATTTAATAAAAACAAGACATGATAATCATTTAAACTTTCTTATATCAAAATAATTGTAAAACATTCCACTTTTTCATAGTTCTAAATAATACAGGTAAAATGGTTTCAAATTATATCACATATATCAAAATATGTAATCAATTCGATGTATTAAAAAAAACTATTATTATATAACACTAAGGATCGCTACAGGTCTAGCAAGATATAACTCTCATTCCTAAACGTAGTCAATTTCACACATCATTCCCCTAGATATATGCACCAAATCTAGGATATAGAGGAACATCCTATAAAGTGAACCCCCAAATAGTTTCTATCATGTACCTTAGGATTTTGGACTAGGGATCATAGGAAAACTCCATGAGTGATTCCCTCAATAATAAAAACTGACAAGGCCTATTACTACATCATAAAACTCGTACCCATGGATTCCTATATGCTATATTTTTAAAATCAATTCTTCAAAATCATTCTTTGAAATCCATTTCATAACTCCATTTCTAAATGGTTTGAAAATAACATTTCTTTAACCAATGTAGTGGAAAATCATATTCTAAAAAATATATTTACACATACAAAAACAATAAATCATTACATTTTATTTATAATGTTTTTATAAAACCGTAATAATCAAGGTTCATCCAACATATATGATAAATAGAACCACCTACCTCAAATTCAGGTCGCATGTTCTTGCAATGCGATCCAAAAAATACCTGGAGAGACGAAAAAAACAACAGAGGCTGCATAACCAATTATTATATTTTATAATTAAATCCCATAAACAAAAAAAGTGTAGGGGATAGGTTACACCATACCTCTATGGACATGCACTCACCGCACCGAAATCGAAAAAGGATAAAACCTTGGAATAATATCACACAATGGATCTAGAATAGTCAAATGATAATAAATTTATGATCAAAAGATGCTATAAAATTGGTCTGATACCACTGCTAGGAACAATAGAAATGAAGATGCAGAAAGATCATTTACCTGGAGAAATGTCATGAAAAAACCACGGATTTCAGGCACCAAATATGTGATATGGAAGGATCAGAGACACCCAAAATCACATGATGTATCCCTAGGATTTGTGGAGGATTATTCCACATCAAAATAATGGAGTTAGGTTATTTTTTAATAACATAATCCCTTAGAGATAATGAATAATTAATGATGTGAATTCAGGTTTCAAATCATGAATCCTTTGAATTTAAATCGCACTGAAAAAGGAATCACATTAGGAAAAAATAATTTTGATCAAACCATTAATGAGAAGAAAATATTACAAATAAATTTAAATTTTCATGCTCTAAAATAGACTCATGGAATATTATTGGAAATTTATTTACCTTTTCTATGTAGTTCATGATGTGAATGTGTCCAACATGTAGTGAATAATCTAGGTTCTGTAGAAAATCCCCAATACAACTCAAATGTTTGTGGAACCCACAAAAACAATATTAATAATTAAAATAGATATATATTTTTAAATGATATGTTAAAAACACCCAACCAAAAGACTCTCCTCCCCTATGAGTTCATATGGAAGAAGTGTCTCTCAAAATAGGTGAGGCCACAGATTCTACACTGACAATTTTCACTCTCGAATTTCATGAGAATCTATTTTTTGTTTCCATAAAACAATGACCAAAGAGATATAATTCCCAAAAAAATAATTTCACTTGTGATTAAATTACCTCCACTATTTTTCATCGAACTAAAAGTTTATTATCGAACTAATTATTCTCTTTACTAAAAACATGAGAGAGTTTAGGACGGTATTTATTAAGTAGAGATATTTGGAAAGCTTCTTGAATACTTATCAATTGATATGGTAATTTCATATGATATGAAAAATTAAAAAGATTCTTAGTGAACTCAAATGATCTAACATTTTTCAGAGACATATTTCCAAATTTATTAATCTAACATTGAACTAACTGAGGATAAACTTTCAAGAAAATATGACCACCAATGAAAATCTTTGAATGATGATGCTGAAAATTAGCATATGATTTTTATGACTCTTAGCTATAACAATAAATTGAAATGTATAAAAAATTCCTCACTGATATATCTTAAATGAGACTTATTCCCACAAGAAATGTCTCACCCACATCTTCCCAATTATCTGGTGATCTTCACGGGAGACAATACAAAGCCTCCAAGGTATCCATTAATTTCGAAAAATGGTAGCTATTGTTATAAGAAAAACCCACCCATCTCAAATTTCTATCCCATGATCCACTAAAATAAATGACACATGCATAGAGAATATCCTCCATGATCTAAAAATCATGCTTTGTTTGACCGTTTGTTTGTTGATGATACATTGTACTTAATCTGACATGAGTCCCCATAACTCCTTATAAACTTTTATAGGACCATGAGGTAATCTTGGGATCCCTATTCAAAAATATAATAGAGGGGACCCCATGGAACCTCATGATATAATGAAAAGATAGCTGAAAAATATCTTTAACTTTAGTGGTTTCATTATTCTGAATAAAATGAGGAAATTATTTCAACTAATCAATCATATCCCAAATAGAATTATTCTTTTTGGAAGTCGGTGATAATACAATAATAAAGTCCATGGAAATATTCTCTAATTTCAATAACTACATGTAAATGGTGCCAATTATTATACTCGGATATAAAATAATCTGAAACACCATCCATGAATTCAACGTAGAATATTTCATTATACTGATTGTATATCTGGATCGTTAGAGGAATAAAAATTGCATGAGAGTTAGTCTAACCAGAAATCATCACAAGATATTGATAATGGACATACCTACTATTTAAATATATATTTAGTATACTAGACTCACAATCATTGAGCTAATAATAACCTGAATGAAGATAGATAATGGAAAATCACATCAACCCCTTTAACTGATCAAATAAATCATCTACATGGTAAAAAAAGATACTTATTCTTAAGCATCTATCAGTTTAACTTCTGATAGTCCATACACAATCGAATTGAACAATCATAATTCTTGAAAATGAGGTTTGGGGATTCCCAAGGAGAAAAACTAGGGTGAAAATACAATCACCACCCGATCATCCAACTGAATCTTGAGTTCATTCAACTCCACTAGTTTTATATGATAATAGGGTATCAGTATTGGCTATGTACCCATCACCAGATATATCAAAAAAACCACTCCCTCTCTAGAGGAAGACTTTATAATTTTTACGGGATAACATTGGAAAAATCCCTAAAAATTAAGAAAATATTTTTAAGAGTAGATTTATCATTAGTCTTAACTAAAATAGATGATAACAAACACCATAAGATGTGGTTGGAAGGGTCATGGGTGACCAGACAACAAATATCACTCTTTATGAAACAATCTAGAGATGATATTAGAAATAAGGAATGAGAGATGAAAATAATAACAATAAAACGTGTTATGATGAGTGATAAGATAATCAATTTTGATGATGATGTCAAACTAATCTAGATCAACAATGAGGAAATCACAGACTAAGTCCACATCAGTGATGAATAGGGAACTAAAAGGTCACTGAAACCCCTGCTCTTTCCTTTTTCCAAGAGGTTTCACTAATTCAATAATATATTACCTAATATCCATTGTAATTTTAATCATATAAATATAATGGGTAGATATAAAAGAGTGAGATCAATTGATATCAAATAAATAAGTTTTTATAGAGGATGTACCAAAGACAGTACCTATCACCTTCCCCAAACCTCCATAAAAATCCATAAAAATCATCCATTTCATAAAGGTGCATCATTATTGAGGATTATAGATGGATCCCTATTTATATTAAAGTATCTAAATATGGTTTTGTGGAATTTGGAGTTGATAATACCTTAACATAAAGTGGAGCAGACATAGCATAATAAAATTGCAGTAAATGGTCATAACAACTACAACCATTGTGTATATTTACAGGTGTAGAACAAGAATGTTAGGTGTTCCTAGATATGAAACACTAATAGAATTTTAGATTCATACTAATGGTTATAAATGATGGTGTATAGGAGTCCTGCTACGAATAACCACCTCCTATACTCTTTGAATGATCACTACACTTCTAATTATTACCCTTTGGGCCACTGAAGCTTCCACTATGTAAAATAGAAAGGAAAAAAATAAAAAATCATGTCTACTATGTCCATTTCATCCATAATATACCTTTATAAAATATCTATATAGGTATAAAGTTTCATAATAACAAAATGAAATTTGATATCTGGTCCTAAACCCTATAAGTAATTTTGAGTCTCTAATTGATCACTCTTCACAACCTCTAGTGAAAAATAAACTAGAACCATGAATCAATTGGTGTACATAGACACCAATCACTCTCTTTACTACAAATAATGTAAATATAGAGACCTTTATATCATTAGAGAATCTTGATAGAACTACTGGATGAATAGGTTCTTAAAACCATTCCTTTCCAATCCCATATTTCTATCATTTTTACCATGGAATCCCACGATCACATTATAGGGCTCTAGAGTCTGAATGTTGCGCGCTTCACCATAACCATCCTAGACATGTCCCAGAATCAAAATATCAAATCAATTTTTTCTATCTAATCCTACACTTATTAGGGCTTATTCATACTCTTTTGTGATGAATGATTCTCACGTAAAAACTATCGAGGTCAATCCATTTCTCCTCCATCTCCTTGATATACCTTAACTATTTCAATCTGGAATTTTGTTCATTTTGGTCCATGAAATGAACTAATCGCATGATATCCTCTATAAAATTCATGTCCAAAGGTTCTTTTCCTTGAGGATCATCCATTTCACCCTCTGGTGGAACCCGAGGGAAATTTCTCGGAGTCATGTTGTTTAACAAAAAAAAACCTAACAATGATTAAAAAACTGGGTAATCTCAGTTCAAACAAAAAAACCATAAGTATAAATTGTGATTAAGTCAAAACCTAAAACAAGTGATCCATGTCCCAACATCCCATGGTAACTTGAGTATTTTTATGGAAAGAGATGTCGACGAACTTTCCCCAACCTACCTTTAAATCCTTGAAAATCATATATCTAGTCTACAAGATTACACAAGACTATTATTCTTGAGGAAAAACCTATTCCTCTCATATAATGTTTTCCCAAAATGATCCTGGATACCATCACAATCTGATACTCATCATGATCCACCATATACTCAAGGAAATTCCCAATCCCCAGAGGTTAGCGACTAGCACCCGGGTGTCAACAACAACCATAGGGAACTATTTAACCGAACCAAAAGTGAAAAAATGGAATATAAATAAAGAATATAAAGAAATAATGGAATAGAAAATTGTAATAAATATATTCCATAACCCAAAAAGAAATTGTTGTAGTGATAAAACTCGAAAGAAAGGTAAAACCTAATATACATGCCTAAAATATGTAAAATAAAACCAATCAAAAAACCTATACTTCCTGTGATATGTGGGAAACACTCCGACATATCACCCCATGATACCCAACCCCACTGATACTAACCTCTTTTCCTCACCAAGACACCATTCCTTATATGCATCAAATGACATAACCAGGTCTAACCACTACCAAATGAGTGTTCAAGGTGTGAGATAACAACTCTCCATTGGATCCCACCAAGGTGTTCTATGAAAATTCTATGTATAAAAATCCAAGAATTCCATAATTTGAATAAATAAGGCATAATAATAAGTTAATTTTTTTATCAAAATAAATGTAAAATATTTCCCACTTTCCAAAGTACTAAATAATCCAGTTAAAATAGTTTCAATGCATATCACATATATCAAAAACAAAAATAAATCCAAATAGTACAAACCAAATCATAGGTATATCACTCAAAGGTCACTATAGTCCTGACTAGATTGAACACTCATACCCAAACATAGTCAATCACATGCATCAATCCCCTATAAATATGCATCCAATCTAGGGATTAGAATAACACCCCAAAAATTGAACTTCTCCACATTGTATAAAAAGTCCCCAGGAGACTTTTCCTAAGGAGGTGACGAACACCCCATGAGATCACCCCCAAATAGTTATAGAAGATGAGACCTATTACTAAACCTTCTACCTAAGTAACCAATGATTCTCATATGGTATATTTTTTATTTCATTTCTTGAAAACCATGATTTGAAAACCATTTGATAAATCCATCTCACCGTTATTTGAAATACATTTTCTTTAGAAAAAATAAGGGAAAACCACCTTTTCTCAAAACAACATTTACTCACATGAAAATCAATAAGTCATACCAATTTAATAGTAATTTTTTTATAAAACTAGACCACTCAAGATTCATCCAACATTGGGAATAAACAGAACCAAAACCTTAATCATAGGCCATATAATCCAAGATTGTGATCCATTAACACCATAAGAAATGAAAGGAAACAAATTGAGACCCGATAATTGAGACCCAAATCATAGAATCAAATCCCATAATCAAAACATATTATGGAGAGGTTATGTCACAACATAAATCAATATACATGGACCTACTACTCCAAAACCAAAAAAGGGATGGCCCAATAAAGTTGATCACACACAAAATATAGAAGAATCATAAGATAATCGATATATAATCAAAATATTATATAAATATAGTCTAATGAATCTTATATGACCAATGGAAATGAAGAAATAGAAAGTTTTTTTACTTGAAGGGACGTGGCTCAACCACCACAGAGTTCAAGTATTGAAATATGTGATCTAAAAAGATGGAAGATAAAGAAAATAACCTAACATAGCTATAAGGACCTGGCCTTAAACATTACATAATCTTCAATTAAATGAATAATTCACATTTGGGATCTTATCAGGTTTAGAGTTTTAGAGAATTAGGCCAAAACTATTATGTAACAATTTGAATATTAAAAGTAGACACTACTAATCAGTATCCATTTTTTCATAAAATTAAAACTCTTAAAAAGACACATGTCTAGTTCTATGTTTTAGATAGAATGACTTTTCCCTGATCCCATCCTTGAACCTATTCATCATTAAGTCATGTGGAAAACATTTCAAAAACATGGGATGAGCATAAAAATCTCAGTAAGGGTTATAAAATATGGAAGTAAAATGGTATCCCAACAATAAATACAAATCCATGAAACCATACTTTTTAATCATAACATACCTTATGAAATCATTAGATTTATGAATAACACACACAAATCATAAATGATAAAGGTTACTTATGGAATCCATATCAAACATACATTGTAACTAACACAGCTATTTATGGAGTTACACTTAGAATACCCATCATAGTATATTCCCTAAATCTCTTAGGAGAAACATCACGTTTACCTTCGTCACTTTACCCAATGCATTGGAGAGCTATATCGGGCTCACCCGCCCTAGTTTTATCACAGAACCACCCGTATACGTAAACAATTCCCAATAAAAATAACAAAATCATAACATATAACACATGTATAAAGGAAATATAACATTTACACATTCCAATATATCAAATCAAGATATTGAACTAAACAATTTTTTATCAAATCTTTTTCAAGACCTTTTAAAAACAGATTTTGGAATCAAAGTTCCCCATACCTCTTTGATGCTTTTAAACTAATTATCATTTGAAAACATTAATGTCCATATAAGTATATCCTAAAATCCATTTTGAAAACATGTACATTAATGAGAAATATTTAGAAGAATAAATCTTTAAAACATTGAAAATGATATTTTAGTTAAAGTGTTTTTTTAACAAAAAGAGATATGCTTGAATAAAAGTAATTGATGATTAAATTTTAATTAGAACATTATAATATCATGAGAATAAAGGTATTCATGATATAATATGTCAAAGTACAATATATACACCATATAATAGTGAATTTGTGCATAAAAACAGTAAAGTCTCAGTTGAAATGTAAATTGGGATGAAATCCCTTATAAAGATGGTATCCTTAAATTAGGGATAAATCAATCACATATTTATGTGTGAAAAATATAAATAGACCCAATATAAGAGGATATTAAGTGTAAAACAATCATATTTCATTCACACATATTCATAGGATGACATATTCAAGAAGTACAAGTTGAAACCAAATAATTGAAACTGAGTTAAGAAGTTCCCTTGTAAAAATTGAACAGCCTAATGACGTCACTTTAAAATTAAAAAAAATGAGTTGATGGAATAAAAAGGGTATCTCACCACATGGACATAAGTTTTACATCAATTAGGATATATAAGAACATATCCCAACAAAATAATATGTAAATTAAATGACATAACAAAAGAAGACTTTTTAATAGAGGAGGGTCAAAGGATCCCTTACCTATTTGGTAACTTACAAAACATACACCACATGAAAGAAGGATCATACAATGAAGATGTAAATACTAATAAATGAAATTATATTACAAAAAGATTAAAATAATTGGATGTACATACACTACACAAATGGAAATATTGGAAAATATAGGATGAATCTCACGGGAATAAAAAGTGAGATGAAACCCTTAAACACGTCGTAATCAACTGAGTTGTTTGACCAAAAGTTAATACCCACCAAATAAATCAATTAATACAATGAATATAATTAGAATCATGATAATATATATCAAATGTTAGTACACTATAAACCACATGCAATGAATAAGTGGCTTACAATGGAAATCGCACAGAATTAAAAGTGAGATAAGAAATCTTTTTACCTCGTGTCCGACTTGACTCAATCATTCTTTAATCTCCTGAATAATAAACTAAATTTAATTTCTACTTTCTTAAGAACATTTTTCAATTTTATTATTCCTTTTATAACACTTGTTATAAACATTATGTAATCATTTAAGTTAATAATGTTTGTTTTGGCGATATTTGTACTTGAGTCAAAAATAGACATCCTATAATTACATGTTGATCATGTTGTCAAAGTTTCGTTATATCCAGAATGATATTAATGATTTAGATATAATATATATCATATACATTCAGTATATACATGTATTTATAATAGTACATAACATTTAGAGGTAAGAAATGGAATTCACCATTCATGGAGATGGTAAGTCGTACGTACGCATGAACTCTACTTTCATTTCTATTTCTTATTTTAATGGAATTAAAACATAATGATACAAAGGTATATTATAATTATAGTATAATATCATATATAATATCATTAACTCTATCCTTTATACATCCCTTATAAGGAATTAATGAGTCACATCACTTTGAGGGGGTGGTAGTCCGCACTTCCTCTAATGAGATTATTGTATTTACCCACTATGGAAACCATAAATGTATGATATAAATGGAAAATACAGAAGAATAAAGAAAACATAAACATCATATATATCATATATAAATATATTTCTATCATAATGGCCACAATGAGAGGCGGTAGAAGGTAATTGAACAATCATCATTTCGTGAGGTGTTAGTTTTCCATCCGCAGAAACATTATGTTCTTGACCCATTAGATGGTGATGTGTGTAAGTGTAGTTAGAATACTTCACATAAAAAAATCCAAGTATATTGATGATACTGGTGTTATAACAAAAGAAAGGAATAAAAGATTATATGGGTTGGAGAAGTAAAATAAAATAAAACAAATTAAGAGAAATGGTTACCTTTAATTTAGGTAACTCCCTTTGGTTTGAACCAAATAACTTATTGAAGTGCCTAATGGATAAAGTATGGATTCTAGGAGAAGGATACAGATGTAGGGAGCTTAATTAGGCAGATTTTGGATGAGCCAAAAGGCTTGAGATGTGTGTGGAATTGCATATAAGTGGTCTCCTTTTATAAGGAGGAGGAGGGACACTTTAGGAAAGTGTGAAAACATTATTTTATTATAAACTTATCTTCAGTTAAAAAAGGTCAAAAAGACATTAATTTCGAATATAAGATGACTAATATTCGAAATTAAATCATACAATAGGAGTTGGATTGGTTTTGGATATTATTTTAGTCTTTGTAATCTAACCAATTTAAATCATTTATTAATTAGGTAAACACTGCTTCATTATTGTGTCATAATGATTTTAATTATTTGCTGTCTAAAAATTATAAAAAAAATACTATCATGTATTAAATATATTTATCTGTCTAAATAATATTTATAGTCGAAAATATGACTTATATAACACCATCTAAAAATTAATTTACTATAAGATATTTGTTTTTTTTTTCATTTTTGCCTTTAAATTATGTTAATTAATCTATATTGTCATTATCACTCCCAAATGGCACAATCGGGTCCTAAAATCAACCCAAAGATATCCATGGTCGTAAATTACTCAAACAATATTGTTTGGACAAGTGTTAAGTTAATTTTGAACTATTATAATATTCTTTTTACCTTGAATGGCATTATTTATCTTTAATCGCGGTAAATTAAAGTCAAAAGTTACCATTCAGCAAAAATTATTTTCAACTTATTGAACCACATTTTACTTCTTGATAATAACCATGTATGTCGGATTTTCGAAATTCAATTCACAAAAGTGGTAAAGTTTCATTTAAATGAAAAAGTCAGTTTTTTCCAACTACCACTAAGTGGTTTCACTATTCATAAAAAATTGATGTTTTTCAGAAAAATACCAAAAATAATAATCTTAAGCTATATTTGATATTCCAAATTCAAAAATTATGTCTATTTTTTCAAATTAAAAACATAGAAGTGGCATTAATTAATTTTAAAATTAGTTCCCGTTATCCAAACAAATAGCATGTTTTTAAGAAACAATAACTATCAAAAGATTGATACTTGTTTATGTTCAATTTCAACGTGAAATTAATTCCAATGACCACCATTAGAATAAATGCTAAAAATATATTTTAATTTCACTTTAAAACCAATTAAAAATATAATATAACCATATAAATAAATTATATTAAAAGGAAATTTTGAATTAAAATACAATATTTTTCAGTATTCATTAACAAATGGACTTTATCAGAAAAATTCCAAAAAATTACACAACGTAAAATTTGATGTCCCCAGTCTAAATAAGGATTTTCTTTTTGGACATAGAGAATGTATTAAAGTGTCCAAAACTAGATTTAAAATGGGTTCTCCATTAAAAGGCGATAAATTGGCCTTTTAATATAAATTATCCTTTAAATTAGATTCATTCACATTTTAAGCCTATAACTTTTATTGGAAAAATGTAAATAAATTTAACAAACATGTATATTCATATTGTAGTTAGTTTTGTTCATTCCCGCCAATACAACGGCTGGGAGTTAACTACCGTTTAAAAAATAATATATTATTAGTGTGCAATGTAAGATTTCAAAGAAACCCATTGTTGTGTATTGGGTACGCAATCGAACATAGAAACCCTTTTAAAGTAAAATTAATATTTAATTCAAAAAATTAATAAATATGAAAATTCATATTCTTTATTTACCTGGGATGTTACATCCTTCCCCCCTTTTGGGAATTGCATCCTCACAATTTTAAAATTTTGGCTCGGAAACATTATTAAAAGTCCCATATCAGAAAAAAAGAGTCAGTAAAACTATCTCTATAAAAGAAATAAAGAGAAGCACAATGGTCACCCTAGTTAACCCATACTAAGATTCCATGAAAACATGGATGTGGAGAAGAAAACAACGGGTCAAGTTATGATGGAGAGTGATAGGAAACAAGATTTGGAGAAAGTTAACCATAAAAAAATCACAAATATTTGATGTGTGTAAACGATCATTGATTAGCCTATAAGAAACATATACCAAAAACCATTTTGTTTTATGTTCTTTTTTATAATTTTGAGGAATTCATCTTCTGCATAGAATAAAAACATAAGGAAATATACTTTCCTTGAAGTAGAGTTTCATCTTTAAATAATTTTCTACCAAAACTAATCATTTATCTAAACAATGAGCATTCAAAAAGGATTGTTTACATCAAAAGCACAAGAATCATCTTCTAGAGAATCACATAATCCACAAAAGGAGAACTATCTATTTACCTTGTATTTACACATCAACTAAAACCAAATTTTTTGAACAAGATCAGATAATCACCAAAAGGATAATCCTTTATAAAAATAAATACTACTCTTAATCTCCAATATTCATCAAAAAGAACCCAAGGTTCAAGAAAGACCATTAAGTTAATAGTTATCCTTAAAAAATTTCAAAGTAATCCAAACTAAGATTGAAACCCAAATAACTAAAGGATTTATTCACATAGTCTTCCAAGGTAAATCTTAACATTTATTTCTAATTAACATCAGTTACTATAAAAGTATCATACAGAAATGTAATTAACCTAATCACACATCCTCCATGATAGGATAATCATTTCCACATATAACCCAAAATGAACATATTCCTGATTCATAAGATCATCTAACTAAAAAAATTAGTCATACTAACCAGGGACTTCACGTAGTCTAGTCTCACACTTTGGTTGTGTGTTCGATTCACATAGCATTGTCTGACGCGACGAGGTGTCACACGGTTTGCGTGTTGTCCCTTTTTAAAAACTACATAATTTTATAACATTCCCAAAAAGAGATAAATTTATCAAAAATAACCATAACATAATTTAACCACAATGTTTTTCTAATAACATTCATTTTGCATCCCAAAAATGTATTAACCTATAATTTCCTCAAATTCAAGTATCATATAATCCCAAATGGTTCATTATAACAACATCCACAAAAGAAAATATAAGTATTCCTTGAATAAAATTTTCATATATCAAATATCAGGGTTACACATACTATAAAATGTCATCTAATGAAATCCCATCATCAGAAGAGCCTTGATACTTTTAAGCATTTAACCATCCTAAATTCTACCATAACTCTTGAATCCCTTATATGTTGACTTCTTACTCATTCAACATTCTTCAAGATCCATTAACCATTCATATACAAATTTATCTGAAATACTTATTCCCTACAAACAAAATCACAAATCATATCCTATGATTCATTAATGTCAAATCAAATGTTAAGAAATAATCCATACCTTTCATTGGTCATTGTCAGTTTATTCATCCTCAATCAAAATGGAATTAGGTATTTGTAAATAAATTTTTGAATGATCCTGGTGATCCAATTCCTGGAACTTCTTCGTAGGACATGTTTTTGTATAATGACCATACACACAACATTTAAAACATTCAATTGATCCCTCAAAAAATAACTTCGTTTCCTTTCCTAGAGTCAACTGGATGCTTCCTTTTTCCATGATAGGTTATGGCTTTATGACCATCATTTACACATCTATAGCATCTTATCATCCCTTTGAAGCATTTTCCTAGGTGTTTCTTTCTACATCCTTGACACAAAGGTTTTTGAACATACTTACCTTTATAATTATTAATAGAACTTCTGTAGGGATTTGTTTCTCACATATATAATTCTTTATAAAGATCACTAAGGTTCAAGTGGTCAATTCTGACTCTAGATAGTTGGCTGAGAATAACCACAAGTGTTCTCATTGCCACTCCCATATCATTCAGTTTCTCGTTTAGAAAACCGTCACAATTTTCTTTACATCCACTATTAAATTGGTGCCTGCTATATCCAGCCAATTACTAAAACCAAAAAGCTTAGTGTGAGTATATCAGTAAAATCATCATATAATATCTTATGAGGAGGTTCAAAACTAAGATATACTTATTTGCATTATCTTAAACTCATTCGCTTTATCTAAAAAAACTATGATGCTTTCAGAAATCCTTACCATTATGGTAATGTCACTTATACTTAATGAATTACCTACCTCTAATGTTATCTAAAATGACCTCAGACACCAACTATAAGGACCCGGCCATAATCATTACATAATCTTGAATTAAATGAATAATTCACATTGGGGATATTTTCAGGTTTGGAGATTTAGAGAATTATACCATAACTATTACATAACAATTTGAATATTACAATTAGACACTACTACTCAGTATCCATTTTTTCATAAAATTAAAACTCTTAAAAAGACACATGTCTAGTTCCATGTTTTAGATAGCATGACTCTTCCTTGATCACATCCTTGAACATATTAATCTTTAATTCCAGTGGAAAACATTTCAAAAACTTTGGATGAGCATAAAAAACTCAGTAAGGGTTATAAAATAAGTAAGGAAAACATTATCCCAACAATAAATACAAATCCATGAAACCATACTTTTCAATCATAACATACCTTATGAAATCATAAGATTTATGAATAATAAACACAAATCATAAATCATAAATTTTACTTATAGAATCCATATCAAACTTACATTGCATCTATCATAGCTACGTAGGGAGTTACACTTGGAATATCCATCACAATATATTCCCTAAATCTCTTAGGATAAACATCACATTTACCACTGTCATGTTACCCAATGCATTGGAGAGCTATCTCGTGATCACCCGCCCTAGGTTTATCACAGAACCACCTGTATGTGTAAACAATGCCCAATAACCATAACATAATCATAACATGTAACACATGTATAAAAAACGATAACATTTCCACATTCCAATATGTCAAATCAAGATATTGAAATAAACAATTTTTTATCAAATCATTTTTAAAACCTTTTAAAAAGAGATTTTTGAATCAAAGTGTCCCATACCACTTGGAATATTTTAAATGAATTATCATTTGGAAACATTAATGTCCATATAAATAAATCATATAATCCATATTGAAAACATGGACATTAATGAGAAATATTTCGATGAATAAATCTTTAAAACTTTTAAAATGATATTTTAGTTCAAGAGTTTTTATAACAAAAAGAGATACGCTTGAATACAAATCATTTAAGAATATCTTTTAATCAGAACATTATAATATCATTAAAATAAATGGATCCATGATATAATATGTCAAAGGACAGTATAAAAACCATATAATAGTGAATTTGTGCATAAAAACAATGAAGTCTTAGTAGAAATGTAAATTGGGATGAAATCCCTTATAAAGATGGTATCAATAAAATAAGGATAAATCAATCACATAATTATTTGTAAAAAATATAAATATATCCAATATAAGTGGATATTATATATACAATAATCATAGGTTATTCACACATATTCATAGGATGACATATTCAATAAGTACAAGTTGAACCCAAAGAATTGAAATTGGGTTAAGAAGTTCCCTAGTAAAAATTCAACAGCCTAACAACGTCACTATAAAATTAAGAAAATGAGTTCATGGGATAAAATGGGTATATCATCACATGGAAATAATTTTTACATCAATGAGGATATATAAGGACATATCCCAACATAATAAGATGTAAATTAAAAGACATAACAAAATAAGACTTTTTAATAGAGGGGGGTCAAAGGTTCCCTTACTGATTTGGTGACATACAAAACATAAACCACATGAATGAAGGATCAAACAACTAAGATGGAAATATGCATAAATGAAATTATATTACACAAAGATTAAATAATTGTCAGTACATACACCACACAAAAGGAAATAGTGGCAAATATAGCATGAATCTCACGGGAATAAAAAGTGAGATGAAACCCTTTACCACGTCATAATCAACTGAGTTGTTTGACCAAATGTTAATAACCACCCAATGAATCATAGAATAACATGAATATAATGAAAATCATGATAATATATATCAAATTACAGTACACTATAAACCATATTCAATGAATAAGTGGCTTACAATGGAAATCTCATAGAATTAAAAGTGAGATAAGAAATCTCATTACCTCGTGTCTGATATGACTCGATCATTCTTTAATCTCCTGAATAATAAACTAAAGTTAATTTAAACTATCTTAAGAACCTTTTTAAAGTTTATTATTCCTTTTATATTACTTATTACTATTTTATTAACATTATGTAATCATTTATGTTAATAATGTTCGTTTTGTCGATATTTGGTACTTGAGTCAAAAATGGACTTCTTATAATTACATGTTGTTCATGTGGCCAAAGGATCATTATATCCAGAATTATATTTATGATTTATATATCATATTTATCATATATATCCAGTATATACATGTATTTAAAATAGTAGATAACATTTAGAGGTAAGAAATGAAATGCACCGTTCATGGGGACAGTAAGTCATACGTACTCATGAACGCTACTTTCATTTCTATTTCTTATTTTAATGGAATTAAAACATAATGATACATAGGTATATTATAATTCCAATTTAATATCATATATTATATAATTATCTCTATCATTTATACATCCCACATAAGGCATCAATGAGTCACATCCCTTTGATGGGGCAGTAGTCTGCACTTCCTCAAATGAGATTATCATATTTACCCACAATAGAAACCATAAAGGTATGATATAAATAGAAAATACATAAGCATAAATAAACTATAAACATAATATATATCATATATGAATACAGTTCCATCATAATTTCCACCATGAGAGGCGGTAGGAGGTAATTGAACAATCATCATTTCGTGAGGCGTTAGTTTGCCATCCACAGAAACATTATGTTATTTACCCATTAGATAGAGACCTGTGTAAGTTTATTTCGAATACATATCATAAAAACATAATAGTATGTTGAGGATACAGTTTTTGTTACAAAAGAAAGGAATAAAAGAGTTTAGGGGTTGTAGAAGTAAAATAAAAGAAAACAAATTAAGAGAAATCGTTGCCTTTAATTTTGGTAACTCCATTTGGTTTGAACCAAAGGACTTCTTGAAGTTCCTTATGAATAAGGTAAGTCTTCTAGGAGAAGGATAAGGATGTAGGGAGATTAATTGGGTAGAGTTTGGATTATCTAAAATTCTTGAGAGGTGTGTGGAATTGCATAGAATTGGTCTCCTTTTATATTGGGGGGGGGAGGGGCTCTTTAGGAAAGTGTGAAAACATTTTTTTATTATAAACTAATATTGGGTTTCAAAAGGTCCAAAAAAATTAATTTAAAATATAGGATGACTCATATTAGAAATAAAATCATCAAATTGGAATTGGACAGGTTTTGGATATTATTTTAGTCTTTATAATCTTATTTATTTAAATCATTTATAAATGAGGTAAACACTACATCATTATTATGTCATAAATAATTTAAATTATTCAATGTATAAAAATTAAATAAAAATACTATAATTTAAGAAATCTTTTATGCTTTATAAAAAATATTTATAGTAGAAAATATGACTTATATTACACCATATAAAAATTAATTTATTAAAAGATATTTTCTTTTGTCATTTTTGCCTTTACTTTTAGTTAATTAATCCAAATTGTCATTATCACTCCCAAGTAGCTCAATGGGGTCGAAAAATCGACCCAAAGATGCCAATGGTCTTAAATGACTCAACCAATAAGGTTTGGAAAAGATTTAAGGTAATTTGGAATTATTATAATATTCTTTTTACCTAGAATGACCTTATTTACCTTTAACCGCTGTAAATAAAAGTCAAAAGTTATTATTCACCAAAAATTAATTTCATCGTATTGAACCACATTTTACTTCTCGATAACAACCATGTATGTGGGATTTTCGAAATTAAATTCACAGAAGTGGAAAAATTTCATTTAAATGAAGAATTCTGTATTTTTCAACTACCACTAAGTGGTTTCACTATTTATCAAAAATTTATGTTTTTCAGAAAAATACCAAAAATTCATCCTAAGATATATTTGAAATTCTGAATTCAAAAATGATGTCTATTTCTCCAAATTAAAAACATAGAATATGCATTAATTAATTTTAAAATTAATTCCCTTTATCAAAACAAATTGCGTGTTTTTTAAAAAACAATAACTATCAAAAGATTGATACTTGTTTATGTCCAATTTCAAAGTGAAATTAATTCCAATGAAAAAAATTAGATTAAATGGTAAAAATATATTTTAATTTCACTTTAAAACCAATTAAAAATATAATCTAATGATATAAATAAATTAATATAAAAGGCACCTTTGAATTAAAATACAATATTTTCACTATTCATTAGAAAATGAACATTATCAGAAAAATTCCAAAATTTTACACCAAGTAAATTTTTATGTCCCCATTATAAAGAATGATTTTATTTGGTCATATAAAATAAATTAAAGTGACCAAAAATATATATAAAAAGGGTTCTCCATTAAAAGGCGATAAATCGGCTTTTTAATGTAAATTATGCTTAAGATTAGATTCACTTTCATTTTAATCCTCTAACATTTATTAGATAAATGTAAATAAATTTAACAAACATGTATAATAATATTGTAGTTAGTTTCATTCATTCCTGCCAATACAATGGCTAGGAGTTAACTACCGTTTAAAATAATAATATATTATTAGTGGGCAATGTAAGATTTCAAAAAAAACCTGTTGTTGTGTATGAGCTACACTATCGAACATAGCAACCCATTAAAATTAAAATTAACATTCAATTCAAAAAAATAATAAATAGGAAAAATTCATATTATTTATTTACCTAGGATATTACCTATCCCCTGGGTTTTAGGATGAGGCTAAAGTGTCGAAAGAATGAAAATATGTTATCTATGTAGTGTATAAAACCTACAGATCATGCATGATTCATGAAAGGAATTCAAGTTTCACATTTTGAATCCTTCTACTTTCATTTATTCCCAAAAAAAAATTTCCTTGTTTAAATAAATCCCAATCAACACATTCATGATGTGAACATGTTTTACGGATTGTAAAATTTTCATGCTCTAAATGACACCCAAATAATTTTCCCGTTATTGGATTCACGTCATGTACCCAATCCATGACGTGAATGTGTCTAGAAGGTAGTGAATAATCCACGTTCTTTAAAAAATCTCCCAATCAACTCTAGTTACCTAAAACCTAAAAAAAACTTTTATGAATTTAAATATAGGAACCTTTTTAACTGTGATGTTACAAATTTTAAGGTAATGCATTAGCACTAATATATTGTGATCTTAGAAAACATCATTTAAACGAAATGCAAAGTATGATTGTTTCATATGGGATGAGAAAGGAATGAATCATAAATAATAATTGTTCAAATGAGAAGAAAATTTCATTCAATGAATTGAGTATCAAAAAGTCATAATAGAAAATTAAGAAGGTGTAGATAAATTTTGAAATTTCCATTCAAATGAAGATATCAATTTTAAAGAAAAAAAACTCATGTAACTCTTTTCAAGAGGTGTATAAAAAGGAAATGGTATATTTCATGGAAAGTTACCCTTAAGATATTTTTTCTAAGGGTATATTTGAAACTATAATAAATTTCCAAATATAGAATAATATGAAAGTGGAGATGAACGGGAATCCTCTCATGTAGTTTTAATAAAGAATTAATAGAATTTTAAAAGGATGAAGTTGTTATAAAGTTGAATAAATTGTTATATTGGTGTAGAACATTTTTTGGATGATTTTTGGAAAATCACTAATGGCCCATAGTACACACCAGCCCATAACTCCCAATGTTTGACCCAACAGTAGAGGATTTCTCTAATGACACTGATAGGGAACTATAGTAGTGAGAACGTAGTGTAGAAGCTTGTGATAATAGTACTATAGCCATGTTGAATTTCCTTCACTACTACTGTAGCATCACGAACATGAGTAAATGTGACACAGAAGTATAGTGGACTTAGTTTTTGGGAACCATAACAATAAAAGTAAATATTCACTTCATTTCATTAAGATATCATTTGAGATATGGTTTCATGCACTCTAAAAATTTACACATTAATATTTCTCCAAAACAGAGTGAAGTTATTATTTCTCTCAGTGGATATATAAATTATTCCTGAACCACATAAATCATTGTGTACAACTTCTTATTTAACATCAGTTTTCCCATTTTCACATTTTTTATGAATCGTTGATACATTATTTCTCCACATGATTCTATAATGGAAATATCCACCCTCTTATGAAGATAAAGATTTATATGTATAAGAATGATGAAACATCATGTGATGACAATGATATTGGTTGTTTCTAAATATGTAGGGGATAGAATACTTTCATTGATTTTCTTGAATATCAAAGTGTAATGTTTTAGTGAAGACTTAATTAAAGATGAGGATTCATCAAGAAATGGTGAAGAGGTACATGAAATATTATTTTTCATTTAAAATGATGAATTTAACAAGTGAATGTATAATTTTTTTCAATTGGATAATTAAATAAAGAAATTAAATAATTCAACTGATCAGGATAAATTTGATAATGTTGAATTCAGAAATAATGACACTAGGTTGCTCAAAAGTGTTAAAAAGGTAATAGACTTACTCTATAAGGAGAAGACGAAATATGATTTAATAAATGTGAATATTATTGAATATTAGAAATAGATAAAAAATTTCAATCTGTATTTTATAGAAAATGAAAATTTCATCCCAAAAAATGGTATGATTTTTCTAATTCCAAGCATCGAGTGAGAGTTTTTTTAATGAAAGAGAAATATTTTTATCACTTATGAGATATATTAACAATTCTCAAATCAATAATAATCTATCAAGTCATTCATAAATATAATTTAAATATAGGATATATGGTTGCCTCCTATAACTGTGAGTGAAAGTGAAGAAAATTATACAAGTAAAGACAATAAAGAATATATTTTATTCTATAAAGTCTAAATTTAAATGAAAATTTTATATTTTTTGTGAATATAAAAATTTGGGGAAAATATAAAAAATTAATAATAACACGTTTCAAGAATAATGGATTTTTGATTCATTAAATAGAGCTTCCAAAATAATTTTAATGAGTTGAATTTTAAAGAAGTATTTTTGCCGTATATTCACGTAGTTCAGGAAGAAGATTGAAATGTTATGGTCATGGATGGTTTTGTAAAGGATATGAGAATATGAATAAATTTTTCTAGATTAGAGGATTTATATTTCCATATATGATGATTGATGTAAGGAATTCATGATGTGGGATATTTCCTATATAAACAAATAAATTTAAGAATAAGTTTATTGACCAATAAGGTATGGAGTCGAGGAACCCTTTTGACGACTTAAATAAACTGTGTAGGAGATTTGGACAGAAATTTAATACTAATAAATATTTTATATTGATACTACTAGTTAAAAAGTTTAAATTATAACATCCTATAATATTATTTGGTGGGAATAAAAAAATGAAACATTGAAGAAGGGTATTCCTCACAAAAATAAAAATGATTTTGACTATATAATAGATATTATTGACAGTAAAATGGGTTTCAAAATTAATAACTATAAAAATGATAAACATGTGTTCTCAAGAACAATAAATCATATAATGAAAAAATAATAAGTTATTTCCATTTTAGGAAAACAATGTCAAAATTCTGAAATTGATAAGGAAAAGAGTAGCATGAATAAAAAAACATTAGGATTTTATATTACTGAAATGAATAAGAGGATTAGTTATCCCAAAATAAAATAGTAGTTAAAGAATAATATGATTGATTGTTTTTTTTACAAAAACAGAAATTGGACACCATTCTATTGAGGTTAATGAATAATTATCAACCTTCATTTATCATAGGCTAAGGTATGCTTATTATTTCATCTCTCTGACATGTTCTTTAAATTATTTTCATCACAAGGTTAGAAAGGAAATATAAATATCAATTAATATTTATTTAGTTGTATGTATTAAAATGGGGATATCATTAATATTTTGGAGATTCAAATCGTATGCGTTTAACCTAATATTGGATAGAGATATTTTAATGGGGATCATGTTTTTAGAGGGTGTTTTTAAAAGGGTTATTCTATGAATTAACTTGTGGTGAGACTTTTTTTGTGATATTTTAACTATTCAATCAAGTTTGGTTATAATATTTTATAGAGTTTTATTATACTAGATCAAATTATATATTTTTTTTAATAATAGTTATTCTCATTTATCATAAATATGAATCAATAAATGTAAAGGAATGAATATAAGTCAATTTTTGAGATTAGATGATTTTATTATTCAATGTTCAAATTTCCAATACAATTTTTTCTCACATTAGAGTATAATTAATGAATTATTTTTTTTTCTATATGTGATGAGTCTGAAATTGATTTATTTTCTATTTTTGAAAAAAAAACAAGTGGTGATGTTTTGAAATAAATATATGTTTTGATAGAATGTTGATCCAATTAATGATGAAAGAAACTAAAATATGAAGCTGAAGTAGACTTGTTTATCTTGTGGTTTTTTTTACACAAGAATAATTGGATAATAATTATTAGATATATTTATTATGTTATATTTTTGTGTCAATATATATATCATATTCAATGTTAAACAAAATAAATTATATTTTTTGCGGTGAATATTTTCTTGAACTGTTATGGTATTTGAAAATTGTATATGGTTAATTGGAATCATTCAAGTGGTTTTTAATGTTTATTAGAATTGATTTTGATAAAATGATATTAAATGAGTAATAAAAGTATTTTGGATTAAAAATTATAAATATATAGAACTAATGGGTGATATATAACATTTATGATTCATATATATTATAGCACCAACTTTAGTAATTATAAATATACCAATTTAGTTTTATATTTATTATGAAATGCCTATCTCTAAAATAACTCCTACCACTATTTCTTATAAATTTTAGTGTTATCGTGACAAACCATGTGTATTTGTATCCTTGAACTAATTGAATTACATCTTGATTCCATTCCCTCAAAAGAGAAGTGCTTCCCTATAATAGAAATATAAATAATGACTTGATTAATACCATTCTCACTTAGGGATAGATATATCTGAAGTATTTTTTAGGATAAATAACTAATATTCCCATTGTGTTTACTTGATGAAAATTTATTTATAAAATAATATTTAATATATTATTTTCATCAAAACATTAGAAGCTATAAAATAATGTTTTTTTCTTATTATTACTTTTATGGTCTCTATTAGTCATTATAGATGGGATATGGTTTGATTGATAACACATCAATTTGATAATCATATCTCAAAAGGAGAAATTAATGACTTTAAAAACTTATATAATTTATAATCAATTATCCATTTTATACCATCGTCATTATTATTTGTATAAGAGTATATGAGTTTATAAATAACTTCACTCAAAATATTAAATATCAATGAATTCTTGGATAAGATATCATTTGAAAAACCTATATGGAGAATATTATATCATTTAACAATTATATCACTAATCAATTTTGTATTCCAAAAATATCTTAATGTAATCTTACAATGTATATGAACATACCTCTATAATCTCACTCTAATTTTTCAAAAATATCGTTCTAAATTTATTCAATAATATTTTTTTTGTAAATTTGACAAAATAAATAATGGTTTATTTATCAAAAAATTTACATGTCAAATACATAAAAGTTTTATCTTCCAATATTCTAAACACCCTTCATGATATATTCATTAAAAATAATATTAGTTTTATCAGAGAAGGAATTATCTATTCACAAATGGGTATTATTTAAGTCTTTTATTATCTATTACCACAAAATATATTTTTATTAAAAGACACTTTTATGGATAAAATGTGGAAAATGATACAGTACAAACAATCCATTAGACACTTCAACACATAAAAAGTTTATCAAATACCACCTTGAAACCATTTTACTTAACTTCCTCAAACAATTTATAAAAAAGAGTTGTTACCTTTTTTTAGGATTTTCCCTGATAATGTCCTCAAAATGAAAATCTAGATTACTCCATGCTCGGGAGAACTCTTCCTCAACTATTTTCTTGTTGTTGAAACCTTTGACTAGAATTAGGTGATATTTTCAAATCCACTCTATTTTCTCCTTGTTCATGTCTACTTGAACTAATGTTTCTTGCATCCTTTCTACAACCACAGCAGAAGCACGTATGGCTACCTACTTCTCTTCCATTTCTTCCTCAGATTGTAACATCAAATTCCATGGATATTCCATGGCCACAGCCTCTCTTTCTGGATCCCCTTGAATCCCCCACTCTCCCACCTTAGCAGTTGAAATTGGTTCCCTATCATTCACCTCTACTCCTTCTATACCAACCATACTAGTTCTTTCCTCACACTGCGGACTAGGGTTTACCGTCGGTGCCACCTCCTATGAATGTAGTTGAAGCTCCTCTTGTCGATAGCTTTTCTTCAAGGGTGCATTCTCTTGGTTTTTATATTCATAATCCAATGATTTTTGGCCTTCTACTCCCTCCACTGGCTGGATCTAGAGCTCCTTGGGTATCCCCCCTTTTTTGTCCGACCTAATATCCATCGGTCGTGGAAGGTAGGAGTAGTCCTTGTGCCCCTTCAGATTCAGCTTCATAGAAACATTACAGCACCCCAAGTCCCTATTCTCATTGTTCCCTTTCTTTCTTCTTTGGATGTGAAAGTCTTTTCACACTCCTCCCAAGCCATTATCATCAAAAAGCTCCTCTCACCCTCATAATCTGCCTCGGATGGACCCTTAGAATTACCCTCAGATTCTCCTTCATTGCTCAATCTTCCAAATCAGTTCTTGAGGTTAATGAAGGAGAGAGTTTCCATCATATTGGAGACATTATTGGTATCCAGTTTCCTACGTACCCCATGTGAAGATTGATCGCACTCATGGCATGCCTTCGACTTGATCTCACCAAGAGACACCCTACTAGAGTTCCTACTTCTTTCATATAGCATTGACATAGTGTACGTACATGGAGCCACTACTGCAAAAGATGGACCAGTTGCACCGGTAGGTCTAGCAGACTCCCTCGGAGCCTGATTAGGTGCATTGCGAGTGCCCAAAATTACTATATCCACTCCACTGGCCTGGGTTCCCCCATCCATACTGCTAGGAAGGCCAACCAGATCACTCCACAACCTTTTGAATACTTCCACAACACTATGACCTGAAGGGGAGGCCATAGAAGGTTTATGCATTCTGTCTCCACCTGAGAACATATTATACTCTGTCTCAATATTCTATTTACCAAATCCTGCAAACCCTGCACCAGACGCTACAGCAAGAGAAAGGCACTAAAAACATTCATCATGTACCTCCAGAACAACTCCATGTTGCCTAGACCTTCACCAGCAGATCTCTAGATTATGTCCCATTATCTTACACGAAGAATAATATTCACTCAAATATTCAAAGATGACATACTACTTGTATTGAATTTCTTCTCCCAAAAGAATATAGAAAGCATCAATAGGTTCCTTCAAGACATCCACTTTGATACAAACACTCGGGGAAATCAGGTGGCTCACTGTGCGGGTCCGACTATCATAATATAGGATAAACCCAACCAAATTTCCAAGAAACATAAGGATGGAGGGATTTTGAAAGGGATGTGGGAGTTCTGGGAAACATACCCAAATTTCCATCTTATAAGGGTATCATTTCATGTGAAATTTATATGACCATTTGAAGAGGAAGAAATGAGTGCCAACATAGAAGCAAGGTGTTCTTGACCACGCATGAATCAGATCATCCTTGGAGGTGAAGCAGATCATTATATTTCCGGAGTCGAGTATATCAACCATGACTCGCTCTTGTAAACCCTGTAATTCGAAAATCCAGTGATCAAAGAAGTCCACCGATGACTGGCATCTCTTGAATCACCCAGTTAAGGTCAGGTCCTGTATGGAGGATTCCTCTGTAATTTAGTATGATATGAAATAAAAATATTCATTTAAAATAAGAAATAATGTATCAATGAATATAGAAATTGACATTGAGATAAATATTTTAGTGAAAATAAATACAAAAAAAGTCTTAAAATAATCATTCCAATAGAAAATATTGATTTTAAGATATTATTTGGTAGATTTATGATTCATGCCCCTTTAGTATAGTAATGATCAGCCATATTTCATGTCATGTTTTTATCTTATTTGTTTTCTATTTTTGGATAAAAATATGAGAATCACATTTAGTATTTATATCCTAATAATTGAATTGGAAATATTACATGAAATGATGAATTTACATAAAGTAAATTATTATAGCTTTTTATTCTTCAATTCATTACAGTTCCTATTTCAGTGATATTTTATTTCAAAAGCTATGAAAATATCATTGTTACTTTTCTATATCTATGAATCATTTCCCACATTGATGGATGTTACCAATGAATTCATATTTTCATAGGATTTTTAAACTCTCCCACACTTGTTTCACCATAAGGTGGAAATAACTATATTCCAACCAATACCTGTTGAAATGATAAAGCATAGTCAAAATATTCTTAAGTGGATTCTATATACTTTTCTTGTTAATGTTCTTAATGAATATTGATAATATTATGGGTAAGAATGATAATAAGAGATAAATGGATAATTTATTATCCATATAGAAGCCTAACCTCACTAAAAATTTGATATAATTAAACATTTGAATTTCATAAAGACATTCTATGTATCTATATTCTAGTTTACATTTGTATAGTTTTGTTATGAAATTGTTTATCCTTGGCATCTATTTATCCTTTTAATGTTCGTTGATCCAAGATATCATGATATATTAATCCATGTCATGTTATTTAATATTCAAGTCTCTATATATAGCTGATAACATAATACAATGAATAATGAACATATTCTCTATGTGCCTTATATAATTATTCTATTCACCCTCACTGGCTCCCTGATGTTTCGAATCAATAATAGAGGACACCATGACATAAAAAATCATTCAATATAAGTGAAAAATAAAAAACCTTATACCACTATAGGATGCTTATGATGGTGATGCTATTTTTTTAATATAATACTAATCACAGTGTTTCTGTGTATTTTTTCCATTTTATATAATAAAAAATTAAAATTAATATTTCATTTAATTGATTACTGATTATTACGTATTAGAGTAATGAAGTAATTATTCTTTTAAAGTTTTGATCAAATACCAAAAACCCATACTATGGGACTTGATGTTTCGAGTTACTTGGATATTAAAGTTGAAAAGATCTATATTCCCATTTGAATATCCTATACAGAGGCCTTATCAAATTATTAAAATGTATTTAAGTGAAATATTATTTTCATCTACAAGAATATTTAGCGCCTTGATTTTTTGGCTGGACTCCCCAATCCTAAAATCCTAAACTTTTATTTCATTAACTCTTACCTCTATGTTACCCCATGTATTCATTATTCAATCAATCCTTATTCTAAACGTGGTTATATTGACCCAAAACTATTAATTGAACTCCATAATAAATGAAAATGTCAGTATGCGTGATTGACCAATACTTATTCTTAGTGTTTCATTCTAACTTTAGTGATGAAAGGTGATTTTATGACAT
Source organism: Viscum album (assembly GCA_963277665.1). NCBI lineage: Eukaryota > Viridiplantae > Streptophyta > Magnoliopsida > Santalales > Viscaceae > Viscum > Viscum album. The sequence goes on from OY728166.1 coordinate 307,779,176, forward strand.
AATATTTTCATTAAAATATTTCATTTTTCATATTCATAAAATATCTTGTATTTTATTCTTCACATTCTTGTTAATATTTTTTAGATCTTAAATAAATAATTAACCATGTCCAATGAATTATTTTATGAATTTTAAATATATTTTATCATGTTTGTTAAATTTTTATTTGATCTGGTCACATTTAATAATCCAAATAAATGATGTATCACATAAATAAATAAATAATATTTAACTAATAAAATAAAATTAATATATGATACAATCATGATCTTTTATATACCTTTAGTTTTATTAAGTGACGAAAAAAACTGTTACTATAGAATGAATAACTCCATGATCCGATGTATGGCTCAGGTTGCCTGATTTCTCCATTCTCTTATATATCTACTTGGTTAGATTCACCTTGACTTGGGTCTTAACCTATCTCATATCACTAAGAGTTCCATCCTTTACAAATCTCCACTCACTCACATGTGAGGGGTACTAGGGTTTTTGGGTAACATAATAAAACATGTGCATGTAGTATCATACATAAAAAAGAGTTAAGGAAGATTCATAGATCGTAGTATTTAATTCATAAATAAATTATCATATGGAAGAATTTTATAAATAATTGAATTAAATAAATAAATTCACAACACCAAAAGGAAATTTAAACTCATGTTTAATCACAAAATTCAATGAAACATGCACTTAATATTTCTTGTATTCATTTAAATTCATTCTAATTAAGATATAGAAACTATAATTAAAAAATAGACAAAAAAATAAATTAGTTAATTATTTATCTTAATATTAGTTAACAAAATTTAATAGGATATAATAAAATTCCCATACTATATTCTATTAAATAACATAAATAATACTAATATTATTCTTAAATTAAAAAATTACATGATTTGTACTCTAGAGGTAACATGTTGGGTACCTTCTGCATCACATTAAATCCATTTATGATATTTTATACTTATATAATGTGTCTTTCCACTCAAAATTTTGGGTGATACATGTTGTGTATGGTCTTGGTTGTGCACTATGTACTTACATTAAATGTATTCTTATATGGAATGTAATTATATTGACTACACATAATTTCATGGGTCAATACATATTTTCTATTTTGTGTGTATGAATTCATGGAATTCCATCACATATAAGGAATGTATCACTAGAAATTACCACGATGTACATAAATTCTATTATGACCATTGCATTTTGAGTTGTTTTTAAATATACAAGGAATTAATTATTTGTCAGGTATACCCACCCAATGAATTGAAAAAAACATATTGGTAAATGGTGTGGAATGAAATATTTCAAAAAATGTGTATAATAAGATGCATATAATATAGTTTGTGTATCGCATTAATTATACTACATGTTGACCCAAAAAATAGTCCTAAAATATTAGTGTCTACCTTTCATGGATAGAAAACATTTTTTAGTGTGTGTTCTTGCTAGTTACTTGTCGTGTAGTACAATTATGACTATGTTGGTTAGTGGGATGTCAATACATGGAGTGTAATTACACTTTTTATTAACCACATCGCTCTCCCTTATTTACAAAGAGTTGAAATCATGTGGGTTTTATATATTTTACACTATATACACATTGTGTTGTCCCTGTCAATCCATTTTTTGTGCTTGTTGTCAATATATGGTGTGTAATTATGTCACATATTAATTTTCATAGTAAGGCGAGCTTCATATAACAATCTCCTCGAATAGTTAACCATGAGTAAATTGCATGTAATTTATCATTACACATTGTGTATATTTGTTATGCTTCCAGTGACCTTGGTACCACAGAATGGGATCTTCAATCACTCTTTATGAAATTTAAATAATTTCTTGGATAAAAATTCATTTGAAAGTGTTATCCCAAAAATTATGCTTAGAAAAATGATCATTAATTGAAAACAAACAAATAAACATAGGAAATTTGAAAAAAAAAAGTAATGTATAATTAAAAATTATAATGTTAATATTTTAATACTACTTGAAGGTTCTAGTGTGTAGACAAAGCAGTTGGTGGGTGATTGATTTTGGGTTTTCATCTAATTTAATGGATAATTAGGGAGAACATGACAAACACAACCCCGTAATATCTTAGAAAGGATATTTCACATTTAATTTATAATTAATTTAAATTACGAATTTACAAAAACATAATAATCTCCTATATAATTTTTTTGACAGTCATTTCATGTTTTTGTTGTGAAGTAGAATCCTACTAAGGATGCTTCTAGGTGTATCCATACATATTTCATGAATCCTAAGATGAACATTTTGAATCTATGAGTACTTGAACAATGTTCTATATATGTTCTTGAGAGGGGGTGAATATCTCTTGGGTTGAGATAATTATAGAGTGTATATCATTGTTCACAATAATTCTCACTCTCTCTAAAATGATTAAATAAGGACATTATACAAAGGTTAAAAATATTTTATAATTGAACACATTACAATATGAAAATATTTATCTATGTAATATCCCATGTTAAATAATAATAATAATATTTATATTTTATCCAAATAAATTTTCTTATTTAAATTTAAATTCTTAAATAAATAAAAAATATTTCATTTAATGTATATAAAAAAAATTATATTCACATCTGGCCATGAACTAGACCAGTGCTCCATAGAATCTATTAAACATGGTATAATACAATATTATTAAAATATATATTATTTATTTAATAAATAAACAAATATTATGTTCACAATAATAATGAACTAATACATATTTTAATATTCAAATAACTAAATATATTTTTATTTTTATTTTTAATCATTAGTTGTGAATAAATAAATTTTAATTTATTACCTCTTTAATTAAACACATATATTATAAATTTTGATATCTCTTTATTGAATATTTATGACCAACATTACATGAATAATTATTACTCCATAACAAGAGAATAATATTTATTATTAATATTAAATTTAATGAAAATTTGAGAAACACTTATTATTTGACCCTTTGGGAACCTTTCCTAGAAGAATTTTTTAAGCTTATCTTATATTAAAGATCAATATCAAGAAACACCTGAAAGAAACCATAGATAAAAATTTCAAAAGCGAAATTTTAAAACTCATCCCACAAATGCTAATATGAACTTTTTAAAAAAAGGTTTGGGCCGAAGCCTTATTTTATTATTAAAGAAAAGAAAAAAACCTCGTTTAACTAGGTATAGGGAGACCCATTACATAGCCCAAAGGCCCAGTGGGCATGTAGCCCATTACATAGCCCATAGGCCAAAATTTTTGGCTTAAGGCCCATTCTATGAATAGTCACCTGGCTGTTACAGTACCCGCCGCCGCTATAGTGCCCTGTCACCGCTACAGTATCATGCCACCTAAGTGGTAATTTCATTAACCATATAATTGAAATAAGTATGGAAAATGTTGGTTCCACAATATTAATAAAATATCAATATATTTATGTTTCTGAAGTTATTATTTTTGGATCAATACCATAGATTTAAAAAAGGTATAGAAATAAATTATAATTCTTCAGGTAGTAAAATTTCCAATTAATTGGTAGACCTCCAATAAAACCCTTCTTAAATACCCGTATAATGTTTTTTAAAAAGAAAAAATCTATAATTTGAGTATGTAGATATTTATTATTGAATTTTTCATGTTTTTTGAAAGTTATATGGATCGATTTTTCCATATAAGTTAATACATGGTTTTCTCTTTTATATGGGAGTGAAGGGGAATAATTAAAATATATCCTAACTTCAGAATATTAAAAAGTTAGATTCAAGGATAAGCTTGATTAAATTGGATTATTATAAAATTACACTTGATTTAGAGTTAACATCAACTCATAAAATCATATTTCGAAATAAAAAATAAGTCATGTTAACCTTAATATCTTGGGGTTACCCTTGTTATCGCATTTTATTGTTAAACGTGGTAAGACTTTTTGCAGACATTAAGTGTTATAAATATAATTAAGTGGTTGAAATAAGGAAAAACATTATCTATGGACTACATTTTAGACCATATTTTATCAACCAAGTCCTATTTCAAGACTTCTATTCTTTTTATATCATATAATAAAATATTATATAAATACAATATCACTAACATTGTTTTTACTAATATTCATTTAATTTGATGATAATGTTTGTATGAAAATATATATTTGGAATATATACCCATTGATCATTAATTATACACTATAATTACCAATAATATTTATGTCATATAATAATTAATCGAATAAATATAACATTGGATGTTTTTAAAATCACTTACTATATATTTCATAATTCATGCAAAAGGAACTCCATTAGAGTTGTGTAAACATTTAAGGTAATAATAACCTCACCGAAAATATAAAATAATATAACATCATAATAATTAATTATTAATGTTTAAAATATAGTTTTATATTAATTCATTACATCTTCTTATCACATTGTGAGAAAATATGATAAATAAAAAGAAAGAGTGAAATTTCCAAATTTTATTTAATTAAGATAATATTATTTTATTTATCAAAGGAAACATTAATAAAATGACATATATTAGTTTTTAGTTTGTAAATAGTATAACTATTATCATACAATGAAAAAATTCAAGTATCAGTTACCTTTAAAGACTATTAATCATAAAATTAATATCGTTTTATCAAGTTTACCGTTATCAAAGTGTCAAATAATTACCAATGTTAATTTTTATAATGAAAAACATTAAATGGGGTTATTTAGAAAATTTGATATTAATTATTCCAATTTTTATCCATTTTCAAAATTCAATTTCTATAAATGAATAAATTAATTTTATTGTAAATGTGTCAAATCAATGAAAGATTATTATTAGAAATAGTTTTTATTTTCCGGAAATATAATATATATATATATATATATATTTAATATCTATTATTACTGTTTAATTAATTATATAACTCTGTATCAAATATACAAAATATGTCTTTATAAAAAACCCCAAATCGTATTGGAATTATCAATAACATTTTTAATAAAAAAAATTACAGTTTTACAAATATCAATACATTTTATTATTCATTAAAAAATAAATAATTTTAGAAAAATATTAAAAAATAAACATTTGGTAATATTTTAGTTATGATTTAAAATTTTATATAATTTTTTTTAAAAAAAATTATAATATATTTAAGAAATAATTAAAATATCTATGCACAATATATAATAAAATTACTTCTCAACAATAATGTACTTAGAAACCATAGAATAACATTTCTAAAAAAAATTATTATTGAATAATAATTAATCAATACATATGTAATAATTTCGAAAAATATAGATTTATTTCATATCCTGGTAACTCATATTCATATCCTACCATTAAAAAGGTAGGTTATCACGTTCGTATTTATATGACTAATTAATATAGTAATTCACAATCCAATTAAAGCGCATTCTTCTTTATTAAGAAATATAAAAGCATATTTCGCTTTTAAATTGAATTCTTGAGGTGTCACATTATCCCCATAAGATAAAGTTTCCTCTAAATATTTTAATTATCATTTACAATAATCTGTATATCATGATATAGTTATAAAATACCATGTGTTTTCTGTCGTGATAAACAATTTATATGTCACAAATAAAAAATATAGTATTTAAAAATAAATAGATTAAAAACTAATAATGAATCATTATAAGACTCATGGTTTTCCAAAAATATGGCTTCACATCTAAGAAATAATTTCCATATATGATTCGATAGATTTATATTTTTCTTTTTAAAGATGAGGAAATCATTTAATATCACTATAGAGAATATGAGATAACATTATTAGTTGTTTTCATCCCATTACATAAGATCAACATCAACCATTAGATGATATTAGATAAATTTTAACTTATATATCAGATCATAAACGGTGAAATGATTATTCATGACGAAATTTTGTAATTTATAATCACTAAAACATTATATTATTAGATCATGAAATCTAAAAAAATAATACATTCATTCTACAAAATAAATTTAAAAAAATTTATTAGGAAATATTACGAAATATGGATAAATATTCATATTATGAAATAATACATTGAACTCTATAACTTCACCAATAATAATTAAGGATTATTTTAAAACATTCAATAAATATTTAAATTATTATTCTTTAAAATATTTCTATCCAAATTCAAAAAAAAATCGGAATTATTTGATCATATACATTTTTGAAGACCATATTTATCATTTATCCATAAAAATGAATAAATATATAATGATTTCATATTCAAAACTAATGAATACCAGGACCATATATTTTTCTAGAATATTCAAATCCCACCCCCCAAATATCCTAAATATACGAAATATCACAATAAAATCACATATTCATCCATAAATTTCCCTGACCTTTTTCATTTACTAAAATCACTAACAATTTAATGTATTCCATAAATCATAAAATAAAATAAAATTTATCATAATTCAAAATTTCATGAACATAATATTCATTTATAATGTAAATAGTACTATGAAATTAACATTTCTAGAATGGATAATCTATTTATAATAACAAAGCATTATTATCTCAACATCATAGCCATATTAAGGGTTATTTAATCCAAAATCCCATTTTTTTTAAAAAAATATATCATTTAAACTCTATCACCATTCCAGTACCTTTCAAAATATTCTTTCAAATTATTAAATTAAAATTAAAATAAAAATTTTATATGTTTCTTCATTCATATATCAAGAAAATTATTGAAACAAACTTCTATAACATAGTTCTGAAACACAAAACCTATGAACATTAATCCTTAAACTTCTCAGGATGGCCTATAATAGTCCCTATATTGGTATTAGTGCTAACCCATTGACCTAGGAGTTGACTCAGATGATTCACTTATTCTTCCCACATTAGAAATTGATCTATAAACATTATCTTATTATTAAATTCATTTTCCACTATCAACTATTAGATTATTTTTAGAAATTTCAGCTTATATTTCCTCCTTATCCACACATAAAACAACATCGAAATCCATTTATCAACTCTCACTGCTGTAACTTCAATAATTTTTGAAATATAGAAAATTTAATCTTCTTTCATCACAGTGTTCATTATCTAAGATATTAGGAAACGATATTATTATTTTATTAGGATTGTTAATAATTGGACCCATGTAGATGTTGTTTGTTATATGTCAAGAGATGTGATTAGAATTAATCCCAAGGAATCACATTCTATCCCATATTTCACATGGTCTCTCATCTGGAAAAACATTCTCTAGTCTGTCATAATCATCATTAATAAGAATTAAAAAGGACACATCTATTGACAAAAATAAAAAATCATACAGTGAAAAAAATCATAGTGAGAGAAAAATAAACATCATTCATATGATGTAAAAATCATGATATGTTATCTTCACTCTAGGAAAGATTAGGTTTATCCGCGATCATCCATGGTCATTACCTATTCAAACAAATCATAATATTATATAGAGAAAATGATAAAAAAAACCCATGAATATCCCATGGGAGAGTAAAACCAGGTGTACGGTATTGTCTTGGTCTTCCTAAACTAGTATAATAGACGAGATAACCATGACCGACTCTTTTTAGGGATGTTACCCCTCGATGCAATAGTTCCAAACCCATTTCCATATATAATATCTATACAAGGAAGAAATTATATTAAATCGACATAAACATTAAACCACCAACTTTTTTGGATTAGATCCTATAATTAGACTTATCCCCTTGTTATTCAATAATGGTATCTAATCAAAATCTCTAATGATTAACTATTCTTGGAAATGATACTGACATAAGTGACCAGAGAATAACGTAGAAAAATATTAAATAAATTTTTATGAACATTCAATACATTTAATGATAATACAACCCTAGGGACCAACGAGGTTTAGACTCTATGGTCTCTAGAAACATAAACATCATATTTTTGCATAATATTTACCAACACCAAAATCGTTAATTTTAAGATACTGGTCTAGACACCTAAAACATAGAACCTTATATTAAATACTAGGGATGTAAAATATAATAAATTTTATCACAAATTATCCTTAAGGGTAAACATGGGATATATAAATCATTCGATCATAAGATGATCACAAATATATTATAACTTATGGTAGTGTATGTCATGAAAATAAAATTTTAATACACATAAAATCATTGGTCACAAGATAAAAAATAAATTATTATATAGAAACATGATCAATAAGGGTGTAAAAGAAGTAATCCTTACTCAATAGTCTTAGCCTAGGAATATTTTCTCATACTTTTATGAAATAATAAACTAATAAATGAATCTAAATAAAATAATTCATATGAATAATAATTTTAGTATCGCAAGAAATAGATCATACTCAAATTAAAATGTGAAAAAAAAATATTCATAATCATGTCCGTGAATATTCATGTCAGGATAAATAAAGGGTGATCATACTTATACATTTATTTTTGAGAAAATCTATTCACAATCACGTAAACTCTTATCATTTTCATATTAAGAGATATCATTATGAAATTTCCCAATAAATATTAGGGATTTAATAAACCAAACCATCTCTTAATTATAATCCATTCATATGAATTCTATAGGATCAAAAACCATTCATCATATAATTAGTACAAAACCGATGGGAAATAAACAAGTTTTTTAAACATAACATCATAATAATCATAAACCAATAAGAGAAAAATAAGGATGATTTCATTGGATTATACCCCTATTAAATCATAATTAATATCAATGTATGTTATCATGGATGAAAAATTCCATTAAATTATCACCACAATATTAAATCATTTTTTATAAATATTCTATATATTTAACAATAATAAAAGAATTTGGACCATAAAACATTAGTGTGTTTTTAGAATAGAGTAATAAAAAATATTTGAGTATAGTATTCACTATAATAATATCATTATTTTCATAATTTACCCTTCTAGACACATCACCCATATATCCTTCTATAAAAAATTTGGGAAGGAATACAAGATAAAGGGTTGGCTAAAATTCTCAGTAAGGGTAAAAATGGGAGATATAAATCATTATATGGTAATACATTCATAATGTTTTGATAATATATTAAGTCACATATAATCAACATTAAATATTTATTCCTATAACATTTTAGGTAATTTAAAAGAAAATAATTTCATACATAGAGGCATGATCAATAATGGGGTCAAATAAGTAATGATTAATCAAGAGACATAACAAGCGGCTTATGAGAGCTACGCAAGAAGATCCATGCCGGTTGTCGCTAATGCTAGTGGCATGGGTGGAGCTTGTGGATCTTTCAAGACTGGTTCTGGATGCTTTGGCCACGAATTACTTTCGCACCCACCGGCGGATGGGTCTTGTGCATCGGAGGTCTCTAATGCACCTTTTGGCACTGAGGTCTCCTTCCAGAAGTCTGCAAGGCATGTGATTTTTCCTAGGTTGGTGGTGTTGTGCAATGTGAAGAGAAGTCACGGTGTTCATGAAGATCTAAATGGTGTTTTCTCGTCTGTCTCTATTGCTAGAAATTCTTATCCAGCAATGCTTCAGCGAGACGTACTGGTGGTTTTGGGAAAAGAAGAGTACAATCAAAATGTTGTTGCATTTCTAGATAATCAGAACCATACTTGACATGCTATTTCTATTGATGTATTTTCATTGAACCGGTCATTTTTTGCTTCAAAGGAGTACATTATCCTGCTATTCGAAGAAATGGGAACATTGCACACATCAAAACAGACCCTAATGTTTTTTCTGAACAGCTTAAAATGGGTGATTTCTCGATCATTGCTAGATTATTTCTTTCTGAAGGCTCACAGTCCCTTAAAATAGATGAATTGAAGTGTCATATATCCTATATATGGGGCTTCTCATCTTGGAAATGTGTCTCGCTAGGACGGGGATATTTCAATATGATCTTCCCCATGGAAGAAATGAAAGTTAGAGCTTGTGGATTTTGTTCCATTACTCTCAAACAAGGAATTATTCACATTCGTGAATGTGATAAAAATTCAACCCCTTTGAAGTTGGTAACACCAACACACATATGTAGGTTAGAGTGTATGGGTCGAATTGGATACTCTGGCACCCCATGATCATATATGACATAGCATTGTCAATTGGCATCCCTATCAAAATTGACAAGGAAACAGAAATGACTCGATTCAGTCACTATGATCATTTCTTGGTTGAGGTTTAATTGGGATCAACCTTGGTTGATATGGTAATGAGGGCAACAGATGATGACATTATTGAGTGGATGATTATTTATGATAAAATGCCAATGTTCTGCAAGGACTGTAACACAATAGGTCATGATGAATCTATATGTAGGCGATCAATAGAATGAAACCTTTCCTATTCACGTGGAAATGAAATGAGGAATTGTCCTAGAAAGAACAAAAGTACACATATTCCAAATCTTGAGGATTGCAAGGAACATTGAATGTGTCATGAAGAAACACCCTATCCTGTTAATAATGTGAGAAAAGAAATGCAGAGAGGTTTTTTGAGGATGTTGTCAATCCTATAGTTGATGAGAAGGGTAAGCATACATGTAACACACCTAATATTCATGCCTCTATCTTTGAGAACAAGTGAAAGACTTGGGAATCCATTTTTTCGGAGGATGTTAATGTTGATGGAAGTATCCAAGATAAGTGAGTTGATTTGAAGCAAATTCAAATTTCTTCATCTCCACAAATTTCAGGCCATGATGAAAATTGAAGAGTTGGCTGAGAGACTGAAGATGAAATTCCGAAAGAAGTTGACCATAAACTTTCATATGATAGGATGGTTGATTAGAATAACCAAAAGGGTAAAAAAAATAGAATTTGACTCCCCATTCCCTTCTAAACCTTGTCAGGATTCTTCAAAACCCATTGTTGATAATAAAGCTTTTTAGATTTTTTCATATAAGATGAAAAAGTATTCGGATATGTCGAATGTATGTAAATAAAACCCTTAATATGGGAAACATTTTGATGATGACACAAAGATTCATGGTTCCACTTAGGGATTTCCTGATGAGGGTCAGGAGATTCCAGACCTGATAACCACAAAGGATGGAAATCCTACTCCAGGCACGGGAAAAAAGAATCAAGAAGATAGCACTGATTCTGACAGCACTGATGTTGAGATACTTTTGGAATGGATCCAAGCTCTTCCTACAGATATAGGAATATCGAGAGGTCGGGGTTGTGGTCGCAATCATGGCAGCGATAACTGGATTGTAATTCAAGAAGAAGAAAAAAAGCTAAGTGCTAGATTGATGAAAGATATTGGTAGATAGATATATGTCTGTTGTTTTTCCTTGTTTCCCATACTCATTTGGATTTTTTTTTCTTTTTCTGGTATTTTAATAAAAGATGCATGACCTCCTTTTAGAATTTAAATTAAAATATGGAATATTTCATCAAAAGTATATGAAATTATGATCATCTCATCATAGGTTTTGATAATAATATCCATGAACTATCATTTGAACATATATAAAAATATATCATACTATCACATGAAAATATAAATAGATCTATTCACAATATTTTATTTGTATACTCTTGTGACACACCTTGAAATCGATTATAATCGGGTATTCTTGTTTAAACAAACCTAATTTCAATCGGGTCCAATCATATCATCAGAATATCACGAGATATCAATATCAAACTTCCAAATAAATTACAAGTATATTATATAAAAAAACATCACATATCATATAAATTAATAATAATTCCACCAGATCCTAAAACATTCATCATATCAACAGAACAAACATATTGAAAATAGACATGTTTTTCAATGTTCTCATAATAATAATTTTTACAACCCAAATAATGAATAAGGATTTTATCATTGGATCATATCTCCAATAAACCATAAATAATGTTAAAAGATGTTATTTTAGTTTGAAATATTATTTAATATGCCACTATAATATTTATTAAGGAAAATAACATTTTCATTTTTAAATTAGTAATGTGGAACTGAAATATTTTCAAAATATTAAAGAAACTTTTTTATTTGAAGAGAATTGTAAAATATTCTTATAGATTATTTAAATTGTGTATTGGTCATCATTTAAAGAAATTTCAATCATTTCATAATGATTAAAATAATATTTTTATTCACATAATTAGTAAAAATCCAACACAATAAAAATTACTAGAAAATTCTGATTATTCCCATTAATAATAAGTAAAATTTTCTAAAAATAATATTAAAAATCAATGTAAATAATTAAAAAAAATTAAAACATTTAAGAAAATTTTGATATGGAAGAAAATGTTTTCTTCAGAGAATTGACCAGGTTTAAAACTCACAAGGTACACATCAAGACTCACCAAACATATAAATTTCCATCATGACCTAGGGAAGGGAAACATAATATTGTATGTGATTAGTTTTCAATTAATTGTGAAGATGCGATATATTAACCATTAGTGCATATGATTATCAAAATTGTTTGATAACATATTCACATTCATGTTCTCAACATAAAATATTCCTAAACAAGAAATCTTATATAACAAACAAAAAAATAAATTCATATCTAGAAACATGATCTATAAGGGTGTGAAATAATGCATTCTCATTCAATATTGATAACATTGGAATGTAGGATTATAATAATTGGAAAAAAATGATCTAATGAAAATAGATAAATATGGTCATTCCCATGCATAACATGAGAGAATAGTTAGAAAGTGATAATTCTAATGGATTAAAACATTAAAAAATATATTTTAAATCAGGTTTATCCATATTCCTATTAGCGTAACTATGACGTAATCATACTCATGAATACATATATGAATAAATATATTCACAATAATATCCACTATTATCCTCATAATATTATAATATATCAGTATCACATTACACAATAATTTTAATAATGAAACAAACTCGGTGATTATAAATGTTTAATGAATTTGTATTTGAGGGAAATAAATATTTCATTAAGTAAAATATTACCCATCTCAAACACATTTCATTACCTCTAATAACCATCTAGACACATCACACATAGAATCATTTATAAAATCCTATGGTTGGAAAACATAATAAAGGGTGATATTAGTTTCTCTATGAAGTTAAATATGAGAGATTTCTATCATTATAGAATTATATGATCATGATGGTATGATAAATTATAAAATATGATTTTATAAATGAAAAATATTTGTAAAAAAATTGTATATCAAAATATGCAAAATCATTTCAAATATATATGTATGTTCAATACAAGTAACAAATCGATAATCATTCTTTTAGAGTCATCATAGAGTCTTATAAAATCATAAGCATGGGAAATCATAATCTTAGGAAAAAATATTGTTGAAATAATTATTTCACATATTCAATTGAGTAAATATATAAATATTCCATAATCAGACATGAATATATGATAAAAATACATTCAAAATAATTTGAATTTATTATCTTCTTAGGATAACTAAAAAGAAATCATAATCAAGTATCAAAATTTCATCAAAGGCATTTTTAATTATTTTCATTATTATCAAAATCATCTCATTATATATCAATATCACATTTTATAATGAATTTGTAGGTCTATAATAGATCTAATTGTTAAATAATTAACATCCATTCAAATATATCCCACACAGTCCTAAAAATTATTCAACCTTTCATTATATTTTACCCAAAAGAATAGAAAACATGTTTCATCAAGATTGAATCATCACAGTCAATCTTATTCTGGGGTAAAAGTAATGATAGTGTAATTTTATTATATCACTATAGAAATATAACTTAAATGAAGGAATGATATCATATATGAAAAATTATTTTCAATGATAATTTTAATATTTCTATAGAAAAATAACACTTATATTTAAAAAACAAATTAAAATGAAAAATATCCCAAAAACAATATAGAATTTGTTTATAGATAATTAAAATGGAATAGTCTAATGTTTTTTCCAAAAAAAATAGTGGTCTGTGTGGTGATAAATTATTTTCATGTTGTATTCGTTAAAACAATGAGAATATTCAATGTGTTAGTAAAAAATACCTTATTCATAAAATGAAAATTATATTCCTTCAAAACAATATTATATTATATAAAACATGGGTATAAAAAAATTTAATAAATCATTGTAAATTAGTAAGAATGTCCTTGAAAATATTTTAAAGTTAATATTAACATGGAAGAAATGGTATTTCCAACAGAAAGAAAAAAATAAAGGTCTCCAATTCTTCAAACATTCTCTGAACTATTAATATAAATAAGCAGAGGAAAATGGTATTGTTATATGAAAACTAAATGAATAACCAAATGATTAGAAATATAGTGGGTTTTATTATATAATAAATATATAATTTCTTCAAATATAAATTTATGCATAAACAATCTAGATTAATATGGAATTAAAACATAGATCACCTACATCAAGTCATAACATACATTGTATGCATTCAAATATCCTATATAATAATGATATTTTTATATACATATATTAGATAACTATTTTAAAACATATCTTATCAAATATTATTTACATGTAATAACCTAATAGACATTTATTAAACATTTATTATTAAAGTGGAATTTTTAGTTGATAATTATATTGTTTTTCATTTATGGTTCTGATAAATGGTTATAGTACTTTAATCATTGTCGTGGTTTCATCATATAAAAAATAGTAATCATGAAATAATTATTATATTTAATAATTATATAAATATATACAATTAACCAAATAATTAATTGATTAAGATTGAATTACATCACTTATTCGAGATGGTAGTTCGCACGTACAAACATGATTTATGTTTCAACTTTTGATAATTATAACAAAATAATGTTAAATAATTATTTTAAATTTAATAATTATTATTATATAATATTTTCTCACTAAATATATCTTTATTTCAATCTATAAAAATGAAAAATGAAAAATGAATCACATGGCTTCAGGGGGAATGTAGTCCACATATACACATGAAAGATATTTTTTTCATTTGATGGAAAGGTAAGAAGGTATATAATTTTTTTAATTACACAATTAATTTTATGTAATAGGTATATAATATAAATATCACATCCATAATCATTACAATATGTGATAGGCCGTGATGGAAAACAAATAACCTCAGTTCAATAGGTTATAGTCGACCATAGAAATGAAAAACTGTTTAATTTATCATTATATGAACAAATATACTGATTAATGTTATGGAATAAAGATATTAACAAATAAATATGTCTTATATATTTATTTTATTATATCACAATGGTTGTAGAATATTTGAAAAATGTTGAAAAACAAATAAAACTATAACATTTAGTTAAAATATCTACATCTTCATCAAACAACAGATATTTTTTTAACACCTCAAGCCCTCTAATGTCTGTATTTATCCCATAATAATACCTAAACAACGTTTTTAGTGATTTTAGAAATATAATAGGGAATTTATTCTCCAAAAAAACATATCTCAGTTTGTTGAGAGGATAAGAGAGGTGGAGTCTTTTAATAACTGTGGAGAGGTGCACACTTGAATTTTCCTAGTAAATTAAATTAATATAAACTAAATTTCAAGAAAAAGTGGAACTCAATTAATATATTGAAAATATAGGTTCATTATTATTATAAATTAAATCACATAATTTTTCTTGAATATTTTTTTTTATTTTTTCACCCATATATCTTTGTTTTATCCCCTCATTAACATGTTTTATCATTAATATTTGTAACACATTATTCAATAAATAAATTTTACAAATTTACATATAATTTATGAAAAACATAAAAAATTAAAATGATTATATTTTCGGCCATATTTCAACACTTATTCTATTTAGATATTTTAGTGAATTTTATATCATTTAATAATAAATTATTAGCATAAAATATCAATAATTTCATTTTAAAGACTATTTATTTAACTTGATATTAATGATAGGAAGAAAGAAAAATATTTCAAAAATAGTCCTTATAAACATAAATTATACATTATAATTTCTATTGAAATTAATTTCACACAAAAATGCATCCAACACATAATTATTTAATGTTTTGAAAAATAATTAACAAATTTATTCTACAACATGAACAAACATTGTATTGGAATTGTGTATGTGTTTGTGGTAATATATAATCACCATAAATTTAATAAAATTTAACAAAATAAAAATAATTTTATTATTCAAAAAAAGATATTAATATAAATTTATAATTTATTTTTATCTTTATCTTATCTTAGAAGTGATATTTCATTCCAAGAGAGTGAGGTTTTTTATTTTTTATTAAAATAATATATATTTCATTATCAATGAAAAATGACACAAAATTTACATAACATAAAAATATTGTATTATTTTGCTATAAATTACAACTTAACATTTACTCATGAAATGTTTAAGGGATATTATAATGTTTTGTCTAATAGAATTAACCGATTTTTACTCGTTTTACTCTTATTGAGGTGAAAAATATCTATCACGGTTTCTAGTAATAATGTTAAAAAATAGAATACAATTATATTAAAAATATAATCATCTTAATTTAAAATACAAAATAATTTTTTCAATATTTATTTTATATATGTTGAAGAAATTAATTTCAGATAGAAATGAAAAATTTAATAAAAATAGTTTTTGAAAAATGTTGTTTTTAATCTGAGAAATGAACATATACCATGATCAAATATAAAAATTATTCTAATATAACTAAATGTTTTATTTTTAATTAAATGAATATTATATTATTTTCCTATGATATTATACATTTAGGTTACATTATTTATGAAAATAAAACATTTTTACATAAATCGGTATTTTTACCATTCACAATCAAATAATTCTTTTTAGAAAAATCTATAAAATTCACCATAAGATAATTTTGATATGATGATTAAAAAATATTTTCCATTTTTTTAGATAACATTTTAAAAATTAGATGAATATATTTATAATATTCATTCATAAAATTCAATAAATCAAATTTTTGAAGAAAATATCTTATTATAGAATAAAATTACATTACATAATAATTTATTTCTTATTTCCTAAGAAAAAATAAGTAAATTTTAATAGTGTAATACTTTTATACATTATATTTATAATATTTAAATAATTATTCATACCTACTAATTTAACAGAAAATATAATATGATAACTTGTAAATAATAATATTTTAATAATATATCTTAATTAGGTTAATTCTCAGTTATTCATGCTAGGCATGGTATGAAGCATACTTTACAATTTAAATTAACTAGTACTCTGCCTGTGCAAATGCACGGGACAATTCAATTTCCATTCAAATCATCTGGTTATGTGTCATTAAAAAAGGTTTTTTGTCGTTGTACTTAATGTAATGTTTAGAATAAAACAACAATAATGAAGTTATTTGGATACCCATGATTGAAGTAAATGATGGAAAGAGTAATTGTGATGGAGATAAGACATGATGGAATGGAAGAGGTAGAGATAAGAAACATAGATGAAACTAAAGAAGGGGGTGAGGGCAGAGGTGGAGGGATGAGGCGAGAGTAAGATAATTGATGGAATGATACCTACAGACAGTTTAAATATGTAATCCAAAAATTTTATATGGAATCCATTATTATAAATGTCCAGCGAAATAAGTGATTTCTGATAAACGGATTGTATGGACACTGAATCAATTAAACACTGAACCATTCAGATCAAATAAGAAAAAGAAAAAATGCAGACATGGGAAAGGCAATTACTAAAATAAAAAACGGATTGTGTAGAAATGGAAACCAAAAACCGGAAACAAAAGTAAGACAAAGTAATTTAAACACTAACACTGGTATATGAACACAATTTTTTATAAATAATAAGAATAAAAAAACGGATTTTCCAGACAGAAACATAAACAGCATTCAGAACACATGGGAACCAAAAAAGAAACATAATACATAGAAAACAAATTAAAAAAAACAAAAACATAAACTGAATACATGGAAAGAAAGGAGTGAAGTACGTAATAGGGTACCATAATATGTTTTTGGATGTTGTTGGGGATCCCAATAGCTGAAAACTTCACACCACGCTTTCTGATTTCCTATATTATGATAATGGTTGAAAGAAAATTAGCATAGAGAACAATATTAGATAAAACATGAAAATAGTATTACCTGACTGGTTAATGATCTATAAGCGCCATACCTCAAAAATCATAGAAGCTCCACTATGTGTACCATCACCATAAATTATGTAGACCTAGAATGGGACACAAATGTTAGCCATCTAACATGCTGAAGCTGTAAAATAATTCAACCGAAACGTGCTGAAAAATCTGTAAAGTCCACTCAAATGGAAAACATATTTTAATATTTATACATAAATGTTTGAAATATTTTTACATGAAACACATGTGTACATTAATTTATGTTCAGAAAAGTGCATTTATGAGCTCTTTATTGCATCTGCATTAAAATTTAAGGGACTTATGAAACCATGTTAACTTATCATAAATCATCAAAAACCCATCATGTTCAACCTAATTAAAACAATATATCATTTACTTGATAGAACACGTTACCTATATCTCAGTATCATTCTGAACAAATATATTCCCAAGTGATGAAGCTGCTGCTTCAAAGAGAACAGAAAAATGGGTTTGAAAAATGTAAAATGTATAACATGTTGAACAGGGGTAGGATATTTCTATGGTCCTGACCCAACCTGCTCAAGTTACAAACTATGATGTGGAATTATGAAATATGATTATTTTAGTCCCATAGAAATAATGGGAAATCTATGTGAAATGGTAAATGTAAAATGTATAACATATTTAACTATGTGACATGTTTCTGATTTTCAGTCTGAATCCTGAATGTTGGCTTTACATTATAATCTTCTTTTTTAGTAGGTAACTAACATGATATATCATATAATAGGATAACATTTTTTCTGGACTGACACATTTATAGTCAAAAAATGGGAAATCTATGAACAAACAGCATGGTTAAAAAAAAGATTCTTTTGTTTTATAGGAAGAAATCATAAGATTTCATAAAATGGGAAATATTTATCACTGAAGGGGAACATGACTAATCTAAATATGTGAAATCTAGTAAACTGGAAACAAACTTGACATAATGAAATGGGTATTATGTTTTACAGAAATATTTCATGAAGAAATAAATCATGTGATAAGAATGCAATGATATAGCTAATTTATGCAGTAGAAGTTATATTTATTGAACTATTGAACCTATTATGTACATTATATATTCAAAAAGGTTTAGTAGTAATGAAATATAACCATATACTGTTCTCCTACATGGTATAAAATATGCCTCAAAATATGAAGTATTTTCCTGTCATTACCAAAAACATATCCAGTATGATACTATATTGCATGAGTTGAAGTATCATAATTGTCATAGAAATCTATAAAATAGATGACGAACACACCTGTAGAATTTGTTCCAATGTTTCAGTTTCATCAGTTTGAATCTGGACTGCATCATCAACACCATCTTGACCCATAAAAAGTAATGAAACATCACCCATGATTTCCTAAATAAGAATGTGGGAAATAAAAGTTAACATATTTTTTTAATGCAATAATAAATGACCAGCTGCTCAATAAAAAATAATGAGTCGTTGCTGAAATGAAATGCATGTCTTAAAGGCCTAAAAAACCATTAATTGTTCAAATTAACAACATCCAAAGCTAAATGATAGTATATGTAGTATAAAAGTAGATCAGAGATCATATTTAATGCAATTTTTTGAAATATATCAACTGAAACAAAATAAAATGACCAAATGAATGAAAATGTACCCTTGCTCTAGTCTTCCATGATGTTATACTTCTCCAAAATTGTGTGTTTGTTCACCATGTCACCTTGTAACCAGAATATAAACCCTTACAAAAATAGTTATTATACTGAACATAATGAGAATATAAATTTTCAGTACAGACGATTACAATAATTGATGAGTCAAAATAGAAACTATGTCAACCACTAAATCACAGTACATGATCAACTGTTCGGGTACATATTTCAGTAAATATAGAGAGAAAAACTACAGTAATATTCATAGTTATGAAATATGAATAAGAAACATCAAAGAGCCTCCCAGTACTGCCAGGATCCCTTGATGCAGAGCAGCAGCACTTCACCAAGTTTTTAGACATTTTTAATGATCCCTGCAACAGGTAATTATACAGTACTTTTAGTAGAAGACGCATTTTACTATGAGAAAACATCAGCTGACATCCTAATAGGTCAGAGTATATTGATTTCCAACCCCAAATCTGCATGGTTATGTTGCATTATAACATGTTTTAAGCTAATAAAACGCATCTTCATGTATCTATAATGTTATTTGATGAAGAAATAATGGAAACCTAAGACTGTAAAAATAATTGAGCAAGTTTCTTAATTCAAACCTCCTTCCCATACGCAACCTTAACACAATGAGGCGACATAAGTGTTAACATGTCTATTTTGTCACATTACCTTGGAAATGCATGGAAAACAGTCAGTCTAATTTGTCAGTTTTTTTGTTTCTGGTCTCTATAATATGAAAATGTTCGTCAGTGGCATTACTTGGGGTGGATTATATAGACAGACATTATTTCCCTTTGACCGCATCTTCAGCATCAAACTCTGTCAGTAACTTTTTCTACATGAATATTTCATCGTAACAAATGAGTAACAGTCAGAACTTATAAGATTTACCAAACGAAGCAACAATATAACCTATAATAGCTGGCATATCAGGAAATCAGTTGTAGTACATTTCTAATGAAATGTAAAAATAAAACAAAAATAAGGGACAACCAGTATTGTGTAAAATATGTAAACATTGACAGTAACAGAAAACGAAGATAGAGAATCTGTACCTTAGTTGAACATACAATTGTACTTGCCATATTGAATCCAGCATCTGTATTGCAGCTTAATATTGAAGACTCAACACGGTGAATTTCCTAAAACAGAAGGGTGAAATCAATTTTATAGGTATGTGGTGACTGGTTTAATAGTAAAATGAAATATAAGTAAGGAAGAATACTATAATACGTCGAAGTCACGATAATGACAATGCTATAATATGAAATTTTTAAGGCTTGGAAGTACAATTATGGTGACGATTCAGTCTACTAACCTGACTGTCTGCAAAACTTTGATGATAGTTGGTGATATAATTTTCATTATCAGTGATGAAAAGAACTGTGTAACAGTTTAGTTCTGAAGAACGTTTTCGGTTCTGAATGTTGTAATTTGTGACATCTACCGCCAGAAGAATAATTTTTTTTTTGAAGACGTTTAACTCTGGGGGGAAACCCATACTCATCCTGGTCCTATTATGTAATGAAATAGAACTCTTACTTAAAAAAGAATAGAAATTACATGAAGAAGATCAAATAGTTCAAGAATATTACTTCAATTAGAGATTCTATCAATTGAGAGGTTGTTTTGTTTATGAACTGCATGACATGCTTGTCAAAGAGAACGACAGACAGTGAATCTTTGTCATCTGTAACCAGTAGTTGAACTCTGAACCTGTTGTATGTAAACAAATAAATAAGAATAGTAATCCTATACCCAAGTAATATATATCAAATTAGAAAGACAGTGAATGAATACCTTGGAGTAGTGAATCGTGGTAGTTTTTCGCAATTATGGTACCATGTATCCCCATCCGCAATTTGACCTTTTTTCATGCAATAGTTGCATGAATGAAAATACCAGTTATGAGTGCTTTGTAGTTTAACTACTGTAGCAGAAATCAGACACTTTGTCGGCTATGAGACAGTATTTCATATTAATATACTCATGAAAGCATGTTATACATGTAACTTTATTGCAGACGACGCATTAAAGGGCAAAAATCAGGATATTGTACTTACCTCCAAAATATTTTTTACATCAACATTTTTTTTTCTGTTATTCCAATAAGGCAATGTTGTAATAGAAGTGTTTGAACTTGTTGAAGGAGTACTATCTAATTGAAAATGACTGATTAATCCAGATCTGTTAAATGAAATAAAAGCATCATTAAAGACAGTAATTTATGCAGTAGTCGACAATGTTGACGGTCTGTCTAGAAAGATTTCCTGGATAATAAATATAAACAAATCAGTTACCTGCTTATGAAGTCGCGGACTACTGGGATGTCCAAGTCCATAAGTATTTTTGAAGCATTTAATGAAGTGGTAACAATAACTGATGCTAGAACACAATGTACAGTATAAGGAGGAGTAGACATATATAGTTGTAAACAAAACAGTCAAAGTCTGGAACCTTCAGTAGAGCATATATTTAATTTACAAGCATTACAGCTTGCATTAAGGCATAGTTGAATTAAACCTGGTCGAACATTTCAATTTGACATATACAATTAACAAATGTCATATGATTGAATGTGACAACTTCTGGATATATATATTTTGACAACATTTCAGTTATAGTTTAGAACTTAAAAATTAAAGTGTTGTTAATGCAATTTGATAGAACTTGTTTAATATCAGAAGCATTACTCCCACTGACATACTCTACATTATAGTTTGTAGCAAGTAATATATTATAATGTGTAGCGACATATCTTACAGCTAAGTTGCTTTGCTCTGACCATTTGCAAGATAATTATTTTAGAGGAGTCGTTCTTGTTTTCCAAGTACTCAGACATTATGTTGGAAAACTTCTCCCACAAGCTACAATTCACTCGCAAGCCTCTACAAGAAATCATGGTAGTATTGTTGGTAATTTAAATATCACATGTTAATGATTGTGAGTAGTAAAAGATGAATTCATGTCATCCTATAAAACAATTTGAATCTTCTGGTTGGAAGTACCGATGGATTGTAAAGGATATGAATGTTGCAGATGTCCAATAATTTCTATGACAGGAATAACTGATGTCATAGTAACATTTTTAATGATAGTAGTATCTATTAATAGTGTGTGAATAACATAGTGATTTAGGAAATTAAAAAGTATATTATGTCATAGTTGTAGTACGGAAACCAACCTATTAATTGTTGTTCGGGAACGACTTTGTTAACAATGTCAGCAAAAGAAGTGAAGTCAAAGCTGAACCGTGGAATTTGGAGATTGGTTGGTCGAATATATGTTGTTGTTGTGAAAAACATCCAGCAAGCATGTCTTTCACCCAAAAAGTTTCCTTGATTTAGAGCAATTTGGAAATTCTGTATGATGTAGCATAGGCCTTCACTAAGTACGGGTCTGTACTTAGTAATTAGCTGTCAGTTTGTAATTGTACACTGTATTTTGGTCTCCTGCATCATTAATTGACAAAGTGAACATCTTAAAACAATATGACAGAAATAAAATACTTAAAATAATGTGCTTCAATAGAATTACATATAATTAATTTTATGAAATCTGTACAAAAAATTGTATGTTCTCTTTAAGGATAAACTCACTTCAGCATCACAGATAATCAGATCGATAGAAGCAATTTCTGAGTTCGGTGATGAGTTGCACCACAAATTCAGCACACGAACTTGTATCTTTAAAGTTTCATTAGCTTCAATAGTAATCTCTTACAAAAGACTCGTTCTTCGTGACATGTTTTGGTTTCTGTATCAATTCAATTAGTGTGACTATATAAAATAGTAAGCAGCAGCACAAGTCACCTTTTTATATATATCTAAGTTCATAAAAGCAGTGAACTGTAAACATATTGAATGACAAGATACCTAAGGGAGGTTATAAAAAATTTCTTTGTAGACAAGGTGTTCATGTACAATCCGAGGTTGGATTATCTTTATCATCAAGAACAATTTTCAATCCTTTTGGTGACGTAACTCTTGATACAGCAACATATAGTTGTCCATGACAGAACATAGGATTGCGAAGATATAAACAAACATATGACAGAGATTGACCTTGACTCTTATTAATAGTCATAGCATAAGAAATAGTCAAAGGATATTGTCTTCTTTGTAGTTTGAAAGGACATCTATCATCATTGTGTGTCATATTTATTCTTGGGATGAACGCCAGAAACTCGGAATGACAACCTGTTAAAATTTCAGCTTCGATGACATGGTCACCCAAGTGGGTAACAATAAGACGAGTACCATTGCATAATCTCACTGATTGATCTACATTGCGCAGCAACATAATAGGCACTCCGATCTTCAAATTTATTTTGTGTGCAGGAAGTCCAGAGACATTGATAGTATTCAACACATCAGTTGTATATATGTTCTCAGGTTGATCTGTATCAAAGCTGGCATTGCAAACAGAATCAGAGCTGAAGTAATCTTTTCCTTCTGATGTAGTTAGAGTTAACATGTAGTCATTAACTTCCTGAACTATATCACGGGTTGGTGCTAATATAGCACGACCTTTCAGATATGATACATCTCCGTAGTTATTGTTGAAATTAGGGTATGAAAATTCAACAGATGCTTCCAATGCGGATTTATTTGTTACCATAAGGTATGTTGATGGGATATGAATACACCCATCCCCACCACTGAGGTCACCAACACGTCCCTCCCCAATATCCAAAATCCATTGTGAAAATTGTTGTACCTCATCAGAACAGAAATCTGAATCTGTAGAATGCAACCTCATGTTTTGGGTTAATGTTAAAACCTGACAGTGTTTCCATAGATATGATGACTTTATACTTGCAGATACAATTTCACTTCTGTCACCTCCAGGGATTACTAGAAGTATTTGCCTAAAATATCCCCCTAGGACAACCGGTAAACCACCAAATGTCAAGTTATAGGAATTATCATTCTTTACTGAAAGTATATCTCGTAATGTACGATCAAGAGATTCAAAACAGTTTTTATGAAGCATTGGAGCCTCATCCCAGATAATCAATTCTGTTGATTGTAGATGTTCGGCAATATCACTCCCTTGCTGAATGTTGCATACAGAGTGATCATGTGTAGGTATTGGAATATGAAATTTTGAATGGGCTATCCTCCCACCTGGTAGGAGTAATGATGCTATTCCACTAGAAGCAACTGCAAGAACAACTTTTCCTTGTGACCTTAGTAAACATGTTAATACTCTCCAGATGAAAGTTTTACCCGTCCCTCCAAATCCATGCAAAAAAACAAATCCCCCAACAGTAGAAGTTAATGCAGACAGAATTTTCTCAATAACGTGTTTCTGTTCAACAGTGAGAATATTGTGCAATGAAGAGTACTCTTTATGTAGTTCTTCTCTATTGTAATTGAGCTCCTGAGCAATAAGTCGATTACTTTGCATAGTTAATGAGTAATCTGGAATGGGCATTGGCAGATAACATTGTAGAGATTTACCATTGCTGCGCAGAATGTTGTCTATTTCAATCAAACCTAACATTTGTCTTTGATGATCCGTTATTGTCAAGTCTACAAGAGAGGGTATTAGTATTAGAAAGCAATATAATATAATAGAAATGTGTTGACAACGATGACAAGTTGTTTATACCTCTTATTTGCAGCAGTTGTTGCTGGGAATATAAAATATCATCGGTTAGAATCCTCCAGGTTTCAAGCCAAACAATGTCAGGTCGGGAAATGTTATTTGAGAACAACATTCCAGCAAACAGTCTTCGCAAAGAGTGTGCCATTCCCCAAGCGGAGACATCTTTTAGTGCTTGAATGAACTCATTGTCATCATCCAACAGTCCCATTGCTGAACATGTTTGTATGAATGTACTATGAGTAATGTTGTTAACTGTTCTAATATAATCGTATGAAGTCGCTCCTCTGACCTTTGTTAGTAGAATCCGCAAGTAGTAATGTTCCCCAGAAGACGGCGGCACATAGTACAGTCTGCCAATACTGAATCCCTGTTTGTGCAGGTACCATTTTTTATCACGGTAGAGGTAGACAAACCGTGTTGGGAATTCTGCGTATGTTAGATTTCTGCCTTCTTCGTACAACAGATTTTCTTCAAACCAAGCTGTGAACATGGTTTTAGAAATGTCACTATTACCTAAGATGTCTTCAATATTGTCACAATCTGCATACGTCACGGTGTTTTGTTCAGGTAAATGAAACTGCAGTCTATCAACCGGAGGATATCTAAAATGGATGTCATAAGAGAAGATCCGCCAAGAAGCTTCAGAAGCTGAGATGTACCGACAGTCGTAGTACATTTTAATTTCATCGACACTGTTATCAGAGAGATGGTTTTTGTTGTCGTAGAGTGCCGCGGTGACTCGATCATGACCTTTGCTTATATATTTAAATAGGTATTTGATAGAGGATGACTGATTGCAAATTTCAATATTTAGATGAGCTTTATATCTCAAAAGCAGAATAGGATTGTATGGTACAACAAACCGATTGTCTAGTGGTATTCCGTTTTTGACGACTGTTGATCCAGTATCCCTTCTTTGATATACAACATAACCATCGCCATCCCTTGTGGTATGTTCTAGAAACTTTTTTGGATAATATTTTGAGCATTTTCCATTCTGCATACAAGGTGACCGACAGTTTGCATCACCACAAGCCCCATGGATCATAAACTTTGCAACTACTTCATGATGTTTTGGGGATGTATCTTAATTTGGAATTTATGCGGTAACTATTCTGTTAATTTCATTTAGAGATGCTACTTTGTTTTCCCGACTAATAAACAGTAGAATGTGCACATGCGGGAGTCCCCTCTTCTGAAACTCCACAGTACGGACAACTACATCATAAAATGAAGGACAGATGAGATTACATGTGGAAGAAAGTAGTAAACTGATGGTACACGTTGTCATTAAAATAGTACATTTTACGTGCCCATAAGATGCGTACCTGCGTGAGACTTTCCGAAAAAACATCCTTCTCGTAAATATTTCATGAGTTGTCCCACCTTAACATTTAATATTCGTGAAAGAATGTGAGGACAGTCTGATGGGCATAGATTGTGCAATTTTACAAATCTCAAAACTTCAGGCCACATGGGATTGCATGTAAATGTTAGAAAAAGATCTGGATAGCCCGTCCAATTTTAGATTGACATAGCATCTTGGTAATTCTGAATCATATATCTCGGGCCGCCTGTAAATGTGGAAGGTAAGATGATTCGCTTCCCACACATAGATCCATCTCGATCACCTCTAAGGAAAGCATATTGCAAACCATTGTATAGTTCAGCTCTCAAACTTTTCTGATTGAAGCGAATAAAACTAAGTCTTTGAGATTCAATCATTGTATATGCGTCGACAATAAATTGTTGAAGAAGCCTCCTAGAATGAAGTAGACAAGATGAATCATTGTAACGGAATTGAAGGTGAAAAGAGAAATATTCTCTCATTGTAACTTTACTCCGTTTTTCACTTTGATTGAATGCTGTCACACGATGGGATATGTTATCGACATATCCATCCTCTCCTCCTGTAAAAATCAATGGGTATTGTAGAGGCAGGTATAGAGGTTGAAGCTCATCTATGCGCTTAAATTCACCACTTTTTCTTTGAATGATGACATCTCTTTGATGATTTAGATCATCAATGTCGCTAAAAATCAGCATTGCAATCTCAGATCTAGTTGGTAAGTTGTATCTTTGTGTATCGGCTCCTCGTTTTCTAAGTAGTCGTAGCTTCAAATTTGTAGTGCCAGTACTTTCAATAACATCCCTAGCCATTCTGAAGTGTCGTGCTAAAGCATTTATTTCATGGAGCATTTCTTTTATTTTCTGAACAACACTTAACTGTATAACAGAGCTTTGATTTCTTTCATCGAAGCTGCATATGGTAGTTATAAGTTAAAATCAGCGGGCATGAAAAATGAGAATTTACTAGTTAATAAAGTAGTCACCTGATGGCACGTAATCTATTGTGAGCTTCATTTGTTGTGTCATATACATATAGCTGAGCAAACTTTTGGTGGTTGTCTATCAGGGGGGCATAATCTTCCAATACGATGGTAGTTTTGTCCATTTAATCTAAATACATGCGGAGACCGTCCACAGTTAACAGATTTGTCTACGTTACCACCCAAGGATGTGAATGCAAACATTGAATTGTAAATATGAATGTGATCTTGGAATGTTTTGGAATGAGTATAGGATGGATTGAAAAGTAAAGTCCTAAGGTATTCTGGACAAGAAGGCAGTTGCTGCAAAGCAATTTTCCCTAGGGAGCAACACAAAGTAAATCGTGGGATATGTCTGTGGCTATATTTTTTACTCTTCTCTTCATACCAGAAAGCTGAATCGCAGTACTGACAAATGTTAGAAGGGTCTCCACAGTCTGAATATTCTGTAGGATCAGAGTGTAAGTATATTTAATATTGATGGGAATAGAAATATCATACTAATTCAAATGTATAGACATAAAAGTTATACAATTGAGTATAACATAAATGTAAATAACATGTTCCTTCAAGAGTTGTGTCCAAGTTCATTGAAGTGGTACTTTCTGTTGTAGTCTGATTCAATGTTTGTAGTTCCTCGTGTGGATATGAAGTACCTGCATGCCTTTGTGATGAATTTGAAAACAATAATGGAGAACATACTTTGGAAGAGTTTATTATTTAAAATAAAATGTAATCTATGACAGATCGTTGTAGTTTATAACAGTAGGTATGTCGTAGTATGTTGAAGTAGTATTTTCTGTGGTCGTCTGAGTCATGGCTTTTTGTTCATCGGTGAGTTCAGTAGTACCTGCATGCTAGCGTTGTTATAACAACAACATTCGTGATATTGTTAATGTAACTTATAAATTGCCATTATACAAAGACATATACAACACATGCCTGAAATGGTAGTTGGATTGCAGTACTCGCTCGTGGATGGAAATGGAACACAGTTTCCGATATCAGTATATGATGCACTGTTCATTATTGCAGGTAGATGTGCTATAAATAATTTTGCACTATCACAGAGGATTTCATCCACTGAAATGAAATGTCCTTACCGTGACGAGGAGGCATCAGATGATTTAGTAACAGTAACTGCAGACATGGGTCGTTTCTTTTTTTTGTTTGATCCAATGTATATTGATGACATATCTGAGCATTCTTGGGAGGCTGTGTAACAGGTAGATGAGAAGTCTTAGAAAGATAAGATTGTGTTTTTTGCAGTACAAAGTAAATATATATAAAGTGCAGATAGTACAGCGAATTTACCATTGCTGCATATAGGTGACAATGGAATGCGTCTTCGTAATTCTGTGTAATTAACTGGAGTGACAACTTCAGCTGTAAATCATATTCCCCCAGTTACTTTTTCCTCAACGATCACAATATATTTGGAATATAACTGGAGTGACATTTACTTGGTATTGGCGAAAAAGGCAAGCGGAGTCCATATTGCCTACCAACTGTTGGTGTTACAGGTTCAGCTAGATTATTGTTTTCAGTATACAACCTGCCTGGGGAATTATAGTCATCATAAAACTACAAGTTGATTGATGAGAAATAACTACACAGTATTAGGTATACTGGGAAATCAGAAGACAACCTGATTGTCGTTTCTGTCGTAGCAATCGTCTTTGAAGTCGTGCATCTTTGTATTTTGATGGGGATTTCATCCTTAATATCGTGTATAATTTTATATGAATGTAAAGGAAATTAAAAGAACCAAAAAATAGGAAACCCAAGAATGTGTTGAGATGCTTAACAATATAAATGCCACAGACAATTGTGCTTTAGAATGTTCATATATTCACAGTCACCGGACTGTATGTCAGGACGCAAAACAAAGAAACATATATAGACTACATAGAAAACATGAAAATTACTGTAATGATCTGCAGTTATACCGACATCAAAGAAACATATATAGACTACATAGAAAACATGAAAACAAATCTGCAAATTGAATGTAACATAATGCAGTAAAAGGTACCCAGATATGGATGGAAGTTTCATACTGTTGTGCGAAGTGATACTACATAGAAGTGATAAAAATTACTGTAAGCTGACTCGTTCGGAAATCAGGTGGTATAATGGAGGATTTTGTACCTATATTCGACGTTGGGAGCTCGCCTAGATAAAAACCAAACCTCCACGATGCAAGACCAGCTGCACTGGTTAGCGGGTGATGACTGTTTCCTTAACCGTCGTCAAAAACAACTGGTAGAAAGAAACCCTTATCTGGAGGGAAGAGTAGAAATCACGTCGGGTACCGAATGACCTCGCGGGAGGTGCGACTTTGCTGAGGAAGACTGTATCGATGTTTCCCGTCGAAGATAGCCGGAATGTCGAGACCCTAAATCAGATGGTAGACTGAAGATCTCACGGGTAGGATATCGATTCGAATCGCGGGAGGCTCGACATCTTAGAGGAAGGATGTCAAGACGGCTGGGAGGAAGATGGTCCGAAGCTTGAAACCCTAGAAGTTAGGGCAGATGGCAGAACGCGCGGGGGGAGGGGGTGGGAGTGGGGGACGCGAATGAATATCGGGCAGGAGGGGGAAGAAAGTTGAGGGATTTAGGATGGTCGGAGGCATGGAAGGTTGGTAGGGCGACATGTGGGGGTAAACAACCTTCCTTTAGTAGGTATATAGATTATCATGGTGTTAAATTCTCCCCCTCCCCCTAAACCCAATAAACATTATTCTATCAATTTTTCCTTGATCTTCAATGATGCATTATTTGAAAATGAATTTCTTGAAGAAAATATCATACAAATGGATAATAGAACATCCTTATAGAGGGAGAACTGAGAAAAAGAAAAGTTAACTAGAATTACTCATAATTATATTCCTGGATAAGTAGAACATTAGTGGGATGTCAAAATTCAGATATGGAGTATAATCATAGCTTCTAAAAACATAGAGAGAGTAATATAGAACTTTTTCATGGGGGTGTTAATGGATATAAAACCATAAAGAATTGAGGGTATAAACCCATTAATTCATACAAAAATAATTTGAACGAATAAGATATTAATTACAATATACATTTCATTATTTTGTGGTTTTATTTTATTATCATGATATAGAACATAAAATAATAGATTTATTTCTTATATTTCCATTTCATAAACACCATTTCATCCATTTTTTTTGTTCTATAAATTTATATATCATCTATTACTCCATTAAATAAACATTTTTAATGATTTTTTTCAATTAAGATGATCTAAAATTGAATTTTAACATATCATAAGATCAATAAAATAATAAAAATTAATTCTTTCAATCTCAAAATATTAACCAAACAAATAAAAATTATCATAGGTAATCCAATATTGATAAATATAATACATTATCCTCTAAAACCACAACAATAACACTCAATGAACAACTAACCTTAAATTAACTAAAAACATATAATACAAAGATTTAAAGACAATTATTAAAATAATTTGACCAAATTTTGTTTCATTATTATTATAAATACATTTACCTAAATAATATCGATATAGGTTAATTTAATATAAAAAATTTCTATATAAAGTAAATATATACTCGTCAATATATTTTCCTGAACTTTTGACCAAAATATTCATTACTGATAACATCCTTTGATTTTAGTTATTATTTTTTATCGATGTGATCTAATTATATAACCTGTATTTCGTATCTAGATTGTATATGATTATGATGATCAAACATTTTTGAAATAGGATTATTTTCCACGAGTTATTTTAGGATGATATGACAAATGTTTTAGGATAATTTGGCATTCATGTGAATATATTTTTAACAGGATATGGATGGTTCTATTTATCCCTTCATTTCATTGGGTAATATGATATTTGTATCCCATTATATGATGATGATAATAGTTTACATTATTCTGAATATCATTATTTTCATATTGATGCATGTGTATGTTTATTTCAAGATATACTCAATATAATTTGAATGGACATGATTATGAAATGATTTTACTAAATTGGATGCTTGATTATGATTTCTTTTATGTGATTCTCACAAAATTATTTATATATAGGCTTAGGTTTATTATTGTTTATAGGATTATTATTTTCTGTGGTTAAGATACCACATTACAATGTAATGTTTTTTTAATGATGTATAATGATTTTATTCTATAATTGATCATTAATCAAGATATGATTATATTTTTTATTATATGATCTAATATTTTCATGGTATGGATATTTAACATTGATAACATGAACTTTATTCTGATATAAAACACTTATGATTATTTCATCATCTAATTATTTATATACCCAATGTTTAACCTTACTATGAATTTGAGCTCGCGTTATCTTATGTTTTACATTCCCCATGTTTTAATGGATGGTTATAAGTTTTTTTTCTAAAATGTTACTTTGTATAATGAAATATATTTTATATGATGAATATTTACCTTATATAAGATCATTATGTTTATTTTTTATTATCATACTAATACTTTACAATATTATGGTATATATTTCAATGAATTGAATTAAATATAAATAAAAATTATGGAATTTTTATGTAATTTATGATTGGTTCTCTTCACATTGTATCAAAGTATGTATTTCTTGATATTTACATATTAGGATTAGAGATAATTTATTATACCCTATAGAAGAATCTATTTATATGATAACAACCAAATTTTTGGAAATGTAGAGATTATGGGGTTCTACTAATAACATATCTCTCCATTGATATTGTAATGGGATATGGGTTTCAAACCAAATAATCTAGGGTTAATAAACCCAAATGATCCAGTCGAATATATATCATCCATCATTCTGTTTTATGGTTAATTGTGACATACTGATCACCTCATATGAAACTACTTGGGAATATGCGTGGGTAGATTTATATATTCATTAAAAATCATTAAAATGGGTTTTAATAGAAAATTACCATGGATTAAATATGATAATATTATAGTTTCATTGAGTGAAAATAAGGAATTATTATTTAGATATCACTATAATGCTTCTTCATGATTTTTCAATATAATTATTGTTTCTTGAACTATGATTTTGTTTTAATACAATTGATCAGTATATGTGTAATCATATTAACATTGAGTCTAATGGTTAATAGAATTATTTTACTCATGTGAAGCTATGTGAAATAGATGATGGATGGGAGGACGTATTGGTTTTTCCTATTAATTAAACTCATTATTGGTTTTAAATCCTAGATTTTGTTGATAGTCATTGAATTAATAATAACAGATAATGTGGGTTTTATAGGAGTTTAGTTTATGAAGTCTATGAATGAAATATGATTCAGATTCCAACATTTCCAGAATTTGGGAGGATGCACCCTAGGGGACATATTGAAATAACAGTAATTTCATATTAAATTAAAAATGAGGAATTAAAAATTTTAATTTCCAATGAAAAATGAAGTGTATATTGGAGGTATATAACATCCATCCTAAGGTAATATATTATGTGGGGGGGGATATTTTAATTATCTTAGTAAATTAACTAATCCAAGGGTTAAATCTTCTACTATGGAATGTAATTTTTTATTAAATCCCTAAAAGTTGAATTATTAATGTTTTCATTTATTAATATTTGAGAAATATATTTTAATATTATTATTTAAATTTTGTTTGTGTTATAAGAATCATGAAACAACTATGCTTTATTTTAAATATTTTTTCTCTAATTATTTTGTAGAATATGTTTAATGGTTCTATAAGAGTGATTTAGTGGGAATGTGATCTTAGTTTTTTGGAAAAAACCTGATTTTGGGCCATAGAATCCTTAATATGTTATATATGTTATGATATTTTTTTTATTTTTTATAATGAGAAGATTCATTTTGATAATGAAAATTTGATAGTATTGGTGAACTTGGAATTTATTATTGATTGGATGAAAATGTTAGCTATTATAAATTTTATGAAAATTGTGTATTTATGGATTATATACAATAGTTTATTGATTTTATATGAGGAATAAAGGATGAGTTAAATTATTGAATCATATAAGAATAAAAAATTTACAGTTATTTAGGTTTATTTTATAATGATGTTTCACATTTTAAGATAATGTATGATCATTGTATTCGAGTGTTTATCATGAGAAAACATGATATAATTTATATTTTAGAGGATAAATGTTGAAAATAAACTGGGAAAAAATATATATTATATAATATATTTCAAAAGTTTAGGATTTCAATTTGGTCATATATATTTTGGAGGAGTTATGTTTTTAATAATTTATGGAATGCTTTTCTCATATAATTTCTAAATTGATGAAAAATGACTTTCTATACCCATATAAGAGGAACATAAATATATAAAGACTTATATTGATTGTTCCATTCATCTATAAATTAATTTCATGAAATTCCAGGAGTATAGTATTGATTCATAGTTGGTTTAATGTTAATTAGGAAAAATATATTTTCTAGTAGTGAATATGAAATTAATAATCATGCTAGAAGCAACATAATATTTTATTATTACATCATGGTCTAATAATTCTATTAATTAATAATTACAGTTATACGAGATAAATTTATTTATGGGTGTATAATGGAACACCATTAAATTTTATTTTAAAAAAACTAATAAACTCAATATAATTGATGAGATGCAACAAAGAGCTTTAAGAGAATTGTCGCACACAAAAGGAATATAATTTTTTGAATGTGGAAATTATATAATAGTTTTTATATGGTTTCTATGGAAATAATTTACCTCGTACACACACACACACACAAAGATATATATATATATATATTTCTTAATTATTGAAAATATATTTATAAATTTTTAGGAAATTAGAAACCAATTTTTAGTAAACTCATTTTATACATCAAAAAATGGTTTTCTTCAAAAAAAGTATTTATCAAATTTTGTGCATGGATATTAAAATTAACTTCATCCAAATTTATAAATGGTAATTTAAAAATTAATAACCATTATAAAATCATCTTTTAAATTTTATATCAATAAAAAATTTTGATTTTTTGAAAAATCAATTTATTGGTGAAAATATCATTTTTTAAGACCATTAGAAATTTTCAATAAATTATCTTTTAAAAAATATCATTATATCTTGGATATGGTCTTAATCTGAAATATTTTACATTTTACTTTTATTAAAAAAAATTATATTTGAAACATCATTATTCATTTTTTTTATTTTCATTTATTCTGAGGCATGAAAACATTTTTTTTCTAATAATTTTATCTCACAATATTTTATGAATTTAAATTAGAATAGTTTATTCAAAACACTATAGATTATCTCAAGAAAAAGGTATTCAAAATTTAGAATCATTAGGACCATATTTTTAAATACCCCCTTTTATTTTTTGTAATCATTAATAGTAACCAAGTTAAATATTTGTCAACTCAGTATGGGCAAAAATGCTAAAATAAGGTTAAAATTATGTTATAAGGTCTCAAAATCAACCCAAAATGTCAGATTATTTAATTTTATACTCTAAATTTTACCATTTTCATTCTAGAATAAAATATATGGAATATTTGTTCCATTTGACTTTGATAGTAACATTTAAATTACAAGAAGTATTGAAAATTTGAAAATTATACTCTCTGGATTGTGATATCAAATTTATGTTAATATGGTGATATGAATATTTAATGAATGAATATATATATTTTCTTTTAGAAAATTAATATGGTAATTTATTTTTAGTTTTTTCTGATGGAATCATTACATTAATTGCTTAAAGAATTCTAAAAACATCTTGTTTATCTTTAAGAAAAATTTAAGAAAATCATTTTACAAAACATCAAAAGTTAAAAAAAAAAATTGGATTTATTGTGGTCTTCAACGAATTTTACAAGAACTTATAATATTTATGTGATTATTAAATAGTCCACATTATGAATAAATATTTTTATTCTTCAAATATAAGTCAAATTAAATGAATAGCCACAAAAATCACACAAATGATATTTTATGTAAATAATATTTTATTAATTGATTTTTAAAACATAATAATTTGAAACACGGTCAATGAGGATGATATATGGTAATAAATTTCATATATTTACCATTTTTGTGAAATTTTTTAGCTTATAAGTAACTTTATTCCCCATATAATTGGAAAAATGTGTTTTGATGGTTAAGGATAAAAATGTGTCAATAGGAAAATAAACTAAAGGTAAAAGGTATAAAATGACCTAGAAACTTGTCTAAATGTAATTGGATGAGTTTCTTATAATCCTATAACATCTATAATTTTAAATTAATAATATTTTAAAACAGATGATCATGAATGTGACATTATTTTATTATAATGTTTTTAAACATTACATGATTCCACCATTCCTGCATTATAGTTGGACAAACATACTTTATCTTATATATATTACATTAATTCTAACAGATCAACCAACCCTTCCCATATATCTTATAAAAATTCCTATAAACAAATAAGTTGTTCTTTTATTCTGGTGATAAAATTTCTTGTGTGCTTAATAAGGGATCTAAATAATTTCTTTTAAAAAAATAATTATTCATCTTACCTGACTTATTTCAATTTATTTCAACTTATTCCTATTTTAAATAATTTTTATTCACTATAAAATAATTGCATCATAATACTAAACGTACTAAAATTTATTATTTATAATAGATCCCCCAATATACCCACTTCTTTCCATAAAATGGGAAATAATGTATTGCTCTAGCATACTAGTTGACTATCACCTCGACTTAGTGATATAATTCATTTTCCATCACCATAATTATTTGTTTTTTATTATATTGTATATAAATTTTATATATTATATTTGGGATAATATTATTCTTTTGTAATTAAGTCATTTGTTCAACTTTTTTATCATCACATATGTTGTATTGTGATAACTTCGTTCATGTGTACATGTGGACTACCACCCCCAGGAAGTGATTTGAACAAATTTTGTTTTTGACTTTCATGGATTGTAAAAATGATTGATTTTATGAATATATATATATATATTTGTTATTATAATTATTAAATAAGTGTAAACTATTTTTTCTTTTTCTTTTTTTCTACTATCAAAATGTCGAAACGTTTCTAGTTCCTAGGTACGTACTACTGTCTCTACGATGTGATGTAATTCATTCGTCATCACCACTTTATATGAATTACTATATAGTTGTATATTAAGAAATAATAAAATAATTTTTAAATTATTGTTATTATGTAAATGATGAAACCATTGCTAAGGTTTATTTACCAAACCCTTCTTGTAGAAATATACATTAAAAAAAGGAACAGTTATCACCTAGAACATTGATTTAAATAATTAATTCTGAATAAATAAGAAAAAATATTTTAGAATTAAATTAGTTTTGGTATGAAATTTTTGGATATGGGTTTTAAACATATTTAAAATATATATATATATATCATGTAGAATGCTCTAACATGTATTAAAAAAATACATGGGGTTAGGAGAATTCTCATTTAAATTTTATTTCTATAAGTCATTTTCATGTTCACTTCTAGTTTTTTTATGTGGTGTGTGAACTATCCATGAATAAATTTTATGAATCTTATATTGGTAATTGTATTGTTTTTATAATCCATAAATGTTTTTATCATTCATGAGGATTTTATTTATATATTATTATTGAAATAAAGGGTTTTCATCTCATTTTTATTCCTTCGAATATATTTTATGTTATGAAAGTAATTTTTTTTATAAAGTTTATATAAATAAACATTGATTTATTATTTTTTGAATCCTCTAATTTTATTGGTATACTATTTTTCACATTATTTTATTATTTTATAGTTGTTATGATCTAAATTTTACCATAAATGTATCGGAATTATGTTTCGAACATATTTTAGTTGGAAATATTTTGGATTAATATTCATTGAGGAAATTTTATGAGAATTACATAATAAACCCCATTAATTTTTCTTATGGTCTATATATTTTTTGGAATATTTTTTTTACTATTTTTTCACCCTTTGTTACAAAAAACTGTACATAAATTTGTTTCATGAAAATTCATCCTTATGTCTACGCTTTCTATAAAAAAACTTTTTTGATGCACTTAAATGTTTTCTAAAATGATATCAATGATGTTATTTTACTATTACTCAATGAATTTTTAAAATCATTTTACCCATTTCTAATTTAAAAAATTTGATTAAAAACTTCCTACAATTTTCTGAACATGGATTTTTATACTAAATGTGTGAAAATAATAATTTTCTAAATGATTGTAGAATGAATAAAATTCCATGTTATAATGAGTGCTCCATTCTTTGAAGATTCAATTAATTTTTTCCAGGGTTTCATCCAAAGATATTTTTTTATTAACAATTTAAAAAAAATTACGTTTTAACTAATTAATTTCAAATTATAATGGGTATTTTCATCTAGAAGTATTATTGTGATATTTAAAATTAAATTTTCAACAATGATAACAACATTAGATATTAATTATGATTCATTTGGGATATAATCCAATAATATCATCCATTTAATTTTTGAATTGTTTATTATTAGGAATATGTTATGATTACAAAACCAATTTATTATCCAATGGTTTAGGTATTTATGATATGATGAATGTTTCTTAATATTATGATATTAATATCAAAGTATTATTATTATGTGATGGTAAGGCACAATATAAACCTCTAATGAACTAGGTTATTTGATTTTAATATCTAACTGGAGGGTTTTATAAGAGTGAAAATTATTTTTGATATCATTGTTTACATATTTATATGTGAATATTATCTATTTCTAATTAATAATAGAGGTATATTAGGGGACATTTTTGTGAAAATTTTGTTTCAAATTTTGATTAGTGAGTATGCTCACATTCTAGTTATGCCCATGATATTATACTAGGAAATGATTTAATTTATCTATATTCACAAGATTATTATGTATTATTATTATTCCACTTGCCTATTTTAGTACACATTAATGATGATTTATTATTTTACACCATTATTAATCATTCATAAAGCAATAAATTGATTTTTGTGCATATGAACAAGGATTTTCCATGTAAAATTATTTTAAATTGAGAACATGAACATGAATATTTTATCATACCCTAATGATCATAATATGATATAGTTATTGATATCTCCCATGATTACCTTTACTGAGCATATGAGCTCACACTTTCTTATGTTTTCCTTCTATGGGATTTGATGGATTTTTATTAGTGTGATTAGTCTAGAATGGTATATTATGTAAATTATGATGTATGAGGCAATGAGAATTTTCATTCAAAAAGTTTTATTTTTTTCTAGTGTCTAAATACATATAACAACATAACATCGATAGCTTACATGAAATGAAATATGAAGTATTGAGTGAGTTATGATATATTTTGTAATTATTATTATTTAAATGAGACACATATAACCATGAAGACAAATATTATTGAACTAATATTAAAGAAAATATTATGAAAATTACTTATAAATTTTATATATATGAAAACAATTATTGATTAATTCATTGGAAATAAAAAATAATTTTTATGAAGTCATTTTTTTCATTAAAAATCCATTTCATTGAAATATGTTTTTCATGATTCCTATGATGTAATATTTTAAATATTTTAAAAAAATATTATATATTGATTCATAAAAAATTATATCATTTTTTCAATAATGTTTTAAAATTATTGTACATTTAATTTTTTTAATTTTTTTTATATGATAGATTTTAAAATGAATACTGAATAATACATAAATTTTTAAACTATTAATTCGTATCATTATATAATAAATTTTTAATGTAAACGATTATATATACAATTTTTTTATAAGACATTAAAATATTTAAATATATATTTCCAAAGCTACGTGTAGAACCTGAGTGAATTTCCAAGTCATGATCCCCCCAAAATTAATTTTATAAAAATATTTACTATATTTTATACAACTCACGTGAATGAAACATGATATCTATAAAATGGTATCTTGGAAATGAAATTTAAGGCCAAGGTTGAGTCCAGAATAAGTAATTTACCCTAGGCGGGCCATAACATTTCTCAGGATATGAATTATATGAAAAAAGTCACCTAGTGGAAAAATCAAAAAATAAAATAATTAGACATTTTTATTTAACACTGGATAGTGTTTAAAATAAAAATTTAATTGATACATCGATTTGAAATCTGAGTCTTCTATTGAGATTATAAGAGGGTGTTTTACCTAACATCGACCTAATATGATGGGGCGAGGGACATTTAGATTCTACATCGACTGTGTCTCCTATAAATAGATGTTTTGTAATTTGTGTTTAAGGTTATCCCTAATCCATTATCTCTTTGCTAATACACACTCTGTCAATCTAAAATCTGTATTTTGATGGATCGTTGAGGAATTTCTTCTGAAACAATGACTGCTCACATTAGAAGTAAGGAAAACACAACGACAATGGCGAATAAATTGTTTTGAGGTAGGATTATTCAATAGATTATATCTCATTGGAGTCATAAATTGGATATACATTCCTTTTACTTTAATTCTAAAATTTCATTTACAAATCAATGATGGCTGAACTAACACAGCCATCGATCCTTTCCCAAAACGTATTAATTTCTCGTTAAGCATCAGTTCTTTGGGAAACAGTCTTGTACTTTTGGATAAAATGAATCGGTAATGAATCAACAAGAGGATGTTAGTTGTGTGAATCCTTAATAGTAAGGATTTCATATCTATCAACATATTCAAAATTAGATAAATATAATAGGTCATGTGGTTCGGGGAATAAACCACTGGAGGTCCGCATCCTTGGAGGCCAATGGCAGCGAATGGCTTCGGCGGCTCCGCGACATGGGGGATCCTCGTGTCTTGGCAGATCAGTCGAACGGGGTCATGCAACAACACCCAGTCATTGATCTTCCACTCAATGTATGGGAGGCTAGTCGGCATCCTAGATGAGATACAGCAACTAGTCATGGGCCGGGATGATGTCAGCCGCAAGTCAGTCCACTGATGGCATGTGAGGTGGGTTGCGTTAGGCTAGCCCAACCATAATGGGCTAGGCCATGGTTGTTGTTCGTACCTGACCCGACCGATCAGACCCTACCCTACTGGTCGGACCCGAGTTATATCTAGTGTCGACTCGGGATGGTGGCACAGTTTACCTCCACAAAATATTGAGATTTTGTTCCATGTTCAACAATGGGAGTTGTTGAATTTGGGGTGGACCAACCAAGAGTAAGTCAACCAGCCGAGTAACCCATCTTATGGAATATATGAAGTCGATATCTTCTAAACTAGGAATTCGTTTGACTCACAATATATAGATATGTGACCCTTTATTCTAGAAATTCCATTAAAGGTAAATTTGAGAAATTTAAATTTGGTGTTTATATGTGGGTCCCATGGCGACCCCTTGGGGCATATTATGGTGAAAAATGTAAATTTTCCCATTATTTGTTTCATATAAATAAATATCATATCTTATATGTTTTTTGACATATAACTTGATGGAGACCCCAATTTGTTTATTTTGAGTTGAGATTAAAGTAATTTTGAGAATGACATTGCATCAAGTAGTGTTTGATAATAATAGTGATAAAAAATGAATCTCATATAATTTCAAAATGGATCCCTTAAATAGGTCTATGCATGGGTCCTCAAAGACACTAGAGTGAAACCCTTATAATGAGATTGGCA
The DNA here is from genome assembly GCA_963277665.1 of Viscum album. Taxonomy (NCBI): domain Eukaryota; kingdom Viridiplantae; phylum Streptophyta; class Magnoliopsida; order Santalales; family Viscaceae; genus Viscum; species Viscum album. The sequence continues at coordinate 307,820,643 of OY728166.1, forward strand.
TAGGACCTAGACCCTTTCTATGTGGAACCCCCCCAAATAGTGACGGGCATGCGTCCTCGACCTATTTTGGGCGAAACCCTCTAGATGGTCTGGTCATGGGTCCTCAACCTTGAGGAAAAACCTCTTGACTATTCAAATTAGTGATAAGACATTCTTTGACGTTAACATGGACTCGCATGTAAGAGGGGATCTTTCCTATACAAAATGTGTTATTGTGACACAAACAAAAACTGTTCAGGTGGAATAGAGCCACCCAAAGAGGATAATATCATAGTGTGGTGATTGAGACCCTATGACTTGCATGTTCAAGTATTACAAGTGGGATGCTAGGCATCAATGCTGGTTAATTTCGGAACTATTGGAGACTCTTCTTATAAGGCTATGATGTGAGATGGATATAACCTTACTCTCCCTCTTTAGGTTTTATTTTGTTTTAGAATATATATATATAAATATATATCCTATTCCAAACCTACTCATTGGATTTTTGTTACTCTCCATCAAAGAGGGGTGAAGACACTGATGGTATTCCATGCGCTTTCTATGTCTAACTTCTTATGGTTGGACAAGTATTCTATCTTACTATAGGTAGTGGAAACTTTACCAGAAGATCATATTCTATCCTTTTTTAGATCCTTTTTTTTATGACCTTACATCACTCTCTCATTAGGTTGAGATTCACTCATTCATTGTACAATGTTCTATCTATTATTTTCCTTTAATTTTTGTATATATTACTTCCCCCATAATATTCAATGTGCATTAATTTGTATGTTTATACTCAGCACTATATAGGCCTTGACTATACGTATTTTACTTTAGGAAGATGACTCACAATTTTGACCTTGACTTCAGGGATATTAGATATATATGTTCTTAGACTCCGTAAGGTGGCTGATGTTTGTGTTACCAAAGCTATTCTTTCTCAGTTACTTTACTTTTAAAATATTTTGTTAGGTTAGGACACTATTCTAGTTGGGCGTGTATTTTTTCCTTTTCCCCTTTATGTCTATATAACTGTACTTATACTAATGAGTGTTACATGCATGCTTTGGGTCATTTACATATGGTTGCGTCTATTAATTCTTTCCATCTCAACATTGTAAATTAGTAGGTTGTCTGTGGGTACAGGTACTTAGACAAAGTCCTCCCTAAGTTATTGTGACTTTGGATCTTTTCGGCTCCCTGGCTTATGGGGGTGGTGTGGGGGTATATTAGGCTCGATCCCTAACATGGGTCAAGTCGTGAAAAAGTGGTATCAAGGTGGTTAGATCCTTGGTATTATGTAAGAATGTTTCCTTAAAATGACATGGATGGGATTAGGGAAACCATTTCAAAGTGTCACGAGAGGGGATCTTAGGTTACAGAGTCTAGTCATGGTATGGGTAGTTTACGTATTCATTCACCTAGACCCTGATTACATAATTGGGGACTCAAAAGCCTAATACACTTGTTTTTGGGAACAAATGTACATGAATCAGGATGTCCCCTCTACCGCATGATTCAGGAGATCATTCGGTCGTGGTGACCATCCATGGGTTGGGCAGGTGTCAGAAGTAGGTCATGCCCCAATTTTTCTGTGTGACATGCCATGACAGGTTGGCATAGCCATAGCGAGTCAGGCATAGCTAATGTTTAGGTCCCAACCCGGCTGGTCTAGTCCAGTGGACGAGAGTAGATCTGGGTTGGACCCAGGGTGGTCACATAGTCGATCATCCACGGTTTACTGTGGTGTAGTTGCATTGATGTACTACAGGATAAGTCGACCGAGGTGTAAACTAACAACAATTTTTTATCGTGATTCGGTTCACTGACCTAGTGACCCCCCTTTTGGAACATCAAATGCATTTATCTTCAAAACAAAGAATTTATTTTATGTGATGTCTATAGTGACGTGAATCTCTCTTTGAGACATTAATTTTGAGGAAACTATTAAAATTTTAAGTTTGATGTCAATCTGTGGGCCCCGCGATGACCAGTTAATGCTTCATACCATGAAAAGTTCCATTTTTATTGGGTATCCATTATCAGAAAATAAAAATCATGCCATATGTTTTTTTTTCTCATCGAACAAGATGTTGAACTAATTTATTGATTTGGAGTTACAATGAATGGAGTTCCAAGCATGACTCTCCTTAGGTTTTTCTCAGTGACAGTAGTGATCGGGTAGGTATCTAATATCTTTTCCTAGTGGAACCCTCCATTCGAATTGGGTATGGGTCCCTTAAGACACTTGATTGGAACCCTTGAGCATGGATGCACATGTTTACTCGACAACACTGATGTGGAACCATTGAGTTGGGATTAACATGGGTCTTAAAACTTAAGGAAATACCTCTTGACTATGCTAATTAGTCATGAGACAAGAATTGTTGTTAAATAGGTAACATGAGTAATAGGGGTACTTTCTCCACCATGAAATTTACTCATGACATGAACTATAACCATGCGTGTGAGATAGTGCTTCCCATAACAAATTTTATGAAGGTGTGTTTATTGAGCCCCTTCGATTCGCGTGTTCAGGGAAGACAATTGGGATGCTAGAAATTGATGTTGGTTACTTTTGGATCTATTTTTAGATCTTATTCATTGGCTGAAATGTGACACAAAGATCCCCTTAATCTCTTTCATTTTGGATTTTATGTTTTGAGTATATATATATATATATATATATATTATTTAAAACCCACTCCTAGTGTTTTGTATACTATCCTTCTTAGAGACGCAAATATGTGAGGGGTATTCCACACGATTTTCGTTGCAAGATTCTCATTGTTGGATGAGTCTACTCTCTTACTATTATTAGAGAAGACTCAATGAGAAATTTATCTTCTCACTATTTCTACGTCAATTTGTTTTGATGAACATTCCTCACTCTCCCATTGGGTTGAGCTACACTCTTTCATTGTACCTTGTTCTATCTACTGTTATCCTTTATTTTTTGTAACTTATACTGCCCATACTTTTCAGGGAATCCTACTAAGTATGTTTATACTCACCCCTTCATGAGATTTTCACCATGTATCGTCCATTATAAAAATCATGTATTGGTTTGATCAAGACTTCAAGGAACTCTGGGATACAAGTTTGTGGACCGAATGCAGCGGTCTTAGTCTGAGTTCTTAGAGAATGTCTTTCTTAGTTACTTTAGATTCCCAGTTATCTTTCTAGTTAGGGAACTATTATGTGTGGCCAGTATTTTTCCATTTGTAACTTTCAATTTAAATTATTTTACATAGACTATTTTTTGGTCCATGCATGCATTAGTTTATTTACAATAGGTTTCAGATTTACATCATTCACAATGCACTTTTGAATTGAGTTGGTTTTGTGTGTGTGTGTGTGTGTCTAGGTACATAGGTAACAGCCCCCTTGAGTTATTATTTTGCTGGTTGTTTTCAACCCCTCTAGCCTATGGAGGCAGACTTGGGGTAGTGGTGGCTTGAGCCCCTACATCGATTGGGTCCTAACAAAATGATATTAGAGGTGGTTCAACCACATGGACATTGTTCGGATGATTACCAAAAGTGTATTCCATCTGTTTAGGGAAATAGTTTTGAAGTGTCTCAAGAGAGACTCTCGAGCTAGGGAGTTTAGTTCTAGTATGGTATTCCAACATATCTTTTCACCAGGACCTCGAGTACCCACTTGTCAACTCAGAACCTTGAGACACATATTACAAGGAAACTGGTACATGCATCATATATGATTGATTATTTGACTATGTTTCTTGAGTCATGTTTCCTTTCATATTGTTTATATATATATATATATATATATATATATATATATATATATATATATATTCTCATATGAATTTGGTACACTTTGATAACTTATAGGATGCCACCACGACAACATCCATCTAGGATACCTACTTCGGTTCTTGATGACAATCTAATGAGAACTGACGCCTAAGTATTTAGTCCAACATGCAATCCCCTACCTCATAGTGGGGCAATATATGCAGCTCTACCTAGGGTGTATCAGATTATTTTGGTAGATTAGGTTGAGGATTAAAATAATCAATGATCACTCCACGAGTTCCAGCACTTGAGGCTGCTACAGTTATAGTGTTTTCTAGATCCTCACACAGCAGATGACTGGTTGGAGTGAGTGCTTCACCTCTTCTAGCATGTGTGGACACTGGTATATAATAAGGTTGAATTGGAAGCAAGTATTTTCCAGTGTATGGATGGGAACTGGTGGATCCTAGTGACCCAAATGCACAATGAGACGATTCTCCCATGGTATGACTTTTATTAAATGTTTCACAGTGAGTAATTACCCATTTATTTATGCTTGGTTTGGATTCAAGAGATTCTAGAGATTAAAAAAGGAGGGGAATCTATGATAGAGTACTCAGAGAGGTTTAAAAACCTGACTCAGTACTCTCTAGACATGATCCATGATAGCTATATTTGGGATCATAAGTTTGAGTAGGGACTCCGCTGGGAGATCTATGCTTGCATAGTACACATGTGCATCCCCACTAATTTCGAGGTGCTGGGGTGCTTGATTTTCATGGAGATATTCCTCTCATAGGGGAACCAATCAGTTGAGACTGGAAGTGGTTTCTATAGAGCTAATACATATATGATAGTTGGAAGATATCAATTTTCAAGATGTTAGTAGAAGAGGTCCATTGATGACGACGATCAGGGACATAGTCAGGAAGATCTATTGAAGCATAGGGAACCAATTCATCATGAGGAGTGTCAGTGCTATCATGTGATGAGAGTGCTCCCAGGACATGTGTCTTCTTGACCATAAGTACTAATAATCATGGGTAGATCGCTGGTGGTTCACCGTGGTAGAGAAAGCACCATTACTATGGATCCACTTGGTAGGGATAGGGTGGCCTCTAGCTAGGAGGTTCTAGAAGAGGAGATTGAGGAGCTGGAGGTGGAGTAAAATGCTTTGATATTCTCCCATTAACACTCTCAAAAAACCCATTTTAGGGTTAGGGAGAAGATGGTCCGGGACACAAACATCTGCAGGTGATTGAAATCTATGATTATCCAGCACACAAGATGATCTGAGGAACGTTTTGTGTTTATTATACTCTTTCATTGGTATTAGTAGAGACATTCCCCCATCACTCTTTTTTCTTGCTGCTTCTTATATGGGAGTTATATCGCACAGTAGAGGCACTAGCACAATGTCTTAGACTTATTCTTCCTATTGGATGCACTTCATCTATGTCTTTAACATTCTGATATTGTGAGTTATCGGTTTGAGAAGAATGGTTCACCTCGGACAAACCGGTCATCACTATATGACCTTATTCCATCATCTAGGGAATGGGTGGGCTTTCTGTGGTATAAACCAAGATTTTATTTCACCTCAAGCTAGTCATATTCATTGACAATGATATGGTGGGGTTCTCATTTATCTGTGAATGATACCTCATAGATGGTTAGGTCAGAAATGTGACCAGGGGGCTTCAAACCTTTACCCATCTGTTAGAGATCATAACCCTTGGTACAGTAGATTATTTAACCATACGGGTTTTTCCATTTGTGGAGGATTATATAGATGACTTCCTCAATGATAGTTTGGGATTGAATCTAATGTGGGAGTTGGATATTTTCATCGACTTGCAACCAGGTACTACCCTGATATCTTCTGCAACATATCATATGGAACACACTATGTTATGGGAGCTACATATATTGTTTTAGGACCTTCACAAGGAGGGTTTCATTAGACCCAATGTGTCCCCCCTGGATGATTTAGTTTTATTCATGAAGTAGTCAGATGGGATCATATGACATTTCATGGATTATTATCTCTTATACCACACCACAAAAATGAACATACACCCCATACTAAGAATTGATGTCCTCTTCCACCAGTTTTGAGGTTTGATATAGTTCTCCAAGATCATTCTCAGATCTATATACCACCATATATGGGTTCACGAGGATGATATTCTACTATTGGAATTCTGTTATCATTATGGGCATGACTAGCTCCAAGAGATGTCTTTTGGTGGGAAACAATTCCCCTCCATTTTCATGGATTTTATGAACCGGGTCATCTTGACCTTCATAGACTAGTTTTTTGTTGCCTCCATTGATGAAACTCTTGTTTAAAATGAATCAGAAGAGGATAATATAGTTCACTTAATGATGGTTCTAGATTTAATTTGAGATCACCAATTTTTTTGGGATGATCTTGAAGTATTACTTCAAGATACATGAGGTTCCATTTATGGGGAATGCCATCTCTAAGGATGGATTCACTATGGATCCAACAAAGATAAAAGTGGTTCTTGTTTGGGAACCACCGATGACTGCATCAGAGGTTTGAAGCTTTATATGTTTTTTAGTGTACTACAATAGATTTTTCAGAATAATACACTACAATACAATCCCCATTGACTTCTCTGACATATAAGGGGCATCCATTTACCTAGTATGAGATGTTAAATAAGGCCTTTGAGGAGATGAGGCATATTCTTATGAGCACTCTAGTTTTGATACTTCTAATAGTGGGAGATATGTTTATATTGTATTGTGATGCCTCAAAATTTGGGATCAGATGCATCATGATGAAACGATAGGCAGTCATCTAATTTGAGTTGAGGTACTTGAGAGCCCAATGAATATAACAATGCTTCTCGGGACTTACAAATAATTATAGAATTATTCACCTTATAATTTGGAGATAGTTTCTTTTCAGATATCACCTTGTAGTTTACTCAGAACAGTAGAGACTTATGTACAAATACACCTAGAGAAAATTGAATCTGAGGTAGTGACAGTAGTTGGATTTCCTGCAATACTATGAATTTGTGATAGTCTATACAATGGTAAGGGAAATGATGTAGTAGATGAAATTAGTAGGAATTACCATGTTTCCCTTGTGCGGGAAGCTTTGTAGATGATAGCATCCCTATAGATATACCTAGTAGAGAAGGAGGGTATTCATTCCTACAGTCAATGGTGATGACTCCTTCACTCCTTGTTCATGTGAGGGAGTCCCAAATAGGAGATATAAACTACAAAGTTCTGTATAATAAGACTTTCTTGGGTGACACACTTTATGTTTATTATGAAAGAGGTAATCATGAGATATTATTCCAAGGGTGAATAGTGGTTCTAGATGGGATGTGGGAGGAGTTGATATAAGAGTTCCATACTTCTCCCTTAGCTGTATATCTCGGTGTGGGAATGATATACAGGGATCTGCAATAGTAGTTTTGGTGGTCTGGAATTAAATGAATCATAGTTGTGTTCATATTATGATGACATACTTGTCAGCATGTCCTTGATGAGCATCAAGTTCCAGAGGGTTTGTTACAATCCCTCAATATCTCGGAGTGAAAATGGGATTTTATAACCACAGAATTCGTCATAGGGATTCAGTTCACGATTAATTTTCATGATTTCATCACAGTGATAGTGGAATGACTTACAATGTTGGTGATCATTTTTTCAATTAGGGAGTAGAGTTTGGTGAAAGGTTTCAGACAGCTGTACATGTGGTAGATCATCTACCATCACAAGATAGCCTCGATGATTACCTATGATGGTGATGAACATTTTAAATAACTGTTATAAAGAGGCATGTTTGTGAAATTTAGGACCCAACTGCAGATGAGTATGGCCTTTCCCCCATATCGATGGGAAGCCGAGTGCACTATCCAGGTACTGTAGTATAAGTTAAGGGATTATGTGTTGGATTTCGGCTGCTGCTGAGAGGATCACCTACCCATTGGTAGATTTTGTGTAAAACAACAGTTATCACACAACCATTAGTATAGAATCATTTGAGGAAAAATATGGGAGAACCTACAATTTACCTTTTTACAAGATATTTCATGGTGATTTGTCCCTCGTGGTCCCATAGTTGATTCAATAGATGATTGAGAAAGTGAAGTTAATCCATTAATGGATGAAGATGGACCAAATTTAACATAAATCCTACATAGACCATCATTGTTGGACATTAGAGTTTGATCAATGATACCATGTCTAGGTGAGAGTCTCCCAAAGCTGCAGAACAAAGTGGTTCATCTAGAGAGGAAATCTATCCATGATGTTAATTATTTCATTCAATATATTGTGGATAATTGGTGAGTTTTCCTACCACCATTACCTACACCCAAAACTGGAGCGGGTTCGCGACATATTCCACTTGCCATAACTGAGGAGATAGGTGCATTTTCCGATTCATGTCATCGACTGGGAAGAGATAAACATTGAATATGGATCCACCTTTTAAGAGTACCTTATGGAAATTGGGGATCAACATTAGTGAACCATAAAATAATGGGCCCTCCTATTAGTTCACATGTTGTGGTATCATACAAACATGTAAGAGAGTTCCTAGTAATGTGAGATCTAGATGCGGGCTCAGTATCCCAATATGATTCCATAGTTATTCATTTTAGAGATAATGAGATTAAAGGGGGGAATGATGTAGAGGCTCTATTATCTCTATAAAATACATTAAAAATATGTATATACTAATTTCTATAGCTAGGAGCTGAATAGACGGGAAATTATGAGGCCTGATGTCCAACGAATTAATTTTATAAAAATATAATGTGTATATAATACTCTTCATGGGATGAAATCATGGTAACCCTTTAATGGTATCTCAGTTCAGAAATTAAAGTCCCCGATTGAGTTTGGAAAGAGTAGTTTTCCCTTGATGGTGCATGTCTTTTTTCAGCACAAGACTTCTAAGGAATGATGCACCCTGGGGAAAATTTGAAAATAATAAAATTAATATTAATAATTGTACTGCTAAGATCATGTCATATAAATCATGAACAATGAATAGTATTGGAAATATTATACCATTGTTGAGTTCATAATGTGGTTTACTGCCAATGTGAGACGTAAAATGATGGAGCACGAGAGATTTATATTATGAGATGAGTAGGGATTATATAAATAGAGGTTTGGGAATTCATGATTATGGTTATCCCAAACCCCCCATATCTCTCTAATAATTACTTCTCTCACCCTCTCTCATCCGGACGTAAGGGGATAATGGAGGAATCTCAATGAAATGTCTGTGGATAGCAACATAAGCAAGGAAAACACTTTGACAATGATGAAAAGAATGTTTTGTTGAAAGATTTTTCTTTTGGTTATATATTATTGTTTTTTAACATGAAACATCAATTCATTTGACTTTAATTTTGATTTTTTGTATTAAATCAATAATATAAGCAGTAACACGACCATCAAACCATTCTTGATACCAATAATTTTTTTTAATCATATGTTCTCTAACAAAATATAACCTACTTTTGGACACAACAAAACCTAAAATAATCAACATCTAGAGGACAGCTCTATGAATCCCATTTTTTAAGGATCATAGATCTGTTCACAGATTCTAAATCAAAATAGATAAAGAGGTCTTTTGGTCTGCATAACGGTTTAATGGAGTGGCAGCTAATGGAGGGATATGGTGGTGGTGGAATTGGAGTGTGATGACACTTCATGACTCATCTGATCGACCAAATAGATGTGGTGTAGTGATTGGCCACGGGCTTAGCCGATGCCAACAATGGGTCGGGACCTTGTCAAAAAGTCAGGACGTCCCAACTATAGTGGGTTGGACTGTGGTAGTGGGTCGGGCCCAACCCGGCTGGTTAGGCCCAATAGAGCGCGCTAGATCTGGGTTGTATCAATTGTCAACCAAGGGTAGTCACATATTCAACCACTACAAAAACTCAATTTTTTTTACATCAAGGTGGACCCCTGTGCAATCACACAAATCGATAGTGTGGGTAGTCGCCTATGAGTCTGTCCACCAGCAGAGTGACCCACCCAATTCTAGAACATCAAAAGCCCATATCTTATAAAATGTGAATCCATTTTATGCGCTATCTATGGTGATGTGATCCTATATTCCATATGGGTCATTTGAAATATAATTTGTAATTTGATGTTTTGGTTCGAGATGGCCCCACGATGACCTGTTTGGGCTTGTTATAGTGAAAAGTCCCCTTTTTCCATTTATCAGTTTTAGGGGAATAAATAGCCTATCCTACTTGTTTTTTCACATAGAAAATGATGGTGAAACAGTTTTTGGGGAATAAATACCCTATCATACATGATTTTTCACATAGAAAATGATGGTTAACATAGTTTCAGATTTCATGTCATGATGAAACGGGTTTCGACCATGACCCAGCCTCTTCTAGTGTTTGATGAAAGTCGTAATTAGGAAAGAATTTTGGCGCTTTTCTGAATGGAATCATCTAGCCATACTCATCATGGGTCCACAATCATTTCTGAGTGGAAATATCTTGTGAGGCTACTCATGGGTCCTCAACATCTCTAGAGTGGAACCCTACAACTTGGTAGGGCATGGGTCCTCAACCTAATGACAAGGCATATTGACTATGATAATCAAGGATGATACATACATTCATGTTACATTAGACTCAAGAGTAAGATGGTAACAATCCCCACCAAGACACACCCATATGATGCAATCTGAAATTTTTAAGGTGAGATTGAGCCACTAAAAGTAGTTTGTATCAAGATGTGGTTATTGATCCCCTTTGACTCGAGTGTTCTCAGAAGACGTGTGGGATGCTGGGAATATATGTTCTTTACTTATAGAACTATTGGTGACTCTTTATTATGGTCTAAGTTTTGAGATGGAGATCCCATTACTCTCTATTTTTTTAGTATATTTGGTTTTTAGAATATATATATTTTTATTTATATTTATATCCTACTGGAAACCCACTCCTTGGGTGTTGGTTACTCTCCTTCCAAGAGAGGTTATGACAAGTGGGGTATGCCACATGTTGTTTATGCCTTGATTCTCAAGGTTGGATGAGCCTACTATCCTACTATAGGTAGTGAATACTCAATTATAAGTTCATCTTATCATCATTTTTATGTACTTTCCTTTGGATGAGCTGACATTACTTCCTCATGGGGTTGAGATGAACTATTTCATTATATCGTGGTATATTTGTAGTTTCCTTTGATTTATTGTATCTCTTACTACTCCATCTTATTTTTTTGGAATCATATTGAGTATGTTTATACTCACCCCTATATGGGATTTCCCCACACATATCATGCTTTAGGCATAACAAATAATGGTTTATCAGCACATTAGAGAGGTCAGGGATACGTGTGCATTGATCGTGTGTGGTGGTCAAATTTTGGGTTCCCCTAAGAGAGATTTCTCATTTACATTACTTTCCAAAATTTATATCATATCTAGACTATATTCTAGTTGGATGTTAATTTTTTCCTTTACCCCTTTTTTTACATTACTTTACTCGTACTGTATAGTGGTTCATCCATGCTTCAGATTATTTATAAGAGGGTGAATCTTTTACATAATTTCTCTCTTTACATTTCTATTGAGTCATATGTGTCTGTGTGTATAGGTACATAGGAAAATTCTTCCTGATTTATTATGCCTTCAATGCTTATATCAACCCATGGCCTATGCAGGCCGGCTTGGGGTAGTTCTGGTTCAATCCCCGACATGGGTCGGGTCACGAAACATTTGATAATAAATAATTATTAAACTAATTTAATTATAAATAATATATTTAATTACATATTGATCATTATTTTACAAAAAAAAATTAAGTTCACTTTTGGGTATAAATTTTTTTTTCATATAAACAAGTTTTCATTACATTTTTATGTTCTAGAATAAATTAATTTCTACCACTTCTATAAAATAAATTTAGAAAATTAGATATATATTTTTAAAGTCATATATTTGAATTTTTCAAATCATTCCCTTCTATTTTTTTGTTTTAAATATTTAAAAATGTAAATATTTTTCTCATTTGTAAGGATAAAATGGGAAGTATCTTGTTAAAACATTCGTAAAACACATGAAAATAAGCCTGAAAATTGAATTTTATCTATTGTATTAGTTTTTATAATCCAAATACATTCTTCAAATTTATCTCTATTTTTTCCATATTACAATTATAGTGAATTATATATCATTTTAAAAATTGAAAGTACAAATTTTCACTATATAGATTTTAAATTTTTATTATAAGTTCACATAAGGATAAATTTAAGATTTGAATTAATATTAATGTATATTTTTAGCATAATGAAATTAATTATATATGATAATTTGTTTCTAATTTATTCTAATTATATATTTACCTTAAATTCTTACATAACTCTGACACATTTCTCATTAATGTAGTAAAACAAATTACAATATAATTTTAAAATAAATAAAATACCTATATCGGATTTATTATGGAGTCGCATAAATTTTAATTGTAACTATATTGTATATTTGATGCTTAAATGGTATATATAATAAATAAGTTACCATTAACTCAACATTAATATTTAATATAATTAATAGTTTAAAAAATTTCATTAATGAATATTTATGTTAATAAAACATTATAAAATGATTTAAAAATAATTATAATATTGAAATATGATGATTATTATGGTATATATTCTTTCATTTATTCCATTTACCATTTTGTATAATTTTTTTCATATAATTAAATTAATAACCCTTAATGATTAGAATCTTTATTACCTTGGTTAGATATTAAAAGGGTTTATGGAGGTTGAATCAAACAGTTAAAAGTAAAGAAATCTAGTAAAAATTTCCAGATATAATTGGATGAGAGACTATTGAATTATCTACACACTATATTTTAAATATATATTCTATTCGAATTTTCTGTTGAAAATTAATTTATATAAATTTAATAATTTAGGATATTAAAATAGTTCTCATCTAATAACTTATAAAATTATACCCCCTTAAATCACTTCTAAATACATTATTTTATTTTATATTCAGAAACTACCTAACCAAATATATTCAAAACATCAGTAATCACGTCCTATTGGTATAAATATGGTCATAGTAATAACCTTATAGGGATTAAGGTGTTTTGAAATATAAGACGTATGAAAATTATGTAGAGCATTTAATCGAAAAATTATAATTTTATTTATTATACTACATCCTTGAAAACTATAAAATCTATTTTTATATATAACCATAATTTTATATCATATATTTATATGTCATTATTTGTATTTCATAACTTTTATTAAACTCTTTCTTCAAATAAAGGGTAATGAATCCATTGTTGTGCGTACAGAGGACTATCACCTAACAAACTAATTTCATCTATTTTCCATGCCCACCTCTCATAGATGTTTATGATGATATATTTAATGTTTTCATATTACATTTAAAAAATTATTAAACTATGGAAATTATTATATCTTCTCTACCTTTGTCCTTTTCCATCTTTTGGAAAACAATAATGTTGCTCGTCTGTACATGTGGACTACCACATTCCTGAAGTGATACGATTCATTTTTTATTTTATATTTTAGTGGATTATAATAAGGATATATTTAATTAATATATGTGGTATATGTGATATAATAATTATTCTCCTTTCGGTTATATTATCCATCAAAATGTGGAAACATCACTCTTGAGTGTGTATAGACTACTGTCTCCACAATGTGTCGTAATTCATTTATCAGCAAAACATTAGATGATAAATAATAATAGGGTTCATGATAAATAAATATGATAATTATGTCAAGTTAAATATTTTATAAATCCTTAAATCACAATATTTCCAAAAAAACATGAAAAATGAAGTGATTATAACCCGAAATTGTGTTTCTAATAAACAATAATGAATAAACAGGTGATAAGATGTTATATGAAAATCCTAATTTTTAACATGAATTAATATATTTTTGGATTATATTATGAATAAATATATATTTATTATAATATATATTTCAATTCATATCAATTAAGAAAACATTTGAAGTAATGGGTTTATTAACACAACTTACCTACATTAGGTTATATCACTTCATCATGGATTATAATAAAATTGCTCGATGCATGAGTTAGAATATGAAATGATGATTCCAGAACATTTTTTATTAAAATAAGAGTATAATTGATTAAATTTTATGCATTATGGTTTCACTAATAAGAGAGGTAATAAACAAATGTAAAAGAGAATTAATTATAAGCATTTTATTAGAAAAAATCTTATAACATTTCAAACATTAGTTGCCTATTCTTGTATATAAATATATAATATCCATGGTCAAATATGACATCATAAATACCTCCAAAATTATAAGTATTAATAAATAACAAATTTGAACATCCCAACCAGGGATCCACTAAAAAGGTTCCCGGAGCAGGTTAGTCTCAGGGCCTCAAGTGCACTTCCCTATATGCCAGAGGCTCCCTACTAGAAGTGAGAGTCTAGTGATGGTATATTGGAGAGAACATTAATTCATGAATATAGATGCACAAGGGTATAATAAATAATGAATCAACCAATTGTGGAAGAAGAATAAGAAAAATGTAGTAAAAGATAATAATAATTCAAAAAATGTAAAACACCAAATACACAACCATTCATGTCCATGTGGATTTACAATATGCAAGAAGTTGATGTATACAAGGTATTTCATATGTGATTAAAAATATAGAAAAAATATGGATTTTTATATCCCTAAGAATCATAATCTATGGAAAATTATTGTGCTTCTATGCTCTCATTTACATATGTAACAACATAAGTATAATCCATGTAGATGAGTCTATAACCATGAGGCCCATTTAGGTTCCCCAGTGTAATGGAAACCAGAACTAGGTATGAGAAAAAATAAGTAGGATCTTAATAGTTTTGTATATTGAAATTGAATCTTTTATTATAATATATTTTATTTTTCAAGTAAAATAAATAATGCACTAAATGAATAATTTTAAATAAGTTGGCTGAGGGTTCAACAAGGACACCATTTTGAACATTCCAGCTTCAGAATAAGATGGAATATATATCAAAATTTCCACATGTATATATAATACTATATTTAAAATGTTATAGTTGTATAAATACATTATTTAGTGAATATCCACTTTGTAAGACCAGGAAATCAGATAGTAGTTGCACAAGGATCATTTATTTAATGATGGAAATCATCTAATGCATCCTACCCAAGGAAAATATCCATGTTCCAAAAATATAAAAAAAAAATTAGAGGACCTTAGTCAAACCCAATGGGTCCATTTTTAATGAGTGTCTCTAACACATGGATAAATTCTTATTAGTCACATGTATCATAACATAATATACTAGTTGGTCGGAGGCTGAGGTAAATTTCAAAGGAATCTGAGTAAAATCATCATCATATGGTGATGCTACTGGTAATACATATTAAACAAGAAGGATATATGTTCATTCTCCTATAATCCCATCTAATGTGTTCCATAATGAGTTAATCCATGTATCTTCCATGTATTAATGTAATTTTTTTTATTGTATGATCAATTCAATGTTGTTCTATAAATGTTAATCCAATATAAGTCTCCTAACCTCTAATTATTATATGTTACTATCCAAGGTGTTTAATAAAAATGAAAATAAATTATCACCAAAAGAATAAGGAAAATATATATTCTATGAGCCCCATCCAAGGTCTTTTATGAAAAGGAATCCCTATTATCCTTCATGGAGTAATGGATACTATCTATCCTTTGATCCCATCAATGTCTTTCCATAAAAAGGAAAACCAGGTATCATTAATTGAGTAATATAATTCAAGTAATCCATAAACCTATACATGGTGTTTCATAATTAATAAAATATATTCTCTCATGAAACAAATAATATCTAATAACCAATGAACCCATCTACATAGTTTTTTCAGATGGAACATGAGTATCATTCATGAAATATGTAATCTCCAACAACCAAGGATACATCAATATAATTTCCTAAAAAAACATAAATATCGCCCATATAATAATATAATTCATTTAATCTTTAAAATATTAATAATAAATAATTAAATATTAGTAAACATTCCATAACATGTTTCATGTATGAAAAAATAAGACATCATTTCCATGAACATTCCATATCACAATTCAGGTGAGAATAATAATGGTGTCTATGTGCTTAATAATTCCATGTCTAATTTCAATTACATATAAATAGGTCCATTCCCATTTACCATTCCAATATCCCATTCATTTTTAACATTTAATTTAAGATAATAGTGTACACCTTAAGTGTTTTTTTTATAAATTAGGGGTGAGATTGTCATTCCAATTCCATTAATTCAAGTTATTTACCCTCTATAATAGGTTTTATTCACCATGCCTTACAGGTTGGTCATTATTAAACATGAATTGTAATTATGACCATTTAAATAAAAAACTGATAAGGTTGGTCACATTTCATAATCTGTTATAACCGACTTCGGAATAATATAATCACACCCAATTGTTGTGTTATGTTAAGGTGAGAAGCCCCAAATAGAAAAATTTAGTGCATAGTTGTTGTTTAATTTAATGTGTTGGGATCTACATATTTGATTTAACATTTTATTGTAGATGCATTGGATTATTCTCCCAACACATACTGTGAATTTTTAATCTGAAATTATTTATGTTAAATGTCATAAACCACATACTATAGACCAAGGGAGTTTCATAAATCCATTATCAACCTTTAACTCAATCTATATAAAAGAAACCAATAATATTTGATAATGACCGTGAATATATTTCAAATGATCTAACATGGATTTATAAATCTATATGATAACATAAATGAAGAAATTAATCAAGAGGACTTGACAACATACCAAGGGTTATACAATGCGATGAATAGCTATAGAATTAGATCACGGATGGAGGATTACAAATTTTCCTTCTAAGAGGGAGAGGGTTGGCTACAAAAAACTTGATTACAAAATATTTTGTAATGAAAATAAGGGGATATGTTGCACACATAAGCCTGATCCCAGTTATTGAGGACTCTCCAAGTGCATCCACAAGACCCAGGTTCAAATCCTGGTAGAAGAATATTTTCTGAGTTACTCTAGTAGTTCTACAGTAGGCAATGTAGTAGACAATGTAGAAGGTATTGTTTGATATTGTATAATCTAGAACAATTAACCCTTATGCCACTGGGTTGGGACTAGATTCCTTAAGGATTTAGGGCCCCAAGGCCTTCGGTCCAGTAAAGTCTTATGGGCCACCTCAGGGCCTTCAGGCCACCACATATAGATCTTGCAGTGAAGATAGAACCAGACTGACCAAAGGAACTAACTCCAAGTGAGGACTTAGAGGATGAAATTTCACTAGAATAAAGCTATAAAAATATAGAAGAATATGAGGGTATTTCAATTACCATTGGGAGTAGGTCAGTTCACCCGAGCACTAGTTTTTCCTTACTTCACATGAAATGCAATGTTGCGAAGCTAAATTAACGATCTATAAGCTAGGAAGGGGAATTTTGAAGTAGTCTTGTCTGGGATGAATTTCTATAAGCCCTTCGGGTCATGTATTCCACTAATAAAATAGTAATTGTAAGGTTTCCCCTCTTCCCTTTAAAGAGGAGTTATAAAAAATCGACAAAAATAAGGCCTTTAGGCCATTTGGGTAAAGGGGTTATGTCACTACTACCTTTTAAAAATATCCCCCCACATGTTTCACGTGGTCAATATATTCCATGATGTGAGAGAAATACTTGATGTTAACCAGATACACATCATTAACTTCATAGGGAATCCCCTAGAATTTCACTTCCAAAATATTCTACACTATACCCCATTAAATCTATTCATGTTGGGAATGGTATTTAAAATATGAACATCCTACTATAGCTATTTTCAAAAGCTTGAAACACCTGTTATTTCAATGGTCTTCGTCCTAACTCCCAAAACATCCACTGAATCATAAACATGATATTGAAAAATAATTTCCAAATACTTAGACACTATGAACATCACTTTTATTCCCAAATTTCAATATTACATTGCCACCAATCCAGGAATTTCCCATGGTTTGACACATAAGATGTTACAATAACCCCACCATATAACTTCTTCACCCTCAAAATACTTGTAGGATACAACAAAATATAATTTTACATACACAAACCATGATCATTTAATTTAAATATCCTATTACATTTTAAACTTTCAATTTACCATAAATCATCATCATTAATTATACGGTATATAAGAAATTAAAACTCAAGTCAACGATCATATTCAAAAATTACGATCATGAGGGTTCTTACTCAATCCCATCTATCATGAGATATGATCATGTTTTCATCTCATTAATTAATGAACCAATGGTTTTTTATATAATAGGATTAAAATTTAGGGAAACTTTTGGGGAAAAGAACTTCCATTTTCTCAATTTTCAATGTAAACATTCCCTTTTTGTTCTTACAATTCTCCAAATGCAATTTTCCCCTATTTGAATTGTCGATTTAAAATAAACCTAAAATATCATAGTCTCATTTTATTTAACATGAAAATACCTCAATGTCCATGCCCTACAATCCCCTTATCATGATGATGTGCCTGATGTGGTTCCTCAACAACCAAATTCTATGAAAAAAATGTAAATAAATTTTTTCCACTACCAGCCAACTATGCAAAAAAACATGAATTTAGAATCAACTACATATAAATTAAAACCCAAATCCTTTTTATACTTCACAAGAGATTTCATTGAAAACACATACTAAATCATGTAACCTTCTTTCAGTGATGTAACTAGCCCAAAAAATAATTTTTTATTCCATTCCACAAATGCAGGTGTTAAACTGATCCATCACCTATATATTTCCACCCTATAATTAAAAAAAAGTGTGACCAACTACAATTCATTGGGAACAATGAAATATACTACTATGGTCCTTGGATCTGATCTAAGGTCATTCACACTACATAATTTGTAATACTGACATAAATATATATCCAAGATGTATATATATAAAGAAAAATGACTAATACGAATGGTGGTATATATCCTAGTGATAGCGTCAAACAATTAGATAGTGTAGTGAGTCTATCCATGGTCTTCCCGAATTTCAATACATGTTTTTCATCAGACAACCCTGGCTCTAATATTAACCATTATCCCGTATAGGTACTCTAAAATAGAAAAACAATCAATCCAACAAAGGGTTAAACTAATTACGTTATCATGGAAAATAACTAATTCTCTATTGGTCTACCCAAGATGGTATCAAGATAAGGGTCATGATCATCAAAAAACATAGATTACCCTATGATAATTTCAATTTATACATATGAAATTATCATGGCGTGTCTCTAATTACCTATGAGTTTAATCTATTAACAAAATATATAAAAACTAAAACAATGATACCCAATGAATTAAAATTATGTATCATCCAAGTTTGAGGTCGATCCCACATAGATAGTGAATTAGGTTGATTAGATTTTCAATCAAATTTTTTATTTAATATAATATTATGGGGAGGAAAAGAATAACCTGATTGATTTGATGAAAGAATATTGAGAGAGAAGTAGGTCGATTGGTTGGTTTGAAAACATATTTGAAAATAGTGTCCTGGTTTTTGTAATTTTAGGGTTAATGTGAAATCTAATTTTATAAAAATAGTTTATTGACACATGATTGGGTTTATATTTGAGTAATGGGATATCCAATGGTCATTCTATCACCTCATTGATGTGAATATCCCCTATTTATCTTGGTTTGGTAGGGTAGGGTTTCACTAAATAATGTTTGTCTTGATACCATATTTAATCCTAATTTCCATTTATTTTACAATAGTCAATACTCCTTTATGGTTGTCATATGTTCAATTTTATGGTTCCATTCAGATTCAAATAGAAATTCATAGGATAAAATTAAAATAAAGGTATTGGTAATTTTTTGAAGAAATAAGAACAAAAAAATGAATGAATAAATGAAAATAAATCGATATAAAATTACCTTCGCATTTATATTACATGATCATAGTAAAAAATAGGGTATAAAACCTCATCATAATGATGATATTATAAGAGGTAATGAAAGAAAACTTATCATCATGGTAAAATGGAGATAAAATGGTGGGGAATCTATTTAATTTATTTTATCGCTTCACACTTTGTACATTGGAATCTCCTTCACAATTGTAGGATGTCCCAAAATTTATAGATTCAAGATGTGATAATGAATAATTCAATGTCCTTAAATTTTTTTCAAAAATGTTCATGTTTGGGTCTCCGGTTTAATAATCTGTCAAAAATTTAATAGACATCAAATATGGTCTTTTTTATCTCATCACAAAATGATACACAAAATTCAGTGATTAAAAACATGTAACTCTAGCACCATATCTAGAAAAATTATTACTAGTAAGATTCTAAGTCATCGTTACATATGTTGCAGAGTGACACCTATGTGACCTTCCTGGGAATATGTCTTTATCACTATTGGTAGCTTTAAATCCCATCACCCATAGTATCTCCTTCATGACATGCACTGGTTCATGACATGTAATGATGACATGACATGTAATGTCTGTTTTTGTCTTTTTATACATTGTTTTTCAATTGTTCATTAGTTATGTTGCTTGGAAGTTCTCCATGAACAACTTAAAAAATTGATTTTTTCTCACTTTTTCATTTATTTATTGTATCCATACATAAAACATAAATTGATTTAAATTGACTGAAAATTTCCATGAATATACATATAAATACATAATTAATTATATTAAAACACCATAATATAAATTCATTTAATATATATATCAAATAACCCACACACGAATTCATATATTTATTCAATGATGGAATCTAAACATACTACAAAGTATTTTCAACTTTCCATAGTTTGAATTAAAATTCAAAAAATTAAATTGATCAAATCTAAAATTAAATATTCAAGCATAAAATATAGAAAAAATTTCAAATCCTCATTTATAAAAAATATTAAAATCGACCATTTATTTTACTTTTTCAATTTCAAAATATCTAACCCATTTCATTCATAATATTTTACGTTTCAATTCAATATTAATATGCAATTAATTTATAATTTACCCCGAAATAATTTTTCTCATTATCAAAATGAATAAAAAGAATATCGATATGAAAAATACTCGAAAGCATGTCAAATTCCATTGGATTGAATGGAATCTAACATCCAGAACACATAAATAAAAAATCATGGATAATCATGTGGGCTTCATCATTTAGGATAAAATAAATCTGTTATTTAGGGAAGGTCAATAAATGATGAATATCTTGTCAATATTGAAAAGGTTAGTTGTCTCTAAAGTAATTTTTTCTGATCAATGAAAATAGATCAATGAGTGTTTCATCTTCTACTAGTATCTCAAAGAATGGTTATAATGAGATGAAATGAAATAAAGGAAAACCCGCCTTTTATTCATATTTTTTATTTTGAAAGTTACTTCTATGGAAAATTGTCACATCCACCACCCAACCACAAATGACATCCTCATGAAATTATATGTAATACTTATAATGAGATCATTGGTCTTGAAATGGTGATTTTTCAATTTCCCTCGGTACAACTTGTTCTTTATTATTTTTTTATTTTCTTTCAAGATGTTTTATAATAAATAAAAAAAATGTGCTTTCATTAAATCTATTGAAATACCGCATACTTATTCATAATAAAATACCAATCCTTTCTACCATTATCTATCTCCAATAATCTAATTTTTTATAATCATCAAAAATATTTAGTGAATTGTAATAGAGGATTATAAAGTCATGTAACCTGAAAAATAATCTAAAAATATGTTCATGGATTCGAGGGATTTTAAAAAGGTTTAATGTAATGTGATCTCATGATAAGGGATACCAAAAAGAATTCCTTAACTATTTTAAAAGTGCAATAGTTCTGTCATAGCTTCAATAAGATGTAATGAATGTCTAAGAAGAAATAAATACGTACATTGAGAAGAAATATATGAAATAAAAAATGGAAAATATTGTCTCATAAGACATATCATGAATGAGACAAATCATTGGACAATGCAACGTCTCGGCCAGGGTTTCAAATGCTTTTTCCCCAAGCCGGTTGGTCACATGAGCTGAACCACACCACCCCACACGCCAGATGCTGCTAAATAGTAGTGGGGAACTTTTTAGTCAATCATTAAAAGACTATACCATCATCTATAATAGTAATACATCACTGGAAATAAGGAAGCCTTAGTTGAATCATATATAACCATAACCAAACCCATTTTCTCCAGATAAATAAAACAGGAAGACAACATCCAAAATAAAGTCGAAAAATGTCATGATAAAATATTTTTCGCGTGTAAAAATTGTAGAAAGAATAAAGAAACTAACAAATCCAAAGAAAGTTGTGAGACATATCTAGTTTCCTCAACCAATATTCACCCAAAATTAGCAATATGAACAAGGGTATTTTCCCTTTGTTTGTCCTGCAATAATAAATTCAATTTGGGTACTAATCAAAGAGCCTGAGTAGGGTCTATGTAAAACTCAATAGGCCACCACCAATAGTGTATAAAACAATATCCAGCTAGATAATATTTTATGTATTTGTATAAATAAATAATTATAATTCATATGTAAACTATCCTTACATTATCAATTAATCATTACCTAACTACCCTATCTTCTGGTTCCCTTAGACACCCTATAATCAAAACCAACTTCATCTCATGCTACAGTTTAAACCATTTCACATTATCAAGTCAAAATTCATTTAATAAATGGGAATTAATTATATTTTTCATTTCAATTAACTAACATGCCAAATTGTATCCATAAAGAAAATCCAATATCATTAGCATAGATATTCTTGTCTAACAACCAACGGGTATTTACATCATTAGTCCCTCTCTCACACATTGGGGTATTTGGATCCTCATTCCCTGTCCCACAAAAATATTTGAATGCATGCCCTTTTCCACACTATGTGTATTTAGAGCATCAGTCTGTGTCCCACACTTGTATATCAATAAATTTAACTTCGGTATTTAGAGCATCAATTCATGTCCCACACTCATATATCATTCACTCGTATGCATCACAATATCACATGATTAAAACTATCATTTCGATCAATATTCAACAACATTATTCCTATTATAAATTTAAATATCTAAAATTAACTTCAACAATTTTTTAATCACTTTCATAACAGTAATTACTTCCATAATTTTTTAATCACATCTGTCACATTAATTAATTTAATAATTAATTAACCACCTACATCACATTATGTAATTACACAATTAATCAATAATATATATCATATTAAATATCATAAAAATTATATAATAACCTTCATCATATTCATTATTTTCACAATTAATTAATTATATCAATGAAATTAGTAAATTCAGAAATTAATTAATATGTTTTGTCATATAAATTATTTCAATAATTAAATAATAATGTACATACCATTAATAAATTAAACAATTAATTAATCAATTTCATCACATTAATTAATTCTAGATATAATTAACCTAATTCTCAATTCATATTCTGAAAATTATTTCAACAATTAATTTTCCCAAATTTCCCATTTTCCATTGTCTACTCAAATCCCCAATTACATAATTAATGAATTAAACTCATTAATTAATTAAAATGTGGGGATTAAATTGATAAATAAACCATAGAAATTATTTTATCACATACATGTAAATGATATCAAGACTATGATATTTTAATAGTAGAACACCTACTAGGATTCGTGGACAATCATTCACCCAAAAGAATTCCCCAAAATATAGAACAAAAACGGCATAGATTTATGTTCAGATAAATAACCATTTATAATGATCTATATCTAAAAACATAGATCTAGATTCACTAGATCCAATTTGAGATCTGTAAAAATAGAATATAACATCCCACCAAAATAATTATATAAGGAAGTAAGGTAAATAATAAAGAAACATGACATGATCCACATACAAGGAGAGATAGATATCATCAATTTGGGATTATAATCATGAATAATGGATATCATTTGACCACATAATCCCATCAGGAATCTCTAAAATCATCAAAATCATAATTTTCTTACTTTAGGTTAGATGGTCGAAGCTTTTGGGGATTAGGTGAATATAAAACTAATTTTCGAGCAATTAAAAATATTATTCACGGTTTCCTGGGTAGGGGGAATGGTTTCCCATAATTGTAAGCCAACTATGCACAAATTATTTTTAGGGATCATGCTTTCACCTTTTAGGGAATGTTGTTTGGAAATCCATGTGCCATCCAAGTGAACCCCCGCTATCAAAGGTAACACGTTTTCTTAGGTTGGGGCGTATATTTTTATTGCACCATGTTCCAAGCATGCAAAAACCTCATTCCGCCATTTTTTTTCAAAATTCACCCAAACACAACCCAGTTTATAACACAAATAACTGGTACTCAAATAAGAATAAAATAGTACATAAAAACATGACTGATTCAACTCCAGTAATGGTCTGGATCCAAAATTATCCCCACCTTATAACATCTCATCATCAAGATGCACTCCCAAGAAACACTATGATTATGAGCCAAAAAATATTAGTCCATTGAGTACAAATATCTTCTTCCCTTTCTAGTGATTCATCCTTCACACACCCACGATTCCATACAAGAAAAAATATTGGAATTTTCTTTCCCCACAACACGTTTTCCCTGCAATCAAACACATGTATCAGATGCTCCACAAAGGACACATCATTCGTAAGATCAACATCGTCAACATTGATCAAATGAGAGGGGACTTGGTGATACTGTTGATGTTTTGATACATGGAAAATATCATTCATAGTGATGTATTTATGTAGAAGATCAATTGGTATGATGTTATCCTGATTCACTCAAATATCTCAAATAATACAACATACCTTTGTGCCATCCTACCTTATTTCTATATCAAGTGGTGGCCAAAGATTGGTGACACCCAATGGAATAAATTATCACCCTTTGTAAACACTAGGGGTCATTTGTTTTATCCATCATAAAACACCTAGATAATCTAATACATATCCTTATGTTTCTTAATTAACTTCCCCTATCTCGATGACTCCTACACAAGGCTCATTCCCAACAAAACCAACTGATTAGCCTCCATCTAGCGTTGTGGTGATCCTCATGGACTACCATCAATATCCTCATATTGTTCTATATTTATTTCATCATAATTAATATTTTTGTTTTAAAAATGTACTAAAGAATTGATGTTTTCCCAATACCCAAAAAAATCAAGAACACACTCCGGCGAATTATCTTGAACCACTTGTATAATACACTTCAACTTCACATAGTTCTGTGGGTGAAAGGTTATACTCAACAAAACCTATATACCACGTGCCATCTATAAGACTTTCCGTAAACAAGAAAAAAGTCACGAGTCACGATTAGAAACTATAGACTACCAAACCCCGTGAAAACAGACTATGATTTAAATATATAACACTCCCAGAAATGCCAATGAGAATTTTATTCACACAGGAATGACACATTTTACTTTCTCTAATCAATCCATAATAACCTAAATAACATCATTCTTTTATGACATCATGGATAGTCCTACCATAAATACTATTATCACATCATAGCACTAATACTCCAATATGGGTAATGCATGTAGTAAGCCACAAGGTCGTTGATGATCTTACAACAACTACTCAAAAGTGTATAATCATTTCATGTATCATTTTATCCACCTTTTTCGTTCTTGGACTGTCACACCCAGACCTATTTATTATTATTTTTATTATTTTCTTTGGTTTTAAAATTTTTTGTTGAGGTTCGGGTTGAATACTGAACAATATTTTTATGTTTTTTCAAAAAAAATGTGAATTTTTGAGTTGATGTCCCTGAGTGCCTGGGCGGAGCGTATTTTGGAGACTTCGCGTGGCTTCTCCCATGCAACGGTAGAGTCCGCCTCTCTTTGGAAACATTTGAAATGACCAAATTTTTGTAATTTATTGCGTTATTCAAAATTTTCATGGATAATAATTTAAATTATTATTATTAAAGCAAAATGGGTATTTTTATTATTTATATTTTATTATATTTATCATTTTTAGTTTATTATGAAAGTTGTTTCTATTACAATTTACATTTGTATTATTATTATTGATATTAATATTATTAATATAGATTAAACTTATTATTAGTAGTAGTAATAATATTTTTATTAATTTTTTTTTAATTTTTACTTTGCTTTTATTTTCTCTTTATTTTTGTTTCATGTGCTCTCTTCCACTCTCTTTTCCCTCATCCACACGGGTGTCCCACTTTATTTTCTTTCATCTTCACCCTGTATCAGTGCCCCTCCCCCTTGGTGCTCCGCCTCGCATAGCACCTACCCTGCTCGCCTTGCACAACATCACCCTCCACCTGCGCACTATCGGAGGGCCTCCCTCCTGCCCTACCAGCTCTCCCTCTCTGCCCGCGTAACAAGTCGGCTCTACGTCTCCTTCTCCCCGAACATCACATTGCCTCCTATGACTTCCCATCTCCTCGTGTAACACTTAACACCCGCATCTCCCCTCCCTTCTCCTTCCCCTTCGCGCCCCAGCCACCTTCATCCCACCTCCCTCTTACTACGTGTAGCGCGCCATCCTTGCAGTGCACTCCTCCGCAGCACCCCCAACCCCTGATTCCGGATCACCCAGCACCCTTCTTCCATACACCCTGGTCCAACCCCATCCTGCGGTTGGCCTCACCTCTCCACTGCCGACAGTACCCCATCTTTCCTCTGGTAAAGTGCTACACCCCTTCGTCCAGCACTATGACCCTAGCCCCTACCTCTCTGCTCCGGCAGCAACCGCCTCACCCTCACGCTCCTGTTTCCCAGCTATGCCCCTAGCTTTCCACCTTGCGCCGAACTTCGGTGCCAAGGCCCTCCACTTTTGGCCTCCCCACTCACTGTTCAACTCTTATCGTGCCCATCACCTGCATCACCTCGCTCTGCATCCTCGCGCTCGTCCAGCAGGCTTTCCTAGCTGGCATCCTCGGTTCCTTCCATCCTACTCTAGTGATCTCTCTTTCTCAGCATGCTTCAGCTGGAGAACCCCTTTAAATGGCCTCCCCCTTCAAACATGGTCCCCTTCACCCGCGAACTCCCCTCTAGCTTCTCTCCTCAACGACACCCCTTCTTTCTGAGGTGACCCCTCCAGTGTATTATCGCGCTGGGCTGACCCTCCTCCGACCACGACTTCCTACAACTCCAAGCAGCCACATCACTGGTGTGACTAGTGCTCCCACGCATTATCCCCTACCTCATTTTTTTTTGCGCGCATGACCACACACCATATTCTCAATTGGGCACACGAAGAATGTCTGCCACTAAAGGAGAGCGATTTGGGGTTCATTTCATTTCATCTACACCAGTGTCGAGGTGGGTTTTATGTTTTTTATTCATTTGGATTATTTTAAGTTAAAATTTCGTTGTTTTTAGATTCTTTACATTGTTTCATCACATTGGCAAGGTTTTCTGTGAGCTTAAGGTCCTCTACAAGTTGTGCATACCTGTGCACAAATGGGAGACGTTCCGCATTGTCGTAATCGAGCTGCAAGTCGAGGTAGGTCCCCCACTTCACGTGCCTCTAAATTTGGAATTTATTAATTTCATGATATTTTATTAATTTTAATAAATGAAAAATTTTATTAGATAATTAATTTCAGAATAAATACTCGATGTTAAAATAGCTATTTGTTTTATACACGTCACATGAAATATTTTCTTGATGAACATATGCACAATAGTGAAAGAATACAGGTTTGGCCATTGAACATAATTCATGGAATTTTATGATTAGTCCTGGTTTGAAGATAAATGATTTCTTATGATGTGTGAACAAGTGTTTTGGTTATCTTTAAAATTGTGGTTTTCCATTAATGTTTGTCAAGGCATGTTTGGAACTTTAATAAAATAAATTATTTTGAAAACACTCTTTGGGGTGAATCAGGGGTGATCCTGCTATGTGTGTTGATTTAGAGAGTTTTTATATGTGGTGGTCGTGAATTGTGATTAGTTACTTGATTTACATTATTTACTCACCCATTTTAATTGCATGTGATGACAAGGGAACCTGGCATAGTATTTGAATCTTCTGAGAACGATTGATGCACTAGTTTAGACTACGCATTAGCTAGTGACCCATAGATGAGAGGTGTTCTGTTATCAGTGATATGGGATTGAGCCCTTCAGTTAGGAAATGTAGGGACTCACAATGCATTAGGGAGTTATGAATTAATTGAGTAACGAATGCCTTCAAGATGATTCATATGTACAATACTTTTTTGATTTTTCACGAGCTACTGGGTTCGACCCATGATTTCTTTAGTTTATATTTGTATGTGGAGGATGATTGAGATGTCTCGTTCGGTTTCTAGCCCCTATGTGCCGCACCATTTTCTATTTCCCTTAGTGTGTGTTGTGTGTTGTGTGTGGGTTTCCTTTTGACTAAAAACTAAAATTTGGATTTCTAAATTGTTTGTAAAAAAATATTTTAAAATGCAATAGATATGTTCCTTTCAAACATTAAACTTGTTTTTAAATAAAAATGGGAAATGGATTGTTTCTTGTTTTAGAAATGAAAGTCTATGTTTGGAACCCATATCTTAAATAATTTACTTCAAATCGGGATTTATTAAATTCTTTATTTAAAGGCAGTGCATTGGGAACAGTTTTTTGGGAACGCCTACTGAGTTTTAATACTGAAGCCTATACCGTTTTCCTGTTTTTAGTTTATGCTGCATGTTTGAATCAATCTTTCTCGATATGAGGTAAGAGTTGGTTTTGGACTGGTGAGCAACTCTTGGAGTCGCAAGGAGTTTTGGTCATGGTCGGGTTAGTTTGTTGCTGATGATCATTCATTCATTTCAGGTTGTTTATTTACTTTGGGTTGTTCAATTTTATTTCCACTGCTTTATTTATTTTCACTGGGAGAAAACATTCCCAATTGTCCTCTATTGATGCCTTGATACTTGTCGCCATCTCAGGAGAATCAAAAATGCCTCTCCAGCGATGTTGCAGACCGGCTTGGGTTATCAGTTCAGGGTCGACCCAGGTTGGTTCATGAAAAAATGGTATTATAGGAGGTTGACTCTTGGGAGAACCTTGATTTCCAGAGCACCCATTGTTATTTGGGGATTTCATTGTATAAGGAGTTGAATTGTTGGGACTCGGGATGTACGGATGAGAAGGATGTCAAGAACCCTTTCTCATTCTGAACCTCGGGTTACCATGGGATGTTCGGGTTTGTCGATGTCCATTTATTTTAATGATTTGTTTGGTATTCGAAAACGAAATGAGAGTCAGGAAAGTGAAATTTGTGAAAATTCATGGTCTGGCCTGCCATGTGGAGCCGGAGACATTACCCTAGAATGCTCTCAGTGATGGTGGTGTGACTGGCGTATGGTCGCTAACCATATGGCAGAGTCACCCATAATCACTAGTTTCCCCCTAGTGAATCATTTGGTATTTCCATCATTCTGAAAATCATTGTGAAAAGTGTTATTTTGGTATTTAAAATTGTAATGACAATGTTTTACCCATCTTCGTATTTTTTGTTCCTTAGTGTTCGCCCCCACGAATGTTTGATAGATTCCAAAGGTGCAACTTCGGGTGGTGCATCCTAAGAAAATACCCCAGTTGATCAGCCCAAGGAATACATCCTCGAGTTTTGGAAGATGAACCCTCCCATATATTATGGGAAAGAAAATATTCTTGTGGTAGAGGAGTGGATGTGGAATATTGAGAGGAACTTATGTTATTTCATGCCACCTAAGTCATTAAAGGTGATGTTGGATACCTTTATTCTTGAAGTTCCATCCTAGAAGTCGAGGAAGTCTATCTTGAAGAAAGCCTCGAGAAGATCTCACTTGGGAGTTCTTCTTGTTGTCGTTCGTCCAACAATATTTCTATGATGTGACAACGGTGAGGAAGAGGATGGAGTTGTGCGGTCTTCAGGAAGATGTTGGATCGATGTTGGAATTATTTCGTCATTTTCTGGATGTGGAAATATATAAACCAGGGTATGTTGTAATTGATCCCATGAGAGCTCAGCATTTTGAGCTACGATTACGTTGTGAGCTGCAGTTGAATGTGGAAGAGTTATGCATAGTCACCTTCAATGATTTGGTGAGACAAGATTTCCTCATCGAAGCTAAGTAGGCAAGAGGACTTGAGGTGGTGAATCCACTTCTGGCATTAGGAAGCAGTGCAGAAGATAGCGATAAGAAGAATGGGAAGCGTCCAGATGCTGGTGGTACTAGCAGTGGAATAAAAAGGCCTTCAAACCATTAGTCATATTCCTCACAACGCAGGGCCTTGACTTGTCACCAGTGTGGTAAGCAGGGACACAAGAAGGCGATGTTCCTGAATGCTCTAAAACCGTACCACACTTGTGGACTTTTGAATCACTTACAACAATTCTGTCGAGGGGTTTCCTAGGATTGTGTTGCAGCCAGACCTGGTTCGTCGAAGGTCACCACAACCCATAAACAGAAGTAGGGTGATGTTTGGGGGTCGGTTCGATTATTTGTCTTTGTTGTGTTCTTTGGATGTAGTGGTCATCTCTTGTCTAATTTTGTGGTGTTTCTTTTTCTTCAATTTTAAGAATGGGTTTTTAGAACCTCTTTGAAACAATTATTTGAATGGAAGGGTGTGTTTGGTAAAAATTCTAGTTCATGTGTCATGTTTGGGAATTTTTGAAGCCTGCATATGAGGGAGGAGATGCTTTAATCTTTAGTGCTCCAGCAGTTGGTCCTGGATTGAAGATGGTGCGTAGTTAGGTGAACCCTATTGGTGTAAAATACATTGGTTTAATCTTTTTCCATAGTGTGGCGTGGTTTGTGTACTTTCGAGGGTGTGATGTAATTGGAGTAGTGGTGGTGGTATATTTGATTTTGGATCTGTTGGGCACTTCCCTTCCCCCCTCAGGGTGGGGGTTTTTTCCGTATATAAAATTTTGAAGTTTGGTTAACCTCATCAGTCCTTAGGGTGGGGAGACAAATCACGGGTCTCGCTGAATTCAGTTTGTCTTGTTTCCTATAGCGCGGAGTCCGTTCGGGCTTCCCCGTGTCAGTATCAGAGTTTCATGTTGGGTTACGTTTTGGTGGTGTTTAAAGTGTTCGTGTTTTGAGAATAAGTTCTGTGTCATGGGAGTTCGATGTTCACTTTGAACGACCAACTGAAGACACCTAAACTTTTGGGGGTGAGTGACACTTAAGGAGTTTCTTCTTGGGACTAGGTCTTTTGTGGCTTCCTGAGGACGAGAAGCATTATTGTGGGGAGAATTATCACACCCTATCCTAGTTATTATTTTTATTTTATGATTTTCTTTGGTTTTAAATATTTTTGTCGAGGTCCGGTTTGAATCCCGAAAAGAATTTTTAGTTTTGTCAAAAAAACACATGTTTTTGAGTTGACATCGTTAAACTTCTGAGCGGAGCGCGTTTTGGGGACACCGCACGGCTTCGCCCATGCAACAGCATAGTCCGCATGACTTCAGAAAATTTTAAAATTAATTAATTTTTGTAATTTATTGCATTACATAAAATTTTCAAGGTTAATAATTATAATTATTATTATTAAAGGGAAATGAGTATTTTTATTATTTATATTTTATTATTTTTTATCGTTTTCAGTTTATTATTAAAGTTGTTTTTATTACAATTATCATTTTTATTATTATTACTATTGATATTCATATTTATATTATTAATATAGATTAAATTTATTATTATTATTAGTAATATTATTATTATTATAATTATTTTGTTATTATTTTGTTACATTGCATTTATTTTCCGTTTTTCTTATTGTTTCATGCATTTTCTTTATCTTTTTTCCCTTCCACTCAGGTGTCCCCCCTTTTATTTCTTGTTCTGCCTGTAGCAGCGCCCCTCCGCCTTGGTGCTCCGCCCCGCACAACAGCTGCCCAGCTCGTCCTGCATATCATCACTCTCCTCCTGTGCACCATCGGCCAACCAGCCTCATGCCCTGCCTACTCTCCCTCTATACCAGCACAACCAGCCTGCTCCACCTCTCCTTCTCCCCACATAGCGTGATGCCTCCTCGGCCTGCCCAGCTCCTCACATAACACCTACCACCCACAGCTCCCCTCCCTTCTCCTTCCCCTCCATTCCGCAGCCACCCTCGGTAATCCTCCCTCCTACTCCTTACAACACGCCATCCTTGCAGCGCACCCCACGCAGCGCCCCCAACCTTTACATCCGGCTCACACGACCAACTTCTTCCCCACACCCTGGTTCACCTCCAACCATTTGTTGGAATCCCCTTTCCATTTCCCGCACCATCCCATTGTCCCTCTACCAACGCGCTATGCCCCATGGCCTTACACTGTCACCCCGGCCCCTGTCTCTCCGCTCCAGCAGCAACCGCCTCACCCTCATAGTCATGGCGCCCTATCGTGCCCCCAGCCTTCCGCCTTGCACCGAACTTCTACGCCCAGGCCATCCGCTGTTGGCCTCCCACTCGCGCTTCGACTTTCCACATGCCCAACACCTGCATCACCTTGCTCAGCCACCTCGCCCTCTTCCAAAAGGTTTCCCTAGCTGGCCTCCTCGGTTCTGGACTGCCCAATCCAATGAGCACTCCTTCTTAGCACACTCTGGCTGGCGACCCCAACTCAACGACCTCCCCCTTCCCGCACGGTCTGCTTCTCCAGCGAGCTTCCCTCTACCGCGCTGGCACAACCCTCCCCGGCCATGACTTCCTCTTGCTCCGGCCAGCCACATTGTTGGTGCGACGAGTGCACCCCCTCACCATCCCCTACCTCATTTTTTCGCGTGCCTGACCATGCAACTTATTCTCAATTGGGTGCATGAAGAACGCCGGCCACTGAAGGTCACCGATTTGTGGTTCATTTCATTTCACCTGCTCCGGTGTTGAGGTGTGTTTTAATCTGTTTATTCATTTGGATTATTTTATGTTAGCATTTCTATGTTTTTAGATGATTTGAATTGTGGTAGCACATTGGCGAGATTTTATGTGATGTTACAGTCGTCTGCAAGTTGCACGTACTTGTGCGCAAGTGTGAGACGTTCCGCATCATCGTAACCGAGCAGCAAGTCGAGGTAGGTCCCTCATTGCACCTGCCTTTAAATTTGGAATTTATTAACTTCTTGATATTTTATGAATTTTAATAATTTATAAATAGTATTAGATAATTAATTTTGGAATAACCACTATATAAAAAGTGCTGTTTATTTTATACACGTCACTTGAAAAATTTTCATGATGAACAGACGAACAATAGTGAAAGAATGCGCATTTAGACCTTGAGCATAATTCACAGAATATCAAGCTTAGTCATGGTTTGATGATAAATGCTTTTTATGATGTGTGGGAAAGTGTTTTGGTTCTCTTGAAAAATGATGTTTTTCATTAATGTTTGTGAAGGCCCGTTTGGAACTTTAATAAAATAAATTATTTCGAAAACTCTCTTTGGGGTTACTGAGGGGTTATCCTGCTATGTATGTGGAATGTGTGAGTTGTTGTGTGTGGTGGTCGTGTATCGTGATTGGTTACTTGATTAAAATTGTTGACTCACCCCTTTTTATTTATTATGTTGACATGGAAACCTGACATAGTATGTGAATCTTCTTAGAACGATTGTTGCACTAGTTTAGACTACACATTGGCTAGTGGCCCATATCAGAGGGATGTTCTGTTATCAGTGCTATGGTATTGGGCCCCTCGGTTAGGCAATGTAGGGAAACACTGAGCATTAGGGCATTATGACGTCATTGAGTAGGACATTCCTTTAGGATGAATCATATGTATAGAATGTTTTGGATTGTTCACGAGCTCCTAGGTTCGACTTCAGTTTTCTTTAGTATTTATTTTAATGTGGTAGATGATTGAAAGGTCTTGTTCAGTTTCTGGCCCCTATGTGCCACTTCATTTTCTATATCCCTTATTATGTGTTGTGTATTGTGTGTTTTTTCCTTTTGACTAACATCTATAAATTGGATTTCTAAATTGTTCACTGAAATGTTTCAAAATGAAATACACATGTTCCTTTCAAACATTAAACTTGTTTTTAAATTAAAATGGGAAATGGAATATTACTATTTTTATAAATGAATGGTTGTGTGTGGAAACCCATATTTTATATAATTTAGTTCAAACATGGATTTTATTAAAATATTTATTTAAAGTTTGTGCATTGAGAATAGATTATTGGGCATACCTAATGAGTTTTAATACTTATGCCTATAGTGTTTTCCTATTTTTAGTTTCTATTGCAGGTTTGACTCGAGCTTGCTCGTCGTGGGAGAGAGTTGGTTATGGACTTGTTGAGCGACTCTAGGTGTCACGAAGATGTTTTTGTATTGGTCAGGTTAGTTGGTTTTTGTTTATCATTCATTCATTTCATGTTGTATATTTACTTTTCACTGTTATATTTTCTTTCCACTGCTTTATTTATTTTCATTGGGAGAAATTGTTCCCAATTTTCCTCTATTGAAGCCATGTCATTTGTTGTTAGCCTGAGAGGATCGAGAATGCCTCTCGAGCCATGTTGCGGACAGGCTCAGGTGATCGGTTCAGGGTCGACCTGGGTTGGTTCATGACACATACACTAAACCTATTGTCATAGTTTCGAGAACATTTTGGCCACACATTGACATACCACCAACTTCCTGGCATGAATCATCGACATGAGATACTCTCACATGATCGTAGGAACAACATCCCAATTTAGGATTTAGATGATCATGTCCTTATCTATTCTCTAATATGATGGGGAATGTTTACCTTCAAGGAATTCCCTCAAGGGCAATACTCGAGATAGTTATACTATGTGTCTCTAAACCTGCTCGAAAGTGTTGAATCCACTAAGACATACACAATGGTCATCTGCACATGACACTCCTGAACCACAGTTTGAACCCCATCTATGAAGGTCATCATCCTCCACTCATCACAATACTCGTAAACTTCATGAGACTTATTTTTTTCTACTCAATGTATTAGTAACACTATTCCCATTTCCATTGTTATATTTTTTTCTCAATGTCGATTGATTTCATATACTCTATCCATCTCTACTATCAATGATTCTAACCGTGTTTCAAAAAGATATACCTTAAACTCTTGTGAATGGTAAGTACTCTTTACTTCAGACCTAATAGGTGATTCCACATAAATTCAAATCATAAACCAGAAATGGAAGGTCGAGCTCATTCACATGTTAGTTCATTTCTTGTGGCCTCAACATCCTAGACCCATATGCTACGACTCAATCCCCTTGCATCAACACAGCACTAGGTACACTCTTAGAAGTGTAATAATACACTGTAAACAATCACCAAACTCATATAGGATCCAGATTGATTTTTTTTTCAATAGCTTCTTCAAATCATAGAAGGACTTCTCACGTATTTCATAGAAATCAAAAAGTTTCCCATTTTTGGTCAAGCATGAAGTCGGTGCTTCCAAATGGGAATACTTAGGGATGTATCTCGAGAAATATTTAGCTAACCCCATAAAGACATTGCTATCAAATACAATCTTTTTCATCTCCTATGAAACTACTTCTTTATCCTTTTGTTGGACAACTGACACAACTTCCTTGAAGATGATGTGTCCCATGAAGTGTTCCTATTGATCAAAAAAGTACACATAGATAGCTTTGCCTATATATGATCCTATATTAGAATACTCATGAAGATGTTAGGATATTGAGAATGGCCTTCATGTGTCTTGGGGTACACCGTGATTTCATCCACAAACACCCCCACAAATGGATCTAGCTACAGATGTATGACCCTATTCATCAAATATATAATCATTGATTATGAATTCATCAGATTAATAGAAATTACAAAGAATTAATTTAGGGAATATATGATCCTAAAAGAATCCATCAGTATAATAATATTCTAAAATATCAGAAAATGATAACCTAATATATTGGAAATATTCAATAACCCACAAGATCCTCCCAACTGCTGAACAATATCATCAATACACTGAAGACGATATAAGTTCATTACAGTTACCTTATTTAATAACTTTTAATAAACACCCAGGTGAAAAATCCCTTTAGAATGCATTTTAAGAACTTCAGTGATCCCTTAGGAATCATACATGACAGATAAATACTTTATCATCTAACTCCACATGCTGAGTCATAAGTACTTGAAGCCCTCTCGTAGCCATTCTGTATGGTGGAATATATAATTAATAATCCCCTAGAATGATCTCAATAGTTAATTCTGCATCGCTCTTAGGTGGATTCCCAGAGAATCCATTAAGGATATAAATCATAAAATAGTTCCACTACTGGTGGAAGGACATCATTTCAAACACTCCCTACATCTAGAAATAGAATAGAAGACTAGGTCGCGAGCTCTCCATGTGGCTAATTAATTGGCCCGACTCAACCTTCCTAGATGTACGACTCCCAACAGTGAAGGTAATGGTCATTGTAGGTAGACATAAAGGTAAATATCCTATGGAAACAGTCAATGTGGGCTTGGTATGTTACTAGATAGTTCATTCCCATAATATGGTCTAAACCTATAATGTTAATTACATAGGTATACTAGAAAAAAATGTTCTCCTTGATATCCAGAGAATATCCTATGCACAAATAGATGTATATAGATTGAACTCTTGATGGTGTATCTATAGTCATAGCCCCTCTCTAAAACTCTCCATCAATGATCCAACCATTAACATTATTTTCATATATAAAGGAATTATAGGAACCAGTATCAATTATGGAATTATATAATAAAGAAGCTACTAGAATAGTACATGTCACGGTTGACGGTCCAACAATGAAAAACACAATTATAGGTTTTACTGCATGTAGTTGTCCAACATATCTTCCCTGGTATGTAGTTTGACTCCCTAGAGATTCTCAAATCTTTTTATATGGATGCTCTTTCATAGAAGCACCATGTCTATTGCCTTAAACGCCAAGGGAAATCGAACTTTACCAGCTAGACTGATATGGTTCCCAATATACCGTTCATGCACCATGGTTTTTTCTATGACCTCTATAACTATTTTTCTGTCAAGGGTTACTATAGAACCTCTATATATAACACATATTTTAATAGGCTCATCACTCCACTAGTAGTCAGAGATAATGTTTACAAAAATTTCCCATCCCACCTCACATTGTCAAAGTACATGAGTGTGATCCTGAGTGACTAATACCTCATTCAAGACACTTTGGTCTCCACTGTTCTTGATACTGTTCTCATAATGGTTGTTCATTCACATTGTAATTTCACCAACTGATTGACCAATAGAAACATCCTTTCCATCATTAGATGCATCCTTCAAGTTCCCCTCAGAAATGAGAGATTGATTTCCTATTTTTTTTGAAATTCATCAGCTGGAGGATATTAACCTATGAATAAATATAACATTTAATACCATCTGGAATCCTCTTTTCCATAATAGCTTCATCTCCTACAAAATAATTGTAAATATCTAAAGCATACAATATATTCCATCATAGACATAATCCCTTGATTCTGTCTCATGACCTTAGAGTCTTTTACTATCCCATAGTGTATGGAAAAAAGTTCTCCATGAAATTATCTTAAATTTCCTTCCATTCCATACCTCCAAGCTATCCATCCCATGTTTGTATGTCTCAAAAATTATTCTCCAATCCACATATCTTGTAAAAAAATAATTTTACGATCCTTTTGGTAGGAGTATCCATGTTTTCAACTATCATCTGGATGGACTCGATCCATAGCTTATCTCCCTAAGTTCCACCCTCAGTGGTAAAAGATGGAGTGTGTTGCAACTAAAACCGCCTTGTCAGATCAGACGTGAATTTCACAAAACTCCATAGGTATCATTCCATGAATTCTGTGAAGATATCTATTTTGTCTCAGAACTACTCCACTACTTCTTCACTCAATAATTTTTATCCCTTAGGTTCCACTATTCGTGGATCATCTCAAGACATATCCTCTTATCATCTTCTCATAAAGCGTCTTTATAGAGGCATATTTCTACAAACCCAAAAATTCACCATATATCATAGTTCAAAAAGAAAATAACTTTTATGTGAGAGGGAAACTTAATAAATAACAACCATAATTTTCCATAAGTCTCACCACATGGTCCAAAACAAAGTGCTATCACAACCCGTAACCATTGAGCACCTAGTTCTTGTATAATATGGGTAAACACATTCTAATTATTCAAAATTCAATAGAAAACATTTTATTAAAATTCAGGAATCATTTTACCATTTTCAATTTCATATTAAGAACCACTATAAATTTAATTTTACAACAACGGAAAATAGTTTGTGTTTCACAACATATCCATAACCCATTTTCTGTGCATGCCTAAAATTATGCATTTAAAAAATAATCTACATTTTCGAGACTAATGCACGAATATTCAAATATCAAGAACTACAGGCCATAATTCAGTTCTAAAAACACCTCAAATACAATTTAAAAAATTACACAACTAGTGTTTTATACATCATCAAATAACATTCAACTATAATAGAAAATAGAAATAATAACAATCCCACCGTGAGTATATGGGTTTTCCTCTATATATGGATATGAAACACCCATGCACAAACTCATAATCTTTCCAGTATCCTATATACCTTTCATAAATAGTAAGACAAAGTAATAATATAATAAAATTGTACCTATGATACCCCTTTCTATCATCCTAACCCCGGTGCCACATGTTGGTTCCCTAAGCTAGTCCATCACATTACCTCAATCATGCCACCTTATATGACATAGTCTACCAACTAGTATGAATTTTATAATATGTCAATAATTGATTTATTATACCCACTTTTATCACAGTAATACACCAGTAGAAATAAATAATCCATATAAAATTCTTATAAAACCATAACAAAATATAATTTATTATGATAAAA
The DNA here is from genome assembly GCA_963277665.1 of Viscum album. Classification (NCBI taxonomy): domain Eukaryota; kingdom Viridiplantae; phylum Streptophyta; class Magnoliopsida; order Santalales; family Viscaceae; genus Viscum; species Viscum album. Next base: position 307,859,380 of record OY728166.1, read on the forward strand.
AATTACATGAAAAATAATATCCATACTATAGAAGAAATCCATCTAAACTAAAAAATTGGTCAATTGTTTAAAATGAAAAATAGAATAAACTCACTAATGACTCCCAATCATGTTCTGAACCACATATAGTTCCCTCGTCTATGTTCCATCCCCAAATCATAAATTTAACCTATGGACTTTTCACATAGAATTCCGTGCAACAATAATGTCTATTCTGGTACCGATTAGGCGGCTTGAGTAGGGTTTGAGTACAACTCAGTAATACATCACTGGAATTGTCTTAAACCATATCTAATAATATAACAGTGAATTTAGTTTTATAATGAAATAGGTACAATTCATAAGTAAATAATCATCACATTATCAATTAATCATTACATAACAACATAATCCATCGGGTTCATGTGGACACACAAACCTCAAAACTTGCTTCATTCCATGCCTGATTCTGATCCATTAGACATTATAATTTTACAATTAATTTCATAAATGGGATTTCATTACCCATTTCATTTCAATTCACTATAATGAATAATTGTATCTATAATCAAGTTCCAATATCATGAGTGAAGGCCTTTTTGTTGAACACCCCATGAGTATTTTGGAGCATCAGTCATCATCTCACACATTATAGGTATTTGGAGACTCAATACCATCCCATGAAAATATTCGCATTCATTATATTTTCCAATCTATGGGTATTTAGAGTGTCAGTGCATGCCTCACACACGTTTATCATTCAAATTCACATAGGTATTTGGAGCATCTATTCATGTCTCGAACATTTATATATCATTCATTCACATGTATCATAATATCACATGCTTCATTATATCATTTATATCCTGATTAATCTACATTAATCCTCTAATATCTTTTATTCTCATTAATTATTTCAACAATTATTAAATTAGTTTCATAAAATAATAAATGATAATTAATAAATCACAAATATCACATTAATTAAGTCAAAAATTAATTAATCACATTTATCACATTAATTAATTAAAAATTATTTTAATCATATCTACCAAATTACTAAATTCAAAAATTAATTAATCACCTTCATCACATTAATTAGTTTGATAATTAATTAATCAAATCTATAACATTAATTAATTCAACAATTAAATAATCACCATAACCACATTAGTTATTTATAATTTTAGTTAAATATATGTATAGCATTAATAAATAAATAAATTAATTAATATCTTTCATTAAATTTATTATTTATATAATTAATTATTTTAATTTTCAATTTATATTATGGTAATTAATTCAAGAATTAATTATCCAAAACTTTCCAATTTTCATTGTTCAATAAAATCCCTAAGTTGTCAATAAAGTTACACACAATGATTGTGATATTATAGTTCCTTTGGGAATATGGAAACATAAATACCAATAAATTATTGAGATAAATTATATCCCAGTAGGTTATTCATGAATATAAACATTCTTACGCACATCATACTTAATAAATATCTCCACATCCAAGGGAAGGAAACATAAAAATGGGTGGGCTCATAAGCTCAATTAGGGGGACCAATGGAAATATTTTAGCAATAAACATTAGCAAATGGGATTGTGAACATGATCATACTAAGATAAGATTATTCTGTTAATATAAAAGATCATAGAAATGAATCCTGGAATAATTCCAAGAAGTTCAAAAGACATGAATCAGAACAAAATAATGCATATAAGCCATGAAAGAATAACATATGAATAAAACATGTAATTTTGTAATACATGTAATCATAGAAAACAATATATCAATTCAACATACCATAACCTTAAATAACATGTTAGACTTGTTCTATGACCAATGTACCTACTATGGCCATGTGATAACTACCTATATACCTTATTATTTTTTAGACTTGGAAATTACCATTGTTTCTAATTACTTTAAGGATTGAGATATAATGTTTGTTCTTACTTATTTTATAGCATGGGATACAACCTAAGCACATACATATTTTTAATCTAGGGATAAAACTTGTGTACCATATTGTTTTTGGTCTTGGGATAAAAACCATGGATAATTTTAACCTATAAACCATTTTTCACTACCCAGTTGATTTTAGGGAGATATAGTTTCCACCATTAACAAAAAAAATTCAAACATACATCTTCTGCAGGATAATAAAACATATATCATATCATGACAAATAAAAAAATATATGTTTCATAAATAATAATCATAAACCAATAAATATAAAGGGAACCATTAAAATTTATTAAAATCATATCAAATGAATAATATATGTGTTTCACAATCAATTTAATAAATCATCACCCATGAAAAGATGCGGGATTCAAAAGAATATAACTCGGGGATGAGAAATGGGTGTCATAAGAATATTTCCATCAAAATATAATACATTAATGAAATAATATTAATGTAAAAATTGAATAATTTCCACAAATAGGAATGATTCATAGCGAAAAATTTCATCTTAGAAGGGATATAATTTTGAACAATCATTTAAATACATTTTATGAGGAAAATATCATTTCCTTTTTCAAAACTAGTTATTAAAAATAAAATATTTTTTTTAAAAAATTATTTAAAATAAACATTAAAACATATAACGAAATCATGAAATAATTTGGAAAAATATTTCTCTGAATAATTGTAAAATATTATCTAAAACATTTTGAAAATTATTTTCCTTTAAAATATATAAAGTATTATTGATAACCTTTTGAAAATGATTTTCCTTGGAATAATATAAAATCTAATTTCAAACATTACAAAACCATTTTTCTTTAAAAATACATTGAACCCTTTTAAATATGTCTTTAATAATAATAAAACAATTTAAAAATTATTTTTCCATTAAAATTATCTTCAAGGATCATTTTAAAACATTTTTTAAATAATATTTTTTAAATAAAATATATTTCTTTCCGAAAAGTTAAATATGGTAGGATTTTTCATAAAACCATTTTCATAATTATCATATGTACCAAATAGTGGAATATGGTAATAATACATAGATATATCATGAATAAATATTGGAGTATGAAACTCATGTGTTTTCATGAGATTTTTCTCTTAATATTTCATAAAAAAAGCATAAACATAAACAATCTTGAAAGGCAGTAAGAATATTTCTGTTAGCTCTTGTCACCTGGTAACATGGGATTATATTGTACATGTAATAAGGTTAAATTAGTTTAATCATAGAATATCATGAAAATAAGTAAATTCATGACATAACATGTCAAATGGATGTATATACACCTCTAAAAATTATGATGGTCCATAACAAAACATGTTTGTCAAAGAGGGGAAATTGAGACAAAACTGTCTTTCTGATTTGGTAACATTAGAAACATTAACCCCCTGAAATAAGAGTCATATAATGGAAATTTAAATACACATAAATTTATTAATAAATTATATTTAATACATTCATGTATAGTATATACACGTTGAAAAAAGGGTGGTGGACAAGTCATGTATCTAAGGGAATTAAAAATATAGATGAGATTACCTTACCTTATGTCTTGACTCTGGTCCTACTCAGTCAAAAATAATTTATAATAAATTAATGTTTATTAAAAATAGTTTAAAGAAGTATATTATTATTTCCAATACTGTATATGGTTTTTTTGGCTTGATATTACCCGCTTTGTAACAACTTTATGTTAAGGTTTCACTTTGGGTAATATCTGCTTTGTTTTTCGCTTTTGTATTAATTTGTTATATATTTGATTATTATACATATATAATGATTTATAGAATTTAAAAAATCATATAAGTATAATCTATATTAATTATATTTTTATTATAATGTTCTATATAATATATATGTATGAAATTTAATACATTGTTAATCAAAATGGTAGGCCATATGTACACATGAATGTTGTTTCTGTATAATTTTGATTTTTAAAAAAATAAATAAATGATTTATGTTTATATATATACATATATTTAGAATTAATAAAATGTCATTATCATATAATATATATAATATAAATAAACTAAATCTATCCGTATTATGTTCCATGTAGTGTGTGAATGAATGACATCGCTTTGAAGGGGTGATAGTCCACACTTCCTCAAACGAAATTATTGTATTTACGCAAAATAAAAAGTATATTGATATGTGTTAAAAAGGATTAAAACTAATAAAAAAATAATTAATATAATATATATCATATATAAACATATTTTTCATCATAATATCCACCATGAGAGGTGGTAATGGGAAATAGAACATTCGTTATTTTGTTAGGCGGTAGTTCGTTGTACACATAAATTGTATGTTTGTTACCCAATACATTGAAGTGTTTGTAAGTTTAAATCGAAAACATAGCATAAAAACATTTTAGTATATTGATGATACTGGTTTTGTTCAACAATAATTGAATAATAATATTTTATGGGGTGTATAATGGAAATAAAATAAACAAACATGAGGAAACATATTATTTCTTATTTGGGTAACTTCATTAGGTTTTCACCAAAGGGATTAATTAGATTTATTTCATCACAATGAGAAGATTATAGGACATTTGGTGGGATATTATGGATATATTTGGTCAGTTATTGGCATATAAAATGTGTCTTTAGAGGTGTAAATAATTTGGAGGATATGAGGACTTTTTATAGTGTAGGATGAGTGACACTCTTGTAAATGTTTGAAAAGTGAATTCCAACCACGTTTTTTCATTTGAAACTAAATAAATAATGCTCCTAAGAATATAAAATCTATTATGTGGTATATATAAATAATCAAATATATTATGGAAAATTATTTAGGTCATTTAAGTTCATACTTTTAAGGATTATCCTTACTTAATATTAATTTTCCATTAATCGATGTTATTAATTTTAAATATTTTCCCTATTTATGTTTTTTAAAAAAGTTTTCCTTTTTATAAATTATAAATTATTTTTATTCAAAATATGTAATAATGTTTTCCAAATTCTAATCAAATATGGGATAGAAATTAATTTAAATTTATTCCCCCTCTTGGGTCGACAATGTATGTTTTTAAAGTAATAACGTTCAAACGTTTAATATGTTTTTAAATTCAATTTCAAGGTGAAATTGAATACAATGAAAATATTTGTGTTTACTGGAATAATATTATCCAATTATATTTTGAAACCAATTTATAATTAAATTTTATATTATAGATAAATTTAGAATAAGATTTAGTATTGACCAAAATTCAATATTTCTCAATATTAATTAAAAAAAGGAAACTTCACTAAAAAAACCAAATATTTACCCGAACCTAATTCATATGTTTCTAATTAAATGATTATTTTTATTTTGGTATTATTATTTTATTAAAAGTCCTGAAATTATATTTAATACGTGTTCTCTATTATAAGGTGTTAAAAATTCCTTATTGATAATATAGGGTTTTAAACATAAAATTGTGTTTGTTCTTATCTTCTATTTATCTGTTAAATTATATGAATATAAAAAATATGTTATTGATTATATAAAATATATATTTCATTAATAACACTCACTAACTATAATTAATTTATTTTATTAGGGTAAAACAACATTAGGTCCATTATAATAATAATATTTTCCTTTATATTCAATAATTTTTCATTTTTATTTCTAATTAATTTCTATCAAACGAAATATTCTTATATTTTTGTTAACCATACATTTTCTAAAATTAGTTAATTTTATTAATAAATTTTATTTTAATTTCTAGGTTATATCATATTATTTTAAATTGAAATAATTTAATAATATATTATTATTTAGTAAAATCCAGAATTTCATGATACACAATCCATTAAAGAAATTCAATCTTGCATGTAATGTACATTAAACTCATAGTTTCATGTAAAGAAAGCTAAAATTTATATTGTGTTTATTACATGATTTACTTGATACTTTGTGTAACATAATCCATATATAGTGCATTAATATAAAATAAAATATTTTAGTGTTCGGTGAAATGAAAAATTCCAAAATTATTTAATTAATTGGAAAATTATAAATAACAAAATCTAACGGTGTTATAAAAAACCACTTTTAATAAAACTCAAATAACTAATCATCATTTATAAGTTAATGTATGTTATTTTTTGGATTTTATTTCATTTCAGAATATATATCTAGAGGTAACCGAGTTATGAACCCTATGAGTCCTTCCCTTATAGACCACATTCAACCAAGCACCATATTTTCCCTAATTTAGTTCATACCCAATACGTAAAATCATCCAATGACACTATTATTGAAGAAAGGCACCTGAATAAACCATTCCCTGTTAAACAAAACCATTTTTCTAAAGCATTAGCGTACCTTTTCCAAGAAAAGGTATATGACACGCCAAGTCCCCGTACAAGGTTTATACATTCATGAAACATTCTTAAATGTATTATAACATAAAACAATGCCTAACACACACAAATGAACTCAAAATATGGATAAATCTTCTCATATTTCATCCTAGGAGGGAATGAGGGTTGAACTCTCTAGATTGGAGTAACATCAGAGCGGGCCACTAGGCTCTCTAACCTTACCCTTCCAAACTAGTGCAACAAAAAGAAGTTAATTTCAATCCACTAGGTCTAGGAAATATCTTTTAAGTACACAAATCATGGGAACCAATAACACACTTATAACAATGTATCATGACTTTAACAATAAATATCACTCATCTGTTGGGTCTCACATCTAAATGACATCGCACATCAAACCAACCAACTACAACTAGGGAACATTACCTCTTCGAGAATCTACAAATAATGCCACTACCAAGAGGAATAGGCCTTGAAATAAATAAATTAAGAAAATAGACACAAGGGGTCCAATGGTTATACATCTATTTTAGGATAACCCTCAAGGGTCACTACACCAATTGTGTACATACACCATGCAAGGATCCGAATCTTCAAAGAGGTTTTTTGTAGATCCCCATAACCTTCCATTAAAAGAATTTCCATATAAATGTTTTCATGGCTAAGTAGAATTACACTAGGTAATTATAAGGAAAAACATATTATGAGTTGTTTTTTACACATTAAAAAACTATGACTCTTTCTTCATCAAAGTCACAATCCACGAGGCCTAAGAAAATATATCCTACATAACTACCATGATTCATAAGATTCCCCTTGCCCCAATAGTATTTGTATCAAATAAAAATCAATGAATACTTGAAATGGAAAAATATCCATAAATACAACATAGGCTAAAACATAAAAATATATATTCCTCAGAAAATGAGAAAATCATATACAACAGTGACATCGATTTTGTGAACATCAACACCGTAGATGAAAACTAAGTCTTCCTACTGGAATAGGTGGTAAGGGAACAATGGACAATAAACGTCACAACCTATGATAAATTCAAATTTATCTATTATTCCAAACCTCATAAAGTAATGTTACATGAATGTATCTTCTATGATATCAATTTTTAAGATATCTTCCAAGATAATGATAAGATTATTCCCTGAGTTGGTTCACCACATGACCTTTAGTTCTATTTCTTAGATGATATATGATTTACAATAGATGTAGGGGTCTATAGTGGAAGTGTGAGGTGATTATACCCTCTTATCAGAGTTTACAACTATATGTAATTAACCAAACATCATACAATATAGAAATAATTGACGTAATAAAAACATAATATGAAATTATTTTTAGTAAAATGAAAATCAGTAAAGGTCCAAACACCAATTCCATGAAAAAATATCAATTACCCAATGGAATGGTCAAAAAAATAATGAATAAAACATTTTACACATCAAAATCTACTTCCAAAATCATGTCATTCTGCTTACCTATTCTAAATCACTCAATTGGGATAATCTATCTAGATCCTCAAACTCTACATGAGAAAATTTCTCAGTCATCAAATCAAGGGCCTTATTCTTATCCATCATGCATTTTTTCTCATCCTAAAAAATGAAATGAGGTATTAAGAAACATTGGGGTGCACATGCATCAGGAAGGAAATAAATATCATTAGGCCACCCCCAAGATGTGAACATACAATAATCTTTCATAATATCATTCTTTTGTAATATGCTAAAGACAAATAAAAATATGACTACAATAAACACAATTAAACCATAATTAATCCATGTTTTCTTATCTCTAATCTACCATAAAATCCTTATAGTACTTTATCTTATCTCTAAGAATTTCTTGATTATGTTTTATCCTAAATTACATGGGATCCCTACAACCATGGTCGCATTAACCAGACATTATGACAATCCATTCCATATCTCACATAGTACCTTGATGCATTAATATCATTCAATCATCCCCTTATAATGTAAAACCAAACCACAGAACATTAGTTCATCCTTTATTACATATATCATTAATGATAGTGCATAGAGGATCAGTCCAGAACAAAACCTGTCATTGACATTGGTGATGTCAGGATAATCAATCGGTCAGTAGTCGAAAAAGCATGGAGCATCCATCCTGCATCCTATTCCATTTGGTATTCCATCACATCTATTGTTTGAAGTATCATAATATCATCTAAACCACATATAAATATCACCTTGTCCTGTATTCTTAACTGTATCTGTGAAATTCAATTCCCACCATTCTCATCTATATATGTGTATCTCTTTTTCCACCATCTATACTGATATAAAACATCATACCATATGAGTGTGGAGAATCATACCAAACCACCCAATATCATATGTCTAGATTCATATCATAAATATGGAACCATACATGGGGGAATCATTCACAACTCTATGAATGTCATATGTGATGCAACATGTCATACATCAAGAATCATTCTTTTGTACTGTCATGTCCATATTTCTAAACCTTGATTGTGGAGAATCATGTCATATATATTGAATCATGACTGTGGAGATTCTGTTATGACTCTATTAACCATTGAATCTTATATTATATCATAATTGAATAACATTTATAATATGTGTCTCAAACTCAAATAATATAAAACAGAAAAAGGTTGGATGAACGCCCATGAATGTAATCAATATCTCATACACATTGACACATGCATTCGTTCAGTTCCAAAGGGATCACCCATAACAGAAACCACCAAAAACCAGGATTTCTCTTGAGAATTTCTTATAAAAAGGGTACCCATTCTGTCCTCTAGTTTAATATATATATATATATATATATATAGGAACCCCTCTTTGGATCCTTATAATATGAACTCAAGTGGAAGAATCCATCTTTTATCCATTGATGACTGCCACAATCTTGGGATATTGATTTTCTTTCGAATTTCACACATCCTACATCTGAGTTACTAACTTATCATTGACTCATATTACTTGATGTTAGTAAATCCACTTTATAGGGATTTGATCAAGCCTATCCCCTTTCCACGTCACTATATGTTGGGACATACACCTAACATGTCTAGCACCTTGAATCCTAAAAAAGTACCCCCCACTAAAGATAGTCTGAATCTATCATCGATCAAGGTATTATTAATAACATGTTATGTATTAAAATATTAATCCTGACCCTTACCTATGTTTCATCCCATGCATCACTCTTAGTTAACATCTGATTTAAATTTCTTATTGAAAACATCTATATCATAACTTAGTATCCCCAAATTTCCACGTACAAGTCTTCAAGACACTCAATGGTCTCCCAAATTTGAATCTATGTATAAAAACACTCAAAAAGGACTATTAAAATATCCAATTCCTACTCCATGGTTTAAAAATATGAAAAATCCTCTAGAATGTAGAAAAGGTGTTGTTAAAGATATTTTTAACGATTATATTCTTTATACACTAAAATCCTCTGACTGGCATGTGCTTCCACCGAAAAAATATATAACCCAAATACATTTAATGATATTCATATAAAAAACACTAACCCTAATTGGTGTTCCTTCCCATGTACATCACATGGCATGGACCTGTGTCTTTTCTAGGTCTTGAACTTCTAAATGGTGTATAACCCACAAGAGGTCCAGTCATGTACTCATTACATCCAAGTGCCCATACACACTCTATCTAGACATGCACTCAAATAAAAACATAGTTATAGTACATGATGATTCCATTATAATATACATTATGTATTATAATTACTCTAATCATTCCTAAATATTATGAACATAAAGCGTGTGTTCTCAAAACTACACTCAGTGTAGTCATGTTATCTAAACAGAAAACCCCTACGAATCTCTTGAATCCCCCATTTGCACCCTTATTTTTTATAAATAAGACCAAATGGGGTCATTAGTTATCATATATTGTATCTAAAACAAAAAACATGTATAATATGTGGATCATGGAATACATACATTTTCATACATCATAGTGTAAATGAAAAACCTTCGAGTTCAAAACAACTCTCAGAAGATTCCACACCTTCATACGGTTATGATCTCTATCCTATGAATAGTTCATAAACATATAGTTACCCTTAAATATCAGTAAAGATATTGTTTTTGTGGTACTATCCCAATACCACTTCCTTCTAGGCAGGGGAATCCAAAATGTGGGGAGAATCTTATATATATATATTTATTTATTTTATAAAAAGCTCGTTCTACACATATCTTGTTTCCCACAACCCAATGCGGGGTTATACATTTTCATAGAAAAACCTATTGTTTGAAATCAACCATGGAGAAATAATCTCTATCCTATAATGATTTCAATTGATATTTCCACTTAAACCCATGCAAATTGTTACGTATTTAAGTTATTAAATATTAATTATTTTTTCCAAATTGGAACCACTCGGAATTCAAAAAAATAGATATCCTAAAGTAAATTCACTATTCGAGGACAAATATATAAGTCATAAAAATTACCAGAGATCATATTCTTGGGTAAAATGACTGTTATACCCCTCAAAATTAGCTTAATTAATAAATCATTTGTTTTATGATATTTAAAATTCATAAAAGTTGTGGTATTTACAATTTTGGTGCATAGTAAATGGAGTGTACTACACAATTTGTCTAACATTACAAGGGGATATTATTGTTTTAATTACCTTTTATTTGTAAAAAATTATGAAATATAAGAAATTATAATATCTGTGGATGTACAATGATAATCCTAAGGTTTCCTATTGTTGGAATGATGTGTCATGATAAAGAGATTCAATAATTTATTTTATTGATTTCTCAATATGATTGTTAAATCTAAAAATATTTTTTATGCTTAATGAATTCTATGAAGGAATGAAGTGTTATATTTCTTAATGAATTTTTTTAAGAAAAACAGAATCGAATGTTTCAACTGATTAAGTAGATGTTTTATGTGTAGAAAAGGTGGAAATAAAGAGATAAATTTATAAGGAAAAATAAAGAGTTATATTGTAGGAAATGAAAATCACCCAAGGGTAACTTATATTTGTCAATGTATTATGTGTGGGGAATATAGACATTATCCAATAAAATTCCCTTATCTATGAGTTAAATCATAGAACATGGAATGTTTTATGATATTCCCCCCACTAAAGTGTAATAAATGATTTAATTGTGCATTGGTTTTTGAAAAATATTTGAAGATGTTTGTTATCAATGATATTCTTGCAATATGAAACATGAAATATCAATTGATTATTATGATGTATTTTTTATTCAATTATTTGAAACCATTTTTTTAATATTACTAGAAAGAATAATTATTTTCATAGTGATATTGTTTTGGAAAATATATGATAGAGTGGTAGATAACCGTTAATAAATTTCTAATGTTGAGATAATAATATTTTTTTGGAATAAATACATAATTCAATTTTATAATAGAAATAAGGTAAAATTGATAAACTTATAATTGATTATTTAATTGATAGAAAATTTATTTATGATGAGGTTCACAAATTTTTTTATTTTTATTGAATTTATTTAATACAATGTGATTATACTTTATGAATGAGTATTCATATAATATATATTTTTGTTTTTGTACTGATTTATATTATTTTGGAATGAAATATCATACATTAAGAGAATATATGATCATGTTATTCATATGTTTGGTAAGTGAAATTATGATACATTTTATATTGATTGTGGATAAACTTAATGGAATATCTTGAAAAAAAATTGTGATCAGGTCTTTTGGATAATGGGTTTTGAGTTTCGTCAGACATATTTTGGAGGAATCTTAATGTTGAGTATTTATGGAATGGTTTAAGTTATACATGGGGTATTTTTGTTTTGTTTTTAGAGACCAATTTATTATTCCATCACATGAATATTTATCCACATTGGATAATATGTTCTAATAATTTTGGTTTCTATAAACAACTTGAGATAGAAGGAATGAATTGTTATCCATTAATGGATATTAGGATCCATTAAAAGATAACATTTTTTGCTTCATGCATTAAAAATAAATCTTGAATATTTTTTTTTCAAGTAATAACAGAAGATATTGAATTTTTAATATATCAAAAAACATATAATGGATGAAATTGTGCTGATGAAATAGAATGAGATATTTTTTTGTATATATTCTTATATTCTCTAGCTTGATAGTAAATGATTTCTTCAACTCAAGTAAAGGGAAAATAAATCATTGAATATTATATATAAAGCATCAATCATTAATTAAGGAATGTTTTTTAAATCCCATGGGTCTTATAATTATTCTTAGTTGGGTTTAGAAATACTTAGTAAAAACAATGTTTTCTAGTAGTGTCATAGAAATTAGATAATTTGATTGAATTTAAATCGGATATTATTATTATGGCATAATATACAGTTTATAATAGGTGATAATTAAAATTGATTGGTAAATTTTAATTTAATGTGCAAGAATGTAACACCCTAAATATTTGGTTTAATAGAATAATAAGATCAATATCATTCTTAACATGCTACAATAATCATTGAGAAATATAAGAATTACTATAAAAATTTTATTATATAAATGTGACCATTATAACCTAGATATTGAATAGGTGTGTATGAATATTAATAATCACATAATGAAATATGTGTAAAATGATACTATAATATATTTTTATTGATTAATTATAAGTAAATAAACAATTACTTTTAAGTAAAGTAATTTCATGGTTTAAAAATATATTTTATTTAAAATGTGGTTTTATTTATTTTTTACCATGGATTTTATAATTAATTATATAATATTTAATAAATTATATTTGATAAAATGATTATAATTTTTTAAATTTGTATGTTAATATTATCCTCTTGTTAATTTTTGTTTATAAAATGATATATTGATAAATGAATAGTGTAAAATACTATTATTTTTTTAAAACTATCATTTATTTTTTAAAAATAAATAAATTAAAACTTAATATTGTATTTATGATTTTGGATAAAAGTGACTTATGATAAATTTTATTTCAAGTAATATAATTGATTCCAATTTAATTTTAGATATTCATTATTTCTATATAAATTAATTTTGAAGCATTAAAATGAAATTTTATAAAAACATTATTACGTTGTGTTTTAAAAATTTCCATTAAAATTATTATCTTCATATTATAAAGATTGATTCATAAAAAATGTACACCATATTTTTTATTATGAGTTTCAAATTTGGATGTTTTAACCCATTTACGTTTAGTAATTATGAATAGTAATCATAATAATTTTTTGTCACATTGGTAAAGGTCAAAATAGTAATGTAGTGTTACAAATATGAAATAAGGTCCCAAATCAACAAAAAAATAAGAATTTATTTCATTTTATGAGATTAATTAGACTAAACTATTCCAATATTAAAATATATGGAATTCTGGGGCCACATTCCATTGATAGTAAATTTTATATAATTCTATGTAATGAAAATTATAAAATTATGACTCTTAATGTGATGGTGAAGTAAATATTATGGGGTTTTCCTTCAAATTAATCATCATATATACAATATATTATGAAATTGTTTTAGAAAAAGATTTATCTTGGGGGTAATAACCAAAACTGTGTTAGTCAAGTTTCTATTTTTTATAACCCTAGTGCACAATGAATGGGCCCATATAGCACACCATATTTTTTTTCCTTTTGTGAGGATATGCATAAGTCAATTCCTCTTTTAGTAATTAGAAATTATGAATTATTTTAATATATAATGACCCTATATTTACTATGATAAAAATACATTTTCATGAATTATATTTCCTATAAGTGATATTTTAGGATTTCTCACAATGATTATTTTTGACCATATTATGATGTATGGTTTTATTCGATTTATAGAACTAGTATGAATGATGTTAATAATGAATAACATGTAAAATGAATTTATTTTCATCCAGGAAATACAATTTAAATTGGATGTGGAATATGAATATTTTTGTTTATTTATGATAATTTGTAATTTTATATGACTAAGATACACAATTTGAGTAAAATTCCTAGAATAAAAAATAAAATAGAAATAGTGTTCCATTGGAGTTCATTTAATTAAAAACATGAAAGAAAGATGATTATAATTTTAACATATCCAAATTGTGGCAATTATACCTCTATATAATGTCTCAAGTTAATGGTAAAATGTTTTATGTATGCAAAAGGAAAGCATCGAGAATGTAATGATTGATGAAAAATGAATAGTTGGATAAAGGGAAATAAAGATCATCATAAGGACCATTTCTAGTTCAATGGATTGTGTGTGGGGAATATGGAATAATATAAATCAATTCCTTAATCCTAGGGTAATCTCTTAGACCAAGAAGGGTCTTTATTATGAAATATTTTAATGTGTAATGATTTCAGTATTTGAAATGTGGGGTTCAAGAACAATTTTGTACAAGTGTTTCATCAATGATATTATGGTTATAAAAATCATGTAACAATTATGGTTTGTTCTACAATAAGTTTTTATTAATGGTCTGAAATCATATATTGAATGATAATAAAAAATATATATATTTAGTGGTAATGTAATGTTGTTTTGGAAAAAATGAATGAGGAGTTGATAAACAATAATATGTGCATAATTTTGACATAATTATTTCTATTTAAAATGATGAAATGATTTATTTTCATAGTGAAAAATATATAGTATTTATAAAATTAAAATTTATAAATGATTTCATGGACAAATTATTTTTTATGATTTTTATTTCATTTTTTGATTTATGGAATATATTCAATAGACATGGATTTTATTTTAAGAATACATATTGAGTTAAATTTTCAAAGTTTATGTGATTTAATTTGTGTTTTATAGTGACTTAGGTTATTTTCAGAATTAATTAGTACATTTTAATAATATATGGGATCTTGGTATCCACATGTTCAGTATGTTACATTAAGTGATACTAAATATTTTTTATAAAAAATTGTAATGTAGAAATTAAAAAAATATGTGATAATTTTTTATGAATATTTATGTTTTTAATTTGGAAATAATATTTTCAAGGGTAATTAGGGATAACTATTTATATATTTTATTACGTTAATCATTTTGTATTATCAATAAAATTTATAGTTAAATCTATTATTTTTTTATATGATGGTTTTTATATACTGGATAAAGTGTTATGAACAGTTTTTAATTTGGAAAATATCATGTGATATGATGAGTTTTTTTTCCTTTTATATATCTTACAATTCATTAAAGGAAAATTTTAATTCATATGAGTCAAAATTTAATATTAAATATTAATTTCTTAGAATAATATTTGATATAAAATTGTTATTATATAAGAGTAAAATGAAAATATTTAAATGTTCTTATGAAGTGGAAATAAATCATGTAAGTGTGTTATCTAGTATTTCCTACATTGATGGTAATTTGTTTCCTCAAGTCATGTTAAATGATTATATATCTACCATGAAATTTATGGAATGTATCACTCCAAAATAAATTCATTTTTTTGTAAACCCATGATTCATTCATTCATTCATACATGGGTTTTGAAATTCATTGGAATTACTATGTTTCTTTTTAGTGACGTTGAAATTATTTTTTGTGATAGAACATATGTCACATATTATTACTATATCATGATATAATATTTTTAGACCACTATAATTAAAAATTTTAGGAAATTATTTAATTTTTTTTTGGGGGGGGGGGGGGGGGGTTGAGTGGAAGACATTGAAATTTAGTATAAAAGAATAATAATCTACATGACTTTGTTATTAGAAACACCAAACATTAAGAAAATTATGATATGCAATATAAATATTACAATTTAAATGTGATCATAATAACCTAGTTGACAAATCTATGGATATTAATATGGGTAACAAAATAATGAAATATATATGTCATAGTCCAAATAAATATAATCATATTTATTAATTCTTAGGAAATATCAAATTTATTTTTTTCTATTCATTTTCATTCTTCAAAAATAGTTTTTGTTCCAAAATGGTTTATATTAAATTTTCATGTATATAATAATTATCTTTTTCTATTTTTGTAAATAGTATTTTAAAAAAATGAATAAAATTTAAAAAATTTCATCTTAGTATAATTTTTGGGTAAGATTTTATGATTTTTTGAAATATATATTATTTTTTAAGAATAATTCAAAAACAAATTTTTGTAAAATAATCACATCCATCCTATAAATAAATTACTGATAAGTCCAATTATATTTTTCATTTTTTATTTCTTATTTAAACTTTATATAATCCTTTTTTTCAGAATAATCTAATTATTTCAATTATAATGAGAAATATTCATTGTTTTGATATTAGATTAATTTGATGCATAAAAATACATTATACTGAAAGTTTTATTTTCTTTGTTTCTCTGCATTTACATTAATATTAATTGTCAAAAAACTTATAGATTTAAACAATAAAAATGGATACCATATTTTAAATCAATAGGTTAAAATTTGGTAAATGTGTCCCTTTTATTTTTCTAAATTATTCACATTTGCTTTGGTAAATATTTTTCACATCGGTAGTGGTAAAATGTGTAAAAGATGGTTAAAACCATTTTATAAGGACTAAAAATCATTCAAAAACATTTCAAAATTTATTTTTATGATATTAATTCATCAATTTCCATAATAACTATGAATATATATATATTTTCTATTTTCTTTAGATAATTACATTTATGATATTTTATGTTAATAAAATTACACAATGTCAATATTTGGATTTAAATTTATATATTATATTCACATAATAATAAGACGTTATTATGAATGAATATAAAAAATTTATGAACTTTATTAATTAAATTTTATTATGGCATTTTATTTTTAAATTTTAGTAATGTTATAATTACATTAAAATCGTACAAAATTTTGACATGATGTTTCTTCAGGTTGTAGAAAAATAAACATAAATGACTTTATAAATATAAATAAGATGTACATTTTAATATGAAATGTGGCATTTATAATATTTGATGGGTAATTATAATTTATAATTGATGATTATAAGTTGTAAATAATAATAAATTATTTTCTTTGTGTATTTAAATTCAAATTAAATGAATATTCCAAAAAATGACATTGATGATATTTTCTGTTAAAAATATTTAATAAAATTATTTATAAATTATAAAAATATTGAAATAGGTCATGGGGTGACATATAGGTGAAACATTCATCTTGTGACCAAATAAATACCAATTATAACATTAGATGAAAAATTAAATCTCTTAACAAATGTAAATTGCTTTTAACAAATACAAAGGATTTAAGGGGGTTAAACTAATGAGTTAAGGGTTAAAATGATTAAAAATCATATCTAAATTATATTTTCTATGTTTATTTCAATTTGATATTATACTGAATTAAAAATTAATACAATTTGGAACTAGATTTCCTTGAATTATACTTTTCAATATATTATTATTTTAAAATGATATATGAGTTTACCTTCTCTCCCATATAAATGAACACTCATAATTTCTAGTCATTATAACACTTTGAAATGTCTATATTGACAAAAACCCAAATATTTTTCTTCGAAAAAATCACTATAAATTAATTATAAGATATAGTATAATTAAAATATATCTTTAATGGTCATTATGAATTCTTTTAATGGAGTTATACCGAAGAAGATAATATTTAAATGTGATCAAAAAAAGGTGAGACTTGGCATAAGGGTATGTCTCATATCACTATAATTTATCTGATACATATACCATATTCACCACTTGTTTAATTCATTCTATATATGACCCATTAACTACATTTTTGATTCTCACCACTAAAATATGTGTATTTGATACTCTATATATAGTTCTATCATTAACAATGTATTGATTAATACATTGAAAATGTTATAAGGTTTCTTCAACTCAGTTTTTTTTATTTAGACATGTACGATTTCATGCACCTATTAGTGTTTATGAGGTGTATATTGTCATCACATGACCTGATGTGGCTTGGGGTACAACTACCCCAAGCCCACCACTAATAGGTCACCAGCTGTAGATTAGTTCCCAGAAGGAATATCCCAGACATAAGAGGAATTTTCCATATGTACCAAAATTCACACACACATAACCAATCCCATAAATTTATGAAAAGTAAAACATCCAAAATCAATTCATGCATACATCTATAATTAAAAAATTATAGTATAAAAATATGTACATTCTAGAGTGAAAACGGTCCAAATTCAAGCACACCCAAAACTAGAAAGTAATGTGTGACATATTTATAAGGATGAGACTTTTTTCAATTGTAACACTGGTATACACCTCATCTATCTAGTCTAATATTACTCCTTACTCACCTATACTTCCAAGTACTCTTCCAAAAGGTTTTTCATAAGCATAATACATGACACTTGCGGTAAAATCCTATTGAGTGGTGTGTCTAAAAATACCTAGAAGGACACCATGGAAAAATCAAGCACCAAGAATCAAGGGTAACGATAGCCTATATGATCTTATATTCATACAACAAATATATCAAAGATACCCTTATATACTCAATGTAGAAACACATTCTCACCATAAAGTCACAACCAAAAATCCAGCCTAGGATTCCAGCTCAAAGGATCTACATAATGTTTTTCTGGAATAACACACTCCATGAGGTATTCTACCACTGATGACACTCATCCTAGATATCACAGTCATTAAGTATTGAAAAAAAATTAATGGGTATATCAATGATAAAAACACAATATGAATACAACAAATTTTATATATTAGATCTTCATACACTGAAAGGGGGTCATCACCCAGGGATTACTATAGGAAAATAGACCATACTAGAAATATCCTCCATATACGGGATTGACGCCTACATAAATATTTGTCAAAAAAATCTAAAAACCCATATAAGGTAAAAATAAGGGAAATGAAGATTTTTTCATGCCTCTTAGAGTGATGCATGCTCTAAGACACATAGTTATTAGTTGAACCAGTTTGAGTAAACTCGCTCCAGATTAAGGGACCTCTCCAACACTTCTCTAATCATAGAGATCTATAGTGGGATCACCTTATATGAATAGAACATGATGTCACACTGAACCCCCGTATTAATAGAACCTAGGAACAAAATTAAGAAATACTGGTCTTACGTTTCTCACAAAAGAACACGGTGAAGTTCTTCTAAGAATAAATACAAAACTAACAAATTTTTAAAAGAATACACTAATTTTCTCTCAAGAACATAGTGTGTCTCACCAAATCTTCTACTAAATGTGTCTACTTATAGAATAATCATGGTGAACTTAAAGATATTATAATTGGTCCAAAGTTTTAAAAAACAAAAATCCATTCATATTCAACTACAAACTTCCATGAATGACCAAATGGATCATTTCATTATGATCATTGTGGTCAAACTATCGAAATAGTTTGTCTGCATTGCACAACAGAAAGCCAGTGAAAAAGTCACGTTTCACCATATAAGGGATGAACAATAATTTATGTACAACACCTACATGTATTTTTTAAATACACAATATTGATCTCATAATTCTTTCCTAAATATAAGAGTCACAAGGTCACATATTTTTCAACAATTTGATGTTGTATGATGAAGATATTTCAGATACAATAATATGAAACAATAAAATTATTATTATTGTTATTTTTATTATTTGGTACTTTGTTGACCCCATGCCCTAATCCCAAAAAAGGTAACCTATATTACACATGGGTTGACCTTCTCAATGTCATCGTCCTGATACAATGAACGGTTCAGTAATCCAACATTTCAGTTAAAGGATATATCCCAAACATGAATTAATGAAAAAAATAATTATATTATTATTTCATAATATTATTATTTATATTTTTTTTTCAAATAGGGAGAAAAGCCACACATGACCCCTTTATGTCATGCTTGTTTCATGAAAAACCACCACATCGATTTCTGTTTCTTTTTTCAGTTCTCTTTTTAATTTTTTCATTAATATTATTATTACTATTATATATAATAGTAGTAACAAAAAACATAAGGAGATACCCTCCAATTTTTACCACACCCATATATGCTACCTACTGGCATGGATCCTCAGAAGTGGTTTCCTCATTAAATTTCATTTTAATTATTTAGAAATGATAATATTATTTATTATCAATATTACTGATATTATATATCCTCAATAACAAAGATGGGATTAGATCAGGAAAAAAATACCTCCCCTATAATAATGATCCGGTTCCATGTAGTTTGTTGAACATTTATTTTAATTTCATATATTATTATTTTTTATCACGCTTCTCAAGCACATTCGGTCCACAATTTCCCAATATTTTAACTAGATACCACAATTGATGTCACACCATCATCACATCTCAAAAAATCAATCATATACTTGTGAATATGATCCATTGTGGTGACAAATGAAGAAAAAATGATTTTTACTCTTGGATATTATCGAATCACAAGTCAACCGATTACCAATGATCAACACAAAGAACTGAGGGTGACATACATGTAACATAATTTGAACCTTGATCGATGGTCATGTAAATTTGGTCATCATACACAAAACCAAATGAACATTATTTATCAAATTAATAATCATCAATGAGAATTAATAAATCTTAAATTCCACTTTTTTTTTGAAATCAATCATAAATAACCCAATAGAGATCAATCCAGAAAATAATTTTGAAAAGGATACATTTTCATTTTCCCACGATTTAAATTGGGGGAAAACCAAATAAAAAGTTTCTTTTTTGAACATGGATCAACCACTGATGAAGAAAGAATTTATGTCATATTCATTGACCATATCCTTGATTTCCATTGGTATATTAATTGTCAATTCTTGATCCATTAACAATCATATTTAGAACATCCTCCACTGGATCTTCTCTCAAGTACCAAGGGTATGAGGCTTCTCTAGATTTTTTTATCACTAGGTTTAAATTGTTGTTTATTTAGTCCCTTTACATCAAAAAAAATTTAGTTAATTTACCTTATTATCTTATTTTTGACTCTCATGTTGAATTTTTTACAAAAAAAATCCATTTACATAGGTTATGTCACATCTTGGGTATACCCTCCTTTGGGATTCATCAGTGCCCTCATATTTCTGATATAGGCCAATATTTAATAGTTATTCTAATATTAAAAAAAACTGAATGTGCATCATATTTAATATAATTAATATATTTCAATATTTATTTTTGGGCACAATGAGCCATATAATATCATGTCTCTTTAGTTCATAGATCTAGAAATTTTCAATGAAATGTTAACAATTATTAAATATCAATATCTACTATATTACATTATACCCTCCTTTAAAGATTTTCGTCCTGAACAAGAATAACTAAGAAAAAGATAAGGACACTGAGATGTCAATTGGTTCTCTCTATTCCATGCCCTCTCCCGAAATTACTTATGATTCCACTTAAGATGCAAGAAAATAAAACAATCACAAACATATGGTATTTCTCATACCAGTTATAAATATTACCATATCCTTGAAAATGAAACTCGACTCCAATGACCCATCTCACCCTGGTTGATATCACTAAAAGATTCAGGAACATTCCTTATTAGTTGTGATCTGTGGGGAACATAAAAAATCCAATGCTGTTGTGATGATGATATTATTGTTAAAACCCATCATTAATATGACACATCCACTAGAAAAGAAAGGGCCTAATATTTATAAAGATAGAATACCAACCTATAAAAAACTCGGTAACTCCACAACTCCAATTTCTTGCCTCTATAGATTGATGATGACTCCTGACACATAGTAGATATTCCTCCCCATCCCATTGATAAACACCACCCTCTTACAACCAAAACTAGTGCCAATACTAGAACCAAAACACTATTACTAACATGATCAGAACAATATAACAGTTTCCTATATGTTTACTCATACATGGACTCAAAAAATCTTCTACTCCAGTAGTGGAGTGGTAATCACACTACAAAAAATCAATAATATAAAGATGTTTTTTTAAAAAAAATCACTAATTTTTTAATATAAATATGAATTTTAGGTAAACATTCGAAATTAGTGACGTTATTTTGGAAAACTTTTCAAATTTAATAATGTTTCCTACAAAACGTTGCTAAATTAGTGAAAAATCATTAAAAATGTCACTAAATGTTCAATACTTATTGAAATATGTTTCTAAATTATTGATTATTCCTAAAGAAAATCACTAAATTATTAGAGATTCATTATAATTTTTCTAATTTAGTTACATTTCTTGAAAATGTCACCAAATTAGTTGTCTTTCTTACAATTACAATTCTTATTTACGGAATCTTCCTAAAAGTGTATCTATTTTAGCAACGCTTCATAGAATGTGTAGATAAATTAGGGACACTTCCTAAAAATCGTTTCTATGTTAGCGATGCTTTTAGAAACAAATGTCAGTAATTGTTTGACGGTTCATGACAATTCTCTCTAAATTAGAGACGTCATAAAAATATATAAATTTATATTAATATATATAAACAATGAAACATGTATACACACACACACACACATATATATTTATATTTATATACATAAAAATATATAAATATATATATACATACATATATTTCTCTATATATAATATATATTTTTTAAATATAGTCATATTTTTATGCAAATGTGTCTATTTTGGAGACATTTATTCCAGTGTTTATTAACATGGATTATTATATTATTATGAATATACGATATATGTGAGATATAAACATATAATATAACTATTAAATACAAACACACACACATATATATAATATAAACAGAAAAACGTTACTAAATTACTGATGTTTATTTGCAAGTATTTTTTTAGAAACATCACAAAATGTTGTGTCACTAATTTTTAGTTTTTTTTATAAAAATCATTAATTAGAGTCAATAATAAAATTCATTAAATTCATGATGTTTATAAATGACTCTAAATTATAGACACCTCATTTAGTGATGTTTTATCATCAATCTCTGTAAATTAATTACCGGCGTTTATAAGCGTCACTAATACAAAAGAAAAAAACGTCACTAAATAGAAAATTGTTTATTTTCATTATGATACAATAACCCATCTACGGTAGATTATCCTCCCATGTATGGCTCAAACACACATTCATCCCAAAGCATGTTCAACTGAATCTAAACGGTCCACATTACCTTTCCAGTTAAGAGGGGTAAAACATTAAACTCAACCACATCAGAGTCATAAAATTTTTCTTGTGTCTTCTCTCTAATCATGTTGTCACTTAAACATCACATTATGTAAATATATTCATGGTAATTAATTTAATTTTGATGTCTTATTTCATTTATATGTGCCACAAAATCTCCAGAATTCTTTTTTTTGTCATCACCCACTAACAAATGAAATGACTAGATTTTAACATGAAAACATGATGAAAATCCTTTGGATTTACCACAGATACATTAATATCCTAGTACATACTCACCTATTCTAGATGTAATGATAATGGAAAATAACCTATATAGAACCACTTCACACAACATGACAAGAATCACTATTCATTCACAGAAAAATGATGATTTGATTCCTTTATCCAAGGAATTTTCATCAAAATTGTATCTAGTAGATATCGGATCATGATAATCTCACAATTGACATCCATGAGTCCTACTTCTTTAGATATAACAATAATTAACCTGAAAAAATTAACTACTATAGGTACACTATGCCCTCCTCACCCACTTGGGGTCAACTGCAAAGAGGTGGACTATCTCATCACATCACTCAATAATATAGGATATAAAACATTAACATGAGCATATACATTAAGGGCCATGCCCTCTGTGGCTCTCAAGATCACACTACCTCAACCCTTGATGTGCCGACATTCACTCCCATGTACGAGAATTTATATTGGTTTTAATTGGATCCATGAGGGTTTCCATATGAATATAACTTCTATATCATTTCCATTATCAATATTATTTGTCTCATATTCTCCAAATCTGATTTCAATTACATGTGTGTACTATCACAGAATACTACCACAAACTAATCCCAGAATGTTTCAGGATAGTACCCCTAAGCCACATTAAATTATACAACATAGAACTCACTTTTTTTCTTATCCCACATTTTTACCACCACCCAATATTTCTCTGACACCTTAGCACAATGAAAAACCTGGAATGAAGAAGTTACATATTCATATCCACCACATATTAACACTTTCAATTTTAGGGGGGGGGCACTTACTTTGCTACAATGATTTAGATCAAGTCTCCGGAAATCATCTCAATTGATTAATTTTTTGTCTTCCTTATATGAAAAATGTTATGAAAAAAATCATTATCAAATGGTTCCACTAACTCATAGCATCAATATGTAGATATCTATCTACATAGACTACAATCATGGAGGGGTCTCATCAATGCGGGATATTCACACCATAGGTTCTTGCTAGACCTACACCATCTAAAACTGGGGTATGGACCACCATGTATCCTAATAAATTTCATGCTCTAAAAGTTGCGATTTACACTCAAAAAATGTGTTTCATATACTGATATTACTGGATCCAACAACTTATCTATGTATAAAATGTGATGTATGTGTAACCATTCAATCGTTACGGGTCCACAAATGCCCAAACCCCAGTCCCCGACCTCTAGTCGAACCTCTACCACCATAGGGTATTTCTTGTTAGAGATAATTATCAATACACATCACTGGAACTATCCAAACAACACCAAAAAATGATTTTACCATCATCTTGACCTGATAGAGCAATTTAATACTCTACATGAAGATGATAAAATACATAATCAATAAAGGATGCATTTCCTACTAATGATGGAGGTAGCACTACATGGATACCACATGAAGAAAAACTCTTCTTGAGTGTGTCCCTGAACGAAAAAACATCACACATTTGGTCATCGTTTTTTCACCATGTTGGAATCCCATATGACTATCCTTACATAAGAATCCTGAAAATTATTAAGGCATACCAAGGTCACTGAATATATATTGGGAATTGACTCAATAAGGTAATAGAAATCACAAAACATTATTATAAGATGCATGTACCAATGTTTTCCCTTCATCAAGATTCTTCATATACCTTGTTAACAAGACGTTTATCCAGGTCTTGGTGAATGTATATGTTGGATGATACCCTAAGCCTAGACACCCCGGCCTAAGAGTCAAACACAGAACTCATTAACATTGATTTTGTAGTTCAAAACAAAACCTCAAATGTAAAAAAAATTAATTTAAAAACTCTCTTCCTAATATCATGAAGTTTCATAACACTTCATTTTTGATACTACCTATGATACCATTCTATCATGACCCAACCCAATAGAACTCGAGTGGGAACCGCCCCAAGACTTCAATTGATATGGCAGGGGCTGGAGACAAACACATATAAGGAATTTGATACACATGGGAGTAATTTTCCTAATGTAATTTTATGTACAAAAACATATCCAAGATCATTAAATACTAACATTTTAAAAATTTAAAAACATTCCTTTCATATATCTATAAAAAACAACCATATTTTAAAAAAAAACATAATGGAATGCATAAAAATGAGCCAAATAGAAGGATAAAAAATATTGGAATATAAAGTCTGGCCTACTGAATTGGAGGGGAATAATTTCAAATGAAACACTGGTATACCGCTTGATTTTTCTAGACAAATTAATCTCGACCTACTCCCTTTCCGAAAAGGACTCCACAAAAATATAATTCATCTCCATATGATTTGACACATGTGGGAAAATCCAATGTGGGAGTGAGTATAAAAATACCAAGAAGGACCCCAAAAAATTACCCTTCACAAAGTATTAGGAGTAACAATAATCTCTAAATAAGTACATATCTATAGCACATACAACAATAACAGTCAGATATACTCAACAAAGACAACTAGTCACACTGTAGTATAATATCCAAAAAGCTACCCTAAGATTTATGCTCTATGGTTCTATGTAATTATAATCAGAGAGGACATAATCCATGAGATAAAAATCCACTAACGACACTCATCCAAGTGTTCACACTCCTTGGGTATTGACATAAAAAGAATGCTAATATGGTCCATCTATGATAAACACTCAATCAAACTACACCACATTAGTATTATCAGATCACTAGACACTGATAGGGGTCAATCCCTATGGTTATTCATGGGAACACAGTACCATACTTGAAGCATCCCCTCACATTTGGAATCATCACACACCTAAATATTGGTCAGGATAATTCCAACTCCCCAATCTAAGCCAATAGTAAGGAAAGTAAGGCTCACTCCGGGCCTCTCAAATGGATACATTCTCCAAGACATTATGTCAATAGTCATAGTGGTTTGATTCAACTAACTCCAGAATAAGAGAACTCATCCACACAACACTAATCATAGTAATATTCATTTTGACCAACATCTAGGACATGAACATGATGCCTCACTAAATCCTTATAATAATTGAACAATGTAATACACTTAACAAATATTGGTATAAAATATCTCATACAAGCTCACAATGAATATAAGGTGATATGAATGAGAAAAATAACCATTCTTATAATGAGTAAGTTATGTTTCCCTGGGGTACATATCATGTCTAACCAAATATTGTATTTCCTATGTCTGGGTCTAGATAATTTTTGATGAACATGTGGGGATCTTCATTTTTCCCAAAGGGAAAAAAACATAAATCCATTGATATTCCACTAGAATCTAATATGAATGAGCAAAAAATCATGTCATTATAATACATATGGAAAAACATTGAATATATTCTATTCTCATTACATAAAAGGAGACCCTTTGAAAAAGACACATTACAATATATAACTCATGAATGGTGTTTTGTGGGCAAACAAATGTTCCAAATTAAATACCTGATATTGGTTTTAAAACGTCCTCCACAATATTAGGGTAACAATTCCATATTCTGTTCATCAATTAGAAACTATATGATACATATATTTCAGATACAATATATTGAAATAAAAACAACAATAGTATTAATATTAATAATATTAGGTGCTTCACGGATGCAATACACGATCCTAAAAATGGTTCCCAATAATGATAATGAATTGACATTCTCAATGTAACGGTCTTGAGGTTGCAAATTATTCATCAATCTAGAATATGAGTAAAAAATATTTAACCAAAACATATATTGATGAAAAAAAATTATAATATTTTATAATATTATTATTTATATATATTATATAATTTTGGTGAAAATCCATCCATGTCAATCTTACGCCATGCCTACTCTGTGACACGCCCCGGGATATCTTTTCATATATATTTTCCTTTAACAATTAAATTGGGTTTATCTTATATTATTTTCTTATTATATTATATAATAATAGTAGTAGTAACATAATAAGATATACCACTTAATTTTTACATCACCTAGACATTCCACCAACAAGAATGGTGCCTCCCACATAGTTTCTTCATTTATTTTTTAATATATTTTAAAATTATAAATATAATTATTATCAATGTTATTGATAACAAATATCTTCAAACATGTAGGTTGGAGGCAATTGCACACAACATATCTCTGCTACATGACTCAACCTCTTCCAGGAGGTTAATAGAACATTCATTATAATTTAATTTATTATTCTATTCCTTTGATCATTCATATCATGTGAATTCAATACACTATTACTCAATCCATTGTCCAAATCCCACTATCATTATCCAACCTTCACCAGATCTCATAATCCCATTCCTATACTCATGATAATGATCATTTATTCCAACAAAAAAAATTCTGAATGATATGTACTCTTGGATAAAATTAATTCACCGGTCAACCAATAACCAATATCTCACACCAATAATAGATGGAGATTTAGAAATTACACAATGTGAACCTTGATCTATGGTCATACTGATTTTTCCATCTTCTACATAACATAATGAACATGGTTTATTAGTGTAATAATTATCAATCAAAATAAATAAATCTCAATTTCCTAAATCTAAAAATAGAAATCAATAATTGGAAAACCCAACAGAGTCTATTCGTAGAATTAATTTGGAAGTTATTAATTAACCTTTATTATAAAATTTTAATGGTAAAAAAACACACACACAAAATTTATACCCCAATTTGGATAAATCCCTTTGATGAATGAATTTATGTTATTGTCAATGGCGAGATCCATAAGTTCGTTTTGGCACACCAAATGTCAAAGCTCGATCCATCATCTTTCATCCATGGAAGCTCCTCCACAAGATCATCACTCAAAAACCAAGTTTATGAGTTCAATCATAAAATTTGGTTATAAAATATTTTATATGTATTTTTTTGTAACTGCATCACCAAATAGAAAATAAAAAATTCTCTTCATTAACTTATTATGGGCACCCATGATGATTTTTTCACATAATCCTCACATTGATAAACATTATGGAATGCCTACTGTAAAATTTTCATTCTAAAATAAATGGATCCCTCAGGTTTTGATCATGGAATACATTTAATATTCGTTCTATTTTTCAGGAAAATCACTTGCATGTGATATTTAATATATTTAAAAAATTTATTCTGGGCACATCGGCCCTCAATATCTCATGTATTCTTAATGAATTCCTCTATAAATATTCATAGAAATATATAAATGTATTACTAATCAAATAATTGGGATATTACATATATAATACCTCTTTACTAAAATATAATTAATATAAATATTTCTATAATATTTTTTATTTAATTTGATGTTATTATTTCCTAGGGAATATAATTCTAAAGTTACCCAGGTGATTATATATCAATGGTTCAATCACATTTTTGTCAGGGTTGTTTATGCTAGAATTTACCTTGAGGAATATTATCTTATTCTTATTTTACAAATCCCTTTTATTTTTATTCTAATATTTTTAATTCTATTTCTTTAATTTTTAGTACCATTATAGTATCTTTGATACACAAAATGGTTCATTAAATGTTTTAAAAAAAACTGAATTAATTTCTCTTGTTATAGTCTGCAAATAAATTTCTTTTATATCCATGTCTTCTAAAATAATTCAGGAAATGTTTTTGAATATTAATCATTTATTATATAATAAAATTTTTACATATGTTTTTTTTCAAATGGTTTGAAAAGAATATTTTTGTAATTTTATGAAGATGATAATTTTTATCAAAGGTATGAATGGAATTGTGATATTAATGATTAGAAAAAAACATAATACCCCACTTCCATAACCAATTAATTCTACAAGGCATACATAAAAATTTTAAATGGTTATTTTCAATGAAAATGTTTTCCTTAATTTTTTTAAATATTTGGGCTTTAATTACGTGATTCCAAAATGAAATGTTTATTTTTCTCCGTAAGTATTACATTGATATTTTAAATAATTTATTAAATTAAATTTACAAACATTGATGTTAATTATAAATTACTTGGGATATGATCCAATGATTCTATTTTTAGTCTTTTTAAGGAATTTTTATGATTATGATGATGTTATATTTATGAATCTTTTTTATTTTTCACAAATTATGTTATAATGATATGATGAATGTCTTATGATATTATGGCATTCATATGAATTAACAATGATTATATGATGGTTGTTTATGTTATATCATTCAAATTCATTGAGTAATGTGATATTTAAAATAAATGAAATGATGATGATATGGGGGGACATGTCACGAACCAACCAGAGTCGACCCTAAACCAGTCACCCGAGCTATCCCATGACATGGCCCAAAGTGCGTTCCCGATCCCCACGGGATGGAAACAAGCACAATGGCATCAAAAGAGAGCAAGAGGGAATGACTTAGCCTGATAAAATAAATAAATCAGCAGAATGAAAATGGAACAATGCAAATTATCTAAAAAACATGAAATATAAAGAGCGACCAACAATAACCACCTAACCTGACCACAACCAAAACTCCTTGTGACCTCGAGAGTAACTCTCCAAACCCCAACCAAGTCTCACCCACGGTGAAAAAACTCAAGTCAAACCTGCAACAAAACAAAAAACAGAAAAACACTATAGGCATGAGTATTAAAAACTAAGTAGGTAGGCCCGACTAATTCTATTCCCATTGCAAATTATAAGGACCCAACCTTGAACATTACATAATATTGAATTAAATGAATAATTCACAATGAGAATTTATTCAGATTTAGAGTTTCAGAGAATTAGGACATAACTATTACATCTACAAAAAATTACAAAGTATACACTTCTGCCAAGTATACATTTTTTTTACAAAACATGAACTCTTGAAAAAAAGAGTCTTGTCTAGTTCCATGTTTAAGACAGCTTGAATTTTCCTTGATCTCATCCTTGACCCTATTCCACATTATGTCCTGTGAAAAACATTTCAAAAACATGGGATGAGCATAAAAATCTCAGTAACGGATACACAAAGAAGTAAAATTGTTAGTTTTTAAAAACAACAAGTAAACCGTGAATACTTTAACATAAGTAATAATTTTCACCTTTATTAAGTAGTAAATAATATTTATTGAATAAAATATCATTACTTACCCTTTTGTAACCAAAATATTACCATAAAACCCATATATAGAACACATAACATATAAAGGTTACATGGGACATAATCATACTAAAATGGAATAACCATACAGTCAACTTCCACACATATCACTAAATGGAATAGCCATACGGCCGACTTCCATACCCAATGCATGGGAGGTTATAATGTAACCACACATCCTGGTATTCATAGCACCACCCTTCATTTGGTTTATCACATAACCACCCGTAAAATGTCCAAGTACCATTATAAAATCAAAACATAAAACAATTGTAAACGACAAGAGACATTTCCACATTTAAATAACAATATATCACTTAAATATATTGGCATAATAAATCCATTATCAAAACCATTTTCAATACCATAATATTTAAAAGATTATATGGTATTTATTTTCTTTTAAAAACATTATGGCATGTTGAGGAAGCCAAATATCAAATAATACTCGCGGGGGCGGAAAAGGTCGTTCTCACCGCTTACATTAAAAGAAACATTCATTTTTTTGGTTTAGTAAAACGCCTTATAGAAAAATATTCCCTTTGGAAAGTCAAGGGTGTTTATATAGAGTATAAAATAATGTCGTGTATTAAAAAAAATATGCCTCAATGAAAGGATATTAAGTCGAAGTCCCTTACCTCGTGTCCGACTTGGCCCGTTTGTTCTTTAATCTCTTGAATAATAAACTAAAGTTAATTTAGACTTTCATAAGAACCTTTTTCAAGTTTATTATTCCTTTTATATCACATATTACCGTGTTATAAACATTATGTAATCATTTAAGTTAATAACATTCATTTTTTTGTTATTTGGTACTTGAGTCAAAAATAAACACCTTATATTTACAAGTTGTCCATGTGCTCAATAGTCCATTATATCTAAAATGACATTAATTATTTAGATATCATATATATCATATATATCCATTATATACATGTATTTATAGTAGTACATAACATTTTGAGGTAAAAAATGAAATGCACCGTTCATGGAGACGGTAAGTCGTACGTACGCATGAAGGCAACATTCATTTCTATATCTTATTTTAATGGAATTAAAACATAATTAAACATAGTATAATTATAATTACAGTATAATATCATATATAATATCATTAACTCTATCCTTTATACATCCCACATAAGGCTTTAACGAGTCACATCACTTTTAGGGGGCAGTAGTCCGCATTTCCTCAAATGAAATTATCGTATTTACCCACTATGAAAACCATAAATAAGTGCTATAAATGGAAAATACAGAAGCATAAAGAAAACATAAACATAATATATATCATATATAAATATAGTTCCATCATAATGTCCACCATGAGTGGCGGTTGGAGATATTTGAACAATCATCGTTTCGCGAGGTGTTAGTTTGTCATCCACAGAAACATTATGTTCTTCATCCATTAGATGGAGTTGTGTGTAAGTGTTTCTCAAATACATTTTATAACAACATCCTAGTATATTTAGTATATTATTTTTGTTACAAAATAAAGGAATAAAAAGAGTTTAGGGGTTGGAGAAGTAAAATAAAATAAAACAATTTAAGAGAACCAATTATCTTTAATTTGAGTTACTTCGTTTGGTTTGAACCAAAAGGACTTATTGAGGTGCCTTCTGCCTAAGGTAAGGCTTCTAGAAGGATGAGATGGATGTATGGAGATTAATTGGGAAGATTTTGGAAGAGCCAAATTGCCTTAGAGGTGTGAGGAATTGGTTAGAAATGGTCTCCTTTTATAAGGGGGAAGAGGGCCTCTTTAGGAAAGTGTGAAAATATTATTTTATAATATAATGATATTCAGTTTATAAAGGTCCAAAAATCATTATATTCAATGATAAGATGACTCATAGTCGAAATAAAATCATCCAATAGTAATTTGATAGGTTTCATATAATATTTTAATCATTATAATCTTACTTAATGAAATCATTTGTTAATGAGAAAAATATTGCATCATTATTGTGTCATAAATAATCTATTATATTTTATGTCTAAAAATTATAAAACAATTACCATGATATATTAAATCTCTTTATATATCAAATGAATATTTATATTTTAAAAGGAAAGTTGTATATCTCCTTTTAAAATTTAATTTACTAAAAGATATTTGCTTTTGTCATTTTTGTCTTTACTTTAAGTTAATTAATCTAAATTGTCATTGTCACTCACAAGTGGATCAATGTGGTCCCAAAATCGACCCAAAGATACCCAAGGTCATAAATGACTGAAACAATAATGGTTGGACAAGTTTTAAGGTAATTTTGAATTATAATAATTATCTTTTATCCATGAATTACCCTATTTACCTTTAACCACGGTAAATAAAAGTCAAAAGTTACAATTCAACAAATATTATTTTCATCTTATTGAACCAAATTTTACTTCATGATAACAACCATGTTTTTCGGATTTTTGAAATTCATTTCACAGAAGTGGTAAAATTTAATTTAAATGAAAAAGTTAGTTTTTTTAACTACCACTATGTGGTTTCACTATTCATCAAAAATTGAAGTTTTTCATAAAAATAACAAAGATTCAGACTGAGCTATATTTGATATTCTGAAATCAAAAATTATTTTTATTTTTCCAAATTAAAAACATAAAAATTTCATTAATTAATTTTAAAATTAATTCCCATTGTTAAAACAAATAGCGTGTTTTAATAAACAATAACTATCAAAAGATTGATACTTGTTTATGTCCAATTTAAAAATGAAATTAATTACAATGACCAAAATTAGATTAAATAATAAAAATATATTCTAATTACACTTTAAAATCAATTAAAAAGATAATCTATCCATATAAAAAATTAGATTAAAACACAGTTTCAAATTAAAATACAATATTTTCACTTTTCATCAAAAAATGAACTTTATCAGAAAAATACCAAAAAATTACGAAATTTAAAATTTGATGTCCCCATTCTAAATAAGGATTTTATTTTGTCAATTATAGTTTATTAAAGTGTCCAAAACTATATTTAATAAGGGTTTTCAATTAAAAGGCAGCAAATCGGCCTTTTAATGTAAATTATGCTTAAAATTATATTCATTCATATTTTAAGCCTCTAACTTTTTATTGGATAAATGTAAATAAATTTAACAAGCATGTATAATCATATTGTAGTTAATGTTTTTAATTCACTCAAATACAAAAACTAGGAGTTAACTACCATTTAAAATAATAATATTATATTATTAGTGTGTAACGTATGATTTCAAAGAAACATGTTGTTGTGTATTAGGTATGCTATTGAACATAACAACCCTTTTAATGTAAAATTAATATTTAATTCAAAAATATTAATAAATATGAAAATATCTTATTCTTCATTTACCTAGGATGTTATATCCTTCCCCCTTTTTGAAATTGCATCCTTGCAATTATTATTCACTTATCAAAATAAGTGGGGGTATTTATCCCTCATAGAATTTTCAGATTACCATGTTTCTTCTTCAACCATATGGTTTTTCCAAAAAACATTTACCTGGTGAATCCCCTTATTTCGCAACACTTGCTCTCTACGGCCAAGAATCTTGACTGGTTGTTCTTCATAAAAGAGATTCTCTTCCCACTGAACAACCTCTGGGCTCAAAACATGAGATGGATCTGGCATATACTTTCTCAACATCGAAACATGAAAAACATTGTGTACCTGGGATAAACATGGAGGTAAATCCACCTTATACATAACTGATCCAACTTTCTCCATAATTTCATAAGGAACAATGAACCACAGACTCAACTTTACCTTCATACCAAAACGCATCACACTTTTCCATGGAGAAACATTGAGAA
Organism: Viscum album; assembly: GCA_963277665.1. Taxonomy (NCBI): domain Eukaryota; kingdom Viridiplantae; phylum Streptophyta; class Magnoliopsida; order Santalales; family Viscaceae; genus Viscum; species Viscum album. The sequence continues at coordinate 307,894,041 of OY728166.1, forward strand.
ATACATGATCACCTACCTCAAAAGAAAGATCATTCCTCTGGTTATCTGTATAAAATTTCTGTCTTCTCTGAGCTGTTCTCTTGTGCTTCTAAATCAACTGAACTTTCTCTGCCATCTCTTCTACCAATTCTGGTCCCATCAGCTTCCTTTCACCTACTTTATCCCAAAAAGCTGGAGTTCGACAAAGTTGTCCATATAATGCCTCAAATGGATTCATCTGTATACTGGAATGAAAACGGTTATTATATGAAAATTCAACCAAAGAAAGATGTTGGTCCAAGCTTCCCTGGTAATCCATCGAGCAAGCTTGTAACATATCATCCAATGTCTGAATTGTTCATTCTGACCGCCCATCTGATTGAGGATGAAATGTTGTACTAAAATTTAATTCAGTACCCAATGAATTCTGAAGGCCTTTCCAAAAGTTAGAAGTGAACCTGGGATCACGATCAGATACACTGGAAAGGGGAACTCCATGAAACCTGACTATCTATTTAACATACAACTGAGCAAGTTGATCTAGAGAAAATGTATCTTGAATAGGAATGAAATGAGACGATTTAGTCAATTGATCAAAAATAACCCAGATTTCATTATTACCTCGAGAAGTCTCTGGTAATCCCATAATGAATTCCATGGATATATTTTCCCATTTCCACTCTGGTAGCGGTAAGAATTGAAGCATTCCTTTTGTTAACTACCACTCTACTATAACCTGATGTCAAGTAAAACACTTCACATAAAAATAAAAAATATATCTTTTCATTCCATCCCACCAGTAATAATCCTGAATATCTCGGTACATCTTAGTACTGCCAGGATGAACTGAAAACAGTGAACTATGAGCTTCACATAATAACTCATTCTTCAACTGTGAATCACAAGGAACACATAATCTCTTCCCAAATCTCAAAACACAGTCATTATCAATGTTAAAATAAAGAAACATAACATTCTGAACCAACTCTACCTTTTTCTTCAACTCACTGTCTTGCTTCTGTGCTTTCTTAATTCTATTTGATAGGGATGAATTCACTGACACCTGAAACAAAAGAGAAGCATTTCCTGCACTAACAACTTATATGCCAAAGTTCATCAAATAAAAAACCAAAGGATCTCATTCCAAACATAAAATGGTTAATGAAGTATTATTTTTAAACTCAAAGCTTCTGCCACTTTATTTGCTTATCCCGGATGGTAATGGGTCGTGCTATCATAATCCATGATTAATTCCTTCCATCTCCTCTGTCTCATGTTCAATTCTTTCTGAGTGAATATATATGTCAAACATTTTTGATCAGTATATATTTCACACTTCACACCATACAAATGATGCCTCCAAATTTTTAAAGCAAAAACAACAGCAGCTAATTCAAAATCATATGTTGGGTAATTTAACTCATGGGGTTTCGACTGACGTGAAGCATAAGCAATTAACTGATCATTCTGCATTAATACACAACCCATTCCTTTCAACGAAGCATCACTATAGATAACAAACTCACCATTTCTGGATGGTAGTGCCAAAACCAAAGCATTCACCAATATCTTTTTCAATTTCTTAAAACAATCATCACATTCTTTTGACCAGATGAACATAACACATTTTCGAGTTAACTAATTCATTGGACTAGATAACTGTGCAAAACATTCAACAAACCTCTGGTAATAACCTGCCCAACCAAGAAAACTAGGATTCTCAGTTATATTTGTGGGTCTTGGCCATTCTTCAACAACATTTGTTTTAGCAAGATCAACAGCTATGCCATTTTATTAAACACTGTGACCAAGGAATGAAATTTTCTCTAACCAAAACTCACACTTGCTGAATTTCCAAAATAGTTTATTTTCTTTTAAGGTTTTCAAGAGAACCCTTAAATTAATTTCATGCACCTCTTAACCAAAATATCATCTCTAAACCCCACCACCATTTATCACCTGAGTCAAATGTTCCATTACTGCAATGAACATTTCCCTCCGTATGACATCCCATCACAACTGCCATGTTTCCTCTATGAAAAACCATTTTGAACACAGAAATATCTTAGGCGAAGCAACATGGTTATCTGTAAATTCTATATGATTTCAATATTAACATAAGTTAATTTATGGACATTTATTTAACAATACTCTAACTCCTAAAGTTATCCAAACCGACCATTGATATAAACTATAAGGAGACGGCCTTCAACATTACATAATATTGAATTAAATGAATAATTCACATTGAGGATATTTTCAGGTTTAGAGTTTTAGATAATAAGTACATAACTATTACATCTCAAACAAATTACAAAGTAGACACTTCTACCCAGTATCCATTTTTTTACAAACCATGAACTCTTGAAAAAAAGAGTCATGTCTAGTTCCATGTTTAAGACAACATGAATTTTCCATGATCTCATCCTTGACCCTATTCCACATTACGTCCTGTGAAAAACAAGTCAAAAACTTGGGATGAGCATAAAAAGCTCAAAAAGGGATACACAAAGACGTAAAACTATTAGTTTTTAAAAACAAAAAGTAAACCATGAATACATTAACAAAATTAATACTTTTCACCATTATGAGGTAGTAAATACTCTTCACTGAATAAATGATCATTAGTTACCCTTTTGTAACCAAACGATTACCATAAAACCCATATAAAGAACACACAACATATAAAGCTTACTTGGGACATAATTGTCCTTAAATGGAATAACCATACGGTCGACTTCCAAAAATATCACTAAATGGAATTTCCATACGGCCGACATCCATACCCAATTCATTGGAGGTTATAACGTAACCATCCATTTGGGTATTCATGACACCACCCATCAAATGTCCATGTACCATTTTAAAATCATAACATAAAACAATTGTAAACGAAAGAAGAAAATTCCACATTTCAATAAAAATATATAAATTAAATATATTTACATAAGAAATCCATTATCCAAACCATTTTCAATACCAAAATATTTAAAAGTGTATATGGTATTTATTTTCTTTTAAAACATTACGGCTTGTTGAGGAAGCCAAAGATCAAATAATACTCATGGCGGCGAAAAAGGTCGTTGTCACTGATTATGTTAAAAGAAACATTCCATTTTTTCATTTAGTAAAATGCTTCGTAGAAAAATATTCCCTTTGAAAATTCAAGGGTGTTTATGCAGCATATAAAATAAAGTCGTCTATTAAAACAAAATATTCCTCAATGAAAGGAGATTGAGACGAAGTCCCTTACCTCGTGTCCGACTTGACCCGGTCGTTATTCAATCTCCTGAATAAAAAACTAAAGTTAATTTATACTTGCTTATGAACCTTTTTCAAGTTTAATATTCCTTTTATATCACTTATTACCATGTTATAAACATTATGCAATCATTTAAGTTAATAACGTTAAATTTTTCGATATTTGGTACTTTAGTAAAAAATGAACACCTTATATTTACTAGTTGTCCATGTGGTCAATAGTCCATTATATAAAAAATTAAATTCATTATTTAGATATCATATAATATATATATATATATTATATACATGTATTTAAAATAGTACATAACATTTGTAGGTAGGAAATGAAATGCACCGTTCATGGAGACGGTAAGTCGTACGTACACCTGAACGCTAATTTCATCTCTATATCTTATTTTAATGGAATTAAAACATAATGATAGATAGTATTATTATTATTTCAGTATAATATCATAAAAAATATCATTAACTCTATCTTTTATACATCCCACATAAGTCATTAACAAGTCACATCACTTTGAGGGGGCGGTAGTCCTCACTTCCTCAAATGAGATTATCGTATTTACCCACTATGGAAACCATAAAGGCGTGCTATAAATGGAAAATACAGAAGCACAAAGAAAACATAAAAATAATATATATCATATATAATTACAGTTCCATAATAATGGCCACCATGAGAGGCGGTTGGAGGTATTTGAACAATCATCGTTTCTGCGGCGTTAGTTTTCCATCCACAGAAACATTATGTTCTTCATCAATTTGATGGAGGTGTGTGTAAGTGTAGTTCGAATCCATATTAAAAAAACATCCTAGTATATTGAGTATACTGTTGTTATTACAAAATAATGGAATAAAAATAGTTTAGGGGTTGGAGAAGTAAAATAAAAGAATACAATTTAAGAGAAACTGTTATCTTTAATTTGGGTAACTTCCTTTGGTTTGAACCAAAAGGAGTTCTTGAAGTGCCTTCTGCCTAAGGTAAGGCTTCTAGGAGGAGGATAAAGATGTAGGGAGCTTAATGGGGTAGATTTTGGACCAGACAAATGGATTGAGAGGTGTGATGAATTGGTTAGCAATGGTCTCCTTTTATAAGGGGGAGGAGGGGCTCTTTAGGAAAGTGTGAAAATATTATTTTATAATATAATGATATTCTGTTTATAAAGATCCAAAAATCATTATAGGCAAAGATAAGATGACTCATAGTATATATAAAATCATCCAATAGTAATTGGACAGGTTTTAGATAATATCTTAATCATTATAATCTTATTTATTTAAATCATTTATTAATGAGGTAAATATTGTATCATTATTGTGTCATAAATAATTTAATTTATTTGATGTCTGAAAATTATAAAAAAAATACCATGATATAGGAAATATTTTTATCTTTATAATGAATATTTATAGTAGAAAAGATAATTTATATATCTTCTTCTAAAAATTAATTTACTAAAATATATTAGCTTTTTTCACTTTTGCCTTTACTTTATGTTAATTAATCTAAATTGTCATTATCACTTTCAAGTTTCTCAATGTGGTCCCAAAATCGCCCCAAAGATGCCCATGGTCGTAAATGACTCAACCAATAAGTTTGGGACAAATGTTATGGTAATTTTGAATTATTATAATTTTCTTTTAACCTTTAATTACCCTTTTTACCTTTAAATGCGGTAAATAAAAGTCAAAAGCTAATATTCACAAAAAATTATTTTCATCATATTGAACGAAATTTTACTTCTTGATAACAACCATGAATTTTGGATTTTAGAAATTCAATTCATAGAAGTGGTAAAATTTAATTTAAATGAAAAATTCAGTTTTTTTAACTACCACTAAGTGGTTTCACCATTCATAAAAAATTTACGTTTTTTATAAAAATACCAAAAATTCAGCCTATGATATATTTGATATTCTGAATTCAAAAATGATATTTATATTTACAAATTCAAAACATAAAAAATTCATTAATTAATTTTAAAATCAATTCCCGTTGTTAAAACAAATAACGTGTTTTAATAAACAATAACCATCAAAAGATTGATACTTGTTTACGTCCAATTTCAAAATGAAATTAATTCCATTGACCAAAATTAGATTAAAGGGTAAAAATATATTCTAATTACACTTTAAAACCAATTTAAATGATAATATAACCATATAAATAAATTATATTAAAACATAGTTTTTAATTAAAATACAATATTTTCACTTTTCATTAAAAAATGAACTTTATCAGAAAAATACCAAAAAATTACCCAAAGTAAAATTTGATGTCCCCATTATAAAAAAGGATTTTATTTGGTCAATTGAAATGTATTAATGTGACCAAAACTATATTTAAAGAGTGTTCACCGTTAAAAGGCGGAAAATCGGCCTTTTAATGTAAATTATGCTCAAAATTAGATTCATTCATATTTTGAACCTCTAACTTTTTATTGGATAAATATAAATACATTTATCAAACATGTATAATCATATTGTAGTCAATTTTATTTATTCCCGCCAATACAATGACTAGGAGTTAAATACCATTTAAAATAATAATAATAATATTATTAGTGTGCAACGTAAGATTTCAATGAAACCCATTGTTGGGTATTGGGTACACTATCGAACATAGAAACCCTTTTAAAGTGAAATTAACATTTAATTCAAAAATATTAATTAATATGCAAATCTCTTAATCTTCATTTTCTTGGTATGTTACACACATACCATTAAATAAAGAATTCATAAATTTCAAGTTTGAACTACATTGTAAAAAATATGGGTTTTTAAACACACTATCATTTCTAAAACAAGTAACAGTCCATTGCCCTTTTCAGTTCAAAGAAAAGTATAATGTTTGAATGGAACATGTGCATTTCATATTAAAACATTTTTTCAAACAATTTAAAAATCCATGTTTTAGTGGTTAGTCCAAAGGAAAACACACACAACACACAACACATACTAAGGGCAATGGAGAAAGTGGCACACATGGGCCATCAAATGAACTGGACCTCTCAATCTTCCTCCACATGAAAAAAAAAACACTAAACAAAACATAGGTTAATCCTAGGAGATCGTGAAAAATCTAGAACATACCATACATGTGACTCATCCTGAAGGTATTCCCTTACTCGATGACGTCATAACACCCTAACGCTCAGCATAGACCTACATGGCCTAACCGAGGGTCCCAATCCCCATAGCAGTAATAACTCAGTATTTTACTGCTATGGGGCCACTAGCCAGTGCATAATCTAAACTAGTGCATCAATCGTTCTCAGAAGATTCAATCACTATGCTAGGTTTCCATGTCAACACATACAATAAAAAGGGGTGCATCCATAATGAAAGTAAATCTGTTACGATGCACAAACATCAAATACAGCTCACACAATCAACGCACACCAATGATCACCCCTGAGTAGATTTTCCAAAATAATTTATTTTATTAAAGTGCCAAACGAGCCTTCACCAATTTTATAGAAAAACCTCATTTCTCAAAAAAAAAACCCAAAACACTAGTTCACGCATCAGAAGAAATCATTTATCATTTAAACCAAAACTACATTTGAAATTCCGTGAATTATGTTTAAAAGCCAAAAGAGGCAATCTTTCACTATTGTGTATCCATTGTCGAGAAAATATTTCAAGTGTTCGATATAAAATAAAGGGCTCTTTTTACACTAAATAATCATTTAAAAATTAATTATCTTATATTATTTCTCATTTATTAAATTTAATAAAACATCAAGAAATTAATAAATTCTAAATTTAAAGGTGAGTGTAGTGGGGGACCTACCTCGACTCCTAGACCAGTCACGATGACGCGACAAGCCCCGCACGGGCGCGCAAGCGCTCGCAAGATGACGATCGCATGACCGTGGAAAAACCTTGTCAATGCGTTGAAATCACAAAGATAAATAAAATACATTAACCCAGACTTAAAAAAAATCAAACGAACAAAAAACGCAAAAGAACTACCTCGACATGTTTTGAAAACATAGATCGCACCATCTTCAGTATTTAATAACCCACATTAAAATTTATTAAACAACTCCAAAGAGAACCCCACGACTTTACACACCCAAAACCTGTTCAAGACCCCATTTATAATTAAGCGTGCACCTGCAACACACTATATCAGAATGTGCACTACTTGCACAGTAAAAAAATAAAAAATTATAGAGTTTAATAAAAGTTATTAAACATCACTCAAGTGGCTTTCATCAACACACCTAAATTCACTTGAGTCGTCTATAAAGTATAAAACACAAACTAAGCTCATTTAAAAACTAAAATTAGTACTGAACTAATTAAAAAAACTAAATTATTTTAAAAACTATGTTCACACCAATTTTAATTAAACAAAAAACACCCGAAAATAAATATACGATACTCAAGCAAGCACAACGTGAACCTCACCTCGACACGGAAATGCGCTTGAATAGTGGGGTCACGCAACCGTCATAATGGGGAGGCGCACACCAGTAGGGACTGTTGCTAGCCAAAAACAAGTGTTCAATTCACCGGTGGGGACTGGACAGAGCAGCGAAGGAAGGAAAATGCCGACGACTCAACAAGAGGGTGCGCGATGGTTTCTAGAAAGTGTAACAAGGGGTGGCTATGTTCGAGGCCTGTTCTTAGGCAATGGGGGGGGGGGGGGGTACGTCGGAAGGGTGATATCATGTTCGGGGTGTTGCGCCACTACTGGCTGGATGTCGGGTGACGGCGAAGGGAGGCAGTGGGGTGTGGGGTGGCAGCTCCGACTGGTTCGATCGAAGAAGGGGAGGTGCAACTATAGGAGGCCGAGCAGGAGGGATCTGGGGCCTGGAAGCGGCTGGAACAAAATAGGAGGGGAAGTGCGGCTGCTGAAGGCGGAGTAGAAAGGGAGAAATGTTGGAGGGTAGGGGTGGCTGGGTCACGCCGCAGGGAAGAGGGGTGAAAGGGTCAGAGCAGCTGGAGGGTGCTCGGGCGCGTGGTGTAGGGTAGGCCGACCAAGGCTGTCGTCGGGGTTGTGCCATGCTGAGGAGAGCAGCGCCGGACATAGGGCAGGTGGTGGAGGTCGGCTAGAAGCTGTCAGAGGGTTTGCAGGACGACGACCAGACAATGGTGAAGGAAAAGCAATGGGCATGATGGAGGGGATGTGCCATGTTCGTCTGATCTACTTGAGGCGGGTGTTGACGGGCTGAGGGAGGTGCGACGAGAGTGGTCGGCGGGTTACAGCGGGTCTGAGGCTTGAGGATGCGCAGGAAGACACTGCAAGAGGGGTGTGCCTTGGTATATGACTGGGAAATATGGGACCGCGTAGGGTAATGTTATGGTTTGATGAATATATATTTTTTTCCTTTTATTATTATTATATTATCCTATTAGAACCTCAAAACAAAAAATAATAAATATAAATCCATAATAACCTAAAAAAATATGATAGAAATACTACAAATTTAATTACATTAATAATAACAATAATTATTATTATAAAACTTTATTAACAACAATAATACTAATAGAACTTCAGGAATAATAATTCTTATCAACTTTAGTAATAATAAGAATAATAAGAAAACATTGATAATAAAAAAAATTGCACATTTACTAACAATATATATATTTACATATACAAACTTATTGCTTTGTTGTCTCATTTATTCACTATATCACCGCTTAACACATTTGTTTAATTACACTTAATGGTGGTCGACTGCGTGGTCACCCCACGTGGCTCAGTCCACCGTGCATGGGCCGTTCAGTGGCCCCTTCTCACTCCGGTAGTGACTGCACGGGTATCCAAACTGTCTGCACGTCTTCTGAAAAGATGCACAGTGTTCGTGCACTGACGTAAAACCCGCAATCCTTTCTGAACATAAAATAAAAATTGAACCAGGACTAACCGAAACTTCGGAAAAAACACCCGACGCCAAGAAAAAAAAAGAAATAAATTATTTGAAAAAGGCGTGTGTGAAAAATCTTCCCACCATAATGCTTTCTGCCCCCAGAAATCCACGACAAGATCAAGACCCAAAGATGAAACTCCTTAAGTGTCACTCCCCAAAAAAATGTCAAACGCCTCCAGTTGTTCGATCCAAACAGACACTCAAAACCAATGACACACAACTTATCCTTAAAACAAGATCACCTTAACTGCCACCAAGAAAAACCCAAACCATCTGTTTTGACCATTTAATTAACGAACTTAAATCACCTCCAAGACTTATCCTTATAATCTTAGTCCAACGAAATTGTTGGGTGTACTTCAATCCGGATGTTTACCCTAGAGGAAGAACTAAAAATTATGTGGTTCCACACGAGACCACTCACCACCAAACGATAGTCGAACCAAAACTCTCATACTGACATGGGGAGGCCTGAACGGACTCCCCTCCATTAGGATGGAGCTAACACTAAATTACTTCTGGTGTAACATAGTGAGATTCACTGTGGGTCTCTCCACCATAAGAACAGACGAGATTAACCAAACTGGAAAACTTCCCACACAGACCAAAAACCCCCACCACGAGGGGGGAAAGGGAAGGGCCCAACTGATAGAGCATCAGAACTAGTGTCATCGCTATATCAACAATGTTGGACCCTCTAAAGGAAACAAATCATGTCAAACTAAGGACCAATATTAAACCAAGGACCTTTTTTCACCGTTGGGGTTCTCTTGACTATGCGCCAGCTTCACTCCGAGACCTATGGTTGGATCACTGATGATTGAAGCATCTCCTACCTCGCAGCGAGGCTTCAAAAATTCCCAAACATAATACACCAACCAGAATTTCACCAAACACACTTCCAATAAAATAAAAGTTTCAAAATGGATCAAACACAAACATTCTTACAACTGAAAGAAATGAAACACCAAAAAATGCCACAGGAGATGATTACGATGTCCAAGAAACACTACAACGAGAAAACCTCAAACTGATCCCCAAATATCGCCCTACTCCCGCTGACTGGATTAGGTGACCATTAATGGGAAAAATCTAACTTCATCTTGCTTCTTAGAAACACCACATCAGAATCGCTGCAAGTGAACCCAACGTCCACAGGTGTGGCAGGGTGTCAGAACACTCCGACACGTCGGCCTTTTGTGACCCTGCTTACCACACTGGTGACAGATCACAGCATTGCACTGTGAAGAAGATGACTAAAGGTCTGAAGGCCACTTTATTCCTATACTAGCACCACCAGCATCAGGTCGCTTCTCATTCTTCTTATCAACATCCTCTGCACTGCTTCCCAAAGCTAGAGGGTTTTCCACCTCAAGTCCTCCTGCTAACCCAGCTCCAGCCAAAACGGCTTGCCCCACAACATCTGAGAAGGTGGATAGGTTGAGCTCTTCCACTTTCGATCACAGCTCAGGACAGATCCCAAACTCAAATTTTCGAGCCTTCTCGGGATCATTCAAAACAAACCACTGATCATACGGAACAAGATCTATGAAACATCGATAGAATTCCATAACCGATTCAACGCACTGCTGAAGACAACACAACTCCATCCACTTCCTCACCTTCTTCAACTCAGAGAAGTGTGGTCGGATGAATGTTGACTTGAAAATCTCCCATGTCAGATCTTCCCGAGGCTTGTTCTGAGACATGGACTTCCACCATTTTCATGTTGGGCCATCAATCATAAAGGTATCCCACATCACCTTTAACGACCCAGGAAACCCAATGAAACTGAACTTCCTCTCAATCTTCTGCAACCACTCCTCTGCCTCAAGAGGCTATGCTTGTCCATAAAAGAGAGGAGGGTTCAACTTCCGGAACTCCAGAACATAGTCTATGGGCTGATCAACTAGAAGATTCTCTAGGGGCGCACCACCCAATGTTGCACCTTGGGCATCCATCAAACCGTCATGAGGGTGAACACTAAGGAACAAGGAAATAAGGAACATAATCAAAACATGGTCATTTCCATTTCAATTTCAAATTTTCACAGTTTATAAATAAAACATTGCAAAACAATTCTTAGAAATAAAGAAGACCCCAAAGGATCTACAAGGAGAACCTGGCGCTGATGGGTGACTCAGACATATAGTTGGAGGCCATATGCCAGTCATGCCACCATCACAAGGAGCACTCTAGACTAATGTCTCCAGCATCATATGGCTTTCCAGACCATGAGAGATCACAACGGTCAATTTCCTAGCGGCCATTTAATTTTCCAACATAAAACAATTCAAAATAACCAAAAGACACCAAAAACCCAAACATCTTATGGTAACCAGAGTTTCATAATGAGAATGGGTCCATGATGTCCTTCTCGTCCATATGCCCTGAGTCCCGAAAATTACACTCTTTCTAACATGACAACCCCAAATAATAATGGGCACTCTAAAGAAAACATGGTTCGAACCTAGGAGATCGTGAACAATCCAGAACATACCATACATGTGACTCATCCTGAAGGCATGCCCTAACTCGATGGCATCATAATTCTCTAATGCTCGACATATCCCTACATGGCCTAACCGAGGGGCCCAATCCCCATAAAAGCAATAACTTAGTATTCCCCATACGATGGGGCCACTAGACAGTGCGTAATCTAAACTAGTGCAGCAATCGTTCTAAGAAGATTCACTCACTATGCCAGGTTCCTATGTCAACACATACAATAAAAAGGTATGAGTCCACAATAAAAGTCAATCAGTCATGATGAAAAAACATCAAATACAGCTCATGCAATCAACGAACACCAAAGATCACCCCTGACTGGGTTTTCCTAAATAATTTATTTTATTAAAGTGCCAAATGGGCCTTCACCAATTTTAATGAAAAACCTCATTTCTCAGAAAAACCCAAAACACTCATTAAAGCTTCAGAAGAAATCATTTATCATTTAAACCAAAACTACATTTGAAATTCCATGATTATGTTTAAAATGAAAAGGGGCATTCTTTCACTACTGGGTGTCCGTTCGTCGAGAAAATATTTCAAGTGTTCGGTATAAAATATATGGCTCTTTTTACACCAAATAATCATTTAAAAACTTATTACCTTATATTATTTATCATTTATTAAAATTAATAAAACATCAAGAAATTAATAAATTCTAAATTTAAAGGTGAGTGCAGTGGGGGACGTACCTCGACTTGCGTACCAGTCACGATGATGCGACAAGCCCCGCACGAGCGCACAAGCACACACTAGCTGACAATCGCAGGACCATAGAAAAACCTTGTCAATGCACTGCAATCGCAAAGATATATAAAATACATTGACCCAGACTTAAAACAATTCAAATGAACAAATAGCGCAAAAGAACTACCCCGACATGTTTTCAAAAAATAGATCACACTATCTGAACTATTTAACGACCCACTTTAAAGTTTATTAAAAAACTCCAAAGAGAATCCCGTGACTATACACACCCATAACCTGTTCAAGACCCATTTTATAATTATGTGTGAACCTGCAACACACCAGATCAGAATGCACACTACTTTCATAGTAAACAAAATAAAAAATTGCAGAGTTTAATAAAAGCTATTAAACAACACACAACTGGCTTTCATCAAAACACACCTTAATTCACCTGAGCGGGCTACAGAGTATAAAACACAAACTAAGCTAATTTAAAAACTAAAATTCTCACTGAACTAATTAAACAAACTCAATTTTTTAAAAAACAATGTTCACACCAATTTTAATTAAAAAAAATAACACACTAAAATAAATATATGATACTCAATCATGGACAGCGCAAACCTCACCTCGATGTGGAGATGCAGTTGAACAATGGCATTAGGCGGCCATCAGAAAGGGCAAGCATGCACCATCAGGCACTTTCGTTGGCCAGAAACGAGTGTGCGATGCACTGGTGGGGACTGGACGAAGAAGTGAAGTAAGAACAATGTCGATGACTCGGCAAGAGGTCACACGATGGCTGCCATAATGTGTAGCAAGGGGGGCGCATTTGAGGCATGCTCATAGGCATGAGGGGGGGGGGGGGGGGTACGCCGGCAGGGTGAGATCGTGTTGGGGGTGTTGCGGAACTACTGGCCGGACGAAGAGTACCGGTGAAGGGAGGTGGTGGCGTATGGTGTGGCAGCGCCGGCTGGTCCGCTTGAAGAAGGGGAGGTGCGGCTATAGGAGGTAGAGAGGGATGAATCCGGTGCCTACAAGCGGCTGGGAAAAAATAGGAGGGTAATTGTGAATGCCGAAGGCGGAGTAGAAAGGGAGAATTGTCGAAGGGCAGGGGCAGCTGGGTCAGGCCGCATGGAATGATAGTGCAAGGGTCGGAGCAGCTGGAGGGCGCTTGGGGGCACTGTGCAGGGTAGGCCAACCAAGGGTGTCGTCGGGGTTATGCCACGCCGAGGAGAGCAGCGCCGGACAGAGGTCAGGTGGCGGAAGCTGACTAAAGGTGTCCAGATGGTGTGTGGGATGACGATCAGACAATGGTGCAGGACAGGCGAAGGGTGCACTGGAGGGGATGTTCCCTGTTCATGCGAGATGCTTGAGGCAGGTGTTGACATGCTAAGGGAGGTGCGACGAGTGGTCAGCAGGTTACAGCGGGTCTGAGGCTTGAGGATGCGCAGGAAGACACTGCATGAGGGGTGTGTCGTGGGATATGAGAGGGAAAGATGGGAAGTGGGTAGCGGCGCATATGGTAAAGTTAGGGTTTGATGAATATATTTTTTTCCTATTATTATTATTATATCATATTAAAACCTCAATAATAATAATAATATATATACATCCATAATAACCTCAAAAAAATATGATTGAAATACAAAACATTTAATAACATTAGAAATAATAATAATCATTATTATAAAACTTTATTAATAACAATAGTACTAATAGAACTTCCAGAATAATAATTCTTATCATCATTAGTAATAATAATAATAATAAAAAAACATTAATAACAATAAAAAAATAGCACATTCGCTAACAATATATATATATATATATATATATACATATATAAACATATTCACATGTTGTATCATTTATTAACTATATTTCCGCTTAACCAATTTGTTAAATTACACTTAAAGGTGGGTGATTGCGCGGTCGCCCCACACGGCTCAGTCGACCATGCGCGTGCCATGCGGTGGCCCCTGCTCACTCCAGTAGTGACCGCACAAGTATCCAAACTGTCTGCATGACTTCTGCAAAGACACACAGTGTTCATGAAATGACCTAAAACATGAAAACCTTTCCGAACATCAAAAAAAATTGAACCTGGACTCATCAGAACTTCGGAAAAAAACAGACAACACCAAGAAAAAAAGAAATAAATTATTTGAAAAAGGCGGGTGTGACATGACATTATTGTGAATATCATTTTTGACATATGGACGTGTGAGTATGATCACATTCTAGCTACACTAATGAGAATATCTATGGGCCTGATTGCGAATAGATTTATACAAATTTTGATGTATTATGTTCACAAGATTTTGTGTTGAAACACTTTAATTTACCTATGATCACATCATAATGATTTCGCATGATTATGATTCAATATTCCTTTGTTATAACTCTTGGATAATGATTATTTCTCTAACAAACATATTAATAGTCCTAACCCACTCCCCCCAATGTTACCCGTCTTGGATTGTCAATGATTGATGTGATATAATTATTCATGAATCTCAATAATCACTGAGGTTATAATATACACACAAATGGGAGGAATTAACCTATAAGACAAGAGAATGGAGAGAAGTATGATTGAAACACTAATGAATCCTACAAAATATCAAATTAAATATTACTACTATGTATATAAATTTAAATTCATAAAACATAATAACTATAAATGAAACTATAAGTATAAGAATATAATCCTCATCAGTGAGCATGAAATCCCAAATTGTTCCTGAACAACCCATAAGCTAGTAAGGAACTGCATCATAAACACACAAATCATGCTAACGAGAATCATTATTCATAAATATGTGGGGTAGAAATAATAGTTATACTTGGTCTGATACTTCCTATAATACCTTGCGATACAAATAATGAAATCATACTAAATCCCCATGAAAAATAAGTGAAGCTCACTTATCTCATTAATAGTTATGAAAATTTCATAGACCCACAATATCTATCTATCAACAATTATAATGTATAAGATATCTTATAATATAATTTACAAATAAGGTACTCAACTAACACATCCCCACTAGTTTTCTCCTCAACCAAAGCAACCCAAGTCCTAATATCTCTCTCTCTCCAAATGAAATACATCCTTAAGACACATAGTATATTTATAATGTCTTTCATAAAATGAATCACATCATATAATCATAATATACCTTGAACTATATGAATCACGTTTTCATGTCATCCCGATATACATCTCTAGGTAGTAACTGGGGAGTTTTAGAGAGTCGCCACAACATGTATCTCATGTATTATACATCAATACATCATAACCCATACATTTCATATAGATAATAAAATTTTGGATGATATATTTCATGATAAATGTGTTAGAAAATAACCACAACCCATTTCAAACCTCTATAATCATATATGGGAAAAGTAAAAATTGGTCATACAGATACATAATACTACCAGGAGAAAATTGTGGGGCCATAGTGGGAAGTTGTCCATTTGACCATTTCCACCAATTATGTTTTTGTATATAACTTCATAGGGTACACTTTATTCAATCCTACATATCCTCATTGGTTGGGTAGTATATTAAATATCATATCATATATGTTATAATATATCTCATGCCAACATTATGAAAAAAACTAATAATATGCTCAAATGAAGTTATCATCAATTATGCACCCGACCGTGACTACAATGAATAATATATCATATAATCACACAATACATAAATAATATACATTTAATTAAATAATTCCTTTTAATATTTCACTTTAGGATAATTAATTCATCATACATTAATTAAAATTATTCCATTAAAATCATTAACCACTAAGTGAATTCAATTCCATCAATGTATAATCCATCTAAGTCCCTTAGGACATTATATTATCAACATTTTCAATCCATTGAAGAACTAACCCCATGATTTTAAACATTTAGAAATAATAAAACTTCCATAAATCCACATACTTTAGGAAAAATCATAAGACACAATAAAAGAGATGTATTAACAATTAAAAAAATGATACTTCAAAAAGTGAGAAAATAAATATATTTTCTTTTAATATAGTTAACTAGATTTTATGAATATTTATTTATAATCATGCTTCCAATATTCAACATAACAATATGACATCACATATTCCTCATATTCTATCAATTTGGGCCACATGCTCATCGATACCATTCAAATCACCGTGAATCCCCCAATCACACGTGTTAACAACATCCACACACATTATGTAACATCCCAAGTAAGTAATCAATAATAGATACTTTTATCTATGTCTATTAATGAATTATATAGTGTTTTAGAGGCTTAAAATGAGAATAAATCCAATCTTAAGCATGAAATACAATAATATTTTTAAAAGATTGTTTTACTGCCTTTTGATGGAAAACCGTTTTTAAATAAAACTTTTGACAATTTTATAAGCTCTATTTGTCAAAATAAACTTATTATTTATGATTGGGACATTGAAATTTACTTTGGGTAAATTTTTGGTATTTTTCCGACAATGTTCATTTTTTTAATGAATAGTGAAAAATACTGCATTTTACATCAAAACTGCTTTTTCATCTAATTTAATTATATGGTTATATTATCGTTTTAATTTGTTTTAAAGTGTACATAGAATATATTTTTACCATTTAATACAATAGTGGTCGTTGGAATTAATTTCACTTTGAAATTGGACTTAAACTAGTGTCAATCTTTTGATACTTATTGTTTCATAAAAACACGCTATTTGTCATTACAACGGGAATTAATTATTAAATTAATTAATATAACTTATATGATTTGAATTTTGTAAAATAGACATCATTTTTGTATTCGGAATATCAAAAATAGCATAGGGTGAAGTTTTAGTATTTTTCTGAAAAACTTCAATTTTTGATGAATAGTGAAACCACTAAGTGGTACTTAAAAAACTGATTTTTTTCGTTTAAATGAAATTTTACCACCTCTGTGTTTTGAATTTCAAAAATCCGACATAAATGATTTTCATTAGGAAGTAAAATGTGGTTTAATGAGATTAAAATATTTTTTGGTGAATAGTAACTTTTATGTTTTTAATCGTGATTAGAGGTAATTAGTGCAATTTAAGGAAAAAATGATATTATAATAAAATGAAAATACCTAGACACATGTCCTACCCTTATTGGATGTGTCATGGCCGACCAGGAAAACCCATGGGTTGATTTTTGGGACCCCATGGGGCCACTTGGGTAAGATAAAGATATTAATGCCTTTTATTTAAAGTAAAAGTAAAAATGACACAAACATGAGTTGTTTTACTAAAATGATTTTTAAATGGGGTTATACAAGTCATATTTTTGACTATAAATATTCATTGGAAATAGAAAAGGATTTCCTACATCATTGTAATTTTTTTTATAATTTTTAGACATTAAATAAATTAAATTATTTATGACATCATGATGATGCAACGATTACCTCATTATTTAACAATTTAAAATAAAATGAAAATATAATGTAAACTCTAAGACCTACACTTGTCAAAAACCTATTGGATGGGTGAATTTCGAACCCTTTCCACCTTACCCTAGAAATACATCAATGTGGGACCTTTAAAATACGAAACTCATTTGAAAATAAAGTAACCTTTTATACCTTTCCAAGAGTGCCCCTCCTCTCCTCTTATAAAAGGCCCCCACCTCTACCACCTTACCCACACTTCCAAGGACTTTTTCTCAGCCAAACCCTGACCATTTTGTCTCTCCACATCTTTCTATAACTCTTAAAAGCCTCACTTTGGGCAGAAGTCTTCCCAAGGAAGCCTTTGAGCTCAAATCAAAAAGAGTTACCCGATTTAAAGGTAGGGTCTTCTCTTATGTTCTTATGTTTTATTTTGCTTCTCCAACCCCCTAAACTCTCTTTATTCATTTCTTTTGTAACAACACCAGTATCTTCCATATAGTAGGATGTTGTTATAAGAAGAATTTGAGCTACACTTACACACACATACATCAAATGGTTAAAGAACAAACTGTTTCCGTGGATGGCGAAATTCTGCCTCACGAAACGATGATTGTTCAATATTCTTTTAACACCTTAAAAGGTGGACATTAAGATGACACTATATTTATATATGATATATAATATGTTTATGTTTTACTTAAGCTTCTGTATTTTTAATTTATGTCATACCTTTATGGTTTCCATTATGGGTAAACGCGATATCTTCATTTTAGGAAGTGCGGACTACCACCCCCTCAAAGTGATTTGATTCGTTAATGCCATATGTGGGACTTATAAAGGATGTAATTAATGATATTATATATGATATTATACTGGAATTATAATATACCTTTATATAATGATGATTCCATTCCATGAAATACGAAATAGAAATGAAAGTAGCATTCATGCGTACGTACGGCTTACCGTCTCCATGAACGGTGCATTTCATTTCTTACCTGTAAATGTTATGTAATATTATAAATGCATGTATATACTGGATATATATGATATATATGATATCTACATCATGAGTATAACTCTGGATATAATGGATACATGAACAACGTGTAATTATAAAGAGTTTATTTTTTTACTCAAGTACCAATGATCGTTAAAACGACCGTTATTAACTTAAATAATTACATAGTGTTCATGACATGGTAATAAGTGATATAAAAAGAATAATGAACTTGAAAAAGGTTCTTAAGAATGTAGGAATTAACTCAAGTTTTTTATTCAGGATGTTAAGGAACAATCGAGTCAAGTCGGACCCGAGGTATGGGACTTCGTCTCAATCTCCTTTCATTGAGGCATATTTTGTTTTATACACAACTTTATTTTATACGGTGTATAAACCCCATTGACTTTTACGTTTATCCAAAAAGAATATTTTTTTATATGAAGCGTTTTACTAAACGACAAAAGGGAATGTTTTTGTCGTACGTATGCGGCGACAATGACTTCTCCGCCGCTGTGACCATTATTTGAGTTTTCAGCTTCCTCTACATGCCATACATTTTTTTTAAAAATAAAAATAAATACCCTGTTTTACTTTTCTTTTTTTTGTTATTGAAATTGGTTTTCATAATGTTTTTATTATATCAATGTGTTGTATTGATATCTTGTGATTGAAATATGGAAATGTTATTTTTCCTTTATGCATGTTTTATGTGATACGATTATGTTATGGTTCTTGGGCATTGTTATGAAGATGGGTGGTTCTGTGATAAACTAGGGGTGGGTGAGCCTGATATAGCTCTCCAATGCATTGGGTAACGCGAAGGAGTTAAACGTTAAGGTTTCTCCGAAGAGATTTAGGGAATATAATGTGATGGGTATTCCAAACGTAACCAAGAGGGTTACTCCCTACGTAAGAATGTTATGAATGCCTCAAGTTACCTTTATATCTTATGATTTCTATGATTTATTCATGATTTGATGAGGTATGTTAAAGTGCTTATGTTTAATGAGTAGAGTATGATTTCATTGATTCTTGTGTATACATGTACTCATGTTTCCTTTCCGTATTTTTATATCCCTTACTGAGCTTTTTATGCTCATCCCAAGTCATTGAAATGTTTTTCACAGGTCAAGGGAAGGGTACATGATATGATGATAGTGTCAAAGAAGTGTCAAGAAAGAATCCATGTTTTATTTTAAATATGTTTCCGTTGATGGGAAAAATGAATACTATCTTTTATGTGACCACTTTGTTTAAATGTGGAATGTAATGAAAGTTTTATGATCTAATTTTCTAAAACTATAAACCTGAAAAGATCCTCAATGTGTAATCTTGTAATAAATCAAGATTAAGTAAGGTTAAAGGATGGGGCCTTATAGTTGGTATCAGAGGTCAGTTTAGACAACTTTAGGAGTTAGAAAATTGTTATATTATAAATTAATTTATGGTATGATTGAAATGATATAGCATTTAAAGATTACCATGTTGCTTCACCTAAGATATTTCTGTGATAAGAATGGTTTTCCATAGAGGAAATAGAGAAGATTTTCTAGGAAGGTATACAGAGTATAATGACCTTTCAAATCAGAAACCAGAGATGGTCGGAATTAGAATTGAGCAATTTATTGCACTGATGGCTCAGTTGAATCAGGTGATAGATGGTGGTTGTGTTTATTGATTATATTTTGGTGTTTTCTAAAAGTAAAGAGGAGCATGAAAGTCATTTAAGGGTTATATTTCAAACCTTAAAAGAAAATAAACTGTATGGAAAATTCAGCAAGTGTGAGTTTTGGTTACAACAAATTTCTTTCCTTGGTCACATTGTTTTTAAAGACGAGATAACTGTTGATCCTGCAAAAACAAAAGTTGTTGAAGAATGGCCAAGACCCAAAAATGTAACTGAGATTCGTAGTTTCCTTGGTTTGGCAGGCTATTACCGAAGATTTGTTAGAAATTTTTCACGGTTATCTAGTCCAATGACTAAGCTAACTCGGAAGGGTGTTATGTTTATCTAGACAAAATAATGTGATGATTGTTTTCAGGAATTGAAAAGAAGATTGGTGAATGCTCCAGTTTTTGCACTACCTTCCAGGAATGGGGAGTTTTTTATCTACAGTGATGCTTCAGTGAAAGGATTTGGTTGCGTCTTAATGCAGAATGATCAGGTAATTGCTTATGCTTCAAGACAGTTGAAAACTCATGAGGTAAATTACCCTACACATGATTTGGAATTAGCTGCTGTTGTTTTTTCTCTAAAAATTTGGAGGGATCATTTTTATGGAGTAAAGTGTGAAATATATACTGATCACAAAATTTTAATGTATATATTCATTTAAAAAGAATTTAACATGAGATAGAGGAGATGGCTGGAATTAATCAAGGATTATGATTGTAAAATTCATTACCATCCGGGAAAAGCAAATAAAGTGGCCGATGCTTTGAGTCGAAAAATTAATGCTTCATTAACAATGTTTCATTTGGAACATGATCCTTTGGTTAAGGATTTGATTAACTTTGTCATAGAAGTTTTTGGTGTAGGATGTTCTTCTATTTTGTTTCAGGTATCAGTGAAATCTTCTCTATCAGACAGAATCAAGAAAGCACAGAAGCAAGACAGTGTGTTGCAGAAAAAGGTAGAGATGGTTCAAAAGGGTAAGTTTCCTGAATTCAACATTGATAATGATTGTGTTTTTGAGATTTGGGAAAAGATTGTGTGTGCCTTGTGATTCACAGTTGAAGATAGAGTTTTTATGTGAATCTCATAGTTCTCCATTTTTAGTTCATCCTGGAAGTACGAAGATGTAAAGAGATCTGCGGTAGTATTACTGGTGGGATGGAATGAAAAGAGATATTGCTGATTTTACAGTGAAGTGTTTGACTTGTCAACATGTTAAAGCAGAGCGGCAGTTACCTAAAGGGATGCTTCAGCATTTACCAGTGCCAAAGTGGAAATGGGAAAATATATCCATGGACTTCGTTGTGGGATTTCTGAAGACACCTCGAGGTAATAATGTAATTTGGGTTATTGTTGATCGCTTGACTAACTCTACTCATTTCCTTTCTATACGGGATAAGTTTTCCCTAGATCAAATTTCTCATTTGTATCTTAAAGAGATATTCAGGTTACATGGAGTTCCCCTCTTCATTGTATCTGACCGTGATCCCATGTTCACTTCTATCTTTTGGAAAGGCCTTCAGAAGTCGTTGGGTACTGAATTAAATTTTAGTACAACTTTTCATCCTCAGTCAGATGGACAGTCAGAATGAAAAATTCAGACTT
The DNA here is from genome assembly GCA_963277665.1 of Viscum album. Classification (NCBI taxonomy): domain Eukaryota; kingdom Viridiplantae; phylum Streptophyta; class Magnoliopsida; order Santalales; family Viscaceae; genus Viscum; species Viscum album. The sequence goes on from OY728166.1 coordinate 307,916,093, forward strand.
TAGAGGATATGCTACATGCTTGTTCGATGGATTATCAGGGAAGTTGGGACCAACATCATTCTTTGGATGAGTTTTCATATAATAACAGTTTTCATTCCAGTATACAAATGGCACCATTTGAGGCGTTATATGGGAAGCAGTGTCGAACTCCAGCTTTCTGGGATGAAGTGGGTGAAAGGAAGATGATGGGACCAGAATTTGTAGAAGAGTTAGCAGAAAAAGTTCAGCTGACACAGAAACACATGAGAACAAATCATAGTAGGCAGAAGAGTTATGCGGACAACAGGAGGAAGGATCTCTCTTTTTAGGTAGGTGATCATGTTTTTCTCAAAGTCTCACCATGGAAAAGTGTAATGCGATTTGGTAAGAAAGGAAAGATGAGTCCAAGGTTCATTGGACCATATGAAATTCTAGAGAGAGTTGGATCAGTTTCATACCGAGTGGCTTTACCTCAAAGTTTATATTATGTGCACAATGTTTTTCATGTTTCGATGTTAAGGAAGTACATGCCAGATCCATCTCATGTTTTGAGTCCAGAGGTAGTTCAGCTGGAAGAGAACCTATCTTATGAGGAACAACTGGTACAGATTCTTGACCACATGGATCAAGTGTTACGGAATAAGAAGATTCACCAGGTAAAGGTTTTGTGAAAAAACCACATGATTGAAGAGGCAACATGGGAATCTGAAAATGCAATGAGGGCTAAATACCCCCACTTATTCGATAAGTAAATAAATTTCAGGGATGCAATTTTCTAATGGGGGGAAGGATGTAACATCCCAAGTAAGTAATGAATAATAGATATTTTTTTCTATGTCTATTAATGAATTATATAGTGTTTTAGAGACTTAAAATGAGAATAAATCCAATCTTAAGCATGGAATACACTAATATTTTTAAAAGATTGTTTTACTGCCTTTTGATGGAAAACCACTTTTAAATCAAACTTTTGACACTTTTATAAGCTCTATTTGTCAAAATAAACATATTCTTTATGATTGGGACATTTAAATTTACTTTGGGTAAATTTTTGGTATTTTTCCGACAATGTTCATTTTTTATGAATAGTGAAAAATACTGCATTTTACATCAAAACTGATTTTTCATCTAATTTAATTATATGGTTAGATTATCTTTTTAATTGGTTTTAAAGTGTACATAGAATATATTTTTTCTATTTAATCCAATAGTGGTCGTTGGAATTAATTTCACTTTGAAATTGGACTTAAACTAGTGTCAATCTTTTAATACTTATTGTTTCATAAAAACACGCTATTTGTCATGACAGCGGGAATTAATTATTAAATTAATTAATTTCACTTATATGATTTGAATTTTGTAAAATAGAAATCATTTTTGAATTCGGAATATCAAAAATAGCTTAGGGTGAAGTTTTGGTATTTTTCTGAAAAACGTCAATTTTTGATGAATAGTGAAACCACTAAGTGGTACTTAAAAAACTGATTTTTTTTCGTTTAAATGAAAATTTACCACCTATGTATTTTGAATTTCAAAAATCCGACATACATGGTTTTAATTAGGAAGTAAAATGTGGTTCAATGAGATTAAAATGATTTTTTTGGTGAATAGTAACTTTTATGTTTTTAATCGCGATTAGAGGTAATTAGTGCAATTTAAGGTAAAAATGATATTATAATAAAATGAAAATACCTAGACACATGTCCTACCCTTATTGGATGTTTCATGTCCGACCAAGACAACACATGGGTAGATTTTTGGGACCCCATGGAGCCACTTGGGTAAGATAAAGACATTAATGCCTTTTATTTAAAGTAAAAGTAAAAATGACACAAACATGAGTTGTTTTACTAAAAGGATTTTTAAATGGGGTTATAGAAGTCATCTTTTTGAATATAAATATTCATTGGAAATATAAAAATATTTCCTAAATCATTGTATTTTTTTATAATTTTTAGACATTAAATAAAGTAAATTATTTATGACATCATGTTGATGCATCGATTACCTCATTATTTAACGATTTAAAATAAAATATAAATATAATGTAAAATATAAGACCTAAAATTGTCAAAAACCTATTGGATGTGTGGATTTAAAACCCTTATCACCTTATCCTCTAAATACTTCAATGTTGGACCTTTAAAATCCGAAATGCATTTGAAAATAAAGTAACCTTTTATACCCTTCCAAGAGTGCCCCTCCTCTCCTCTTATAAAAGGCCCCCACCTGTACCACCTTACCCACACTTCCAAGGCCTTTGGCTCGGCCAAAACCTATCCATTTTGTCTCTCCACATCCCTCTATAACTCTTATATTCCTCCCTTTGGGCATAAGGCTTCCCAAGGAATCCTTTGAGATCAAATCAAAAAGAGTTACCCGATTTAAAGGTAGTGTCTTATCTTGTGTTCTTATGTTTTATTTTTCTTCTCCAACCCCCTAAACTCTCTTTATTAAATTATTTTTGTAATAACACTAGTATATTCCATATACTAGGATGTTGTTATAAGAAGTATTTGAGATACACTTACACACACCTACATCTAATGGTTAAAGAATATACTGTTTCCGTGGATGATGAATTTCTGCCTCACGAAACGATGATTGTTCAATATTATTTTAACACCTTCAAAGGTGGCCATTAAGATGAAACTATATTTATATATGATATATAATATGTTTATTTTTTACTTAAGCTTCTGTATTTTTCATTTATGTCATACCTTTACGGTTTCCATTATGGGTAAACGCGATATCTTCATTTTAGGAAGTGCGGACTACCGCCCCCTCAAAGTGATTTGATTCGTTAATGCCATATATGGGATGTATAAAGGATGTAATTAATGATATTATATATGATATTATATATGATATTATACTGTAATTATAATATACCTTTATATAATTATGATTCCATTCCATAAAATACGAAATAGAAATGAAAGTAGCGATCATGCGTACGTATGACTTACCGTCTCCATGAACGGTGCATTTCATTTCTTACCTCTAAATGTTATGTAATATTATAGATGAATGTATATAATGGATATATATGATATATATGATATCTAAATCATGAGTATAACTCTGGATATAATGGATACATGAACAACGTGTAATTATAAAGAGTTTATTTTTTTACTCAAGTACCAATGATCGTTAAAACGGCCGTTATTAACTTAAATAATTACACAGTGTTCATGACATGGTAATAAGTGATATAAAAGGAATAATGAACTTGAAAAAGGTTCTTAAGAAAGTATGAATTAACTCAAGTTTATTATTCAGGATGTTAAAGAATGATCGAGTCAAGTCAGACCCGAGGTATGGGACTTCGTCTCAATATCCTTTCATTGAGGCATATTTTGTTTTATACACAACTTTATTTTATACGGTGTATAAACCCCTTTGAATTTTACATTTATCCAAAAGGAATACTTTTTTATATGAAGCGTTTTAGTAAATGAAAAAATGGAATGTTTTTGTCGTACGTATGTGGAGACAACGACTTCTTCGCCGCTGTGACCATTATTTCAGTTTTCGGCTTCCTCTACAAGCCATACATTTTTTTAAAAAGAAAAATAAATACCCTGTTTTACATTTCTTTTATTTTGGTATTGAAAATAGTTTTCATAATGTTTTTATTATATCAATGTGTTGTATTGATATCTTGTGATTGAAATGTGGAAATGTTATGTTTCCTTTATGCATGTTTTATGTGATAGGATTATGCTATGGTTCTTGGGCATTGTTATGAAGACGGGTGGTTCCGTGATAAACTAAGGGCGAGTGAGACAGATATAGCTCTCCAATGCATTGGGTAATGCGAAGGAGTTAAATGTTAAGGTTTCTCCGAAGAGATTTAAGGAATATACTGTGATGGGTATTCCAAACGTAACCAAGAGGGTTACTCCCTACATAAGAATGTTATGAATGCCTCAAGTTACCTTTATGTCTTATGATTTCTATGATTTATTCATGATTTTATGAGGTATGTTAAAGTGCTTATGTTTATTGAGTAGAGTATGATTTCATTTATTCTTGTGTATACATATACTCATGTTTCCTTTCCATATTTTTATATCCCTTACTGAGCTTTTTATGCTCATCCCAAGTTTTTGAAATGTTTTTCACAGGTCAAGGGAAGGGTACATGATGTGATGATAGTGTCAAGGAAGTGTCAAGAAAGAATCCATATTTTATTTTAAATATGTTTCTGTTGATGGGAAAAATGAATACTATCTTTTATGTATCCACTTTGTTTAAATTTGGAATGTCATGAAAGTTTTATGATCTAATTCTCTAAAACTCTAATCCTGAAAAGATCCTCAATGTGTAATCTTGTAATAACTCAAGATTAAGTAAGGTTTAAGGCTGGGGCCTTATACATTACCCCCCCAACCATACATCACCATACAATCATACATCCCAAGATCAAAACACATCACATAACAATGATCATATACAGAGAAAAACTCCTGATAAAGATTACAAAACAATTCAATAGTTCATTTATTCCCTAGAATAAATTGATGCCCGAATTACTTGTATAATTGGATGCCTAGCCACAAATATATATTTTTTTCATAAAAATATTAAATTATTTGATTAATTGATTCACTTATAATAGGTTTCATCTAAGGGTATCCTAATAAATCAAATAAAAAATGATAGAACATTTTTAAACATTCCCTAAATCATAACTTCTTATTTAATGCAAATTTAATCAATTAAAATTCCATTTATATTCCCATTTATTCTTATTAACAATAATTATTTCCATATTTGTGTTATTTATTCAATTAAATTGACTTATGAAATTAAAATTTTAACTAAACATACATATGGAATCATTTTATTCCCATCAAATTAAGAAATAGTGGAAAAAATAAACATACATGTTTAATTATTTATCCAATAGATAACAATGGCCTTTATGTTATTTAACTATTTTCATCAAATTTTATATGATTAACTATAACATAATTTTTTTTAAACAAATCAAAAACATATTTAGTAGATAATCTAGTAAGTTAAGGGGGAAATAATTATCAAATAGGAAGAACATGAAATCGCTACAATAATAAACCATTTCATTAATTAATTTGGTTTACCATATATTACGGTTAATTATACCTTTACACAAAGACATAAATCAAGATTACTTTAATATTTCACATAAATTAATTGATGTAAAAAATAATACTTTAACTTAAATATTTCAATGATATTCTATCAAGTACCAAACATTAATGTTGATCTCCAATAGCATATCTCAAAATAAAACCACATCCCTATAGAAAAATCACACAACTACTATTCCAAAAAATATTCAAAGAAACACATGGTAACAACGGATAACATTATTCAAATAACAAAAATATATAATTGATGAACTAGACCAATCAGAGATGAAACCATAAAAAATGATAAAAAACACCTTTGATCATCACAAATTTAACATGAGAAGTAAGGTATGAATCCATGTCAAAATTAATTTAGGGAACCGTTAAGAAAGAACTGTGGCCACATGAAAATGGGAGATAATTATATGTGTTTGATAAAATTATTGGTTTTAAGTTTTATTTCTAAATTCTTCTCGATAGACTATCATGATTGAATGGGTCATTCCAATAATTAATATCATGAGTTTGAGATCCACATAAATACATATCACCTAGATCCAAAAAACTAAGGATTAATTCATGACATCAAATTCTGGAAATAGATTTTGGAAATACACCTCCTCATACATTAATGTAAAGTACCAATGGTTCACTAAGTTAATTTAACCCTAAAACAACTATTCCCATGTAATTTATTCCAATAAAGGGTACGAACTAATCTCTCTTATCATAAACTATAGTTCATTTGATGACCCTAATATTTATTACACATTAAAACATTATTTATTAAATAAGAGTGCACATAATGTAACACAAAAAATCAAGAATTATAGATTCTTTGGGAATTAGGTATATTACATAACAACATAAAATTGGAAGGAAAACATGTTTATTGAAAACATTCTTTGCACAATCAAAATGTTCATTTGCTTTTAAAACTGCACGGGATATGATAGGGACATACAAAAGAAAGGGGCGATCCATAAATACCTATAAGGTAATAATCGTGAGATAAGTTGAAACTTTTAATACAATTGTCTTATAAATGGGTAATAAAAGAAACATGAACAGTAAGGCATGATATAGCATGATAATTGAATCTTTGGAAGTGTACCAACAACATAAAACACTACTTCATAAACATAGTTCATGGATAAGTACCAAGATATCATGATGTAAAATGCCCCATTGATGAATTGGGTACACTCCATATCTCAATTTGAAGTCTCATGAGACTAAAAATTACCTAGTGCATTGGACTTCTATATAATTATGGTATACCCTTCACTTTCATTCCATTATCATGCTTAAGTGTTCCACATAGATCAAACAACATAGATTCATTCATCATCATGACGTATTCAATGATAAAGGAGTGTTAAATGAATAAATTTATATCCCAAATAAAATTACTAAATTTTTATAAAGGTAAATACCTTTGATCGAAAAAGGGTACGATATTCACTATACAATTGTTGGGCATAGAAAATCACGGTAAAATTTCAGCATCATAAGTCAAGCACATAAAAATTAATAAAATTGGTGGTTGAGAGAGAAAAGAGTATCTTATAGTTTGGAAAGAAAATTGGAAGTAATAGGTATATATAAAGATATATTACAACCGTAGTAATTTACAATAGATGGAATAAGATAATAAAGAAACATGAATAAATATGAGAATAGAATGAACTGTTATATTACTGTGTGACTCCAAATTCATGGAAAGAGATTATTGGGATGTTGGGGGAACATTAGAAGGAATATAGAAAGGATAGGGAAGATTAATCATGTAATTTCAGTGAAAATAAATGTAATCTTGTGTGTTTAGATATATGAAGAGTGTGTGGATTTCATTAATATTTCAAAAACTTAAGTTTTGGACTCTATATAATAAAATAAAAAAACCAAAAACCTTTCCATGGTATATGAACACGATTTCTTTATAGTGGGATTGATTTAATTATATTATTTGTCCATGATCCCAAGGTAACAAAATAATTTCCTTTGTTATGATGAGGATTTTCATTCCCTCAAATAAATGATTGTTAGTGTTAAAATTTACTAATTGTTTTGAAGTATTAGTAAAGGCTTTATAAAATTAATATATTAAACATACAATCACCATATATTAAGTGGAAGACATATATTTTCTCTTTGAATCACATTATATTATTTATTAAATCACTTAGGGGTCATTATGATGTCATTGTACACACTATATATATTTTTATGGTTTTTAATTTTTTAATGAAAATTTCACTATCTGATAAAATTTTGAAAAATTCACCATAGGATAATTCTGATGTGATTCTTTAAAAAATAATAGTAATTTTATAAATTTTTTTTATAAATATGTGAATTTCTTTCAAATATAGTCGTCATTTATTGAGAAATGATGGGTTTTTTTACAATAACAGTTTTTAAACAAATAAAAAACTGCATTTGACTTCATAAAAACAATGTGATATTTAATATTTAATAAAAATAATTTAAAAAAAATTATTAAAAAAAATTATATATTAAAAATACATTAATTAGTTAAATTTATTTCTTTAATTAAATTGAATATTACTTAAAAATACAAAATGTGTTTTATTGGGTAAAAATATAATTTTTATCAAACTGATTACTTAATCAGTTATTACATAAAAATAATAAGAAATAAATATAATCTAAATTTCAATGAAATGAGAAAATAAATATTCATATTATGAGGTTAACATTTTTAAAATCTTTCTAAAATTAATTTTTCCTATAAATAACCTATTTTCCGTTTACCGTGGTAATAAATAATTTCAAAAGTTAATATTACTATTATTTAAAAATTACATTAAATATATTAATTAATAATAATTATGATAATTCTAAATATTTATTCGATTTTATTAAAATCAATTCACATATAAGATATAATTTAATTTTATATAAATGACGAAATCATACTGGAAGGAATTTTTAGGAAAAATATTTTTTTTGAAAAAGATTATTTTACCTTAATTGTAGAACTAATGATCCTCATTATAAAAATTTCAAATCGTAATGATAAAAATATAATATCAAATTTTCATTTATGTAATTTCTCATTTTGGGTTATTTTAATTAATTATAATGGATATCAATTCAGTATTTTAAATCAGATTTCCAATCATTTCATTTTTATTCATAAGAATAAAATTATACTTAAATCTGGAACCAAGATAATAGAAATGTTATTATTTTAATTATATATAAATAAAGATTGAATCTGTTAAATTTAAATAATAATAAAGTAAAAGGTTTACTTCAATAAAATAACGTATCAAAATTATTACAATTTTACATAATAAATTTTAATTTTAACTATTAACTAAAAAAATATATATATTCCAAAAAATTAAAAGAATTAAACTATGTTATTTTTGATATGATGATATAAAAAATGGAGTATATTTTATCAAATATAATTCCTAAATGTTCTAGAAAATAATTATAATTTTTTTATAAAAAAAATAAAATTTATTTTGAAGAAATCATATTCTCGAGCCCAAGAAGGCATTACAGGTGAATTTGTTTTTACTATATACTAAGAGCATATCATTATATTGGGGACATATATATTAAAACAATTAGTTAATACAATACATATCCACGAATATTATGTCTAGGTTAAATTGTAAATCTTTAAATAATCATCAATCATTTGTTTTCAGTGTAATATATCACATACAAACTCGAACATTTATTTTTCATTTAAAAAATTGGGGTGTTAAATTCTTCACCCCTTTAAAAAATTCCTTTAAATTTTAAACATGAAATATTTAAAAATGATTGGAACATAAAAATATTTTTATCTAAAACCCACATCATAAAAAGGGATAATAAAACATACAGATGAAAGGTGATAAATAAATGTTTAAATTCATTAAATAAATAGGTTTTGCAGAATTTGGAATTTTTTGATATGTAAAAGAATGGGAATGAATGAGAAAAACACGTTCAATTACCCAGTTGAGTTTTATAGAGAACATAGTTAGGATAAAGTAAAAAAACATAGAAACTGGGAATCTATTATTCGTGATAAGTAAGGGGACGATGTCGCTGCACAACCCATGCTTCAGCTCTCCTCTCTACATGTTTTCACTCTACAATTTCATATCATAATATCTAAAGTGATGGACCCTCCTATCGACATAACAATATAATCCTTACGCTCCAATTTTTTGGGGTTCCATGAATCTTCAGCGCCTTCATGCGTGAGCACTCTATGAATGAGGTGCTATTCGAGCTTGGTGGGCTCCATTATATCCTAAAAATATTTGATTTTTTAATGTCAGAACATAGAAATGATAGTTTCATAAAATGGGGTCATTACAAGGACCTAGTTGGAAGATGTTTGAACCCTATATACCAATAGATTCCCCTTTCTTACTCCTTCCCTTTTCATTTTTAGGGTTGTTTTGTGGTTCCCTTCATGATCGACCCTTTCTCTAAGACCAAAAATGGGTGCAAGCATAGCTTATCATATCTGTTAATGTACCCATGGTTCTATGTTTGGAGCCCAATCAAAAAATCAACTATTATCATCACCCTCCCTCTACGATTCTCGTTGGTGGGTCCCAAAAAATTATGTGCATCGTGCTTTATCTTTGATGTTTGCTGTCCTAGAAGGTAGTTTTGGGTTTTCTTTCCTAGGATTAGTTCCACCCATCAATGGTTCTCATATTCAATTTTTTCCATGTACCTTCAAACTCAACCCAACTCTGGTTAGAATCAAAGGATTCCTCGTTAATTTGGGATGGTTCTAGTGGCTTCGATGATGGTGATCCTTCTTTTGTGGATTTTCATGGTGGTTATTGATTTTCCTTCTTCTGGTGGAATTGTTAAGTGTCATCCACAGTGGTGGATTGTGGTTTATCAATGGTGGATTATTGGTTTTGTGGTATCAATCATCATTTACTCTCATGGTGACCCTCCCTCATATCCAACTCTAGAGTTTTGGCCTTCTAGAATCTAGTATGGACTCAGGAGTGATGTAGTACTATTTACTGGTGATGGGATTGGTTTCATTGTTGTCGCATAGTGTGTCAACATTATGGGTTGGAATTGGGGGTGTGATATACGGTCCCAAATTTGGGACATTATGTGGTTCAGTGCCACTATTTTATGTGGGATTTTTTTCATTGTTTCATTGTGCTTGGTCTAGGGACATACTATGGTTTTTGGTTGAATCTAACATAACAAAAACATGATTTTATTTTAAAATGGAAAAGGAACGTGGTTATTATTATTGGTGATAAGACCATAAACACCTAAAAATGATCATTATAAGAAAAAATAGTCAATATTTTTTTCCAAGTGTTTCATAACTATATTATCATATAGACTATGAACGTAAGGAAATTTAGTTTCCATAAAACTATAATTTCATCATTTTGTAAATGTTCACTATAATATCATATTTTTACAAATATATTAGTTTGTTTAAACTATTATACATACAAATTAGAATCTAATTAACATTAATTGTATAAATTATAAACAACATTTGTGTCCTTAATTTATTAATTTCTAGGCTTCAGTATATATTATCTATGATATATTTCATAAGATAAAAAATTACATGAATTTTTCCCTTAATAATTTTTAGTAAAGTGATAATTGATTTTCCAATGAATATCTAGTAGGAGTGTAAAACTAGGTGTTCTATAAGGGTTGTTGTTGTGTACAAGGTTATATCAGGCCTAGCTTGATGCACCTTGACAGAATTTTTACCCCTAAATACATATTTTGAATGTACAGTATCCACTTGTAGTATCAATATAAGGAATTACTTCCATGATAAACCGCATACTATATTCTAACCAAAATTCAGGTTTTTATTTACATAGTCTTATCCCTATGAATTCCAAAAGTGTTTTCTAATCATTATGCAAAATAAATAAATAAAACATTTCATCTGACACAAAAAATGAAAACCCTACTCTATATTATAGATTAATATGTGATTTATTGCTTAATATAAAATGTAATTTAACTAAGATTATTTATAAGTATATTGTATTTGGTAATTAGGTACATTTCATAAAAACATAAATCAAAAAAATAACCTTAAATGTAATCATCCTTAACAAGTTAATAATATTCCATGGCATATAAAACTGCACGGGATAACCAGGGAAAATACATAAGAAATGGGTGATATATAAATCCCAGTAATTCTATAATCATGGAATAATGTTAAATTTGTTTGAAATTTGGAATCTCATTGGGGAAAAAGGAGTGTGAATAATAAGGCATGATATAGCATAATAATCATAATATGGAAAATCAGGAAACAACATAAAACACTACATCATAAACATAGGTCTAGGATAACTACAAATAAATCATGGTGGAAAAGTCACTTAAACTAATCAAGTTTACTTCATGTCACAATATGACATCTCACAAGCCAAAATGTTACCCAAATCAATGGAGCAATCTATAATTTTGGGCATAACCATCTCTTTAATTTGATTATAATGCATAAGTGGGCCATAAGGTTCATTGAACATGGATTCATTCATCAAAACAACATATTTCATGATCAATTAGTTTGCAATATATAATTGTATGACCCAATCAATGCATTATATGTGTAAACTGGTGAATACCCTCGATATAAAATTTTAACAGTATTCACTACATAATGTTTTGGCATGGAAATTGTGGTGAAATTTCTACAGAGTAATAGTGTCAATAAATGATTCATAAAATCGGTTGATGGGAGAGAAATGAGTCTCTAATAATTTTTACAAACAATGGGATTTAATATGGAAAGGTAAAGTAATATCCCAAAAATGGGAATTTAAATTACAAAGTATATGATAATAAATAAACATGAATAAAGGGGAGAAAGAAAAAAATCCCTTATATGAGTGTGTGGCTCCAAATACTTGGAAGGATAACATTGCTAGCTATGGGTTCCTTGGTATGACATTTTAGAGGGCATGTAGGTGTAAGGACATGATGTGCATATTTTTATTTAATATAATGGATATATTGGGACTGTTTATATAGGAAAATAGTGCATAATTTATTTTTATTTTTCAATCATTTGTTTTGCACTCTATATAATAAAATTTCCAAAATCAAAAATATTGTGATGATTTGTTCAATGGTTTTTGAAACAATGGGTGTGGTTTTCATTATTTTATGATGTAATGTGAAGTGCCCAGATCAGTGTGAATCACTGAGAGGGGGAGGGGGTGAATCAGTGATCCTTTAAAACTTTTTACTAATTGATTCCTTATCAATTAAACCTCTATGGATGGTTAAAGCCTCGATCCACTCTTCTTGTATCTCTCAGCCTTTCCTCGAGTGATGCAATAAATGTAAAGGCAAAGGACACAAGGATTTACAAGGTTCGACACCAAAGGCCTACGTCCTTGCCATGTTGGTTATACACCCCAACATGGTTTCTCCATTATAATCGGTTAGTATTACAATGGTCGATACAGAGTCCCACTGTATCTCTCCTGAGTCCCATAGGAGGGTCTTTATACTGCGTCCCATAGTGTTACCAGAGTCCCATTGGCCTGCTCCAGAATCCCACTGAAGACTTCTTCCACCCTGAGTCTCACAGGGGGCTTCTCCTGGCTCCTCGAGTCACACGAGTAGCTCTTCTTCACTTTAAGTTCTTCAAGTATCCTCAGCAGCCTGGGATAAAGGCTGCTGGCCTTGCTCTGTACCTCTGCTCACTTGTGATGAACAGGTCTTCTCGTCTTGCTCGGGCTTTATCACCTTCTTCTAAGGATGACCCGGCTTCTCTCCAACTACTGAATACTCAGACACCTGATATCTTTAACTTCAGTCTGGTCCAGTCTCACATCAGAACAACTTCATGCACTGAGTGCATGGCATCACAATATCTTCAAGAACTCTTGATCTTGGACAACTCAAATACACACAAGCAGATTTGACTTGTTTACGTGTGCACGTGCATGCATGCAAGCATGCACTCCCCTTCTTCTCTTCTTGGTGCAGTAAACCCTCATAGGGTGTAATTCTTTTTATTACACACCTTCTCGAACTTCACACACTTTATTCAATTTGGTTACACACTTAAGAGTGTGTTCTACTTTTAGTGTGGGTCCTCTCTTTCTTCCTTCTTCTAGGTGTGTTCACTTCACTTAGTGCACACACACTAGGTTCGGCCACTTCACTTTGTTGTTGTGCACACACAACTTTGTTCTTTGATTTGCACACACACAATGAGTGTGTATTTGGCCTTCACTATTTTTGCACACACCCAAGCTATCCTCGGCCTTCTTTTCAAACGCACACACACACACAAAGTGTGGTGGTCTTCACTCTTCAAGAATGCACACACAAATGCACTAAGGCCTCGGGTCTTCTTTGGTACACACCCACTGCCTGCACACACACACTAGGTGCGCCTTGTCTTCACCCGAACCAATGCCGCTTGGGAGGCGCGCAAGTGGTGTTCCCTTCTTCTCTTCACAGCCGCACAAGGTGCACTGGAAAGGGCCGCGCAAGGTCTTTCGACAGCCGCGAGCGAGAAAGGTGTCAAGGACACCAACTGCCACGCAAGTGCGGGCTTCAACCGTGGGCGCGCAAGGTGCTGCGGCCCCAGGTTCTTCCTGCCGCGCAAGGGGAAGGCGCTCAGGGGTCTTCTCCCCTTCTTCTTTCGTGCAAGGAGTGCGCAAAAGGAACTAACAGAGCCAAGGGATGGCTCCGGGCTTCACTGTCGCGCAAGTGGTGCTGCGCGGGGCTTCGACTTCGCGAGGCACAAAGTGCTTCTCACGAGACTCTCTTCAAATATTCAGCAAGCGACTCTGAGTGCTCAGGCTCTCTTTTTATAGGCGAGGAATTCCTCGGCCCATCTGCGTGATACAATCTTTGAATCCCCAAAGTTTTCGGGTATTTCAAGATTTTGCAAATCTTGATATCTTCCTCTGTTTCACACGCGGGTACTTTTCTTTTTGTTTTTCTCCTCCACGTGCATGCGACTTAGAACGCATGCACGACCTTCTTTAAACCCAATCCATGCAAGGCATCAACACCGAATGGCCTCGCACCTTCAGTTGCTTCGGCCGAACTTCAAATTCTCCTCTCGTTGCATGCAGGCCCACTTTTAAGCATGGATAGGTTCAGTGCGTCGAGACGATCCCAATGGACTCTTCGGCTTGATCGGAGATGGCCGGGAACTCGAATTTTGTCGTCGGGGAGGCCTCTGGTTCGAACGGGGCTCGCGGGTGGCTTCGGGCGAGCTCAAGGTTGAGGACAGACGGGGAGCCGTCGGATCAGGCGGTCAGATAATCTCGGACGACCTGGATCTGAACGGGAGCGGCGCGATGAGATGTGCGGCCGAGATCTGGCGCGCGATCGATCGTGCAGCCAGGATCCGCTCCTGGAGATTTTTCCGCGTCCCACATCGAAACGGAGCGCGGTTTTTCCGCGGTTTATCACCCAGCTCCTGCCGCAACCCCTCGATTGAACTTCCAACCCTCTCGGTGCCGCCCCGCACCGAGTTCTTCTTGCGGGCGCGCTCTTGCGCCCACCCCTGCCACTCGGGCGCGCCACTGGCGCCCACTATGCATCCTCGGGCGCGCATCCTGGCGCCCATGCTGCGCAGGCTTGACTCCCCTGCGTGGCTTCTGCCACCTTGTGTTTGCCCCACGGGTTCCCCCTTGGGCGTGGCGCCTTAGGCCCACATGTGCCTTGGGGTTGAACCCTCAAGGTGTCCTTGGCTGGCCAATTTTTTGGCTATGTAATGTAAAAACACTTTGTTAAAAAACAAAGTAACCCATGAGTATAAGCCATATGCCAATTGCCATTCAAGCCATCTTCTAAGACATTCCCCTCATCTATTCTTCTTCTTCATTAGAATTCCTTCAATTCTCTTCATCATTTATTCATCACTTTGGAATGGAATTCCCGAATGTTTTTCATCTTCAACCGAACTCCTGAATCAAATATTTCTTCAATGTGCTTTATTGATCTAATCAGAGATCAAGTTGGATCTTCTTCATATTCACATGCACTAAGTGATAGTGCATGGACTTCTTTAGCTCACTTCATCCACTTAGAAGTTGTGGATGGTTCTCCTCATCTCCTCATGCATTGTCAATACAATGCATGGTCTTCTATCAGTGTTGTGACTTTGTATCCAGTTGATACAAGTTCTTTAAACTTAAAGATCAGCTCATCAATCGTCTGATTTTATGATGCTCCATCATCATAAATTCTTCAAGTGGTGTAACTTAGTATCATCTTGATACAAGTATTGAAACGTTAAGATCAGTTCTACAATCGTCTGATATTCATAGAGAATGTTTCAACCACAACATCCTATGTCACTTAGTGAATCTCCTAAGTGACATGCATCTTAGTACCATGGCCATTCTCCTTTCCTCACCAACACCATCACATCCTTTTTCATTCACATATTGAAACTCCTTGACATCCATCCATTCATTCCTTGACAACAACATACCTCATTGACAACAAATGCAACACAGTGCATTTCAATCTCCCCCTTTGTATTTGTTGTCAATACACTTCTTCAGCACATATGAATGGGTCAATATGTGTGCCAATATTTTATCCCCCTTATTGGAAATCAAATGAAAAGGTGTGGTGTGGTTAACTTCCAAAAATATCACTTCCTCCCTATGAAAAGTATTTTCTTGAAAAACACTGAGAGAGGGATGATGTCACATGTTCTCTTTAGCAAAGAACCTTTAGTAAATCAACTCTAAGTCTACTTGGGCTAACCCGGTGTAGAAAACAAGAGTGATGTAACCAAGGTACCCAATGCTGTCCAACATTCACTGTACATGTGAGATCATGCTCCAAGGGGTTGAAATTTTTCAGATATAACAATAAATTTCTAAATCCGGCACATACTTCACAAGACTCATTAGAAAGTTCAGTGCAAAGATAAAGCTTCCCCTTTCAACCATTTCTCTTCAATCAATACCCCCCCCTTAATTGACATGATGAATACAATTAAGAAACAAGGGATGAAAGTATGATTGGAATACCTTCATTTTTCTCAAGATGGTATTAAATCTCAGAATCCCATCTTCTACAGATTGGCTCCCCCTCAAGGGGTGCACTCCATTCTGTCCAAACCACTCTCTAGATGAGAATGATCATCATCTTCAATTCCCTGAAATGTTAGCACATGTAAATACAAGTTGTTAGGGAATAAGATGGAACGTACTTAGTTCATCAATGTGAACAACAAGGTTGAGAAGATTCTCTCAACCGAGATGTCCCATTTTCACCATTCTTCACACTTGCACATTTGATCTTCAATGATGTTTGTGCTGGTGTGGATCTCAACGCCTCTTTAACTTCTTTGTGTATGAATCCTGTATTTATAGGTGCCTTCTGAGCACTAGAGTCTCCTGGTGCAATCTTCATTCTTTTGAAGAATCCCTTCTGAGCTGGAATGAATATCATGCATTTATCACTAGTATGTCCATCTTGATTGCACCTCACACACAGAACTTGATCTTCATGTGAAATATTTTTCTTTCCTTTTGCCTTAGCAATTGCCAGAACTTCATCTTCCGCTCTCTGCAGATCTTTGGCAAGTTGAAACTGATTAGGCCATATGACTAGTAAGTCACTTGGAAGTGTGGCCTCAGTTCTGGAAGTTCCACATGGTTCCTTTGATGCTGTCAAGCTACCTCTCTTCGGCAACTTGTTTTCAATCAATCCCTTATGCTTCTTTTGGATTGATTGTCTGTTTGAGTTCAGTTGGATTCTATTGATTTCCATGGCTTGTTTGCAAAGATCCATGGTATGACCTTTCTTTCCACAGTAGAAGCATGTCTTATTGGTGGCTCTTCTTGATGCATCACCCTTCTTGGATTTGAATTCCAAGGACTTCTCTTCCTTTTTCATAATCTTCTTGGGAGCATCTTCCAATTTCTTATGATTGCTTCCCAAGGATTCTTTCTGAGCCAGGTTCTGTGATCTTTTCTTCTTTCCAGCTTTGGATACAGTTGGAGATTGACATGTATCATTCTTTTGACCACTTTTGCAACCATCCCAGATGTTGTCAAGAAATCCAAATCTGTTAGCAGTAAACAGATGTCTCTGGACCTGTGGATGTTGCTTATTTCCTTCTGGCTTGCTCCCCCTTGGCATGGGCTTCCTTTGTGCTTTGACATTTAGTGGATTGTACCAACAATCCTTTGCACAATTCCCATACTTATTACAACACCAACATTGACCCACAAATCTTGACTTCTTCAGTCCTTCTGATTTTAGGGTAATTTTCTGGAGCTGCTGTGTTGTTTCAGGAGAGCTCTGCTTCTTCATTTTCTTCATCCATACTTGTTTGGAATTATTTTTCCATCCTTCACTTTTTGTGGAAACACAATTAGAAGCATCAGTACAAGATGGTATGGATGGTACCTTCTTTTTAGAAGATGTTTCCCTTTCATTAGAGGATGTCTTTCTTTTAGAATCATCCTTCTCAAAGCATACTTGAGTAGAAACATTTCTCCTTTCAGCTGACTGGGATGCTTTGGCTTTGGGTGATTGCTGATTTTCCAATATCACCTCTAGTTCTATGCATTTCATGTTAAGGGAGTTCTTCTCATCCTCAACAGTTCTTAGCCTTCCTTCCCAATTTTCTTTCAGCTGTTCTAACTGGTCTTCATGCACCTTCTTCAACTCTAGCAATGAATTGTCAAGCTCCTTCACCATTTTGACTTTGTCTTCGAGTTGAGCATCTCTGACATTCATTGAAACTTTGTGCAACTTCTCCAGTGCATGGAAAACTTCTTTGATCATTATCATAAATATTTCTTTCTCAGAAGAGCTTCTTTGCAATTCTTCATCAATGTCTTCAAATCTTTCATTGCAAAGGGAAATAGTTTCATCTTTAGCCTTCACCAGCTTTCTGAGAGTGTTGGTTATGCCAACCCTTTTAGCCAATTGGACTTCCAGAGAATTGGATTCATCTTCTAGCTGTAATTTTTCTTCTTGAAGATCAAGGATGCCTGTAGCTATACACATTGTCACTTCCTTGGGGACTGTCTTCTGAAGATATTTGATTGCATTTAGAAGATCATTGTTCCTTCCATCTTCATCACAGCTAGAGCAGGCTTCATCAGAAGAATGATAAAAGGAATTGTCATCTGATGTGACTTTCACATTTCTTTCCATATAAGGAGTTTCTCTGATTGCAACAACCTTCTTCTTCATCTTCTTTGCCTGTTTCATCTTTCTATTTTTCTGAGTCTTGGCAGATATCTCCATTTGAGGTTGGTCACTCATTTCCTTAAATATGCACTTCATAAAGACTCCCTTGGATCTTTTAGAGGCAACCTCCCCTCTGATACCAATTGAAGTGCCCAGATCAGTGTGAATCACTGAGAGGGGGAGGGGGTGAATCAGTGATCCTTTAAAACTTTTTACTAATTGATTCCTTATCAATTAAACCTCTATGGCTGGTTAAAGCCTCGATCCACTCTTCTTGTATCTCTTAGCCTTTCCTCGAGTGATGCAGTAAATGTAAAGGCACATGAAACAAGGATTTACAAGGTTCGGCACCAAAGGCCTACGTCCTTGCCATGTTGGTTATACACCCCAACATGGTTTCTCCATTATAATCGGTTAGTATTACAATGGTCGATACAGAGTCCCACTGTATCTCTCCTGAGTCCCACAGGAGGGTCTTTATACTGCGTCCCACAGTGTTACCAGAGTCCCACTGGCCTGCTCCAGAATCCCACTGAAGACTTCTTCCACCCTGAGTCTCACAGGGGGCTTCTCCTGGCTCCTCGAGTCACACGAGTAGCTCTTCTTCACTTTAAGTTCTTCAAGTATCCTCAGCAGCCTGGGATAAAGGCTTCTGGCCTTGCTCTGTACCTCTGCTCACTTGTGATGAACAGGTCTTCTCGTCTTGCTCGGGCTTTATCACCTTCTTCTAAGGATGACCCGGCTTCTCTCCAACTACTGAATACTCAGAAAACTGATATCTTTAACTTCAGTCTGGTCCAGTCTCACATCAGAACAACTTCATGCACTGAGTGCATGGCATCCCAATATCTTCAAGAACTCTTGATCTTGGACAACTCATATGCACACCAGCAGATTTGACTTGTTTACGTGTGCACGTGCATGCATGCAAGCATGCACTACCCTTCTTCTCTTCTTGGTGCAGTAAACCCTCAGAGGGTGTAATTCTTTTTATCACACACCTTCTCGAACTTCACACACTTTATTCAATTTGGTTACACACTTAAGAGTGTGTTCTAATTTTAGTGTGGGTCCTCTCTTTCTTCCTTCTTTTAGGTGTGTTCACTTCACTTAGTGCACACACACTAGGTTCGGCCACTTCACTTTGTTGTTGTGCACACACAACTTTGTTCTTTGATTTGCACACACACAATGAGTGTGTATTTGGCCTTCACTATTTTTGCACACACCCAAGCTATCCTCGGCCTTATTTTAAAATGCACACACACACACAAAGTGTGGTGGTCTTCACTCTTCAAGAATGCACACACAAATGCACCAAGGCCTAGGGTCTTCTTTGGTGCACACCCACTGCCTGCACACACACACTAGGTGCGCCTTGTCTTCACCCGAACCAATGCCGCTTGGGAGGCGCGCAAGTGGTGTGCCCTTCTTCTATTCATAGCCGCACAAGGTGCACTAGCAAGGGCCGCGCAAGGTCTTTGGACAGCCGCGAGCGAGCAAGGTGTCAAGGACACCAACTGCCACGCAAGTGCGGGCTTCAACCGTGGGCGCGCAAGGTGCTGCGGCCCCGGGTTATTCCTGCCGCGTAAGGGGAAGGCGCGCAGGGGTCTTATCACATTCTTCTTTCGCGCAAGGAGTGCGCAAAAGGAACTAACAGAGCCAAGGGATGGCTCCAGGATTCACTGCCGCGCAGGTGGTGCTGCGCGGGGCTTCGACTTCGCGAGGCACAGAGTGCTTCTCACGGGACTCTCTTCAAATATTCAGCAAGCGACTCTGAGTGCTCAGGCTCTCTTTTTATAGGCGAGGAATTCCTCGGCCCATCCGCTTGATACAATCTTTGAATCCCCGAAGTTTTCGGGTATTTCAAGATTTTGAAAATCTTGATATCTTCCTCTGTTTCACACGCGGGTACTTTTCTTTTTGTTTTTCTCCTCCACGTGCATGCGACTTAGAACGCATGCACGACCTTCTTTAAACCCAATCCATGCAAGACATCAACACCGAATGGCCTCGCACCTTCGGTTGCTTCGGTCAAACTTCAAATTCTCATCTCGTTGCATGCAATCCCACTTTTAAGCATGGATAGGTTCAGTGCGTCGAGACGATCCCAATGGACTCTTCGGCTTGATCGGAGATGGCCGGGAACTCGAATTTTGTCATCGGGGAGGCGTCTGGTTCGAACGGGGCTCGCGGGTGGCTTCAGGCGAGCTCAAGGTTGAGGACGGACGGGGAGCCGTCGGATCAGGCGATCAGATAATCTCGGACGGCCTGGATCTGAACGGGAGCGGTGCGATGAGATGTGCGGCCGAGATCTGGCGCGCGATCGATCGTGCGGCAAGGATCCGCTCCTGGAGATTTTTCCGCGCCCCACATCAAAACGGATCGTGGTTTTTCCGCGGTTTATCACCCAGCTCCTGCCGTAACCCCTCGATTGAACTTCCTACCCTCTCGGTGCCGCCCCGCACTGAGTTCTTCTTACGGGCGCGCTCTTGCGCCCACCCCTGCCACTCGGGCGCGCCACTGGCGCCCAATATGCATCCTCGGGCGCGCATCCTTGCGCCCATGCTGCGCAGGCTTGACTCCCCTGCGTGGCTTCTGCCGCCTTGGGTTTGCCCCATGGGTTCCCCCTTGGGCGTGGCACCTTAGGCCCACATGTTCCTTGGGGTTGAACCCTCAAGGTGTCCTTGGCTGGCCAATTTTTTGGCTAAGTAATGTAAAAACACTTTGTTAAAAAACAAAGTAACCCATGAGTATAAGCCAAATGCCAATTGCCATTCAAGCCATCTTCTAAGACATTCCCCTCATCTATTCTTCTTCTTCATTAGAATTCCTTCAATTCTCTTCATCATTTATTCATCACTTTGGAATGGAATTCCTGAATGTTTTTCATCTTCAACCGAACTCCTGAATCAAAGATTTCTTCAATGTGCTTTATTGATCTAATCAGAGATCAAGTTGGATCTTCTTCATATTCACATGCACTAAGTGATAGTGCATGGACTTCTTTAGCTCACTTCATCCACTTAGAAGTTGTGGATGGTTCTCCTCATCTCCTCATGCATTGTCAATACAATGCATGGTCTTCTATCAGTGTTGTGACTTTGTATCCAGTTGATACAAGTTCTTTGAACTTAAAGATCAACTCATCAATCGTCTGATTTTATGATGCTCCATCATCATCAATTCTTCAAGTGGTGTAACTTAGTATCATCTTGATACAAGTATTGAAACATTAAGATCAGTTCTACAATCGTCTGATATTCATAGAGAATGTTTCAACCACAACATCCTATGTCACTTAGTGAATCTCCTAAGTGACATGCATCTTAGTACCATGGCCATTCTCCTTTCCTCACCAACACCATCACATCCTTTGTCATTCACATATTGAAACTCCTTGACATCCATCCATTCATTCCTTGACAACAACATACCTCATTGACAACAAATGCAACACAATTCATTTCATAATGGGCAGAAAATAATTAAATAACACCTCTTCTTATGTAGATGTGAGTCATACCCTTGAGGAAATGATTTTAAAATGTTAAAATTTATTATTGGTTTGGGAGACTCTCAAAGGATTGATAAAATTATTTAAATAAAACTACTGTCACCTTATTTTAACATGAAAACAATATTTGGATGTTTTTAGCATTTAAGGAATTTATTACATCACTTTTGGTTCATTATTATGCGATAATACACTACATATATTTATACAGTATTTATTTTTAACCCAAAACAATCGACTCTCTCAGAAAATTATGATAAATTAACCATTGGATATTTTATATGTTTGTATTATAAAATAATATAAATTTTTACCAAATTAAGTTTTTTTTAATATATGACATTTTACTTATAAATATAGAATCAACATATATTTATAAATGATGAGTTTTTTTAGAATAGTATTTTTTGATCACATAAAAAAATTACATTTTACATCCTAAAAACTATATGATAATTTATAGTTATAAAAAATTATTTTATAATATAATATTATTAAAAAATATTATAAATTAAATATCCATTAATTAATCAATTTGTGTTCCTTAATTAAATTGAATTTCAATTAAAATTAAATTTTTTGTTTTATCATATAATAATATATAGTTTTCATAATATTTTATAAATAATAAAAAACGAATATAATCATGATATTAATAAAATGTAAATATAAATATTCATACTATTAGGGTTATATTCATTATATTATTTATTAAATTATTATTACCCTTAAATAACCTATCTTTTTTTACTATGGTAATAAATATTTTCCATAGAATATATTCATATTGTTGAAAAATTAAGTTAACCATATTTCCCAATAATAATTAAGTTAATTATAAATATGGATTCAATTTTTTCAAAAGAAATTCATAGAGGTGTAGGAATTTAATTTAACATAAAACCAACAAGCATGATGGAATTCGTTTTTCCAAAAAAATCATTTTTATGGAAAATATAGTTTCACATTAACATTATAACTACTGATATTCATTTTTTGAATTTAAATCTATAAAGATATATATATATATATAATATAATATTTTAATTTATAAAATTTATCATTAGGGGTTATTTTAATTAATTATTGAAGGAGAAACATTATACATTTTGAAATAGTTTTTGGATCATTGTGTTTTTGATCCTTGAAATAATCTTATTCTAAAATATTATTTAAATATGGTCAAATTGTAATCAATATAATTAAATATAACTAAATAAAAATTATTTTACATTTAAATCGCAATAAAATTATTATTTTACATTTATATTATTTACTTTATCATAATATATGACAATTTTAAATAAATATAATTTTTTTTCAAAATTCATAGGAAAACATAATTTTTCCTAAATATCCAAAGATTTCAACCATATTTAATTTTGTTATGATGATATAAATAATGGATTCCAATTTATAAAATTAATTTTATAAATGTTATATAATGTAATTATAATATTTTTTTTCAGAAAATAAATAAAATTCATTTTTAAAGAAATCATATTTGGAAGCACATAATGACTACAATAAAAGTATGATTATTTAGTAAGAAGTTATCAAAATATTTGCAACATTTATATATTTATATCAAAAAAAATTAATACTATTCATACCCACAATCATACTTTATATTTTAAAATTTTCCTATTTTAATAATACTTTTTTGGGGTTTTGTTTTGCGTATCACATTTTCTATCGAATATAATTTTCTCTTATAAAAATACAGGCCATTATAGTTCACATAATGAAAATATCCAACATCCAGATTCCAACTCTCAAGATCCACTAACCCTACTCCAAGAATCCTCCATGCTCCCCCAGCCTCAAGAACATGAGAATGACTAGGATAAAAGTATCTGGTCCCTAACAACAACTACCTCTAAAAAAATTATCCCCCTTGAAAATTTGATCATAAATTGGATAAAAGGTAATTAAATTGGTTTGTTTAAGCAAACATCATATGTGATACCTCTCATGAATCTCACCCTCATGGGAGATCAACCACCTCCCTCAGATAAAGAAAGTTAAAAACAATGAAAATCCAAAAACAATCACATATACACTCCCATGGGGGTGATACAACTCAAAAAAACATAAAGGACAGAAACAAGGAATCAAGGAAGAGAAAAAATATCATAAAATAGATATGATCAATAACCACCAAAAAGTGAATAACTATAAAATAGGTGATAAAAATAAAATAGATCAGCATAATGGGAATATATTTTCAAATATTATCTTGAGGTACTCTATTATATACCACCATGCTACCAATGTAAATGAAAAAAATGTGATTATCACACTCAATAAACAACTTCTTTTAGAGTTCAGGGATCTCCACATGTCACTGCTAAAAGGTTGTATCATCCTCAATGTAGACCTCTCCCCAATAAATTATGTATGATTTATCATAATGATAACAATGAAGAAGTTGTAAATGTAAAACATCATATATACAAGTCATTTTTACAGAATTATTATATGATTCATAAAGAATCCAACATGAACTAACACCTTAAAATTCTCAATAACATATGGAGAAATATTAAGGGAACATCAAAAAAATTGTTTACCTTGATTAGAGGTCACCTTCTGTAACTCATTATCTATAATATTAAACGCCAAATATCTCATTCTATGATTTACATAAGAATTATGATGATCGTTTGGTGAATTTATTCCTTAATGAATTACTTAACCAACTTAGTCATGATATTTACTTGTTCTGACCAATGAAATACTGACTCTCTGCTCCTAGTATAGAATAATAGAGAATGTGAAGGTAATAATCAAAATTCATCAAATATATCCACATCATTAGTGAAGTGAAAATATTCTTTTAAAGGGAACTCATCTAAATGTGATATCATCATCCATGAACCTCCAAAAGCTAGTCCACAATATTGATACATGTCCTCACATGTCTGGATAGTCTGCTCTATCTGACCATCAGACTGTGGGTGAAAATATGTTCTAACACACAATAGTGATCCAAATGTAAAATGGAGAACATTACATACTCTAGAGGAATAAATTAGGGTCATGAGCATTTAATATCATCTTTAGGAATACATTGAGTCTCACTACATCCTCAAGTTACCAAATTGAAAAAAACCACTTTGCTCAGCTCCTTGATCCCATTAAAAGTTGGTTTATTTCTATAAAAGGTTCAATATCACCCATATAAGTTAAGGAATCCAAGGCCATGAGGCAAATGGGTGGTGTATTCCATCAATATTTCATCAAAAATCCCTGGAGGAAAATCATAAATCTATAAAAACCCAATTGGAACACAAAACTCAACCTTCTCCTTTTGGAAGAACAAACATTGAGGACCAAACTTTTCATTTAAATTCATCAATCAAAGACACCAAAAATAAAATCCCATACCTCAGAATATCACTCTTGAAAAATGTTGTAACTTCAAAGGTAATCTATGTAACTCATACATATAAACATAATTAATTAATAATGAGACGAAAATCCTCCACTAGAACAATACCTAATGTTGTTCTACCTCATTACAACTGTCAAAAGTATCACCAAATATGACATGATCGCTCGATAAGTATACCTCAGAATCCACCATATGTGAATCTTCCACCAAAAAAACTTAATATAACTTTATTTTAATCTAAAAAAATACTATATCATCATCTATACTCACCAATATTAATATTCATCAGTGAGATATATTCAATAACTATCCATATATTTCTAGATTCATGAACAACAACACGTCTTAACGTCATACCATGTGAATTTTCTACATAATTATGCCTAACCAGTGTCTATGAATTGTCAAAGTTTCAATCCTATAATAATTCCATCCATATTCCCTATTATAAGTTAATTCCACGCTACATGAAGAAATACCATAGGCTCTTATAGTCATTAAAAATACAAAATTATAACTGATAAGGGAGTTTCACCCCAACAACAACTAAAATATGACAGCTTCCAATTAATGATCATGAATAGAATAGTTATTCTCATGGGTAATTCACTATTCAAACCTATAATAAAGAAATAAAATATATGATTCATTAATATACAACTTTAAAATTGTGATGTGACTTTAAAAACCTAGAACAGTATGAATTCTTCTAGAAAATGAAGAATTGAAGCATTGTCCAACTTCTCAATAAGGTACTGAAATTATACCAGACATTGTTCGGTCCACAAGAATGACATAAACATTATTATCATGGATTTCAGAGGATTCACAACTAGAGAAAAATTATCAATAACCCTCACATAGTAGTATACTAGATTTAGAGTATATTCTCCTATGCAAATTTCATGGGGGATTCCAATGAAATGACTATATATATTTTGTAGGGATCCAAAAACACATGACACTATGACATGATGTTCTGCGATGAAAAAACTCAAGAGGATTGAACTCACAATTATATTTATTTAAAAGAAGATACTGATGATTAGAACTACATGAATTTCACACTAATGCTCTAGGTTCTCTTCCACATATATGGGGTACACAATAGGTAATCGATAAAAAACAATAAACTAATTCTATAACTCTTTGAAAATTATGTTCATCAAACCCCTAAACCTAGATGGAACATTATTCAAACTAAACAACATCAAAATAAACTCATAATTCCCATAATTTCTCCATAAATTAGTATTCAGAATATTATCATCATTTACCTGTATCTAATAATATCATGAGTGAGATTGATCATCAATTCCTAATTAGATCCTTTCAACTAACTGGATATATAATCAATCTATGGAATATGATATTGGTTCTCCAATATAGCCTTTTTATGTTGATGATAATCAATACAGGAGCATATAATTCCATCTGTGTTATTTATAAATTAAATTAGTGCACCCCAATGTGAGAAACCCGACTGAAAAATACCTCACAGAAACCATATGAAACACTACTTAATCATTTTCTAATGAAAAAAATAGACATCAATTAATAAAAGTATGGAACATGCCTCTTACCCATGAGAGGGTCTCGATTACTAAGGAACACAAAAATGTATCCATCAAAAGAAAAGGGTACAATATACCTCCTTAGTCAGTTTAAGGTAGGTAGAAAACAATTATTCTACTCCAAGATAATGATGATATAGTATGTCTATATTCATAAATATAGGATGTTCCACTGATAACAGTGTTACCTCCGAATAAGATCACAATCTTTAAAAATTATATATAGATCAGCTCGACCTCCAACTGGAAAATATCCAATATCAAGTTAACTAGAGTCCTCTCTTCCGAAAGTCCTAAATAATGGGATTGGGATAGTGATATAATTTAGTGTGTACATCTTAAATAATATAATACAATCACAAAATTTGAAATAATGGAGTTCCTAAAATGATATCGTTCTCACCCAGCACTTGTAACTCTATAGCATGTAGCCAATGAGGACCTTATCTGGGACGTCTATCACCCTTCTGATGACCACTATCGCGGTTTCACTCTTCTCTATGAGGACATGGAGAGTCTCTATGTGTCCCCATTCCTTTATTGTCTCCTCTACATTAATCCAAATATTGGAGAACAACTACTTATGACTATACTGAAACATCAACAATAATTGAACCTGATGTGGAAAAAATATTGTATAATTTTTTATTAGAAATGATAGACACTATTTCCAATGATGACCTCATCCTCCTCAAGAATAATAATTGTTTGATCCCTTGATATCAGCCTAGGGGAACCATCCCAATAGAAATGATATAACAAGGGCTGTCACCTAAGATAGGATATCTAAAAGATCTTATTTCAATGAAACTAAGAAAATCAAAAAAAAATTAATACATGTGGAATCATAATAACTCCACTTTCATGAAAATAATGTTCTATTCAACATAATTTCATTGAACTTTTCAATTCCCTATACATTAAGATATATCAATAGTATAAATGAGGTGAAATGGATTTATATATCTTGATGAATATCATCCTTGAAATGTATCACCCTATCATCCCCATTTATAAATAGATCTAAGGAATTACATAGAATGGTCTACAAATGTATTTTGAACTACCACACTTTGGAACTCCCTAGTCTATTGGTAAGTAGCATCTAGAGACCATCTTCTTTGTAATAGTAGAAAAAAAAAATCAACTCTAAAGTTGTCTTGAAAAATATCCCATGAGATTGGTTACTATTCTTGATATCTAAGGCATAATAAATACCACTACCTTACTACTCTATATAGCATTTCCATTGCAAATGAAACTCAATGATTTGTATAAAAATTGATTTACTAGAACGATATCTCTACCTCCTCCAACATAACATCTATTACTATGTTTGAAAAAGGTCCCTCATACTACATCAGACATTGTCTCTAAAAATATAATATTTTCTCATCCATGTGTCATTGTCATCAGCCTCTACTCTATAGTGACCTTTCATTACATCTTACTGAAATTCATTGATGTGAGGAAACATAAACATATAATATGGAATATTTAATACTTATATATCATTTATTTATTTATTTTTCATCATAATACTAAGGTCTACAAATTTCAATCATAGGTTCAATGAAGAATGATTCTTGATCCCTTACTAAGTATCAAACCAACAACTAGCATAACTTCTCTTAGAAGGCTATGTAAACAAAATGGTCCATGAATCAGATCATAGGGGGGGCCCGAAAAACCCATGTCTCATATGTGTTTTATTTTTATATTCCCCACTAATAAATTTTCCATAATTTACCTACCCACACATGAAATCCTCACATATACCAATTTATATACTCAATATAGGAAAAATAAAAGATAGCTACGTTTTTTTTGGATTTATTGGTAGTCTTGATATCCTATAAAAGGTTTCACATAGGTTTTTTTAAACATTTTATGTAATGTTGTTTAATTAAATATTTAATAATACTTTTATTTAATCAAAAAAATTATGATAATATTTAAATTTAGAAACATTTTTTTTAATTAGAAGTAATTTTTCAGGTTATAAAATATAGCCTTGCCTTTTTTAATTATCTATGTTTTTTTGGATACAGATATTTGTTGGAGGTATTTAAGATTAGAAATGGTTTTTATAGAGAATAATATTTAAATAATTTATTTACCGTCTTTAAATATTGAAATACACCTGACCTTTTTCAGTTTTCTAAATTATAATGTTTTTTATGGTAGTTAAACTGGCCTCTAGTAATGTGGTTTTAAAATTTCAAGTATTTAATAAAAAATAATCAACCATAAATGTGTATATATTTATACAATCAAATAATATATTATAATAAAACTATAATATCCCTATATTTTTAAAAATTACATTATTTTTATATAATAAAAAAATTTATTATAGTTTAAAAATTTTGTTGTTTAAAAAAAATCAACCCAAACATGAGACCTTTATACTTTACATAGATGCATTCCCATTGACATTATTTAATTTTTCATTCTACTAATCAACACCTCTTTCCACACATCCCACCTCCAATTACCACATTTAATATAATTTTCTACATCTTAGAAAATAGAATAATCAAATAAAAAAAAATATTTAAATATTTAAACGATACATGCTTTGATATATTTTTTACTAATGTCATAATATTGAATATATAATATCCTAAAACATGATAATAAATATTTTGAGCAATAATATGATGTATAATACTTGCATCTTGATTTATCACATAATAATTATCAAATAGTTATAAAGAGATCTATATATAGATATACAGTCTATGAAAATTATAATGTCAAATTAATTTGAGGGAATAATGACGAGATATATCAAAAAGAATATTTCAAAAATTATCAATTATGGATAAGTTATATAAAAAGTATATAATAATCACATAACTATGTGTTTACATTAATAATTATCTGTAAAATAATTTAAAGTGGTGACCTAGTCATATAAGAAAACATACAAGCTAGGATGGAGTGTGGGGAATTATATTCAAAGAAGATGTTCATAGTTTTCAATTGAATAATAATTGTAGTTTTCATTGCTTCATTATCATGACCCTCTTTGAAGATAGTGATTACGTAAGATATTACTTACTCTATTGGTTTTCAATATTATGGTCAATTATTATCTTTATTAAAATGTTATTTAGTTAATTGACATTAATAATTCCCACACCCTATACATTTTAATCATTGAGTCATTTTACTGACCGCATCATTACAATTTTTTTTTATGTTTTTATAATTATAGATAGTTATTATGATTTAATTATTACTATTTTGTAATTTTTACTTTTTTTATTATTGTGTTGTTAACTATATTTATCCACCAAGTCAATATATTTTTATTAGTTATTATTCATGGTTTATATTGGTTTTAATTATTTATAATTCAACCATAATTTTTAATTATAATTATATATTTTATTTATTATTAATCAAAACATTTTGTGATTATATATTCTGGGAATAGGTTCATTTGATTAGAAAATGAACTTGGAAACTGAAAATTATTTTATTTCACAAGACTTGGAGTTTACTAAGTCATGGTTATTAAATTTTTGAAAGTTATTTTTTACATTATTCTACACACTAAGATGAAATGAATATCACCATATGAATAATTCACTCCTATAAATATCTTCATCATCGAATTTTGTTATGTAAAATAATTATATATGTATTTCGAATGTAATTGTTTTTCTTATATGTATTCTAAAGTTTATGTATATTCATTCTGAATTGATTATGATTCTAATGTATGTGTTATCATTATGATTGAAAAGTAGTATACAATTTTAATATCTAATGGAACTTATTTGGAAGAAAATAATCATACATTGGAGGAATTTACTTCTCCATATATGATGTATTTTTTAAAATGACACCAACATTATATGGAAGTTGCATTTATAGTTTCTTATTTTAATATAATGATTTCCTCGAATTTTTTATCAAAATATAAAAGGAAATGGTTGTGACATAATGAATGAGACATTGTAGGATGATAAAACTAAATTTTTTAGAAAACTCCCTCCATATTATTACATTCTCAGTTAGTGTTTAATAACTCAAGTGAAATTAAGGTGAAAATACCACATATGAAATGAGAATCTATTTGTATAACGAAAGATTCAAATACTTGAATCACAATAAAAATAATGTAACAAACATTATATTTAATATATTTCATTTCTCATTCAGGATGTCTTTTATAGAAAAATAATATTATGATATTTCTATACATGAATATGAAATATGATGAATAGAGAATTTTATTATAATTAAATGATAATGGAGATAATAGACTAACATAGGTAAATATATTCATAGAACATGACTCTAAAATTAGAGATTACAATATATATGATATGGTATGGTCTAGAAAGCTACTATTTTATTATAAATAGTAATGAAAAAAAATTGTAAGGTAAAATTATAAACATATTGAGTATTTATGTTGGTCTCTATTTAGTTATTATTTTCATCTATTAAAAAAATAAATTAAATAATTATTATCAATATTTAAGAATGTAATTCCATCGTATTAAATTAATATCTGATGGTTATGACCTACCAATAAAATATCAATGGTAATAGAATGTCGTCTAAATTACTAGACGAATCCATTATATTTGTCCTATAATTTTTCAAAATCACTAGTATATTCCATACCTATAGATAAATGTTTTTAATATAATTTGAAATGGTATCAAAAAATGATTCAAGGTATGTCATGAATTGTACCTTATATCATAGAGGGAGAATAAGAATCCTTTGATGCAGAGAAATTAGTGTTTATAAAATTATTTTGGCATGCAATGCAAGTAAAAAATATTCCATGAACTTATTAAAAAAATAAATTTACATTTAAATTAAAAATATATAGAATTTTTTTTTGTTATTAATTTCACAGACAAAAAAATTATATTCATAGTTAGATATGTATGTATCAAGTTCCATTTTAAAAATTATTTCTTTTTCTTCAGCTGTTTGTTCTTCTTCTTAACTCTCTCTAAAAATATTCAAATTTTCAATATTATTATGAAAAAAAATTCATTTTTATGGGGATAACTATCATAAATTACTTCACCTTTCTTACTCACATCATACATTTCTCTCTCTTTAATGTGGATAAAAACATTCCACACATCATCCACTACATTTTCAACATAATATACAATTTTTTCCTTAAAATTTAAAATATATGGATTGTACTCTTCCAACCAACCATTATTTAATAACAAATAGAAATTTACATAAGTTAATTGTATAGAAAATTTTCTTATAATCCTTCTAATATATACCAGGTTACATTTAAATAACATAACTAAATATTTCCCATGATAATTGAAGTCGGTGATATAAAAACCTTTTATAGTTACCCTAATCTATAACTATTAATATAAAACTATTTTTACTAACTTTCCCCATGATCAATTGTTCAAAATTTGAAACCAGTAATATTTTAACTATTTAATCTCCTAGAACATTTTCAAATACATCAAGATATTAATATTAACTATTTTGATACTTTAGATCATTTATCATAATTTATACCCTATAAAAGTTGATAAAAAATTATATTATTTAGATACATTTCAATATAATCAATATATGTATTAGATTAAAAATGGATCACTTAATAATAACAATATAACTAATATGTATTTTTTATTACACTATATAAACACTTTATGTGTTAGCACTTCATCAAAAATGATAATTTGAAAAATCCTTAATACAATTCCTAGTTTCTATATATGACTAATTATGAAAACATAGTTGTTTTATAGAGGGTGGGGGGGGGGGTTTCCCTTATTTTAGTCTCATCATCATCATCCATTAATATATTATCATCTAGATCTAGTTATAGAATTTTTTTGAAAGAATCATCAATATTTTTAATATAGATAACAAAATCATCTGACTTGTTACATTGTTGATATTGATTCTCTTCTATGCCATACATATCATTAAATATGTTTTTTAATTTCATTAAAAACAACCAGTGTATTAACATTTTCATTTTTATAGTAAATACAACTACTCGAATATTTTGTAATGCTCAATTCTCCATGAAAAATTCAATGCACATAATGAGGACATTTTTTCAATATAATTTTCTAAAATGATTAATATATATTTAACAATCATCTAGATATTAATTGTTGTAATATAAATTTTATAATTCCTTCTACATTTCAAATTTTAATTGAAAAAACCCAAAACATGCTAAAACCCATATCATAATGAGATGTGTTACAAGGTAAACAAATAAAATTTTTCTCTATACATACTTGACTTCCAAAACTATAAAATAAAAAATTTAGTTACATTATTATAGGTGAAAATAAAATAATTTAAGTAAAAGATATATTTTATTAATTATTGAACATGAGGGGTGGAAAATTATATAAATCATGTTACCCAAACATGTAAAAATTTGATAATTTAGTGAATTTGTTTCATATTTCCATAAAATCAATTTTAAGAAATCTTTATTTGAAGAAAAAAATAAAAATATATTCTAACATTATTACAAGATAATTTATAGATTTCATATTAGTATTATCACTTTATAAATTTAATTTTTCATAATAAATCTCATAAAAAAATAGAACACTCAATGATGTAGAAACAATAAGGAAACCAAAAATGAAAATAATGAAAAAATAATATATAAAAATATCTATAATATATAAATTAAATGTGTTTTTTATAATGATGAATTATGGGGTTGTAAAATAATGTATAATGAATGTTTATTTTAAAAAAATTGATAAATGAAATTTTGAATGAGATGACCAATTATTATCCATATCATTGTAAAGAGTTTCACCACCTAGTAGTAAAATCCCTTAAATAAAAATAAAAACAATGATATATTTTCCATTTAAATATGTTTCCTTAATATTACATTCATTATAGAAACCATGAATACATACACCCTAATGTTTTATGAATAATGTAAATTAATATGTGAAATTATATTACTACACATTCCTTATTTACAAAATGAAAATTTATACCAAGTTATAAATATTTAAATTGCATGTATAATGTACCATTACACATTAATGAAAATAATTTAAATTTTAAAAAACAATTGTTCTATTAATTTAATGTTAAACATTTTATCTATATTTAAACTAATATACAAATCCTTATGTCAAACAATATATAAAAAAATTATTATTTAGTTCATTTTAAATAATAATTAGAGAGTAATTATCATATTATTTATCAAATATTAATGTTCCCTTCAATAAAAATCATTATCATTGGTATCTAATCCACTAGTAAAAAAAATATATTTCAAGTTCCTAATAATCACTAATTATATTAATATAGTCAATTAGTATTGGATGAAATTTTAAAATTGAACTATCTAAGGTATAGTTATAATTGAGAACATCCACAATTTAATGATATATATACTATTTATAAAATTCGGCATATAAATTTCGAATCATTCCCATGTAATGTGTTTATTAGTAGATTACACTATATATGTACTGTATTTATTCCAAGGAAATTTAATATCATGTTTGTATAGTAATTGCAAATAATTCGCATAAATATACCACACACCACACCTCAAAACATTATTTATTAAAATCACAACACAAAATGAATCCTTAAACCATACATGAAATAATTACATATATATAAATTAAATAATAAAATCATAAGAATTATCGGATAGGATCAATACTAAAAAAATAAATATATACCTTTGGGGGGGGGGGTTGGGAATCGGTGACGTGTGTATACCATCAAGAGGAATCGGGGGGGGGGGGGGGGTTAGGAGATGGGGGAGAGGGTATCAACAAAAGAGATACATTGTATGGGGGATAGGGTGTTTATTGGGTTTTGGGGGAGAAGTTTTCAAGCTAGGAGGTTATAGTATCAATGGGGGGTCCATCATTATATGGAGCATGTGTTTGTGGAATGAAAGGGGATATAGTTTCTTCGTATTTGAGAAGGATAGGGTGTTAGGGAATAGAGTTTTTAGATTTTGGGTGTTGGTCGATTAAAATTATGACTTTTCAATACAAATAGAAGTTTATTAGAAAACATTCATTAAATAAAAAATATAGTAGTGGTTTAAAAAAATAATTTCCTAATTGATACTATTACCAAAACCATTTTGAAGCATCACTATAAAATAGGGTGTAAATATATTTCGAAGGTTTAGTATGGGTTTTGGAATCTTTGGTAATATAATGTATATCATGTAGTGAGTCTTTACTACCCCTCAAAATGAATCATTGATACCACTTTTTCATGACCCCACAATGGTACCCCTCTAGAGATAGAATTGAGAGAAGGTAGATAAGGTTAATAAAACAACCTTTAATATTCCATGGGTTAGTAACAAGTACATAGGGTATAATATTCACATAAATTTTAAGCATTACACTTTAAGATAATATAAATGAGATAAATGTGATAAAAAGACCAATAAAACTCTAGATCATTATAAATGTAATGAATGATCCCAAGTATATGTATATAATTTCATAGAAATAGTATAAATGAATCTAAAACTACCAAATGTTATTCATCAGAAATTTCCATGAAATACAAAACAAATGCTCAATAACCCATGAGGTATCATTGTCAAACAAGATCAGTAACATGATCATGCGGACCTAAAAATAGTTTTTTTATATATGGGATGATCATAATAGGTATACATAGAAGGATCCTCTACAAGGATTGTCATGTAAAATATAAATACAACATTCAAAAGCACATTTAATAACATGTGAAGCTAATGTTCAACAAAAAAGGTATGTTGAGTTCTTATCCACACCATGAATATCTCTTTCCAATGATCAAATAAAAAATAACATATAATATAATATCAATATAAGGAAACCATTTACCCCTTGTCAGCATAATTTCTACTCTACCTGAATATAGAATGTTCTGGTATATCTCCCTGAAAATGTAAGAAAACCTTAAGACACCTAGGTTTAGTATCATCCCATATATCTCATACATCACATCATCTAGTCATTATATTTCATGCACATTTTGAATTTCATCATCACATTCCACACATATAGATATAGATAGATTAGTTTTTGGGAACCAACATATCTTGCAAATCAAATATTATACCTTGACCCCTCACCACCCATAAATTACATTCCAATAATAATTTATATGATACTATAACTAATCTTACATATGCATGAATGTATCTGAAATCCATTAAAACCCTCTACACAGATATATGGGAAAGGTTAAAATGATTCAAATTAGTATATAATACTACCAGGATAATAGAGAGGTTCAAAGGGTGTAGTTAGTCATATTTTCCCCACGAACTAAGAAGTTTGGGAATGCACCCTCCCAGAGTCCACTGGGTGTTAGTTTCCCTTCAGACATGGTTGGGGTAGAGTATGAAATCACATAACATATTGGATATAATATATCATGAAACCACACTATTCGAATTATCCTAGACTTACTCTTAACTATATATGATGTCACTCACAAACCTACAAACCACTACTAAGAACTAGATACCCTATAAGAACCTAAGAAATCAAGAGGGTTCATTTACATAATTTGTTCCTTTAAACATTTAGTTTTACATTAATTTAGTTATTATCATGTAATTAATTTTATTCCATTAGAAAAATAATTAACTTCCAAGTGAATCCCCTACCCTCCTTGCATAATCCAATGGATTCCACATTTCCATAGTATTTAATTCATTTTTAATCCATTCAAGAAAACCCCCATGTGTTGAAACATTTATTAATCAAAATCATTACATAATTTTATGTACTATGCGAAAAAATCCTTATATATAATAAATGAGATTCATAAAAAATCCAATAAAGATACCTCATGCGGTAGGTAAATTAATATAGTAAAAACCAACCAGGCCAACTGGATTTGATTCCGATTTATTAATAAGGAACTGTCCAACATCAAACATAATAATTATAAATCCTAGATTCAACCAATTGCATCAATCCCATTGTCATAACTAACACAAACTTCCATATAATCATGTATCCAAGCATCCCATGTATCATCATCTACCAAAATACTAGGATTCCCATCTTATATATATCCATACCATTATCCAAACATTTATATTTATGAAATCCTAGTTTTTAACACATTGGAATAATTCGTTCATTTATCACAAGTTACAACTACAAGAATCATAATGATTCATCTATTAATAGATATAAATGATTTTAAAATGATCTAAATCATAACATGTAGTTTCAAAAAAACATAAAGGAAGACCAATTACATTTCTATTCTACTTATTTATTATCAGAATAAATATGTTCATGTTCTTTATCCAATTCCAAAAACATAGAGAATAATAATTTCAATTAAGCAAGCATTGAGAATTATTTGATTTCCATAAAATTATATGACTCGCCCAATTCAATAAAAAACCCTTGAATTAATTTTACAACCAATAATTATAATATTTATGTTCTTTAACAATTATTGTCAAATTAAATTTTATAAGAATGGAATTGTGAAAATAATTAACAATGAATAAACATTAATACCCCACTACCAATAATTCATGGATAAAACTATTATCACATTGAAAATAGTTTTGAATACTTAAATTACAAACCATTTATCTTATTATTCAAATTTAATAATTATTGATGTTAATTACTCTATCACATAAATATATAAATAATGATTACTTAATTTTATGTCTAATATAATTGGGTAAGATACGAATCCCCTACATCTAGGATTTTAACTACATCCAATAAATAACATAACAATAAAAAATATCATAGATCACCTCTCCCACGTTGAAGCTACAACACTCCAATAAAATTATGCCAAACCCATTCCAAAAAACATAAAAATAACCCCATAAGAAAAAAGTGTGTAATTTTCCATATAATAGAAATATATAATTTTAGGAATAAGATCAATCGGGGATGAAACCATGAGATAAATAGAAAAAACTAAAACATGGATTACCCAGGATTAAACAAGGGATTCTGGGTCTAACCCTTTTCAAATGGATTCAAAACACCATAATGAAGAACATATGACCTTCTTATGTTTATAGATAATAATGGGATTTAAAAAAATTTAGTTTTCCAAGAGGCATTGTAGAAATTATTACAAATACACTTTCATGTCATAAATGGGTTATTCACATCATGAATGTATGAAGATTAAGATCATCTAAATAAACTCCGATCATAAATCTAAAAAACTAGGGATTTAATCAAATCATTATAAAAAGTTCATATTATGAGTTTTCATAGTGAAATGAAATATGAATCCTCTATTAAAATCAAAATCCAATTGTTCATGTAGTTTATTTCATTATATCAACTTCTCTTCTCAGGTTGGGAATTCCAATTTCTGTTGTGAACGGAACTCCCACATCATAAACTATAGTTCAAATAATGAGCTACACATCCTTATGTATTCTACATTATGAACTCCAATTATCCTACACTAAGATACCTCTAATATCCAGAGACCTTATATAAATGAAAAAATAATAATTTAAAACAATATATGCCCTTAAATTTATCATGCTTGTAGATTAGAATTGTTTTTGGGGTTTAATATCTATTATTTTTTGGGTATTAATATTTTACATTGAGAACATGAAAATGAATATTTTATTGTAGAAAAATTAATATCTTATTCTCGATTGATTAAAATATCTCATGTTAACCATTACTATGCTTCCAAGAACACTATTTCTTATTTTTTTCCTTTCCAAAGTTTTGATGGATGGTTTTAATTGTGATATGTATAGAAGGGTACATTATAAAAATAAATATGTTTGATATGTTGAATATTATACTTAAATAAGATATTTATGTTTCTTTTCTCCAAATACATGAAAACAATACAATCCTCAGGTGATACCCATAGGTTAATATAAATTTTCATTATAAACCATTATAAAATATTTGAATGGTTGATGATCTATGATGAACTGGGTTAAATATATGTATTCACTGATTGAATCCTAGTTTTTAGGATTTATACATCTTATGAATTATGTTTCCTGGTTTTATAGTTTCTCACTATGATTATTGATAATCATAACATTATTCTGTGTTTTTGTCAATTCATGGAAACAAAATAAACCATATTAACAATGAATGTGATAGATAATGAAATAGTTTTTCTTATGAGAACCCAAATGAAATCAGATCATTAATGTGAAACCATATGATTATACCCAATCATATGTCACATTATATGATTAAATCCACACCATGGGATAGATTATTGACATGCCTAATAAGTGAAAAATAGTGTTTTAGGTGAATATAGTTGATGAATACCTTAAAGTAATGATTATTATGATATATACATGTCATAAATGTTTGTATAATCACCTTATTAAATTGATCAAATGAAAAACTGATGTCTTACATGTGAAATATAAGTGTTTATAACATGTAAATTTCAAGGAAAATGAAGTGTTCAATTAATAATGATTAATCAGAACATGATGTAACATTTATTATTCAATGTCTTATGTGTGGGAAAATCTCATTTATCCATATAAACACCATAAACTATGGATAAACTCCTATACCAAGGATGGTAATTTGTAAATATGTTTTTTAAGGTGAATTATTGATGTGTATAAGTAATGGGATTTGAAAATTATGTATTTTAAATGATATTTGTAACATCCCAGGTAAATAATGATTATAAAATTTTCATATTTATTAAAATTTTACAATTAAATATTAATTTTACTTTAATGGGGATGTTTTTTCTAATATCCCACTCAGCTCATAAAAATGTGTTTATTTGAAATCTTATGTTGCACAAAATGTTGAGTAATATGGAAAAAATAATATAATATTATTATTATTTTAATTGGTAATAAACACCTAGATGTTTTATTGGTAGGAATGAAAAGAACTAACTAAAATACAATTATACATGTTTTTTAAATAACTTTACATTTCTCCAATAAATTTTAGAGGCTTAAAATAAGAATGAATTCTTTTTTAAGCATGAAATACTCTAATATTATTTAAAAGGTTGTTTTACTACCTTCTGATGGAGAACTCCTTTTTAATCTTATTTTGTCACTTTTATATGTTCTATTGGACAAAATAATATTCTTCTTTAGAATCAGGACATCAAAATTTAATTTGGATGAAATTTTGGTATCATTATGATAAGGTTCATTTGTTCTGAATAGTGGAAGATTCTGTAATTTAATTCAAAACCACCTTTTAATATAATTTATTTATATGGTTAGATTTTTTTTTAATTTTATTAAATTTTAATTAGATTATCTTTTTACCATTTAATTAAATTTTGGTCATTGGAATTAATCTCACTTTAAAATTGGACATTTACAAGTGTAAATCTTTTGATAGATATTGTTTCTTAAAAACACGCTTTTTTATTTTGACCACGGAGATTAATTTCAAATTATTTTTTACCAATTATGTGTTTTGAATTTGGAAAAAATGGATTCTATATATGGAATAGAGAGATTGAAATTGTTTATAAAGGTAATTGTTTTGAGACATTATGAATATTTACTTCAGTGAATATTTTATTTACCATGGTTAAAGGGTAAATCTGGTAAATAAGGGTAAAAAATAATATTATAATAATATTAAATCACCATAACATGTGTTATAATCATATTTTTTGTTACATTTCCGACCATGGGAATACATGGGTTGATTTTTCGGCCCCATGGAGCCACTTAAGAGTGGTAATGACACATTATTTTAATTAATTTAAATTAAAGGCAAAAAGTACATAAACTAATATATTTTATTATAACAATTTTTTACATGGTATTATATATGTTATATATTTGACTATAAATATTACATATATATCTAAAACTATTTACTACATCATGATATTTTATCTAAAATATATAGACATCAAATAAGAAAATATTTATGACATGATGATGATGTAGTGTTTACCTCATTAATGAATGATTCCAATAAATAAGACTATAAATGTCACGACCCGTACTCGGGGCCCGTGCCGTGACTACCCCAAGCCCGCCTTCCATAGGCCAGGGGATGGCGACTAGCACCAAGGCGTAAAATCCCGGTAAAAGGGAAGGCATTGCCTTTGAAAAGT
Organism: Viscum album; assembly: GCA_963277665.1. Taxonomy (NCBI): domain Eukaryota; kingdom Viridiplantae; phylum Streptophyta; class Magnoliopsida; order Santalales; family Viscaceae; genus Viscum; species Viscum album. Next base: position 307,956,989 of record OY728166.1, read on the forward strand.
AAACAAGCACTACAGAGTAAGCAAGCAGAAAAAGTAAACACTAAGTAAAATATGGTACAACAGTATGTGCGGAAAAGTAAAGGGGGCCAGAAATACAAGACCAACTGTAAAGTACAACTGAAAGGGGAGAAACAGCAAATGAAAAGTAAAGCCACAACATCGAGCCGTCCTCTGGAAGTCCCACCTGAAGGGTGGGTACAGAAAGCCTCCACTGCTCCTCGGGTCTAGCCTACCGCTCCGAGTACACCCCGCCCAGTGGTCCACCTCTAGGTACCGTCCTGCTCTGAAAGCCTCCACCACGATCAGTGTTGTCCGTCATTTGCAACCAACACAACGTAGTGCGGGCATAGCCCGTGCAGGGGTGAGTATAAGCTACTCAGTAGGGACCCCGAGACCCACGAAGGTCTCCCAGAATCCACAAAGGATAAACCACAAAGGAAAGATACAATCACGAAGTAACATCCGACATGGATTAGGTATATGCCCATACATATACCTAAGTCATCAATTCTCACTCGGCTCCAACATCCGAGCTCAAGTAAAACCCAGTCCACACAGGAAAGCAAAATGTAAAATCCACACAGGATAGCTCAACACAATCCACAAAGGAAATTAAAACGTAAATCCACACATGATATCTCAACACAATCCACAATGGAAATGTAAATCCACAAAGGATAGCTCAACACAACCCACAAAGGAAAGTAAAACAGAGTTTCAGCTCACACAGGTATACTTCTTCAAATGACGATAGAGATGATCACTGATCCATCTAAGTCATCGGACCCACGAAGGATCGATAGGTACTAACCCCCGCAATGACCCACAAAGGATTTGACCCACAAAGGATCGATAGGTAACTAACCCCCACAAAGACCCACACAGGATCGGGCCCACACAGGATCTGTAGGCGCTGGCCCACACAGGACCGCTGAGCGCTGACCCACACAGGATTGGACCCACACAGGATCAGTAGCACTGACCCACAAAGGATCGCTGAGTGTTGTAGTCGTCGTCGTCGAATCCACTGAGGATCTTTGCACAGTCGTCGTCATCACAATAGCAGTCGCAGCCAGCTCTAGGGTTCCCGCACACAACAAGCCCGTTCGGGAGGGTCCGCTCCATGAGCCGAGAGGCTGATACATCAACTGACACATAGTCCAGAGTTGATGTATCCAAAAGTTCTGTATCGTCAACAGGAACTCAACGTCGTAGACGGCGTATCAATCGGACGCCCGGTATGAGAGTTATTGGCTTTTTCATCCCAGGGGCCCGATTGGTTTTTAAGGCAAAACGAACCCGACCGTACTCCACCTACATCCAAACCTCGAGCGGAGTATACCAAAAGATCCGTCTCACTTATAGTAATTCAACGAAGTCGACGAAACATCAATCGGACGTCCGAAGCTCAAGATATGAGCGTTTTCGCTTCGAAGGCCCGGTTGGTTTCGTGTACGAACCAACCCGGCCGAACCCAAAGTATTCCAAAACCTTGAGTGCGATATACCGAAACAACCGACTCGATCCAAGGATCGCATCTCCGTTGACAGCACGTCGTTCGGAGGCCCGTATCTCAAGTTACGGGAAAAAGACCGAAACGGTCCAAAGACGGGGGGTCTGGGCCCGGACCAACCCGGGTCCGGGTCGGACCCGGTTCGGCACGGCCCGGTCCGGCCAGGGCGCGACCCGGCCGGTCGGGCCGGCCCGGCTCGGATCGACCGAGTGGCCGAGCGAGGGAGCCGCGGGGTGGCACTGCCCCCGCAGGAAGATGGTGCCGCGACCCCGTGTGGGGCCGCGCTGGAGTCAGCGGATGCGGGTTTTGTCGCGTCCCGTGCGTGTGAGCCGGACCCGCGCGGCCGCGGGTCCGCTGGCCGCCTCCGGCCGCCGGCGCCATCGCACCGCCGGTGGCTTCCGCAGGCCACCAGAGTTGCTCCGGTGGTCCGTTTTCCTTCCCATCTGCACCAAAGCTCCTCCCGGGTCCCGTTCTTCACTGCGGAAACAATGGATCGTCCCTGCGGCATGTTTTATCGTCGCCCGCCAATCCGCGCATCAACGGAGAACTGTGGACGGTAGTCGGGCCGTGTTTGTTTGGCCCAGACCCTCCGCGTTAGATGATAATAGTCGGGAGAAATTATCAACACATAAAGAACATATCTAAAACAATTTTAATAAATTAAAATTGTTCTTATGAAACCAGTTTCTTTGTTTTGAACGGAAACATCCACGGAGTAAAAAAATTCCCAATAAAACCCCTACCTCGTCAAGTCGTCGCATGCGCGTTCTTCGCGGAATTGATCATCGTGGAAGGAGGGGATCGTCGCGTCGTCGCGGTATCCGGCGTTGCGTCGACGAACTCCGAGGACCAAGAAACAACAGATTTAATTAATAATAATTAAATCCATATTGTTGTTTTAATCCACAAAGTAAATTAAAAAAAAGAGCGCAACCCCTACCTTGTTGCTGCCGATCGAAGGTTATCGCGGGGTTGGATTGTCTTGGAAGAACATCGCGGAAGAAGAATCGCCAGCGTCGCGGAACTTGGCGTCGCGTCGTCGATTTCCGAGGGCTCGACGTTCTTCGTGTTTCTCATGTTCTTCACGTTCTTCGCATTCTTCGCAAAGGAGGTTGAATAACTCATGGTTTCTGTGAAATCCTCTCAACGAACATTTTTCCAGAAGTCGTGCGTTGGTCTTATTTTATTATTACGCCAAGAAATTGAAAATAGGTTAAGAAACGATTAAATTAATTCATAGAGTTAATTCAACGAATAAAACCGCCCAATTAATTGGTGCGTTAAAAAATTAAGAAAACACGTCAGTTAACTTTCATAATGACGGGTTTTCGCGGGTGCGTTACTTAGCGGAAAAGAAACAGTGGGGCTCGTGGGGGCCCCAACTCACAAATATCCTACCAACAGGGTAGGATATTTTTGGATAGTACCATATCCGTATCAAATCAGCTTAAGCAGCTTTAAGTGGCTTTTAAGTGGATTTAACTGAAATAAAAATAAAGTTGTCGCACCACTTTATTTTATTTCTTAACTTAAATCCAAAAAATTAAAAACCACACCCGAGCAAATGAAACTCCGGAAGAGGTGTTTCTAAGAAAATACCGGCGCTGCGATTCCATCAGTGCCCTCAGAATTCGATTCTGAGCAATGGTTCAAAAGTTAGAAAACCCCGCTCGTTCGTTCACTGAACGTACCCGAGCCAAACTTCGGAAAATGATTCTGGGCACACCGGGCCTCGGAATCAGGTGCCGTCAGAAACTGCGTTCTTGTAAAAATCCAAAGAAAATTAAGGAAAAAAAATTTCCTTGAATTTTTCGGGTCTTTACATCACTCCCGCCTCAGGGATTTACGTCCCCGTAAAGATACATCATAAACTAGGGAAACAAATGTGGGTACTGAGCATGCATCTGAGCCTCCTACTCCCAAGTGCTCTCTTGGAGGTTCCCGTGCTGCCATCTGATGCGCACAAGAGGAATCGATCATCCATGTAGGACCCGATCCTGTCGATCCTCGATCTCCACCGGGACCTCTGCAAAAGTCGCCCCATCATCCATGTCTAGCTACCCATGGTCAATGATGTGCGTCGGGTCATGGACATATCTTCTCAGCTGAGATACGTGGAAGACGTCGTGCCCCCGGTGCAACTGAGGTGGTAGAGCCAGGCGATAAGCCACCTCGCCAATCCTGCTGATGACCTGGAAAGGTCCGATAAAGCGTGGAGACAACTTTCCACCTCGGCCAAATCTCCGTAATCCACGTCGAGGTGAGACACGCAAGAAGACGTGGTCACCATCCTCGAACTCTAGTGGCCTCTGCCTCTTGTCAGCATAAGACTTCTGCCGGATCTGAGCTGTCCTCATCCGCTCCTGGATAACCTGGACCTTCTCTGTCGTGGCCCGGACCATCTCTGGTCCCACAAGTGCTGACTCCCCAGGGTCTGTCCAGAACAAAGGAGATCTGCAAGGTCTGCCGTACAACGCCTCGTATGGTGCCATCCCGATGGTGGAGTGGTAGCTGTTGTTGTACGCAAACTCCACCAAGGGCAGGTGGTCCTCCCAGCTGTGACCAAAGTCGAGGACACATGCGCAGAGCATGTCCTCGAGAGTCTTAATGGTCCTCTCCGTCTGACCATCCGTCTGAGGGTGAAAGGCGGTGCTCAGACGAAGCCGCGTCCCGAACACCTCCTGCAACCCCTTCCAAAGCCAGGAAGTAAAGTGAGCATCTCGATCAGAGATGATAGATGATGGCACACCATGAAGCCGTACAATCTCCTGAACGTAGAGACGCCCCAAGTTCTCCACTGAGCCCTTCTCTCTAATGGGTAAGAAGTGAGTCGACTTGGTGAGTCGGTCGACAATCACCCAGATGGAGTCGTGACCTCTAGAAGTGCGTGGAAGTCCAGTCACGAAGTCCATAGATATCCCATCCCACTTCCACTCTGGGACCTCCAAGGGCTATACCAAGCCTGCTGGTACCTGATGCTCTACCTTCACCTGCTGGCAGGTGAGGCATCGAGAAACAAACTCTGCCACAGCCTTCTTCATGCCTGGCCACCAGTGCTGTCGTATGAGGTCCTGGTACATCTTCGCCACTCCAGGATGTACCGCCAAAGGAGAAGTGTGAACTCTCTCAGCACCTCCTCTCGTAAAGCTACTAGTACCAAGGTACGTCCTCTGAAAAGGATGCCGTGCTCTGCTCCAAAGGAGAAGCCATCAGGTGCCTGTCCTAAGGATATCTGTGCACGCCGTGTCTCACAGTCAGTGTCCCCACGCTATGCCTCTCTGACCCACTGTAGTAGTGGAGGAGTGACTATGAGAGACTAAAGGAAGGCTGCTCCATCTCTATCCATGAAGGATATCTGCAAAGCGGCTAGCTACTCTGTCACCTCCTCAAGTAGCTGAATGCCCGTCCTCCTGCTGAGGGAATCGACTACCACATTCCCCTTCCCAGGAGTATAGACTATCTCAAAGTCATAGTCCTGGAGGAACTTGAGCCATCGCCGCTGTCTCAGGTTCAGGTCCTTCTGCGAGAATATATACCTGAGACTCTGATGGTCAGAAAAGACTGTAAAGCGCTCTCCCATCAGATAGTGTCGCCATGTCTTCAGAGCGAAGACCACTGCTGCTAACTCCAGGTCATGGGTAGCGTAGTTATGCTCATGCGGCCTCAACTAATGTGATCCGTAGGCGATCACTGCCCGCTCCTACATCAGGACACATCCGAGTCCGGTCCCTGATGCATCGCAGTAGACTACGTACCCTACTCCCTCCTCAGACAACCTCAAGATAGGTGCGCTGGTCAATCTCTGTCTCAGCTCCTAGAAGCTCTGCTGACATATTTCTGACCACACAAATGGTTTCCCCTTCTTCGTCAAAGCTGAGAGTGGTGCCACAACTCTGGAGAAGTCTGGCACAAACCTCCGATAGTATCCAGCTAGTCCCAAGAAACTCCTTAACTTTGACACGCTCCTGGGTGGCTCCCAAGCTAGCACCGCCTCAATCTTCGCAGGATCCACTGAAAATCCCGCCTCAGAAATGACATTCCCCAAGAAGTGGACGTCACGTATCCAGAACAGACACTTCAAGAGCTTTCCATAAAGCTGGTTCTCTCGGAGTGTGTCTAGTACAACCCGTAAGTGGTAGGCGTGCTCCTCCTCAGTCGTCGAGTAAATCAAAATTTCTTCGATGAAGACTACGACAAATCGATCGAGGTATGGATGAAAGATACTATTCATGAGGCCCATGAACACTACTGAAGCATTGGTTACGCCGAATGGAATAACCAAGAACTCATAGTGGCCATACCGACATCTGAAGGCCGTCTTCTGCACGTCCTCATCTCGAACTCTGAGCTGATGATAGCCTGACCTGAGGTCTATCTTCGAGAACCACCGTGCTCCCTTGAGCTGATCTAAGAGGTAATCAATCCTCGATAGCGGATACTTGTTCCTCACTGTCACCTGGTTCAGGCGATGATAGTCGACACACAGTCGCAAGCTCCCGTCCGCCTTCTTGGCGAACAAAATCGGCGAAGCCTAGGGTGAAACTCTGGGTCGGATGAAACACTTTCCCTGAAAGTCCTCCAACTGTACCCGTAGCTCTCTAAGATCAGAGGGGGACATCCGATATGCTGGAGTCGATATCGGGGCTGTCCCGGGGTACAGGTCAATATGGAAGTCTACCTCTTTGCGAGGAGGTAGTCCTGGAACGTCGTCGGGAAAGACGTCCACGTACTGATCCACCACTGCAAAAAAACTAGGACTCCGCACGTCAACAGCTCCCAGGATGAGGCTAGGCAACTAATGAGTGATGGGATATCCTCTCCTCTGCAGAATTCCATCCTGTGCTGTGAAGGCTTCCTTCTCGCCGGTGAAGGTGAACCTGCTCCCGTCAGTGCGTACACATCGCACCTTGCGCCTAAAACAGTCAATCTGTGCTTGGACTGTAGATAACCAATCCATGCCCAAGATGATGTCATAAGGCCTCGATGCCGCAACAAGAAGATCCCAGCCGAAGCTCTCGCCTCCTAGAGTAAGCTCACACTGCCGGCACCAGTGCGTAATTGTCGAGTCTGCTCCCGTAGGAGTCTCTAGCCGTAAGGATCGAGTCAACGGCTCTATCAGAATCTCCGAGCTCCGAACAAGGGCAGCGGCTATGAAAGAGTGACTCGCTCCTATGTCTATAAGAACTGCAGCAAGGGTGGAATAGACACAGATTGTACCTCAAATCATCTCGGGCGCACCGTGGTCGTAGGCCTCCGCTGCCCGGAGCTGTTCCTGTCTCTACCCGCCAGCTCCCTGTGGTCGGGGCGGGCCTCCTGGTGGTGGTGGTGGTAGAGCCTCAAAGCGTCGCCCACCACCTGCTACTCGGCCAGCTCCTCTGCCTCATCCACCACCTCCCGACAGACCACTACAGTCGAACCTCTACCTCTGCCTGGGTGGCCCCTCAACTGTCTGCTTCTCCTCGGCACGGTGGGTCGGGCAGTCACGAGCCATGTGACCCTACCCTCCGCAAGTGTAGCACTGCCTGCCTCTCAAAAGACTGGCTCCGCGCTGTGTGCCCCGCACTAATGAGCCGGTGTCCTGAGGCCGTCTACGTGAGGGTCTGGTCTGCCTGGACCCCTGAGTCATCCGTCAACTGCCCGCTGCAGAAGACTCTGCTACGTGCCGCCCCGCGGTAGGTCTCGCCGCTGGAGAAGTCTCAGCAAGAAAGCTCTCGATCAAAAGGGATTTCTCCAGTACTCCTGCCTGGGTCGGGATGCTGAGGGAGATCAGCGATGCCCTGATCTTGTGTCTCAATCCCTACTCAAAGTTTCGGGCCCGGAAGAACGGGTCCCGTACCATGTCGGTCGAGTAGCGCGAGAGATCGGTGAATCTCGCCGAGTACTGGGCGACCGTCAAGCTGCCCTACCGCAGCTGAAGAAGCTCCTGGATGCGCACCGCACGGAGGGTAGCCGGAACGAACTCTGAACGGAAGAGGCCCTCAAAGTCTGTCCAAATGAGAGAGGCCTCATCGTGCACCTGGAGCATCAAGCTCCACCATCGTCCTGCTGCTACGTGTAGTAGGCTCGTAGCGAGGATCACCATGAGGTCTGCTGGTGTCCTCACTAGCCTGAAAACTCACACGACTGCCTCGAGCCAGTCCTCGGCTGCCTGGGGGTCCGTCTCCCCACGGAACCTAGGCAGTCGCTGGCGTTGAAGCTCGTGCAGAGCTCCAAGGCGACGTGCATCGTCAGCGACGGGGGCTGGAAGCATCGGTGGCTCGACGGGTAGAGGTACCACCGGTGCCTCTACTGTCAAAGGGCCCTGTACCGAGGCCTCGTCGCTCGACGGGCTGTCGTCACGTACAACTCTCAGAACCCTAGCTGGCTGCCGTCGTGGGGCCATCATGAAAAGAAACAGGTGCGCCACGGTCAGAACAGTATACCTGGTGAGCTGACACAAGTAATCACAAAGAAAACTTGAAACACAAATGTAATCAATGTTTTCGTGCATTAAGTCTGAAATCAGAAGTCAGGGTCCTGGTGTACAGATACGTCGGCCGCCGCACCAACACTGGACTCCCAAGACTGATAACCACACCCAATATGCTAAACACTATTTCTTCACATAGAAGAAAGATCAGAGTCTGTGGTAGAACCGACCAGCTCTGATACCAATTTGTCATGACCCGTCCTCGGGGCCCGTGCCGTGACTACCCCAAGCCCGCCTTCCATAGGCCAGGGGCTGGAGACTAGCACCAAGGCGTAAAATCCCAGTAAAAAGGAAGGCATTGCCTTTGAAAAGTAAACAAGCACTACAGAGTAAGAAAGTGGAAAAAGTAAACACTAAGTAAAAGCTGGTACAACAGTAAGTGCGGAAAAGTAAAGGGGGGCGGAAATACAAGCCCAACTGTAAAGTACAACTGAAAGGGGAAAAAAACAACTGAAAAGTAAAGCCGCAACGTCAAGCCGTCCTCTGGAAGTCCCACCTGAAGGGTGGGTATAGAAAGCCTCCACTGCTCCTTGGGTCCAGCCCACCGCTCCGAGTACACCCCGCCCAGTGGTCCACCTCCAGGTACCGTCCTGCTCCACAAGCCTCCACCACGATCAGCGCTATCCGTCGTATGCAACCAACACAACGTAGTGCGGGAATAGCCCGTGCAGGGGTGAGTATAAGCTACTCAGTAGGGACCCCGAGACCCCCGAAGGTCTCCCAGAATCCACAAAGGATAACCCACAAAGGAAAGATACAATCACGAAGTAATATCCGACACGGCTTAGGTATATTCCCATACATATACCTAAGTCATCAATTCTCACTCGGCTCCAACATCCGAGCTCAAGTACAACCCATTCCACACAGGAAAGCAAAACGTAAAATCCACAGAGGATAGCTCAACAAAATCCACAAAGGAAAGTAAAATGTAAATCCATACAAGATAGCTCAACACAATCCACAAAGGAAACGTAAATCCACACAGGATAGCTCAACACAATTCACAAAGGAAAGTAAAACAGAGTTTCAGCTCACACAAGTATACTTCTTCAAATGACGATAGAGATGATCACTGATCCATCTAAGTCGTCGGACCCACGAAGGATCGATAGTTACTAACCCCCGCAATGACCCACAAAGGATCTGACACACAAAGGATCGATAGGTAACTAACCCCCGCAAAGACCCACACAGGATTGGGCCCACACAGGACCTGTAGGCACTGGCCCACACAGGACCGCTGAGCGCTGACCCACACAGGATCAGACCCACACATGATCGGTAGCACTGACCCACAAAGGATCACTGAGTGCTGTAGTCGTCGTCGTCGAATCCACTGAGGATCTCTGCACAGTCGTCGTCGTCATAGTAGCAGTCGCAGCCAGCTCTAGGGTTCCCGCACACACTAAGCTCGTTCGGGAGGGTCTGCTCCACGAGCTGAGAGGCTGATACATCAACTGACACATAGTCCAGAGTTGATGTATCCAAAAGTTCCGTATCATCAACAGGAACTCAACGTCGCAGACGGCGCGTCAATCGGACCCCCGGTCTGAGAGTTATTGACTTTTTCGTCCCAGGGGCCCGGTTGGTTTTTAAGGCAAAACCAACCTGACCGTACTCCACCTGCGTCCAAACCTCGGGCGGAGTATGAAAAATTATCCGTCTCACTTAGAGGAATTCAACGAAGTCGACGACACGTCAATCGGACGTCCGAAGCTCAAGATATGAGCGTTTCCGCTCCGAAGGCCCGATTGGTTTCGTGTACGAACCAACCCGTCCGAACCCAAAGTATTCAGAAACCTTGAGTGCGATATACCGAAACGACCGTCTTGATCCAAGGATCGCATCGACGCTGACGGCGCATCGTTCGGAGGCTCGTAGCTCAAGTTACGGGCAAAAGACCGAAACGGTCCGAAGACGGGGGGTCTGAGCCCGGACCAACCCGGCCCGACCCGAACCGGGTCCGGGTCGGACCCGGTTCGGCGCGGCCCCGTCCGGCCAGGGCACGACCTGGCCGGTCGGGCCGGCCCGGCTCGGCTCGGCCGAGCGGCCGAGCGAGGGAGCCGCGGGGTGGCGCTGCCCCCGCGGGAAGATGGTGCCGTAGACCCACGTGGGGCCGCGCTGGAGTCAGCAGATGCGGATTTTTCTGCGTCCCGTGCGTGTGAGCCGGAATTGATCGTCGTGGAAGGAGGGGATCGTCGCGTCGTCGCGGTATCCGGCATTGCGTCGACGAACTTCGAGGACCAAGAAACAACAGATTTAATTAATAATAATTAAATCCATATTGTTGTTTTAATCCACAAAGTAAATTTAAAAAAAAAAGAGCGCAACCCCCTACCTTGTCGCTGCCGATCAAAGGTTGTCGCGGGGTTGGATTGTCGCGGAAGAACGTCGTGGAAGAAGAATCGTCGGCGTCGCGGAACTTGGCGTCACGTCGTCGATTTCCGAGGGCTCGACGTTCTTCACGTTTCTCGCGTTCTTCGCGTTCTTCACGTTCTTCGCGAAGGAGGATGAAGAACACTTGGTTTCTGTCAAATCCTCTCAACGAACATTTTTCCAGAAGTTGTGCGTTGGTCTTATTTTATTATTACGCCAACAGATTGAAAACAGGTTAAGAAACGATTAAATTAATTCATAGAATTAATTCAACGAATAAAACCTCCCAATTAATTGGTGCATTAAAAAAGTAAGAAAACGCGTCAGTTGACTTTTATAATGACGGGTTTTTGCGGGTGCGTTACTTAGCGGAAAAGAAACGGTGGGGCTCGTGCGGGCCCCACCTCACAAATATCCTACCAAGAGGGTAGGATATTTTTGGATAGTACCCTATCCGCATCAACTCAGCTTAAGCAGATTTAAGTGGCTTTCAAGTGGCTTTAACTGAAATAAAAATAAAGTTGTCGCAACACTTTATTTTATTTCTTAACTTAAAGCCCAAAAATTAAAAACCACATCCGAGAAAACACAACTCCGGAAGAGGTGTTTCTAAGCAAATATCGGCGCTCCGATTCCACCGGTACCCTCAGAATTCGATTCCGAGCACCGGTTCAAAAGTTAGAAAAACTCGCTCGTTCGTTCACTGAACGTACCCAATCCAAACTTCAGAAAATGATTCCAGGCACACCGGGCCTCGAAATCAGGTGCCTTCAGAAACTGCGTTCTTGTAAAAATCCAAAGAAAATTAAGAAAAAAAAATTTCCTTGAATTTTTCGGGTCATTACAATAAAAATTATAAAAATATCTAAAACTAGTTAAATTATTATTGGATGATTTTATTTCAAACATGAGTATTCTTAACATCGACGTTAAAGATTTTTTTACTATTTTAAATTAAAAATATGTTTATAATAAAATAATATTTTCAAACTTCCCTAAAGTGCCCCTCCTCCCCCTTATAAAAATATATCACCTCTAACCCATTACTCACACCTATCAAGCCCCTTGGATCATCCTACCTCTACCCAATTAATCTACTTACATCCCTATACTCCTTCTATAAGGAATACCTTCGGTATAAGAGACTCCAAAAAAAATTTGGTTCAAACCAATGGGAGTTAACCGATATTAAGGTAACATCTTCTCTTAAGTTCTTTTATATTATTTTTATTATACAACCCGACAAAATCTTTTTATTCCATTATTTTATAACCTCAACAGTATCCTCAATATACTTGGTTGTTTTTATGAGAATTATTAGAACTACATTTACACACACCTCCCTGTAATGGTTAAAGAACATACAATTTCTGTGGACGGAAAACAACTACCTCACGAAACGATGATTGTCCAATTATATCCTACCACGTATCACAGAATCCATTATGATGGAACTATGTTTATATGTGTTATATATTATATTTATATTGTTTCTAATTTTATGTATTTTCCATTTATATCATACCTTTATGGTTTCCACAATGGGTAAATGCGATAATTTCATTTGAGGAAGTGCGGACTACTACCCCCTCAAAGTGATACGACTTGTTCATTCCATACGAAGAACGTATAATGAATGGAAATAATTAAATAATATATGATATTATACTTGAATTATAATATATATATTTATAAATACTTTTTCATTCCATTAAATATGAAATAGAAATTAATGTAGCATTTACGCGTACATACAGCTTATCGTCTCCATGAACTACACATTTCATATCTTATCTTCAAATGTTATGTACAATTATAAATTCATATATACTGGATATATATGATATATATGACATAAAATTCATGAATATTATTCTATAGATAATGGAATTTTTACCGCATGGATAATTTGAAATTATAACAATTTCATTTTTGACTCAAGTTACGAACATTGACAAAATGTCCAATATGAACTCAAATAATTGAATAATTGTTATAGAAAGGTAATAAGTGATATAAAAATAATAATAAACTTGAAATAGGTTCTTAATAAAGTATAAATTAAAATATGTTTATTATTTTGGATGAAAAAGGAACAAACTAGTAAAGTTGGATATGAGGTAAGGGGTTTCATATCTCACTTTTAATTATCATGAGATTTCTATTGTTCACCACTTATTTATTTAATGTTGTGTTTTTTGTACTTAAATTTGATATATATTATAATTATTTTATTTATATTCATGGTATTCTTTGATTCATTTGGTTTTCATTAACTTTTGGTCTTATGACTCGATTGATTTAGACATTGTAAGGTGTTTTCATCTGACTTTTTATTCCCATGAGATACATGTTTTATTTTCCCCTATTTACTTTGTGTGGTTTATTTAATACCCATGATTGTATTCTTTGGGTAATATACATTACCTTATGGATATTTTAATCTTTATTTTATGCTCCTTCATTCATGGGGCATATGTTTTGTATGTTACAAAATCGGAAAGGGAACCATTCACCGTACTCTTTTAGTCAAAGACTTCTTTTATGTCATGTCTTTTAATTTACTTTTTCTTATGTTGGGATATGTTCTTAAATATCCTTATTGATATAAATTTTATTTCCATGTGATGAAAGACCTTTTTCTCTCTCATAAACTCATTTTCTTGTATTTTAATGCGACACACTTAGGATGTCAAATTTCTGTAAAAGAATATATTAACCAACTTCCAATTCTTTGTGTTAGACTTATAATTTTTTATTATTTCTTTCTATGAATATGTGTGAATGACCTATTATTGGTTTACACTTAATTTCCACTTATATTGGGTGTATTCATTTTTGTCAAACATTATCATGTAATTGATTTGTCCTTAATCTATGGATAAGTTCTTTGAAAAGGACTTGATCTCAATTTAGATTCCATTGAGACGTATTACTTGTTATACATCAATTCACTTTTATATGGTGTATATACATCCCATTGACATGTTATATCATGAATATCCTTATTATCATGATATTATATGAATTGATTATTATTAATCCACAAAAATTTTAATTCAAGCGTCTCTCATTTGGTTATGAACTCTTTAACTAAAAAAGAATTGTAACTGTTTTAATGATTTAATCTTCTAAATCATTCTCATTAATGTCCATGTATTCAAAATGGTAATAAGTATTTAATTACATGGACATTAATGTTTTAAAATGTTAACACCTTTAGAGACTTTAGTTTGGTATGGGACACTTTGTCTCAAAAATCTATTTATTAAATGTTTTAAATGGTTTTGAAAATTGTTTGATAAAGCATTGATTATGTCAATATATTGAAATGATATATTGTCATTGGAATGTGGAAATTGTATCTTTAATTTATTTTTTTTATGTGTAATTAATATGTTATGGTTATTGGTCATTTTTCACATATACAGGTGGTTCTGTGATAAACCTTGGGTGGGTGAGCCCGAGATAGCTCTTCAAAGCTTTTGGTAATGTGAAATAGGTAAACGATAATGTTTCTACTAATAGATTTAGGTAATATACTATGATGAGTATTCCAACGTAAATCCCTATGTAGTAGTGATAGCTAAAATGTAAGTATGTTATGTATGCCACAAGTTACCTTTATAATTTATGATTTTTGTGTGTCATTCATAAATATTATGAGTTCCTAAGGTATGTTATAATTGAAAAGTATGGTTTCATTGATTTGTATTTATTTATGGGATAATGTTTTCTTTCATTATTTTATAACCCTTATTAAGACTTTTTTTATCATCCCATGGTTTTAAAATATTATTCACAGGACATAATGTGGAATAGGGTCATGTATGGGATCAAGGAAAAGCCATGCTTTCTAAAACATGGAAATAGACAAGTTTCGTTTTAAGAGTTATAATTTTATAATAAAATCGATACTGAGTAGTAGTTCCTACATGTAATTTTCAAGTTGATATGTAATAGTTATGGCCTAATTTTCTAAAACTATATACGTACAAGGATCATAAATGTGAATTAATCATTTAATTCTAGATTATGTAATGTTTTATGGCCGAGTCCCTATATTTGGTATCAGAGGTCGGTTTAGATAACATTAGATGTTGGAATTTTATTAAAGAATAAGTGACATAACCATAATTGTTAGAATATTGGAAGAAGACATTGTTTTTTAGATAAATATAATGATATTAAGATAACTTTAACATGTATGTTATAGTGTTTACCCTCCTCATAAGAGAGTATCTGATGATTTTACTAATATAATCACACTAAAATTTTGGTTTTAGGCAATGGATAGATCTACCAGGAATCATAGTAACAATGTATGTGATGAAAACTTGGAAGGTTTTCTGAATAACCAACTTAATGAAATGGGAGCTAAAATAAGAACTCTTGTGGTTATTCTCAACCATCTATCTGGATTCATGATCGACCACCAGAACCTTTGATATTTTTATAAGGAATAATATATGAAAGAAAAAAATACCTATGGATATTCAGGTAATAATCATAAAGGAATGTATATTAAAAATCCTATGTGTCAAGGATGTGGGAAGAAACACTTATAAACATACTTCAAAGGGACATGAAGATGCTATATATGTGGTAATGCAGGTCATAAAGAAAGAACCATCCATGGAAAAAGGAAGCATGCAGGTGTCTGCTCGAAAGGGAAAGAAGTTCTTTCTGAAGGATCAGTTGAATGTTTTAAATGTGGTGTTCAGGGTCATTATACAAGTAGATGTATAAGTCCCTAGCATTAAACCTTACTTAATCTTGACTTATTACAAGAATACAAATTGAGTATCTTTTCAGTTTTAGAGTTTTAGAGAATTAGATCATAAATCATGCATTACATTCCAAATTTAAACAAAGTGGTTACATAAAATATAGTACTCATTTTACCCATAAACGGATACATATTTAAAATAAAACATGGATTCTTTCATGACTCTTCCTTGAAACTATCATCACATCATGTACCTTTCCCTTGACATATGAAAAACATTTAAAAAACATGGGATGAACATAAAAAGCTTAGTAAGGGATATAAAATCACGAAATGAATACATTAGTCCATGTATGAAATCATAATTTACTCATAAAACATAAGAATTTTAACATACCTCATCAAATCATGAATAAATCATAGAAATCATAAGACATAAAGGTAACTTGAGGCATTCATTACATTCTTACGTAGGGAGTAACCCTCATGGTTAAATTTGGAATACCCATCACAGTATATTCCCTAAATCTCTTCAGAGAAACCATAGAGTTTAATCCCTTCATATTACCTAATGCATTGGAGAGATATATCAGGCTCACTTTCCCTTAGTTTATCACGGAACCACCCATCTTCATAACAATGCCCAAAAACCATAACATAATTGTATCACATAAAACATGCATAAAGGAAACATAAGATTTCCACATGTCAATCACAATATATCACTACAACACATTGATATAATAAAAACATTATGAACACCATGTCAAATACCAAGATAAAAGAAAAGTAAAACATCGTAATTATTTTTCATTTTTAAAAAAAGTTATGGCTTGTAGAGGAAGCCGAAACTCAAATAATGGTCACGACGGTAAAGAAGTCGTTGTCGCCACATATGTACGACATAAAAACATTCCTTTTGTCATTTAGTAAAACACTTTGTATAAAAAATATTCCAATTGAATATACATAAAAGTTAACGGGGTTTATACACCGTATAAAAGAAAGTTGTGTATAAAACAAAATATACCTCAACGAAAGGTGATTGAGACGAAGTCCCTTACCTCGGGTCTGACTTGACTCGATCACTCTTTAATCTTCTAAATAATAAACTAGAGTTAATTTCTACTTTATTAAGAACCTTTTTAATGTTCATTATTCCTTTTATATCACTTATTACCATGTTATGAACACGATGTAATTATTTAAGTTAATAATGGTCATTTTGTCGATCATTGGTACTTGAGTCAAAAATAAACTCTTTATAATTAATTTTTTTTTCATGTGGTACAATATAAATTATATCCAGAATTATATTAATGATTTAGATATCATATATATCATATATATCTAGTATATACATGAATTTATAATATTAAATAACATTTAGAGGTAAGAAATGAAATGCACCGTTCATGGAGATGGTAAGCCGTACGTACACATGAACGCTACTTTCATTTCTATTTCATATTTAATGGAATGAAATAATAATTATATAGAGGTATATTAGAATTCCAGTATAGTGTCATATGTAACACCATTAACCCCATCCTTTATATGTCCCACATATGGCATTAAAGAATCAAATCACTTTGAGGGGGCGGTAGTCCGCACTTCCTAAAATGAAGATATCGCGTTTACCCATAATGGAAACCATAATTGTATGCCATAAATGAAAAATACAGAAGCTTAAGTAAAACATAAACATATTATATATCACATATAAATACATTGATATCTTAATTTCCACCTTTGAAGGTGTTAAAATAATATTGAACAATCACCGTTTCGTGAGGCATAAATTCGCCATACACGGAAATAGAATGTTCTTTAACAATTAGATGTAGGTGTGTGTAAGTATAGCTCAAATCCTTATTATAATGAAATAATAGTATATTTAAGATACAGGTGTTGTTACAAAATAAATTAATAAAAAGATTTTAGGGGGTTGGATAAGCAAAATAAAACAAAAGAACACAAGTGAAGACATTACCTTGAAATCGGGTAACTCCCTTTGGTTTGAACCAAAAGGGTTTATTGAAGAGATTACTGCCTAAGGTAAGGCTTCTAGGTTGAGGAGAGGGATGTAGAGAGATAATATTAGCAGATCTTGGCCGAGCCAATGGCTTGAGATGTGTGGGTAAGGAGGTAGAGGTGGGTTCCTTTTATAAGAGGAGAGGAGGGGCACTCTTGGAAAGTTATAAAATGTTACTTTATATTAAAATGAGTTTCGTATTTTAAAGGTACCACACTGATATATTTAGAGGATAAAGTGATAAGGGTTAGAAATATACTCATCCAATAGGTATTTTACAAGTGTAAGTCTTAGATTTTACATTATCTTTTCATTTTATTTAAATCGTTCATTAATGAGCTAATCGTTGCATCATCATGGTGTCATACAAAATCTAATTTATTTAATGTGTAAAAATTATAATTAAATACTATGATGTAGGAAATATTTTTATCTTTAAAATGAATATTTATATTCCAAGAGATAATTTATATAGACAAAATTAAAATTGTTTTCCTTAGGTGTTACATACTTTGTTATATTTAACTTTCTTTAAAAATAAAAAGATAAAAAGTCACTATCACACAAAAGTGATTCCATGGGGTCCCTATGTTTGGCACATGGCATCCCATGATCAGACATGACACAAACAGTAGAATTAGGACACATGTTGGGGTAATTGTTTATTATTATGATATTATTTTATTATCCTTAACTACCCGATTACTAATTAATCAAGATAATTAAAGATAATTAACGTCATTACTATTCATAATGTCCAAAAACCAAAGAGTATTAACTAAATAATTTCCAACTTATGATTACAAATATTGAATCCATTTTACCGAATTACAAACACAGAAATTGCAATAATTAATTTAAAAATAATTCCCGTTGTTAAAACAAATAGCAGGTTTTTTTGAAACAATATCTATGAAAAGTTTGGTACTTGTTTATGCCCAATTAAAAAGTGAAATTAATACCAATGACCACAATTGTATTAAATGGTAAAAATATATTCTATTTATACTTTAAAACCAATTAAAAAGATAATATAACAATATAATTAAATTAGATGAAAAATTAGTTTTGATGTAAAATGCAGTATTTTTCACTATTCATTAAAAAATGAACATTGTCAGAAAAATACCAAAAATTTATCCAAAGTAAATTTCAATGTCCCAATCATAAAGAATAAGTTTATTTTGACAAATAGAGCTTATAAAATTGTCAAAAATTTGATTAAAAAATGGTTTGCCTTCAAAAGGCAGTAAAATAATCTTTTAAAAATATTAGTGTATTCCATGCTTAAGATTGGATTTATTCTCATTTTAAGCCTCTAAAACACTATCTAATTCATAAATAGACATAGATAATAATATCTATTATTCATTACTTACTTAGGATGTTACATCCTTCCCCCATTTAGAATATTGCGTCCCCACAATTTATTTACTTATTGAATAAGTGAGGGGTATTTATCCCTCATTGCATTTTCAGATTCCCATGTTCCCTCTTCACTCATGTGGTTTTTCCACAAAACATTTACTTGATGAATAAACTTATTCCGCTACACTTGCTATATGTGGTCAATAATCTGGACCGGTTGTTCCTCATAAGATAGATTCTCTTCCAGCTGAACTACCTCTGGACTCAAAACATGAGATGGATGTGGCGTGTACTTCCATAGCATTGAGACATGAAAAACATTGTGTAACTGAGATAAACTCGGAGGTAAAGCCACTCGGTATGCAACTGATCCAACTCTATATAGAATTTCATAGGTTCCAATGAACCTTGGACTCAGCTTTCCTTTCTTACGAAATCGCATAACACTTTTACATGGTGAAACTTTGAGAAAGACATGATCAATTACTTCAAAAGAGAGATCCTTCCTCATTTTGTCCGCATAACTTTTCTGCCTGCTCTGAGCTATTCTAATGCATTTCTGTATTAGCTGAACTTTTTCTGCCAACTCTTATACCTATTCTGGTACCATAAACTTCCTTTCACCAACTTCATCCCAAAAAGCTGGAGTTCGACACCGCTTTTCATATAATGCCTCAAATGGTGCCATCTGTATACTAGAATGAAAACTGTTATTATAGGAAAACTCAACCAAAGAAAGATGTTGGTCCCAACTTCCCTGATAATCCATCGAACAAGAACGTATCATATCCTCCAATGTCTGAATCATTCGTTCTGACTACCCATCTGATTGAGGATGAAAAGCTGTACTAAAATTTAATTCTGTACCCAATGACTTCTGAAATCCTTTCCAAAAGTTAGAAGTAAACCCAAGATCACGATAAGATACAATGGAGAGAGGAACTCCATGTAACCTGAGCATCTCTTTAAGATACAAACAGGAAAGATGATCTATGGAAAAATTATCTCGTATAGCAAGTAAATAAGCAGATTTAGTCAAGCGATCAATAATAACACAGACTGCATTATTACCTCGAGGTGTCTTCGGCAATCCCACAACGAATTCCATGGATATATTCCCCAATTTCCACTCTGGCACTGGTAAAGGATAAAGAATCCCTTTTGGTAACTACCACTCTTCTTTAACCTGTTGACAAGTCAAACACTTCACAGTAAAATCAGCAATATCTCTTTTCATTCCCTCACACCAGTAATACTCCTGAAGATCTCTATACATCTTAGTACTTCCTATATGAACTGAAAATGGAGAACTATGAGATTCACATAACAACTCTCTTCAACTGTGAATCACAAGGAACACACAATCTCTTCCGAAATCTCAAAACACAATCATTATCAATGTTGAATTCATGAAACTTACCCTTCTGAACCAGCTCTACCTTTTTCTGCAACTCACTGTCTTGCTTCTGTGCTTGCTTAATCCTGTCTGATAGAAAACATTTCACTGATACCTGAAACAAAAAAGAAGGAAATCCTACACCAACAACTTCTATGCCAAAGTTCATCAAATACTTATCCAAAGGATCATGTTCCAAACACAACATTTTTAATGAAGCATTACTTTTTCGACTCAAAGAATCAGCCACTTTATTTGCTTTTCCCCGATGGTAATGAATTGTACAATCATAATCCTTGATTAATTCTAACCATCTCCCCTGTCTCATGTTCAATTCTTTCTGAGAGAATATATACTTTAAAATTTTGTGATCAGTATATATTTCGCACTTTACACCATACAAATGATGCCTCCAAATTTTTAAAGCGGAAAAAACAACAGCTAATTCGAAATCATGTTTAGGGTAATTTACCTCATTATTTTTCAATTGATGTGAAGCATAAGCAATTACCTGATCATTCTACATTAGGATGCAACCAAGTCCTTTCAATGAAGCATCACTGTAGATAACAAACTCCCCATTCCTAGAAGGTAGTGCCAAAATTGGAGCATTCACCAATCTTGTTTTCAGTTCCTGAAAACAATCATCACATTCTTTTGTCCAGATAAACTTAACACCCTTCCGAGTTAGCTTAGTCATTGGACTAGACAACTGGGAAAAATTTCTAACAAACCTTCGGTAATAGCCTGCCAAACCAATAAAGCTACGAATCTCAGTTACATTTGTGGGTCTTGGCCATTCTTCAACAACCATTATTTTTGCAGGATCACCAGTTATTCCATCTTTAGAAACAATGTGACCAAGGAAGGAAATTTGTTGCAACCAAAACTCACAATTGATGAATTTCCCATACAATTTTTTCTCTTTTAAGGTTTTAAAAATAACCCTTAAATTACTTTCATGCTCCTCTTTACTTTTAGAGAACACCAAAATATCATCAATGAAAACAACCACAAACTTATCCAAGAACTCATGGAAAATTATATTCATAAGTTCCATGAATACAAGAAGTGCATTGGTTAGCCCAAAAGGCATAACTAAAAATTATTAATGGATATATCTTGTATGAAACTCAATCTTCGGAACATCTGCTTCCTTTACCTTCGGCTGATGATACCCTGATGTCAGGTCAATCTTTGAAAAAAACTGAGCTCCCTGGAGCTGATCAAACAAATCATCGATATGAGGCAAATAATATTTGTTCTTAAAAGTGATGTTATTCAAGGCTCTATAATCAATGCATAGTCTCAGTGAACCATCTTTCTTTTTATCAAATAAAATAGGATCACCCCATGGTGATGTGCTAGGTCGAATGAAACCTTTCTCTAATAAATCGTGCAATTGATCCTTCAATGCTAAAAGTTCAATTTGAGCCATTCGTTAAGGGGGTTTTGAAATTTGATTAGCATCGAGAACTAAGTCAACAGTAAATTGAACTTCCCGATATGGTATTATTCCATGCAAATCATCAGAAAAAACATCAGGATACTCACACTAGTGCAGAAAACGTTATTTACGTCACCATTTTTTACGTCGGTTATATATAACCGACGTGATAATATGTGAAACGTGGTTTTTTACGTCGGTTATTTCATAACCGACGTAACAAATGCAGTGTGTAGATTTTTAACGTCGGTTATTTTAATAACCGACGTTACAAATCGCGCGTGTTTGGTTTTTACGTCGGTTATAAATTAACCAACGTTAAAACTCAAAGCACTGGGGGTTTTTTACGTCGGTTATTTTATAACCGACTTAAAAATGCGTAGATATCTCATTTTTTACGTCGGTTATCAAATAACTGATGTTATAAATTTAAAAAATAGTTTATAATGTCGGTTATTATATAACCGACTTCATAAAACATTTAAAAAATTAAAGCCCCGTGGACTGTCTTTTACGATTTTTCGATTGACAGTCCGCCAGCTCGTCTCTCTCGCGCGGTAAAACCTAATCGGCTCATCGATCGACCTACATTAAACTCATCTTGGCTTCATCATTTATCTTCTTTACTCCTCTCGGATCTATCATCTCAACTCACAACACTCAAGTAAGCCTTCCACGAATTTATTTCGTTCGTTTTTTTCACGGATAGTCTATAATTATGTTTTGCGATTTTTTTGTTTAAACTAGGTTAGATTCTTCCATTTCGAACCCTATTACATCTTTTCGAATATCGTTGGTTTTTTATTTCCTAACCATCCACAATGAATACCATGTTTTCTATTCCTTTTATTGAAGGGTGTTCAATAAGATATCATAGATAAAATGATTGAGAAAATTATTGGCTAAACTATATACTCATTATTTATATGGTTTCAATACCATATAATCATTGAATTGTATCTACCAAGAAATTTATTTAGTATCATTTGGAACCCATTTATATTACATGGTATTATCATCTTTATTGATTGAATTATAAATTTTTTATTTATATGATTCGATTTTAAATGGATATTAAAGCCATTTTCCATGTATTCTTTGTGATATAATGATTATTGATTTTATATCTCACAGATACGTATGGATGTTGAATGGTGAGGTCATATATCATCATCCACTTCATTGATTTTGTTTTATATCTCATAAGATAGTAAGGTGTGGATATAATGAGTTTGTTCAAAATGGCATGGGAATAATATTTTTTCACACATGTTAATGTGTGGACATAATATGTGGACATAATGAGTTTATTTGATGTAGGTTTTTCTTTTTCATGGATTACTTCATAAAGTGGTCTTGGTTCATTTGATTTTGTGTTTCCTTTGACACCATCCCCCCTTAATGACTATGATCTCTCATTGCCAAGTTTTTCTCTAATTGTTCTCTCATACACCTTTTGGAGTTGATGGTTGATTACAAACATATTTATTCAAAAATTTAAGCTGGATTATATGCATTTTTTAGGATTATATTGCTGTTTTATGCCACTTTATTTACTATTCTATCCAATACTAAGACGCTTTCTAGTAAGAAAAATTTCATAAAAAATACGATTGGACACTTTATCATATTTCATGAAACGCTTAAAAAAATGTTATATCAAAGATGTGGAAACGGGTGGTGTCCGGGGGGGGGTACAAGGGGGTGGGTGGGTGTGAGTAGCTGTCCACGTGGGTAAGGGCCTGTCCATAGGGTTTTGGGGGTTGTCCGGTGGGGTGGGAGGCTATCTAGAGGGTTAGGGGGTGTCCAGGGGGGTGTTCAAGGGGTAGGGGTGGGGGTGGTGTCCAGGAGGGGTGGGGGGTGCTGTCTAGAGGGGTGGGGGGTTTTCCGGAGGGTTGGGGGGTGTCCAGGGGTGGTCCAAGGGGGTGGGTGGGTGTGGGGGGCTTTCCAAGGGGTGGGGGGCCTGTCCAGAGGGTTTTGGGGGTTGTCCGGGGGGTGGGGGTGATTCTCAGGTTTACTCCATTTTCTCCAATTTTCTGTCAACTATGTAGGCGTCATGGTTTTCTTTGATTCAATGAAATTTATAACTGTTATATCTAACTATATTTTGTTTTAAAAATAATATTCAAGCATATTTTTTTAAATACCCATAGATTTGTTTTATATTTTAAATTGTTTTACATTCAAATTATGATTTTTTCATATAAACATATATTTGTCTTATCTTAAAAATATATATTTTTGTTGATATTTGTTTTAGGTAATAATGAGTCAAAGTTGGATTATGGCACATCGAATGAGCAATGAATTTGAGGAAGGTGTTGATGCATTTTTGGAATTTGGAAAACGAAATGTTCCAAGTAGTGACATTTTTTTCTGTCCATGCCTGAAATGTTTGAATATGAAGAAGTTGAAAAGTAGAGAGGGAAAAGATCATCTGATTTGTCATGGTTTTAATCCGAGTTACAACCCTTGGATTTGGCATGGTGAAACTAGACGGAATGTCACTGATGATGATGATTCACAAGATGGTAACTCCGATGGAATTGAAGAAATGATTCGCGATATTGTAGTAGAACAAATTGAGATAGAACCGACAGTTGTGCGTCTATATGGTGATGCTGAAAAACCATCATATCCTGGTTGTACAGATTTTACGATTTTGTCGATGGTGTTAAGATTGATTAACCTGAAGGAGAAACATGGATGGAGTGACAGAAGTTTTACAGAGCTGCTACAATTGATGAAAGCCATTCTTCCAGAAGATAACGATCTTCCAGATTCACATTATAACTCCAAGAAAATATTATACCCGATGGGATTAGGATACAAGAAAATACATGCCTGTCCGAATGACTGCATTATATATAGGAAGGAATATGAATTTCTGTTAGAGTGTCCTAAATGTGGGACATCACGGTATAAGGTGAAAGAAAAATCACAGGCTGGTGTAGAGATTAAAAAGCTCCCTTCAAAGGTATTTTGGTATCTTCCTATAATTAATCGTTTCAAACGTTTATTTGCTAATTCACATGATGAAAAAAGGTTAAGATGGCATGCTGAAGAGCGGGTATGTGATGGAAAAATACGTCATCCAGCTGATTTTCCACAATGGAAGAAAATTGATGCGCAATATTCTACATTTGGAAATGAAATTAGAAATCTCAGACTAGGGTTGTGCACAGATGGAATGAATCCATACCGAATATTCAGTAGCACACATAGTTCATGGTCTGTTTTATTGGTAATTTACAACCTCTCTCCTGAAGTTTGTATGAAGCGCAAATATGTCATGTTGTGTACAATGATCTCTGATCCAAAGCAACCTGGTAATGATATTGATGTTTACTTGTCACCGTTGATTGATGATTTGAAACTGTTATGGGCTGATGATATTAGGGTGTATGATTCTTATAAAATGGAATATTTTCAACAGCATGCAGTGCTTCTATTCACTATAAATGACTTCCCAACGTATGGAAATTTGTCTGGATACAGTGTTAAAGGGCATAAATCATGTCCAATTTGTGAACAACAGACGTCATATTGTCAATTGCATCATGGGAGGAAAACAGTGTACATGGGTCATCAAAAGTTTTTTCCTATGGAACACCCTTATAGAGGACTAAAAAAGGCATTAAATGGCTCACAATAATTTGATACTACTCCAAAACCTTTATCCCCTGATCTATATTTTGAGAGGGTGAAAAACCTTGACGTGACATTGGGGAAGACACAGAAATCTGGTAATGATAGACATATTTGGAAGAAAAGGTCAATTTTTTTTGAGTTACCATATTGGAGGTATCATAAAGTTAAACATAATATTGATGTCATGCACGTGGAGAAGAATATCTGTGATTCTTTGATTGGAACGTTGTTAGATATTAAAGGAAAGACTAAAGATGGGTTGAATCCAAGATTAGACTTACTATCAATGGGAATACGTTTGGATTTAGCTCCCACTCCTAAAGGAAGACAAACATTTTTTCCCCCGGTATGCCATACATTATCGAAGAGGGAGAAAATTAGCTTCTGTCAGTGTCTTCACGATACCAAAGTGCCTCAAGGTTATTCTTCTAATGTAAAAAATTTTGTCTCATTGAAGGACTTGAAGTTGATAGGTATGAAATCACATGATTGTCACGTCATGATGTAACAAATTCTACCAGTTTCATTGTGTGGAATATTTCCCATTCGTGTCAGAAAGACTATAATGAAGTTGTGTTATTTTTTCAATTCAATTTGTAACAAGGCGATTGATGTGAATTCTTTGAACATTTTGGAAAAGGATGTAATTTTTATACTTTGTCAATTAGAAATGTATTTTCCTCCAACTGTTTTTGATATAATGGTGCATTTAATGATTCATCTGGTTCGAGAAATAAAGCTTTGTGGACCTGTATATCTTTGTTGGATGTATCTGTTGACCTCACCTATTTTGATAATCTCAATCATGTATTCATATGTGTTGAAAATCCCAATTATGTTTTCATTCTCTATGATATTTTTAAGTATCATTGATCTATACTTTAATTCTTTCAAATCTGTTATCAAACCAATAATAATCTTTAAAATAGTCCTTGGAATATGTTAATACTCATTTATCCATGTTCATACAAGTTATAAATTGATTCTAACACAATCGGATGTGTTCTGCATAAAACAGATAAGTAATCTGCCTATAGCTACTGATAAAGAGCTACCGGTACCCAGTCTACCGATAGACTTAGTCTACCGACAGACAGAGTCACCGATATACTTAACACAGAGCTACCGATGTGCTTATAAATGTAAGCTACTGACTTACAGACAGCTACTGATACAAATATAGAGCTACCGGTGTAAGTATAAATAGCTACCGATGGAATAAGAGCTACCGACGCATGGAGCTACCGACGCATGGAGCTACCGACGCATGGAGCTACCGACGCATGGAGCTACCGACGCATGGAGCTACCGACGCATGAAGCTACCGACGTATGGAGCTACCGACGCATGGAGCTACCGACGCATGGAGCTACCGACGCATGGAGCTACCGACGCATGGAGCTACCGATAAACAAATTCACCGATACAAGCATATACCAACCGACGCATAGAGCCACCGATAGAGTCAATGCAACCAATGACACTAAGCTACCGATGTCCAAGCTACCGATGGTGATTACCTACCGATCACTCGACTCACTGTTTGAATTTCTTTATTTCCTATCTTTATTTAATCTATCCAACGGTCATATCATGTACATTTTAATGATTTGTCAAATATCTGATAAAGGTTGTCGGATGTCAGGAATCCGTACCTCGTACCTTCAGAAAGGAAATATTTTCTGTCCCCTGTTGCACGTGACATAAATACAAGAAGACTCTGCTGAAGAGAATAGAGACAACACACACAAAGACAAGGAAGACATACGACATACTCAAGAAGAGCTCTGTGCATACAAGAAGAACCAAGCAAGACAAAATCACATATACAATCAAGACAACTCAAGAAGAGTTCTGTGCATACAAAAGAATATCGAAGAGCTTCATCGACTACATTTTCACTGTCTATGAACCTGGAGCATACGACACTCTGTTTCTCAAACAGAAACGAAAAGAGGACTCAGACTCACTTCTGATCGAATCTAAAGGAGTCCGGAGCTACACTGAAATCACCAGAACCACTTCTAAACTCTACATCTCTTGTTCTGTGATTTATTATTATACTTTTCGAGAAGTGTGTGTTATCTACTGTATCTAACACATACACTATCTCCTGTACTTAAACTGGAGGATTTGTAAATCCTTACCAAACTCTTTCATTCTTTCTTTCCCACGAATAACAGTGGTAGAGGTCGTGTGTGACCTGGACAGCTGGGTGCTGTTGTACTGTTTCCCACGAAGAACAGTGGTAGAGGTCTTGGACCTGGACAGTTGTAAACTGTTGAACCCCGATCCAGGGTGTGGATCATTTTTTATATAAACTTTTGAGAGGACTAAGTCTCGGCTTGAGACTGAACCTCTTGGTTACATTTGTTGTGCCATCTCTTTCAAAGTTTTATTCCGCTGCAAATCACTTTAAAACCAATACTGTTTTTAAAGTCACTTTGATAATTAAATTAGCAAGTGTTTATGTTAAGTATAGATTAGTAAGTTAGTTTCAAAAGATAATCACACACTCCTGTGTTGATTAACTGGGAATTAATCAATCCCTTGAGAATCTAACAGAACCTCTACTTTAATATAAATTCACTACAGTTTAATTTATTATTTTATTTGGGGGTCTTTAAGACACTGTTTTTTAAATACAGAAATTTTAATTGGTACTCAATTCACCCCCCTCTTGAGTAAACCACTCTGACCAACACTTGGTATCAGAGGATCGAAAATACTTTCTAAAAGTACTCTACTTTTGAACTGTGATTTTGGTTGTATTTTAAAGTTCTTAAAATTTCTGTTATATCTAAATTTTTATCTCTTTAATATTTTCTCATCATGGACAATAGACTTGAGGGTGCTGCTACTAACCGACCACCTTTCTTCAATGGAACTAATTATGCTCAGTGGAAACTGAAAATGAAAATTCATCTAGAAAGCATAGGTTTTGATATTTGGACTGCTATTGAATCAGAATACAAAATTCCCACTACTGCTAGATCTACTTGGGATGAACCTACAAAGACTGCTTACAATAACAACTGTAAAGCTATGAATGCCTTGTACTGTGCTCTAGGAGATGAAGAGTTTAATAGAATTTCTTCATGTAAAACTGCATATGAAATTTGGGATACCTTAGCTGTTTCTCATGAAGGAACAACAAATGTTAAAGAAATGAGATTGAACACTTATACTATCAAGTATGATAATTTTAAAATGAAGCCTGACAAACCCATTTCTGACATGTATCTCAGGTTCAATGAAATTGTCAATACAATGATCTTGCTGGGAAAGGATGTCTCATCGAAGGAACAAATTATGAGAATTTTGAGATGTCTACCTGATAGATGGAGAGGCACATCTGTCTCAATCAGAGAATTATGTGACATTGCTGCTCTACCTGTCAAGGAACTAATTGGCAAGCTGATGATGTATGAAGAAGAGCTTAAAGTGAATAAAGAGGAAGAAAATGAACCTCCAAGAAATTCTGTCGCTTTCAAATCCTTAACTTCAAAGAATAAGGACAAATAAAAGCTTCAAGCTGTAGTTGAAAGTTCAAGTTGTGAAGACAGTGAAAGTGATTCTGACAGTGATGCTGAGATGGATCACATTGCTAGAAGATTTAAGAAATTTTATAGGAAAAAGAAGTTCTTCAGAAAAACGAATTATAAGGGTAAGTATGATCACCAAGGTAAATGGAAAAAGTATTGGAAGAAGAATGACAAATCAGATGATGTTTTCTGCTATGAGTGCAAGAGAAAAGGACACATTAAAGCCGACTGTCCAAAGATGAAGTATAAAAAGAAATATGAATATAAGGACAATAAGTTTAAGAAAGCCATGAAGGCTACTTGGAGTGCTTCTGAGGATAGCTCTACTGAATCTGAAAGCTCTGAAACTGAACACAAAAATAAGGCAAACATGTTCTTTATGACAAACACTTCTCAGGTAACTGCTGAAACTCCTGCCTTAAATTATTATTACTCTGGAGATAATGCAGAATCTGACTCTGATTCTGGAACAATGTCTAAAAATGAATTGTTTGAGTACTGTAATATGCTGGAAGAGACATGTAATGAACTTAAGGATAAATACAATGGTTTAAAGAAACAGCATGCTTTAAGTGTTAAGCATAAATCTGATCTTGATATAGAGAAGGAGAAAAATGCTCAACTGTTAAAAGAAAACACTGAACTGAAACTATCTAATGAGCAACTCAAGAAAGACTTAGAGAAGTTCACCAATGGAAAAAATACACTAACACAGATGCTAGGAAAGCAAATAGCACCTAAATATACTACTGGTATAGGATACCAACCTGGACAAAGGAAAATTGCCAAAACTAGATTCATTTCTAAATCTGGACAGAATGAAGGTAATTCTGGAACTTCATATGCTTCAACCAGTTATATACATAGCTATGGATCTAATAAAGTTTATATTTCAAAGCATATCAATTCTACAAATTATATGAGACCCATTAGACAAATATGGGTACCTAAAGTGTTATTGGCTAACCTGTCTGGACCCAAGAAAATCTGGGTACCAAAATCATCTTCCATCTGAATCTGTTTTGTAGGGAACTTGCTTAAAGAGCTCCTGTAAAGAGACCTGGTATTTGGACAGTGGATGTTCAAGACATATGTCAGGAGATTATTATTGTTTCAAGAGTTTAATAAAAGTTGATGGAGGCTTTGTCACCTTTGGTGACAACTCTAAAGGAAAAATCATCGGCCTAGGCCAGATTGGTAACACTGATTCAATTCTGATTTCTAAAGTTTTATTTGTTGATGGCCTTAAATACAATTTATTAAGTATTTCTCAGTTATGTGATGATGGTTTTCATGTTAAATTTGAAAATGATTCTTGCAATGTTTTTAATTCTAAGAATGTTTTGGTATTTTCTACCTTAAGAAATGAAAATGTTTATGCTGTTAATCTGAATTCTTTAGCTAAGAAAAATATTACTTGTTTGAATGCTTTTCATAAAGAATCTTGGCTATGGAACAGAAGATTGGGACATTGCAACATTCAGTCACTTAGAAAACTCTCTAGAAAAAACCTAGTTAGAGACCTACCTAAATTAGAATTCCCAAATGATAGAGTGTGTAACCCCTATCAAAAGGGAAAACAACACAAAGTTTCTTTTAAATCAAAGAAAGAAGTATCAACTTCTCAACCACTTGAATTGGTTCACATGGATTTGTTTGGACCATCAAGAATTTCTAGTTTAAATGGGAAGCACTATGTTTATGTTCTTGTAGATGACTTTTCTAGATATACTTGGGTATATTTTCTAGCTCACAAAAGTGAGGCCTGTTCTTCTTTTGTTAAATACTCTAAATCTGTAGAGAACCTTAGTGGACTTAAGATTAAAACTTTGAGAAGTGATCATGGTCGTGAGTTTGAAAATCAAGATTTTGAATCTTATTGCTCACACAATGGCTATACTCATAACTTTTCTGCCCCTAGAACACCCCAACAGAATGGTGTAGTAGAAAGAAGAAACCGAACCCTTCAAGAAATTTCTAGAACCATGCTCAATGAATATGACCTGCCTATTTATTTTTGGACTGAAGCTGTTAATACAGCTTGCTATGTTATTAATAGAGTCTTAATTAGACCTGTTCTTAAGAAAACCCCTTATGAATTGTGGAAAAATAGAAAGCCTAAGTTTAATTACTTTAATGTTTTTGGTTGCAAAGTATTTATTCTGAATACTAAAGATAATCTGGATAAGTTTGCTTCCAAAAGTGATGAAGGAATTTTTCTGGGTTACTCTATTTCAAGTAAAGCCTATAGAGTATTCAATAAGAGAACTAAATGTATGGAAGAATCTGTTCACATCAAATTCGATGAAACTGATCCACATGAGCCTAAAACCTCTCTTGAAAATATTGAAGAAGACTTATTTGTTCTGGACATTAATGATAAATCTAAAGAACCTGTTATCAAAACATCCAGTTCTGGACTTTTTCCAGAATCTGCTTCTGTTGAACCCGAACCTATAGATGAACCTGAAATTTCTAGTCCAGCCTTTACCAGATCAACGAGGATTCTAAAGAATCATCCTTTAGAAGCTGTTGTTGGTAATCTTGATAGAGGAACACAAACTAGAGCTTCTCTAAGAAACCAGGTTGAACATCAAGCTTTTCTTTCACAGCTAGAACCCAAAAATATCAATGATGCTATCAATGATGAATTCTAGGTAATAGCTATGCAGGAAGAATTAAATCAGTTTGAAAGAAAAAAAGTCTGGGAATTAGTTGACAGACCTAAGGACACCTTGACAATAGGCACAAAATGGGTTTTTAGAAATAAAGTAGATGAATCTGGAAATATAGTCAGAAACAAAGCTAGAATAGTTGCACAAGGATATA
Organism: Viscum album; assembly: GCA_963277665.1. Classification (NCBI taxonomy): domain Eukaryota; kingdom Viridiplantae; phylum Streptophyta; class Magnoliopsida; order Santalales; family Viscaceae; genus Viscum; species Viscum album. The sequence continues at coordinate 307,988,350 of OY728166.1, forward strand.
GTCAAGAAGAAGGTATAGACTATGAGGAAACTTTTTCACCTGTAGCTAGACTAGAAGCCATTAGGATTTTACTTGCATATGCTGCACATCTGGATTTCAAGTTATATCAAATGGATGTGAAAAGTGCATTTTTAAATGGTTTTATAATTGAAGATGTTTTTGTAGAACAACCACCTGGATTTACTAACCCCCATTTTCCAAATCAAGTTTTTAAACTTTCTAAAGCTTTGTATGGTTTAAAACAAGCTCCAAGATCTTGGTATGATAGACTTAGCAATTTCCTTATCTCAAATGGTTTTACTAAAGGGATTGCTGATCCAACTCTTTTCATTAAAAGAATTTCTAAAGATGTTTTAGTTATACAAATATATGTTGATGATATTATTTTTGGATCTTCTAAACACTCTTTATGTACTGATTTTTCAAAAAGTATGAAAAATGAATTTGAAATGAGCTTAATGGGAGAACTTAAGTACTTTCTTGGATTTCAAGTATTTCAAAATGAAAATGGTATTATTTTGAATCAAAGTAAATATACAAAGGATCTTTTAAAACGTTTTGGTCTGGATAGTATCAAGGAAAGTGAAACTCCTATGAGTACTACCTGTAAATTGGATGCAGATGAAACTGGGAAACCAGTTGATCAAACAAATTACAGAGGTATGATTGGTAGTTTACTTTATCTTACTTCTAGTCGACCTGATATTATGTTTAGTGTGTGTATGTGTGCTAGATTTCAAGCTAATCCAAAATAATCTCATTTGCTTTCTGTTAAAAGAATTTTTAAATATCTCAAACACACGGTTAACTTAGGTTTGTTTTACCCAAAAGGAAAATCCTTTGAGTTAATGAGTTATTCAGATGCTGACTTTGCTGGTTGTAAGTTAGATAGAAAAAGCACATCAGGAACATGCCATTTGCTTGGAAAATCCTTAGTTTCTTGGTGTAGTAAGAAACAGAACTCAGTTGCATTATCTACTGCCGAAGAAGAATACATAGCTGCTGGTAGTTGCTGTGCACAAATTCTGTGGATGAAACACACTCTTTTGGACTATGGATATGTTTTTAAACATGTTTCAATCAACTGTGATAACACCAGTGCAATAAACATCTCTAAGAATCCTGTATCTCACTCTAGAACCAAACACATAGATGTAAGACACCATTTCCTAAGACATCACTATCAAAAAGGTGATATTTCTCTTGAATTTATTGGCACTGAACATCAATTGGCTGATATTTTCACTAAACCTTTAAGTTCGGATAGGCTAAGTTACATAAGACACGAATTGGGAATGTTTAATCACAACCGATGTGAAAATCCTCACTGATGTGAAATTCTCACCGATGTTGAAATTCTCACCGATGTGAAATTCTCACCGATGTGAAATTCTCACCGATGTTGAAAATTCTCACTGATATTGAAATTCTCAGCGATGTGAAATCCTCACCGATGTGAAAATTCTCACCAATGTTGAAAATTCTCACCGATGTTGAAATTCTCACCGATGTGAAAATCCTCACCGATGGTGAAACTCACACCGATGCAATATTTTAAAACTTTTGTCTGCCGCCAAGAATATGAATCGTTTTATTTTGTTTTATTTTACTCTATTTTAGTCGTTTATTTGGAATTCCTAAATGATAAAAACTAAGTCTAAGCCACTTCTTACCTCACCGAGATCATAATCTCTCACCTTCGAACCTTAGCTCCCAAATCGGCCAAGAACCCTAAACCCGCGATGGAAAAAACTAAGATTCCTACTGTCAGAGAAGAAAGTGTAGAACCAAATGCTAGGAAGCAGAAGACACAACATAAAGCCAGTGTTAGTGAAGTCAGAACTAGATCGGGAAAGCGACAAGTGAATCCTCACTTGCAGAATAGAGACATAGTAATCGAGAAGGAACTGTGCGTGGAATGGCTACTGCCTAGTAAATCGTTAGTACTCGAGATTCTGGAGGACCAGAAATGGGTGGATTGTTTCTCGAATAACAATGGCCCATACTACCCGAAGTTGGTAAAACAGTTCTACGAATTTGTAACCTTCGAGAAGTCTGAAAATGAGAATCGGGTAAGCTCGTTTTAAAATGGAAAAGAGATGTCTTTTTCTTCAGAAGAGTGAGCTGAGTGTTTGAAAGTACCACATGAAGGTGTCTCTGGGTATGTATCAAGAGCAATGCCACCTAGTAGTGACATCTTTGATTATGAAACCAACTTAAAAGAACTGACCGGTAATGGAAATCAAAGGCAAGTGGTTGCTACTGAAATGGATGGAGAGAATCGACTGATCTTCAAGTTTGTTCAGCATGTGTTGATACCGAGGCGAGGAGATTTTGCAAATCTGAGATATAAAGATATCTATCTTCTTCATCTGCTAAGACATGGTGTAAAAATCAATCTGTGCAGATTGTTAATGATTCAAATGGAAGACATGATTAGACCAAAGTCAAAGACTAATGATTTATTCTTTGCCAAGCTGATTTCAGTAATGATAAAAGTGAAAGGAATAGCTGAGTCTCAGGATGAGACAGTTGTAGTCAGGAATAATTTCTGCATCACCTCGACTATTTGTAAGTACATGAAAATTAACTGGAACCCATGGAAGAGAGCATGGGTCAGTGATGATCATAAGATATATGATAGGTTTAATCCTGTGGATCATCCCTCAAGACCAAAGGATATGAGAGATCCAAGTCTGAAACCTGATGAAGAGGAAACTGTTTATAGTGATGAAACAGAAGAAGAAACAGAAGAAGAAGAAACTCCTATGGATGTTGGAGGAGATCCAGACTTGCCCCCAAGTCCTGTTGCAGAATTGGTTTATTCTAGGAAAGGAAAGGTAGAGGAAATTTTGTCTACTAATGAGGAAGACCAGTCTGTGCCTCACCAAGAAGAAGAGGAAAAGGAGAATGTATCTGAATCACCTGCTTCTGGTAGTTTAAGTATGAGTCCTTTGATTGGAAACTCAGCTATGCCGACTGCTGAAGTAGAAAGAGATACAGAAGAAGCTGTACCTGTATCAGAAGATCTTCTAAATGCTGCACCGATGGAACTTGTAGTAGAAGATTCTGATGAAGAGAATCCAGCACTGAATGCTGTTGTGATACATGAGAATGCACCCATTGAGGTGGAGCATAAATCTGTTCTTGGAAATGTTACAGTAGCTGTTGAGCTTGGAGACTGGGTAGAAGACCCAGGGTTTATAGTCTGTGGATTGGATTATCCGGATTCTGATAATGAAATGTCTGTGAATAGACCGAAGACAAATTATGATCTTGCTTCTGAGTTGTTTCCCGATGATGTGGTCAGATTTCATGATCTGAATAAGCTAAAAGAGGACATCAAAACCAGTTTTGTTGAAGAAGTGAAGTTAATGGAAACCTCCCCTGCATCCTCAATTAATTCAATAATGACTGATTCAGTAGTTAGTTTGGCCTCAGCAAAGGGATCTGCTGCAGTTGTTTCATATGATTTTGTCTCTAAATCTGATCTTGAATCCATGAAGAATGAGCTGAAAGAATCATTCAGTGTATCGGTTGCTGAGATGAAGCAAAGCTTTAATGAAGAAATGAAAATGTTAGAGAGATCCTTCGAGCTATCTCTGGCTTGTAATTTATCTTCTTTTATGTCTGAGCTTTTGGAAGAAGTGAAAGAGTGCCAGACTCAGTCTTCTAGAATCGAAGCAGATCTTGAAGCTCTCAAGACATCAGTTGTTGCTTTGGATTCTTATATGAGCTCCAAGTCTCAAGCTGACAAGGACCTAGCTTATGTGAAGAGTGTAGTAAGCCAGTTTGTCTCGGTGTTTGAAAGTTTCAAAACCTCAGTGAAGGATCATGTTCAATTACAGGACTCTCAAGTTCAAAGCCTAATCAGTGGTTTGTCTAAGAGTTTCAAAGAAACTGTTTCCTTCTCTCTTGGCCCTCTCACATCCAAACTATTAGTTGACCTGAATCAAGTTCGAGCAATGTTGAAGGAGGAGATTGGTTCGATTTCAACCATTGGATCTGTGGACTCATCAGAGTTGAGCCGAGTGGTGCTTTCTACAAGAGGTTCTGCTAGAGAAATAATGAAGATTGTTCAAGATTATATGAGAGAAGCCTCTGCCTCTCAGGAAGACATAAAGAGCAAAGTGGACCACTACTTCACCAGAATTTTCACCAAGCATCAACTCGATCACCACTTTAAGCTGATGTTGGAAAATATGAAGCTACCCCCAATAACTCAAGCTTTTAGAGAACAAGTGAGCAAACTAAGAGAATTGACTCCTGCCTTGGAGAAATTCATGGAGAACAAAGATGATTTCATCTCTGCTATGGAAAGAGGAGGAGGAATTATTATGGATTTTAGAAATCTGTTGCTGCCCTTCTTGCATGTTGATGCCAGACCAGTCATCATACCTCCTGCTTTGCCTGCTTCTGCCTCAGCTGCTTCTACAGTCCAGCTGACTCCTGCTCAAGCTATTCGAAGCCTCACACCTATGATCACCCAAATATCTTCAACCTACAGGCCTGACTCTGTGTCAGTGGCCCAGCCTCCTTTGATCCTTTCTGGCATTCCAAAACCTTCACCTGAATCCTCACCACCCGAACCTTCTTCTGATCCCAAAGGAAAATCTCACGTGGAAGAGGTGGAATGATCCAGTGGCCAGGATTTTTGATAGGAATTCATTTGTATTCTGTTTCTGTACTTTCTGACTGCTCTAATACAGAAGAACTCTTTTTTACTTCTCATGTTTTAATTATCTCCTATATATATTCTTTCCCACTTTTTCATTATCACAAAGGGGGAGAACAAATTGAGAGAATGAGAAATATTTTTCAATGGAGAAAAATAAGGAATAATGGGGAGAACAAAATGAGAGAATGAGAAATATTTTCAATAGAAAAAAATAACCTTCTTTTCAATTTTATCTCTGATATTATTATGTTTCTTTTTACCTTCGGTACCTTATGATTGTTACCTCTGATAACTTATGTCTGTATCATACTATTTCTATTATCTCTGATGCTGTTTTCTCTGAGAAAATTGAATTCTATATTATACTCTTTACTATTATATTTTCACTATGTTAAATGCCCATATCATAAATTGTGATTATCAAAAAGGGGGAGATTGTTGACCTCACCTGTTTTGATAATCTCAATCATGTATTCATATGTGTTGAAAATCCCAATTATGTTTTCATTCTCTATGATATTTTTAAGTATCATTGATCTATACTTTAATTCTTTCAAATCTGTGATCAAACCAATAATAATCTTTAAAATAGTCCTTGGAATATGTTAATCCTCATTTATCCATGTTCATACAAGTTATAAATTGATTCTAACACAATCGGATGTGTTCTGCATAAAACAGATAAGTAATCTGCCTATAGCTACTGATAAAGAGCTACCGGTACCCAGTCTACCAATAGACTTAGTCTACCGACAGACAGAGTCACTGATATACTTAACACAGAGCTACCGATGTGCTTATAAATGTAAGCTACTGACTTACAGACAGCTACCGATACAAATATAGAGCTACCGATGTAAGTATAAATATCTACCGATGGAATAAGAGCTACCGACGCATGGAGCTACCGACGCATGGAGCTACCGACGCATAGAGCTACCGACGCATGGAGCTACCGACGCATGGAGCTACCGACGCATGGAGCTACCGACGCATGGAGCTACCGACGCATGGAGCTATTTACGCATGGAGCTACCGATAAACAAAGTCACCGATACAAGCATATACCAACCAACGCATAGAGCCACCGATAGAGTCAATGCAACCAATGACACTAAGCTACCGATGTCCAAGCTACCGATGCTGATTACCTACCGATCACTCGACTCACTGTTTGAATTTCTTTATTTCCTATCTTTATTTAATCTATCCAACGGTCATATCATGTACATTTTAATGATTTGTCAAATATCTGATAAAGGTTGTCGGATGTCAGGAATCCGTACCTCGTACCTGCAGAAAGGAAATCTTTTCTGTCCCCTGTTGCACGTGACATAAATACAAGAAGACTCTGCTGAAGAGAATAGATAAAACACACACAGAGACAAGGAAGACATACGACATACTCAAGAATAGCTCTGTGCATACAAGAAGAACCAAGCAAGACAAAATCACATATACAATCAAGCCTACTCTAGAAGAGTTCTGTGCATACAAAAGAATATCGAAGAGCTTCATCGACTACATTTTCACTGTCTATGAACCTGGAGCATACGACACTCTGTTTCTCAAACAGAAACGAAAAGAGGACTCAGACTCACTTCTGATCGAATCTAAAGGAGTCCGGAGCTACAATGAAATCACCAGAACCACTTCTAAACTCTACATCTCTTGTTCTGTGATTTATTATTATAATTTTCAAGAAGTGTGTGTTATCTGCTGTATCTAACACATACACTGTCTCCTGTACTTAAACTGGAGGATTTGTAAATCCTTACCAAACTATTTCATTATTTCTTTCCCACGAATAACAGTGGTAGAGGTCGTGTGTGACCTGGACAGCTGGGTGCTGTTGTACTGTTTCCCACGAAGAACAGTGGTAGAGGTCTTGGACCTGGACAGTTGTAAACTGTTGAACCCCGATCCAGGGTGTGGATCATTTTTTATATAAACTTTTGAGAGGACTAAGTATCGGCTTGAGACTGAACCTCTTGGTTACATTTGATGTGCCATCTCTTTCAAAGTTTTATTCCACTGCAAATCACTTTAAAACCAATACTGTTTTTAAAGTCACTTTGATAATTAAATTAGCAAGTGTTTATGTTAAGTGTAGATTAGTAAGTTAGTTTCAAAAGATAATCACACACTCCTGTGTTGATTAACTGGGAATTAATCAATCCCTTGAGAATCTAACAGAACCTCTACTTTAATATAAATTCACTACAGTTTAATTTATTATTTTATTTGGGGGTCTTTAAGACACTGTTTTTTAAATACAAAAATTTTAATTGGTACTCAATTCACCCCCCTCTTGAGTAAACCACTCTGACCAACAGTATCCTTTTGAAAGGTATATGAAAATATTAAAGGGGTATGTTAAAAATCTATATCGACCTGAAGCCTCCATTATTGAAAAGTATATTTCTGAGGAGGTAGCAGAGTTTTTTACGAGCTACTTGGCTGCGGCGCAACACATAGGTTTGCCTTCATCTCGCCATGAACGAGTTAATAATGAGGGAAATGAGATTCGCGGCTTGAAATTCAAATCATTGTCAGCTGAACAGATGAAGAAGTTAGAATCATACATCTTGAATAACATAGCTGATGCTCAACCATATATCAAATTTCATATTAATGAGTTGAAACAATGTCATCCAAAGAAGAAAGAAATGTGGATTCTGAATGAGCACAAAAAAACTTTTTTGTCATGGATTAAAAAGACTTTGCTCGGTAGATCAGATGTATCAGAGACATTAAAATGGATAGTGGGTGGTCCATGTTTAAATGTGATAACATGGTCAGGTTATGACATTAATGGTTATACATTTCATACGAAATCTCAGGACAACAAAAGTGCAGTTCAGAATAGTGGTGTATCGGTGTTTGCAGAAGCAATGCATTTTTCGAGTGCTAAGGACAAAAACCCAATTTCTGCATCAAGTGCATATTATGGAGTGATTGAAGACATATGGGAGGTTGATTACTTTAAAATTAAAGTTCCCATTTTTAACTATAAATGGTTTAACTGTAACAACAGTGTTAGACAAGATGAATTTGGAGTGACACTTGTTAATCTGAATAGATTGGAAGACACAACTGATTCTTTTATAATGGAAACACATGGAAAATTTTTTTCCATGTAGTAGATCAATCAGATATGCAGTGGGCTGTTGTTTTACAAGGGAAAAACAATATTTTGGTGAGGATGAACTTGATGAATATGCTGATTTATGTGAGATCTCTACTTCCATGGAAAGATTAACAGAACATAATGATGATCATGTTGAAGACATAGTTTGTGCCATAAGGAACAATCACGGCGAAGGAATTTTGGAAAACAATCCATTTGTACATTACTAAAACTACAGGTAACATATGTTTATTTCTTGTTTACATTTATTTTTTCCATAAATGTTAGATATTGTAAATTTTTTATTTGTTAAAATATGTTTTAAAACAAAATAAGTATATGTTTTTGTTTGTTTTAAGTTTGTTTAGTTTACTTTATCATGTTTATAACCATTACATGAATTATATATCTATTTTTTTTGTTCACTGACAATTACTTTACCATGTTTACCATGTTTACCAGGTTTACCATTTTTACCATTTTTACCATCTTGACCATCTTGACCATCTTTACCATATTTACCATTGTTTAACATGCTTACCATATTACCAATGTTTACTATTATGTAACTTAGTACACTTTTCTATTTTCTGATTACAGTAGTATTAAAATATTTGAATTTGTATATTTGTGAACTGACATTTGTTTTTTTTGATTTGAAGGATAATGAAAGATCATTCAGATGATCAACCACATGATTCTGGAGAGGAGCATATTTCTGGTCATACCTCTGGGGATAAACATTCACATTCTCCTATTAAGACAAAGAGTTCAAAGGTTGGTAAACATGTGTGCACACGTTTACCAAAATTATCACTTGCCCGTACGCAGGATCATAGGATAGTCGTTGAGTTTGATGATGATGATATTCCTAGAGGTCCGAACACAAAAGATTTTAAGAGTTTTGTAGCAACTCAGGCTAAGAGAAAAGTATGCATTCTGTATGATGATTGGAGAAGTGTGGATAAAGCGATTATCTCTCAGTTGTGGGAGATGATTTTGGTAAGATCTTTTGTCATTTTTTGACCATTCTTTTAATGTTTATAGTATATATAATATGTTTAACCACATCTTTATCAGATGAAATTTGATATTCCTGACACTGGAGGAGTCAGGAAGAAATGCTTATCGTTGGATGCCGGGAGATGGAGGGATTTCAAGTCAACCCTCTCATATGATTTCATTTACGGTCATAGGAGTCATGAAAATCCATGTCGTATATATCCTTTTATATATGAAGAAACATGGAGACAGTTTTTTGAAAGTAGAAGAAAAGAGTCATTTTTGGTAAGGGCAATGTAAACTTTTATAAACTTTCTTATATAAATGATTTTATTAATGTTTTGTTAATGATTTAATATTATTAAATTATAGAAAACAAGGAAAGCTCATCAAGATATCCAATATATAAATGTATACCCTCATAGTTTATCTTGGGGAGGGTATGCATTATTGGAAGAACAAATGATGGCGGAAAAATTTCAACAACTAAGAGCTGAGTCTTCAAGCTCTGGAGAGGTGTCCCCTCCATCCCCTCTATCTAGACATGAAAAATGGAAGAGAGCTTGGAAGGGAGAAAAAGGGCAATATCTTTAGGAAGAATCGAGAATCGTAGCTGAGAGGATTGTAAGATATCTATTTAATTTATTTAAGTTAACTATTTTCTTCATATAACTTCAATCATTACAGAAATGTTCAATTAATTAATACAGGGCTCTCTTGAGGAGCAGAGTTCAGAGGGGACATTTACAGCTACTGGGAGGGAAGATATTTTATTTGCAGCATTGGGAAGGCCCGAACATCCTGGTCATGTAAGAGGATATCTGGCAGGTGTATCGGTAAGAAAAGTGTTGCCACATTCTTCAACTTCTAACATTGAAGGGGTTTATAAAAAAAATAGAATCCTTGGAGGCTGAAGTTCATAATATTAATGCGACGATGGAGGAAAAGATTAGAGAGTCGGTGCAGTCTATGTTTGTAGAAATGCAAAGAAAATTTCAGACTGCAGCTCCCACTCCTCCACCTCCCCCTGCAGACCCCATTATTTATCCTCCACCTCCGCCAGTAGCTCCCACTCCCCCACCTCAGCCTGTGGACCCCATTTTTTATCCTACGCCTCCGCCGTAGCTTCCTACATATTGTGAGTTATATGTTGATGATTCTCAACATCATATAGTAGCATATGGGTTGGTATATTGTATAGTAGATATAGTTCATCATTAACAATTAGAGGTTGAGAATCAGAGGGTCACTGTACAGGATATTATAGATAGATCAGCTAGGGTACCAATACCTACAGATGAGGTGGCGACAGTTGGACAGAGTATCATCCATTTTTTATTTTGGCCATCCAGACTTCTTTGACTCATTACCATAGAGGTATGAATGTTATATCTTTTATTTTTTTTTTTTTATTAAAGTTGTTTTATCATTTGAAAACTAATATATTTTTGATTTTTTTTTACAGGAATACTTCAAAGGTAAAGAAATACTGTATAGACAACAACAAAGACAAATGGCTATGACATCAGATACAGATTCAAATGGTCTTGACAGATTGTCATGATATTCGCATTTTTTGTTGGGTTATTATGAGTTTCCAATGGAAGCTCATGTTTGTGGACGTGAAATAAGTGTGGGGATTATAAAAACTGATATTATGGAGCTTGTTGCTGGAGATAAGTTGGGCATCAACGTGGTGCAAATGTTTTCCATGTAAGTCTTAACAACTTTTCCCTGCGTTATATTTATTAAAAATGTATACTTATGTATGTTTTGTATTAGGTATCTTTATAAAATTTGTGAGAGGAATGAGCTGACAGAAGTATATGGATTCATGGACCCGCAATTGATTTCCCCTGAAGCATGTGCATTGAATGAGGAACAAATAATGGTTTATATTGCTGAAAGATTTGAAAAGAATATAATCACACAATGTTGGATGATTCCTTTTTTTGAGAGGTATGAAACACATTTCTCTCAAAGAGTTAATTATCTTTTAACATAAAAAACCACTAACGTTAAATTTCCTTTTATCAGTGATCATTGGATGTTAGGGGTTTTTTGCACAAGGGAGAAAGCTCTTTATTGGATATGCTCTGTCCATGGTGATGTGTGGGAAAGTTTTAAGAATATATTGGAAAGGTAAGTTTCAATTTCTCAATAGTTTTATATATTATACTGAATTTTAAATTTACCCCATTCGTATTATTTTCTAACAGTGCATGGGCCTACTTTTGAAAAAACACAAAGAAGAGAAATGCAAAGATCAAATATGTAAATGCGAAGGTAAATTTCCATTTATAATTTGTACTTTTTGATTTATTATATAAAAATAATATATTGAATTTACACTCATTCAAACAGAATTGTCATGAACAACAAGGCCTCATCGAATAATGATATTATATGTTAAGATTTATGTATGAAATAATAACAATTGGGAGAGTTGTTAATTTTGACCTGGTACGATTTCCTCTTAAACTTTGCCATAATATTTCAATTTGATTTATTCATTATACACGTTAACTACCTTATTTTTCATTTGTAGCTTTTTGATGACCCTAAACCCTATACTGCTGAAGACATCAAACACTTACAAGTGGAGTGGTCAAATTATTTTACAGGTTTGATTGAATTTTAGTTGTTTGTAATGTAAAATGTAATTTTGAATATTGTCGTTGTAATTGTGTATTTGGTAGTTGTTTAGGTTGGATTTAGTTTTTTTTAAGTTGACAGTGTATGTTTTGAATGTTATATAAGTGAATGTTTAATTTTGCTCTACTTCTTATTTTGGTTTACTTTTGATGGTTTTTCTGGTATGGATTTGGGTCTGTGGGGGAGGGGTTCCAAGGGTGTGGGGGTGTGTTCAGTGGGGTTGGGGGGTGTCCAGCGGTCTGGGAGGGCTGTCCGGTGGGGTGGGGGGACAGTCCTGGGGGGTGGCAGGGCTGTCCAGGGGTGTGGGAAGGTGGTCCAGGGGTGTGGGAGTGCTATCCAGGGGTGGGGGGGGGGGGTATACATGAGGGTGGGGGGGGGGGGGGGTTGTCCAGGGGTGTTTGGGGCTGTCCAGGGGTGTGGTGGGGGCTGTCAAGTGGGGTGAGGGGGTGCTGTTCAGGCGAGTGGGGGGTTTTCGAGGGGTGTTTGGGGCTGTCCGGGGGTCGGGGGGCAGTCTAGGAGTGTGGTGGGGGCTCCAATGGGGTGGGGGAGGGTTGTCCAAGGGGTATACATGAGGGTGGGAGCTCCAATGGGGTGGGGGAGGGCTGTCCAGGGGGTATACATGAGGGTGGGGGCTCCAATGGGGTGGGGGAGGGCTGTCCATGGGGTATACATGAGGGTGGGGGCTATCTAGGGGGTAAGTTTTATATGTTATCAATGTACATGCTTAATTTTTATCTACTTCTGTTTTTGTGGTATGATTTCTTGATTTGTTTTCGGGTTGATTCTGGTGGAGAGAGGATAACTGAAATCAATTTTTTTTTAAAAAAATTGGGTTTATCACGTCAGTTATTTAATAACCGACGTGATAAAAGGCCTGGAAAATGGTTTATCACGTCGGTTATTTAATAACCGACATGATAAAACCCCTCCCGCGAGTTTATCATGGTGGTTATTATATAACCGATGTGATAAACCCCACTCCCCCGGTTTTTCACGTCGGTTATATAATAACCGATGTGATAAACACCCCTAACCCCGGTTTATCGTGTCGATTATATAATAACCGACGTGATAAACACCCCTCACCCTAATTTATCACGTCAGTTATATAATAACGGACATGATAAACACCCCTCACCCCGGTTTATCACGTTAGTTATATAATAACCGACGTGATAAACCCCCCTCACCCCGGTTTATCACGTTGGTTATATAATAACCGACGTGATAACCCCCCTCCCCCCGGTTTAACACGTCGGTTATTAAAAAACCGACGTGATAAACCCCTCTCCCCCCGGTTTATCACGTCGGTTTTTAATAACCGACGTGATAGACCATTTCCCCATCCTTTTATCACATCGGTTTTTTAATAACCGACGTGATAAACCATTTTTCAGGCCTTTTATCACGTCAGTTTTTAAATAACCGATGTTATAAAACATTCCCATTTTCTTTATCACGTCGGTTCTAAAATAATCGACGTCATAAACATCGCGATTTTATGTTTTTGACGTTGGTTTTTAAATAACCGACATCAAAAAAGTTATTTATAATGTCGCCCGTATTAACGTCGGCTAGAAACCGACGTAAAAAATGAAAAATAACCGACGTAAAAAACATTTTCTGCACTAGTGTCAGTTTCCACTGGAACATCATTAATCTGAATAGTTCATTTGTTTTCAACAATATGTGCAAGGTAACATTCATTTCCATATTTTACAAGTTTCTCTGCCTCTTGATATGTTATCAACAGTAAGTGTTCATTCTTGTACACAAACTAAAAGTCTTTCTGAAAAGAAACTTCTTTAGCTCTACAGTTAATCTTATCATAGTAAATAGAGAGCCAATCCATACCGAGGATAACATCAAATACTACTAGAGGTAAAAAAATAATGTTTGAAAGTAGGTTCATTCCACGGATAAGGATAGGAAGATTCTTATAAATTCTTTTTGCCTCAACATTTCCCCCAGGTGTTTTTACCACAAGTTTAGGAGTCATTTCTTAAGATGGTATTCCCATTTTACTAGAAAAGTTTTCAGAGATGAAAAAATATGTAGACCCTGAATCAAACAACACCCTGGCATAATCGGAAAAAACAAACAAAGTACCTGATACCACTTCATTTGATGGCCCAACATCTGCTGAAGTAGTTGCAAAGAATTTCACCACACCTTTCTTCTTGTAGTCTGACTTCTTCCCATCACCTGAGCTCTTTGTCGGACACATATTTGCATAGTGACCCATCTCATTGCACTTAAAACATTTTACTAACTGTAAATAAAATTTGGTCATACCATCACCTTGATCTTTTCCAGTGAAATCACGAGCCTTTTTCCCCATATTACCACATTGGTAGCACTTTCAAGAATTCAAAAGACATTCCCCAGCATGCTTTTTACCACATTTATCACAAACTAGAAACTTAGTTTTCATACCATCAGACCTTTTTGAAGGATTCTTCCCTTTCTCCTTCCACCTAGGTCTCTTCTTCTGTTGGTTGTTATGGAACAATTGATCATCGGAAAACTCCATTTCCACATTATCAGCACATTGGACAAGCTTTTCATAACTTTTGAACTCACGAGAAGCTAATGCCATTCGATATTTCGGCTTTAATCTTGAGTAAAAACGATTGATTTTACTATCAAGGTCTTGGATAAAATTTGGAGCATACCTTACCAATCGAGTGAACTTTTTTTCATAAGTAGCCGCTGAGTCGTCCTCTTGCATCAATTCCAAGAATTGTTTTTCCATCCTAAGTCAAACATCATTAGGAAAATATTTCTTAAGAAACATACCTTTGAATTCATCCTAGTCGAGAGCATCAATCTCATCAGTGTCCATGATATTTTTAACCATCAACCACCACTGATCTGCTTCACCTTCCAAACGGTAAATAGAAAGACTACCATTTTTATTTTCTGAACACCCCATGACATTGAAAATATTCTCCAGTGCTTTAATCCACTCTTCAGCTAACACAGGGTCAGACAATCCTATGAATGATGGGGGGTGTTGCCTCATGAAATGTTCCACCACTGACATGTTCCTCTGCGGTTGATATGGCTGATCTCGTGCATGGATACCACCACCATTTATTGCTTGATTCAACTGCGCCATTACTGTAACAAACTGTTCAGTTCCAATTCCGACCCACTCAGGATGTTGATTCGGAAGGTCATTTCCTTCGGTATGCCTTCCTTGCACTACTTCCATGTTTCCTCTACGGAAAACCATTATGAACAAACATGTCTTAGATGAAGCAACATGGTAATATTCAAATGCTATATCATTTCAATTTGACCATAAAAAAAATATTTTTTGATAATCATTTAATAGAAATCTGAATCCTAAAGTTATCTAAACCGACCTCTGATACCAACTATAAGGCCCGAGCCTTAAAAGTTACTTAATCTTCAGTTATTACAAGAATACATGTTGAGGGTCTTTTCAGGTTTAGATTTTTAGAGAATTAGATCATAAATCATGCATTAAATTCCACATTTATACAAAGTGGTGACATAAAAGATAGTACTATTTTTTCCCATAAAAGGAAACATATTTAAAATAAAATATGGAATCTTTCTTGACACTTCCTTGACACTATCATCATATCATGTACCTTTCCCTTGACCTGTGAAAAACATTTCAAAAACATGGGATGAGCATAAAAAGCTCAGTAAGGGATATAAAAGCACGAAATGAAAACATTAGTCCATGTATGAAATCATACTTTACTCATAAAACATAATCATTTTAACATACCTCATCAAATCATGAATAATTCATATAAATCATAAGACATAATGGTAACTTGAGGCATTCATAACATTCTTACGTAGGGAGTAACCCTCATGGTTACATTTGGAATACCCATCACAGTATATTCCCTAAATCTCTTTGAAGAAACCTTAGCATTTAACCCCTTCGCGTTACCCAATGCATTGGAGAGCTATATCGGGCTCAATCACCCGGTGTTTATCACGAAACCACCCTTATTCATAACAATTCCAAAGAACCATAAAATAATCGTATCATATAAAACATGCATAAAGGAAACATGACATTTCCAAATTTCAATCACAAGATATCAATACAACACATTGATATAATAAAAACATTATAAAAAAACATTTTAAATACCAAAATAAAATAAAAGTAAAACATGTTATTTATTTTTCATTTTTTAAAAAAAAGTTATGGCTTGTAGAGGAAACCGAAACTCAAATAATGGTCACGGCGGCAGAGAAGTCATTATCGCCTCATACGTACAACAAAAAAAACATTCCTTTTGTCGTTTAGTAAAATATTTCATATAAAAAATATTCCTTATGAATAGACATAAAAGTCAATGGGGGTTTATACACCGTATAAAAGAATGTTGTGTATACAACAAAATATTCCTCAATGAAAGGAGATTGAGACGAAGTCCCTTACCTCGGGTCCGACTTGACTCGATCGCTCTTTAATCTACTGAATAATAAACTCGAGTTAATTTATACTTGCTTAAGAACCTTTTTAAAGTTCATTATTCCTTTTATATCACTTATTACCATGTTATGAACACTATGTAATTATTAAAGTTAATAATGGTCGTTTTGTCGATCATTGGTACTTGAGTCAAAAATAAACTCTTTATAATTAAATGTTGTTCATGTGGTACAATATCCATTATATCCAGAATTATATTCATGATTTAGATATCATATATATCATATATATCCAGTATATACATGCATTTATAATATTTCATAACATTTAGAGGTAAGAAATGAAATGCACCGTTCATGGAGACGGTAAGCCGTACGTACGAATGAACGCTACTTTCATTTCTATTTCATATTTAATGGAATGAAATCATAATTATATAGAGGTGTATTAGAATTACAATATAATATCATATGGAACACCATTAAATCCATCCTTTATACGTCCCACGTATGGCATTAACGAATCAAATCACTTTGAGGGGGCGGTAGTCCGCACTTCCTAAAATGAAGATATCGCGTTTACCCATAATGGAAACCATAAAGGTATGCCATAAATGAAAAATACAGAAGATTAAGTAAAACATAAACATATTACATATCATATATACATATAGTGACATCTTAATGGCCACCTTTTAAGGTGTTAAAAGAATATTGAACAATCATCGTTTCGTGAGGTAGAAATTCACCATCCACAGAAACAGTATGTTCCTTAACCATTAGATATAGGTGGGTGTAAGTATAGATCGAATACTTCTTATAAAAACATACTAGTATATTTAATATACGAGTGTTGTTACAAAAGAAAGTAATAAAAAGAGTTTAGGGGGTTGGAGAAGCAAAATAAAACAAAAGAACGCAAATGAAGACATTACCTTGAAATCAGGTAACTCCCTTTGGTTTGAACCAAAAGGGTTTCTTGAAGAGATTACTGCCTAAGGTAATGATTCTAGGATGAGGATATGGATGTGTAGAGATATAATAAGAAGAGCTTGGACGAGCCAATGGATTGAGAAGTGTGGGTAAGGAGTTACAGGTGGGGGCCTTTTATAAGAGGAGAGGAGGGGCACTCTTGGAAGGTTATAAAATGTTACTTTATATTAAAATGAGTTTCTAATTTTAAAGGTACCACATTGATATATTTCTAGGATAATGTGATAAGGGTTCTAAATATACTCGTACAATAGGTCTTTTACAAGATTAAGTCTTATATTTTACATTATCTTTTCATTTTATTTAAATCGTTCATTAATGAGGTAATCGTTGCATCATCATGGTGTCATACAAAATTTAATCTATTTAATGTGTAAAAAATATAAAAAAATACGATGATATAGGAAATATTTTTATCTTTCCAATGAAAATTTATAATCCAAGATATAATTTATGTAGAAAAAATTAAAATTTGTTTACTTAGGTGTTACATACTTTGTTATATTTAACTTTCTTTAAAAATAAAAAGATAAAAAGTCACTATCACACAAAAGTGATTCCATGGTGTCCCTAAGTTTGGCTCAAGGAATCCCATGGTTGGAAATGACACAACCAGTAGAATTAGTACACATGTTGGGGTCATTTTTTATAATTATAATATTATTTTATTATCCTTAACTACCCGATTACTAATTAATCAAGATAATTAAAGATAATTACTGTCGTTACTATTCATAATGTCCAAAAACAAAAGAGTCTTAATTTCATAATTTGGAACTTCTGATTCCAAATATGGAATCCATTTTACAAAATTACAAACATAGAAATTGAAATAATTCATTTAAAAATAATTCCCATTGTTAAAACAAATAGCAGGTTTTTTTGAAACAATATCTATGAAAAGTTTGACACTTTTTTATGCCCAATTCCAAAGTGAAATTAATCCCAATGACCACCATTATATTAAATGGTAAAAATATATTCTAGTTAAACTTTAAAACCAATTAAAAAGATAATCTAACCATATAATTAAATTAGATGAAAAATCAGTTTTGATGTAAAATGCAGTATTTTCACTATTCATTAAAAAAATGAACATTGTCAGAAAAATACCAAAAATTGATCCAATGTAAATTTCAATGTCCCAATCAATAATAATATGTTTATTTTGACAAATATAGCTTATATAATTATCAAAAGGTTGATTTAAAAATGGTTTTCCTTCAAAAGACAGTAAAACAATCTTTTTAAAATATTAGTGTATTCCATTCTTAAGATTGGATTTATTCTCCTTTTAATCCTCTAAAACACTATCTAATTAATAAATAGACATAGATAATAATATCTATTATTCATTACTTACTTGGGATGTTACAAGATGTCCTACAATGAAGGTTTGGGAATGTGGTCAACATGATCGTGAAAATATATTTTAACCAATTCTTAATTTCATTCCAATTGAGGACGAGGAAACTCACAATGACCAATGAAATGTATAAATGTTTTCTTACTGGATGTTTTGACATTATTGAATCTTTGGATATGAATAAATATTTTTTTGTAATAATTATGTTTTATGGAATATATTGGAAAAGAATAGATATTGAATCAGGAAGAATATTGATTGAGTAAAAAGTCTACATATAAGGGATTCAAGAGTTATAATATATTTTATTGTGATGAAATGCTTAAAATTATTAAGGATCTATAGTTGACGAGGTAAAATTGGAAGAATTTTTCTAGTGTGTGTAAGCATGAAGCTTGATATGTGAAAATGTTTTTCAAGAAATTTTTTTCTTTTCATTTGTGGAAATAATGGATATGATTAGGGGTTCATATGTTCATTTGTTTTTGAGACAATTACAAGTTATTACTTTATAGGATGAAAATGAGAGGTATGAGATAAAAGTTGTGGTTAAAATATGTTATGATAATTTTTATGTGACTTTCCTCATTTTAATGGACGATATACAATTATGTAGTTTTTGAAAAATTACAACATGTTGACCATGTGACAACCTGCCACAACGGAAAAAGCTACAGGAATTGAAAACACAACCACAGTGCGATTCAGATTTATCTCCTACCACTGGACTATGTGAAGTCCTTAGTTAGTATGACTAATTATTTTTAAATTAATTATTTTATAGTTCAAGAATAAGTTTATTTGTGATATTATGTATTATCAAATAGATATCCTTAGTATAGGAATGTTATTTGGTGATTTGTTGATAATGGTTATTTTGGAAGAAATTTTACCTTTTTGGGACATTATAAGGTTAAGTGAAATAGAATACCATGGGATTTAATTTGTGGAGTAATAGTTCAAATATTATTTTGGAAGAATTTATGTTTTTATTGTGGATATAAGGTTACTAGGGTTATTTATGGAAATGATTAACCTATCATAAATAATATTTGAGTAGGACAATTACACTTCAGTATGAAACTTTTTGAGTAGTTGAATTTTTTGAAGATAAATTTTATGATTTAATATGGAAGACTATGAGATTAAGTCCTTCTAAGTTTTGGGTTTCTATATTAGTTTGGATTAGTTTGATGAAATTTATAGACAATTTTTTATTTAATGGTCTTTCTTGAACTTTGGGTATTGTTTGACAAATTTTGGACTTTGATAGTATTTTTTCTTTTTATAAAATATTATCATTTTTTGGGATTATCTGATCATGTACTAAGAATTTTGGTTTTGGTTAATGTCTAAAGACATGGGGAATATATAGTTCATCTTTTGTGGATTATGTGATTCTCTAGAAGTTTATATTTGTGCTTTTAATGTGTAAAAGCCATCTTGAATACTCATCGTTTGGAAGAAAGATGAGTTTTTTTGTAGAAATATAGTAATGGATGAAAGTCTACCAGAAAAATAAGTATGTTTCCTTATGTTCTTAATCAATCACTTAAATAAATTCCTCAAAATTATGAAAAGGAACTTAAAACAAAATTTTTTTCCTTTTAGTTTTCTTATTGCTGAATCAACGACTGTTCTACCCATCACATGTTTGTGATTTCCTAGTGGTAAACTTTATTATAATCATGTTTTCTATCACTATCCATGTAGAGACCCAAATATTGATGTACATGGAAATTACATTACTTTTGAAGAATACTTAATACATAACAAAAATAGACACACAAGGACCGTAATAGTTTAGTGTCTTTGGAAACTCAGAATATAAACTTCTAATCATGTTGAAATATCTTCAAAAACTGTTATAATGATATTCCCCTTTTTGTTTCCTTACCTAAAACCTGTATTTATCTCCTGGAGAAAATAAAACATAAAAAGGGTGAGCTCAAATGCTCAGTAAGGGAAAACATAGATAACATAAAACAATCTATAATCATTTAGAAGCAAAAACTTGAACATGAAATTTAAACATCATAATCTTGAGCAAAGGCAAAAATCGTGGAATTACGTAAGGCATATATCATAATGGAACTTCAACCATGATAAAATATAATGAGAATAAAACATGTACTTGTGGAAACCATTCAGCACATGTTATGATTTCCATAGTAGCCAAGGCATTTCTTCCAAGACCATCTCAGTGAACAAAATCCCTTTCTGAATCGAGTTCACTCCTCATTTTAGTCCTGTAACACTAAACCAGATTAACTTACGGTTCCATCCATGTCTATATCATGAGATATAAATCATTACCCAATGCATTGGAGGTAGATATTGGTCCCACCCATTTTATAATGAAATCATTCTTACTTGTGCCACAAAATAAACTTAAAACATTCATTATAACCCAAAGAATAAAATGGTTTTCATAAACATCATCCCATTATTTCATAATCCATATAAAACAAATGGACATTTCATCATAAGAAAAGTGAAAACATGTAAATCATAGATACATTATACTTTAAACATACACTTATGAAATAAGGTCATCTTAGATGGAAAAATGGTTTTATAAAAACACTTGAAATGAATTCTTGAGGAAAATATCCTTTCCTCTTCAAAATCAATTTCTTTTCACAAAACTTCATTCAATTTTAAAAGAAATAGATTTTGTTCAAAATAGTCATGAAATCTTTTGGAGTAATATTCATGAAAATAAGGCTTTATAAAACCGTAAAAATCCTTTAATTCTGTATAAGTTAAAAAAACATTCTTCTCATACTTTTGCCAGAAAAGTCAAAAAGTACCTTGTAGGGTAAATAAAAGAAAGATTACTTCAATAACATGGGGTAAAAGTCAAAATGGGTAAAAATGACTGTAAACATACATGAAAAAACTTTTATAAAACATGGACATGGATGATTGTAATAACCCCAGTCAATACTTACGAATAAGCAATCTCAGATAAAAATGAGATTTGCAAAATTATCCCTTACCTTTGGTCAGATATGCTTTGTATGGATCCGAACATCCTGTATAATGATTTAAATAATGTCATTGACTTATTAAATAATCATATTCATTGTTATGATATCATATATGTTTCAATTGTGACTTTATATTATCCGTTCTTTTATAAATTCCATGTTAAAGCAGCGTTTTGGGTAAAATTGTATCATTTATCGTATGTGTGTGGACTTGTTGTTCTTGATATTATTATTACTTATATCAGGAT
Source organism: Viscum album (assembly GCA_963277665.1). Taxonomy (NCBI): domain Eukaryota; kingdom Viridiplantae; phylum Streptophyta; class Magnoliopsida; order Santalales; family Viscaceae; genus Viscum; species Viscum album. The sequence goes on from OY728166.1 coordinate 308,009,846, forward strand.
TTACTTACTTCCAGAACGTAAAAAATGATTTATATATCATATATATTCAGTATATATATATATATATATATATATATATATATTAGATAGATAAATGAAATGAAACACACCGTTCATGGAGACGGTAGGCCGTACGTACGCATGAACGCTGTTTTCATTTCTTTATTGACTTGAATGGAAGTAAGTAGATGAAATATATATATATACACATAAATAAAGTAGATTCATTATGCCATATATTTCATTATTATTCATTATATATACTTTATAATCATTTTTGAATGGTTAATCATTGAAAATGAATCTCATTGCGTTCGTGGAGACGGTAGTCCGTACGTACGCATGAGCGATGATATCGTTCCCATAATTATTGAATAGAATTGGAGTGGATGGTATAATATACCAGAATCAGTATGATGTTATAATAACCATATATATTTATTCTTTACACCATTATACCCATCCATGTAAGGTGTTGGTGAAAAAACAGATTTCACGACGGCGTGGAGACGGTATTCAGTACGTACGCACACGTGGTGATTTCGTTTTCCGTAGGATGGATAGATGGTGAAATAGGGTTGTTTCATACTTATAATAACATATCATTATATGATTTATACTGATGTTATTACTTCATAATGAAACAACTAAATAAGAATAATTGGAAGAAGAAATAAAGTTGAAAGAATCGGTAACAGACATTACCTCTTCTTTGAAGCGCTTCTTTGAGACCTCCTTTTAGGGCACTAAAATTGGTCTTTGAATAATAATAAGGACCTATAGGATGGTTCTATGGAAGTGTATAAGAGAATTTGGCATGGGTTGGCCGATCATGAAGGCTCAAAGTGGTGTGAGGAAGAGAGGGAGGAGGTGCCCTTTTATAAGGGAGGAGAGGGGCACCTTTGGGAAAACAAAAAATATTATTTTATTATAAAGTAATATTCGGTTTTTAATAGCTCAAAATTGATTTATTTCAAAGCTAATGTGTGTATGGGTCGAAATCCTGTCATAAAATAGAATTTATACGAGTTTAGGTTTCTATTTTAACCATATCATTTAGATTTTACCATAAGTTAAATAATTTTACTTTTACCGTGTCTTCTTGTTTTCTTACACTATAAGGTTAATAAACTTACTATAACAAGCCAAACGAACCACAAGATGTTTATTATTAATATATATAATCTTATCTAAGTAAGTTTTATGAAAATTAGATTTTTAGGAATAAAATAACAATTAATAATATAATATTATTTTTAAAAACTATTTTATGTCAATTTTGACACTATTTGGTAATTGATTTTTGTGAAAATCATAACAGAATTATTCTTTCAAAAAAAGTTAATTAAATCAAAAATAACATGTAATATTAACTTATAAAAGTTTTTGAATTCATAAAAACCCTCAAATTACTTTTATTTGTGTATTTATAACATCAATTATGTCAATATTTCATTAATAAGATACTTACTGCATCATCTTTGTGTCATAAATAAATTAAATTATTTAATGTCTAAAGATTATAAATAAAATACCATTATGTATGAAATCTTTTTATATTTATAATGAATATTTATAGTTGAATTTATATTATTTATAACCCTATATTAAAAATAATTTACTTATTAAACTTTGATTTTAAGTATTTTAACCCTTCTTTAAATAAATTAATATTAAATGTCCTAATCTAATCCAAGTGGGCCTAAATGGTCATATTTTATTCCTAAGGTTTTTTTTGGTCGAATTAAACTTAAAAAATAGAATTAAGACATGTTTTATGGTAATAATAATATCATTTTTACCCTTAATTATCCCATTTATTTTTAACCGTGGCAAATAAAAGAAAAAAGTTACTATTCACCAAAACTTATTTTCATCTCATTGAACCAAATTTTAGTCCTTGATATTAACCATGTCTCTATGATTTTTGAAATTAAATTCACATAAGTGGTAAAATTTAATTTAAATAAAAAAGTCAGTTTTTTAACTACCACTAAGTGGTTTCACTATTCATCAAAAATTGAAGTTTTTCAGAAAAATACGAAAAATTCAGCCTAATCATTATTTTATATTCCAAATTAAAAATTGATGTCTATTTTTAAAAATTCATAACATATAAGTGGCATTAATTAATTTTAAATTTAATTCCCGTTATCAAAAGAAATAACGTGTTTTTAAGAAACAAAAACAGTCAAAAGATTGATACTTGTTTATGTCCAATTTCAAAGTGAAATTAATTCCAATGAACAAAATTGGATTAAATGGTAAAAATATATTCTAATTATACTTTAAAACCAATTAAAAAGATAATCTATCCATATAAATTATTGCGATGAAAAAAGTTGTTTTTTATTAAAATATAACGTGTTTTTACTATTCATTAAAATATGAAAGTTATCAGAATAATATGAAACATTTATCCAAAGTAAATTTTTATATCCTGATTCCAAAGAAATTTTTTTTTCAAATTGAACTTATAGACATGTCAAAAACAATATTTAAGGTGGGTGCGTCATCAAAAGGCGGGAAAACTGCAATTTTTGAAAAATACAAATTTTACATGAAAAATTTATTTTGTTCTCATACAATATTCTAGAAAATGTTTAAGATAAATAATAATGTTATAAAATTCAAAATGTAGTTAATACTTTTCATAACGGCTTGTCCATAATAATATTATAACAATATATCGTTGTTTAGTGAAACCTGGTATTGCGTACAACACACGCTGTCGAGGAAGGTCGTGATTGCGTGTAATGCAATCCAAGTCAGGGTTGCGTGTTGTGAAAGACTACTCTGTTGTTTCGAATAACAGAATCCAACCATATTTCATTTATACATTGAATATATATATATATACACTCAATGTTTCGTAGAATAACTACTATCAAAATTGTGTGTAACATGATCCCAGAATAGTGTTGTGTATACTGCAAGCTCATACAGTGTTGTGTATAGCACAAGGAAATCTTGTTGTAGCTTACATCACAAGACATCAATGAAATTAAAAGAATGTTTTTCATAAAATCTCCGGGTGTTACATTCTACCCCCCTTAAAATGAATTTCCTCCTCAAAATTCGTCGGGGTTATAAATCGTTTACTATTTATAGAAACCCACATCGTAAAAAGGAATACTAAAACTTAATTTTTAAAACTAAAGTATTAAATGTAACGATTAACCAATGAAACTCATCATTGGGTTTCCATATAGGAGAACATAGGTGAAATATGGATATGGAAGAAAAATCTAACCATCAAGTTCTAATGGAGAGTGGTAGAGAACATGGCTATGAAAAAGACATTAATCACAAAGCTATAGATTTGTGATGATCTAAGGTACCATCTGATTAATCAGATATAAGGGCACCAGGATAACATTTTTGGTTTTCAAGATCATTTCCCTAAAGTTGATGAAATTGGAATTAGAAGAAATACTTTCATGATTTTGGTACAGTCTCACCGTTGGTCATTCTTTAGACAATTTTCACTTCATCTCTTAAAGAAATGAAGTTGAATTTGTCATTCGTGAAGTGTTAGCGGATCATGTGATAGAATGATGGGTCATTACACCTGTCTCAAACAAAAGGTTATAAAAGTTATCAAAAATACATAAGTCCATCTATAGAGAGATTAATCATATATGGTTCCGAAAATGGACTTATACTTCATATATCATACAGATTAATATAATAAAACTAGTTTCTACTAAATAGGGACTTCTTGTAGGCTAGTGGTAGGTGATAAAGGCCAGTTGCACTTCAGTTGTGGGTTCGATTCCAACAGCCTTGTCTGACGCGATGGGATGTCGCCCATCCTGCAGGTTTTCCTTTTTCTAAAACTACATTACTATAACATCCCATCAATAATATCAAAAAAACTTCTATCCTTAAATAATACTAACTTATGTCCAACATAATCCATTACAACATTTAGGCTTATCCATAATACTGCAGTCCACTCTCATATTATAGTGAAAACGATTACCAGAGATTTCATATAACAAGCATGTTAATACCATCATTGATCCCCATATATCATAAGATATGTCTTGTTGGTAACATTCCAAACATTTGAAGGCCGTAATCATGTATTCTCTTGAAAAATGAATACCCATTGAATCTTAGTTAAAACATGAGTGCTATCAAAAGTTAACTCTTTCCACATACCAAAACCACAAAATTCTATATACTCAAATCATGATATAACTATTTCCTTATATCAGTCATGAGCTCATGAATACTGTCAAACATTTCATTTTCTCCTTATCCCTTCATTATACGCATATCATCTTTTTTCCAAAAAATATCTCAATCACTTTCCATGGTTACCGGTACCATAAAATTATTGAAAACCACAATAGACCAATACATAATATATGGCCCCGACCTGAAACCTTACTTAATATTGAATTAAATGAATAATTCACAATGAAAATCTTTTCAGGTTTAGAGTTTTAGAGAATTAGATCATAAATCATGAATTACATCCCACATTTAAACAAAGTAGTTACATAAAAGATAGTATTCATTTTTTTCCCATCAACGGAAGCATATTTAAAATAAAACATAGATTCTTTCTTGACACATCCTTGACACAATCATCATATCATGCAACTTTCCCTTGACCTGTGAAAAACATTTCAAAAACATGGGATGAGCATAAAAAGCTCAGTAAGGGTTATAAAAAGTATGGAAAGGAAACATGAGTACATATATACATAAGAATAAAATCATACTTTACCCATAAAACATAAGCACTTTAACATACCTCATAAAATCAAGAATAAATCATAGAAATAATAAGACATAAAGGTAACCTGAGGCATTCATAACATTCTTACGTAGGGAGTAACCCTCTTGGTTACGTTTGGAATACCCATCATAGTATATTCCCTAAATCTCTTCAGAGAAACCTTAACGTTTAACCCCTTCGTGTTATCCAATGCATTGGAGAGCTATATCGGGCTCACCCGCCCTTAGTTTATCACGGAACCACCCGTCTTCATAATAATGCCCAAGAACCATAACATAATCATATCACATAAAACATTCATAAAGGAAACATAACATTTCCACTTCTCAATCACAAGATATCAATACAACACATTGATATAAAAACATTATGAAAACCATGTTCAATACCAAAATAAAATAAAAGTAAAACATGGTATTTATTTTGCATTTAAAAAAATGGTATGGCTTGAAGAGGTAGAAAAAACTCAAATAATTGTCACGGCGGCGGAGAAGTCATTGTTGCCGCATACGTACGAAAAAAACATTCCCTTTTGTTGTTTAGTAAAACGCTTTGTAAAAAAAATATTCCTTTTGGATAAACATGAAAGTCAAAGGGGTTTATACACTGTATAAAATAAGGCTGTGTAATAAACAAAATATGCCTCAATGAAAGGAGATAGAGATGATGTCCCATAACACATTGAAGATTTTAACATTTTAAACCATTAATATCCATATAAATAAATCCTTAAAACCATTTTGAAAACATGGATATTAATGAGAAATATTTATAAGAATAAATCATTAAAACATTTAAAACGATATTTTAGTTAAAGAGTTTTTAAAAAAATGAGAGACACTTGAATACCATAATTGAGGAATAAAATTTAATCAAAACATTATAATATCATGAGAATAAAGGGATTCATGATATAATATTCCAAAGGACAGTATATACACCATATAAGAGTGAATTGGTGCATAACAACAATGAAGTCTCAATAGAAATGTAAATTGAGATGAAATCCATTCTAAAGATGGTATCCTTAAATTAAGGATAAATCAATCTCATAATTATGTGTGAAAAATATAAATACACCCAATATAAGTGGATATTAAGTGTAAAATAATCAAATGTCATTCACACATATTCAAAGTATGATATATTCAATAACTACATGTTGAACCCAAAGAAATCGAAATTGGGTTAAGAAGTTCCCTTGACAGCCTAACGACGTCACATCAAATTTTAGAAAAAGAGTTGATGTGGGAGATAAAGGGTATCTCATCACTTGGACATAAAATATATGGCAATAAGGATATATAAGAACATATTCCCACATAATAAGATGAAAATTAAAAGACATAACAAAAGAAGTCTTTTAAAAAGAGGAGGGTGAAAGGTTCCCTTACCGATTTGGGTAACTTTCGAAACGTACACCCCATGAAAGAAAACCTATACAACATTTATGTAAATACTCATAAACGAAAGTATGTTACACAAAGAGTAGAATAATGTACAGTACATACACCACTCAAAAGGAAATATTGGCAAATGTAGCATGAATCTCACAAAGACACAAAGTGAGATAAAAAGCCCCTTACGAAATTTCGGCAGCCTAATGACGCCAATTAAAACATCCAAAATGGATTGATGAGAGAAAATATGGTCTCTCATCATATAAAAATAAAAATTACAGTAATAGTAATAAAAAAGAACATCCAAATCATAAGAAAGATGAGCTTAAAAGGAATGACATAAAAGAGTGTACTTAAAAAGAAAGAGAGGGGTAGGATCCCTTACATCGGGTCTGACTTGACTCGATCGTTCTTTAACCTCCTGAATAATAAACTTGACTTAATTTCTACTTTCTTAAGAACCTTTTTCAATTTCATTATTCCTTTTATATCACTTACTACCATTCTATGAACACTATGTAATTATTTAAGTTAATAATGGTCATTTTGTAGATCATTGCTACTTGAGTCAAAAATAAACTCTTTATAATTACTAGTTGTTCATGTGGTAAAATATATATTATATCCAGAATTATATTCATTATGTAGATATCATATATATCATATATATCAATTATATACATGCATTTATAATATTACATAACATTTAGAGGTAAGAAATGAAATTCACCGTTCATAGAGACGGTAAGCCGTACGTACGCATGAACGCTACTTCAATTTCTATTTCTTATTTAATGGAATAAAAACAAAATGATAAATAATAGTATTATAATTCCAGTATTGTATCATATATAATATCATTAAATATATCCTTTATACGTACCACATATGGCATTAACAAATCAAATCACTTTGAGGAGGCGGTAGTCCGCACTTCCTAAAATGAAGATATCGCGTTTAACCATAATGGAAACCATAAAGGTATTCCATAAATGAAAAAAGCAGAAGCTTAAGTAAAACATAAACATATAATATATCATATATAAATATAGTGACATCTTAATGGCCACCTTGGAGGGTGTTAAAAGAATATTGAACAATCATCGTTTCGTGATGTAGAAATTCACCATCCAGAGAAACAGTATGTTCTTTAACCATTAGATACAGTTGTGTGGAAGTGTAGCTCGAATAATTCTTTTAAAAAAATCCTAGTATATTGAATATACTGGAGTTGTTTCAAAATAAATTAATAAAAAGAGTTTAAGGGGTTGGAGAAGCAAAATAAAACAAAATAACACAATTGAAGACATTATTTTAAAATCGGGTATCTCTCTTTGATTTGAGCTCAAACGCTTCCTTGGGAAGACTTCTGCCCAAAGTGAGGCTTATAGGAGTAATAGAGGGACGTGGAGAGACAAAATGAGCAGGGTTTGGCTGAGCCGAAGGCTTGAGAGGTGTGGGTAAGGTGGTAGAGGTGGGGGGCCTTTTATAAGAGGAGAGGAGGGGCACTCTTGGAAAGTAACAAAATGTTACTATATTTTCAAATGAGTTTAGGATTTTAAAGGTCCCACATTGATGTATTTCTAGGATAAGGTGGTAAGGGTTCGAAATATACTAATCCAATATGTCTTTGACAAGTTTAAGTTATAGTTTTGACATTATCTTTTCATTTTATTTAAATCCTTTATTAATGAGGTAATCGCTGCATCATCATGATGTCATAAATATTTTAATTTATTTAACGTCTAAAAATTTAAAAAAAACTATCATGATGTAGGAAATCTTTTTAGATTTATAATGAAAATTGATAGTAAAAAATATGACTTGTATAACCCCATTTAAAAATTGTTTTAGTAAAACAAGTCATGCTTGTGACATTTTTATTTTAACTTTAAATAAAAAGTTATTTATGTCATTTTCCAACCAATGTGGATCCATGGGGTCCCCAAGTTGACCCATGGATTTTCTTGGTCGGCCATGACACATCCAATGAGAGTAGGACATGTGTCTATGTCATTTCATATTATTAAAACATTATTTTTATCTTAAATTACACTAATTACCTCTAATCGTGATTAAAAACTTAAAAGTTACTATTCACCAAAAAATTATTTTAATCCCATTGAACAACATTTTACATCCTAATGAAAACCATGTATGTCGGATTTTGGAAATTCAAATCATAGAAGTGGTAAAGTTTCATTTAAATCAAAAATCCGTTTATAAACTACCACTTAGTGGTTTCACTATTCATCAACAATTGAAGTTTTTCAGAAAAATACCAAAAATTCACCCTAAGCTATATTTGATATTTCGAATTCAAAAATGATGTCTATTTTACAAAATTCAAAACATATAAGTTACATTAATTAATTTAACAATTAATTCCCGTTTTCAGAGCAAATAACGTGTTTTTATGAAACAATAAGTATCAAAAGATTGACACTAGTTTAAGTCCAATTTCAAGATGAAATTAATTCCAACGACCACTATTGAATTATATGGTAAAAATATATTCTAATTTCACTTTAAAAAGAATTCAAAATAAAATCTAATCATATAAATAAATTAGATTAAAAAGAGGTTTTGAATTAAAATACAACATTTTTCACTATTCATTAAAAAATTGAACTTTATCGGAAAAATACCAAAAATTTACACAAAGTAAATTATGATGTCCTGATTCTAAAGAAGAATTTTATTTTGTCAAATATAACACATAAAATTTTCAAAAAGTGTATTTCGAAGAGGTTCGTCATCAAAAGGCAGTTAATCGACTTTTTAAAGAATATTAGAATGTTTACGCTTAAAATTGGATTATTCGCATTTTTAATCCTCTAAAATTTATTGTAAAAAGTAAAACAATTTTAAAAACATATATAATCATTTTTTAGTTAGTTCTGTTCATTCCTGCCATTACAATGGCTAGGCGTTAACTACAATTTAAAATAATATTATTTTATTATTAGAGTGCAACGTAAGATTTCCAAGAAACTCATTATTGTGTATTGGGTACGCCATCGAGCATAGCATCCCCTTTAAAGTTATATTAATATTTTATTCAAAAATATGGATAAATGTGAAAATTTCATATTCTTTATTTACCTGGGGTGTTTCATCCTTCCCCCCTTTTGGGAATTGCGTCCTCGCAATTTTAAAATTGGGCTTGGAAACTACATTGAAAATACCACATCGGAACAAGAGTTAGTAAAACAATAACTTTAAAATAAAGAAAGATAAGTACAAAGGTCACCCGAGTTAACCCATACTAGGATTCCATGTAGGGAAACATGGATATGGAGGAAAAAACAAAGGGTCATGTTCTGAGGGAGAGTGATAGTAAACATGTATAGGAGAAAGTTAACCACATGAAAATCACAAACTTGTGATGGGTTAAACGGTATTCGATTCCCCAGTAGGAAAAGTTAATATAAAAAATTTTGTTTTAAGTTACTCTTCATTGAGGAATTTAATTTTGAGCTTAACTAAATCATAATGAAACATAATTACTTGTCATGTAGACTTTCATCTTTTCCTAGATTCCTTAATCAAACTCATATTTTCTCCAAAAGACGATTATTTAGGAAGACTTGTTCGCATTAAGAGTACTACAATCAAATTCGCGAGAATCACCTAATCCACAAAAGAGAACTATATATTTCTCATGTTTTTAGAAAAAATCCAAAACCAAAATTGTTAGTATGAGATCAGATAATCCACAAAAGTATAATCCTTTATAAAAAGAAAATCTATTCTTAATCTCCAAAATTTGTCCAAAAAAACCCAAAGTTCAACGAAGACCATTCGATAAACAATTGTCCATAAAATTCTTCAAAGTAAACCAAACTAAGATTGAAACCCAAATATTTGAATGATTTATCACATAGTCTTCCAAGGTATAAATTAACTTTTATCTCCTAATAACATCAGTTGCTCTTAAATTCTCACATTGAAAAGTAATTAACCTAATCACATATCCTCGATGATAGGTTAATACATTCCATAGATAACCCAAAATAAACATACTCTTGATTCCTAAAATAATCTAACTAAAAATAATTAGTCAAACTAACCAGGGACTTCACATAGTCCAGTGGTAGGTGATAAATACCAGTCGCACTTTGGATATGGGTTCGATTCCCGCAGCTTTGTCCGACGCGACGGGTTGTCACACAGTCTGCATGTTGTCCTTTTTCCAATACTATATAATTCTTAAAACATTCCCCAAAACGAGATAAAATCTTCAAAAATAATCATAAAATATTTTAACATCAAGTTTATCTCATGACTTTCATTTTCCATCATAATATATAATAACCCACAATTACCACAAAAGTAAGGATCATATAAACCCTAATGGTTACCTTTATAATTATTACCTGAACTTCCACATCAATTGGTCATCTCGTACATGATGCATTACAGAACATACCAAGTTAAAAGTGGTTGATCATGACTCCTTGATAGTTGGTTTAGAACAACCACAAGTTTCCTCATTGAATCCCCCATTTCATTCAGTCTCTTAATCAGAGAACCACCATAGTTTCCTTCAAACCTATTGTCACTTTAGTGCCTGCTAGATCCATCCATTCACTAAAAACAGAAATGTCAGTGTGATTATATCAACAAAACCATCATGTACTAAAGAGGAAGATAAACACTAAGATATACTTACTCATTCACTTTATCTAAAACTATGACTCTTTCTGAAATCCTAACCATTATGGTAATGTCACTTATGCCTAGAGAAAACCCTAACCTCTAATGTTATCTAAACCGACCTCTAATACCAACTATAAGGCCCCGACCTTAAACCATACTTAATATTGAATTAAATGAATAATTCACATTGAGGATATTTCCAGGTTTAGAGTTTTAGAGAATTAGATCATAAATCATGAATTACATTCCACATTTAAACAAAGTGGTTATATAAAAGATAGTATTCGTTATTCCCATCAACGGAAACATATTTAAAATAAAACATGGATTCTTTTTTGACACATCCTTGACACTATCATCATATCATGCAACTTTCCCTTAACCTGTGAAAAACATTTAAAAAACATGGGATGAGCATAAAAATCTCAGTAAGGGTTATAAAAAGTATGGAAAGGAAACATGAGTACATATATACATAAGAATGATATCATACTTTACCCATAAAACATAATCACTTTAACATACCTCATAAAATCTTGAATAAATCATAGAAATCATAAGACATAAAGGTAACTTGAGGCATTCATAACATTCTTACGTAGAGAGTTACCCTCTTGGTTATGTTTGGAATACCCATCACAGTATATTCCCAAAATCTATTCAGAGAAACCTTAACGTTTAACCACTTCGCGTTACCCAATGCATTGGAGAGCTATATCGGACTCACCCGCCCTTAGTTTATCACGGAACCACCCGTCTTCATAATAATGCCCAAGAACCATAACATAATCGTATCACATAAAACATGCATAAAGGAAACATAACATTTCCACTTTTCAATCACAAGATATCAATACAACACATTGATATAAAAACATTATGAAAACCATTTTCAATACCAAAATAAAATAAAATTAAAACATGGTATTTATTTTTCATTTAAAAAAAGGTATGGCTTGTAGAGGAATCCGGAACTCAAATAATGGTCACGACGGAGGAGAAGTCGTTGTCGCCGCATACGTACGACAAAAACATTCCCTTTTTTCATTTAGTAAAATGCTTCGTATAAAAAATATTCCTTTTAGATAAACATAAAAGTCAAAGGGGTTTATACACCGTATAAAAGAAGGTTGTGTAATAAAAAAAATATGCCTCAATGAAAGGAGATTGAGACGAAGTCCCATACCACATTGAAGCTTTTAACATTTTAAACCATTAATATCCATATAAATAAATCCTTAAAACCATTTTGAAAACATGGATATTAATGAGAAATATTTATAAGAATAAATCATTAAAACAATTAAAACAATATTTTAGTTAAAGGGTTTTTAACAAAATGAGAGACACTTGAATACAATAACTGAGGAATAACATTTAATCAAAACATTACAATATCATGAGAATAAAGGGATTCAGGATATAATATTCCAAAGGACAGTATATACACCATATAAGAGTGAATTGGTTTATAACAACAATGAAGTCTCAATGGAAATGTAAATTGAGATGAAATCCATTATAAAGATGGTATCCTTAAATTAAGGATAAATCAATCTCATAATTATGTGTGACAAATATAAATACACCCAATATAAGTGGATATTAAGTGTAAAATAATCAAAGGTCATTCACACATATTCAAAGGATGACATGTTCAATAACTACATGTTGAACCCAAAGAAATCGAAATTGGGTTAAGAAGTTCCCTTGACACCCTAACGGCGTCACATCAAATTTTAGAAAAAGAGTTTATGAGAGAGATAAAGGGTATCTCATCAATTGGACATAAAATTTACGGAAATAAGGATATATAAGAACATATCCCCACATAATAAGATGAAAATTAAAAGACATAACAAAATAAGTCTTTCAAAAAGAGGAGGGTGAAAGGTTCCCTTACCGATTTGGGTATCTTTCGAAACGTACACCCCATGAAAGAAGAACTATAAAACATTTATGTAAATACTCATAAATTAAATTATGTTACACAATGTGTAGAATAATGGACAGTACATACACCACTTAAAAGGAAATATTGGCAAATGTAGCATGAATCTCACGAAGACACAAAGTGAGATAAAAAGCCCCTTACGAAATTTCGGCACCCTAACGACGCCAATTAAAACATCCAAAATGGATTGATGAGAGAAAATAGGGTCTCTCATCATATAAAAATAAAAATTATAGTAATATTAATATATAAGAACATCCCAATCATAAGAAATATGAGCTTAAAAGGAATGACATAAAAGAGTGTACTTAAAAAGAAAGAGAGGGGTAGGATCCCTTACCTCGGGTCCGACTTGACTCGATCGTTCTTTAAACTCCTGAATAATAAACGTGAGTTAATTTATACTTTATTAAGAACCTTTTTCAAGTTCATTATTCCTTTTATATCACTTACTACCATGCTATGAACACTATGTAATTATTTAAGTTAATAATGGTCGTTTTGTAGATCATTGCTACTTGAGTCAAAAATAAACTCTTTATAATTACTAGTTGTTCATGTGGTAAAATATATATTATATAAAGAATTATATTCATTATTTAGATATCATATATATCATATATATCAATTATATACTTGCATTTATAATATTACATAACATTTAGAGGTAAGAAATGAAATTCACCGTTCACGGAGACGGTAAGCCGTACGTACGCATGAACGCTAATTCCATTTCTATTTATTATTTAATGGAATTAAAACATAATGATACAAAATAGTATTATAATTCCAGTATTTTATCAAATATAATATCATTAAATCTATCCTTTATACATACCACATATGGTATTAATGAATCAAATCACTTTGAGGGGGCGGTAGTCCGCACTTCCTAAAATGAAGATATCGCGTTTAACCATAATGGAAACCATAAAGGTAAGACATAAATGAAAAATAAAGAAGCTTAAGTAAAACATAAACATATAATATATCATATATAAATATAGTGACATCTTAATGGTCACCTTTGATTGTGTTAAAAGAATATTGAACAATCATCATTTCGTGAGGCAGAAATTCACCATACACAGAAACAGTATGTTCTTTAACCATTATATGTAGTTGTGTGTAAGTGTAGCTCGAATCATTCTTAGAAAAACATCCTAGTATATTGAAGATACCGGAGTTGTTACAAAAGAAATGAATAAAAAGATTTTAGGGGGTTGGAGAAGCAAAATAAAACAAAAGAACACAATTGAAGACATTACCTTAAAATCAGATTTCTCTCTTTGATTTGAGCTCAAAGGCTTCCTTGGGAAGACTTCTGCCCAATGTGAGGCTTCTAGGAGTAATAGAGGGATGTGGAGAGACAAAATGAGTAGGGGTTGGCCGAGACAAAGGCCTGAGAGGTGTGGGTAAGGTGGTAGAGGTGGGGGCCTTTTATAAGAGGAGAGGAGGGGCACTTTTGGAAAGCTACAAAAATGTTACTTTATTTTCAAATGAGATTAGGATTTTAAAGGTCCCACATTGATGTATTTCGAGGATAAGGTGGTAAGAGTTCTAAATATACTCATCCAATAGGTCTTTGACAAGTGTAATTTATAGTTTTAACATTATCTTTTCATTTTATTTAAATCCTTTATTAATGAGGTAATCGCTGCATCATCATGATGTCATAAATAATTTAATTTATTTAATGTCTAAAAATTATAAAAAAACTATCATGATGTAGGAAATATTTTTAGCTTTATAATGAATAATTATATTAAAAAATATGACTTGTATAACTCCATTTAATTTTTTTTAGTAAAACAACTCATGCTTGTGACATTTTTATTTGAACTTTAAATAAAAAGTTATTTATGTCATTTTCCAACCAATGTGGCTCCATGGGGTCCCCAAGTTGACCCATGGATTGTCTTGGTCTATCATGACACATCAAATGAGGGTAGGACATGTGTCTAGGTCATTTCATATTATTAGAACATTATTTTTACCTTAAATTACACTAATCACCTCTAATCGCGATTAAAAACTTAAAAGTTACTATTCACCAAAAAATTATTTTAATCCCATTGAACCACATTTTACATCCTAATGACAGCCATGTATGTCGGATTTTTTAAATTCAAATCACAGAAGTGGTAAAGTTTCATTTAAACAAAAAATCAGTTTTTAAACTACCACTTAGTGGTTTCACTATTCATCAAAAATTGATGTTTTTTCAGAAAAATACCCAAAATTCACCCTAAGCTATTTTTGATATTCCGAATTCAAAAATGATTCCTATTTTACAAAATTCAAAACATATAAGTTACATTAATTAATTTAATAATTAATTCCCGCTCTTAGAGCAAATAACGTGTTTTTATGAAACAATAAGTATCAAAAGATTGACACTAGTTTAAGTTCAATTTCAAGATGAAATTAATTCCAACGACCACTATTGGATTAAATGGATAAAATATATTCTAATTTCAATTTAAAACCAATTCAAAATATAATCTAATCATATAAATAAATTAGATTAAAAAGAGGTTTTGAATTAAAATACAACATTTTCACTATTCATTAAAAAATGGAACTTTATCAGAAAAATACCAAATATTTACACAAAGTAAATTTTGATGTCCTGATTCTAAAGAAGAATTTTATTTTGTCAAATATAACACATAAAATTTTCAAAAAGTGGATTTAAAAGAGGTTCATCATCAAAAGGCGGCTAATCGACCTTTTAAAGAATATTAGAATGTTTACGCTTAAAATTAGATTCATCCTCATTTTT
This sequence comes from Viscum album, assembly GCA_963277665.1. NCBI lineage: Eukaryota > Viridiplantae > Streptophyta > Magnoliopsida > Santalales > Viscaceae > Viscum > Viscum album. The sequence goes on from OY728166.1 coordinate 308,025,400, forward strand.
AATCCTCTAACATTTATTATAGAAATTTAAAATATTTGACAAACATATATAGTCATTTTGTAGTTAGTTATGTTCATTACCTCCATTACAATGGCTAGGCGTTAACTACAATTTAAAATAATATTATTTTATTATTAGAGTGCAACGTAAGATTCCCAAGAAACTCGTTTTGCGTATTGAGTACGCCATCGAGCATAGCGTCCCCTTTAAATTTATATTAATATTTTATTCACAAATATGGAGAAATGTAAAACTTTCGTATTCTTTATTTACCTAGGGTGTTACACATAAATATTCCAATATTCCAAGATACTATATACAACATTATTTTGGAATCCCATTACAAAAACACTTAATCATTCCACCACATCATTGTCATATTCAACATCGCCAATAGTGATCGCATGTGACTTCCCTTTGTCCTTTTCATTAAGTGGTTTCTCATGTCGATCATCACTAAACCTTGGATTAGGGCATTTATTAGAATAATGCCCCATTTCCTTGCACTTGAAGCATTGAAGTGTTGGTGGTGCGTTCTCTACAGTCTTTTAATTATTCACATCATTAGAAACCCTTTTTCCATTAATTCGACACTCAGCTGCTCGATGACCTTCTTTTCCATAGTTAAATCATTTTCTAGTCCCTTTAAGACAATCTCCACCATCCTTCGTTCCACACTTTGAGCATATGGAAACATTCATCTTCTTTTCACTATTATTCTGAGATTTCTCCTTGAACTCCATCTTTTGTTACTTGTCAAAACCATGAGATGGATAAGTAACACCAACTTCCATTTCTACCTTGATAGCACAACGCACAATTTCTTCATAGCTACTGAAGTCTCTTATAGCTAATGCCCTTCAAAGATTTGGTTTTAAGCCACTGATTAATCGATCAACATTACATTCATGTTGGATGATAAAGCCAGTTTCATACCTTCCAAGACTTGTAAAATTCACTTCGTATACACCAACAGATTCATCATCCTTTTGCTTTAGTTCAAGAAACTCCTTCTCCATCTTTGTTCGAAGAATACGAGGGAAGTACTTATTGAAAAATAAGTTCTTGAACTCATCCCATTCCATGGACTCAATTTCATATCTTGGCCTCGTATTCTTGATAAGATTCCACCATTGATCAGCTTCACCTTCCAAACGATATACTACAAATATGACTTGATCATGTTCAGAATAGTGAAGAACTGAAAATATCTTTTCATTGGTACTGATCCATTGTTCAGAAAAAAGTGGATCAGAATACCCACTGAAAGAAGGTGGACGTTGCCTCATGAAGGACTCAATAGAATATTGTTCCATTATCTGCTCATTTGGAAGTGAAGAATGATTCATAGCTTGTGTAAGTATAGCAATAAGATTTTGCACTTCATATCCCATAACATTTTTTTTGTTCACGAGGACAATCATTGCATTGTCCATTGCATTGATCAACACGGTTCCTTCGGGTTCCTGCCATCGTTTAAAACCCAAAAAGAATAGTGTGATAGGCAAAAATCATGCTAGAAAAAACAACATAATAAAGGGGGAGTACATTCAATATCTAACATCTTAGGTTTAATTATAAGATCGTTACCATAATTCTAGGACTATAACCTATACTTATACTTAACCTTAGGGACATCCCTAGACATACCTTAGAAATATATCTAGGGATCTCACTAAAGTTCTCGCATCCTAGTTTCCAAAGATTGACCAAACCTTTCCTCTGATACCAACTGTAGAGACCCAAATCTTGACGTACATGGACATTACATTACTTTTGCAGAATACTTAATACATAACAAAAACAGACACACAAGGACTGTAATAGTTTAGTGTCTTTTGAAACTCGGAATATAAACTTCTAATCATGTTGAAATATCTTCAACAACTCCCATAACGATCTTACCCTTTTTGTTTCCTTACCTAAAACCTTTCTTTATTTCTTGGGGAAAATAAAACATAAAAAGGGTGAGCTCAAATTCTCAGTAAGGGAAAACATAGATAACATAAAACAATCCATAAACATTTGGAAGCAAAAACTTGAACATGAAATTTAAACATCAAAATCTTGAGAAAAGTCAAAAATCGTGGAAGTACGTAAGGCATATATCATAATTTAACATCAAACATGATAAAATATAATGGGAATAAAACATGTAATTGAGGAAACCATTCATAACATGTTATGATTTCCATAGTAGCCAAGGCATTGCTTCCAAGACCATCTTAGTGGACAAACTCCCTTTCTGAATCGACTTCACTCCTCGTTTCAGTCATGTAACACTGAACCGGATTAACTTACCGTTCGAGCCATGTATATCTCATGAGATATAAATCATTACCCAATGAATTTGAGGGATATATAGGTCCCATCCATCTCATAATGAAATCATTCTTACTTGTGCCACAAAATAAACTTAAAACATTCATCATAACCCAAAGAATAAAATGGGTTTCATAAACATCATCCCATTATTTCATAATCCATATAAAAAAATGGACATTTCATCATAAGAAAACTGAAACCATGTAAATCATAGAGACATTATACTTGAAACATAAACATATGAAATAAGGTCATCTTAGATGGAAAAATGGTTTTGATAAAACACTTGAAATGAATTCTTGAGGAAAATATCCTTTCTTCTTCAAAATCAATTTCTTTTCACAAAACGTCATGAAATTTTAAAAGAAATAGATTTTCTTGAAAATAGTCATGAAATATTTTGGAGGAATCTTCATGAAAATAAGGCTTTATAAAACTGCAAAAATCCTTTAATTCTGTATATGTTAAAAAAACATTCTTCTCGCACTTTTTCCAGAAAAGTTAAAAAGTAACTTGTAGGATAAATAAAAGAAAGATTCCCTCCATACCATGGGGTAAAAGTAAAAATGGGTAAAAAGGACTTTAAACATACATGAAAATACTTTTATAAAACATGAACATGGACGATTGCAATAACCCCAGTAAATACTTACGAATATGCAATCTCAGATAAAAATGAAATTTGCAAAATTGTCCCTTACATTAGGTCCGATATGCTTCGTATGGATCCGAAACTACTGTATAATGATTTAAATAATGTCATTGACTTATTAAAAAATCATATTCATTTTTATGATATCATATATGTTTCAATTATGAATTTATATTATCCGTTCTTTTGTAAATTCCATGTTAAAGCAGCGTTCTGGGTAAAATTGTATCATTTATCGTACATGTTTGGAATTGTTGTTCTTCATTTTATTATTAATTATATCATGATTTACTTACTTACATAATGTAAAACGTGATTTATATATCATATATATTCAGTATATATATATATTAGATAGATAAATGAAATGAATCACACCATTCATGGAGACGGTAGGTCGTACGTACGCATGAATGTTGTTTTCCTTTCTTTATTTACTTGAATGGAAGTAAGTAGATGAAATATATATATATGTATACATAATAACAGTAGCTTCATTATGCCATATATTTCATTATTATTCATTATATATACTTTATAATAATTCTTGAATGGTTAATGATGGAAAATGAATCTCATTGCGTTCGTGGAGACGGTAGTCCGTACGTACGCACGAGCGATGATATCGTTCCCATAATTATTGAGTAGAATTGGAGTGGATGTTATAATATATCAGAATTAGTATGATTTTATAATAACCATATATAGTTATTCTTTACACCATTATACCCATCCATGTATGGTGTTGGTGGAAAAACAGATTTCACCACGGCGTGGAGACGGTATTCCGTACGTACGCACACGTGGTGATTTCGTTTTCCATAGGATGGATAGATGGTTAAATAGGGTTGTTTCATACTTATAATAACATATAAGTATATGAGTTATACTGATGTTATTACTTAATAATGAAACAACTAAAGAAGAATAAGTGGATTAAGAAATAAAGTTTAAAGAATCAGTAACAGACATTACCTCTTTTTTGAAGCGCCTCTTTGAGACCTCCTTTTAGGGCACTAAAATTGGTCTTTGAAGAATACCAGGACCTCTAGGATGTTTTTATAGAAGTTGATAATAGAATTTGGCAGGGGATGGCCAAGCTTGAAGGCTCAAAGTGGTGTGAGGAAGAGAGGGAGGAGGTGCCCTTTTATAAGGGAGGAGAGGGGCACCTTTGAAAAAGCAAAACATATTATTTTATTATAAAGTCATATTCGGTTATTAATAGCTCCAAATTGATTTATTTCTAATATAATGTGAGGATGGGTCGAAATAAACTCATCCAATATAATTTAGACAAGTTTAGGTTTATATTTTAACCTTATCATTTAGATTTAACCTTAAGTTAAATAATTTTACTTTTACCATGTCTTCTTGTTTTCTTACACTATAAGTTTAATAAACATACTATAACAAGACAAAATAACCCCAAGTTGTTTATTATTAATATATATAACCTTATATAAGTCATTTTTCCGAACCTTAGATTTTTAGGAATAAAATAACAATTAATAATATAATATTTGTTTTAAAAACTATTTTATGTCAATTTTGACACAATTTGGTAATTGATTTTTGTGAAAATCATAACAGAATGATTAGTTTCAAAAATGTTAATTAAATCAAAACTAACATGTCATATTAACCTAGAAAATTAGTGAAATTAATAAATAGTCTCAAATTACATTTATTTGGGTATTTATAACATCAATTATGTCAATATTTCATTAATAAGATAATTACAGCATCATCTTTGTGTCATAAGTAAATTAAATTATTTAATGTATAAAAATTATAAATAAAATACCATTATGTAGGAAATCATTTTATATTTATAATGAATATTTATAGTTGAATTTATATTATGTATAACCCTATATTAAAAATTATTTACTTATTAAACATTGATTTTAACTATTTTAACCCTTCTTTAAATAAATTAATATTAAATGTCATAATCTAATCCAAGTGGGCCTAAATGGTCATATTGTATTTCTATGGTTTTTTTGGTCGAATTAAACTTATCCAATAGAATTAGTACATGTTTTAGGGTAATAATAATATCATTTTTGCCCTTAATTATCCTATTTACTTTTAACCGTGGTAAATAAAAGTAAAAAGTTACTATTCATCAAAAATTATTTTCATCTCATTGAACCACATTTTAGTCCTTGATATTAACCGTGTCTCTAGGATTTTAGAAATTCAATTCACAGAAGTGGTAAAATTTAATTTAAATAAAAAAGTCAGTTTTTTAACTACCACTAAGTGGTTTCACTATTCATCAAAAATTGAAGTTTTTCAGAAAAAACCAAAAATTCAGCCTAAGAATTATTTGATATTCCAAATTCAAAATTGATGCCTATTTTTCCAAATTCATAACATATAAGTGGCATTAATTGATTTTAAATTTAATTCCTGTTATCAAAACAAATAGCCTGTTTTTAAGAAATAAAAACAATCAAAAGATTGATACTTGTTTATATCCAATTTCAAAGTGAAGTTAATTCCAATGAACAACATTGGATTAAATGGTAAAAATATATTCTAATTAAACTTTAAAACCAATTGAAAAGATAATCTATCCATATAAATTATTGTGATGAAAAATTTGTTTTTAACTAAAATATAGCGCATTTTTACTATTCATTAAAATATGAAAGTTATCAGAATAATTTGAAAAATTTATCCAAAGTAAATTTTTATATCCTGATTGCAAAGAAGAATTTTATTTTGTCAAATTGAACTTATAGACATGTCAAAAACAAGATTTAAGGTGGGTGCGTCATCGAAAGGCGGGAAAACTGCAATTTTTGAAAAATACATATTTTACACGAAAAATTTATTTTGTTCTCCTACCATATTCTAGAAAATTTATAAGATGAATAATAATGATATAAAATTCAAAATTTAGTTAATAATATTCATAATGTCTAGTCCGTAATAATATTATAACAATATATCGTTGTTTAGTGAAACCTTGTATTGCGTACAACACACGCTATCGAGGAAGGTCGCGATTGTGTGTAATGCAAGGCAAGTCAGGGTTGCGTGTTGTGCAAGACTCCTCCGTTGTTTCATATAATAGAATCCAACCATATTTCATTTATACATTGAATATATATATATATATACACTCAATGTTTCGTAGAATAACTACTATCAAAATTGTGTGTAATATGATCCAAGAATAGTATTGTGTATACTGCAAGCTTATATGGTGTTGTGTATAGAACAAGGAAATCTTGATGTAGCTTACAACACAAGACATCAATGAAATTAAAAGAATCTATTTCATAAAATCTCGGGGTGTTACACTCCATTAGAATTTTATGGTTTTTTTCTCCTATATATCTATGTTTTCTTGGAATCCTATTATATTTTGTCTTGGGTGACCATATTTCATTTCTTTAATTCTTTTAATGTGATAGTTTTATTGAATCATTTTCAATTTGGGATATTTAATGACGTTTCTGAGCCCAATTTTAAAATTGTGATGACACATTTCCCAAAAGGGGGGAAGGATGTAACATCCCAGCTAAATAATGAATATAATATTTTCATATATATTAATATTTCTGAATTAAATATTAATTTTACTTTAAATGTTATTCTATGTCTAATAGTGTTCTCAACTCTCAACAATGTATTTCTTTGAAATCTTATGTTTCACAAAACATTGAGTTAGACTGAAAAATAATATAATAATATTATTATTTTAAATAGTAGTTAACGCCAATACGTTGTATTGGTGGGAATGAACAAGAATAACTAAAATATGATTATAATTTTTTTTCAATTACTTTAAATTTATCCAATAAATTTTAGACGTTTAAATTAAGAATTGATCTTATTTTTTCATGAAATACTCTAATATTCATTAAAAGGTTATTTTACCGGCTTTTAATGGAAAACCCTTTTTAAATATAGTTTTTTTTACTTTTATATGTTCCATTTTACAAAATAAAATTCTTATTTTGAATTGGGACATCAAAATTTACATTGGATGAAATTTTGGTATTTTTCGGATAAATTTCAATTTTTAATGAATATTAAAAATACTATATTTTAATTCAAAACTGCCTTTTAATATAATTTATTCATATGGTTAGATTATTATTTTTAATTAGTTTTAAATTTTAATTAGATAATTTTTTTTACATTTAATCCAATCTTGGTCATTGGAAGTAATTTCATTGTGAAATTGGACATAAAGAAGTGTCAATTTTTTGATAGTTATTATTTATTAAAAACATGCTTTTTATTTTGACAATGAGAGTTAATATTAAATTAATTTTGGCAACTTATTTATTTTGAAATATGGAAAATGGTTTAAATATTTATAATAAATAGGTAAAAATTGTGTAAATAGGTATCTTTTATTTTTAGACATTCTGTAAATTTATTTCCTTAAATATTTTATTTAACATATTCTAAGGGTAAATATGTTAAATAATGGTAACGAATAATATTACAATAATATTAAATTTCTCTATAATGAGTTGTAATACTATTTTTTGATATATTTCCGACCATGGGAATCCTTGGGTAAATTTTGGGGCCCCATAGAGCCACTTAAGTGTGATAATGACACTTTATATTAATTAATTTAAAGTAAAGGAAAAAATGACATAAACAAATATCTTTTAGTAATAAAATATTTACATGGAGATATATAGATTATCTCTTTGACTATAAATATTCATTAGAAAGATAAAAATATTTCCTACATCATGGTCTTTTAATATTAATTTTTAGACATCAAATAAATTAAATATTTTATGACACAATGATGATGCAGTGTCTGCCAAATTAATGATTGATTTAAATAAATATGATTATAAAAATTAAAAAATATCTAAAACCTGTCCAATTATTATTGAGTGATTTTATTTTGAACACTAGTCATCCAATATTTGACTTTAATGAGTTTTTGTCCTTTTTAAACCAAAGAAAATTTTATAATAAAACAATATTTCGAAACTTTTATAAAGAGCCCCTCCTCCCCCTTATAAAAATCCGTCACCTAAAACCCATTACTCACAACTATCAAGCCTATTGGCTCATCCAACATCTACCCACATAATCTCACTGCATCCATCTACTCCTCCTAGAAGCTTTACCTATGGTAGAAGGCACTAAAAGTAATACTTTTGGTTCAAATCCATGGGAGGTACTCGATTTAAAGGTAATGTCGTCTCTTAAGTTCTTTTCTTATATTTTACTTCTCGAACCCCAATAAATATTTTTATTATTTTCGTTTATAAAAAATAGTATAATAAATATATTATGTTTCTATTTTGAGATGTATTCTACATACACATACACACACCTCCATCTAATGGGTAAAGAACATACTGTTTCTGTGGACGACGAACTAATGCCTCACGAAATGATGATTATTCAATTATCTCTTATTTCTAATAATGGTGGGTGTTATGATGGAAATGTATTAATAGGTGATATATTATATATATATATTGTTTATATTCTTCTTTATTTTCAATTTATGTCATACCTTTATGGTTCCCATAATGGGTAAGCATGATAATTTAATTTTAGGAAGTGCGGACTACCGACCCCTCAAAGTGATATGACTCAATAATTCCATACGTGGAATTTAAAAAGGATTGAAATAATTAAATTATATATGATATTATACTGGAATTATTTTATACCCATTTATCATTTGTTTTTCATTCCATTAAATATGAAATAGAAATTAATGTAGCGTTCAAGCGTACGTACGACTTACCATCTCCATGAACATTGCATTTCATTTCATATCTCCAAATGTTACGTACTATTTTAAATAAATATATAATGGTTATATATGATATATATGTTTTCTAAATCATTAATATTATTCTAGAGATAATGGAATTTTGACCCCATGGAAAATGTGTAATTATAAAAAGATCATTTTGGATTCAAGTTCCGAACATCGACAAAATGTACAATATGAACTTAAATAATTAAATAATTGTTATAGCAATTTAATAAGTGACATAAAAGGAATAATAATCTTGAAAATGTTTTTAATATAGTAGAAATTTTCATACATTTATTTTTCAGGAATAACCCGGAACAAACGTGTCAAGTCAGACATGAGGTAAGGGGTTTCTTATCTCACTTTTAATTTTGTGAGATATCTATTGTACACTACTTATTTATTGAATGTGGTGTACTGTGTACATTATTTTGATATATATTATCATGATTATATTTATATTCATGGAATTATATGATTCATTTGGTTTTTATTAACTTTTGGTCTTACGAATCGATTTATTACAACGTGGTAAGAGTTTTCATCTCACTTTTTATTCCTGTGAGATTCATTCTATATTTTCCACTATTTCCTTTTGTGTGGTGTTTGTCATTCCCATTATTTTATACTCTATTTAATATAATTTACCTTATGGGAATTTAAAGCTTCATTGTATGATCCTTCCATCATGGGGTGTATGTTTCGTATGTTACCGAATAGGTAAGGGAACCTTTCAGTGTACTCTTTTAGTCAAAGACTTATTTTATGTCATGTCTTTTAATTTCCCTTTTAGTATGTTAGGATATGTTATTATATGTCCTTGTTACTATAAATTTTACGTCCATGTGATGAGAGAATATTTTCACTCTCAACAACTCGATTTATTAATTTTAATGTGATGTCGTTAGGCAGTCGAATTTCTGTAAAAGAACTTTTAAACCCAATTTCAGTTCTTTGGGTTAAACTTCTACTTATTTATTATGTCCTGCAATGAAAATGTGTGAATGAACTATGATTTTTTTAAACATAATTTTCACTTATATTGGATGTATTCTTTATTTTTCACACATAATTATTTCATTGATTTGTCCATAATCTAAGGATATGATCTTTTTATGGGACTTGATCTCAATTTACATTCCATTGAGAAATATTCGTTTTTATACATCAATACCCTTTTATATGGTGTATATACTGTCCTTTGACATATTATATCATGAATATCCATATTATCATGATATTATAAACAATGATTAATGTTATTTATCAAATATTTATATTCAAGCATCTCTCATTTGGTTAGGAACACTTAAACTAACGTATAGTTTTAATTGTTTTAAATATTTAATCTTCTAAATATTTCTCATTAATGTCCAAGTTTTAAAAATTGATTTATGTATTTAATTATATGTAAATTAATTTATTAAAATGTTAAAACCTTTAAAGATTCATTGGGGTATGGGACACTTTGATTAAAAAATCTATTTATTAAATGTTTTAAATGGTTTTGAAAATGGTTTGAAAAAGCATTGATTATGTCAATATATTTAAATGATATATTGTGATTGAAATATGGAAATGTTATCTTTCCTTTATTCTTATTTTATGTGTAATGAATATGTTATGGTTCTTAGTAATTTTCACATATACGGGTGTTTCCGTGATAAATCTTGGGCGAGTGAGCCCGAGATAGCTCTCCAATGCATTTGGTAACATGATAGAGTTAAACGATAATGTTTCTCCTAAGAGATTTAGGTAATATACTATGATGGGTATTACAACGTAACTCCCTATATAGCTGTGATATCAACAATGTAAGAAAGTTTTGTATTTCACAAGTTACCTTTATGATTTATGATTTCTATGTGTTATTCATAAATCTTATGAGTTCAGGAGGGTTGTTATGATTTAAAAGTATGGTTTAATTGAATTGTATTTATTTATGGGATAATGTTTTATTTATTTATTTTATAACCCTTTCTTAGCTTTTTTTCTTATCCAATGTTTTTGAAATGATTTTCAGAGGTCATAAAGTGGAATAGGGTTAGGGATGGAATCAAGGAGAAGTCATGTTGTCTAAAACATGGAACCAGACATGTTTTTAAGAGTTTTTAATTTATAAAAAATGGATACTAATTAGTAGTGTCTACATGTAATTTTCAAGCTGATATGAAATAGTTATGGACTAATTCTCTAAAACTCTAATCCTGAAAAGATTCCCAATGTGATTTATTCAATTAATACCAGATTATGTAATGTTTTAAGGCTGGGTCTTTATAATATTCTCACTATAAGATTAAATAAACATCTATGAATTATTCTATAGTATTATTACATTAATGTTTTCAAAGAATATATTAGATGATACTGATATCATAGAAACGTTATTTAGTGGTAAGGATATATTTCTAAGAAAACCCTAATTAAGTGATAGATAACCCTTAATCTGTGTTTGATACAAAAAAATATTTTCAATTAGGGATAAATTAACGATTAATATTGATAAAATAAATTATATTGTTTGTATAGTGTTATTATTTTGAAACACATATGACTTTATTGGATATTTTTAGTGATTCAAGAATATTTGTGGAACTAATTAGTAAATTTATAGTGAGTAAATTATTAGGGTCTATAAAACTTCAATAGATGAATGAATGAGAGATTAATGTTATTTGGAGAAAATTTTCAACAAGATCATGGTGGAATAAGTGGTAAAATAATGTTAATCTTTATGTTTCCATATTGATCTAGCATATTTTGATGATTTTTATAGTTAGTTGAAATTTTTAGGTTACTATTGAGGTTTTAGAGATTAATGTATTATATTAATTCATATCGAATAAATTTTGATAACTATATAGTTATTGGTAAATATTAATAATTAAGAGGAATATATTATCATTATTTTTTACATCTTATGATCTATAAAATAAAAATTTTACTTCTTCATGAACAAAAACAATTCTTCTGTAACACTGAATTCATAATGTAAGGGATGAAGTGGAAATTGTTCAAAGCACTAAAAAATGATAAAATTTTGTTCATGAAATGGGAATATACCATGTAATTGTATTTTATTATGATCTCTATTGAGATATTAAAGTAATAACCAAAATTTAGGAAAAGGATCTTGAAATAAAAATTATACAATTTTATATTCATTTCTAATGAATTGATGGTATTTTAACCCATCAACGATTTATGGTTTTTTTATTATTATCATTTTCATTACCATGTAATATATCACTATATATTAGTAATTCTATTTTTTTCTTCTCCATGAATATATTTTAACTTCCATGTATTGTTTTAATTATCTGGGAATCTGATTTTGTGTTATTTTAAGTAACTATTACCCTTACAACATCCCCTTTATGAAGAAATTTGTAATAACTCTCTGTAAGATGGTGTTTTTCAAAAAAAGATACTTTAAAATATTGAACATTTAATGATAAAGTCAATATTTTAATGGTGAAATTTATTTAATGGGGGAGGACTTATCACCCCAAAAATTTATTTTAATATGTAAATAATCTCAATAGCTTACTTAACACACAACATCAGACTTTATGTAAATTTTTATATATTATGAAAATATTATTATTTAAATGAGACCATTATGTCCTATAATTTTAGTTAATTTTTTTAATATTATTGACTATATTAAAAAAATATTATATAGTGGTTTTATATAATGAAATGTATATATTATTTCATAGGAAATAAAAAATCTATTTTTATAAAATTCATTTCATTATTTAAAAATAGGTTTTCTTTAAAAATAGTTTTTGTTTTGTTAGTATGATATTTATGTTTTAAGAATTTTATAATTTTTATTTGGTAAAAAGGTTATCGTTTCTATAACCGTCATAAAAATTCATATTTTGGTGAAAATTTCAAAATATTTTGTAAAGATATATTTTTTCAATTAATTATAATGAATACCATTTTTGAAAATGTATTATTTATATTCATTAGATAAGGTAACATAAAAGTCCAATTATTCTTAAAATAATAATAATATCATTTTATTATGAATAATAAAATTAATTAAATAAGAATACATAACATACCTAATTCATTGTAAATTTATTTTTTTATTCAAAACACCTTCTACAAAAAAACTCTTCATTGCATTTTTCATTATTATCTTAAAATAAATTTTTAGAGTGACCAATTATAAAGATGAACTAAATAATATGTTTATTACTTTATTTAAATTGTACAAATCCCAAATAGTGTCACTACCCTGACAAACAAACATTTAGTGTCTTAGAGAAGAGATAAATAAACATCATTTTTTCAAAACAAGAAAAAATATATCCATACCCAGGTTTATCAAGACCATTTTCAATATATATGAATTGATATGATCTTCTTTATAACATATTTAATTTTAAATTAATAATGGTTTGAAATGATATTATTGGTGAGGGGTAATATAACAATGGCTAGGATGGTGATATTATAAACAATAGGGAACACATGAATAAGGAAATATATGTCATTTAAAATATCATAGAATAATAATGATTAACCATGAGTTTTAAATAAGGTAATAAATAAAACAAGTAACAAATTTTACATTTCATGAGATAAAAATTCATTAATCAAATAACATGGGCCATGTAATGTAGAAAATATATTGGAAAAATTATTAATATATGATTTCAATAAAAAATTGACATGAATAACTTCCAACCAATTCACTCATACAATTGTGAGAGGAGATAAACTCTATATAACTCACCTTCTGAGAACCAAGATACTCGAAAAACCATTAACTTGAATAATTGTGTGTATATCACAATTCCATCAAATTCACCCTTTATGAACCTGTAAAATCTCATACTTGTTGACATAATAATTCAATCTCATGATATATATTCTATTACTTAATTAATTGGAGATAGGCATAGGTCCCACCCATCTAAAAATTAATATGTTTTTTTACTTGATTTCATAAATTATCACATCCTAAAATTACTCATTTAAGTAAAATTAATTTCATGACATTTTGAGATAAAAATATAATGAAGCAAAGGAAAAATAAATAGTTTCTTATTCCTTTAAAAACATAATATATCATGAACATAAAAATAACTAGATATAAAAAACCACATTTTTAAAAAGGAACTATATCATAATTACATATATAGAGAGATAAAAATTACACTTCATGAAAGATAATATTTTTTTGATATATAGATGTTAAAATAAAATGTTTTTTATAGTGACCCACACCTTTAAATAGCTATAACACCCTTTTATATGAATATTCACAACATAAAATTATGATACACTCTGGAATCACATATTTATTGTTTGTTAGGAAACCTAGATCCACAAAAAACTTCTACATTAGGGGACTGCACATCCTCCCAATATGTTCTTTTTAACTAATAATATTAATATTCATAACAGATTTAAAACCACTATCCAAAATCAATTGAAAGTAAACATAATAATGTATTACCTCTAATTCATAGTAAGGGTATAAAATGAATACCCTAGTGATTAGTTAACCATTATTTGATCATAAGTGTATGAGATCATGAGTATGAGATTTTAAAATCCATAACATTTACATATTATATCATAATCATGAAGCATAGAATAAATAATACCATATTAATAAACATTAATCATTATAGAATCAAATAATATGTTCATGAGAGAATAACATATACATATGAATGTGAAAAAACATAATCTTATAACATTATAAAAATGTGTGAATATAAATATGTTATCTCATTAATTTAAGGCAATGAAATCAAAACATCCCATACACTTATGAAAATTAAAATAGGCCCATACATATTATTATGGAAATAAAATACAAGCCCATACATAATCTTATGTACCTAAAATATTTCTATGCACATAAACTTATGGGCATGAAAACCATGTGTACGTATAATGTCATGGAAGTAAAATTGAGGTCCATATATAATATAGTGATCATGAAATATGATTCATGATTAACATATTTACCTCATCATTAATCAATAATCACCCAATAAATTGGATGGAATTAATATACATAACCATCAAATAATGTAATAACTATATATAAATGATATAGGATCAAAACTTATTCCTTATAAAATCATAACATAACACTCGGAAAATAAATTATTCTTCTAAATGTATTATTATCATGATCATAAAACAATATGATAAATGTTAAGGATGGTATAATTGAATAATATCATTATTTAAGAATAATTATCACCAATGGATGTTGTCCTGGATGAATATGCTCATTAAATTATAACAATAACATTTCTGGATGAAAATGAATTTTTATTTTAAAATCATTTCATTAAATCAAAAAACATAAAAAAAATATTATGGAAAATTATTTTCTTTGAAAAGGAACATGAAATATATAGAATGAAGCTTGTATTCATTTAATTTTTATGACGGAGGGAAATTCCATGAATTCTATAGGAGTAAAAATAAATACATTCCTTTAACAAATTTTTTAAAATTAAAAAAATTAACCAAATCAAAATGTGAAAAAAATATTTATTTTTAAAACATATTCTAAAAATATATCTTTGGAGAACTTTTATTTTAAGATTAAAATGACAATATTAAATGAAAATTCAAAAAATTCTCCTACAAAATGTATATGTAAGAAAATTAAAATTGGATCATAGAGACAAATAGATTTGATTTCCCATAAAAACATATTGTTGGTCTTTTGGGTACTTAAGGGGAAAAAAATGAATTTTAAAAATTTATTCTCTAAATATTACAAGTGTATAAAAAAATTAATTAGTTTTTTACAGTTATATCATAATATTTTAATCAGAAACACAGTCCTAAAATCCCATTAAACAATGTGACTGTAACATAAAACTTTTACTACTTTTGTATCATTTGAATCACACACTACATGAAAGAATAAAATATATATGAAATAAAATATACGTAAAACAATATAAATAATAATAATAAAATCCATTCATGCAAACTATATACACAAAATAAAATAAAAAAGTTATGAATATGACATATGTCTTATAAAAATATAATGGAGATGAAAATCCTCTACATCAAGTTTGACATCCTTCATACATGTTAGAACATCATGTATATGTTATATTAATTAATTTTATATATATTTCCAAACAATATTAATAGATTTAATAACATGTTTTATTTACTTATAATATCTTATCAAGGGTTAATTAAAAATTTGTTATCTTAATCACTATTTTGGTTGATATCTACATCGTTTTCCTATATGTATTGGTTTGATAGTTTTGGTACATGTACATTAATCATGGTTCCAATATATAAATAATTTTAATAATGATATAAATATCATATATATATATTCATTATATACATATTTATATTCATCAATAAAATTTGGGATAAAAAATGAATGAAAATATTCAAGGAGACGGTACTTCAGAAGTACAATTAAATGTATTTTTCCCTAATCAACAGATGGAATGAAAGTAATAAAAATAAAAAACCACCTATAAAAAATAACAATTATATCATATATATCACGTTTATTAATTATATTTTTTCATTCTTCCATCCATATACATTTGAAATTAAAAACCAATCACATCTCTTTATGAAGATGGTAGTTCACACTTACACACGAGTAACGATATCATTTTCCAATGGATTCTATGGTAGTAATCTATATATAATATTATAATTTTAGATGAATATATATATCTTAAATATTTCATATAAACTATAAACCCATCATAATAACAATATATTATATATTTTTATGGAAAATGAATCGTGTCACTATAAGGAGATGGTAATCCCTACATGAGCATTAGTGAAACACTCGCTTCCCATTTGATTGAAATATGCAGAAAAATAATGTTTCCTAAAAATAATAAAAATACATAAACCTATTTACAATATATAATTTTATATTTAATTAGTATTTTAATATATTTAGTGTAGGTTAAAGATATATTAATATTAAATGGATCAGGTAAAGTGATGGCCTCTTATTTGGAGTGGTTCCTTTAGATCTTCTCTTAATGATCCATGGGTTTGTCTTTTTGGATGACCATAACATATATAATTTTTTTAGAAATTGAATAAGGTATATTGGTAGGGTATATATGAGATATAATGGTAGAAATGTGTGATGAATTGAGGGATCATGTGTCCTTTTATTGTTGTATTTAAGGAAATATATGGAATTTCATAAGACACTAAATTATAATCAATTCATTATCAAACAATTTTATTAAAAATGGGTAGGTATTAGAATATAATGTTTTATGGGGTTTAAATCCATAAAAAATAAAATTTTGAATGAATTTAATGGTGTCATTAACTTTATTTTTTGTAATAACCACTTAGTTAACATAACTCAACCTCAACCAATGTAAAGTCATTTTCACATTTAATGGGTTATAATTAAACATATAAGAAGACAATTGGATAATAAATATAAATTTTATGATTTTTTAGACTCTATAGTATCCACATTTTCCAAATTCAATATTTTTATAAATCTTAATATTATATAATATAATATTATAACCATAAAATATTAATATATTTAATTTTCGACATTATTCATTTAATTTGAAATTAAACAAATACCCTTTTATATCATCACTAATTCTATTTTTTCCTATGTGTAACAATGCAATGAATATTTAATTCAAGAGAACGGTATTTTTTATTTTTTTTTCTTTTAAAAACGTAATATAAATGCCCTTTTCAATGTATAATTGAATTAGAATGTCATATATTCAAGGAATTTGTTGTGTTGGATGAAATAAACTCATTAAATAGGATAATAGAATAATTTCTATATATTTTTTAACCTTGTTATATTTTTTAACCTAAATAACAAATTATACCTTTACCATTATAATAGAAATTAGATATGGTTACTAATAATTATTACTAAAATTAAAAATGACCTATTTATGGAATTTTTACATGATTATTAAAAAATGGAATTCTTTTCTCACGATTCAGATATATTAAAAGGTGAAAATTAATTTAACATAAAAACCTAAAATACAACAAAAACTAATATTTTCATAAAAGTTTTCTTTTCGGTATAAAAACAAATTTATATCAAATTCATCGCTAAAATACATTAAAAGGCCATAATTATATTTATATTAATGAAATGATCAATATAAATTTTAACTAAAATTCAAAATTGAATATTACTTTATAAATACATTAAACTGAAACTTGATTTTCAATAATAAACAGTGTTTTTCAATATTCCTCAATAAATCATAATTTTAAGGAAAATAATAAATAAAATTGATATGATAATTTCAAAATTGATTTATATTTTGAAAAATGATTTTATTTAATATTTTAAAAATTAATGTTATTATTTTCTATAATAAATAATTTTTTTAAACATATTTTGCCGCATAAAATGATTTTACATTAAATTTAGTGATCATCCCTTAATGCTTAATCATTAGAGTTAAAAAAATTATGAAATTTATATATAAATTTAATCAATCAATTAATAATATTAATACACACTAATTTTGAAGTTATATTATAAAAGTTGAATTGGAATGATAATATTTCATTTCAAATTTAAGCAATGTGTTTTGTGTCATATATGCTATAGAACATAATTTACTTATTTAAAAAAATTGTTATAGTTAAAATTATACCCCCCATTTAATAAATTATCACCTTTAAATTTGATAATAAATGATATAATTAAAGGATTTTCCTACGAAAATATTGTTGTTTAAATCCCAGTTAATAAAAATGTTTGAATAAACATCTTTTTGAAAAGAGGGAACAAGAAAATATGATTTTCATATGGAATTAAACATAAATTAGATTCAAAATTGGAAAAACATAATGGGAAGTGAGGATATGGACATATAAGACAATACTAATTCCCATGTATTAATATAATTTGATAGATAACATGGAAATAAGAATGTTAATGACCGTAAAACCATAAATATATGATGGTTTCAAAGACTATTGAATTATTTTAAATGAAATTATAGGGATAATGTGTTTTTTTCAAATTCAATTCAATAATTTTGTGGTATTATTTTACAATCATTATAATTACTAAAGAAAATAGATGTACTTAATTTATATCAATTTTATAAGAAAAATTACACCCTTGGGTTGTTCTCTAATCTCATAAAATTCTACCTCATCTCTTACACCATGAAATGAATATTAAATATTAATCATTCATCATTGAGGAAGAAAAATTAAATTTTTACAAATCATTGGATCAATAATTCTATACATATGCCTCTATATATTTACCAAAACTAAAACGGTTAGAACAAGTTATCTAGTAACCTGTAACATTCAATTTAATAAATTCCATAAATAGATTATTCTATGGTGCCTCCAAAATATATCTGACCCAAATTGAATCATAGTTATTGGAATTATTAGATATCATATCCTTCATTAATGAAATTAATAACAATTTTAATCATTCAAAATGTATCGTAAAAAAATTTTATACGATAATCATTTAATATGAAAACATACACGATTAATATGCTTCCAAATGAATACTCACCTTAAATAAACTCTTATATTAGCCAAAATCATTTCCATTTGATGTATTGCTTAATATTTGCACCAATATATGATCATATGTTGAGTCAAAATATTATATCTAATTTCATTACTCGAAAATTCACGTTAGCAAAGCTAGTCAATATTCATAATCACATCATATATCACAAAATTATGAATAGTATGATTTTCATAGGGATCATTCATATAGACTACGACATGAAATTCACAACTCTGTAGTGGATGGAAAATGATCCCCAATTACCATTATTCATTTAATCTATTTTTACTTCATAAAATTTCTTTTTTGCCTTTTTCTATAGTGGTTTTTGAGGATTATTATCTTCAATATCCCTTTGATTATGGAATTTATTTCAATAATTCCCAAACTCCATGAAACTATAGAACTAATGTTCAGATAGTGTATTCTATTGAACATTTCTTTATTCAATTCATTAATTTTCTTTTTCGAAAGAAAAATCCATTATTTTATTCGATGTCTAATATTCCCCCACATGAAACAATTCATGTTCATCTCAGGTACTCAACGAATAGTTTGTTAAAAAAATAGAGGGTAAAAGTTATAAACCATTTATTACCTTCATTTAACATGCCAACTAAATATCCATGAAACTCTATCTTCTTTTATTTATCCCCAGAACCAAGAGGGTTTCCAGATTCAATTTTCACCTTGATTCAATATAAAATGATTTCATCATTACATCCAAAGTCACATAGATATAATACTGATAAAATATATGGTTTCAAACCATTAAATAGTCAATACATTTCTCATTTAGGGATGATGAATAAAACATAATCATACATTAAAATTCATGAAAACGTTTCCTCAAAATATCCAATGGATTCAATATCCTTTTTCTTATTATCTACGAATCCCTTCTCCATTTATGAATATAAAATGTAAGGGAATTAGATAATAGAGAATATCCTCTTAAACACATCCCATTGCATGTAGGAAATTTCATCCTTGTTTCCTATACAATTAATACTACTCCACCATTTATATACACCACCTTCAAAATATTAATATTCTAGGTAAAAATTTTCTTGGTCTAAGCACTGATGATATGAAAATATATTTTATATCACATTGTGCCATTTATTTAAAACCTATGGGAAAAAATATCATCTCATGAGGGTTGACATTTTCACGTAAAATATTTTGTGGAATTTTTATCCCTTAATAAAATTTGATGGTCATCATGACCTTTGTTACCAAATATAACTCGAGAGTTGTGGCTGATCATAATTAAACAAAATTATATCCCAACTTATCAGACATTTGGATTCTCCTAATGATGGAAAATTCAATTCCAACCACATTTATTGTTCAGATGATTCCTTCATATTCATTCCATTATAAAATAAAAAACAAGTTATAATCATCATGTTATCAAAATTAAATTTTACAACTAAATATTCATAAAAATCATTCTTGATATTCTCTTAATTATGATAGCTAATTTATTCATAGTTATCATCTATTCAAATCCTTCGTATTTTTATAATGAAAATGTGAATTTACCCAAATGTATCCCATATATGTTTCAAATTAGGTTCGTAATAAGTGATAATTATCCAGACACTAGAATGATGTTGAAAATATACATGACCAACTATTTTTAGTGTTACTACCCATATAGGTCAAGTGCCTTTAGGAACATTGAAAACTAAAAAGACTCTCATATAAGATCAAAATAATATCCCACTATATTCTTCATATCTAAAACTCCCCTTGGACAAATAATATATAGAAAATCTATGTGTATCCTAGGGAAATGAAACCAAAGAACGTGTGATCTTAAAATATAAATAAATTTAAGAAAAGGAGATAATAATGATCACCTATAAATAATATTACAATAATGTTAGGTTAACAAAAGCATAAAATTTCAAAATCCATACCATGAATATCATATATGATATTCTTGAAAATTGGAAAAATCATGGTAGTTTATATTAATTTAATCATTATGTAATAAAATAATATGGGACATGTGAGTATAACATAGTCATAGTGATAGGGAAAACATAGTCTTATAATATTTCCATCACGTAAAAATAGAAACAGGTTCCCTCAATAAGTTTTGGATATAAAATCAGGACCTTACCAAAACATATAGACATTGAACCGGGTACTATAATATTATTATAGACATAAAATATATTTCCTTGAATAAACATATGAACAAGAAACCCATGTACATGGTTAAAATTATGGACATGAAAACAAGGGCCACGCATAATTATATAGGAATGAAATCCATGTCTATGCATAAAATTTTGTTCATAAATTTAAGTTCATGTATAATATATTAAACTGATTCTCTATATATATTTTTAAAATCCATTATAAGGATCTAACAGACCCAAATAACACATAATAATAATCCATACATGTAAATGTCACCAGGTTTAAATCATCAATTTGTACATCATAACAAAATAATTTTAAAATAAACGAGTTAAGTAACCATATCATTATCATAATAAAATTCCACCCTAATAAAGTATAAGGATGTAAAAATTGGACCATATACCTAGTAAATCATAATTAACTACAACAGATGAAATCATGGATGAAAAATCATTAAAAGGTCACTAGAATTGTTTATTGGGAAAATGCCTGTATCATTTTACAATAAATTATTGGAAATGAAACAAATTTCCCTAACTTGATGGAAAATATCTAATTTGAGAACATGAATATATAATTTTAATGAAATATTAAATTTTTTTAGTGTTCATGATGATGTGAATTTATGTTCATTCTATATAAGAAAAAAGAAAAACATTTGATACCTAATTTTTTAAACATAACAAAATACCGCATTTAGATATTGAAAATAATATTTTATTTCAAAATATTTTTAAAAAACAAATCATTTGTAAATTATTTTAAAAAATCATTGGATAGTATTAAAAATTAAATACATTCATTTTTCAAAAAAATAGATATAGAAGTGAAGTGCCCAGATCAGTGTGAATCACTGAGAGGGGGGGGGGGTGAAACAATGATCCCAATAATATTTTTAAAAATTGATTATATTAAATTAAACATCTATGGATGTTTAAATAATTGATCCTATCTTCTTGTGCCTCTCATCAATAATTTTAATGATGCTATAAATGTAAAGGCACTAAACATTAGGATTTACAAGGTTCGGTTAAAATACCCACTTCTTGTTGTGTTGGTTATTCTCCAAAAAATGTTTTCTCCATTATAATCGAATTATCAATTAAAATGTTTGATACTGAGTCCCACTAAATCTCTACTGAGTTCCACAGGAAGTTCTTTATACTGCTTCACTTAGTGTTATTAGATTCCCATTAGCCTGCTTCAGAGTCAAATTGAATACAACTTCCTCCTCACTTTCACAGGAGATGCTTCTTGATTCTCTATTGATGGATCTTCTGATCCTCCCTTATATGATTTCCGAATCACAATTGATCATGACTATCTTAAAAAAATTTCCAAAACCATTAGTACGGTTTGTTGTCCTTTCTGAATAACTCTGATCAATTTTATGATCATTCCTCAGTATATCAGTGCTCAGGAAATTCTTTCTTCTTATGATGAAGACTCGACCTTACTTAGATGTGTTCCACTGATGCACAAAACTTCTTCATGAAACCTGATAGGAAAGAATTATCTAGAACAATGTTTGCTCATTTTGTCATCTTGAATCCTCATACACTATATACATAGATAAAATATCTTCTTTAACACTATCTGTATTCAGTCTAAATACTCATTCAAATCATCCATGGATTTAATAGCTTCCTAAATTCTTGTTTTTGGATATCTCAATTAATTATGCTTAATGTATGAGTTCAATGGGATTGATTCTTCTTGTTTACACATGTACACTCAAAATATCAATTATTCTTTTTAATCTTCTTCATTTGTGCATGTGCATGGTTGGAATGCATGCAGAGTCTCTTTCTTCTCTCTTAATTGGGTTAAAACCTAACATGGTATATCCTTTTTAGCACACAATTTTTTTTATTTTACACAATTAATATCAAACACACATTCTTGTCTTTGGTTCATTGCCCACACACAATTATTATTTAGTTTATGTTCAATATAAGTGTGTGTTTATTCGCACACGAATGGGAATTTTCCGAGTGTGTGATATTCTTATTTCTTATTCCTTCTTCACATTTACACAAATAGTTCGTTCTTATGTTTTCTTTTCATGCACATAAACTCCACCATGCATGAACCCACCCTTTTCATCTTCATTCACACACAACTCGAATGTGTATAACAAGGGTGTGTGTGGGTTTCCATTCTCAAAAGTGAATTTCAATGTGAACTTTCCTTCTCAATATTCTTCTTAATTGGGCAGTATATATTTCATGTATACAACACCCAAAATCTTGGGTTCTTTTTCTTCTCTCAAGGAGTACACGGGTTCTTATTCTTCAAGCAAACGGTTCGCAAGGATCTCCTTCATAGAACAAAAAAGGGATTCTATGTTATGTATTTACAAAGGTATAACATGGGTGACATGAAATGGTTGTGTATGAGTGGGATAGATTCTCACCAAGACACATAAGGGTTAAAAAGAACCTCTCACATTTTTGGGGATTTCAAGCATTTCACAGAGGATGTTGAATCTTTCGAGAACCAAGGGGATCATTTTTCTTCTCTTTGTGAACCATAGTGGTCTGAGAATCTCTTTTTCATAAGGGGTGCATAGGGCTTCTTATGTGTGAGACCTTATGAGAGTGCGTAACACTTTTTTAAGGAAAGAATGATCCTCTACTCCTTTGAATAGAAAAGATGTGTGGTTCGTCTACCTTTTGGGAACCAGAGAGTTTCTCTTTTTCTCTATTTCTTCAGAGAAATAAGATCTTTTTCTTAAAATATGAGAGTACCATGTTTTGTCTTGGTGAATTTCATTTTATTTTCGACAATTTTTATTCAGATATGTGGGGATCAAAGCTTTTAAAGGCCTATATCTTCGTATTTGAATATTTTGAAATGTGCATCACGATATCTTGTATATATTCCTATTATTTTCAACATGGGTTCTCTATTTTCTAGAGGAAATAGCATGTGCATGAATTAAATAATGCATACATATCTTCTTATCCATGCAAGATCGATCGTGGAGCTTTCTTCATAGACTTGGCAGCTTCGTGTGCCTCAGCTACCTTGGAATCCCCTTCAAGTAGAATGCATGAAAATGAAATTTCATGTACGAGTATCATCATGTCCAGATGATCTCCATGGTCTTGAACAAACATTAATTTGTTACCAAAGTGATGAGAACGATGATCAGCAGAGCCACTGGTGCACAGGTGCACTTGGGTGTGGCTAGAGGGTAAAGACAATACGATGAAGAGATCGGATTACCCTACTTCAATCCTGAACCGTGTAGATCATATGGATGGCCCGGATGCACACGATCAATCCAGAGACCAATAAAATAGTGCAACACATCATGTTTTTTCTCCATATTGAAATATGAAAAGGGGTAGTGCTTGTTTATAATGTTGATCACTCCATCCTCACCTCAAAATTTTCCTTCCCCCTCTCATTGTGCTGCTTCACACTGGTGTTATGTGGGCATGCTTCTGCGCCCACTCTTGCCTCATCGGGCATGCTCCTAGAACCTTCTATGCACCATTCCCACATGGTTTGATCACTGGTCATTCTCATGGCATGTGCTCCTACCTCATATAGGGATGGATTTAAGGCTTCCCTCAAGTATAGTCGATCCTCAGTCCCTATAAGAGCCTGTGGTCGAGGTCCTCAGATAGACCTCTTAGTTATCCTATTTATTTAATTTAATTCCTACTTGGCTAAAAACCATTTGTACCGGCGTGGAAGGCAATCTTATTTCTACACATCCCATATATGGGACATTCACATAGTAGATTCCATTTTAAGTCCATGCATGCTTTCCATATCGTTCTTCATCTTCAAACATCATCCTACTTTTCTTTTTGGAATAAAAAATCCAATATATTCAATATTACTCATTTTATTCAATAATAGATGATTCATGGAACTCTTATTCACCTCATGCATTAATGTATAATGCATATAATCTTTGTTGTGAGTGATATGATTTCATTTAGACATGTGAAGTATTCTTTGTGGATCAGAACAAAAAATCTTCTAAATCATGTGACAACTGGGTCTTGGTGATAGCATAACCACCCCGACATTACATGGTCATTGTGTCCTGGCCCACCAGGTACCACCAGTTACCCAGCAGACACGTGGTCCCCACCCAGGGGCCCACCCATGTGCCTGAATGGGTCATCTGACTAATGGAAGTTCCCAGAGGCAAACACATGTCCTTTCAAGTGTGCTTTTTCCTCACTCACACACCCCCTCATAAACTTCCTAGAAGGCCACTGATCCTGATCACTACTCCAGGACAAACATGCTTAACTGTGGAGTTCTAATCAGGTGTGGGCATAGCCCGTGCAGGGGTGAGTATAACGATACTCAGTGGGGGACCTGGAGACCCTTAATTTGGGCCAATACCCCTCTAAAATTAATGTTTCCAATGCTTCCATCCTTAATACGCAAACCTACGTAATTAATTTACCCAATTTTAATATTGTGGCAACAATTAGATTGGGGAAATAATATCACTTTTGGCTTGGTATTTGCGGTATGTTGGATGCCTTGGGAAGGGGAGAGCTTGGGAGAATCCTCCCAATGATGAATGCCTTCAACTACAAAGAATACCAATCCTCTTAGAACTTCTTCCCTGGACACCTACCAATGTGGAGCGTCTTCCACAGCCGACACAACATGTGATTGGGAGTGTGCGACAATGTGATGAACGACGATCTTCTTTGTCTTCTTTTCGCGACTTCATAATTGTACAATGATAAAAGTTATGGGTTTATTTTTTATTATTATTTACTTCCATGTTCTTATTTTTTTAAAAAAGAACGAGGATGTTTCCCTTTTGCGGGTTTTGCAATTAATCTTTGCAGGTGGGTTGTTGAACATTGTTTTTGGGAGCCAACTGCTACCTCCCTAAATGCGGAGGGTGTGGGCCAAACCAACATGGCCTGACTACCTCCGTCGATCTTGATTATGAAAACCTTTGGCATGAAGACGAAGCAATGAGGTGACAAAGGTGGAAAATACAAAGGTCACGCTTCCTACGACCTCCGTGATTCGTGTTTCCCTCGTGGTGTTTTGCACCGCCACCGGTCGAACCGGCTCTTGACCACCACTGGCCTCCTATGGGCTGCCAACCGCCAAACCGCCCACCTACCTCCCGCGCGCCCTGGCCGAACCCCACAGGCCCGCGCAGGCTCGAGCTGTGCTGAATGGCACCGGCTGGGCTTGGACGCACCCTACCTGTATGTCTTCCGACTTGGATAGGACCTTACCGGCCACCCGCTGGCCAGCCTGGTTCCATGACCGGCTGCCTGTCGGCCGCGCCGCGCCATGCCTGGCCGCCGCTGGCCCGCCTGGCGCTCTACCCGGTCGCCCGCCTCCCCGCCTAGCGCCCTGCCTGGGTGCCTCCCGGCCTGGACGCACCCTTCCCGGCCGCCTCTCGGCCTCCTCGGCCGCCCGCTGGCCCGCCTGTTGGCCCACCTGGCTTCCCGACCTCCCGAGCCACCACTCGACCGAAGCGGCACCTTGGATGCGCCAGCCCCCCGACCCGGCCCGTGACCCCCCAGGCGGTGCCCTGGCCAAACCGTCCAATCCGCGCAGGCTCGGCCGTGCCCTCCGGGCCGAGCCACACAGGGATGCACCCTCACGGTGCTTCGGCCCTAATCGGCCGTGATCCCGGGCTAAACCGCCCATGCAGCCTACTCGTCTGGACCTAGCGGGCCGGGTCGAACCTAACAGGCGGTCCCATCCAATGGACCGGGCCAGACCCAACAAGTCTGACTGGGTCAACCCAGACCGGATCGGCCCAGATTGGGTCAAACCCGGTCAGTCCTACCGGGTCGGACCGAACCAGATTCCACTACCGACTCCTTTACTTTCTTTGGCCATATCTTAGGCACAAGACATCCGTTTGAAAAACCATGAACAACACAGGTAATCTTGGAGTATGATAGTACCTTTTAGTATACTATCCTAGAGTTCAAGGTATAGTTGAGATATGGTCGGGTTGGATCATTCATGAATCCAACCGGGCCCCCAGGACTAAAAGGCTAATAACTTACAGACGGGACGTCCGATTGACGTGTCGTCTATTGCCTTGGGACCCTATGAAATGCCAGACCTTTGGAATACTTCTTCATGAGACTTCTTGGTAGTTTATGTATCGATAGTTTTCTTAAAGAGCGGACCCTCCTAGAATCAAGAGTGCTTTGTGCAGAAACCCTGTGGTTGGCTGCTCTCTAACGACTATTCCTGGATCCTGTGTGGGTTCGACAACACAAAATATTGTTCTTGGATTATGTGTGGGTTCGACAGCTCTGAATACTCTTCCTGGATCTTGTGTGGGTTTGACAGTTCTAGTCGGTGTTACTGGATCACGTGTGGGTTCGACAGTTCTGGCCGCTATTCCTGGATCCTGTGTGGGTTCGACAGTTCTGGATGCTATTCTTGGATCATGTGTGGGTTCGATAGTTTTGGCCACTGTTTCTGGATCCTGTGTGGGTTCAAAATCTCTGAATACTATTTCTAGATCCTATGTGGGTTTGACAGTTCTAGCTGCTGTTCTTGGATCCTCTGTGGGTTCAATAGTTCTGGCCGTTGTTCTTGGATCTTATGTGGGTTCGACAGCTCTGAATACTGTTCCTGGATCCTATGTGGGTTCAACAGTTCTGATTTCTGTTCATGGATTCTGGGTGGGTTCTACATAATAGATGATTTAGTGGCTACATCTAATCATCTCAAACTCTCTACAAAATTTGTGTACCTGTGTGAGTTGAGTCAGTAACTTTTGTGTTTACCTCATGATTTAGATGGGTTACATGATTACATAGGTATATGTATAGAAATATACCTATGTGGGGTTATCTGTTGATTTCATACTCTTTGGATTAACTTTGGTATATTTAGAGAGACCTTGAGGGTCTCAGGGTCCCTACCGAGTATCGTTATACTCACCCCTACACGGGCTATGCCCGCACCATGTTGTATTGGTTACAAATGACGAACAATGCTGATTGAGGCTGAGAGTACCGAGACTAGATTGTACCTGGAGGTGGACCACACAATGTGATGATACACAGAGGAGATTGAAATACATAGATTGCTGAGGAGGCTATCTATACCTACCCTTCAGGTAGGATTCGTGGTGGACTGTCCAGGAATTTCTTTTCACCTTTCATTTGTTTTTTCCTTTTTAAGTTCTACTTGTACTTTCCCTGTTGGGCTTGTATTCTGGCCCCTCTACTTTCAACACTCCTTTTTTTATAGTTTTACTTAGTTTTTTTCCTCCAGCTCGTACTCTGTTGTGTCTGTTTTCATGTTTTAAAGGCAATTACATCCCAATTTAAGGATTTACGCCTTTGGTGCTAGTCTCCAGCCTTTGGCCTATGGACGACCGACTTGGGGTAGTCACGATATGGGACATGGGGGATGTGTCGTGACAAATCATGTGGACAATGGTCAAAAATTTCATATAATCACCATGAATACCACTTTTTCCTTTCACATATTGACAATTGAATCAGTATTGACATCTTATTGACATCAAATACAACACGATTCTCAATAAGGAGAAAAAAAAATTCAATTGTATAGATATATAAATTAAATTTTACATAAAAATATATTTTTCGACCCTGAGATCAGATGGGAGGGAAAATAAAAAGAAAATTCATGAGATTCTTTGGAGTTAGAATATAATATTATTTTATTGGAAACGTAATCATAATCAATCCATCAAAACAAAGCTATTATAACATAAAACTCTTACCCCATTGGTTACATTGGAATCCTAAGCCCTATAAAAGAAATAACTATAAATTGAACTTTATATCAATATTAAATTCATAATATAAATCATAAAATTCCATAATGGGAATTATATACACAACATAAAAGAAACATGTTGTTAATAGGGAATGTGACTCACAAAAATAAAAGGGACACAAAAATCAATTACCGGGGGTATATGTTCCTTCATGTGTGTTCATATCTCATGTATAATAATAACATTTATTATATATATATATATCCTAGATCTATATTCGTATATATCATAAAATATATTACTTATTTTAACCATTTATTACCCATTTCTAGCAATTCTATATTAAAATCACTATTCTGAATGATATTCTCTTTGTTTTTCATGATTATTTTAGTTTAGAAGTTTTTTAATTGAACATTGATCATGGTTCCATCATATAAATAATTTTTATTATGATATAAATTTCATATATACTAATTATTTTAATATTTAGTGTAATCATTATATATAAAGGTAGAAAAAATAATTATATCATTAAGGGAAACATTAGGTCGTATATATGAATGAACAATGATTTCACGTTTTGATGAATGGAATGAATGAATGGTAAATAATAATTAACCGTTAAAAAGTAATAAATATAAGTTATATATCATATTTATTAATTAAATATCTCCTTAATAACATCCATGCAATATGGAAATGTAAAAAAATCACATTGATTTCTTAAGAAACTAGTCCACAAATACATATGAGAGACATTATCATTTTACAATGATTTAGAAGGTATTATGGTATCCATGATTTGATAATTACTTCATAATAAATACATCATAAATATTACATAAAAACATTAAACCCTCCATAGTAACCATCACTTAATGAAGGTGATCGTGAATAAATTGTATTGTTATGTGAAAATGGTAAGTCATACAAACACATGAGCAACACATTCACTTATCATTTGATGTAAAGAGGGTGGATAAATGGGGTATCATAATCATAATAAAATTTAATTATATTGATTATACTTATTTTTTATTTTTTAATAATATAACATATTTAGAGAAGGTAAAATAATAATATTAAGAAAGAATTTTATTGGTTAATTCAAATATGTCTTCTCAGAAACGAATCTTTATGATATTTTCATAAGTGTCCTAGGGCTAGTATTTTCATAAGGACATAACTCATAGAATGTATTTAAGTAACTAAAGAATGTATTTTATCATTTTATGATCTATAATTATGTGTCAAATGTTTTTAATAACATAGAGGATTTGGTTCCCTTTTTTAATTGATGTTAAGGGAACTTTTGGAATATAATAAAAGATAATATCATAATAAATTCAGCCTGATGAAAAATGATTCCCAATGGTTATAGATACAAATCTATGTTATTATGGGATTGATATACCATTTACAAAAAATTGACATGTATATGTTTTTTTCTAATCCTTACAACTTTTTTAACATTGTATTCAAACTATATTGACTGTAACAATATTAACATATTTTTCTCCATTTAATGGTTATAATTTCACATAATGGAACAAATATTTTCTCATAAATGGATAGGGTCGATCTTTTCTTACACATATTATAAATATTGTTTTTATTTTTTAATAATATAATATAATATTATTTTCATTAAATATTCATATTGTCATTTTTTAAATTATTCATTTATGTTGTCATTAAATATACAAAGAAAAAAATATAATTTGGGTATAATCCAAAAAAATATACCTAATCTGTAAAATTTATCTAAAAAATAATGGGAAAAATATTTTTTTCTAAATTACAATACTTTTAGTAATATAATTTCATTTACTTTATTTCTATGTTAATTTTGTATATATTTTATTTTTAATTTTTAAACATTTAATTTAACTATCTCATTATTATAATTTATAATTAAATTATAATTGAAAAAAAAATAATTCATCTTTAAAAAACACATTTTGGCTTATATTTTACTATTTTCCAATTATATAATAATTTAATCATTTATAAAGAAAAGAGAATGAAATTTTTTATAGTATATTTTACATAAAGAGTATAAAAGTTATTATCAGGGAACGAATCCCCAAAAATTTCATATATTACCTGATTGGACATTATTGGATGAAATAAACTCATAAATTATAATATAGGAATATTAAGGTTTGACTTTGACACCTTATTATATTAGTTTTAACCATAATAATCCATTTTTACCTTTGTCATGATAATGATAATTTACAATGATTACAATTCATTGTGCCCAAAAGTAAATGTGACTGGTTTAACAAATTTGAAACTACTGATTTAAAATAGTGAATCCAATTTTCGTTATGAAATTTTTAGATGTGTTAGAAATAAATTTAACACAAAAAAATGAAATTATTTTTTGTCATAAAAATATCTTTTTAGTTAAAAATTAATGTTACCCCGAATTCATGTATAAAATAAATTCCAGAGAAAATAATTTATTTATTTAAAAAAATAGAATAAATTAAATGCTAATACTTATTCATAATATAATTGAAATTTCAAAAAAACATTACAATCAACAAAAGCATTCAATAATATTTTTACTATTCATTGAAAAGAATATAATTTACTGAAAATATTAATATTTAACTATAATCTATTTTTATATTCTGATATCAAAATATTATATTATTTTTATTAAATAAATTTTAAAAGTGTATAATAAATTAATTATAATAGTCTATCACAAAAAGAAATGAATTGATTTTTTAATTAAAACTTATTTTGTAGCATAAAGTGACCTCACAAAATTTGACTTATTATTCAATAAATTTTTATTAATTTGGAACCATATATTTAAATATCATTATACATTTAATCATAACCAGATCCCAAAATTCTATAGTTATGTTATAATGTTCAAATTTAATTAAAAATATTGTTTGGATCATTTAAACTGGTTGTTACGTGTGGTATACATAATAGAACATAATTCCATTCATTTAAATAACAAGGATATTAGAGTTCAGACAGAAACTTTTAAAACATTTCTGTTAAAATTATATTCATTAACATATTTTTGAAGGTAAAGATGAGACTATATAAAACAATAACATCAAGAGTTACAAATAAAACATCCATTAAAATACATTAATTTAATAAAAAAGAATAAATTTTAATACTTCGAAGACATATAATTTTAAAATAATCCTTAAACAATTTGACTTAAAAAGGATTTAATATATTCAAAACAATTGTTTTAATATATTTAGAAATCATTTAATATTAAATGGGTCCATAATAATGTAAAATTTTAAAAGCCATAAACCTTTCATGAATGGATGTAAAAAAATTTGAGAATATTTTCCTTTAATATAATTTTTAACAATATTGAATTGAAAAAGAGATAATATTTTCAAAAAGGGATATGTGACTAATTTGAATGATTCTACTTTTAATAGAATCATTAATATTCCTGAATTAAAAAAGACATAATATTTTGAAAAACAATGTGAAATTTCATAGAAATAATATTATTTTCAAAAATAATATTTAATAATCAAACACACACACACACACATATATATTGTAAAAGATACTTGGATTCGATGATAAATCATTATCTTTTGAAAGGATAGAAATTTTATTGAGCATTTATAAATAACTTTAGTGAAAAAAGTATTTTTAACAAAAGAAAAATAAACCATTGATTTAAAATAAAAAAAGAAAAAATAGGATAGCTTGAGATATTTTTTTTATATTTTCCAGTAGTTATAAGGGTATATTGGGGGATGTAATAAATATTTAAATCTATGAAAAATCAATTAATTGTAATGAATTTTATTAACAAAATTAGTTTCATCAAAAACTAATAATCATATATAATTATTAATTTGGGATGAAACATGATCTACCTAGAAGAAAAATTGGAATTAATTATAAAATAATGAAAGCATATAATAGACTAATATTTGAAATTAATTAATGAAGATGGGTGAATATTAACCTAAGACAATATTTGAGTCACAAAATACCTTTACAACTATTGTAACTTTTTAATTAATAACCATTTAGGTTCATAAATAATAAATTTCAAATTTTAAAACATGAATTATTATAGTATCATGATAATAAATTAAAATATATAAGTATTAACCCCATTTAAAAAGAAACATAGTATGAAACATTCTCATGTCTCAGGATATTCAAATTTGACACAAAGGAATGATTAAAACATTATAAAATTTTAAAAAACATCATTAAAGATAATGATATTTTAATATCAAGGTATAAACAATGATTTTGATTGATACGTGGTGTGAATTATCTAATTAAATATATATACAATATTAAAAATAAATTTGGTTTATAAAAGATCATATGTCTTAAAAAATTAGGTTTGAAAACCAAAACCTTCTAGATTAAGTAGTTTTTCTAATAAAATCTCATTTAGAGTTGGTTAATTAGATTGAAAATTAATTTCCTGAATTATAAATTAATAATTATTAAAATATGAAAAATTTGAAGTATTTAAACAATTAAAATGAAAATATGGTTTATGTCATAAACATGTCTCAAAGAAACAAGTATAGGATGGAAACATTTTTCTTACTTCATTTCATATTTTATGACACTCTAACTTCGGGTAAAAAACATATCTACCTAAATAATATATTTATTAAACTAATTAATGTAAATTAAATTTTATATCCATATTTTATAAATATTTATTATTGGTTTATTTGTTGGGAATAAGTTATTTAAACCACCATGTTAACAACATCAATCATCATTTAACATTTTATAATTTTGATGTCATTTCACATCATTTGAATACTCATTTATAAAAAATATATAATTAAATTTAATATATATCATATATATTTATATACATCTTATAACATTCAATAGTTTTTTAGTTGTTCTTTGTGATAATGGAATCAGTGTTGGATTATTTCGACGATTATAAAAGAAAAAAGACACATTAATAATAAGTTAAATATGTAATATAATATTTCTTGATCCATACAACTATATTTATTATCATTTAATATTATAATAACATTATTTTTGAGGATCATATTTTCAAGTTTAATCATATATTAAACTATCATTCATGTAAGTGACTAAACTTACCCAGACATGAAAACAACATTATCTTGATCAGTGAGTATGGATAAAGTGGTGTTTATATTGACATAATTTTATTGTGATAGAATAATAAAATAATTATTTTTTTAATAATTTGAATTATATTTTAATTTTTTTTACAAATAATGAAAAACTTTATGTAAAATAAAAAACCACTTCTTCATAAAGGAAGTTGTATGAGAACACACGATTGTGCTCCATTGTTTTTTAATATTAAAAGAAATGAATATAAAAGTGTTGTACCAAAAATATAATAATATTAGTATTATAATTATAATTAATATATATTATTATTATTTTTGGATGATATTAGGAATAGTAACATTAATAAAAATTATAAGAATGACATAATACATACCTTCTAGACATGATATTTCCTTGCAAGTTCCCTTATAATTGAAACTAATAAGATTACCATGAGAATCCTGGGGATTCTGTTGGTCGGATTTGGTTCTAGGGAGATAAAACAAAATTTGTTTCAAGAATTAATTTCCATATTAGGTCTATCATTGCATGGGTGTCATTTATATCCATTCAAAAGAGTTGTAAAAGGAACATTTGATAACACCCATTATTTTTTTATATTTCCATTGAACTATTCAAAGTTTAATGGCTAAAAATATTCAAAATTATTTATTTTGTGATATGGTGTTGTCAAATTTTCATCACATACATCTATTTTTGTGGTATCCTTGAGTTATTAAACTATTTTACCATCCCCAAACTATTCTATTACATATGTATCTTTTTTTACCCATGGTAGTAAACTAAAATGAAAAAAAACTACATTTTAAATTATTTAATAGTTTTTGACGTAAAATACTAAATATTATAATATTTTTTAAAAAAATCATGGTTAAGAAATTATATTTTAATAATAATCATACATAACACATAATAACAGTTTTAAAAAAAGATGTGTTTTTATAATTTAAATTTACGTGTCTGATAAAAATATAAATGTTCATAATTTTTATGAAATATATTAATTTGTTATGAAATGAAAAAATGTTTCTTGTTATAATATAAATTAATAAATTAATTTTAATAAAAAAATATATAATAAATATTAAATACCAAAAAATATTTCTTAATATAACATTTTCATTTTGTTCCAAAAATATTTGGATTTCTGTTTATATATACAAATAATATTTCACATTATAAAATGATATTAATTAATTACATATATTTTATTTTTCTTGGTTTTTATAACTTCAATTTAATTATACATTGTAATAATGTCATGGAAATTGCAATTTTTATAAATCCATCATTTTCGAAAAAACACTGCCATTCTATAAAATTCATAGAAAATCATAATAATAAAATTTGGATATACTAAATTAAAAAATTATTATTATTTCATATGGAGAAAATTATAAAATTTTAAAATTTATCGTTTAATGTAAAAAAAATGACATCATTTATTATAGATAACCTTTTTACTTGATTTTAGGATATTATATTCATGGATTTTATAAATTTAAAATAGTAATATTAAATTATTAATTTCACTTTATAAATAACTAATTTTTAAATAAATAAGGTTTCAAATAATTTAAATTAATATTACATTGATTGTATTTCAAAGATATTCAATTTTTACTATTCACCTAAAATTGATTTTCTTAGAAAGATTGCAATAATAAATTCTATGATAATTTTGTCGTGAGTAACTGGAAAATAAATTAAATTTATCTAATTTAAATTCCAAAATTTATAAAGTTATCTTATAATAATTAAATTTATAATAAAAAATAATGAATTATATTGAAAATAACATTTTCAATATTAACCCATATTAATTATTTACCATTTAAAGGTATTAAATATTAACGGTTTACCATATAAGTGTTTATTATAAATTTATTAATAATGTAATTTTCTTGTAATTTGTATTGTTTATACATTTTTATCATTTTACCCATGTTATAGAATATAGAATGCTTTTTAATGATCTAAAATCTCAAGTTGTTACATTCTACCCCTTTAAATAAATAGAATCCTCCAAACTTTAAATACCGTTTTCTATAATAATAAGCCATGAAATCCACAATATGATAATTATATTTCATTTACTAAGATAACTACCTCATTTATCCTTCACAAAATTATGAATCTATTTCTCCCAAATATGCTTCTTAGGAGTTCACAGGGACATAGTGTTCACTATATTACTTCCTAATTAAATTTTAGAAAAATAGTAAAACACAAAATGTTATGATAATATCAATAATAATAATATTATATTTTTATGAAATCATAATCCTAATATTTCTTATATTATTACACCTTTCTTCTATTTTATCAATGTCAAGCATGGTTAATCCTACAACTCTGTTAGATCTACTAAAGATACTTTAAGTTATGTTCTCTCTTACTGTATAACATAATACCTCAATGTAACAATGGATTATATCCTTAATAGTGGTTAATAATTATCTTTTGAACAACCAAATAATATTTACTATAAGTTTTAAACCATGTTCAGAGTAAGAGAGCATTTAATATGCACCATAATGATGAAAGAGATATACCTAACCAACTCTTTTAATGTTTGTTACCTCTTAGATGCTTTTCCTCTAAAAAATGTCCACCTGTTGTGTCTAAAAAATGATATATATTTATAAAAAAACATTTAAACATGAATTTTCAAATATTTTAGGATATCATCCTATATATAAGCTCAACTATTGGGTTTTCACTATGGTTTTCTGTCCCCAACACCAAATTCAACTAAAATAATCTCCCAAATAAATATACCCTATTATGATAGAGTCTATATAGAGCCATGATAAACAAGAAATAAATAATACATTGATTTTATGGTAAAAATAATTTATCGCACTAACATTTACACTATCAAATGACAAAAGGGTTTCGTGTCATTGAGATTAGCTACATAAATATCTTATTTTACCACACTTGGAAACATTTCACAATATCCATTATCCTATATAACCTTTAATATATATCCAATTATATAAAAATATTCATAACCATGGGAATGGAAACATAATAATTTGGTGGGGTCAAAATATCAGTAGTGGATAATATAACAAACACCATAATACATAGATCATAAAAATGATAAAAATCATGAATAATGAAAAATATTTGATTTAAAATATTATAAAACATTTTTTTCAACCATGAGAATAAAAATTGATCATAAATCCTATAATGATAAGTAATATACCATGTTATGAGATAATTAAACATTATTCATATAACATGTTCTATGGAACCTAAATAAAAGTGGCACAATCATAAAAATATTATTTCTTAACATTGTGAACATGAAAACCATAAATCCATTCACTTTCAAAATTATGAGTAGAGATAAAATTCATATGACTCACCCTTTCTAAATTAAACTACTTATAGTCATGTTAACATGTATAATTGTGAGTAGAGCTTAATTCCATCATACTCACTCATTATGGGCCTATATACACACAAATGTGTTCATATGACATTTAAATATCAAGAGATATAAGAATTTAGTCAATTAATTGGATAGAGATATTGGTTTCACATCTCATAATCCAATGTTTTATGTACCACATCATTAAATAAGTCCAGAAACCCAAAAATATTCTATATAAAAAATAATTTATGTAACATTTTTATATTGGCATCTGAAGAACCAATGGAAAAAGAATGGTGTTTATAAAATATTTAAAAAATAACATATCATGAAGATAATAAATCATAATATATCAATAAAAAATAGATAAAATGTATTCCAATCATAGAAACATATATATTGTAATAAAATATTTTAAAATCACATTTTAAATAATTTAAGTGAAAAATAACTTCCAAAACATTTTTATAATGGGAATGTAAAGACATTTCAATATCATAATATAATGAATTAAATTAAACATACATGATATTTCTTATATGTTATATTAATGATAAGTGGAACTAGATTTAAATCATTTATTTTTAATAAAAAATTTAATAAATTGTACTTAAAAATCCATAATGTATTATATAATGGAATTAAAAATACTTTGAAAAATTTTAGTTAAAAAATATTTAATAACATAGAATTGAAAAGGGAAAAAACATTCAAAAATAAAGTGAAAAAATTGAAAAAATTTACCTCTATAATTATATTTAATAACAGATAATTGAAAAAGGCAATATGTTCTAAAAAATCGAGGTGAAAATAAATAGAATACTTTTACTTTTAAAAAAACAATTTATTATGGATAATATAAAAAATAATATTGTTTTCAAAAAATTTAGTGATTATTTTTTAAATATATTTACATTTTTAAAAAATTCAATAATAATGGAACCTTGAATGTTGAATGAATTTGATTAAAAACATTTGAGTGGATGATATTACCTTT
This sequence comes from Viscum album, assembly GCA_963277665.1. Classification (NCBI taxonomy): domain Eukaryota; kingdom Viridiplantae; phylum Streptophyta; class Magnoliopsida; order Santalales; family Viscaceae; genus Viscum; species Viscum album. Next base: position 308,064,088 of record OY728166.1, read on the forward strand.
TATTTTGATGGGATTGAAAACCATTTTGAGATATTTTGAATACATTATTGAAAACCCACATTATATTAATTAATAATGAAATAATAATTAAAATAAAATATTGATAATAAATGGATTATTTTCTATAATAACTAGTTTATTTTACACTATATAAAGTATAACATTGGTAAAACATAAAGTTATATACATGAAATAAAAGTCCATTAAATGTATTAGGAAGCATTATAAACTATATGAATTTTAATAAAATATTATAATCATTAGGAAATAATTATTTTTTGAAATATAATTTCCATAGAAAAATAAGGTGGAATACATCTTAAAATAATCATATGTTATAATATATCTATCGTGAGATATAATAGATAACGAAGCATGATTATGAACCTACGAAAATATTTGAGTCCCAAAACCTATTACAAACATCGTAATTTTTGAAACAACATACAATAAAATTTATAAAATTTAAAAATTATATTTAGCATCATTCTTTATAATATTATGATGACACCAATTTTAAATTTGGAAATATTTACCCCATTAAAAACTAAACATGTTGTGCACCTTACTCATGCCTTAAGGGATTAAAATATGATAAAAATAATCCTCAAATGTATAAGAAACATTTTAATAAAAACCTATTTAAATATATATATAATTAATTTAAAGATAACATATAATAAATAATAAAACTTATTTATAATAAATACAAATTGTATGAAATAATTCATTTTTAATAATTTAGGTTCATAGAAACATGTGTCTTAATGAATTTTTTTTGGAGAACCCCTTATACCCTAAATTGTATTGGAATCAACAACCCATGAGTGGTATAATGATAAGATTAAAAATTAATATATTGAAAATTGAATTAATAATTTTTAAAATATTAATAAGATCATGTATTTTTACCATTTATATGAATGCATGGTGTACATCATAAATATGACTCAATGATTGGGGTTTTAGATAAAAAGATTTTCCTTGCATACTTTTTGAGTTCATGACACTCTAACATACATTAAATAAATATAAACATTAGTTATATATTTAAAAAATATATTCCTAAATGTTACCTTTTATATCCCTTATTTATATATTTATGTTTGTTAGCTATAGGTTATTCCACCTATAGAGTTAATTAATATAACCATTTTCACATGTTTTATAATGTTTATTCCATTAACCATCCTTAATAACAAATATAATAATTAATATATCATTTAAGACACTATAATATCTATGTTTTACTGATTTATAATATTCTTATATCATTGAAAATGGGTTTTATTTTAATTGTGTTAAAATGGAATCGACGTTAACATATTTTGAGGATTATAATAAATTAAAAAGATACTTCTATTATAAATTAAATATTTAATATAACATATAAATTAACAAAAACCAATAGTTATTTTATTATTATATAATGAAATTATTAATTTTCATGTTCACATAGTCTTCCATTATCATATTTTAATAAATCCTTCTTGTTGGTGGTTAAACTAGCACAAACTTGACCATGTTATAACTTGATCGATGGGTATGTTTACATAGTTGTTTATTTTAAAATAATATAACTATAACTTCATAATATTTTATTTTTAATTATGATTAACTCTATATAATTTTTTAAAAAATATATAAGATGATCTATATGAAAAATGATGAAAAAAGATTATTCATGGAGGTGGTAGTTTGGACATATTCGTGATTTGGAGTCCATTGTTTTTTATGTGGATGTACATTAATAAGTAATTTATGAAAAGTATATTTGAAAAAAAATATCCTTATAATAAATATACTGAATACTTCATATTATTATGTTGATAAGTAACATGGTAGGGTAATATTAAAAAGAAATAATTGAGAATAAGATAATACATACATTGGAGACTTGATTTTTCCTTGGAATTTACCTTTACATCAATGGTCAAAAAATAACTATGAGTGAAAAAGGGATTAATGTTTATTTATTGTGTAATAGAGAGAAAAACATCAAAAGATTCAAGGAATAATTCGAATCAGAGGGATATCTCTGAAAGGGTGAAATATAACCATTTATAATAATGGAAAACAAACTTTTTGTAACACCCAATATTTTTGAATAATTTATAGCACTATTTCAAATTCAATGGATCCAAAGATTAAAAATAAATGATTTTTAGAAATGGACATGAAGAAAATTTATCACATACTCTCATTTCCTAGGTATCGTTCAGTGATTTTTGGATTCTCCATTTTATGTTTTTTCCCAAGTGTACTTTTACCATGGTAACATCTATATTTACGAAAGAAAGCTAAATAAAATAAAAAGTTAATTTTTTTTCTTTATCACATAATTTGGGAATTATGATACAAAATATGAAAATAATATTATCTACCAAAATATATATGCATAAGAATTGTATGTATAAAAATGAATATACATAATGCCCAAATATATTTTTTATGTAATTTTTTTAGAATAAATTTTATATGTAAGATTAAATTATCAATCATAATAATGTTATGACCTATACTTATTTATAATAAACAAGAATAATTTTATGTAACATTGATATTATGGAATGAACTTAGTTGTACCAAACTATTACATGATTAAAGAAAGGAAAAATAATTTTTTAAAAATTTTACTTAAGTTATAAATATGTTTGTCATAGGTATTATAAATACAAACAAAATTTAAGAAAGAATAATTTTATTACATGATTTAATATTTTATTTTTAAATAATTTTTAAAAATTATTGGTTATTATTTTATAGTGATAAAGTCATGGAAATGATAATGTTTGAAAATCTCATATTTTTAACTAAAACTCAACAGTTGACGAAAAATTCTAAAAAAAACATAATAAGTAAATATTGAAATCCTAAATTCCAAATTGAGTTTTATTTTACATAATTAAAGTTATAAAATTTATCAATATGTATTTTTATTTAAAATTTGAAAAATATATAAATTTTTTTACGTTTATTAATGATACACTTTTTACATGATTTTTAGTAATGATATTCATGGGTTTTATAAATAGAAAATTGACATTATAAATTCATTTTTTCCTATATAAATATATTTTTTTATGAAATGTGTTTAAAAAACAACCAGGTAATATTAGATTTAATATATTAGGAAAAACATTTAGTTTTTTAATATTCCCCTAAATAAATTTATATTTTATTAAATAAAAAAGTAATCTAATATAAATTTTTATTGATTTATTTAAAACTAAATTTTATCTGATAAAATTTAAATAATTAATTTTGTAAATTGAAAATTTAAAATGGAAATATACAAAATAATGAAAACAAATTTTTTTTAAAAATAATTATAATATTAACTTATTCTTATTATTTTAATTGTAAAGGAAATAAATATTAACATTTAAAATCTAAGTTCTTATTAAAGATTTATTAATTATTTATATTAAAAATATTATGGTTTCTTTATGTGAAGTGTTTCTTATGAAATAGGTTATATAACATATTTTATATTTAAATATAAAAAAATATATGGTTATTACTTTTTCCACATTTATAAATAGAGTCATTGAAATTTGATTCTATATTGGGATTCGAAAGGTGAAAATTTAGAAAACTTTTCTGCTTTATGTTTTTCATTATGGACATCAACCATGGTAAATATTTTTCTTCTAAGTAAGAATAAAATGATTAATAAGTGTTTAAAACTATGTGATATGGCTTTAAAATAAACCTAACACATTCCATTAATCTACTAGAGAAGAGGGGTTTGAAAATCATTAACAAATTTTCAAAAATATTTCATTTTTTCTAGTTTTCTTTGATAATGACATATATATTATTTTAGTTAATGAATAATAAAAAATGTAACTCTATTTATTTTAGATTTCTATTTTATGTTCACATAGGGATAAATATATATTGGGGAGAAATATTAATGGTTATTTTCAGAATAATGAAATTATATTTAGGATTGTAATCATTTTATAATTTTTAGGGATCATATATTTACAATAAATTCTTATGTAGTGCTTACACAATTTGTGGGCAAGGTAAAGAAAAAAATAATAAATAAATTTGATTCAAAAATAATATAAAAAAATTGTATTGAATATACCATTTAAGTATTTTTCTAGGTAACTATAAGGTATCATTAATGATTATGGTGTCTAGTTTTTAAATAAATTTCAATATTCCTAGCATCAATTTCATATTAAATGAATATTCCAAAAATAGAAATTAATGCTAATTTTTTGTTACTAATATTTTATAATATTATTTCAAAATCATAAGAATAATAATATAAGATAATATAGATTCGATGAAGTAAAAAAATTCTTCCATTTTGGAATATGTTTTCAATTTTTTTCTTATAATTAAATTTTTAAACATTAATGACTGAAAAATGCTTTTTCATGTTTAAGGATAGAAGGGTTAAATAGGAATTAAAATAAAGGGATAAGGTTCAAATAATCTCATAATCATTTATTAATATATTTTATTACAGAATATGAAATAATATCTATTATATTTTATAAATATAAAATAATTATACATATTGTACCTGAAGATTAATTGGTATTAATTTATACATTATGAATCGCAAAGAGTTCCCCTTCACTAATATATAAAATGACACACCATCTACTCTTTTATGCACCCCTAATAATACATTTGGAACTAAGAATATCTTCAAAAATCACTTAATAAAATACCTACATGCATCTTGGAGGTAAATGTTTATGAATAATACTAACCTCATAATGATTAAGTAGTTATGTGAAAGAGGTTTCCAGAAGAAGGTGTATAGCTTTTAAATAAATGTTTTTATTTTATTTTATTTTTATACCACCAAAAAAATCATCCAAATAATGTGGTATTATAAAATCAAGATCTACCATATAATTATATTTTATTATTTTTATTTTTTAACATTAATCCATCCCCTTCATCATCTAATTTTAAATGGAAAACATATTTTTTACAGTGGACTACAACCTTATAAACCGATGTAATTCATTTTCAATCCCAACTTTTCATTGATAGTTTAGATGTTTTATTAAAAGATTAGATATATAATTTTATACATAATTATATAATATAATTATAATAACATATCAATATTATTGCATTTCCTTCCATTATAAAAAGATAATGTTGCTCGGGTGTACTTATGAACTACCACCACAAAAATATGTCGTGATTCATTTTTCATTATTTCTAAAAATGGATGGTTATAATGATATTTGTAATGAAATTATATCATATATATTATAAAAATATTTTTAGGTAGTCAAAATTATTATTTACCTTTCATTTATTCCTTTTATTAAACAGTCAAAACCTCACCCATTCATACATGCTAATTATCATCTACATTAAGTGATATAAATAATTTTTGATCAATTATTTAAATTAATAATTATAAATGTGAGTTTTATGAATAAATCTTACAATTATTTCATTATTAATATTATATAGATTATGAAATCTTGTCAAATTTACAATTAAAAAAAAATATCCAAGACATACATGAAAAATGTAGTAATTTTCCTGAGGAGCAAGGAATGTTTTTTAAATATGGGTTTATAGCCTCATTTTATTATAAACTAAAAGACCTATATATATATATGTATACACCATACATTTCTCATAGCCCTATATCAATGGTTAACCTAAACATGTACCAATGTTTCTAGTAGTGAAATCATTAATTAAATACTCGAAAACACATTTTTTCCTCTAAAGGAACCTCCAATAGAAATTACTACTATAGTAACTAGGATTCTATAGCTCATACTATGGTACCACCACCGCAATAGTTCATGTTATAGTACGTCCACCACTATAGTACCATACCTCCAACAGTTCATCCAATATAATAAAAATGCAATAGTACCATAATAACTACTACTATAGTAACTCAAGAAATATCTTCTATTCATTTTTGACCATCAGTATTTGGATAAATGATTACGGGCTTCACCACTACGACACCACCCCAACTACACCAGAACAATGATTCTAATAACCAAGTTTTAATAAATGGGTGATAAGTTTATATAACTAAATCATAATTAGAATTTTTTTTATGAAGATAGTTGTGGAATATGTATATATATATATATATATTCTATATTTATTATGCATGAGATTAAAAATGCGAATGAAATGAGAAGAGTCAAGAGGTAATGGGTTTATGTTTCATTCAAATTTTAATTAGATTTATTTATACCTGAATTTTCATTAAGGAAATTATAAGATAATTATCTTAAAAATCCATTTAATTTTTATCCTCCATTATATATTTAAGAAACATACATATAATAATATAATTTTCCTTTCTTTAGTACCTTAAAAGATCCATAAATAGTTATAATGAAAAACATATGTCTTTTCCTCTTTATTTTGTAATATTGTTCTTCCATGTACGTATTCTTATTAAATTGAATCCAATAATGTGTTTAAAATTTTAAATTGATTTATTGAATACATTAGTAAAAAATTATCATATATAAAAAAATTAAGGGGACATTTGTATCAATTTTTGAGTAATGTAATTTTTAACATAGTTGTGATGAGTATCGTTGTTTTCATAATTATTGCATGAATTAAATTTACAATCATAATGAACAAATTTTTTTTAATATAAATTTAAAAAAGATAATATATCCATTCAAATAAAATGTTATCTATAATAGTTTGAAAATATTTAATTTTAGAAATTGTTATTTCCATTTGATAAAAAAGTTTATCATATGAAATATTCTAGTGATATTTCTAAGAAATTTTTCATTTTTGATAACATCCATTGATAATACTTTTTTTAAAATGGATATGATATAATGATTAAAATTTTATTCATTATCTATATGGATATTGATTATGATGATAAAATATTAACCAAGCTCATTTATACAAAAAAAATTTAAAAATAAAAATATGTTCAATAGCATACACAACACAAAACACTAGGCCTAAATGAATAATGATATATAAATATTAAAACATAACCCTCATAACCTAGTAATTATATTGAATTTTATGAATATTATTATCTAATTTATGAAATATATTTAAAAACACAATTAAATTTAAATTTATTGGAAATTTTATAGGAAATAAGCACTCAATTTGTAATGGAGGCATTTTTTTGGTCAATAAATATGTTTTCTACAAAGATATTTTTTTACTAATTTACTGAGAAAATATTGTAACTACTTTCTATTATTTTTTTGAAATTTATTTAATAAAATTAATTTTATTTTAAAAATCACGATATCTGAATTATCATATGGTGTGATTTTTATCTTTTTATGAAATTAATAATTTTTGATGAATACAACAAATTACAGATTTTTCAAATACTATCATTTATTTAAAATAAATCAATTAATTTTAAACCACCATAATATTCTGGATTCAGTATAATATATATATATATATACACACACCATTAAACATAGAAATAATTTCTTAATTCCATTTGAATTGGATTTTTTTATAATATTATTTCTATGTTAAAAAAACACTTTTCTAAAAAACTAGATTTTAGTGAATAAATGTTTTGTATTTTATTAAATTTTATAACCCTTATTAAAAATATATTTCATATTTTTAATGTAATATCATCAATTTCTTGAAAAAATAATGTTCTTGAAAAACTAATTTTTATAACGGATTAAAATATTTTAAAAAAATATATTGTTTGAACATATTTTTAATGAATTTTTAAAAATAAATACCATATATTGAATCATAATAGTTAATAGTATTATATAAGGTCTTCTAAATATTAGCAAATTATTAATATTAAAAACAATAAAAATTCATCAACATGATAAATGAGTAAATAATGTAACCTTTGGTTAAGTCTAAGGGATAAGGACACCCTTTTTTATCAAAAATACTAATAGATCATGTTATTTTCACCATTATCTCTTAATGTTTGATATTTATTTGTTTATGGGATATATTTCCCTAATAGTCACCAATATAAATCCTTATGTAAAGAAAAATGTAAAATTTCACTATTATACTTTTTAAAAATATAATAATCATTTACATAGGGAAAATAGTTTTTAAGAAATATTAAAATTAATTTTAATCATAATGGAATTATTCTCATTATGGTTATTTACTAATTACTTTTAAAAATTATATAATTACCATAAATTCTTATAGAACGGTGACACAATATATATTCAATTAATAAAAAATTAAATAAATGATTATATATTTTTTAAAACTAATATAAATTGAATGTATATTTATGTTATATAATTTTTTTAGAATAATATATCTTGATATATAGGATTAATTGAAATATATTATAATTTTTCTCATACCATTTTGATCTGAAATCCAAAATAAATTTATAGTTAAAATAATGACATTAAATTTGTTTTATAATAAATAATTTTTCTTCAAATGATATAAAATTCCTAAAATTCATATAATTAACAATTTTTTATATATTTTATAAAGTATAGAATTTTCTCTATTAATGGGCTATTTTTCTAATTGCAGTAACTATATTGACCCCTAAAGAGTAAAAACATTGTTACCCTTTTAATTATCAATATGGATTAACATTAGTTAAAAAAATATAAGGTAAAAACATTATATAAACATGTAAATTTTTTGTTTTTTAGTTTAATTTATACTAATAATCCATATAAATTTTAATAATTTCATTTTTGATCAATTTAAATTTGAACATAAATTTATATTAGTTAAATGCATTATGATATTCATAAGTTCTCCTCCACTCTCTTATAAAATAACACATCCTCTCCCATTTTATTCACACATCAGAGGTCTATTAAATAATAAACTCTATAAAAAATACCATAATTAAATATATACCCTATTTCAATGTCCTTTTTCATATATCCAACCTTATAGAAATTTTGGTTTAAACCATAAGATGTTGTTCAAGGTAGAGGTATAGTTCTCCATCAATTGTTTTTAAATTCTTCATTTAACTCCCTAAAATATTATTAAACCATGAATAAATAAATAAAAATATTGAATATAATAGGGTTTTTATCATGGAAATGGAATAAAATATATCCATATCTTCTTCCACCAAATGAGAAATGAATCCATTATTCATGTGTATGGATAACTACCTCCTTGAAAAGTGATGTAATTCATTTTTTACCACTTCCTCTAATAGTTGATTATAAATATGGATTTAATGTATATATATTATAGTAATTATATATATATCCAAAATAATTATTAATATATCATATTTAAAAAAATTCTAAAAAATGATAATGTCATTCATCGGTTCATGGGTACTACCGCCCCCATGAAGCAATGTGATCTATTCTTCCTTATTATCACATAGATGATATATATTTTTATTTTTAAAGATTTTTTATTTAATCTATGATATGAATTTAATTTTTAATGTAAAAAAAATTCTTACCCTCTTTTGTAATTGACCGTTGAGAAATTGAAATGTATCTCATGCGTACGTATGACATACCATCTCCATAATTGTAACATACTTTATTTTTCATAACCATCATTCGTGTTTGGATTTAAATGCATAAATAGAATATAAAATTCATAATTATATCATTATTACTATTCTATAGAAGTTTATATAATGAACTCTTTGACTTTATTCAACCCAATGAACCCATTTTTTATAGATGAGATGAATATCATCAAAGCATTCATTGTGAAATTAATTTATTAAGTAGTTGTATATATAATGGTATTGAATGATATAAATAATGAATTAACTAAATTACATTTCTTATGAAATTAAATAATTATCATAAGTTTATTATTATTGAGAATAAGTAACATGCATGAGGAGTTAGACACGAGGTAAGAGACTTGTTTTTTAAATACCCCACATTTATGTTTCCAATAAAACACTTTTTCTACTATATCCGTATTCATATAAATTATTCAATAACATTATTATTTTAATTAAAGGTGTGATAAAGGTAATTTTTTACCATATTTTAATTTATTTTCAATATTTTTAAAAGTAATATTTTTATTATTTTACAAAAGGGAAATGTTGCCTTTAAACCTCTATTAAATTGTTTTAATGATTTATTTTATAAATCCTTACCATTAATATCCATATTCATAAAATTATTTTAATTTAAAATTTATCAATATATAAATGAATTATAGAGTACATTTTATGTTCTTTTTTAATCACTTGAAATGGTTTTCAAAAGGTATATTTTGACATGTTTTTACAAAATAAATTTAATAAAAAGATAACATGAATGTTCTATTTTCATGTTTGAGGAATCAATGAATTTTTCTTCCGCTATAAACTCTCTTTAATTTTTGGGATTATTTTATAATAGTCCATGATTTAATCAAATAAAAATATACTTTACCTTTGTTATGGAATTTTTCTGATTACTTTTTTAAAAGTTAATATATATATCAATATTTGGAAATTTTTTTTATGGATGTGAATAATATTGTTAAAATTGAATGATTTTATGTGTTATGATTTTATTATATTTGTTGGTGATTTTTTATGATTTTGGGTAGAACTATTATAAATTAGGGATTTGTGGGTCAGTGATATCCCTCTAATGCATCAGGTATGATTTATAATTGGATGTTTACCATGAGGGTAATTTATATTATTACCATGATCATTATTCCAAGTGTAATTGTGATTGTTATTCCATGTGTAAATATGATGGTTATTACATGAGTAACTTTAAATTTTATTTTATTTATAACTATAAATTTTCTTCCATTTATAAGTGTGATATAAAAAATGATTCCCCATGTAACCTATATAATTTATTTGTGGTTGTTAAGGGGTTTTATTGAAATATTATGATTTCAAACATTTAACCAATGATTTTTTTAAAAAATGAAAATTATTTTAAATTTATTTAGGGATGTAATTATAACTTTGTGAAAAATTATTATGACTTTTTTATGATTGAAAATAAGCCATTATGAGATTTTTTCCCTATATATTTCTTATGAAAGTTTTTATGAAAAAAATTAGGTATGGATGTAGATATCATGGGTTTAAAAATTATTAATTTGAACCCAATTGTTATTTTGGAAAATTGAAAATTTTTAACTAATTCATAGAATAACATGTTTTTTTATTTATTTATATGTATCTAACTGATATTTTTGTGCTCAATCAATGTTATAATATTTTTTTGGAATGTTTTATGGATTATTAGGGAAAATGATGAATCCAATATCTAAATTGTTATGAAATTATTTGAAAATTGGATAGGATGTTATTTGATCATAAGTTTTAAGTAAACTATTACAATAATGGTTACTATTTATGAAATAATAAAAGTTATTTCTATTAAATTAAATGTTTTTTAATGGATTATTTCTTGAAAGGAATAACATCCATTATAGAATAAAAATTAAATCAATGAATTTTAAAAAAGGATTCTTTTCCAAAATCTATTTTCTAAAATGAAAGAAGATCACTTGGTAATTAATTCATATAGGTAAGCTCAGAAGTAATAATCCTTTGGTTATAAAGTACATCTGCCAAATAGCGTTACTCTAGGTTTACATGAGTAATATAGTTTTCATGGATAAAATTAATTCTAGAATGTTTCTCCAAAGAGATTTCAACATACATGAGAGGTAACCATTTCTGAGAGAAATCCCCAATGTGGTCTAATAAAATTCAATCCAGAAATTAAGATATTCTAAATTATTTTCACTTTTCACTATATTAATAATAAAAATAATTTTATCATCAAGAGATTTGGAAATACCATAAAGACAATGGAAACAACCTATAACATAACCTCTTTTATTTATGATAACTATAACATAATGAGAAGTACATGGATCTCCTCTTGGTAATCCATACATATTGCATTTAATCCAACCCCAAAGATAATTATTCCACATAACTTATAATTTTCCATAATGAGGATTATAAATATTCCTAATTCCATGGAACATAAGACATAAAAATTCAAGAATTTTTTCATCTCAATATAATGCTCTAGATCCTTTTTCTTGATATATATTATCAATCATACCCTCATTATCCAATTTAATGTAGACTTAAATGCTACCATGTCTCATTTTGTTCTTATTGTACAAAATAATTTGGATAACATCAGAAAATTCCACCAGAAAAATATTCCTCGTCCGATAAGAATGAGGAAAATCAAGGCCAAAGTGAAAATGGTCATGTATTCATTTCGTAAAATGAATATAATATACAAAAAAATATAACATTATAGGTAATATTACAATATCTATAACAAAACTAAAAAATAAATGGACAATTGTTTTATAATGATGATTGCATAATTTGAATTTTGAGAAAATTATAATTCCATCACCCTATAGAAAATACTAAATATATATTTTTTCAAATAAAATCCTCTATTCAAGGAAAAATTTAGGAGGAGAAATATATCCCCTACATAAATCCTTTTTTCCAGCTGGGTATATTTCCCTCCACAACCTCACGATAAAAATACATTGATGTAAACATTCAATTTACCTCATATTACCATACAAGAATATCATTTCCATAAATGAAATTATAATTCCAAACCACCTCCATTAAATATATAAGAATCACATTATATGATTTTTATGTCTTCTCATTAATTGAACCATTTATATGAAAAGAATATCTTAAGGAATTAAGAGATTTTATAAATGGCATAGTTCTCTAGTTTTCCTACCAAAAGTATTAAATATAAATTCTTACTAGTTACAAAGTGAGATTCCATTGAAATTATATAGAAATAAATCTAGAGATATGGAAAAATAGAAGAATCCACATATTTTAAAATCTCTATTTAGCGCCTCATTAATAATTTAGATCAATGGAAATAAAAATCCTATGACCCCTCATTGATGTGACATGACATTATTTTAGATTGAAAATATTGATTGAATTTATTGAGATTTTTAAGGAAATTCTAATAAATTCAATAGGTTTATGGATTTTTTTACATGAGAAACTCATAATACTATGTTGATTAATGCTTCCAGTCTAAAAGAATTCAGATATTGGTGGTGATACACATGATGAGGAAAGCTGAAAATTGATATATAATAAAAGATTGAAAACATTTTGAGGTAATAAAATATTTTACAATTCTACCTCTCTTTGACATTGATATAGTCTTTCTTATCCTAGACACTAAAGTGTTTCTAACATGACACACAATATAAGAAAAATTAAGGACACATTTCATATCCCAAAACATTGGTAGATCAATATATATGAAAGGAATAAAACCTTCCCTAATCCCTTGTTCATAAATTATTATACCTTTTCTACTCCATTGAAATTTTCAGAAAAATATAAAAAAGACTTATTCCAAATAATATCCTAATGGGAGATATTCTCAAAATTAGGAAGATAATTTTTAACTTATATGTTGCATCTTTTATCACCTTGATTTAAATTGATATTATCCTCGTCATAAAATAAGTGAATGGGGGGAAAATGCGCCTAGAATATCTAATGGGATTAAATATTTTATCATTATCCTTACTGAGAATGTGCCCTCATAAATAATATTTAGTAATAGATAATATGATAGTATAAAAAGGATATAATTGACTTATTCATATGTTAAATGTTAAATATACCTCAGGGGAACCATTGAGAAGGACTAAAATATAATCCGAACTCAGATTAGTTCTATCCCATTTAATAAAAATGCAATGAAATCCATAACTAATCAGAAACTTATAATGTATTCCCCAATTAAACATATACACATCATTCTTAAGTTTATTCTTGAGGGTGATGATACCAACAATTATGCATTTCTTGATACGAATAATACCATCATAACTAGTAATAAGAAAATCATGAATTTTTCTAACTTTATAGAATCCATTCTAATTTGAAGACACAACCTTTTTTGAAAAAAAAAATAATTCTTGTTTGCATGATTTTTTTAGTAATATTATAGGTCCTCTTAACAATTTCTCATTTCCAAAATATATTACTCTCATTTTAATTATTCACTTTAGAATGAGAGAAAGAAACTGAGGGTTAATTCTCATTTTCATCTTTCCCCTCAAATCATTGATTGACAAGTCTAAAATCATCAAAATAAATAATATCCCAATAATAATGAATGAAGAAATTTATAAATCCTTCTAAAAAAGTAGATCTTTTATAATTTAATCCAAAAATAGAATATTCAAATTTCTAATTCATGAGGTAGAATAATGAGCCTTGTTTACACATTATTGAAAGTCATGCGAATACTATTGTCCCTAATATTAATACTATTATTTAGGCCGTAACATCCCATGTAAATTAATAATAATAGATTTTTTATTTATTAATATTTGGGAATTAAATATTAATTTTACTTTAAAAGGGTTGCTATTTTCGATAGCATACTGAATACGCAACAACAGGTTTCTTTGAAATCTTACGTTGTACACAAATAATATAATAATATTATTTTAAATGGTAGTTAACTCCTAGCTGTTTTAATTGTGAGAATGAAAAAAATTAACTACAATATGATTATTCATGTTTGTTAAAGGTATTTATATTTATCCAATAAAAAGATAGAGGCTTAAATTATTAATGAATCTAATTTGAAGCATAATTTACATTAAAAGGAAGATTTGCCGCCTTTTAATGGATAACCCTCTTTAAATATAGTTTTGGTCACTTTAATACATTCTTATTGACTAAATAAAAGCCTTCTTTAGAATGGGGACATCAAATTTTACTTTGGGTAATTTTTTGGTATTTTTCTGATAAAGTTCATTTTTTTATGAATAAGCGAAAATATTGAATTTCAATTCGAAACTATGTTCTAATATAATTTATTTATATGGTTATATTATCTTTTTAATTGGTTTTAAAGTGTAATTAGAATATATTTTTACCATTTAATCTAATGTTGGTCATTGTTATTAATTAAATTTTGAAATTGGACATAAAAAAGTATCAATCTTTTGATAGTTATTGTTTATTAAAACACGCTATTTTTTTAACAACGAGAATTAATTTTAAAATTAATTAATGACATTTTTATGTTTTGAATTTTGAGAAATAAACATCATTTTTGAATTCAGAATATAAAATATAGCTTAGGCTGTTGTTTTGGTATTTTTCTGAAAAATGTCAATTTTGGATGAATAGTGAAACCACTTAGCGGTAGTGAAAAAATATGACTTTATCATTTAAATGAAATTTTACCAGTTATGTGAATTGAATTTCTAAAAACTGAAATACATGGTTGTTACCAAGATGTAACATGTGGTTCAATAAGATGAAAATAATTTTTTATGAATAGTAACTTTTGACTTTTATTTACTGCGGGTAATGGTAAATGGGGTAATTCAAGGATAAATGAATATTATAATAATTAAAAATTACCTTAACACTTGTCAAAAACTTATTGGTTGAGTCATGTATGACCCTGGGAATCTTTGGGTCAATTTTGGGACCACATTGAGCCTCTTGGGAGTGATAATGACAATTTAGATTAATTAACTTAAAGTAAAGGCAAAAATGACAAAAGAAAATATCTTTTATTAAATTAATTTTTATAAGGGGATATATAAATTATATTTTCGACTATAAATATTAATTGGAAAGATAAAAATATTTCATATATCCATGGTTTTTTTATAATTTTTAGACATCAAATAATGTAAATTATTTATGACACACTAATGATGCAATATTTACCTCAATAATAAAAGATTTAAATAAATAAGATTATAATGATTAAAATATTATCCAAAACCTGCCGAATTCCTTCTGGATGATTTTATTTCTACTATGAGTCATCTTATCATATAATATAATGATTTTTTGACCTTTAGAAACCGAATAAAATTATATTATAAAATAATATTTTCACACTTTCCTAAAGAGCCCCTCCTCACCCTTATAAAAGAAGACCATTGCTAACCCATTCCTCACATCTCTCAAGCCATTTGGCTCGGCCGAACTCTGCCCAATTAATCTCTTTATATCCCTCTCCTTATTTTAGAGGCCTTACAATAGGCAAGAGGAACTTCAAGAAGTCCTTTTTGTTCAAACTGAAGGAAGTTACGCAAACTAAAGGTAACGATTTCTCTTAAATTGTTTTCTTTTATTTTACATCTCCAACCCCTAACCTCTTTTTATTCCTTTATATTGTAAAAAAAAATATCCAAAATATACTAGGATTTTTTTATAATAATTATTCGAACTAAACTTACACACAACTCTATCTAATGGATGATGAACATAATGTTTCTGTGGATGGCAAACTAACGCCTCCCAAAATGATGATTGTTCAAATATCTCCAAACATCTCTCATGGTGGCCATTATGATGGAACTATATTTATATATTATATATATTATTTTAATGTTTTCTTTATTCTTATGTATTTTCCATTTATAGCACACCTTTATGGTTTCCATAGTGGGTAAATACGATAATCCCATTTGAGGAAGTGCGGACTACCGCCCCCTCAAAGTGATGTGACTCGTTAATGCCATTTGTGGGATGTATAAAGGATGGAGTAAATGATATTATATAAGATATTATAATGTAATTATAATAATACTATGTTTCATTGTGTTTTAATTCCATTAAAATAATATATAGAAATGAAAGTAGCATTCATGCGTACGTACGAATTACCGTCTCCATGAACAGTGCATTTCATTTCATACCCCCAAATGTTATGTAATATTATAAATACTTGTATATAATGGATATATATTATATATATGATATCTAAATAATTAATGTCATTTTGGATATAATGGACTATTGACCACATGGACAACTTGTAAATATAAGGTGTTCATTTTTGACTCAAGTACCAAATATAAAAAAAATGAATGTTATTAACTTAAATGACTAATTAATGTTTATAACATGGTAATAAGTGATATAAAAGGAATAATAAACTTGAAAAAGGTTCGTATGCAAGTATAAATTAACTTTAGTTTATTATTCAGGAGATTAAAGAACGAATGGGTCAAGTCGGACACGAGGTAAGGGACTTCATCTCAATATCCTTTCATTAAGGCTTGTTTTAATTTATACACATCATTATTTTATACCCTGTATAAACACCCTTGAATTTTCAAAGGGAATCTTATTCTACGAAGAATTTTACTTAATGACAAAAAGGAATGTTTCTTTTAATGTAAGTGGTGAAAACGACCTTTTCCTCCGCCACGATTATTATTTGATCTTTGCCTTCCTCAACAAGCCATAATGTTTTTAAAAGAAAATAAATACCATATACTCTTTTATATGTTTTGGTGTTGAAAATGGTTTATATAATGTATTTTTTATGTCAATATATTTATGTTATATATTGTTATTTAAATGTTGAAATGTTTTTCTTTACATTATATTTGTTTTATTTATTATGATTTTATAATGGTACTTGGACATTTGTCAGGTGGTTACATGATAAAAAAAATAACGGGTGGTGCTGTGAATACCAGGACGGGTGGTTACGTTATAACCTCCAATTCATTGGGTATGGAAGTCATCCATGTGGCTATTCCTTTTAGTGATATGTGTGGAAGTCGACCATATGATTATTCCATTTAAGTATGATTATGTCCCAATTTACCTTTATATGTTATGTGTTGTTTATATGGGTTTTATGGTAATAGTTTGGTTAAAAAAGGTAAAGTAATGATCTTTTATTCAGTGAAGAGTATTTACTACTTCATAAAGGTGTAAAGTATTACTTATGTTAAAGTATTCATGGTTTACTTGTTGTTTTTAAAAACTAATAGTTTTACTTCTTTGTGTATCCCTTACTGAGATTTTTATGCTCATCCCAAGTATATGAAATGTTTTTCACAGGACATAATGTGGAATAGGGTCATGGATGGGATCATGGAAAATTCATGATGTCATAAACATTGAACTAGACATGACACTTTTTTTCAAGAGTTAATGTTTTGTAAAAAAAATGGATAGTGGGTAGAAGTGTCTACTTTGTAATTTTTTTGATATGTAATAGTTATGTCCTAACTCTATAAAACTATAAACCTGAATAGATCTTCAATGTGAATTATTCATTTAAATCAATATTATGTAATGTTCAAGTCCGGGTCCTTATAGTTGGTATTAGAGGTCAGTTAAGATAAATTTAGGAGTTAGGGTACTGTTAAATAAATGTATATAAATTAATTTATTTTAATATTGAAATAATATAGAATTTATATATTACCATGTTGCTTCGCCTAATATATTTCTGTGTTCAGAATGGTTTTTCATAGAGGAAACATGGAATTTGTGATGGGATGTCATACAGAGGGAAATGACCTTCCAAATAATCATTCTGAGATAGTCAGAATCAGAATGGAACAGTTTGTTGCAGTGATGGCACAGTTGACTCAGGAGATAAATAGTGGTTTTGTTTAGAGATTATATTTTGGTTAAGAGGAGCATGAAAGTCATTTAAGGGTTCTCTAGAAAACCTTAAATGAAAATAAACTATTTGGGAAATTCAGGAACTATGAGTTTTGGATACAAGAAATTTCTTTCCTTGGTCACATTGTATCAAAAAATGGCATAACTGTTGATATTTCTAAAAAAAAGTTGTTGAAGAATGACCAAGAACCAAAAATAAAACCGAGATTCATAGTTTTTATTGTTGGGCAGGTTATTACTAGAGGTTTGTTGAATATTTTGCACAGTTATCTAGTCCAATTACTAAGTTAACTCAAAAAGGTGTTAACTTCATCTAGAAAAAAGAATGTGATGATTGTTTTTAGGAATTGAAATAATGATTGGTGAATGCTCCAGTTTTGGCACTACCATCCAGAAATGGTGAGTTTGTTATCTATGGTGATTATTTGTTGAAAGGACTAGGTTGTTTCCTAATGCAGAATGATCAGGTATTTTCTTATGCTTCACTTCAGTTGAAACCCAATGAGTTAAATTACCCTACACATGATTTGGAATTAGCGGTTGTTGTTTTTCTTTAAAATTTTTGAGGCATCATTTTTATGGTGTGAGGTGTAAAATATATTCTGATCACAAAATTTTGAAGTATATATTCACTCCAAAATAATTGAACCAGAGACATATGATATGGTTGGAATTAATCAAGGATTATGATTGCACAATCCATTACCATCTAGGAAAAGAAAATAAAGTGGCTGATTTTTTGAGTCGAAAAAGTTATACTTCATTAACCACGTTACGTTTGGAATGAGGTCCTTTGGTTTTTTATTTGATGAACTTTGGTATTTAAGTTGTTGGTGTAGGAAATTCTTCTGTTTGGTTTCATGTGTCAGTGAAATCATCTCTATCAGATAGAATTATGCAAGCGTAGAAGCAAGACATTGAGTTGCAGAAAATTGTAGAGTTGGTTCAGAAGGGTACGTTGCATGATTTTAATGTTGATAAATATTGTGTTTTGATATTTTGTAAGAGATTATGTGTTCCTAGAGATTCACAGTTTAATAATGAGTTGTTATGTGAAGATCACAGTTCTCCGTTTTCAGTTCATCCTTGTAGCTCTAAGATGTACATAGATCTTCAAGAGTATTACTGGTGGGATGGAATGAAAAGAGATATTGTTGATTTTACTGTGAAGTGTTTGACTTGTCAGTAGGTTAAAGAAGAGCAACAATTAATAAAAGGAATGCTTCAACTGTTACCGGTTCCAGAGTGGAAATGGGAAAATATATCCCTGGACTGCGTTGGGGGATTACCAAATACATCTCGAGGTAATAATGAAATTCGGGTTATTGTTGATCGATTGAATAATATTCTCATTTCCTTCCTATTCGAGATACTTTTTCTCTAGATAAACTTTCTCAGTTGTATGTTAAAGAGATAATAAGGTTTCATTGAGTTCCCCTCTCCATTGTATCTGATCATGTTCCCAGGTTCACTTATAACATTTGGAAAGGCCTTCAGAAGTAATTGCGTACTGAATTAAATTTTAGTACAACATTTCATCCACAATCAGATAGGCAGTCAGAACGAAAAATTCAGACATTGGAAGATATGTTATGTTCTTGTTTGATGGATTACCAGGGAAGATGGCACCAACATAATTCTTTGGTTAAATTTTCATATAATAACAGTTTTCATTCTAGTATACAGATGGCTCCATTTGAGGCATTATATGTAAAGTGTTGTCAAACATTAGCTTTTTGGGATGAATTAGGTGAAATGAAGCTGATGGGACCAGAATTGGTAAAAGAGATGGCAGAGAAAGTTCAGTTGATTCAGAAGCACATGAGAACAACTCAGAGAAGGAAAAAATGTTATGCAGATAACTGGAGGAAGGATCTTTTTTTTGAGGTAGGTGATACTACTAGAAATGTAGGCTTTACAACATTTCTGAACCATTCGGAAAGGCTATGGAACCTTTGGTATATGTTATACCAACAGTTTTGCAAATCGTAGGGAAGTAAGCTGTTGGGAAAGCTTTTCCCAATGTTTTATAATGAACTGTTGGGATAGGTTGGAAAAAATCAACCTATCCCAATGGTTATGACAAAATGTTGGGATAGTTTTTCCCAATGGTTTGGCTTGAATCGTTGTGAAAACCAAGCAGAGGACTTCCTTCCCAACGGTTTCTAAACTGTTGGTAAAGGATTTTTACCAACACTTCTATGAACCGTTGGAAAAAAATCCATAAAATTCTATGCCAACGGTTTGAAACCATTGGCATAGCCTATGCTGTGCAAATTCCATAGTAGCCTGCAATTTTCACAGCAGCCAGTATATTCCTAATTATTGCACAACAGCCAGTCAATTTCCAATTATTGTGCTTGCAATAAACTAACACATACATATACAGTTATTGTACTTGCAATAACCAAATAAAACATACATATAGAGAACAATTCATTCATATTTAACATATAATATATCCTAGAACTATACACATCAAGAATTAAATCAGAATTCATAATGTAATTATAAAACATACATAATTAATTTAGAATTCAATTTAAAATTCAAATGACAATTATATGTGGAATCCGGAATTCAATTCATAATTTGATCGGTTTTTCATATAACATATGTTTTTACTAGAAATACTGTCCATTTTAAACAAAATACATACACCTGGAGTGATACTGGCCACACCGTACCTCATATTGAGGCGAGGCTAACTCGTACATGCAACAAATGACCCATGGATTATTGTCCTAAAGTATCAACATATTCCGAAAGTGTTTGGTCGGTTTTACGTATGTCAGTTGTTGTTTTCACTTAAAATGAAGTGATTTTTAAATAAAAGAGAGACACTTTGAGTGGTGTCAGACACACCATGCCTCAGATTGTGGAGGATTTGACTCATACATGTCACAAATGACCCATGGATCACTGTGCTAAAATATCAACACAATCAGAATCCGTTTGGTCGGTTATCTGTATGTACTTAAAATGTTGTCCATTTTAAACATAATATAGACAATTTGGGTAGTTTCGGCCACACTGTGACTTGGATTGAGGCGCGACTGACTCATACACGTAACATATTACCCATGAATCATTTTCCTAAAGTTTCAATAGATTCTGAATGCGTTTGGTTGGTTTTTCGTATGCCATTTGTTCTTTTAACTTATATTCGTGTCCATTTTAAACAAAAGAGACATAGTTAGAGTGGTACCGGCCACACAGCATCTCGGATTTAGACGGGGTTGATTCACACACATCTCAAATGAACCATGGATCATTGTCCTAATGTATCAACACAATCTAAATTCATTTGGTCATTTTTTCATATGTCAGTTGCTTTTTTCACTTAAAATGATGTACTTTTGAAACAAAATAGAGACACTTTGAGTGGTACCGGCCACATCACCCCTCATATTGAGGTGGGGTTGATTCGTAAACATCACATGTGACCCATGTATCTTTGTGGTAAAGTATCAACACAATCAGAATCCATTTTGTCCAGTTTCTATATGTACTTAAAATGTTGTCCATTTTAAACAAAAGATAGACACTTAGAGTGGTTCCGGCCACATAGTGCCTCAGATTGAGGAAAGGTTAAGTCATACATGTCTCATATGACCCATTAATCGTTTTCATAAAGCACAAACTCATTTAGGATACGTTTGGTCAGTTTTTTGTATGTCAGCTGTCGTTTTCACTTAAAATGATGTCCATTTTAAACAAAAGAGAGACACTATGAATGGTGTAGGCTACATAGTGCCTCAGATTGAGGTAGGGTTGACTCGTACACGTCAAATATGACCCATGGATTGATGTACTAAATTATCGACACAATCTGAATCCGTTTGGTCGGTTTTTGATATTCAAGTTGTTGTTTTCACTTAAAATGAAGTCCATTTTAAACAAAAGAGAGACACATTGAGTGGTTTTGGCCACACCGCGCCTCAGATTGAGGCGAGGATGACTCGTACACGTCACATAAGACCCATGGATTGTTGTGCTAATGTATCGAAACAATCAGAATCTGTTTGTTTAGTTTTCCGTATATACTTAAAATGTTGTTTATTTTAAACCAAAGAGAGACACTTAGAGTGATCTCGGCCACACCGTGACTCGGATTGAGTCGCAGTTGACTCGTACACATCACATATGACCCATGGATCATTTTCCTAAGTTTTCAACAGAATCCAAATGTGTTTGGTCAGTTTTCCGTACGCCAGTTTTTCTTATCACTTATAGTCATGTCCATTTTAAACAAAAGAGACACAGTGAGAGTGGTACCGGCCACACCACACCTCGTATTTAGATGAGGTTGACTCATGCACGTATCAAATGACCCATGGATCATTGTCATAATCTTTAAACACAATAAGAATGTGTTTGGTCAGTTTTCCGTATGCCAATTGATGTTTTCACTTAAAATGATTTCCTTTTGAAACAAAATAGAGACACATCGAGTGGTTTTGGCCACACTGCGCCTGAGATTGAGGCAGGGTTGACTCGAACACGTCCCATATGACCCATGGATCGTTTTCCAAAAGCATCAACACTTTTTGAATGCATTTGGTCATTTTTTTTCATATGTCAGTTGTTGTTTTCACTTATAATGATGTCTATTTTAAACAAAAGAGAGACACTATGAATGGTGTCGGCCACACCGTGGCTCAGATTGAGGCGGGGATGTCTCGTGCATGTCACATATGACCCATGAATTGTTTTCCTAAAGCATAAACTCATTTCGAATGCATTTGGTCAATTTTCCATATGTCGGTTGTTGTTTTCATTTAAAATGAATTGATTTTTAAATAAAAGAGAGACACTTTGAGTGGTGCTGGCCACACCGCATCTCGGATTGAGGCGAGGTTGACTCGTACACGTCACATATGACCCATGGACTGTTTTCCTAAAGAATCAACACATTTCTAATGCGTTTGATCAGATTTTTTAATGTTAGTTTTTGTTTTCACTTAAAATGATGTCCATTTAAAACAAAAGAGAGACACTATGAATGGTGTCAGCCACACCGCGCCTCGGATTGAGGCGGGGTTGACTCATACATGTCACATATGACCCATGGATCGTTGTTCTAATGTATTTACACAATTATAATTTGTTTGGTTGGTTTTCCATATGTACTTAAAATGTTGTTCATTTTAAACAAAAGAGAGACACATAGCGTAATCCCGGCCACACTGCGACTCATATTGGGGCGCGATTGACTTGTACACATCACATATCACCCATGGAACGTTTTCCTAATGTTTCAATAGAATCT
This sequence comes from Viscum album, assembly GCA_963277665.1. Lineage (NCBI taxonomy): Eukaryota > Viridiplantae > Streptophyta > Magnoliopsida > Santalales > Viscaceae > Viscum > Viscum album. The sequence continues at coordinate 308,087,748 of OY728166.1, forward strand.
GAATGTGTTTTGTCAGTTTTCCATATGCTATTTGTTCTTTTCACTTATAATCATGTCCATTTTAAACAAAAGAGACACAGTTATAGTTGTACTGGCCACACCGCGCCTCGGATTTAGATAGGGTTTACTCGTACACGTCTAAAATGACTCATGGATCATTGTACTAAAGTATCAACACAATCCAAATGTTTTTGGTCAGTTTTTCGTTTTCCATTTGATGTTTTCAATTAATATGATATCATTTTAAAACAAAATAGAGACACTTAGAGTGGTTTCAGCCACACCGCTTCTCGGATTGAGGCGAGGTTGAGTCATACACGTCACATATGATCCATGGATCGTTGTCCTAAAGAATCAACACATTTCGAATGAATTTGGTTAGTTTTTCATATGTCAGTTGTTGTTTTCACTTAAAATGATGTCCATTTTAAAAAAAAGAGACACTCTGAATGGTGTCAGCCACACCACACCTCGGATTGAGCCGAGGTTTACTCATACATGTCACATATGACCCATGGATTTTTTTGCTACAGTATGACACAATCAAGAACCGTTTGGTCAGTTTTCTATATGTACTTATAATGTTGTCCATTTTAAACAAAAGAGAGACACTTAGAGTGATCCCGGCCACACCGTGACTCAGATTGAGAAGCGGTTGACTCTTACAAATCACATATAACCCATGGATCATTGTCCTAAAGTTTCAACAGAATCAGAATGTGTTTGGTTAGTTTTCTATATGCCAGTTGTTCTTTTCACTTATAATCCTATCCTTTTTAAACAAATGAGACATAGTTAGAGGGGTACCGGCCACACCGCACCTCGAATTTAGACAGGGTTGACTCGTACATGTCTCAAATGACCCATGGATCATTTTACTAAGGTATCTACACAATCCAAATGCGTTTGGTCGGTTTTCCGTATGCCAGTTAATGTTTTCACTTAAAATGATATACTTTTGAAACAAAACAGAGACACATAGAGTGGCTACAGCCACACCGCGCCTCGGATTGAGGCAGGGTTTACTAGTGCACGTCACATATGACCCATGGATCTTTTTCCTAAATCATCAACACATTTTGAATGTACTTGGTCAGTTTTTCATATGTCAGTTGTTGTTTTGACTTAAAATGATGTCCAGTTTAAACAAAAGAGAGACACGATAAATGGTTTCGGCCACAGCGCACCTTAGATTAAGGCGGTGTTGACTCGTACTCGTCACATATGACCAATGGATCGTTTTTCTATTGTATCGACACAATAAGAATCTGTTTGGTCAGTTTTCCATATGTACTTAAAATGTTGTCCATTTTAAACAAAAGAGAGATTCTTAGAGTGATCCCGACCACACCGCGATTCGGATTGAGGCGCGGTTGACTCGAACACGTCACATATCACCCATGGATCATTTTCCTAAAGTTTCAACATAATCCTAATGTGTTTGGTCAGTTTTTCGTATGCGAGTTATTCTTTTCACTTATAATCCTGCCCATTTTAAAAAAAATAGACACAGTTAGAGTGGTACCAGCCACACCGCACCACAGATTTAGAAGAGGTTGACTCTTACATGTCTCAAATGACCCATGGATCATTTTCATAAATTATATACAAAATCCTAATGTGTTTGGTCGGTTTTCCATATGCCAGTTGATGTTTTCACTTAAAATGATATCTTTTTGACACAAAAGAGAGACACTTAGAGTGGTTCCGGCCACACTGCACCTCAGATTAAGGCGAGGTTGACTCATAAACATCAAATATGACCCATGGATCATTTTCATAAATAATAAACACATTTAAAATGCATTTGGTCAGTTTTTTGTATGTCAGTTGTTGTTTTCACTTAAAATGATGTCCATTTTAAACAAAAGAGAGATACTATGAATGGTGTCGGCCATACCGCGACTCTGATTGAGGTGGAATTGACTCGTACATGTCACTTATGACCCATGGATCTTTTTACTAAAGCATCAATACATTTTGAAAGTGTTTGGTCGGTTTTACATATGATAGTTGTTGTTTTCACTGAAAATGATGTCCATTTTAAACAAAAGAGAGACAATATGAATATTGACAACAACACTATGCATCAGATTGAGGCGAGGTTGACTCGTACACATCAAATAGGACCCATGGATCGTTCTCCTAATGTTTCAATGGAAACCGAATGTGTTTGGTCAGTTATCCATATGCACTTAAAATGTTTTCCATTTTAAACAAAAGAGAGACACTTAGAGTGATCCCGGCCACACCGCGACTCAAATTGGGCCCGGGTTGGCTCATACACTTCACATATCACCCATGGATCATTTTACTAAAGTTTCAATAGAATCCAAATGTGTTTGGTCAGTTTTATGTATTGCAATTGTTTCTTTCACTTATAATTCTGTCCATTTTAAACAAAAGAGACACTATTAGAGTGGTACCGGCCACACCGCGACTCGGATTTAGATAGGGTTGATACATACATGTATTAAATTACCCATGGATCATTTTCCAAAAGTATCAACACAATACGAATGTGTTTGGTCGATTTTACGTATGCCAGATGATGTTTTCACTTAAAATGATATCCTTTTGAAAGAAAAGAGGGAAACTTAGAGTGTTTCCAGCCACACCGCGCCTTAGATTGAAGTGGGGTTGACTTGTACATGTCACATATGACACATGGATCGTTTTCCTAAAGCATCAACACATTTAGAATGTGTTTGGTCCGTTTTCGGTATGTCAGTTGTAGTTTTCACTTAAAATGAAGTGATTTTAATATTAAAGAGAGTCACTTTGAGTAGTTCCGGCCACACCGCGCCTCATTCTTAGGCTGGGTTGACTCTTAGACATCACATATGACCCATTTATCACTTTCTTAAAGCATAAACATATTTCTAATGCGTTTGTTCAATTTTTCGTATGGCAGTTGTTGTTTTTACTTAAATTGATGTCCATTTTAAACAAAAGATAGACACTATGAATTGTGCTGGCCAAACCGCGCCTCAGATTGAGGCGGGGATGACTCGTACATGTCACATATGACCCATGGATAGTTCTCCTAATGTTTCAACAGAAACCTAATGCGTTTGGTCAGTTTTCCATATGTACTTAAAATGTTGTCCATTTTAAACAAAAGAGAGACACTTAGAGTGCTCCCGGCCACACCGTGACTCAGATTGAGCCCAGGTTGGCTCTTACACGTCACATATGACCCATGGATCGTTTTCCTAATGTTTCAACAGAATACGAATGTGTTTGGTAAGTTTTCTGCTTGCTAGTAGTTCTTTTCGCTTATAATCCTGTCCATTTTAAACAAAAGAGACATAGTTAGAGTGGTACCGGCCACACCGCGACTCAGATTTATTTCGAGTTGACTCGTACATGTCTCTATGGCCATAAATTTCATTATTCAATTACTTCCCCAAGTCAAGCTCACCCCATGGGTGAATAAATTTTAGGCTTCTACACTAATAGGTTGTTCATGGCTTGTAAAAATATTTAATTTCATTACGTATAGACAAAAACATTTATTTTTAAATTTGAGATTAATAATAAAGTATGTCAATGATAAAAACATTACTGAATTAAACTTGTGACTTATCTAATATTTTTATGGATGTCTACACATGCCAGCATGGGTAGTGAAAAGCACCCCACCATTATAAAAGTGAGTATTGTCCAAGAAGGACACATAATATACAATGTACAATGAGAACCATATTAAATTGATTATAATGTTATATTAGTACAGTCATATTTGGGGAAATGGAATATATGATACTGGTTAACTAATTAATTAAAATCCTCGTATTCTATATGTTGGACACTATCTAAGGTAAGAAATCATGTGAGGATGGGTTTACACCATTCAATTTCTTACATGCTAGTGAGAATGAAGTCTTGAATTAATTACTTGAGTTCACTAATTAAATAAGGGTAGAGGTTGCATAGGCTGTGTAAACAGAATGATTAAATAAGGGTAGAGGTTGCATACACCGTGCATGGTGGGGAAGTCTTAGTTGATTTAGAAACTAAAATAAATTCCCATCATAGGTATCAATAAGAAACATCAGCATCAAAAGAAAATCCGAATAAAAATGGACTAAAAACATCAAACATTTCAAGAATTTACTACTATTCATGGTTTATCCACATGTTTAGAAGTAATTATATGTCTTAATCATGAACCACCTCTATAGCTCACAGTTTTCACCAATAAACATAAGGTAAATATCTGAATATATCTTTAAAACAACTCATTAAAAGGATCAAAATGTAATTATAATCTTTAACCAACCATGGAATCTCTTTCAAAACACATTCTCACACACCAGTAATCTCATGTGTTACTAAATACCAAACATAGTCACATAGTGTACTATAACAAATTACATTACACAAGCCTTATTAAAAAAATTCATTTTAATAAAACACTTTCCTCAAGGAATTCTAAGAAAAACATTCATAATAACTTTACTAAAAATTAATAAACACATATAAATAAATTTACATGTAACAATTAATTACAAGATAAAAAAAGCATAAAAACACATACATAGAAAATCTAGAATCCAACAACAATGAATTTGAGATGTTTCTTCTTCGATGGAGGGTTAAATATTTAATTAATTAAATGGAATGGAATGGATAAAGTCTAGATTAAATCAAAACAAAAAAAATGATATACACATAAAAATCAGACATTAAAACTAAAATATGAGATTAATAACAATAAAAACAACTTATAACTTAAATATTTTATGTGCATGAGGAAGAGAATACATGATTTGAGATTATTCTAATAGAGTTTCACAGGTTCAGATGGGGGAAGTTGTGAGAGGAGCTGACCCTGTAGAGATTTAGGGTTCTGTCGCGAATGGGGGAGAGTAGAGGACGGCTTTGTATTTGGGGTAAAAATTTACCAGTGGGTTTTAAAAACTGTTGGAAAAGGGGTTTCCAAGTCACCGTTTCCCAATAGTTTAGTAGAACTGTTGGTAATGGGTCACCCTTTCCCAATGGTTCTACTATAACCATTGGGAAAGGGTGTGTTGGACACCCATTTGCCAACAGTTTGCTAAAACCATTGGGAAAGGGGCACCCTTTCCCAACGGTTTCCTAAAACCATTGGGAAATGGATTCTTTACAAACGGTTTAAGCAGACTGTTGGTAAAGAAGCATTGGGAAAACCTGCATTTCCAGTAGTGTGATCATGTCCTTCTCAAAGTTTCTCCATATACATGTGTGTTGCGTTTTGGTAAGAAGGGAATGTTGAGTCCGAGGTTCATTGGACCTTATCAAATTCTTGATAAAGATGGATTAGTTGCGTATAGAGTGTCTTTACCTCCATGTTTAACCTATGTAGACAATGTTTTTTATTTTTCAATGTTGAGAAAGTATATTCCATATTCATCTCATGTTTTGATCCCATAGGTAGTTCAGTAGGAAGAGAATATATCTTATGAAGAACACCCAGTACAGATCCTTGACCGTAGAGAGAAAGTGTTGCGAAATAAGGTGATTTACCAGGTAAAGGTTTTGTGGAAAACCCATATGGTTGAAGAGGCGACGTGGTAATCTAAAAATGCTATGGGGTATAAATACCCCCACTAATTTTGATAAGTGAATAATAATTGCAAGGATGCAATTTACAAAATGGGGGAAGGATATAACATCCTAGGTAAATGAAGAATAATAGATTTTAATATTTATTAATATTTTTAAATTAAATATTAATTTTACTGTAAAAGGGTTTCTATGTTCGATAGCATACCCAATTAGAAACAACGAGTTTCATTGAAATCTTACATTGCACACTAATAATATAATATTATTATTTTAAATAGTAGTAAACTCCTAGCCGTTTTACTGGTGGTAACGAAAACAATTAACTACAATATTATTATACATGTTTGTTAAATGTGTTTACATTTATCAAATAAAAAGTTAGAGGTTTAAAATATGAATGAATCTAATTTTAAGCATAATTTACATTAAAATGTTGACTTGCCACCTTTTAATAGAGAACCCTCTTTAAATATAGTTTCAGTCACTTTAATACATTATAATTGAAAAAATAAAATCCTAATTTTGAATGGGGACATCAAATTTTTCTTTGGGTAATTTTTTGGTATTTTTCGACTAAAGTTCATTTTTTAATGAAAAGTGAAAATATTGTATTTTGATTCAAAACTATGTTTTAATATAATTTATTAATATGGTTATATTGTCTTTTTAATTTGTTTTAAAGATTAATTAGAATATAGTTTTACCATTTAATCTAATGTTTGTCATTGGAATTAATTTCATGTTGAAATTGGATACAAGCAGGTGTCAATCTTCAGATAATTATTGTTTATTAAAACACAGTATTTGTTTTAACAATGGGAAAAAAATTTAAAATTAATTAATGAAATTTTTATGTTTTTAATTTGGAAAAATAAACATCATTTTTTAATTCGGTTTATAAAATATAGCTTAGGCTGAATTTTTGGTATTTTTATGAAAACATCAATTTTTGATGAATAGTGAAACCACATAATGGTAGTTAAAAAAACTGACTTTTTCATTTAAATGAACTTCTACCACATCTGTGAATTGGATTTCAAAAATCCCAAACACATGGTTTTTATCATGAAGTAAAATGTTGTTCAATAAGATGAAAATATTTTTTCGGCGAATAGTAACTTTTGACTTTTATTTACCGTAGTTAAAGGTAAATAGGGTAATTCAAGGTTAAAATAATATTATAATAATTTAAAATTTTCTTAACACTTATAAAAAACATATTGGTTGAGTCATTTATAACCATGATCATCTTTGGGTCGATTTTGGGACCACATTGATCCTATTTGGAGTGACAATGACTATTTAGATTAATTAACTTAAAGTAAAGGCAAAAATGAAAAAAGAAAATATCTTTTAGTAAATTAATTTTTAAAAGAGGATATTTAAATTATCTTTTAGACTATAAATATTAATTGGAAATATAAAAAAATTTCCTATATCATGGAATTTTTTTATAATTTTGAGGCATTAAATAAATTAAATTATTCATGACACAATAATGATGCAGTATTTAACTTATTAATAAAAGATTTAAATAAATAAGATTATAATTATCAAAATGTTATCCAAAACATGTCCAATTACTATTGGATGATTTTATTTAGACTATAAATCATCTTATATTTGACTATAATTATTTTTGGACCTTTAGAAATTGAATATCATTATATTATAAAATAATATTTTCACACTTTCCTAAAGAGCCCCTCCCCCCCTTATAAAAGGAGACCATTGATAACCAATTCCTCCCACATATCAAGCCATTTGGCTCTTCCAAAATATGCCCAATTAATCTCCCTACATACCTCTAATCCTCCTAGAATCCTTACCTTAGGCATAAGGCACTTCAAGAAGACCTTTTGGTTCAAACCAATGGAAGTTACCCAAATTAAAGGTAACAGTTTCTCTTAAATTGTTTTCTTTTATTTTACTTCTCCAACCCCTAAAATATTTTTAGTATTTTCTTTTGTAAAAAAAACTGTATCCTCAATATACTAGGATGTTATTATAAGAAGTATTCTAACTACACTTACACACACCTCTATCTAATGGATGAATAACATAATGTTTCTATGGATTGAAAACTAACGCCTCACGAAATGATGATTGTTCAAATATCTTCAACCACCTCTCATGGTGGCCATTATGATGGAACTGTATTTATATATGATATATATTAGGTTTATTTTGTTTTTATTCTTCTTTATTTTCTATTTATAGCTCACATTTATGGTTTCTATAGTGGGTAAATACGATAATCTCATTCGAGGAAGTGCGGACTACCGCACCCTCAAATTGATGTGACTCGTTAATGCCTTCTGTGGGATGTATAAAGGATAGAGTTAATGATATTATATAAGGTATTATACTTTAATTATAATACTACTATGTATCATTATGTTTTAATTCAATTAAAATAAGATATAGAATTTAAAGTAGCATTCATGCGTACGTACGGCTTACCGTCTCTATGAATGGTGCATTTCATTTCTTACCTACAAATGTTATGTACTATTATAAAAACATATATATATATATATATATATAATGGATATATATGATATATATGATATCTAAATAATGAATTTCATTTTGGATATAATGGACTGTTGACCACATGGACAACTTGTAAATACAAGGTGTTCATTTTCGACTCAAGTACCAAATATCGACAAAATGAACATTATTAACTTAAATGATTACATAATGTTTATAACATTGTAATAAGTGATATAAAATGAATATTAAACTTGAGAAAGGTTCTTAATCAAGTATAAATTAACTTTAGTTTATTATTCATGAGATTAAATAATGAACGGGTCAAGTCGGACACGAGGAAGGGACTTCGTCTCAATATCCTTTCATTGAGGCATATTTTCACTTTTATCAAACTTTATTTTATACACTGTATAAACCCCCTTAACTTTTCAAAGGGAATATTTTTCTAAGAAGAGTTTTACTAAATCAAAAAAAGGAATGTTTCTTTTAACGTAAGCGGTGACAACGACCTTTTCCGCCACCGCGATTACTATTTTATAATTAGCTTCCTCAACAAGCCGTAATGTTTTTAAAATAAAATAAATACCATATACTCTTTTGTGTATTTTTTTGTTGAAAATGGTATTGATAATGTATTTGTTATGTCAATATATATAAGTGATATATTGTGATTTAAATGTGGAAATATTTTCTTTCCCATATATTTTATTTATGTATTATGATTTTCTAATGGTACTTGGACATTTGATGGGTGGTTACGTGATAAAAAAAATGACGAGTGGTGCTGTGAATACTAGGACGGGTGGTTACGTTTTAACCTCCAATGCATTTGGTATGGAAGTCAGTCATATGGCTATTTCATTTAGTGATATGTGTGGAAGTTGACCATATTGTTATTCCATTTAAGTATGATTATGTCCCAAGTTACTGTTATATGTTATGTGTTATTTATATGGGTTTTATGGTAATATTTTGGTTACAAAAGGGTAAGTAATGATCTTTTATTCAGTGGAGAGTTTTTACTACTTGATAAAGGTGAAAATTATTACTTATGATAAAGTATTCATGGTTTACTTGTTGTTCTTACAAATTAACAGTTTTACTTCATTGTGTATCCATTACTGAGCTTTTTATGCTCATCCCAAGTTTTTGAAATGTTTTTCACAGGAAATAATGTGTAACAGGTTCATGGATGGAATCAAGGAAAATTCATGTTGTCTTACACATGGAACTAGACATGACTCTTTTTTTTCAAGAATTCATGTTTTAAAAAAAATGGATACTGGGTAGAAGTGTCTACTTTTTTTTTGAGATGTAATAGTTATGTCGTAATTCTCTAAAACTCTAAACCTGAAAAGATCCTCAATGTGAATTATTCATTTAATTCAATATTATGTAATGTTCAACACCGGGTACTTATATAGGCAATCAAAAAAATTCATGTAAAAATAAAAAATATAAGAAACTAATTATATCCTTTTAACATGGAACCGCTTATAATTACTGAGAATATTCAACGGTCTATTATGATTCCAAATTCATTGAATGCAATAAAAACTACTCTCACACCCATGAATTTTATTAAAAAATAATCAACATGAATAATATTTTTCTTCTTGCAGGTAAATCTATCATGATACCAAAATTTTAATTTAATCCTTTTTACATTGAACATTAGAACACTATTCAATGTTTCTTATTTATATATTAAATAACTCCATGTGTTTTAATACATTTTATTACATTTAGTATGAAAAATATATATACTGCTCAATCTTAGAAGAAGATGTGGTTTTGTCTCTCTTGTGACACGGTTTCTAAAAATACGATCATGATATATGTTTAATAATGAAAGAGTATTACATGAAACCATGTCTTAAAAATCAGGGTCAATATCATAGAAAAATTATACTTCTAATTTTATAGCCACCATATTATTAAGAAGATTCCTATACCATGTATATTTCACAGCAACAAAAGTTATTTCATATTTAATTCTATATTCAATAGAACCATTGAATTTTTTGTTTGAATTAGAAGAGTTAACCAATAATTTCCACTCATATGTATTGATAATGATATTGAAATCTCCATGAAGATCCTAAGAATCACTCAGAGAACTGTATATTTCTGGAATTTCTATCCATAAATCTCTTCTCTCTTTTTACCCATTGTATTCATAAATAAAAGAGAAAATTTGAATCATTAACATATAATTATATCATTAGGTTTCAATTTTATCTATAGAACCAATAAATGATATTCTTTATATTTATTAGTGGGCCAAGATCCAAATCCTATTAATATCATAACTGGACTGATTATTATTAATCAGATAATGACAAAAAAATTTAGGAAAAGTTATTATCCTAGAGAAGAATCTTTTAGGTTTTAAAATAACAATAATATTATGATTGTGATTATTTATAAAAATATGGAAAGATAACATCATTTTAGGGATTCCTATTTTATGAAAATTACAAAATAATATATTTACATAAACATGTATTTGGAAGAAGAACACTTTATTCTCATTCCATTGGAATTTTTCTTCCTAGTTGATTTCTTGATTATAGGAGCATTCATTCCATCATCTATTTTCCCTTAAACCTATTCCATACTTTGAGTTTCATGAAACTGTAAACTCATAGAATTCACATTTCTAGATGACCTGTTTAAATAAGTTTCTTTCAGTGAGACATCCTTAGAGATACTATAAGAGTTCTAAATGTTCTTTTCATTTTTAGTAACATTTAGGTAGGAAATGGTGTAAGGTTACAGTATGTTTCAAGGTCCTCTACTAAAACATAAATTTATTTCCATAAAAACTAATTTTAAAGAATAAATAAATTTTGTTATAATATAATAAGTTATATCTGTTTATTTTTACCATTATCTTACTTCGTGTAAATCTAAGGAGGATTTGGCTTATTGATAGAAATAATAGAATTTACAGAGGTGAAATTATTATCTTAACTATATCTTCTCTAGGATTAATAAATGGAATACATGATGAGTCACCAGGAACTCATCTAACATGTACATATGAGGATTCCTGAACTATATTAGTATGTGGAGAAGTCATAAAGACACTTTCCTCATTTTTTGAATTCAACACAACAAGAATCTAATTATTTTATGGGTAATCCTAGATCTATGTAAAATATTTTCTTCTTAAATCATTCTAGAAAATAGAATTCTTAATTGGGATGAAAAAATAATATCAACCATAAAGGATAGAATTTTGAATTTGATTTAATCTAGAATGAAGAATTGTAACACCTTCATGATTTCCGGAGTCATTAAAATATTTCACATCTTGAAAATATTAAAAAAAACATTTAACATCAAGAGTAATTTCATGAAAAATGATTTCATCCCCACTACCCAGAGTACCATTTTCCCTTACACTATCATCTAGAGGAAGATAAATATTTTTAAATTTTTTTGGAAGGATTAAGAAAATTAATCACCTTTTTTTACTTCATTTACATGGGTAACCCAATTTTTCCCAATTCAATTATTCCCATCAAAATTATTTCTTTGTTTTTAGTCGATTATCTAATATCATTTTTTCTATCGTTGTCAACATTATCTAGAGAAATTCCTTTTTTCCTTTGTGTTTCTATTATCTTCTATCTATGTATTCCCTTCTTTTGGGGGATTCACATGCTTATATATAACCCAATAATTTTAAATTGTGTGCCCAAGAAATCTACAAACTCAACTTAAAGAAGATACATATTCATACTTCAATTTTACTTGATATTGTATTCATTAAAAAAGAAATTAATCCCATTATAAAAAATCAAGTTATAGTTTGAAACAAACAAAATTAAATTATACAAACTAATATTGTGATTAATAGTATTATTATAAATCATCAATGGTATACTAATGAATAAAAATCCAATTCATATCATTTAATCAAACCTAAATTTTTGTAGAAGTGTTCCTTCATTTGAATAGATCATATTTAATATACCATTTTGATGTCCTCAAAATTTCAGGAATTAAATTAACATTCCTAAAATCAAAATATCATTAAGGTGATACTTAAATACCAAAACTATGTGGAAGTAACGACTTCTGAGAATAATTATCTTCCAATCACTTCATCCCCAAAATGTTCAATATGAGTGTAAAGACCAAGGTCTAACTGACCACTTATAGGGGAGGGGTGAATCAATTCTATATTGTTATGAATTCGTTTTTTTAGAATTTATCCTCTCAAACATGTTATGGTTATTGATCCAATACATATTAACTGTAAAAATTAACTCATATGGAGTAGTAAAAACATAAATATCATCACACAGTATTAATAGGGTTCGACATAAATTCCCACTCCTTTCCATGCAGGGTTCCCCCTAACATGGTATCTGTTTTATAATTTCACTCCCCCACAAGCGATTAAAATGGATTTATCTCCAACTAAGAGATTATGTTTAATTTTGGAACAAAAAAAATACATCTTACTCAATCTCTAACTAAGAGACTCGTTGTATTCATGGATTAAATCAGAAGACTTCAACTACTTCAAACATTATCAAGAAGGATTCACCTCAATTCAAAAATCTTCATCCACAGAAGGATGATATTCATTATTTCTAAATAATATTTTACAATCATTATTTCTCATTTAAAATTATAGTTTATTAAACAACATTGGGATATATTTATTGGAATTTAATAATAATTATAAAAACATGTGCTTGACTAGTTACCTCACTACAATAAATTCTTGGGAAAAACTTCCTTCTTCTGAAGTCCTTGTCTCAATTATATGTGTGCAATTTGATAAAACAATTTCATATATGGAATTATATATAAGAAAAATCACTCATATGATAATAACTTACTTATTTTATAATTATCAATTATATGTTACTTTATCAATAGGGTCCAGGGAATCCAACAAATTATTTTGAGTATCTTGTGATATCTTCACATGTGCATGTATTGCATGTGTTTTTGAATGTTACATGTTTCACCCCCCCCACACCAAAAAGGCACACACCTTCCCTATTGATCTCTTCACACACACCTTCCAAAAAAATTAACTATCCAGAATGGGTGAGTTGACTATTATCTTTCACAGACATAGGTGTTGCATGGTTAATTTTCTAAGAATAACTGTGTATAAAGAAAAAGATATTTTTGGTTTCCTTATTCACACAAATATGTCTTGAATGTAATCCATAGTTCTAATTTTTATTGTGCACAATCCCTTATGGGTGTGGTTTTTAGACAATCTTAATATCATAAAAAAAATAAATTGGTCTTGTAGGGCCTCACGAATCTAGCTAATTTATACTAACCAATAAGACACAAAAAATTTATATCCCATGAGGGTTCTAAAAACAATTTATTGAAATATTTTAAACTATTTTCTATGATCAATTTGTAGGCTTCATGATTCCACCTTCTAATATTATAAATTAAAAACTTTGTGAAACTCATTGTCCTTTATGAAAGAGTTTTCAGGGTTCTCTAATAGTTGAGAACTGTCTAAAAAAGGAAGATCAGAAGATACATCTTCGATACAGGTTCATCATTATTTATATGAAAAGATACTTCTACCTAGATAAACATTTAATGCAGTATCATGGAATCATTCATTTCTATAATAAATATTTTTTGTCACAACTATCTTTAAAACACCCAAGTCCTTTGGGTTTATTTAAATGTACATAGGTAAATATTTTCTTTTCATATGTGATTTTAGGGTGCTCTTTTGCGATGAGATCCTATCACAGATGAAATATTTTTATGCTTCTAATTTGTAAAGTGTGAGCGCTCTCATAGTAAAATGGAGTCCGGCCAAAAAAATTGTAGTTCAACTGATCTGAGTTCATTGATCTATACAATGTATGAAAAATTATAGTCACATTCATGATGATTCAGTTAGATAGAATTAACCTCATGAAATATTCATGATCATTGACTAAGGCCTATTGATTGATCATGGATGGATTGGTTTCCTCACATATATTCTGGTGATCAATGATCTGAAGCTATGATGTGACATATCATTTTGACCTAGCATCTCAGATCATCCAATGAGATGGCACATGTTCTGCATGAATTTTTTATGTATAGGAATTGTACCCACTACATCAGTATCTGAAATGGAAATAGACATAGGTCAAGACATGTTATATTACTCTAGGGGTTCTATCATCATCAAATAATTCATTCCTACCCTAAAGGTACAACCTCATTCTGGGTCTCGATACCACCATTGTCATGACCCGACCCTACCCGGGCTCGAGCCGCAACTACCCCAGGCTCGCCTCCATAGGCCAGGGGCTGGCGACTTGCACCGAAGGCACAACAACTCGAGGAGGCCTTTTCCTAAGCACCTGTACACACACACACACAGCAAACTCAATGCAAAAGTGCAGAGTAAAGAAAGAACAAGAATAGTAAAAAGAACAACTACTACATATAAACCACAATGTGCATCGACCTCTAAAAGATACAAGTAAAGTGTTGAAAAGGAAAAAGGGGAAAAACACACGCCCAATCAGAAAAGTTCCACAACCCGACAATAGGTGAACAAAAGAAACAGCTAACGGGTCACCCACTTGGAACCCGGCCACGACCACCGCACGCGGTCCAAGCTCCCAAGCTCCTATTCTCCACTGAAGTCACACTCCACCTGTCCGTCGTCTGCAAGGGCTCACCAAGTGCGGGCAAAGCCCAAGCAGGGGTGAGTATAAAAATACTCAGTAGGATACCCTGAAGGCTCGAGGGAGCAACAAAAGAGGTACTGAAGGGTGAGCAGTAGAGAGAATAGGAAAAGTAGAGGAGTACAACTGAAAGTGAAGTAAAGAGTCCAGCTCAACCCAACAAGAGAAACATAGAAGACTCGTCCTAACACAAGGAGCTAGGAACTGTCAGAAGATGCACTTCTCGTCGAGCTTTCACTTCCTATAGCAGGAGAGTAGACTCGTCCAACCATGAGAATCTAGACACGGAAAGCACGTGGCATACCCCGCACGTCTTCGCCTCTCCTGGAAGAAGAGTAACCAAACCCAAGAAGTGGGTACCAGAAACAAGGTATATACATATCTGTATGCTCAACAAGAAACCCGGGAAAACTCGTAAGGGTATCTCTATCCCGTAGCTCAGCCCAAGAAAAGAGTAGACAATAGTCCCAGTGTAAACCCAGCACTGATGCCCAACATCCCGCACGTCTTCCCTGAACCGCAAGCCAAGGGGCTCGGTCACCGCACCTTGATTCTATCCGCTTTGGGCGGCATTGTCTCGCCCACACGGTTTTAGATCGCGTCGCAAGAACGCGTCTCTGTGGGGAAAGTGCCCCTCGTACTTGAGAGTTCTAGGGGAACATAAAACCACAACACGTCACTGCCCCGCAGTCGAGAGGTCTCCTCAAAGCCAAAGCCGTTCCATCACTGACTCGTACAACCAAGGGTCCCACTCCAGTAATCACAGAGGAAAGCCTCAGACTAGCCTAGTAGAGAGGACTGAGTCTGGAGCCAACCGGTGTCCCACTACCCAGCCCCACTGGAGGGTAATTCATAACCAAAAATCAGGTGACCCACTGCCCAACCCTGCTGGAGGGTAAACCATAAGACATCATCCGGCGACCCACTGCCCAGCCCCGCTGGAGGGTAGACCTTAATACATCATCCAACGACCCACTGCCCAGCCCCCCTGGAGGGTAGACCATAATAAGATACTAGGTGACCCACTGCCCAGCCCTGCTGGAGGGTAAACCATAATACGTCATCAGGCGACCCACTGCCCAGCCCCGCTGGAGGGTAGACCTGGAATAAGTAGACAGGCGACCCACTGCCCAGCCTTGCTGGAGGGTCGACACGGAACTAGACGATGGGCGACCCACTGCCCAGCCCTGCTGGAGGGTAGACCCTAAGTGGTCATCGGGTGACCCACTGCCCAGTCTCTGCTGGAGGGTAGACCCTAAGTGTGTCGGGTGACCCACTGCCCAGCCCCGCTGGTGGGTAGACCCTAAGAGCATCGGGTGACCCACTGACCAGTCTCCGCTGGAGGGTAAACCCTAGAAGTCAGTGAGCAACCCACTGCCCAGCCCTGCTGGAGGGTAAGCCCGAGGAAGTCGATGAGTAACCCACTGCCCAGCCCCGCTGGAGGGTAGAACTCATAATTGCCCTGGCCACCTCCACTGGAGGGTACAACACTGGCCAACCAAACACGGAGTGGGCCTCGCGCAACCACCCAACTCCAGCACAACTCACCCAAAGGGGTTCAACGCCTGTTCCATCACTAGGTGTAACTAACACCGCTACTGGCCGATCCATCGAGAAGGAAACCAGGGGGAGACCACTCAACCCTGCTGGTCAAAAAAACGAGCACAAAGCCAGGGGAAATAAACTCCACCATGCTAGCCAAACAAACAAGCACAAAGGGACCCTCTATGCCGCGAGAGGTCCAAGTACGCAAAGCATAACACGGCATGCACGTGGGGCCCACACAACATGTGGCCCCCTCTCAACCCCAACTGAACGCACCAACGTTCTCATGTACGAACAACCACATGTACCTCCAAGCGCTCCCGTATACTCCTAGAGTATACCTCACTTTCAGCCCAAGGGCTAGCGTGCACACGACACCCAACGTCAGCGTGAAGGTGTGACGTAACAACTCCACCTCAGAGGCCCAGGCATGGCTAGCCACATCTCGTGAACAATTTACATCACTCTCCCAAAAGTGTGCGATTACACGCTAAGGGTCCGCTACAACCAAGGTAGGGCGAACCACCACTGGAGCACCTTCCATGCTTTCCACATTTCTCAAAATTGCGCAAGAGGCTCCGTACAGCCAAACGGATCACACCGTTGCAATCCTTGCGCAAAAACACGCGAGTTAGACTACTCACTCGCCCGAAACGGTCAACAGGTGAAAAAGGTACTATTCACCGTGACCAAACCTGTGTGGGGCCCACCCCAAGATCCCGAAACTGAACCAACAGATCACGCCACTGCGATCCCCTCGGAAAAACACACGGGATTGAGTACTCAATCACCCAAAACGGACACCCGGTGAAAAGTGCACTATTCACCGTAGCCGGGTCGGGTGGGACCCACACCACGTCTCCGAAAGAGGTTTGGCGGACTGCGCCATCGCGATGCTCTCGAGAAAACACGTCGAAAGCACTACTCGCTTGAGTAGAACGGGTATCCGGAGAAAAAGATGCATTCCGGCGCACCGCACACGAGCGGCGCTTCGTGGGACCCGCATCCCGGTCCTGAAACACAACGAACGGATCGCACCGTTACGATCCTCTCGAAAAAGCACACAAGATGGACTATTCACTTGTCCAAAACAGTCACCCGGTGATACTGCTGCAAAAACACTGTCAACGCCCCAACGGCCCTCGTGGGGCCCGCACCACCGCGCCGAATTTAAGCGAGCAGATTGCGCCTTTGCGATATCCTCAGAAAAACACCCAGAATCGACTGCTCGCACGCCCCGAACGGACGCCCGACGAGAAAGTCGCTAAACGCTGCTCGTAGCTCAAAGACGGGTCGTGGGGCCCACGCCTCAACTCATGTTTCAATGCCCAAAACTGCACTGGAAACCTCCGCCTCAGTACCAGGGTCACAACGCCGCTGACGGCGCTCAAAACGGATGTCGGACGCGTCCGCGCCGTCCAAAACAAGAAACTCGGGGAATACGCTCGCCCACTCAAGGACACGTCGCACCTCCGCGCCCCCTCGTTTCGGGAATTAAAAATTCCCGAAACCATCCCAAAACATTCCCCTCGACGCAAGCTCCGCGATGCTGCAGACGGCGCGCAAAACGGACGCCTGTAGCCCGAAATACGGGCGTCCGAAGACGGAGGGGCAAAGCCCATTGGGCCGGACCGGCCTGTCCGCCCTGCTTAGGACGGCCCGCGCCGGCCGGCCCGGTCCGCACAGCCGGCCCACGGCTCAGCCGCGGGTCCGGTTTACCCCGCCTCGGCCAGTTGGCCGCGGCTTGCTTCAGCCGACCGACCGCCTCGCTGCCGATTGATTCCCCTCAGCGACCCGCGTTTTGCGGGTCGCGGTCGACGCACGGGGGTCGCGCGCTTCGCGACCCCCCCTCTCCTCCGCTTGCCGGTGCCCGCGGCCGGCGCCAAGGATGGCTTCCGACAGCCGCCGCCGAAGGCCGTCGCCGCCTCCCGGAAGCACCGCGGCCGCCTTCTGAAGCCCTGGCCGACCGCCCTGTTCTGCCCCGCGCCGCCCTGCACCGCCGCCGTCTGCCGCCTTCGGCCCTCGCTGGAAACCGGCCGTGGCCGGAAAATTTCCAAGGACCACCGGTAATGATCCGGTGGTCGAAATTTCAATCCGAATAGCTTTTCTGAAAGCTCGGGACGGGATCTACGCAACCACGGGATTTGTTTGAGGACCCAATGGTGCGATTGAGCATAAATGAGGATTTAAAATGGGGAAGGGGAGGAAAACTCAAATCTGCCTACCTCGTTGGGCTTCGCCCGGTGCTTCCCGCGCGATCCGCCGTGCGCCATCGTCTCGCCGGAGCCACCTCGCAGCAGTCGCCTCACCGGAGCTCACCGGAGGTCGCCGGAAAGGAGGAAGGGAGGGGAGGGGTTGTGAGGAAGAAGAAGAAGAGGAAGAAG
Source organism: Viscum album (assembly GCA_963277665.1). NCBI lineage: Eukaryota > Viridiplantae > Streptophyta > Magnoliopsida > Santalales > Viscaceae > Viscum > Viscum album. The sequence continues at coordinate 308,106,424 of OY728166.1, forward strand.
GGGGGGGGGGGGTGCATGTTTAAATAAAAACACTTAAACACCCCGCCCGACACGCCCCCGACTCCGCTCCCGAAGCAGACAAAAAGGAGGGCCTCCTTGGGGTAAACATGACCTCCCGAGAACAACGGTGGTCTGGGAATTTTAATCCGAGATCCTGTTCAAAAGTTATTAAACTTAGCGCCCGAGGCCGCGAAATTACGAAAACGCCCCTGGGGCCATTTTTCACGAACGACCCGCGCCCACGAAACTTACACCCCTCCTAGGGTAAACGACACGCTCTGAACTCAACGGTGCCCTCAGTTTTCCAATCCGAGCCACTGTTTAAGAGATACAAGCGTTTCTCCATTAAACGAATAAATTAATTAATTAATTTATCTGTTTATCCTTCTGAAAGCGAGCGAGGGCTCCAAACATCCCACGACAACAAGTTTTTTGTTGTTACTAGGGTAAAAACCCCATTCCGGACCCATCCGTCCACTCGGATTCCTGATCCGGAACTCAGTTTAGGAGTTATCCCTTTTATTTAGCATTTTCAGTGGGAACGCACTGAAAATTTAATTCTGGCCACTCTGGGGCTCGGAATCGCACGCCGTCTGAAGGCACTGCTCTGAAATATTATTGAGGATATCCCAAAGTCTTTCTCAGCAAAAACTGGGTTCTTAAATCATTCCCTTCTTTAAGATTTTCGTCCCCGAAAAGAAAAACTAGGGAGCAACACATGGTACTAAGCCCACACCTGGATGTCCCGTACCCAAAAGAACCCACGCATAGCTCTGCGTCACCGCACACAGACCAAAGGATCGATCTGTTCATGCTAGGTTGGCCCTTACCGATGTCGTGCACCCACTCCAGACTTTGGGGTTAGGGCAAGGTGGTAGACAACCTCGCCATCCCTTTGCACTGTCTCAAACGGCCCGAAGGCTCTCAGGGGTAGCTCACCTCCCCGGTCAAACCTCTACGTCGCACACCACGACAGGAATCACCGCTCATACCTGAAACAAGGCCCGGTGATCCCCTCCTTCAGAATATCCATATGGTAAAACACCCAAGGATATCTGGTCACGCAAGATTCCACAGTCGACGCTCTCTTACACGCTCAACAGGTGAAGGAGCCAACACCATCGACTAAAGGGAAAAGGTCTCGCACCTTTTACCTTACCAACATAGGGTTACACCCGGCGCCCTGCGTCACCCTAGTAACACCTCAAACAAGGAGCAGGGAGAAATGTCTTTCACACGTAGAGCCTATCAATTCCACTGCAAGAAGTAGAAGAGTCGCAATGGGTACCTCTCACCATCCCGTGCTCTGCAGGATCGTAGACATCCAAAGCTCGCGGCTGTCCGTGGTCCCAACCGTCAGCTCCCGGAGCCTGACGTGGACCGCCTAATGGTGATGGGGAGATCTCGTAATGTCGTCCCCCACCACCAGCTCCTCCCGCTCCTCTGCTAGCACCACCTCTCTGGGTACTACTCCGATCACGGCGGTGCCTCCGTCGTGGTGGTGCACCTGCTGCCTGCCCGAAGCTCTCAGTAACTCGGGTCAGGCAGTCTCGTGCCAAGTGACCTCGCCCGTCACAAGCACAGCACCGACGCTCTCTGGGCCACCCTGGTACCCTCCGGCGCCACTGTGGTATACGACCACGGACCGAGATCCACTCACGGAAGGGAATCCTCTGCTGAGGCCCTGTGCCTTTTCGCCACAGTGGTATACGATCACATCTCCGAAACCGGCAGTGGGAAGGCCACCTGCATCGAGGTCCTGTCCTCCGGTGCCTGCTAGCTACGGCAGACGTCCCGGCTCCGTCGCACCCACTGCCACTACCAACCACAAAACATGACAGGAAGCCCTCTGTCACCATCGCCTTCTCTAGCACCCCAGCATATGTGGAAATGCCCAAGGGTACTCTGACAGCACAAATCTCTCGGCGGAGACCTTGCTCAAACTTCCGCGCTCGGAAGTTGTCATCATGGACCAAGTCCGGGTAAAAGCGTGCACAGTCGGCAAAACTAGCCGCGTACTCGGCCACCGTCATCCATCCCTGCTGAAACTGTAGGAGCTCTTGAATCTGAACGGAGCGCAAGCAGGAGGGAAAAACTCCTCACAGAGCAACAACTGAGAGTCTTCCAACGAAAGTGACAACTCGTCAAGAAGCTGAGTCACCAGACTCCACCAACGCCAAGTCGATCCACGGAAAAAGGCTGGCTGCCAAAGCCACTCTCTGATCTATTGGCGTCTGCACAAGCCTGAAAAGGCAAACCACTATCTCGAGCCAAACCTCTGCAGCCTGAGGGTCTGCCTCACCACTAAACCTCAGCGGTCTCTGCCGCTGGAACTCACGGAGCACGCTCAACCTGCGCTCAAACTCAGCCTGCTCTGCTGAAACTGCCTGCAACTCAACAGGTGGGGGTGCTGCTTCTGGCCCACCTGGAGAAAGGGCTCGCATGATGGGTTCTGGACTGAGGCCTCATAGCTCATAGGGTCGTCGTCACGAACCAAAGCTGGTATCTGGGCTGGCTGTCCTCGCAGAGACATCCTGAATATTATCAAGGAGTGCCGCGGTCAGATGAGCATATATGTATATACCAATAGCAACGATGGGGAGATGACTCAAGAAGGATAGTCAAAGACTCAGTCCTATGTGATGCATAAACAAATTTCCCTGTAACAAGTGTCTCAGCATGCCGAGTCGACAAGCGGGTTATCAAGGTCCTGGTGAATGGATACGTCGGCCGCCGCGCCATCACTGGACTCCCTGGCCTGAGAGCCGCTCTCGAGACACGTTAACACTGTTTCCCTATATCCCAACCAATTCCTCTTTTAGGGATGTCCTCACAACGTTCCAAGGAACGAACAACCTCTGATACCACTTTGTCACGACCCGACCCTACCCGGGCTCGAGCCGCAACTACCCCAGGCCCACCTCCATAGGACAGGGGCTGGCGACCAGCACCGAGGGCACAACAACTCAGGGAGGCATTTTCCTAAGCACCTGTACACACACACTCAACAAACTCAATGTAAAAGTGCAGAGTAAAGAACGAACAAGAAGAGTAAAAAGAAAAACTGCTATATATAAACCACAATGTGCATCGACCTCTAAAAGATACAAGTAAAGTGATGAAAAGGAAAAAGGGGCAAAACAAACGCCCAACCAGAAAAGTTCCACAACCCGACAACATGTGAACAAAATAAACAGCTAACGGGTCACCCACCTGGAACCCGACCACGACCACCGCACACGGTCCAAGCTCCCAAGCTCCTATGCTCCACTGAAGTCACGCTCCACCTATCCATCGTCTGCAAGGGCACACCATGTGCGGGCAAAGCCCAAGAAGGGGTGAGTATAAAAATACTCAGTAGGATACCCCGAAGGCTCGAGGGAGCAACAAAAGAGGTACTGAAGGGTGAGCAGTAGAGAGAACAGGAAAAGTAGAGGAGTACAACTAAAAGTGAAGTAAAGATTCCAGCTCAACCCAACAAGAGAAACGTATAAGACTCGTCCTAACACAAGGAGCTAGGAACGGTGAGAAGATGCACTTCTCTTCGAGCTTTCGCTGCCTATAGTAGGAGAGTAGACTCGTCCAACCCTGAGAAGCTAGACACGGAAATCACGTGGCATACCCCGTGCATCTTCGCCTCTCCTAGAAGGAGAGTAACCAAACCCAAGAAGTGGGTACCAGAAACTAGGTATATACATATCTGTATGCTCAACAAGAAACCCGAACAAACTCATAAGGGGATCTCTATCCCGTAGATCAGCCCAAGAAAAGAGTAGCCAACAGTCCCAGTGTAATCCCATCACTGATGCCCAACATCCTGCACGTCTGCCCAGAACCGCAAGCCAAGGGGCTCAGTCACCGCACCTTGATACTATCCGCTTTGGGCGGCACTGACTCGCCCACACGGTTTTAGATCGCATCGCAAGAATGCGTCTCAATGGGGAAAGTGCCCCTCGTACTTGAGAGTTATGGGGGAACATCAAACCACAACAGGTCACTGCCCCGCAGTCGAGAGGTCTCCTTAAAGCCAAAGTCGTTCCATCACCGACCCGTACAACCAAGGGTCCCGCTCCGGTAATCACGGAGGAAAGCCTCAGACTAGCCTAGTAGAGAGGACTGAGTCTGGAGCCAACTGGTGTCCCACTGCCAAGCCCCGCTGGAGGGTAATTCATAACCAAAAATCAGGTGACCCACTGCCCAGCCCTGCTGGAGGGTAAACCATAAGACATCATCCAGCGACCCACTGCCTAGCCCCGCTGGAGGTTAGACCTTAATACATCATCCGAAGACCCACTGCCCAGTCCCGCTGGAGGGTAGACCATAATAAGATACTGGGTGACCCACTGCCCATCCCTGCTGGAGGGTAAACCATAATACGTCATCAGGTGACCCACTGCCCAGCCCCGCTGGAGGGTAGACCTGGAATAAGTCGACAGGCGACCCACTGAATAGCCTTGCTGGAGGGTAGACCTGGAACTAGACGACGGGCGACCCACTGCCCAGCCCTGCTGGAGGGTAGACCCTAAGAGGTCGTCGGGTGACCCACTGCCCAGTCTCTGCTGGAGGGTAGACCCTAAGTGCTTTGGGTGACCCACTGCCCCGCCCCACTGGAGGGTAGACCCTAAGAGTGTCGGGTGACCCACTGCCTAGTCTCCGCTGGAGGGTAAACCCTAGAAGTCAGTGAGCAACCCACTACTCAGCCCTGCTGGAGGGTAAGCCCGAGGATGTCGATGAGTAACCCACTGCCCAGCCCCGCTGGAGGGTAGAACTCAGAATTGCCCTGGCCACCTCCACTGGAGGGTACAACACTGGCCAACCGAACACGGAGTGGGCCTCGCGCAACCAACCAACACCAGCACAACTCACCCAAAGGGGTTCAGCGCATGTTCCATCACTGGGTGTCACTAACACCGCTACCGGCCGATCCATCGAGAACGAAACCAGGGGGAGACCACTCAACCCTGCTGGTCAAACAAACGAGCACAAAGCCAGGGGAAATAAACTCCACCCTGCTAGCCAAACAAACGAGCACACAGGGACCCTCTACGTCGCGAGAGGTCCAAGTACGCAAAGCAGAACATGACACGCACGTGGGGCCCACACAACGTGTGGCCCCCTCTCAACCCCAACTGAACGCACCAACGTTCTCAGGTACGAACAACCACATATAGCTCCAAGTGCTCCCGTATACTCCCAGAGTATACCTCACTTTCAGCCCAAGGGCTAGCGTGCACACGACACCCAACGTCAGCGCGAAGACATGACATAACAACTCCACCTTAAAGGCCCAAGCATGGCCAGCCACATCTCGTGAACCATTTACATCACTCTCCAAAGAGTGCGCGATTACACACCAAGGGTCCGCTACAACCAAGGTAGGGAGAACCACCACTGGAGCACCTTCCATGCTTTCCACATTTCTCAAGATCATGAAAGAGGCTCCGTATAGCCAAACGGATCACACCGTTGCAATCCTTGCACAAAAACACGCGAGTTAGACTACTCACTCGCCCGAAACGGTCAACAGGTGAAAAAGGTAGTATTCATCGGGACCAAACCTGTGTGGGGCCCACCCCAAGATCCCGAAACTGAACCAACGGATCATGCCACTGCGATCCCCTCGGAAAAACACACGGGATTGAGTACTCAATCACCCAAAACAGATACCCAGTGAAAAGTGCACTATTCACCATAGCCGGGTCGGGTGGGACCCACACCACGTCTCCGAAAGAGGTCGGGCGGACTGCGCCATCGCGATGCTCTTGGGAAAACACGTCGAAAGCACTACTCACTTGAGTAGAACGGGTATCCGGAGAAAAAGATGCATTCTGGCGCACCGCACACGAGCGGCGCTTCGAGGGACCCGCATCCCAGTCCTGAAACACAACGAACGGATCACACCGTTACGATCCTCTCGAAAAAGCACACAAGATGGACTATTCACTTGTCCAAAATAGTCACCCAGTGATACTTCTGCAAAAACACCGTCAACGCCCCAATGACCCTCGTGGGGCCCGCACCACTGCGCCGAATTTAAGCGGGCAGATTGCGCCATTGCAATCCCCTCGGAAAAACACCCAGAATCGACTGCTCTCACGCCCCGAATGGACGCCCGACGAGAAAGTAACTAAACGCTGCTCGCAGCTCAAAGACGGGCCGTGGTGCCCACGCCTCAACTCTGGTTTCAATTCCCGAAACTGCACTGGAAACCTCCGCCTCAGTGCTAGGGTCACAACGCCGCTGACGGCGCTCAAAACGGATGTCGGACGCGTCCGCGCCGTTCAAAACAAGAAACTCGGGGAATACGCTCACCCACTCAAGGACACGTCGCGCCTCCGCGACCCCTCATTTCGGGAATTAAAAATTCCCGAAATCATCCTAAAACATTCCCCTCGACGCAAGCTTCACGCTGCCGTAGACGGCGCGCAAAACGGACGCCCGTAGCCCGAAATACGGGCATCCGAAGACGGAGGGGCAAAGCCCCTTGGGCCGGACCGGCAGGTCCGCCCTGCTTGGGCCGGCCCGATCCGCACAGCCGGCCCGCGGCTCAGCCGCGGGTCCGGTTTACCCCACCGCGGCCAGTTGGCCGTGGCTTGCTTCACCCGACCGGCCGCTTCGCGGCCGGTTGATTCCCCACAGCGACCCGCATTTTGCGGGTCGCGGTCGACGCACGAGGGTCGCGCGCTTCGCGGCCCCCCCTCTCCTCCGCTTGCCGGCGCCCGCGGCCTGCGCCACGGCCGGCTTCCGATAGCCGCCACCGAAGGCCGCCGCCGCCTCCCGGATGTGCCGCCGCCGCCTTCTTAAGCCCCGGCCGACCGCCTTGCTCCGCCCCGCGCCGCCCTGCGCCGCCGCCGTCTGCCGCCTTCGGCCCTCGCCGGAAACCGGCCGTGGCTGGAAAATTTTCAAGGACCACCGGGAACGATCCGGTGGTTGAAATTTTGATCCGGATAGGTTTCCGGAAAGCTCGGGACGGTATCTACGCAACCACGAGATTTGTTCGAGGATCCAATGGTGAGATTGAGCATAAATGAGGATTTAAAATGGGGAAGGGGAGGAAAACTCAAATCCGCCTACCTCGTTGGGCTTCGCCCGACGCTTCCCGTGCGATCCGCCGTGCGCCATCGTCTCGCCGGAGCCACCTCGCCGGAGTCGCCTCGCCGGAGCTCACCGGAGCTCGCCAGAAAGGAGGAAGGGAGGGCATGGGTTGTGAGGAAGAATAAGAAGAGGAAGAAGGGGGGGGGTACGTGTTTAAATAAAAACACTTAAATACCCCGCCCGGCACGCCCCCGACTCCGCTCCTGAAGCAGACAAAAAGGAGGGTGTCCCTGGGGTAAACATGACCTCCCGAGAACAACGGTGGTCTCGGAATTTTAATCCGAGACCCTATTCAAAAGTTATTAAACTTAGCGCCCGAGGCCGCCAAATTACGAAAACGCCCATGGGGCCATTTTTCACGAACGACCCGTGCCCACGAAACTTACACCCCTCCTAAGGTAAACAACACGCTCTGAACTCAACAGTGCCCTCGGTTTTCCAATCCGAGCCACCGTTTAAGAGATAATAGTGTTTCTCCATTAAATGAATAAATAAATTAATTAATTTATCCGTTTAACCTTCCGAAAGCGAGCGAGGGGTCCAAACATCCCGCGCCGACAAGTTTTATGTCGTTCCCAGGGTAAACACCCCATTCCGGACCCATTCGTCCACTTGGATCCCTGATCCGGAACTCCGTTTAGGAGTTATCCCTTTTATTTAGCATTTCCAGTGGGAACGCACTGAAAATTTAATTTCGGCCACTCTGGGGCTCGGAATCGCACGCCGTCTGAAGGCACTGCTCTGGAATATTATCAAGGATATCCCAAAGTCTTTCTCAGCAAAAACTGGGTTCTTACAACCATGCCACCCCGCACAGTGGTGTCACCTCTCTTGAACCTTATACACAAGTTAATATGTGGGGGTGCTACGGATATCACCCAATCCACCCTCAGGATATCTAGGGAAACACTCCCTAGGGAATGGATGACCCAAAAGGTCCCATGTATCCCCCCAATTGAGAATGTCCTTAGCTTGATTTGGGAAGACCTATTTTTTATGTATGGAGAAATAGAAACAAATAAGAATGGGAATTGTTTTATATGAAACTACATCTTGAAAGGTCTTATATTTTGTTAAAAAAATGGTGACTCTCATTTGAACATAGTTTTATTACGTTTAAGATTACTTAAAAAATATTATTATTTAACTTGAATAATTATCCATGCCTAACATTAAATCCTATAAAATTAATGCATTAAAATTTTCAAGGCATTTCCAACACGTCAAAATCAAATAGCCAAACACATACTAACATATCATTGAAAAAAATTAAACTGTAGGGCCAACCCCCCCCCCCCCCCTTGTAATTTTTTACAATACATCCTTTGGACAATTTATAGGAGTCAATAGTGTGATGAATGTTTTATGCCTCATACTAGAAATAAAATTTTAATGTTATGTGGGGACTTCTAAAAAATTATTGTTCTCCCCTAGTAGAATACCTCAGAGATAAGGTTGATATCACATGGTTCTCTCAGAAAAGATCCATTAAAAATAAACTCTTAGTCTACATAGGATAAACTGATGTACAAAACAAGATCGATAAGACCAAGGTATTCAACGATCTACAAAAAAAACCATACATTTGAAATATTTCATAAAATATATCAATGATTATTCACGGGGTTGTAATTAATCAAATTTATCAATTACATATCAACACCATCACATTCTTTAATATAAATATGAATACTCAAGTGAATAGAAAATATCCCCCCTTATCTTATTTTTTTGCATCAACAAAGATATCCCCCATAATTGATAAGATAAAACAATTAAGAAAATGGTATAAAAATGTGAGTGAAATGAATTAAAATTTAATGTTTAGTTTTTCCATTCTTTTAATTTAATTCATATTGTTTACCACCCCTATATGGTTTTCAAAGATTTTTTTTGTGGAATCCAATAGACTCTATTAAGTATAATCTCATAATTATTTCTAAAAGTGATAACCTCATACATATCCTACAATTACCTTTATTTTTATTTAAAAATAAAGAATAAATAAATGAATAAAAAGTGATCTATTGGTTTAACAATAGTAACATTTATAATAACAAATTCTTCTCAATATGGGGCAATATTTTCTACCAATCTCAAGATGGGAATATTTATTTTCCACCTCTATTTTGTTTTGAGTCTCATCACTTCAGAAATATTCTTTATTACATAAAAACTATCCTTTTTTGAATAATTATTTTATCCTACATTTTATATATCTTCATATTTCTAGTTTTTTATAACTTCTCCTCAACTTCAATATTCATTACTATTGATTTTAGAATTTTCCTAGATTCCTCCAATTGTTTAGAAAGTTTCAACTAATGTGTCCAATCAATGAGGAATTATTTTTTGACATCATCAGTATTCTCAAAATAATTACATGATTTGCGATATTTTTTTTGAACCTTTCCACTTTTACATCATAGAGATATTATCATTACAACCATGTCAGGAATACTTCAACATTGTGACCTATCAAACATCATATTCCAAAAAATCATCTACAATATTACCTTTGTTTTCTATATAGTTGTGGTGGATAATTGTTCACATAGTTTTTACAATGATAATTATTCCAATTTAATTATTCTTGAAACTCACCCTAATTCATTCCTCATTACATGTAAATACATGTTGATTTGACAACAGTATGATTTGTGACATTTCATTCCACAACACCAAAAAATTCTATAAATATTCTCTCTCATTATTCAATTCATGTTTAATTTTGACACTTATATGTGGTTTATTAATCAAATATTCTTATTTAGAATCCAAAATCACATCAGGATCACCTATCACTTTTTCATATTCAATAATATTTAATTAGTTTATTTTAATATTATTGATGAATGATAATTATTTCTTAATCAACTCAAAATTTTCATTAATAACATGATCTATTTTTTCGTTGTCCTTTTCATTAGTCAATTTCAGGACTTCTTTCGCAAGTCTCTTCATTTAATTCATGATATATTTATCTTAAATAATGCTTCATTCTAGATCCTTTTTTAGTTTCTACTGAATTCTTATTCTATAATCTTATTCATCAATACTACTTGATGAATCAATTTTTATTTACATGTGAAAATAAGCCAGTTTCATTTTATTACAAGATACATGATGATGAATAATTATTATGATTACTCATTAGATTTATATTCTTTATATAATAATTTTTATTCTAATTATTATAATTTTTTATGGGATCTCTCATTTTCTAATTCTGATTATTATTATGATTATTTTACTTTTTTGGGGATATTTTTTGAAGAATGACTATCACGTCCACAATTGAACCATTCAGGTGCTTACATATTCATTCCCTTCTATTTTATGGTTCAGAAACCATTTCATATTATGTAAATTATGTGATTTAATTCCTCATTATCCTCATCACTGTATGAACCATTATATTCATCCTCCTCCTATTCATTGGTATTTTCATTTCTCATAGATTAATATTCCATTTAAAATTTATCTTTGTTCTTGAATACTGGAGTTTTCCTCATCTCATAATCTAGGTGAATATTTTTTTAGTTCATAAAGTGATATGAAAACTCTTTCTTTTGGGGATGGAACCTTTGAATCAAAATGAAATCGAAAATTACGCTTCAATTTTCATGATAATTATTGATTCATTAATCTACTCACCAAATCCTTGAATGATTATGACAATATCATTTAGTATTTTGAAATATACATCAATACATTACATATAAATAATTTTAATATCATCAATGTAACTCTTAAGAACATGTTTCTTAGTATCCATGACATTGACATTCCATTTATAACTATAAATGAGTTTATCCCAATTCTCATTATTAGACTATAAACCCATGACCTTCATGCAGACTTTTTCTGATAGAAACATCATGTTGTATTTTATATCCTTTTCATGTAATTCTTTATTTAACTTAACATATTTTTTCATGGAAAAATTATTATAAATTGGTTTAAAGGACCACAATTTTTGTATCATCTACTTATAGTCCCAAGTATAAGAGATAGGGTAGAAGAATATTTTTCTAAATGTGATAAATCTTCCCATAAAATGATATAAAACCTAGATTGTTAATATAATTATTATTCTCAATATTTTACTAAACCTCATGGTTCTTTAGAAGTAACATTTCTCTAATACCACTTCTGAATCCCCATGCCAAATTGACCACTGAGTGGGGAGGGTGAACCAATGGTTTCATTCAATGAATCCATTTTCTTTATAATTCAACATCTCAATGTTTTTAAGGTTCTCAATCCGATAATGTTTTTTTTAAAATTTTCTGACGTGCAGTGAAAATAATATAAGATTGTCACAAAATATTTAAATGATTTGAAATAAATACATACTCCTATCTTTATTCTTTTCCGCACAACAAGGAATATTCATTATAATTTTACTATCCCAAAAAGTCATTATAATGGATTCTCCTATAACAGAAAGAATATATTAATTTTTTATCACACTGAAATAAATTTTACTCTGGATTTATCTGAGAGACCAATTATGCTCGTTGATCCAACCCGAAGACTTCAACAACTCCGGAAAAGAACTAGAATCCTTAACCTGTGTTCAAAAGGATTGATCCAATAAATTATGTTCATTATTCATCTTCAAGGATATTATATGATCTATAATGAACTTTTATACTTAAAATATTTTCCATACCATCTAGTTATGTCTGTAGTCCATACACAATACTTTTGATCACATGTTCTTGATCAGCTTCCTTATTACAATGAATGTTGGGGAAATTATTCATTCTATAGAATTCTCAGACTCAAATTGATGTGTGAAATTTATAGAAACGCATTCCTTATAGTTATCTCATTAATGGAAAAAACCTCACCTATAGTTGAATTACTTATTCTGCAATTATCAATTCGAACAGAATTCATGCATAGTTTTCATGGTATCCAAACATATTTTTTAGAGTGTATCAAGATTTTCTACATGTTCATGGATTGCATGATTTTATGAATGTTACATATATCAATAAACACCATCCACAAAACACACAATGTCTATTTTAAAACCTTTATACACACCTTCTTCATCCATTCATTGTCTTAAACGGGTGAATGAACTTTTATATGTCACAAACATAGGTGAATGCTTTGTTCCTTTTCAAATAGATATTTCATGAAATCACAATGGATGTTCTAATGTCTTATTCTAAAAAACAATTCTGGAAATAATTTAATTTTTCTGTTTAACCAATCATGAAAACCATTATTGTTGAAGCGAGGGAAACTTCATACTGTCTCAACCAAAACATGTTATCCTTGAAGGCCTCATGGTTCCAGGGGCATCACGCTAACTTGGGAGACATCATAAAAAAATTATCATTATGGTTACTGAATATAATTATTCAGGAATAATAAATTGTGCAATGTGGACATGTTTTATGCCATTAAATTCAACCTTCTATATCATCAAAGAAAAAACGTCACAGAACTCGCTATCCTTTATAAACAAGTTCAATGATGCTATTTTTCTCAAGAAATGTGTAAAAAATGATGATTGATAGCTACCTCCTCGATCAGTGTTTTTTTTTGTATTTATATGAAAATATTATTTGTCTTATATCCAAATTTCATTTTTTATCATGGAATTATTAAATAAACAAATAATTATATCATGTCATAGTATCAATAAAACACCCAAATCGTTTAGGTTGTTATAAATTTATTCTGGGAAATTTTTTATTCTCATAAATGGTTTCACAGTTGTCCTCTACGATGATATCCTCCCATTAATGAGATAATTGCATTATTCTAATTCATTGATGATCTAGATCTTCCATATTTGAATGGCCTCCTACGTCTAATATTTTTAGTTTATATAACCTGAGTTCTTTGATCTATCGCATGCTTGAAAAATTATAGTCACATGCATGATGATTCTATTTGATAGAATGATCCTAATGAAATATTCATGATATTTAATTAAGGTATAATTATAAATCATGGAATGCATGGTTTCATCCCAGTTGTACTAGTGATCATCAATGTTTGATGAAGGAAAGATGCAACATATCATTTGGATCTGACATATATGGACATCTAATCAGATGATGGACATTCTGTTTGACATTTTAAAATGCAGGAGTAGTACCCACAACATCAGTGTATCACATTAAAATGGTAATAATTCAGTTAATTGTATATTAATTAAGTCATACTAGAATCATATCAGAATTAAATTCTTCCTCTCCTGATACCACCTTGTACCAATTCTCTTTACCATTGTTTAACCCCACATAGTGGAACTATATCTCCCACACCTTATATATGGGAGAATAAAATTGTGTTCTCCATTGGTCACCCATGCCACTCTCAAGGCTAGATAGGGCCTCTATCCATAGGGCATGGTTGACCAGAAGGGACCCACATGTTACCTTAGTTGAGGGTGGCCATAAATGGTTGTGGGTTTTCTTATTTATTATGTAAGGAAAAAAATAAAATACTTATAAAAAAGGAAAAATTCTTCTTAAAATTAATTTTTTATTGTTCTATACATGTGGTAAAGAATGGAATCCCTCCTTTTCATATGTTGTATTAACATTTAGAATCTCATCATCCATCATTATATTTAACATGAATAATTATTCAACCGTGACATTTAGTTCCATAAAATAAATCCATAACAAATCCTCCAGAATCACGACTTCCTCATCATTAACATAATAAACACATATATGAATTTAATTTTCAACAAATGAAACATTTTTCTCATTGAATGTATTTTAGATCCATGTATGACCACTTTTTATCACCCGTAGAGTATGTAATACATCCATGAAAGGTGAATTTAAATAAATTGAGCCTTTTCAGAGGTGAATCAAGATCTAAAATCACCAATAACCCACTAAACATTATTATTATAAAAATATATAATCTAGGAATATCATCATTGAAAATATCCACACCTAAAAGAGCCTCCAAAATAGAGACTCTTTTTTGTTTTTAATGATCGTAAATCACCACAATACTTTTGTTCAATTACCAGTTTCTTATGTATATCATAATGGGCCGTTTCTATATCAATTAAAGAGAATTATCATTCTATAATCAAATTATAGATAATAAAAACAAAGATCAAGAAGAGTTTTAATAATCACAGAATTTCTGTAAAAAAATCGAATGAAAACATAGAAGACTCTCCTTATTCTCAATAATGAGTTCCATATTAATAATAAAATTAATAAATTAAACGTGTTAAGTGTAACATGTTTAGTGATATATTAGTGTTTATCCTACTCATAATATATTTTATTATAATTTTATTGATATTCTCAAACTAAAAATTTTTATTGTTAGTAAATGAATGTATCCACTACGAATGAAATTGATAATGGATGTGATGGAAAATGTGGGGGTGTTATGAATGAAAAACTAAATGAAATTTGATATGTAGTAAAAAATAATACTGTTAGATATAACTATAAATCATGAGTTATGATTAACAAACTGAACCTAGTGATTTTAATACACATAATGTAAGAGATAAATGAAAAATTGTTAATGATCAGGTGATATATATCAAAATGATTAAAATATAAAGTGAATTTTAATTCATGATATAGGATTAATGGCCCATGGAAATGCCTTAATTCAATAGGGAGATGTTTTTATATTGTAAAATATAGAATAATGTAAAAATTTTAGAATGAAAAAGGTAGATATTAGAAAGCACAATGAAGTGGAATACATTTCTTACCAAAGAATCAATTGAATCATTTAAATGTGCGGAGTCTGGGGATTATATAAACGTATTTACCTGGGGGAGGTTCAATAATGGTGTTTTCCTGACCATATAAATAGATATTTATCTATTTCTAATACCATTAAAGTTAGGATTGAGGAAACTAAAAATGATGTCAAAAAGATATAGATTATATGATAGATATTATTTTGATCATGTTGAATATTTGGACATGATTCGTAGTTTTAGTCATTAGAATGTTGCATTAAGGAATATGATGGAATATAAAGGATAATTCATTTTGAATAATGATGAATGTATATGGTTTCAACATATTTGGGTTCAATAGTTTTTATGTAGTGTTATATTTAAGAATGGCCGTAAGATTAAAATAATTATTACCTTTTTGTTGTTTTTATATTATGTATGTACATTTGAATACATTTATGGTGTTTTTAATGATGTTTTAGGTACATATAACCCTTATGTTTAACTCTTTAAAAGTTTATTTGATAAAAAACTATCTCTTTATTTTTTAAAAATAGGATAAAAGGTAGTGGTAACATTTGGGTTTTATTAAATATTTTATAATTAAGGTAGGTTTTTTTTGTGTATTGTAATTATATTTTAGGAATATTATAAGAATTATTTGAATATAGTTTTACTAAATAGGGAAATATATCACATTCAGAAAGGTCATGGGTCTTGAAACCTCAAAGGAAGCAGAAAATGGGTTAAATGCCTGCCACTGGCTAATTCCAATTCTACTTTTCCATGAAATGTCATTTTTTAAAATTATAGAACAAAAAAGATGAAATTATTTTTTGGAATATATATTTTTTCGTAGAGATAATTATGGGTCTAAACCCTGATTTTTTATTAGGTGGTTAATGTTATTTCAGAATAATTTCACTATTATATGGTCCTTATATTATTAAGGTAAACATATTATTAATGGAAATTATTTTATAAATAATTTTTAACTATATATTGAAATAATATATTATTTTAATGTTGATTTATTGTTATTTATTTTATTTATGGTAATTATTAAAATATTTTAGTGACTATATGATTAAGATATGTAAAAATTTTTATTATAAAATAATATTAATAATTTTTATTTGGAGATAACTGTTACATTTATATTAGAATAATATGAGATCAAATGATTATAATAATTATGTGTCGGTATTAGTTTATAAATTTATTCATAATTTTAAGGATCATTATTTATAGAATAAGGTAGTGAAAATTTGGATATTACTATTGAATATTTCAAATTATTATATTACTTCTTCATATCGAGGTTTATTCATTTTGGGATTTATCTTACTTTATTATAACCACTTCAGTAATCGTTAATATCACATGACTGGAGGAATATATTCAAATCCTACTATAGAATTATTTGATCCACAAGATGTCTATTATAGTGATTCAAATGTTAAAAAATTCATCCTGAGTAATCTTTATCGAGGGAATAGATGAGATTGTGTCAGAAACAGATTAATGGATGAAATTATACATGTAACATAAGTATATTATACTAATATTTCATGTATATATACTAATTAATAATTTAAATATCATAAACGGATCAATAAATTGAAATTTTTCCTTTTGAACATAATTTATGATGAATCGTTGACATATTTAATAACACATTGGCTTGTGGTTTTTTGGTATTAAACATTCCCATTATCATTCATTATCATGTGTTTAATGATCTATACCAGCCAATATAATTATTTTGGAATTAATATTTTATTCCATGTAAATATTTTCACATCCCACTATGTTTTTCTACTTGTAAAAAATTCTATGTGTTATTCTATATAACCTTCATACTTTCCTTTATCTCTTATCAGAATAATTTATTATCCCTTTTTTGTTGTCTGATTTCAAGAAAGGTTTTATTAAATGGGAACCCACTAATTACCCTTATCATATTCGTATTTAAAGGATGAAATTTATTAATGGGATGATGAATGTAACTCATAGTTTTAAAAAATAAAAATATGTTTGATAGAATATATGACATAGATCATAAAGCCTAAACGAATTATAAAATATTATAATTTTAAAAATACCATTACAAAAAAGATATTAAATTATGGCGGGAATATTATTAACTAAATTATAAAATATAGATAGATATAATACTAGATTTAAATTTATATATAATTTCGAAGTAAATAATTTCACCATTTTTAATGAAGGAATTTTATTTTTCAAAATTTTTTGTTTGTTAAAAAATGATTTTTATTTATTTTTGTGGAAAAATGTAATAAATAATATCAAAACATTTATAAAAATTATTTTATACTACTTCCTTCTATTTTGGAATCATTATTTCAATATTAAAATAGGGTGAAATTTGGTTACATCTCTAAAATTCAATTTTTTCATTAAATGGTGAATATTACCTTATTTTCAAATAATGTCATTTATTTTAATCAAATAATGAAATTTAAATGTAAAATAATATTTTGTATTTTGTATTAAACTAAAATAATATTATTTTTATTTATAATAATCTAATTAATTTCATTTTATTCAATAATATTAATGTTTTTGGTATATGATAATTTTTATGCTGAGAAACATTGTTTTTTAAAAACTTTTTTTAGGGAATAAAGTTAATAAAATATTATTATTTAAAATAACCTCTATTTAATAAATATTTATGATAAATTTATAGATTATATATCTAATTAACAAAATATAAATTCATATAATGATAATTCCAAGTCATAGTTATAATATAAGATCATATATTGCCTAAAAATTACATATTTTTGAGATCTAATTTTCATCTTGCTTTTCAATATTATTATGAATAAATTTCTGCCTCTTATAAAGCTGAATTTGATAAACTAGATTTAATATTATTAATCACTATTAGTTATATATTTTAATTTGTTCAACCTAATTTTCTCATAGTTAATATCAAAATTTTAAAAAATTATCACTGTGATAAAAAAATGATATGTGATTGTCTAAGTTTAAAAATAATTGATAAGGATGTCATTTTTATCTTCAATGTAAAATGATGAATTTTTTTACCATTTTAATATTCTATTATATATTTATCTTTATGGGAATTCATTCAATGAAAGTGACATACTTACAATATTAAATAAAGAAGAAGAAAAAATATCAGTCTCTTACTATTAAAAACTATTATGTGTTCACATTGGGGAAAAAGTAACTCCTATCTTGAAATTAATTATTATTCAAAGAATAATCAAATTATTTCTTGATGTTAATTAATTTATAATAATATTCAGTTATATAATTATCCTAAATTCATATTCAATGCTGGCATGATACATATTAAATTCGTAAAAAAAGTAAAATAAATAATATTAAAATTATTTATAATAATCAAAATTGAATTAATTTTTATATTTCATTAATGTTTTATAAAAATATATCATAGTATAATGTGGATAATGGAATATATTTTAATTATGTTTTCCATGTTGTTTTTAATTTTAAATTAAAAAAGTAGTTCAAAATGAGAATTTTTTTTATATGAAACTACATCTTGAAAGGTCTTATATTTTGTTAAAAAAATGGTGACTCTCATTTGAACATAATTTTCTTACATTTAAGATTACTTCAAAAATATTATTATTTAACTTGAATAATTGTCCATGTCTGACATTAAATCCCATAAAATTAATGCATTAAAATTGTTAAGGCATTTCCAATAAGTCAAAATTAAATAACCAAACACATATTAACATATCATTGAAAAAAAATACATAGTAGGGCCAACCCCCCCCCCCCCCTGTAATTTTTTTACAATAAATACTTTGGAAAATTTATAGGAGTCAATAGTGTGATTAATGTTTTATCCCACATATTAGAAATAAAATTTTAATGTTATGTGGGAACTTCTAAAAAATTATTGTTCTCCCCTAGTAGAATAACTCAGAGATAAGGTTGATATCACATGGTTCTCTTAGAAAAGAGCCATTAAAAATGAACTCTTAGTCTACATAAGATAACCCAATGTACAAAACAAGATCGATAATACCAAGGTATTAAACTATGTACAAAAATAACCATACATTTGAAATATTTCATAAAATATATCAATTATTATTCATGGGGTTATAATTAATAAAATTTATCGATTACATATCAACACCATCACATTCTTTAATATAAATATGAATACTCAAGTGAAAAGAAAATATCCCCCCTTATCTTATTTTTTTCATCAACAAAGAACTCACCCATAATTGATAAGATAACACAATTAAGAAAATGGGATAAAAATGTGAGTGTAATAAATTAAAATTTAATGTTTAGTTTTTCCATTCTTTTAATTTAATTCATATGGTTTACCACCCCCTATAAGGTTTTCAAAGATTTTATTTTTTTGTGGAAGACAATAGACTCCATTAAGTATAATCTCATAATTCTTTCTAAAAGTGATAACCTCATACATCTCCTCCAATTACCTTTTTTTAGTTAAAAATAAAGAATATAGAAATGAATAAAAAGTGACCTATTGGTTTAACAATAGTAACATTTATAATAAAAAATTCTTCTTAATATGGGGCACTATTTTTTTACCAATCTCATCATGGCAATATTTATTTTCCACCTCTCTTTTGTTTTGAGTCTCATCAATTCAGAAATATTCTTTATTACATTAAAACCATCCTTTGTTGAATAATTATTTTATCCTACATTTTATATATCTTCATGTTTCCAGTTTTTGATAACTTCTCCTCAACTTCAATATTCATTACTATTGATTTTGGAATTTTCCTAGATTCCTCCAATTGTTTAGAAAGTTTCAACTAATGTGTCCAATCAATGAGGAATTATTTTTTGACATCATCAGTCTCCTCAAAATAATTACATGATTTGCGATATTTTTTTGAACCATTCCACTTTTACATCATAAGGATCTTCTCATTATAACCATGTCAGTAATACTTCAACATTGTGACCTATCAAACATCATATTCCAAAAAATCATCTTAAATATTACCTTTTTTGTCTGTATAGTTGTGGTGGATAACTGTTCACCTAGTTTTTACAATGATAATTATTCCAATTTAATTATTTTTGAAACTCAACCTAATTCATTCCTCATTACATGTAAATACATGTTGATTTGACAATAGTGTGATTTGTGACATTTAATTACACAACACCAAAAAATTCTATAAATATTCTCTCTCATTATTCAATTCATGTTTAATTTTGACACTTATATCTAGTTTATTAATCAAATATTCTTATTTAGAATCCAAAATCACATCAAGATCACCTATGACTTTTTCATATTCAATAATATTTAATTAGTTTATTTTAATATTATTTATTAATTATAATTATTTCATAATCAACTCATAATTTTCATTATTAACATGATATATTTTTTCATTGTCCTTTTCATTTGTCAATTTCAGGACTTCTTTTGCAAGTCTCTTAATTTAATTCACGAAATATTTATCTTAAATAATGCTTAATTCTAGCTCCTTTTTTAGTTTCTACTGAATTTATATTCCATAATCTTATTCATCAATACTACTTGAAGAATAATTTTTTATTTACATGTGAAAATAAACCAGTTTCATTTTATTACAAGATACATGCTGATGAGTAATTATTATGATTACTCATTAGATTTATATTCTTTATATGATAATTTTTATTCTAATTATTATAATTTTTTATGGGATCTCTCATTTTCTAATTCTGATTCTTATTATGATTATTTTACTTTTTTTGGGATCTTTTTGGAAGAATGACTATCACATCCACAATTGAAAAATTCATGTTCTTACATATTCATTCCCTTCTATTTTATGTTTCAGAAACCATTTGAAATTATGTAAATTATGTGATTTAATTCCTCATTATCCTCATCACTATATTCACCATTATATTCATCCTCCTCCTGTTCATTGGTATTTTCATTTTGCATAGATTAATATTCCATTTAAATTTTATCTTTGTTCTTGAATACTGGAGTTTTCCTCATCTCATAATCTTGGTGAATATTTTTTTAGTTCATAACTGATATGAAAACTCTTTCTTTTGGGGATGGAACCTTTGAATCAAAATTAAATGGAAAATTAAGCTTCAATTTTCATGATAATTATTGATTCATTAATCTACTCACCAAGTCCTTGAATGATGATGACAATATCATTTAGTATTTTGAAATATACATCAATACATTATATATAAATAATTTTAATATCATCAATGTAACTCTTAAAAACATGTTTCTTTGTATCCATGACATTGACATTCCATTTATAACTATATATGAGTTTATCCCAAATATAATTATTAGACTAGAAACCCATGACCTTCATGCAGACTTTTTCTGATAGAAACATCATGTTGTATTTTTGATCCTTTTCATGTAATTCTTTATTTAACTTAACATATTTTTTCATCGAAAAATTATCATAAATGGGTTTAAAGGACCAAAATTTCTGTATCATCTACTTCTAGTCCCAAGGATAAGAGATAGGGTAGAATAATATTTTTACAAATGTGATAAATCTTCCCATAAAAATGATATAAGACCTAGATTGTTAATATAATTATTATTCTCTATATTTTAGTAAACCTCATGGTTCTTTAGAAGTAACATTTCTCTAATACCACTTCTGAATCACCATGCCAAATTGACCACTGAGTGGCGAGGGTGAACCAATGGTTTCATTCAATGAATCCATTTTCTTTATAATTCAACATATCAATGTTTTTAAGGTTCTCAATCGGATAATGTTTTTTTTTATCAAAAGTTACTAACGTGTAGTGATAATAATATAAAGATTGTCACACAATATTTAAACGATTTGAAATAAATACATACTTCTGTCTTTATTATATTCCGCAAAATAGGGAATATTAATTATAATTTAACTATCCCAAAAAGTCATTATAATGGATTCTCCTATAACAGAAAGAATCTATTAATTTTTTATCACACTGAAATACATTTTACTCTGGATTTATCTGAGAGACCAATTATGTTTTTTGATCGAACCCGAAGACTTCAACAACTCCGGAAATGAACCAAAAGCCTTAACCTCTGTTCAAAAGGATTGATCCAATAAATTATGTTCATTATTCATCTTAAATGATATTATATGATCTATAATGAACTTTTATACTTAAAATATTTTCCATACCATCTTGTTATGTCTGTTAGCCATACATAATACTTTTGATCACATGTTCTTGATCAGCTTCCTTAGTACAATGAATATTGGGGAAATTATTCATTCTATAGAATTCTTAGACTCAAATTGATGTGTGAAATTTATAGAAACACATTCCTTATAGTTATTTCATTAATAGAACAAACCTCACCGATAGTTGTATTACTTATTCTGCAATAATCAATTCGAACAGAATTCATGTATAGTTTTGATGGTATCCAAAAATCTTCTTTAGAGTGTATCAGTATTTTTTACATGTTCATGGATTGAAAAATTTCATGAATGTTACATATATCAACAAACACCATCCACAAAACACACAATGTATATTTTAAAACCTTTATACACACCTTCTTTATCATTTCATTGTCTTGAATGGGTGAATGAACTGTTATATTTCACACACATAGGTGTATGCATGGTTCCTTTTCAAATAGATATTTCATGAAAAACCAATGGATGTTCTAATGACTTATTCTAAAAAATAATTCTGGAAATAAGGTAATTTTTCTAGTTAATCATTCATAAAAACCCTTATGGTTGTAGTGAGGTAAATTTATTACTGTCTCAACAAAAACATGTGATCCTTGAAGGCCTCATGGTTCCAGGGGCATCACGCTAACTTGGGAGACATCATAAAAAAATTCTCATTATGGTTCCTAAATATAATTATTCAGGAATAATAAATTGTGCAATGTGGACATGTTTTATGCCATGAAATTCAACCTTCTATATCAGCAAAGAAAAAACATCACAAAACTCGCTATCCTTCATAAACAAGTTCAATGATTCTCTTTTTCTCAAGAAATGTGTAAAAAATGATGATTCATAGCTACCGCCTCGATCGATGTTTTTTTGTATTTATATGAAATGATTATTTGTCTTATATCTAAATTTTATTTTTTATCATGGAATTATTAAATACACAAAAAATTATATCATGTCATAGTATCATTCAAACACCCAAATTGTTTAGGTTGATATAAATTTATTCTGGGAAATTTTTTATTCTCATACATGGTTTCACAGTTGTCCTTTACGATGATATCATCTCATTAATGAGATAATTACATTATTCTAATTCATTGATGATTTAGATCTTCCATATTTGAATGGCCTCCTACATCTAATATTTTTAGTTTATATAACCCGAGTTCTTTGATCTATCGCATGCTTGAAAAATTATAGTCACATGCATGAGGATTCTATTTGATAGAATGATCCTAATGAAATATTCATGATCTTTAATGAAGGTATAATTATAAATCATGGAATGCATGGTTTCATCCCAGCTGTACTAGTGATCATCAATGTTTGATGAAGGTAAGAGGCAATATATCATTTGGATCTGACATATCTGGACATCTAATCAGACGATGAACATTCTGTTTGACATTTCAAAATGCAGGAGTAGTACCAACAACATCAGTGTATCACATTAAAATGGTAGTAGTTCAGGTCATTTTATATTAATTAAGTCATACTAGCATCATCTCAGAATTAAATTCTTCCACTCCTGATACCACCTTGTACCAATTCTCTTTACCATTGATTGACACCACATAGTGGAACCATATCTCTCACACCTTATATTTGGGAGAATATACTTGTGTTCTCCATTGGTCACCCATGCCACTCTCAAGTCTAGATAGGGCCTCCATCCATAGGGCATGGTTGACCAGAAGGGTCCCACATGTTACCTTAGTTGAGGGTGAAAATAAATGGTTGTGGGTTTTCTTATTTCATATGTAAGGAAAAAATTAAAATACTTATAAAAAAGGAAACATTCTTCTTAAAATTGATTTTTATTGTTCTATACATGTGGTAATGAATGGAATCCCTCCTTTTCATATTTTTTTATTAACTTTTAGAATCTCATCATCCATCATCATATTTAACATGAATAATTATTCAATCATGAAATTTAGTTCCATAAAATAAATCCATAACAAATCCCACAGAATAACTACTTCCTCATAATTAACATACTAAACACATATATGAATTTAATTTTCAACAAAAAAAAACATTTTTCTCATTGAATGTATTTTAGATCCATGTATGACCACTTTTTATCACCCGTAGAGTATGTAATACATCCATAAAAGGTGAATTTCAATAAATTGATCCTTTTCAGAGGTGAATCAAGATATAAAATCACCAATAACACAATAAACATTCTTCTTATAAAAATATATAATCTAGGAATATCATCATTGAAAATATCCACACCTAAAAGAGCCTCCAAAATAGAGACTCTTTTTTCTTTTTAATGATTATAATTCACCACAATACTTTTGTTCAATTACCAGTTCCTTATGTATATAATAATGGGACATTCCTATATCAATTAAAGAGAATTATCTTTCTATAATCAAATTATAGAAAATACAAACAAAGATCAAGCAGAGTTTGAATAATCACGGAATTTCAGTAAGAAAATCGAATGAAAACATAGAAGAATCTCCTTATTCTCAATAATGAGTTTTATATTAATAATAAAAATAATAAATAAAATGAGTTAAGTGTAACATGTTTAGTGATATCTTAGTGTTTATCCTTCTCATAATATATTTTATTATGATTTTATTGATATTCTCAAATTAACAATTATTAGAGTTAGTATATGAATGTATCCACTATGAATGAAATTGATAATGGATGTGATGGAAAATGTGGGGGTGTTATGAATGAAAAACTAAATAAAATTTGATATGTAGTAAAAAATAATATTGCTAGATATAACTATAAATCATGAGTTATGATTAACAAACTGAACCTAGTGATTTTAATACACTTAATATAAGAGATAAATGAAAAAATGTTAATGATCAGGTGATATATATCAAAATGATTAAAATATAAAATGAATTTTAATTCATGATATAGGATTAATGGCCCATGGAAATTTCTTAATTCAATAGGGAGAAGTTTTGTATATTGTAAAATATTGAATAATGTAATAATTTTAGAATGAAAAAGAGATATGTTAGTAAACACAATGAAGTGGAATAAATTTCTTACCAAAGAATCAATTGAATCATTTAAATGTACAGATTATGGGGATTATATAAACGTATTTCCCTAGGGGAGGTTCAATAATGGTGTTTTCATGACCATAAAAACTGATATTTATCTATTTCTAATAACATTATGGTTAGTATTGAGGAAACTAAAAATGATATAAAAAAGATATAGATTATATGATGGATATTATTTTGATCATGTTGAATATTTGGATATGATTCGTAGTTTTAGTCATTAGAATGATGCATTAAGGAATATGACGGAATATAAAGGATAATTCATTTTGAATAATGATGAATGTCTATGGTTTCAATATATTTGGGTTCAATAGTTTTTATGTAGTGTTATATTTAAGAATGACCGTAAGATTAAAATAATTTTTACCTTTTTCTTGTTTTTATATTATTTATGTACATTTGAATACATTTATGTTGTTTTCAATGATGTTTGAGGTACATATAACCCTTATGTTTAACTCTTTAAAAATTTATTTGAGAAAAATTATCTTTTTTTTAAAAAATAAGATAAAAGGTAGTGGTAACATTTGGTTTTTATTAAATATTTTATAATTAAGGTAGGTTTTTTTGTGTATTTTAATTATATTTTAGGATTATTATAAGAATTATTTGAATATAGTTTTACTAAATAGGGAAACCTATCACATTCACAAAGGTCATGGGTCTTGAAACCTCAAAGGAACCAGAAAATGGGTTAAATGCCTGCCACTGGCTAATTCCAATTCTACTTTTGCATGAAATTTCATTTTTTCAAATTATAGAACAAAAAAAGATGAAATTAATTTTTCGAATATATATTTTTTCGTAGAGATAATTATGGGTCTAAAACCTGATTTTTTATTAGGTGGTTAATGTTATTTCAGAAGAATTTCACTGTTATATGGTCCTTATATTATTAAGGTAAACGTATTATTATCAGAAATTATTTTATAAATTTTTTAACTATATATTGAAATAATATATTATTTTAATGTGGATTTATTGTTATTTATTTTATTTATGGTAATTATTAAAATATTTTCGAGATTATATGATTAAGATTTGTAAATTTTTTTATTATAAAATAATATTGATTTTTTTTATTTGGAGATAAATGTAACATTTATATTAGAATAATATGAGATCAAAAGATTATAATAATTATGTGTCGGTATTAGTTTATAAATTTATTCATAATTTTAAGGATCATTATTTATAGAATAAGGTAGTGAAAATTTGGATATTACTATTGAATATTTCAAATTATTGTATTACTTCTTCATATCAAGGTTTATTCATTTTGGGGTTTATCTTACATTATTATAACCACTTCAGTAATAGTTAATATCACATGACTGGAGGAATATATTCAAATCCTACTATGGAATTATTTGATCCACAAGATGTCTATTATAGTGATTCAAATGTTAAAAAAATCATCCTGAGTAATCTTTATCAGGGGAATAGATGAGATTGTTTCAGAAACAGATTAATGGATGAAATTATACTTGTAACATAATTATATTATACTAATACTTCATGTATATATACTAATTAATTATTTAACTATCATAAATGGATCAACAAATTGAAATTTTATCTTTTGAACCTAATTTATGACGAATCGTTGACATTTTTCATAACACCTTGGCTTGTAGTTTTTTGGTTTTAAACATTCCCATTATCATTCATTATCATGTGTTTAATGATCTATACCATCCAATATAATTATTTTGGAATTAATATTTTCTTCCATGTAAATATTTTCACATCCCACTATGTTTTTCTACTTGTAAAAAATTCTATGTGTTATTCTAGATAACCTTCATACTTGCCTTTCTCTCTTATCAGAATAATTTATTATCCCTTTTTTGTTGTCTGATTTCAAGAAAGGTATTATTAAATGGGAACCCACTAAATACTCTTATCATATTCATATTTAAAGGATGAAATTTATTAAAGGGATGATGAATGTAACTCATAGTTTTAAAAAATAAAAATATGTTTGATAGAATATATGAGATAGATCATAAAGCCTAAACGAATTATAAAATAATATAATTTAAAAAATACCATTACAAAAAAGATATTAAATTATGGCGGGAATATGATTAAATAAATTATAAAATATATATTGGTATCATACTCGATTTAAATTTATATATAATTTCAAAGTAAATAATTTCACCATTTTTAATGAAGGAATTTTATTTTGCAAAATTTTTTGTTTGTTAAAAAATGATTTTTATTTATTTTTATGAAAAAATGTAATAAATAAAATCAAAAAATTTATAAAAATTATTTTATACTACTTCCTTCTATTTTGGAATCATTATTTCAATATTAACATAGGGTGAAATTTGGTTACATCTCTAAAATGCATTATTTTTTCATTAAATGGTAAATATTATAATATTTTCAAATAATGTCATTTATTTTAATTAAATAATGCAATTTTAATGTAAAATAATATTTTGTATTTGGTATTAAAATAAAATCATATTATTTTTATTTATAATAATATAATTAATTTCATTTTATTCAATAATATTAATGTTTTTGATATATGATAATTTTTATGCTTAGAAACATTGTTTTTTAAAGACTTGTTTTTAGGGCATAACGTTAATAAAATATTATTATTTAAAATAACCTCTTTTTAATAAATATTTATGATATATTTATATATTATATATCTAATTATAAAAATTTAAATTCAAATAATGATGATTCCAAGTCATAGTTATAATATAAGATCATATATTTCCTAAAAATTACATTTTTTGAGATCTAATTTTCATCTTTCTTTGCAATACTGTTATGAATAAATTTCTACCACTTATAAAGCTGAATTTGATAAACTAGATTTAATATTATTAATCACTATTAGTTATATATTCTAATATGGTCAACCTAATTTTCTCGTACTTAATATCAAAATTTTAAAAAATTATCACCATGATAAAAAGCTGATATTTGATTGTCTTAGTTTAAAAATAATTGATAAGGATGTCATTTTTATCTTCAATGTTAAATGATGAATTTTTTTGACCATTTTAATATTCTATTATATATATAACTTTATGGGAATTTATTCCATGAAAGTGACATACTTAAATTATTAAATAAAGAAGAAGAAAAAATATCACTCTCTTACTATTAAAAACTATTATGTGTTCACATTGGGGAAAAAGTGACTCCTATAATGAAATTAATTATTATTCAAAGAATAATCAAATTATTTTATGAGGTTAATTAATTTATAATTATTTTTAGTTATAGAATTATCTTAAATTCATATTCAATGCTGGCATGATACATATAAATTCGTAAAAAAAATAAAATAAATAAGATTAACATTATTTATAATAATCAAAATTGAATTAATTTTTATATTTCATTAATGTTTTATAAAAATATATCATATTATAATATTGATAATTGAATATATTTTAATTATGTTTTTTCATGTTGTTTTTAATTTTAAATTAAAAAAGTAGTTCAAAAATAAATATAATTTTATTTTCTAATAAATAATATTTTATTAAAATAATTAAAATTCCAAAACAAAATATATTTATCCAATTTATTGGTATATGTTTAAAAATAAAAAATATACGCCATTAGTGAAAAAGTTTCTCTTTCATTGTAAATATATTGAACCCCTTTGATTCTAAACACTGTTAGTGTGGAAATTAACAAAAATGGTTTACACTGGTTAAAATAAAAAGACAAGGGTGGAGAAATCACCTTATTATCTGAAATAATTAATTAATGATATCATCTAAACTCTTAAATATCCTATATTTTAATGTTATTAATTTTTTATCCATTTTAATTTGTAAATTAATTTATATTAATTTAATACTGTAAGAAATTCCACAAGCACTCATTCGCTCCTTAAAAAAGTTAACTTAAATTCATATTTTTTCACACTTCAGAAGAATTTTTTATCCCAATATATTCCAAAATACATTTTATTCATTATAGTGCAATTCTAATATTCTGTTTTTTAATGAAAGTATCCTAGAAAATCTTTCTTGTAAACCATACGAGGTTGTCTAAAGAACAAGTATCATTCTTAATCAAGTGTTTCAATAATTGTTATTAATCTACATCTATGAAATCTTATTCAAATATTATCAAATAAAAAATCTAGTATCTTCCATAAAATAGAATTCTATTTTATTATTTTCATAAGCGATATCTATCTCGAATTCTATGAAAGGAAAGAGTAAACCATTGTTCATGTGTATGGCAGATACTACCTCACGAATTGATATAATTTGTTTTCCATCACCAACTATAATGGTTTATAATGATGTTAGTTTTATTTTATATATATAATATTCAGGATATATTAATAATTATTCATAAATAATATATAATCTTTTTCACTTAACTTTTCATTCACAGAAAGTTTATAACATCGTTCATTCTATAAAAGTGGACTACCTCCTCCATGACGCGTTGTGATCTTATTTTCATCGTTACATCACTTGGAAGATATATATATATATATATGTATAAATTTATATATAAAAAATTAATATTTTTATATTTTTTTTATCTCTATGAAATGATAATGTAATACTTAACTTATTTCTCTAATTGTTACTAAACAATTCAAATGTTACTCATGCACATGTATGACCAACTATCATCATTATTGTATCATACTTCATTTTTCATAAAGAAATTTGATCATTACTTTTGAATTTATTATTTATGATTAAATATTAGTTTTATGTCATGATTATTATTATATATATGTTTAAATAATGACCACTTTGACCATATTCGACATAAGAAACTCATTTTTGACATATGATCTGAATATCATCAAAATGTATGATGTTAACTTAATTGATTAAGTAAATATATATAAAAATGTGTTGAATTGAATAAATGGTAGAATGAATATGAGAAATTATATTAATAATGCTAATAATTGAAATATATTAATTATTCTTTAGTATAATTAACTCTCATGATGAGTGGTACTCAATGTAATGGAATTTCTTTTAAAAAAGCATCTTTTAAAGACTACCTTCTAACAGTTTTTATTAAATTTCCATGTTCATCTAAATGATTAATGACAATCCTTGCTTATCATTATATGTATGATAAAGTTTATTATTTCAAATATATAATGTTACACAATTTTTTTAAAAAAAATTATTTTGATGCTTTTATGTATGTGAGACTTTACCTTAAAATTACATTTAATTATATTAAGTATTTATTTATTTCAAAAATCATCTTCATTTACATATTGTTAAAATTATTTATTTGGAAATAATTGATTAAAAATGTTAATTTATTTGAAAATTTAATTTCATTAAAATTTTATCAAATTGAATATTTTTATGTGTTTTATACAAAATGTTTTGAAAAAAATCAAAAGAAACTTTTTTTAGTCTATAAAATGTCAATATACTTTTACATTGCTGCAAAGATAATTTTTTTCCTTTATAATATTATATTTCTTATATGAAGAAATAATCTTCATGCATTTGTTGTAAGAATTTTATTTTTCAAAATTGGGTTTTAATGTAATGTTATTTATCATTATTTTTAAATGTTATATTTTTTGTGAAAATAATATTTTGAAATATACAAGTTTCTATGCGTTATGATAATGTTATGGTTCTTGGAAAAAGTTTATTATGGTGGGTGGGTTCATTATAAACCATGGATGGGTGGGTATGAAAAACCCCTTTAAATGGATTAGGAAATAATAATTCATAGGATTTCACTATGGGGGTTATTCCAAGAATAAATGTTATGGTAATTCCATGTGTAACCATGATGGTTATTCCAAGTTTAATCATGATTTTTAATCAATGGGTAATCATGAATTTTATTCCATTTTCTACCATAAATTTTATTCCATATGTATGTTTAATATGAAAATGATACCTTAAGTTACCTATATGATTTATATATGCTTTTTATGGTTTTTATAGAAATATAATGATTTAAAAAATTTATTTATTGAGTTAATTATTAAAATAGAAAATATTATTATTATTATTATTGGAGAAGAGGATATCATAGCAAAAATATTTTAGGAGTTCTTCATGGTTGAATAAATTTTTTAATGGGTTTTATTTTTTCATTAAAAATTTGTATGAAATGATTTATGAAAATCATTGGTTTGATATGTGGATTTATTAGCTATAAAAATGATATTTATAAACCACACTTTATTATATAAATGGAAAAATTTTATATGAATTAATGAACCTAGGGCTGGTGTTATTTATTTTTTAATCACACTTACTAAATTATTGTGACCATCCTATGTTTTAAAAATTTTCATAGGGATTAATGGATAACTATTGATAATGATTAGTTAATGATCAAAATTTTTATGATATGTCATAAAAATTATGACAACCCTGCTTTTTATTACAACTTAAACATGATTTATTACATAAAACTTCACTTGATACAACAAAGAAGATCGAGAGGTTTAGTGTCTTTGGGTCTTAGGATCATTACATAAAAACATGAAACATGAAATACAATATCTTTATTGAAAACTTCCTTTGCATGACCATTACATTCCCTCGTACGTAGCATTGCATGGGATAACCTGAGAACATGCATAAGAAAAGGGTGAGCTATAAATCCCAATAATGGAATACACATGGAATAAAATGAAGAGTAAAATACATGTTAGAGATTATAAATATCAATAGCTCACAATAGAAACATGAACATAAAGGCATGATAATTCATGATAATCATAACATGGAAATGTGGCAACAACACTTAACATGGAATTAGCATGAGCCAAGGATCATTGCACATAAAGAACGAGTAAACCCTCATTTCACTTGAATTATCATGAGTAAACACTCATTGGACATGACTTTTAACGATACCATACTTTACCCGAACCATTGGAGCGCTATAAGGGGCACCCTTCTTAAACATTTCATTTCATGCATAAGTGTGCCACATGGATCACAAAACATGGATTCATTAAACATAATCATTTATTACACGATAAATGAATGTGGAATTCATACATAAAACTTTTTAATCAATAAGTTAATGTGTCTAAAGGTGAATACCCTTGATGGAGAAATTTGCATGGTATTCACTACACAATGGCATTGGCTTAGAAAATCGGTGCGATTTCGGCAGCGTAATGGTGTGACATAAGAATTAATAAAAAAAGGTCAATGAGAGAGAAAGGGGTTACTCATCAAATTTACTTGTAATGGGATGTAATGAAGTCATATAGATACATTTCCCAACAATTTTAATGGAATTTAGATTCATGATACAAAAGTATTGCTTGAATGTAAATGAGGAGAGGGATGTTCCTTTCTGAATTTCAGCATAGTAACAGGTGTACATGGGAGGAATTTAATGAGAGATAAATGGGTCTCCCATCATTAAAACATAAATAGGGATGTATGAGGGTTGTGCGAAACCATACCCCATCATTCATAATTGAAATTAAAATGAAAAACAACTTAAAGAAAATTGGACAAAAATTAGAAAGGAAGAAAAAACCCTTACTTGGAAGTGTGCTTCCAAAGGCTAGAGAGTGTCTTGTGAGAGGATTCTTGGGAGCTTGGGGAACCTTGGGAGGATTCTAGAGAGAGTAGGGTCGAGGATGGATGAACTCCAAAGTCTTTGAGTGAGGAGGAAGGTGGATCTTGGGTTGGTTTATATAGGAAAGGTGAGGGAATTTTTTATTATTTAGGTTTGGGATCCCTTATATTAAATTAATCCAAACCACAAACCATCCCATGGTTTTTGCCCATGGTTTTTGGAAAAGGGAAGAGGAAAAATATATTTTATAAGTCCAAAGTCCTAACTTCTTAAAATAATAGGGTTTCGAATGTGGAGGTGATTCACACTCCCATGGAAAAAAATTTAAAAAGACAAGGTGTTTAATAAGTCTTGAGGGGTCCATTAATGCTTTCAAAAGTAAGTAAAACAAATCCAAAATCACATTATTTTAATGTTAAAACATATATTGGCCAAACATAAAGCTTATTGTATTTTATTACATTACTATCGGGTCATTATGATGTCATAAAACACATTATATATTTAAACGGTTTTTAATTTTTACCCAAAAATTTGACTGTCTCAGAAAATTATGAAAAATTCACAGTTGGATAATTTCGATTTTCTGATTCCAGAAATAAAATTTATTTTATCTAAATCATTTTCTAAATATGTTAATTTTCACTTTTAAAATAAAAACCGACATTTATCGAAAATTCACGGGTTTTGACAGAAATGGATTTCAAACCTTAATAAAAATTATAATTGCATTAATAAATTATAAGATCATTTATATTTAATAAAAATTAATTTCATAATAATAATAATATTTTATTAAAATATTATTTAATTCTAAAATTCCTTATTTTAATAAAATATAAGTCTTAATTAAATAATAACTAAAAACACTATTTGTACTTTAAAACTATTTGAAATATATCAAAAATGAAAAGGATGTATATTGATTATTATATACAAAAATAATATAAATGAACATAGTAGTAGTGATTCCTTATATAACCCCTTAAAATATCTGCATAAGACCAATGGGTATGGTGTGTGATGGTAACAGACTCTTGGGGTGGCTCGAATAACATTGCTCGAATGGTAATTTCTATCAACTTCCACTTTTCCTATAGACGGTCCCGTTCGAGCTTGACATGATGAAGCTCATCTTGGGCATGGTCAAGAGCGAAGCCCAAAAATGCCACCTATTTTCCAAGCCCCGAAAAATGGGCTTCGTATGGAGCAATTCTACTGGATGAGGTCATCGCTTCTTTTGTCTGAGTAAATTGGATTTGTTAAAGTCATATATTTATACAAATCATGTTATCACTGTTCAATGACTATATTAGCAATGGTCAAAATTCTTAACATAAAACCAAAGAAGTTGAAATTTTATATAAACATAAAGAGACATTTAATTAGATCAAGAGGGATTTCCAATAATGAATCTTTGGGTCATTACAATATTCCCCCCTTACGAGATTTCTCCCTCGAAATTTTCCTTTTCCCACACTAAAATAGATGTGGGTAACTCAACTTCATCATTTCCATTGATTCCCAAGTCGTTTATTCAAACACGTGGTTTCTCCACAACACCTTGATGAGGGGCATTGTCTTATTTCATAGAACTTTTTCTCTATGATCTATGATATTCACTAGTTTCTCCTGATAAGAATGATCATATTCAAATTGTACCACCTTAGAAGAGAGTACATGTGAAGGGTCTGGTATGTACTTCCTTAAGAGGGATACATGAAAGAAATCATGTACTTTTTCCAAGGTAGGTGAAAGTGCTAGTCGATAAGCCACATCCCCAACATGATAAAGAATCTCGAAGGGGCCGATGTACCTTGGACTTAACTTCCCTTTATTTCCAAACCTCATGACCTTCTTCCACGAAGATATGTGTAGAAACACCATGTCTCTAACATTAAAATCAAGCTTTCGTCGATGATTATCTGTATAACTCTTTTGTAGACTCTGAGCTGCCTTTATATGCTTCTGAATGGTTTTCACCTTCTCCACCATTTCCTCAACCATTTCTGGTCCAAGAAGCATACGTTCACTGAACTCATCCCAACATGCCGGGGTTCTGCACCTTTTCCCATACAGGGCTTGATATGGTTCCATTTAGATGCTTGAGTGGAAACTATTATTATAAGAGAACTCATCCAGAGGAATATGTTGATCCCATCCTAGTTTAAGGTCCATTGAACATGCTCTCAAAATTTCCTCAAGTGTTTGGATAGTCCGCTCGGATTGGAAATCAATTTGAGGATGATAAGCCGTACTGAAGTTCAGTTCAGTATTCAGAGCATGTTGAAGACTCTTCCAAAACGTAGAGCTGAATCTTGGATCTAGGTCAGACACAATAGATGGTGGTACTCCATGCAACCTTACCACTTCCCTTATATATATTTGTGCTAGTTGATCAAAAGAGAAATCCTCCCAAATAGAAATTAAGTGTGCATTCTTTGTAAGACGATCCACAACAACCCAGATTGCATTGTTGCCTTTGGATGTCCTTGGAAGTCAGGTGAAAAAGTCCATTGTGATGTTGTCCCATTTCCATTCTGGTATGGGCAATGGTTTCATCATCCCCATAGACTTCTTCCTCTCTGCCTTCACTTGCTAACACACTAGGCACTTTGATGTATATTCAGAGATCTCCTTCTTCATGTTATCCAACCAAAGGTTTTCTCGGGGATCTCGATACATCATTGTGCTACCTAGGTGAATAGAGAAATTTGAACTATGTGCATCATCCAGAAGTTCCTTCTTGAGCTTCAGACTCGATGGACCACATATTCTTTTCCCAAATCGCCCAATTCCTTATTCATTAAAATTAAACTCTTAGGATTTTCCCTTTTTGATAGCTTCCACTTTTTCCTGAATTCACACATCATCCTTTTGAGCATCCATTAACCATTCGAAAAGATATGGTTGAGTAATAATTTGTGAAAGGATTTATGATATTACCTTATTTATGATTCCCATGTCCATCTTCATCATGTCTAAGAATATTGGATCATTCTTAATTCTCTTCATTGATCGAATCGGTTGGTCCTTTCTACATAGGGCATCTGCCACCTTGTTCGCTTTCCTAGGGTGGTAATTGATTGAACAGTCATAATCCTTGGTGATCTCTATCCATATTCTCTAGCGCATATTATTCTATTTCTGTGTGAATATATATTTAAGACTCTTGTGGTCAGTATATATCTCACATTTCTCTCCATAGAGATAATACCGCCAGATTTTCAAGAAAATATCACAGCCACCAACTCCAGATCATGCGTTGGATAATTTTGATCTTGGATTTTCAACTCCCTTGAGGCATAAGATATCACTTTATCATTCTGTATCAGCACACAACCTAATCCCTTCTTCAAAGCATCACTGAATACCACAAAAAGATCCCCACTTGTGGGTAAAGTGAGCACGGGCACAGTCATAAGCCTCCTTTTCAACTCCTTGAAGCTTTCTTCACATTCATAACTCAAAGAAAAATTTACTCCCTTTGGAGTTAGCTCGGTAAGAGGGTTGGAAAATCGTGAGAAATTCCTCACAAATCGTCGATAATATCTATCTAACCCCAAGAAGCTACATATATCTGTTACCGATGTTGGCCTCGGCCATCCCTAAATTGCATCTGTTTTGGAGGGATCTACGGATATCCCATTTCTTGTGATGATATGGACCAAGAATGAGACCTTATTAAACTATAACTCACACTTTATATAATTTTCATAGAGCTTCTCCTTGCACAAAGTCTCTAGTACAGTTCTTAAATGCTCCTCATGATCCTCCTTGGTTTTGGAGTATATTTGAATATCATCTATAAAGACTACCAAAAATTTGTCTAGGTAATCTCTAAAGACACTATTCATTAAGTCCATGAAGATTACTGGAGCATTAGTGGGTCCGAAAGGAATTACTATGAATTCATAGTGCCCATATCTTGTGCAAAAAGTAGTCTTGGGGATATCTTCCTTCTTCACCCATTCTTGATAATATCCCGACCGCAAGTACACATTGGAGAAGTATTGTGCTCCAAACAACTGATTGAACAAGTCATCAATTCTTGGGAGAGGATAATTGGTCTTTATCATGATTTTGATGAGCTTCTGATAATCGATGAAAAGGAGCATTGACCCATCCTTCTTCTTGATGAAGAGGACTGGTGCACCCCATAGTGAAGCACTTGTGTATATAAACCCTTTATCCAGATTCTCCTGTAGTAGTTTCTTCAGCTCTTCAAACTCTAAAATAGCCATTCTATATGGAGTCTTGGATATTGGTAAAGCCCCGGGTATAAGTTCAATTGAGAATTCAGCATCTCTTCTAGGAGGAAGACCAGTCAATTTCTCAGAAAACACTTCCGCGAATTCCCTCACAATAAGAATTTCTTCAAGGATGGTTTCTTCCTTGGACTCAATCATCTGAGTGAGATACACATGCTCATAGGTTAGTAATATCTATTCTTGATAATATGGAGCTAAAAGAGATTCATCTTCCTCCTCACACTTGTAAAGAATCGGGGGTCGATTCTCCATATGGAGTGTGATTTCTCTCTCCCGACAATTTATGTTGGCTCTATATAAGGAAAGCCAATCCATGCCAAGAATTGCATCAAATTCCACTAAAGGGAGTATGATTAGGTTCTCCGGGAAATTAAATCCACATATTATAACATGGGAGGACTTATACTCATGGGATGCAATCATTGCCCCATTTTCCGTAATCACTGACATCTTCACTTACATGATTTGTGGTGGTGCTGGGATTGTTCTAATCAACTTTCGAGATATAAAAGAATGTGTAGAACCTGAATCAAAAAGTATGTTCGCTATTATTGAATGAATAACTAGTTTACCTGTCACTACTTCGTTGTTGGGGTTCAATTAGGCATAAGTGATGGAAAAAGATCTTCCTTTCTACCTTGGAGGTTGTTGGTTTCCTCGGAAAACCCTTGGATTAGGGCACTGATATGAAAAATTACCTGGTTCTTTGCATTTTTAGCATTGAACAACGCATTGAGGTTCGAATAGAGCGTTCCTCTCCTCTGTCGCAGCTGCATGTCTTTCTTGCCGATAGTTAATAGCTTGGTTACCTTCTATTCCTCACCTCAACCATTTTCTCATCCCCTTAAGGAAATTTCTAGGGTGCTTCTTTCCGTACTTTTTTGTAAGAGGGGTGATGGATCTTTTTAGAAGCATTGGATTTATCCATTGGACCACCAACATTGAAGCCACCTTATGATTATTGTCCCCATGATACCTCTGTGATTCCCCGATCTCCATTTAGACCTTGAGGGCACATCAGACAATTTCCTCATAGCTGTCGAAGTCATGGATCACTAATGCTTTCTACAGGCTAGGCTTTAGCCCACCAAAGAAGCGGTCAACTTTTCATTCAGGGGTAACGACAAATCCGGAAGCGTATCTTACAAGCCTTGTGAAGTTTTCCTCGTACGCTCCAACAGATTCTTCGTCTTTTTTCATGAGGGAATGGAAGTCCCTCTCCATCATAAGCTGGAGGGTGCACGGAAAATATTTATCGAAAAACATCTTCCAGAAATCCTTCCATTCCAATTCCTCGATCTCCTCCTCAAGCTTCGTATTTTCTATCAACATCCACCATTGATCAGCTTCACCCTCCATATGATAAGCCACCAGGAGAGCCTTCTCTTGTTCAAAACATTGAAGGATGGAGAATATCTTTTCAATGGAGTTGATCCACTATTCAATGATTGTGGGATCAGATGATCCACTAAAAGTAGGAGGCCTTTGTCTCATGAAACTCTCGATAACAACTACTTCTTTCTTAGGGGGGTTTGGACGTTCCTCTTGAACCGTGTTTCTACTCAAAACATGCGTTAGCTGAGAGAGAAGCATTAAAACGTTCGTGATTCCCACTCCCATTGGATTGGGCATCTCATTACTACAGTCATCACACTGATCTTCACATCAGTTGTTAGACCGAGTCCTCCTATTATTGGCCATTGGCTGGAATAAAAAGAAAGTTAGGGGTAACACATAAAGGGTAATCCAAAGAAAAAAGTTGACAACATAAAAATAAACTTTTATTTCCTTAACTCATGAGTCTATAGGCCTAGATTTTCATGATTTACATTCTAACAGATATTCTTAGGGGTTTTTCTTATTCCCTTAATAAGGGTTCATACGATGATTGTGAATTTACCAAAGCATATCTCCCGGGAGTGTCGTAACCAAGTGTGCAGCAAGGCCCGTTGTCGTGCACCAGTTCCCGTTCAAGTCTAGCTCAACATGGTGTTTTCAGGTTTTACCCCTAGGATACATCTGTTCCAGAGCCGCCTCTACCTGCTCTTATCCAGACAGGGATGTATTTGTTTGATAAACCACTGACTCAGTACTTACCAAAACTTAGGGATGTTTTTTTATACATAGTATTGTCTCTAAGTATTTACTAAGGTTTTCAAATCCTAATCCCAAAAATAACTAAACCTATCCTCTGATACCAACAATGACAACCCTGCTTTTTATTACAACTTAAACATGATTTATTACATAAAGCTTCAATTGATAAAACAAAGAATATCGAGAGGTTTAGTGTCTTTGGGGCTTAGGATCATTACATAAAAACTTGAAACATGAAATACCACATCTTTGATGAAAAAATCCTTTACATGACCACTCATTCCATCGTACTTAGCATTGCATGGGATAACATAAGGACATGTATAAGAAAAGGGTGAGCTATAAATCTCAGTAAGGGAATACACATGGAATAACATGAGGAGTACAATACATGTTAGACATTAGGAATATCGATAGAGCACAAGAGAAATAAT
Source organism: Viscum album (assembly GCA_963277665.1). Classification (NCBI taxonomy): domain Eukaryota; kingdom Viridiplantae; phylum Streptophyta; class Magnoliopsida; order Santalales; family Viscaceae; genus Viscum; species Viscum album. The sequence continues at coordinate 308,145,850 of OY728166.1, forward strand.
ATTATTAAGGTAAACATATTATTATCCGAAATTATTTTATAAATAATTTTTAACTATATATTGAAATAATATATTATTTTAATGTGGTTTGATGTTTATTTCTTTTATTTATGGTAATTATTGAAATATTTTAGAGATTATATGAGTATGATATGTAATTTTTGTTATTTGGAGATAAATGTAACATTTATGTTGGAATAATATGAGATCAAATGATTATAATAATTATGTGTCAGTATTAGTTTATAAATTTATTCATAATTTTAAGGATCATTATTTATAGAATAAGGTAGTGAAAATTTGGATATTACTATTGAATATATCAAATTGTTATATTACTTATTCATATCGAGGTTTATTAATTTTGGAATTTATCTTAATTTATTATAACCACTTTAGTAATAGTAAATATCACATGATTGGAGGAATATATTCAAATCCTACTATATAATTATTTGATCCACAAGATCTCTATTATAGTGATTCAAATGTTAAAAAATTCATCCTGAGTACTCTTTATCGGGGGAATAGATGAGATTGTTTTAGAAACTGATTAATGGATGAAATTATACTTGTAACATAAGTATATTATACTAATATTTCATGTATATATACTAATGAATTATTTAACTATCATAAACGGATCAATAAATTGAAATGTTTTCTTTTGAACATAATTTATGATGAATTGTTGACATATTTCATAACACATTGGGTTGTGGTTTTTTGGTATTAAACATTCCCACTATCATTCATTACCTTGTGTTTAATGATCTATACCAGCCAATATAATTATTTTGGAATTAATATTTTCTTCCATGTAAATATTTTCACATCCCACTATGTTTTTCAACTTGTAAACAATTCTATGTGTTTATTCTAGATAACCTTCACACTTGCCTTTCTCTCTTATCAGAAAAATGTTGTATCCCTTTTTTGTTGTCTGATTTGAAGAAAGGTATTTTTAAATGGGAACCCACTCATTACTCCTATCATATTCATATTTAAAGTATGAAATTCATTAAAGGGATGATGAATGTAACTCATAGTTTTAAAAATAAAACTATGTTTGATAGAATATTCGACATGGATCAGAAAGCCTAAACGAAATATAAAATATAATAATTTAAAAATACCATTGAAAAAAGATATTAAATTTAATGGCGGGAATATGATTAACTAAATTATAAAATATATATAGATATACTATTATATTTAAATTTATATATAATTTTAAAGTAAATAATTTCACCATTTTTAATGAAGGAATTTTATTTTTCAAAATGTTTTGTTTGTTAAAAAATGTTTTTTATTTATTTTTGTGACAAAATGTAATAAATAATATCAAAAAATTTATAAAAATTATTTTATACAACTTCCTTCTATTTTGGAATCATTATTTCAATATTAACATAGGGTGAAATTTGGTTATTTCTCTAAAATGCATGATTTTCTCATTAAATGGTGAATATTATCATATTTTCAAATAATTTCATTTATTTTAATTAAATAATGCAATTTAAATGTAAAATAATAGTTTGTATTCGGTATTAAACTAAAATAATATCATTTTTATTTATAATAATCTAATTAATTTCATTTTAGTCAATAATATTAATGTTTTTGGTATATGATAATTTTTATGCTTAGAAACATTGTTTTTTAAAAACATGTTTTTAGGGCATAAAGTTAAAAAAATATTATTATTTAAAATAACCTCTATTTGATAAATATTTATTATAAATATATAGATTATATATCTAATTAAAAAAATTTAAATTCATATAATGATGATTCCAAGTAATAGTTATAATATAATATCATATTTTTCCTAAAAATTTCAATTTTTTGAGATCTACTTTTCATCAAACTTTGCAATATTATTATGAATAAATTTCTGCCACTTATAAAGCTAAATTTTACAAACTAGATTTAATATTATTAATCACTATTAGTTATATATTTTAATATGGTCAACATAATTTTCTCATAGTTAATATCAAAATTTTAAAAAATTATCACTATGATAAAAAACTGATATGTGATTGTTTTAGTTTAATAATAATTGATAAGGACGTCATTTTTATCTTCAATGTTAAATGATGAATTTTTTTCACCATATTAGTATTCTATTATATATTTATTTTTATGGGAATTTATTCCATGAAAGTGACATACTTAAAACATTAAATAAAGAAGAAGAAAAAATATCACTCTCTTACTTTTAAAAACTATTATGTGTTCACATTGGGGAAAAAGTGAGTCCTATACTGAAATTAATTATTATTCAAAGAATAATAAAATTATTTCTTGATGTTAATTTATTTATAATTATTTCTAGTTATATAATTATCTTAAATTTTTACTCAATGCTGGCATGATACATATTCAATTCGTAGAAAAAATAAAATAAATAATATTAAAATTATTTATAATAATCTAAATTGAATTAATTTTTATATTTCATCAATATTTATTAAAAATATATCATATTATAAAGTGGATAATGGAATATATTTTAATTATGTTTTTTCATGTTGTTTTTAATTTCAAATTAAAAAAGTAGTTCAAAAATAAATATAATTTTATTTTCTAATAAATAATATTTTATTAAAATAATTAAAATTCCAAAACATCATATATTTATCCAATTTATTAGTATATGTTTAAAAATAAAAAATATACGCCATTAGTGAAAAAATTTCTCTTTTATTGTAGATATGTTGAACCCCTATGATTCTAAACACTGTTAGTGTAGAAATTAACAAAAAGGGTTAACACTGGTTAAAATAAAAAGACAAGGGTGGATAAATCACCTTATCATGTGAAATTATTAATTAATGATATCATTTAAACTCTTAAATATCCTCTATTTTAATGTTATTAATTTTTTTATCCATTTTAATTTGTAAATTAAATTATTTTAATTTAATACTGTAAGAAATTCAACAATCCCTCATTCGCTCCTTAAAAAAGTTAACTTAAATTCATCTTTTTTCACACTTCAGAAGAATTTTTTATCCCAATATATTCCAAAATACATTTTTTTCATTATAGTACAATTATAATATTTTGTTTTTTTTAATGAAACTATCTTAGAAAATCTCTTTTGTAAACCATACGAGGTTGTCTAAAGAACAAGTATTGTTCTTAATCAAGTGTTTCAATAATTGTTATTACTCTACATATATGAAATCTTATTCACATATTATCAAATAAAAAATCTAGTATCTTCCATAAAATAGAATTTTATTGTATTATTTTCATAACCTATATCTATCTCATATTCTATGAAAGGAAAAAGTAAACCATTGTTCATGTGTATGGCAGATACTGCCTCACGAATTGATATAATTTATTTTCCATCACCAACTATAATGATTTATAATGATGTTAGTTTTCTTTTATATATATAATATTCATGATATATTAATAATTATTTATTACTAACATATAAACTTTTTCACTTAACTTTTCATTCACAGAAAGTTTATAACAGCGTTCATTCTATACAAGTAGACTAACTCCTCCATGATGCGGTGTGATCTATTTTTCATCATCACATCACTTGGAAGATATATATATATATATGTGTATAAATGTATATATAAAAAATTAATATTTTATTAATATATTTTTATCGCTATGAAATGATAATGTAATACTTAACTTATTTCTCTAATTGTTACTAAAAAATTCAAATGTTACTCATGCATATGTATGACCAACTATCTTCATTATTGTATCATAGTTCATTTTTCATAAACAAATATGATCATTAATTTTGAATTTATTATTTTTGTTTAAATATTATTTTCATTTCATGATTATTATTATGTATATGTTTAAATAATGACCACTTTGACCATATTCGACATAAAAAACTCATTTTTTACATATGATCTGAATATCATCAAAATGTCTGATGTTAACTTAATTGATTACGTAAATATATATAAAAATGTATTAAATTAAATAAATAGTAGAATGAATATGAGAAATTTTATTAATAATGTTAATAATTGATATATATTTATTATTCTGTAGTATAATTAACTTACATTATGAGTGGTACTCAATGTAATGGAATTTCTTTTAAAAAATCATCTTTTAAAGACTACATTCTAACAGTTTTCCATAAATTTCCATGTTCATCTAAATGATTCTTGAAAATCCTTACTTATCGTTTTATGTATGATAAATTTCATTATTTAAAATATATAATGTTACACAATTTTTTTAAAAAAAATTATTTTGAAGCTTTTATGTATGTGAGACTTTACCTTAAAAATTTAATTTAATTATATTAAGTATTAATTTTTTTTAAAAATTATATTCATTTACATATTGTTAAAATTATTTATTTGGACACAATTGATTAAGAATGTTAATTTATTTTATCATTTAATTTCATTAAAATTTTATCAAATTGATTCTTTTTATGTGTTTTATACATAATGTTTTGATAAAAAATCAAAGGAAACTTTTTTTTGTCTATACAATGTCAAAATACTTTTACATTGCTGTAACGATAATTTTTTTCCTTTATAATATTATATGTCTTATATGAAGAAATAATCTTCATCCATTTGTTGTAAGAATATTATTTTTGAAAATTGGGTTTTAATGGAATGTTATTTATCTTTATTTTTAAATGTTACATTTTTTGTGAAAATAATATTTTGAAATATAAAAGTTTCTATGGGCTATGATTATGTTATGGTTCTTGGAAAAAGTTTATTATGGTGGGTGGTTTCATTATAAACCATGGATGAGTGGGTATGAAAAATCCCTTAAATGGATCAGGAAATAATTATTCATAGGAGTTCACTGTGGGGTTTATTCCATGAATAAATGTTATGGTAATTCCATGTGTAACCATGATGGTTATTCCAAGTTTAACCATGATTTTTATTCAATGGGTAATCATGAATTTTATTCCGTTTTCTACCATAAATTTTATTCCATATGTATGTTTAATATGAAAATGTTACCTCAAGTTACCTATATGATTTATATATGCTTTTTATGGTTTTTATGGAAATATAATGATTTAAAAAAGTTATGTATTGAGTTAATTATTAAAATAGAAAATATTATTATTATTATAATTGGAGAAGAGAATATCATAGCGAAAACATTTAAGGAGTTCTTCATGGTTGAATAAAATCATTAATGGGTTTTATTTTTCCCTTCAAAATCTGTATGAAATAATTTATGAAAATCATTGGGTTGAGATGTGAATTTATTAGCTATAAAAAGGATATTTATAAACCAAAATTTATTATATAAATGGAAACTTTTTATATGACTTCATGAACCTAGGGGTGGTTTTAATTATTTTTTTATCTCTCTTACTAAATTATTGTGGCCATCCTATGTTTTAAAATTTTTCATAGGGATTAATGGATAACTATTGATAATTATTAGTTAATGATCAAAATTTTTATGACATGTCAGGAAAATTATGACAACCCTGCTTTTTTATTACAAGTTAAACATGATTTATTACATAAAACTTCACTTTTACAACAATGAAGATTGAGTGGTTAAGTGTCTTTGGGGCTTAGGATTATTTCATACAAACTTGAAACTTAAAATACAACATCTTTATTGAAAAATTCATTTACATGACCACTACATTCCCTCGTACATATCATTGCATGTGATAACCTGAGGACATGCATAAGAAAAGGGTGAGCTATAAAGCCCAGTAAGGTAATACACATGGAATAACATGAGGAGTACAATACATGTTAGACATTAGGAATATCAATAGAGCACAAGAGAAACATGAACATAAATGAATGATAAAGCATGATAATCATAACATGGAAATGTGGCAACAACACTAAACATGAAATTAGCATGAGCCAACGATCATTGCACATGGAGCATGAGTAAATCCTCATTGCACATAAAGCACAAGTAAACCCTCATTTCACTTGAATTATAATTATTAAACACTCATTGGACATGACGTATCATGATACTATACATTACCCAAATCATTGAAGCTCTATAAGGGCACATCCTTCTAAACATTTCATTTCATGCATAAGTGTGCCTCATGGATCAAAAAACATGGATTCATTCAACATAATCATTTATTCCACGATAAAGGAATGTGAAATTCATACATGAAACTTTTTAATCAATAAGTAAATGTTCATAAAGGTGAATACCCTTAATGGAGAAATAGGCATGGTATTCACTACACAATGGCATTGGCTTAGAAAATCGGTGCGATTTCGGCAGCGTAACGGCGTGACATAAGAATTCATAAAAAAAGGTTGATGAGAGACAAAGGGGTTACTCATAAAATTTACATGTAATGGACTGTAATGAGATTATATATATACATTTCCCAATAATTGTAATGGAATTTAGATTCACGATAAAAAAGTATTTCTTGAATGTAAATGAGGAGAGAGAAGTTCCTTTCGGAATTTCGGCATAGTAACAGGTGTACATGGGAAGCATTTAATGAGAGTGAAAGGGGTCTCCCATCATTGAAAAATAAATAGGGCAATATGATGGAGGTGCGAAACCATACCCCAAAATTCATAATTGAAATTAAAATGCAAAACAACTTAATGAAAATTGGACAAAATGAGAAAAGAAGAAAAAACACTTACTTGGAAGTGTGCTTCCAAAGGCTAGAGTGTGGCATGTTAGAGGCTTCTTGGGAGCTTGGGGAACCTTGGGAGGATTATAGAGAGAGTAGGGAAGAGGTTGGACGAACTCCAAAGGCTTTGAGTGAGGAGGAACGGGGATCTTGGGTTGGTTTATATAGGAAAGGTGAGGGAATTCTTTATTATTTAGGTTTGGGACCCCTTATTTTAAAATAATCCAAACCAAGAACCATTCCATGGGTTTTCCCATGGTTTTTGGAAAATGGAAGATTAAAAACAATATTTTATAATTCAAAAGTCCTAATTTCTTAAAATAATAGGGTTTCTTATGTGGAGGTGAGTCACACACCCCTAGAAAACAATTTCAAAGGATAAGGTGTTTAATAAGTCTTGAGGGGTCCATTAATGCTTTGAAAAGTAAGTCAAACAAACCCTAAATCACATTATTTTAATGGTAAAATAAATATTGGCAAAAAATAAAGCTTATTGTATTTTATTACATCACTATTGGGTTATTATGTTGTCATAAAACACATTATATATTTAAACGGTATTTAATTTTTACCCAAAAATTTGACAGTCTCAGAAAATTATGAAAAATTCACAGTTGGATAATTTCGACATCCTAATTCTAGAAATAACATTTATTCTATCTAATCATTTTTTAAATATGTTAATTTTCACTTTTAAAATAAAAACCGACATTTATCGAAAAATCACGGGTTTTGACAGGAATGGCTTTCAAACCTTAATAAAAACTATAATTGCATTCATAAAATTATAAGATCATTTATTTTCAATAAAAATTAATTTAATAAAAATAAAAATATTTTATAAAAATATTATTTAATTCTAAAATCCCTTAATTTAATAAAATATAATTCATAATTAAATAATAACTAAAAACAGTATATGTACATTAAAAACTATTTACAATGTATCAAAAATGAAAAGGAGGTATATTAATTATTATATACAAAAATAATATACATGAACATAGTACTAGCGTTTCTTTACAAAACCCCTTAAAATAGCCGCATAAGACCTAAGGGTAAGGTGTGCGATAGTAAAAGACTCTTGGGGTGGCTTGGATAACATCACTCGAGTGGTAATTTCTATCAACTTGAACTTTTCCTGTAGACGGTCATGTTTGAGCTTGACATGATAAAGCTCAGCTTGGGATTGGTCAAGAACGAAGCCCAAAAATGCCACCTCTTTTCCGAGCTCCGACAAATGGGCTTCGTATGGAGCAATTATACTGGATGAGGCCATCACTTCTTTTGTCTGAGTAAATTTGATTTGTTAAAGTATTATATTTATACTAATCATGTGATCACTGTTCAACGACTATATTAGCAATGGTCAAAATTCTTAACCTAAAACCAATGAAGTTGACATTTTATATAAACAAAAGAGACATTTAATAAGATCAAGAGGGATTTCCATTAATGAATCTTTGGGTCGTTACAGTATTCCCCCCTTAAGAAATTTTGCCCTCGAAATTTTCCTTTTCCCACACTAAAGTAGATGTGGGTAACTCAACTTCATCATTTCCATTGATTCCCAAGTTGCTTCTTCAAGCTTTTGGTTTCTCCACAACACCTAGATGAGGGGCATTATCTTATTTTGTATAACTTGTTCTCTATGATCTAAGATATTCACTGGTTGCTCCTCATAAGAATGATCATCTTGATATTGTTCCACCTCAGAAGATTGTACATGTGAAGGGTCCGGTATGTACTTCCTTAAGAGGGATACATGAAAGACATCATGTACATTTTCCAAGGTAGGTGGAAGTGCTAGTCGGAAAGCCACAGCCACGAAAAGATCAAGAATATCGAAGGGGTCGATGTCCCTTGGACTTAACATCCCTTTCTTTCCAAACCTCATGACCTTCTTCCACGGAGATATGTGTAGAAACACCATGTCTCAACCATTAAACTCAAGGTCTCGTCGATGATTATCTCCATAACTCTTCTGTCGACTTTAAGCTTCCTTGATATGATGCTAAATGGTTTTCACCTTCTCCACCATTTCCTCAACCATTTCTGGTCCAAGCAGCTTAAGTTCACCGACCTCATCCCAACATGCCAGTGTTCTACACCTTTTCCCATATAGGACTTCATATAGTGCCATTTGGATGCTCGAGTGGAAACTATTATTATAAGAGAACTCAACCAGAGGAAGATTTTGATCCCATCCTCATTTAAAGTACATTGATCATGCTCTCAACATGTACTCAAGTGTTTGGATAGTCCACTCGGATTGGCCATCAGTTTAAGGATGATAAGCCGTACTGAAGTTTAGTTCAGTATTCAGAGCATGTTGAAGACTCTTCCAAAACGTAGAGGTGAATCTTGGATCTCGGTCAGACACAATAGATAGTGGTACTCCATGCAACCTTACCACTTCCATGATATATATCAGTGCCAGTTGATCCAAAGAGAAATCCTCCCGAATATCAATGAAGTGTGCAGTCTTTGTAAGACGATCCACAATAACCCAGATTGTATTATTGCCTTTGGATATCCTTGGAAGTCCGGTGACAAAGTCCATGGTGATGTTCTCCCATTTCTATTTTGGTATTGGAAATTTTTTCATCATCCCCCTAGACTTTTGCCTCTCTTCCTTCACTTGCTGACACACCATGAACTTTGATGTATATTCAGTGATCTCCTTCTTCATGTTATCTAACCAAATGTTTTCTCGGAGATCTCGATACATCTTTGTGCTCCCTGGGTGAATAGAGAAATTTGAACAATGTGTATCATCCAAAATATCCTTCTTCAGCTCTGGAATCGATGCAGCACATTGTATTTTTCCAAATCGCACAATTCCTTCTTCATTAACATTAAACTCTGAGGATTTCCCATTTTTGATAGCTTCTACTTTTTCCTGAATTCCCACATTATCCTTTTGATAATCCTTTAACCATTCCAAAAGATATGGTTGAGCAATCATTTGTGAAAGGATTGATGATGTTCCCTTCTTTATGATTCCAATTTCCATCTTCATCAAGTCTAAGAGGATTGGATCCTTCTAAATTCTCTTCATTGATTGAATCACTAGGTCCTTTCTACATAGGGAATATTCCACCTTGTTTTCTTTCCAAGGGTGGTAATGGATTGAATAGTCATAATCCTTGAGGAGCTCTATCCATCTTCTCTGGTGCATATTAAGCTCTTTCAATGTGAATATATATTTAAGACTCTTTTGGTTAGTATATATCTCATATTTCTCTCCATAGAGATAATGCCGCTAGATTTTCAAGGCAAAGATCACAGCCGCCAAGTCCAGATCATGCATTGGATAAATTTTCTCTTGGATATTCAATTGCCTTGAGGCATAGGATATCACTTTATCATTCTGCATCATCACATAGCCTAATACCTTCTTCAAAGCATCACGGAATACCACAAAACGTTCCCCACTTGTGGGTAAAGTGAGCATGGGTACAAGGATAAGCCTCTTTTTCAACTCCTTGAAGCATTATTCGTATTCATCACTCCATGAAAACTTTACTCCCTTCTGAGTTAGCTTAGTAAGAGGGTTGGAAAATCGTGAGAAATTCCTCAGAAATCATCGATAATATCCATCTAACTCCAAGATGCTATGGATATCCGTTACCGATGTTGGCCTCGGCCATCCCTCATTTGCATCTGCTTTGGAGGGATCCACATATATCCCATTTCTTGTGATGATATGGACCAGAAATGATACCTTCTTCAACCAGAACTCACACTTGCTATACTTTTCATAGAGATTCTCCTTACGCAAAGTCTCTAGTACAGTTCGTAAATGCTCATCATGATCCTCCTTGGTTTTGGAGTATATTAGAATATCACTTATAAAGACTACCACAAATTTGTCGACGTAATATCTAAAAACTATATTCATTAAGTCCATGAAGATTGTTGGAGAATTAGTGAGTCCGAAAGGCATTACTATGAATTCATAGTGCCAGTATCTTGTGTGAAAAGTAGTCTTGGGGATATCTTTCTTCTTCACCCTTACTTGATAATATCCCGACTGCAAGTCCACCTTGGAGAAGTATTGTTCTCCATGCAACTGGTCAAACAATTAATCAATTCATGGTAGGGGATACATGTTATTTATCGTGATTTTTTTTATTTCACGATAATCTATGCAAAGGAGCATTTACCCATCCTTCTTCTTGATGAAGATGACTGGTGCACCCCATGGTGAAGCACTTGGGCATATAAACCCTTTATCCAGATTCTCCTGTAGTTGTTTCTTAAACTCTTCAAGCTCTACAACAACCATTCTATATGGACTCTTGGATATTGGTAATTACCTGGGTATTAGTTCAATTGAGAATTCAACATCTCATCTAGGAGGAAGACCAGGCAGTTCCTCAGGAAACACTTCCGCGAATTCCCTCACAATAGGCATTTCATCAAGGATGGTTTCTTCCTTGGACTCAATCATCTGAGCAAGAAATGCATGCTCATAGGGAAGTAATATCCATTCATGAGATGATGGATCTAAAAGAGATTTATCTTCCTTCTTACACTTGTAAAGAATCGGGGGTTGATTCTCTATGTGGAGTGTGATTTCCCTCTCCTGACAATTTATGTTGGATCTATATAAGGAAATCCAATCCATGCCAAGAATTGCATAAAATTCCACCAAAGGGAGTATGACAAGGTTCTCCGGGAAATTCAATCCACAAATTATAACATGGGAGGACTTATACTCATGAGATCCAATCATTTCCCCATTTTCTGTACTCAGCGACATCTTCACTTCCATGATTTGTGGTGGTGCTGGGATTGTTCTACAAAACTTTAAAGATATAAAAGAATGCGTAGAACATGAATCAAAAAGTATGTTCATTATTCTTGAATGAATAACTAGCGTACCTGTCACCACTTCGGTGTTGGTGTTCACTTCGGCAGAAGTGATGGAAAAAGCTCTTCCTTGATGCCTCAGAGGTTGTTGGTTGCCTATGAAAACCTTTGGATTAGGGCATTGATTTGAAACATTCCCCGGTCCTTTTCATTTTTAGCATTAAACAACGCGTTGAGTTTCTAACAGAGCGTTCCTCTCCTCTGTCGCAGCCGCAGGTCTTTCTTGCCGACAGTTAACAGCTATGTGCCCTTCTATTCCACACCTGGAGCATTTCTCGTCCCCTTTAGGAAATTTCCACGGTGCTTCTTTCCGCACTTTTGGAAAGAGGGGTGCTGGATCTTCTTAGAACCATTGGATTTATCCATTGGACCACAAGCATTGAGGTCCACCTTATGCTTCTTATCCCCATGATACCTTTTTGATTCCCCAATCTCCATTTCGACCTTTAGGGACATCGGACAATTTACTCATAGCTGTCGAAGTCACTGATCACTAATGCTTTCCCTAGGCTAGGCTTTAGCCCACCAAAGAAGCCGTCAACTTTTCATTCAGGGGTAATGAAAAAGCCGGAAGCGTATCATGCAAGCCTAGTGAATGTTTCCTCGTATTCTCCAACAGAATCTTCATCTTTTTTCTTGAGGGAAAGGATGTCCCTCTCCATCATAAGCCGGAGGGTGCGCGGAAAATATTTATCGAAAAACATCTTCCGGAAATCCTTCCATTCCAATGCCTCGATCTCCTCCTCGGGCTACGTATTTTTGATCAATGTCCACCATTGATCAGCTTCACCCTCCATACGATAATCCACCAGGAGAACCTTCTCTTGTTCAGAACATTGAAAGATAGAGAAGATATTTTCAATGGAATTGATCCATTGTTCATCGATCGTGGGATCAGATGATCCACTAAATGTTGGAGGCCTTTGTCTCATGAGACACTCGATAGTGACATATTATTTCTTAGGGGGTTTGGACATTCCTCTTGAACCGTGTTTTTATTCAAAACATGAGTTATCTGAGAGATAAGAGTGACAAAGTTCGCGATTCCCGCTCCCATTGGACTGGTCATCTCATTAGTACAATCATCACACTGATCTTCAAATTGATTGTTAGCCCGAGTCCTCCTATTATCGGCCATTGGCTAAAATAAAAGGAAAGTTAGGGGTAACACATAAAGGGTAATCCAAAGTCAAATGTTGATGACATAAAAATAAACTTTTATTTCCTTAACTCATGAGTCTACAGGCTTGGCTTTTCATGATCTACTTTCTAACATATATTCGTAGGGGTTTTTTTATTTCCTTAATAAGGGTTCATATGATGCTTGTGAATTTACCAAAGCATATCCCCCATGAGTTTCATAACCAAGAGTGTAGCGAGGCCCATTTTTGTGCACCAGTTCCCATTCGAGTCTAGCTCAAAGTAGTGTTTTTGGGTTTTACCCCTAGGATACATCTGCGCCAGAGCCGCCTCCACCTGGTCTTATCTAGACAGGGATGTATTTGTTTGATAAACCACTTAATCAGTACTTACCAGAACATAGGGATGTTTTTATTATACTTAGTCTTGTCTCTATGGATTTACTAAGGTTTTCTAATCCTAATCCCAAAAATAACTAAACCGATCCTCTGATACCGACTATGATAACCCTACTATTTATAAAAACTTAAACACAATTTATTACATAAATCCTCACATGATGCAACAATGAAGATAAAGAGTTTTAGTGTATTTGGGGCTTAGGATCATTACATAAAAACTTGAAACATGAAATACCACATCTTTGTTGAAAACATCCTTTACATGACCACTACATTCCCTCATACTTATCATTGCATGGGATAACCTGAGGACATATATAAGAAAAGGGTGATCTATAAAGCCTAGTAAGGGAATACACATGGAATAACATGTGAAGTAAAATACATGTTAGACATTAGGAATATCGATAAAGAACAAGAGAAACATGAACATAATGGCATGGTAAAGCTTGATAATCATTACATGGAAATGTGGCAACAACACTTAACATGGAATTAGCATGAGCCAAGTCTCATTGCACAAGGAGCATAAATAAATACTAATTGCACATAAATCACGATTAAACCCACATTGCACTTGAATTTGCATGAGTCAACACTCATTTCACATAATGTATCATGATACAATACTTTACCCAATGCATTGGAGCGCTATAAGGGCGCACCCTTCTTAAACATTTCATTTCATGCAAAAGTGTGCCACATGGATCATAAAACATGGATTTATTAAACATAATCAATTATTCCATGATAAAGTAATGTGGAATTAATATATGAAAAATTATAATCAATAAGAACATGTGCATAAAGGTTAAAACCCTTTATGGATAAATGGGCATGGTATTCACTACATAATGGAATTGGCTTAGAAAATCGGTGTGATTTTGGCAGCGTAACGGTGTGACATAAGAATTCATAAAAAATGTTGATGAGAGATAAAGGGGTTCCTCATCATATTTACATGTAATGGAAATTAATGAGGTCATATAGATACATGTCCCAACAATTGTAATGGAATTTATATTCATGATACAAAAGTATTTCTTGAATGTAAATGAGGAGGGAGAAGTTCCTTTCGGAATTTCGGCATTGTAACAGGTGTACATGGGAGGCATTTAATGAGAGAGAAAGGGGTATCCCATCATTAAAACATAAATAGGGATGTATGAGTGAGATTTGAAACCATACCCCAACATTCATAAATGAAATTAAAAGGCAAAACAACTTAAAAAAAATGGACAAAAATGAGAAAGGAAGAAAAAACCCTGACTTGGAAGTGTGCTTACAAAGGGTAGAGAGAGACTTGTGAGAGGATTATTGGGAGCTTGGGGAACCTAGGGAGGATTTTAGAGAGAGTAAGGCAGAGTTTGGTATAACTACAAAGGCTTTGATTGAGGAGGAAGTGGGATATTGGGTGGGTTTATATAGGAAAGGTTAGAGAATTCTTTATTATTTAGGTTTGGGAACCCTTATATTAAATTAATCCAAACCACAAACCATCCCATGGTTTTTGCCCATGGTTTTTGGAAAAGGGAAGAGGAAAAAAATATTTTATAAGTCCAAAGTAAGAAATTCTAAAAATAATAGTGTTTCTTATGTGGAGGTGAGTCACACTCCCATGTAAAACAATTTAAATAGACAAGGTGTTTAATAAGACTTGAGGGGTCCATTAATCCTCTGAAAAGTAAGTCAAAAAAACCAAAATTATATTATTTTAATGGTAAAACATATATTGGCCGAAAATAAAGCTTATAGTATTTTATTACATCACTATTTGGTCATTATGATGTCATAAAACATCTTATATATTTAAATGGTATTTAATTTTTACCCAAAAATTTGACTGTCTCAGAAAATTATGAAACATTATCTGTTGGATAATTTCGATGTCTTGATTCCAGAAATAACATTTATTTTATCTAAATAATTTTATAAATATTTTAATTTTCACTTTTAAAATAAAAAATGACATTTATCGAAAATTTACATGTTTTGACATAAATGGCTTTCAAACCTTAATAAAAATTATAATAGAATTCATAAAATTATAAGATCATTTATATTTAATAAAAATTAATTTAATAATAACAATAATATTTTATTAAAATATTATTTAATTCAAAAATCCCTTAATTTAATAAAATAGAATTTTAATTAAATAATAACTAAAAACACTATTTGTACTTTAAAAACTATTTACAATGTATCAAAAATAACAAGGATGCATATTCAATATTATATACAAAAATAATATACATGAACATATTACTAGCGATTTGTTACATAACCCCTTAAAATAGCCGCATAAGACCTAAGGGTATGGTGTGCGATGGTGACAGACTCTAGGGTTTACTTAGATAACATCGCATGAGTGGTAATTTCTATCAACTTACACTTTTCCCGTAGACAGTCTTGTTCGAGCTTGACATGTTGAAGATCATCTTTAGATTGGTCAAGAGAGAATCCCAAATATGCCACCTCTTTTATGAGCTCTGACAAATGGGCTTCGTATGGAGTAATTCTACTGGATGAGGCCATCGCTTCTTTTGTCTGAGTAAATTGGATTTGTTAAAGTCATATATTTATACTAATCATGTGATCACTGTTCAATGGCCATATTAGCAATGATCAAAATTATTAACATAAATCCAAAGAAGTTGAAATTTTATATAAACATAATGAGACATTTAATTAGATCAAGAGGGATTTCCATTAATGAATCTTTGGGTCGTTACAAAAATACAACATTTTTTCATTTAATTTTGTTTATTGAAAAAAACGATACCACGTGGAAATATCCATTTTGAATGTAATGTTCAATTTTGTATTCGTGATGGAATAATTATACAAAACACTAAACCTAAATAAACATTCATAATGAATGGAAATGAGTCCTTGAATAATAACATAGGCTAATTTAATGTTAAATCATGTGTCATTATAATCCCATTTTCATTTTACATGGTAAAGCTATAATGAAATGATACAAATTCTTCCTGACTATGTGTCAAACATTTAAATGAATTTTGATTATGTGATGGTTGGATCTATAATAACCCTTCAATTCATTATGTGATGTGATATTCATCTCTAATGATATGACAAATATAAGAGTTAACATGATTGAAAATAGAGTTTTTCACATTTTGATAAGATAGTATGATATCATTACAGTTACGTTCAAATTATTATTTGTGGAACTAATTTCAAATGGATTTTGTCACCATTAAGATGGTATTTTTATAGTTGAATTTACATTGAGAAAATTATGAGATTATTATATTATAAGCCCATTTAAATTTTATTCTCTTATTTTTATTTGTATAATTTTTATTTTTATATACCATTTTCCTCTATTTCATATAAATAATTGTTCATAAATTGTTTTTAAGAAAAGATCAGCAAGATTATACTCTCTTGATTGGAAAACATTTTTCTTCCATGTCAATGTATTGTAAAAAATATCAATATTGTTATAGATTATTATAAATAGTTTGATTAAATTAATTTTTGTACATGTATCAAATTAATAAATTGTTATAAATATTTTAATTTTCATTTTCTTAAGTAGTAATTTTCTATAAAGGTAATTAATAACATATTTTCTTAATGATTAAAGATTAAAAGGTATTTCCCATTTTCCCGAAAACACCAATCTCTAATGATTCAATTAAAAAATTTTATAGTTCATTCCAAATAAAATATTTTCCATAAAATTGTGGATATATTATACTTTTAAATAATATATTTTAGAATGAAAGGATTATTTTACATAAGAAATAATACATTGATATATTAAAAAAATATCACATATAATAATATCCTATAATGTTAAGAAGGATTTACAAGGGATATACTACAATGATACTATCCTATTTAAAATTGTATTTCTGTTACGACAACTCTCATTGATAATTTAAAGGGATTTTCAATTTAGGTTAACATGATTTGATTTTTATTATTTTCACAAGGGATATGTTCTAATGATACCATACTTATTATTTCATTATATAGTTATTGATTATTCTATTAAAATTTTGATGGAACCCATTTTCTTTTTCATGGTATAGGCTATAATGAAGTGATAATTGTTTTTCATAACCTTGTGGAATACATTTTAAGTCATTATGATTTTGTGATGGATATGTATTTTCATAAAAATCCAAATAATTTTTTAATGTGAAATTTATATGTCATGAGATGATTCTAATAAGCATGAATATGATTAAAAATGTATTTTTTCACATTTTGATGAACGAAATGTTGGAAAAATAGTTATGCTCTAAATAGTTTTTCTAGATATTATTGATATCAAACTTTTATTCTAAAATTTTAATATAATTTATCTTCATGAATTATATGGTATTATTAAAATGCATATAATTAAATCTTTTGGACAGTGATATTGTCGCTTGTGCGTACATGAGGACCACCATCCTCATGATGTGATACGATTCATTTTCATTTATAGTTTACATCAAAGGGAAGATAGATTAATTAAATATATATGTTATTAATTATATAATAAGGACTCTCAAAGAGTAAAATACTATTTAATTATTTTTTGTAACAATAATTGAAAAGTGTATACATCAGTCATTCTTATATACGAACTATCATGTCCATGAAGTCATGTAATTACTTTTTTCAAAAGAACATTATATTAATATTACAAAAATTCTGTATGATTATTTAATATGATAATTATTCCATGATTAATATTCTATATATGTTGAAACCATTGTCAAGGTTTTTGTACATGAACCATACTACAAAATAAATCATGAAAAGACTTGTAGTTATTACAAAAAATGGTGATTTTAATTAATAATTATTAATAATCAAGTGATAAGATGTTAAATGTAAATCAAATTTCATTTGATATATATGAATATGTTTCTAAAATGTATTTACAATAAATCATTATTTATTATACATGATATTTAAATATGTAGGAAATGAGATGATAATTGAGGTATGGGGATTTATCATCTCACTTTTTTTGATACAGTTTCCATATTCACCACTTATTTATTTTTTTATTGTGTATATACAAAACACAAATGAATTTTATGATGCCTCTTTTGAAAAATAGAGTGATTAAAAACTATATTTATGGTTCTATCCTTAATGAGTTATTGATTATGATATTACCAATGTTTTAAGGGACTATCATCTAAAATTGTCTGATTTTGGAAAAGGGTTATGTTATTAACCAATATTTTATTATGAGGTTTTTATAGAGAGCCTTTGAAATGGAAAATCTTGAATATACTTATAAAACTGATATTTAACATTTTATTTTATCTTATTAAATCATGGATTTTACAATTCAAATGTTACCACTAAGGTAATGGATTTAGTATTCAATCTCATTTTAACAGATAATTCTTATTCTTAAATTTCAATTAGGGTTATTAAATCATTATTTTATTATAAACATTATTTAATATTCTTTATAATTTATGATTTATAATGTTTCATTAGGAGTTTACTCCACTTGGTACAAAAAATGATTTAGAATTTGTATTATTGAAAACTCTTCCTTATTTGTCCACATTATGTCAAAAAATGTATTTCTTCTATGTTAATGTTTTATAAAATATTTTTTTATTTATTTTTACAAATATTAAATAAAATTTAAAATTAAAATTTAATCATTTGATGAATTTGATTAAAATTGTTTTAAATTGAAACATCTAATTATTTTTTACATAGGTTATTTTTACCTAAAGGTGTAAACTGCATTTTTTAACGATTATAGTATGAACAAAATATCATGTTGTCTTGATCTATCCATTCTTTAAAGAATAAATTATGAATTCTCATTGTTGTTTTAACAGTATATATTCTATTTAATATTTTTGCAATATTTTGGGTTTATATAACTGATTTAAAAATGAATTGGTTGCTTCCTCAATAAATATTTCAATGATATTTTTATAAAATTATTCATCTATCATAAAAAAATAAGATACTAATTATTATTTACTAAAACATTGGGAAGTAAAAAATAATAAATGGTAAGATCATAGACATAGTAAGGGTACACATTTAATATATCAACTATAAGTGAATAATAAGATGATAATTTTATGATAACATAACCATGTTCTTGTTCTTAATGTAAACTATTCATTCCCAAAACACAATAGATCATAAACTATGATATTATTTCAAATTTAAAACAATTATTAATATGGGTATCAACTAAGTAATAATCATTAAAAAGTCATAACATAGTAATGTAGAATCATAATCAAAATAAATTCCAATCATGTGATCATAGCTAAATAAAATATTTTATATTCATAATATTTTGGTCATAGCCATAAAGAGATCATACTCACATATGAAAATGAGAAAAAATTTGATTCACAATCATATCCACAAATGTTCCTACTATCATATATAGATTATGATCATACTCAGAAATTGTTTTTTAAATCACTTCGACTACTATCATCATCTTATCATGAGATATAAATATCACCAAAACATCAATTGAAGGTAAAAAATGGACCCAACCATCATATAATAATATTGTATTTATATAAATTATAAAATATCATAAAATGTTCATTATTTCATCGTATAAGCATAACATAACCCATGTAGAATAAAACAATTCAGTAAATATATAATCATCATTAGTATAAAACATTTATAGTAATAATAATGATGATATCACTTGATCATATCCTTGGTAAAGAATAATTAACCTCAATGCATGTAATTCTATATGAAACATTTCTGTAAAATATTAATGGGATATTTCTTGATGAAAATGACCTTTTAATTTTTAAATTAGTTATTAAAAACAAAAGTATTTTTTAAATATAAATAAATAATTTTTCATAAAAACAAACTTGAAAAAATATAAAGGAATACTAAAATAATAGAGTTTTCTTGATGGTGGGTAATTTTATTAATATCATAATTGTTAAAACAATGATCTTATACAAGCATTAATTAAAAAGTAAATTATTTATAGAAAAAAAAGAAGATTATTTTTACAGGTTATATAGAAATACTTATATAGGTAAAATTTACTTTAGAAGAATATTAAAGAATAGTAAAAAAACATTTGTGAAAATATTTTTGAAAACATAGATATGGGAAAGAATGGTTTTCTAATCGGAAGAGAAGAAATAAGGCTGAATTTTCTTAAGCTTATCCTGAACCATTTTATTGACCAAATAGATTAAAATTGAAAAGTATTAAAACTCATGAAATAAATAGGGGACAATTAAAATTAAAGTGGTTTATCAAATAAATATCATATTATTTCCTCATTAAAAATTCAATAATATACAATTATAGTTATAGTGGGATTGAAACATAACTACCATAATGCTTTGGTATATTTTTAATCCCAACAAACATGAAATAATAATGTTAAATGACTCTTAATATGTAATGAATCTATGCATATTGATGATATGATAACAGACATGGGATTTATATTCTCCTCATAAAATAATATATCACTATAACATAACATATGTCCCAAAGTAGATAACTTGGATGATAAACCCATAACACCTTGGTAATATCCAAATTAAAAACACAGGAAAGCGAGAATCATATAAGGATGTGAAAATCCACATAATATTTATGATAAGTATCATAATTTTTATTCACAATATGTATATACACCTAAAAAATAAATTTTTAGTGATTAAAGGATATGTATCATGTAAATAATGGTAATATGATAAATAGTATTACATAATGTCCCATTTTCTATCATACACAATAAAATATGTTAATATTATATCTAAATGCTTATTATATATTACTAAGGACCCTTGTAATGGTATTTCAAGTAGACTAGAACCATTATTTCATGTATAGGAATGTTGGGAAGAAAAATTGGTATGGTTTGGACAAGATATAAGCATTAAAGAAGTTTAAATAAGAGAAATGATAATTGAAATTTATAAAGGAGTGATGTGGAACTCATCTAGTAATTCAAAACCTTCTAATATTATGAATTCATATTCAATTAATATTGGTTATAAATATGTTAAATATTAAATTATAGATGTGATAAAAATAAATTAAACCCAATAAATATGATTTTGAATATTGTTCAGGTCATTTTAACCCTTATAAATTGAGTTTAACTTCTATTAACCCTTTTTTCCATAATCATGGTAACACATTTTTCAATTACTAGTGTTAATAAATTAAATTTAAATGAAAAAAATATCTTACAAATTTAAATGTGAGTAAATTTTTAACGTTATATCATCCCCTCATATACTATTTATATGTCTTTACATTTCTTAATCTTTTAATAAAATATAATTTACATAGAATGACATTAAAGGCATTTTTTTGGAATAGTTATATACATTGACATTAGAGATGGAAATAAAAAAATATATTTTTAATATAGAAAAATTAATATTACGTTATACATTTTAATTATCTATTAAATTTCAAGAACACCATAAAATATAAAAAACTAGCACTTTTATGTTTTTATATTCATTTACTATGATTTTTCTACTTCTTTCACAAGGATTGTGTCAACCTTGTATATGAATTTTAGGGAATTATTATTTCACTAAAAATAAAAAAATAATAACCCTAATAAATTTCAATTAATCCTATTCAAAATTTAATTTTAGGTTTATTTATAATGTCTTATTATACATCTTTGAACAACACTTGAAATTAAAATCAACAGAGTTACATTTTAAAATTTTTTACATAGAATATTTTAAATATCATTACCAAATGAAAATTTAAAAATAACTATACATTCCATTTTATGATGGATATGTTTTAATTACTCAAAAAAATGAAATAATGGAAAGTGTTTGGTTGATTTTGGTAAATATTTATTTCATTGTTTAGGGTTATATGGGAAAACCATGTTTAAAAATCTAGCATGTGGTTTCAAAATCTACCCAATACTTTCTTTTTTTGCATTTGTTTGGAGTAATTCTAATATATCAATCATAAATTAGAATATATTGTTTTGGTAAATAGTGAAAATACATATTTTTTAAAACTGTTATTTATTTCATTTTAATTACTAAATTTAAATGAAATAAATAAGTTTTTTTAAAATATTTATATTTTCACTATTTATTTTTCAAAAATCCAATTTATTCAACCTAATCTACTACGTACATACTATTTTAAAAAATGTAATATAGTTTTTAAAATTATTATTTTTATAATTTGTTTAAATTTTTTACAATATATTGACATGAAATGTAATAAAATATATTACAGTAGAAATATTATTTTTTAATCATCAATGACTTTACTAATGAATGATTTCCTATTTACTATTAATTTTTTAATAAATTTTTATTGTTTCGGACCATTTTGAAAATATTTTATACTCAGGTTTATCATATCCATACTTATTAATTTAATGGATTTGTTAGAATAATAATATTTTAATAACAATAATTTTATACTAAAATGTTATTATTATTATGTAACCTCCAATATCTGCCCTCATTTCCATAAAATGGTAAATGATAGTTCTCACCCATGTGCATGAGTTGACTACTGCCTCCACACAATGATATGATTCATTCTTCATCATCATAATTCATAATTGGTTATTATCAAGTATAATTATAAAGGTTTTATACATTACAAATATTTTGATTAATGCTTTGAAAATAATCAATCAATTTTTTTACAGAAATTTTTTTATTAAAAAAATGGGATCTTCCAAACATGATTTTATATAATGTTGTGACTCAAATTTTTAAATAATTTATTATAATTGGGGAATTTTTATTCTATAAAAATGATATTATTTTTTATAAAATCCTATCAAAATTAACTTGCGGTGAAATTTTGGTTTTTAAAAAGACTTAATTTCTCTAAATAGTGAAACTTCTTATTTTTTGAAAAAATATAACATTTTTTTGTTTAAAAAATTATTTTAAAAGTATTTTTTTTCATAAAATGTTTTAACTCTCATTTAATTATAAGTAACATAAATAATTAACTACGAATCATTATATAACCTAATTTTTTATATGTTCATTTTGGGCTTAAAAATACATTTTCGAGAAAAATTGTTATCTATTTCATTAAGTATTTTTATCATATAATATTTTCTACAACTTTCAAAAATTGAGTCTCAAAAATATATTTAAAATTTTGACTTAGCATATTCAAATTTGGTAAATAGTAAATTTTTCCACATTTTGACTAGTAAACATGGTAATATTTGGTACTTCGGTATGGGTAAACCATGTTAGAATAGTTCAATAAGATATTAAAATTACTCTAACATTTATCTTTAAGATATTAGTTTTTTTGGGTTCATCCATTCTAATACAACATTCAACATTATGGAAATTTATTTCTATGATGACTCAGGATTCACATATATAGATATTTCATCTTAATAGATGGATATGCAATACCTAGAAAAATACATTCATGATACCCAAAAGTTTTAGTGTCATTGTAAATAGTGATATATAAATAACTAGTTCACAAGTGAAATAAGTAATATCTAAATAAGTTATTCATAACTATCTCCCTTCATAATAATTTACACATTATTCATTTTCTCGAATCCTATAGAAAAGAAAACATAACAATGGGTGAGATAAAATACCCAATAAGGGTAAACAAGGGAGATATCAATGATCACATAAGAATGAAATGATAATGAGGGTTTGAAAACATGAAAATAACAATTAAAAACCACACCCTTTATGATAATGTTCATAATCATGATTTGTATAATAAATAATAGATGTTCATAAGACATGAAATCATAGTGTCGATATAAGACATGTAATTATAGCACATACATAGGAATGAAAAAATTATTTCATTAGTTGTGAAGAATCATTTGCAAGACTATAAACGTGGATTGGGTTCACTCCCCAAAACACCATTGTAGTCAAGTTTCACATTCATTATTATCATAGTATATTTGGTTTACTCCCTAAAAAATTATGTTAGGCATAGTTCACTCATATAGTTATTATAGTAGCCAAATCCATTTACTAAACTAGGCTCACAACACATTCCAGACCTAGTTATCTGTTGAGATATCTACATTTTCCCAATTCACTATCGGGAGAAAAAGGTCTCACCCATCCTAGGATATAACTTAACAACTATCTTTGTTTATACCGTAACCTCCTCCCTTAGTTATAACATAAATACAATCCTTGGAGATAACATTACCATATTACATGGTAAAAAATTAATCACTATTTTTTAAATTGAATTAGATCCTTCCCAAAAATGGAAATCTTACTATATTTAATAATTTTATAGTTATAAAATTATAAATCATGAATTTTTAAATGTAAATTTTTATAATATTAGAAACCTCATCAAGAACATTATTTGTCTAGCCCAACTCAAAAGAATCCACCCCTTATTTTCTATAAAAGCAACCAAATAATTTCTTCATGCTTTGTGTGTGTTATGGTAAAATTCAGGTATATGATATACTCTATAAATTTCGTCCATTTACCTATGAATATTGATGAATGATGAATTGTTCCATTTCTAATACCATAGAGAACTGTGGTAGAATAAATTTTTTGATATAATTTGAGACATCATCCATAATTTTTAATTTCAACCACATTGATAATAGATATCATTTTATCATCAGGATAAGTAATTAATCCACATAGACAATAGATGAATCCAATTGAATAACTACTTTGATTTTATAGAATTTCACTATATCCAAAATGTTTTAGATTCACCCTCAGAGGTCCAACTATATTATAATTCAATCCAACCTTGTAATAGGGGGATCCACATCACATCTACATTTCCACTTGGAGGGTGATAATTACATATAATTCTATGATGCCTAAGAAAAATATGATCATTGATATTGTTATCACTATAATCATTGTGAAGGGATTTAACAATTTTCACATCAATTGTAATTTGAGAGGGGGCCATCAGTAAATAGAATGAAATATTTTAATGATGCTTCTTATTTTCAATGTCCTAATGGATGTGTATAATTTCATAACTATCCACCATGAAGCGGTTCATCAGATGCTTGGAAAGAGGAATTATGAAACATTCCATAAGAATTCAACCACTATGAAATAATTTTAACAACATATATATTACCATAATTTCAAAAATAATTCATCGTATTTAAAATTAAGAAAATAAATGGCTATCTTAAATATTTCATTATAACATAACCTTTGAAACAATAGGTTTATATAAAAATTTCATCATTTTATAGAAAAATAACCCATTGAAATGGAATTTCCTTATTAACTATATTTTAGACATAAATTTAAACCATATAGAGAATGAATATTGATGTAGTACAGTGATTCAATCACCAATTAATCTTAAAAAATGATAATACATGTCTTATTATATAGATAATTGTTTTGAATGATATCTCGGATTATTTATAGTGTAAAATGTTCATTGTTTTTTGAAATAAAATTTTTAAAACATTAAAATTCATCAAATATTAAATAAACCATTTCCTTGACATTAAACAAGGAAACTTGTAATGTAATATTGGAATCATTTAGATTTCATGAAACCAAGAAAATACTATTTCTTATATACACATAAGTAATTATTACATTCAAATTTTTAGTAAAATTCAATAGTTCCTTGTTTATAAAATGAAAATATTATTTCATAAAAACCATTTTCCAAAAAATAAGACTGCTGTAAATTATTTTATTAAACTATAATAGATGAATATTTAAAAAATTTATCCAATTTTTTTAGAAATCATGGAAATGAAAGAAACCTTATTTTTCAATAAATAGATATAGGAAGCCATTTAAAAAACATAATTTTGGTATCTTGAATTCTTTATGAGTGGGAAATGTAATAAAAACAATTATCTAGAAATAACCATAGTTGAGGAAAATAAATTACTTCTCTTATATGTAGATCAATAAATTTCAATATTGGAAACATAATAAAAAAAATCCCAAAAAATTATGAGACATTAACATAAATCTATTAGAACATTGGTAACTGTTGAATCATAAGCTCCATGAATAAAATAACCATAGATGGATATGTATATCTAATAACCTTCATGAGAGGAATCATAAGTGAAATTCATGGGAAGTATATGTATACACCACACAATGGAATGAAGTGGTGTATGTGGAATGTGTCCCACATTAACAAGAGTTAGAATAAATTCCCTTACCTCAAGTCTTGAATCCTATAGAGAAATTTATATATCTTCTTCTTATAAGAAACCCTTTAGGTCTTCAACTAAAGACTTTTTAAGGATGTTTCCTTTTTAAACCAATACCTCTAGGATATGAGGAGTGAGGTAATGAATGGATATCATAGGTCATGGAGGAATCCAACGTCTTTGGAAGTGTGAATATGAAAGAAGATGATTGGTAGTATTATATGTGTGGAAAAAAACAAACATGGAAACTACATGCAAATTTTTCAAAAGAACTACAAATGAAAAGTAATTACCAAGATGAAGGATCCAAAATGAACTTATATTCAAATGTTTTTTGGATAATGTTGAAATAGTTCTAAATGTATTTTATTGATATGTGATTGATTCAAAAGCCTATAATTATATTTTGGTTTACTCTATTCCCCTCTAATAAACCCGTTTTAACATTAACCGTAGTAATCAATTTTTAGTTTTTTAAATATTTTTCATTCCAAAAAGTTGTGTTGAAAAAATTATTTAATTATAATTATTCTAATTCTAAATTTGGAATCTATTTTTCAAAATTCATTTCAAACTTGATTTTGATTGTATTTAAAATAGAACATATAGGTCCGATGAAGAAGTAGTTTTCTGATGAGAAACATTTCAAGTGTAGTAAATATTTTACCTCAAAATTGAACATAAATTGTATTATAATGATTTAATTTGATTAATTATAACATTATTAAACTGACTTCTCTTTTGAAATTATTTAAAATATAAATTATTTTTTACATAAAATATAAAAAAATTAACTTTTAAATAAAAATTATTATTTTCACTATTCATTGAAACATTAATATAATTATAAAATTATCAAAAAATATCTAAAACAATATTGCTATGTAGTTTTCAAAAACAAATTTTATTTTTTAAATTAATATTTCTAAATTTTTAAAAAATTACTTCTATTATTTGTACTTAGAAAAAAATGAGGAAAATGTATTTTCAACGTAGATATTGACATTAATAAAAATTATGTACTCTTTAGAAATATTTTTTCTGTATATAAATCAATTATTATTAATATTCCAATAAAATTTATATTTATTAATAACATCAATTTTTTATAGATTTTTTTTAATAGTTATGTTTAAATAATATTATTAATATCTTGTCATTTTTCGTTAAAACATTTTGTTGCGTTTAGCAGAGATATCAATAAAATTAAATATATTAAATTAATATGTATTTTAAAAAAACATTAGGGTGTTTCATTATACCCCACGTAAAAGGAATTTTCTCTTGAAATACCATCACATTAATTTAAAAAAATTAGGATACCTCTTCATCATCTGGTCCTCATATTCCCTTGTATCTTTCCAGGTTGGTGGTTTTGCCAACAAATTATGACCTAATGCGTGTCATTATTTCATAGGAATATTTTATAGTTATCCACATTATCTACTAGCTTCTCCCATTAAAAAAAATATTTTTCCAGTGGTATAACCACTGAGTTTAGTATATGTGAATGTTTATTATTATACTTCTACAAAAGGCATACATGGAACAATCATGATCTTAAGGTAGGTACCAATATTAGCATAAAAAAATAAGAAATATTCCATATTAGATTAATAATATCAAATTCTAAAATATAACCTATTCTTTGCATTCCATTCATTATAAATCTATTAACCTTCGTGAATGTATAAATTCATGGAAACACATTCTCACCATCATTAAATTGATGATATTATCAATAATTTTCTACAAACATTTTCTATCATGATTGTATATCCCACATATTTTACTGAATAGATATATACATTTAATCGATTTCTTTAGTTGGATCAGGCCCTAATAATTTTTTTATCCAACTTCATCCCATCATGTTTAAGTAATATGCTTCATTTTGTAAGTGGCTTTATAAGGTTTTATCTGAATTCCATAGTGAATGCTATTTTTGTAAAAAAGGCATTATTAAATGACTGTGTTTATAAAACAATCCTATAGAATCCATAGGAATTCATATATGTATATCCTTTAGGGTTTTAATGGTTATCTCAATTTTAAAATCTATCTAGGGATGACACATCATAATGTTACTCAATTCTTAATCAATTTCTTGCTGAATACTTTTCCATATCATTGAGGAGAACCCGAGATCCTGATAAGATATGGTAAATATGGTACTAGACATATCCTTCAAACTTTTATATTGACTATAATGGAATGTCGATCTATAGAGAAATAATCATCGATGGAAATAAAATGGGTAGTATTTTGTATGTAGGTCGACGATAACCCTTGTAATATTTTAGTCATTAGATATTTTGTAGAGACAGATGTTAAAATACATGGTGATGTTTTCCATTTTCTATTATGGTATTGATAATGGTTGTACACTTAACATATAACTTTTTCTATCAATATTTACATGATAACAAACTAGGCATTAAGATATGAACCTTTCAATATCTCTCTTTATGCCACCAAACAATAATTACTCTTTCAATTATCTAAACAACTTTTTTATTTTTGGAACAATAAAGAATGATGAACTACAAGATTCCATTAATAGATCTTTTTTAAAATAAGGAATCAATAGAACACATAAATGATTCATGAACCATATCTGTTCATCAAAATCATGTTCAATTTTGGAACATTTCTAGCATTCTTTTGTATCTATACATCTTCCCACTACACCACTTTGATCATCATAAGGATATATATTTCAACACTCATTTGAGAAATATATGTTTCCCCCACTATTAATAATTTTTATATCTATACTTTTCATATATAGAAGTACTAGAAATTGCTTTCCATATCATGGAAAGAAAATATGATCGTTTCATCAAAAATCAACATCCAGAATTTCACTTTCTCAAGGAAGTAATGTATTGAGAATTTATAATATTTAATCTTCTCTAACCATCTTCCCTAAAAATTGTTAAACTTATTTTATGCAAATATATACTTAAATCTATTATAATAATTAGATATATGATAGCTATCTCAAAAATATAATTCATCTATATCTTTATTGAAAAAATCCCCATATAAAATTCGAAATCACTATTTAGGTATTTTTCTCATGGACTGTCAATATCTTGATGCATTTGTTATCAATATATAAAATTGCATGATATTTCATCTCAATCCCTTTATAGATGCATCCTTGTGGATTACAAACCCTTTTCTCTTATAGGGTTATCACAACCCACCTTAACCAAGATGAGGGAAGACACATCAGATTTCTAGACCCTTCCTTCTTCAAGTTAAAGGAGAGATAATGACCCATGAGACCCGCCTTCAACAGGTCCCGGAGTGGCAACTAGCAAAAATGGTATAGAATCAAACACAAGATGCAAGGCATTTCCCTTTTTCTTTAATAGGATCAGGACATATGACAGTAAATCCCAACAACACCAAAAGTGGAAGTACATGTAAATCCAAAACAACCCAGCCTCATATACATGTCCCAAAAGTTAATGATAAAAATGTTAAAAAACCACAAAAAGAAGTACCAAAAGAATGAAAACAGCAACAACAATTGTCCCAACGTCCGAGCTAGTATGGCCCCGCACAATCCCTGAAGTCCTCTTGGAAACCTGAAAGTAGTTTTATATACATAGGGTGAGTAAACAAGTATACTAATTAGGGAAAAACAAAGACTTTAGTGCAGAAGTGGGGAGGCATTCTAATGTCCAGTGGAAAAGAGATTACCAAAGTGCCTAGCAAGGAAAACAATTCACCCAAGCCTCACCAAGGCACACTCCCCAAATAACGCAAGAAAAGTGATAAGTAATAATAGCACATCGATATTTGTGTACCATACACCACTTTCCCACTGGTTATTGATGACATACTACGCATCAAACCAATCTCACCATTTTCACCACAGTCCCACTACCACACCCCTCCCGCACACACTGGGGCCACAACCACACATCCTGGCCACAAACACCCGGGCCACAACCAACATCCCGCCCGAAAACACCTTGGCCACAACCACCATATGCAAACACGCCCGCAAACACCTGGGCCAGAACAACTAATGCCACACCCGAAGAAACCTGGGCCTCATCCCAAAGACTCTTGGGAAACAACCTGCCCGCACACACCTGGGCCGACCACCACAACTACCATGCCTGAAGAATCTTGGGCTATAATGGACCTCAGTCCATTACAGCCTGCCCGATGTGTCTTGGGATATTCGAGAAAGGTAGTACAAAAAGAGTTAATAACCATCCACTCATAGGAGTGTTGGGAAAAACACCCCCCCCATTAAATGGGGGTGTTTGGAACTAAGTGATCAACTTGGGAGGGTAAGAATAAGAAACATAAGAACTACAATTATATGTATAGGTAACTAGAACTCATCCCAACCTAGGGTATCCAAAGAAAACCTAAGCACAAAAACACTTGTTACTATTCATTAACAAAAGAAAGGCCCAGCACTCACGGACAAGACACAACTCATTCCCAAAACCAATTCATCATTTAAACCACTCTTCTTTTCATGTTCAAGTGATCCCATTTAGGTTAATTCTGCACTACTGGGGAAATAACAGGAATAAACACATGCCAGAGAATGAGAAACACCCAAAGAGAAATTTATCCATTCAAACCCGGTTCTCTTGTAATGTCACATGAACAAAAGGGATCCATGTGATCCCTCAATTTACTGGATCCAAACCAATCCTCGAGATACAGGAATAAATAGCTTCAGATTCACAACTAACAACTGTTCCACAATAGAGGATCCCATCCTCATCCATGTCACCCATAACCATTGATCAGAACAAACAGACATTCCACCAAGACAGAGCAAGGATGTTTATAGACTCAAGTACATCATTCAATAAGTTTTCTTCTTTTTGTTTGGTTAACCGGGGTGATCACACAAGGATTGTTGTTTATTGGACATTCATTTAGTCAGCCGAGTTTACGTGATTAACCAAAATTCTCATATTGGAGGCAATCAAGAATCACATGATAGGAGGGTTCATTAGTGTGCAAGGAAAGACCACCAACGACCATGATTTTTAGTGACCATAAGCCTGTACAATTCACAACACATAATAAAGAATAAGAAATACAAAAGAAAACATCGATCACACCCCCATTCATTCCTTAAAAGTCCATATGTTATCTTTATTAATGTTTGGTTTCATCTGTCCCACATAAACAAAATCACACCCACCCCACATGATATAAAGTAAGAGAGAAGAAGGAAAACCCTACTTGATTGATTAAGGATTGAATTTTTTCTCCACACGCCAAGAACTACGGATGTGCAACTTGTAGGAGAGAAATTTCGGGGACTCCAAGGATGATCAGAAAGGCTTTGGAGTAGGAGCACCATAAGCCTCGAGAAGGAGGGAATCCAAGAGCACCAGGGAGAAGAAAGAAATCCAGCCATGAAGGGGAAGGAAGAATCTCTAGCGTGATATGAAGACGAGATTCTATAGTTTCAAGATATGGAATTTTGAACCGCTTTCAAGTAAGATCATGGTTTACTATGCGGTTGTGATGTTACCCATGATTGGATTAATTCATATTTAATTATTCTCATTGGGGTGGCGGCATAATGGTTGTGCGTTAAACCATTTCTTTTAAATGGAGGAAAACGTGCAACGGGGGAGGAACTAGAAGGTATGGGGAAAGGGTTTGACAGAGAGGAAAAAACACATGTTTTGGTAATTTTAACGTTTTCCCAACTCTTGGTTGATTGTTGATATATTTTATGGTCTTTAAATGGCTTTGAATGGGGGTATTAAATAATTTTTATGTCAAAAGATATGTTGCAGGAGAAGAAAAAGTCAGAAATTGGAAAAATAACGAAAACCACCCGGTGAGGACACGGTGCCACCATCATGGTGCCACACTCATGGTGCCACCATCACGGTACCCCCGTCACGGTGCCACTTTGACCGGTGCCACCATTTCGATGGAGCCATGTTACGGTAATGTAATGGACCAGGCGGGTCCAGTCCATTACAAGGTTAATGTAAGAACATGTGAGATGAAAACCCTTCACTTTTGTTTCTATAAATATTATTCACATTCATCTATCTAGAGGAAAATAATTAATCTTAATCATGAAGAGTGTATTATAAATCCCTGTGAAATTAACCATAATTTATCACTAATATAAATTAAATCTATGTAATCATTTAAGAATTTTCACATTGGATTGTTTGGGATAATGTTCAACAGCCTCTATTTTTACTGTATCAATGCATACTACCCCTCTTGATAATATATGACCCTAAAATGAAACTTTTGGTAGAACATATTTACAGTTTTAAAAATTTTCGTATATTTTCTCTTTCCATGAGGCCTCTAAAATAATTATATAGTGGTGTTCATGAACTTTTTTGATATTTGAATTATTATAATATAATATATAATGACTAAATTTTTTTGAATAAGGTATTATATGAATACTATATTCATTAGATCCATGATGATATCAAAGATGACAGAAAGTGTAACTGGAATTACTCTATACTCATAAAATCAATACCTCATTTGAAATAATTTATTTGGTATAACCTCCTTCATAACAATTAATAGATAATATCCATAATAGAGTTATGTTTTTTAATTTTATTTATATTTTCATAGTTGTTAAAAATAGTCATCAATACCATGTAGGGGACAGTTAAATGAATGAATCCATTATTTATATTTTATTAGAGTTTCTTCTAAACATAATGCAACTCAATCATATCAATTATTTAGGGAGTCTTTGATATAGGTGATGAGCGTGGTATGAGTTCTAATGTGAACTCATCCAAACAATTTTTTGGAAGACTAGAAAACTACAATGACTAGACTCCATTAAAAACTCACATGATATTTGTGTCATCGATGTTGAGTTTCTTCTCAACCAATTCATGTAAACAACCCTTGTAAATGGGAATCAAGAACTATATGATGGGTGTGATTTCCAATGGATGTTAATATTTATCATCACCTAGATAGATGATATTAGGTTTCCTTAGAATATAAAACATTAATTCTATTCTATAGAAATTGAAATTTAATATATTATAGAAATATAATCCATTCCTATGATAAAATGAAATTCATCCTTCTGTTGAATAATAAGATTTATTTGAAAAACATTCCCATAAACCTAAAATGAAGAAGAATCATTGACTCGAGATGTGTGCATCATGACATTAGTTGTTTTCACTATATAAACATATAATCATTGAGGTTGTACTGTTACACTCTTATAAAAATAATCATTTATAAAATAATATATAAATCTATAGTAAGATAATACATTAAAAGGTTTATATTGGATAGTAAGTGTAACTTTACACATGTTGTTAACCTACTACTCATTAGAAATAGTGATAACATGAGATTTACCATTTTCTATCATTAGAGGTTACAGACGTCGATCATCATCATTATCGTTTGTATTTGGTCTCTACTTATCAGACTTCCCAAGCTCCTTACATTTTAGACATGTGACATTGAGTGGTAAATTTTGTGGACTATTCTCATTATTTGAATCATTAACTATATTCATTACATTATTTTTCCAATTCGTTTATCTGATTATTTTCCTTTACACACTTACAACATTTAGTTATTCCATTCAGAAAATTGCATCTATTTTTTCCTTCCAAACATCATTCATGAAGGAAATAACTTCTTATTATATCCATGAGTTTTATAGTTTACATTGAATTTCAACTATAATTTCTTATCAAACCCATTACATTGATGGGTAACTAAAATATCCATTTAAAACATCATTGTTGTATGATCATAACCCTTTTTTAATGACATATCATGCTTTTTATGGGTGTAATTTATATTTTATTTGATTTTTACTTGTTTGGGTCTTATCTTGGGTGCATTTGGGTATAAATTGGAGAGTTTTGTAAGGAGTGGTTGGGTTGTATAATTTGGGATGGGTTTTTACAATGTTAAAAATAGTGTGTAGACTATTGGAATGGTTCCTATAGGGTTATTCAATATGTGCATCCTATGTGTAAAAGGGTTTCAGGGTTTTGGAAGAGATAGTACTAACCTAGCCATTTCATCTGAAAAAACGTGCATTGGAAAACAAAATTTAGGAAAATTAATTTTATATTCACTCCAAAAACCATATTAAACCCAAATCGACCCTAGATCTACCCCAATCAAATGTTATAATTTTTGGAGGCTCCCAATGTTTTTTTAAGGCAACCAAAATCGGTTCTTGGTGATTATAAGCTAGTTTTAAGCTCTATAACTCTTTGAGTTTGTGTATTATTCCCAATTAATTTTTCATATCTCTTCCATTATTCTCCCCTTAATTTGGAAAAAAACTATCTTATATTTTTCTGATCTAGATATTTATTTATTGAATCTATATTTGGATCTTTCAATCTATATCTAAATTTAGGATATCATGTTTTTTATCTTGGTTATTGGAATTGATTCCAGATCCACGTTCATGAACATTTCATTAAAAATTGTGGATTTTTGTTGGGCTATTGTTAATTAAAATGCTAAGATCTTTTATATTGATCTCATTCTATATTGATATTACACTGAAATAAATGATTTCCATCGTCAACATTATTCTATACTGTTCTTGAAGAAGGTGTTCTAAAATTCCAATCCCAGAGTAATGATTTCAATTACGTATGTTCAAGTAATAGAATCTCTATTTCTATTTAAAAATTGAATTTATAAATATAATTAACTAATTAAATAATAGTGAAATAATGATATTTAGGTATTGATTAATAAGATAATTAATTGGATAATTAATGATGTAAATTTTGGATTTCTAAATAATATAATTAATTCTTGGAATTGATTATAGATTTATTGAGATGGTTGATCTTATTTATTAAATTGAAGGATTAATTATTGGAAATTATTTAGATTATTTAATTATATAATTAATTAAAGGATGTAGTGTTAGGATTTTTGATCTAGATTAATCAATTAGAGAATTAATTAATGGGGATTTTCATATTAACCTAATTGAATGAGTTAGATTAATTAATTAGTGAATTAATTATTTGGGATCGGTGTGATGAAGATAATGAATGAATTGGATTAATTAATTGGTGAATTAATTAATATATATATTTGGTATATCGAAATTGAGTCATTTTTTATAAATTATTTTTGAATTAATTATTTCCAGACAGAGATTGTTGAGATTGAATAATCAACTGGAAAATTAATTATTGTAGTATTGATGTTTTTGAATATAGATAAATAATTATAGAAACCATTATTGTAGTTGTTATGAGTATTGATTTTATTTAGATAGAGCAAGTAATTGATGAATTAATTATGGTTATTAAATATTTTATGATGTAATAATTATTTGATGAAATAATTATGGGGTTGTTGTATTCAGTTTAATTATATAATTAATTGGGTAATTAATTATGTGGTTGTTGAATCAATTGTGTTGGAATTATTAGTTGATGAATTAGTTATGGGGTTATTGATTTGGGTTAGTTGGAATAATTAATTGATGAATTAATTAAGGGATTCTTTATGAATGTGGATCTAATTAATTTATTGATAAATTAGTTATTCTATATAATGTGATTATTTAATATTTGAATTAAATAATGAGATTATGAGATTAATCAGTTTAGAAATTAATTAAATTGAGTAATGTGATTATTACATTGTTAAATTAAATAATGGGATTGAGGGATTAATTAATTGATAAAAAAATTATTTTCAGTAATGTGATTATTTAAATATATAATTAAATAATGGGATTGAGGGATTAATTAATTGATCAATTAGTAAATGTGTGGAATATAATTATTTAATTGTCGAGTTTAAGGAAATAACTAATTATTTGATAAACTAATTAATGATAGTAATGTGATTATTTATTTTTCGAATAAAATAATGTGATTAATAAATTAATGAATTAATTAATATAATTAACGTGATTATTTAATTTTTGATTTAAATAATGATATTAATTAATAAACGAAATAATTAATTTGGGCAATGTGATTATTTAATTTTCAAATTATATAGTTTGATTTATTAATTTTAAAATTAATTAAGGTGAGAAATGTGATTATTTAATAACTGAATTATATAATGAGATTAATAAAGTGAAGAATTAATTAATATGATAAATATGATTATTTAAATTTTTATTAAATAATGAGATTAATTAATTGATGATTAATTAATGGTTGTATTATGATAATTTAATGGTTAAATTATATAATTGGGATTAATTAATTGATGTATTAATTAATGTGAGTAATGTGATAAGTTAAATGTGGAATTAATTA
Organism: Viscum album; assembly: GCA_963277665.1. Classification (NCBI taxonomy): domain Eukaryota; kingdom Viridiplantae; phylum Streptophyta; class Magnoliopsida; order Santalales; family Viscaceae; genus Viscum; species Viscum album. Next base: position 308,182,354 of record OY728166.1, read on the forward strand.
ACGGGATTGAAGAAAATAATTACATGGTTAATTATTTGAGGGATGATATGTTTTGATTGTTTACTTAGATAATCAATTGTGTAATTAATTATGATATATTAAGATTTTTTTTGTCTACTTAATTTCTGAAATGACTAAACTAATTGAAGTGTTTAATTAATTGTGTATTTAACTATTGTACTTTATGGGATTATGTAATTGTCAAATTAATTAATATTATTGATGATATTAGATAATTTTTAAATTTACTAGAGTTATTATTGTCATTAGTTAATTGGTTAATTAACTAATGTTTTTGAAGTTATTATTTAATTGTTTAATTAAAAAGTTTAAGTGATTTGATTTTTTAATTTTGTAATTAACTATAGAAATTAGTTTGATTAATTAAATGTGGAATTAATTAGTTTAGTTAATTTTAATAATAATTTGTTTAGTTAGATAATGAATTTTTTTTCTCAATTAGTTATTGAATTAATAATTTCAATGGTATGGATAATTATTTTTCCAATTAATTATGTGTTAATGATTGGTAACTTGGTCATTCAATTATGAGACTTAATTAATAGGGACATGGCCCTTCGTTTTTGTGAAATAAAAAATGGTAACATGGTCATTCAATGGTGAGAATTAATTAAGGGTAAAATGGTCATTAATTTGTGTGAAATAATGAATGGTAACATAGTAATTAAATTTTGGGATTTAATGGATGGTAAAATTGTCATTAATTTGTGAAATAATAATTGTAACATATAAATTTAGACACATGGTATCCCTCAAGGATAGTTCAAACTCTGGTAAGGGATGCAATATGTATTGAGGTTCTGGTTTCTATGAGAATTCTGATTTTTATGTGGTCAAATAGAGTATATTTAATAATTTTTCAAACTATTTATTTATGAATTATATTTATTCTTATTACAATGGTATAAACTTTTTATTGATTGGAATTATTTTTTACACCATTGGTGGGGTCCCACTAAGTTATACTCACCCCCTACTTGGATGTGGGAAGCAGATGGGTTTCGTGACCCATGTGGGTGTCTACAATTTCATTACTTTTGCATCACATTTTGACACCTCGCATGCATATCTGTATGAAATGATTATTTTTCAGTTTAGAAATTGTACATCATTTTTGGTTATCATGAAATGTTGGTATTATTTATGTATATAAATTTCCTCTATTGTTTATATATTTTCACCAATGTATTACAATAATAAAATAAAAAGAGGGTATAATCTCCCCATTAATGACTTACCAAACACTCACTGTTAATCAAAAACTTGTAGCGTAAGGGGAGGCCAGCATGAGGACATTGGACCAATCTGTTCGAGGCACTAAGGTGTCCCACCTAGCCTGGTATGTTATAATGTGGCATCATAGGTCCACTTATCCTTTTTTTTCTTTTTCATTAATTTTTTTGGAAAATTATATAACATACTATGATGATTCAGAGCTTGGTAATAATATCATTCATGGGATTAGAAACACCATTTATGGGGGAGAGCCCAAGTTCCCAGGGAGGAGTTGTTTATTTGATGTTTCTGGTTGTAGTTGAATATTATTTTAACTTAAGTTCCACACATGTATGTGTGATTTGATGATTGTTTTTGAGATTTTTCTGATTGACTCATGGCCTAGAATAACATGATATTTTAGTCAACATGCATCGTTCCATGTAATCATGATTTTCTTATGAAATGAATCATTATTTGAACCCATAGGAAAATCATTTTTGGGTAAGTCGTTGAACCAAAACTATTTTTTCATTCTTGTAAAATTTTATAGAAATTTGTTCTTAACTTGAAATTGAGAATGATTTTGAAATGATTAAATATATGACTAAATTGGTATGAGACAAGAAACATAAATAATGAGTTGGGTATATTTAAATAATTTTATAATTTAATTATTTATATTATGTGATTAATTAATTGTGGAAATTAGTTAATGAGATTGATTTTACCTTTTTTAACCATAACATAAAGGTGGTATGGTTAAGGGATGTGATAGTGTGTCAGTTTTGACCGTGTTGAGGTAAAAGGGGGAAAGACATGTTATTTTTTTGTTTAAACACCTCTTGAAAATTGTATTAATTTTATGAATTGAGAAATTCTCTGTATTGTTAATTTGGACCTTAATGTGTATTTTTTGATTATGAGAATCCCTTAGTTTGATAACATAGTGGTGAGTTCTGTGATAGACCGTATGGTTTTGGTTTAGTGTTGTGAGATGTTCATGGGTATTGAATCCTGAGACTATTGGAAAATTAAGGTTTTTTGGTGTTTGTAAGAAACAATAGTAAAGGATGATTTGAGTTAGTGTTAAAAAAATTCTTAGAGTACATTTCATTAGGAATGATCATTTCCCTGACATTGACATCATTCTTTGTATATTTAGAAATTTATATATTTAAACATAGATTCCTAAATCTGTTTTGGTCATATATGGGGACCCTTATAAGTTTCACTTATGAAGTGATATGTATGGATATGGATGGTGATAAGTATGCCATAGACAACTTATATATAAGAAACCAATGTTGAGAATGTTTAAATTCCATAGGGAATGGCTAGGGGGTCTTTGGAGGTGGTGGATTTAATTCCTTTATAGGTATTTATAATGAAAATGATATGTGCCATGTTTGAATTTTGTTCTTGCTTTCACTTGGGAATATGGAGTTAGAAAATGTGTTAGGTATGTTGTGCATGTTGATCTTGAGATTGATGCATCATTTGGGGATAATTTGATACGTGGGTTAGATCACAGTGATAAAGTGTTATACAGAACAATTTTGTTGATAGTTTGTGTATTATGGAAACATGGAAGGGTTCATGAGGAAAAAGTGGAGAGTCAAGTGGATAAATAGGTAAAGTGACATGATCATTTTTTCTAAAATGTTAGAGAATCTTGAACGTGTAGCTCATTGATGAGTTTTTATAAGGTGGGTAGACTGTAAGAACTCCAATTTTATTAGATGTACTTGTGAGTAAATCTCATGGATGAGTAGTTATAATATGGGGATATTGTAATATCTATCCACATTTTGGAAGATATATCATACCATTTTAGAGTTATTATTTTTCATCTCTTTGAATATAACTTGTTGGGGTCTTAATGTAGGATAATTTGTGTCTAAATTGTTGTGTTTTGGATGCATGATAGGGGTTTCATGGTTTTCTCATGTTTTTAGGGTTGAAAAAAGTGTGCATCATGGTCGCATGGGTTATGCAGGGTTAAAAAAATCATAATGCCTAAGTGGGAAAGGGTAGAACCGTTTCCATTGGGATAGTACTAACTGTGCAAATTCACCAAGAAAACCATACATGGGAAAATCCTTGTTGAAAAAATTGATTTTAGATTCTCTTGAACCCTCATATTAACCCAAGATTTACCCCATATTGACCCAAATAAAATCCTCTCATTCTAGGAGGATCCCTATGGGTTTTTAAAGTCTCCCAGCATCTGTTCTAGGCAATTTGATGCTTGGTTTTTAGATCAACATCTCTCTAGGTGTGTGGTTTATTCCCGATTGATTTCATGTATCTATTCACTTATGAATCCATTATTTTATAAGGTTTTAAACTCTATTTTGTTAGATCTAGATCTAGATTTATTGAATCTATAATAAAGAGATCATTTATGTTTTAAATTTTTGATCTTGGTACTATACAAGATTGACATTTTTGGTCATTCTATCTGAAATTTTTGATTTTTATTTTGTGATAATTCATCAAAAAATTGAGGAGTTGAATCATATACTCATTCTACATCATTATTAAATAAAAATTAGTGTATTCTATTGGAGATCATTTTTCATCATTGTTGGGGAGTTAGGTGATCTAAAATTCAAATCACATAGTTGTGATTTTAATTATGTATATGAAAGTTATTGAATTTCTAGACCATTGTATCCATTTTATTTCCAAATAATATTAATTAATTTTTTGAACTAATTAATTATGGAATTGAGAAATTATTAAATTTAAGGATTTCAGAATGAGATAATTATTTAAATAATTAATTTTCATATTTGGGGACTTTCGAATTTGGTGATTAATTATAGGATGTAATTATAGATTTATTGAGATGGTTGAACTGGATTAATTAATTTTAGGGTTGATTTATGGAAATGATTTGGACAACAATTAGGAATTCACCGAGGCACATCATCTCATGGCACTGACTCATCTTTTTCGGGTACAACATCTCATCACTCTGACATTAATTCTATTGGTATACAATTTAATGATAGTGTCATGCCTATGAATCTTGTGAATATAAAATCTCAGAATGAAGATATACATAATCCCAATAGTACTAAAACCACCATGGAGTTACTTATCAAGGAGAAATCTAAGACATCAGGAAGAGAACTTCAACAAGAATTATTTGTAGGCTATTATGCTAAACATGTTAGCACTCTGCCTAAGACCAAATAGGTTTTTGCAACTGAACCTATGCAGAATAAATACAATATCAAACTTGACTCGGATGTGGAAAGTGGTATGTTAATTGACGGTGTTGTACAATCAATTAGCATAGAAAGTGTCAACTATCAGAGGCTTTCACATGAAGCCGTTCTGGGAAACACCCTAGAGTTTGTTGTCCCAGGTACGCAGTGAAATGCAGAGGGTGCTAATTTGAACATGATGGACCCTCCACCACTGGATTCAATACAGCAACTAGGAAGCAAATCCAGTATATCAATTCATAGCTCTACCTCAAATGTTTTAGGTACACAATCTCTATATTCCAGCACTAAATCAGTAGTTGTATCTCATAAAAGTATTATGACTGTAAATGTTGTGATCTTGAATACTCAGAATGAGGATAAAAATGATACCAATAGCACTATAAACACCATATACATACATGTGAAGGAGAACTCTAAGACAAGTAGCACAAATAACCCTCCTACTTATATAAGTAGTCAGGATATGACCAAGAGCCCAACTAATTCAAAAAAATTAGAAGATCTACTAGACACAAGATCCCAAGAAACATAAAAATGGGAGTTCTAACTCCAAATATAGGGTTAAATGAATATCCTTTTGTGGAACTGTTAGTGTATATCCAACTCTAACACCCTCTCTGTTCTGAAAATAATGATCATCACTCACTACCCAATTTTGTTTGCTATTGCTTAACCTAAAATAATTTTCTCTCCCATGTTCCACCACCTATGTAAGTATGGATATTTCTTCCATAGTGATACTAAAAATTCGTCCGCGATTGATACTCTATGGATCTTTTTTCACTCATCCATTCAAAATGTAAATATCTTTAACTTATCAAATCCAGTCTTCACATGTGGTTTTGTCTTTTAGGGAACTCATATTATTTTCTCTTGTGTTTATTCCAAGAGTAGATATCATGATAGAAGACCTCTTTGGGATGATATCACCAATATAAATAGTATCACTTAGGCTGTATGGTTTATAATTGGAGACTTTAATGCTATTCTTAATTCAAGTGAGAAAATTGTCCCTTCACATGCTATGATCTCCATGAGAGAATTCAAATCCACTATCGAAGACAACATCCTTATTGAAATAAATCTTACGGGTACCAAATAAAACTACTGTAGAAAACAATACAATATGGTTTTTGCCTCCAAACTAGATAGAGCCTTCACAAATGTTCCTTACCTAGATATATGTGACACTATATCCAGAACCACCCGTCTGATGTTTCATTCTGATCATAATCATATTTTGGTCAATGTCTCCACTGACACTGTTAAATGTCATCTTCCTTTTAGATTTAATTATTCTTGGTTCTCTAACATGGAATGCACTGACATCATAATTAACTTTTGGATCCCCATGACTCATTGCAATGATACATTTTCTTTCCCTTCCAAATTAAAGTCTCTTAAATAGATTCTCAATGTTTGGTGTATCTCTCATGTCAAACAAATAGACAAGGATAAACTCCTCCTTGAGAATGAGCTGAACCTGCTGAAAAATAATAGCAAAAATTCTGACATTAGCATTGATTTGAACCATGAAATCCACATTTCTATAAAGCTCAATTATTTCTCACATTTATGGAGAGGATGATGAAAAAAGTTTTTCAAGTAAAATGGTTATCCGACGGGCCCAAAAACACTAAGTTATATAATTCCTCTCAAAGAGATTGGAAATCTTGTAGACTTCATGCCTCTTTAAAAGATGGTGAAAACATTGTAGACAATGAAAATGATATTTCCAAACACATTATGTATTATTTTGAATCTATCATTAATGGCCCTAATAAATACAAAGACATCTTACTTGAGATAATTTTGATGGGGTTAGCAATGAAGACAACAACATTCTTCTTATCACCCCTCTTGATAATGAAATTAAAGACACTATCTTTAGTTTAATCCATGATAGTGATCATGGCCCTAATGGTTTTATTAATGATTTCATTCAATACTACTGGGATATTTTTAACATTGAGGTTTGCAAGATTGCAAAATCCTTCTTCTCCAATGGTGTTCTCCCTCATGGTCTAAATGCTAAATTTCTCTATCTAATTCCAAAGGTTTACAATTATTATGAGATCCATTTGTTAAGGCCCATTACCCTCATTAACATCCTCTATAAAATCATCACAAAATAATTTCTAAAAGGCTCTATTCTATCACTGAAAAATTAGTTTCCTGGAATCAATTTGGGTTTATCAAGGGTTGATCCATCCAAAAATGCATTTTTCTTTCATTGGAGTGCATTAAAAACTTAAACAAAACCAATAAAGTTGGTAATATTTCCATTAAACATGACATTAATAAAGAATTTGATACCATAGACTACAGATTTATTTATAAAGTGCATCAATGTTTTTGTTTTAGTGATGCTTTTATCACTACTATCTGAACCTTATTAAATTAGGCCTCAATCTCCATTATTATTAACGGTTCTCCCAATGGTTATTTCAAGTGTTATAAAGTTGTCAGAATAGGGGACTCTCTTTTTTTCATCCTTTTCCCCATTTCTAAGGACTATCATAGCCAACTTCTCACTTTTCTGGTTGATCAAAACAAACTCAAACCTATCCATGTTTTGAGAAATCTAAATGCTTCTACTCACATGTTGTATAATGATGATATAATTCTCTCTCTTCAAGGTGATAAAATAAACATTCTCACCCTCTAACATGTCCTTGCGCACTATGAGGAAATCTCTGGTCAAACAAATAGCTTGAACAAATATTCTATCTACTTTGGAATGAATTTTCCACTTAATAGAAAATGTAGTATTATAAATGACTTAGGTATAAAAGAGGGTTATCATCCTTTTAAGTACTTAGGTGTCCCCATATTTTGGGGAAGACCCAAATCATGTCATTTCCATGAAATTTCCAATCATGTAACAAACCTACTTTCCTCTTGGAAAGGCCAATCCCTCTCTATAGCGGGTAGAATCTACCTTGTCAAATATAATATTTTCTATAAAATGTTTTTCTCTATTATGGTATACAATTGGACATCTAGTATTATTAAAAAAATTAATTACCTGATCAAAAATATTGTTTTAACCAGAAACACTGTGGAATGGAAACATGTCACCATACCCTAGTCTACATTTGATCTACCAATTGAGAAGTGAGGTATTGAAAATAAAATTATTAAACATATTAATGAGGCTCTCCAAGCTAAGCTCACTTGGAACTAATTCTACAATAAATTTGATTCTATCAAATTTTTTAAAAATAGATTTCTTCAAGAAAATTATAATTGAAACTCTCCCTTTCTTGCCTCCTCTATCTGGGCTTCCATAAAGCATTCCTTTTCCTCCATTATGAGTAACTCTAAGAGGATGGTCTCCAGAAACACCTCAATGGTCTTTTGGATAAATAACTGGTTTGGCACTCCATTAATTTCTAGGGTTTCCCTTGGTCAAATCCTTGAGGACACCAGCCTCCCGATTAGATATGTTCTTAATTTTTGTAGTAATACTCTTCCAGATAACATTATGAAGGTCATTGTACCCTACCCCTTCTTAAACACTAATTATTTCTTAGTTTGGGATCATGCTCACAATGGAATGCTTGATTCTAAAAACTTTTAAAGCAATTTTGTTTTGTAAATATGGAAGTGATTTTGGGTGGTTAAAACTTTTTGACAAAACTTGGATAAAACACTAAATATTTACGCTTAATTTAAGACTTACTCATAAAAAACTTCCCACTGATGATCATCTTCAATCGTCTATTTTTCAAAACTGTTCTAAATGGATCCTCTTCAATCAGCATAGAGAAGATTATAACGATATCTTTCTTTCTTGTGGCACTGCTTCTGCTCTATGGAATTATATTTTTGACATTTTTATTGTAGATTTTGGATGCATGGTTCTATAAAAAACTCAATTAAAGAGATGTGTGGATATTAATAATTCTTAACAAATTAGGAACATTTTTCTGGTTGTTGTCGCTGAGCATCACCATTTGATCTGGTATAATTGAAATGATATTATTCATAATAAATTCTCCTCCAGTATAAATTCCATATATACTCGAATTCCCATTTACATTCGTGATGCTTCTTCGATCCAAAAGGTTCACTGCAACAACACAGTGCACAAATTGGGAATCCATCGACATTTAATGTATTTACGGAAACTATTTCCAACCTCGCCATACAATTGCTGTTTTCTGGATTTCCCCTATTTCTGGATGGATTATGGTTAATGTGGATAGCACTTCCAAAGTAAATGCAGGTACTGCAGGTTGTGGAACCATCTTTAGAAATCATACTGGTTAGATCATTGGTTGTTTCTATGGTAGATGTGGAATTTCTCCCTCTCTAGAAGCTGAAATGACGGGTATGATTCTGGTCGTCTTTTTTTCCAAACAACATTGATGGAACAACCTTTGGATTGAGAGTGATTCAACCACTATTTTGAAAGTTGTTTAGAATGGTGTGATGCATCTTGTGTGGCTGATCATGTTGAGTCAATAAGGTTTTCCTTATGACTTTTCCATTCCATCTTATTTCAAAAATCACAAACACCTAATACTTAAGAAAATCTATATTTTACTTCTGTATGGAAAATATCCTTCCTTAAAGAAATTTACCCTTACATAGATTTCATTATTCATATCATAAATTGTCTAAGTATGAAAATCAGATTAAATTCCAAAACCTCGGAACCATATAATACTTAGAAATAAGATACTCTGTTTTACACTCCAAATCCCGGGTACAAACTATCATGAAGTTCCACTCCAAATTCTGGATACGAACTCTCATGTAGTTCAACTTAAAATTCTCATTACGAATTCAGATGATGAATTCTTATTATGAATTATCATTCCAAATTCTAATGACGAATTTTGATTATTAATTCTCATTATGAATTCCCTTGAAAAATAGAAGCTGAACATCTCTTTATTACAGACTCAGAATTCTATTTTGGTTAGACTCTGAACTTTTATTATTCTTACATTACAAACTTCAATTTTCACTTATGCTTACACTTGTTTTATTACAAAACAATGTCGTTGTTTCAGTTATTAACTAACCATTGGCTGAGTTACACGTGTACAGGTCCCTTCTAAATTCAAGGAAAAATATGACCGTTGGAGGAGGGAGCTGACCGTTGGAGTTTCACCTTTAAATAGGAGTTCATTTGATAAGAAGCCACAACACTGAAATGACTTTTGGAATTTTGGTGATCAAAACTTATTGAAGTGATTTCTAGAGAGAGAGGTTCTTATTAACTCTCAAAGATTCGTGTAGAAAGTTTGAATAGCTAGTTCAAACATTGACTTGTGCAGACATGCTTCGTGTGACTCCGATTGTTTATGATTACAATCGAGGGCTTCTGGGGATAGGATGACAGAGGTTCCAACACCTTGATGTTGAGGGCTTCCTTGCTAAGGAAGACAGAGGTGCCAACTACCTGATAGTTGAGGGCTTGTGGGGATATCAAGATAGACTCTGATCATCGTATCGATGGATTACCCTGGGGTGGATAAGACATACTTTATTGAAAGTATAAATCAAGGGATCATTTATCCAGGGTCGTTGGATACCCTTCTCTCTGGGTTAAAAGAGTAATTGTTTTTTACTAGTAGTTTTTACTACATTGTTTTTACAATGCATATTGTATTGTTAAGGAAAGTATAAATTTCTTATACTTCCTTACTTGTACTCTGATTTAGTTAGATTCTATATGCTTTAATTTAGAATATTAGATAATGTAAACTTTTTTAAGCTTCATTTCAAGAATTAATTTTCCAGAATTAAGAAAATCCTTAGAACATAGAGGTGTTGTGAATTTTGGTTATCCAAAATTTCATAAGGGATTTTTTTAAAGTATCCAATTCACCCCCTTGTATTTGAATCTCATTGTACTTATTCGATCCTACATTTGTTATAGTAGAGTATATCATACATAGAGGTATACCATCCTAACAATTGGTATCAGAGGATTTTGTTCAATATGAATTAATCTCATGATTAGATTCAAAAGATTTATTCTTTTCATAACATTTGGCATTGAGCATTCAGATTTATATTTCTGGATTCATACTTTTTAGGATCACAGTTCGGATTCACTTTTTGCATAGAGATAAAAATTTTCTTGCTTAGAATATTTTCACTTGTTTACAAACTTATACATCTAACAAGTTAGTGTGCCAAATATTTTCTTAAGGATGGCAGGTTTAAATTTTGGTTCTATAGACAACCTAAATCCTACTAGACCAACAATCTTTGATGGTAATGATTACAAATATTGGAGAGATCATAAGAATAAATTCATTATCAATACTGGGGTAGATAATTTTGTCATGCTTACGATAGGATACAAAATCTCTGATAAAGAAGTAAGTTCCTTAACTAATCAAGAAAATCATGAATACCAACTCAACTATAAGGTGCACAATACTTTACTTTGTTCAATGACTAGGAACATATATATCCAAATTTCTTCTTGTGAAATAGCTAACTTTATATGAAATAAACATGAAGTTACACATTTTCGTACATCTATAGTGATTGAGACTAAAAGAGCAATGCTCAGAGATGAGTATCATAGTTTTAATTTTCCTTATGGAGAACCAATTTGTAAGGTGAAATAGAGATTCATGACTATCGTGAATTGCTTACAATATATGGGAGAGAAAGGACTAGATGATGAATCCCTTGTTGACAAGATCATAGATATCATGCCAAATTAATGGGAATCAAAGAGAACTACAATCGAAGAAAACATAAAGGTTACTCAAATATCTCTTGATGAACTATTCAGAACTCTTCTTCAACATGAGACTAGAATGAAGAGAGATACTAACAATATATAGAAGAAAAATAGGAATGGTACTATTGATTTTACTAGAACATAAAATCACATGAAAGCTAAGACTCCTGAGAGGGTTACTAGATCGAGATATAATAAGGTTATTATCTAATCCGAATCTAGTGAGAGTGAAGTCTCAGAAAATATGTTAGCTAATCTTGCTCGAATAATGAACAAGATAGCTGGATAGATAAATTTCCAATTCAAGTATAATAATAAGTAAAGGAATGATATAAAATATTCAAGCATCACATTCTATGAATCTAAAAGATCTGGAAACATAAGACCTAATTGTATTATGCTCAAGATAAAAGAGAGAAAAGAGAGGCATTCTGAAAGAAACAGAAAAGAAGTATTACAAGTCCAAAGAGAAAAATGTTCTGAAAGAAAATGACACCGGGCATGCCAGTGGTGGTGACTCTTCAGATGAATCCTTAGATTATGAATCTTCAGGACAGAAGAATCTTGGTTTTATAGCCAGGATACCTATTGATATTCATTTTTTTATAGATAAGGTACACAAAGTTAAATCCTTGACCAATGTTTCTCTAAATGCTAATGATAGTAAATATTATAACTCTTCTAATGAAGAATCTTCTTCTGATGAACAAAATACATTACCTAAATATGAAGAAGATTCTAGGTTTACTGAACTTCTTGAGATTGAAAACTCAAAACTCATGAAAAATATTGAAAAGGAAAACTCTAGGAATATTATTCTTACAAAAGAAATATTATAACTTTCAAATGATCTTGATAAGAAAAATATTGATTTTGAAAATATTTCAGAAAATCACGAGGAAGTAAATGTTGAGAAGGATAAACTTTCTAATGAACTAGAAAAAGTAATTTCTAAAAAAAGGTGTTTTCAAGCCTAACTCTTGTTCAAACGTTTTTGAAGACAAGAACTTAGTTATTAAACTCAAATCTAAAATATTATTATTGAGGAAGTGTTTGTCAGACTTTACCTGAGGTAAGGAAAATTTTGATAAAATGTATTCAAAAATTTGACCTTGAAGGAATACTTCTGGTTTTGGTTAAACTAGTTCTAAACTGATTTTTAGTAACAACTAATTTGTTCCTCAAAGTGCCCCATTTTTCAATGTGGTGGTCACTGGGAAAAAAATTGTTCCTTAATCCAAATCCAATCTTTAGTATTTCATAAAGCTTATATCTCATAGATGATGTGGGTACCCAAAATTTTACTTTCAGAAATTTCCGTATCCAAGAAAGTTTTGATTCCGAAAACCTTACATTTTCATATTTTCAGGAAAATAGGGAAAATACCGAAAACAATACTTGGTACATGGATAGTGGATATTCCCAGCATATGACTGGTAAAAAAAACTATTTTTAAAAGATTATCAAGTCGAAAGGGGGAAAATTAACTTTCTGAGATAATGCTCAGGGAGAAATTATTGGTATAGGTAACATTGTTCTTCTTGGAAAAACATTGATTTCAAATGTTTTGTTTGTTAAGGGTCTTAAGAACAACCTCATTATCATAAGTAAGTTATGTGATGAAGGTAACCTTGTGAATTTTAGGAATGATAAGTGCTTAGTACACCATTCCAAGGAAGAATTTATTCTTTCTACAAATATGCAAGAGAATGTTTACACACTAAACATAAAAGACCTTAGGATCCAAGAATTAACTTGCCTAAGTGTAATGGAAGGTCATTATTGGTTATGGAATAGTTGTTTAGGAACTTATGAAAACTCTCTAAGAAAGGTTTAGTTAAGGATCTACCAGAGCATAGAATTGATTCTTCAAACATTTGTGATCCTTGTAAATATGAAAAGAAACATAAATCAATTTTTAAATCAGTCGGTGAAGTCTCAACAACTGATTCATTACAGTTGGTGCACATGGATCTTTTTGGTCCAACCAAAACTAGATGCATTGATGGAAAATATTATGTATTTGTCTTAGTTGATGATTAAACTAGATTTATATGGGTATATTCTCTAGCAATGAAGTCTGAAGCTTTTTCTTATTTCAAATGTTTTAGATCCCAAGTTAAAAATAAGAGAATCCTTCCATTGAAAACAATTCATAGTGATCATAGAGGATAATTTCAAAATTATGATTTTGAAACCTTTTATAGTATAAAAGTTATTACTCACAACTTTTCATCACCAAGAACGCCTCTACAGAATGGTGTTGTTGAAAGAAAAAATAGAATTCTTCAAGAGATAACTAGAACCATGTTGAGTGAGTATTCTGTAGCCAAACATTTTAGGGCTGAAGCTGTAAGTAATACTTTTTATATTATAAATAGTGTTTTGATTAGAACATTTCTTAATAAAAATCTTTATGATTTATGGAATTGTAGAAAACCCAGACATTCATACTTTAAGGTCTTTGGATGCAAGGTATTCATTCTGAATACGAAAGATAATTTACACAAATTCGCACCAAAATCTGATGAAGGAATTTTCTTAGGGTACTCCACAACTTATAAGGCTTATAGAGTGTTCAAAAAAAACACTTGTATGGTTGAAGATACAGTACATGTCAAATTTGATGAAACTGATCCTCTTGGTTTTAAAAAAACTCAACCTCCATCCTCAGATGTGTTTTCAAAAATTGATTATCACCCTTTGATAGAAAGTCCTTCTGATAAGGAAAATGTTTAAGAAGATATTTCTGAAGTATTTACCCTAGAAGATTTGCTACCCTATATTGATGAACAAGTTTTACAAAACCCAAACCAGTCATTTCATAAGAATCATCCCTGTGATAGCATCATTGGTGATGTCAATCAACCTGTAAGGACTAGAAGTTCCTTAAGAAATTAAGTAGAACATCTTGCATTCATTTCCCAATTAGAACAAAAAAGCACTGATGAAGCTTTAGGTGATGATAATTGGATTAAAGCCATGCAAGATGAACTAAATTAATTCGAACGGAATAATGTCGGGACCTTGGTTGAAAGAACTAAGGAATCTTCTGTTATTGGTGTAATATGGGTCTTCCGAAATAAGTGTGATGAAAATGGAATAATCGTAAGAAATAGAGCTAGATTAGTTACTAAAGGCTATAATCAACAAGAAATAATAGGCTATGATGAAACCTATGCTCCAGTAGCTAGACTTGAATCTATTCGTATTTTACTTGCCTTTGCTGCATTCTTTAATTTTAAACTTTTCCAAATTGATGTGAAATGTTCTTTTCTTAACGGTTATGTTCAAGAGAATGTTTATGTTGAAAAACCTCCTGGATTTGAAGACACAAAACATCCTGATCATGTTTTTAGACATACCAAAGCATTGTATTGCGTTAAACATGCCCACGAGCTTGGTATTATAGACATACAAGATTATTTCTTCAAAATAACTATGTTAAGGGAAATGCAGATCCAACCCTTTTTATAAAGAAAGATAAGAAAAATGTTTTGTTTGTTAAAATTTATGTTGATGACATTATATTTGGTTTAACTCAGCAATCTTCAACTGATTCTTTTGCAGATCTAATGAAATACGAGTTTGGAATGAGTATGATGGGTGAGTTAATATTTTTCCTTGGTTTTCAAATTTCTCAAAAACAAGAAGGAACTTATATATCTCAACATAGGTATATTAATGATATTCTTAAAAAGTATGGATTTGACAACACTAAAAGTATTAGTACTCCCATTGGTACCTCAAACACACTTGATCCTGATGAAGCTTAGAATCTAGGGGATCAAACATCTTTTAAAGGTATGATAGGAAGCCTACTCTACTTGACAGCTAGTCGTCCAGACATGATGTTTTCAGTATTATTATGTGCAAGATATCAATCCAATCCTAAGGAATCTCATTTAATGGTAGTGAAAATAATTTTTCGCTACTTAAAGAGAACCATGGATTTAGGACTCTTTTATACTTCTGGAAATGATTTTCTTTTAAAAAGATTTTTAGATATTGACTTTGGTGGATTTAGAATGGATAGAAAGAGTAAATCCAGAACTTTTCATTTCTTTGAAGATTCATTAGTTTCTTAGTCTTGAAAGAAGCAACACTCAGTAGCACTCTCCACTGCTGAAGCTGAATATATAGCAGCTGGAAGTTGTTGTGCTCAAGTATTGTGGATGGAACACACACCCACAAACTATGTCTTGAGTTTTAATAAGACTCAAATTTTGTGTGATAACACAACTTCCATTTCCCTCAATAAAAACCCTACACACCACTCTCGTTTAAAACACATAGATATTAGGCATTACTTTCTTAGGGATCACACACAAAAACCAGATATTATTTGTCAATTTATTAGAACACAAGATCAACCTGCTGACATTTTCACAAAATCCTTACCTTCCAATAGATTTGAATACATTAAACAGATGTTAGGAATGATAACCATGAGGTAATCCTTTTTCACTAACTTCTTGTTTAAAAATTCTCCTTACACTAATAAAATCCTCTTCATAGGTGGAGTACATTCAATTGTTAGTATAATGAAAATTTTTCGTATTCAGTTTTCCAAACATTCATAATCAAAATTTTCGTAGTCATTTTTTCAAAACTTTCTTAATCAAATACTTCTCATAGTTAGTCTTTCAAATTTTCATAGTGAAGTTTTCATAATAATGATTTTCGTAATGAAGTTCTCATAATATAAATTTTAGTAATTAAGTTTTTGTACTAGATATTTTCGTAATGAAGTTTTCGTAAATAAAATTTTCCTAATGGAAGTTTTGGAACTGAAGTTTTCATAATGGAATTCTTCAGACCTTAAATTTTCGTAATGGAAATTTTTCATACTCATAATTTTTGTAGTGAAATTTTTCAGTACTCAGAACTTTTATAATGTGAGTTTTCCGTACTTAGATTTTTTTCGTAATGAAATTTTTTCATACTCATACTTTTTCATATTAGAGTTTTGGTACTCAAAGTTTATGCAATAAACCTTTCAAAATGAAGACTTTCATAGTATGTTTTTTGTAGTTATATTATCGTCAAGAATAATATCACCTATTAGTAATAAACATCCAATCCAATCTGAATGGTATTAATTCTTTACTTAAGTTTTTGTAATCACATTAACTTTCTGGTAGATTCTTTCTTTTAAAATTTTTCGTATTAAAGTTTCCTTAAATTTGAATATTTTTGTTAAAACCTCAATAGATCGGATTCAAGATTTCCTTGTGGGTATGTTTTCTACCTTCATATCAGATCAAAGAGTTTTTCAACCGTTAGATGGTTTTTGGACGTTCAAAGGTCATCTCCATCGCTTATATAAAGGGCACCCCCATTTGGATCCCACATCGATCTCCAAACTCTCACATCTTGAAGCTATGCCTCATTTATTAAATCCCGTTCTAAATCTATCAAATCTCCTCGATTCTTAATGTTTGTTGAAGCTACTTCTTGTGAAATGTCTACCACCAAACCAATCTCAAAATGGAAAGTGTACATTGAAATACTGGTCCATCCTAACTTTTACAAGTACGATTCTATCATCTCCAAGAATATCAAGTTGAATGGTTGGGAAGATGTATGTATATCTTAGACATGTGTTTAAGATATGGTCTATCTGGTGTTACTTATAGAGTTCTATAAATCATCATGCTTCTATAAGGAAGAGAGAAGAGAAAAAGTTTCTTTCAAGTCTTATGGGAAGGCTTACAAACTTACTTACACCAAGGAGACAAGCATGGTGGGGTTGGATTATGATGGAGAAGCTGAAGTTTTCTCACACAATCTTCCAGATGTTCTAGGTATTTTTGTTAACGTGATGGACTTGTTGTGTCCTGGGCTTCATGATGTAAAGACAGCCATGATTTCTCACCTATCTTCTAATAATCAGATTCTTCAGCTATGGG
The DNA here is from genome assembly GCA_963277665.1 of Viscum album. Taxonomy (NCBI): domain Eukaryota; kingdom Viridiplantae; phylum Streptophyta; class Magnoliopsida; order Santalales; family Viscaceae; genus Viscum; species Viscum album. Next base: position 308,199,462 of record OY728166.1, read on the forward strand.
TAGAAGGTTTCCTAGTTCTGAGAAAGGGTGATAAAGATACCCTGAAGAAAAGTGATTTATATTTCTTAGACTACTTGGTGAATCTAATAAAAATTAATCTGATGAGGATTTTTTTAATGACAATCAAGAACATGAAGGAGGTAAATTTTTGAGCTCAAATCATCATATACGATGCCTTACTTTCAAAGCTGATAGTTTGGTGTCTAGATTCTTTCAAGATTGCATACATGTCTAAGGTTCATAATTGCAAGGTTATGCTCATTTGTGATGATACCTTGAAAAGGATTAACATGGACTACTCCAAGGAAACATGAAAGTTTTATAATTTTCTAGAGGAAGAGGCTGAAGCCAATCCGAAAGAGGCAGAAGCCAATCCGGAAAATGTAGAGAAAGCTGAACCTTCTAAGAAGGCAGGGAAGAAGAGGAAGCTGAAAGAAGTAGTTGCTGAAGACCAAATTCATAAGTCTAAGGAAACCTAATCCACACCTCCCAAGCCAATTAAATAGAAAGCATATCCAGATAAAGTAGTTTCTAAGTGGAGAGAAGATAAATAGAAGAGGAAGTAAGGGGAATCATAGTTTATATTGGACCCTGCTAAAGCTAAATCCTTAAGGGAAAAAATGGATGAATATCGTGAGAAGGTAGAAAAAGAGAAGAAGATGAAAAATAAGATGACTAATGTTGAAGTTTTTCAATCCCTCTTAAAATCAACAGAGGTAGCCTCTGAGAATATTCTTATTCTAGAAACTTTTCTTCTTGAGCCATTACTAGAGGCCCATGGAAGGAATTACATCACTCCGGAAAAATCCAATGAAAAAGAAGTTTTTGAAATAGTAGAAGAAGAGGAGAAAGAATTATAGGAAAAAGAAGAAGTGGAAGAAGGAATTGGTGATCTAGATGACTTTATTAAACAAGTAGAAGAGTATCAAGAGAAATAAAATCCTTCAGAAAAACCACCACTTCGAACTTCTGAGGCTGAGTCCCCATAGATTGTCACTTCGGGAAAGGGAGATGAAAAATATTGTAAGAAATATCATGACAAGGAAGAAGAACAAGAGAATGGGTTGTCTGAGGAAGAAATCTATGAGAAGCATTTTCTTGAAGAAGGATTAGAGAAGGAGAAACCAGATGAAGACAAAATTGTTCAACTGTCTGAAGGTGAGGAAGAATCTCTTGATGAAGAACCCATTCCAAAAGTTGATAAGGGTAAGAAAGTTCTTATGGAAACCCTAAAAAATATGTAATTAAGAAAAATGATGTTGGTGTCTCTTCAAGATGGAATTTGGTGTAAATTGAAGAAGAACAATCCCCATGCAAGGTGTCTGATTCAGAATCAACAACACTGGGTCATGACTTTGTTGTCGAATCTCTGAAGAAATTGGTGGAAATCATTCTGATCTTTCCCACCATAGACTCCAGGATCCAAATGCTTCAACATAGCCTAAATTAGAAATCAAGATATGTATCCATTGTGATGGATAAGTGTGTGAATATTGAGGCTGATCATAGAAACTTTCTTATTAATTATGATGTGCATAAAAATTCATGCAACAAAACCACTCATTGGTCAAAGAAATTTGATGATGACATGGTAGATCTTGATCGGTTTCAGAATGATGTAAAAAATTCCTTTCACACTGAGGATGCAATGATTAAGAATAATCACGATAAGCTGACCCTTGAGAAAAATTCTCATAATCAACCAGTGAAGGATCTGAATGGGAAGATCTATTCTATTGCTCAATGATGGAAATGGGAAAGAGATCTCCGGATTGAGATTGAAGAAATGCTTTTGAAGTAGGATGAAATTCTTATGCCACAGTCTGAGGCTCTGAATGACCAAGATGAAAGGATTAAAGCCTTAAAAAAACAAGCTGAGGAGGATCAGAAAGACATAAAGATGCTGAAAACCCTCTTGAAGAAGTTAATTTACAAGGAAAAATAATACAAATAGATTCAATCCGATCTTTTGTTTCATTTAATTTTCCTTGTAAAAATTCTTCTAATTATAATATAATTTTGGTTACATGTGTTGTTTGTATGTATTTACTAATGTTTCAGGTACTTTATTGTTTTTTCCATTCCCTCAAATCCTTTTTGAAAGTCACAGAGGGGGAGAAGGGAAAAGAACTACTCAAAAGGGGGAGAAGTAAAAATATAAAAGGGAAAAGAAAATTTCTAAGATCAATACCTAAGTAAGGGGGTGCATATTCTAAGAAGTAATTCTTCATTACGATGTTTTTCATTCCCATGATAATGAAAAATCCATTCCGGAAATCCAGAATACAATCCTTAGAGTTCCAAAGCCTAAGGAAGAGTTAGTTGTATTCATCATCATCTATAAACAATGGGAGTTAAGTTTTAATTTCAAAGTCTAAAGAAATTTTTTCCCACGTCACTTATATTATTTTTCATAAGGATGTTTGTGCTTTCCAAAATGGGGGAGATTGTTGAGTCAATAATGTTTTCCTTATGAATTTTCCATTCCTTCTTGTTTTGAAAATCACAAACACCATATACATAAGAAAATCTATATTTTACTTCTATAAAGAAAATTTACTTCCATAAGAAAATTTACCCTTACCTAGATTTCCTTATTCATATCATAAATTTTCTCAGAATTAAAATCGGATTAAAGTCCAAAACCTCAGAATCATATAATACATATATATAAGGTATTTGTTTTCCACTCCGAATTCCTGGAACGAACTATCATGAAGTTCCACTCCGAATTCTTGATACGAACTCTCATGTAGTTCAACATCGAATTCTCATTATGAATTTTGATGATGATTTCTGATTATTAATTCTCATTTCGAATTCTAATGATGAAATCTGATTACCAATTATCATTACGAATTCCCTAGAAAAATAGAATATGAAATTCTCTTTATTACAGACTCCGAATTCCATTTTGGTTAGACTCCAAACTTTTATTTTTCTTACATTACGAACATCAGTTTTCACTTATGATTACACTTTATTCATTACAAAATGATGTCATGCTTTCAGTTATTGACTAACTGTTGGTTGAGTGACACATGTATAGGTCCCTCTGAAATTCAAGGAAACATATGAACATTGGAGGAGGGAGCTGACTGTTGGAGCTTCACTTATAAATAACTGTTCATTTGAAAAGAATCTACAACACTGAAACGAATTTTGGGATTTTTGCGATCAAAACTTCTTGAAGTGATTTCTAGAGAGAGAGGCTCTTATTAGCTCTCAACGCTTCATGCAGAAAGTTTGAACAGCTTGTTCAAAATTTTCCTTGTGCAGACTTGCTTCGTGCGACTCCGATTGTTGCTGAATACAATCGAGGGATTCCAGGGATATAAAGACAGAGGGTCCAACACCTTGATGTTGAGGGCTTCCTTTCTGAGGGTGACAGAGGTTCCAACTACCTGATAGTTGAGGGCTTTCAGGGATAGAAAGATAGAATATGATCTTCGTATCGAGGGCTAACCCTAGTGGGGGTAACACAGACTTTTTTGAAAGTATAAATCAAGGGACCTCTTATCTAGGGTTGTTGGATACCCTTCTCTTTATGTTAAAATAGTTATTGTTTGTTACTAGTAGTTTTTACTACATTTTTTTCAGCTGTATTTTGTATTGTTAAGGAAGGTATAACTTTCATATACTTCCTTTCTTGTACTCTGATTTAGTTAGATTCTATATGCTTTAAGGTAGAATCTTAGATTGTGTAAAGAAAATTTATGTTTCATTTTCGAATTACTTTTCTGGAATCAAGAAAATATTTAGAACTTAGAGGTGTTGTGAGTTTTGGTTATACAAAATTTCATAAGGGAATTTTTTAAAATATGCAATTCACCACCCCCTCTTGTATTTGTATCTCATTGTCCTTATTCGATCCTACGTTTGGTATAGTAGAGTATATCATACTCATAGTTATACCATCCTTACAGATCACCACCTGTTGGATGGACTACATATGTACTCTTCACAACGTCAACTACATCATCAATCATATATATCCTGAAGCTAACATAGTTGCTGATGGTTTTGCAAATAAAGGAGTCAATGAAGAAATTACCTAGCTTGAAGAACATCATGCTGACATACTTCATTTTCATAATAAAGACTATAATATGTTTCCGTCTTTTATACATTTTTAATTCTTTTACTTTATATTTATAGTGTCCTGGTATTCTGGCCAAGCACCATCTTAAAAAAATTTGAGGAATTACATATGGGGTTTTTGAATCATGCTTTTTGGAATAATTAATTGAAGAGTTAGTTATCTGGTAATTGATTTGGGTAAGATCGAATAATTAATTGATGAATTCATTATAGGAATTTTTATGAATGTAGTTTTGATTAATTAATTGGTAAATTAATTTTTGTGATTAATTTGAAAATTTAGATGTTGAAATAAATAATGGGATTGAGGGATCAATCAGTTGTTGAATTAATTACTACAAGTAATGTGATTATTTAATTATTGAATTAAATAATAGTATTTATGTATAAATTAATTGATAAGTTAATTAATGTGATTAATATAACTATTTAATTGATGAATTAAATACTGGGATTAAAGGATTAATTTAATGAGGAATTAATTAATATGATGAATTTGAATATTCCAATGTTGAATTAAATAAATTGATTACATAATTAAATAATTAGTTAATGATATTTATGTGATTATGTAATTTTTGAAATAAATAATGTGATTAATTAATTAAGGAATTAATTAATGTGAGAAATATTACTATTTTATTGGGCAATTAAATTGAGAGATTAATTAATTGAGGAATTAATTACTATGAGAAATATGAGTATTTAATAGTTTAATTAAATTAATAGATTAATTAATTGTAGAATCAATTAATTTTAACAATGTGGTTGTTTAATTTTTTAATTAAAAAATTACATTAATTAATTAATGAATTAATTAAGGTGAGGGATTATTTTATTTTATTTTGAATAAAATAATTAGATTAATTAGTTAAAGAGAAAATTAATGGTTATATTGTGATTATTTATTTTTATATTTAAATAAATGGGATTAATTAATTGTTTCATTATTTAAATTGAGTATTGTGATTAGTTAACTATGTAATTAATTTGTAGAATTTACGTGAAGTATAAATTATACAATTAATTGAGAGATGATGTGTTTTGATTATTGATTTGGATAATTAAATGTATAATTAATTATTAGATTTTATGATTATTATTTTTGTTTAGTTTAATGTTGAATTGACAAAAATTATTGAAGTTAATAATTAACTGTGGAATTAATTAACGTATTTGATGTGATTAATTAACTGTCTAATTAATTAATATTATTGATTATATAAGTTAATTCTTTAATAAACTTGAGATATTATTATGACTAGTTAATTGACTAAATAAGTAGAGTAATTGAAGTTATTAATCATTTATTTAATTAACTAGAGAATTTGGTATGATTAGTTAATTGTTGAATTAATTAGAGATGTTTACAAAATTAATTAATTAGTCTATTAATTATTGTTATTAATGTGATTATTTAATTTTTGAGTTGAATAATGGAAATTTTGTGTTTAATTAACTTTTTAATTAGTGGTGTCCTTGATGTGGATAATTAAATGCTAATTTAATAATGTACCATTGAATGGTAACATGGTCATTTAATTAGGTGATTAAAGAGTATTAACATGATCATTCATTTGTGTGAAATAATGAATGGTAACACGATCATTCATTTTTTTTATTTAATGGATGATAAAATAGTTATTCATTTGTTAAATAATAATGGTAACATGTAAATTCAGACCCATGGTATCCCTCAGGGATAGTTCCAACTATAACATGGGATGAAGGTTGTATCAAGGGTTGGGTGTCTACAACAACGCTGGGTTTTATGTCGTCAAATATAGAGTATTTAATAATGTGAAAAAAATATATTTAGTAAATATACTTATTTCTATTAAATCTACAAACAAATTTATTGAATAAAATTATTTTAGACACTATCGGTGGTGGGCTACGTAGTTATACTCACACCCTTCTCGGCCTACCTGATCAGTACCTGAATAGAAATAATTATTGTACTATAGGTCAATAGAAAAGTACATATGTTACATGGATGAGTTGGGATGGAGCATTTTAGGGAACTAGACATGGATTGGGGCCCTCTTGTGTGTCTCCGGTTTCTTTAATTTTGAGTTCTATATTGACACATGGCACATACATCATTATTGAATATTTATTATTTAGTTTAGACATTGAACTTCATGATTTTTTTATCATGAAATATTGGAATTGTTTATGATTATATCATCCATTATTTTTTACTTATTTCATCTAGTGTATTAGACTTATAAATGAAAAAATAGGGTCTAGTATCCCCCTGAATTACTTTTCAGGCCCACATTGATAGTTGAAAGCCTATAGAATATAGGGAGGTGTTCTTGAGTAATATGAACAACCATTATTGGGCTCTAGTGTGTGTAACCTGGATCAATATATTATAATACTACATCAAATTATATTTTCAAATTTAGTTAATTACTTTATCGATAAATTCAATTAGAAAATTGATATTAAGGCACTAAAAAATGACTAACCATATAATCATGTAGTATTATAATACCAGAAGTGTTGCTAAAAATCATTGTCATATTTTCCTCAAAGGAAATGACATATTCTTCATCCTTCCATATTATCGCAAATAATTCTTTATACATTTTATAAGAAGAATATAAGGAATCTAAGTATTGAAAAATAACTTTTAACCTCATCCCATTTTATGGAGTAATTTTTGTTATGATTCATTGTATTCATGATAATATTCCACAATTGATCCGGGATTCCTTCCAAATGATATATATGCCAAATTAATTTTTCCTATTCTAAAAACTGGGGAATGAAAAAAAAAATTCAGTTGTTCAAATTTATTTTTATACGATTATTATATTGGTGGAACTATTAAAATAGGGAGGTTGTTACCTAATAAAGGGCTCAACAGATCATTGTGACCTCCTATACATATTTATAATCTCATTGTGATTTATATCCTGAGAAATTGGTGTCAACTAGCAATAATATTTGAAATTTTTATCCCATAAAATTTTTTATAGGAGAGAAATCATTTCATTATACATCATGTTTGGTTTGGAAATTTTTCTTTGGATTCCATCCATTAACTAAAAATATAAGACATATTATAAGAAATTATAATTTTTTCAGTCAACCATATCATCATGAGAAATAATTTATAAGACGTCTAAATCATGACACCATATTTTCAATATTTAAATCATTAGTTTCAACATAGTTAATTCATTTTAATTATCTACTAAAATACTTATTGATGGTTCATAATGATTTTTTATATTTTAAACCCATCTTCTATATGAGTATTAGACTGTGTGCTACAAGTCCCATATTCATACAATAATTAATTTTAGATTCCATCACAATGCACCCTTTTTAATGTTATTACCCCGTAGGGGTAATTATTCTTGTGTTACATCCAATTGTATTATCTTTATGGGCATGCAATTATTTGAAAACCACATTCTCTATCCTTCCCCCAAATTCTTGGTTGTTATCATATTCCTCAAAAAATCCTTAGACTTATATTTAAGAATCTCAATAATATTTTCTCATCCTTAATCCAATGGATAACTAAACTTTTCCTATTATACCAACATTAAAAAAATTATTTCATATATTAATATTATGTCTTAATAGATGAATATTCAATACATCCCACAAATACATGATGAAGGACCATATAGTTTATGTGCCTCTAGAATCTAGGGAACATGAAAAAATAAATTTACAATAGAACTAAATTATCTCCTACTATGTTATTTATAAATATAACCATACTTATACATGTACTACATAATACCATCCTTTATAACCTAGGTAAAGAACACATAAGAAAGGGTATCAATATATTCTCATTAAGGGTAAATAAGGGAGATACCAATGATCACATATCATTAGAATGAGGGTATAATAACATGACATTTTCATTTTAAAACAACTCCCTTCATATCACTTATTTTATCCTTGAGTTATGGTGTAATGTTTGGATGTTAATAAGAAGTGAATAATAATGGTATCAAAGAACATGAGCCATGACCCCATAAAATTGTCATAATACATGGAATTATGGAATAGTAATACGAATAATAAAAATAATTTCCATAGTAGACAATTAACATTTCAAAAACCATAATTGTCGATTGGGTTCACACTTCAAACTATTTTATCAGTCAAGGATCACTCCCAAGACTATTATAATTATTTAGATTTACTCCCAAATCCATCTTAATAGTCATAATTCACTCTAATTACCATCATAATGGAACAATTCTCTAATTCAACTAGTTTAACACCCTATTATGTTATTATTTATCTTATGAGATATCAATCACTACCTAATGAATTTGAGGTAGATATTGGTATCATTATTCCATAGTTAAAACGTAACTACCATCATGGGTTATAATGTAACAACAATCCATTATTATAATGAAACCACTTTCACATAATAAAAAACATTCATATTTGTTTAAAATTATCATAAAACCTACATTATATAAAATCCCATAAAAATGAATTGGTTTTATCAACATTTAATTATAGTATATCCCGTGTAAAAAAGCTTTGATTCATTAAAATTTCATAATTTCAACATATTAACACATTTGGAAAAGTGACAAGAATCATAATCATCAAACCCTCATAATCATAAACCATCCATAAAAATAATCAGGATGGAATCGTTGGATCATATCCCTTGTAAATCATATGTAACATAAAATGATTTCATCTTTTTTGGAAAATTATTTTGACAGATCATTTAGAACAATTCTTTAGAAAAATACCCTCTCCAATTTGAAATTACATCACTAAATTCGTAGCATTATCAAATTATAAATAAAAGTTTTATTTGAGTTAAACATGGAATATATTAAATGAATATTTAAATAATTGAGTGTTTCAAATTTTGGTTAGTGGAATTCATCCCCTATATGTTAAAACACATATTCCTTTCACATTTTCATTAAAAAGTTTAAATTTCCTTGTTTATAAAATCATAAGAAGATTACATAATAAAATTATAAAAAATATTAAATAGGTTAAACAAATTAGAAAAAATTTTATAATATTTATAGCCTTTTTAAAATGGTTTTTTAAAAAATGGACATGGAAGAAAATTTATTTTCAACCAAAGAGAGAAATAAGGTTAACATTTATTATTACATTATTTTGGTATCGTTAATTTTTTAATAGTGGAAAATTAATCGATAAAATTAATTATCTATAAATAAAAAATGATAATATATATAAGAGTTTTGTTAGAGGTATATAATTTGATTTGATTATTGGAATCATAATCACAAAAATCCTTTAAATAGTTTGATTTTAAAATAAAACCATTACCACATTGGTAACTTTTTAATTATAAGCCATGCGTGCGAATAAACGATAAATGAATATATATATCTAATAAAATTTATGAAAATGTTCATAAAATAAATTAATGATAAGTATATATGTATAAATAAGTGGTTTATATTTAATGTCTCCCACATAAATAAATTTGAAATTTAATTCCTTTATCTCGAGTCTCGATATCTTAAGAACACATTCATGCCACCTATAGTTCAAAAAATACTTTTAGGTTTAAAAAAAATCCTTTTGTTGAGGGTTTCCATATCTAAAAAATTCTACTTGTATGTGGAGAGGTAATTAAGGAATTGATTTGGGTGGGGACTGGATGAAATAAAAGGACATGGAAGTGTTAAGATAAGAGGAGAGAAGAAGTCCATTTATAAGTGGGGAAAGGAACCCTCTTGGAAACTACATTGAAATTCTATATGGAATCTAAAATGATAAATCCATTCCAAAGATAAAGGATTACAAGTGAACTAATATTAAATTTTGAGTTTTGATAATGTCAAAATAATTACATCTAATAGTATTTAGACTAGATTTATTTTCCATCACACGTTTGTCTTTTGTTTTAAAAATCACCCACTAATAAACTCATTTTAACCTTAACAATGGTAATTATATTTTTTTTCTATAACCATTAACTATGTAAAAAATTATACTAACCATATTAGTTAATATAAATTATTTAGATTCAAAATATATATTTTATTTTTAAAATTTTATTTCATGGATTTTCTAGATTTTAATTTAAAGTAAAACCTGCAGATGAGATGAAAATGTTGTTTTACAAAGAGAAAAAATTCATATTTATAATACTTTTTATATCAAAATTGATCATAAAGATGAATATAATTTTTCAAAATAAAATAATAATAAAATAACGAAAAAATGTTTACTTTTAAAACTATTTAAAAAAATAATTTATCTTGGTAAATAATTTATATGAAAAGGATTTTTAAACTGAAAATCAGTATTTCTATTATTCATTAAAAAAATTATTCTTTTTATATAATTCTCAAAAATTTAATGAAAATATTTTTTATGTTGTTTTCAAAAATGAATTTTCATTTTGTATTTAATTTTCCTTAATGTTTTAAAAACTAATTATTTATTTATACATAGAAAACAATAAAATATTTTTTAGAAAATTTATTTTCCAAGCATATAAATACATTACAAATAATTATTGTTTTTTAATAGTTATTATTTAAATAAAATATTATAATTAATTTTCATAAAAAAGAATATTCATATTAATTAGATTATTTTTAATGATTATGTTATAATGGTAATGTTTAAAAAGTATTTATTATACAATATCAATGTTCATTGAAACATTGTGTTGTGTGTAACACTAACTATCAAATTAATTTTTCTAAAACAAATTGTGTACAACCAAGAAAGTGGAAGATGACCCAACAAATAAAATAAAGCTAAACCATTAGCCCATGGAAATGACCCTACGACCATTCTCCAAACATTGACCTAGTGAGTGGAATCATTTCATAGGACTTTTTATCTCTGATCTAGAATCTCTATCTGTTTATCCTAACAAGAAATATCATTATCCAGTTGTATTCCCTATAATTTAAGTACATGATAATGGTTAGGTATTTACATCCTTAATATAGATACATTGAATAAATCATAATCTTGTGAGAGGGTTCGTTTAAAGCATAAACCAATAAGAAATTTCCCTTATGCGATCAAAATATCAAAATAGAAATATTATTAGGTATTATATTTGAGTTATTTATAATTATCAGAACATTATTCCATTATGAAATTCCCAGTAACACATTCTCCCTGACAACAAATTCAAGATCACGTCAATGGTTATAGGTGTGGATTTTTTATTAATACTGTACTTATTTAATGGGTTATTGAATAGATCAATCATTTTCTATGATTTATTTATCTATATAAAGTTCCAATATCTTTTTTCCCTATCATTTTCCCATCATGATGGAGATCTAAAAGTATTTCTATAGAGGGATTCATAAGGGGTAATCTGAATGCTCAACTAAAATATATTATTTAAAGAAAAATCTAATATAGATAGTTGTTTATAACAATAACCTTCAAAATACATATATTAAGATCTCAAAATATACATTACAGTTTTTTATTTTCACTTAGGTCGACCTTATATTTGGGGATGATAAATCATAATGACACTCAAATCAATATCATGCTCTTGCTAATGACTTTTCTAGAACATTAAGGTGAAACTATGATCCTGATAAGATATAACCAAATATGTTACTACATGAAATCTTACCAATTCCATAATTATTATCTTGGTAATATTATCTTTATCTCTATATCTTCTGTATTCACCTCTTTTTTATTCACAAGATATATGGTTTAATACTAATTTAATAAATATATGAATTTCCCCAGCCTTCACAATTTTTTGATCTGTACATTTCAAATCAATAAAAATTAGATATTTTATATCCTCATAATGTATAATATAACATGTTAATTTCAAATCAATGAATAAGGTACCCTTTTCACATTCCCAAAAAATTATTCTATTTATAATCTATAATATTTAATCAGAACCATTTATCCCCTCAAGAATATATTCAACTCCATATATGTTAATGTACACTTAATACTTTCTTGATCAATTTATATATAACACATGTATTTATAAAGATAATTCCTTCATATCTATATTGAATAAAATAGCCATTTAAAATATCAAATCTTGTGTTTGTTAATTTTTTTCATAGACCTTTAATTGTCCTTTAGCATAATCTATCACTATATCACTTTTAATGACATTGCATCCAAATACCTTCATGTATCACTATATATTAAAACCCCTTATCTTCCGCAGGTTTATCTAAGAAAATGTGATATGACTAAACATTAATTTATTTTTTTAAATCTTTCTTCACATTCATCTATCTAGATGAACTTGTCTCCCTTTCGAGTTGACATTGGTAGTGTACTAGACGACCATTAGAAATTATATGTAAATAATAAATTATATCCATCCAATCTAATAAGTCGTAACATATCAGTCATAGTGGTTGGTCAGGGCCAACATTTAATATCCCCCATCATTTATAGATAAATCAATATACCCATTCTTGACATCATTTGAAAAAAAATATAAAACGTTTTTTATAAAATATTTACATTTTTTAATTTTTTTAATATATTTTATTCATCCTTTGATTCATCAACAAATTTTCAATTTATATTTTCAACTTTTATAGAGAATTGAATATATAATAATAACATCTATTATTACTACCATAGTTTCTTCAATGTAATCTATAAAGACCCATTCCATTATATCCATAATGATATTATTCAAATAATAAGGGCAAATAGAATCATTATAGAGTCATAGTGTCCAAACTTGTATGAAAAGTGGTATTTTAAATAACCTCTTTCATAAAAATTAATATATGATATCTAGAAATAAGTTACGTTTTTTAAAAGTATTTAATTATTCATAGTTAGTCAAAAAAGTTATAAATATAGGGTAGAGGATAAATGTCCTTGATTTTGATGTTGTTCGATTATAAATAATTTATGAAAATTTGCATTTATCCTTATTTCATCGTAACAAACATAATAGCTTCACCCCAAAGTAAAGCACATGGATGAGTGAAATCCGTATTGATATTATAATAGAGAATATTTATTTGTTCATGGAACTCTATTAGGTCCATTCAATAATGATTCTTTGATATATATGTTACACTTGGTATGAGTTCAATTTAGAGATCAGCCTCTTGATGTGGTGGAAGATAAGGGGAATACAATGGAAATATATCAAAAAAATATAACACAATAGAATTGTAATTTATTTTTAGTTACACACCATTCATCTAAGATAAAAACCCCTTTTGAATTAGAATCAAGTCCCATACAATGGGTGTTATTTCCATTAGAAATTCATATTTATCTTCACTCTTATAAATCATCATAGTTTTCTTTATAATATCAAATTTGACATCCCATTGATATTTATTTTTGTATGATTTCTATAGATAATTAAAATAATTTTCAAAGACAAAACTCATTTCAATCATTGGGAGAATAACAAGATTTCCAAGAATCACATTTTCACAAACATAAACTAGAGAATAATAATATATTAGGGATTTCATCATCATTACATTAGATTGGTTTACTATAATTCAAAATTTAATTGTTTAAAGGTACTATGATACCCTTTGAAAATTATTCTCATATAAAGTAATAGTTACATTAAGATTCAAAAAATTTATTCGTAGTTCTTCAGTGGATGTTATGTTTACACTTCAACATGTCATAATCATACCCTTTATAATAAATATTTATCACTTGATATTTCAATTTTTCTCTCAACATTAGAGGATACAAATGTCGATCATCAACAATATCATTATGATTTAGGAACTAGTTAGTATACTGACCTTACTCATTGCATTTGAAATAGTAGAGTGCGAGTCATTCATTTTGTGAATATTTACCTTTTTTCGCATCATTATAGAACTTATTACCATAATTATGTAATTTGATTTCATGATTAACATCATTTACCAACTTAAATCATTTACCAGTACCCTCATGATAATTTCATTTATGTTTCATTCCCCACTACAAGAATGAATGAAATATCATATTCTCCATTAATTTGTACTTAGAAAATACTTTAAATTACATCTATTTGTTCTTATAAAAACCTTGAAATTGATGGGTATGGTTTATCTCCATTTCCACTAGTTTTTCCCATTGAATGATTTCTCCTTATCTAGTGATGCCCATTATGGATAATTCCATTCAGAGACATGGTTATAAGCATCTTAAAAACTGTATAAACATAATTTTAGGTTGGATTATAATACTATAGGTATACCAAATACGTATTACATAATTTACTCATATGTACTAATAGAATCCCCATCCATGCAATTAATCTTGATGAATCCCTTCTCCATTTCCATAAAAATAATATGTGGACAATACATATTGAAAAATAATGTCTTAAACTCATCCAACTCTATAGAGTAAATTTTTTAATTTTATAGAGTATTATTGATAACTTTCAACCATTTATATGATTAACGATACAAATTATAGATTTATAAAAATGATTTTTTCATGTAATAATAATTGTATGATGAAATATATATTTTTAGTTTTACTAATGTAACACCACAAAAATTATAAAAGAATAAAATTTTATTTGATAGTGAGTAAAACATGAAACACCATTCATAGAAATGAATTTAAAGAAACAAAAATTTATTATATATTTACTATTTTAAATAATGGAACTATATACTATAACATTTAATGCATAAAATAATGTGTTATCTTGTCTTACACAAAACCCTGATTTTCGACAATAACATGAGCTACACACATGACCGAGTTTTAGCTAAAAAATATATTATATAATCATTATTATTTAACATTTAAGTGATATACTAGTTGTTACATTGGTGTTTATAAATAATTTTAAATAACACAATAAAATATGTGGTGTATTTATTTGGTTATTAATTAATTGTAAATTAATATAAGAACCAATAAATGTAAATAAAATGTTTTTATAAAAAAACACTACTTTTTCCCCAATAGAATTTTATCATAATAAATTAAATTATGTAATATTAATGAATTATATTAATGAAATTTATAGATTATATTTTTACTATATGTTTTTTACACTAATATAATAGATTTGATACAAATAAGATAATAAAATCCAATTTTATGCATAATAATCTTTATGTTTCTAAATGAAGTAATTTCCTGTTTTAAATAAGATTTTTTTAAAACCAATTTTTCAAACATTTATATGTTTTATTTTTTTAAAAAAATTATTTTTGAAATCAATATATAAAAATTATCCTACTGTTATTTTTATAATTTTTTTGGAAAAGTTTAATTTTTTGACGATTACTGAAAAATAGAAGATTTTAATTAAAAACAACATATTCATATAAATTGTTTATAGTGTTCAAAAATATTTCAATTTATTTATAAATTTATTTTATATGTATTTATAATGTATTAATACAATATTGATAATATGACTCATTTTTATAATGAATCTATATATAAAAACATAGTAAACATTTGAACAATTTTATTTTAAAAATCTATTTTCTCATCCTTTCTCTGGCATTTATTTTAAATTATTATTTCTCAATTATTTTGATTTAATTTTTAAAAATAGATTAAAAAATTTTAATCCGAATAAATTATAATTCATAATAATTTAGACTTAACTTTTGACTAAAATTATTTAGAAATAAAATTAAAACTAATTACAAAGATTATGTGAAGAATGAGCTTACCAGGAAGCTAAACATAAAGGATAAGGGACCAAATGACCTAGAAACATGTCTACCACCCATATAATGACAATATCTAAACCATTTACCTTTTAGGACCTATTATTCACTATTATTGACACATCACATGGAAATGATTTTAATTGAATTGAGTCTTTCAAATATTAACATGTTTACCACTCGTGGCACTTATAAAAGCAACCCCCACTCACAATTCTTCACACCACTAAACCCAATTTGGTTCAAAAAATACAAGAAAAAATAACTCCCCTTCACAAATACCTATATCCTAGAAGATTTATATTTTTTTGAGTGCCATCATTTGGAGGAATTAGTTCAAAACCAATGAGGATACCAAAATAAGGTGTTTTGTTTTTCTAAATGTTTTTTATTCTATTTCCTTAAAAAACCTTTTAAATTTCCATTATATCATGATTATATAATGCATTTAGAATCATAAATATATGTATATATAGATTTTGTAAGGATATTGAATAAAAAATCACACTCACACTCATCAAATGGGTTATAAAGTCAGCATTCGTGTGTATAAAATATTATTGCCTCATGATCGTATGTCATTCAATTTTCCATTACCACATATAATGTTTTAGAATAATAATTTAAATACTATTTATATGTTATCTTGATGATATTTATTAACTATATATGATTCATAAATTATTATATAACGCATACATTCAGACTTCCATTTTTTGGAATATGATAACATCACTCGTGTGTACGGCAGACTACCGCCTCATAAAGCGATGTGATGAATTCATGTTTTATATGGAACACATTAATGATGGTATTGAATAAAATATGTTATATATGACTTAAAATTGTTTCTTTAATTATAATATATATATATATAATTTACTTTTCATTATTTATGATAAGAAAATGAAAAGAATATTCTTGCGTAAAAACAACATATTGTCTTGATAAACATCATATTTAATTTCCTATCACCAAATAATGTGTATTACTATAAATACATACAAAATTAATGTATATTTTATTTAAATAATTTTATAAATTCTACATATTGTTAAATAATTATCGATGATAGAGGAAAATAATTATAAGTGAAAACATACTCGAAAAACTAGGCAATTAACACCAAAAACTATTAAAATAATGAAATATTATTATTAATAATCATATGATGTTATAAAAATAATAATATATGATATTATAATTATTAATATGTTTTTCGTAAAAGATTAAAATATTCTCAAAACAATTATACATGTTGAACAATAATGTTCAACCGAATGAAAGTGTATTTTAAGGGATTTCGTAACTCGATTTCCTGACATTGAGTTAAACATCTATTCCACTGATTATGTCAAGATAAGTATATATCTGAAATGAATTTTCATTAAATTATATTTTATTTACACTTTTTTAAGTGGATTTTAAATTTATTGAATACTCAATTAATTTATTTACTGTCACATTAATATTTTGATCAATTTAAGGGTTATTTTCACAATATCATTATAAATGAGATTGTTTATTCATGAATATTGGTTGAATGAAATTTCCCGACCATTTCATAATAAAATATTGAATTTTCTTCACATATGTGTAGTAATTCAATATTTCATTTAATAGCAAAATTTTATCATCATTGGTACATAAAATTTGGTTTTAGTATTTTTCAATAAAATTTGATTTCATTTTACTCATCAGTCAGAAATATGTTTTCATAAAAATCTATGTTTTATAAATTATGTAATGACCTGGATTTTTTCATGTAATTTTTTTTCATTATATTCAATATTAAGAGTCCAAAAAAATTAATGGTTCAAGATTCTGAGTCCCGCAGTGCCCAAAATTAATTTCTGAACATTCTTTTAGTACGTTCAGCAAACGTGCGAGCGTGTATTTGTATCATTGAAACCATTGCTCGGAATTGAAATTTGAGGGCACCGTTGAACTCGCACCACCAATATTTTCTTATGGAGACCTTCACCTCGAACACAGTACATTGAGGGAAGAAGTTATTTTTTGGCCTTTTATGGGAGAATAAAAATAAAATAAAATAAAATAACTATTATTTTATATTGTTTGAAACCTCCTTTTTGAATTCTGGGGGTGGGGACCACCCGAACCCTTATTTAATGGTTGGAAAACCCTTTGGATCCTTTTAATTTATTGTGATAATTTATTGTGCCTATTTATTATGCCAATTTATTGTGCCAATTTATTGTCCCAATTTATTATCCCAATTTAATGTACCAACATTGATTTGCCAACAATAATCCATAACTCCTTAAATTTCCACCACATTACTCGTGGGAGAATCGTTGGCAGAAGAGGAGAGCTTTGGAGAGTTGGAAAGAATATTCTCCAATGAATAACTACTGCTAATGATGAACAGGGAACTGATGATGAGCCCAGATCGGAAACGTCTTGCGGAAGCGACGAACGCCGACATCGCCATCTCCTCCACTTATTCTTCTTCCTCGCGACATCTCTTACGGATGAACGAGGAAGTGGTTTTATTTATATTGCAATTTAAATTATCAATTATTAATATCCTAAATTAATGATGACGATGGCCTAAAAAACATGGTCATCATCCCAAACATAAACCTTTCTCCTCTTTCTTTTTATTCTTCATGTGTTGTTCGTGTGTTTTTCAATGCCTAATATTTATTAACGTTGGAAACACAAAGTTTTTCTAATATAAATATATGGACATAGATCCATCAACACAAGGATCAAGATTCTACGATTGTTAAATTTTTGGGCTTCGAATGAAGCCGTAGTGGACCACAGAAGAAGGTTGGGGCCGATACTCCGCCGACCGCAAGGAAAGAAGGGTGGCGCGTGTCTGTAGTGCCGATTGATGAGGAGGTCCTGGATGCTTGGAAGCTAAGGTATCTGAAGGGTGGATGGCCGTGGTGGAGAAGTAACACGCGACCGTTCCATTGGGAGGAAGACAGGGCGACCTTCCGACTGGTTGCACCAGACCGGGCGAGACACCTCTCGCAGGTCCCACGTGCCACCCAGCTGAATGGTCCGATGGGCCAATCAAGAAAACCGAAAGGGGGCCCTCACCATTAGGCGCCAACTCGGGCGGACTTCTTGCATATTGTGCCATCCCAAAGCGGGCCACGCCTAGTGGGACACAATGCACCAGGCCGCACCGCATCGGGTCGCACCACTAGGTCGTGCCGTAGTGGGCCGCACAATCGGGTTGGGCCCGATCGCCCATTAGCGGGCCAGACCGGACTATGGACCAATGGGACGGGCCCGCCAAGGCACATGCCATCTAGGCCAGAGCTGAAATAGGTAGGGTCGACCCAGACCAGGTCGGGTTGGCCCAGGGCAGGTCGTGTCAGTCCGACCAGGGTCGGATCGGACCCTGAACCATCTCGACACAGTTTTTCCTTTATGGCCATAACTTGTGATCAAAGAATCCATTTGAAAAACCCTAAGCGGTTCCAGAATCCTTGGATCTACATGGTCCTTTTTGTATACTCTATTGAGTTTTTTATAAGGTTGGAGTTTGGACGGGTTGGATCGGACCTCGAATCCAATCTGTCCCTCAGAGCAGAAATTCTAAAAACATACAGACTGAGCATCCAATTGACGCGCCGTCTATTTTGTTGGGTCCCTTTTGATGTGATGGACCTTTGGGATGTTTTTTGTGGAATTTAGGGGAGGTTTAGGTATGATATATGGCTTGGGGAGAAGTTCATCCGAGCACGATACGTACGGAACCCTGCGACTAGCTGAGACTTGACAACTGTTGGCCGCTTCGACTCAGAGTAACTCGATGGGACAAGTGGGGAGGGCTTATGTATGATGTGGTGGACCCACACTGGGGAGCACCTTTGTGTGACGTGGGAGACCCATAGTGGGTATCTTTTCTGTGTGACGTTCTATACCCATGGTGGGGAGTGCCTCTGTCTGACGCGACATACCCATTATACTCGACAGAGTGAGTACCTCATCAAGAAATGAGGTGGGCACCTCAGTGTGACGCTACAGACCCATGGTGGGGAGCGCATCTGTGTGATACTGTAGACCCATGGTACTCGATAGGATAAGTACCTTATCATTCCATGCTTAGTGGTAAGAACAACTATGTGATGCAACATGCCCACTGTACTCGATTGAGGAGTTTTTCTACAACATTCAAGGTGTTCGACATTGTTATTGGGAATGTTACATGTTTCTATCCTTATAGAATCTCATGGCTAGATATCAGCTTCCATAGTGATACTGTGTGGGTTATCTTCATAATTCTGTTTCTCAGAGTTGTATACCTGGTGTGAGAAGAGTCATTACCTTTGTGGTTTTATTTCCTTCTTGAAATATTTGAGCTTTGGGCTTTTGATTTTGTCCTTGTGTTTCCTCAGGACTGAGATGGGTATACTCGAAAACTATGGTATATGTATTGGCATACACCAAAGTAGGGTTGAAATTTGTTTTCATGATTTGTGGTTTATCCTTTGGAGATTTTGTGAGACCTTCGAGGGTATTGGGGTCCCTACTAAGTATCGTTCTACTCTCCCCTACATGGGCTATGCCCATACATTGTTGTGTTTAGTACAGGCGAAGTACATCGCTAACTGAGGACGAGGGTACCAGGATTAGAGGTTTCTCAGATCTGGACATTAGATGAGGCATACTGCAAAGACGACCGTTCAAGAGCTGTACCTACCCTCCAGGTAGGATCCTTGGTGGGTGTTCACAAGAGCTATTTTTAGTTATAATTGTACTTTTCTATTTAATTCTATTTTTCATTTTTACTTATAATTTTTAGTTGGGATTGTATTATGGTCCCTTTACATTATGTACATACCATGTTTACTTTAGAGTTTACTTTGTACATAGTTGGGTATGTTTACAGGTTAAAAAGGAAATGCCTTCCCAGTTTTTGGGAATACGCCTTTCGGTCCCCTGGCACATGGACGGAAGGCTTGGGGTAGTCACAGAACGGGCCCTGGTGGATGGGTTGTGATAAATTGTTATTATAGGAGTTTAGTTATACCAACGAACTAGGACTCTGATCTTTCAGTGAAATAATAGTGTTAAGTTTTATGAGTGTGGTTTTCAGTTCAGGAAGTCTAGTATTGGTACAACGACAAATGTAACGATACACCAGGTTTATGTGCTCTGATTTCCGACTCAATGCATGAATACACTGAGTGCCTATGTGTTTTCGAAAGGTTTTCTTTGTGATCTCTTTTAGTCTCATCACTAGGTATAAACTTAATGATAGTGGCACACTTGTTTCTTTTCAGGATTCCTCCACGTAGACATCCATCCAAGATTTCTATTAGAGTATATGATGAGAGCCCACCGAGTGATGAGGCTTCAGTGTATGAATGCCTTATGGAAGTTGTACCACCAAGTGGTGTACCAACATCACCACTACCCTTTTGGCAGCCAGTGCCACCAGCCCTAGAAGGAGAGGGTGTATGCAATCTTTAGCGCATTGCATGAGTTCCAACTATAGAGGCCACCGAGGATCTAGGGAAAGAATGATCCACAAGCGGCTGAGGATTGGATAGAGGCTATAGTTAGAGTTTTTTGACTAGTAGGGACACTAACAGATCTAATGGTGATCCTTGCCATAGACCTTCTTCAGGTAGCAGCGGGTAGATGGTGGAGCTTGATACTCAAAGTTCACGACAAGATCACTCTAATATGGGCATATTTTGAGAGCCTTTTTAGGGTTCAGTTCATCCATGAGACGCTACGCTCAGTGCATATACATGAGCTTCTCCACTTGTAGCAGGGTAGCATGATTGTGGCTGAGTATTCAGTGAGTTTCAGCGAACTCTTGCGATACTCCACTAACATGGTGCATGACCCGTTCATTAGGGCCTGGACCTTCATGAAGGGGCTCAGATGGGAGATTATAGCTTCAATGGTATCTCTCAGAATCCTGACATGGGAGGGGGTGTTATTGTGTGATCACACATAGTGAAGATATTCCTTGATGACCAGTCACTAGTTGCGTGACCCCCCACCAGACAACACGTAGCAGGGTCATCTGCATTTTGCAGAAGACAGATGACGCAGAGGTCCAAGAGGACCATACCTATAGGCAGATGACCGTATGATATAGGTTTGGTGGTTCCGGGCCCTCGAGGTAGAGTAAGACATGAAAGGATCATGCACTATTACTCTTGTAGTGGGCAGGGACACATGGCTCACGACTGCCTGACCTGTCGTACAGATGACCAGCAGATGGTCGAGGGACTGCCGAGGTAGAGACAAAGGATTGATTGAGGAGGTCTGCAGGCAGGAGACAGACATGGTATAGCAAAATTAAATGCAGTAGGTGGTGGGGGATGTTTTGAGGTTCTTCCGCCAACACCACCAGGTGATCCACCCTGACCACAATGAGAAGGTGGATAGGGGCGAGCTCAGCTCCAGGCAGCTGAGTCTTATGACCACGACACTCCAGATATGATACAAGGTACGATATCTATCTACTACATCTTAGATTTAATACTTATAGACATAGGTTCTAGTCACTCATTTATTTCCATGGCCCTCATTCGGAGTCCGGAGATTCCGATGGAGTCATTGGGTCAATCCTTACGGCTAGATACTCCTCCGGGATCAGATTCGATGATCCCCCACTGGTGCCGGCGGTGTGAGCTTACTGTTGGAGCCGAGAGATTCGACTGGGATCTCCAAGTAGCGTCTATGAGGCCTTACAACGTCAGCATGGGTATGAAAAAGTTATCTATAGTTCATGCTCAGGTTGACTATATTAGTCGCAAAGTGCAGTGTGTACACACAGATGGGGCCATGTTTTCCATCACCGCCAAGAAGGGAACCTTTGCAGTGTAGGATGGACTTACCTAGAGGAGGGCGCAACCGATCACACATCAGTTGGCTAGAATTACCCTCAGAGCGGTTGATGTAGAGATTCCGAGCTATCCTGTAGTGGTGGACCAGTACACTGATGTTTTCCCAGATGATGTTCTGTGTTTACCTCCTCTCAGAAAGGTGGAATTTTATATCGACTTGTATCCTAGGATGACACTGATATATTCATTAGAATATCGGATCTCTCCCATAGATCTTTGAGATCTACGGGTATTTATGGAGGACTTGCAGAGCAAGGGGTTCATTACGTCCAGTGTTTCTCCTTGGGCAGCCCAGATTTTTTTCGCCAAGAAGGCGGATGAAAATTGGAGACTATCTATGGACTATCAGTGCCTATACTAGGTGACCATGAAGAACAATAACTGAATCCCGATTATTGACAATCTCTTTGATCAGCTGAAGGAAGCACGAGGTTTTTCAAAGATAGACCTCAAATCAGGCTATCACCAGCTTAGATTACGAGACAAGGATATGTAGAATTCAACCTTCAGATGTCGGCCTGGCCATTATGAGTTTGTGTTAATTACTTTCGGCATGACCAATTCCCCAACAGTGTTCATGGGACTCATGAACAGGATATTACATACATACCTCAATCTATTTGTGGTAGTCTTTATCGACGACATCTTGATATAGTCAGCAATAGAGGAGGAGCATGCCTATCATCTGCAGATAGTTTTGGACACACTCTGAGAGCACCATCTTTAAGGTATACTCTTGAAGTGCCAGTTTTGGATCTGAGAGGTTCACGTTCTGGGATGCGTCATCTCGGAGGCAGGAGTTGCAGTGGATCCTGCAATGATCAAGGATGTTCTTTCTTGGGAGCCACCCAGAAGTGTGTGGGGGTGCAAAGTTTCTTGGGTTTGGCTGGTTACTACTAGAGGTTTGTGAATGTCTTTTCTAGAGTTGTGGTACCCTTATCAACATTGATGAAAAAGGGGAAATCCTTTGTGTGGTCAGAGAGATTCCATCGGAGTTTACAGGAGATGTGAAATAGACTGACGAGTGCCCCTATCATGAGGCTACCGGAGGAAGACGTTGGGTATATAGTCAAATCCGACACATCAGGGACCATGCATGGATGTTTTCGGATGCAGGAGTGGGAAATGATCACGTATGGTACTCAAAAAATGAGACAACATGAGAAGAACTATGGTACCCATAACTTGAAGTTAGCAGCAGTGTTCTTTGCTTTGAGGATGTGGAGAGATTACTTGATGGGAGAATGTTTTACATTCTACTCTGATCACATGTGTCTCAGGTATATATTCTCTTAGAAGGACCTAAACCTGAGACAATAGCATTGTCTTGAGTGCCTCTAGGAATATGACTTTGAGATATTCTATACTTCTATGAAAGAGAACGTAGTAGAAGATGAAATCAGCCAGAGGTCTGGTATACGGTTGATGAGTGAAGTGATGAAGCAGTTAGCAACTTTGCAGATATCCTATGTGGATAGATATGGAGAATCTTATCATCAATCTTTTACTTTCAATCCCCCACTCCTTCAACGAGTTAGGGAGGTGTAGCTTGGGGACACCGACTGTGAGGCTTTACGTGCTTAGTTATCCACAGGATAAGCACCTAATAGATTTTTTGAAGGTGGGGAGCATGTAATACTCTTTAGAGGACGTACTTTAGTACCAGTGGCACATTGGGAGGATGTTTTAAGGGAGTTCCATAAGTCCCCTCTATAAATACATTGAGAAGTGACGATGATGTACCAGGACATCCGGTGTCATCACTAGTGGCCAAGAATGAAGAATTCAGTGGAAAAGATTGTCTCTCGGTGCCTCACTTGTTAGCAAGTGAAGGCAAAGCATCAGGTTCCAGAAGGCTTAGTTCAGCCATTAGAGGTGCAAGAGTGGATGTGGGAGGTAATTTCTATGGACTTTGTGACCAGACTTCCACACATGTCTAGGAGTCATGATTCTATCTGGGTGATCGTTGACCGACCCACCAAGTCATCCCACTTCCTACCTATCAGAGAGCAGGGTTCAGTAGAGGGATTAGGATGCCTCTACATATAAGAGATTGTACGGACTCATGGATTGTTATCTAAGATTGTCTCCAATCATGATGAACATTTTACTTATCATCTATGGAAGGGGTTGTAGGAAGAGTTCGGGACACAGCTTCAGTTGAGTACCAACTTCAATCCTCAGACGGATGGAAAGACAGAGCAGACCATTCAGATTCTAGAGGAGATGTTACGTGATTTCTTCATTGATTTTAGCCACATCTGGATGGATCGTTTTCCTTTGGTGGAGTTTTTTTTACAACAACAACAATCACTACACTATCGGTATGGCACCATTCGACTCGTTGTACAGGTGACCTTGCAGATCACCACTGTTCTGGACTGACCTAGGGGAGTCAGCACTCGTGGGAGAAGAGATGGTACAAGAAACCACAGAGAAGGTGTAGATCATCCATGAGAGGATGAAGACTGCACATAGCAGGTAGAAGTTGTATGCTGACAAGAGACAGATACCTCTTGAGTTTGAGGATGGTGTCCATGTCTTTCTACGGGTCTCACCTCGACGAGTTTAGCAGTGACTTGGCCGGGGTGGCAAGTTATCTCTGAGGTTCATCAGACCCTTTTAGGTCCTCAACATAGTTGGTGAGGTGGCTTACTGCTTAGCTTTTCCACCTCAGTTTCACTAGGTGTGCGTCGTCTTCCAAGTATCCCAGTTGAGGAGATACATGCATGGCCCTTCACACATAATTGACTGGGTTGAGCTGGACATCGACGATGGGGTGACGTTTTCAGAGGTTTCAGTAGAGATTGAGGATCGATAGGAGTGGGTCCTTTAGGGGCAGTCGATATTGCTGGTTCATATTCGTTGGAATCACGAGAACCTCCAGGAGAGAACGTGGGAGAGGGAGGCTGAAATTCATGCTCAGTACCCCCCACATGATTCATAGTTTGTGTTGTGGATTTCAGGGACAAAAATCCTTGAGCTGGGGAGTATATAAAGACCTATATTTTCCATGTAATATTTATTTATTATCTGTAATATTATGAGTCCGTGAAAATTGATGGCGCGTGATTCCAATTCCCAAAGTGCCTGTATTGAATTTCTGAACTCTTTTTGTGTACATTCAGTAAAGGTGCATGCATGATTTTTTAACATGGAAACTAGTGTGGAAAATTGAATTCTGAGGGAACCATTGAACTAGAAGCACCGATATTTTCTTAAGGAGACCTTCACCTCGACCTCAATAGGTCAAGGGAAGAATTCGGTTTTTCAGATTTTTCTGGGAGAAGAAAAAAAAATTAAATAAGACAACTTTTATTTTATTTTGTTTGAAACCTCCTTTTTGAATTCTAGTGGTGGGGACCAACCGAACCCTTCTTTAATGTTGGTAAAACCCTTGTGATCTATCCAATTTAATGTGCTGATTTATTATTCTAATATATTGTTCCAATTTATTGTGCCAATTTAATGTACCAACATTGATGTGACAACATTAATCCTTAACTCATTAAATTGGAACCACACCTCTTGCAGGAGAATCTTTGGCAAAAGAGAAGAGCGTTGGAGAGTTATAAAGAACATTCTACAATGAAGAACCACTCCCAACGAAGAATGAGGGACCGACGCTAAGCCCAGATCGGAAGCGTCTTGCGGAAGCGATGAATACCGAAGTCACCATCTCATCGACTTTGTCTACTTCCTCACAACATCTCTTATGAGAGAACGAGGTAGGGGTTTTATTAATGTTTGAATTTTATTTATTGATTCTTTTTAACCTAAATTCATGATGATGATGGAAAAATTAACATGGTCATCATTCCACATATAAACCTTTCTCCTCATTCATTTTATTCTTCTTGTGTTCTTCATGTGTTATTCAATGCCTAATATTTATTGATGCTTGAAACACTGAGTTTTTTTTGCGATATATGGAAATAGAGCTCTCGACGCAGGGATCACGAATATATGATTGTTTAATTTTTCAGGCTTGGAACGAAGCTGTATTGGATCGTGGAAGAAGGTGATGGATGGAACCTGGCCGACCGCAAGAAAAGATGGGTGACTTGGGTCTACACAGCCGGCTGATGAGAGTTCGTAGCCCGTTAGCCACAACGGGGCAGTGTGGTAGCCGACAACAGGTCGGCCGCATGGCGAAGCGGCGACACACATCCGTGCCGCCGATGGAGTAGGGGGTCGTGACTGCTTGGTCGGGGAAGAGGCCGAATCGTGGATGACCTTCTGGCCGGCCGTGGTGGAGCAGCGGCGTGCAACCGCACCACTGAAAGGAAGACCAGTCCTCTTTCCGGCATACCACATCAGACCAAACGGGACCGCACTGGCAGCCCCCGCATGCCACCTAGCTGAACAATCTGAAGAACCATTTTAGATAACCGGATGGGGGGAGCTCCCCCTTCGGTGCCAGCTCAGGTGGACAACATGCCCAGTGGGCTGCACCGTAGCGGGCCGCACCAACGGTCCGTGGCAATGGGTCGTGCCAGCGGGTTGGGCCCAATCTCCCCTTCACAGGCCAGGCCGGACTACGGCCCAGTGGGCCAATCCCACCATGATATAGGCTATCTAGGTTGGAACTAGACTAGGTAGGGTTGAACTGAACCAGGTTGGGTTGGTCCGGGTGGGTCCGACCGAGGTCGTACTGGTCCCGGGCCCATCTAGATCGAGTTTCTCCTTTTTAGCCATAACATATGATCCGGACGTCCGTTTGATGAACCATTAGTGGTGCTGGAATAATTGGATAGAGACGGTCCTTTTTTCATATACTCCACTTGAGTTTTGTATACGGTTGGAGTATGGCTGGGTTGGATAGGACCACAAATCCATATGGGGCCTCAGAGCGGAAACACTAATAACTTACAGACAGGGCATCCGATTGACGCGTTGTCTGTTGCGTTGAGTCAATTTTTGACATGATGGACCTTTGGGATACTTTTTCATGGAACATAGGGGTGGTTGAGGTTTTATCTATGGCTTGTGGATATGTTCTTCCAAGCACTATATGTACAGAACCATGCGACTGGCTGAGACATGGTGACTACTGACCATTTCGACTCGGAGTGACTCGACAAGCTCAGTGGGGAGCACCTCTGTGTGACACGACATAACCACGACGTGAGATCCTCAGTGTGACGCGACAGACCCAGAGTGGGGAGTGCCCCTATGTGATGCGGTAGACCCAGGGTGGGGAGAACCTCTGTGTGACGCAGCAGACCCACGGTACTGGAAAGGAGGAGTAACTTTGTAGTCCAAGGTAATTGGGATGCACCTCTGTGTGATGCAGGAGGCACACTATACTCAATAGAGGAGAAGTTCTCTAGAAGCTAAGGTGTTTGACATTGTGATTGGGAATGTTACTTGTAACAATCCCTAGAGAATCCTGTGGATCGCTATCACCTTCCATAGCGATCATGTGTGGGTTAGCATTATAATTCTGTTTCACAGAGTTATATACCTGGTGTGAGCTGAGTCTTTACCTTTTTTTATTCTTTCCTTCATGGAACAGTTGAGATTTTGGATTTTGAGTTGGACCTTTTGTTTTCTCATCATTGATATGGGTATACTTGACAATATAGGTATATGTATGAGAATACACATACGTATGGTTTACAATGGTTTTCATGCCTTTGGGTTTATCATTTGTGGATTTTGAAAATACTTTCATGGGTCTTGGGGTCCTTACCGATTATCATTATACTCTCCCCTGCACGGGCTATGACTACACCTTAGTGTGTTTGGTGCAGACGATAGACAACACTGAATGGGGAAGAGGGTACTAGGACTCGTGGTAGCTCAGAGGTGGACATTAGATGAGGTGTACTGCAGAGAAGACCATTCGAGAGATGTACCTAACCTTCAGGTAGGATCCTTGGAGAGAGTTCACACGAGTTGTTTTCAGTTATACTTGTATTTTTCAGTTTTACTTGTACTTTTTAGTTGTTCTTGTATTCTGGACCCTTTACTTTTTTTGTACACACCCCGTTTACATTATAGTTTACATTGTGCTTAGATGTGTAAGTTCACAGGTTTAAAAGTGAATGCCTTCCTAGTTTTAGAGAATACGCCTTTCTGTTCTAGTCGCCATCCCCTGGTATATGGATGGACGACTTGGGGTAGTCACAGCATGGGCCCCAGGGGACGGGTCGTGAAATATTAGTTCTAATAAAATTTAACATTTTAAAAAATATTTATTGGAGTAATTTTAAATTGTTTTTACTCATTAAAAAAAATTCAAAAGTACTATTTATTAGTTTTTAAAAACAATTACCAATATTCTTTTATCGAGAAAGTGAACAAAAAATATTATTTTACCTTATACATCATGAATGGAATTTTATATTTTCATGACAATGACAATGTTTCCATGTTTATTTTTATCTTTTCAATGGCTATTTTCGATAAATATGTTTTGAAAAATCATTTCTAACATTTTATTTTATAAATGTTTTTTTCAAATAAATTGATATTTAAAAAAAATATAATGAAAATGTTATTTTATAAAAGAATAATTTAAAGAACTTTTATGGTTTTATTAATCAATAACATAATTTTTTTTTCTTATTCCAATTTATATTTATTTTATCAATACTATTGTTAACCATTCTATGGATGGTTTATCATCATTTTGACTAAGTGAAGTATTAACATTCGATTCCATGACTCATTATTTTATTCAATAACATTTCCATGATATGTTAACATTCTAATGAAAATTAGACATTAAATATCCACATAATATTTATATTATTTATCTTTTATATTCTTATTGATAAATATATATCTCATTTTTACATTGGGTTTTTACATTTAATGTTATTTGATTAATTGGAGAAATATCGATGAATATATATCATTTACTCAATACTAATATTGAATAAGGCACATTAATTATGAATTAAATTGATTATTCAATATATGAGGAATTATTTAGAAAGGTATGACATGGGTTGGGGTCCATTTAAATAATCCACATGATGAATTGGTAATATCATGATATGAACCCAATTGGATCCAATCTCATCATTTTTGTAACCAAGAATGTTCTAAACTATCTCGTGAAAGGTGTTGACCTTTGTATATTTTGAACCAAATTGTGTATGGTCTTGATGTTAAAGGGTTCAAGTAACTTGGAAACTAGATTTAAAAAATTTATCAAATTCATTCATTTAGAATTAATTTATTATTATCCATGATACTTTTACTGTGGGAAAACCTATAGAAGAATTTAATTCTCAGTTTATTTAATAATGTTATATATTTTTGTTTATATATCGTTCCATATTGATTAAAATATACATTATAATGTTATTCATGTTATTTAAATTTAATGTGATTCAGTTATTTATCATTCCATGTAATTTTCACAATTCCATATCAGTTTATTGATTAAATGGAATTTGTGTTATGTTGTCTACCAAGCCATATTGATTATTATCATGGATTCATTATTGCATTTTTTGTACATAACCCTCACAATGAATTTGACACAACCCATATTTTTTTATTTTACATATGATTCCATGAATATTATTATGACTGATGTGTATAAATACAATAGAATAAATTATTTTACTCATGAAGGGGGGAAATATGTTCCAATTTCAGTATTCAAATATACATTAAGACTCAGTTATATATATAGTTTACCAAAACTATATAAGAGATCAGTACTTTAGGATTTGTTTCATTATGTATTATGCCAATTTAATGGAAGTATGAACGAGCTCTGTACATTTTGGTTTGGGGTTTCTATTGTTTCTATCAATGGATGTTTAGTAGATTCCATTGAAATAGGTTTAGGAAAACATAAATTAGGTAACATAACCCTATGATAGACACTGACAATAAGTGTATAATAACCAAAAAAGGGTTTGGGATTATAAATGATCTTTTATAAGTATATGATTTAATTTGTGTATTCCCTTATTTATAAAGGGATCCTAGTAGAAAGAATGGGAACTACATAACTGTGCATAATCTAAATGGTATAAATGATCATTTCAATGAATATTTCAAGAAAATATATAGAAAGGAATTTGTCTCCCAAAAAATCTCATCATATGAGTAAATAGTATCAGGAGATAAAAATTTACAGAAACATATATCTAATTATAATTTTTTTGTATGGAATTATGTGAAGAAGAGCACAACTAAAGAAAATATGCATAAAGGGAAGAAGGGAAAAGGTACTTTCCCACATGTGACCATTTCTTAAAGAGACATATAGGTACTTGATTAAAAGAATTGGTTATTTCCTATATTTTTTAGAGAATGTAGAATATGATTTTTATTAAAATATTAAGAAAAATGATTACAATGTACAATGATTAAAATATAGATATATAGGGCACTGTGAAAATGAATTCCACAAGCTTTAAGAAAATTTACCTTAGGATAAGTTAAGTGATCAAGTTCAAGGTTCTTCTATTGACATAATTGAAGAGGAATTATTATTTTCATCATTCTCGGATCTAATATTTTTTTATATTTATTATTTTATCAATGATATACTGGTTATGAGAATTATGAAGTATATAATTATTATACTCTAAAAATATTTCATTAAGGATTTGATAGAACATGTTGAATGATACTAAAATGATGAAAATAAATTCAGTGACACGTTGAACTTCTTTGGAAACATATGATTGAGTGAAATACAACCCTTATTATGTTCTGTATGTTCATATAATTATGGTTTGATAAAGAGATGATAGATATGGATAATGAAAATTGGATATTACCAACCACCTTGGGACTGATTATCAGTTTATTATAAATATTTTTATTCTATGATTTATGTAACCTAACTAATTTTCGATTTTATTATGTATCCAATAAATTATTATTTTTAAATATGTAATAATTAAACATTAATGTTTTCAATAAGGTTTTGTGGTAGTTCAATTTATTATCATGTTTTAATGGAATACATGATGAAAGTATTCACATATATTGGATGTGATGATCAAGATGAACATTATATTTCCAGGGGAATATATTGTTTATTTATTAACCCTAATATTAAATATGTTAAGTCATATTTTTATGAGAATTATGTTTATGTATTTGTAGTGTGGTTTTTGTTG
Organism: Viscum album; assembly: GCA_963277665.1. Lineage (NCBI taxonomy): Eukaryota > Viridiplantae > Streptophyta > Magnoliopsida > Santalales > Viscaceae > Viscum > Viscum album. The sequence goes on from OY728166.1 coordinate 308,231,160, forward strand.
AATCATAGGAGTTATTGAATAACATGTTCTAATATTTTTTGTCTTTTTTGAGATATAGGGATTATCATTTCACGCTTTTATGGATTAAATGATCTCCTAAAGGTTAATTGTAGTACATCAATCATAATAGTATATTTTGGTATATTCATTTCACAAAGTATGGGATGAATTGAAGATTTATTAAAGAAAAACCAATGGATGAAATTCAATTTATGAAATAGAAATTTATCATGTAAATTTATTTATATTCATATAGTGTCATATAATTCCACAACTCTAATTATATGTATCTACAAACCCATATTTTATCCCATTACCTTCATTTTTATTAAAAAGATGATATTTTAATTCATCACAGATTTATATATTTAAGGCCCTGGACAATAAATTTATCATTCAATTTTAAGGTAAATGATGCAATCAATCAATAAATATTTACACTTTTCCTCCATGCCTATAACTTCACTTTCCACCGATGTTTTCCTACATTAAAACCTAGTGATATGATATTTCATCTGACCATTGTACATACCATTATCTCTTATTAGGAGTATTTTTTAACAACCATTATTATGATGTGGTTTTCTAAATAATTTTTATTTCCTATAATCATACCTTTCAGTAGTGATAACATGATTCAATTGTGAGGATCTAATTTCTTTAAGGCGGGGAAAATGAAACACCTCAAAAATTCTTAATGAATAATATTTTATTTGATAGCATGTATGAAAAACAAAACCAATAGTATAATGAAATATAAAATCATGAATCTTTATTATATATTCCTATTATAAATTAATTAAATATATTCAAATGATTTTAATGAACACAATACTGAGTTATCTTGCGTTACACTCAAACATAAGTTTCCTCGATAGATTGCACTACAAGGAATTCCATGTATTATTGAACAACAATATACTATTAATATTGATATAAAATATGATTTATTTCTCTTAGATATTAAATTTAAATTCATAAATATGATTTAATAAATCATAAAATATATTTTTGAATTAATTGGTTGCAGATTTATTATAAATGAACATGAAACAGAATAGAATATAAATGAATTGTCTTTATAAAAAAGAATATTTTTATACTTAAAATTGGTTCTATACTAATAAATTGAATTAATATATATTAGTGAGTTATCTTAATGAAATTTATATATTACATATTTAGTAAAATATTTTGAAAATCATCCAATATATTTGATATGAAAAAGATAAAAAAATAAAACATTACGGATAAAAAGCTATATTTTTATATGGGTTTTTTTCACCATTAAATGAAATTTTTTTTAATACTAAATATTTACACTTTTTTAAATTTGAATTGTAAAAATAGACTTCATTTTTGAAATAATAACGTAAAAATTATCTTTTTGTTTCTTTTTTTTTATTTTCTAAGAAGTTTCATTTTATTATTAATTATGACATATACTATATTTATTTTGAAAATTAAATTTTCGCCAATTTTTTTATTTATATATTATATATTATATTGTTTTTTAATTAAAATTATATGAATTTAGTATCTATTAATCCAATTTATGTCATTAGAATAATTTTTACAATGATTTTAGATACAATACCTTTGTAAACATCTGAACATTTGCTTTTTAAAAACTCGATTTCTCATCCCCTCTACAGGATTAATTCTAAATAAATTTTTACCAATTATATGGTTCAAATTTGAAAAATGGTCTTCATATTTAGAATAAAAATAATTTATAGTTACTAATAGTGTTACATTATTTCAATAGTAAAAGTATTTTTGAAAGAATATAAAATTAATTATAACGATTAATAGAAAAACGAGTTTACCAAGGGACTAAACAATCTTCATAAGGGGAAAAATAACATAAAAAATTTTCCAAAAAAAATTTATAGATGTATTTATACCTTATCAGATAAATTATTGTTTTTATATTTTTATCCAATTTATAATTAATAAATGTTTGTGGAATTCACAGTTTTAAATATATTCACATTTTCCACTTACACCACTAATAAAATGACTCCCTCTATCCGCATTAATCACAAATATCAAACCACATGGTATTGTAAAATACCTACCAAAAAAACTAAAAAAAGTTCTACCTAATAATGTTATCCTTTTATTAGGAATAAATCCAACTTAGGAAGGAATCGGTGAAAACCTAAGAAGGGTACAAGAAAAAGTGGTAATGTGTTTCTAAAAAGGTTTCATTTTATTTCATTTTATAATTGGTTTAATTATTATTATATAATGAATATATATTAACCATAATATCTTAAATATAACTAAATGTTTATATTTTAGGGCTATGACTTCAAAACATACACACATCCATCAAATGGGTTATAAAATCATCATTTATCTGTATGGCGGACTACCGCATCATGAACCGATGATGTTATTTTTTCTATTACCACCAATAAAGATGGGAATAATTATGCACAGACTATTTATATAATAATTTTATTATATTAATCATTTCATTATGATTTTGGAATTATTATATTACATATTACTTCATGCGTTACATTTTTTGGGAATATGATAAAGTCACTCGTGTGTACGGAAGACTACCACCTCATAAAGAAATGTTATTATTTAATGCTTTACATGGAATTTATTATATATGGGTTTAATAAAAATATTTTATTTATTGAAAAAAACTAACACTTAAATGATAATATATATATCATTTACCACCACTTCATTATTATAAGAAATATAAACAATGTTCATGCATACGTACCACATACCATCTCCATGAACGATGTCCTTTATTTCCTATAACCAAATATTATTGATTAATGCAGATACATATATAAAACATATTAATTATATTTACACCATATTATAAATTATTTAAATTATTAAATATTGATCGATTTAAAAGGAACAAAAAAATAACAATTCAAAACATACATGAAAAACAAGGCAATTGACACGCAAAATAATGAAAATAAAGAATGATTATTAACCAATTTGAGATAATATTTTATAAAAATAAAAAATACTATATTATATATTTTAATGGGGATATTTTAAATTTTAATAACATTATGAGAAGTAATATATATTAGGATAAATAATTTTCCACCAAATCGAAGTGTAATGATTGAGATTTATTAACTCAAATTCCACTCATTATATTGAATTAATATTTCACTGATTATATCATGGTATGATTATTTTTGTAATGAATTTTGAAATAATTATATTATATTTTCAATTGATTTATTTTTATTTACCTTGTATACACATAATATATTCATTCTCACTTCAGTGTTATGATCATTTTATGGGTTAATTTCACAATCTCATTATAATTTTGATTATTTATTCAATAATATCAATCATAGAAAGTCACATAGAAATTACGTAATAAACCCTAAATTTTATTCTCATATGGTTATTCATGAACACATTAAATTAATAGTAGTATTTTTCTAATCATTGTTACTTAAATTTTTTTAGGAAATTTATTTCAATAAAATATGATATTATTTATTTTTTTTGATTGGAAATATTTTTTCTACCAGAAACATGATTTTTAAAAATATTTTTAAAAGATTTTAAATCATTTTAAAAATTATTTATTGGATTATTCTTAAATTATTTTTACACTTTACAATATGTTTTCAACGTAATATTTATGATTTTTTCGAAGCAATTTTCTTTTAAATATTCCCAAAAAAGTGAAATGAAATGTTTCGTAACTTGTACAGAATGAACAGAATTCCCTTCCAAAATAACCATTCGATTTTTTACTATAATATTTTATAAATACAAATATTTTATAAAAAAATGTATTTTCCAATATTATTCTGAAATTATTGTTTCTAAAAATTTATTTTCAATTCAAATTATTGTCAAAATAATTATGAAAATGTATCTAACATTTTCACCACATAATATTTTTAAACACATTTCTTTGGAATTTATTCATAAATAAGAAACATTTATTCTTACTCTAATTGTTATGTATTTTATCTATATCATCATTATTCATCATCTAGAAGTTTTATTAATATTTTGACTAAGGAATGTATCGATATTAACTTCCTTGATTCATTTTTGTATTCAATTACTTTTCCATATGATAGACACTTTACTATTATCATTGGACATTAAAAATCTCTATAATATCCTTATTATTTATCATGGCTATTCATATTGATTAAACTGTATATTTTTTTACATATGTTGTTTATCATGATAGTTATTTGATCTAATAGGGAAATATCGATAAACATTTTCATTTACATAATAATGATAATTAATAAATAATTATTTTTATGAATTGAATTTATTATTATATATATTATCAATGATTTTATAATGTATGTAATGGGTTTGGTATTGAGTAGTGTATACACCTTGATGCATCAATATTCTCATGAGATGAAATTAGTATAAAGAAAACCCTTTTTATATAGAAACAAGCATTTTCTAAATTTATTAACAAAAGGTCATGATATAAGTTTGTTTTAAAACATCTTGTGATAGGTCTTTTTTTAAATGTTACATATACCTAGCATTCATAGAGTCCAATATTTATGAATTTCCATCATTCAAAATTCTGTAATTTTACTCTATGATATTTTCACTATGAAATTATATATGGATGCATTTTATTCTCGATTTATTGATGAAATGGCATATGTTCTTTATTATTTACCATGAAATATTTATTCTTCCTTGTATTATGATTTTAGTCAGGTTATTTAAATGTAATTTTTTTTCAATTATTCACATTTCCATATTATTTACGCACTTCCTTCATAATTTATTGATTAAATGGAATGTGTGTTCACTTATTTGTTTAGTCGATAAGTTACCTTATGACTTCTAAAAACGTTTATGAATTTAAAAGATAATTTTTATTTCTATAAGGATGATTATATTATATAACATGTAAAACTTAATCCCTGATTTTTAATGTATTATATAATGTTATCTTAAAAAAATAACTATTTTCCTGAAGTCAAAATTACCTTATGTTAAATAGGCTTCGATTTTCTCTAAAATCATACTCCCATTTCATCCAAAATCTGACTTCGATTTTGTTAGTAATCCTACTATTATTTATTCTAAAATCAGACTCCGATTTCTTAAGAAACTATACTCTAATTTCTTCAGAAACCAGACTCCAAATTCTATGGAAATATGACTCTATTTTTTTTAAAAAAATTTGACCCAGATTTCATCTGAAATCTAACTCTGATTACTTTTGAAATTGTACTCCAATTTAATTTGATATTAAATTTGATTTCCTCAGAAATAATACACTTATCTTCTCATAAATTGGACTCTAATTTCCGTAGAAATTTGATATCCAATTCTTCAGAAATCAGACTCTGATTCCTTCTGAAATCTGACTCCCTTTCTTCTGAAATCATAATTTGATTTTCTAAGAAACCAGAATATTAAATATAATATCATAAATATCTTATTTTTTTTCAAAAATATACTTAATTAAATTAATGTAATGTTTCATTTTATCATATCAAACATAAGGTAATGATTCTCATATTTTCTTATAAAAGATGATGTTATATTACTTCTCATAGTTTGTTAGATAAAATAGTTTTGTCATAATTATTACAAAATAATCATTGTATGAATTCCCCCTATATAGGTCACTCTAAATAAATATGTTTGTTAGAGGTGTATGTGACCATTGGAGATCTCTCATATAAATACCCTACCAATTTACGGTTCTCGATGGTGTGAAATTAGGGGATAATTGTGACTTTTTGAGAGAACTTATGTATTATCTTCATGAAAAAGCCTTGAATAGGTTTTGTTGTAAATAAAATGTTCTGGAAATATAAATCTTCAAGATTATTTGTTTTCACTATAAGATTTCAATTTTTTTCGTATACAATCGAGGGCTTCCAAGGTGAAGGATGATAGCAGTTTTGATAACCTGATTAATCAAGGGATTCCATGTTTAAGAAATACATAGGTATAGATCACCTTATGGATCGAGGTCATGTGGGGATAATAAGATTGATTGGGATCTTTGTATCGAGGGCTTATCCTGATGTGGCAAATATAAAATTTCATGAATAAATAAATTAAGAGCCCTCAAACCAAGGTTGATGGATAACCTTCTCTTTGGGATAAAATAATTCTTTGTTAATTGTTACTTGTTACATTTTTTATGTTTAGAGGTATTTAGTAATATATAGAATGTGTAAAATTCATAAACCTTCTTATTCTATAACAATCTATAATTTATATTCTATACTCCTTAAGGTAGCATACTTTCATTAAGTAAACTTGATTAAGTTTTATTATCGAATCCACATTATCAGATCCAAATAAAGATAGGTTCTTTTTAATAACCAAAGAGGGTTTATGAATTTATATTATTGTAATTTCTTAATAATTTAATTTCTTAAGAATAAAAATGAAATTTTTTAAACCTACAATTCACCACCACCCATCTTGTAATTGTGAAATATATATATAAATTCTATCCTATAATTGGTATCAGATCAGGTCTCTAAAATACTTATACTATCAAATATAATTTATTTCACAAATACTATTACATAAATTTCCTTGTTCGTTATTTTCGTAAGATTTTCCTTATAAACACTTTGTTTACAAACATTTCCTACTAACCTATATTTCATAAAATGATTTTTTTAGTAATAACAAGAATGAACATTGGATCAATAGACAACACAAATAATATGAAACCACTAATATTTTCTGGGAATGAATACAAATACTGTAGAGATAGAATATATAATTTTCTTATCAATACTGGTGTAGATAATTTTGTTATATAAGCTGGAGATTATAATATTCCTGAAAGAGAAATTGGACAATTTACTAATCCAAATAGATAGTATATTAGCATAACTGTATGGTACTCAATACTTTATTATGTTATATGACCTGGAAAATATATATCTAGATTTTCTCTCATGATGCTTCTAATATAATCAAGATGAAATATTAAGTTACACATTTCTGAACATACAATGTTATTGAAACAAGAAGAGTTGTGCTAAGAGCTGATTATCATTATTTTGTTATTCTATAGGGAGAACCTGTTTTTAAAGTTCAGTAGAGATTCATGAATATTATGAACAACCTATAGTCAATGAGAGAAAAATACATCGATGATAAAATTCATATTGGCAAGATTATTGTAATCATTCTCAATTAATGGGGATTTAATAGAACCACTAATGATGAAACTAGAAATGTTAAAAAGTTACTCTTGATGTCTTATTTGGGACTCTATTGAATCATGAGAATAGATATAAGAGAGATTATGATAATATTATGAAAAAGAATGGGAGGTTTACTTTTACAAATAATTTTAATTAAATGAAATCTAAGAACCCTGAGAAAGTTTCAAAGAAAATAAAATCGAAGAAATTTATTATTCAATCAGTATCATGTGAATTAGCGTATTCATAGATGGAACTATCCAGTCATGCTTGAAAGATGAAGATAATTGTTGGAAAGAAAGATTTTCAGTATAAATATAAGTTTAAAGACTATAATGTTAATAAAGATTAATATGTTACTTGTTAATATCACAAGAAATCTAGAAACATCACACCTGATTGTCATAAGTTCAAATGAAAGGGAAAGAAAGATATCCATTATGAATGAAATCATAAAAGATATACAAATCCTAATGGAAGGAAATTCAAGAAGTAAAATTATTGATGGAGTGAAAGTGTGGGAGACTCTACTGATAAATATCTGGATATTGAATCATCTGGGCAGAATAACATTGGGATTATTTCTAGGGTTCCTTTTGAAAATCAATGCCTCATGGAAAGCGTTCATAGTACTGAAATAAACAATATAACATTGATTGTTAATTATCATGATGTAAAAATTTATGAATCATTTAATGAATAATATTCTTTATCAAAAGATAATATATTACTTTTTTGGAGTAGTCTCTATGTTTTCCAAGATACATGATAATTAATATAGTAAGATCGATATGAAACATATTGAGGAATATTCGAGAATTAAAATTTTAACAAAATAAGTGTCAGATATTATTAAAGATTATGATGAAAAATATTTCTTAATTGTTTCTATTTTATAAAACCTTGAGGAAGTTATTTATAAAAATGATAAATATTATAAGGATATTGAAAATTTTATTTCTATGAAAAAAAATTATAGAAAAAAAATTATTTGTTAAAGATGTTAAGAATTAACTTATAACCAAAATTCAATTATGTGATGAATGTTACCTTGGGACATTAAGGAATTATTAATGCTTAGTAATCAATTCCAAGGTTGAGTTCATTTTCTATGCCCCATTGGCATAATAATGTTTATACACTTAAAATATAAGACCATAAGAACCAATACATACCCTGTCTTAGTGTAATGGATGATCAATATTGGTTATAGAATATAAGAATATGACACTGTATCCTAAGAATCATAGGTAAAATTTCTAAGAAAACAAAAGTTATGGATCTACCAGATCATATAATTGATTCTTAAAAATCCTATGATCCTTTTCAATATGGAATGACACATAAGTAAACCATTAAATCAATTAATCAAGTCTCAAATTATGATATATTACAACTACTGAATATGCATCATTTCCTCCAAACAAAAACAAGAATTATTGGAGGAAAATACTATGTACTTGTTTTAGTTGATGAATACACTATATTTAGTGGGATGTATTTTTACACAATGATATTTAATGCCTTTACTTATTTTAAATATTTTTCTGTGAAAGTTAAAAATGAGAAAAACCATCCATTGTTAACTATTTGAAGTGATCATGGTAGAGAATTTGTGAATTCGGATTTTGAACATTTTTGTAGCAAGAATGAAATTACTCATTAATTCGTAGCCCTTAGAACTCCTCACCAAAATAGTGTTGTTGTAAGAAGTAATAAAATTATTTATAAATTAGAATAACCATGTTGATTGAATACTCAATTTATGATTTTTTAAGCTAAAGCTTTATGTACATCTTATTATAATATAAATAACATTTTAATTGAGAATTTTCTTAATAAAACACATTATGATATACAGACTGGTCGCATACCTATAGTTTCCTACATAAGAGTATTTGGATGCAGTGTATTCATCTTTAATACTAATGATTACATCACAAATTTACACCAAAATATTATGAATGAAATTTTTTAGGCTATTCCACTACTTCAAAAGATTATATAGTTTTTTAAAAAAATTCATGTAATGTTGAGGAAATTGTACATGATAAATTTTATGAAACTAATCTTTTTTTTAAACAACCCCAATATACATATTCAACTTTATTTTCCAAAAACTATTATCAACCATTGAAGAATAATATTTCCAATAAGGATAATACATAAGAAAATATTTCTGAATTATTCAGTTGAGAATATTTTATACCTTATTTTGATGAACAAGATTTACAAAACCCAAATTAGTTGATTCTTAAGAATCATCCAAATGATAATATCTTTGGTGATGGAAGTCAATCTGTAAGGGATTTAAGTTATCTATAAAATGAAGTTGAGCATCTAGAGTTTCTTTCCTTAAAAGAACATGAATGTACTGATGAGGATTTACGTGATAATGATTGTATTAAATCTATTAAAGATGAACTAAATGAATTCAAATTGAAAAATTTTGGTTCTTGAATGAAATAACTAAATAAAATTTTATAGTTGGAGTAAAGTGGGTCTTCAGAAATAAATGTGATGAATGTGGAATCGGTGTAAGAAATAAACCGTGATTATTTTCTAAGGGCTAAAATCAACAAGAAGGAACATACAATGAAGAAACCTATTCTTTGGTAGTTGGACTTGAATACATTCAAATTCTCTAAGCCTTTGTAGCTTTGCATAACTTCAATCATTATCATGTGGATATGATGTGTTCTTTTCTTAATTTATATGTTCAAGAGGAAGTTTATGTTAAACAAAATCCTAATTTAGAAGATAGAAAACGTCTTTAACATGGTTGATCCACTAGTAACATAAGCATACAACAAACAGTAGATTGATATCCTTTAGCAACCTGTTTAGGTCCCTCTAAAATATTAGGTAAATATGACCATTGGATGAGTATGTGACCATTTGAAATCATTCCATTAAAAAATTTCCATTTGAATGTTTTTTAAGGCTTCAAATTTTTGGAGAATTGAAACTATGCGAGAGCTCTGCCATATTTTCTTCGTGTGAATGCATTGTGTAGTTTATGTTGTTAAAAACATGTTCCAGAAAATTAAATATTTAACCCGTTTTGTTTTCTTTGTCTGATTCCCATTTTTTTGTACACACCCAAGGGATTCCTAGATGAAAGAAGAATTTTTTTGATTAACTACTTGATCTAGGGATTCCATGTTTAAGGAAGATAGAGGTACCGATCAACTTATGGATTGAGGTCTTGTGGGGATAACAAGAAAGATTCTGATATTTATATCAAGGGATAATCATGGTGTGGGTATGAAAACATTTATTGAATATAAAATCAGGGGACCTTTATCAATGGTTTTTTGATGCCAATCTCTTTCGGTTATTTGATTTATTTTTTACTTCTCACTTGTTACATGTTTTTTTAAATTCCACTGCATTTAATTATATATATAATGTGTAACATTATTACAATTTCTTATTCTTGTACAAACTCTAATTTAAATTTTATACACATTATGGTAAAATCCTTCCATATGTAAACTAGAGTATGTTTCCTAATTTGATCCACATTATTGGATTCAATAAAAGTTAGTTTTTTTCAATATCTAAAGTGGGTTTGTGAATTCATCTTGTATAACTTTGTTAAACATATATTTTATTAAGGACAAAGAATAAATTTTTTAAACCTAAAATTTACCCCCCTCTTATAATTGAGAAATATTCATATACAATTTGATACTACATTATTTACCTTTGAATATTGATTATACTAATTGATTCATTATATTTACATTATACTTAACCCATACCGAGCAATTGAGCTCCCCCATAATTCTATTTATTTTCTGTATGATTCCATGATATTTATTATGATATATATACAAGGATAAAATCGATGGAATATATTTATTCCTGAATGAAATAAAATATTTTATAATATTGTTATTAAAATTTAATGTAACACTCATGTATGTATCAAGTTTACAAGGACTATAAAATCGATCGACCCTTATGGATTTGTTTCCTCATATAGTATGTCAATGTAATTGTAATAGGAATGTGCTTTATTTTTTTGTGTTCTGGGTCACTAGATCTTATCCATTGTTCTATGATTATAGGATTAGTGGAACCCACAAAAATTAGGTGGGTGTTGACTCATGTAGGACTCAATAAATCATTGTTCCCTCCATCTATTGTTTGGAATGTCACTCTGATTCATATCCTGAGATAGTATTGTGAGGACATGAATGATATTTTCTATTATAGATCCTATAATATTTGGTTTCGTGGGAGAAAATAATTTCATTATCTACCTCATTTAGTATTTAAATGATTCCTTCAGCTTCCATCCATTGACTAAAACCAAAAAAACGTACTATAAGAAATAATAAGAATTGTATGAAACCACAAAATAAAGAGAAATAATTTATAAGATGTCTAAATAAAGATACCTTATTTTCATTCAATTAAACTATTTTTTTTAAATGAGTTAATTCATTGTAATGATCTATTAAAATGTCATATAAAGTTTCATAAGGTGTTTTTAAATTTCATATGAATATCCCCTAGGAGTTTCAAATCAGATGTGATGCATGGCACATTTTCATACACCTGGTGATGATCAAGTCTATCAAAATACACCCTTTCTATGTTATTACCCATAGATGAAAATATTACCGAGAAACATGTACTTGTAGAAACCAGACATGGATTTAATTTCACAAAAACAATTTTTCCAATCCTAACATTAAATTATATAATATTTTCATATACATAAACTTATTCTTGGACTTATACTTATACATATCTTAGGGGTCTCATTAATTTTTTCTCATCTGTGTTACAACATCTTACTAAACCATTCCCTCTAATATGAACTATTAAACACCAGGAGTTTTATACCATGATATTACACATTAATATGTGAATATTTAGTGCATCTCACAAATACACCATAGAGGCCCATTAAAAAAATTCTTGGAAATTGAGAAACATAAAGAAGAGAACTACAAAATATCAATTTGTTATCATTATAAATTGAACCCTTATTATACATTTCATACATATTACCTCTCCTCATAACCTAGGGAAGTGAATCATAATAAAGGATATTAGTAGAAGCTCAATACGGGTAAAAAGTGAGATATAAATGATCATATAAGGATGAAATTAGAAATAGTTCATGAGAACATGATATTATCACTTTAAAAACATTAATTTCATATCAATTATTATAATCTTTTGTTGTCATAAAAATCTTTCAATTTCACAATACATAAATCAAAATGGAATCTAAGAACATGTTCCATGAGAGCATAAAATTGGTTTACGACATGGGATTTTGGAATGAAAATAAGCATAAAAACCATTTTCTTAATAGTCAATAATTATTTCTATGACCATTATAATGAACAAGGTTCACTCCCTTGAACATTCATATTAATATAGTTTCACACCCATTATTTTTATATTAGTTGGGTTTACACCCCAAACCATTGTAGTAGTCATGTTTCACTACATTGATTGTCAAAGTGGTAAAATTACCATACTGAATTGGGTTAACATCCTACTCAATTCCTATTTATCTCTTGATATTTCTCTGTTTACACGGTGCATTGGAGGTACATATAGGTATCATATGTCGATGGTTATAATGTAACCAAACTCATTGGTTATACAATAAACACAAAACTTGAGTATAATGTAACTAATTTCAAATATTGAAAACCACACATAAGTGTTCCACAAGATCATCAAAATTTCATCATATCAAAACAAAATAAATGAATGGGGTTTAATAATCATTTCATCATATCATAACCCATGTAAAATAAGCCGGTTTCATACTAATCTCAAAATTTAATAATAGTATAACTCAGGGAAAAAAAATTCATTGACATCATGTCATAATAAACATAAAACATCTTTAAAAATATAATGGTTTTTATCATTTGATCATATCTCAGGAATAGAATATGTAACATAAAATGACATAATATTATATGGAAAATGAATTTGAAATATAACATGGAACATTTCATGATGAAAATATTTTTCCCATTATTAAATCACTTCTTTAAAATCAAAATATTTCACACATATTAAAGATAAACAATATGATTGAAGATAAACATGGAAACCTGTAATGGAATAATTAAATTATTTATTGGTCATAATGGTTGGAAATACCTTTTGTTTCTTAAATAGTTAAACAAATATTATTTATACATTTTTAGTAAAAATTTAAAAGTTCCTAACCTAGAAAATGACATGAAAATTCCATTAAAACTGTTTTATAAAAATGAAAACATATGTAAACATGAATTTAAGAAAATAAATGGGTAATATTAAAAAATTATTTATAATATTTCATGAAGTCATGGACATGGAGGATACATTATTTTTGTCCGAAGAGATAAATGACATTGAATTTTCATAAAAACATTATTTTGGTGTCATTAATAATTTAGGAGTAGAAAACACACCAAAACAGGTTATTTTTATAAATAAATATAGGTGAAGAAATTAAATTGGTTTCTAGGGAGGTATATCATAATATTTCATCATTATATAATTAATCATAAACAATATTGACAAATTTTAAGATTATAATAAAAAACCATAACCAATTTATTATCTTTTGAATTGTAATCCCCGTAAAGAAAAGAATAATATATGGATATGTATATCCTAAAATTTTAATTAGAATAAAATTAAATGAAATTAATGTGTAGTATATATATAAATAGAAAAAAAGAAATAATATTTGTATAATTAATATCTCACCTATTAATAAATGTGACAAAAAATTCCCTTACCTTAAGTTACAACTTCATTCGTAAAAATTCATACCTCCTCTTGGTCAGAGAACAACTAACTTTTTATACCTAAAAGCTTTATACAAGGGTTTAATAATCAATATAAGGCCTCTCGACCATGGGTAGAGTGGTATTTAAGGGATTTTGAAAAAAATTGGTATATCTAAAAGGCATTTTATTTTTGAGTAGGAGAGGGGATGATGGGTCCTTTTATATATGGGGGAAATGAAATAAGTTGGAAACTTTGTGAAAATTTCAAAAAAGAAAAAAATGATAAAGTCATTCTCAAGATAAATGAATCCAAATGACCTTATATTCCGATTTTATATTTTATAATATTAATATAAGGCCATAAAATATGATTGAGGAATATTTTATTTTCGAACATACCCTTATCTAATTCTTTGACCCTTAGAAAACTGATTTTAACCTTAAGTGAGATAATTATTTTTTACATTTTCACTATTCAGTATGACTAATCATTATGTTTAAAATATAATATATAATTATTTATACTGATTCCAAAAATGTAATCCAATTTTTCCAAAATCATTTCACAAATTATTTATAATTTAATTTAAGATAAAACCCCCCGACATCATAAAGAAGCGGTTTTCCAAGGAGAAAATTTTCATAGGTAAAAAATGTTTTTATTTAAAAATTGTATATAAAATTGGTACAAAAAACCTAATTTTGATTAAATATAGTATAATTTAACTATTTTTTTTAAACTATCTTAAAATATAATTAAAATATGTAAATACATTACATGAAAAGTCATTTTTAATAAAAAATATATATTTTCACCATTCATAAAAAAAATATTTTCAGTAAATTAACAAAAAATAAGCTCTTAAATAATATAGATAAGTTTATCTTAACATTGATGTTTATTGTTTCAAAGTATTTTGTTAAATTTCAGAAAAAAATAATATTTCTACAATTATAGAAATCCATAAAATCTTTTAGACAAATGTATTTTCATAGCATATAAAAAATTTACGAAACATTAAGCACATAATATAAATATTATTTATTTATAATAAAAAATTATTATTAGTTTTTAGAAATTGCATTTCACTATTCACACTGTCATGTTATATGGCTAGGTTACAACAGTCTTTTCAAAAAAAATTATATTAATAACATATCCTATTTCGAAAAAAGTCAACATTCCGTGTAATGAATGTTATCAAAGGAATAAAATCTAATTGAAAAAATATACGTAATAAAATATCAGGGTATTTCAACTAACATTTTTCATTGATAATGAATTATAATTTTTTTCATGAAAATTTAAATATAAAAATCCCTTATATTATTTTTTAATTCCTCTTCTAAGTTCACTTAGAGTTGAAAATAAGTTATTGATGAATCTTAAATGATGTATTGAGCATAATAAAATTATTTTTATATTATTAGTTTTTTTAAATGTTTTTTGATTATATAATTACCTTAAATTCTTGCATTATATCAGTTGAATTCTTGCGATTTAAGTAGAAAAAATTTACTAATTAATTTTAAAAAACAAAAAATAATTAAAATATAAATGATTTTGGTGTGAAAATATTTTTTAGGTGATTATTATGATGTATTAATATTAATAAATCCCTATATAGATACTTTATGTGTATGTTGTATTAATTTTTTTTTATGTATGGGTAATACCACCAAAAGTTTTATTTTTGTATATCTCAATCACCATTAAGTTTCATGGTGAAATGATCCTTACTGCCCAGCTGGTATGAATCTCATTGAGGATATTCATGGGTTAATTAAGATTTTTATTATTAACCACTATAATATCGATTAATATATATTAACCACATATTTCATAGTTTAAAAATATGTTTAAATATAGTGAAAATTATTTTTAATGATTTATACATCCTATGAATTATTTTCTAGGATTTCCCGCTATTATACATTTTCCATACACTATATGTTTTGGTTATAGAACATGTATTGAACTACATAGAATATTTTTTTAATGAATTTGATGGAGAATTGAATGATCGTGCTAATGATAAGCCAATTGAAATGGGTTAAATATTGTGAATCCTTGTAATTATTCCTAATATGATATCTCATTAAATAAACAATATCCTCATAACGGGTAACATCTCAAACACACCCAATATGATAATTTTTTTTCACTATTGTTAATTTAATAAAAACAATGAATAAAAAACAAGGTATGGCTTATGTGGAAGATGATAATGATGAAAATAGATGATACACTTGATAATGGAATTGTAATGGTATCCACACTTTATTTCTAATGTATATTTAGAAAATGATACTGAAGTTGGGCCATGTTCAACTCCCATAAAAAACAATGCATGACTTCAAAAAAGTATTATATCTCAATACCAACTCCAAAGGTGGTTTGTGAAGTTATAAAATTACATGAAACTGGTGAAAATAAACTCCATTCACTTATTAAACTACAAGGATAACTTTTGAACACTAGACCTCTTGTTGGAATCTAGATGTAGATCTCCTATACTACAAATTCTGGACCTAAATAGGGATCCAACGTCATGGAACTACATACACCAAAAACTCTAAAAGTTTTAGGTTTTGTGAACACTTCTTCACATGTTGGAAATGCACCATGTACTACAAAATCTAGACCTAAACTAGTGACCCAAACCCTAATCTATGAAATTAATCATGGTAGAACATCCATAGAAATTCATAGAATGACTGTTCATCCCACTAGTGAGGCATACAAACGAATGCATCCCCCAATGGGATTTTTTTAGAGGAATGAGATAACCAATACAAGGGAAGGTGTGATTCCTACCCAACGAAATTCATCTCATAGTTGGAAGAAACTGAGGATTTGAATGCTAGATTAACCATCTATTATTAAGGATTTGCCTTCTACTCTAGGGGAAGATAATAATACAACTAATTTTAAAAACTTTCTACTAGAATCTAGTTTATTTAGGTGTTTCCAAGAGGATTTGACAAGAACACAATGTGATAGTGTCACCTTCACTTCCTCCTTCTGATCATTTGGTATGAGAGGCACAAACCCTTTTGAGGAATGCAGAATTTTTGAACCCTATGGCCTTAACCACTCTAACACGCAATTCCCTTTCTCATGCATTGAATACCAACATAAGAATAAACTTAAGTACTCATTACACTTTTGATGTTATTTTATCTCTTAGTTGTGATGATGATGTGATGAAACGTGATGAAGTGTCTAAATATTACACCAAATAAGAAGATGTTGTTGTCAAGTACTTTGAAGATGATTCTGGTATCCATAGATGCAATCCAAGACCACGAGGAGGGGTCAGAACCCCCATGGTAGGGATGACCGACTCCTTTTTCATAGTATGAGTACCCACTCTAATAAGGGTTGATGAAATTTTATGTGTATGTGTAATTGTATTTCCTCTGAATTTTCCCCTTTTAATTTTATTACATGTGAAATTCCTTCGAGCCTCAAGATTTATAAAAAATTATGGTTATAAGAATCTTAGAAAATCTATGCTTTATTTGGAACTAGTTTTTCATTAAAAATTTGAAAGAATATTATGAATGGTAATAAATAATAAAAATGTTCTAATATGATATTTTTTGGAAAACAAGTTATTAAGGGGTATATAAATATTAATATCTTCCTAATATAGATATAATTTTTTTTTGTGACAATGTGATAATTCACTTTGATAATGTAAATTACATAGTATTGATGACCATGTAAATAATTATTTATTTGATAAACATTTTATTTATAAATAAATTTCCTTAATTTTGAGATTTATATCATATATTCAAAAGACTATGATTTTCATTGAGTAATATGTTTTTATTTGATTTATGGATGAATTTATGATTTATTTTGTGTTTTTATGGTGATTTTGGTTATTTTGGGAATGAACTAGCATATTTTAGAGAATATATTATGATGTTATTCATGTATTTGGTATGTGTAACTATTGGCTACTTTATATTTTTTGAGTGTAAATGTTAATGTTTATCTTGAAACAAATATGTGATGAAATAATTCATATTTTCATGTTTTGAATTTAGATAGACATATTTTGGAGGAGTCTTATGATTAAATACTTATCGAATGGTTTAAGTAAAAAAATTTTTTATTAATTTTTATGTTTTAGAGATGAATGAATTAATTATGTAACACCCCAGAATTTTAATGTAAGATCATTATATTTAATCTAGTGTATGACACACAACAACAAGCATACAAAGCAATATAACCCCAAATATGTTATTATATATTTAAGGTTTTAAACAATTTTAATAATTATAAATATTTCAATACATTCAACATTGATATTTTCTCGACATACCTGAAACACTATTCTTAACATTATCTACACAGAATATTATGTTATTTTGTGTTACATGCAAGAATGAAAATCTTTAATGTGTTGCGTTACACAGAAGACAGTGTATTATGAAACATAAATATATTAAAAAAAATTAATTATTTAATATAATATGATATAAACTAACAAATTAAATTTATTTTATAAATTATATTAATTAACATATAAAAATTAATGGTTTAATTAATTGGTTATCAAGTAAAAAGACATTACTATAAAAACATATTAAATTTTAAGGAAATGTTTTTATAATAAACAATTATTATCCTCCCAAATATTATTTTTCATAATAAATTAAATTAATTACAATTAGTTAAAATTTTATTTTAATATATATATTTCATATTGATTAAAAAATTATATTTGACCAATAAATTTTATATACATATAAAATAACAAATCCAATTTTATATTTTAATGTCTATATTTTTATAATAGCATTTTTCAACATTTTATTGGAAAAGATATTTAACAAATATATTTGGGAACTTTTTTAATTTTTAATATATATGATAAATTTCTTTAAAACAAATTGGACATATAAATTATCTTTGGGATATTTATTTGGTAATTTTTTTAGAATATTCATTTTTTGATGAATAATTAAATATATTGAATTTTAATTGAAACCATTTGTCTCATATATATATTTTATGGGATTAAATTATATTTTAAATTTTTTTATAGTATTTGATAAATTTTAAATATGATAATACAATTTAGGGAATTGGAATCATTTTTATATTGAATTTTGATTTAATATAATTTAGAGTTTTTGAACATTTTAACTATAAAAATCCTCTTTCATGTCAGTCTCTATGGGATTAATATCAAATTTATTAATGCCACTGATTTTATCTAAATTTTGAAAAATGGATCACATATTTTCATCCAAAATATTTTAAAATTTCTATTAAGGTCAAATAAGTTTTTGATAAAAAAAAATCATAAAGAAAACTAAAATTAATTATAGATTTAGGAGAAAATGACTTTTCTTGGTTGTTAAATATTAATCTTAAGGGCCAAATGAAATAGAAACATAAGAAAAATCCATTTTCGGGACATATTTTAACAATATCCCCCATTGTCTCCAAAGGTTTCTATTATTGGAGACACATGATATGCTAGGGACCTCCCAATAGTGTTTATATTTTTTTATTCACAAGAATACCACTTATCCTCTAATATAAAAATGCACTCACACCTGTAACATGTTTACATTTATAAAGCCATTTTGTTCATCCAAAACCTAACCAAATAAGCTCCATATGTCCCTACATTAATCATATACGCCTCAATTTGGGCGTAAATCCATCTAAATAAGTCTTTTGTAATAAACCAAAAGGATTTACTTTAGAAAACATATACTGTTATTCAACCATCACTTTTCATTTATTTATTTATTTTACCATTAAATTGTTCTTATATAATAACCTCATTATAATTTAAAAAATAATATTTTTTTATCTTTATTGTATGAAATACACCTACACACACTTCCATCAAATGGGATATGCAATCATCATTTCTGTGTATAGTGGAACACCACCTCACAAACTTATGTCATTCGTTAATCCATTACCACCATTCAAGGAAGGAAATAATGGTGTATGTGTAGTTTATATATGATATATAAGATATTTTTCATGTATTTACGATTATTAAATTATTATATAACTCATACCATTATTCTTTCCATTTTGTGGGATGATAATAACATCATTTGTGAGCATGTGGACTACCGCCTATTCAAAGCTATGTAATTCATTCATAAATTAGATGAAATTTATAAGGTATTATTTTAATAAAAATAGGTAATATTTAAATTAAAAATATTATACTGAAAAAAATATATTCTATTTAATTTTCATTCATTAAATAAGATAAGAGAAAGGAAACAACATTTATGCATACATATGGCATGCCATCTCCATGAATAATGTATTACATTTAGTAATGATCTAGGTATTTATTAAATAATTAATTTTCATATGTATAAATATTTATGAATAAATTAATAATTTTATATTAATTTTGACACTTTTCCTATTATTGTACCTGACACACAACAATGGGTTTTTCCGAAATCTTTTGTTGCAGACAATGTTGAGTAATACCGAAAAATCAAACAATACAAATATTTATTATTTTAAATAGTAATTAACACCTAGACATTGTACTTATAGGAATTAATCAAATTGTGTATATTATGATTTTCCATATTTGTTAATTTTTTTTACATTTATCCAATGAATTTTAGAGTCTTAAAATGGGAATGAATCCTGGTTTACGTATAAAATACTCTAATATTTTTAAAAGGATGTTTTACTGCCATTTGAGGAAGAAAAATTTTTAAAAATATTTTTTGTCACATGTAAATATTATATTAAATAAAATAAAATAATCCTTTATAACTTGGTCATTAAATTTAGCATTGGTTTAAATTTGGGTATTTTTCTGATAAAATCTATATTTTTATTATGAACATGCTATTTTTGTGTATGGTGAACTATTGCCTCGTGAAATAATGATGGTTCAATATTCTCCTACCACCTATCATTGTGGACATAATGATATAACTATATTTATATATGGTATATATTATATTTATATTTTCTCTATGATTTTGTTTATTTCTTTTACAACATACCTTTATTCTTTCCATAATATGTAAATACGATAATTTCATTTGAGAAAGTGTAGACTACCGCCCCCTCAAAGTGATATGAATCATTCATTACATACATGTAAAATATAATGTATGGAATTAATGAACATATTTAACATAGGTATTATACAATAATTTCAATATACCTATGTATCAATTAGTTTTCATTCCTATAATATGACAATGAAATAAAAGAAGCATTTAGGCATACGTACTTTCTACGGTCTCCATGAATGGTTCATTTCATTTCTTGTCAACAAATGTTATGTAATTTTATAAATACAAATATTCTGGATAGATATGATATTCTGGATATAATGGACTTATGAACACTTGGATAATTTCCATTAAAACAAGTTCATTATAGACTCAAGTACGAAATATCGATAAAACTTTAGATATGAACATACATAATTATTTTATTTTTATAACATGGTAATAACTGATATAAAAGGAATAATAAACATGAAATAGGTTTTCAATAAGGTATAAATTATCCAAATATTTTTATTCATGAAATTAATGAATGATCGAGACAAGTTGGACTCATGGTATGGGAACTTCTTATCCCAATTTCCATTCTTTGGGTCAGTCTTCAACTTCTTAAATATGTTGTGCTATGATTATGTGACTTATAAATTTTATATCCTATATTTTATTAATAAATTATTTATGTTTATTTATTTTTCATACACACAATCAATATATCTGACTAACAAAATTATCATTGAATGGGAATTTCTAAACTCTATTTCCAATCATTAAATTTTACACATTATTTATTGATTATATTATGCCAAGACTATGTGTGGAATCAATGTTTGTTTATTTATGTTATAATATCCACATCCCATTGTTTGGATATAATATTTATACTCATAATCACCAAATTGTGCAATTCTTATGTCATTTATATAAACATTGTAAGGGGTCTTCTTAACCCGATTTCCATTCATTGGGGTGATCTTCTACTTATTGATAATTTCATTCGATGATTATGTGAAAAATGACTTTAGATATATTATCCAGTATTTATAATTTATTTATGAGGATTTATAGTGAATGAAAATAATCAATCTATTTTATTATCAAAATGGTCTTCCTTAAGGAATATCTAAACCTAATTTCCACTTATTGGGTTTTACGCATACTTTATTGATTATATTATGACAAGATTATATGTGGAATCACTATTATTTATTTATTTTTTAATTTCCAATTTAATTTTTTTATATATTATTTCAGCACATAATCATCCAATTGATTAATTCTTATGTCATTTATATGAACTTTCCAATGGAAATCGTAACTCAATTTTCATTTTATGTGTTAAATATCCATGTCGTTTTTTGGTTTTTCCAAGTATGTGTGTGAATGAACTATGATTTCTTTACACTAATTATTAACTTATATTGGGGTTATTTATATTTATCACACATAACTTTGTCATTGATTTATCGTTAATATAAGGATACAATCTTTTTAAGAGATTTTGTCTCAATTTACGTTCAATTGGGACTTATTTATTGTTATGAACCAATTAACTTTTATATGGTGTATATAATTTCCATTGAAATATTATATCATGGTTTTATTTATTCTCATGATATTATATGATTTTTTAAATTTATTCTTTAATTATTTTTATTCTACTATTTTATCAAATGGTAAGGGACTCTTTAACGAAAATATCATTTTATAATATTTAAATATGAATTCCTTAAATCATTCACATTAATGTCTGTGTTATAAAAATTTATTTAACAACATATTTATATGGACATGAATGTTTTTATGTGAGAATTCTGTTAAATTTTTTGAATGTGGAATGAGAAACTTTAATTAAAAAATTTCATTTAAAATATTTTAACTGTGTTTAAAAGTATATTGGTTATTTCAATAATGTAGAATATTTTTTTCATATATATTTCATAAAATAAATTTCCCTATTTTATAGAACTCTTAAGTATTGATGATTACTGTACATGTTTATCATTTTATTTTAAAATAATTTTTTTTTCATTTATGAGTGTACGACATGTAATGGTAAAAAGTTATTTCACAGTGGAAATGTTATTTTTCCATTTCTTTTGTTTTATGTTATGATTATGTAATGGTCCCAGGAAATTTCTTAAGTATATTGATGGTTATGTGATAATCCAAGGGCATGTGAGCAAGTGATAGCTCTCCAATGCATTATCTAATGTGGTACAGGTAAACATTAAGGCTTCTCCTAAGAGATTTATGGAATTTACTCAGATGGGTATTACAAATGTAACCATGAAGGTTAATCCCTATATAGTTGTGAAAGATAAAATGTATTTATGATATAAGTAACACAAGTTACCTTTATGATTTATGATTTTTATTAAGTTATTTAGGAATATTTTCATTACATGATGTAAGATATGCAGTTTACGTTTTATGGCTAAAATTTGTGATTTTGTGAAAATGTTTTCTTGGGATTTAATATTCTTGGACTAATTGTATGATTCCTTATTTTATATTCTATACTATTATTTTTATTGTGAAACTTTTTTAACCATACAAATCACATGCATGTAGTTTTTTGAGATATAAATCACTTCCACTATAACTCAATATCATCATGGATCATGTGTTGTATTTAATCGAATCCTATTTCTCAATATTATAATGTTTTAAAGAAAGGTAAAATTTATCATGTAATTTTCAAATATTTCTCCTTATCATAAGATTATGAAGAATATTATGAATTTTAAAAAGGTGATGTAGAAGGAGACCCCTATTAAACTTATTTATATTTTCTTTCAAAATAAAGTCTTTTAGTAGATATATAAGGAATTTTAAAAGGACAATTGATTGAAATTTTCAAATCAAGCTTAGTTAGATTGTTTTATAAAAATAATGTTTTATCCAATGGTTTGAAATTTTATTTCATAAATGATTATTTTCCAAAACCATTTTTCTGTAAACATCCATGTAACACCCCGGTTTGGGAAGCCACCCACTGGCTCCCTGTACCCAGCTGGTCACATGACCTCTAGTGCATTTCGCCAAATGCCAGAGGCTATCGACTAACAGTGAGGTCCTATGGTGTGATAGTGGGGAAACTATGATCTCATTGGCAGAGTACACAATGGAGGTAAAAAACACATACAATAGCAGAAGTAGTAAATATCCAACAATAGTAAACAACTGAAAACTAAACAATGAACAACTGGAGCACACATATATAAATGAACTGATGCATTATACATATGTCTAGGAAAGCAACCAAAAAAGTCACAATGCTGAATACAATACTAATCCATTGTATAAAAGAAACCAGAAAAGAAACTCCTCAGCATCACAAGCCTCGGCTTGGTCCCATGCTCTCCTGCTCCAATGTAAGTCAAGTACCTGAAGTCGAAGGGTGCTTTCCATTGTCTATACCTGCAACAATATAATCTATTTAGGCCCAAAATCATGACCCAAACAGGGTGTGATACTAAATACTAGTAGGAAATTATCTGAGGATCTGTTCCTAACAGTCAGGGAGTATATGGAAGGTAATATTACAGTAAGCAGTAAACAATAACCAGTAAACAGGGTGATACACAATAGTAAACAATCTACAAGTCAACAAGTAGTAGTGAAGCACGAAGAAAACCACAAACAGAAATCCCTATGGGAGGTACTCACATCCATCCCCTCTGATCCTATCCATGATGTACCAACAACCCATTGGGTAGTATAATAAGCATAACACCTCTAGTTTAGTCATAAGAAATTATAATATTCTCTGAGGAAGCACGCTCTGTCAATTCCCATTATAGACTAATTTTGTCAGGGACTCTCTGAGGAAGATCACGTGGTCAATTCCCTCTTATAACCCCAAGGTCTAGAGGCTCTCTGAGGAATCTCACTCAGCCAATTCCTCTTATAGCCTACGGTCTATCATAGACTCTCTGAGGAAACTCACTCGGTCAATTCCTCCTATAACCAGAAGTGGTTTAAGGAAAATCAATCAAAACAAAGACTCTCTGAGGAAGCTCACTCGGTCTATCATCCTGTATTTTGTAAAGCTCAAGAATTTCTGAGGAAGCCCACTCGGTCTATCCTCCTGTAGTCTATAATATCAAAGAGTCTCTTGGAAGCTCACTCGGTCTATCCCCTATAGTCTATAATGTTAAAGACTCTCTAAGGAAGCTCACGCGGTCTATCCCCATATAGTCTATAGCACCAGGATCTCACGAACCCCTGCCAGTTAGTGCATAATAATGCTATAAGGCCAATGTAAACCTACAAAGCTACTTGGCTAACCAGTCTATAGCATAACAAGAATGTCAGAGAACAATACTCCATCCTACGGTCACAAGACATGGAAAACAGTTATAACGGCTAAAGGCTGAACACGACCAAAAGGTCATAAACAATACAAGGAATTGGAAAAACATCCAAGCATAGAAATTATCCTCATAAAAAATAAAATGACCTCTACATAAGCATTCAAGCTAGGAAGGAAAAAAACTAGGGCAAAACAGTAAACACACAATACCCCGTTCAAGGTTATTTGTAGAAATTGAACATAAAACTCAAAGACTTTGAATGGAAAGGCACAAACCAATTTCATTGATACTGTGAGATCGATATAATTGACAACGAGGAAAAAATCTCCATTGAACATCGTAGATATACAAAACAGTCCAAAAAATTAAACCCACAATAACATGATAAATAAGAGGAATTGGAAAACAAAGATCTTGTAGAAAAAAGAGCTTACCGCTGTAGTTGCAACGCAATCGACGGAGGTCAATTCGGAGAATAGAAGGAGTCTTGGGGGCTCGGAGGAGATTCGCGGCTGTACGGGGTTCTTTCAATCAAAGAATCTAGAGAAGAAGCATGTTCTGGTGATTAGACGTGACCCCGGTGCATTTAATGAAAAAAAAACAAAATACACTGCGTGTAATTTTGGAGTACCCGGCGTGTACTCCCCTTTTCTGTACTCCACATTAAGCGGCCTCCAAGCACCCTTACATGACCATGTGTGGGGCCCCTATATGGGCTGCACATGGACTTCAACATAAATGAAGTGCATGGTGTGTACACATAAAGTACACAACGTGTACTTTAAAAATTTCAAGAAACTCCTCTTCTCTCAAAAACTCCAGAAAAAGGAAAAACATACATGAAAAGAAGGTCTGGATTCTTAAAAACTTCACCCCTTAAAGAAAATTGTCCCCAAATTTCCCTAACGTAGCATAGAAGAAGAAACCCTGACTAGATCCGGCCACTATGATGGTACATCAGCCTCCCTTTCCCATGTCTTGTCTTGTACTCGCCCGTGCTGCCATAGCACCCGTACTAGAGGAACAGACCAGCCAAGGAGAACCTTCGTTCTATGATCGACAATCCATATAGGATTCTCCTCAAACGATGCATCTACTTCGAGCCCAACCTCCTCAGGTTGAAATACAAGATACGTGTATGAAAATTAATGTCGAAGCTGAGAAACATGGAAGACGTCGTGCATAGCCTGATACCTCTGAGGTAAATTCAACTGATAGGCAACTGGACCAACTCTCTCCAACACCTCAAATAGCCTGACGTGCCATGGTGAAAGCTTACCCTGGTTTTGAATCCTCTTGTTTCCCATCCTCGGTGCGACATGCTAGAAAACTTGATCCCCAACCTCGAAATCCAGAGGTCATCTCCGCTGATCATCATAAGACTTCTGTCAAGACTTTTCTGTAGCCATCCTCTTCTGAAGCAACTCTATCTATTCTGAGGTCTCCTAAACAAGATGAGGTCCCAGAAAATCCACCTCTCCTGCCTCCAGCCAGCATACAGGTGATCTGCATGGACTACCGTACAAATCCTTGTAAGGTTCCGTCTAAAAATTCTCATGAAAACTGTTGTTGTATACGAACTACACATGAGTTATATGCTTCTACCAAGAACCTCTAATGTCTAGAATGCAATCTCGGAGAACATCCTCAAGAACTTGAATTGTATGCTCGTAATGTCCATCTGTCTGGGGATGGAATGTTGTACTCAAAATTATGTATTTACCCAACGCTATCTAATTCCCCTACCAGACCCAAGATGTTAATCCCTCATCCCTGTCAGAAACAATGGATTGTGTAACTCCATGTAGACGTACAATCTCTCGAATGTACAACCATCCCATCTCATCAACTCTGATGGTTTTTCTGATCAGGAAGAAGTGATTAACCATTGTAAGCCTGTTGATGACAACCCAAACAACATCACTCCCCAGAGGTGACCTCGACAGCCTAATCATGATGTCCATCACGACATTTTTCCACTTTCACACCTAAATGGGTAACTGCTTCAAAAGACTGGTTAGTCGCTGATGCTCTACATTCACATGCTGACAATTAGGACACCTAATGACAAAACCAGAAACATCTCTCTTCATACCAGGCCACCAATACTAGCGGTGTATATCACGATACTTCTTGGAGATGTCAGGATAAACTGCCCAAACTGAGGAATGAAAATCCCGCATCACCTCCTCGCTACGTCTACTGGCACACATACGCATCCTTGGAAACGCAAAATTTCATCCTTGCCCGTTGTCCATCCAATAAGTGGTTCCTCTATTGGAACATTCTCATGATGGAATAGGCCTTCTTAGCTTGATAATTTCATCATCCGTACCCGATCAATAAGTGGAGAGGTAACAACTACAGAAGAAAGAAAAGTCTACCCCTGACTATCGTGCACCTCCAAATGCATCTCAAAAAACATATCCATAAGCTTTCACTCACTATTGTCCTCATAAACTACATGTATCTGAGTTCTACTACTCAATAGAATATCCACTCGGTTTCCCTTTCCCGGTGTATATGCATGCTCAAAGTCGAAGTACTGAAGATACTTGACCCACATGCAATGTATCAAATTCAGATCACGCTGAGTGAATATATACTTGAGACTCTTGTGGTCGGTAAACAAAAAAAAGTTCTCTCCCAAAAGATAATGTCTCCAATGGAACATGGCATGAACAAAAAATACCAACTCTAGATCGTGTGTTGGGTAAGTCCTCTCATGTGCCCTAAACTACCGAGACCCGTAAGCAACGACTCCATCTCCCTGCATAAGCACAGCACCCAGCTGGATACCTAATGCATCACAGTAGACCGTATAGCTCATTCCCGGTTTTGGAAATACTAGTATCGGTGCTGACATCAACCTGCCTTTCAGCTCTTGAAAAGCTAACTCACAAGAATCTAACCATAAGAACTTTTCCCTATTCTTGGTCAGGCCTATCAGTGGTGTTGCTAGGCATGAAAAGTCTTGTATGAAGTGTCTATAGTATACAACCATCCCTAGGAAACTCTGTACCTCAAAGAAGTTCTTCGTATTATCCCAGGAATCTACTTACCCCACTTTCTCTGGGACTACTGATACTCCTGTCTCAGAGACGGTAGGACCAAGAATTGAATCTCGTCCATCCAAAAGTGGCATTTTGAGAGCTTAGCATATAGATAACGCTATCTTAGGGTAGTAAAAACGATCTCAAGATGGGTAGTATGGTCGTGTCGAGTGTGAGAGTACACCAAGATGTCGTCCACGAAAAACACCACTATGGAATCCATGTATGGATGGAACACTCGGTTCATCAGTGCCATGAAAACTATAGGTGTGTTCGTAAGACCGAACGACATAATCACATATTCGTATAGACCATACCTGATCCTTAAGGCTGTAAGAAGTATATCAGACGGTCTAATGCGCAACTGATGATAACCAGATCTCAAATCAATCTTTGAGAACACCCGGGCTCCTTGAAGCTGATCGAAGAGATCATCAATCCTTGACAATGGATATCGGTTCTTGACCGTCAACTGGTTCAACTTCCGATAGTCCACACAAATTATAAGGGTACCTTCTAACTTCTTCTCAAACAGAGTACGCAAACCCCAAGGATAAGTACTAGGCCAGATGTAACCCTCTTCCTACACCTCCTACAAATGCTTTTTGAGCTCCTGCAACTCAGGTGTAGCCATCCTATAAGGAGGAATAGACACAGGTGCTGCTCCTGGCACAAGATCAATTGAGAAGTCTGACTCATGCTCCGGTGGCATCCCTGAAATGTCATTTGGAAATACATCTCTGAAATGATCCACCACTGGAGGAAATTATAATTGGGAAGTACCCTGATCATCCAGATATAGTATTTCATTCTGGGCTGTAACTCCTCCTAGCCCATGATGCCCGGGTCCTGCTTGACCCGCCTAGACATCCCACTTGCCTCTATGAAGAAAGGATCCACCCACTGTTAATATTAAACTCACCCTGCGATGATAATAGTCAATGACTGCCTGGAGGGGTACTAACTAGTCCATCCCGAGAATGAAATCATAGCTCGTCATCTCTAGGACATAGATGTCCCATACAGAGTGACACCCTGTAAAATCAAGTGGGAACTCTTTGCACTAACGTACAGTAACTGCTCTAGTTCCCAATGGTGTGTCCATCATCAAAGTATCGGTAGAGGAAAATATTAAGAGACCAAGGCTCTCCACAACACCAACAAAGATAATTCTATGCATAGCAGCAGTATCGAAAATTGCTGAAGATAAAACTGAGGCTACTAAGTTCGTACCACGAACTGTAGAAGGGAAGGGATCCAACTCCAGATGGGTCATCTCCACTGCAAAAGTATGGCATGTACCGCGGCCCTGAAACCCTGTATGACCACGATGAGCTGATCCACTCTGATTTCGCTGGTAACCTGGTGACTTTCCACCACGGTCACGACCTCCACCTCGGCCCGAATGACCAGAAGAACTCGAGTTCCCAGACTGGTGAGAAACTGATGACGCATCCCCTAAACATGGGGTCATAGAAGAACCCCTACCACCAGCTGTAGATGAGAAGGTATGAAAAAGACACTAAAGATGGACCATCTTGCTACAATATCGGCACTTCATCAGGTCTCGTTGGCACTGGGGCCTAGTATGACCGCTCCTCCCGCATTGGTAGCATACTACATAGATTCTCGAAGATACATTCCACCTACTATGATCTGCTCGAGCAGACTCACTGTGGAACTTCCGGCTATCAGTTGGAGGAACACTGACTCTGGATGTTGGACCGCCATGGCTCACTACTCCAGAATCCCTCAGATTGTGCTTAGTGATCAGCGCCTGGTTGAAGATAGAGGATATCGAAGTCAACCTGAATATGTTCACCTGTGAGAAAATGTCATGCCTCAGACCATCCATGAACTTCCTCACAAGAAACATCTCATCGCCTCCTGGAATAGGCATGAAATGCTTCAGTTTAGTAAAGTGAGATGAGTACTCCATAACTGAAAGAGTACCTTGATCCAGACTCATAAACACCTGGGCTCGATCGGTCCTCAAGGTTTCCGGGTAGAAGTAATCATATAAGATGCGCCAAAACCCATCCCAAGTCATACATTGCTACAGTCCTGACTGCGAGATCACCTCCCACCACCTCTTGGCCGAGTCTTGGAGCATATAGGTAGCGGGCTTCAACCTCTTCTCTAGATGTATCACTAGATACATGAAAATTTTCAGTGTGGATTCTAGCCATGCCTCTACAGCCTGAGTTCCTCCATACCCTAAGAAAGTAAGAGGATGTTGCTGCTGGAAAACCCATGCAAACTCAGCCATCAACAGGGAAGGAACTGGAACTCCCTATAAGGTCTACATTATACTCAGAAAATCATCCATGAACTGCGCATCGGTGCCCCCAACTGGTATAACTGCTGGTGCCGAGGCGAGAATAGCAGGAGGATCTGTAGGAGGTCCCTGATCGGCCATATCCTGTGTTTGATCACTGTATAGAAACTGACGTACAATCGGAGGATGTCTCGGTGGAATAATTCTGAAAGGCCAAAAGCAGACCTTAGATCAGGAATATCAAATACATAGAACATGAGAGTACAAAAGGGGAACAAGAGAAAGAAACATTCATGTTTTACAAAACAAGACTTCACGGTGTGTATAAAAACTACATGGTTTGTTCTTTTATGCCATTCACATGGGCGTGTACTTCTATCAAAATTGGTCGTGTAATGCCCCAACCACACGGTGTGTTTTCCCCACACACAAAGTGTACTTAAACTCTATTCCCCTACCCGATTCTCCTTACACATCTAACTCACAGGGTTCTCTCAATCCTAGACTACATGGAGTGTTCACGAAGGAAACAACATGAACTAGACAAGGTTTCAACGACCCATGTTATTAGTTACATGGACCATACACGGTTCACTCTTACACGGGGTGCTAACTGATAACACGGCGTGTACTTGAAGGTTTTCCTCAACTCGTGTTGTTCGTGACATGGATGGGTACATAGATTACATGGAACAACATGTGATAACAGGTCGCGGTGTGTAAAGTCAAGTTTCATCCATCTGTGTAGTTAGCCACACGGTTTGACACACAATCACTACAACATGGCATGTACGTACTGTACATGGCATGTTCCGGAATATTTTTCACAACCCCATGATTCTTCCCACACAGTCAGTGAAACAGTTTAAAAACTACACGCAATGTACTAATAAAGTACAAGTGGTGTATTATGGGTTTTTCTAGGCAGTAGCTCATAAACTGCACCGAAGCCCAGAAAACACAGAAAACAAGAGTTAAGGTTCAAAATTCCGATCTGTAAGTGCCCATACTCCCCACGAATCAATTCTTTCTATCAAATACATGTTATAAAAAGGCAACCGTCCAATAATCCACAAAATTACAGCCCATGAGGGCCCATAACACCTCAAGAACCAAATTTTGGAATCCATCTAAGAAAATTTCTATAAAAACAAAATCTCTGTCAAATAGCAGATATTTTATCAAAGAATTTATCATTATAACGATGATAATCTACACAACGTCTATCAAAACAACATGCAGTCACTAATGCATCCTAGTTGGAATGGTAAGAATGCATGGACTGTGATTTCTAACAAGTGCCTATATGATGTATCAGATGGTATACCCTCATGTCATCGGGTTGCGATAGAAATAGAACTGCAATAACATCAACGGTAATAACACAAAGCATGTGAATCACCCAATAGTGAAATCAATCAACTATAAAAGTGCAAACTAGTAAAACTGAAATAAACGAGGTAGTATGGATTTTCTTTATACACGAGTTAGCATCTCCTGGGCACAACATATTACCAAGTACCTATTCCATTCTATCCCTGACTAGTGGCTCTAAATAGTATGTCAAGAGAAAATAATTCCTTTGATACCAATTTGTAACGCCCCGGTTCCGAAGGCCACCCAGAGACGCCCCGTACTCGATTGGTCACATGGACTTAAGGGAATTTCCCCAAATTCCCGAGGCTTCCTACTAGAAGTGAGGGCCTTAGGTGTGATAGTGTAGAAACTATTCCCTCATTGGAAGAGTACACAGCGGAACTGAACAACAAATACAATAGTGGAAGCTGTAAATATCCAACAATAGTAAACATCAGATAACTAAATAATAAACAATTGGAGCACACCTATATAAATAAACAGATGCATGATACATATGTCTATGATAGAATCCAAACATGTAACAATGCTGAATAACATACTAATACAAAGTACAAAAGAAAAAATATAAGCAACTCCTCAGCATCGCAATCCTTGGCTTGGTCCCATGCTCTCCTCCTCCAATGCAAGTCATGTTCTTGAAGTCGAAGGGTTCTTTCCCTTTTCTATACCTACAACAAGATAATCTGTCTAGGCCCAAAAGCATGACCCAAACAGGGTGTGAGACTAAATCCCAGTTCGCTACAACCTGAAGATCTATGACTAACAGTCTGTGAGCATATGGTATATAGTAGTATAGTAAGTTGTAAATAGTAACCAGTAAACAGGATAATACACAACAGTAAACAATCCACAGGTCAACAAGATGTAGTGAAGAAAACAGCTAAACACAAACAAGAATCCCTCTAGGAGGTACTCACCTCCATCCCCTCTAATCATATCCAAGATGTACCAACAACCCTCTGGGCAGTACACTCAGCCTAACCCCTCTGGTTTAGTCATAAAAAATTATAAGACTCTCCGAGGATTCCTGCTCAGTAAATTCTCTTTATAGTCTAAGGTAGTCATGGACTCTCGTAGGAAGATCACGCGGTCAATTCCCTATTATATCCCTACGGTCTAGAGACTCTCTGAGGAAGCTCAATCGGTCAATTCCTTCTATAGACTCCGGTATATCAAAAAATCTCTGAGGAAGCTCGCTTGGTCAATTCCTCCTATATCCTGGAGTGGTTTATGGAAATTCAAACAAAACAAAGACTCTCTAAGGAAGCACAGTCAGTCTATCCTCCTATAGTATATAAATCTCAAGACTCTATGAGGAATCTCACTCGGTCTAACCTCCTGTAGTCTATAATATCCAAGACTCTCTAGGAAGCTAACTCGGTTTATCCCCTATAGTCTATAATGGCCAAGACTCTCTGAGGAAGCTCACTTGGTTTATCCCCTTATAGTTTATAGCACCAGGTTCTCACGACCCCGTGACAGTTAGTGCAAAATAATGCTATAAGGTCAAATTAAACCTACAGAGCTACTTGGCTAACCAGTCTCCATCAAAACAAGTATGTGAGAGAACAATAGTCCATCCAATGATCACAAGGCATGGAAAACAGGTATAACAACCAAAGGCTGAACAAGACTAAAAGGTCGTAAACAGAACAAGGAATGGGAAAAGCATCCAAACATAACAATTATCTTCATACATAACCAAATTACCTCTACCCAAGCATTCAATCATGGTATGAAAACAACATGGGAATAATAGTAAACACGAAATACCCCGTTCAGGGGTATTGGTGGAAATTGCACATAAAATTCAAATACATTGAATGGAAAGGCACAAACCACCTACCTTGATTCTAGGAGATCGATATACTTGAACTATGTGGCTTGAATCTCCTTATAATTCCATATATCTATAGAAAATTATAAAATGATCAACCCACGATAACATGAGAAAGAAGAGGAATTGAAGACAAAGCTCTAGGAGGAGGAAGAGCTTACCACTGCGGTTCCAACGCAATCGATGATGGTCGATTTGGAGAATGGACGGAGTATTGGTGGCTCAGAAGAGATTCGCGGCCATATGGGATTCTTTATGTCGAAGAAGCTAGAGAAGAAGTGTGTTCTAGTGATTATATGTGACCCCAGTGTGTTTAATGAAAAAAACAAAATACACGGCGTGTACTTTTGGAGTACACTACGTGTACTCGCCTTTTCTGTACTCTACTTTAAGCCACCTCTAGAAATCCTTACACGGCCATGTGTGTGGCCCCTACACGGTCAACACACAACCTTCAATGGAAAATAAGTACATGGTGTGTAATCATAAAGTACACAATGTGTTCTTCAGAAATTTCCAAAAACTTCACTTTTCTCAAAAACTCGAGAAAAAGAAAAAACATATCTGAAAATAAGGTCCAGGTTCTTACAACCCATATGAACCAATTTGAACAAGATGTATTTTTATAAAGGAACAAAATGAGTTTGAAGGATCTCTAAATCATTGTTTCATTACACATACCTTCTATATACTTGGTAATGATGATGATGAAACTAGGTGGACACCTTGAACAAGGAGTGATTTAATTTCTATTTAGAATAGTTTAATTTTATAATATGGAGGTGAAATAAAATTAAATATATATATATTATAATTCATGAATTTAGATGTTGAAGTCATTATGATTTGGGATGAAAATGATAAGTATAAGACAACCACTGAGGATAATACATTTAAGGGTTATTTTTGAGTTTTATAAAAAGGGACAACATGCAAGATGGGTGATACCCCATCACATCTAGAATGTCCACAGGAAATTGAACCTACAATCCAAGGTAAACAGAGGTGCATTGCCTAACACTGGCCTATGTGATGTCCTTGTTAGTATGACTTAATCTTTTTAGTTAAATGATCATATGGATCAAGAATAAGTTGATTTTTGGAACTTATGTTTTATCAAATTGAAATCTATAGTATGGGAAAATGATTTTTTTGTGTTATAAATGTTATTTTAGAATAAATTTGATATTTTGGGAATCCTATATACCTAATGAAAATAGAATATAATGGGATTTTATTTATGGATTAATTGGTGAATTTTATTTTTGAAAACTCTATGTGTTTAATGTGGAAATATTTTGATTTTGGTTATTTATTTAAATAGTTAACCTATCATGGGGAACATGTGATCCCATTAATTACTTTTATGTATGAGCCTATAGGACTAGTTATTTTTATTTGGAGATAAATGATAATATTTATCATGGAATTCTATGTGATCAAATCCTTTTGAATTTTGGGTTTCAATTTTATTTTGGATTATTAGTTTTGAGGAATTATATAGTCAATTATTTATTGAATAATTATTGATGAACACTGGGTTTTTTTGTTAAGTTCTGGTATTTAAGAGTAGTATTTATTTTTATAAAAGATTATTCAATTTGGGGGATTATATGATCTGGTTCTAACAATATTGGTTTTGGTTAATGTAGTATGAAAAGGGAAATATATGGTTCATCTTTTTTGGATTATGTGATTCTCTAGAAGTTGATACTAGCTCTTCAAGGATGAAACTCTATATTAAAAGTAATTATGTATTCGTGTGTTTTTAGTCAATTCTATAAATAAACTACTTGAATTTATGAAATTGACCTTAAAACAAAAACGTTTTTTGTTTAATTTTCCTATTGCGGAATCAAAGTCCATTTTACAGATCACATGTTTGTGGTTTTTAGATTTGTAAATTTTTCCTGAACATATTTTCTATCACTATCCATCTGAACAAGGTGGCCGGTTTTTCTTCCATATACATGTTTTCATACATGGAATCCAAGTATGTGTTATCTCCAGTGACCTTTATACTTATATTTCTTTCTTTTAAAGTGATAGTTTTATTGACACTTTCCTTATGCGGGGTTTTCAATAATGTTTCTGAGACCAAAATTAAAATTTTGAGGACCCAATTTTAAAAATGTGGGAATGGCATAATGAACCAGGTATTTATAGATTAATACATTTTCATATTAATTAATATTTATGAATAAGACATTAATTTTTCCTTAAAGTGGTTAATTTTTCCAACAGTGTAACCAAAACATAGTACCGAGTTTCTCGTAAATCTTATGTGGCACAAAATGTTGAGTGATACCGAAAAATAATAAAATAATATTATTTTAATTTTAAATGGTAGT
The DNA here is from genome assembly GCA_963277665.1 of Viscum album. Classification (NCBI taxonomy): domain Eukaryota; kingdom Viridiplantae; phylum Streptophyta; class Magnoliopsida; order Santalales; family Viscaceae; genus Viscum; species Viscum album. The sequence continues at coordinate 308,267,379 of OY728166.1, forward strand.
TAATGCCTACCTACTATATAATAATGAATGAATAGAATTAACTATATACTAATTTAACATTTTTTTTAAATTTTTTTAAATTACTCCAATGAATTTTGGAGGCTTAAAATGAGAATTAATCCAATTTAAATAATCAAATACTCTATTATTTTAAAAACATCATTTTACCCTCTTTTGATGGAGAATCCTTTGTAAAATTATTTTTTGTCACTTTTATATGTTCTACTAGATAAAATAAAATTCTTCTTTAGAAGTGGTAAAAGATAATTTACTTTCGTTGAAATTTTGGTATTTTTCTTATAAAATCCATATTTCTATGAATAGTGAAAAATACTGCATTTTAATTCAAAATTGATTTTTCATATAATTTTTTTATAGTACGAATTCCCATTAAATTGGTTTTAAAGTGTAATTCTATTATGTTTTTATTATTTAATCCAACGATAGTCATTTGAAGTAGTTTCACATTTAAATTGGTCATAAACATATGTCAATCTATTGATAGTTTATAATTCTTAAAAACTCGTTTTCTGGTTTTGACGATGGAAATTAATTTAAAATAAATTTATGCCAATTTTGTGTTTTGAATTAAGAAAAATATTCAATTTTGGAATCATAAGGTCCAAATTTTTTACATAGGTACGTTTTAGTTGTTGGATATTATGAATTGTAACATCAGTAATTATTTTTATTTACTATCGTTAATAGGAAAATCAGGTAAATTAGGATACAAAATAGTATAATATTAATAATATACTAGTCCAACACATGTCATAATCATATTTTATAAGATATTAACAACCATGGTCATTATTGGTTCGATTTTTGGACTCTATGAAGCTAGTTGGATGTGATAATGTCATGTAATACAAATTAATTTAATTTAAATTGAAGTATAACATAATAATATATCTTTTACTAAAACAATTTTAATATAGGGCTTGATAACTTATATCAAGGACTATAAATAGTAATTATAAAGATAAAAATTATTTCATATGACATTAAATTTTATTTATAATTATTATACATTAAAATATGAATTTATTTATGACCCAATGATGATGTAATGATTACCTTACCAATGAACGATTCAAATAAATGATTTTATAAATATTAAAATAAATAAAATTTTAACAATTTTTTTTCATACACAAATTTTAATGATGATTATCAGTTACTTTATTTTGTTTAATTATTCTTCATTTATGGGATAAAAGTTCTAAGACTTTAACAAAAATCAATTACTAAATTGGGTCTAACTTTACATAAATGATTTTTTAAAACAAATAACATTTTGTTAATAGATATAATAGTTTGAAAAATAAATTATTTGGCCAGATGACATATATAATGTTTAAAATGTCAATAATTATCCACTTCAGGCTCTCTTTTCATTTTATAGTATATATAGTAACAATATATTATGAAAATACAAGAAGACATGGTAAGAGTTAATGTTTTTACCTAAGGGTTAAATCTAAATGATATGTTTAATTTTGTTACCTAAAAATGTCTAAAACCTATTGTATTGGAGTATTTAGTCATATTATCATCTTATCTTAGAAATATATTACCTTGGAACTATTTTAATTTTGAAATCATTTTATAATAAAATAATATTTCAAGACATTCCTAATGTGCCCCTCCTCCATCATATAAAATTTCACCTCTTCTACCCACATAATCACACAAAAAATCCCCTTGGATCATCAGAATTATTCTCAAATAATCTCCCAATAGCAATACCTTCCACCTAGAATCCTTAACATTGGATTAAGTAAATTGATGAAAGCCTTTTAGATCAAATCCAAAGAGGTTTCCCGATTTATTGGTAACATATTATCTCATGTTCCATTCACTTATTATCCATATCCCCTCCCTATGATCTTCTTATTATTTGATTACAAAAAAAATCATTCTTCAAAATATACAATTATTGTTTTATGATATGGATTTAACTATACTTACACACACCTCCATCTAATGGATACTAACATGATAATTCTGTGTACGTCCAACTACTGCCTCATGAAACAATGACAGTTCAATTCTCCCCTAAAACCTCTAATGGTGTCCATTATGATGGAACTGTATATCTATATGAAATATTATATATATATATATATATTCTCTATATTTCTGTAATATTTATTTAACAACATACGTTTAAGATTTTCATAATGTGTAAATACAATAATTTCATTTGAGGAAGTGCAGACTACCGCCCCTCAATGTGAAATGACTCGTTAATGAAATACATGGAACATATAAAGGATAAGATTAATGAAATTATGTAACATAGATATTTTACTATAATTATAATATAGCCATTTATTATTTTGTTTTCATTCGTTTAATATGCCAATGAAATAAATGTAGCATTCATGTGTACGTACGACCTACCATCTACATGAATGATGCTTTTATTTATTATCTTAAAATGATATGGACTAGTATAAATACATGTATACAAGACATATATTATATTTTGGATATAATGGACTAATTACCACAAGTATTATTTCTATCAAATCAAGTTCATTATCGACTCAAGTACCAAATGTCAACAAAATGTCTGATATAAACCTAAATAAATATATATTATTTATAAAATTGTAATAAGTGACATAAAATGAATAATTTAAATTAAAACAGGTTCTAAAGAAATTATAAATTAACATATTTTTATTATTTTTGAAATTAAATAATGAATGAGTCAATTCAGACTCAAGGTTAGGGAACTTCTTAACGCATTTTACATTCTTTGGGTCAGTCTTCTACTTCATGAATCTTCCATGATATGGATTTGTGAGAAATAAAATTTTATATCCTATATTTTATTTACACTTTATTTATTTTTATTTATAGAGCATACAAATAATTGATCTATTTGATTAACAAAATGATATTTTTAATGGAATTTATAATCTCAGATTCCACTCATGGGGTGTTATGCTTACATCGCTGATTCTATTATGCAATAATTATATGCGAAATAAATGTATTTTATTTATGTAGTAATTTCTACTAACCTTTGTGTGTAAATACTATTACTACACATAATCACCCCATTGGTAAATTCTTATGTCATTTATGTGAACATTTTTTGGGAACTTCTTAACCTATTTTCTATTCTATTGGTTGATCTTCTACTTCTTGATTATGTCAATCTATGATTAAGTGAGAAATAAATTTTGATATATTATCTAGTATTTATAATTTCTCTATATTTATATATAGTGAATAAATATAATCAATCTATTTTATTAACAAAATGATCTTTATAAGGGAATTTCTAAAACCAATTTCCACTCATTCGGTTTCATGCATATGTTGTTTCTTATATTATGCCCATATTATGTGTGGAATATCTATTTATTTATTTATGTTTTTATTTACACATTAAATTATGTTTATATACTGTTTCTACACATAATTACCCCATTGATAATTTCTTACATAATTTATACAAACATTGTAAGGGAAAATATAAATCAATTTCTATTCTTTGAGTTAAATATACATGTCATTGGTTTTGTTTTTACAAAAATTAGTGAAAACAAACATTTATTATTTTACACTAAATATCCACATATATTGGGTTTATTTATATTTTTCAAAAATAATTATGCCATTTATTTATCCTTAATATAAGGATATGATCTTTTTAAAGGATTTGATTTCAATTTACATTCCATTTTGACTTATTTGTTGTTATGCACCAATTCACAATGTGTGGGGTGTATAATTTCCTTTCAAATATTATATCAAGAATCTCCTTATTCTCATGAAATTATATGTTTTGTTTAATTTTATTATTTAATTATTTTTATTCATGTATTTTCTCAAGTGTAAAGGGACACTTTAACTAAAAAATTATATTAAAATAGCTAAATATGTTTTCTTTTAAATCATTATTATTAATGTACATGATATCAAAATGGTATTATGGAATTATTTAAATATAAATTATTTATTTTACGGGTTAATTCATTTATAATGTTTCAATGATGTATGGGACACTTTGATTCAAAAATATTCTATAAAAATATTTTAATTGTTTTTAAAAGGGGGTCGATTATTTCTATAAAACTAAATGAATATTTATATATACTTTATGAATGGATTTTCTTGCATTATTTCATTTTCATATATTTATGTTTTCTTGAAATTTTTACCATTTTATTTTAAAATAATGTGTTTTTATTTATGAGTGTGTGGCTTGCAGAGATGAAATTTTATTTCAAAGTGGAAATGTTATTTTTTCCATTATTCTTGGTTTATGTTATTAGAATGTTATGGTTATTGGTTATTTCATACATATATTGTAACACCCTGAGATTTTATGAAAAATATTCTTTTTAATTTTATTGATATCTTCTGTTGTACGTTACAATAAAGGAGTCTTGCACAACACACAACCCTAACTTGGCTGCATTACACGCAATCACTACCTTTCTCGATAGCGTGTGTTGTACGCAATACCGAGTTTCACTAAACACCGATATGCTATTAAAATATTTTTAAAACTAGCCGTTATGAATAGTAATAACCAATTTTTGAAATTTTATAAATTTTATCTTTCAAAATGGACTTCATTTTTGGATTCGGAATATCGAAATTAGCATAGGGTGAAATTTTGGTATTTTTCTGAAAACTTTCAATTTTTGATGAATAGTTAAAACACTGGGTTACTATTTAAAACCCGACTTTTTATTTAAATAATTATTTATTATATTTGTCACGACTCGCCTTCACCAAAAGGAGGGAAGGGTCAACAGATTTCCAGGCCCTTCATTCTTTATGTTGAAAGAGAGATAATGACCCCCGAAACCCTCCTTCAATAGGTCCCTGAGTGGCGACTAGCACCAAGGGTATAGAAATTTCACAAAAATGGAAGGCATTACCCTTTTTATTTTATAGGATCGAGGGATAAGATGATGAAACCCAACAACACCAAAAGTAATAGGAAAATTGAAGCCAAAAGTAAACCACTTCCACATGCATGTTCCAAAAGTAAAGCCACAAGGTGAAAAAGGTGTCTACAAAGGTAAGTACCAAAGAAAGAAAAACGAAAACTGCAACTGCTCCAAAGATCCGAGCTAGTAAGGTCCTGCGCGATGCCTGAAGTCCTTCTGGAAACCTGAAAGCAGTTTTATATACATAGGGTGAGCATACAAGTACACTCAGTAGGGAAAACCAAAGACTCTCTTGCACAAGTGGACGAACGTACTAAAGTCCCGTGAGAAAAAGAGTAAACCAAACACCTAATCAAGGTAAACTATCCACCCCAAGACTCACCAAGGAACACTCCCCAAATAACGCAAGTCAAGTAATATATATAATCAGAGAACATCGATGTTTGGGTACCCCACGCGACTTTCCCACTGGTTATTGAGACATCCTACGCATCGAACCAATCCCGCCATTCTCACCGCAGTCCCACTACCACACCCACTCCCACACACCTGGGCCACAACTACCACACACAGTCCCACTGCCGAATCCATCCCGAAAACACCTGGGCCACAATTATCATATGTAACCACACCTGCAAACACCTAGTCCAGAACAATCACCACCACGCCCGAAGACACATGGGCTAGAAAATCCACTGCCAAGCCCGAAGACACCTGGGCCTCATCCCGAAGACACTTGGGAAACCACCTGCCGCACACACCTGGCCAACCACCACACTACCCCTCCTGAAGGTTCTTGGGCTAATAATGGACCTCAGGCCATCACAGCCTACCCGAAGATACTTGGGCTATCTGGGAAAGGGAGCAGAAAAGGAGGTAATAACCAGCCACTAAGAATAGTGTTGGGAAAAACACCCTCCCCCATGAAATGGGGGTGTTCTACACTATGTGCTCAACTTGGGTGGGGAGCGAATAAGAAACACAAAACTGCAAGTATAGATATAGGTACACGCACTCACCCAAAGCCTAGGTTTTTCTAACCAGCCTACAGAACACAACACCAGTGCATCCAAGTCCCAAGTCACAACTTTCGTCAAAAAAACCCATTTTTCCCATTCTTGTTTCAAGTTTAGTGATAATGTTTAATTAAGTTTAAGCACTACTGGGAAACTAGTAAGCATAGGCACAAGTCCAGGAAAGTAAACAGTCAATCATCATCCATAACGCCCACACCTGGTTCTCAACAACAGAGGATCCCACCCCAATTTTAACACAACCACCGAGAGTATAAAGACAGGGGATCCCATCCCCTCCCACGTCTCCAACAATCGTCCTGAAAAAGAAAACATCCAACTACCACCATCAACACATGTCAGGGCCATGCCGGTATTTTCAGATTTAAACGACTTAACACACTCCATGATTTCAATTTCCGTGTGTTTTAACTGGGGGTTATCAGAGAAGGATTGATCCTGGGGATTTCAATTCACTTAGCCGGTTGTATGTGATTAACCAGTATCCTTTTTAACAGCAGGAGTTCAAAACCGCAAAAAATCCATTTAAAACATCGGCAGGGGTTCATTAGTACATAAATGACGACCACCAACGACCTTGATTTTCAGAAACGCGTAAGCTAGCACAACTCAGAAAGATGATTTTAATATAAACAACATCAATGATCACAGCCCACCCCCCCCCCCCCCCCACCCACTTTCTTTATAAAAACCAGTTCATTATATTCATTTAGGTCTGGTTTATCCAATTCTACAAAACAGAAACACGCCCACCCCGCATGATACACAAAAGAGAGAGATGAAGGATAAATTCCCTACTTGTTTGATCGACGATCGACGCTTAGGCCGGGCACGGAAATTTACGAATAATGATGCGGCGTGCCCGGTGCACCAGAAGCTGTTTGTGAAAATCCGCGATCGAGGAAAGGAGAAACCACGGATAACCCTTGGTTTATAAGAGTCGCGGACGGTTGAGGTGAGAACACGAAACCGTGTAAGGCGTAGGGGTCATGGGTTGATCACGCGGCTCCACTCGTCATTAAAGGGGTTCGGGTGGTTTAAACCGACTCATTAATTGATTAAGTATTTAATTAAAACTCTTATGCGTGTTACGAGTCTTTAAAACATGCTCAAACAGGTCAAAATAGGTTTTAAAACCCTATTTGCGCAAAAAAGGAGCGCTACTGGAAATAACCCGCTGGGTAGGCCAGAGCCACTGGTAGCTGAGAGCTACCGGTAGGCTGCAGCCACAGGTAGGCCGCAACTACCGCTAGGCCGAGCTACCGTTAGGCTACAGCGACCGGTAGGCCGCAGCTACCGGTGGGCCGAGCTACCGGTTGGCTGCAGCTACCGGTGGGCCGAGCTACCAGTAGGCTGCACCTACCGGTGGGCCGAGCTACCGGTTGGCTGCCCCCACCGGTAGGCCGAGCTACCTATTGGCTGCAGCTACTGGTAGGTTGAGCCACCGGTAGGCTGCAGCTACTGGTAGGTCGAGCTACCGGTAGGCTGCAGTTACAGGTAGGCCGAGCTACCGGTAGGCTGCTGCTACAGGTAGGCCGCAGCTACAAGTAGACCGAGCTACCGGTTGGTTGCGGCCACCAGTAGACCAAGCTACAGGTAGGCCTACTACCGGTAGTCTAGGGCTACCGGTAGGCCTACACCACCGTGATTACCAGACCCGAAAACCCAAAACGAGATTTTTACAAATTAATGGACCCCAAAAAACCCGGGCCATTATATCAAATACCTCTTAAACGATTCTCGTCCTCGAGAATCAAAACAAAACCAGAATGGAAGAGAGGGTCCGAACAACCACCTTGAAGGATACCTCTTAAGAGTGAACCCATGCTAACTAAAACATTTCCCCGCCAAGAACCAAGCAACATACCATGCCAAACTGCCCGAGCATGTGGGTTGGGGAGTCTCCTCCCCCATGTCAAGATATTATCCCCTTTGGGAGGCACTGACTCGCCCGCACGGGTTTAATCGCATCCAACTTAATGGGTCTTGATTAGGGGTCGGGTTCTCTCCTCCCCCATAGCCAAGGCTTTTCACACTCAATCAGAGGAAAGGAAACCAGTACATTACATAGCCAAAAGACCAAATGTTCTACCACAACAGGTACAACAAGGAACAAACTCAAAACAACTCTGGGTACTGGGTACGCATCTGTGCTTCCCTCTCCCACATACTCTCCTCAAGCCCACCATGTCTCCACAACATGCGAAATAGGGAATGGTTTGCCCACGAAGTACCTTCTCCTTGCGATCCTCAATCATCAATGGTCTCTCCACAAAGGTCACGTTGTCCTCGATGTCCAACTCACCCCAATCAAGGACTTGTGAATCATCGTGCAGATACCGACAGAGTTGGGACACATGAAATACATCAGGTATCCTTAGTAGCGGCAGTGGTAACTCTAGCTGATAAGCCACTTCACCGACCTGCCGTAACACTTCAAAGGGTCTGATGACCTGGGAGAATGCTTACTCCCCTTGCCGAACCTCCGCTTCCCACGCTGAGGGGAGACCTTCAAGAACGCCTGGTCTCCAACCTCAAACTACAAGGGCCTCCTCCTGGTATCAGCATACAAATTATGTCGGTCCTGGTCCGCCTTCATACTTTCCCTTATGAGCTGAACCTTCTCTGTCGTGTTCTGCACCACCTCCGGGCCCAGGATGCCTGCCTCTCCTACTTCGGCCCGACACATAGGTGAACGGCTTGGCCTCCCGTAAAAGGCTTCAAACAGGGCTGTAGAGACCCGAAGCTTGACGTACATTGACATTACATTACATTTTCGGAATACTTAGTACATAAAAAAACACACACACAAGGATCGTAATAGTTTAGTGTCTTTGGAAACTCGGAATATAATCTTCTAATCCTGGTGAAAGATCTTCAAAATCTCCCATAAAGATATTCCTTTTTTTATACCTAAAACCTTTATTTATATCCTGGGGAAATGTAAAAATAAAAGGGTGAGCTCAAATGCTCAGTAAGGGTAAACAAAAGAAATATCAATCACATCATATACATAAGCACATAACTTTTGGAAATCTTAACCTGTAAAAGAGATCATAATTTCATAAACTGGGATAACTCATGGCAGTGAAATGTAATCACAATAATCATAACATAAAACATTAAACTTTGTGTCATGCACACATAATCATAGAGAATCATTTCTTGTTAGTCAAGACTCATTTCCAAGACTATCTTAGTGGACAAAGTCCCTTTCTGAACCGAGTCACCCTCGTTTCAGTCTTGTTTCACTGAATCGGTATAACCTACCATTCCAGCCATGTCTATCTCATGAGATATAAAATCTTTACCCAATGCATTGGAGGGAGATATAGGTCCCACCCATCTAATAATGATACCATTCTTATGTGTGCCACAAAATCATAAACCATACATCATTGCATAACCCATATAATAAAAATGGGAATCTTAAACATCATGACATCATAAAACAATTCATATATGATAAAAGAATTCATAAAAATAATTCCATGATGACATAATCAAATCAATGTAATAATACGGATAAAAACAGAACCCTTTATTATCATTGATGGAAAATAATTTTGATAAAACACTTGAACTTCATTCTTGAGGAAAATGTCCTTTCTACTTCAAAAACACTTTTCCTTTCTTAACATGTCGTAAAATTATAAACTAAAAGAAGTTGATAAAAAATAAACTTGAAAAATTGTAAAGTAAGCTTCTTGGAAATAGTTTTTTAAAAATCCATTCATGCCATATAAAAAAACATTCTTCATACTTTTGTCGGAAAAGTCAAAAAGTACCTCGTACGAAAAATGACAAAAGATTCCTTTCATATCCTTTACTAAAAACTCCCCAAAGGGTAAAATTGGATTTAAACAATTGTAGGTGTATGGAAATAATATTACATATTTAAGAAACATGGATGTGGATGATAAAATACACCCCATTAAATACTAAAGTATGAACAATCTCGGATAAAAATGAGATTGTGATATTTCCCTTACCTTAGGTCCGACTTACTTTGTAAGTGTCTGAACCTCCTGTATAATGATTTAAATAATGTTATTGACTTATTCCAGAATCATATTCATTGTTATGATATCATATATGGTTCACTTATGACTTTATATTACCCGTTCTTTTGTAAAATCCATGTTTAAGAGCGTTTTGGGTAAAATTGTTTCATTTGTCGTCCGTGTTTTGACTTGTAATTATTCATATGATTACTTAGATCATGATTAATTAATTCCAGAATATAAAACATGATTTATATATATATATATATTCAGAATATACAAATATATAATAAATCAGTAAATAGAAAGAAATACACTGTTCATGGAGACGGTAGGTCGTACGTACGCATGAACGCTGTTTTCGTTTCCTTATTGAGTTGAACGGAATTAAGTAGATGACATACATATATATACACATAAATCCAGTATCATTATTATGTCATATATTTCATGATTAATTATTATATATACTTTATAATCATTCATGAATGGTTAAAGTGGAGAATGAATCTCATCGGGTCGTGGAGACGGTAGTCCGTACGTACGCATGAGAGATGATATCGTTCTCATGATCGTGGGACTGTATTGGAGTGTATGTATACTATTTCAGAATAAATATCACTTTAAAATAATAATATATAGTTATTATTTACACCATTATACCCATCCAAGTAAGGTGGTGGTGTAAAATAGATTTTACCACGGCGTGGAGACGGTATTCCGTACGTACGCACGCGCGGTAATTTTGTTTTCCGTAGGATGGATAGATGGTGAAATATGATTGTTTCATACTTATAATAACATATAAGTATATGAGTGATACTGATGTTATTACTTCATAATTAAACAACCTAAGAAGAAGAAGTGGAAGAAGAAATAAAGGTGAAAGAATCGGTAACGGAAATTACCTCTTCTTTGAAGCGCCTCTTTGAGACCTCCTCTTAGGGCACTAAAATTGGTCTTTGAGGAAGACCAGAACCTCTAGGATGTTTCTAGGGAAGTGGAGAGGAGAATTTTTCAGGGGTTGGCCGAGCTTGAAGGCTCAAAGTTGTGTGAGGAAGAGAGGGAGAAGGTGCCCTTTTATAAGGGAGGAGAGGGGAACCTTTGGAATAACTAAAAATATTATTTTATTATAAAGTCATGTTCGGTTTTAAATAGCTCCAAATTGATTTATTTCGAGGCTAAGGTGGGTATGGGTATAAATCCTCTCATACAATAGGATTTAGACATGTTTAGGTTATTATTTTAACCTTATCAATTAGATTTAACTCTAAGTTAAATAATTTAACTTTTACCGTGTCTTTTTGTTTTCTTACACTATATGGTTAATAAACATACTATATCAAGCCAAAAGAAACCCAAGTTGTTTATTATTAATATATATAATCTTATCTAAGTCATTTGGCCGAAACTTAGAATTTTAGGAATAAAATAACAATTAATAATATAATATTTATTTCAAAAACTATTTTATGTCAATTTTGACACTATTTGGTACATGATTTTTATGAAATTCATAACAAAATGAAAAGTTCGAAAAAAGTTACTTAAATCAACAATAACATGTAATAGTAACCTATAAAGTTAGTTTAAGTCATAAAAAGTCTCAAATTACATTTATTTGGTCATTTATAACATCAATTATGTCAATATTTCATTAATAAGACAATTACTGCATCATCTTTGTGTCATAATAAATGATAATTATTTAATCCCTAAAAATTATAAATAAATTCCTATGATTTAGATAATTGTATTAGATTTCTGGAGATTGTTCATGTTCTAAGTTTCATAAAGATTATCACTAGATTAAAATTATTATACTTATAAGATTTAAGAAAGTGACATGTTGTCACATTCTTTGGATTTAATAATAATTAAATTATTTTCATTGAAAAAATTTAATTAAATGAATCTAATCCGACCCTTAGGTGATATGGGTCGTATTTTAGTCATCCAATAGGATTTTGAAATTTGTTAGGGTAATTTTAAAATATTATATTTACCCTTAATTACTCGATTTACCTTTAACTATGGTAAATAAAATTTACCGTAGTTACTATTCATAATGCCCAAAAATAAAAAGTAGCTTATTAACATAATTTGGACCCACTAATTCCAAATATGGAATCCATTTTTCCAAATTCAATACACAAAAGATGTAGAAATTAAATTAAAATTTATCCCGTTGTCGAAAGAGAACGGGTTTTTCTTTAAAACATTGCAAAAGATTGAATTGATTTAACCTACGAATTCAAGGTAAAATCAATGCTAATGACATAAATTATATTAAATGGTAAAAATATATTCTATTTATACTTTAAAACCATTCAATATTATAATTTAACCACATAAGATATTACGATGAAAAAAGTTGTTTTTAATTAAAATATAGCGTGTTTTTACTATTCATTAAAATATGAAAGTTATCGGAAAAATATCAAAACTTTATCTAATGTAAATTTTTATATCCTGATTCAAAAGAAGAATTTTATTTTGTCAAATTGAACTTATAAACATGTCAGAAACTAGATTTAAAGTGGGTGCGCCATCAAAAGGCGGCAAAACTGCATTTTTTTTAAAAAATACTTATTTTACCCGAAAAATTTATTTTGTTCTTATACCATGTTCTAGAAAATGTGTAAGATGAATAATAATGTTATAAAATTTAAAATTTAGTTAACACTATTCATAAAGGCTAGTTTATGACAATATTATAATAATATATCGTTGTTTATTAAAACCTAGTATTGCGTACAACACACGCTATCGAGGAAGGTCGCGATTGCGTGTAATGCAAGCCAAGTCTGGGTTGTGTGTTGTGAAAGAATACTTCGTTGTTTCGTATAACAGAATCCAACCATATTTCATTTATACATTTAATATATATATATATATATATATATACTCAATGTTGTGTAGAATAACTATTATCAAAATTGTGTGTAACACGATCCAAGAATAGTGTTGCGTATATTGCAAGCTAATACGGTGTTGCGTATAGAGCAAGGTAATCTTGGTGTAGAATACAACACAAGACATTAATGAAATTAAAAGAATATTTTTCATAAACGCTCGGGGTGTTACATTCTACCCCCCTTAAAATGAATTTCGCCCTCGAAATTCTTCGGGGTTATAAATGGTTTACTATTCGAAAGTTTCTTTAATAGAAACCCACAACGTAAAAAGGAATACCAAAACCAATCTTTAAAAACAAAAGTATGAAATGTAATGGTTACCCAAATAAACTAATCACTGGGTTTCCACATAGGTGAAAATATGGATATGGAAGAGAAATCTAACCAGCATGTTCTGATGGAGAGTGGTAGAGAACATGGCTATGGAAAAGCCAGCAATCAAAAAGCCATAAATTTGTGACGATCTAAGGTACCATCTGATTCATCAGATATAAGAGCACAAGGACAACATTTTTGGCTTTCAAGATCATTTCCCTAATGTTGATGAAATTGGAATTAGAATAAATACTTTCGTGATTTCGTTATAGTCTCACTGTTGGTCGTTCTTTGGACAATTTACACTTAATATCTTAAAGAAATGAAGTTGAATTTGTCATTCGTGATGTGTTAGCAGATCATGTGATAGAATGATGGGTCATTCCATCTGTTTCAAACAAAAGGATAGCAAAAGTTATAAGTCCATATTATGGTTAGACTAATCGTATATGGTTCCTAAAATGAGCTTATACTTCATATATCATACCGCTTAATAAAATAAAACTAGTTTCTACTAAACAAGGACTTCCTGTAGGCCAGTGGTAGGTGATAAAGGCCAATCGCACTTCGGTTGTGGGTTCGATTCCCATAGCCTTTTCTGACGCGATGGGCTGTCGCCCGTCCTGCAGGTTGTCCTTTTTCTAAAACTATATTACTATAACATCCCATCAATAATATCGAAAAAACTTCTATCCTTAAACAATACTAACTTATGTCCAACATAATCCATTCCAATATTTAGGATTATCCATAATACTTCATTCCACTCTCATAATATAGTGAAAACAATTACCAGAGATTTAATACCATCGTTGATCCCCATATATCATAAAATATGTCTTGTTGGTCACATTCCAAACATTCAAAGGCCTTAATCATGTACTCTCTTGAATACCCATTGAACCTTAGTGAAAACATGAATGCAGTTAAAAGTTAACACTTTCCACATACCAAAATCCTCAAAATTCTATATACTCAAACCATGATATCACTTAGTCCTTATATCAATCATGAGCTCATGAATACTGTTAAACATTTCGTTTTCTCGTTTTCCCTTAATTATGCGCATATCATCTTATTTCCAAAAATATCTCAGTCACTTTGAATACCACATTAGAACAATACATAAATATTCCAATACTTTATGATACAACATTATTTTGGAATCCCATTACATAAACACTTAATCATTCCACCACATCGTTTTCATATTCAACATCGCCAATAGTGATCGCATGTGACTTCCCTTTGTCCTTTGCCTTAAGCGGTTGCTCATGTCGATCATCACTAACCCTTGGATTAGGGAATTTATTAGCATAATGCCCCATTTCCTTTCACTTGAAGCATTGAAGTGTTGGTGGTGCGTTCTCTGCAGTGTTTGCTTTATTCACATCATTAGAAACCATTTTTCCATTACTCCGACGCTCAGCTGCTCGATGACCTTCTTTTCCACACTTAAAACATTTTCTAGTCCCTTTAAGACAATCTCCACCATGCTTCTTTCCACACTTTGAGCATAAGGAAACATTCATCTTCTTTTCACCATTATTCAGAGATTTCTCCTTGAACTCCATCTTTCGTTTCTTGTCAAAACTATGAGATGGATAAGTAACACCAACTTCCATTTCTACCTTGATAGCACAACGCACAATTTATTCATAGCTACTGAAGTCTCTTATAGTTAATTCCCTTCGAAGATTTGGTTTTAAGCCACTGAAGAATCGATCAAATTTACTTTCAGGTTGGATGATAAATCTAGATGCATACTTGGAAAGCCTTGTAAAATTCACTTCGTATATACCAACAGATTCATCATCTTTTTGCTTCAGCTCAAGAAACTCATTTTCCATCTTTGTTCGAAGAATACGAGGGAAGTACTTACTGAAAAACAAGTTCTTGAACTCGTTCCATTCGATGGACTCAATTTCATCTCTTGGCCTCGTATTCTTGATAAGATTCCACCATTGATCAGCTTCACCTTCCAAACGATATACTGCTAAGATGACTTTATCATGTTCCGAACATTGAAGAACTGAAAATATCTTTTCAGTGGTACTAATCCATTGTTCATCAACAAGTGGATCGGAAGTCCCACTGAAAGAAGGTGGACGTTGCCTCATGAAGGACTCAATAGAATATTGTTCCCTTCTCTGCTCATTTGGAAGTCCATAATGATTCATAGCTTGTGTAAGTATAGAAATAAGATTTTTCACTCCATCTCCCATAACATTTGTTTGTTCAGGAGGACAATCATTGCATTGTCCATTGCATTGATCAACACGGTTCCTTCGGGTTCCAGCCATCATCTAAAACCCAAAAAGAATAGTGTGAGAGGCAAAAATCATAATAAAGGGGGAGTAACTTCAATATCTAACATCTTTGGTTTAATCTAATATCGTTACCATTTTTCTAGGACTATATCCTATACGTATACTTATCCTTAGGGACATCCCTATACATACCTTAGAAATATCTTTAGGGATCTCACTAACGCTTTCGTATCCTAGTTTCCAAAGGTTGACTAAACCTTTCCTCTGATATCAACTGTAGAGACGCGAAGCTTGACGTACATTGACATTACATTACATTTGCGGAACACTTAGTACATAACAAAAACACACACACAAGGATCATAATAGTTTAGTGTCTTTGGAAACTCGGAATATAATCTTCTAATCCTGGTGAAAGATCTTCAACATCTCCCATAAAGATCTTCCTTTTTTTTATACCTAAAACCTTTCTTTATATCCTGGGGAAAAGTAAACATAAAAGGGTGAGCTCAAATGATCAGTAAGGGTAAACAAAAGAAATATCAATCACATCATATACATAAGCACATAACTTTTGGAAATCTTAACCTGTAAAAGAGATCATAATTTCATAACCTGGGATAACTCATGGCAGTGAAATGTAATCACAATAATCATAACATAAAACATTAAACTTTGTGTCATGCACACATAATCATAAAGAATCATTTCTTTTTAGTCAAGACTCATTACCAAGACTATCTTAGTGGACAAAGTCCCTTTCTGAACCGAGTCACCCTCGTTTCAGTCCTGTTTCACTGAATCGGTATAACCTACCATTCCAGCCATGTCTATCTCATGAGATATAAAATATTTACCCAATGCATTGGAGGGAGATATAGTTCCCACCCATCTCATAATTATACCATTCTTATGTGTGCCACAAAATCATAAACCATGCATCATTGCATAACCCATGTAATAAAAATGGGAATCTTAAACATCATGACATCATAAAACAATTCATATATGATAAAAGAATTCATAAAAATAATTCCATCACAACATAATCAAATAAAATGTAATAATAGGGATAAAAACAGAACCCTTTATTATCTTAGATGGAAAATAATTTTGATAAAATACTTGAACTTCATTCTTGAGGAAAATATCCTTTCTACTTCAAAAACAATTTTCCTTTCTTAACATGTCGTAAAATTATAAACTAAAAGAAGTTGATAAAAAATAAACTTGAAAACTTGTTAAGTAAGCTTCTTGGAAATAATTTTAAAAAAATCCATTCATGCCATATAAAAAAACATTCTTCGTACTTTTTTCGGAAAAGTCAAAAAGTACCTCGTACGAAAAATGACAAAAGATTCCTTTCATATCCTTTACTAAAAACTCACCGAAGGGTAAAATTGGATTTAAACAATTGTAGGTGGATGGAAATAATATTAAATATTGAGGAAACATGGATGTGGATGATAAAATACACCCCAGTAAATACTAAAGTATAAACAATCTCAGATAAAAATGAGATTGTGATATTTCCCTTACCTTAGGTCCGACTTGCTTTGTAAGTGTCTGAACCTCCTGTATAATGATTTAAATAATGTTATTGACTTATTCCAGATTCATATTCATTGTTATGACATCATATATGGTTCACTTATGACTTTATATTACCCGTTCTTTTGTAAATTCCATGTTAAAGAGCGTTTTGGGTAAAATTGTTTCATTTGTCGTCCGTGTTTTGACTTGTAATTATTGATATGATTACTTAGATCATGATTACTTAATTCCAGAATATAAAACTTGATTTATATATATATATATATATTCAGAATATACATATATATAATAAATCAGTAAATGGAATGAAATACACCGTTCATGGAGACGGTAGGCCGTACGTACGCATGAACGCTGTTTTCGTTTCCTTATTGAGTTGAACGAAATTAAGTAGATGACATACATATATATACAAATAAATCCAGTATCATTATTATGTCATATATTTCATGATTAATTATTATATATACTTTATAATCATTCATGAATGGTTAAAGTGGAGAATGAATCTCATCGCGTCGTGGAGACGGTAGTCCGTACGTAGGCACGAGCGATGATATCGTTCTCATGATCGTGGGACTGTATTGGAGTGTATGTATACTATTTCAGAATCAATATCACTTTAAAATAATAATATATACTTATTATTTACACCATTATACCCATCCAAGTAAGGTGGTGGTGGAAAATAGATTTTACCACGGCGTGGAGACGGTATTCCGTACGTACGCACGCGCGGTGATTTCGTTTTCCGTAGGATGGAAAGATGGTAAAATAGGATTGTTCCATACTTATAATAACATATCATTATATGAGTGATACTGATGTTATTACTTCATAATGAAACAACCTAAGAAGAAGAAGTGGAAGAAGAAATAAAGGTGAAAGAATCGGTAACAGAAATTACCTCTTCTTTGAAGCGCCTCTTTGAGACCTCCTCTTAGGGCACTAAAATTGGTCTTTGAGGAAGACAAGAACCTCTAAGATGTTTCTAGGGAAGTGGAGAAGAGAATTTTTCAGGGTTTGGTCGATCTTGAAGGCTCAAAGTTGTGTGACGAAGAGAGGGAGGAGGTGCCCTTTTATAAGGGAGGAGAGGGGCACCTTTGGAATAACCAAAAATATTATTTTATTATAAAGTCAAGTTCGGTTTTAAATAGCTCCAAATTGATTTATTTCGAGGATAAGGTGGGGATGAGTCGAAATAATCTCATCCAATTGGATTTAGACAAGTTTAGGTTATTATTTTAACCTTATCAAGTAGATTTAACTCTAAGTTAAATAATTTAACTTTTACCGTGTCTTTTTGTTTTCTTACACTATATGGTTAATAAAAATACTATATCAAAACAAAAGAACCCCAAGTTGTTTATTATTAATATATATAATCTTATATAATTCATTTGGCCGAACCTTAGATTTTTAGGAATAAAATAACAATTAATAATATAATATTTGTTTTAAAAACTATTTTATGTCAATTTTGACACTATTTGGTACATGATTTTTATGAAATTCATAACAAAATGATAAGTTCGAACAAATTTACTTAAATCAACAATAACATGTCATATTAACCTAGAATGTTATTTTAAGTCATAAAAAGTCTCAAATTACATTTATTTGGTCATTTATAACATCAATTATGTCAATATTTCATTAATAAGACAATTACTGCATCATCATTGTGTCATAATAAATGATAATTATTTAATCCCTACAAATTCTAAATAAATTCCTATGATGTAGATAATTGTATTAGCGTTCTGGATATTATTCATGTTCGAAGTTTCATGAAGTGTATCACTAGATTAAAATTATTATACTTATAAGATTTAAAAAAGTGACATGTTGTCACATTCTTTGGTTTTAATAATAATTAAATTATTTTCATTGAAAAAATTTAATTAAATGAATCTAATCCGACCCTTAGGTGATATGGGTCGTCTTTTAGTCATCCAATAGGATTTTGACATTTGTTAGGGTAATTTTAAAATATTATATTTACCCTTAATTACTCGATTGACCTTTAACTATGGTAAATAAAATTTACCGTAGTTACTATTCATAATGCCCAAAAATAAAAGGTAGCTTATTAACATAATTTGGACCCACTAATTTCAAATATGGAATCAATTTTTCCAAATTCAATACACAAAAGATGCAGAAATTAAATTAAAATTTATCCCGTTGTCGAAAGAAAATGGGTTTTTCTTTAAAACGTTGCAAAAGATTGAATTGATTTAACCTACGAATTCAAGGTAAAATTAATGCTAATGACATACATTATATTAATGGGTAAAAATATATTCTATTTATACTTTTAAACCATTCAATATTATAATTTAACCACATAAGATATTACGATGAAAAAAGTTGTTTTTAATTAAAATATAGCGTGTTTTTACTATTCATTAAAATATGAAAGTTATCGGAAAAATATCAAAACTTTATCTAATGTAAATTTTTATATCCTGATTCAAAAGAAGAATTTTATTTTGTCAAATTGAACTTATAAACATGTCAAAAACTAGATTTAAAGTGGGTGCGCCATCAAAAGGCGGCAAAACTGCATTTTTTTAAAAATACTTATTTTACCCGAAAATATTATTTTGTTCTTATACCATGTTCTAGAAAATGTGTAAGATGAATAATAATGTTATAAAATTCAAAATTTAGTTAACACTATTCATAACGGCTAGTTCATGAGAATATTATAATAATATATCGTTGTTTATTAAAACTCAGTATTGCGTACCACACACGCTATCGAGGAAGGTCGCGATTGCGTGTAATGCAAGCCAAGTCAGGGTTGCGTGTTGTGAAAGAATCCTTCGTTGTTTCGTATAACAGAATCCAACCATATTTCATTTATACATTGAATATATATATATATATACTCAATGTTGCGTAGAATAACTATTATCAAAATTGTGTGTAACACGATCCAAGAATAGTGTTGCGTATACTGCAAGCTAATACGGTGTTGCGTATAGCGCAAGGTAATCTTGGTGTAGAATACAACACAAGACATTAATGAAATTAAAAAAATATTTTTCATAAACTCTCGAGGTGTTACAGGGGCCATACCGATGGTAGAGTGGTATCTATTATTGTAGGTGAACTCTACCAGGGGCAAGTGTCGTACCCATGATCGTCCTGAGTCCAGAACACATGCCCGTAGCATATCCTCCACGGTCTGGATGGTGCACTCAGTTTGTCCATCTGTCTGGGGATGGAAAGCAGTGATAAGGCGTAACTGGGTGCCAAAATCATGCTGCAATCCTATCCAGACTCGCGAGGTAAATCATACATCCCTATCCGAGACTATAGACCTCGAAACTCCATGCAACCGCACCACCTCATCCACGTACTTTCGTGCCAAAGAATCCACAGCACTCGACTCCCTGATTGCCATAAAGTGAGCCGATTTCGTCAACCTGTCCACTAGCACCCAGATGTCGTCGTATCCCCCATGGACCTTGGGTAGTCCCGTGACGAAATCCATCTACATGTCGTCCCACATCCACTCGGGGACATCTAGAGACTGTAGTAGGCCACTTGGAACTCGGTGTTCAGCCTTCACTTGCTGACACACTAAGCACTTGGCCACAAACTCTACCACTACTCGCATCACTCTGGGCCACCAAAACTGTCCTTTCAGTCCCTGATACATCTTGGAAACTCCGGGGTGTACCGCTAGGGGTGAGTTGTGGAACTCACTGAGAACCTTGCCGCGCATCACTCCTGGAACAAACAAACTTTTCTGGAATGGAATCTGGTTCTGACCATCCTCTTCCCATCCATCCAGAGCATTGACCTAGTCAACCCGGTCACGCATCACTTCGCACTCCGGGTCTCCCCACTAAGACTCCTCCACTTGTCGAAACAGAGATGACTGCACTATCATATGATATAGGCAGCCTCTGCCGCTATCCATCTTCTCATCCAGGTATAAGGTAGCCAACTCTTCCATTGCCTTCTAGGCGTCCGCCGACTCTCAGACCGCATCCTTCTGCGTCCTCCTGCTCAGGGCATCGGCCACCACATTGCCCTTGCCTTCTGTATAAGAGATCTCAAAGTGGTAATCCTGGAGGAACTCTACCCATCTCCACTGTCGCAAGTTTATTTCTAGTTGGGAGAAGATATACCTGAAGCTTTTGTGATCCGTGAAGACCACAAAGCGTTCCCCGATGAGGTAGTGCTGCCATAACTTTAGCGCAAAAACAACCGCTGGAAGCTCTAGGTCGTGGAAGGCATAATTATGCTCATGGGGGCGTAGCTGCCTGGACCCATAAAAGATCACCCCTTGTCACTGCATCAACACGCATCCCAGACCCTATCCTGAAGCATCACAGAACACCTCATAGGCCACCCCTTCTTCTGGTAATCTCAGCACTGGGGCACTAACAAACTTCTCTTTTAGATAGCTGAAGGCTGACTCACACTGCTCACTCCACCCGAAAACCTGGTCTTTCTTGGTCAGGGCTGTCAAAGGGGCCGCAACTCGGGAGAAGTTGGGTACGAACCTCCGATAGTAACCTGCCAGCCCAAGGAAACTAAAGACCTCTGCCACATTCTTGGGTGCTGCCCAACAAACAACCGCCTCAACTTTTGATGGGTCCATCGCTACCCCCTGCTTGGACACCACGTGCCCGAGGAAGTGCACTTCCCGTGTCCAGAACTTGCATTTCGACAACTTCCCATAGAGCTGGTTCTATCAGAGGACCTCCAAAACCGTCCTCAGGTGCTTCGCATGGTCCTCCTATGATCATGAGTAGACCAGGATGTCATTGATGAACACAACCACAAACCGATCCAAGTACTCCCAGAAGATGGAGTTCATAAGCCCCATGAACACAGCCGGGCGTTCGTAACGCTTAAGGGCATGACTACGAACTCGAAGTGTCTATATCTGCATCTGACCACCGTCTTCGGGATGTCGCCCTCCTTCAATCTCAGCTGGTGGTACCCAGACCGTAGGTCGATCTTCGAGAAACATCCTTCCCCTTTCAGTTGGTCGAAAAGATCTTCTATCCTCGGAAGAGGGTAGCGATTCTTGATCGTCACTTGATTCAGCCTCCTGTAGTCTATGCACAACCTAAGACCACCATATTCCTTCATTGCGAACAAGACTGGAGCACCCCACGGTGACGCCTTTCGGGAAAACATAACCCCTCTTCATCAGATCATCAATATGGATCCACAACTCCCGTAGCTCTGAAGGTGCCATCCGGTAAGGAGCCATCGAGATCGGCCAAGCACCGGGATGCAGGTCTATCCCAAACTCTATATCACGCCGAGGGGGTAGAGTCGTCACCTCCTTAGGGAAGACATCCATAAACTCACGGATGATCTCTGGAACTTCCACCATTTCAGCATCTACCGATTCCACTGTCAGCTCGGCCAACAAGGAGAGGAGGGGTTCCTCTCTCCTATTTCCCTTCTGACTGCTTCGCTCACCGGTGAAGGTAACACGCCGACCGTCCATGTCTGATAACACAACCCTTCTTCGGAAACAGTCGACGATGGAACACACAGAAAATAGCCAGTCAATGCCTAGGATGACATTGTATGGCTGAATCTGTAGCAGAAGAAGATCCTTAACCGACTGATGTGGCCCTATCATCAATCTACATCCCCGAAAAACAAACAATAAGTTGGTCTGACCTCCGACTGGTGTTCTCAACACCAGGGGAAATGGAAGTCTCTCTTCATCTAAACCTAAGGCACGGGCTAGACTGGGAGCAACAAAGGTGTGCGAATCTCTGGTATCGAACAAGGCATAAGAAAGAGTGCTAAATAGACTGATCGTACCTCGAACAACCTCTGGCCCAACTGGAACTGCTGCCCTTATGGCGTGCAACTGTCCACGCCCAGCTCCTCTACCCCTCGGCTTCCGGCAACCTCCCCGACCACGCCCCGGTCGAGGTCCCTAAGGCGCGCCCTGAGGTCGGCCTCCTCCTCCTACGTCTGCCCTCGGAGGAGCGGGAGCTCGCTGTCCTTACTGCTGCTGCTGGAAAGGTCTTGCTGGAAGCTGCTGCTGGGGTGGCTGGTGGGGCTGTCCAGCACTGTCGTACTGCACCAGGTCCGGTCACTGACTTCGAAGATGTCCAGGGCTCACATAGATGAAGCACCACGGTCCTGGTACCGAAGAAAAGGGGCAAGGATCAGGGGATCGAAACTGAAACTGTTGTAGCCTGCTCCCTGCAGGTCGGAACCTAGAGGGTCCTGACGCTGAAGGCCTGGTGCTGACGGCCTTCCCCTTTGATGGTCCATATTGGATCCCCTCTCGTGACACACCTCCTAGAGCGTGCATTCTCTCCACCAATTTGGCCTTTTTCTGGACCTCCAAGTACGTCGGTAGGGTAAAGGGAGTAACAACGTACTAGAGGGAGGGTTGGAGGGCCTCCTCCAAACGTCTCACCCGAGACTCCTCGTCGGGAAAGAGGTCTGGAGAAAAATGTAGGAGGTCCTTGAACTTGATCCCTAGCTCCCTCATGGACATACTCCTCTGTTGGAGGGAGAGTAGCTCCTGTCTCTTTTCTTCCTTCATCGTCGAAGAGAGGAATTCCGCCCGGAACTCCCCCTCGAAATCCTCCCAAAACACCTCAGCCTCTCTCCTCTCCCTCAGGTAAAGCATCCACCACTGACGCACCGCTCCCCGCATCAGGATTATGGACAGAGGAACCCAGTACTCGATCGGGGCCCGAATTAGGCCGAAAGCTATAACTAGCTCCTCTAGCCAGCCTTCCATCTTCATGTCGGAGGTGCTGCCCTCATTCTTCTCGAGGGATTGTCACTGGAAGGCCCGAACAGTCTTCTGCCACTGGTAGTCCTCTTCCTCCCAATCATCTCTCTGCCGATCGACCAAAGTAGTCTCTGGGACCTCGATCACCTGTACCACACGTGGTCACCTTCTAGGTTCCATAGCTGCAAGGTAAACAAGGAATTCCAAATCCCAAGTAGTGCAGAATATCGTTCTTAAAATTTCTTAAAATTTTAATTTATTCTTAATTCCCAAGACATCCCAGAAACACAAGAACACAAGTCATTATGATGCATCTACCTTTCATAGGGTCTCTACCCTGCAATCAGTGTGTCCTCACTTGGTCGTTCAGTTGGTCCAGAGTCCTTGCATCGAATCACGGGGTGCCCTAAAATCCCATGCCCTATCCAGTCTTCCCTGGCCTAATTCACGCACCGAGGTCACCCAACACTGTTGCCTTACCATCCCATGAAATCCTCACTGTGCCTAACTCCAGACTCTATCCTATCTCTCAACCATCACCTCTGATACCATTCTGTCCTGACCCGCCTTCACCAAAAGGAGGGAAGGGTCAACAGATTGCCAGGCCCTTCCTTCATTAAGTTGAAGGAGAGATAATGACCCTCGAAACCTGCCTTCAATAGGTCCCAGAGTGGCGACTAGCACCAAGGGTATGAAAATTTCACACAAATGGAAGGCATTACCCTTTTTATTTTATAGGATCGAGGGATAAGATGATGAAACCCAACAACACCAAAAGTAAAAGGAAACGTGAAGCCAAAAGTAAACCACTCCTACATGCATGTTCCAAAAGTAAAGACACAAAGTGAAAAAGTGTCTACAAAGGTAAGTACCAAAGAAAGAAAAACGAAAACTGAAACTGCTCCAAAGATCCGAGATAGTAAGGTCCTGTGCAATCCCCGAAATCCTCCTGGAAACCTGAAAATAGTTTTATATACGTAGGGTGAGAATACAAGTACACTCAATAGGGAAAACCAAAGACTCTCGTGCACAAGTGGGGGAACGTACTAAAGTCCCATGAGAAAAAGAGTAAACCAAACACCTAATCAAGGTAAACTATCCACCCCAGGACTCACCAAGTCACACTCCCCAAATAACGCAAGTCAAGTAATATATAATCATAGCACATCGATGTTTGGGTACCCCGCACCACTTTCCCACTGGTTATTGAGACATCCTACGCATCGAACCAATCCCACCATTCTCACTGCAGTCCCACTGCCACACCCACTCGCACACACCTGGGCCACAACTACCATACGCAGTCCCACTGCTGAATCCTGCCCGCAAACACCTAGGCCACAACAATCACATGTAACCAATCCTGCAAACACCTAGGCCAGAACAACCACCACCACGCCTGAAGACACCTGGGCTAGAAAATCCACTGCCATGCTCGAAGACACCTGGGCCTCATCCTGAAGACACTTGGGAAACCACCTGCCGCACACACCTGGCCAACCACCACACTACCCCGCCCGAAGGTTCTTGGGATAATAATGGACCTCAGGCCATCGCAGCCTGCCCGAAGATACTTGGGCTATCCAGGAAAGGGAGCCGAAAAGGAGCAAATAACCACCCACTAAGAATAGTGTTGGGAAAACACCCTCCCCCAAGAAATGGGGGTGTTCGGCACTAAGTTCTCAACTTGGGTGGGGCGCGAATAAGAAACACAAAACTAAAATTATAGATATAGGTAACAAGCACTCACCCAAAGCCTAGGTTTTTCTAACCGGCCTACAGAACACAACACCACTGCGTCCAAGTCCCAAGTCATGACTTTCGCCAACAAAACCCATTTGTCCCATTCTTGTTTCAAGTTCAGTGATAATGTTTAATTAAGTTTAAGCACTACTGGGAAACTAGTAAGCATAGGCACAAGTCCAGGAAAGTAAACAATCAAGCATCAACCATAACGCCCACACCCGGTTCTCAACAATAGAGGATCCCACCCCAATTTTCACACAACCACCGAGAGTATAAAGACAGGGGATCCCATCCCCTCCCACGTCTCCCGCAATCGGCCCGAAAAAGAAAACATCCAACTACCACCATCAACACAAGTCAGGGCCATGCCGGTATTTTCAGATTTAAACGACTTAACACACTCCATGATTTCAATTTCTGTGTGTTTTATCTTGGGGTTATCAGAGAAGGATTGATCCTGGGGCTTTCCATTCACTTAGATGGGTGTACGTGATTAACCAGTATCCTTTTTAACAGAAGTTGTTCACAACCACAAACAATCCATTTAAAACATTAGTAGGGATTCATTAGTACACAAACAACGACCACCAACGGCCTCGATTTTCAGAAACGTGTAAGCCAACACAACTCAGGAAGATGGTTTTAATATAAACAACATCAACGATCATAGCCCCCCCCCCCCCACTTTCTTTATAAAAAACAGTTCATTATATCCATTTAGGTCTGGTTTAACCAATTCTACAAAACCGAAACACGCTCACCCCGCATGATACACAAAAGAGAAAGACGAAGGAGAAATTCCCTACTTGTTTGATCGATGATCGACACTTAAGCCGGGCGCAGAACTTTATGGATAACGATGCGGTGCGCCCGACGCACCAGAAGCTATTTGTGAAAATCCATGATTGAGGAAAGGAGAAATCACGGCTAACCCTTGGTTTATAAGAGCCGCAGACGGTTGAGGTGAGAATGCGAAACCGCGTATGGCGCGGGGGTTGTGGGTTGATCACGCGGCTCCACTCGTAATTAAAGGGGTTCGGGTGGTTTAAACCGACTCATTAATTGATTAAGTATATAATTAAAACTCTTATGCGCATTACGGGTCTTTAAAACATGCTCAAACAGGTCAAAATAGGGTTTAAACCCCTATTTGCGCAAAAAGGAGCGCTACTGGAAATAACCCGCGGGGTAGGCCAGAGCCACCGGTAGCTCTCAGCTACCGGTGGGTGACAGCGACCGGTAGGTCGCCGCTACCCATAGGTCAAGCTACGGTTAGGCTACAGCAACCGGTAGGGCGCAGCTACCTGTAGGCCGAGATACCGGTAGGCTGGAGCTACCGGTAGGCCGAGATACCGGTAGGCTGCAGCTACCGCTAGGCCGAGATACCGGTAGGCTGCAGCTACCGGTAGGCCGAGATACCGGTAGGCTGCAGCTACCGGTTGGCCGAGCTACCGGTAGGCTGCAGCTAATGGTAGGCCGAGCTACCAGTAGGCTGCAGCTACCGGTAGGCCGAGCTACCAGTATGCTGCTGCTACAGGTTGGCCAAAGCTACCGGTAGGCTGCGGCCACTGGTAGACCGAGCTACCGGTAGGCCTGCTACCGGTAGGATAAGGATACGGGTAGGCCTACACCACCGTGATTTCTAGACCCAAAAACCCAAAACGAGATTTTCACAAAGTAATGGACTCCAAAAACCCGGGCCATTACATCAGATACCTCTTAAACGATTCTCGTCCTCGAGAATCAAAACAAAACTAGAATGGAAGAGAGGGTCCGAACAACTACCTCGAAAGATACCTCTCAGGAGAGAACCCATGCTAACTAAAACATTTACCCTCCAAGAACCAAGAAACATACCATGCCAAACTGCCCGAGCATGTGGGTTGGGGAGTCTCCTCCCCCATGTCAAGACATTATCTGCTTTGGGTAGCACTGACTCGCCCGCACGGGTTTAATCGCATCCAACTTAATGCGTCTTGATTAGGGGTTGGGTTCTCTCCTCCCCCATAGCCAAGGCTTTTCACACACAATCAGAGGAAAGGAAACCAGTACATTACATATCCAAAAGACAAAACATTCTACCACAACCGGTACATCAAAGAACAAAATCAAAACAAATCTGGGTACTGGGTACGCATCTGTGCTTCCCTCTCCCACGTACTCTCCTCAAGCCCACCATGTCTCCACAACACGTGAACCAAGGGAATGTTTCGCCCATGAAGCACCTTCTCCTTGTGATCCTTGATCATTACTGGTATCTCCACAAATTTCACGTTGTCCTCGATGTCCAACTCACCCCAATCAAGGATGTGTGAATCGTCGTGAAGATACCAACGGAGCTGGGACACATGAAAGACATCATGTATCCTCAGTAGCGGCGGTGGTAACGCTAGATGATAATCCACTTCGCCTACCCACCACAACACTTCTAAGGGACCGATGAACCTGGGAGAAAGCTTACTCCCCTTGCCGAACCTCCGCTGCCCACGCTGAGGGGAGACCTTCAAGAACACGTGGTCTCCAACCTCAAACTCCAAGGGCCTCCTCCTGGTATCAGCATATGACTTCTGTCGGTCCTGGGCTGCCTTTATCCTTTCCCGTATGAGATGAACCTTCTCTGTCGTGTTCTGCACCACCTCCGAGCCAAGGATTCCTGCCTCTCCTACTACGGCCCAACACATAGGTGAATGACATGGCCTCCCGTACAAGGCTTCAAACGGGGCCATACCGATGGTAGATTGGTAGCTATTATTGTAGGCAAACTCTACCAGGGGAAAGTGTCATACCCGTGATCCTCCTGATCCATAACACATGCCCGTAGCATATCCTCCAAGGTCTGGATGGTGCGCTCTGTTTTTCCATCTGTCTGGGGATGGAAAGTAGTGCTAAGGCGTAACTGGGTGCCAAAAGCATGCTGCAATCCTCTCCAGAATCGTGAGGTAAATCTTGCATCCCTATCCGAGACTATAGACCTCGGAACTCCATGCAACTTCACCACCTCATCCACGTACTTTCGTGCCAAATCGTCCACAATACTCGACTCCATCATTGCCAAAACGTGAGCCGATTTCGTCAACCTGTCCACTGCCACCCAGATGGCGTCGTATCCCCCTTGGACCTTGGGTAGTCCCGTGACGAAATCCATCGAGATGTCGTCCCAATTCTACTCGGGGACATCTAGAGACTGCAGTAGGCCGCTTGGAACTCGGTGTTCAGCCTTCACTTGCTGACACACTAAGCACTTGGCCACAAACTCTGCCACTGCTCGCTTCCCTCCGGGACACCAAAACTTTCCTTTCAGTCCCTGGTACATCTTGGAAACTCCTGGGTGTACCGCCAGGGTTGAGTTGTGGAACTCACAGATAACCTTTCCGCACATCACTCCTGGAACAAACGACCTTTTCTAGAAAAGGATCCGGTTTTGACCATCCTCTACCCATCCTTCTAGAGCATTGCCCTGGTCAACCCGGTCACGCATCGCTTCGCTCTCCGGGTGTCCCCACTGAGACTCCTCCACTTGTCGAAATAGAGATGACTACACTATCATCTGATATAGGCATCCTCTGCCGCTATCCATCTTCGTATCCAGGTGTAAGTCAGCCAAATCTTCCATTGCCTTCCAGGCGTCTGCCGACTCTCGGACCGCATCCGTCGGCATCCTCCTTCTCAAGGCATCAGCCACCACATTTCCCTTGCCTTCAGTATAAGAGATCTCGAAGTCGTAATCCTGGAGGAACTCCACCCATCTCCACTGTCGCAAGTTTAAGTCTCGCTGGGAGAAGATATACGTCAAGATTTTGTGATCCGTGAAGACCACAAAGCATTCCCCGATGAGGTAGTGCTGCCATAACCTTAGCGCAAAAATGACAGCTGTAAGCTCCAGGTCATGGGTGGCGTAATTACGCTCATGGGGGTGTATTTGCCTGGACCCATAAGAGATCACCCCTTGTCACTACATCAACACACATCCTAGACCCTGTCCTAAAGAATCACAGAACACCTCATAAGCCACCCCTTCTTCTGGTAATCTCAGCAGTGGGGCACTAACCAACATCTCTTTCAGATAGCTAAAGGCTGACTCACACAACTCACTCCACCCGAAAACCTGGTCTTTCTTGGTCAGGGCTGTCAAAGGGGCCGCAACTCGGGAGAAGTTGGGTACGAACCTCAGATAGTAACCTACCATCCCAAGGAATCTAAAGACCTCTGCCACATTCTTGGGTACTTCCCAAGAAACAACCGCCTCAACTTATTATGGGTCCACCGCTACCCCCTGCTTGGACACCACGTGCCCGAGGAAGTGCACTTCCTGTGTCTAGAACTTGCATTTCGACAACTTCCCATAGAGCTGGTGCTGCCAGAGGACCTCCAAAACCATCCTCAGGTGCTTCTCATAGTCCTCCTATGATCTTGAGTAGACCGGGATGTCGTCGATGAACACAACCACAAACTGATCCAAGTACTCCCGGAAGATGGAGTTCATAAGCCCCATGAACATAGCTGGGGCGTTCGTAACACTGAAGGGCATGACTACGAACTCAAAGTGTCCATATCTGCATCTGAACGCCGTCTTCGGGATGCGCCCTCCTTCACTCTCAGCTGGTGGTACCCAGACCGCAGGTCGATCTTCGAGAACCATCCTACACCTTTCAGTTGGTCGAAAAGATCGTCTATCTTGGGAAGAGGGTAGCGATTCTTGATCGTCACTTGATTCAGACTCCTGTAGTCTATGAACAACTTGAGACCACCATCTGCCTTATTTGCGAACAAGACTGGAGCACCCTAGGGTGACGCCCTCGGGCGAACATAACCCCTCTTCATCAGATCATCAATCTGGGTCCGCAACTCCTGTAGCTCTGAAGGTGCCATCCGGTAAGGAACCATCGAGATCGGTCGAGTGCCGGGCTGCAGGTCTATCCCAAACTCGATATCACGCCGAGGGGGTAGAGTCGTCACCTCCTCAAGGAAGACATCCATAAACTCACGGATGATCTCTGGCACTTCCACCATTTCAGCATCTACTGATTCCACTGTCAGCTCGGCCAACAAGGAGAGGATGGGTTCCTCTCGCCTATTTCCCTTCTGACTTCTCCGCTCGCCGGTAAAGGTCAAACGCCGACCGTCCAAGTCCAAGAACACAACCCTTCTTCAGAAACAGTCGATTATGGAACACACAAGAAATAGCCAGTCAATGCCTAGGATGACATCGTATGGATGAATCTGTAACAGAAGAAGATCCCTAACCGACTGATGTGGGCCAATCATCAGTCTACATCCCCGACAAACAAACAACAAGTTGGTCTGACCTCTGACTAGTGTGCTCAACACTAGGGTCACTGGACGTCTCTCTGCATCTATACCTAAGGCACGAGCTAGACTGGGTGCAACAAAGGTGTGTGAAGCTAGGGTATCGAACAAGGTATAAGCAAGAGTGCTAAACAGACTGATCGTACCTCGAACAACCTCTGGCCTTGCTAGAATTTTTACCCTTGCAGCGTGCAACTATCCACGCCCAACTCATCTGCCCCTCGGCTACCAGAAACCTCCCCGACCACGCCCCGGTCGAGGTCCCTGAGGCGCGCCCTGAGGTCGGCCTCCTCCTCCAACGTCTACCCTCGGAGGAGCGGGAGCTCACTGTCCTTCCTGATGCTGCTAGAAAGGTCTGGCTGGAAGCTACTGCTGGGGTGGGTGGCGGGGCTATCCACCACCACCGTACTGCACCCGGTCTGGGCAATGACTCTGGAGATGTCCAGGGCTTGCACAGATGAAGCACCGCGGTCCTGGGCCCGAAGAAAAGGGGTGAGGACCAGGGGATCGAAACTGAAACTACTCTGGCCTGCTCCCTGCGGGTCGGAACCTATAGGGTCCTGATGCTGGAGGCCTGGTGCTGACGGCGTTCCCCTTTGATGGTCCCTTCTGGATCCCCTCTTGTGACACACCTCCTAGAGCGTGCATTCTCTCCACCACTTCGGCCATCTTCTGGACCTCTAAGTACGTCGGCATGGTAAAGGGAGTAACAACGTACTGGAGGGAGGGTTGGAGCGCCTCCTCCAAACATCTCACCCGAGACTCCTCATCGGGAAAGAGGTCTGGAGAAAAATGTAGGAGGTCCTTGAACTTGAACCCTCGCTCCCTCACGGACATACTCCCCTATTGGAGGGAGAGTAGATCCTGTCTCTTTTCCACCTTCATCGTCGAAGAGAGGAATTCCACCCAGAACTCCCTCTCGAAATCCGCCCAAACCACCTTACCCTCTCTCCTCTCCCCCAGATAAAGCATCCACCACTGACACGCTGCTCCCCGCATCTGGCTGACGGCCAAAGGAACCCAGTACTCGGTCGGGGCCCAAATTAGGCCGAAATCTATAACTAGCTCCTCTAGCTCGCCTTCCCTCTTCATGTCGGAGGTGCTACCCTCATTCTTCTCGAGGGCCTGTCGCTGGAAGGCCCGAAGAGTCTTCTTCCACTCGTAGTCCTCTTCCTCCCGATTAGCTCTCTGCCGATTAGCCAAAGTAGTCTCCGAGGCCTCGATCACCTGTACCACATGTGGTCACCTTCCAGGTGCCATAGCTGCAAGGTAAACAAGGAATGCCTAAGCCCAAGTAGTGCAGAAATATCGTTCTTAAAATTTCTTAAAATTTTAATTTATTCTTAATTCCCAAGACATCCCAGAAACACAAGAACACAAGTCATTATGATGCATGTACCTTTCCTAGGGTATCTACCCAGCAATCATTGTGGCCTAACTTAGTCCTTTGGTAGGTCCAAAGTCCTTGCATCGGATCACGGGGGGCCATAAAATCCCATGCCCTAGCCGGTCTTCCCTGGCCTAATTCACGCACCGAGGCCACCCAACACTGTTTCCTTACCATCCCATGAAATCCTCACTGTGCCTAACTCCAGACTCCATCTTATCTCTCAACCATCACCTCTGATACCATTCTGTCACGACCCGCCTTCACCAAAAGGAGGGAAGGGTCAAAAGATTTACAGGCCCTTCCTTCTTTAAGTTGAAGAAGAGATAATGACCACCGAAACCCACCTTCAATAGGTCCCAGAGTGGCGACTAGCACCAAGGGTATGGAAATTTCACACAAATGGAAGGCATTACCCTCTTTATTTTATAGGATCGAGGGATAAGATGATGAAACCTAACAACACCAAAAGTAAAAGGAAAAGTGAAGCCAAAAGTAAACCACTCCCACATGCATGTTCCAAAAGTAAAGCCAAAAATTGAAAAAGGTGTCTAAAAAAGTAAGTACCAAAGAAAGAAAAATGACAACTGCAACTGCTCCAAAGATCCGAGCTAGTAAGGTCCTGCGCAATCCCCGATGTCCTCCTGGAAACCTGAAAGCAGTTTTATATACGTATGGTGAGCATACAAGTACACTCAGTAGGGAAAACCAAAGACTCTCGTGCACAAGTGGGGGAACGTACTAAAGTACCATGAGAAAAAGAGTAATACAAACACCTAATCAAGGTAAACTATCCACCCCAGGCCTCACCAAGGCACACTCCCCAAATAACGCAAGTCAAGTAATATATATAATCAGAGCACATCGATGTTTGGGTACCCCGCGCCACTTTCCCACTGGTTATTGAGACATCCTACGCATCGAACCAATCCCGCCATTCTCACTTCAGTCCCACTGCCACACCCGCCCGCACACACCTGGGCCACAACTACCACACGCAGTCCCACTACCAAATCCCACCCGCAAACACCTGGGCCACAACTATCACATGTAACCACGCCTGTAAACACCTAGTCCAGAACAACCACCACCACGCCCGAAGACACCTGGGCTATAAAATCCACTGCCATGCCCTAAGACACCTGGGCCTCATCCCGAAGACACTTGGGAAACCACCTGCCGCACACACCGGGCCAACCACCACACTACCCCACCCGAAAGCATAGGCACAAGTCCAGGAAAGTAAATAGTCAAGCATCAACCATAACGCCCACACCTGGTTCTCAACAACAGAGGATCCCACCCCAATTTTCACACAACCACTAAGAGTATAAAGTCAGAGGATCCCATCCCCTCCCATGTCTCCAGCAATAGGCCCGAAAAAAAACATCCAACTACCACCATCAACACAAGTCAGGGCCATGACGGTATTTTCAGATTTAAACGACTTACCACACTCTATGATTTCAATTTCCGTGT
The DNA here is from genome assembly GCA_963277665.1 of Viscum album. Classification (NCBI taxonomy): domain Eukaryota; kingdom Viridiplantae; phylum Streptophyta; class Magnoliopsida; order Santalales; family Viscaceae; genus Viscum; species Viscum album. The sequence continues at coordinate 308,301,063 of OY728166.1, forward strand.
TTTTTAACTGGGGGTTATCAGAGAAGGATTGATCCTGGGGCTTTCAATTCACTTAGCCGGGTGTACGTTATTAACCAGTATCCTTTTTAATAGAAGGAGTCCACAACCACAAACAATCCATTTAAAACAACAGCAGGGGTTCATTAGTACCAAACAATGACCACCAACGGCCTCAATTTTTAGAAACGTGTAAGCCAACACAACTCAGAAAGATGATTTTAATATAAACAACATCAACGATCACAGCCCCCCCCCCCACTTTATTTATAAAAACCAGTTCATTATATTCATTTAGGTCTGGTTTATCCAATTCTACAAAACCGAAACACGCCCACCCTGCATGATACACAAAAGAGAGAGACGAAGGAGAAATTCCCTACTTTTTTGATCGACTATCGACACTTAGGCCGGGCGCGGAACTTTACGGATAACGATGCGGCGTGCCCGATGCACCAGAAGCTGTTTGTGAAAATCCACGATCGAGGAAAGGAGAAACCATGGCTAACCCTTGGTTTATAAGAGCCGCAGACGGTTGAGGTGAGAACGCGAAATCGTGTAAGGAGCGGGGGTCATGGGTTGATCACGCGGCTCCACTCGTTATTAAAGGGGTTCGAGTGGTTTAAACCGACTCATTAATTGATTAGGCATTTCATTAAAACTCTTATGCGCGTTACGGGTCTTTAAAACACACTCAAACAGGTCAAAATAGGGTTTAAAACCCTATTTGCGTAAAAAGGAGTGATACTAGAAATAACCCGTGGGGTAGGCCAGAGCCACCGGTAGATGAGAGCTACCGGTGGGTGATAGCTACCGGTAGGCCGCAGCTACCGGTGGCCCGCAACTACCGGTAGGCCGAGCTACCGGTAGGCTGCAGCGACAGGTAGGTCGCAGCTACCGGTAGGCCGAGCTACCGGTAGGCTGCAGCTACCGGTAGGCTGAGCTACAGGTAGGCTCCACCTACCGGTAGGCCGAGATACTGGTAGGCTGCAGCTACCGGTTGGACGAGCTACGGGTAGGCTGCAGCTACCGGTAGGCCGAGCTACCGGTAGGCCGCAGCTACTGGTAGACCGAGCTACCGGTAGGCTGTGACCACCGGTAGGCCGAGCTACCGGTAGGCCTGCTACCGGTAGGCTAAGGCTACCGGTAGGCCTACACCACTGTGATTCCCAGACCCGAAAACCCAAAATGAGATTTTGACAAAGTAATGGACTCCAAAAACCCGGGCCATTACATCAGATACCTCTTAAACGATTCTCGTCCTCGAGAATCAAAACAAAACTAGAATGGAAGAGAGGGTCCGAACAACCACCTCGAAAGATACCTCTTAGTAGAGAACCCATGCTAACTAGAACATTTACCCGCCAAGAACCAGGAAACATACCATGCCAAACTGCCCGAGCATGTGGGTTGGGGAGTCTCCTCCCCCATGTCAAGATATTATCCACTTTGGGCGGCACTGACTCGCCCGCACGGGTTTAATCGCATCCACCTTAATGCATCTTGATTAGGGGTCGGGTTCTCTCCTCCCCCATAGCCAAGGCTTTTCACACACAATCAGAGGGAAGGAAACTAGTACATTACATAGCCAAAAGAAAAAATGTTCTACCACAACTGATACAACAAGGAACAAAATCAAAACAACTCTAGGTACTAAGTACGCATCTGTGCTTCCCTCTCCCATGTACTCTCCTCAAGCCCACCATGTATCCACAACACGCAGACCAAGGGAATGGTTCACCCACGAATCACCTTCTCCTTGCGATCATCGATCATCACTGGTCTCTCCACAAAGGTCACGTTGTCCTCGATGTCCAACTCACCCCAATCAAGGACGTGTGAATCGTCATGCAGATATCGACGGAGCTGGGACACTTGAAAGAAATCATGTATCCTCAGTAGCGGAGGTGGTAACGCTAGCTGATAAGCCACTTCGTCGACCCGCCGCAACACTTCGAAGGGTCCGATGAACCTGGGAGAAAGCTTACTCCCCTTGCCGAACCTCCGCTGCCCACGCTGAGGGGAGACCTTCAAGAACACATGGTCTCCAACCTCAAACTTCAAGGGCCTCCTCCTGGTATCAACATATGACTTCTGTCGGCCTGGGCCGCCTTCATCCTTTCCCGTATGAGCTGAACCTTCTCCTTTGTGTTCTGCACCACCTTCGGGCCAAGGATGTCTGCCTCTCCTACTTCATCCCAACACATAGGTGAACAGCATGGCCTCCCATACAAGTCTTTAAACGGGGCCATAATGATGGTAGATTGGTAGCTATTATTGTAGGAAAACTCTACCAGGGGCAAGTGTCGTACCCACGATCCTCCTGAGTCCAGAAAACATGCCCGTAGCATATCCTCCAAGGTCTGGATGGTGCACTCTGTTTTTCCATCTGCCTAGGGATGGAAAGCAGTGCTAAGGAATAACTGGGTGCCAAAAGCATGCTGCAATCCTCTCCAGACTCGCGAGGTAAATCGTGCATCCCTATCCGAGACTATAGACATCGGAACTCCATGTAACCGCACCACCTCATCCACGTACATTCGTGCCAAAGAATCCACAGCACCTGACTCCCTGATTGCCAAAAAGTGATCCGATTTCGTCAACCTGTCCACTACCACCCAGATGGCGTCGTATCCCCCGTGGACCTTGGGTAGTCCCGTGACGAAATCCATCGAGATGTCGTCCCACTTCCACTTGGGGACATCTAGAGACTGCAGTAGGACGCTTGGAACTCGGTGTTCAGCCTTCACTTGCAGACACACTAAGCACTTGGCCACAAACTCTGCCACTGCTCGCTTCACTCCGGGCCACCAAAACTGTCCTTTCAGTCCCTAGTACATCTTGGAAACTCCTGGGTGTACCGCTAGGGGTGAGTTGTGGAACTCACTGAGAACCTTGCCGCGCATCACTCTTGGAACAAACAACCTTTTCTAGAAAATCATCTGGTTCTGACCATCCTCTACCCATCCTTCCGGAGCATTGCCCTGGTCAACCCGGTCACACATCACTTCGCACTCTGGGTCTCCCCACTGAGACTCCTCCACTTGTCGAAACAGAGATGACTGCACTATCATCTGATATAGGAAGCCTCTGCCTCTATCCATCTTCGCATCTAGGTGTAAGGCAACCAACTCTTCCATTTCCTTGTAGGCGTCTGCCGACTCTCGGACCGCATCCTTCTGCGTCCTCCTGCTCAAGGAATCGGCCACCACATTGACCTTTCCTTCAGTATAAGAGATCTCGAAGTCGTAATCCTGGAGGAACTCCACCCATCTCCACTGTCGCAATTTTAAGTCCCGCTGGGAGAAGATATACCTCAAGCTTTTGTTATCCGTGAAGACCACAAAGCGTTCCCCGATGAGGTAGTGCCGCCATAACTTTAGCGCAAAAACGACCGCTATAGGCTCTAGGTCATGGGTGGCGTAATTACGCTCATGGGGGCATAACTTCCTGGACCCATAAGAGATCACCGCTTGTCTCTGCTTCAACACACATCCCAGACCCTATCCTGAAGCATCACAAAACACCCCATAGGCCACCCCTTCTTCTGGTAATATCAGCACTAGGGCACTAACCAACTTTTATTTTAGATAGCTGAAGGCTGACTCGCACTGCTCACTCGACCCGAAAACCTGGTCTTTCTTGGTCAGGGCTGTCAAAGGGGCCGCAACTTGGGAGAAGTTGGGTACGAACCTCTGATAGAAACCTGCCAGCCCAAGGAAACTACAGACCTCTTCCACATTCTTGGGTGCTACCCAAGAAACAACCGCCTCAACTTTTGATGGGTCCACCACTACCCCCTTCTCGGACACCACGTGCCCGAGGAAGTGCACTTCTCGTGTCCAGAACTTGCATTTTGACAACTTCCCATAGAGCTGGTGCTGTCGGAGGACCTCCAAAACCATCCTCAGGTGCTTCTCATGGTCCTCCTCTGATCTTGAGTAGACCAGGATGTCGTTGATGAACACAACCACGAACCGATCCAAGTACTCCTTGAAGATGGAGTTCGTAAGCCACATGAACACAGCTGGGCGTTCGTAACACCGAAGGGAATGACTACAAACTTGAAATGTCCATATCTGCATCTGAACGCCGTCTTCGGGATGTCTCCCTCCTTTAATCTCAGCTGGTGGTACCCAGACCACGGGTTGATCTTCAAGAACCATCCTTCCCCTTTCAGTTGGTCGAAAAGATCTTCTATCCTCGGAAGAGGGTAGCGATTCTCGATCGTCACTTGATTCAGCCTCCTGTAGTCTATGCACAACCTAAGACCACCATCTGCCTTCTTTGAGAACAAGACTGGAGCACCCCACGGTGACGCACTCGGGCGAACATAACCCCTCTTCATCAGATCATCAATCTGGATCCGCAACTCCCGTAGCTCTGAAGGTGCAATCTGGTAAGGAGCCATCGAGATCGGTCGAGTGCCGGGATGCATGTCTATCCCAAACTCGATATCACACCGAGGGGGTAGAGTCGTCACCTCCTCAGGGAAGAGATCCATAAACTCACGGACGATCTCTGGCACTTCCACCATTTCAGCATCTACTGATTCCACTGTTAGCTCGGCCAACAAGGAGAGGAGGGGTTCCTCTTGCCTGTTTCCCTTCTGACTGCTCCGCTCGCCGGTGAACGTAACACGCCGACCGTCCAAGTCCAAGAACACAACCCTTCTTCAGAAACAGTCGATGATGGCACACATAGAAAATTGCCAGTCGATGCCTAGGATGACATCATATGGACGAATCTGTAGCAGAAGAAGATCCCTAACTGACTGATGTGGCCCTATCATCAGTCTACATCCCCGACAAACAAACAACAAGTTGGTCTGACCTCCGACTGGTGTGCTCAACACCAGGGGCACTTGAAGTCTCTCTGCATCTAAACTCAAGGCACAGGCTAGACTGGGTGCAACAAAGGAGTGCGAAGCTCCAGTATCGAACAAGGCATAAGCAAGAGTTCTAAACAGACTGATCGTACCTCGAATAACCTCTGGCCCTGCTGGAACTGCTGCCTCTAAGGCGTGCAACTGTCCACGCCCATCTCCTCTGCCCCTCGGCTGCCGGACACCTCCCCGACCATGCCCTGGTCGTGTTCCCTGAGGCGCGCCCTAAGGTTGGCCTCCTCCTCCTACGTCTGCCCTCGGAGGAGCGGGAGCTCGCTGTCCTTGCTGCTGCTGCTGCTGCTGGAAAGGTCTGGCTGGAAGCTGTTGCTGGGGCGGGTGGTGGGGATGTCCACCACCGCCGTACTGCACCCGGTCCGGGCACTAACTCCAGAGATGTCCAGGGCTTCCATAGATGAAGCACCGTGGTCCTGGGCCCGAAGAAAAGGGGCGAGGACCAGGGGATCGAAACTGAAACTACTACGGCCCGCTCCCTGTGGGTCGGAACCTAGAGAGTCCTGACATTGGAGGCCTGGTGCTGACGGACTTCCCCTTTGATGGTCCCTGCTGGATCCCCTCTCGTGACACACCTCCTAAAGCGTGCATTCTCTCCACCACTTAGTCCTTCTTCTGGACTTCCAAGTATGTCGGAAGGGTAAAGGGAGTAACATCGTACTGGAGGGAGGGTCGGAGCGCCTCCTCCAAAAGTCTTGCCTGAGACTCCTCGCTGGGAAAGAGGTCCGGAGCAAAACATAGGAGGTCCTTGAACATGATCCCTAGCTCCCTCACAAACATACTCCCCTGTTGGAGGGAGAGTAGCTCCTGTCTCTTTTCTGCCTTCATTGTCGAAGAGAGGAATTCCGCCTGGAACTCTCTCTCGAAATCCACCCAAACCACCTCAGCCTATATCCTCTCTCCTAGGTAAAGTGTCCACCACTGACGTGCTGCTCCCCACATCTGGCTGACGGCCAGAGGAACCCAGTACTCGGTCAGGGCCCGAATTAGGCCGAAAGCTATAACTAGATCCTCTATCCCACCTTCCCTCTTCATGTTGGAGGTGCTTCCCTCATACTTCTCAAGGGCCTGTCGCTGGAAGGCCCAAAGAGTCTTCTGCCACTGGTCGTCCCCTTCCTCCCGATCAGCTCTCTGCTGATCGGCCAAAGTAGTCTCTGGGGCCTCGATCACCTGTACCACACGTGGTCGCCTTCCAGGTGCCACAGCTTCAAGGTAAACAAGGAATTCCTAAGCCCAATTAGTGAAGAATATCGTTCTTAAAATTTCTTAATATTTTAATTTATTCATAATTCCCCAGACATCCCAGAAACACAAGAACACAAGTCATTATGATGCATGTACCTTTCCTAGGGTCTCTACCCTGCAATCAGTGTGGCCTCACTTAGTCGTTCGGTAGGTCCAGAGTCCTTGCATCAGATCATGGGGGGCCCTAAAATCCTGTTCCCTAGCTGGTCTTCCCTGGCCTAATTCAGGAACCGAGGTCACCCAACACTGTTGCCTTACCATCCCATGCAATCCTCATTGTGCCTAACTCAAGACTCCATCCTATCTCTCAACCATCACCTCTGATACCATTCTGTCATGACCCACCTTCACCAAAAGGATGGAAGGGTCAGCAGATTTCCAGGACCTTCCTTCTTTAGTTGAAGGAGAGATAATGACCCCTGAAACCCGCCTTTAATAGGTCCCGGAGTGGCAACTAGAACCAAGGGTATGGAAATTTCACACAAATGGAAGGCATTACCCTTTTTATTTTACAGGATCGAGGGATAAGATGATGAAACCCAACAACACCAAAAGTAAAAGGAAAAGTGACGCCAAAAGCAAACCACTCCCACATGCATTTTCCAAAAGTAAAGCCACAAAGTGAAAAAGGATTCTACAAAGGTAAGTACCAAAGAAAGAAAAACGACAACGGCAACTGCTCTAATGATCCGAGCTAGTAAGGTCCTGCGCGACCCCCGAAGTCCTCCTGGAAACCTGAAAGCAGTTTTATATACGTAGGGTGAGCATACAAGTACACTCAGTAGGGAAAACCAAAGACTCTCGTGCACATGTGGGGGAACGTACTAAAGTCCTGTGAGAAAAAGAGTAAACCAAACACCTAATCAAGGTAAACTATCCACCCAAGGCCTCACCGAGGCACACTCCCCAAATAACGCAAGTCAAGTAATATATATAATCAGAGCACATCGATGTTTGGGTACCCCGCGCCACTTTCCCACTGGTTATTGAGACATCCTATGCATCGAAACAATCCTGCCATTCTCACCGCAGTCCCACTGCCACACCCGCCTGCACACACCTGGGCCACAACTACCACAAGCAATCCCACTGCCGAATCCCTCCCACAAACACCTGGGCCACAACTATCACATGTAACCACGCCTGTAAACACCTAGGCCAGAACAACCACCACCACGCCCGAAGACACCTGGTCTATAAAATCCACTGCCACGCCCGAAGACACCTGGGCCTCATCCCGAAGACACTTGGGAAACCATCTTCCGCACACACCTGGCCAACCACCACACTACCCCGCCCGAAGGTTCTTGGGCTAATAATGGACCTCAGGACATCAAAGCCTACCCGAAGATACTTGGGCTATCCGAGAAAGGGAGCAGAAAAGGAGCTAATAACCATCCACTAAGAATAGTGTTGGGAAAAACACCCTCCCCCACGAAATGGGGGTGTTTGGAACTAATTGCTAAACTTGGGTGGGGCACGAATAAGAAACACAAAACTACAAGTATAGATATAGGTAACAAGCACTCACCCAAAGCCTAGGTTTTTCTGACCAGCCTACAAAACACAACACCACTGCGTCCAAGTCCCAAGTCAGGACTTTCGCCAACAAAACCCATTTGTCCCATTCTTGTTTCAAGTTCAGTGATAATGTTTAATTAAGTTTAATCACTACTAGGCAACTAGTAATCATAGGCACAAGTCTAGGAAAGTAAACTGTCAAGCATCAACCATAACGCCCACACCCGTTTCTCAACAACAGAGGATCCCACCCCAATTTTCACACAACCACCGAGAGTATCAAGACAGGGGATCCCATCCCCTCCCATGTCTCTAGCAATCGGCCCGAAAAAGAAAACATCCAACAAACACCATCAACACAAGTCAGGTCCATGTCGGTATTTTCAGATTTAAACGACTTAACACACTCCATGATTTCAATTTCCGTGTGTTTTAACTGGGGGTTATCAGAGAAGGATTGATCCTGGGGTTTTAATTCACTTAGCCGGGTGTACGTGATTAACTAGTTTCCTTTTTAACAGCAGGAGTTCACAAACACAAACAAGCCATTTAAAACATCAGTAGGGGTTCATTAGTATACAAACAACGACAACCAACGACCTTGATTTTCAGAAACGCGTAAGGTAGCACAACTCAGAAAGATGATTTTAATATAAACAACATCAACGATCACAACCCCCCCCCCACTTTCTTTATAAAAACCAGTTCATTATATTCATTTTGGTCTGGTTTATCCAATTCTACAAAACTGAATCATGCCCACCCTGCATGATACACAAAAGAGAGAGACGAAGGAGAAATTCCCTACTTGTTTGATCGACGATCGACGCTTAGGCCGGGCACGGAACTTTATGGATAACGATGCGGAATGCCCGATGCACCAGAAGCTGTTTGTGAAAAGCCGCGATCGAGGAAAGGAGAAACCACAGCTAACCCTTGGTTTATAAGAGCCGCAGACGGTTGATGTGAGAATGCAAAACCGCGTAAGGAGTGGGGGTCGTGGGTTGATCAGGAGGCTCCACTCGTCATTAAAGGGGTTCGGGTGGTTTAAACCGACTCATTAATTGATTATGTATTTAATTAAAACTCTTATGTGCGTTACGGTCTTTAAAACACGCTCAAACAGTTCAAAATAGGGTTTAAACCCCTATTTGCGCAAAAAGGAGCACTACTGGAAATAACCCGCGGGGTAGGCCAGAGCCACCGGTAGCTGAGAGCTACCGGTGGGTGATAGCTACCGGTAGATGATCTACCGGTAGGATGCCGCGACCAGTAGGCCGAGCTACAGGTAGGCTGTAGCCACTGGTAGGCTGCAGATACTGGTAGGCTGAGCTACTGGTAGGCTACAGCTACTGGTAGGCCGAGCTACCGGTAGGCTGCAGCGACTGGTAGGCTGAGCTACCGGTTGGCGGCAGCTACCGATAGGCCGAGCTACCGGTAGGATGCTGCTACAAGTAGGCCGCAGCCACCGGTAGACCGAGATACCGGTAGGCTGTGGCCACCGGTAGACCGAGCTAACGGTAGGCCTGCTACCAATAGGCTAAGGCTACCGGTTGGCCTTCACCACCATGATTCCCAGACCCGAAAGCCCAAAATGAAATTTTCACAAAGTAATGGACCCAATAAACACGGGCCATTACATTATTTAAATTTATTTTAGGTCAAAATTGACACATAATACCTATATATGTTCAATGTAATTCATTGGAGTCATTTTATAATAATTTTAGATATATAAAAATTTTATTGAACTTTTGACCGTCTTTTACCCACCTCCTAGGAGAATTTGAAAATTTACATAAAACATAATTTTACCACTTTTGTGATTGGAATTTCAGAAATCCTAGAGACACAGTTGATGTCAGCAAGTAAAATGTGGTTCAATGAGATGAAAATAATTTTTGGTGAATATTAACTTTTTACTTTTATTTACCACGGTTAAAAGTAAATAGGGTAATTAAGGGTAAAAATGATATTAGTATTACCCTAACACATGTCCTAATTCTATTGTATAAGAGTAATTCGACCAAAAACAACCATAGGAATAAAATATGACCATTTAGGCCCACTTGTATTAGATTAGGACATTTAATATTAATTTATTTAAAGAAGGGTTAAAATAGTTAAAATCAATCTTTAATAAGTAAATGATTTTTAATATAGGGTTATACATAAGATAAATTCAACTATAAATATTCATTATAAATATAAAAATATTTCCTACATAATGGTATTTTATTTATAATTTTTAGACATTAAATAATAAAATTTATATATGACACAAAGATGATGCAGTAATTATCTTATTATTGAAATATTGACATAGTTGATGTTATAAATACCCAAATAAATATAATTTCAGACTTTTTAGGAATTCCACTAATCTTATAGGTTAATATGACATGTTAGTATTTATTTAGTTAACTTTTTTCGAACTAATCATTCTGTTATTATTTTCACAAGAATCAATTACCAAATAGTGTCAAAATTGACATAAAATAGTTTTTAAAACAAATATTATATTATTAATTGTTATTTTATTACTAAAAATCTAAGGATAGGCCAAATGACTTAGATAAGGTTATATATATTAATAATAAACAACATGGGGTTCATTAGTCTTGTTATAGTATGTTTATTAACCTTATAGTGTAAGAACACAAAAAGACACGGTAAAAGTAAAATTATCTAACTTAAAGTTAAATCTAAATGATAAGGTTAAAATAGTAAACTAAACTTGTCCAAATTCTATTGGATGATAGGATTGCGACCCATCCCCACCTTAGAATCGAAAAAAATCAATTTGGAGCTATTTAAAGCCGAATATGGCATTATAAAAAAAATAATATGTTTAGTTTTTCAAAAGGTGCCCCTCTCCTCCCTTATAAAAGGGACCTCCTACCTCTCTTATTCACACCACATTGAGCCTTCAATATCGTCCAACCCCTGACAATTTCTCCTCTCCACTTCCCTAGAAACATCCTAGAGGTCCTGGTATTCTTCAAAGGCCGATTTCAGTGCCCTAAAAGGAGGTCTCAAAAACGCGCTTCAAAGAAGAGGTAATGTCCGTTACCGATTCTTTCAACTTTATTTCTTCTTCCACTTCTTATTATTTAGTTGTTTAATTATGAAGTAATAAAATAAGTATAAATCATATACTGATATGTTATTATAAGTATGAAACTACCCTATTTTACCGTCTATCCATCCTACGGAAAAAGAAATCACCACGTGTGCGTACGTATGGAATACCGTCTCCACGCCGTGGTGAAATCTGTTTTTCCACCAACACCTTACATGGATCGGTATAATGGTGTAAAGAATAACTATATATGGTTATTATAACATCATACTGATTTTGATATATTATACCATCCACTCCAATTTTATTCAATAATTATGGGAACGATATCATCGCTCGTGCGTACGTACGGACTACCGTCTCTACGACGCGATGAGATTCATTCTCCATGTTAACCATAATGAATGATAATATAGTTTATATAATGAATAATAATTCTACTGGATTTGCGTATATAAATATGTATGTCATCTATTTAGTTTCATTCAATTCAATAAAGAAACAAAAACAGCGTGCATGCGTACGTACAACCTACCGTCTCCATTAACGGTGTATTTCATTCTTTTTATCAATCTATAATATACATATGTATATGATGAATATATATTATATATAAATCAGGTTTTACATTCTGGAATTATGTAAATCAGTATATATTTAATAATATCAAGAACGACAAGTCGAAACACATACGATAAATGAAACGATTTTACCCAAAATGCTGCTTTGACATGGAATTTACAAAAGAACGGGTTATATAAAGTCATAAGTGAAACATATATGATATCATAACAATTAATATAATTCTTTAATAAGTAAATAAATTTATATAAATCATTATACAGGAGGTTCAGATACGTATGAAGCATATCGGACCTAAGGTAAGGGATAATTTTTCAAATCTCATTTTTTTTATCCGAGATTGCTTATACATAAGTATTTACTAGGGTTATTGTTATCATCCATGTCCATGTTTTATAAAAGTGTATTTATGTATGATTAATGTACTTTTTACCCATTTTGAATTTTACTACATGGTATGTATGGAATCTTTCTTTTGTTTACGTTATGAGGTATTTTTTTGACTTTTCCGGCAAAAGTACGTGAATAATATTTTTTTAACATATACGGCATTGAAGGATTTTTACGGTTTTATAACGCCTTATTTTCGGGAAGCTTCCTCCAAAGGATTTCATGACTATTTTCAATAATATCCTTTTCTTTTAAAATTGAATGACGTTTTGTGAAAAGAAATTGATTTTGAAGATGAAAGGATATTTTCCTCAACATTTCATTTCAAATGTTTTATCAAAACCATATTCCATCTAAGATGAAATTATTTCATATGTGTGTGATTCAAGTTTAATGTCTCTATGATTTACATGGATTCACTTTTCTTATGATGAAATGTCCATTTGTTTTATAAGGATTATGAAATGATTGGATGATGTTTAGGAAACCCATTTTATTCTTTGGGTTATGGTGAATATTTTAAGTTTATTTTGTGGCACAAGTAAGAATGATTTCATTATGAGATGGTTGGGACCTATATCTCCCTCTAATGCATTGGGTAAAGATTTATATCTCATGAGATAGACATGGCTAGAACGTTATGTTAATCTGGTTCAGTATTACAGGACTGTAACGAGGAGTGAACTCGATTCAGAAAGGGAATTTGTCCACTAAGATGGTCTTGGCAGCAATGCCTTGGATACTATGGAAATCATATCATGTGATTAATGGTTGCCACAATCACATGTTTTATTCCCATGCTATCATATCATGATTAATGTTTCTTTATGATCTATGACTTATGTTCTTCCATGTTTTATGTCATTCCTCATGATTTTGTTGTTCAAACATTATGTTCGTGTTTTTAAGTTCAAAAGTATATGGTATGTTTTATTTTATCCATGATTACCCTTACTGAGCATTTTAGCTCACCCTTTTTATGTTTTATTTTCCCCCAGGATTAAAAGAAAGGTTTAGGGTATGGAAACAAAAAGGGGAAGATCATTATGGGAGATGTTGAAGATCTTTCCCCACGATTAGAAGATTACGTTTCGAGTTTCCAAAGACACTAAACTATTATGATCCTTGTGTGTCTGTTTTTGTTATGTATTAAGTATTCCACAAAAGTAATGTAATGTCCATGTACGTCATGCTTCGGGTCTCTACAGTTGGTATCAGAGGAAAGGTTTAGTCAACCTTTAAAAACTAGGATGCGAAAACATAAGTGAGATCTCTAGAGATATTTCTAAGGTATGTCTAGGGATGTCCCTAAGGATAAGTATACGTATAGGATATAGTCCTAGAACTACAGTAACGATCTTAGAATTTAAACTAAGATGTTAGATATTGAGGGAACTCCCCCTTTACTATTTTGTTTTCCCTAGCATGATTTTTTCCTCTCACACTATTCTTTTTGGGTTTTAGAAAATGGATTGAAACAGGAAGATTCACGATATTGGAGGATATGACAGACAATGGAATGATATTTTTCATGATCAACCAAATGAAACAGTATTTGGAAGTCCAAACAACGTTATTATTCCTAATAAGCAATATCATAATATGATCAATAATCTCAACTTTGGTAAGTTCCCCGACTCAGATAATAAGAGAAAGATGGAGTTTCATGATGATCATAGAGGAAAGAAAGTTCAATTTCCCTCATGCAAATCATGTGGCAAGAGGCATTATGGAGATTGTTTCAAAGGAACTGGAAGATGCTTTGGGTTTGGAAAAGAAGGACACAAAGCCAGTAAGTGCAAAGGAAAAGGTACAGTTAACACCATGGACAAGGATAATGGTATTGCTACAACATAAACAATGATTAGATGTTTTAAATATGGAATGTACGGGCATTATGCAAACCAATGCCCTAAGGGAAAATCTCATGAAGAGAATCAGCATGGTCATATGGGTAGTATTTATGTGGATGATAATGAGGAGACTACAAATGATATATGAGCTGAAAGAAGTGTTGAAGCTTAGTTAGTTGTTTTAGAAGGTAGTGGAATGATTGTATATTTATCGAGAGTTATGTTGTATATGTAATGTTACTATGGAATAAAGAATCATCTAAGGATTGTTACACTATTGTTTTTCCTAAAGTATTTGAAAGTATATGTTTAATGGTACCAGTAACCATGGAAGGTTATTTAGATATTTTTGGAAGGTAGATGATATGCGCATAATGAAGGAATAAGAAGATAATTAGATGTTTGATTGTATTCATCAACTCATGATTGATATAAGGACTAAGTGATATCATGGTTTGAGTATATAGAATTTTGAGGATTTTGGTATGTGGAAAGTGTTAACTTTTAACTGCATTCAAGTTTTCACTAAGGTTCAATGGGTATTCATTTTTCAAGAGAATACATGATTAAGGCCTTCAAATGTTTGGAATGTAACCAACAAGACATATCTTATGATATATGGGGATCAACGATGGTACTAACATGCTTGTTATATGAAATCTCTGGTAATCATTTTCACTATATTAAGAGAGTGGACTGCAGTATTATGGATAAGCCTAAAGATTGGAATGGATTATGTTGGAAATAAGTTAGTATTGTTTAAGGATAGAAGTTTTTTCGATATTATTGATGGGATGTTATAGTAATGTAGTTTTAGAAAAAGGACAACCCGCGGGATGGGCGACATCCCATCGCGTCGGACAAGGCTGTGGGAATAGAACCCACAACAGAAGTGCGACTGGCCTTTATCGCCTACCACTGGCCTACAGTAAGTCCCTAGTTAGTAGAAACTAGTTTTATTTTATTACGTGGTATGATATAAGAAGTATAAGTTCATTTTTGGAACCATATAGGATGAATCTAACCATAAGATGGACTTATAACTTTTGCTAACCTTTTGTTTGAAACAGATGGAATGACCCATCATTCTATCACATGATCTGCTAACACATCAAGAATAACAAATTCAACTTAATTTCTTTAAGGTATGAAGTGGAAATTGTTCAATTCACGAACAATAGTGAGATTGTACCAAAATCTTGTAGGTATTTATTTTAATTCATCAACTTTAGGGAAATGATCTTGAAAACCAAAAATGTTGTCCTAGTTCCCTTATATCCGATGAATCAGATGGTGCCTTAGATCATCACAAATCTATAGCTTTGTGATTGTTGTCTTTTTCATAGCCATGTTCTCTACCACTCTCCATCAGAACATGATGGTTAGGTTTCTCTTCCATATCAATATTTTCACCTATGTTCTCCTATGTGGAAACCCAGTGATTTGTTAATTTGGGTAACCATTATGTTTCATACTTAAGTTTTTAAAGATTGGTTTTGGTATTACTTTTTAAGATGTGGGTTTCTATTAAAGAAACTTTCGAATAGTAAACCATTTATAACCCCGACAAATTTTGAGGGAGAAATTCATTTTAAGGGGGGTAGAATGTAACACGCCGAGATTTTATGAAAAAAATTCCTTTTAATTTTATTGATGTCTTTTGTTGTACGTTAAAAAAAAGGAGTCTTTCACAACAAACAACCATATCTTGGCTGCATTACATGTAATCCCGACCTTCCTCGATAGCATGTGTTGTACGCAATACAGAGTTTCACTAAACAATGATATGCTATTATAATATTATTAAAACTAGCCGTTATGAATATTAATAACCAATTTTTGAAATTTTATAAATTTTATCTTTCAAAATGGACTTCATTATTGGATTCAGAATATCGAAATTAGCCTAGGGTAAAATTTTGGTATTTTTCTGAAAACTTTCTATTTTTGATGAATAGTGAAAACACTAGGTTACTATTTAAAAACCGACTTTTTATTTAAATAATTATTTATTTTATTTAAATTTATTTTACATCAAAATTTACACATAATACCTATATAAGTTCAATGTAATTCATTGGAGTCATTTTATAATAATTTTAGATATATAAAAATTTTATTGAACTTTTGACCGTCTTTTACCCACCTCCTAGGAGAATTTGCAAATTTACATAAAACTTAATTTTACCGCTTTTGTGAATGGAATTTCAAAAATCCGAGAGACACGGTTGATTTTAGTAAGTAAAATTTCGTTCAATAAGATGAAAATAATTTTTGATGAATAATAACCTTTTATGTTTATTTACCACAGTTAAAAGTAAATAGGGTAATTAAGGGTAAAAAGGATATTATTATTACCCTAAAGCAGGTCCTAACTCTATTGGATAAGTGTAATTCGACCAAAAACAACCTTAGGAATAAAATATGACCATTTAGGCCCACTTGGATTAGATTAGGACATTTAATATTAATTTATTTAAAGAAGGGTTAAAATAGTTAAAATCAATGATTAATAAGTAAATCATTTTTAATATAAGGTTATACATAAGACAAATTCGACTATAAATATTCATTATAAATATAGAAATATTTCCTACATGATGGTATTTTATTTATAATTTTTAGACATTAAATAATTTAATTTATTTATGACAGAAAGATGACGCAGTAATTATCTTATTATTGAAATATTGACATAATTGATGTTATAAATACCCAAATAAATTTAAATTGAGACTTTTTATGAATTACACAAAATTTATTGCTTAATATGAAATGTTAGTATTGATTTAGGTAACTTTTTTAGAACTAATAATTCTGTTATGATTTTCACAAAAAATAATTACCAAATAGTGTCAAAATTGACATAAAATAGTTTTTTTAAAAAAATATTATATTATTAATTGTTATTTTATTCCTAAAAATCTAAGGTTCGGCCAAATGACATAGATAAGGTTATATATATTAATAATAAACATCTTGGGGTTCGTTTGTCTTGTTAGAGGAAGTTTATTAACCTTATAGTGTAAGAACACAAAAAGACACGGTAAAAGTAAAATTATCTAACTTAAAGTTAAATCTAAATTATAAGGTTAAAATAGTAAACTAAACTTGTCCAAATTTTATTGGATGATAGGATTTCGACCCATACCCACCTTATCTTCGAAATAAATCAAATTGGAGCTATTTAAAACCGAATATGGATTTATAATAAAATAAACTTTTTAGTTTTTCCAAAGGTGCCCCTCTCCTCCCTTATAAAAGGGAACCTCCTCCCTCTCTTCCTCACACCACTTTGAGCCTTCAAGCTCAGCCAAACCCTGCCAATTTCTCCTCTCCACTTCCCTAGAAACATCTTAGAGGTCCTGGTCTTCTTCAAAGACCAATTTTAGTGCTTTAAAAGGAGGTCTCAAGGAAGCGCTTCAAAGAAGAGGTAATGTCTGTTACCGATTCATTCAACTTTATTTCTTCTCCCACTTCTTCTTCTTTAGTTGTTTCATCGCTCGTGCGTACGTACGGACTACCGTCACCATGACGCGATGAGATTCATTCTCCATGTTAACCATACATGAATGATCATATAGTTTATATAATGAATAATAATGAAATATATGAAATAATAATTCTACTGGATTTATTTATATATATATTTATGTCATCTATTTAGTTTCATTCAAATCAATAAGGAAACAAAAACAGCGTTCATGCGTACGTACGGCCTACCGTCTCCATGGACGGTGTATTTAATTCCTTTTATTGATCTATAATATACATATGTATATGATGAATATGTAATATATATAAATCATGTTTTCAATTCTAGAATTATTTAAATCAGGATATAAGTAATAATATCAAGAACGACAAGTCAAAACACATGCGGGAAATGAAAGAATTTACCCAAAATGCTGCTTTATCATGGAATTTACAAAAGAACGAGTAATATAAAGTCATAAGTGAAACATATATGATATCATAACATTTAATTTGATTCTGTAATAAGTCAATGACATTA
The DNA here is from genome assembly GCA_963277665.1 of Viscum album. Lineage (NCBI taxonomy): Eukaryota > Viridiplantae > Streptophyta > Magnoliopsida > Santalales > Viscaceae > Viscum > Viscum album. Next base: position 308,318,645 of record OY728166.1, read on the forward strand.
TTTAAATCATTATACAGGAGGTTTAGATACGTACGAAGCATATCGGACCTAAGGTAAGGGATAATTTTGCAAATCTCATTTTTTTTATCCAAGATTGCTTATACGTAAGTATTTTCTGGGGTTATTGTTATCATCCATGTCCATGTTTTATAAAAGTGTTTTTATGTATGTTTAATGTCCTTTTACCCATTTTGACTTTTACTACATGGTATGTAAGGAATCTTTCTTTTGTTTACGTTACGAGGTACTTTTTTGACTCTTCCGGCAAAAGTACGAGAAGAATGTTTTTTTAAATTATACGACATGAAAGGATTTTTAAGGTTTTATAAAGCCTTATTTTCTTGAAGATTCCTCCAAAATATTTCCTGACTATTTTAGATAAAATCCTTTTCTTTTAAAATTGAATGACGTTTTTTGAAAAGAATTTTATTTTGAAGAAGAAAGGAAATTTTATTCAAGATTTCATTTCAAATGTTTTATCAAAACCATTTTCCATCTAAGATGAAATTATTTCATATGTGTATGATTCAAGTTTAATGTATCTATGATTTACATGGTTTCACTTTTCTTATGCTGAAATGTCCATTTGTTTTATATGGATTATGAAATGATGGGATGATGTTTATGAAACCCATTTTATTCTTTGGGTTATGGTGAATGTTTTAAGTTTATTTTGTGGCACAAGTAAGAATGATTTCATTATGAGATGGGTGGGACCTATATCTCCCTCCAATACATTGGGTAAAGATTTATATCTCATGAGATAGACATGGATGGAATGGTAAGTTAATCCGGTTCAGTAATACAGGACTGGAACGAGGAGTGAACTCGATTCAGAAAGGGACTTTGTCCACTAAGATGGTCTTGGCAGCAATGCCTTGGCTACTATGGAAATCATATCACTTGCTTAATGGTTTCCACAATCACATGTTTTATTCCCATGCTATTTTATCATGATTAATGTTTCTTTATGATCTATGCCTTATGTTCTTCCATGTTTTATGTCATTGCTCATGATTTTGTTGTTTAAACATTATGTTCATGTTTTTAAGTTCAAATGTACATGGTATGTTTTATTTTATCCATTCATACCCTTACTGAGCATTTGAGCTCACCCTTTTTATATCTTATTTTCCCCTAGGATTAAAAGAAAGGTTTAGGGTAAGGAAACAAAAAGGGGAAGATCTTTATGGGAGATGTTGAAGATCTTTCACCACGATTAGAAGATTACGTTCTGAGTTTCCAAAGAAAATAAACTATTACGGTCCTTGTGTGTCTATTTTTGTTATGTATTAAGTATTCCAAAAAAGTAATGTAATGTCCATGTATGTCAAGCTTCGGGTCTCTACAGTTGGTATCAGAGGAAAGGTTTAGTCAACCATTGGAAACTAGGATGCGAAAACATTAGTGAGATCCCTAGAGATATTTCTAAGGTATGTCTAGGGATGTCCCTAAGGATAAGTATACGTATAGGATATAGTCCTAGAACTACGGTAACAATCTTAGAATTTAACCTAAGATGTTAGATATTGAGGGAACTCCCCCTTTACTATGTTATTTTCCCTAGCATGATTTTTCCCCTCACACTATTCCTTTTGGGTTTCAGAAAATGGCTAGAAACATGAAGATTCACGATAATGGAGGATATGACAGACAATGGAATGATATTCCTCATGAGAAATCAAATGAAACGGGATTTGGAAGTCCAAACATCGTTTTTATGCCTAATCAGCAATCTCATAATATGATCAATAATCACAACTTTGATAAGTTTGCCGACTCAGATAATAAAAGAAAGATGTAGTTTCATGATGATCATAGAGGAAATAAAGTTCAATTTCCCTCATGTAAATCATGTGGGAAGAGGCATCGGGGAGATTGTTTCAAAGGAACTGGAAGATGCTTTGGGTGTGGAAAAGAAGGACACAAAGCCAGTAAGTGAAAAGGAAAAGGTTCAGTTAACACCATGGACAAGGATAATGGTATTTCTACGACATCAACAATGATTAGATGTTTTAAATGTTTAATATACGGGCATTATACAAACCAATTCCCTAAGGGAAAATCTCATCAAGAGAATCAACGTGGTCATATGGGTAGTATTTATGTGGATGATGATGAGGAGACTACAAATGATATATGAGCTGAAAGAAGTGTTGAAGCTCAGTCAGTTGTTTTAGAAAGTAGTGGAATGATTGTATGTTTATCGAGGGTTATGTTGTATAGTTTATGGTACTATGGAATAAAGAATCATCTAAGAATTTTTACAATATTGTTTTTCCTAAAGTATTTGAAAGTATATGTTGAATGGTACCAGTAACCATGGAAGGTTATTCGGATATTTTTTGAAGGTAGATGATATGCGCATAATGAAGGAATACGAAGATAATGAGTTGTTTTATTGTATTCATGAGCTCATGATGGATATAAGGACTAAGTGATATCATGGTTTGAGTATATAGAATTTTGAAGATTTTGGTATGTGGAAAGTGTTAACTTTTAACTGCATTCATGTTTTCACTAAGGTTCAATGGGTATTCATTTTCCAAGAGAATACATTATTAAGTCCTTAGAATGTTTGGAATGTAACCATCAAGACATATCTTATGATATATCGGGATCAACGATGGTATTAACATTCTTGTTATATGAAATCTCTGGTAATCGTTTTCACTATATTATGAGAGTGGACTGTAGTATTATGGATAAGACTAAAGATTGGAATGGATTATGTTGGACATAAGTTATTATTGTTTAAGGATAGAAGTTTTTTTGATATTATTGATCGTATGTTGTAGTAATGTAGTTTTAGAAAAAGGACAACCTGCAGGATGGGCGACAACCAATCGCGTCGGACAAGGCTGTGGGAATCGAACCCACAACCAACGTGCGACTGGCCTTTATCGCCTACCACTGGCCTACATGAAGTCCCTGGTTAGTAGAAACTAGTTTTATTTTATTATGCAGTATGATATATGAAGTATAAGTTTATTTTTGGAACCATATACGATTAATCTAACCATAAGATGGACTTATAAATTTTGCTAACCTTTTGTTTGAAATAGATGGAATGACCCATCAATCTATCACATGATCTACTAACACATCAGGAATAACAAATTAAACTTCATTTCTTTAAGGGATGATGGGGAAATTGTTCAATTCACAAACAACAGTGAGATTCTACCAAAATCATTTAAGTATTTCTTTTAATTCATCAACTTTAGGGAAATGATCTTGAAAACCAAAAAATGTTGTCCTAGTTACCCTATATCAGATGAATCAGATGGTACCTTAGATCATCACAAATCTATAGCGTTGTGATTGTTGGCTTTTTAATAGCCATTTTCTCTACCACTCTTCATTAGAACAGGATGGTTAGGTTTCTCTTCCATATCCATATTTTCACCTATGTTCTCCTATGTGGAAACCTAGTGATTAGTTAATTTGGGTAACCATTATGTCTCATAATTTAGTTTTTAAAGATTGGTTTTGGTATTCCTTTTTATGATGTGGGTTTCTATTAAAGAAACTTTCGAGTAGTAAACCATTTATAACCTAGACGAATTTCGAGGGCGAAATTCATTTTAAGGGGGGTAGAATGTAACACCCTGAGATTTTATGAAAAATATTCTTTTTAATTTTATTGATGTCTTGTGTTTTACGTTACAATAAAGGAGTCTTTCACAACACGCAACCCTATCTTGGCTTCATTACACACAATCACGACCTTCCTCGATAGCATGTGTTGTACGCAATACCGAGTTTCACTAAACAACAATATGCTATTAAAATATTATTAAAACTAGCCATTATGAATAGTAATAACCACTTTTTGGAATTTTATAAATTTTAGCTTTCAAAATGGACTTCATTTTTGGATTCGGAATATCAAAATTAGCCTAGGGTGTAATTTTGGTATTTTTCTGAAAACTTTAAATTTTTGATGAATAGTGAAAACACTGGGTTACTATTTAAAAACCGACATTTTATTTAAATAATTATTTATTTTATTTCAATTTATTTTAGGTCAAAATTTACACATATTACCTATATAAGTTCAATGTAATTCATTGGTTTCATTTTATAATAATTTTAGATATATAAAAATTTTATTGAACTTTTGACCGTCTTTTACCCACCTCCTAGGAGAATTTGCAAATTTACATAAAACATAATTTTACAGCTTTTGTGAATGGGATTTCAAAAATACAAGAGACACGGTTGATTTCAGTAAGTAAAATGTGGTTCAATGAGATGAAAACAACCTTAGGAATAAAATATGACCATTTAGGCCCACTTGGATTAGATTAGGACATTTAATATTAATTTATTTAAAGAGGGGTTAAAATAGTTAAAATCAATGTTTAATAAGTAAATAATTTTTAATATAGGGTTATACATAATATAAATTATACTATAAATATTAATTATAAATATAAAAAGATTTACTACTTAATGGTATTTTATTTATAATTTTTATACATTAAATAATTTAATTTATTTATAACACAAAGATGATGCATTAATTATCTTATTAATGAAATATTGACATAATTGATGTTATAAATACCCAAATAAATTTAATTTGAGACTTTTTATGAATTCCACAAATTTTATAGGTTACTATGACATGTTATTATTGATTTAGGTAACTGTTTTATAACTAATCATTCTGTTATGATTTTCACAAAATTCAATTATCAAATAGTGTCAAAATTGACATAAAATAGTTTTTAAAACAAATATTATAGTATTAATTGTTATTTTATTCCTAAAAATATATGGTTCGGAAAAATGGCTTATATAAGGATATATATCTTAATAATAAACAACTTGTGGTTCGTTTGGCTTGTTATAGTATGTTTATTAACCTTATAGTGTAAGAACACAAAAAGTCAAGTTAAAAGTAAAATTATCTAACTTAAAGTTAAATCTAAATTATAAGGCTAAAATAGTAAACTAAATTTGTCCAAATATTATTGGATGATATTATTTCGACCCAGCCCCACCTTAGCTTCAAAATAAATCAATTTGGAGCTATTTAAAACCGAATATGGCTTTATAATAAAATAAATTTTTTTTTGGTTTTCCAAAGGTGCCTCTCTCCTCCCTTATAAAAGGGCACCCCCTCCCTCTCTTCCTCACACCACTTTGAGCCTTCAAGATTAGCCAAAACCTGCCAATTTCTCCTCTACACTTCCCTAGAAACATCCTAGAGGTCCTGGTCTTATTAAAAGACAAATTTTCGTTCCCTAAAAAGAGGTCTCAAAGAAGCACTTCAAAGAAGAGGTAATGTCCGTTACCGATTCTTTCAACATTATTTTTTCATCCACTTATTCTTCATTAGTTGTTTCATTATGAAGTAATAAAATCAGTATAAATAATATACTCATATGTTATTATATGTATGAAACTACCATATTTCACCATCTATCCATCCTACGGAAAACGAAATCACCACGCGTGCGTACGTACGGAATACCGTCTCCACGCCGTGGTGAAATCTGTTTTTCCACCAACACCATACATGGATGGTTATAATGGTGTAAAGAATAACTATATATGGTTATTATAACATCATACTGATTCTGATATATTATACCATCCACTCCAATTTTATTCAATAATTATGAGAATGATATCATCGCTCGTACGTACGTACGGACTACCGTCTCCATGACACGATGAGATTCAATCTCCATGTTAACCATACATTAATGATCATATAGTTTATATAATGAATAATAATGAAATATATGAAATAATAATGCTAATGGATTTATGTATATATATATTTATGTCATATATTTAGTTTCATTCAAATCAATAAGGAAATGAAAACATCGTTCATGCGTACATATAGCCTACTGTCTCCATGAATGGTGTATTTCATTCCTTTTATCAATCTATAATATACATATGTATATTGTAATACCCCAGGTAAATAAAGAGTATGAAATTTTCACATTTATCCATATTTGTGAATAAAATATTAATATGACTTTAAAGAGGACGCTATGCTCGATGGCGTACCCAACACGCAACAACGAGTTTCTTGGGAATCTTACGTTGCACTCTAATAATAAAATAATATTATTTTAAATAGTAGTTAATGCCTAGCCGTTGTAATGGAGGGAATTAACAGAACTAAATATAAAATGATTATATATGTTTGTCAAATATTTTTACTTTTTACAATTAATGTAAGAGGATTAAAAATGCGAATGAATCCAATTTTAGGCGTAAACATTCTAATATTCTTTAAAAGGTCGATTAACCACCTTTTGATGGAGAACCTCTTTTAAATGCACTTTTTGAAAATTTTATGTGTTATATTTGACAAAATAAAATTCTTCTTTAAAATTGGTACGTCAAAATTTACTTTGTGTACATTTTTGGTATTTTTCCGAAAAAGTTCAATTTTTAATGAATAGTGAAAAATGTTGTATTTTAATTCAAAACATCTTTTTAATATAATTTATTTATATGATTAGATTATATTTTGAATTGGTTTTAAAGTGAAATTAGAATATATTTTTACCATTTAATCCAGTAGTGGTCGTTGGAATTAATTTCACTTTGAAATCGGACTTAAACTAGTGTCAATCTTTTGATACATTTTGTTTCATAAAAAACGCTATTTGTTTTGACAGCGGGAATTAATTATTAAATTAATTAATGAAACTTATATGTTTTGAATTTTTTAAAATAGACATCATCTTTGAATTCGGAATATCAAATATATCTTAGGGTGAAATTTTGGTAATTTTCTAAAAAAACCTCAATTTTTGATGAATAGTGAAACCACTAAGTGGTACTTATAAAAACAGATTTTTCCGTTTAACTGAAATTTTTCCACCTTTGTGTTTTGAATTTCAAAAATCCGACATACATGGTTGTCATTAAGATGTAAAATGTGGTTCAATGGGATTAAAATATTTTTTTGGTGAATAGTAACTTATTAAGTTTTTAATCGCGGTTAGAGGTAATTAGTGTAGTTTAAGGTAAGAATAATGTTTTAATAAAATTAAATGACCTAGACACATGTTCTACCCTCATTGGATGTGTCATGGCCGACCAAGACAATCCATGGGTCAACTTAAGGACCCCATGGAGCCACTTTGGTTGGAAAATGACATAAATACCTTTTTATTTAATGTTAAGGTAAAAATGACACAAACATGAGATGTTTTACTAAAACAATTTTTATATGGGGTTATAAAAGTAAGATTTTTGACTATAAATAGTCATTGGAAATATAAAAAGATTTCATACATCATAGTATTTTTTTTATACTTTTTAGACATTAAATAAATTAAATTATTTATGACATCATGATGATGCAGTGATGACATCATTATTTAACGATTTAAATAAAATGGAAAGATAATGTAATATCTAAGACCTACACATGTCCAAAACCTATTGGATGGGTGGATTTCTAACCCTTATCACCTTTTCCTCGAAACACAACAATGTGGGACCATTAAAATCCAAAACTCATTCTAAAATAAAGTAACATTTCTTTACTTTCCAAGAGTGTTCCTCCTCTCCTCTTATAAAAGGCCCCCACCTCTACCTCCTTACCCACACCTCTAAAGCATTTTTCTCGGCCAACCCCTACACATTTCATCTCTACACATCCCTCTATAACTCCGTGAAGCCTCACTTCGGGCAGAATCCTTTCCATGGGAGCCTTTGAGCTCAAATCAAAGGAAGTTACCCGATTTAAAGGTAATGTCTTCACTTATGTCCTTTTGTTTTATTTTTTTCTCCAACCCCCTAAACTCTTTTTATTAATTTATTTTGTAACAAATCCAGTATCTTAAATATACTAGGATGTTTTTATAAGAAGTATTCGAGCTACATTTACACACACCTACATCTAATGGTTAAAGAACATACTGTTTCCGTGGATGGCGAATTTCTGCCTCCCGAAACGATGATTGTTCAACATTATTTTAACACCTTCAAAGGTGGCCATTAAGATGTCACTATATTTATATATGATATATAATATGTTTATGTTTTCTTTAAGCTTATTTATTTTTCATTTATGGCATACCTTTATGGTTTCCATTATCGGTAAACGTGATATCTTCATTTTAGGAAGTGCGGACTACCGCCCCCTCAAAGTGATTTGATTCGTTAATGCCATATGTGGGACGTATAAAGGAAGGAATTAATGGTATTACATATGTTATCCTACTTTAATTATAATATACCTTTATATCTTTATTATTTCATTCAATTTAATACAAAAAACAAGAAATGAAAGTAGAGTTCATGCGTACGTACTGCTTACCGTCTCCATGAACGGTACATTTCATTTCTTATCTCCAAATGTTATGTACTATTATAAGTAAATATATATAATGGATATATATGAAATATATTACATCTAAATTATGGGTATAATTCTTGAATTATAATATATATCTCTCTCATTTTGTTTTAATTCCATTAATATGGCAAAAAAATGAAAGTAGCATTCATGCGTACGTACGGCCTACCGTCACCATGAACGGTGCTTTTAATTTTTTATCTCCAAATGCTATAGAATAGTATAAAACGAATATATAATGGATATATATGATATTTTAAACATAAATACTATTCTGGAGATGATGTACCTATAACTACATGGAAAATTCTTTTCCAACAAGTTCAATTTTTACTCATGTACTGAACATCGACAAAAACGTCTGATATGAACTCACTTTATTAACCAATTATTATGACATTATAATATGTGATATGAACTGAATAATAATATTTAAAGGAGGTCCTTACGAAATTATAAATTGACCAAATTTTATTATTCAGGAGATTAAAGAACGATCAAGTCATGTCGGGCACGAGGTAAGGGATCCTACTCCTCTCTTTCTTTTTAAGTACACTCTTTTATGTCATTCCTTTTAAGATCATCTTTATTATGAATGGGATGTTCTTTTATATTACCCCTACTGTAAATTTTATTTTCATATGGTGAGAGACCCTATTTTCTCTCATCAATCCATTTTGGAAGTTTTGAGTGGCGCCGTTAGGCTGCCGAATTTTCATAAGAGATCTAACCTCTCTCTTTTTTTAAGTACTCTCCTTTATGTCCATTATTTTGAGCTCCTCTTTGTTATGATGGGGTATGTTCTTTTATATTCCTCTTGCTGTAAATTTTATTGTAATATTATGAGATACTCTATTTGATCTCATCAATCCTTTTTGGAAGTTTTAAGTGGCGCCGTTAGGCTGCCGAGTTTTCGTAAGGAATTTTTCATCTCACTTTTACTCCCGTGAGATTTATGCTAAATTTTCCACCATTTCCTTTGAGTGGTTTATGTACTTCCCATTATTATACTCTTTTTGTAATATAATTTCATTTATGGGTACTTACATATTCATTGTATGACCCTTCTTCAATGGGGTGTACGTTTCGAAAGTTACCCAAGTCGTTAAGGGAACCTTTCACCCTCCTCTTTTTAAAAGACTTATTTTGTTATGTCTTTTAATTCACATACTATTATTTTGGGATATGTTCTTCTATATCCTTAATAATGTAAATTTTATGTCCATGTGACGAGATACCTGTTTTATCTCTCATCAACTCATTTTATAAGCTTTGAAGTGACGCCGTTAGGATGTCGAATTTCTGTAATGAAACTTCTTAACCCACTTTCAATTCATTGGGTTAAACCTCTAATTCTTGATTTTATTATACCAAGATTATGTGTGTAATCTATATGTTGTAGTTTCCACAATGCTTTGTGTGGATATACTATTTCTACACATAATCATCTCATTGATAAATTCTTATGACATTTAGATGGACTTGTATCATAAATCATAACTCAATCTCATTTCATTGAGTTAAATATCTATGTCATTAGTTTTGTTTTTCCAGGATTATGTGTGAATGACCTCTGATTGTTTTAAACTTAATATTCACTTATATTTTTTCTATTCGTATTTGACACACATAATCATATAATTGATTTATCCTTAATCTAAGGATACCGACTTTGTAAGGGACTTCGTCTCAATCTCCTTTCATTGAGGCATATTTAGTTTTACACACAACTTTCTTTTATATGGTGTATAAACCCCTTTGAAATTTAATTTTATTCAAAAGGAATCTTTTTATACGAAGCGTTTTACTAAATGACAAAAAGGAATGTTTCTTTTAATGTACGCGGTGAAAACGACCTTTTCCGCCGCCGCGAGTAATATTTGGTCTTTGGCTTCCTCAACAATCCTTAATGTTTTTTAAAATGAAATAAATTCCATATACTCTTTTATGTATGTTGGTATTGAAAATGGTTTTTATAAAGGATTTGTTATGTCGATATATTTAAGTGATATATTGTGATCGAAATGTGGAAATGTTTTCTTTCCATTATATTTGATTAATGTCTTATGATGTTATAATGGTACTTGGACATTATGACGGGTGGTGTCGTGAATACCAGGACAGGTGGTTACATTATAACCTCCAATGCATTGGGTATGGAAGTCGTCCGTATAGCTATTCCATTATGTATGTGTGGAAGTCGTCCGTATGGGTATTCCATTATGTATGTGTGGAAGTCGACCGTATGGTTATTCCACTTATGTATGTTTATGTCCCGAGTGACATTTATATTTTATGTGATCTTTATATGGGTTTTATGGTAATATTTTGGTTACAGAAGGGTAAGTAATGAAGTTTTATTCAGGGAAGAGTTTTTACTACTTCGAAAAGGTGAAAAGTATTACTTTGATAAAGTATACATGGTTTACTTGTTGTTTTAAAAAACTAACAGTTTTCATTCTTTGTGTATCCCTTACTGAGATTTTTTATGCTCATCCCAGGTTTTTGAAATGTTTTTTACAGTACTTAACGTGGAATAGGGTCAAGGATGGGATCAAGGGAAATTCATGCTACCTAAAACCTGGAACTAGACATGTTTCTTTTTAAGAGTTTTTATTTTATGGAAACTTAGTAGAAGTTTCTACTTTGTAATCTTTTGAGATGTAATAGTTATGTCCTAATTATCTAAAACTCTAAACATGAAAAGATCCTCAATGTGAATTATTAATTTAATTCAATATTAAGTAAAGTTTAAGGCTGGGGTCTTATAGTTGGTATCAAAGGTCGGTTTAGATAACTTTATAGGTTAGGGTATCCTCTAAGCATAAGTGACATTACCATAATGGTTAGGATTTCAGAAAGAGTCCTAGTTTTAGATAAAGTGAATGAGTAAGTATATATTAGTGTTTATCTTCCTCATTAGTACATGATGGTTTTGTTGATATACTTACACTGACATTTCTGTTTTTAGTGAATGGATGGATCTAGAAGGCACCAAAGAGACAACAGGTTTGAAGGAAACTGTGGTGGTTCTCTGATTAAGATACTAGATAAAATGGGGGATTCAATGAGGAAACTCGTGGTTGTTCTAAACCAACTATCAAGGAGTCATGATCAACAACTTGAACCTTGGTATGTTCTTTAATGCATCATGTATGAGATGACCAATCGATGTGGAAGTTCAGGTAATAATTATAATGGTAACCATTAGAGTTTATATGATCCTTACTTTTGAGGTAATTATGGGTTATTATATGATATGCTGGAAAATGAAAGGCATTAGATAAACTTGAGGTTAAAATATGTTATGATCATTTTTGAAGATTTTATCTCGTTTTGGGGAATGTTTTAAAATTATATAGTTTTGGAAAAAGAACAACACGCAGACCATGTGACAACCCGTCGCTTCGGACAAAGCTGTGGGAATCGAACCCACAACCAAAGTGGGACTGGTATTTATCGCCTACCACTGGATTACGTGAAGTCCCTGGTTAGTTTGACTAATTCTTTTTAGTTAGATGATTTTAGGAATCAAGAGAAAGTTTATTTTTTGTTATCTATGGAAATGATTAACCTATCATGGAGGATATGTGATTAGGTTAATTACTTTTCAATACGAGACTTTAAGAGTAATTGATGTTATTTGGAGATAAGGGTTAAGTTGTACCTTGGAAGACTATGCGACTAAATCCTTCAAATATTTGGGTTTCAATATTAGTTTGGTTTACTTTGAAGTATTTTATGGACAATTTGTTTATTGAATGGTCTTTTTTGAACTTTGGGTATTGTTTGATAAATTTTAGAGATTAAGAATAGATTTGATTTTTTAAAAAGGATTATCCTTTTTGGGTATTATCTGATATTGTACTAACCTTTTTGGTTTTGGTTTTGGTTAAGGTCTAATGATATGGGAAGTATATAGTTATTTTTTGTGGATTAGGTGATTCTCTAGAAGTTGATTATAGTACTCTTAATGTGAATAAGTCTTCCTAAATACTCGTCTTGTGGGGAAAGTATGAGTTTGTGTAAGAAATCTAGTAAAAGTTGAAAGTCAACATGATAAGAAAGTATGTTTCCTTAAGATCAAAAATAAATTCCTCAATGAAGAGTAACTTAAAACAAAAGTGTTGTCTGTTATCTTTTCCTACTGGGGAATCGAATACCGTTTAACCCATCAGAAGTTTGTGATTCTCTTATGGTTAACTTTCTCCTAGACATGTTTACTATCACTCTCCATCATAACACGACCCTTTGTTTTTCTCCTCCATGTCCATATTTTCATACTTGGAATCCTAGTATGGGTTAACTCGGGTGACCTTTGTACTTATCTTTCTTTATTTTAAAGTGATTGTTTTACTAACTCTTGTTCCGATGTGGGATTTTCAATGAAGTTTCCAAGCCCAATTTTAAAATTGCGAGGACGCAATTCCCAAAAAGGGGGGAAGGATGTACACCCCAGGTAAATAAAGAGTATGACATTTTCACATTTATCCATATTTGTGAATAAAATATTAATATGACTTTAAAGGGGACACTATGCTCGTTGGCATACCCAACACGCAACAACGAGTTTCTTGGGAATCTTACGTTGCACTCTAATAATAAAATAATATTATTTTAAATAGTAGTTAACGACTAGCCGTTGTAATGGCGGGAATTAACAGAACTAACTACAAAATGATTATATATGTTTTTCAAATATTTTTACTTTTTACAATAAATGTAAGAGGATTAAAAATGCGAATGAATCCAATTTTAAGCATAAACATTATAATATTCTTTAAAAGGTCGATTAACCACCTTTTGATGGTGAACCTCTTTTAAATCCACTTTTTGACAATTTTATGTGTTATATTTGACAAAATAAAATTCTTCTTTACAATCGGTACATGAAAATTTACATTATGTAAATTTTTGGTATTTTTATGAAAAAGTTCAAGTTTTAATGAATAGTGAAAAAGTTGTATTTTAATTCATAACATATTTTTAATCTAATTTATTTATATGATTAGATTATATTTTGAATTGGTTTTAAAGTGAAATTAGAATATATTTTTACCATTTAATCCAATAGTGGTCGTTGGAATTAATTTCACTTTGAAATCGGACTTAAACTAGTGTTAATCATTTGATACATTTTGTTTCATAAAAACACGCTATTTGTTTTGACAACATGAATTAATTATTAAATTAATTAATGAAACTTATATGGTTTGAATTTTTTAAAATAGACATCATTTTTGAATTCGGAATATCAAATATATCTTAGGGTAAATTTTTGGTAATTTTCTAAAAAACTTCAATTTTTGATGAATAGTGAAACCACTAAGTGGTACTTATAAAAACAGATTTTTCTGTTTAAATGAAAATTTTCCACCTTTGTGTTTTCAATTTCAAAAATCCGACATAAATGGTTGTCATTAAGAAGTAAAATGTGGTTCAATGGGATTGAAATAATTTTTTGGTGAATAGTAACTTATTAAGTTTTTAATCGCGATTAGAGGTAATTAGTGTAGTTTAAGGTAAGAATATTGTTTTAATAAAATAAAATGACCTAGAAACATGTCCTACCATCATTGGATGTGTCATGGATGACCGAGACAATCCATGGGTCAACTTGGGAACCCCATGGAGCCACTTTGGTTGGAAAATGACATAAAGACCTTTTTATTTAATGTTAAAGTAAAAATGACACAAACATGAGATGTTTTATTAAAACAATTTTTACATGGTGTTATACAAGTCATATTTTTTACTATAAATAGTAATTGGAAAGCTAAAAAGATTTCATACATCATTGTATTTTGTTTATAATTTTTAGAAATTAAATAAATTAAATTATTTATGACATCATGATGATGCAGCGATGACCTCATTATTTAACGATTTAAATAAAATGGAAAGATAATGTAATATCTAAGACCTACACATGTAAAAAACCTATTGGATGGGTGTATTTCTAACCCTTATCACCTTATCCTCGATACAAATCAATTTGGGACCATTAAAATCCGAAACTCATTCTAAAATAAAGTAAGATTTCTTTACTTTCCAAGAGTGCCCCTCCTCTCCTCTTATAAAAGGCTCACACCTCTACCTTCTTACCCACACCTATCAAGCCTTTGGCTCGGCCAACCCCTGCCCATTTCCTCTCTCCACATACCTATATAACTCCTAGAAGCCTCACTTTGGGCAGAATCCTTTCCAAGGAAGCCATTGAGCTCAAATCAAAGGAAGTTACCCGATTTAAAGGTAATGTCTTCACTTGTGTCCTTTTGTTTTATTTTTCTTCTCCACCCCATAAACTCTTTTTATTCATTTATTTTGTAACAAATACAGTATCTTCAATATAATAGGATGTTTTATAAGAATTATTCAATCTACACTTACACAAAACTACATCTAATGGTTAAAGAACATACTGTTTCTGTGGATGGTGAATTTCTGCCTCCCGAAATGATGATTGTTCAACATTCTTTTAACACCTTCAAAGGTGGCCATTAAGATGTAACTATATTTATATATGATATATAATATGTTTATGTTTTCCTTAAGCTTCTGTATTTTTTTATTTATGTCATACCTTTATGGTTTCCATTATGGGTAAACGCGATATCTTCATTTTAGGAAGTGCGGACTACCGCCCCCTCAAAGTGATTTGATTCGTTAATGCCATATGTGGGATGTATAAAGGATGGAATTAATGGTATTAAATATGTTATCCTACTGGAATTATAATATACCTTTATATCTGTATTATTTCATTCAATTTAATACAAAAAAAAATGAAAGTAGCGTTCATGCGTAGGTACAACTTACCATCTCTATGAACGATACATTTCATTCCTTATCTCCAAATGTTATGTACTATTATAAGTACATATATATAATGGATATATATTTAATATATTACATCTAAATGATGGGTGTCATTCTGGAATTATAATATATATATCTCTCATTTTGTTTTAATTCCATTAATATGGCAAAAAAATGAAAGTAGCGTTCATGCGTACGTACGGCCTACCGTCTCCATGAACGGTGCTTTTAATTTTTTATCTCCAAATGATATGGAATAGTATAAAACGAATATATACTGGATATATATTATATTGAAAGCATAAATACTACTCTTGTGATGATGTACCTATAACTACATGGAAAATTATTTTCCAACAAGTTCAATTTTTACTCATGTACTGAACATCGACAAAAACGTCTGATACGAACTCACTTTATTAACCAATTATTATAACATTGTAATATGTGATATGAACTGAATAAAAATATTTAAAGGAGGTCCTTAAGAAATTATAAATTGACCAAATTTTATTATTCAGGAGATTAAAGGACGATCGAGTCATGTCAGACACGAGGTAAGGGATCCTACTCCTCTCTTTCTTTTTAAGTACACTCTTTTATGTCATTCCTTTTAAGATCATATTTATTATGATTGGGATGTAATTTTATATTACCCCTACTGTACTTTTTATTTTCATATGGTGAGAGACCCTATTTTCTCTCATCAATCCATTTTGGAAGTTTTGAGTGGCGCCGTTAGGCTGCCGAATTTTCGTAAGAGATCTAACCTCTCTCTTTTTTTAAGTACTCTCCTTTATGTCAATTCTTTTAAGCTCCTCTTTATTATGATGGGGGATGTTCTTTTATATTACTCTTTCTATACATTTTATTTTAATATGATGAGATACTCTATTTGATCTCATCATCCATTTTTGGAAGTTTTAAGAGGCGCCGTTAGGCTGCCGAGTTTTCGTAAGGAAATTTTCATCTCATTTTTACTCCCGTGAGATTTATGATACATTTTCCACCGTTTCCTTTGAGTGGTGTATGTACTTCCCATTATTATACTCTTTGTGTAATATAATTTCATTTATGGTTAATTACGTATTCATTGTATGAATATTCTTCAATGGGGTGTACGTTTCGAAATTTACCCAAGTCGGTAAGGGAACCTTTCACCCACCTCTTTTTAAAAGAATTATTTTGTTATGTATTTTAATTCACATACTATTATGTTGGGATATTTTCTTATATATCCTTATTAATGTAAATTTTATGTCCAAGTTATGAGATACCCTTTTTATCTCTCATCAAATCATTTTATAAGTTTTGAAGTGACGCTGTTAGGCTGTTGAATTTCTGTAAGGGAACTTCTTAACCCACTTTCAATTCATTGGGTTAAACATCTAATTATTGATTTTATTATGCCAAGATTATGTGTGGAATATCTATGTTGTAGTTTCCACAAACCTTTGTGTGGATATACTATTTCTACACATAATCATCTCATTGATAAATTCTTATGACATTTAGATGGACTTGTATCAGAAATCATAACTCAATCTCATTTCATTGAGTTAAATATCTATGTCATTGGTTTTGTTTTTCCATTATTATGTGTGAATGTCCTCACATTTTTTTACACTTAATATCCACTTATATATTGTGTATTCATATTTTTCACACATAATCATATAATTGATTTATCCTTAATCTAAGGATACCGACTTTGTAAGGGACTTCATCTCAATCTCCTTTCATTGAGGCATATTTAGTTTTACACACAAATTTCTTTTATACGGTGTATAAACCCCTTTGACGTTTAATTTTATTCAAAAGGAATCTTTTTATATGAAGCGTTTTCCTAAATGACAAAAAGGAATGTTTATTTTAATGTACGCGGTGACAACGACCTTTTCCGCTGCCGCGAGTATTATTTGGTCTTTGGCTTCCTCAACAATCTGTAATGTTTTTTAAAATGAAATAAATACCATATACTCTTTTATGTATGTTGGTATTGAAAATGGTTTTTATAAAGGATTTTTTATGTCGATATATTTAAGTGATATATTTTGATCGAAATGTGGAAATGCTTTCTTTCCATTATATTTGTTTAATGTCTTATGATTTTATAATGGTACTTGGACATTATGAAGGGTGGTGCCATGAATACTAGGATGGGTGGTTACGTTATAACCTCCAATGCATTGGGTATGGAAGTCGGCCGTATAGCTATTCCATTAAGTATGTGTGGAAGTCGGCCGTATGGCTATTCCATTAAGTATGTGTGGAAGTCGACCGTATGGTTATTCCACTTAAGTATGTTTATTTCCCAAGTTACCTTTATATGTTATGTGATCTTTATATGGGTTTTATGTTAATCTTTTGGTTATAGAAGGGTAAGTAATGAAATTTTATTCAGTGAAGAGTTTTTACTACATCGAAAATGTGAAAATTATTACTTTGATAATGTATACATGGTTTACTTGTTGTTTTGAAAAACTAACAGTTTTTATTTTTTGTGTATCCCTTACTGAGCTTTTTTATGCTCATCCCAGGTTTTTGAAATGTTTTTTATAGGACTTAACGTGGAATAGGGTCAAGGATGGGATCAAGGGAAAGTCATGCTACCTAAAACATGGAACTAGACTTGTTTCTTTTTAAGAGCTTTTATTTTATGGAAACTTAGTATAAGTTTCTACTTTGTAATATTTTGAGATGTAATAGTTGTGTCCTAATTCTCTAAAACTCTAAACCTAAAAAGATCCTCAATGTGAATTATTCATTTAATTCAATATTAAGTAAGGTTTAAGGAAGGGGTCTTATATATATGATGAATATATATTATATATAAATAATATTTTACATTCTGGAATTATGTAAATCAGGATATAAGTAATAATTTCAAGAATGACAAGTCGAAACACATACAATAAATGAAATGAATTTACCCAAAATGTTGTTTTAACATGGAATTTACAAAAGAACGGGTAATATAAATTCATAAGTGAAACATATATGATATCATAACAATTAATATGATTCTGTAATAAGTCAATGACATTATTTAAATCATTATAGAGGAGGTTTGGATACGTACGAAGCATATCGGACCTAAGGAAAGGGATAATTTTGCAAATCTCATTTTTTTTATCCGAGATTGCTTATAGGTAAGTATTTACTGGGGTTATTATTATCATCATCAATGTCCATGTTTTCTAAAAGTGTTTTTATTTATTTTTAAGGTCATTTTACCAATTTTGACTTTTACTACGTGGTATGTAAGGAATCATTGTTTTGTTTACGTTATGAGGTACTTTTTTGACTTTTTCGGCAAAAGTACGAGAAGAATGTTTCTTTAAATTACACAGCATGAAAGGATTTTTACGGTTTTATGAAGCCTTATTTTCATGAATCTTACTCCAAAATATTTCATGACTATTTTCAATAAAATCATTTTCTTTTAAAACTGAAAGACGTTTTCTAAAATGAAGTTGATTTTGAAGAAGAAAGGATATTTTCCTCAAGATTTCATTTCAAATGTTTTATCAAAACCATTTTCCATCTAAGATAAAATTATTTCATATATGTATCATTCAAGTTTAATGTATCTATGATTTACATGGTTTCACTTTTCTTATGATGAAATTTCCATTTGTTTTATATGGATTATGAAATGATGGGATGATGTTTATGAAACCCATTTTATTCTTTGGGTTATTGTGAATGTTTT
This sequence comes from Viscum album, assembly GCA_963277665.1. Lineage (NCBI taxonomy): Eukaryota > Viridiplantae > Streptophyta > Magnoliopsida > Santalales > Viscaceae > Viscum > Viscum album. The sequence goes on from OY728166.1 coordinate 308,337,526, forward strand.
AAGTTTATTTTGTGGCAAAAGTAAGAAAGATATAATTATGAGATGGGTGGGACCTATATCTCCCTCCAATGCATTGGGTAAAGATTTATATCTCATGAGATAGACATGGCTGGAACTGTAAGTTAATCCGGTTCAGTAATATAGGACTGGAACGAGGATTGAACTCGATTCAGAAAGGGACTTTGTCCACTAAGATGGTCTTGGAAGCAATTCCTTGGCTACTATGGAAATCATATCATGTGATTAATGGTTTCCACAATCTCATGTTTTATTCCCATGCTATTTTATCATGATTAATGTTTCTTTATGACTTATGCCTTATGTTCTTCCATGTTTTATGTCATTGCTCAATATTTTGTTGTTTAATCATTATGTTCATGTTTTTAAGTTCAAATGTATATTGTATGTTTTATTTTATCCATGGTTACCCTTACTGAGCATTTGAGCTCACCCTTTTTATGTTTTATTTTCCCCCAGGATAAAAAAAGGTTTATAAATAGGAAACAAAAAGGGGAAGATCTTTATGGGAGATGTTGAAGATCTTTCACCATGATTAGAAGATTACATTCCGAGTTTCCAAAGACACTAAACTATTACGGTCCATGTGTGTCTGTTTTTGTTATGTATTAAGTATTCCGCAAAAGTAATGTAATTTCCATTTACGTCAAGCTTCGGGTCACTACAGTTGGTATCAGAGGAAAGGTTTAGTCAACCTTTGGAAACTAGGATGCGAAAATGTTAGTGAGATCCCTAGAGATATTTCTAAGGTATGTCTAGGGATGTATAGGATATAGTCCTAGAACTACGGTAAAGATCTTAGAATTTAAACTAAGACGTTAGATATTTAGGGAACTCCCCCTTTACTATGTTGTTTTCCCTAGCATGATTTTTTCCTCTCACACTTTTCTTTTTGGGTTTTAGAAAATGGCTGGAAACAGGAAGATTCATGATAATGGAGGATATGACCAACAATGGAATGATATTCTTCATGAGCAACCAAATTAAATGGGATTTGGAAGTCAAAACATCGTTATTATGCCTAATAAGCAATCTCATAATATGATCATTATCTCAACTTTGGTGAGTTTCTTGACTCAGATAATAAGAGAAAGATGGAGTTTCATGATGATCATAGAGGAAATAAAGTTCAATTTCCCTCATATAAATCATGTGGGAAGAGGCATTAGGGAGATTGTTTCAAAAGAACTGGAAGATGCTTTGGGTGTGGAAAAGAAGGACACAAAGCCAGTAAGTTCAAAGGAAAAGGTTCAGTGAACACCATAGACAAGGATAATGGTATTGCTACAACATCAATAATGATTAGATGTTTAAAATGTGGAATGTACGGGCATTATGCAAACCAATTCCCTAAGGGAAAATCTCATGAAGAGAATCAGCATATTCATATGGGTAGTATTTATGTGGATGACGATAAGGATACTACAAATGATATATGAGCAGAAAGAAGTGTTGAAGCTCAGTCAGTTGTTTAAGAAGGTAGTGGAATGATTGTATGTTTATCGAGAGTTATGTTGTATAGTTAATGGTACTTGGAGGCTACAACCCCGGACATGGGAAAATTCTTTTTTCTTTCTCGAACAAGGGAAAACACATTCCTATGTCTAAGAAACGCCAGAAGATCACCTTATACTCCTAAAAAATCAAGATCTGGTGATCCTGGATCCTCCTACTCCCATAAGGTATTAGGATATCCGCCTAATGTCAATAGAAATATGTCATACTTTCATGTTTCACCCGGCTGGAATTAACCATCTCAAGAAGATGCGCCACTACTGCTTTGATATCATCAAGCATGGCCCCTTGGGCCGAAGACCAGATGAGATCAGAACAACAACCTTTATCGATATGGTTTCTGCTGCACATGAGTTCCCTAATGCAGTGTCTACTACCGCTCAGGCTGGTACCATCCTCCCATCAGGATCTGTCAACTCATAGAAACTCCTCCCATCGAGTATCCCTCCTCTATAAGTGAAGAGGGAAATTTATCGGATGCCCCCTCCCCCCACCTTTAAAGAGGGTGTCTCTTCCACGGTCAGTGAATTGGAACAGGTGAACCTCAGTAGTGAGGCGGACTCGAAACCCACATTGATTAGTGCCTCCATGCCTCTCGAAGAGAAAAAACAGTACATAAATGTCCTTAAAAAGAAATCGTGATGTATTCAGTTGGAGTAATGATGAGATGCTAGGACTGGATCCTCAGTTGGCTATCCACCGTCTCGGTATCCCGAAAAATCATCGCGGGTTCAAGCATCCTCCCAGAATGATGCACACTTCTCACGGTGTCATGGTTGAGTCAGAAGTTGATAAGATCATCAGAGCTAATTTCATTAAGGAGGTCCATCCAAATGGATAACCAACAATGTGCCAGTCAGGAGGAAGAATGGAAAGATCAGAGTCTTGATCGAATTCGAGGATCTCAACTGTTAGTGTATGATGGATGATTTTCTCCTTATTGTGACGAAATTGTTGATCAATGCTACGGGTGGGTTCCAAGCCCTCTCCTTCATGGATGGGAACTCTGGGTATAACCAGATCTAAATGGCCTCTGAGGAAGAGGAGTCTACAGCCTTCAGGGCACCCCAAGTTACTTTCTATTACCAAGTCATGCCCTTCGGTTTAAAGAATGCAGGTGCCACCGATCTGCGGGGTATGCATCGCATATTTACGAAATCCTCATAACATTGGTGGAATGTTACGTGGATGATCTGGGGGTCAAATATCACCAGCATTAGGACCATATCAAAGACCTCAAGAGAGGGTTTGGCTTCCTCTGTTCCTACCACATGAAGGTGAATCCATTGTAGTTCACCTTTGGGGTCACCTCTGGAATGTTTCTCGGCATCATTTTCTGATACAGGGGCATCGAGATCGACCTAGAAAATATCAATGCCATCAACTAGATGTATCCCTCGAGCAATATTTTGGAGCTTCAAGGTTTCCAATGACACTTTTCATATATACACAGATTCATCGGGAATCTAGAAGGCAAATGTAATCCCTTTTCTCAACTCATGAAGAAAGGCACTGTCTACGAGTGGGACGAAGAATGCCAGATTGATTTCGAGGAAATCAAGCAGTACCTGCTCCAGCCTCCAATATTAATGCTACATGTCTCTATAAATCCACTAATCCTTTACATGACCGCCCTAGAATGGTCTCTCGAATCCATTTTGTCCCAGAAGAACAATGAGGAGATGGAGAACAATCTCTAATATCTGAGTCGCATGCTCCTCAATACAGAGACTAGATAATCTCTTATCGAGAAGATATGCCTTGCGCTGGTATTCACAGTACCAAAATTTTTGCATTAACTCTAGCATCATGAGGTATAGACGGTGTCCCGGGTAGATCCTCTGATGTACATCCTAAATATACCCATGTTGACAGGGCGTCTATCTTGGTAGTTGGTAATCCTTTAGCAGTTCGACATCAGGTTTTTACCTCATAAGGCTATTAAGGTGAAAGCATTGGCAGACTTCCTTGCTTCCCATCTAGCTCCTGTGAACCAGTCCCTGGATCTCAATTTCCCCAATGAATTGATTCTCTTAGTAGACCAAGCCATCTTGTGTTGTAAAATTCACTTCGATGGTGCTTCCCGGATCCCCACTGGAAGAAGGCTCAATGACCCGAGACTCAACAGAGTAGGAACGTGTATCATCTTCATTACCCCAGCATAAGTCATTCTATTTTATTCATTCATTTTGTCAGAAGGTTGCACCAATAATGAAGTGGAATACCAAGCTCTCATCACTAGCCTCGATCTATCCCTCAAGATAGACGTTCCCCATTTTCATGTGAAAGGGGACTCCGAACTAGAAATCAAGAAGATCAACGGTGAATATGTTGTCAAAAATCCATAGCTCATACCATTATTGGAAAGAGCTCTCCAGTTGATGGCCCAATTCCCATCTCGGCCAGAAGTTACTCATGTCCCTGGATCTCAAAATAGTCGAGCTGACGCCCTGGCTAGCCTAGTTGTATCACTTATGGAGCCCGAATATGATGATTTGATAATCCACGTGGCATAACAGAGAGTCATTACTCCCATCACTTTATATGACGATGAAAAACTATAGGTAAGACACCATACCATCAGTACCTCCATGTCAGGACCTCCATGTCCCTCGGATGTAGTGATTGAGGTGACCCCCGATCGGAGAACCTCCTTGGTTGAGTATCTCCCAAATGGTAATATCCTAGAAGATCCATCCCAACACGACCAAATTCGATGTTTCACGTTACAGTTTACCCTCTAGGATGGTCCTGGTCAGGATCAGATCCTCTACAAGCGCTGGTTTTATGGGGTTCTCCTCCATTTCATTCAAGGAATCTAGATTTACCTAGTCATGTAAGAGGTTCTTTCCAGTTCCGGTAGGGCTCATCAGACCGGGCCAAAACTATGTCACTAGAATTAGAGGCTGGGGTATTATTGTCCATCCATGATCCATGATTGCATCGAGTTATCCAAAAGGTGAAATGCATTCCAAATTCATGTAAACATTATGCATCGATCACCAGAGCCTCCCCACACTACCAAGTATTCTTAGCCATTTGTGGTAAGGGGACTCGATGTCGTGGGACCATATACACTGGTGACAGCTCACCAGTTCAGGTTTATTGAGACCGCTACAGATTTCATCGTCAAGTGGGAAGAGTCACTTCCTCTCAAATAGGTCAATGCTCATTCCATCATTGACTTTGTGAGCTCCGACATCATCTAATGATTTAGAGTCCCCCATGTCGTCCTCACCGATAACGGCACGAAATTCCGGGCAGTTGATTGGAAGAAATTTTATGCTAAGTACAACATCCGTTCTAACCATACCTCCCATTATCATGCACAAGAAAATGGGCAGATTGGGGAGTTCAACAAAACCCTTTCTAACATTATAAATAAAATGGTTGGTCAGAATAAGAAGAGTTGGCCAGACAAGCTCCTCAATTCCCTTTATTCTTATCGGACATTGACTCGTAATTCCACCCAGGTGACCCCATATTCCCTGGTGTATGGAACATAGGCCATCCTACCCATCGAGATTTAGTTTCCCTCATTGTGAACAACTGTCTATGATCAGAAAGTGCCAGATAAAGTAGCTGAAATCCGTTTGGCTTAGTTGGAAGCGCTCAACGAGAATAGGCTTCGTGCCCTACACAATCTGGAAAGGTATCAGAACAATATTGTTGTTGCTTTCAAGAAGAAATTTCACCTATGTTCCTTCTTTCAAGGAGGCTTGGGGTTGGCCCTGAGAACACCAATGACACCTGGTAGAAAACCATCCAAGTTGGATCCCAAATTGGAAGGACCTTACATTGTTCATAAGGTTTACTCTAATGAATAATACTCCCTGGTTACTTTGGATGGTGAGAGTATAACTCCACCCACCAATGCCAATTTCCTCAAGAAATACTTTTCCTAAGTTTTATAGTCCCGCATGACCTTATACTATACGGTCCTGCATGACCCTAAACTGCATTGTGGTCTGGAATGAACCTAAAGTGTCTGGTGTTGCATGACCTTAAACTGTAAGGGTACTACATGACCTTAAAATATATAGTCTTACATGACCTTAAACTGTAAAATTTCTTACATGCCGTTAAAATGTATGTCATCCCGTATGACGTTAAACTGTATACTATCCTAGATGATGTTAAACTGTATGTCGTCCCTCAAGACGTTAAACTGTGTGTCGTCTTATTAAATGAAAAATCACAAGAACTGTGTATGGCTTGATTCCCATCCTTCTGGGATACGTAGGAATGCTCAGACGCTTCATCTTGAGTCCAGCCCAGGTTTCCTCTTTGACTATCCCCCTGTATATAGTTTTCTTGGAGGATCCCACATGGTGTTGTGTAGGCTTCTTTGGCCCCACTCATGATATGATTATGATGATTGCACCATGATCCCTCCCTCATTCTTTTCTCCACCCACGTCCTCACCGCACAACTCTATACTTCATGGCCTTTAGAACTATATATGGATTGATTCCCATCCTTAATGGATACGTAGGAATGCCCGGAAATTTTGTCTATAGGCCCAACCCCAAACATTGGGACCTCCCATTGGGTCAAACACATGGGGTGGTGTAGGATATTCCCTTTATTCACGTCAAGCTCATCATGACCATACCATGTATCCCTACCCTTGAATATCTTCACCTCTTCTGCTGACCATCTTGACTTCAAATTACATGGGCACATTTATGATTCACACACTCCTTTTAATTGGGACTCAATTATCTTTCCCATCCAAAGGGCCCCCCAAATGGCATGGATTTTCGGCCCAAGGGCTCTACTACCATTACTGGCCAACATCCTCAGGGGTTTCGAACAATCAAATTGATACAAGTCCCACATTGAAAATATGGTCTGTGGTTGATGCTCATTTCTTGTTCCTATTTCAGGTCACATGTTATTGATTTTGTGTTTTGAATTTGCTCAACAGCTATCCTTTTTTGTTTTTACCACCCCATATATCCCAAACATTGAGTCTAGTGGATCATTCTGCCCTATTGTCTCTTTAGGCTTCAGTGTACATCGGGAAGGATAGTGATTTCTGTTGTGGGACCATTACATGATGGGGAGAACCTAGTCCCACTCCTTTTTTAGCACACCGAGTGTTGCTCATGTGGGCTTAGGAGTTGAGGTAAGGCAATACCCGTATGAGAGGTAGTATGGTTACAGTTGGCTGGGATGCTCAGCCTTAGGTCCCTCGACACTTTTGACCCCATGGCGCAAGTTCTCATTTAGGATTTTGCAGTGTGGTATAGACTCACGTCCTTATTCATGTCAGGCTATTTTTCCATGCCATACATATCCCCTTGAGATATCCCCCCTTCACTTATCGTCCTTTGTGAAAGCACAGGCCCTGCCTTACTTCACAAGGCCCATCATTTGGTTTTCCATCATCTTCGAGATCAAAAAGACCCCCGGATGGCATGGATGCTTGGCCCAAGGGATCTCCTACCATTAGGGGCCAACATCCTTGTGGGTTTAGAATAATAAATTGATACAAGTCCTATGTTGCAAAAATGTTCAATGGCCAATGTTCAATGGTTTTCCCAGACCTAGGGTCACACAAATACAGATATTTTTTTGCGAAAATGGTCAATAGTTATCATCTATCGTAGTTTCCATTTTGTGGTCTTCCACAAGCACGATGATTCCCCCTCTCCGCTCAATTGTCCCAAGAATATGAAATTAATCTAGTAATAGGATCTGATCCATACGATCTTAAACTAAGTGAACCATCATCCTTTTTTCATGAAGATAAACAGCACAATATCCTTCTCTACAACTACGTGTAGCTTAATTCCCATCCTCATGGGATATGTCGGACCGAATAAAAATTTATTCTTCAGGTCCATCCCCATTTATTAGCAACCTCCTTATCTTTCTGGCTCATTGTCATGAGTCCTTCCAAGAGAGGGGTATGCGGAGTGATATGGACTTATGTCCTCCATTCACATCTGGTTTGTTACAACCACGACACACACCTCTCTCTCCTGAGAGCCCTTCGCTCCCTTGCTCTACACTTATCTTTTTGAGTCGGCTTATCTTAAGGTGGGTCCCTTAGCCATCTTCGGTGATTCACCGATATGCCTAGGAGTACTCTAGTTCAAAACATGGAGTGTCAGATTCTACATGGACATGCTTTCACCCATTGTTACGGCTTCATGTTCCCATTATTTGGGCTTTCATTATCTTTTACATCTGAAGCGACCCCCAAGTGGCATGGATGCTTGGACCAAGGGCTATCCTACCATTATGGTCCAACTTCCTCATGGGTTTAGAATAATAAATTGATACAAGTCACGCATTATGAATATGTTAAATATTTTATGATCATTTATTATTCCCATTACATGTCACACAATGTGGATGTTGTGTGTTGAACATGGTCAATAGTTCTCCTCCATCGTTATTCCAACCCCATCAAGCCTTAAATGTTGTTTACATGATTCACATCATTTTCCACCCCATCATGTCCATGTGGAATTTTGACACTCTTAGTACCTTCCCTCAGTGCGCATTTGCGTTTTAGGAGTACAAAGTCACAATGAGGTATCATTCATGGCTCCAATCCGAATTCCCCTTTATGTGTGTCCCATGTGTTCAAAAGACCTCTTCCAGCCTTGTTTCACACACCGAGTTTGACTCATGTGGTCTTTGGGGCCGGATAAAGTTCTTCACTCGCATTGAAGATTTACGCTTCTTTATGGTCCATGATCTAAGTCCTTAAACTAATATTTCCTTATACGTCATCTTACAGAACTATGTATGTCTTGATTCTCATCCTTATGGGATACGTAAGAATTCCCAGATATCCCGTCTTTGGGTCCATCTTAGATTTCATTAATTATCACTTTTGTTCATCCTCTTAGACCCCGACCCATATAGGATTGCGTGGGGTGGCGTGTGTGGACTTATGTATTCATTCACGTAATGTTATCATGAGATTCACCACATACTTCCCTTCTGAGAGCTAGTCTCTCCTACCCCGTATTCTCTACCCTTTTCTGTCCCCTCGGCTCGAGGTTTCATTCTTGGAATCGTGTGAGGCGTGATGTGGAACCCATCCTCATTCACATTGGGTATGCTTTATCATGCCGTCCACATCCCCTATTGAACATCATTTCTCCTTCATATGTCTAATCTATATTACTTTAAACTATGCTACCTAGTCCCACATGACTTTAAACTATTACGTATATACTGTGCGACGTTAAAATGCATGGTTGGTCCTATCACATGACCCTAATCTGAGACATTATCGTCCTGGACGCACGACGAAAAACGGAACTGCATCATGGTGTCCTCGCTCGAGGGGACATCATGTTTTGTATTGGTCACACACCATACCATTTTTCAACGAATGTATACGGCTTGATTCTTGTGGCGACACCTGGACTCGCCATCCTAGGGGCATTGCTTCACAAAAAAACACACACAGATTCATCCTAAAGTAAAAAACAATATATATCAAATGTCTCTTCATTTGGTGTGAGGGAAAGACCCCTATAACCTTATTATCTATGGAACTTTTATCTTACCATTCCGCCTTAAGAACTATGTACGGCTTGATTCCCATTCTCATGAAGTACGTAGGAATTCCTAGGCACTTTGCCTCGGGCTCAGCCTAACTTTCACTTTTGGTCCCCTGACCCAAATTTTTCCAAGGGAGAACATTGTGTTGATAAGGACTCCTATTATCCTCATTCACATTGGGTTTTAGTAATTACTTCACCACATGTCTCCTTCTCTGAGTTCATCAGGGTCTATGTTCTATGACTGTAAACTAAGACCACTCCACATCCTTACCGCAAGATGTTAAACCGCATGACATCTTAATGAACTATGTATGGCTTGATTCCCATCCTCTTGGGATACGTAGGAATGCCCGGGCATCTCGTCTTCTAGTCCAACCCTAGGAATCAAAAATCTTTCCCCCTCTATCCGGCAACTCAGCCCGAACTCTTTTGGGAGCATGTGGTGTGGTGAGTACCTATTGGGTTCTCATTCACGTTGGATTTTTCAATGACTGCACCATGTGCCTCCCGTGTATTTTCCCAACCTGGTCTGATTTCTATGACCCAAAAATAAGATCTCCCTATGGTAACTATGTGTCGGTTTTGGCTACTTCACCACCCTGGGCGCAGTCAATTAAATAATTACCACCTTAATGGCCCATCCAACAACCATTAAGATAGAAGCGTGTGACCCCAAGACCCTTTTCCTTGGAAAGGGACCTGACTCCCTCTATCAGATACACCTCTTTGTCATACTCAGATGCATTGTGACAAAGAGCCCTAATTGTGTAATTTTCACTGTGACATTCCCTCATTCCATGTCCAATCTTGGTGAGCCCGTTATTTGGATCCCCATCCTATTCCACATCTTAAGGGACCCCCTTTACGGCCTGGTCTCATGCCACAATGGCTTACCTACTGTCTTGGGGAAACACCCCTGAGGACCTCAGATGACATTTGTGATAGGTCCCATGTTTCCAACTTGGTCAGCGATCAACCCTCATTTGTCTGTCCCCATTCCAGGCTAATGTGAAACGGATACTGTGTTTTGAACATTGTTAATCATTATCCCATATCTTCACACCACCATCATTATGGTCCATATCTCAAGCATCATGATTCACATATTTCCTCTTCCATATGTGCAAGTGGAATTCAAAAATACTCAGCTTTACCACTTCGCGCATCTAGGTGTGGCAGGTAGGCGGGTCAACATTATAGGGACATCATTCACCTAGTTCAACATCACCCCTAACATGTGCCTTCCTCTTCTAGGAAAATACCATCACTACTCCTTGTTTCCCACATCGAGCACAACTCACGTGGTCTTAGTAGTTCTGGTAGGACGTGTACTGGCACAGCCATGCCACACATGCCTTTCATCATTCCACATGATGTTAAACTGCTCTCTCCAAACTACATTTGGCTTGATTCTCATCCTTAAGGGATACACAGTGACACCCCTTCATTTTGCCTTGGGCCCAGCATCCGGGTCATTGACCCTTCTGGCCCCTCGGGCCCGATCTTCGTCCAGGCAGTATGACCTTTAAACTATGTGCATCGTCCTCACCGTACGATGTTTAAAATATGTGTCTATCATCCTTATTGGTATGATGTAAATATATAGATCATTACTGGTCGTTTCCAAATAGGTCCTACTCAGAAGTATGTTTGATCCATGATTAGACCGATACGCCCACCTAATGTGTTTCCACCATTATGGTGTGATTTCAAGAGTGTTGGACTCCATTCCAACAACCCATCACTCCACATTCCACGCTTTTCATGCCCTTTATTCAGGCCCTCGTCATCTTTCATGTCTAAAATAACCCCCTAACAGTATAGATGCTCGGCCTATGGCTCACCTACTATCTGGGGCCAACTTTATGGAAAACTATTGGATGACATTTCGAGTCAGGCCCTGTGTTTTGAATATGGTCAATGGTCAACTCTCATTTGTTATCTCCCATTCAGGATAACGTAATAAGGATATTATGTTTCAAATATGGTCAACGGTTATCCTTCATTGTCGCGCCACCCCCATAGTGTTCCAAATCTGGGGTATTGTGATTGACACTTTCCACTCCCTTCTGCTCGGATTAATTCCAATTTCCCCTGGATTTGCCCCACTCGTGCACTAGAGCACATTGGGAAGATGACATGTCAATTGTTCTTAGGTCCTCTTCCTCTAGTTGGGTCTCTCTCTTTTTTTCTAGAAATCTAGATTGGTTGTTCGAACCTAGGATGCCTGAATCTTGTTTTTCACTCTTATATTGAGATTGAATGTCAAGCTGTTCATCCATTGTTTCTCCCATCGGGCCCGAACCATGTGAGCTTTGGGGATGATCGTTGGATGTTCCATGAATATTATAGAAATGAAATAGACCAAAAATGAGTACCAAGACTCATGCATGCATCTAGAATAAATAATCAATACATGAAGGCATGTTAAAAATATACATGCATCACAATACCAGAGGATCGACCCCTCCCATGGACGTGTTAACCCCATCAAAATAGCATTGCAACTCCACCACCCTTGGGATTGTGGGGTCTAGGATTCATTGGAACATGTTTAGTTCCTGCTCCTCCTCAGCAGGAATGGGGCATAGTTTATCAGTCGGGATCCAGGCCTGCTCTTTGTTGGTTTGGATAATGGTTATCTCCTCGGAGGCTATCGTCATGCGCTCATTGGCCTCCGCCAGCTGGGCCTTCAGCTACAATATAATTTATTACTATGCATTGAGGAAAGAATAATTTTTATCTTCCAGGATGTGCAGCTGCTGAATCTCATTTTTTTCCTCCTAGAGCCTCTTGATTTTCACCGCTTTTCTCCATTTCCAACCCATGCCAAGGCCATAGTCATACTCCCGAATATTTTCTGCCATGAGATCTCGAAGGAGCATGTGGGGATGTTGGGAGTTTGCCCCCCCCCCCAGCACACAGTTCATGCAGTCACGAATGAAGTCACTCCATATGGTCTATCCATTATGCTTGAGGGGTGTCATCGATAAAGTGTATGATCATCTTCCGTGATCGGTGACAGACTATCTTGTTATCCTCTTCATCAAAGGTCATCTTGTCCCAGTCTGTGGGGTTGGAAGGCTCATACGTGGGGGGAAACCCTAAGAACTCATCAGAAGAGTCCGCATTTGGTGTCTGGTTGGGTGTGGCAGAAACTGTGATATCTTATAGATCTTCATCGTCATATCCCACCTCAATAATTTCAGGCCCTGCCCTACTAACTGTCCCACCAGTGATCAGGAACACCATAGCCTCGTTAGTGTGGGTTTCTGCTTCCATGACCATTAGAATTCCCCTAGGAAAGGCTCTATCAGAAGTAATAACCAACTATGCTAAGGTAACCCATGCCATTTTAAGAACTATGCATACTTATAAGTGCACGGATGTCAGTTAACCTGATCAATGGGTGGAAGACATGAATTCTATAAAGGGGACTTACAAAGATCAAATTTGTGGTCTCTTTCCTAGGTTGTTGCCATCAGGACCCCATGGTGTGCCCCTCTGTATATTATTGGGATGTCTGAAGAATCTATAAGAACCAACTCGGATGTCCTAGCCCCACTGTATGTAGTAATTTCCATAGCAATGGGTGTGGATCTTGAATGCCCCACATCTACATATACTGAGGGGCGAGAACGGGTTATTTGTATGATGCCCTCCTTCATGGTTTAAATTTTAATGAGACGGTCCAAAGTATCCTAGAAGCAGATCCCGGGGAAGGGACTCGTGGTTTTACCTCAAGAGTCTTTAAAAACTCTTCATGCTTTGGGTCTGAATCATCTACTTAATCCACCACCAATGGTCCCCCTCTACCAGCCCCCTCCCCCTAGGAGGACTCGTCCAATTATTATGGTAAAGGGAAGAACTCCCTCAATTCTGTAGCCGAAAACTGTAGAGGGGTCGTTAAATTAAAAAACACCTTCACTGAGTCTTTCATTGGATGAAGGTCACCCCAGGAGTGCACGAAGTCCTCCAACATGGCCAGGTATTGCTCTGCCTCTACCAGGGATACTACAAAGACAACCCTAACGGGGTCGATTCCTAGCAAATTAATCCTGAGATGGTTTAGGTGTTGTCACATCTTGGAAGTTATGAGTAATTTCATGTTGATATCCGAGATATCCCAAGCCTCCAGGAAGACATAATTCTCCAGCATATCTATATGGAACAACCACTTCCCCAGAGCCTAAGTGGATATTCTGCAGAATCCTCTTGGTGGCCTCCCCTCTGAATAACTCTGCTCTTCTGGGACTTTCAGGTCTACTTCCACCACTTGATCCATTGTCACTACCTCCCGGTTAACCGGTGCGGGCCTCACCGACGTCGCGGCCCCACCACCACAGGATGTCCTTGCCGCCTTCCAGCCCCAGCCTCAAGGTTGGGGAGGCACCCCATCGCTAGGTCGAACGGTTGGTTGCTTCAGCATCTCACTGGGGTAGGCCACCTCCCAGCATTTGGCATACTCCATCACCAGTCCAAAGACGGACATGGGCGGAGGCAGCTCGTTCCGCATTGTCTCATCTTCCCATGTAAACATGAGCCATGTCTGCCTCATCACGCATGAATGGTCCTCGTAGTGCACCCCAAAATAGACCTGTTTGCTCACTTGCTGCATGCACTGAAATTTCCTTGAAAATCGGTGTGGGGTTTATGACTCACATAGGTACTCACGGTCCACCCATGCCACCAGGACTCCACCCCGAAAGTCCAAGATATAGGATCAATGCTCTTCTAATCCCCGACTGTCATTAGTGAACATGCATGTTGGTAATGGGAATGGGTGTAAATTTAACTCTTCCACCTTTCATACCAAATTCAGTACCACCTACATGACCAGCGTGGCTAGAAATCTCCCCATAGAATTCAGAATGGATGTTTGGAAGTTCAATATCAGTTGGGAGATGGGGTTCAGATATTCATGGACCCCCCCCCCCCTCGGACGTGTTCCACTATCCACCCACAAAGGTGTTGGAATGACACGCATATTATATGGGGCTTCTTCCCCTCGCTGATATTCCATAGCATCTTGTACAACAAGGATAGAATTGGGATCTCAAGGTTGACCCATCCTCCTATTTCCATCATAGATGCCATGATAAACATGCTTGGTCGCATTCCCATGTTTGTGTCTCTCATCGATAGGATCCAATTGCAGATGAGTGCCGCAATGAATGCAGCCAACCTAACTACATGTTGTTGCTTATTAATGGAACTGAATCCCCCCATATTCCATTGGCTATCCTCAAAGATCCACTTGTACGAGTGCTCCTTGCCACGTTGATCCCCCTTCAAGCAGGTCTGATGCCTCACAGGGAACTACTGATTTCACAGGAAGTTCAAGAACTTCTTGAACCACCATTTGAAGTGGACATCCCTCACTGACTTCTTGTCCTCTCCTGGCACTAGGTTCATTAATGCCATCGCCAGAAGTTGCATCTGCTCCAGATCCTCCCACACACCCATAACGGGGAGGAACTCATCATACATTGCCCCCAGTATTGGGACCCCTGAGATCTGATGATGGTCCCGTAAACTAATGTTGACCTCTCCATGGTGCAAGTGGAAGGTATTGGTCGTTGATGAACATATTATCATCAACTCTAGAATCATCTCATTCGGCTAATAGATGTGGAATTGGGAGGCCCAAGACGCCTCATACAGGCCCACTCTTCTCAACTTTCCCCTGAATTCCTCACACGAGGCAACTACCCAGTATTCCCATGCCCAGTCATCTGTGAAGTTTCCGCCCTGGCTTAGATCCCACTTATCGGACCACCTCTTTATTGGGTTCCTCAGGGTTGCCTACAAGATAGTATGGTATATTGGGGGATAGGTCTCTAGCTATAGTTCATTCCCATCAACATCATTCAGATGATTGTACAGACAGTCAGTGTTGATAGGTGTGAACTCCTCTTTGGCATGCCAGTCCGTCACCCTGAACCACTGGCATTGGCATGGCGTGCTCCCAAACTAACAATCTAGTTCCTCCATGAACACTTTAGGTACGAATACGTTATTCCTAAATCCAAATCCATATCGTGGAAGCCTCCTTCATAGTGGATAGTCCTTCTGGATTTCTGACAACAGTGACACAAGTGAGTTATGGTCAGAATGGATTCGCACAAACTCCCAAAAACCCAAGCTATCCTCCATCACCTCCCTCTAAGAATCATCCACAAGAAAACCCCTGACAGCCTTTGGGTGAGCCATTTTGTTTTTTAGTTTGAGAGTTTTTTGGTTTTGGTTCGCGGAGCTCTTTTATGGAGCTCATTCACAGAGTTCGTTCGCAGAGTTTGTTCAAGAAGGAAGTTCACAGAGCCCTGCCCCAGCCTTCAGACGCAAACCATAGAGTGCAGTGTCGCAAAGTCAAAGAATCATTGTGCGCTGTGAAGAAGAAGGTCCGATTCGTGGAGAGAAATCATGGAGTATGCGGAGATTCGCGGAGCTAAATTCCAAAACGCGGTGATGAGAATGGAAAAAAGATAGTTAATACTCCCCTATTTATAGGAAGGGACCCATGGTGCATTGTGTTGTGTCCAACCGTGGTGCGCTCATCCTAGACGTCGACTCCCGGATTTACAAGCCTCCTTTGTGACTCATCTTTGCGACTAACCAAGGAATTTTGGCGATTGACACTCAGACTTTGACCCTCACTTTCTCCTCAGCTCCCAATCTGAGGGGAGGCATTTGTGGGTGCCAAAATTTTGGAAGAACAAGAACAAATGGAAAGCCTTAGGGGTTGCTTCGTGAAGCTTTTTCGCGGATCCCCAACAGCACTGCAGCTATTTCAAAGCTTCCTCTCTGTGAAGCCACAGTGGAGCAAGGATTTGGGAGGCTCCGCGAACCCATTTTATGTTCACGAAGCTGCTGCGGAGCAAAAAGGCAGGAGGCTTCACGAACCCCTTTGACGTTCATGAAGCCGCTGCAGATCAAGGAGGCGGGAGGCTCTGCAAAACCATTTGATGTTCGAAAAGCTTCCACAGATCAAGGAAGCGGGAGGCTCTGCGAACCTATTTTACATTCGCAAAGTCACCGAGGATCAAGGAGGTGGGAGGATCCACGAACCCATTTGACATTTTTGAAGCCTCCACAAAGAAAGAAGGCAGAAGGCTCCACGATTATGTCAAAATTCCATGTGTCTTCACTCCCAGCATGCTCTGCTTCGTGGTTCCTCTTGAATATAAAAATAGGCTCCTCTCGAGCCCAATGTATGGATCCTCTAACCTTTCACCATCTTAGCTCTCAAATCACAAAGCAATCTCTGCTCTGCAAACCATGAACTTTTCAAGGTACTTTTGCATCGCGAAGTGCCTCCCCCTTTTCTTCAATTCAACCCCACTTCAAAGAGGGATGCCCTTCGCAGATCCCACGGGCCTCCGTGAAGGAAAGGGATCCCCAAGGGGACTTGAGTGTTCGTGGAGTACTTATGCTTTGTGAAATACCCTCCAAGCACATGTGACCCACATGCTAAGGCAGGTCCACTATGCTTCATGAAGCACATCACTTCACAATTCTATGCTTCGCAAGGCACCATTTCTTTACATAGCACTACTCCGAGAAAGCCTTTCCACTTCACGAGGCACCTTCCATATGCACCTATTCCTTATGCCTAGGCTAGGACACTTCACTTTTCCAAGAACACCCCTTCGTGAAGTCCCTCAACCACATGGAGCAACAGAGCTTCACGAGGCTTCTACCTATGAACCCCTTTGCTCCATAACTCTTTTTCCCATGTGACCCTCCAAGTTTTCATGAAGTGATTTCTAATTTACATGGGTGTCATTTCCCATTTTGTTGCTTCGCCTCATTATTCTTCGCAAAGGCATGCTAATAGGTATTGCTTCTTCACATAGCCACGCTAACGTGGACCCCTCAATGGATCACTCCATAACACCCCCCTCACAATGGAATTTCTAATGCCTTCTCTTTTCTAAAGGTGGTTGGGTATCAGTTATGTAAGCCCTAGGGTTGTGAAGTGAACCCCCCTCGTCCGAGCTACAAGATGTTAAACTACCAAGCACTTCCATCCTCAGCACATGACGTTAAACTGTAGGCTCGCCCCATGCATCATATGTAGGGTTCCCCATCTCGAATATTTTTTATTCCCACTAGTCTCCATGAGAGTGAGATCATTTTTCACAAGGAATGAGATCCTCTTTATCATAGTGGCATCTGTCCATGGGGAAAGGGCAACAACCTTGGTGTAAGCTTCTAGCCTTCCTTGTGGGAGGCAATATCCATGCTCCTCCATTCTTATTCGCTCCCAAGGACCAGAGATGGGATGGCCACCCGAACATTTCATCTTCCATTCCAAATCCCTCTCCAATTGGGATTTATTTCCACTGGGCCTCCATCCTGGAGTAATTTCCATTCTCCATCTCATTGGGCTACGGACCACGCATAAGCCCCTATTTCCATTTTGGGCCACTAACCACAAATAATCCCTTGTTTCTATTCTTGGGCCGCTAACCACGTGTAAGCCCCCACTCTACTTCCCACAAATGCACTTTTTGTGACCTGATCATCTGGTCTTCGATTCCCCTTACTTCTCACACCGAGCATGACTCACATGTGCTTAGAATAAGAATCAAACATGACATCTTCTCTAGTCATCCTAGAGTGTAATCCCCAAATAGAATCCCAAACTATGGGGACTTTGATCATTTCCAAGGCAATGTACATAGGAAGCCTCCCTGAGGTTCAATTTTACCATCCATTGGTCCCGACCACCTTCACATCGGTTCACCAAACCATCCCAAACTATGGGGACTTTGATCCTTCCCAATGCAAGGTACGTAAGAAGCCTCACTGAGGTTCAATCCCACCATCCATTGGTCCCGACCACCTTTACATCAGTTCACCAAACCATCACGAACTACGGGGACTTTGATCCTTGCCAAGGAAAGGTACATAGGAAGCCTCCCTAAGTTTCCATCCCAACACCTATTGGTTCGGACCACCTTCACGTCGGTTCACCAATCCATCTTGAACTAGAGGGAATTTGATCCTTTCCAAGTCAAGGTACACAGGAAACCTCCCTAAGGTTCAAGACCACCATCCATTGGTCCTGACCACCTTCACGTCGATTCACCAAACCATCCCGAACTATGGGGAATTTGATCCTTGCCAAGGTAAGGTACGTAGGAAACCTCCCTGATGTTCATGAAAAACAAACATTGGTTCCGACCACCTTCATGTCAGTTCACCAAACAATTCCAAACTACATGGACTTTGATCCTTTCCAAGGAAAGGTATGTAGGAAGCCTCTTTGAGGTACAATCCCACCATCAATTGGTCCCAACCACCTTCACTTCGGTTCACCAAACAATCCCAAACTATGTGGACTCTGATCCTTGCCAAGGAATGGTACGTAGGAAGCATCTCGAAGGTTCAATCCCAACACTTATTGGTTCCTACCAACTTCATGTCAGTTCACCAAACCATCCCAAACTATGTTGACTTTGATCCTTTCCAAGGCAAGGTACATAGGAAGCCTCCATGATGTTCAAGCCCACCATCAATTGGTGCTGACCACCTTCACATCAGTTTACAAAACCATCCCGAACTAAGGGGACTTTGATCCTTTCCATGGTATGGTACGTAGGAATCCACTTTGTGGTTCAAGAGCAACAACCATTGGTCCTGACCATTTCACATCGGTTCACCCACATCCTCCATGAATTTTAACTGTACACCCCTTTTGTCCTGAATGACACTAAAATGTCACATATTCAATAGTAATCCATTTTGATCCCCTATCCAGTGGTAAATCATTGTGAACTGCAACCTGTGGTAAGGAATTGGAACCTCATTCAATGGTAAGCCATTGTAAACCCCAATCAATGGTAATTCGTTGAAGTCCCACAATCGACGGTAATCCGTTGAAATCCTCCATTTGACGGTAAGTTGTTGAAGTCCCCAATCCATGGCAATCCATCTTTAAATAAACTACGTGGACTTTGATTCCCTTCAATGAGGGTACGTAAGAATTCTCTTAGAGGCTCAAGCCCAATATCATTGTAGTCCTCGCAAAGGTTCCATTTCATTCTTCATCACCTCTCAACCCTCCATCATCCATCCTAATTCTTATCTGGGCCGCCACATCCCGATGGGATCATACCACCTCATTTCCCATTCCCTTTAGAAACAACCGGGTAACTAACCACACATTATCCCTAATATCAGTGTGTCCACCAGGGGTCACACCCATCTAATCCACTCTAGTCAGTGTTCCGATCAGTCTTATCTGTCTCCACAAGATATTAAACTCACGGTATTACATGTGTTAAACATGGTAGGATAAGGAAAACTCAAAGACATGCCTATGGAATATAATTCACTGCATTCGACATGGGATGCCTCGAGATTCTGCTCCCTCCAGAAGCTCTATAATAAGGGGAAGAAACCCAGATGAACTAGTGTACCAGCATCCAAACATGGCAGTGATGTCGAACATGAATACTCCCTCAACTTAAGGTTGATGTCCTCGCCGGACCCCTTGGAATGTCTCGACAGAAAAAGTGTAATTAACTGGAATTCATAAAGATATGGCACTGGGAAGATTTTCACGTACTAACCTTAATCTATAAGGGTGGCCTGGACTTGTTAACAAGTTCCTAGGAGGAATCCATGAAAGGAAGAGCCGACATCCAATCATCTTATTTCTATCAAGAAGCAAACATCCTTGAATAAGAGACAGATGTCACCCGCCTTTGGAAAGTGTAAATGAGGGGCAATAGTCAACACGTACTCATCGTCCTGAAACATATGGATTCACATGCCCCGACGAAAGTGATTGTAAAAAACATAAATTATTTTAAAAAAATAATTAAGGATGGATAAGTTATAATATATGGTTAGAATGTTTGGATTGTAGATATAGTAAGTCCACAGTCTTGGGGCTTGTGATCCCAAGTGAATGAATTTCTCTATATTATTTGATAAAAAAGAAATTGGGGAATATATCATCCTAATAATTTGTATATAGATCCATATTTTTCTTTGATAATTTGGTTATTACAAATGTTTTCTGAGAAACTTCCCATTATTTTATAGCTCACTGACTATGTTAATAAAAAAGTGAGTAAAGCATATATAGAAAGAAGAATGTGTTGAGGGCATTAAGGAGCTGATGAAGTAACTAATCACAGAACCTATACTAATGTTATACTTAATTGGATAATGGTTTTTGATATATAGTTATGCTTCAAAGAAGTTATTGGTTTTTTTACTCAAGACAAATGATTTTTTCGTTGCTTATGCGTCAATAAAATAGAAAATAAATGAAAAAAACTCTCTGATGCATTATATAGAGTTTTTAGTTATAATCATTACATTTCATATTTTGTGGTATTACATATATGTATATAAGTGTGAAATATATACTTATTAGAATAGTTTAAATAATATATTTATAAATAAATAGATAAACATGCATTGATAAAGATGGTTGGAGTTAATCAATAACTATGACTTCTCCATATACTTTCATATCATGATGAAAATAAGGTAGTTAATGATTTTGGTAATAGTAATATTCTTCCCAGTACATGATAAATATTGAGAAGGACAATATCATTATAGATATTCAAATGATAGATCTAGAAATCAAAAATATATGAAATAAATTATAAATTTTACAAAATATTTCTCAACCATCTATCCAAGTATAAACTAAGGAGTTTCACAGCATTGAATAGTAATTTAAAAAGAAGTTGTGTGAGACCAAGGAAATATTAATGAATCAAACATCAATAAATAAGGATTTTTTTTGGAATAAGTCTCTATGTTACATAAACACCAGATATTAAAAAAGATATATTTGATGATGCACATATCTTATCTTTCTTCATGCACTATAGAAGTACCCTAATGTCCCAAGATCATCAAGAGAAATTCATGAGAGAAAATATAAAGAAGGAAACTTTTTAATAAAAATAAAAGTTCTTGGTAGGCCTCCATGTTATGGTAGAGAATAAAAAATAAAATGGGATGCTATAAACAATACCAACACCATCATAGAAATGAGAAAACATCATTACGAACATCATCATGAGTCTTCCAAATAAATATAAAGAAAATAATTTCATATCGGTTTTTATGGATTGTAAGAATAAGACTTCTTACTACATAACCATTTGAAAATATTTATTACTTGACTGACATGACAAGATATATGTCAAGGATGAGATTATTCTTAATAGGGTGCCACTTTTGATCATATCTGATTAAAATCGAAGGTTCACCACAATTTTATAGTGGACTATTCAAAATTTCCTAAATAATAAGTAAAACTTTAGTATACCATATTTCCCTTATACAAATATTAATATAAAATGACCGTGTATATACATGAAGACATGTTTAAATCATTCTATGTATTCTTAAAAGGAGGTTGGGATTAATAAATTTTCGTGGTTGTGTTCTCAAACATCAATAGCTTGAACTCAAGAATTTTTATATCCCCATATGAAGTTCTATATGTGAAGATATGTAAACACTCCAACATGTTGGGAAACATTTAGTGAAGGAAAGATATTGGGACCAAATCATGTTCAATAGATGATTGATAATGTTCAATCTATTAAGAAACACATTAAATTAGTATGGAGTTTATATAATATATATGTTCAACCCATTAAAGAGACTTCATGTTTGATGTTGGAGACAAATGTTTTCCTTCTAATATCACCAAAGAAGAGATTCATGAGTTTTGGTATAATGTCCCGACCTAGGTTCTAATTAACCCATGCCCTGAGTCAGTGGATCACATGGCCTCAAGAACCCCTCCCCATATTCGAAAGGCTTACAACTAGTAAGAAGGGGGTAAATGGGGTAAGGTGGGGAGACTATACCCTCTTTTCATAGTGGAATAGAAGATAAAACAATAAACATACAATATTGTAGGAATTATATATCAATAGACAAAATAAATCAATTTTAAAACAATAAAGAGATAACTAGGTAAGTATGTAGCGGAAGATAAAAAACCGAATGACAGATAATAATACAAAAGCCTCTAATGCAGTGTTAATACATGATGCATGGCATGTTATAAAATGAAAATAAATAGGTAGATATAAGCTTTATATAGAGTAGTATAATAAAGAAAAAAGACAAAAATATCTCCATATGTATCTTGAGCTTATTCCCAATTCTCTACTCCTAACCTCCAACTAGGTATGTAAATCAACAACCTATATTAAGGAAATTTTCCATATCAATACCTATAAAAAGATAGTATTCTTAGGTACCAAAGGCATCCTGAGTAGGCTGTGAGATAAAAATCTTTTTAGGCCACTAGCAATGGCGTATACGTGTAATATGAGTAGTGACTTTAACAAAATAAAGTTTTGGTATAAACAAAAAAGTAAAACAATGACAAAATATATAACCCGCCCACTCAGGTTCCTATAGGACGGCTAGAGTGTATACTTTCTGTAGCTCATGGGTGGAAATTGTCTGAACAATTACTATATATATAGTAGTAATATATATAGTATAATTATATATTGCATCTAGCTATATGAACTAGGTGCATACAGACGCATGAAGGCCATATACTTGGAATACTAGTGCTGGACGGACTGGTGTGTATCTCAAACATCCATAACCATTCAAAATGATCCAATAATCTTATTCAATAAGTTGCATTCCCTACTTCCCAAGAATATTGAGATACATCATGAAATCAGACTTGGGACGGTGAGTGACCCACCATGGAAACACTCTAATCATGGAATAAGGCTCATAATTCCCAACACCCATATCGTATCACTGGTGAGAGACGCCATACTCAACACTTGATATAAGGGAGTGTGATTTCCCTACTGACTCAACACCCCTTAGCATTATACACAGCCTCTATTAAGGAATATTATAATTGTAAATATCATCGAAACTACCCCCAATCCATCTCTTTTATCATGCCCATACATATATAGAATATGCATAATCATTCACAACATAATACATAAGTCACAACCTCTTAAGCATCTCAATTAAATATTATCAGTGGAATTTCCATATATATATATTTCAATTCA
Organism: Viscum album; assembly: GCA_963277665.1. Classification (NCBI taxonomy): domain Eukaryota; kingdom Viridiplantae; phylum Streptophyta; class Magnoliopsida; order Santalales; family Viscaceae; genus Viscum; species Viscum album. Next base: position 308,360,642 of record OY728166.1, read on the forward strand.
CAAGTAAAATTCCTCTCATGCATGTCATTAGCCAATTTCAATCCCATTTAAAACATTATAATTCATATGAAGCAACAATCAAGAATTACCCATCCTATATAACCAAGACCATTTAACATAACCAACCCATCTAATTCATTAATACATGTCACTTTATTACCTTATATTTTTTTGGCATGAAGGCCCAGTGAGCATGAATCTCATTATACATCTCATAGACTTTCATTAAGACATAGAAATTCCATTACAAAGGATTAAATGTCAGGGAAATGTGTCATTGGAAACAATTCTTGTGCCTACATAGGAAATTCCAACTATAAAAAGACAAAACACCTAATAGGTGCTTTGGGTTTTCATTCAATACTCATATATCAAGGAAACAGCACTTAGAAACCAAGATTTAAGCTCATTAAGAGTTTTGGGTAATTTGAACCAATTGACCAAAATGGCCAATTCTACATGGCACACCCATGGGGTGACCATATAAGGTCTTTACATGATCTAAACCACACAAAATGGATAAATATACATGTATTAAGGTGATATGGTAAATTAGACATGAAGGAAGAAATAAAAAAGATATTCTTAGAAATGTTTGGCATATGCCATGACGATATAATTACGGAACGATGAAACTCAAAGAGAAAATTGAGTGACCCCCTTACTTAGGGTCATAGATGACCCATCACTCAATATCATCCTTAGATTCATTATAGGATGGAAGAGATATGATCAATCATTCAATGTTCTGAAATAGGGTTAGTGAGCCTATACCTAAATAGATAAATGGATGGAAAGATAAAATTTGATAGGAGTTGTGAGACAATGGGAGCTTACCGTGAAAAATCCAATGCATGATACAAATCGAAGATTGGACACTAGATGGAGGAACTGCTTCAATGTCTAACTTTAGGTTTTTTTAAGATCAAAGGGGGAAGAAATCCATTTCTAGACACTAGATAAGGAAGGGAAAAGTTAAAATAGGCCTGTAACATAAAAGAGAATAAAAATACTAAATTCATACCAAAATATAAATGTACATTATTTAGGTGAATGGTTTCCAAACCGTGTGCTAACCATGCATGGTTGTCTATAGATAATGGGTACCCATCACTGTTAGGTTCATAGTGTGAGTAACCATTTGTAAATAATGCAAAGGGGTTCTGTCCTAATTCTACAACTGGTCGCACGGTCATGTGCCCTTGGTAGCACAACTATAGAAAAACTATGCGGCCTAGTTCTTTTTTTCCATTTCAGGGTTCAAGGATCCGAAGGAGCCCTAGATTCACCCTTGACCTCCTTGTACTTCATATACAACTTTTTTAGGTTTCTTTTTGGTATTCAAATTTATAAACTAATTATCCGTACCTTCATTGAAAAAACATGTCGTCAAAACCTCCCCTCCATTATAAAACTCATACCCAAGTTCTTCCTCTGAGGGTAAAGAGGTATTGATAGAAAATAATTTCATCTTTTGAGATCATATATCACATTATCATTCCTAGGTATTGTCTTATACATGTCCATGATACCGTAGCACCCATACCAAGGGAATAGATTTTATTCTGAGTGTCTTCACACTCTGATCAACTATAAGCACTGGATACACCTCAAAATAAGAATAAGTATCCAATTAAAAATCATCAGGCTGAAATACATATTTCATGTCTAGATAGTATTGTAGAAGCTGATATACGTTAAAGAAATAATGTATTGACTAGTATCTCTAAGTAATTGTCAACTCGTAAGAAATTTCTCCAATCTGTTTCATAACTGTGAAGGGTCTAATGAAACTTGGTGAGAGACTACCCTGATTTTGAATACGTTTATTCCCTAAGCTAGGAGTAACTCACCAGAAAACTCAGTATCCAACCTCAAACTCAAGAGGTCGTCAATTTTTTTTTGCATGCGACTTCTATCAGGACTAAACTGTCAGCATGCACTTTCTGATCATTTGGACCTTCTCTATAGTATCTTATATCAGACATATTATAAGAATAATTGATTCTCATACCTCTAGCTAGAACCGAGGTGAGTGGAAAGGCCTTCCATGTCAGGCTTCATGAGGAGATATCTTAATGGTAGCATGAGTTCTATTTTTATAAGAAAACACGACAAGGGGAATGTACTTCTCTCAATAACCCCAAACGTCTAGGAAAAATTCAAGAAGCATGTCCTCTAGCACATGAATGGTACATTCTATAAATCCATTGGTTTTTAGGTGATAGTTCGTGCTCATGATTACATATATACCGAAGGCCTTATACTACCCCTGTAAGAACCCTTACCTGGAATGAGCATCTCTATCAGAAATGATAAAATGAGGAGATATAGGAATAATTACAAACTATCTCACATATAGATTTCCAAGATCATCTACTAAGAAGATCTCTTGAATAGGTCATAATTGTGTGACCATTCTCAAATGATCAATGAAAAACCACACTGTGTTGTTATAATGAGGGGATCTGGGGAGGACAGTCACGAAATCCATTGAATAATCATCCCATTTACACTCAGGAATGGAAAACGGCTATAAATTCCTTACTTATTAGTAAGACTCAAATGTCACCTACTGATAGGGGAAACATCGAGTGATGAATCTAGAAATATCACATTTTATACCTGGACACCAATACTGGCATCATAGATCTCGATACATTTTGCTGACACTGAGGTGAACTTCCCATCCTGAGGCATGGAATTCCCACATAATCTCCTCTATCATGTTTCTTGGGACCCATAAATTCCCATGGAATAGTATGGTATCATCTCCATCCATGGTCCAACCTGAATATGTATCACCATTGAAAATTCATTCCCTTAGTAAAAGGCCTTCAGAATCAGATAACTACTTTAGTAGTATTCTTTTTAGAAGATTAAAAGTAATTTCTAAGGCAAAGATGATATTCTGACCATCATCCTCCTAAAAATCAACATTCATCTCTAAGAATTAGTCTATAATCTTCCATTCACCATTGTATTCCCGAACTACCTACGTCTATGTGTTTTGGATAAGAGAATTGTCTACTGAATTTCCATTCATAGGTGTGTAGGTAAGATCGATATCAAACAAATATAGGTACTCAACCAACATTTGATTACAGATATTGAGATCTGGTTATGTGAAGATGTATTTGAGGATTTTTTGGATCATTATACATCAAAAAATGATCTCCTAGTAGATAGTTTTTCCAATAGCATAAATCATGAAGAATAGTAGTGAGCTTGAGATTGTGTATCATGTAATTCTACTCATGAGGCATCAACTAACGGGACCTGTACATGATGACTCGCTCATCCTACATTAGAATAGCTCCAAGCCCGATACCTGATATGTCAAGGTATATATTATATATATTACCTAGATCTAGTAAAATCTGTATCAGTTCTAAAGAAAGTCTTCCCTTAAACTACTCCAAGTATTCTTCACAATCTTCTGACCATAACAATTTCAAACCCTTATTTTCCAAGTCCGTAAGTAGCACTTCAAGGAATAATAAATCCTAGATAGATCGTATGTAATTTCCATCAAGCCTTAAGAAAGTTTGTATTTCAAAGTAATTTTTGGGATAATCCCAAGAAACTACAGCTGTCACTTTCTCTAGGTCCACTAAAACTCCTGACTCTGAGATAATATTAACCATGAAGTGGAAATTATTGATCTAGATATGGTTTTTACAAATCTTAGCATAGATCTTATGTTCTCTCTATGTATTCATCACGGTCTCAAGATGTGTTTCATGGTCATGTTTGGAGTGTGAATACACTAACACATCATCAAAAAAGACAACAAAAAATGAATCTAGATACGGGCGGAAAACCATTTTCATAAGATCCATGAGAACTGCAAGTACATTCGTGAGTCCAACCGGAATGGCTAGGTACTTTTATAGACCATACCTTCTCCTGGAAGTAGTGTGAGGTATATAAAAAGTCTTTAAATTCACACAATGATATCCATACCTACGATCTATCTTTGAAGGCACTTTTTATCCTCATATTTGACCAAATAAGTCGTATATTATAGGAATTTAATGCTAATTCTTTATAGTGATCCGGTTCAAATGATGTTAATCCACGTAGATCCAAAGGGTATCGTATTCCTTCTCGGTAAAATGATACATTGAATCTTAAGGATAATTTTTGGGGAATATAATGCCTTTAGCCTCCAGATCCTCTAAATGTATCTTGATCTCCAAAATCTCATTAGGTTCCATCCTATTAGGAGAAATGGTCACTGGTGCTACTCCTAGAATAAGATCAATAGTAAAATCTACCTCTCGCAGTAGGGGTATACCAGATAACTCTTCAGGAAGTACATATCTAAAATGATCCACTACATGAGAAAATATAGGGTGTTTTAACCCCTAGTCATTGATTAAAATACTGGTGATCTGAGCTTTTACATTACCTTGCCTCTACTACTCGGGCCCTGATCAGGAAGCTTTCACATCCCATTCACCCTTACGAACATGTGCACTTCCCTCTAGTGATGTAAATGTTATCCTATGATGATAGAATTCAATATAATATTGATAGGGAACTAACCAGTCTATCTCTATGATTTCATAAAAGCTTGTCATGTTGAATACATAAAGATTTTGTACAGAAAGATAATCACCTATCTCAAGGGGATAGTAATTAAAATGGTGAAATCCATCTGAACGGATTCCAAACGGTGTATCTAAAATAATAAATTCATGATAGTTCCTGATATTGATTACCATACATTCCATTATTGCCTCAGTTATATACAAGTGAGATTTGCATATGTAAAATAAAGTATACACTAAAGTGGAGGCAACTGGAATAGTACCTCAAACTATAGAAGGTCTTCCACTATACTCTTGTGGCATAGGCAGAAGTATGTATAACTAGAATTTACAGCGAATATGATTCCCTTTCTGACTTCCTTCAGAAATCCCACTTTTTTGGTTTTTGAGAATCATAATTTTGACTGCCTCTACTTTGACCCCCATCTTTGTCTGATCAACCGGTGGTATTACAGTAGCTTGTTTCTCTTGATCCTACAGTATCTACTCCTAGATAAGGATTGGGTGAAAATACATACTTGTTAGGTAATGGATGGAATTTCTTGTAGAAACATTGGATATTCCCCATCCTACAATAGCCTATGCACTCGACTAGATCCTGTTGACACTGATACTCAATGGTTCCTTAATGTCCACATTGGTGGAAGGTAAGAAAACTATATGGATGAGTAGACTAACTTCTGGCACCTCCACAAGTATCCTCATAATGCCTCTTTCACCTAGAAGAAGAAGCAATGGTATCTTGAGGTTCTGAAATTCCCTAACTCACACCTTCGGTATCCCTGAAGTGTAAATTTGTAATTAGGGCCTAGATGATGATTTTTGAAATGTTAGTCAACTTGAGAATGTTGGGATATGACCAGATGGTGTAAAAAATCCCATCCTCAAATCTCATAGATGTCATAAGATAGTAACCTACTAGAGAAGAGGTGAACCATTGTAGATTTGTGAAATGAGAAGAATAATCCCTAATAGACATGCTCCCCTACTATAAGTTCATGATTTCTCTTACTCTGTCAGTCCTCATATTTTGGGTAAATATGTAGTCATAGAAGATCTTATGTAAGTCAGCCCATACCATATCTCAATGTCGATCTACCTGGGTGATAACATCCCACCACCTCTTAGTTAACTTTTGAATAATATAATCATCTAGTTTGACCATCCACTTTGGAGGTGTCTCCAGATGCTCTAATATAGATAAGACAGACTCTAGACCAGAATCTATAACATGAGGTCTACCATCCCCAAAAATGGTGGGAGGATGCTGCTGCTGAAACTTGTGATTCAACTCTTCCATACTCATGCCAGGTCAATGTGCACCTTTCATAGAATGTATCATATGAAAAGAACCTTCTCGAAACTGGTCAACAGTTCCCGTATGATGTATAGGAAGAGGATCCACATGTTGATCTATAGGTGGAATCATTGGTGGATCATGTCCCTCTATATTAGGTACATGGTCTTCACCACCTTTAGAGAGCACGACTATGGGAATTTTTCATAATGATATAATTCCAAATAAATTCTTCAAAAGATATTTAATAATATATAACAATTGTAGATAGTAAACTAGGACATAAAAAAATACTTCCTATAAAAAATTAGTGTTCCTCTCTTTCTACTTCAAAAACCACATCCAGATGGTAGAACATACCATAACATTCCATAAGAACATAAGATACACTCTACTACCCATTATTAAGGTTGGGATTAGTTCTATGTTTCAATATTAGATATATAAATATATATTTTTTTTTTCAAATTGGGAATCATATTCATTTTGAATTTTTGATTTTAAAATATTCAAGTAATTTAGAAGATTGAATTAAATGGACTTCAATTTCAAATTCATAAGGGCCCATAATATTTATGAAAAAATATCACATCCACATAACCCACACCATAACACGTTTTAGCTCATGACACTGATAGTCTATAGCACAGTTTTCTATAACTGAATGCTTAGGGTGTATGCTTTAACCAATTCAGAAAAACAATGTTAATATATGCTAGGCACATTAACTATCAATTATGTTTTCCAATACCGATAAGAAGTGTCAGAATAATTCAATATATATACAAGGAAATATAAATATTCAACAGGAATGTGCATTCTGAAACTAAACAAGGCATGTAAAAAATGCATGGATTCATTTTTATAGTGTTCCTAAAATGATGCATGTAACAATGCACCATTCCCTCATATCATCATGATAAGTATGGATGAAATCCTAAATAAAAATAAAAATAATATTCACAACACAACATATGCATCACCAAATGGTGAGAGGATATCAATAGTAATAGGATAAATCATACTAAAAAAACTTAATTTGGGAAACTCGGCCTTTACCCCATACATGGGTTTGTGAAACCCAAGAACGACTTATGACCAAGTTCCAAGAATTCCCAATATCCAATATATTATCACTAAATATTAAGGAAATAAAGGAACCCACTCTAATACCACCTTGTAGTATCCCGACCTAGGACCCACTTAACATGTTCTCCAAGCTGATGGGTCACATGGCCCCAAGCGCACCTCCTCATATGCCAGATTTTGTAAACTAGCATCATGGGTGTAAAGGTGGAAGGGTGGGGAGAGTATACACTCTTATCATAGTGGAATAATGGATACAATAATAAACATAAAATAGTGTAGGAAACATATTTCAATAGATAGAATCAATCAGCTACGAAAGCGCACAGAGATTAGTGAGTAAGTAGCTAAAGATAGCAAACTAAAAAGCTCATGATAATAAAAATGACTCTATGGAAGTTTCAATACCGGATGTCTTGAATTTGGTAATATAAAATGAAATAGGAAGATAGAAGCATGCTATAAGGTATTACAAAAATGAAAAGAGATAGAAATACCTCTATTAGTATCTCAATACTCTTCTTGATCCTTTGTTCCTAAGATCCAACTAGGTAAGAAAACAGACAACATATAGTAGGGAATTTTTCCCGTATCAATACCTTCTAAAAGAAAGTAAACCCTATTACCAAACGCATCCTGAGTAGGGTGTGATATAAAAATATTAGTTGGACACCACCAATGTTGTCTATGTGTAATTTGAGTATTCCTTGTAACTAAACAATGTGAATGTATAAGTAGAAAAGTAAAACAATACCAAAATAAATAACTAGCCTACTCGAGTTCCTATAGGACACATGGAGGGTCTTCCTGCTTCAGCACATGGCCAGAATGTATATGAATAGTTACTATATATATTAGTTGTAATTTATATATTATAATTATATAATACATACACCTATATGAGACATGTTCTTATGGACTCCTAATGTCCATATACCTAGAATACTTGTGTTCGTTGGACCAGGGTGTAACTCATAAATCTTTAACTAGACTAAATGATCCTATAATATCATGAAAAACTACGAATTCCCTACATTCCTAGATTATTGATATGCGTCATGTAATAATACTTGATATGGTGACTGAGCTATAATGGAAACACTCTAATCAGGAAATGGGGGGCATAAATTCTAGCCCCCATATTGTATCATTGGTTAGAGATGACATGATTAATAACCAATGTAAGGGAGTGTGATTTACCTCATGACTCGACACCCCTTATCTTCATATACAACCTCTGCAAAAGAATATTATAATTATAACTATAATGGGTAATTTCCTCATATCCATATATTTTATCACGACCATACATATATAGAATATGTATAATCATTCATAGTATAATACATGTTTCATAACCTCTTATTCATATCAATTAAACATTATCAAAGGCATGTTCATATATATATTTCAATACATGAGTAAAATAAATCCCATTATTATCATTATCCAATTTAAATTCCATTTAAAACATTAAAATTAATATGAATCTACCATAATGAATTATCCTTCCTAAATAACCAAGACCATTAAAAATATCTAACCCATCTAATACATTAATAAAAGGAAATTCCATTACTATGGCTCATATGTAAAGGGAATATGACATGGGAAACAAGGCCTAAGACTACTTAGGAAATTAAAACCACAAGAGGACCAAACACCTAAGATATTATTTGGGTTTCATTTAATAATCATATATCAAATTAAAATTATTTGAAAATCCAAATCATTATCTCATTAGAAGTTCCAAGAAATTTGAACCAATTGGAAAAAATGTCCAATTCTACTTGGCACACCCCTATGGTGACCGTATAATGTTTGTAGAAGCTCTAACCTATCCAATACAGATCTATATACATGTATTAAGGTGTTATGGACAATTAGATATGATGGAATCAATATAAAGGAGATTCTTGAAAATGGATGTTATATAGAAAGTTCACATAATTATGAAATGATAAAACTCAAAGTGAAAATGACATTACCACCAACCTTAGGGTCTTAGATGAATCCATGCTCAATATGGGCCTCTAATTTGTATTAGTTTGGAAGAGATCGAAGAACCGATCTAATGCACTAAAAATAGGGTGAATGATCCTTCAACTAAATAGTGAAAACGATGGAAAGATAAACTTTTATAGGATCTTAGATACTATTGGATCTTGTTGAGATGGATCCATTTCCTCAGATGGATCATAAATTGACACTAGATGGAGGCACTACTTCAATGGATAACTTTATGAGTTTTAGGGCTCAAATGGAGAAGAGACCCATGGATACTGCTAGAGAAGGATAGGAAATGAGAAAATAATCTTATAACTTAAAATAAGGGAAATTTGTAAATCACCACAAAATATCAAAAGACATGGTTTAGGTGCATGGTTTCCAAATTGTGCACCACCCATGCATAGTTTTCTATACAGAAGGGTCACCCCACGAAGTTAGGTGCATGGTTTTTCTAACCATGCATAGACTGATAAAAAGGGATATATCCCGATTCTACATTTGACTTCATGGTTGTGTGCCATGGGTCACACGGTTTTAAAAAATATTTACGGTGTTCTCTATTTTTTCATGTTGGGGCTTCATGCTCTGACAACCCCCGGACGAACATGTAACCTCCTTGGCTTGCTTATAAATTTTTATTAGGGTCATTTACGGTATTCACATTGAAAAACTAATGAATACATATTCATTGAATAGATGGGTTATCACATTTGGAAATAAGGGATGAATCATCCCTAGGTGTATTTACCCTTTTGAGATAATTTCTCACAAAGTAATTGTGGCCAATAAACCTTTACTTCCACTAAACCTAGCTCAAGTGCATAATGTGTTTCATGTATCTCTTACAGTGAATTATATACTCAATCCCCCACATGAAGTAATATGAGAGGTGGTACAAATAGATCATGAAACTATATTATGAGGACAATATGGTGAAGATATTGGATGATAGAGATAAACTTATATACAATAAGACAACAACAGATCTCACATTACTTTATTAAAACCCAATATACGAAGAGGAATCTTGGGAGACCTAGGGTGAAATGAAATATAAGTAGCCCCATCTATTCTTGATCATTGATATGAGTCGAAATATAATGGAAGAAAAATATATAAGGGGAATGATTTATTGACCCAAACAAAAGAGATTTTACTTATTAAAATAGGAATTTTATTTAGTAGAGGTCAAAACATATGAACACTGAAATAAAATCAATAACTACTTTATTTCATGATAATTTAACATTATATATGGGAAATCAATAAAATACATAAAATTGATAATTGTGTAATAAGAAAATAATAAAAAATAAATAATATAAGTATAATTTATAAATATATATATCTTTGTGGTCACCTAGAAATATTACACCTTTGAACAACACAATAAATAGAAAAAAACATTAGAAATTTGTTTATTATTTTTTATCATGTGAAATGATCTTTTAAATAAAATAATTTTAATGATAAATGATTGAAATAAGATTTATCCATAGGAATCATGAAGGTAATAAGATGATTGGAACAGTAATTTGACTATTTGAATAGTTATATGGAAATTAAAATAGAATCATGGTGGTTAGAATAGTAACCTTACCATTGGAATAGTAAAAATAACTTCTAAATAATATTTAATATGAATAATTTAAGTAAATGTAAAAATTATAGTGATATAGATAACTATTAAAATAATGAAACTAAAAGAAAATGTGTATGAGTATTTTAATACAGAATATATTAACATATTTTGTAAATAACCTAAATTTTTATGTTAATATTTTAATATTAATCTTACAAAGGATGGAAATTATATTGATAAATGAGTTTCACTTTCTGAAGAATCAAATTGAAATTTTTCATGGTTAATAATTTATTAAATTTTATAAAAACATGAATTTTCATTTGGATTGAAAAACAATACAAATTTTTAAATATAACATGTTTTATAATATAATATAGATGTAATAATGAGATAATAAATTCTAAAATGATTTAATTCATCAAAAAAATATTTTATAAGAGAAATACATTTTTAAAAAATAATAAATTCAATTAATAAAACAAAAAATTAACTTTCAAAGTCCAAAAATTTATTTTTCCCATTAAAAGAAAAAAAAATCATTTATTTACCTTCTTTTATATATGAAGTTCAATTTTAATTTGTTGGAGAGGTTGTATTAGTTTTAATCCCTATGTGAGATAGTTTTTAGATCATTTAGAAGTGTTTTCAAATTGTTTTAAAGTGTGTTAATGTGTTTTTTTATGGTTCAGAGTCCTTTGAATAACTGTAATAACCTATATTTTACTATATAATATTTTCCATTTAAATAAACCCTATGATGATAGATTTTTTCAAAATTAACACTGAACTAAAACAATCCAAGAAAAATTAGATAATAAAATTATAAGAATAAAAAAATATAGGGTAGATAAGAACATTATAATCAATTATAAATGCATAAAAAATTGTATCAAGAAAACATAATGTTTCCTAAGGGTGTTTTTCAAAAAAATAGTTTTTCTTTATATATTGTTTCTTCAATTAAAAGATAAATTGATAAATTTTGTAATTTAAATTTTTGTAAAATTACCTTTATTTTTTAATTTATAATGTTAAAATTATCTTATGGTGAATTTTTTAGTATTTTATAAAATAATAGATTTTAAGGAGAATAGTGAAAATGCTCATTTTTCAAAGAAATATCACTTTAAGGATATAATATTAACATAGTATTGAATTAAAAGTTTTAAAAAATCACAATATATATATAATAATTAATATAAATTATTTTAAAATAATATGTTAAATCTATAAAACTCCTTTCTAAAATTTTTGAATCTTAGTTAAAATTTCGAAATACATTTTTTATGCACATAAATTAAAATTTAAATTTTAATAATAGTATAAATAAAATCTAAAAAAATGGATTCAATATTTGAGATAAACATTTAAATATTATTATCAAGTGTGACAGACCAAACCCGGATGTCATATAATCAGTTCCTCGAGCTCATTGGGACACATGGCCATAAAAGAATCTCCCCAAATGATATAGGCTTATGACTAGTAGTGAGAACCTAGGGTGTGCGTGTGGGGAGACTATGCCCTCATTACCAGAGTGGAGAACAACAAAAAAATATAAATTGAGATAAATATAAGAAGCAATATAAGTAAACATAAGGCATAGTTGAAATAGAGACAATAGTAACAATAATAGAAATATTTTGAAATTTCATACAACAACTGGTGATGATATGTCATGTATCTAGAAAAATGGAAGACATGGATAAAAGATAGTATTAATAACACATTCCACAAAAGTGTAAAGTAAATCAAAAGACTATCAAAATAATCCCAAGATCTAGCTTGGTCATCTGCTATCAATATCAATACTAAACTACAAACAATCAAGTTTTCAAAGTCGTACGCTTACCTTTATCAACACATGCACGCATATAATCTTCCATGGGTACCAAACAGAACCTAGAGAGGGTTTGAGATAAATCTTAGTGGGCCACCACCAACGGTGTCTATAACATCTGGCATGTGTAATGAAAATGCAATAGTGTGAAAGCATGTATATATAATGTAAAGTTGTACAGTGTAACTAAATACCCAAGTACATACTTCATCTCTTGGATGGTTTCTGAACATGAAACCAGTTCATTAATTGATTATGACCAGTGTATAGAGAAGTCGCATGCTAAAAATAGTGAAGGTTCCACGATGTAACGAGGAAAACTATAATGATATTTAATAATGAAGTTACTAGGTAATAACCAAGGAAATGTAGACCTCAAGGGTTCCCAACTCAATAATTATTATATCCTAATAAAAGGGGTAAGAGTGTAATCCAAGGAGTATAGTCTAATTTATTCCATAATAAGATGTTTACCGAGTCCAAGGGGTTTATCCATGGTAAAATTGGGTTAAGAAATGACTTGGCCCATTGGGATTTAACCATGGAACCTACCTGTGAGAGATATATCCAAGGACTATATCCAAGGAAATCTGTAATAATACATTATGGATCCTATGGTGTCATACCGATCATCAAAGGTTATACAAGGATCGAGATCCATGTGGGTCTCACCCAAGGAAAGCTACATCCTTGAACCGAAATAGTGTTCCCAAGTGCTCAAGGCATTACTTAAGAAATCCAAGGCGAGCACGAGTTAGTCCAATTCTATTTGATACTGATTTCATATAGTATTTTATAAGGTTCAATCCATTAAACGTTATAGTGTGACAAGGATAATTGATCATGGAAGCATTTAATAAATTCTTAACTAATCAATATGTCCTTTTGGTTTAATCCTTTCCATTCATTAGTGTGACAAGGCCATGTTTCGTCCATCCATTTATTTAATACATTTATTGAATTTTCAATAATCAATTTTCATCCATCCATATTCCATTAACATGGTAAGTGGTTCTATGTACATGCAACCTATTATTAAATCACATTTAATAAGTCCAATTCATATACTTAGTATACTTTCCAATTTTCATTTCACATTTAATTATCAATTTGAAGGACTTAAATTTGGCGGGTCAAGTGGTTAGAAAACCCGGTATATTCCATTATGAAATTCAAAACATAAATAACATTAGTTTATATAAAAAAGGCTTACCTTATAATGGTAAAGACAAGGCACACCCAGACGTCAGCTCGAACATGTCAATACACAAAAGGAATTTTTTTAAAAAAAACTCTTACATGGGAAGGATGGAGTTTTACGATTAACCACTAAAAAAAATAACATATTTAGAAATAGAAAGATCATATTGTTCTAATGATTATAATAATTTTATATAAATTCAATAAACAACACAAGATGAACTCGGTAGGCATCACACAACAAATTCCAAAATCAAAAAACATTAGGAAAGAGTTATGGACCACCAACATTATGCTTGTATGACTCTCCTCCTCCAATATTAGCCTCTGATTTTTCTTATAATATAGTATATCTATGAAAACATAAAATTATCACACATTGACAACTATGCGAGGAGCGATAGAGAAAAAGAAAGGCTCCAACAGAATCGATTACTTTCTATTGTGCTTCCAAAGTGATGTACGAAAGCTATAATAGATCCCATATGAGGGAGATCTCTAGATTCCTAGATTAGGCCTTAAATAATATTTAAATGAGATTAATGGAGACTAGAATCTATGGTAATTTGATTAGGGAATAAGGTTAGGTTAAATAGATCGTTAAGTGTAAAATGGTAAAATTTCCTAAAATTTATCTTATGCATGGTTTGACCACAAGGTTTGTTAAACCATGTACAAACCATACATGAGAACCTATAGAAGAGGAGTCACTACATGGTTAGGGAAATTTTGTGTCATTCGTGTTACATGGATCTTTCTAAAAATGTAACCAACTACATGGTTAGATTTAACCATCCAGCGTACCATCACAGTTTCCTCTAATAGTGCGACATGCCCAATTTTCCCCAAAATATTGTTTTCGAGCTCCGAACAAGCCCTAGGCACCCTTGGGACCTTATCTAACTCATTATTCATCTATATTCGGTCCAAAATAATGATTTATACTAAAATGTAAAGGACCCATACTATATTTAAAAAAAGAGTTCTTATAGTATTCCACCCTAAAAAGAAATCATCCCCGAGTTCACCTTCCAAGGGTGGTGAAACACTATCCGGGAACAACTCTAGATATTTTTCAAGTATGTCGGCCTCCTGCTCCTAAATATCATCATACATGTGGCCTTGCATCCATATCACCCATAATAGTGGGATATACCACCCACGGAGAACCTTCACACTTCGGTCAACAATGCATACTGGATACTCCAAAATAGAAGCATCGACATCTAACACAACTTCCTCGGGATAAAATGTATGTTATGGTTTAGCATGATATTTGTAAAGCAGTGAAATATGGAAAATGTCGTGAATGGCATCGTACCTCTAATGTAATCGTAACTGATATGCTACTAGACCTACTCTCTCTAGAATCTCAAATGGCCCAACATAATGAGGTGATAGCTTCCCTTTCTTCTGTAACTTTGTATTACTTATCCTAAACGATACCCAAATGAAAACATGATCTCCAACCTTGAACTGTAGAGATCTTATATAATGACCGACCGTAGATTTTAGTCTATACTGAGCATTATTCATAATCCTTATGATCAGCTGAACATGTTCCAACATCTCAAATATGAGACAAGGAACTAGTAATACTGCCTCACCAACCACTATCCACCATAGGGGTGAATAGAATGACCTAATATATAAGGCCTAAAAAGTATCCAAATAAATTTTCACCTGAAATCTGTTATTAAAGGGGAACACAATGAGAGGGATATTCATCTCCCAAGAACTTCCAAAATCAAGGAGACATGCTCAGAGCATATCGTATAGAACCATTATTGTCCAATTCTATTTCCCATTATTTTGAGGGTGAAAAGCTGTTCTTATAAGAACATGTGTTCCTATAGCATAATTCAATTCCTGCTAGAACCATGACATGAAATGAGTGTTCCTATCTGAAATGATAGTACGAGGGATCCCATGTATTCATACGATTTCATAGACATACAGTCTTCCCAACTCATCAATTGAGAAAGTATCCTGAATAGGAATGAAGTGAGCCACTTTTGTTAGTTTGTTAATGAAAATCCATACAAAATTTCTACCTCTAAGATACCTAGGTAAACCTACTACAAATTCCATGGAAACATCTTCCAATTTTTATTCTATAAATAGAAGTGACTATAATAACCATACATGTCTCTGGTGCTCCACCTCCACCTGCTAATAGGTGGAACACATAGTGATAAATCCTACTATATAACTCTTAATCATAGGCCACCTATACTAGCATCACATATCACGATACATCTTGGAGATATCAAGATGAAATTACCACTAAGAAGTAATGGACTCTTGCATTAAATACTCTCTCATATCTATAGTAACCCAAACATGTCCATGTATGTTCAGGATGTTGTCTATGTCCACAGACTAGTCTGGAGGTAGGTTGTCTCCTGATATACTCTCACGGAGGTCCAAGCCCTTAGGATCTAAATAATTTCTACTCATAACATTTTAAAGGAGAAAATAGGTAACTGTCAAAAAAGAAAGGTAAGAATACACATGACTATCATGAAACACCCTATTCATCTCAAAAAAATATGTTCATTAACTTCCATTAATCACATGATTCCTATACTGCATATGTTTGACTTTTTGAATCAGTTCATCTGTAACCACATTATCCATACAAGGTGTTTATGGAATATAAAAATCATAAGATTGTAGACATTCGTCCCATATCTACTGTCTGAGATTCAATTCACGCTGAGTAAAGATATATTTGAGGCTCTTTTGGTCCATGTACACCACAAATCATCCACCTAATAGACAGTGTCCCCAAAAATATATGGCATGGACAAATACTGATAGATCAAGGGAATTAAATGGGTAATTACTCTCATGGGTCCTCAACTACCAATATCCATACATAATGACTATCTCCTCCAGCATCAGTACTACTCCAATGCTGATGCCTGATGCATCACATAAGATGGTATAACCTCTTCCTAGCTCTGACATGATCCAAATAGGTTCCAAGATGAGCCTCCCTATTAGATCCTTAAAGTATTTCCCACACTCCTCTGACCATTTTAACATAACAACCTTATTTTTAAGGCTAGTAATAGGTCAAGAAAGATGTGATAATCCATGTATGAAAAGCCTGTAATATCTAGTCATCCCCAAGAAACTTCATATATCAAACACGTTATTAGGATTATTTGAAGGAACTACATCACTAACATTTTTAGGGTCAATAGATACACCTGATTCTGAGATAATATGACCCATGAAGTGGACTTTTTCGATCCATAATTGGAAATTATAAAGATTGACATAAATATGATGCTCTCTTAGTGTACTTAGAACGATCTCAAGATGATTTTCATGGTCATTATAAGTGTGAGAATACACCAAGATGTCTTCCACAAAGGCTCTGACAAATGAATCAAGATAGAGATAAAAAAAATATTAATTAGATCCATAAAAATGGTGGAAACTTTTGTAAGACCAAACAGAATAACAAGGTACTCATACAGACCATACCTTTTACAAAAAGCTAAATGATGTATGTCTGATGGGGTTACTCACACCTGATGATAACATGCTCTATAATTGATCATAGAGAAGACCCTAGCTCCACATAGCTAGTATAATAGATCACCTATTTGAGTTATTGGATATCAATTCTTGATCGTAGTCTAGTTCAATCATCTGTAATCTACACATAGATGTATGTTTCCATATGCCTTCTTGTTGAAAATCACAGACAAACCCCAAGAGGATGTACTAGGACATATAAATCATTTGTCCTATAAATAATGTAACTATTACTTGATCTCATAAATCTCTATATGTTCCATCTTGTAAGGAGTAATGGAAAATGGTTCTGCTCCATGAATAAGCTCGATTGTAAAGTCTACCTCCCTATAAAGAGGTAAGCTAGAAGAATTGTTGGTAAAAACATTCATGAAACAATCCACTACTAGAGTTAATATATCTTGACATACACCCTAGTTCCCCATGAATATATTTTCAATCTAGGTGTTCCCTCCACCAACCCATGATTCCCTACACCTACTCTACCAGCATGGACATCCCACTCTCCCTTGTGTAGATAACTGCCACTCTCTGGTGATGTAAAAGATTACCTGCGATGATAGAAGCCTATAAAAGAAACATACATAAACAACAAATACATTCCAAAAAATTAAATTGAGGCCTATCATCTCAAGAGAAAATTGGTTATATAAGAAAGGGTAACTTCCCAACTCAAGGGGACAAACCCTGCATTGGTGTATTCCCTTGGACCGGACTCCTAATGGTGTATCTATGGCCATTAAACAACAATAATATTTTATCTCTAATCCAAGACACCCCATGAAATATACACAGATAAATGAGTTTCAATAACCTGTATAAAATAATTTATATACTATAGAATATGTAACTAGAATAGTACTTCTCACCATAGATGATATAGTAGTCTGATCCTCGGGTATCGGCTGTAGCGCATGCACCTGTCTTGATCCATGTACCTATGAAACAACTAAAATACCATGATCTAAATTGATCTACTCTTGATACTAGTGATTAGGGGTCTGACTATTTCAGTCACGACCTCCTCCTCATCTAGTCCTGTCGGTTCTATTCCAACTCTCTACCTAACGCGGCATAGAAGAACCCGCTCCTGAAGGTGGATCTAGCTCGGATCCTTTTACACTCGAAGATAGTGGAAAGGTCCTGTAGAAAGGATGATTATTCCACATATGGATTCAATACTAGAACTTCATTAGGTCTTTATCAAAATGAGGCTTCATGTTCCCCAATCATCGACACTGATGACACACAATGGGATTATCAAAACAGGTACTCTGGTTGTCACTTCCTTTCTAAAAACCCTCAAGGGAACACTTCCTAAAACCGGGTGAACTAATGGAATGTCGTGAAAATGATTCTCTATGACCAGTGATATTTTTATCCCTTAGGTTAAAATTAGGGATAGGAGCCTGATTGAAATTTTCAAAAAAAAATTAGGTAGGATAAAAACAATCACATGTGTATGGATGGCGTATTGGAGCCCATCTTCAAAGCGTATTGCAAGAGAAATATCCTCACTATCTAAAAGTGGTAAAATGAACTAAAAATATATGAAACACATTGAGTATTCCATAACTAACATAGAACCCTACTCGAGATGAATGAAGCCTCTCACTCTTCCAGTTCTCATCATCTAAGGAAAGAACTGATCATAGAAAGCAGTCTGTAAATTGACCCATATCAGGTCATGATGACAACTAGCCTAGGAAATAACATCCCACCAACACTTGGATGAATCATGCAACATTTATATGGAAATATTGAACCCACACTCTAGATTATTCTATAGATGCTCTGAGATAGATAGGGTGGCCTCTAGCCTAGACTCAACACCCTGTAGACTGCCATCCCTTGAGAAAGTACGAGGATGTTGCTGCTGGAACTCATGAGTCAGATTATCCATCATAAGTGCAAGCCATGGAGCACCATTCTTAGAAATAATCATACATATGAAACTATCACAAACATTATCATCAGTTCTAATATTAATTACAACAAGTGGTACCTCAACTAGGACTCCTGGAGAAAAGACTGGCAGCTCAAAGCCCACCACGTCTAGAGCATGCTCATCCACACATTATTGGTGTATGATATGAGGATGTCATGGTGGAATTTGTATAGAAATTCCAATTACACAGCATAGAACAAAATTAAACATAAAATTATCTTCACTAGTAGAATATGAACATAAGAAAACTCATTTCCCAATGATTACTACCCCAAAATACTTATTTATATGGATAGGTATTGGTAAGTCCTCAAGTATAATTTTTATTTAATTTTACATTTTATATCCAGTTTCACTCCTTTACCTTTCATAAACATGAAAAGTCTTCATAAGGATGTGCAAGCATTTCATTTTAGATGTCTTGTATTACATTATAATAGATAGACATTCCCATTAAATCAACACCAATACACATTAGCACTTAAAATGACACCCATTTATTTATAAAATAATGGTTTGACTCGGTAAATTACTCATCCCAACACATGAGGTCCCATACACCTCATGAATTTGAGATAGGAAATAACTCAAACATAACCAAAAGTAATACATGTACAAGATCACTATCACAAAATCAGTCAACAATAAAATGAATATTAAGAAATTAAAATCCGTTAAATGCGCCTGTATGGCATAGCAATATGCCTGACATGTAAATCCTAGGTTCCTATAATGATGCATTTAACAATTCTCCGTGACCTCATGTCATCAGGACAAGGATGAATGAAATCTTACGATAGATTAATAATCAACAGCACCAAACAGCATGTGCAACACCTAATGGTGAAATAATTAAAATAGTAATAGGGAAAACAAAACACTAATTTTTATTTCAGGAAAATCTACTTTTACCCTGAACATGGGTTCGCAAAACCCAATCACAGCTTCTAACTAATTACCAAGCACTCCTAATATCATATATATTGTATCCAAATAGTAAAGTAGGAAAGAAAACTACTCTAATACAACTTTTTGACGTCCTAGACCCGAATGCCTCTTAATAGATGCCTCGAGCCTAGTGGGCCATATGGCCTCAAGTGCATCTCCCAAAACGCCAGAGACAGGCGACTAGAAATGAGGGCCTTGGGTGTGTCTGTGTGGAGATTATTCCTATATTACCAGAGTGTAGAACCATAAATAACTATAAATAGAGATAAATAGTTGACGAAATATAATTAGACATAAGACAAAGCATAAATTGAGACAATAATAAAAATAACTGAAATATCTAGAATAACATAGAACAAATGATGATGATATGTCATGTATCTATAAAATTAGAAAACATGGATACAAGAAATCAAGAATAACATTCTCCACAAAATAATAACAAAAATCAAAATACTATCCCCAGCATCCCATGCTTCGGATCAGTCATCAGCTATCAAGATTCATTCTAAATAATAATCAATAAAATGTTCGAAGTCGTATACTTCCCTTTATCAATACATGAATTCATATAATCTTCCATGGGTACGAAATGGTTCCCAAAGAGGGTGTGAGATAAATCTCAATGGACCACCACCAATGGTGTCTATAACAGATGGCCAGTATAATGGAAATGAAATAGTGTGAAATCATGTATATATAAATTGAATCATTACAATGTAACTAAATATCCAAGTACCAAATTCATCCATTGGCTGGTGTCGGAGCATGTAACCAGTTCATTAATTGATTGTTACCAGTTTATAGAAAGGTCACATGTTAACAATAGTGAAGGTTACAAGTTGTAACAAGGAAACCTATAATGATATTTAATAATGAAGTTCCAAGGTAATAACCAAGGAAACATAGACTTAATGGGTCACCAACTCAATAATGATTGTAGCCTAAATAATGGGGTAAGAGTGAAATCCGAGGATCATAGTCCAAGTAATTCCACAATATGATGTCCACTGATTCTAAGGGGTTCATCAAAGGTAAAAGAATGCTATGAAATGACTGGGACATATGGGATTTAACCAAGGCACCTACTTGATAGAGATGGATCCAAAGAGTGTATACAAGGCATCATGTAATAATAAATGATTGATCTTATGGTTTCATATTGGGTATCCAAGTTTATACAAGGATTAGGATCCAGGTGGGTCTCAACCAAGGTAATTTTTATCCTTGAATAAGAATGTGGTTCTCGAGTGCTCAAGGAATTCCTTATGTAATCCCAAGTGAGATTGAGTCGGGGCACTATTATTTGATAATAATGTAATATAGTATTTCATAAGATCCAAGTTGTTACCATCCATTAGTGTTTCAAGGATAATTGAGCATCCAACGATTTAATCAAGACTTAATTAATCAATACGTCAATTTTGTTCAGGCCATTCCTTTAATTAGTGTAACAAGGACAAGTATCATGAAACTATTCATTTAATCCATTAAATGAATTTTCAATAATCAGGGTTCACTACGATACCTTAAATTAACATGGTAAGGCATACTGGGGACATGAAACCAATTATTCAATTACATTTAATAATTCTAATTCTTATACTTAGTGTACTTTAAAATTTCCATTTCACATTTAATTATCAATTTAAAGGACTTACATTAGGCGGGTCAAGCGCTAAGCATACATGGTACTTTCCATTATAAAATTCAAAACATAAATCAAATTATTTAATATAGAAAATCTTACCCTTATAATTTTTAATCCATGGTACACCTGACCGGAAGCTCAAATGTGTCAAAATACAAAATGATATCTTTGGAAAAACATACTACATGAGATGGATGGACTTGTGGGTGTAACCACTAACAACTAATCGCATATTAATAAAGATCATAATAATTAATTTAAAATTATTATAATCATGACATATAAATTCAATACATGACAGATGATGAAATCAGTGGGACCCACACGAAAAATTAAAAAATCAATGAACTCGGGGGATGAGTTATAGACCACACAAATTCGTCTTGTCCAACTAACCTCCTCTAGTAACACCCTCTAATTTGTCTTGGAATGGAGTAGATATGAAAAAAATTGAAAAACGATCACACCTCAATAACTAGATCGAGAGAAAGAAAGAAGAAGAAAGGATCACATGAACTCGATTACTAATTGTTGTGCATCCAACGTCATGAACAGAAGTTCGAATGGACCCTGGATGAAGGAGATCTCATTATCCCTAACATAGGACTTCAAAAAGCTCCAAAATGAGACGAATGAAGGTTAATACTATTAGAAATAGGAATAGAGAAGAAGATCAGATTAAATATATCATTAAGGGTAAATTGGTAAAATTTCCCAAAATTTAGCATGTGCATGGTATTTCCACACATTTGGACAAACCATGTGCCAATCATGAATGAGAAGCAGCAGAAGAGGGGTCACTTCAGGGTTAAGCTACATGGTTAGGGAAAGTGTGCGCCAGCCATGCGAGATGGATCTTCCTGAAAATAAAACCTTCTTCACTGTTATATTTAACCATGTGGCCTACCATCACAGTTTACTATAACCGTGTGATATACCCAATTTTTCTTAAAAGAGGGGTTCTGGGCGCCGAACAAGCTCCAGAAATCCTTTGGACCTTCAATAACTCACTAGGCATCCATATTAGGTCCAAAATAAAGAATTATACGGAAAAGTAAAGGATCTATCCCTAACTGAAAAACAAGGTTCTCACATTAAGTTCAATTTAATTTTCAACCATTAAAATAGATTACTAAGATTAAAGTTAATTACCATGATAATGGTGAAACATTAATTTTTTATGAATTTTTATTAATATTTTATAATTATTAAATTATTAATTAAATAAACATATATTAAATAATGAATCTAATATGTTGTTTTGAAACAAATATTAAAATATATTGATAGATATTTAATCATAAATTAGTACTAAATAGAGTTAAGAACCCAAAATGAACAAGAAATCATTTTTCTACAGGAAAATGTTTTCCATTACATTAAATATTTTAATTTAAATGTTGATTTTATAATATTTAAAAGTATGATTGGATAAAATAGATGTTTAATTTTTGTTTATTTCACCCTAATTTTTTATGGGGTCTTTCTGTATATTTTTAGTAAAACATAAATTATATAATTAAATATTTTTTACCTAGGTAAAAATGAAAATGGTAAAAGTAAAAATATAAGAATAAATGGATTTAAACATGTTTAAAACATGTGTTGAAATTTATTTTTCAATATATAATTACTTTATATCACAAAAAATTACTTTATTTCTCACTTTGGAAACCATTGAACCTTTTATAGTGTAATTTATATATTGAAAAATAATGTGTGTTCACAAAAATGCCATTTTCATTACTTATAAAAGGGGATCACTTAGACCCTTTTAATTCCCCACTTTAACTTCAAAATATAACTGAAACCTAAGAAAAAATTCCTATACAAAAAAATTACTTTCATTTCCTAAATCCTTTGGTCACTAAAAGTTATACTATTTCCATCAATTATAAAGAGATAATCATAAATAAGTTCAAGGTCTCGATATAAGTATTACATACTCCTTGCCATTTATTCCTAGTATTTATCTTCCAATCCTACCCTAAAAATAGTAATATAATGACTTTAGTATAATTTTTAGGATGAATTTTTGTTTTATGAGTTGTAAAAACTTGATTTATTACTTCTGATCAACTTAGAAAAATGAATTTATGTTCATCATGTGTTGTGTGAACTACTACCTCCACGAAGAGACATCTACATTTTTCATCACCACCACTCATCACTGGTTATCAGGTTGTAATTGAATAATAAAATTGAAATATATAATATAACTATGATTAAAATGATAAAAATTATAAATAAACATCATTACATTTCATTCATCAATAAATAAGAACATTAACCATTTATTATGGAGACTACCACCCCCACAATGTAATATTTTATTTATTTTTCATCTCTTTTTTCATTATTTATACAAACCAAATAAACTATTATTAACAAAATTAAACAATTATAAATTATAATAATAATAATATATTATAATTATATTATACACTTTCTTAATAATAATCTCCCATAAAGTTATATCATGTTCTTGTTTGGGTCAGATTAACCACCTACATGAATGACGGTATAAAACTCCATCACGGATGACTATGGTAACCTAAATAATATTATTATTATAATTTTGTGATAAAATATATCTTTATTTTTCTTATTTTTAATGGTTTAAATTATCTATTTAAATTATAATTAAAATATCATCTCTGGTCACGAAAACAACCAAAATAAGCAGACAGAGAATCAATTTTCACACAAAATAACAAACATTTTCCAAAAATATATATATAATATATAAATAACATATAACTATAAATAGCCAGAATTAAATTAAATATACATTTATAAGTTTACTAATATGATATAAATTAAATTAAATTTTATTATTCAATACGTTTGGTGCATGTGGAAATCTAATCTCAACCATGATAAGGGTTTCTTATCTAAATTTTCATCCCCTGAGGAATACTTTTTATTATACACCTTGTTTTCATTGGAATGGTGTATATTATTACACTTGATTATTTTATATATTGAAAATTTCCTTATTCATGGTATTTAATAATTAATTTTAAATTACTTCATTCAAGGGGTTTTCATAATAATGTTTCTGACATCCTAAGGGTTTGTGAAAACTCAATTTTCTTCCATTGAGTTACAAATTTTTTTATTGAACCTTATAGTTTAAAGTTGAATTATCATACCAGATGAACAATATGTTTTTTTCATCCTTTATTTATATAGTTATATAATTATTTATTATAGCTTCAATATCAATTGATTATTACCTTGAAGATTGTGTTAGTCAAATGTGATTTCTTGGTCTCAATTCCTATTTCATGAAATATTATTATTGTTATGTTCTAACTTGCATTTATATAGTATATATTGGATTTTTTTATAATATATCATGAATTATATATAATTCATGGTATTTTATGTTCAATTCAATTCTATTTATCCTTCAAGGTTTTTTATTTAGATGGTAATCCAGATCTTAGGTTTATTTTCCAAACTAAATTTTAAAATTGAGATCCCTAAAATGTGATAACCCATCTAGGGAATTTATATACTATTTCCTTCCAATGAAATAATCAATTTTATTACCCTAAATTTATACATGGTGGGACTTTCATCATTTAATTTTATTCAAAATAGAGGCTGTATAGTCTTTTATAGCAATGTGGTTTTCAACTAAATTATTTACAAAATATAAAAATGTAATTTATTTATATTCTCTTATTTTAACTAGGATTAATTTTTTTCGATATCCCAATATTTATATAAAAAATTTAAAAGTTTTAGTTTTTAACTACATTGAATTTCACTGAAAGGTTTATAAAATACACCCAATTTAATGTTTTCTATATAGTTTTTATCTTCATGAATAATCTCTTTAAAGGTTTTTCTGTGAACTTATATTTTTAAAACATTTTTAATTTTATATATAACTTTCTCTACATGTTTTCATAGTCACTAAAATAAATTAATTATCTCCTATATTTATAAAATATTTATATTAAAATTATTTCAAAATATCAAAGATATTTTTTATTTCCAAATTTATTTTTTTGTCTCATAAATAGTTATTTCATCTCTGTGTTTTTTCTTTTTTCTTATCTAATGCTTGATAATGGATATTTTAAAAAGGATACCATCCAAATTATTTTTCTATATAGATTTTTTAATTGCCTTTTCTCTTAGAGGATTGACCCATCACTACCATTTTCATTATTGATCATCCTCTATATATGAATTTGATTTTTATATCAATGGTTTTCCTCTATGAACATTCAATAATTCCTTTCTATGATTTAAGGGTGTTCACCTTAAAGACATATATAGTTTTTTGGGGAAATTATTTAATTAACCATATAACCTTAAACATTATCGTGTAAATGAAATATTCTATATGAGATTTATCTAATGGAATTTAACTAGAAATTCACTGAATAACTTTGGTTAAAAATTTATTTTCCATGGGAATATCATTTTATGATTATTGATTGAATTATGAATAATTACCTTTTTTGAGATAAATTTGAACAAAACATGAAGCCTATTTTCTATCCATGTGTTCTCTATTTTGATGAATGATTGACTTCTAGTGGAATATTTATGAATGCAGTCATGGTGGTTGTGGTCATATATCTCCCTCCAATGCATTGGATAAAAGTTTATATAACATGTGAAAAATATAAGGGGAAAAATAATGTTTTATTGCTACTATGGGTGTAAGTGTGTAACCGGAGAAGGTGATGTATCCCTTTGTTAATTTTTGTTCCACATTTTTAAGGTATATTTATGATTTCCTCTCATGGATATTTTTTATTTACTAATATATCCACTATCTTTTGATTCATGATATTTTACTTAATCCATAATTTATGATCTATACATTTTTGGGTATAACATTTTTATAGATCTTGATTATATTCATATACTCATCATATTAGGAAAATTTTTAACAAGTTTAGCAAAATATGGTTCCTTTATAACTGGTCCTCAAAGACACTAAACCAAAATTTTCTCTATGTTGTGTGAGGTTATTTTAATAAGTAATTCTAATGTGATATTTCAAAATATTTACATTGGATAATCTCACCTAATAAAAAAATTTATTTTTAAAAGTTTTTTTTACACCGAACCTTGGAGTGTGGGTATGGGGAACCTCAGATGGTATCAAATGATTGTTTAGTTATTTTTTGGGATTATATTAGTTTCTTTATTATGGTAAATGGAATTTAGTAAAAACCCTAGTGATAAATATAATAGATAAGTCTAATTATGTGATATCATTATGAAATTTTGTTAAAGTATAGATTTTGTGGCTCTGCTAGAAATTATATCCATATGGGGATACAAGAAGTGGATTTCGCCTCTGAAAAAGATGTTCCTAGGGGTAATAACCCTAAAAATGGGTGATTGGGTATTAAATAAATCATTAAATGGTGTATAAAAGAGATCCATAACTCCAAACTTGGTTTGAATGTCCCAGGGGATATGCTATGGTTAATTCAGATTCTCTCTAGTGAACCACTATGATGGATTTGAGTATAATTTTAACTAATTAGGTTATAGAACCTAATAGATAAATAGAAAATATTAACCAAGGAATGTACAAAGATAATCATAGGTTGAACTAAAAGTAACATATGTTAAAAATTAAGAAGTAATAGACATATAAATCTTTTGATTAATGTTTTTATATTCATATTTTAGATATTATAATAATTATTTTTGGTTTTATTATTATTTTGAAATAGGACAATGAAAATGAAAGTGATAAATTTATTTATCTTGAAACCATTTTTTCAAATAACTGAATAATATATTGTACATAAATGGTTAATAATCATAGGTCATTCATGTTATAATAGAAAGGGTGAGTTCAATGTTCATACCTAAGGTAGTACAGTTGATATCATAAAAGAAATTACATATTGAAAATCTTATCTATTTTCATTATTGAGTGATATTTATCATTGATATTTTGGTATATTTCAAAATTTATGAGGATTATATGAAATGTGTATTTTACATTAGTAGTTTTTCTTTAAATGTTTGGAAACATATATTAAATGGTATCAATAAACTTAAAAAGTTATTTTATGACAAGGATATATTTTTGGGATAAATATTGAAAAAAACATGATTAGGGGGGTGGATTTTCCTTAAGTTTAAAAGGAAGACTACTTTTTAGAAAAGTAAGTAAAATAGTACTGATAACCATAGAATTTATTATTTATTTAATAAAAAATTAATCCATGATATTTTGGTGAATTTTGTCTTATTTTTGGGATTATGATATATATTGACCAGTGTGTGACCTTATGAAGTGGTTAAGAAAATTTGAGGGTTAAATATATATTTCAATTTTAAAATATTATATGTTTTAAATTTGGTTAAATTTAATAGAGATTCATAAGGTTTTGGTAGTGTTATATTTTAGAGAATTTATGATTATGGAATATAAATACTTGAGTATATCATTTTTTTTAATTATTAATTTTGTTTGAGGAAACATAAGTAACCTAATATAGCCAAAGAGAGGTAGGTAAATGTCATATAAGGAGTTATATACCAAAGGATAAATATTTTAACAACATTATCACCTAATTTATTTAATGATAAATAATTATAATTGTGATGATGTAATTTATTTGTGTTCAGAAGAATTTAATGGCCAAATATTTTAAATAGAATTTTTCCTTTTAAATAAACATCGTGGTAATATATTTTTCCACACACGACACAAAACAAAAAAATATACATATTAGATTATAAAATTATGAAAATTATAAAACCAATACTTAATAAAGAAAATAAATCAATTATAAATACATACAAAATAGGATTAAGAATGCATAACGTTCTAAAATGGAATTTTTCAACAAAATCATATTTTTGTTGTATATTTTATTTTCAATTAAAAGATAAGTTTTTAATTTTTGAAATAATTATTTTTTAAAATGAAATTAATTTTTTAACTCATCATTTGAAAAATATCTTAGGATGATTTTTTGAGATTTTTCTAAATTAATTGATTTTTAGGTGAATAGTGAAAATATCAATTTTTTTAAAAACATTCACTTTTATAACACTATTTTAACACAAGAAAGAATGAAAAGTTATTATAATTTTTTTATTATATATATATATAATGTTAAATAACTAATATAAATCATTTTAAAATAATATATTTAATTTTAAAACACAATTTTATCATTTTTTAAACTCAAGTAATATTTCCCACTAAAAACATTTTTTATTCCCTTACATTAACAAATGCATTTTATAACTTATAGAAATTAAATAAAAAAAATTAATTTATGATTTGAGATAAAATTTTAGATATTATTTTCTTACGTAAATTTTAATTTTTACAATAAAATATATATTACTAAGATTAAATAAAATTATCGCAATTATAGTGAAATGGTTATTTTTGTAATATGTGTTTGGATAACATTGTGTAATTTTCATCTAAAAAATTAAACAAATATTTCTTAAATAATAACAATATTTTTTTTCAACACATATATAAATATATTAACACATATTTAATTGTTAATCAATGCTAAATAATGTTTCAAACACTAATTAAATAAGAAATAATTGTTTCTACAAAAAAATAATTTTTATTTACATTAAATATTTTAATTTATAATTTAATTTTTTAATAATTCGAAATATAATTTCATTAAATATAGGTTAATTTTTGGTTCCATAAACACAAATTTTATATTAAGTTTTATATTATATTTCTTTTAGTAAAAGATAAATTACATAGTTGTGAACTTATTTCTAAGGTAAGAACTAAAAAGGTAAAAGTAGAAAAACATAAGATAAATGACTTAAAACATGACTAAAAATGTTTTTTAAAATTTGTTTGAGGCTCTATATAAATTATCTCATTCCACACTCTATTATTTATTACAATTTAAAGCATTTACACTAGAATAGTGTCACCGTATTTTGGAAAAAATAATTGGTCTTCCCAAATGTTCCCTTTATTCACTTATCAAATGAGATTACATAAACTATTTTGATGATCAAAATTAAATTATAAATATCCTTTAAAATAAAATATATATTCATCTTCGATAAATCCCGTTTTTTCATAAATACCCTGGTCACTTCAAGATAGGCTAAATCCTTCAATACTAAGGAGTTCATCAAGAGGAAGTTCAAGGTCTCGATGAAAATATTACTTAGTCCTTAACTTTTATTATTAATCTTTAAATTTAAAACCCATACTAAAAATAATAGTACAATGAAATAAATATAATTATTTTACTAACATGATATTATATTAATGGAACAAACCTTATTTATTCCTTCCAATCCAATTATAAAAAAACAACATTGATCGTGTGTTGTGAGGACTACCACCTCTTGGAAGTGTTGTCTTCCACTTTTCATCACAACATATATTCACTAGTTATAAGGACATAATAAATGAATGTATGTGAAATATATAACATATTTGTTATTTTAAATATATAAATAATAATCCACCTTCATTCACTATTACATATCAAGGAATGAAAATGTTAACCATGAATTGTGTGGACTAACACCTCCATGAAGTGATGTTTTTAGTTTTTCTCCTTGATTTTAATTATTTATCCAAAAAAATGAAAAACAATAAAAAAACATTAAAATTATATTAAAATTATATTTATTCATCTATAATAATGATATTATACCCTTACTTAACTATACTAAAATATTGATTTATAATGTGTTCTTTTTTGGGTCTATTTAACCACCTATATGAATGACGCTACAAATATATTTCATAGATGACTATAAAAACATAGATAAAAACATTATTATAAGATTGTAATAAAATAATTATTGTTTTATCGGATTTAAAATCATAAATTATGTATTTAAATTATTATTAAATTTCTCTCTTTGATCTTTTATATAGTTGAAATTAGCCGAAACTAACTCAATATTCATAAAAAACATAGGAAAAAATATAATTAATAAAAATAATATCAAAATAAATGGCCATTTTAAAAATTAAATATATATTACTAATTTTTATAATATGTCTTATAATAAACTTAAATTTATTATTCATGGAGTTACGTGAATACAAAAAACAAATCCATTACATGGTAAGGGTTTCCAGTCATAAATTTCAATCCTTTGAGACATACTTGTTATTATAAAACATGTTTTCTTTAGAATGGTGTATCTAATTTCCATGTCATATTTTATATCATTATTATCTAATTATTCATGGTATTTAATGTTTAATTTGAAATAACAACCTTAAATTTGTATTTATTTGAATGTTTTTTATATCGTAAGTGTTTGTGCGGACTCAATTTTCTTCCATTGAGTTAAAAACGTACTTGGTGAACTATGTTCTTCCAAGTTGATTTATTATTCCAAATAAACAATATATACTATATTTTTAACTTATTTTATAAGGTTCTATAATTATTCATTATAATAACATTATCACTTTATTCTTACCTTGAATATTATGTTACTCATATGGGGTTGCTTTCTCTCATTTTCTATTTCTTGAGACACGCCTCTTTTTATGAACAAATTTAATTTTATATGGTGTATATATTGACTTTTATTTGTTATATCATGAATTATATTTCATTATTGGTATTTGATAATCAATTTCAAGATCATTATTCTTAAAGGGTATTTATTTTTATGTTACTTAAGATACATTTTTCTTTTTCCGACTACATTTTAAAACCAAGATATCCTAAATGTGATAAATCGTCTAAAAATTTATAAGATTATTTCCATAAAATATTGAAATAAGTTTTATTCCCCTATATTTATCCATAGTGAGATTTTTTCTATTTAACATGATTTATAATTAACGTCTTATGGTGTTTTAAATGGATGTGGTTTTTAATAAAATAATTTTAAAAAACTAAAATATGGAATTTATTTTCATGAAATTATTTTATCTTCAAGGAAAGACTTTGTGCATATTACTATATTTATATAAAAATTGCAATTTTTATTTTTCAACAACCTTTCCATTATTTTATAATATTTTATAATTGAAACAATTTAATGTTTTTTTTACTTTTTATTATTAAAAAAATGGTTCAATTTTAATGTTTTTGTGTAGACATATATTTTTCAACTATTATAATTTTATGTGAAAATTTATCTCTATGATTTTATTGTTTCAACAAGAAATAATTTTTCTTCTAGTTTTATAAAATAATTATTTTAATATTATTTCAAAATATCAAGGATGTTTCTTATTTCTGAAGTTGTTTTTTCTAAAACTCCAAAAATGTATTTTCCATCTATTTCATAGACATTTGACACATATTATGATTGATTAAGGATATTATTCAAATGATACCATCCAAATGCTTTCTCTAAGTGGATGACATGATTTCAACATCTTTTGGAGGAATGATCCATCATTTCTATTCTATTTCCTGATCAATGTTTATGAATAAATATTAGTATTATTCCAATGAATTTCCTCTATGAATCATCTATATTTCCTTCCTTTGACTGATGGATGTTATCCTAGATTACATACATCAATTTATCGGGAAATTATTTACTAAATTTTATTCCCTTTATATATATAGTCTATATAATATATAAAATATTTGTTGTATTAAAGGGTATTTACCTATTTTGTCACATAATATATTTGGATACCATTTTTTCCACATGAATATCATGTTACCTTTATTAAATAAATTATGAATATTTTCCTTATATGAAATCCAATTAAAAATCACATTAATCCCATTTTATTTTAATTGGTTCTTTATATTATGATGAATGATTGATTTAAAGTGTCACCCGTAAGAATGTAAAAATGATGGGTGGTGTCATATATCACCCTAAAATCCATTGGTTAAAAGTTATATATCATGATATAGGTATACCTAGGCACAATTATGTTTTATCACAATCATTTGTGGAAATGTGCGACTCAAGATGGTGATGTTTCACTATGATAATGTTTTTTCCACATTTATATGGTATCTTAATGTTATGATCTCATGGATCGTTCTTATTTATTAATTATTACACACACTTTTGATACATTAATTTTCCCTTATTCCACAATTTATAATCAATACGTTAATGGGTATAACTTTCTTATGTATCCATATTATACTCATACACTCATAATATGCTCACTTATGATCTTTGATTTTTATCGCTTATGTTTACCTTTACTAAGATATTAAGATCACCCATTTTTTATGTTTCCATTTCCCCATTTTAAGAATATGATTATAACCTATGAAAATTCCCAGTTTTATTCTAGTATAGTTTTATTATGGGGAAATGTTTACAATTTTTTAGAAATAAGATTCTTATGAAGTTGTTCCAAAAAGACACAAAAAATGTATTTGAGTTGTTTAAGATTATTCTTATATAAAATACTAAAGTGAATTTTTTTAATGTTTATCTTGGATAATATCACATAGTATCAAAGTTGAATTTTAAATGTATGTGTTTTTTGATCAGTACTTGGGAGTGTAGACCTAGGGAACTTTAGTTGGTGTTAATGGTGTCTTTAGTTATTTTGGGGGAATTGTTTAGTTATTTTTTATTAATAAAAGATAAATGTATGAAAAATCCTATGGATAAATGTAAGGGATATGTATAACTATAGAATAAAATAAAAAAATTGTTAATGTAGAGACTATGTGGTTTTCTACAAATTAAGTCCATGTCTGGACACTATAAGTTGATAAGGGATCTAGCGTGGAAATACCTGGGGATAATAACCCTGAAAAGGGTATAATATTTTTTAACTCAATCATCTCCTAGTTCACATAAAAGATCCATAAATACTTATATGACATGATAATCCTAAGGGATATGCTATTATTTATTCACATTCTCTCTAAGGAAACATTATAAAGGATTTGAGTATGATTTTAACTAATTAGGTTAGAAAACCTACTAGGAAAATTACCATGAGTAACCAAGGATTAAACAAATAGATATATAGGTTAAACCAAAAATATCATATGTTAATAATTAATGTTTTATAGGGGAATAAATCTTTGGATTGATGTATTCATATTTATATTTTGGACATTATAATAACCATTTTAGTTTTAGTATTTGTTTAAAGGAGGGACCTAAAAATGATATGGAAAAGGGTATTTATCTAGAAACCACTAAGAAAATTAATCAAGTAAGAGTGAATAAATTAATGATTTAGAATCATAGTATATTCCAATTATTATGGAAAAGGTCAGTTTTCTTAATCATAATTAAGGTAATTATGTTGATGTCCTAACAAAATGAAATCTTAAAGCACATAGTTATTTTAATTAGTGGTTGATATTTATTGATGATATTCTAGTATATTATAAAAGTTATGGGGATTATATGGAACATATAAAAAAATTATTTTGTAGTTTTTTATTAATGGTGTGGTTGAATATATTAACTGGTATTAATAACCTTGAAAAGTGTTTTTTAGGCTTATATTTTTAGGAAATACTATTGAACAATACGTGATAGAGGGATGGATAATCATTAAAATTAAAATGATTATAGGTTTTTAGAATGTGAGTTATATAGTATTTATAATCATGGAATTTATTATTTATTTTAAAAAAGTGTTTTATATCCAATTTTGGTGAAGTTTATCTCATTTTTTTGGATTAGGATAAACATTGACTAGTGTGTGACCTTATGAACTACTGGTTAATAAAATTGTGGGGTTCAATATATTTTTAATTTTTTCAATAATATATTGTTTCACATTGGTTAAATTTTTGGGATATTTTGATGTTTTTTATAATGGTATATTTTAGAGAATATATTATTATTGAATATATATACTTCAGTATATTATTGTATGAATGATTAATGTTTTATGTGGAAAGAAAATTAATTGATAGATCCTAAGAGAGTAAGGTAGATGTCATATTGGGAGTTATATATAAAATAATAAATATGTTAAAAATACACTCGCCTAATTTCATCAATGAGTGATTATTAAAATTGTGAGGATGTAATTTATTTAAAGGGGAGATAATCTAACGACCCAATATTTGGCTATAAAATTATTCCACATTAAATAAACACTACGCATATAGATTTTTTCACACGCAACACCGACCTAAAGAATACAAAGAAATAATATATAATAAAATTATAAAAAATAATAAAACTTATCACGGAAAAAAAATATTAAAATCAATTATAAATTCTTATAAAATTGGAGTAAGAATACTTAATGTTTTAAAGGGTTGTCTTTCAACAAAAGCAGTTTTTCTTTATATATTGTATTTTCATTTATAAGATAAAATGTATAATTTTATAATTTTAAATTTTTTAAATGAAATTTATATTTAATTTATCATGCCAAAAATATTTTTTAGTGATTTTTTAATATTTTTATAAAAAAATATTTTTAAGAGAATAGTGAAAATACCAATTCTACTAAAAAAATTCACCACTATGTCTTTATCTTAACATAAGAATGAATTAAAAGATTTTGAAAAAAATATATAATATATATATATATTAATATAAATCATTAAAAAAATACTATGTTTAATTTATAAAACACATGTTCAGGATTTTCCAAACTCAAGTAATATTTCACACTAAATTTTGTTTATACACTTACAATAAAATATAGATTCTATCACAAGTATAAATAAAATAAAATAAAATGAATTTAATTTTTTAGATATAAATTTAAATATTATTTATCATGTTTATTTTCTTTTTTAAACATAAATATTATATAGGAAATATTAATGGTTATCACTCCGATAATATTGAATTTTTTATTTTAAAATATATTTTTATTAACATTATGCAATTTTTATGTAATAAATTAGATTAATGTATCTTAAATAATGACTATAATATTATGTTTCATAATATATATAAATATATTACACATTTTTAATTATTAATCGTTGGTAGAATCTGATCAGAATAGTTAATGAATAATAAATCATTTTTCTATAAAATGCTATTTTTTATTATATTTACATTTTTTTATTTTCAATTTAATTTTTTAATATTTGTAAAGATAATTGAATTAATTATAATTTAAATTTAGGTTCATCACACAAAAATGTTTTATAAGGTTTATTTTATATTTTCTATTAATATATAAATTAATTAATTAAAAAGTAGTTTCCTAGGTAAAAATGAAATGGGTAAAATTAAAATATCAAAGAATAAATAATTTAAAAAATATTTAAAACATGTGTGGAAATTTATATTGGAGTATATATGGACCTTATCTCATCCCAAAATCAATTTTATCTCAATTTTGGAACCATTGATCCTTAAATAGTGTCATTCCATTATTGAAAATTGATGGGTGTTCATAAAATTGTCATATTCTTCACTTATAAATGGGGGTCACTTATACACCTTCAATGCTCCACTTTCCCTTGGAATTATCCCTAAACTAGAGGATCCAAATGGTTTGTGTTTTTATTCAATTAAAATTTAAATATATGTTTTTTCAAGTGGAAGGACCTAATGAATGAATTTTCCCACAGATGATAAAAATAATCACAAAAAGGGGGAGTCACATAATCACAATTATAATGATTTTATAGTTATTCTCATATTTTCATAAATTTGTTTAAGATGTGTTTGGATATTTCATATTGTAAAAAATTTTAATGAATATTTATTTTATTGGAATTTAAATAAGAAAATTCAATGATTAAATATGATTTATGTGTTTTTTTGAGTGAAATAAAAATTAATAATTATTTTGAGATTTTTGAAGATAAAAATGAGGAGTTTTGGAATTAAAAATTTAAATTATATGTTGATATTATGGTATATTATTCCATAGTGAGAATGGAATATATATATATATATATATTAATTTTTTATGGAGGTTTTTTAAAATATGCTAAATAGTTGAGCAAGGGAACCAGCTCAATCATGCGTGTGTGTGAGAGGAGTCCTCTACAATGTAGGAGAGACATCACATCGAGCTCACATGCTATAGAAAAATGGTATTTACAAACACTAATTGTAATGAGCCAATGTTTTATAAATGAAACTTCATTTATTATGAATATGTCATAAAATCACATGAAATCACAACATAATTAACTACTAAGTGCTATATTTTAAACTTAAGTTTTTCACTTCTATGTTTGGAATTTCTAAAATTAGACAAATGTGGTTACTATCAATAAGTTATTTGGAGTCTGATAAGGAAAACACAATTTCTTATGAATAGTAACCTAACCTTATGAATAGTAACATACCCTTATGAATAGTGATATACCCTAATGAATAGTATACTTTCCTATTATAGTATACAAATAATGTTCAAGTGAAAGTATGATATACCTATATTTTAGAATAAGTAAATGAATCGGCTAAAACTGATTTTTTAATAATAAATTATTATTTTAATTAAATATTAAAAAAAAAATATTTAGAAAATTATTTTTGAAAAATAGAATTTATTTTTGGATTCTACACATCTAAAAATGGTTTGGGTGTTTTTTTTGGAATTTTTCTAAAATACTTAAATTTTTTATGAATAGTAAAATTATATAATTCACTATAAATGCTAAAACCTAAATTTTTTGCATCATGCTTGAGTCATGGATGATGTAAATTGTCATTTCTTCAAACTGACATGCATTTATTACTGTTTATGGCCATGAAATAATCATTATTTCTGGTAATAAGGTAAATTAATAAACTAATGATTAAAAATTTATGAAAACCCTCCTCTCCTTTATTATAAAACCCCCCACTCACCCCATCTTCTCTTCACTCCTCTCAAGCCTTGTGCCTTGACAATATTCTACCAAACTCTCTCGCCAAGATCCTCCCTCATGTCCAAAGTCCTCCAGTCTCTTAATAATACCAAAACTTATCCCATTAATAGGTTCTCAAAGGAGTTAGACTCAATAGGTAAATTCCTCTTTCCAATTATTTTATTTATTTTATGTTCTTTTCGTTTCTTGTTTCTTTCCTCACCCCCTTTCAACCAAATTATATGATAACTCTATTAACATATATATACTCTCATATTTTTATTCTAAAGGGGTATTTCATTTTCTTTTCTCCTTTCCCCCATCATTTATTTGAAAGAGATGAAAACACCATTTGAGATGTGTTAATTTATCACATTCAAGGACAACAGTTTATCAATTTCTATTATCATATTTAATTTTGGACATAAAACCATTAGTTTTATGTTTGAACCATATTACTATATATTTAATATTTCCTTGTTAAGTTTCTTTAATATTTTTTATAAAAATGGTATTATTTTTTAAATAAAAACATGTTCATTGTAATCAAACCCATTGATTAACCAAAACGATTATCACTAAGATTTTAAATAATAATTCATCTTCCCTCCAAATAACCAAATGAATTATTATAACCAAGTAATAACCTATATTTTTAATAATAACATACAACTTCAATTACAGACAAACACATTCATCTTTCATGTTTATCCGATCATGAATATAAGTGAACCGATCATTAAAAACCTTGTAAGAAAATGGACCCGAACAATGAAATTGAACCTTATAACCAATCAAAAATGTCTTGAATGAACTAAAAATAGGTTATACTAAATAAATTATATATATATATGGGGTTATGTAATTAGTAATTTATAAACCTGTTTTTTCATTCAGGTCATTAATAACAAGTGGAGAACACCATCGTACTTAATGTATGGGATCCTCTCCATTTCACTATTAATCATGATGTCATCAATGCTACGCCATTTTATGTGTAATACCTAATCATGGGGTATGATATCTCACCTCCCCAATACTGCCCTCATGAATTATGAGTGATGAGAAACCCCTTTTCTATCTCATCAATCCCTCTTAGGAACACCTGACACCATGTCGATTAACCATAAAAAATTCTACGCAAACCACCTTTGTTTTTTCAGGTTTCCTTATAATTATATATATATAAAAGGAGTTATCATATCTATTTAAGTGAAAATTATAAATTCTGTTTAGTTTTACAAAATTCATTTACGAATACCCTTTCATAACTTTCTTTGGTGTATACATTTTTTTAAAAGATTCCATTTTTAGAACTTTCGGATAAGAAAACTTGTAATAAGGGAACTTCCCAAATTTTTAACCAATTTTATGTGAACTCTATCCTATGTATTAAGAATCCATTTACTTTATAAAATCAGACTTTTTATTATGAAAAAATTCTTGGTTCAATTCTGGTTTTATATAAAAGATTTACCTCTTTTCAATTTTAAAAGCTTTATATTATTATCCATAAAACAGCACAAAAATGTTTTAATGCTAATGATTCTCAAATACATTTCTTATATGTTGTCACTTATATTTTAAATCACTTACCTTGTTATATTTTAATTTTACATTGTGAAAGTCCATGTATGTTCTAATCACTTTTCATTCATGGACACTTTCATGATACGCCCATTGGTTTTGCTTTATGTCATGATTCTGGTACCCAATTCTTTCCATGGGTACCCTTATGTATATGTATGGTTAATTATGTATGATTATTTATGTGGAGATAATATTCATTAAAAGGTTTATATGGGTGTTCCAAGATAGAGATCTAATGCACTGGGTAAGGTTAAGTCTCATGAGATGCGATGTGACACGAGATTAGCGGTTAGCCTTGACCCGTACTAAAATGGGAAACGGGGTTGGAGGTTAGCCTTGATGCATATTAAAATGGGAAATGTGATTTGTGGTTAGCCTTGACCTATA
The DNA here is from genome assembly GCA_963277665.1 of Viscum album. Lineage (NCBI taxonomy): Eukaryota > Viridiplantae > Streptophyta > Magnoliopsida > Santalales > Viscaceae > Viscum > Viscum album. Next base: position 308,400,002 of record OY728166.1, read on the forward strand.
CAAGAGACTTTGTTTATGATTCTGCCACATTTATATGATTCCATGTTTATATGATATTATTTCATATGTTCTATGCTTTTGATATCATTATGTCATGCCTCCTAACTCATGTGATGAAGCTGTATTCTTGTGTTCTTTTATTTACTAGGATTTTTATATCATCCATTTATTCATGTGTTCCCCAAAGTACCCTATGCAGATGTAAGGGCTCAAAGGAAGTTAGGAGCTCTTTATTGATATTAAATAAAGAAATTATTTTTACCCCCTTATTTTATGTTTTATGTTCCTAGTCTTCCAAGACTCTAGACTTAATAATCCTTGAATTTGTACTCTGATGTATAATTACGCTTAAAAATGTGTAATTTTTTATGTGTAAAAGGATTGGGGTTCAATAGTTGGTATTAGAGTACGGTCTAGTTATTTTTGGATATTAGGAATACAACACTTTAGCAAGAACATTAAATAAGGGACTAAGTATAAGAAAAAATTCCTAAAATTTGGTTAGTATTGAGCAAGTGGATTATCAAGACAATACATCCCTATCTTTATATGAGCGGGTAGAGGCGGCTCTAGCATAGATGTATCTAGGGGTAAAACCCAAAAACATCGATTTGAGCTAGACTCGAACAGAAACCGGTGCACGACAACGGGTCTTGATATAGTATAGGTTATGACACTCCTAGGGGATATGATTTGGTAGATTCGTGATCTTAGTAAAAACCATTATTAAGGGACAAAAAAATCCCATAAGAATATATATTAAGAAATTTATCTAGGATAACCTAGATTTAAACCTACGTAATCACATGTTAGGATATAATTATCCTTTATAAATTTACCCTTTATGTTCAAAGTTTAATTTTTTATGCTCAATAGCTAGGTATTAAATCCCACTAATTATGAATTCTTTTTCTTAGTTAATGGAGGTAAATAGAAGAACACATTCCAAGAATCAATTTGATAGGAAATATGAGGATTGGCCTTATGATATTCTTGATATGACAGAAACGGGTGCTCAAAACATCATGACAGTACCTGCTCAGTTGGATCAAGTGATGAATAATAACTTGAATCATGTTGAAATCCCTCCTCCTCCAAGGAAAGAGAAAGTTACCATAGAATCCTCTATTTGGAAAAGGCCTCCCATGTTTAGCAGATCTTATGATCCCCTCCTCAAGGAAAAATGGATTAACTCCAGTGAAAAGATAGTCTTCATCCACTTGTGCATGGAAGAAGAGAAGTTTGTACTGGTAGTTTATCATTTTGATGGGGAAGCTGATCAGTTGTGGTCATTGATCAAGAATTGAAAGTCCTAAGAGGAAATTGATTCCATGAATTTGTAGTAATTCAATTTGATGTTTTTCAATAATCATTTTCCTTGAACCCTTCATCTCATGATAGAAAGAGAGTTCCTCAGACCCAAGAAGAAGGAATATGAGTCTATCATGGTGTATGAAGAAAACTATAAAAGGCTTTCAAGGTATACCTCTGTCTTTGTAGTGAACACTGAAAGTTAGGTGGATCACTTCTTTAGTGGATTAAAGTCGAGTCTACAAAAAGCATTGGCGATTCAAGACTTTGACTGTTATAAGGATATTTCCAGTTGTTCCATCAAGGTTGAAATGGAGATTGGAGACTCTCAGTGGTCTCATGGGCCTAGTGATAAGAAGAAGAAAATGGAGAAAAACATGGGTTGTTCGAAAAACAAATCCCATGATGGAAAGAAGCCTGACTTTTCCTCATGTAAAATTTTTGGGAAGAAGCACCCTCAGAACTATCTAAAGGGAACAAAAAATTGATTCAAATGTGGGATGTTTGGTCATATGGCTAAAAACTATCATTGGGATATGAAGAATACCGCTTATACGGAATAATAATTAAAGGTTCATATCAACATTCATCCTGTAGTGTAGTGTTACAACTACAAGGAGCATGAGCATTATGCAAGAAATGGAGCTAAGCTGAGGGTTTTAGAAGGAAATAAATAAAAACCTCTAGGTGAACAAGGAAGGTATTATGCTATGACTACTTTTTATGTGGATCCAGATAATGATGTAGTGATATCTATTTTGGTTATTCATTCAAGAATAGAAAACATACTATCTGATTCTAGTTCTACACATTCTTTCAAATCATGCAAGTTTAGTAGAACTATTAAAACACTGCCTCAAAATTTGGAGGAAACGTTTTCTGTGAGAATATATAATGGATAAATTGTTGTTTCCATGGTTTATAACTCCTACCTAGTTAATGTTTGTGGATTGAACCTCCCAGCAAATCTCATTATACTTCCTTTAGGGGATTTTGATGCTATCTTGGGAATGGATTGGCTATCTTTATACAAATCCAACATCAACTGACATGAAAGAGAGATCATTCTTCACATCCAAAATAATCCTCTAATTCTATACAAGTGTGAAGAGGGAGATGAATCTCATTTTGGATCATCATCTCAAGTTTGGATATTTCTGCCTTATGAGCAGTCATATCTAGCTCAAATGATTGAGACAAATGAGAGACTCGTGCTTTATGACATGCCCATCATGAGGGATTACACTAATGTATTTCATGAAGAGTTTCATGGTCTTCCTCCTGATCATGAGGTTTATTTATCAATTGAACTTATCCATGATCTCTGCATTTATCAAAGACAACTTACATAATGGACACCATAGATCTATATGAGCTGAATAAGCAGTTGCGGGAGAATCAGGAGAAGGGTTTTAGACGCCATAGTGATTCATCGTGGGGTGTGCTAGTCCTCTTCATCAAGAAGAAGTATGAATCAATGCGCCTCTACATTGATTATCGCGAGCTAAAAAAATCACGATAAAGAACAAGTATCCCCTTCCTCAGATAGATGACATGTTTGATCATCTTTGTGGGGCATGTTTTTACTCTAAGGCAGACCTTCAGTCAGGATATCACCCATTAAAGGTGACGAAGGAAGATATTCATAATACTGCCTTTCAAATGAGTTATAGACACTATGAGTTCATAGTGATTCTCTTCAGACTCACTAATGCTCCAGCAATTTTCCTGGATTTAATTAATAGAGTCTTTAGAGATTACCTTGAAAAAATTGTGTTGGTCTTTATCGACGATATTCTGATATACTCCAAGAGCAAGGAGGAACATGAGGACCATTTGAATATTGGGTTAAAGACTTTGTGAAGGGATAAGTTATATGAAAATAATATTAAATGTGAGTTCTGGATGTAGGAAGTATAATTCTTGGGGCATGTTATCACCAGCAAAGGGATAGCTGTGGACCCTTTAAAGACAATGGAAATTGATGTGTGGCCAAGGCCAACATCTGTAATGGAGATCCGCATTTTTTGGGTCTAGCTGGGTATTATCGATGATTTGTGAAGAAATTTTCATTAATTTCAACCCCATTGACCAAGATGAAACCGAAGGTATTAATTTTTGTCTAGAATCAGGAATGTAAAGACTGTTTCAAGGAGTTGAAAAAGAGGCTTATCACTATGCCAATACTCACACTCCCAAAAAGTGGAGAACTCTTTGCTGTGTACAATGATGTTTCAAATTAGGGATTAGGTTGTGTGAAGATTAAAAATGATAAATTCATAGCCTATACCTCAAGGAAGTTGAAAATCCATGAGCAAAACTATCCCACACATGATCTGGAGTTGGTGGTTGTGATCTTTGCATTGAAAATCTGGCATCATTATCTCTATGGGGAGAGGTGTAGAATATATAATAATCACAAGAGTCTCAAATATATATTCACCCAAATAAATATTAATACGGTCCAATGAATATGGATAGAGCTCATCAAATATTATGACTTCTCAATCCACTACCATCCCAGTAAGGCGAATAAGGGGGTAGATGCTCTATGTAGAAAGGATCGATCATCTTTATCAATGATGAGAATTGAAAAGGATCCAATATTCATATATTTTCCAAGGATGGACATGGGAATATTAAGGGAGGAACATCATCAATCCTTTCTCAAATGATTACTCAACCATACCACTTTGAGAAAATAAAGGATGATCAATGAAAATATGTGGAAATTTTGAAAAGGGTGGAAGTTGTTAAAAATGGGGAATCCTCTATGTTCGTGATTGATGAGGAAGGAGTTGTAAGATTTGGATTAGGATTATGTGTACCATAAAATCCAAAGATAAAGAAGGAGATTTTTAATGACGCACTTAGCTCGACCTTCTCTATTCACTTAGGGAGTACAAAGATGTATCGAGATCTCTGAGAAAAATTTTGTTGGGACAATATGAGAAGGGAGATTGATGAATATACATAAAAGTTCCTAGTATGTCCGCAAGTGAAGGGTGAGAGGAAAATGTCTAAGGGAAGGATTAAACCACTACTCTTACCTACATGGAAGTGGTAGAATATTACCTCGTACTTTTTCACTAGACATCCAAGGACATCCAAGGGAAACAATTCTATATGGGTCATTGTGTATTGTCTTACAAAGACAGCTCACCTTATCGCAATTCGAGAGGAAGTTTCATTGGATCAATTTGCATAGATATACATCAAGGAAGTGGTAAATATTCATGTAGTGCTACTGTCTATTGTATCTGATCATGATCCTGGATTCACCTCAATGTTTTGGAAAAGTCTCCAATATGATTTAGGAACTGAATTGAACTTTAGTACAACCTATCATCCCCAAACTGATGTCTAATATGATCAACTATTCATACACTAGAACAAATGTTTAGAGAATGTTCTATAGAATTAAAAAAAGTATAGGACCAACATATTCCAATGGTTTAATTCTATTAATCAACATTTTCTACTCAAGCATCTGAATGGAACCATATGAATCACATTATTGGAAAAGGTGAAGAACATTGGTGTGTTGGGTTGAAATCGGTGAGCGTAAGCTACTATGACCCAAAATGGTCAAAGAAATGGTGGAGAATGTGAAAACCATTTAGTAGCATATCAAGGCATCATAACGTCGATAGAATACTTATGTATACAATCACTTATGAGACCTTGAGTTTAAAGTTGGATACATAATATTTCTCTATATATCTCCATGGAATAAGTTCATCATATTTGGGAATAATGGAAAGCTAAGACCCAGATGTATCAGCCCCTTCAAGATACTAGATCGTTTCGAAGATGTGTCATATCAATTGGCAATTCCACCTACCATGTCAAAAGTACACGATTTATTCCATGTATCCCTCTTAAAGACGTACATACCAGACCCTTCACATGTACTCTCTTCAGATATGGTATAGTTGAAGGATGATCTTTCATATAAGGATCAACCAGTGAAGATCTGAGATCATAGAGACAAAGTTATACATAACAAGACTACTCACCTCATTAAGGTTCTATGGTGGAACCATAAGTATGAAGAGAAAACATGGGAACTAGAGGAGGCAATGAAGGAAAATTATATGCACCTGTTTAATTCTTAAAATGTAAAACAAAATTTTGAGGGAGAAATTTCGTAACGGGGGAGAATGTAAAGACCCAGTGTTTTATAAATGTAAATTTATTTGTTATGAATATGGCATAAAATCACAATAAATCACAACATAATGAACTACTGAGTTCTATGTGACCATTAAACATATGTTTCTCACTTCTGTGTTTGGAATTTCAAAAATCTAACATACACAGTTGCGATCAGTAAGTTATTTGGAGTTTGATAAAAAAACATATTTTTTGGTGAATAATAACCTACCATTATGAATAGTAACATACCCTTATGAATAGTGATATACCCAAATTAATAGTAACCTTACCAATTATAGTATAAAAATAATATTCAAGTAAAAGTATGATGTACCTATATTATAGAATAAGAAAATGAATATTTTAATACTTGGTTTTTAATAATATATTGTGATTTTAATTAAATATTAAAATAAATATATTTAGAAAATTATTTTTGAAAAATGGATTTCATTTTTGTATTTTACATGTCAAAAAATGGTTAGGGTTAGTTTTTTTTATTTTTCTTAAATACTTGAATTTTTTATTAATAGTAAAATTTGATAATTCACAATCAAAGCTAAAACCTGAATTTTTGCATCTTTCTTGAGTCATGGATGACGTAAATGGCCATTAGTTCAAACTCAAATGAATTTATTACTATTTTTTGTAATGGAACCATCACTATTTCTGGTCTTGATGGAAATTCATAAACTAATGATTACAAAATTATGAAAACCCACCTCTCCTCTACTATAAAAACCCTCCCCACCCCATCTTCACTTCACTCCTCTCAAGCCTTGTGCCTTGCGAATATTCTGCCCAAATATCTCCCCAAGATCCTCCACCACACCCAAAGTCCCATAGTATCTTCAAAATACCAAAAAATCTCCTTTTAAGAGGTTTTTAAAGGAGGTAGACTCAAATGGAAAATTCCTCTTTCCAATTCTATTATTTCATTTATGTTTTTTGCTTTTCATGTTTATTTCCTCATACCCCTTTCACCTAAATGGTATGATAACTCCAGTAACATATATGTACTTTAATTTTTTATTCTAATAGGCTATTTTATTATCTTCTCTCCTTTCCCCCATCTTTTATTTTAGAGATATCAAAACACTAATTGAGATGTGTTAATTTAGCACATTCAAGGACAAAGGTTTATCAATTTCAGTTATCATATTTAATTCTAGTCATGAAATTATTTGTGTTATGGTTGAACTGGATGATTATATAAGTAATTTATCACAGTTAAGGTTCTATGATCCTATTTGTACAAATCATATTATGTTATAAAGAAAAAGATGTTCATTGTAATCAAACCCATTGATTAACCAAAATGGTTATCACTGAGGTTTCATATAGTAATTCATCTCCCCTCCAAATAACCAAATGAATTATTATAAACATGTAGTCTCCTATATGTTTACTAATAACTTACAACTTCAATTCCGCACAACCAATTTCTTCTTACATGTTTATCTGAACATGAATATAAATGATCTGATCATTAAAAACCAAGTAAGCTAACATACCCGAACAATGAAATTGAACCTTATAACCAATCAAAAATGACTTGAATTAACTTAAAACGGATATAATAAATAAATTAAATATAGAATAGGTTCTGGAATAATTAATTAATAAACCTAATTTATTTATTCAGGTCATTAATAACAAGTGGAGAACACCACCGGACTTAAGGTAAGGGATCCTCTCCATTTCACTCTTAATCATGATGTCCTCTATGCTATTCTATTTTATGTGTAATACCTAATGATGGGGTATAGTATCTCACCTCTATCATAATACCCTAATTTGGTATTAATGATGAGAAACCCCTTTCCCATCTCATCAATCCCACATAGGATCACCTAACAACATGACGATTAACCATTACGAATTGTACCTAAACTTCCTTTGTTCTTTCAGGTTTCCTAACCTTTATCTATATCAAAATGGAGTTATATTATCAATTTATTTGCATATTATATATTCTATTTGGTTTTAAAAAATTCATTTATTAATACACTTTCATCACTCTCTTTAGGGGAAATACATGTTTTTAAAATATTCCCTTCTTAGAACTTCGCGATAAGAAAACATGTCTTAAGGGAAGTTCCCGAATTTTAACCCAATTTTAAGTGCACTATATCCTATGTTTTAATACACAATTGTCTTTATAAAATATGTATTTTTATTATTATATCCTTATTGGTTTTATTCCGGTTTTATATAAAATATTTTCTTCTTCTCTATTTTAAAATCTCAATAGTAATTTCCTTAAAACTGCACAAAAATGTTTTAACGCTAATATTTATCAATTACATTTCTTGTATGTTTAAATTTCTGTTTAACATCACTTTTCATTTAATATCCCTATTTTACCTTATTAACATACATGTATGTTCCAATCCCTTTTATTTCGTGGACACTTTCATGATACACCCATTTGTTATGCTTTATGTCATGATAGTGGTACCCAATTCCTTCCATGGGTACCCTTATGTTTATGTTTGGTTGATTATGTATGATTATTTATGTGGAAAGAATATTCATGAAAATTTTTAGATGGGTGTACCCAGATAGAGCTCCAATGAATTGGGAAATGTTAAGTCTCATGATATACAATGTGAAATGGGATTGGCGGTTATCCTAGACCTATACTAAAATGGGAAACAGGATTGGCGGTTAGCCTTGACCCATACTAAAATGTGAAATGGGATTGGAGGTTAGCCTCGACTTGTATTAAAGAAATGTTTTATCGTTCTTCTACATTTATATGATTCCATGTTAATATAATTTGATTTCATATGTTCCATACTTTTGATATCATTATGTCAGGCCATCTAACTAATGTGTTGAAGCTATATTTTTATGTTCATTCCCTTACTGGGCTTTTTAGCTCATACCTTTGTTCATGTGTTCCCTAGGGTACCCTATGCAGATGTAAGGGCTCAAAGGAATTTATCAGCTCTTTATAGAGATTAAATAAGGAAGTGTTTTCTTATCCCCATGTTTTATGTATCATTTCATCACAGTTTTGACACACACATGTCATAGGGTGTGGAAAACGCAAATTTATTTTCCTAATATAGCATAGTTGCTACCAAAGGTCTCTCACTTGAGGAGGTTTATAGTTGGTTCAATCACTTATTCAAGATCAACTAATAGAATTCTATTGTTTTTTATATTATTAATCAAAATTATGGTTTTAAGGGTTATGGAAAATAGTGAAATTAAAAATTTTAAATGAAAACATTAAATCTAAATGCAAATGCAGATACTGAAAGAATGAAATTGTGGAAGAAATAACTTTGTCCTAGGGTCGGATAACACGAGTTCATTCATTATTTAAAAAAAAAATTATATTAAATTTGATGATCCATTTTTTGAAACCTCATTAAAGAATTACATTCCTTTGATTTAAATAGTGTGTGATTTTAGAATGTCTCAAGCACACTAAACCACACCTCCTCCAATAGTAAACTATGATAACACCTCAATTGAGAATGTTATCCTAAAAAGATCTGGCTACACCATATGTCATTTTATCCCTTATGGAAACCCCAACTCCTCTATATGAATGGTTTACCTATGATAAGTGAGGGAAAATTAATTAATCAAGGGAATAAAATATTTTTTGAAATAGTGTTGTGGTGGACGACCGCTTCACCTATGCAATATTCCCGACTCCACCCCAAATAGATTTAAAACATTTTGATTTTGAAGTGAAATAATTAAGAACACTAAGAAACCACCACCATGGAAAATCCTCGAGTTATTCACATACCATTGAAAAGTGATTATAGATCATGATGGAGAGAGGGAAGAGAGAGAATGAGATAATTAGAGTTTAAAGACAAAGAAATATGGAAGAAGAAATGGGAAATGCTTTAATAAAAAAAAATGACTGTGTTACCTGTAAAAGAAAAATAAAATAAAAATAAAATAAAGAAATAAAATTCCTAAATGTACCTTTTCCTTCTCTCCTTTATTCCTTTGATGTTGTGGGGATGGGAAGGAATTATTTGAGATGTTGGATATCCTCTCTTTGTATAGGTAGAACCTGTCCTTCAAAGTTTGTATCATTTTTTACCCAATAATTGGGCAATTCACATGTGGTCTCCTTCATGAATGTAGTTCCCCAATGTAGTTCGCGTCTCCTCTCAAAATTTTAGCTCATTTGGTCATCTTATTTAGAATTTATGAATTATTAATTGAATGTTACTTTTTTTATATGAAGGTTTTAGGAGTCTTCTTGAAAAATTATAACATCCAATTACAACCTTAATTACTTTATAACTCTCTCAAATTAATTTTACAGACTCCCCTATGTGTCCTAGTTCAATTTCAGCTGGAATCACCTCAATTAGTGGTGTGTAGGCAGATATGGGATTCTGTTTTGGTGGTGGGGTCCACACTATGTGTCTAGAAAATTTCACAACTTCATTAAATTGTTTGTTCCTCTAGATGCTTGAATAAACCACTAGTTCAGAAGAAAAAAGTTTTTTAAATTAAATAAATATTTCAAAAAAATAATCAATAAATTTTGAATTATATTTTTAAATAAATGATTAAAATACCCTTGATGTAAAAGTCTGTAAAAAATAAAGAAATAATCACATTTCACAATTTTTTTTGAAACACTTCATGAATAAAAAATAGATTCATATAAGCTCAAATTGATAATTTAGGAGGATTTAAAAATTAAAATTCATAAAAAATGTGTAAAATATTTTCTCTATCAATTCCCCCACACTTAAACCATGATTGTACTTAAGAATAAAATCTAAACATTGAATTTAAAAGGGAACCAATGTTACCAATATTCAAATTAAAATGTAATAAAAAATCAATTCCAAATCAAATTTTCAAAAATCCACATGAAGTATCAATTTAATTTCTCATTTTTCAAAGAATAAATCAATTAATATATTTTATTTTTCTTATTTTAATAATGATGAAAATTATCGTTTAATTCATTCAAACTCCTTAATTCATCATTATTAAACATGAAAAATCATGATTTACCTCACCTTTGAATCTTTCCTCTCATTTCCCATGATACAAATCAAGTAGATTTATGCTCATTTCGTAAGAAAATTATCCTTATACAAAATCTTTAAAAGAAATACTTTCTCCTCTTTGTAAGGGAAAAAGGCACAAAAATCATGAGGACTTGCAATAAAGGTTCAAATGACTCTGATCCTTAAGGTTGGTATAATTTGATGCATTAAAAATTTATTCTCTATAAGGAGGATAATATCTTAAGTACAATTCATGATATCAGAGGTAAAAGTGTTATGAATTTATCCTATACAATATAGAAACACTTACTTCTCCCACAACTCAAATTAAGGTCATAACACTACATGAAAATGGATCTTTCCCCATGCATCTATCCCCATGTTTTTCTAAATGGTGGGGATATCTCTTTTTTTATTATCTATTCCCACGGTTATAATAAAACCATGGGAACCAATACCCAATTCCCTGAATACCATCACGTTCCTCCTCCCTTTTCCATCATGCTCCTCCACTCTTCCATCACGCTCTTCCTTACCCTCGCTTCCATCACCCTCTTCCATCACATTCTTCCTCGCTTCCCTGACTCTTGTCCCTCTCCTCCCTTCCTCGACCACTGCCTCCTAGACATCCGACCACCACCGCATGGCCCTCTCCTCCCCTCACCGACCTCCGCCTCCCGGCCATCCAACCACCACATCCAGACCATCTCTCCCACCCCCCAATCCCCGGCCGCTGCCTCCACTCTTCACCTCCCTCCCAACCTTCACCTCAGCCTCAATGTCACGGCCTCTACCTCCCTGCCCCAGCTCCTATGGCATCCCCCCTCTGGGCTCCCTCTCCTCCCAGCCTTGGCCTCGGCCTCAACTTCCCCCAACTTCAGCAACATCTCGTCCCGGCCTCGACCTCCCTTCCCCCATCTCTGACATGTAGGTATGAAATTTAATCTTCATTTTTTTCAAGTGGTTGAGATCTCTTCTGTTGAGTTTTTTTAGATATCATCTCTCAAACTTATCTTACATTCAATATGATGCTTATGATAGACTTCAACATTTGTGTTTGATCAACAATTGAAGCTAGAGTGAGGTTTGGAGTAAAAAGGTGATGTTAGGGAGAATTAAGCCCCACTCTTTTTCTATTATATGAGTGGATAGAGAGGATTTTGGGGTTGTTTGGTCTCACATCTTTCATTCTTTTTTATCCTCTATATTATTTTCTGATGTGTTGAAATCTGGTGATTCATGCATTGAAATATATTCCTTTTGAATTTTTCTTCTTTTGATCCCTATAATTCAGGTATATTCCAAGAATTTCAGAATTCTTAAGCATTTTGGTGATGAATTCAGGGTGTTCTTATTGGCTGATTAGTTGGAAATGACAAGGAAGCAACCCATTCAGGCTAGATTATGTATTTAATCAAGACTATATCAAACTCTGCTAGATTTCATTTTGTATATTTTTGATTCTGGTACTAGTCCTATCCCTACGATTTTTTATTAATGTAATACTATGTATTTTCATCACTTTTACCTTATGGGTTTCTCTTTCACTTTTTTCCCCATGTATGTTATATTTATTTTTCAATAGATCATTTAGGTATATCCTACTAGTTTTTTGAAGATGTGTTTCTATTATAGGTTTTATAGGATATTGAGTCCCATATTATGATATATTACTAATCAGTTATAATAACTATCCTCTGGCCTATTAAAATTAGGCATGAGGTGAAACTCTTGATTTACTAATGGATTGGGAAGTGCCTTGATGGGTTATGTCATGTCAGGAGGCCTCAATCTTAGTAAACAATCATAAGGATTTTATGATGAATATTTGGATAATGATAAGGAAAAATGGAAAGTGGTAGAATACAGAAAGAAGAAGACTAATTAATTGGTATAAGGCTCAGTTCTTGATCAAGTTTGGGTGGGGAAGTAAGATATTAAAGGGTTTCCTTCCCACGAGGCTAGATTAGGTGATGAAAACCCTTCACTTATGTTGTTTTATTACGAAGAAGAAATTTAATTAGAATAAAAAACCCATCAATTGATAAAAAATGTATAAATAAGGGAAGAAGTTGTGGAGGTGTAAGGATTTTTATATTTTCCAAAACCTATAGTAATAATATCAATAAGAACATTTACTAGAATTAAGGGTATGGAGAATGAATCCCTTGATCATAGACACCATATTCTAAGTGAAGTTCCTAAGGAAGATTCAGTGGCCTTATAAGATCAAATCCAAACTGAGAATGAAGGGAGAATATGTAGGTAAGATTATATATAAGTTTACTTAACTCCAATTGTCGAAGACAATAACATACCAAGAACTTAAACATGAAATCTTCTCTAAGGTAAAGCATTCTACTATAGTAAATACATTTAATGGTTTTTAGTTGGGCCACATATGAAAAGATGGAACTGATCCAAAATATAATTTGGATCTTATAATATACTCTAAGGAATTGATATAGACATTGACAATAAATCCGTCACCAGAGGATATTGATTGAATATAAAATAAAATGATATAATTTGATATATATGAGGAATATAAATAGTGGATCAAAAAACATTAACAATTTTTTTCCATGAGTATTTAATGAAGGGAATATTAACATGGAAGATTTTATAAATAGGACAAGATGGTCGATTTCTTTGAGGACCTCATTAAACATGATCCAAAAAATATGGTAATTTATATTACATATAGATTATATAGGGTGAAAGACTTAAATATTTAATTTTTTTAGACAGGTCTAATGATGCCCTATATAATTTAATTTCATGTCTGGATTTATCTTTTTTTGTGGGTGAACACCAAACCCATAAATGTAGTCTTCTTAAAAATAAAAAATAAATATCTAATTTATGGTTGAATGAAGGGGAATAATATGAGAAAATAAATATTCGATAATTATGAAATTAATTGATCAATAATTTTTTGTTTTATGAAATTATTATAAAAATGAGAATTTGAGATTTCAAAAAAGTTTATAAACTATTATTATTTTATTTAAGATGTTCATTATTTATTAAATTATTTTAGTTGTTTTACCATGTTAATATTTGACTATAATAAATGGGTAAATATTAATTAAATTAAAATGATGAAAAAGGATATATGATTTTGAATTATGACATGTTAGTTATTTGAGTTACTTGAAAAAAGATATGTGAAGGATAAATATAGCATTCTCTATCAATAAAACTCGTAGGTGATTCTTTCTATTCAACCTAATCCATTCTTCTAGTCTAAACTCAAGGAACCATCCTTGACATTTAGAAGAATGGTATTATTATAATCCATAGCTTATGATGGAGGTTTTATAACTAGATAGATCAATTATAATCCCATTAACTCATAATTCAAAATTAAATGAGGGTATTCTATAAGAATCCAAAACAATAATTGATGAAATTTGATACATAAAACATTACCTAAATCCCAAGGGATATTCCCCTGGTCATTTCACTTCAATTTCCCTCTTTTTCATTTCTTATGAGAACGTTAATCATAGTATGTGTAAAATTTAGTGTTTGATATTAATCTAATAACGTGTATTTGATTTTTCAATTTATTTTAACTTCATTTATTTTAACAAAATGACCTTTTCCTTTTTAAGAGTCTTATTGTAACTTGTTCCACTTTGTATGAAGTAGGTGTTTCTAGGTAATTATTTTATAAAAAAAATCATGAAGTGATTTATTTTATTAAATTCATCTTCTAGTATATTTATACCAATATTTGATACCCCTGATGGTTTTATATAAATTATCTAAATGATTTTCATTAATTGTAGGAGATTAAGTGGTTTTCTTTAAAAACAATCCCTCTTTTAATTAAAATTTTACCCATGGAAAATATTAAATTACATGAATATGGGGCTCGTTTAAAATATTTTTTATGATGGCTGAATTTTTTTATCTCTCCCTTTCTTTTTAAATAAAATAACGCATGTTTAAGGGTGTGTTTTAATGTTAAAAGTTTATTTTTTTTATGTTACACCTAATGGAGGACATACTTTTTTATCTCTCCCTTAGTTCAACTATAATGACACATACCACTCTATCATAGAAATGAAACCTTTCAAGGCCCATTATGGTTTACCTTGTTGATCATCTCTTTATATGATATAGGTAATAATTTTATCTCTGATCCTGAAAGGGTTGAAATTGGTTATAAAAATAATGGCACTTGCAATACTAATGTGAATTAACTATTAAGTTTTTATTTTCTAATAGTTTTATTCTCTATAGTGCATATCCCATTTGTAATTATGGTTTACATTGTTGATTGGAAGATAACTTTTATTTTTCTTATTATAGAATGGATATAAGTTGGATGTATCGTACCAATAGGATTTCAACCACGTTTCAAAATAATTTGGATAATTTTTTAGGTTTTTCATTTGATAATTCTTCAGATAGAGGTTGTATACAGTGTCCATGCTATAAATGTGTTGGAAGACCATGTTTATTTCAGGAAGAAGTTAGCTAACATATAACGAAATTTGGATTTTAATGAAACTATTATGTTTTTCATCACCATAGAGAGACGAGTCAATGTTCTACTGGTCACAAAAAAATGAAAGAAGTGGCATGGAGAATTTGATATTTGATCAGTTTTCATTTGTCCACCATCCCAAGAGAGATAGTATGCCAGTGCAATAATAGAATGATATCAATGCACATGCAGAAAATAATGAAGATAATGATGAGAGAGTGAAAAATTTATTGGATGATTCAAGAACTCTAGTATATCATGAATGTACTAAAATGACCAATTTATAATTTTTAATGTGGTTATATCATGGAAAACAGTGTATGGAATTTCTAATACTACTATGTATTACATTTTTACATTTTTTAAGGAATTTTTTTCTGATGGTGCAGATATTCCCTCAAATAATTACAAGGCACAGAAGTTAATTAAGAAGCTTAGATTTGATACTAATAAAGTTCATGCTTGTCCGAAAGATTTAAATTTATTTTTGGAGGAAACAACTGACCATAATGACTATATAGAATGTGGTACATCTTGATGGAAGACAAATTCAGATGGAGCACCATCTCGTGTGGCCTAGAAAGTCATGTGGCGCTTTCCATTGATTCCCAGACTTCAAAAACTATTCATGTCTGTAGAAATCTCAGCCAATATGTGATGGCATGATGCTGAGATAATTAAAGGTAATGATTAGCTGGTTTATCATGAATATAGATTATCATGGCATACATTTGATGCACAACATCTTGATTTTTCAGTTGAGGCGCGTAATGTTAGGTTGGGTCTATCCTCTGTTGGTTTTAATCTATTTGATCAGATGATTACTTCTCACAGCACGTGGCCAGTTTTGAATCATGTTTATAATCTTCTTCTTTGAATGTTTATGAAAAAACAATTCACTTTATAGTGTATACTGATATCTAGACCTTCCAATCCCGGTAATTATATAGATGTCTACTTGCAGCCTTTAATAAGAGAGTTGAAAATACTTTGGTATTTGGGTGTGCGGACATTTGATGCTTCTTCAAAGAATATGTTTTAGCTGTGTGTTGCCCTTCTGTAGACTATAAATGAATTCCCTGCTTATGAAATGATGTCTGGGTGGAGCATGAAGGGAAAACTATCATGTCTTATTTGTATGAATAATACATGATCAAGAAGGCTTAAATATCTTCATAGTTTCAGTTTCATGGGGCATTGACGATTATTGCCAATGGATCATCAATACAGGATGAATCATTGAAGGTTTGATAATACTATTGAGACTGAACAACCACCTCAACGAATGTCAGGAAGCAATGTTCTTAATGAATTAAAAGATTTCATTTTTTCATTAGGTAAAGATCTATTGAAATCTAAAAATAGGACGAATGTTGAAACTGAAACCACTTACAATTGGAAAAAGAGAAGTATTTTTTTTTTTGAATTTCCATATTGGTCTACAATTTTTTTACGTCATTGTTTAGATGTAATGCATATTGGGGAGAATATATGTGAAATGATTCTTAAAATTCTTCTAAATATCAAGGTGAAGTCCAAAGACGACTTCTGATATCATCGAGACTTTTTGGATTGGGGTATTCTAACAGAACTGCATCCTATATGTATTGGTGAAAAAAATGGAAAGTTCCTTGTGCTTCTTATGTGATGACACCATCAGAGAAAGATCAATTTCTGGTGGTATTGGGTAATATCAAGGTTCCTGATGGCTATTCCAGCAACATATCTAAATGAGTCAATAGAAGTGATTTGAAACTAAAATATCTAAAAACTCATGATTATCACAACCTTCTTAATAAATTGATTCCAATAGCAATTCGTCATTTTCTATCCAATAATGTAAGGGTGACAATGATTCTCTTATGCCATTTTTTTAGATACCATTGTGCTAAAAGGTTATCCAAGTCCTTCTTGATAAAAATGCAGCAGGATGGACCAATAATTTTATGTGATATGGAAAATATTTTTCCTCCATCCTTTTTCACTTGCATGTTGCATTTAACGGTTCATCTTCCAACTGAAACACTTCTTGGGGTACCAGTTGATTTTTGGTGGATGTATCCTACTAAAAGAAATATGTGCACAATGAAATAATATGTTCGAAACAAGAATTATCTGGAAGGTTCAATTTTGAGGGGTTATCTAGATCTAGATTGTATGGATTTTTGTTCAATGTATTTTTCTAATGTCACCACAAGACATAATCGGCCAATGAGAAATGAAGATGAGAAGTATGGGGAAATTGAACCCTCTTTTCAATATCTTCCCTAAACAGGAGGAATATTTTGGTCTTGTACATTGGCTACATTGAGCCTTGAAGAGTGGGAGATGGTGCATCACACAGTCTTATTTAACTGTGGGTTGTTCGATAACTACATCAAGTAAGTAATTTGGATATTTAAATGTTATCTCATATTATGAAATTTCACATATACTTTACACTTTTATTACCATTTTATTTAGGGAACATAAAAAAATTATAAGTAGAGTTCATCAATCATTTTCTTGGATAAGGAGAGAGGCTTTGTATGGCATTGAGTTTTCTACATGGTTGAAATCAAAGGTATTACCATTACATTAATTAGTTTAAAAAATAGATATTCATTTAATTGTATTATTCACATATATTTCAGGTGTTGAGTTTACCTATTGACTCTGTTTCTCAATAATTGATATCTTTTTCTTTTGGTCATAATTCATTGGTTCATGAATGTAAATCTTTAATAATCAATGGTTATAAATTTGTTTTAATTGATTGAACGATGAAAATGAGAACACAACATGATAGTTTTACGTTAACCGCTACAATGGATTTTTATGCCAATGTATCAGATATTCAGCCTCGATATTAATATGTGTATTATTATGGGCTAGTTGATAAAATATTATTATTGGATTACTAATCTCAAGTTAGAGTCACTGTGACGAAATTTAAATGGTTTAATTTAATGAGACGTCATGGTACATTTATTGATGATTGTGGATTTGGAGTTACTCATATGATTCGATGCCCGTGTACTGATGAACCATACGTTTTGGCATCAATGGATAAACAAGTTTTTTATGTGAAAGATCATCTGAGACCCGATTATGGTGTCATTAATGGCGTAATCCCCAGACATATTTTTCATGATGCTAGTGATGAAATTTCCACCATTGACATCCTCGTTGATATTGGCCAAAATATTTCATTTGATGATTCAAATTTTCCCACTGTGACAGTTAATGTTGAACCTAAAGCAGTGGTCGGTAATATATAGAAGTAACCATATATGTTCACTGTCTATTCAGTTTATATTGACATGATTTTCTCAGGTTATTATTACTGTAATTACTTTAATTATGATTCAGTTTGGAATGAAATGTTTGTTTTTTATATTTTCTGGTGTCGTTTCATTATATCATATTTATTTCAATGTATAAAATTTGGTTTAAACCTTGTTTTTAAAAAATATATAACTTGTAAATTTAATTTTAAAAACTGTGTTAGTCATTTCCTTGTAATCATTTGTACAATTAGAAATTATAATAAGTCAAATTGGTTCCTCTCATGAATTTCTCATTGATGTAAGTTGTATGCATGATTTGTAAAAACTATATCTAAAAAACTTAAATTTTATTCTTATGTAGATTAATCCAAATACTACAGAAGGTCGAAGGAAGTGACTATTTGATCTCGATCGACCACGGAATGAGCATGTGTTTCCTTCACTTCCATCAGTGAGTATTATAATTATAATGTTTTTTCTGCATTACATATAATTTCATGTTAATATTATTTATCAATTTTTTAGGGACATTCAGTTCCACCGAATTTGAATTATAATCCGGTTATCATGGGTATGATTGGGGATGCTCCTAGACCCAGATGGAGCACCAGTCATACCCATTTCCACACTGACCTACCATCAGACACCCCTGCCACCACACTTTTCCATCCCCCTCTTGAGTCTTCAGGGATGCTTTTATATATTCCTCCATCATCACCTCATCTACCCTCTTATTCACAAGCCATGTCTTTTCCGCCTTCAGGGATGATCCCACTGATTCCACCATCATCTCATTTTTTCACTTCTTCCCATACAATGACTACTCCACCTCCACAAATGTTTCCACCTTTTCCTTATCAATATCTGATGATATATACCCCATCCTACAACCCATATTCTACCTTGTCTACACTTCCTAAAATTCATACCATCCATTCAACATCTGATGAGTCTATTCCATTACCTTCCACTTCAGTGCATGAAGGTCACCTAGAGCATGCACTAGAACAGACACTTCCTTCAAAGGTTGCTGAGTCAGGACAACCCACAGATCCATCACAGTCTATTGAGAAATCTGCATACAGTTTTTTTATTATAATTGTTTCAAATTATATCACTTTATTTTTTTTCGTTTTATACCATGACATAATTCTTATTTCCCCCCTCCTTTTCATATTCAGAGGGATCTTATTCTAGGAGATGTGGGCGCACTCAGATGAAAGATGTTTGGAATCACCAGAAATCGGTAATGGTGGATCACAATCCGAAAAATCAGAGAGTAGGTCCAACTGTAATGCAGTGTTGAAGTTTCATGGACACTTTGGCCAAGTATCACAATATCATTCCGGTGGAACTGGTGTCATGGAGGCGTATCAATAAAGGTATTAAGTTCAAGGCATGGGAGAAAATATTGGTAAGAAAATTATATAAATTCATATCTATATTATTGGTGTATTTAAATGAAATAACATGTTCATTTTAGATTTGGTTTAACTTTCTCGACGGAGAACATGCAAAGACAACAAGGTTGATGAATTTTGGGGAGTTCTGGCACTCATACAAGCATGAGTTGTATGTTGGTTGGAAGAGAAGGGTTGGTACTACCTTATAGGGGGTGCCCATATTCCCCAACATTCCAAAAATTCAATATGAAAAAATGATTGTACATTAGAAGACTGGTATGTTTAAGGTAATCTCAATCTTTAATGGTTGACATATAAAATGTAATTCTTATTAATTGTATTGGAATTGTTTTGGTAATTTTTAGAGAAAAACATAAAGAATAAGGATTCAATGACATATTTGCACAAATTGGGGCGCACTACAATGCATGATCATGAAAAGAACCAAGTAGTTTAACAGGGTATTGTGATGTCATACAGGATGTTCTATTGAAAATATTATTGAATAGACATAGGTAAGATTTTTGTATTTCTAATATATGGTACTAATCTAGATTTGTGAAATTCTCATTTCCAGCAAGATAAATTGGGCATCAGAGGTCCTATACCTTGTGCTAGATTATTTTTCTCCTACATAAAGAAAAAGGATGGAAGTGCAGTAAATGAATAGACACAATATAAAATTGTAAGTTTTTTTATTTATATTTAAAATATTTATACAAAATTCATAATTTATTATGTTTATAATTTCAACAGTCTTACTTGGAGGCCCTCGATGGTAAGGAAGATGACAACTTCGGGCCACATGATCATTTAAGTCAGGTATTATGTGAGGAGAACCCGGGAAGATTATGATGTCAACCAGGGAAAAACATCCTCCCCTATAAGTATTGGTTGTCATCCGGCTCCTCTCAAGCCTCCCAAGACTCTGAGCTAGAAATCTCATGTGCTGAAGCTTTTAAAGAAAAGAAAATAGTTTAGAGGAGCGTGAAAGAAGTAAGCTGATGACCACACATTTCATGAAAGCTATGGAAGTTTTGAGTCAGTCGCTTACATTAGAGGTTATTTCTACTTTTGAATCATATATGGCATCAATGCTCTCTTTAAATAATGTGTCGGGTGATGCTAATGAGGGTCTTAGTGGTAATGAAGGAGGTGGCAATAGAGCTGTTGGTGTTGAGGATGTTGCTGATGTTGTTGTTGGTGATGATGTTGCTGATGATGATGATGATGTTGATGATTATGGGAATTGAAATGGAAATGGGGATGTTGTTAATGGGGGGTATATTCATCCCATCCATTTTTGAATTAGTAGGGAGACTTATTTATGTACTTTCGGAACTTGAATTGAATTTTTGTATGGATGAGAATGGTTACTTTGTTTTCTTCTGAAAAGTTCTGCATAAATTTTCTCATTCATTTACATAAAGCTAACATTATAATTCTTAGTCATGAATATAGGTAAGCAAGGCCCATACAATCATAGAATACTTATCTCTAAATTATATCCCATATAGTGACATTGGATTCCATTTATTATCTCTTTATTTTTCATAAATTATTGACTTGACAAGCCTTAATTAATGTAGGTAAAAAAAGAATATATTCCTCATATGTTATGTCTAATATTTTCATTTTGTGAAATCTGAAGTTGTTCTATTGATTGAACCGGTTGGGGTTTTTGAGATACCAAGTCCCTAAATGATATGGTACATGCTAGATATTTTTTGGGGTTTATATTTATCTTTGTTAGAAGGGTGTAGGGGGGAGGGGGGCTGGGTGCTGGTGGTGGGGCTAGGGGTAGTGGGGGTGTAGGTGGGGGGGGTTGTGGGTTTCCCACTTCTAAGAGATTCAGTGAGCAAGGTGATCACAATATTTCTGGTGAAAATATGGTAAACCATATGTATATTTTTCTATCAATTTTTGTGTAGATGAATTTTGTTTGCTTAATTGTAAATTTTTGAGCTACTTGAGCATTCATAAATTTTTTCTCCTGTATTCCCCTCTTATACCCCCCACTCCTTGCATTTGTGTTCTATTTAAATGTTGATACAAATTTTTAGGACATGTTTTTAATTTTTGATTAAATGGGATAGAAGTATAATTAATGGAACCTTATGTGATAAAATTACATGTAAAGAAATTGAATTGAATGCTCAATTGTATGGTAGTTTCATGATAGAAAGAATTGGCCTTACCCGATCATTATATAAAATTTATCATAAAGTAAAATGTAGAACATGTTATATGATGCCATTCTTATCTTTCCAAGGTGATTTTATTTTCTCCACCTTTACAATAAAAGGCTTATTTTCATTCCATCTTGGTGCCCGCATATATGTGATCCCAGTGAGAAACGTGGAAGGTGTTATGCACCAAATGTTTTTACAGTTTATTCCAAGGCTTTAGGAGGGGAATGAATAGAAAAATATTGCATATCAAACACATTATAAATTATTATTATTAGCTTCAACATAAAGCGTGTTTGTTTTTATAAGTCTATGATCAATAATAATAAAGTTTGGCCGGCTCAATGAATTATTGCATATACTCTTGCATTTGTTTTACTCTTCATTGGGTTTTTCTTCGTTTTTGAAGTTACACCAGATATTGTTTAAAATAATTCCAGATCATATGTAATCCCACACTTTGTGTAAAACATGAAACATGTTATATGATTTCATTGATACATTAATAATCATGTTATTCTTTTGTTTATCATTTAAGCAAAAAATGAAATTATTTTTCAAGATGTATGAAATGTTGTGGTAGTTTATTTGATCTTTTCAATGCCCTAAATCATGATGTTCGTGATGGAAAATTGATCTTTAGAGGAAAAAAATATGCAAGGTAATTCTTTTTATACAACCATGGTTTCTTTTTTTAATTTTGGTGTTTTTTGGCTACGCAACTCAGTGTTCATAGAAATTTTATATGCTCATGTATAACTGTATCTTTGAATGTGTTTGGTTTCATGATGTTATTTGCAGCTAGGTGGAAAGTATGGGATTCCATGGATCTTGTCTTTCCTGAAGGTATGTTTCACTAAGGTGTGTTTTTTACTTGTGTTTTCAAATAATTATCATGGTTATTTTCTATATATGATTTTATTTAGTAAGATATGTGTGTATATTGTTTAAAATACAATGAATATTACATTCAAACTGCTCATAGAACAATAAAATAAACACCCTTAAATTTGTATTCAAATGAATGTGTATTCATAATGAACTCTACAACCAGTTTAAACTATTGAAATGATTTATGCATACAGTTTAAACACCTTTCAATTTGCATTCGATTCATATTAATTATATTCTGTATATGTTCAGGGCAATAATAATACAAGGGTGTGATGATATCAACATATATGACTATGTTATGCAATATTTTCTTATAAATGGAAAATAAGACCATGACATTAGTTTCGAAAAAATGATGACTAAAAGTGGATTTACCCCAAGTAGTATTACTGGTAATAATATTTTAAAATGTCTCTAAAAACTGAATCAAATTGTAGTGGTGTCATAGTTCCTTCTTCTGCTTCTATCTGTGGGTCCAAAAACTAAATTTTCATTCATTTACTTCATTGATTGCTACTTACTACAATGAAGGAAGCCTGGATGAGGCTCTCATGTATTGGCCTTGAATGCATTTCCAAAGGAGTGATCATTTATCAACTGTTAATAGGAGTGGTCTATGGTTCTCATTGCTTGGTATGCTTCTAACAAACTAATACCAATCTGTATTTTTTTTGTTTCATTCCTTTTTAATGATTATTAAACTATGTTCTATTTTAGGATCCCCCTGCAAAAGCTTCTACTACTTTGAATGGGCAGTCTACTATCTAAAAAAGTAAATTTTTTCTACCACCAAGGTTCTTGATAGTGATTCCTCTGGTTCATCTAAAGTGATTATGATGAATATGTGAGGGTTTTTATTAATGCTTGTGCATTATATAAATAGTTCAAGTGGTTTTCTAGTTTGATATGTTTTATATAATCTTTTCAATTCTGGTCACTAATTGTGCATTTGATGTTTTGGTGTAGGGAAAATTACCTAAGAAATCACTTGGAATGATGATAAAAAGTAAACCATCAAGTATTCATAAAACAAAATAGGAGTCTAGTGATGAAGCAGATACATATAGATTTGTTGATGATTCTTATAAGCCAGTGAGTACGGATGATTTTGTCTTTATCTCTACTAATATTTCATTTAATGAAATCATTCTCCTAATTATTGTGCTCATATGATATGGATGTTTAAGGTGCATTTTTGACGAGAGCTAAAACATTAGGTAGTTATTAATCCTATATTATTTAATATTTGAATTTCTAAAACATAAAACATATAATAATTTTCCCAATCCTATTATTCCGGTTATGTTATTTTTAGTAGCACCATTAAACCCAAGGAAATTGACGATCAATCCCAATATTCCAATATTTGACACCATCAAAAATAGGTTCGAATACATATTTACCTTATTATCACTATAATAAGACTAGAAGTGGTTATGTAGAGTGCTTACATTAGCACGACTTCTACTGTAACATTTATATTAGGATTTCTTAAACTAGAATGACATACTATCAACAATGTTTACACTAAAAATGTTTACATATTTACAATTTGTCTTCATTAGTAGAAACATTAGACTATCATTTCTTACAGGAGTAGTATTCACACTAGAAATGTTTATACTAACATCATTATAGTAGTAGGGCTTACATTATTAGTTCTTAGACTATAAATTCTTACACTGGAATTTCTCGTAGCAACATTAACCTATACAAACAACTTTTTCATAATGCACATGTCTGGGAAATACAAGGGTGACAAACCTAGGAAACATGGGAAGAATCCTGCTGATGAAATGTCTTCAATGTCATGAGAAACCACTCACTGGTTCTAAGGAAGAGGATAGAAAGTGTGCCGGAGAGGGTTTGTGTGTGTGGGGTGGGGGGGGGGGGGCTGGTGCTGGGAAAGAGGGTAGGGGTGTGTGTTGTGGGAAGGGGATGAGGGAGGTGCAGGGGTTTCGGTGGGGGGGTTTTACAAGTATTCATGGGGGTTCTGGGGAGAGGGAATGGTGGGGGTGCTGGGGGAAGAGGGCAGGGGTGGTGTAGGGGGGAGGGGGTGGGTGTATGTGGGTGTAGGGGGAGGGGGATATCTAGGAGTGTGCAGGGAGGGGGAAGGGTGTAGGGGGAGGGAGCTGTCCAGGAGGGGGTGTGCAGGGGGTGTGCAGCGGGGTTCTGTCAAGAGGAGAGACTAGGGGTGTGAAAAGGGGGAGGGAATGTGCTGGGGGGTTCTGTCCACGGGGAGGGTGTGCTGGGTGAGGGGGGTGGTTTACAAGTATTCATGGGGTGCTGGTGCTGGGGGAAGAGGGTAGGGGGTGTGAAAGGGGGGAAGAGGTGTGCTGGGGGGTTTGTCCTAAGGGGAAATACCCATGCGGCATTGAAACTCGATCCAAACTGATTATATACCATTAATAAGAAGATTGAATCTTAATTAATAAGACTCTACTATTTGAAAATATCATTTTGAATCTTGGATCTGTTTCCCCCTAACTTAAAAGAACATGATTGGACCCATGAGGCATTGTGGTTATTATATGTCGGGCGGTGACTTGTTTAATCACAGGAGACCGGTATGTTTTAATTGAGTTTTTATTTTATTTTCTTTATTGCATCAGCCACTTAGGCCTTTTACCGCTTTCTACGGATAAAGGGTACTTATATTCTACGAAGGGGGCTATAAGGGTACTGGAGGCACCTACATAGTTTTCTTTGTAGGGGAGAGAGATCAGGGTAGTTGAGGGATTGATAGTGTGTTTCATTTTTGACTTCTTTTACTATCTTGCTTCTATTTATTTTCATTTCCTTTGGCATGGATGTCCGAAATATAGATGGGACATGCCAAAATTTTATTTATTTTCTGTTGCTATATTAATTAATTGTTTGTGGGGGAAATCATTCCTGAGTGGTGATTCTTCGATTCCCAGACACTTGTTCCCGCCCGTGGGCGTAGCCCATCCACCTTAGTCCATCCTAGTATTCATATATCAGATTTTATGTATGAACCATGGGAAGTCCTAGGAAACAAAAATAATTATGGAGGGATTGAGAATGTGTAGAAATGATTTTTTAATTCCAATGAATAAGGATTAAGGACATTGGAATTTATAATGAGCATATGTGGGAGACTATGCAATATATACTGATTCTAAAAATGATATGGGTATAAAAGGTGGTGAAATGATAATGTGTTGGGATTAATAAATTGAAATTAACATTCATAACAAATTTGATAATGTAATATCAGATCATGACCTACTGTACATTATTGGAGTTGATGATTATACTCCATCCCAATGAAACTATAGAAATACCATGGTGCCAAAAATACACTATCATACACTACATAGTTTGGTTTGAAATTCCCAGTAAAACCTACATTGACCTCATGGAAGGGCATAGAATTTGTTAGCAGATTGAAACCGGGGGCAAGATAGTTATTCCATTGTCACATTCCCTGAGTGGAGTGCCACACAACCCTAAATAAAATAGTATCCCCAAAAGAAATACATGAGATTGTCTGATGCTACCTTCTTTCTCTGATACAATGTCAAGAACATGGTGAATCATCCCATTGGTTCTTCAATGAAGATTTAGTTCATTCTTAAGG
Organism: Viscum album; assembly: GCA_963277665.1. Lineage (NCBI taxonomy): Eukaryota > Viridiplantae > Streptophyta > Magnoliopsida > Santalales > Viscaceae > Viscum > Viscum album. The sequence continues at coordinate 308,426,340 of OY728166.1, forward strand.
CCTTCCAACATAGTTTTGTTTTTATATAGAATTACACTCATCTGGAAAAGGATTGGTAAATACCTCATTATAATTGTGTTCTTTGGATTGAATTGTCAATATCTGTAGGAAAAAACTAAATGCCCCTAGTAAGACTTTCAACTTTCAAACATATCACACTCAAAAGTAGGGGGATTAATTCCTTGTTTGAGACACCAAACACATATCAATATCTCCAAATCATTAATTTCATTTCATTATGAAATTATTCCATGAATAACTTCACCCTTGGTTCTCTTCCAAGTCTTATGATTTATTTTAACACATTGAATTCACCCTTCATATATAAATATTCAACACATCTTCATGCAATAGATATCCATCCTATTATTCTTGAAAAATACCATGCCTCTTTAATCAAACATACATCATTCATAACTCATATACTTTCCATAAATCCAACTAATCAATCCTTGGTTGTAATAATCACCCCATTTGGATGATCCTGTTATTGAATTAGTTTCCTATGAAAGAGAGGTTAGTGGCCCTATTCCTCCCATTCCAGAAAAGGTGAAAATACTACCTTATGGGATGATATAGTAGATGTATATCATCCAGCCTATGAGGTAATTTATTTTAAAGATTCTATATCAAGGGTCATCTCTAATTAACTGCTTATAGAAGCATCCAAGCATAGGCCCCTGGCCATAAATTCTGGTTACTGTTGCATCCCAATTCAGGTTACTGTTGCAACCCAGTGCAGGAAGACTGTATTTTTTTCATCCTATATCAGAATTTATTTGGATTCAATAAGAAATAAATGATTTTGATGTTTTTTCATTAAATTTTTATTTAGATCTTTTATGATAAGAACCTTTTTCTTCTTTGAACACTTTGGTCATCACTACTTATGTTTTAACTAGTGAAAATAATGCATTGTGGTTCCATTGTTTTTGCATTATGGTTTTCATTGTTTCATAGTGGTTTCAAAGGGGGGGTGGGGGCTTGGTGCAGGGAGGGGGTTTTGGGTGCAAGGAGGGATGGGGGGCTGCGTGCAGGGGAGGGTGGCTGCGTGCAGGGGGAGGGGTGCTGGGTTCTGGGTGCAGGGGGGAGGGGGAGCTGGGTGCAGGGGTAGTGGGGGTCATGGGGGGATGGGTGTATAGGCTAGTGGGGCATGGGTGCAGGGGGTAGTGGGGGATGGGGGGGGGGGCTGGGTGCAGGGGTAGTGGGGGCTGGGTGCATGGGGGAGGGGGTTCTGGGTGCAAGTGGTTCTGGGGGTTCATAGGAGGTGTCCAAGAGGGGGGAAGTGGGGGTGCGGGTGGGGGGGGGGGTAGTGGTGGGGTGCAGGTTGGGGGCAGATGGGGTGAAGGGAGCAGGGGGTAGTGGGGGTGAAGGGGGCAGGGAGTGTAGGGGGAGGGAGCATCCAGGGGGTGTCCAGGGGGTCCTGGGGGGTACAGGGGGGTCCAGGGGGGTCCAGTGGGGGAGTAGGGGGTCCAAGGGGGGTCCAAAGGGGGTCCAGGGGGTCTAGTGGGGGTGTCCAGGGGTGTCAAGGGGGTGTTTACAAGGGGGTTTTGTCTAGAGGGGAGAGTGGGGGTGTGAAAGGGGGTATGTCCAAGGGGGAAGGGAGGGTTTGTATGGGTTCTGTCCAGTGGGGGGTCTATGGGGGATTCCAAGGGGGGTCCAGGGGGTGTCTTGGGGGTCTAGGGGGTGTCCAGGGGTGTTAGGGGGTGCAAGGGGGTTTTTTCCAGAGGGGGGAGTGTGGTATGAAAATGGGGAGGGGATGTGTTGGGTGGTATATCCAAGGGGGAAGGGAGGGGCTACAGGGGGTCTGTTCAGTGGGGAAACTGTTATTTCTGGGAAAACAATATATACCCTTGGTCTGAGAACTGTGGGTAAATATGCTACTGTAGAACCCTCTATACCTACAGTTTTTCAGCTGTGGGTAAATATGTTACTACAGAACTGTCTATACCTATGGATTACTTAACCATGGGTATCTAGATTCTACTATAAAAATGTATACCCACAGTTCTGTAAACCGTGGTCATAGATGTATAACCACGGTTCACCAGAACCATGGGTATGTTGATATTTCAGTGTGATATACCCACAGTTTCTGTAAAACTGTGGGTATAGGGTAATCCTGATGCCATGGGAGCACACGGTTCATCAAACCGTGGGTATAGCCTATACCCATGGTTTCATGGGCTATACCAATGGTTTGAAACCATGGGTATAGGGAACTTTTTGAGTAGTGTGATCAAGTAAACATAATGAATGATTTGTGCGCCCTCTTGAATTTTTTTTCTTTTGTATATACTTTTTTACTTTTTTAAAATTTTATGGATAGACCAAACCTCACATCCATCAAACAACAAAATACTATCAAAATATTATCGGTCTAGAAGATGGTTATTTATGGCTTTCCCAAATCCCAATAGTTTTTTTCTGTTTTTTGGGTTTTTTATCATTTTATCATTTTTTTAATTCACGAGGGGAAAATAATGAAGTACAATGAATGATTTTACAACCTTTTACAATTATCACAATAGCACCCCTAAATGTTTTACTTATAATGTATAACATGTCTTTCACCATGATTCCATTCACCCCCAAACATTATCTTTAAAATATCATGAAAATACCAAGAGTAGGGTATGAATGGATGAAAATGGATTGAAACATGGAATATCCCTATAAATTTCATTCATAGTCTGTATGGGATAAAATAAGGATTGATATAAAGGTGGTCTATAAGGATATGGTATTTTCAAAATATGCATCAATAAATTTTAATGTGTTTCTCTACATTCGTATATTTGACAAGTTCAAATGAAAGTTATGACAGGTTACATGTCCCAAGATCACTCAAGAAATATGCTCAAGAATAAATATAAAGTACTTTGTCTAGAAATCCTCTTAGGAATGAGACATATGATATTAGAAAATAACGCATGGCATTATTTATAATAACAAATAAATTCACATGAATTTCATAAATTCAATTAATGAAAAATGGTATGGAAATTTCATTTACATAAATCATTGAATTTCCTTAAATCACGAGGCATCATTTCAATAACCATAATTCACTTTAAACATTCATTTTTTCATTTTACTCATTCAATATCATTAACATTTAAAACTGACCCATGGAATTACTGGATTCCTATAAACATCATGTCTCCTAAAAAAGCCATGTAAAGTAATAATTCAATTGTGGGAATGTAAATCTTATTATTAAATCTCAAAATATGTTTTGGACCCAAAAATGTAAGGAGTTAAAATGTTTAAAAAATAAAAATGAAATCTATTCTCCATGAATATTAGTATATCTCTTCCACTATGTAAGGTTTCCTTTTCCCATTTATGAACCTACAAAAGAGAATTACTCACTTAAGAAGAAGGATTGTGTCATTAAAGCTCAAAAAGATAAGAAGTACTAGACTCCATAGTAAACTACTTCTTAAAATATAAATTTAAATCTAAAAAGCATGTAATGATAAATATTGGTAAGATCCCCCAAGTGGTCATGGAAATTTACTACCTCTAGTGGGCAGTACCAGTAGTTATATGTAATCTGATTGTGGGTGGATCTTCTTTAACATGAACCAACACATGTTGTTATTTCTAACGTACAGTTCTTTGTTTTTGTTGAGGAGGAATCTATGGATAGAGTACACCAGATATTCCACCTTTGCAATGTGGTACAACATGAATGGCGGGGGTAGGATGAGTAATGGAACCTCCCCTTCTTTTTTGGCTACTTTTTCAAACATCTTATCTTAGAGTGTAGGATATATTGGGGCTTCAGCCTCTTGTCTGATTTCCTCAGTATCAGCAACCTGGATCTCTTCATGATGGGGATCCTTCAGTAGATGTTTAATGTCTTCATGCATCTCTAGGTATTCCTCAACAGGTTCATCTTTTTCAACATAATCTTCCAAGGCATATAAAGATACCTCCAAATATGAATATTCAAAATAGTTGAGAGTTATACTCAAATCAGATTCAATAATATCAAATGAGTTGGATTTCATGAATGTATCATCTCCATGAGGTTGTTTGGCTTGAATCTTTTATTTGGTGGAGAGTGCCTATAGGAGTTGATTATCACTGGATGGAGGTAGATATTTAGGCTCCTCCACCACAAGTTTGTCTTCAACATCAGAGATTTCTTTAGTGAAATTTGAGAAGACCAGTGACACTTTATTCATGAATTTGAATCTTTGGATGTTACTTTGGAATTCAACGGCCATGACCATCAAATCTTCAAGTGGGTTCCATGTTGTTATTGATATTTTCTTTTGTCTGAACCTTATCATTAGAGAATCCGCCATTCATTATAGGGCCACCACAGTGTATTCTGTTTCTTCTTCCCGCACCTATGAGTAATTGTTCCATGCATAATAATTTTAATTTGAATACATCATGGGAAAAAGTTTATTTATTTATTTTTTTTAAAGAAAACAAAGAAAGATATCAACAAAAAATGTCAATTTTGAAAAAATGATCCAAATAACTGCTTAGATCCCTGGTAATGGTTCCAGTTTTGATTCATGCCTATCATAGGGTGTGGGGGAAAAATTTCCTAATGTAGCACAGTGGCTGACCAGGTTCATCTCACTTAATGAGTATTGCAGTCAGATCAATAACTTATTCTTGTTCATCTGTTCTAATTCTTTTTGTGTTTTTATATTATTTATGAAAATAAAGGTTTTAAGGGTCTTGTTAAGTAGTTAAATTAAAATAATGAAATTAATTCTTTAAATCTAAATGCAGATGCAGATACTGACAGAATGAAATTTAAGAAGGAAGAACTTGGTCCAAGGGTTGGATAACACACGTTCATTAATTAATTATTTGTTGTTTATATTAAATTTTATAATTATGTTTATGAAATATCTTTAATGAGTTAATTTCCTTTGATTTAAGGAGTGTGTGATTTTAGCATGTCTCTGGCACACCAAACCACACCTCCTCTAATAGTTAACTAGGATAAGACATCAACTGATAATGTTATCCAAAAAATACTAGTCTCCACCGTATGTCGTTTCATCCCTTATGGAAACACCAAATCAACTGTATGAAGGGTTTTCCTAAGAGAATGAAGGGAAAATTAATTAATCAAGGAAAAGTAATTTATTTAGAAATAGTGATGTAGTGGACAACCGCAGCACTTGTGAAATATTTCCACCTCCATCGCAAATAAATTTTAAAAATTTTGAATTTGAAGTGCAATAGTGAAGAACACCTAGAAACCTCTCCCATGGATAATCCACAGTTTAGTCAATTTCCATTACAAAGTGATTAGATATCCCGATGGATATAAGGAAGAGAGAGAATGAGATAATTAGAGTTTGAAGACAAATAAATATGGAAGAAGAAATGGGAAATTCATTAATAAAAAAGATGAATGTGTTACATGAAAAATAAAACTAAAGTAAAAAATAAAATAAGGAAATAAAATTCATAAATGGCCCTTAGCCTCCTCTCCTTGGTTCCCCAGATTGTGTGGGGATGGGAAGTAATGATTTGAGAGGTACGATCTCATATCCTTATAAAGGTAGAATCTTTCCTCTAAAAGTTATTGAATTTTTTACACATTAAATGGATTATTCATGCATGGTACCCTTCATGATAGTTGTTCCCCATTTTTCGGATCTAGAAGTTATGAATTACTTATTATCTATTACTTTTTCTTGATGAAGGTTCTAGGAAGCTCCCTTCAAAAGTATAACATTCAATAGAAACATTAATGAATTCAAAATTCTCTCAAATTAATTATAGACATGAACATATGTGTCTAAATTCTATTATAGGTAGAATCACCTCAATTGGAGGTGTGTAGGTTGAGATGGGATTCAATTATGGTGGTGGGGTCCATGTTATGCACTCGGAAAGCTTCCCAACTTCATTTGAATTTTTTGGGCCTCTAGATGCTCGATTCAACGCAGTTTCTAAAACACAAAGTTTTAGGAAACTAAATAAGTATTTCAATAGAAAATGAATCAATAAAATTTGAAATTATATTTTTAAATAAATGAAAAAAATACCCTTGATGTAAAAATATGTAAAAAATCCCGAATTAGGAACTCTTCACAATTTTTCTCAAAACACATCATAAATTAAAAATTGATTCATATAAGATCAAATTGTTAATTTAGTATTATTAACATAATTAATATTCATACAAAAATGTGGAAAAGATTAGCTCTATCAATGGTTAACTATGATCTTTATCCAGTATCTCTTTTTAATATGGTATGGATAAAACACATACATAGTTCTTGAACCTTATCATTTCATCATAGTAAAGGTTAAACTCAGTATCATTTCTCTCTTTATTCTGTAGTTACAAATAATCCTTATATACCTCTTTAATATTTACTGGTATGGATGGTTAAAGCAACATTTAATAAATATTATATCGCTCCCCTTCTTTAAATATTTACATATCCATCCTTTTAAAATTCATAAATATTGGATCTTTTGTGATCCTTATCATAGATATTCTAGGATGGTGATTCTATATTAGATGATCTTCCACATTATTTAGTTTCCAAAGGTGGTAATGTATTGAGCATTCATAATATTTATTCATCTTCAACCATATTCTCTTTCAAAAATTCAACTCTTTTTTTCTGAAAACATAATTTAAAATTTTATGATCAATATATATATATATATATATATATATATATATATATATATATATCACCTTTCTCCATATATATAATACCTCCCAATATTTAATTCAAAAATTATCACAGCTAACTCTAAATCATGAGTTGGGTGATTTTTCTCATTAACCATCAATTAGTGTGAGGCATAAGATATAACCATTTGGTTTTTAATCAGAACACATCCTAATAATTTCATTGATATATTACTATATATTAAAAATCCTTTTCTACTATAGGGTCAATTAAGTATAGGTGCACTGAATAACATTCTATTTAGTTTCTTGAAATTTTATTCACATTAATCTATCTAAAAGAACTTAACTTCTTTCTGGGTTAGCTTGGTGAGTGGATTATAATTTCATGAGAAATTATCCACAAATAACTAATAAAATTTATCCAAAACTAGAAAACAGTGGATCTTAGTCATAGTGGTTAGTCTAGGATAGTATTCAATGACTTATTTCTCTATAATCTATATTGATATACCCTCACTTGATATTATATGACCAAATATTGGAACTTTATAAAGCCAAAAATCACACACGGTAAATTTTTCATAAATATTATCCATCCACAAGGTCTTTAGTACACTACTCAAGTGATCTTCATGCACTTGTTTTCCATTTTCATATTTAATATTATCATATATTAAGACTAGAACAAACAAATAAAGGTAATATATAATGTATATATTCCTTAAAACTATGAAAATATCATGGGAATTAGTATAACTAAATGGAATAACTTTAATCTCAAAGTTTCCATACCCTTTACAGAATGTTTCCATGGGTATATCCTCCTTAAAAACCTCAATTGATGATGTCCAGAATGAAGATCAATAATTAAAAAGTGTTGAGATCTATGTAGTTGATCAAAAAAGTCATCAATAAAAATTATATGATAATATTTAAAGATATGGATCCTTGTAAGTTATCGATAATAAATCTAGAGTCACATTTATCCATTTTTATTATTAAAAAAGGAACTAATACACCCTATAGTGATACACATGGTGAAATTAATCCTTTTTCAAGATTATATTGGATTTTCTTCTTTAGTTCTAGAAACCCAATTGAGAAAATTCTTTATAGAATCTTTGAAATAGGTGTTGAACTATGTATTAGTTCTATCAAGAACTCAATATCATGATTCAGTGGAAGAAAATAAAATTCTTCCAAAAAGGCATCCAAAAACATCCCTACAATAGGAAAATAATTAATGTTTATTTTCTCCTTGAAAATTTTAGATAAACATCCATTTTGACTTGAAATCATGACTCATACAATGGATGTAATTTCCATTGGAAGTTAACGTTTTTCAACACAAAAATAGCTGATCATGGATTGGTTAAGATTATAAAATATAACTTCCCTTCCTCTGAAATTGATGTTGGATATATGTAAATAATTTTAATCCATAGGAAAAAAACATTGAATTCAATCAGAGAAATAGTGATGATATTTTTTGGAATAACATTCACATAAACATCAATTAGAGAAGAATCATAGAATTGTGATGTGATCATCATGACATATGTGGTTTTTAGAACTAATTCAATATCTAATCATTGAGGTGGTATTGTGATACCCTAGGAAAATACATTATATATAAAATAGTTGGTAGATTGGTAATAAAATAAGACATTATCAGTTATAGATTGTATGGTAAGTGTACCACTCATCACTTCATTATCATACTCTACATCCCCAATAGTGATTTAATGAGACTTTTCATTGTCTCTAGGATTAATAGGATGTTGATGTTGATCATTATAATTAATATTTGGGTTTAGTAATTGGTTAGCATAATTTCTATATTCCTTTCATTTGAAACACTTTAGTGTGGGTGGTACATTCTATTGATATTTCTCTCTATCTGAATTATTAGATAACTTAATCCCATCACTTAGACATTCCATTTTCAAATGAACTTCTTTTACACAATTAAAACATTTGTTGATCCCCTTAAGAAAATGTCCACCATATTTCCTTCCACACTTCAAGCATAACGATGAGAACATCAACTGACTCCATTTTTTAATAAAATTCCTTTGAATTCCATCTTTCTTTTCATCTCAAAACTATGATATAGATAGGTAAATCCAATATTAATCTCCACTTTTATGTAATGTTGAATGATTTATTCATATATATAATTATACCATATAGTTAACTACTATTGGAGGCTTGGTTTTATTCCCCTTAAGAATAGATCAACTTTACATTCAGGTTTGATGATGATGTTAGAAGAAAACCCTGAAAGTATCATAAAATTTTTCTCATAGGTACCAACAAATTAATCACCCTTCTTTTTAATCTCAATGAATTCATTCTCCATTTTCATATAAATAATACGATGAAATTACCTATTGAAAAATAATCTCATAAACGAATCCAAATCCATAGATTTTATTTCTACTTATTGACTCGTGTTCTTGATAAGTGTCCACCATTGATCCACTTTTCCTTAAAAATAATAAATAGATTGTATAATATTATCATTTTCTGAACACTATAAAATAGAAATTTTATTTTCAATGGTACTGATTCATTGCTCATTGACAAGAGAATTATTGGATCCCGTAAAAGAAGGCGTATGTTTCCTCATAAAGGACTCAACAAGAATTTTTTCCCTCCATTGATTTTTTGGAAACTCAGCATGATTAATAGATTGGGAAAGTTGTGTGAGAATATAAATTAGGTTTTAATTCCATCCCCCCTAACATTTAGTTCTTAAAAGTAAAATCATTACATTGCTAATCACATTAAGGATTGATATGATTACTTTGGGTTCCAACCATTGACTAAAACCAAAAATAATTATGTGAGGAACAATAATCATAGTATAAAACAACATAATCATGAAAAATAATTTTCAGAATGTCTAAATGTTCACGCCTTCATTTATGAAACCTTAGGTTTAATCTAGTTCATTTATGATAGTTACTGAAACATTAGGATTTTATCTTATACATATGCTTATCCCTATGGTTCTCACTAAAGTTTTATCATCCTATTTTATAAAGGTGAAAAAATAATTTCTTGGATACCTCTAAGGGGATTGAAACTTAATGTCGACGGATCCCTTATTTATGGGAAGATTAGAGGTGGTGGATTGGTTCGCAACCCCTATGGGTTGGTTATTCTTGGATTTAGTGCCTTCTTTGGTAGGGGAATGTCCTTGGGTGCAAAGATTTGAGCCATGCACATCAGACTTTCTTTGTGCGAGCGCTATAATCTTAAGGTGGAGGAGCTTGAGTCAGACGTAGCGTTTCTGTCCAGTTGCTTAAAGGAAGGGCTGATCCCCCGTGGGACATTTGCTATCTGGTTCGTCATTGCAGAAGTAAAATCAAGAAAGTCATGTCTCTCAATCATATATGGTGTGAAGGGAATCATGCAACTGACCTCTTAGCTCGAGAGTGAAGAGTAGAGAATGAGCTTATTGTTTATAATTTCGTGGGATCCCAACCCAAGAGTTGCAATTAGATTATTCTGGGCGATTCTCTTGTTCTGCATCACTTTAGACCTCCATAGTCCCTTGAGGGCTTCCCCCATTCTTGGGATTTTTTTTTCACCTTTTCTAATAAAAAAAAGTAACTTTCAATCAGTAATTGAATAATAATTTTAGAACAAAATGGTACATGAAAGAATCATATAGGTCTAGTGACTTTGGAAATAGGGACACCTAAATAACTTTTTCATAAATGATCTACATCATCTCCCACTAATTTTTTTCAGAAATAGAACCCTTATTATTCAAATCATATTAAGTACCTTTCCTCATAACCTAGGGAATAGAAACATAAGAAAGGGTTATATCAAATGCTCAGTCAATGAAAAAGAAGGGATATATAACTGATCACATAAGAATAACATGAACATAAGGGTATGATAAAATGAGAATAAAATATTGAAATCATAACCTTCATATCAGAGATAATAATCTTGATTCATTGAATAAATCTTGGTAGTTTATAATACATAAATCATAAAAGAATCAATGAAAAAAATCCATGATAGGATAACATTATCATAAGACATGGAATTTTGGTGTATAAATAAGATTAAAAAATAATTTCCATTGTAGTTAAAGATCACTTACAACACTATGATATAAGAATTGATTCACTACTGAAACCATTGTAGTATTCAAGGTTCACACACCAGACTACCATAGTTGATATTCTCATTTACTGAACTCGGTTCACTCCCCATTCCATCAAAATTTATCTCATGAGATATCAATATTTACACAATGAATTGTAGGGAGATATAGGTTCCACCCATAATATAAAGAAAATAACACATACTTTTACCACATCTATAACACCCTGATATTATAATGAGATATGTTTTTCATTTATGTCTTGTATTGTATTCTACTCCGATTTAATCTTGCACTATACGCAACACCAACTTAGCTTTCGGTATACGCAACACTATGCTTGGCATGTGTTACACACAATTTCAAGTTATTTTGATAGAATTTATTTCACACATGATTGAGTTTAATTTAACCACTAAATATTATTATTTTACCTTATAACCTAGTCATTATAATGGTGGATATGAAAAGTATTAATTTTCTTCTAACAAATTATTTAAATGAAAATAGATGAGTTTATAAAATAATGAAATCACTATTGATGGATTTTATTAATGTAACATATATGTAAAATATTAAATATAATTTTTAAAATTCATATTATATTTTTTCTACACTTGATATAAGAGAAAATTGAATTTTTTATATAAAATAATTATTTTTCAAAAAATGATGTTTTGTCACCCTTTGATATTGTATCCATTTTAAATCTAGTTTTTGAAAATTTTATATATTATATTTTAAAAAATAGATTTAACCTTAGAAATTTGGATATAAAAATTTACTTTGGATGAATTTTTTATATTTTTTTGATAGGTTTTATGTTTTTGATTAATAGTAAAATTATATTAATTTTTAATTGAAAAAAATTGATTCCTTTGAAATAATTTATTTGGATAAATTATATAATTGAATGCTTATAAAGTATAAATATAATAAATTTTTATCATTTAATATAATTTTGGTCATTGGAATTCATTTTACCCTGAATGTTAATGTAAACCCATTTTAATATTTTGTAATGTTTTACCTTTTAAAAACCCATTTTTACCACAATGAGATTAATTTTAAATTTATTTCTGCAAGTTATGTATTTTTAAATTTGAAAAATGGATTATTTATTTGGAATCAGTAGGTTCACATTATGTAAATATATTTATTTTATTTTTTGGGCATTATGAATGTTATCTTCAGAAATTTTTATTAATACTATAAAAAGTTAAATCAGGTAATTAAGTGTAAAAATAATATTATAAAATTCACTTAACAATTTTCCAAATATCATTTTATAAATATTTTTTTGAGATAAATAATTATTGGGTCAAATGGTATCCTTTGGAATCTACTTGGTTCAGATTAAGACATTTAATTTATTTTTTTAATGAATAGTTAAATATGTCTTACTCAAATTTTTATAGCTATATAATTTTTAATATAAGGATATATAGAAGATAAATTCTACTATAAATATTCATTTTAAATCTAAGATGTTTTTATTTAACATGGAAAATTAATTTTAATTTTTAGGAAATAAATATTTACTTTAATATCTTATACATTAATGATGGTGAAACTATTTAATTGATGATAAATAAATAAAATAATTTTTATTAAAAAGATAATAATCATTAAAAGACAATAACAATTGACCAAATCTTATTGTCCAAGTATATCTCGACCATGATCATCCAATGTTTGATTTATTGACCATTTGGATCCTTATGGAAAGGATTGTGACACTTATAATATTTTATTTAAAGTGATGCTAAAATTGTTAGATTGTTGTTTAAATAAATATAACATTTTTTACTATAAGATTTTCCAGAAGATTTATTCAACTACAAATATTCATCAGAAATATAGAATAATTATCTTTGATATTTTATTTTTTTTAATTTTTAATCAACGAATAAATAAGTTAAACTATTATACGATACATATGTAGTAATTATTTTAATAATGGATATACCAAATTAATGTTATTAAAATATTAAAATAAATATAAATTGGGTAATTAATATATAAAAATAATTCTTTAGATAACCTTGAAACATTAAGTATATAATAAAATATTTGGTTTTCAGATAAAATCCTATCTTAATATTTTTTAAAATCAATAAATTGCGTAGTGTCAAAATTCACAATATTAATAGTTAATTAAACTTATGTATTATTAAATTATTTAAAAATAATAAAACCTTTTTATAAATATATAATAATTATTCTGTGGTCTAAAATGTTCTAAAATATTCATTTATGATCTAATTGACATCCAATAAGTAAAAATTAAATTATTTTAATATTGAATAATTTTCTACCGTAGTTAAAATTAATGTAGAATAACTGAATGTTAATTGAAATAATAATGTTTAAACTGATAGAAAACTCGTCTAAAATTTATTAATTGATGAGATTTAAACCTTATCTCTTTATATCTTCAAATAAATTATATTTTGGTGGTATTTATATTGAGATAAATTTTTTTATAATTTAATATTTTTGGAAATTCCAAAAGTTCCCCTCACCTCAATTCTAAAAGGGCACCTCGTCACTCACTTCTTTACTTCAATTTGAGACTATGTGTTCATACATACCCTTCTCATATCCCTTATAAACTTCTTTAGTCACATTCTAAAGGTTTTTTTCTTCTCAAAAGACCAACCTTAGTTCTTTTAAAAGGATATCTAGATGGATCTTGCTGAAGAAGATGAGGTTCGAAAACATACAAAGGATATCAAACCTAAGGTAAGTGGTTATTTTTTCTCACATTTATTTCTATGGGACATATGCATTATAAACCACCAAGTTATTTTTTTGTGGTGTTTATTCTACCGATGAAAATCTTTATGATTCTTATTATGAAGGTTATTATATTTATATATAAATATAATTTTTTTTATTTTTTTGAGACATACGATTTGACTGATAATAAATTGGTAAAAGATAATTTTGAAATTTTATTATTATCGAAGATTGTTTACTAATAAGTATTTACATGAGTATTATTATCATACAAGTCCATGATTACTAAATATATATTCCAAAAAAATTATTTATATCCTTCTACAATTGTTTAAAGCCAATTTTACCCATTGGTGAATTTTTCTTAAATGTAATGAAATGAATCTTTTTTTATTTTTGATATGAGGTAATTTTTGAACTTCTAATAAAAGTTCGAGAAAAATGTTATCTTTTAACTTATATGGAATGAACAGATTTTTACATTTTCATAACACCTAATTTCCATGAATATTCCTTCACAATATTTCATGTTTATCTTTAATTACATGTTTTTCTTTAAAATTTTAATGTATTTTTTATAAAAGAAAACATTTTTGAATAAGAAAGGGTATTTTCCTCAAGAATTAATTTCATATATTTTATCAACATTTTATTCCATCTATGATGAAATTATTTACTAGGGTTATTTTTCAAGTATATTATCCCTATTATTCTTATGGTTTTATTTTTTTATGATAATCTTCTATTTATGAAATCCATTTATTTTATATGGATTATGTTTCAATGGAATGATGTTTAAGAAAACAGTTTTAATCCTTGGGTTATTATATAATGAATGATTTATTTTCTTATGGCACACATAATAATGATTTCATTATGAGATGGGTGGGAACTATATATCCCTCCAATGCATTAGGTAAATATTTATATCCCATGATATAGACATAAATGGAATGGAAATTAAATCTGGTTCTGTAATACAGGGCTAGAACGGAAAGTAAAACCGATTTAGTAATACAGTTCCAGAACAGAAAGTAAACACGGTTAAGTAATAAACTTTTTCCACTATCATGATCTTGGTAATGATCCTTGGCTAATATGGAAATAATTTTCTATGCTTATGTGTTTCCCACAATTCTATGTTTATAACAATGATACTTTCTTATGGTTTATGATTCCATTGTGATTTATGCATTATGAACTCCCATGGTTTATTTCATGAATCGATATTTTTATATTTGATAAATTTGGTATGGTTTTAATAAGTTATGTTCATGTTTTTAAATCCTTATGTTTATATATGGTATGATACTTTTCATGCTTTCCCTTACTGAGTATCTGATCTCATCCTTTTCATATGTTTTCTTTTCCTCAGGATATAAATAAAGGTTTTAGGTAGGTAAAATATAGGAAGAGATATTTATGGGAGATGTTGAAGATCTTTCAAAAAGTTAGCAGAATGTGTTCCTAGTTTATAAATACACTAAACTAATATGGTATTCTGACATCTGTTTGTGTCAGGTATTAAGTATTCCATAAAATTAATTTAATGTCCATATATGTTGATATTGGGTCTTTACAATTGGTATTCGAGTGAAGGTTTAGTTAACCTTTCTAAATTTGGATGAGAAAACTTTTGTGAGATCCCTTGAGATAGTTCTAAGGTATGTCTAGGTATTTCCAAAGGATAAGTATAATTATAGGTTACAGTCTTATAATTTTTGTAACAATCATGTATAACATAGGATTAACCCTAATATGTTATAGATTGAATGTACAATCCATTTATTATGTGGTTTTTCTAGTATAATTATATTCTCTCACACATTTCTTTTTTTTATTTTTAGAAAATGGAAGGAAAAAGGAGGATTCATGTTAATAGAGAATATGGAGGACAATTGAATGATATTACTCTTGAGAAACCAAATTAAATGTGAGTTATAAGGCGAAACATAGTTATTATGAATAAAAATAAATCTCATAATATGATCAATAATCTCAACTTTAGGGAGTTTCCTGAACCACCTAGTAAGAGAAAGATGGAGTTTAATGGTGATCACAGAGGAAGGAAAGATCAATTTTCCATATGTAAATCGTGAGGGGAGAGGAATTAAGGAGAATGTTTCAAATGAATTGGAAAATGTTTTGGGTGTGGAAAAGAAGGGCACAAATCTATTAATTTCAAAGGAAAAGGTTTAGTTTACACAAAAGACAAGTATAATGGTATTTATAATACCTCAAGGATAGTTAAATGTTTTAAATGTGGAATTTATAGGAATTAGAAAAAGATATTCCCTTGGGGAAAATATCATGAAGAGAATCAGCAAGGTCATATAGTCAGTATTTATGTTTCAGATGATAAAGATACTACGAATGATATATGAGATAAAATAAGTGTTAAGGAATAAAATGATAAATCTTGGTCAATGGTTTAAGAATATAGTGGAATGATTTCATGTTTATCAAGAATAATGTTGTATAATAAATTTTATGGTATTATGTAATAAATAATCCTCTAATGATTGATACACTATTATTTTCATTATGTATTGGAAAGTATATGTTCAATGGTAATGGTAACCATGCAAATTTATTGGGGTAATAAGTTGAAAAAGATAAGATTAAGGGAAGGATAACCCTTAGTATGAGCATGATAATGAGATAATGATATTTTGTCTATGAATATGTAAATTTGATGGTAATTATTACCTTTGAATTGATTATAGATCTGTGGTTTATACTATCATGGATGAAGTTTTCATCTTTTTGGAATTAAGAATAAGGAAACATGCATTTTTCAATCTTGATATTTGGTAATTCTAGTTATTATCAAGAGAATACATGATGAATGTGTTCATATGTTTGGAATGTAACAAAAAGAGATACCTTATGATATAAGGGAGATAAATGTTAAGCTGATTTAGTTCACCACTTTCTAATGTTTTGGAATTTATTCATTCAGAAGGATTATAAGGTTATCCATTTATGGAAAGTATATGTTAAACCTACGATAAGGTTTTTTATATTAATGTATTATTTCACTATAGGTAGAATTATGCATATTTGATAAATTGTGCTACCATTTTTGTTCAAATAAAGACTTATGGAATGAAATATCATTCTATTTATAGATATCATGATCTATCAATGCTTCAATAATGAAAAATTCAACTTCATTTCTTGGAATAGGATATGAAGTGAAAATTGGTCAAGGCACAAGGCAAGTATGAAATTATACTTAATAAAGTAAGTATTTTTTCTTATTATTAAACTTTAGTGAAACTATCTTAAAACCAAAAATGTTATCGTTATACCATTATTTTTTATGAATCAAATGGCCCCTTAAGTCATTGCAAATTAATGGATTTATTATTGTTAACTTTTTCCAAACCTTGTTCTCTATCACTCTCTATAAAAAATTGATGGTTAGATTTCGATTCAATATCCATGTTTTCACTTTAAACCTACATTATCCAATGTGTAAACCCAATAATGAGTGAATTTGGGTAACCATTATGTTTCTCACGTTCTTTTTTAAAAAGAAGTTTTAGTATCATTTTTTTCTTTTGTGGGTTTCTATGAAAGAACTTTTAAAGTATTAATACTTTTATAACTCAGATGAATTTCAAGAGAGAAATTAATTTTAAGGGGGGTTAGAATATAACGCCCATATATTTTTTTGAGATAGATTTTTTTCTTTGATATCTTGTGTTGTATATTATATCATGACAATCTTGTACTATATGCAACCCTAGCATAGTTTTATGTATATGAACCACTATGTTTGGCTTTTGTTACATAAAATTTCAAGTTATTTTGAAAGAATTCATTTCACACATGTCTGATTTTATGTGAAAAACTAAATATTATTATTTTACCTTATAACCTAGTCATTATAATGGTGGGTATGAACCGTATTAATTTTCTTTCGAAAAACTATTTCAATTAAAATATGTGAGTATATAAAATAATGAACTCACTATTTATGGATTTTATTAAGCTAATATATATGAAATATATTAAATCTAATGTATAAAATTCATCTAATATATTTTCTATACATGATATAATAAAAAATTTTGTTTTTAGATAAAAGAAATATTTTTCAAAAAACGTAGTTTTGCTTCTTTTTGATGGAACATCCATTTTAAAACTAGTTTATGAAACTTTTATAAACTCTATTTTAAAAATAAGTTTCTTCTTTTTAATTGGGATATAAAAATTTACTTTGGATGATTTTTTTATAATTTTCTAATAAGTTTTATTTTTTGAAAAATTGTAAATATATATTAAATTTTAAATAATGAAATCGTCAAAAAATATATTTGGATAAATTATATTATTTAATGGTTTTAAAGTATAAATTTTTTGGACCACTTTGTGTATAAAGATTGTATTTGTTGTCAATAGTGGTCAATATCGGTCAAAATGAAAACGGAATCCAAAGTTACTGGAGATCGGCTGAAGTGAGGATGCATGTAGAATTGTTATGAAAACATATCATTGAATGTCATACTTGGGAAATTCTCTATGAAGTAAATTCAGAAGATTGTTGATCTAATCCTAAGTTTGAAGCACGTGTATCAAAGGTGATACATTGTCTACAACAATGAAGAATGGTGATTTAAACTAGATGATGCTTTGTTGCTATGAATTTCAAAAATATCATAAGTTAGGATAACTTCTGATCAAAGCCTTATGAAGGAAAGGAAGAGAATGATGATGCCAGTCATATACCTTTTTAATTGGAAGGAATAATTCTGCTTAATGATATGGAAGTTTCAGTACATTCCATTATAACTCTGATGATGCTAAATCTGATCTTTCAAATGATATATATCACAATAGTGGAGTTTGTGATGAAAGCTGAAGAATGGATCTGGGAAGTAGTGGAGAGAGAAATTATAAAGGAATAGACAATATGGAGGTGGAAAAAGTTTTAAAGGTGGCATATAATTTTGCGTGTAAGGCATGATTCAAGGATAGAACATCGAAATTTGGAAAAGGGATGCAGTGTGCGAAAAATTGGGCAAAGTTCATGAAAAATGAGGCTGCTCAAAAGGTGGTTTTTCACACAATATGGAACGTGGTTTATAATTTTGTGTACAAGTGGATTTCCAAGTCTGGCACAGTAAAATATGGCAAAGGCATGGACTGCACAAAAAATTGGTCTGTGTGCATGAAAAGGAGGTTGTGCGAAAGATTAGTTTTGCACAAAATATGGAACATGGTGTGGAATTTTTTGCCCAATTGATTCATTTTGATTAGAAAGTGAAAAAATGACAAAGGCAAGAGGTGCACAAAAAATCAAATATTTTCACACAATGTGCATGGAATATCAGACCTGTGCGCGTTAAAATTGGTTGTATGAAAAATGTGGGTTTGATGTTTTACGTGCAAGAGTGGATTCATGTTTAGAATGATTAAAAATGGAAAAGTCATGTGTTGTGCAAAAAATCTAGGAAGGTTTGCGTAATATAAATAAGTGAGAGACAGTTTTACGCGCAGGAAGAGGTTTTACACGCAAGGTCAAAAATGCCTGTAAATATGTGGTGAACCCCTCTCATTTGTGAAGGATTGACACTTAGAAAAATCCCAAGCTCTGACGCGTGAAAAAAATCTAAGTATTGAGTAGTGCACAAAAAGAAGAAGAGTTGCACAAAAAAGAGAGTGTTGCACGAAAAATCCATTGTTGCGCGAAAAAGAGAGTGTTGCCTGAAAAGGATAGCGCTACATGAAAAAGAGAGTGCTGCGTGAAAAAGCCAGTGCTGTGAAAAAATGGGAGTAATGCGTGGAAAAAGTGCAGTAATGCGTGAAAATATAGTGCTGTGTGAAAAAGGAGAGTTGCGCGAAAAGCCTTTTTCGTGCCAAAATGTATCTTTATGTGCAAGTTTTGAATTTTACGTGCAAGTCACATATAGGGTGTGTGAAAATTTTGAGGGTACCGCAGGCCTTTAACAAGTTCTATGCACTCTTGAAGTGTCTTGTGAAGAAGGAGAAATTCACCCTCTGTGTGAAGAAGAAAGCACAAACATGCAACTGGTTTTTTCAATCCCTCACGGTGTTTTGTGAAGGAGATCCCATGAGTACACAACTAGTGAATACTCACCCATTTAGTGCTTCAATAAGACAGATCCACGAATCATCCATGGTTTTTTGAAGAAGAATCACACGTCCTCTACGTGAAGAAGAAGACCTGTGGAGCTCTCTACTTGCACGAAGGTGAAGACTCTCTAGTTGCATGATTTATATACACTATTTTCAGGGGTTTTGTTGCTTGTGTGATTAGGAGATAGATTTGAAACTAAACTCATATCTTCACAAAGGAAGAAGGAAGTGTAGTGATACACACATGAGTTGGTATTGATAATTGAAGAAAGAGATTAAGACACTGTAATACTATTCCTTATTATACTGTGTCGAAGAGAAAGAAGAGAAGAAGAAGAATAAGAACAGAGTATGCCAAACTGAAGTCTGACAATTATTTAGGGTAGATTACTTCAGATGATTCTATGTGATCTGATACTTACTATTTGAATAATCACATTTGAGTATGTGATTCTTGCTAAATAAAGAAGAAATCTAGTGTAGTCAGTGTTGCACTAGAGAATAAGAGAATAAAAGAAGGAAGAATTTCTTGCCTACTGCTTTGGAAGTAATTAAGTGAAGAGCACTAAAGAATACCCAGAGCAGAACATACCTTATCAAGAAAGAAGAAGACTGTCTGTATAGGTTGTATACAGAACCAACTAAAGGCTGCAAGTTGGACTTGGCTGTCACCAGTCTAGGGAAAAGGATTGTCCCCCCCCCACCACCAAAGTGTAGGGACTCACACTGGCTAGAGGATTGTTTTCCTAGACACTCCATTGTAAAAGAATATCACATTATAGTGGAGAATCCATGCACTGGTCATACGAATGCATGGAAAGGACGTAGATACTCTTATTGAGTGGTGAACCATGTAAATATATCGTGTGAATAATTTTACTCCATTCTATTATTTCAAGCGACAGGGAAAATATAATAAGAGAATCAAGTTCCTAACATGTCAAGAGGTACAGGGATAAAAAATTGGAATTGTTTTCAAAATTCCCCAACATTGATTCACCCCCCCCTTCAATGTTATATCTATCCCAAACTGGTCCTCTCATAAATAGAATATAATTTTATGATTTAATATATTGTTTGTCTTTAGAATTCCTTTTACCATGAATTTTAATGTAAATCATATCAATCTTTTGCAATTTTTTAAATTTTAAAAACCTGTTTTTACGAAAATGAGATTAATTTTAAATTAATTACTAAAAATTATGTGTTTTGAATTTTGAAAAATGGATTCCACATTTGGAATTAATAGGTACAAATTATTTAAATAGCTCTATTTTATTTTTGGGCAACATAAATAGTAACTTCATTAATTTTTATTATTACCGTAAAAAGGTAAATTGAGTAATTAAGAGTAAACATAATGTTTTAAAATTACCTTAACACTTCTCCTAATATCATTGGATGAGTTTTCTTCTACCCAAATCATCTTTGGGAAAAAATGGCATCCTTTTGAAGCTACTTGGGTGAGATTAATACTTTTAATTTATTTTATTTAAAGAAATGTAAAATTTGTCTTACTCCAATTTTTATAACTATATCATTTTTAATATATGGTTATATAGAAGATAAATTTGACTATTAATTTTAATTTTAATTATATGATTTTTTTCCTTTTCATGGAAATTTATTTTAAATTTTTTGGAAATAAATATTTACCTTAATATCTTATACATTAATGATCTAGAAAATATTTGCGTAACGAGAAATCAATAAAATAATTTCTATTAATATATTAATAATCATTAAAAGACAATGAAACCTAACCAAATATTATTGGTACAGTATATATGGACTATAATAATCCAAGGGTCTATTTATTAACCATTTGGAGCCATACATAAAATATTATGACACTTGTAATATTTTATTTAAAGTAAGGTTAAAGTTTTTACATTCACGTTTTAATAAATATAAAATTTTGTAATAGAGGATTTTTTAGAAGATATATTATACTAAAAGTATTATTACGAAATATAGAATAATTATCTTCAATTTTGGTTTATATTATTTTTAATTTTTATTCTATAAATTAATATTTTAAATAATTTTAAAATACAGATGTAGTAGTGATTTTACAAATGAAAATACCGAATTAATGATATTAAAAATATTAAAATAAATATAATTTTGGATAAATAATATATACCAAGAATTTTATAGACAATATTGACCCCATAGGGGTATAATTTATTATTCAGTTTAAGGATAAAATTTTATCTTGATATTTTTTAAAATTACTAAATTGAATAGTGTGAAAATTGTCACTATTAATTATTTATCAAAATTATGTATTATTAAATTATTTAAAAATCATAAAAAAATTTAAAAATATATAATAAATACTATATGGTCTAAAATATTCTAAATATTTATTTATGGTCTAATTGATATCCAATAAGTAGAAATTAAACTATTTTAATATTAAATAATTTTTTACCTTAATTAAAATTAAAATAGATTAACTAAAGATAAATTGAAATGATATGTTTTATATTTATAGAAAAACTTGTCTAAAATTTAGTGGATAATGATATTTCAACCTTATATCTTTCTAGATTCTAATAAATGACATTTTTGTGGTATTTAGATTGAGATAGATTTTATTTTAATTTAATATTTTTGTAGATCCCAATAGTGTCCCTCACCTCAATTATAAAAGGGAACCTCCTCCCCCACTTCATCACTTCAATTTGAGCCTTCATGTTCATCCATTCCCTACATGTTTCCCTTATAAATTTTATTAGTCACATTATATAAGTGTTAGTCTTCTAAAATTACTAACCTTAGTTCCTTTAAGTGTAGATCTATAGGGAGATCACCGAAGGAGAGGAGGTTCAGATACATACAAAGGATATCAAACCTAAAGTAAGGGATTATTTTGTCTCACTTTTATTACTATGGAAAATATGTCATATATAACACTTTTTTCTTTTGTGTGTTGTTTATGCTTCCCATTAATGTTTCTACGATTCTTATTATTATGTTTATGATATTTTCATACACATATAATTTTTTTTATTTTTATGAGGTATACGATTCGACTAATTATAAATTGGTAAGGGATAATTTTGAAATCTAATTTTTATCTGAGATTTTTTAGTTATAAGTATTTATAGGGTTATATTTTTCATCCATGTCCATGTTACATAAATATTTATTCCAAAATATTATTTCTATCCTTATACAATTGTTTAAAGTCAATTTTACCCATTGGTGAATTTTTCATAAATGGTATGAATGGAATCTTTTGTCATTTTCTGTATAAGGAACTTTTTGAAATTATGAAAAAAATATGAGAAGAATGTTCCCTATTAACTTATAGAGAATAAATGGATTTTTACATATTCATGAAATATTATTTCCATGAATCTTCCTTTACAATATTAAAATTTATTTTCAATTAAAATATTTTCTTTTAAAATTGTGCGGCATTTTAAGAAAAGAAAACACTTTTAAAAAAAATTGATAGTTTCTTCAAGATTTAATTTCAAGCATTATATCAAAATTATTTTCCATCTAAGATGAAATTATTTAATAGGGTTATGATTCTAGTATATTATCCCAATTATTCCTATGGTTTCAATTATTTTATAATGAACATCTATTTATGAAATCCATTTGTTATATATGGATTATCTTATGATGGAATTATGTTTAATAAACCTGTTTTATTCCTTGGGATATGCTATGATAATTGATTTATGTTTTTTGGAACACGTAAGAATGATTTCATTATGATATGGGTGGGACCTATATCTCCTTCCATTGCATTGGGTAAATATTTATTTCTCATGAGATATACATGAATGGAATGACAATTAAATCATGTTCTGTAATATAGGACTAGACTGGAAAGTAACTCTAGTTCAGTAATACATGTCTAGAATGGCAAGAAAACCTGGTTCAGTAATGGACTTTTTCTGCTATGATGGTTTTTGAAATGAGCCTTGGATAATGTGGAAATTATTTTCTATGCTTATATGTTTTCCACAATTACATATTTTATGCCAATGATATTCTGTTATAGATCATGATTCCTTTATGATTTATGTATTATGAACTGCCAAGGTTTATTTCATGAATCAAGATTTTGATATGTGTTACAAAAAGATATGGTTTTAAAATTTTATGTTCATTTTTTTGCATCCTTATTTTTATGTTTCGTAGAATAGTTTTCGTGCTTTCCCTAATTGAGCATCTGAGCACACTCTTTTCATTTGTTTTCTTTTACGTAGGATATAAATAAAGGTTTTATGTATCAAAAATAAAGAATAATATCATTATGGGAGATTTTTAAGGTATTTCTGTAACAAACCAAGCTTCAATGGTATGCTTCTCTTTTAATAATACAGTAGTGTGTGTTGTACGCAACTTCGAGTTCTAACACACACCACAACCAATAAAACTAGCCGTTATGAATATTAATACCTAATTTTTGAAATTTTATACATTTTATATTTCAAAATGGACTTCATTTTTGGATTCGGAATATCGAAATTAGCCTAGGGTAAATTTTTTGTATTTTTCTGAAAACATTAAATTTGTTATGAATAGTGAAAAACACTGTGTGATAGTTTAAAACCAAATTTTTATTTTAATAATTATTTATTTTATTTAAATTTAATTAAGCTCCAAATAGATACATAACACATATATATGTTCAATGTAATTCATTGGAGTTAGTTTAGAATAATTTTGGATATATAATAATTTTATTGAACTTTTCACCGTCTTTTACCCACCTCCTAGGAGAATTTGGAAATTCACGTAAAACTTATTTTTACCGCTTCTGTGAGTGGAATTTCAAAAATCTGAGAGACACAGTTAATAACAAGGAGTAAAATGTGGTTGAATAAGATAAAAATAATTTTTGGTGAATAGTAACTTTTTACTTTTATTTACCACGATTTAAAGTAAATAGGGTAATAAAGGGTAAAAATGATATTAATATTACCCTAACATGTGTCCTCATTCTATTGGACAAGTGTATCTTGACCAAAAACAACCTTAGAAATAAAATATTATCATTTAGGGCCACATGGATTAGATTATGACATTTTTTATTATTTAATTCAAAGAAGAGTTAAAATCAAAGTTTACTTGCTAAAACATTTTTAATATAGTGTTATACATAAGATAAATTTGATTGTAAATATTCATTAGAAAGATAAAAAATATTTCCTATATAATGGTATTTTATTTACAATTTTTAGACATTAAATAATTTAATTTATTTATGACACAATGATGATTCAGTAATTACCTTATTTGTGAAATATTAAAATAATTGATATTATAAATACCCAAATAAATATAATTTTAGACTTTTAATGAATTACATGAATTTTATAGGTTAATATGACATGTTAGTATTGATTTAATTATGTTTTTTCGATGTAATAATGCTGTTATGATTTTCACAAAAATCAAATACCAAATAGTGTCAAAATTGACATAAAAGAGTTTTTAAAACAAATTTATATTATTAATTGATATTCAATTCCTAAAAATATAATGTTCGGCCAAAGGACTTTTATCATGATAGGTGTATCATTAATGGACCCATTGGGGGTCTCTTGTAAGTTTATAGTAAGTTTATTAACCATATTATATAAAAATAGAAGGAGACATGGTAAATGTCAAACTAATTAACTTAGAGTTAATACTAAATGATAAGGTTAATAATGCAACACAAACCTGTTCTAAAACCTATTGGTTGATTTGTTTGTGACCTATACCCACCTTAACCTTTAAATAATCTACTTTTGAGCCATTATAAACCGAATGTGGATGTATTATAAAATAATATTTCAAGTTTTTTCAAAAGAGCCTCTCACCCCTCTTATAAAAGCGCACTCCCCCTTCTCTCAATTTCACACCTTAAAAGCCTTTTGGCTAAGCCAAACCCTGCCCAAATATTCTTCCAACATTACTCACTCCAACTTAGAGGCCTTAGTTTGATCAGAAAGTCGTCATAAGGATCCCTTTTGATCATATCAAAAGGAAGAACCCGAAGAAGAGGTAATGTTTTCACCACCCACTTTCAAGTTCCTTTCTTATTCAACTTATTATTTCTTTGTTATTTCCATTCTAAAAAAATAAATCCAGTATATTCTATATAATTTGATGTTATTATAAATATGGTACAACCATATTCAGTATTCTATCCATCCTTTGAATGACGTGTCACCATACATGTGTACATACGGCTTACCGTCTCCACATCGTGGTGTAATTGTTATTCAAAACACTATTATTTAGATGGGTGTAATAATGATGTGTAATTAATGAAAATAATACATATTACATGAAAATTATTCTTTATATATGATATAACATCCAATTATATATTTTTTTAATATCAGAAGAATGACATTGTCGCTTGTCCGTACGTACATACTATCGTCTCCACGAACGTGATGAGATTCGTTCCTCATCGTATCCATAAAAGTTTAATTATCATTTGATGATTAAAAATAAGGTTTAAGGACTTGATATCATTCTGTATAAGAATAAGATACAACCTATCCATAACAAACACAACTTATGTAACAAAACATATAAAAGAAAACGAGTAAGTTATCACCCGAAACGATGATAATACTAAGATATTATTAACAAAGCAATGTTAAAAGATCATATATGATATCATATTAATGTATATGATTCTTGTATAATTTTATAAAAATTATTTCACCATTATACAGGAGGTTAACCTACCCTTGACCACGTAAAAGTACAAGGTAAGGGTTATTTCACAATCTCTTCATTATCTAAGTTTGTTTATACATAATTATCTATTGGTACCTCCTTATCATCCACATCCATGTTTCTTAAAAAAGTATTTCAAAACATTCTTACTATTTTACAAAAGATGGGTTAAAGTCATTTATACCCTTGTTTGACTTTTTATAAGATGTTTATAAAGGAATGTTTCCGTCATTTTCCAAAAAAGGTCATTTTTAAACTTTTTGACATAGTTAAGGTAAGAATGTTTTTTTAACTTATACGGTGGTTGAGGCTATTTACAGCCATTATAAAATTGTCGAATCTTACCTTACAATCTTATAAGGATATTTTCAAAGTAAATGTTTTATTTTATAATTATATGACTTTTAAATGATTTCAAAAAAAAGATATTTCTCTCAAAGAGTTTTGACTTCATCTATGTCAACATCCTTTGATGGATTTTAAGTTTATTTGAAGTTAATTTATTATAATACAAAAATTCCATATTGTATTGAAGGTTTTGTGATATTTTTGACTACGAATGTGCTATTTTTATACCATTCGTGGTTTATGGTTAAAGTAATAACATTTCGTATGCTGGTTTTAATACGAATGTTTATGATATGTTTAAACCTTTTCATATGAGGAATGTATTGGACTTAGTAAGTAATGGGTGGATCCCGCTATAGCTCCTCGATGCATTGGTAGGTCTCATGAGACAACTAGATGTGGAATTGGCTGAGGCCCTTTCCCAATTTTGATTTATGGTTTTGGCCGAGGTCTTAATCATTTTTAGACGTCTTGGCAGAGGCCTTGAAAAAATGTTTCAGAATGTCTGAATTATACATTCCCTCATTATGGAAATAATATTAATGGTTCATGTGGTCATTCGACTAGTAGAATACCCATGATTATGTTTTATTATGGCACTATTTACTCAACTCATATTTTTTCCATAAAAGTATTCATGTTTATTATTGGTAAAATCTTGTGGTTTAAATTATTTACCATATTTAATATTTAGGATATCTTCCAATGTATTACATACCCTTATTGAGCATTTGAGATCACCCCTTTATTATGTTTTATTTTCCCAAGATATGAAGAAGTTAGTTATGAGTGACCTGCATGCATAATCTATGAGGCTTGGATATTTCTAATGAAATACATTTTTGTTGTATCTCTCTTCAAGATGTAAAGTTGAACATATGTATGAATCTTGTTTCCAATAATACTAAACTGATCGGTCTTTCGAGACATGATTTCCTTGTGATCATGGAAATGTTATGTAATAATACACCGACTCTGGGTAACTAGGGTCAAGGCGTGATAGTTGGTATCAGAGGAATTTTAGTAAAAACCTTGGAAGCTAGATTTAGATAAACTCTTATTAGAACACATAGACCTAAGAAGGAATTTGAGGGTTAGTATAGAAAAACTTCCTAGAATTTTGGTATTGTAGAGATTTTTTGAGTTTTCTGAGAAATACATCCATGTCTGGATATGAGAAGGTAGAGGTGGGTCTGGAAGAGATGTACCTTGGGGTAAAACCCGAAAACACCACTTTGAACTAGACTCAAAC
Source organism: Viscum album (assembly GCA_963277665.1). NCBI lineage: Eukaryota > Viridiplantae > Streptophyta > Magnoliopsida > Santalales > Viscaceae > Viscum > Viscum album. The sequence continues at coordinate 308,454,270 of OY728166.1, forward strand.
GGGAACTGGTGCACGAAAACGGGCCTTGCTGCACTCTTGGTTACGACAATCCCGGGGGATATGCTTAGGATAATTCTCATTTTCTTTAAAATCCATTATGAAGATTTTATGAGTATATACTTCCTCAAAGAAAACATTTTTTTATGATTATGGATTATATCCATAAATAGTTAAATTTATGTTAAGTGTTTTACAAGTATGGAATTATGTATTTTCATTCATAAACTGTTCTAGTTTAAGCCACTATTTAGAAATGGTTCCTAGTGGAAGGAATGGAAACCATATCAATTCATGCATTCAATGTACAGATTTCCCTCCTGATCAAGATAATTATAGTGGAGCTGGTGAGGTAACTGGAGTTGATCATATAATCATAATACTGGGACACCTCACTGAGGTTATGAATAATAACCTTACCCATATGGAGCACCCTGATCCGCAGCATGGAGGATCAATGTTAGATTTCTTAATGAGGCAACAACCACCAAAATTCAATGGGATTACAAATCCCTTAGTAGCTGAGCAATGGATAAACTCTTTAGAGAAAATATTCCATGCTTTGGGGAGTAGCGAAAGGGAAAAAGTTTTCATGGCAGTTTACCGCCTCACTGGAGATGCTGATCAATGGTGGTCCTTGATTCAGAACACAAAAGAAGAAGTGGAAGTATCAAATATGGAATGGAGGGAGTTCCAAGAGATTTTCTTAGAAAAATACTTTCCTTGTGACCATCGAGCGGATATGGAAAGATAATTTCTGAGTCTGAGGAAAAAGGAGGATGAGAATGTCGCTAAGTATGAGGCTATCTTTACAAGGTTAGAGAGGCATGATTCAGATTATATACGTAACCCAATAAGTAATATTGATTGTTTATTTTATGGGTTAAAACCATTTCTCAGTCGAGAATTAGTATCACAATCCTTCTCATCATACGAAAATATTGTCTCATGTGCTATCAAGACAGAAAAGGAATTCTCTATGTCTTATGACCTTAAATCAAAGAAAGAGAAGAAGAGATCTGCTGAACACTCTAGGAAAGGGAATAAGGAAATGGGGAAGAAGGTAAGAATTGAATTTCCACCCTGTGATAATTGTGGAAGGAAGCACCCTGGTGCCTGTCTAAAAGGAAAAGGAGTATGCTACAAATGTGGACAGAAAGGCCATATGGATGGTGATTGTAAAGGAAAGAAAGATGCTACCAATGTCCAATGCTACAATTGCAGAGAGATGGGACATTATGCAAATGAATGTCCTAAGCGTCAGGGAAACTTACCTCAGAAAAGGATAAGGGATCAAGGCTAAGCTTATGCAATCACTACTGCTGAGGTTGAAGCCCCGAAGGACGTGGTGGCAGGTAATTTAATGGTGTTCTCAAGTTTAGAAAATGCATTATTTGATTATGGAAAATCACATTGTTTCATATCTTCCTATTTTTCTAAGAAAATTAGATATTTCCAATTTGAGTTAATAAGGGAGTTGTCAGTTAAAACTCCTAAGGGAAGTATCATTGCATCGATGTTTTGTGAATCAGTCCCCATTAGAGCACATAAATGTTATTTATCCGTGGATCTCATCGTCATACCTATGATTGAATTTGATATAATCCTCAGTATGGATTGCATTTCAGACCATGATGTGAATATTTATTGGAAGAAGAAGAAGGTTACGATTCTTGATGATGATGTTAAGGAACACCGTATCTTTAGAGCAGAATCGTCACCACCTAATTCTTATCTAGATCCACCCCCAGTAGCTCAACTAAATTCAATTATTGGGGATGAAGAGAATGAAATAACTGTGGGTGAGGAAAGTAATGTTCAAATATAGGATGTACCTATTGTGAAATAATATGTAGATTTGTTCCCGGATGATTTACCTAGACATCCTCTAGAATGATAAATCGTGTTTTCCATTGATTTAATTCCTAGTTCAAGGCTCATATCAAAGACCCCTTATAGAATGTCCACTATGGAATTAGTTTAACTAAAGAAACAAATAGAGGAATTGGGTAATAAGGGATTTATTCGCCCTAGTGTTTCTCCATGGGGAGCCCCTGTCCTTTTTGTTAAGAAGAAAGATAGATCTATGAGGTTATGTATCAACTATAGGGAAATAAATGCTATAACAATAAAGAACAAGTATCCCCTACCTTGCATTGATGATTTATATGATCAACTGCATGAGCTCAATACTTTTAAAAGATTGACCTCCGATCTGGGTACCATCAATTGTGTGTGAAGAAGGAAGACATTCTGAAGACAGCATTTCGAACCAGGTACGGGCATTACGTGTTTACAGTAATTCCTTTTGGATTGGCTAATGCACCCTCTATATTCATGGATCTAATGAATAGAGTTTTCAAGGAATATCTCGATGATTTTTTGGTGGTATTTATTGATGATATCTTGGTATATTCCAAAAGCTACGAAGATAATGAAAATCACTTGGGCATTATCCTGAAGACTCTGAGAAGACATGAATTATATGGAATGTTTAGAAATTGTGAATTCTGGCTTCAGGAGATTTCTTTTCTTGGCCATATTGTCTCTAAAGATGGAATCTCTATTGATCCTTTGAATACCAAGGCAATCCATGAATGGCCTGCACCGACGAGTATAACTGAGGTACGCGGTTTTATTGGTTTAGCAGGTTATTATCGACGTTTCGTCGAGAACTTTTCCAGATTTGCTAACCCATTAACGAAGCTCGCACGTAAAGGGGTTAAATTTGTTTGGAAAAGAGAGTGTGAAGAATGTTTTGAGGAACTGAAGAGAAGATCAGTCAATGCTACTATTTTGACTCTACCATCAGGATATGACGGGTCAGTTATTTATAGTGATGCATCGAAGAAAGGACTTGGTTGTGTTCTTATGCAGAATGATATAGTTATTTCCTATACATCACGACAGCTGAAAATTCATGAGAAAATCTATCCTACTCATGATCTTGAGTTAGCTGCTATAATCTTTGTTTTGAAGATTTGGAGACACTATCTCTATGGTGAAAAATGTGAGATTTATACTGATCGCAATAGTTTGAAGTATATTTTCTCACAGAAAGAACTCAACATGAAGTGAAGGATATGTCTTGAACTACTCAAGGATTATGATTGTACGATACACTACCACCCGGGGAAGGAAAATAAGGTGGCAGATGCTTTGAGTACAAAGGATCATGTGATTTTGAACAAGATGAGAGTTGAAAAGGATCCTACATACATGGATCTAGTAAAGATGGATATGGGAATAACCATGGAAGGTGAAACAAAAATTCTTTTTCAAATGGTATCTAAACCATCTTTATTAGAAAAGATATAGAGTTCTCAGACTGGTGATGAAGAGTTTCAAAAGAAGATTAATGCGGTGAATGATGGGAAATTGAGTGACTTTGTGTATGAAGATTGAATTTTGAAGTCTGGGAAAAGACTTTGTGTTCCCAATATACCTGATCTAAAAAGAGAATTGTTGGATGATGCTCATAGTTCCAATTTTTCTATACACCCTGGGAGCACCAAAATGTATAGAGATTTGAAGGAACATTTTTTGTTGGGAGAAATGAAGAGGGAGATCACTGATTTTGTGTTAAGATGTATGGTTTGTCAACAAGTGAAAGCTGGAAGGCAACAGAATGGAGGAGTATTGAAACCTCTTCCCATACATGAGTGGAAATGGGATAATATCACGATGCACTTTGTCATGGTACTACCAAAGACTCCTAGAAGGAACGATGCAATATGGGTCATTGTTGATCGTCTTACCCAGTCATCACATTTTTCTGCTATAAGGGAGGATTTACCACTTGAATGTCTAGAAAGACTATATATTAATGAAGTTGTTAAATTTCATGGAGTACCCCTATCGAATGTTTCGGATCGTGATCCAAATTTTACTTCAAGATTCTAGAATAATTCTTCAGAAGGCCTGGGATAATGAACTTTGTTTGAGCACCGCCTAACACCCTCAAATAGATGGACAATCAGAATGAACTATTCAAACCTTAGAAGACATGTTGAGATCATGCTCACTTGACTTTCTGGGAATGTGGGATCAATATTTACCTCTGGTATAATTTTCCTATAACAATAGCTTCCATTCAAGTACTCAGATGACACCATATAAAGAGTTATAAGAAAAGAGATGTTGCACACCAACCTGTTGGGATAAAGTTGGTGAAAGAACACTCATAGGCCCAGAACTGGTGGAGGAAATGATTGAAAAGGTGAAGGTAATCCAAACCCACAACAAAGCAGCTCAAAGTAGACAGAAGATCTATGCTGACAACCGAAGGAAGGATTTGGAATTTCAGGTTGGAGATCATGTTTTCTTGAAGGTATCTCCATAGAAGGGAGTTATACGTTTTGGTAAAAAAGGTAAATTGAGTCACAGGTACATCGGACCATTCGAAATTCTAGAACGAATTGGGTCTATAGCATATCGTTTGGCAATGCTGACAAATCTCTCCAAACTTCACGATGTGTTCCACGTATCACTATTGAGAAAATACATGCCTGACACAATGCATGTACTCACCTATGAGGAATTAGAACTGGAACCTAGTCTATCTTATTGCGAAGTTCCCATCAGGATTCTTGATATAAGAGAACAAGTGCTGAGAAACCGGACGACTCGTTTGATAAAAGTTTTATGGAGAAACCATATGATGGAAGAGGAAACGTGGGAACCCGAGGGACTTATGATGAAGAACCACCCAAGTATTTTTATGTAATAATATTATAGAAATTTCGAGGAAAAAATTATTTGAAGGAGGGGAGAATGTAACACCCCAAGCTTCCACGATACGCTTCTCTTTGAATAATACAACAGCGTGCATTGTACGCAACATCAAGTTCTAACACACACCACAACCAATCAAACTAGCTGTTATGAATAGTAATACCTACTTTTTGAAATTTTATACATTTTATCTTTCAAAATGGACTTCATTTTTGGATTCAAAATACCGAAATTATCCTAGGGTAAATTTTTGGTATTTTTCTGAAAACATTCAATTTCTATTGAATAGTGAAAAATACTGAGTTATAGTTTAAAACTGAATTTTTATTTAAATAATTATTTATTTTATTTAAATTTAATTAAGGTAAAAATAGATACATAACACCTATATAAGTTCAATTTAATTCATTGGATTTAGTTTAGAATAATTTTGGATATATAAAAAATTTATTGAACTTTTCACCGTCTTTTACCCACCTCCTAGCATAATTTGGAAATTCATGTAAAACTTAATTTTACCGCTTTTGGGAATAGAATTTCAAAAATCTGAGACACACGGTTAATATCAAGTAGTAAAATATGGTTCAATAAGATAAAAATAATTTTTGGTGAATAGTAACCTTTTACTTTTATTTACCACAGTTAAAAGTAAATAGGGTAATTAAGGGTAAAAATGATATTAATATTACCCTAACACATGTCCTAATTCTATTGGACAAGTGTATCTCGACCAAAAACAATATTAGGAATAAAATATTATCATTTAGTTCAACTTGGATTAGATTAGGACATTTATTATTATTTAATTCAAAGAAGAGTTAAAAGATTTAAAATCAAATTTTAATTACTAAAACATTTTTAATATAGTGGTATACATAAGATAAATTCAATTGAAAATATTAATTATAAAGATACAAATATTTCCTATATAATGGTATTTTATTTATAATTTTTAGACATTAAATAATTTAATTTATTTATGATACAATGATGATGCAGTAATTACATTATTATTGAAATATTAAAATAATTGATATTATAAATACCCAAATAAATATAATTTGAGACTTTTAATGAATTACTAGAATTTTATAGGTTAATATGACATGTTATTATTGATTTAATTATGTTTTTTAGAAGTAATAATGCTTTTATGAAAAAAATCAAATACCAAATAGTGTCAAAATTGACATAAAAGAGTTTTTAAAACAAATATTATATTATTAATTGATATTAAATTCGTAAAAAACTAAGGTTGGGCCAAAGGACTTGTATCATTATAGTTGTATCATTAATGGATCACTCGGTGGGTCTCTTGGAAGTTTATAGTAAGTTTATTAACCATATAATATAAAAATACAAAGAGACATGGTAAATGTCAAACTAATTAACTAAGAGTTAAAACTAAAAGATAAGGTTATTAATGTAACTCAAACTAGTATAAAACCTATTGGTTGAGTTGTTTGCAACCTATACCCACATTAACCTTTAAATAACCCACTTTGGATCCATTACAAGCCGAATGTGGATTTATTATAAAATAACATTTCTAGCTTTTGCATAGGAGCCCCTCACCCCTCTTATAAAATGGCACTCTCCCTTCTCTCAATTTCACACCTTCAAAGCCTTTTGGATCGGCCAAAACCTGCCCAAATATTCTCCCAACATTACTAACTACAACCTGGAGGCCTTATTTTGATAATAAAGCCATCCTAATAAGCCCTTTTGATCATATCAAAAGGAAGAACCCGAAGAAGAGGTAATGTTTTCCCCACTGTCTTTCAAGTTCCTTTCTTATTCAAATTCTTCTTTCTTTGTTATTTCCATTCTAAAATAATAACTCCAGTGTCTTTTATATACTGTCATGTTATTATAAATATGGTACAACCATATTCAGTATTCTATCAATCCTTTGAATGACGTGTCGCCATACGTGCATACGTATGGCTTACCGTCTCCACGTCGTGGTGTAATTGTTATTCAAAACATTATTATTTAGATGGGTATAATAATGATGTTTAATTCACGAAAATAATAAATATAACATTAAAATGATTCTGTATATATGATATACCATCCAATTATATATTATTTTAATATCAAAAGAACGATATTGTCGCTCGTGCGTACGTACAGACTAATGTCTCCACGAACGCGATGAGATTCATTCCTCATCGTATCCATACAAGTCTAATTCTCATTTGATGATTAAAAATATTTTTTAAGGAATTGATATCATTCTGTATAAGAATAAGATACAACCTATCCATTACAAAAATGGCTTATGTAACAAAACATATAAAAGAAAACGAGTAAGTTAACACCCGAAACGATGATAATAATAAAATATTATTAACAAAGCAATGCTAAAAGATCATATATGATATCATATTAATGTATATTATTCTTGAATAATTTATTAACATTTATTTCACCATTATACAGGATGTTATCCTACCTTTGACCAAGGAAAAGTACAAAGTAAGGGTTATTTCACAATCTCTTCATTATCCGAGGTTGTTTATACGTAATTATTGTAACGCCCCGACCCCAGTTACCCAGAGTCGGTGCATTATTACATAGAATTAGCATGATCACAAGAAAGATAAAATCTCGAAAGACCGATTAGTTTAGTAGCCTTGGAAACACTAGATATATTCATAAAGTTTTACATTGCATCATAAAGTGAAAAACTACTACAACAACATATTGTCTCCATAGTCCACACTATTATCACCTCATAATATCCCTACAGGTCATTCATAATTTAATTCTTCACATCCTGGGAAAAATAAAACATAGAAAAGGGGTGAGCTCAAATGCCCAGTAAGGATAACAATATAGCGGAAACTTTCATAAATAAGAATAAACATTTAAGGCAATGTATAACTAAAACAAAATCCTTTTAAACTTGAACTTCAACACGGTATGGAAAAAATAAAATGAAATAATTCCATTTAATTATTCACATGGATATTCTACTAATCGAATAATCATATGAAATATCAATAACCACTTTCATAATGATGGAATTCATAATGCCAGACTATCATAACCACATAGCCAAGGCCTCATTCCAAGACTACAAATAATATTTTGTCAAGGCCTTGTGCCAAGACACTAGTTTGTCTCACGAGACATACCAATGCATCTAGGAGCTATAGCGGGCTCCACCCGTCACATATTAAGTCCAATGCATTCCCATATGAAAAGGTTCAAACATAACATAAACATTCGTATTAAAACTAGCATACGAAATGTAAATACTTTCTCCATAAACCATGAATGGTATAAAAATAACACATCCAGAGTCAAACATATCACAAAACCTTCAATACAATATAGAAGTTTTGTATCATAATAAATCAACTTCAAATAAGAATAAAATCCATCAAAGGCTATTGACATAGATGAAATCGAAACTATTTTTAGAGAAATATCTCTTTCTATTTTTAAATCATTTTAGAGTCATATATTTATAAAATAAAACATTTTCTTTCAAAATATTATTATAAGCTTGTAAGGGAAGCTTCGACGATTTTATAACGACGGAAAATAGCCACAACCTCCGTATAAGTTAAAAAAACATTCTTACCTTAATTCTGTTGAAAAGCTTAAAAAGAACCTTATTTGGAAAATGACGGAAATATTCCTTTATAAACCTCTTATAAAAAGTCAAACAAAGGTATAAATGACTTTAACCCATATTCTTGTAAATAGTAAAAATGTTTTGAAATACATTTTTAAGAAACATGGATGTGGATGATAAAGAGATCCCAGTAGATTATTACGTATAAACAACCTCAGATAATGAAGAGATTGTCAAATAAAACCTTACCTTGTACTTTTACTTGGTTGGGGTAGGTTAACCTCATATATGATGGTGAAATAATTGTTATTAAATTAAACCAGAATCATATACATTAATATGATATCATATATGATCTTTTAACATTTATTTGTTAATAATATCTTAGTATTATCGTTGTTTCGGGTGTTAACTTACTCATTTTATTTTATATGTTTTGTTACGTAAGACATGTTTTTCATGGATAGGTTGTATCTTAATCATATCCAGAATGATATCAATTCTTTAGATACTATTATTAATCATCAAATGAGAATTAGGCTTGAATGGTTACGATGGAGAATGAATCTCATCGCGTTCGGGGAGATGGTAGCCCGCACGTACGCACGAGCGACAATATCATTCAGTTGATATTAAAATAATATATAATTGGATGATATATCATATATAAAGAATCATTATAATGTTATATTTATTATTTATATGAATTAAAAATTATTATTATACCCATCCAAATAATAATATATTGAATAACAATTACACCACGACGTGGAGACGGTAAGCCGTACGTACGCACGTATGGTGACATGTCATTCAAAGGATGGATATAATACTGAATATGGTTGTACCATATTTATAATAATATTACATTATATAGGATATACTGGATTAATTATTTTAGAATGGGAAAAACAAATAAACAAGAAGTGGAAGAAGAAAAGAACTTGAAAAATGGTGGTGAAATTATTACCTCTTCTTCGGGTTCTTCCTTTTTATTTGATCAAAAGGGCTCCTTAGGATGGCATTCTGATTAATAGAAGTCCTATAGGTTGACGTGAGAGAATTTGAGAGATTATTTGGTCAGGGTTTGGCCGAACCAAAAGGCTTTTAAGGTGTGACTTAATGAGAAGGAGGAGTGCCCTTTTATAAGAGGGGTGAGGGGCACCTTTGGAAAAGCTAGAAATATTATTTTATAATAAATTCATATTCGGTTTCTAATGGCTCAAAAGTGGATTATTTAAAGGTTAAGGTGGGGATAGGTCGAAAACCACTCAACCAATAGGATTTAGAGAGGTTTGGGTCATTATACTAACCTTATCTTTAAGTACTAACTCTTAGTTAATTAGTTTCACTTTTACAATGTCTCTTTGTATTTTTATATTATATGGTTAATAAACTTACTATATACATCCAAGAGACCCCAAAGTGGTCCATTAATGATACAAATATCATTATATAATTCTCTTGGCAGAACCTTAGATTTTTAGGAATTTATTATCAATTAATAATATAGTATTTGTTTTAAAAACTCTTTTATGTCAATTTTGACACTATTCAATAGTTGATATTTGTAAAAAATCATAATAGAATTATTACTTCGAAAAAAGTTAATTAAATCATTCCTAACATGTAATATTAACCTATAAAATTATTTTAATTCACTAAAAGTCTCAAATTATATTTATTTTGGTACTTATAATATCAATTATTTTAATTTTTCACTATTATGGTAATTACTGCATCATCATTGTGTCATAAATAAATTAAATTATTTAATGTCTAAAATTAATAAATAAAATTATCATTATGTAGGAAATCATTTTAGATTTATAATTAATATTTATAGTCGAAAATCCAACATATATAACCCTTTGTAAAAATTGTTTTTCTAAAAGATATATGCTTTTTTCATTTTTGTATTTATTTTAACTTAATTAAAATAATGTGTCCCTATCACCTACAAGTGGCTCCATGGGGTCCCAAAATCGACCCAAAGATTTCCATGGTCGTACATGTATCCACTAATAAGGTTAGGACACGTTTTAGGGTAATTTATCATTATTATAATATTATTTTTTACCCTTATTTACCGGATTTACCCTTTAACCATGGTAAATAAAATATTTACCGAAGTAATTATTCAAAATGTCTAAAAATAAAATTTACCTATTTACACAATTTGGACTTCCTGATTCCAAATATAAAATCCATTTTTCCAAATTCAAGACACAGAAGTGGCAGAAATTAATTTTAAATTAATTCCCGCTGTCAAAACAAAAAACATGTTTTTAAGATATAATAACTATCAAAAGATTGATACTTGTTTATGTCTGGTTTAATTGTGAAATTATGTCCAATGACCAAAATTATATTAAATGGTAAAAATATATTCTAAATATACTTTAAAACCACTCAAATTCATAATTTATCACTATTAATCATTTTAATTAAAAAAGTTGTTTTTAATTAAAATTTAGTAATTTTCACTATTCATCAAAATATTAAAGTTATCCGAAAAGTACCAAAATCTCACCTTAGGCTAAATTCGATACTCCGAATCCAAAAATGAAGTCCATTTTGAGAGATAAAATTTCTAAAATTTTAAAAAATAGGTATTACTATTCATAACAGCTAGTTTGATCGGTTGTGGTGCGTGTTAGAACTCGATGTTGCGTACAACACACGCTATTGCATTATTCAAAGAGAAGCGTACCATAGAAGCTTGGGCTGTTACATTCTCCCCTCCTTCAAATAATTTTGTCCTAGAAATTTCTAGAATACTACCACCTAAAAAGACTCAGGTGGTTGTTCATCATAAGTTCCTCAAGTTCCAGTGTTGCCTCTTCCATCTTATGGTTTCTCCACAAGACTTTTACCAGACGAGTCGTCTGGTTTCTTAGTACTTATTCTCCCGTATCAAGAATCTTGACGGGTTCTTCGCAATAAGAAAGATCGGGTTCCAGTTCTAATTCCTCATAGGTGAGTACATGCGTTGGGTCAGGCATGTATTTCCTCAATAGAGATATGTGGAACACATCATAAACTTTGGAGAGACTTGGCGGCATTGCCAATTGGTAAACTACAACCCCAATTCGTTCTAGAATTTCGAAAGGTACGTTGTACCAAGGACTCAATTTACCTTTCTTACCAAAATGTATGACTCCCTTCCATGGAGATACCTTCAAGAAAACATGATCACCGACTTGAAATTCCAAATCCTTCCTTCGATTATCAGCATAGCTCTTCTGCCTACTTTGAGCTGCTTTGATATGGTTTTGGATTACCTTCACCTTTTCCATCATTTCGTCCACCAGTTCTAGGCCTACAAGTTTTCTTTCACCAATGTCATCCCAACAGGTTGGTGTGCGACATCTCTTTCCGTATAACACTTCATATGGTGCAATATGAATACTCGAATGGAAGCTATTGTTATAGGAATATTCTACCAGAGGTAAATATTGATCCCACATACCTTGAAAGTCAAGTGGGTAGGATCTCAACATGTCTTCTAAGTTTTTAATAGTTCGTTCTGATTGTCTATCTATTTGAGGGTGGTAGGTAGTTCTCAAATGAAGTTCAGTATCCAAGGCTTTCTGAAGACTTTTCCTAAATCTTGAAGTAAAACGGGGATCACGATCAGAAACAATCGATAGGGGTACTCCATGAAGTCTCACAACATCATCAATATATAGTCTTTCTAGACGTTCCAGTGGTAGATCTTCTCTTATAGAATGAAAATGTGCTGACATGGTAAGATGATCAACAATAACCCATATTGCATCATTCCTTCTAGGAGTCTTTGGTAGCCCCATGACAAAGTCCATCGTAATATTATCCCATTTCCACTCAGGTATGGAAGAGGTTGCAATACTCCACCAGGTTGTTGCCTTCCAGCTTTCACTTGTTGACAAACCATATATCTTGACACAAAATCAGCAATCTCCCTCTTCATGTTGTCCCACCAAAAATGTTCCTTCAAATCTCTATACATTTTGTTGCTCCTAGGGTGTATAGAGAAATTGGAACTATGGGAATCATCAATCAATTCCCTTTTTAGATCAGGTATATCTGGAACACAAAGTCTCTTCCCAAATTTCAAAATTTCATCTTCATACACAAAGTCTCTCAATATCCCATCATTCACAACTTTAATCTTCTTTTGAAATTCTTCATCATCGGTCTGAGAACTCTTAATACATTCTAGTAAAGATGGTTTGGAAACCATTTGAAAAAGAACTGATGTTTCACCTTCCATGGTTATTCCCATGTCCATCTTCACTAGATCCATGAAAATTGGATCCCTTTCAATTCTCATATTGTTCAAAACTCCATGGTATTTTCTGATCAAAGCATCTGCCACCTTGTTTTCCTTCCCCAGGTGGTAGTGTATCATGCAATAATAATACTTGAGTAATTTAAGACATCTCCTTTTCCTCATGTTGAGTTCTATTTGTGAGAAAATATACTTCAAACTCTTGTGATCAGTATAAATCTCACATTTTTTACCATAGAGGTAGTGCCTCCATATCTTCAAAGCAAAGATCACAACAGCTAACTCGAGATCATGAGTAGGATAGTTTTTTTTATGAATTTTCAACTATCGTGATGCATAGGCAATAACACTATCATTCTTCATAAGGACACAACCAAGTCCTTTCTTCGATGCATCACTATAAATAACGAACCCATCATTCCCCCGATGGTATAGTCAATATAAGAGCATTGACTAATCTTCTCTTCAATTCTTTGAAACATTCTTCACACTCTTTCGTCCAAACAAATTTAACCCATTTATGTGTGATCTTCATTAATGGGTTTTCCAATCGGGAAAAATTATGGACGAAACGTTGATAATAACCTGCCAAACCAATAAAACTGTGTACCTCAGTTATACTCGTAGGTGCTGGCCATTATTGGATTGCCTTGGTCTTTAAAGGATCAACATAGATTCCATATTTAGAGACAATATGGACAGGAAAAGATATCTCCTGAATCTAGAATTCACACTTGCTAAACTTCCCATATAATTCATGTCTTCTCAGAGTCCTCGGGATAATGCCCAAGTTATTTTCATGATCTTCGTAGCTTTTAAAGTATACCAAGATATCATCAATAAATACTACCACAAATTCATCGAGATATTCCTTGAAAACTATATTCATCAGATCAATGAATACAGAGGGTGCATTAGTCAATCCAAAAGGCATTACTGTAAACTCATAATGCCCGTACCTAGTTTGAAATGCTATCTTTGGAATGTCTTCCTTCTTCACACACAACTGATGGTATCCAGATCGAAGGTCAATCTTTGAAAAGTATTGAGCTCCATGTAGTTGGTCAAATAAATTATCAATGCGAGGTAGGGGATACATGTTCTTTATTGTTATAGCATTGATCTCCCTGTAGTCGATACATAACCTCATAGATCCATCTTTATTTTTAACAAAAAGAACAGGGGCTCCGCATGGAGAAACACTAGGGTGAATAAATCCCTTATTACTCAATTCCTCTAGTTGTTTCTTTAGTTCAACTAATTCTACAGTGGCCATTCTACAAGGGGTCTTTGAGATAGGCCTTGATCCAGGAATTAAATCAATGGAAAACTCAACTTCTCGTTCTGGAGGATGTCCAGGTAAATCTTCCGGAAACACATCTACATATTCTTTCTCAACAGGTACATCCTCTATTTGAACATTCATTTACTCACCCACTGTAATTTCATCCTCTTCCTCCCCAATAATTGAATTTAAATGAGCTACTGGGGGTGGATCTAGAAAAGAATTAGGTGGTGATGATTCTTCTCTAAAGATAAGGTGTTCCTTATCATCATCATCAAAAATCGTGACCTCCTTCTTCTTACAATAAATCTTCTCGTCATAGTCCGAAATCTAATCCATACCAAGGATTATATCAAAGTCAATCATAGGTATGACTATGAGATCAGTGGATAAAGATCATTTATGTGCTCTAATGGGGAATGATTCACAAAACTTTGTTGCAATGATACTTCCCTTAGGAGTTATGACTGACAACTCCCTTGTTAAATCAAATTGAAAATATCTAATTTTCTTAGAAAACTGGGAAGATATGAAACAATGTGATGATCCAGAATAAAATAATGCATTTTCTAAACTTGAGGAAACCATTAAATTACCTGCCAACACATCTTTCGGAGCTTCTACCTCAGCAGTAGTGATATTATAAGCTTGGCCTTGATCCCTTGTCCTTTTCTGAGGTAAGTTCCACTAACTCTTAGGACATTCATTTGCATAATGTCCCATATCCTTGCAATTGTAGCACTGAACATTGGTAGCTTCCTTCTTCCCTTTGCAATCACGAGCTTGGTGGCCTTTTTCACCACACTTGTAACAGACACCCATTCCATTCAAGCAAGTATCAGGGTGTTTCTTACCATATTTACCACAGGATGGATATTCAACCTTTCCCTTCTTCCCCTTATTTCCATTCCCAGATTGATCAACAGATCTCTTCTTCTCTTTCTTTTCATTGAAGTCATAAGACTTAGATAATTCCTTTTCTCTCTTGGTAGCACATGTGACAATGTCTTCGTACGATGAGAAGTATTTTGAGACTAATGCTCAACAGAGAAATGGTTTTAACCCATCAAAGAAACGATAAATATTACTTTTTGGGTTACGTATATAATCTCCAGCATACCTTTCTAACCTTGTAAAGTTTGCCTCATACTTTGGGACATTCTCATCCTCCTTCTGTCTCAGAATCCGAAATTGCCTTTCCATATCTGCTCGATGGTCACGATGAAAGTATTTTTCTAAAAACATATCTTTGAACTCCCTCCATTCCATATTTGATACTTCATCATCTTCCTTCATGTTTTGAATCAATGACCACTATTTATCAGCATCTCCAGTGAGGCGGTAAACTTCCATGATATCGTTTTCCCTTTCACTACTTCCCAAAGCCTGAAATATTTTCTATAGGGAACTTATCCATTTCTCAACTACCAATGGATTTGTACTCCCATTGAACATTGGTGGTTGTTGCCTAATGAAGCGATCTAACATTGATCCTCCATGATGCAGATCAGGGTGCTCCATACGGGCAAGGTTATTATTCATAACCTAAGTGAGTTTTCCCAGTATAATGATTAGATGATCAACACCAGTTGCATCACTATCTCCACTATAATTATCTTGAGCAGGAGGGAAATCCCCACATGGAGTGCGTGTATTGATATGGTTTCCATTCCTTCCACTAAGCAACATTTCTAAACAGTGGCTTAAGCTAGATCAGTTTATGAATGAATATACATAATTCCATACTTGTAAACACTTAACATAAATTGAACTATTTATGGATATAATCCATAATCATAAAAAAAATTGTTTTCTTTGAGGAAGTATATACTCATAAACTCTTCATAATGGATTGTAAAGAAAATGAGAATTATCCTAAGAATATCCCCCGGGAGTGTCATAACCAAGAGTGCAGCAAGGCCCGTTGTCGTGAACCAGTTCACGTTCGAGTCTTGATCAAAGCGGTGTTTTTGGGTTTTACCCCTAGGTACATCTATGCCAGAGCCACCTCTACCTTCTCGTATCCAGACAGGGATGTATTGCTCAGAAAACTCACAAAATCTCTACAATACCAAAATTCTAGAAAGTTTTTCTATACTAATCCTCAAAGTCCTTCTTAGGTCTATGTGCTCTAATCAGAGTTTATCTAAATCTACCTTCTAAGGTTTGTACTAAACTTTCTATGATACCAACTGTAATGCCCCGACCCCTGTTACCTAGAGTCGGTGCATTATTACATAGCATTTTCATGATCACAAGAAAGATCATATCTCGAATGAACGATTCGTTTACTAGCCTTGGAAACACTAGATATATTCATAAAGTTTTACATTACATCATAAAGTGAAAAACTAATAAAACAACATATTGTCTCCATAGTCCACACTATTATCCCCTCATAATATCCCTGTAGGTCATTCATTATTTACTTTTTCACATCCTGGGAAAAATAAAACATAGAAAAGGGGTGAGCACAAATTCCCAGTAAGGATAACAAAATAGGAGAAACTTTCATAAATAAGAATAAACATTTAAGGCAATGTATAACTAATAAAAAAGCCTGTTAAACTTGAACTTCAACAAAGTATGGAAAAAATAAAATGAAATAATTCCATTTACTTATTCACATGGATATTCTACTAATCGAATAATCACATGCAATATCAATAACCACTTTCATAATGATGGAATGCATAATCCCAGACTATCATAACCACATAGCCAAGGCCTCGTGCCAAGAATACAAATAAGATTTTGTCAAGTCCTTGTGCCAAGACACTAGTTTGTCTCATGAGACATCCCGATGCAACGAGGAGCTAAATAGGGGTCCACCCGTCACATATTAAGTCCAATGCATTCCCATATGAAAAGGTTTAAACATAACATAAACATTCGTATTAAAACTAGCATACGAAATGTCAATAATTTCTCCATAAACCATGAATGGTATAAAAATAACACATCCACAGTAAAAAATTTCACAAAACCTTCAATACAATATAGATGTTTTGTATCATAATAAATCAACTTCAAATAAGCGTAAAATCCATCAATGGATGTTGACATAGATGAAATCAAAACTCTTTTTAGAGAAATATATCTTTCTATTCTGAAATCATTTAAGATTCATATATTTATAAAAAAAATTTCTTTGAAAATATTCTTATAATCTTTTAAGGGAAGGTTCGACGATTTTATAACGACGGAATATAGCTGCACCCGCCGTATAAGTTAAAAAACATTCTTACCTTAATTCTGTCGAAAAGGTTAAAAAGCACCTTATTTGGAAAACGACGAAAAGATTCCTTTATAAACCTCTTATAAAAAGTCAAAAAAGGGTATAAATGACTTTAACCCATATTCTTGTAAATAGTAAAAAAATTTTAAAATACATTTTTAAGAAACATGGATGTGGATGATAAAGAGATCCCAGTAGATTATTACGTATAAACACCCTCGGATAATGAAGAGATTGTGAAATAAACCCTTACCTTGTACTTTTCCTTGGTTGGGGTAGGTTAACCTCCTGTATAATGGTGAAATAATTTTTTTTAAATTAAACAAGAATCATATACATTAATATGATATCATATATGATCTTTTAACATTGATTTGTTAATAATATCTTACTATTATCGTTGTTTCGGGTCTTAACTTACTCATTTTCTTTTATATGTTTTGTTACGTAAGCCATGTTTGTCATGGATAGGTTGTATCTTAATCATTTACAGAATGATATCAAGTCCTTATATACTATTATTAATCATCAAATGAGAATTATACTTGAATGGATACGATGGAGAATGAAGCTCATAGCGTTCGTGGAGACGGTAGTCCGTACGTGCACGCGAGCGACAATATCATTATTTTGATATTAAAATAATATATAATTGGATGGTATATCATATATAAAGAATCATTATCATGTTATATTTATTATTTACATGAATTAAAAATTATTATTATACCCATCCAAATAATAATATATTGAATAACAATTACACCACGACGTGGAGACGGTAAGCCATACGTACGCACGTATGGTGACATGTCATTCAAAGGATGGATATAATACTGAATATGGTTGTACCATATTTATAATAATATTACAGTATATAGAAGATACTGGATTCATTATTTTATAATGGGAATAACAAATAAAGAAGAAGTGGAAGAAGAAAGGAACTTGAAAAAGGGTGGTGAAATTATTACCTCTTCTTTGGGTTCTTCCTTTTGATTTGATCAAAAGGGCTCTTTAGGTTGGATTTATGACTTAAGGAAGGACTCTAGGATGAAGTGAGGGAAGTTGAGAGATTATTTGGGTAGGGTTTGGCCGAACCAAAAGGCTTTGAAGGTGTGAATTAATGAGAAGGAGGAGTTCCCTTTTATAAGAGGGGTGAGGGGCACCTTTGGAAAATTTAGAAATATTATTTTATAATAAATTAATATTCAGTTTCTAATGGCTCCAAAGTGGATTATTTAAAGTTTTTGGTGGGGAGAGTTCTAAAACCACTCAAACAATAGGATTTATATAGGTTTGGGTCATTATACTAACCTTATCTTTAAGTATTAACTCTTAGTTAATTAGTTTCACTTTTACAATGTCTCTTTGTATTTTTATATTATATGGTTAATAAACTTACTATATACATTCAAGAGACCCCCAAGTGGTCCATTAATGATACACCTATCATGATATAAGTATCTTGGAAAATCCTTATATTTTTAGGAATTTATCATCAATTAATAATATAATATATTTTTTAAAAACTCTTTTATGTCAATTTTGACACTATTCAATATTTGATTTTTGAAAAAAATTGTCACAGATTTATTACTTCGAAAAAAGTTAATTAAATCATTACTAACATGTCATATTAACCTATAAAATTAGTTTAATTTATTAAAAGGTTCAAATTATATTTATTTGGGTATTTATAATATCAATTATTTTAATTTCTCACTATTATGGTAATTACTGCATCATCATTGTGTCATAAATAAAATAAATTATTTAATGTCTAAAAATTATAAATAAAATATAATTATGTAGTAAATATTCTTATATTTCTAATTAATATTTATAGTCGAAAATCCAACATATATAACCCTTTGTAAAAATTGTTTTTCTAAAAGATATATGCTTTTGTCATTTTTGTATTTATTTTAACTTAATTAAAATAATGTGTCCCTATCACCTACAAGTGGCTCCATGGGGTCCCAAAATCGACTAAAATATTCCCATGGTCGGAC
The DNA here is from genome assembly GCA_963277665.1 of Viscum album. Taxonomy (NCBI): domain Eukaryota; kingdom Viridiplantae; phylum Streptophyta; class Magnoliopsida; order Santalales; family Viscaceae; genus Viscum; species Viscum album. The sequence goes on from OY728166.1 coordinate 308,473,401, forward strand.
ATGTATCTACAAATAAGGTTAGCACACGTTTTACGGTAATTTAGTATTATTATAGTATTATTTTTTAACCCTTATTTACCAGATTTACCCTTTAACCATGGTAAATAAAATATTTACCGAAGTAATTATTCAAAATGTCTAAAAAAAATTTACCTATTTACACACTTTGGACATCCTGATTCCAAATATGGAATCCATTTTTCCAAATTCAAAACACAGAAGTGGCATAAATTAATTAAAAATTAATTCCCGCTGTCAAAACAAAAAACGTGTTTTTAAGATATAATAACTATCAAAAGATTGATACTTGTTTATGTCTGGTTTAAATTTGAAATTATGTCCAGCCTCCAAAATTTTATTAAATGGTAAAAATATATTATAAATATACTTTAAAACCACTCAAATTCATAATTTATCACTATTAATTATTTTGATTAAAAAAGTTGTTTTTAATTAAAATTTAGTAATTTTCACTATTCATCAAAATATTAAAGTTATCCGAAAAGTACCAAAATTTCACCTTAGGCAAAATTCGATACTCCGAATACAAAAATGAATTCCATTTTGAGATATAAAATTTCTAAAATTTTAAAAAGTAGGTATTACTATTCATAACGGCTAGTTTGATCGGTTGTGGTGCGTGTTAGAACTCAATGTTGCGTACAACACACGCTATTGCATTATTCAAAGAGAAGTGTAGCATAGAAGATTTGGGTGTAACAATTATCTACTGGGACCTCTTTATCATCAACATCCATGTTTAATAAAAATGTAGTTCAAAACATTCTTACTATTTTACATAATATTGGATAAAGTCATTTATACCCTTGTTTGACTTTTTATAAGAACTTTATAAAGGAATCTTTCCGTCGTTTTCCAAACAAGGTCCTTTTTAACCTTTTTGACAGAATTAAGGTAAGAATGTTTTTTTAACTTATACGGTAGGTGCATCTATTTACATCCGTTATAAAATCATCGAAACTTCCCAAATAAGATTATAAGGATATTTTCAAAGTAAATGTTTTATTTTATAATTATGTGACTTTTAAATGATTTCAAAAAAAAAGATATTTCTCTCAAATAGTTTTTAATTCATCTATGTCAACATCCTTTGATGGATTTTAAGTTTATTTGAAGTCAATTTATTATGATACAACACTTCCATACTGTATTAAAGGTTTTGTGATATGTTTCACTATGGATGTTCTATTTTTATACCATTCGTGGTTTATGGTTAAAGTGTTGACATTTCATATGCTTGTTTTAATACGAATGTTTATGATATGTTTAAACCTTTTCATATGAGGAATGTATTGGACTTAGTAAGTGACGGGTGGAGCCCACTATAGATCCTCGATGCATCGGTATGTCTCATGAGACAACTAGACATGGAATTGGCCGAGGCCCTTACCCAATTTTGATTTATGGTTTTGGACGAGGCCTTAATCATTTTTAGACGTATTGGACGAGGACTTGACAAATTGTTTCAGAATGTCTGGAATTATACATTCCTTCATTATGGATATAATATTTATGGTTCATATTGTCATTTGACTAGTAGAATACCCATGATTATGTTTTATTATGGCATTATTTACTCAGCTCATATTCTTTCCACAAAATTATGCATGTTTATTAGAGGTAAAGGCTTGTGGTTTCAATTATTTACTATGCTTAATATTTATGTAATTTTTCGTTGTATTACTTACCCTTACTGAGCATTTGAGGTCATCCATTTCTTATTTTTAATTTTCCCAGGATATGAAGAAGTTATTTATGAGTGACCTAGAGAAATAATCTAGTAGGCTTGGATGTTTCTAATGAAATATATTTTTGTTGTATTTCTCTTCAAGATGTAAAGTTGAACATATGTATGAATCTTGTTTCCAATAATAATAAACTGATCAGTCTTTCGAGACATGATTTCCTTTTGATCATGCCAATTTTATGTAATAATGCACCGACTCTAGGTAACTAGGGTCGGGGCATTACAATCTCACCCAGTTAGCATAATGGGTTCTAAATCTCTAGAGACACTAAAATAATATGGCCTTGGGCATCTATTTATGTCATATATCAAGTATTACACAAATGTAATATAATTTATATTTATTTCATGTGTGGGTCTTTACAAAAACATCTTAAAACATGAATCATAACATAACCCTTGGAAAAAATGGGTTTCATAAACATTTCATCAATTCATCATGTAATAACTCATCCTAAATGAATGGGTTTCATAAACATCATATAATCATTATCATAAACCATCTAGAAAAACTATAATTATTGTATCATTGGATCATATCCCTAGTAAATAATTTATAAAATCAGGTTTTATTTTCATTGATGAATATATATACCATTAAAATATATTTAAAACCTTCTTGATAAAAATACCCTCTCAACTGTATAAATCACTTTTTGTAATCATAAAAAACATCAAAAAATTAAGGAAAACATTTTATTTAAAAACAAACTTAAATATTTATCAAAAAAAAGCTTCACATAATTTAGTGTTCATGTTGGGGTTAAATACTATTCATTCCATATACATTAAAATAAACATTAATTTCAAAATTTTGTAAAAAAATAAAAAAATATATACCTTATTCATAAAATGACAAAAAGATTCCTTTTAAACAATTTTGAAAAAAAAAAGATTAAACATGAGTAAATTTCATTTTATAAAATCCATTTATAGTGGTAAAAACATTATTGAAAAAAATAGAAAATGTGTATATTTAATTGAGAGGGTTTTTTAATAAATAAAAGGATAACATCGGTTTTCCTTACAAATGTTTTTTTCTATAGGGTACTTTAAGGTAGGAAATTGAATGGAAAACATGTATTCAAAATAAATTACAAGAGGATATAAAATTTAATCAGATAATTAAGAGATATATCATAATATTTAATCATTATAAACTTCAAAATAAATAATCTTGATATATAATGATATTTTAACATTAATCACTTAACTCGATTTCCCATTGTATCAAAAGAACTCCAACCTCCTCTTCCTTGAATTAACTTCATTATATCTCTTCCTAATGACCCTTGAGTTTTATTTAGGGAATACCAAAACCTATAAAATGTCTATAGGTGATTTTATAAGGGATTTTGGTAGGTTTTTCTGAGCTAGAAGGCCTAAAGGTTTGTAAAGAAGTTATGGAGGAGGTTTCCTTTAATAATTGAGGTGAGGGACAATTTTATAATTTATCAAAATATTTAATTATAATAAATTCATTATCTATAAAAATCACAAAAAATGGATAGGGATTCAAAGTTATGATAATATATTGTTGTAATCTCATCAACCAAAATAATCTATACAAGTTTTGGTGTCATTTTAAACATTGTCTTTTTTATTAACCCTTGGTTAACCAATTTTAATTCTAACTATGGTAATGAATTTTCAAAATTAAAGTGTTTAAATTTTTAATTATAAGGTTAAAATTGGACCTTAAATAGATAAATAATGACATTTTTCACCATATCATATCCAACTTTTCACGTTTTAATACTTGAATGATTCTTAAATAATTTAATTAACTATTATTTTTATAAAATATGATTATTGTAAATTTTGACACTATTAATTTAATTTGAATTAAAAGATATAAATACATTGTTGGAAATCAAAAATAATATTTAAAAACACTAATATGTCATATTCACCAATAAAATTTTGTAAAAATAATAACTTACTCAAAATATATCACTTTTAAGATATTTTATTTCATTTACTTTATTTTTTCCAAAAATTTAATAAGTATTTCTTTGGCATTGTGTAAGAATTTAAGTTAATTATATAATACCTAAATATTAATAAATTAAAATCAATAATATAATATCATTATTCATAAAATTATTATTAATATTTTTTCATAACTAGTTATTTTTACTATGTGAAAACCTATTGGATATTTAAAACTAAAAGAGTGACATATTTTATCTTTCTTTGATTTAAATAATATATAAGTAACTTTCATGAACAATTATCCATTGAACAAATCAATTTTAATACTATGGTGATAAGTTTAAAATTTAATTTGATAAATAATAATTATGATGAAAATTTATGGATTTATCACTTAGCTTTGAACTAGATTAAAATAATTTACCATTTTCTGAGGTGATAAATATCATCAGGGTTAAATTTATATTAGTCGAAAATAAAAGAGAACTATTTACAAAATTTTAACCACAAGATTATAAATATAGAAAAAAATTTATCAAATTCAATAAATATAATTAGAAAAAATCAATTTTATATATAAAATGCTAAATGTGATGAAATCCGCTTTTTAGAAAAATACATTTTTAAAAATAAAACATGGTTTATTAATATCCCATTCATAGAAAAATATTAAAATAATATTACAACATTTAATTTAATATATAATATATATAAATTTCATGAAAATAATTATCCAAATGTGAATAATTTAATTTGTTATGATAAAAATACATTACGTGGACAAAAATAGTTTTTCAGAAAAATATTTCACTTTTCTTTCAAATGATTTTTTTTTCATTTATAATAATTTTTTAAACCATGAATTAATCTTATACATATGTAAGAATAAATTTTTCGTAATTATATTAGTCTTATCCATACTCTCTAATCCAGATGCTTGGTGATAATTTTCCCTTTGAATAATTATATTTTTAATATTTCATCACTATTCATTTAAACTCAGTGTTTATTGTAACAAAATATATAAAAGAAATTAAATTTATGTAAAAAATATATTTCCTAAAATTTTAGGGTGTTGCGCATGGATAAAGAGAAAATATATGGTAGGTTCTTTCATAGTCATTTTGGTGTTCACACATAAACATGAACGTAGGATGTAAAGACTAAGCCATGGAGCAATGATGTGGAGGAGAGGTGGAGGTAAATAGAAGAAGACCACATTACTCACATATACCAAGTATGGAGTTTGTGTTTATTTATTAAGTGGAGGAATGATTAGTGGTATATAAATATATGAACTCTATTCTATGAGGTATTATTACTCTATTTAAAAATATAAGCTTATAACTTGAGTGGATCTATGAGATCGATTTGAGCCATTCGATCTTGACTGACGTCATCTTCTACCATAATCCATCATAGGGATACTATATTCTATAATATTCAATTTTAAATGTCTAATGATAAAAATATTAATTTATTTGAATTATGGATATTTTTTTAGTTTTATACGCCTTTTCATATGGATTTCAATACCATTAAAGGAAACTTAGATCACATTAGGAGCTCAAAGTTGAACATGTGATTTCTTCATGTTGAGCAATGGGAAATATCATGCTCATGTGATTATGTTGTAAAGTAAAATTGAAACATTGAAATAATTTTTATGATGAATCTAAATGAATATGAATGATGAATTTAATATGGCTTTTCAAAAAAAATTATTCTCTAGATGTTCGATGGTTATTTTTTGAAGCCACATTACATGAGGTGGGTTGGTGCTCACAAACATAAGGCAGTATGTGTTGAGTTTGAATCATTGGATTAGTTTAGTGGTTATTGCCTATAATAGCGCAAATATTTTCATTTATAGGTATGATATGATTTATATTTTGATAAAGGAATATATAGAGAAATAGGAGAAGCACGCTCATTGATTTTCCCATGTAAATTGAGATATCCAGTTATATTCTCATTCAATTCCTATCAAGTGATATGGTTAATAAGAACCATGTAGTGTCTTAGTATTATTACATGAAGTGTTTTGGACCTATTTTTTATCACAAATAATAATAAAGATACACATATTTGAGATGAATTAACAAGAAGAAAAAATATTTCATCCATTATTATATGAGCATCACATATAGTGTGTAGAGTTTGTGTGTGTTTTGACGTAGTGTTATGTGAAGTGATATAATACTGAGAACTATTTTTTGCATGAAAATTGTGAGTATATAAAAATATAATAATTAGAGAAAATTTGTAATTGTAACATCTATAATTTCTTTTGTATGTATTCTTTTATTTATTTTTGACCTAATATTTTTATCTTTTCTTTATTGGGTGTTTTTTATGGAAAATTTAAATTTACGGACCAACAAATGATAGTTCATGGTTAGTAGTAATTGTGTGTCATCCCAGAATAAACTATGCACCAATACCAGTGGGTCTGTATATGGTGAATGATCGGCCGCATAGGAATAAATCCTCCCCTAGAAACCATGCATCCTCATTCCTCTTTGGTTAGAGGGGGGACACAATTTCCACATGGTTTGAAAAATTATCTAGACAAACTATTCAGCATTCCCATAACCGTAAAATGTGAAATTTTCTAAACTACCCTCCACCTTTTTAACCTTAATCCTCCTAAACTCCCCCACTCGGGATTCTCATCCCTAGGAATGCCACCATCTTTCTCCCATCTCCCATGGGATTCAATCCTTTTGTGGATTTGGTGTGAATCCTTTAAGAAACTCCATGTAAGCTCATTAGTTATATTTTTTCCTCATCTTCTTGTCCCCCCTTACTTTTTATTGGGTTATATATTCTCCAATGGTCTTGGTTAACCCATATTTATTGTAATCTAGTTCTTTTGAGTAGAATCAAAATTGATATGGTTTGACTTTTCCATTATAGGGTCCCCTTATGGTGTGGTTGTGGTTTTCAACCAGATTCCAGAAGTTTCCAAGATTGAGGTAGGTGATTACAAGTTGTAACATTGTAGAAGGATTTTATTATGCTTTAAATTATTTCAAAATTGGCTCAATGGATTGTGTGAGTGGTGTGAAACTTGTTTTCAAATGGTTTTACTGTTCATATTTTTTGAAAGAGGTTTTTCCTATGGTAAATGGTGGTTTTAATGTGTGTTTCCATTGTTCTATGTGTAAGTGTAATTAGTGGTTCATGTGATATGGGAAATTTAAATTTATCCTGATGTAATCATAGGTATCTATGTAGGGAATACTAGATCAAGTAATATTGGTTTTTCAGAATGGTTCAGGCACAGTTCCCCCAATCAACATTGACATTAAAAACCTAATTAAACATATGAATATGGTTAGATACCACTAGACCTTGGGAAGTATTCCCCTCTATTGTATTATGTATGTGGAATCTTGGGGTTTTGGGTTACTATTTTCATAAGGTATAAGTATCCTAGGACCCCACTAACCCTATATCATTAGGGATTACCCTAGTTTCTCATGTTATGTTATTATTATCATTTGTCTTGTTGGCATTTTTCTTTCATTTTTAAGTTGCAATCATGTTTTCTTTAAAAAAGATTCTTTTATTTCCCCTTGTCTTCTTTATTCTCTTTGTTTTCCTTATTTACTTTGTCTCTTATCCCCTTGAATAAATAGTATTTAATGATTATGGTAGTGATTGTGGATCTGGTTTATAGTGGTCCCACTTCTTTTGGGTGTCGGTGTATGTGGCATGAGTGTGTTGTCCCTCTAGTTTCATTGAGAATTGTGGTTTAGTTAGTTCCCCTCCGCATTTTGGTATTTTGGTTTAGGTTAAAATGTAAAAAAAATTAACTTATGATAGTTGTATCTCTTTCGTTTATGGTTATTTCGTAATGATTTTATTGGTTATTGTTAGTTTTTTATGGTTTTCTCATATCGTAGAAATCATTTTCAAATGTAATGTTTGTTTCCTATGCATTAGTTTCCATCCTATGGGGATTAGAAATGCCTTTTGGGCCTTTCCATGGGTCGGGTTGGGTGTTGGATTAGATGGTATACCATATTGGTTCATGATAAAATGGTATCATATCATGGTTTCACTCATTCTTCGGGTCATGATATTGGGGATGGTTTGGATTTAAAATAGTTAGGATAGTTGGGGCTTGGGGTTCTTGTTGTGAGTGGGGTGTCTGTCCAACACACCTCGTGACAAGCCTTGAGTCGCCATGGGATGTTTGGGATATGGTTTGATTCATCCTCTAGGTGAGAAAAATAGGCCTTAGCCTATGCATGGACATTGAGTGGGTGTGTATTGGTTGGAATTATTATTGTGCATTCAGTTTTTGGTTTTGTTTTGTAAATATGCTTAAAGGTAGGTGTTTCTAAAAAATTTTAGGATAGTGTATTGATCATTTTCATCATGTTTATTAAAGGTTGTAGTAGTATTCCTCCCAAAATAGTTATTGTAAAAATGTGGGAAGAGTATTTAGAGTGTTCTACCTAAATATTATATTAGAGACTAATGGAAGTTATGGTTTGGGTTGTCTAAGAATTGGATTAGGGAATGAGATTTGGTCCCTCTTGTGTTAGGGGAAGATGAACAAGGTACTAAAAAGGAAAATTCTCAAGAGTTCATCAAGAACTATACTCGTTACTTTTAGGGTATCATTTACCCCTAGTATATGGAGGATTATATTTAAAATAATGAAATTATGTTTGGGTTTCTTGATACAACTCATGCAGTTGAGGTGAAACGTGCTTTTTTCTTATTGGAAGTCCTCATCGGAGGTGGTTGGACTCAGTTGTTCAGGATGGGAAAAATGAGAAAATGTTCTGGAAGTATTTCAAGATCATTTTTTTGAGAATTTTTACCTGAGACCTTTTAATTTTCTAATAACCACAATTTGTTGGAGATCCACCAGGGGTTGGACCTTGTTGGAGTTTTCCATCCATTTTTTCAAATTGGTTTGGTTCACAAAAAAGTGGTTTCTAGTGAGAAGTTGAAGGCTAAATGGTTCGATATGGGAATGTGGACATACATTCAATCCCAATAGTTTTATTCAAGTTAAAGACTTATGCTAAGTTATTGGACCATGCCCTAATGGTGGAGATTGATCAAAGTGGTTAATCTATTTTCTCTGGAGCTATTTTTGTAGTGGGATAGTGTTGTGGTGTTTTGTCTAAGAAGGAGAAGAATCGAGATTAGTAGAAAATTATGGTAGATGGTAGCTCAGTCCATCCTTCCAGTCCTCCAATATTTTTAGCCTCGGATTTTGGATTATTCTTGTGCCATCAATGTAGAAGGTCGGGGCAAATGTGGTCAGTGTGTTTATCCCCGCCTAAACCTTTCCAACAGTGCGGGAATATGGGGAAACTGTAATAGTTTTTCAATGTGAAACTCCCATATATTAGTGGTGAGGGATCTATATCCTCCAAATTAATTGTATCCATGTTAGAGCCACCCATGATAGTGGGTTCTCAATTTTGAGTTCATAACGGCAGGCCTAAATCTACTTCTGGATAGATTCAGTTCAAGGAAGAGTTGTAGGTCAGACCTCGTCCCCAGTATTAAGAAGAGATGATTCACCATCATTTTATGGATTTGATTCCAGTGAAATCAGATGGAGGTCTTAAAATAGTTCAAGGTATGGTTCTTCTTACAACATCCATAGATATTTTCTTATTTGATATGGGTGTTTCTAGTACTTTAATTTCTTTGGGTCTTATGGATTTTTTGAAATTTCTGACCGAGCTTATTCCTTATGGGATGGATTTGGAAAAACCACTTGGTAAGAAGTGAGAGTAGGGTTTTAGGTGTCCATCATGCACACTAATTATTTCAGGGGTCGAGTTAAAGTAGGATTTACAAGTCTTTGAAATTGACCAGTTCGATGTCATCCTTAGCATGGATTGGATGGTGCATTTCCAAGTGCACGTCGATTTTTATTGACAATGAGTAAAAATTGTGAAACCTGATAGAAGTAACAAGGTTTTTCAAGGTGAATGGGATCCTCATTCCGAACATTATAGACCTCCACTTTTGAAGTTGGGAAATATTTTTATATAGGTCTCATTTCTCATATTGTCAGATATTATAGGGGTTTTGGGGATGGATTTTTCTCATATGGTGGATAAGTTCCCAGAGTAATTTTCAGATGATATTTAGGGTTTTCTCTAAAGTGGTATGTGTATTTATCCATTGATTTGGCACTATAAACATAGCCGATATCTCTAACCTCATACCTCATGGCCCCCACCATGTTGAGAGAATTAAAGATACAACTGGATGATTTGGAAACCAAAAGTATTGATTTACTCGAGTGCCTCACTATGGGTCTCCCTAATACAGTTTGAAAATAAGTCCAATAGATCTATCCAGTTGTGCATCAATTACCATAAGTTGAATAAGGTGACGTTCAAGATAAAATACCCCTTTCCCTACATTGATGACCACTTTGAATAGATTAAGTTGGTGAGGTGGTTCTCCAAGATCAATTTGTGTTTTCTGTGTATCCAGGTCAGAGTTAGGGAGGTCGGTGTTTCAAATACGGCCTTCTAAAGTACGTATGACCAATTTTAAGTATACTATCATGATATTTTGGGTTCAAAAAATCTTCATCGATCTTCATGTTTCTCATGAATAGGGTGTTCCACAAGTATGTCAATACTTTCATTGTTCTGTTTATTAGAGAAATCTCAGTCTACTCCCAATCCAGGGAAGAGCATGAGAGTAATTTGAGGATCAGTTTGGGAACTCTTAGAGATCAATGTCACTATGCTAATATTTCCAAGTGTACCTTCTGGATCAGGGAGGTAAAGTTTCTATTCCATGTGATTTTGGAACATGAGGTTTTGATGGACCTCAAGAAGATCAAGGCTATGATGTCATGTGAGTAGATGAAGAATTTCTATAGCATCCCACCTTTTTGTAACATAAACTTTTATTTCATTACACAAAACTGAGGATCTTTAAGGTTTAGTGTCTTGGAAACCAGGAACATAAAACATGAAAACATAAAACATTCTTCTTAAACACTTGAAGGGATTCTCCTCATGTTCATCCTAGGTTCATTACTCCATCTCATAACCTAGGGACATACATCAAAAGAAAGGGTGAGTAGAAGGCCCAGTAAGGGAGACAAGAGAAACATTTTACATGTGAACTTGAGATACTTCCATAAGATCATGAAAAGAACTTTAAGGCATGAAAAATAAATCATGAGACATATCATAATAAAAATAAAATTTTTCATAACTTTAAGATGTGGCTACATCATTTAACATAGACAATAATGAACATATCACCAAGGTCCATCCCTAAGGTGTCATTTTAAAATTACCAAGGTTATTCACCAAGATATCGTGAAAATTGTAATCTATAGTGGTTACATCATTACCCAATGCATTGGAGCGCTATCAGGGCGCACCCTTAAATTTTCATTTATTATCATGTGATCCAAATATATCATCATAAAACATTTCATAAATTACCCATATAGCATAAAATAAATGGGTTTCATTTCATAATCATAACGTTTTAAAAACTGCTTTAAAGACATGATCTTTACGACACTTTAAACCCACGGAAGGGGAGAGCGGGTCTCATGTATGTAAATCCCAGAATTTAAAATAGAACATTTTGATATATATGTGAATAACCTTGTAGAAATAAGAACTTTGAGCATTCTCTTTCTAACATAAAATAATTTTGAGAAAAGAGAGGGGCATTTTGAGACGAAAATTCTACAGCATAACGGATATGTTTCGGGGTTTTAGAAAACATTGAAAAGAGAGGGGACACGGGTTCAACATTCATAAATGACCCATAAAATAGTATAGGGGAAGAATAAGAAGGATATATGAATATGGTAATTAAATTTGAAGGAAATACCATTTGAAATTAAAAACATGGAAGGAAGAAAAAAATTAGATTTCTCTTATGAAAATTCGGCAGCCTAATAGCGTCACTTAAACTTCAACAAAAATGATTTGAAAAGATCAAATAGGGTCTCTCATCATGTGAACATAAGAGTTAAGTATGATAGATATAGAGATAATACCCCAACATAAAAAAAGAAATTTGAAAGACTTGACATGAAAGTAGAACTTTGAAAAAAATGAGAAGGGTGAAAGAATCCCCTTAAAAATTCGGCAGCCTAACGGCGTCACTTAAGCTTCAAAAAATGAATTGACAAGATCAAATAGGGTATCTCATCATATTAATATTATATTTCAGTATGATAGATATAGATATCATACCCCAACATAATAAAAATGAATTTGAAAGAATTCACAAGAAAATAGAACTTGAAAATTAGAAAGGTGAAAGAATTCGTTTCAAAAATTTCGGCAGCCTAACGGCGCCACTTAAACATTCATAAAATGAACTGATGAGAGTAATAGGGGGTCTCTCATCATATGAACATAAAAAGGACAGTATAATTAATATAAAATAACATCCTCCAACATAAGAACATGGATAATAAAATAAATGACATAAAAGATATCACTTGAAAAGAAAGAGAGAGGTCGGATCTCTTAACTTAAAATGCAACTCTTAAAACTCAAAGGTTGGGACCTTGAGGGATTGGGGGCACCTTGGGGGGACTCCTTGGGAGGTAAGGAGACCAGAACTTTGTTGAGGATGGTTTTGGAGTCTAAAATATGAGAGTAGGGCTTGGTATTTATAGGGAAAGTGAGGGGACAAGGCATTAATGGCCAAGGGACACCTCAAAAGTGGTTTTCTCAAAAGCATGGGCCCTCCCATGGTACTTCCCATAGAGTTAGGCCACATGGGGACCCCCACACAATAATTCATCCTCTTTAGTCGACCATCCCTTAAAATATCTCATGAAATCATCATGACACAGTTATGATGTCATTAAACATACTGAAACCCTAAAACTGTATTTTTACTATTCACTGAAAATTCAACTTTCTCAGAAAAATCCCAAAATTTCACATTAACCAAATATCAATTCTCTGATTTCAAAAATGAACTCTATTTTATAAAAATAATTTTCTAAATATTTTTAATTCATTTTTTAAATAAACACACTATTCACCGAAAATTCATTTTTTTCAGAAAAATCCCCAAAACTTACCTTAACATAATATCGATGCTCTGAGTTAAAAAATGAAATCCATTTTATAAAAATATTTTTCTAAATATTTTTAATATATTTTTTAATTAAAAAACACTATTCACCCAAAAAAACTAATACTTGAATAATAATTTATGAAACTGTTATTTACCCATTTTATTGAATCTCATTACTTAATCTAGGTGTCTAAATTATATTAAAACTTTCTTTGAGTGAAATTACTAATCCATTTGGTCACATTACTAATCCTAAGCGTAAAATCACTATTCATAGTTTACTATTCATCAAAAATCTAGTTGATCTTATTAGACTCGAAATTTCATACTGAACATAATTGTAGAAGACCATTTTTTGAAAATCATTACACATTTTTATTTATTTAAGGTTTACATAAAAATTTTTAAAATATCCTTTCTCTAAAATTCATCAAAAATATGCATACTATATTTATCCGGGCATTTGAAAATTCATAAACTTCATCATAAGAAGAAATCCCAATTTTTATTTATAACAAAAGATTACACAAGGCAGTTACGGTCTCCTTAAATAGCCCCTTATCACACCAGAATAGGACCTAAGTGTAAGGTGTGCTAAGGTGATAGAATCCGAGGGAGGCTCGACCAACATCGCACGAGTAGTAATTTCTATCAGTTTGAACTTCTCGCGAAGGCGATTCCATTCTAGCTTCACATGATGAAGTTCAGCTTGGGTTTGGTCCAGAGCAAAGCCCAGTGGTGCTACCTCCCTCCCAAGTTCTGTTATATGGGCTTCGATCGGTCCAAGACTACTAGGTGAGGCCATCGAATCTTCTTTCTATATTAATTAACCAAGATTGCTTGTATTTAGAGACAATAGTCAAAATGTTTAGTTTCCAGCGGTCATATTGACCAATGGTCAAATAACAGTCAAACCAAACAGTCTTATTCTGATTATACTCATGTTATCAAATGAAACATTTTTGTTGAGTATAAAAAATAAAATAAAATAACACATAAAATTTGGAAACAAGATTTATTTAAAATTTCCGGTCGTTACAATCTTCCCCCCTTAAGAAATTGCGTCCCCGAAATTTTTAAAATTGGGTTTTGAAATTTTATTGAAAGTCCCACATTGTAAAAGGAGTCAGTAAAACTATTACTTTAAAAGAAAGAAAGGGAAGTACAAAGGTCACCCGAGTTAACCCACACTATGATTCCATGTAGGAAAACATGGACATGGAGGAGAAAACAAAGGGTCAAGTTCTGAGGGAGAGTGATAGAGAACATGATTAGGATAAAGTTAACCATAAGAAAATCCCAAACATATGATGTGTGTAAATGGTCTTTGATTACCTAGTAGGAAACATAAACTGACAACAATTTTGTTTTATGTTTCTTTTCATAATTTTGAGGAATTAATTTACTACATAGAACAAAAACATAAGAAAATATACCTACCTTCATGTAGAGTTTCATCCTTTAATAAGTTTCTACCCAAAAATAATCTTTTCTCTAAATGGTGAGCATTCAAAAACACTTGGTCTCATCAAAACACAAGAATAATCTTCTAGAGAATCACATAATCCACAAAAGATTAACCATCTATTTCATCTATCTTTAAACATTATCCCAAAAACAGAAAGGGTAAGGTAAAACAACTCTTCAAAAATAAATAATCCCATAGGAATGGAAAATACTTTTAAATCTTCAAAGTTCCATGGTACTACCCAGAGTTCATCATATACCATTCCGTAAATAACTATCCTTAAAAATCCTCAAAATAAACCAAACTAAGATTGAAACCCAAATACAAGAAGGATTTGATAACATAGTCTTCCAAGGTATACTTTATCATTCATCTCCAAACAACATCAACCACTCATAACATCTTATAAAAAAAGTAACTAACCTAAACATATTTACCCCAAGATAGGATAATCATTTCCACAAGTAACCTAAATTACTATAATTCCGCCTTAAATTCATCGATTCTTCAAAATATAAGTCAGCATTACTCCTCAATGAAAATACCGTAGTAATCTATTTACCTCGATCATATAGGGTCCCAAAAATAGTGAACGTCTTCCAAAATAATAATCATCTTTTAATCCCCTAATCATCTCTATCATATTAATACAGTAATCATCGCATTTCCTATCACATTGGTTGTTGGGACATGTTCTTCCATTTCCCACCATTAACTAAGATGATAAAGTATAATTAGGGGCTTAAATACTTTTCCAATAATCCTGAAAAGGAAACTTTAAGCATAAAAGGATAAAATTTTAGAATAAAAGTATATCCCAACTTGCGATCCTCTAGGTTCCAATCTAGGTTATCCATGATTGTATATTCTTATGTGAATCTATATTTTATTTTATCTTTGTTCCTTTAATAATGTTTCATACTAAGCTTATGAATTTACCAAAGCATGTCCCCTGGGAGTGTCATAACCAAGAGTGCAGCAAGGCCCGTTTTCGTGTACCAGTTCCATTTCGAGTCTAGCTCAAAGCGGTGTTTTCGGGTTTTACCCCTATATACATCTATGCTAGAGCCACCTCTACCTGCTCGTATCCAGACAGGGATGTATTTTCTTGGCAACCCCTTACTCAATACTCACCAAAATATCTGGAAGATTTCCTATATTTAAACTTTTCTATAGGGTTCTTCCTAAAGTTTTCATATCCTAATTTCCACAAATAACTAAACCATCCTTTTATACCAACTATAGCATCCCACCTTTTTATAACATAAACGTTTATTTCATTACACAAAACTGAGGATCTTTAAGGTTTAGTGTCTTGGAAACCAGGAACATAAAACATTCTTCTTAAACACTTGAAGGGCTTCTCCTCATGTTCATCCGAGGTTCATTACTCCATCTCATAACCTAGGGACATACATCAAAAGAAAGGGTGAGCAGAAGGCCCAGTAAGGGAAACAAGAGAAACATTTTACATGTGAACTTGAGATTCTTCAATAAGATCATGAAAAGAACTTTAAGGCATGAAAAATAAATCATGAGATATATCATAATAAAAATAACATTTTTCATAACATTAAGATGTGGCTACATCATTTAACATAGAAAATCATGAACATATCACCAAGGTCCATCCCCAAGGTGTCATTTGAAAATTACCAAGGTTATTCACCAAGATATCGTGAAAATTGTAATCTCTAGTGGTTACATCATTACCCAATGCATTGGAGCGCTATCAGGGGGCACCCTTAAATTTTCCTTTATTATCATGTGAGCCACATATATCATCATCAAACATTTCATAAATAACTCATATAGTATAAAATAAATGGGTTTCATTTCATAATCATAACGTTTTAAAAACTGCTTTAAAGACATGATCTTTACGACACTTTAAACCCACGGAAGGGGAGAGAGGGTCTCATGTATGTAAATACCAGAATTTAAAATAGAAAATTTTGATATATATTTGAATACCCTTGTAGAAATAAGAGAATTGAGTATTAATTTTATAACATAAAATAATTTTGAGAAAAGAGAGAGGCATTTTGAGAAGAAAATTCTGCAGCATAACGGCTATGTCTCGGGGTTTTAGAAAACATTGAAAAGAGAGGGGACATGGGTTCAACATCCATAAATGACCCATAAAACAGTAGAGGGGCAGAATAAGAAGGATATATGAACATGGTATCTAAATTTGATGGAAATACCATTTTGAAATGAAAAACATGGAAGGAAGACAAAAATTAGATTTCTCTTATGAAAATTCGGCAGCCTAACGGCGTCACTTAAACTTCAAAAAAATGATTTGAAAAGATCAAATAGGGTATCTCATCATGTGAACATAAGAGTTAAGTATGATAGATATATAGATCATACCCCAACATAAAAAAGTAATTTGAAAGACTTGACATGAATGTAGAACTTTGAAAAAAATGAGAATGGTGAAAGAATCCCCTTAAAAATTCGGCAGCCTAACGGCGTCACTTAAGCTTCAAAAAATGAATTGAAAAGATCAAATAGGGTCTCTCATAATATTAACATTAGATTTCAGTATGATAGATATAGATATCATACCCCAACATAATAAAAATGAACTTTAAAGACTTGACAAGAAAATAGACCTTGAAAATGAGAAAGGTGAAAGAATCTGTTTCAAAAATTTCGGCAGCCTAACGGCGCCACTTAAACATTCATAAAATGAAATGATGAGAGTAAGAGGGGGTATCTAATCATATGAACATAAAAAGGACAGTATAATTAATATAAAAGAACATCCTACAACATAAGAACATGGAGCATAAAAGAAATGACATAAAAGAGATCAATTGAAAAGAAAGAGAGAGGTCAGATCCCTTACCTTAAAACGTAACTCTTAAAACTCAATGGTTGGGACATTGAGGGCTTAGGGGCACCTTGGGAGGACTCCTTGGGAGGTAATGAGACCAGAACTTAGTTGAGTATGGTTTTGGAGTCGAAAAGATGAAAGGAGGGCTTGGTATTTATAGGAAAAGTGAGGGGACAAGGCATTAATGGCCAAGGGACACCTCAAAAGTGGTTTTCTCAAAAGCATTGGCCCTCCCATGGTACTTCCCAATAGAGTTAGGCCACATGGGGACCCCCACACAATAATTAATCCTCTTTAGTCGACCATCCCTTAAAATATCTCATGACATCATCATGACACAATTATGATGTCATTAAACATACCGAAACCCTAAAACTGTATTTTTACTATTCACTGAAAATTCAACTTTCTCAGAAAAATCCTAAAATTTCACATTAACCAAATATCAATGCTCTGATTTCAAAAATAAACTCTATTTTATAAAAATAATTTTCTAAATATTTTTAATTCATTTTTTAAATAAACACACTATTCACTGAAAATTCATTTTTTTCAGAAAAATCCCCAAAATTTACCTTAACATAATATCGATGCTCTGAGTTAAAAAATGTAATCCATTTTATAAAAATAATTTTCTAAATATTTTTAATTTAATTTTTAATTAAAAAACACTATTCACCCGAAAAAACTAATACTTGAATAATAATTTATGAAACTGTTATTTACCCATTTTATTGAATCTCATTACTTAATCTAGGTGTCTAAATTATATTAAAACTTTCTTTGAGTGAAATTACTAATCCATTTGGTCACATTACAAATCCTAAGCGTAAAATTACTATTCATAATTTACTATTCATCAAAAATCAAGTTGATCTTATTAGACTCGAAATTTCATACTGAACATAATTGTAGAAGACCGTTTTTTGAAAATCATTACACATTTTTATTTATTTAAGGTTTACATAAACATTTTTAAAATATCCTTTCTCTAAAATTCATCAAAAATATGCATACTATATTTATCCGGACATTTGAAAATCCATAAACTTCATCATAAGAAGAAATCTCAATTTTTATTTAAAACAAAGGATTACAGAAGGTAGTTACGGTCTCCTTACATAGACCCTTATCACACTAGCATAGGACCTAAGTGGAAGGTTTGCTAAGGTGAGAGAATCTGAGGGAGGCTCGTCCAACATCGCACGAGTATTAATTTCTATCAGTTTGAACTTCTCGTGAAGGCGATCCCGTTCTAGCTTCACACGATGAAGTTCAGCTTGGGTTTGGTCGTGAGCAAAGCCCAGTGGTGCTACCTCCTTCCCAAGTTCTGTTAGATGGGATTCGATCGGTCCAATACTACTAGGTGAGGCCATGAAATCTTCTTTCTATATTAATTAACCAAGATTGCTTGTATTTAGAGACAATAGTCAAAACGTTTAGTTTACAGCGGTCATATTGACCAATGGTCAAATAACAGCCAAACCAAACAGTCTCATTTTAATTATACTCATGTTATCAAATGAAACATTTTTGTTGAGTATAAAAAATAAAATAAAATAACACATAAAATTAGGAAACAAGATTAATTTAAAATTTCGGGTCGTTACAATGTCTTCAAGATCAGGATATTTTTTGTTCTATTAGGGTATTATTAGTCGTTTTGAGATATTTATCTCATATCTGTTCACCCATGAATGTTCTTACCCATAAAGTGGTAAAGTTAGAGTAGAGACCATAATTTTAGGCATCTTTTGAAGAGCTTAAATAATACTTTACCATAGATCCTATATTGATCTTTCCAGAATTTGGAAAGGGATATGTGGCCTACTACAATGCCTCAAGGATGGGTCTTGGGTGTGTGTTGATACTAGATTACCATGTGGTGGTGTATGGTTCTCTCTATCTATGATAACACAAAAACCACTATGCAGTCCACAAATTGGAATTGGAAATTGTGATTTATGCCTTTAAGGCCTTGTTTTATTATCTTTTCAGTGATAAATTTTTAGTATACTCAGATAATAAAATATTGGCCTATATTTTCCCCCAAGAATATATAAATTTTATGTAGTGTCAATGGATTGAGTATTTTTAGTAGTTCGATTTCGATATCATCTATTCCCCGGGTAAAGGTAATGTCGTAGCAGATGCTTTAACCAGAATGGTACCAATACACGTTCTAAAAGAGTCCAGTGATGAGTGGAATTTTTTGGGGATATTTCCCTAGTTTCATTTGGAAGCCAAAGAGTATGGGGTGGTGAATTTTTATCCATTGTTCATATAAGTCCCTCCCTTGTAGAGTTTATTTAGTATAATCATCTGAATGATGAGTTGTACTATCAATGCATGCAGTTTTTAAATGGTGTGGAGGTTCCCAATTAGTGTTTTTTGTCTCATGAGGGAGTTATCTACTTAATGGTTTTTCTTATGGTGTTTTTGTTACTGAGAAAGGTGTTGATATTGGACATCCATCTTTCATAGTGGGTGATTTATCCTCGGACCACCAAAATGTTATATGATGTGCATCATCAGTTCTTATGGATATGTATAATATAGAATATAGAAAATTTTGTATCATGATGTTATACATTTTAGTAGGCTAATGTCAAGAACCAGAGGCCCTATGACTTACATCTTCCACTACCCATCCATTTCTAGTAGTGGGATGAGGTCACCATGGACTTCATTATTGTCTTACCTATGACACCCCAAGGGAAGATTGAGATTTGGGTGGTGATTGACAGTTTGACCAAATCATCCAATTTCATTCAGATCAAGGATTACTACAAGGTGGATGAGTTGGTTCAGTTGTATGTTGAGGAGATATTGAGGCTTCATGGTGTGCCATTAGATATTGATTTAGATAGGAAACCCCACTTCACCTATTGGTTCTGGGAAGGAATTTAGAAGGTAATCGGGTCACAGATAATCATAAGTATGGAATATCATCCTCAAACAGATTGTCAGAGGGAGTGGGAAAATTATATTATAAAAGACATGATTGAGTTATTGTTTTGGATCTTTGAGGATTTTTGGATAACTATTTTGGATTAGTTTATTTTTCATATAATAACAATTACCATCCCTCAATTAAAATATCTCCCTTTGAGGATATTTATGGTTGGTTGTGTTGGTTTCCTTTGTGTTGGATGAAAGTGAGTGACACTTCCTTGATGGGGATGAGCATTGTACAGGAGATATCTGAAAAGGATCGGTTGATCAGGAAACATATTTTGATTATGTAGGGTCACCATAAGTCATATGCTGATCATAAGCACCATGACATGGAATTCTTAATGGGTGATCATGTGTTCCTAAAGGTGGACCCTCATTTGGTTCACCACCATTTTGGTAGGTAGTGTAGCCAAACACCGAGGTATGTTAGTCCTTTTGAGATCACCAAGATTTTTGGTTAGGTGGAATAATATTTATCTATTTAGTCTCAGTAGAAATAGTTCCATAATGATTCCCATGACTCATAATTAAATAAATATAATCTGAACACGTCTCATGTTATGAATTGTGAGGAATTGGATATTGAATATGATTTTTTTATGTTTGAGAGGACAATACAGATTGTGGGTTCCCAAGAGAATGTGTTTTATTGTGTTTCCATACCTTTGTTTTAGGTTCTTTGGTATCATGGAAATGATGATCAATATACATGGGAGTTTAGATCTTGGGTTTAGGAGCAGTATCTGTTTTTGTTCTCTTATTTGAAATTGTAATGACTTTTGGGGGGTGTAACATTTTCATGTTGGGGATTTTTAAATCCATGATTTCCTTTTGAGATATTATTTTATTTATTTTTTGGTCTTATATTTTTCTCTTGGTTTTATTAAGTTTTTTTTATATAAATTGGATATTTTTTGACTGACAGCAGGTGGTGCATAGTTGGCGCACAATTTTTTGAAACTGTGTGAAAGCATATATAAGATCATGAACTCTTACTAGTGGGTATTTCTAAGTCACATGGCTGACCTCATGGGCATCTACACTCCCATAAAAAACCATGCATCCTAATTCCTTTTTAGTTAGAGGTTGTCACACGGTTATCGCATGGTTTTGAAAATTTTATGACATTTCCATAACGTTAAAAATGTGAAATTCTTTTAACTAGCCTCCCATATTTTTAACCCAAATTTACCCCAACCCTACCCATTTAGAATTTTGAGCCCTTGGCATGCCTAACCACCCCCCCCCCCCCCCCCCCGTGGAATATAATCCTTTGGTGGATTTGTTTTGAATTGTTTATGAATCTCCAAGTAACCTCCTATATTCCATCTTTTCCTCTTATTTCTTCTTTTCCCCATCCTATTTCACAGGTTCTCTCTTCTCTAGTGGGTTTGGTTTCCCTAAAATTAGTAAAAAAAATTCTTTTGATTGAAATATCGATGGTTATGTTTTTACTTTTCCTTTATAGGGTCCCCTTCTATGAGGTTGTTGTTTTCCCTGAGATTCTAAAAGTTTCCAAGCATGAGATGGGTGATTCCATCATGTAACATTGTTATATGATTTTAATATTCTTAAAATCAAACATGAATTAGTTCTAAGTATTTTCTGAGTGGTGAGAAACATGTTTTGAAATATTTTTAGTGTGTGTATGGGTTTAAAAGAGGTTTTCCCTTCATAAAATGGTGGTTTTCATGTGTGTTTCCATTGTTGTGTGTATTTAGTGTAAGTGGTAGTTCATGTGACATGGGAAATGGAAATCGAGTGTGAGGGAATCCAGGTTTTATTGGTAGGATTGACTAGGTCTATTACTTTAGGTTGTCCTAAAGGGTTTTGACCTATTTCCCCTAGTAGGATTGATGCTACAACGTGAACTAACATATGATGTTGATCAAATACCACTAGACCTTGGGATGTGTTCCACTCTAGTGGATCATACATGAGTATTATGTCAGTTTTGGGTTACTATTTTTGTAACATCCCCAGAAAATTATTAATATGAAATTTTCATATTTATTAATATTTGTGAGTTAAATATTAATTTTACCTTAAAGGGGTTTCTATGTTCGATAGCGTACTCGATACACAACAATAAGTTTCTTTGAAATCTTACGTTGCACACTAATACTTTAATATTATTATTTGAAGTGGTAGTTAACTTCTAGACATTGTATTAGAGGGAATAAACAAAACTAACTACAATATTATTATACATGTTTTTTAAATGTATTTACATTTATCCAATAAAATTTAGAGGCTTAAAATGTGAATGAATCTAATTTTAAGCATAATTTACATTAAAAGGTCGATTTACTGCCTTTTAATGGAGAACCCTCTTTAAATATAGTATTGATCACTTTAATACAATCTATTTGACCAAATAAACTCCTTTTTTATAATGGGGACATCAAAATTTACATTGTGTAAATTTTTGGAATTTTTCTGATAAAGTTCATTTTTTATTGAATAGTGAAAAATATTGTATTTTAATTCAAAAATGCCTTTTAATCTAATTTATTTATATTTTTAGATTATCTTTTTAATTAGTTTTAATGTGTAATTATAATATATTTTTACAATTTAATCCAATTTTGGTCATTGTAATTAATTTCACATTGAAATTGGACATAAGCAAGTGTCAATCTTTTGATAGATATTGTATCTTAAAAACACGCTATTTGTTTTGACAACGGGAATTAATTTTAAATTAATTAATGAAAATTCTATCTTTTGAGTTTGGTAAAATTCACATCATTTTTGAATTTGGAATACCAAGTATAACTTAGGCGGAATTTTTGGTATTTTTCTGAAAAACATCAATTTTTGATAAATAGTAAATCCACTTAGTAGTAGTTAAAAAAACTGACTTTTTCATTTAAATGAAATTTTACCGCTTCTGTGAATATAATTTCAAAAATACTACATACATGGTTGTTATTAATAAGTAAAATGTGGTTCAATAAGATGAAAATAATTTTTGGTGAATAGTAACTTTTTACTTTTATTTACCGCGGTTACAGGTAAATATGGTAATTCAATGTAAAAATAATATTATGATAATTCAAAATTAACTTACCACTTGTCCTCACCTTATTGGATGAGTAATGGCCGACCATGGTAATCCTTGGGTAGATTTTGGGACCCCATGGAGCCACTTATGAATGATAACGACACTTTAGATTAATTAATTTAAAGTAAAGGCAAAAATGACATAAACAAAAATCTTTTAGTAAATTAATTTTTATATGGTGTTATATAAGTAATATTTTATACTATAAATATTAATTAGAAATATAAAAAAAATTCAAAGATCATGGTGTTTTGTTTTATAATTTTTAGACATCAAATAAATTAAATTATTTATGACACAATAATGATGCAGTATTTACCTCATTAATAAATCATTTAAATAAATAAGATTATAAATATTAAAATAGAATCCAAAACTTGTCAAATTCTTATTGGATGATTTTATTTTCACCATGAGTCATCTTATCTTATACTCTAGTTATTTTCTTACCTCTAGAAACCTAATATCATTATATAATAAAATAATATTATCACACTTTCCTAAAGAGCCCCTCCTCCCCCTTATAAAAATTTCTCACTTATAACCAATTCCTCACACCTCTCAAGCATTTTGGCTCATCCAACCTCTACCCAATTAATCTCCCTACATCCCTATTTTCCACCTAGAATCCCCACCTCAGGCATAACTCACTTCAAGAAGTCTTTTGGTTCAAACCAAAGGAAGTTACCCAAATTAAAGGTAACGGTTTCTCTTAACTTCTTTTCTTTTATTTTACTTATCCAACCCCTGAACTATTTTTATTATTTTATTTTATAAGAACACCAATATCCTCAATATACTAGGATGTGTTTATGATAAGGATTATAACTACACTTACACACACCTCCATCTAATGGGGGAATAACAAATTGTTTCTTTGGATGGAAAACTAACGCCTCACGAAATGATGATTGTTCAATTACCTCCTATCGCCTCTCATGGTGACCATTATGATGGAACTAAATTTATATATGATATATATTAGGTTTATGTTTCCTTTATTATACTGTATTTTCCTTTTATACCATACCTTTATGGTTTCCATTATGGGTAAACGTGATAATTTCATTTGAGGAAGTGCAGACTACCGCCCCCTCAAAGTGATATGACTCATTAATGCCTTATGTGGGATTTATATAAAATGGAGTTAATGATATAATATATGATATTATACTAGAAGTATAATATACCTATGTATCATTATGTTTTAATTCCATTAAAATAAGAAATAGAAATGAAAGTAGCGTTCATGCGTACGTATGGCTTGCCGTCTCTATGAACAGTGCATTTCATTTCAAACCTCCAAATGATATGTACTGTTATAAATATATATAAATATATACTGGATATATATGATATATATTATATCTAAATAATTAATATCATTCTGGATATAATGGACTATTGACAACATGGACAACTTGTAAATATAAGGAGTTCATTTTTGACTCAAGTACCAAATATCGACATAACGAAAATTATTAAATGAAATGATTACTTAATGTTTATAACATGGTAATAAGTGATATAAAAGGAATAATAAACTTGAAAAAGGTTCTTAATCAAGTAAAAATTAACTTTAGTTTATTATTCAGTAGATTAAAGAACGAACGGGTCAAGTCGGACAACGAGGTAAGGGATTTCTTATCTCACTTTTAATTTAGTGAGATTTCCATTGTTCACCACTTATTTATTGCATGTGGTGTATTATGTACTTCCATTTGATATATATTATCATTATTATATTTATATTCATGGTATTCTGTGATTCATTTTATGGTTATTAACTTTTTGGTCATACGACTCAATTGATTAGAATGAAGTAAGGGTTTTTCATCTCACTTTTTATTCCTGTGAGATTCATGCTATATATTCCACTATTTCCTTTTGTTTTGTGTATTTAATGACCATGATTGTAGTATTTTTGTAATATAATTTAATTTATGGGTATTTACATCTTTATTTTATGACCCTTCTTTCATGTGGCATATGTCTCGTAAGTTACCCAATCGGTAAGGGAACCTTTTAACCTCTTTTTTTAATACTTATTTTTGTTATGTCTTTTAATTTACATATTATTATGTTGGGATATGTTATTCTATATCCTTATTTATGTAAATTTTATTTCCAAGTGATGAGATACCATTTTCTCTCTCATCAACTCATTTTCTGAATTTTTAGAGTAATGTCGTTAGGTTGTCGAATTTTTGCAAGGGAACTTCTTAACCCAATTTAAATTCTTTGGGTTACACTTGTACTTCTTGAATATATCTTTATATGAATATGTGTGAATGACCTATTATTTTTTTACACTTAATATTCAATTATATTGGGTGTATTCTTATTTGTCACACAAAATTATGTAATCGATTTATCCTTAATCAAAGGATTCTGTCTTTATAAGGGATCTCTTCTCAATTTAAATTCTTTGAGAATTAATTATTGTTATGAACCAATTCACATTTTTATGGTGTATATACTGTCCTTGGTCATATTATATCATGAATACCTTTATTCTCATGGTATTATAAATTTATGATTAATTGTTTTTCCTCAACTATTGTTATTCAAGTTTCTCTCATTTTTTTAAAAACTCTTTAACTAAAATATCATTTTAAAAGTTTTAAAGATTTATTATTATGAATAATCCACATTAATGTCCATGTCTTAAAAATGGTTTTTAGGATTTATATTGACATTAATGTTTTAAAATGTTAATACCATTAAAAGCTTAAAATTGGTATGGTACACTTTGATTCAAAACTCTCTTTTTAAATGGTTTTTGAAAATGAATTGATTATTTCAATATCATGAAATTATTTATTATGATTTCAAATGAAATTTTATTAGTAAAATTTTTATACTTTCAAAATTTTATGTGTAATGATGGTACTTAGACATTTGACAGGTGGTTACGTGATAAACCAAATTATGGATGATGTCGTGATAAATCAGGATGGGTGGTTATGTTATAACATCTTATACATTAGATAGGGAAGTTAGATGTATGGCTATTCCATTTAGTGATATGTGTGGAAGTCAACCGTATGGTTATTCCAATTAAGTATGTTATGTACAAATTTACCTTTATATGTTATGTGTTCTTTATATGGGTTTTATAGTAATATTTTGGTTAAAAAATGGTAAGTATCGATATTTTATTCAATGAAGAGTATTTATTATTTCTTAAAGATAAAAAGTATTAATTATGATAAAGTATTTTTCATTTAATTGTTATTTTGAAAAAATAAAAGTTTTACTTCTTTACGTATCCCTTACTGAGATTTTTATGCTTATCCCATGTTTTGAAATGTTTTTCACAGGACATAAAGATGAAGAGTGTTAGTGGAAGTTAGAAAGTATAGAATCATCTTATCATAGTGGTGTGAGGAGCAAGACCATATTTCTATTATAGTGGCAGCTTAGAATTTGTGTGATCCTTCTCATTGGGTTGGTGTTTTTCTAGTTTATACTGGTGGGATTATGGTATAAATTACAATAATGGTATTATATTATAAAGTAAACGGTCGGGATTCTAGTATGATTTTGGAATTGTTTGATACTTTTCCATCATTTTTTAGGATAATACCTTACCAACCCACTATAATTGATTAAATGATTATTACTCGAGAATATGTTTCTCGGTTTTGACCCAAATACTGCAATGATATAGTCACCCATCTTAGGGGGGTCCAACATTATAAAAATAAAATTTTTATTTCTTTATTTACATTTTTCAAACAAGTGGTGTTATTTTTTTTTGAACAGGAAATATCCATTTATCCTAATAGGTGTATTGGTGTGAATATAAAAGTGGTAAATAGTTAAAGAGATGGAATTTTAAAATACTTTTGTCACTTATTAACCCCCCATGCTTAGTGTACTTTCACGATCCACTTGGAATTTTATAACATATTCTCAATTTTCCTCTATTATAAGTCCCTTTAATTTCATAAATCCCATGGTTAGTACAAATTAGACTCAATCCTTCAATTTTAAAGAGTTCATCAAGAGGAAGGTAATTGTCATGAAATAAGTGTTACTTACTCCTTATCTTTTCATATTAATTATTCTCTTCCAAACATACCCTAAACATAGTAATATAATGACCTCAATATAATTATTATACTAAAGAGTTGTTATATTAATGATATAACCATAATTTATACATTCATATCCAATAAAAAACAAAACAATATTGATTGTGCATTGGGCAGACTACCGACACTATAAAGTGATTTCCTACCTTTTTTATCACCCCTCCCTCTATCAGTTATAATAATGAAATTTAGTAATAAATATGAAATTTATAATATAATTTTAATTATGAATATACAATTATAAACCACCTTCATTCCATATCATTCATCTAGAATTGAAAACATGAATCACTTGTTGTACAGACTACCACCTCCACGAAATAGAATATTTCATTTTTCATATTGATTTTCATTATTTATCCAAACCACACAAAATATTATTCTGTAACTTAAAAACAACTGAATAAAATCATTATTATTATGTAATAATTATAGTATACACTTACTTAACCATACTCACCCTTCGAGTTATAGTGTGTTCTTTTTTGGGTCAGTTTAATAACCTGTATGAATGTAACTATAAAACACTATCAGGGATGAATATGGGAACATAAATACTAATATTATTATATGTTTTTAATCCAATAATATTTTTTTTATAATAAAAAGTATTTATTATGTATTTTACTTATTATTAAAATACCATATTTGGTCACTAAAATTACTAAAATAAGCTGACACTGATTCAATTTTCATGAAAAATAATAAACATAAGAAACAATTATATAATTAATAAAAATAATATGATAATAAATGGAACATAATAAATTAAATATAGATTAATAAGGTCACACATAAGGTATATAATAAACTGAATTTTTATTATTCCCAAATTTTGATGCATGTGTAGAGAAAATCCAAACAATGATAGGGGTTTCATACCTAAATTTTCAATACATTGAGAGATGATATTTATTATACGCCATGTTTTCATTATAATTTTATATGAATTTCATATTTAATATTTTTTATAATCATCCATTCATTATTCTTGGTATTTAATTATTGTCATTATCTTGCCTAATCATCCTCTATGTATGAGTTTTCTTCCTAGGATTTTACATTGTTAACACTTTATATTTTATTCTTCTGATGGAAGGGTGTCCCATTAAATTCTATACATCATTTAATTGGAGAAATTATTTACATTTCCTTATACCATTTATCTATACAGTGTAAATACAATTATACACTATTATGTTTATTCAAGGGTATTTACCTAGAAAGTTAGCAAATATCATTGGATACACATTAATTTTCAAAGGGAATACAATATTACAATTTTTATAAAATTATAAATTAATTACTTTAGTGAAATCCATTTTTTACATGGGTTCTTTATGGGATGATGAATGAATAATTTTAAGTAGCACACATAATAATGTATGAATGATGGTTAGATTTCTATATCACCCTACAATTCATCGGTTAAAATTTTATATCTTAGGAGACATTTATATATTGGAAACATTAAGTTATCCCATGGGCATGGGAGAAAATTTATGACTCACAAAGGTTATATTTCCTTAAACTAATTTTTGTGCCACATTTCTAAGGTATCTTGGTGGTACACTCTCATGGGCCAATTTTATTTAATATTGTTTCCACGTACTTTATATTCTTGACTTTTACCTTATTCCATGAATAAGGATATATACTTCATTATGTATAAATTTATTATGCATCCTAATTATACTCATATTATCATAATATTTGCACTAATGGCCTTCTATTTTTATCGATTATGTTTACTCTCAATAGGTATTTTCGGTCACACCTTTCTTATGATTCTATTTCTCAAGGTTATGAAGATGAGTGTAACCTATGAGAAGTCCAGAAAGGATTATAGTACGGTTTGATTATAGATACTTTTTCTCATATTCTATAAAATAATTTACATATATAAATAGTTCTTAAATGAAATAATCTAAATTTTTCTCCTAGTAGTGAGCGATTATTATGAGATGTAATAAGAATTTGAAATTTGTGAAATTTTAGCATGGATAATCTCACTTAGTATCAAAGTTGATTTGTAAAAGTCTATGTTTTTAGTACTGGATATGAGAGTATGGGTCTAGGGTGGCTTAATAAGTCTACAATTCTTGAGGAGGAAGTGAAAACAATAAAGTTACCAAAACTTGTGACTTTATATGATCATAAAACATCATTGTATATCTTTACTCAACTTTAAACCCTTTATTGTACTACATTGAAATTTCGGAAGATGAACATTTGAAAAGTACTGAAAATTATGCCTTTAATGTTAACTATAAGGAATTTTCATTTGACTTCTCTATATAAATTGATTGAATCATATAACTTCATCAAAATAATTTTTTTCGATCATATGATTTTTATTTCTATATTTGGACTGTGAGAAGAGAATAGTGTATTACTTTCAGGGAAATGAAATTTTTTTTTTGATTTCACAACTCATGCAAAATAAAATTTGACCCAAAAATTTCCAGAGGAATGAGAGTATATGAATTTAACATACATATTGGATCTGATAATATGAATTCATAGGTCGCATGAATTTAAAATTCCTAGGTTATATCAAAAACAATATTGCATCAGAGTCATTTCACCCTACATAAAGCTAATCTAGGGATCTATTGCACTATTTAATGGTTACTACATTCTACAAAAACGTTTCCAGGTTTTTATAATCTATGTAAATGTCATATAGACCTATGTGATGGTATCTCTAAAAAATGTTGTATAATGGTTTCTTGATTTTCAACAATTTATAATTTCAAAGAAAATGAAAATTAAATCTAAAGACTCTTTGGATTTCTTATTTTTTTTAAATATTCTGTGCTCAATAAAATTCATGATTCGATATATGATTCAGGAGAGTTTTAAATAAATTAAATAATAATGATAATGGGAAAATTTTAATAGATATCAAATTGGATAATGGAAATTTTATTTTATAGACAATTTCATTGTTCATAGAGAATTATACATACAGCTGCGATTCATTATAGTTTCTTTAAATCACTATTGAAACATCATTTACAAAAATGAGAATATAAAAGGGATAAATGAAGAAATAGAAACTAGTTTTTGAAAAAAAAAATATAGGTGGAAACAATATAGTATCAAAGAGTAATATTTTGAGAATATCATTGACCTATGCACATCTATAATTTCAATTGAGGTTTAAGAAATTTATTTTCTAGTTTTATTGATTCAAGAACTTATTCTTGAAAAGAATGAAAAATATATTCTGTGTATAAGATCACTATAATGAGTTTTTTATTCTAATTTGTTGAGAGAAAGACCAATATATTGATGTTTTACCTCATTTGTTATAGTATTTGAGGACCTTATAAAAGAAGATATTATATTTTATTCAAATGAATCTTTATGTAGGTATAATGTCTAAATTCATTATATGGAAAAGGAATAATCCTTTAATAATAGGTTGTTCATGTCTAAATAATTACACGAATTTAAGTAATGGGAACTAGTTGACACATACCCCCATAGATAGGTGTATAAACCCAACATGAACCCTGTTTTCCAATATAAATAATTTATAATCACTAAAAATTATAGTGATAATAAAATCAATGAAACATCCATGGATTAATAACATAAAGGATAAGGCATTCACATTGATTCCCAACCTTATAAAATTACATTGCTCTACTTTTTTTTGTTCATTAATATAGGTGAAGAGGAGGTTATAAGAGTGTATAATGACTTTGAAAATTCATAGAGGTTGTATTCTGAAAATGAAATAATTTTATAAAAAATAAGTACCACGATTCCCCCCCCCCAATATTGCCTAGTGGTACACCATCTGATCAAGAAACTATAAGTGAAATCAAATCCATAAAAAATTGAAGATAAAGGAATATGATACCACATGTGACTCATATATTGATTATAAGACCTATTTAAAATAAAATAAACACATTTATCTCTTATATAAAAACCATAATAAATAAAAAGGAAGATATGAAAGAAATATTCCACTTAGATATTTTTTGTTATTAAATATTAGAAAATTTACTATATATATTTCATGGAAAAACAAGAACATGGATTCTAAGAATGATTAATGTAAAATTATATTTAAAATAAATTATAAAATAAAATATATTAATGGATATAAAATATATGATGATGGTAGATGAATGATATCACATAAAAAGAGAAGAATCAAGCTCGATAAGGAGGAATAGAATAACTCCTCCTCACATAGTGAATCAGAGGATGGTTTCTTATAAGAGACACAAGATTTATGACATTTGTTGAGAGAAAAGGTTATATCTTTAGTATGGAAGAATAATTTCAATAAAATAATGTATATATGATTCAAATATTGAGTATATAACATGTACTTTTCTTTAAAGGATTTCTGGGATAAAAAATGAAGATAAAAAGATTAATAGATATGTTTATAGGATGAATAATTTTAAATAAAAGTTTCAGAACAATTAAAATGATTACATTGAGGAGCTAAAATGTATTAAAGTAAAATTAGATGATTAAAAAAGATATATAAAATAATTAAAGAAAAATATGGCTATTTAAGAAGAAGAAATTAAGGATTCTTCATCAAGGTGTCTTAAGGATGAAAAGTCCCTTTTTAAAATGAATCGTGTATATGAAAAATATACTAAATTAAGAAATTACTCATAAAAAAATCGAGAATCCTTTTACATTAGTTCATGAAAAATATACATCTATAATTTCTAAAAAAATTAAATCTATCACAAAAAAACTAAATAGTACCTAAATGAAAAGGTGGAAAAGAATAAGGTGATAAAAACATTAAGAAGGAAACACTTAAATAAAATCGAGTTAAAAATTTTAGAAGAATAAATACTTCTAAAAGACCAAGAAAAGGAAGGATTAATTGTTACAATATAGTAAGCATATTATCATGGGAAGTATCAATAATTTCTTAAATGAATCAATTCAAGAGGCTTTTATTGGTGTTCCAGAACTTATGGGCATAAATCATGTTTTTTTGGGAAAAATGTGCCTCTGTGATAGAATCAATGAAAGTTGAATTTTAGGAGAAATTAATCAGATAATAAAATAATTATACCTATAAAAGGGGAAATTGAAAATGTTAACTCATATGTGATGTCTATCAAAAACATGTTTTATGGGATTAAGGGTATTTGGGGAAGGTGTGACCAGTAAGGTCACCATACTGAGTAATTATTTTCCATGATTATAGGTCAAAAACATATTTATAAAGTTATATATAATCAATTGAGAAGTAATTATAATATATGAATAATTTTAGAGGTTATATTAAGGGTTAAAAAAGGAGTAGATTCTGGATTCATGGTAGTTTTTTCTGTTCATATATGATAATAGATACAATGATCCTAAAAGATATTGAGGATAATAGTAATGACCTCAACCCCAGTAGCTCATATATGGTGCCTTTATTATTACATTGGCATAGATACAAGATTAAAATCACAAAGGACTGAAAAGTTTAGCAGTTTTGGATAACTATATTACATACATGATTCCCATATTATATTCGGAAAATAAAATAAAGAATAACAAAAGTTAAAGTGAGACATCCTTTAAAATAATTCCAATAATTCATCATCATATCATGAGGAATGGAAACAAAATAAGGGTGATCTGAAAAGCTCAGTTAGAGTTAATTAAAGTGGAAGCTATCAGGAATTAATAATCATAATAAATACATCAAGTTAAATAACTAAACACACATTCCATATAATCAAAAAACTGAACACACATTACATGTCATACCATTCCAATTCATTCCTCATATAAAGAATAAATCTATTTAACTCATACATAATTTTCCATGTCAATTTTATGTATGGAGTAAAGGATGTGGATTTATCAATATTTCCCAAATTTATCAAATAACTTTTAAAGTAAACTCTATATGTAAAAATGGTATAAAGATTAGGAAATAATCATATCTATTACAAAAGAATATGGATATGTAATTTCAAATAAAAAGGAATACAATGAAGTGATTATTTTAAGAGAATGTTAACAATCATAGAAAAAAGTAATATTGTATAATAACTTTTATCACTTATTGTTTTTCAAGTCAAATACCCTTGGATGATATAATTCAAATTGAAAATTAAAATACCGAGAATAATACAGTATTCGTGATATTAATTTTCAAAGGAATCGTATATAAACTAGATAAAAGTGAATTGGTGTATAATAACAAATAAGTCTCAATGGAATGTAAATGGAGATGAAATATCTTACCTTACGCTTCCTTTTAGTTGAAATATATTTAACCTAATATATAATTTTTTATTCATGTTATTAAATTACTCCAAGACTATATTAACATTTATAATATCATATATGATTATCTTATGAAATAGTATTACCTATTTTTTAATAATCATTCATTATTTACACTGTTTAGGGTTTCAATTGCCTTTTTTTTCAAGTATGTTTTGACTTGTTGTTTATTTGTTCTTCATATATCAAAAAATATTGTATCATTTATAGAATATAAATCATGATTTAAACATAATATATAGTCAGTATAAATTTCATTCTTTTAATCAATAAAATTTTCTGATAAGAAATGAAAGACGTCATTCATGGAGACAGTAGGTCGTACATACGCATGAATGTAGTTTCCATTTTCTTATCTTATATAAATAAATAAATGTAAATGAAATATATATCTATATATATATATTATCATTATAGTATCATTATTATATCATATATATCTCATATTTTTATTTAAAACATCTTTAATACATTCCATGTAAAGCGTGAATGAATCACATTGCTTTGTGAGGTGGAAGTCTTCCACACACACGAATGACTTTATCTTATTACTATAAAATAGAAACCATGAAGGTAAGTTTTATATAATATTTCCAGAAATAGAAATAAAACTAAAATATAATTAATAAAATTTATAAAATTTATTTCCATCATTATTTCCAACCTTGAAATGTGGTGATAGAAAAACGAATGACATCGGTTCACGAGGCGATAGTCCGCCGTACACAAGAACGATAATTTTGTAACCCATTTAATGGAATTTTGTGAAGTTGTATGTATTAAAATTAACATAAAAACATATAATTATATTAAATATTTGGAATTTATTATATAATCATGATATAAAGATAATTTAATGGGGTGGAGGAGGAAATAAAATAAAATTGATTTCATAAAAACATTACCTCTTCTTCAGGTATCCTCCTTATGTTGGTAATAATTCCTTTCTAAGTAGGATTTATTCACAAAATAATGATTCTAGGATTATGATATGGAATTTTGGGAGTGAATTCTATAGGTATTTTCTAAACCTAATTGATTTGTGATGTGTGAATAAGGGGGAGAGGGAGGTCTTATATATTTGGATTGAGTGGTGAGTTTATAAATTTTTTAAAAAGGGAATTACACCCACATTTTTTGAATGTAAAGTGACTCTAATAATGAACCAAACTCTTTAATATAAGGTATAAGGTCAAAATTTTTCTATCCAATGTGTTTTTTACAATTTTCTAGTCCATTTGTCCCCTTAATTTTAAATTTTAATCATTTAGTAAACTTGTTTTTCTATTAATCATTGTAAGTAATTTTCACTGCTTTCACTAATCATTTTGGAAAATAAATGAACTTAAAATTATTCTAATTTATAAATCATTTTCATTAAAAAAAATTAATCCATTTCTAAAAATTAAAATCAATGTTCTGGAATAAAATAATTTAAAATAAATCTCACAGATGGGATGATAAAGAGGGTTTTTTAAGTGGAAATGCTCAAAATATTTAATAAGTTTTTATATATAAATTCAATATAAAAATGATTCAAATTACCTAAATTGGATTAATATATTTATAATTTATATATTGTGACTTCAAAATAACTTAAAAATATAATTTAACATTATCAATTATTTAGATGAATATTCGGTTTTCAATTAAAATTCATTATTTTCAATATTCATCAAAAAATGAAACTTCTCAGAAAAATATCTAAAATTCACCCTAATATAATTTTGACATTTCAATTTAATAAATAATGTTTTTTAAAATAAATTTTATAAAATTTTCAAAATTTATTATTAAAATAATTGCACCATTAAAAAGAGGAAAAACAACCTTTACAAAAAATTACATGTTTTTATGTGTAAAATTGGATTTGTTCTTATCTTAGGCTCATCAAATCCATTGGATGAATTTATAAAAAACTTATTGAATATATAATACATAAAATAAAATAATATCATTCACTATTAGTAATAAATTTAATTTATTAGGATAGAATTCCTTTGGGTGCATAAAATATAGCTCTTTATAAAAAAAAGTCCTTTATATTCAATTTCTTTTTATTTTAATTTATAATTAATTGGTAACTAATGAATTAAACATATATTTTAATAAGTTTTAAAATCATCTTCATAAAAATTAATTTAATTTATAGTTGATAATTTTCATTTTAAATAATAATATTAACAGTATTTTGTGAAACTCATTCTTGAGTCTAATGCAAGCAATCGAAGAAAGTCATTATTGGATGTAATGAAAGCTAACTCAGTGTTGAATTCATTAAAATCTATAGAATAGATAGATTTATTTTAAATATTAAATATATCATAAAGTATCATGATTCTATATTCCTTTCTATAATTTTTGTTGTGTTTCATACACGTTATCATATATAATATTCTTACTTTACAATTTTGGGGTGTTAGATACTCCTAAACTTAAATAAATTACATCCTCGCAATTTAAAGTTGATTTAAAATATTCCAGGATTGATATTTTAAAAATCAATTGTTAAAAACCCACATAAAAAAAGGGATAATAAAATACCTCTTAATAATAGAGAAAGGGATGTAAAAAATTGTTTGGGAATAATCATGTAACTAGATTTCCAAACAGGAGAACATGGGTGGGAAATGAAAACATGTAAATGGAAGAGAAAAATGACATTAAAATATTGAGGGAGAGAAATAAAGAACATTTTTAGGAGAAAGTTAATTCCCACCAGTCTATAAACTTAAGATTTGAAAAAAGTCATTGATATCGTCCAAAATGATGATAATATGACAACATTTTTATTTCACAACCCTTTTCATAGAGTTGAGGAATTATTTCACTCTCTATTAATATAAAGAAAATATTCCTACCTGATGAATTTAGATTTAATAAAAACAATATTATCCTTTTTTGTTCCTTTATCTATTTATAATTTATCTCTCAGTATATGATGCATCATATAGTAAAGTGATACATTAATCTCTAAAACGTTGTCCAAATATCAACATAAATGATTTCAAAAATGGTTTAACTTATTTCCCTTCAAAAATATCAAGATACAAAACATTATAAGGTCACCTAACTTTCTAAATGAACTTATCATTAATCCAAACAATATGATGTAGCTTTAAATCGTCACATGCCAAATATGTGAATATATTCATCGAGTATTATCTTAAAACAAGGTAATAACCATAATTACTATAAAAACATATTGAAAAAATGAATTATTTCTTATTACTCAAGTAAAACATAGATTATTGGATATATTCCTTAAATCGTAAAATTATTAACTCCATAAATGGTGGAATAAACCACTTTTTCAACAAATAGTTAATCAACTCCAACGTAGTTAGAACTATCCTGTTTAATTTATCTATATCAATAATTGCTTTATCCAAACATCATTATCTCAATTTCAATAACATATTAAGGGTTATCTTTCCCTTAATCATTTATTTTCCCATGAAGTTCAGCATTTCATCGAATCAATTTTATTGTTCATTGATACCATTCAACATACACTTTAAAATCCTTAATGAAATAGTACTGTAGTATAATCCTTATATTTTTCATAATTATTATGATAATAATATCATCAATAAAATGCTTTTACATCATTTTTATCATATCCAAATACACGATAAAATTAATCATTGTTCTTCAGTTGTATCAATAACTAATTTTTGGCTTTTATCCCTTAGCTTATTCTAAGGTATATTCCCTTGACTCCTGCGGAATTCATTGGAATACTTCCTCATATCCTTACAGTTGAAATACTTAATAGAAATTTTTTATTTCATAACTATTTATTATTTTTCTTGGTGGACCTTTTCTCTGCACTTATAAAAAACTCCCAATCACTTAAATAATTTCCTATGGTGATTATTTCCATAGTTATCACATGTGGGAAAATCATTCTTTTCTTTATTCTATTTATTAGTTATTTTCTATATCATCCTCTTCTTATCTTTATTTACTTTCAGTCCATAAGACATAGATAATTATTTATCTAACATAATAGAACATAAAACTATTTCATCATATGAAGAAAAATTTTGAGACATTATCCCCCCTTATCATCTTGGATCAATCACTTCAAATAAGTGGTTAATATTTCACTAATTATTTCATATATAGTATATATCATACCTATATAATGTTATAAAGGTAACTTAATTTTATACACCACTTTATTATTCCTTTTTCTTTAAATTAAACTATTTTATCTTCATCTTAGTTCATTTCTCATGAAGGAAATATTTTTCAATGAATGTATTTGTAATGAATAAAACCATCTAGACTGTTAATTTATTAAAAATCTAATCATTGAGGTTTCTATGGGAATTCTGGGGTGTTTTTCAGACATGTCAATCTTTCCAATGGTGATTCTTTCCAATATTTTTCTATTTTTCATGAAATATTTTCTAGTGATTCTTTCCAACGGTGAGTCTTTCCCACATTTTTATATTTTTCTAAAAATTTCAAAAAGTTGAGTCTTTATAATGGTGAGTCTTTCCAACAATTTTCCATTTTTACTAAAATTTTCAATAGTGAGCCTTTCCAATGGGGATTCCTGTTAACTGTTTTTGATTTTTTAGAAATATTCAATGGTTAGTGTTTCCATTAGTGATTCTTTCCAATAGTTTTCCATTTTTCCAAAAAAAAATAAAAAAGTGAGTCTTTATAATAGTGAGTCATTCCAACAGTTTTCCATTTTTTCAATAAATTTAAAATGGTGATTATTTTCAATGGTGACTCTTTCCAATAGTTCTATTTTTCCAAAAATTTCGAATAATTATTCTTTCCAAAAGTTTTTCATTTTTCTAGAAATTTCTAATGGTTAGTATTTTCAATGGTGATTCATTCCAATATTTTCCCATTTTTTTACTAATTTCCAATGGTGAGTCTATCCAATTATGATTCTTTCCAAATATTTCATCAATTTATATATTTTTCCATTTCAAAGTATTTTATGATGAAAATGGGTTTAATGCCTTAATTTAATGGTTTTAAATCCATTTCAAAGGTGATGATTCATATATCTAGTTTCTAAAATGTTTGGAGGTGTTTCAAATGTTTAAAACACATTAAATTAATATGATATGCCTTTAATGGACAATCTAAACAGTTTTAAATCCCACTAGTTTTGGTTATGAACCTTAAAAATTGATGATCCATCATTTGTTCCTCACCTTCTTCTTTCTTTTTGGGTGGAATTTTCCAAATAATTCTTCCCTTAGAGTTGTGGGACTTTATTATTGCAGTTGGTTTGAGTTCCCCTTGAAGTAGTTCCCTACTATATGTGTGACCCTTATTTTGTGCAGTGATTTGGGAAAATATTATTTCTTATAGGTATTTTATTCCCTTATTTCTAATTATGTGTATCATATGGGATGGTATTGTTATTATTATTATCCCTTGTGAATATGGGTGCATCTAGATTAATAAAGATAATGAATTAGTTTATATTAAACTGTAAAGGGGTGGAGGAAAGTGATGTATGAACTTATAACATTATTGTTTTGATTTGATTGTTTTGGATATTTTTATTGTAAAATCATAAGTTCTTGATGATGATCATGTCTTTTGGTGGCTTGATTATGTTATAGTCATTTTTCTTTTTAAACCTTTATTTTTTATGATTTTTTGGTATCATCCTAAATAAATAGATTACCACATATATTTGTTTAATGTAATGGATTAAAATTTATATAATGGATTGTATTATAGCTACCTTAAATAAACAATTGGAATTGAAGAGGTCCCCCAAATAAATATAAAAATCAGTTTTTTGTGATATATGTTTTGATGTGTGTAATGGTTGTGGTTTGTGTACATGGGACTGATTTGATGTGTAGTGGATATGTTGTGATGTTTGTAGGGATAGTAAATTATATGTGGTGGTTCAATGGGGATGTGGTGGTGGTTTTGGTTTGGATGTGTAGTAGGGTTGTGAAAGTTGGTGTGGTTGTAAAATGATGTGGTTGTATCAGTTAGGTTGTGTTGATGTAATTGTGTTGTGTGGTTGGTTCTATTATATTTACCCATATATTAAAGGAATTAAATAAATTATAATTATTTAAAATGGGAATTTTTTAATGGGTAATTGATCATGGTCTACGTGGATTAAATGTTTAATGTTTATATACAAACAAATGGGACAGAAATATGAAATAAGGTTTCTTTCTAAATGACATAGGACACTGATGAATTTTGAATAAAAAAATCAAAGAGGATAATAAAGTGGACTTTTTGATGAACATAGGCTCCAAAAAATGATTAAATGGTAAAATTATGAATTATGGCTAGGGTTTTGTTTATTATATTTTTGTACATTTAGAGGTAGAAGTAATTTTTTTTGATTTTGTGAGATATTTAGTTCTTATTCTAAACCCATAGCATGGGATTATTTGTTGTAATTATATATGTATATATACTATATGTTTTTTTATTTCTATATTCACCCCACCCTCATCAAGAACTATGTGCCAACACCCATATAGTCACATGGGGGAGACATACCAACATCTTGGTGGGAGGATGGATGGATGGCTACCTACTCTTTCTCCCTCCCTCATTCAGGAGATGAGAAGAAAAATCATGGGTTATGATGGATATAATTCAATATTTCCTCTTTAGAGTTGTGTTTTGATGAGATGTGATGGCCCAGGTGTGTGCGGGTGGGATGTAAAGTGATGTGGTGTTATTTGGTATAGGTGGGAGCACCATGGCATATGATGTTGGGGTATGAGAGAAAAATCCCAATGGGAAACTGGTGCGGGGTACCTATCATTTATGTGATTCGTATTATATTATTATACTTGGATGTCATATTTATTGAATTATCCTTAGTGAGGTTAGGGTTTTCATTAGTATACATGTTTTTTGTGGTTTTCTTCTGTTAATTTTCTCACATGTGTATTAGTATGATCTTTATCATGTTCATGAGGGACTTTGGTTTTCCTAATTATTATACTTGTATGATCACCCAAAGTATATAAAAAATTAGGTTTTCTAGGAATAATTAATGGACCATGTTATAAATTACCTACTCGGACCTTTGGAACAGTTGTAATGTCACCACCTTATCTTTTATTTTGTGACGTTCATTTGGAGACTTTTAATTATATATGTTTTATTTATACATTAATTGTGAGATGATTTTGGGTTTATTTTTATTTTTATTTTTATTTGTTTATGGTTGATTCATTCTATCTCTCAATCTTGTTTTCTTATAGAGGGAAATATCTCCCATATCGTGTGATTTTTATACCCTCAGCACCAGTCATCAACACAGGGTCTACTGGATGTGGGAATCAGGGGTCATTATCTCTCTCTCATAATTGAGTTATCATCAGTGTGAGGGGTTCTTTATATTCTCTATAAAATATTTCCATTCTGTGAGCTCTACTTCCTCTTCCTCTGTAGAATTCTTTATCAAACACCGTCATTGATCAGTATCTCAATTTAGATAACAAAGATAAAGTATAAACTTTTCCTTTTCACCACATCCTAATTCAATAAATATATTATCCAAAGTCTTAATCCATTTCTAAAATTATATTGGAGGAGTAGTCCTACTAAATTATGTGGTACTCTGTCGCAAAAATCAATCTAACATCAGAGAATCTCGTTGTAATATAGGTTTCTCTATTTGAGCAAGGTTATTTGTCATAACCAGATTAAGCTACCCTAATATAGACATATTTTCTCCATTATAATACCATATTTATTAGACTCTTAATTAAGTGAATATCTACATTGTACATGATTATTTCTATAATTATTCCTTTCATGAACTATTTCTAAACAATGGCATATATAGATTTGATCAAATCATTATGAAACATAATATATAATCCCAAAACTAGTGGATTACAAAGAATAAATTTAAAACATTATGAATATATAATATCATAATCATCAACATAGTTTCTTTAGTTTTTTCTTCTATAATTACCCTCAATGTTTATCAGAGGGTTTTGTTCTCTAAGATATGTTTTCCTAAATCTTGTTTCTAAGGTTTCTATTAATCTTCATCTATTACAAAAAGTAATGACCCCAACCCTAGAAGCCCAGATCTGGTGCCTTCCTTTATTACATTTTTATAGATACAAGATTTAGATCCCAATGGACTAAATATTGTAGTAGTTTTTGAAAACCATATTACACATAGTATATCCTTGTTACATTGGGAAAAAAATAATGTAAAAAAATTAAATATTAGCATCCTTGAAACTCATTCTATTAATTTACCTTTATATTTTGGGGGAGGGAAAAATAAGGGTGAGATCAAATGATCAATAAGGTTTAAGTACAATGGAATCTATCACAAGTCAATAATCATAATCAATATGGAAGGTATAATAACTAAACATAGATTCCATATAATCAATAAATAAAGAAGTAAGTATGCAAATAATATGTCAATGACAATTGTTAAAGACACATTTTGATTTAACAACTAGATAATTCATAATCCATAAACTAAGAATAAAATGCATCCATATATTTTGGTATAGTGAAAATATCATTAATAATAACAATAAGTTAATTTTAAAATAATGAAATTCTTAAATATTTTTGGCCTTGTTTCCCAGGAACATGGAACATTTACCATCAATACATTTCAAAAGATCATTCAAAACAAACTAGGTAGTAACCCATCTAATTTGGACAACTAATTTATATCATGAGACTATCGATTCATTAATGGGATTAATTTAAATGGTCTCCAACCAATTCGATACTAATACAAATAATTCCTCATATATCAAATAAATTAATTTAACTCATAAATTATATGCCTTATCAAATATGTGTATTGATAATGGATACAGATTTATCAATATTTACCTAGTTAATAAAATAACATTAAAAGTAAAACATATATGTAAAAATTTTATATGTTTTGGAAATAATAATATCCATTACACAATAATATAGATATTTAATTTCCAATGAAAAATGTTTACAATAGAGTTGTTTTTATAGAATTTTAACAATCAAAAAATAAAGTGAGATTGTGTAATAAATTTTATCACTTGGTAATTTTTAATTTAAATACCCATATATAAGAAAATTCATATTAAAACATAAAATACCATGAATAAAAAATTATTCATGATATTGCATTTCAAATTTCTAGACTATACA
Organism: Viscum album; assembly: GCA_963277665.1. Classification (NCBI taxonomy): domain Eukaryota; kingdom Viridiplantae; phylum Streptophyta; class Magnoliopsida; order Santalales; family Viscaceae; genus Viscum; species Viscum album. Next base: position 308,516,043 of record OY728166.1, read on the forward strand.
ACACTTAAAAGTGAATCAGTTCATAATAACAAATAAGATCAATGGAATGAAAATTTAGACAAAATCCCTTACCTTACGCTTCATTGTTATTGAATTATATTTAACCTCATGTATAATGGTTTTAAGAATTTTATTATCATAAAATAGAACCATATTAATATTTATCATATCATATATGATTATTTGATAAAATCCTCTCACCAGTTTGTTAATAATCTTCTATTATTTTCAATGTTTCAGGTGTTAATTGTCTTTTTTAAAATATGTTTTGACTTGTTATTTATCTTTTTTTATTAAGTAGATAGTGATTTTATCATTTAAAAAAAGTAAATCATGGTTTAAATATCATATATACTCATTGTATTTGTATTTATAGCAATCAAAAAAATTAGTGATAGGAAGTGAGACACATTGTTCATGGAGACAGCAGGTTGTATGTACACATGAACGGTGTTTCCATTTTATTTTCTTATTGAAAGGGAAAATATATATATTATATATATTATATTTAATTTATCATTATTGTATCATATATATCACATATTTTTTCTAAAAATATCCTTAATACATTCCATATAAATCCTTAATGAATCACATCACTTCGTAAGGTGGTAGTCTGTCGTACACACAAACGACATTATCGTATTCCCAAAAAGTGGAATGAATAAAGTTATATTTTATATAATAATTATAGAAAAATAAATGAATCATAAATATCATATATAAATAATACTTCCATCATTATTCCCAACCCTGAATGGTGGTAATGTAAAAATGAACAATTTAAGTTCACAATGTGGTAGTTCACCATACTCATGAATGATGACTTTATAACCCATTTGATGGAAGTGTCAGAAATTTCAAGTTAAAACCATAATATAAAAATATCTAAGTATATTTAATATATTTATTTTATTATATTATCATGACATAAATATATTTTAATATGGAAGACGAGGAAATAAAATTAAACATCTTTTAGAAAAATATTACCTCTTCTTTGGGTATCCTCCTTAGGTTTGAACTAATACCTTCCTAAGTTGGATTTATGCCAAATATATGGATTCTAGTATGATATAAGGTAATTTTGGGAGTGAATTTGGTATTTACTGTTTAAACCTAAGTGTTTTGAGAGGATTTAAGAGTCCTTTCACAATTTGGGTCAGTGGAAAACTTGTAAATTTTTTAAAGAGGGAATTCCACCAATGATTTTTCCATGTAAAGGGACTCCAATAATAGAAAACACTCGGTAATAAAAGGTATAAGGTATTAATATTTCCATAAATTATTTTTGGGACATGAATATATTCTATTTGGCCCCTTAAGATTAAAGTTTAGTATCTTATTATACTCATTTTTCTCTTAATTAATGTAATTAATTTTAACTGATTTCACTGATCATTTTTTGCAAAAATAAATTTGAATTTATTATAATTTATAAATTATAATTATTAAAAAAATAATCCATTTTACAAAATTTGAAATCTAGTAGTGGGATAAATTAATTTCAAACAAATCCCACAGACGGGATGAGAAATCAGGTTTTTAAAGTTAAAATGTTCAAAAGATTACTATGTTTTTATATAAAAAATCAATATAAAAATTATTAAAATGAAAAATATTGTATTAATATATTTATAACTGATATTTTTAATTTAAAACCAATTCAATATACAATTTAAAATTATAAATTATCTAGAGAAAAAAAAAATTTAATTAAAATTCAATATTTTCATTATTTCTCAAAAAATGAAACTTCTCAAAAAAACAAAACCAAATCACTCTAAGATAGTTTTTTCATTATTATTTCAAAAATGAAGTTTATTTTTTATAAAAATATTATAAAATTTTAATAATTTATTTTTAAACACCTGTCATTAAAAGGCAGTAAAGTTGCCTTTAGAAAACAAATACAAATTTTTTGCATAAAATTCTATTTATTCTTATCTTATTACCATCAAATCCATTGGATGGATTTCAAAAAAAATATTATTAAACATAAAATATATTAATTCTATTAATATAATTCATTTGTAGTAATTAATATAATTTATTAGGATAAAACATATTTGGTCACATAAATATCATTTTATATAAAAACATTTCTTCTATTCAACTTCATTTTTATTTTAATTTATAATTTATTTGTAACAAGTGAATTAAATAATATATTTTCATAATTCATTAAAAATATTCATAGCCTTATATTAAATTTCTTTGAGATAATTTTCATTTTAAATAATAATATTATTAGTATTCAATAAAACTTGGTATTTTGTTTAAGGGAAGCCATTGAAGAAAGTCATTATTGTTTTTAATGCAAGATAACTAAGTATTTTATGAATTGATATATGTATATATATATATATATTTAATATTTTTAATATATTTAAAATATTAAGTATATCCTAAAGTCTCGGGATGTTATATTCAATTCTATTCAGGGTGTTGTGTGTCATACATTCTATCGAATACATTGTTCTTACTTCATAATTTTGGGGTGTTATAGTCATTATGGAGTTATTGTGTATTTTTTAAAAGATAAAAAATTAAGGGTATTTTTTTTGCTAAAATTGAACCATCCAGACTAAACTCATAGGATGTTTTATGTTTTTATGTACTCATCTACAACTTGTTTAGTGTTAATAAATTATATGATTAATAAAATGAGGTAATCATAAAGAAGAACATTTGTATAATTTAAATAATTGAGGATGGAATAATTATTATAATAGTAGAATGGATTATTAGGAATTTATCTTATATTTTACATCCTATTAATTCCTAAAATATTACTCTTATTGAAGAGTACAATCTACAAAATAAAATATTTGTACACATTGGTCAAAATAATTTGAGTAATATCACTAATTTAAATGTGTTGTGAGACCTATAAAAATTTATTCATGATAGAGAACAATTTTTTTAAAAAAATGAAAAGGAAAAAATGGTAAAAGGGAATAAAAAACAATGGATAATCAATCAACATGACCTATTGAATTAATTCACTTATATTTTTTTGCACCTAAGAAACAAAAATCTATAAGTGGTTACTTATATTTCATCACATTCATTGATAACTATAAAAGGATAAAAATAGTTTTATTCATGAAGAATAATTTATTTGAAGTGTATATTTTGATATTTAAAGGAGTGATTTTGAAAGAGATCATAGAATTTAAATAAAAAAATAACAATTGATAACAGAAAGTACATTGTAAATGAATTTTAGTATTACCTTACAAAGTTTGAGGTTAAAAATAAATACATAGTCCCTACAACTATCAATGGAATATAATTTATAAGATAATGAAAAAAACTACTATAGAAATAGGGATAACAATTATTACTAAATTTTAATGATCAATGCTTATTTGGAGATAGGTTGTATACACACCTCCATGCATTTTTAATTGATTATTTTTTAGAATGATCTCAAATATAACCTCATGTGAGATATGGTATAGAAATAAGAAAACAGTGAGTTACTTAATAGTAATTTTATTTCATTTATTTATAAAAATAGAAAACATAAATCAAAAAATATTTTATGCAAGTAATGAGGAGGATATTTTTTTGTGTACCTATCAAATTTAAAAGGCTACAGATAATGGGAAAAAATGTCACAAGGTTTTTTATTGTTATGATTTAAAAATTAGTTATATATAAATCATATAGTGTTATATATGTAGTATTTTTTTATAATGTCATGTATTCGACTAGAAAATTTCAATATAAAATAGTAAAAAATATGTTGAGATGGAGATAGACACAATTGGGATGGATTTAAAAAAAATTATGAATAGTAAATTGGTAGGAATGATAAATAGATGTTTAAAAGCCATTGAAATCACTTTGAGGCATAGAATATAATAAGAGAACAATATGCTCATATATATACTCTAAGGAATATAAGTTATGATAATCCTATAGTATAAATAATAATAATATTATTGAGGATATATAATTTAACCTGTATTTTTTTGTTAAACCCCAATCAATGATAGAATAATTTAAATATAAGTATTGGATTAAGGTTATGAATAAAAACTAAACAGAATTGGGAGGAATTCTACTTGGGACCATGTTCTAATCCTCATTGAAAAAATTTCATTGGTACAAATTGGTAATTCAGAAATAAGTTAAATAAAAAAGGATAATTGATGTGGAACAAGACTAGACTTGTTTTCAAGGTTTATTCCAAAGCTGAGGAAATTGAATTTTAAGGTGTTATTGTTCCTATAGAAAGATTAGAAGCAATCGGGATATTAAGTATTGTGGAAAATTAAAAGTTTGTATAAAATTTATCAAATGGATGAAAATTATGCCTACTTAAATGGTCATCTTGAGTAATAAATGTATATTCAACATCCTACTGGGTTTTTACTTTATAATGATGGAACAATAGTGTGTCAGTTGAATAAAGATATTTATAGCTTAAAATAAATCCTAAGGGCCTAGTATTAAAAGTTACATAGTTTCTTTGATGTATTTAAAATTAATCTAAAACTAAGTAGAAAAAATTTTTATATCAATGAAATAAAGAAGGGTATACTTATTGTAATTATTATGTTTATGTTATCATTTTTATAGGTGATCATGAGAATTCATGTCAATACATTTAAAATTAAATAAAGAAACAATTTTATATGTTCATATTTCCAAGAATATATACTTATATGGATTATAAGTAATAAAAAAATATTATCCTGAGAAATTTATTATATAGAATTGTTGAATAAGTTTTAGATAGAGGAATCAAAGAAAGTGTCTAAATCAATTCATGTGGGACTAAAATTATCTAAAGATGCTGAAGGTGATAATATAAGTCAATGATAATTAAAATGACTTATTGGGATAATATTGTATCTCACAACCTGTAGACAATACATTAAACAAATTGATTCTATGTGATAGATATAAGAGTGACCCAAATGGATCAAATTTTAGGGATACCATAAGAGTTTAAAATACACCAAATGTAATGTTAACTATGATTCATTTTAAGAGAAGGTAATTAAATTGAATCTGCATAGGTTTATAGATTGTGATTTGGTAGGTTATTGAAATTATATAAGGTTCATTCCATATAGTATTCACCTCTTCGTAGATAGTTGTGTGAGTAGCCACTACATGAAAAAGAACTCAATCCCATTAAATACTAATGAGGTTCAATATGTTATTATTACTAGTTCTGCATTCAAATGACTTAGCTAAATGATCAGCTAAATATTTGAGGGTGAAAGCTGACCGACCTCTCAAAACTCATTATGATAATCAATGTTCTATTAAACATTCTAAAACAATTATACCACACTCAAAGTCAAAGAATATAAATATAAAATAACATTTCATTAAATAGATGGAATAAAATGGAGACATAAAACTAGAATTTATTCCTAAAAAATACCATTTGGATGATATTTTAACCAATCATATTCCAAAAGACATATTTTAGAAATTTAGGCTGAAAATGGGTGTTGAGATCCTCCCACGTCATTAAGAAGCAGCGAAAGTATCCACCGAACATCCTTTTATTATGTTTTCAAAAGGGGTAGAATGTTCACAAATATTTTTTTAAAAATTACCTATATTTCCTTATTTTTTCTAACTAATTGATTGTGTTTATTGTGTAAATGGGGGTTTTTTAAATAGGGTAGAGAATGGATTGAGGGGAGAACACTTTATCTCCTGGCTAAAATATTCTTTTCACTAAGAGATGGAGTTATCTCAAACATTATACTTTAACCTATGGTATGGTGTCAAGATGTTTTTAAAGTGAAAATAGATATGATTTTTTGTCTCTTATATAAGAAGTTTAGTTTTTATAAAATATTGGGAAATGGTTTCAAGGGTTCCTTAAAAATCCAAAGAGGTAAATTGATGTTACCTTATAATTGTATGGAGAATTTTTCTTTCATTTCAACCCTAAATGATATAGTTTTTTAGATATCTCATATGTTTTTTTGAATAGTTTAGAAGTGGGTTAAGGTGTTTTTGGTTGTTTCTAAGACCATTGAATAAGTGTGTAATTATTGAGTTGGAGCTAGAAATTGAAAATTATATAAAGGTATGAATTTTTCCCATTATAAGACACTATTTTTTCTCATTACTAGAACATAATTCATTGATCATATTGTTTAGAGATACACAAAGTTTAAAAATAGAAAATTACTAAACCATGTGAATTTTCCTTCTCCCCATAAAACATTAATACATGACTTTAATGTATGACTTGGGAGAATTGTATTCCATTACCATAAGACTTTGTTGATTATTGGGATTTGATTTATAAAATCAAAATCTAAGAAGATATGAGATGTGTAATTAATTAAAAGTCATAAGTGTATAACATCACAAGACATATGAAATACAAGTTGGTCTAAAAACTAGAAGAGGTATAAGATTGAAAGACTTCAACATACATATTTGATCAGATTTTATGACTTTACTGATCCTATGACTTCTAAATTCATATGATAAACTGAAAAAAAATTATGTTAGATTCATTATAACCAGTAAAATTGTAATCCAGGGATCTCGTACACTACATAAAGGTTAATACATGTTATGTAAATGTATCTTTGTTTTTATCAGTTATGTAAAGGACATCTGTAGATACGTAGGGGTAAAAATAAAAAAAGAGTGGCTATAAATATATATATTGATTTTCTATAATTTTTAAATCTAAATTAGAATGAAATTAAATATAAAGTTACTTTTATGTATGTGTTTTTTTTAAATATCATGGGCACAACAAAATATATTATTCAACATGAGATTAACGGGATTTTGAATGAAATTAAATTATAAGGATAAAGGGATATTTTCAAGGGATTTAAACTTCTATATTTGGTTTTATATTTTTTTAGAAAACCTTCTATTATTCATGTATTAGTCATACAGTCAAGAAAAATGGGATATTAAATTAATAATTATGGAAATATCTTCCAAAAAAATAAAATATAAAAGGGATAAATGAAGAAGGATAAATTGTTTTTTAATAGAGAGAGTTAGATACACTTATATATCGAATAGTTAAATTTTGAGAAGATCATCAGAATATATACATCTATATTTTCAATGTAAGTTTAATAAATACATTTTATTAGTGTTATTGATTTATACATTTAAAATTGAGAAGGGTGAATATCATCTCATGTGTCAATGCTGTCTTGCAGGAGTAATTAATTATGATTTGGTTAGAGAAAGATATGTCTACTACTATTTTACTTCAATTGTTCTAAAATTTTGGGACCTTTAATAAGATGATCTTTTATATGTTGAAAATACATCTTTATTCATATATACTATTTGATTCATTCTAGATAAAATAAATAAGATTTAAATAATAGGTGGTTCTTGTCAAAATAAAAGAAAGAATTCAAGTAATGGTTAGTGGATGAAACCTTCCCAAATTGAAATGTGGATAAACCCATATCAAACGATGTGAACCAATTTTTTAAATTTTTAATAAATAAAAATTATAAAGATAATAAATCCAAGAAATAACCATAGGTTGATCGCGAAAAGGAATAGTCTTTCACCCCACTAGCGATACACCACCTAATATTAAAACTACAACATAAACTAATGAATTAATTTTCAGGATGTCTTAAAATTAATAGTAATAATTTCATTAATTATACACTATTTTAAATCCAAATTAATTCCACTAAAACTTTTATTGATCACAAAATAATAATTTATTCATTTTATTAACTCAAAATACCCCTCTCATTCATGTATAAAAACCCTCTCTCAACCCCATCGAAAGTCACTTCTAAATCTATCACATTACCAAATCATTAATAAATTACCCTATATTATTACTCTATATGTCCTCATATAAATTCTCGTATCACCAAACCCAAATCTATCAAGGCATTAAGCTAATTAAAAATGGTGAAACTTTAAGGATGGGGTGACATTTTCCACCATTTTATTTCATTTTTCATTTCCTATTATTCTATTATCATTCCAACATCTAAATTAATCCTTATAAAATTTTATAATTACTATATTAACATGATATTAATTATATTAATCCAATAAAAATTTTATTTACAATATTTGCATATGTCTGACTGAAAATTAACTTTTTTATCATCAATTGACTTTTTAGGAAAAAAGTGAGAAACCATAGGACCAGAATTACAACCAAAAGTTTATAACAGATAAAATACCATAACAAAACTATAGGATCTTCCCCTCCTCAACAACTACACCATGAAGACCAACCTTCACCATTGCATGACCACTCAGCAGACTGTCTCGTGCAGGAATGCACGAGAATGGAACTGATGGCATAGCCATAACCTCACAAAAAACCAAATCAGAATGGCATGCACTAGTGAGGGATTAATGATCTTAACCTACAATATTTTCATATGTAATCACTCACTATCTCTCACTTTTTGACTATGTTCTGTTAATAGTCAATTTTACCACATATGAGGACGATGTCAATTTGTTATGTACCACCACCTTTATGGATAGTTAGTGTATATTATGTAACTAAATATAATATTTTCATTACTATAGTGTTATTATAAACTATTTATAATATATATTTATTATCTCTCTCTCTCACTCTTTTGAAAATTACTAGTTTATAGTTGGTTTACCACCTATGAGGACATTGTCGGTTATTTAATTATAACTACCTTTAGATCGGGTTAATGTAAGTAATATATAATATAAAAAAATATAATATTAAAAGGTAATTTTACTAATTAAAAAATAATCATGAATTAAAACACTTTAATTTAAATTCAAAATAGAATAATTTAAATAAGCATATAAACTATCCATTTTATCACTAATAAAAATGACAATAATGGGTCAAGAATGATATAAATGAATTGATTATTTTTAATATTATTTTTTTGTAAATATAACATGGTTATAGTCAACGCATATAAAAAGGAGAGATCAAATTAATAGTTTCAATTAAAATTCAATAATTTTCAAAATGAGTAACCAAATGGGATGAGATCTTCTGTTTAAATTTTTTTGGATATTCTTACCCAACAATCTTGGGATACTATTAATAAATTGAACCTTTCTAAACTACCAAAAAAACCAAATAATAGAGAAAATATATTTCATGGATCTTCAAGTCATATAGTCCTTGTAGGAAAGAAAATCAAAAATATTACATGTAAAAATGTTATAAAAATCACCTAGGTAAATGTATCAAAGGAACAGGAAAATGTTTTATATGTGATAAAAGAGGGTATAGAGTAATGAAATATTGAGGAAAAAATGAATATTTTAGTTAACATTATGGTTGAAAATAAATTTATTCCTAAGGTGACATTAACAATTCAATGTTTCAAATGTTAGTAATTCAGGAATTATGCAGACTAGTGCACCAATCCAAGGGTTAATGATGAAAAACAATAACAGAAAACTCCTAATCTAATGAAAAAGGAAATGACTATGTAATAAAAAAATATTGGTGTGAGTTATGAAAATGAAGTGGTGTATGGTTAACTCATCATCTACTCAAGAACATTAATATTTATTATTCTATTCTAGATTCTACCCACTCTTTTCTATCTGGAAATTTTTTTTAAGATAATAAAATTACCATCCCATTGCATTGATATCTAATATTCAATGAAAACTTCTAGTGGTGTAATGATTAAATCATTTGTCAGAAACTATTCTATGATCTATGCTTGTGGGAATGTTCTTCCTAGAAATCTTATTGTTTTATCTTTGGTTGAATTTGAGGTAGGCGTGGATTTACTCTCACTACATAGAGACAGTAATAATTTTTGGGATAGGGAAGTCATATTTCATATCCCGGATAAACTTATGACCATATAACGATACAAGGATGACTATAAACTACAAATAGGAATCACTTTGAGATAATTAGTCTTAATACTTAATATTGAGGGGTATTTATCTCAAATGTTTTAGGAGATACTGAATTTTGGGGAAGTCTCAATTATGAGGGAAAAGATGAGTTTTCTAGTCTTAACTATGATAGTAAGGTTGATATATATTTATAAATTATATATTGATTATATTATGTCTTATGGACACCCCAACTATTTTCATTAGTGATAGATAATTAAACTTATAATGATGAAATTTATTTAACGGGGTAGAATGAAACCACCCAAGATTTTAGTATTATTTTATGTCTAAAAAAATATTATGTTAAATTTTTTGTTTCACATACAACTCCGAACTAAGGAAACCCAAAAAATGTTATTGATATAAAACTAATACAATGGAAAATATATAAATTATAAAAATGAAATTTGAAACAAGATTAAGAAAAGTAAATGTGGAATAATTCTTTATATAAATAAAAATACAGTGAACATAAAATAATTATTCTAATGGATTTTCATCAAGTTAATATCCCTAATTAAAACTATAAATGTAAGGAGAATAATTATAAATATAATATACATTATTGGAGGGAATTAAATGAATGTAATGAATAATTTTACTAATGTATGTATTTTTATATATATAAATGAAATTTTACCAGTGTAAAAGGAGTATAAAATGTTTTTTTATAATAATCTTAAACAAGATATCAATTTGAAATTACAATTATATAGTTAATATAACTAAAGTTTAGTTAAATGTTAAAAAATTAAAATTTTCATCATAAATAATTTACTTGAAATAAAATAAATTAATTTTCAATAAAATTAAAGGATACTAATTCATTTATGATGATACCATTGATTTTAAAACAATTTTTTTATAAAATATGATTTTATTAATATACATATTTTTATATAATAATTTTAGTAAAATAGGTTAATAAAAATTAATGTTTAGTAATTTAAATAAATAAAACATAATAATTAATTAATTAATTATATTTATTACTAATTTAATTATTCATAGATAAACAAAAATGTTTTATTTTAAAACATTTTTTCCATTATATTCTTTTATTTAAAAGCTCAAATTATCTAATTTTGAATATTAAATGAAATTTGTTGTTTATGCATGTATAATAATTAATATTAATTCATATATTTATTATCAATTGTATAAAAATGAGGATAAATCGTTTAATTATAAAAAAGGTATATTTTACAATGAAATTTTTCTATGTGTAATTTATTTGTACCTTGATAAGATTAATTAATTTATACTAAATAATGATATTAATTAAATTTATTGATGTTTTAGAAAATAAAATAAATTCTCATTCATGTATTTTTATTAAATATACTTTTATAATAATAAATTCTTTTTATACTTGAAATGTATTTTTTTAAAAATATTTTCCTTTACATGTTATGAGTTGTTGTATTGAAATAAAATTTTATAACTTTTATAAATTTAAATAAATGAAAATTATTTAATATTTTGAATCATAACATTCAAATAAGGTAATAAATATAATATCATTCACAACCATACAAATAAGTTATTGAAGTAAAAATCTAGTAATCATGATAAAGGTAAAAGGGTTATTTTCAAAGAATTGTTTTTATAATTTTTGTGTAATTTTTATCTAATTAAATTAGATTAGGATATTTTAAATGATGCCTCTAATTTAATTATTACATTTATAAAAAACTATATCTAAACTCATTTAATTCTTAATTTATGATAAATAAATATAATAATTCTTATTCTTTAAAAGGTCATTTTTCTACAAAAATGATTTCTATATGTATCTTATGTTGTAATTTAAATGTAAATTTTCTAGAATATATAAATTAATTTATATTTAATGGAAGAAAAATTTGTAATAATCATGTAAAAATTTTCAAATAGCATCCATTTTATATTTTTATTAAAAAATTATTTGTATGGTAAAAAATTAAACATGTTAGAAAGGAATAAAAACTAGTAATTTATCATGATTGGAATTTTTTTTAATTAAATTGAAATATAGATATTATACAATAAATTTTTTAGTTTTTTTATTTAATCCAAAAATTACCATCAATATTTATAACTTAAATCACCTAACTCTCAATTTATCTCATCTTTACCCATCACCTAACTTATGTTTCCAAGTAAATGTCCCCCAATTATAAGAATAAAATGAAATCTCTTCAAATAAATCCAAATCACTCGATTCATTCCAATACTTCTTTAATACCAGCCCATTATACCTATATTAGAGTCATCTCCCTTGTTTTTAATCCCATAGTAATAATAATAATACCTAATCTGTTTATTTTGAGGTCACTCGTCATGGTCAGGAGAAATTTTGTCAAAGAAGTTAATGCACGTTCAACCAAGAAGGAATCCAAGATAAGGGATTTTCATCTTAGTTTATGTGCTTTGAGAAATGTTTTTTCTTATACAAATATTTTTATTTATATGGTGTATATAATACCTCTTTAAAATATTATAACAAGATTATATTTTTATTCATGGTATTTAAAGTTATATTTTATGTTCTCTCTTGTAAAGTTTTTTTTTCAAAAGTTATCAAAGTCATAGGTGTTTCATTACAATATAACTTTTGAATTGAGATTTCATATGTTTAAAATTATATTTGGGAATTTATTTTATTCCTTATTTCTTAAACCCCGTCTATTTTTTTCACTTATAATTATTTATGGGATTTACATATCTCATTAATATTTCACCTCTTGTTGGTTCTCTATCTAACTAAAATGATTTTTTAAAATTGGATCTGACCTTGTATCTTCCTTTTAATAAGTAATTTATATCTATTAGGTTTATATTTTTTATTTAAAAAATTATTCTACTTTATTATTTTAAAATCTAAATATTTATTATCTTTATAACTCTCTATTTATCTTTAAATATTTTCAAATTAAACTATTATAAATTTTTCATCGATGTGGTTTTTTATCTAATGATTCCTAAAAATATTAAAAGGATTTATTTTCATGTTTTTATATTTTATCTTCCAATACACATTTATTTAATTTAAATTTATTTATTTTCAAGTTTCCATTATTGTGTATTCTTTAAAAAATCTAAAAATTAATCTTGTTACCTTCTCAAATTTGGTTTTTTGAATTGACTTGTAACAATGTCTTTTTATGATAATGTTAAAAAAGATTCCTGGAAACTCATTTTATGATTTAACTAGAATTTTACTCTCAATTTAAATTTTTTTATGGATTAATTTTCATGATCATCCTCTACATTCTTTTATACTTATTTTGTGATTTTTAATATTTTTATTCACTAATCTAACTATTGATGTCGTTTTCCATGACATCATTTGAAAATATCATCAGACACATTTTATTTCTATTGGTTTTCTTTCATGATATGATGTTTGATTTATTTTATATATAACACATATATGGGGATTATCATTAATTTATTGGTGGTGGAATATATATCCCTCTAATGTATTATTAATTTTTATATCTCATGAACTAAAAATAGAAAAAGAGAGGTTATCCAAAGTTCAAGGGAACAGGATTTGTGATCCTAATCCCAAAACAGTTTTTGGGAGGCTATCTCAAGCATGGGGGTAAATGGGCGATTATCCAAATCCCAAAAGGTTACATGGGAGGTTTTCTAAACTCCAAGCGTATATGGGTGGTTATCATAATCTTAAAGGGTTTATAGAAGGTTATCAGAACCCCAAGGGTACATCAGTGGCAAGCCAAAGCCTAAAAAGGTTACACATGTTGTTAGAACAAGCCCATAAAGTTTCACTGGTGGTTATCCCAAAACTATTATATTATGGGAATGTGGTGATCATAGACCATTATGTAATTATTTTCTCAGTTTTTAATCTTAACACATGTTCAATTATCATATTGGTTTATGTTCTTATGTTATACATCAGGCTTACGTCATGTTTATATATCATTGAATCAAATTTCAACAACCAATTTACTAATATCTTATAATAAAATATTTATTCCATAAATCATGATTTATCATCTATGTTTTGTTTGCTATGATTCTTTATTGTTATATCCATGTAACATGATTTTTTCTGACACTCACATGCACATCATATACTTACATATGATCTTTGATTATTATCTCTTATTCTTACCCTTTTTTAGAATAAAATATTACCCCTTTCTTATGTTTTTATTCCAAGAGATATGAAGAAGAGTGTATCAGGTGTCTTTTATAGAGGGGGTCAAGTGGAGTATTACTGTGTAGAAATGTTCATATTTTTTTAGGTATCCAATATACAAAAAAACTAAATATTTGGGTTTATGATTTTGTTGTTATATATGATATGTAATTGATAAAAAATTGTTTATTTAATGATAAATTCATATAATTTGGTATCAAATATAGTGTGCAAATTATGGGTTTTTATCATGAGATCTAAAAGTGTGCATCTGGAGTGATTTATATCCGATGTTTTTTATGGACTCGCTAGAATCTTCCTAGAATTCAACAGTAGTATGAGGAAAATACTTAAAAAACCTAGATAATTCTCAAAAAAGATCACTTTCATTCCATATAAATATTAATGTTAGGTGTATTTTTTATTTGATGTTTTTTGATAGCCACCCAAAGATTTCCTGGGCTTCATCAACAAGAGAAGGAAAATATTGTAAAAACCTAGATAATGATTATGAAAGATCAATTTCATTCATTATAAATATTAATAAATTATATTATATATATTTATATTCACTATAAGTATCTGAAGTAATTTTCTAATCAAAATGAAACTAATTTTATTCTAACTAAATCGATTTTAATTCATTACATGGTTTTATTAAAAAATCAATTTATATTTTTTATAATTTTACATTGAAATAAATTAAAATAATATTTTATATCATCAAGTCGAAATTATCATAGAGTTATATTATGGAATTCTCGAAAAAAAAATTCATTATGTGAATAGTGAAAGATACCGATTTTTATAAAATTGTCATTTGTTTTCATTAAATAAAGGAATCTAAAAGTACCCTTATGTTTTTCATTTTTTCTTAAAGTAAAATAAGTTAAAAATAATTTTAAATTATCTAATTAATTACATATAAATCATCGTTATACCATATTTTATTATAAGTACATATTTATGCTTAAAAACACATTTTTTCAAAAAAAAATATTTTTCATTGTGTTTTATATATTTATATTACAAAAAATTCCACTTCTAGAAATTGAATATTGAAAATTTTATTCCATATTTTAAATTAGGAATTTATAATTTAGTAAATATTTATAATTTATTATTTTAATTTTTAATAGTAACCATAATACACATTTTGTCACCTCGATAAGGGTAAAACGTTTAAAATAGGGTTAAAACTATGAGATAAGGCCTAAAATATCCCTAAAACCTATATTTATTTTATTTTATAATTTTTTTACCATAAACATTAAAGGTTAAAAAATTTATTAATTTCATTCCACATTCTTTGATAATTACATAAATAAAATTTTAAGTGAAGAATAAAAACAACATGTCACTCTCTTTGTTTTAATATCTCTAATATTTATTTCATATGAATAGTAAATAGTTATCTTTAGTTTTAAATGGTTGTTTGAAATAGGAACAAAATTTTTTTATCATGGTAATTTATTTTAAATTTTTATTAATGGAATAATTATCTTAAATTATTACGTAACACTAACAAATTGATTATTCAAGTAATAAAAAAATGAATAAAATTATATTAAGAAAACAATTATAATTATACAATTTCGATGAATTATTTTTTCCCAGAAATATATATATATATATATATATATATATAATTTTATATATGTGTTAATATTTTATATTTGAATTCCATTAGTAACTTGATGTCATTAAATTCAAACTATGTGAATAGTTCCTAAAATGCCTTTAATGATATATACTCTTAAATATTATTTTTTTGAATGATCTAAATTTCATAAAAATATGATATTTGTATAATTTAATGGTATATACTTGATAATATCAACCATTATACACATATGTGTGATTTCTACTATTATAGTAACTTTATTTAATCCTATAGTGTAAAAATTGTTGATATTATAGTAATCATCCAAAGGGGTAATGGGTGTTAAAACTAAGATATAAGGGTGAAAAATCACCTAAAGTTGTCTAAAATTTATTATATGAGAGGATTTAGATTCTTAATCATCTTATATTTGTTATAACTCGATTTTTTGTCACTCAAAAAAGAATATTAGTTTATATTAATTTAATAATTTAAGTATTTCCAAGGGTTCTCCTCCCTTCACTTATAAAATGGAACCTCCTATCCTCTCTTCCTCACACCATTTGATCACTCTAGTTTAGAAAATTCCTACGCTAATATCTACCCAAAATCAATATCTAATCCTTATAGATATTGGTCTCACAAAAAGACCAAACCATTAAGTCTTAAGGTGTAGTCTAAAGTGGTTATCTTAGGAGAAGGATAATGAATAACCAATGTGACATGTTGGACTCAAGGTAAGGCAAATGTGACATAAAAACCTAATTTTAAATTTTTTAAAAGATTTATTTTCTAATCATTTTTTCCATGCCAATATTATAAAAATTAATTTTTATTAATGTATTTATATTGACATAAATAAATTATAAAGGATATTTACTATATTAAAAATATTTTCAAAAGAAATATTTTACATATTATAGATGGAACGTTTTGAATTTATTTACAAAAGGAAAAAAAGGAAAGTTGTATTTTAATACATACTATGTTGTTGGATTTTCCCACCACCACAACAATTATTTGAGGTTTGGATAACTTTATTAGATTCTATAATTTCTTCAAAGAAAACCCCTTCTTCCCTTTGTCTTGGATATTATGATTTTAAAAATGGGGGTTTAAAGGACAGGGATGTATCAATGTATGAAAAAAAATTTATTATGGGTTAAAAAATATATTTTTAACATATTGAAAATGTAAATGAAAGATTTAATGTGTCTCATGTATGTTATAGCACTTGAAAATTGTTTATGATGATGGGTGAGAGTGATATATCTCTCAAATGAATTTTATAATGATTATGTTTTCTAGATAACTATGTTGAAAATAACCAAGTATGTTATTTCGTTGGTAAGGGTTCATATAATGGTTCTATAATGATAATGTAACATGGAGCCTACATGAATTATTTATTCTCAACATTGTCTTTTTATTTAAATATTTTGATTCATAATGTAATAAAATGATATTTTTTTTAAAGGAATGAGTATACCATTTTAAGGTAAAAATGTATATCTTTTCAAAACAAATCATGGGTTCTCCTGTTTTCTTTGAAACCATCCTGATTATGATTTTTTACATTAAATTTTTATAAAAGTTGTCTGATGAAAAACTTTGGGAATTAAAGATGATTTCATGTATAAGTAAAAGATTATTTGAGATCAAAGTTAATTATGTTAAAGAAAAACACTCTTATGAGATCTCATGGTGTTGAAATGGACTAATGGGTTTCTTTGCATCTTTATATATATTACTTACTAAGCTTTTAGTTCTCATTCCATGTTTTTTAATATTTTCGACACTTTTGAAGAATGAGTATGAAGAACGATTAATTAAAGTTGAAAATAATGAATATTTTTTGTGAAAATCAATCATGTTTCATTTTAAAGGTATTATATTGTGTAAAAAAAGGATACAGAGTGGAAGAGTACACTTTTAAATGTATTGTAACATTATATAAGATTTATGACCTAATTATCTAATATAATAAAGATTAGTGAACCTTTCAATTAAATAAAATTATTTCTTGATTTGAAACTCATGATTATGTAATGTTTTATGGATCGGTCCTTATATATATATATTCACAAAGTTACACCTAGTAGTAATATGAATATCAGTCATGATGGACCTCCTCATGATGATAGTTCTGGAGGTACTCCCTAAAACAAAAAGATTGAATGAAAAGGAGGAACGCCACTTGATATCTCATTGAAAATTAGTAACCAAAAAGCTCATCCCTATGGGAACCAATCTGATATACATAGAGGTCCTCCCTAGGAAATTCATTGAATAAGTCCTCCCTATAGAAAATTAAAAAATCAAAGTGGAGTTCCTCCCTATGACTTTGAATTTAAAATAATTATATATGAAGGTGTCCCTATAGTTCTTGACATAATGGATCTTCCCATGTCAAGGATTATCTAATTTTTCCTCATGTCAAGATGAACTCAATAGATCAGGGATAGCTATAGTAAGTTCCTCATCACTAATTTTAGACATCTCATTCCAAACATAAGACTTCCTAATGTGATGTTCAATATCTATGCCTCCCTCTAATTGAGTATCATTTGACGTAACTGAGGGGATTATGAATGACATTACTCCCATTATTAAAGTAGTAGGGAAAAATCTGTTATGATCAGATCAGGTCATAGAATATATAATAGATGATAATAAGGACTCTATGGTTATATGGAAAGAATTTAGTTCATGTTTTGGCCCATAATTACTTTTCACTATAATCTTTTGACAGAATTAAAAGAGGATCACATAACCTACTTTCATAAAAAAATTAAGGGAGTCTTTTTTCACCTTAATATGAGAAATTTGTATTTTGGGGAGTATTTTATCCACTATAGGGTGATAAATGAGATTTCCCACTAAGTTGACTTGACTTCCATTGTAGTTACTCATAACACTAATGTGGGGAAATAATATGTGGACCATTCCTGCCTCAATAGTAGAAAAGAACTTCACTGTATAATTATTAATACCCCTCTAAATTTGTGTAGCATTGGGTGAGGTGAATATAGTCATATATTTTAAACTAACCACAGGTTAACAAGTCCCATCATCAGAGTTATCTTGAAATGTATTTTCCTCAGGCTAGGTCTTAGACCATAGATTAATATTTTCCAATTCGTTCATACAATGAAGATATGCCTTTTTTAAATCCTTTAAGAGGCATAATAGTATCTTAAAAACTATTAATAGGCTCGTATATCACGCTTCCAATAAGGTAAAGTTGGGGGCTATACGAATAAAGATAAGTTTGAAACATCAGTTAATCCCGTAATTGTGATAGTATCTCACTTAGAACTAGTAATTCATTATGCATGTTCCTGAATAGAGTCCTGAAATGTCACGAAGTCCATTATAGCTATTTCTTTAGTTGAATTAGAAGTTGAGCCCTATCCCACAAGGATATGGTAATTTTTACCACCACTACCACCCATGAGATCATAAAATATATAATTAATCTTAGAGGTGATTTTGTAATTAAAAATAAGCCTCATCCCACATGGTTTGAGGAATTATTACCTCCCCGCCTTCAAGAAATTCAATCTTTTATAAATAGAGGGAAATGTTACCAAAATCAGTCTCATGGTTCCTTCCAATTTTCAATCATTCTTTTTCATTGCAATTGCATTTAGAGGTATTCATTGGGGGATCACTTAGGATCACCATATATAAACTAATTCCTAGAGGAGCATTGGGGATAAAATAGGAATCCTCTTAGGGGATGTAAATGAAATCGTTCCACTATGGAGGTATATATTAAATAGTAATATGATATTACCATTGAGGTATTTTCATATGATGATAAATCGTAATAAAACTATAATGTGTGTATGATTCATTTCATACACTTCATATCAGATAAATTAATTTATGTTGTCAATATAGATATTCTGGAGTGTGACACTGATACATAGAAATACAATTAGAAGGCATCCATCCAAAATATGGGTCACCCCAATGTATATAATTAGGGTGTGTGTAACCAACATCAAATAGAGACTCATGACTTAGGAGCCTGTAGAGACCCGAATCTTGACATACATGGACATTACATTACTTTTTCAGAATACATAATACATAACAAAAATAGACACACAAGGACCGTAATAGTTTAGTGTCTTTGGAAACTCAGAACGTAATCTTCTAATCGTGGTGAAAGATCTTCAACATCTCCCATAAAGATCTTCCCCATTTTGTTTCCTTACCCTAAACCTTTCTTTTAATCCTGGGGGAAAATAAAACATAAAAAGGGTGAGCTCAAATGCTCATTAAGGGTAAGCATGGATAAAATAAAACACACCATATACATTTGAACTTAAAAACATGAACATAATGTTTAAACAACAAAATCTTGAGCAATGACATAAAAAATGGAAGAACATAAGGAATAGATCATAAAGAAACATTAATCATGATAACATAGCATGGGAATAAAACATGTGATTGTGGAAACCATTAATCACATGATATTATTTCTATAGTATCCAAGGCATTGCTGCCAAGACCATCTTAGTGGACAAATTCCCTTTCTGAATCGAGTTCACTCCTCGTTCCAGTCCTATATTACTAAACCGGATTAACTTACCGTTCCATCCATGTCTATCTCATGAGATATAAATCTTTACCCAATGCATTGGAGGGAGATATAGGTCCCACCCATATCATAATGAAATCATTCTTACTTGTTCCACAAAATAAACTTAAAACATTCACCATAACTGAAAGAATAAAATGGGTTTCATAAACATCATCCCAACATTTCATAATCCATATAAAACAAATGGAAATTTCATCATAAGAAAATTTAAACCATGTAAATCATAGAGACATTAAACTTGAATCATACACATATGAAATAATTTCATCTTAGATGGAAAATGGTTTTGATAAAACATTTGAAATGAAATCTTGAGGAAAATATCCTTTCTTCTTCAAAATCAATTTCTTTTCACAAAACATCATTAAATTTTAAAAGAAAAGGATTTTATTTAAAATATTCATGAAATATTTTGAAGGAAACTTCATGAAAATAAGGCTTTATACAACCGTAAAAATCCTTTCATTCCGTATAAGTTAAAAAAACATTTGTCTCGTACTTTTGCCGAAAAAGTCAAAAAAGTACCTCGTAACGTAAACAAAAGAAAGATTCCTTACATACCATGTAGTAAAAGTCAAAATGGGTAAAAAGAACATTAAACATATATAAAATCACTTTTATAAAACATGGACATGGATGATAACAATAACCCCAATAAATACTTACGTATAAGCAATCTCGGATAAAAAAATGTGATTTGAAAAATTATCCATTACCTTAGGTCCGATATGCTTCGTATGTATCCTAACATCCTATATAATGATTTAAATAATGTCATTGACTTATTAAAGAATCATAATAATTGTTATGATATCATATATGTTTCACTTATGACTTTATATTACCCGTTCTTTTGTAAATTCCATGTTAAAGCAGTATTTTGGGTAAAATAATTTCATTTATCGTATGTGTTTAGACTTGTCGTTGTTGATATTATTACTTATATCATTATTTACATAATTCCATAATTTAAAACATTATTTATATATAATATATATTCATCATATACATATGTATATTATAGATCGATAAAAGCAATGAAATACACCGTTCATGGAGACGGTAGGCCATACGTACGCATGAACGTTGTTTTCGTTTCCTTATTGAATTGAATAAAACTAAATAGATGACATAAATATATATATACATAAATCCAGTAGCATTATCATTTCGTATATTTCATTATTATTCATTATATAAACTATATTATCATTCATGTATGGTTAACACGGAGAATGAATCTCACCGCGTCGTGGAGACGGTAGTCCGTACGTACGCATGAGCGATGATATTGTTCCCATAATTATTGAATAAAATTGGACTGGATAGTATAATATATTAGAATCAGTATGATGTTATAATAACCATATATATTTATTCTTTACACCATTATACCCATCCATGTAAGGTGTTGGTTGAAAAACAGATTTCACCACGGCGTGGAGACGGTATTCCGTACGTACGCACGCGTGGTGATTTCGTTTTCCATAGGATGGATAGATGGTGAAATAGGGTAGTTTAAAACTTATAATAACATATAATTATATTATTTATAATGATGTTATTACTTCATAATTAAACAACTAACGAATAATAAGTGGAAGAAGAAATAAAGTTGAAAGAATCGGTAACGGACATTACCTCCTCTTTGAAGCGCTTCTTTGAGACCTCCTTTTAGGGAACTAAAATTGGTCTTTGAAGAAGACCAGGACCTCTAAGATGTTTCTAGGGAAGTGGATAGGAGAAATTGTCAGGGGTTGGACGATCTTGAAGGCTCAAAGTGGTGTGAGGAAGAGAGGGAGGAGGTTCCCTTTTATAAGGGAGGAGAGGGGCACCGTTGGAAAAACAAAAAATATTATTTTATTATAAAGCTATATTCGGTTTTAAATAGCTCCAAATTGATTTATTTCTAAGATAAGGTGGGGATGGGTTGAAATCATCTCATCCAATAGAATTTTTTCAAGTTTAGTTTACTATTTTAACCTTATCATTTAGATTTAACTTTAAGTTAGATAATTTTACTTTTACCGTGTGCTTTGTGTTCTTACATTATAAGGTTAATAAACATACTATAACAAGCCAAACGAACCCCAAGTTGTTTATTATTAATATCTATAACCTTATATAAGTTATTTGGTCAATCCTTAGATTTTTAGGAATAAAATAACAATTAATAGTATAATATTTGTTTTAAAAACTATTTTATGTCAATTTTGACACTATTTGGTAATTGATTTTTGTGAAAATCATAACAGAATGATTAGTTCGAAAAAATTTAACTAAATAAATACTAATATGTCATATTAACCAATAAAATTAGTTTAATTCATAAAACGTCTAAAATTACATTTATTTGGGTATTTATAACATCAATTATGTCAATATTTGATTAATAAGATAATTACTGCATCATCTTTGTGTCAAAAATAAATTAAATTATTTAATGTCTAAAAATTATAAATAAAATACCATTATGTAGTAAATCTATTTATCTTTCTAATGAATATTTATAGTCTAATTTATCTTATGTATAACCCTATATTAAAAATTATTTACTTATTAAACATTGATTTTAACTATTTTAACACTTCTTTAAATAAATTAATATTAAATGTCCTAATCTAATCCAAGTGGGCCTAAATGGTCATATTTTATTCCTAAGGTTTTTTTGGTCGAATGACTCTTATCCAATAGAATTAGGACATGTGTTAGGGTAATAATAATAACATTTTTACCCTTAATTACCCTATTTACTTTTAACCGTGGTAAATAAAAGTAAAAAGTTACTATTCATCAAAAACTATTTTCATATCATTGAACCATATTTTACTTACTGAAATCAACCGTGTCTCTCGAATTTTTGAAATTACATTCACAAAAGCGGTAAAATTAATTTTTATGTAAATTTGAAAATTCTCCTAGGAGGTGGGTAAAAGACGGTCAAAAGTTTAATAAAATTTTTATATATCTAAAATTATTATAAAATGACTCCAATGAATTACATTGAACTTATATAGGAATTATGTGTCAATTTTGACCTAAAATAAATTTAAACAAAATAAATAATTATTTAAATAAAAAGTCGGTTTTTAAATAGTAACCCTGTGTTTTCACTATTCATCAAAAATTGAAAGTTTTCAGAAAAATACCAAAATATCACCCTAGGATAATTTTGATATTACGAATCCAAAAATGAAGTCCATTTTGAAAGATAAAATTTATAAAATTTCAAAAAGTGGTTATTACTATTTATAATGGCTAGTTTTAATAATATTTTAATAGCATATCGTTGTTTAGTGAAACTCGGTATTGCGTACAACACACGCTATCGAGGAAGGTCGTGATTGCATGTAATGCAGCCAAGTTAGGTTTGCGTTTTGTGCAAGACTTCTGTGTTGTAACTTACAACACAAGACATCAATAAAATTAAAAAGAATATTTTTCATAAAATCTCGGGGTGTTACATTCTACCCCCCCTTAAAATTAATTTCGCCCTCAAAATTCGTCGGGGTTATAAATGGTTTACTACTCGAAAGTTTCTTTAATAGAATCCCACATCGTAAAAAGGAATACCAAAACCAATCTTTAAAAACTAATGTATGAAACATAACGATTACCCAAATTAACTAATCACTGGGTTTCCACATATGAGAACATAGGTGAAAATATAGATATGGAAGAGAAACCTAACCATCATGTTCTGATGGAGGGTGGTAAGGAACATGGCTATGAAAAAGCCAAAAATCAAAAAGCTATAGATTTGTGTCGATCTAAGGTACCATCTGATTCATCGGATATAAAGGAACTAGGACAACATTTTTGGTTTTTAATATCATTTCCCTAAAGTTGATGAATTAAAAGAAATACTTACATGATTTTAGTACAATCTCATTGTTGTTCGTGAATTGAAAAATTTCCACTTCATCCCTTACAGAAATGAAGTTGAATTTGTTATTCGTGATGTGTTAGCAGATCATGTGATAGAATGATGGGTCATTCCATCTGTTTCAAACAAAAGGTTAGCAAAAGTTATAAGTCCATCTTAGGGTTAGATTAATCGTATATGGTTCCAAAAATTAACTTATACTTCATATATCATACCTCTTAATAAAATAAAACTAGTTTCTACTAACCAGGGACTTCTTGTAAGCCAGTTCTAGGCGATAAAGGCCAGTCACACTTCGGTTGTGGGTTCGATTCCCACAGCCTTGTCTGATGTGATGGGATGTCACCCATCCTACAGGTTGTCCATTTTCTAAAAATACATTACTATAATATCCCAACAATAATATCAAAAAAAAAACTTCTATCCTTAAACAATACTAACTTATGTCCAACATAATCCATTCCAATCTTTAGGCTTATCCGTAATACTGCAGTCCACTCTCATAATATAGTGAAAATGATTACCATAGATTTCATATAACAAGCATGTTAATACCATCGCTGATCCCCGTATATCATAAGATCTGTCTTGTTGGTTACATTCCAAACATTCGAAGGCCTTAATTATGTATTATCTTGAAAAATGAATACCCATTGAACCTTAGTGAAAACATGAATTCAGTTAAAAGTTAACACTTTCCACAAACCAAAATCCTCAAAATTCTTTATACTCAAACCATGATATCACTTAGTCCTTATATCAATCATGAGCTCATGAATACAATCAAACATCTCAGTATCTTTTTATTCCTTCATTATGCGCATATCATCTACCTTCCAAAAATATCTCAATAACCTTCCATGGTTACTGGTACCATTCAATATATACTTTCAAATACTTTTGGAAAAACAATAGTATAACAATCCTTAAATGATTCTTTATTCCATAGTACCATTAACTATACAACATAACTCCCGATAAACATACAATCATTCCACTACCTTCTAAAATAACTGACTGAGCTTCAACACTTCTTTCGGCTCATATATCATTTGTAGTCTCCTCATCATCATCCACATAAATACTACCCATATGACCATGCTGATTCTCTTCATGAGATTTTCCCTTAGGGTATTGGTTTTCATAATGCCCATACATTCCACATTTAAAACATCTAATAATTGTTGATGTCGTAGAAATACAATTATCCTTGTCCATGGTGTTAACTGAAGCTTTTCCTTTGTACTTACTTGATTTGTGTCCTTCTTTTCCACACCCAAAGCATCTTCCAGTTCCTTTGAAACAATCTCTCTGATGCTTCTTCCCACATGATTTACATGAGGGAAATTGAACATTATTTCCTCTATGATCATCATGAAACTCCATCTTTCTCTTATTATCTGAGTCGGGAAACTTACCAAAGTTGAGATTATTGATCATATTATGAGATTTCTGATTAGGCATAATAACGATGTTTGGACTTCCAAATCCCGTTTCATTTGGTTTCTCATGAAGAATATCATTCCATTGTCTGTCATATCCTCCATTATCGTGAATCTTCCTGTTTCCAGCCATTTTCTAAAACCCAAAAAGAATAGTGTGAGAGGCAAAAATCATGCTAGGGAAAACAACATAGTAAAGGGGGAGTTCCCTCAATATCTAACATCTTAGGTTAAATTCTAAGATCGTTACTGTAGTTCTAGGACTATATCCTATATGTATACTTATCCTTAGGGACATCCCTAGACATACCTTAGAAATATCTCTAGGGATCTCACTAACATTTTCGCATCCTAGTTTCCAAAGGTTGACTAAACCTCCCTTTGATACCAACTGTAGAGACCCGAATCTTGATGTACATGGACATTACATTACTTTTGAGGAATACTTAATACATAACAAAAACATACACACAAGGACCGTAATAGTTTAGTGTCTTTGGAAACTCAGAACGTAATCTTCTAATCATGGTGAAAGATCTTCAACATCTCCCATAAAGATCTTCCCCTTTTTGTTTCCTTAACCTAAACCTTTATTTTAATCCTAGGGGAAAATAAAACATAAAAAGGGTGAGCACAAATTCTTAGTAAAGGTAAGCATGGATAAAATAAAACATACCATATACATTTGAACTTAAAAACATGAACATAATGTTTAAACAACAAAATCTTGAGCAATGACATAAAACATGGAAGAACATAAGGCATGGATCATAAAGAAACATTAATCATGATAAAATAGCATGGGAATAAAACATGTGATTTTGGAAACCATTAATAACATGATATGATTTCCATAGTAGCCAAGGCATTGCTGTCAAAACCATCTTAGTGGACAAAGTCCCTTTATGAATCGAGTTCACTCCTCGTTCCAGTCCTGTATTACTGAACCGGATTAAATTACCATTCCATCCATGTCTATCTAATGAGATATAAATCTTTACCCAATGCATTGGAGGGAGATATAGGTCCCACCCATCTCGTAATGAAATCATTCTTACTTGTGCCACAAAATAAACATAAAACATTCACCATAACACAATGAATAAAATGTGTTTCATAAACATCATCCCATCATTTCATAATCCATATAAAACAAATGGACATTTCATCATAAGAAAAGTGAAAACATGTAAATCATAGAGACATTAAACATGAATCATACACATATGAAATAATTTCATCTTAGATGGAAATGGTTTTGATAAAACATTTGAAATGAAATCTTGAGGAAAATATCATTTCTTCTTCAAAATCAATTTCATTTCACAAAACATCATTCAATTTTAAAAGAAAAGGATTTTATTTAAAATAGTCATGAAATCTTTTGTAGGAAGCTTCACGAAAATAAGGCTTTATAAAACCGTAAAAATCATTTCATGTCGTATAAGTTAAAAAACATTCTTCTTGTACTTTTGCCGGAAAAGTCAAAAAAGTACCTCGTAACGTAAACAAAAGAAAGATTCCATACATACCATGTAGTAAAAGTAAAAATGGGTAAAAATTAAATTAAACATACATAAAAACACTTTTAGAAAACATGGACATGGATGATAACAATAACCCCAGTAAATACTTACGTATAAGCAATCTCAGATAAAAAATGAGATTCGCAAAATTATCCCTTACCTTTGGTCTGATGTGCTTCGTACCTATCTGAACCTCCTGTATAATGATTTAAATAATGTCATTGACTTTTTACAGAATCATATTAATTGTTATGATATCATATATGTTTCACTTATGACTTTATATTACCCGTTATTTTGTAAATTCCATGTTAAAGCAGCATTTTGGGTAAAATCATTTCATTTATCATATGTGTTTCAACTTGTTGTTCTTTATATTATTACTTATATCCTGATTTACATAATTCCATAATGTAAAACCTGATTTATATATAATATATATTCATCATATACATATGTATATTATTGATCGATAAAAGGAATGATATACACCGTTCATGGAGACGGTAGGTCGTACGTACGCATGAACATTGTTTTCGTTTACTTATTGAATTGAATGAAACTAAATAGATGACATAAATATATATATATACATAAATCCAGTAGCATTAGTGTTTCATATATTTAATTATTATTCATTATATAAACTATATGATCATTCATGTATGGTTAACATGGAGAATTAATCTCATCGTGTCGTGGATAGGGTAGTCCGTACGTACGCACGAGCGATGATATCGTTCCCATAATTATTGAATAAAATTGGAGTGCATGGTATAATATATCAGAATAATTATGATGTTATAATAACCATATATAGTTATTCTTTACACAATTATACCCATCCATGTAAGGTGTTGGTGGAAAAACAGATTTCACCACGGCGTAGAGACGGTATCCCGTACGTACGCACGCATGGTGATTTCGTTTTCCGTAGGATGGATAGATGGTGAAATAGGGTAGTTTAATACTTATAATAACATATAATTATATGATTTATACTGATTTTATTATTTCATAATGAAACAACTAAATAAGAATAAGTGGAAGAATAAATAAAGTTGAAAGAATCGGTAACGGACATTACCTCTTCTTTGAAGCGCTTCTTTGAGACCTCCTTTTAGGGAACTAAATTTGGTATTTGAAGAAGACCAGGACCTCTAGGATATTTCTAAGGAAGTGGAGAGGAGAAATTGGTAGGGGTTGGCCGAGCTTGAAGGCTCAAAGTTGTGTGAGGAAGAGAGGGATGAGGTGCCCTATTATAAGGGAGGAGAGGGGCACCTTTGGAAAAACTAAAAATATTATTTTATTATAAATCCATATTCAGTTTTAAATAGCTCTAAATTGATTTATTTAGAATCTAAGGTGGGGATGGGTAGAAATCCTCTCATCCAATAGAATTTTTACATGTTTATTTTACTATTTTAACCTTATCATGTAGCTTTACCTTTAAGTTGGATAATTTTACTTTTACCGTGTCTTTTTGTGTTCTTACACTATAAGATTAATAAACTTATTATAACAAGAAAAACGAACCCCAAGTTGTTTATTATTAATATATATAACCTTATCTATGTTATTTAGCCAAACCGTAGATTTTCAAGAATAAAATAACAATTAATAATATAATATTTGTTTTAAAAACTATTTTATGTCAATTTTGACACTATTTTGTAATTGATTTTTTTGAATTTCATAATAGAATTATTAGTTCAAAAAAAGTTAACTAAATCAATACTAAAATGTCATATTAACTTATAAAATTAGTTTAATTCATAAAAAGTCTCAAATTACATTTAGTTTGGTATTTATAACATCAATTATGTCAATATTTTATTAATAAGATAATTAATGCATCATCTTTGTGTCATAAATAAATTAAATTATTTAATGTCTAAAAATTATAAATAAACTACCAATATGTAGGAAATCTTTTTATCTTTCTAATAAATATTTATACTCGAATTTATCTTATGTATAACCCTATATTAAAAATTATTTACTTATTAAACATTGATTTTAACTATTTTAACCCTTCTTTAAATAAATTAATATTAAATGTCCTAATCTAATACAAGTGGGCCTAAATGGTCATATTTTTTTCCTAAGGTTGTTTTTGGTCGAATTACTCTTATCAAATAGAATTATTACATGTTTTAGGGTAATAATAATATCATTTTTACCCTTAATTACCATAATTACTTTTAACCGTGGTAAATAAAAGTAAAAAGTTACTATTCACCAAAAATTATTTTCATCTCATTGAACCACATTTTACTTACTGAAATCAACCGTGTCTCTCTGATTTTTGAAATTCCATTCACAAAAGTGGTAAAATTAAGTTTTATGTATATTTGCAAATTCTTTTAGGAGGTGGGTAAAAGATGGTCAAAAGTTCAATAAAATTTTTATATATCTAAAATTATTATAAAATGACTCCAATGAATCAAATTGAACTTATATAGGTATTATGTGTCAATTTTGACATAAAATAAATTTAAATAAAATAATTAATTATTTAAATAAAAAGTCGGTTTTTAAATAGTAACCCAGTCCTTTCACTATTCATCAAAAACTGAAAGTTTTCAGAAAAATACCAAAATTTCACCCTAGGCTAATTTCGATATTCTGAATCCAAAAATGAAGTCCATTTTGAAAGATAAAATTTATAAAATTTCAAAAATTGGTTACTACTATTCATAGTGGCTAGTTTTAATAATATTTTAATAGCATATCGTTGTTTAGTGAAACTCGGTATTGCATACAACACACGCTATCGAGGAAATAGATCCTAATATATATAAACATTCCACTACTTCCTTCTCATAGATCCTAATATATATATATATATATAAAGGAAAGGGTATATCTATAACCCACTTACCAGTAGAAGAAACTGATCCTCTCCCTACTAAAGAATGAAAATATCAATATGAAACTGATTATGAAAAATAAAGAGGATCAACATTATGCTACTTTGAGGAAATATTTTTATTGTGTGAAACTCTAAAACTAAGACCAAAATTTTTCTTTTATAGAACCAATATTTCTAAGAGGTGATTACTTCACCATCAATATAAGTGTCTAGTCATCTGGCTAATATGGGGATCAAAAAACTAGTTTATCTAACCCTGGTGACCTAGGATAATCATGAATATCCTACCCCTAGTAAAAACCACAACTACTTTATAAAAGATAAAATAGTCCATCTTGATGTGAATTTCAATTAAAGGCATAGATTTTATGACCATACCAAACTCCACCTTCTTCTTTTACTCAACAATCATCTCAAGTGATAGTCCCAAAAGAACTCTTTGACTCCATCAAGTCGCTCACTGGTTATATGGATTCCATAGAGGGGAAACATTCAATAGTATGGCTAGGGAGGAAACCATGTTCATAGTTGGTAGTGTGGACTCCACCACCACCCCATTTAGTGAATCCCACATTCCCAGTATTCAATGGTATTGGAGACTCAGAGAAACATCTCACACACTTCGCATCTCAATGCATCCTCATTATGGGAACATTAGAGTAGCAAGAGCTAGAAATGATCAGGTGATTAATTCATACCCTGTAAGTTCCAACATTCATCTGGTATTATAGTTTACTAGATTGGTTTATTTCTAACAAGAAAGATATTTTCTGATAGTTCCTTTATCAATTATTTTCCACGGTGAGAAATATGGATGACATAGACCTCTATAATTGCAATAAGAATTAAAACAAGAGTGTTTTATACTTTATATCCTAATAAAATATCCTCAAAACTTCTTAAATATGTCATTTTTATAATAGAAACTGTTATATAAATTTATAGAAAATTTCAATTATGATTTTAAAAACACTATTAATCACCATGAAATACCAGGGAAATTTATAATAGTTTTAAAAGTCTCACAACAAATGGAAAATTTGATTCAATTTTTTATGGAAAATCCACAGCTAATTACATCAACAAAAGGAATAATCTTGGTAGAGAAAATATTGTGTTCATTATGCTCAAATATTCACTAAATCCATCTCCATCTCTCAAGATCTTACAATATCATGAGGTACATCCTCTTCAACAAAATGATATCAAACATTCACTAATTAGAACAAGAAGAGGTAAAATTGAATAAGGATCTAGAAGGAGAAGAATAAGGTATATTCATTTTGCAAATAATAAGTCTTGAGGTTCCTCATACTGTCATTAGAGAATTAATCTATCATACTTCCATAGAGTGGTAAACCAAAAAAAGTTGAACTGAATGATTATATGAAAAACTATCCACGCCACTAGATGTTAGGGGAAAACATATAGGAATATTTCTTATCGAAGGATATACTCTATAGGATAGTTGAATTTAATATGGTCATGTTGGTTAAACCACTAGAATATGTGACTTATGTTTCTACTGCTCCACCAAAAGAAGATGGAGAGTAGAAGGAAGCCTTAAATAGAGTGATATAAGAAATTTAACGACAATATGACTAGGAAATTGGTCAACTAGTTGAAAGATATCTTAAGGGAACAACTAAATCAACCAATTCTGACCCCTCCTTCCCCTATGATATTATAGTTTAAATATTCGTATTTTCAATCTTCTAAGATTAATCATAGTATTCATTGGTGTAAAGAGGTGGTACCTAAGCACAATTCACTGCATGGTTGGTGCACAGTTTCTAAATTGTTTGGATAGATCATGTAGGGTGCATCAGGTTCCCAGTAACGGGGGAACGGTTGGTGAATGGTTTCACAAACCATGAAATATATACCATGCTATGAGTACCTCTTCTAAAAAATGACTAAATTTAAAAAAATAAATAAATATAAATAAATTACATGATGGGAAATGAGAAATAATAATAAAATGATTTTATAATAATAATATTATTGTTTTTGTTATTATTATTATTATCATATAGGTTTTAAGAAAAAACCCATTAGGGGTTTCTCCTCCCCTTACTCGTGCGACAGTACCTCCCTGAACCCCCTACGCATGTGTGACCCCCATCTTCAGCTCCTCCTTTGTGCACTAATTTCCACCCGATATTCTTCAAATTCCTATTTGAATATTCAAGGTAAGACTTGTGGGTCCCTCTGATACTATTTTCTGGTGATTTTTTCCTCTTTCTATTTTCTGGTGATGTGCAGTCAAACCCTTGGGTTCATGAATAATCCAAAATTCGGTTTTCATCTGTTATTAGGGTGTGTGAAAGATATATCAGGACTCCCTTGTTCGTGTTCCAACATCCACCACCGAAGACGAACTGGACTAGTTCGATTTAGATTTTCGTCATCACTTCGAGGTAATGTTTACAACCATTATTTTTGTTTTTCCCAATTTATTTTCAGTCCTTTGGGGATTCAGTGTCCCTCGTAATTGTTTGTAGAGAATTTGAAGACTTTCTGAAGTCTTTCACTCATAAACATAGGTATGTATTTATGGTTATATATCTATATATATATATATTCCTTGTACATAATCCCTCATGGTGAGGGGAATATGTGAATTGAATTAAGGGATGTATATATATATAGAAATGTATGTGGGTGAAAGTGTGTAGTCATATTCATCAAAGACATCAAATTCTAAAGTGCTAGGCTTGGATTGGTCTTCTGTTGGAGGTAGGATCCCTATCCTTGACCCTTAAAATTTAGAAATTCTTTAAGCACTATATTAAATAATTTGAATTATGAATTAATTTGATAAATTTAACTATAAACCTTTAATGAAATTATTAAATGTGATAAACAATTTTTTTGATAAATGAAGTCATTATTTTATAAACAAACTCTTCTAATGGGGGTGAATTTTCTTCTAAACAAAAATTAGTGATAGTGATTTATATCTTTCTTTTCTTATTGAATCAGTTTTCTTCTATGATCTGTTTCCTTTCTTATGGAATTTTTTGTGGAATTTTTAGATGACGTCCCTTAGAGATGTCCCTAAATGAGTTTCCCTTAATGGTCAAATGCTTATTTCATGGAACACCTAACTAACTTCTATCTTAAACTTTAAATGTAATTTCCCTAGAGACATAAGTATTAAATGGGACCTATAAAACTTCTAAGTGTATGAAGTGTCCCAGTTTGTAATGGGATTTACCCATGTAGGTGAAGGCCTAGATGAAAAGGTAACTTTTAAGTACCTTTTGAACCTTGTAATTGAATTTACACTTTTTGATAGATTAAATGGAATGATTAAATATTAATATCTTGCTTTATAAATGGGGTTCTCCCAAGTAGTTAAATTACCAATTGATAGTCTTACCATCTATGTTCCCCCTTGGAATAATATGAATTGAAATGTGATGTTTTGTTAGAATAAATGAAATTCTTGAGACATAGTACTTTCTCAAGTGTTCAATTCATGGCATGAGATGTTTAGAGAATTTTCCTATAGTTTTAAATTATTTTCCATGATTGTATGATTTTCTTGACTTAGTTAACTTGATACTAGCTAGGATATAACATGGGTTCCAAGTTAAGTAGTCATGGATGGACTCTACATGATCATTTGGATTATGACCCAATGAGTCGTGGGTGATGCTTTGGCTTCCCAAAAGAGGGATTCTCAGGCGGTTTATTATACTCATGATTGATACTAGTTAACTATGGTAGAAACTATGGATGGAACCATTAACGAGAAGGTTATTCCCTATTATGGGTGATACTTGATACCCTATGTGTGATACATGGGATGAACTCAGAGTTTACCTTGCCTCTCAATAATACTTGGGATGCTGAAAGGGTCAACTTGGATGGGATCTATGGTATTGGTTTATATCAAATGTTCCCATTGTGATACTCGGTATTATTTTTAGATATCCTTGGATGATGAATGGACTCCACCAATTTATTTTATGGGATTTATGTGCCATGTTCCAAGATTAGAGTGTTTCCTGGTGTCTCACTCGTATCCCAAGTGTTATAGACTGTTGTCTCTCACTCTATAGGGATGTAGAGTATGTACCCTATCCACAAGAGATGTGATATGGGTGATGGGATTTAGGCAAAAAGTTCCATGGTTATAGTGTTTCTTGGTGGACAAATCACCATCCCGAGTATTGTATCATGGTGTCTCCTACTCTATAGGGATGTAGGGGATGTACCCTATCCACCAGTTATTACTATATATATACATGTTGATTGATCAGACTTATTCTGGATATGAGTAGAATCGGGTATTACAGTCAGGTGTCACTTAGAAAATTGGATTGGAGGTTGTTTATTTATTATGTTTCGTTATTATTTCTCTATACCTGCACACTTCATAATTTGTATTTTACTATCTGGATTGGGATGGACACCATGGGTTCCAAAATACTATGATTTAAGTCTTACACCCTTCTTGGGCTGCCATTGCATTGGGGTACCCGAGTAGACCTTCTTGTTCATAGGTCCTTGGGCCTTTCTTGTTGTTTCATGCTTGTAACTAAGGAGTTAGGAGCACAAGACTGAGCTGGACCTCAAGATTCTCACGAAGATTACCTTTGGGATTTTTATTTCTTTTCTTTACTGCAGTTCTATTTTGTACTGTATTGTAAATCATGTTTTATGTTTACAATTTTAGATAATTTATAATAAAATTTCATACATTCATGATATGTATAAACATGAATTTTACACTATAATTTAGTTATTATATTATAATATTATTCCCTTTTACATTTATTCATTGTTTATTGATTCCACTATTATCTGATATTTATTAAAAAGTATACTATTGTGCTACTCTGATTGTGAGGGTATAGTCTCCACACTGATCCACCTTTACACCCTTTCTTCTAATCAGAATCCTTTGGCATATAGGGAGGAATTCTTGAGGCCATGTGACACACTAGTTTGGATACCGATTTTAATGGTAAGTTGGGTCAGGACATTACAAAGTGGTATGAGAGCATTTTTCTTTTCCTTTGTCATACTATTTTTGCATGGCATATAGGATACTAGGAATGTGTCGTCACTTGGTAAAAATTCATACATGGGACTGATCACCCCACATATATAAAATTATCAAGTGACTAGATATGGGACTATCATTCATATTGTTTTTTGTTACTATTGATATGATTTCACCTAGAGTTAATGTTGTAATTTCCACTCCTTATGATCTATGAAATTTTATGGAATATTACCCTTGGCCTTATACCAAAAGGGTGAAGATTTATATGCATCATATTAGGCACAAATAAATTCATAGGTCAAGAAATATTAAATCATGGTGAACACTTAAATTCATGCATTTTTTTCTATAGAAGCTATATATGCACCTAAAACTTAGATATAGGCACACCAAAAATCTGACCAAGAACATCAATATAATATTGAATAATTTAGGTCTCATTTGAACCCAATCATACTAGAATATCGACTAGCTAATAAGAATTTGTATGGTCAATATAGAGGTTTGGGAAGCCTAATTCATCCCAACCCACAAACCACAAATATTTCCACCAATTTCAATTAATGGAAGGATCCAGTAGCATCGTTTACTATGGTTATTAAAACATGATCCTAAAATTAACATCATAGTAAGAATCATTTTCTCCTGATCTAAAAGAACAATATATATATATATATATATTATTATTACATCCATAACATCAATATTTAATTCCATTCAACTGTCAATAAAATACATGGGATCCCCCATAAAGGACCTCTTATGTCTACATGATTTCAGGATGAAGTTTTCAAATTTCAGAAAAAATAACATATTGTTTGGAATCCCCAAATGACATGTGATCATATACTTTATGGAACATGACTAAGAACCTACCAAACATAGTAATATTAGAACCATAGGAATATCCATAAATCTTAGAGATATCAATATCCCTCAAGCATTAGTCAATAATGGTTCAGGGATCAACCTTATTTTGATATGAACCATATGGTCCTTGGGTTATAGTGAATCTAACGTTTCACCTTCCAATCGAAAAATGTAAGAATATAGAAATACCAAGAAAGAATGCAATGGAAATATCAGGATGAGAACCTAATTTTGAAATATCATTTCTGGAATTGAATTCATATTGGTATGCAAGGAACAAATCTCATTATATAACTGGGAATATCATGTCTACATATTCATCCATCAGTTCCCTCATCATATCATTAGTTCCTGAAATACTATATTAATGATAAATTTAGGGTATTGTGTTATTATTTATCTCATTTTATTCCTATGAATCTCAATATATATATATATAGGATCTAAAAAAAGGGGAAGAAGTATATTGTAAATAATTATATTCATATTTCTACTCATGATAGTCTAGAAACAAATCCTTATCACTCCATTGAGTGAACTTAGTGAAGACTATGTGTTTCACATTAGTAAAATTGAGGAAAAAATATTGATCTAGTAAATTAGGCTATGTGTGACACATCGGAAAATTAATTAAAATATCCTATCGCTTTCCTCTCATATGAGGGCCAAGATAATGCTTCTATCAAGCATCTTCCACCCAGAAAGGGAAATATTATTGTGTAATCCATATGTATCAACCTTGAACCATGAATAGATATTGCACACCAAGTTTAACGTATATTCATATGATGCATCCTAGGATATTTAATTAACTCTATATGAACACTAAAAAATGATAATGCAGTTTAGGCACATCTCCTCATTTCCTCACTGTATCAGTCACATCAGATAAACTAAACCACATGAAACAAAATTTTAATTTGATGAAAATAGTAATACCCTTATTCTATATCCTTATACTCATGATGTTAATCCATAGTTTTCTTTCAAAAATATTGAATAATAATAAGACTAAAAATAATATATTAGTGATACAACAATGGCTATAATGTCCTGTATTTTGAATTGGATAAAAATTCCAAGGGAATCTAAACTTTTTTGTTCTCCAGATGGTATGTATTTTAAAACAATATTAAAAACTTAATTCCAATTTATGGAACCATTAAAATGTTTTTTGAGACTACGGTGAAGGGACTAGAGGTCCCTTTGAGGTATATTTGAGTTTCTGGAGTGTCAGGATCCGAAACCTTAATATTAGGATGTTCTGATAGACACACAAGTTTTTTTGAAACCATGTGGCTCTCTATAGCAAACTGTGTAGCATTATACAGATGGACAGAGGTTGTTCACATGGGTTGTTCATAGCTTACCAAATAGTGCACCTAGCCAGCATGGTTAGTGGCAATAGGAAATACCTAAGAACTATTCATCGCACGGTTGGTGAGTGGGTTATAAACCGTGGGGCCAGCCCTAGAAGGGTGCCTTAGGTTCCCAGTAAATGGTGCACAATTGGAGAACGATTTGATAAACCATGCACTAAGTCCCTATTTTAAAATTTGAATTAATTTAATTAAAATAAAAAAAGATAAATGATGGGAATTTTGAATAATAAAGAAATCAATTAATAATAATATAAATATTATTATTATTATTATTATCTAAGTTTTAATAAAAAAAACTCATAAGGGGTTTATCCTCCCCTTACTCACGTGACATCACCTCCCTGAACCCCTCAGGAACGTGTGACCCCCTCCTTTGGCTCCTCCTTCATACACCGACTTTCACCAGTCCTTCTTCAGATTCCTCTTCAAATATTCAAGATAAGAGTCTTGGCTCCCTATTCTACACTTTTCTAGTTATTTTTTCCTCTTTCTATTTCCTGATGATCTACGTCCTAACCCTAGGGTTTGGGGATAATACAAGATTAAGTTTTATTCCATTATTAGGGTGTCCAAAGGCTCTCTCGAGACTCCCTTATTCATGTTCCAACATATGCCATCGAAGTCCAAGTGGATTGGTTTGATTCATCTTGTCTTCGTCTCTTTAAGGTATGTTTTACACCCTCTATTTGGTTTCACCCAATTTATTTTTGGTAACTTAGTGATTTAGGGTCCCTAGTAATCATTTGTAGATAATCTAACGACTCTTTGAAGTCTTTCACGCATAAACATAGGTATGTATGTATCTATATATATATATTCCTTTTACATATCACATCATGGATAATGGAATATGGTCTTTGGATTAAGGGATATATATATATATATATATATATATGAATTTATGCATGTGCAAGTGTGGATAGATCTTCATTAAATACTTCAAGTGACAAAGTGTCTATCTTGGTCTGGTCTTCTCTTAGAGGCAGGATCCCTATCCTTTACCCTTTAAATTTAAGAAAGCTTTATGTGATTCTTTAAATAATATGAATTATTAATTTCTTTGATAAATTTAACTGTGAACCATGAATTACATGCTTAAATATGATAACCTATTTGTTTGATAAATGAAGTAATGATATTATAAGAAAACCCATCCAATGGAGGTGTGTTCTCTTTTAAACTAAAATTAGTGATAGTGATTTATATCCGTATTATTTTTTTGCAATGGTTTTTATCTATACTCTATTTTATTTCTTATGGAATATTTCTATGGAATGTTTAGAATATGACCCTTAGAGATGTCCCTAAATGTGTTTCCCTTAATGATCAAATTCTTATTGCCGAGAACACCAAAATAGCTTTGGGATTAAACATTAAATGTAACTTCCCTTCATAAATAAGTATTAAATGGAATATATACACATTATAAGTGTGTGATGTGTCTTGGATTATAAGGGTATTTACCCATGTAGGTGAAGGCCTATATGACAAGGTAAATTCTAAGTACCTTTTGAGCCTTGTAATTGAATATCCATGTATATATAGATTAAATGGAATTTTCAAATTTCAATGGATTTCTTAATGAATGGTATTTTTCCAAGTATTTAAATTTCCAATTGATAGTGGTACCTTTTAAGTGCCCCCTTTGAATAATAATAATTTAATTTTCATGTTTTTCTATAATAAATGACATTCTTGAGACATAGTCTTTTTTCAAGTGTTCAATTCATGGCATGAGATGCTTAGAGAATTGTCATGTAGTTATAAATTATATGACTAGAATGCATACCTTTATTGAATTGGTTCACATGATATGGTCTAGAAGAGAATGTGGGTTCCATATTAAGGACTCATGTATGGACTCTCCATGCTCTTTTGGGGTATGACCCAACGTTCCAAGGG
The DNA here is from genome assembly GCA_963277665.1 of Viscum album. Classification (NCBI taxonomy): domain Eukaryota; kingdom Viridiplantae; phylum Streptophyta; class Magnoliopsida; order Santalales; family Viscaceae; genus Viscum; species Viscum album. The sequence continues at coordinate 308,555,193 of OY728166.1, forward strand.
GATGCTTTGGATTTCCAAACAAGGGATTCTAAAGAATTTTATTATACTCATGAGTGATACAGGTTCCCTAGGGGAGAACCCATGGATGGACCCATTAACATGATGGATGTTCCATGCTATGGGTGATACTAGATCTTCTATGTGCGATACCTAAGATGGACTTAGAGTTTACCAAGCCTTTCAACGATTCTTGGGTTACCAAAAGGGTCCCATTGAACGGGATATTTGGTATTGGTTTATATAAAATGTTTCCATTTTGATACTTCTTATTCATTTTAGATTTCCTTGGATGGGAACAGGACTCACCTAATAGATTTTATGGGCTTTACATGCCATATTCTTTTATTAGAGTGTTTCCCGGTGGCTCACTCACATCCCAGGTGTTGTAGAATGGAATCTATAACTCTATAGGGATGTAGGTCATGTACCTTATCCACCATAGATACTATATTTGTAAGAACCTGGGTTTTGAGCCTGTAAGACTTTGAAATTTTCTTGATGTTATTCCAAAGTAGGGCATTCAGACGACGTGTGGTTCCGAGCCCCGGTGTGGCTGGAATTAAATTTTAAATATGTTCACACTAGACATGCAAAATAAACAAAATAACACCTAAACGGTTTCTCGTATGGGAAAACTAAGGGCGTTGTTGAGTCCAGAGTGTTTAGTTTACCCTAGGAGGGGTGTAACTTTCTCGGGTGTGGCGCTTTTGTGGAAAACACCACCAGGGGCACTTTTGGAATTTAGTGGCCTTAGTCGTAAACTTTATAACTTATGAACTAAGGATCATATTAAAATTTTGATACCACCGTTACGGTCAGAATGTTTATTTTATCCTAGGAGCGGCTTAGCCTCGATCCCGTCGAGAGTTCGGGTACGGGCCTACTGGTGGGTGGTTATGAATTAATTAATTTTAATTAATTATTTTCTCTACTAAAACTCCTCCACCACTACCTTCTTCCCCCTTAACTTCTCCCTAGAGAAATATATCCCAACTAAGGAACCACCTTCTTCAACTCCTCTCCCCACCTCTCCAAGGCAGTTGCGGCTTTGGCGGATCGTTTTTGAAGCCACGGGCTACGCCTTGTGAGGTAGGGTCATGCGTTTTAAGTTTCTTAAATTACGCAACTTCTTCGAACTCAATTATAGAGTCTAAGTGTGGTTTTTTTGTCGATAATATGCCTTATATGCATAGGGTTCTATCCAAGCTTTCCAACACTCTTTTCGAATTGAAAATCCGAGTCCTGGGGCGTCCAGGGTGGCCCCGGGATGTTTTCCGGCCAAACTTTGTGTTTTCCGGTGGTTCCAGGGCGGTCCGGCAGGTGATGGTAGGGGTACGGTAGGCTTTCCAGGTAGCGGCATGGAGGGCTCCCCAGGCGGCGGCAGGCGTTGCGGGCGCGCGGGTGGGTCGACTCTGCCGGTCGACGTGCCGCAGAAGACCGGGGTCGTCGCGACCCTAGGAGCAACCGAGACCGGCAAAATGCGGGACTCATGGGGGAAAATCCAGACCGGATCGTGTTGGTCTGGGTAAAGCCACGTGGCCCATGCAGTGAACCACGTTCCATGGTGGACTGGGCGGTCTGGGCGACCGAGCTACGGACCTCCGGTCTAAAGGGGGTGGACCAATCGAACCGGTCCGGCCCACCCCGTCTCCGTCTGATGGCGCTAAAACGCCTCTAAATTGCTAACTGAATGTCGGATTTGCGTACCATCTATGGCGACACAATCCTCAGATAGAGACTGAGGTTTTGAGATGTTTTCGGGGATTTTTTATCCCCGAGACGAAAGCTCAGTGGTGCGTCATGCTCGTTAACCGTTACTTAGCGCCTCCCCGAGAATCTTGTTTCGGATGGTGCGAGCTCATCCGGAGTCCATTTTATGTGATGTCAACGGTGTTGTGACCCTGGCACCATGACAAAGTATTCAAGGGTGGTTGCAAGCATTGAAGCTGGATTTGAGGCATGGGCCCCATGGGCTTTCTATTAAGGTGTGTGCAGCGTACTACGACTTTTCCATCCGACGTCCGTTCGGGGCGAGTGAATAGTAATCATGGTGTGTTTTTTACGAGAGAATTGTGATGGTGAAGTTCACAAGACCTTTTTCAAGATTGATGTGTGGGCCCCATGAGATTTCCTATGGGAAAGGCGGTGTTGAATAACGTTTTCGTCGAGAGTCTGTTTCAAGCGAGTAAATAGTCTATCAAGCGTGTTTTTCTACGAGGATTGCGCTGTTGTAATATGTTTGGGCGTATGGAGCCTCTTTCGAGATCTCATTAAATGTGGAAACACGAAAGGGTGTTGGTTGGAGGTTCCTTTGATACACTCTGAACCGACGCACGTTAGTTATTTTAGTGACACTCAGTGATGGCACGGGTAGTGTGGAGTTATCAGACCAGTTCCGGGTTTACCCTCTAGCAGGGTTGGGCAGTGGGTTACCCAGCTGCATATTAGGGTTTACCCTCCATCAGGGTTGGGTAGTGGGTTACCCTTTGACCTTAGGTTTTAACCTCCACGTGGGTTGGGCTGTGGGTTTCCTGTTTTCCTTAGGGTTTACCCTCCAGCAGGGCTAGGCAGTGGGTCACCTGACGACCTCTTAGGGTTTACCCTTCAGCTAGGTTGGGCAGCGGGTTACCCGATGACGTCTTTCAGACTCATCCCTTTCTATGAGGCTAGTCAGTGACTTTTCTCCATGATTACCGAAGCGGGGCCCTTGGTTGTACGGTTTAGTGATGAGATAGCTTTGATGTGCGGGACTTTTGGGCATCAGTGATGGATATCCATAGAACTGTTGGCAACTTTTCCTGGGCTGATCTTGGAGATGGAGATCCCCTTACACACTCACTCGGGTTTCTTGTTGAGCATAAATATATATATATATATATATATATATAAACCATACGTTTTTTCCACTCCTTGGGTTCAGTTACTTTCTTTCTAGAAGGGGCGAAGACGCGCGGGGTATGCCATGTGCTTTCCGTGTCTAGCTCCACTTGGTTGAATGAGTCTACTTCCTTACTTTTGTTGGGTTGAGCTGTACTCTCCCTATTTTTCTCTTACATGTTTCTTTGTTATGTCTACTACTCACCGTTTTAGTACCTCCTTTGATGCTCCCTCGAGCTTTCGGGGAATCCTACTGAGTATTTTTATACTCACCTCTGCTTGGGCTTTGCCCGCACTTGGTGTGCCCTTGCAGACGATGGACAGGTCGATCGATACTATAAAGGAGCATAGAGGACAAAGGAGTTTGGGCTGTATTTAGTGGCCGTAGTAGGACTTTCAGGTGTGAGACTCTCAAACTATTTACTTTCATTTACCTATTGCCGAGTTGTGGCACCTTTCTGGTTGGGCGAGTGTTTTTCCCTTTACTGTTTAGTTTACTTGTTAGTCCACTCTTCAGCACTTTACTTGTTTTGTTTTTAGAGGTCGATACATGATTTTTGGTTGGGATATTGTGGTTCATACTTTGGTTTCCTTTTTACACTACACTTCTGCATTTAGAGGGTTGTGTGTGTGTGTACAGGTACTTAGGAAAAGGCCTCCCTGAGATTGTTACGCATTCAAAGATTTTCGCCAGCCCCTAGCTTATGGTGTCGGGCTTGGGGTAGTCGTGGCTCAAGACTAGTAGGGTCAAGTCGTGAAAAAGTGGTATCAAAGTCAGTTTGTTCCTTGGGGCGTTGTTCGGACGTCCCTAAAAAGGAATTGGTTATGATTTAGGGAAATAGTGTCGACGTGTCTCGAGAGTGGCTATCAGGCCAGAGAGTCCAGTGATGGTATGGGCAGCTGATGTATCCATTCACTAGGACCCTGATAACCCACTTGTCGACTCGGCACGCTGAGACATTTGTTGTAGGGAACTTTGGAAAATGCATCTGGTAGGATTGGGTCCTTTGACTGTCCTTATTGAGTCAGCTCCCCTTTGTGATTACTATTATATATATATATCTGTGTGTGTGTGTGTGTGTGTGTGTGCTCATCTGATTGCAGTATTCCTTGATAATTTTCAGGATGCCCCCACAACTGCATCCATCCAGGTTACCCTCTCTAGTTCGTGAAGATGACCTAGAGAGCGAGGAGGCGTCAGTTCAGGGACCATCACATGATCCCCTTCCACCCAGTGGCCCAGCAATGGATCCTCCATCTGGAGAGCGGTAGTTAGTACCAACAGCACAAGTCGAGGTTGAGCGCAGGCTGAGTGCGCTTCAATACTTCCTGGGTCAGCGGCCACAGAAGTTCTGTAGGGACCCAAATCCTCTAGCAGCGGAAGACTAGATAGAGTCTATGGACTGACTTTTCAGGTTGGTACAGACACCAATGGACCAGATGGTATCCCTCGCTGCAAACCTTTTCCTCAGGACAGCCGGGGGTTGGTGGGGCTTGGTTACGCAGACCCACGATGAGTCGTCTCTCGCGTGGGATAGCTTCCAGCAGATATTCTGGGAGGAGTACTCCCACTCTTATTTATGCTCCATTCGGATTCAGGAGCTTCTGGAGTTAAAGAAGGGGATGACCGTGGTGTATTACTCATCCTGATTTACCGATCTGACATGCTACTTGATGGATATGGTCCACGATAGTAACTTCCGAGCACGAAAGTTTGAGTAGGGTCTTCGCAGGGAAATTAATTCTACTATAGTACCCCAGTGCATCCCTACTTATGTCGTGGTTCTAGAGAAGGCGCTCATGATAGAGAGATTATTGGCTGAGGGACGCCAGCTGGAAAGACCTAGCAGTGGCCACTTCAGAGCAGAGTCTTCAGTAGAAAGCAGGAGACAGAGAGCAGAACCTCAGTTGAGGAGGCCCTTCTGTGAGTAGACTCAGGTACAGGGTCGTACACTGCAGTGGAGCCATAGATCACAAGGAAAGTCATAATAGAGTTGGTTCTATGCTTGTGATGGACGGGGTCACCTAGAATGGGACTTCCCAACTAGGCGTACCGAGCAGCCGTGGCAGGCAGTGGGCGCACTACAACGGAAGAGGCAGCACCGTGACCAGGTATCTCCTAAGCGAGGACAGGGAGGTCCCCAGGAAGGTGGAGTAGGAAGAGCATCCATACCTGGAGGTGGGGGATGGAATTTCGAGGTCCTTCCACCACCACCACTGGGCAGCCCACGCTAGGCACAGGGAGCTGGCGGTAGGGGTCACGGGCAGCTTTAGGCTATGGGTGTCCATACCCCCCCCCAGCACCTGAGATGGTCTGAGGTACGCTTTGTGTTTACTATACTCTATATTGCGTACTAATAAACATAGGCGTCATCCACTCTTTTATATCACTACTTTTGGTATAGTATTTTGATCTCCCAATAGAGGCACTGACACCTGCGCTTAGACTCGAGGTTCCTATAGGAAGTACATCGTTAGTGACCTTTGTTTGCAGACAGTGTGAGCTATAGTTTGGAGGAGAGAGTTTTCTGTGGGACCTACTGTTCATCACGATGGATCCTTATAACATCATCCTCAGCATGGATTGTCTTTCTATGGTTCACTCCCAAATTTATTTTCATCGCAGATGAGTTAGATGCATGCATTCTGATGGGATGAGGTTCACCATCCTTGGTGAACGAGACCTCGTGGCAGATGAGACGAGTACTCTGAGCAGATAACCGCTTCCTTTTTCTCACCAGTTGGTGAGCATGGCTCTCGGAGCAGTAGATGGTACAGTCACCTAGATCCCTACCATTGTAGAGGACTACATGGATGCCTTTCCCAAGGATGTCCCAAGACTACCTCCAAGGCGAGAGATGGAGGTCTACATTGACTTGCAGCAGGAGACTACCCAGATATCATGTGCGGCTTATCGGATGGCACCAATAGAGATTCAAGGGCTATAACATTAGTTAGACAACCTTTGTGATAAGGGATTCATCAGGCCTAGTGTTTCCCCCATGGCAGCTCCAGTTTTATTTGTAAAGAAGGAAGACGAGATCCAACAACTTTGTGTAGATTATCGTCACCTGAATCAGGCAATGATAAATAAAAAGTTTCATTTGCCGAGGATTGATGACCTCTTTGACCAGTTTAGAGGTGCAAAGTGGTTCTCCAAGATTGATCTTTGATCAGGCTACCACCAGTTGCAGGTTCGTGAGGCTGACATCCTGAAGTTGGCATTCCATTGTCGTCATGGGCATTACAAGTTTCTGGTGATTCCCTTTGGCGTGATGAATGCCTCTACTGTTTTCATGGATTTTATGAACCAGATCTTCTAGATATACTTGGACCGGTTTTTGGTTGTCTTTATTAACGACATACTCATCTACTCTACGATGGAGGAGGAGCACCCAGAGCATTTGAGGATGGTTCTAGACTTTCTCCGGGAGCACGAGCTGTATGGGAAGCTCTCGAGGTGTCAGTTCTTGATTCATGAGGTCCACTTTCTAGGGAATGTCATTTCATAATAGGGTTTAGCCATATATCCTGCAAAGATAGAGGCAGTGCTTGCTTGGGAGCCACCCAAGAATGTGTCAGAGGTGCAGAGCTTCCTTGGTTTTGCAGGGTACTACAGGAGTTTCATGGAAGATTCCTCTAGGATTGTTGCCCCTTTGACCGCATTGACGCGGAAGGGATGACCTTTCACCTTGACTAATCTGTTCCAGAAGGCCTTCAAAGAGTTGAGGAAAAGGATGACTAGTGCTCCAATGTTGAGGCTGCAATAGGAGGGTGTTGAGTTCATGGTATACTATGACGCTTCAAGAGCTGGGCTCGGGTGTGTGTTGATGCAGTATCAGGCATTGATTGCATATGGGTCGAGACAGTTGAGGCCCTATGAGTAGAATTATGCGACTCACGACTTGGAGCTGGGAGCGGTAGTCTTTGCCTTGCAGCTGTGGAGACACTACCTTCTGGGTGAGCATTTTTTGGTCTACTCGGACTACCAGAGCCTCAAGTACATCTTCACTCAGAGGGATTTTAATCTATGGCAGAGGCACTGGCTGGAGTTTCTATATGACTATGATTTCAAGATAGCCTACACTCCATGGAAGGTCAACGTAGTAGTAGATGCTCTTAGCAGGAAGTCCTACGATCGTCTAGTGTGGGAAGCATCAGAGCAGTTGGCTTCCCTACGTCTGAATTTGGTGGAGCAGGAGGGTACAACTTTTCTGCAGTCAATGATGCTGACTCATTCACTCCTTGAGTATGTGAGAGATTCCCATCTGGGGGATATCGACACCGAGGTACTGCATGCACTACCGACTGCTGAGTTCTCGTTGCCGGACCTCCACCGCCCTCGCTTCTCATTACCGGACCTCCGCCACCCTCGCTTCTCATTGTTATACCTCTTCCTCCCTCGCTTCTCGTTGTTGAACCTCTGCTACACGCAAATACCCCTTCATTTTGTCGGACCTCCGCCCCCACAACGCCTGGCTTCTCGTTGCCGGACCTCCGCCGCCCGCAACACCCTCTTTGGTTTTTCGGACATCCTTTTAAGGCATGTTTTCCAAATATTTTTTTAATATTGTTCTTGTTGTTGGTTGAATCATTGATGATATTGATTGAGTTATTTCATTTGGATTCATTGGTATGTTTTGGGTGTACCTTTCCTTAGCTTTCAAATTATGATCTAAGTGGTTCTTCATGGTTAGTGGTTATAGTCTCTTATTTGGGTGAAGGGATGTGATCTTAGTGTATTTCCATCTTATGTCCCACCATTTTAGTGAAAATTTAAATGGTTGGGTGACCTATTCTAGGTCTCTGGACATTATTGGGATTTTCTCTCTTCTTAGTGATGTAGACGTGTCATTTGGAGATGTATGATGTCCTTCGAGGATATACATTAAGGGTTCTTGGGAATATTGGTTATCTATTCATTTTAATTTTTTCGTAGTGGTCCTCTATTCGGTGAATCTTCCCATTTGACCCTCTATCCTAAGGTGAAACTCCCTACCTTTTTCTCTTCCCTTGGGCTCCATTTTTACGGTGATTTGGCCTTTTATCTAGAAGGAATCTCTAAGTTAGAATCTCATATTCTATTTTATTCTCCTTTCTTGGTCACTACTTTTTTCTCTCTTGGTTTAATTTTCTATAGAAAGGTTTTTGACCTAGGTTGGCTTTAATCTCATTTATTTGGGTTAAATCTTTATGGTTATGGTGTTTAATTGCATCCCTAGGGCCTTTCCTTAGTTTAGTTGGTGTTTTCATTCTGGTTTTGTGAAGATATCAAGAAATAAGTAGGTTTTTCCATTATTTGACATTGTTTTAGGTGTTTAATATGATTCATTTGGTTCTAAAATGGTTTTATAAGATGTTTGGGTTGTAGGAAACATGTTTTCCAATTTTTTGTTGTGTGTAAGGGTTTGATAATGATTTGACTATTGCAAATGGTTGTTTGTCATGTGTGTTTCTATTATTGGAAGTGTGATTGTATAAAATAGATATAATTTTATATAGGGGGTGGAATTGAGCACAATGGAATCCTAGTTATCTAGGTATGTAGACTAGGTCTAGTATATTAGGTGAATTAGTCAGGCCGATGATTGGTCTCTTTAATAAGGATATACATAACAACACTAACTAAACATTCATGTGCTAGGGATTTGAGACTCAAATAGGACCTTCATGTCTAAGAGATGTGATCACCAAGAGTACGAGGATTCTAGGACCCTAGCAACCCTAATACCGTAGAGATTTTCTATAGTGCTCATACTATTCTTACCATTATCTTGTCACATTTACTATCTCTTTTATTTTAAAGAATATTTTATTTAAATTGTATCTTCCTTTTTCTTAAAAAATTACACGTTAATGTTTATCATAATGTCATTACATGGAATATATTTTTGTTGTGTCCTACTAGGTATGTTGGATCGCACCTTATATACACCCTCAGGTTTATGTAGACCTTATTATGTTTTACCCAGTTAAAGGTAAGGTTCCCTTGGTGGTGATGGTGGATATATGTGCTAGTAATTCCCCTTTTGGTGACTGTTATTTGTTGTGGAATGGGGATGTTGACCCTCATGTTTCATGGAGGCTTGGTTGTATTATTGATTACCTTACCTTTTTTTTTGTTATTTTGGTTTTGGTTGAAATTGTTAAATGCTTATCCCCTATTGCAGTGTTATCTTTTTGTCTATTATATTTTGAAATTTGGTTATGATATGATGTTTGATTATTATGTAATATTTATTGTTTTTTTCATTAAAAAACCATTCCCAAAGGTGTTACTCAATGCCTTGGAACATGTTACAATCCATTGGGATTGGTAATTCCCTTTGGACCTTCCCACGAGTGGGGTCAGGTGTCATGTGGGATGGCAACCTGGCCTAGTTCATGACAAGAAGTCTAAACCATAGTTTGGTTGTCTAAATCCTTTATGTACTGTGTCCATGGGAGGTTGCAACGTGGTATCATTTTTTATAGTCTTAAATTCCATGAGCCCCATTTTATATTATTTTTTCTCCTACACAACTCCCATTTGAAATCTTGATTCTTTAAGGCTTACAAGGGTCATTTTAACTCCACCAAACTCCCTTCTTCTCAAATATAAGCTCCAGTGGATGTGTTTGGTTTCTCTTTGATAAGGGGATCTCTCATCGATTGGAAATCCTCTATCTCCTCTTATATCCTCCTTATAGAATGATAGATAATCATATTTTTTGTAACACCCTGAGATTTTATGAAAAATATTCTTTTAATTTCATTTATGTCTTGTGTTTTAAGCTACAAAAATATTTCCTTGTGCTATACGCAACACCGTATGAGCTTGCAGTATACACAACACTATTCTTGGATCATGTTACACACAATTTTGATAGTAGTTATTCTACGAAACATTGAGTGTATATATATATATATATTCAATGTATAAATGAAATATGGTTGGATTCTGTTATACGAAACAATGGAGGAGTCTTGCACAACACGCAACCCTGACTTGGCTTGCATAACACAAAATCGCGACATTCCTCGATAGCGTGTGTTGTACGCAATACCAAGTTTTATTAAACAATGATATATTGTTATAATATTATTATGGACTAGCCGTTATGAATAGTATTAACTACATTTTTAATTTTATAACATTATTATTCATCTTAAACATTTTCTAGAATATGGTATCAGAACAAAATAAATTTTTCGTGTAAAATATGTATTTTTCAAAAATTGCAGTTTTCCCGCCTTTTGATGACGCACCCACCTTAAATCTTGTTTTTGACATGTCTATAACTTCAATTTGAAGAAATAAAATTCTTCTTTGGAATCAGGATATAAATATTTACTTTGGATAAATTTTTCATATTATTCTAATAACTTTCATATTTTAATGAATAGTAAAAACACGCTATATTTTAATTAAAAACAACTTTTTTCATCGCAATATTTTATATGGTTAGATTATTTTTTTTAATTGGTTTTAAAGTGTAATTAGAATATACTTTTACCATTTAATCCAATTTTGTTCATTGGAATTAATTTCACTTTGACATTGGATATACACAAGTATCAATCTTTTGATTGTTTTTGTTTCTTAAAAACATTCTATTTGTTTTGATAACGGGAATTAAATTTAAAATTAATTAATGCCAATTATATGTTATTAATTTGGAAAAATAGACATCAATTTTGAATTCGGAATATCAAATAATTCTTAGGCTCGATTTTTTGTATTTTTCTGAAAAACATCAATTTTCGATGAATAGTGAAACCACTTAGTGGTAGTTAAAAAACTGACTTTTTTTATAAATTAAATTTTACCACTTCTATGAATTGAATTTCAAAAATATAAGAGACATGGTTAATATCAAGGACTAAAATATGGTTCAATGAGATGAAAATAATTTTTGGTGAATAGTAACTTTTTACTTTTATTTACCACGGTTAAAAGTAAATAGGATAATTAAGGGTAAAAATGGTATTATTATTACCCTAAAACATGTCCTAATTCTATTGGATAAGTGTAATTCGACCAAAAACAACCTTAGGAATAAAATATGGCCATTTATGCCCACTTGGATTAGATTATCACATTTAGTATTAATTTATTTAAAGAAGGGTTAAAATAGTTAAAATCAATGTTTAATAAGTAAATAATTTTTAATATAGGGTTATAAATAAGTTAAATTAAATTATAAATATTAATTAGAAATATTAAACTATTTTCTACATAATGGTATTTTATTTATAATTTTTAGACATTAAATAATTTAATTTATTTATGACACAAAGATGATGCAGTAATTATCTTATTAATGAAATATTGACATAATTGATGTTATAAATACCCAAATAAATGTAATTTGAGACTTTTTATGAATTTAACTAATTTTATAGGTTAATATGACATGTTAGTTTTTATTTAATTAACAGTTTTCGAACTAATCATTCTGTTATGATTTTCACAAAAATCAATTACCAAATAGTGTCAAAATTGACATAAAATAGTTTTTAAAACAAATATTATATTATTAATTGTTATTTTATTCCTAAAAATATATGGTTAGTCCAAATAAATTAGATAAGGTTATATATATTAATAATAAACAACTTTGGGTTCGTTTGGCTTGTTATAGTAATTTTATTAACCGTATAGTATAAGAAAACAAGAAGACGTGGTAAAAGTAAAATTATTTAACTTAATCTTAAATCTAAATGACAAGGTTAGAATAGAAACCTAAACTTGTCTAAATTCTATTGGATGTGATTATTTCGACCCATCCCCACATTATCTTCTAAATAAATTAATTTTGAGCTATTAAAAACTGAATATGACTTTATAATAAAATAATATTTTTAGTTTTTCCAAAGGTGCCCCTCTCCTCCCTTATAAAAGGGCACCTCCTCCCTATCTTCCTCACATCACTTTGAGCCTTAAATCACGGCCAAGCCCTGACAAATTATCTTCTCCACTTCCATAGAAACATCCTAGAGTTCCTTGTCTTCTTCAAAGACCAATTTTAGTGCCCTAAAAGGAGGTCTCAAAGAGGCGCTTCAGAGAAGAGGTAATTTCCGTTACCGATTCTTTCAAATTTATTTCTTCTTCCACTTCTTCTTATTTAGTTGTTTCATTATGATATAATAACATCAGTATAAATCATATATTTATATGTTATTATAAGTATGAAACAACTCTATTACACCATCTATCCATCCTATGGAAAACAAAATTACCATGTGTGCGTACGTACGGAATACCGTCTCCACGCCGTGGTGGAATCTATTTTTCCACCTACACCTTACATGGATGGGTATAATGGTGTAAAGAATAACTATATATATTTATTATAACATCATACTGATTATGATATATTATATCATCAACTCCAATTCTATTCAATAATTATGGGAACGATATCAACACTCGTGCGTACGTACGGACTACTGTCTCCACGAACGCAATGAGATTCATTTTACATAATTAACCATTAAAGAATGATTATAAAGTATATATAATGAATAATAATGAAATATATGGTATAATGAAGCTACTTTATGTATGTATATATATATATATATATTTCATCTACTTACTTCCATTCAAGTCAATAAAGAAAGGAAAACAGTGTTCATGCGTACGTACGGCCTACTGTCTCCATGAACGGTGTGTTTCATTTCCTTTATCTATAATATATATATATATATATACTGAATATATATGATATATAAATCACGTTTTACATTCTGGAAGTAAGTAAATCATGATATAAGTAATAATAAATTCAAGAACAACAAGTCCAAACACGTACGATAAATGATACAATTTTACCCAAAACGTTGCTTTAACATGGAATTTAGAAAAGAACGGATAATATAAAGTCATAAGTGAAACATATATGATATCATAACAATGAATATGATTATTTAATAAGTCAATCACATTATTTAAATCATTATACAGGAGGTTCGGATCCATAAGAAGCATATCAGACCTAAGGTAAGGGATAATTTTGCAAATCTCATTTTTATCCGAGATTGCTTATTCATAAGTATTTACTGGGGTTATTGAAATCGTCCATGTCCATGTTTTATAAAAGTGTTTTCATTTATTTTTAAAGTCCTTTTTACCCATTTTGACTTTTACCCCATGGTATGGAAGGAATCTTTCTTTTATTGACACTACAAGGTACTTTTTGACTTTTCCGGCAAAAGTACGAGAAGAATGTTTTTTTAAATTATACGGAATGAAAGGATTTTTACAGTTTTATAAAGCCTTATTTTCATGAAGCTTCCTCCAAAATATTTCATTACTATTTTCCACAAAATCTCTTTCTTTTAAAATTACATGACGTTTTGTGAAAAGAAATTTATTTTTAAGAAGAAAGGATATTTTCCTCAAGAATTCATTTCAAGTGTTTTATCAAAACCATTTTTCCATCTAAGATGACCTTATTTCATATGTGTATGTTTCAAGTATAATGTCTCTGATTTACATGGTTTCACTTTTCTTATGATGAAATGTCCATTTGTTTTATATGGATTATGAAATAATGGGATGATGTTTATGAAACCCATTTTATTCTTTGGGTTATGATGAATGTTTTAAGTTTATTTTGTGGCACAAGTAAGAATGATTTAATTATGAGATGGGTGTGACCTATATCTCCCTCCAATTCATTGGGTAAAGATTTATATCTCCTGAGATATACATGTCTGGAACGGTAAGTTAATCCGGTTCGGAGTTACGGGACTGAAACGAGGAGTGAACTCGATTCAAAAAGGTACTTTGTCCACTAATATGGTCTTGGAAGCAATGCCTTGGATACTATGGAAATCATAACATGTGTTGAATGGTTGCCACAATTATATGTTTTATTCCCATTATATTTTATCATGGTTGATGTTCCCTTATGATATGTGCCTTACGTACTTCCATGATTTTTGTCTTTGCTCAAGATTTTGATGATTAAATTTCATGTTTATGTTTTTGCTTCCAAATGTTTATGGATTGTTTTATGTTATCTATGTTTGACCTTACTGAGCATTTGAGCTCACCCTTTTTATGTTTTATTTTCCACAGGAAATAAAGAAAGGTTTTAGGTAAGGAAACAAAAAGGGGAAGATCGTTATGGGAGTTGTTGAAGAAATTTCAACTTGATTAGAAGTTTATATTCCGAGTTTCCAAAGACACTAAACTATTACGGTCCTTGTGTGTCTGTTTTTTTTATGTATTAAGTATTCCACAAAAGTAATGTAATTTCCATGTATGTCATGATTTGGGTCTCTACATTTTTAGTGAATCTAATATTCATTTTTATGAATCTTGATTATAGGTTAGACTACTTAATCTCCTTATAAGGAAGTGGTTCTCTTCTATTATATTTGGAAGTCTTGTTTTGTGTACATGAACCATAAATACTAATATTTGAGATTCAAATAGGATGAATATGAATAAATATTGGATGGATGCTAATCTTTTAATAATAGAGTACGAGAACAGAGTGAAACAGTACATTAAGTTTGCAAAGGATCACGCAAAGGATCCTTCTCAAATCCTTTGTCTGTGATTATGTTGTTTTTATTCTAGACTAATTACTCCAGAGGAGTTGGAAGAACATTTGATATGTCGCGGAATATATTGGAGTTATAAATGTTGGAATAAACACGGAGAAAAAGCGAATGTAGCTACTAGATGGGGTAAAACTGAATTTTATGGATCATCAGATATGAAAACAAATATGGATAATGAAGAATACCATATAAGGGATGTGATTACAGATGTCAATGATGATGAAGATCGTATTGAGGAAATGACAAATACAATTCAAGATGAACTCCGTGATTTCCCAAAATTGTTTGAGATGTTAAAGAGTTGTGCAAAGATGCCATTTTATGTGGCTTGCACTAAGTATAAAACATTGTCAGTTGTACTGAAGTTGTATAAATTGAAAGCAGGAAACGGATGGAGTGATGTCAGTTTTACGGAACTATTTTCTCTCTTGAATGACATTCTCCCGGAAGATAATGTGCTCCCAAGCCGGACATATGAAGCTAGACGAATGTTATGCTCAATGGGAATGATTTCTGAAATAATACATGCCTGCCTGAAAGACTGTATATTGTTTTTCAAGGAGAACAAATCACTTACAGAATTCCCAAAGTGTGGTTCTTCTCGATACAAGAAAGATAAACCCAATCCTATGAAATTTTTATGGTACTTTCCAATCATTCCAAGGTTTAGGCATCTATATGGAAGTGAAGAAACTGCAAGACAATTGTCGTGGCATGCATATAAAAGAAATAAAGATGGGTTATTACATCATCCGGCCAACTCTCCTCAATGAAAGAAAATTGATCATGAGTATCCTGAATTTGGAAAAGATCCGAGAAACCTTCGTCTTGCGTTATCTGCAGATGGAGTGAATCCTTTTGGTTTTCAAACCAGCACCCATAGTACATGGCCTGTTATGTTGGTAAATTATAACTTGCCACACAGGTTATGCATGAAGTGGAAATTCATCATGTTATCTATGCTTATATCAGGACCAAAACAACCAGGTAACGATATTGATGTTTATCTGGCTCCTTTGATCAAGGATTTGAATTTATTGTGGGACTCTGGTGTAATGTTGTATGATGCTTATAAAAGTGAATAATTCAAATTGAGAGCAATTTTGTATGGGAAAATAAATGATTTCCCTTCTTATGAAAATTTGTCAGGCAATAGCATTAAAGGAACTCAAGGGTGTTCCGTGTGCGAAGAAGATACAGAATCAATTAGGTTGAAACATTCATCGAAATCTGTGTTTCTAGGACATCATAGATTTCTACCTCATCGGCATAAGTACCAATCTTGGACGACATCATTCAATGGATGTTCAGAAAAACACGCAAAACCGTCTCCACTAATAGGTGATCAGCTGTTTGAGAAAGTAAAAGATCTAAACACTGTTTTTGGTAAACCATTTTCGAAAAACCATACGAAAATCGGTTGGAAAAAGAGATCATTTTTTTTAATTACCATACTTGAATTGTTTGTACGTTAGAAATTTTCATGATGTGATGCATGTGGAAAAAAATGTTTGTGACAGTTTATCGGAATGTTGCTGAATTCCCCTGAAAAAACAAAAGATGGAATTAAGGCAAGGTTGGACATGATTTACATGGGAATACGAGAAGAGTTAGCTCTCGTGAAGGGTCAAAATCGAATGTTTCTTCCTCCAGCTACTTATACTCCTTCTAGGGCAGAGAGATATCAGTTTTTCAACTTCTTCAATGATGTAAAGGTTCTAGAGGGTTACTCATCAAATATCAAGAACATTGTGTCAATGAATGATTTGAAGTTAAAAGGTTTGAAATCACATGATTTCCCTGTTTTGATGAAAGATCTAATTCCTACAGCTTTACGTTGCATTTTTCCCAAGAATGTTTGTCATACATTAACCAAACTTTGTTTCTTTTTCAAAGCTATATGTAGAAAAGTTTTAGACCCGAGGAAATTTCCAGCTATGGAAAAAGAAATTGTCATCATATTATATGAATTAGAAATGTTCTTCCTGCCAACATTCTTTGATATGATAGTTCATTTGATGATTTACTTGGTGAGAGAGATTCGAATTTGTGGTCATGTGCACTATAGATGGATGTATCCTGTTGAACGGTATATGAAGATTTTGAAAGGGTATGTCAAAAATCGAAGTCGGCCAGAGGGTTGTATAGTGGAGCGATATATTGTTGAGAAAGCTATTGAATTTTGTACTGAATACCTATCTAATGTGGAAAGCATTGGTCTCCCAAAATCTCGTCACACTGAATGCATTAAGGGTGAGGGAATTTCTGGAAGAGAAGTTGTGACAATCAGTATTACAAATCGGGAGCAGGATCATCTTTATGTTTTTCATAACAGTTGGGAGGTTGCTCCATATATTGAAACTCACAAATAAATTCTTAGGAAGTTTAATCTATAGAGGGCTGAAAAATGGTTATTAGATACACATAATCACCAGTTTATAGGATGGTTTCAGGAACATATTTTTAAACAGTTGGATGAAAATCCGAATTCAATTTCAGAATGACTTCGATGGCTAGCTGGTGGACCAAGTGTGTATGTATTATCTGACAATGGTTATTTAATTAATGGTTATATATTCTATACAGATGAACATGATGATGAGAGTACCATGAAAAATAGTGGAGTTACACTAGTGGCTTAAGAAATGCATGTTTCTGGTAGTAAGGACAGAAATCCAATTTATGCATATATGTCATACTTTGGCATTATCAAACTAATATAGGAGTTGGATTATACGGCATTCTACTTGTCGCGTTTTCAATGCAAATGGATTGATAACAACAGTGGTGTTAAAATAGATGAATGGGGATTTTTGAAAGTTGATTTTTGTAAATAAGGGTACAAAGACGAACAGTTTGTAATGGCATCACAGGCGGTACAAGTTTTTTTTGTTCCAGATCCCACAAACCGAAAGTGGTCGATTGTTCTGTTATCATCCAAAACTACTGAAGGTTCGGATCAAAATTCAGTTTAGGATGATCCTTTTAGTGGTACGTCGCAATCATTTCGGAGTGGTCCCAATGCAGATGATGTTTTGTATGTTAGAGGAGACCACAATAAAGGGATTTGGATAGCCGATATAGGTGTCAAATCCCTTCAACCTTTGAAAAAAATAAATAGAGTTCAGTAAACAGGTTATATTTTGTTTGAAATATAAATCTTGTTATCTCATGTTATTATCTTATCATTACAGAATTTATGTAATATGAATTAACTGTTCAACTGCTTTTGCAGATAATGACTTCTACAGATTCCGGTGCTCCTAACCTTGAGGTTGAACAAGTCACTCAAGCTGCTGCTGCTGCGGCTGCTGCTGCTCCTGCTGGTCCTGCAGCTCATGTTGCTGCTACTATTTCTCCTACTACGGATCCTATTGCTCCTCCTCATGTGGCTCCTACTACTCTTGCTACTCCTGCTGCGGCTCCTGTGGCTGCTGCTGCTCCTGCGGATGTAGTTCCTACTGCTCTTAGTGTTGAGGTTCAATAACCATTAGCACATTCCATTGATTCCATTCCAAATTAACATATAGATGATGTTGATATTGATGAAATGGTTGGGAATGAAGGACTGACGTCGCAGAAAACACAGGTACGTCGTAGTTTGACGGTGTTAGCCAAAATTCTTAAGGTGAAAAGAAAATGCATCAAATTTGAAGTCGGATGGAATGCATGAGGCCAACATGTGAATCCCAACAAGGCTATGTTTAGCAGCTACATTGGAGTTGTCACTCAGAAACGTGTGCCGATTGACATAGATTCATGGCACCATGTTGTGTCCGAGCAGAAGGCTGTGATCTGGGAAGAAAATATGGTAACATTATGAATTTATTTCCTCAATTTACTGGCAAATAAAATAATGAAACAATGTCTTACTCTTCTCAATCTCTTACAAAGTAAATTTATAGTATACGATTTACACAAGGATTATGTTCTAAGGATTGCAGGAAAGATTCATTGAGGTTTTTGCACAATTTTAACAAGATGTCACCTGAAAGATTCTAAAGGTAAAATAAACCCGCACCCACCCATTTTCTACGCTCACCTGATATGCCAAGAATCATGGGATGCATTTATTGATCATCGTGTGTATGAGAAGTTTCAGGTACATTATGGGTGATAATATGTTGTTTGAGGACACCTGTATTCATCACTTTGATTGTCAATATTTCATTTATGAAACAGAAACTTTGTATGGAAAACAAGGAATGTGCATCAAAACCAACATACCCCTATCGTAAAGCAAGGATGGGGTACGCTTCATTAGAAAATAAAATGGTACATATTTTAAATTTACAGTAATATTTTTAGGTGCCAATAAACAACATCATAATTATCTTTCTATGTTGATATGTAGATTGATGAGTCTAAAACCAAATGCACTTCCATCCCACGTCATGTGATATGGAAGGAGCCACGTGTGAACAAAGAAGGGAAGTTAGTAGATGATAACACACATAAAGTATGGTAAATATGTGTAAGTATGATACGATGATAAAAAGATTTGTTTAAAATTTATATTACTTAAAAATAATTAGTTATTTTCATATATCCGACAGTCACGGGAATCAGCTACTCTTGTAGCTGATACAGACCTATTATCGACGGCTTTGAAGCAGCCAAAAAAATACAGTCTTGTCAGAGGTGCAGGGTTTGGGGTGACACCCCAAGTGTATTTTGAGAAGAAGAAAAAAATGGATGATATAGATGAAAAATTATAACAAATGAGCGAAAAAATAGCAACCCTTGAAGAATGATTTCAATGGCAGGGAGAGTTGCTAGAAACTTTTATTTGTGGGAAGCAATGGGAAGACACAACTCAGGAACAGCCAGTGCGGGAACATCCCACCCCACCCCCCACCGTCTTTGAGGCGAGCCATTCTCCTCAAAGAACTGTCTTAGTCATGGTAATCAATATTCTAATAATTGTTCCCATGAAATGTAAATCATACAAACACTAATAAGTTTTCTCTACTAGTCTTCTACAGGGTGATAATGACTGTGATTTATATCTGTCAACACCCACCTATTACCTTGTAGTGAGGGCTACAGTGTTCAATATCCCATATTCCACACTGCATAATAGACCACTTCTGAAAGATCATCTAAAAGTGATGAGTACTGTAGCTCATGAGCCAAATGCAGAGCTACCTATTCCACTTGATGACGATGATATTCATATGGTCAGAAAGGCTATTGGGACATTCATTGCATGGTCGTCACAACTTTTAAGAGTACATGTGGACAAAGAGGTATTTATTTCTTTTTTTCCAAGCTAAACCCTTAATAATTAATGAAAAAAGCGTCTAAACCAATGATTATTGTTATAGACAGAGAAAGGGAAGGGGGTGACAAACGTCGTCTCAAAACCATCTAAAGCATCGACCAACTGATCCCAAGGAGTTACTGAAAGCACAATAACACCACCGGTTCTCTATCCACATTTACTAGAATTGAAGACTCATGTGGATATAATGATAAAAGATGGTAATAGTCATATAGTGGTTTTCGAAGAGAATATATACGGAGAGGAAAGTCAAGATTTCGTTGCTGCTGAAAATGTAAATGAAATCCTTGAAAACGGTTGTCTAGGTGTCACAGTTGTAAATGTATATATGAGGTATGTTTCCATGAATTGATTTTCTAAATGCTGGTCTAATGTGAAAATTATGACTAAATGCATTTTATATTGTTGACAGACGCATTTATGAAAAAAAGTTAAAGGAATTTTCCCATGAGCCAAGATTTGGACTCGTTAGTCCTCATATCACATCAACACACCTAACAAAAATAGAGCCATCAAAAAGAGATGTAATAGTAAACAGATTGCTGAAAACATGTGAAAGAAAGATTACAGATGACAGACTTTTCCTAATACCAACAATGAAGGGCTAATACTCTACGATTAAAGCATATCAATTATATTATCACTTCTTTTATTACTTATTCCTTTTTGTGTTTTTATGAAACATTGGTTGCTAATTGCGGTGAACTTGGATACACCTAAGATTTATTTTCTGGATTCAAAGCAAGGATATTCATCAAACCGACCACACATGATGGAGTTTGTGAATCCGTAAGACACTACATCTTACATTTTAGGTCTAAACATCAAGTAATATAATTTATATTATATTTTACTAAGTATTCTTTTATGATAGGGTGGTGTATCATTATTGTCTAAAAAAGGAATGAGGAAGGGGTTAAGCATAGGGAGTCGAGCAAGTACTACCTCTGGACAAATATCAGGGTATATATAATAAAATTTCACTATCCAAACACATCTCAACACAAGTTAATTATTATCCCAATGATCAAATATTTTGCAATGTACCAAACAAACAAACGATAATGATTGCGGTTATTATGTTTGTAAATTTATGAAAGAGATCATTTTTCATCAGCAAACTAGCATCCCTAAAGAGGTATTTTCTAAAACAACTACTAGTTCGTTTAGGTTATTTATTAATTCTTTATTTTTATATTTTGCAGCACTACTCTGAATTCCAAAAAGCCTCATACTCACAAGACGATATAGATGTGTTCAGAAATGAGTGGGCCGCATACCTGATTGAAGATTGTACACAAATACAATGAAGATCTGACTTGGGGACATGTACAATTGGTGGTAATTTTTGAGAGGTGTTAAGGGGATCAAAAGATTAAACATTATTGTATGTAAATGTTCGTAGGAAAATTTTAATTGTTATTAAATAAAACATCCTTTCTCCAATGATTCATTTTCCCATTTTAACAGATTATATGCACCATTAACATGCAAAATGCTGAACCACTCATAGGGTCTCTCTTTTGTTTAAATTGGACACCATTTTAATTGAAAACAACAACTTACCTAAGAAAATCCGAACAAAAACATTCGGATTGCATTGATACTTTAGGAGAATGATCCACGAGTCCTTTGTGACATGTATGAGTCATCCCCACGTCAATCTGCGGCACAGTGTGACCACTATCACTCAAAGGGTCTCTCTTTTGTTTAAAATGGACACAATTTTAATTGAAAACAACAACTAACCTATGAAATTCTGACCAAAAGCATTCATATTGCCTTGATCTTTTATAAGAACGATCCACTGGTCCTTTGTGACATGTACGAGTTAACCTTTCCTCAATCTGAGGCACAGTGTAGCCGTTACCACTCAAAGGGTCTCTATTTTGTTTAAAATGGACATGATTTTAAGTTAAAACAACAACTGACCTACGGAAATCTGACCAAACGCATTTGGATTGTGTTGATCCTTTAGGAGAACAATCCAAGGGTCCTTGGTGACATGTAAGAGTCATCCCCTCCTCAATACGAGGCACGGTGTGACCGTTACCACTCAAAGGGTCTCTCTTTTGTTTAAAATGGACATGATTTTAAGTGAAAACAACAACTAACCTACAGAAATATGACCAAACGCATTTAAATTGTGTTGATATTTTAGTAGAATGATCCAAGAGTCCTTTGTAACTTGTAAGAGTCAACCTCGCTTCAATCCGAGGCACGGTGTGACCGTTATCACTCAAAGGGTCTCTCTTTTGTTTAAAATAGACACAATTTAAATTGAAAACAACAATTGACCTATGAAAATATGACCAAACGCATTTTTATTGCCTTGATATTTTATAAGAACGATCCACGGGTCCTTGGTGATGTGTAAGAGTCACCCCGCCTCAATATGAGGCACGGTGTGGCTGGTACCACTCAAAGGGTCTATCTTTTATTTAAAATGGACACGATTTTAAGTGAAAACAACAACTGACCTACGGAAATTCAACCAAACGTATTCGTGTTTCCTTTATCTTTTATAATAATGATCCAAGGGTCTTTTGTGATGTGAACGAGTAAACCCTACCTCAATCCGAGGCACGGTGTGGCTGGTACCACTTAAAGGGTCTCTCTTTTGTTTAAAATGGACATGATTTTAAGTGAAAACAACAACTAACCTATGGAAATACAACCAAACACATTAGGATTATGTTTATCCTTTATAATAACGATCCAAGGGTCCTTGTTGATGTGTATGAGTCAACCTCACCTCAATACGAGGCACGGTGCGGCTGGTACCACTCAAAGGGTCTCTATTTTGTTTAAAATGGACACGATTTTATGTGAAAACAACAACTGACCTACAGGAAATCTGACCAAATGCATTCTGATTTCATTGATCCATTAGGAGAACGATTCACTGGTCCTTTTTGATGTTTAAGAGTCAACCTTGGCTCAATCCGAGGCACGGTGTGGCCGGTACCACTCAAAGGGTCTCTATTTTGTTTAAAATGGAGACCATTTTAAGTGAAAACAGTAATTGGCCTATGGAAATCTGACCAAACGCATTCGGATTGCTTTGATCCTTTAGGATAACAATACTCTGGTCCTTTGTGATGTCTAAGAGTCAACCCCGCCTCAATCTGATACACAGTGTGGCCGGTACCACTCAAATGGTCTCTATTTTGTTTAAAATGGACATGATTTTAAGTGAAAACAACAACTGACCTACGGAAATCCAACCAAACACATTCAGCTTGTCTTGATCCTTTAGGAGAATGATCCATGGGTACGTTTTGACATGTACGATCCATCCCCGCCTCAATCCAAGGCAAAGTGTGACCACTATCACTCAAAGAGTCTCTCTTTTGTTTAAAATGGACACAATTTTAATTGAAAACAACAAATGACCTATGAAAATATGACCAAACGCATTCAGATTGCCTTTATATTTTATAAGAACGATCCAAGGGTCCTTTGTGACGTTTACAAGTCAACCCCACCTCAATATGAGGCACAGTGTGGCCGGTACCACTCAAAGGGTCTCTCTTTTGTTTAAAATGGACACGATTTTAAGTGAAAACAACAACTGACCTATGGATATATGACCAAACACATTCGGATTGTGTTGATCCTTTAATAGAACGATCCACGGGTCCTTTTTGATGTGTACGAGTCATCCTCGCCTCAATCTGAGTTATGGTGTGACCGCTATCACTCAAAGGGTCTCTCCTTTGTTTAAAATGGACACAATTTTAATTGAAAACGACAACTGACCTATGAAATTCTGACCAAACACATTAGGATTTCCTTGATCTTTTATAAGAACGATCCAATGTTCCTTTTTGATATGTAAAAGTCAACCCCGCCTCAATCCAAGGCAGGGTGTGGCCGGTACGACTCAAAGGGTCTCTCTTTTGTTTAAAATGGACACGATTTTAAGTGAAAACAACAACTGACCCACAGAAATTCAACCAAACACATTCGTATTATGTTGATCCCTTATAAGAACGATCCAAGGGTTATTGGTGATGTATACAAGTCAACCTTTACTTAATCCAAGGCACGGTGTGGCCGGTACCACTCAAAGGGTCTCTATTTTGTTTAAAATGGACACGCTTTTAAGTGAAAACAACAACTAACCTACGGAAATCCAACCAAACGCATTCATATTGTTTTGATCCTTTAGGAGAACAATCCAAGGTTCCTTGGTGATGTGTACGAGTCAACCCTGCCTCAAATCATGGCACATTGTGTCTGGTACCACTCAAAGGTTCTCTCTTTTGGTAAAAATGGACACGATTTTAAATGAAACAACAACTGACCAACGGAATTATGACCAAACGCATTCGGATTGTGTTGATCCTTTAGGGGAACAATCCACGTGTCATTTTTGACTTGTAAGTGTAAACCCTGCCTCAATATGAGTCATAGTGTGACCACTATCACTCAAAGGGTCTCTCTTTTGTTTAAAAAAGACACAATTTTAATTGAAAACAATAACTGACCTAGGAAAATCTGACCAAACGCATTCAAATTGCCTTTTTCTTTTATAATAACGATCCAGGGGTCCTTGGTGACTTGTACGAGTCAATCCCGTCTCAATACAAGGCACAGTGTGGCTGGTACCACTCAAAGGGTCTCTCTTTTGTTTAAAATGGACATGATTTTAAGTGAAAACAACAACTGACCTACGTAAATTTGACCAAACACATTTGGATTTACTTGATATTTTATAAGAAATATCCAAGGGTACTTGTTGACGTTTAAGATTTATCTTCTCCTCAATCTGAGGCACAGTGTGGCCGGTACCACTCAAAGGGTCTCTATTTTGTTTAAAATGGACACGATTTTATGTGAAAAAAACTGACCTACAGAAATCCGACCAAACGCATTTGGATTGTGTTGATCCTTTAGGAGAATGATCCACTGGTCCTTTTTGACATTTAAGAGTCACCCCCGCCTCAATCTGAGGTACGGTGTGGCCGGTACCACTCAAAGGGTCTCTATTTTGTTTAAAATGGACATGATTTTAAGTGAAAACAACAACTGACCTATGGAAATTTGACCAAACGCATTTGGATTGTATTGATCCTTTTGGAGAACGATCCACTAGTCCTTTGTGATGTGTATGAGTCATCCCCTCCTCAATATGAGGCAAGGTGTGGCTACTATCACTCAAAGGGTCTCTCTTTTGTTTAAAATGGACACAATTTTAATTGAAAACAACAACTGACCTATGAAAATCCAACCAAACGCATTATTATTGCCTTGATCTTTTATAAGAATGATCCACAAGTCCATGGTGACATGTACGAGTAAAACCCACCTCAATTCGAGGCACGGTTTTGCCTGTACCACTCAAAGGGTCTCTCTTTTGTTTAAAATGGACACGATTTTAAGTGAAAACAACAATTGACCTACGGAAATATGACCAAACGCATTCGTATTATGTTGATCCTTTAGGAGAAAGATCCACGGTTCTTTTGTTACGTGTAAAAGTCATCCCCGCCTCAATCTGAGGCATGGTGTGGATGGTACCACTCAAAGAGTCTCTCTTTTGTTTAAAATTGACACGATTTTAAGTGAAAACAACAACTGACCACCCCCTGGACCGCCCCCACCCCCTGGAAAGCCCCCCCAGACACCAATCCACCCCTTGGACTTCCCCCCACCCCCATGGACACCAATACACCTCCTAGACACCCCTACCCCTCTGGACAGCCCCCCCCCCCCCCCCCCGACACCTTGGACACCAGCCCACCCCCCTAGAAAGCCCCCCCAGACACCAATCCACCCCCTGGACCACCCTCACCCCCCCCCCTGGACACCAATCCACCCCCTGGACACCCCCCGCCCCTCTAGACACCCCCACCCCCTGAAAAGCCCCCCCCCCCCCCCCCGACACCTTGGACACCAGCCCACCCCCTGGAAAGCCCCCGGGACACCCCCTACCCCCTTGGATAGCCACCCCAAACCCTTGAACAGCCCCCCAACCCCCTGAATTCTAAATTGAATTCATTATGTACTTAAATAACTTATGAATTATGTGTTAATGGTGTACGATTATACTTGTTGTATGGGTATACATGGTCTAATTAGCTTATGATTTATGAGTTAATTTTGTATGGGTAGCCTTGTTTTAATTATCTTATTGAGATGCTGATTTTTTTTACAAGTGTTCAAGTGTGCTGCTGCAGATATTTTCATAGCAGCAGAGAGGGAATTTATCATCTCTTTTTAGCACTGATAAATCATGCTTTTATCAGCACTAAAAAAGGGCTGATAAACTACACCTTTATCAGCGCTAAAAAAGTGCTGATAAAAAATTCATTTATCAGCACTCTTTTAGTGCTAATAAAGGGTTGTTTTATCAGCACTCTTTTAGCACTGATAAATTCTACCTTTATCAGTGTCTGTTTAGCACTGATAAAGGGGTGTTTTATCAGCGCATAGTAAGCGCTGATAAAGGGTACCCCCTTTATCATCTTCGAGCTTTACAACACTTTTTTAGCACTGTTAAAGCCTGTTTTTAGCACTGTTAATGCCCATAATTGTAGTAGTGACGTGATCAGATATCCATGGGTGACACGCTCGATGGGTATTTTAATGGAGGGAATCTTGAGATCCTGTTCCAAGGGTGAGTTGTAGTACCAGTGGAGATGCGGGAGGAGGTGATGCGGGAATTCCAAACTTCTCCCTTGGTTGTACATCCTTGTGTAGGGAATATGTATAGGGACCTTCAGTGGTAGTTTTGGTCGTCTGGCATGAAGAGGAGCATAGCTAAGTTTGTTTCTCAGTGTCTTACCTATCAGCGAGTGAGGGAAGAGCATCAGGTTCCGGCGGGGTTGTTGCAGCCCCTTGATATTCCAGAGTAGAAGTGGGATGGCATATCTATGGACTTTATCACGGGGCTTTTGTGCACAGCAAAGGGCCATGATTCCATTTGGGTGATAATGGACTGACTCACGAAGTCAGCCCACTTCATTTCGATTAGGGAGGAGAGTTTGGTGGAGAGTCTAGGGAAGTTGTACATTCGGGAGATCATCCGCCATCATGGATTACCCTCGACGATCATCTCCAACCATGATGTTTGGTTTACATCGTGATTATGGCGAGGCCTGCCGGAGGCATTCGGGACTCAACTGTGGATGAATATATATTTTCACCCCAATATGGACGGGCAGACCGAGCGCACTATCCAGGTGTTGGAGGATATGCTCAGGGCGTGCAAGTTAGACTTTGGCCTAAACTGGGAGGATCGTCTTCCCTTGGTGGAGTTCGCGTATAACAACAGTTACCAATCTACTATCGGCATGGAACCTTTTGAGGCCCTTTACGGGAGACCCTGCAGGTCACTGTTGTGCTAGACGGAGGTTGGGAATACCTCCCTCATAGGCCTAGAGTTGGTGCGGGCGATGATGGAGAATGTGCAGGTCATTCATGAGCGGATGAGGATGGCTTAGAGAAGACAAAAGTCATTTGAAGACCGTCGTTACAGGCCTTTGGAATTCGATCAGGGGGACCATTTATTTTTTAGAGTCTCCCCACAGTGTGGAACATGGAGGTTCGGTTGTGGAGGCAAGCTATCCCTGAGGTTCATTGGGCCCTTTGAGATCATGCGCAGGGTTGGTGAGGTTGTCTACCGTCTTGCTCTACCCCCACAACTGGAGAGGGTGCATGATGTCTTCCATGTGTCACAGCTGAGGAAATATGTGCATGACCCTACGCACGTTATCGACTGGGGAGATATGAATAGTGAGGATGGATCCACCTTTACGGAGCTCTCAGTTTCGATTGAGGACCAGTAGGAGCGGACTCTGCAGGGATGGACCATTCCTTTGGTTTGTGTGTGGTGGCAGCACAAGAGGGTGCAGGAGAGCAACTGGAAATGGAAGATCCAGATGCAGGCTCAGTATCCCGATTATTTTTTGTAGTTTTGTTTTTAGGGGATGAAAAAATTAAAGGAGGGAATGATGTAAGAACTCGGGTTTTGAGCCTGTAAGACTTTGAAATTTTCTTGATGTTATTCCAGAGCAGGGCGTTCAGACGACATGTGATTCTGAGACCCAATGTGGCTGGAATTAAATTTTATGTGCATTCACACAAGAAACGCCAACTAAAATTATTCTTTGGAATCAGGATATAAAATTTTACTTTGGATAAATTTTTCATATTATTGTGATAACTTTCATATTTTAATGAATAGTAAAAACACGCAATATTTTAATTAAAAACAACTTTTTTCATCGCAATATTTTATATGGTTAGATTATCTTTTTAATTGGTTTTAAAGTATAATTAGAATATATTTTTACCATTTAATCCAATTTTTTTCATTGGAATTAATTTCACTTTGACATTGGATATAAACAAGTATCAATCTTTTGATTGTTTTTGTTTCTTAAAAACACGCTATTTGTTTTGATAAAGGGAATTAAATTTAAAATTAATTAATGCCACTTATATGTTATGAATTTGGAAAAATAGACATAAATTTTTAATTCGGAAAATCAAATAATTCTTAGGCTTAATTTTTGGTATTTTTTTGAAAAACTTCAATTTGCAATGAATAGTGAAACCACTTAGTGGTAGTTAAAAAACTGACTTTTTTTATTTAAATTAAATTTTACCACTTCTGTGAATTGAATTTCAAAAATCCGAGAGACACAGTTAATATCAAGGACCAAAATGTGGTTCAATGAGATGAAAATATTTTTTGGTGAATAGTAACTTTTTACTTTTATTTACCACAGTTAAAAGTAAATAGGATAATTAAGAATAAAAATGATATTATTATTACCCTAACACATGTCTTAATTATATTGGATAAGTGTAATTCGATCAAAAACAACCTTAGGAATAAAATATGACCATTTAGTCCCACATGGATTAGATTAGGACATGTACTATTAATTTATTTAAAGAAGGGTTAAAATAGTTAAAATCAAAGTTTAATAAGTAAATCATTTTTAATATAGAGTTATACATAAGATAAATTCAACTATAAATTATCTTTAGAAATATAAAACTATTTCCTAAATAATGGTATTTTATTTATAATTTTTAGACATTAAATAATTTAATTTATTTATGACACAAAGATGATGCAGTAATTATCTTATTAATTAAATATTGACATAATTGATGTTATAAATACCCAGATAAATATACTTTGAGACTTTTTATGAATTTCACTAATTTAATAGGTTAATGTGACATGTTATTTTTGATTTAATTAACTTTTTTAGAACTAATAATTCTGTTATGATTTTCAAAAAAATCAATTACCAAATAGTGTCAAAATAGAAATAAAATAGTTTTTAAAACAAATATTATATTATTAATTGTAATTTTTCTCCTAAAAATCTATAGATAAGACAAATGACTTAGATAAGGTTATATATATTAATAATAAACAACTTGGGGTTATTTTTTCTTGTTATAGTAAGTTTATTAACCTTATAGTGTAAGAAAACAAGAAGACACGGTAAAAGTAAAATTATTTAACTTAAGGTTAAATCTAAATGATAAGGTTAAAATAGAAACATAAACTTGTATAAATTCTATTGGATGAAATTATTTTTACCCATCCCCACATTATCTTCTAAATAAATCAATTTTGAGCTATTAAAAACCAAATATGACTTTATAATAAAATAATATTTTTAGTTTTTCCAAAGGTGCCCCTCTCCTCCCTTATAAAAAAGAACCTCCTACCTCTCTTCCTCACACCACTTTGAGCCTTCAAGCTCGGCCAAACCCTGAACAATTCTCTTCTCCACTTCCATAGAAACATCCTAGAGGTCTTGGTATTCTTCAAAGACCACTTTTAGTGCCCTAAAAGGAGGTCTCAAGGAGGCGCTTCAAAGAAGAGGTAATGTCTGTTACCGATTCTTTCAACATTATTTCTTCTTACACTTCTTATTCTTTAGTTGTTTCATTATGAAGTAATAACATCAGTATAAATAATATAATGATATGTTATTATAAGTATGAAACAACCCTATTTCATCATCTATCCATCCTACGGAAAACGAAATCACCACATGTGCGTACGTACGGAATACCGTCTCCACGCCGTGGTGAAATCTGTTTTTCTACCAACACCTTACATGGATGGGTATAATGGTGTAAAGAATAACTATATATGGTTATTATAACATCATAATGATTCTGATATATTATACCATCCACTCCAATTCTATTCAATAATCATGGGAAAGATATCATCGCTCGTGCATACGTACGGACTACCGTCTCCACGAACGCAATGAGATTCATTTTCCATGATTAACCATTAAAGAATGATTATAAAGTATATATAATGAATAATAATTAAATATATGGAATAATGAAGCTACTGGATTTATGTATATATATATATATAATCTCCTTACTTCCATTCAAGTCAATAAAGAAAGGAAAACAGTGTTCATGCGTACGTACGGCCTACCGTCTCCATGAACGGTGTGTTTCATTTCATTTATCTATCTAATATATATATATATACTGAATATATATGATACATAGATCACGTTATACATTCTGGAAGTAATTAAATCATGATATAAGTAGTAATAAAATCAAGAACAACAATTCCAAACACGTACGATAAATGATACAATTTTACCCAAAACGCTGCTTTAACATGGAATTTACAAAAGAATGGATAATATAAAGTCTTAAGTGAAACATATATGATATCATAACAATGAATATGATTATATAATAAGTAAATGAAATTATTTAAATCATTATACAGGAGGTTCTGATCCATATGGAGCATATTGGACCTAAGGTAAGGGATAATTTAGCAAATCTCATTTCTATCTGAGATTGCTTATTCGTAAGTATTTACTGGGCTTATTGAAATCTTCCATGTCCATGTTTTATAAAAGTTTTTTCATGTATTTTTAAAGTCATTTTTACCCATTTTTACCTTTACCCCATGGTATGGAAGGAATCTTTCTTTTATTTACCCTACAAGGTACTTTTTGACTTTTCCATCAAAAGTACGAGAAGAATGTTTTTTTAACTTATACGGAATGAATGGATTTTTACAGTTTTATAAAGCCTTATTTTTATGAAGCTTCCTCCAAAATATTTCATGACTATTTTCAAAAAATATATTTCTTTTAAAATTTCATGACGTTTTGTGAAAAGAAATTGATTTTGAAGAAGAAAGGATATTTTCCTCAAGAATTCATTTCAAGTGTTTTATCAAAACCATTTTCCATCTAAGATGACCTTATTTCATATGTGTATGTTTCAAGTATAATGTCTCTATGATTTACATGGTTTCACTTTTCTTATGATGAAATGTCCATTTGTTTTATATGGATTATGAAATAATGGGATGATGTTTATGAAACCCATTTTATTCTTTGTGTTATGATGAATGTTTTAAGTTTATTTTGTGGCACAAGTAAGAATGATTTCATTATGAGATGGGTGGGACCTATATCTCCCTCCAATGCATTGAGTCAGATTTATATCTCATGAGATAGACATGGCTGGAACGGTAAGTTAGTCTGGTTCAGTGTTACAGAACTAAAACGAGGAGTGAACTCGATTCAGAAAGGGACTTTGTCCACTAAGATGGTCTTGGCAGCAATGTCTTGGCTACTATAGAAATAATAACATGTGATGAATGGTTCTAACAATTACATGTTTTATTTACATTATATTTTATCATGGTTGATGTTCCATTATGATATATGCCTTACATACTTCCATGATTTTTGTCTTTGCTCAAGATTTTGATGTTTAAATTTCATGTTCAAGTTTTTGCTTCCAAATGTTTATGGATTGTTTTATGTTATCTATGTTTTCCCTTACTGAGCATTTGAGCTCACCCTTTTTATGTTTTATTTTCCCCAGGAAATAAATAAAGGTTTTTAGGTAAGGAAACAAAAAGGGTAATATCGTTATGGGAGTTATTGAAGATATTTCAACTTGATTAGAAGTTTATATTCCAAGTTTCCAAAGACACTAAACTATTATGGTCCTTGTGTGTTTGTTTTTGTTATGTATTAAGTATTCCTCAAAAGTAATGTAATGTCCATGTACATCAAGCTTTGGGTCTCTACAGTTGGTATTAGAGGAAAGGTTTTTTCAACCTTTGGAAACTAGGATGTGAGAACTTTAGTGAGATCCCTAGATATATTTCTAAGGTATGTCTTGGGATGTCTCTAATGTTAAGTATAAGAATAGTTTATAGTCCTAGAATTACGGTAACGATCTTAGAATTAAACCTAAGATGTTAGATATTGAAGGTACTCCCCCTTTATTATGTTGTTTTCCCTAGCATGATTTTTGCCTCTCACACTATTCTTTTTGGGTTTTAGACGATGGTTGGAACCCGAAGGAACCGTGTTGATCAATGCAATGGAAAATGCAATGATTGTCCTCCTGAACAAACAAATGTTATGGGAGATGAAGTGCAAAATCTTATTGCTATACTTACACAATCTATGAATCATTCTGGACTTCCAAATGATGAGAGAAGGGAACAATATTCTATTGAGTCCTTCATGAGGCAATGACCACCTTCTTTCAGTGGGACTTCTGAACCACTTGTTGCTGAACAATGGATCAGTACCACTAAAAAGATATTTTCAGTTCTTCAATGTTCTGAACATGATAAAGTCACATTAGCAGTATATCATTTGGAAGGTGAAACTGATCAATGGTGGAATCTTATCAAGAATACGAGGCCAAGAGATGAAATTGAGTTCATGGAATGGGACGAGTTCAAGAACTTATTTTTCAATTAGTACTTCCCTCGTATTCTTTGAACGAATATGGAGAAGGAGTTTCTTGAACTAAAGCAATAGGATGATGAATCTGTTGGTGTATAGGAAGAGAATTTTACAAGGCTTGCATGGTATGCATCTAGCTTTATCATCCAACCTGAAAGTAAATTTGATCTATTATTCAGTGGCTGAAACCAAATCTTCAAAGGGAATTAGCTATAAGAGACTTCAGTAGCTATAAAGAAATTGTGCATTGGGCTATCAAAGTTGAAATGTAAGTTGGTGTTACTTATCCATCTCATGGTTTTGACAAGAAACGAAAGATGGAGTTCAAGGAGAAATATCAGAATAATGGTGAAAAGAATATGAATGTTTCCTTATGCTCAAAGTGTGGAAAGAAGCATGGTGTATATTGTCTTAAAGGGACTAGAAAATGTTTTATGTGTGGAAAAGAAGGTCATCGAGCAGCTGAGTGTCTATGTAATGGAAAAAGGGTTTCTAATGATGTGAATAAAGAAAAGACTGCAGGGAATGCACCACCAACACTTCAATGCTTCAAGTGCAAGGAAATGGGGCATTATGCTAATTAATGCCCTAATCCATGGGTTAGTGATGATCGACATGAGCAACCAATTAAGGAACAGGACAAAGGGAAGTCACATGTGATAACTATTGGCGATGTTGAATATGACAACGATGTGGAGGAATGATTAAGTTTTTATGTAATGGGATTCCAAAATAATGTTGTATATAGTATCGTGGAATATTGGAATATTTAGTCATTGGTCTATTGTGGTTTTCAATAATTTTATGGTACCGGTAACCATGGAAGGTGATTGAGATATTTTTGGAAAAAATTTGATATGCGCATAATGAAGGGATAAGGAGAAAATGAAATATTTGCCAGTATTCATGAGCTCATGACTGATATAAGGAAATAGTTATATCATGGTTTGAGTATATAGAATTTTGGGGTTTTGGTATGTGGAAAGAGTTAACTTCTGACAGCACTCATGTTTTCACTAAGATTCAATGGGTATTCATTTTTCAAGAGAATACATGATTAAGGCCTTTGAATGCTTGGAATGTGACCAACAAGACATATCTTATGATATATGGGGATCCATGATGGTATTAACATGCTTGTTATATGAAATCTCTGGTAATCAGTTTCACTATAATATGAGAGTGGACTGCAGTATTATAGATAAGCCTAAAGATTGGAATAGATTATGTTGGACATAAGTTAGTATTATTTAAGGATAGAAGTTTTTTCGATATTATTGATGGGATGTTATAGTAATGTAGTTTTAGAAAAATGACAACCTGTAAGATGGGCGACAACCCATCGCGTCAGACAAGGCTGTGGGAATCGAACCCACAACCGAAGTGTGACTAGCCTTTATCGCCTACCACTGGCCTACAAGAAGTCCATGTTTAGTAGAAACTAGTTTTATTATATTAAGAAGTATGATATATTAAGTATAAGTCCATTTTAAGAACCATATATGATTAATCTCACTATAGATGGACTTATGTATTTTTGATAACTTTTATAACCTTTTGTTTGAGATAGATGGAATGACCCATCATTCTATCACATGATCTTCTAACACTTCACGAATGACAAATTCAA
The DNA here is from genome assembly GCA_963277665.1 of Viscum album. NCBI lineage: Eukaryota > Viridiplantae > Streptophyta > Magnoliopsida > Santalales > Viscaceae > Viscum > Viscum album. Next base: position 308,589,292 of record OY728166.1, read on the forward strand.
CTTCATTTCTTTAACAGATGAAGTGGAAATTATCCAAAGAACGACCAATGGTGAGACTGTACCAAAATCACGAAATTATTTTTTCTAATTCCAATTTCATCAACTTTAGGGAAATGATCTTGAAAACCAAAAATGTTGTCCTGGTGCCCTTAAATCCGATGAATCAGATGGTACCTTAGATCATCACAAATCTATGGCTTTGTGATTGATGGCGTTTTCATAGCCATTTCTCTACCACTCTCCATCAGAACTTGATGGTTAGATTTTTCTTACATATCCATATTTTCACCTATGTTCTCCTATATGGAAACCCAGTGATGAGTTTCTTTGGGTAATCGTTACATTTCATACTTTAGTTTTAAAAATTAATTTTTAGTATTCCTTTTTACGATGTGGGTTTCTATAAATAGTAAACAATTTATAACCCCGACGAATTTCGAGGGCGAAATTCATTTTAAGGGGGGTAGAATGTAACACCCCGAGATTTTATGAAAAATATTCCTTTAATTTCATTGATGTTTTGTGTTTTAATCTACAACAAGATTTCCTTGTGCTATACGCAACACCGTATGAGCTTGCAGTATACACAACACTATTCTTGGATCATGTTACACACAATTTTGATAGTAGTTATTCTACGAAACATTGAGTGTATATATATATATATTCAATGTATAAATAAAATATGGTTAAATTCTGTTATACGAAACAACGGAGGAGTCTTGCACAACACGCAACCCTGACTTGGCTTTCATTACACGCAATTGCGACCTTCCTCGATAGCGTGTGTTGTACGCAATACCAGGTTTCACTAAACAACGATATATTGTTATAATATTATTATGGACTAGACGTTATGAATAGTATTAACTAAATTTTGAATTTTATAACATTATTATTCATCTTACACATTTTCTAGAATATGGTATGAGAGAAAAATAAATTTTTCGTGTAAAATATGTATTTTTCAAAAATTGCATTTTTCCCGCCTTTTGATGACGCACCCACCTTAAATCTTGTTTTTGACATGTCTATAAGGTCAATTTGACAAAATAAAAATCTTATTTGGAATCAGGATATAAAAATTTACTTTGGATAAAATTTTCATATTATTCTCATAACTTTCATATTTTAATGAATAGTAAAAACACACTATATTTTAATTAAAAACAACTTTTTTCATCACAATAATTTATATGGTTAGATTATCGTTTTTATTGGTTTTAAAGTGTCTTTAGAATATATTTTTTCTATTTAATCCAATGTTGTTCATTGGAATTAATTTCACTTTGAAATTGCATATAAACAAGTATCAATCCTTTGATTGTTTTTGTTTCTTAAAAACATGCTATTTGTTTTGATAACGGGAATTAAATTTAAAGTTAATTAATTCCACTTATATGTTATGAATTTGGAAAAATAGACATCAATTTTGAATTTGGAATATCAAATAATTATTAGGCTTAATTGTTGGTATTTTTCTGAAAAACTTCAATTTTCGATGAATAGTGAAACCACATAGTGGTAGTTAAAAAACTGACTTTTTTTATTTAAATAAAATTTTACCACTTCTATTAATTTAATTTCAAAAATCCAAGAGACTAGGTTAATATCAAGGACTAAAATGTGGTTCAATGAGATGAAAATAATTTTTGGTGAATAGTAACTTTTTACTTTTATTTACCACGGTTAAAAGTAAATAGGATAATTAAGGGTAAAAATGATAATATTATTACCCTAACACATGTCCTAATTCTATTGGATAAGTGTAATTCGACCAAAAACAACCTTAGTAAAAAACTATGACCATTTAGGCCCACATGGATTAGATTAGGACATTTAATATTAATTTATTTAAAGAAGGGTTAAAATAGTTAAAATCAAAGTTTAATAAGTAAATCATTTTTAATATAGGGTTATACATATGATAAATTCAAGTATAAATATTAATTAGAAATATAAAACGATTTCCTACATAATGGTATTTTATTTATAATATTTAGACATTATATAATTTAATTTATTTATGACACAATGATGATGCAGTAATTATATGATTAATGAAATATTGACATAATTGATGTTATAAATACCCAAATAAATGTAATTTGAGACTTTTTATGAATTTAACTAATTTTATAGGTTAGTATAACATGTTCTTTTTGATTTAATTAACTTTTTTTGAACTAATAATTCTGTTATGATTTTCACAAAAATCAATTACCAAATAGTTTCAAAATTTACATAAATAGTTTTTTAAAAAAATATTATATTATTAATTGTTATTTTATTCCTAAAAATATAAGGTTCGTCCAAATGACTTATATAAGGTTATATATATTAATAATAAACAACTTTGGGTTCGTTTGGCTTGTTATAGTATGTTTATTAACCTTATAGTGTAAGAAAACAAGAAGACACGGTAAAAGTAAAATTATTTAACTTAAGGATAAATCTAAATGATAAGGTTAAAATAGAAACCTAAACTTGTCTAAATTCTATTGGATGAGATTATTTCAACCCATCCCCACATTATATTTTAAATAAATCAATTTTGAGCTATTAAAAACAGAACATGACTTTATAATAAAATAATATTTTTAGTTTTTTCAAAGGTGCCCCTCTCCTCCCTTATAAAAGGGCACCTCCTCCCTCTCTTCCTCACACCACTTTGAGCCTTCAAGCTCGGAAAAACCCTCCCAAATTTTCTTCTACACTTCCATAAAAACATCCTAGATTTCCTGGTCTTCTTCAAATACCAATTTTAGTGCCCTAAAAGGAGGTCTCAAAGAGGCGCTTCAAAGAAGAGGTAATGTCTGTTACCGATTCTTTCAACTTTATTTCTTCTTCCACTTCTTCTTATTTAGTTGTTTCATTATTATGTAATAACATAAGTATAACTCATATACTGATTTGTTATTATAATTATGAAACAACCTTATTTCACCATCTATCCATCCTACGGAAAATGAAATCACCACGTGTGCGTACGTACGGAATACCGTCTCTACACCATGGTGAAATCTGTTTTTCCACTGACACCTTACATGGATGGATATAATGGTGTAAATAATAACTATATATAGTTATTATAACATCATACTGATTCTGATATATTATACCATCCACTCCAATTCTATTCAATAATTATGGGAATGATATCATCGCTCGTACGTACGTACGGACTACCGTCTCCACGAACGCAATGAGATTCATTTTCCATGATTAACCATTCCAAAATGATTATAAAGTATATATAATGAATAATAATGAAATATATGAAGTAATGAAGCTACTGGATTTATGTGTGTGTATATATATATATATATATTTCATCTACTTACTTCCATTCAAGTCAATAAAGAAAGGAAAACAGCGATCATGCGTACGTACGGCCTACCGTCTCCATGAACGGTGTGTTTCATTTCATTTATCTATATAATATATATATATATATACTGAATATATATGATATATAAATCATGTTTTACATTCTTTATGTAAGTAAATCATGATATAAGTAATAATAAAATCAAGAAGAACAAGTCCAAACACGTACGATAAATGATACAATTTTACCCAAAACGCTGCTTTAACATGGAATTTACAAAAGAACGGATAATATAAAGTCATAATTGAAACATATATGATATCATAAAAATGAATATGATTATGTAATAAGTCAATGACATTATTTAAATCATTATACAGGAGGTTCGGATCCATACGAATCATATCAGACCTAAGGTAAGGGATAATTTTTCAAATCTCATTTTTATCCGAGATTGCTTATTCGTAAGTATTTACTGGGGTTATTGCAATCGTCCATGTCCATGTTTTATAAAAGTATTTTCATGTATGTTTAACGTCCTTTTTACCCATTTTGACTTTTACCCCATGGTATGGAAGGAATCTTTCTTTTATTTACCCTACAAGGTACTTTTTGACTTTTCCGGCAAAAGTACGAGAAGAATGTTTTTTTAACTTATACGGAATGAAAGGGTTTTTACGTTTTTAGAAAGCCTTATTTTCATGAAGCTTCCTCCAAAAGAATTCATGACTATTTTCAACAAAATCTCTTTCTTTTAAAATTACATGACGTTTTGTGAAAAGAAATTGATTTTGAAGAAGAAAGGATATTTTCCTCAAGAATTCATTTCAAGTGTTTTATCAAAACTATTTTTCAATCTAAGATGACCTTATTTCATATGTGTATGTTTCAAGTATAATGTCTCTATTATTTACATGGTTTCACTTTTCTTATGATGAAATGTCCTTTTGTTTTATATGGATTATGAAATAATGGGATGATGTTTATGAAACCCATTTTATTCAATGGGTTATGATGAATGTTTTAAGTTTATTTTGTGGCACAAGTAAGAATGATTTCATTATGAGATGGGTGGGACTTATATCTCCCTCCAATGAATTGGGTAAAGATTTATATCTCATGAGATAGACATGGCTGGAATGGTAAGTTAATATGGTTCAGTGTTACAGGACTGAAACGAGGAGTGAACTCGATTCAGAAAAAGACTTTGTCCACTAAGATGGTCTTGGCAGCAATGCATTGGCTACTATGGAAATCATAACATGTGCTGAATGGTTTCCACAATTACATGTTTTTTTCCGATTATATATTATCATGGTTGATGTTCCATTATGATATATGCCTTATGTACTTCCATGATTTTTGTCCTTGCTCAGGATTTTGATGTTTAAATTTCATGTTCAATTTTTTGCTTCCAAATGTTTATGGATTGTTTTATGTTATCTATGTTTTCCCTTACTGATCATTTGAGCTCACCCTTTTTATGTTTTATTTTCCCCAGGAAATAAAGAAAGGTTTCAGGTAAGGAAACAAAAAGGGGAAGATCTTTATGGGAGTTGTTGAAGATATTTCAACATGATTATAAGTTTATATTCTGAGTTTCCAAAGACACTAAACTATTATGGTCCTTGTGTGTCTGTTTTTGTTATATATTAAGTATTCCGCAAAATTAATGTAATGTCCGTGTACATCATGCTTTGGGTCTCTACAGTTGGTATTAGAGGAAAGGTTTAGTCAGCCTTTGGAAACTAGGATGCCAGAACTTTAGTGATATCCCTAGATATATTTCTAAGGTATGTCTAGGGATGTCCCTATGGTTAAGTATAAGTATAGGTTATAGTCCAAGAATTACAGTAACGATCTTAGAATTAAACCTAAGATGTTAGATATTGAAGGTACTCCCCCTTTATTATGTTGTTTTCCCTAGCATGATTTTTTACTCTCACACTATTCTTTTTGTGTTTTAGATGATGGCTGGAACCCGAAGGAACCGTGTTGATCAATGCAATGGACAATGCAATGATTGTCCTCCTAAACAAACAAATGTTATTGGAGGTGAAGTGAAAAATCTTATCGCTATACTTACACAAGATATGAATCATTCTGGACTTCCAAATGAGCAGAGAAGGGAACAATACTCTATTGAGTCCTTCATGAGGCAACGTCCACCTTCTTTCAGTGGGTCTTTTGATCCACTTTTTGTTAAATAATGGATCAGTACCACTGAAAAGTTATTTTCAGTTCTTCAATGTTTTGAACATGATAAAGTCATCTTAGCAGTATATCGTTTGGAAGGTGAAGCTGATCAATGGTGGAATCTTATCAAGAATACGAGGCCAGGAGATGAAATTGAGTCCATGGAATGGGACGAGTTCTAGAACTTATTTTTCAATAACAACTTCCCTCGTATTCATCGAAAAAAGATGGAGAAGGAGTTTCTTGAACTAAAGCAAAAGGATGATGAATCTCTTGGTGTATACGAAGAAAATTTTACAAGGCTTGAAAGTTATGCATCTGGATTTATCATCCAACTTGAAAGTAAATTTGGTCGATTCTTCAGTGTCTTAAAACCAAATCTTCAAAGGGAATTAGCTATAAGAGACTTCAGTAGCTATAAAGAAATTGTGAATTGTGCTATCAAGGTAGAAATGGAAGTTGGTGTTACTTATCCATCTCATGGTTTTGACAAGAAACGAAAGATGGAGTTCAAAGAGAAATCTCAGAATAATGGTGAAAAGAATATGAATGTTTCCTTATGATCAAAGTGTGGAAAGAAGCATAGCAGAGATTGTCTTAAAGGGACTAGAAAATGTTTTAAGTGTGGAAAAGAGGGTCATCGAGGAGCTGAGTGTCGAAGTAATGGAAAAATGGTTTCTAATGATGTGAATAAAGAAACGACTGCAGAGAACGCACCACCAACACTTCAATGCTTAAAGTGCAAGGAAATGGGGCATTATGATAAAAAGTACCCTAATCCAAGGGTTAGTGATGATCGACATGAGCGACAACTTAAGTAAAAGGACAAAGGGAAGTCACATGTGATCACTATTGGCGATGTTGAATATAACAACGATGTGGTGGAGTGATTAAGTGTTTATGTAATGGGATTCCAAAATAATGTTGTATATATTATCGTGGAATATTGGAATATTTATGTATTGGTCTATTTTGGTTTTCAATAATTTTATGGTACCGGTAACCATGGAAAGTGATTGAGATATTTTTGGACAAAAGATGATATGCGCATAATGAAGGGATAAGGAGAAAATGAAATGTTTCACAGTATTCATGAGCTCATGACTGATATAAGGAAATAGTTATATCATGGTTTGAGTATATTGAATTTTGGGGTTTTGGTATGTGGAAATAGTTAACTTTTGACAGCACTCATGTTTTCACTAAGATTCGATGGGTATTCATTTTTCAAGAGAATACATGATTAAGGCCTTCAAATGTTTGGAATGTGACCGACAAGACATATATTACAATATATGGGGATCAATGATGGTATTAACAAGCTTGTTATATGAAATCTCTGGTAATATTTTTCACTATAATATGAGAGTGGACTGCAGTATTATGGATAATCCTAAAGATTGGAATGGATTATGTTGGACATAAGTTAGTATTGTTTAAGGGTAGAAGTTTTTTCGATATTATTGATGGGATGTTATAGTAATGTAGTTTTAGAAAAAGGAAAACCTACAGGATGGGCGATAGCCCATCGCGTCGGACAAGGCTGTGGGAATCGAACCCACAACCGAAGTGCGACTGGCCTTTATCGCCTACCACTAGCCTACAGGAAGTCTCTATTTAGTAGAAACTAGTTTTATTATATTAAGTAGTATAATATATGAAGTATAAGTCCATTTTAGGAACCATTGTAGGATTAATCTCACTATATATGGACTTATGTATTTTAGATAACTTTTATAACCTTTTGTTTGAGACAGATGGAATGACCCATCATTCTATCACATGATCTGCTAACACTTCACGAGTGACAAAATCAACTTCATTTCTTTAAGAGATGAAGTGAAAATTGTTCAAATAATGACCAACAGTGAGACTGTACCAAAATCACGAAAGTATTTCTTCTAATTCCAATTTCATCAACTTTAGGGAAATGATCTTGAAAACCCAAAATGTTGTCATGGTTCCCTTATATCCGATGAATTAGATGGTACCTTAGAACATCACAAATCTATGGCTTTGTGATTGATAGCTTTTTCATAACCATGTTCTCTACCACTCTCCATCAAAACTTGATGGTTATATTTTTATTCCATATCCATATTTTAACCTATATTCTTCTATATGGAAACCCAGTGATGAGTTTCTTTGGGTAATCGTTACATTTCATACTTTAGTTTTTAAAATTAAGTTTTAGTATTCCTTTTTACGATGTGGGTTTCTATAAATAGTAAAAATTTATAACCCCGACGAATTTCGAGGGCGAAATTCATTTTAAGGGGGGTAGAATGTAACACCCTGAGATTTTATGAAATATATTCTTTTAATTTAATTGATGTCTTGTGTTGTAAGATACAACAAGATTGCCTTGTGTTATACGCAACACCGTATGAGCTTGTAGTATACACAACACTATTCTTGGATCATGTTACACACAATTTTGATAGTAATTATTCTACGAAATATTGAGTGTATATATATATATATATTCAATGTATAAATGAAATATGGTTGGATTATGTTATACGAAACAACGGAGGAGTCTTGCACAACACGCAACACTGACTTGGCTTGCATTACACGCAATCACGACCTTCCTCGATAGCGTGTGTTGTACACAATACCAGGTTTCCCTAAACAACGATATATTGTTATAATATTATTATGGACTAGACGTTATGAATAGTATTAACTAGATTTTTAATTTTATAACATTATTATTCATCTTACACATTTTCTAGAATATGGTATGAGATCAAAATAAATTTATTGTGTAAAATATGTATTTTTCAAAAATTACAGTTTTCCCACCTTTTGATGACGCACCCACCTTAAATCTTGTTTTTGACATGTCTATAAGTTCAATTTTACAAAATAAAATTCTTCTTTGGAATCAGGATATAAAAATTTACTTTGGATAAATTTTTCATATTATTCTGATAACTTTCATATTTTAATGAATAGTAAAAACACGCTATATTTTAATTAAAAAAAATTTCATCGCAATATTTTATATGGTTAGATTATCTTTTTAATTGGTTTTAAAGTGTAATTATAATATATTTTTACCATTTAATCCAATTTTGTTCATTGGAATTAATTTCTCTTTGACATTGGATATAAACAAGTATCAATCTTTTGATTGTTTTTGTTTCTTAAAAACATGCTATTTGTTTTGATAACGGGAATTAAATTTAAAATTAATTAATGCCACTTATATGTTATGAATTTGGAAAAATAGACATCAATTTTGAATTCTGAATATCAAATAATTCTTAGGCTGAATTTTTGGTATTTTTCTGAAAAACTTCAATTTTCGATGAATAGTGAAACCACTTAGTGGTAGTTAAAAAATTGACTTTTTTTATTTAAATTAAATTTTACCACTTCTATGAATTGAATTTCAAAAATCCAAGAGACATGGTTAATATAAAGCACTAAAATGTGGTTCAATGAGATGAAAATAATTTTTGGTGAATAGTAACTTTTTACTTTTATTTACCACGGTTAAAAGTAAATAGGATAATTAAGGGTAAAAATGATATTATTATTACCCTAAAACATGTCCTAATTCTATTGGATAAGTTTAATTCGACCAAAAACAACCTTATGAATAAAATATGACCATTTAGGCCCACTTGGAGTAGATTATGACATTTAGTATTAATTTATTTAAAGAAGGGTTAAATTAGTTAAAATCAATGTTTAATAAGTAAATAATTTTTAATATATGGTTATAAATGAGATAAATTAAATTATAAATATTAATTAGAAAGGTAAAACTATTTTCTACATAATGGTATTTTATTTATAATTTTTAGACATTAAATAATTTAATTTATTTATGACACAAAGATGATGCAGTAATTATCTTATTAATGAAATATTGACATAATTGATGTTATAAATACCCAAATAAATGTAATTTGAGACTTTTTATGAATTTAACTAATTTAATAGGTTAATATTACATGTTAGTTTTTATTTAATTAACTTTTTTCTAACTAATCATTCTGTTATGATTTTCACAAAAATCAATTACCAAATAGTGTCAAAATTGACATAAAATAGTTTTTAAAACAAATATTATATTATTAATTGTTATTTTATTCCTAAAAATCTAAGGTTTGAAAAAATAAATTATATAAGGTTATATATATTAATAATAAACATATTGGGGTTCTTTTGGCTTGTTATAGTAATTTTATTAACCTTATAGTGTAATAAAACAAGAAGGCGTGGTAAAAGTAAAATTTATTTAACTTAATGTTAAATCTAAATGATAAGGTTAAAATAGAAACCTAAACTTGTCTAAATTCAATTGGATGAGATTATTTCGACCCATCCCCACATTATCTTCTAAATAAATCAATTTGGAGCTATTAAAAACCGAATATGACTTTATAATAAAATAATATTTCTATTTTTTTCAAAGGTGCCCCTCTCCTCCCTTATAAAAGGGCACCTCTTCCCTATCTTCCTCACACCACTTTGAGCCTTCAAGCTCGGCCAACCCCTGCCAAATTCTCTTCTCCACTTCCATAGAAACATCCTAGAGGTCCTGGTCATCTTCACAGACCAATTTTAGTGCCCTAAAAGGAGGTCTCAAAGAGGCGCTTCAAAGAAGAGGTAATGTCAGTTAACGATTCTTTCAAATTTATTTCTTCTTCCACTTCTTATTCTTTAGTTGTTTCATTATGATGTAAAAACATCAGTATAACTCATTTACTGATATGTTATTATAATTATGAAACAACTCTATTACACCATCTATCCATCCTATGGAAAACGAAATCACCACTTGTGCGTACGTACGGAATACCGTCTCCACGCCGTGGTGAAATCTATTTTTCCACCTACACCTTACATGGATGGGTATAATGGTGTAAAGAATAACTATATATGGTTATTATAACATCATACTGGTTCTGATATATTATAACATCCACTCCAATTCTATTCAATAATTATGGGAACGATATCAACGCTCGTGCGTACGTACGGACTACCGTCTCCACGAACACAATGAGATTCATTTTACATGATTAACCATTCAAGAATGATTATAAAGTATATATAATGAATAATAATGAAATATATGTAATAATGAAGCTACTGGATTTATTTATATATATATATATATTTCATCTACTTACTTCCATTCAAGTCAATAAAGAAAGGAAAACAGTGTTCATGCGTACGTACGGCCTACCGTCTCCATGAACGGTGTGTTTCATTTCATTTATCTATCTAATATATATATATATATATATACTGAATATATATGATATATAAATCACGTTTTACATTCTGGAAGTAAGTAAATCATGATATAAGTAATAATAAAATCAAGAACAACAAGTCCAAACACGTACGATAAATGATACAATTTTACCCAAAACGCTGCTTTAACATGGAATTTACAAAAGAAAGGATAATATAAAGTCATAAGTGAAACATATATGATATCATAAAAATGAATATGATTATTTAATAAGTCAATCAAATTATTTAAATCATTATACAGGAGGTTCGGATCCATACAAAGCATATCGGACCTAAGGTAAGGGATAATTTTGAAAATCTCATTTTTATCCAAGATTTCTTATTCATAAGTATTTACTGGGGTTATTGAAATTGTCCATATAAATGTTTTATAAAGGTGTTTTAATGTATGTTTAAATTCCTTTTTACCCATTTTTACTTTTACCCCATGGTATGGAAGGAATCTTTCTTTTATTTACCATAAAATTTACTTTTTGACTTTTCTGGAAAAAGTACGAGAAGAATGTTTTTTTAACTTATATGGAATGAAAGGATTTTTACGGTTTTATAAAGACTTATTTTCATGAAGCTTCCTCCAAATGATTTCATGACTATTTTCAATGAAATCTCTTTCTTTTAAAATTGCATTATGTTTTGTGAAAAGAAATTGATTTTGAAGAAGAAAGGGTACTTTCCACAAGAATTCATTTCAAGTGTTTTATCAAAACCATTTTTCCATCTAAGATGAACTTATTTCATATGTGTATGTTTCAAGTATAATGTCTCTATGATTTACATGTTTTCACTTTTCTTATGATGAAATTTCTATTTGTTTTATATGGATTATGAAATAATGGGATGATGTTTATGAAACCCATTTTATTCTTTGAGTTATGATGAATGTTTTAAGTTTATTTTGTGGCACAAGTAAGAATGATTTCATTATGAGATGGGTGTGACCTATATCTACCTCAAATGCATTCGGTAAAGATTTATATCTCCTGAGATAGACATGGCTGGAACGGTAAGTTAATCTGGTTCAGTGTTACAGGACTGAAACGAAGAGTGAACTCGATTCAGAAAGGGACTTTGTCCACTAAGATGGTCTTGGCAGCAATTCCTTGGCTACTATGGAAATCATAACACGTGTTGAATGGTTGACACGATTATATGTTTTATTCCCATTATATTTTATCATGGTTGATGTTCCACTATGATATATGCCTTACGTACTTCCATGATTTTTGTCTTTGCTCAAGATTTTGATGTTCAAATTTCATGTTCAAGTTTTTGCTTCCAAATGTTTATGGATTGTTTTATGTTATCTATGTTTGCCCTTACTGAGCATTTGAGCTCACCCTTTTTATGTTTTATTTTCCCCAGGAAATAAAGAAAGGTTTTAGGTAAGGAAACAAAAATGGGAAGATCGTTATGGGAGTTGTTGAAGATATTTCAACATGATTAGAATTTTATATTCCGAGTTTCTAAAGACACTAAACTATTACGGTCCTTGTGTGCCTGTTTTTGTTATGTATTAAGTATTCCGCAAAAGTAATGTAATGTCCATGTATGTCAAGCTTTGGGTCTCTACATTTTTAGTGAATCTAATATTCTTTTTTATGAATCTTGATTATAGGTTAGACTACTTGATCTCCTTATAAGGAAGTGGTTCTCTTCTACTATATTTGGAAGTCTTGTTTTGTGTACATGAACCATAAATACTAATATTTGAGATTCAAATAGGATGAATATGAATAAATATTGGATGGATGCTAATCATTTAACAATATAGTAAGATAACGGAGTGAAAGAGTACATTAAGTTTGCAAAGGATCACGCAAAGGATCCTTCTCAAATCCTTTGTCCGTGTTTACATTGTTGTTATTCTAGACTACTTACTCCAGAGGAGTTTGAAGAACAATTGATATGCCACAGAATATATTGGAGTTATAAATGTTGGAATAAACATAGAGAAAAAGCGAATGTAGCTACTAGCTGGGATAAAACTACATTTTATGGATCATCAGATATGAATAAAAATATGTATAATGAAGAAGACCGTATAAGGGATGTGATTACAGATGTCAATGATGATGAAGATCGTATTGAGGAAATGAAAAATACAATTCAAGATGAACTCCATGATTGCCCAAAATTTTTTGATATGTTAAAGAGTTCTGCAAAATTCCATTTTATGCGGCTTGCACTAACTATACAACATTGTCAGTTGTACTGAAGTTGTATAAATTGAAAGCAGGCAATGGATGGAGTGATGTCAGTTTTACGGAACTATTTTCTCTCTTTAATGACATTCTCCCGGAAGATAATGTGCTCCCAATCCAGACATATGAAGCTAGAAGAATGTTACGCTCGATGGGAATGATTTCTGAAAGAATACATGCCTGCCCGAAAGACTGTATATTGTTTCGCAAGGAGAACAAATCACTTATAGAATTCCCAAAGTGTGGTTCTTCTCGATACAAGAAAGATAAATCCAATCCTATGAAATTTTTATGGTACTTTCCAATCATTCCAAGGTTTAGGCGTCTATATGGAAGTGAAGAAACTGCAAGACAATTGTCGTGTCATGCAGATAAAAGAAATAAAGATGGGTTATTACATCATCCGGCCAACTCTCCTCAATGAAAGAAAACTGATCATGAGTATACTGAATTTGGAAAAGATTTGAGAAACCTTCGTCTTGCGTTATCTACAGATAGAGTGAATCCTTTTGGTTTTCAAACTAGCACTCATAGTACATGGCCTGTTATGTTGGTAAATTATAACTTGACACACTAGTTTTGCATGAATTGTAAATTCATCATGTTATCTATGCTTATATCAGGACCAAGATAACTAGCTAACGATATTGATGTTTATCTGGCTCCTTTGATCGATGAATTGAAGTTATTGTGGGACTCTGGTGTAATGTTGTATGATGCTTATAAAAGTGAATAATTCACATTGAGAGTGATGTTGTATGGGACAATAAATGATTTCCCTTCTTATGGAAATTTTTCAGGCTATAGCATTAAAGGAACTCAAGGGTGTTCCGTGTGAGAAGAAGATACAAAATCAATTAGGTTGAAACATTCATTGAAATCTGTGTTTCTAGGACATCATATATTTCTACCTCGTCGGTATAAGTACCAATCTTGGACGACATCATTCAATGGATGTTCAGAAAAACGCACAACACCGTCTCCACTAATAGGTGATCAGCTATTTGAGAAAGTAAAAGATCTGAACACTATTTTTGGTAAACCATTTTCGAAAAACCTTAAGAAAATTGGTTGGAGAAAGAGATCAGTTTTGTTTTGAATTACCATACTGGAATTGTTTGTACGTCAGACATTTTCTTGATGTGATTCATGTGTAAAAAATGTTTTTGATAGTTTTATCGGAACGTTGCTGAATGCCCCTGGAAAAACAAAAGATGGAATTAAGGAAAGGTTGGACATGATTGACATGGGAATATGAGAAGATTTGGCTCCTGTGAAGGGTTAAAATCGAATGTTTCTTCCTCCAGCTTCTTATACTCCTTCTAGGGTGGAGAGATATTAGTTTTGCAACTTCTTCAATGATGTAAAGGTTCCAGAGTGTTACTCATCAAATATCAAGAACATTGTGTCAATGAATTATTTGAAGTTAAAAGGTTTTAAATCACATGATTTCCATGTTTTGATGAAAGATCTAATTCCTATAGCTTTACGTTGCATTTTTCCCAAGAATGTTCGTCATACATTAACCAAACTTTGTTTCTTTTTCAAAGCTATATGTAGCAAAGTTTTAGACCCGGGGAAATTGCGAGCTATGGAAAAAAGAAATTTTCATCATATTATATGAATTAGAAATGTTCTTCCTACCAACATTCTTTGATATGATGGTTCATTTGATGATTCACTTGGTGAGAGAGATTCGAATTTGTGGTCCTGTGCACTATAGATGGATGTATCCTGTTGAATGGTATATGAAGATTTTGAAAGGGTATGTCAAAAATCGAAGTCGGCCAGAGGGTTGTATAGTGGAGCGATATATTGTTAAGAAAGCCATTGAATTTTTTACTTAATACCTATCTGATGTGGAAAGCATTGGTCTCCCAAAATCTCGTCACATTGGATGCAATGAGGGTGAGGGAATTTATGGAAGAGAAGTTGTGACAATCAGTATTACAAATCGGGAGTAGGCTCATCTTTAGGTTTTGCATAACATTTGGGAGGTTTCTCTATATATTGAAACTCACAAATATATTCTTAGGAAGTTGAATCCATCGAGGGCTGAAAAATGGTTATCATATACACATAATCACCAGTTTATAGGATGGTTTTAGGACCATATTTTTAAGCAGTTGGATGAAAATCCGAATTCAATTTCCGAATGACTTCGATGGCTAGCTGGTGGACCAAGTGTGAATGTATTATCTGACAGTGGTTATGTAATTAATGGTTATATATTCTATATAGATGAACATGATGAATATAGTACCATGCAAAATAGTTGAGTTACACTAGTGGCTGAAGCGATGCATGTTTCTAGTAGTAAGGACAGAAATCCAATTTATGTATATATGTCATAATTTGGCATTATCAAACTAATATGGGAGTTGGATTATATGACATTCTAATTGCCGCTTTTTCAATGAAAATGGATTGACAACAATAGTGGTGTTAAAATAGTTGATTGGGGATTTGTGAAAGTTGATTTTAGTAAATAAGGGTACAAAGACGAATAGTTTATAATGGCATGAAAAGTGGTACAAGTTTTTTATGTTCTAGATCCCACAAACCAAAAGTAGTCGATTGTTCTGTTATCATCCAAAACTACTGAAGGTTTGGATGAAAATTCCGTTGAGGATGATCCTTTTAGTGGTACGTCGCAATCATTTTGGAGCGGTCCCAATTCAGATGATGTTTTTTATGTTAGAGGAGACCATAATAAAGGGATTTGGATAGTCGATAGAGGTGTCAAATCCCTTCAACCTTTGAAAAAAATAAATATAGTTCAGTAAACATGTTATATTTTGTTTGTAATATAGATCTTGTTATCTCATATTATTATCTTATCATTAATGAATTTATGTAATCTGAATTAACTGTTCAACTGCTTTTGCAGATAATGACTTCTGCAGATTCTGGTGCTCCTAACCTTGAGGTTGAACAAGTCTCTCAAGCTGCTGCTGTTGCGGCTGCTGCTGCTCCTGCATCTCATGCTGCTGCTGCTGCTGTTTCTCCTTCTACGGATCTTGTTGCTCCTGTTTCTCCTCCTACTACGGCTCCTGCTGCTCCTTCTACTCCTGCTACGGCTCCTGTTTCACCTGCTGCTCCTCCTGCTGCGGCTCCTACTCCTCTTACTGCTCCTGCTGTGGCTGCTGCTGCTCCTGCTGCTACAGTTCCTACTGCTCTTAGTGTTGAGGTTCAACAACCATCAGCACATTCCATTGATACCATTCCAAATGAACATATAGATGATGTTGATATTGATGAAATGGTTGGGAATGAAGGACCGACATCGCAGAAAACAAAGGTGCGTCGTAGTTTGACGGTGTTAGCCAAAATTCTTAAGGCGAAAAGCAAAGGTCTCAAATTTAAATTCGGATGGAATGCATGAGGCTAACATGTGAATCCCAACAAGGCTATGTTCAGCAGCTACATTAGAGTTGTCACTCAGAAATGCCTGCTGATTGACATAGATTCATGGCACCATGTTGTGTTTGGGCTGAAGGCTGTGATCTGGGAAGAAATTACGGTAACATTATGAATTTATTTCTTCAATTTACTAGAAAATAAAATAATGAAACAATGTCTTACTCTTCTCAATCTCTTGCAGAGTAAATTTATAGTAGACGATTCACACAAGGATTATGTACAAAGGATTGCAGGAAAGATTCATTGAGGTTTTCGCACAATTTTAACAAGATGTCACCTGAAAGATTCTAAAGGTAAAATAAACCCTCACCCACCCATTTTCTATGCTCACCTGATATCCCAAGAATCATGGGATGCATTTATTGATCGTCGTGTGGATGAGAAGTTTCAGGTACATTGTGGGTGATAATACGTTGTTTGAGGATACCTGTATTCATCACTTTGATTGTCAATATTTCATTTATGAAACAGAAACTTTGTACTGAAAATAAGGAATGTGCATCAAAACCAACATACCCCTATCGTAAAGCAAGGATGGGGTATGCTTCATTAGAAAATAAAATGGTACGTATTTTAAATTTAAAGTAATATTGTTAGGTGCCAATAAAAAATATCATAATTATCTTTCTATGTTTATATGTAGATTGATGAGTCTAAAACCAAATGCACTTCCATACCACGTCATGTGATATGGAAGGAGGCATGTGTGAACAAAGAAGAGAAGTTAGTAGATGAGAACACACAGAAAGTGTGGGAAATATGTGTAAGTATGACACGATGATAAAAAGATTTGTTTAAAATTGCTATTACTTAAAAATAATTATTTATTTTCCTATATCCGACAGTCACAGGAATCAGCTACTCTTATAGCTGATACAGACCTATTATCGACGGATTTGAAGTAGCCAAAAAATACAGTCATGTCAGAGGTGCAGGGTTTGGGATGACACCCCGAGTATATTTTGAGAAGAATAAAAAAAATGGATGATACAGATGAAAAATTGGAACAAATGAGTGAAAAAATAGCAACCCTTGAAGAACGATTGCAATGGCAAGGATAGTTGCTAGAAACTTTTATGGGTGGGAAGCAATGGGAAGACACAACTCAGGAACATCCAGCGCGGGAACATCCCACCCCACCCCCCACCAGCTTTGAGGCGAGCCATTCACCTCGGAGAACTATCTTAGTCGTGGTAATCAATATTCTAATAATTGTTCCCATGAAATTTGAATCAGACAAACACTAATAAGTTTTCTCTACAAGTCTTCTACAGGGTGATAATGATTGTGATTTATATCTGTCAACACCCACCTATCACCTTGTAGAGAGGGCTACAGTGTTCAACATCCCAGATGCCACACTGCATAATAGACCACTTCTGAAAGATCATCTGAAACTGATGATTACTGTAGCTCATGAGCCAAATGCAGAGCTACCTATTCCACTTGATGACGATGATATTCATACGGTCGAAAAGGCTATTGGGACATTCATTACATGGTCGTCACAACTTTTAAGACTACATGTGGACAAAGAAGTATTTATTTCCTTTTTTTCAAGCTAAACCCTTAAGAATTAAGGAAAAAAGCATCTAAACCAATGATTGTTGTTATAGACAGAGAAAGGGAAGGGGGTGACATACGTTGTCTCAAAACCATCTAAAGGATCGACCAACCGATCCCAAGGAGCTACTAAAAGCACAATAACACCACCGGTTCTCTATCCACATTTACTAGCATTGAAGACTCATGTGGATATAATGCTAAAAGATGGTAATATTCATATAGTGGTTTTCAAAGAGAATATATACGGAGAGGAAAATCAAGATTTCGTTGCTGCTGAAAATGTAAATGAAACCCTTGAAAATGGTTGGCTAGGCATCACAGTTGTAAATGTATATATGAGGTATGTTTCCATGAATTGATTTTCTAAAAGCTGGTCTAATGTGAAAATTATGACTAAATGCATTTTATATTGTTGATAGACGCATTTATGAAAAACAGTTAAAGTAATTTTCCCATGAGCCAAGATTTGGACTCGTTAGTCCTCATATCACATCAACACACCAAACAAAAATAGAGCCATCAAAAAGAGATGTAATAGTAAACAGATTGCTAAAAACATTTGAAAGCAAGATTACAGATGATAGACTTTTCCTAATACCAACCATGCAGGGGTAATACTCTATGATTAAAGCATATCAATTATATTATCACTTCTTTTATTACTTATTCCTTTTTGTGTTTTTAGGTAACATTGGTTTCTAATTGCGGTGAACTTGGATACTCTGAAGATTTATTTTTTAGATTCAAAGAAAGGATATCCATCAAACTGACCACACATGATGGAGTTTGTGAATCTGTAAGACACTACATCTTACATTTTAGGTCTAAACATAAAGTAATATAATTTATATTATATTTTACTAAGGATTCTGTTATGATAGGGTAGTGTATCATTATTTTCTAAAAAAAGGAATGAGGATAGGGGTTAAGCATAGGGAGTCGAGAAAGTACTACGTCTGGACAAATATCAGGGTATATATAATAAAATTCCACTATCCAAACACATCTGAACACAAGTTAATTATTATCCTAATGATAAAATTTTTTTCAATGTCCAAAACAAACAAACGATAATGATTGCGGTTATTATGTTTGTAAATTTATGAAAGAGATCGTTTTTCATCAGCAAACTAGCATCCCTAAAGAGGTATTTTCAAAAACAACTACTAGTTTGTTTAAGTTATTTATTAATTCTTTATTTTTATATTTTGAAGTACTACCCTGACTGCCAAAAGGCCTCATACTCACAAGACGATATAGATGTGTTCAGAAATGAGTGGGCCGCATACCTGATTGAATATTGTACACAAATACAATGAAGATCTTGACTTGGGGACATGTACAATTGGTGGTAATTTTTTAGAGGGGTTAAGGGGATCAAAAGATGAAACATTGTTGTATGTAAATGTTCATAGGAAATTTGTAATTGTTATTAAATAAAACATCCTTTCTCCAATGAGTCATTTTCCCATTTTAACAGATGATATGCATCATTAACATGCAAAATGCTGAACCACTCAAAGGGTCTCTCTTTTGTTTAAAATGGACACCATTTTAATTGAAAACAACAACTGCCCTAAGGAAATCCAAACAAAAACATTCGGATTGCATTGATCCTTTAGTAGAACGATCCACGGGTCCTTTGTGACATGTATGAGTCATCCCCGCCTCAATCCGAGGAACGGTGTGACCACTATCACTCAAAGGGTCTCTCTTTTGTTTAAAATGGACACAATTTTAATTGCAAACAACAACTAACCTATGAAATTCCGACCAAAAGCATTCAGATTGCATTGATATTTTATAAGAACAATACAATGGTCCTTTGTGACATGTATGAGTCAACCTTGCCTCAATATGAGGCACGGTGTAGCCGTTGTCACTCAAAGGGTCTCTATTTTGTTTAAAATGGACACGATTTTAAGTGAAAACAACAACTGACCTACGAAAATCCAACCAAACGCATTCGGATTGTGTTGATCCTTTAGGAGAACAATCCACGAGTCCTTGGTGACATGTAAAAGTTATTCTTGCCTCAATATGAGGCACGGTGTGACCGTTAACACTCAAAGGGTCTCTCTTTTGTTTAAAATGGACACAATTTTAACTGAAAACAACAACTGACCTACAAGAATCTGAACAAACACGTTCAGATTGTGTTGATCTTTTAGGAGAAAGATCCAAGAGTCCTTTGTGACTTGTAAGAGTCAACGTCGCTTCAATCCGAGGAATGGTGTGACCGCTATCAGTCAATGGTCCTCTCTTTTGTTTAAAATAGACACAATTTAAATTGAAAACAACAACTGACCTATGAAAATCCAACCAAACGCATTTTTATTGCCTTGATCTTTTATAAGAACGATGCATGGGTCCTTGGTGATGTGTACGAGTCACCCAGCCTCAGTCCGAGGCACGGTGTGGCCGGTACCACTCAAAGGGTCTATCTTTTATTTAAAATGGACACAATTTTAATTGAAAACAACAACTGACCTACAGAAATTCAACCAAACGTATTCGGGTTTCCTTGATCTTTTATAAGAACGATCCAAGGGTCTTTGGTGACGTGAACGAGTAAACCCTACCTCAATCCAAGGCACGGAGTGTCTGGTACCACTCAAAGGGTCTCTCTTTTGTTTAAAATGGACACGATTTTAAGTGAAAACAACAACTGACCTATGGAAATACAACCAAAAACATTAGGATTATGTTGATCCTTTATAATAACGATCCAAGGGTCCTTGTTGATGTTTAAGAGTCAACCTCACCTCAATAAAAGGCACGTTGTGACTGGTACCACTCAAAGTGTCTCTATTTTGTTTAAAATGGACACGATTTTAAGTGAAAACAACAACTGACCTACAGAAATCTGACCAAACGCATGAATATTGCATTGATCCTTTAGTATAACGATCCACTGGTCCTTTTTGATGTGTAAGATTCAACCCCGCCTCAATATGAGGCACGGTGTGGCCGGTACCACTCAAAGGGTCTCTATTTTTTAAAAAATGGAGACCATTTTAAGTAAAAACAGCAATTGACCTATGGAAATCTGACCAAACGCATTCGGATTTCTTTGATCCTTTAGGATAACAATCCAATGGTCCTTTGTGATGTGTAAGAGTCAACCCCTTATCAATTTGAGGCACGGTGTGTCCAGTACCACTCAAAGGGCCTCTATTTTGTTTACAATGGACATGATTTTAAGTGAAAACAACAACTGACCTACGAAAATCCAACCAAACGCATTTAGCTTGTGATGATCCTTTAGGAGAATGATACATAGGTAAGTTTTGACATGTACGAGTCATCCCCACCTCAATCTGAGGCACGGTGTGACCAATATCACTCAAAGAGTCTCTCTTTTGTTTAAAATGGACACAATTTTAATTGAAAACAACAAATGACCTATGAAAATCCAACCAAACGCATTCGGATTGCCTTTATCTTTTATAAGAACGATACAAGGGTCCTTTGTGACGTGTACAAGTCAACTACGCCCCAATCTGAGGCACGGTGTGGCCGGTACCACTCAAAGGGTCTCTCTTTTGTTTAAAATGGACACGATTTTAAGTGAAAACAACAACTGACCTACAGAAATATGACCAAACACATTCTGATTGTGTTGATCCTTTAGGAGAACAATCCAAGGGTCCTTTTTGATGTGTACGAGTCATCCCCGCCTCAATCCAAGGTATGGTGTGACCGTTATCACTCAAAGGGTCTCTCCTTTGTTTAAAATGGACACAATTTTAATTGAAAACAACAACTGACCTGTGAAATTCTGACCAAATGCATTAGGATTGCCTTGATCTTTTATACGAACGATCCAATGTTCCTTTGTGATGTGTATAAGTCAACCCCTCCTCAATCCAAGGTACGGTATGGCCGGTACCACTCAAAGGGTCTCTCTTTTGTTTAAAATGGACACGATTTTAAGTGAAAACAACAAATGACCCCCGGAAATTCAACCAAACGCATTCGGATTATGTTTATCACTTAGAATAAGTATACAAGGGTCCTTGGTGACGTTTATGAGTCAACCTTGCCTCAATATGAGGCATGTTGTGGCCGGTACCACTCAAAGGGTCTCTATTTTGTTTAAAATGGACACGATTTTAAGTGAAAACAACAACTAACCTACAAAAATCCAACCAAACGCATTGATATTGTGTTGATCCTTTAATAGAACAATCCACGGGTCCTTGGTGATGTGTACGAGTTAACCCCGCCTCAATCCAAATCATGTTGTGTCCGGTACCACTCAAAGGGTCTCTCTTTTGGTAAAAATGGACACAATTTTAAGTGAAACAACAACTGACCAACGGAATTCTAACCAAACGCATTCGGATTGTGTTAATCCTTTATGGGAACGATCCACCTGTCATTTGTGACTTGTAAGAGTCAACCCCGCCTCAATCCGAGTCATGGTATGACCGCTATCACTCAAAGGGTCTCTCTTTTGTTTAAAATAGACAAAATTTTAATTGAAAACAACAACTGACCTAGGAAAATCTGAACAAACGCATTCGGATTGCCTTGATATTTTATAAGAATGATCCAAGGGTCCTTGGTGACGTGTATGAGTCAACCTCTCCTTAATACAAGGCACTTTGTGGCTGGTACCACTCAAAGGGTCTCTCTTTTGTTTAAAATGGACACGATTTTAAGTGAAAACAAAAACTGACCTACGGAAATTTGACCAAACATATTTGGATTGCCTTGATCTTTTATAAGAACGATCCAAGGGTCCTTGGTGACTTTTAAGAGTCATCTCCACCTCAATCTGAGGCGCGGTGTGGCAGGTACCACTCAAAGGGTCTTTATTTTGTTTAAAATGGACACGATTTTAAGTGAGAAAAAACTGACCTACAGAAATCTGACCAAACGCATTTGGATTGTGTTGATCCTTTAGGAGAACGATCCACTAGACCTTTGTGACATTTAAGAGTCACCCCCTCCTCAATTTGAGGCACGGTGTGGCCGGTACCACTCAAAGGGTCTCTATTTTGTTTAAAATGGACACGATTTTAAGTGAAAACAACAACTGACCTACGGAAATTTGACCAAACGCATTTGGATTGTATTGATCCTTTAGGAGAACAATCCAATAGTCCTTTGTGATGTGTATGAGTCATCCCCGCCTCAATATGAGGCACGGTGTGGCTGTTATCACTCAAAGGGTCTCTCTTTTGTTTAAAATGGACACAATTTTAATTGAAAACAACAACTGACCTATGAAAATCTGACCAAACGCATTCGGATTTCCTTGATCTTTTATAATAATGACTTGAGGGTCCTTGGTGACATGTACGAGTCAAACCAACATCAATTATAGGCACGATGTTGCCTGTACCACTCAAAGGGTCTCTCTTTTGTTTAAAATGGACATGATTTTAAGTGAAAACAACAATTGACCTACGGAAATCTGACCAAACTCATTCGGATTATGTTGATCATTTAAGAGAACGATAAACAGTTCCTTTTTGACGTGTAAAAGTCATCCCTGCCTCAATCCGAGGAACGGTGTGACTTCTATCACTCAAAGGGTCTCTCTTTTGTTTAAAATGGACACAATTTTAATTGAAAACAACAACTGACCTATGAAAATCCAACCAAACGCATTCGGATTGCCTTGATCTTTTATGATAACAATCCACAGGTCCTTGGTGATGTGTAAGAGTCAACCCCTCCTCAATACAAGTCACGGTGTGGCTGGTACCACTCAAAGAGTCTCTCTTTTGTTTAAAATTGACACGATTTTAAGTGAAAACAACAACTGACCACCCCTGGACCGCCCCCACCCCCCTGGAAAGCCCTCCCAGATACCAATCCACCCCCTGGACTTCCCCCCACCCCCTGGACACTAATCCACCTCCTAGACACCCCCACCCCTCTGGACATCCCCCCACCCCTGTAAAGCCCACCCCCCCCCCCCCCCCGACACCTTGGACACCAAGCCCCACCCCCTAGAAAGCCCGCCTGTACACAAATCTGCCCCCCTGGACCGCCCCCACCCCCCTTGGACACTAATCCACCCCCTAGACAACCTCTCTCCCCTCTGGACACCCCCACACCCTGCAAAGCCCCCCCCCCCCCCCGACACCTTGGACACCAGCCCACCCCCTCGAAAGCCCCCCTGACACCCCCTACCCCCTTGGACAGCCACCCCAAACCCTTGAACAGCCCCCCCAACCCCCTGAATTCTAAATTGAATTCATTATGTACTTAATTAACTTATGAATTATGTGTTAATGGTGTACGTTTATACTTGTTGTATGGGTATACATGGTCTAATTAGCTTATGATTTATGAGTTAATTTTGTATGGGTAGACTTTCTTTAATTAGCTTATTGAGATGCTGATTTTTTTTTACAAGTGTTCAGGTGTGCTGCTGTAGATATTTTCGTAGCAGTAGAGAGGGAATTTATCAGCACTTTTTAGCACTAATAAATCATGCTTTTGTCAGCGCTAAAAAAGGGCTGATAAACTACACCTTTATCAGCGCTAAAAAAGTGCTGATAAAAAAATTCATTTATCATCACTCTTTTAGCACTGATAAAGGGTTGTTTTATTAGATCTCTTTTAGCACTGATAAAAGTCTAGCTTTATCAGCGTGTGTTTAGCACTGATAAAGGGGTGTTTTATCAGCGCATAGTAAGCACTGATAAAGGGTACCCCCTTTATCAACTTCGTGCTTTACAACGCTTTTTTAGCACTGTTAAAGCCTGTTTTTAGAACTCTTAATGCCCATATTTGTAGTAGTGACGTGATCAGATATCCACGGGCGACGCACCCGATGGTTATTTTGAAGGAGGGAATCATGCGATCCTATTCCAGGGGTGAGTTGTAGTACCAGTGGAGATGCGGGAGGAGGTGATGCAGGAATTCCACACTTCTCCCTTGGTTGTACATCCTTCTGTAGGGAAGATGTACAGAGACCTTCAGTAGTAGTTTTGGTGGTCTGGCATGAAGAGGAGAAGAGCTAAGTTTGTTTCTCGGTGTCTTACCTGTCAGCGGGTGAAGGCAGAGCATCAGGTTCCGACAGGGTTGTTTCATCCCCTTGATATTCCGAGTGGAAGTGGGATAGCATATCTATGGCCTTCATCACAGGGCTTCCGTGCACAGCGAAGGGCCATGATTCCATTTGGGTGATAATGGACTGACTCATTAAGTCGGCACACTTCCTTTCCATTAGGGAGGAGAGTTCGGTGGAGAGTCTAGGGCAGCTATACATTCGAAAGATCATCTGCCTTCATGGATTACCCTCGACGATCATCTTCGACCATGATGTGCAGTTTACATCTTGATTATGGCGAGGCCTGCCGGAGGCATTCGGGACTCAACTATGGATGAATATAGCTTTTCACCCCAATATGGACGGGCAGACCGAGCGCACTATCCAGGTGTTGGAGGATATGCTCAGGGCGTGCAAGTTAGACTTTGGCCTAAACTGGGAGGATCACCTTCCCTTGGTGGAGTTCGCGTATAACAACAGTTACCAATCTACTATCGGCATGGCACTTTTGAGGCCCTCTATGGGAGACCCTGCAGGTCACCGTTGTGCTAGACGGAGGTTGGGAAGACCTCCCTCGTAGGCCCATATTTGGTACGGGCGATGATGGAGAATATGCAGGTCATTCATGAGTTGATGAGGATGGCTCAGAGCAGAAAAAAGTCATATGAAGACCATCGTTGTAGGCCTTTGGAGTTCGAGTAGGGGGACCATTTATTTTTGAGAGTCTCCCCACGGTGTGGAACATGGAGGTTCGGCTGTGGAGGCAAGCTATCCCTGAGGTTCATTGGACCCTTTGAGATCATGCGCAGGGTTGGTGAGGTTGTTTGCCGTCTTTCTCTACCCCCACAACTGGAGAGGGTGCATGATGTCTTCCATGTGTCACAGCTGCGGAAATATGTGCACGACCCTAGGCACGTTATCGACTGGGTATTGATGAACATTGAGGATGGAGCCACCTTTACGGAGCTCCCAGTGTCGATTGAGGACCAGTAGGAGCGGACTCTGCAGGGATGGATCATTCCTTTGGTTTGTGTGTGGTGGCAGCACGGGAGGGTGAAAGAGAGCAACTGGAAATGGGAGATCCAGATGCGGGCTCAGTATCCCAAGTAGTTTTTGTAGTTTTTTTTCGGGGATGAAAAACATGAAGGAGGGAATGATGTAAGAACCCGGGTTTTGAGCCTGTAAGATTTTGAAATTTTCTTGATGTTATTCCAGAGAAGGGCGTTCAGACGACATGTGATTCTGAGACCCAATGTGGCTAGAATTAAATTTTTAGTGCATTCACACAAGAAACGCCAAATAAAAATAAGAACTCCTAAACGGTTGCTCAGATGGGAAACCCGAGGGTACCGTTGAGTCTTGAGTGTGCTGTTTACCCTAGGAGGGGTGTAACTTTTGCAGGTGTGGCCCTTCTGTGGAAAACACCACAAGGGGCATTTTTGTAATTTAGCGGCCTCAGGCGTAAACTTTATAACTTCTAAACAGAGGCTCAAATTAAAATTTTGAGACCACCTTTCTGCTTAGAACGATAATTTTACCCTAGGATCAGCTTAACCCCGACCCCACCGAGAGTTCGGGTATGGGCCTACTTGTGGGTGTTTAAGAATTAATTAATTTTAATTAATTATTTTTCCTACTTAAACACATACACTCCTCCCTTCTTCCCCCTTACCTTCTCCCTGGATAACTCTATCCCAACAAAGTATCCTCCTTCTTCAACTCCTCTCCCCACCTCTCCAAGGCAGTTGCGACTCCGGCAGATCGTTTGTGAAGCGACGGGCTACGCCATGCGAGGTAGGGTCGTGCGTTTTCATTTTCTAAAATTTTGAAACTTCTTTAAACTCAATTATAGCATTGAAATGATATTTTTTTGAGTGGAGGCCTTATATTCATAGGATTCAATCCGATCTTTCCAAAGCTCTATTTGGATCGAATATCCGAGTCTCGGGGTGTCTGGGTGGCCCTCACATGTTTTTCGGCCAAACTTCATGTTTTCCAGCGGTTCCAGGGAAGTCTGGTGGGCGAAGGTGGCTACGCGGTGGGATCCCCAGGTGGCGGTGTGGCAGTGGTCAGTACGGGTGCGCAGGACAGCTAGCTCTCCCGGTCGGCGTGCCGCGGAAGACTGTGGTCGTTGCGACCCCGGGAGCAACCGAGAGCTGTGAAATGCGGGTCTCGTAGGGGAAAAGTAGGATCGGCTTGTGCTAGTCCGGGTAAAGCCTCCTGGCCCATGCGGTGAACTGTGGTCCGCAGTAGACCAGGCAGTTCGGGCGGCCGAGCCGCGGACCGCCGACTTAAAGGGGGTGGACTGACCAAATTGGTCCGACCCACCCTGTCTCCGTCCAATGGCGCTAAAACACCCATAAATTACTAACCGAGTGTCAGATTCATGTTTTGTCTGTGGAGACGCAATCCTCGAATCGAGACGAAGGTTTTGATATGGTCTTGGGTATTTTTAATTCCCGAGATGGAAGCTTGGTGACGCGACATGCTCGTTAAGCGTAACTTAGCGCCTCGCCGAGATTCTTGTTTCGGATGGCACGAGCACATCCAGAGTCCATTTTAGGCGCCGACAGTGGCATTGTGACCCTAGCGTCATGAAAAATTAGTCCATGGTGGTTTCAGGTGTTGAAGTTGGAGTTGACGCGTGGGCCCCAAGGGCCGTCTTTTAAGCTGTGTGCAACGTACTGTGACTTTTTCATCAGACATCCATTCGGGGTGAATGAATAGTCATCTTGGCGTGTTTTTCCGAGAGCATCACGATTGTGCAGTTCACCTGAAATTTTTCAGGACTAAGTTGTGGGCCCCTCGAGACGTCGTATGGGCAAGGCGTTGTTGAATAAATGTTTCGTCAGGAGTCTGTATCAAGAGATTCATGCGTGTTTTTCCGTGAGGATTGCAACGGTGTAATCTGTTTGGGCATGCAGAGCCTCTTTCGAGATCTCATTAAATGTGTAAACATGAAAGGGCATTGGTCGGAGGTTCCTTTGATGCACTCTGAACCAATGCACGTTAGCGATGTTAGTGACACTCAGTGATGGCACGAGCAGTGTGGATTTATCAGACTAGTTCGAGGTTTACACTTCAACAAGGATGGGTAGTGGGTTACCCACCTGCATATTAGGATTTACCCTCCAGTGGGGCTGGGCAGTGGGTTACTCATTCACCTTAGGGTTTACCCTCCAACTGGGCTAGGCAGTGGGTTACCCGCTGACCTTAGGATTTACCCTCCAGTGGGGCTGGGCAATGGGTCACCCAATGACCTCTTAGGGTTTACCCTTCAACTGGGTTGGGCAGTGGGCTACCTGAGGACTTCTTTCAGACTCATAACTTTATATTGGGATAGTCAGTGACTTCTCTCCATGATTACCGGATTCGGACCCTTGGTTTTATGGTTTAGCGATGAGACAGCTTTGACGTGTAGGACTTTTGGGCATCAGTGATGGATATCCTTAGAACTGTTGGTGACTTTTCCTGGGATGAGCTTGGAGACGGATATCCCCTTATACACTCATTTGGGTTTCTTGTTGATCATATATATATATACACCCTACGTTTGTTCCCACTCCTTGGGTTCAGTTACTTTCCTTATAGGAGGGGCAACGACGTGTGGGGTATGCCACGTGCTTTCCATGTCTAGATCCTCTTGGTTGAACGAGTCTGCTTCCTAACTTTTGTTGGGTTGAGCTGCACTCTCCCTATTGTAATCTAACACAGTTCTTTGTTTTTTCAACTACTCACCGTTTTAGTACTTCCTTTGTTTCTCCCTCGAGCTTTTGGGTCATCCAACTGAGTATTTTTTTACTCAACCCTGCTTGGGATTTTCCCGCACTTGGTGTGACCTTGCAGACAAAAAACAGGTTGATCAAGACTACGGAGTATTTTAGAGGACACAGGAGCTCGGGATGCATTTAGTGGTCGTAGTAGGACTTTTAGGTGTGAGACTCTCCATCTTTTTACTTTCATTTACCTGTTTTCGGGTTGTGGAATCTTTTTGGTTGGGCGTGTGTTTTTTCCTTTACTGTTCAGTTTACTTGTCACTCCACATTTCATCACTTTACTTGTTCTGTTTTTAGAAGTCGATGATTGCTTTTTGGTTGGGATATTGTATTCCATACTTTGGTTTTCATTTTTACTCTTCACTTATGCATTGAGTGGGTTGTGTGTGTGTACAGGTACTTAGGCAAAGGCTTCCATGAGATTGTTATGCCTTCAAAACTTGTCGCCAGCCCCTGGCCTATGGAGGCGGGCTTGGGGTAGTCACAGCTCGAGACCAGTAGGGTCGGGTCGTGACAATATGGGTGATGGGATTTAGGTGACATTTTCCATGATTAGAGTGTTTCCTAGTGGCCCACTCACCATCCCAAGTATTTTATCAGGGATTCTCTCACTCTATATAGATGTAGGGAATGTACCCTAACTACCATTTATTACTATATATATACATGGTGACTAATTAGATTTATTTTGGCTATAATAAAAAGAAGATATATCCACCATGTTTACTATAGGAACATTAAAGGGTGGTTTTTATTTATTCAATTTTTTTATTATGTCTCTATACCTACAGACTAATTAATTTATATTTCACTGTCTAGATTGGGCTAGTCACCATGGTTATTGGCCTCCTATGATTTAAGTGTCATGCCTTGCTGGTGCCACCATTGCAATAGGTTCCCCGGGTAGGCCTTCATTTTCAAATATTCTTGGAACTTTATTGTTGTTTTATGGTTGTACCTAAGGTGTTAGGAGCATGAGACTGAGTTGGTGCTTAGGATTCTTATGGATATCGCCTTTGGGATTTTTAGATATTTTATTTACTAGAGTCTTGTTTTTTACTATATTTTAAATAATTTGGTTTGTTTATTATTTTAGATTATGTATCATCAAATCTCATAAATGCATGCTTTGTATAATATGGCATTGGAAACTTTTATTCAGTTATTATATTATAATATTCTTTAATTTTACATTTATTCATTATTTATTAATTCAATTGTTACATGTATTTATTAACTGTTATACTATTGTGCTACTCTAATTATGAGGGTATAGTCTCCCCACAAAGCCACATTTACACCCTTTCTACTAGTCAAAATCCATTTTCATATGGGAAGGAACACTTGAGGCCATGTCACCCACTGGTCTAGCTACCAGTTTTAATGGTAATTTGGGTCAGGATGTTACAATGTGGTATTAGCATAGTTTTCGTTTCCTCCATCATACTATTTTGGGTTGGAAGATAGAACACTAGGAATGTTTTGGCACTTGGTAAATAGTCATTCCTGGGACTGATCACCCAATTTATGGGAATTTACCAGGTAACCAGGGTTGGGATTTTCTTTCATGTTGTTTTTTATTACTATTGATATGATTTCAACTTGAGTGGATGTTGTAATTTCTACAGCTTACGATCTATAAAATTTTATATAATATTACCTTTTTACAAGAACGAAAAGGGTGAATCATTACATGCATCATATTAGGAACATAGAAATTCACAAGTCATGCATATTCTATGTCATGTAGTTGCATTTGTAGGTTTCCTACTAAGTATGATTGTGTGACTTGAGTGTTATTCCATGCTCTTATTTTCATTATTATGAATTATTTTATAACATGTTTGGTGTTTTATTTAAAATGTTTGTATTTTTTGTTTAGCTAATTATATTTCATGATATCAGTTTTTATAGCATTTCAGGCCTATGTTCCATGCTTCTGTGTTTAAATCATGCTTCTCTATGTTTACTATCTATTATAACATGCCTTGTTTTGATGTTATAAAATGGTATCATGGGATAAAATTTATTGTTTTCAGTTGCGATGTGATTTAGTTTTCAGTTGTAAGGTGTGTGTGCACCTTATAATGATGAAAAGGTAACTTGTGTATTTGAATCATTGTTAAAGACTTTTAAGTTTTTAACGATTAGAGTGAATTGGTTTTGATTAGTGGGATCCAAATACCAAGATATAAAGTGTGTGACCTCTTTGTGGATTGGTAGATAGTCATCCCTATGACCAGATCATTATATATATGAGCATGTTAAATTCTAAAATTGACTTTTTTTTGAAAAAAATGAGGATAATATTAATGACGAAAATCAGCAGCAGTACATAAGTAGAGCCAAGAAGGGAAGTTGTCCAGCCATAATTGGTTGACATCGAAGGGGCCTAAGGCCGCCAACTGATGGGCCACATTATTTCTTCCCTTTTGGTAAAGGAGAAGGTGCAGCAAGAGAAGATTTGGCACAGCGAGTGGATTCTCCTGACGATGAATCCAAAGGCCTGAAGTCCAGCGTCATTGTGGTTAATGGCATTGATAATCGAAAGGCAGTCCAACTCGATGTTGATATCAGACCATCCACATTCCACAGCAAGCATCATCCCTACAAGAATGGCATAGGCCTCAGTAACTGCAGGTTCCTAGAAGGCGTGATGTGGTTCATATTTTGCTGCAATGATCTTCCCCAGATGATTTTGAGCCAGGAGGCCAAGAGCAACAAGCCCATTCTTGGGGAGAGAAGCATCCACGTCGAGCTTAAGACTCCCTTCCTTTGGGGGGGTCCAATGAGGGGGCAGGAGGGGGTAACGCCTGGAAAAAGGTGTCCATTGTGGTCCTTATATCCCTCAATCCATGAATTGGATCATTCAATCCAGAACTCGGGGGGCTGATGGACATGGTGGAAATTGAATAGTTGCACTGAACCCAAATGATCCAGGCCAGGGGGAAATGAGCGCTTTCATTAGCCGATGAAAGAGAGGAACACCAGTGCATCAGAAGATTAAGGAGGTCAGAGGCAATGTTTGGTGAAGCATCTGAAGTCGAGCCCCATTTATTCCAAATTTCCTTGGATCCTGGGCAGTGCATGATGGCGGGCCAAGGAGTTTTAGGAATATTTGGGTAGAACGGGCATGAATAAGCGCTGGCCATATGTCGGTAAACAAGGACGCTCATGGTAGGAAGGGTTCCCGTGCATACCTGCCACCAAAATTGGCGTATTTTGGGGGGGACGTTGAGCTTCCAAAGCAGTTTCCATGGTCCCTCATCACAGTTGTGAGAGTGGATGCCAAGAGCCAGTCTGTACCCGGATCTCATCGTGTACTCGCCTGAAGAATCATTGGTCCAAAAAAGATGGTCAGGGCCTGCATCAGGGACCCAGGGGATGGTCAGAATAATTCTTTGGTATCTCTTGTTAAACCATTCCTGGATCTTTTCCACACACCATCCCGGGCCCTGGTCTGAAAAGAGGCAGTTGACTGTGGCATCTTCCAGACCAGGTTGGGCGAGGGATGTGGCCCGCATACCATCCTTATCGAAAAGCCAAGGATCGGTCCAGATGTTGACAGAAGAGCCATTTCCAATCCCCAAGCCCAGTCCTTTTTCCAAGAGAGTTTGTGCCCCCCAAACACTTCTCCAGAGGAAGCTAGGGTGGGGGACAAGAGAGGAACCACAGAAGTCAATGTGAGGAAAGTACTTGGCCTAGATTATTCATACACATAAAGATGATGGACGGTTAAGGAGGCGCCATCCTTTCTTGGCCAATAGAGCGTCATTGAACAAAAGAAGATTCTGTAATCCCATCCCTCCCTCCGCCTTGGGTTTGCATAGCTTCTCCCAGGCCAACCAGTGGGGTCAATTTCTTCCATCATTTTCCCCCACCATAAGTTGGCAGTATGTGAATGGATCTTATTAACGATGGCCGTCGGAATCTTAAACATCGACATAAAGTAGTTGGGGATGGACTGAATGACAGCTTTAATGAGGGTTCCCTTTCCAGCTTTGCATATGCTTTTTGGGGTCCAGCCTTGAATTTTTTTTCTCAATCCTGTCCACAAGAACTAAAAAGATTTATTTTTTGGACCGGCCAATCACTGTAGGGATTCTGAGATAATTCGGGTGTTTATCGACCAAATGGATACCTGTAGATGCACAAATCTCAGCTCTCTTGTCAGGAGGAACCCCTGTGCTGAAGGAGATTTCTGATTTTCCGTGATTAACAGACTATTCAGATTCCCAATCATATTGTTGGATTGCTTGGCTGATCACCTGGAATTCATTAATAGTGGCTCTAGAGAAAAGGAGGCAGTCATCCGTGAAGAAGAGATGTGACAATTTTGGGCTCTCACGATAGACCTTTTCACCATGAATAGACTTAGAGGATGCAGCCCTGGAAATTAGGTTAGAGAAAACATCAGCCACCAAAATGAAGAGAAAAGGGGAGAGAGGATCTCCCTGGTGCAGGCCACGAGTTGGGGTGAATCTTTTGGAAAGCTCCCCATTGACCTTGATTCTGAAGGAGACGTTCGAGATGCAGTGCATGACAAATTCTGTCCATTAAGTGCAGAAGCCCATTCTCAGTATCACAACTCTAAGGAACTGCCATTCTACTTTATCATAGACTTTGGTCATATCCATTTTCCAGACCATGGTTCCTCTTTTTTCCGTGGAGCGCATTTTCATAGAGGAGAACACTTCATGAGCCACAATTTCATTATTAGTAATTAGCCTCTTGGCCACGAAGGCGCTCTGGTTTTCGGGGATAATATCAGGAAGCCAAGGACGCAACTGATTGACAAGGATTTTTTAGAATATCTTATACGAGACAATGCAGAGACTAATCGGTCTGAAATCAGGGATCTCTTTGGGTTATTTGATTTTGGGGATGAGGATGAGGATCATTTTGTTGATGGCGGATATGCTTGTATTCCCTGCCCAGATGTTTTTTATCATTTTGCAGATATTGGGACCGATGATGTGCTAGTAATGTTTAAAAAATAGGTCGTGAAAACCGTCCAGTCCTGAGGCCTTAGTGGGGTGGATATGCTTCAAATACCGGTGTATCTCATCATTTGTCACATCTTTTGTGAGGTGCTGGTTGATCTCCTCAGTGATCATGGGTCTGATGCATTCTTCCACTTCAGCAGACACGAAAGTAGTCCCTGTGGAGAAGAGGTTCTGGAAATAGCCTACCAAAGCATCGTGAATGCCGCAAGTGTCAGAAACTTTGCTTCCATCAGGTTGTGAAAGGCTCCTGATAGAGTTTTTTCAGCGCCTAGATGACGCTTTCAGGTGGAAATATCTTGTATTAGCGTCGCCCTCTTTAATATAGATGTCACACGCCCGCATAGCCCAAAAGCTTTCCTTAACACGAAGGGTCCCATCCATCTCTCTTTGAGTGGAACCAATCCTAGAGATGTTTCCATTAGATGGGGGTTTCCTGAGCAAGTTGTGCAACTTCTTTTCGAGGGTATCACAATGCCTATCCAGTTGGTGGAATTTCTTGTTCCTCCAATATCTCAGGTCGGAAGCAACTAGTTGGATATTGACGCCCACATATTCCTGGGATCTCTTCCAACTTGATCGGACCACCTCTTCTCATTCCTGGTCTTTTTCCTAGAATCTCTCAAACCTGAAGGGTCTGCAAATTTGTCGATATCGTTCACCTTGAAAACAGTCAATGAGAATTGGGCAGTGATTCGAACAGTTAAGGGCCAAGTGGCCAACATGAAACATGTTTAACCGATTGATCCAATCAGTAGAACCTAGATATCTATCAAGGCGTTCAGTGATGCGAGTACCTTAGGTATTATCATGGAACCATGTAAAAGGGTTACCTGTGAACCCCAAATCAACCAGGTTCGCCTTAGTGACCGTGTATTTGAAGTTAGACATAGAGGCAGAGTGTCGAAAACTCCCGCCTCTCTTTTCCTTGTAGAACATGATATCACTGAAATCACCTCCGAAAAGGATAGGGCTAGGTAAATCATTTCTCAGCTTGCAGAGAAGGTCCCATTACTTCCCCTTATCAGAAAGGGATGGCCAGCCATAGAATCCCACAAAGGTACAGGGTGGGTACAAGTCCGTTTGAATAGTTGTAGCCATGTGGTGCATGGAGAAAGAAAAAATTTTAACATCAATATTGTCCTTCTAGAGGAGACAGAGGCCCAAATAATAGCCTTTTCTGGGCACCAGAAAGCATCCTTGGAAGCCACACTTCAGAGCAATACCATTGGTGTCCTTGTTTTCCAGTATGGTTTCGGACATGAAAACCATATCGGGGCGACTTTGGGCACAATTGCGCTGAAGCATGCGAACCGTTCGTGGGTTTCCAAGCCCACGACAGTTCCAGCATAAGACAATCATTGGTCTAGGCGGGGCTTGGTCTCACCCGCCTCTGCCTTTGAGTTCTCGGAACATGTGTTTCCACCTGTCATTTTCCCTCTTTTTGGGGAGTTCCCCATTGACCAGCATGTTTCAATTCATCTTTTCAGATCTCCAGGTTTAGGGTCCCCCATTTTACCATCACTTACTTCACATTGCACCCTTTTCCAGGTTCGACAGGTGATTGGGCCGGGTGGTGGATTTTCAGTCATCTTGTATTCACCCTAGGGTAGGATGTCTGACTTGGTTCTTTCTGGATCGGGGTCGGGATCAGGTGGTTCAATGTGCATCGGTTTTGGATTCAGGATTCTTTTGGGTGGGTCTTTTGGTGTCTTCACTAGTTCTGTAAATATTGAGCCAGTTCCCTTCAGGGGGTCTGGATGTATGCCAGTTTCCCTCTGAGTGGTTGGGCCCACTTTAGGGAAAGCTGGTGGTCCAAGCATAACGACTTTTTCATGAACAGTTTCTTCCCTCCTGGTATGGGCCAATGTGAGGCGGTCACAGTCCTTTTGTTTCTCCATCTTAGGGATGAAGTCATATCTGGTCGATTTGGCTCGGAGCCCTAGGCCATATTGAAGGATGAGATTATCAGAATCATTCCTTTTCTTTGAGACACACACTCTTTTCAGATGGCTGAGGCATCCACAAAAGAAACAGAAGACTGGGAGTTTCTCAAACTCGAATGATATTCAAGTGTTGGAGCCATCAAATTTCAAAAACATTCCCCTCATTAGCGGTTCTGACACTTCAATTAAATTGGAGATAGATCTTGGTCTATAAGGTGTATGGGAACTTTTTAGATTGGGGTGGCATCGACCCATATGACCAAACTTTTTTTTAAAGTCATGATGTATCTTGAGATGCCTATAAAGTTGAAATATGTTTAATTTAAATATAAAATGAATTTTTTAACATATAAAGTGCACAAATGAACCCAAGTCAGTCATTTGGGTCATACTTCTTATGTGATAACCTGCTATGGGTGTTTTGGAACTTAAACAATTCAAAAACTACTATTGGGATACTTTTTAGAGAACCTATGATGGATAAGTGGGACCCTTGTAGGTCTCCTTATTTATTAAAATGAATTTTTATGATAAATTACCTAATAAATATGAGACAATAATAAATATTTAATGTTTTAAAATAAAGTTTTATGATACTTTCCTATTATTCCTGGTTCCTAGTTTTAAATATTTTGATTGTTTAAAGATTAAATGTGAATAGATTTAAAGGTCTTATAAATGGAACCCTAGGTTGAATCCTCTATTTAAAACCCTCATGGAAGGGAAGTTTGAGTTTTTCCTTTGAGTTTCTTTGGAACAGAAGCACGACCATTTTCTTTAGGTGTTGTTTTCTTTAGCAATGTCTTAAAGGAAGGGTTCTTAAGCCAAGTGACCTTTTGTATGACATAACCTCATTAGGGTCGAAATTTCATCTGTCATAAGCGGTTGTCCCATGGTAGGTATCACCCTTATAGTTTCAGTACCATGATAAATGTTCTGAGTTTTTTGAGGTTTGGTGTTGTTCGGGTGTCATTGTCCCTAGTAGTACTCTTGGCTTCTAAATGACACACTTGTTCAGATGGGTGGTCATGTTATAATTGACCCTTTTTATGGGAATGAGCATCATGTAATGCTCGGTTTCGATAGGTTAGACATACCTAAGGAATGGTCTACTGCTTTGTTGGTCTAGTGTCCCCTTTCATTTCCTCAGTGATGGACGATAGGGCATGTCATCATCAAGGATATTAGATGTATTGGGAAATATGAATCTAGACTAAATCTATTGTATTTCCATCCAATACTTGAATTCATAGATCGGGTAAGCTAATGGGTAGTATCCAGGATGTTCCATCTTGCTTCTAAATCATGGGGTCGTATGTGTTCACGTACGCGATACCATCAAGTTATAATTGGTATATTGAACCGAATGATTTTGGTTGAATCTTTGAGCCTTGTGTTGTTGTGTATGGTCTTGGGTCATCTCCAGAGTAGAGTGACCTAATCACTAAATAAAAAAGTTCATCCCAATGTTTGAGAGGACTTTTCCGAGACTCGGGTGTTTTTTCACGCCAGTCGGTTTGGTTTTTATTCCCTTCCATAATGCCTTGATGTTTGGGAGTGTGACTTAGAGGAGCATCACATGTTGGTTTAAGGTGAATACAACCAAGATCGCTTTTGAGTGGCTAGACTATTTCTATTTATTCAATAGCTAGAAGAATCCTAATGTGGGGAGGGTCCCATTGGTTCTGGTGTTTATGTACCCTTCCAGGTAGAAGGAAAACACCAAAAAAGACCATTGGGAAATGGTTAGTTTCTTCTTGAATGGCTTTGTGGCTGGAATATTTGATTTGTGTCTATTCTTGCTCAGTATCATGATGTTGATGTGCTTGGGTATGCATATAAATCTTGTAAACATTGTTGGACTTGGATATACATTGGAGATAAATATTGAATGATCATATAATTCCTTGGGTGTTGGAGGCCTATGATCAGATAGTGATGGTGTCTCGGTAGGTGAAGTCGATTTTCTTCCTTGAAGTTGACCAGTTGTGGTTTGACTATTATTCTCTCCAATAATTTGGTGTGATTTAATGGAAATTATTTCAACCCTCTTAGTCTATTCATATAAGCTATTATCATGTCCCCAATCTTAATGTTATCCCAGATACACTAAGAGAGCTTTGGTCTTATGCCACACTAAAGATTTAAAAAGCTGTTGAGATTCTTGGGTGGTTCTTTTTCAGTGTTTCTTCTTGAAGCATGGTTATTTTTTAGGCATGGTGGTTTTATGTGAAGCTTGGGTTCCCATGTAGGAATTCCTTGGAAGGAATCTTGGACATCATCCATTTTCTTTGGACTCAAATCTCAGGCGGATGCTGCTCTAGGCTCAGTAAAAGTTCCAATGTAGACATTGTGGCTTTTTTTCCAACGTATTTCTTATAGTTGGAGAGTTTACTACTTGGGATAGTTCATTGGGATCTAGTTTGTTAAATTTAGATGTTACCCTAGACTTTTGGTTGGTCTTGGAGTTGTTGTTTATGATGGGTGATGATTCTAGTCGGCTGGGTCAGGATAACACCCTTATTCATGTGGTGGCACAATAGTTTCAATGTCCAGGTGATGTTTTGACATAGGAAACGTCACTTGAAGTCAGGGATGAGATTTTTTTATCATGTTCATTGTGAACGCAGGATGCCTTGGAAGGAGTTATAATTCTGTTTGAAACACACCAGTCATCTAATTCGGGCATTGTGGAAATAATTCGGCCGGAGTGGATTGAATCATTATCCCTTTTTCCAATGTGTATGGTTGGTGATGGAACTATTTTTAGAACATCTTCAAGTGGAGATAAGTGAGGTATGTGTCGGCTAGGCCATTTTCTGGAAAGCTGTCTTGACCTGGAAAAAGTAGTTCATTGCAAAATTGACCATTTGATCGTCTCAGTATCACTAAAGATGCATAGTTAAAACTCTTAGGGGCGTTCTTTGAATGAATATTACAATGGTGGAGGTGTCATTGATTGGAATTTTCCGCTTTCAAAATAATAATGCATTTATTGGGGAGAACCCTCATCCAGATGTTTAAAGAGATGATGACGTGATTGTCTCTCTAATTAAAAGGGCTCAGGTAAGTGAAATCCTGATGTTTCAGTTGGAAATCGATCTTTCGCTCGGGTTTTGATGGCTTATGTTTTGATTTATTATGTGAATTCTTAAAGGTAAGTTGGGAATTTTTAAACAAAACACAATTATTCGAACGGGACTTCATGGACCTTGTAAATCGGGTAATGTTTGTGTTGTTCCCAAACGATTCTTAGGGATGAGAATTTCAATGGCGGAGAGTTTGTAACATCCAGTATCTTGAACTGGATGAAAATTCCAAGTGGATTTGAACTTTTTCATTTTTTGGACAGAAAATTTTTAAAACTAAGATTCAGAACATAATTTTGGGAGTTAGAACCCTTAAAATTGTTGTTTATATATTATGGTGAATTCTTGAGATGTCCCTTGGAGGTCGCATTGAGTTTTGGGATCATCAGGCTCTGAAACCTTAAGGTTTTGGTGGTCTAACAGAGGCACATGGTTTTTCAGAAACTGTGCAACCTCTATAGAAAAAAGTGTTTCCATATGCAGGTGAACAGAGGTTGTGTGCACAGTTAACCAAACTGTGCCCCAATCCCGCGCATATAGTGGAAAAAGTTGGTACCTAAGCACTATTCACTACATAGTTGGTTCACAGTTTCCAAACCATGCATCCCGCCTGTTCAGGGTGACTGAGGTGCCCAGTAAAGGGTGTATAGTTAGTGAAAATATTCATAAACCGTGTGGCCAAAACAATGAACTGAGTCCTTATTTTAAATATTTATTTAATTTAATAAAAATAAAAATAAAAATAAATTAAATGAGGGAAAATGGGAAATAAAAAAATAAAGAAATTATTTAATAATAATGTTATTATTATTATCTAGGTTTTAAGAAAACCCCATAAGGGGTCTCTCCTCCCCTTACTCATGCGACAGTGCCTCCCCGAACCCCCTTGGTGTACGCGACCCCCTCTTCTAGCTCATCCTTCATGCGTTTATTTCCACGTGATATTATTTGGAGTCCTCTTCGAATCTTCAAGGTAAGAATCATGGCTCCCTCTTCTACCATTTCTGATGATTTTTTCCTCTTTCTGTCACCCAATGATGTAAGGTTGAAACCTAGGTTTTGGGGATAATCCTTAATTCGGTTTTCTTCCATTGTTAAGGTGTGAAAAGGTTATCATCTGAACCCCTTATATGTATTCTAACACTTGTGGCCAATGGCGAAGCGGATTGGTTCAATTCGTCTTTCTATCATCGTTTTGATGTTAGGTTTACACCGTTTTTTGGGTTTGACTAAATTATTTTGGGTCCGTTGAGATTTAGGGTCCCTAGTAATTACTTATAGAGCGTTTGATGACTCCATGAAGGCTTTCACTCATATACATATATATGTGTGTGTGTGTGTGTGTGAGTGTGTATGTGTATATATATATATATATATCTTCCTTTTATATATTCCCTCATGGAAATGGGAATATGTGAATATATTAAGGGATATATATATATATATATATATATATATATATATATATGATTGTATGTGTGTGCAAGTTTGGAGTGATCTTCATTAAATACGTCAAGTGCAAAAGTGTTTGGATGGGCTTGGTCTTCTATTGAAGTTATGATCCCTATCCTTTACCATTTAGATTTAATAACACTTTAAATTCTTTGTTAAATAAGTTTAATTATGAATTCCTTTAATAAATTTGACTATGAACCTTGAGTGACATGATTAAATATGATAAATTTTTTGTTTTATAAATGAAGTTATATTTTTTTAATAAAACCCCTCCAATGGTGGTTCACAGTATTATAAATAAAAATTAGTTATATTGATTAATATCATGCTTAACTTCTTTCATTGGTTTTCCTCTATGTCTATTTCCTTTCATGCTGAAAATTTTTATGGCATGTTTAGAAGATGTCCCTTACAGATTCCCCTAAATTTGTTTCCCTTAATAGTCAAATGCTTAATGCACAGAACTCCTAACTAGATTATATCTTAAACTTTAAATGTAATTTTCATTGAGTCATAAGTATTAAATGGTACATGTTCACCTAATAAGTGTATTAAGTGGCTTGACTTGTAAGGGGATTTACCTTTTTTGGTGAAGTCCTAGATGTCATGGTAACTTCTAAATACCTTTTGATCCTTGTAATATAATTTCCATGCTTTGAGAGATTCAATGGAATTTTTAAATTTTAATGGATTGTTTTATGAATGGAAGTTTCCCAAGTAGGTAAATTATCAATTGATAGAGGTACCATATAAGTTCCTCCTTTGAATAATATGAATGTAATTGTCATGTTTTTTTATAATAAATGACATTCTTAAGTCATAGTCCTTTTTCAAGTGTTCAATTCATGTAATGAGATGTTTATAGATTTAGATTTCAATTATAAATTATTTTCCTTAATTTTATGCCTTACATGACTTGGTTAACTTTATGCGGACTAGGAGATAACATAGGTTCTATATTAAGGACTCATGGATGGACTCACCATGCTAATTTAGGTTACAACCCGATGCATCGGGTGTGATGTTTTGGATTTACAAGTAGGGGATTACCTAGAAGTTTTTTATACTCGTTACTAGTGCTGGTTTCATTGGGAAGAAAATGTGGGAAGACCCATTAACAAGATTTCTACATCATGCTATGGGTGATACTTGATCCCCTATGTGTGATACCTATGATGGACTCAGAGTTTACTATGCCTCTCAATGATACTTGGGATGCTGAAAGGGTCACCTTGGACAGGCTCTATGGTATTTGTTTTATATCGAATGTTCTCATTGTGATACTTAGTATTACTTTTAGTTATCCTTGGAGGAACAGAGGACACTAACAATTGAATTGATGGGATTTACATTCCACGTTCAATTATTATAGTGTTTCCTGGTGGCTCACTCGCATCCCAAGTTTTTAGCATGGAATCCCCCACTCTATATGGATGTAGAGAATATACCCTATCCACCAGAGATACTATATGGGTGCTGGGATTTAAGAAAAATGTTCCATGATTAGATTGGTTCCTGGTGGACCACTCACCATCCTGAGTATTGTATCATAGCGTCTCTCACTCTGTAGGGATGTAGGGAAAGTACCCTATCCACTAGTTATTACTATATATATATATATGGTGAATGATCAAACTTATTCTGGATATGAGACAAAGAAGGTATAGCATTTAGTTGTCACTTAGGAACTTGGACGAGTGGTT
This sequence comes from Viscum album, assembly GCA_963277665.1. Taxonomy (NCBI): domain Eukaryota; kingdom Viridiplantae; phylum Streptophyta; class Magnoliopsida; order Santalales; family Viscaceae; genus Viscum; species Viscum album. The sequence goes on from OY728166.1 coordinate 308,631,279, forward strand.
TTTTGTTTATTCATTTTTGTAATTATATCTTTATACCTACACACTATTTAACTTGTATTGCACTGATTAGATTGGTATAGAGACCATGGGTTTCAGACTACTATAATTTAAGTCTCACACACTGCTCGGGGAGCCATTGCACTGGGGTACCTAAGTAGACCTTCTTGTTCATAGGGCATTGGGCCTTGCTTGTTGTTGTATTCTTATAACTAAGGAGTTAGAAGCAAATTACTAATCTAGAGCTCATGATTCTCATGCATATCACCTTTTTTATTTTTAGTTCTTTTCTTTTCTAGAGTCCTTTCTTGTACTATGTTGTAAATAATGTTGTATGTTTAGTGTTTTAGATTATGTATCATCAAATTTCATACATGAATTCTTTGTATAAATTGGTTTTGAACACTTTAATTGAATTATTATATTATAATATTCTTCCCCTTTCAATTTATTCATTATTTATTTATTTTTCTGTTATCTAATATTTATTAACTATTATACTATTGTACTACTTTGATTATGAGGGTATAGTCTCCCCACTGATCCACCTTTACACCCTTGATATTATTCAGTAGACTTTGGCATATGGGGAGGCACTCTTAAGTCCATGTGACCCACCGGTTTGACTAATAGTTTTAATGGTTAGGATGGTATATTACAAAGTGGTATCAAAGTGGTTTTCTTTTCCTTTGTCATACTATTTTGGGCTATTAGATACAAGACTAGGAATGTGTTGGAACTTGGTAAATAGTCATACATGGGACTGATCACCACACATATGGGATATTACCAAGTGATCAGGGATGGGATTTTCTGTCATGTTGTTTTTTATTACTTATGATATTATTTCACCTAGAGTGAATACTTGGTCCCCTTTGTAAAATACCTAGGATGAAGTCAGAGTTTTCCATACCTCACAGCGATACTTGGGACACTAAAAGGGTCTCCTTGGATGGGTTCGTTGGTATTTTTTATATAGGATGTCCCCATTGCGATAATAGGGATTCTATTTAGATCTCCTTGGATCTGAATGGGACTCCACCAATGGATTTGATGGGATTTACACGCCACGTCCCATGATTAGAGTGTTTCCTGGTGGCTCACTCTCATCCCGAGTGTTGTAGAATTGTGTCTCTCACTCTATAGGGATGTTGGGAATGTACCCTATCCACAAGAGATATTATATGGGCAATGGAAATTATGAACCATGTTCCACGATTACAATGTTTCTCAGTGGCCCACCCACCATCCTGAGTTTTCTATCATGGAATCTATCACTCTATATAGATGTAGGTAATATACCTTATCCACATGTTATTACTATATATATACATTATGGCCGATCAAACTTATTACTACTATGATTTAAAGTAGGTATAGTTTTCAGGTTTCCATTAAGAACCTTGATGGGTGTTTGTTTATTTCCTTAGTTTCGTTGTTACTTCTCTATATCTTCACACTTCTTAATTCATATTTCACTATATAGATTTGTCTAGATACCATGGGTGTCAGTATACTAAGATTTAGGTATCACACCCTACTCAGGCCACCATTTCACCGGGGTACCCAAGTATACCTTCATGTTTGCAGGGTATTGGACCTTTCTTGTTGTGGTATGATTTTACCTGAGGATTTAGGAGCATATGAATGAGTTGGAGATCAGGATGCTCATGGATATTGCCTTTTGGATTTTTAGTTCTTTTCGTTACTAGAGCCTTTTTTTGTACTGTATTGTAAAGTAGTATGTATGTTTACTATTTTAGATTATGTATCATCAACTATCATATATGAATTATTTGTATAAATTTGTGTTGGACACTTTTATATAGTTATTATATTATAATATGCATCTACTGCAATTTTGTTCATTATTTAATTCTTCCACTGTTATCTGTGATTTTTTAACTATTATACTGATGTGATGCTCTGATTATAAGGGTATAGTCTCCCCACTAAACCACATTTGCACCCTCAATTCTAGTAGGAAGCCTCTGGTGTACAGGGAGGTGCACATCAGGCCATGTGACCTATCATTATAGCTTCCAGTTTTGATGGTAATATGGGTCATGATATTATAATAACATTTAGGGAGGCCATCCTAGCATAATTAATCAAATCATATAGGTAAATATGGTACATAGGAAGATCTGTAGCCTATGTTTATTAGTGTCTCCATAAACCATGAGTAATAGGACACATACATTTCCTAATTCAAATAAAACCAAGATTCATTTCCATGAAATTTCTTAAAAATTCATTAATTCAATACCTAGGTGGATAAACATCATTTGTATTTTCCAAAAAATCATTGTGGCTCAAAAAAAGTTTCAAGGAGAATTTATCTTACTCATGTTTCCATTGTGGACGACGATGTTGACAAGATAATAAAATCCAAATTCATTCGAGTTTTTTAGTACCTAAATATTCTTTCTAAAATCATTCATATTATGAATAAGAATGAGAAAATTTGAGTATCCATCGATTTTATATATCTTAATCATTATTTCTTAAAGGTTGATTTCCTAGTCTTGACCACTAAGTTTCTGATCAATGAAATGGATGTATTCAAATTCCTCTCCTTTATTAAAATATATTCAAGATAAAAATATGAAAGTACCTTGATGATGAAGAGGTATCCACATTTAGGGAACCCCAATGTGTATTTCATTATCAGCTAATTTCATTTAGATTAAAAATATATGGTGTTATATAACAATGTACCCTACACTATATCTTTATGTCATTTTTGGAGAAGACCATCGAGTACTATATATTTTATCAGTTAGTTAAATATCATTAACTCAACGATCATCTTACCAATACTTTGGAAGTATTCAAAAAACTTTAGAAACATATCTCAATGACAAGCCCCCTTAAATGCATTAATGAGGTGACATCAAGGAAATTATTAAGCACTGTGGTACTCCATTGAAACATTGAATTTAACCCCAAAAATTTCTAGGTGATACTTGATATGCCCCGCTCAATAGTACTTCATAGATTTGAGATAAGGTTCGCCTGGACTCATTCATCCTAGGAGAATTGGTGTTTTCCTTGAGAATTCCCATGATACTTGGGAAGAAACCTTCAATGGTTGAGTTTAAATATGAAGGTCCATATGTTTTACAAAGTTATACTTCAATTGAACCAATTACTTGATCATAATGGATGGAGAGTGTATCACGCCAACCACTAATACAAGTATTCTCAATAAATAATTTTCATAATTTCCTGATTGAATCCTATATATCCTTATCATATGACATATAACTATATTAAAAATTGGAATGAATATAAACATCATAGGATGAAGTTCCTTATAGTATGACCTTAAACTACATGAAATTAAATTCCTAGAAACCTAATTATAAAATTCATTTCACATAGTCCTTTTCACATTATGTTAAACATAATGACATATATTTCATCCCACAAGACATTAAATATTTCATAGTAGTCCATACTGTATGAACTTTAACCTCTAATAGAGGTCTGTTTCATGTGACCAGAAGTCAAGAATGCACCCCATATAATAGATCAATCTACAAGAGGGTATTTTTTCCTTAAAGACTTTTTGGTTACAAATATATTCAATGAATATAATTTCATATTTTTCCTAGCATATAAAAAAATTATCTTTATTAGAACTATTTTTTTATTTATTCTTCCTACCTCAAGATACATAATTAAGTTAGGATCTCCTATCAGAATATCACGAAAAAATACTTTTAACGTCAACCCTGTCTCTATACCAATGTTTGTTCCCTCTCATTCAACATAAGTTTCTCGATAACCTTTCATTTGGATAAATCTATTATCACATTTATTTTATACATGAGATTGATATTTCCAAATTCTAAAATGTAAGAACTATTTTTGGATTGATTCCTATTATTACAGGATATATATCAACATCCAACATATATTTCTTGTATTCATACACTTGTTTTATCCCCATAAAATCTAAATTTATATTGATTTTTGGTCCTTCTCATTCACAATATGTTTTCCTCCATAGGACTATAATTTTTAAAAATACATTTTATTATTATATATGAGTCAGATCTATACAAGGATTTATACATAAATGTCCTCATCATTTGACATTAAATCATAAAAAACTAAGTATGATCTATATAACTCTAAACTTATTGGAATTCATCCTCACTATAAGACCTTGAACAATATGTAATTTCAGTCCTTGCCGTATGGCATTAAGATTCATGAAATATCATCAACACTATAATACCTTAAACTACTTAAATTTTTCCTACTATTTTACCTAATTTTCTCTACATGAGAGACTAATCCATATAACGGTTTCCGAAATAGGGTTTATATTCATTAACCTATGGTAGGATAAAATTCCCCCATTCCTAAGATATTATAACCTAAAACATGGGATTCCTATATTTATATTTGGTTTCTTAACCAGAGCAAACACTAAGACACTATATGTTGAAACATGAATAATATATACTGAGTACATAAAAGGAGCCTCTTCTTGTTTTGATCTCATAGATGAATAAAAGTTTCCATTTTAAGAAGTATGGGTGGTTTGATTTTTGTTATCTTAGGATAAATAGTGATTCTATGAGTTATTATCATCATTCTAGTTGTATATTTTATCACTATTAAATTTCACCCTCAATCCTTGTTTTTAGGCCATCCCAGTCAGATTGGATCCCTTAAAAAGCCCAACATAAGATGGAATAACTCTAATTAAGAAATATGTGTGCAATCTTTATTTATCTCTTGATATGAAATGAAACTCATCGGTCTTGACCAAGACCCAAGAAAAAAATCCAATGGCTTAAATATTAGTAATTTGAACCCTTTATATAAGGTCCTCATCATACGACCATAAAATACATAAAATTTTATTCCTTGTTGGATGATATTAAACTAGTTGATATATGATCCACCTTATATTGAAATCATTTTTTTGTTATACATAATACCATTACATGATATCTATATCGGTGTAATAATTCTTGGAGTATAATTTATTTCTTAAAACCCTATGCCATAATAACATTCCTGACCCCTAAGAAGTAAATCATAGATTTTGGGTCTTCGTAATTTCAATCGATATTTTTCATTCCATACCTTGGCTTGAGAATAGAAATACTATACAATCCCCTTGTACATGAGTAATATCTATATAAAGATTTTTCTCCAATAATAATGGATATCTTAATTCCTATAAACATATGATACTTCAGGATTTTTCAATAAATTATCTTAGTCCCAACCATAAATTTCCATCAATTTTAAATTTACCTCCAAACATGGGGTCTTCCTACTCACACCAAGACTTGGAATATATACTAGGATGATCAATATTTCCCTAGAACTATGTATGGATTTATCTCTTTTATCACCAAAAACTTATATTCCAGCCCCTTTAGGGTCTCTAACACTATAGTTAAGTATATCATTAAAATTGGGATATATCTCCCCCCTTTTTCCATGTTTCATTTCAATCATAATAATTATCATCCACATTAGTTGTGATTGTACATTTCAATTTTCATATGGTTAAAATATATATAACGTTAAATTTCATCCACTTCTAGTCAAAATTTCATGACCTTAAACGACAAAATTATAACAACCCATATCTTTAATACACATTATTTAATTATTTATTATATAAAGGTACACATTATAAAATCCCAAATGATCATAAATTCTATTGTATTGGGTGGATTATGTACACATAACATCAACTTGATAAATGGATAATAAAATTATTTAAAATTTCCTTGACATGATCCTAAAATTCCATTACTCTTTTAAAACTGCACAGGATAACCTAGGGACATACATAAGAAATGGGTGAGCTAAAAATCCTGGTAATGGTATAAAAATAGAATACAGTAAGTTAAAGCAATACATGTGACCCAAGAGGACTATAAATGTAACATAATAATGGTGATACTCATAATCTTGAATAATGAAGCATGATATAACATTATATCATAAAGGAAAAATGGTAATGTGGTGATAACATTAAACATAACATCATAAACATAGGTTAAGGCTGACAACCAAGATATCATAAAATGGTGGGAAAATCCAACAATGTATTAGGTTTATTCCCTAATCCCATACATTTTGTATCATGAAACTAAACCATTACCCCATGCATTGGAGTTCTATCTGGGTGCACCCATCATAATATGAACATGCTCATGTGTTCAACATAGATCATTCAACATAAGGAAATATTTTATCAAATTTATTATAAAAATTAATTAGTGTGGGTTAAATTAATATAATTCCATTATAAATGGTTTATAGGTAGATACAGGTGAATACCCATAAGTGGAAATGGGAATGGGTATTCACTATATAAATGTTTGGAATGGAAAATCATAATATGATTTTGGAATCATAATGGGGGTACATAAAAGATCATTAGAATTATTAATGAGAGTTAAAGGGAAATATAATTACATGTAAATCATAATTTCAGTAATAGGGATGTGTGATAATACGACCCAACATGAAAAAATGGAAAATAAAAGGCATAACATAAAGGTGGTTATTGAATAAATATGAGAGGGAGAGGATCCCCTACCTTGAGAGGGTGTTTACCAAATCTTGGGAGGATATTATTAAGATATTGGAGAAACATTCATATGGATCTAGAGAAGGAATTGAAGATTAATTACATTGTATTAGGGTTTTTAGTGAAGAGTAATGGTATTTTGGGTGGGTTTATATAGCAAAAGATAGAGAAATTCTTTATTAATTTTTAAACGTAGTTTTTAGACTTTATATGATAGAGTAATCAAAATCACAAACCATCACATGTTTTTTTTCACTATTTATATCAAAATTGGAATATTTTTAATTATTTTACATGGTAATAACTTGCCTCATTAAAATAATATCATTTGTGATGTGGAGGTGATTCATGTTTACAAAGAATTTATTTTAAAACCTTGAAATATAATACAGGTTTTGGAGGATTCATTACTAGTTTATAAAATTAATAAAATATCATAAAAACACAATTTTAAAGGGTAAATATTTATTTGGGCATGGATACCTTTTATGGAATATATAACATTAATTTTAAGTCATTATGTTGTCATGATACATCTCATATATTTATAATGTATTTAATTTTGACCCAAAAATTTTATTTTCTCCAAAAATTATAAAAAAAGTAATTTTTGGCTAACTACGACATTTTAATTTCAAAAATAACATTTATTTTATCCAAAAAATTATCTTGGTATGATAATTTAATCTTTTAAGTCAAAAAATTAATATTTATTAAAAAATACGAGTTTTTTAAAAATGACAATTTTCTGACCCATATAAAAATTATTTTTGAATTCATAAAATTATATTTGAAATTATATTTAAGACAATTAATTTAATAATAATTTTTTTAAAAAATTTAATTTATTTCAAAAATTCATTAAATCTTTAGAATAATGTTTCTTGATTGAAAATTTAAATTTTCCAAAAAAAAACAATTTGTGTTTCAATATATCAAAATAAAATTTTTATCAAACTCATTATCTAATCATTTAAAAATAATATTATAAATGGATACATATAATCATTTTTTTATCAAAAGAAAATTTAAAAAAATCATACTATTATGATCTAGATACATATACCTTTATTACACCTAGGAATACCCTAAGGGTAATGTGAGTGATGGTTATATTTTTATGGGGTGGTTTAGTGAAAATGGTTTGGATTGTGATATAAATGATATTGAACTCTATAATAATCTTTTTTTATATCCTTCAGTTCTTGAATCTTTGATCAGTCTTGGTCAAGGGAAAATCCCAGTGATTCTATCTCCCTTTGGATATCTAATAAATGGGTTTCATAACGTATGATCCTACTGGTCAAGGCTCTCACTTCATTTGTCTATGTAAAATGGACATTATCCTAACCCTTAATATACTAATCTAATAGTCATTGTAAAATAGTCATGTTATCAATAGTTATGATTCCTAATGGTATTTTAAATTTAAAAGACTATATAGTGGTCTAAAATAACCAAAGTAGTGCATGTGTTTTATATAATTTCATTACGTGATGAGGTATTTAATCATTGAAAAATGGAATTTAATAAGATTCCAGGTTGTCACAAAAATAAAAGACACAAATATTTATTTGGTTGAAAACTCATAAAGGGTAGAATAAGAAAACAAATTAGTATTTTTTTACCAATCCATTCCCTTTTATTTATTAGGTAAATTTTATAGTTAAAATGAAAATGAAAAAAATATTTTTAAGGGCTAAAACCTGGCCATAGAAATACTCAAGTTATTCTATTTGGACTCATTCCTCTAAGAAAATATTATAAAAATATTCATTTCTCCTTTATATGAGCATAAGTTGTGTCATGTGTTTATTTTTGTTAAAGATAAGTCCATTTCATCACATGAATAATATTCTCATGTTAAGGTGGTAAAACCATCTTTGATCATGTCCCTTCACCTTGAGAATGTGTTTAAAACATATAAGAATGACATTTAGTGTACTCAAACCCTTCTCAAATATCATTTTCTCTATAAAATATACATCCTTGCTTATGGTTTTTAATCCTCACAAACATTTTTTGGATACTGGTAATAATCACACTCAAATCCAAATAAAACCTCGATTTGTTAATGATGTCTATGTATCCATATCCATCCTACCGACCAAAGGCATATTTTATCCTAAAGAGAAGGTCATCTAACCCCATGTACCCTTAACTACATTATAGTATAACCCATCATTCAAAATTCTTCATAAATTATTCTTAGCATACTTATTCCATACCACCATTTCTTAATTCAATCATCTCAATTTTTTATTTAAAAATTAAATAATCTAACAATTCAAGTGGATTAAAATACCCTTTATGTTATAATATTGTGCATTATACCCATTTTCAAAAGTTATATTTTAGAATTTGGTGCTTCTTCCCCCCTAATATATGGGTATAAATTTCTTATAAAGAATAAAATTCATGAGTCGAGGAACTCCTATGCATAGATAATATGATTTATGTTTTTTTTATTCCTATTATACTAGGATATTTAGTGATGTATAAGATATATAACTTGGTCCTAGATATATATATGCATCCACATCCTATCCCTTTTAATATCCAATAATAGAATAACCATAGTTAGTTCAGAACTAGAGTGTTTCAATCACTTTTTAATACCACATTCCCATATACCACACTTAATACCTTAGGTGTCTGTATCATTATAAATATTTCATTGATACTGGTAATGAGTGAATTCAACTCCAGAGTAGACAATTTCTTGGTTAAAATATATATGCCTCCATATTAGGTTTAACAACCATATCCATATTGTTATCCTAAGGAGAAGGTACTCTAACCCCATGTCCCCTCTATAACATTTTCTTAGAACCCATTATTCAAATTTATTCAGTAGTTATTCTTAGAATGCTTATTCTATCTCATCACTTGTTTATTCAAATGTCTCAGGTTTTATATTTTATTCACTCCTTATCCATAAATTGGTAGATCTCTTCTAATTATTGATACCCATTTGGGTTGTCACACCACACTATCATATATATTCTAATTATAATGACCTTAAAATTCTTTAAATACTCTATAATATAGTCTCTATTAGTATTATACTCTCATTCATGTTGATTTTTTACTATTTCATTTATACATAATCTATCTGGTCATTTTTTCTATATCTTGCAACCCCAAACTATAGTAGCCTACAGTCCAAGAACTATGACCCTAAACAACATGCATATATCCTTGAGATTATATATATTAGGACTGACCTCTCCCGTAACATCGGTTTTACCTCTCCCTTTATAGATATACCATCTCACCCATTGTTTAAGGTTGTATAACCTTAAGCTTCAATCACATTTTAGGTAAAAATTGTACAACCTTAAACCCTGATAGCATTGGTATTACATGTGTGACCTTAAAATTAAAATGTAAATAATTATAGCTATCAACATGTTAGAATCTATAAATAGAATCTTGGAAAAAATTCTATTCTTTACTTGACATAAATGAACCTTTTAGAACCTAGTAAACATTTTTCATTTTAAAAAGGGTAAATGCATTAAACTTAATAGGTTTAAAAACTAAAAATAGTGGATTAAGACAAATTTGAATTCATTCCCATTAATCATTTTCTTATTAATTTATTTAAAAAAAATATGTCCAAAATTAAATAAAAATATATAAATATTTTGGGGTTTACTATATGGACATAAAAATTGAGTTATGCTCATTAGGTCAATTAACCTAGAAAAAAGTTAGAGCACTCTTCTATTACTCTCATATTGGTTTAGCTGATTTTTTTGAAATATAGGAAGTTATAATTTCAAGGTACTTGATCCCTTTTTAAAATTGGAATCCTCATTAAAAAATGCCCTTGATATGTTTCATTATATTGATCCTTTAAACTCTATCATATCTAAACAGACTAACTTTATCATACAGTGATGGTATATGTGACGCCATATTCATCTTGCCTATATCAAGAAAAAATCATTGGTCTAGGATTAATTTATATCTTATTTACAAATGAGATAACATGTTATTATATTGGTTTAATATACTCCTCTATATTTGGATCACCTATATCATGTTATGTTCACACACTTAGAAGGAAAAAAAATCTCCTTCATCTCATAAACTCACATAATCTTATGAAGATGGTACATGTGTCTCTATATTTGATATACCTATATCCATCAAAGGGTACATTTTTTAAATATTATATATTGATTTATTTGCATCTCTATTAAATCTAGTCTTTCTAAATTATAATTTACCTAATTCATTTCCACATAATTTTCAAATAGATTTAGTTCTAATGATATTTATATTTTTTTAGTTTCATAGATTATCATAGACTGATAGTTGAATCAATAATAGGGATCAACGTATTAATAATGACTTGGGATAAATGATATTTTTTTCATAAAACAAAAATAATATGAATATTCATATGTGCTTCTCTCTTTTCAGTTCTCTACAAAATTTTGGAAAGATTTATAAGTAGTGGAGTGTTAAATTCTTTGATCTAACATTGTTCAGATTTCATTGATTAATCGCCTAGATTCATCGATGTTTCATTGGATTTAAGCTAGCTATATATTATCAGCTTCCTTATTAGAGCATAATATTTTGGATCTAAAAATGATATCCATACCCTCCATTATATCTTACTCAACCAGTTTATATTGTACCTTGTTAATGTTCTCAGTGTTTGACAGATCTCAAAAAAGTTGTTCCACTAGGTTCCTCCCTTACATTATTGTCTGTTTATGATTAGCCACCACTATATTATGTTGGTAGGCCATAATAATGGCAGTAGCTCTTAGTTTTATGGAATGTGAAATTAATATTTCTTAAGAAAAACATAGTTAAGTAATATGCCCCTATTCACACTCACAGATAAAGTATATCATGATAGCGTGGACATCTTAGTTGTCAAACCCCTCATATCATAAAAATCAGAACATATGGTGAATATAATGAGATTTATTATGTAGACCCTTCATATTTTTCTTTTAGATCAACTTTATGATATCATTCCACGTATGTTACCACAAAGTGCATCAGAAGTTAATGATGTAACATCCCCTGATCTACCACTCTCTTGAATAGTAAAATTGTGTTCGTTACTAGACCTCAAGAATGCCTCCCCATATTCCAGAGGCATCCGACTATCATCGGGGGTATAAATAACATAGTGGGGAGATTATACCCCCTGGTACTAAGTTAGAATACAGTGGAAATAAACAAATATCAGAGATATGTAACTATAGGAAATAATACAACATAGTAGATAAACCAAACTATAAATGTTAATTGAAAACTTAAATGATAATAAGAGAATAATTTAATGATATAATGGAATGAAACTAAATGTATTACTAATATTAATATAGATTGAAAGAATAGGCTAACATAGATAAGCTCAAAAGATCTTTATCTTGAACCCCATGTTAGTCGCACCTCCAATCTCCAACCTATCCAAGAAGAAAACAAAAACAACAAGGTCTCTTTCCCTTATCCAAACCTCCATCCATGTAATCTACTTGGGATCCAAATGGAGGTCCGAATTGGGTGTGAGTAAAAGTCATTATTTTGACACCACTATGTCTAAAAAACTAGTATAATAGTAATTGCATGCAATAAAGTGATAAACATGATTATTAATTAATCAATTAACACAACACAACAATCAACTTACTTCTGATCCATGTAGAAATATATCTAAAAATTTAGAATAACCATGCCAATAGAAAACTCTAGTCCATGTCATAATCACATAACTAGGAAAATATCTTTATATAAGAATTTCATCCTAACTGAGTCATGCCCTTATAAGCATTACAACATAACGAGGCCAAGCCCTATAAATATTAAAGCATACCCAAGATAATCCCTCTATATAATAATTTTATAATAATCAATCGAAGACATAAAATTATTATTGTGTAACTAATACAAGACCTATAATAATTACAATAAAACTAGGACAATCCATCTATATAAACCTTTCAGCATAACTTGTCCATGCCCTATAAGAATTATAGCATAAACGTTCCAAAACCTATAAGCATTATAGAATAATTGGTTCAATCCCTCTATATAATAATTACAGCATTAATCACAACACAAGTCATAAAAACAATAATAACACAATATAACATCATAATTCGCAATCTTCAATTCATTCAATTACCTTTTTTCATTCAATTACCCTTTCATTAATAAAATTATATCTTGTGTCATTGTCAATCCAATACACACACCCATCTAATATCATATTATGACCAATCATTTAAATAAAAAATAATTACATTTTTCAAGGTGAATCTATCAAAATCGTTCACCCTAGGTCCCATTTCATGCTAAAACATATTTTAAGGCATTGGATATTTCATTATTGTTCATGGGTAGTCTCACCCTATGGGTAGCCGCAAGGAAACTCTCAAAACTTATGTATCCAAAGGGATATAATGAGTATACCAAACACATTATTATCATCACCCATCATTCTACTAGTTAATGAGCACATTGATTTGGCATAATCCCATAATATTTCACACTCTTTAAACAAATAGAAACAGACCATAGGGGTTTGTTCAAGACCGCCTACCTTTATCTAGATATTAAAGAAACGTTCTCAATAGGGGAATTATAATGAATAATTAAGTCAAAATATATCACAAGGACAAATTATATAACACAAATGTCAAGATCAAAACCTAATTCAATGGAAGTTAATAGATCACACTACTTTAATAGTGAATATTAGAAGAAAGGTGACTACCAAAGTGAATGAACTCACTAGATATTAAATGCTAGATTGAGACATCTAGAAGGGAAGGAATCAATCAAAAATCACTTTGAGTATCCCACGGGTTTGAGAGATAAGGTTGAACCATGAATGAAACTAATTCATTTGGGTGGTTTGGTTCAAAACCATTGATCCTAATATATTCATGTTGTGAACCCCATTAATGACATGAATTTCATGATTTATAGGATATGATAAAAAATGTTTCACCTTGGGTTAAAATAACCTTATTTACCATTTCACAATGTGAACCAATTTTATAGTGTGTAAAGTTTTCAAACTATAAACCAGTTCATGATATTTTCCCAACAATAGGTTCATGTCATCTAAATCATTCACGACGTGAAATTTTCCAACAGATAGCTCTCAACAATGATTTTTCAAAAAGAACCCAAAAAACATCTGAAGCTTTCCAAAACCATAGATAACTCTCATAAGCCTTTGATAAATTTATAACCAGACTCCATTAATTCAAATAAAACAAGAATCCCAAAAATATAGATCATTTTATCTAGAAAATGGTATACATCTCCAAAATAAACTCAACAACCAAGGTTTAATGAATAAAAAATCCAATAAAAATAGGTTTAGCCAAAACTCAAGAAATAAGTACATGGAAGAAGATGAGATCTTACAACCTACCCATCATATAATAGATCATCCCTAATCTACTCTAAGAATAAATGTGGGATATTAATGAACAATTTTGGCCACTATAGTCATATGTAAGATTCCATCTCCCAAGTATCCTCTTGAACACACCCAAGTTGTCACTTCAATCGAACTAGATGTATGGTCTTTACCCAAAGATATTTCTCACTATGGTCTACAATCTATATTAGATACTCCTCAAAGGATGCATCTACACCCAACTTGATGTCTTCAACAACTACCACATAATAATGGTCAGGATGATGTCCCAAAAACTATGACATGTTAAATGCATCGTGCATAGAAATGTATCACTATGTAACTGCCAATTGGTATGCCACAAGACTAACCCTTTCCACTATATCGAATAGGCTGAAAAAGTTGGGTGTTATATTTACCTGCTTCAAGATACGATGTTGCCCCAACATATGAGACACCTAAAGGAAAACATGATGACCCCCCTCTAACGCTAGATCTCATCTCTATTGGTCAGCGTAATATTTATGCCTACTCTATATGGTCACCAACCACTTCTTAATCAATTGATCCTTCTCAGACATCTCCTATACAAGAGTATATCCATTGAGCATTGACTCACTTACATCCAACCAATATAGGTGAACGGCACGACCTTCTATAAAAATCCATGAAAGGTTATATCTAGATCGATGCTTGTAAGATTTTATTATACGCAAAATTTATGAGTTTCATATGATTCTCCCACAAACCAATGAAATAAAAAATTCAAGCTCATAAAAAATCCTCCAGAATCTAAATAATCTATTTAGATTGGTCATTTGTATGAGGATGGAAAGCTATGCTCAAAAGAACCTGTGATCCAAGAGACTTCTGAAGACCCTTCTCAAACCGAGATGTGAAATGAAAATCTTTATCAGAAACAATAATCCTTAGAGTATTCTTCAACCAAACTATCTCCTACACTGAAAGACTACCAAGATCATCAATGGTGAAGGTATCTCGGGTGGGAAAGAAGTCAGATACCATTGTCACGCGATCTATGATCACCCATACTTCATCATTATTATAAGGTATCCTTGGTAATCCTATCACAAAATCCAAAGTTACATCATCCCATTTCCATTCTAAATTTGTAAGAGGATGTAACAACATAACGAGCCATAGGTGGTCAGTATTCACCTTCTTATAGGTGAATCATACTTCTATAAAGCCCGTTACCTCTTTCTTCACTCCTTTACATCATCACTATCTATGGATATCATGATTCATGTTTTTCAAAATTGGGTGTACCTCCCATATAGAAGTTTAAAACTCACTCATAATCTCCTCACGCTTGCTTGTAGGTACCCATAATCAACCCCAGAATATAATAGTATTTCCACTGTCAAGAGACCATCCTGATGGAGGCTCCCTATTATATATGTTTCCCATCATAGCTAATCTCTATAGATTAAATAATTCATCTGTCATGATCCGGTAAAAAATAATGGTTATACCATATGTTGAATTCATATATACTCATCCCTAGGACTCATGAACATATAGATACATGTCTACAAAGAGTGGAATAATCTTCCACTCATCGCAAGACTCCTAAAATGCATTCTTCTATGTATTGTGGCTCAAGGAATCAATAACAACATTTCCCATGACTAGTGTATATACCATATCAAAGTCAGAAGACTGCATATTGTCAACCCACCTCTTATGCCGAAGGTTGATGTCCAACTGAAAAAAGATATACCTGAGGCTCTTGTGGTTCGCTTACACCACAAACCTCTCACCCAAAAGATAGTGTCTCTAGTATCTCAGGTAGTTTACCATCACAGATAACTCCAGATCATGAGTAGGATAATTCCTCACATGTGGTCTCATTTTTCTAGATCCATAAGAAACCACTTGGTCCTCATATATCATAATTTCTTTGAGTCCAACTCCAGATGTGTCATAGTACACGGTATATTACTTACCTGACACAGTTGATGTGTGGATTGATGTTGAAGTTAGAATTCCCTTTAGAACATGAAAATATATCTCATAATAATCTGACCAAAGAAACTTCACCCCTTTATTGGTCATCCCGAACATCAGTTCTTCAAGATTAGAGAAGTATTAGATGAAGCACTGGTAATAACCTACTGAACCTAGAAAACTAAAAAACTAGAAGACATTCTTGGGCTTCAAAAAAGATACAACTATAGTAACCTTCTCTAGTTAAACTGATAGTTCAACCTCTAAGATTAATGACTCAATAAGTTCATTTTATCAATCCATAAATGGAATTTATGTACCTTGGTGAAAATATGATGTTCTTTAAATGTACTCAAGATGATTTCAATATGTTGGGAATGATCAAATTTTGGCTGAGAGTAAACTAAGATTTCATTGATGAAAACCACCATAAATTGATAAATAAAAGGATGAAATATCTGATTCATCAATTCCATGAATATCGATGATGCATTTATTAGAGAAAAAAATAATCTCCTTGAACTCATACAAGTCATACCTTCTCTTAAAAGCAATCCAAGTTATGTATGATGGTATCACTCTTTGCTGAAGATACCATAATATCAATTCAATCTTATAGAAAATATGGTAACCTTTCAGATGATCTAAGAGATCATCAATGCTAGGAATGAGATATCGATTCATGAACCTAGTTTGGTTCAATATTTGATAGTCCATATACAAGCACAATTTCTCATCATCCTTCTTGGAAAAGTCATTGGAGAACCCCAATGTGACATACTAGGTCATATAAAACCCTTATCTTCTAGATCTTCCAACTAAACCTTCAATTCTCAAAGCTCTACTAGTTCCATCCTATAAGGTGGGATAGAAACTATCTCTACTCCCGACATCAACTCCATGGTGAAATAGATATCCTATAAGAGTGGTAAGATATATAAATCATCAAGAAAGGCAACTTAAAAATGGTCTACCACTAGAGAAAAAGCATCATGCTACATTCCAATATCATATAGAGTAAGAAATAATATCTGATTCATGAGATAATCAAATATGCATTGAATAGGTCCTATATGACTAGCCTAAAGATCTCACTTACCTTGGTTAAAATAGATTCCTCTTTCTAAATATAGAAATATAACTCTCCTATTATAATAGTCGATATGATCTTCCTATAGAACTAACTGATCCATACCTAGAATCAAATTTAAACCTATCATTTCAACCACAAATAGTACCCAAACGAAAGGGTAACCATCAGCTTCTAGAGAGTGAATTGAAACATTTGATACCCTCTGACTGAAATCCCAACAGTGTATTGATGTTCAAAACACCATCCAATATTTCCACAACCAAGACCAAACCATTATAAAAAAGATAATATATAAAGTAATGTGATGATTCTGTATAAAACAAAACATAAGTAAGGGTAGATAATATAAGAATCATACCTATGATGGTATAGAGTATTGTATCCAAACTAGTTAGAGTAGACTTCATAGTGTGCAGCTGACTAGCCCCTCTACCCTGGGCTCTATTCTGACTCCCATGTGTTGTTCCCTCTATAGGGTACTACTTCTACTATACTAGGGTGCCACACCCCATGCCTCAACCTAAACATCTAGTGTAACTCCAGCTACCAATATTCTTAGGGGTATCTAATTCCTTTCAAGACTCTAGTACATGTCCTAATCCCCTACCACAGCTCTGGTACCGCATGCCCCTAAAAACCTCTACATGTGACCTAGCCTACCACAAGCATGATACCCCAAAGTAGGTTATAGAAAATAGGGCTGCTTGTGGAAAAACATTCCACACTAATAGCACTATTTCAAAACATGGTCCCTAGATGGATTCCGAATTCCCCAACTTATCTATCCACTATTTCCTTAGTGAAAACTATCATATCAGTGCTTCTTTCCACCATAAGAATTACTCCTAGTTTTCCCTGCTAAAATTTCTTAGCCGCTACTTAGGGCCTCTCTCATATTATCATCCATGATGAGAGCATAATTCATTATGTATCAAATGTTACTCAATTAGAAAATGTTCACTTATAACCTAATATCATAGTGAATCCCATCTTGGAAACACCTCGTATTGTATGTCTCATCAGTTGTTAAAGATGGGATAATGTGTTTTAAGTCAGTGAAACATATACAAAAGTCTATAATTGGAATTCCCTCATATGATGGGTGAATAAACTCACAAGACTTATCGTCCCTAAATATTTCACGATCATAGAAAACATTCCTCGAATTTTTTATAGGATAACTCCTCTTACTACCCATCTTTCTCTCATGTGTCCCAAAAAATTTTGGATGGTCCATGAAGCATGTATGTAGAAATATTAACCCCCTTATATTTAGGTGTCTCAATATTCTTGAAGATCGTATGGACTGAATCGATCCAGAACATAGTTGTCTGGGGGCCTCCCTCCCCACTAAATGTAGGTGGGTGTTGTAGTTGAAACTATATAATCATCTCAGACATCAAAGATGTGGTGAAAACACCATCCATTTTTATGGATATAAATACCATCAGGTAGAATTCATGAAGATGAATCCATATGATCATTAGGACCTATAGAAAGCTCCAGTTCAACTATGTGAGAAGCAAGTTGATTGTCACTCTCCTGGTTCTCAATTTGAAGATAATGAGGATAAATTTATTCTATAAGACATACACACTACACAAAACACTAGATAACATCAAGTTAAACCTTAATAGGTGAGAAAAAAAGAGAACCAATTGCTCATGGTCTCTCTAAACATGGATTAACAAGTAAATATTCATTACATAACATCTATCTCATTTCTTTTATCAGATAAAATAGGGCTCTTATTTCACAGTTCATATAGGAAAATATGTCACAAGTAATAAATATGTCTTTATCATAAACAATTCATGTAAATATATATCCCTAAATTCCTATCATGATGCATGCATAATCATATTGTAACATAATGGGCCATGATTACAAATCTCAAGAAATAATAACATCACGCAAAATGTGAATCACCCAAGGTGAAGTAATATCAACCATAACAAGAGAACATCACAAACAAAAATCCCATCCCTAGGAACTCATATGTTCCCCCATATAGAGGTTAGTTACTCCCATGAAAAAACACATTACTAAGTCTCGTTATATACCTAGTCTCCTTTCTACCTTTCTGAAATATTAAAACAATGGAAAAGGAAACTTGAGAATCAGATGCCACATTGTAATATCCCCTAATTCAACACTCTCTCATGTGGCCAAACTAGGTTGGTTACTAGACCACAGGTATACATCCCCATATGCGAGAGGATACCAACTAGTAGAGGGGGTGTATAGAACATACTAGGGATACTATACCTTCTATTATAGAGTAGAAATATAGTAAAAATAAAAAAAATTAGAGTGAATAAAATATATTAAATAGTACAATGAAATAGATAAACAATACCATAAATGTCAACTGAACAATCCAATGATAATAATAGAATACTGTAATGATAGGATAGAGTGAAACTAAATTACATTCTAAGAGTCATAAAAATAAAAGACCAAGCTAACACAGATAAACTCAAAATACATTGGTCCCAAAACCCATATCAGTCATATCTTCAAGCTTCAACCCATCCCATAAGAAACAATCAACAACAAGGTCCCTTTCCCTTTTCCAAACATACATCCATGTAATTTTCTTAGGTACCAAATAGAGGCCTTAATAGGGTTTGAGTAAAACATAGTAGTTCGAAACAACCATGTATAAACAAAACTAGTTTGATAGTAATTGTATGAAATAAATCAATAAATAGTATTATTAATTAACTAATTAATACAGCTCAACAATCAACCTACTTCAGTACCATGTCATGATATATTTGAACATATAGCATGCCTATGTTAACTAAAACTAAAAGTCTATGTCACAATCACATAAATGATAAAATATATATGTATAATAATTTCATCATAATTGAGTTAATCCCTATAATAATTACATCATAACTAGGACAAGCCCTATAGGGATTACAACATGCCTAAGAAAATCCCTCTATATATTCATTTCAGATTAACCAAAATAATCCCTATAAGCATTACGGCATAACCAATCCATGATCTATAAGCATTAAAGCCTAACCCCTAAAGTCTAATAAGAATTACAACATAAATAGGCCAATCCCTTTATATGAGCATTATAGAATGAATCACAACACAAGTTATAATGGTAGTAATAACACAACATAACATCATAAGACCCAATGGTCGATTCATACCAATAGTATTTGTCTTTTAATTACCCCTTTAGTAATAAAATTATATTTTAATTCATTATCATGCCATTGTGCACACCCATATCATATCAAATTATCACCTTTCATTTCAATAAATAAGTAATCCATTTTCTAATATGAATCTATCAAAAAATCACATAAGTTCTCATTTCATGCTAAAACATATTTTATGCCATTAGCTAGTCAATTATTATTCAAGGGTATGATCACCCAATGGTTAGCCACATTCTAGGTCTCAAAACTAATGGATATAAATGGATATAAGGATTAGAACAAACACATGATTATCATTACCCATTATTTTTTTGTTAACATGTATGTTGAGTCAGTGCAATCGCATAATAATGCACGCACTTAAAAAATAGGAACTGGCTATAGGGATTTGGTTTATCCCACCTACCTTTATCTATAGATCAAATAAACACTCTCAACATGGATCTCCAATTAATAAAATAGTTGTAAGGGATCACAAGGAAAACCTATATCACACATATATCAAGATAAAACCCTTATTAAATGGTGGTTATTGGATAACACCACTTTAATGGATAATATAAGAAATAAGGGGAAAACCAAACCGAATGAACTCTATATATATTAAATGCTATATAAAGACACCCATAAGGGAAGTAATCACTCCAAAATCACATAAAGTCACTATATGGTTCAAGAGAGAAGGATGAACCACAAATAAAACAAATTCATATGTGTAGTGTGGGTTAAAACTACTGATCCCATGATATTCACTACATAAACCCATTTCATGATGTGAATTTTTTTTATTTACATTATATGTAAAAAATGAATTGACTTAAGTTATAATAACCCTAACCAACTATTTCATGAAATAAACCAGTTTCACAGTATATTAATGTTTCATTCACTTAATCAGTTCATGGAATCTACTCAGAAATAGATTCAAATCATGTAAACCATCCATGACATTAACATGTTCATTAGACATCTCTCATCCCATATTTTTCAAGAAGAAACCATACCACCTAAAAATCTCTCCAAACCCATGGATAACCCTCATAATATATTGACACATTTTTACCTTAACTCCATTAATTCAAAAAAACATACATCCCCAAACTTTAGGTCATTTTCACCCAGAAAAATATCTCCATCCCAAAAGAAACTTTACCACCAAGGTTTAAAGAAGAAAATAAAACCCAACCAAAAGTGGTTCAACCAAAACTCAGGAGCGATGTTCCTAAAAAATACAAGATCTTACAATGAACTCCCGATCCAACTCAAAATCCATTTTGGAGATTGAAATATACTATATAACCATGTTAGTTTTTGGGATCACAAGTTCAATATATTTTGAGGTCTTTATCACTAGAATAACCTCAATATATTTATCTCTAGTGGCTATATTTTTGATATGGTATCCACCTCAAATCATCCTTCAATTGGTGATGGTATTACTATAAGAATGTATAATTTCACACACATCATCCTGTAAGTGTCAACGTATACTGAAGGAATTATAAGTATCCACCCACATCTAGCTAATAATTAACATTTCAAGGTGTTGATATTCCCTGTTGTGGTATAAAATGGGAATTTTATCTAGTGAGTTCTTCCTCATCTACCCTAACAGGGACTTATTTCATCAATTCCATCCAATTGTTTAGTTCCACAAGAGATTTCTCACCTCCTATCAGTGCATCATAGCCCAATTCCATAATGGTTACCTTATATATTTATTATTTAGGGACATCATGATAAGGAAAACATTCAGAGAAATAAGTTTATTCTAATTTAGGAAGTCCAAATGGGTCCACCTTTGAAAATTCTTGGGCTATAAATTATTTTACCTGATGAAGCGAGATGGTTCTAGTCTCCCGCTAGTGGATTAACATTGATATATTGTATACAAAAAAAATTGTATAACATGAAGATTCAAAATCATCATATAATGTTGGTAAAAAATTAGACAATCATAACCAATAAATAATTATGTACATATAGATCCCTTTTGAAATCTCTGAATTCAGAAAGGAAGGAGATGATGTATAGAAATGAGAAGATATGGTTATGATGATTTTTTTCAACATCCCCTCTATCATTAGTGTATCAGATTCTACAGTAGATGTAAAGGGTTCATCTTGAACTTCTAATTGACCATCATTTATAATTAACTCATAAGGATCACACTTAGATAAATAAGATTTAGTAACTAGAATAGTATAGTGTTAGAATTTTGATAAGAAGTTTGGGAAAGGATTAAATATCAACCAATCCATCTTATGAGAATTTTTTTAGAAAAATAACATTGTGTTCCACTACATCCTAATCATGGATATAGGGTTATTTTTCCTTTATTCTGGGTATGTGGACCCTAGGTCGAAGAGTGTTTATATTGAATCATAACCCTCCCCTTCTAGTCTTATCCACTAGCTAAGAAAGAGTTCATCCTCCATCAGAGTTTTTTTCCCTAGGGAGATACTCACTAGGGTACCACCCACTTTTTATTAAGAAAAATCCATGGGTTCCTACCCTATCTCCACCTTCAAAAATATGGTAAAGGTTTGATGTTAAAAGTATTTTAAATTTTGGATAATTTATCATTTCTATATATCTTCAAGGTCGAGGAGATTAACCTGCTCCTAATTAGTAGATAGATTAATATCCCCTTTAGTGATTCATTTATCCTTTATATCATGCACCAATTTGGTAATGGGAATATTGGTTTGAATGTTATATATCATTATCTCTAACTCCCTTATATGTTTTCAAGCATCGTCATGATTGGTTACTAAGTTAATGTCTAGAGATACCTTTAATGACAAACAATATATTTAATACACCATAATTCATGAGTAATTATATAAAGGTACTCATAATACAATACAAGAAGTCTGTGAAGACTTTTTTATTTATAAAATTAGGTACATATTGTAATTCAAAGACCCTAGAAGCACATATCTGGTGTACTATTTTATAACATTGGCATGATTAAAAGGAATCAAATCCAAAAAGACTGATCAGTTTAGCAGTCTTGGAAATCCATATTACATAAATTATACCCATAATACATTGGGAAATATAAAATAAAAAAATAATACATAATAAAAATAAATAAACATCATCCTTGAATGCTTATTCAAAGATTTCTTCTTTATAACCTGGGGAAAGGAAACATAATAAGGGTGGTCTCAAATGCTCGGTATGGTTAGGTAAAGCGGACACTAAAATGAATTAATAGGAATAAATTAAAATAGAAAGGTAGATAACTGATCACATATTAAATTAAAATAACTAGACAATTAAATATCAATATGGAAAGGTAAGAAACTTTAACTCATTCCATATAAATCAATAAACTGAGAATGAAGTGTATCTATAGATATGTCAACACAAAATATCATGGATGAATAATAACTGAATCTAAATTACGTTAATGATTAATTATTAGACACTATGTTTCCTAGGTACATGGTATATTTACCTTCAAGACCTTCCATAATATGGTTTACAACATATCGGTTAAAAAACTTTCTAATTTGGCAGAAAGATTAGTCTCATGACATTACCGATGCATCGAGGGTCTATCTATAATCAGGCACCACCCATGTCATACTAGTATAAAACATTCCTCATATATCAAATAAGAAATTTTCCTTATCAAATACCCATATTGAATAAATAATAAATATTTATTGATAATACCTCAACGGATGATAAGTAACAACAAGGGTTTTTGACATTAAAACA
Organism: Viscum album; assembly: GCA_963277665.1. Lineage (NCBI taxonomy): Eukaryota > Viridiplantae > Streptophyta > Magnoliopsida > Santalales > Viscaceae > Viscum > Viscum album. The sequence continues at coordinate 308,655,245 of OY728166.1, forward strand.
TTATTGAGGAAAAAATAATCTTTAAACATTCCTAAGTGCACCATACCACTTTGAAACAGCTAAATCATAATTCCATGTGAATTAAATGAAACTTGTATACAATTATAATAATTATATCCATGATATATCATGTAAAATTTCAGTATATACCCCAAATAAATGTGAATTGGTGCATAACAAAAATAAGTCTTAATGGAATATAAATTGAGATGAAATCCCTTACCTTAACCTTCCTCTTGTTGTGTGGTATTTATCCTCATGTATAGTGGTATAAGATATGTTAATAACTTATAACATAACCTTAATAATTCTTACAATATAATATATTAAGTTCTTACAAAATTTTATTATCCTTTTGTTAACAATCCTTCATTATTTTAACTATATTGGGTGTTAATTACCTAGTTTTATCAAGTATGTTTTAACTTGTTACTTGTTATCACTATTTATTAGATCATGATTTAATCATATCCATAATGTAAAACATGAATTAATTTTATAATATATTCAATACATATTTATTTATAATAGTCCATAATATTTGGATATGAGAAATGATGTGTACTATTCATGGAGATGGTAGGTCGTACGTACACATGAATGCTACTTTCATTTCATTTTCATATTAGAATAATGAAAAATAAATTATACATATGTATATTATAATTCAATTATATGATATACATCATATATTTTACATAGTATTATTTAAATCATCCTTAATATATTCCATGTATAACATGAATGAATCACATCACTTCGAGGGGGCGGTAGTCCACACTTCCTCAAACATTGTTATCGTATTAACGCAAAATGAGAAGTAATAAATTTATGTGTTATAAAATAATTAATTAAGTATAAATACATAATAAATATAATCAATATCATATATAAATATATTTTCCATCATAATGGACACCATGATAGGTGGTAAAGGAAAAAATGAACAATCATCATTTCATGAGGTAGTAGTTCACTATACACAGAAATAGTATGTTTGTTACCAATTAGATGGAGTTGAGTGTAAGTTTAGGTGGAAATAATAACATAAAAACATCATCATATATTTATGATATTTTTTTTATTTAATCACGGAATAAGAATATTATAGAGAGTGGAGAAGCTATTGAATGAAAAGAGATCACTGAAAATGTTGCCTTAAAATCAGGTAACTCCTTTTGGTTTACACTAAAGGGATTCCTTGGAAGTATTTATGCCCAAATAGTGGCATAAAAGGTCAATTTTAGAGATTTTGGGAAGATATTTATGCATTTATTGTTCAAAATTAAGTGGTTTGAGAGGTGTGAGGAATGGGGATAAGTGGTGGCCTTTTATAGTAGAGGAGGAGTTTCACTCTTATAACATTTTGACAAAGGAATTATCCCCAAGTTTTACATATTGAAGTAGATAAAATAATGTACCCAATTTAATATAAGGTATTATAGTGTTTAAATATGTCCATGAAATTTAATTTTTACAACTGTATAAGTCATTTGGGCCCATAATAATGAGGTTTAGTCCCCTTTTAAGCTAAATTTTACCTTGATATTTGTAATTAATTTTAATTAATTTCAATACTAGTTTTGTTCAAAAACTAAGTTGAAATTATTTTAAATTATAATTTTTGGGAATTAAAAATATATAATCCATTTTTTCAAATTCTAATCACATAATTTGTAGAAATTAATTTAAATTTAATCCTACAATCGGGATAACAAAGTGGGTTTTTAAGGTAAAAATGTCCAAAAGTTAGCTATATTTTTATAGTCATTTTCAAAGTGAAGTTGATTCCAATAACCTAAATTGGATTAATTGAAAAAAAATATTATTTAATTAATATTTAAAACTAATAAAAAAACATAATGTCACCTTATAATTAATTTTTATGAAAAAACAGTTTTGAACAAAAATTATGTATTTTCCATTAATCATTAAAACATTAATCTTCACAAAAAACAAAAATTTACCTTAAGATAATTTTATGTATATATTATAAATAATAAGTTTATTTTTGACCTATTAAATTTATAAAATTTTCAAAAATTGGATTTAAAATTGGTTCTCCATCAAAAGCCAGGAAAACTACATTTAATAAAAAAATATAGTATTTCATGTGTTAAATTGGGTTTGTTCTTATCTTATGCCTATATAAAATATATTAGATGAGTATAAAAAAATTTTATTAGATATATAATATATATATCACATTAATATCACTCAATAAATTGAATTTATTTAATTTATTATCGTAAAACATCTTTGTTATCATAAAAATAATAATAATTTTCTATGTATTCAATAAGTTCTTATATTCATTTATAATTATTTTGTAACATAAGAATTAATTTTATATTTTGGTTAACCATTTTATTTCATAATATAGTTAATTATATTAATAACTGATAATTTAATGGCTAGGTTAAGTCTTATTAAAGTAAATAATAATATTTTAATAATATATTATTGTTTAGTTAAAACTTAGTCTTGTGTGTAGTGTAAGATTTTGAATAAAGTCTCTCTTGCATGTAACACACACTAACTTGGTATTTCATAAAGTTAAAAATATAGAATATATAAAATCTATTTAAAATAGTAAATATATTTTATGTGCTTGGTGTCGTGTTTCATGCACGTTATTGAATATAAGGTTCTTACTTTACAATTTTTGGGTGTTAAATTCTACCCACCTTAAATAAATTGAATCCTCGCAATTTAAACTTGATATCTATGATATAAAAATTGAAAATAAACTATTCTTGAAAGAACCACGTCGTAAAAAGGGTTAATACCACATATTCTTAATAATAGAGAAAGAAAAGTACAACGATCACATAACTAGGTTCCCTAGTAGGAGAAGAAGGTGGTAAATGGAAACATGGATATGGAAGAAAAAATACAAAATTAAAGTTATTAGGGAGTGTTTTAGAGAACATGTCTAGATGAAAGTTTTTTACCACAAACCCATAAATCATAGGTATGAATAATGTTCATCGATATCATAAACAATGATGATAATATGATAACATTTTTTTCTCAAGACACTTTTTTCCTATACTTGAAGAATTCTATAAATCTATAAGAATATAAGTAAATATACATTTTAATAAGTACAATATTATCCTTTGGTTGTTCCTTGAACTACTTATAATTTTATTCTTATATGGTGAATAATTACAATAATCTTTAAAACCGTGTCCAAATATTAACTTAAACTATTTTATAAATGGTTAATTTTTATAAAATATTATGATTCAATAATTTAGAAATAATGAAATTGAATTTACAAAATAAACTTATAATTATCCATTATCAAACTTGAATCAAATTTAAATTTTCACATTAAGAACATGTGAATAACTTCATCATGTATCCTCTTGAAATATGGTAATAAATTGAATTACAATAAAACATTATTGGAAACCTGTATTCTTCATTATTCATAATGTAAGAAACGTGTTATTGGATATATTCCTTCAATCCAATAGTGTTTTAAATGCCATAAATGATAGCATAGACCACTTATTGAAAATTTATTAATTATTTCCAAGGTATCCAAGGTATTGGATATATTCCTTCAATCCAATAGTGTTGTATTTCCCTTAATCATGTGTTTTATGAAAAAAATTACTTTCTACTGAATAATGTTTCTTAGTACCATTCACCATATAATATAAATTCCTTAACGAAAAAGTATTACGGTAAAATCATCGTATATTTCATAATTCTTAGGACTAGAACATTGTTGATAAAATATTCAAATGACATAATTCAGGAATAGGCATATTAGTCATTTCTCTTAATCTGGAGTACTAGCATAACGTTCTCATTATCCAATATCATTATTTGGTGTATATTACTTTGATTCTTAAGACATTGATTTGGATAGTGTCCCATCTCTTTATAGTTGAATAATTTCACATTGGGAAACTTTTTATTACCCTTTCAATAAAAATCATGGTGGCCATTCCTTCCACACTTATAAAAAAACTCTCATTCACTTCAAGATTTTACTAGGGTGATTCTTTCCGCAGTTATCATATGTGGTAAAATCCTTCTTTCCCTTCTTCCCTGTATCCATATTTTTCTCTACCATCCTCTTCTTCTCTTTCTTCCCTTTAAAGCCATAGGACTTGTAGAATTTTTTTCCTATATCATTAACACATGATACTATTTCTTCATATGAATATAATAATTGGGACACTACTTACCTTCAAAATGTTGTCTTAAGACCATAAAATATATGACCCTTATAACTCTTTGGATCACATGAATTTGTAGAGTTAACATTCCTTCTTTTAGGTTTCATTTCTAAACAGTGGAATATAATGGATTAAATCATAAAATGATTTATAATTTAAAATATTGTATAACACTAAACATAAATAAATCATAAATATTTGAATCATAAACTTATGTATATTTGGGGAATCATTACTTTTAAATTCTTCATAATAGTATGTAAATAAAATGTGAACTGCCCTAAGAATATCCCTTAGGAGTGTCAAACTAGGTGCGTAATAAGTCATGTTATCATATACCAAGTTACTTTGAGTCATGCTCTAAACACCTTGTTAGAGTTATCACTCATAGGTACATTTTTTCCAAAATGACATCCACTTGTAGTATCCAGAGAGGGATGTATTGCTTGGAACACCCACATAATATCTACCTTACAATAATTATAGGATGTTCTTCTATACTAATCCTCAAAGACTATATTAAGGTTTTTCTCTCTAATATACATTTTCTAAATCTTGTTTTCAATGTTTCTGTTAAACTTCTTTTGATACCAATAATAACTCCCCGACCTTAGATGCCTCGAGCCAGCGCATTATTTTTTTACATTGGAATGATTACAAGGAATAAAATCTATAAGTACTTATCAGTTTAGCAGTCTTGTAAAGCCAGATTACATATATTATACCCATAATAAATTGGTAAATATAAAATAGAAACATTATACATAATAAAAATAAATAAACAACATCCTTGAATTCTTATTCAAAGATTTATTCTTCATAACCTGGGGAAAGGAAACATTATAAGGGTGACCTCAAATGCTCATTAAGGATAAATAAAGAGGAAGAAATAATGAATAAATAGTAATAAATTAACATGTTATGGTAAATAACAAATAACACATTACATTAAAATAACTAGATAAGGTAATATCAATATGAAAAGGTTATAAACTAAAACTTGTGCCATCTAAATCAATAAACTGTGAATGAAATATATCCATAGATATGTCGATAAAAACTCTCATGGATGAATAATAACTGAATATAAATGAGGGAAATTCTTAATTATTGGACACCATGTTTCCTAGGTACATGGTACCTTAACTTTCAAGACCTTTCACAAGAATATTAAAATCATATCAAGTAAAAACCCATCTGATTTGGCCAAATTATTCATCTCATGAGACTATCAATGCATCGAGGGGTTATCTATAACCTGGCCCCACCCATATCGTACAAGTACAAAAAAAATTCTTCATATATAAAATTATCAATTTTATTTATAAAATACCTATATTAAATAAATAATACGAATTTATTGATAATACCTCATAGGAAGATAGGTAACAATTAGTCTTGTTCACATTAAAACATTCTTGAGGAAAAATAATCTTCCAACATTCCAAAGTGTCCCATAACACTTTAAAAAATTTAAATAATAATTCTCCATAAATTAAATGAAACATATAATATCATGATAATGATTATATTCATGATATATTATTTTAAAGTTCCTTATTTAAACCAAATAAAAGTTAATCGATGCATAACAAAAATAAGTCTCAATGGACTATAAATTGAGATGACATCTCTTACCTTAAACTTCCTTTTGTTGTGTTGTCATTATCCTCATGAATAATTATTTAAAATATGTTAATAAATTATACCATAACCATACTAATGTTTATAATATCACGTATTAAATTATTAAAATATTTTATTACCCTTTTATTAACAATCTTTCATTATTCTAACCATTTCAGGTGTTAATTGCCTAGTTTTCTCAAGTATGTTTTGACTTGTTAATTCTTCTTTATATTTATTATATCATGATTTAATAGCCTAAAAAATTTAAACGATGAATTAATTATATTATATATTCAGTAATATGTATTTATAATAGTCCATAATATTTGTATATAATAAATGAAGTGCATCATTCATGAAGACGGTAGGTCGTATATGCGCATGAATGAAAATTTCATTTGTTTTTCTTTTAAAATAATGAAAATAAAATGATAAAAATGTATATTATAATTAAAGTATCATATATATTTTATATGTTTTAAATTTTTTATTAAAATAACCTTTAATATGTTCCATGTATAGCATGAATGAATCATGTCACTTCGAGGGGGCGATAGTCCACACTTCCTCAAACGATGTTATCGTATTAACAAAAAATGGTAAGTATTAAAGTTATGTGTTAAAAAGTATTAAATATGGATAAATACATAATAAATATCATACATATCATATATAATCAGAGTTTCAATCCTAATGTCCACCATGCGAGGTGGTAAAGGGAAAATGAGAAATCATCGTTTCGTGAGGCAGTTGTTTACCGTACACAGAAATAGTATGTTCGTTACACATTAGATGAAGGTGTGTGTAATTGTATATATAAATAATAACATAAAAACGTACTGGTATATTTAGGATACTTTTTTATGTAATCATCAAATAATAATAGTACAATGATTGTAGAAGAAGATGAATGAAAAGAGATCGTTGGAAAGCGTTACCTTAAAATCGGGCAACGCCTTTTGGTTTATACCAATTGGATTCCTTGGAAGTATTTATTTAAAAAATTATAATTCAAGGCCTAGGGTTAGTATTTTGGGATGTTATTTGGTCATATATTGGTATAACATAAGTGTTTCAAAAGGTGTGAGGAAGGGGAGAAGTGGTGGACTTTAATAGTGGAGGAGTGTTACTCTTGTAATATTTTGAAAAAGGAATTATCACCACATTTCTCATGTTGAATATGGATCCAATAATGGAAACAATTATAGTAAATGGATTATAGGGTATAAATATTTCCAAAATATGACCTTTGGACAAGTTTCTAAGTCATTTTCTCCCTTAATAAAGAGGTTTAATCCCTTGTTTAGCTTAATTTTACCTTAAAAATTACAATTAATTTTAATTACTTTCACAAATATTTTTCATAAAAATATAAGTTAAACTAATTAGATATTATAAATTATTCTAATTCCAAATATAGAATCTTATTTTTCCAAATTCTTATCATATAATTTGAAGAAATTAATTTAAATTTAATCCCATAGTCAGGATAATAAGGCGGGTTTTTCAGATAAAAAAATCCAAAGGTTTTCTATGTTTTTATGGTCAGTTTTGAAGTAAAATTGATCAAAATGGCCTAAATTTGATTAATTTATAAAAATATTATGTATTTAAACTTTAAAACTAATCTAAAAAATAATTCATCCCAATAAATAATTTTGATGAAAAAGCAGTTTTGAGCTAAAATTCGGTATTTTTAACTATTCATGAACAAATAAATCTTCATAGAAAAATAACAAAATTTCACCCTAAGATATCATTTATGTTCGATTACAAATAAGAATTTTATTTTTACATATTAAATTTAATAAAGTTTCAAAAAAAAATTATTTAAAATGTGTTCTCTATCAAAATGAAGCAAAACTACTTTTCATAAAAAGATAGTATTTCATGTGTAATATTTGGTTTGTTCTTATCTTATGCCTATCTAAAATATATTAGATGAGTGTTAAAAATAGTTTTCAGATATATAATATATATATCACATTAATATCACTCTATAATTTTAATTAATTTAATTTTTTAGGGTAAAATATCATTATGATCATAAAAATAATAATAATTTTCTATATATTAAATCGGTTATTATATTCATTTATAATTAGTTTGTAACCTATGAATTCAATTTATATTTGTGTGAACCATGTATTTTTATAATATAGTTAATTATATTCATAATCACTAATTTAATGTCTAGGTTAACTCTTATTATATTTAATAATAATATGTTGATAATATATTATTGTTCGGTTAAAATGTGGTCTTGCGTGTAATGTAAGCTTTTGAAGAAATTATCTCTTGCATGTAATGCACACTAACTTGGTTTTTCATGAATTTTCAAATATATAATATATAAAATATATTTAAAATAGTAAATTTGTTTTAAATGATCAGGGTATTATATCCCCTTACGTGCTTGACATCGTGTGTCGTGCATGTTATCTAATATACGGTTATTACTTTTGAATTTTGGGGTGTTACACATATCACATTAAATTGAAATATGGGTATGAAAACATTAGTTAAAAAATAAAAGGAACTCTCTTATATTCCATTTATCTTCTAAAACTGCATAGGTTTACTTGGGGATGTACATGAGAGGAGGCTAAGGTAAAAATCCTAGAAAGGTAATAATCAAAGCATAACAAGATGAAAGTAATACATGTTATTCAATGGGTATATAAAGGTAATATAAAATGGGTGAGAATCATATATATGACCATCTAATAATGATATAATATTATAACATCCAAAAAACATAGAAATGAGGAAACAATATAAAACATGACATCATAATCATAAGTCAGGGATAACCACTGAGACATCATAATTAAGAGTGATTAGGATAACCTATCATTCACCATAAATGTAATATCATTAGATAAAAACATTACTCAATTCATTGGAGGTATATATAATTCTTGGATCACCTGTAATATTCATATCATGTACATGCATTTGTTCACCACAAAGATTATACAACATAATAATTACTATCATCACTTTTAACGAAACAATTAAGGAATGAGGATTACAAAAATATATGCCCCAAATCAATGAATTATAGGTACAAATAAGTGAATTCCCTTGAGTGGGAATAGGGATAAGTTTTCATTAAAAAAACGTTTGGAATGGAAAATCACAAGATAATTTTGGCAGCATAATGGGTGTACATAAAGGTTTATAGAAGAGGTGGACAAGAGTTAATGGTGGTATCAAATTACATGGGAATCATAAGGATGGTAAAGGTATGTATAAAAACACATTACATCATGGATAATTGGAAATAAAATTTTTTAATAAAAATAAAAGGAAAGAGTTCCTCACCTTTAGAGATTGATTCTAAAAGAATAGTAGGGTAATCTTAAGAGCTTGATAATTCCTTCAGATAGATTTATAGGGGGATAAGTAGAATAACTTTGTGATAAATGTCTTTTGAGAGAATAGGAGTGGGAGGATGGGTATGTATTTATTGAAAAATAGGAGAGGATAATTTATTGATGTCTAAACATATATTTTTTACTCTATATGATAAAATAATAAAAACTAAAAACCATCCAATGGTTTCTAAAAAAGAAGAATGGATTCAAATATTTTATAAATCATGAACTTAAATCCTTAAAATAAAACCCTTAGTGATGTGTAAGTGATCCATATCAATAAATAATTTATTTTAATATCATAAAATACAATATAGGGTTTAGAGGATCCATTAAGAGTTTATCAAATTAATAAAATAACTTCGAAAATACATTATTTTAAAGGGGAATCATATATTTGGTCATGGATTCCTTTTATGGATTTATTACATCACTTTTGGGACCTTATGATGTCATAATACAAACAATATATTTATAATGTATTTAATTTTTACCCAACAATTCGATTGTCGCATAAAATTATAAAAACTCACCATTAGATAATTTCACCAATCTCAGTTAAAAAAATATTTACTTTAGAAAAATTATTTGACAAATATAATAGTTTTAAATTTTAAATAAAAATCCATATTTACTAAAATATACTAGTTTTATGATATTAACCACTTTATGACCCTTATAAAAATTACATTGGGATTCATTAAATTATATTATCATTTATATTTAAATAATTATTATTGAAAAATAATATTTTGTATAAAAATTATTTATTTCATAAATTACTGAATTTATCAAAAGATTTTTTATATTTGAAACTATATATTTTTAAAAAATAAAATTTTGATTTCTTAGTGTCAAAATCAAATTTTTATCAAAAAAAATATATAATAATTGATAAATTAATAATTAGAAGGGTCAAATATAATCATTATTTTATTAAAAAAATATAATTTCCATATTACTAGGGTCTAGATACATAACCCATTATTACACATGAGTATTCCTTATGGCTAATGTGTGCGATAGTGGTTCTTTCATGGGGTGGTTTAATGAACATGGTCTGGGTCATGATTATAATAAACCTTAAACCCTCTCATAAATGGTTTTATTCATGATTTTGTTGTTTAATTTCATCTTGGGATTGGTCAAGGGTAAATGATTCCATATCCCTCAAAATACCTGATAATTGAGATTCATAATGTACGATCCTACTGTTCGAGGCCATCTCTTCTTCTATATATGTCAATTTGACTTTAATATAAACCTTAATATATATTAATATAAATAGTCATTATATAAAGGATATATTATGAATAGATAATATGATTAATGGTATTTCAAATCCAATAGGCTATATCGGTTTAAAATAACCAATGTAGGGATTGTGTCTTATATAACTATATGGAATTTACTCAGTCAAAATAGGATTTTATATATAAACGTTTAGTTCATTACATTCTTCCCCATTTAGAAAATTAAACCTTGAAATTTTATTTAATAGACTAAAATATATTAGCATAATTTTATTATATTTTATCTTCTAGTTATAAATTTGCTTCATTAAACTTGTGGTTTCACCACAACACTTCGACCATGTTAGTTGTCTTATTTCATAGAACATTGTATCTATGGTCTAATATCTTCACCATCTACTCCTCATATGAATGATTATTCATTTAGGGTACCACATTTAGATTTAGTACTTGTGGGGAGTTTGGTATGTATCCCCCAAGAGGGATATGTGGAACACATCATGTACTTGAGATATGTTATATGGGAGTGAAGGTTGATAGGTCATAACTATGATATGGTCAAAAATCTAAAAGAGGCTTATGTATATTGTATTAATATTTCCCTTCTTCCAAAACCTCATGACATTCTTCCGTGGTGATATATGAAGGAATAAATAATATCCAAACTTAAAATTGAGATCTCGTTGATGAATTCATGAATATATTTTCTGTTGACTTTTCACATATTTCATATGATGCTAAATGGTTTGAACCTTCTATATCAGATCTTGGATAAGATCTTATCTCATTAGATTCTGCTCTATACCTTCATCCCAGCATGTTGGAGTACGGCATCTCTTCCCATAGTTATCCTTATAAGTTTCCATTTGAATATTAGAATGCATGTTTTTGTAATATGTGAACACCACTAGGGGAATGTGTTGATCCCAATAACCTCAGAAATCCATTTAACAAGATCTCAGTATACCCTATAGTGTTTGAATGGTTCTTTAAGACTGATCATCTCACTACTACAAAACTAAACTTTAACAACATTGGCCATTATTAGCTTAAGAAAAAAGTGGTGATAAAGAAACCCTTTATCAGTGCTAAAACAAGAACTGATAAAGGGTCCCTTTTATCAGCGCTTTTTTCTAGCACTGATAAATGGAACCCTTTATCATCACATTTTTTAGCACTGATAAAAGGTAACCTTTATCATCACCTTTTTTTAGCACCGATAAAGGTTTTCCTTTATTAGCGCTTTATGTTTATCAATAATAAAGGAAACCCTTTATCAGTAGTTTATTTTTAGTGCCCATAAATCAATCCTTTATCAGTTCTTTTTTTGAACCGATAAAATTTTGAATAAAATGAAATAATGGAATAAATGAAAAATAAAAATGATTTTATTAAAATAATATTTAAAATTTTATTAATTAAATAATTATTGATAAAAATTAATAAATTCATTATACTATATATAATTTATAAATATTATAGGTTAAATATATTGAAATATGTAAATAAAAATTTAAAAAATAAAAAGTAAAAATAAGTAAATTGAGAAAGATATTAGACATTTTATTAATTAAATAATTATTAATAATGTTAATAAATAGTATATATTAAATATATAGATATATATGAATGTATATAAATATTATTTATAAAATAAAAAATTCATTTATTCTTTACATTAAATATTAATATATATATTGAATAATGGTTTATAATTAAAAATTAATATGAATTAAAAATACTGACTAATTGCATCGAGTAATGGAAAAATTTGAATATCATTCGATTTTTCAATTTAACATAGATCAAATGTATATATCGATATCACATATACATAATTAATGTATTTTTATATACATATGCACACACACAAAAAAAATGGAATTTAATCAATTTATATTATTTATTTTATATTTATTTATTTACTATGTTTTAATATTTTCAATATATATTCATATTTTTTTCAATATATATCAATTTTTTAATGATTTATATTAATAATATTTATCTAAATTTTTAATATTATTCTCATTTTTAATTATTAAATTCTACTCATTTTTAATATACATGCTCTTAAGATTAAATATTCATTAATAATGTTAAAAATATATTTGTAAAAAATATTTATAAATAAATATATTTAAAAATGTATTTTTGTAATTTTAAAACATTTATAATTATAAATAAATAAACAATATTTGTTTAAAAGGTATTTTAATATTTATAAATAAATAATTATAAAATTATAATAAATTTATTTAAATAATGAATATATTTACTATATATATATAATTATATAAATATATTAATGATAAAAAAATATTTTTTTAAAAAATATTTGTATAATTATAAATAAATAATTTTATATTACAATAATTATTAAATTATTTTTTTATAAAAAGTATTATTATAAGTATTATATTTATATATAATTATTATAGTTTTTTTAAAAAATTATTATTTTTTAAAGTATTATAAGTATTTATTAGTGCTAAAACCTTAGAACTGATAAAGATTGATTTTATAAATACTTTCTTAATGCTGATAAAGAACCATTTTATCAGTTCTTATCAACATACTGCTGATAAAAGGTATCTTTATCAGCATTTTTTTGGAAGTACTGATAAAAGTGTCTCGATCAATTTTAAGAACCCTAACCATCATGAACCAGTTCATGATATCTGATGCTCTCTTCATAAGTAACTTTCTGCTGGCACTCCTGATTTTTTAATCCAAGATAGAAATTTATGCTAGAATCAAGGCTCTAACTATTTCAAGGCTCGAATCCAAGGCTCGAGCGATTCAAGGGTGGAACGAAACTATGGCTCAAATGAAATCTATGTTTTTTGATATCTCAAATTTCCCTCAGCTATCCACTGAACCTTCTCATCCCACATCCATGTATCCCAACAAGTCCAGTTGCACTATCCTATAATAAAACAACTCAAAATTCATTTTTCTATATATATTGAAGTATCATCTTTCTCGATAGCATGTGGCCCTCCATGAGGCAACATTGGTATTGTACGACTTGAAATATATCAAAACTTGTGTTGTTTTACGTTGTTTTGAGGTATAATAGGCTACCAATACCTATATTCCATGACTTATACCTCTTTATAATCGTCAACTTTTGAAAATATCATCCATATAGTGTTTGGTGTTCGCAGTGGTTTGTAATATTCAATTGAAAATCACTTAGGAACCTATTTTTCATATTTTTATTGATAAATTAATATGATATGATTTCCTTGATTTGCCTATAAACCAAGAAAAATGTTTCACCAATCATAGACATCTCAATATAATACCTCATATGATCCACACACAAAATTGCAGTGTGTTTTTTCCAATCCTCAAATATTTTGACTTCGGCATATATGAGTACCAACATCCTTTGATCATTATCCTTATTGATGAAGAGGGTTTGATCAACTATACCTTAGTAAAAACCAAGATTTCTTAGGTATTAATATAATCTTAAATACCAGATCCTTGGTGATTTCTTTATATTATACAAATAATTCTTTAACTGTCATACCTTTATCTCATTTTCATTCATAATAAACCCATCTGTTTTTTTAATGTATACTCCCCTTAAGAACTTCATTGAGGAACATAGATTTGTCATCCATTTGGTATACATTTAAATACATTTTCACTGAAATACAAAAAAAAATAAAATGTTTTCCAATCAGGATATGATGGAAAATTAATGATAAATATAGATTCCATTGATCTAGGATTTACCCTTGCACAGAGTCCATTCTTTATTTTGAGAAAATTTTCCATAGTCAATGAGTTTATCACTGGAAACTCACTTGGTACAGATAACATTTCTATCTTCCAGCCTTGGAATAATTTACCATGTCACGTTGTTATAATTTGGATCAATATATTCATACATAGATTTGATCCAATTATCATCATTTTCACCCTATCCAAATGATTTAGGCTCTACTTGTGAAAAAAGGAGGCTTTTGTAGAGTCTTACTCCTTCAAGTTTTCACTGAAACCTTATAATCAAAAATGAAATTGTATTCACTAATTTCAACCTTGATCGTGTTTCTTGTAGTTGATAAAAATATATCCATATTTTAAATGATAACCCACTCATTAATACTTCTTAAAAATGAATTCATTTATTTCATCACGCATCTAATAAAAACTATATATGTTTTACTTTAATCCATCTAAAAACATATAATTATTTAATATTTTCTTTTTGGTTCCACCCTTATGAATCTCTAATTACCATCCACTTAATTCCCAAAAATGGGAGGCATTACCACTTTTAGATAACACAATGTATTACAATTTTCATCCTCATCTGTTGCATCTCCCAAAATGTTTTTATTCCAATTTGTTGCTTGGGACTCATCCCCCATCTCTTTTATGTTTCTTGTACAACTCTGATTAATAGTCATCATATGGATGACTACTGCTTTGCTTTTTTCAAGAAACATAAGGGTATGTCCACAAGAGATGGAGGATGAGTTTTAAACAACAAAATGCAATGATAACTATTAAGAAGATGAGATAATTAGGATGAAAATTGTCTATAACTTTCACCTTTGGGTTTATTCATAGGATAAAATCTACCATAGTGAAGTAATTATTTTCTAAAAATCAATTACCCATTTTATTCAAAGCATACTAAAATTATTTGAAACAATAAAATGTTGTGTTTCCCATATTATATTTATCTATAACTTTCACCTTTGATAGTGGATATCTTATGCGTATTTATTAATTTATTATAAAAAATTGATATTTTTGGAACCAGTTAGGATATATTTACTTTCTCTCAAATGATTCAATGCTTCAATCCAATGTATCTAATTTTTTCCTCACTCTACTCGCTCATTTATTGATTATTTGGATATATCTATATGCATTTTTTATTATCATTATTTATTTACCATTAGCATATCCCTGTGGTCAAAAATTCATTATCTATAAAATCATTATCCATAAAATTAATGTATTGTTTCATATTTATGTTTAATTTATTTATTTTTAGTATTACTTGTATAATAATTATTTTCATGTACAAGTGGATTCTTTTATTTGATTTAGGTTGGTTTGTTCAATGATTCACATAATCGTAAGGTATTAGACTCCAATCCTATAACTTAGATAATGATAACAAGGAAATGCATCAAGAATGAATACAACCATTAGGGAAAGGTGAATTCTTACTACTTATTTAATTAATTTTTCCATCATTTTATCCACTATTTATAAGTTAAATTCATTATCATTTTTATCTAATACTTATTTTGTTTTTTTTACAGATCTTTTGGGAAGTAATATTTTTCTTTCATCTATCTACAAGAAGCCACAAAAAAAGATAAAATGATTCTTTCTTCCAATGTAACCACATATTCCATTTTCATTGACTTTCTTTATCGAACTTTTGGCACTGCATATTGATTTGATGTTGTTAGCTAAAAATTGTTTCTTTTTGTTGAAATTTGGAATAGTAAGGAAGATGATGTATCCTTTTTGGTGATTCTCATGATATAATAGGCACATGATATTCATCTTCTCTTATTAGTTTCAACAGTGAGAATGGTTTTTCAGAAAATAACATCGAGTCAATATGCAGTCTGGGAAGTTTAACATAGAACGAAAATGGAAATGTGGTTAAATTGAAATTTATCATTTTTATAATACTTTTTTACATGTAGGAATCAACTTCAACTCAATCCAACACATGTTGTGAGTGGTTTGACTCCAAGTGCATCTTTTTATTTAAATTTTTCATTAATTTTAGTAAAAATGAAAACTGACATACTCAAAACTGAGAAAAAAATTTCTTATTATTTTTATACTTTATTTAAATAATCCATAAGTCATATTGGACATATAGGAATTATCTTCCCCTCAATTTGACACATAGTGTGACCACTATGTCTTAATATGCCTTCTATCCATTTAAAATCAATAGTTTAGTTTAAAAAATTTAACTCACTGAAAACAAATAAAATGCAGTCATATTTTATTGATAATTTATGAAATTTATTCATAAGTAATTATTAATGTATAGGAATTTGTATCATTTCAAACTGATATATGATGTGACCATTATTGGTCAATGTGTGTGTTTCTAGTTTAAAATGGAATTTTATTAAAAAAACAAGTGACGTTCTCAAAACTGAGAAAATGTATTTGTATTATTTTTATACTTTAAGAAAATAATCCATATTTCATTTGTCAAATTTATTAATCATCTTCACCTCAATATAATTCATAGTTTGACCGATATGACTCAAAGTGCATCTTTTTATTTAAAATTGACATCAATTTTAGTGAAACTAAAAAATGACCTACTCAAAATTGATCAAATGCATTCATATTGTTTTGATACTTTATGAAAAATATACATAAGTCATTTTTAACATTTATGAATAATCCTAACCTTTATATAACGCATGATATTACTGTTATGACTCCAAGTGTGTCTTTTTTTAAAAAATTGACGCTAATTTTAGTAATAATCACAACTGGCCTACTCAAAATTGATAAAATGCATTTGTGTTCTTTTTATACTTTATAAAAATGATAAAAATTAATTTTTTATGTGTATGAATCATTCTCACTTAAATATGATACATGATGTTCCTGGTACGACTCAATGTGTTTGTTATCAGTTTAAAATCGATAGTTTAGTTCAAAAAATTCCACTCACTAAAAAATGATCAAACATGCTCATATTTTGTTGATTATTTATGAAATTGATTAAGAAGTAATTTTTGACATTTATGAATTGGTATCACATTAAAACAATACAATATTTTATCGGTATGAGTCAAAGTGTGTGTTTCCATTTTAAAATGGCATTATAGTAAAAAAGACAATTGATGTACTCAAAACTGAGTAAATGAATTCAGAATGTTTTGATACATTATAAAAACAATATATAATTCATTTAGGACATGTAGTAATGAGACGTATATCAATATGATTCATGATGTGACTAATATGACTCCAAGTGCATCTTTTTATTTAAAATTGACATCAATTTTAGTAAAAAGGACAACTGGCCTACTCAAAACCAAGCAAACACATTTGGATTATTTTTATAATTTATGAAAATGATATATAAGTCACTTTTGATGTATATGAATTAGTAAAACCTCAATCTGATACATAATGTGTCCATTATGAATCAATGTGAACATTATCAGTTTAAAATCAACATTTTAGTTTAAAAAGTGTCACTCACGGAAAACTGAGAAAACACACTCATATTGTCTTTATAATTTCGTAAAACAATTCATAATTCATTTTTTTCATGTAGTAATTGTAATCACATCAAAACAAAACAATATGTGTCTTTTTAGAGTAAAAGTGTGTTTTTCTTTTTTAAAATGAAATTTTAGTAAAAAACACAAGCGATATACTCAAAACCAAGAAAACACGTTCAGATTATTTTTATTATTTAAAAAAACAATCCAAAAGTCATTTGAGATGTTTAAAAATCATCCACACCTCAATTTTATGTATGTGTGACCAATATGTCTCCAAATGTGCCTTTTCAATACATAAGTGTCATTTTAGTTTAAAAAACACATCACATCACCAAAACTAGGAAAATGAGACTATATTGTTTTCTCGTCATTATTTATTCTATTAATTAATTAATTACCTTATTATATTTATCTTATACTTATTTAGTTAATTTTCACAGATATAATGCTTGAAGACAAACAAGAAACGGTGTGATGTGAAAAAATCAACTACAACTCAATCTGATACATAAAGTTCCTTGCATGAGTCAAAGTTTTGTTAAAAATTAACACTTTATATTAATTTATTTCATTATATTATTACCCACATAATAATTTATTTCTTATGCATATGATTTTTTTACCTGAGTAGGGGTTAGGATCAAAATACAGAGGAAGACTATTTTTTTAATATATGTAATAATATATACTTATGTAATTGAATAAACCAATGTTTGAAATGTCTATAATAGAGTGTTTTTTCTGGTATTTGTATTGTGAATTTTATTTCATTTAAATTATGTATTCGTACTTGATTTTTCTGATTTTTTTTTGTGTTTTCTGTGTTGCGGTGTGATGTTACAGTACATTGCAGTATTCCCCTTTATTAGTGCTAATAAAAGACCTGGTTTTTTAATCTCGCTCCAGTAGTCAGTGCTTCTCTAGCACTGATAAAGGCCATTTTTAGCACTGTTAAATGCCTATTTTTTATTAGTGTTTGTATGAGGGTGGTAAGTAGTATGAAAACTCGTCTCTGTATCCAATTATTGTAGAGGGATTCTCTAGAACCACAAGAAAAGCCTCATATCTCAATCAAATACAATAGATAGTGGAAATTCATATAGTATTACAACTTCCCATATTTATATCTCGAAGAGTTCGTCAAGATATAAATATTCCTTGATAGAAATTAAATGTGATGACTTTTTAAGGTTATTGACTACCACTCAGATAGCGTTATTACCTTTATATGTCCTTGGGAGTCCTATGATGAAATACATGGTTATGTTTTCTCATTTCTATACTACAATGGGAAATATTTTCATCATACCCTTAGACTTCTACCATTCGGCCTTAACTTATTGGAATACCAAGCATCGAGATACAAATTCAAGAATATCCCTCTTCATGTTATCCTAAAAAAATTACCTTATATCTCTATAAATATTTGTGCTTCTTTTATGAATAGGGAAAGAGGAGATGTTTGCGTCATCTAGAAGCTCCCTCTTCAGTTTTTATTTTTATAGCACACACATCCCAGTTTTAAACCTTGTAACTCTATATTTATATAAGTTTAACTCTGGAATGTACCATTCCTTTTTTTAAGCTCAATCTCAACTTCATGGGCATCCTTGATCCTCTCAAGAATCAATGGTTGAGAAGTTATTTGAGAAAGGTCAGATGAAGTTAATTTTTTGTTTCCCTAGTCCATCATTTTCATGTCTAATAATATTTTATCCCTTTCAATCCTCATCATGTATAGGGATGTGGGGTCCTTCATACTATGATAATATGCTACTTTATTTTAATTCCCATTATGGTAGTATATTGAACAATCATAATCCTTGATCAACTCCAACCTCCTTCATTGGCACATATTGAATCATTTTCTGTGAATATTTACTTGAGGTTTCTAATATTTAGATATATGTCACACTTCTCTCTGTAGATATAATTTCACCAAATATTCAACATGAATATCACTAAAGATAATTATATATCATGTTTTGAGTAGTTCATACCCTGGATATTTAATTGGAAGGAGGTATAGGCTATCACCTTTTCATCTTGCATAAGTACACAACCCAAGACCTTTTTCAACACATCACTGTGGATCAAAAATCCTTCCTGACTCGTGGGTAATGTGAGAATATGTGGCCTTATTAGACTCTTTTTTAACTCTTTAAATATCTTTTTTTCATCATTCCATAAAATCATCATCCACTTTTGATTCATCTTGGTCCATGGGATTGAAAATCATGAAACATTAATCAAAAATTGATTATATAACCCATCTAATACAAGGAAACTATGGATCTCCAGCACATATGTTGGTCTGGGCCATCCAAAAATTTCCTCTGTATTTTAATTATCCATAGATATCACTTGTTTTTATAACATTCCCCATGAATGTTATTTTCTCCATATAAAACATGCATTTACTATACTTTTCACACAACATTTCCATTCATAAGGTCATCTATAAAGCGTTCAAATTCTCCTCATGTTCTTCCTTAATTTTGGATTATATTATAATATCATCTATATATACAATCTAAAATTTATCCAAGTAATCCCTAATGACTATATTCATTAATTCCATAAATATTGAAGTAGAATTATTTAATCCGAATTTAATCACTATGAACGCATAGTTCATGTACCTTGTATGAAAAATATTCTTGGGAATATCATCTTTCATCACCTTCAGTTGATAATATCCCTAGCAAAGATACACCTTATAGAATTATTTTTATTCATGTAGATGAATAAAAAATTAATCAATACATCGAAAGGGATAATTTTTCTTTATTGTGATCTTGTTAAACTCATGATAATCAATTTAGAGGTGCATTGACCCATCCTCTTTATTGAGGAAGAGGACTGGTGCACCCCATGGTGAATCACCTGGGAATGTAAACCCATTATTCAGAATCTCCTACAGTTGGTTCTTAACCTCTTTAAGTTCAATACAATCCATTCTATATAGATTCTTGGATATTAGGAAATCTCTAGGTATAATATTGGTTGAGAAATCAGCCTCACGTCTTAGAGGAAGACTTAATAATTCATTAGGAAACCCATCAACAAATTCCCTCAAAATGGTCATGTCATCATGTATGATCTTTTCCTTAGTCCCAAATATTTATGCTTGATACACTTTCTCATAAGGTAATAATATCTATTATTGTGATGGTGACACCAAAGGAGATTTGTCCCCCTCCTTTCACTTATATATAATCAGAGGGTGATTCTCAATACAGAGCATGATTTACTTCCCTGAGAAATTTATGTTGGATCTATATAAATAATTTCAATACATACCTATAATTTCATTGAATTCTTCTCAAAGGATTACCATAAGGTTCTTTGGGAAGTTTATCCCACAAATATGGATAGGGGAGAAGTTATATAATTTGAATTTAATAATTTCCCCGTTTTTTATTGATACCTCCACTTCGATGCTTTAAGGTGGTGTTTTAATGGTTCTAATAAACTTGTGTGATATAAAAGAATACATAGAACCAGACTCAAATAGTGTGTTCTCTATTCTTAAATGAATAACTAGTGTACCTATAACCACATTATTTTCTGGTTCCACCTTAATAGTTTTGATGGAAGAAACTCACCCTTTCTCTCAAGGACATGGAGGTTGTTAGCATCGATTATCGTCAAGAACCCTTGTATAGTGCATTGATTCACATAGTGTACTTATTCTTTTTCATTGAAACATTGGACAATCCGATGAGGGTTGACTGGAGCATTATTTTCTTCCTTAAAATTGGTGGGTTTATCTTAACATCATTTTTTACTTATGTTCCCTTCCTTACCACACCTAAAGCATTTCATTTTCCCCTTAAGGGAATTTTTTGGATACTTCTTCTTGCACTTTTTAAAAGTGGGTTGTAGGAATTTATTCCCCCTATAATATTTCTCCATTTTAGCACTAGAATTAAAATCCATTCTCTGTATTCAATCTCTAGACCTATGAAACCCTTGGGATTCTTTTATCCCTATTTTTACTATGAGGGAACATCATAAAATTTCTTTATAGAATTCAATGTCTCAAATCAAAAAATATTTTTATAGACTTGACATTATCCCACCAAACAAGAGGTAAATTTCCATTCATGGGAAATGAAAAATTCTTAGGTGTATCATGAAAGTATTTTAAATTTCACCTCATACACCCTAATAAATTCATTTTTTTTTACTTATTGATAATGAAATCCCTTCCCATTTTTACTCAAAGAGAGTTAGGAAAATATTTATTGAAAAAAATTACATAATTCATTCCACTCCATCAATTTGATCTCTTCTTAGAGCATCTTATTTTTTATCAACTTCCATCATTGATTAGATTCTCCCTTTATATAATCAACATCAAGAAAAACCTTCTTTTAATTATATGATTTATGTATGGAGAATATATTTTCAATAGAGTTCATCCATTATTCCACAATTAATGGATGATAAAATCCACTAAAATTTGAAGGACTTTATCATATAAAGGCCTCAATTGAAACTTTCTATTTCATGGGAGGTATGAGTTTTCCCCTGGATTCAAGTTTCTATTTATAACATGAGTTAACTAAGAAAGTATTATCCTGAATTTCTTAACACCTACTCCCATCAGTTTGGGAATATCGTTTTGGACTTTACCATCACATTGGTTGTTTATGCAATTCAACCTTTTTCCAACCATTGACTAAAATAATTGGAGAATTACGGTTAATAATTTTAAAACTAATAAACACATAAAGGGAAACTATAAATATTGAATGCATAAATCATAAATAACATAAATCCCTTAACTTATGAATTTTTAGGTTCCAATCTAAGTTATCCATGGTCTATTTCCTAACATAAAATTTCATGGTCATTTTTTACCTTTATAATGGTTCCTAGAGATCTTATGAATTTACCAAATCATATCCTTTAGGAGTGTCAAACCAGGTGTGTATCAAGGACTTTTTGGTGTGAACCAAGTGAAAACTGAGTCAATTCCCAATGCATCTTTTCCCAAGTTATTACCACTAGGTTCAATTTTTCTAGAACCACGTCCACTTATAGTATCTTGATAGGAATTTTGTTGCTTATAAAGAACTTACTCTATACTTTACCAAAGTTTAGTCATGTTTTTTTTCAAATGTTTAGTATTATACTTAATTCTTTCACTAAGGTTTTCTAATCCTAGTACCCATTAATAACTATACCTTTTTTTATACCAACTATGAAAACACTTATCTTTAATACACCTTAATCCATGATTTATTGCATAAAGATACTCATAATACAATCCCAAAAGATTGTGATGCCTAGTATCTTTGTAAAATTATGTATATAGGACATTAACTTAAAACATGGGTATAAAAAAATTATTTAAGAACACAAAAACATGCCCTTATATTCTATCGATATTTTAAAACTATACAGGATAAATTGGGGATGTACATGATAAGGGAATAGTCAAATTATAACATGATAAAAGTAATACATGTTAGTCAAGTTTCATATCAAGTTAATAAAAAATTAGTGATAAAAATAATCATTATCATCAAATCATGGTATATTATTATAAAATCAAGGTAGTATAAGAATTTTTAAAAAACAAAGAAACATGGCATCATAAGCATATGTCAAGGCTAACCAATAAGACATCATAATATAGTGTGCTTAGGATAACCTCTCATGCACCATACCTATAATATCATTTGATAAAAACATTACCTAATGAATTTGAGTGCTATATAATTATGGGATCACCTATCACATTCATATCATGTACTTGAATTTTTGCACCACATAGATCATACAACATAAGAATGTATTTCATCTCTTTTAACCCCATGATTAATGAATGTGGGTTACATTCATTGAAGTCATAAATAAATGAAGGATATGTATAATAATTTGAGTACCATTGATTTTAAATGAAGATGGGTATTTAATACAAATATATTTGGAATGGAAAATCAATTGATAATTTTGGAATTATAATAGGTGTATATAAAGGTTTGTGGAATGGGTAAATTAGAGTGTAAAATGGTCTCTCATTACATGGGCATCAGAAACAGAGAAAAGGGAAATGTAAAAATACATTACAAAAAAAAATTGTAAATAAAAATTGATTAATATAAATAAAGTACTTGAAATAAAAATAGGAGAATAGAGTCCCTTTATAACACCCTGAGTTGTAAAAAAACATTGTGTTCGATAACATATACAACACGAAACACATAGATTAAACAACACGTGAAATATATTATTTAAATATCACCACTATAACATTGAAATTAAATTTTTAGATACAAATATTATTATCTAAATTATAGAAGGTATATGTTCTATACAATTATAAAATAAATTCATAGGTTACCAATTGGTCAGGAATAAAAATAATATCATTTTAAAATAAAAGAAATGTTTTTCTTAAAAACAATTTTTATACGTGCAGTGTGTTTCTACCAAACTAAATTAGATTAATCAATATTGTTGAACTACTTTAATGAAATTTTTATATTATATATTCAATAAAAAATTTTATAATTCATCTAATATTTTTTCTTTGCATGGAGTAAGAATAAATCAAATTTATGCATAAAAACTACATTTGCCTAAAAATGGTTTCATTAAATTTTGCGCACTTATTTCAAAATTAATATTTAAAATTATTAGAAAATTTATTTTTAAAAATTAACATAATTTTGGAAATATTAATTTCAAAATTATCAAAGGGTTAATTTTTGTAAATTTTCTGAAAATATGAGTTTTTAATGAGTAGTGAAAAATTTTGATTTTTATTGAAAAATGCCTTTTCGTTTAAAATTTTAAAGAATTAATTTTGTTTTAAATTTTATAAAAAGTAAAATTAGTTCATGTAAACTATATATAATCCAATTTAGGTCATTTTAATCAATTTTATGTTACATTTTGATATAAAAACTATTTATACTTAAGAAAACTTTTCTTTGGAAAACCAATTTTTTGACACATTTCTGGGTTTAATTTTAAATTAAATTATTCTACTTATGTGAATAGAATATAGTAAAATGGATTATATATTTTTAATAATCATAATTAATATTAGTTAATAAGGTAAAATTAGTTTTTTTCATAATGAATAGTGAAAACAATAAGTATTTAATTAACATGGTTAAGGTTAAAATGGGTTTGCTGAGGGATTAACCAAAATGATAAGTGTATGTTTTCCAATTTAAATTGTAAAAATTATATTATTTGGACATATTTTAACCTTATACTATACCACCTTATAATATAATTTCATTTTGAATCATTTTTATTGGTAATTAATTTATCATTTTCTATTCTTTTGGGAAATTTCCAAGTGGATTCCAAGGACTCCTCCCACACTTATAAAAGGGAACTTCTTATCCTAACTTATTCACACCACTCAATACATATAGAAAAATAAAACCCTTCCAAAATATATCTCCAATATAATATTCAAAATTATAGAGCCTTTTTTCTTTCCAAAATAATAACCCTTGGGTCCTTAATAAGATATCTAAAGGAGGTTCGTCTAAGTTATGGTAATTGCCTTCACTAAGATCCTTCTCTTTGATTATTATTTTTACACATTCAATTATATTTTAATATTTAAAATATAATAAATTTATTATATCCCATATAATGATATTCAATTATATTGGTGGAATAACACTTATCCATCTTCTTCTCAATAAAATGCGAAACAAATCAATCGTTTGTGTGTACGGTGGACTACCACCTCAAAAATAGATGTAATTTTTTCCCATCACCAAATCACATGGATAGTAATAATTATATAAATGATGAATATATATGATACATATGAAATGATATTAATTATTTGAAATTAATATATCATCCACTTTTTAGTGACACATACTTATCACATATAAATATTACATCTAAATAGATAAATATTAATTATATAACATAACAATACATGCTATAATAATTTAAGTATAGTGCCTTTGGAAATATGGATATATAAAAAACTAGTTAATAGGTGAACAAAATCTTCTCCCACTACTTTATTCATATCTAGCTACCTTATTATATTTATCTTATATGAAAACTTCCTCCGTGACCTGGGGAAGAGGACATAAAGGGTAAGATTAGATGCTCGTTATGGGTAAACAAGGGAGATATTACTAATCACATTAGATTAATATGAGAATAAGGGTATGAGAACATGATATTAAAATTTTAAAACCATACCCTATATATATTAAATTATACACTTGAGCCATGGAATAAATGTTAGTAGTTCATATAACATGAATCATAAATAAATTTAAGTATATAAGCCATGAGAGCATAACTTTGGCATAATACATAGATTTGTGCCTTAAAAATAATCATAGAAAATAATTTCATTAGTATTAAAGGCTCATTTACAAAACAATATTATTGGAATGGGTTCCCTCCCCAAATAATTTTAGTAGTTAAGGTTCACTCCTAAGAATATCAAAGTGGAAAAAATCTGTTAAAGAATTGGGTTTGATCCCCATTCTAGCCCTATTTATCTCATGATAAATCAATCATTGCCCATTTAATTATAAGGATATATAGGTCCCACCAATCACATAATTAAAATAATACATAATTTTGCGACAAGATTATAAAACATACATCATATCAAAACCCATGAAAACAAAATGGGTTTTATAAATATTTCATCATACCATGACCTATAGAAAAGAAATGGGTCTCATAATCATTTCATTATTTCATCATAGAATATCCCATGGAAAAATAATTGGGTTTCATACGCAACATTTCACCATAAACCTAAACATAAACTATCAAGAAAAATAATAATTATGGTATCATTGTCACATATCCTCGGTAAAGATTAAGTAACATCAAAGGTTTTCATATTAAATAGAAAATGATTTTTTAAATGTTTCTTACAAAATTTCATGATGAAAATAGACTTTCAAATTTTAAATTCACTTCTTAAAACATAAAACATTTTTACAATCTTTTTCTTTTAAAATAACCTTTGAAATTTATAAAGGAAGCTTTAAAGATCATATAGAATATTTCTTGAGGAAAATATCCTTTACACTTTCAAAAACACTATATAAAACATAAAACATTTTAAAAACATTTTCTTTGAAAATAAACATATAAAATTATAGAGGAATATTTAAAACATTGACTGGTTATGGTTATATGAAATATTGTTCATGATATACACATTAAAACATATATTCCTTTCACATCTTTAGTAAAATCTAAATAGACATTATTTGGAAAATGACACAAATATTCCATTTAATATTTTTAAAATTAAAACAAGTTTAAAATAAATTTAAATAATCATATAATAATATTAAAACATTCTTGAAAATAGTTTTATAAAACATGGATTTGGAAGAAATGGGGTTTTCGAACAAAGGGATAAATAAAGTCGGTTTACTTAAAAACTTTCTAGAATATTTTGTACATAAAGAGAGGAAAATATTTGGAAATGTGAAATAATAAAAGGATAATAATGTATAATATTTTTTAAGATATGTATTGTAATATTTCATCCTCACAAACTTAATCATAAGCAACCTCTATAAACAATTAGATTTTAACATAAAACCTTTACCCCTTGGGCATCTTCTGAATTATAATCCCCATAAAATAATAACTTTAAATGAAGCTTTAAATTTCATGATAATAAATAAATTAATGATATAACCTATAATAGTGTATGTATATACACCTCTAAAAAGAATATGAGTGCATAACAGAACATATATCCCCAAGAATACATTTTGAGATGAAATTCTCTTACCTTAATTATCAACTTCCTTCATACATGTTCAAACCTACACTATAATAAATATAAATTTATGACACATATATTAAAAAACAATAAAAATATTTATCATACCATATATAATTTACTTATGACCTTTTATTACCTGTTTATTAACAATTCCTTGTTCAAATTACATTTTGGGTAATAACTACTTCGTTTTTCGTGTATTTTTTGGTTTTGTATTTTCAATAATTATATTTTTATCATGATTCCATAAACTCCAAAATGTTAATCATGATATAAATATCATATATATATCCATTATATATTTATTTATAGTAATCCATAAAATATAGGGATTGAAACTGAATTACACCATTTATGGAGATGGTAGAAAGTGCGTACACATGAATGTTTTTTTCATTTTCTTGATGGATGAAAAACATAAAGATAAAAACATATTACCATTAAATAATAAATTTTATGTCATATATAATACCTAGATTCATTAAAATTTTATTTAATTCCTTCCATGTATTTCATAAGTGAAAAATTAATCATGTTTCTTGTTGAGGCGGTACTCCACCGTACACACGAGCAACATTATCATATCTTCACAAAATGGAAAATAAGAATGTATTAATTGTATAATAATTATATAAGTATAATAATATCATAAATATAAAATAAATATGTTAAATTAGTCATTAAATTCACCTCTTAGAGGAGGTTATGGAAAACAAACTACATCAGTTCAGGAGACGGTAGTCTGTCACACACACGATCGAAGAGTCTGTTTCCTATTTGATTGAAGAGGAGATATAAGTAGGTTATGAAATAAAAAAGATAAAATCTCAATATATTTTAGATACTAGTGTTAATATATTGTAATTAGTAATAAATAAATATATTTGGTAAGAGAATAACTCAAAAGAAATAGCCTAGTTAAGACAATTACATTTTCTTAGAACAACCTCTTTTGTATCTCTTATTAAGGAACCTAGGGTTGGTATTTTGGGATGAACATAATATCTAGAACATGTACAAGTATTTTGAGGATATGTTTTTTCAGGGTTTTATTGATTCAAATTTCTTAAGAGGTGTGAATAAATGAGGGGAGGAAGTTCTCTTCTATAATTAAGGAGGAGAATAAGTTTTATAAATACCCAAAACTATTCAATAATGGGAAGTGACTCTCACCCAAAGTGCCTCAAAAATTGATAAATAATTAATTTCATTGATTACATATTTGATCCAAATATCTATAAAAAATACATGTTTTAAACATGTTATTCCTTTGCCTTTAACTTTACTTAATTTTACCATTTTAGTTTTCACCATGATAAATTGTATCTTTTTATTTACCTAGGAAATTTATACTTTAAGAATAAGATTAAAATGAAACATATTAGATAATTTTTACCCTATATTTTAATTATGAATGAAAATTTATTAAATCAAAATCTTATGTGTGTGGGAATATAATTTCAAAACAAGTTCATTTAACATGAAACATGTCATATTAACCTAAATAAAGATAATTAATTTTTTTTTTGTCTTTGTTAATAAATATAAATAAATAAATTTTACATTATTATATAATATAATTTTTTATAATTAGAAATATGGAATACATTTTTTAAATTCAAATCACAGAAGTGACATAATTTAATATTAAGATTAATCTCATGGATGTGATGAAAATGTGCTTTTCCAAAGATAAAATTTTCAAATGTTTAAAAGGTTTATATATCATAATTCAATATGAAGTTTATTAAAATGACCAATATTAGATTATTTATAATATAATTGAGATAATATTACTTTTCAATCCATTTAAAAACAAAATTAAACATTATAAATTCTTTAAAAAAAGGGACTTTCAATAAATACAAGTATATTCCATTATTCATTTAAAAATTAACCTTTTCTTAAAAAATCCTAAAAAATCACTCGAAGCTGATTTTTGATATATTTGTACTAAAAATTAATTTAATTATGTAAAATAAATTTTCTAAAAGTGTTAGAAATTAATTTTTTTTATTTGTTCACAAAAAGAAATAAAAAATATTTTTTTATTACAAGGTATTTTCGAAGCATATAGACACATTACTAAAAATTAAATAGTAATTTATAAATATATTTTATGTATCTAAAACAATTATACTTAAAATTTAAAAACAAAATTATTCCTATTCATACTTCCATGTTTAAAGGCAAAGTTATAAATTCTATGTTAAAAAAATATTAATAGTATATCATGGTTCATAAAAACTTGGTGTTGCGTGGAACACAAGATATCAAAAAAATTAAATTAATTAAAAAAATATATTTCATAAAAAAATAAGGGTGTTACATTCTACACACATTAAAATTAATTCCTCCCTCAAAATTCATCTCTCTAGTATAAACAAGTGAAGATACACATATATCATCACATCCTCGGGTTCCCTTATAGCTTCCTCAAGCTGGTGGTTTCACCATAAAACTTGGATCAAGTGAGTGGTCTTGTTTCATAGTAATTTCTCTATACGATCCAAAATCTCTACTGTTTTCTCCTCATAATAATTATTGTGATCTAATAGCATGGATTATGTGTTTATTACATGTGATTGATCGAGTGTATACTTCCTTTGAAGAGATACATAGAAAACATCATGAACCTGAGAGAAGTTCAGTGGAATCACTAACTGATAAGATACCATCCTAATGTTAACAATAATTTAAAATGGACAAATATAAAGAGGGATTATTTTCCCCTTCTTTCTAAATCTCATTACCTTATTCCATGTAGAAATTCTTATAAACACCTTCTCACCAACATAAATTTCTAGATCATATCGATGATTTTCATCATAACTTTTATGCCAATTTTATACTTCCCTTATGGATTTCTAAATGGATCTAACCTTCTATTCCCTTTTTGTAACATCTTTTCTTGGTTTCCATACCTCAGTTCCCCAATCCGGTAAGTTAAGTGAACTCAGGTGCACTTCTCTATACGCTAGAGGCTTCCGACTAGTAGCGAGGTTCAAATATCAATCATCCAGAGACTATACCCTCTTTTATCAAATTAATACACAATCAGAAATAAATAAACAATAACAAATGTATAACAAAATGATATTATAACCATTAAAATAAAATTATAAAAAGATAACCAAAACTATAAATATAATATCAAAACTAAATAGTAGATATTCCATGACAAAATATGTGTCTTGTTTCAAAATGAAAACTCAAGATAAATACACTAACAAGTTCCAAGCATGTATCGAACCACATCTGGTTCCCTTATCCATGATCCATCCTAACTCAGACACCTAACATAGGGTCTTTACCCTTATCTTATCCTAAAACCAGGAAATCTATTACGGGTATAGATTAGGCAGCCCAAGTAGGGTGTGAGTACAACTCAGTAGGCCACCACTAATGGTATCTAAAATAATATCCTATCAATAATTGTGTATACTGTTGTATAAAGAAATAAGAATAATTCATAAATAAAAAATTATCACATTATCAAATTATTCTTTATTTAACTACGTAATCTCCCCTAGTTTTGAGGATACGTAAACCTCAATACCTACTTCAGCCCATGTCAGAATCTAAACAATCCCCTAGGGATATCATGTCCTAGAATGACACTTTTACCAATCTATATCTTATCTTATATATTAGAATTCCATTGTTACTATTCTAGATCTCAATTCTCATATAAATGAAATAGTTACTAATATTTATTTTATTAATTAATTCAATACTTAATTTACCATATCAATATCATTAATTAACTCATTAATTAATTAATCTTATAAATCTCATTAATAAACTCGACAATTAATTAATATTATCCATCCTATTAATTAACTGAAAAATTAATTAGTCATCTAAATGCCATTAATTACATCAATAATTAATTATTCTTCTTAACCTCATTAATTTACTCAACAATTAATTAATCATCCCAATCCTATTAATTAACTCAATAATTAATTAATAATATCAATCGTATTAATTAACTCAGTAGTCAATTAATTATCTCTACTTCATTATTAATTTAAAAATTAGTTCATCACATCAATTAACTTAATTAATTTCTGAGTTAATTAATAAAAGTCCACCATCCTAATAATCCCATAATTAATTCATCAATTAATCATTCAATTCCCAGTCTCATTATCCTATAATTAATTCAATAATTAATTAGTCAAATTCCAAATCACAATATCCTATAATTAATTCATCAATTTATATACCCTACTATAGAATCATGCTATTAAATCAAATCCCTTATACATTAATTAATTAATTAACCATGTTAATTAATTCAATTTAAGATTTTTAAATTGTTAAAAAACCCCTAGAAATTCTACAATTACATACATGTAATTGAAATCATAGTTATGGGATTTGAATAATAAACCACCTACCTTAATTTGTTTATATAAAATTTCCCAATGTAAATCCTCAAAATTTGTGCATCACAATGACATAAAATGAGATCTAATTCAAACACCCTCAATCAAGATCAAATAAATCAATATACACTACAAAAAACCTCATTTAGCGACATTTTTTTTGCATTAGAGGCGTTTTAAAACATCGTTAATTCATTTACCGATGTTTCCTAAAAATATAACTAAATGATATGTCTCTAATTTAGTGATGTTTATAAACATCATTAATTAGTGACATTTATAAGCATCAATATTTAGCAACACCTCATTTACTGATGTTTTTATGAAATTTTGGTAAAAAACATCGTTAAAATTACGACCTATAGTAATGTTTCTAAATGTCAATAATTTTGTGACACCTCATTTATCAAAGCTTTTTTAGAAATTTTGGTAAATGACACCTCATTTGCGAGTGATTTTTATAAATATAGATAAATGAAACCTTATTTACTGATTTTTTGAAAAAGCATTGGTTTTTTTTATTTTTTAATTGTTTTAAGGAATGATTTTTGTTTACAATTTTTAAAAAAATATCAGCCCCTTCCATTGACCTTGTACTACCCCACCCATCCTGTTATCACCCACTTCCCCACCCTCCCTTTCTCACTCCAATACCCCACTCCCACTCCAATACCCCGCCCCATCCATTTCCCACTCCCCCTTCCCTTTCCTGCTCCAGTACCCTCACTCTCGCTCCCGCCCCTCTCCATGCCCCCTCCCATTAATGCTCCCGTACCCATTCCAGTATACCTCGCTCCCCCTATCTCCCAAAACATTCCCCCCCATCCCTTGTCTAGTACTCAAAGGCTTAAAAATTAATCACCAAATGATAATTGAATTATTAACATCATGTCTCCCCCCAAAAACTCGGACCAACCATCCAAATGATATTTTTTGTTATGTAATTGTATTATAATATATATATATATATTGGTATTTAAATAATTAATATATTATACATAAAATTAATATACATATTCATATATTAATATATGAATATATATGTTTATATTTTATTTTTAAAAACCTATATATATATATATATATATGTTTATATTTTATTATATTTATATTTGTGTGTGTGTGTGTTTTTATGTTTATATTTTATGTTTATATGTGTGTGTGTGTGTGTTTATATTTTATGTTTATATAATATGTGTGTGTGTGTAAATATATATGTGTACATATATATAATTATAATTATTAATTTAGGCCTGCACACATAGATATATACATATATTAATATATAAATATATAAATATATAAATATATATATGATTATATTTTATATTTATATTTTATGTATAAATACATATATGTGTGTGTGTTTACATTATATATATATATATATATCTGTGTGTTGATATTGTATGTTTATTTACATGTTCGTATTATGTATTTCTGTGTGTGTAAATATATATGTGTATATATAAATAATTATAATTATAAATTTACACACACACACACACATATAATTTGGAACGTTTTAAAACGCTGGTAAAAATGTCACAAAAATAGATATGTTTTCTCAAAAACGTGACTAAATTTAAAATACATATGTATTTTTTATATACAAATATATGCATATGTAAAAATATATGTATATGTAGATATATTTTTAGTTTGGGTGTTTATATATATAAATATATATATTTGTGTGTTTGTGTGTTTTTGGTTATACATATTAATATATATATATATATATTAATATCGATGTGGGGAAATGAGCTATATATAAATATATATTTATATATATATATATATATATCTAAATATATATTTACATCAATATGGGGGAATGAGATATATAAATATATATATATTTAGTGATTTTTCCAGAAAATGTTGCTAATTTATCGATGTTTTTTAGAAAACGTCACTAATTTAGAGACACTTCTCAGAAAACATCACTATTTTAGTGATGTTTCTGAGAAAACATTGCTAAATTACTAATGTTTCTAAGAAAACGTTGCAAATTTAGCAATTCTTCTAATAAATCATTGCTAAATTAGAGACACTTTTCAAAAAACATCGCTAATTTAGTAATGGTTTTGTGGAAACATCTGTAAATTAGCGATGTTTCCTAAATATGTCATTAAATTAGTGAAGTTTTCGAAAAACATCTCTAAATTATAGTTTTTTGTAGTGATCCTTTAATTATATATCTATATCTATACTTCTATAAGTGGATCTAATAAAAATAGGAAGAATAACCCTTTCTAGTATGGGAGAAGAAAGGAGGAGGAATGAGAAACCAAGCAGGATAGAATTCTCTTATCAGGAGGGGTGTAGATATTCAATCTAGGATTAAAATTGTGAATAAAGGAGGTCGAGAAGTCTTGGAATCTTTCAAAGAGTCTTCAAATCATGAAAGAACATCTTGGTTTAAATGGGGGTTGAATAGGGTGAGTATCAGGGGTTTGGGTGATTTAAAATCTAATTTTTGGGGGAATTAAATTAGAGTGCATGGTTTTTTAGGTAAGGTCCCACAATTTCCCCTAACTATGCGCCTCTTTTGGGGGGAGCATAGTTTATTCTGAAGAAGCGCATGGTTCGACAGATCATGTTCTAACTGTGAAAATCTCCAATAACTAGGGTTGCATGATTTGCTGGGAAGGGGCACACAGTTTGGGAAAACTGTGCGCCCACAGTGCATTTTCCCATTTCCTCCATGATTTCCAAATTCCACCTAAACTCACCTCATGGTAAAACCCAAACGAAAAGTAATCAAAAAAATAAAAAAAAATACCTGAAAACAAGCCCGATACATCACTAGAAAAGCTATATATCTTACAACCCACCTTATAATATCTCGTCCTCAAGCTGCATTCCCAAGCATCTCAAAAATTTTAAACCAAAAAGATTGGTCCACTAAGCCCTCATATCTACTTCTATTTCCCATGTTTCCTCCTAAACATGACTATGTTTCCATAATTCATGAATTATGGGCATGGTCTTTCTCTGTAACACTCTCTCGTTGTGATCCAATAAACGTATCAGGTTCTCCTCAAAGAATCCATCTATCTCAAGATCAACATCATCTACATCGATCACATCATAAGGGTCGATGTGATACTACTGAAGTTGTGACACATGAAAAACTTCATGCATAGTACTATACTTCCATGGAAGATCCAATCAGTATGTCACTAGCATAATTCTCTCCACAACCTCAAATGGTTCAATGAAATTGGGCACCAACATTCCCTGTCTTCATATCCTACAGTGACCAAACCTTGCTGATACCTGTATAAATAAATGATCACCCTTTTTAAACACTAGGGTTTGTTTATATATGTTATTATACTACTTATCTACTTTGAGTTGTATGTATACACTTCTGAATCAATTGAACTTGCTCAGACATTTCCTACATGAGACTCGGTCTAAACAACCCTGACTAACTTGATTTTATCCATCATTTATGTGATCTTCATGACCTACCATAAAGAGCCTTATATGGTACCATATTTATAGTTTCTTGATAACTTTTTTATAGGAAAACTCCACCAAATCTTGTTGCTTCTATTGTTTCTGACACTTTCATCGGGGCGTGCGCGTCACGTCTCATGGGGGATGGATAGTTGTTTTTTTCCCCACATTCCCGCTTTCCAAAGGTGGGCATCATTCACTCCTTATTCAGGGACGTATGCTCCTTGATCCAAATGGGATGATGGGTTGTTGGTTCTTCCTTCCATGGATTCCTCCTCGTAACTCGTCCCCTAGTCCGGGTCTCCCTCATAGATTTAATACGTTGTTTGTGAAACTATTCCTAGCACCATATCTTCATGGACACCAGTTAGTTACACTGCTTCTATCAGGACATTCCAAGGGGTCCGGTCAGGGAATCAACCTTCGGTTAGGGTAGTAGTCACATTGGGCATCACTGTCATGTCTGGGCGCTGGGACACTGGCGCTTCTATCTTTTTTCCCATATTATGGGGATTCTTGAGGGTGCGTAAGCCCGAGGAATCCCACATCGAACGCAGGAAATCATATTCCATGGGAATGTATCTAAGTTCTTCCTTAGCTTCCCATGTTTAACATGGGGTATGCTGCAAGTTTAACGTTGAGCGAAGATGGATCAGACTGATCAAAACACTAACTGGAGTGGATCACATGGGTGAAACCCCTGGAGGTAACACTGATATTGGTGCCAATGTGTGGTTGACTTCCCGAATGTCATTAAATGAAATGGGGTATGAGGTGTCATGATCCCACCAGTATGTGGCGGCCCGGATAAGAATCAAGATGGATGATGGGTGAATGAATTAAGTGAAGGGGGATGAAATAGGACCATTGTAAGGGTGATGTTGAAGTTGGGCTTGAGCCCCGAAGGGACTTCCTATGTATCCTCGTGGAAAGGAAACAAAGTCCTCTTAGTTCAGGGAATGTAGTTTGTCTTGAAAACAACTTACCGCTGAATGGGGTGACAACAGCTTACTGCTGAATGAGGCTGACAACCGCTTACCGTTGAAAAAGGTCCCAATAGCTTACTGTTGGATGGGGTACAATGGCTTACCGCAGTATGGGGTACAACGACTTACCGTTGGATGAAGTCACAACAGCTTATTGCTGGATGGGGTCGTACCATCGTGAAGATGGTCGGGACGACCTATGGATGGTGGGATTGAAACTTGGGGAGGCTTCCTACATACCCTGCCTTGGTAAGGATCAAAGACCACATAGTTCATCTTGGGTAGGAGTTATTGAACCAACGTGGATAATGACCTTGGTCAATGTAGATGGTGGGATTGAACCTCGGGGAGGTTTCCTACATACCTTGCCTTGCCAAGGATCAAATACCACATAGTTCGGATTGGTTTTATGAGCAACGGATTACCGCTGATTGGGGAAACAATGGATTACCACTGATTGGGGTCAACATTTTAACATCCCTCAGGATGGGGGAGAACGGACGTGAAGGGGGTAGGAATGACTAATGGGTGCTGGGCTTGAACATCAGGGAGTCTTCCTACGTACCTTGCCTTGGAAAGGATCAAAGACCGCATAGTTAATGTATGGGGGATTGGTGTACCGATGTGAAGATGGTTGGGACCAATGGTTATTAGGCTTGATCCTCATGGAGGCTTCCTACATACCTTGCCTTTTCAAGGATCAAATACCATGTAGTTCAAGGTTGGGGGTGTGTGGGGATTACACTCTAGGCTCCCCAAGGATGTTGGGCTTGAATCTCATGGAGGATTCCTATGTACCTCGCCTTGGTAAGAATCAAAGACCATGTATTTCATGGGTGGGGTGTGTGGGGCTTACACTCTAGGCTGGTCATGGATGTTTTTCATGTTCGGGTCTTGCTCTAAGACCATGTTAGTCATGCTCAGTGTTAGAAATAAGAGGCAGCAAGGACTTGATGATCACGACGCGAAAGGTGCATCCGTGGGAAGTGGAGTGGGGATTACACGTAGTTAGCGTCCCAAAGAGGAAACAGGGGCTTGGGCGTGGTTAACAGACCAAGGAAGTTTGGACTTACACCAGGATGGAGGCCCATTGGCGACAAATCCCAGCAGGATAAGGATTTGGCACCGAAGAAAGGAGGGTTCGTGGTGCTGCATTCAGTAAGAAAATCTAGGGGCTTACATCAGGGTGGTTTCCCTTTCCCCGCAAAAAAATGCCACTCCGATAAGGGGGATATCATCCCATGTGAGGGATGATCTCATACCCATGGATACCAGTGGATTTAAAGAATGTACAAGGTGGGGGCACCACGCATGCGAGGCACGGGGCGAGGTCACAGTTTAACGTCATCTGCTGAGGACGATGGTGTTTGGCAGTTTAACGTCTTGTAGCTCAGACGAGGTGGGTGCACTCCGCACACCTAGGACTTACATAACCGGTACCCAGTGCACCTTGGTGAATGGAAGGCACCAGTAGTGCCATATTGGGGGTGTCATGGAGTGAACCATTTGGCTGCCCATATTACCATGGCTATGCGAAGAAGAAATAGCTGTTAGCATGCCTATGTGAAGAAGCATGAGGTGAAGCAACACAACTGGAGATATCGTCGAGGGGACTTTGAAGTTACTCCATGCAAACCTAGGAGGTTGCACAGGAAATGAGTATGTAACGAAGATGATTTGGGTGCGGGAGGGGACCGAAAATGATTCCCGGAAGAGGGACATCACGGGCGCACAAGGCGGGAGGATTGCATGCAAAAGGGACAATTGTGAGAAAAAGAGGCGGGCCGGCGCGCAATTGGGTTCGGGCATGAAAGAGAGGTTCAGGCACGCAATTTGGAAGGGTTTGTAGGAGAGAGATAGGATTGCGTGAAATGGGAAGTAATTGCGTGCGGGGAACGGGAGTCAAAGGGATTTGGATGAGAATCAAGCCTGGGGGGTCTCACGTAAAAGCAGACCCCTAGGCGACCTGGTGTGAAACATTTAGTACCTGACAGCCATCTTTTGTGTGCACGGTAGATGAATTTAGAATAGGGAAGATGGTTCAGATTCTTCCGGCTGAAGTTGAAGGGGTGGCCTTCTATTTATAGGCACTTGGGATCGCGGGTCCGTGTGAAAAACAAGCCGGCATGAAATATTGTGCGCCCGATGTCGGCAACGCGTACATCAACCACGCTGAAAGGTGGCATGAAAACTTTGTATGCCCTCGTGGAAAACTCTTGCGAATCCCGGAGTTTTTCACGCAGGACATATTTTTTCACGCAACTCAGGATTTTTCTCACGTCGCCCCTCCGGGCCCCCCGGAATGGATCTCCGGTTCCAAATATTGCTTTGTTTTGTCGCACCCTAAACCTTCCTTAGCCCTAGGGAGATTGTTGGCGTCTACAAATTCCTCCCTTAGAATTGGATTGGAGAGGGTCCATGAAGGACGTATTCTGAGGGAAACGCCGAGATACAGGACTCACTGGGGCCGGTGCACGCTCAAAACTGGAGCTGTGCGAAAAACCAACACAGAGCACGCGATCCGCTTTTCGCGCGCGCACAGAAACCTCTCTCTGTGCCTATAAAAAACATGCAGGTCCCTCATTTAATACAGAATTTTCTCACGCGATAACCTAGAAGCTCTCGCGTGTGAAACATATTCCTTAGCCTGCTCGAAAAGCGCTTTGGTTGCATGTAATTTGCCGAGGTCAGTTATCCTTTTACTCGCAAACCCAGGATTTTCTGCACTAACTTCAGATTTTTCGCACCAGCAGCTGATTTTCCGCACCAGCCTCTGTTTTTTCGCGCCGAATTCTTAAAATCTTCACGGCAAGAGATGGCCGCCAATCGGGCTGACGTTGAGAGGGAAGCCTCATCTTCTGCTCGAAGGGCTAAGATAGTCTCCAACCCAGAGGATTATGGCACCCGAAGGATCGTATCCAACAACCATACTCTCTTCAACATGTTGACCCCAGTGTAGGAGTATGAACTCTCTTCCAACCTGCCAATCTGGGACTTCAGAATCTTGGAGGTGGTACTTGTGCCAAGGTTTGAGGTCGACACATCATGGTCATGGGTGACCCGTAAGGATGACCTACCCCGGTATAACATAAACTAAAATGGACATCCTTCTAGAGAAACCAGACACATGGACGTTTACATCCTGAATCCTAGGACCAGGACCATCTCGGGGAGTGACCCTATCGTTGAGAGTTCTCCTCCCTTTACAAAAGCACCTTCTGTCATAGTGTTACTGACGAGACCAAAGGATGTTTTTAGGATTGGGATCTGCGGTCTGGAGGAAATTTCACCCTTGAATGGGCCTGGGCGTATTGGTTTCACCAGATATGTGACCAGTTTGGGGCCGAACTGTGGTACATTGGTTTGTTCGAGGCAGTGTGGACATCACAGTTTCACTTCTATGGCCAGCCTGAGCTCAGGCCAGAGCTGTTTACTTGATGGTCCCCCGACACCAATACCTTCCACCTTCATCATAGAGAATTCGGCATCAGCCTATGGGAAATTCATTGCATCGGGGGTATCCCTGTGGATGGGCACCAATATGATGAATTCCACCCGACGAGGAACACCTAGGGAGACGGATCACGAACCCCTATACTGACATGGCACCTGTTGGAGCTGGCTAAGGTGAGGTTGAGGGTCAAGGATTTCTTGAAGGAAATTTCATACATGAAATGGTTCAACATGTTCCTACAAATAGATCTAGAGGTCAAGATGTCAGGACGAGGGAGATGGTGTAAGACTGCGGCATAGAGGAGAAAACGTGGATCGTACTGAAGGATCCTGGAGGTGGGGGACTATCAGTTGTGGGGCTTCAGCACAAACGAGAGTCGAGACCTGAACATCTGATACACTGGATTCCTTGCTGCATTCCTATGTGGGTGGCTCTTACCGGTGAGGGATGCAAGGATGGGAGTTCGCCCAGCGACCCTGGTGATGGCTGGCATCATGGATTCCAATCAAAGATTCAATCTAGGAGTCCCCATGTTGGCTCATCTGTACTCCATTTTGGGGTGCATTTCGAGATGGGGGTCACCAAGGCAGATATGTGGTCCCTTCCAGATATTTTATGGATGGGTCGCGGCTCATTGTGGTGGGTATACCTTTCCAAATGCCATTCGTCCTCCAGGTAATGGCATACGACCTTCCTTGCTGAACATCGTCGGGGTCATTCCATTGACGCTCAATGAGGATGGAGTAAGGATCAGGATCTTAGATCATGCCAACTTCACTTTCATCCCATTCCACACCCCGATTTGATATATGATAGATAACTGGCAGGGATCACTAGAGAAAAGGGAATACTTTCAGAGCATTAGGGGTGGGGTGCTCGTGTCCTGGATTGATGGTAAGATATTTTGTGAGCCCTACATGCCATCTAGGTTCACCAATCAGTTCGGATGCCTTCATAGAATGCCGAAGAAGTTTCACACAGATGTTCAAGAGAAAAGTCATCCTTGTGTTCTTCACCAAATGTGGCTGATTTTCACGACCCAAGGCTCTAACGATGTTATCACCTTTCTTCCTACCGTAGTTGATGCTAGCCTCTCAAACGAATATGTCGACCATTGGGCCATAGCATACCCTAAGGGGATTTTGCAGAAGCGAGTTTGGAAACTCCAGGTGGCCAGAGTAGAGCCTGGGTGGAGAGAGAGCAGACAGAGTGTTGTTGGGAAGGAAAGGTCAGAGGTACGTCAAGCAACCGGGCCCGCAAAGGCCAGGACTTCAGTATCGGGGAAGTCGCGTGGCATGGACGGGCCCTCATCGTCTAAGGGGAGAGGGACTCATTTAGCAGCTAGGGAACTCCCAGAAAAGTAGATAAGATATCTACTTCAACCTTCCAATGATGCAATCTTCCCAGCTCTGTGGTCAGCCTGTATGACCCTACGACGGTCGATGGGTACTGAAGCTCTTTGGAAAAAGATACTACGAGATCGAATCCAGTTTCCAGAGGTCAGACTCATTCGGGTTGTTGACAGGGTGAACTTTCATCATTGGCATGTGTATCTAACGGTCATGGATGCCTATGCATTCCAACGAGGTCAGTATGAGGATCCATCTTTATTGGTGAAAGTAATGCTCAGCCAGGAGCATGATCCAAAAAATATTCTGTTAGAGGATGATGATAGAGACTATGAGCCAATGGGCGCTGAGACGGAAGAGGAGTAAGAAGTAGAAGGTGAAGGAGGGGGTGAAGAAGAAGAGGAGCCTGAAGACAGGGGGTCTCAGGGGGCATCTCACCAAGGGAGTCTCTGGGAGAGCGGAGAGATTGTTGGCTCTGATATAGATATAATTGAGCTACTTGAGGTAAGTCTCAACCCTTATATATCCTTTCCTATCATCATATTTTGTATCCCTCAATTAGATATCCTTATCCTGTTCAAGAGAATATGGGAGCCGACAAAGGGTCTCCATTCAAAGGGGAGGAGGCGCCGGTAGAACAAGGTGGGGAACTGACGCCCATTATTGAGCTGACGAGTGCTAAGGGATCCCCCATAATGGAAGCTCCTATAGCGGCTAGAACATAGAAGGCTGATGCTTTGGGATACTATAAGTTCATTACTTCAACACCAGTTAATCACCATTGGAGAGCTCAATTGATCAGGGTTTTCATTGTTTACACAGTAATCACCGCCTTGGAGGCTCGTCGGGCTATTGAACCCGGGTCATCCTCAATTGATTCAACTGAAAACGTGTCACCCCATTCAGGGCACACTTCTCAAAATAAGCCGGCCCCAGAACACGATGAGCAAAGAGCGATGGACATCAGCGGTACTCATGTCGGGGTAGGGTCAGAAGTCGGCGAGGGAGCTACTTAGACTGAGGTGAGGGGGGATGGTCGCCCAGACATTAAAGAGCCCAACCCCATGGGAGAGGCACCCGAAGAAGACCCTACTGCTGTTCTTTTGGCTTCTTTCCCCGACTATTGGCTAGCAGACCCTGAGGAAATTGATGATTCAGACTTAGAGGTGGCCGAGGAGATCCGGATGATGCAACACAAATAGTGGAAGTGCATCAAGCGCTTTCTCGATTAGCCTCAGACAGAATGGATAAAGCAGATGAGATCACTCCACACCTAGTTGGGCTTTCTCTATGATGGAGGGGTGGATGCTCAATACCTTCATTTGACGGTCCATGACTACATGGCTGAGAAGCTGCGTGAGAGAAGTCACCGCTTCAGCGTTGCCCAGTGCTGGGAGGAGTCAGGGAGTATCCAAGTATTCTTAAAGGCAGAACAAGAGGCCCGACGCCTTGACAAACAGGTAAAAGCAAAGGAGATATTCATTTCAAATTGTTCTGAGCTTGTGGAGCAGTGGATGGCCCACTTGGCAGACGCCCAAGAACAACTAGTGGAATTGGGTCACCAAAAAACAGAACTTCAAACAGAACGGGTGCAGGAAGGGGCTAGGGTCAATGGACTGCTCTCAACGGCCCTGATGAAGAGAGAGCCCTCAAGGGGAGGGATGCAGTCCTAGAGGCCACCTACCAAAAGGTAGCGGTACTGTAACGATCCATCCAAGAAGCTAACCCTTAAGGGCCCTGTTTTGGCTGAACTCATAAACTCATTTCTCCTTACATATTCTTATTCTCAACTTCATATATGGATAAATTTATTTACTTGTTCATTTGTTTTAACGCATTCAACCACAATCCTGAAATAAATAGCAATCCATTCCTAAGCTCACGCGGGTTGCACCCAATGTGAGAAACAAGGGATGTCTGTACTATTACTTTGTTTGATCGTGGGAGTGTCAATCAAGCTCCGGGCTTTCGAGATTCATACAGCCAATCCGGATTCCCAAGAAGAGAAAAGGGAGGTCCGAATAAGAAATAGGGCCTCAAAACAATCAACATATCTTCTTCCCAATGTGCTCTAGTGCACGATCAGGGTAACGCCAGGGGCCTTATAATCAATCCGAACATAGGGGAATGGAAAATGTAAATCACGATACCCTGGATTCAGAACACTACAGGGGTGGCATGCCAATAAAGGGTAACTGCTAACCATGTTCAAAACACAGCATCCATATATTATTAGCCGGAAATGGGGATTCCAAACAAGGTCCGACTGCTGACCAAGTTTAAAACATGGGTCCTGACACAAAATTTCATTCATTAGTCTTCCGGAGCGTTGGCCCAGGATAATAGGCGGGTCATAGGCCGAGCATCCATACTGTTAGGGGGTTCCCTTAGATATGAAAGAGGACGAGGTTCCGAATAAGGGGCACGCAAAGCGTGGAATATGGAGTGATGGATTGTTCGAACAGACTCCAACACTCTCGAAATTACACCACCATGGTGGAAGCACATTAGATGGGCATATTGGTTTGATCATGGATCATTCCTTCTTTTAGACAGGACCTCTCTGGAGAAGAAGCCGCCACTTCCCAATGTCATTGCGGGGCATCCCGAACTTTTTTAGTCAGGGTAGGGCTGCAGTCACATGGTTCCCCATAAGGGG
The DNA here is from genome assembly GCA_963277665.1 of Viscum album. Taxonomy (NCBI): domain Eukaryota; kingdom Viridiplantae; phylum Streptophyta; class Magnoliopsida; order Santalales; family Viscaceae; genus Viscum; species Viscum album. The sequence goes on from OY728166.1 coordinate 308,699,047, forward strand.
TCAGGCCAGGGGGGTGGAAATGGGGAGGAATAGGATTTATGATTCCTGGGGCTAGACTTGAGGTGAAATTCCTGGGTGTCCCTACGTATCTCATGAGGATGGGAATCAATCCATACGTAGTTCTAAGATAGGTATTAGTTTATGGTCTTAGAACTCATACCAGGGATCGGTAAGGAATGCAGGGAACACAGGGTAATGTGATTATGAAACCCGATGTGAATGAGGATATAAGTCCAGATTACCATGTGTTCCTTGGGGAAGTGTTTAGGTCAAGGGACCAAATATGAAAGTTAGGTTGGGCCCATGGGGAAGTTCTCGGGTGTTCCTACATATCTCATGATAATGATAATCAAGTTTTACGTAGTTCTAATAGGTGTCATGGTAAGGTACCAGTGCCAGGGATAAAAGGGGAGTTTGGGTGTGGCCCTCGCACCAAAAGAAGTGGTATTTGATGTATCTTCTTTTTCCATTAAGGTGAATGTTTTTTTTTGTGAAGCGACAGGCCTATGGTAGAAAGTCCTGACATCACCACAAGAATCAAGCCGTATACAGGCATTCAAAAATGGTATGGCGTGCGACCAATACCAAACATGGTGTCCCCTTGACTAAGGACATCATGATGCAGTGCTGTTTTTCATCGTACGTCCAGGAAAATAATGTCAGAGTTTAGGCTCATTTGATGGGACCAGGTGTGCATTTTAACATCATGTGGCACGGACATAGTAGAAATTATGCTAAAGGGGGAATGTGCACAGTGCAACAAAGCATACCCAACGTGAATGAGGACCCAATCCCATACCACACTATGCACAATTCCAAGAAAGAAACCTCGGGCCAAGGGGAATAAATAGAGGTAAGAGGGTAAGGGGAAGGAGAAACTAGCTCCAATTTGAGATGGACCTAAAAACGAGACGTCCGGGTGTTCCTACATATCCCATGAGAATGGTAATCAAGCCATACGTAGTTCTAAGAGAGATCTAAGTTTATGGTCTTAGACCTAAGACTATGGAGAAGTGAAATCCTTCCAGGTAAGCGTAGACCTCAACCCAATCCCTAAGCCTACGTGAGTCAATCTCAATGTAGGAAACAATGGTGGAAGAGGTTTTTTTTCAATAACTAGGATTCACATCAAAGGGAAGTCAGTGAGAAGCCCCAAATGACACCCTTACCACGGATTTGTCCTCCTAATGTGCAAATGCGCTCTGAGGGATAGTGTTAGGAGTGTCAAAATTCCATTTGGACTTGATGGGGTGGAAAATTATGTGAATCGTGTAACCAACATTTAAGGCTTAAAGGTACTGGCGTGACGATGGAGGATGACTATTGACCATGTTCGAAACACATCATCCATATCATGTTAGCCTGTAATGAGGACAAAAAAATGAGCATCGGTCACAGACCATATTCGCAACGCGGGACTTGTATCGATTTGTTGTCTTGAACCCTCGAGGACATTGGCATGTGATGGTAGGAGAGCCCTTAGGCCTAGCATCCATGTAACTTAGGAATCCTTTTGGGTGTGAAAGATTATGGAATCCCAAAATGAAGGGGAACACGAAGCCTAAAAATGGGCAAAAGCATATGCATGTAAAATCTGAAAATCCAAACATTGAACCAGAGTATTCTTGGACACATTGGAGAATCACAAGAGAGGTTCAAGGAGGGTACCCACCTTGAGAGTAATCGATTTGAATGGATGAGTATATAATAAGGGGATATAGATCTCTCAGGAGGGAGAGGTACATGGCATGGTCGTTACAAACTCGACGTGAATGAGGACGTAGTCTCATACCACACCGCATACTCCCCACCCTGGGAAAGTTTAGGCCAAGGGGCCAAAGTGAAAGGTAGATTTCTAAGAGATGTGGTCGGTCCCGAAGTGTAGTCATTCTGGTGGTCCTACGTATCCCTTGAGGATGGGAATCAAGCCACACGTAGTTCTAGAAATGGCACACATAGGGGTAGGATACCCCAATGAGGGGGTGTACGGCATGGTGAGTAACCCGACGTGAATGAGGACATAATCCCATACCACACCATACAACCCTAAACAGGAACTTGGTTTGGGGCCCGAAAAGGCCAAGGGGCCTAAGGCTGGGCCTTGGATGGGAAGACTCGGTCAATTCGAAGTTTAACGTCTTGCAATGAGGACAAGTAAAGGGGTAAGATACCCCAGACAGGGGTGATGTATGACATGGTGAATAACCCGACGTGAATGAGGACATAATCTCATACCACACCATACAATCCCAAGTGAGAACTTGGGTCGGGGGCCCGATAAGGACAAGGGGCCTGAGTCTGGGCCTCGGATGGGAAGACTCGGTTGATTCGCATTGTAACGTCTTGCAGTGAAGACAAGTAAAGGGGTAAGATACCCCAGACAGGGGAGATGTACAGCACGACGAATAACCCGGCGTGAATGAGGACATAATCCCATACCACATCGTACAATCCCAAGTGAGAACTTGGTTCGGGGGCCTGAGAAGTACAAGGGGTTGTATAAGGCTAAGGGTCCTGAGGCTTTTGTCCCGACCAATGGTAGCCATACGACCTCTTGTGTGGTCACCACCTCATCGCAGCTCCTAAGCCCACGTGATCAGTGCTCGGTGTGGGAAAAAAGGAGTCTGATTCGGCTCTCCCTGCCATATAGGGGTCTAGTAGCTGGCATCGGCTGAGGAGAGTTCGTCGCTTGGAGATAAAATTGGGCAGAATGGACCACTACACTCAGTGTTTGGGACATCTTGGGGTGGCCCTGATGACAAAGGATAACTGTTGACCATGTTCGAAACACAGTATCCTTATAGTTCCCTGGAATGGGAACAAAAAATGAGCATCGACCGTTGACCATATTTGCAATGCAGGATTTGTATCAATTTTTTACTCAATATCCTCGAGGGTGTTGGGCCAAAGTGGTAGGAAATCCCTTGGTCCTAGCATCCATTCTGTTCAGGGACCTTCAAAACGGGAAGGATGATGGAGTCCCAATCAAAGGAGTGGGTGAAGCATAGTTTTACCCATACATTTTAAAGTCGAGAAGGGCGATGAAAGAGGCATACACCTATGGGGAGTGGGATGTATGGAGGAATAGAGATGATATCGACATGAATTGAGGAAAACTCCTGCACCACACTGTATGTCTTGACCCAAGGAGAGATTTTGGCATTTGGGCTGGGCCAACAGACAAAATGTTTGGGCATTCCTATGTATCCCATGAGGATAGGAATCAAGTCGTACGTAGTTCTTGAAGGCCATGAAGTTTAGCATCATACGGTGAGGATGTGGGATGATAGAAGAATGGGGAGTGTGCACATGGTGCGAAAATTATAATAATGGAATGAGTGGGGCTAAGGAATCCTACACCATATAATGTAAGGACCCTCCGAGAGATCTATACCCAGGGGGGATAGTCAAAGGGAAGAGTTTTGGGGATGGGATCAAGACGAGGCATATGAGCATTCCTACATATCCCATAAGGATGGGAATCAAGCCATACGCAGTTATAAGGTATTATTTTAACATCGTCCAGGATGATGCATAGTTTAAATTCATGTAGGACTGAATGGTTTCAGGTCGTGCAGGACCAAACAGTTTAAGGTCGTGCAGGATCGACAGTTTAAGGTCATGCAGGACCAGGTCACAGTTTAGGTTCATGTCAGACTAGACAGTTTAGGGTCGTGCCGGACCTGTTGGATCATGAAAAGTATTGCTTAAGGAACTTGGCATTGGTGTGAGGAGTTATATGCTCAACATCCATGGTCACCAGGGAATATTCTCTATTGGGGTAAACCCTGTGAATTATGTAAGGTCCTTCCCATTGGGGCTCCAACATGGGTAGTTTCTTTCCAGGGATCTTGGGCATCTAGAGGTCCAATACCAATTCACCTTGCAGTAAAGAGTGGAGGTGAGCCTTCTTGTTGAAGGCTCTAGCTATCTTATTCTAGTGCCTTTCCAGATTGTGCAGGGCACGAAGCCTATTCTCGTCAAGTGCTTCCAATTCATCCAGACGAATTTTGACCACCTTATCTGGAACCTGCTAGTCATAGACCACTATGCGTAATGAAGGAAACTGAATCTTTATGGGCAGGACGGCCTCAGCTCCGTACACCAGGGAATATGGGGTCACCTGGGTGGAATTACGGGTTGTCTTCTGATAAGCCCAGAGGTAATTGGGGAGCTTTTCCGGCCAACTCTTCTTGTTCTAACCAACCATTTTCTGAAAAATGTTAGAGAGGGTTTTGTTGAACGCCTCAATCTACCCATTTTACTACATGTGATAGTGGTAGGTATGATTTGAATGGATGTTATACTTGGCGTACAATTTCTTCAGCTCGGCTGCTCGGAATTTGGTGTCGTTTTCGGTGAGGATGGCATGAGGGACTCTAAACTGGTAGATGATATTGGATCTCACGAAGTCGAGGATAGAACGGTTCTTGACCTCTTTGAGTGGAACTGCTTCTACCCACTTGGAAAAGAAATATGTGGCGGTCAGGATGAACCTGCACCGGCAAGCTGTCACCGGTGGATATGGTCCCACGGCATCGATATCCCACACTGAAAATGGCCAGGAATACGTGGTGGAGTGGATAGGTTCTGGAGACAAATGCATGAAGTTAGCATGAATTTGGCATGTGTGACATCCCTTGGAGAACTCGATTTAATCATGGATCATGGAGGGCCATAAGAACCCCAGTCTCCGGATCATATAGGACATCTTCGGCCCAGTCTGGTGAGCCCCACAAGAACTGGCATGAACCTCCTGCATGACCTGAGAAACTCGACTCCTTGGATGAAACAGAGGAGAACACCATCGAACTCACGCTTGTAGAGAATCTGCTCAAGGTTGGGACCATTCTAGAGGGTAAATTGCAGCGCGCAGTGTCGGATTCGCTCATGCTCAGCCCGATCAGCTGGGAGGTAACCATTTTGGAGATACTTGATAAAAGGGGCTCTCTAGTTAGGGGTCACTTCAACCACTGCATATGAGGAACCTGGGGGTCCTAACGTGAAGTATCCAGTGGTAAGATGTCTTACCTATGGGTCGTCGTCGTCATCTGGGGTGATGGGAGAAATGACTCTTTGATGTGCCATGTGTATAATCAGATAATCATGCTTGGGTTCTGCAAGTGATGCAGCCCGGCCGGCCAGGTCATTGGCTCGACCATTCTAAGATTGAGGGACATGAGTAACTTCCGACCGAGATGGTAACTATTCTATTAGCTGGAGGGTGCACTCCAACAATGGTATGAGCTCTGGCTTTCTGACGACGTAGTCACCGTTAATCTGCTTGATTACTAGTTCAGAATCCACTTTCACATGCAAATGGGGCACATCGATCTCAAGGGACAGCTCGAGGCCAGTAATAAGGGCCTGATACTCTACTTCATTTTTGGTGTAGCCTTCTGACAATAGGAATGATTACAGAAGAATGACTTATGATGGGGTAATAAAGACAATACCCAGACCCACTCTATTGATCCTGGGATCATTGAGCCTCCTGTCGGTGGGTCTTTGGGAGGCACCAACAAAGTGCATCTTCCAACACGGGATGGAATGATATACCGATAGGATTGCCTCATTGGGAAAATCTAGGTTCAGGGACTAGTTCACAGGGGTTGGATGGGCATCTGGAAAATCTTCCAATGCATATCCCTTGATATCTTTCTGGGGGACAAACCTGATGTCGAACTTCTGGAGGATTACCGCCCACTATGCTAGTCAGCCTATCAATATGGGGTGGTTCAAAATATACTTCAGTGGGTCTACCCAAGACACCATTTATACCTCATGGTGTTGCAAGTAGTGTCACAATTTCTGCACTACAAATACCAGTGCAAGGTAGCTCTTTTTGATGGGGGAGTATCTGGTCTCCATGTCAAGGAGCATACGGCTGAGGTAGTAGAGACTGTTTTCCATCACCTCATTTTTTCTGGATGAGAAGGGTGCCAAGAGATCATTCCATGGAAGTCATGTATAGGATTAGCGGCTTTCTGGAGACGGGTGTCATCAGGACCAGAGGATAGATCAGATACCGCTTGATTTCCTTGAACGTGGCCTGGCACTCTTCGTCCCATTCATAGGTGGAGCCTTTCTTCATGATCCGAGAAAAGGGATTACACTTTCCGGCCAGATTCACAATAAATTGGAGTATGTAGGCTAAGTGGTCTTGGAAACCTCAAAGATCCCGGATATTTCTCAGGGGAGGCATCTAGCTGATGGCCTTGATCTTCCCTAGGTCAATTTCGATGCCCCGGTACCTGAAAAAAATTCCAAGGAACTTTCCATAGGTGACCCGAAGTCACATTTCAGTGGGTTCATCTTTAGGTGGCGGGAACGGAGGAAGATGAATGTTTTCTCAAGGTCCTTGAGATGGTCATAGAGTTTGCAAGATTTGACCACCAGATCTTCCATATAGCACTCCCCCAGAGTCTCGAGGATTGGATTGAATATGCGGTGTGTGGCCCGCATATAGGTGGCACCTTCATTATTTAGGTTGAAGGGCATAACTTGGTAATAGAAAGTACCTTAGGGCACCCTGAACGCTATCGAATCCTCATCTTTGGGGGCCATCCAGATCTAGTAGTATCTGGAGTAACCATTAATGAAGGAGAGGTCTTGGAACCCATCCGTAGCATCAATAAATAGTTCTATCATAGAAATGGGAAAATCATCCTTCGGACAGTGACAGTTGAGATCCCGGAAGTCGATATAGACTCTGATATGTCCATTCTTCTTCCTGACTAGCACAATGTTGGCTACCCACTTGGGGTACTGGACATCCTTGACGAAGTTGGCTCTGATAAGAGTGTCAACTTCGGCCTCAACCATGGCACCGTGAGAAGGGTGTATCTTTCTGGGAGGCTACTTGAACCCTCGATGATTTTTTGGGAGACCGAGGCGGTGGACGGCTCCCTAGGAATATAGTCTGGGTATCTCGTCATAACTCTAGGAAAACACGTCATGGTGTTGTTTCAACAAGTCTATGTACCGCTACTATTCCTCGAGGGGCATAGAGGCACTAATCAATGTGGGCCTCAGATCTTCCTCGCTACCAAGGTTCACCTATACCATCTCATCGACCATGGTGGAGATTCCCTCTTCAAAGGTGGGAGGAGCATCCTCCAAATCCTCTTAATCAATTGCGAATGAGGGATCCCCAGTGGGAGAAGCTTCCTCTGGGTTGGAAGATTCCAACGGGAGGCCGGTACCAGCCTGGGCAGCAGTGGATAGCATATCAGGAGATTCACGTGCTGCTGAGACCATAGCAATGAAGGCAGTTGACCCGATCCCATCTGGTCTTCAACCCAAGGGGCCACGCTTGATGATATCAAAGAAATAGTGGCGCATCGGCATGAGCTGGTTAATTCCAGCCCGAAAAAATAGATATGTATGACATACTGCTGTTTCCTAGGTGGACATCCTGATACCATATGGGGGTAGGAGGCTCCGTGATCACATGAGCCTGATTTGTGTAAGAGTACGAGGTGATTTTTTTTCGTCGCATAGACGTGGGAATATGCTTTCCTCTTGTACCAGAGACAACAAAACATTGCCCCATGTTGGGGGTCATGGCCTCCAATCAATGGATCGGAAATACGTAGGCGTTATTCAGACCTACCCAGGGGTCAGTTGCAATCATGGCGGGCTCAGCCTCACTTTTCTGAATCTGCTTATCCTTTCTCTTGTAATAGTCGGTATCCAGGTAGCGGGATTCACAAGAGGTGAAAGAAGATGCATCACCCTAGAGTACACCTACTCGGCCATTAACGAGTACTTGAGGCATTGGTGATACGATGAGGGGACCACCGCATGTAGATGGAGCCATGGTCTGCCCATCAATGCATTGTACACGGTGTCTTGGGAGATGACCATAAATTCAGTGCTGGCAACTAGGCCCCAGAACTAGGTATTTAAATGGATCTTACTGACTAGGGTCTTCTCGGTCCTATCATACCCCTAGATTCTTAAATCAGAGGGAGTCATTTTATATTTGGATAAACCCCAGCTTCCGTAGTGTCTGTTTCGGGATAAGGTTAATCTCGGAGTCGGTTTCAAAAAGATAGTGGTGAACCTCCATGCCGTTAAATTGGCATGTGATGTACAGTGGGTGGACATTCCCATGTATGGGAGAACCTTCATCTTCTCCAGAGAATAAAATGATGGTCGGGAATTCAGCATTCTCAAACACTTCTTCATGAAAGGCTTCTGCAGCTGCTACCTCTGTCTCAAACTAGAGGGGGCTTATTAAAGCCTCAGCAAGGGCCTCACGCATATAGGGTGACAAGAGAAGGGCTTCAAGGATGGAAAACCTTGCTCAGATTTCGTTGAGGTGCTTGATAATATCATACATCTGTGTCAGGCAAGAACTTTTTTTTGTAGGGGTCCGCTCCACGAGGGGAGGCATGGAAGGCCCGACCGGCTGGGCCAGCGGCTGACTAGTGCTGGGCATATCCCGTTGTTCACTAGTCGAAGCCCAAACAATAGCTTTCAAATGAGGACCAGATGACTGAGATCATCCTATAGCAGGGCGAGGCTGGTCGAGTCCTAGTCTAGGTAGCTCTGCCTGATCCAATAGCACAAATGGTGGAGGAGGAAGGTCCGACAACACCGGATGAAAAGGTTGTGCATGCTGAAAACTGTGTTGGGTCTACTTTCTAGTCTCAGTGGCATGCACGGTCTGGCTGGAGGTGCCAACTAATGTGCCTCGACGACCCATATGGTCACAGCTCTGCGGACGTTGGCATCTGCTGGGAACTTTGGGGTTGTTCTCCTGGCGCTCCCCGTTGTCGAGAGTCATATAGGGGTTTACCAACTCCCCGGTATTAACTGAAGAGTACCCTTGACTATCACTTGAATATTCATCCACTGCTGGGTAGGTTCTGGGAGGAATCCCCATCTCAGGTGGCATGAAGTCGCCGAGAGTGTGGGACGACGATGGCATTGGTGGGGCGTGTTTCTTTCCCTTGCGTCGTCGATGCTTGCTCTTCTGGGAAGAGGTTGTCTGAGATAATGATGCAGAAGTGGTGTCTACAGCTTCTGAAGGCTCTGTCTGATTCAGGTGTGTCCAAATGATTTCATGGGAATGGGTGACCATTTTGTGAGCCATCTAGTTTTCATAATTCTGGGACTCACAGTTGGAAACTTGCTGCCACTCACCTTCATCGTTGCTACTGTTGTCTGGCCTTACAAAGACACTCGCTACTTGTGTCGGGGCTGGGCCTAGCCTGACTATATTGTTATTGACCTGGTCTTGAATCTAGTCTTTAAACACATAGCACTACTTGAGGGTGTGCCCCAGGAACCGATGATAGAGGAAGTAGTTGGGGCGATTAGTGTGGTTCGCCTCTTCTGTCCTTCTGCACTCAGGAAAACGCACAATCCCTTTCTCCAAAGAACTTCTGAAATAGCCGGTAAACTGATTCTTGTTGAACGGGTAGGTTCGGTTTCTTCTATATGGGAATGGGTCCCTTGGAGCCTGGCCCTGACGAGGTGTTGTAGGCACCTGTCGAGGAGGTAGAGCCGGATTGTCCCGCCTTGGTGGTGGTGGCACATTACATGGGGGTACATGCAGATTCTAAGGCATACGCTGCAGAGTCGGAGGCTGCGCCTGAGCTAGAGGGCCTCTATGAGGCTATGAGGCTAGTTCCACTGGTAGCAATTCTAGTTGCCTGGGGGCTCTTATTTGGGCCACCGTGGCGAGCTTAGCTCTGGCAGCCCTCCTTGTTGGAATTACAGGGGGAAATATACGTGTCTGGTAGGCCTATTACAAGGCATCCTCCAGGCGCTGGGCCTTATCGAAGAAGTCTCGAAACCCTTCAGGGTAGTTCTGGGTGATTAGAGAATGAACCAGTTTTGTCCTGACATTCCCTACGCACATCATCATTAGTTTCGCTTGAGTCAGTGGCATGTCAAGGGAGTATGTGAGACCCTTCCATCAGGCGATAAAGTTTGCAACTCGCTCATCAGAACTTTGTTTGCACTTGAAGTGGTCTACGATTCTCGTATTCTGGGTGGTCGAGTTGAACTGGTAGAGGAACTGCCTGCGAAGGTCCTCCCATCTGGTTATGAATCCAACGGGGAGTTGGTTGTACCAGATGAATATCGGCCCATCCAATGTCTGGATGAAACAGCGGAGCTTGGCAGCCTACTGCTGCACTGGAGTGCCTAACATGGGACCACACCTTGAGTTGACGTGGGCCAGGTGCTGCGGCGGGTCCCCCGTCCTGTTAAAGGGGGAGAAGGTGGGATTCCCGAAACCCAGAGGTGCCAGCATATCATCCACCCATGCTGAATATGGCTTTCCATCAGGTGGGATTGCCACCTGCTGTGTTTCCAATGCCTCAAGGCGGGTTATGAGTGCCTCTATTGGATCATCTAGGCAGGGTTCCTTGTCTTGACGGTGATCCCTAACTATGAGCGCGTAGGTGGGTTCTTCAACACGGTAAATAGGCTCAGTGGCTTGTGGAGCGGCTGGTGGAGTGGCATGTGGGGCAGCTGGGGGAACCCGAGCTAGATTCCTCAGATTGCTGCTCCGTTCAGGAGGGTTTGGTGAGACATATCGTTCCCTCTTTCCATGAGCTCCGGCTTCAACCCTGTCTACAGGGTCAGGATGATCAGGGTTTCCTGGAGGCAGATCGCCAAGGGAAGTTGTTTCTACCCCTGCTGTGTCGTCATAGTATTGTCGTAATCGGGTCGTCGCTCTGCAGTGCATTCATCCAGGAGCTCATATACCAACATCTTATGTTCAGAAAGTTGTTGGCGCAGCGTGGCCTTCTCAGGGTCCTCCATCTTCTGCACTGAGGTGGACGGGTTGGATTGGTAGACAGCTCTGACATGCTCTTTTCCCTTTCTGACATTCCAGCTGAGTACCAATGCCTCGGTGGGTGTAGGGAGACCTAGTAGGTTCCTCTGCTGGCACGCAATCCTTCCTGATGGGTCCAATAGTGGTGGCATTCCCTCAAGGGGTAAGTATCCATCAAGAAGCTCCAATTCAACTTCATCGTCTACTATGTCGGCCATGTTGATTGTGACCCTTCCTAGGGGAATATCCTCGATATCACCTAGCAGGTAGGGCTGCCACTGGATAGGACGGAAGAGGATTGCATCATACTATGTCGGCCATGTTGATCGTGACCCTTCGTACACATTGTTGTTGGAGGGCCTTATGACAGCCTGGTGACTCGTGGTGCTGAGCCATAGGGAGCGTAGCCAGATCAACCAAACGAAATTGCTCACCAATCTCCTCCAGATGAGCTTGGCTCCTAGGATAAACCACCCGCTGATAACGAAGGTGAAAGTGAATTACCCAAAGGGTTTGGCAGAAACATTCAACCTCTTATGGGGTGAAGGATTCTGGCGCAGGAAATTTTGGCTCTGGCACTGGTCAGAACTTCTCGAGAAGTGGTCCACTACGAGGATGTTCCTTAGGTTCCTCGGCCTGAATTCAGGTTTTGGCCCTTGGTTTCCCCATTCGTCAACTGGGGGTGGCTAAGGAACTAAAAGCGGTACTGAAGCAGACCGCTTGGATGGAAGGCTGGCCGGTGGAGAGTAAGGCGAGCGGGCTGACTGACCGCCTATTCTTGAGTTGTCCTCTAAATAGTGTAGTGACCTGCCCGCAATGTCACAATAAGATGGTCAGACGATCATAGTTCCTATATCAGGGGAAAGGGCTACTGGTGATAGGTCATGATGTTGTTCGCCTGCCATTGGCCCCTAGAATAGTTCTCTATGATCTCTTGTTGAGGTAGATAACGCTTCCGGTGACGATGGAGGAAATTTCACGACTGTAACCTACGGGGTTTCCATATTTTCATCCTCCTGGATATACCGGTGGAGGGAGGTGGGAATCTGATAGACCTCGCATTCTGGGAGTACTAGGTTGATGCACCTTGTTCTTTCCCTAGCCCTTGACTTGGATGAGCGAGGGGAGGGTTCCCGTGCTGAGTCATACTGCGCTTTAAAGTCTGAGAAGTAGACTGGTTTGATCTCTATCTGGACCTTCCCAAGATTATTCTTATGGTGGTGAAAACCTGCCTTCCTTCCCCTGGGTGGATCCTCGGGACAGGGATGATTTCTGACAGAGGGTCCTTTGGCCGCACTGGTGCTGGGTCGGAGAGGGTTTCCACCCGAGAAAGCCGGGGTGCGAGGAGCACCAGGAAAAATGTAGAAGGGGACATGGGGAGGACCTCCATGGGTATAGATGTAGTGGGAAAGACTTCCACTGAAACTAGAAGAAGCATGGGGAGGCCCTCCATGCTTGTTTTCTCGGGCGACCTCAGTACGAGAAGGCTCCTTGTACTGGTCTAGTTGAACACGGGTAGGACCTCTGTGTTGGGTGCGGGTGGAGTGAGGTTGGCCTTCACCCCTATGGTTTCCGAGGTGATGAGGACCTTCACTGACTGCTGAGAAGACATGGGGAGCATCCCCATATTGAAGAGAGACCAAAAGGTCAATGTCCCTACACCGGCAGTCGGGGGTAGGAGAAACGACTCCATACCCGGTGTAATGGGCATGGGAGAGTCTTTCGTACTAAGTATCACTACTGTGGGAAAGACCTTCATTCGGATTGGGGGTGGAACAAGAAGGACCTCCATCCCAAGCCTCGAAGCATGGAAGGCCCATGCTCTCTATGGTAGTGGTATGGGGAGGGCCTCTGTACTGGGTGGCATCGCTGCGGGTTAACTCGTGGTGGCCACTGCTCATTCTGGTGACCAAGAGAGTTGACCCAGCTGGCCTGTGGTGTGGTTAGGGCCTCGATACTAGTCGGGTGTATAATTTCCCCTGCTCAGTGTATACAGGGAGCTGATGATAGGTTTCTATGGTGGCTCAGGCCATAATAGCTGCTGACGTTGACGCCCCTTGGCGGGTGTCCTCCTCATCTTGCGTCGGACGCTGGCATCAGGTTGGACAAACCGAGGCCGGTGGTGCATGTATGTAGCTTAACTTCTCCTTTTCCAGCAAGACTGAGTGGAGACACTGATGTGGCCGGGTGGGAGTCCTCACTGGGAGCCCCTGGAACGGGACTCTGACCAGGCTGGTTCGGACTTCACCTACCTCATCTGCATAGGGAAGGGAATCGTCGAATTGTTCTGAGGACAAGCTCCTGAAACAGTTGTATGTCGGGGTGGGGAGTAATAGCTCTCTGTGTGGCCCTCGAGGGCGGAGTTTATGGTGAGGCGCGGACACCTCCAACTCCAGGCGGGCCATATCCCAGGTTAGGATTATGCCCTCCTCCTCGTAACGACATACGAAGTCATTTATCACCCTTCTTTGGATGACCTAGGATGGGGATATGGGGCATTGTCTCCCTATGTTTGTAGATGAAGAGGTCATCCTGGAAGTGGTGAAGCCACATGGAATGACCGTGTTGGCACTGCCCCTGCCCCTACGTTGATGGGAGGGTAGTGATCACGTCCCTGGAGCAGCAATCTGATTTCTGAGAAGTAGGGAGATTAACTCATCAGTGCTGAAAGAAAAAGGAATCGACGACCAATGCCCCAGTGTCATACCATCTTCAGTGACCGGTAAGAGGGATCCATGCTGACAACGTCACAGAACGGGATTTCCAACGTTCCACTGCCCCAACATCTGGTGAGTTTCATGCCAGGCCCGCTATTTTCTTGGTGGGACCAAGAATTGGATAACTGGATCCGGTGACACATAAATCTATTGATGCCTCGAGCGCTACTAATCTCTATATTGAGGAGAATAAATCTTCATGTCAGGTTCACCATTTCTATTTCTGACACTTTCGTCGGGGTGTGTGCGTCATGTCTCGTGGGGGACGCGCAGCTGTTTTGTTGCCCTGCATTCCAACTTTTAAAAGGCGGGCAACATCCGCTCCTTATTCAGGGACGTCTTCTCTTTGATTGAAACGGGATGATGGTATGTTGGTTCAACCTTCCATGGATCCCTCCTCGGAACTCGTCACCTAGTCCGGGTCTCCCTTATAGATTTAATACGTTGTTTTTGAAACTCTTCCTAGCACCATATCTTCATGGACAACAATTAATTACACTGCTTCTATCGGGACATTCCATGGGGTCCGGTCAGGGAAGAAACCTTCAGTTAGGGGAGTAGTCACGTTGGGAATCACTAGCGTGTCTGGGCGCTGGGACACTAGAGTGTCTATCTTCTATCACTTATTATGGGGCTTCTTGAGGGCGCAGAAGCCCGAGGCAACCCACATCGAACATGGGGAATCATATTCCATGGGAATTTATCTGAGGTTTTCCTCAGCTTCCCATGTTTAACATGGGGTATGCCGCAAGTTTAACGTCCAACAGAGATGGATCAGACTAATTAGAATACTAATAGGAGTGGATCAGATGGGTGCAACCCCTGGAGGGAACACCGATATTGGGGCCAACGTGTGGTTGACTTCCCGAATGTCATTAAATGTAACGGGGTATGAGGTGGAACGATCCCACCAGGATGTGGAGGCCCAGATAAGAATCATCATGGATGATGGGTGGATGAATGAAGTGAAGGGGGTGAAATAGGACCATCACAAGGGAAATGGTGAAGTTGGGCTTGAGCCTCAAAGATACTTCCTACGTATCCCCATGGCAGGGAATCAAATTCCTCATAGTTTAGTGAATGTAGTACGTATTGACAATGGATTACCACTGAATGGGGTGACAACGGCTTACCGCTGAATGAGGCAGACAACATCTTACCGCTGAATGAGGTTGACAATGGCTTACCGCTAAAAAAGGTCCCAACGGCTTACCGCTGGATGGGGTACAACGGATTACCACTGGATGGGGTACAACGGCTTACCACTGGATGGGGTCGCAACGGATTACTGCTGGATGGGGTCGGACCATCGTGAAGATGGTCAGGACGACCTATGGATGGTGGGCTTGAACCTCGGAAAGGCTTCCTACGTACCCTACCTTGGTAAGGATCAAAGACCATGTATTTAATCTAGGGAATGAGTCAGTGAACCGATGTGAATAAGGACCTTGGTCTAGGATGATGGTGGGCTTGAACCTCAGGGAGGTTTCCTATGTACCTTGCCTTGGCAAGGATCAAAGACCATGTAGTTTGGATGGGTTTTGTGAGCAACGGCTTACCGCTGACTGGGGAAACAACGGCTTACCACTGATTGGGGTCCACAGTTTAACATCCCGCAGGACGGGGTGAACCAACGTGAAGGGGGGTGGAACGACTAATGGGTGGTGGGATTGAACCTCAGGGAGTCTTCCTATGTACCATTCCTTGGCAAGGATCAAAGACTACGCAGTTCATGTATGGGGGCTTGGTGTACCGATGCGAAGATGGCCGGGACCAATGGTTGTTGGGCTTGAACCTCATTGGGGCTTCCTACGTACCTTGCCTTGGCAAGGATCAAAGACCACATAGTTCAAGGATGGGGGTGTGAGGGGCTTACACTCTATTCTGCCCAAGGATGTTGGGCTTGAACCTTAGTGAGGCTTCCTACGTACCTCGTCTTGGCAAGGATCAAAGACCATGTAGTTCATGGGTGGGGGTGTGTGGGGATTGCATTCTAGGTTTCCCAAGGATGTTTGTCATGTCGGTGCTTACTCTACACCCACGTGATTCATGCTCGGTGTGAGAAACAAGAGCCAGTAGAGACCTGACGATCACATCATGAAAGGTATTTCCGTGGGAAGTGGAGTGGGTCTTACACGTAGTTAGCGGCCCAAAGAGGAAACATGGGCTTCAGCATGGTTAGCAGCCTGAGGAGGTTGGGACTTACTCTAGGATGGAGGCCCGTTAGAGACAAAGCCCAGTGGGAGGGGGATTTGGCACCGAATAAAGGAGGGGCAGGGGTGCTGCCTCCAGTAAGAAAAGCTAGGGGCTTACACCAGGGTGGTTCCCTTTCCCCGCGGACAAACTCCACTCTGATAAGGAGGATATCATCCCCTTTTAGGGATGATCTCTTCCTCGTGGAGACCAGAGGACGTGAAGAATGTCCAAAATGGGGGCACCCCATGTGCGAGGCATGGGGAGAGGTCACAGTTTAACGTCTTGTGCTAAGGACGATGGTGCTTGACAGTTTAACGTCCTACTGCTCGAATGAGGTAGGTGCACTCTGCACCCCTAGGACTTATATAACTGGTACCCATTGTACCTTGGTGAAGGGAAGGCACCGGAAACACCGTATTGGGGGAGTCATGGAGCGAAACATTGGGGGTCTACATTATCATGGCTATGCAAAGAAGAAATAGTCGTTAGTGTGCCTATGTGAAGAAGCATGAGGTGAAGCAACGCAACGGGCGACATCATCCAGGGGACTTTGATGTTACTTCATGTGAACCGAGGAGGTTTCACGGAAAATGATTGTGTGGCCAAGATGATTTGGTCATGGCAGGCACCTGAAAATGATTCCCAGAAGAGGGACATCATAGGCGCACAAGGCGGGAGGCTTGCGCTCAAAAGGTACTATTGCGTGCAAAGGGGGCGGGCCGGAGTGCAATTGAGATGCTGCGTGAAAAAGACCAGTATGGGCATGCAATCAGGTTTGGGCGTGAAAGGGAGGTTCAGGCATGCAATTTGGAGGGATTTGCATGCGGGTGAGAGGATTGCGCACAATTGGAAGGAATTGCGTGCGCGGAATGGGAGTCAAAGGGATTTGGAAAAGAATTAAGCCCGAGGGGTCTCGTGCAAAAGCGGACCCCCGGGCGACCTGGCGTGAAAAAATTAGTACCTTAGAGCCATATTTTGTGTGCAAGGGAGATGAATTTCTCACAGGGAGATGGTTCAGATTATTCTGGCTAAAGTCGAAGGGGTGTCCTTCTATTTACAGGCACTTATCCGCATGAAAAACAAGCTGGCGTGAAATATTGCTTGCCTGATTTTGGCAGCACGACGTCAACCGCGTGGAGCGGTTGCGTGAAAAAGTTCCACGCTCGTGCGGAAAACGCTTGCAAATCCCATATTTTTTCGCTTGGGACATATTTTTTCACGCAACTCATGATTTTTTTCACACCACCCCTCTGGGAACCCCTGAATATATCACCGGTTCCAAATATGGCTTTGCTTCGTCGCGCTCTAAACCTTCCTCATCCCTGGAGTGATTTTCAACGTCTACATCTATCAAAACCCTTTGAAGTTTGGGAAACATGACCGAAACTTATCCTCATGAACCTATATAGTGCACTCTGGCTTCCCATCAGTCTATGGGTGAAATTTCATACATAACAAAACATGTATACCAAGCAGCTTGTGTAATCCATACCAGAAGCACAAAGTAAAGTGTGAGTCACGATCTGAAACTATTATACATGGAACCCCTAACAGATGGACTATCTCCCGAACATAGGATTCTCCGAACTACTCCACTAATAAGGCCTCACAGATAATAAAGACATGTGATAACTTTTTCAAATGGTATTCAATCACCCAAATAGAGTTATTATTATGAGGTTTCCTCGAGAGACCCACCACAAAGCCTATGGTAACATCATTTCACTTCCACTCTGGAATGGGTAACAGCTTCAGCAAACCTCCAAGTCATTGATTCTTTGCCTTCACCTCCTAACAGGTGTATTATCATGTCATGAACCCTACTATTTACTTTTTCATGCATGTCCCCCAAACTATCTTTATAGGTCATGGTACATATTTGTCACACCTGGATGCATCGCCCACTTCAAGGCATGAAATTACTGCATCAACTATTCATGCATACTTGTTCTCACAATAACTTGATTCTTAACATAGATGATCTCATCCTCATTTATGCTCCAATTGGAAGGTGACTCCCCACATTCAATTCTTCCCCTCAAGACCAAACACTCAGGATCCTCATACAGCATATCCTAAATCCATCTAAAAAGTGTATAATCTACTGAAACTGATACCATAGTCTTCTTCTCCTAACTCTCCAGAACCATTACATGAGTCTTAGCTAGTAGATTCATCATCTTTCACTCAGTACTATATTTTTAAACATCCTAAGTCTGAGTTTTTCTGCTTAAAGCATCAACAACACTATTACCTTTCCTAGGTGTACATTCTAGTTAAAAATCAAATGACTGTATATACTTGACCCATATCCACTAACAAAGATTCAAATCTCACTAAGAGAATATATACTTTAAGCTCTTGTGATTCGTATACAAATTAAACTTCTCAACCAAAAGATAATGTATCCAACTCTTCAAAGTATAAACCACTATAGCTAAACTAAGGTTGTTTATAAGGTAATTCCATTCATGTGGACTCAATTTTCGAGACCCATATGCCCAAACTCGATCTCCTTTCATTAACACTACTCCATGTCCAAAATTTGAAGTGTCATAATACACTATATACTCCTCACCATGATTGGGTAGGATCAATATTGGGGTCAATGTAAAGCACTTCTTTAGGTCCTGGAAAGAATCCTAAAATGCTTCTGACTATTCAAAATTTTTCCCTATTTTGGTCTAGATAGAAAGAGGTGTTTCCAATCTAGAATTCCTAAATAACCCTCTAATAATACCCATCTAATCATAAAATGCTAAAAATATTGAAAACATTATTGGGATGATCCCAATTGATCACTTCTTGAACTTTCTCTATGCCCATTAATGTGTTTAGGATGTAGAGATCCCACATAAAATGATACTCTCTAACTTTGAGAGAACATTAATTGCACAAGAAGATACCCCTAGATCACACTCCCAACAGTGTATCTATCGTCAACACCCTACTCATGATCTCCACCTCCATGATCAAACCATTCACAAGTTTTGTATAAATATAATAATGAGAGGGAACATTATCAAATAAGGTTCTAGATAATATAGAAGCTATGAGAATAGTACATATTACTATTGATGGTTCGGCATCGCTATCCACAAGTTTATGCTACATTTCATGCAACTATCCTACCCCTCTTCCCTATAATGGAGTATGACTCCCCTGAGCTGCACCACTCTGTTGATATGGGATCTCCTTCCCAGAAGTACCATGTACATTTCTTATACCTCCATGCATAGTATAAATCCAACTTCTGGACTAATATGGTGTAAAATATCCCCTTCCTACACTCTTATTCTTTCAAGATTCCCCATCATTACCTGTTTGTCATGGGTTCCTACCGAACTTTTATAGATATCCCATATTACTGTAAGATCTGTAATCCACTTGTGGTTGGGGAAAGTTTCTACGATAATGTTGTGGCCTACCACACTGGTTGAAAATCACTAGAGAAAAGTCCTTCGTAATTGAATTTTCCCCCTGTCCACTCTGTTTTTCAAAACTCTGGATAAATTTCTCTTAATGATATATCCAACTCTCAGAAGACGTACCTCCAAATCATTTAGCACAAACCATCTATCATGCACTGAAATACTCCTCCAGGTTCCCCTCAACTGTGAGAGCATGATTCACCACCTATGTAAACTTTTTCAGCCTGAATATATTCACATGAGACATAATTTCAAACTTAATCCCTTCATAAAATAATTTTTTTTAAGTAGCCTCATCTGATGCTGGCACTAGAGAAAAGTGCTGAAAATATGTAAAGTGTCCATCATAGTCCATCATGGACATACTGACCTGATTCAAACTCATGAACTAAACTAATCTCTCTTGACTAAGTGTATCTGGATATAAGTGCTCCACAAACCGCTCTGAGAAGTACTTCCATAACATACCATCAGTTTTTTCAGTCATAGCCTAAACATACCACTAGCGTTTATCTGATCCTCATATAATATATGTATCTAGCTTGAATCTCTTATCAATAGGAGTCTCCAAGTGGTCAATTACAGTCTATATAGACTCATTCCATAACTTATCTCCCACAGTTCCACCATATCTAGAAAAAGTTAGAGGATCTTGCAATTGAAACTCCCTCATCAAGTCATACATGCTCTTCTTAACCCACTCAATATATCTTTCCATGAATTGTATTTATTTAGAAAAGTTCTCCCAGAACATCCCTCCAACTTCTTTGCTCGAAACTATTGGTTCCTTAGGTTCCACTACTGGAGGATCATCCCTAGCCATGCCCTTGTGTTTTCCTCCCAAAAAGAACTATCATGGAGGCATAACTCTGTAATCCAAACACACACCTTAGGATACTTTACTCAATATGTACACATTTATAGGTAAGGAACAACATTTCTTTTTCTCTAAACCCCACCACATGGTCAAAACTAAGGCACTAAAACTACCCTTAACTATCTTATATCTAGTTCAAGGTTAAAAAATGGAAAATCATTTTCATTACTCGTGTTTCTCATTTATACACCTAATTATTATCATCTTGCATCATTTTACCACTTTCAATTTCATGCTAGGCTCCATTTTCAGTTCAATTTATCAAGAAAGGAAAAAAAATTCATGTTTAACATCTTATCCAAATATCATTTTTTGTGCATGACTAAAATGATGTATATCCCAAAATAATCCTAAGTTCCTAGTATGATTCATGAAAACTCAACTCTTGTGTCATACCGGTCCATGAGTCAATTCTCAGAAAATATCGGAAACAATAATCACATCACACCCTAAATGTGGCACCCAATGTAAAATCATATTCAAATGTAATAGTAAATAGTAATAACAACAATCTTACCTTGGTCACATAGTTTTCCCCTTGTACATGGGTTAGCTACTCCCATTCACGAGATCATAACTAAGTCCCAAATCTTCTTATTCTCATATATACCATTCCCAAATATTAATAAAAAATAAAAAAGAAATAAAATTCCAACTATGATGCCACTTTGTAACATCTTGTCCTATGTTCCCTGCCCTGGTGCCCCAATATGGTTAGTTACATAACCTTAGGAACAACTCCCCAAACTCCAGAGGCTTCAGACTAGCAGTAAGGGTCTAATATCTATCAAGGGGATATTATACCCTGTTTTATTACTGTAATACACTAGTGGAAATAAATAAACAACAACAACTGAATAACCAAATAATATTATAACCATAACAATACTAGTATAACAAGATAAACAAAACTATAAATACAATATCAAAACTAAACAGTAGATATGACATGCCAAAATACATTTCCAGTGTCAAAATTCAAACTCAAGGTAAAGACACTAATGACTCCGAAGCAGGTCCTAGACCACATCTGGTTCCTTCATCCATGATCTATCCCAACTTAGCCACCTAATAGACGGAATTTATCCTTATCCTATCCTATAACCATGAAATCTATTCGAGTACATATCAAGAAACCCGAGTAGGGTGTGAGTAGAACTCAGAAGGCCATAACCAACAGTTTCTAAGCAAAATAATTAATCAATAACAATGTATGTAGTTGTATAAAGAAATAATCACAATTAATAAATAAAAAATTATCACATTATCAAATTATTATTTATTTCACCACATAAACATCCAAGGTTTTGATGACACTCAAACCTCAATACCTGATTCCTCCCACGTCATAGTGTAAATTGTCCCCAAGGGATATCATGTCTTAGAATTCCACTATTACAATTCTATATCTAATATCATATATTATAATTTCATTGTTACCATTATATATCTCAATTATCATATTAATTCCATTGTTACCATTCATCATTTCATTAATTAATTCAAAAATTAATTAATCATCCCAATATCATTAATTAACTCAAAAATTAATTAATCTTCTTAATCTCATTAATTAACTCAAAAATTAACTTAATCTTTTCAATATCATTAATTAACTCAACAAATAATTAATATTTTTCATCATATTAATTAACTCCACAATTAATTAATCATCTCAAACCCATTAATTAACAAAATAATTAATTAATCTTCTTAATCCCATTAATTAACTGAAAAATTAATTAATCATCTCACTCGTGTTAATTTAGTCAATGATTAATTAATCATATTAGTCTTATTAATTAACTCAACAATTATTTAATCATCTCTACTTCATTACTAATTCAATAAATAGTTCATCACATTAATTCCCTTAATTAACTCTCTTATTAATTAATCAAAACCTACCATACAAATAATCCCATTATCAATTCATCAATTAATAATTCAATTTCCAATCTCACTATCCTATAATTAATTCAACAATTAATTATTCAAATTCACAATCTCAATAACCTATAATTAATTCAAAAATTAATTATCTCTATTCCTAAATCACATTATTCAATCAAATTCTCAATCCCTTAATTATTTAATTGACCGCATTAATTAATTCAATTTAAGAGTTTCCAATTTCTAAAAAACCCAATAAATTATAAAATTTCATACACATAATTGAAAAAAGTTCTATGGTATTTGAATAAAATACCACCAACCTCAATTTATTTTTGACCAATCTCCCAATAGAAATCCCAAATATTTGACCATCACAATGATGTAAAATGAGATCCAGATCTAACACCCAAAATCAAGATCAAAAAAATCAAGATAATTTAATTCTATATCTATATATACAATCCAATATCTAGATATAATAAAAAAAAGAATAAAAACACTTTCTAGTATGGGAGAATAATGGAGGCGGAATAGGAAACTAAGTAGGATAGTATTCTCTTACTAAGAGGGTGCAGATCTTTGATATAAGATTCAAATCACAGAGAATGGGGGACAAGAATGATTCAAATCAATCTGGGAGGCTCTGAAATCTTGAAATATCGTCTATGGTCAAATGTGGGTCAAATAGGGTGAGTATATGGGGTTTAGGTGATTTAAAATCCCATTTTTTGTGAATTAAATTCTTGTGCATGGTTTGTTGGGAAGGGGTGCCTGGTTTCCCCTTACCGTGAACCTTAACCATGCACCTATTTTTGGGGGTTGCATGGTTTATCAAAAAGGGGAGAATAGTTTGAAAAACTATACAACAAATGTGAAAATATTTATTGTTTAGGGTTACATGATTTTCTGGACTGGGGATCATGGTTTGGGAAACTCATATGCTAACCATGAACTTGCCCATTCTATTCCAAAATTTCCAAATTCCACCCAAAATCACCCAACGTAAGACCAATGTGAAAAGCACTTGAACAAAGAAAAAAATACTTGAAAAAAAAAGTTTGATACATATCTAGAAAAGGTCAGGATCTTATACATTCTTCTGCCATCTCATGTCCCAGTATCTTTCATTTTGAAACTTCATTGTAGTACATTGTAATTTTATGCTTATTTACATAAATAGATTCATAAGGAGTCATCATAAGGTTCAGGTTAAAGCTATTGTTTTAATAAAACTCAACTAGATGAATGTATTTATCCCAACCACCTATAAAAACTATAGAACAAGATCTCAACTTATCCTCTAGGGTTTGGATTTTTATATCAAACTAGGCATCAGTCTGAGGATGATTCACAGTGCTGGAACTTAAATCCATATCAAGATTTTTTTGAAGAATTCACTAAAACATTGAGATAATCTCCATATCCCAATCAGATTCAATTTATTGAGGTACGCCAAGTATTATTACCCCTTCCTTAATGTATATTCTGTAAATCTAATCAAGTTATAAGTCTTCTCTGATATTGATGATTTATATGGAACTTTTATGGTGATCGGGTATAACCCATATAGAATTGTTCAATTTATATTTTATGGGGAGTCTAATGACAAAATACACAGTTAGGTTTTCCCATTTCCATTTAGGTGTGACTAATCGTTGTAACATATGCTTGGAATTTTTTCTATTATAATTAATTTACTGATATAATAAGCACTGAGATACATACTCCAGAATATCTCTCTTCATGTTATATCACTATAAATACTCTTTCACATAGTCCAGTGTTAGGAGATATACCCTCACCTCCATTCAATTGTGGGTTCAATACTCATAGTCATACTGGATGTGATAGGTTTTCACCCAACCTACAGGTTCTCCTTTTTTCAAAATATATTAAAATAATTCCTAAGACATTCCCAAATTTAAATAACATACAATTACCTAAAAATAAAAGATAAGATAAACTCTAAACATTACCAATAACATTAATCATATGTTCATAAAAGTCATTCCTCTTCAAATAAATTTTTTACTAAAACATATATAAAACAAAAAGGGTTTTATTTCTATAAATGTCTCTCAAAATATTCTTAATCTTGATAAATTGTCATCATATAAAATCAAAAATAGTGTTTCTATGACTTTGAACTTATTATGAACCATAGATTAATAAACCCAACATGGTATCCAGAACTCTAAATTTAATATTACATGGAGACATATATTCCTCCAAAAGGTAATTCCCCCTTTACTCCTTAAAAAAAGATCTTATCCTAGACAAAATCATTTCTATTGGGATATTAGGTTCATCCTTGCACTGATAGAATATGAAATGTGATTTCATTTTTCTAGAATCCATGGTGAAAGACATAAAAAATTATTAGAATCACATCAAATTTCACTAAAGGATAAACAAAAATATTTCCTTGGGTCTCATTCATACAAACTCTAACATTAAATTACCAACTCTAGAGTAGAGGATAAGTCAAACCTGATTATCATGATTCACGTAATCTATTGTTATTTTACAAACTTTCCATTTTTTCTTTTTCTTTATAGGTTATTATGGTGTATTATTCTCATTATCCCTTGGATTAGGGAATTCATTCACATAATTCTCAAATTTCATGCAATTGAAGAACTAGAGTATGGGTGGTGCATTATGTGGGGTTTTCCCTCTATTATGATCATTAGATAACTTCTTCCCATAACTTTATATTCATCCATTTTATGACCTTCCTATACACACGTAAAATATTTAGTAGTACCCTTAAAAAAATCCATATTTCATTCTACAATACAAGAATGAAGTAAATATTATCTTCTTATCTCCATGGTTTTTTCTATTTCCATAAAATTCCATCTTTCTTTTCTTATCTGTACCATGATATTGATGGGTAACTCCATTGTACATTTCCATCAATATATCACATTAAACAATTTATTCAAATATATTGAAGTACCTAATGGATAACACCCTTTGGATACTTGGTTTTAAGACACTAGATAATCGATCAACCTTACTTTCAAGTTAGATGATAATAATAGAAGCATACCTTGAATGTCTTGTAAAATTTTCCTCATATGTACCAACAGATTTATCATCATTTTATTTTACCTCAAGTAATTACTTCTCCATTTTCATATGGATAATATAAGGAAAGTAATTATTGAAAAATAATCTCTTAAATCTATCTCATTCTATATATTTAATTACATATTTTTTCTTTATATTATTGATAAGATTACACTATTGATCTACTTCACATTCTAAATAATGAATAAACAAAATGAATTTTTTAAGATCCAAAACTGAGGAATAGAAAATGAATTTTAGGTGTTACTAATCCATTTCTTGGAAACTATTAGACCTATATAACCACTAAAATAATAGGGATTTTTTCCCATGAAGGACTCAACAAAACATTTTTACCTCCTTTTCTCATTTATAAGTTTAACGTGATTCATGTATAGAGAAAGTTTAATGATAATATCAATGATATTTTTCCTTCTAACTCCTATAACATTTGGATTCTCAAAAGTAAAATCATTGCATTTTCTAATTTACTCAACATTTACATGGTTACTTTGTGTTCCATCCATTGAATAAAACCAAAAATCATAGTGTAAATAATAATAATAACAGTGGGGAACCACATAATCAGGAAAAATCACTTATAGGATGTCAAAATCAGAACACATTCATTTCAATATATGAAATTGTAGGCTTAAACTAGGTCATTCTAGGTCATTGTTCAAATCCTTCATGATAGTTTATAAAGAGTTTTGTGAATTTCCAAAGCATATCCCATAGGAGTGTCAAACAATGTGTACATCACGACTCATTTTTATGCACTAGGAGATGATCCCAGATTAATGCATTGTTTTCGAAGTTATTATCCCTAGGTACAACTATACCAAATACATATCTATTTGTAGTATCTATATAGGGATGTTGTTTTATAAAAACACTCACTTTATCCTTCAACACAATTCCCAGACATTTTCTTATACTTTAACTTATCCATAGACTAATCCTTATATATATCCTCAAAGATCTCATAAATGTTTCCTCATCTTTGTTTCCAAAAGTTACCTAAAACTTTATCTGATACAAACAACAGTGACCCATACTTCTCATACAAAAAATATTACATCTAAATAGATGAATATTCATTACATAACATAATGATCCATGCCTAAATAATTTAGGTCTAGTGCCTTTGGAAACTTGGACACATAAACAATTGGTTCATATGTGAAGCATATCTTCTCCATCTAAATTCTTCATATCTTTCACCCTTCTTAGACTTATGTTCCATAAAACCATTATTCATAACCTAGGGAAGAAAACATAATAAACGGTGAGCTCAGATTCTTGATAAAGGTAAAAAGGTAGATATAAATGGTCACATAACATTTACATGAGCATAAGGGTATAAGAACACGATATTAACATTTGAAAACCATACCCTACATATCGTAGATCATAAACTTGAGTCATATTATAATTCTTGGTATTTCATAAGACATGAATCATAAAGTAAACAAAGTACATAATCCATGATATCATAAAATTGGAATAATATATAGATTTATGGTATACAATAAGCATAGAAACACCTTTTCATAGTATCCAATTATCATTTACAAAAATATCATAGTGGAATGGGTTCAATTATCAAATCATCATAGTAGTCAAGGTTTACTTCTAAGTCTATCCTAGTAAAAAATTCCATTATTGAATAGGTTTTACTATCTATTCCAGTCCAATTTATCTCACGATATATCAATATTTACCCAATTTATTGGAGGGATATATAGGTTACTCTAGTCATATAATTAAAATAATACATACATATTCCATAAGATAATAAAAAATTAATCATATTAGAACCCATGAAAAGAAATTTGTTTTTTAAAAATTTTATTATGGAATGGACTATGAAAAAGGAACAAGTTTCATAATCATTTCATAATTTTATCATAGCATAACCCATGGAAAAAAAGTGGGTTTCATAAGCATCATGTTATCATAAACATAAACCATCCAGAAAAAAAGTTTATGTTATATTATAATTACATAAGAATAATAATATAAAAAATATAATATAAATTTTTTAGATCTATCATTATATCTACTAGTGAGAGGTGGTGATGGAAAACAAACTACATCGGTTCTTGAGGTAGTATTTTGTCATACATACAATCGACAGTTTCATTTCCCATTTGATTGGAGAGGATATAGATATAGGTTATGCCATCCACATCAAAAAATATCATTATATTTTATATACTAGTGTTATTATATTTTACTTATTATGAATTGAATAGAGATGGTAAGGTGAGAAGTGAAAAGAAATATCTTAGTGAAGATAATTATATTTATTTTGAACAACCTCCTTTGGATCTTTTATTAAGGACCCTAGGGTTGGTCTTTTGGGATGAACAGAATCTATATAGAATGGATAAGGATTTTGGGGAGATTTTTTATAGGTTTAGTTTGATCCAAATGGATTAATAGGTGTGAATAAGTGTAGGGAGGAATTTCCGTTTTATAATTTAAGAGGAGTCACATTTTTTGTAAATACCCAAAACTATTGAATAATGGGAATTCACTCTCACCCAATGTGATTAAAAATTTATAAATAATGTATTTTATGTATTATATATTCTATAAACACCTCCAACACAAAAAAACACATGTTTTAAACATGTTATTCCATATCCTTTATGTTTACTTTATTTTACCATTTTATTTTTCTCTATGGTAACTTGTATCTTTTTATTTACCTAGGTAATTTATCCTTTAAGACTAAAATTAAATTAGCCTTATAAGATAATTTTTAACCAATTATTCTAAATATTAAAATAGTCTTATAAAATCTAAACGGGTATTGTTTTAAAAATGACATAATATTCTTTTGAAAAAAAATTAAAGAGTAAAAATGTGTAAATTTTTTTTTAATAATTAAATTTGAAAAGGTTAAAAAAATTGAAACATTTTTATAAAACATGGGTTATGAAGAAGAAAAAATTCCAATCAAATAGAGAAATTAAGTTTTATTTTATTAAAAACATTATCTCAACTAATTTAAGTACAAAATAGTGTAAAAATTGTAATATTACTTTAAAATATCATGAATAACCAGATAATAATAACATTAAATGGTTTTATTAGTTAATTTACAAATAATTTTCTTCAACTGAAATTCAGTAGTGAACAAGGTTGATTATAATGAGATTGTGAAATAAGTATTTGCAATGATCAAAATGTTGAAGTGAGAATTAATAAATGAATAAATTTATTTGACCAACTGTAAATCCACATAAAATAAGTTTAAATAAAACATAAGGAAATCAAAATTCATTGTATTCATAATCTTATAATTATATAGTCAATAAAGTAAAATATTAACTAAATGAGTATAAATTGATTTAAGAAATTCCTTACCATTTTATAACTTTTAATTAAACACCATTAGATGAAATAAATAAAATTTAAATATAAAATACCATTATAAAAGAATAATTCATGATATTATATGTTAAAATAATAGTATATACATCATATAATTGAAAATGGTTGTATAACATTACAATATTCCTCAATGAAATGAAATTGAGACGAAATCCCCTACCCCACGCTTCCTTTTGAGTAAACATTCTTTAACCGCCCATATAGTTTTTTAAAACGTGTTTTTAACTTATTATAGAACCATTTTAAAATTTATAATATCATATATCATCCTTATATAACATATTATTACCCATTTATTAATAATCTTTTATTAATTTTATTTTGGGTGTTAATTACATTGTTTTCGCATGCATGTTTCATCATGATAGATCCATTTCTTGTAAATATTATATAGTTATACCATATAAATAATAATAATCATGACATAATTGTCATATTTTTACATCAATTTTACTTTTAAAACTAATCATGAGTGATGCTTATGAAAAATGAAGTACATTACGACCATGGAGACGGTAAGTCATACATATGCAAGAGTAATGCTTATATTTTCTAAATATCTATATAGGAAGAATATAAGTAATATAATATCTTTAAATAATTATAATAATAACATATATATATATATATATATAATTATATACATATATATATCATAAATATTATGAGTTTATGAAAACAGAGTCACATCACTTTGTGAAGGTGATAGTCCACACATACAAGAATGATGTTATCATCTTAACATGAGTGAAAAGGAAATAAATAAAATGATATATATTATATTTATAAAATGATTAATATGTCATTAATGTCATAATTATTTAATTTATATAACATATAATTATTAATTTTATCTTTATCACCTTCCATGTGAAGCATTAGTGAAAGATGAGTCACATCACTTCGTGAGGCGGTAGTCTGTTGTACACATGATAGACATAATGATATCTCTTATAGAATGGAAGGTAAAAATATATATATTACATAGTGACTAAATAGGTATAAATATGTTATAAATATCATATATATATATATATACCTTATATACATCATCATACCTATCCTTGATAGGTGGAAAGGGAAAAATGAATGACAACGGTTCATAGGGTGGTAGTATACCATACACACAAATGATTATTTTGTAACCAATTTTATAGAATTGAGGATGGTTTTAAGTCATGAAATTATTATAAAAAAATAAAATTAAATGTAATATCTTTATTTTATTATATCATAATTTTAAAATTAAAATTTAATTAGGTGAAAAAAAAAGAAATAAAATAAAGATACTCATTGAATAACATTACCCCTTTTTAGGGTATCCTCCTTATGTTTTCACTAAAGCCTTCCAAAGTTGGATTTATGCCCAAACTAAGGCTTATAGGATTAAGGGAGTCAAGTTGATAAGTTATTTGGGTAGGTATTGGAAGAACCAAAATGTATTGAAGGCGTGAATAAGATAAGAGAGGGCTGGCCTTTTATAAGTGGGGGAGAGGACACAATTGGTATTTTTTTAATATAATGGAGTGATCCCTAATTTTTCATATGTTATAGGGGTTAAAAATGGATAGTTATATAACATTATAGGTTTAATGGTCTAATTATTTCTATAAAATAGTTTTTAGTAAATTTTATAAGTCATTTTTACCATTATCTTTTTAGTTTAACCCCCATTAAACCCATGTTTACCTTAACTAGGGTAATTAAATTTTACTACATTCACTATTCATTTTGATAAAAAAAATTAAGTTGACCTAATTATAAATTAAAAATTATTATTATTAAAAATATGGAATCAATTTATCAAAATTTAATTCATAAAAGTGGCCAAATTTAATTTATAGTTAATCTTGTTGATGTGACAAGAAAGCGGGTTTTTAAAGTGAAAATGTTCAAATGTTTACAATGTTTTTATATCTAAAATCAATATTAAAATGATTCCAATTAACTAAATTGGATTAAATAATATAAAATTTAACTAATTCTAATTTAAAACAAATTAAAAATATAATTTCAAATAATAAATTATTTAAATGAAAATCAGTTTTCAATTAAAATTTAGCATTTTTCACTATTCATCAAAAAATGAAACTTTTCTGAAAAATACCTTAAATTTACCTTAAGATAATTTTGGTAT
This sequence comes from Viscum album, assembly GCA_963277665.1. NCBI lineage: Eukaryota > Viridiplantae > Streptophyta > Magnoliopsida > Santalales > Viscaceae > Viscum > Viscum album. The sequence goes on from OY728166.1 coordinate 308,729,579, forward strand.
CCTGATTTAAAAAAAAGATTTTTTATTTTTTAAAATAAATTTTCTAAAATTGGTAATAATTAATCTCAAATTATGTGCACAAATCACAATTAATCCTTCTTTTAAAATAAATAATGTTTTTCAAAAAAAATTCTTTTTTCTTCTAAATAATTCCTTTCTTATTTATAATAAATAGAAAGATAATAAATATGTGTAAAATATATATTTTCATAATTTATTTAATCTTATCCTTACCTTATATTCTAATATCTAGGTGATAAGTTTCATATAAAATAATAATATTAATATTATATTGTTGTTTGGTAAAACTCAACCTTTCGTGTAATAAAAGCTTCTGAAGAAACTCATTATTGTGTGTAACACAAGATAAAATCAATGTTTCATGTAATATACACTATCAAATATAATGTTCTTATTTTATAATGTTTGGGTGTTACATAAAGAAACTTTATGCTCAATGGGTTTTGAGTGAAGGGGATTATGGGGGCGGACTGGTATTTATAGAAAAAGAGGCAGTAATTCTTTATTAATTTATAAACATAGGTTATAGACTTTATATGATAAAATAATTAAAACCAAAAAAATTACCATGTTGTTTTCCCATGGTTTCTCTCAAAGAAGTTTGGATTTCAATATTTAATATAATTAGAATCCAAAATCCTTAAAATTATACTCTTAGTGATGAGGAAGTGAATCCTGTTTTTAAATAATTGGTTTTAAAATATTAAAATATAATATTGATTTTGGAGGATTCATTAAGGGTTTATAAAATTAATATAATAACTTAAAAACAAATTATTTTATATTATAAGCATATATTTTGTCATTAATTCTTTTTATGGAATTTATAATATCAATTTTGGGTCCTTATAATGTCGTAATACAAACTGTATATGTATGCCATATTTAATTTTTACCCAAAAAATTGAATTTCTCATAAAATTATTAAAAATACCCCATTGGATAATTTTTACATAATGGTTTCAAAAATAATATTACTTTTATCAAAATAATTTTCTAAATATAATAATTTCACTTTAAAACAAAAATCCCTATTTACATAAACATACTAATTTTTAAAATATTAACCACTTTTTTACCCTTGTAAAAATTATATTAGACTTCATTAAATTATATTATCCTTTATATTTACATAATTATAATATAAAAAAATATTTTATTAAAATATTATTTATTTCAACAATTCTTGAATTTATCAAAGGAGTGTATTAATATAAACTATATATTTCCAAAAAATACAATTTTGATTTCTTCATGTCAAAATCTAATTTTTATCAAACACATTATATAATAATGAATAAAGTAATAATAAAAAGAGATAAATATAATAATTATATTATTAAAAAAAGATATATAGATCTGTATTACTATATTCTAGATACATAAACCCTTGTAACATAGTGTGCATACTAAGGGTAGTGTGTGTGATGGTGGTAGTTTCTTGGGGTTGTTTGGTGAACATAGTTTGGCATGTGATCTCAAAACATTTGAAATTTTCCCATAAATGGTAACATTCTTGCCTCATTTGTTTAATTTTAACTTTTTCATGGTCAATTTCAAAGCCTAGTGAATCCACCTCCCCCGGGGGCTTAAATAAATGGGCTTCGTAGGGTGTGATCTTACTGGTCGAGCCCATCACTTCTTTCATATGTTCCAATTAGAATTTATAATAACCCTTAATATATAATAATATTAATGATTATTTTACAATGGATATATTGTGAATTATTATGATAATTAATGTTCCTTTAAATCCAACATGTTATATCAGTCCAAAATAACAAAAGTAGTGCATGTTTTTTCTATAAATATAAAACATTTAATCAATAAAAATGGAATTTCATTTATCAAAGTTAGAGTCGTTACACTATTAAGTTTCCAATTTAGGTAATATAAACACCTATTTTAAGGTACTACCATAAACACACAACATTAGCAACCATTTTCCACCCCACCAAAAACAAACTGGCTTAGGATAAAGATAATCTAAGGAAACTCTAGTTGGCTCCCATCTAGGTATTGACTAAGATTTAAGACCTGTCAATTTTAGTTTTTTCCCATCATGTCATCTTTGATCAGAGCTTCAATCTATGGTCATTTGTTGGATAATCTCTTTACTTTATCATTATGTGTTTTCTCTTCAATTCTGAGTCACATAAACGCCCATAAGTAGGTTTAATCTATGGGCCCAGGTGCCTTGGTGATCATGTGTTACTTATGGGGATTTAGGGTAACTTGTTTCCACCTCTCTAGAACTAGATATATAGTAACTATAGTGATGATACTCATGAGAATACCATATATGTATGATGATATCCAAACATAGGAACAATAAGTATTAAAGCCAATAAATGAGTTCAAGTAGGGAAATAAAATCAAAATTTAAGTATTATTTTTATCCAAAATCTCCCACAATTACCTCACCACCATTGGATGAATTTTAATTATTTTATCTTTTAGTGGAACCATTATTTACTATATAATCCACTAAAAATGATTCATGAATCTGTATAGTTCATAGGATTCACAGATTATGTTGCAGTAAGTCTGATCTTCTAGAATGTAGTTCTTCATGGATACCTTTCAGTACTAGGCTTCATAGATTCCATAAAATTAATTTTTGAATTTTATGGTGTGGGTGTAACAACATCAACCCCAGTATCCTAGATATAGTGTCTTAATTTATTTCATTATAATATGATACAAGGTATAACATCAGAAATGACTTAATAGTTTAGTATTCTTGTTAAACTAGATACATACATTAATTCCATATTATATTTTAAAACATAGAATACAAAAAGTATTTCATTGAGTCTTCCATTATTCACTTATGACCCTGCATATTAGTCATAAAATACTTCTTGGAATCCGGGGAGAAATTTGAAACATATAAAAGGGGTTATTTAAAATGGTCAGTAAGGGTAAGTGTATAGTGTAAACTATGAGTAAATATGGAATAAACAATATATAAAGGTAAATTATTAAAACACATTCCATTTGAAATAATCACATGATGTTGAAAACATAACCATTGATATTCTACTAGTATAATAATCACATGTAATATCAATAAATAATAACATAATAATATAATACATAAAAATGGACATCTGAAACATACCGTCGAGGCCTTGGTGAAGATATCTGAAAATAAATGGGTAAGGCCTCGACCAAATCCATATCTAAAAATAAATGGGGAAGGCCTCAGCCAATTCTATATCTGGTTTTTCTCATGAGACCTAATGATACATGTAATGGATATAGTGTTCCTCAACCATCACTTACTAAGTCTAATACATTCCTCATATGAAAAGGGTTAAACATAAACAACAGAAACATTCGTATTGAAAAATGTACCATACAAAATGTGAATACTTTAACTATAAAAAATGAATGGTATCAGAAGAACACATCCATAGTCAAACTGATCATAAAAAAATAAATAAAATATGATTGATTGTGTTATAAGAGATAAAAATCAATGAAGTTCATGATTCAAAAAATGATGTTTACATTGAAGAATATACTTTAAAATGAGACCATTGAAAATTTCTTGAGGAAAATAATTTTTAAACATTTCAAAGTATCTCATACCACTTTGAAACATTTAAATAGTCATCCATATGAAGTAATAAAATTAAATTAAACTTATAAAATAATTATAATAAGTATTTTCATGATATTATATATCAAAGGGTGGTACATACACCACACATAAGTAATAAGTGGTGAACAGGACATATATCTCGCATAAGTAAAAGTGAGACAAAAAAACCCTTACCATACGCTTCCTTTAGTCGAATGTGCTTTAACCACCTATATAATGTTTTTAAACATGTTATTAAATTATATCAGAACAATATCTATATTTATGATATAATATATTTTCCTCTTATATTATTTTATCACCCATTTTTTTATAATAATTTGTTGTTCCCCTTTTTTGTGGTGTTAACCACCTCATTTTCATATGCATATTTTGTCATGAAAGTCTGGATTGTTTTGCATGGGATTTATATCCAAAATATGAATAATTATATTAATTTTATAAATATAATATTTACCTACTTAATACATTTTTACAGACATTATTTAATTTTTTATATGAAAAATGAATCACATCGTGTCGTGGAGACATTAGGTCGTACGTACGCACGAGCGATAGTATCATTCCCTTGATAAGTGAAAGGATATGGAATTTTATGTTATATTAATTTCTAAATAATATATACCATTCCATAATTATCATATATATCCATTATTTCCATCATTAAACCCATCTAATTACATTGGTGATGAAAAACAGATTACACCATGGTGTGGAGACGCTAAGTCGTGCGTATGCATGCGTGGTGCTTTCATTTTTCATAGGATTGATATAAGGTGGAATATGGTTATAACATAATCAAAATAACATCTAATAATATATATTATACTAGAATTATTACTTTATAATGGAAACAACACATGAAGATGAAGTACAAGAGAAACAAACTTGAAAGAGTTGATAATGACGATTACTTCTTTTTCGGCAGATTTCCTTTATAACTTCTCTTAAGGGACCTAGGGTTGCTCTTTTGGTAGAACCAAAACATCAAAAACATAAATAATTATGTTGGTAAGATATATTTTTAATGTTTTTTCGAGATATATGACTCAAATTGGTGTTAGTAAGTGACGAAGGTGGTTCCCTTTTATAATTGAGGTGAGGGGAAATTTCAGATATCTTCAAAATATTAAAATATAATAAGGATACTCTATAGACAAAGACTTAAAAATGGTATATAAATGAATAGTTGGAGACATGTTTTGTCATAAATTATATCATTTTTTATTATTTAACATTTTTTTTATTTTTAAAAATTTAATAAAATATACATTCAATAAAATATCATTATTATCAAATTTGATACCATTCATTTAATTTGGCTTCAAATACATCAAGAAGAAGTGGGAATTCGAATATAATGATTTAAAACATCTGTAATATATCTTATAGATATATATAATTAATTATATAAATTAAATAATCCAAAATATATCAAAATTATTATTTTTAAAATTGATTATTTTATTTTTCTATTAATTAAATAAATATTGTTTTAGAATTGATGAAGCATATTAGGTAATTATATAATTTATAAAAATTAATAAATATCTATATAAATTAATTAATTTCATTAATATCAATATATAAATTTATGTTCATTCGTATCTCTATTTTTTCCTATGTTCACACATAAATGATGTTAAATACAAAGAGAGTGACATTTTTTAACTATCATTGATTTAAATAATATATAAGTTATTTTCATGGAAAATTTTCCATTAAATAAATCCAATTCTATATTAAATTTATAATGGTCTAATACTATTCATAAAATAATTTTTAGATAGTTTTAGGTCACATTATTACCCTTAATGTTTGGTTCTAACCCTTATTTAATCTCTTTAACTCTTACCGTGATAATATATGTTTTTACTACTTAAGGGTTAATATAATTACTATAAAATGAAAAATGAACCATAAATGGATCATTGAAAAAAAAATTAAACCTTTTAAAAATCATTTGGAAAATTTTTATATTTTTATGAATTTTATATCATTTAATAAATTATTATTTATTTTAATATAACATTAATGTCAATTTTGACATTATTAATTACTTTGACTTTTAAAAAAATATAACTACACAAGATAACTTAGAAAAAAAATTAATATATCTCTAATATGTCTAGTTAATTTATAAAATTAATTAATGACATTAATTATGTCAAATTATATTTATTTTAATATTTTTAATGTCATTTATTTGACATTTCCATTAATTAAAAAATTACTACATCATAATTGTGTAAGATTTAAAGGTAATTATTTATTTCCAAAAAATTAAAAATATATTAACATGATTAATATAAAAATTTATATTTAAAAAATTATTTTATATTAGAATATACCATCATGATAACACCATATAAAAAATGTTATACTTATTAAAAACATGATATTGACATATTGGACTTTCCTTATAATAAAATACTAAAAAGGATTTAGGTCATACAAGTGGCTCCAAGAGGCCATAAAATCTGCCCAAGGATGATTTTAGTTGACACTAACTCATAAAATAATATTATGTCAAGTTTTAGGGTAATTTTATGATACTTATAAAAATATTCTTATCCTAATTACATGATTTACCCTTAACCCTGATAATTAAAAAAATATAAAATTTACTACACATATTGTTCAAAAATAAAAGGGAACTATTTACTAAATTTGGACCTTATGATTCCAAATATGAAATTTATTTTCCAAAATTCAAAAAATATAATTGGATAAAATTAATTTAAAATTAATCTCGTTGACGGAATGAGAAAATGGGTTTTTTATTGTGAAAATGTTTAAAATGTTAAAATGTTTCTATATCCAAATTAAATATTAAATTGATTCCAAAGACCTAAATTGGATTAAATAATAAAAATTTATCTTTTAATTCATTAAAACTAACTAAAAATATAATTTAACACTATAAAATATTTAGATGAAAACTTCTTTTCAATTAAAATTCAATATTTTATCATTATTCATTAAAACATGAAACTTCTCAGAAAAATACTAAAAATTCAATCAAAGTTAACTCTATTATTATTCTTTAAAATAATAATTTTTTTCCAAATAGAATTTATAAAAGTGTAAAAAACTATATTTAAAACAAGTACACCATCAAAAAGTGTTAAAACAATCTTTTATAAAAATATATATTATATGTGTAAAGTTAGATTTGTTCATATATCATGTTTTGAAAACACATAGGTTGAATTTTAATCATTAAATTTAATATTATATATATCATTAATATAATCTAAAAAGTTTTATTTAATTTAATTTATTGGTATAAAACACACTTGTGCACATTTAAATAGTTTTTATAAAAAAATCCTTTATATTAAATTAGTTTTTATATTTATTTTTAATTTGTAACAAATAAATTCAATAATATACATTCATAAGATAATACTATTCATAACCACCAATTTAATTACTTAGAGATAATATAATTTTATATAATAATTTTAATAGTATATTTTGGTTCGTTATACCTCAATGTTGAGTGCAACGTAACCTATTAAAGAGATTAAATTTAAAAAGTTACATATCATAAAATATTTGGGTGTTACATTCTCCCCTCCTTAAATAAATTAATTCCTCAAAATTTGAAATTTCACTTCAAAAATCAAAGGTTGATACTTGAAAATTCATTTTTCAGAAACCCACATTGAAAATAGGGTTAATAAAACATCATCTTGATAATAGAGAAAAGAAAATATAAAGGTTGCCACAAAATTTGGCTTTTGAATAGTATAAAATTAGTGGGAAGTGAAAAATGGGACATGGAAGACAAATAAAACTATCAACTGTTTATGTAGAGTGATAGAGAATATGGTCATTAGAAATTTTACCATCACAAAACCATAAATTTGTGATGTGTTAAATTTTCCATTCATTTCTTGGTAAGAAAATTAAACGAATAACATTTTTTGTTCCAAAAAACATTCCTATAGTTGAAAAATTATTTTACTATTCAGATAATCACTTGAGAATATAAACATAATTGATTTATTTCCATGTCATAAGTATAGTCACATCCTTCATTTTTTCTTTGATCTATTTCTGCTTCATTTCTTACTTCTTGAAAGGGTTATTCAACACAGATTTGTACGCTTGAATCACATAAGTTCCTAAAGAAATTATTTCATCATATAAATGTTTAATTAATCAAAAATGGTTATAATATAATATCCAATGTTCAACTTAATCCATTCCAACCGTAAGACTCATCCAAAATACTTCTATCCATATTCACAGTCCAAAAAGGTCTTTAAATTTCCAAAATAAATCTTAACATCTTATTCGCCAAAAAGGGTAATGTAGCTCTTATTATCACATACCAAATATTTGATCACATTGAAAACCTTAATGAAAATTTTCATGATTCCAAATCCTTAAAGAAGAATTAATTCAGTGTAATCATTATATATCTCATTATTCTTTTAACTAGGTCACCATTGATAAAATAATTCTAGAATCCAAATACATGAGAACTTTAATCATTTTTCTTCATTATAAACCATTAATTGTTCCATGTCATATAATTCCATAATACCTCCTTACTTTCATTTTTAATTTTTAGTCTCTTCATAACCATAATTATAACCATTACTTGTATAATCTTTCTGATTCTAATTATTGACCAAAACTCAAAGCACAAAGTGAAAAACACTAATCATAGTGATGTTATCATGAAAAAACATTTATAAGATATCTAAATCATGAAACTTTTTCAATATTGGAATCCATATGTTTATTATAGGTTATAAATTTTCATTAAAAAATATATATGATGTTATCAAATACTTATAATTATCCTTAGAGTCACTCATATGGTTATGTTTTCTAATCCATTATTTTCTTAAATCAAGTTCTCAAGGTTTTTACTAAACTTCTTATGATACCAACTATAATGACTCTAACCCCATTAGCCCAGAGTCGGAATCTTAATTTATTAAATTGAAATAATACACAATAAATCACATCCAAAAATACTGAATATTTTAGTATTCTTAGTAAACAATATGCATACATTAAATCCACATTATATTTTTAAATAAAAAATACAAAAAGTGCTTCATTGAGTATGTTATTATTCCCCATTTGTGTAACCCAGAATATCAGTCATAAAATAATTCTTATAATCCTAGATACAAAATTGAAACATATGAAATGGGTGAGATAAAATTCTCAGTAAAGGTAAGTGTACAGTGGAAAATATGAGTATATATGTCATAAAAAATATGTCAAGGTAAATAACTGAAACACATGCCATTTAAATAATCACATGTGCTTGGAAACTTAACCATGGATATTATACTAGTTTAATAATCACATGGAATATCAATAACTAATCTCAAAATTATTTAATGAATAATTCTAGACATATGAAACATACTTTTGAGGCCTCATCCAAGACATCTGAAAATAATTCGTTAAGGTCTCGTCCAAATCCATATTTGAAAATAAATGGACATGGAATCAGCCAAGTACATATCTGGTTTGTATCATGAGACACACTGTTGAATCTAGGAGCTATATAGGGACCCTATAACCACTTACCAAGTATGATACATTACTTATATGAAAAGGGTGAAATATAATCAACATAAACATTTGTATTGAAAAATTAAAAAATGAAATGTGAATACTTTAACCATAATCCTTGAATGGTATCAAAATAACACATACATAGTCAAACTAATCATAAACCATTAAAAAACATATGATATATGGTATAATAAGAGATAAACCTCAATTAATTAAAATATTAAACAAAGGATGGTGATATATATGAAGATACTTTTAAAATATACAATTAAAAAAATCTTGAGGAAAATAATACTGAAACATCCTAAAGTGTTTCATACCACTTGGAAATATTTAAATCATGATACCTATGAAGTAATAAAATTAAATTAAACTTATAATATCATTAAAATAAGTATATTAATTATATTATATATCAAATTGAGGTACATACACCACACACAAGGAATAAGTGGTGAACAAGGCATATATGCCACAGAAATAAAAGTGAGATGAGAAAACCCTTACCATATGATTCCTTTAGTCGAACATGTTTTAACCTCATGTATAATGATTTTAATCATGTTATTAACTTATACCATAACAATATCCACATTTATTACATAATATTTGATCCTCTTATATTATTTTATCACCTGTTTGTTAATAATATTTTATTGTTACCCTTGTTTCGGGTGTTAACTACTTCATTTTCCTATGCATGTTTTGTCATGAAAGTATCTGTTATTTTGAATAGGATATATATACAACATATAAATAATTATATTAATGTTTTAAATATCATATTTTACCATTAAATTCATTTTTAGATCCATTATTGAATGTTTTATATGGAAAATGAATCATAACGCATCATGGAGACGGTAGGTCATACGTACACACGAGCGATGGTATCATTACCTTAATAAGTGAAAGGATAAGGAAGTTTATGGTATATTAATTTCCCCATAAAATATACCATATAATAATTATCATATATATCCATTATTTCAATAATTATACACATCCAAGTAAAGTGGTGATGAAAAACAGATTACACTATTATGTCGAGATGGTAAGTTATACGTATACATGAGCGGTGCTTTCATTTTTCATATGATGGATATAAGGGAGAATATGGTTTTAAAATATTCATAAAAACATCTCAGAATATATATAATACTGTTTTTTATAACTTTATAATTGAAACAACACAAGAATATGGAGTTGAAGAGAAACAATCTTGAAAGGGTCAATAAAGATGATTACCTCTTCTTCGGCGAACTTCATTTATAACTTCTCTTAAGGGACCTAGGGTAGGTATTTTTGTAGAACCAAAACCTCCAGAACATAAATAAGTATTTTTAGAAGATAAATTATTAGGTTTTGGTTGAGATATACGACTCAAATTAGTGTGAGGAAGTGAGGGATATGGTTCCCTTTTATAATTGAGGTGTGGGGCACTTCAGAAATCTTCAAAATATTAAAAAATAAAAAGGCTATTATAGATCCAAAGAGTTAAAAATGGAATATAAATGAATATAAGAATCCATTTTAAACTATATATTAATAATTTGTTATTATTTTACCTTTTTGTGGTTTTTAAATAATTTAATAAAATATTAAGTCAATAAAATATCATTATTTTAAAATGTGATACTATTCATTTAATTTGACTTCAAATACATCAAGACAAAGTAATAATCTGAATATAATTATTTAAAACATATATAATATATCTTATAGATATATAAAATTTATTATACACATTAAACTATCCAAAATATATCAAAATTACTATTTTTAAAATATTTTATTTTATTTTTCTGTTAATTAAATAAATATTGTTTTAGCATTGAAGAAGCATTTAAGGTAATTTTATAATTTATAAAAATTTAAAAAATATATAATGAAAATAAATTTATTAATATTAAAATATACCTTTATTTATGTTCATATATTTATTTTTATCCCTATGTGGACACATAAATGATATTAAATATAAAGAGAGAGACATTTTTAATTATCTTTAATTTAAAAAATATATAAGTTATATTTATGTAAAACAATAAATTAAACAACTACGGTTCTATATTAATGTGATAAGGGTTGAATATGATTCCAACAATAATTTTTAGAAAAGTTTAGGTCACATTATTACCCTTATCTTTTGGATTTAACCCTTATTAATTCTTTCTAACTCTTAGCGTGACAACATGTGTTTTTACTCCTTAAGTCTAAATATAGATAATATAAAATGTCAAAATAACTATAAATGGATCATTGATGACGTTTTAAACCTTATACCAATAATTTGGATGAATTTATATTTTTTTGAACGTTATATCATTTAATAAAATATTATTTATTTTAAGATAACATTAATGTCAACTTTGACACTATTCATTACTTTGACTTCTAAAAAATATAAATACACAACATAAATTCAAAAAAAAACTTTAATACATCCCTAATATGTCACGACCCGTCCTCGGGGCCCGTGTCGTGACAACCCCAAGCCCGCCTTCCATAGGCCAGGGGCTGGCGACTAGCACCAAAGGCATAAATCCCGATAACTGGGAAGGCATTGCCTTTATAAAAGTAAACAAAACACCACAGAGTAAGCAAGCAGAAAAAGTAAACACTAAGTACAAGAGAAGTGCTGAAAAGTAAATGGGCCAGAATACAAACCCAAAAGAAATTACAACTACAACTGAACGAAAGTACAACAGAAAAAGGCAACAGCTGGAAGAAGGAAGCAGCTCCTGGGTCGTCCTCCTCGGATCCTACCTGAAGGGTAGGTACAGATAGCACAGCTCCTGGATCGTCCGCCACGGATCCTACCTGAATGGTAGGTACAGATAGCCTCCTCAACGCTCTCGCCCGTCAACCACCTCTGTGTGTCGTCTCGCCGTGAAGTCCTCCTCCAGATACTGACTCGTCGTGTGGTCCACCTCCGGGTACCGCCCAGTCCTCGAACACTCGGCCTCTGTCAGCACTGTCTGTCGTCTACAACCAACACAACGAGGTGCGGGCATATCCCATGCAGGGGTGAGTATAACGATACTCAGTAGGGACCCCGAGACCATCAAGGTCTCTCTAAAACCAACAAGCATAACAACAAAGAAGACCTCAACAGATAACCTCTACTTGGATATATACCCATACATATACCTAAGTTATCAAGTAACCCATCTCAATCATGAGGAAACACAAGGATCATGAAATCAACGGATAACCACTACCCAGGTATATGCCCATACATATACCTAAGTTATCAAGTGACCCATCTCAATCATGAGGTAAACACAAAGGTCAAAAGGTCTCAGCTCAAACCAGGATTTTCATTATCGAAACCGTAACTGCTGAAGAGCCCCATCTCTGGAGTGTACAGTGGTCCTGTCATGACTCCGAGGTACTGCTCACTAACCGAAGACTGTTGAGGTACTCCTCATGTCGAGTACCGCGGGCCTGCCACCTCACATAGTAGTGCTTCCCGCTAGGGTCTGCCACCCAAACACAGTAGTGCTCCCCACTCATAGCCTACAGAGGTACTCCTCCTGTCGAGTACCGCGGGTCTGCCACCCAAACACAGTAGTTCTCCCCGCTGTGGGTCTGCCACCCAAACACAGTAGTGCTCCCCACTGGGCTATACAAGTCTCTCCGACATGAATCGGACAAGCAATCTTCAAGTTCCATCCAGTTACACGGTCTCCGTACTCCGTACGCTTGTCTCTGGGAGGGTCCGCTCCACAAGCTACTGTTTGATACTCCACGTATCTCAAAGTCCCACGAAGAAGTATCTCAAAGGACCGCCTCGTCATAGAGGTCTCAACGCAACAGACGGCGCGTCAATCGGACGCTCGGTCTGTGAGTTACTAGCATTTTCATCCCAGGGGACCGGTTGGTTTCGTAAGCGAACCAACCCGGACGTATCTCAACTGTACCCCGAACTCTCATAGGATATACTCATAGGGACCGTTTCTCGATGAGATCACCAACGCCGCTGACGGTTCGTCATACAGACGTCTGGTCTGAAGGATATCAACTATTCCGTTCCAGGGGCCCAGTTGGATTTCAGGTTCAATCCAACCCGACCACTATCCAACAACAACCAAAACTCAGGCGAAGTATTCCAAAAGTTCTGTCTCATCAAGAGGAAAGCAACGAGATAGAAGGCGCGTCAATCGGACGCCCGGTCTGTGAGTTATTGGCTTTTTCGTTCCAGGGGCCCGGTTGGTTTCGTGAGCGAACCAACCCGACCGCACTCCGACTACATCCAAACCTCGAGCGGAGTAAGCCAAAAGATCCGTCTCACTAAGAGGAATTCAACAAAGTCGACGGCACGTTATTCGGACGTTCGGAGCTCAAGATATGAGTGTTTCCGCTCCGAGGGCCCGGTTGGTTTCGTGTACGAACCAACCCAGCCAAACTCAAAGTATTCTGAAACCTTGAGTGCAATATACCGAAACGACAGTCTCAATCCAAGGATCTCGTTTCAGCTGACGGCACGTCAATCAGAGGTCTACAGCTCAAGATATGGGCATTTTCCGGAAAGTGGTCTGAAAACGGGGGTCTGGGCCAGGGCCGACCCGGCCCGACCCCCCCCCCCCCCCTGGGTCGGCCCGAAACGGGTCGACCCGACCTGGGTCCGACCCGGCTGGACCCGGCCCGGACCGGCTCGGTCCGGCGTGGTCCGGTCTGGCCCGACCGGCCGGCCGCGGCCGAGCGGTCACCGCGGAGCGGCGGGGGTGCGCGCGGCCGCCCCCCTTCGCCGCTGATTGACGTCGCCGGCAACTTCCAGCGGCGCGCCGCCGCCGCCTTCCGCGGACCTCCAGACGCGCTCCAGTGGTCCGTTTCTCCTGCCGTCTTCGCTTAGGGTCCCCCCGGGACCCCACCTTCACTGCAAAGGGATTCAAACGCCAAAACAACCTGCTTCGTCGTCGCCCGTCAATCCGCACGTCAAAACGAAAAGCGTCGTCTTTGTAGTTCTCCAGCACGACCAGATGGCGCCGCGCCCCTTCGCCACAGCCCGACTCTGACCGTGGTTCTTTGGTTTTCTTCGACGCGGCGCGACGACATCGCGTTCTTAAACTTCCTTCCACGGCGCGGAGCGACGGCGCCGTGCGTATCCTTCGGCATGAAAACCGCGTGGGGCGACGGCGCCACGCCTTCCCGTACCAACCACAAAGGAACCATCACGAAAAATAAGAAGGAGGGTTGGCCGTGTTTGTGCGGTCCGACCCCCTCGCGTTATTTGATAACAAATGGTTTAAATCCACGAAGATCAACAAGTTGGTATTCACGAATCAAATAAATAAATAAAACCCCTACCTCGTTTCAGGAACGGTGTTCGTCAACGAGCCACGGAAGACGAGCGTCGCGGAGGTCGGGCGTCGCGGGAAAAGAACGTCGACGTCGCGAAGCGAAGATTCGAAGTCGTTGACGGTGATTTCGTCGCGGAAAACCATCGCCGAAGAGACGACGCGGAAGAAGAACGTCGCGTCGCGGATACGGCGTCGCGGAAGAACCGTGTTCTTCGGCGGAGAAGTTATTCATTGAAGAACGGTGTTCTTCGCGTTCTTCGTCGAGGTTGAAGAAGAAGGAGACCGCTTCCCCAATCCTCTCAAGGTTTCCAAACTCTAACAATAATAAAATAAGACCAAGTCTTATTTTATTAACACAACCTAACCATTTGAATTTCAAGAGTTTGAAAATTCAAAACCCACATTTAACTCACTTAAGTTATTAACATAAGATGTTATAAAATTAATGAGGTGATAAGTTAACAAAACTTAAATGGGGGGTTTAGAGGGGTTAGGAAAGTGAGGGGTTAAGAGGGTTAGGGAGTTTAAGGAATTTGAAAAGGTGGGGGGGTTCGTGTGGGCCCCACCCTTTCAAATATCCACACATGGGAAGTTGGATGGATGTGGGCCGACAACCAACTTCCCATGGGAGAAGTTAACCACATAACATGAAATAAAATTGATTCAACAATTTTATTCACTTTTTTTTAATTAATCCCCAAAAATTAACTTCTTCTCCTGCACAAGCGCAACTACGGTAAAGGTTCCCTTAAGCGATTGTCGGCGTTGTGAGTTCATCGGTGCCATCAGATTTCAATTCCGAGCACCGGTTCAAAAGATAGGAAAACTCGCTCGTTCGTTCACTGAATGTAACCGAGCCAAACTTCGGAAATTGATTCCGGGAACTCCAGGCCTCGGAATCAAGTACCGTCAGAAACCGCATTCTTGTAAAATCCCAAAGAAAATTTAGAAAAAATTTCCCTTAAATTTTACGGGTCTTTACATTACTCCCACCTCAGGGCTTTACGTCCTCGTAAAGCTTTAACACAAACTAAGGTTACAAAAGCGGTACAGAGCACGCATCTGAGCCTTCCGCTCCCATGTGCTCACCTGGAGGTTTCTGTACTGCCAGAGAAAGTGCACCCGAGGAATCGATCATCCTTGTAGGATCCTCTCCTGTCGATCCTTGATCCCCACTAGAACCTCCATGGAAAACACCTCATCACCATCGTCCAGCTCCTCATGGTCAATGATATGCGAAGGGTCGAGCACGTATCTCTTCAGTTGAGATACGTGGAAGTCGTCATGCACCTAGTGCAACTGAGGTGGATGGTTCAAGCGGTAAACCACCTCGCCTACCCAGCTGTGGACCTAGAAAGGTTCGTTGAACCTCAGAGTTTACTTGCCGCCTTGGAAACAACTCCGTAAACTTCGTCGAGGTGAGACTCGTATAAGGACGTGATCATCATCCTCGAACTCTAGAGGTCTCCAATTCCTGTTAGAACTGGAACTTGAAACGACTGCCACCACGAGGGTAAGGTTGGCCGACTCAAGAGTGATCGGTCGCACCCTCCCATGCATGAGTTTAACTTGTGCTGCCCAGGGTTTCCTTTTCACCGACCAAGGAAAACTCATCTCGACGTTTGCCTAAAACTGTCAATTTGAGTATGAACAGTTATTTCCCATTCCATACTCAAACTAACGTCGTAAGGCCTCGACGCTGCCACCAAGAGATTTCCAACCGGAACTCTCTCCATGAGGGTCTGACCACACCGTCGGCGTAAGTGTGATTATCGAGTCTCCTCCCAAGGTATCTCCAGACATGAGGGTCAAGTCCATGGCTTACCGTAAAATCTAGGTCTGGAACAAGATTTGTGAAAGTGAGGAATGATTCATATCGACGTCTGTTACTACAGCAGCTAGTAGTGTACACAGACTGTCCCTTGAATCATTTTTAGAGCCATTGGGTCACACTCCTTGACCGCATGCAGCCGCACTCTTCCTCCGCTCTCTAACTCCCTGAGCCTGGAGGGGATAACTAAAGCGGGTGGTTGTAGCATGTTAAGATGTACACCACCTCACACTGCTCTCCTAGCTCTGCCTCCACATCTGCTGCTTCGCAGACTCATCTCTCCTTTAAGCTTCCTCTTCTTTAACATTTAACACGCTCGAGTCTCTAAGACTGGAGCCGGTTTCCTATTTCTTACTGCACTGTGCAGTCTTCATCCGCTCCTGGATGATCTGTACCTTCTTTTCATAAGATCTGAAAGAGCTGCTAAAATTTCTCCCTTGCCGAAAAGAGAAACTCAGTCTCATCCCCTGGATGAACCACGCCCATTGCCTAATACAGTCAATCCTGACATGAATGATGCATTCAGGCCATGGATGACATCGTAAGGCCTCGACGTAACTACTAAGAGATCCAAATGTCACTCTCGCCTCCAAGGGTTGAGTCACACTGTCGGCGTCAGTGTGAGGTCACTGGGTCTCCTCCTGTAGAAATCTCGAAAGTGAGGGTCAAGTCAACAGTTTAATCAGGACCACTCAGTATCAACCAAACAAAAGGACAGGAAAGAAAACAAAGATAAGTGTCTTTTTATTATTGCAGCTCATAGTACAAAGACACGAATACAACAGAAACATGGAACTAGAAGTACAAGGGACGTATCCACTAGTTCCGCTCCTGTCCACCTGCTCTCGGAGCTCTACTGCCTTGTCCACTACTCAGTTGTTTCTCAAGCACCCACCGCTGCTTCTGCCTCGGTGGATCCTCCAAAGCCTGCGGATCAACTGTACGAGGAGTTGGACAGTCACGTTCCAGGTGACCCATTCCGCCGCATGAGTAACACTGCCTGTTTCTGGCACGCCTGGCTCTGATCCCACCCCGGGTGCACCGCACCACCGGTCCTAAAACCCGAGATCATCCAACAGCTGTTCTGGTTCTCCTGGACCTCTGCATCATCTGTCTACTTCCCACAGATGACTCGGATACTGATCGAAAAACACGCGGCAAAGGCAGAAGCTCCTGTACACGCTCGGGGTGTAGAGCTACTGGCACAAACTCCACCCTGAAGAAGGTCTCGAATTCTTCCTATGCGAAAGTCATCCCGTCACAAAACTGAAACAAGTGGCTCCACCACATGCCTGCTACTGCCTGAAGGAGGCTGGCAGCAAAGATCACCATGAAGTCTGTCGGTTTCCCCACTAGCCTGAAGACTCTCACCACAGCCTCCATCCAATCCTCAGCCGCCTGCGGGTCCGTCCCTCCCTGGAAACTGGGTGGCCTCTGGCGCTGGAACTCGTGCAGTGCGCTCAAGCGACGTGCACCCTCTGCTACTGGGGTTGGTGGCATTGGTGGCCCAACGGGTAGTAGTACCGATGGTGCCTCTGCTGGTGCCTCAACTGGAAAAGGGACATGTACTGAGGCCACATCGCTTGGTGGGCTGTCAGTACGAACCACTCTCGGGGCTCTAGCTGGTCGTCCGAGAAAAGGCATCCTGAAAGAAACAAAGTAACACGGTCAAACAATTATACCTGGTGAGCTGACCTGGTTTGAGCTGTTTTAAGGGAAAACCTTTGAAAACACACACGCAATCAGTTTTTTCGTGCACAAAGTCAGAAATCAGATGTCAGGGTCCTGGTGTATGGATACATCGGCCGCCCGCACCAACACTGGACTCCCTAAACGGAAAACCACACTCGGTACTCTTAACACTATTTCTTCACAGAAAGAAAATATCAGAGTTATAAGTTTTTCGGTAGAACCGACTCCTCTGATACCAATTTGTCATGGCCCATCCTCGGGGCCCGTGTCGTGACTACCCCAAGCCCGCTTTCCATAGTCCAGGGGCTGGCGACTAGCACCAAAGGCATAAATCCCGATAACTAGGAAGGCATTGCCTTTATAAAAGTAAACAAAACACCACAGAGTAAGCAAGCGGAAAAAGTAAACACTAAGTACAAGAGAAGTGCTGAAAAGTAAATGGGCCAGAATACAAACCCAAAAGAAAGTACAACTACAACTGAATGAAAGTACAACAGAAAAAGGCAACAGCTGGAAGAAGGAAGCAGCTCCTGGGTCATCCTCCTCGGATCCTACCTGAAGGGTAGGTACAGATAGCGCAGCTCCTGGATCGTCCACCACGGATCATACCTGAAGGGTAGGTACAGATAGCCTCCTCAACGCTCCCGCCCGTCAACCATCTCCGTGTGTCGTCTCGCCGTGAAGTCCTCCTCTAGATACTGACTCATCGTGTGGTCCACCTCCGAGTACCGCCCAGTCCTCGAACACTCGGCCTTTGTCAGCACTGCCCGTCATCTGCAACCAACAAAACGACGTGCGGACATAGCCCGTGCAGGGGTGAGTATAACGATACTCAGTAGGGACCTCGAGACCCTCAAGGTCTCTCTAAAACCAACAAGGATAACCACAAAGAAGATCTCAACAGATAACCTATACTTAGATATATGCCCATACATATACCTAAGTTATCAAGTAACCCATCTCAATCATGAGGAAACACAAGGATCATGAAATCAACGGATAAACACTACCCAGATATATGACCATACATATACCTAAGTTATCAAGTGACCCATCTCAATCATGAGGTAAACACAAAGGTCAAAAGGTCTCAGCTCAAACCAGGATTTTCATTATCGAAATTGTAACTGCTGAAGAGCCCCATCTCTGGAGTGTACAGTGGTCCTGTCACGACTCCGAGGTACTGCTCACTAACCGAAGACTATTGAGGTACTCCTCATGTCGAGTACCGCGGGCCTGCCACCTCACATAGTAGTGCTTCCCGCTAGGGTCTGCCACCCAAACACAGCAATGCTCCCCCCTCATAGCCTACAGAGGTACTCCTCCTGTCGAGTACCGCGGGTCTGCCACCCAAACACAGTAGTGCTCCCCGCTGTGGGTCTGCCACCCAAACACAGTAGTGCTCCCCACTGGGTTATACAAGTCTCTCCGACTCGAATCGGACAAGCAGTCTTCAGGTTCCAGCCAGCTACACGGTCTCCGTACTCCGTACGCTCGTCTCTGGGAGGGTCCGCTCCAAGAACTACTGGTCGACACTCCAAGTATCTCAAAGTCCCACAAAGAAGTATCTCAAAGGACCGCCTCGTCATAGGGGTCTCAACGCAACAGAGGGCGCGTCAATCGGACGCCCAGTCTGTGAGTTACTAGCCTTTTCATCCCAGGGGCCCGGTTGGTTTCGTAAGCGAACCAACCCGGCCGTATCTCAACTGTACCCCGAACTCTCATAGGGTATACTCATAGGGACCGTTTCTCGACGAGATCACCAACGCTGCTGACGGTTCATCATACAAACACCTGGTCTGAATGATATCAGCTTTTCCGTTCCAGGGGCCTGGTTGGATTTCGGGTACAATCCAATCCGGCCACTATCCAACAACAACCAAAACTCGGGCTAAGTATGCCAAAAGTTCCGTCTCATCAAGAGGAAAGCAACGAGACAGACGGCGCGTCAATCGGACGCCCGGTCTGTGAGTTATTGGCTTTTTCGTTCCAGGGGCCCGGTTGGTTTCGTGAGCGAACCAACCCGACCGCACTCCGATGGCATCCAAACCTCGAGCGGAGTAAGCCAAAAGATCCGTCTCACTAAGAGGAATTCAAAAAAGTCGACAGCACGTCATTCCGATGTCCGAAGCTCAAGATATGAGTGTTTCCGCTCCGAGGGCCCGGTTGGTTTCGTGTACGAACCAACACGGCCGAACTCAAAGTATTCTGAAACCTTGAGTGCGATATACCGAAACGACCGCCTCGATCCAAGGATAGTTTTTCCGCTGACGGCGCGTCAATCGGAGGTCTACAGCTCCAGATATGGGCATTTGACCGAAAGTTGTCCGAAAACGGGGGTCTGGGCCGAGGCCGACCCGGCCCGGCTCGGTCCGGCGTGGTCCGGTCCGGCCCGACCGGCTGGCTGCGGCCGAGCGGTCGCCGCGGAGCGGCGGGGGTGCGCGCGGCCGCCCCCCTTCGCTGCTGATTGATGCCGGCGGCGCGCCACCGCCACCTTACGCGGACCACCAGACGCGCTCCGGTGGTCCGTTTCTCCTGACGTCTTCGCCTAGGATCCCCTCAGGACCCCACCTTCACTGCGAAGGGATTCAAACTCCAAAACGACCTGCTTCATCATCGCCCGTCAATCCGCACGTCAAAACGAAAAGCGTCGTCTTTGTAGTTCTCCAGCGCGACCCGATGGCGCCGCACCCCTTCGTCGCGGCCCGAATCCGACCGTGGTTCTTTGGTTTTCTTCGACGCGGCGCGACGGCGTCGCGTTCTTAAACTTCCTTCCACGGCGTGGCGCGACGACGCCGCGCATATCCTTCCGCATGAAAACCACGTGGTGCGACGGCACCACGCCTTCCCGTACCAACCACAAAGGAACCATCACGAAAAATAAGGTGGAGGGTCAGCCGAGTTTGTGCGGTCTGACCCCCTCGCGTTATTTGATAACAAATGGTTTAAATCCACCAAGATCAACAATTTGGTATTCACGAATCAAATAAATAAATAAAACCCCTACCTCGGTTCAGGAACGATGTTCGTCAACGAGCTGCGGAAGACGAGCGTCGCGGAGGTCGGGCGTCGCGGGAAAAGAACGTTGTTGTCGCAAAGCGAGGATTCGAAGTCGTTGACGGCGATTTCATCACGGAAAACCATCGTGGGAGAGACGACGCGGAAGAAGAACGTTGTGTCGTGGATACGGCGTTGCGGAAGAACCGTGTTCTTCGGTGGAGAAGTTCTTCGTTGAAGAACGGTGTTCTTCGCGTTCTTCGTCGAGGTTGAAGAAGAAGGAGACCGCTTCCCCAATCCTCTCAAGGTTGCAAAACTCTAAAAATAATAAAATAAGACCAAGTCTTATTTTATTAACACAACCTAACCATTTGAATTTCAAGAGTTTGAAAATTCAAAACCCACATTTAACTCACTTAAGTTATTAACATAAGATGTTATAAAATTAATGAGGTGATAAGTTAACAAAACTTAAATGGGGGGTTTAGAGGGGTTAGGAAAGTGAGGGGTTAAGAGGGTTAGGGAGTTTAAGGAATTTGAAAATGTGGGGGGTTCGTGTGGGCCCCACCCTTTCAAATATCCACACATGGGAAGTTGGATGGATGTGGGCCCACAACCAACTTCCCATGGGAGAAGTTAACCACATAACATGAAATAAAATTGATTCAACAATTTTATTCACTTTTTTTAATTAATCCCCACAAATTAACTTCTTCTCCCGCACAAATGAAACTACAGTAAAGGTTCCCTTAAGCGATTACCGGCGTTGCGAGTTCATCAGTGCCATCAGATTTCAATTCCGAGTACCGGTTCAAAAGATAGGAAAACCCGCTCGTTCGTTCACTGAACGTACCCGAGCCAAACTTCGGAAATTGATTCCGGGCACTCCGGGCCTCGGAATCAAGTGCCGTCAGAAACCACGTTCTTGTAAAATCCCAAAAAAAAATTAGAAAAAATTTCCCTTGAATTTTATGGGTCTTTACATAATATTTATAAGTAATCTAAAAAATTATTAGATGAAATTAATTATGTCAAATTATATTTATTTTAATATTTTTAATATCATTTATTTGACATTTCCATTAATTAAAGAGTTACTCCATCATCATTGTGTAAGCATTTAAGGTAATTATTTATTTCCTAAAAATTAAAAATAAATTAACATGATTAAGATAAACAAATTAAATTTTAAAATAATATTTATAGTATAACATACCTTTAGTATAAAACCATATAATAAATATTATACTTATTAAAAATATGAGTGTGAAATATCGGATTTTCCTTATAATAAAATACTAAAAAGGGATTAAAGTCATAAAAGTCACTCCAATAGGCCATATAATTGGACCGAGGATTATTTTCGCCAACACTAACTCATTAAATAAAATTAATACTTATAATATTATTCTTACACTTAATACCTAATTTGTCTTTAACCGTGGTATGTAAAAAGAATACTAAAGTTACTATTAATATTTTCCAAAAATAAAAGAGAAATATTTACGAAATTAGGACCTTATGATTTAAAATATGGAATCCATTTTTACAAATTCAAAATGCAGAATTATCTATAATTAATTTAAAATTAATATCATTGATGGAACGAGATAACGGGTTTTTAAAGTGAAAACGTTCAAAAGATTAAAATGTTTTTATATCCAAATTAAATGTGAAATTGAATAAAATGAACTAAATTGAATTAATTGATAAAAATTTGATCTAATTATACTTTTAAAAAATTAAAAATATAATTTAACACTATAATATATTTCGATGAACTTTTTTTTACAATTAAAATGAAATATTTTATCATTATTCATCAAAATAAAAAACTTTTTAGAAAAATACTAAAAATTAAAACAATGTAAATTTTTATAACAATGTAAAATAATAAATTTATTTTTTAAAATACAATTTATAAAAGTATCAAAAAATAGATTTAAAACAAGTGCGCCATCAAAATCTGTTAAATTTTTCATTTTATAAAAATACATCTTTTATGTGTAGAATTGGATTTTCTCTTATATCATGTATATAAAACATATAGGATGAATTTTAATATTTATATTGAATATATTATATATATTTCATTAATATAATCCAAAAAAATGATTTTTTAAATTTATGTGTAAAAAACACACTTGTTTTCTTTTAAATAGTTTTTATAAAAATATTTCCTTTATATTAAATTGGTTTTTATATTTATTTTTAATTGCTAACCAATGAATTAAATAATATATTTTCATAAGTTAATCTTATTAATAACCTCTATTTAAACATCTTGGAGATAATTTCATTCTAAACAATAATATTAATAGTATATCATGGTTCATTATAGCTCGGTGTTGTGTTCAATGTAAGTTCTCGAAGAGATTAAATTTGAAAATTTAAATTCCATAAAATATTGGGGGTGTCATAAGGGTGATCATCATAATGAATTTGAACTCCAATTTTAGGCTCAAAAGATTCAAAGATTTTTTTCCCTTCAGTGATAATGGTCTGATACCAAAAACCACATGGATAAATAGTCTAAAATGACACCTAAAGATTTGGAGCTTTCCGTGAAGAATGTGTGTGTGTGTGTGTGTTTCCATATAACCGTACAACTCTTGAAATAGTGGTGAGATATTTAATGTGCATTTCATGTTATAGATATACATCAAGAACAAGTATATTTTGGCTAGAACCAGTACTTCTATGTCGATGAGTCTTCCTTATACCAACTGGGATGTCACCATGATGGTACTCATACATACTCTGGTTTGTGAGTCACGAACTAATAGATGGTATCCACTTATCCACCTTGTGATGAAGATGAAATTTTTCTTTGAGGGGGGTCTTAATATTGATCTCATGACCCCATTTCTTATAGATGTATTTCTTCATCTTGGGCTATTATATACCCGGGACCACCATCATCTGTATTAAAGGGAATATTTTGGGGTGAATTTAAGTCAAAAAAATTTCTATGAGATTAAGATAGTTTTTATATATATTTCAAAACCAATCTCTATTTTCAACTAGATCTCCTCCCCTGTGGACTTGATGGATTCTTCAAGTAATTATCAATCTTAATAAAGATTTTATCCTAAGATATCCCCAAGTAAACTTTGGGGGGAGGAACACATCATACATAACTCTAAGTATGGGAGCTCTAAAGACCATGTATACATCTCACATACTAATACCCACAATTCCATTTATTAAATTGGATTGATTTTTTTGTGGGCTCTAATGGATTAATAATTCCATAATTAGGTTATCATTAATTTATATATAGTTTTATGATATCTAATCATTGTAATATATTAATTATACCTTTAACTTATTCTTAAACTTAGCACATGTGCAATAGAAATAGTATTCCCACATCCATTTAGGCTTAAAAGTAACTCTTAATCTAATTTCCAACTCGTATATCAAGACTTGGAGTTAGTTTGTCACTAATTGATAAGAGATAAGAGTAACAGTGAATCTAGTATTATAATATGTATGCATGATTGTAAGGTGATTCCTTAGAGTGGTGCATCATACATGTCAGGATGGTCTCCCCCTCATTAAAGTATTTGTCCCTTAATGATATGTTATCCATTCCCAAATTGGTGTTCTTGGTGAACTACATGTTGTGTAGGATTTTATCTACCCTCAAGTTTAAAACATCTACCATAATCACATGGCCATATATCATGAGGAATTTTGATTCTAGGAACCTTTGATCACTCTCTCACATAACCTATGTGAGAAAATAAATATACAATGTATATTGTTTATCTTGTCCATGCTTGATCTCTCAGATCATCATATCAATACAGGTAACTGCTTCAATGTATAAAAATATATTATAAATGTGAACCAATTATATAAAAATTAAAATTCTATAAATTAAATTGATTAGGTAAAATGGAGATATAAAATTTACCCAGAGTGAAGGAAAGTTAAAAATGAAGACAACCAGGTGGAAATTTGATAAATTAAAAAATCACCCAAGTCGATTCAGTCAGTCCACTTTACTCAGGTCACTTCACTTGTCCTATTTTTCTAAGGGAATTTTATAAGGTATATTTTCATGCTAATATTAGAAGCACCTAGGTAGAATCATGAATTTCTTATAACACTAAGGCTAGAGGGAAAGAGGGTCGTGTGAATCTTACTAGGTGTAGAAAATTTAATATGAGTGTAGATAGTTTGTAAAAGATTAAATATTAACTAAGGTCATGTTATGATCATAGTTGTAATTTTCATC
This sequence comes from Viscum album, assembly GCA_963277665.1. Classification (NCBI taxonomy): domain Eukaryota; kingdom Viridiplantae; phylum Streptophyta; class Magnoliopsida; order Santalales; family Viscaceae; genus Viscum; species Viscum album. Next base: position 308,754,835 of record OY728166.1, read on the forward strand.
TAATATTCATAAGTCTAATTATTTCACTCATTTATTGGAATAAACATCTCACATCCATCCCACTGGTGTACATCATAGGATAAGAGTGTTACATATTCTCTCTTATCTAAGACCTGAGTATACACTATTCTCTAATTTCATTTATTTCCAGGGATATATATACCTCATAATAAGATCCTTATTATTAAAATAAGATCTTATTCTGAGGGGAAATTTTTTTGGAACTCATTTAAAAGGAAAAATATTTTCATAAAGTTTATAGTGGATGGCGCTCAGGTATCTTTTCTCATACACAAGTCCTTAATACCCTGATCAGGTGCCTTCACACACACATATCCTTATGTAAATACCCCTTAATACAATAATCTCCTTATAATAATCCCCCTTACCATGCCTCCATTACTTTATGTATCTCTTATATGAAGCCCCATTTTTGTGTGCATATCCTTATGTCAATCCCCCATTGCACACATACCATTACGCACTGATCTATTTATGTGAATACCCCTTCGCATGCCTCCATTCATGAGTGAATCTTCTTACATGAAACCCACCCTTTTCACACCTCCCTTCACATGTACATATTTTTCTGAGAATCTCTTTTCATGCCTCTCTTCCCCCAACATGTTTCCTTCATGATAAGCACTTTCATGCCCACATCCTACTAGGGAATGCATAGAATTTCTATATTATCTCCATGATAGAATCTCCCCTTTCATATATATATATATATATCCCATGAATCAAATTTATAAATACACATGTACATATAGAATGGGAGGAGGATATTGAGAGCTCCCCTATTCACATGTTCCCAAACAATCTACTTCTCCTTCAAGAGAGGTCTTAATTCAAACCTTTAAGAAGATAAATTGAAATCATGGGATATTTGTTTCATTTGATTTTTTTATCTTTAAACGTTCATGAAATGCCACTTATCCTATAGAAATAGGTTAAATGGCCTCAGGTCATCCCAGAAACATCATACCTAGACACGATGCACCCAACCCATTATAGAGGTACCCCACTAGTTCACTGCATTCCCAACTCACCCTGTATATATTATTCCATGGATCCACTTTGTCTAGACCCATACCTAGGAACCATTTCATTGAGGTCCCTTATTATGGTGATCTTTTACCCAGGTCCCTACACTTAGGATCCACTTTACCCAAACCCACGCTTAGGTGAAACTTCACCCAAATACCTACACTACGAAATCGTTTCACCTAGGTCCCTACACTTGGGTGAAACATTTCCCAAGTCCCTACACTTAGGCACAAATTCACCTGGTTTCTTATACCTGGTTTCTAATTTTCCTAGGTCCCTATAGTTGGGTTCCACTTTTCTAAGGTGTCTTACTGGGGTGTTATTTCACCCTGGTCATACACCATGGGTGAATACATACTCACGTCACTTATATAGAATCTTGATAAACATTACTGGGATTTTTAAACTAGAGTTATCTCTTTTGATCATGTATACTTTTGATAATGAATATCCATTGGTTTTCCACCCTAACCGATAGTTCCCTCATGGAGTTTATAATAATCTATTCCCTTGATAATGAGGGTATTTATCATTACAGTTATATTAGAACATCCCTTGGATCAAGATGCATATCTTGGATATCCAATATTAGGCATAATGTTATCCCCAGCATCTTATAGACCCATTTCTTCTACTCAATGATCTAGAGACCCGTATATGGGCCTCCCCCTTAGTATAAGCCCCAACCCATCCATATTGGACCTTTGATCTAGTGTAATCCCCAATTATACCCTCATTAATGACCTTATATCTATTATATATTAGTGATATATATATATGGTTATCCCATAAGTAATCCCTAAATCATTCCTTAAAAGAACAGATCCCCTAAGAGTCTCACCTTCATTTAATGGGCTATATCCCCAGTGAGCCAACCATTCCTTGACATGGAACACCCCCTATGAGTCTCACCTTCCTCAATAGACAATATCCTTAGAAATATAATTATTCTTTAATAATAAAAATCCCCTAAGAGACTCACCTTCCTTGGTGGGACATATCCCTTGTCAGCTAGTAATTCTTTATAGTCCATATCCCCTTAGAGAAATTGTTCCTCAAAGGGTTGTATCCCCCATGTTCCATACCATACCCTTCCTTTTCTTATAATTCATGGATTGAATTAAATAAAAATTTATGATCATGAATAAGCCCTACTCAGTCTCCTATTGTTTTCACTTCCACAATATGTGTATCCTTACAGTATGACATTAAGCTTCATGGATTGATCCTGACATATAACTTAAAATTATATTACTAAATCTATATGGGCTTGTATTCCAATTCTCTAGGATACATAGAATGCCTCCATAATTTTTAACCACACTATCCCATAGGTTATTATCACACAAAGTTAAATAACAGGATATATCCTATCAAGTGGTGTTGAACTGCACATGTTTTGATTCCCTTAATAGAGATGTGTAAGAATGCCCTCTCATAGACTTTATTCCAACTCCACTACACCAATTTCCACCATAAATATATAAAAAAATATACAGTTCCCAACTATAAGGCTCCAAACCATAGTATAATCATAGGTAAATTAAATTTTAAGAGAATAATATATATATATATATATAGAGAGAGATATATATATGTTCACATTGATGCATGGTTTAAATCAATATATAGTATTTTGGTAACTGGAAGAAATATTACTAATAATAAGGATTCTTGAATAAATTATAAATATTTAATAAATTCTGAGACTAGGCATCGAAGCCCTTGAGGGGTGAGCCAACATCTGATCCTCGTAGATAATGTGAAATACAAATAATTACTAATAAAGACTTAGAGACTATATTCCTTTAGAAAGAATTTATACATAGACTCGAAATTCTACTGTTTTAAGGATGAATTATAAACATATTTCATGTGAATAATTTATGTTTTACTCCAACTAATTGGTTTTTATCATGCACATTGATTAATTTAAAGGATAATTATAATAATAAATGTATTATTATTATTATCATAATCATTTTTTCCTATATTACTCTTCTATGAATTAATTTATAATTATTTCTCTTAAATAATAAAGAATTTATTTTTGAATAGTCAATAGTTTTTCAACTTTAATTTTTATTACATGGTTATATGATTATTTTATTTTTATATCATGTGTTAAAATTGTAGATAAAGACATAATTTTTATATAAAACATTACCCTATAGACTATTATTAGTTTACTTCACCAAATAGAGTTTTTTCAGATTAGTATATATTATTATTATTTATCATTAGTAAATAATTATTTGATTGATTAAATAATTTATAATTCACTTTATTAGATATTATTCTTAATTCTGCATATTGTAGTTTTTTGGTGGCTTCACGAAGCTACAATAATGGAAAAAGTGAAAATTTTGGGTTTCATACATGGTTTGATGAATGTATAAACAATAATGTGAAGATGATGAAAGATAATCAAAACTCACCTCAGTCTGACATAGTGATGAGTTGGGAGGAGATGGTTTTGGATATAAGTGGAGGCATAGTTGAAGGTGAATGTGGTAGTGTAATTAGTATGGAAAAAATATTATGTTTTGGTATTCTATATATTTTCAACTACATAGCATATACTCCAAAGTCATACACCATGTATCTCTCCCGCATTTAGTTTCTAAATGAAATTAATTTCACATAGCATGTAACCCCGAGAAATATCATCATGTGAATCATTGATTGGCCAAGATAAGTTATATGTTACTTTTTTAAATAAAACTTAATGTGACTTTGGGTTACATTTCATTTATTGATGGGCCAATTTTCTTGAGATATACCCCTTGTATATACTTGAACTACGTGGAAGGACACACATGTCATGTACATCAGTTGTACGTGTTGTGTATCCTGGTCTAGGTAATAATGTTTTGAAATTAAATCTTTTTATATAACATTAAATAATATGTAATATTAATCTTTTGAACCAAATGTAATGTACTTTCTATAGAAATCATTTATAGCTACTTAGGCTACTCAACGTGTATCCATTGTACACATTGTTCGACCTGAGGTTCCCTACTCTCCATGTACACCATTACACATGTCTGGTACATTTTCTTAACATAGATTGAGGAATGGTAGTAAATTAACAACATGTACAATTGTTCCAAAACGTCATGTACTCTAATTGACACACCTTTTGTAATGAATTTTGTAGTGTACTTTATTTATTTCCACCTAGAAGCCAGTTTTGGACATATCGGTAATTCATTATAAGTTTTTTTCCCTATAAAATGTGACGGTACATATATATTTATAATCTGAGGTATATATTCATTGAAGTTGGAGTTTTTATATATTCATAGAGATAATGGTATGTGTAGAGAGATGAAAAGAGTATCCATGTGGGTTTTAGCCCTATTAGAACATATATGTCTCCAAATTTGGGGTCCTCCATGTATATAGTGGAGTAGGTGGCCCTATAATAAGAATGAGGAATAGTTCCTCCACTCATGGAGTTGGTAACCATCTCAAATGTTTCACAATACACATGCTCGAGCATGAGTCCTTCATTGGACTTGGTAATCCCTCAGCTTAGGTGTCTTGCAGCTAGGTGTAGGTTCCCTATTACTATTGTGATTGATAGATGATTTGAAGGTGATAAATGTGATATATTTTGAGTTTATTAGGTTTTATATTTATCTAGTAACTTAATATTCCATTCTTATATTTGGAATCTATAGATCAGAGTTGTGGCGATCGATGTACATTTATATAATAAAGATAAATCTCACTCCTTAGTGTCAAAGTGGTGACACGATTATTATGGGGAACTAGATTGTCTTTATGGTATGTATTCTTTGATATTATTGGATTCTTTCATCACTCAAGATATAAGGATCCAAACATCGGTGGTTTGAGGATCCTCTATATTATCTTATCTCACCACTGAGGTGTGACTTTCAACTTGGATAAAAACATCAAACACACTGAGTATTTACTGACCTGTATGACCATGGATTCTTTTATGAAATAATATTTGAAAGATATAATATATGGTGATGAGTCACTTTCCTATGTTCATGTGTTTATATCCTATAACACATATAGATTCTCCTTGTCCAATTCCATTCTGGTATTGGGGGTTTTAAGATGATTATTTGTTTAATATTTGATTTATTATTTCGGTGAATCCTATTAGATATGTTTATACGCACCCCTACATGGGCCTTGTGGCCACAAGTTTTGTGTTTGAGCATTTTTTTCCACTATGAATATGGTTTTGGTGATTAGAGAAATAATTGTTTTTTTTCGGAGTGGATGTTGGATAATAAATATTGATACCTTCTTGAGTTAGTTTGTTTTATAGGCCCTCTTTAGGATTCTATTTTGAATGTTACGATGTGTTGAATCTTGTCAGGTGTCCCTCCTATGGGGAGTTGGTTTTTCCTTGTACACATATATTTCACAATGTGGTGTTTCATGTGTTTTGGTTACCTATCATGGTTTCCCATGAGGCGTGATGTTGTTTAGTTATTTTTAATTCATTCATTGATATACTATTCAGTTATTCATTTATTATAATATTATATTATATTAATATTTTTTTTAATTTTATTGCATATCTGTTACAGTTGGTTATAGGATAAGGTTTCTCATGTGTTATTCTCGCTTCTTGATGTTAGTTGTTAGCACCTATCCTATTGGAGATAGACTTGGGGTTGCATTCCTAGATCATCACTAGATCTATATGGGTCTTATTTGGTTGGACATATTAGAATTTTAACATAATGGTTGAAGTCCTAATGATAGATCCTAGATTTAATTGTCTTATAATGTTAATTTACGGAAATTTAGTATTGTATTTAAGGGGTTTTTGTCTGGTTAATGGACTAGGGATTCTAATATTGGTGAATCAACTAATATATCTTTACACTGAGACCATAATAATCTATTAATTGACCTATAACACTATGGAATTGTTTTGGGGGTATAGTCAAGGTGGTAAAAACATTATATAGTGGTCAGTTTTGATTTTTTGTGTCCTTCCTATGTCATCTCACCCAAATATACTTTAATCATTATGGGTATATCCTATCGAATGAAGGATAACACCTACACATAGAAATATATCAAATATAGGAAGGGATGTGTGGTTTTTTTTATTCTTGAGCCTCTAATCACAAATCATCTATGTGGAAAGGAAATTTCTAAGAGTTTTGGTTAGGAAAATCCATGCCCATGTGAAGACGTGGGTTTTTTTCCTTGTTCTTGGTGTAGACTTATTGATAGAGTGGATAGTAGTTCTCATTGAGTTTTTTGATACTATCTATATAAAACATATATTTTTATATATCAATTAGAATATGATTTTTATATTTTTTATATGGACATAAACCACCTCTAGAAGAGAGTTGGTGGGCATTTTTGACTTTTATGATCCATTTGGTTTAGGTACATACTGATGATATGATGATTCTTTTATGAATCCCTTACATGGCCCAATGATTTGTTATTTGATAATTTATTTCTCAAACTCATAATGGGGATAATCTATATTGGTTATAGTTTGATTTCTTGTTCAATATTTGGTTCCATCTAGTGATGTACTAATGATACATGTTCTGAAGACATTGGACCCTTCACAAGGTTATATGACCATGTCTAGGTATTTTTTGAGGAATTAATACCTCATTACATACTTATTGGAAATTATTATTAGCAAATTTTTATAATCTTGATAGTTAATGTAAATATTTTAGGAATGGTTTCAGGCTAGGGTTTTTTTATTACATGCCCCCACTAGTGTTTTAGTCCTTAAGTGAGCTTTTATAGTCTATTATTTATATTAATAGATGCACCTTAGATTTAGGAATAGTCTAGAGTACCCTTTGAGATATAAATAGTGGTTTTATGGACATACCTCTAGGTTAGAGATAGTGATGAGACTAGGGGCCCTTCTAATGTGTGTATAGTGACCTACCTGAAAAAAATGGTTTTGGTTGAGGAGTTTGTGGTGTAATATATGTGAGTGGTCAATAATTTTTCAATATTCCCATACCAATTCCATGAGTAGATAATTTTTTAGAATGTAGTGAACTAAAAAACCAAGCTATTAGTGAATAAACGTGAATGATGTCTTTGACCAGATAATGTCTAGAGTAGTATGAGGCATGATTCATTCCCTTTTTTATGTAACTTTATACTTATTAATGAAGATTTAAGCTATTAATACCACATGATTTATTAAATATTTGGATATTATATATGAGATACTACATAAACATATCTAAGTTAGATAATATACACTTATATAAATAATATTTCACTCACACCATTTGATGAAGTGGGTTTTACTATGATGATAGAAGTGATATTTCATGGGATTATATGGTGTTAGTTATATGACCCAGTGGTATCATCCTTGGTAAAGATTGATTTCCAATTTATTTTATTGTAAGTTGTGGTTGAGTTGAAAAAATGGGGAAATTTTTACCCTAGTTGTGGAATAAATTGATTGGTCCCCAAGACTATATATTCTTTGTAATTTGAAATAAAGGTTTAGTCTTAAAGTTGGGGATCACATCAACAACTTCTTCTAGTAGATTTTACTTTTCCAATAATGATCATATAGGATTTATCAATATATGACTTGAGTGGTCAAGTATCACCCTATTGAAAAATGGTGCTCAAAATTGTATGTTTTTAAGAGTTTTATTCATTACAACATGTAGAAATTAAACTACATGATATAAGATGTTTGTAAAAACCTAGAGATTATAAATGATATTTTTTCTTGAAATAAATTTGTGTTATATTATTTAAGTATTATACATATAGAGAAAAAAAAAGAAACCAAAATCACATTATTTCATTAATAAAAATAATTACATTAGTGTGCAACTAAACCTATGAAAATGAAAAACAATCCATGTGGGGAAAATAGAAAATAGAAAAATTACAAATAGAAAATTTGGATCGCCCCAATCTGCTAGAATCATCCATTGAGAGAACAACACTATTAAAATGAAACAAAATATTAGTTAACCAATCAAAATTATAGAATAATGAAATATATAACCTATGAGAGTAATTGATTTGAATGATTAATTAAGGAATTGATTCTCATTTATAGGAGTTAATTTGACCATTAGAATAGTAATATGACTGTTGGAACATTAACCAGATTATTGAGAATAGTAACCCGGCCATTGGAAGAGAATTTTGACCAAAAAATAATAAAACTTAATATTAATAATATATATCACGGTTAATTTATGTAAATATATATATATTATAATTCTATAAAATAAATTTCAATATTTAAAAACTCAGAGAAAATATAAGCACATTTTCAATAAACTGTCTTAAATGGTATTTTATAGAAATCATAATTTTTTACATTAGAATTTAAAATAACCTCTGTTAAAAATTATGTTTATAAAATTAATTTCATTTTATAAATCATCATGTCAAAATTATAATAGGTTGTTTTTTTGTTAATTTTATGAAATACTTTTATTTTCAGTTGAATGGTAAAATTGCAGTATTTTTGTAACTCGTGTATCTTGAATTACATCATTCCTATTGTAATAATGACCTAATAAGTTATATAACTTGAGACTCGAACAAAAAATGTTTAATTTTATACATCATTCATTAAAATATAATAAACATGCTTTCTAAACCTAAAAATTACTTTCCAAAGTCTAAAGTCAAAATCATTCCTTTAAAAAAAAACTTTTACATTTTCCACTTTCCTTTTTAATAAACAAGTGAATTTGAATTATAAAGGGGTATAAACTCATAAAATCTTTCTTATATATTTATATGAGATTAATTATGTCAAAAATATCACTATTACAAGTTTTACCTTTGAAATTTTATTTTATTCAATTTTTTATTCTAAAAAAACCCCTCTCCTCCTGTATAAATAACCCCTCTTCCTCCCCTTAGAAAACCACTCCTCTATCACTTAATAGATACCAATATCTGGAAAAATACTCTCTATTAATACCTTATAAAATTTAGATATGTTATGGATTAAACCAACTCCATTCATCAAGTAATTCTAGTTCCATACAGGTGAAGCAATACCGAGAAAATAATATGTTTTTATTTACTCTTCTCTCGTTTTCCTCCTCTCTTCTATTTTTTAAAAATTTATATCAAAAAATATATACTAATATTAATTAGATAATATTTTGACATTATATTAATTAATTTAACCAATTTTAAAAATTATTTCTTTTGAATTATTTATATTTTATACCTCCCATTCTTCTCATTTAGACAGTGTTCCAAATAATGGTCTGTTAAGCGCCAAGGAGGACATCACCAACTTACTTCATATCACCAAAATTATAGATGGTTATACTAAATTATTTATAATATATAAATTAACTTATATATTTAATTTAATATTCTATAATTAATTTCACTTATGTATAAATTACCTTGAATAAGAATAGAAAAATTAAAGCAAATGGGAACTTTTTAAGGAAAACATGATATCAAAATACATCAAATTTAATAAAACAAAATTAAGAAATATAATTTAATTGTTTTAATTGAAAAATAGTTACATAAATTAAAATGATTCACTTTTGTTTTAATGTTCTTATAGACTTATTTTTATTATTCTGGAGGTATAAAAATAATTAAATAAGTGGGATTTTAGGTAAGGGGATTCTCAAACCCAAACTCTTGTTGGGCGGAGAAAAACGGGAAGGATGGCAAGAGGGGGGGTGAATTGCCTTTTAAAAAATGATTAACAAATTAAAAATCAAAGTTAAGATGCAGTGGAAATAAATGAGGCAAGACACAAAATTGATAACGGAGTTCGGCCAAAACCCGGCCTACGTCTCCGCTCCCAACTCAACCGTTGAGAGATTCCTACCGCTTGCTTTTCAATGGTTTTAGCAAGAAACCCACTAGGCTTTGAGGTAGCACTAGGACCTATTACAGCTTGCTTTTGAAATGGTTTATCAAGAACCCACTTGCTTTTAATGGTTTAGCAAGAACCCACTATCCTTCTTACAGGTGAAGGATAGCTCACCTATGTCTCAAGCTATTTAAAGGAAATCTTGACAACCTCTTCACACCTTAGTGGTGATGTGAAACCCAAAAGAAAGAGGGATGAAGAAAGATTTTGGGGTTTGTAGGCACAAACCCAAATTTAAGCTCAAAATAAATATACAATAAAAACCGTATTGGGAGAAGTCTTGGGCGCCTTTGATTGATTGGAGATGTTGAAGGCCGCTTCCAAGCTTCTTTGATGGAGCTCCTTGGATGTGGAAGTTGTTGGAGCAAAGAGGGTTCCTTTGAGGAAGTCCGCCGGAGGTACGCCAAAGATAGAAAATGTGTACGGTGGCTTTGTATATGATCCGGTTGGTGTCTGGGGCTTCATTGGCCTTTATTTATAGGCATGGAACCCTTGGGGAGTCTTCGGAGCCGTTGTAAAGGGCCTCGGAGCCGTTGGAGGCCAAAAGGGAGTTGACTGGTCAAAGCCAACGGCTAGTTTGACTGGGCTACCGGCTGGCCGGTACAGCTCCACCGGCTGGCCGATGCCTTGGATGTTGAGAAGGCCTTCTGCCCAGGCAGCACTGGCTGACCGGTGCCAGAGCCACCGGCTGGCCGGTGGGCAGACAGTAGCTACCACTGTTTCATCAGGTTGCCACCGTCTGGCTGGTGACAGAGCCACCGGCTGACCGGTGGAACCTGGCAGTGGGCAATGCCTCTGCCAGGTCCACCGGCTGGCCGGTGCTATCACACCGGTTGGCCGGTGGACTGCAATTCAGTCCACATTGAGATTCTTTCTTGGGCCAACTTCTTGGCAACCTTGTGCCTATCAACAAAAACACTTGAAAGAGGATTAGATAAACAAGAGGGTGATTGTGATCATGAAAATAAAACCACGAGGGGTTCGAGAGGTACAACAATCTCCCCCTATTTTGATGATCACAATCACCAAAACAAACAATGTAAAAACAAAAATGAAAGACATGCTTAAAGGATAAAGAAAGTAAATGCTAAGCATGATCAAAAGGATTCTCCCCCAATCAATCAAGAATTTCTCCCCCTTTTTGATTATCAAAATAGCTCGGGGCATAAAACTTGATTGAGGGAAAGGGTTTGAAAAACTAGATATGAGAATTGAAAAATCAATTGAGATTTTTGAAATTGAAATGAAAATTTGAATAACAGTTTGAATTGAAAGTTTTTAATCAAAAACCAATTGAAATTTGAAATTTGAAACCAAATGAAATTTTTGAAATTGAGAGTTTTGAATCAAAAATGAATTTAAATTGAAAAATGAATCGAAAGAGATTTTTGAATTTAAGAAAATTTCTCCCCCTAAATAAAACAAAAGATCATCGGGGAAACGAAACTATTTTTGGCCCGGAGAGACTCGCCAAAAGGGATTTTTCAATCCAAATTTGTTTCATGGCGGGTCTTCTCCTATAAAACTCGTCCGAATAAAAAATAGATTTGGGTTGACCGTACCGGGCATTTTTGCAATCACACTCATAAATGAGGTGCCCGGGTTTTTTACAATAATTGCAAAATTTAAAACTAGAGCTCCCCCTTACAAAAACAGTGGGTGCATGGGAGGAGGAAGCTTGGTTGGTATAGCCAAGTCCATTGGTGGTTCTAGAAACTCGTTGAGAACCTAAGAGTTTGGACAAATTTTGTTCACCTTGGGTGAACTTGGCTAGGGATTCTCTAAGGTCCTTGATGGTTGATTCCAAAGAATCAACATTTGGGAATTTTTGGATTTTTAGGGAGAGTTCCTCCTTCTCTTTGAGAAGTTGTTCTTTTTCGGATGAAAGTTTTTTGAAATTATTTTTTAAAGAAACAAATTTAGAAGAAAGTTCATGAAAACCATTTTCTAATTGGTCTCTAGCATGTTGGAGTTCTTCATATGATAAATGATTAAAAGAATTAGAAGAACTAGAGGAGGAAGAAGAGGAAGAGGATGATGATACCTCATGTTTTGTCATTAGGCATTTTGTACCTTGGTCGCTTGAGGAGGAGGAGGAGGAGGATGATGAGGTGTCACTCCATGTCGCCTTGAGGACCTTTTTCTTTCCTTTTTCCTTTGGCGTGGCCCGTTTTCTGTTGAGTGGCCAATCGGGCTTGTAATGCCCTTTTTGGCCACACCCGTAGCATTTCACCTTGGGCTCGGATTTTTCGGTGGGTTCTTGCTTTCGGTGCTTGCGGGATTTCTTCTTCTTGTGCTTCTTCATAAACTTGTGCATTTGGCGGGCGAGATTCTCCATTTCCGAGTCGCCGCTTGAAGATGAAGTAGATGAGTAAGATGAGGATGATGAGGAGGAGCTTACTTCTTTTTGTACCTTGAGGGAAATGTTCTTTTGTGTCTTGATTGGTGTGCCCTCCTTTTTAGCTTGCCTCCTCATCGTGATCTCGTAGGTCATTAGGGATCCAATGAGCTCCTCGACCGGCATGTTTTTGACATCCTTAGCTTCTTGGATTGCCGTCACTTTAGGTGCCCATGAGCTCGGAAGGACCCATAGGATCTTCTTTACCATGGTTTCAGCTGAAACAACATCACCAAGAGATTTTCTACCATTGCACACGTCAGTAAAGCGAGTAAACATATCGGAAATAGATTCATGTGGATGCATTGAAAAGCTTTCAAAATCTTGTCTATACATGTCTAACCGAGTATCCTTAACTTTGTTAGTGCCCTCATGGGTCACTTCCAATAGTTTCCAAATTTCATGTGAAGTGGTGCAAGTGGATACACGATTAAATTCATTTCTATCCAACCCGCAATGAAGAGCATTCATGGCTTTGCCATCAAGCTCAAAATTCTTAATATCGGCGGGGGTCCATTTGGATTCGTCGGGGGAAGACAAAGAATAACCTTGCATGACAATTTTGTAAATAGGATATCCTATGCTTCTTAAAAAAGTGGTCATGCGGGTTTTCCAATAATTATAGTCGGTCCCATCAAAAAATGGAGCACGACCCAAAGAAAAGCCTTCGGGGGCGAAAGAGGTTGAAGCCATCAAAAAAGATCTTGAATTTGAAACCGGTTAGGGTATTACTCAAATTTTGGCTCTGATACCAATTGTTGGGTGGAGAAAAACGGGAAGGATGGCAAGAGGGGGGGTGAATTGCCTTTTAAAAAATGATTAACAAATTAAAAATCAAAGTTAAGATGCAGCGGAAATAAATGAGGCAAGACACAAAATTGATAACGGAGTTCGGCCAAAACCCGGCCTACGTCTCCGCTCCCAACTCAACCGTTGAGAGATTCCTACCGCTTTCTTTTCAATGGTTTTAGCAAGAAACCCACTAGGCTTTGAGGTAGCACTAGGACCTATTACAGCTTGCTTTTGAAATGGTTTAGCAAGAACCCACTTGCTTTTAATGGTTTAGCAAGAACCCACTATCCTTCTTACAGGTGAAGGATAGCTCACCTATGTCTCAAGCTATTTAAAGGAAAGCTTGACAACCTCTTCACACCTTAGTGGTGATGTGAAACCCAAAAGAAATAGGGATGAATAAAGAGTTTGGGGTTTGTAGGCACAAACCCAAATTTAAGCTCAAAATAAATATACAATAAAAACTGTATTGGGAGAAGCCTTGGGCGCCTTTGATTGATTAGAGATGTTGAAGGCCGCTTCCAAGCTTCTTTGATGGAGCTCCTTGGATGTGGAAGTTTTTGGAGAAAAGAGGGTTCCTTTGAGGAAGTCCGCCGGAGGTACGCCAATGATAGAAAATGTGTACGGTGGCTTTGTATATGATCCGGTTGGTGTCCGGGGCTTCCTTGGCCTTTATTTATAGGCATGGAACCCTTGGGGAGTCTTCGGAGCCGTTGTAAAGGGCCTCGGAGCCGTTGGAGGCCAAAAGGGAGTTGACTGGTCAAAGCCAACGGCTAGTTTGATTGGGCTACCGGCTGGCCGGTACAGCTCCACCGGCTGGCCGGTGCCTTGGATGTTGAGAAGGCCTTCTGCCCAGGCAGCACCGGCTGACCGGTGCCAGAGCCACCGGCTGGCCGGTGGGCAGACAGTAGCTACCACTGTTTCATCAGGTTGCCACCGGCTGGCTGGTGACAGAGCCACCGGCTGACCGGTGGAACCTGGCAGTGGGCAATGCCTCTGCCAGGTCCACCGGCTGGCCGGTGCTATCACACCGGTTGGCCGGTGGACTGCAATTCAGTCCAATTTGAGATTCTTTCTTGGGCCAACTTCTTGGAAACCTTGTGCCTATCAACAAAAACACTTGAAAGAGGATTAGATAAACAAGAGGGTGATTGTGATCATGAAAATAAAACCACGAGGGGTTCGAGAGGTACAACAACTCTTTCTTTTGATTTATTTACTATACCATATTTATTTCAGTATGAATGTTCCTAAAATATCCAAAATATTTCCTTTTAATATCCTTTCTATTTTCTTTTGATTATATACATGTTTTTACCCTTCCAAAATGTTTTCTAATCTATTTATAATTCTTTTTAAAAAAGACATTAATTTCCAATGCATCTCTTGAATCCTCTTAAGTTGTTTCTCCTTTAGAAAAAGAGAATGATCTCTTATGAAAAAGTATGTCATACCTTGTTCATTTTTTAATCCTAAATTTAATTTAATGAATTATGATATGTGAAATATTTTACAAAATCCATTCCATTCTATGGTTTATTTCATGACTACGATTGTTATCCTTCCATGTGGTATGCATGATTATGAGCATTTTGTGATGTGATAGGTGGGAACTGAATTATATATCCCTCTAATGCATTGGGTAGTGTGATATATCTCATGAGATAATGTATATTATTCATGAAAATGTTACTATATTTTCTCATAATGATGATGTTACTATTTCTGCACATATGTTATGTGTGGACATGATGCTAGATTTGTTCACAACTATGTGTGTTGTTTGGACACTATATTGTGATGTTTAATTATTATACATATTCCACATTATGTTTCATTATCTAATGTTTCCCTCATTATTATTATTATAATCATATTATTATGATATTATGATGTTAACTATGCTCATCTATATTCTATTGATTCATGTACCTTATTCCTCCCCTTATAGGGACTTTAGTTCACCCCTTTATTTGATGTATATAATTGGGTTAATAGATGTACTAAGGATAAAATGAGAGCTATAAGAGGATAAACAATAAAACATTATATAATATCTAAGTCTTATTATGTATAATTTAAGTATGATCCTAATTTTCCCAAGACACAAAACTTTTGGATCCTGTATTTTATTGTTATTATGTTTGTTATCTTAAAAATGGTGTGATTTTCATGTAAGTAAAATTAGAGTTTCTATAGATGGTATTATATCATGGTATAGATAATTTTGGTATTTTTATTATAAAATATCAGTTAAAACCATAAGTATAAGTCTATTTATAAGTAAACATCTTAGAATAATCGTTTTAGGAAAAAAGCTAAACATAGGGATCCTATAAGATAATCTTTTATAATTAATTTGTGCACAAGAATAAATTATTTATTCTTTATTTTTTGAAATATGTTTTGTTCAAACCTTTTATATTTTATAAAATAGTGGAAACCAAGATAAACCATGATAACAACCCATGTGAGGGACAATGCAATAATTGTTAGAATGATTCCCCAATTCCCTAAGAGGTGGAGTTCAAAACATCATGGTGATGATTAAAAAGTTCTCTAGGGCTATAAATAATAACTAAAACCATGTGGAACATCTACCTACACCCAATAAGGATCAACAAGACATTTATTATTTTATGTGGTAATGACCACCAATATTCAGTGGGTCTTCCGACCAACTTTTCTCTAAATAGTGGGTTAACTCAATGGAGAAGATATTTTATATGCTCCACTATTCTGAGAAGGATAAGGTTGAAATAGTATTGTATCATTTAAATGGTGAATCCAATCAATAGTGGGCGTTTATGAAGTACACTAATATGAAGGATGAAATATATGAAATAGAGTGGTAGGACTTGAAAAAAAATATTTCTTAATAATTATTTACCTAGAACAATTTAAACAATGATGGAGAGATAATTATTAGAGATTAAGAAAAATGAGTTTGAATCACTCATTGTTTATGAGGAAAACATAAAATTTATTTCAATATACACCTCAGGTTTTTTTATTAACAGTGATAGAAATATAGATAGATTCTTTATTGGTTCAAAACCACACCTCTAGAAGTATTTTTCTGTTTAATCCTTTTTAAGTTATGAAGAAGTCATTCAATGTGGTCATAAATTAGATATAAATTTTAGTGAATTGTCCCATGGTTATGGAGATAAGAAGAGAAGAATTTAGTTTCAAAGTTTTGTGTCAATTAAAAAAGGAGGAAGGAGGATTCAAATACCCACATTTCAAAATGTTGGAATAAGTACCATGGGAATTTACTCAAAGGGATGGAGGAATGATTCAGGTGTAGGGGAGAAGGCCACAAAACTCATGAATTTTTAAGATACATGAAGAATACAGACAAAATAATAATGTAAAGGAATACACCTCCTGATGCACCACCCATGGTAAAATGCATCGACTAAAGGGATAAAGGGAACTATGTAAGCTAGTGTAATAAACCATGGGTCCTTGAAGGTAATCAGCATTAGAAAACACTGAATCCAAAGGATAAAGGGAAATACTATGTCATAAATAATACTAAATTTGATTAAGAAAATGAAGTATTAAAATGTATACTTATTATTCACTTAATAATGGAAAATGTTTTATTTTATTCTTGTTATACACATTGCATTATATCCTATATGTTTTCTAGAAGTGTTTAATTGAATCCCTGGTACCTTGAAGTGGAAATATCTATAAAAACACATATTTTTGTGCTCAATGAAACCCATTTATTGGACTCTTATCCTATTAGCATCTATATTAATATTCTTCTAGTGAATCTTTTAATCCTTCCCCTTGTGAAACATGATGCTATACTGGACATAGATTTGATCTCATTATATAGAGAACACATCAATTGTTGGGAAAAGGAAATATATTTATATATTCCAAACCATCCAACTCTCCCTTAAAATTAAAGTATGATCATGAATCTCCTCTATAAAATCCCTCAACAGTGTGGGTTATGATACCCTATAAAGATTCATACCTTTCCCAAATAGATGAGTCGAAGGAAAGTATCAACTTTGAGGAAATTCCCATTGTAAGGTAATATACTGATGTATTTCATGATGATTTTCTCATAATTTCACCATATTTTGAGGAATATTTCTCTATATATATCATACCCAGAGCCAATCCTATCTTTAAATTCCCCTATTGGATCGCCCCTATAAAACTGGAGGAGTTAAAGAAGCAGCTATAAGATAATTTGGACAAATGGTTTATATTCCATAGGGAATCATTATAGGGTGTTCTAGTTCTATTTATAATTAAAAGGTATGGATCAATGTGTTTTTTATTTATTAATGAGATCTCAACAAGATCACTATAATGAACAAGTATCTCCTACCAAGGATTGATGACTTTTTTGATCAACTATGATGTTCTTAGTACTTCTCAAAGGTGAATCTTAATTCTAATATCATCAACTAAAGGTGGATAAGTAATATATTAATAAGATATCGTTCTGTACAGGGTATGGGAACTATGAGTTCATATTTATTCCCTTTATACTTACTAATTCCCATAAAATCTTTATATATTTTATGAATAGAGTATATAGAGACCATCTTGGAAAAATTTTTATAGTTCTTATTGATTAAATTCTCATTTACTCCATGTGAAAGGGGGAATATGAAGAGAATCTAAGGATTTTGTTTTGGAAACATTAAGAAAGGAGAAAATGTATGCTAAGTACAAAAAGTTTTATTTTTGGATAAAAAAATTCACATACTTTGGGAAAATGATCACAAGTGAGATAATTTATGTGGAACCTTCAAAGAAAAAGGAAATTGAAGAATGATTCAGACACTTAAGTTTCATCGAAATTTGTATTTTTCTTAGATTATCTGGGTACTAATAATGTTTTTTGAGAAATTTATCATGATTTTATAAACCACTAAAATAGTAAACATGGTGTTTCATTCTGGTTTTCGGCCACGAAACACCCAACGGCTCCGTATCCAATGATTGATGGACCTACTTTCCAAAGGCAGGCGTTCGCCGGATGATCTGACCAGTGACTCTTAAGAACTCACATTGGTCGAGAGGATGGGAAGTCGGGCTCATCGTACCCTTTTTAGGGGGAAATTATTGCATGTTCTAGGACACTCTTATAGATTTAAGACGTATTCATATGTTCGCGAATATTTGGTTTATACCCAAACATAGTATCCACGGATTTAACCTTGGTGGGAAACGGTCAGCTAGACGCATGGGTTAGGAATCATTTATGCCCAAGGTTTACCATCCCTTATTGGATTAATGACCCCGAAGGGCTAGAACTCACTTTAGGTGGCACTAGGAGTGGCACAGTGAACTGACGTGGAGATGGTCGGATTGACCGGCTGTTGGGCTTGAACCTCAGGAAGGCTTCCTACGTACCCTGATTAGGAAGTAGGGGTCAAAGTCCATGTAGTTCTCATAAACAGTTTGACATCATGTTGGACGAGGGTGGAACTCGACGTGAAGAAACGACCGAGTGGTGGGCTTGAATCTCGTGGAGGCTTCCTACGTACCATTCCTTGACATGGATCAAAGTCCCCGTAGTTCGCTTTGGCTTGGGGATTACGCTCTGGGGCAGCCCGGAATGATGGATTGGGGATTACACTCTGAGGAGGCCCATAGGAGGATGTCATGGTCTATTATTACTCTAAGCCCATGTGAGTCATGCTCGGTGTGATAAACAAGAGGCAGCAGGGACCAGAGGATCACATCGCGAAAGGTGACTCAATGAGAAGTGGAGTGGGGCTTACGCATGAAGGCGGACCAGGGTCATGGATTGGGGATTACACTCTGAGGAGGCCCAAAAGGTTAGGGATTACTCCGAGATGGATGCCCATAAGGTCTTCCTCATTTCTGTCCATGAGGGAATCCCAACCCATTGGTGGGTTGAGGAATATAATGGGGGGCCAACGCCTATGCGCAAGTGCACAAGCGGGATAACACCAAGGGTGTTGGAATCAGTCCAAACAAAGGGATATGGAAAGTGTGAATTACATGCATGACATTCAGAACACAATGAGGGTGTCATGGTGATGGAGGATACTTGTTGACCATGTTCAAAACACATCATTCATATCACGTTAGCCTGAAATGGGGATGAACAAATGAGGGTCGACTTCTGACCATATTCGAAACACAGGACCTATCTTGAAGTGTTGTCCAAATGTATTCTAGGGCATTTTCCCAGGACGGTAGGTGAGCTGAGGCGGCATGGGACCAGGCCTTTAGGGGGTCCCTTCCGACATGCAAGAGGATAAAGATCTGATTGAAGGGCATGCAAAGTGTGGGGTGGAGTGATGGAATGTTTGAATGGATTCCAGCGCTCTTGAAGTTATGCCACTGTAAACATGGAATGAGGCATCTTATGCTTGGAGCATAAGGAATCTCTTGTTTGGGACAAAGGGTGTGCTACAGTTTATAGTTATGTAGAGAGGACTATTTCCATATAGTTTAACATCATATGGATAGGATAATGGCCATACAGTTTAACATCATGTGGTCAGGATGACTAGGTAGGAGATACCTAGAAATGGTTGGTGTGGGACTTACGCAAAGGCGGCCCTTTCTGGATGAACCTAGCAAAAGGAGCCAGGCAATGGGGTTATAGGAGAGTCATGAGGAATAGCTCGACTCATGGAATTTATAGGAAGGATGTTGGAGCAGCATAAGGGTGCAATAGAAAATATTGTTGACCCTGCCCGAAAAGTTCGCAGTGCGACTCTCCATTTTTCATGGGGGTCAGTAACGGTAGCGAAGAATAGCATCCCGCCTTTTTATAAAATAAACTTTCATTACATTACACAAAACTGAGGATCTTTAAGTTTTAGTGTCTTGGAAACCAGGAACATAATACAAGAAAATAACATAAAAAAAATTTCTTAAACACTTGAAAGGCTTCTCCTTAAATTCATCCTAGGTTCATTACTGCATCTCATAACCTGGGGACATACATCAAAAGAAAGGGTGAGCAGAAGGCCCAGTAAGGGAAACAAGCGAAACATTTTACATATGAACTTGAGATACATCAATAAAGTCATGAAAAGAACTTTAAGGCATGAGAATGAAATCATGAGGCATATCATAATAAAAATAAAATTTTCTATAACATGAATATGTGGCTTCAACCTTTAATATTGACAATCATTTCATTTCACCAAGGTCCATTCCCAAGGTGTCGTTAAAAATTACCAAGGTTATTCACCAAGGTATCAGTCTAAAAAGTCATCTCTAGAGATTAAGTCTTTACCCAATGCATTGGAGCGCTATCTGGGTGCACCCTTGACATGTATTTATTATCATGTGAGCCACATATATCATCATCAATCATTTCATAAACAACCCATATAGCATAAAATAAATGGGTTTCATTTCATAATCATAACTTTTTAAAAACTGCTTTAAAGACATGATCTTTATGTCAGTTTAAACCCACAGAAAAGGGAAAGCGGGTTTCATGTATGAAAATCCCAGAATTTAAAACAGAAAATTTTGATATATATGTGAATACCCTTGTAGAAATAAGAGCTTTGAGTATTCACTTAATAACAAAAAATATATTTTGAGATAAAGAGGGAGGCATTTTGAGACGAAAATTATGCAGCATAACGGCTATGATACATGGTTTTAGAAAACATTGAAAAGAGAGGGTACATGGGTCAAACATTCATAAATGATCCATAAAATAGTAGGGGGACAGAATATAAAGTATTTGAGAACATGGTTTTGAAATTTGAAAGATATACCATATGAAATGAAGAACATGAAAGGAAGACAAAAATAAGATTTCTCTTATGAGAATTCGGCAGCCTAATAGTGTCACTTAAAACATTCAAAAATGGATTGACGAGATCAAATAGGGTCTCTCATAATATGAACATAAATGATCAGTATGATATATATAGAGATCATACCCCAACATAATAAAAATAAACTTGAAAGACTTTACATGAAAGTAGATCTTGAAAACGAGAAGGGTGAAAGAACCCCTTAGAAATTCGGCAGCCTAACGGCGTCACTTAAACTTCAACAAAAATGAATTGATGAGATCAAATAGGGTCTCTCATCATATGAACATAAATGATCAGTATGATATACATAGAGATCATACCCCAACATAATAAAAAGGAACTTGAAAGACTTGACATGAAAATAGATCTTGAAAACGAGAAGGGTGAAAGAATCCCTTAAAAACTCGGCAGCCTAACGGCGCCACTTAAACTTCAACAAAAAATGAATTGAAGAGATAAAATGGGGTCTCTCATCATATGATAAAAAGAGATAAGTATGATAAATTTAGAGATCATGCCCCAAAATAATAAAAAGGAACTTTAAATACTTTACATGAAAATAGATCTTGAAAAATGAGAAGGGAGAAAGAATCCGTTACAAAAATTTCGGCAGCCTAACGGCGCCACTTAAAACTTCATAAAATGAAATAATGAGAGTTAGAGGGGATCTATAATTATATTAACATGAAAATGACAGTAATAGGAGTATAAAAGAACATACTTTAACATAAGAACATGGATCATAAAAGAAATGACATAAAAGAGATTTCTTGAAAAGAAAGAGAGAGGTCGGATCCCTTACCTTAAAACGTAACTCTTATAACTTAAAGTTTTGGACCTTGAGGGCTTGGGGGCACCTTGGGAGGACTCCTTGGGAGTTAAAGAGACCAGAACTTCGTTTAGGATGGTTTTGGAGTCGAATTGATGAGAGGAGGTCTTGGTATTTATAGGGAAAGTGAGGGGACAAGGCATTAATGGCCAAGGGACACCTCACATGTGCTTTTCTCAAAACCATGTGCTCTCCCATGATATTTCCCATTAAGTTATGCCACATGGGGCCCGCAATACAAATATCCATCACCTTAGGTCTTCCAACCCTTAAAATATCTCATGACATCACCACGACACAGTTATAATGTCATTAAACATACCGAAACCCTAAAACTGTATTTTTACTATTTACTGAAAATTCAACTTTTTCAGAAAAATCCCAAAATCTCACACTAACCAAATATCAATGCTCTGATTTCAAAAATGAACTCCATTTTATAAAAATAATTTTCTAAATATTTTTAATTTTATTTTTAAATAAATACACTATTCACCGAAAATTCATTTTTTTCAGAAAAAACCCCAAAAATTACCTTAACATAATATTGCTGCTCTGAGTTCAAAAATGAAATCCATTTTATAAAAATATTTTTATAAATATTTTTAATTTAATTTTTAATTAAAAAACACTATTCACCCGAAAAAACTAATACTTGAATAATAATTTATGAAACCGTTATTTAACCATTTTATTGAATTACATTACTTAATCAGGGTGCCTAGATTATTTTAAAACTTTCTTTAAATGAGATTACGAATCCATTTGGTCACATTACTAATACTAAGCATAAAATCACTATTCATAATTTACTATTCATCAAAAATCAAGTTGATCTTATTAGACTCTAAATTTCGTACTGAACATAATTGTAGAAGACCATTTATTGAAAATCATTACACATTTTTAATTATTTAAGGTTTACATAAACATTTTTTTAAAATATCCTTTCTCTAAAATTCACCAAAAATATTCATACTATATTTATCCAGACATTTGAAAATTCATAAACTTCATAAGAAGAAATCCCAATTTTTATTTAAAACAAAGGATTACACAAGGCAGTTATGGTCTCCATACATAGCCTCTTATCACACCAGCATAGGACCTAAGTGTAAGGTGTGCTAAGGTGGGAGAAACTGAGAGAGGATCAACCAACATCGCACGAGTAGTAATTTCTATCAGTTTGAACTTCTCGCAAAGGCGATTCCGTTCTAGCTTCACACGATGAAGTTCAGCTTGGGTTTGGTCCAAAGTAAAGCCCAGTGGTGTTATCTCTTTCCCAAGTTCTCTTATATGGGCTTCGATCGGTCCAAGACTACTGGGTGAGGCCATCGAATCTTCTTTCTATAATAATTAACAAAGATTACTTGTATTTAGAGACAAAAATCAAAACATTTAGTTTCCAGCGGTCATATTGACCAATGGTCATATAACAGTCAAAACCCAACGGTCTCATTTTAATTATACGCATGTTATTAAAAGAATTTTTTTTTTTTGAGTATAAAAATAAAACAAAATAACACATAAAATTAGGAAATAAGATTTATTCAAAATTTCGGGTCATTAAAATCTTCCCCCCTAAAGAAATTGCGTCCTCGCAATTTTTAAAATTGGGTTTTGAAATTTCATTGAAAGTCCCACATCGGAAAAGGAGTCAGTAAAACTATTACTTTAAAAGAAAGAAAGGGAAGTACAAAGGTCACCCGAGATAACCCACAATAGGATTCCATGTAAGAAAACATGGACATGGAAGTAAAACAAAGGGTCATGTTCTGAGGGAGAGTGAAAGAAAACATGATTAGGAGAAATTTAACCATATGAAAATCCCAAACTTATGATGTGTGTAAACGATCTTTGATTAACTAGTAGGAAACGTAAACCAACAACATTTTTGTTTTACGTTCCTTTTCATAATTTTGAGGAATTCATTTACAACATAGAACAAAAATATAAGGAAATATATCTACCTTCATTTAGAGTTTCACCCTTTAATAAGTTTCTACAAAAACTAATATTTTCTCCAAACAATGAGCATTCAAAACTACTTGGTCTCATCAAAACACAAGAATCATCTTCTAGAGAATCACATAATCCACAAAAGATTAACTATTTATTTCTTCTATCTTTAAACATTATCCCAAAAATAGAAAAGTGTAAGGTAAAACAACTCTTCAAAAAGAAAGAATCCCATAGGAATGGAAACTACTTTTAAATCTTCAAAGTTCCATGGTACTACCCAAAGTTCATCATAGACCATTCCATAAATAATTGTCCTTAAAATTCCTCAAAATAAACTAAACTAAGATTGAAACCCAAATACAAGAAGTATTTGATAACATAGTCTTCCAAAATAAACCTCATTGTTCATCTCCAAACAACATCAACCACTCCTAACATCTTATAACAAAAGTAGCTAACCTAAACATGTTTTACCCAAGATAGGTTAATCATTCCCATAAGTTACCTAAATTACTATAAGTCCACCTTAAATTCATCGATTCTCCAAAATATAATTCAACCTTACTCCTCAATGAAAATACCATATTAATCTATTTACCTCGATCATATAGGGTCCCCAAAATAGTGAACGTCTTCCAAAATAATAATCATCTTTTAATCCCCTAATCATATCTGTCATATTAATACGTCAATCGCCGCATTTCCTATCACATTGGTTGTTGGGACACGTTCTTCCATTTCCCACCATTAACTAAGAAGACAAAGTATAATTAGAGGCTTAAATACTTAACCAAGAATCATGAAAAGGAGCTTAAAGTATATAAGGATAACTTTTAGAAGAAAAGTATACCCTAACTTTTGATCCCCTAGGTTTCAAACTAGGTTATCCATGATCATATATTCTTATGTGAGTCTTTATTTTATTTTATCTTTTTTCCTTTAATAATGGTTCATACTAAGCTTATGAATTTACCAAAGCATATACCCCGGGAGTGTCATAACCAAGAGTGAAGCAAGGCCCGTTGTCGTGTACCAGTTCCCATTTGAGTCTATCTCAAAGTGGTGTTTTCGGGTTTTACCCCTATGTACATCTATGCCAGAGCCACCTCTACATTCTTGTATCCAGACAGGGATGTATTTTCTTGGCAACCCATTACTCAATACTCACCAAAATACCAGGAATATTTTCTATATATAAACTTTTCTATAGGCTTCTTCCTAAAGTTTTCATATCCTAATTTCCACAAATAACTAAACCATCCTTTGATACCAACTATAGCATCCTGCCTTTTTATAACATAAACTTTCATTACATTACACAAAACTGAGGATCTTTAAGGTTTAGTGTCTTGGAAACCAGGAACATAATACAAGAAAACAACATAAAAAATTCTTCTTAAACACTTGAAAGGCTTCTCCTTAAGTTCATCCTAGGTTCATTACTGCATCTCATAACCTGGGGACATACATCAAAAGAAAGGGTGAGCAGAAGGCCCAGTAAGGGAAACAAGCGAAAAATTTTACATATGAACTTGAGATACATCAATAAAGTCATGAAAAGAACTTTAAGGCATGAGAATGAAATCATGAGGCATATCATAATAAAAATAACATTTTCCATAACTTGAATATGTGGCTGCAACATTTAATATTGACAATCATTTCATTTCACCAAGGTCCATCCCCAAGGTGTCGTTAAAAATTACCAAGGTTATTCACCAAGGTATCAGTCTATAAAGTCATCTCTAGAGATTAAGTCTTTACCCAATGAATTGGAGCGCTATCTGGACGCACCCTTGACATGTCCTTATTATCATGTGAGCCACATATATCATCATCAATCATTTCATAAACAACCCATATAGCATAAAATAAATGGGTTTCATTTCATAATCGTAACTTTTTAAAAACTGCTTTAAAGACATGATCTTTATGTCACTTTAAACCCACAGAAAAGGGAAAGCGGGTTTCATGTATGAAAATCCCAGAATTTAAAATAGAAAATTTTGATATATATGTGAATACAATTGTATAAATAAGAGCTTTGAGTATTCACTTAATAACAAAAAAATATTTTGAGATAAAGAGGGAGGCATTTTGAGACGAAAATTATGCAGCATAACGGCTATGATACATGGTTTTAGAAAACATTGAAAAGAGAGGGGGCATGGTTCAAAAATTCATAAATGATCCATAAAACAGTAGGGGGAACAGAATATAAATGATTTTAGAACATGTTAAGGAAATTTGAAGGATATACCATATGAAATGAAGAACATGAAAGGAAGACAAAAATAAGATTTCTCTTATGAGAATTCGGCAGCCTAACAGTGTCACTTAAAACATCCAAAAATGGATTGACGATATCAAATAGGGTCTCTCATAATATGAACATAAATGATCATTATGATAGATATAGAGATCATACCCCAACATAATAAAAAGGAACTTGAAATACTTGACATGAAAGTAGATCTTGAAAACAAGAAGGGTGAAAGAACCCCTTAGAAATTCGGCAGCCTAACGGCGTCACGTAAACTTCAACAAAAATGATTTGATGAGATCAAATAGGTTATCTCATCATATGAACATAAATGATCAGTATGATAGACATAGATATCATACCACAACATAATAAAAAGGAATTGGAAAGACTTGACATGAAAATAGATCTTGAAAACGAGAAGGGTGAAAGAATCCCTTAAAAATTCGGCAGCCTAACGGCGCCACTTAAACTTCAACAAAAAATGAATTCAAGAGATCAAATGGCGTCTCTCATCATATGATCATAAGATATCAGTATGATAAATTTTGAGATCATACCCCAAAATAATAAAAAGGAACTTGAAATACTTTACATAAAAATAGATCTTGAAAAATGAGAAGGGAGAAAGAATCTGTTACAAAAATTTCGGCAGCCTAACGGCGCCACTTAAAACTTCATAAAACGAAATAATGAGAGTAAGAGGAGATCTCTCATTATATGAACATGAAAAGTACAGTAAGAGGGGTATAAAATAACATCCTTTATCATAAGAACATGGAGCATAAATAAATGACATAAAAGAGATTTTTGAAAAGAAAGAGAGAGGTCGGATCCCTTACCTTAAAACGTAACTCTTAAAACTCAAAGGTTTGGACCTTGAGGGCTTGGGGGCACCTTGGGAGGACTCCTTGGGAGGTAAGGAGACCAGAACTTCGTTGAGGATGGTTTTGGAGTCTAATTGATGAGAGTAGGGCTTGGTATTTATAGGGAAAGTGGGGGGACAAGGCATTAATGGCCAAGGGACACCTCACATGTGCTTTTCTCAAAACCAAGTGCTCTCCCATGATATTTCACATTAAGTTAGGCCACATGGGGCCCCCAATACAAATATACATCACGTTAGGTCGGAAAACCCTTAAAATATCTCATGAAATCACCATGACACAGTTATGATTTCATTAAACATACCGAAACCCTAAAACTGTATTTTTACTATTCACTGAAAATTCAACTTTTTCAGAAAAATCCCAAAATTTCACACTAACCAAATATCAATGCTCTGATTTCAAAAATGAACTCCATTTTATAAAAATAATTTTCTAAATATTTTTAATTTTATTTTTAAATAAATACACTATTCACCGAAAATTCATTTTTTTCAGAAAAATCCCCAAAAATTACCTTAACATAATATTGATGCTCTGAGTTCAAAAATGAAATCCATTTTATAAAAATAATTTTCTAAATATTTTTAATTTAATTTTTAATTAAAAAATACTATTCACCCGAAAAAACTAATACTTGAATAATAATTTATGAAACCGTTATTTAACCATTTTATTGAATTACATTACTTAATCAAGGTGCCTAGATTATTTTAAAATTTTCTTTAAATGAGATTACTAATCCATTTGGTCACATTACTAATCCTAAGCGTAAAATCAGTATTCATAATTTACTATTCATCAAAAATCAAGTTGATCTTATTAGACTCTAAATTTCGTACTGAACATAATTGTAGAAGACCATTTATGGAAAATCATTACACATTTTTAGTTATTTAAGGTTTACATAAACATTTTCTTAAAATATCCTTTCTCTAAAATTCACCAAAAATATGCATACTATATTTATCCGGACATTTGAAAATTCATAAACTTCATAAGAATAAATCCCAATTTTTATTTAAAACAAAGGATTACACAGGGCAGTTATGGTCTCCTTACATATCCCCTTATCACACCAGCATAGGACCTAAGTGTAAGGTGTGCTAAGGTGAGAGAATCTGAGGGAGGCTCTGCCAACATCGCACGAGTAGTAATTTCTATCAGTTTGAACTTCTCGCAAAGGCGATTCCGTTCTAGCTTCAAACGATGAAGTTCAGCTTGGGTTTGGTCCAAAGCAAAGCCCAGTGGTGTTATCTCCTTCCCAAGTTCTGTTATATGGGCTTCGATCGGTCCAAGACTACTGGGTGAGGCCATCAAATCTTCTTTCTATAATAATTAACCAAGATTACTTGTATTTAGAGACAAAAATTAAAACGTTTAGTTTCCAATGGTCATATTGACCAATGGTCATATAACAGTCAAAACCCAACGGTCTCATTTTAATTATACTCATGTTATTAAATGAAACATTTTTTTGAGTATAAAAATAAAACAAAATAACACATAAAATTAGGAAATAAGATTTATTCAAAATTTCGGGTCATTACAATCTTCCCCCCTTAAGAAATTGCGTCCTCGCAATTTTTAAAATTGGGTTTTGAAATTTCATTGAAAGTCCCACATCGGAAAAGGAGTCAGTAAAACTATTACTTTAAAAGAAAGAAAGGGAAGTACAAAGGTCACCCGAGATAACCCACAATAGGATTCCATGTAGGAAAACATGGACATGGAAGTAAAACAAAGGGTCAAGTTCTGAGGGAGAGTGATAGAAAACATGATTAGGAGAAAGTTAACCATAATAAAATACCAAACTTATGATGTGTGTAAACGATATTTGATTACCTAGTAGGAAACGTAAACCAACAACGTTTTTGTTTTACGTTCCTTTTCATAATTTTGAGGAATTCATTTACAACATAGAACAAAAACATAAGGAAATATATCTACCTTCATGTAGATTTTCACCCTTTAATAAGTTTCTACCAAAACTAATCTTTTCTCCAAATGATGAGCATTCAATACTACTTGGTCTCATCAAAACACAAGAATCATCTTCTAGAGAATCACATGATCCACAAAAGATTAACTATTTATTTCTTCTATCTTTAAACATTATCCCAAAAACAGAAAAGGGTAAGGTAAAACAACTCTTCAAAAAGAAAGAATCCCATAGGAATGGAAACTACTTTTAAATCTTCAAAGTTCCATGGTACTACCCAAAGTTCATCATAGACCATTCCATAAAAAATGGTCCTTAAAATTCCTCAAAATAAACTAAACTAATATTGAAACCCAAATACAATAAGGATTTGATAACATAGTCTTCCAAAATAAACCTCATTGTTCATCTCCAAACAACATCAACCACTCCTAACATCTTATAAAAAAAGTAGCTAACCTAAACATATTTTACCCAAGATAGGTTAATCATTCCCATAAGTTACCTAAATTACTATAAGTCCACCTTAAATTCATCGATTATTCAAAATATAATTCAACCTTACTCTTCAATGAAAATAACATAGTAATCTATTTACCTCGATCATATAGGGTCCCCAAAATAGTGAACGTCTTCCAAAATAATAATCATCTTTTAATCCCCTAATCATCTCTGTCATATTAATACGGCAATCGCCGCATTTCCTATCACATTGGTTGTTGGGACACGTTCTTCCATTTCCCACCATTAACTAAGAAGAGAAAGTATAATTAGAGGCTTATATACTTAACCAATAATCATGAAAAGGAGATTAAAGCATATAAGGATAACTTGTAGAAGAAAATTATACCCTAACTTGTGATCCCATAGGTTTCAAACTAGGTTATCCATGATCATATATTCTTATGTGAATCTTTATTTTATTTTATCTTTTTTCCTTTAATAATGGTTCATACTAAGCTTATGAATTTACCAAAGCATATCCCTCAGGAGTGTCGTAACCAAGAGTGCAGCAAGGCCCGTTGTCGTGTAACAGTTCCCGTTCAAGTCTATCTCAAAGCGGTGTTTTCGGTTTTTACCTCTATGTGCATATGTGCCAGAGCCACCTCTACCTGCTCATATCCAGACAGGGATGTATTTGCTTGGCAACCCATTACTCAATACTCACCAAAATACCAGGAAGGTTTCCTATATATAAACTTTTCTATAGGCTTCTTCCTAAAGTTTTCATATCCTAATTTCCACAAATAACTAAACCATCCTTTGATACCAACTATAGCATCCCTCCTTTTTATAACATAAACTTTCATTACATTACACAAAACTGAGGATCTTTAAGGTTTAGTGTCATGGAAACCAGGAACATAATACAAGAAAACAACATAAAACATTCTTCTTAAACACTTTAAAGGATTCTTCTTAAGTTAATACTAGGTTAATTACTGCATCTCATAACATGGGGACATACATCAAAAGAAAGGGTGAGCATAAGGCCCAGTAAGGGAAACAAGCGAAACATTTTACATATGAACTTGAGATACATCAATAAAGTCATGAAAAGAACTTTAAGGCATGAGAATGAAATCATGAGGCATATCATAATAAAAATAACATTTTCTATAACTTTAAGATATGGATGCAACATTTAATATTGAAAATCATTTCATTTCACCAAGGTCTATCCCCAAGGTGTCGTTAAAAATTACCAAGGTTATTCACTAAGGTATCAGTCTAAAAAGTCATCTCTAGAGATTAATTCTTTACCCAATGCATTGGAGAACTATCTAGGCGCACCCTTGACATGTTTTTATTATAATGTGAGCCACATATATCATCATCAATAATTTCATAAACAACCCATATAGCATAAAATAAATGGGTTTCATTTCAAAATCAAAACTTTTTAAAAACTGCTTTAAAAACATGATCTTTATGTCACTTTAAACCCACATAAAAGGGAATGTGGGTTTCATGTATGAAAATCCCAGAATTTAAAATAGACAATTTTGATATATATGTGAATACCCTTGTAGAAATAAGAGCTTTGAGTATTCACTTAATAACAAAAAAATATTTTGAGATAAAGAGGGAGGCATTTTGAGACGAAAATTATGCAGCATAACGGCTATGATACATGGTTTTAGAAAACATTGAAAAGAGAGGGGACATGGGTCAAACATTCATAAATGATCCATAAAAAAGTAGGGGGACAGAATATAAAGGATTTGAGAACATGGTAATGAAATTTGAAAGATATACCATATGAAATGAAGAACATGAAAGGAAGACAAAAATAAGATTTCTCTTATGAGAATTTGGCAGCCTAATAGTGTCACTTAAAACATCCAAAAATGGATTGACGAGATCAAATAGGGTCTCTCATAATATGAACATAAATGATCATTATGATAGATATAGAGATCATACCCCAACATAATAAAAAGGAACTTGAAAGACTTGACATTAAAGTAGATCTTGAAAATGAGAAGGGTGGAAGAACCCCTTAGAAATTCGGCAGCCTAACGGTGTCACTTAAACTTCAACAAAAATGAATTGATGAGATCAAATAGGGTCTTTCATCATATGAACATAAATGATCAGTATGATAGACATAGAGATCATACCCCAACATAATAAAAAGGAACTTGAAAGACATGACATGAAAATAGATCTTGAAAACGAGAAGGGTGAAAGAAGCCCTTAAAAATTCGGCAGCCTAACGGCGCCACTTAAACTTCAACAAAAAATGAATTGAAGAGATCAAATGGGGTCTCTCATAATATGATCATAAGAGATCAGTATGATAAATTTATAGATCATACCCCAAAATAATAAAAAGGAACTTGAAATACTTTACATGAAAATATATCTTGAAAAATGAGAAGGGAGATAGAATCTGTTACAAAAATTTCGGCAGCCTAACGGCGCCACTTAAAACTTCATAAAACGAAATAATGAGAGTAGAGGGGATCTCTCATTATATGAACATGAAAAGGAAAGTAAGAGGAGTATAAAATAACATCCTTTAACATAAGAACGTGGAGCCTAAAAGAAATGAAATAAAAGAGATTTCTTGAAAAGAAAGAGAGAGGTCGGATCCCTTACCTCAAAACGTAACTCTTAAAACTCAAAGGTTTGGACCTTGAGGGATTGGGGGCACCTTGGGAGGACTCCTTGGGAGGTAATAAGACCATAACTTAGTTGAGGATGGTTTTGGAGTCGAATTGATGAGAGGAGGGCTTGGTATTTATAGGTAAAGTGAGGGGACAAGGCATTAATGGCCAAGGGACACCTCAAATGTGCTTTTCTCAAAACCATGTGCTCTCCCATGATATTTCCCATTAAGTTAGGATACATGGGGCCCCCAATACAAATATCCATCACCTTAGGTCGGCCAACCCTTAAAATATCTAATGACATCACCATGACATAGTTATGATGTCATTAAACATATCGAAACCCTAAAACTGTATTTTTACTATTCACTGAAAATTCAACTTTTTCAGAAAAATCCCAAAATTTCACACTAACCAAATATCAATGCTCTGATTTCAAAAATGAACTGAATTTTATAAAAAGAATTTTCTAAATATTTTTAATTTTAGTTTTAAATAAATACACTATTCACTGAAAATTCATTTTTTTTCAGAAAAACCCCCAAAAATTACCTTAACATAATATTGATGCTCTGAGTTCAAAAATGAAATCCATTTTATAAAAATAATTTTCTAAATATTTTTAATTTAATTTTTAATTAAAAAACAGTATTCACCCAAAAAAACTAATACTTGAATAATAATTTATGAAACCGTTATTTAACCATTTTATTGAATTATATTACTTAATCAAGGTGTCTAGATTATTTTAAAACTTTCTTTAAGTGAGATTACTAATCCATTTGGTCACATTACTAATCCTAAGCGTAAAATCACTATTCATAATTTAATATTCATCAAAAATCAAGTTGATCTTATTAGACTCTAAATTTCGTACTGAACATAATTGTAGAAGACCATTTATTGAAAATCATTACACATTTTTAATTATTTAAGGTTTACATAATTTTTTTTTTTAAATATCCTTTCTCTAAAATTCACCAAAAATATGCATACTATATTTATCCGGACATTTGAAAATTCATAAACTTCATAAGTAGAAATCCCAATTTTTATTTAAAACAGAGGATTACACAAGGCAGTTATGGTCTCCTTACATAGCCCCTTATCACACCAGCATAGGACCTAAGTGTAAGGTGTGCTAAGGTGAGAGAATCTGAGGGAGGCTCGGCCAACATCGCACGAGTAGTAATTTCTATCAGTTTGAACTTCTCGCAAAGGCGATTCCATTCTAGCTTCACACGATGAAGTTCAGCTTGGGTTTGGTCCAAAGCAAATCCCAGTGGTGTTATCTCCTTCCCAAGTTATGTTATATGGGCTTCGATCAGTCCAGGACTACTGGGTGAGGCCATCGAATCTTCTTTCTATAATAATTAACCAAGATTACATTTATTTAGAGACAAAAATTAAAACGTTTAGTTTCCAGCTGTCATATTGACCAATGGTCATATAACAGTCAAAACCCAATGGTCTCATTTTAATTATACTCGTGTTATTAAATGAAACATTTTTTTGAGTATAAAAATAAAATAAAATAACACATAAAATTAGGAAATAAGATTTATTCAAAATTTTGGGTCGTTACACGAAGGGACAGGCCTGGAGGTCTGGGGCCACAGCACGGCAGTGAACCCGAGAAGGGGTGCGGGGGTACTGCCCCCGCGGTATGGACCAACGAGTGCATGGGGTTTTCCGCATGGCGCTGGCCGCGAAGGAGCTGGCCGCAAGGTGCAGCATGTGGTTCGCGGTTTAGTTGTCCGGGAAGGGCGTCCGCGGAGGAACTGGCCGCGTGGGAGCAGGCCGCGAAGGACTAGGCCGCGATGGAAGCTGTCTGTGAAGGAGGATCTTCGTGAAGGATGATTTCCATGGAGGAGGTTGTTCGCAAAGGAGGTTGTCTGCGGATGAGATGTCCATCCGCGAAGGGTGTCTGCAAAGGGGCTGGCGCCCATCGTACTTCGCACCCACGGAGGGGTTCCACCTCCATTTCACGAACGACACTAGTCCGCAGAAGGGGTGGACGTGGAGGGACTATCCGCGAAGGAAATGGTCACTATGGGCTGGCTGCGGAGGAGATGGCCGCATGTGGTTCGCATACTAGTTTCTCATCTCCATGGAAGAGTGCATCCGCGGATGATATGCGGTCTGCGGATGGTCGTGGACCGATGGGAGCGATTTCTCCAGCGTCTCCCCACGGATTTTTACCCGTCCTTCCTCCGTTCTTTTTTTGGTTCCCCTCGGTGAATATTTATAGAGTCGTGAGGAGGTATTATTGATGGGCTCACGACACATTTTGCGGAAGCCCATGAGGGAACCTCTACACCCACTAAGGACTCGATCAACCGATATTTGATGAGTCGCGGTAGGGTTGCTTCGCAGCGGCACACCAATCTTCCTCTATTCCACGAACGATGAGGTTCGTGGCGACATGGTCAGGTTGTTGTGGTTTGCGGTGGTGGACCGGTTTGGCGCCCGACGATCTTCCTGATTCGCGCCCGCGGAGGCGCTCTGCCTCTGCTTCACGGACGACGCTGGTCCGTGGAATTTCGGGAGGGCGGTCTGCCGGACCGACCGCGTGCTGTTGCTGGGATCCGTCGCGCGGACCGGTTCAGTCCTTTTCCAATTCTTGGGGTAATTTTATTTCCCACTTGCGGAATTTTCAAGACCCTACAAATTCCCCCCATTGGAATGGGGTTCAATCGGAACGAAGAGGAGGCCATTCCGAAGTAGAGTGGTCCTGAAAATCAATTTGTAATTGGACAATGCTCTAAAGTTTTCCTAAGCCAATGGACTCAGCGAGCACAGTTCGACTTTTTCTAGGGTTTTATAGGAAAACCCCACAAACTTTTTGTCTTTTATTTTAATTCCCTGATTTTTCTTGGGTTCATTTGGTGTGAGCCCAGCGAGTATAACCCGGCTTTTTCTTAGGTCACCCTTTTCGGGTTTTCAGCCTAACAGGCTTTGTGCCTCTTTCTTCTGTGAGCGGTTTAAAGTCCCGCCGACAAGACTATCATTACTGATGTTTTAGGTCAAACAGCTTTGACCAAATATGGTGGGGCGAGGGCCCCAAGGGGGTTCAACTGATTTAAAGGCATCTTAATACCCTTCAAATGCATGTGGGGGAAAACATGTTTGAATTTGAGCGGCATGCAGGGCATGTCTCAGGGCATGGGAGTTGTGCCGGCGTACAGAGGTAAGAAGAGAATTGTCTAAGGAAAACATGCCTTTGGTAGACGGGCCAGGGGAAATAAATATGCAGATCCGCTGAGGGCATGGTATGAATAGTCATAAAAAGGTGTCCTTAAGTAAAAGACTTATCCATTTCTGATGGCCAGGGGACTTCATGGAAGTCCGGCTTATGGAAACCACGATGGGTGGCATGGAAAGTTATGAAAACCACCAGGGGTGGCTCAGAAGGGGAGTGTGGCATATGAAAGGGTTTTGGTAACATCTGTACTAATCAGGAGCATGGTCTGGAGACCACCTCCCTATGCATTTAGTTAGCGTAAGGTATGGTTGAGGCTTGACATAGTTTAAAGTCATGTAGCTGGGACATCATCTGAAATGGAACAACTTCTCCTGGTTCTCGGTAATCTCATCAAAGACATTTCTCTGTATTCATGTAGGATTGTGAAAGAGGTTGGTAATCTGTAGCTCAGAGGGTTTCTGAATCCCGGGATAGAAATGGGGGCTCAGAGGCCAAGAGGCGTATGGAGAGAAGCATTGCCCAAGGAAAACTTGCCTTTGGTAGACGGGCCAGAGGCGATCAATATGAAGAGCCGCTGAGGGCATGGTATGCATAGTCATACAAAGGTGTCCTTAAGTCAAAGACTATCCACTTCTGATAGCCGAGAAACTTCAGGGAAGTTGAGATTTGGAACCACCAAGGGTGGCTTATGAGAGTTTGGCTTTTTCTGAGTACAAAGTATGGTTTATGATGAGAGGGTGCCTGAATACGGGGGGAAATATCTAGACTAAACTTCCTGAGAACATGTGAAGTAATTATTTCTCACACTGGTGTGAGGCGGTGGTTCGTGTAGGTTTGACTCGTGCACTGCAACACAGAGAAAATACTATGTTTCTTACTGAACCCGTGATGGGTTCGACTGTGCATCTTAACATCATGCGGTAAGGATGAGGAGCACTATTAAAGGTGGTCGTGCAGTTTAACATCATGCGGCGAGGACGGGGGAATTTTTGAAGGTCACTATGTAGTTTAACATCATGCAAAGAGGACGGGGGAATTTGTTTTTTGAAAGTTGCTATGCAGTTTAACGTTATGCAGTGAGGATGGCTTCTGTGCAGTTTGGCATCAAGCGGTAAAGTTGAAGATATCTTTAAGGGTTGTCGTGCAGTTTAACGTCATGCGGTGAGGACGGGGAGAATTATTTCGAAGGCTTATCTTCATCAGAATATAACTGGACTTGAATAACTCAACATGCCCCAGACGTGGAAGGGGGGTTTATGGTGTAAATCATGGTTCTTGGGCTTCTTGGATCAGAAAAGATGATATGGGGGATCTGAGTCCGGTAAGCGTACGGTGATAGGAAGAGCATCGCCTGTGGAAATCTTGCCTTTGATGGACGAGCCAGGGGTTATCATTATGCAGAGCCGCTGAGGGAATGGTATGCATAGTCGTAAAAATGTGTCCACGGGTCAATAACTTTCCACTTCCAATCGCCATGAGTGGTTATGAGGATCCGCGATTTTCCGGGACATGAAGTCTGTCATTTGGCAGGGGAATGTTTGGACATGTCGGGGATATCCGTCCCTGGTTGCTTGTTGAGTTTCAAAGATCCCCCCTACGCTGATCTTTTCTCCTCTTTTTTTTTGCGCGGGGGTGTGCCTTCATTCCATGCATTTTAATGTCATGTGGTAAGGACAAGGTACTCCTAGTTTATCGGGCATAGAGCTCAGACCATTGGGTGACTATTGCTGCAGTCACTCGAAGGATAATTTGGTCAGGATGTTCTGGTATACTTGGAACAAGGTGGGGGATGAAGGTCATAAAATGAAACTTTGAGCTTTCTCGGATCCAGAGGTATGGTGTGGGGGATGTTTCACGCCCAAATTTACCCAAGAAAAGAAGGTAAGACGGTCCTTGTAGTTTATCTTGGGTTATCTAATCCACAGAGACCTAAGAAGAAACCTATAGACACGTATATTCTATGGACTGTTTTCGGCTATGAAGTGGCCAACTTGGATTGATTTTGGATGGGTTTTAAAGATATCTAATAGATTTAAGTGAATTCAATTTAAAAGAATGAGTTGATCCTAGGTTATCGCTCAGGGTGGATTGGACGTATTTTCTTTTTAATGATTTCAATTTCTTAAATTTGAGATGGGTTCATTTAAAGATATAAAACAACATCATCACTTAATGGTTTAATGCCTACACCCTTTAATACTAATCACCTATACACTTGAAGGATCAAAGTTTTGAGCACTTCAAGGTAAAGGTTCGTATTAGCACTTGATGTGTGTGGCCTTAAATTCAACAAGGACGATGGAGTTTAAAAATCAT
Organism: Viscum album; assembly: GCA_963277665.1. Lineage (NCBI taxonomy): Eukaryota > Viridiplantae > Streptophyta > Magnoliopsida > Santalales > Viscaceae > Viscum > Viscum album. The sequence continues at coordinate 308,792,287 of OY728166.1, forward strand.
CAAATAAAAATCTCAATTAAAGAAGTGATTATACATTAATGAGGTGATAAATAACATCCAATCTAGACCCTTTCTACTCCCTTGTATTAACCCATAAGTGGGTTATCCCTCCATTGATCCCATGGTTTCAATGGAAGCGGAAAGTAGACTCATGAGGGAGGAAATGGAGAAGTAAAAAAACACAACAAAATAACAATCACTCCACCGTTTTGTGATAATCTCACAAGGTTTGGTATGAACAAGTTCACACCTTGAACCAATGGTATCAAAGTGATAAGGAGAAGAACAGAATAATAAGAGAAGAAGATCTTTTATTAAGAAACAAGGATGAATTAAAACAACTTACATGTGAAGGAAGAACATTACAAAGAGAAATTGGCAGCATAACATTAAGATGAAAACAAGCTCAAAGATTCTCAACACTTCCACCACCACTACCTTAAATAGGCATTTTGGAAGACTTGGGTCAAGCCTCCAACAGTAAAAAGCATCCCAATTGATTATGGTAGGCCTAGGGTGGTGGAAAGCTTGTGGAACTTAGACTTTTCCACATTTGACCCGAGGTGGCAGCCAGCTTTCATCCACCGAACAGACGCGCTTTGATTACCTTCTATATGGCTGAATCAGAGTGGGCCATATAAGAATAAAATATATCCCCATATGTATCCTAACCTCCTATAAAATATCAGCCAAAAAGAAGTTATGGTTTTCAAGATATGGTTTAATTGGTGGGATTTGTTTCTGGACCGCAGAATCTGGCCCAGAATTTTATCTCTAAATTGGGCCGCCTAAATGACCACCATGGATGCCGAATTAGCATTATCTTCTGAAGAGTTATTTGTTCCTATAAATTTCTTCTATAATCCCACGAAATTTGGGATTAATGGGCCTTTATGTTGGGCCCAACAGTCTCATCAGTGAGCTAGTGTCCAATCTGCCTTCTCTAGAATTGCTTCCTTTCATTGCCAAATATCTCCATCACCCTCCATGAATTCTCCATTGATCCATGAATGAAATATGTTCATATTGGAGTGTAGATAAATTATCAAATTAAAATATGTATAATCAGATGAATCATTTGGTACTTTAAATGATGTTCAAAAATGTACCACATAATAGTGCATTTTAAGAAGGTATTACAATCATAATGTGAAATGATGTTCAAAGTGTAAAATGCACTAAAATGGTGTTTATGAATAATAAAGAACATGAATATTATATATATTACCAATGAATATTTGCCTCATTTACTGGCTAATCACACCCCCAACTTGAGTTTTTCTAGTCCCGAGAAAAATATATCTCAACAAAGTGAAATTCAAATTCCCTTTTCCAAAAACATTTTAATACACAATGATCACCAAAAAAACCTTATACCAAACAATCATGAAACCCATCAAAATATTTTAATACAAGATAGTTTCATAAGCAGATCCCAATCCCAATACCATTCCTTTGTTCAAATTCATTGCCATATTTCATCCAATATCAATTAAGTATGAGGATGTGTTGTGCATCACAATAGACATGGGGGTTCATATTTATTCAAGGGGGAAATTATATAAGCGCTAGGTGGAATCACATTTCAATATTAAGATGAGTATTCATTTTTTTTATAATAATTTTTTTTGTTTTTTTTGTTTTTGCAATTTTTCCATGGTAATTGAAGTTGCACTCAAAAGAGTCAACCCCTGTAGCGAGACTTTGCCGATGACTCCCAGGCTCAAAGACTATAGGGCACCAAGTGAAGCCCACATACTCGGGCATCATCTCGAGTTAACTCAGTCAAAAAAAAATTCAAATTACCAAAAATAGAGATAAAATTACTAACTATGGGCCAGACAACTATGGAGTCACGATCCCCAAGTGCCGAAAGCCACGCATTAGGTCATTTCATTGCTCTACGCGCAAATTTATTATTTTTTATTTTCTTTTGAATACTCATATTAAACTAAAATGATCACCAAACCTATGCTATTTATTTAGGGGACCCCATGAACTCAAACTAATACCCCACTATCCAAAGGACGTGCATTGTGATCTCTTTTTATTTGGATGAAAATATAAACAATTAAATATCACATTAGACAGCCACACTTTCCAAAACTTTATGCTCATGAACTTAAACATGTATTAAAATCAGAATCAAGGAATAAAAAATTATTTAATATTCAGTTTTTAAGGTTTGCAATGTGTAATAACATGTTCAATGTTAAGGAAAATTTTCATTCAATTAACACGCACATTTTATTGCTCTATGTGATTGATTTTTATTTTCACCTCCCCCCAACATAATATAACACTGTCCCCAGTGTTTAGAGAAAATATAATTTAGAAGGGGTAGAGGTAGAGAATAGGAGCATAGAACAATTTCACCTGATATTTGATGTTGAAGTTTGTGATTCTCTCATTTAATCCCTTGGTCTCCATGTCACTTGAAGAATCATCACGGTAGTGTACACTTGTACTCTTATTATTTCCCTGAAAATCCATCAAACTTGGCAGCCCCGCCATAGTTCAGTGGTAGGCATGTGCCCTTGTCTCCCTTCGGTCCCAGGTTCGAGTCCTCGCGGCTTCGCCGGTTGTGACGGGGTTTTCCCCACGTCCTACGGCGTGTCACTTTTTTTTTACATTGTTTTTGTTTTGTTTTTTGTTTTTTTTTAATAATAAAAAAAAATATAATAATAAAAACTTACAAACACCTATATTGTTGATACATTGTCTTCTTTTTAATTTCGGCGTAAGATAATACTCAGGGATCACACCGTGTGACACAGATGAATACGGCGCTCCCCTTTCATACCCATCCATACTCATAAGAGAAGAACAGGTCAACAATATTAGGTAAAATTATATCAAATTGTTTTGCTAAAAAAATTGATTAAAATCATAAAGTGATTGTAAATTTAAAAATCATGGGTTGTCTCACATTCAACGCTTTGTTTAATGTCGTTATCTCGACTTAAACCCCTAATTGATTAATTTTTTTTTCATCAAAGGTAGGTTCACTTAGGTCTTCATAAACTTCATGTTTTTGGAATGGTTCTATGAATGGTTTGACTCTATGACCATTAACTTTAAATATTTGACCATTGGTGGGATCTTGAATTTCAACAGCCCCATGGGGGTACACCTTATGCACTATGTATGGACCGGACCATCTAGACCTCAACTTTCCCGGGTGCAAATGAAGTTTAGAACTATACAAAAGCACAGGTTTCCCTGGTTCAATGTGTTTAGTTTTAAGATTCCTAGACTGGTAGGCTTGAACTCTAGCTTTATTGATCCTTGAATTTTCATAAGCCTCCATCCTAAGTTCCTCAATCTTGTTTAGATCCAATTTCCTCTTTATTCCGGCCAAAGAAATGTCAAAGTTCATTTTTTTGATTGCCCAAAAGGCCTTATGCTCAATCTCCACTGGAAAATGGCATGCTTTACCATAAACCAACCTATATGGGGACATTCCTAGGATAGTTTTAAATACTGTTCGATATGCCCAAAGAGCATCTAAGAGTTTGCTCGACCAATCTTTCCTAGATGGATTAACAATTTTCTCAAGAATTTGTTTGATTTCTCGATTGGCTAACTCAGCTTGACCATTGGTTTGTGGGTGGTAAGCGGTGGACACTTTGTGAGAAATTCCATACTTCTCCATGAGCGATGAGAATGGGCGATTGCAGAAATGAGTTCCACGATCACTAATGATAGCCCTAGGAATCCCAAATCTAGAGAAGATGTTTTCTTTAAGGAATCTAATCACAGTTTGATGGTCATTAGAATTTGTAGTAATGGCCTCAACCCATTTTGAGATATAATCGACAGACAAGATAATGTAAAGATATCCCCTAGAGTTTGGGAAAGGACCCATGAAATCAATTCCCCAACAGTCAAATATTTCAACCACTAAGATGGGAGTGAGTGGCATTTGATTCCTTTTTGTGATGGACCCTACTTGTTGACACCTAGGACAGATTTGACAAAATGTGTAGGAGTCCCTTGAGAGGGTGGGCTAGAAAAGACCACATTGAAGAATCTTAGAAGAAGTTTTCTTAGAGGAAAAGTGACCTCCACATGCCTCACTATGACAGAATTTAAGGATGGACTCTTGTTCAGATTCTGGAACACACCTCCTAATGACTTGATCAGGGAAGAACTTATAGAGGTATGGATCACCAAACACATAGTGTCTAACATCAGAAAGGAATTTCCTTCGAGCTTGAGTCCCTAAGAATTTTGTAATGACTCCTGTCACTAAGAAATTTGCTATGTCAGCATACCAAAGGCAGTCACTCACAGAGTATAAGTGTTCATCAGGAAACGAATCAAACACAGAAAGGTGATTTGAGTTGTCTTTGAATTCCATCCTAGAGAGGTGATCAGCTACAACATTTTCAACTCCCTTTTTATCCTTGATTGTGAGGTCAAATTCTTGTAAGAGAAGGACCCACCTAATCAGTCTAGCCTTGGCATCTAGTTTTTGGAAGAGGTATTTTAGTGCAGAATGGTCAGTGAACACAGTGATGGGGGATCCTAAGATGTAGGACCTAAAATTCTCTAAGGCAAACACAATAGCAAGTAACTCCTTTTCAATGGTGGTGTAGTTGATTTGGGCATCATTTAAGTATTTTCTTGCATAAGCAATTACATAAGGAGTTTTATCACAACGTTGTCCTAACACAGCTCCTACAGCAAAGTCACTGGCATCACACATAAGTTCAAAAGGAAGGTTCCAATTTGGAGATTTCATAATGGGAGGAGAGTTGAGAGAGGATTTGAGGGTTGAGAATGAACCCTCACAGCTTTCGGTCCAAACAAATGGAGCATCCTTTACTAGTAGAGAACAAAGGGGACGAGAGATTGAACTAAAGTCCTTGATGATTCTTCTATAGAAACCAGCATGTCCTAAGAAAGACTTCAATTCCTTGACAGTTTTGGGTGATGGAAGGTGACGAATGATGTCAACCTTGGCTTTATCAACTTCAATCCCCCTACTCGAAACCAGATGGCCTAGAACAAGTCCCTCTTTAACCATGAAATGGCATTTTTTCAAGTTTAGGACTAGATTCTTTTCTTCACATCTTGACAAGACTCTCTCTACATTCCTCAGACATCCCTCAAATGTATCCCCAAACACAGAGAAGTCATCCATTAAGACCTCTAGAAAATCCCCTACCATGTCTGAGAAGATTCCCATCATGCACCGCTGGAATGTTCCAGGGGCATTGCATAAACCGAAGGGCATGCGTTTGAAGGAAAAGGTACTGAAAGGACATGTGAATGTAGTCTTCCCTTGATCCTCTAGGGAGACCTCAATTTGATTGTACCCTGAGTACCCATCTAAGAAACAATAGAAGGCATGACCTGCCACTCTCTAAAGGACTTGGTCAATGAATGGTAAGGGTAAATGGTCCTTCTTGGTGAATGAGTTTAGCTTCCTATAGTCAATGAAGACCCTCCATCCATTACTCACCCTTTTTGGAAGAATCTCTCCATCCTCATTGGTTATCACTGTGATTCCGGCCTTTTTTGGAACCACTTGGATTGGGCTAACCCACTCACTCTCAGCTATGGGATATATGATACCAGATTTTAACAATTTCAGAAGTTCTTTCCTTACTACCTCCATGAGATTAGGATTGAGTCGTCGTTGAGGTTGACGACATGGCTTTGAATCAGATTCCAGAACAATCCTATGAGTCCCAACAAGTGGGATAATCCCGGGAATATCAGAAAGGGTCCAACCAATGGCTTTCTTATGTTTCCTAAGGACGTCTAGAAGCATCCTCTCATGATTGGCTTCAAGAGAAGAAGAAATGACAATAGGATGTGTTTGATTGTCCCCTAGGAAATCATACTTGAGTGTAGCAGGAAGTTCCTTCAATTCAAGATCAGGTTGGTTCAGAATTTCAGCAGAAGATTGGGACATTGGATCAAGTTCAATTTCTTTTTTTAGAGTTTCAGATAGGATTGATTCCCCGCATGTAGAATTTTCAGCTACTAGATTGGCTTGATCATCTTTAGGGAAGGAATTTGGAGTGGTCTCTATGAAAGTGGTTTCTTGAAAAGTTTCACTGCTTGTTGGACCTAAGACTTCATCATAAGAGAAATTTGAAAATGATTCAAGCCAAGGAGATAAACTTCTTTCATATTAATAAATGAAATCAATCTCATTCTGACTTAAACATTCATCAAATATTCCTTTATGTTCCATGGATTCATTATCAATGCTTCCTATCATGCTTACTTCGTGAATGTCCTCGTCATCTCCTATTTGTGAGCTTGCATTATAGATGTTCAAGTCTAGACTCATGTTCCCAAAGGTGATGGTCATGTTCCTATTTCGGACTCGGATAACAGAGTTGATTGTTGCAAGGAAAGGAATACCAAGAATGATTGGGGTTTTATCCCTAGGACCTAAGCTTGGATGATTGTCAAGGACAATGAAGTCAGCAGGGTAAATGAAATTCTCAACTTTCACTAAAACATCCTTTAAGATCCCCTTAGGAACCTGAATGCTACGATCAGCAAGCTGAAGTTTGATAGATGTGGGTTGGAGCTCTTCTAGTCCTAACTAGCAGTACACAGCATAAGGGATGATATTGACACTAGCACCTAGGTCACACAAGTCCTTGACAACTTTTCCCTCTCCTAGTTCAACATTGATGTAAGGGCAACCCGGGTCTTTCAACTTAGGAGGAATGGTCCCTTGAATGGTGGTACTCACATTAGCAGCCAAAAGGACTTGGTTTTTATGTGAAAATTTTCTTTTAAAAGTGCACAAGTCCTTAAGGTACTTTGAGTAGGCAGGTATAATTTGGATGGCATCGAGAATAGGAATGTTCAAGTTGACTTGTGAGAAGATTTCCCTTAATGTTTCACTCAATTCAGGCTTGGTTTTCCCCCTCGTGCATTGAGGAAATGGTGCAGGTTGTGGGGTTGTTTGTTGAAGATTTGTTTCCTTGACAATGTTATCAGTTTCCTCAGTTTGATCTTGTGGTTCATTTGAATTTTCATCGAAGTTTGAATCTTCAGGTGGGTTCTGAATTAGTTGTTCAGGTTTCTCAATCGATTTCCCACTTCTTAAAATAGTCACAGCCTTTAGTTGTTCATGAGTTGTTTGAGCACAACTTGACTCTCCCCTTGAAGTTGAGGGTGGCACCGCCTGAGTAGGCATGGGTGCCTTTCCAGTTTTGATGGTTTGAAGTTCTTTTTTTAGGGAAGATACTTTTTAGTTCATCCTCTCCATTTGTTTGCACAGTTGTTCTAGTAGGCTTTGTGGAACAGTTTGGGTGGGTTGTTGAGTAGGTTGGTTTATCCTAGGGGGATACTTTGGAGGTGGGATGGTTTATTGAAAATGGACCGGTGGCTATTGGTATTGGATAGGTTGGGTTTGGAACTGGTTATGGGTTTGGTAGTTCTGATGGGGGTATGGATTTTGTCCCTGTGGTTGGCTATTTTGTTGGTTATCTTTCCAGCGGAAGCCTGGGTGGTCGTTATACCTTGGGTTGAAGGTGTTTTGGTATTGAGGCTTTTGAATGTTCAAAGCATTTACTTTCGTTGGGGGTCCTCCTAAGAGAACATCCTTTATGGATGGAATGGTTGGGCAGTTGTCTGTCTTATGGTCATGTTTGTCACAAATTGTGCAAACAGGGTCAACAGTTTGGATTTCATGGACTTTCCTAAGGTCTATCTCTTCAACCTTCCTAGAGAGTGCTGCGAGTTTAGCCCTAAGGCTTTCCTCTTCTCTAAGTGTATGAATTCCAGTATTTTTGTGGCTTTTCAGAATAAGGTGAATTTCCCCATGTTTGGTTTTGTTCAGAAAGGCTTTCTAGATACTCATAAGCATCATTTGGGGCTTTGTTTTTAAAGGTTCCATTACACATCATGTCAATGAATTGTTTGTTCCCCGAACCCAACCCTTCATAGAAAATTCTCACTTGTTCAGGAATAGAAAAACCATGGTGTGGAACCATATTTAGAGTGTCTTTGAACCTCTCCCATATTTCATAGAATGACTCTCCCTCTTTTTCAAAAAAGTTTTGGATACACTTTTTAAGTGCAATTGTTTTATGGTGGGGAAATTATTTTTTGTAGAATTCTCTTTGTAGTTGGTCCCAAGAGTTGATGGATGATGGTCTCAAATTGTTTAGCCAATTTTTAGCTCGATCCTTTAAAGAAAAAGGAAATAGCCTCATCTTATCTGATTCTAGTTGATGTGGGGGATACATGGTTTCAACAATTTCGTTGAACTCTTTGACATGAAGGTATGGCATTTCTGACTCCATCCCATGAAATGTGGGAAGGTGGTTTAGGAAATGGGGTTTAAAGATGTAGTTGGAATATCCTATGGAATTGTGTCTAATTCATGAGGGGGCATTGGTCCAAGAATTTTTGAGGTAGTCATTCATGGTTTGATCAATTGCATTCCCCAAGTTTGGGGCTGCCTCATTTGGGTTTCCATTTTGGTTCCCACCCGGGTTTATGAGTTGGTTTCTTTGAAGACCTTCCATTGAAATTGGATAAATTTTTGACTCTAGAGTATTAGGAAGATTAGGATCTAATGGAATGATTTCCCTTGGTGTACTTGACTCCCCAACCCCAGGACTATCCACCCTAACTGGACGGTTTGATTGATCGCGGGTGTAGGTGGACATGCGCCAAAAGAAAAAAAAACGAGAAAGGGACAAGATAAAAGAATTTGGATGAGAAAAGAAGAAATGGGGGAGAATAGAATGGGTGTTTAGATGACTTACTTGGGTCCCCGGAAATGGAGCCAAAATTTGGTTCACGCCCAAATTTACCCAAGAGAAGAAGGTAAGATGGTCCTTGTAGTTTAGCTTGGGTTATCGAATCCACAGAGACCTAAGAAGAAACCTATAGACACGTACATTCTATGGACTTTTTTAGGCTATGAAGTGGCCAACTTGGATTGATTTTGGATTGGTTTTAAATATATCTAACAGATTTAAGTGAATTCAATTTAAAAGATTGAGTTGATCCTAGGTTATCGCTCGGGGTGGATTGGATGTATTTTCTTTTTAATGATTTCAATTTCTTAAATTTGAGATGGGTTCATTTAAGGATATAAAACAACATCATCACTTACTAGTTTAATTCCTAAACCCTTTAATACTAATCACCTATACACTTGAAAGATCAATGTTTTTATCACTTCAAGGTAAAGGTTCGTATTAGCACTTGATGTGTGTGGCCTTAAATTCAACAAGGACTATGGAGTTTAAAAATCATCAAATAAAAATCTCAATTAAAGAAGTGATTATACATTAATGAGGTGATAAATAACATCCAATACAGACCCTTTATACTCCCTTGTATCAACCCATAAGTGGGTTAGCCCTCCATTGATCTCATGGTTTCAATGGAAGCGGAAAGTAGACTCATGAGGGAGGAAATGGAGAAGTAAAAAAAACGCAACAAAATAACAATCACTCCACCGTTGTGTGATAATCTCACAAGGTTTGGTATGAACAAGTTCACACCTTGAACCAACGGTATCAAAGTGATAAGGAGAATAACTAAATAATAAGAGAAGAAGATCTTTTATTAAGAAACAAGGATGAATTAAAACAACTTACATGTGAAGGAAGAACATTACAAAGAGAAATTGGCAGCATAACATTAAGATGAAAACAAGCTCAAATATTCTCAACTCCTCCACCACCACTACCTTAAATAAGAATTTTGGAAGCCTTGGGTCGAGCATCCAACAGTAAAAAAACATCCCAATTGATTACGGTAGGCCTAAAGTGGTGGAAAGCTTGTGGAACTTAGACTTTTCCACATTTGACCCGAGGTGGCGGCCAGCTTTCATCCACTGAAAATACGCGCTTTGATGACCTTCTAGATGGCTGAATCAGAGTCTACCATAGAAGAATAACATGGCTCCCCTGATGTATCCTAACCTCCTGTAACATATCAGCTCAAAAGGAGTTATGGTTTTCGAGATATGGTTTAATTGGTGGGCGGTTTTTCTAGGCCGCAGAATCTGGCCCAGAATTTTATCTCTAAATTGGGCCGCCTAAATGACCACCATGGATACCGAATTAGCATTATCTTCTGAAGATTGATTTGTTCCTATACATGTCTTATAGAATCCCACGAAATTTGGGATTAATGGGGCCTGTATGTTGGGCCCAACAGTCTCATCAATGGGATGGTGTCCAATCTGCCTTCTCTAGAATTGCTTCCTTTCATTGCCAAATATCTCCATCACCCTCCATGAATTCTCCATTGATCCCTGAATGAAACATGTTCATATTGGAGTGTAGATCAATTATCAAATTAAAATATGTATAATCATATGAATCATTTGGTACTTTAAATGATGTTCAAAAATGTACCACATAATAGTGCATTTTAAGAAGGTATTGCAATCATAATGTGAAATGATGTTCAAAGTGTAAAATGCACTAAAATGGTGTTTATGAATAATAAAGAACATGAATATTATATATATTACCAATGAATATTAGCCTCATTTAGTGGCTAATCAGGGGATCTGAGGCCGGTAGGCGTACGGAGCTAGGAGAAGTACCGCCTGAAGAAATATTGTCTTTGATGGACAAGCCAGGGGCTATCATTATGCAGAGCCGCTGAGGGAATGGTATGCATAGTCATAAAAAGGTGTCCCTGGGTTGATAAATTTCCACTTATGATGGCCATGAATGATTATGAAAATCCGTGATTTCTCACAGTTCAGAGTTCGGCACGTGGGGATAATGTTGTTCGGGTATACAAGAAAGATATTCACCACAATTGTCCGTTGAGTCAACATAGCCTAGTCCTGGCTTGATGTTTGTTGATGAAGGTCTCTATGTGAACCACTAGTGGACACACAGGCTAGCCAGATAGGGAAACCCTAGAAACACCCGAATTTGAAAAGGGGAATGAACTTGTAAACCACTTCTCCATAAACTTCTGGATCAAGAGATATGGTATTCGGGCTCTAAGTCCAGTAAGCATACGGAGCTAGGAAGAGTGTCACCTATGGAAATATTACCTTTGGTAGATGGTCTAGGGGCTATCAATATGTAGAGCCACCGAGGGAATGGTATACATAGTCGTACAAAGGTGTCCACGGGTCGATGACTTTCCACTTCTGATGGGCATGAGTGGTTATGAAGATCCATAATTATCCGGGCCGTGGAGTCTGATATATGGAAAGGATGTATCCAAATGTAAATGGAGTATCTCTATATTGTATCACCATGTGTCTTGGGTGGGTCGCGACGAAGTCTGTGCGGTTTAACGTCATGCGGTGAGGACAAACTCCATGCAGTTTAACGTCATGCGGTAAGGACGAAGGTGACCCGACGTGAAAGAAAAAGGGGGTCTGTGCAGTTTAACATCGTGCGGTGGGGACAACTTTCGTGCAGTTTAACATCATGCGGTAAGGACAAAGATATACACCCCGTGCAGGTCTGGTCCGTACACAGGGGAAGGGTAATTTTTAACATCATCGTCCGTGCAATTTAACGTCATGCGGTAAGGATGAGAAGTACACCCCGTGCAGGTCTGGTCCATACACGGGGGAAAGAAGGTACTTTTTTTTTGAAGTGTCTAGGCCAGGGTGTGGAATTCTGGCGTCACTACGTATCCTGCGAGGGCAGGAATCAAGCCGTATGTAGTTCTCTGGAATCCGTACACCCCGTGCAGGTCTGGTCCAAACACAAGGGGGCATTCTTAATTCTTCTTCATCCGTGTAGTTTATCATCATGGGGTAAGGAAGAACTCCATGCAGTTTTAACGTCATGAGGTGAGGACGTGAATACACCCCGTGCAAGTCTGGTCCGTACATGGGGGAATGAGAACTTTTATTTTTCTTTTTGAGGTTGCTAGGACAGGGTGTGGAATTTTGGTATCACTACGTATCCTGCAAGGACAGGAATCAAGCCTCACGTAGTTCTCTAAAATTCGTACACCCTGTGCAGGTCTGGTCCGCACACAGGGGAAGAGGGCATTTTTTTTTTTGAAGTGGCTAGGCCAGGATAGGGAATCACGGCGTCGCTACATATCCTACGAGGGCAGGAATAAATCCGTACGTAGTTCTCTGTAAATATGATACACCCCGTGCAGGTCTGATCCGTACACGGGGGAAAGGGAATTTTTTTTTAAGTGGCTGGGCCAGGATAGGGAATCCCGGTGTCACTACGTATCCCGCAAGGGAAAGAATCAAGCCATACGTAGTTCTCTATAAATATGATACACCTCGTGCAGGTCTGGTTCGTACATGGGGGAAAGGGGACTTTTTTTAACTGGCTCGGCCAGGATAGGGAATCCCGGCGTCGCTGCGTATCCTGCAAGGGCAGGAATCAAGTCATACGTAGTTCTGTGAAATCCGTGCAGTTTAATGTCATGCGGTGAGGATGTGGTCCGTACATTTTAACGTCTTGTGGTTAGTATGAGGGGGAATTATTAGATTCTGTACAGTTTAACGTCATGCGGTGAGGACGAGGTGCTTGGCAGTTTAATGCCATACAGCTCGGACGAGGGGGAATTATTAGAATACGTGAAGTTTAACGTCATGAGGTGAGGACGTGGTGCTTGGCAGTTTAATGTCATACAGCTCGGATGAAGAGTTCACTGTCTCTATGTGAAATACTTCTTCAGGAATCTCTCATTGGTAGGATCCGTGGTGGATTGCCCGTCCATGGAGATCAGGGAATATGCTCCGTTGGAGTAGACCTTGTGTATAGCATATGGTCCCTCCCACTTGGGCTCCAGCTTTGGAGGCTTTTTTCCAGGTATCATTGGGGTTCGGAGGACCAGCACTAATTCTTCTTCCAAGAAAGACCATAGGTGGACCTTTTTGTTGAAGGCTCATGCGATCCAGTTCTGGTATACTTCCAGGTGCTACAGAGTGTGCAACCGCTTCTCGTCTAGCTATTCCAATTCACCTAGCCACTTTTCTGACTGCTCATCATTGGATAATCGATCACAGATGGCAACGCGGAGTGAGGGAAGTTGGAGTTCAATGGGTAGAACCGCCTTCGTGTCGTACACCAATGAGTACGGGGTAGACCGAGTAGCGGTGCGGATTGTGGTTTGATAAGCCCACAATGCATGGAGGAGTTTATCCGGCCATGACTTCTTGTATTTTTCCACCATTTTCTGGAGGATTTTGGACAGGGTCTTGTTGAAGGATTCTATCTATCCGTTGGCCGCTGCATGGTAGCGGGATGAGTGGTTAGCCTTGATATCATACTCGTGGTATAGCTTTTCCAACTCAGCAGAGCAGAAATTGGTGTCGTTGTCTATCAGTATGGTATGAGGGACATCAAATCTAGTGATGATATTTGTCTTCACGAAGCTGACAATATTTCTTGCCCTGACTTCCTTGAGGGGTATGGCTTCTGCCCATTTGGAAAAGAAGTCGGTCATCATGAGGATATACTTCATCTGTATGGTCGTGGCGGGAGGATATGGTCCCACGACGTCCATCCCCCAGACGACAAATGGCCAGGAGTACTTAGCTTGATGAAGTAACTCTGGGGGATGGTGTATGAAGCTGGCATGAATCTGGCATGAGTGGCATTTCACGGTAAAAATGCTCGTAGTCTCGTGCCACTGTGGGCCAGTAGTTTCCAAGCCTTCGAACCTGATGGGAGAGCTTGGCCCCTGGTTGATGTGCTCCACATGCTCTTGCATGTACTTCAGTCATGACGGCAGCGGTTTCTTCTCCGTCAATACATTTGAGGAGAACTCCATCAAGGACTCATTTTTAGAGGACCTCTTGCTGACCCGCGCTGCCATATAAGACAAAATTGATTGCCCTTCTCCGTATTTTCTCTCGTTCATCCCTGTCTGATAGAAGCTCTCCCCGTTAAAGGTAGTTCGTGATGGGGGTCATCCAGTCGGTAGCAGGAGCATATGGCTCGGGGATAGGACTGACTTCGTGGATCTCTTCCGTCATAGCTTGAACAAATGGCAATACCATTCGACGGTGAGCAATACTGATAACCGTTTCATCCCTGTCTGGGTCGGCTAGGGATGTGACCGCGTTGGCTAATGCATCAGCCTGAGCATTTTGGGACCGGGGAATATAATTCAATGTTGGTTCTGTGGAGAACTCGGCCATTAACCCTCAGACATGGTCAAACAAGGGGATTAGTTCCTCCATTTTAATAGCATATTCACCATTGACTTTCTTGATAACCAACTTCGAGTCACCTTTTACCTTAAGGTGTTGTACTTGTGCCCGGAGTGCGAGTTCCAGGCCTGCAATGAGGGCTTGATATTCCACTTCATTGTTCGTACATACCTCTGATAGGAGGAATGAATATGGAAAAAATTCCTTTTTTGGGGACACGAGTATTATCCCCAGACCCACTTTGTTGAATCTGGGATCCTCCATCCTCTTCCCGGTGGGGCTTCGGGACACGCCGTCAAAGTACATTTCCCATGCTGGGACATCCTCTTGAACCGAGAAGATATCTTCATCAGGTAGTTCATCATCTGGTGTAGTGGTCCCTATTAAAGGGTGTTCTGCCAGAAATTCTGATAATGCTAGGCCCTTGATGGCTTTTTGAGGCACGAACCAGATGTCAAATTGCTGCAGGATGACCGCCCATCAGGATAGGCATCCGGTTAGCATCGGGCGACTGAGGATGCACTTGAGTAGGTTACTCTATGAGATAAAATGAACCTCATGATGCTGTAGATAATGTCGCAGCTTTTGAACTGCGAAGACCAAGGCCAGACAGCTCTTCTCGATATTTGAGTATCGAGTCTCCGCATCAATCATGGTTCGACTGAGGTAATAGAGACTGTTTTCGCTTCCGGCGTCATTCTTTTATGCGAGGAAGGCTCCCAATGACCGTTCTAGGGCCGTCACATATAGAATGAGAGGCCTTCCTTCGACTGGGGCATGAGCACCGGTGGGCTTAAGAGGTACTTTTTCAAGTATTCGAATACCTCTTGGCAGTCGTTCATCCATTGGTATGTGACCCCCTTCTTCATCAACCTGGTGAAGGGAAAACATTTTCCTGCCAGGTTGGCTACGAACCGCCTAATATAGGACAGGTGTCCTTGTAATCCCCTCAGCTCAGTGATATTTCGAGGGGTTGGCAGGCTCAGGATAGCCTTCATCTTCTCAGGGTCGACTTCGATGTCGCGACGGCGTACGACGAAGCCAAGGAATTTCCCTGAGGTAACCTCAAAGGTGCATTTCAAGGGGTACATATTCAAGCTATGTTGTCGGAGCTTGTTGAAGATGGTCTCAATGTCCGACAGGTGATCTGAGCGCTATCTGGAATTGACCACTAGGTCATCTACATAACATTCAATGAATTTCCCCAGGAACGGCTTAAAGATCCGATGCATGGCATGCTGATACGTGGCGCCAGCATTCTTGAGACCAAAGGGCATGACCCTGTAACAGAATACCCCTTGAGGGGACCTAAAGGCAGTGGATTCTTCTTCTTCTCAGGCCATCCTGATTTGATTATACCCAGAATAGTCATCCATGAAGGATAGAGCCTCATACCCGGTCGTCGCATCAATTAACAACTTAGTGATTGGAACCAGGAAGTCATCTTTCGGACAATGCTGATTTAGATCTCTGAAGTCAATGCAGACGCGGATTTTCCCGTTCTTTTTCTTTAAAGGGCCGATGTTGGCCAACCAAATGGGGTACTAGACCTCCCTGATGAATCATGCTTTAATTAGCTTATAGACTTTAGCCACTATCTTGGCAGCATGTGAGGGGTGTGTCCTTCTAGCGGCATGTTTGTAGCCCTGATGGTATTCTAGAAGACCCAGGTGATGCATCACTACCTCGGAATCGAGTCCTGGAATTTCCATGTAATTCCACGCAAATACATACCTATGTTTCCTTAGGAAGGAGGTATATACCTCATGTTCCTCAGGAGACATGGACGAACTAATGAGAGTTGGCCTCAGGTCTTCTTCGATACCCAGTTTTATTTCCCTGAGCTCGTCCAAAGTGGTGGAGATACCCTCCTCGAATGCGGGAGGTGAATCTCTGAGATATTCCTCCCCTTCTTCTCCCAAGTCCTCATCTTCTTGATTTTACGAGGAGAGAGTTTCCGGTCTGAGCCTTCGAGGGTCTGCGGGAGAGGCATCGTGGGCATCCTTTCTTGAGTATTTTTCCCCAAATCGAGGGTTGGTAGACATTCCTGCGTTTTCATGCTCGACCATCATGACTGAAGTCATGTGGACATCCGAGTGTGTGTCAAGACTTGAACTCCTACTCTCAACACGGTTGATGGTCAGGACATAATCTCTGCCAAGCTGCCTGAGTTGGTCATCAGGGACCATTTTCAGGCCATTTGGAGCAGGGATCCAGTCGACGTCGTTGATCAAAGGCTTCTTCTTCTTTTTATCATAGAACCCGGTTTCGATGTAATGTGACTAGGAGAGCTCGAAAGGGGCCTTGTCGGCGTGAAAAATCCCTCTTTTTCCGTTGACGCGGTACTTGATACACTTGTGGTAAGATAAAGGAACGGCCATGTGCTTATGGAGCCATGGCCTTCCCAGCAGGGCATTGAATGTTGTGCTCTGTCGGACCACCAAGAATTCTGTGTAGGCTACCAGGTCACCAAAATGGGTCTTTAGTTTAATCTTTCCCATTGGTTTCTTCTCACTCTTGTCGTTAACCAACAGAGTTGTGGCTGAAGAAATTAGATCGTCCTCACTGTATCCCAACTTACGGAGTGTCCGTAGGGGGAGGAGGTTAACTCCAGATCCATTTTCTATAAAGACTTTTTGGATCTCAACACCATTCAGTGTGCCGGACACATATAGAGGTCTGATGTGTCCTTGTATGATGTCATCTTCATCCTGATCGGTGAAGGAAATCACCGCATTTCATTCAGCCGGTCTAGTCTCTGTCTGGTAAATCTCAGCGGCAGCTACCTCGGCTTGGAATTACTGGGGGCTGATCAAAGCTTCGATGAGTGCCTCCCTAAGGTCGGATGACAAACTTAGGGCATCCAGGATTGAAAACCTAGCTGGTACTGACGCCAGCTACTTAAGGATGTCGTATTTTTGCTCCAGCGGTCGACGCTTCTCCGTTGGTGGGAGAGTCTTAGCGGGTTCTTTGGGATCTAGAGCATTTGACGAGGAGGGACCGGCTGCGGGGATGGATGTCGATGGTGTTCCCGCGTTTTGAGGATTTGGCATGGCCGGTCTGTTTGTGCGCACTAGGCGATGAGACACTTGCTCCTCCTCTGGTGGGTATCGCATAACAACAGGGCCAGAGAGGTTGCTTGTGTAAGTGGAGGGGCATTCCCTCTCCTTTTGAGTCCTCTAAAGGGCTCTCCCACGGGTTTCCGTGGTATTGACGGTCTAGGATGGGGTCCAACTATAGGGTTGGTTTCGGTCGCGGCTGCACCTCCCCTGGTATCCTCTGCCTCTGCGATTCCTCCCCCGGATCCTCGTGCAGGAAACTCGGGTTTGTAATCATACCCTTCATTAGGGAATGATTCCATGAGATGGATGACGTTGATAGAACCAAATATTGGCTCTTCATCCTCTGAAAGTTCAACCTGGTCAGTTGTCTCTGATGGTTCTGTTTGGTGGGTCGGTGCCCGTTGTTCCAGATTTGATGGCGTGAAATCCTCCAGGGTCGGAACTAACTTTGGCCCCATTGCGAACTGCTCCTCTTGTGATTTTTTCCTCCTTCGGCTCCATCTGGATGACCATCTTGTGAAGGGTTGTGAGGCCGATGTGGTCGGATTTGTGGCTCCAGGGGCTGCTGGTGGCAACACCGGCTGTTGTAGTTGAGCTCGGAGTATGCCCTGGGCTCGGTTGATAGTCTTCTTAGTCATCCAGTTGTCAAATTTCTTCCCCTGCTTTCTGGTGACTTTCTGCCACCCCTCCTCTTTGTCGAATTCGGTGGTAGAGATACATGCCACAAGTGTTGGGGGTGGTCCCAGTTCAACTTTTCCGGAATCTACTATCCTCTGCAGGAGTTCGTTGAAGACGAATCATTCTCAGATATTGTGGCCTAACATCCGATGGTAGGGGCAGTAATCTGGCCTGTCATCGTGGCCGACTTCTTCAGGTTTCCTTGGTTCCGGGAGGCGGAGCAAGTTGCAGTTCATAGAGGGAATGAAGTAGCCACGAACTTGATCGTCTCAGAACGAGTATAATTTTTGTCTTCGCTCCTCAAACTAGTTCTTCTTCGGTTCTCTCTGATCGTCCTGTTTAGGCGGGGGAGGCTGCTGATATGTAGGGGGCCCTTGATGATTTGGTGGAGGCCTGAGCAGTGGAGAGGGGCACAGGGGCCGGCTTGAGTGTGACAGCGGATGCTTCAGCTCTAGGGGCTCTTTTTCCGGGAGCCTACGAAGCTATTCGAGACATTGAATTTGTCCGCTACAGGGAGTCCTCGATTCTCTGGGAAATAGCCGAGAGATGGCAGAAGCCAGTGGTGCACCCCACCGGTATGAGCGGTGTTCTTAGCTCATCTCTAAGATTATTGATGCATATGGATAGCATCTCATCTTGAGGCATTTGCCGGTTCAGAGAATAGGTTAGACCTTTCCATCTGGTTATGAAATCTGAGACCCTCACGTTCTCCCTCTATATGCAGTTCATGAGATCATTGACCATCGTTTTAGGCAGCGTTGAGCTGAAGTGGAACCGGAACTGCTGTCAGAGGTCCTCCCAGCTCTTTATCGACTGGGCCGGCAGACTCGTATACCAGACGAAGGCGGATCCTTGCAAGGTCCATACGAAGCATCTGAGTTTCACTTCTTATTTCAATTCCAGAGTCCCCATCATAGGGTCGCAATAGGATGCATAGTGCATCAAATGCTGCTCCGGATCACATGATCCATTGAATATGGGGAATACAGGGCTCCCAAAATTGGGTGGAGGTGGTGTGTTGGTCACCCAATCTGGGTAGGGTTTCCGCTCCGGCTGTATCGGAGTGCGTCGACCTTCTATCACTTCCAATCGATCTGTTAGTGCCTCGATGGTATTGGTGAGTCCCTGTTTTACATCCTGTTGGGACTGGTCCTGGGCAGGCGTAGCCCGAGGCATTTCCTGAGGATTAGGATTGGTCGGCACCAAGGGTGCATATTCCGTTCGGGGTACCCTCGGAGGGTTCAGGCGAACTTGCTCCAGTTGTCTCCTAAGTGGAGGTAAATCTGGGTATTCATCATCCACCTTTAGGTAGTTAGACGAACCAGGCACCTCATTGGGCAGGAGCCCTGATCGTGCTCCATTTTCCGAGGCAAGCCTTAGCCTTTGAAGTGCACTTGTCGGGAGTGTGTGACGTGGCTCTTCTTGGGACGCACCTTCAATAAGGCGGTTCCTCTGGTGCATCTCGGCATTAAGCCACCTCAACTCTTTCATCTCTTCTTCCTATCGAGCGAACCTCTCTTCGAGCGTGAGTGTCTTGTTTTTATCGAGATAAAGGGATGGGTTAAGGGTAACCGTTCCTTTATTCTTATCCTTGTTGGAAGCTCGTAGGGTAGGCAGAGGGAGGTTAGCTGAAGGGGCGGTCATATTTAAAGTGACCCTCTGGTTCTGAGTGTGCACACCTGGGGGTTCATTGTGAGTCACAGTCTGACCGGAACCGTCGTCTCCCGATCCGTCCGGATTTGAATTTTCTCTGGTGTCACCCACGGGGTTAACCTCTATGGCATTGATGAATGCATATTGCGGGGTGGATGGGACGTCATCTTCCAAATAAATAGAGGATCTTCCACGTCTTCGTCTGGCCTTCCCTTTCATGACCTGGGATTGCCTTCAGACTTCTTGAAGAAGGGTGTCGTGGAGAGTTCTTTGATGCGACCTTACGGTGCGCCTTCCTCTCGGAGGGGATGATGATTCGAATGACGGGATAGGACGGGAACCTCCTCTTCTGATTGTCCTCCCTAGACGAGGGAATACTGATTCTCATGGGGGAGCTTGTTGTTGAGGGGGTAATAATGCCCCCATCCCTGAGGGTTGGGGCTGGATCCGTTCCCTGGACGTCGAGTCTCTTCCCGATTTTATTGGTCTTATGGGAGTATTTGTTGTTAAAAATTCCCCCAGCCCTGCAGGCTGGGGTTGACCCTGGATTGCGGCAGTGGCTGCGGCTATCGCGACCTGCCTGATCTCACGTGCCCCTATCCGGGGGTGAACCGGATCTGGTGCCGAATTCACCTGTGGATCAGTCCCTTATGGGGAGGCAGGAAGAGATCATTGATTGGCATCTCTTAGGCGAGAGGCCTGCCATATGCTCTCGGTGGCCTGATTCAGGATTTCTTGAATGGCTTCTTCCCGCCGGGCCTGATGCTTCTGGGACTTACTCGAGGCCTGACTCTGTTGGGTGTGTTGCCTTTCCTGAACAGGGGTTCCACCAAATTTCCATCTCGATGTGACGAAGTTACATGATACCATGCTGAACGGGTTTTTCTGGGTGGGGAGAGGAGTGAAATGAATAGCTCTGTGTCCCCCCCATCCCCTGATATGGACTCCCATTGGAGAGTCACCGATGAGGAGGCACAGTTCATGCAGTGCACGGAGGCAAGATGCCTCCATATTCCATTTGCGCCTCTTGGGGCATTGTTGTCGCGTCGAGGAAAGGGCCTCCAGGTCGATGTGATGCAAGAGGTCCCCTGTCGTCTTGACGTTGTCTACATACCCATCATATGGCAGGAAGCTTGTCTTCAGTCGGCTGAGGGTTGTCCATATATTATGGCGGATGCTGTGTATGCATTCTTCCGATAACTCCCTGGGTATGTCGTACTGAGAGGTGGTCGTGGGCCAAAACATGACTGGTATATCATTCCTGGCCAGTCGTTTCCTCAGGTGCAACATATCGGCATACTTTCCCACCTGTGATTCTTTTACCTGGTCAGCTCAGTTGAGGCGCTCACTGCTAGTGTGATCAAAGGTAGTGGGACCGGTAGGTGCTGAATAATTATGCAAGCGATTCCGAGGTGGTTCAGAAGATGAACGCGGCCCCAGACCGTCTCCTGATCGAAGAAGGGCGTCGTTAGCGACAAGTTGGAAATCTGACATGATCGATTCCGTCCTTCTGAGTACCTCAGCATACGAGGGATTTTCAGCGCTTGATTCGGCAGGAGGAGGACCTTTCTGTCGATATAATGTGTCATTGCTGGGAGGACCTTCGCAATGATGGTCTTAATTGAGGGGACTACCATTACTGCTTGATTCCTCACTGCATAGAGGAATTTTGCAGTGCACACCCTGGGGAGGACCTCCAAGGAATGTTGCAGCAAGGGGAGGACCTTCTGGCTGCGTAGCGTCATTACGGGGAGGACCTTCGCAACAACTGCCATCATGGTGAGGATGACCATCATGGCTTGACGTTCGACGTGCATCTTGGGGAGGACCTTTAGGACATTCTGCGACAAGGAGAGCACCTTCTTGTTTCTTGGGGCCATTTCGGGGAGGACCTTTGCAATGGCGGCCGTGGTGGAAAGGACTACCATCACAGCTGCGGCAATGGTGAGGAATACCATTACTGCGGCCGCAAGGAGAATATCTGCGGGATACATCCTAGGGAGGGCCTCCAGAATGTACTGCAATGAGGGGAGTACCTTCTCGTTGATCGACGTCTCTACAGGGAGGACCTCCGTTATTAGGGTGGTGAGGACTACCACCGTGACCTGATGCCTGGCTGTGTCGAGTTCCGTTGTAGCGTAACCCCTAGGGAGGACCTTCAGGGTAGGCCACGACAAGGGGAGGACCTTCTTGTCATAATGAGATGTCACTACGGGGAGGGCCTCCGTAGTTGCGACTATGATAGAGAGGACTACCATCATAATCTGTGGTCCCACTGCATGGAGAGTGATTGCAGTGCATACCTCGGGGAGGACCTTCAGGTGGACCACAACAAGTGGAGGACCTTCTCGTTGCTCGATCTTCTGGTCAAGTGGAGGGTTTCCATGACTCGCATCAAGAGAGAAGATCTCGTGAACGATCGTTATATGCCCGCGGGGGAGGCCCCCACAGGTGCTCTGGGGAGGACCTTCAGAGCTGCTGGTAGCGACATTGCATAGAGGACCTTCACAACTGCTACTGGCACTCCCATAATATGGTAATGGGTGGGCAATGTTTTACGCCTTTGTGGAGTGCTTAGCGGTGTTGGGAACCCAAGCTTCCAGCAGAGCAGAGTTATGAACCCACTATTTATTTTCCGGCTGCCTTCGGCGCGTTCGGGGCGCTCTTTTGCGGGCAGCGGGGACCGTATGTTGTTGACAACGGCCTTCACCTTTGGGTCCCTGTCTAATTGGGTCCTGCAATGTTGTCGGGATACGCCGACAAACATCTTGACTTTTAGCATGGATATATGCCTGCTCTGGAGCATCCACCGTGATGGACGGGTGTCCCCCAATTGGAACGAGTGAAGCTGCTCGATCCGGTTGCCCTTGCGTCGCGGAATATAGCCGGTGACCCTCCTGGGCTAAAGCAGGGATGCAGATATGCTCCGAGGCAGCTATCTTGTCTCTTAGATGAGTCACCTCAATTAGGGAGATGGGCTCACGGGCTCGAGTCCTTGCTGTTTCCGCCGATGCAATCACATGCTGGCAAGTCTGCAAGATATGATCTGGGATCGATACGTGCTCCTCCATCATTTCCAGGATATGTAGAGAGACATCTTTGGCTGGAATGGGTATGAAGGCCCATTCTGGTATCGGAGCAGGAATATCCTGATCCGGTCCTCCAGTGGTCAGTGGGTACTTACAATTCCCTTGTATCGGGGCAGGTGAACGAATCTTCCCCTATACCGGGATACGCCGATTTCTCTCTCTGTTTTCCACCACATCGGGGTGGTGGAATTTACTTGCATCCGCAGGGAGCTGGCCCTGGATATATTGATTTCCCACCATATCGTGTCGGTGGCCTTTGTTGGCAGGGAGACGTGCCCGCCTATGATTTTCTGCCACATCTGGGTGGCAGGCTTTGTTGATCGCTACCATATCAGGATGGCGGGCGTCTGAAGCAACTGTCAGGAGCTGGTCCTGCAGGTGTCAGGTCGCCACCATGTTGAGCTGATGGGCTTCACGACCCTAGATAGGGAGAGGTTTCTACCAGGTAAGTGACGTCCTGCGTGAGCGACGGGCTTGATGGGGCTCAGCGGGGATGTGCGCCAGCTCTTATGATGCCACCAAGTCTGGATGGTGGGCTTGGGAGGATCGAATAGGTGTAGGTGCCTGTTCATGGTATGTCTTTGTGGATAGGTAGCGGAGCTCCTCCTTAGGGACCAGAGTGATGATTGGTCCCTGATTGTACATCCTCCGCCCTCGTCAGGCGGTCCGAGGGGCCAGAGCTCGGGGAGCGTGGGCCTTAATCCTTAGGTAAACATCCTCCTCGGCGCGAGGATGCTGATTCGTGGCGTGATCGTGATGACGGCTTTCGACGGGGGCATGAGAGCGGAACCCCTGTTCGACAGGGATAAAGTCCTCAACATCGACCTCATCCGCCTCAATAAGATAAGGGAGTTATACATTGTGTCGTTCTGGGGATAGAATCCCGAAACCGTAGGAGACAGCGACAGGAT
Organism: Viscum album; assembly: GCA_963277665.1. Classification (NCBI taxonomy): domain Eukaryota; kingdom Viridiplantae; phylum Streptophyta; class Magnoliopsida; order Santalales; family Viscaceae; genus Viscum; species Viscum album. The sequence continues at coordinate 308,815,790 of OY728166.1, forward strand.
CTGTTTGAATCCTCCTTTGCGATCGCTACTGGGTAGGCGACCGGTGAACCTTGACGGATTGGAGGGCATACATGGACGCCTCCACCATTGGGAGAGTACCATTCTCATGGTACTCTTGGATCAGCGCATTCGAAACCCAGTGTTGAAGACGCTGGGTGGGTGATGGGGTCCCCCGTTGTTGAGGAATTCTCGTCTTTGCGTCGTTGGAAGCACGCACTTCTGAGTTCCTTTGCGATTCCATTGGATCGAAGGGAGTTCTGAAAGTAGTGTCTGCTAAACTTTTTAGCAAATACAATCAGAAAACCCGTCAAAGCATCATCTCATAGTCCCATGAGTAATTAATGACCTTGCTTGGACCTCCTTTGGAGCATAAGGGGGCACTGGGTGAGATTAGGTTAAATCCGTCATGTTTGGTTAAAGATTCACGTCGGGTTCACTATTTTTTGTTTCGTTCTGGTTTTCGGCCACGAAATACCCAACCTCTCCATATCCAATGATTGATAGACCTGCTTTCCAAAGGCAGGCGTTCGCTGGATAGTCTAACCAGCGACTCTTAAGAACTCACATTGGTCGAGAGGCTGGGAAGTCGGGCTCATCGCACCCTTTTTAGGGGGAAATTATTGCCTGTTCCAGGAATCTCTTATATATTTAAGATGTATTCATATGTTTGCGAATATTTGGTTTATACCCAAACATAGTATTCACATATTTAACCTTGGTGGACAACGGTCAACTGGACACAGGGGTTCGGAATCATTTATGACTGAGGTTTACCATCTCTCGTTGGATTAATGTCCCGGAAGGGCTGGAACTCGCTTGAGGCGGCACTAGGAGTGGCGCAGTGAACTGATGTGGAGATGGTCGGATCGACCGTCTGTTGGGCTTGAACCTCAGGGAGGATTCCTACGTACCCTGCTTAGGAAGCAGGGATCAAAGTCCACGTTGTTTGCATAAATAGTTTAACGTCATGCTGGACGAGGGTGGAACTCGACGTGAAGAAACGACCGATTGGTGGGCTTGAACCTCATGGAGGTTTCCTACGTACCATGCCTTGACATGGATCAAAGTCCCCATAGTTCACTTTGGCTTGGGGCTTACACTCTGGGGCAGCCCAGAATGATGGATTGGGGCTTACACTCTGAGGAGGCCCATAGAAGGATTTCATGGTCGATGCTTACTCTAAGCCCATGTGAGTCATGCTCGGTGTGAGAAACAAGAGGTAGCAGGGACCAGAGGATCACGTCGCGAAAGGTGCGTCCGTGAGAAGCAGAGTGGGGATTACGCATGAAGGCGGCCCAGGGTGATGGATTGGGGCTTACACTCTGAGGAGGCCCAGAAGGTCAGGGCTTACTCTGAGATGGACGCCCGTAAGGTCTTCCTCATGTTTGGCCATGAGGGAATCCCAACCCATTGGTGGGTTGAGGAATATAATGGGGGCTAACACCTATTCTCAAGTGCACAAGCGGGATAATGCCAAGGGAATTGGAATCAGTCCAAACAAAGGGAGATGGAAAGTGTGAATTGCATGCCCGACATTCGGAACACAATGAGGGTTGAATAGTGATGGAGGATACTTGTTGACCATGTTTGAAACACAGCATTCATATCACATTATCCTGAAATGGGGACGAACAAATGAGGGTCGACTGTTGACAGTATTCGAAACATAGGACCTATCTCGAAGTGTTGTCCAAATGTCTTCTGGGGCGTTGGACCAAGACAGTAGGTGAACCGAGGCGGCATGGGACCAAGCCGTTAGGGGGTCCCTTCAGACATGCAAGAGGATGAAGATCCAAATGAAGGGCACGCAAAGTGTGGGGCGGAGTGATGGAATGTTTGAATGGATTCCAGTGCTCTTGAAGTTATGCCACTGTAAACATGGCATGAGGCATCTTAGCTTGGATCATAAGGAATCTCTTGTTTGGGAAAAAGGGTGTGCTGCAGTTTATAGTCATGTATAGAGGACTATTTTTGTATAGTTTAACATCATATGGATAGGACGATGGCCATACCGTTTAACGTCATGTGGTCAGGACGACTAGGTAGGAGATACCTAGCAATGGTTGGTGTGGGACTTACGCAAAGGCGGCCCTTTCTGGATGAAGCTAGCAAAAGGATCCAAGAAATGGGGTTATAGGAGATTCATGAGGAATAGCTCGACTCATGGAATTTATAGGAAGGATGTTGGAGCATCATAAGGGTGAAATAGAAAATATTGTTGACCCGGCCAGAAAAGTTCGTGGTGCGACTCTCCATTTTTCATGGGGGTCAGTGACGGTAGTGAAGGGACCGGCCCGGAGGGCCGAGACCGCATCCCGGTAGTGAACCCGAGTAGGGGTGTAGGGGCGGCTCCCCCGTGGTATGGACCAACGAGTGCATGGGGTTTTCCACATGGGGATGGTCGTGAAGGAGCTGGCCGCAAGGTGCCGTATGTGGTTCGCGGTTTAGTTGTCCGTGAAGGGCGTCTGTGTAGGAGCTGGCCACGAGGGAGCAGGCCGCGAAGGACTAGACCGCAAAGTAAGTTTTCCATGAAGGAGGCTCTCCGTGAAGGATGATTTTCGTGGAGGAGGTTGTCCGAGAAGGAGGTTGTCCGCGGATGAGATGGCCATCCGCGAAGGGTGTCTACAAAGGGGCTGGCGCCCGTCCTACTTCGCGCCCGCAGAGGGGTTCCGCCTCCATTTCGCGAACAACACTAGTCCGCGGAAGGGGTGGCCACGAAGGGACTATCCGCGAAGGAAATGTCCGCTATGGTTTGGTCATGGAGTAGATGGTCGCATGTGGTTCGCGGACTAGTTTCTCATCTACGCAGAAGAGTGCATCCGCGGACGATATGCAGTCCACAGATGGTCGCGGACCGCTGGGAGCGATTTCTCCAGCGTCTCCCCATGGGTTTTCACCCGTCCTTCCTCCGTTCGTTTTCTGGTGCCCCTCGGTGAATATTTATAGAGTCGCAATGAGTTAATATTGATGGGCTCATGACAGGTTTTGCGTAATCCCATGAGGTAACCTCCACACCCACGAAGGACTCGTTCAACCGATATTTGATGAGTCACTGAAGGGTTGATTCGCAGTGGCACACCAATCCACCTCTATTCTGCGAACGATGAGGTTCGCGGAGGCATGGGCAGGTTGTCGTGGTTCGTGGCGGTGGACCGGTTTGGCGCTCGACGATCTTCCTGATTCGCACCCGCGGAGGCACTCTACCTCTGCTTCACAGATGATGCTGGTCCGCAGAATTTCGGGAGGGCAGTCTGCCGGACGGGCCGCATGCTGTTGTTGGGAGCCATCGCGCAGACCGGTTCGGTCCTTTTTCAATTCTTGAGGTAATTTGATTTCCCACTTGCGGAATTTTCAGGACCCTACACATGGAAAGTGGTAAAGTATGTTTGGATGAAATAATGTGAATAAATATTTAAGGAGGTCAATAAGAGGGTAATCACTACACCTTCACTCACACTACTAAAAAGTGTAGATGGTTTTGTGATATGTAGTGATGATTAAAAAAGGGTTGGGTTGTGTGCTCATGTATAATTACAAAGTGATAGCCTATTCCTCATAAAAATTTAAGATCCATGAGAAAAAATACCCAACACGTGATTTGGAGTTAGCAGTTGTGATTTTTCCTTGAAGATTTTGTGGAACTACCTCTATGATGATATGTGTGACATATATATAGTTCAAAAGAGTGTAAATTATATATTCACATAGAATAATATCAAAATACATCAAAGAATATAGTTATGGATAATCAAGGACTGTGATTTCTCTATTCACTGCCATATGGTAAAGGCAAACAAGGTAGTTGATGCTCTTAGTAGAAAAGAACATGCTATTATATCCATGACGTAGATTGAGAAAGATAGTATCTTCATGGATTGGAAAAGGATAGATCTATAAATCAAAATAGTAGTGAATATATCCTACCTTTCCCAAATAATTTTCTAATAATCTATCTAATATAAGATAAAGGAGCCAAAAATGGATGATATGAAGCTTAAAACAAGGGATAAAGCAGTAAAGGAAGGGAAGCTTCATCATTTCCATATCGAGGATGATGGTGTGATTTGGTTTGGAACTTGAATTTTTGTGCCTTAATCACTAAATATAAATAAGGAGCTATTGGATAATTCACATACATCATCTTTCTTTATCCATCTTGAAATAACCAAGATGTATCGTGGTCTCAAAGAGCACTTATGGTGGGACAACATGAAAAAGGAGATTCATTAAATATGCCATAAAGATCTTGGTATGTTAGTAAGATAAGGTATAATGGTATAATTCCAAGGGTATAATGAAAACATATCCTATACCCATGTGTAAATGGGATAACATCACCATATACTTTGTTACTGGTATCCTAAATACTTCAAAAGGAAATAATTCGATATAGGTTATGGTGGATCGACTCACCAAGACTGCCTACTTCACCACTATTTAGGAACATTTCTCTCTTGAACGACATTCCAAGATATATGTAAATAATTTTTTGAGGCTACATGGGGAACCACTTTCGATAATCTATGATCATGATCTAAGTTTCAATTATAAATTCTTTATATTTCTTCAACATGCTCGTAATAATGAATTGAATTTCAGCAATCACCCCTAACTAATGAACAATATTAATGGAATATTCAAACTCTCAAGGATATACTGTGATCTTATTCAATGGAATTTAAAGGAGTATGAGATCAATATCTCCCATTAATTTAGTTCTCATACAACAACATCTTCCACTTCAGTATTCAAATGCCTCCATATGAATCTCTATATGGGAATCTATGTATAATTCTTACTTGTTGGGATGAAGTTGGAGAATGAAAACTACTTGGACCAGATCTTTTTCAAGATATTGAATAAAAGGTTCAAGAAATCTAATAGTGTATAAAATATTCATGGATTCTATAGAAGATCTATGAAGACAACCATCGAATGGACTTGTAGTTTGAATTTGGAGAGAATGTTTTTCTTAGAATGTCACCATGGAATTTTTTCATGTGGTTTGGAAAGAAATGAAAGTTTGTCCCTAGGTACATTAGTCCCTTTGATATCCTTGATCTCATAGGAGTATTGTCCTATATACTAGAACTCCCACCAAACATATCCCAAGATCATGATGTGTTTCACATATCACTCCTGAGGAAGTACATACTAGATCCCACACATGTACTAAATCTATATGTGGTACAACTGGAGAATGACCTCTCATATGAGGAGAATCTGGTGAATATCTTGGATTTTAGAGACAAATTAATATGCAAGAAAACAACTCACATTGTTAAAGGGTTGTGAAAAAACACTAAATATGAATAGGTGATGTATGAACCATAGGGAAAAATGAAACAACAGAACCCTCACCTATTCTTAATATAGAATAAGAATTAAAATACTGGGGATGAAATTTCAAAAATGGGGGAAGAATGTAACAACCCATAGTTTATAAATGATATTTTTTCATTAAATAAATGTTTGTTATATTATATAATTATTACACACATAGAGCATATATAAAAAATAACAACACATTATTTAATTAATAAAAAACTCTACATTAGTCTAAAATAAAACCTATGAAAATTGTAAACATTATAATGGGAAGAAATAGAAAATATAAAAACTATAGTGGTAAAAATTGGATCACCCTAATCTACAAAAATCTTCCCTCCCACAAACAATACTATAGAAATGAAACAAAATAATAGTAAACCAGTTGAAATTATAGAAAATATAAATGTATAGATGATAGATTAATTGAGGTAAATAATTAATGAAGGAATTAAATTGTATTTATAGGAGGTAATTTTATCCTTAGAATAGTAATGTGGCCATTGGAATAGTAATGTGGCTATTAGAATAGTAACTTGTCCATTAGAAATAGTAACTTGACCATTGGAATAGTAATTTGACTTAAAATAATAAAATTAATAATTAATAATATTTATAATGAGTCATTTATGTAATTATAAATATTATAATGCTATAAAACAAATATCAAGATTAAAAAAACTCAAATAAAATATAAGCATATTTTTTAAAAATTGGTATTTACTAAAAATCATAATTTTTCATATTAAAATTTAAAATAATATATTTTAGAAAATTATTTTGATAATATGAATGAAATTTTAAAAATAATAACAACTAAATTATCTAGTGGTTCTTTTTTGGTACTTTTCTGAAATACTTCAATTTTCAGGTGAATTGTAAAAATACAATTTTTCTCTAATAAGTGTACCATGAATTACATCATTCATGATGTAATAATTGGATAATTATTTATATAAATTTAATATCAAACAATAAATATTTTATTTTATAAATGAGTCATTAAAATATAATAAAAATGATTTCCAAACCTAAAAATTACCTTCCAAAGTCTAAAGTCTAATGTATTCCTTTAAGAAAACAATTTTATCATTTTTCCACTTTCCTTTTTAATAAACTTGTTAATTAAAATTATAAAGTGGTTTAAAGTCCTAAAACCATTATATTATATTGATATATTATTAATTATATAAAATAGATCACTATTACAAGTTTTTCCATTGATATAAAGTTTTATTCATTTTTTTATTCTAAAAATACACCTCTCCTCAAGTATAAATAACTAATCTCCCTCCCCTTGTACAACCACTTATCCCTCACTTAACAAGTCCCTATATCAACAAAAATAATTTCAATTAATCTTTTATCAATCTTATATATGTTATTGTGTAAAAAAACTTCATTCATCAAGTAATACTAGTGTTGTATAAGAGAAGAAACACCGAGAAAAGGGTAAGTTTTCATTAAGTCTTCTCTCATTTTCCTCCATTATTCTCTTTTTTCCAATTGATTTAAAAAATAAATATTCTAAGACTAATTAGGAAGAATTTTTACATTATATTAATGATTTTAAGCTACTATAAAATTTATATTTTTTAATTATGTATTTTATACCTCTATTTCTTCTCCTTTGGACAATGTTCTCGATAACGACCGGTTAACCGCCAATGAAGACCTCTCCAACTTCTTTCATATCACCACAATTATTGATGATTATAAGAAATTATTTATAACATGTAAATTTATAAAAAAATATTTTAATCTTCTGGAATTAATTTTTCTAATGTATAAATTACCTTGAATAAAAATAAAAAAAATTGAAGAAAAATAGGAAATTTTTAAGGAAAACATGATATCAAAATGATTCAACTTTAACAATGGAAATTAAGAAATATAATTCAGTTTTTGTAAGTGATAAATAATTAAATAAATTTACATTATTTAATTATGGTTCAATGTTTTAATAAAATTAATTTAATTATTCATGTGGTGTAAAAACAATGAAATAAAGCAGGATTTTAAGGTAAGGGGATTCTCAAACCCAAAATCTTCAATTTGGTTTATCTATTATTCTATATTAATGTCAATATTAATGTTCCTATACTATCTAAAATATGTCCTTTAAATATCATTTACCTTTTATTTTTAGGATATACATGTTTTTTCCTTTTTAAAATGTTTTCTAAGACATTTATAATGCTTTTTCAAAAAGGATTCAATTTTCCACAGATTTCTTGAATCCTATTGATTTTTTTATCCTTTAAAGGAACAAAATGATATCTTCTGAAAAATAATAATCTCCCTTATTCATTTTATAATAATAAATTTCATTTCATGAATAATGATATGTGAAATCTTTTAGGAAACCCATTTCATTCCATGGGTTATTCCATGACTATGATTGTTAACCTTTCTTGTGGCATGCATGATTATGATAATTTTATAAAGTTATGGGTGTGCCCAGAATTATATATACCTTGAATGAATTGGGTAATGTTATATATCTCATTAGATAATTTTTATTCTCTATGAACATGATTCTATCTTTTTTAATAAGTTTGATGCTATGATTTATAAACATATGTTATGGGTGTACATGATTCTATATTTGTTCAAAACTATGTGTGGTATTTGACCACTATATTATGATGTTTTATTATTATGAATATTCCACATTCCATGACATTATCAAATGTTCCCCTACTGATTTTGGTGATGATTCTATGTTTATGATATGATGATATTGGTTACGCCCACCCATGTTCTGTTGATTCATTTCCCTTATTCCTCCCCTTACTAGTATTTTATCACACCCATTTATTTGATGTATATCCTCACATGAATACATGTACTAAGGATATTGTGATAGATATATAAGGATAAATAAGAATAATTTAAATAATTTTTTGGTTTTATTATTTAAAATTGATGTATGATCCTAATTTTCCAAATACATTAAACCTTTGGATCTTGTAATGTATCGATATTATATTGTTTATCTTAAAAATGATGTAATAGTAGTGTAAGGAAAAGTTGGTTTGATATTGTTTTTTATAATGGTTGTGGTTTTATTCGGTCAATATTGGAAAGTGTCATCCTGGCTTTTGGATCTAACATGGCAGGGTTATATGGATGATCAGAACCATAAACTTTGGATTTTCATGGAATTAATCACCGATAAGAATTGGCGTGTGGTTGGGTAGGTTGAGGAGATTTTTTTTGTTCCACAATTTCTCAATATTAGTATTCACAAAAGAGATAAACAATAAAAATTTATTATTTCAATGGATAATGTGAATGTTTTTAGGGCAAATGTGAAAAAAAAAATTACATAGAAGTTTAAGGAAGGTATTGATCAAGGAAGGTTGTATCAGTCATCAAATTCCCCCCACTCAGAACCCCTCCTAAGATTATAGTTTATATGAGAGTGAGACCTAAAATTCACCTCAAATAGGATAAGGGTTGGTGACTATCACTAATATTATGAAACAAACAAATGGGATTAATTAACATCATAAATCCTGTGATTAAAAAAATATTAACCACTAATCAATAGCATAATATAAAATAAAAACATTATTCCATAATGAGGATATAATTTCATACAAAATTAATCTCCAAAATAAAATACCAAAGTAAAACTCCTATAGATATGAACCCATATAAACTCCCAACTCAAATCTAGTATTGCATATCTTTATCTCTATATCCCTCATAAATACTTAAGAAATAGATTTATATATTAGGGTGATAATAGAAGTATACTTAGTGGGATCATCCTCAAGACCTCTCATAAAAATGTGGAGGAATAATACTAATGACCCAATGAAAAAATAAGAAAACGAACATGGACCTATTTAGATTAAACTGTCTCCTTACTTTACCAAGGCTCAATCACCAAATATTGAATCCAAGTATAATAAAATATTATCAAAATAATATATCAAGAAGGAACCCCATAACCACTTCCCTACTATTTTTTCTCTCTCATTCCCAAATGGTATAAATCCTATTCTTCAATACCATCTATATAAACATAACCATATAATCACCTGGCATACCATAATCATAACCACATCTATATTCAAACCATATAACACATTCCTATAACATTATGGTATCATGAATATGGTGGAAATTAACCTTATTTCATCCTCCAACCATGGATGACCCCCATCATATAACCATATCATGGTATATTTTATAATATAACTTTAATCCATAAAATACCATATGGATATACCTAATTTTATCCATAAATACCCATACTACATCTTAAGGTAGAGTAGAAAAAAGGGACTAGTCATCCATTCTTTCCCTCTCCAACTTGAATATTGTGGGAAACACTCAGAACCCAAAAATATGTGAGCATCAATAAATTTATCTGACTCTAGGGGGTTCATAATAAATCACAAGATAAATGCATTATATATATATTGTCCACACACTCATATCCCAATCTAATGTTTCATACCAAAAAATACTACCAATACCTATCATAATTATCATAATACCACAACCCAAAATCTTAACACCACTGTTATACCTAAATTAAAAAAAATACCACCACTTCACTTTAATAGTTATATCAAGATCCACAATTATAATTTCATCATACCATTATCCATTTCCAAAATTATCATTTTATCACCTATATTACATTCATTATTAGATTAATTCATCCTTATTTAAAGTGAAACATTCATTATTTATCACCCATGTTCATCTCAACTAATATTCCTTCATTTGAATCATTTATAGTTCATTAATAACCCATTTTTATTTAGTTATATCTTATACCCATTACGATGATCATTATTACCAACTAGATCCCTACCACTATGTAACTACAACACAACCCCACAATAACCATTAAATTATCTCATCAATCACCACACGATCTAATGCTAACAGCTATAACATATTTCAAAATAGATGACCACAAGAACCTTTCACCTATTTCCAAATTCATCACTTGAATCCATTCACCAAATATTTATTTTATTTCAATTTAGAATTCCATGCCTAGATATCTTCACCGTAAATTCCAAATTCACATATAAATATTTTATTACTTTATTTATGTGATTTAACAAATTATTAATTAAAAAATCATATCAATAAGAATCTTCTAATGTTATCAAGGAATCACACCTCAATCAAACCACACATAAAACATAAACCAATAACAAACACAATAGTGAAATTCATCATGTAATAACATTTTCATCATTTTATCCATATAAACTATTTATAGTCAATATAAACATCATTTATGAATCCTATATTTTTAAGAAAATAGTTTATTACCATTTTTAGATAATTAACCTTTTATAAAGTGTTATTCCAACAACCAAATATCAACAATAACAGAGATATCATACCAATAAGTAATATTCATAAAAACAACTTGAAACAACCATCAAATTAATAAAATATAATAGATTCAAATAAAAAACATGTAAATCTACCTTACCATTCAATTTAAATTTTTTATATTTCATTATATTCATTAGTTTGACCCTTATGATCCACCAAAAGAAAAAAAATGAAAATTATATAAGTTACATAAAATAAAGAGGGATAAGTCTCAAAACCCTTGCCTCAATAAAAGCTTCAGAATTCACTAATTGTAAAAAAGAGAGGAAAATGATTACAATGAAACAATCACATGAGAAAAGCCTTAACTACCTAGAAAAAAAATAATCCTCACCAAAACCCATGACCCAACATCTCCCTATATAAACCACTAATACTATTATAAACTCCCAAGTGGAAGGAAAGGGAGAGAATAAGAAGAAGAAGAAATATCACCCTAGATAGAAGCTTTTTGATCTCATGAAGACAATGATAAATATCTAATAAGGAGGACCCAAGGGTCCCTAAAGAAGAACCTATAATTTCCTAAGGTTTAGGAGAAACATATGAATAAGTAACAACTCATATGTGATTTTAAATTTATAATAGAACTAGAATCTTAAATAATGATGGTTTGAAAAGTCCTAGTCACGCTATGATGGGGCTATATCTAATGAATCTCAAATATTCATGTCATGATCTAATTTATGTTACCCCATTTTAAACTCATTAAATTATTTATTCTAATACGACTGAGGAAAATTCACATAAATATAAGATAATTCTAGAGTCATAGTACCCAAATAGTTATAAACCCTAAAACTATACCCCCTAATTCTGACACCATGATAAAGGTGGTCACACCATAGTAACCACTCATAGAAGAATTAATAAAACTCAAAAAACTCATTTCATTCCATGATCATAACCCCACACTATATAACCATAAAATAGAATAATCATTTCATAATATTATTAAATCCATAAATATGTTTTCTTTAGAAATGTATAGTTTTATAGTTCACTAAAATTATTTTCAAAATCCTTCACACTATGAATGAATCTACCACTTCACATCCAAACATCAATTCCCGAAAAATAATAACACCTAACTCTCACAGATCACAACCATAAGTTGTGATACTTCCTCAAATTGTAACATAAAACCCCATATTTTGGCTCAAAAATTCATATCACAACACACCAAACTATATAAATTTCACTCTTCCAAATAACTCTCAATGTCATGGAACCTGGGGCCAAGTCATGACACACTACCTCCAAGTTGAAATATTAGCTCCAACTACACCTTTACTCCTTCATCTTACTCCCAACACCTCCAACACATGAAATTCACAGTGTAATGGTCCATAGAGGTCGAGTACATTATATTAGGTACCTCTCAAATTATTTCCATCCTTGAGAATAAAAAATAACCCTAGATGGAAAATAGTAATCACCAACTCAAACACTACCACAAGTGATACCTCTCAAACACATAAAATTCCACCACCAAAGCATAATATTTTAGTGGTAATGTAAAATATCAATCAAAGTATCTCCAAACACATACATTAGTTAATTCAACATAGAATCAAACATATCAACATAAAATTAATATATGGTTCAAAACAACTCCGGATACTAAGTGTATATTCTATTACTCATGGTACCATGTGCATTTTCAAACCCACAGAATTTTCTAGTGTAACGGTATTCCTAATTTTTCTAGTAAAATATTAAAACATAAAAACCACTTAAGATACCCTTCAAATAAAATTATACCAAAAGGGCTCAATATATATGAGAATAAGGGAATATGACATCATTCACTCTAACACAAAACTCAAACTCTTTACTAACCCTTTATCTTTCCATAATGATAAATCAAATTCATGAAATAATGTTTCTAAAACCTTTAATTTCAATAAACATGGATTTTAAAACATTTCACGGACATTTAAAATCACTAATGTTTATAAATTAAAAAGGGAAACTACTCTCTCTATCATTTTAACACAACTGATGTTAAATAAGATCAATTTTTGAAATAAAAGAAGATTAAATTTTTAGAATCACTTAACATAATTGATGTGCGAGTATACCAAAAATATTTTAAACTATAATGATTAATATTAATTAAAAACACAACTAATGAAAATAATAAGGTTGTTATCTCAAGATAGACTCACTCTTAAATTCTTAATCTAAAACCGATATATCTTAATAGACTACCCACTAAAATGTTACCACCCTGTTAAAAAAATAAACCACATGTCTTAAAATAAATGGAACAATGAATCATAGGGAACTTGAACCATTGGTTACCCACCACACCAATACCAAAATATGTCAGACTAACTAACATTAGGTTCCTAGAGCTAACCAATCACAAGGATTAAAAGTTATGCCTAAAAATTGAGAGACTATTTCACTTTCTACCTTTTCTTGTTTAAAGCTCCACAACTCAAAGAAATATCCTCGACATTTTTAGTAGCTTAGATAAAATCACTCTCTATAACCTTAGAATGATCACTAACTTTAATCCAGGTCTTCAAATGAAAACATTACACCATTTATTTAATCTATATCCTCAAGGATGACTCAAATTTCCATGATTATATGTCTTCATTAGTTAAATGTAATATAAAATGGACCACCAATGTGCATAAGTGAACTCTAAGATAGTTCACACTTGAATCCCCATCCTATAACTCTATAATATCCTTTATATGTTCATCCCTACATTCTTAATAAATAAAAACCTCCTCAATAAAGGTAAGAAATGATTCCCATGGTAGTTATTCTATCCAATAATGAATTGATTTACACCACTCTTTTTCGACCCTTCAAACAAAATCCACTTCTATAGAAACATGAAATTGAGATATAGTCATCATCAATTCAAATGAAACCTCAAATTTTTTAACCACTCCTCAACTTCAAGGTCCAACAATCTACCATGGAACATTGACACATTCTTCACCTAAAATATGGATAACACCATGTCACATAAATCCTTATTCCAATTATAATTCAAAACACCATGATTAATCTCTAACAAAATTTCCTTAATCCAAACATAAAAAACAATAAAGTTCATTCAAATAATCAAATAAAAAAAATAAAAAACACAGACACACCCAAAAATAACATATACTCTTACACCCTCAAATCGATAAAACATATCATTCTTCATAAAAAAGCTTCAAAATTGTTCAAAATCAACATCTACCTTTCCTAAAATATACATAACTTCCTCACCACTCAAACCATCGAGCAATCAGATAACCTATTTTTCCTCCCCCTCTATCAGGTCTACCACACCACAAGAACAATAATCATATTTGATGAAAACTACTCAATAACACTCTTAGGGAAATAATAATTTACTTTTTAAAATTTATCACATATAGAATTCCTAAAGGGAAGAAAAATATTAGTTTAAAACATGAAAACTTTCCACTGGAACCCACACATTTTAAACCTTTTAAAATAATTTTTTCCCCAAAACAACCTTTTTTAAACCACAAAACCCAATTAAATTAAAAATTCATAAATATTTCTTTTAAAACAAGGTAATCAAAACCTCTTTATAAAATACTCCAAAACATTTTTTAACGTCACTTTAAAAATTAAAAAAACATTTATAAATATTAAATCATGCATTTACTTAAAAAAAACATATTTCTGATAGAGTATGTCACTATTTATGAAAAACATGTAAACATTTCCAAATAAAATTATTTAAATTATAACATATAATGGAATGATTTACCAAAATTAAGTATGATAAAATCTAAAAAAAATATAAAAACATTTGATTTCCAATTAAAAAGACATTAATATTTAGTAAATCATCTGGTTTAAATTTTAATACATAATAGTATTTAAAATATTCATCCATTACTACATTGAAATTTTAACATGCTTCCCACTAATAATCCTATGATATTTAAGATATAAAAATGTGATATAAAAAATAGCATGTTAAACATTATTCAATTAATTTATCACATTCCCCAAAGAAAATTAAAAGGGTTGTATTGTTTCATTACATATTTAGCTCAACTCCTATAGCCCTGAAATTATTCTTGTTTAATTAGTATAGACTTGTTTAACTTCAATATTGAAATCCATAATAACAAATTCCATGTATTTTAAAACATGATTAAACATTAGTTCATTTTATTTGGGTCCTCAAAATTATTAACATATTAGAAACTATCATTAACACACCTAAATGTTTCAAATAATATGGTGGGTTTAAATATTTTCATGGTTTCCATTAGCCTTTTACTTTAGTTCAAAGTCATTATATATTAGATTTTAAATTTTTTTTATATATATTTATATCCATTAAAATAATAAAAGGTCATAAAATCACAACATATTAGTATAAACAAGGTTACCACATATAAAAATCAATATACACAATAATTTACTCAAACCCAAAGGAAAACTATTCCAACAACACCTTCCGAT
This sequence comes from Viscum album, assembly GCA_963277665.1. Taxonomy (NCBI): domain Eukaryota; kingdom Viridiplantae; phylum Streptophyta; class Magnoliopsida; order Santalales; family Viscaceae; genus Viscum; species Viscum album. The sequence goes on from OY728166.1 coordinate 308,830,961, forward strand.
AGTAGAAATGACATTAGTAAGAATTACATTTAAAATTATAATAACCCATTTCATATCCCTAAAACCTTAACAGAGACCATTGATGTGAAAATAATCCTTAATCCTGGTACATAGAATTTATAAAATAGTATTTAATTATATTCATTTTAACTTCCCTACAATTATCCTAAATTCAATCAAAAAAGAAAAAAAACATGATTAATCTACTTATACTAGTTTTTACCCTATAATCTGTGTTATTTTATCTAGAGTTTTCAATGAGATCATGGTCCTTATGTAAAATCACAAGGGGTCCCTAAACACCTTTTATCATCATGTAAATTTTTATTCAAAGGGGGGAAGCAAAACATAGAAAGGCATGACATGGGTTACAGGGGTCTGAAGAAATGGAGGCTGAGGGAATCCCCTATGATAATGTTCACCCCCTCTGGTTTCAAACTATCCAAATTATGAAAAATAGTAGAATCATGGCCAGGGGTACCACTAAGGCCAAGTAGTCCGCAACTTTGTTTCCCTCCTGTCATGTGCGGGTCACCTTGATGGATTCGCCATGGATGCCACAGCAGCTTCTGATGGAATAAGAAACTGACCAAGGAATTTTCCCGAGGCCCTGAAGCACATTGTGTAGAATCATTGAGTCTGTTTATACCTCTATGATGTGCAAGACCCTCTTCCTACAGATGTTAAGGCTTGTTTTCATTGTGAGAGATTCTGCTTGGAGGGTTGTTCCTTGTCCCAACCGTACAGAGAAAGGAAAGAGAATAGACCCACTACATTCACAAACAACCCTGCCCCAATAAATCACCCTTAAAATACAAGAGCCATCAGATTTAAGTTTCAAACCCCTTGAAAGAGGGTTCCAAAAAACCCATTTTCCATACGGGCGACCGCCACCCGAAAATGAGGGAGGGGACTGTGATGAAACCTCGCTGCGACGGAGCCTCCTTCCCAATGCCCATTACCCTGATCAGGTTGATAAGTAAGTATTTTGTTCTTGTAATGATCACATGACCGGATGAGTGTATCACCTCATGAAGCCACACCTACCACAGAAACCAGAAACCCGCATGCAGAATCATGGTGCGAGCCATCCTCTCCAAGCTGTCACTTCTAGAGTTGAGATACCAGTGCTCCAAGAAAGGCAGGGTGGAAATGGATGATATGGGGATAGCCTTAAACTCACCAAATAACTGCCACACCTCGTACACCCTATCACTACCAAAGAACAAGTGGTATGAGCTCTCCTCTGAATGCCTCTTACAATAGACACACTAGGAAACCAGGGTGACACCGCACCGCTTGATGTTCTTATCCGTTGGGAGGGCCTTGTTCCTAATACTCCGGATGAGGTACTTGTATTTGATGGGTATGATTTTGATCTAGATTACCTCATTCCATTTGTCGGTTGGGTAATTAAAGCCAGAAGTTTGGTGGTAATCCTTCATTTTGAATGCTCTAGAGGGAGATGGGGTGAAAACACACTGATATGGGTCAGCAGACAACTCGATGGGTTTAAACTGGCACTATTGGTCCCTATTCATAACAGCCATGGTGAAATCAGGGTATTTCCTAGCTTACCAAAAGGAAATATCAGTGGCAGGGGAGCCTGGGTATCCAATAATTATCCCACACCAATTCTGGTGCCAAAACAGAACATCACCTCTTCCGACAATCCAACAGGAGTGTAGCCAAAGATCATTCACCATTGAAACAATTTCTGCCCACAGGGGAGAGATGTGTCAGCCCATTTAAACCTGGTCCCCCAGAGAGTCACCCTTTATGGTGAGACCCCAAAGGGTGTGGTGTTCCAGGACCTCCCATGTGAATTTTTCATGCATACTGCGAATGGTGTCTTGAAGGCTACGAACAATGATTCCCCCATCTGCAGCGGGCCTCTCCATCCTACCCCATGAAACCCAGTGTCTTTTCCCCTCAAACTTAGGGTCCCAAATTAATTTTTCCAAGATCTTGTTGATGTTTTTAATAACTCCCTTCAGGACCCTTATTTTAAAGACTGCGTGGACTGGGGTGGCGAGTAGAACGTTGTTCACCAGAGTAATTCTCCCTACAAAGGATAAAAAGTTATTCTTTTAATTGAGAACCCGATCTGTGATCCTATTGAAAAGGGGGTCGAATTCATAGGTACAAACTCTCCCTGATGATAAGGGATCCCCTAGATACTTCATGGGAAAGGTCTCTTGTTGCTTGTCCAAAAGAAGATTGATAGTGGAAACGCGGCTCGGGGGACAGTTGGAGGATAAGAAAAAATTTCTCTTCCTTATATTAATACTCTGACCACTCCAAAGGAAATACTAATCCAGTAGCATGTTCAATCCTCTCAAAGAGTTACTCAAGGAATTCATGAAGAAAATGGTATCATCATCATAGATTACTATTTTCTATTAATAAATTATGTACTAATATTGATGAATATTTTCTCCTATCAGGCCCATGACATCCTCACTAGTTATTAACATTAACTCCTTTATAACTCTCATAAATGGATATAATAGCACTCTTTCAAAATCTTCCCCCACTAGGAAACCCTCCTAGGATAGTTATGAAGATGAGAGTGATCCCTAAATCCCACCTCTAAGAGGATATGGGTTGGAGACTAGCATCAGGGGTATAAAATACAAAAATGATAGGAATTTCTCTTATAAATCCAAGGATCATAAAAAAGAGGAACTGATAAGCAACATAATATAAAATAAAACCAACATCCCATAATATGCATTTAATTTCATACAAAATCGATCTCTAAACTAAAATACTAATGGAAAACTCCAACTGAAGTGACTCTACAGCAACCCCTAACTCCAAGATAGTAATTCTCATATCAATATTTATATCCATTCTTAAAACCAAAAAAATATATTTATATATATGTGAGTGAGAATTCATGTATACTCAATAAGATCATCCTCACAACCAATCATAAAAATGTGAAAAAATTATACTAATGCCTCTATGAAAAAATAGAACAACCACCACGCACCTATATCAGGTAAAAAATCACCCGACCTCTCAAATCACACCTACCCAATATCGCATCCAAATATAATTAGTATCAATATAATATATCAAAAAGGTACCCCAAAACCACTTCAGCACTGGTTTTCCTCTCTCATCCCCCAATGACATATGTTATATTCTTAAATATTTACTATATAAACATATCTTTATAACCACTTAAAATAACTTAACTATAACTACATCCATATTATAAATAAATATCTAGTTTCTATAATTATAAGGTATCATGAATATGATGGAAATTAACTGTATTCCCCCTCTTACCATGCACTAGCCTCGCCATATAACCATATTAAAGTATATTTCATAATATATCATTATGCCATTATAACCCATATGCATACACTAATTTTGATCTATCATAGATTATACCACATCTTAAGGGAGATAATGGATGAGGGACTAGTCATCCATTCATTCCCTCATCAACCAATATATTAGAGAAAACACCGAGAACCCAAAACATCTAGGAATCAGTGAGGTTATTTGACTCAGTTGGTGTGTATAAGAAATAATTGGAGAAATAAATCATATATATATTATCCACACAGTCAATTACCATCCCAAAGGTTCATACAAAACAATACTAGTAATAATTATCACAATTACCACAATACCACTACCTAAAACCTAAAAACAACTACCATACCCAAAATACAAACTAATCCCACCTCTTTACTTTAAGAATAATATAAACAATTGAAATCCCTATTTAAAAATCTCATCATCTAGTTCTATACATTTCATTTTACTAGACACATAATATTCATTCTGTAATTATTTCATCCTTATTTTATGTTAATCATTCATTAACTATCACCCATGTTCATATCAACCATTTAACTTTAATTTCAATAATTTATAATTCATTAATAAACCATTTTTAAATAAAATTTACCCCTTAACCATTATCATTACAATTATGACCAACCAAATCCATATAACTGGGAAACCACAACACAACCCCACAACAACCATGGAACCATGTCATCAATCACCACATGATCCAATGCCAAAAAAATATCACGCATTTCCAAACCAAAATCCATCAAACCTCTTCACCTCTTTCTACATCAATCACATGAAACCAATCACTATATTTTTATTAAATTTAAATTTGTAATTCAAAGCCAAAAACAACTTCTCTATAAATTATTAATTCACACATATCCAATTAATTTACATTTTACATGATTTAACCAATTATGAAGGTTAAAATAATATAAAAATAAGATCATAATGTTATCATTTCATCACACCTTAATCAACCATACAAACAACAATAACCAATAATAAAAAAAGTAGGTAACCACAAAAAGATATCACCTTTTCATCGTTATTTCCATGTTAATTATTAAAAGTTATTATAAATTAATTTATGAATCAAAAATTTTCAAGAAACTCATTTATTACCATATTTAAATAGTTAAACTTTTATTAAAGGTAATTCCATCACCCAAAATTCAATAAAGACACGTATATCAAAATATCAAGCAATATTCCCAGCAGAAACATCAAATATCCATCAAACAAATAAAATATCATAGTTTCATATAAATAAAATAATAATTTATATTCCCATATAATTTATATTTAGTCCATTTCAATATTTTGATTAGGTTAATCCTTACAGTCCATTCAAAGAAAAAAACAATGATACTTCTATAATCTACACAAAATAAAGAGGGGGAATCTTGAATTCCCTTCCATAATAAAATCATTGTAATTTACTATATGAAACAAGGAGAGGAAAATGATCATAAAAAATAACATGAGAAAATAATTGAATACCTAAAACACATCAATATTCATAAAAACCCATGACCCATAATCTACCAAACTAATCCACCACAACTATTATGAAATCCCAAGAATAATGAAAGAGAAAAAATAATAAGATGAATTAGAAATATCACCTCAAATGGAATACTCTTAATATTATGAATCTAAGGTTAAAAAACTTCTAAAGAGGGCTCAGGGATCACAAAAGGGTGACACTATTTACTGAAGGTTTTGGGGAAATTAAGGAATAAAGAAAAACTCAGATGGAATTCTAAATTTATAATAAAACTATAAACTTAAGTCATCAAGACATGAAAAGTCATAGTCACGTCTTAATAGGGAAATATCAAATGAATCATTGAGATCCACGACACTATATAATCTAATTTCCACCATTTAAAACTTTTTGGATTATTTATTATGATATGATCAATGGAAATTCATTTCATGGCATTAGAACAATGGAATGACGGTACCCAACAAGAAAAAATCCCCAAAACTTGACCACCATGCCTCATAACAAAGAAAAGGTGACCATGTCATGACATCCACTCAGGGAGGAACTAAAAAAATACAAAAACATATTTTATTTGATGATTAGAACCCATCATTTCATGAAAATATAATTGAAAATACTATGCATAATATTCATAAATCCATTAATAAGATTTAATTTTAAATATATGGTTTTACACTTTATTGATATTCCTTTCAGAAGACTCTAGGTTATGATTAAATCCACTAAATCAAGAACAAGAATCCAATCCCAAAATAGTGAGCTTCCAATATCTCATTCCCCACACACCAATTTCATGAAACTTCCTCATTCCATTACAAAAAAACCTATATAATGACTTAAACCTTTACAGTATGACACACCATACTACAATACTTCATATATTCAAGTTAAATCTCTAAAATATGATGCCCAGGGATATAATGTGACACATATCCAACTGTATAAAATCTCAAATATAACTTATCCTTAATTAATCCATCCTACTTTTAAAGCCTCCAACATCTAAAATATGAAATTTAATAGGTTTTAAAGGCATGGTTCATTATAGTTTCAATAATTCACCCCAAACTAATAACATTGGTGTGTATTCCTTAATGGTGGGAGGTCGTGAGAAGATGAAATAGAACCGAGGAAACATACTAAATGGGACCTAACTAAGAGTCAATATGTAATATTTAATTGATAATATTTGAGGAATCTAATTAAAATAGTCTTTTTCTAAATAATAAACATCTGATACTTTCTTAAATGTGGGGATTTTAATGCTCCCATAGGTAGTATCCTTAATGATGAACTTCTTCATGATGGATATTAGAGGTTAGTGAATCGGTTTCATTGCTCATAATTGGATAACTATTGGTTTTGGGAAAGGTAATAGTTATTGATGTTCAAGAGACTTAAGGGAATCAATTCTATTCTTCTACTATGGTAATTCTTCAGGACAAGCTTGAGTTCATAGTGCCTATGATGAAATGGAATATTGGGTGAGGAATTTTAGGTCTATGTAGTGAAAGAGAATATCTATTTTTGATATAGTTCTATCTGATTTAAATTATATTTAAGAACACCATATTCAAATTATGTATGTGTGTGAATGGGTTATTTTTTCCACAAAGTGGTTTTATTATGTTCATGGTTAGCATCTCTTGTAATTTTCAAATCATTGATGAAAATGTTTATATTTATGGAGGATGTAGTGTCCTAGATTTTTTATTCATTAATACTTGGATTTTTTTTGATTCATGGATCCCTAAAAATCGAAAAAAATTAATTTCACCAAGTTAAAATAAAATACAAAAATTTTTAGATAGTATTGTTACTCTCAGGATATGGTGTTTACTATTCGATTAAATTTTAGAAATTCTCCAAGAAACAAAATTTTTATGGAATAATTAATATTTAATAATAATTATATATTTATTATCTGAATAATGATATATTTATATTTACAAAAGAAGGGATTGGGTAAAAATTCTGACATTGTGGTTCTATGAGGAACTAGGTGTTTTTCTTAGGTGAGGTATAAATTATATGCTCCGGTGATAAGCTGCAAACTAAGAAATTTTAGGTCTTAAATTAAACCATCAAACTGTATAAATAATTAATTATTTTTATATTTATTGGTGGTGTTGGTGTATCTATATAGTAGTAATGTGGTGAACACATGTTCTATTGGTGATTACATGGAATTTTATGATTATATAAAAAGTTATTTTGGGATAGTTGACTTTACATGATTAGATCAATTAAATGGAAAAATTTCAGAGGTTTTAATTATAAATTATGAATGGAAATAATGTAATAATTATGTGAAGGAATTATGGAGAAATTGAAATTTATATCTAATTATCTATTGGGGAGGATAATTTCTTCTCCACACTTATTCTCCCCTTCTATTGGAAATAAAAAAGAGTGAATCAAAGAATAGTATATCTCTATCTCTCTCAATATAATGTGGAACAACTTCTTTTTGTTTTTGGTTTTCCTTATAAAATATGTATCAAAAAACAAAGGGGAATTTTCATGGATATTATGATCACATAATGTGGTGATAATGAACATAGAATAAAGAAATAATAATAAATCATTAGCAAATCCCCAATGATTTAGAAAACTATCATTTTTCCTTTATGATTCATTTCACTTCATGTGATCTAACCCTCTACCCCTTATGATTGAATCACATTTTTTTCTATGGTGATGTAATAATTAAAATTATGATATTTTAATTATGATATTTTTTTTAAATAAATTGATGGTAATTTGATCAAGGTTTTTTAAAATAATTTTTCATGGAAAATGGAAAATTTGGGGAAGTGGGTTTTATAAATTATCTAGGGAAATGTTCTTGGTGAAGAATAAAATATATTATTATCTTAAAAAATATTCTCCCTTAAATTATTTTCCCAATATTAGTTATAATTAAATAATAAAATGTTGTTTTGATATGATTATTAAAATGGAAAATTATTTTGGGAATATATAATTCTTCTTGAAAAATCAATCTCATCTCATGTCACAAGATTAATCATATTTATTTATAATTAAATTAATTAAATTTTGAGATATTAATTATTTGATAAGAAATTTTATAATAACATGGTCTAAGTTTTGTTGAAATTGGATTGAATAATTACCAAATAAAAAAATCAATCAAATTATTAAATTGGTTCATTTTATCATCGCAGGAAGAATTGATATTTAATTCTAAGCATTTTTTATCATGAGATTTGATTATTTTGGAGGAGAAAATAATAATATTATTATTATTAATGTGATTGTCAATATTATTATCATTATTTTAGATAAATTATTAGTCTTTTAATTAATTTAAAATTATTTCACTTGATACTTGAATAATTGTTTTGGATATTCAATCATCCTTCTTCATGGATTATGTATACGTGGATATATATTTATTTGATTTCCATAGCATATGGTAATCATGGGGATGAAATGCACATGTTTATCTAAAATTTATCTTAAATATTATCATTGTTTTATTTATCCTAATAGATTTTTTTTCATGATATTTAATTATTTATTATTAATCATTTGTAAATAATTATTTGATTGATTAAAGCATTCAAATTATCACCTTTCTAACTATTTTACTCAATTCATCTCACTTGATTCCATTGGTGGTTTTTTATGTTACAATGTGGACAACCAGAAAATTATGGGGTTTTTTCATAGTTAGATGAATGGATAAATATAAATGATAGTATGATAAAGGATACCTAAAAATATACACTGTGAGATGTGGTGATGAGTTTTTGAGGTGATATATTTAGTCATTAGTGTAGTTATATATAGAGGAAAAGGTAGTAGTGATTTTTATAAAAAGAAAATAAAGATTCAATATTCAAAAAAATTGTGACTACAAATCATGTAGTCCCAATTCACACACTATGTATATTACTAATTTTAAGTTTCAATATGAAATAAATGATGTAAATCATGTAACCAAATAATATCTTGATGTGTAATTTAACAGATATGCCTTTTTTAAAATTAGACATTGTGTCACTCTAGGAAACAAATTGTGTATCACTATACTGAGTGTCTCAGTATGTACCCCACCAACATGCCTAGTCTATATTGAAAGATCCACATGGCATGTAGATCAACTTCACAGACTTTGTATCTTTTTTTCATGATAATTTTTTTATGTTACTTTTGTATACACAAGTTTAAATTCCACCTAAGATTAGTCATGTGTACCACACTCTATGTACTTTCTAGAGACAATATATACAGTTGGCTACGCTACTCAACATGCATCCATTGTATACATCGACCTATCTCAGGGTCCCCACATTCCATATACACTTTTATAATGGCATGTACCTTTTCTTCACATGAATTGAGATGTAGAAGTACATGATCATCCTGCCCAAGTGCACATACACATCATGTGCTCTTCTACACATGTTTTATACTAGGAATTATACAATATTCTTTATTTTGTAGGATTTTTTTATACTATATTAGAATCAATATCTATATTAGGTATTTCTTAGCTTACACAGAAATGGTTGATGGTTATATCCCTCCTCTTACAAAGTGGTGTGATAAGAGGCTTTACTTGTCTTTATTATCCTTCCCTTGGGCTTTTATTCCTTTTAAAATTCATATAATCTCCTATTTTTTCCTGAAATTACTCTAATTTCCAAGGTTCCCTTAATATTAAATGGCACCCAAATATTACCCTTTCTCTATTGATGTTTTCTGAATCTTCAGCCACACCTTAATCCTTATTTGGTGGATTTTTTTACCTCACATTGTCCCTTGGTTTATACTTTTAATGGATTTATCTTTGAATATTTGGTATTGTATAAATATGATATAATTGGGATTGTAGGCCCTCAACACCTCCTAATTCATTTCATAAATGAATATGATATGGTCTCAGCATGGTCTAATTCCCTATGTGACTTTAACAAGATTTACTTCACAATATTCCAATGGTACTATGAGTTCCACGTAAAGCTTGATCCCCTGACCTTGGTCATTTGGGTTTGTTTCAATTAATTACTCATTCCATTTCAAATTACTTCAATCCTCAAGATGATTAGTAATATGGTTAAGTTATTTTTGTATCTAGACTATAGGACCTAATCATTTTATCACCCAATCATGCCTCACATGTGTGTTAAGGTTTATTTACAGCTTCTAGAGTTTATATATATTGAGATAAAAATAATAATATCAGTATAAGTAAGTTATGAGATTTAAGTCAGGAGTTGATTTCTACTTCTCTTATAATTAATTGGGTGATCATCAGTAGGTCAATCACCCTGGATTTTCTAATTGTAGGGAATGATCCCAATATTTGGTTTATCAGGATGGTGACCCAAAGCATTCAAATGAGATTAGACTTTCATTTTTTTATTCCTCTATAAGTAAAATATTTATTACTAATTAAATTGATGAGTTTTTTACCAATCAAGATGAGTACATTGATAGATTAACCATGTCTAGGGAAAATTTGGATTAAATGGATGTATTTTAGCATGAATCTTCCACTTTTAATGGTCTTTTAGTAACCAAGAACAAAACATATGTTTCTGTAATCGTTGTTTCCTTCAATAGAGGACATAAATCCATTGGTTAATTAGTAAATAGATTCATAAAGGGACAATAGTATTTGATCATGGGGAAGAGTTCCCAAATCCATGTCAAGTTTAACAAGACATATCATTCATTTTTTAAAACAAAAAAAAAATCATTATTTATAAGATGCTCAAGTCATGGTGGCTAATCTAGATCATCATTCTGGAAGTTAGAAATCTCCCTTGTAAAATCCTGATCCTTTGATTTCAAATTTTTTTTAAAAATTTTGTGTTTATTTATTAATTAAAAGTTATAACCATGATTCATGTATTATTCTATGATATGATTTCATGACCGATAAAATTGAACAAGACATTCCATCTTTATAAGAGAACATCAACCCACAAAATTCAAACTATGGTAATCACATAGGAATTGAGACCCACAATTGATTTGAGGATTTGAAATAGGTCTCATTGGACAAGGATAATTAGGGATGGAAACATTCAAGGTATCAGAGGAAGAAAAGGAACTTTTGGTCTATAGGTTTCAGACCAAGTCAAGAAATTAAAGACTAAATAGGAGTAGAAACTAATGTTTCAACTAATGCTGGCAAAGGAATAGATGTAATCTATCTTTCTTCATCAACATTAAAAGAAATAAGTTCAAGTTGGAGAATATTTTCACTTAGTATCATGAGAAAAGAAATGGGATAAGGGTTTATTTTATTTAAGAAATTACTCAGTATGTATAGATAAAAAATAGATGTCATAAGTATTATTCAAATCTTACTAAAGCAATGAGGACACAATCAGTAGGTAATCTCACTAGTCCAATGGAGGTTGAGGGAAAAATTGTTAATGTTCCTAAGGTAATATAAATTAAAATTAATTTTCATAGAATCATGATATTACCCTTAGAATATATGGTCTAAGAGAAACCTTTGGAATTGTACCTTGAAGATCTAGGATCGAACATTATGGGTGAGTTTTTAGAATCTCATGACCAATGGAATTTTTTTATTTTTAACACTTTACAAAAATGATATATTCCATGTGGGAAATGTTTATAAATTTTTCCAATAAATAATGTAAAAAATAAAAGTACTTTGATATTGAATTAACACCAAAGGAGTATGCTAAATTGAAGTAGGATGGAATTTATCATAGTCTTAAAAATGATCTTTTGAAATGGTTTAACTCGTATATCAATGAAATTTTTCTAGAATATTTATTATCATTTATCCTTTAATGAATTTTTTGAAATCTCGGGTTTCATAATAGATAATATTGAACACATTATGTATCTATATCATAACCTTGATATCAGGCACATAGCTTAAAAATATAGTTCTAATCGATCTAGATCAAATATTGAATATTTTTGTTAAGGTACTTGTATATTGATTTTTATTTTTGTTTTGGTTCCCTTTAAACCCCTAAAATTTCTTTCCATAAATCTAAAAAATTATTAGAGAGAATTATTTATTTATTTCCACCAAGAATCCAATTTTAAAAAAATTAGTAGTCCATTTTAAGTGTTTTTCTATATAGAACATGATGGTACATATATCTTCATTGTATAAGGTTTATATTTTTAGTGGATATATTTTTTGATGCTTCTTAGATATATTTAAATCCATGGGTGGAATACTAGATAATCCATGGGGATGGTAACCCTCTTGGAATACATATGTTTCCAAGGTATAGGTCCTCCATGTATGTAGTTGAGTGGGTAACGTTCTCATATGGATGAGGCATGAGTTCTCCACTAATGTAGTGGGTAACCCTCTTATGAAATTCACAATACACACGAGGGTGAATGGGTACTCAATAGGGGTTGGTACACCCTTGACCAAGGTGTCTTTCCATGATGAATTGGTCTCCCATTACTACTATTACAAACAAATGTTATTGTGGTGATAGATATAAGATAGTTTTAGTATACTATATTAAAAATTGATTAAAGTGATCTATATTTTTTTGGGGGGGGGGTTATGAATCTATATTATTGAGTTATAGCGATGTATATACATAGATTTGATGAAATATAGTATCAATCCTTAGTGTCAGAGTGGTGACTCAATGATTCTAAGGCGATAGATTATTTTTGATGATGTGTATTCATTGATGATCTGGTATTCCTTCAGTACTCAAGCTATGGGGGGTTCAAATATAGTGGTTTTAAGATCCTCTCTATTACCCTAGATCACCACCAAGGTATGACTTGTCATTAGGATATAAAATTACAACATATTGGGTCTTTACTAAGCTGTATAAACTTTGATACTTGTATGAAATTATATTTTGAAGATTCGAGATATGGTAATGGGAGGTATCTTTTTGTTCTTATATTTTTATCATATAAAGACTATTTGGATTCTACTTTTCTAATTTTTTCTTATGCTAGGGGTTTCGAGCCGAATGATTATTTTATTTTATTTTATTTTTATTTTGTTATTTTGGTGAATCCTACTAGGTATGTTTATACTCACCCCTACATGGTCCTTATACCCACATATACTTTTTCTATAAAAATATTTCACATTAAGGATATGGTCATGGTGATTGTGGAGTTAGAGATACTTTTTGAAGAGCATATTTTGGATGACACATGGTGATACTTTGCAATGTCGGTTATTATGATAGACCCCATATAGGTGTCCTTGGCATATTTTGGTACATTGTGCCTCTTCTTAGGTGTCCATTATATAAAGAGTTTGTGTTTAATTTATAAGAATGTGTTACACAGTGTAGTGTTTCAGGTTTTTTTTAACTCTCTAGGTTTCTCATGTGTTGTGATGTTTTATAGTTGTTCATACTTTAATTTATATATAGTTAATTTAATCAGTTATTTTGATGTTATTTTATAGTTATATTTTGTGTAATGAATTTTATATCTATTGTAGGTATTTATTGGATGAGGCCACCCATGTGTGATTATGTATTCATGGTGTTAGTTTCCATCCCATGTCATATTGGAGGTGGGATTGGGGGGGCACACTCATCTCATCATTGACCAAGGAGGAGTCCTAATGGGTCAGGTCATGTCACAAGGTAAGGAATGTTTGTGCAAAAACTATATTTTTATAAAAAATTATTTAATTAGGAAATAAAATGTAAAAAAATTGAACAAAAATGAACCCAATGTTTTGTCAACTCATTTTAATTATTTAGATAGGAACTTTTATTCTCTATGTAATGGTGTTTATATACAACTTATTAGGAAAGAAAGTGTGTGTTCTTATAATTTATCCTTAACATATAAAATATGATAACTAAAAAATTCTTGTTCTCCTAATATTTCAATGCCTCTAACCTCTATATCACTAGTTATTAGAGGAAAGAAACAACTTGTGTTTCTAGAACCTTTTACTCTTTAATTTCATCTTATTTATCCTTTAATTGTTTACTAATGTCAACTTATTTTATCATCTAATCAGTGGTGATAATTTTCTCTAATTTATATAGAATTTATTTCAAGGTGGGATTAATATTCATATATGATATTTAACTTTTTTACCCATTAAAAAGTGATTGATTTATACCATCTATATGATTTCCATTAGTAACCCACAGTAAATTATTCAACTTATTTTATATATGAAAAATATTTTTTTTTAGAAGATTAATTAATTAAAATTTTAATAAACATGTATATAATTTTACCTATATATATTTATTGGTTTGTTTTATAATAATCCATTCTAAATTTAATGGATATTAGTGATTACACAACCTAGTGATATTTTTAAAAAATTATTAAAATAATGAAAGAAAAACAAAAATCAAACTAAGAAAAAAAGAATGAACATTGGACAATATAAAATTAGAACACCCAATAAATGGTGCCAAATTATTACACAGGATATCGAAATTTTGTAAAAAATAATATTTAAACATTTATATTAATGAAACATATTATTTTACCATATGTTAATCTCAACAAGAGTCATATAATCAACAAAACCATCTCTGGGTACCGTCTACTCCCAAGGAATAACATCAAAGTTTATAATTAAATATTTATATGACCCTTACTAAAAACAACTAAAATATAGTCTTTCTTTGAATAATAAGGTCAAACAAATTAGTACACAAAATATTTTGAAAACTCAATATGTAGTAATTTTTAGTTTTGGAATCATTGATTTTAGAATTAAAATTTCTATGAAAATTATATAAAAACATTAGAAATAATGATGACTGTCTATGAAATGTAAATATAATAAACTAATTTAAATGTATTTTTAATCTAATAATATGACCTAATTTACTTTCAAAATGAATTGAACTAATTAACTAAAAATTTATTAAGATAATTGAAATATATTAGATAAATTTAAATTAATATTATCTAAAAAGGCCCAAGAGATGAGTGAAACAAATTGGGGAGTGGATTAGTGATTATAAATACTTTTTATGTCTATTATTGAAATAAGATTCACTACCTATTATGATATTAAGACTGATTGATATCAATGTACAATCACACGCACAAAAGGGAATACAAAATTTATATGGTTCACTTTTAAAAACAAAATGATAATCCTTGGTATGATCTAGATTTCACAAAGACCATATAACCTACTAATATAAACATGTTGGTAAAAATGTGTAAGTAATGTCCTTGTACTCATGATACACATCTAACAATAGTGTTTGAGTGCTTATCATACAAACACAATGATAAATGATTTTCTTTCATCCATAAGTATGTCTTTGATAGAATTGGACTTCCAAAATGTTTTTTTAATGCATCTTATCTTGTTCTTATTCAACATGTATTATCTTCAATTCATTTTCTCTTTGTTTGAAATGAAAAAACACTTATTATAATTCTTATTTCACTAAAAAATATTCATGATTAATTTTTAAGAGATAAGTCACCTCTTCCACTCATGTACACATACCTTCTTTCATGCACAATACCAAAACTATATCATAGACAAGCAATAGAAAAAAGGAATATTTGAATTTGAATTGGAAGGTAAAATTAAAATGAGTAACATCCCTAAAATATTTTCCAATATTTTTTTCTTCTTATATCTTATTATTATTTACTACACATTCTTCTCTAGGTCATTGTAGGGTCATAACAACTATTACAGCATAACCAAGAAGTTACATTATAATTACTCCTTCTTTTCTTCTTTGTAATAAACCTGTTATTAATTATGGAAACATTTTTCTTCCTTTCCTTGAATAAAAAATCCCATTTTGTGATGTTTAAAACATGAATGAACATATTTGGAATTATCTAAATTGATTTTATTTTCTCTAATGAATTATGGAAGGTCACATTTTAAATTTTAGGAACATAAAGAATTGTTCAGTGTTGATTCATATGAAATTCTTGGTCACTCATACACATATATAGAACCACTTATATGTAGAGTGAATTGAATCATTCATAGTGATAATTTACTCATACACTATTCAAAATGACTCATTTTCAAAGAAAATGACTCATATATAGGTCTAGTGACTCATACGCAGTTAAAAAATGATTCATACACAAGTCAAGAATGAATTATATTATCTTATAGGATAAATTATGCTTGCCTCAAACATTGAAAAATATAATATTAACTTCAAATTATGAAATAATTTAAAATACTTCCATATATATTTCAAACTATACAAAAATACTTTCAACCAACTACAAACACTTAATATCAAATGAATTATTAAAAATCATTCGATTTTGAACATGATTTTTGTGTTGACAAAAAATACAACACAAGAATCTACAGAACTTCAAAATTTTCCATTATTTCTTCTCTAGATGAATATAGTATTCTAGAGGAACTTATAGTTAAAATAATATCCCCAATAATCCAATAGCCTTTAAACATATATTAGTCTCAATAATATCCCCCTTTTGATTTTGTTATCATCCAAGTAACATAAATAACTATCAAAATCAAACCTATTATCAAAGAATAATTATTCAAAAATTATAATTTTACTTGAACAAACAAGGTGTAGGAAATAATAACATTGAATAATAATATCATTTATCCATAAAATACTGATTTACATTCATACCACTTGAAACATGACTTTTCATCATTAAACTTGATGAAATGATTACACTTAAAAAATTATCCATGATTGGATCACTTATTATTTAATAAATAACTCATCATGATATAAAATATTCCCATGTCATTGAAAAATCCATCCATGGAATCTATAAAACAAAAAAAATTGTATAAACTTTTAAAAACTGGTAGAATTTTTCACACATTCACAATGTTGAATTCATAGCTTACCCATTTTAATAACTCTATCTAAATATATTTGGCCCTTAATATATCACTCCAAAAAGTTTAAACACATATTAACATATTACTCCACCTATATAGTTTTTCTCCCCCTTTGTGAACAACATAAGAGAGTAAACATAAAGAGATTTTTGTTTCCCAATTTTCTCCCAATATTAAAATAATAATATAAAGAAACAATATGAGATAGATGATAAATGCATCATACCTTATCCCTGATGATGGTGTGGTTGAACTCTCAACATCAACCTAATATTTCAAAAAGAATCCTTAGGAAGTAACTTAGTTAAAACATTTATTTTTTCTCCTTTAAAGAAACTAATTCCAAATTCAATTCATTTCTCTTCAAATGATCTTTTATGATGTGATAATTTATAATGATGTGATTGTATATTTCATGTTGTACAATATTATTTGATAAATTTATAACACTTTGATTATCACACCCACGAAGTAGTGGCAACTTCACTTCAAACTTGAGATCTTATAATTGAGTTTTTACCCACATAAATTGGGTTGTATAATGATTTGAAACCACATACTCTAATGTTTCAATGCTTAAAGTGATATAACCCTTTTCCTAGTGTAAAACCAAACACATTTCTCTATAAGGTAGAAAAATCAACCAGATGTAGACTGGTTATCATCAATACAACCAACCCAATTAGCATCTATATACCCAAATAGATTAAGCTTCCCATTGCTTCCAAATTTCAAGAAAAACGTATTATACCTTTGATTTAATTAATAATCCTCTTTTTAATACTGAAATAGAATTATTTTGGGCACTTTTATACCAATAACAAAGTGTAATAGCATAAAATATATCCATCCTTGATGTTTTATAAAATACTTCCAATCAGGTTATGTAGTTCCCTTAGATACACTTACTTTCCTTTCTAATATTTATATAGTTTGGTTCCCATTGATATTGAGGTGGAAAATGGATTTTAATCCTCCATTCTAAAACATTTTAAGATTTTCGTAGAATAAATATCTTACGAAATAAAAAATTTAATCTCTCACTTGAGAAATTTATATTGCAAGAAGGTACCTCATTTCACCATGCATGGACATTTTAAATAGATTTTTTATTTCTTTATAAAATTCTTCATGATATTATTCCGTATTTCTAACAAATATTATGTCATATACATAAACAATAACAATGATAGATACATATTTTACATCTTTGATATAGAGGTTATTTTCTAATCTTCATTTCCTAAAATTTAAATTCTTTAAGAAGGTGTCCATATTAGAGTACCAAACACTTGGAGCATGTTTCATCCCATATAAAGCCTTATTAATTTGTAAAAAAAATTATCATCTTTTCAAGAAATAAATAGAATTTTTATCATTTTATACCTTCCTTTAAAACACTCTATTAAGGAACAAAGACTTATTAACCATTTTGAATATCTTTTATTTACTTTGGGATATAATAATAAGAAATATAATTATGGTTTCTATCCTAGATACCGATAAAAAGGTCTCATAAAAGTTGAATCCATAAACTTAAGAATAGACCTCACACACAATTATTTCATCGTTTCTTATAACTTCACATTTTTTATTCATATTGTCTTGAAATACCCATTTATTTCAAATGAAGTTTTTATTTTTCATCTTGGATACTAACTCTAAAGTTCCATTGTTCCCAAAATGGTTCAACACTTCATTAATATCATCAACCCACTTTTAATAATCCAAATATTCATGAATATAACTTGTATTAACTTGGGAAAATAGTGTGTTATAAGTGTATATTCTCAATATTCCTCTTATTTGAACCTATTATCCCTATTCTCCTAAGATATTCTAACACAAACTTGATTTATAATTCTTAGATTAGATGAATGAGGTTATTTAAAATCACTTTAAATGGATGAATCTACTTCTTAATTGTTAATATATTCCACACTTTCATCATTTAATAAAACTTATTTAGGATATTTGAAAAAAATAGTTCCATCTCCAACACTTTTAGAACTTGATTAATTTTTTAATTCTTTCTTTATTGGTATGTTCCATCACCATTACATCATAAATATTAATAATACTTACATTTTACTTCTCATAATATTTGTAATATCTTATATTTAGAGTATATACTAGTAATATTACATTAACACCACTCTTCCCAAACTTCCTAATATTTTCACCTTCAGGCTTAGTAACATAAAGTATGTAAAAAACACCTATATACTTTAAACTTTTATATGTATTGTAATACATATTATATGGGGAAATATCTAAATTAGTCATATATCAGAAATTATTTTGAATATTAATGATTGCACAAATATATTGTCTCTAAAAATACTAAGTTGTATCATTCCCTACCAGTATTATTTGATTCATCTCCCCAAAACCTATGTTCTTTAATTTGAAAAAAACATTTTTTATTGTATATTGTGTACTAAGTTCATATTTAATACCATTCTTCTCAAGAAACTAATTAAATATTAGAATTATATATTAAGTACCATTATCTAACCAAATCTTCTTTAAGGATAAATCATACTTGTTCTATGTTCATCTTCTGAAACTTTTAAACATATTTAAGATCCTTTGATTTATATTTTAAAAACATAATACAAGTAATATAAGTAATTCCATCTATAAAGGAAATAAAATAATTATAACCATTGGTTCATTACTTACTCATTGTCAAAAAAATGTCTAATTGGATAAGGTCTAGAGGATAATTTGATTCAATCTCTCCCTTCTTGTTTAAAGAATTAAAAATAATTCCCCTTTGGAGTGTTGAGCACATAAAATTCATCTCTCTTTTCAAAATAGGACCTAACCATTATCTCCTTGAATGAGATTACACATGTTCATTTAGAAAATATGACTATGCCTCTAATGCAAAATTTTATTTTCATATTTGAAGATTAAGTAACACTACTTTCCAGTAACACCCACTAGAAACAAATTTACCCATATTCACTGACCTCCTATCAAAATGAATTCATATTCTAAGATAATCACCACAAATTCATCCTTTTGAAAAAAAAATATTTCCTTTATTAAACACCTAAGACACACTGAGTGGATTTTGTTTCAATAAATCAAAAATAAGCTATTCTGGGATTTTAATTGATCATCCCAATCACAGTTCGTCTAAAGGTTAGTAAACCTTCCTTTTAATTTTCAAAATTATTTTGAAGTTTTATATCTATTTTCATGTGAAAAAAGAATCCACCATCTAGAATCCATAGATAATGTAACAAACCTTTTGAATTATAGAATAAATAATTTAAATATTTGTTAGTATTCCAAAATTATTTATTTATATTCATTATAAATGTATTAAGTAATTCTTAAAATCAAAATGAAATGGCTCCATTAAACTCATTTATTATGAGATTTTATTTGAAAGTTTAGATTTATAACCATAGTATTTTATTTTTAAAAAATTAATTAAATTTTTAAATTCACAATTTAAAAATTATCTTAGTAAAAAAATTGATAATTTTTTGAAAATATTTATTTTTCAAAGAATAGTGAAAAACACTGATTTTTATTGAATATTTTATTTTATTTTAATTTATTTAAAAAGTAAAATTATGTTTTGTATTATTTGTAAAATTTATTCAGTTCATTTATAATTAATATAATCCAATTATTAATTTTTAAATATATTTTACAATTAAATTTAGAATAAAAAATTATATTAAAAAGGATTTTTTCTATAAAAAAATTGTTGCATTTTATTATTTTAATTTTAAATTAAATTTTACAAATTATATATTTTGAATTTTTAAAAATGGATTCAATATTTGGAATTAGTGGGTTAAAATTTATCGCATAGGTCGTTTTTTTTTTGTAAACATGAATAGTAACCTTTGTAATTTTTATTACCATGGTAAAGGGTAAATCGTGTAATTTAAGTTAAAAGTTAAATAATAAGAACTATTAAATGTCCCAAAAACTTAACTAAATATTAATATATGGGAATATATCGACCATAATCATACAAGGGTCTAATTTATGGGCTTTTTGGGCCACTAGGATGAGATTATGATCTTTATAGTATTTTATTTAATGAAATGTCAAACATGTTACACTCTTGTTTTTAATAAGTATAATATTTCTAATATGGTTTTATCCAGAGAATATATTTAAGTATAAATGGTTTTTTTAATATAAAATATTTATATTCAACATGATAATTTATTTTTAATTTTTACTGAATAAATAATTTCCTTAAATTCTTACACAACGATGATGGAGTAATTATTTAATAAAATGGAAAAATTAAATAAATGATATTGAAATTATTAAAATAAATATAATTTGATATAAATAATTTTATAAAATAATTATAAATATTACCATGAAATTTTAACTATATAATAAAATATTTGTTTATAATTTTAGATATTTTTTTGATATTATTAAACTCAAAGTAATGAGTAGTTCTAAAAATTGACATTATAGATATTTTATAGTAAATAATATTTTATTAAATGATATAGAGTTCATAAAATTATTAAATTATGAAAATTTATTAGGATAAAGTTTTAAATATCATATATGTTTCATTTAGGGGTCATTTTTTATTTTATTGTAACTATATTAAACCCCAATGAGTAAACATCCATGTTGACACTGTAAGAGTTAAGGGGATTAAATAGGGATTAAAACCAAAATATAAGGGTAGAAATATAGTAAAAACTTTTCTAATTTTTATTTTATGAGGTTATTTAGAAACATAATCATATTATAGTTTAAATAAATTACTTTTTAACAATTTTTAATTGAAAATTATTTTATATTAATTTAATATTTTGATAAATTTCAAGAGTCCCCCTCCCATCTCTTATAAAAGGGAACCACTTATTCTCATTTATTCACACTTAAAAACCATTTTGGTTTGTCCAATACCCGTTAAAATAAATTTATAGAATCTATAAACACTTTATATATGTATTTTTTAGTCATAATACCAATATTATAGGTCTTAAGATGTTAATAAAAGGAGGTTTTAAAAAGATATGTTATAGTTTTTATCTAAATGTTTAAGTTTTGTTTCTTCTTCCACATCCCTAAAACCATATTAAAATATGATAAAATAATAAATAAATTATATTTCATATAATTATTTTTATAATTTTATTTTAATTACCTATATCCATATCCTCTTCCATAAAATGGGAAACAAAACCATTATTCATGTGCATGGCGGACTACCGTCTCACAAACTAATGTAATCCATTTTCAATCACTATCTCTCGATACTGGTTATAATGATGTAAATAATGTTTACATGTGATATTAATGACATATTTAACATTTTTAAAATATAATATATAATTTACCTTCTTACCATTCCTTGCACTAAAAAATGATAACGTCGTTCCTGTGCACATGTGGACTACCACCTTCATAAAGCAATGTTTTCCATTTTTCCACATCACATGAATGATATATATAAGTATAATTAAAGTGGTAATATTATATTTAATATATTATTATTATTCTTACAAGGAAAAATTATACTTACCTTCTTTCCATAATGATCATTTAAAGATGGAAATGTTACTCATGCGTACTTACGGTCTTCCATCTCAATGATTGTAACGTCGTTCATTTTTCATGGTCATATTTCATGATTGGATTTAAAAGTATAATTTATGTATAAAAATGATAATTATTTAAATATTATTATTCTTTATATGATGTAATTATGTCCTTTTTTACCACAGTTGACTTACAAAATCCATTTGGGACTTATATAGCAAATACCGTCAAAAACATTTGATGTGAACTTAAATGATTATATAATGGTATATAATTTAAAAATAAGTGATATAAAAGAACCAATATAATTGAAGAAGGTTATTAATCAATTAAACAATTAAACTAAGTTTATTATTCAGGAATATAAATAACAAACACGGAGAATCAAACTCAAGGTAAGGAACATTCTTTTAAAAATTATCCTTTTAATGTTTCCCTTAAAATTATTTATTCCTTCCATGTCCATATTTTATAAAAAATCAATAATATATTTAATATTATCATATGATTATTTAAATTAATTTTTAATGTGTTTTACATTAAAAAATGGGTTTAAATGAATATTTCTATCATTTTTCAAATGAGGTACATTGTGTGTATTCTAAAATATATATATAAGGAATGTTTTTTTAACTTATACGGCATGAGAATATTTTTCTAATGTTATGAAACATTAATTTTTTGAAGTTTCCTTTTTAAGTTGCTATGTTTTTTTAAATTGTTTTCTATGATGTGCAAAAAAAATGATTTTAAATAAAAATCATTTTTAATAAAAATGGTATTTTTCTATCAAATTGTTTTTTTATTTAAAAAAGTTTTAAAACTGGTTTTTTTATGAAAAGGTACAAGAATAAAAAAAATTATTCATGATATAAAACTTGATCATTATATAAAAAATGGGTGAGCATGATATATCTTATATGAAGGTTTTATACCAATTATAGCTCATGAAAAAGGGGTGTGTCTTATATAGCTTAAACAAAGGGTGATCCCCATTATAGATCATCAAGGCATTGGGTAATGATTATGTTCTATGGAGAATTATATTGGAAGATGGATTTATAGTTATTCTAATTTCAAGTACTTCGAAAGGGTTTTATGAATTTGATTATCTAAGTTACCAAAAAGGTTTTTTATTTGTTTGTTATGGGTTTTAAGGGTTTTCTTTGAGTAAAAAGTGTGTGTGTGTTTCTCATTTGGAAATGTTTTATTTCATACACTCAAAAAAATTAAAGATAAAGCTAAACATCACATGTTTTTTCAGGTTTTTCATTGGACCAATGGTTTTATTTCATTTATGTCCCTTATATGATATTTTTATTCTCATCCCACATTTTTAAAATGTTTTTAACGTGTATTAAGGAAGATTAAGGATAAAGATGAGGTCAAGATGAAAATTGTGAAGATTTATCATGAAAAAAAACATGAATTATTTTTAAAAAAAAAATTGGTGGGAAAAATGATGCTAAGTATAATTGTTCACTTGTAGTATATGGGTTTATTATGTAATAGTTTTTCCAAATTCTTTAAAATTGTAATACAAAAATATTTTCAAGATTGTAAGAAAGTGAATTCTAGCTCAAGAAAACCAGAATATGTAATGCTTAAGGACAGGTCCTTACAGTTTGAATTATATGAGGGTTTAGATAACTTTAGAGATTAGTATAGTTTAATGAGAAGTTATCTTAAGAGTTATAAATACCATCATGGGTATACAATTTGGAGTTTGTCCATAAGTTCAGAGTCTTAGACACCCCATTTTAGGTTTTAAGTTATGGGATTTTAATGAGGATAATGATATTTTGGATATGTTTTAATTGGTTGAGGTATATGTAACCCTTATTTTTAACATGAAGTATAATTTGAGGAATAATTCAATTACATTTTATGGAGATAAGTTATAAATTTATGTACAAACTTTAGGGTTAATATGATCTATGATTTTGAGTTAATTAGGGGTTAATACAATTTGGGAACATATGTTTTATCGAATAGATAACCATGGTATTGAAAGTTTATTTGGTGATTAATTGATTGATGTTATTTTATAATAATATCACTAATTTAGGAACTTTATAGGATTTGGTAAGCAGAATACTATGGGATTTTATTTGAGAAATAATGGTGAAATTTTCTTTTATGGTTTTATAATGATTTTGATTATTTATGGAAATGGTTAGTGTATCATGGAGATTATATGTTTAGGTAATAAACATTTTGGGATATAGAGACCAAAGGTGAAATCTTTCCCAAGAGGAAAAGTCTCATTCATTAAGTAAAATCAAGATAATGGAAGTCTAAAGTATATAAATTTACAAAATTAACATCTAAATAGGGGAAATAACTCATTTGGTAAATCATTGGATAGAATGAGATCATCACAAAATATACCTTTGTTTTCAATCCCATTAGTAGGGAAATTGGATTTCGGATATGTGGGTGTGATAAAATAATTCATATTTGAGAGAAATTCTAAACATTTGATCAACCTAGCTGTAATATTCCATGATAGATATTTTTGGCTAATTCTCACCATATGCACAATCATGGTGGAGTCACATTAGAGACAAATATTGATCCATACATTTTTTTAGCCATTTTAACTACACATTTTGAGAGATAAATGCTAAATTTATCATGTAATATGATGTGATTAAACCTTTTCAATTTTTTGGGTTTCAATCTTAGTATGTA
This sequence comes from Viscum album, assembly GCA_963277665.1. NCBI lineage: Eukaryota > Viridiplantae > Streptophyta > Magnoliopsida > Santalales > Viscaceae > Viscum > Viscum album. The sequence continues at coordinate 308,855,869 of OY728166.1, forward strand.
ATATTTTTGAGGAATTTTATGGATAATTATTATTTGAATGATCTATGTTAAACATTGGGTAATACTATTTAGTTTTGGAGATTAAAGTATATTTCTTTATATGAATATTTATTTTTTTGGAAATTATCTTATCTGATAGTAACCATTTTGGTTTTGGTTAATGCCTAAAGACATGTGTAGTATATTTTTATTTTCTTTTAGATTTTTTTGATCTGTAGAAGTTGATTCTAGTGTTTGAAGCATGAAAAAATCATCTTTAATACGCATAGTTTGGTGGAAAATATGTGATTGTGGTGAAAATTGATTAAAGGATGAAAGTCAACTTTTCGATTAAGTATATTTCCTTATGTTCTTGGTTTAGGTAGTAAAAGAATTACTAAAAGGTATTTTGAAACAAAAAAATTATATTTATTCCATTCTTACCAAAAACTCAATGGCCTTTTAACCCATCACATATTTATGGTTTTGTGATGGTTGACTTTCTCATGACCATATTCTTTATCACTCTCTGTCAGTTCTTGGAAGTTAGTTTTCTCTTCAATATTCATGTATTTACTTCCCACTTTTGTTATATTGCTTGGAAACCAATAGTGTGTTATTCTAGACTTCCTTTTTACTTTCCTTTTATATTTTTTAATTTTAATTATTTTTAATCCTTTTTACAATGTGGGATTTGAACAAAGGTATTTTGAAAATAAAAAATCTGGTTATAGATCCTGAGTTTAAAATTGTGAGGACGCAATTTCAAAAGGAGGATAGAATGTTACAACCCAGGTAAATTATATAATAAATAATTTTAATATTCGTTATTATTCCTAAATTTTTTAGTTATATTAATTATAAATATTTTAATTAAGTCTTAAAATAAAAAAGTAAATGGTTCTATTAAACTCATATATTATAAGATTTTATTGAAAAGTTAAATTTTAAAATTATAGAATTTTAATTTGAAAAAATTAATTTCATTTTTAAATTTATCATGTCAAAATTATCTCAGAATTAATTTTTGATTTTTTCTGAAAATATTGTTTTTTCAAGGAATAGTGAAAACACTAATTTTATGGAAAACTGTATTTTATTTAAAATTGTTTACAAAGTAAAATTATTTTTTGTTTTAGTTTAAAATTTTAATTATTTAATTTTGAATTAAAATAATCCAATTATTTTTCTAAACGTATATTATAATTTAATTTAGTATAAAAACATTTTATATTTTAAAATGGAATTTTTTCGAAAAATTGTTTTTGTTTTGTTTTGCCGATTTAATTTTTATTTTTATTTTGCAACTTATGTTTTTTGAATTTTGAAAAATGGAGTACATATTTTTAATCGGTAGATCCAAATTTATTAAATAGATCCATTTTATTTTTTGGACAATATTAATAGTAACCTTAGTGATTTTTATTACCACGGTAAAGGGTAAATCAGGTAATTTAGGTTAAAAATAAAATATTAAGAACTATTAAATGACCCAAACACTTTCATAAATCTTATTTTATGAGTATAAAATGACTATAATCATCCTAGGGTCTAATATATTACCTTTTGGGGCCACTTGGATGAGATTATGACCTTTATAGTATTTTATTTAATGAAATGTCAAACATGTGACACTCCTGTTTTTAATAAGTATAACATTTTTAATATGGGGTTATATGGAGTATATAATTGAATATGAATGGTTTTTTAAGATAAAATATTTATATTCATCATTATAAATTTTGTAAAACCTTCAGTGAATAAATAATTACCTTAAATTATAACACAACATCGATGCATTAATTATTTAATTAATGGAAAAAATAAAATAAATGATACTAAAAATATTAAAATAAATATAATTTGATATAAATTATGTGAAAAAATAAATTTATATATTAACATGACATTTTATATATATAATATGTTTTTTTAATTTTTGATTTTTTTATATTATTAAATTCAAAGTAATAAATAGTTCTAAAAAATAACATTATGGATAATTTATTGTAAATAATATTTCATTAAATTATATAAAAGTACTAAAAATATTAATTTCTAAGAAATTATTTGGTTAAAGTTTAAAATATCATCCATGTTCCATTTATGGGTCATTTTTTACTTTATTGTAACAATATTCACCCTCAAATAGTAAAATTCCATGTTGTCACAGTAAGTGTTAAAGGGGTTAAAACCAAAATATAACGGTATAAATATATACAAAACTTGTATAATTTTTATTTTATGAGGTTATATATATCCATAATCACATTATATTCTAAATATCTCACTTTGGAGGCATTTGGAATTGAAAAATAGTTTATATTAATTTAATATTGTGAGAAATCTCAAGAGTTTCCCTCCCTTATCTTATAAAAGGGAACCTTTTATTCTCATTTAATCGCACTTAAAAACCATTTTTTGGACAATAAATTCTTCAATACCTTTATGTAATCCCTAACCTCATTCTATATTTCTTTTTTTAGTCATAATACCATTTTTAGATGTTTTAAGGTGTTGAGAAAATGATGTTTTCTAAAGAATATGTATACTTTTAATTTGCATGTTTTAGTTTTGTTTCTTCTTCCACATCCCATAAACCTTATTCAACCTTGATAAAACAATAAATAAATTATAATTAATATAATTGTATTTTATTATGTTATTTTAATTACCTATATTAATCTTCTCTTCCATCAAATGGGAAACGAAACCATCATTCATGAGTACGGCAGACTACCACCTCACAAACCGATGTAATTATTTTTCCATCACCATCTCTAAAAATAGGTTATAATGATAGAAATAATGTTTATATATCATATTAATGACATATATATCATTATTAAAAGTTAATATTTCATTTTCATTCTTATCATTTCATGCGTTGTAAAATGATAATGGTGTTCATGTGTACGTATAGACTACCACCTTTACGAAGTGATAGGATTTATTTTTCAACACCACATCACATGAATGATATATATATATGAAAATTTAAAAAATTAATATGATATTTAAAATATTATTATTATTATGTAAAGATAAAATGATACTTACTTTCTTTCCATAATTATTATTGAAAAATGGAAACGTTACTCAAGCATACATACGGTCTACCGTCTCCATGATTGTAACATAGTTCATTTTTCATAACCATATTTCATGGATGGATTAAAATTTATACTTGATGTATAAAAATTATAATTATTTCATGATTACTATTATTTATATGATGGAATTATGACCTTTTTTACCATATTTGACTTACCGAGTCAATTTTGGACTCATATAGAAAATATCATCAAAACATCCAACATGAACTTAAATTATTATGTAATTATATATAACATGGAAATAAGTGATATAAAACGACTAATAAACTTGAAAAAGGGTTTTAATCAATTAAGTAATTAATCTAATTTTATTATTAAGTAGGATAAATAATATACACGATCAATCAAACTCAAGGTAAAAAACATTCTTTTAAAAATTATCTTTTTTGGGTTTCCCTTAAAATTATATTTTTCTTCCATGTCCATGTTTTCCAAAAAATAATTAAAAAATGTTTTTAATATTATTATATTATTATTTAAAGTAATTTTTACTCTATTTTACTTTAAAAAAAATGGTTTTAAATGAATATTTTTATTGTTTTTCAAATGAGGTACTTTGTTAGTATTTCGAAAAAACTACAGAAGGGGTGTTTTTTAACTTATAAATAATTAGAGGATTTTCCTACCATAATGAAACATTAATTCTTTAAAGTTTTCTTTATAAGTTTCCATGGTTATTTTTAAATAAATTTTTTTCTTTATTATGTGCAAAGGTTTTTTATTTATAAAACAAGTATTTTTTAAAATAAAAAGGGTATTTTTATATTCAAATGTGTTTTATTTAAAAGATTTTTTAAAAGAGTTTTATAATGAAAAGGTGAATGAATAAAAAATTTTATTCACGATATGGTACTTGATCATTAAATGAAAAATGGGTGATCCTGATATATCTTATATGATTGGTTGAGCCCCATTATAGTTCACAAAAAATGAGTGAGTCTGATATAGATTATATAAAGGGTGAGCCCCATTATATCTCTCCAATTCATTGAGTAATGATTATGTTCTCCAGATAATTATATTGGAAGTCATGTTTATATTTATTTCAATTTCAAGTGTTTTGAAAGGTTTTTATGAATGTGATTCTCAAAGTTTCCAAAAAAGGGTTTTTATTTGCTTGTTATGGGTTTAAAAGGTTTTCTTTGAGAAAAAATTTTGTGTTTTTTTCTTGTGTAAATTTTTTATTTCATATGCTCAAAGAACTTTGAATATAAAGGTAAAAATTTGACAGGTTTTCATGTTTTTCACTGGACTAATGGTTTTCATTCATTTATGTCCCTTACTGAGCTTTTTATTCTCATCCCATGTTTTTAAAAAATCACATGGTTTAAGGAAGAGTATGTAAAAGGGTGTGGACAAGATGAAAATTGAGATGATTTGTCATGAAAAGAAACCATGTTTTATTTTAAAAAGTTTTATTTAGAGGGGAAAATGGATACATAGTATAAGTTTTCACTTCTAATGTATGGCTTTACTATGTAAGATCTTGTCCTAATTCTCTAAAACTCTAAACCAAAAAGATCCTTAGAATTATAAGAATGTTAATTCATGATTAAAGACACTAGAATATGTCATGTTTAAGTATAGGTTCTTATATTTGGTATTAGATGAGGGTTTAGATAACTTTATAGATTGTGATATTTTCATGAGAAGTTATCTTAAGAGTTATGGATTTCATCATGGGTATATAAGTTTGAGGTTTACCAAAAGTTCATAGTCATAGACACCCCTTTTTAGGTTTTAAGTAATGGAATTTTAAGGAGGATAATAATATTTTGGGTGATGTTTTAATTGGTTGATATATATGTAACCCTTGGGTTTAACATGAAGTACTATTTGAGGAATAATTCATTTACATTTTTTATACATAATTTTTAAAGTTATTTATAAACTTTAGGATTTATATGATCTTTGATTTTGATCTAATTATGGGTTAATACAATTTTGGGACATGTTTTTTATCAAATATATATTCATGGTATTGAAAGGATATTTTGTGATTAAGTAATTAATTTTATTTTAGAATAATTTCACTATTTTTAAAACCTTATAAGATTTGATAAGAAAAATACTATGGGATTTTATTTGAGATATAATGGTTGAATTATATTTTGTGTATTTATGGTAATTTAGGTTATTTATGGAAAAGGTTAGTGCATAATATATATTATATGTTTAGGGAAGCACATTTTGGGAGATAAATTTTAAATTTATCATGGAAGATGATGTGATAAAATATTTCTAATTTTTTGGGTTTTAATATTAGTCTGGAATGTTTTTGAGGAAATTTAAGGAAAATTATTTTTTGAATGATCTATTTTGAACTTTGGGTATTACTGTTTAATTTTAAAGATTAAAGTATATTTCTTTATTTTTATATTTTTTTGAAATTATCTTATATTGTACTAACCATTTTGGTTTTGGTTAGTGACTAAAGATAAAAATAATATATTTTTAGTTTTTTGGATTTTTTTTATCTATATAATTTGATTCTAGTTCTTCGGGTATGAAAAAAACATCTTGAATACTCATATTTTAGAGGGAAAATGGGATTGGGGTGGAAATTTATTAAAGGATAAAATTATACTTGTTAAGTAAGTATATTTACTTATGTTCTTAGTCTATGTAGTAAAATAAATCCTTAATTTTTTTTTGACAATTAATTTTTTACATTTATTACTAAGAAATCAATGACCATTTAACCCATCGTAGATTTATGGTTTTGTGATTTATAACTTTTTTATGGCAATGTTCTCTATCACACTCTATCGGTCCTTGAGAGTTAGTTTTCTCTTTAATATTCATGTTTTCACATCCCATTTATGTTCTCCTACTTGGAAACCTAGTATGTGTTATTATATATAACTTTTGTACTTCTATGTCTCTCATTTTAAGTGTCAGTTTTATTGATCCTTTCTATAATGTGGGATTTCAACAAAAGTATTTTAAAAAGTCAAACCCCGGTTACCGAACCCGAGTTCAAAATTATGAAGATAAATTTTCAAAACATGGGGTAATTTAAAAACCCAGGTAAATTATAGAATAAATCATTATAATATTTATTAATATTCTAAAATTATGTAGTTATATTCATTATAAATATATTAATTAATTATTAAAATCTAAATATAAATGGTTTTATTAAACTCATTTCTTATAAGATTTATTTAAAAGTTTAATCTTAAAATTATAATTATTAAATTTTAAAATTTTAATTTAATTTGTAAATTTAATATGTTAAAATTATCTTAGGATAAATTTTTGAAAATTTTCTGAAAATATTAATTTTTCAAGGAATAATAAAAAATATTGATTTTTTTTTGAAAGATGTATTATATTTTAAAGTATTTAAAAATTAAAATTATTTTTTTACTAGTATTTAAATTTTATTAGTTCCTTTTTATTTAAAATAATTCAATTATGGTTTTTAAATTTATTGTTTACTTGAATTTGGTATAAAAACATTTTATATTTAAAATGGGCATTTTTTTGAAAAACTATTTTTCATTGTGTTTTTTTTGTTTAATTTTAAATAAAATTATACAAAACATATGTGTTTTGAATTTTAAAAATTAGATTCCATATTTGGAATCAATGGTTCCAGAATTATTAATTATTCCCCTATTATTTTTATACAATATTAATAGTAATGTTAGTAATTTTTATTACCAAGGTAAAGGGTAAATTGGGTAATTTAAGTTAAAAATCAAATGATAATAACTATAAAACGACCCAAACACTTACTTAAGTATTATTTTATAAGTCTATTGTGATCATAATCATCCAAGGGTAGAATTTGTGACCTTTTGGTTCTATTTTGATGAGATTATAACCATTATAGTATATTATTTAATGAAATGTTGAACATGTCACACTCTAGTTTTTAATAAGTATAATATTTTTAATATGGTTTTATCCAAATGATATGTTAGACTATAAATCGTATTTTGGGAAATAATAGATTTATATTCATAATGTTAATTTATTTTTTATTTTTAGTGAAGAAATAGTTACCTTAAATTCTTGTACAATGTTGGTGCAGTAATTATTTAATTACTAAAAAAATCAAATAAACGATATTAAAAATATTAAAAATAAATATAATTTAAGATAAATAATGTGATAAATTAATTTTATATATTACCATGAAATTTTATAGATATAATAATTTTTTTAAAAATAGATATTTTTTCATATAATTAAAGTCAATGTAATGAATAGCTCTAAAAATTGATATTATAGATATTTTCTAGTAAATAATAATTTAATAAATGATATAAAATTCCTAAAAATATTAAATTTGGAAAATTTATTATTATTAAGATTAAAATATCACATGTTTTCCATTTAGGGGTCATTTTTCATTTTATTATAACTATATTGACCCTCAAAGTGTAAATATCTATGTTATCACGGTAAGAGTTTAAGGGGTTGAATAGGGATTAAAACCAAAAGATATGGGTATAAATATAGTCATAAATTGTATAATTTTTATTTTATGATTTTATTTCAACCCATAACCATATTATATTCAAAATAAATCATTTGGATTCATTTTTTATTGAAAATTATTGTATATTAATTTAATATTTTGAGAAATTTCAAGAGTATCCATCCTCTCTATTATAAAAACAAACTTATTATTATCATTTATCCACACTTAAAACCCCATTTTGTTCCAAAACTAACTACCCAGAAACCTTATTATAATACCTAAACTCATTCTAGAGGTATTTTTTAGTTATAATATCAATCTTATAGGTCTTAAGGTGTTAAGAAATGTAGGTTTTCCAATGAAGAGGCCTAGTTCTCATCTGCATGTTTTAGTTTTTTTTCTTCTTCCACATCCCTAAAACATTATTAAACAATGATAAAATAATAAATACAGTATCCTAAATATATTTATATGTTATTATTTTAGTGTAATGACCTATATAGATCTTCTATTCCATTAAATGGGAAATGAAATCTCCATTTATGTGTTTGACGGACTACCGCCTCACGAATCGATATAATTTTTTTTTTCATCACTATTTCTCATTAATGATTATAATGTTTATATATTATTTTAATTAAATTTTTATCATTATTAAAATATAATATATTATTTACCTTCTTACCATTCCATGCACTGAAAAATGATAATGTCGTTTGTGTGTACGTGTGGACTACCACCTTCATGAAGTGATGTGATTCATTTTTCCTCACTACATAACATGAATTATATATATAATTAAATTAAATTATTTATTATGATATTTAATATATTATTATCATTATATAATGATAAAATGATACTTACCTACTTCTATAATGATCATTTAAAAATAGAAATGTTACTCATGCGTATGTATGACCTACCGTCTCTATGATTGTAACACGGTTCATTTTTTATAACCATATTTCATGGTTGAATTTTAAAGAATAATTTATGTATAAAAATTATAATTATTTCATGATTATTATTATGGATATTATTTAATGATGACCTTTTTGACCATATTCAACTTGCCATATCCATTTTTGACTTATATATATATAATATTATCAAAATGTCCAATGTGAACTTAAATGATTATATAATTGTATATAACATGGAAATAAGTGACATAAAAGGACATATAAACTTAAAAATGGTTATTAATAATGTAAATAATTAACCTTGGTTTATTATTCAGGAGGATAAAGAAGAAACATGATGAATCAAACTCAAGGTAAGGAACTTTATTTTTAAATTTATCTTTTTAATGTTTCCCTTAAAACTATCTTTTTCTTCTATGTCTATGTTTTCTAAAATTATTTTCGAACATGATTTTACTTTTCTCCAATGATTATTTAAAGTCTTTTTTAAAATTTTTTACTTTTAAAAATATGGTTTTAAAATAATATTTTTATCATTTTCCAAATGAGATAATTTGTGTGTATTTTGAAAAACAAATATAAAAGGAATGTTCTTTTAACTTATACGACATGAGAGGATTTTCTTGAAATCATGATTATCTAATGACTTGAAGTTTTAATTATAATTTTCCATGGTTATTTTTAAATAAAATATTTTTTTTATGATAGCTGCAAATTTTTTATTTTAAAAAATGTTGTTCTTAAAAAAAATAGTATTTTGATATCTAAATTATTTTTATTCAAAATATTTTAAAAAAGGTTGTTATATTAAAAAGTTAAAAGCCTAAAATTTCATATTCATGATATGGTAATTTAGAATTATATAAAAAAATAGTGAGCCTAATATAGATTATACTAAGGGTTGATCCCCATTATAGATCATGATAAAAGGGTGATCCTAATATAGCTTATACAAAGGGTGAGCCCCATTATATCTCTCTAATTCATTGAGTAATGATTATGTTCTTTAAATAATTATATTAGAAGTTTTCCATATGTTTATTCAAAATGAAAGTGTTTTGAAAGGGTTTTTATTTGCTTGTTATGGGTTTTAATGGTTTTCTTTGAGAAAAAAGTGTGCGCGTGTGTGTGTGTGTGTTTTTTTTCATTTGGAAATGTTTTATTTCATATGATTGATGAACTATGACTATAAAGGTAAAAATTACATGGGTTTTCATGTTTTTCACTGGACTAATGGTTTTCTTTATTTTATGTCCCTAACTGATATGTTTATTATTATCCCATATTTTTAAAATATTTTTCACAGGATTTAAGTGTAACACCCTAAGATTTTAAAAGAATAAAATTATATTTGATAGAATAAAGTACATGAAACACTTAGAATAAACAAGAATGTAATATCTTTAATATCTTTTGGTATACACAACCCCGATATTTTTATTTCCGATAGTGTAATCAACACTCCAAACCAAACATAAACGGCCCATGATATATATAACTGTTGTAAACTAGCCATTAAATTAGTGGGTATGAATATTATTAAATATTTTATAAAATATATAAATAATTAAATAACATAATAATTATAAATTAATGATAAAATTATATTAAATATTCAACCAACTTTTAGTAAAGTAATTTTATTCTTTTAAAAATTGTTTTCTTCAAAAATAATCTTTATTGCTTTTCATGAAAAAAAATATTATAATTAATTTTTGGAAATTTAGAAAATTTATTTGATAAAATTAATCTCATTTTTGAATTTAGAATATCAAAACTTATTTTGGGTGAAATTTAGTTTTTTTTGAAATATATTGATTTTCAGTGAATACTGAAAAAATACATATTTTTGTAGAAATGTCATTTATTTTCAACAAATTTGGTAATTTAAAAGTAAAATTATATTTTGAATATTATTTCAAGTAACATAAGAATTTTTTTTATTTATATTTAATCCACTTAATTACATTTTAATCATCATTATATTTTATTTTAGTATAAGTTTGTTTTTGGGTTTGAAAATGGGTTTTTCTATAAACTGTTTTAAAGTGCAAAATTTTTATCCATTTTAATTAATTAAAATAATCCCAAATGTGGAATGTTTTAAATTAAATGTATATATTATATATATTTAAATTTTAACAGATATTTTTACAATTATTATTATTATACATATAGTTAATATTAAATCATCTTGTGCATGAAAAAAATACACTTCAAGAAAACCCATTTTATTATCGCGTCTACGGGTTTTGTTTTAAATTTAACTTTTTTCAATTTTAGAAATTTTAATTTTAAAAATTAAATTAAATTTTTAATTAATCATTTAAAAATTATATTAGGTTTATTTTATGAGAATTTTCTAAAAAATTAATTTTTTTATGTATAGCGAAAAATATTGAGTTTTAATTGAAACATAACTTTTCGTTTAAATTATTTATAAAGTTAAATTATATATTAAATTGTTTTTAAATTAAAATAAATTAAATTATATATCTATTAATATAATTTATTTCATTTTATCCAAAATTATTTTGAAATTTTATCTAGAAACTTTGTAAACATTTGAACATTTTCTCTTTGAAAACTTGCTTTCTTATCATGCCTGTGAGATTAATTCTAAATTTAAATTTTACACTTAGGTGAATTGAATTTGTAAAAATGGATTCCATATTTTTAATTTGAATAATTTATATTATATAATAATTCTAAATTAACTTTTTACCAAATTGAATAGTGAAAACTGAAAAAATTAATTACCACAGTTAAGGTAAAATTGGTTTTACGAGGGGTTAAAAAAATAATGGTTAAAATGACCAAACAACTTGTATAAAATATATTATATAGACATATTTATAAATTTTCCCTCATAATATTTATAATTGTTCATTATTTTATCCTTTTAAATGAAAAAATGGGTGGAATTCATTTGTTCCAAAAATTAAAACTGTTCTACTCACCTCACTTATAAAAGGAAAATCACTCTCCTCCCCTATTCACACCTTCAAAAAACATTTTTTAGGATAATAACTAACCAAATAACTTCTATAATTATATAATTTTATCTTATAAGCCTTAATGTTTTCAAAAATACAACCATGGAATGCCTTTAGTGAAAACCAAAAGAAGTTACCCAAAGAAGAGGTAACGTTCTTCAACGAGCATTTTTATTTTATTTATTCTTGATCCTCCTCATATTATTCTTAAACCATGATTATATAATAACCTAAGTATTTTACATATACTTATATTTTATTATGTTAATTTAATAACAAAAATTTTTATCCTATTCCATATAATGGGTTATAAAATCATCATCTGTGTGTACGATGGACTGCTGTTTCGCAAATCAATGTCATTCATTTTTCCATTACCACCTCTAATGGTTGGAACATATAGTGGGTATAAAAAATATATATGATATTTATAAAATAATTATACCTATAGGGTTATTATATCATATATTTTTTTTTACTTTCCATTCTTTAGGGGATACAATAACATCACTCGTGTGTATGGTGACCTGCCACCTTGTGAAATGACGTGATTCTTTTTTCACTAAATATTTACATGGAAGGTAATAAGGATGAATTTAATCAATATATGTGATATATATCAAATAATTATTATATTAATGAAATATTTATCAATATTAAATTATAATATATCATTTTATTTCTTACCTTTTCACTCGCTAAAATATGACAGCGGTATTCATGTACGTGTGGACTACCGCCTTCACAAAGAAATGTGACTCTATTTTTTACCGCCACACTATATGGATGATATATATAAGTATATTTAAAAAACAATACATTATTTATTATATTATTATCATTTTTAAATATAAAATATTACATACCTCATTTCTATAATGATCTTTGAAAAATGTAAATGTTACTCATGAATAAATACGACATATCATCTACATGATCGTAACATAATTAATTTTTCAAAACAAAATGTCATAATTGGAAATAAAAATTATAATTCATTTATAAATATTATAATTATATCATTATTATTATTTTTTAGATGATATAACTATATTATATACACAAGAAGCGTAACTTTCATAACAAAGAATGAATGATAAAAAATGGTAATTGACACACAAAATAATGAAAATAATGAAATATTATTAACAAATAGGTGATAATATGATATAAAAGGATCATATATGATATTATAAATATTAATATGGTTATTTAATAAGTTAATAATGTTATATTTTGTTCCATAGAGCCAACATCTTTTTACTTTATAATAAAGATGTATTAATTGCTTTCAATATTAATAAACTACATATCACATCATGATTGTTCTTCTGTGTAACATAGTATGGGATCATTTCCTAAGAGTAGTTGTCACACTAAAATTTCATATTTGTTCCCCACTATAATGAGAAACCATAATTTCTACGACACTATTCTTTGATATATGTTCTATATCCAGAAGATATCATTTGAGGGAAATAAATGATATAGACTATAAGGGATGGAGACTCATAGGACTTTGAGGTACCTTCTCATGATGTATTCCCTTAGTAATATCTAGTATGGATATTATGAGAACAAGACCCACTAGTAAGAAATCCACATTTCTATATGTCATTGAACGTTCCTATTTTTGGACTTTTGTATTGGTCCTTAAACTTTAATATTATTATTAATGAGTATTATGAGTCACACACTTAGATTTATTAACAAAAACTGTGATTATATATGTTTTCAGTGAGGTAGGATACGTTGGGTGTGTCATGAGTAATACTTCACTAATGAATAATGATAGAAAGGATTTATCCCTTTCATTCTTTAATGTAATTTAATATCTTAGGCCCTTTGATGGAAATGATTTAGCCTAAATAAATACATGGCCATTGAGTTCTATATGCAAGTTCTATTTCTAGAAATTCAAAGAATGAGATATCGAGTGCATAGGTTGATGGCACCGGCATTCAACCTGCTCGGATAGATATATTGTGATAAAGGGATTATATTACGTGGTTAGCATTTGTATGAGGTGACATGTCATTACAGCATTAACTTCTTTCTCTCTTGGTGTCTCGGCATATTTTTAGATGCTAACCTTGGACTTTAGGCTATTTTCCTAATGCCACTGAGAAAGAGGCCTAGAGGATCACATACTAAGTGTATCCATAATCTCAATTACATAATATATTATTATTTATTATTTAATAGGTTGAATAAATATTATTCTCATATATGGTTTAATAATTATTCATGTATGCTTGATTGCATTTATTTTGTCACTAGTTATTCAATAGAATATAGTGTGAGTGGAATATTTAATAGATATTTATTTTTTATTTAGTGGATATAATATTTATTTATTTATTTCTAGATAATGCAGTGATATTTATTTAATAAATAAATATACAATATTCAAGGCCTGGTAAATATTATGGAGGAATGGAGGACTGATTTTAATGGTCTGGTGAGAAATTATAATATTGAATATTATTTAATTAAATAATATTTAATTATAATTTGAAATTTCAACACATATAAAAAATTAATAATATTTCTATTATTATTTAACATGGGGTTTTTATAGGATTAAATAAATGATAAGGGCACTGTAACCCTAGAAATATAAATACCCAATTATGTTATTTTCTCAAGACCAAATTCAGTTGTGTACAACGAATCATAGAGAATCCTCTCAAGCCTAGAGATTTCACTTCTCAAATAATTATCCCATGAAGGGAAAGCAATCCTCCTCTCTCAGATCAAGGAGAAGGCTTTGGAAGTGATTTTTAAGGAGATATAGGAAGACAATACGAGCTTGAGGATCTTATGTGATAGCACCAGCAGACTCCTTTAGTGATGTTTGGAGATTCATGTAACATGTTTGGATCACCACTAGAATAAATATACACTTGGTTTCTACAATGCAATAATGGTGCACTACAGATATATCATCGGATTCATTAACTAAGAAAAAATTCTTTAGAGTTAATTATTTATATAATTAAATTAATTTTAAAAATATGTGTTGATATTCTCTCTCTCAGTTCTGGTGTTATTAATGTTTTCTATATTTGATGCAATTCCATTGATCATAGTGATTAAACATCATATAGATCTTGGATTGATCATAGATCATCGCAAAAATCAATATTTGTCACCACCCATCACACGCTTTCGCTATACTCAGAACTCACAAGTGGTATCAGAGTGGGGAATATAATTGTTCTTAATTATTTAAGATTGTTGGTGATTTACACAATTAAATCTAGTTTTTCAATTCATGTTTAATCATTCTTTTAATATGAATTGAATAATTTGTTTCTTCCACCTTCATTTATTATAGATCTAATAGAGATGTTTAATTTTATGATTAAAATAATATTGAGGAACTCGTCTGGTGGTGCCAAGGATTCTGACCAGATAACATAAGAGTACGCACTGTGTAATTAGAATTACACATTGTGTACTCATGGTCAATGCTCTAGGAGTTAATTTGAAAATTACTCAAAGTGTATGCATTGATGACATGTGGTGTAGTTAATTCTTACACTGTGTGTTAACTAGGACAGACTAGAACACGGTCATCCATAGTACACTCCATGTATCCCACATACACGGCATGTAGTCCATTTAAGTCAAATACAATCCATTTATTCAATGCACAACATACCTAATTGGGGGTCTTGTAACACGGAATGAATACAGCATGTGGCCCATTGGACACACCGTGTACTCCAAATTTTCCGATGTACGTTTTACTCACTAAGTCCCTAGGTGTGTACCATTGATAGATGTTGAATGGTGTACATTCTTTGTATATTGGATCTACACAGCGTGCACTTTTACCAAATTACATAGATTTAAAACTTATTTATTTTACTGTGTAAACCTTGAGACATATACTTGTGGGTGGTCATAAAGATAGGACATGCCATGTGATAGGTTTTAATATCCTAAAATTTTAAATGTTTTATTAATAATTGTGTGATGTTTAGATATTTATATCATATATGAGTGGTATTACAAGTTTTTACACTAATTGCATTGAATAAAAACACATGATCAAAAAATCATGTAATTCATGTAATCATTTGTGAAGTACACATTGTGAAAGTACATGATAATTCATGTATTCCATATGTTACAAGAGTAAAACTATATATGAGTATAATACATGTTGGGTAGAATAATATGGGTATTCACCACATTACCTCCATGTTTCAAGTTATGTACACAGTTAATTTTAAATGAATTTATTTGATTTGTTTAAAATTATAATGGATGATAATATTAAGGAAATTCAGATGAGAATTAAGATAAAAGGATTGACTAATTAAATATAATAATTAATCAATTTTCATGTGATTTATCTTAAATAAGTCTGATTAAATAATTGAATGTTAGTTTTATTAAATTTGTAATTTGTTGCATGTGTGTGGATGATCATGAGATGGAAGAGACCTTTCGTATGTGATTATTTTAATTTAATTTATTATTAAATTAAATTTTTGGTCTATTTAAATTCTATTCATTCATTATGTAGGGGCCACGTGCCCATGGTTTATTTTATGTAAACCCCTTGTCCCCTCACCTGTATGTGAGTAAAAGGCATGTGTAATGGCTAGAGCTCCCAAGATAGTTGAGGCATTTCAATTTTGGATTTGAAGTGAAACTAATCCAAGGAGATACATAGGTGTACATGTGAAAATATGTAACACAAACCTTAATTGGTTCAAGGTTTTTTCCCCTAGTTAAATATTTTATCAATCACTAGATAAATAACCACTAGTAAGAGGTCATAGTCATACCACTTCATTATTTTATTTTTTTCAGTTGCATGGTTATTTCATTATGCTTGTCTTGTCACAATCACATAATTAATTAATTAAAAAGCATGAAAGATAGAACTAAAATAAACCATCTTATGTGTAAATATTATATAAGACAAAGTTAATCACTTAAGTAATCCCACTTAATATTAACAAGAATTTGATAAATATAATAATTGTAAATTTACACATAAAAGGATAAAATCCCTCAAAAAAATATTAAGTTGGTACATCCTTCCATTACTTCAGTTAGAATCGAACCATAGTTCAAAGTGCTTGACCAGCAAATGTTAGGGTGATTTCAATTATTAGGGAATTCTAAATTGAGTTTTTTGGGTTTACCTAACTTATTTGATATCAAGGGTTGACTACCTAATCAAGATTTGGTGTAACTAAGAGGAAATGGTTAATTAAATCTAAATTAATGATTTTAGGATTGGGGATTCCACTCAACATATCAATGAACTATTAGTTAATGCAGTTGGAATTTGGAATGCCTGCATAAAACCATTCGAGTTACTTGAACAACCAAATTTTGTGTAATGAGAATGGGAATATGGATCCATTTTACTTGAATATCCAAGAAACATGATATTCTAAAGCCAATGGTGAGGTCTATTGGGTTTTGATAAAATAGTGGGAGACTAATAAATAAAATATTTATTTATTTTTCTATATTTATCATATAAAGTACTAAAATTTTTCTCATATTATTTTTTAAAAATAAAAATAAAATGATACCAAACATATCATTGTGATCCATAATTGAGAAGGAAAGAATTCTCACTAGAACCAATTTCCAGGAGTGGAAAAGTTTCTTATGGGTCATCATTTTCCATGAAAGGAAATTGTATCTCCTGGAAGAACCTTTACCAGTTGCTCCTAGAAGTGAGGAAAGGGATGAAGAGATATCTCTCTATGAGAAACATATGAATAATTCTAAATATGTTTAGTGCTTCATTTTATCATTCATTTCTAATGATATTTCAAATAAACATGAGTATATGGATTCCTATGTCATGATGTATCAACTTTGGGATCTCTATCAAGAGAAGTCGAGACAAGAGAGGTATCATATCTCCAATGTTATGTTCACAACTTAGATTGGAGAGTTTGTGCCAGTTGGGCCTCATGTAGTCAAGATTATCAGCAACATTGAATACCTAGAAATCTTAGGGATTAAATTCACAAATGAGTTGTGTACAGATGTCATACTTTCATCACTTTCCAAGACCTTCTCCAGCATTATTATGAATTATAGTATGAGAAGTAATTAGAAGAGTATTTTGTAACTTCTCACCCTGATTATACAAGTGGATAAGGACATGGATCATGATAAACCTGTGTCCCTTATGGTGAACAAGAAAAGGAATAAAAAGTAAAAGGGGTATAAGAATTATAAATAGTCTAAATCTCTTAAGCATTATCCTTCCAAGAAGAATAAGATCCAGAGGCACGGCAAGGAAAAGGAGGCAATATCTTTTTTATGTGGAATGGCAGGCCACTGAAAGAGGAACTACACCCAAAATAAAAGGGGATTATAAGGGTTTGTTCTTTATCAAGTGTAATCTTTCCATTTCTACACATTGGGTTTTAGATACTGCTTTTAGTGTTCACATCTACATCAAAATAAATGAACCATGTAGATTTTGAAATATTTCTGGAGGAGAGATGGATATGAGAGTTGATAATAGAGTGAGGATGGATTCCCTAGGCATTGGTGACTACCACATTTCATTGAAAATAGGAATGATTTTGGTTTTAATATATTGTTATTTTGTATCTACAGTTACTGAGAATATAATTTTTGTGTCATGTTTAGCTACAAATGGGTTTATTTAGAAATTTGGAAATAAAAGTTGTTTCTTTTATAAGGAAAACATAAGTTATGGTATAGGGAATTTAAATAATGGTCTTTATGTATTAAATTATGAAAACCAAGTGTTTTAAATTGATAATGAATCATGTTCACATGCCTCATATAACACCCAGTTGTGGCATCACCATCTTGGTCTTGTAAACAAGAAGAGTTTGAAAAGATTTTTCTAAATAGTTATTTAGAATCTTCTGAGCTAAAACCACTTGAAATATGGAATGATTGTTTACAATAAAAAATGTCCAAAACACCATTTAGTGGATAGTGTGTAAGGGACAAAGAGATTATATGATTGATACATACTAATGTGTGTGGACCATTTACAGTAGAAGTTAGAGGTGGATATTCTTACTTTATAACATTTACTGATTACTTGTGTAGATATGGTTATGTCTACTTAATGAGGTATAAGTACGAGTCCTCTGATAAATTAAATGAATTCAAGAATTAAGTAGATAATCATCTTGGTAAGAAGATAAATAATCTTCAATCGGATTGAGGTGGTGAATATCTTAACTAATAGTTCATTGAATTTCTACTGTAGTTTGGGATTCTATCTCAACTAACTCCACCTTATACACCATAGTGGAATGGTGTTATTGAAAGGAAGAATCATACCTTGTTAGACATGGTAAGGCCAATGATGAGTTATGTAGATCTTCCATTATACTTTTGGGGATATACATTACAAATTATGGCATACACATTAAACTGAGTACCAACTAAGTGTAAAATGGAACTTCCTTTGAGTTATTAAGTGGAAAGAAACCCATTTTATCATATACATGTGTATGTGGTTGAGAGGTGTTTGTTAAGGCCTTCCAAGGCAAGAAACTAGCAACTCGAGGCCTGAGGTGTGTCTTTATAAGGTATCCTAAGGAAACAAAGGGATAATACCTATACTACCCCTCAGATAAGAAAGTGACCATCACCAGAAAAACCATATTTCTTGAGAGGGAGTATATCCTCAAAAGGGATAGTGGGAGAAATATTGAATTCGATGAAGTTGATTATCAAGATACACAAGAGTTTCTAAGGGAATAGATTCCACAATTCCCCATGGAAAAAGTAGTTCCTGAAATACAAACACTACTTAAGAGTGTGATATATATAAGAGAACCAGATAGATATGGTTTTCTAGTCACCGAAGATGGTGATTCATTATTGGTTAACAATGATAAACCTCTCTCTTATAATAATGTGGTATAGAACTCAAAAGCTGCAAGATGGATAGAAGCTATGAATTTTGAGATGGATTCCATGTATCAAAAGAAACTTTGGGTTCTGATCGATGTGCTAGTTGATGTAAAGAATGTTGGATGAAAATTCTCATTCAAAAGAAAAATGGACATGGAAGGTAAAGTAAGTACCTATAAAGAAAGGCTAGTGGTTTAAAGTTTTAAACAACACCAAGTAATTGAATATGATGAAAACTTTTTGACGGTTTCTATTTTTAAATCCATCAGAATCATACTTAATTTAATAGCTTACCATAAGTATGAGATTTGGAAAATGGATGTAAAAACTAAATTCCTTAATGGGAAACTTCATGAAGATTTCTATATGACACAACAAGATGGGTTTGTGATTCCAGGTGATTCCAAAATGATTTTCAAGTTGAAAAGATCTATTTATATATTGAATCAATCATTGAAGTCATAGAACATTCAATTTAATGGTGCCATAAAATAATTTGGATTCATTAATATTGAATGTGAGTCAGGTGTTTGAAAAATGTTCAATGGGAATGTGGTCATTATATTAGTAGTGTATGTTGATGACATATTACTTATTATAAACAGTATACCAGACTTACAATATGTTAAGGACTTGTTGATCAAGTGATTCTCCATGAAAGACTTAGGTGAAGCAGTCTACATTCTAGGGATCAAGATCATTCATTATAGATCCAAGAGGCTTATTAGACTAAGTCAAGGTATATATATTTAAGAGATAATAAAGATATTTACTATGGAACAATCCAAGAGGGTATTGGTTCTAGTGTCACATGGTTTACATCTTTCTTAGAAAATGTTTCCCTAGACACAAAAAGATAAAGAGAGAATGAGTAAGATCTCATATACTTCGGTGATAGGATCAATCATGTATGTCATGTTATGTACTAGACTTGATTTTTACTATGGATTGAGTATGGTAGATGGATATCAAGAAGATCCAGGAGAACAACATTAGACTGCTATTAAGGATCCTTAAGTATTTGAGAAGAACTAAGGATATGTTTCTGGTGTATGGAGGAGATGAGGAGTTTTTCATCAGGGGTTATACTGATGCTAGTTTTCATATAGATCAAAATTATCTAAAGTCCCAATTAGTATATTTTTTCTATCTCAATGGAAGTGTTTTGAGTTGGAATAGTTCAAAGTAGACGGTTTTTTATGATTCTACAGCAGATTTCATGTATATAGTGGCTTCCGATGCAGCCAAGGAAGCTGTTTGGATTCAAAACTTTGTCTAGGAGCTTGATGTGATACCTATCAGTAGATACCCTATCGCATTGTATTTTGATAATACTGTAGTGGTGGCTCTTGAAAAAGATCTAAGTTCACACTAACAAGAAAACGTATATACTCTGGAATTATCACCTCTTAAAGGATTTATATACGATGGGTGAAGTTGTAGTGAGTAGAGTACCCATGGAAGAGAATGTGGCAAACCCCTTTAATTAATTCCTATCTCAGAAGAAGCGTGAGTATCATGTGAGATATAGTGAACTAAAGGTTGTTAATAGTTAGCTCTAGTGCAAGTGGGAGTATGTTAGATTTTGTGACATAGAACCAACTTATTTTTACTTTATGATTAACATGTATCCATCGCTTTGAATATTAATAAACTATATATCACATAATGATTTTTCTTCTACATAACATAGTATGTGATAATGTCCTAAGAGTATCTATCGCACTAAAAGGTCATAGCAGTTCCTTTCTATGATGAGAACCTAGAAGCACTACAATGCTATTCTTGAATATATGTTCTATAGTTGGAAAATATCATTTTAGGGACACAAATGATACAGGCTAATAGGGGTGGAGAGTCATAGGAATTTGAGGAACCTTCTCCTGGTGTACACCCTTAGTAATATCCAGTATGGATATTTTGTGAAGGATACCTTCCAGTAGGAAATCCACATTTCTATGTATCATTAGATGTTTCTATATGTGGATGTGTATATTGTTCCTTGGACTTTAAGATTATTATTAATGAGTATTATGAGTCACGCACTTAGATGTATTGACGAAAACCATGATGGCAGATGTTTACGGTGAGGTAGGATACATTGGGTGTGTCACGAGTAATATTGCATTAATGAATAACGCGAGAAAGGATGTATCCCCTCCATTTTTTAAAAAAAGTTAATATCTCAATCCCTTTGATGGAAATGATATAGCCTAAATAAATCCATAGCCATGGTGTTTTATAGGAAAGTTATATTTTCAAAAATTAAAAGAAATAGATATCAAGCACATAGGTTGATGGAAATGGCCTGAAACTTGATCAATTAAAGATATTGTGATAAAGGGATTATATTACACAGTAAGCATCTATATGAGGTGACATGTTGTTGTAGCATTAACTTCTTTCTCTATGGGTTCCTTGGAATATTTCTAGATGCTAACCTTGTACTTTAGGCTGGTTAGCCTAATGCCACTAAAAAAAGGCCTAGAGGGTCACACACTAAGTATATCTAGAATCTCAGTTAAATAATATATTATTTTTTTTATTTGACATGTTGAATAAATATAATTATTGTGAGTATTTTAATAATTATTCATGTATGCTTGATCACATTTATTTTTTCACTAGTTATTTGAGAGAATATATTGGGAACATAATATTTAATAAATATTTATTTTCTATTTAGTGAATATAATATTTATTTAATTATTAGTGAATAATGAAGTGATATTTATTTAATAAATAAATAGACATTATTCAAGGATCAATAAATATTGTGGAGGAATGGCAGACCGATTTTAATGGATCGGTGAGAAATGATAATATGGAATATTACTTAATTAAATAATATTTAATTATAATTTGTATGTTAAGCGCATGTCAAGAAATAATTATATTACTATTATTATTTTACATAGGGTTTTTCTAGGATTAAATAAATAATAGGGGAACTTATTAAATTATTTTATTTTAACCCTAGAAATATAAATACACAATTATATTAATTTCTCAATACCTAATTTAGTTGTGCACAATGAATTTTGGAGAATCCTCTCAATCCTAGAGAGCTCCCTTCTCTAAGAATACTCCTAATAATTCCAAGAAATCCTCCTCCATTAGATCAAGGAGAAGGCTTTGGAAGAGATTCTCAAGGTGATTAATGCGGATGACGCAAGCGCGAGGATCTTTCATGCTATCACCTAAAGACTCCTTCGTTGACGTTTAGAGATACCTAGAATACATGTGGATCACCTCTAGAAGAAATCTATACTTGTTTTCTACAACACAGAGATGGTGCATTGCAGATCTATTACCGGATTCATCAACTAAAAAATAATTCCTTATATGTAATTATTTATCTAATTAAATTAATTATAAACATTATGTGTTAATATCTCTCTTAGTTATGGTGTTATTAATTTTTTCTATCTTTGATTCAATTCGATTAATCACGGAAATTAAACATTGTATAGATATTGGATTGATCATTGATCATGAAAAAAAAACAATGTTGGGAACCTCCCATCACACGCTTTCATTCCGCCCAAAACCCACAAAAACATTTTTAAAACAATTATACATTAATTTAAATCACATTAAACCAAAATTAAGTGTGATGTAATCAATTTCTTAACTCAATTCACATTCATTGGGTTAAACTTCTACTTCACTGATTATGTCATGCTAAGATTAAATGTGTAATGGCCATTGATTATTTTTATATTTTATTTCCACTTATTTTATGTGTATTTAAATTTGTTACACATAATAAAATCATTGATTAATCCCCACTTCAATGATATGATCTTTGTAAGGTACTTTTGTCTTAATTTTCTATCTTTGAGACTTATGCCAGGTTATGAACCTATCTTCTTTTATGAGGTGTATATACATCACATTTTACATGTAATATCATGAATTTATTTATTCTAATGATATTTTATGTTTAATTAAATTTTATCCTTCCATGGGGATTATGATTCAAATTTACCAAAGTGGTAAGATTTTTATGTTACAATCTCATTTATTATCATCATTTTCTTTGATTAAGTATCCAATTTTGAAATTTTATGATCTAACACTATAGTATTTTCAAGATTTTTCTTTTCCACAGGTTATTAATAATATTTTCATGTAACAGTACCATTTTTCCACTCTATTGTACTTAAAATAATTAATAAAATGTTTTTAAGAAAAATCATCTTTATTTCTCTTTTCAGTCAAAAACACTTTTTCTTCCAAAACCATGTTTCTTTAAAATGTTTTCAATTTCTTTTTTTTTCATTTTTCAAATGATTTATTAAATAAATTTTTACATATGTTTGACTTTTTAAAAAATGTTTTGAAAGGAATATTAATGTCATTTTCCAAAAAAAATTGTGTTTATCTATTACCAAAATGTGAAAGGAATATTTTCTTTAACGTGTATGGAATGAAAAACAAATTCCACCTTCATGACCATTATTTTCTTTGAAGTTTCCATTAAAAAATTTTAAGGTTGTTTTCTAAGAAAAGTATTTTAAAAAAATTAATTTTTTTTCAAAATGGAAAGGATATTTTTATCATGAAATTTTTTAAATTATTTTTAAATCTCCCTTTATATGTTTTCAAAGTTCTTTTCAATGCAACGTATTTTCACAATATTTTGTGAATTTTGTTTTCAAAAAAGTTTTTTTTTCAAAATGAAAAGGTTATTTTCCTATAAGATTATTTAATGATATTTTAATGGAATACTAATTCATAAAAATCAACAACCCTTGTTGTTAACTATGCTTCAATAGGTATATTTTTTAATTATATTATCCTCATTCTTTCTCTGGATGGACTAATATTTTTTTCGAATTGATTGTTATGGAACTCATTTCTTTTCAGCAGGTTAATCATATTTCAAATATATTATTGTGGAAATTTTTTCTTTTCCATGGGTTAACCATGATTCAAAGATATTTTTAGGGAACCCATTTTATTTTCACAGGTTAACTATGTTTCAAAGTGATTTTTAAAGAACTCATTTCGTTTCCATAGAGTAAACATGTTTCAAATAGAATGAAATTAAACCCATTTATTTTCCATGGTTTAATCAAGTTATAAAAGTAATAATGATTGTTTTTATGATTTTTATGATGTTATATTTATGTACTTTTTTCATGTTGTGGTTTTTGAGCATTATATATGATGGTTGTTCCCAAATAGCATCAGGTGAGCTCATTATATCTTGTACGATGGGAGTGCGCAGATGGTGATAAGTGATCCCATTATATCTAATATGATCGGTGTTCCCAAATTGTTCTGGGTGAGCTTGATATAGATTAAAATGTGGTTGTACCCAGATAGTGCTCTAATGAATTGGGTAATGATTATGTTCTCCGAAAATTTATATTAGAAGTTTAATGTATGGTTATTCTATTTATAAGGGTTATTTAAGGGTTTTGTAAGTGTTCTATGAATATGATGTTCCAAGATACCAAAAAATTTATATATACTTGTTATGGGTTTATAGTGTTTCCTTTGATCATATTAATATTGCATGGATCATGATTATTGATTCTCATGACTCTTACTTTTGTTAAACACTTATTCCATGTTTCATGATTAACAATTCTAACATTGATGGGTATGTGTTCATTTATGAATCTATCATGAACTATAGTTATGTCATCATACCCTTATCCACTTATTTTTTTCGTTAATGAAATTTACTTTTTAATGTTTATGTTTATGATTTCTAAGCATTTGAGTTCACCCTTCTTATGTTTCCTTTTCCCCGGGTTATCAAGAAATGATGTTGAATAAATTATATCTAGAAGGGATTTAATATGTAAGATAATGAAGACTTAATTTAAAATAAGAAAGGCTAGTTTAAGTGGGAGAAATTCTCATTTAGTTTAAATAGGTATTATTTATGTAGGTGTTTGTAATAATTCTATAAAACTCTAAACCTAAAATATCCTTGAGAATGTAAGTGATCTATTTTTTCCTTTTGATGTTGTATGGTTTGGATAGGAAAAATTCATTCATAATTATCAGTATCAAAGAAAAAATTGTAAAGTTTATAATCTCAACACTGGATCTCGGAGTGTGGGTTCTGGGCCATTATAGTTAGTACCAGAGTAATTGTTTATATAGATTTGGATATTGGGATGTTATAATGTGAGGTTATCTTAACAGTTATGGATACCATAATAGGTCTATAAGATTAAGAATGATCATAAAATAAAATTATTAGACACCCCTTTTGAGGTTTAAATTGGTGAGATATTTAAGTGATTAATGTCACTTTAGAAGGCGTTTTATTAAGTTGAATTATATGTTAATCTTTGGTTTAATTTGAATTATGAAAATACATTTTGTGGAAATAATATTTAAGGTATTTATGACCTTTATGTTTTAAATTATCTTGGATATTGAGGTAATTATTGGAACACAAATTTTATCAAATACATAACTATAGGATTGAAAAGTGATTTGGTGACTGAGTGATTAATGATCACCATATTTTGGGATTTAAAGATAAAAGGTATGAGATAAAAAATTTAGTTAAAACACTCTTTAATGTTTGGTTTTTTTAAGAATGATTTAGTTTTAACTTTTTGTACTACTATTTTATTTTATAGATTAATGTATTATTTTATCATATGAAGTTTTACTCATTTTGAGAATTATATTACCATGTGATAACCATTTTTTTTGGTTAATGTCACAATATAGGTGGTATATATTTTTATCCCTTTATGGTTATATGATCTTTTAAAAGTTGATTTTTAGTGCTTTAAAAATTAAAAATTCATCTTGAATACTCATCATTTGGAGAAAAAGATGAGATTATTATAAAAATTGGTTAAAGGATGAAATTATTCTTTTCAAGTAAGTATATTTCACTATGTTTTTAGTCTGGGTGGTGAAATAATTCCTCAAATTTAGTAAAAGGATATGAAAATAAAAATATTATCCTATTACATTCATATTCAATGAATCAGATGGACTTTTAATTCATCATAGATTTATGATTTTTAGGACCTTAACTTCCCATTTATCATTCACTTGTTTGTGATTAATGATATCAATAACTCTCCACAATTATTTTCACTTTTCTTCCATGTCTAAATTTGTACTTCCCGCCTATGTTCTCCTATTTGGAAACCTAGAAAGTGTTATTCCAGATGACCCTTGTACTTCTATTTCACCTTTATAAATAAGATGTTTTATTAACCCTTTTTATGATGTGAGTTTACAAAAAAAATTGTTTTCAAATGTCCATCCTTTTATTACTAAGATAAAGTTCAAATTGAAAGGATGTAATTTATTAAAGGGGGGAGTATGTAACACCCTAAGATTTTAAAAGAATAAAATTTAATTAGATATGGTAAATGACTTGGAAAACTAAGATTAGATGATAATGTAACACACTGAGAATTTATTATATATTTATTTATAAACAAATTTAATCTCTTTGATAGTTTATGGTATACTAAAACTCAATATTTTTATATTCTATAGTGTATTTAACTTTCAACACCAATCTTAATGGACCCACAATATATATAACCATTATAACCTAACCATTAAATTGGAAGGTATGAATAATATTAACTACTTTATGAAATATATATACATGTTTGTGTGTTATAATCAGTATAAATTATTGATAATTTTTTTTAAAACAATCAATCAATTTTTAGTAAATTAATTTTATTCTTCAGAAATATGTTTTCTTCAAAAATAAGTTTTATTGCTTTCTGTGAAAAAAAATATTATAATTATTTTTTGGAAAATTGAGAAAATGAATTGGATAAAATTATATTCATTTATAAAATCATAATATCAAAATCAATTTTTGGGTAAAATTTTGGGATTATTTTGAAAATATTTATTTTCAAAAAATAGTGAAAAAATACCATTTATTGTAAAAATGTCATTTCTTTTCAATAAATTAAGTAATTTAAAAGCCAAATTATATTTTCAATAAGATTTAAAGTAAAATAAATATTATTTAGTTATATTTAATCCACTTAATTACATTTTAATCATCATTATATTGTATTTTAGTATAAGTTTTTCATTTGGTTTAAAAGGGTTTTTTTCTGAAAAAAATGTTTTAAAATGCATAATGTTTCTCCATTTTAATTAATTAAAATAATCCCTAATGATGAATGTTTTAAATAAATTTTTTGTATTTTATATCTTTAAATTTTAATTTTTATTCATACAATTATTATTATTAAACATATAGTTAATATAAAATCATCTTATGATTGAAAAAAAATACAATTCTCGAAAACCCGATTTTTCGTCACGTCTGTGGGCTTTGTTTTAAACTTAATTTTCTTCCAATTTTATTAATATTCTTTGAAAAAATAAACTTAATTTTTGAAATCATCATTTTAAATTTATATTTGGGTGATTTTTTGATAATTTTATGAATAGATTAATTTTTTTGATGAATAGTGAAAAATACTGAATTTTAATTGAAAACTGCCTTTTCTTTTAAATTTTTTATAAATTTCAATAATATTTTAATTTTTTTTAAAGTAAAATTAGGAAAAATATATTTTTTAATCCAATTTGGGTAATTTTAATCAATTTAATATTTAAATGGGAGATAAAAACTTGATAAACATTTGAACATTTTCTCTTTGAAAACTTTTTTTCTCATCATGTCTGCGAGATTAATTCTAAATTAAAATTTTCCAATTATTTGAATCGAATTTGAAAAAATAGATTCCATATTTT
Source organism: Viscum album (assembly GCA_963277665.1). NCBI lineage: Eukaryota > Viridiplantae > Streptophyta > Magnoliopsida > Santalales > Viscaceae > Viscum > Viscum album. The sequence continues at coordinate 308,883,950 of OY728166.1, forward strand.
GAATAAAAATAATTTATATTATATAATAAAATTAAACTTAATTTTTTACCAAAATGAACTATGGAAATAGTAAAAATTAATTACTACGATTAAGGAAAAAATGGGTTTACCAGGTGTTAAACTTAAAAGATAGGGGTCGAAATGACCTAAAAAATATTCTAAAATATATTTTATCAGAATATTTAGACCTTATACCTTATATTATTTATTATTTTCCATTATTTTTTTATTTTTACATGAAAAAAATGTGTGTGTAATTCTTTCTTTTCAAAAATTACAAGTGTGTCACTCACCTCACTTATAAAAAGACACCCACTCTCCTCCCATATTAACACCTTCAAAACCCATTGTATTGGAAAATGAATGGCAAAATAAATTTTATAATTCCCTACTATCATTATATAATCCATATTTGTTTCATAAATACATCTAAGGAATGCCTTTGGTTCCAACCAAAAGAAGTTACACGAAGAAGATGTAACTTTCTTCAACGAGCATTTTTATTTTATTTCTTCCTCCAACTCATTATATTATTCTTAAACCATGATTATATAATAACAAAATTATCTTAAATTTACTTATATGTTTTTATTTTAATGTAATAACCTAAATAATTCTCCTCGTCCATCAAATAGGGTACAAAATCATTATTTGAGTGTACGGTGGACTACTGACTCACAAACCAATGTCATTCGTTTTTTCATTAACACCTCTTTTGGTTGGGTATGATGATGGATATAAATTATATATATGATATTTATATCACAATTATACCTATGGACTAATTATATCATATATACTTTTTTAATTTCCATTCTAGAGGGGATACAATGATGTTGCCCATGTGTACGGTGGACTACAACCTCACGAAGCGATGTGATTTGTTTACTAACAATTTACATGGAAGATAATAAGGATAATGTTAATGAATATATGTGATTTAAATGAAATAATTATGATATCAATTATTCATTTATCATTAATAAAATATAATATATCATTTTCTTTCTTAAATTTTCACTCACTGAAAGATGATAATGTCGTTCATGTACGTGTGGACTACCACCTTCATGAAGCGATGTGTCTCCCTCTATTATCACCGCACCAAGTGGATGATATATATAAGTATGTTTAAAGAAATAATATGTTATTTATGAAATTATTATAATTATAGAAATATAAAATATTTATTACCTCTTTTCCATAATGATCATTGAAAAATGGAAATATTGCTCATGCGTATGTATGGTCTACCATCTCCATGATCGTAACATACTTAATTTTTAAAAACATATTTCATAATTGATCTTAAAATGTATAATTGATGTATAAATTTTATAATTATGTCATTATTATTATTCTAAATATGATATAACTATATTATATTCACAAGAATCATAACTTTCATAATAAAGCATGAATAAGAAAACAAGTAAATTAACACCTGAAACGATGAAAATAATGAAATATTATTAATGAACAGGTGATAAGATGTTATAAAATGATAATATATGATATTATAAATATTAATAATATTTTTTAATAAGTTAATAACTTTTTTAAAATCACTATATATAAGTTTAAATTACATTCATTCAAAAGGAAGCGTAATGTAAGGGATTTCTTAAATTTATTGGGTTAAACTTCTACTTCACTGATTATGTCATAATAAGATTATGTGCATAATAAAAATTGAATATTTTATGTTTTATTTCCACTTTTTTATGTTTATTTTCATTTTATACACATAATCAATTCATTTATTAATCTTCACTTTAATGATAAGATCTTTGTAAGGGATTTTTGTCTCAATTTTCCTTATTTGATACTTATGTCATGTTATGTACCTATATTCTTTAATGAGGTGTATATACAACCCATTTGATGTGTAATATCATGAATTTATTTATTCTAATGATATTTTATTTTTAATTTAATGTTATCCTTTCATGGATCTTACGATTTAAAGTTACCAAAGTTGGTAAGAGTTTTACGTTACAATCTCATCAATTATCAGGATTGATTATTATTAAGTCTCCAATTTTGAAATATTATGATCTAAATCTCAATTATTCTCATTATTTTTAATATCCTCTATTTATTCATGAAATTTTCAAGAAATGGTACCATTTTCCACTATTTGGTACTTAAAATAATGGATAAAACGTTTTAAATAAACTTTATCTTTATTTATCTCTTCAGTCAAAAACCATTTTTCTTCCAAAATCATGTTTTCTAAAAAAAATCAAAAAAAATCATTAAATTCTTCAAATAATTAATTAAAGAAATTTTTACCCAAGTATAACTTTTTTTAGAAAACAATTAACATAATATTAATTTCCTTTTCCAAAAAATACACATTTGGATTTTACCAAAAAAATATGAAAGGGATATTTGTTTTAACATATAAGACATGAATAGAATTTCCTACCATCATGAAGCTTCCTTTATAATTTTTTATATTTATTTTCAAATAAAATGATTTTAAAAATGTTTTAAAAATAAATTTCCAAATTTAAAAGATATTTCTTTCATGAAATGTTTTAAATGTTTTTTAAAGTCTCCTTTATTTATTTCTGATGTTTTTTTCAAAGAAATTTATTTTTGTAATATTTTGTGAATTTTTAGTTTTTAAAATGTGGTTTTTTTAAATCAAAAAGTTATTTTCCTTAAAATTATATTAATTATATTTTAATGGTATCCACATTCATTGATTTAAACCACACTTGTTATTACTTATGATCCAATGGGGATATTTTTTAATGATATTATCCATATTCCTTCTCTAGGTGGATTTAGATTACTTCAAAAAAAATTTACAAAACCCACTTATTTCTCATTGGTTAATCATCTTTCAATGATATTGTTATGGAACCATTTTAATTTAAATAGTTTAACCATGTTTCAAAGAGATTGTTATAGAACCTATTTATTTTCGGTGGGTTAACAATGTTTCAAAGAGATTGTTATGGAACTCATTTTTTTCATGGGTTAATCATGTTTCAAAGAGATTGTCATGAAACCAATTTCTTTTCCATGGTTTAATCAAGTTATAAAACGAATAATTATTGTTTTTATATGTTTTATGATGAAATATCTATGTAATTTATTCATGTTATGGTTCTTGTACATTATATACAATGGGTAAACCATGATAGTGTTGGGTGATCCTGTTATATTTTATATAATGGGTATTCCTAGATAGCACTGATGATCCCATCATAGTTTATATGATGGGTGTACTCGGATAGCATCAATTGACCCTGATATAGATTAAATGGTGGGCATTCCTAAATAATGCTCCAATGTATTGGGTAATGATTATATTCTATAGATAATTATATTGGAAGTCGACCACATTTTTATTCCATTTGTAAGGGTTCTATAAGGTTTCTGTAAGTGTTTTGTGAGGATGATGTTACTAGATACTAACATGTTTTATCTATGCTTTGTATCAATTTATAGTGTTTCATTTTATCAATATTAATGTCACATGGCTCATGATTATTGATTCTGATGACTCTTTCTTTTTTTGAAGCCTTATACCATGTTTCATGATTAATGATTCAGTCATTAATGGGTATGTGTTCTTTTATGATTCGCATATGCACTATGATTATGTCATCATACCCTTATGCACTTATTATATTCATTGATGAAATTCACTTGTTAATTATTATGTTTACCTGTACTAATCATTTTATCTCAACCTTATTATGTTTCCTTTTACTCAGGTTATCAAGAAATTATGCTAAACGAATTATGTCTATGAGTGATTTCATATGGATGTTGATGATTACTTAATGTGAAATAAGAAAAGATGGATTAAATGGGACAAATTATCTTTTAATTAAATGGGTATAATTTATGTAAATTTTTTTCTTGATTCTATAAAAATATAAACCTAAAAGGTCCTTGAGAATATAAGTGATCCAATTTTTCTTTTTGATGTCATAAGGTTTGGATGGAAAAAAATTGGGTCACAATTATTGGTATCAAAGCTAGAAATGTAATGTTTATGATTTTAGCACCGAATCTGGTAGTTCGGGTTCTGGGTTGTTATATTAAGTAGTATTAGGTAAAATTATGAGGTCAATATGAAAATTGTGAATATTTATCATGAAAAGAAAAAATGTTTTATATTAAAAAGTTTTTTTGTAGGGAAAATTATATACAAAGCATAAGAGGTCACTTATAATGTATGAGTTTAATATGTAAGATTTGGTCCTAATTCTATAAAACTCTAAACCTAAAATATATTTAGGATTTTAAGAAAGTTAATTATTTCTCAAATACACTATAATATGTAATTCATAAGGTCATTTCCTTACAGATTATCCCCTTTTGATGCTTTAAGTGCTCCTTCTGTAACACCCCGAGCTTCCACGATACGCTTCTCATTCAATAATGCAATAGCTTGCATTGTACGTAACTTCGAGTTCTAAAACACCACGACTAATCAAAGTAGCCGTTTTGAATAGTAATAACCACTTTTTAAAATTATAGAAATTTTATATTTCAAAATGGACTTCATTTTTGGATTCGGAATATCGAAATTAGCCTATGTTGAATTTTTGGTATTTTTCTGAGAACTTCTAATTTTTTATGAATAGTGAAAAATACTTTAAAACAACTTTTTTAATCAAAATAATTTATTGTGATAAATTATACTATTTAGTGGTTTTAAGGTATAATTAGAATATATTTTTACCATTTTATCCAATGGTGGTCATTAGAATTAATTTAACATTGAAATTGGACATAAACAATTGCCAATCTTTTGATATAAATTGTTTCTTAAAAACACACTATTTGTCGTAACAGCGGGAATTAATTATAAAATTAATTAATGCAACTCATATGTTTGGAATTTTTTAAAATAGACATCATTTTTGAATTCGGAAAATCAATTATAGCTTAGGGTGAAATTTTGGCCTTGTTCTGAAAAACTTCAATTTTTGATGAATAGTGAAACCACTAAGTGGTAGTTAAATAACTGATTTTTCGTTTAAATGAAATATTACCACTTCTGTGATTTGATTTTCAAAAATCCGACATACATGGTTGTCATTAAGAAGTAAAATATAGTTCAATGAGATTAAAATAATTTTTTGGTGAATAGTAACTTTTAAGTTCTTAATCGCGATTAGAGGTAATTAGTGTAGTTTAAGGTACAAATAATGTTTTAATAATATGAGATGAGCATGACACTTGTCCTACTCCTATTGGATGAGTCATGGCCGACCAAGAAAACCCATGGGTCAACTTGGGGACCCCATGGAGCCACTTTAGTTGGAAAATGACATTAATATATATTTATTTAATGTTAAAATTAAATTGACACAAACATGAGTTATTTTACTAAAATAGTTTTTAAGTGGGGTTACACAAGTCCAAATTTTGACTATAAATATTCATTAGAAAGATAAAAAGATTTCCTACATCATAGTATTTTTTTATAATTTTTAGACATTAAATAAATTAAATTATTTATGACATCATTATGATGCAGCGATGACCTCATTATTTAACGATTTAAATAAAATGAGAAGATAATGCAAAATACAAGGCTTACACTTGTCCAAAGCCTATTGGATGAGAAGATTTCGAAACCTTATCACCTTAGCCTCAAATTATATAAGTGTTGGACCTTTAGAATCCGAAAAGCATTGTGAAATAATGTAACATTTCAATCTTTCCAAAAGTGCCCCTCCTCTCAACTTATAAAAGGCCCCCACCTCTCCCACCTCATTTACACTTTCAAGCCATTTGGCTCGGCCAACCTCTGCCCAAATACTCTCCCAACTTCCCCCTCTTACTCCTAGAAGCCTCACTTTGGGCAGAACTCTTCCCAAGTAAGCCTTTGGCTCAAATCAAAAAGAGTTACCCGATTTTGAGGTAATGTCTTCTCTAATGTTGTTTTGTTTTATTTTTCTTCTCCAACCCCCTAAACTCTTTTTATTCATTTCTTTTGTAACAACACCAGTATACTCAATATACTAGGATGTTGTTATAATAAGGATTAGAGCTACACTTACACACACCTACATCTAATGGTTAAAGAACATACGGTTTCTGTGGATGGCGAATTTCTGTCTCACGAAACGATGGTTGTTCAACACTCATATAACACCTTCAAAGGTGGCCATTGAGATGTCACTATATTTATATATGATATATTATATGTTTATGTTTTACTTATGCTTATTTATTTCTCATTTATGTCATACTTTATGATTTCCATTATGGGTAAAACGCGATAATTTCATTTTAGGAAGTGCGGACTACCGCCCCCTCAAAGTGATTTGAATCGTTAATGCCATATGTGGGATGTATAAAGGATGGAATAAATGGTATTATACACTATATTATACTGGAATTATATTATACATTTATATCATTATGATTTAGTTCCATTAAATATGAAATTGAAATGAAAGTAGCGTTCATGCGTACGTACGGCTTACCGTCTCCATGAACGGTGCATTTCATTTCTTACCTCTAAATGTTACGTGATATTATAAATGAATGTATATACTGGATATATAAGATATATATGACATCTAAATCATGAATATAATTCTGGATATAATGGATATTATACCACATGAACAACTTGTAATTATAAGAAGTTTATTGTTGACTCAAGTACCAAAGATCGACAAAACGACCGTTATTAACTTAAATAATTACATAATGTTCATAACATTGTAATAAGTGATATAAAAAGGATAATGAAATTGAAAATGGTTCTTAATAAGGTAGATATTAACTCTAGTTTATTATTCAGGAGGTTAAAGAACGGTTGAGTCAAGTCGGACACAAGGTAAGGGAACTTCTTAACCCAATTTCTATTCTTTGGGTTAATCTCCTACTTTCAAATTATGTCATGATATTATTATGTCCTATCTTGTATGTGTACATTATTTATGTGTACTTATAGTGAATACACATAATATATCTACTTTATTTTAAAAAAATGATCTTTGTAAGGGTCTTCGTCTCAATCACCTTTCATTGAGGCATATTTGGTTTTATACACAACTTTCTTTTATACGGTGTATAAACCCCTTTGACTTTTACGTTTATTCAAAAGGAATCTTTTTTATACGAAGCGTTTTGCTAAATGACAAAAGGGAATGTTTTTCTTTCCGTACTTATGAGGCGACAATGACTTCTCCGCCGCCGTGACCGTTATTTGAGTTTCGGCTTCCTCTACAAGCCATCATTTTTTTTAATGAAAAATAAATACAAAGTTTTAACTTTCTTTTATTTTGGTATTGAAAAAGGTTTTGAAAGCGTTTTTATTATATCAATGTGTTGTATTGATATCTTGTGATTGAAATGTGGAAATGTTATGTTTCCTTTATGCATGTTTTATGTGATACGATTATGTTATGGTTTATGATATGTTTAAACCTGTTCATATGAGGAATGTATTGGACTTAATAAGTGACGGGTGGATCCCGCTATAGCTCCTCGATGCATCGGTAGGTCTCATGAGACAACTAGACGTGGAATTGGCCGAGGCCCTTTCCCAATTTGATTTATGGTTTTGGCCGAGGCCTTAATCATTTTAGACGTCTTGGCCGAGGCCTTGAAAAAATGTTTCAGAATGTCCGGCATTATACATTCCATCATTATGAAAGTGGTTATTGATATTTCATGTGATTATTCGACCAGTAGAATATCCATGTGAAGAAGTGAATGGCATTATCTCATTTTACTTTTGCCATATTATGTTGATGTTCAAGTTTAAAAGGTTTTTGTTTTAGTTATGCATTGCCTTAAATGTTTATGTTTATTTATGAAAGCTTTCGCATTATTGTTATCCTTACTGAGCATCTGAGCTCACCCCTTTCAATGTTTTAATATTTTCCAGGATGTGAAGAAGTATTTTATGGATGACCTACAGGGATTGTGAGAAGAGGATATGAGTGTGGACTATGGAGACTTTGTTATTGTAGTTTTTCACTTTATGATGTAATGTAACGTTTATGAATGTATCTAGTGTTTCCAAGGCTACTAAACTAATCGGTCTTTCGAGACTTGATCTTTTGTGATCATGCCAATGTTACGAAGTAATGCACCGACTCTGGGTAGCTGGGGTCGGGGTGTTACAGTTGGTATCAGAGGCAGTTTAGTACTAACCTTGGAAGCTAGATTTAGATAAACTCTGATTGGAGCACATAGCCCAAAGATAGACTTTGAGGATTAGTATAGAATAACTTCCTAGAATTTTGGTATTATAGAGATGTTATGAGTTTTCCGAGCAATACATCCCTGTCTGGATACGAGCAGGTAGAGGCGGCTCTGGCACAGATGTACCTAGGGGTAAAACCCGAAAACACCGCTTTGAGCTAGACTCGAACGGGAACTGGTGCACGACAACGGGCCTTGCTGCACTCTTGGTTACGACACTCCCAGGGGATATGCTTAGGATAATTCTCATTTTATTTACAAACCACTATGAAGGGTTATGAGTATATACTTCCTCAAAGAAAACATTTCTTTTTATGATTATGGATTATATCCATAAATAGTTCAATTTATGTAAAGTGTTTTACAAGTATGGAATTATGTATTTTGATTCATAAACTAATCTAGTTTATTCCATTGTTTAGAAATGGCACCTAGTGGAAGGAATGGAAACCGTATCAATGCATGAACTCCGTGTAGGGATTTCCCTCCTGTTCAAGATAATTATTGTGGATCTGGAGATACAACTGGTGCTGATCAACTTATTACCATACTGGGACAACTCACTCAGGTTATGAATAATAACCTTACTCGTATGGAGCACCCTGATCCGCAACGTGGAGGATCAATGTTAGACCGCTTCATGAGGCAACAACCACCAACCTTCAATGGGAGTACAAATCCTATAGTAGCTGAGCAATGGATAAATTCCTTAGAGAAAATATTCCATGCCTTGGGGAGTAGTGAAAGGGAGAAGGTTGTCATGGCAGTTTACCACCTCACTGGAGATGCCGATCAGTGGTGGTCGCTGATTCAAAACACAAAGGAAGATGATGACGTATCGAATATGGAATGGAGGGAGTTCAAAGAGCTTTTCTTAGAAAAATAATTTCCTCGTGACCATCGAGCAGATATGGAAAGGAAATTTCTGAGTCTGAGGCAGAAGGAGGATGAGAATGTTGCAAAGTATGAGGCTAACTTTACAAGGTTAGCGAGGCATGCTTCCGATTATATACGTAACCCAAGGAGTAAGATTGATCGTTTCTTTGATGGGTTAAAACCATTTCTCCGTCGAGCTTTAGTATCACAATCCTTCTCATCATACGAAGATATTGTCTCGTGTGCTATCAAGACAGAAAAGGAATTCTCTAAGTCTTATGACAACAAAGTAAAGCAAGAGAAGAAGAGAACGGTGGAACAAGAGACAGATAAAGGGAAAAAGGGAAAGAAGTATTTTCCATTATGTGATAATTGTGGGAAGAATCACCCTGGTACTTGCCTAAAAGGAATGGGAGTTTGTTATAAATGTGGAGAAAAGGGTCACCAGGCTCGTGATTGCAAGGGAAAGAAAGAGGCTGTCAAAGTTGAATGCTACAATTGTAGGGAAACAGGGCATTATGCAAATGAATGTCCTAAGCGTCAAGGAAACTTACCTCAGAAAAGGCCAAGGGATCAAGGCCAATCTTATGCTGTGACTACAGTTGAAGCGGAATAATTAATGTATTGGCGCTTTTGGACTCAAGGATTATATTCTGGTTATAAGAATAATGTGATATATATATATGGATTGTACTGCAGTACTTGTTGATTTCAGTAAGGTTTTAATATGATTAAGGTAATCATATTTTTAGTATGTGACAATAAGAGAAACTTTTCTTTGTTTGGGGAATCTGATGTTACAATTGATTTTGGAATTTAGAGACCTTTTAGAGAAAGTTTGGATGGAGGTATTTTGGATAACTATTATGGTTGGAATGTATTAAGTTGAACCATGGATAGTATTGTTTAAGGTTAAATAATTTATGAAGATTATTTTTGGAATATTATAATACTATAGTTTTAGGAAAAGGACAACCTGCAGGGTGGGGAATAACCCGTCGCGTCGGACAAAGCTGCAGGAATCGAACCCACAACCATAGTGCGACAAGCCTTTATTTCCTACCACTAGCCTACAGGAAGTCCCTGGTTATTAAAAAATAGTTTTACTAATCTAAATGGTATGTGTTAACATTTGGAACCTTATACAATTAGGATAAATAGAATATTTTTGAGTTCTGTTACCATTTGGAGTAAAAGTTGGGGTTGTGGTAAAAATTTATTAACGAATGAAAGTATACATAACAAGTATGTATATTCCCTTACGTTCTTAGTAAATCTTCTAAATAAATTCCTCAACATTATAAAAGGTAACTTAAAACAAAAATGTTGTCGGTTAACTTTTCCAACTGGGGATTCAATGACCGTTTAACCAATCACAAGTTTGTGATTTTCTTGTGGTTAAACTTTGTCCTAATCCTGTTTTCTATAACTCTCCATCAGACCTTGATGGTTTGTTTCTCCTCCATATCCATATTTTCATATAATCCTAGAATGGGCTATATCGGGTGACCTTTGTACTTATCCTGCTTTCTTTTAATGTTATATATTTATTAACCATATTTCCGATGTGGGTTTTCCTCAAAGGTATTTTCTCTTTTCAACCTTTTATTTTCAAAGAAAAATTTCAAATTGCGAGGACGCAATTTATTGAAGGAGGGGAGAATGTAAAACCCCGAGCTTCCACGATACGCTTCTCATTCAATAATGCAATAGCTTGCATTGTACGCAACTTCGAGTTCTAAAACACCACGACTAATCAAAGTAGCCGTTGTGAATAGTAATAACCACTTTTTAAAATTATAGAAATTTTATATTTCAAAATGGACTTCATTTTTGGATTCCGAATATCGAAATTAGCCTATGTTGAATTTTTGGTATTTTTCTGAGAACTTCTAATTTTTTATGAATAGTGAAAAATACTTTAAAACAACTTTTTTAATCAAAATAATTTATTGTGATAAATTATACTATTTAGTGATTTTAAGGTATAATTAGAATATATTTTTACCATTTTATCCAATGGTGGTCATTATAATTAATTTAACATTGAAATTGGACATAAACAATTGCCAATCTTTTGATATAAATTGTTTCTTAAAAATACGCTATTTGTCGTAACAGCGGGAATTAATTATAAAATTAATTAATGCAACTCATATGTTTGGAATTTTGTAAAATAGACATCATTTTTGAATTCGGAAAATAAATTATAGCTTAGGGTGAAATTTTGGCCTTGTTCTGAAAAACTTCAATTTTTGATGAATAGTGAAACCACTAAGTGGTAGTTAAATAACTGATTTTTCATTTAAATGAAATATTACCACTTCTGTGATTTGATTTTCAAAAATCCGACATACATGGTTTTCATTAAGAAGTAAAATGTGGTTCAATGAGATTAAAATAATTTTTTGGTGAATAGTAACTTTTAAGTTCTTAATCGCGATTAGAGGTAATTAGTGTAGTTTAAGGTACAAATAATGTTTTAATAATATGAGATAAGAATGACACTTGTACTACTCCTATTGGATGAGTCATGGCCGACCAAGAAAACCCATGGGTCAACTTGGGGACCCCATGGAGCCACTTTAGTTGGAAAATGACATTAATATATATTTATTTAATGTTAAAATTAAATTGACACAAACATGAGTTATTTTACTAAAACAGTTTTTAAGTGGGGTTACACAAGTCCAAATTTTGACTATAAATATTCATTAGAAAGATAAAAAGATTTCCTACATCATAGTATTTTTTTTATAATTTTTAGACATTAAATAAATTAAATTATTTATGACATCATTATGATGCAGCGATGACCTCATTATTTAACGATTTAAATAAAATGAGAAGATAATGCAAAATCCAAGGCTTACACTTGTCCAAAGCCTATTGGATGAGAATATTTCGAAACCTTATCACCTTATACTCTAATTATATAAGTGTTGGACCTTTAGAATCCGAAAAGCATTGTGAAATAATGTAACATTTCAATCGTTCCAAAAGTGCCCCTCCTCTCCACTTATAAAAGGCCCCCACCTCTCCCACCTCATTTACACTTTCAAGCCATTTGGATCGGCCAACCTCTGCCCAAATACTCTCCCAACTTCCCCCTATTACTCCTAGAAGCCTCACTTTGGGCAGAACTCTTCCCAAGGAAGCCTTTGGCTCAAATCAAAAAGAGTTACCCGATTTTGAGGTAATGTCTTCTCTAATGTTGTTTTGTTTTATTTTTCTTCTCCAACCCCCTAAACTCTTTTTATTCATTTATTTTGTAACAACACCAGTATACTCAATATACTAGGATGTTTTTATAATAATAATTCGAGCTACACTTACACACACCTACATCTAATGGTTAAAGAACATACGGTTTCTGTGGATGGCGAATTTCTGCCTCACGAAACGATGATTATTAAACACTCATATAACACCTTCAAAGGTGGCCATTGAGATGTCACTATATTTATATATGATAGATTATATGTTTATGTTTTACTTATGCTTCTGTATTTCTCATTTATGGCATACTTTATGATTTCCATTATGGGTAAAACGCGATAATTTCATTTTAGGAAGTGCGGACTACCGCCCCCTTAAAGTGATTTGAATCGTTAATGCCATATGTGGGATGTATAAAGGATGGAATAAATGGTATTATACACTATATTATACTGGAATTATATTATACATTTATATCATTATGATTTAGTTCCATTAAATATGAAATTGAAATGAAAGTAGCGTCCATGCGTACGTACGGCTTACCGTCTCCATGAACGGTGCATTTCATTTCTTACCTCTAAATGTTACGTGATATTATAAATGAATGTATATACTGGATATATAAGATATATATGACATCTAAATCATGAATATAATTCTGGATATAATGGATATTCTACCACATGAACAGCTTGTAATTATAAGAAGTTTATTGTTGACTCAAGTACCAAAGATCGACAAAACGACCGTTATTAACTTAAATAATTACATAATGTTCATAACATTGTAATAAGTGATATAAAAAGGATAATGAAATTGAAAATGGTTCTTAATAAGGTAGATATTAACTCTAGTTTATTATTCAGGAGGTTAAAGAATGGTTGAGTCAAGTCGGACACAAGGTAAGGGAACTTCTTAACCCAATTTCTATTCTTTGGGTTAATCTCCTACTTTCAAATTATGTCATGATATTATTATGTCCTATCTTGTATGTGTACATTATTTATGTGTACTTATAGTGAATACACATAATATATCTACTTTATTTTAAAAAAATGATCTTTGTAAGGGTCTTCGTCTCAATCACCTTTCATTGAGGCATATTTGGTTTTATACACAACTTTCTTTTATACGGTGTATAAACCCCTTTGACTTTTACGTTTATTCAAAAGGAATCTTTTTTATACGAAGCGTTTTGCTAAATGACAAAAGGGAATGTTTTTCTTTCCATACTTATGCGGCGACAACGACTTCTCCGCCGCCGTGACCGTTATTTGAGTTTCGGCTTCCTCTACAAGCCATCATTTTTTTTAATGAAAAATAAATACAAAGTTTTAACTTTCTTTTATTTTGGTATTGAAAATGGTTTTGAAAGCGTTTTTATTATATCAATGTGTTGTATTGATATCTTGTGATTGAAATGTGGAAATGTTATGTTTCCTTTATGCATGTTTTATGTGATACGATTATGTTATGGTTTATGATATGTTTAAACCTGTTCATATGAGGAATGTATTGGACTTAATAAGTGACGGGTGGAGCCCGCTATAGCTCCTCGATGCATCGGTAGGTCTCATGAGACAACTAGACGTGGAATTGGCCGAGGCCCTTTCCCAATTTGATTTATGGTTTTGGCCGAGGCCTTTATCATTTTACACGTCTTGGCCGAGGCCTTGACAAAATGTTTCAGAATGTCCGGCATTATACATTCCCTCATTATGAAAGTGGTTATTGATATTTCATGTGATTATTCGACCAGTAGAATATCCATGTGAAGAAGTGAATGGCATTATCTCATTTTACTTTTGCCATATTATATTGATGTTCAAGTTTAAAAGGTTTTTGTTTTAGTTATACATTGCCTTAAATGTTTATGTTTATTTATGAAAGCTTCCGCATTATTGTTATCCTTACTGAGCATCTGAGCTCACCCCTTTCAATGTTTTAATATTTTCTAGGATGTGAAGAAGTATTTTATGGATGACCTACAGGGATTATGAGAAGAGGATATGAGTGTGGACTATGGAGACTTTGTTATTGTAGTTTTTCACTTTATGATGTAATGTAACGTTTATGAATGTATCTAGTGTTTCCAAGGCTACTAAACTAATCGGTCTTTCGAGACTTGATCTTTTGTGATCATGCCAATGTTACGAAGTAATGCACCGACTCTGGGTAGCTGGGGTCGGGGTGTTACACCTTCCACAACTAAGGCTTTCTACATACCATTTCTCTTATTATTCTAAGGTTGTTAAGTATTATAAATCATATTTTTCTAGTATGGTAAAAATATGAGGCAATAATTATCATGATTACCAGGATGGTCAAATATTCCATAAATTTATTCAAGAACATTAAAAACATTCTAAGTTTTCTGTATATAATTTAAAATTATATTCTGAAAATTATTCTTTTGATGGGGATAAAATTCCATCAAAACTTTTTCTCTAAAACATCCTAGATTCATTATAATATTTTTAATTAAACCAAAACATATTTTTCATATATCTAAATCCTCAAAGTTACCAATAGAATCCATTAAAATCATACTTTACTTTAGAAGCGGCCTATTATCTATAATTTGAAACCTATCTTACAAGAATCTTAAAGTCACTTAAATTGGATCCTTTTTAAAAAAAATATATTTGGGTCTCCCAACAACATATTGTTCAATTTTGACTTATTTCTATCCTTTTTAGATTCACCATTTTTAGTAGTTTTTTACTTCAAGTTAGAGTTACTAGAATTTCCCAATTTATAAGATTCACTTATTTTTTTCCACAAACTTCATATTATTCACTTTTTTTATTCTCTGGCCCTACACCAAAATTTTTAAGATCATATATATATTTTTTATGAAATTTTTTCTGATAAAAATGTTTTTATCACTCTTTGAACCTTTATTTACGACCTTTACCTTATAAATTTCTCCAATATCATGCAAATATTTTTTTAAGTTGAATATGAAATTCATAATTTATTTCAACATACTTAATTTTTTTTTTGAAAAAAAAACAATCTATTTATATTTATTCTTAATGATTACTTCTATATTGACACTAAATTTCTTCTCAATTTCAAGTTATTTCTTCAAATTATCAATTTATTTCCACAAAATTAATTTTTCATCTATATGGAAAGATTCCATCCAGCAAGATGATTATTTTTCTTTCTTCTAAACTCTAATCTCCTTTTACAACTTTGAAATATTTTAATAAAATTATTTCAACTATCTCTTCAAATTAAAGTTCATATGGTTTTCTTCTTATTCGCTTCCAAAATTTATAATTTCATTAATAGTGTAATTTTCATTATTTACCTATGCAATGAGAATTTTTTTATCAATGCTAGTAGAAGATTCAATTTTCTCTTCTTTGTCACAACTTTTACTATCTTCACTCTATGATAATAATTTTATATTTTTGTTATAAATTATTTTTCCTCCTTTTAAAATAAATGCGGATTTTGTTGTCTTTGTTTATTTCTTCTTGAAAGTTCTTAGTCTTTATTTTATATCCTTAATAACTTCATCTTATTTCAATATTAGAATATTTATAGAAAAATGTCTAATTTCTCCAAACTTGAAACATTTTAGTGTAGGTTTACTATTGAAAATTTCATTTTCTTTTCTCACGTTTCTAGTGATAATAGGCATTATTTTATCAAACGTTGTATCCATATCTAAATCTAAATCTGAATATAAAACTTTAACTTTATCAACCCTCTTCTTAAACTTCTCTTGTTCAAAGTCTTTAAAAGAGATTTATTTTTCACCCTTAACATTATTCTTGACAAAATTATCTTATCTCATCTCATAGGAAATTATAATGTTGTGTAATTAATTAATAGATATTTTTTCTAGATATTTATCTTATAAATTTGAGACTTTAGCATTAAAACAGTCTAGTAGGATTAAAAGTATTTTCTCAACCACTATTGTATCTTCCAAATTCTCACTAAAGCCTCTGATTGTGTTCAAAATATCATTTATCATTTTAAAAAAGCTATCAACATTTTTATCATCATGCATCTTGAGAACTTTATACTTTAACTTCCAAATCTATAACATCTCCCACTTCACTTTAGTATTGCCTTTATTAATGATTTTAACCTTGTCCTGTTTCATTTTTTTCCATTTTCAATCATTTAAATTTTAAAAATTCACTCTCTAGAAATGAATAAAGTATTATATTTTGAGTGCATAAATCATTTTTAAAATTCATCATATCTGCTTGAGTAAAAGAATCATTCTCAATACAAGGATGGAACCCATTAGTCATAGCTTCCAAGACATCATGACTTATAGATAATATAAATAGAAACATCATGTCGTTACATATATTATAACTAGTCCCATTTAATATAGGAATATCCTTAATTTCCACTAAATTGTGATTGTCCATTATATACGCCATTAATTCTGTGAAAAATAAGTAAACCAGAGAGAAACTTCAAGTAGTATAAGAACAAAAAAAGGAAATCATAGCTCTAATACCACTTATAAATACTCACAAGAACATTAAAATCACAAAGAGGGGATGAATAAGGGATTATAAATTACTTTTTATGTTTCTTCTTGAAACAGACTTCCCCACCTATTATAATTTTAAATCTATTATATATCAAACAACCAAGCACACATAAAAGGGAAAAATATATTTACATGGTTTGATTTTAAATTGAAAGGATAATCCTTATCATGATCAAGATTTCATTGTGACTATAGGAACTACTAGTATCAATATGAACATATAAATAAGAAAGGAATATAATTGTACACATGATACAAATATTACGACTATGTTTGAGTTCTTTTCACATTGATTCAATGATAAATTATTTTCTTTCGACAATAAGAAATTATTTAACAAAACTCGGCTTCCAAAAATTTTGTATAAATCATATTTTATTCTTATTATTTATCATGTACTGTTGTAGGTTCCTTTTATCTCTGTGAAAAATTCTCACCCACTTCTTCTACTTATTATTTCTCAAAAAATCATGATTAATTTTATACAGATCATTCACCTTATCAACTCACATACACATAACTTCTTTAATGAATGATGAAAAAATTATTTCACCACCAGTATCAACAAAAATGCATGTTCAAAAATAAAATTAAAATTAAAATGAGTAACATCCTTCAACTATTTTACAAAATTTTCATCTTTTTACTAGTTATTATTCTTCATTTAAAAATTTTCTCTAGGTATTTTTAATGTCACGACACCATTTAAATCATGACTAAGTAATTATACTGTAACTTCTCTTTCATTTATACTTTATATAAACCCTATTTTTTATTATGAAAACCCTTTTAATCCTTTTCTTGAATCAAAAATCCCATTTTTTGTTTATAATTTAAATAAACTGCTTTGGAATTGTCCTAAATGATTTTATTTTCTCCAATGAATTCTAAAACCTGCATTTTAAATTCTAAAAAAATATTCAATTTTTGACCAATAGATGACTTATAGATATGTTAGGATCACTTATACACTACAAAATAATCACTCATATGAAGAGTAAATTGACTCATGCATAGA
The DNA here is from genome assembly GCA_963277665.1 of Viscum album. Taxonomy (NCBI): domain Eukaryota; kingdom Viridiplantae; phylum Streptophyta; class Magnoliopsida; order Santalales; family Viscaceae; genus Viscum; species Viscum album. Next base: position 308,901,799 of record OY728166.1, read on the forward strand.
TATAGATGACTTATACACTGGTCAAAATTAATCATAAGTATGCCACAATGACTCATATATAGGTTTAATTACCTGTATATAGCACCAAAATGACACATCTTCAAGTTAATATTGACTCACATGGTCTTCCAGAATAACCCATACACACCTAAGACCTATCCAAATTCTATATTCACTCCAAAATCTAGAATATATTAAAATAATTTCAGATTTATTTCAAAATCTTTAAAAAAAATCTAATAAAATTAAATAACTTCATCTCAAATGATTCATAAAACATTATTTAAGTTTGAATATAATTTATATGTTTAAAATAAAATACAATATAGAAATAACATACACTTTGAACTTATATATTCATTCTTCTTCATATAAATACCATATTCTATATTAACTTATTCTCTTAATAATCTCCCAAATATTTTAATAACTTCTAAACATATCTTAGGTGAAACACTATCCTAACTCTTTTAAATCTCTATTATCAAAAGAAACTACTAAAACTATGATGTATTAAGTTATAATCTCAAGTGAAAATGAGTTTTAAGGTTATTTTTCATAACCAAAATCCATCTCTATCATATTATTTTTCCTCCCTTATTCATTATATTTCTCAAATAATAGGGGATGAGATATAAATTCATCAAAATATGATACTAAATTAAAACAATTAATCAAAATAATGATAAATAATTCATAATAAATAAAAATATATCTATACTTGAACCTTTTAAGGGTTTTTTGGGACATCTCAATTTCAAAAAGTAGTGTAATAGAATCACAATATAAAATAAAAAACATTAAAACCAGAATACCTCATTATCTATGATTTAATATTTTCTAATAGTGTGTTTGATTGAGTTATCTCAATGGTAAAAAATTGGTTCCATCCTCTAAAGTCATCCCTTGGCTCTCTGGAATCATCAAATTCTTTAATAGGACCCCTTCTCCATATATGTGTTCTAGAACCTTCTCCTCAAGTGTAAGTGAAAATAAGATAAATTATAGACTTTATGCTTCATTAATAATCACCAATATATATTAATATGGTACTATAAATCACTTAAATAGATCTACATAATTAAATAAATGATCCACTTCAAGTTATAACCTTTCATGCATTATGAAGTAGCTAAAACCTTTGGATTTCCATCATTTTAACTCTTTAAAATAGTGGCCTCCATAAAAATTTATTATTAAACTTCGTTAACAATAAATAATATATTTATATATCATATCATGGTGTTTCAATAATCCAAATAAGAATTATAATCATTATAAGAGAGTTTTCTAAATGATATCATGTGTTATTCAAAATATACACTCTAACATAGTTTCAATAACTATGATCAAATACAAACCATGTGGTGGTGGACCTTGTTATATCTTGGTTTATTATTTAGTGAATAAATCCTATAATCGCTCTATTATCACTTCCTTTCATTTTTTAAAGGGCATCGGGTGGTGGATGTTCCAGACATATAGCATAGATGGCACCCAAGTCTAGGTTCCTAAGTTAATGAACCCAACTTCATGCGCTCAGCTACCATGCCCAATTCCATGGTCCTAGATGCTTAACCCATCTCATTTATGTGCTCTGAATTCCCTAATATAGTATTATCATTATGCCTCTCCATTGATCCCATATTGTATGCCCTAGTCACCTATATGAACTACCTTAACACCAAGCCTTCATGCACCCTGGTCCCCCAATTTTCCTATAAATGGACCCCCATGGGTCTCATTGCACACAAGTTGGAACCTTTTGGAGAAGAGTAATAGTCACTTGAAGATATCAATTCCCAATACCTTCCTTCCCCATTTAGGTGTATTATTATGCCTAAACTAATTGTAAATAACTGATAAATGAGGGTAATAATGTTACTTGAAGATCTAAAACATTAAAAATATGAGTGAACACTTCACCCCTAGTTTTCCAAAATTATGATTATGGAATTCACATCAGATGGAACACTAGGGTGTCACTCACTAAGTTTGGGCCTTTATGCCTCTTCTACAAGGATAACCCTCACCTAGGTCTCCAAAATTTGGGTTCCATATTCATGCTATATTTCAACTTAGGGAAACTTCAACCTACCCTACAACTAGGAAACCATGTTTTCCCTATATTTCTATTGAGAAAATACTTTACCCCGCCCAGTAACTTTGCCTCTATATACAACCTATACTTTCACTTTAATGAAACTCTACCCTACCCTATAATTAGGGTTCTATATTCACCCTACATGGTTAAAATATAGAACCCTCGTCTAGGTCTCCTTACTAGGTTGATATATTATCAAGCCCCTACACATAGGTGACCACTTCACCCAAGCCACATTACTAGTGTGAAACTTCACCCTGATCCCCCACCAGGGTGATACTTTTCTTTAGTCTTCCACTTGAGCTCTCTATTTAACCCAATACCTTATTTGGTTTCCCCATTCACCATATTTTTTATTTAAAGTGATACTTCACCCATGAGTCCTTATTAAAGCACCATTTTATTGATCTATTGTGCCAACCCAATATAAATTTCTCTAGGGAACATTGTTCACTCAGATATCAAATGGATTAATAATATTTCACAAAAGGCCTTATAAACACCAAATATCCTATAACAACTCACTACCATATGGTTTTCTTGAAGGCCTCCTAAATTACACGATCAGGTTGTGCACACCAACATGTACCATATCAATCTTATATTCCCTTGATAATGTCCATATCCCACTTATCCTCCCTAACTAACAGTACCCTCAGGTGGTTTAAAATCATGTAAGTCATTGATAATGAGGTTCATTTTATTAGAAAATTATCCAAACCTTCCCTAGATCAGGATTCTGATATTGGTCATCATAGTATCGATTTGTCCAAACTCATCAACTCAATAAGTCATGCATGAACCTCCTCACTAGGTGTATGTCATGTCCATATTCCCCTTGATGATTTCATTACTATGACTCATAAATGAGCTAAGTGAATCCACAATGTGTAATCTTGTACTCTTCCTCATGGGGCCATATCCTCCATGCATCGAGTCATCCTTCCTGGTCGAAATCCTTAACTGTTATGAAGAAGAAAGACAAAAGGGAGGCATATGCCTAAGCCTTGCATGTATCCAACCTGTTCCCAAGTATATCCAAGGCCTCAACCCTCATTTTAATCCCTAATAAAACCCTCATTTTTGAACTCATCTCAAATATCCTTCATTGATCCATATGTATCTGGGCCACCCACACATAATCCCCAACTCATCATCACAATTCCTCATCCCTCATTAAATCATCCTCTAGAGTCTATATACTCAATGATAAATCACCTTCACTGAGCCATATTTCTCACGAAACCATATTCAATGGCTCATCCATGTATAATCCCCAATCAATCCTCTATTGTTTCCTCTTTCACAACATAGAAATCCTAGTTTTATAATATAAAACAATATGATAATTTCCTTATCGTATGATATTAAACAACATGTTATAGTCCTATCACATGTCCATAAACTATGCAACTCAAACTGCATAGACTTTGATTCATACTAACAAGGATATATGGGATCTCTCATCAATGTTCAAACCCATTATCTAAGGCCATATGTTCCCTTGTTTGTACTCCTTGAGAAACCCATCTTTATATAAGGTACATATTCTCTACGAGATGTACCTTCCCAAATGGGTCATATTCCATACAAGTAATACTTCTCAAAGGAATATATTCCTTGAGTGAAATATATATCCTCTCCTATATTGTTACTAACAATTAGGATGAACCAAAAAATAGTGCTCATGTATAAGTCCAACATTGGTCATTGTGAAGACACTTTCACCTCATAGGCCACTTTTTATAATGTTAAACTACTTGGAAACTGTCATGGGTTCATAATCATAAAAGTAATCAAAATTTTCTACACCACATGAACTTAAAAGGTAGGATGTTTCCTACTATGTGTCCCTAAACTATGTGGGTTTATATTCCCTTCATAGAGATAAATAAGAATCCCTTTTTAGTGGCCTGATCCCTACTACACAACATAAATAGAAAACAATTTCTTATCTCAAATATTCTGATCCTATGATTTCAATAATGGCTTAGTAGTTATGTCCATCTCTATTATCCCCTCCCTAAAGGACCCCAGGACACCCTGAGAGGGGAGGGGTGAATCAGGGTGACAACTTTTTCTTTTAATGTGATGGATCTTGTTCCCACATTGGTAGGAACTTGTTGAACCTATATGATGAATCTGATCAGAAAGCAAACATTCACATGCACAGAGAATACACAGCACTTTTTACTTGGTTCATCACTAAGGGCTACATCCAAGAAGCATACGCCGATAAGTTTTCGGTCATACCAAATTCTACTAATCTTCACTAGTTGTGGATTACAAAGGTTTGGGGATAGTCACTATATCCCAGGCTCACTGTCTTTACAAAGGTTCAGGGATAGCTCACTGCTTCCCTCGGGTCACTCCCGTTGACTCCCCCTGGCTCACTTCCCTCGGTGAAGTCACACTCAGTTTATAGACATGAAGGTCTCTTCATCATTGCATAAGAATGCATCATCTGTTGTTTGTAGATGCTCTATTGAAGTCCATCTCTCACCAGAAGATGAATATCACTTTTCTCTAAGGGTACCGGGTGATCCTCCAGCTTTCGTGTAGCTTCAAAAGGAAAGATTTACTTTAACAACCCTGGTGCGCTTCTCTAAGCCCAGCACGCAAGTTTCAAGAATGGCGTGCAAGTCACTTGCGCGGTACAAACTTGGCGTGCAGGTGACTCCAAACCACTTGCATGACACTACCTCTTTTAACTCCAAACTTGCGTGACTCAGCACCTCTAAATCCCAAACCACTTTGGACGCGCAGCCAACAACCGGCGTGCAACCTCTACTTGCGCGACCCAACAACCACTTGAGCGACTCAACCACTTGGGCGAAGAGAGCTCAAAAAAAACTGTAATTCTTGATCTTCATTACAAATGAGGAGGGGGTTCTCTATTTATAGGCAAACTGGACCCCCTGTGCGGTGGCGCGCAAGTCTTCCCTCGGCGCGCAAGTTCCAGCGCGCAGCTCATCCTCCCTAGCCTCTGTCGTGCTACTCACTTGCGCGACCACACTGATACTTGCACGAACTTATTTCCTTTTCCATATTTTGAAGTTATAATCTTGAAAAACAATAGGCGCGCAAGTTTCCAATCCTCCTAGGTATCGACGTGCAAGTCTCTTCACGACGCACAGGTCACTTGTGCGACCAGCCCAAAACTTGCACGGCCCTTATCCATTTGCCATTTTCCCATGTTCTGATCTTGAAAAACATATAGCGCGCAAGTTTCCTCTCCTTCAAGTATATGGCGTGCAAGTCTCTTTGACAAAAACACTTTTCTCCATTTTTCTATTTTCAGGCCCAAATATTTGTCAAACACTGGGAAATGGCGCCACCTTCAATACCGTTGTCTTCTTGAACTGTATGATCTCTTTACTGGTACACATTCTGAACTTCCACAGAGGATTGACAAAAAACACAAACCATACTTCAAATCATTCATAGAAGACCATGGTTCCAACACTCCCCCCTTCATAGGGTGGTAAGGAACCCTATGATGTTCCACATTCAACTCGCCCTAATCTCTTTTCCCCGTTCACTCTTCCCACATCCCCCCTTTATTTTCCTAAAGGTCCCCTTACTCTACAATGGGATCCCAAAGCATCTTCTATCCCTTTTATAGTTCTCTAAATCATCTTCAATTATCCACTATTATATAGTGTATCATTTTAGTAAGGGGAATCCATCAGTGGATTCCTTCGACAGAATCATCAATGTATCCTAGGGATTGAAGAATCGTGAAACTGTAGGGTTATTGGATTATTTCCACATTATGATTTTATTTTCTAATAAGGAAGGGTTATCTCTTTCTTAGTCTCAAGATAATTTGTGTGCCAAAAACATTCGCTTGTCCCTATTTAGATAGTCCTACCATTTCCACATGAACCAGTAACCCTTGACCATGGCCATATAGTTTAGTTTCTATGGTTTTCTTCTTCCCTTTCAAAATATATCTATTCATCGTATGCTTGAAAATCTAGTTGGATACTTTTCGAGTCTTGATAGTATATCTAAGATCCTAAGACACACTATTTAACCACACATTTGTTTTTAAATTTATGTTTTAAAGGATCTAGTTGAATTTTTTTTATTGATGTTGAGGAAGAGTTGTGATGTCTTCAATAGGTTCATTTGGAGTCTTGGATCAAGTTATATTCTTATTTCTTTTTATTAGGATACTATCATTGGGATGTTGATATAGTATCATGAATAAGGTTCCTATTATTTAATTTGATCCTTGAAATGTACTTAGATTTAATCTTGATGCTTTCAGGTAGTGTGTCACTCCCTGCAATCCTAGCCAGTTTTCCATTTAAGTTGTTGATGAGACTTCATCCTCAAAGGTAGGGTCACAATTGGGTGAGAGGTCCCTATCTTTGAGTTTGTCTTATACTTATAATAGGAATTTAACATAATTTTTAGATTATTTGTTTCCATGAATAATTTTTCAGTCCTTGAGAATGAATGATCATCCTATCCTTGGAACTTAGTTACATTCTCGGTATGTTGTTATAGGACATAATGATCAAGTGATCTCTTTGATGTTTATTAAGGTGAATGAGGATTGGATAGAGGTTCCAGTTCAGGTGATCACTCTATCCTCATAGGTTGAGTCAATAGTATAAGAGAACAGTGTATAAATTAATCTATAGAATAGGTTCAAACCCTTAAGTGAAGATTCTTTGGGTATCCAAGAATGTGAGGGATGGAAAATGGTTATGTATAAGTGGAAAAACAAATAAACCCATGGTAAACACCAGAATCAAGGGACTAGGGAGTATTGAAAAGGATCTAAGACCAATAAATTGTCTATTAATGGGGTATATTCTTCATTATCTTTTAACTATGAAGAAAAAAGAAAGGTTTTTGATTTCTTTTACTCAATTGTGAGGAATATGAAGAAGGGTGGTATTGAATCTGGGGAATATCGTATTAACAAAGGGAAAAAACCAAAACTAAAAAAGATTATTCCAACTTACCAAAACCAATTAATACTATATTTGTGGGTAGATTCAATGGTTAAAAGGGGAAAGGTAGAGGATAAACCTTGGTTAAGGAATCCATAGGCCAATAATTTCTTAAAATTGATGTTGGAACATAAAGATAAGAGGAAGATATCAATGAATTAGGGGAAAGGATGAAAGTGGGTATATGTTTGAACATTCAACTTTATCTAAAATATGGAAGGGGAGTATGAAGGTGAAAATAATAAGAGGTTGAAGCCACTCCTATATTAGACTTGGTTTTTAATTCCAAGGATGATATAGTGGAAGAAAATTTTTCCATCAATTTCTCTCTATAGGACATCAACAAAATATATGAGAGGGAGATTCATATAAATACTAATGAGGAATAAGAGAATTGGATCATCACCCGAGATCTAATATCGATTAATGGTTTAAATTAACAAAAGATGAATTTGTATAAATATCTCCAGGTTTGGGGTATGATTGAATCCTTATTTGAGGATCTCATTCAATAACCATACCTGAGGAAATTTTACATTAACTGGGGCTTACACAGCATGCATGGTACTAACAAGTTAATTTTTTTTTGGAATAGATTGGTGTCATCCTTTACTATTTAACCTCATTGGTGTTATTTGTTTGATTGGATTCCCATTACACCCTTAAAAATGAATTTTTCTTGAAAATGAGAAAATGGAACTGTAAGAAAACATATATTTCCCTCTTGGATGGAAATAAAATCTTCAGTAACCAACTATTTGTATTTATAACATAGCATCACAAATTGGTAAAATAAATATAGATAACCTTTGATATATATATATATGTACATGTAATCACATAGTTTTTATCAAATCATTGGCATTGTGGTAACTATTCTAGCCATGGTATTTGGGAAATATTCATGAAAATATCTTAGATTTATAAGAGATTCTTAGAGTATAAAATAATTCCCCCTCAAAAGGGTTTGAATTAGATCAACCTCCCATCATCTTGACCAATGTGTATTCTAAGGTGGTGATTTTAATGTCTCAATGAACATATACCTTGGGAAAGAGGGTCTATTTTGACTCAAAATGTAACTATAAGGGATCATACTAGAAACAAAATGGTTAATCCAACATGGAATTTTACCCATGAAAATGATTTATTTACTATGCTTTTCTTGTGATATTTCATTGAACGATTTATTGTTTGTAGTTGTTAGTCCTTTTAAGACTCTCAATATATTCTAGAACTCTTATGATACCTCTATTAAATATAAAAAAAATGAAATTTTATATCTTATTATCATTTTATACTATCTTTCAAGATAGACTGGTGATTATTGTGGTGCCTCTCAGGATACTTCTCAATATCCAAGGTTCCCCAAGTATGCTCCATAACGGAAACGACCTAGATGACTCAGAGAGTGATATCATCAAATCATTTTCTATAATAGAAAATGAAAATGTTTAGATTATGGATTACTAAATCAATGGTATTATCCCCACTCTAGAGTTATCCTGGGAGAGTTTCCAAGTAACCAAACCTCATGCATCACCTTATCAATAGATGACTGCAACAAAGCTAGTGGTGTTTATTTCCACCTTAGACCACTTTCGGAGTTTATCCACTAAGTGAGATAATTTATGACTCCCTTATCAAATAATGATAGAGAAATTGGTAAAAACAACATCACCACATTCTAGAAATCACCTAGGATTTCTCATATAGACCATCATTGTCACCAAAGTTGTGTTGACCCTAATCCTAATGAATCATCTAGGGAGAACTTCTTAGACATCCTATCCTTGTTTACTCAGTCCCAGGCCCCTAGGAGGAAGTACAACTAGGTTAATTAGGTCATCAAACTAAATTATAATCCCTATATCCATGTTCTCACTGAAGGATCTAGTCAATATACACTAACATACACTAAAGAGTAAAATATATTTATACTGATGCTCAACAAACCTATCATCATATTATGGAAATATCATAAAAAGTGTGTCGACAAATTTTGATGAATATTAGGGAGATATATCATATCCCCACTATAATAGATAAATAATGATAGCATGTTCTAATAGAAAATTGAAAACTGGAGTGGGTTCATATCCCAATTCCCACTATAGAGTAGACCTATATTCTAATTCCTATTGAAGAATCTCGTCAAAAAAAATCTGATGGAAATCAAAGGGTTATATTATATACCTTCTTGTTTCTTGAATATATATTAGTATATCCTAGAAGTAACAATAGAGGGTAACTATTTGAATGGTCCCACAAAAAAATATGGGTAGTCCTATATTTCTACTCCAATTATCAGATGAGCTCAATTGGAAAACCTGGAGACAACTCAAGAGTAGTCCCATATTCCTGCTCCCATTCTAAAGGATTATCATCATTTGCTAGAGAAGAATGAAAATATAGATTTTTCCCATATTCCCATTCCAACTAGAGTTCACCAGAATGTCTTGGTATTCACTTTAGTGTAGGATCATATCCTTGTTCAGACCCTATAATCTCATCAACATATTCCACCAATCACCCAAGAGTGGACACATATCCCCACTAATTATAAATTAGATCAATAACATGTTCTAACAATAATATAATACCAATAACATATCCATTCCCATGTATATAAATCCTATTGGCATATTCCTATGTCACCCATCAAGGATCAGGGAAATAATCTTTCCCTCACACATGAATCTTGTCAACATATTTTGATAATGGTTTAAGACCATAGAAAAACTCATATCCCCATACCCAAAACATGTGCATCGAAGACCAACATATTTCAACAATTTTCTAAGAGAGCCATCGATATACTTTGAAGATATAAATGTTCACCTAGTAAGGATTCTATGTACAAAATTTGTTACCCATATTATGTTACTCCAATCCTGATCAAGGTCTAACCTTGATCTCCTGGATAAAAAGTTCCAACAAGTCTCATTAGAAGCATCATATAACCCAAAATCAGTCTCATATTCCTTCCCTAATTAACACTAACATTAATGAGGCCCGTCGACACATTTCAATTATTGATAAAGAATTCATTTACTCCTCATCATCTTGAAAAAGTAGTAGGGGCACAGAGGCCTCCCCAGGTAGAAAAAATCAGCAACTCTAAAGGTCCTCCATAGAGTCTGAGCCACATAGGTCCTCCTCATAGTAATATAAAAATCAACTATAGAATTTCTCCCCATATTACAATCTATATTGGTCCTCACCATGGTATAAATATAAACAAGTAATAATGTCCTACCCTTTTCAGCATATTTCTCATTATAGAGTTCCTCCCCATAATTACATTTCTTCTCAGCATGAATGTCATCCTCATGTCAACACAACTTTGAAATTATCCCCATATTGAGAAGAACTAGAGAGTTTGAGGATGAATAACCCAAGTTCCTCATTACTAGTTGGTGACAACTTATTCCATCCAAAAGATAGTCCAAGGAAGATGACATTTTCCACATCTCCCCTAGATCATTTACCCTTTGATATAACTAAGGAGTTATTAAATGACCATGACTCCCTTTAAAAAGTAGATAAGAAAATAAAACTGTAGTAAAATTATACTGAGGAATCCCGCTTTGAGTATGTATAAAATATTATGGTCATGTGGAAAGAAATGGTCAAAGGTAACATGCTAGTCATGTTTTGGCCCTCAATAACCCCTAAATACAACATTCTAGAGATACCACAAGAATAATACATACCATATTAGTTTTAGAACCCATGGGTGACTCTCCACCATCTTAAGGAAAAACATTTTCCATATGAATAATATGTTAACCACATTAATGTGATGAGGGGGATCTATCATTAGGTTGATTTCTCTACCTTATAAATGGTTTAAAATAATATAGAGATAAAGTAGTGAAATGACCTCCAATAGTCTTACCTCAACATCATGAAGTAACTCTACAAGATAATTATGGTTTCTACACTTAATATCCATATCAAGAGTTGGTGAGAGTGTGAGGATCTACACTTTATACCACTTGTTGGTCAACCTGGTTTAATAGGGAGAACAACATGAAAAGTCAATGCCTTAGGTTAAGACTCAATTCTAGACCCTGTATATTCTAGTTGGTCTATCCAATGAAAAATCTCCTTTCCCAAATCCCATAAATTAAATATTTTTTAATATAAAACCATTGAAAGACTCCTGTATGAGGCTACTAAGAAGGTCAATTAGGCTTCCCATTTGAGGAAATCCAAGATTTTAGTCGTGGGGTAACCTTCAATTTTAAGAATATATCACCTTTAAAGGGATCTATATCTATACCATGGTTGAGTAAAGGCCTAAAAATCAATACATACTTTATCAACATTGCCCCCACAGTAGTATAATAGCAACCCCAACCCACTTGAGTGGTGAAAGTTTTACTACCACCACCACCCCTACGATTATCAAGGAAAGAACTCCAATATGTTATTATATAAGAAAAAAAGTCAACCCAATACCAAAATATTTGGGTCATTTATATTATATCCACCTTCCCCATTAAGAAAATTGATATTCTTAATATTGGGTTCAACTCCACTAGAAGCACCCTCACAGTTCCTACCCTTGTGAAATATGTTTTTATCATTAGGATAGCACTTGGTGAAAGTTAATGGAGATTCTCTAAAATTTTACATCCATAAAAGAGTGTAGATATACACTCATAGGAGTAAAAATAAAAAATGTTCCACCAAAAAGGAAATATGATCAAAATGCACCCCTTGTTGGATATTCCAAGGGTGGGAAATCCCCTTACTACTCTAAGTAAGACGAGGAAATGATTCATATTGCACATTATTCATCAGTAAAAATCATTGTAATTGGAATCCCAAATAACCTCGACCATTACCCTAAAATGGATATATTTGAAGAAGATATGTCTACCTAATATATAGTCTACATAGATGGAGAAGGTGTGAGAACATGGAACTAGAGGCAATTATAGAATCTAGTAGATCTTCCTAATACTTAGATACCACCATTATGGTGTGCTTATCCTAATAAGAAATGGAATAGTGTGGCTATACCCTCATCCCATACTCCAATTGATGATTTTAAATATCTTACCATAAAGGAAACTTTATCCCTATATAAAGTTGAGATGGAAGAATTGAATAGGTTCATTAATGAACAACTCCGAGGAAATATTCATACCAAGTAAAATTATACAGAAAAGGATAATGTATATCCTATGGTTTAATGGGATGAAACTTCTCAACTAGTAAGAGTAGATTATATCCACCCGACCATGTCTAGGTCCAAACCAACAATTTATATCAGTCTAGTGACTAAAGAGCATCAGGAATTTTCTTTATTAGGTCCACCGACCCTATTTAAAGAAAGATACCCAAGGATGGTTTGAACTGGATATCAATAGTCAGCACTGGTGATCTGAACATATCATGATTCCTCCATAACTCCTACCAGAGAATCATCTTAGGTGTCATTGCCACTAAAACCTCTTAATTTGAATGATTACCTTCTTACTTTAATATAATATATAGATGGTTACCACATTCTAGTAAAACCATATAGAAATAATTACCCGAATTGGGTGGCTTCCACACATCCCCTTATTAATTTTTAGAATCTCAAATTCTCCATCTTCAACAAAATTAAAGACCCAAAGTAGAATGTGACACACTTCAAGTCTCGATGTGGTCCTATGATGGGAACATTGGAATAATAATAAGACAAAAATTTATGAAGATTTAACCAAACCTTTTAAAGACCATCACTTTTCTAGTATAATGATATATTGATAGGTTTTTTTGGTAATTGTAAAGATTTAAGGAGGTTGTTACATTACCAATTTAGTTCCATGTTAAATAAATTATATATCCTCAGCATCTCCAATTTTAAATAGTGAAAAAACATAAGGGCGATGGATTTCATCACTAGGTGGAATGGACTTACCTACTCCATAAATATGTGGATTACTTAGGAGAAGGTATTGGAGCTATAAATAGAGAATATCTATAATGAACTAAAAATTCATTTTATTCCAATGAGGTACCCTAATGGTTTAGGAGAGTTTTGTTCATTCACATAGTTCTTGGAGGGTGTAATATGATTATTCAAGGCCAAGTCTCTGTTGGAATCATCCTCATAAGGAAAGAAGTCTAGAATAGTAGAAATTATAACAGTCACACTCAATATTAAACCAACCCTAGATAAGGCTCCTAATCCCATGAAATATCACATGGTACCTCCTTATATATGACATAATAAGACGCAAAAACCTTTTTAGGATGGAAGGAGGGATCAACCTAGAAAGATATTTGAGGATTAGATTAATAGTTACTATTCATTTTGAAGAAATCCAGATTCTGGGTAATTTATTTCTGAAATGGAGAATAATATTCCCAAATTATCATTGGATATGAATCCTAATGAAGTGGTAGAAAAAATTCCCCTAATTACTAACCCTTCCAACAAATATTGGGGTAAAATATCCAAGACTACTTCATTTTCAAGTATATAATCCAGAATATGGTTGATTTCAAGAAGTTTATGTTTAGAAAACCCCTAGAACTTCTAACCCATATTTATTATACCCTTCTAGAATAGAAAAAAGAGTGGTAGGAAGTTCTAAAAATTCATACATATAAATTCAATGATTTTTTTACCAAAAAATAAGTCAATAGAGTGAATTCCATACTCAATGTATAACTAAATTATCCATTTGTAACCTCATCACCCCCTAATATATCATGGATGAAACCTTATTCTAAGATATGGAACAATCATCACTAGTTAAAGAAGATATAGGAGGAGGAGTCTTTATAAACACCTAATATGGTTAATAATCTCTCATACTTATTACCTCCATTACTTATAGGATGGGAACCATCCCACTAAACAATACCATGGGTTCCTCCTTGTCAAAAAAATCATTTTTAGACAAGGAATATCAATATAGTTCAATAAACACCATCCAAATAAAATACCCACTCTCAATAAAAGATGATGAGATTTAGGAAACTGAAATCCCCATCCATAATAGGGGATGAGGTTGTAGAGGTTGAGGAGGTCATGGAATATGAGTTCGAAATAGACCCCAACATTGGGTAAATTTTTTTTTGAGGCCATATACACCATAAAATCTAAATGTTAATCCCTCCAATAAGCCTAATATAAACAGAGATCTAATCATGAATCATTCAGGGCTTTCTTGAACCCCAAAATACTGGAGGACTGGCATGTAATATGTAATTGTCCATCCAACATTAGTCTGTGGTAAGGCTAGATCAACTCAACCCATAGACCATGAAATGAACCATATTCTAATCAAGGAAGGGAGTCACTAGCATAGTAAACATCAGACTACAAACCCCAATTCAAGGAACTATCTCAAGATAAGAATCATAGAAAATTAAACTAGAAGCATGATATTCAAAAGCATATGGGAATTTTTTTGTCTAATATTTTTATATTAGATGCTCTTCACCTCTTCTAAAAACTTAGGGAATCCCCCATTAAGTCCCTTTAAAGTACTCAAGAGTTCAAAATTGGTGTTTTTGTAGCTAATTTGTATCTTGTAGAGACTAGACGTATTGAATATCACATGGTCATTTTATTTATGGAAAAATATTGGGAAGTAGCCATTCTTAGGAACATTAAAACCATATATATATCTAAAATTCTAGGTGATATCGAATTCCATAAATTCTTGATTGATAATTGATATGGAATCAATCTCATACCAGTTCATACCTTGTTACGCCTAGGTTATAGTGATTTATACTTAACTCTATCCAACCTGAAAATTTAGAGATATGAAAAGAGTGAGAAAAATCCAATTGGGAGGATCAAACTCATAGTCAAGTTTGGGGATCTCATATTAGGCTCTAAATTCATGGTGTTTCACCAAAACACCACCTTTAATGTTTTTATAAGAATTTTTTGGCTCTATAAACTTATGTTGGTACTATATTTATACTATTAGTGCATCAAATACTCTATTAATGAACTATTCTATGTGTTCTATGATGAAAATTAACCATTTAATTCAAATGATACCAAATATATAGACATACGGTTTTACAGATGGGAGGTGAAGAAACTGATAGTCAATGGTGCCATCCAAAAAAATGCCCCCATCGGCCTAGAGATTGATCTTATTAACTCATGGGGTGAATTCAACAAATATTATGTGTTTATAATAAAATAAATTGAAAAAAAAGACTCCAAATCAAGGATGTTATTAGTAATATGAGTTATATTTAACAATAATTCAAAGCACTTGACCACTTTTTTTTATATACTATTCATGTGAATGTCCTTATGTAGAAACTGAAACCAAATAAAGGAAATACTTGTTCACTAACAATGCATATCAACTTTCTTACAAATCACCTATACCACCGTGCAGGTTTGACTGACCTTCTGTATTACCCAACATAGCCAATATTCTTCAACTAAGTGGATATGAATCTAAAAGGAAGGAGGAAAGCATGGGTCTTAGGCACATTTTCCCTCCTCATAATGACATAGATTGTGTCTATCTAATAAGACCAT
The DNA here is from genome assembly GCA_963277665.1 of Viscum album. Classification (NCBI taxonomy): domain Eukaryota; kingdom Viridiplantae; phylum Streptophyta; class Magnoliopsida; order Santalales; family Viscaceae; genus Viscum; species Viscum album. The sequence continues at coordinate 308,917,400 of OY728166.1, forward strand.
GTAGAAGAGATATATTATCTTGGAAATGATAAAAATAACCCCAATAATAATTTCCTCATGTCATCTACTATATCTATAAACATCGGAACATCATCTTCCCTGGATCATAGTGAGGGGAAGGTGGAAATATTCGGAATTCCCTTGAATCATATAAAAAATCTAAATACACATAATCTTTATGTATAGAAGATAAATATTTCCATGTATTTTCTTATAGATCCCAAAATAACCTATATCCTTCTAATTTTGGTAATGGTGTGGTAAAAGATGAGGGAAAAGAGGACCTCAAAGATTCCCTCCATCATTTGAGGAAGGTGTTTCCACTACCATAAACAAACTCAAATAGGTGAATTTAGTTTTAGAGTAGTATATTTAAACTACATTGATAAGTTATTGGATATTACTTAAATAACATGAGATATATATCTCATTCCTTAACAAACATTAGGATTTATTTTCATATAACATTATGGAGATTCCTGGTTTGGATCCTGATGTGGCTACACATCGTTTTATGGTGTCAGAAAACCATCATTACTTTATACAAGAATCCAAGAAGATGCATCTGACTCATAATACCAAGGTATAAGTTGATGTTACAAATATTATAAAAGAAAAAATAATTTGGTAAGTTCAATATCCAAAATGGATTTCTATTATTTTCCCCATTAAGAGAAGAATGAGTAAATTTGAGTTTGTATTTATTTTAGGGATCTCAACCATCACTACCCAAATGATGAATTCTCATCCTTGATCAAAGAATTATTGATTTATGTTACTATTGGTTTCAAGGACCTCTTCTTTATGCCTCGATATTTAGGATATAATCATATTTGGATGACCCTATATGTTGAGGATTCTACTGTCTTTAGGGATCCCCAAGGGGTATACTGCTACCAAATAATCCCATTTTTCATGAATAATGTTGATACTATATACCAATGTTCCATGAAACTTTTATTTAAGCTCTTTCTTGGGAAGATAGAATAATTATATGATGATGATTTTTTGGTTAGATCTCAACAGTTCTGCAATCATCTTTCTGGTCTTAAAGAAGTTTTCAATAATTTTTCACAACATAGTCTAAAGACTAACCCCTAAAATGTACTTTTGAGGTAACATTATAAAATTTTCTTGGTTTTTTGGTACACCATTATGGTATCAAAGTTGATCCTAATAAGGCCAGGGAAATCCTTGATATTCCACCATCTCATATTCTCAAATAACTAAGGGAACTACAAGTTCATCTTTACTATATCATATGATCCATCACCAATCTCACTTGTATCTATTTTTTCATCTTGAAATTGATGATGGTGGGAGTAACTTATTAGTGGAATGAATATTTTTAATAAACTTTTGATGATATCAAGTAGTAAATTTTTCACCTACTAGTATTGATATCACTCATGAAAGGGAAGCCCATCATCCTTTATTTGTCAACCCTAGAGAAATCACTTAATTAAACCCTTACCCATAAAAATGATGTAGGAAATGAGAACATTATCTACTATCTTATAAGAACCATGTTTTACACTAAGACTTGATATATCAATATTTATAAGAACTTCCTAGCATTAATTTTCATGGTTTGGATTCTAAGACACTTCATGCAGCATCATGAGGCCTATCTTATCACACATATAGATCTACTTAAATACTTTCTCATCCTACCAATATTGAGTGGGAATATATAAATATGGGTGTTCATTATGTTGTTGTTTGATATCTAATACATTTATCAAAAAGTGACCAAAGGAAAAGCATTGGCCAATTTCCTCACTACACACCTTATCCCAAAAAATTCATTAATGAATATAGACTTCCTCGATGAAGAGGTTTTATCTACCCATAACACACCCTAGATATGAGAAATGTACTTTTATGGTGCTTCTAGAAGCCATAAAATAAGAAGGATGGAAAAATAAAAGAATAAATGGGTTGTTATGGGGATTTTTATAGAAAACTAAATCTCATACACAAATTTTTACATGATTTTTAACAAAAAAAATCCATAAAACACAACCAATAAATCTATAATCCTTGTATATTTGGGAGATTAAATACATAAAACATCAACTTAAACATAAAACATGTAATATTTATTTAAATATCTATAATGTTCTCTTAAATTCCATTAATATTTTTTTACTGCATAGGATACCCTAGGGAAATGCATAAAAAAGGTTGAGCTATAAATCCTATTAAGGGAAAAACATGAAGTGTAACATAAGTGTCAAGAGGAATAACATGATATCATAAAATTGGGGATCAAATATAATCACATGTAATCATATCATAAAGGATAATATATCACAAGTCATGGAATCATAAAAATGTGGAAAAAAACATAAATCGTGAAATCATAATCATAATTAAAGGCTCATTGTCAAGACAACATAACATAATGTGATAGTCTAACTACTTGTTCACCATACACGGTATCTTATATGATGAAAACATTACCCAATGAATTGAGGGTTTTATAATTACAATCTCACCTTCCACATCATAATATGTACATGCATATTTATTTCATATAAGTAAATCATATATAAGGAATAAGCGTAAGAAAAAAACCATGAGTATAAAATGGGTTACAAAATAATGTCTTAAGGAATGAACAAATTATGCATCATAATGATTCATAATAAAAGAAAGGATTAAATCTTTTTTAGACGTTTATATTTGAATAAATAAGTATAGAACTTAAATATTGATTTTAAGTGAAGAAAAAGTAATAAGAAAGGAGTGGAGAAGTAGATATATAAATAAACCTCTTAAACGATGCTTTAAGAAATGAGTAAATAACCAAAGAGCACATGTAGTGTTTTCCTTAAAAATAGAAATGAACTATAATAATTTTCCATAAAATATTTATTATTTTTTAAAATAATGCAATTTAAAAAACTTTAAAATATTGACACATGAAAAGGAATAATGAATAGGAAAGTTCCATTTGATGGGGTTTTATTAAAAGAAGGAATTGAGAATAGAACTTTAAAATCTTGTATAACCCCACTAATGAAAGTAAAAATAAACTAGTTATATATATAAGACTAACTGAAAATTACTCTTTTATTATCAAAACACTTTTGTAGAGAAAGTGAATGAGAATAATAGAGATATAAAATGGATTATATAGAGAGAAAGAATAACCAAAAAATAAAATATAGTGGTTCATAAGTTACCTTACCTTAGGTTCTAACTCACTTAGTGCATGCATATAAATTCTTGAATAAACATCTTATGTTTATTAAATACTTGATTCAGAACCATTTTCATGTATATTTTATGTGTTATTTTTATTTTATGTTTCTTTATGATCATTTTATTATGATATTATGTTCATTTACACTATCCTAAGGATTTCTATTTCATGGTTCTAAGGTATCATCGATTTATTAGTGATTATGGATGTTCTTATAAAATTGGTTTATAACTCTAGAAGTGAAATGGTTTAGAGATGATATCTTTTCAAAATTATAAATTATTTAAATATAAAATAACCTTTAAGAAAAATAAATATTTATAAATTATAAATTTTAGAATTTGATAGATAGTTTATTTAGGTGGTTTTTCCAATCATAATGAACTGAATTGATTTTATTTAGTATTTATAATTACTTACCCATTCCAAAATATGCAATAAAATATAGTTTACCAATTAATATCATATTTAACTATACAATTATTATTATAATTATCCATAAAAGTGGTGGTGAAATATGATATACATCATCCATGGAGGCGGTGAACCAACCAAAATATGGCCGATGTTTCTATTTTAGAATAAATGAGATGAGGGTAAATAATGGTTATTCCATTAAAATAATAAAATTTCTATATATTTATGGTACTAATGTAATTATATTTGGATATATAGAATAGATTTATAGGTATAATAATAATATTGAAATCAAAAATAGTGATTAGGAGTTCCTACATTAATCCTTGGAACGACTCCATTACAAATTGGATTATACCATCAACATGTAGTATTTTTATGAGACTATAACCTATAAAATGTCTATAAGAGATTTTTGGAGTTATTTTGATAGAGTTTGGTCAATATAATAATATCATGGTGTAAGTATAAGTTGTGTAGTGAAGGGTGGTGTTTATAAGAGGGGAGAGGGGTGTTTTTGAATAAAATATACATTAGTTTATTATTTTTTCTCAAGATTACCAATAATGATGATTCTTATGAATATAAAAATAAATTTTTGCATGTTATACCAATATAATGGTTGATTATGAGATACCATGGACCCACACTCTTGGATTTTCTTCTAAAAATATATTCTTTACAAACTGGCTTTGATACCAAATGAATCAACCCAAACTTAACCATATATACTTACAGTGTAAATAAAAAAAATTACATCCCTTACATTCCCAATTCTATTAAGTTTTATAGTTTTAAATTATTATGGAATAATTTTAAAAAAAACCCATATATTTCCCATCAAATGGATATTTTTTCTATTAAACCAAGGATTCCTTATTTTATATTAATTCTTAAACATTTCCTAAAAATTTCTCCACACATGATACCCATCTAGACATATTATGTGTAATACACTTATTCATAACCTGGTTAAATAAAATCATAATAAGGGTGATCTCAAATTATTTATAAGGGGAATCATATCATGGAAGCTTTCAAACAATAAACAATCCCTGAATAATATGACTGGTATAAACAATAATAAAATAATTCCATACAAATAATATCATGAAATATATTAATAAATATCATAACAAAGTAAATAATCACATGGAAAATAATAACTAATTTTATAGTGATGTAAACTATAATACATGACATATTAACCTTATTTTTATGGTCTCATGTTGAGACATCATAGATTATTAAAACTTTTAAGGCCTCAGGATAAGGAATTATAAATAAGTGTTTAGGCGTACACAAAATAAACAAAAAAGTTCATCTCATGAGACCTAATATTTCATTGAGACGATATCTAATTCTAGACCCCACCCATCAGTAAAAAATATCAATACATTCATCATATGAAATGAATGAATCAATACAGTATATAATCAATATTCCATAGTAATCAATAAACATCCATATTGAAATAACATATGTATAGAATGTCAATAATTTCCCAGTCATAAAATGGAATAACATCCATGCCTCACCCTCCATCATATATACCATCCAACAACCATACATATTCATGTCACATAAATATTAAAACATTTGTAATCATGACATAATCAATCCATGATAAATAAATGGGTTTCATGAATATTTCCAAAAATCATGGTCATAAGTCATCCAAAAAAATAATTTAGATGGTATTATTAGAGTATATCCCCCATTAAATCATAATAAAAATAAAGGATGTTGATGTAGATGAAAAAAACTATAAGAAAATGAGTTACTTAACAATTTCGAATGATATCACATAAGAAGAGATCAAGAATTGGGTTGTTTGATACCGCAAGTTCAATCTCTCAAAATAAAAACATCTTAAGATAATTTTTAGGCTAATACATGAAACACAACTCTAAAGGATATATTTATTTTATATTTTTATAATAAAATAGAATCAAAATTATAAAAAGAATTTTTATGAAGATTTTGTAACATGGTTGAAAGAACAAACATATAAGCCACTTCAAATATCCATTTCAAGGTGATGAAAAGAGGATATTGAAAACCTAAAAATTAAATTAATTCTCAATATTAAAACCTTAAAAATAAATCAAGTTAAGGTTGAGAAATATGGAATGTAAGATATAAATATACATAAGTGGAATGATTTTCCTTTACTAATTTTTATTAAATTTTAACATTTATTTTCAAAATGAAAAATTAACAAAACAAAGAGAATGAAAATTAATTTGGAAAATCATGAAAACATAAAGAGGAAGTTTCAGTAAGAAAAATGATTATAAAATGAGGAAAATTTGTTCATGTAGAAAATTTTAAAAATTATATTCTTTAAATACATTTTTAAAGAAATTCAAAAATGACCAGTATGGAAAATTTCAAAAAGAGTCCTTTCAAAATTTTATAGATAAATTAAAAGTAAATATAAAATATCCTAAATAAATCATTGATTTTTTTATAAGAACATTCTTAAAAAATATATAAACAATATTGATATTAGAAGAAAGTTTCCCAAACACAAAGATGAGATAAGGTTGACGCCACTTACGAACATCCTTTCAAAAAAAAATTGAACCAAATAGAAGTGAGATTGTAAGAAAACTTGTAAACCATATAAATTAATAGAGTAGAAAATATAAATCCCTCATATAGTAATCAAACATAATGAATCTCAAAATTCAATGTGAAATTGAAAAAGAAATCCATACAAAAAAAGTAATCTATAAACTATAAATCCACAAGGGAGGAAAGGAAGCCTTAAATTCATCAAAAATGATAGTAAAAAATAAGGTAAACATTCAAAAAATTGATTTTGATTCATATAATAAAATATATGGAATTGAACAATAATACTTGAAATAAGTGGAAACTTGGAAAGGAACCCCTTACAAAGAATATAACATGTGGAGAAAATATCAAGAAATTGATTATGTTAAAGAAATATAAATCCATATAAAAAATTATAAATATAAAATTCATAAAACATAGCTTATAATTCAAATAATATTAAAATAACATAATAAATAAGGGAAATATATAACTAAATGAAAAGAAATTGAGTTAAGAATCCCCTTATAGGTTTTATAATATATTATTCAAAAGCATATGGAATAAAATCACACAGTAAAATTTTAAATCACATGAATAAAAGGTGATTTATTATAAAATAATTCAATGGATAATAAGCACGTCATGTTAAATAAGAAAAGGGGCATAATTATAAATATATCTCATGGAATGTAAATTGATATGGAAAACTCTTACCTTTGATTTCCGCTTGCTCAGATATACTTTAACATCCAATAAAATAAACTCACACTCATTAATAATTTTTAAAAACCTTATTCATAGGTATTAACTTTTATATTAATCTTTTATATTCATTTATTATATAGTTATTATTTATTTTTAGTTAATATTGATTATCGGTGTTAATGTTTTTAATCATTCCATGTCTGTTTTGATATAACAGTTTCAATCACCATTCCATGTTCATCAATTCATCATATCCAAAATAATCAAGGTATTTGAATTTAAGTTTCACAATAAGTTATGATGTTCCATGTTCATTTCATGGTAGCTTTGGGTATAGTTCTCCAATATAAAATCCATAATGTTCTTGGTTTGATAATTTTAAACAAATAAAAGGATATATATTAATTATTACAGTCAATTGGTTATATATTGTCTTTTTGAAAATCATTGAAGATGTTTTATATTTCCAAAGGGTGATTTTATTAGATATTTATGTATTCTTTTAAATATATTCATGTTTTGGAAGATGATTAAAATGGTTTAAATGATTTTATATAATGATGAAAGATAATGGTAATTTAACATAGAGTTTTCCATATTTTTTTGTGTGATTATAGATTTGGAAATATTTGGTGAATATAAGGAATTATATAGAGATGATCGTGAGAATGTTAGTGAATAAATACTTTCTCATTCTCAACTCTATAGAATGGTAGGTTTATTTAAGATGTAGAAGTTATAGAAATAGTTAGAGTTTTGATGTTATGTGAGTTTTGTAATCTATTTCAAAATTGGAGTATTTTGGTTGAAAATAGTAAGGAGGACCACATTGTAGTGGAAGGTATTTTAGTAAATAATTTTACCTATAATAAATTGTGAGGAGGAGTACATTGTATTAACCAGTGTTTCAATTGATTTAAAGTTTCATTTTCATAGAAGATCTAGAGATTCTAAAACAGCCAGAAATTCATCTCACTTGGACTTTTCAAAACATGGTGATGTTTTCTAAAAAAAATTGGAGTAAATAGTGACCATTCTAAAGTAGGGAATGATTTGTCTTGGTATTATCCCTATGAAAATGGTGAATCCCATAAATGGGTATTGTAAAACGTTTTATGGATTTACAAAATATATAAAATTCTTGTGAAAAAACAAGCAGCTAGAGAGAACCATGGCGTGGAGGTGAGTGTTTCAAGTGTTAGGTTTTTGGAGTCGATGTGCAACATGGTATTGAATGTTTTACAAGTTGTTTTTGAAGGATTTTTTGATTGTACCAAGAAGTTACATGGTTTTTTTTTAGCTCTCATATAATTTGTTGAGAGTTATTGATTGGATTTTAATGACTCTAATAGATTTATAAGGTGGATATCATCACATAGATGGATAGATGGATGAATTATATGAATTAGAAGTTGGTAGTTAATCATTCATTTGAATTTTGAATTTAAAATTCACAATTTTAGTGGATATAGAGGATATGGTTATGTAGATAAGGTGTTAGTGAGACACACAAATAAGAGAGGGAAATTTCATTAGATATCATACGAAGAACATATAAATTATATCAACCTGATCTTTTCACACAGAAATATTTCATCTATTTAGATGAAAATTCAATAAATAACAATATGATCCATTACATAACCCTAAAGGTTTAGATTATTTAGATATTAGATATATAATATTCTTATTTTATGAAATGTATTATCATATCTCATAAACATCTTCCCTCATAGGACTCTTCATAGGTATGCCCTGCTAAAAACTTTCTTCGTAACAATGGGAAAGGAAACAAAAGAAAATGGTGAGCTCAGATGCTCAGTAAGGGTAAAAATGGGAGATATCAATCGATGATCATATGAAGTCATAAGATGATAATAAGTGTGTGATATCATGAACATAACTTACAAAGTTCATACCTAATCTGAAAAAGATCAAAAACGTGAGTTATGGCATAAAACTTTATAATATCAAAAGAAATGAATCTTAAGAATTATAACTCATCATAAATCATTAATTAACCATAATTTCATGTAATAAATGTTTTTAGAACCATCATAAGTATAAAAACCATATCATATTCCAAGTTTAACTACCAATACCATTGAATCATGCATCAAAACCTATTTCTTATAGTGTATCAAGCATATCGTCTTGTTTCCCATAATAGATCAAACACTTCAGCTTGTATCCCGTAACTATCTCATGAGATATAATAAATTTCCCAATTAATTAGATGGAGTTATAGTTACAAACCATCACATAATGAAAAGCATATATATGAGTGCCAAAATATCATAAAACATTCATCATATCAAAACCCATGAAAAGAAATGGGATTCATAAACATTTCATCATAGCATAACCCATGGAAATAGGATTCATAAACATAATTCATCTTAATCATAATTCATACAAATAAATAATAAGGATGGTATCCTTGGATTACCACCCTAGTAAAGAATAATTATAATCAAGGATTGTTTTCTTTGATGAATAGAGATATGATTAAAATATCATTAAAACATTATTGAGTAAAATACCCTTTCAAATTTAAAAATCACTTTTCAAAATCTAAAAAATGTGTATGTAATAAAGAAACTATTTTCATTGAAAACAACCTTGTAAAAATGTAATTTAAGCATAAAATCATTGAGGCGTCATGATGGAGGTAAATTTTGTTCATTTCGTATAAGTTAAAAAAATATATTTCTTTCTCATTTTTTTATAAAAAGTCAAAAAGAACTTCATTCAGAAAACGACACGAAGATTACTTGTAAAAAATTCGTAAAAAGTAAATTTAGAGTAAAAAATTTCTTTAGAAATCATAGGATAATATTAAAATCATTCTTGAAAACCTTTTTAGGATATATTGATATGGAAGAAAATGGATTTTAGACCAAAGAAAGAAATAAATTTGATTTCCCTTAAAAAACTCGTGTTCTCCTAAATAATTAAAGTGGGGAAAATTAAATGAAAACATATAAAATCAAGAAATTAACAGTAGATAATAAAATGAAACGTATTCATCAAATAATAATCATATAATTTCCTTAATTTAAATTCAATTATAAAACAATCCCGATTAAAATAGGATTGAAGCATAAATCCTTTACTGCTTTGGTAACATTTGAATCGCCAGTCCCATGAAAGAAATAAATTTAAATGAATATGTAAATTACTATAAAATTTAAAATAAGTATCATAGAATAAATTAATTTCCAAGATATAAACCACATAAAATAAACAAGTAGTGAATATGGCATGTGTCCAATAGAAATAAAAATGTGATAAAAATCCCTTACCTTAAGTCTCTACTTTCCTCATTCATGTTCAAAAATCCTGTATAATAAATATGGATTTATTATAAATGTATTAAATAACTATATTAATATATATCATACCATTTATGATTTATTTATGATATCTTATCACACATATATTAATAATTTGTTATTAAAATCATTGTTTTGGGTGATAACTACTTCTTCTAAGTATATTTCAGTATCGTAATCCTTGTCCTTAAACATTGATCATGGTTAGATCATTTGAATAATTTTAATCATGGTATAAAAATAATTTATATTCATTATATTAATATTTATAATCATTCATAAAAAGTAGAGATAGGAAAATTAATTAAATCGTTTATAGAGATGGTGGGTCGTATGTACGCATGAACGTTGTTTTCATTTTATTGAATGATGAAATGAAATAAAGGTAAATAATAATTAACCTTAAAAAAATAATTATTATATTATATATATAATATATATTCATAAAATTAATCATAATTTCCATCCGAGTAAAATATAAATGAAAAACAAATCACATCGCTTCGTGCAGGTGTTAGTCCACACACACACACGTGCAATGTTATCATTTCCCAAAGGATTGTATGGTAAGAAGGTAGACATTATATTATCTTTATATATGTATAAATATGTAATAAATATAATATATAAGCATTAAACTCATCATAACACCCATCCATAAAATATGGTAATTAAAAATGAATTGTATCGCTATGTGGAGACGGTAACTCATACATACGCACGAGCGATACTTTAACTTCTCGTTTGATGGGAAAGAATGTGTATAATAGAATTTTCATAGTCATAATAAACTTTAAGTATATTTAGGATAATAAATTTGTTATTTTATTATAAATATCACATATTTATAGGAGGTAAAGAAGAGTAGAAAAGAAGGTGATTGGTTGTGGCGACTACCTCCTCTTAAAAAAGAACTTCTTTAGATCTCCCCTTAAAGACCCTATAGTTGGTCTTTTGAGAATACCATCACCTGTAGAATGTTTCTAGGGAAGTGTAGAAAATAACTTGATAGAGTATGGTTGAGATATAATTCTAAATGTGATGCGAATAAGAGAAATAAGAGGTGCCCTTTTATAAGAGAGGGGAGGGGCGCTCTTGAAATTTCATAAATATTAAAATATAATTAGGTCAATCTCAAGACAAATCCAAACATCCTATAAATGGAAAATATATGACATGTTATACCATATATTATCCCCTTTTCAAATTTTAATATTTTTATGATTTTTATCTGTTTTAATAAAATAGTATTCTCCCAAAAAAAACATTATTGTTAATTTAGATACTATTCACTAAATTTGACTTAAAATATATAAATAAAAGTTTTTAATTGGAATATAATATTATAAAACAATGATAATATGTTATATTTACCTATAAAATTCGTTTAACACATTAAATCACTCAAATTATATTTCTTTTAATATTTTTAAAATCATTTATTATATATTTTTATTAATTGGAGAAATATTGCATCGGTGTTTCATAATATTTATCATCATTATATAATTACTAAAAATTATAAATAAATTTATATCATGAAAATAATTTCATTAATCTTAAAATAGGCATTTATATTCATTCATAGATTGTTTTTCTTTATGTGGAGACATAAGAGATATTTAAAACTAAGAGAGTGACATTTTGTAACTTTTTTTGACTTAGATATTATATAGGTCATTTTCATGAAAAAATGTGTATTAAACAAATAAAATTCAAGAATATGGTGATAATGGTAGAATTAAATTAATCTACTATTAATTATGATGAATAATTATAGCCTTATCACTTATTTTTAACCTAGATTATCTCGATTTACTTTTTACTGAGGTGATAAATTTTACCCTGATTTCAATTCATATTGACCAAAAATAATAGAAGCCTATTTTTCAAATTTGAACCACCTGATTCTAAATATTTAATTCATTTAATTAATATCTATAAATTTCATAAATAAATTTTAAAGTAAGTACGCAAAATGCGACAAAAATTACTTTTTAGAAAAAAACATTAAAATCGAATTTATTATTATCCAATACTTAGAAAAATATTTTTTGGGTGTTTAAAATAATTTATAAATAAAATAATATATACATTTCATTAAATTCATTCACCAATAGGGATTAATTTAATTTATTGATATAAAATACTTTGTGCGCATAAAAATAATTTTTCAGAAAAAACATCACTTTTATTTACAAATATTTTTTAAAAATTATAATAATTTGATAACTAATGAATTCATTTTATAAATATGTAGACCATAAATTTTCCATAATTTATTTATCACTATTCTGTCACGACCCGTCCTCCGGGGCCCGTGCCGTGACTACCCCAAGCCCGCCTCCCGAAGGCCAGGGGCTGGCGACTAGTGCTGAATGCGTCAACCTGCAAGTGGGAGGCATTTGTCTGAGTTCCTGTACGCACACGCACACACTCAACCACATCCCAACACACTGAAAAGGGGAAACAAGTACCACTGAAAGAAGCTGAGTGAAAGTACAACTGGAAGTAAGTGGGTCAGAATACAAACCCAACAAGAATTGAAAACAGTAAGTACAAAAAGTAAACTCTGATGGCCATCCGCTGAAAACCTCACCTTATTGGGAGAGCAGTGAAGCTGCTTGAAGCCGAAGTAGTACGTCCTATCCACCCGGTCCTACTGGGCCCCGCCTGGTCCTAGGCCACCAAGTCCGCCGTCGTGGCATCCGTCAATCCCATCTCCTTGAGCACCCCTATCGTAACGTCGGTCGTCTGCACCAGACACAACACGTGCGGGCGAAGCCCATACAAGGGTGAGTAACATAGTACTCAGTAGGGACCCCCAAAAAAAGGAAAGAACACACAATAATTCCTCAAAGTAAAACACGAAACACAAGACAGCTCACACTAGGTATATTCTAGGGTAATAATAGTAGCATCATCAGTCACATCATCGAACACCTCAGCTGTTAAAGAACTCCTCCTCTATTGAGTACAGTGGGTCTGTCAAGTCACACATAGGTGCTTACCACTAACTTTGAACTGCTTAGGTATTCCTCCCCATTAAGTACCATGGTTTTGTCAAGTCACACAGAGCTGCTCCCCACCGTGACCTGCTGAGGTACTCCTCCTGTTGAGTATCGTGGGTCTGTCGGGTCACACAGAGCCACTCCCCATCGTGGACCTGCAAAGTCACATATAGTTGTTTCCCACTGAGTCGTCGAGTCACACAGAGTCGAAAGTCAACAGTCTTCGGGTCTCATCCAGTCATAGGGTTTCGCACGTAGCGCGCTTGGGAGAACCGCTCTTCAAGCCATCAGTCATATTTCAACCGGCACGAAGTTCACCATAGAGCATTCCAAAAGATCTGCCTCATCGAGAGGGTCCCAACATCGCAAACGGATCATCAATTGGACCTACAGTTTGCAAGATACAGGCGTTTTAGTAACCAGGGGGATGACTGTGATGATGCTTGGTCCGATCCGGTCAGACCGATGTGACCAACCCGACACGAGGGTTCCACATACCCTGGTTCATTCTGATAGACCCAACCCGACCTACTGTGGGTCGGGGTCGGTGTGGTCCGGCCTGGCCGGTGGGTCAGGCCCAATAGGCCTCGCTGGACCCAACCCAGTTGGTAGAGGGTCTAGCCCGCTAGGTCACCCAGCGACTCGGCCAAGTCCGGCCTAGCCCGAAGAGGGCGCGGGTCCAGCCGTCGGCACGGTTCCGACCCACCATCGTGGTTCCGGCCCACTGGGCAGCGGGATCGGCCCGACCTGATAAGGCGTGGCCCGCTGGGGGGTGCAGCCGGCTGGGGGGGGCGCGACCGGCAGGGGGGGCGCGACCCGTAGGGGGGGCGCGGCCCGATGGGGGGCGCGGCCCGATGGGGGGGCGCGGCCCGATGGGGGGCGCGGCCCGATGGGGGGCGCGGCCCGATGGGGGGGCGCGGCCCGTTGGGGGGGCACGGCCCGCTGGGAGGGCACGACCTGCTGGGGGGCATGGCCTGCTGGTCTGAAGACCAATCGTGTTAGCGGTCGGTGGGGTTCGACTGGTGTGTGGTGGACCATCGCGTCCCTCCCTATCCAAGTGCGACCTGAAAGGAGCGGGCCGCTCCTTCATGTGCCCCCAGCCTGTGACGATCGGACGCCCTCCATGTCACCTGCGGACCCATTCTGCGGGTCGACCTCAGTCAACGTGGCGCCATGCTGGCGTCGCAAGTCTCCAGCGTTGCGGCTACCGCCGCACCGGCACACTGCTCCACCTAGTCGCCAGCATAGCTGGCGACCTGCTCCTCAATTCGGCATGCGGTTGGCACGTGCTGCCACCACCGCTGAGTGTTGTCACTACTAACACTGGTGCACCGATAGAATCTTCGGCGAGCCATCGGACGTGCTCTGGTGGTCTGTCCCTTGGCCGCTTGCGCCAACGGTCTCCGGGCGAGGATGCCTTTACTGCGAAGCCTTCAAACTGGCCTTGTCGTCGTTTCAGACAAAACGTTCACCATGAGCGCACAAATGGAGGGGTCTGGGCCTTTATTCATGTCGGCTCGCACCCTTCGTGTTAGAAGTCTTAAAGATGGGGTAGGTTTGGGGAGTCTCCGTTCAATCATTACATGCCAAGATTTGAACCCCCGAATAATTATCCCAAAAGAAAATTCACCCTCCCGTTAGAAACTCACGATCCGCAGATTAACCTGTTTGTGGGTTAATCTGTGTTCATCGTTTAGAAATGGACGGGAAGAACAACAGATTAAAACCCCCCTACCTCTTGATGTTCGTTGCCACACGTTCATCCTCGAGGGGTTAAGACTTCAGTGTTGCTTCTCGGTGCCGATATTCGAAAGGCATCAAAGAAGGAAAAGTTTTGTCAGTGTTCTTCGTTCTTCGCTGGGGTGGAATTCCGTCAGAGGTTCGCCAGAGAATCCTCCAAATTTTTAATCCATATTTTTCTCCAATGCGTCGAACTAAAAATAGGATCACATCGTAGCGTTCCCATTGTGGTGCGACGCTGCATCGTTACACTGTTTCATTTATGAAACAGCGTCGTTGTTATGCACTATTAAAGCATCGTACGCTACAAGTTTAATGAACTATTAATGAACCTCATTGATGTGGATCATCGTTGCCATGTCGCTGCCTCGCAGCGTCGCCGCCCGCCACTCAAAAGTGAGAAATGAAATAAAATAATTCATTTAAATTATTTTATTATTTTCCTCGAAAATTATGAAAAATAACTTTTCTGCTCGGCCCTTTCCAGGCAAAATTAAGTCATTTCTAAGCGAATCCCAGCATTATGAATTCAACGGTGACCTCGGATTTTCGATCCGAGCGACGGTTTAAAAGATAAAAAATTCTGCTTGCATGTTTACTGGATGTACATTAAAAAAAGTTCAAAAATTATTAACAGTCACCCTCGACCCGCTCCGGTCAATGTTAGGTTCTGCATAAGGGAAAAACGACCCCAAAAATACAAAGGTACTCTCAGATTTTCAATTCGAGTTTTGGTTTAGAAGTTAAAGGATTTAACATTAAAAATAATTGTTACTTAATTATTTTATTTTCGGCCAAAAACTAACTTCCACTGTTTGTCTGCACCGGCCAATATTAGAGTCTGACTAAGGAAAGCATACCCTCACGAGTTCAGCGGTGGTCTCGGATTTTAAATCTGAGTCACCGTTCAAGAGTTATAATCATTTTAAAAATAAAATTATTTTATTTTATTATTTTATTTACGGTTATTCCATTTTTGGGTTTTCTCACCGGAGGTCTGAGCCAACTAAACTTAAGTCGTGCTTTGGATAAACCTGTCATCCTGAACGCAACGGTGCCCTTGGATTTCTGATCTGGGTACCCGTTTAAGCGTTATTCCAATTTTTCAAGAAAACTTCTCACATGTGCTATTTAAAGCTTAACATTTTTCAACGGATCATTTCAGGCGCTCCGGACCTCAAAATTATGTGCCGTCAAATTTTTCGATTCCAAAATAATTCCATATAATAAAAAAAATATACTAAAATTATGAGACGTTGCATTCTCCCCACCTTAGGGATTTACGTCCCTGAAATCCAAAAGCACAACTAAACAAAAATATGGGGGTACTAAGCACGAATCTGATCTTCCCTCTCCCATGTGTTCTATTGGAGATTCGCATGCTTCCATCAGACGCACACTAGAGGAATCGACCATCCGCATAGGAACCGCTCATGTTGATCCTCTATCTCTACTGGGAATTTCGTAAATGTCGTCTTATCGTCAATGTCCAGCTCACCCCAGTCAATGACGTGCGATGGATCATGCACATACCTCCTCAGGTGCAACACATGAAAAACATTATGCACCCACTACATCTGTGGGGAGGGAGCTAGGTTGTACGCCACCTCACCAACTCTACTCGGGATCTGAAAAGGTCTGATGAACCTCAGAGATAGCTTTCCGCCCCGACCAAATCTCTGCAATCCTCGTCGGGGTGAGACAAGAAGGAACACATGATCTCCCTCCTAAAACTCCAAGGGTCTACTTCTCCTATCGGCCTAAGACTTCTACCTGCTCTGTGCAGTCATCGTCTGCTCCTGGATGATCTGCACCTTCTCGGTGGTAGCCCGTACCAACTCTGGACTCATGAGTGCCGACTCCCCTGGTTCTTTCCAGCATATGGGTGATCTGCAAGGTCTCTCATACAAGGCCTCAAATGGTGTCATGCTGATGGTGGAGTGATAAATGTTTTTGTAAGCAAACTCCACCAGTGGCAAGTCATCCTCCCAAATACAACCAAATTCTAGGATGCAAGCACGAAGCATGTCCTCCAAGGGTCGTATGGTCCGTTCTGTCTGACCATCTGATTGGGGATGAAAAGTTGTGCTCAAACGCAATTGCATCCTGAACGCCTCCTATAATCCCTTCTACAACCAGGATATAAAGCGGGCATCACGATCTGAGACGATCGTCGAAGGCACCCCGTGAAGCTGCACTATCTCTTGGACATAGAGGCATCACAAGCCCTCTACCAATCCCTGATCCCGGATGGGTAGGAAGTGAGCCAACTTGGTGAGTCATTAAACGATCACCCAAATAGAGTCCGGGCCTCTAGACATATGTGGTAACCCCATCAAAAAAATCCACTGAGATACCGTCCCATTTTCACTTCAGTAGCTCAAGTGGTTGAGTCAAGCCTATTGGAACCTGGTTCTCAGTCTTAACTTGCTGATAAGTGAGGCATCATGAAATGAACTCGGTCACTTCTTTCTTCATCCCTGGCCACCAGTACTGACGCCAGAGGTCCTGGTACATTTTTTCCACACTCGGATGTACCACCAAAGGGGATGTGTGGAACTCCTTCAACACATCCTCTTGTAGAATCACTGGTACTATGGTGCATCCTCTAAAGAAGACGATGTGCTCCCCACCTTCAGAAAATCCTTCAGGAGACTATCCTGAGGACATCTAAGCACGTCAGGCCTCATAGTCAGCATCCCCCAGTTGTGCCTCCCTGACTTGTTGTACGAGTGGGGGAGTAACAGCCAACGACTGGAGGTAAACAACTTCACCATCATCCACGAGGGATACCTACATCGCGGTTAACTACTTTGTCGCCTTACTTAGTAGCTACAACCCGGTCCTCCTGCTGAGTGCATATACTACCACGTTCCCCCTTCCCAGGTGTATAGACTATCTCAAAGTCATAGTCCTGGAGGAACTCCAACCATCTTCATTGTCTCAACTACTAAAAAACCTACGGGCACCTTTCCATCCACACGAAAGGATACCCCCTTTAACTGATTGATGTGTCCATCAAACCTTTGGTAGTGGGGTACTTTTTCTCCATGACCACTTGGTTAAAGTTCTGGTAATCTACGCACAACCTCAAACTCCCATCTGCCTTCATGGAAAAAAAGCACTGAGGCTGCCCATGGTGAAACACTGGGCCTTACGAACCCCTTCTCCTGCAAGTCCTCCAGGTGTACCCTCAACTCGCGAAGCTCTACGGTAGCCATTCGATACACCGGTGTGGATATCTGTGTCGTCTCGGGGTGTAGGTCGATGCAGAAGTATACCTCTCTATGAGGAGGTAGTCCTGGAACCTCATCAGGAAAAACATCCTCGTACTTGTCCACCACTACAGGAAAACTTGGACTCCTCTCTTCCACTGCACTAAGGGTGAGGCTATCCAACCGGTGAGTGATCGGATGCACCCTCCTCCGAGAGAGTTTGTCCCACGCTGCAAGGGTTTCCTTTTTGTCGGTGAAGGAAAATCTAGTCCCATCTATGCGGTCACACCGCACCGTATGCCTAAAACAGTCGATCTAAGCATGGACTGTGGATAACTAGTCCATACCCAAGATGACATCGTAAGGCTTCGACATTGCTACTAGGAGATCCTAGCAAAAAATATCACCTCCTAGATTAATCTCACACTTCCGACACCAATGTGTAATCATTGAATCCCCTCCCGTAGAAGTCTCTAGCCGTAAGGATCGAGCCAACAACTCTACCAGAATCTCTGAGCTCTGAACGAGAGTTGTGGCAAGGAAGGAGTGACAAGCACTTGTGTGTATAAGTACTTAAGATAGGGTGTAATAGACACAGATCATACCTCTAATCATCTCTGCAGCGTCGTGCTTATAAGCCTATGCTGCATGGAGCTGAGCTCGCCCCTAGCCGCCTGCTCACTAAGGTTGGGGTGGACCACCTAGGGGTGGTGGAGTTAACACCTCAAACTGTCACCCACCACCTGCTGCTCGACCAGCTCCCCTGCCACATCCACCGCTCTACGGACCTCCTCGATCGAACTGTTGTCACTGTCTCAGCGACCTCTCAACCTTATGCTGGTCATCCATACAGTGGGTTGAGTAGTCACACGCCATGTGTCCCTTCCCTCCATACGAAAAGTAAAGCATGGCCCCCCATCTGACTCCCTCTGGCCTGGGAGTGTCGCACTGCCAACCCTAAGTCCTAGGGTAATCCTCTGAAAGACATGGCCCGCTTGGGCCCACGCGTCTGTTGTCTACTGCCTTCCAAAGACTCTATCGCCTGGGGTCTGCTGGTAACTATAATTGCGGGTGCCTTCTCTTACAAGAATCTATCCATCAGAATGGCTCGCTCTAGCACCCCAGCCTAGGTAGGGATGCTGAGAGGCACCACTGAAGCCCTTATCTCACGCCTGAGTCCCTGATCGAAGGCTCGAGCCCTGAAGAAAGGATCTCGCACCATGTATGTGGAGTAGTGGGAAAGCTCTGTGAACCTCATTGAGTACTCAGCCACTATCATGCTACCCTATTGTAGGTGAAGCAGCTCCTAAATGCGCACAGAGTGCAACGTGGTAGGGAAAAACTCCTCCCGAAAAGCTTCTCTAAGTCAACCCAATTGAGGGTCGCCTCATCGTGAGTCTAGATGTTCAAGCTCCACCATCTCCCTATCGAGCCCTGTAGAAGTCTCGCTGCCAAGATCACCATCTGGTCATGCGGTGTCCTCACTAATCAGAAGACATGCATCACAGCCTCCAGCTAGTCCTCAATGACCTGAGGATCCGTCTCTCCCCTGAACCTGAGAGGTCTCTGTCTTTGAAACTTATGTAGAGAACTGAGACTATGAACGTCCTCTTTCGGAACTGCCGGTAGTATATGCTAACCATCAGGTGGTGGTAGCACTAGTGCACCACTTGATGGGGCCATCTCAAGCACTGGTCCTTGAACAGACGCCTCGTCGCTAGGCGAGCTGTCCTCACGACCTAGTATCGGGATCCTGGTTGGTCGTCCACGTGGAGGCATCCTGAGATAGATCAACATGTACCACAACTAGAAGGTTATACCTGGTGAGATGACTCTTATTCAAATAAAGGAGACACTTATATAACCATTGTTTTCATGTATTGAGCTGAAAAAAGAATTCAAGGTCCTGGTGTATAGATACGTTAGCCGCTGCACCAACACTAGACTCCACGAATCTGAAAGTCGGACTCGAAACACTTAACATTGTTTCCTAAAAATAAAACATCAGACTCCCGGTCCTTGAGGGGTAACCAACCGCCCTTTGATACCACTTTTTCAGGACCCATCCCCCGGGGCCCATGTCGGGACTACCCCAAGTCCACCTCCTGAAGGCCAGGGGATAGAGACTAGCGCCGAAGGCATCGACCTGCAAGTGGGAGGCATTTTCCTGAGTACCTATATGCACACACACACCCAACTGCATCCCAACACACTGAAAAGGGGAAACAAGTACCACTGAAACAAGTTGAGTGCAAGTACAACTGAAAGTGAGTGGGCCATAATACAAACCCAAGAAGAACTAAAAACAGCAAGTACAAAAAGGAAACTCTAATGGTCATCTGCAGAAAATCCCACATGATCAGGAGAGTAGTGAAGCTACTGGAAGCTGAAGTAGTACGTCTTGTCCACCTGGTCTTACTAGGCCCCGCCTAGTCCTAGGCCACCAAGTCCACTGTCGTGGCGTCCGTCAATCTTGTCTCCCTGAGCACCCATGTCCTAACGTCAGTTGTCTGCCCTAGACACAACACGTGCAGGCGAAGCCCGTGCAGGGGTGAGTAACACAGTAATCAGTAGGGACCCCAAAACAAAAAGGAAAGAATGCATAGCAATTTCTCAAAGTAAAACACGGAACACAAGACAACCCGCACCAGGTATATTCTAGGGTAGTAACAGTAGCATCATCAGTCACATCATCGAACACCTCAGCTGTTGTAGAAATCCTCTTCTATCGAGTACAGTGGGTCTTCCAAGTCACACATAGGTGCTTCCCACTAACCTTGGACTGCTTGGGTACTCCTCTCCATCAAGTACCGTGGGTCTGTCGGGTCACACAGACCGCTCCCCACTATAGCTTACTGAGGTACTCCTCCTGTCGAGTATCATGGGTCTGTCGGGTCACACAGAGCCGCTACCCACCATGGGCCTACAAAGTCACAAAGGGGTGCTTCCCAGTGGGTTGTCAAGTTACACAGAGTCGAAAGTCAGCAGTCTTCAGGTCTCAGGCAGTCGTAGAGTTCTGCACGTAGCGCGCTTGGGAGAACGATTCCTAAAACCATCGGTCATATTTCAATCAGTAGGAAGGTCTCCATAGAGCATTACAAAAGATCTGTCTCATCGAGAGGGTCCCAACGCTGCAAACAGCTCGTCAATTAGACGTACGGTTTGCAAGATACAGGTGTTTTTGTAACCAGGGGACTGGTGAGCGATGGGACTTGGTTCGATCCGGTCGGACCGACCCGACTAACCTGAATCGAGGGTTCCACATACCCCGGTTCATTTGGACAGACCCGACCCGACCTGGTGTGGGTTGGGGTCAGTCTGGTATGGTCTGGCCGGTGGGCAAGGCCCAATAGGCATCACGGGACCCGGCCCGGTTGGCATAGGGTCTAGCCCGCCGGGTCGCCTAGCGACCCGACCTAGTCCAGCCTGGCCCGAAGAGGGCACGGGTCCAGACCGCTAGTGCAGGTATGGCCCGCTGGGCAGAGGGACCGGCTTGGCTCAATGAGGCGCGGCCCGCTGGTCCGAAGACGGGCCGCGTTAGCGGCCGGTGGGGTGCGACTGGGGCGCGGCGGATCGCCACGTCCCCCCCTGTCCAAGCACGGCCCGCAAGGAGCGGGCTGCTCCTTCATGTGCCCGTAGCCGGTGATGATCGGGCGCCCTCCATGTCACCTGCGGACCCAGTCTGCGGGTCGACCCCGATCAAAGCGGCAGCAAGCTGGCGTCACGGGTCTCCAGCGTCGCGGCCCGGTCGACCGCGGCCTGGTCGGCCGCAGCTTATGCCGCACCGATGCACCGCTCCACCTGGTCGTCGGCCCGGCCGACGACATGCTTCTCCGTCCGGCACACGGTTGGCGTGTGCCACCCCTGTTGTTGCGTGCTATCGATGTCGACACCTGTGCGCCGATAGAATCTTCAGCAGGCCACCGGATGCGCTCTGGTGGTCTGTTCCTTGCACCGCTTGCGCCAACGGTCTCCGGGCGAGGATTCCTTTACTGCAAAGCCTTCAAACCGGCCTTGCAGTCGCTTAAAAAAAACGTTCACCATGAGCGCACAAATGGAGGGGTTTGGGCCTTTATTTGTGTCGGCTCGCACCACCCACGTTAAAAGGCTTAAAGATGGTGGAGGTTTGGGGAGTCTTCATTCAATCGTTACATGTCAAGATTTGAACTCCCGAATAATAATCCCAAAAGAAATGTTGCCCTCCCGTTAGAATGCACGATCCGCGAATTAACCTGTTTGTGGGTTAATCTCCATTTGTCGTTTAGAAATGGACGGGAAGAACAATGGATTAAAAACCCCTACCTCTTTAAGTTCGTTGTTGCACGTTCGTTCTTGAGGGGTTAAGGCATCGGTGTCGCTTCTCGGTGCCGATATTCGAAAGGCATCGAAGAAGGAGAAGTTTTGTCGGCGTTCTTCGTTCTTCATTGGGGTGGAAGTTCGTTAAAGGTTCTCCATAGAATCATCCGAATTTCTAATCCATATTTCTCCAGTGTGTCGTACTATAAATAAGAGCACATCGCAGAATTCTCATTATGGTGTGACGCTGAATCGTTATGCTGTTTTATTTATGAAATAACGTCGTTGTTATGAACCATTACGTTGTGAGTTTAACGAGATGTTAATGAGCTTCATTGATGCGCATCGTCGCCACCATGTCATTGCCTCGTTGCGTCGCTGTCCGCCACTCAAAAGTGAGAAAGACAAGAAAATAATTCATTTAAATTATTTTATTATTTTCTCAAAAAGTCTGAAAATAACTTTTCCACTCGGCCCATGTCGGCTGAAGATAAGTCATTTCTAGGTGAATCACGGCGTTCTGAATTCAACGGTGCCCTCAGATTTTTGATATGAGCGATGGTTTAAAAGATATAAAATCTCACTTTCACGTTTACTGAACGTACCTTAAAAAAAGTTCAAAAATTATTAACAGTCGTCCTCGACCCACACCGGTCGAGGTTAGGATCCTTCTAAGGGAAACATGCCCCCACGAATCCAACGGTACTCATGGATTTTCAATTTGAGTTACCATTTAGAAGTTAAAGGATTTACCATTAAAAATAATTGTTACTTAATTATTTTATTTACGGCCAAAAACTAACTTCCACTATTGGTATGTGCCGGCCAATGTTAGGGTCTGCCTAAGGAAAGCATACCCTCATGAGTTCAGCGGTGGTCTCAGATTTTTAATCTGAGTCACTGTTCGTGGGTTATAAGCATTTGAAAAATAAAATAATTTTAGTTAATTATTTTATTTATGGTTATTCCATTTTCAGGTTTTCTCACTGGAGGCATGTGCCGACTAATTAATTTCTCCCTCAAAATTATTCTCTTTGATACAAAAAAATGAGGATGTCATTGTTTCATTGCATCTACAGGTTCTCAAGTAGCTTCATTGAATTTGTGGTTTCTCTAGAGAACTTTAACATAGAGAGTAGTCTTGTTCCATAGCACTTTATCTCTACAATAACGAATATATACCAATTGTTTTTTATAAGAGTGATCTTTCTCTAGTGGTACGCCTTCTGAGTTCAGTACATGTGAAGGATCATGTATGTACTTTCTCAAGGGAAATACATGGAACACATCATGAACTTGAGAGAGGTTCAGTGAAAGTTATAAGATATCATCCCTAGAAGGTGTGGGTTGATTCTGATTGGAAGGGGATTCAAAATCCTTCAAGGATATCTCTTGGGTGCCTAGGGTTTGAGAATAAAGGATGGGAGAAAGGTGGGCTTTATAAGGCGTCAGGTATTTATAGGCATTCTATAAAACATAAGACCATAGCGCAACCCCGCTTGACCACGACACATTATCGACTGAAGCATGAAGGACTACGACACAATGTAAGGAACAACACCACAACCTGTTTAGTGAAACTCATGTCTAAGAAACATGGCGTAGAACATGTCGCAAATCCTATAAAACAGGAAGAAAACTGCAGTGTAGGGTAAAAAACTACGTTGCATGACCTATTCCCCAAAAGGTGGACTATTTTCACTACTACAAAAACAGGTAAGGGAAGCGCTACCCTTTTATCAGTGCTAAAAAAACCATTGATAAAGGGGGGATTTATCTGCGCTTTTTCCTACCGTTGATAAATTTTATGTTTCAAAAAAAATCAAGAAAAATAAAATATTGTTATATAAGTATATTTATATTGATATAAATATAATATATATTTTTTAAATATGTTTTAGATAAGTATAAATAGACTATTACATTTAATATATAAAAAATTTAGTGAAAATGACTTTAAAATATTTTAAAAAATATTATTAATTAATAATTTTCTATTTATTATTGATTAAAATTCCTTTAATAACAATTTGAAGACACAAAAAATCAAAAAAATTAATAAAAGATCTAAAATAAGTTGAAAATGTAACTCAAACTTCAAACGGCCATAACTTTTGATCCGGGTGTCTGTTTGAGCTCTACAGCATATCAAATCGAAGCCTGCAACGAGCTCTACACGCAAATAACCCAAAAAAAGCTTTTATCGCATCTTTCGAGGCCAAAAAAGGCCCAGAAGTCCTCTAAAACTGAGTTTTTAGTCGGGATACCCCAATTTGTTAACATTCAAACAAGTATAACTTCTGATCCAAATGTCCATTAGGCCTATACCACATATCATATCGAAGATTGTTTCATTTTCTTCGATTTGACTGGTTGTGGAGTTGAAACGGGCTTCTGGATTATAAGTTATTGTCATTTTAACATTCTATTGCTTTTCAAATACACATATATATGTATTTATTCGTAAATATATATGTCTGTGTGTGTGTGTGTTTGTGTGTGTGTGTGTGTGTTGTATATATGTATGTATGTATGTATTTATTTATTTATTTATAAACACACATAAAAAACATATTTCATAAATGTATTTAAAATTAATCTTATAAGTTTATATTAATATACAAATAAATATACGGATAAAAAATTATAACTAAAAAACTATATATAAATATATATATATATATATTAAAATACGATGAATATATATATACTAATATATGAATAAATAAATTTATATTAATATGAATCTATATTAATATACGAATAAATATAACTATATATATATCATTAAAAAGAGAAAAAACGAAATGGCTTAGTGGTAAAGGTGCAGCCGCGAAAGGGGGGAGGTCGTGGGTTCGAGTTCAGGTCGTAGCAAAGGGGTGTGCGTGTGTGAGGATGCACGGGAAGGGAAGCGTGTGGGAAAGTGTGAGGGGGGGGTCCGCCTAGCGCTGATAAGGGGGGTCAAGCGCTGTTAAAAGCTCTCCCCCCCCCGCATTATATAATTTTTTTTATTTTTTATTTTTATTTTTTTTACTTTTATCAGCGCTTTTTTTAGCACTGATAAAAGAGGCTTTTATCAGCGCCTTTCGGAATGCTGATAAAAGGGATCCCCCTTTATCCTCACCTCGATTAACAACGTTTTTTTAGTGCTGTTAATCAACTTTTCTAGCGCTGATAAAGGTCGTATTTGTAGTAGTGTTTGCAGCCTAACCCCCATGGCGTAGCTACCCAAAAATTGGTAGAACCACCCAAATTTACCCTCGAACCCCCCCACACCACGACCAACCTCTCTATGATGCAAGACTCAACCGGCCTACGCCACAACCCTACTCCATGGTGCAGCTATATCAAAAATAGCAGTAGCACCAAAATCCTACCTCCTAGGACCCTATGCTACAGTCGGGCTCTCCCTGCCATAGCAACCAACCTTATGGTGTAGTATATCTCTCCATGCCCTAGAATCCTCTACAGCTAAGATTTCATCCCAACTCCCTTGCTTCCTCCTCTTAGCACTTCCAACAACCAAAACTCACAAAGGAAAGGGCTACCAGGATATGGGCCCTTACATGCATTGTCAAAAAATCCAAAGGGGGGAAATGTTACAACAAGTGGATTATATGTTGGATTTTTTTATGATCATTAAGGATGTTTGATATTTCTAAAGGTTGATGTTATTGAATATTTAAGGATTGATATGAAAATATTCATGTTTTTAGAGAGGATTGAAAAGGTTTAAATATTATTACATGATGAAGATAAATAATAGAAATGCTTCCTAGTGTTTTTCATACATTTGGGTGTGATTCTATATTTGGAAAGAGTTGAAGAATATAAGGAATAATCTAGAGATGATGGTGAGCATATTGGTGAAGAATGACTTCACCACGCTAAGCTCCACATTATGGTAGATTTATCTATGCCGTAGTGATCATGGAAATGACTGGAGTTTTATGTTGTGGACATTTTGTACACCATTTCTAGATAGAATGATCACATGGTTGTCACGGGCCGTGGTCAAACAAAATTTTAAAAACTTCTTAATACAGCTTAGTGGTTGACCAAAGTTGTCTCTCAAGGTGAATGGTTTGTGGGAGTTTCTTTATTCTAAATCACTTATGTATGTTTTTTTCTTAATTTTGAAAACAACCTTAATTGTTGTTTAATGTTTGTTTGATTTTTGATTTTATGAATTTAAAATAGAAGACAGGAACGCAACAAACACGGAAGGGTCTGAAAGAAATGTAGGGGGTCCTAGAGTGAATTCCAGCGGGTTGGATCATTATTTACATTTGTTCTATGTTTCCTAACTTAATGAAAAGACTCAATATCATTCATCCATGCATCCTACACTCTTTTCCTTCGGTATAAAACCTCTAATTTGCTCACGAGATCCCCTAAACAAACCATAAATCTCATGTATTCTGTGCAGTGAATGGGAAAAATACACCCCTTAATTGAGTGAATGAACTTACTCACTCACCTGATAGCAATCGCGTACCATTCTCTCATTTAAATCACAGACTCCATTGGTATGAAGTGTGATCCAAATGGAGGGAGTCATTGAACCATAACGAGTAGAGGGTGCAGGAGCTTGCATGGAATACAGAGTCATGGTCACCTCCTCTACAGACCATCTTCAATGTCGCCCTAGAATCAGAAAAAAATATAGATTTAGGAATTGAATCACAAGAATTCACGTGCTCCACTTTGATTCCCCTCGGACCACTTGCAATGGGTTAGTTATCCATGATCATCGAGATTTAGATCACCGAGACATCACAGAGGTGAGAAAGCACGAAGAAAACTGAGGGGGAGAAAAGAACAACATAGTACAATTGAATGAAGAATAGAATGAAATAATGAATTTAAAATGAAGAAATAAAAATTCGAAAAGAAATCACAGCTAAGGTCGGCAGATGCCGAATAATTCGAATGGGGGAGAGAGAGAAATTTATATGCATCGACATTATTCACACTCACAACGAGCATCAAGCTTCCTTGCATTCAGCGTCGAGGCGAGTTCTTATTTATCTGGATGATTTTCCACATGTTGTGGTCGACATTCGAGATCAAAATCAATTAAGTGCATCTCTCGTTAGAAATGTTTCTCCCACGAACATGGCTGGAGAGGGCTTACCTCCTTGCGGCGGTCTGCTCAGATCTGGTGGCAACAGGGTTCGGGGTTCTCAGATCTGCGGTGGCGGCTCTAAATCTGGCGGCGGAGCTCTTCTCCGGGCATCACAGTCGACGGCGCGTTCAGATATCCACGGACGAGCTTGGATTTCAACCGGCGGTGACTGGTTCTTCTTCAACACCGGCGCACAGCAGGTTCGGCTCGGGGTTCTACAGGGCGGCATGGATCTGGCGTTCTCTGGCGAGTTCGATTCTTCCACGGCGAGCGGCGGATCGGTCGACTCCGATGCTTCGACCGATTTAAGAAATTAAACAGTTTTATTTCTGTTTAGATTTTCATTTAATTTCAATTCATTTGAAGATTAATTTTAAACAATTTTATTTCAAAACAATTTTAATTTAGATTTTCATTTAAATTCAAAATAAAATGTTGAAAGAATTAATATTCAAAATTTTAACCCATTTAAGAAATTAATTCCAAATTGAATATTTACAACTGTAATTTCCCAACTTAAAATTAATCACCATTTTAATGGTATTGATTTTTAAAATTATCCTCAGAAATGAATACATCAATGAAAAACAGTATTTTGAGGTATTTATCAATTATGTTCATATTTCAAAAAGTCACATAAAATCATTGTTTTACCTAAGAATTGTTTGAATTGGGGGTATTTTCAAAGAAAAGCAGACAAAAAGTGTTGAAGTTTTCAACTCACATCACATACTCAAGCTAAACATAAATTAAATAATAAATTAATTTCATGATTATGATAATACATCTCACAAGCAGTTGCACAACCCAATAACTAAAAGGTTTAGTGTCTTTCGGGATTAGCTATACAGGCAACACATGTGAATATTTATCCATAATCAAACCCCACTAGACTCCCTTCTAGAATTTCCACCAATTATACTTATCTTCATAACCTAGGGTAAATAAAACATTAGAAAAGACTGAGCTTGAACAGTCTGTAAGGGAAAAACTCATCAACATGGCATCAAGGCTTAGATCACAAGCATGAGAGAAAACATGAACATGGGAGAAATATCTTATTAAAAAGAAAATGAAACAATAAAAGTTGTCCATAAGTCATGATGGAAGGGAATGTAATCTCAAAAGAACAACATATACCATGGAAAAAGTGTATGGAAACATGATATAATAGAGCATAACATAAGCATATAATATAGAATTAGGGAATAGGAATAAGCATAGGTATTCATAACATCGTGATCAGAGCAAACCTCATTGAGTTTACGTTCATTCCTGTGAATGTAGCTAATTTGCATCATGTTCATGCTCAATATTGTGAACATAGCTAATTTGCCTTGTGTTCGCACTTAATCTTGCAAATGTAGCTAATTTTCATCACGTTCATGCTTAATCTTGTGGGTGTAGCTAGTCTACATTGTGTTTACGCTTAATCTTGAGAACATAGTTAATCTACAATGTGTTCACACTTAATCATATGTAAGTAGTTAATCCACATTGTGTTCATGCTTAATCTTGTTAAAGTAGCTAATATGTATCATGTTCATGCTCAACTCCTTACGACATGTGGTATAAAACCTTAACAAATACATTAGAGGGTGATATTGGACCCCAAGTATCATTATCCATACCTATGTGTTCCATAAGACATCAATCATTCATCATATCATGAAAATCCATGGGAAAGAAAATGGGTTTCATTCATCACATTATAAAGAACCCATGGAAAGAAAAATGGACATCACAACACTTCAAGATGGTATCACGAAAATTAACCTCAAACTTGTAAATGGTTGATACTGAAAACTCAACCACCTCAAAAATATATTTTATAAGAAAATTTAGAGGGTGATTCATCAAAAATAATTTCCAAGGAAATAAGTACTTTAGAGATAAAGAGGAAAATGGCGGTGAAATTGCAAAAGAGTTTTTAGAAAATGCTTTTATCTTTGGTGTGTAATTTGAAGTTATGGTTACTTAAAGTAATTTTTGAAAAGGCGAAGTGAATCCTTTTGAAATTGATTTACTTTTAAAAAGGAACTTTTAATAGTGTATCCTTGAAAATAAAATAAAGATTTCAAAAAGGTAAAGTGAAAATAGATTGAAAATTTTTACTTTTAGAAAGAATATTTAATAATGAATCCTTGAAAATGACATAATGGTTATCAAAACGGAATGTGGAGTGGATGCTAAAACATTTTTTTGAAAGCATGAAAAACCATTTTAACATTTTGAAATACCTTTATTGAAAACCCATATAAAAAAGAGAAACTATAAATTCATTTTTAAAAGAGGATGAGGAAAATATGAAGGTCGAATGACAAAACACATAACGATATTTCCAAGTATAAAAGAGAACATTGGCAGGAAAAGAAAATACAGACAAGGAGGGAAAACCATCGTTAAAGGGGGTGTAAATTTTTCTCAATAATGATATACTTTTTATGGAAATAAAATTAATCAAGGAGTAATATTTGAATCAAAAGTATCATTTTCCTAGATAGAAATATAAATTACTATGAAATAAAATCTTAAGGTGCAAGAAAAAAAAATCATGGAAGAAATAAGTCTAATAAGATTCATTATAACTCAAAAAGTGAGTTGAGTTAACAAAAACACTTACAACTTTTGTATATTTTGAATCAAAGTCCATTTAAAGAAATAACATGATATGACTCTTCAAAACCCCATGAATTACATGAATTTGTAAAATATATTCAATATTCATTAATCACACCATATCAATGATGTTATGGTGTACAATAAGAAATACGACCCAATAAATTAAATTTGGGACACAAAACCCTTACCTTGAGATCATGATTCATTGATCGCACTCTAACCTCATATATAACAAACATAACCATATAAATCACTATTTCATAATCTTATTCATGTTTATAACCTTTTATAAACTTTATTTACAATTATACTCTACATTAATATTTGCCAGTTTTTATCTATTTTTCAATAGCGGGTGTTATTAATCTTGATCGTTTTGAACTAGTTCCATAATAGTGGTGTTATTCTTCATTATTATACAAAATTTCATCATTATAATATTATAAAAGGTAATTTAATTGATGTTTTATGATAGTTTACAAACATATAATTTCATTCTATGAGATTTATAGTTACGGCTCTTGTAGATGAAATTGGCGACGAGCATGTTTTGGTGATTTTAAAAAAATAAATAGTGGTAACTTAATTAATGAGTTAAATGTTTATATTACCAAAATAGAACCAGAAAAATCATTATTTACTTGTTAATATCCAATATTAAGTTTTTAATTTTCAATCTTTATAGAAATTTATAGCATTTTTCATGTAGGTGGTTAAACCATCCCAATAAGAATATGCTACAATCTATATATGAGTAAGGCTATGTAAGAGATTATTTTGATATATTATGATTATAAAAATTGTATTATTTAATTATTTAAATGTTATTAAGGTGATGAATCATAATTTTGGAGAGTTATAAGAAGAAGGTAAATAAAAAGTAATTTTCACTTACAAATAAATCGTTTTCCCTCTTGGTATGTTCATTTTAGGCGGTTAATTTTACAATGATATCTTATTGATAATATTACTTATATAATGAATAGTATATATTTATTGAATATAGATCATGACATAAATAACATATTTATTAACTAAACCCATTTTTATAACCATCCTTTAAAGGTGGTGATGAAAAATGTTATGTGTCGTTCATGGAGGTGATAGTTCGCACACGTGCATGAGAAACGTTTTCAATTTTCAATTGAATGGGATAAGAATAGAAAATGGTTATACAATAAATATAATAACATTTTATTATATTATTTATACTTATTTAATTGTATTAATATGGTTATAATGTGTTAGAATAAGATGTATTAGAAGGATAAATAAAGGAAGTTAAAGGGTAAGTAATGCTTACGTTGAAAATTTTGATCTTTTCTTAAAGTATCCTTTAGAAATGAAAGAATTGAGGCACTTTAGTAAGGATAGATGATGAAAAACGTGTATATTGTCTCAATAAGTAGTAAATTTTGTAGATTTTAATTGGAATCTTGAACTATAGGTGTGGATTGAAGTGGGTTGAAGTGTTCCCCTTTTATAGGTGAAAAAGAGGGACAAATCTTTGGAAAAGAATGTTCAATAAGGGTTAAGAATGGAATCGCATGATAGTTAGGTGAGTTGGGTAGGAAAATTTTGGTTATACATTTAGTTATTAATTTAAAACCAATAAAATGCATTCTAACTATTTTAAGTGTCAATTTATTTTAGTAAAATTCGATCCATATTAGATTAATCTTGATTAAAATTT
Organism: Viscum album; assembly: GCA_963277665.1. Taxonomy (NCBI): domain Eukaryota; kingdom Viridiplantae; phylum Streptophyta; class Magnoliopsida; order Santalales; family Viscaceae; genus Viscum; species Viscum album. The sequence continues at coordinate 308,949,338 of OY728166.1, forward strand.
AGCTATAGTAATTATTTTATCCATAAATATATAAGATGACCCTTATTAATAAATTTGGACATGATGAATCCAAATTCAGACTTAATTTAATATAATTAAATTTCTAAATATGCTAAAATTAACTTTTAAATTAAACATATAATATATTGAAAGTTGTTTTTGTAAAACAAGTCATTTTAATCATTAAGTGTTCTTAAAATTATTTAACATTGATTACAAACTAAATTAATGTTAATTTATTTTTATATATTTTAAAAAAAATATTTTACATTATTTATTTTAAAACCGGTCAATTTAATTTAAAATCACAATATTTAGAAAAGTATTATTCCTTGAAAAATAACTGTTTTACTATGGTTACTAATATTTTTCTCGGTAACTTAATTTTATGCCTAAAAATAAAATTTATATTATTAAATAATATGAAAATTATAATCTAAAATAGGAAAATAATTTAAAAAAATTTAAAGGTTAGAAAATTTAATTTTAATATTAACTCAAAAATGCAAAAAAACCATTTTTAGAAAAAGTGTGTTTTTAAGCTTAAAATTTATGTGTAGTATAAATTTATCAATGTCATTGAAATTCGGGATATAAATTAGTTTATTAAAAAAATAAGATTTATGTGTTTTAAAAATAAATCCAAAACTGAATATTTCCATCAATTTTTTTAATTTAAATAAAAGACTAAAAATAGTTTTTAAATTAGAATAAAATAGTACTTATGTTCTAAAATGTTGAACATAGATTTTCTAAGTTCAAAATGATATTTTAAATTACATAGTTTTAATCCGAAAAATAATATTTAATTAATTAAAGGGTTTTATATACTTTTAGGTCTTTATTATATATTGATAAAATAAAAAAATACAATTTTGGTAAAAAATGTATTTTTCACTATTCACTTAAAAATCAATTATTTTAGAAAAATAAAAAAATAAATCATCATAGGCTAGTTTTTATATGATGAATTCAAAAAAATTAAATCTACAAAATTCATATTCTAAAATTTATAAATTTATATTTTATATGAAAATACAATATATAAAGAAAACTTATATTATTGAAAAATTCCCTTTAAAAAATTAGGTGTTATTAATCATATTTTGTATGAATTTCTATTTGATTATTATATTTTTCTCTACTATAGGTTTTTTTCTTATTATAATTTTTTATCAAATATGTTGTATATTATTTTATTTCAGTGTTTTTTGTAGAGAAAACTATTGAACAAAGTATTAATTTAGAAAAATATAATCCAAAATCTTAGGGTGTAACAATTTCAAAATAGGAGTATTTAGGTTGTAAATAATGAGAGGGAATATGATATAGTGGATGGTGTTTTAGTTGATAACATTACATGTGAGAAAAGGCGAGGAGGAGTACGCCATGGTAGTTAGTGTTTCATTCCATTTGAAGTTTCATTAACATGAAAGACCTGTAGATTTAGAAATGGCATGCAAGTCATTACACTTTGAGTTTTGAAAACCATGGTGATGTTTTCTAAAATGAAACTTATAAAAAATGGTGATAATGTTGAATCATAGAAAGTTTTGTCTTTGGATTTTTCCTATGAGAAATGATGAAGCTTAAAATTGTTGTTATCAATGGTGTTTTGGATTTACAAAATATACATAATTCATATGAAAAATGTGCATCCAGAGAGCACCATACCATGGATTTTAGCATTTAAAGTATTTAGTTTATTTAGTCAATGTAAAATATGGTTAGTGAATGTTTTAAAATCTATTTTAAGGTCATTTTGACTAAATATGGAAGTTACAAGTGGTTTTTGTTGTGTTGGATCTTCAATGTCTTCTTAGGAGTTATGGATCAGACTTAAATGACTCTAATGGATTTATAAGGTATAGATTATCTCAAAGATGGATCAGTATCATGATTTAATGAAGTGAAAGTTTGTGGTTATTATTTGATTTGAATTTTTAATTTCAAAAGGTGCTAGTGAGAAATGTAGATAAGAGAGGGGAATTTCATTGAATATTAGCAGAAGAACATATTAGAAGAAAAAACATTGAAAATATGGATTTATGAAGTAAAGTGTGTCAATATTTGAATTCATTAAATATATATATTTTAAGAAAATATAATTTTGTGTATATCATTGATAAAATTTGGAAATGAAGAACAAAGCGCTATAGGGAACACCCTTACTGATTGGTGTTTAAATATTTATAAATATTTATAAATATTTATAAAATAATACCCATTATAATATTTATTTTTATAACCCTCTAAAAGTAGTTATTGTAAGTGAGGAATAGATTATGGACCTTGGTGGAGAATTGATCTCTTCTTAAATCTGTAACCTCATACTAGATAAGTAGTGTTTAATCAGGTATATCAACACATCATTGATATGTTCTCTTTGAAGTAGCCTTTTTATAGCTGAACTAATCAAAATAAATGAACTCATGATATTTATTTTCTTTCATTTAATTTTGATTAAAATCCATATTCTAATTTTCTTTTCCAACATGAATACAAGATCCAATTTGATTGTAAGAATGAAAGAAGTTTTGTCACCCTAATTCAACCCCCCTCTTGGGGTGTACAGTGGGGATTGGGTACAAATAATGAGTTAAATATTAAAATTACCATTCCAGAAAAGAAAAAACATTATATACATATTGAAACCATATAATACTAGTAATTAATTTTCTATAACCATCCATGACAAAAATTTATAGCATTGTTCATGTGGGTGGTTAAACTGACCCAAACTAGAACATGCTATAATAAATGGATGAGTATGATTATGAAGTAATTTTATTATAATATCTTCATTATAGAACCATAATTATATTATTTAAATGTTATTAATAAGATAAATTATAATTTATAAGAGTATGATAAAGAATACAAATGAAAAAATAATGATAAGAAGTTATTAATTACAAAGAAGAAATCACATCCCCTCTTGGAAACCTCATTGGTTTTAAAGAAATTTGGGAAATCTATAGGGAAGTGAAGCTGACCAAAATGATAGATTCTTATTAGGAAATAAAATTTGGCAGATTATGGATGATAAAATGAATTTTAGGTGTGGAGTTAAAGTGGCGGTGTAGGGGTTCTTTTATAAATGAGAGGAGTGGAGTTTTTTTAAATATATTTTACATAATATAGAAAGAAAAATAATTTTCAAGGAAAGTTGATCTAATTTTGAAACTTAATTAATATAAGATTATATGAGATCTATAAAGTATATATAAAATAATTTAGAGATAATTTTTATAAAATTTTAGGCCATTACCCTTTCATTTAACACTTTTTCCTTATTTTAGCATTTACCGTAGTGGCTAACTTTTACCTTGGTAACTTATTTTATAACTAAAAATGTAATTAAACTTATTAAATAATTTAAAAATGATTATTCCAAATATACAAACCATTTTCTAGATTCTATTTCTAAATTTTATTTAAATTAATTTCAATATAAGTAAGCATAACGCAATAAAAAAATTAGATTTTTTTAAGAATCAAAATGAATTTATACTTATTTAGGGAAATAGTATTGACACCCATGAAATTTATTGGTTTATGATTAAATAAAATATTTTTATTTGAATTTAAAACCAAACTAAATCAAATATCATCTTGTGGATACTTAAGTAAAGGAAAAAAGACTAAAAATAGTTTTGTATTAGAATAAAATATAACTTAGGTTCTGAAATATCAAACATAGGTTTATAAATTTAAAATATTACTTTTAAATGATTTATTTTACTAATAAAATTCATATTTGGTCAAGTAAAAGGTTTCATAAATTTTTAATTCATGCTTATATTATGATGATATCATAAAATTTGTGATATTAATAGAAACTATATATTTTACTATTCACTAAAAAAATCAACTAGTTTAGAAAAATCCCAAAAATTCGTCATAAGATAATTTTGACATGATGAATCCAAAAATAAATTTCATTTTATAAAATACAAATTATATGGTTTATAAATTTAACTTTTAAATAAAAACATTAATTACATTGAAAAACTATTTTTATATAAAAATGAATTTTTAAACTTTAAGTGTTCATAATATTATTTCATATCAATTGAAAATTAAATGATAATTAATATATTTGTTTAAAAATTGAAACATTTTATTAGAATAATATTTTTAAAAGTGTTCTAAAATCTCATAATGTTATATTCTACCCCCTTAAAATAATTTCTCCCTCAAAATTATGTTATTCAGAAAACAAGTGAGGGTATCCATAAGATATACAAGACTCAAGATATAATTTATAAGGAGATATTAACCTGAGTATATTTTATGAGGATAAAAAAGTTATTTTCCCTCATAAGAGACATATTTTTATAGTTTTTATTTTTTATAACCATTTTTTTTGAAATATACTTCCTTAGTTGGTTATAAGACTTAGGAGTTTCTAAAGACATACTTTTCCCCACATCATTTTCATGATCCCATACTCAAACAAATACTAAAATCAAATTTTTTTGTTAATATACATTAAAACTAAATTAAATAAACATATTAATATTTAAAATCAATCACAATATGTCTTATCCTATGAAACCTTCATTTCAACCCCTGATACATTCAGTTCAACTACGACACTATTGGTTCAAACTACAACTCTTTCATTTTTACTTAGGTTTCCTTAAGTTTCTTCCTCTTAATACCAATAACCTAATCCCTAAAAATAACTAGCCTAAAATTATCATGAACTTTATTACTATATTCTAAACCCAAAAACCATGGAAACCTACTCTCCCATAAATCAGCTCACCCATTTTTCTCTAAACACCATAAATTCACATATCAATCAATATATACCTCAATCATATATACTCCCAAAAAGATATTAATATTTTCCCAAAACAAACTAAATTTACTTGACATAAAATTACTTTTGAATACCATAGCTTATCTGATATTACATTTCTAAAATAAATTAACCCCTTGTCCCAATTAATCATAATTACCTTAACATCAAATCATATAAAAATTATAAGGGTTATCTATGAAACAATTAAATATTATTATTAAATATCAATAAAATTATCACAAAATATCATTAATCACCTTAAAATCAAATCATATAATACCTCATAATGGGTATCTATGCCTCTAGACTTATGAACAACTTTAAACATATTAACCCATGATGGTATCCACAACTCTTAAAATATCCTCTTCTGATAACATCCTAAAATCTAAATCTATATAAACTCTACTCTATTACCAATTAAGATTCCCCAAACTCACATTCCCAAATCTGAGTCTAAAAACATATTCTTTAAAAACTGGCTTTGATACCAACTAAAGAGACCCAAACTTAACCTTCTATAATTACAATGTTGCTAACAAATGTCGATTCACTTCTATTCCCAATACATTTTAGGTTTATAGTTTTATAGAATTAGGGAAAAACTTTAACTATAAAAATAAATATCTTTCCTATCAAATGGATATTTCCACACTAAACTAAGGATTAATTATTTTACATTATGTCTTCAATGTTTCCCCTAAAATTCTCCACACATGTTACCCATATATGCGTATCATATGTAATAATATTATTCATAACATGTGGAAATGGAAACATAATAAGGGTGGTCTCAAATTCTTAATAATGGTTAACATACCATAGAAGGTATCAAAGAATAAAAAAGAAATGAATAATTTGATGGGAATAAGCAATAATCAAATAATGAAATATAGATAATATAATAAAATATATCTTTGGATATAATAACATTGTAAATAATCACATAGATAGTAAAACCTGATTTCACAGTGATGAAATGCACAATACCAACATCTTAATATTACTACAAAGGCCTTATGTTGATAAAACAAAGATAGTTAAAATCAGTAAGGCCTTGGGAAAAGAAATTATAAAAAAATAGGTAGGCACACACCAAATAGCCAAAATAGTTTGTATCATGAGACCCACTGATGAATCAAGGGGATTTATAATTCTAGGCCCCACCCATCACTTATTAATTCTATTTCATTTATCATATGATTGGAATTAATCAATACAATAAATAATCAACAAGCCATAATAATCAATAAACATCTATATTGAAATAACTAGTATACGAAATGTTAATTTTTCCCCAATCAATAAATGGAATAACATCTCGGGAACACTTATAATTATATATAATGTTTAACCACCATACACATGTGTGTTACATAAACATGAAAACATTTGTAATAATTTATTAATTAACCCATGATAAATATATGGGTTTCATGAAGATTTCCACAAATCGTGATCATAATTCATCCAGAGAAAGAAGATGAATGGTGTTATTTGTCACGACCCGTCCTCGGGGCCCGTGTCGTGACTACCCCAAGCCCGCCTTCCATAGGCCAGGGGCTGGCGACTAGCACCATGGCGTAAATCCCGGTGAAAAGGGAAGGCATTGCCTTTGTAAAGTAAACTAACACCACAGAGTAAACAAGCAGTAGAAGTAAACACTAAGTAAAAGCTGTCACAAGAGTAAGTGCGGAAAAGTAAGTGGGCCAGTATACAAACCCAAACTGAAAGTAAAGTACAACTCGAAAGGGAAAACAGCAACTGAAAGGTAAAGCCGCAACGACGAGCTGTCCACTGGGAATCCCACCTGAAGGGTGGGTACAGAAAGCCTCCACTGCTCCTCGGTCCAAACTACCGCTCCGAGTACGTCCCGCCCAGTGGTCCACCTCCAGGTACCGTCCTGCTCCACAAGCCTCCACCACGATCAGCACTGTCCTCCGTCTGCAACCAACACAACGTAGTGCGGGCATAGCCCGTGCAGGGGTGAGTATAAGCTACTCAGTAGGGACCCCGAGACCCCCGAAGGTCTCCCAAATCCACAAAGGATAAACCACAAAGGAAAGATACAATCACGAAGTAACAACCGACACTGTTTAGGTATATGCCCATACATATACCTAAGTCATCAATTCCAATACGCTCCAACCTCCGAGCCCAAGTACAACCCAGTCCACACAGGAAAGCATACGTATTCCACACAGGAAACCAAAACGTAATCCACACAGGATAACACAACACAATCCACATAAGAAAGCAAAAAGTAAATCCACACAGGATAGCACAACACAGTCCACACAGGAAAGTAAAACAGGATTCAGCTCACACAGGTATACTTCTTCGTAAGATGATAGAGATGATCACTGATCCATCTAAGTCGTCAGACCCACAAAGGATCGATAGGTACTAACCCCCGCAATGACCCACACAGGATCGGACCCACACAGGATCTGTAGGCGCTGGCTCACACAGAACCGCTGAGCGCTGACCCACACAGGATCGGACCCACACAGGATCGGTAGCACTGATCCACACATGATCAGTGAGTGATGTAGTCGTCGTCGTCGAATCCATTGAGGATCTCTGTACAGTCGTCGTCACAGTCACAGTAGCAGTCGCAGCCAGCTCTAGGGTTCCCGCACACAGCAAGCTCGTTCGGGAGGGTCCGCTCCACGAGCCGAGAGGCTGATACATCAACTGACACATAGTCCAGAGTTGATGTATCCAAAAGTTCCGTATCGTCAACAGGAACTCAACGTCGCAGACGGCGCGTCAATCAGACGCCCGGTCTGAGAGTTATTGGCTTTTTCGTCCCAGGGGCCCGGTTGGTTTTCAAGGCAAAACCAACCCGACCGTACTCCACCTGCGTCCAAACCTCGGGCAGAGTAATCCAAAAGATCTGTCTCACTAAGAGGAAACCAACGAAGTCGACGACACGTCATTCGGACGTCCGGAGTTTAAGATATGAGCGTTTTCGCTCCGAGGGCACGGTTGGTTTCGTGTACGAACCAACCCCTCCGAATACAAAGTATTCCTAAACCTTGAGTGCGATATACCAAAACGACCGTCTCGATTCAAGGATCACATCACAACTGACGGTGCGTCGATCGGAGGTCCGTAGCCCAAGTTATGGGCAAAAGACCGAAGACGGTCCGAAAACAGGGGTTTCGGGTCCGGACCGACCTGGCCCAAGACCCCCTCGGTCGGCCCAAACCGGGTCGACCCGCCCCGGGTCCGGGTCGGCCCGGCCCGGCCTGGGCACAACGCGCCCAGCGCGCTGGCCAGGCGCTCGGCCAACTGGACGAGCCATTTTGGCAAGGGGGCTGCCTGCCCCCATGGTGTAACCACAGCCCCCCAATTAAGGGGGCCGTTTTTGTATAGCCGGCCGGGGGAATTAATTCCCCCGGCTCCCCTTTGTCCGACTGGCCCACACCGGCCGGCCGGTTCTGCCAACGAGGACCGACGACGACCGGTCCTTCTTCCTTCGCCGACACCGGCGGCCCGGAACCGGCTGCCGGTCACCCTGCTCCGCCGCGGCCCGGAACCGGCCGCGGCTTGGTTCGTCCAGCGCGGTTCGATGGCACCGCGGCCCCGCTCCGGCCACAGCGTCTTTGGTTTTCTTCGACGCGGCGCGACGGCGTCGCGTCCTTGTTCATCTTCACGGCGCGGCGCGACGGTGTCACGTCCTTGTTCAACTTCACGGCGCGGCGCGACGGCGTCGCGCATAACTTGTCGTGCAATTCCCGCGTGGTGCGACGACACCACGCCATTCCGTTCCATACACAAAGAATCAAACAAGGATAAAGGAGGAGGCTCGTCCGTGTTTGTGCGGTCCGGCCCCCTCCCGTTAATCGGTATCATTTGATCGTATATCCACGAAGAACGACAACTAGAAAAATCACGAACGATAATAATTAAATAATCCCCTACTTTGATAAAAGAGATGACGAACGTCGGCGTCACGAAGCGAGGATTCAAAGATGTTGACGGAGATTTCATCGCAGAAAACTGTCGCAGAAGAGACGTCGCGGAAGAAGAACGTCGCGGAAGAAGACGTCGCGTCATGGGTCGGTGTCGCGGAAGACGGTCTCCGAGGGCTCGACGCTCCACGTCGGAGATCGTTCGTTCTTCGCGTTCTTCATCAAAGGGAATGAAGAACTCAAGACTTCCTTAGCTTTTTCTCCAAAAGCTCTCAAACAACTAAACACCAACCCAAATAAAATAAGTTCTCAACTTATTTTATTAACACAACAAGGCTTTTGAAATTCAAGAGTTTGAATTTCAAAAACATACATTTAACTCACCACATTAATTCCATAAGTTAATAATCTTAAGTTATCAAAAATTAAATGGGAGTTGAGGGGGTTTAGAGGATATGAAGGGGTGGGGTTCGTGTGGGCCCCACCACCCTCATAACCTCCCAAGGGAGGTTGGGTAGTTACCCAACTTCTATTCCAAGGATTATACACTTAGAGTAAAAATAAAAATTGTTGTTAAATTTTTATTTTTAACTTCAACAATTTTTATCAACTTCTCTCGTGTAAACGCAACTCCGTATTAAGCGTTCCTAAGTAATTACCGGCGCTGCGGTTCCATCGGTGCCCTCATAATTTGATTTCGAGCACCGGTTCATAAGATAGGAATTCCCGCTCGTTCGTTCACTGAACGTACCCGAGCTAAACTTCGGATAGAAATTCTGGGCACACCGGGCCTCGGAATCAAGTGCCGTCTGAAACTGCGTTCTTCTAAAATACCAAATAAAATTAAGAAAAAAAATTTCCTTGAATTTTACGGGTCTTTACATTACCCCCACCTCAGGGCTTTACGTCCCCGTAAAGATACATCAAAACTAGGGAAACAAATGTGGGTACTGAGCACGCATCTGAGCCTCCCGCTCCCAAGTGCTCTCCTGGAGGTTCCCGTGCTTCCATCTAATGCGCACTAGAGGAATCGACCGTCCACGTAGGACCCGCTCCTGTTGATCCTTGATCTCCACTGGGACCTCCACAAAATTCGCCCCATCATCAACGTCAAGCTCCCCATGGTCAATGATATGCGTCGGGTCGTGCACGTATCTCCTCAGCTGAGATACGTGGAAGACGTCGTGCACCCGGTGCAACAGAGGTGGTATAGCCAGACGATAAGCCACCTCGCCAATCCTGCTGAGGACCTGGAATGGTCCGATGAAGCGTGGAGACAACTTTCCACCTCGGCCAAATCTCTGTAATCCACGTCGAGGTGAGACACGCAAGAAGACGTAGTCTCCATCCTTGAACTCTAGTGGCCTCTGCCTCCTGTCAGCATAAGACTTCTGCCGGCTCTGAGCTGTCCTCATCCGCTCCTGGATGACCTGGACCTTCTCTGTCATGGCCTGGACCATCTTCGTTCCCACAAGTGCTGACTCCCCAGGGTCTGTCCAGCACAAAGGAGATCTGCAAGGTCTGCCGTACAACGCCTCGTATGGTTCCATCCTGATGGTGGAGTGGTAACTGTTGTTGTACGCGAACTCCACCAAGGGTAGGTGGTCCTCCCAGCTGCGACCAAAGTCAAGGACATATGCGCGGAGCATGTCCTCGAGAGTCTGAATGGTCCTCTCCGTCTGACCATCCGTCTGAGGGTGAAATGTTGTGCTCAGACATAGATGCGTCCCAAATGCCTCCTGTAACCCCTTCCAAAGCTGGGAAGTAAAGTGAGCATCACGATCGGAGATGATAGATTATGGCACACCGTGAAGCCGTACAATCTCCTAAACATAAAGACGTCACAAGCTCTCCACTGAGCCCTGCTCTCTGATAGGTAAGAAGTGAGCCGACTTGGTGAGTCGGTCGACAATCACCCAGATGAAGTCGTGACCTCTGGAAGTGCGTGGAAGTCCAGTCACGAAGTCCATAGATATCCCATACCACTTCCACTCCGAGACCTCTAAGGGTTGTACCAAGCCTGCTGGTACCTGGTGCTCAGCCTTCACCTGCTGGCAGGTGAGGCATCGAGAAACGAACTCTGCCACAACCTTCTTCATGCCTGGCCACCAATGCTGTCGTCTGAGATCCTGGTACATCTTCGCCACTCCAGGATGTACCGCCAAAGGAGAAGTGTGAAACTCTCTCAGCACCTCCTCCCGTAAAGCAACTGGTACCAAGGTACGTCCTCTGAAAAGGATATCGTGCTCTGCTCCATAGGAGAAACCATCAGGTGTCTGTCCTGAGGATATCTGTGCACGCCGCGTCTCACAGTCAGCGTCCCCACGCTGTGCCTCTCTGACCCACTGCAGTAGTGGAGGAGTGACTGTGAGAGACTAGAGAAAGGTTGCTCCATCTCTATCCATGAAGGATATCTGCAAAGAGGCTAGCTGCTCTGTCACCTCCTCAAGTAGCTGAATGCTCGTCCTCCTACTGAGAGCATCGGCTACCACGTTCCCCTTCCTAGGAGTATAGACTATCTCAAAGTCATAGTCCTGGAGGAACTCGATCCATCGCCGCTGTCTCAGATTCAGATCCTTCTGAGAGAAGATGTATCTGAGACTCTGATGGTCAGAAAAGACTGTAAAGCGCTCGCCCATCAGATAGTGTCGCCATGTCTTCAGAGCGAAGACCACTACTGCTAACTCCAGGTCATGGGTAGCATAGTTCTACTCATGCGGCCTCAACTGACGTGATCCATAGGTGATCACTGCACACTCCTTCATCAGGACACATCCAAGTCCGGTCCCTGATGCATCGCAGTAGACTACATACCCTACTCCCTCCTCAGGAAACCTCAAGATAGGTGCGCTGGTCAATCTCTGTCTCAGCTCCTGGAAGCTTTGCTGACATCTGTCTGACCACACGAAGGGTTCCCCCTTCTTCGTCAAAGCTAAGAGTGGTGCTGAAACTCTGGATAAGTCTGGTACGAATCTCCGGTAGTATCCAGCTAGTCCCAAGAAACTCCGCACCTCCATCACGCTCCTGGGTGGCTCCCAAGCTATCACTGCCTCGATCTTCGCAGGATCCACTGAAACTCCCACCTCAGAGATGACATGTCCCAAGAAGTGGACCTCACGTATCCAGAACTGGCACTTCGAGAGCTTACCATAAAGCTGGTGCTCTCGGAGTGTGTCTAGTACAACCCGTAAGTGGTAGGCGTGCTCCTCCTCAGTCGTCGAGTAAATCAAAATGTCGTCGATGAAGACCACGACAAATTGATCGAGGTATGGCTGAAAGATACTATTCATGAGGGCCATGAACACTGCTGGAGTATTGGTTACGCCGAAAGGCATAACCAAGAACTCATAGTGGCCATACCGACATCTGAAGGCCGTCTTCTGCACGTCCTCGTCTCGAACTCTGAGCTGATGATAGCCTGACCTGAGGTCTATCTTTGAGAACCATCGTGCTCCCTTGAGCCGATCGAAGAGTTCATAAATCATTGGTAGCGGATACTTGTTCCTCACTGTCACCTGGTTCAGGCGACGATAGTCGACACAAAGTCGCAAGCTCCCGTCCGCCTTCTTGGCGAACAATATCGGGGAAGCCCAGGGTGAAACACTGGGTCGGATGAACCCCTTGCCCTGTAAGTCCTCCAACTAAACCCGTAGCTCTCAAAGCTCGGTGGGGGCCATCCGATATGCTGGAGTCGATATCGGGGTTGTCCTGGGGTACAAGTCAATATAAAAGTCTACCTCTCTGTGAGGAGGTAGCCCTGGAACGTCGTCGGGGAAAACGTCCGCATACTGATCCACCACTGTAGGAAAACCAGGACTCCGCACGTCAACTGCTCCTTGAATGAGGCTAGCCAACTGATGAGTGATGGGTTGTCCTCTCCTCTGCGGAAGTCCATCCTGTGCTGCGAAGGATCCCTTCTCGCCGGTGAAGGTGAACCTGCCCCCGTCGGTGCGTACACATCGCACCTTGCGCCTAATACAGTCAATATGTGCATGGAATGTAGACAACCAATCCATTCCCAAGATGACGTCGTAAGGCCTCGACGCCACTACAAGAAGATCCCAGCCGAATCTCTCGCCTCCTAGAGTAAGCTCACACTGCCGGCACGAGTGCGTAATCTTCGAGTCTGCTCCCGTAGGAGTCTCTAGCCGTAAAGATCGAGCCAACGGCTCTATCGGAATCTCCGAGCTCCGAACAAGGGCAGCGACTATGAAAGAGTGACTCGCTCCTGTGTCTATAAGAACTGTAGCAAGGGTGGAATAGACACAGATAGTACCTCAAATCATCTCGGGCGCGCCGTGGTCGTAGGCCTCCGCTGCCTGGAGTTGTGCATGTCTCTGTCCGCCAGCTCCCTGTGGTCAGGGTGGACCTCCTAGTGGTGGTGGTGGTAGAGACTCAAAGCGTCGCCCACCACCTGTTGCTCGGACAGCTCCTCTGCCTCGTCCGCCTCCTCCCTGCGGACTACCACGGTCGACCCTCTGCCTCTGCCTCGGTGGTCCCTCAACCGTCTGCTGCTCCTTGGCACGGTGGGTCGGGCAGTCATGAGCCATGTGGCCCTGCCCGCCGCATGAGTAGCACTGCCTGCCTCTCGAAAGACTGGCTCCGCGCTGTGTGCCCCGCACTGCTGAGCCAGTGTCCTGAGGTCGTCTGCCTGAGGGTCTGGTCTGCCTGGACCCATGAGTCATCCGTCGACTGCCTGCTACAGAAGACTCTGCTACGTGTCGCCCTGCGGTGGGTCTCGGCGCTGGTGTAGACTCAGCAAGAAAGCTCTCGATCAAAAGGGCTCGCTTCAGTACTCCTGTCTGAGTCGGAATGCTGAGGGAGATCAGCGATGCCCTGATCTCGTGTCTCAATCCCTGCTCAAAGGTCTGAGCCCGAAAGAATGGGTCTCATACCATGTCTGTCGAGTAGCGCGAGAGATCGGTAAATCTCGCCGAGTACTGGGCGACTGTCATGCTGCCCAGCCGCAGTTGAAGAAGCTCCTGGATGCGCACCGAACGAAGGGTGGCTGGGACGAACTCCGAGCAGAAGAGGCTCTCAAAGTCCGTCCAGAGAAGAGATGCCTCATCGTGCACCTGGAGCATCAAGCTCCACCATCTTCCTGCTGTTGCGTGCAGTAGGATCGCTGCGAGGATCACCATGAGGTCTGCTGGTGTCCTCACTAACCTGAAAACTCTCACCACTGCCTCCAGCCAGTCCTCGGCTGCCTGAGGGTCCGTCTCCCCGCGAAACCTGGGCGGTCGCTGGTGATGGAACTCATGCAGTGCACTGAGGCGACGTGCATCATCAGCAGCTGGTGCTGGAAGCATCGGTGGCTCGACGGGTAGAGCTACCTCTGGTTCCACTACTGACAAAGGGCCCTGCACTGAGGCCTCATCGCTCGGTGGGCTGTCATCATGCTCGACTCTCGGAACCCTAGCTGGCTGCCGTCGTGGGGACATCCTGAAAAGGAAACAGGTGCGCCACAGTCAGAACAGTATACCTGGTGAGCTGATACAAAGTAATCACAAAGAAAACTTGAAACACACATGCAATCAATGTTTTCGTGCATTAAGTCGGAAATCAGAAGTCAGAGTCCTGGTGTACGGATACGTCGGCCGCCGCACCAACACTGGACTCCCTAGACTGATAACCACACTCAATACGCTAAACACTATTGCTTCACATAGAAAAAGATCAGAGTCCAAAGTTCTATGGTAGAACCAAACTCCTTTGATACCAATTTGTCACGACCCATCCTCGGGGCCCGTGCCGTGACTACCCCAAGCCCGCCTTCCATAGGCCAGGGGCTGGCGACTAGCACCAAGGCGTAAATCCCGGTGAAAAGGGAGGGCATTGCCTTTGTAAAGTAAACTAACACCACAGAGTAAACAAGCAGTAGAAGTAAACACTAAGTAAAAGCTGGTACAAGAGTAAGTGCGGAAAAGTAAATGGGCCAGTATACAAACCCAAACTGAAAGTAAAGTATAACTCGAAAGGGAAAACAACAACTGAAAGGTAAAGCCGCAACGACGAGCTATCCACTGGGAATCCCACCTAAAGGGTGGGTACAGAAAGCCTCCACTGCTCCTCGGTCCAGCCTACTGCTCCGAGTACGTCCCGCCCAGTGGTCCACCTCCAGGTACCGTCCTGCTCCGCAAGCCTCCACCACGATCAGCGTTGTCCGTCGTCTGCAACCAACACAACGTAGTGCGGGCATAGCCCGTGCAGGGGTGAGTATAATCTACTCAGTAGGGACCCCGAGACCCCCGAAGGTCTCCCAAAATCCAAAAAGGATAAACCACAAAGGAAAGATACAATCACGAAGTAACAACCGACACTGCTTAGGTATATGCCCATACATATACCTAAGTCATCAATTCCAATACGCTCCAACCTTCGAACCCAAGTACAACCCAGTCCACACATGAAAGCATACGTATTCCGCACAGGAAAGCAAAACGTAATCCACACAGGATAGCACAACACAATCCACATAGGAAAGCAAAACGTAAATCCACACAGGATAGCACAACACAGTCCACAAAGGAAAGTAAAACAGGATTCAGCTCACACAGGTATACTTCTTCGTAAGACGATAGAGATGATCACTGATCCATCTAAGTTGTCGGACCCACAAAGGATCGATAGGTACTAACCCCCACAATGACCCACACAGGATCAGACCCACACAGGATCTGTAGGCGCTGGCTCACACAGAACCGCTGAGCACTGACCCACATAGGATCGGACCCACACAGGATTGGTAGCACCGATCCACACAGGATCGCTGAGTGATGTAGTCATCGTCGTCAAATCCACTGAGGATCTCTGTACATTCGTCGTCACAGTCACAGTAGCAGTCGCAGCCAACTCTAGGGTTCCCGCACACAGCAAGCTCGTTCGGGAGAGTCCGCTCCACAAGCCGAGAGACTGATACATAAACTGACACATAGTCCAGAGTTGATGTATCCAAAAGTTCCGTATCGTCAACAGGAACTCAACGTCACAGACGGCGCGTCAATCGGACGCCCGCTCGGTCTGAGAGTTATTGGATTTTTCGTCCTAGGGGCCCGGTTGGTTTTTAAGGAAAAACCAACCCGACCGTACTCCACCTACGTTCAAACCTCGGGCAGAGTAAGCCAAAAGATCCGTCTCACTAAGAGGAAACCAACAAAGTTGACGACACGTCATTCGGACGTCCGGAGCTTAAGATATGAGTGTTTCCACTCCGAGGGCCCGGTTGGTTTCGTGTACGAACCAACCCGGCCGAACTCAAAGTATTCCGAAACCTTGAGTGCAATATATCTAAACGACCGTCTCGATTCAAGGATCGCATCGCAACTGAAGGTGCATTGATCGAAGGTCCGTAGCCCAAGTTATGGGCAAAAGACCGAAGACGGTCCAAAAACGGGGGATTCGGGCCCGGACCGACCTGGCTTGAGACCCCCCCGGTCGGCCCAAATCGGGTCGACCCGCCCCGGGTCCGGGTCGGCCCGGCCTGGGCACAGCGCGCTGGCCAGGCGCTCGGCCAACTGGCCGAGCCGTTTTGGCAGGGGGGGGGGGCGCCTGTCCCCCTGGTGTAACCGCGACCCCCCAATTAAGGGGGCCGTTTTTGTATAGCCGGCCGGGGGAATTAATTCCCCCGGCTCCCCTTTGTCCGGCCGGCCCGTACCGGCCAGCCGGTTCTGCCAACGAGGACCGGCGACGGCCGGTCCTTCTTCCTTCGCCGACACCGGCGGCCCGGAACCGGCCGCCGGTCACCCTGCTCCGCCGCGGCCTGGAACCGGTCGCGGCTTGGTTCGTCCGGTGCGGTGCGACGACACCGCGCCCCTCCGCCACGACCCCACTCCGGCCGCGGCGTCTTTGGTTTTCTTCGACGCGGCGCGACGACGTCGCGTCCTTGTTCATCTTCACGGCGCGGCGCAACGGCGTCGCGTCCTTGTTCAACTTCACGGCGCGGCGCGATGGCGTCGCGCATAACTTTCCGTCCAATTCCCGCGTGGTGCGACGGCACCACACAATTCCGTTCCATCCACAAAGAATCAAACAAGGATAAAGGAGGAGGGTCGGCCATGTTTGTGCGGTCCGGCCCCCTCCCGTTAATCGGTATCATTTGGTCGTATATCCACGAAGAACGACAACTAGAAATATCACGAACAATAATAATTAAATAATCCCCTACTTTGATAAAAGAGATGACGAACGTCGGCGTCGCGAAGCGAGGATTCGAAAACGTTGACGGAGATTTCGTCGCGGAAAACCGTCGCGGAAGAGACGTCGCGGAAGAAGAACGTCGTGGAAGAAGACGTCGCGTCGCGGGTCGGTGTCGCGGAAGACGGTCTCCGAGGGCTCGACGCTCCACGTCAGAGATCGTTCGTTCTTCGCGTTCTTCGTCAAAGGGAATGAAGAACTCAAGACTTCCTTAGCTTTTTCTCCAAAAGCTCTCAAACAACTAAACACCAACCCAAATAAAATAAGTTCTAAACTTATTTTATTAACACAACAAGGCTTTTGAAATTCAAGAGTTTGAATTTCAAAAACTTACATTTAACTCACCACATTAATTCCATAAGTTAATAATCTTAAGTTATCAAAAATTAAATGGGAGTTGAGGGGGTTTAGAGGATATGAAGGGGTGGGGTTCGTGTGGGCCCCACCACCCTCATAACCTCCCAAGGGAGGTTGGGTAGTTACCCAACTTCTATTCCAAGGATTATACACTTAGAGTAAAAATAAAAATTGTTGTTAAATTTTTATTTTTAACTTCAACAATTTTTATCAACTTCTCTCGTGTAAACGCAACTCTGGATTAAGCGTTCCTAAGCAATTACCAGCGCTGCGGTTCCAGCGGTGCCCTCGGAATTCGATTCCAAGCACCGGTTCATAAGATAGGAATTCCCGCTCGTTCGTTCACTGAACGTACCCGAGCTAAACTTCGGATAGAAATTCTGGGCACACCGGGCCTCAGAATCAAGTGTCGTCTGAAACTGCGTTCTTGTAAAATCCCAAAGAAAATTAAGAAAAAAAAATTCCTTGATTTTTATGGGTCTTTACATTATTATAGAATATACTTAGTGAAGCAAAAGAACACTAAAGGATGTTAATATAGAAGAAAAAAAAACTTTTTTTAATAAAATGTGTTACTTAACACTTTCGAATAGCATCACATAAGAAAAGATCATGAACTGGATCATTTTAGGCCGAAAGTTTAATCTACCAAAAGAAAAAAAATCATAAGAGCATTTAGAGGGTAATAAATGAAACATAACTCAAAATGATATAGAAATATTATAGTTTAAGATGAAAATGAGAGTGACATTATAAAATGAATTTCTATAAATCATTTATAACATGGTTATAAAAGTAAACCTATAAGTTTATTTAATTATCGATTTCAAGGGTATGAAAATAGGATAATTAAAACCTTAATTTTAAATAAATTATAAATATTAAAAACTTGAAAATTAATGAAAATAAGGATGAAAAATGGGGAGTGTGTGATAGAAATATACACAAGTGAAATAAAGTCCCTTTATTAGTTCCTCCAAAATATTAAACTTTATTTTCAAAACCAAAATTCATTAAACGAATAGATTGGAAATTAATTTTGAAAACCCTGAAATCTTAAAAAAGAATATTCATTAAAAAATATTATTATAAAATCAATAAATGGATTTTATGTAGAAAATGTTAAAAATAACATTCTTTTCACACTTTTTTAAATAAAGTAAAAAATGTCACATGATTAAAATGTTAAAAATATTAATATAGACTTTTTTTAGAGAAATTAAATTTTAATATAAAATAAAATTAATAAATCATTAAATTATAGAGAAGAACATTATTGAAACAGTATAAAGAATATATAAATGAAGGAGAAATATTCTCAACCATTAAAAATATATTTGGGAAGTTCTGCATACAAACATCCTTTCAATGGAATTGTGAACCAAAGGGATATGATATGGTAAAAAGGCATATGAATCCTAGAAATAATTATATTAGAATAAATATATGTGGTTATAAATATAAAGAACATATAATTCCCTCAAGTTTTAATTAGATATAAAGAATCTTATATTTAAAGTGAAACTGGAAAAGAAATCCTTACAAACAAAGTATGGGATGAACTATAAATCCAAAAGGGAGGAAAATAGACCATAAATTAAATATAAATTAAATTAAAATTATAATTTAAACATTGAATAACTTTAATTTTAGTTATATAATAAAAAATATAGATTTGAAGGACAATATTTGAAATTAATGGAAACTTGGAAAAGAAACCCTTACAGAAAACAAAACAGGTAAAATAAGAATATATCAATGGATTATGTGAAAGAAATATAAATCCATATATAAAGTGTAAATAAAACATAAAACAATTAAATTTTATAATTCACATAATATTAGAATAAAATAATCAATAAAGGAAGTATATAACTCAATTAAATGAAATTGAGCTAAGAATCCCTTTACAAGTTTGATAATATATGATCGAAAAGCACATGGAATGAAATCAAAAAATAAAATTTTCAATAATATGAATTAAAAGAGATTAATGATTAAATAATTCAATGGATAGTAAGTACACCATGTTAAATAATAAAAGGTGGATAATTTGAAATATTTTTCAAGGAATGGAAATCAAGACAAAAACCTCGTACCTTGGATTCCCGCATTCCTAGACATACTTTAGCTTCTAGTTTAGTAATATAAAGATCCTTAATATTTTTTATAACTTTATTAATGTTTATTAACTTATATATTAATCTTTTATATTCTTTTATTACATATATAATATTTATTTTTAGTTAATATTGATTATCAGTGTTATTAGTTTTAACCGTTCTTTTCTGTTTTGATATAAAGGTTTCAGTCACCATTACATGTTCATGAGTCAAAATATATATAATAATCAAGGTATAAAAATTTAAGTTATATAATAATTTATGAAGTTTTGGGTTCCTTCCATGGATGTTTCAGGTATGTTTCTCCAATATTAAATCTATAATGCGCTTGCTTTGGTAAATTTTAACATATAAAAGGTGGTATATTAATAATGAGTTAAATATTAATATTAAAAATACATAAAAAATATATACATATTAATATCATATAATACGGGTAATTATGTTTCCATAACCATCTATGATAAAAATCTATAGCATCATTAATCTAGGTTGTTAAACTGACCCAAACAAGAACATGTTATAACCAATGGATGAATATGATTATGAAGTGATTCTATTATAATATCATCAATATAGAAGCATAATGATATTATTTAGATTTTAATAAAGAGATAAATCATAATTGAAAATATTTGTATGAAGAAGATAAATGAAAAATAATGATAAGAAGTTATTACTTATAAAGAAGAAATCATATCCCCTCTTGGAAACCTTCTTTGTTTTGAAGATATTTGGGGTAATATATAGGGACTAGAAGTTAAAAAAAGTGGGAGAGGATTATTAGGGAAGGAAATGTAGATGATTATACCATATAATTATAATTTTATTTGTGGATTTGAATGGGTGTTGTATGGGTCCTTTTATAAGGGAGAGGAGTGTCGTTTTTGTAAATATTTATTACTTAATACAAAAAGAAAAGTAATTTTCAAAGAAATCAGATCTAAATTTGAAAAATAATGATGATAATGTAAGGTAATATCATTAAATAAATCATATAATAATTTAAATATAAATTTGTATTATATTTTAGGTATTTTCCCATTTATTTAACACTTTTGTCATATTTCACCCTTTACTGTTGTGACTGAATTTTACCATGGTAACTTATTTTTATGACTAAAAATAAAATGATTTTCTTAAAAAAATTAAACATGATGATTAAAAATAGGAAAATAATTTTAAAATATTCAATTTATAAAGGTGATAAATATTAATTTTAATATTAGTTTGTAAAATGTAAGGAAAACAATTTTTAAGAAAATGGATTTTTAAGCATAAAAATGAATTTATACTAATTTTGGCCAATAATATTGATAACCGTAAATTTATTGGTTTATAATTAAACAAAGGATGATTATTTTAATTTTAAACCAATCCAAAACTAAATGGAATCATTTGAATACTTAATTAAAGGAAAAGACTAATTTTTTTATTAGGATAAAATATAACTTTGGTTTCATAAATTAGGCTTCTAAAATAAATGTATTATTTTAAATTGAATTATTTTACTCCTTAAATGAATATTTGGTCTAGAAAAGGTTTCATAAATTTTTAATTATTTTTCATATCATGATTATGTTATAAAAGTTATGGTTTTATAAAGTGTATTTTTTTTACTATTCACTAAAAAAATCAACATTTTTAAAAAAATACAGAAAATATAACCTAAGACAATTTTGACATGCTTAATCCAAAAGTTATGTTCATTTTATCAAATAAAAATTCTAAAAATTCTAAATTTATTTTTTAAATAAAAAATTAAAATATAATTAAAAGCTATTTTTATATGAAAATAACTTTTTAATCTTTAAGCATACTTAATCTCATTTAATTTTAATTACCAATTAAATGAGACTTAATCTAATTTTTTCACATAGAAACATTTTATTTGAATAATATTTTTAAATTTTTTCTTAAATATCAAGTCTTTATAGATTAAATCATACCATATGTAATTAATCATGTACTTAACTTAAAATATAAAATAAATTATTTTATCATATTTCACTAATAAATAAAAAATTAGGGTTTTAAAAAAATTATAGAAAATCACCCTAAGATATTTCAAAGTGACGATTCAAAAAATGGAATTCATTTTATCAAAATATATTTCTAAATATGATATATTTAATTTTTAAATAAAATTATTATTTCTATAAAAATATTAATTTTTATAATGTGACCAAATTTATGAGCATTAGGAAAAATACTTATGATTATATAAAATTATTTTATTATTTATATACAAAAAAATGTTTAAAACAATTTTATAAAAATAAACACTTATTCCAAATCTTTTAAATTTATCATAAAAATGCATTTTTAATGAAAATATTTTTTTTAAAATATAATAATGGTTTCTTTGCATCAAATATCTATTTTAATATATTTAAAACTTTTTTTAATTTTATTCTAATATAAATTCATTATATTTTTATTTTTTAAGATACCCAACTATTATTTTATTATACCAACAGTATGGTTACTATTATAATGGTCATATTTCCAACAGCTATATAGGTTTTCTACATCCTAAAAATACCTCATGTTTCCTCAATTCATCATTCGATTAAATTTTACCCAAGGTTATATTATTTATTTTAAAAAATGGTGATTAGATTACAAATTTTTTTATAGTATTTTTCTGTGAGTGTGATTATTTTAGGAGACCAAGATGGTCCAAATTTTCTTATTCTATTTTTTTCTATGTATATTTTCCCATTTTACTACTTTCAAATTTATTATGTGTATTTATTCTCAAAATGTAATGTTCTAAATTATATAATAAAGTATTTTCAATTTTCATTATATGGTGCATGAGTTTTATACTATACTATATTTCTAAATACGAAACATGCTCATTTCAAAGGAAAATTCCATATATGAAAGTCTGGGTTGTTACAATTTTACTCACCTCCCTAGACAAAGTAGTTTTATACTCCTTCATTATATCAAAAGGATGTACACAAATGATGCATAGTACCAAGCCTTCATTACAAGCTTGGACGTGGCCCTATAGATACCAGTAGCCTGGTTGAACATCAATGGTGACTCAAAGTTGGTAATCAAGAAGATCAATGGTGAATATTCCATTAAGATAGTAGAATAAATCCCCTTGATTGATTATGTATGAAGGAATATGGATGAATTCCACTCAAAGATGGTGATGTCTCACATCCCGCATTCATATAATGTCTATGCTTATGCATTGGATAATGTGGTCATAACCCTAGTATATTTTGAATAGGACAAGATAATTATTTTCATCGGACACTGTAGGGTGGTCTCTCTATTCATCAATAAAGATATAGAGAAGGTCAATAAATTTAATGCCACCCTTGATCAAGGTGATCCCATATCCTTACAAACTAATACCACAAATGGATGAATGATCTATATAGTAAACTACTTATAAAGAAAAATTATTCCATCTAATTAAGTTAATAAGGAGAAGATATAGTTTTGGGTAGTAAGTTTCATCCTCTACGATGACCTGAATTTCAAAAAATATATTTATAAGCAAGGCTTAATGGGAATCCTACATAGGAGCATTGAAGGAGGGGGGACCCTCTTTGTTGTACAGGAAGTCCATACTGGTTTCAGTCATGCTCAACAATCATGATCTAAGCTCTTTCATAAAATAAAGAGACATAGATACTTTTGGACTTCAATGATGAAAATCTGTATGGAATTCATGAAGATATTTCATGATTGTTAGATACATGCCTAATTCATCTATTAACCCCCAAATCTTTTGTACACTTCTATATATTCATAGTTATTTTTTATATGATGAATTGATGCCATGGGGCCATATCCCCTAGCTATAGCTAGGTAATTCAAGTACATCCTTTATGCCACTGATTTATTATCTAAATGGGTTGGGGATATATCCCTCAATTAAGTAAAGAAAATGGATATCATTGACTTCATTCAGACTAATATTATTCCCAGATTTAATTCCCCTTGTATGATATTGATGGAAAACAAAACTAATTTCGGATCTCATAAGTTGAAAATTGATGTTCTCCTAGGATTTTGAAGGTGTTGTATTTGTTGTAAAATATTACTGTGTTGTTTAAAAGAATGTTTTTTTATTATTAGATAAAATAATGTATTTTCTATAAATAAGAATCTATAGTTTTTTTTATTTCACCAGAAGAATGGAGTTGATATAGTCTATTAGTCGAATGGAAGAATCACATGGTTCAATAACTTATCATTTTTCATCAGTTGATATATGATCTCCAAATGGATAGAAAATATGTTTTATAGAAGTTTAGATCATGAGAGTTTATCTTCTCATGAAGTATTTTAGATTAATGAAATATAGAAATAAGATCCTCAATGAAAAGATGGTAAAGGTTTTGAAAGTTTTCCCTAATAAATATGAATATTATTATGATATAGGGAAGGTGTTTTTGATAGACATGAACCAAATAAATGGAAGAATAAATGATTCTTAATGACTAGTCCAACTATTTTCTAGTCATGTGGATTTCATGAAAATCCAGAGAGTAATCTAAATGTTAAGTCAGGCGATGTTGTGTTGATACTCATGTTTTAGATAACATGATTACTTAAGTATTTCATGATTCAAGATGATTCAATCAGAAGAAGTAATAAGTGTAAGGTCCTATGTTTTGGATAGGTTAAAACTCTAATGGAGTTTGAAAATTTAGATTTGGTGGATGGAAAAAATTTTAAACTAAGATTTGGAATGTATATTAGAGATTTGTAATGATTAAAAGTGATGTTTTTGGATAAGGTTTAAGGCTCAAGAGGTGTATCGGGAGTTTAGACGAGTCTTGAAAGCAATAGTATTTGAAAACTCAATTTTGAGAGAAGCAGTCTTAGGCACATAGTGAGCACACAATTAATGCTAACCGTGCAGCTCAACCATGTGGCCTGTATTACACGGGGATACAATTTTATTAACCATTCATGGATATCCTATGAAATTATGTAGGCCTAAAAGGGATCACAAGGTTTCAAAAACCGTACACCTGATGTC
The DNA here is from genome assembly GCA_963277665.1 of Viscum album. Lineage (NCBI taxonomy): Eukaryota > Viridiplantae > Streptophyta > Magnoliopsida > Santalales > Viscaceae > Viscum > Viscum album. Next base: position 308,973,761 of record OY728166.1, read on the forward strand.
GCACATCCATGCGGAATGTATGAAATAAATTGAAGATATGAACACATGGGTTGCACAAGGTTTGTCTAATCGTGCACCTAGACATGTGAGGGGAGGTCCACATAGACATGATCCATGCACGGGCTACGCATGGTTTGTCTAACTATGATCCTAGTTGTGTGAGGCCAAGCCCCTTTGGGTAGTAGGTGTTCACAGTTGGCACATGGTTAGCCAAACTATATGGCCTAAATGTGCACCTCATTGAAGGGGTGGAATTATGATTTCCCATGCCTCTTTTTTTCTTTCCTCGCTCTTTTCTTATCCTCACTGATTCATAAAACCTACCCATGCATGGATCTATCCTTTGGAACCTCCTAGGATATGATGATCCTCATTCTTCCGATGTATGATTCATGTGTCATCGGTCATGTTTGATTTCCCTCAGTAAGACTACAAATCCTCTTCCATATTTTATCAGTTTATCTTTCTGTATTGAATGTTATTTCAATGTGAGATCATATTCCCTATTTTCAAGGAGTTTTTATATTCTTCTAATTTCTCTCATTCCATATTGAATAAAATCCCAATATTGGATGAGTGAAGAGTACTAACCCTGAGGTAGGTGTTCTATATTTTTTCCCTCAAAGTTACGTTGTTTATAAATTATGATGTTGTTCTATCTGCTAAAATTTCCATATGCCCCCTCTTAAATGTAAAATTAATGAAGTAAATACTAATTCATCAAATTAGATAGTCATTATGAGTCTAATTACATCATTATATGTTGTTAGCCTCAACTTGAACTACCCCTTAGGATGGATTGCTTGTTTTTCCATGGATCCTACACCTTGGTATGCAATTAAATTGCCTATATAGGTGCATCAGATTACCTCTTATTGAATGAGATTCTAAATGGAATTTAATGGATTACAAGGGTAGTGGATGAATCCATTTTCTTATGAATCTTATTTATATTATTCTATACCCATACCTTTTATATGTAATAACCATGATGACTCGAATCAAATGTTTAAAGGAAAGGGTTTACTCTTGGCCTACAACAAATTTATTAAATGAAATTCTTGACTTGAAAAACATGATAAATGAATTATGAAGAATTGATTTGTGGAATTATCAATTTCAAAACCTTCTTTGTTCCCCATAATTAAATTGAAAAATGGAACAATCATGAAAACACATATCCTCCTTAGCATGGATTTTCCCAAGGCTTTTTTTTAAACAAAATAAATGTAACATATTAATGAAGGTCCACTATGCCTAGAGTGATGTTAGGTTCCAATTTATAGAACACCTAGGATAAGGTCTCATAGGGAAAGTGGGACTACCTTATATTGGAATATTTTGGAGGGACCTTGGTTAGGGTTTATATATATCATTTCAAACCCCCTTGGTCAAGGTTGTTGGACATGGAGTTTCACATCACGTGGGTTGCTGGACATGATGTTCCATGCCCCTTCGATTAAGATGATGGGCATGCCCCTTCTCATTATTATTTGTGATACTCAGCATGGTGTCCTATATTATTTATGGCACTTGGCATGGTATCCTATATTATTTAAGATACTCACCATGGAATCTTATATTATTTATGATACTCAACATGACGTCCTATATTAATTATGATACTCTGGCATGGTGACCCTTATTTAATATATGAGACTCTCATAATTATACCAGGATGCTTGAGTTAACTTGGGTCATGGCTAGTACAATATATATATATATATATGAATACATATGTTATTATGTATATAGTGCATATATATACATACATACATACTTATATATATATATATATACCTATATACATGGTGACATGTATTCATAGGTATCCCGACTTAGTTCGAAGCAGGCATGGTCAGCCAGGTGTCCTTTGAGGAACCCAAACCCGAATTATTTACATCTATTTATTTACTATCTTATTAATATACTTACACACTATTGTATTTTATACTCACGGATTGGATATAATTATAAACCATTGGTTGTGGCCTACTAGTTTTATCTCACACCCTGTTTGGACCACCATTTGGTATAAAAAAACCTCATGGTTTGTAGGTTTAGGACCATGGATTATGCTTCTGTTGTTACTTTGGTACATGGGAGCTTAGGAGAATATGACTACACCAAAGCTTTAGGATGCTCATGGAGATAGTCTTTGAAGCTTTAATATTTCATTATGCTTGTATTTTATTCCCTTTTTATGTTTAATTTGTATATATTGTAACATGTTCATGAATGGTTATTCATTCATTTATTATTGATTATCAGTTATTATTATTACCTTCCACTAATCGATTATTTTTATTGCTTATGATGTTGTTTATATATTCCACCGTCGTGTTACTATGATCATGAGGGTACAAGGAAAGTTGGGGGAAATCTCATTTATTAAAAAAGAAAAAACATACAAACCATTTTTGGGGAAAAACCGAACATCCAAGGCACAAAGTCCTTAAAATACAAGACACAAAACCATCACAAAACACATGTTCCAAAGTCCCAAATATCCAAGAACACGGCTTAAAAAACCGAGTCCTAGAAAATGACCCAAATTCGGCCCGCGACCCCACTCCATAGGACCCCGCCGCGGCCAGATGCCCCCCACCCGCAGCCTGAATCTTACCGACACCGCAGCCAGATCGCATCCTCCACCCAGACCCCACACCGCAAATTGCATCGTCACACTGTCGCAGCCATATCCCACCGAGGAAGCCAACCGCTGGACATCCGCCATGCCGTCGTCGTTGTCAATGGGCCGATCGAGACCGGTAGGCCATTGCATCCCTTAACGGACACAGATCCACCGTTGAGGATGTCACTGCTGAGCCGCCCCCCTCCGGATCCCACCATACTCGCATCACCAACATCCTGAGGAAAGAAAACGAGGTCTGGATCCGACCAGATCTGTTCAGATATGGAACAGATCGGAAACGCCGACCGCTGAATGCCAGCTCGCCTCCGTCTGCCCACTGCATCGCCTCGAGGACGTCACCGCTGTAGCCGCCTGAACCCCACACGATGAAGTATCGCCGCACAACCAGATCCACCGAAGCCAGATATCCCACTCAAAACCACGTCGAAGCTCCCACCCCATCTGAAGAAAGATGAGGAGGAATATGTTTGAGATAAGGCTAAATAGAAATTTACACATAATATAAAATATATTTAGTGAAAATGGATAACAAAGTAAATAAAAAACTATTTTTAATTAATAGTTTGATAATTATTATTGAGTAATAGTCATTTAATAAAAATTTGAAAATAAAAAAAAATAAAAAAAATCAATAAAATATCTAAATCAAGTTGGAAACGTAATTCGAAATTCAAACGACCATAACTTTTGATCTGAGTGTCCTTTTGGGGACTACCACATATCAAATCGAAGTCCATGGCGAGCTCTATGCCGAAGAGGGGTGTAATGAGATCTATGAGATTTTTCCCATTTTTCGACCCCAAAAAGGCCAAGAAGGCCTCTCAAATTGAGTTTTTAGTCGAGGTACCCAAATTTTTTATCATTCGATGGATTTCCAGCCTTGTTTAAGGGGGTCTTTTGCCCTTTTTCAGTGGGGATTGAATTTATTCCCAGGGATTCAATTCATATTGATATTATGGTTTTGAATTTTTTTTTTTTCATAATGTACTCTATAATCAAATATATAACAAAATATACATATTTTTATATATTCACACATGAAAATTTAACTTTATAAATAAATAATTAAATATATTTTCATATAAAATATATTTCTCAATATATAAATCTTATCTAAATAAAAAATAATATCCATTTAAATATATATATATATGTAATTAAAAATATATATAAATAAATTAATATATATAAACATATATATATCAATATATGGATATATATATAAAGATATATATCATAAAATGTAAAAAAATAGTATAGGGGAGTGGAAAAGGCACTGGTGTATAAGCTGGAGGTCTCAGGTTCGAAACTTGCTAGAGGCAGGGGCCCACGCTTGGGGGGGGGGATTATCTAAATCAATGATAAAGGGTTGGGGGAAGCAATGATGGGGGGGGGTTGGGTGTGAAAAAAAATCAAACCCTTTATCAGCGGGGCCTTTATCACTGCTTTTTTAGCATTGTTAAAGGGGGACTTTAATAGTACTAAAAAAGTACTGATAAAGACCCCCTTTATCATCATTTTTTTAGCACTGTTAAAGGGGGACTTCATCAGTGATTTTTACGAGGGCTGTTAAAGCTAACCCTTTAACATCACTTACATCATCAGCACTTATATAACATTGATAAAGACCTTTTACTAGCACTATTAAAGGCCCAATTTGTAGTAGTGGAAACCATTTTTTGAAGGATTCTTAGTGATGAGATGACACCCCTTGGATAGACACGTGGTCATTCTGTAAGTTAAGCCTTATTAAGTGTGTGATTATTGTTCAGTACCACAAAACTGGGCAAGGCATGCGTCTACCTTTATCAGCGCTAACAGAAAAGCGCTGATAAAGTTGTACCCTTTATCAGTGCTTGTTTTAGCGTTGATAAAGAGATTATTTATCAGCACTTTAAATATCCCTTTATCAGCGCTTTTATTAGTGCTGATAATATTTATTGTATATATTAATTAAATGTACACTTAAAATTAAATTATATTTAAAAAATAAATATATATTTTATTATATTTTCAATGATATATATATGAATATACCTTTCAAACAATTTTATAAGTATAAATAGAGATATATATATATTTAGAGTTAAATAAATATATAATAATATAAAGAAATTCTTAAATTAATACATTTATCAGCGCTTTTATTAGTGCTGATAAACTATGTATTTATCAGCGCTAAAGAAGCGCTGATAAAGAGTGTCTTTATCAGCGCTAAAATGAAAAGCGCTCATAAAGTCACTCTTTATCAGCGCTACAAAAGCGCTGATAAAGTCAAGCCTTTATTAGCGCTAAAAAAGCGCTAATAAAGGTTGTATTTATCAACGCTTTTCATTTTAGCGCTGATAAATACACCCTTTATCAGCGCTTTTTACTAGCGCTGATAAAGGCTCACGCGGGATTGATAAAAACCCTCGGGTCATCTTCCTCCTCCCCGCACCCTGTCAAGCTCTCGCGGAAGCCCTCCTCTGCGCCGCTGCCGCCGCCTCTTTCTCCTCCTCCGCCGCGGCCGCCTCCTCCTCCTTCTCCTCCTCCTTCTCCTCCTCCTCCGGCCACCGCCTCCTCCTCCTCCGGACGCTGCCTCCTCCTTCTCCTATGCGCTTGCTCCTCCTCCTCCTCCTCCACCGCGGCCTCGTCCTCCTCCTCCTCCACCAGCACCTCCTCCTCCTACTCCTCCTCCGCCTAGTCCGCGGCCTCGTCCTCCTCCTCCTCCACCAGCGCCTCCTCCTCCTCCTCCTCCTCCTCCTCCTCTGCCTACTCCGCTGCCTCCTCTCCACCGCGGGTCCTCCACCGCGGCCTCCTCCTCCTCCTCCTCCTCCTCCGCTGCCTCCGCCCTGCCTCCGCGCTGCCTCCGTTGCCTCCAGTGCCTCCGCTTTCGACGCCTCCTTCTCCTCCGCCACCGGGTCCTCCTCCTTAAGGTGATTCAAATTGAATTTTCATGAATTAATTATGTTTGCATTGTGGTGACCCCTTGCATCCTATCCCAAATTATGAATATTGATTTTTGGATTTTATGAGTGTTGTTATTGTGGGTAATTGTTATGTTTGGATTGTGATCACATGATGTTATGTGTTATATTATATACTCATGATAATATGACATTACAACTTGAATGATTCACCTCGTATGTGTGTTAGCATGCATGGTGTTTATATGTTGTACATCAAAGAAGTGGACCATCATGAAATTAATATCCCTTAGTAGGGTACTACACTTGATATGTGATGATGAAGACAGAGAACCTAAGCATAGGGTGGAGGTACAACATATCCATGGTGTCGTGTCATGGGTGTTCTTGAGGTACCCAGTATTTTCTAGGTCCCGTTCACTATGAGATGCATAATTTTTTTCAATAACCACATGGATCTATCTCATACATAGAAAGAGGGTAAGAAGGTCACTGATTTCCTGGCTACTTAGGCCTCTCTAGGTAACCTGTGTACCATATTTAACATCATAGGATCCCTCCCCCCCAAGATTGTTAGTTTAGTTAAAGAAGATTCCCTTGGGATAAACTAATTTATACCTCCTTTGACTGTTTTTAGCCTTGTCCCCTTATTGAAATAAAATATATCAACATTGGATGTGTTGAAATAAAGTTCATGACTGAGTTATTTAAGCTACAACCTTGGGTTTGTTGTGCCCCCCTCCACTACTCCCTCTTCTCCCCACCTCATCCATGCCTTCCCTCCTCTCTCATCTCCCTCTCCTCTAACTAAACCTCCTCCCCTTCTTCCACCCATACTCACTTCCCTCCTAGAACCATGATTTGAACTAAGGGTAAGTGCCTTCCCCCATCCAAACACATAGCTTATGGATCGTGGCCTATTGCAGCTAAGCACTAGACCCAAACTCTAACTCCACCATCTCCTTCTCCCTCTTCTTTTCCACCACCATTGGAAGATTCCATCTCGTTGGGTTTTGATTTTCCTTTTGCATCCCACCACTCACAAGATGTGGTTCCACCTACCAATGTCCATCCCTATTTTCACTTTGAGGAAATGAAACACTATATATGCTTGGACCATTTTCAATCCAAGTCAATTTTCACCAACAAATCCATGGATTTGGTCATAATACACAAGGTCCTCATCGACAAGGTTGTTATGGTAGCCCTTCGCATCAATGAAACACTCCCAAATTATTGATGTTCCTGAGGAGACGTTTTAGGAGCTCTTTTTAGAGTTCCTTACAACTTTCAAGATAGAATTAATCTGTATCACCTTCAAACTAGGTGGTAGGGATTGGGATTTGACACTGGGTGAGTTCAAAGTTATCTTGGGGTTTATTCTTATGACTTTGCTATATCCACTACCTATGTTGCTTTGTGTCTTGATCTGAACAAGACAAATACACTAAAGAGTTGGGTGTTGATCACTCATGAGCCCACGAGCATCCATGATCCTCCCACATCCAAGAGCACCCAGATAAAGGGTTATTATATGAGGATTAGTCATTGTGCCTTAGCTCATGCCTGGATAACATGAGGAGACTCCCACATAACCATCACATAGACTAAGGTTCTTATTATGGCCACTTCCATGGGTTCCCTTGTGGAAAACATATACCACTTCTTACTTATGCATTTGGTCCCATGTGTTTCAATCAACTTTCTACACTTTTACTTTTGATGCACATGTTAGGCTACCTATTGGCCTTACCCATGAGGTATTTCCTTGTACAGACACCCTATAGAGACCGCCCTATGAGATTGATCCACAAGTTGCACTGATTATCCTACTTCCTCACAAAAGGTATGATTAACCCATGTCTATAGTGGTGAACCCCACTAACACACTATAAAAAAATCCCAAGAACCACCCCTCATCAGGGGTGATCGAAGAGAGGAAGAGATTGGATGAATCCCAAGAACCACCCAAGATTTGCTATTAATGAGCACGCCCCCTACCATTTTTGAAGTATCTTGTTTTTTTATCTAAATTATACTCATATTCCTTCTCCTCTAACCTATATACTCATCCTATGGATTTCAAATAGGATGAATATAAATAAAGAATGGATGAATGCCAATCGGTTGACAAAAGAGTATGAAGAAGGCGTGAAAGAGTTTATCAAGTTTGCAAAAGATCATGCATGTGACTCTTCTCAAATCCTTTGTCCGTGTTTACGCTATTGTTATTCAAAACAAATTAGTCCAGATGAGTTGGAAGAACACTTGATCTGTCACGGAATAGATCAGAGTTATACATGTTGGAATAAACACGGGGAAACAAAAAATGTAGGTAGTGACTGGGGTGACACTGCGTTTTATGGATCATCTGATATGATTACAAACATGAACAATGAAGATGACCGTATGGAGGATGTGATTACAGATGTGAATGATGATGAAGATCGTATTGAGGAAATGACAAGGACCTTCAAAGATGAACTTCGTGATTGCCCAAAATTGTTTGAGAAGTTAAAAAGTTGTGCAAAGACGCCATTGTATGCTGGTTACACTAAATATATAGCATTTTCAACCATACTGAAGCTGTATAATTTGAAATCAGACAACGGGTAGAGTGACGACAGTTTTACAAAACTACTTGACCTCATGAATGACATGCTCCCAGAAGACAATGAGCTCCCGAGCCGAACATACGATGCCAAACGAATGCTACGATCTATGGGTATGATCTCTGAAAGAATACACGCCTGCCCGAATGACTGTATACTGTTTCGCAAGGACCACAAATCACTTAAAGAATGCCCAAAGTGTGGTGATTCTCGATACAAGAAAGATGAATCCAGTCCTACTAAAGTTGTATGGTAATTTCCAATCATTCCAAGGTTTAGACGCCTATATAGAAGTGAGGAGACTGCAGAACAATTAACATGGAATGCAGATACAAGAATTAAAGATGGGATACTACGTCACCCGACAGACTCTCCTCAGTGGAAGAGAATAGATCATGAGTATCCTAAATTTGGAAACGAGTCGAGAAACCTTCGTCTTGCGTTATCTACAGATGGAGTGAATCCTTTTGGTTTTCAAAGCAACAGTCACAGTACATGGCCGGTTATGTTGATAAATTATAACTTACCACCATGGTTATGCATGAAACGAAAATACATCATGTTATCTATGCTTATATCAGGACCAAAACAACCGGGTAATGATATTGATGTTTATTTAGCACTATTGATCTAAGATTTGAAATTATTGTGGGATTCAGGTGTTACATTGTATGATGCTTACAGAAAGAAAGATTTCACTTTGAGAGTCATGTTGTATGGGACGATAAATAACTTCCTTGCTTATGGAAATTTGTCAGGATATAGCATTAAAGGAACTCAAGGCTGTCCCGTTTGCGAAGAAGGTAGACAATCAATTAGGTTGAAACATTTATCAAAAACCGTGTTTCTAGGACATCGCAGATTTATACCGCGATGACATAAGTACCGTTCTTGGACGACATCATTCGACGGAAGTTCAGAAGAACGTACAACACCGTCTCCACCAATAGGCGATCAATTGTTTGAGAAAGTTAAAAATGTGGACACTACTTTTGGTAAACTGGCTTCAAAAAACCTTACGAAAATCGATTGGAAAAAGAGATCAGTTTTTTTTGAATTACAATACTGGAATTGTCTGTATGTAATACATTTTCTTGATGTTATGCATGTAGAAAAAAATGTATGTGATAGTGTTATCAGCACGTTGCTAAATACATCTGGCAAAACAAAAGATGGAATTAAGGATAGGTTGGACATGGTTGAGATGAGAATATGAGAAGAGTTGGCACCAGTGAAGGGTGAAAAATGAACATTTCTTCTTTCTGCTGCTTACAATCTTTCCAGGCAGGAGAGATATCAGTTTTGCAACTTCTTGAATGACGTAAAGGTTCCATATGGGTATTCGTCAAATATCAGTAACCTCGTGTCAATGAGCGACTTGAAGTTAAAAGGTCTGAAATCACATGACTGTCACGTTTTGATGAAAAATCTCATTCCAATTGCTTTACGTTGCATTTTGCCCAAGAATGTCTGCCATACATTAACAAAACTGTGTTTCTTCTTCAAATCTATATGCAACAAAGTTATAGACCCGGTGAAATTTCCAGCTATGGAAAAAGAAATTTCCTTCATATTATGTGAATTAGAAATGTTCTTCCCGCCTTCATTTTTTGATATGATGGTTCATTTGATGGTCCACTTGGTGAGAGAGATTCGACTATGTGGTCCTGTACATTACAGATGGATGTACCCCATTGAATGGTATATGAAGATTTTGAAAGGGTATGTCAAAAATCGAAGTCGGCCAGAGGGTTGTATTACAGAGCGATATATTGTTGAGGAAGCCGTTGAATTCTGTACCGAATACTTGTCTGGTGTGGAAAGCATTGGCTTACCAAAATTTCGTCACACTAGGCGGCTTGAGGGTGAAGGAATTTCTGGAAGAAAGGTTGTCACAATCAATATTACAGATCGGGAGCAGGCCTACCTTTATGTTTTTCATAACAGTTTCGACGTTGACCCATATGTTGAAATCCACAAAGAAATTCTTAGGCATTTGAATCCATCTAGGGATGAACAATGGATATCAGATACACATAATCGACAGTTTATAGGATGGTTTCGACATCATATTTTTAAGAAGTCAGATGAAAATCCAGAGTCCATTTCAGAACGACTTCGATGGCTAGCTGGAGGACCAAGTGTGTACGCATTATATTAAAATTCTTATGTAGTTAATGGTTATACATTTTATACCAATGAACATGATGAAGACAGTACCATGAAGAATAGTGGGGTTACACTTGTGGCTAAAGCGATGCATGTTTCCGGTGCTAAGCACAGAAATCCAATTTATGCGAATATGTCATACTTTGGCATCATTAAACAAATATGGGAGTTGGATTATACGGAATTTCAAGTTCCGATATTTCAATGCAAGTGGGTTGATAACAGGAGTGCTGTTAAAATAGATGATTTGGGATTCATGAAAGTTGATTTCAGTAAGGAAGGGGAGAAAGACGAACCGTTTATAATGGCATCACAGGCAGTGCAAGTATTTTATGTTCCAGATCCCGCAAACCAAAACTGGTCAATCGTTCTGTTATCAACCAAAAAAGCTGAAGGGTCAGATGAAAATTCAACGGAAGATGACCCTTTCATTGGGACTTCGCAATTATTTCACAGTGGTCCCAATGTAGACGACGTTTTGTATATCATAGGAGACCACAATGAAGGGATATGAATAGTTGATAGAGGGGTCAAATCCCTTCAGCCTTTAAAAAAATAGAGTTCAATAATCAGGTTATTGATTTTTATTGTAATATAGATTGTGTTACATTATGTTATTATCTGTTCGCTTCTGCTTTTATGTGATCTAAATTAAATGTTAAACCGGTTCTGCAGATAATGACTTCTTCACCTGCTGATGCACCCAATCCCGAGACACAACACGTCTCTCAACCTGTTGCAGATGGTCCCACTGCTGAGAGACAACATGTCTCTCAACCTGTTGCAGCTGGTCCCATTGCTGAGGTACAACAGGTCTCTCAACCGGTTGCAGCTGGTCCCAGTGTCGATGCTAGCGCTTCGGAGAAACATAATGATGATACAGAAACTGAGGAAATGGTAGATGATGAAACCCCAGCGACACAAAAAAAAACAGGTGCGCCGTAGTTTGACAGTTTTAGCCAAAATACTTAAGGAAAAAGCAAAAGGCATCAAATATGAGGTGGGATGGAATAAACTAGGCCAGCATGTAAACCCCAACGAATCCATGTTTAGTAGCTACATTGGAATCGTCACTCGACAACGCGTGCCGATTGATGTAGAGTCGTGTCACCATGTTGTCAGCGGGTTGAAAACATTAATGTGGGAAGAGATTACGGTAACATTACGATATCATCTATTTAATTTATTAAAATAAAATAAAATACTGAAATATTTACTAACCCTTCATCATCTCTTGCAGAGTGCATTTATAGTAGATGTTTCGCACAAAGAATATGTTTTAAGGCTGGTAGGAAGGATTCAAAGAGGCTTTCGCACCATTTTAACGAAAAATCATCTGAAATATGCCGAAGGGAAAATCAAGCCACACCCGCCTCCTCTTTATGCACACTTGATATCCCAAGGAACATGAGATGCGTTTTGCAACCGTCATGCAGAACAGAATTTTCAGGTACACTGTGTTTGGTTACACGTTGTGTAACATTGCTTGTATTCATCACGTTGATTGACAAGTTTTTATTTATGAAACAGAAACTGAGTGCTGAAAATAAATAATGGGTAGAAAAACAAATTACTTATTTTTCTCGATGTTCCTATAGTGTTCGAAACAAACAAACGACAAGGACTACAGGTATTATGTTTATAAATTTATGAAAGAGATCATATTTCATGAACAAACTAGCATCCCTGAAGAGGTATTTTTGAAAATAATTACTACTCCATTTAAAATAATTATTAATCCTTTGTGTATTTATATTTTTTCAGTACTACTATGACTGTCGCAAAAACTTCTATTCAGAATATGATATACATGTATTTAGAAGCGAATGGGCAGCATACCTGATGGAAGAATGTAAACAAATAGGACAATGAAGGTGAATTCCTAATAGTTATGTTATATTTATATGGTCATTGATATCTCCCTTTACACTTATTTAGCATCTATGATCTCCCTTTCTTATGTTTCATATCCTTAGATTAGTGAATTCCTACTACTCAGTTTGAAATTGACATAACTTTAGAAAACAACATAAGTGACATACGGAAAGCCGAGAAAACGCGTTCGGATTGTTTTGATAATTTAGTAAAATTATCCACAAGTCATTTGTGACGTGTACAAATCGACCACACCTCAATCCGACGCACGGTGTGACCGGTATGGCTAAAAGTGTCTGATATCAGTTTCAAATTGAGATAAACTTTGGAAAACAACACTAATGACATACAGAATACCATGAAAACACGTTTGGATTGTTTTTATACTTTAGGAAAACTATCCACGAGTCATTTGTGACATGTAAAAATCGACCTCACCTCAATCCGATGCACGGTGTGACCGATATGGCTAAAAGTGTCTGATATCAGTTTCAAATTGAGATAAACTTTGGAAAACAACATTAATGACATATGGAATACTGAGAAAAAGCGTTAGGATTGTTTTGATACTTTAGTACAACAATCCACGAGTCATTTTTGACGTTTACGAATTGACCGCACCTCAATACGACGCACTGTGTGACCGGTATGGATAAAAGTATCTGATATCAGTTTCAAATTGAGATAAACTTTGGAAAACAACACTAATGACATACGGAATACCGAGCAAACGCGTTCGGATTGTTTTGATACTTTAGGACAATGATCCATGAGTCATTTTTGACATGTAAGAATCTACCACACCTCAATCCGACACACGGTGTGACCGATATGGCTAAAAGTGTCTGATATCAGTTTGAAATTGACATAAATTTAGAAAACAACATAAGTGACATACGGAAAACCGAGAAAAAGCATTCAGATTGTTTTGATACTTTAGGAAAACGACCCATGAGTCATTTGTGACGTGTAAGAATTGACCTCACCTCAATCCGATGCACGGTGTGACCGGTATGGCTAAAAGTGTCTGATATCAGTTTCAAATTAAGATAAACTTTGGAAAACAACACTACTGACATACGGAATAATGAGAAAACACATTCGGATTATTTTGAAATTTAAGGAAAATGATCCATGAGTCATTTTTGACATGTACGAATTGACCGCATCTCAATCCGACGCATGGTGTGACTAGTATAGCTAAAAGTGTCTGATATCAGTTTCAAATTGAGATAAACTTTCGAAAACAAAACTAATGACATACAGAATACCGAGCAAACGCATTTGGATTGTTTTGAAACATTAGGACAACGATCCATGAGTCATTTTTGATGTGTATAAATCGACCTCACCTCAATCCGACGCATGGTGTGACTGGTATGTCTAAAAGTGTCTGATATCAGTTTGAAATTGAGATAAACTTTGGAAAACAACACTACTGACATATGGAATACCAAGAAAATGCATTCGGATTGTTTTTATACTTTAGGAAAACGATCCATGCGTCATTTTTGATGTGTATGAATCAACCTCACATCAATCCGACGCACGGTGTGACCGTTATGGCTAAAAGTGTCTGATATCAGTTTGAAAATGACATAAACTTTAGAAAACAACACTAATGACATAAGGAATACCAATAAAAAATGTTCGGATTGTTTTGAAACTTTAGGAAAACGATCTAGGAGTCATTTGTGACGTGTATGAATCGACCGCACCTCAATCCGACACACAGTGTGACCGGTATGGCTAAAAGTGTCTGATATCAGTTTCAAATTGAGATAAACTTTGGAAAACAACAATACTAACATACGGAATACCAAGAAAACACGTTCAGATTGTTTTGAAACTTTAGGACAATGATCCATGAGTCATTTGTGACGTGTATGAATCAACCGAACCTCAATCCGACGCACGGTGTGACCGGTATGGCTAAAAGTGTATGATATCAGTTTCAAATTGAGATAAACTTTCAAAAACAACACTAATGACATATGGAATACCGATCAAACGTGTTCAGATTGTTTTGATACTTTAGGACAACGATCCATGAGTCATTTTTGACATGTAAGAATTGACCGCACCTCAATCCGATGAACGGTTTGACCGGTATGTCTAAAAGTGTATGATATCAGTTTGAAATTGACATAACTTTAGAAAACAACATAAGTGACATACGGAAAACCGAGCAAACGCATTCAGATTGTTTTGATACTTTAGGAAAACGATCCACGAGTCATTTGTGATATGTACGAATCGAACACACCTCAATCCAACACACGGTGTGACTGGTATGGATAAAAGTGTCTGATATCAGTTTCAAATTGAGATAAACTTTGGAAAACAACACTACTGACATACGGAATACCGAGCAAACGCATTCGGATTGTTTTGAAACTTTAGGAAAACGATACATGAGTCATTTTCGACGTGTAAGAATCAACCGAACCTCAATCTGATGCATGGTGTGACCGGTATAGCTAAAAGTGTCTGATATTAGTTTCAAATTGAGATAAACTTTCAAAAACAACACTAATGACATACGGAATACTGAGCAAATGCATTAGGATTGTTTTGAAACTTTAGGAAAACGATCCACGAGTCATTTTTGACGTGTAAGAATTGACCGCACCTCAATCTGACGCACAGTGTGACTGGTATGTCTAAAAGTGTCTGATATCAGTTTGAAATTGAGATAAACTTTGGAAAACAACACTACTAACATATGGAATACTGATAAAACGCATTTGGATTGTTTTTATACTTTAGTACAATGATCCATGAGTCATTTGTGACATGTACGAATTGACTGCACCTCAATCCGACGCACGATGTGACCGGTATGGCTAAAAGTGTCTGATATCAGTTTGAAAATGACATAAACTTTAGAAAACAACACTACTGACATACGGAATACTGATCAAACGCGTTCGGATTGTTTTGAAACTTTAGGAAAATGATCCATGAGTCATTTGTGATGTGTAAAAATCGACCGGACCTCAATCCAATGCACGGTGTGACCGGTATGGCTAAAAGTGTCTGATATCAGTTTCAAATTGAGAAAAACTTTGGAAAACAACACTACTGACATACGGAATACCGAGAAAAAGTGTTCGGATTGTTTTTAAACTTTAGGAAAACGATACATGAGTCATTTGTGACATGTAAGAATTGACCACACCTCAATCCGACGCACGGTGTGACTGGTATGGCTAAAAGTGTCTGATATCAGTTTCAAATTGAGATAAACTTTTAAAAACAACACTAATGACATACGGAATACCAAGAAAAAACGTTCGGATTGTTTTGATACTTTAGTAAAACGATACATGAGTCATTTGTGACGTGTAAGAATCGACCGCACCTCAATCTGACGCACAGTGTGACCGGTATGGCTAAAAGTGTCTGATATCAGTTTGAAATTGACATAACTTTAGAAAACAACATAAGTGACATACTAAAAACAAAGAAAACGCGTTCGTATTATTTTGATACTTTAGGAAAACGATCCACGAGTCATTTGTGACATGTACTAATCGACCTTACCTCAATCCGATGCATGGTGTGAACGGTATGGATAAAAGTGTCTGATATCAGTTTCAAATTGAGATAAACTTCGGAAAACAACACTACTGACATATGGAAAACCGAGCAAACACGTTCGGATTGTTTTGATACTTTAGGAAAACGATCCACGAGTCATTTGTGATGTGTAAGAATCAACTTCACCTCAATCCAACACACAGTGTGACCGATATGGCTAAAAGTGTCTGATATCAGTTTCAAATTGAGATAAACTTTGGAAAACAACACTAATGACATACGGAATACTGAGAAAACACGTTCATATTGTTTTGATACTTTAGGACAATGATACACGAGTCATTTGTGACGTGTAAGAATTGACCACACCTCAATCCGATGCACGGTGTGACCGGTATGGCTAAAAGTGTTTGATATTAGTTTGAAATTGACATAACTTTAGAAAACAACATAAGTGACATACGGTAAACCGAGAAAACACATTTGGATTGTTTTGATACTTTAGGACAACGATCCAAGAGTAATTTGTGACGTGTAAAAATCGACCGCACCTCAATCCGACACACGGTGTGACCGGTATGGCTAAAAGTGTCTGATATCAGTTTGAAAATGACATAAACTTTAGAAAACAACACTACTAACATACGGAAAACTAAGCAAACACGTTCGGATTGTTTTGATACTTTAGGAAAACGATCCACGAGTCATTTGTGACATGTACGAATCGACCACACCTCAATCCGATGCATGGTGTGACCGGTATGGCTAAAAGTGTCTGATATCAGTTTCAAATTGAGATAAACTTTAGAAAATAACACTACTGACATACGGAATACCGATCAAACACGTTCGGATTGTTTTGAAACTTTAGGACAACAATCCATTAGTCATTTTTGACGTGTAAGAATTGACCGCACCTCAATCCGACTCACAGTGTGACCGGTAAATCTTTTCATTAGATAAAGAATCAGTATTTATTAAATGAGATAAATCAATCAAAAACATATTGATTTTACATTATTCACTTTCATTGTTATGAAAATGAAAACATTTGAGTTTAAAATTTCATATTTTAGTTTCAAATTTCCATATTAATGTATTCTTTCATATTACTATTTTAATTTCTTTCATTATTACATTACTAACATAATATTTATTTTCTTATATAGGTGAATTTTTTTCCTTGAGTTCGGATGCTTTGTTCGGCAACAAATACCGTCGAGAGCGGATCACGAATATCAAAGGATAAAACATGAATGTTTATAACTGTTGTTGAATAATTGTAATTTTAACCATGTAAAACAATGTTTAAAATGTATATAACAATGTGTTTTTTTGTATTCATGATGTTAAGTAAATGTATATACCGTTGTCGGTCAAAATATTGTGTGCGGGTGCTATGGTGTGAAGGTGTGCATGTGCTACATTGTACAGGTATTATGGTGTGCATGTTCTGTTTTGAAGGTGCAGGATATGGTGCCTTTATCAGCACTTTTTTGAGTGCTGATAAAGGAAACCTTTAACAGCGCTAGAGGAGTGCTGATAAAGGGTTCCTTTATCAGTGCTCCGACAAGCGCCGATATAGGAGACCTTTATCAGCGCTAAAAAAAGCGCTGATAAAGGACACCCTTTATCAGTGCTTTTTTAGCACTGATAAAGGTATCCTATATCAGCGCTTCTCGGAGCACTGATAAAGGGGACCCCCCCTTTATCTATGCCGGCATTAACAACGCTTTTCTAGCACTGTTAATGCCTGTTTTTAGCGCTGATAAAGGGACAAGTTGTAGTAGTGGTTTAATTCTCAAATTCAGCGGGTTAAAAATTCCTAGGGAATGGTCGGATTCTTAGTAGGCCATGTGACCCCTCTTTTTCTTTAATGATGGATGACATAGGAATTCATCAGCTGGATTAACAGTTGTATGGGATAATACAACTCTGGGATAAATCTTTTGTACATACCATCAGATACTAGGATACATAGGGCTAACATGACTATGGATAATTTCTAATGATGTTCTATTGAGTTGATGAAATTCTAAGGTAGTACACATCAAGACACATGGTACCTATCAAGTTAGTAAAATTTTGCAACAAACCGTATTAGTTTGGTGTAAATATTTTTATCCTTGAGTAATTATGCTACATTCTCAAGCCATCTCCAGAGTATAGTGACCTAGGAATTATAGGAATTTGAGTGGTCCCAATGCTTGGGATGATATTAAAAAAGAATTGGGTGTTGTAAAACTACTGATAGGTTTATTTTTTTCTTATATTCCTGATGATAATGACGTTCATGAGCACAGCTCAGGAGAGCATCACATGTGTATCTATGGTGAATCTGATCTAGTGCACTTTCAAGCAGCTAGTTTTACTCTTTTTTTAAAGAATGTTGTCCACAACCATAACCCATGTTCAGTGATGGATGGATTGTGTTCTTAGGGATGAGATCCCATTATCAGTAAAATATGACTAGGAAAATCTTAGGATGGGAAGTTTCATGCTGAACGTGTTTTATCATATCCTTCTAAGTAGAGGGTGTGAAACAAAAAAGGACATTTGGACATGGTAATAATAGATTTTGGAAGCCCATGAGGCTGGTGATTTTTATTTCTAGTCCTTGAAATGATACTCAAGATAAAAACCTTTGAATCGATAATGAATTCTTGATTCAGACTATGGGTGAGTGAGTGACCTAGATATGTAATGATTTTGAGGCATATCAATGCTTGTAAGGAAGGATGACTATAACATGGTTGGGTGTGTACACAAAATTTGAAGACATTGTTAGTCAGTTTAGACTTCACTGGTTATGCTTGAAAAATCATAGGATGCCTCAGGTGGTAAAGGCATCATAGTCATGTAATAAAGATGCATTGGTAGGTACATCAGAGCTATTTCAAAAGAATTCATCCAGTAGTGGTTCTACTATTCTTCTTATGTGTGGATAGATATGGTTGTCTAGAAACCATGTCAGACACTTTGTCTTGTATATGAAAGGAGTTTGTTAGGTCTTATTGGTAATCATTAATAACCACTTTGTGTACTTTCAGCTTAGTGACAATCATGCCCCTTATCTTGACATCGTCCAGGGTATGGTAAGTGAGTGTCAGTTATATGCCGAGCTAAAGAAAGAAATTAAATGCTTTGATGGATTGATAAATATACTATGTAGGAGTTTATCTCTATGAGAATGGTTTTTATAGATGCATGGGTTATCTTGAGTAATATTGGGATTCCCATGTAATATGACCATGGACAGACTCATGAATTCCAACCGACACTTTGACTCAATCTCTAGGCGAGATGTCATTGTTGGTCTCTATCGATGTTCTGGACACATGGAAATTTCATCTATGTACTGACATATCACTTATAAAATCCGAATTATAGACTACCTTATATTAGAAACATAGACTCCAATAGTTTATTCTGAGGTTACCCCATACCTTCAGTTGGGATCAGATGATATTTTTTGAGTGTGATGATCCAAGGGTGCTAGATCTAGTATACACTTGAGTTCATGTTAAGGAACAAAAATAGGAAAGATCATTTTGGTAATATAAATAACTGGAAGTTAGTTATGGACTTCAAGGAATGTGCTTGAAGTATTTTCAAGGTGCTAGGGTGAAGGCATTGTGTTTTGGGTAGTAATGCGCCAACAGTCTAAGTAGATATTTTTTTAGAATAGTTGGTCAGAGGTGGTTCGACTGCAGTTCTCTAGAAAAAGGTATGTAGTCATTGTTGAACTGCTTCATGGATGTCATGGGTTGATACAGGTCTCTTGTAAGGGTCTTATGGGACTTTCAATGAAATCTAGAGTGAATGGTTTCTTCTAGGTCAAATGAAGTTGACTGTTGAGATCAAAATGATGATCAAGAGTAGTTTACTCACCCATAATAAAAAAATTTGCGTTAAATTTCATTCCAATATCATTGTTAGAATTCTAAGGGAATTCTTAAATAGGAAATTTTGGCGGTGGAAGCACCATGGATTAGAATTGGACATTCAATCTAAAATCTATGGCAGGGAGTGATATAGCCCAGTTGATGAAAGAGAAGATGATGTGATCATATCTCAAGTTTGATGGGATTGGGTAAGAACTGTCTCGATGTTTCAGGATTGTAACGAGAGTGTTGTATTAAGGTTCAATGAATTATGTAATATGTATTAGAAGTAATTATTATAGGCTCATTGGATATTTAAAATAGAGTAATGCCATTTCAATTGAAATTTCATGACCCAAGTAGGTCAGTTGATTTTTTATTTGTTCCATAAATCTTCTGAAGGATGATAAGTTCTAAGGTGGGGAGATTATAAGTTCTCATGTTTTTTACTGGTTGAAACTCCAAAGGAGTTTGAAAATTTCAATTTGTTGGATGGGAAAAATTTTAAACTAATCTTAAAAATGTAATTGTGAAAGTTGGAATGCTTAAAAGTGATGTTTTTTTAGACAAGGTTTAAGGTATGAGAGGTGTCTCAAAATTTTGGGATAAGAATCCTTAGGAACATAGTTGGTTCATGGTTAGTGCTAACCATGTGAGCTTTATTACATGGGTACATGGTTTTCTTAACTTTGTGAGGTGGTCCCAGGAAACCATGTGGGCCTAAAGGGGGGTTACACAGTTTAACAAATTGTGCAACCGAGGCTGCATGACTGTGCAGAATTTCTGGAATAAATTATAGATGTGACCACATGGTATGCACACAGTTTGTCCAACTGTGGGCCTAGCCATGAAAGGGTAGGTTTCACATTGACAATATCCCCTCACAGGCTGCACACAGTTTTTCTAACCATGTTTTTATCCATGCAAGGCCAAGTACCTTTGTAAAATAGGTTTGTACAGTTGGCACATGGTTATCTAAACCATATGACCTAACCATACGCCACATTAAAAGAGAGAAATTTTGATTTTCACCTTACTTCATTTTTTTATTCCACCCACTTTTCTTCTCCTAACTCATGCCCAACAGTCTACCAATGCATGGAGATCTCCCTTGGACTTTAATAGGATTTTATTCTCTTCCCTTTTATGGTTTCAAATTTAGTCACTATTAATCATTTTTGATCACCCTCAATAAGACTATGATTCTTCTTCCTTCTTTTCCTAGTTTGTATTTCTATATTGAATTCTATTTCAATGTGATCTCATATGCCCTATTTTTAGGAAATTTTTATATTCTTACAATTTCTATCATTATGTCTTGAATCAAATCCCAATATTGGATTAGTTAATCATCATAACTATGAGGTAGGTGGTTTATATTCTTTTACATTAAAGTCACACAATTTATAAATTGCATCATTGTGTCATGTGGAATACTTTCCATATGTTTCCTACTAAATGTAAAATTAATAAGTAAATGATAATTCCTTAAATTAAATAGTCATTTTCCATCTAGTTTCTCTATTAGAGGTTGTTCACATTGGCTTAAACTACCCCTTAGGGTATGTTTCTTATTCTTCCATGGCTCTTGCACCTAGTTTATTTAATTAAACCACCTCTATAGGTGTGTTTAATTTCCTCTTATCGAATGAGGTTCTAAATAGAATTTTATGGATTACAAGGGGATTTGATGATTCCCTTTTATTATTTATTTTATTTATATTATGCCAGATACACCCCTTTTATATGTAATCACTATGTTGAATTGAATGGAAGTTTTAAAGGAAAGGGTTTAATCTTGTCCTGCATCAAATTTATTAAATGAAATGCTTGACCTCAATCACATGATAAATGAATTATAAATCATTGTTTTTTAGAATGTATACTTTCATAACCTTATTTTTTTCTTATAATTAAATTTAAAAATGGAAAGTTCATGAAAACTCTTATCCTCCTTGGAATGTATTTTATCATGGCATATTTTTAAACAATAAATGTAATATATTAATGAAGGTCCATTGCACCTAGAACAATGTTGGGTTCCTTTTATGTAACTCCTAGGATAAGGTCTCATAGGTAAAGTTAGACTACCTTATACTAGGTTATTTTAGAGGCACCTTGGTTAGGGTTTTAGACACGATGTTTCAAACCCCCTTGATTAAGGATGCTGGACAAGGTGTTTCACATCAAATGGGTTATTGGACATGATGTTCCATGCCCCCTCAATTGAGATGATGGCTATAACCCTTCTCATTATTATTTATGATACTTATCATGGCGTCCTATATTATTTATGATACTAGGCATGGAATCCTTATTATTTATGATACTCATCATGACATCCAATATTATTTATTATACTTGGAATGGTGTCCTGTATTAATTATGATACTCAGGCATGGTGACCCTTATTTAAAATATGACTCTTATAATTATACAAGGACACTTGAGTTATGCCTCAACTCCTGGCTAGTACCATGTATCTATATATATGGATATATATGTTATTATGTATATAATGTATATATATACTTACATACTTATATATATATTTATACTTATATACTTATATACATGCTAACATGTATTCATAGGAATCTCAACTCAGGCTTAAGCAGGTATGGTCAGTTAGGTGTCCTTTAAGGAACCTGATCCTAAATTATTTAAATCTATTTAATTACTATATTAATGATATACCTACACACTATTCTATTTCATACTCATATACTCGATAGAATTAGACCTCACTGGTGGTGTTCTATTGAATTTATCTCACACCCTATTCAGGCCTCCATTCAATAACTGAACAGAACTCATGGTTACAGGTTCAAGACCATGGACTATGCTTGTGATGTTACTCATGTACATGGGATATTAGGAGCACATGGCTGATCCAAAGATAAATATGATCATGGAGATAGCCTTTGGGAATTTAGTCTTTCATTATGCTTGTATTTTATTCCTTCTATATGTTTACTTATTATAAATTATAGCATGTTCATGCATGGTAAACCATTCATTTATTATTGATTTTTAGTTATTATTATTGCATTACACTTCCGAATTATTTATATTGATTATATCTTATACCACTATATTACTCTAGTCTTGAGGGTATATTATCCCCACATACCACTATTGGACCCTTGACACTAGTTGACAGCCTCTGGTATATGAGGAGGTTCACTTGAGGCCATGTGACTGACTATATCGGGGTACCATTTCAGTGGATCCTAGGATGGGATGTTACAATAATAAAGGATAATATTTAAGGCTCCATAAGATAAAAAGATATGAAAAACAATATGTGAAATCACCAGAAGCTATTGAAACTAGAGATAAGTTAGAACACTAGAATTTGAGATGGTGTTTGAAAAATTGATCTAGTTAGGTGTAGATGTTTCAATCCAAAGTTCCAATATATTATAAATTAAATGGAGTCAGGCCAATATAAGTTCATAATCATATAATATTTTTTTCAAATTACTGGAGGCTGCATGAGGTTGAATTGAGATGAAGTGGAGGTAAAAAATTAGAGTGAATTCTATGGTTGTAAATTCACCGAAAGATGTCGAGTGAATTTACATGAATATTTTGAAGTCACAGCCATTATGAAGATGGTGAGTTTGATGTTTTAAATAAAAATTTCATCAAGGAAATTTCATGATCCTAAATAAATTTTTTTGGAGTCTTGAAGACTTTTGATTCCAATTATTTCAGATTGTATAAAGAATACGAAACTATGATATCTTTGAAAGGTAAAAAAATTCTATTTACTACAGACTTTTAGAAATTAGGAGTTTAAAATTAGATCCCATACATTCCCCAAATTTATCAAAAAAATATTGTATATATAAATGAGTAAGTTCATTCTGAATGAATTTTTGTTTCTATAAGAAAATGTTATAAGAGTTCAATTTTCTTTGATGAAATTGATCTGTAGTCCCAAATAATTCACTAGGTTGAAGAAGAGCTTAATTTATAGGGAATTAAAAGTATGATAAACAAGATCCTAAAATTCTAGAGGTTTGGTGTTGAATAACAAAAAGCACAAGTTCTAGTGATTAAAGCTATAAAAAACTAAAATTAGGAGATTTAGTCATAAACAATAGCAAAATGTGACAATTTGAAGGATTATAGGAAGATCTATATTTGTTTATAGAGTTATAAAAATTTATAGTGGTCTTACTTGTATTGGTGAAAGTTTTATCATAACTTATGGGAACTAGTATAATATTTTTGGGAGACATTTTGGTGTTGGATGCACTGTAGTTTTTGGATAGGAATGATCCCAAAATACTTTAATTTGAAATCAAATTATTAGTGGATAATATATATCTCACAATAACAACCGAACATGGTAAATAGTAGGTTTATAAAATTTTGGACAAACCATGTAAAATTTTTGTGTGTGTTTCTATCTCTTTTATTTCTTGTATATAGGTAAGGGTAGGATTTTTCTTTGAATAGGTCGTAACTCTAAAAAGTTCTAAAGGTTTCCTTTAGAATATCGAATTTTTTTAAAAAGTAACCACTGATTAGACCAATCTTCTATATGGTCATATTATTACTAGGGATATCAAGTGGAATAATTGCAAGGATCCCTTGATAAGATCTATTTGTTCAATATAGGGAATTCAAGATTTTTTAATGGTTGAAGAATTTCTACTTTTGACAACGAGAATTTTCACTAATGAAAAAATAGGATAATACCCTATCTCTTTTTAGTTGGCCTTGAAGTGGTGGATATGGTTACCATTGGGTTTTCACCAGATACGTGAATGATCCTATGATTTTTTTGAAAATAGGAATATCTTGGTTGCTGGTAAAGTGTAGAATATTATACCCATATCTCTATCAGGTAAATTCTATACAAATGTGATGGGTATCTAGACTACCAAGGGGACTTGGAATAAGTTTGAGGGAATCTACAAAGATAATTTTAAATTAATTTATTAAAAAAATTAAAAAATATAATAGATTAAGTTCGAATATTTAAAGATGAATGATGAATAAATAATAGATGAATATTTTACAAGGGTATATTAGATCATTTTCCACATCCTAGTTTTTAGTGATACCATTTAACTATTGTGTAAAATATGATTAAAAATTTTATAGATTGATTCGATCCAAATATTTAATCACCTGAGGATTAATAATGATCATTTATAGATAAGATATAGAATATCTGTGTGGATTATGAAATGAGGAAAGTTATGGAATTCAAAAATAAGTCTAACAAAGAAATTTCCCTTAAATCCATTAATAAGTTGAAAATTAGGTATTCATAAGATCAATATTATGATGAATCAGAAGATGATGATAGAGATGAATAATACACAAGGACTATTTCCCTTAACTAAATGAAAATTAGAGAAGGTAAAGGAAAATATAAGGAAAAAATTCCTTTGAAATGTTTTTAGTGTGGTAGAATAAGGTAATTTTATATAAACTTTCCTAAGAAGAATAAAGTGATGATGATAAAGATATAGAGAGAATACCTTATAAGAAAAAGTGGAGTAAAAGTTTCAATAAATCCAAAAAATAGTGTAAGGTAAAAATAAATTTATCTAGATGAAGAAAAAAATTCTTCTAAGTAAGGAATAATAATATGACTCATCAAAAGAAGCACCATCTAATGAAATTATCATGGAAACTTTTGAAATTTATGGACCTTGTTAATAAAGAGGAAAATTTAATTTACGAAGAGTAAGAAGGTGAAGAAACTTATATATAATTTTTTTTGAAAGAAAAACTTGAGTCCTATCTTGAGTAAAATACTAAACTCAATAAAGAACTTCATGTTTTGAAAAATAATATAGATAATAAAATTTAAAGTGAAGAATATTTTCTCAAAAAGGAGAATTCATATGTTGAGGAAATCAATAACCTCAAGTTTAAGGTGTCTAAGTAGTATATGATCTTGAAAGTAAATATTGATAAGTTAGATGAAAAATAAGATGAACTTGGAAATGAATAATCTAAATTTCTTGAATTTGAAAAAACTTTAAAGAAGTTGAATTATGATTTGAATAAGGAAAAAAAGTTAAAATAAAATATTATAAAGCTATTAAAAAATTTATTAAGTACAAATAGGTGAAATTTATTCCTATTAAATGAGAATATAGATTTATTTCTACTAGAAATGTGTTTTTATCAACTAAAAATGGGAAAATATGGATTTAGAAGAAAATTTGAAGTGCTTCTATTAAAACAAAGGAATTCAAACACAACATCTTTAGAAAGGATCCTCCCTACAATATGCAAAAGGAAGTTATATCTACCAATTAACCACTATGATATTTCTATAACTAGAATTTATATTAGTTAATAAGGTCGAGTTTCAAAGGATATTAGTGGTATTGTGGAAACTATGGGAAAAAATCCAACAATTTCTTGGATAATATGTTTCTTTTTGGAAGAAGGCACAAGTTGAGGGGGGAGAAATGCTCAAAGAGAAGAAAATTACAATCGAAAAATGAGAGGAAATATATCATGGAAGGAGTAATCAGATATTAATAACACTTTAAAAAAATTATTTTGACTTCCTAGAAGAAATTAGAAAAATATGTGATCAAACTAGTCAGTGTTGGGAAGATTTCATGATAAATCTTCTCAAACAGGCTTCAAACAAAAAAATGGAAAAATGGAAGGGAAAATATAATGAAGCTAAAAAATTCTTTATTATTGAATTCACCTTAAAATCTAGCTTAAAAGAGAAATATTGGATAATTGATAGTGTTTTATCTTCATATATGATAGGTGACATAAATTTTTTGATAAAATTTTAAGATCATAATAGAAGAGCTGCAACCTTTGGGAATGATAGTTTTCTAAAGATTAAAGGATTTGGTGCAACCATTATTGAGGATTGGAAGTTAAAATCTAATGAATTCCAATTTTTTAATGGAATTACACATAATATTATAAGTGTGAGATAACTTTTCAATGATGTAAATGAAGTGATTTTCCATAAGGATGATTGTAACATCTGATGATTGAAGGATGGGAAAATAATTATGAAATGAGTGAGAACTAGAGGTAAATTTTTTAAAATTTTAAATCTAATTTTTTTATGTTACTTAAGTTCTAGAAATGAAAATGAGTTATAGACTAGAAGACATGGCCATCTAGGCTGAAATAATATGAAGAAAATTTAAAAGGATGAATTGGTGAGATATTTTATTCAATTAAAATAATAACAATACAAGATCTTAACAACTTTTCAAAAAGGAAAAATGTCATAGGGAAGACACTAAAAAATAGTTATTTAGTCTACCCAACCACATGAACTCAAACACTATGATATTTATGGACCAGTGAGACATCAATACACAAAGGGTGATCTATAATTTATCACTTTCATTGATGGATTCACCTGAATGACCGATGTTATGTTTATGACACATAATCTAATTTTTTTGGATAAGTTTATGTTTTTAAAAAACAATTTTGAGAAATAGATTAGTTCATATGTCTAGAAGATCAGAACATAAAATGGTATGGAGTATAATTGTAACTATTTTGAAGTATATCTATCAAATCGTGGGATCAAACATTAGTTTAACTCCCCCTAAACTCCTTGGAAACATGAATTTATAGAAAGTAAAAATATAATTTTAGCTAATATCTATGCTTGTGAAGTATAAAATCCCAAAATTATTTTAGAGAGTAATAAATATACAATAATATATGTTCAAAATAGGTGTTTTTATCAACTATAATCATGAATCAATCTTTAGGAAATGTAGTATAAAATAAATCCCACAATTAAGTACTTCAAAGTTTTTGGGATCCCTTATATGATTGAAATAAAAAATTCAACATTAGAAAATTTGATGAAAAGGATGAGGATATAATATTCATAGGACATTAATCCAATGCAAGGAGCTATTTATTCTAGAATAAACTACATCACAAGGTTGTATAGTTCTATAATGTCAAATTCATTGAAAGCCATTCCAAGGTGATGGAAGAAGAAAATAGTGGGTCCAATACATTTATAGAATATACTTTAGTAACTTTCATTGAGTAGAAAATGAATAGTTAATGTAAACAAGAATAGGTATGTTCTGATCAGTTTAGGGATTAATAAGATACTAATGAAAACAAAATGTTGAAGTTATAGAATGCAAAAAACCAGTTTGTGTTAGAAAATATCATCAAAATATATGAACACCCAATACAGGAAAGGAGAAATTTGATAATTGAAAAAAATAGTTCTAATTTCTTAGATTTCACTTCATCCTTTCATGGAAGAAATCTAGTATAATGAATGGTTGAAAGAAATGAATGGGGAGTTAAATCAAATTGAAAATAATTACACTTGGAAATTTTTCCTAGACAAGAAGATAATAATATCATGAAAATAAAATGGGCATTCTAAAATAAGTTAAATGAAAAAACTAAGGTCATGGGAAATAAATCTAGGATAGTTTGTAAAAGATACTATCAGGTGGAAGGTGTTTATTTTGAAGAAAAAATTTCCCCCGTTATGAGACTTGAAACTATAAGAATGTTTTTGGAAATTTCTACTCACCATAAGTAAAAATTATATCAATTGGATATAAAATCCTTATTCTAGAATGGAGAAGTTTAGGAGGAAGTATATGTTGAAAAACCTAATGGTTTCATGATTGAAAAAGATATAATAAAGGTGTCCAAACTTAAGAAAACATTGTATGGAATGAAGAATTCCCCTCAGGATTGGTATTCTAAACTCGATAATTATTTGAGGAAGTAGAATTTTTCTAAAGTAAAAATTAGAAGCAATTTATATATCAATTAAGTTGGCATGGGTACTATAATTATCATCATATCTGTTAATGACATAATCTTTTATGGATACAAATAAGGGTCTCGTGAAGAGTTCTAAAAAAATGATCAATATTGAAATGTCCATGGTCGCCAAAATGAATTTCTTCCTCAAACTAAAAGTTCAATGGAGTAGAAGTTATGTCTTTAGTTCATAAGAAAGTATTCCAAGTTACTTTTGAATAAATTTTGAATATAAAAATCAAAGGTTATTTCCCCACTCATTACTACTTTTGTGAGGATGACTAAATATGTATTCAACATTAGTGTAAATCAAAGGGACTTTCATAAGTTAATAAAAAGTTTTCTCTATCATACAAAACCATGGTCAAACATTACATATGCAATTAATTTGTGTGTGAGATATTAAATTGATTGAAAAATAATCACACATGATGGATTATAAGAGAATATTGAGGTATTTTTATGGAATATAAAATTCTGTCTTGATGTAAAAAATATGAAATGATTTGAATTTTCTTAGGTTAAAAAATATTGTTTGGGATAGAGATTATTATTATTGAAAATCAACAACTTAGAGAACTTTATTCTTTGGGAAAATTTATGTAAGTTGGAATAGTAAAAAAAATATCTATGAAATTTATCAGAGTTGAATCATAATATACTGTTACTACCCATGTATACACTCAAATTATGTGGTTGAAAGTTCAACTGGAAGATCTGATGGTATATGTTGAAAATCCATTGAAAATTTATTGTGAAAATCAAAGTGAAATTTATATTTCCAAGAACCTATTACAAAATTCTCTTTAAAAAAAATTAACATAATATATTATTTCATAAAATTAAAGGTTGTTTCTTGGGAACTTATTTCATAATACACATCAACTAAGGATCAACTTTCTAGTTTATTCAACAAATATATACCAAGGGAATGGTATGAGGAATTGAAGCTAAAACATCATGTTCAACCTAAACCTAACACTTTATGAAATATATAGTACCCCACACCCCACACCCCACACACACAAATATTACTCTTTATATTATGTTTTCAAAGGGTGAGATAAATATAAAATCTACCAATGGGGGAGTTAAAAATCTGGAAATGTGAGTCTAAAATATGCTTGAGTGGTAGAATGTATTATCAAGGCCACAAAATTTATTATCATTGAGGGATGAAATTCTCTCAAAAATAGTTTTTTATCTAAAGTGTAGTGAAAAGAATTGTATCATTGATAAAGTTTTTGGTTTGATGAAAAGTGAATTATGTAAGAAGTGGAGGAGTGTTTCCACTAAATTTAAAGGGGAAGATTAAAGTTCCCTTAGGGGTTTTAAATTTTCATACTTATTATCATTTTTATTGATTTATTTGAAATAATTTTATTATTATTAGAGAAAATGGTGTATTTTATATAGATTTGAATCTAGAGAATTTTTGATTTCATTGGAAGAATGAAGTTGAGATAACATGTTTTGAAAATGTAATAAGTACATGGTATGATGAATTATCATTTTCTATTGGTTGATATGTGAGATCCATATTCATAGAATACAATTTTATTAGATTTTGAGATCATGAGAGTTTGTCATCTCATGGAGTATTTAAGATGACTAGAATATAGAAGGATAATCCGCATTAAAAATCTATTAAAGGATCTAGAATTTATCCCTAATAAATACGAATATTACTCTAATACTAGAATGGTACTTTGATAGAAATGAACTAAAGTAATTGAAGAACCAATTATTCCTACTGAGTAGTCCATTTTTTTTTTCAGTCATACAGATTTGATGAAAATTCAAAGGGTTCTATAGAAGTTAATTCAGATGATGTTTTTCTAATCCTCAAGTTTCAAATATTAGGATTACTTAAGTATTTCCTGATTCAAGATAAGTCGATCAAAGTATAATTTAGTCAAAAGAAGGGAGAAAGAAGGATGATATTGAATCCTTTATAATATGATAAGAGAGGAAAGAAAATTTATGAAATCATTAGAATTTGATGTCTTTAGAGATAAGTTAGTACAATGAAAATTGAGCTGGTGTTTGAGGAATTGAGTTGGCCAAGAGTATATACTGCAAGATAAATTTTGAGTAAAATATAAGCATAATTAAAGTTAGGCCATCAGAATTGAAAATCACATCAGATATTTTAAATTTATTGGAGGATAAAATAGGTCGAGTTAAACTAAATTAGAGGAAGAACTATTGATTAAATTATATGGTAGTAAATTCACTATAATGTGTTGAGTGACTTCACATGAACATTGTAAAGTCACAAGCATTGTGATGATGCTGAGTTGGATGGTAAAATTTCATTTTTTACAGAGGAAATTTTATGATCCAAACTATGTTTTGTGTAAACATTGAATACTTTTTATACCAAGTCTTTTAGAGTGTTTTATAAATTAAAAAATTTGATATCTTTGGAAGGTAATGATTATTATTGATCAGAGACTTGAAGTGAGTGGGAGTTTTAAATTGGAGCATTCACATTCCCCAAATTTATCATAGAAATATTTTTTTATATAAAAGAGTAAGTTTATTCAGAATGAAATGTTGTTTCCATAAGTTAATATTCCGAGAGTTGAGATATTATCAAGGAAACTGACCTACAATCTTGAGGAATCCACTAAATTGAAGAAGATAATAATTTCTATAGAATTTATAATCTAAGGAAAAATCACATAAAGTTTCAAAGCTCTATACACTGAGGAACCAGAATAACAAGTTTTGGTGATTGAAGTTCTATAAAAGTAAATTCAAGAGATTCATTAAAGGGAAATAGATGAACATGGTCATTAAAAGGCTCATATGAAGATCTATTTTTATTGCTTTATCAAACAGAAGTTACAATGATCTTTCTTGTGTTTTTAGAAATTTTATTATAACTTTTGGGAACTTGTATAATCATTTTAGGATAAATTTTTATTTAAGATACACTATGGGTTTTAGATAACAATGATCTCACACCACTACAATTGATAAAAAATTATTTGCAGAGAATTTATGTCTTAAGATAACAACCAAACTTAGTAAGGAGTAGGTTTCCCACATTGGGTTTAAAACTTTTAAAAACCATGAATGCACTAATCTCCCTTTTATTTCTCACATACATGTGAAGGTGGTATTTTTACTTGAATATATTGTAACTATAAAAATTTATAGTGGTTTATTTAAGAATATCATAAATTGTAAAAAGTGACTATTAATTCAACCCCCTTTATTATTAGTCCTAATATTTTTCAGAATATCAAAAAGGTTGTTTTAGGAATACAACATTCATTCCAACCACTTATCATACTAATATATAGTAGATAATGGATAAATATAGGATTTCAAAAAAAAATCTATATGATATCCTTTAAAAGATGGTGTAAAACGACAAGAATTAATAGCCCAAAAAACTTCTATATGCTTTTTTTGATTTTCACACCATGAACTATACCACTACAAGTTTCACCCTATATTCACTTATATATGGGGTATAAGTAATCTTTCCCATAGAGATTCAACAACCCTTTATTCACACTATCATCAGTAATCATTTATCTAAGGATGATTAGTAGTGAATTTGGCTATATTAATTGGAGTGACTTAATGAGAAATGGTTATGGACACTACATAACCTTTAAATCCATCAAAATCATGTCACTAGAGCGTTATAAAAGAAAGTTTTTCTCTATTAATTCTTCCTAGGATAATTATTTATAGATTTGAAAACTCTAATGATACCTTAGAAGAATCCTCTGAATCTTAAAACAAAATTGGAAGGACTTTATTCCATGTATAAGGTCAACTCTAATGAATAATATTCCCTTTTCACAATATATGGATACTATATCATGAACACCACCAATATAAGTTTTTTTATTAGAATACTATACATAATTTTGTTACTGGATAACATAAGTACTAGTTTTATGACTATAAATAACATAACACATAAGTCCTAAATGGATGACTATAAATTACATAGAATATGAGCTCCATCCACATGGATTTAAAATAAAGGTGTTTCATCCTAGAAGTATGATGTCAAACCATGTGGTATCTAAGTTCTTTTCACATGATGTTAATCTAAATTACTTATTCTATGCCATACATGAACTTTAAAATTGATTAGGTTTATTTATCTATGGGAACCATCTTCCTTACATGAGAGCTAGATCCATGTAGGAATTATTAGTCCATGATCCCTTCCTATATTTATCATTTTTCATTAGGACAAAATTCCCTCAACATACAAGAACTTCATGTATCTTGATTCCTATTATCTTGAGATACATAGTAACTCTAGGATCCTCTATCCTAGGTTTAGCCACATATTCTACTTACATAATAGTTGTGCCTCAGTTTTGATACCTTTAACAATTTACATTAGGTTTAATCTTTTCTTCTCACACTAAGTCACCCATAAATTTTAACCCCTTCTCATGTACATGATCCATATCTATATAGAGAGAATTAAGAACTAGGTGTGCCTTTATTCTTGATATTTTAGGATATGTAGTGATGCTGTGATCTCCCATGCTAGGCCCATACATAAATTCTACCAATACCCAACTCCCTCCTTATATATGGGTTTAAAAATAATATAGGATTTTCTTACATCAGACTATTCTATTGAATGAAATAACTTTTTATCCAAGAATGACATATGTATTGATTCATGATATTTTAAGATATATAGAAAATCCTAGATTTCTTATCCTAGGTCTAGCTACAAACTTTAAAAAACCCCTAAACTCTATCTTGGTGTCTAAACCCTCTCTCTTTTATTTGTAACTAAGATAAGATTATATAATTTTTTTTCCTGAGCTAGATCTATGAAAAATATCCTACCATAGTCCACCTTTCCTGAACTTAAACTACTTAAAACAATCCATTTCATTATACTTTACTCTTTTTTATATTATTTAGATCTATAAAAGAGACCCTCCCCTAGTATAGGGTTATATATCCATAAACCAATGAATATATAAAATGTCCTATATTTCCATCCTGGTGTCTAGGTCCTCCCATGTGCATCAAATTCCATAGTAGCCCTATATTTGGATGGGACAATAGAGAAGTTCGAGAAATATGACTATAAGTTAAGTATCACCCTCGTCCTTATTGTATAATGTTATACTATACAACATATGGTATGTTCTATAACAAATTGAACTACATATCTCATCATACTATGCCTGACCCAATTTCCTTATGTGAGATCCAGATATGTGTAGGATCCACACCATCACTAGGATTATTATCTAAAATACCATTAAAGGGTATAAAACACCCTTTATTTTTTTAAATGGAATCTTAATGTTCGGATCCTTCTAGGACATGTTTGATTTATTCCCACCATTACTCAATATTAGGATTCAATCATTATACTATCTCCTATATATGATTAAAATCTATATATGATATTCCTAGCACAATATTCCTTATCCATGAACCTACACTGATAAAGAATTACACCTTTGTAATAGCATGATTTTCATGGGGGTCTCTTATAATAATTATATGTGGCTTGAAACCTATCATCATGGGATTTGTAGTGACACTTGGATCCTCTGTCCTAGGAACAGTTTTGAATCTCCATCAACTTCATTCCCCCTGCATCCTAGTGTTTTAGGTATATCTATTCACATTGAGTTTTCTTCAATGTCCCTTACACTAAGACCCTTTTTAAGAACTACGTGTGGCTTGATTATCATATTAGGAGGTATGTACTCATGAACATAATCCATATTTTAAGCCCAACCACACATCCTTTAGATTTTACTCCTAGTATAAAAGTTATCATCAACTAAAATGGGGTTCATAAACATTGTTTCTACCTAGAATTAAATCACATGGTATAGGTCCTTATCATGCAACCCTAAACTACATAATATCTTTTTCATCGTCACATATAGTTAAACTATATAAAATTTGGTCCATATTGAAGACCTTAAACTTATTAGAGAGTCCTATTTTGTATTTCCTAATTCCCTCACATGAGATCCAGATCCATAAAAGGATTCAGTGAATTTAAGACCCAATACTATGATAATAAATTCCATTTGTCCCATAGGAATCCTAGTTTTTAGGATCCACATATTCTTATTTGGTTGTGCAATAGGAAATTTACATGGATACAATTATGTTAATTATTTTGTTTCAAATACCATACCAGTATATAAAGATTCACCTCTACTATATTTGATCTAGATTGATAAAGTAGCTATTCTTTATTAGAACTATGTATGGTTTGATTCATGTTATTTTAGGATATGTTGTGACATAAAAACCATACATGTTGGACCTGGAAAAAAGTTTTTGGTTCTGGGCACAACATAAGCGTGCGTTAGTGGGTGATATATTAAAATTTATTTTAATAATCATTTCCATAAACCAAAAGTGAGGATCTTTCACATCAAATTTATAATTAATTTATTTAATATCAGAAAAAATAAATACATGGGCATAGGAACTTTCTTCATTGATGATTTTTGATCATCTGAAACGGCCCTTTTGGATTTCCTTCATTGGGATTGAGAGGATCCAAGGGTATAATCTCTCTATCATTGATCAAAACATGATTTAATGGTCTCTGAGAAATGCCACTTGTTCTCTGGGTGCTAGCGCGGAGAATCAAATGTCATGCGTTATTCATTCTCGATCGCTCATTCTTCAGTCTTGAAGAAGATTCTCTCTTGGGTTTCTCATTCTTGAGAGGGACAGAGGAGGATGATTCAAGAGAGAATTCATTATATGCAACAATTCTCTATTCCCAAACTTGGAATTAGTTTCAAATATATAACACAATAGACATGACAATCTATTTATAGAGTTTGGATTTCAGTAACAAAATTTAATTGCATAAAACCATTAAATATAATTATAACCATTAATGAAATCCCATGACACATAATAATAGTAATAGTACTTTAATTTTTTGGTGTTCCAACTTTCACAGAATGGATAAATAATATTTACCAACGCGTAAATAATTATTTTATCACCAGACACGGTCTTTATCCATTTGAACTCCTCTTGTATTTATTGAACACCCAAATAAATATTTTATTCTCTTAAATAAATATTATATTAAAAACTAGTAAATAAATATTTATTAAATATTTAATAAAATTAATAAATATATTTTATTCACAATCCTATGAATAAATATTTATTTAATTTATGCGATCATTATAACTTAAAAAAATTATTCCCTAGTCCTGAGAATAATATTTATTCCATTAATTAAATTAAAATTTAATTTAATCAAAACCACTAGAAACGCTTAGTGTGTGACCCTCTAGGATTATTTCTCATTGGAATTAAGTGATCTTGCATAAATTCCAAGATTACTCTCTAGCAACAGGTCAAGAAACCCAAGATAAAGAACTTAAAGTCACAATGACGACAACCATATAAGAACACTACTATGTAATATAATCACTTTGTCACATAATATCATCAAGAAGGTTGCATAATGGTGTCATCAACCTATATTATTGATACATCATTCTTTAACTATCTGAAATAAACTCGTCGTTATATAATGGACATGGAATTTAGGGAAAAAATCCTATTTCAATGAAAGAGACAAGATATAAACTTACATAAACATGGAAGGTAAAAATCCTTTCTTGGATTATCCATTAATAACATGTCATTTGTGACGCACCCAACGTACACTAATTCACACCAACATATGGCGTAATGGCTTTTTTCAACAAATATAAGTGAATGAGTCATGACAAGCATTAATGATAATCTTAAATTATAAGGAGCATTTCACATGCTCACAGATAGGAATATCCAATGACACTATAACATACGTAATTCCTACTGACAAGTCTATTCTCATAATCTCCTATCTTTGAGATTACCAAGTGAAAACTTCTTAAGAAGAAGTTTCATTTTCTTATGATTACTCAAAATTGATGGTCTATATACTATGTGTCCCATCATAGTATGTTATCCAACTGTAGAACTATATTAATAATATTATCATAACACTTCAAAGTTATCATCATAGTGGGGAACTACTATGACCTTATCAATATAATAAATACTATAGGAAATTATTATATTATGGTCATGAAAAACAATGAAAAATATATAATAGGATATTTAATTTAATATTTAATACATCAAATATTCACGTAATCAAAGTACAAACAGTTGGTTCTAGGATACCAACTCTAACAAACTCCCACTTGGACTAGATCCAACTTTCTATGACTTTCATTCTGCTAGACCTCACATGATAATCATGTTTCTACTTAGCCAAGTATTTAGTCAAGGGGTCCTCCACACTGTCTTCCATGGAAATAATGCTAACTACAACTTCACCTCTCTAATAAAAATACCTCAAAAGATGATACTTCTGAAGTATGTACTTTGTCTGTTGATGTGACCTTGGCTCTTGTAAGAGCTAACACTGTAGTATTATCACAATATAGTGTGATGAGATCTTTACTGATAGGCACCACATCATGCTCTTTGATTAAATTTCACATGAAAACTACTTCTTTAACTACCTTAGAAGCTACAATATACTCAAAATATATTATAGAATCTGTGACCATAACCTTCTTTGAGCTCTTCCAGCTCACAACACCTCCATTCAAAGTAAAGATGTATCCCATTTGTGACTTCATGTCATCTTGATCAGTCTAGAAACTAGTATATTCATATCCTCTGATGACTAGTTCCTTATCTCCTTATAAAACAAGAACATATCCTTAGTATGCCTCAGATACATAAGGATAGTCTTGAATTCCATCCAATGGTGGTCACCTGGATCAACTTGATATCTTCCTACCACACTTAATGCATAGGAAACATCTATCCTAGTACATAACATATCATACATTACTGGACCAATCGCTGATTCGTATGAAATTCTTTCCATTCTATTTCTATCCTCATGGGTCTGAGGACACATTTTCTTGTAAAGATGAATGCCACGTGACACTGGAAACAACCCCCTCTTGGATTTTTTCATATTTAATATCTTTAGTATCTTGTCAATGTATGTACATTGACTTAGGACGAGAAACCAATTAGATCTATCATGATGGATCTTGATCCCAAGAATATGTAAAATCTCATCCAAGTATTTCATGGAAAATAATTTATTCAACCATGCCTTAATAGACTGTAATATTGGTATTTTATTTCCAATAAGTAATATTTCATCAACATATACTATTAAGAAAATGAATGTACTCCCACTAAACAGTTTGTAGATAAAAGGCTCACTTTCATTCTTTATAAAACCGAATTCTATTATGGCTTCGTCAAAATGAATTTTCCATGACCTGGATGCTTTCTTTAATCCATAAATGGATTTTTTCAACTTGTATATCATATTAGAATCCTTTAGAGTCACAATCCCTCCGGGTTGTGTCATGTAGACATCTTCCTGAAGGTTCCCATTAAGGAAGGATATTTTCACATCCATTTTACAAATATCATAGCCATGGTAAGCTGCAATGGAAAATAAAATTCTAATGGATTTTAGCATAGAAACTGGTGAAAAGGTTTCATCATAGTCAATACCTTGATGTTGTTTAAACCCTTTTGTAAATAGTCGCACCATATAGGTACCGACCTGTCCTTTAATTTCTAGTTTCTTCTTTAATACCCATTTACAACCAATAGGATTTAAATCTAATAGAGGATCTACCAAAATCTAGACTTGGTTTTGGTACATGGAATCCATTTCAGAATTCATGGATTATTGACTCTTGGAAACATCTATTCCAATTACTGATTTCTTGTAGGTTTGAGGATCATTATTATCAACTAATAACATGTCACCATCCTTCGTAACTAGAAAACTATACCACTCTACTTCTCTAACCTCTCTTGTACTCCTACACAATTCTTCTATATTTGGTACAATTTCAACTTCCATGGGGATTTGTAGAATCTGATCTTGTACCAACTCTTGTGTTCCTTGATCCTTGACTTCAACTAATTTTATCTCTCTCTCGCTATATATATTTTGGAGATGTACTCCCTCTCAAGGAATATGGAATGTATTTCCACTATAACCATATTTTTAGAGTGGTCATATAGTTAATATTCCCTTGTTTTTTAGGGTATCCTATAAAGGTACACATTGTGCATTGGGGTTCAAGTTTGTTACCTGAAGAGGCCTTAAAAAATGATTTACTTCCCCACACATGTAAATTCAATAACATGTTTTTTCTTCTACTCCAAAATTCGTATGTAATACCATTTATCGATTTAGTTGGTACTTGGTTTAGTATGAGTGCCTCTGTTCATAGCACATATCCCCAAAAGTTTAATGGAAGACTTGAATGACTCATCATTGATCTGACCATGTCTAACAAGGTGTGGTTCCTCATTTTTCTTACACCATTCCACTAAGGCATGTAATGGGGAGTAAGTTGGAATAAGATCCCAAAATCTTGTAATTAATCAATGAAGTCTTGATTAAGATATTCTACACCTAGATCTGAGAGGAGTTTATTATTCTTCTTACTAAGATGGTTCTCAAATTCATTATTTTATTCCTTAAAATATATCAAAATAATATGAATTATACCCCATTAAGTAAATATATCCATATTGACTAAAATCATCAATAAAAGTAATGAAGTATGAGTACCCACCCCTTGATTCAATAGGAAATGGTCCAAACACATCATTATGAACTAATTCAAGAAGATATTATCCCTTTCAACTTTCCTACTAAATGGGTCTTTGGTCATTTTTCCTTATAAAAATGTGTGACATACACCAAGTGGTTTTAGTTCAAAAGAATCTAAATATCCATCTTGTTGTAATTTTGTTAAGAATTTTTCATTTACATGACCTAGCCAGTGATTCCAAATTTTTGGTGCGGTATGATGTTAGGTCCACTAGGCTAGATACCCTGAGAGGGGGGGGGGGTGAATCAAGGTATGACAAATTAAAATAACAGCCCCTTTTGATCTTGTTTTGCTGTTAGAAAAAACCCTCTTCTCTCTCCTTCCCATTGCAGAGTATGAATAAACCATAAATCAAGCACATGATACAAATTTTTTTACTTGGTTCACCCTCACTGGGCTACATCTAAGGAGCATACACTGGAGGTGTGCCAATGTACCAATTCCACTATAAGCGCACTGCTATTTACAAGTTCGAAGTGGACTCACTATCCTTGTTGGTTTAAAACCACTCAAAATTTAAGAACTCACTACTCTCTCAACTGAAGTGAGCTCACTACTTCTTTAGAAGATCCACTCATAGTTTATAGACCTGTAGGTCTCTTCATTACCACTAATGAATGCATCCTACATTGTATGTAGATGCTCTATTGAAGTCAAAATTTCATCCACTGATGAATACCCCTTTTTGCATGACCATTGGGGACCAACCTTTAGGAAGAACCTTAGCAAAGCACCCTACTTCGCGAGGCTCCCAATTTGGCAAAGCTCAAACAGGCCTTCGCGAAGTCCTTATGTTTTCGTGAAGAACACACCTTTGCAGAGATCAGACCTTCGCAAAACTTAGACCGTTGTGGATCTTAGGCCATCACAAAGCTCAAGTCATCACATAACAACTTCCTTCACGAAGTTCACCAAGACAACACGGAGCACACCGCTTTTGTGAAGCTAAATTAGCCGCCACGAAGCTCCTCTCTTTCATGAAGCACACTGCCTTCGAAAACCACCTTCGCAATTCAAGAGCTATGAATTTTTCTTTAGAAAACTCTCCCCTCTGCTCGAGGGGGTCGAGGTCTATTTATAGGCGATTTCACTAACCCTTGAACTTTCCTCGTGAGGTCAACACCACATCATCTCAAATCGCGAAGCTCCAAAATTTCTGTCGAAATTATCTCAATATCACGAAACACCATGAATTTTTTTTGATCACAGAGCTCATCGTAATCACGGAGCATTCCGTCAATTCCTTCGCACCTTCGCTGCGAATCTCCACTCGCAATGCCCTTTGTCTCCTCAATTCTCTTCAACACCTCTATTCGCAAATCTCATCGTAATCATGAAGAATACCGTCAAATTTTTTCATGTCTTCACGAAATCCACACCAAGAAGACCATATTTTCAAAACTCATGCCTTTTTCATATTTTGATGATATCTTCAAGGAAATCCATATTTCTCCAAGCTCACCAAACTCAAAATTTTGGACCGCAAAAAATTGGAAAACACTAGAAAACAACACCACCTTGTATCTATTCTTTTATACCTTCTCTAGATCGTCTATTCATTTGTCATGGTTCTTTGTCAACATGGATTGTCAACAATATCTCTGGACCTAGACAATTCACCATGGAAACCTGCTTTGTCAACGAACACAATCAACCCAAAAATTCTGCAATGTTACCTTGAGGGATTTTTTCCCAATATATGAGTTATGTGAAGTAACTTTTTTATCGATTTCCATTACTTGGTTTATGTAATCCAACACATAAAGACCATTATGTAAATATTCCTTACCATAACAAATTCTATGTTTATAAAAGAAGCAACATTTATTTCCAAATTTGAAAATGAATCCATATGTATCTAGTTTGGATATAGAAATAATATTTTTGGTAATTAAAGTCATATAATAAAAACACTTTAAATCCAAGATCATTCTGGTTAGAAAAGTGAGGTGATAGTCCCCAATAGCCACAACAACAATTTTAGCTATGTTGGATACTCGTAGAACTACCTCCCCTAAGTCATTTTTTCTGAATCTACTTGTTTCCTATATTTTAATACATATGTGAGAACCAAAATCTATATCTAATACCCAATTTTTATAAATAGATAAATTTAACTTGATAATAAATTCACCTGAAGCTTCCCCTTGCTTCTATAGCTAGGTGTAGTTTTTATTCCAGTGGCCTTTATTTCCACATGAGAAATAGACAACATAATGTTACCTTGATTCCCATTTGATATTTAACTTCTTGGAAGGGTGTGAAGAATCTTTGGGCTTAAATGTATTTGATTTCCATTTCCATTTTTTCACCATAAGGACATATGTATTTTTTTGCTTCATATCTTTGTCTACTTGGAAAAGGAGGATAAGAATATATAGAAGAGACTTCTCAACATTGTTCATATTAAAATTCACAAAAAAACTATATAATCTATAAGGGATTGATGCCAAAATGAGACTAGTTCCCAATTATTTGGGGAGTTTAAATCCTAGAACCTCTTGGTGCTTAATGTCTCTAATGATATTGACTATTTTAGGCCTAGTTGGGGAACTCTCTCCAAGATTACTTTTAAAGAGCTCATTGGAAATATCAAACCTTTCTTATCGAGATCTCTCCTGGTAAAGACCACATAGGTGATCAAGCATGCTATACACATCCATGTTTTCATGAGACTTTATGACTTCACTAGACATATATGAAATCATTAAAAATGGAATGTTAACTACATAATTCATATGTTTTTTGTAGACTAGAAACTATTTATCACTCACCTATTGAGTAGGTAGATCAAGAATTGAGGATTCTAGTATGTAAGATTTCTGTTCATGCCATAGAACAACCTAAAGGCATCTAAACCACTCATGGAAGTTATGCCAGTGAGGATATTGACTTTATCCAATATTGATCATAGGGATAATGAGATTTTAATTTTATTATACAATTAAAAGGGAAGATTATTAATACTTTTCTTGATTACATATTTTTTGAGAAATAATTAATTGATTTTATTAAATATCCCACTATTTTATCAAGTCCCAATATCCCTCACCATTGAAAATGGAATGTCTAGTTTCTAAGACATTCTAGTGGAAATGATACATATTCCCCTTCGCATAACCCCAACAAGGGTTGGTAAAGATATTTTGATGTCATTTATGTAGGAAAGTCTTTTCTAACCATGGGATTGCATCTCATTTATCCATTGAGTGGACTCCTCGATCCATAAATAATGTCTTGGATTTTTACCAACACTTCCCTCTAAATTAAACCAAGTCTATCAA
This sequence comes from Viscum album, assembly GCA_963277665.1. NCBI lineage: Eukaryota > Viridiplantae > Streptophyta > Magnoliopsida > Santalales > Viscaceae > Viscum > Viscum album. Next base: position 309,016,147 of record OY728166.1, read on the forward strand.
GGGCTACTCATCTTGATGTAAAATGGTTAAGTCAACCCAAAACTTTCATAATAACTCTCATAAAAGTAAGTGTCCCAAAAAGGGTTGTTCAAAAACATAGTTCTATTGATTTTTGTTCCTAATCAAGTAACAGAAGGTTTAATATGACTTAATATTAGATTGAGGGATTTTATTTTATTATGCATAAATTTTTACCTTGTTTTATTATTTACTTGTATTTTTAATATTTAAGTGGATGTTTAATTAATTAATTAACCATGTTTGGATAAAACATTTACACATAATCAGTTTTATTTAAATTATATCTTTTTATATTAATTCATTAATTTTTGTGACTGTGTTCTTGAATCAATAAATATAATTTTAATACATTAGATATAAAATAAATAAATAATTAAATGACCCAATCATGAGATTATCTAATGGTTGATTTAATGAGCAACCATTAAATCAACATATGAACTAAGGGAAATTACTCCTTATTCTAGACTTGGAATGAGCTATATCATTACACATGTACACCAATGTATCACCGAGTTGGTGTCATTATGGTTCTGTCTTGAACCATCCTCACATGCCTTGGGATGCTCCATTAATTACAAGTATTTATTACTCACACACAGGTGAGGGGAATCAAAGGATTGATTAAAGGGAATTACAAAAATATCCTTGGTCATGTCCTGTATAATAATGGAGGGAGGGATGAATCACATGCCATATTTTAAAGTAATATTAAATAATTGAAAAACCATGAAATAAATTTAATTAAATAAATGACAAAACATACATAGGTCTTCATCAAGCTCATGAACGGTCACACATGCAATGAATACAAAAAAGTAAATGGATAGAATTCAATTTATTATTCATTATTATATTTTATAAGATAAAAATTATTAAATTAATTAATTAATTAATTCTATTTCATATTCATGATAATACGATATTATTTGGTATAAGGAACCATCCTTAAAACATTAAATAATCTTGAATTAAATGAATAATTCACATTGAAGATCTTTTCAGGTTTAGAGTTTTAGAGAATTAGGCCATAACTATTACATATCAACTTGAAGATTACATGTAGACACTACTATCTAGTATCCATTTTTTATAAAATAAAAACTCTTAAAAAGAAACATGTCTAGTTCTAAGTTTTAGATAGCATGGTTTTCCTTGATCCCATCTTTGACCCTATTCATCTTTAAGTCCCGTGGAAAACATTTAAAATAATTGGGATGATCATAAAAATCTCAGTAAGGGTTATAAAATAAGGAAAGGAAACATTAACTCATCAATAAATACAAATCAATGAAACCACACCTTTCAATCATAACATACCTCATGAAATCATAAGATTTATGAATAACACATAGAAATCATAAATCATAAAGGTAACTTGTAGAACCATATCATACTTACATTATAGCTATCACATATATGTAGGGAGTTATGTTGGAATACCCATCACAGTATATTCCCTAAATCTCTTAGAAGAAACATTAATGTTTACCTCTGTCACGTTACCCAATGCATTGGAGAGCTATCTCAGGCTCAACCGCCCTAGGTTTATCAAGGAACCACCCGTATACGTAAACAATTACCAATAACCATAACATAATCATAAAACATAACACAAGAATAAAGGAAAGATAACATTTCTACATTCTAATCACAATATATCATATCAAGATATTGAAATGAACAATGCTTTATCAAACCATTTTCAAAACCATTTAAAACATTTAATACAGATATTTTTGAATCAAAGTGTCCAGTACCACTTTTAAACTTTTAAATGAAATAAAATTTTAAAACATTACTTCCCATATAAATAAATCCTTAAAACCATTTGGAAAACATGGACATTAATGAGAAATATTTAGAAGATTAAATCATTAAAATGATATTTTAGTTAAGGAGTTCCTAACCAAATGAGAGATGCTTGAATACAAATAATTAAGGAATAAAATTTAATAAAAAATTTATAATATCATGAGAATAAATAAATTCATGATATAATATGCCAAAGTATAGTATATACACCATATAAAAGTGAATTGGTTCATAACAACAATGAAATCTCAATGGAATGTAAATTGAAACAAAATCCCTTATAGAGACGGTATCCATAGATTAAGGATAAATCAATTATATAATTATGTGTGAAAAATATAAATACACTCAATATGAATGGATATTCAGTGTAAAAAAATTATATAACATTCAAACATATTTTTGTAAAAACAACACCAATGACTTGGATTTTTAACTCAATGAATGGAAATTGAGTTAAAATTTCTCTTATCAAGTTCATATTGATGACTTGAGAATTTATCAATGGAGTGATTATGTGTATAAAAATAATATCCACACAAAGGGGAGTGGAAATTCATAAATAAATAAATAAACAATGATTTCAAACATAATAATTGCGTGAAATAATTAAGAATTAGAAGATTAACCCAAGGAATGGAAATTGGGTTAAAAAGTTCTCTTACAGAAATTTGACAGCCTAACGACGTAAATTTAAAATTCAGAAAATGAGTTGATGATAGAGGAAAGTTTATATAATAAATTTTTCATAAAATTTACAGAAATAAGGATATATAATAACATATCCCAACTTAATAAAGTGGAAATTAAAAGACATAAAAAAATAAGTCTTTTAAAAAGAGGAAGGTGAAAGGTTCCCTTACCGATTTGGTAACATACGAAACATAAACTCCATGAAAGAACAATCATAAAATGAAGATGTAAATATCCATAAATTAATGTATATTATACAAAGAATACAGTCATGGGAATTAAATACACCACACAAAATGAAATAGTGGCAAACATAGCATAAATCTCACAGGAATAAAAAGTGAGATAAAAACCCCTTACCACATTGTAATCAATCGAGTCGTAAGACCAAAAGTTAATAACCACCAAATGAATCATAAAATACCATGAATATAAAGATAATTATTATAGTATATATCAAATAGAAGTACAAAATACACCACATGTAATAAATAAGTGGCGAACAATGGAAATCTCATGGAATTAAAAGTTAGAAAAGAAACCCCTTACCTCGTGTCCAACTTGACCCGTTCATTCTTTAATCTCCTGAATAATAAGATAAAGTTAATTTAAACTTCCTTAATAAACTTTTTCAAGTTTATTATTCCTTTTATATCACTTATTACCATGTTATAAACATTATGAAATTTTTTAAGTTAATAATGGTCGTTTTGTCGATATTTGGTACTTGAGTAAAAAATGAACTTATAATTACAATTTGTTCATGAGGTCAAAATTACATTATATACAGAATGATATTCATGATTTATATATCATATATATCATAAATATCCCATATATTTATGTATTTATAATATTACATAACATTTGGAGATAAGAAATGAAATGCACCGTTCATGGAGACGGTAAGCCGTACATACGCATGAATGCTACTTTCATTTCAATTTCATATTTAATGGAATGAAAATTTAATGATACATAGGTATATTATAATTCTAATATAATATCATATGATATATATGTTACATAATTTCATTAACTCCATCCTTTATACATTCCATGTATGTCATGAACGAATCATATCACCTTGAGGGGGCGACAGTCCACACTTCCTCAAATGAAATTATCGTATTACACATATTGGAAAGCATAAAGGTATGTATGTAAATAAAAATTATATAAGAATAGATAAAACATAAACATAATATATATCATATATAAATACAGTTCCATCATAATGGCCACCATGAGAGGTGGAATATTTAATAATCATCGTTTCATGAGGCAGTAGTTCACCGTCTTCAGAAACAATATGTTCTTTACCCATTAGATAGAGGTGTGTGTAAGTGTAGTTAGAATAATTATCATAAAAAAAACCTAGTATATTGAGTATAATGGTGTTTTTATAAAATAAAGTAATAAAAAGAGTTTATGGGGTTGGAGAAGTAAAATAAAACAAAATAACTTAAGAGAAGACGTTACCTTTAAATCAGGTATCTCTCTTTGGTTTGAACCAAAAGGTTTACTTGAATTGACTTCTGCCTAGGGGAAGGATTCTAGAAAGATGATATGGATGTAGGGAGATTAATTGGGCAGAGTTTAGATGATCCAAGGGTCTTTAGAAGTGTGAGTAATGGTTTAGAAGTGAGGTTTTTTTATAAGGGGGAGGAGGGGCTCTTTAGGAAAGCTTGAAAATATTATTTTATCATATAATTATTTTCGATTTATAAAGGTCCAAAACTCATTAAAGTAGAAGGTAATATGACTCATATTCGAAATAAAATCACCCAATAAGAATTGTACAAGTTTTGGATATTGTTTTAATCTTTATAATCTTATTTATTTAAATCATTCATTAATGAGGTAAACAATGCATCATTATTATGTCATAAATATTTTTATTTATTTGATGTCTAAAAATTATAAAAAAAATATCATGACGTAGGAAATATTTTTAGCTTTAAAATTAATATCTATATTCTAAGATATAACTTATATAACCCCATGTAATAATTGATTTACTAAAAGATATATGTTTAAGTCATTTTTGTCTTTACTTTAAATTAATTAATATAGTGTCATTATCACTCCCATGTGGATCCATGGGGTCCCAAAATCAACCCAAGGATGACCATGGTTGGAAACGTATCAACCAATAGGATTAGGACACATTTTAAAGTAATTTAATATTATTATAATATTATTTGTTTACCCTTATTTGCCAGATTTACCCTTTAACCATGGTAAATAAAATATTTACTGAAGTAAATATTCATAATGTATAAAAATAAAAGTTACCTATTTACACAATTTGGACCTCCTGGTTCCAAATATGGAATCCATTTTTCCAAATTCAAAACACATAAGTGAAAGAAATTAATTTAATATTAATTCCCACTATCAAAACAAAAAGCGTGTTTTTAAGAAATAATGACTATCAAAAGACTACCCACGGGGCATGGGTGAGTTGGTGAGTGGTGGTGGCGTCCTGACCCTGAGGTTCCAGGTTCGAGTTCTCACAAGGCAATGCACACTATATTCCTTTATCAGCTCTCGTGGGCCCCTCTACCCCGTGTGGAACTGGCCTGAAAGCCCGGGTGTTGTTACACCTGGGACTGCGGCTGGGGGAGTACATATAGGTGCTCAGTGGAGGGTGACGACCCACCTATACCGTGTAACCCCTTGAGCCTAAAAACCCAATGAACTTTTTCCACTTCGGTGGTGGCGGGGTGGTGAAGGAGAGTGGTACAACAAATTCGTTCTTGAAAGGTTCAAGGTTCGAATCCTGGGAGTCCGCTTTCAGGGTGAGCCTCTCCCCTAGGATCCACTCGTCTTTCTGGGTCACTCGGTCTCAACTGGGCAGGCAAAATGAGGCGCATCCCAATGTGCTGATGGATTGCTTTGACGAACCATCACCGATCGGGCCATCACCCTCCAGGACGCTCTTCCATCTCAGCTGGCAACAACCCCTTCCCCGGTTGGGGCTCTACCTCAGGGAAGTGACCTCTTAGTGAGGGATGGGGGTTACCATGTGTGGAGGGTTCAAAAAGGCCACACATTGGAATTACCTTTTCAAAAGGAGAATGACTATCAAAAGATTGACACTTATTTATATCCAATTTCAAAGTAAAATTACTTCAAATGAAAAAATTTGGAATAAATAGTAAAAACATAATATAATTAAACATTAAAACCAATTAAAAAGATAATCTAAACTTATAAATAAATTAGATTAAAAGGAAGTTTTGAATTAAAATACAGTATTTTCACTGTTCATTTAAAAATGAATTTTATCAGAAAAATACCAAAAATTTATCCAAAGTAAATTTTGATTTCCAGATTCTAAAGAAAAATTTTAGTTTGTCAAATATAACATATAAAAGTGACCAAAACTAGATTTAAAGAGGGTTATCCATCAAAAGGTGGTAAATCGACCATTTAATGAATATTAGAGTATTTATGCTTAAAATCATATTCTTTCTTATTTTAACCCTCTAAAATTTATTGGATAAAAGTAAAAACATTTAAGAAACATATTTAATCATAATATGGTTAGTTTTGTTCATTCCCACCAATAAAATGACTATGCGTTAACTACCATTTGAAATAATAATATTATATTAATATTTTTTAGTATAACTCAACATTGTGTGCAATGTAAGTTTTCAATGAAACCTATTGTTGCGTATTAGGTATTCCATCAAACATAAAATCCCCTTTAAGGTAAAATTAATATTTAATTCAAAATTTTTAATAAATATAAAAAAGTTATATTGTTTATTTACCTGGGATGTTACATTTAGACATACCCATAATTAATGGAATTCATGGAAAATAAAAGGTAGAAACAATAATGACATATTTATTATAATAAATTAACTGATAATTTAAAATTATTTAAAACCATTATGAAATTATCAAACATACAATGGTGTTATAATCCATAAAATAAGGTTTTAATGCTGCAATTTCAAATTTAATGTAATTTTAATTTTTTTTCCATTAATGGGAGACTGCATGATGTGTACATGTTGCTGCATGTCATGTACCTCAGTTTTTGTATATCCAAGTCTCACACATGGGGATTCTATGTGTTGACTCGACCCAACTACATGGTGTGTACATGCTAATTACACACCCTGTATCTGCTTTCTGTGTGCTAGGTTGGCCTAGTAAACACACAGTGTGCAGTAAAAGCATTGCATGTAATTAATTACTCAGTGCATCTAGATACATTGCATATGGGTACACAACATGTTCTTTGGCCACACACCGTGTAACCCAGTTTTACTAGACAATTATTATCACTTCTCGATGGCATCTCCAGTCATTCTTCATTTGTTCTTAAACCTTTAAAAAATGAAACACTGAATGAACATGATTAATATATCGATAATATGTTAAATCAAATCTGATTAAAAAAAGAATAACATGAAATGAAATCTGACCACAATTATTTATAGATCAACAATAAAATAAATAAATATAAATTTAAATGTGTCCCCTCTGATACCACTTGTTTGTTCCAGGTGTAGTGGAATTGTGCGTTGGTGGGTGATATATTAAAATTTATTTTAATAATCATTGCCCGAAACCAAGAGATAGGATCTTGAACATCAAATTTATAATTAATTTATTTAATATCTGAAGAAATAAATCCCTAGTATTAGGAACTTTCTTTTCTTATGATTGTTGATCATCCGAAACGGCCCTTCTGGATTGCCTTCATTGTGCTTGCAAGGATCTAAGGGTAGAATCCCTCTAGCGGTGATCCACACATGATTTAATGGTCTCTGAGAAACACCACTCATTTTCTGGGTGATAGTGTGGTGAATAGAATATCTATCATTGTTCATTATTGATCTCTTGTTCCTCAGTCTTGAAGAAAATTCTATCATGGGTTTCTCATTCTTGAGAGGGAGAGAGGAGGAGGATTCGAGAGAGAATTCGTTGTGCGCAACAATTCTATATTCCCAAACTTGGAATTGGTTACAAATATATTACACAATATAAATATCCATCTATTTATAGAGTTGGAATTTCAGTAAAAAAATTAATTGCATAAAAACCATTAAATATAATTATAACCATTAATGAAATCCTATGCCACATAATAATAATAAAAGTACTATTATTTTGTGGTGTTCCAACTTGCGAAAAATGGATAAATAATATTCACAAACTCATAAATAATTATTTTATCTCCAGAGACGGTCTTGGTATATTCGAACTCATCTTGTATTTATTGAACACCCGAATAAATATTTTATTCTCTTAAATAAATATTTTATTCACAAACTAGTAAATTAATATTTATTAAATATTCAATAAAATTAATAAATATATTTTATTCACAATCCAATTAATAAATATTTATTTAATTTATGCGATCATTATAACTTAAATAAAATTATTTCTCATTCTTGAGAATAATACTTATTCCATTAATTAAATTCAAATAGAATTTAATCAAAACCAACAGAAACACTTAGTCTGTGACCCTCTATGATTCTTTATCATTGTCAATAGGAGGGCTTGCCTAAAGTCAAAGATTAATATCACATAATAGGTTAAATAACCCAAGATAAATAACTTAATGTTTTAACAAAAACAACCACATACGAACACTCATTATGTAATATAATACCTTTGTCACATAATCTCATCATGTAGGTTTTATGATGGTGTCATTAACCTATATGCTTGATACATCATTCTTTGACTGTCTGAAATAAACTTTTCATTACACCATGGCCATGGATTTTATGGTTATAGTTTTATTTCAATCAAAGGGTTGAGATATCAACTTATACAAATATGGAAGGTACAAATCTTTTCTTGACTTTTCCATTAATAACATGTCATTCATGATGTACCCAATGTACCATACTTCATGCCAATATATGGCATGATAGTTTTCATCAGGAAATATAAGTGTGTGAGTCATGAAATTCATTAATGATAATCTTAAAGTCTAAGGACCATCACACACACTCATAGATTGAAATATCAGATGACACAAAAACATGTGGAATTCCTACTAGCGGGTCTGTTCTCATAATCTCCCATCTTAGAGATTACCATGTGTGAATTTCATGAGTAGAAGCATCATATTCTTACGAGTACTCACACCATACAGTCTAGATACTACGTGTCCCATAATAGTATGTTATCCAACCACAAAACTATATTAATAATATTGTCATAGTACTTCTAGGTTCCCGTCATAGTGGGGAACGACTATGACCATATCAATGTGAAAAATACTCTAGGAAATTAATACATTATGGACATGTAAAACAATGAACAATATGTAATAAGATGTTTAATTTAATCTTTAATACATCAAATATTCATGTAATCAAAGTACAAAAAGTTGGTTTCATGATTCCAACTCTAACAAAAGTCATCACCCATCACCATTTCCCTTTCATCATCCATGAATATCCTAGTCATGGTTAGTTTAAGATTTAAAATTTCTCATCGTATTATGAATTCTCCCTTCCCATGATTCACACTTCATGCCTCAAATGTTTTTGAATATCCATAAACTTTCATGCGAGTGTATTATAATCCAAGGGACACCTATACTTTATAATGTTTGTGTTTCAATATTTGTAGCTTCAAACTAAATTTATATTCTTCCTAAGAATAAAGTCCTCTAATCTTTATACACCTTTGAAAACACTGCTATAAAACCCAACATTTTAATGTTGGTTAGTATTCATCCTCAACATACTTGTTCCATTTCATCCTCCCGATTCAAATACATTGTGTTATGATTTACATTATTTTTATTCCTCATTCAATAGGTGTTAACTTTTTAGTTTTTCATCCCCATCAGGGTTGTCATCTCATGAACCTCCTATATCACTTTTCTGAGCACTATGACCTCAAAATTTTGGCACACCCATTGAGATGATCTATAATACCATTTGAATTCCCATTTACATCGATTTTATCTCACCCTTTCTAAAAAGGCTATCTCACATTTTTATCCTAAGCATTATGACCTTATACTTCATGCACCTATCACTATATTGTCTATATTAGTGGTGTTGGGATCTTAATCATGCTGAGTTATACTTTCCCTTATCACTAGGTATACTTCCTAATTGATAGTCAAATCAATATTACCTTAAATTACATTCATTTTTAGAATGATTACTATGACCTTAAGCTACATTAAAACCCTTTCTGAGATAGTATATACTAGCATTGTGATCTTAAACTATGTTTAGGTTTTTCATTTCCATATTTATGTAAGTCCTCACAATTTATTTTCATCCAATTACTATGACCTTAATATATATGTATCCCCTTTTGAGATATTTTATAACTGAATTGGGATTCTTATTCAAATTAGGTTTTATGATTACCTAATTAGTTAGACTATCATAATTTTTATTCAAAATCAATGTGAATATAAACTATATCTCCCAATGGTATAAATTTCATTACCAATAAAATATAAATATAAAATACATAAAACTTATTAAGTCAAAACCCTATAAATGGATAATTGTCCAAAATCTAGGTCTTTATTCACTAAGTCATCCATTTTCATGTCTTAAAAAAAATTTAGTGTGAAATGTGGAGAAATCATAAAGATTTTAGGAAAAACCAAATAAACCTATAAAAATCCAAGCTATGCTTATTAGACCCACTAGTCTAGGAAAAATTAAGATCAATTTAATTTCATATTTTTTACCTTGAATCTATGTTCAATACAATCTGAAATAACTTCTAGGGTACTCAAACCCTTCTTTAATACCCTAAAATTCATAATATTACATCATCCCTCAAGTGTTTGAATTGTTGTAAAACTTTATAGACTTCTGTTAATGAGTGTATCTGTCTCCAAGGGACACATCTATTTGGTAATGATCATTGGTGCCTCCATATTTTGAACTGGAATCCAAATTAATATTTCATCTAGAAGGAAATGCCCTTCAATCTCTATATTCCATAAAAACATCATACTGGAACTTTTCATTTGAATATGTTCAGTGATCATCCCTTGTTTACCTATTTTATATCATCATACCCTAATTAAAACGTCTCGAGTCAAGATTTATACTTCCCAAAATCCAACTATTCAAGTAGATTTGAATACCCTTTATGTTACACATTCATGAATTTTACTCATTTTCAAAGATAGAATATGATATCCTATTATTTAACTTTTTCCAGTCCTTGTTATGTAACCCTAAACCACATGACATGATGGTTTAATCACCTTGACCTTAAACTATATGCCCCTATTTTTGAAATATTTTGTACCAGATTTGGGCCCTCATTCATGTCAAGTTACCATCTTACCCTTGCTAAATAATCCATATCATATTTTTATGTGAGTTTAAATTTCATGACCTATGTTTCTATACATAATACTTAATTATTTTTTTTGGTCAAAGATTTCTGATCTTAAACTCAATTTATGTGAGTTTGAATTTCATGACATTAAACTACCAAAGGAAAAAGGTGAAAAACTTATCACATTAAAAACAAACAAATGGGAACCTAAAAAAAAAGTCACAACCTACCAAGTCTCTCCCATTTGTGACTTAGAAAAACTTTAGGTTTAATGTAAATAGAAACAAGGCTTGAAGATTCCACAATATGGCACCAAAAAATGTTATGTTGCTCTCACTGGTTCCCTTAACCTTGGAAAAAAAATTAGAGCATCTTCTTGTTCCTCTTATACATTGGTTTATATTATCCATATAGAATGTAAAAAAATTTGGATTCAAGTTAATTAATACATTTATTAATAATATAATCCTTATTCAAAAAATGAATTTTTCCTTATTTATTTTCTTCATGATGGGTCATACCTCTCTCCATATCTGAGTGGACTAACTCTAGTGTATGGTGATGGTACATATGCTTCTATATCTGGCCTATCTATACCTATTTTTTCCCATATATAAGAGGAAATCATTATGTATATATGAGGGGACTAACTCTAGTGTATGGTGATAATACATGCACTACTATATTTTGTTTTCTTATACCCATTTATGAGTACATGTTTAGGAGGAAACCCTCATTGGATAAAGAATATATAAATAATGATATACTAAATTCATTTATATAAAATTTTCTAGTGGATTCATTTATATTTATGTAACTAATCATTATTTTTATATATTATCATGGATTAGTGATTGAGATGATGCAGAAGATCAACAATATTTTGAGTTAGAATAGAAAAAAATTTATCATTCATTTTAAAGTAAGAGAAGAATCCATAAATTATAGTCTATATTATGAAATAATGGAACATTAAAAAATGTTCTATATTGAGGCCCATAGTACATCAATTTATCTCCTAGTCCTGTCAATATATTTTTTTTCAGATCCCAACTATCTCTGTAGATTCTATTTCCTCAGCGAGGTGTAACACCTCTTCTTTGACAGTAGCACATTTCCCTCTAATCTTATATTAATAAACTAGAATCTAGTGATCCAAAAATTAACCTCTGGTTTAATTAAAATATTATAGGAGGTAGTACACTAAATTTCCCTTATCATCATGTAAACATTATTTTATAAGAATAATCCATTTACAGAGAGACCTTTATAAAAGTGTGGTGGTTCATAGATTAGTAAAATGTGTTACCAATTCAACTTTATAGATAAGAAGTTGGGATATTTGTTCCTACTTCTATTCCTAAATGATATCATTCAAAGTAGCATGGAGATATTGCTAATAAAAAACCCTATATCCAATAATCAAGAATATATAGTGAAGTTAGTGCGACATTCTTCTTGGATCCACTGTGAGGGTCTTATGAATTAACTTCCATATACTCTTCCATATATTCTATTGGTAGATGCATTGAAAGTCCTAGGACTACTAGACCTGATCAAATTCAATCCTAATGATAGATATATATTTTGAGAGCAATTCACTTATAGATACCATCATTTCAACACCCTCTAAGTTCATTATTACTAAGATAAACCTAGCCTTTGTGTGTTCCTATAGTTGCAGTGTAGGGAGAAAAATATCTTTTATCAATACCTCTTCCTATAGAAATAATGTTGTCGGTGAAATAGAAACAAATTATTTAATCAATGGTTTTTAAATTCAATGTAATTATTTTTAGTTACTAATCTATTTCCTTTATAGAACTAGACTCTCCAAATAGTGTTGTATTTTCTATAGAAGACATATCAACATATCTTTATGTGGGTGATTACCAGTCCATCATGAAAAAAATTCTAGTCACTAATGTTTTATTATCCATTTGTTCCATGAGGACATTATCATCATCCATTGTATATTTATTAGTCTCTATATACCTACCACCTTTTATAATAGTTTCTTCACCATTTTTTTGAATAGGGACATCCTGGTGGGGTGAACCTTCTGGAAAGTCAGGTCGATCCACCCTCATCAATTCTTGAGTTAATTTTCATTCTAAATAAAGAGGTTAGATAGTTATAATATATAAATGGTGGATAATATTAGTTATTTTCTATATATATAAAGTTTTACAATCTATAATTTTTCAAATAGTGTGTCAATTAAGTTGATGGTCTAGAAAATCATAGAGGAATTATGCATATCAAGCTCCTTGTTGTACTTCATGAACTTGGCTAAGGATGAGTAGCTTTGTAATTCCAAAAATATGTCTTATATTGTGGTTTTATCTTTTAAAAGTTAAATGATATCTAGAGCGGGGTATATATTCAATAGGGTGATGTAAAAGGTGGATTTTTTCACTTAGTGATTATACCTGATCCATATACACCTCCTCTTGTGGGGATGGTTGGGGAAGTCTTTATTGATGTCCATTTAGCCATTGGTGTTTCTACTTCTACATTAGAGGATGGGAGACTATCTTGGGGATCTTTCTCATCAATGTTTGGGACCAAATTTAAAGGGAACCTCTTTAAGAAATGTGATTCTAATCAAATAAGTTCAATTACATCATTTGAGTATATATGCAGGAGTAAAGGATGAATTAAAAAACCAATATCTCTTACTATTCAAAATGAAATTTAAAATAATTTAGGATTTTTCATTACACCTGATCTTGTTTTGGGAGAATTTGGTTTCACATTGAAAGGAGTGGGACTCATGGGAGGGATGATAGAAATTTGTTTCAGTTTATATACTACCTTAATCACCCTTTCCCTGGACACCATTCTCTCCTCTATGGGGGTGGTTGGCCCTAAACCACCTATAAGGGTTCCACCTATGTTGAATTGTGAAGATGGAATAGGTACACTCATTATACCTATTCTCTATAAGGAAGATTCATGTGCATATTTTCATAATAGTTTTGAAAGTTAATGGTAATATCCTTAAAGAGGAATCATGGACTTAAATCCTAGGGGTTAAAAAATCTGTTCTATTCATTATCCTTAGATTAGTTTATAACTCCCTTGATTGTACCCCAGGTTCTCATATCATGAACCCAATTCATGGTGGGAACCACTTTATCAGTAGAAAATACCAACTCTAGATCTATGATATGTTGGCTGATGTTAATGCGACTGGTCTCAAGGTTTAAGTTCAAAGGTGCCTTTTTGTTTCTAAGCCAAGGGAGAAAAATTCCACCCTAAATGGTACCTCATAAGTCTGATACATTCATATTTTCAATCCAATTTTCATATAAGTGGATAGAATTGGGATATCTATAGTCAAGAGGGGAACCAAACATCCCTCCTTATGGTTTTGAGGAAGAATCGGGATCTATTGACTTTAGAAACTTCCCTATATTTTCATTCTTAGTTGGATCACTACTCCACATTCTTTATCAGAATCGTCTGAGATCAAAATATATATTTTTTCACTATTTAATATAAACCCACTGAGGGGCCTAAAGTTGCGATTAATCAGAAGGCCCATACATCGTGCTAGTAATCCCCTTATTATTACATTTCCTAATGGACCTTTTCCCTCTTTCTAAGGATAATGATGTAGGGAAAATGGGATAACTAGTCACTGGTATCCCATTTGGATAAGATGAAGTCCAAGACCGAGCATAACTAAGTGCATGACTGATGAAGGAATACATCAAATTAAGCCTAATTTTAGACCTGGTGTTCTCCTAATCCATCATCACCTATGGTTTTCTTGTTACCATAAGGTTTTACTCCATTCGAACATCATTCAATGGCGCTAATATATGTTTCTAGATACACAAAAATTAACATGAAAATTGATATGGTTCATAGGATTTAGAATTTGGGTTTTAATCAAGTGTTAAACACCCTTTCATCCTACACAAGAGAACAGAGTTCAAATATGAGTGGGGGATTATTTCTAAAGTTACATAGTAGTACTATAGCAGGTACTATAATAGTACTTTAGTAGAAGAATTATTCACCAAAATTGGGATTTCGGGCCATGGGTCCTTTGGTCCATTAATGGAATTCGGGCTAAAGGAACTTTGGGCCACCATTGAGCCTTGAGTATATAGGGCCTATATTATATTAAGGTCCTTTGATCCATATGGAATACATTACATGGAGAAAATAAAGGTCTTCCTTATTGGAATAACCCCAAGATGATTGATCAAAATTTTAGAAGTCACAGGTTGATCAAATCGGACCCAAGATTAAAGGATGGATATGGAAGACACATCAGTGGACCATTTATCAATACTAAAAGTACTAAAATGAATTTGTAACAATAGGTTAGGATATAGTCATAGAATTTAAGATGATCTAGGTTGGGTTTTTTCTAGTATAGTCAAGTCAATTCACGATTCAAGGGCTTTATGCCTTTGAGACTTCTGGCCATGTAATTTAGGCCTTTGTACCTCTAGGTATTTGGGTTATGTAAGGGTTACATCCAAACCCAATTAAAAATAGGGATTATTGGGGATTAAAAAAATATATAATTAGAGTAAAAAAATTTAAAAAATATTATCTCAGTCAAAACAGGTTTCCAGAATGTAATCCCTTATAGAAATCTTGTACGTCCATGCCTTGTAGTCATCATTGTCATTGTTGATAATCATGTCAGTGGGAGGATCAATATATAGGGATAATTCTAAATCTGAATGTAGATTGAATACCATAATTTCCTTATCACCCTTAAATTATAATTTCCTAATGTTAGATAAATCCTTGATGATTGGTTTGGATCTACATCTCATAATTCAAACATTTTCAAGGGGCTCATATGTGTTGAGGTTCACTTCCACTAAACCCTAAAACACTTGAAGTGGGCCTGAGATATGAAAGGGGTTTCACCTTTATAGTTTGGAAATAATCACATGTGTATTTTTACCATAACGGGTACCGCTAGGCCAATAGATTTTACCTCTGCCATCTTAGCTGCCATAAAAAATGTGTTCAGTCATACTATATTGTGATTCATGAATCATTAGTAGATACCCACTCATCTATATGGATAGGAACTATACCATTTGAGATTAGGGATAAATCATTGGGTTAAAATTATAAACATATTCCTCACAGTTTCCTTACTCTAGTATCATTCAAGACATACCCAAAGATCCCCACTTTGAAATGGATGGGCACCCCGTTGGGAATCTTGATCTTGATCCATTTATTTATGTAAGTAAAAATTTATTTATCCATATCTTAAACCTGAAATCCATCTATTGATAGAGGTATTTATCTAGAATATTTTTGAATTCTCTCAATGGATATTCATGGGTAACAGGGTACACTAACCTCTTCACCCAAGAACTTATCCTAGGAGGTTCACATAGATATGTTCATAGAACACATTATCTAAGTGCATCCATGAGACCCAAGTTCAAATCCAGGAGGAGGAATATTTTTGGGTTACTATAGAAGTGTTGTATAAGGTATTATATTAGGTACTATTTAGTACTATAGTATCCAGAACTATTCCCCTTTGGGTAATCAGTTTGGTCCTCGAGTCCTTCAAGCCTTCGGGCCACCCAGACCTTCAGTTTATTGAGGCCTTTGAGACACCTCAAGGACTTTTGGCCTCCTCAAGGCCTTCGGTTCACATTATGTACATATACATACTAGAAAGATTCTATAGGAAACTATCTCTAGATAGAGAAAGGCACATTCACCTAATCAGAGCTATCATATTTGAAACATTGAGAGGGTATGTCATTTTCATCGGTACCGGTCATGTGAATATCTGCATAGGACAACTAGCTGAATAGCCATGAGAAGGTGGAAATATTATCATGATGAAGATGATGAAGAGGGGTGGTTCCAAGTATTCATAGTCTAGATTGATTCCTCTAAGACCTTCATGTCATGTAATTTCATGAAATCTTTCGGGCCATGTAAGGGTTCCCCTTAAACCATTAAAAGTGGGATTATCAAAAATAAATAAAAATTGAAGGCCTTTGGGTCATTTAGATAGAACAAATTCTCTAAGGGTATGTTTTACCAGGTAGATATGTTTCAATTAGCTTAGTACACTCAGATAAATTCACTAAGGGTAGGGAGAAAGGGATCCATGCTTACCTTTGTTAGCCTATGTAACTTGGGTGAATAGAGAGTGAATAGCTTTGGGTTCATTAATTTCATAGGAAAAATTATAAAAAAAGAGTGTGAACCCTCTTAATTTATATAGATATATGTTTTATGCCACATTTAAATCACCATCATCCTATACTCAGCTTAGCATTCACATTTCCTTTTCTTAGCTTTGCACACTCGCATACTTCACCTAGCTACCAGCATGATCAGTGTGTTTCCCACAATACCTAAGCATGACAACCTTCTTTTGATACAAATTTTGCTCCAATTTAAAATATATAATAGAATTTAACCGTATTCATTCCAATTAGATCTAATTCTGAGGGAGAAAATTTTATATCACACCCTTACCTTTTGGAATAGACATCGAGAGGAGGAAGTTTCATACATAGATAATGTATGGAGCTAAAGTCTAGGTACCCAAGTCATGGTTCCCAAGTTCATGCCCCAAATATTGTTCCAAAGTACACATTCTCAAATACATCACCCAACCTATTTGTTCACCATATGCACCATATTAGAGCACCCTAGTGAATAACATAAGACCTCATTAGCATGTTTTTATTATGCCAACTTTTAACCTATATGAGCTGCCTTAATACCCAACCTTAATGTGACCAGGTACCCTAATTTACCTATAAATAGACCCCTAAAATTCCTCATTTTACACAAAATCGAACTTTTTGGAGAATACAAAGAGGCACTTGTATCCCTCAACACTAGGTTCCTTTCATCCCCTTCAAGTGGGTTATTAAGCCTAAACAAATCTTAAATAACTAGAAAATGAGGGTAATTGTGTTAAAAAAAGGTATAAAACATTAAAAAATGATGAAATACTACTTCACCCTTATTTTTCCAAAATTAAGGGTGAAGTATCACATACCGAATCACACACTAGGGAGTTACTAACCCAAGTCATGCCTGTAGTCCTCTTATATAGGGAAAACCCTTAATAGAGTATCCTCAATTAGGGTTCTATATTTTTTTCCATAGATTCCAAATCAGGAAACACTTCACCCTACCATAAAAACAGGGTCTATATTCACCCTATATTTCCACTAGGGTAACACTTCACCCTACCTGTAACACCCCAAGATTCCACGGTACACTTCTCTTTGAATAATACAGTAGCGTGTGTTGTATGCAACTTCGAGTTCTAACACACACCACAACCAATCAAACTAGTTGTTATGAATAGTAATACCCACTTTTTGAAATTTTATAAATTTTATCTTTCAAAATGGACTTCATTTTTGGATTCAGAATATCGAAATTAGCTTAGGGTGAATTTTTGGTATTTTTCTGAAAACATTCAATTTTTGATGAATAGTGAAAAACACTGAGTTATAGTTTAAAACTGAATTTTTATTTAAATAATTATTTATTTTATTTAAATTTAATTAAGGTAAAAATAGATACATAATACCTATATAAGTTCAATGTAATTAATTGGAGTTAGTTTAGAATAATTTTATATATACAAAAATTTTATTAAACTTTTCACCGTCTTTTACCCACCTCCTAGGAGAATTTGAAAATTCACATAAAACATAATTTTACCGCTTCTATGAATGGAATTTCAAAATTCCGAGAGACATGGTTAATATAAAGGAGTAAAATGTGGTTCAATAAGATAAAAATAATTTTTGGTGAATAGTAACTTTTTTACTTTTATTTTCTACGGTTAAAAGTAAATAGGTAATTAAGGGTAAAAATGATATTAATATTACCCTAACACATGTCCTAATTCTATTGGACAAGTGTATCTCGACCAAAAACAACCTTAGGAATAAAATATTATTATTTAGGTCCACTTGGATTAGATTAGGATATTTATTATTATTTAATTCAAAGAAGAGTTAAAAGAGTTAAAATCAAGGTTTAATTACTAAAATTTTTTTAATACAAGGTTATACATAATATAAATTCTATTATAAATATTCATTATAAAGATAAAACTTTTTAATACATAATGGTATTTTATTTATAATTTTTAGACATTAAATAATTTAATTTATTTATGACACAATGGTGATGCAGTAATTACCTAATTAATGAAATATTAAAATATTTGATATTATAAATATCCAAATAAATGTAATTTGAGACTTTTTATGAATTAACCTAATTTTATCAGTTAATATGACATGTTAGTATTGATTTAATTATGTTTTTTCGAAGTAATCATGCTGTTATGTTTTTCAAAAAAATCAAATACCAAATAGTGTCAAAATTGACATAATTTTTTTAAAAAAACATATTATATTCCTAAAAATCTAATGTTAGGACAAAGAACTTATATAATGATAGGTTTATCATTAATGGACCACTTGGGGGTCGCTTGGAAGTATATAGTAAGTTTATTAACTATATAATATAAAAATACAAAGAGACATGGTAAATGTCAAACTAATTAACTAAGAGTTAAAACTAAAAGATAAGGTTAATATAGTGACCCAAACCTGTCTAAAACCTATTGGTTGAATGGTTTTAGACCTATCCCCCCCTTAAAATTTAAATAATCTACTTTTGAGCTATTAGAAACCGAATATGAATTTATTATAAAATAATATTTCTAGCTTTTCCAAAGGTGCCCATCACCCCTCTTATAAAAGGGCACTCCCCCTTCTCAATAATTCACCCATTCAGAGCCTTTTGGATCGACCACAACCTGCCCAAATACTCTCTAAAATTACATCACTTCAACCTAGAGGCATTATTTTGATCAGAAATCCAACTTAAAGAGCCCTTTTGATCAAATCAAAAGAAAGAACCTGAAGAAGAGGTAATGTTTTCACCACCCTCTTTCAAGTTCCTTTCTTCTTCAACTTCTTCTTTCTTTATTATTCCCACTCTAAAATAATAACTCCAATATCTTTTATATACTGCAATGTTATTATAAATATGGTACAACCATATTCAGTATTCTATCCATCCTTTGAATGACATGTCACCATACGTGCGTATGTACAGCTTACCGTCTCCACGTCGTGGTGTAATTGTTATTCAATAAATTATTATTTGGATGAATATAATAATGATGTGTAATTCATGTAAATAATAAATATAACATGATAATTATTCTGTATATATTATATACCATCCAATTATATATTATTTTAATATCAAAAGAATGATATGGTCACTCGTGCGTACGTACGGACTACCGTCTCCACGAACGTGATGAGATTCATTCCCCATCGTATCCATTCAAGACTAATTCTCATATAATGATTAAAAGTAATGTTTAAGAACTTTATATCATTATGGATATGAATAATATACAACCTATCCATAAAAAACACGACTTATGTAATAAAACATATAAAATAAAATGAGTAAGTTAACACCTGAAACGACGATAATACTAAAATATTATTAACAAATCATTATTAGAAGATCATATATGATATCATAATTATGTATATGGTTCTTGTATAACTTAATAAAAATGTTTAAACTATTATATATGAGGTTAACATACCATCAACTAAAGAAAATTACAAGGTAAGGGTTTATTTCACAATCTCTTCATTATCCGAGGTTGTTTATACGTGATTATATACTGGGACCTCTTTATCATCCACATCCTTGTTTCTTAAAAATGTATTCCAATTTTTTTTACTATTTACTAGAAAATGGGTTAAAGTCATTTATACCCATGTTTGAATTTTATAAAATGGTTTGAAAGGAATCTTTCTGTCGTTTTCGAAATAAGGTCCTTTTTAACCTTTTCGACAAAATTAAGGTAAGAATGTCTTTTTTTAACTTATACGACAAGTACGGCTATTTTTCGCCATTATAAAATCGTCGAAGTTTCCCTTACAAGCTTATAAGAATATTTTCAAAGTAAATATTTTATTTTATAGTTATTTTACTTTTAAATGATTTCAAAAAAATAGATATTTCTCTCAAATAGTTTTGATTTCATCTATGTCAACATCCTTTGATGGATTTTAAGCTTATTTGAAGTTGATTTATTATGATACAAAATTTCCATATTGTATTGAAGGTTTTGTGATATTTTTTACTGTGGATGTGTTATTTTTATACCATTCATGGTTTATGGAGAAAGTATTGACATTTTGTATGCTAGTTTTAATATGAATGTTTATGTTATGTTTAAACCTGTTCATATGAGGAATGAATTGGACTTAATAAGTGACGGGTGGAGCCCGCTATAGATCCTCGATGCATCGGTAGGTCTCACGAGACAAAATAGTGTCTTAGAAAAAGTCCTTGACAAAATATTATTTGTAGTCTTGGAACAAGGCCTTGACCATGTGGTTATGATAGTCTAGCATTATACATTCCATCATTATAAAAGTGGTTATTGATATTTCATGTGATTATTCGACTAGTAGAATATCCATGTGAATAAGTAAATGGAATTATTTCATTTTATTTCTGTCATATTATTCTTAAGTTCAAGTTTAAAAGGATTTTGTTTTAGTTATACATTGCCTTAAATGTTTATGCTTATTTATGAAAGTTTTTGCTATATTGTTATCCTTACTGGGCATTTTATCTCACCCCTTTCTATGTTTTATTTTTCCCAGGATGTGAAGAAGTATTTTATGAATGACCTGCAGGAATAATATGAGGGGATATGAGTGTGGACTATGGAGACTATGTTATTGTAGTTTTCATTTTATGATGTAATGTAAACTTTATGAATGTATCTAGTGATTCCAAGGCCACTAAACTAATCGGTCTTTCAAGACTTGATCTTTTGTGATCATGCCAATGTTATGTAATAATGCACCGACTCTGGGTAACTGGGGTCGGGGTGTTACAGTACCCTAAAACTAGGGTGTTTTATTTTCCCTAATTGAGTACTAGGATGAATCCTTTCACATGTATACTTACTATATTGTGTAATTATCAAGGTACCCAAACCTAGAAAAAAAATTCTCTTAAGACTCCTTAGTAGGGTGTCACCTCTCCTTAATCTCACACTAGGGTGACACTTCACCATAGTCTTCCAATAGGGTTCTCTTCTCACCATAATCCCCTATTAGGGTACCCCATTCACCATAGTTATCCTTTAGGGTGATACATCACCTAGGAATACTTAATAAAGCACCATTTTTATAATATCATGTCCCAAACCCTTATGAATTCCATTGGGGAACTTTTTATCTTAGGTCTCTCAAATAGGATAATAATATTTTCCAAAATACCTAGCAGATACCCACGAGATTGGGAAAAATCACTACTAGATGGTATTCCTTCATACCTCCTTTATATCCCTCGAGATTAATTGATCAGTCCATGAACACTAGTGTGTACCCCATCAATCATGTATTCCCTTGATAAAAGGTATCTTATTATTGTCCTCCCTAACGTGTAGGTATCTTGTGTGGTTTTCAATAATGTATCACCATGATAATGAGGGTACTCTTTATGAGGACATCAGTGAATCCTTATATCAGGATTCTATTCCTTAATTTCATAGTTTCAAGTTGGTTGACCCATTCCACACAATGATATATGTATTAAATATCCATCTTCCTAGGTGTATTCCTTGACCATGTTCCCATTAGCGATTTAATCACTATAGATCATTAATGAGCTTGGTATATCTATATAGGGGCACCCCCAATGCCTAAGACCCAAATATTTTCTTGGTTATATATCACCAATGTGTATAGTCATCCAACCTGGTCCAAATCCTCAGTCATTAGAAAGTAGACATGCAAATGTGAATCATATGCGTAAGCCTTGTATATATCACTCTTGTTCATAGGTTGGGTTGGGACCTCCTCCCTATGTTTAAGAACCAATCATTCCCACATTAATTCCATCATATATAAGATTAAATAGTGATACATATGTATTTATTCCACCCATGAATATGACCTAAATAATCATAATGAGGCTATATACCACATGAAATCATCCTCAACATGCTACATTCCCTGTGGTAAATCACATTAATTGGTCCTTATTCTCCATGAAACCAAATCAAATGGGATTCCCACGTATAATAACCATTCAATACTCTATTATTTTTCCTTTAATTATTTTTATGTCCCAGTTATATGATGCAAAATTTTATGAAAACTTCCTTACTGTGTGACACTAAATTGTATGGTACGGTTCTGTAATACCCTAATATTTTTTATCTTTTATAAATTTGATGTGCGTGGTAGATTTTGAAGAATGAAACTATGATATTATGTGAACAATTCTTATACATTATAATATTAAGCACATTATATGGTATTTAAATGAAATATAATTTGTCAAAAATAATTTCTAATTCACTTAAGAAAAACTATTGATCCTAAAAAACTATTTTGAAATATTTTATTTATGAATTTTTATTTTTCGTATATGTTTTATTTAAAATTTTATTAAGAGTATTTAAATTTTGAAAAATTATTTTTTACTCATGTATAAAATGAATTCATTGGTTATAAATTTGTTATAAATTAAAATAAAATCATTCAAAAGTAAAAAAGAGATGTTTTTCTGAAAACTTTATTTTATGTGCGCAATGAGTTTTTTATCTTCGTAAATTAAATTAATAACTATTAATTAATTAATTTAATATAGTGTGTATATAATTTATTCAATAAAATATATTAACATTTTTCTAATGGTTTTTACTTAGAAAATAATGAGAATAAAATTATTTTATGGTTAAAATATATTTTCTCTAAAAACGGTTTTTGTGCATTTTGTGTATGGATATTATAATTAATTTACACTAATTATAGGAATATAATATTTTCAAATGGATTATATATATAAAATAATTAATATTATTTAACATTCTCAAATTAATTTTCTTTTCATAATTAATATCAACCATTTATAAAAGTTAAAAACCTCATTAAAGGGTAAATTGGGTTAAATAGGGTTTGAATTATGGGATAAGGGGTAAAAATATCTAAAACACATGAATTAATATCACTATATGTATTTATTTCTTAAATTATCATCATAACTTCTAAAATATTTAAAAAATTTCCACTTTATTATGATTATGAACTTTAAGTTATTTTAAGTAATGAATAATTACAAAACTCCAATCACTTTCTTTTAATATCTTTAATATGTTTTAATGAGAATAAAAAGATATTATAAATGATTATAAATGGTTATTTTGAATATTAATATTTTATTTTTATAATATTAATTTATTTTTAGTTTTTTGTAATGGTATAAGTACCTAAAATTCTTATACATTACTGATGTAGTGCTTGTGAAAGTGGGTGAAAAATCATAGTAAACAGCTTTAAGAATATTAAAAGTGATGTGTTTTGGATAATTTAAAGTATTTATTATTTTTTGGATAAAAAATAAATTAATTATGGTTTTAAATATTAAAATTCTAAATACATGTTAATATTGATGTTTTTAAAGTCAAATTATGTAAATAATCCCAAAAATGAATTTAAGGATATTTTAAGTTAAACAATATTTAATTAATTATTTTGAAAATAATAAAAATCTTTTATTTTGTAAACTAAATAGTAAATGATTCATAGTATCATCTATTTTACACTTATTATCCACTTTATCATTTATAATGGCATTATTTACCCTAAAAGACTCAGTATTTTTTTTACTATGGTTAAGGATAAAAGGGTTAACGAAGGGGGTTAAACTAAGAGATATAGTTAAAAATACCACTTAAACTTGTCTAAATATTATTGGATGAATTTATTTAGACCTTATAATAATTATATTATAATTTATGGAACTTTTTATCTATTTTAAATTAGTTGGAAACATGTTATATATTAATATTTCATGAATTTCTAAGATTTCCACCCACCACACTTATAAAAGGACGCCTCATCTCCTCCCTTATACACACCTTATTGAGCCACTTAGCTTGGAAAAAATCTACCCAAAACTCTTCAAAAATTATATATATACATTCAATATCTTTTTATATTATTGAAATACCAACCCAAGGGTCCTTAAGAAGATATCCAAATTAGGTTTTTCAAAGAATATGTAATCATATTTGTCAAATCATTTTAAGTTTATTTTTCTTCTACCTCCTCTAATATTATTTAACAATATTAACATAGTTAAAATAATAGTATTATATTATTGAAATTTTATTATATTAATAAAATAACCATTATATATTTATCATCTATCCCAATGGAAAATGAAAACATCATCATGCGTAAGTACGAGCCATTGTCTCCACGACCAATGTATTTTATTTTTCATCGCTGACACTCATGGTTGGTTGTATAGATATATTTAATGATTATATATGATTTTTATAAAATTATTTTGATTCTATAAAGATAATATATTATATACCTTGTAAGAACCTGAATCTTCATTTCAGGTATGGATCTTGATTTCAGGTTGTTTTTGAGGAAAAAGGAATAAATGAGAAATTATCTAAGTACATGCCATGTACTTCTGTGTACATGTTATGTACCCAAGTACCACGTATAGTCACATACTAGCTATGTAACGGCGAGAAACATGGCAGTGTGGTGAATTGGAAGACCACTTAAGGTGGGGGATGATTAAGGCTACTACATGGCATGCATCTTTAATGAACATGCCATGTAGTTTTCTTTTTTATTTGATAAATGAGAGTGGGATCAAATCTAATATTTAAAAAGACCTTCTTCTCCCCTTGGTTCATAAAGGATAGTGACAAAATGAACGAAGAACTCCGAACCCATCCTAATTCTCCATCCAACCTTTAATTGAGACGTCATTAGGTGCATTGGAATACCACGAATGAGTTCTCAATTCTTCCAGAGCCTTTATTCTTGATTCCTCGTCTCTCGTAAGTTATTCAAGGTTGTATGATTTTAAACTTTTTATAGATTTACACAATTTTTGGTTGATTCAAGGACCAATGTTCAAGAGTATTGATTATATGACATCAAGGTAGGTGGTTTGTGTTTTTTATTGTTTTCATTGGATTATATATGATAAAAGTGTCGTATACCCACATTTGAGGTATTGGGTGTTTCTGAATTAGTCACTATTTACACCGGTTATGGTTTGGTTGTTTGATAAAGGGTAGTTTCATATGCGTAAGGTTAAATACTTATTTATGGGACACCCCATGGGTGCATTTCCCTAGATTTATTGTTTTTGGCTGTTTGGTCTAGAATGCATGTTAGGATTTTCTTATTTTCCATGCCTTGTTTTGTTTGGATGGAGTTACTGATTATATGAGATTCCTATGAGATGCATTGTGGAAGTGTGACCAAGGGGAATTTGACTATGAGAGCTTCCCGAGGTAGGGTCATTTATAAAAATTTTATTGTTATGTTGACCCATGGGTATTGACTGTGAGAGTTTCCAGGTGGTCATTGACCCATGGGTTTAGACTGTGAGAGCTTACCTAGGTTGTTTTTTATAATTGTTTGATAGTATATTAGTCCAAGGTGTTTAGACCATGAGATATTTCCTTGGTGGTTGTTTGTAAATTATTTTTTGTTATGTTAGACCAAAGGGGTTTTTTTGATGCTCCTTTCCGTCACAAAGTCTAAACGAATGAAAAGGGAAATGCCTTAGCATAAATTGATTCATCCTTTGAAGAAAACATCAAAAATTGACAAAGGAAAGAACAAGGGTTCTTTTCCATTTGGGTCGCACAAGTTCCCTCATAGTCATTCAAGTACACTTGCGCACCACATAATGGTCGCACAGGTGACTTGCACGCCCTCTTTGAAATTTCTCCCAGGGTCCCTCTAGCCTATAAATACCCCTGTGGGCCCCCCATTTCAAGGACGGAAAAAAAATTCCAGAACCTCATATTTGAGCTCCCGGCACCCTAGTCTCTTCTCAAAGATTCCAAACACTTCTAAGGTAATTTATTACCTAGAACGAAAGATCTAAAGAGGTGGAGGAAGGCCTAAGTGTTGAAATTTATAAACACTTGTGCGCCTAGGTGGCTAGACCTTAAGGGAAATGGACACACTTGTGCGCCACCCTACTCCTTCCACATAACTTGCGCGCTTCTCTTCTGGAAGTCTCCAGGGTTAGTATAAAATTCTTGAGCCAAGCCTCACCCAAATTCTACCCTAAGGATTGGCCACCGCGCAAGTACCCATGTGTCATGCAGGTACACCTGCGCGACCAGGAATTGCACCCCCACGTAGTACTTGCGTTCCCACACAGTACTTGCGCGCCCCTCTCTTTTTGGGTGGCCTTACTGCCCATTTCACCCCTCTCACACCTATCCACCTCTCCTCTTCAGGATTAAGCCTTCAAAACTCTCTCCAAACCCAGTTATGTAATGATTTCCTTGTTGTATTCCTTATCTGAAAGGAATTCTGTGGAACATCTCTCAAAACCTAGTGATTTACACATCTTTTCATCACTAAAGTTAGAGATTTCATTCATTCAACCTCATCCTTTAAGATGAGAGAATACTTAACCTGGGCCTCCTTTTCAGGAGTAATCCCCAGTCCAAATTTTCATTGATTTGAGCATCCTTCTTAGGAGTAAGCCCCAAGTCCTCATTAATTTGGGCCTCCTTTTCAAGAGTAAGCCCCAAGTCCCCTAATCTGGGCATCCTATTTAGGAGTAATCCCTAGTCATAATTCCATTAACCTGGTCTTCCTTTTCAAGAGTAATCCCCAGTCTCAAAGTTACCAAGAATCTGGGCATCCTCCTTAGGAGTAAGCCCCAACCATAATTCTCTTAACCTGGGCTTCCTTTTCAGAAGTAAGCCCTAGTATTAATTTCTCTTAACCAGTATTAATTTACTTTTTGATCTAGGCTTCCTTATCAGGAGTAAAACCCAATCATAAGTCCCCTCCTAACTTGGGATTCTTCCTTAGGAGTAATCCCCAAGATTAGAGTATTCAAATATCCATAAAGTACATATACCTTTATGGACCCTGTTCCTGGATTTCTTACCTGAAGTAAATCTTAATCTTCATCTGTTTGGGAAGTCATACATACATAATCCCCACATCATTTCTTATGATTGCATCTTTCATGGCACAATTGTCTGGTTTTACCAATACCTCTTGTTTCTCACACCGATCATGACTCACGTGAGCTTAGAGTGTAAAAGTAATTATGACATCTTTCTTTGAGCCATCAATCATAAACATCATACTCCCTTAATCGAACTACGTGGGTTCTGATTCCTTTTCTAAACAAAGGATACGTAGGTAGCCCATCTGTGGGTACAATCCCAACTCTGAAATAATCCATGTCCTTTTGAATGACAATAAACTTCAAGTGCCCCACTGAGTGGATTTAAAACAAGTATGGTCATCATAATGACCAGAATACTTTTATGTATTGAAGGATACCATTGACTAAGAATCTCTAACAAATACAGATGATTCTCTATCGATGAAGAACCTTGAATACATATAAAAGATTCTCTAAATTTCCTACATATTTAATCATTGATTGTCAGATCTAAAGGAAAGCTCATTTTATACTTGGTAATGTAATAAGGATTCATGAACATAACTTAAATCTATAAATAGAGTCTCAAATTAGATAATAATTCCCCTAAAAAAGGTATGATGAGTCCGACCTCCCATCCTCTTGACCAATGCAAATTTATATGCCTCATTAGTCCACAACTAATTAACGCCTACCTTTGGAAATTAGGTCCAAATGGATATGGAATCATTGGATGTTTCCGGTTCTATGAACAAACCCGTTAGAAACCGATTGGAATGTTTGAACCTTCAATCAATGAGGTAATACCCAATTCTAGAGGAAACAAAAAATGGTGAACCCAACGTGAATCCTTAACCAAGTGAGAGGGCTAACAAGACAGTCAATAACATATGTGCTCATCCAAAAGATGTAGCGGTTGAACTTATCTTGATTATGTTTGTTATATCAAACAAGAACTCTTTTACAAGATCTTCTGCATTAAAAGATTGGATTTTCTTAAGTTCACGTCTGTGAATACCTTTGTTGTGAAAACCTCCGTTGTGAATGCATCTGATGCTACTCCTGCTGGATCATCGTCCACTCTGAGGACGACATCACCTACTCAACATCTTCAATGCTGGGTATCAAATGCACTAGTTAAGGAGTAACATCAAAATGGTACTATTCCGACACTGGAGGCCGCTCGCTAAGCCCTCCAAGTCAATAATTAAACCTGGTCGTCCGGATAGCGATGACCAGCGATCAAGAAGCAGGTGGTGCCAACCACCATTTTCAACCGTTTCGGGTCGTTATCCCTGGAATTCAATCACCATTCACTCCCGTATTCTAGTGAGGTGAATGATCAGGTCCCTCAGGGACTTAATTCAAGGAGACATGAGTCCTTTATTGAGGGATCCCATCAACAATCGCCGCCAGACTTGTCCGACAGTGCACCCTCAACATGATGAGGGTGTCGTCTCCACGAGTTCGGCTCAGGTTCCTTGAACTCGAGTAGGCAAGACCAACCACCAGAGGTGACAACTTGTTAACAGTGAGCAGGTTCTTATCTCTGTTGTTTCCGAAGAAGTCCACCAACCTAACTTGGTGTCAAGAAATGAACGGGAACACACACCCGTCCGTTTTAATTCTGCTGTCCAGAAGACTCATCTGGCAGCATCACGCCAATCCCGCTAGGCAATTCTGGTGTAGTACTATAGACAGGAACATACACCTGTTTATAAATCATCGGCTAGTTAGAAGGCTTGTCTGACTACATGTGATGGAGCCCGCCAACCCAATGTGTTGACAACTGGTAAATAGGTACATACACTTTCTTACACTCATCAATCCTGCCAGCAGCCTCGTCTGGCAGTGTTGAAGGAAGCTCATCAACCACGTTCGGTGGAGTGAAATCAGCAGGCACATACACCTACTAGTATTGATCAAGCCTACCAACAGTCTCATTTGGTAGCATTCAGAGAAGTCAGTCAGAAAGCTCCGGTGACAAAAAGGAGGCAGACTCAACTCTCTGCACCCACACTTGAGTAATATCAGGATTCAATGACAGGAAAAGGAGGACAGGAGTAGGAACACACACCTACTCCAAGCACGAAATGAACGTATATCCCCGTTCCGGTAGCTGAGGTCACCAACCATATTCTATCAATGGTGAAAGAGAAGAAGCAAATCCCTACTCATATCCTGGATGTCTGTCAGAATATTATAACAACTTCAGCAGCATCTCAGGGAAAGACACATAAATCTATCCCTACCAGTGGAGTGATACATCAACAATTCACTCCGGAACAGACACACACATCTGTTCCAGTCCAAGAGGGTTGTGGGGCATACTCCCCCATATCATACAGATAACCAATTCAGGCACATACACCTGATTTGAGCGGAGATAATCAGCCTAACCTGATCATTTCTCCTGAGTAGGCACATACACCCGCCAAATTGAGTAAGAAGGCATCTAAGAAGAAGACTCGCCCAGGACAGTCAAGAAATCAAGGTCCAATCTGTAACAAGGCCTTACTCGATGTTGGAGTTCTTGATGCACTCAGAAAACTATCTATTGCAACTCAAGATTCTTCTCTCTTAGTTCCCAATAGTGGGAACATTAATTCTGAAGGTATGCATCAGATACTTCCTCATAAAGGCTTGCTTCATGACAATTCGGTCGATCTCAAAGTTTTATCTTCAGATGAGAGCCACATGAACCCTCTGTGTGGTCAGAAGACCAAGGAGAAAAATGTTTCATCTTTTGTTGTAACCCACCATGGTGGTCCTCCCCATGATGATGAATTTCGTTGCGAAAGTCCTCTCCGTAGTAGTGATTCACATTTCTTGGAAAATTCTCCAACAGACAATGTAGTGAAGAGAAAGCCATTTTATCTTGAGGCACTTGAAAATGTGAAGCTAGTAATGTCTGATGCTTTATCATTAGCAGGTGAAATACTTTCTCAACCAGAAGATATCCTAGGGTGTAGGTCATTCTCCGAACCACCCCTAAGTCATGCATCTTCTAGTTTAATCCGTGATTTCTCTACCAATCTTGTTGAATCCAATGAAGCAACAAGGAAGAACTAGCTCTGGTCTAATCAGGTAGAAGAATATTCATTGAATGATATAGAGGAAGTATTGAATATGATAAAACAACTAGAAAAAGGTGAAGTACCAGTCATGTTTTGGCCTTCGGCCAACTCTCAGTATGATATTCCAGAGATGTTGACAGAAGATGAAATTCATGATATTCGTCTCAACATATGGAAAAATATTTGTCAGTTGAAAAAGAAAATATTATCTTACGATGAATATGAAAATCATGTCAAGATAATATAATGGTTACAACGCCAAATTGACTTGGCATCTCTCTCAGTTTCTCGATATCCGAAGGCTGAAAAACAGCAGAGAGCCCTTCAGCGTTCATGCCTTGGCGCACTAAGAAGATTGCACCAGTTAATTGCCAATTCCCTATCTGGTATTCATATCAGGGTATAGGGTGTTCATGGAGTGCTACATTTCACTGTACTCTCCAGTAATCAAAGCCCGCCGAAAATGGTCTCATACAATGTTATTTCCCATGGCTGGCCTCCGTCAATGGGTTTTGTTTGTAATCAAAAGCTTTCCCAAGAATAGGCTTCAACTAGTTCCTCTCAAAATAAAGCATACAGAAAAAATTTGTTGAATTACTCCTGCATCAAGCAAACGAGAATATTGAACAAGCCTCTCGTTTGGAGCAAGTACATCATCAAGTGACAGAAGTGTCAGAAATCATCCAACGGTCTTTTGAACCGGGTGATAAAAGTGGATGTAGGTTGATGCATCCAGCTAATTTCCGGACTAAGGTCCTCAAGATCAGGAGAGATTTTAAGAAAGTATCAGATATAGCATGTCAAGAACCACCCCAGCTTGCCAGACTGGGGACTCTTTTAACCCAACCCTCAGAATCAACAAATAGGATTCGAGGAGTTGAGCAAAGACAACAGGAACAGCCCCAGTCCACCGGACTTGGGACTTTTTCAAATCCTAAATCCCTCCCTTAGAGAAAGTTAGTCTTATCTATATTGGGGAATAAGCCTCAATAGGAAAGAAGAACCAAATAATCAGGAGATTACCTCCAAATTACGGTTCGTCAGGAAGTTCGTGAGGGATCGAATCAACAAAAGGCAATGTATCATCAAGGACATGGAAGAAGAAAATATCGCAGAAATGTCGATAGAAGGGATGAAATGAATTATACATCAATCAATTTTATCAATACCGTAGTTACTGATCCACCAGATGAGGCTCACTCGGAGGGATCGGATGAATAGGTTCTTGCTCAAGAAGTTGTATGCACAGACACAAATGAAGAAGGTGTGTATACACAAAATCAAAGGATTACTCAGAACCTAGGTAATCCTTCAAGTAACCTACTTCCCCCTCTCTGAAAAGGATCCAACAAGGGGAAAGGAAAGAATCAGGTTACATAACCTTCCTCTGGAGAAGGCCAATCGCTCTCACTAGAGCAAAGGTTTGCACAACAAGAGGAAGAAATTAAGGAATTAAGGAAAATGAATGAAGAACTACTTCAAGGTAGTCTTCTTCCTAAGTATGCTGGAGTCAGTCAGTCAAAGGAATTTTTTGTAGATACTGTGATGGATCAAGAATATCCTCCTTTATCAGTACACCCTCACAGGTCTAATCCTACGGGTCAAGTCCAACAATAATCGGCAGTTCTGCCATTGGTTGCAGTACCAGCTGCCACATCTGTACCAGCTCCAGTCATTGCACCTATTCAGGTCCAAGCTCAACTGGATGTTTCTCAAAAGTTAATAACTACTATTGAGTCATTAACAGCTTGGTTGGAAGCTATGGAGGGAAAGCATGCTCTGGTTCAACCAAAGAAGAGAGCTTACCCTGAATGGGTTGATGCAATTCCTCCCCCATCAAATTTTGCAAGTACCACATTCTCAATATTTAATGGTTCGGGAGACCCAGAGAAACACTTAACACATTTTGTTTCTTGTTGTGATCCTATGATGGGAAACCTTCAGCAACAAGAAGCAGTTAAGCTCATTTGTTTTTTACAGTCAATACAAGGACCTTCTTTTGTTTGGTACACAAGCTTGCAATCTCGGTCAATTACCGGGTGGGAGGATCTTCGTCAACCATTTCTTCTTCAATTTAGCTCAATGTTGCCAAAGACAACAATTTTTTATCTTACAAAATGTAAGAAAATGGAGAATTAAAGGGTCTCAGATTTCATTGCTTGCTGGAAGGGATTAACATATTCCCTAATCTTAGCACTCCCTCAAGAGGAATTTTTGACAATCTGTGTGGCGAATTTACGTGATGAGTTGCGCACACTGCTGATCCCTGTGAAATACACAGGAGGGTTTCTAGACCTTACTTTAATCGCTCAACAGATTTAAGATTCTCTTATAAAGACTAAGGATAAATCTTGTGTAATTCCATCAGCTCCAGGAAGGAGAATGGGTAAAGCAGAGACTGCTACAGTTATGCTTAAACAAGCACCTGTACCTGCTTCTACTTCAAAACCTTCATCTTCTTGAAGGGATCCACCTATTGAGAACCAACAACAGAGGAAGTTTCATCAAGATGATCAAAGAGATCAAATACAAAAACAATTTGAGGATTTGAAAAGAAAAGTTTACTCCTTCCGAAATGAACAAGTTCCTGGTTATTTCATTTTGGCTCTGGAAGATAATTTGGTTCAATTGCTAAGGCCCAAGAGGCCAAAAAAGGAAGGAAATGAAGACTGTCCCAACTATTGACCATTTCATCAAATGTTGGGGCATCCCATTCATGAGTGTTTTTTTTCAAGGACCTCCTGCAAAAAATGGTCGATTTGGGACAAGTCAAACTAAAAGGTTCTTCAGCTCAGGTAGCATGTGTTACTGCTAAAGTTCCAGAGGAAGAAGGCGATTGGAAAGAAGTTAAGAACAAAAATGCACAAAAATATGATGATTGGATGGTTAGAAAGATGATTAACTGAACTCATGCTATTTTTTGAACACAATTGAAGAAACCAATTGTGCCTTCTGCCATGAATTCCATAGCAAAACCCTCTTCATCAGAGGGAAAATCCTTAAAGAAACGGCATAATTCAAAGAAAGAAGAAGAATTAGAAGAAGATGAGTATGTGTCAAATCCTAAGTTGTCTTTGACTCTGGAATATTTCATGCCATCTACTTCAAAGCCATGGGCACCGCCCCACCAAACGACACAACCTAAACAGGCTAATCCGGAAGAGTCTTCATCGGATGAAGAGATGATATTTGGTTCTGTTAATATGATTCAATTAACAGATCTGTATGCCAGTCACAGTTTTGATTTTGATGAGACTGAGCTCCCTGTATCAAACAGAGGAATCAGAGGAAGTTCCAGAGGTTCAGGATACAAGGGAAGACATGGATCATTCAGAGGACACTATTCCAATTCTACCCATGCTAGAACTGTGTATGCAGTAGAAACTCGTGGTAGAGCCCTTAAACGAGCTCAAAAAGAACAAGAAAGTTCTTCCACACAAGGCAGACTCAGTCCTAGCATAATTATTCTGGAAGATTGGTTGAAGGTTCCTTCTTCTTCCTCTCAGAAAGTAAATAGACCTAATCGGTCCAATCTCCCAAATCCAGGAATATTACCAACTCCTATCCTGGTACAAGATGCATCAACTTCCAAAGCATCAATTTCTAAGGCACGTGCTAAACCACATGTTCCTATTGGGAAACACAGACCTTTGGATCAAAAGTATGATGTATTGAAACACTTGGCCCAAATACCGGCCAAGTTATCAATTCTGGATGCTTTGAATTTATCAAAGGATTTTCGGGAGGAACTCATTGAGGCTTTATCAAGTCCTCAGGAGTTTGAGACTGAAATTGCTGCAGTTGAAGTCTACCATGTAGAGAATAATTTTGCAGAATGCCATGCAGTAATATCTTTTACTGATGACGATGAAGATGGTGTCATGCATGGACATATTAGACCTTTTTACTTATCTGGCAAGGTCAATGGTGTAGACATCTGAAGAGATTTCATTGATAATGGTTCAGGAGTAAACCTCATGCCCATTCGTACACTTCATCGATTGGGCCTCACAGAATCTGATTTATCTCCTTTAACTATGATGTTACAAGGATATGATAAAAATGAACAAGAACCACTGGGCGAGATTACACTCAGAACTCAGTTTGGAGATCTTTTATCCAATTCAGATTTCATGGTTGTTGATCAAGACTCAGCCTTCAACATCTTTCTTGGAAGACCCTGGCTACATCAACATGCGGATATCCCTTCATCATACTATCAATGTCTCAAATATTATTTCGATGGTCAAGTTGGGACATTGTATGGTGATAAGGCCCTGTTCAAGACATGTGAATATCAATACATTGTGGCATAATTTTATTACATGAAGGGAAATGAGAAATCCACAACAAAGGAGATTACCAAAGTTAATGCTCCATATGGTTTGGAAAAGATTCCAGTAAACCCATTAACACATGTGAGTACAGATTATGTATTTCCTATTAGTCAAATTGACAGGATAGAACCAAATCAAAATACTCTTATAGAAACCTCCATAATGTCAATGACGACAATCAATCCAGACAGCATGGGAGAAAGTGGTGATCCACCAAGCAATGATAAAAGCTCAAATGGAGATGTCTTTATTTCATCTGCTGAAATCCAGTAAGTCTATACTTCACCAACCAGGCCAGAAGAAGTTATATCAATGTTAGAGGTGAACGATGATGTCAATTTTCAAACCATCATCTCCTCTTTATTAACCAAAGAAGACCCTTCATCATCAATCGGGTAGGAAATGGAAGCTTCTTCTTTAAGATGTGAAAATTTTAACGTCTCTTTTGATCATGAAAATTATGCTTCATCATCTACTATGCAAGTAGAAACAGAATAAATAAAACATGTTGAAGAAGAAGAGGAAGATCTCAGGGATGCTCCTCCAGCATTTGAAGAGGGTATCTCTACTACCGTGGATGAACTCAGAGAAATAAATCTGGGTACAAAAGAAGATCCATGCCCCACTTTAATTAGTGTGGCTATGACTCTTGAAGAGAAAGAGATTTATATTTACTTTTTAAATAAAAATCGAGATATATTTTCTTGGAACTATACAGAGATGCCAGGTCTTGATCCTGATGTTTCCACTCATCGTTTGGGTTTTCCAGAAGAACATTGAGGATTCAAACAAGCTGCTAGAAGAACACACCCAACCTATGCTTCCAAAATTGAGGATGAAGTGGATAAGCTTATCAAAGCTAAATTTTTCATAAAAGTTCAATATCCCAAGTGGTTGGATAATATTGTCCTAGTGAAAAAGAAGAATGGGAAAATTAGAGTTTGCATTGATTTCAGGGATCTTAATCGGCATTGTCCTAAGGATGATTTTTCAGTTCTGATTACAGAACTATTAATTGATGCAACAAATGGCTATGAAACACTCTCCTTCATGGATGGATATTTTGGATATAATCAAATCTGAATGGCTCCAAAAGATGAGGAATATATAGCCTTCATAGCCCCTCAGGGTGTGTTTTGCTATCAGGTAATGCCCTTCGGCCTAAAGAATGCAGGCGCAACATATCAGCGTTCCATGCATCGTATCTTCAAACCCTTTTTAGGGAAGTTTGTTGAATGTTATGTGGATAATTTTGTGGTCAAATCCAAGAAATGTTCTAATCACTTCGCTGATTTGGAAGTCATATTCCACAAACTTCGGCAACATAATTTGAAGATGAACCCCTTAAAATGTGCTTTTGGGGTAACCTTGGGAAAATTTCTCGTCTTTGTTGTACGCCATCGTGGTATCGAAGTCGATCCTAAGAAGACAAAGTCAATCCTTGGTATGTCACATCCTCGAAATATGAAATAATTGAGAGGACTTCAAGGACACTTAGCCTATATTCGGCATTTCATCACCAATTTGGCAGGCAAAAGTTTACCCTTCACAAAATTGATGAAGAAGGGAGTCACTTACCAGTGGACTAAAGAATGTCAAGAAGAATTTGGTATTCTCAAGAAGTATCTCTTGAGTCTACCGGTGTTAATTCCACCTGTTGAAGGAAGACCACTTATCCTCTCTGTGATAGCTCTAGAGCGATCATTGGGTGCCTTTCTTGCTCAGAAGAATGATGATGGGAATGAAAATAGCCTTTACTATCTCAGTCGAACTATGCTTGAAGAAGAAACCCGATACTCAAGTATTGATAAGTGCTGCCTAGCATTAATCTTTGCAGTTCATGAGTTGAGACACTACCTGCAACATCACGAGGTCTAATTGGTATCTCGCAATAACCCGCTCAAATTCATCCTTAGTCGTCCAATTCTTACAGGACGTCTGGCAAGGTGGGCAGTTATTTTTCAGCAATTTGACATTTAACATGTGTCTCAAAAGGAAATAAAGGGCCAAGCTCTGGCTGATTTCCTTGCTGAACACCCTTCAGTGGAAGACACATCTTCAGATATTGAACTCCCTGATGAGGAAGTCTTCTCTATTCAAGAAAGTCTTCAAACGTGGGAAATGTACTTTGATGGTGCTTCTAGAAGTCCAACAGGGAGGAAAATGGAAGATTCTAAGTTCAACAAAGTTGGGTTAGGAGTTGTATTCATTTCCCCAAAAAAGGCATTGCTACCTTATTCCTTCTCATTGTTGGGAGGCGGTAAAAATAATGAAGCAGAATACCAAGCTCTCATCGTAGGATTAGAGTCAGTGCTTCAAGAACAAGTGAATCACTTAAAGGTGAAAGGTGATTCAGACCTGGTAATCAAACAAGTCAGTGGGGATTATGCCATCAGAAAAAAAGAACTAATCATGTTGTATGATTACGTCAGAGAGTTAATGGTGGAATTACCTTCGGAACTGGCATTTTCTTATGTCCCAAGATCAAAAAATGCCCAAGCTGATGCACTGGCTAATATAGACACAGCTTTGGCAGATCCAAATCGGGACGAGACAAGCATCAATATTGCCCACTGTCATACAATTTCACCTTATGTTCAAACCATAACAGAGGAAATTAATGAAATTAGTCCCATATCTAAACCATACGGTCATACTACGGGATGAATGACACCTATCAGGGAATACCTTCAAAATGGAACACTTCCACCTAATAGAGCCGAGAAAGAACAAATCTGGCGATGTGTGGTCAATTTTACTCTTTATGAAATCCCATATCACCTAGAGAAAATTATCTACAAGCATGGTTTTGATAGAGTTCTCTTCAGATGCATTGATGGTGAAGAGACAATGGCTATCATAGAAGAAGTGCATGCATGAGTTTGTGGTGCCCACCAGTTTGGACACAGACTGTTTGATCAAATTCGAAGGCTTGGATACTTTTGGAATTCAATGATACAAGATTTTACTGATTTCACAAAGAAGTGTCATTCGTGCCAAGTACATGCCAACTTCATTCATCAACCCCCAAAGTTTCTTCATACAGCTAAATACTTGTGGCCATTTGCCACATGGGGAATGGATGTGGTGGGACCTTATCTTTTAGCTACAGCCAAGCAGTTTAAGTATATTATTACTACTACTGAATTCTTTTCCAAATGGTCAGAGGCAATACCTCTCAAAGAAGTTAGTTCTAAATGCATTGTTAGCTTCATCAAGTCTAACAACATTACCAGATTTGGTGTCCCTTATACAATATTGACGGACAATGGCACCAACTTCTGTTCATCTGAGGTGGAGAAGTTGTATCAAGAATACAACATCAAATCCAATCATTCATCTCGGTATCATGCAGCGACCAATGTCCAAATATAATCCTTTAACAATATTCTTTCAAACATACTGCAAAAGATGGTGGATAAAGATAAGAAGTCATGGCCTAATAAACTCTTTCATGCTTTATGGTCTTATCGAACTACCACCCGCACTGCAATGCGGTCAACTCCATATTCATTGGTATATGGAATAGAAGCAGTATTGACAATTGAGGTTAAACTACCCTCACTTAGATTAGCTGATTCTCGCTCAAATTTACCCAAGAGAAGAAGGTAGGATGATCCTTGTAGTTTAGCTTGGGTTGTCGAATCCTCAGAGACCTAAGAAGAAACCTATAGACACGTACATTCTATGGACTATTTTTGGATATGAAGTGGACAACTTGGATTGGTTTTATATGGGTTTAAAGAAACTCTAAGATACTTAAGTGAATTAAATTTAAAATAATGAGTTGATCCTAGGTTATTGCTCGGGGTGGATTGGACGTATTTCCTTTTCAATGATTTCAATTTCTTATATTTGAGATGGATTCATTTAAAAAGATAAAACAACCTCATCACTTACTGATTTAATGCATACACCCTTAATACTAATCACCTATACACTTGAAGGATCAAAGTTTTGAGCACTTCAAGGTAAAAGTTCGTAATAGCACTTGAAGCGTGTGACCTTAAATTCAACAAGGACGATGGAGTTTAAAAATCATCAAATAAAAATCTCAATTAAAGAAGTGATTTTATATTAATGAGGTGATAAATAACATCCAATACGGCCCCTTGATACTCCCTTGTATCAACCCATAAGTGGGTTAGCCCTCCATTGATCCCATGGTTTCAATGGAAGCGGAAAGTAGACTCATGAGGGATGAAATGGAGAAGTAGGAAAACAACAAAAATAAAATGATCACTCCACCGTTGTGTGAATAATTTCACAAGGTTTGGTGTGAATAAATTCACACCTTGATCCAATGGTATAAAATTGATATGAAGAACAACAGAATAAGAGAATAAGAAGAACTTTTATTAAGAAACTAAAGTGAATTGAACAACTTACATGTGAAAGACAAATTTGAGACAACAAAATTACCGCATAACATTACAATTGAACAAAGCACCCAAGATCCTCAAATCCTCCAACACCACTGCCTTAAATATGCATTTTTGAGCCCTTGGGTCGATCCTCCAATAGTCCAAGTCTTATCAATTAATTTTGGTAGACCATATGTGGGTGGAAAGTAAGGGAGAGTTGATTTTTCCACCCTTGACCCGAGGTGGCAGCCAGCTTTCCTTTACCGAACAGAAGCGCTTGAAATACCTTCTATATGGACGAATCATAGTGGACCATAGAAAACGAAAATGGATCCTCTTATGTCTTATAACCGCCTGTAAAATTTGGGCCCATTTGGAGTTATGTATTACGATATCTGATCAAATTAGTGGGCTGTGTTTCTGGGCCGCAGAATCTGGACCAGAATTTTATCTCTAAATTGGGGTGCATTAATGACTACAATAGAGGCCGAATTAACATTTTATCTTGAAGATTTATTTGTTAATAAACATTTATTCTATCATCCCACAAAATTTGGGATTCATTGGGCCTGTATTTTGGGCCCCACAGTCTCCTAAGTGGGCTGGTGTCCAATCTACCTTCTCTAGAATTGCTTCCATTCATCTCCAAATATCTCCATCATCGTTTATGAATCATACATTGATCCCTGAATGAAAAATGTTCAAATTTAAGTGTAGATATAGTTCTAAAAATATAAAATTAAAATATTTATAATTAAATTCCTTAGAATCAGATGACTCATTGGGCCTAAATTGGTGTACATTAGGCATGAAGTGCACAAATGATGAGAATGAATGTTCATAATGAAAATGCACTAACTCAGGCCCATAAGATCAAAAATGAACATTTTATACCATTAAAATGTAATTAAAATATATGTTTTTATTGGATAATCAGTATCCATTTGTGATCATTCATTTACAGATGAACAATCTTAAAAGTGATTGTATGAATTGGAACGGTTAGATGAGAAAAGATTGTGCACCCTACACCACTTGGAAGTCTATCAGAATCGAATTGCATGAGATTTCAACAAAAAATTCCATCTTCATTCATTCATTTAGGTATAATTGGTATTAGTTCTTAGAACTCCAATGATACTAGGAAAGAAACCTCCCAAGCTTGAGCCAAAATGGGAAGGAACTTATTCAATACATAAGGTCTACTCCAATGGAGATTATTCATTAATCTCAATGGATGGAGAACTCATCACTACTCCAACCAATGCCAGATTTCTGAAGAAATATTTTATATGAACAAAAAATACACCAAGGGTCCATGCATGACTTTAAACTATTGGCACTTACGTCCAACATGGAGTTAAACTGTGACGTCCTAACTACATGACGTTAAACTGTACATAAGTCCCTTACATCCGACAATATGTTAAACTGCATAACCAATGGTCCATTCATACGACCTTAAACTATTTGCACTTTAATCCAACATGACGTTAAACTGTGTCCCTTTCATCGTCCTATACGACGTTAAACTATACAACAATGGTCCATGCATATGACCTTAAACTATTCGCACCATAGTCCAACACGACGTTAAAATGTATCGTCCCTTTTTTCATCCAACATGATGTTAAACTGTGAAAAAGTATCTAATATGTCCAACATGACATTAAATTGTGTCCTCTTTTGTCCTTACTGCATGACATTAAACTGCACAGTCCCCTTTTTTGTCCAACATGACATGAAACTGTATTGTCCCCATCGTCCTAACTACATGACGCTAAACTATACAGAAATCCCTTAATACGTCCCACATGACGTTAAACTGTATTTTGTCCCTGCTACATGACACTAAACTGCGCAGCACCAATATTCCTAACTGCAAGACTTTAAACTGCATAGTCCCTTCATGTGTCCTACATGACATTAAACTGTGCATTATTAAGGTTGTTGCTACCTCTTGTTTCTCACACCGAGTATGACTCACGTAAGATTAGAGCAAACTTCAACTATAACACCCTCTCTAGGCCGCTAACCACGTGTAAGTCCCAACACCATTTTTTAGGTAGTTTTCCCCAAGAACAACTTGATCACTAATTCATTCTTTAATTTTACTACGCGGACTTTTATCCTCACCTTCTAGGCTGGGTACGTAGGCAACCTCCCAAGGTTCAAGCCCAAAACCAATCTCTTCACATCGTTTTACCTCCATCTCATATGATGTTGATTCGTGAAACCGCTCCCAGAATCAATATCCTTACATTGGTTCAACTTTTTCATTTCTATACGACGTTAAACTGTACAACACTTTTGTCCTGTACGACAATAAATTACAGTATTCCTTGATACCCTCACTTGAGAGGGAATCATTATTTACTTTTATTTTCAATCATGTTATATTGCAAAGACTATGTGAATACATGGCAATGCCCAAACTTTTTATCTTGGGTTAAACCATCATTGCACTAAAGTCCCCTTTCAACCCTTCACATGTACGAACCAAATTTGTACAGAGGGTATTTCTAGAACTACGTGGGCTTGATTCCCATCCTTATGGGATATGTAGGAACATTCAAGTGTCTCTCGAATCCAGACCTAAGTATTTTGGGACTAACCCCAAATTCCACTATTAGTCCCCTAGCTGAAAAGTCCCCGTGAAAACACACACTGTGTATTTCTTATAATGGTCCAAGTTCTATGACCCTAAACCAAGATCTCTTACACTTTCATCCCACATGACGTTAAACTATATTTCAAGAAATATGTATGGCTTGATTCCCATCCTTATGGGATACGTAGTGAAGTCCAATATTTCAATTCAGGACCCAGCCACAACATGATTATGGTTAGCATTGATCTATTTATCTTTGCATACATTGGAAAATACCCATCTTTATGTGTCATAATCCTAACCTTTTAGATCTTCATAACCATTTTCTTGACTTCTAGTCACAAAAATGTCAAATTTCAGAGAGTTCTTTTGCCTGAATATGCAGCATGTACCTTAGGCGGCCTTGCATAAGTAGTCTACATAACGGACCTGTCATCCAAAAGATACTATTATTTGACTATACAGCTAATTCCCTTAGGTGGCTCTGCATAATTCAACCCCCTAACGGGTTTGTCAAATAATGGTAACTTCATTCTTGGGAAGAAAACCTCTTTTTTCCTTATTGGTCTTATCAAAAACATGTAAGGATCCGCAAAAAAATATCCATCTGTAACATATTTTTTTCATGTTCTTTTTCATGATCTGAAAGTATTCAAGTCTATGGTTTATATTTCTTTTCCCTACGTTTGGGTCAGACCTTCGTAGGAGTGACATTCATCTAGTTTTTTGGATAATCTGTTTGGAAATATCTTCTCCATATTCAAGTACCTCTCTCCATACAGAAAACTCTATGCTTTGGAAAATTTGAATCCTCATAAACTTCCACTGGCTTTTTAGCAGTAGAAAAGTAAATTTCTAAGAGTTATTTTTCCTGACTATGTAGCACGTGCCCTTAGGCGGCCTTGCATAAGTAGTCTACATAACGGACCTGTCAACCAAAAGATACCATCATTTGACTATGCAGCCAATGCCCTTAGGTGTACCTGCATAATTCAACCCCCTAACGAGTTTGTTAAATAATGGTAACTTTATTCTTGGGAACTACTAATTCTAATGCCTTTTAGCCCTTTTTCATATCATTCATCAGATTCAAAATTCCTTAAGTCATGGTTTTCATTTTTTCCCTCATACTTGAGTGTGGTAATATGTTTTCAGATAAATTTTCATAGAATTGAGTCAATTTTAATCCATTTGGTCAAAGCTATTTCGACCTTAAACATTAGCCTCTTTATGTATGACATGCATGACTTTAAAATACCCACAAAAGACAAGGTAACTCTGAATAAAAGTCAATTTCCAGCTCACTAAACATACATTTTGTATGATTTAGGTAATATTGAGCAATTAAAAGATTCAAAGTTTGTAGGGTTATTTATAATAATCCTAGTAAAAATCAAACTATTCTTACTAGGCCCATTGGCTTAGGTAAAAATATAAAGTAGGTAGAAAAGGAAAATGCGTGCACAGATAATTGAAAATGAAAGTGTTCTTTCCATTTGATGCACAAGAATTAAAAGGACGTCCATAGATTGGAGTCTCTTCTCTTTTACAAGAAATTACAAAAGACTGTCAACATAAGTCTTCACTTGATGTACAACATCCTGAGCTCTATCAGCAGCTACTTGAAGCTCATGCAATCGACCAACTTCACTCTTTTCAGCCTGATATAGTGATTTCTTGGCATCAGTGATGGATTTCATACCACTAGTTTGAGCTACCTCCAGTGAATTATTGAGTTGGTCAAGTTCTTCAGTAACAACATCTAACTGTTGCTGAAGGTGCATTTGCTGGACGACTTTATCTTTGATTTTGTGCTTCATCTCCTTCATCTTGGCAGCATAGTCATCCTCAGCTCGGGATACCGTAGCCTCAAATTCACTAATATTGGCTGACAGCTTCACCCTGGTCAGATCTTCATGACACTTTTTCTCCTGCTCCCTTCTTACAATGAATTGATTCACTACAGCATGGATCTTTTGATATCCAAAACTTCCATGTCCCAGTATGACAAATAGGGATGACAGTCAAGGGATCTTTGATGATAGCTCTTCTAAAGGCACTTCAGATATGATATTCTCTATGTTTTTCCATGCCTTTCGTCGTGAAAATTGGAATGCCTCCTGTATTTCTGGATCCGACTCAGCATCGATGTCACAGGGGGAATGTAATCTGGGATTAATTCACTTAAGTAAGTGCCTTGTTCTACTCCCCCCCGACCTGTGCTTATTCACTTTCAATTACCATTGGGGCGGAGGCTGAGGCCACACCTCCAGATCTAACCACTGCAATTGATGGCC
This sequence comes from Viscum album, assembly GCA_963277665.1. Taxonomy (NCBI): domain Eukaryota; kingdom Viridiplantae; phylum Streptophyta; class Magnoliopsida; order Santalales; family Viscaceae; genus Viscum; species Viscum album. The sequence continues at coordinate 309,060,697 of OY728166.1, forward strand.
CTGCATAATCAATTTAAAGCTTTGGTTAGTTTCAAAGGATAACAAAAGTTAATTGACTATCTTGCAAATTAAGTATAGTCACAAATATTGTTATCCCTTACACAACGGCAGATCAGCAACCTGAGAAGGATCCTCCCCATCTTTACTAGCTTTGACATTATTTTCAGAATGAGTTTGAGGAAGCTCCACTGGGTTCATCTCCACTTGTACTAATGTCTCTGCAATAGTAGGGTTTTCTGTATCCCCTTCAGGCATGGGTAGTTCAACAGCTTGCTCAGATAGAACTGCACATTTGAACCGATCATGATTAGACATGTAATAAGAATTTATTTTTAATAGGACAAAGGATAACACTCACGTCCATAATCTTCCAAATTACATGGTAATTTAACATGATTTATAAAATCTTCTAAAGATACACCAAGTTCCATCATTTAATCTAATGTCATCTCAGAATCTTGGTTAATCTCACCAGTGGGAGCATTGGATGTGTCTTCTTGGAGACCCTCATCCTCCGGTCCCTAACCCTAGACAACATCTTCAGATAAAATCGCGGCCTCAGTTGCAATAGCCACCAAAAGCTCTAATGTAGGGGTTGAACCTGAAGTATCATAGAATGGAAGTCATTCGGTGTTTCATTCAACATTTTATGAAGCATTGTTAACTTACCAGAAGTAGGTTCTTCTCTTCTTGCAACATTAGCAGAAGGGATACTGGGAATAGATGCTGGATCTTCTCCAGGAGCAGCCAAGTCAGCCTGAATTTGTGATTGTTCCACATCACCCTACGTGGTCCTCAAAGGAGGATCAGTCCTCTACCTCATAGGGGAAATTAAAGAAGCCCCTAAAATCCCAAGGAAAATGAGCAATCTTTCTCATGGTTTAATACTCATGATTACTCGAAGGACTTACCGCTACTAATGAAGCATTTAGTTGTGAAATTCTTCCTTCGATGCCTTTGTCTCTGGATTTTTGGGAGTGTCGGAAGTATCCATTATAGGAACTTTAATTGGAGAATGGAAGGCCATGTCCAACTCCTCATTCATGGCCTGCTGGCCTGGAGATATCTCGCCCGACTCACAAACAGATTAAGCAGCAGCCCCAATGGCAGTACCACCAGGGCTATACTGTGACGAAGGAACCTCATTAGTTCCTTTCTTTGCAAGCTGTAAGATGAAGAAAATAATTTCCTTGATTAACAAAGCTTCTACTGAAATCAAGTTGCAAAGAAAATCAGGAAAGAAAACTTACATCTTCAGGGGCTATGTAATCGTGCCACTCCTCATCAGTACCCTCAGGGGCACCACAATCTATCATTTCCTTCACTCGCTTGGTGACAGGAATGGAATCGTCAATGGAATATATGAGCATTTCCAGCTCTCTAATACATTCCCGTGCTTCATCAGGGTTATTCTCAAAATAGATTTCTTTAGAAGCCCGAAGAGTCCCTATTCTAGGGAGATGTAGCCCCTCACACAAATCCAGCCAGACAGTTTCAGCACGATAGTATAAACTATGCCATGTATGGACAACCTCTAGTCGTAAATATTTAGTATGTGTACCAGAAGGCTGTGAGGAAGGTCCTACAATCTTCAACTTTAGCTTCTTCCCGGCTCCTGAAATTACTGATAGAGAATAATAAAATAAGACTTGTTGCTCTATAAAGTAATGGTGATTAAATTGCCACAATAATTTAACTCACCAGGAGTTGATGGAGTGGGTCTTTTGATTTTAACCGGAGGATTATATCGGGCATGAGGCCGCTTTGCCGCTTGTTGTACCTCATCATCCCCATCTTGGGAATCCAGTGAATCAGTCCTAGACGAGAAATACGGCGAATCAGCTTTAGGTGGGGAAGAATCACCTTCATGAGGAAGAGTTTCCTTCTCTACAGTCCTCTTCCATTTCCCCACCTGATAAAATGGATGATTCAGCACCCCTCTAGGGTATGCTTATATCCAGTGATCGGCATACCATGTAGTCAAGTTATATGTCACTTTTTCAACTGGTAGCTCAAACACCGCCGCAGTCTTCTCCCTAGATGTCAGCAACCATAGTTGCCGGGAAACCATCGGATGTTGCTCTGACCTGACATTCACGGGGGGAGATACAACAGTCTGCTGCAAACACTTGAATTGACGTGCGAATCTATATGGAGCATAGGCCTCACATATAATCTCTCTATCAATTTTGGTGACCAACACACCATCTCTGCAGGCCATCATGTATTCCCTCAAATCCAGGATGGCTGTTCCATCGTCAACAAACCGCCCAGTTGGCGGATTTTCATAAGGAAATAAGTTGAATTACTTATACATGCTCAGCCTTACCTTAATGTCATAAGCATTGAGAATTAATTGAGAAATTCCAAATAACTCCTGCACTGATGGATTGAAAGAACTTCCAGGAATCTGTAATCCATTCTGTACATTATACATCCTGAAGTGAGTGACAATCCATCCCCACAAAACTTGAAATGGTCCCATTATTCTTAAAGGAGACTTACCCATCAAGACATGGAGTAAGCTCCTGTGAATCTTTGCTAAACTAGGGGTAGCAAACCCAACCATTTCCCCCTCATCCAACTTTTCCGCAATAACGAATGTCCCTAGCCTGATGCCTCCCTTCGAGTCCCTGACTGGTAGAAGATAAACCCTAAGCCACAATTCCAAGAAGACCGCCAAAAGAGTCTTCTTTGGGATCCTCTGATTCACCTCATATCCGCACTTCTCAAATTCTCCTGCTTCCAGAGTCATCCATAATGTGCTAGGATCACCCCTCTTCTCTGTTTTGGGGCAAGTGGTAGGACGAGTGGGCTTCTTCTTCTTGGACCCCTTCTCCTTCGACCCCTTATCCTTGGATCCCTTCTCCTTCGGCTCCTTCTCCTTCAGATCCTTCTCCTGCTTCTTGATAAGAAACATATTCATCCATTCCTCCGGATTAATATCTTTTCTAGAATGAGTTAAGAAGGTATCTGAACTCTTGATCTTGTGTAATATTTTAAATAATTCCTGAGCTAAATCTGGAGTCTTCTCTGAATCATTCCAAGTCACCTTGGGAGGGATTAATTCATCATACATATCACCCAAAATTGGACCCCCTGAGATCTTGTGGACATCCCACAGACTGATTTCTACTTCTTCATGATTCAGATGGAAAGAATTGGTTTCTGGGCTCCAATGGATGAGTATCTCCGGAACAAAGTTATCATGTCTATAAACATATGTTTGCCCAACCCAGACGGATTTGTATATCGCAACTCCTTTCAAATCCTCGACAAACTCTGCACAGGTTTGTTGTACCCAGTATGCCCACATCCAGGTTGGCTTCACACCTCCTCCAGGATGGAAGTCCCAACTTCTCTTCCAGCCTTTGGATTGATCCATCTAATAGTTTCAGAAAATTGAGGGATAACAATGTGGGTACAGCTCAGGCTTATGAGGTTTTAGATCTGGCGTGAAACGGCTATGATGCATCATATGGGACTTCTCCACTGTTCCAGCATTTAGAAATACTCATCAACATGAGATATTTGCTGCAGCAAAGTTGGTGTAGTTCTGAAACCAAGAAATTGGAAGATAGTTCTTTGCTTCTGGAATATTAACTTCTTGCAGATGACCATAGCCATAAAATGCAGATAAATGCTCTGGGAAAAGTCACGATGATACTTCTTCAAATACTTAGCCAAATCTGGGAGAGTGCTGTCGTAGACGATATAGTAATCATGGCCAATGATGCTCATCATATCATCAATTTGTTTGCTAGCTAATTCATCAGTCATTCCGATTCTCTTGGGATCCATTGAATATGCACAAAAGTTGAATGAATTAACACTTAAATGGGTTTATTTTTCATAAAATTTGTGAAGAAATTCGAAAAAATGGAAAAGGCATTAAGGCGCGCAAGTCTAATCTTGGCGCGCAAGTGAGGATGTGTCATGAAAGTATTATGTGTCGCACAAGTTTTTGGTGCGCAAGTATAACCACACAAGTCTAAATACCTTGACAACAGTATGACATTGGAGAAATAACGGAAAACAGAGCAACTTGCCCAGCGAAAACAACTTGCGCGGCGAGAGCTCGAAATCCTGAAAATTCGGCGCTTTGCGCGAGAATGGCCGCCTATATATAGGCCAGGCCGCACCCCTGTGTGCCTAAAGCCAGTGTGACTAAATCCAGCGTGCTCAATACCTGTGTGCCATCCTCTGCACGCTCAACAATTGTGCACTGCCTTTCCTTTGGTTTTCTTCTTTTCCTCAGAGTCACATCCTCATTTCTTTCGGATCCAACTCTGAGGGGGGAATTTTGTTGACGCTCCTTTCCATAACAGAGTCTAAATGAATGAAAAGGGAAATGCCTTAGCATAAATTGATTAATCCTTTTAAGAAAACAACAAAAATTGATAAAGGCATGAACATGGGTTCTTTTCCATTTGGGTCATGCAAGTTCCCTCATAGTCGCGCAAGTACACTTGCGCTCCGCATAATGGTCTCACAGGTGACTTGCACGCCCTCTTTGAAATTTCACTCAGGGTTCCTCTAGCCTATAAATACCCCTGTGGGCCCCCCATTTCAAGGACGGAAAAAAATTACAGAACCTCATATTTGAGCTCCCGGTGCCCTAGTCTCTTCTCAAAGCTTCCGAACAATTATAAGGTAATTTCTTACCTAGAACAGAAGATCTAAAGAGGGGGAGGAAGACCTAAGTGTTGAAATTCATCAACACTTGCACGCCTAGGTGGCTAGACCTTAAGGGAAATGGCCACACTTGCGCGCTGCCCTACTCCTTCCACATAACTTGCGCGCTTCTCTTCTAAAAGTCTCCAGGGTTAGTATAAAAGGCTTGAGCCAAGCCTCGTCGAAATTCTACCCTAAGGATTGGCTGGTGCGCAAGTACCCATGTGTTGCGCAGGTACAGCTGCGTGACCAGGACTTGCGTGCCCACGCAGTACTTGCGCGCCCATGTAGTACTTGTGCACCCCTCTTTTTTGGGTTCCCTTCCTTCCTATTTCACCCCTATTACACCTATCCACCTCTCCTCTTCAGGATTAAGCCTTCAAAACTCTCTCCAAAGACATTTATGGCATGATTTCCTTGTTGGATTCCTTATATGAAACAAATTCTATGGAAAATATCTCAAAACCTAGTGATTTACACATCTTTACATCACTAAAGTTAGAGAGTTCATTCATTCAACCTTGTCCTTTAAGATGAGAGAATCCTTAACCTGGGCCTCCTTTTCAGGAGTAAGCCCCATTCCAAATTTTCATTGATTTTGGCATCCTCCTTAGGAGTAAGCCCCAAGTCCTCATTAATTTGGGCCTCCTTTTCAGGAGTAAGCCCCAAGTCCCCTAATCTGGGCATCCTCCTTAGGAGTAAGCCCCAGTCATAATTCCCTTAACCTGAGCTTCATTTTGAGGAGTAATCCCCAGTCTCAAAGTTCCCAAGAATCTGGGCATCCTCTTTAGAAGTAAGCCCCAACCATAATTCTCTTAACCTGGGCTTCCTTTTCAGGAGTAAGACCAAGTCTTAATTTCTCTTAACCAGTCTTAATTTACTTTTTGATATGGTCTTCCTTCTCATGAGTAAAACCCAATCATAATTCCCCTCCTAACTTGGGATTCTTCCTTAGGAGTAAGCCCCAATATTAGAGTATTCAAATCTCCATAAAGTACATATACCTTTATGGACCCTGTTCCTGGATTTCTTCCTTGAAATAAATCTTAATCTTCATCTATTTGGGTAGTCATACATATATAAGCCCCACATCATTTCTTATGATCGTATCTTTCATGGCACAATTGTCTGGTTTTACCAATACCTCGTGTTTCTCACACCGAGCATGACTCACGTGAGCTTAGAGTGTAAAAGTAATTATGACATATTTCTTTGAGCCATCAATCATAAACATCATACTCCCTTACTCGAACTATGTGGGTTATAATTCCTTTTATAAACAAAGGATACATAGGTAGCCCATCTGTGGGTACGATCCCAACTCTGAAATAATCCATGTCCTTTTGAATGACAATAAACTTCAAGTACCCCACTGAGTGGATTTAAAACCAGTATGGTCATCATAATGACCAAGAGACTTTTATGTATTGAAGGATACCATTGAATAAAAATCTCTAACAAATACATATGATTCTCTATCGATGAAGAACCTCGAATACATATAAAAGATTCTCTAAATTTCCTACATATTTAATCATTTATTGTTAGATCTAAAGGAAAGCTCATTTTATACTTGGTAATGTAATAAGGATTCACAAACATAACTTAAATCTATAAAGAGAGTCCCAGAGTAGATAATAATTACCCTAAAAAATGTGTGATGAGTCTGACCTCCCATCCTCTCAACCAATTCAACTTCCTAAGCATCATCAGTCCACAACTAATGAACGCCTACCTTTGGAAAGTAGGTCCAAATGGATATGGAATAATTGGATGTTTCTGGTTCTATGAACAAACCCGTTATAAACCTATTGGAATGTTTGAACCTTCAATCAACGAGGTCATCCCCAATTCCATAGGAAATAGGGTTAGACTGTGAGTGCTTCCCAGAGGGTCGTTATTAAATGCATTGTTGTTATGTTATACAAGAGGGGTTAGAACATGATAGATACCCAAAGGGTCATTAATAAATAAATTTTTGTTATGTTAGACTAGGGGGATGAGACTATGAGAACACTCCCAAATAGGTCGTTATTCAAATAATTGAATGATTGTGACAATTCTGCCAAGCCAAAGCACAAGCTTGGACTCAGTCTTACTTGATTGTTTATATGGTCTTTTGAGACCTCTATTTATTACTATTAAATAGGGGATATAGAAATAGGATAGATCCCAAGGTTTACATGATTCAATGGATTAATAATTAATGTTAAATTAATTTAATTAAAAACTATAATATTGTTTACTTTTGATTACTTCATAGTTTATTGCTTTATTTTTGCATATTTCCTGCTATATATATTCAATGATAGTTAGACATAGATCTTTTGGTTGTTTCTCACTGGGATTCATCTCACACACTATTTGGTTCATGTTTTTGGACCTAAATATATTATATGGTTGTAGGTATAGATAAGGTAAATCACCCTTCTTCATAAGGTACTTGAATACTATTGAAGATGGAGATCATGAGACCAAGATGAGGCTTGTAATGCTATTGGAGTTTACTTTATTTTCTTTACTTTGGGTTTAATATTGTATTTCCAAAATTGTGACTTGTTTGGATGGTTTCCTAGACACATGTGACATGAATCATTTATATATGATCCAGTTGTTCCATTGTTTACTTCTATTGTATGGTATTACTGCTTCCTCTATTGTTTACTATTTGTCTTATTCTGTGTATACTTTTCCAATGAGGGTATAGTTTCCCCAATATCACACCATGACCCTCACTTCTATTCGGCAGCCTCTAGCGTTTGGGGAAATGCTCTTGAGGTCATGTGACCAACCGTGTTTGGGGTACCTTTGGGAGGCACCCGGATCCGAGACGTTACAAAGTGGTATCATAGAAACTTTATTTTATGATTTTACTTACTATTTTGAGCTTATAGACTGGTATATGATGGAATGGGTAGTTGGTAATAAGCTGTGATTGGGAGTAGCTAACCCATGTATAGGGAAAAGCCAAGTTACCTCGAATATTGCAATTTTTTTGGTTTGCAATTGTTACAATTGATTTGATTTTACTGTTGGGTGATTCACTTGTTTTATGCTATTATGATTGATACCATTGTGGTTCTATTTCTATTTCAACCTGTTAGGTCCACAAGGCTGAATACCCTGAGAGGGGGGGGGGGGGTGAATCAGGGTATGACTAATTTAAAAATAACGCCCGTTCTGATCTTGTTTCGCTGTTAAGAAAAACACTATTCTCTCTCTTTCCTGTTGCACAAAGTAAACAGAAAGTAAAGCATGCACATGACACACCAATTTTACTTGGTTCACCACAAAGGGCTACGTCCAAGGAGCATACGCCGACAAGTTGCCGGTCGTACCAATTCCACTAAACTTCACTAGCTGTGGATTACAATGTTCGGGCTAGATCACTTCTACGCCCAGGCTCACTGCCTTTACAAAGTTTAGGGTCATATCACTGCTTTTCCAAGGTTCACTCCCTGTTTCTCTCTCTCTGGATCACTGCCGGTGGAGAGGATCACCTTCTTTCTCTTCCTAAGCTCACTGCTCTATGAAGGGATTCACTCACAGTTTATAGAACTGTAGGTCTCTTCATTTGCATGAATGCATGCATACTTAACTGATTATGGATGCTCTATTAATGTCCAAATTTCATCCACTGATGAATACCTCTTTGCCTCTGAACACTGGGCAATTCCTTTTGGAAACACCTTCGCAAATCACCCTACTTCGCGAAGCTCCCAATTTCGCGAAGCTCAAACAAGCCTTCACGAAGCTCCTGACTTTTCGCGAATCACTTTAGCGAAGCACTTTCACAAAGCTCAAGACGTCTCAAAGCAATGTACCTCATGAATCTTACTAAGCCAACACAGAGCTCGCAGGTTTCGCAGAGCTACAATAGCTGCCGCGAAGCTCCTCTTTCGCGAAGCACAATGGCTCCGCGAACCACCTTCACAAATCGAGAGCGAATAATCCTCTCTGAAAATTCTCTCTACTTCTCTCGAGGGGTTCGACCTCTATTTATAGGCGATTCCACCAACCCTTGAACTTTCTGCACGAAGTCAACACCACGTCATCTCAAATCGAAAAGCTCCGAAGTTTCCGCCAGAATTCTGTCCAAATCGCGAAGCACCAAGGAATTTTTCCGTTCGCGGAGCTCGTCGTAATCGCGGAGCATTACCGTCAACATTCCTTCGCGCCTTTACCGCGAAGCTCCCTCGCAAATACCTTCACCACCGCGATGTGCTTAAACTCTGACGTTTGTGAAGCTTTGACGTAATCGTGAAGCATCACCACCTCCATTTTTCAGGTCTTTGCGAAATCCAAACCATGCATCCTATCTTCACGAAATTCATGTCTTTGCCATATTAAATTATGCTCTTCATGGAAATCCTATTTTCGCGATGCTCACCAAACTCCAAATTTTGGACCCCAAAAATTTGGAAAACACTGGGAAACGACGCCACCTTGTACTGCTCTTTTGTACCGCCTCCAGATCATCCTTTCCTTTGTCATCGTTCTTTGTTAACAAGGATTGTCAAAAAATTCTCAGGAACTCGACAATTCTCCATGGAAACCTGCTTTGTCAACAAACACAATCAACCCAAAAATACTTCAATGTTACCTTGAGGGATTTTTGCCCAACAATCCCCCCCTCTGGATTTGTTGACAATTCTTCATAACTCTTATCAGAATGATTTTCTGCACATTGATACCTCACTGAGTCTTCTTCCAGTTGCTACCACCATTCGCCTCTTGTGATTCTGATAGCATTCAAGGATTCACTTAACACGTACTCTAAGCCCACATGAGCAATGCTCGGCATGAGAAACAAGAGTAGTATGAAAAGTTCATCAATGAATCACTTCATGTAAAACACCAATTGTCGATTCCAACATGATACCAATTATTAAATTGATACCAATTGTTGAACCACACTGATCCCAATTGGTGATAGCTGGAAACCTTCTCTCACCATTCCAACACCACTGTTCTGCTTTTATCACGATCCTCAGCTGTCGTGATATCTATTCTTTGATCGATCAATTCTAGCATCGTCAGATTTAATACTCTCCCCCTTTCTCATTTCTCCCCCTATCTGGCTACTCCACTGGTCAGCTTCTCCCCGTATCTATCATTATTTATCAAATTTCTACACTGTCTCCCCCTTGAACAATCACTATTTTCTCCCCCTTTGTCAACGAACCCAAAGGACACTCATTTGTAGTCTGTAACATAGTAGAGAACACATATAATCACATTAGGGAAAAACACATCATACCTCGGGGAGAGGGGGGGGGGGGGGGGGTTATGGGCCCACACTATTTCAAGTGCGGGGAGTCGACTGAACTCCCAGAGATAGTCGATGTCTCTCAAATGCTGCCTTGGGTAAGGCCTTTGTTAGGATGTCTGCAACCTGTAGTTCTGTAGGCACATACTCCAACTTCACGATCCCCTGCTCAACTTTCTCCTTGATAAAATGATACTTTATCTCAATGTGCTTTGTCCTAGAGTGATGGACATGATTTTTGCTGAGATTTATATCACTTGAGTTATTGCACTGGATTCCGATCGGAGACTTCACTTCAACTCCCATATCTTCAAGCTGCTGTTTCATCCATAATAACTGTGTGCATGCTTGAGTGGCCGCAATATACTCAGCTTCCTCGGTGCTCAATGAAATGCAATCTTGCTTCTTGCTTAGACATGAAATACACAATCCACCAAGATAGAAAGCACCACCTGACGTTTATTTCCCATCATCCGCTGAATCGACCCAATCTGCATCAGTATATCCCAATAACTCTGTCTGAGATTTGTCGTTGTATGTCAAGCTGAAGTCCATCGTGCCCTTGATATACCAAAGTATTCTTTTCACTGAAAGCATGTGACTTTCCTTGGGATTACTCTGATATCTCGCTACTTGGCATGTCGAGAAAACAATATCAGGCCTTGTTACGCTTAAGTACAGCAGAATTCCAATGATTTGCCTATATTCTGTGATATTAACTGCCTTGCCATCCTTATCTTTTGATAATTTCATCCAGGTAGCAACCATAGCCTTCATATCCTTAGAATTTTCCATTCCAAACCTTATCAGGACCTCCTTGGCATATTTAGATTGAGAAATAAATGTTCCATTCCTTCCTTGTGTCACCTGTAGACCAAAGAAAAACGTTAGCTCTCCAATCATTGACATTGCAAACTCATTTTTCATGAATTCGGAAAAATGTCTGCACTGAGCTTCATCTGATCCGCCAAATATTATGTCATCGACATAAACCAATACCATCATCCTTTGATTACTGTCATTACTGAAATAGAGATTGTAATCAACTCCTCCACGCTGAAAACCAAGTTTCTTCAAATACTGATCAAGCCTTGAGTACCATGCCCTTGGTGCTTGTTTCAGCCCATACAATTCCTTCTTCAGCCTGAAAACATTGTTCTCATCCTCATGAATGAGAAAACCATATGGCCGCTCAATATACACCTCCTCTTCCATAACTCCATTTAAGAAGGCAGATTTGACATCCATCTAGAAAACTTTGAACTTTCTTTGCACTGCAATGGCCAAAAATAGTCTGATCATTTCCATCCTTGCAACCGGTGAAAATGTCTCATCAACATCTATTCCCTCTATCTGGGAGTATCCCTTGCAAACTAGTCGTGCTTTGTTCTGAATCACTGTGCCATCTTCATTCATCTTGTTGCGATAAACCCATTTAGTCCCGATGACATTCTTGTCTGCTGGCCTCGAAAAAATCTCCCATGTCTGGTTCTTCTCAATCTGATCAAGCTCTTCATTCATAGCCTAAACCCAGTTTTCATCTTCAGCTGCATCGAAAAAACATTTTGGCTCTACCTAAGATAAAAACGATGTTTGCTGTATTGACTTCATTCTTCGAGTCTGAACTGGAGATGTCTAATCACCAATGATATTCTGCCTATCAATTTCAGCTCGACTCTTTGGATTCCTTGCAGACACAGACTTAACAATTTCTTGTTCATCATCAGTATCTTCTTATGAGTCAGCCTCTGCCACTTCTGCTCCCCCTGTGTTGCTTACCTCATCATCACTTTCATCCAGGAACTGTTCACTCTATTGTTGATTATTCTATTCATTTTTGACTATAGTGACATCATTGCTCTCAACAATTTTTCCCAGCCTCTTGTTGAAGCATTTATACGCTTTGATTTTCCCTGAGTATCCAAGGAATATCCCCTCATCTCCTCATGCCTCAAACTTCCTGTGATTTTCTTTTCTAAGAATGAAACACTTACTTCCAAAGATTCGAAAGTATTTCAGCATTGGATTCTTTCTGTACCACAGTTCATACGGAGTCTTCCCTTGCTTCGGACACAATAGAGACCTGTTTGAAACATAGACCGATGTCAAAACTGCTTCCTTCCAAAATTTCTCTGGTAGGTCTTTATCAATAAGCATCGTTCTAGACATGTTGTTGATGATCCAATTTCTCCTTTCAACCACTCCATTCTGTTGGGGAGTTATCACTAATGAAACTTGATGCCTTATCCCGTGTTTCTCAAGATATTCTTCCACTTGACTGTTTGTGAATTCTGTACCGTTATCTGTACGGAACTTCAAAATTTTCTGCCCAAGCATCTTTTCTGATTCCCTCCTATACTACTTTATGCAACTGAACACCTCTGTCTTATGGGTAATGATGAATACCCAAGCCATTCTACTATAATCATCAATGAAAAGAACATAGTACCTTTGCCCATTTATAGCTCGTGGTGAGATAGGTCCACATACATCAGCATGAACCAGTTTGATCACTCTAGTTGATTTCTGTTTCTTTGGACTGTATGTCTTTCTGATGATCTTCCCTTGTTGGAAAGCATCACACGTATGAGTGCGATCACGTGATAGTTTGGGAAGGTCTCTAGAAGCATCACACTTTACGAGATCCTCCATAGATGGTTGGCATAGATGACTAAGTCGCTTATGCCACAGCTGGTTTTCTTCCTCTCTGGATAAAAGACATGTATCTTCTTCCCCACCTACAAGGTAAAGATTACCCTTTGATCTTTTTCCCTATAGAACAACTACTCCATCTTTTTCTTTCACAACACACATCTTCTTGGTAAATCGGATAGAGTGCCCAGAGTCACATAGTTGACTGACACTGAGTAAGTTATGACTGAGACCCTCTACTACCAAGACATCATCACGTCTCATCTCTTTTCCCCCAAACTTGGCTTTCCCTGAGCCAACAATCTTTAGGCCTTCATTATTTCCAAATTTGACAACTCCTTCTTTGTCATATTTGATGCTTGTAACAAGATCCTTATTACCCGTCATGTGGGATGTGCAACCACTATCAAGGATCCAAACACCAGATCGATCTGATGCTTTAAGGGCAATCTCCGCCACAACGGCCTTATCATTTTTATTATTCTTGGTCCATACTTTTTCTTTCACAATCGGCATGGATTGAGACTTCTGTTCTTTCTCAGAGTATGATGGACCAACCTTATCTTGCAAAGCTGCAAATCTATTCTGCATTTTTAACTCACCTGTCGGTTTATTGACCTACTGCTTGAGAACATTTTGATTCTGCTTTGGCACATTTCTCTGAATGGTCTAAGTACCGTACCTAGCCATATGCCCAAATCCTCCGCACCAAAAACAGTGTCCTTCGAAATATGTTCTGGAAAACCGTTCTCTGTTTGGCTTCCATCTCTGTCCTTGTTCCCTTCGATATCTTTTGGCTATGGAACATACATACTGTGAATGTCCCATCTTTCCACAACAATAACACCTGATATAAGGTGCATTCCTTCATGTTACTTCAACACTATGATTTTCCCCTTGGGATCTCTGAATATTCTGATTCTGCTTTGTGCCCAAATCCACCTTCAATCTCGGGACGGGTGCTTGTGGTCTGACTTCAACTGCCACAGATTTTTGTTTCTGATTAAGCCATAAATTAGCCTTAACTTCTGAGCTCAATTGCAGCTTCTTTCCTGCCGAACTACTAGGCTCTTCTTTCTTCTTTTTAGTCTTCGTGACGACCTGCTTTCCCAAGAATGTGTTGGGATTCAAAGGTTTTTCTTGGTCTTTAACTTTTCTCCACAGATCGACAACTTCCTCTTCAATCTCTTCAATACGCTTGACGTGATCTTTCACTTTTCTATTCAAGAAATCGATCTCCCTTTTCTGTTATTCAATCTTGAGCTTATGCTCATCAACCTTTTCTATGCGCTCTGGCCTGGAAGACTTAATATCTTCAATTTCTTTCACTAGACCAGACTTCTCTTCTTCTTGCTGTTGCATGTAGAGTTTGGCATCATGTACCACCTTGTTGGATTTATTTGTTTTCTCTCTCCAAACATCTATCTCTTCAAGAGCTGCTTCTAATTCAGCTTCCATGTCAACTCTCCCTTCAATTTATTCTTCTTCCTCAGCGTTAGCTTATTTCTTTTTCTGAGAACTACCAACAATCTCCACCAAAGCATTTACCCCATGATCTCAGCAATTTTCTATTTCCTCAACCTCTTCATCCTCCAACTCATCTGAACTTTCAAATTCTTGTGAAAGAAGATTCTTTTTCTTGAAGAAATTTCTCTTAAATTGCTTCTTCCCTTTCACAGACGCTGAAGTCTTCTTCTTGGGAATTTCAACTTCATCATCATCATCATCATTATCTTGAAATTTCTTGGGGAATCTTGCTGCAAGATGACCAACCTTTCCACATCAAAATCATGCTAGTGGAAGTTTACCTTTAAAATTTCCTCTTCCTCTTTGAAGATTTGAAGAAAGGAATGACATCACCTCATCCGTCTATTCTTCTTCATTAGAATCTTCAATGGCGAGTTTCTTCATGGCCTTGAATGCCACCTCTTTGGATTTCCCCTTTTCCACAGTCTCATTATCATCGTTTCTCATTTCATATGCAATAAGAGTGCTGTACAGGTTATCCAATGTCAGTTCTTTTGTGTATTTATATTCCAAAACAGAAACTTTCAGATTGAACCGAGGTGGAAGTTTTCTCAATATGCGTTTCACAATTTTTATATTTTCGATAATTTCTCCAAGACCCCGCATGTCTTCTACCACAACATTTACCCTGTCAAAGAATGCGTCAACAGACTCATTCGGGCTCATTCTCAGATCTTCATACTTGTTCCACAACACTTTCAGCTTTACCTCTCTGACTTTTGTATCCCCTTTATAAATATTCAAAAGCTTTTCCCACATGGCATGTGACGTTTTTCATGACATCACCTTTTTATATATGGGATTAGAAAGGTCTCCCCCTAAGGAATTGATTGCTTTGGAATCAGTATCCAACTCTTTATGCTCAGCTTCTGATAATGCACCACTAGTAATATCAGGTGTGATACCATGCATAGCTGCTGAAAACACATCCATTCCCAAAGATTGTAAATAGTGTTGCATTCGATTCTTCCATATCTGAAAATTACATCCGTCGAAGATCAGAATCCCTCTATGATTAGTGACCTCCATTTGAGAGAAGAACAACTGCCAACCTTCCCTCTGATACCAATTGTTAGGTCCACAAGGATGAATACCCTGAGAGAGGGGTGAATCAGGGTATGACTAATTTAAAAATAACACCTGTTCTGATCTTGTTTCGCTGTTAAGAAAAACACTCTTCTCTCTCTTTCCTGTTGCACAAAGTAAACGAAAAGTAAAGCATGAACAGGACACACCAATTTTACTTGGTTCACCGCAAAGGGCTACGTCCAAGGAGCATACACCGACAAGTTTCCGGTCGTACCAATTCCACTAAACTTCACTAGCTGTGGATTACAATGTTTGGGCTAGATCACTTCTATGCCCAGGCTCACTGCCTTTACAAAGTTTAGGGTCACCTCACTGCTTTCCCAAGGGTCACTCCCTGTTTCTCTCTCTCTGGCTCACTACCGGTGGAGAGGATCACCTTCTTCCTCTTCCTAAGCTCACTGCTCTGTGAAGAGATTCACTCACAGTTTATAGACCTGGAGGTCTCTTCATTTGCATGAATGAATGCATCCTTAACTGATGATGGATGCTCTGTTAATGTCCAAATTTCATCCACTGATGAATACCTCTTTGCCTCTGAACACTGGGAAATTCCTTTTGGAAACACCTTCACAAATCACCCTACTTCGCGAAGCTCCCAATTTCGCGAAGCTCAAACAAGCCTTCGCAAAGCTCCTGCCTTTTCGCGAAGAACTTTCACGAAGCACTTTCACGAATCTCAAGCCGTCGCAAAGAAACGTCCCTCGCGAAGCTTACTAAGCCAACGTGGAGCTCGCAGGTTTCGCGGAGCTACAATAGCCGCTGCGAAGCTCCTCTTTCGTGAAGCACACTAGCTCCGCGAACCACCTTCAAAAATCGTGAGTGAATGATCTTCTCTGAAAATTCTCTCTACTTCTCTCGAGGGGGTCGGCCTCTATTTATAGGCGATTCCACTGACCCTCATACTTTCCGCACAAAGTCAACACCATGTCATCTCAAATCGTGAAGCTCCGAAGTTTCCGCCAGAATTCTGTCCAAATCGCGAAGCACCACGGCAATTTTTTGTTCGTGGAACTCGTCGTAATCGCGGAGCATTACCATCAACATTCCTTCGTGCCTTCGCCGCGAAGCTCCCTCGCAAAGCCCTTCACCACCGCGATGCGCTTCAACTCTGACATTCTCAAATCTTTGACGTAATCACGAAGCATCACCACCTCCATTTTTCTAGTCTTCGCAAAATCCAAACCATGCATCCTATCTTCGCAAAATTCATGCCTTTGCCATATTAAATTATTCTCTTCATGGAAATCCTATTTTCAGGATGCTCACCAAACTCCAAATTTTGGACCCCAAAAATTTGGCAAACACTGGGAAACGGTGCCACCTTGTACTGCTCTTTTGTACCGCCTCCAGATCGTCCTTTCCTTTGTCATCGTTCTTTGTCAACAAGGATTGTCAACAAATTCTCAGGAACTAGACAATTCTCCATAGAAACCTGCTTTGTCAACAAACACAATCAACCCAAAAATACTTCAATGTTACCTTGAGGGATTTTTTCCCAACACAACCCTATGAGATGAGGGTATTCCATCTCATGCATCATATAAAAACTTGCTAGAGATTGCATGTCATGCATTCTTTTCATGCTATTTAGGGTGCATTGCTGATTGCATGCTGTTGTGATAGAAGCTGTGCTATAGATTCAGGATTTTTTGATATATTTCATGATAGAAATACCTACTATTTGGATAGGGTATTGGTATTTATAATGTTTTATTTGTATGGATGCCAAGATTTGGTCCCTGATGTAATGCCCCGACCCCAGTTACCCAGAGTCGGTGCATTAATTACATAACATTGGCATGATCACAAGAAAGATCAAATCTCTAAAGACCGATTGGTTTAGTAGCCTTGGAAACACTAGATATATTCATAAGGTTTACATTACATCATCAAAATAAAAAAAACTACTACAACAACATATTGTCTCCATAGTCCACACTATTAACCCCTCATAATATTCCTGCAAGTCATTCATAATTTACTTCTTCACATCCTGGGAAAATAAAACATAGAAAAGGGGTGAGCTCAAATGCCCAGTAAGGATACCGATATAGCGGAAAATTTCATAAATAAGAATAAACATTTAAGGCAATGTATAACTAAAACAAAAGCCTTTTAAACTTTAACTTCAACATAGTATGGCATAAATAAATTGAAATAATTCCATTTACTTATTCACATGGATATTCTACTAATCGAATAATCACATGCAATATCAATAACCACTTTCATAATGATGGAATGCATAATGCCAGACTATCATAACCACATAGCCAAGGCCTTGTGCCAAGACTACAAATAAGATTTTTCCAAGGCCTTGTGCCAAGACACTAGTTTGTCTCATGAGACCTACCGATGCATCGAGGAGCTATAGCGGGCTCCACCCATCACATATTAAGTCCAATTCATTCCCATATGAAAAGGTTTAAACATAACATAAACATTCGTATTAAAACTAGCATACGAAATGTCAATACTTTCACCATAAACCATGAATGGTATATAAAAAAAATAGCACATCCACAGTCAAACATATCAAAAAACCTTCAATACAATATAAAAGTTTTGTATCATAATATATCATCCTCAAATAAGCGTAAAATCCATTAAAGGATGTTGACATAGATGAAATCAAAACTCTTTTTAAAGAAATATCTCTTTCTATTTTGAAATCATTTAAGAGACATATATTTATAAAATAAAACAGTTTCTTTGAAAATATTCTTATAATATTGTAAGGGAAGCTTTGACGATTTTATAACGGAGGAAAATAACCGCACCCGCCGTATAAGTTAAAAAAAACATTCTTATCTTAATTCTGTCGAAAAGGTTAAAAAGAACCTTGTTTGGAAAACGACGGAAAGATTCCCTTATAAACCTCTTATAATAAGTCAAACAAGGGTATAAATGACTTTAACCCATATTCTTTTAAATATTAAAAATGTTTTGAAGTACATTTTGAAGAAACATGGATGTGGATGATAACGAGATCCCAGTAGATTATTACGTATAAACAACCTCGGATAATGAAGAGATTGTGAAATAACCCTTACCTTGTACTTTTCCTTGGTTGGGGTAGGTTAACCTCCTGTATAATGGTGAAATAATTGTTATTAAATTATAAAATAATCATATACATTAATATGATATCATATATGATCTTTTAATATTGATTTGATAATAATATCTTAGTATTATCGTTGTTTCGGGTGTTAACTTACTTGTTTTATTTTATATGTTTTGTTACGTAAGCCATGTTTGTAATGGATAGGTTGTATATTATTCATATCCAGAATGATATCAAGTCCTTAAACATCATTTTTAAATCATCAAATGATAATTATACTTGAATGGATACGATGGAGAATGAATCTTATCACGTTTGTGGAGACGGTAGTCCGTACGTACGCACGAGCGACAATATCATTCTTTTGATATTAAAATAATATATAAATGGATGTTATATCATATATACATAATAATTAACATGTTATATTTATTATTTACATGAGTTGCACATCATTATTATACCCATCCAAATAATAATATATTGAATAACAATTACACCACGACGTGGAGACGGTAAGCCGTACGTACGCACGTATGGTGACATGTTATTAAAAGGGTGGATAGAATACTGAATATGGTTGTACCATATTTATAATAACATCACAGTATATGTGAGATACTGGAGTTATTATTTTAGAATGGTAAGAACAAAGAAAGAAGAAGTGGAAGAAGAAAGGAACTTGAAAAGGGGTGGTGAAAACATTACCTCTTCTTCGGGTTCTTCCTTTTGATTTGATCAAAAGGGCTCCTTAGGTTGGCTTTCTGATCAAACTAAGGCCTCTAGGTTGTAGTGAGGGAAGTTGGGAGAGTATTTGGGCAGATTTTGGCCGAGCCAAGTGGCTTGAGAGGTGTGAGGAATGTGTAGAAGTGGTCTCCTTTTATAAGGGAGAGGAGGGGCTCTTTAGGAAAGAGTGAAAGTATTACTTTATAATATAATTATATTCGGTTTATAATGGTCGAAAAATCATTGAGGTCGAAGATAAGATGACTCATATTCTAAATAACATCAACCAATAAGAATTGGACAGGTTTTAGATAATATTTTAATCATTATAATCTTATTTATTTAAATGATTTATTAATGAGGTAAACATTGCATCATTATTGTGTCATTAATAATTTAAATTATTTGATGTCTAAAAATTATAAATAAAATATCATTATGTAGGAAATCTTTTTAGCTTTCTAATGAAAATTAATAATTGAAAATACAACATGTATAACCCTATGTAAAAATTGTTCTTCTAAAAGATGTAAGCTTATGCCATTTTTATTTTTATTTTAACTTTATTAATATAATGTGTCCCTACCACATACAAGTGGCTCTAAGGGGTCCCCAAATCGACCCAAGGATACCCATGGTCGGTTATGTGTCCACCAATAAGGTTAGGACACGTTTTAGGGTAATTTTGTATTATTATAATATTATTTTTTAACCCTTATTTACCGGATTTACCCTTTAACCATGGTAAATAAAATATTTACCGCAGTAATTATTCAAAATGTGTAAAAATAAAAGTTAACTATTTACATAATTTGGACATCCTGATTACAAATATTTAATCCATTTTTCCAAATTCAAAACACAGAAGTGGCAGAAATTAATTTAAAATTAATTCCCGTTGTTAAAATAAAAAGCGTGTTTTTAAGAGATAATAACTATCAAAAGATTGACACTTGTTTATGTCTGGTTTAATTGTGAAATTATGTCCAATGACAAAAATTAAATTAAATGGTAAAAGTATATTCTAAATATACTTTAAAACCACTCAAATTCATAATTTATCAATATTAATTATTTTGATTAAAAAAGTTGATTTTAATTAAAATTTAGTAATTTTCACTATTCATCAAAATATAAAAGTTATCCGAAAATTACCAAAATTTCACCCTAGGATAATTTCAATATTCCGAATCCAAAAATGAAGTCCATTTTGAAATATAAAATATATATGATTTCAAAAAGTAGGTATTACTATTCACAACGGCTAGTTTAATTAGTTGTGGTGTGTGTTAGAACTCGAGGTTGCGTACAACACACGCTATCGCATTATTCGAAGGGAAACGTACCGTGGAAGCTTGGGGTGTTACATTCTCCCCTCCTTCAAATAATTGTGTCCTCGCAATTTCTAGGGTATTACTGCATAAAAAGACTCGGGTGGTTCTTCATCATAAGTTCCTCGGGTTCCCACGTTGCCTCTTCCATCTTATGATTTCTCCACAAAACTTTTACCAGACGCGTCGTCCGGTTTCTCAGTACTTGTTCTCTTGTATCAAGAATCCTGACAGGCTCTTCACAATAAGACAGATCGGGTTCCAGTTCTAATTCCTCATAGGTGAGTACATGCGTTGGGTCAGGCATGTATTTTCTCAACAGAGATACGTGGAACACATCGTGAACTTTGGAGAGACTTGGCGGCATTGCCAATCGGTAAGCTACAACCCCAATTCGTTCTAGAATTTCGAAAGGTCCGATGTACCTGGGACTCAATTTACCTTTCTTACCAAAACGTATGACTCCCTTCCATGGAGATACCTTCAGGAAAACATGATCAGCGACTTGAAATTCCAAATCCTTCCTTCGATTATCGGCATAGCTCTTCTGCCTACTTTGAGCTGCTTTGATGTGATTTTGGATTACCTTCACCTTTTCCACCGTTTCCTCCACCAGTTCTGGGCCTACAAGTTTTCTTTCACCAACCTCATCCCAACAGGTTGGTGTACGACATCTCTTTCCGTATAACGCTTCATATGGTGCCATCTGAATACTCGAATGGAAGCTATTGTTATAGGAAAATTCTACTAGTGGTAAATATTGATCCCACATACCCTGAAAGTCAAGTGAGAAAGATCTCAACATGTCTTCTAGGGTTTGAATAGTCCGTTCTGATTGTCCATCTATCTGAGGGTGGTAAGCAGTGCTCAAATGAAGTTCAGTATCCAGAGATTTATGAAGACTTTTCCAAAATCTTGAAGTAAAACGGGGATCACGATCAGAAACAATCGATAGGGGTACTCCATGAAGTCTCACAACTTCATTAATGTATAGTCTTTCTAGACGTTCCAGGGGTAGATCTTCTCTTATAGCAAGAAAATGTGCTGACTTGGTAAGACGATCAACAATAACCCATATTTCATCGTTCCTTCTAGGAGTCTTTGGTAGCCCCATGACAAAGTCCATCGTAATATTGTCCCATTTCCACTCCGGTATGGGAAGAGGTTGCATGACTCCTCTAGGCTGTTGCCTTCCAGCTTTCACTTGTTGACAAACCATACATCTTGACACAAAATCAGCAATCTCCCTCTTCATGTTGTCCCACCAAAAATGTTCCTTCAAATCTCTATACATTTTGGTGCTCCCAGGGTGTATAGAGAAATTGGAACTATGAGCATCATCCAGCAATTCCCTTTTCAGATCAGGTAAATCGGGAACACAAAGTCTCTTCCCGAATTTCAAAATTCCATCTTCATACACAAAGTCTCTCAATATCCCATCATTCACAGCTTTAATCTTCTTCTGAAATTCTTCATCATCAGTCTGAGAACTCTTAATCCTTTCTAGTAAAGATGGTTTGGCAACCATTTGAAAAAGCATTGATGTTTCACCTTCCCTGGTTATTCCCATGTCCATCTTCACTAGATCCATGAAAATTGGATCCCTTTCAATTCTCATCATGTTCAAAACTCCATGGTCTTTTCTGCTCAAAGCATCTGCCACCTTGTTTGCTTTCCCTGGGTGGTAGTGTATCATGCAATCATAATCCTTGAGTAATTCAAGCCATCTCCTTTGCCTCATGTTGAGTTCTTTTTGTGAGAAAATATACTTCAAACTCTTGTGATCAGAATAAATCTCACATTTTTCACCATAGAGGTAGTGTCTCCATATCTTCAAAGCAAATATCACAGCTGCTAACTCAAGATCATGAGTAGGATAGTTTTGTTCATGAATTTTCAACTGTCGTGAGGCATAGGCAATAACTCTATCATTCTGCATAAGGACACAGCCAAGTCCTTTCTTTGATGCATCACTATAAATAACGAACCCATCATTCCCCGATGGTAGAGTCAATATAGGAGCATTGACTAATATTTTCTTCAGTTCTTCAAAACATTCTTCACACTCTTTTGTCCAAACAAATTTAACCCCTTTACGTGTGAGCTTCGTTAATGGGTTAGCCAATCGGGAAAAATTATGGACGAAACGTCGATAATAACCTGCCAAACCAATAAAACTGCGTACCTCAGTTATACTCGTAGGTGCTGGCCATTCTTGGATTGCCTTGGTCTTAGAAGGATCAACAGAGATTCCATCTTTAGAGACAATATGACCAAGAAAAGAAATATCCTGAAGCCAGAATTCACACTTGCTAAACTTCCCATATAATTCATGCCTCCTCAGAGTCTTCAAGGTAATGCGCAAGTGATTTTCATGATCTTCGTAGGTTTTGGAGTATACCAAGATATCATCAATAAATACCACCACAAATTCATCGAGATACTCCTTGAAAACTCTATTCATCAGATCCATGAATACAGAGGGTGCATTAGTCAATCCAAACGGCATTACGGTAAACTCGTAATGCCCGTACCTGGTTCGAAATGCTGTCTTCAGAATGTCTTCCTTCTTCACACACAACTGATGGTATCCAGATCGAAGGTCAATCTTTGAAAAGTATTGAGCTCCATGAAGTTGGTTAAATAAATCATCAATACGAGGTAGGGGATACTTGTTCTTTATCGTTATAGCATTGATCTCCCTGTAGTCGATACATAACCTCATAGATCCATCTTTCTTTTTAACAAAAAGAACAGGGGCTCCCCATGGAGAAACACTAGGGCGAATAAATCCCTTATTACTCAATTCCTCTAGTTGTTTCTTTAGTTCGACTAATTCTACAGTGGCCATTATATAAGGGGTCTTCGATATAGGCCTTGATCCAGGAATAAAATCAATGGAAAACTCAACTTCTCGTTCTGGAGGATGTCCAGGTAAATCTTCCGGAAATACATCTACAAATTCTTTCACAACAGGTACATCCTCTATTTGAACATTCCTTTCCTCACCGACAGTTATTTCATTCTCTTCCTCCCCAATAATTGAATTAAGTTGAGCTACTGGGGGTGGATCTAAATAAGAATTAGGTGGTGACGATTCTGCTCTAAAAATAAGGTGTTCCTTATCATTATCATCAACAATCGTAACCTATTTCTTCTTACAATAAATCTTCGCATCATAGTCCGAAAGCCAGTCCATATCGAGGATTATATCAAACTCAATCATAGGTATGACGATGAGATCAGCAGATAAAGAAAATTTATGTGCTCTAATGGGGACTGATTCACAAAAATTTGTTGCAATGATACTTCCCTTAGGAGTTTTAACCGACAACTCCCTTATTAAATCAAATTGGAAATATCTAATTTTCTTAGCAAACTGGGAAGATATGAAACAATGCGATGATCCAGAATCAAATAATGCATTTGCTAAACTTGAGGAAACCATTAAATTACCTGCCACCACGTCTTTTGGAGCTTCTACCTCAGCAGTAGTGATAGCATAAGCCTGGCCTTGATCCCTTGACATTTTCTGAGGTAAGTTCTCCTGACGCTTAGGACATTCATTTGCATAATGCCCCATCTCCCTACAATTGTAGCACTGAACGTTGGTAGCTTCCTTCTTCCCCTTGCAATCACGAGCTTGGTGGCCTTTTTCACCACACTTGTAACAGACTCCCATTCCCTTCAAGCAAGTACCAGGGTGTTTCTTCCCGCATTTACCATAGGATGGATATTCAACCTTTCCTTTCTTCCCATTATTTCCATTCCCAGATTGATCAGCAGGTCTCTTCTTCTCTTGCTTTTCTTTAAAGTCATAAGACTTAGAGAATTCCTTTTCGGTCTTGATAGCACATAAGACAATGTCTTCGTACGATGAAAAGGATTGTGAGACTAATGCTCGACGGAGAAATGGTTTTAACCCATCAAAGAAACGATCAATCTTACTTCTTTGGTTACGTATATAATCACCAGTGTACCTTGCTAACCTTGTAAAGTTAGCCTCATACTTTGCGACATTCTCATCCTCCTTCTGTCTCAGACTTAGAAATTGCCTTTCCATATCTGCTCGATGGTCGCGAGGGAAGTATTTTTCTAAAAACAGATCTTTGAACTCCCTCCATTCCATATTTGATACTTCATCATCTTCCTTCATGTTTTGAATCAATGACCACCATTGATCAGCATCTCCAGTGAGGCGGTAAACTGCCATGATAACTTTTTCCCTTTCACTGCTCCCCAAAGCCTGAAATATTTTCTCTAGGGAATTTATCCATTGCTCATCTACTAAGGGATTTGTACTCCCATTGAACGTTGGTGGTTATTGCCTCATGAATCAATCTAACATTGATCCTCCACGCTGCGGATCAGGGTGCTCCATATAGGTAAGGTTATTATTCATAACCTGAGTAAGTTGTCCCAGTATGGTGATTAGCTGATCGGCACCAGTTGCATCACCAGCCCCACTATAATTATCTTGAGCAGGAGGGAAATCCCTACATGGAGTGCGTGCATTGATACGGTTTCCATTTCTTCCACTAGGTGCCATTTCTAAACAATGGCATAAACTAGATCAATTTATGAATCAAAATACATAATCCCATACTTATAAAACACTCAACATAAATTGAACTATTTATGGATATAATCCATAATCATAAAAATGTTTTCTTTGAGGAATTATATACTCATAAACCCTTCATAATGATTTGTAAAGAAAATGAGAGTTATCCTAAGAATATCCCCCGGGAGTGTCGTAACCAAGAGTGCAGCAAGGCCCGTTGTCGTGCACCAGTTCCCGTTCGAGTATAGCTCAAAGCGGTGTTTTCAGGTTTTACCCCTAGGTACATCTGTGCCAGAGCCACCTCTACCTGCTCGTATCCAGACAGGGATGTATTGCTCGGAAAACTCACAAAATCTCTACAATACCAAAATTCTAGGAAGTTCTTCTATACTAATCCTCAAAGTTCATCTTAGGTCTACGTGCTCTAATCAGAGTTTATCTAAATCTAGCTTCCAAGGTTTGTACTAAACTTCCTCTGATACCAACTGTAACGCCCCGACCCTAGTTACCCAGAGTCGGTGCATTAATTACATAACATTGGCATGATCACAAGAAAGATCAAATCTCGAAAGACCGATTGGTTTAGTAGCCTTGGAAACACTAGATATATTCATAAGTTTTACATTACATCATCAAAATAAAAAAAACTACTACAACAACATATTGTCTCCATAGTCCACACTATTAACCCCTCATAATATCCCTGCAAGTCATTCATAATTTACTTCTTCACATCCTGGGAAAATAAAACATAGAAAAGGGGTGAGCTCAAATGCCCAGTAAGGATAACAATATAGCGGAAACTTTCATAAATAAGAATAAACATTTAAGGCAATGTATAACTAAAACAAAAGCCTTTTAAACTTTAACTTCAACATAGTATGGCATAAATAAATTGAAATAATGCCATTTACTTATTCACATGGATATTCTACTAATCGAATAATCACTTTCAATATCAATAACCACTTTCATAATGATGGAATGCATAATGCCAGACTATCATAACCACATAGCCAAGGCCTCGTGCCAAGACTACAAATAAGATTTTGCCAAGGCCTTGTTCCAAGATACTAGTTTGTCTCATGAGACCTACCGATGCATCGAGGAGCTATAGCGGGCTCCACCCGTCACATATTAAGTCCAATGCATTCCCATATGAAAAGGTTTAAACATAACATAAACATTCGTATTAAAACTAGCATACGAAATGTCAATACTTTCACCATAAACCATGAATGGTATATAAAAAAATAGCACATCCACAGTCAAACATATCACAAAACCTTCAATACAATATAAAAGTTTTGTATCATAATGTATCATCCTCAAATAAGCGTAAAATCCATTAAAGGATGTTGACATAGATGAAATCAAAACTCTTTTTAAAGAAATATCTCTTTCTATTTTGAAATCATTTAAGAGACATATATTTATAAAATAAAACATTTTCTTTGAAAATATTCTTATAAGCTTGTAAGGGAAGCTTTGACGATTTTATAACGGCAGAAAATAACCGCACCCGCCGTATAAGTTAAAAAAACATTCTTATCTTAATTCTGTCGAAAAGGTTAAAAAGCACCTTGTTTGGAAAACGACGGAAAGATTACCTTATAAACCTCTTATAATAAGTCAAACAAGGGTATAAATGACTTTAACCCATATTCTTTTAAATATTAAAAATGTTTTGAAATACATTTTGAAGAAACATGGATGTGGATGATAACGAGATCCCAGTAGATTATTACTTATAAACAACCTCGGATAATGAAGAGATTGTGAAATAACCCTTACCTTGTACTTTTCCTTGGTTTGGGTAGGTTAACCTCCTGTATAATGGTGAAATAATTGTTATTAAATTATAAAAGAATCATATACATTAATATGATATCATATATGATCTTTTAATATTGATTTGATAATAATATCTTAGTATTATCGTTGTTTCGGGTGTTAACTTACTTGTTTTATTTTATATGTTTTGTTACGTAAGACATGTTTGTAATGGATAGGTTGTATATTATTCATATCCAGAATGATATCAAGTCCTTAAACATCATTTTTAAATCATCAAATGATAATTATACTTGAATGGATACGATGGAGAATGAATCTTATCGCGTTTGTGGAGACGGTAGTCCGTACGTACGCACGAGCGACAATATCATTCTTTTGATATTAAAATAATATATAAATGGATGTTATATCATATATACAGAATAATTAAAATGTTATATTTATTATTTACATGAGTTTCACATCATTATTATACCCATCCAAATAATAATATATTGAATAACAATTACACCACGACGTGGAGACGGTAAGCCGTACGTACGCACGTATGGTGACATGTTATTAAAAGGGTGGATAGAATACTGAATATGGTTGTACCATATTTATAATAACATCACATTATATGTGAGATACTGGAGTTATTATTTTAGAATGGTAAGAACAAAGAAAGAAGAAGTGGAAGAAGAAAGGAATTTGAAAAGGGGTGGTGAAAACATTACCTCTTCTTCGGGTTCTTCCTTTTGATTTGATCAAAAGGGCTCCTTAGGTTGGCTTTATGATCAAACTAAGGCCTCTAGGTTGTAGTGAGGGAAGTTGGGAGAGTATTTGGGCAGAGTTTGGCCGAGCCAAGTGGCTTGAGAGGTGTGAGGAATGAGTAGAAGTGGTCTCCTTTTATAAGGGAGAGGAGGGGCTCTTTAGGAAAAAGTGAAAGTATTACTTTATAATATAATTATATTCGGTTTATAATGGTCCAAAAATCATTGAGGTCGAAGATAAGATGACTCATATTCTAAATAACATCAACCAATAAGAATTGGACAGGTTTTAGATAATATTTTAATCATTATAATCTTATTTATTTAAATGATTTATTAATGAGGTAAACATTGCATCATTATTGTGTCATTAATAATTTAAATTATTTGATGTATAAAAATTATAAATAAAATATAATTATGTAGGAAATCTTTTTATCTTTCTAATTAATATTTATAATCGAAAATCCAACATGTATAACCCTATGTAAAAATTGTTCTTCTAAAATATGTAAGCTTATGCCATTTTTATTTTTATTTTAACTTTATTAATATAATGTGTCCCTACCACATACAAGTGGCTCTAAGGGGTCCCAAAATCGACCCAAGGATTCCCATGGTCGGTTATGTGTCCACCAATAAGGTTAGGACACGTTTTAGGGTAATTTTGTATTATTATAATATTATTTTTTAACCATTATTTACCGGATTTACCCTTTAACCATGGTAAATAAAATATTTACCGCAGTAATTATTCAAAATGTGTAAAAATAAAATTTACCTATTTACATAATTTTTAAATCATGATTCCAAATATGTAATCCATTTTTCCAAATTCAAAACACATAAGTGGCAGAAATTAATTTAAAATTAATTCCCGTTGTTAAAATAAAAAGCGTGTTTTTAAGAGATAATAACTATCAAAAGATTGACACTTGTTTATGTCTGGTTTAATTGTGAAATTATGTACAATGACAAACATTAAATTAAATGGTAAAAATATATTCTAAATATACTTTAAAACCACTCAAATTCATAATTTATCAATATTAATTATTTTGATTAAAAAGTTGATTTTAATTAAAATTTAATAATTTTCACTATTCATCAAAATATAAAAGTTATCCGAAAAGTACCAAAATTTCACCCTAGGCTAATTTCAATATTCCGAATCCAAAAATGAAGTCCATTTTGAAATATAAAATATATATGATTTCAAAAATTAGGTATTACTATTCACAACGGCTAGTTTAATTAGTTGTGGTGTGTGTTAGAACTCGAGGTTGCGTACAACACACGCTATCGCATTATTCGAAGGGAAACATACCGTGGAAGCTTGGGGTGTTACACATGAGGTGTTATGGGCCTTCTTGGATCAAAATTTGCTGGATCATATTTGAAATTTAATTTAATTATATTAAGATATGAAACAAATATGGATGAAAAACATTGATTCGCGGGGAGTATGGGATCTCTTGGATTGGAACTTGGAATACCTTGGCCAAAATTTTAATATTTTTGTGGATACATAGAATTTTTAGAGGCTTACTATCCGGAAACCCAAACAACACAATGTGTGATGTTATGAACACACACAATGTGTTCTTCTGTTCTAGAAGAAATAAATTTTCTTAAGTACATGTCGTGTACCATATATACATGCCGTGTAGTGTTGACCCCATGACTAACTATGTGATCAGAGGCATTGGGTTGATAAATGTTTGGTAGAACATGCCATGTACTACAAGTACATACCATGCTGTAGAGACCATGTCTCCAACTGTGTGACTAACGACATGGGTGGATGGAACTTAAGTGGTACACACCGTGTCTAGGGTGAGAAGGCCTTATAGTATTACACCAATATAACCGTGTACTTATAGCCATATATAAGTACTTGGGAGGAGGTAAAATTCAAGTACATGCTATGTCACAGGATGAACACGCCGTGTGTATGGGGTGTTACACGACCAGGTTGGAAGGAGTACATGCCCATGTAAAGGGTTAAGGGAACACACCGTGTAGTGGTTCTACACATTGTGTAACCTTATTTTGTAAAACTTGAATGCTTTCCTTCTTCTATTATGTTATTTCAGTTATAAGTTACAGTCCTTGATAAAATTAAACTAATGTGTGCGCTTGAGAATGTAGAGTCAATCCACCAAGATGTCCTCCGATTGTAAACCAGGTAAAGGGAGATGATCAGACACAAAAAATTGAAGATCAGGTACTACCAGTAGATCCTCCCATCATGCCCATCTTGGAACCATCTGTTATACCGGATGTAGGTGCTAATGGATAGTTCCATGAAGGATTTTTGAGGATGATACTGACTTTTCAAGGAGCACCAAATCCTACCCCAACTATAGAAGAGTTGACGAGGGTGTTCCAGCCGCATCATCCTCCCACTTTTAAAGGGTATGGAGGACCACATGCTACAAATTCATGGTTAGAGGCCATTCTTGGAATCATTGAGCATTTGGATACGCCTTCAGAGAGGAGGGTGAAGCTCACGATGGACATGCTATGTGATTTCACCAAGAGATGGTGGGATGTTATCTCACAGGCGGGACATCATTGAGATATGGCTTGGGAAGAGTTTCAGAGGACCTTCTATGATTACTTCTACCTCGAGACGTTGAGGGACAATCAATCCCGATAGTTTATTCATTTGGAGAAGGTCTCTCTTTCAGTGATGGATTACTCTTTTCGTTTTACTGAGATTTATCACTTTGCACCTTTTTAGGAGGAGACGAGTTATCACTGGCTAAGAGGTTTTAGGATGGTCTCAGGCATGACATTTGATTGTAGGTAAATGTTTTCTGATTGACTTCAGTGACTGCAATAGTAAATTAGGAACTGATTATCGAGCACAATCTGATGGATTTAGGAGTTGAGAGCAGGGCGGTTTAGCATCCAGGGATGGAACTCCTTCGATAGATAGCAGGAACTTCCATAGGGAGATTTAATGTGATGTTTTGTTAGGTATCCAGGTGGTATGATCCCAGTGTGGGAATAATGGGAATACGAGACCACATTGCTCGAAGGACCCAGTCAAGTGCTGATATTGCGGTAGGATGGGCCATATTTAGTGTTTTTTTCATATGTTCTCACCAACAGTGAGTGATAGGGGATATGTAATAACTCCATGTTCAGGAGTAGGACCACAAGTTTCTCATCTATTAGGGAACTAAAGTTTTTTAGGCCATTCAGGTAGAGGAGGTGGTTGTGTCTGTGGTAGCCAGATGACAGGTTTTCAACAACATTAGGGTGGATCATCTCAGGGTAGTTAGGAAGGGTCATAGGGCCATAATACATGTAAGACTTCTGCAATGGATCAGACCCAACAAGGGTAGGATCCCAGACTCTCTAAGGTTAGATGTATGATTCTAGTTTCCTCAGTTTTATATTCTACTCTTTTTGATATAGGTTCTTCCCACAATTTTATATCTTTTTCCATTATGGAGAGCATTGGGCTCTATATCATTACTTATTATAATATTATGATACTATAAAATACACTGGAGATTAGGAAGACTAGTGTACATCAGTGCAAGGAGTTACCTCTTAAGGTTGGTGGGTGTAACTTCTTATGGGACCTCTATGTCTTAGATATGATAGGATTCAATGTCATTCTTGGAATATATTTGTTGGTCTTATTTTAGGCCTTTGTTGACTGCTATCGCCATAGGGTGAGTTTCATGTCACTATAGGGAGGATCTTTTATACACAAGGGTGAGTGGGATGTCCAAGTGAGAAGAGATGGACCTGAGCATCATGGGTTGGGAGGAATTACATCCTAGATTTCAATTCAATATCTGGATGATCAGGGGACTTCACAGATGGACTTTCCTTTAGTGGTGGATCATTACAGATATGTCTTTAAAAACTACTTTTCTGGTTTACCTTTAGAGTGATAGGTATATTTCTCTATTGAGTTTTTTCTAGGAGAGGCACAAGTTTCCATTCCTCCTTATAGGATGGATACACCATAGTTACAGGATCTCAAGAAGTAGTTATAGGAGTTTTAGGTAAAGGGTTTCATATGAACTAGTACTTTTATGTGGGGTTCACCTATTCTTTTTGAAAATAAGGTGGAAAGTACCATCATACTTTGTGTGGATTATTAGAAGCTGAACCAGTTGATAGTCAAGAACCGATATCCCTTACCCTGGATTTAAGATCTATTTGTTTATATTTGATGAGACTGTATGTTCTCGAAGATTTACTTGAGATCCAGTTATCATTAGTCGCACATTAGAATATCAGATATACCTCTTACAACCTTTCAGAGTAGGTATGGTCTATATAAATATTTCATTATAATGTTCAATCTCATGAATTCACCGACCGTTTTCATGGAACTAATGAAACGATTATTCCATCCTTTGATTATTTTTTTGTAGTCTTTGTGGATGATTTCTTAGTGTACTCTTACACTCTACACAACCATGCCATTCATCTTGATATTGGTTTGAGTAAACTGAGAGAGAATTAGTTATAAATTAATCTCTCAAAATGACACTTTTGGATGGACCATATTCACTTCTTGGGTCATGTTATCTCAAGGACATGAGTATCAATAGACCTAGATAAAGCGAGGGAAGTAGTTTCTTAGGAGTATATGGAGAACATATTTTAGTTACAGAGTTTTTTTTGGGATTTTTTTGTTACTATAGAAGCTTTATACAAGAATTTTCATGCTTAGAAGCACCATTGACAGGCCTGACTAAGAAGGTTGAAATGTACTTGTGGATATATTTCTGCAATTCATCCTTTCATGAGTTGAAGGGGAGATTGACTTCAACACCGATAATAATTTTTCCAGATCTAGTAAAGAGTTACACCATTTACTGCAATGCATCATGTATTTGGTTGGGAACAATGCTTATGCAGGGGAAAGAGTCATTGCATACAAGTCTCGGTAGTTGAGGCCACATGAGAGAAACTACCATACGCACGATCTCGAGTTAGCCACAGTTGTGCATGCTTTGCACTATTGGAGACATTATCTTATGGGAGAGCATTTTGTGATATACACTGACCACAAAATCCAAAAGTATATCTTTACTCAACTATATTTGAATTTGAGATAGAGAAGGTGGGTTGAGTACCTTCAGTCCTTTGATTTTGAGCTTGCCTACACACCTAGGAAAGGCAACACAGTCGCTGATGCATTAAGTAGGAGAACTCTAATACATGTAATTCAGGAGGTCAGTAGTGAGTAATAGCTTATGGATCTATTCTATGAGATGAATTTGGAGGTGTAAAATATAAAGGGGAAGAAGTTTCTTTATTATATAGTTATTACCTATACTCTATAGGATCGAGTACGAATGAGGTAGGTAATAGATTCCAAAGGACTATTCCTACGGGAGAGTGTGTTAGGTGAGGACCCTACTTCTAGTTGGAACATAGGAGAAGATGAGGTTTTGCATTTTCAAGGATGTGTATGGGTGTCAGCAGACATACGTGAGGATTTAATGCAAGATTTTTATGCCTCAGTATGGGCAGCTCATCCTGGTGTCACTAAGATGTATCAAGATTTACATCGTCAGTATTGATGTCCAGGTATGAAGAGGGATGTGGCTGGTTTTTTTATGAGATGTTCCACTTGTCAGCAAGTGAAGGTGAAGCATCAGTGACCAATAGGGATTTTATAGAAGTTACCCATTCCTGAGTGGAAGTGGAATGATGTCACGATGGATTTTGTGATAGGTTTACCAAGGTTTCCTCGAGGGAATGATGCAGTTTGGGTTTCTATCGACAGGCTCACGAAGGTTGCACATTTCCTGCCGATTAAGGAAACCTTCAGTGTTGATGATCTTGTAAGGTTTTAAATTTGAGATATTGTACGTTTTCATGGGGTTCCACACTATATCATTTTATATAGGGATTCCTGGTTTACTTCTCATGTCTAGAAGGGACTACAGGGGGATTTGGGTATACAGGTACTTCAGAGTACAACTTACCATCCCCAAACAGATGGTCTGTCCAAGCGCACAATTTAGGTTTTGGAGGAAATGTTATGAGAATGAATCTTGGATTTTTGGGGATCTTGGGAGAGACACATACCCCAGGTAGAGTTTGACTACAATAATAGTTTTCAGGCGACAATTCATATGGCACCTAATGAGGCTCTGTATGATAGGCCATGCTGATTGCCCCTATGTTGGATAGAGGTAGGAGAGGCAGCTATACTGGGACCTCATCTTGTCCAGAAGACTACCAAGTAGGTGGAGTTGATTCAGAAAAGTATGGATACTACATAGTATCACCATAAATACCATGCTAATCGATAGAGACGACCTTTGTATTTTGAGGTTGGAGATCAGGTTTTTCTACGTGTCATACTGAGGTTAGGACACAAGAGGATTAGGAGATAGGGAAAGATTTCACCAAGATATGTCAGACCATTTGAGGTTTTGGAGAGATTTGGGCCAGTTTCTTATCAGTTGTAGTTACCTTAGAGGTACTAGGCTATACACAACACATTTCATGTTTCTCAACTACAATGTTACTTTTTAGACCCGTATCACGTTTTCAACCTGAGGAGGTTGATTTAGAGATGGATTCATCCTTCGAGGAGCACCTTATTCAGATTGTGGATTATAATACAAAGGTTATCCATGGATGGTCTGTTCCTCTAGTATGGGTGCTATGGTAGCATGGGTGAGTATAGGATGAGACTTCAGAGACGGAGGATGACATATGATCATAGTGGCCGGATTTGTTTGAAGCTTCTTATTCACCACCCTTGGAAGGGAAATTTTGGGATGAATTGCTTAAGGGGGGAAGTTTGTAAGAACATGGATCTTCATTTCAGTTATGATATTGATTTCAGGTTGTTTTTTAGGAAAAAGGAAGAAATGAATTTTTTTAAGTACACTCCGTGTACTTATTTGTATACGCTAGGTACTTGGGTATTGCGTATAGCCCCACACTGGCCGTGTAATGGACGAGTACATGGTTGTGTGGTGACCTGGAAGACTGCTTAAGGTGGGGGACAGTTAAGGATACTACATGGTGTGTACCTTTAATGAATACACCATGTAATTTTATTTTTTATTTGATAAATCAGAGTGGGGTCACATCTCATACTTGAAAAAACCTTCTTCTTCCCTTGGTTCGTACTTGAGAGCAACATAACGACTAAAGAACTCCAAAACCCTCCCAATTCTTTGTCTGACCTCTGATTGAGATGTTTTCAAGTGCGTTGGAATCCCACCGGTGAGTTCTTAATTATTATAGAGACTTTATTCCTGATTCCTACTCTCTCGTAAGTTATTTAGGGTTGAAATATTTTCACCTTTTTGTAGATCTATGTCATTTTAGGCTGATTCAAGGGCTAACATTCAAGAGTATTAATCATACGACAGCAAGGTAGGTGGTTTGTTCTTTTCATTACTGGTATTTGGATTATATATGCTAAAAGTTTCTTATACCCATGTTTGGGGTATTTCATGTTTTGGAATTAGTCCCTATTTATCACCTATTATGGTTTGGTTGTTTGATAAAGGGTAATATAAGTAAGGTTAAATCCTTGTTTATGGGACAACCGATGAGTGCATTTCCTTTGATTGATTTTTTATGACTGTTTGGTCTAGAATTCCTATTAGACATGCCTTGTTTTCCATGCCTTGTTTTGTTAGGATGGAGTTACTGATTATATGAGATGCATGTGAGATTCATAGTGGAAGTGTGACCAAGGGGAATTTGAATGTGAGAGCTTCTTGAGGTAGGTTCATTTATGAATGGTTTACTATTATGTTGACCTAGGGGTATTGACTGTGAGATATTCCAGGTGGTCATTGAATCAGGGGTCTAGACCGTGAGCGCTTACCCGGGTGGTTTTTTATAATTGTTTGATAGTATATTAGACCAAGGGGTTTAGACCGTGATAGATATCCCTGGTGGTCATTTGTAAATGAATTTTTTCTATGTTAGACCAAAGGGGTTAGACTATGAGAGCTTCCCAGAGGGTCTTTATTAAATGAATTTTTGTTATGTTAGACCAGAGGGGTTAGACCGTGAGAGCTACTGAGAGGGTCGTTACTAAAAGAATTGTTGTTATCTTAGACCATGGGGATTAGAATATGAGAACTTTCCAAAAATGGTTTTTATTTGAATAATTGAATGATTTTTATGAGTCTACCAAGAAAAATAAAAATCTTGGACTCAATATTACTTGATTATTTAGATGGTATTCTGAGATGTCTGTTTGTTACTATTACATGGGGGATACAGAGCTAAGTTAGATCCAAAGGTTTACATGATTCAACAGATGAATAATGAATGTTAAATGAATGTAATTTCAAACTGTAGAACTGTTTACTTTTGAGTACTTCTTAGTTTATTTATTCATTTCTATATATTACCTACTATATATATTCACTGACTGTTAGGCATAGATTATTTGGTGGTTGCCTACTAGGATTCATCTCACACCCTTTTTGGGTCATGTTTTTGGACCTAAAATGATTTTATGGTTGTAGGTATAGATAAGGGAAAACACCCTTCTTCATCAGGCACTTGATTGTAGTTGGAGCTAGATAGTATGTGACCAAGATGAGGCTTGAGATTCTATTAGAGTTTACTTGATTTTATATACCTTGAGTTCAGTATTGTATTTCTATCATTGTGACTTGTTTGGATGTTTTCCTAGACACATGTGACATGCATCATTTATATATGCTCTATTTTTTATATTACTACTAGTCTTCCATTGTTTACTTCTGCTGTATGGTATTACTACTTCTACTATTGTTTACTATTTGTCTTCTACAGTGTATACTTTTATAATGAGGGCATAGTTTTCCCAATATCACATCATGGCCCTCACTGCTAGTTGGAAGCCACTGGAGTTTGGGGAAATGCACTTGAGGTCATGTAACCAACCGGGTTCGGGGTACCTTTGGTCGGCACCTGGATCTGAGACATTACATACCTTCTTACCCTCCCATCCAATGTATGATGATAACATTGCTTGTTTATATGTGTGGATTACCACATCCACGAAGCGGTGTGATTTGTTTTCCATTTTATCCTTATATGGATGGTCATAAGGATATATTTAATAAATATATATGATATATATGATGTAATTATGATTATTTAAGGTTTAATTACTATTTAAATTTTTTCCATCAATCAAAAATTGAAATCATCACTCATGCATACATATGGACTACCATATCCACAAAGTGATGTAATTCATTTCTCATCACCACATTATATGAATGGTTATAAAAATGTTTATAATGAATAAATATGATACTTATGAGATGATTAATACTTTTTATATGATTAAACCATGACCTATGTGTAAGGACTAAAACCACTGTACCAAAATATGCATAAAAATGGAATAATTAATACCCAAAATAACGATTTTAATGAAGTATTATTAATAAATTGGTGATAAGATATTATAAGTGAATCATATATGATATGATAAGTATGAATATGGTTATGGTATATATTTATAATAAATATAAATTTATTATAAATTATTTTAAGAGCATGTACGAAGTAATCATGACTTGAGGTAAGGGTTTCACATCTCACTTTTATATTTGTGAGTCATATGCCATATTCACCACTTATTTTATTTTAGATGTTGTATATAATGTACATGAATTCATTTTATATTAATTTTAATTAAAATTATGGTAATTTAAATATATATATAAGTATATCTATTTCATGAGGTTTTGATTCAGAGATTTCCAAAATCGGTAGGGTTCTTCAGCTTGATATAGTTTCGTTGAGATATTATTCATGTTATGAAGCTATTTTTGTTTATATAGTGTATATACTGAACATTTGACATATTATATCATGAACATATTTATATTAATTATATTTAAATTTTCATTTTATTTTATTTATTTTAATCATATTATGATTCAAAAGTTACCAAAGCAGCAAGAGTTTATGTTACAATCTGAGTTCTTTTTAGGATTTTCTATGTTAAATTTTCATTGAGGGAAATTATAAGATACTTTTACATTAAAATAAATATATTTTATTATTATTTAGTTATTTATATAATTTTAAAATATTATTTCCATTTTAATCTCTTTGGTACTTAAAATGATCGATAAATGTTTTTTTAATAAAAGTCAGCCTTATTTATTATTTTTTAGGTTGGAAATATTTGTCCTCCATGTCTAGGTTCATAAAAATGTTTTATAGAAGTTTTTATTTGTAATTAAATTTTTGAGAAAGTTTATTTTTTATACCTTTTAATTTATTTACAAATTATTAAAATTAAAATTTTTAATTTTTTTATATATGAATCACTTTTTACATTTTATATAAGTGTCAAAATAAAATTCTCTTTTAGAGTATATAGAATGAATGGATTTTCATACCAATATAACTATCCTTTTCTTTGAATATTACTTCAAAATTTTCCATGTATATTTTTAAATAAATTATTTTTCTTAATATTATGTAAATTTTTAGTTTTTATTGATAATGAAAAAAAATACTATTTTTCCTATTTTCAATGAAATGTTCAAATTATCTTTTAAAGGCATTTTTCATCTATTTCAATATCCTTTAAGTATTTTTATGATTCACTAGGGATATGATATTATTATAACATCCATTTTATTTCTTTAGATGTCTTATAATGATGATGTTTTAAGGATTATTCTATGAAACATATTAATTTTAAATGGGTTAATTAAGTTATAATGAAATCATTATGAAACTTGTCTCTTTTTCATAGTTTAATCAAGTTACGAAGGGAATGATGGATGTTTCTATGTGTTTTATGATTAAATTAAATATCTATGTACTAAATTCATGTTATATTTCTTATAAATTTTTGATGATGATGGGTGATCCTAATATATCTCATGATAACAGGTGATCCCAATATAGTTCATGATGACGGGTGAGCCCAATATAGCCCTTAAATACATAGGGTAATGTGATGAAGTTAACTATATAGAATTTACCCCTAAGATAAAATAGATATTAATAAATATAAGTAAATACTAAGAGATGATGGAGTTAACTAGATAGAAGTTACTTATAGTAGGATATTGTAACAATCCTATTTAGGCGATTCCATAATGAAAGTATGATGTACCAATATACTAAAATATTTTCCCTATTTTTGATAGGAGTTTTAATAGTTCATTTGAAAAATATTGATTTCACATGGTTTAAGAATTTTGACTCATATGACTCTTATATTATGATACAGCTTTAGTCCATGAATCATGTTTTACGATCCATGTTATGATGGGTATGAATTATATTTTGTTATTCTCATGCACTTTGATTATACTCTCATACCCTTATGCTTATATTATGATTATATATGATCATCAATTGATAACTCCAATATTTACCCTTACTATGTATCTAAACTCACTATTTCTTATGTTTTCATTTCATTGGGATATTAAGAATGATATTATGTAAGATATATATAAAAGGGTATCATGTTTGGAGAATTTTATGGGACGTATTAAAGTATTCCTGTGGAATAATAAAATTTATTTATAATGGGAAGATACTCATTTGATTATAATGATGTGGGTTTTGTTACATGAACTATTTTATCAAATTATCTAAAATACTAAACCTAAAAGGTATTGGGTATACAAGTGACTCAATGTTGGATTTTGATTTTGTAATTATATATGAATAAAATTGGGTCATTTTAGTTTGTATAAAGATACCACGTAAAGAATATGTTTTATCACCAGATTTGGGTGTAATTGTCTCAATATATATCAAGTCCCATCATGTGACCTTAAAATATACAATTAAAATTTCATGGGCCTTAATTTATGTTAACCAAGATACTTAGGATTCCTATTTGGGGCTCAAACCCAATATCAAAGTCTATATTTTCCCTATTGACTACTCCTTATTAAATATATCTTACTCAAAGGGCCATATTCCCTATGAGACACACCTTCCCCAAAGGGGTCATATTACCTTTGATTAATCCTTCTTAAAGGGATATATTCCCCATAAGATGTCCACATCCGGTCCTATTTTTCTAAAAACAAGCAAGATGGACCATAAAGGTATGCTCAAGTATAAGTCCCACACTAGACATTTCAAGGCCTCTTTCACCTAATAGTCCACTATACATGACATTAAATATATTTGAAGAAGTCATAGATGCATGACCTTAAAATTAATCACAATGATCCTCAAAAAATGACCTTAAAAGGTATGATGTGTCCCATTAAGTTTCACTGAACTACATGGGTACTGATTCCCTTTATAGGGATATATAGGAAGCTTATTCTATAGGCCCTATCATGACTCCACAAACCATACTACCTTATTGGATGGAGATAAACTCTAGAGTGATCAACTATGTTTCATTAGAACATAACATCATTCATTGGTAGAAGAAATATAGAGAAACTATTAAATATTTAGATGCTTACACAAGAACAAGGTTTCGATCAAATTATTACCACACTGGTTACCAGTCCCACACTAAGATTTTGGAAATATTCATGAGAATATATTAAATATATAAGAGAGTCCTGAAGTAGAAAATAATTCCCCCATCATAAGGGTGCAGATGATCATAACCTCTAATCCTATTGACCAACACACATTATAATGTGTTTCTAGTAATATCCTAGTGACTTTATCCCTTTAGAAAGTAGGTTTATATAGACTCAAAATACTACAAGTAGGGAGCATTCCAAATCACTATAACTTACACTATAGACTCATAAAATCTATTAAAAACCTTTCAATTATTTAATAATAAATGCATACTCCTTTTAAATTTAATATCATATAAACTCTATTAAATTTTGAAAAAAATATTTATATATAAATATTTATTTTCATTTCATGTCATACTGTGTAACCTTATGGGCCTTTAGAGAATTAAAAAAAATATAAATTCCCCTATAAATAATTTTATAAAAAGAGCGCCCATAAGTAAAATTTTATTTTTTACTCGATATATAAATGGGTTTGATGTGATATCAATTAAACATATACATATATCTAGAAAAACATGTATTCCTTAAGATGTATATTTATACATCTTATATATGCCTATATAATCATTTTTACAAGATATAAAATGAACACTAAACATGGAATGCGTAAATATAGTATAAGTAATATCATAAATTCATGGTTCTCTAAAAAAACTAGACAATTTAAATAAATACACCACATGTAATTAATCCCACTAGTTGATCACATCACATGTTACTCAACTAAGCATGATCATCAATTTACTTAGTATAATTATGTAGTGCCCCGACCCCAGAAGCATCAAGCCAGTGTCTACTACCATTACATTGATACAATTACAAGGAATCAAATCCCAAAGGATCAAAGAGTTTAATATTCTTGGTAAACCAAATACATATATGAGTCTTTTATTATAAATACATACACCAATTAAAATATAATTTTTCTTCTTTTGAGGATAACTTTATTCCATCTATGATATCTTTTTATATCTTTCTTAGTACACTTATTGGATTCCTGGGGAAGGGAAAAAAAATAAGGGCGAGCTCAAATGCTTAGTAAGGGTAAATTATAACAGAATAAATAATGAATCAATAAGAATAGTAAATATGGAAAGTTAAATAATTGAGAAAACATTCCATGTAATCAATAATTGATAAGGAAGTGTTTAAAAAATATGTAAAGTTAAATAACTAAAAACACACGGAATTTAAATAACTTGATAAGAAAAAATCAATACGGATAACTAAAAACACATGGAATTTAAATAACTTTATAAGGAAAAAACAATATAAAAAGGTGAGAAACTGAGAACACATTCCATTAAATCAATAAACTGATTATGAAATGAATCTATAGATTTTTTCATAGTGAAAATCTCATGGATAATAAATATTGAATGAAAATGATGGCAATGAATAATTATTTTTTGTCATGTCTGAGGAACATAAAAACCTATACCGTCAAGAACTTTTACAATATAGTTTAAGAATATAGGTAGAAACATATTTAATTTGTGTAACTAATTTATCTCATGAGAACCTATCAATGCATTAAAGTTATATATAATGTCCAGGTCCCACCCATCATTTCATATCCAAATAATTCCTCATATCAAATAATCTGTTTAATTAATAAAAAATACACCTTATCAAATATCAGTATTGAGTAAAGGATACAAATTTATCAATATTTCCCTAGTAATTCAAATAACACACCATATGTAAAAATGGTATATATTTTAGGCAATAAAAAATCCATGATAAATGATAGGGATAATTATGGGAAATTCAATGCTCAATGATCATAGGAAATTGAATATATAAAAATGGGACTAAAAAAGGAATCAAAGAAGTGAATGTCAATACTATCCTTGTAAAAATCAATCATAAAACACCTAGAGGAATAATACATATAGTATTAATATAATATATCCATTTAGAGTGAAAGTAAATGGTTGTTGTCATTGATGAAATAAAATAAGAACTTAAAAAAAATTCTTTAGAAAATATCATTTTGTTTTGAAA
Source organism: Viscum album (assembly GCA_963277665.1). NCBI lineage: Eukaryota > Viridiplantae > Streptophyta > Magnoliopsida > Santalales > Viscaceae > Viscum > Viscum album. The sequence continues at coordinate 309,102,658 of OY728166.1, forward strand.
GAACTTTTCTTTGAAAATAAATTTTACAAAAAAATTATTTAAAAATTAACCTTTTAAATTTTCGAAGGATTCTTTGAAGAAATGATGGTGGGTAAATTTTTACATGTTGTACAAGGTAAAAAGAACATTCCTTTTTCACGGTAAAAGGTTAGAAAAATTCTTTGTTCAGAAAGTGACAAGAAGATTACTTTGAAAAATTTTTTTAAAAAAAAATGGTAAAATTTTCTTTAATAAATCAATTTTGAAATGTTAAAAATATTTTTTAAAACCTTTTTAGAAAATAATATTTTTATAATAAAAACAGATTCTCCAACTAAAGAGAGAATGAATCCAGGTTTTCTCGAAAATATTTTCAAAAACATTTTAAGTACCAAAGTGTGTAAAAAATGGTTCTATTAGTTAATAAAGGTGATAAATTACCATATGATAATAAAATTATTTTTTATTGAATAATGATCCAATAATTTCCTCTCATTTAAATTCAAGTATAAACAATACCGAACAAATTGAGATTGTGAAGTAAACCCTTGAAGATACCATAATGTTGATGTGAGAATAAATAAATGAATATATTAAGTGTGTAAAATTTAAATACACATAAAAAAGTTCAAGTAAAATAATTAATTGTAAAAATTTATTACACACAAAATCTTATAATATTAACGACAATGAGGAAGTAATATAACCCAATGAAATGGAACCTGGTCAGGAAATTCCTTTCCACTTGGTAACACTTTATTAAAACACCCTTTGATGAAATAATTAAAATTGAAACTAAAAATATCATGAATAATGAATGAATCATGATATTACATGTCAAATTTTTAGTATTTACACCATATATAATAAATTAGGTGCATAACAATAAAGTATATCTCAAAGAATAGAAATTGAGACGATGTCCCATACTACTTAGTAACTTTTGAATTATAGGACCCATGAAATAGATAACATGAAAAAACATTAAATACCATAAATATAAAATAATTCATGATATAATATATCAAAAATATAAATATTTACACCACATAAAATAAGTAAGTGGTGAATATGAAATTTATCTCGTGGATGTAAAAAGTGAGATGAAAATCTCTTACCTTGCATTTATTTTTGGGTGAACGTCATTTAAATTTCTGTATAATGTTTTTAAACATGTCACTGACTTATAACAGAACAAAAATCATATTTATAACATCAAATATTAACTTTTTATAGTCTCTTATCACACGTTTTTTTAATAATATTTCATTATTTTCAATATTTCTAGGGTTAATTTCCTAGGTTGTCGAGTTTGTTTTGATTTTTTGTTTTTGTTATTATTACGTAGACCATGATTTAATCATATAAAGACTATAAAACATTATTTAATTATCATATATATTAATTATATATGTATTTATAATAATACATAATATTTAGAGATAGGAATTGAAATACACTATTCATAGAGACAGTAGACTGTATATACACATGAACGCTACTTATATTTCTTTATCATATTTAAAATTAATGAAAATTAAATTAGATATATGTATATTATAAATAAATTTTCATATATATATCATATATTTACATAGTTTTATTAAAATCATCCTTTATATGTTCCATGTATAGTGTGAACGAATCACACCACTTTAATGAGGCTGTAACCCACTCTTCCACAAACGATGTTATCATATTCCCAAAAAATAGTAAGAATAAAGGTACATGTTATATAAAAAATATATAAACATAAAGACATTATAAATATTATATATATCATATATAAATATATTTTACATCATAATTTCAAACCATGAGAGGTGTTAAAGAAAAAATGAACAATCATCATTTTGTGAGCCGATAGTTCGTCATACACGAACTGTAAGTTTGTTACCCATTAGATAGAAGTGCATTTAAGTGTAGGAAAAACCCTTAACAAAAAAACATATTAGTATATTTTGGATATTGATGTTATTATTTAATCATTTAATGATAATAGTTGAGGGGGGTAGAGAATGAAAATAAAACAAAAGAGTTTGAGGAAGAATGTTACCTCTTCTTTGGGAAACTCCTTTTAGTTTGCACCAAAGAGCTTCCATGGAAGGATTTATACCCAAAGTGAGGATTATAGGATGATGGGAGGGATTTTTAAGAGATATTTAGGAAGATATTTTTCAATAAAAATAGGATTTATGGGTGTGAGAAAGTGGGATGTGTAGTTGCTTTTTCTAGTGGAGGAGAAGTGACATTCTTGTAAACTTTTGAAAAGAGAATTCCACCCATATTTTTTATATAAAAATTGGATATAATAATGAAAAAAACTAGATAAAATGGAATATATGGTATAAATATGAACATAAAATGTCTTTTTTTCAAGTGTATATGTCATTTTGGGACTTATGTTTAAGGTTTAGTCCCTTTTTAAGCTATTTTTTCTCTTAATCGCTGTAATTAATTTTAATCACTTTGACTAATATTTTTTTTTGTAAAAAAATAATTTGAAAAAATTAGAAATTAGAAATTATTATTATAATCCATTTTTTAAATTTTCAATCATAAAATTTTTAGAAATTAATTTAAATTTAATCCTGCAGATGAGACGATAAAGCGAGTTTTTAAAGTAAAATATTCAAAAGTTTACTATGTTTTTATATTCAATTTCAAAGTGAAATTAAATATAATGAAATAAATTGGTATGTTTTATGTATAATTTATCAAATTAAACTTTAAAACTTATAAAAAATATAATTCAACCTTATAAATAAATTATATGAAAAAGCAGTTTTGGATTAAAATCCACTAATTTTCAATATTCATCAAAAAATAAAACCTCATAGAAAAATACCAAATAATCACCCTAACATAATGTTTATGTTTTTATTTCAAATTTTAACTTTATTTTTACATATAAAATTTCCAAAAAATTTATTTAAAATACGTTCACCATTAAAATATGATAAAATCTATTTTTAGAAGAATACATTTTTTAACCATAAAACGATATTTATTCTTATACTATTCTTATCAAACATATTGGATGAATATAAAAAATATTTGATTGAATATATAATATATATTTCATTAATATAATTAATTAATAGTAATTAATTTAATTTTTTAGGATAAAATACCTTTGTAAGAATAAAAATATATCCTTTATGTTCAATTGGTTTATATTTTTCTTTTTTAATTAATTGGTAACCAATGAATTCATATTATATTTATAAAATGAAAATATTTTCATAAGTTAGTTAATAAATTTCATAAATTCTAATTTAACATCTAGGTTAATTATTATTATATAAAATAATAATATATTATTGTTTGATAAAACTTGGTCTTGTATGTAACACAAGTCATCGAAGAAAGTCACATGCATACAACCTAAGGTAAATCGGTATTGTGTGAATTTCAAGATATATCATAGATCGAATTTATTTAAAATAGTAAATATATCATAAAGTATCAGGATATTATATTCCCTTATGTGCTTTGTGTTTCATATCATATAAACTATTGAATACAATGTTATTAATTTAGAATTTTGGGGTGTTACATTCTCCCCACCTTAATTAAATTGCATACTCACAATTGAAAATCATCCCTAGTAATAAATTGTTTGATATTTACTATGTTTAAATCCCACATCATGATATGGTTTTGTAAAACATCCTCTATAAAAGAGAGAATGGGAAGTACAAATGTCACATTGAATAACATGTAGCTTGGTATCTATGTAGGATAACATTAGTGGAAAGTAGAGATACATACATGGAGTAAGAGCGTAAATATTTATAGGATGTTATTGATTTATTCAATCAAAAAAAAAATTTAGTGATTAAAATAAATTTTATGGACTCAAGTCCATAAATCTATGAATATTTAAAAGACCATCAATTCAACAAAAATTAAGGTATTAGGATAACATTGTTTTTCAAGATCATTTTCCTAATGTTAAGGAATTGTTTTATTACCTATGTATATAAGTAAATATACATACTTGGTATATTTATATAATATTTTTTTCCATCATTTTTTCTTTGATCAATTTCATGTTAATCCATTACTTTAATAAATGGATATCCAAAAATTAACTTTGATGTTGGAATTATGAAAATACACTTATAAAAAATTGCAAGGTCCATAAATGAGTGAAAATTATTTAAATTTGTATTTAACTATTATATAAATATAATATTTACACATTAACTAGGAAATCATGTAGGTCAGTGGTAGGCGAGAGAACCCTTATCATCCTTCAGTCATGGTTTCAAGTCCCGAGGCCTTGTCAGACTTGATAGGTTGTCACCTGACATACAAGTTTTCATTTTATAAAACCATATTAATATAATTTCTAAAATAAATATGATGTACATCCTTGAAATAAGGTTAATCAATAAATATCCTTTTAACAAAGGTTTTCAATACAACCTCAATACATAAATACATTATCTATTTTATTCCAAAATAGGTCTTTATTTAGTCTATGGTTTAACCTAGGTAATTCATTTTAATTATTTATTCGATTCTATCATAATGTTTTGTAAATAAATTGTGAATTATCTTAAGAATATACCTTAGGAGTTTCAAACTAGGTGCATAGTAAGTCTTGTTGTCGTGTACCAAGTTACATTCAAGTCAGGCCCAACAAAACTTTTCAAAGTTTTTATCCCTAGGTACATCTATTTTAGAACTATGTCCACTTTTAGTACCCATACAGATATGTATTTCTATGAAAACCCACATAATATATACCTTTACAAAATTATAGGATGCTCTTATATACTTATCCTCAAAGTCTACCTCAAGGTTATGTTCCTAAATCTATGTATTCCTAAATCTAGTTCGCAAGGTTGCTACTAAACTTCCTCTAATAAAAACTGTTTCACCCCAAACCTAGACGCCCAAATACATTTTTTACTACCACTACATTTGAATGATTAAAAGTAATGAAATCCTGAAGGACCCAAGAGTTTAGTAGTTTTGGTAAACCAGATACATACATGAGTCTTGTATTACAAATAAATCCACTAATTACAATATAATATTTTTTATTTCAAGGATAAATTTATTCCATATATGATATATTTTCATATCATTATTGTTAAACTTCTTGGATACCTGGTAAAGAGAAACGAAATAAGGGTTATCTCAAATGATCAATAAGGGTCAAGTATAGAAGAATAAATAATGAATCAATTAGAATAGTCAATATGAAAAGGTAAATAGCTGAGAAAACATACCATATAATCAATAACTGAGAAGGAAGTGTGTAAAAAATTTGGAAAGGTACATAACTAAAAACACATGCCATTTAAATAACTGGATAATGAGAAATCAATATGGAAAGGTAAATAATTGAAAACATATGCCATTTAAATAATTGGATAAGGATAAATTAATATGGAAAGGTGAGAAATGAAAAATACAGGCCATTAAATCAATAAAATTAGAATGAAATGCATCTATTGAATTTTTTATAGTGAAAATATCATGGATAAGAAATACTTAATCAAAATGAATGCAATGCTTAATTATTAGACGCCATGCATGAGGCACATAAAAACATATATCATCAGGACCTTTCATAAGGAAGTTTAAAACTATAGGTAGAAACATGTTTAATTTTCATAGCTAATTTGTCTCATGATAACATTTTGATGCATCGAGGGGATATATAAAGTCTGATCCCTAACCATCATTTCCTATCCAAAGCATTCCTCATATATGATAATCAATTTAATTAATAAAAAATATTCCTTATAAAATATCCATATTGAGTAAAGGATACAGATTTATGAATATTTCTCCAGTAGTTTAAATAAAACACTATATATAAAATTTTTATATGGTTTAGGCAATAAATATATCCATGATAAATGATATAGATAATTAGGGTAAATCCAATGTTTAATGATCATAAGAAATTAAATATATCAAATGAGGAATAACAAATGAATCAAGTAAGTGAATGTTAATACTTTCTATGGAAAAATCAATCTTAAACCATTTAGTGGAAGAATAAGGATGGTATTAATACAACATATCCCAAGTGGAGTAAAAATAAAGGGTTGTTTTTGTTGATGAAATATCAAAATAACTTTAAAAAACTTTCTTAAGGTAAATATCCTTTTGTTTTGAAAAACCATTTTAAAAACCTTCTCTTTGAAAATAAATTTTTAAAAAAATTTATTTAAAAAGAAAACTTTTAAATTTTAAAAGTAATCTTTGGAAAAATGATGGCAGGTAAATCTGAATATGTCATAAAGGTAAAAAAACATTCTATTTGTATAGTAAAAAGGTTCAAAAAAATCCTTGTTCTTAAAGTGAAAAGAAGATTCCTTTGAAGACATTTGTAAAATAAAAAAGGTTAAAATTTTCTTTAGTAAATCAGTTTTTATATTTTATAAACATTTTTTAAAACATTTTTATAAATTAGGGTTTTTATAAGAAAGCGAGTTCTCCAACTAAAGAGTGAATGAAGTCGGATTTTCTCAAAAATATTTTCTAAAAACGTTTAAGTACCAAAGAGTAGAAAAAATGGTACTATTACTTGATAAATTTTATGAATAACCAGAGGAGAATAAAAATAAAGTGTTTATTTAATAATTGTCCAATAATTTCCTCTTATGTAAATTCAAGTATAAACAATCCCGAACAAAATTAGATTGTGAATTAAACCCTTGAAAAGACCATAACGTTGATGTGAGAAAAAAATGAATAGATTAAGTGTGTAAAATTTAAATCCACATAAAAAATGGAATAAAAAAAATATATATTAAAAAGTTATTTCACACATAATCTTATAATATCAATGATAATTGGGAAGTAATGTAACTTAATGAAAGGGAATCAGGTTATAAAATTATTTTACACTTGGAAACACTTAATTAAAATCAACCTAAATGAAATAATTCAAATTGAAACTAAAAATATCATGAAAATGAATGAATCATGATATTACATGTTAATTTGGAACTATATACATCATATATAAAAATTAGGTTCATAATAATAACATATGTCTCAAAGAATAGAAATTAAGCTGAAGTCACTTACTATTTAGTAACTTTTGAATCATATTCCCAATGAAAGAGATAAATTCAAAAGAAACATTAAATACCATGAATATAAAATAATTCATTAAATAATATATCAAAATTATAATTATATACCCCACAAAAAAGAAGTAAGTGGTTTATATGACATTTATATCACTGATTTAAAAAGTGAGATGAAAATATCTTACCTTGAATTTCCTTTTAGGTGAAAATCCTATAACTTACTTTATAATGGTTTTAATCATGTCAATAACTTACACCAAAACCATAATAATATTTATAATATCATATATTAACTTATTATATTATCTTATTACCTATTTATTAACAATCTTTTATTATTATCACAATTCCTTGTGCTAATTGCTTTGTTTGTCAAGTACGTTTTGACTTGTTATTTTTTTCATCTTATGTAGATAATTATTTAATCATATAAAGAATTTAAAACATGATTAGATTATCATATATATTCAGTATGTAGTTATTTATAATAATCTATAATATTTGGAGATAGGAAATAAAATTCTCCATTGATGAAGACAGTAGGCCATGCATATGCAGGAATGCTACTTTAATTTATTTATCATATTTAAAATATTAGAAAGTAAAGGATATATATGTATATTATAATTCTAGTATCATATATATGTCATATATTTTACATAGGTTTATTAAAAACCTATTTTTTACATTACATGTATAGCATGAATGAATCACTTCACTTCAAGGAGGCGGTAGTCCATACTTACACAAATAATGTTATCGTATTCCCACAAAATGGTAATAATAAAGTTATGTGTTATATAGAAATTAAAGAGTCATAAATAAATTTTATATATCAGAAATATCATATATATATAGTGTTTCTAGCATAATTACCAACCATGAGAGGTGGTAATTGAAAAATGAACAATCATCATTTCGTGAGGCGATACTTTTTCGTACACGAACGATTTGTTCGTTACCCATTAGATGGAAGTGTACATAAGTGTAGGTCGAACCCTTAACATAAAAAATTATTATTATATTGATTATAATTATTTTATTATGTAATCATGGGATAATAATATTTGAAGGGGTGGATAATAAAAATAAAATAAAAGAGCTTGAGGATGAATGTTACCTCTTCTTTGGGCAACTCCTTCTGGTTTGCAGCAAAGGGATTCATTAAATGGATTTATGAAAAAATAATGGATTATAAGATGATGGGAGGTATTTTGAGGATCTAGTTTTTCATATCTTTGTTGATACAATATGGATTGAGGGGTGTGAGGTAGTGGGAGGAGTTAGTTCCTTTTTATAGTGGAGGAGTGTCATTCTTGTAAATTTTTATACAAGGAATTCCACCACATTTTTCATATGAAAAGTGGATAAAATAATAAAAAAATTATATAAAATGGAGTATAAGGTATAAATATTAACATAAAATAGATTTTGAAAAAGTTTCTTGGTCATTATTTCCCTTAAGTATAAGGTTTAGTCTCTCGTTAAGTTAATTTTCCTCTTAATTGCTGTAATTAATTTAAATCACTTTCACTAATATTTTTGTAAAAAAATAAGTTAAACTTATTATAAATTATAAATTATAATTATTAAAATTATTTAATCCATATTTTCCAAATTAAAATAACATAATTTTTATAAATTAATTTAAGTTTAATTCTGTAGACAAGACGATAAAGTGGGTTTTTAAAGTAAAACGTTCAAAGGTTTACTATGTTTTTATATTCAATTTCAAAATGAAATTGATTAAAATGGAATAAATTTGGTTATTTTATGTATAATTTATATAATTAAAATTTAAAACCAATAAAAAATATAATTTATCCTTATAAATAAACCAGACAAAAAGTAGTTTTGGATTAAAATTCAGTATTTTTCACTATTCATCAAAGAATGAAACCTCACATAAAAAGACCAAAATTTCACCCTAAAATAATTTTTATATTTATATTTAAAATATGAATTTTATTTTTACATATAAAATTTACAAAATTTCCAAAAATTTTATTTTTAATAGGTTCTCCATTAAAAGGTTGTAAAATTTCCTTTTTAGATAAATACGATTTGTAAGCATAAAACATGATTTATTCTTATCTTATGCTTATAAAACCTATTAGATGAATATAAAAAATATTTTATTAAATATATAATATATATATATTTCATTAATATCTGTTATTAATAGTAATTAATTTAATTTATTAGGATAAAACACCTTTGTAAGCCTAAAAATATATATTTTATGTTCATTTGGTATTTATTTTCATTTCTAATTTATTGGTACCCAATGAATTCATAGTATATTTGTCTAAAGAATATATTTTCATAAGTTAGTTAATAATATTCAAAACCACTAATTTAATTTATAGCTTAATTCTTATTATATTAAATAATAATATAATATAATATAATAATATATTATTGTTCTGTAAAACTCAGTCTTGCATGTAACATAAGTCATCGAAGAAAGTAATTATTGCGTGTGACATAAGAAAAATCAGTATTGCGTGTATTGAAATATATACCATATATTTAATTTATTTATAATAGTTAATATATTATAAAGTTCTAGGATATTATATTCCCTTACATAGTTAGTGTTGCGTGTCATACACACTATTGAATATAATGTTCTTACTTTATAATTTTGGGGCATTACAAATTCAATCAAGGTTCCATATGTATTACTATTAAAAGTAGAGGAAAATTATATCTTTGTTAAACTAAACATATGAAATGATCACTAATATACTAAACCACACTATGATTAGTTGAACCTCAAGGATGGAATAAGAAATGTATCAAAGTATGAAGGTTCACATGATTTTAACCTATTCCACCTTAGTTAATGTGGATTCATACTAAGAATAAAACCCAAATTATATCAATGAAAAAAAATTTAATTTCTTATGATATAATTTCATGGTTTAGTCTAGGTTTTTTAAAGGTTGGGTCCGAAGCCTCATTTTATTATTAAAGCAATGAAAATTATTCTTTAAACTGGGTAGATGGAGACCCATTACATAGCATGAAGGGCTAGTGGGCATATAACCCATTACATGGCCTGTAGGCCCAAATATTTTGCCCAAGGCCCATTCTATGAATAGTAATTCTATAGTACCACCTGCTACAATACCTTCACAGTACCCGCCACTGCTATTCATATAATACATACAATAAACATAAATAAATGATAGGTGGGGATTTGATTTATTTTAAAACCATGATACATTTTCATTGAAAATAACCGTTAAATAAAATATATCATGAATCTAATACCCTAAAACATTACATGAACCTTATGTTTCCAACGCGTTAAAGAATTTTTCAATGAATTCACTACAATTTATTCTCTATCAACCCAAAAGATATTTACTTTTCCCATATTATTTATTTCTCAAATACAATGGCATTTTTTAAGGGTCTGTTTTATCCTTTTGGGAGATTGAAGTTCCTTAGCATGAGAAATGGCTCTATTAATGTTATAATATTAATCAATTTCTCCCTTAATTATTGGAACCACCCTAAGTTTATGATTTAACTTTTATATATAAATAATGTCTTTCACATTATCTGATAAAGTGATATAATCTATATCTATTATTGAGTCCACCATTGTTGATGGTTTGTAACTATTTTAACTAATAATTTCTCTATTGAGAGAAAACAAAAATATAGACTAAGATATAATGTCATCCTTATTGATTTGTAATTTATAATTAGTGTAACCCCTAACAAAGAGTTTATCTTGTTCAAATATGAAGATAATATCTTTATTTCTTCTCAAGAACTTAAGGGTATTCTTGATAGTAATTTAGTGACCCTAACTAGGATTAGATTATTGTCTAATTATTATGCTCAACGTATTAGAGTCATCAGATCGAGTACATAACATGGAATATATGATAGATCCTATGGAAAACACATTATAAATATTTTTGACATTTCTTATTTTCTAATATTTCAAAGTAAATTGAACCTTCCTATGAATCATTCCATGAAACATAGGTAAATACCCATTTTATAGTTTTCCATGCTAATTTTTTTTTGAAAATTTACCAATATATTCTTTCTAACAAAATCCATGAAACCTATTGGATATATATATATTGATATTCAAGCCCAAATGTAGTCTACCGAGCACATGTCTTTCATTGAAAAGATTTTTACCAACCACACGTTTATATATTGTGAAGTTTGGAAATCATAACTGATAGGAAATATGTTATCCATATATAATATCAGAAATATTATAGCACTCCAACTAACCCACTAATATACACATGAATAATTTATGATAAGTTGAAACCAATATATTTTTTTAATCAAATTGGATCTTCCAACTCTAAGAATCATTCTTCAACCCATAAATAGACCATTATAACTTTCATACCTTAGTAGCATAATTAGGATGTTAAAAAAATTTAGGTTTCATCATATACACCACATTGACTAAATTCCCATTAAGGAAATATATTTTTTAAAACCATTTGATATATCACAAAATCATAATGATTTTTTTATATCATACAACAATCAAATAAACTTTATAAACTTAAATGGTGAAATGGTCTTTTCATAATTAGTACCATGATTTTTTTTATATCACTTTTCTACTAAGTGATGTTTATATATAGAAATAACATCCATGTTAGTTATCTAAAAAAATATCTTTCACCTTATAGGTATGATCCCTTCATATGCATCCACTATGTTTTAAATTTAGTTATTCTACATATAGTTCATATCAAATATCAGGGATTCCAACTAATTCATGGAATCAAAACTATTAACAACCTTTCGATAGGAACTAGGTTCATAATCCAAGAACATTAATTCTTAATCATTTTACACAGTAAATAATTTTCTATCAATATCTCAATTAATCCTACTAGATTATTGAGGTTCTTTTGTAACCCAAGTTATATTTGTTTCCATAACCTCTTATAAAACCGAATCAATTTTTAATTTAAGAACAATTACTATTTAGTTGTCTTGAACTTATTGAATTTTAACCCTTCCCCCATGGACACTATGAAAAATATTTTCCTTCTGATAGAAAACACAGTGTCAAGACACAAATAGTTTCAGTTTAGTATGATAACAATAATAATATCCCATAATACATTTTTTTAATAAATAAAATGAAATTTATTTGTCTTATGGCCTTGTCTATTAGATGAATTTTTTAAGTATACTTCATAACCCTAAACTATTATAAAAGAAAATTTTGGATTCATATAATTTTATACCACATATGAAATATTTATGAATACCTTATATGGAACATCATTTAGTATCAAAGATTTCATACAACACCCCATGATTTTTGTATATATTTCTCTTTAAATACATCAAGTGTGTTAGATATATTGTGTTATGCATAATAGTAAACTAAAATGAATAATTCATTATTTAATTATGGTAGAATATTACAATACAAAATGAAATTATTTGCAATATAACTAAATGAAGCATAATTATTTAAATTACAAAAGGAATAAATATATCGATAGAAAAAATGAAATAGGTTATAAGTATGATTAACATTAGGGAAAAGAAATTATATAATGAGATGGATGATTTTAAATAAGTATATAAGTATATATATATATGTGTGAATGTAATATGATATTTATATATATATATATATTTTCATTGGTTATATGGCTATTGAATATATGGTCACTGGGAATGTGGTTATTGGTTATACATGTATCCAAAAGGTATATTGAGTATTTTATAGTTAAAAGTAAATATTGTGTCACTCATGAAATATTTCACATGTAATTGAATGAAATATTTTTTTTAATAAAATTAAAAATTCTAATTCCTTTTGAAAAAATTATATAAGTTTAAGGAAATTATTTTTTGTTATATATTGTGTTTTAAATTAAATTTATAGATTTTAAATAATTATTTAAATAAAATATATTTAAATATTCAAAATATGACTAATAAATAAGTATATTATATCTAATATAAAATTAATGATTTATAAAGAGTAATAATTTAATTATTTAGGGTTAATGAAAAAAATTATTTTTAAAAAATATTTGTATTATATATTATTTTTTAATATTTAAAAGATAAATTTCTCATATTTTGAGTATAAAATTTAATGAAATTTAAGCCTTATTTATAAAAAAAAAAGATAAACATTCATTTAATTATTTTCTTTTATTAAGGAATATTAATTTTGTCACTTTTATGCGTAAAATACAGTTTTCTAAAAAAAATTATTTGTTATATATTTTGAATTTAAAATTTATTTTAATCACATTTAAAAAATTAAGTTAATAAATTGGATATATATATTTTTTTAATTAAGGAATTTAAATTAGGTATTAAGTTCAATTTCATATTTTGGAAAAAAATAAGTTACTGAGGTGAAAGTGAGTTACCACAATAAAGGGTCAAATGAGATAAAAAGATTAAATAGGGGATAAAGTCATAAAATGTCAAAAAAAAAGTATCATTAATGAATTTAATTTTGGATTAATCTACCTCACCTCATCCATTTTCTATTATTGAACCACTTTCCATGAAAAATTTCATTCTTTACACATTAGAGAATGAAAATTTGTGAAAATTACACTTAGGATCACCTATAAAAGGAACCCTTTTATACAAACTTCAACCCACATCTCCCATTTTGTTTTATCTTGAACCCATAACAAAATTATATCCCTAACAATCCAATATAATGTTTAGGAAACTCTTATCAAAAGAATGAGTCCCAAATTCCTCATTTCTAAGTGGATCTCAAAAAAAGATTCAACTCTTCAACATAATTGTTATCATATACTGAATCATTATATTTTATCTCTTTAATAAATATATTATTAAATATAATTTATCACTTTAATGAAAAAATTAAATCATTAAAAATCTTTAAAATTTATATTATTACTATACAATAACATGTTCTTTCTTCAATCGTAATAACATGTTCTTGTTTAGGTCGGTTTTACCACCTACATGAATGGTATTATAACATTTACATCATTAATGACTAGTAAAAATTAAATAAAAGTAACATATTTAAATAATAATTAATTTATCATGATTTAATATTTCTATAATTATAATATTCTAAAGTATATTCACCAATAAATTCAATTATTTTGTAAATTCAATAATCACTCAAAAGGGAGTTTTTTAAGCTTTCTTTGAGAACTATCAAAATAATATCCATGAAAGAAACACATGAATAAAAAATACATCAAAACATGTACTAAATAATTATGAACATTATTTACTTGATGAACTCATGATCATGGAGCAAGTACCAAACCCACGAAACCAAATCATGAGTGATAAAATAGAACAATTAACACCTGAAAATTAATTGTAATAACAAAAAAATTATATGTGGGTAACAAATAATTATAAATAAATGGTTTTAAGTAAAGTATATATTAATAATACTCTTATAAATATGAATAAAAAAACTAAATTTATTATATAGTGATTTAAATTCAGTATGCTGAAAAAAATCATAGGTAAGGGTTTCTAGTCTCAATTTTAATTCATTGAGATATGTTCCATATTCATATCCAAATTTACTTTATGAAGTGTGTTTTATAGAAAATGGATTTAGTTTATCATTATTTTTATGTTATTAATTGTATTTATAAATCCTTACTATGTTATCTATTTTAATGGATTTTGATTCAAACATTACCAAAGTCTTAAGGGTTTCCTTTTCATTCTCATTTTAAAATCAATATTTTCAGTGAATAAATATAAATTTGGTAAATTTTATGTTCTTTATATATAAAAACCCATAAATTTAATTCTTATCTGAATATTGTTTTGGTTTATATGCCTTATTACCATTTCAAATCCTTTTAGTTCACAATTCAACTGAAATAATTCTTGTAAGTGGTACTGACCATATCTATTATTTTTGGTTAGGAATATTTTTATTCCATGTCCATTTTTTCATATTATTTTATGGTTTTACTTATCCATAATTATATTATTGATTAAATTAATTTTATATTTACTTTTATTTATTTGAAATAGTCTTAAAGAAATATTTTTTTTTAAAATTTTATGTACTATCACTTTTATAGGTTCTAGGCATAGGAGAAACACTTGTTTAGCCTAGCCAACTCGATTTTTAGTATTAATTAATTAATAATTTGATTTTTAGATAATTAATTATTTCATGAATTAATGGTTTTTTATATTAATTGACTTTAATAAATACCAAAACTAGAAGAGGAGGATATTTACATGTAGTTTATATTTAATTTATAAACAAATATTGAATTACCAGAACTTGCAATTTTTCCTTCATTGATGATCCAGTTAACTCAATATCATCATACAATAATTGTTTTACAGGATCCAAGTGTATAATACATCTATAAGTTATCTATATATGCACCAAAATCTATGAAATTCATCATAGTATCGATGGGTGATAGCATGGTCGATCCTAATTGCCTGCATCATTTGTGGTTGATCATAGCATAATTTTGTTCGAGGATGATAAATTATTGATGTTATCTAGATTTATTGAGAGAATAGGAGGATAGATAACACTATTAATCTATATAAATCTCCATATATCTTGAGAGTTATTCTTTCTATCTATTTTGAAGAATGCATATGTCTATTTAAAGTGATATAATTAGACATTTATTATGGTAGGATTAGGGTTAGAAATTTTCACATAAGACCCTTTACAATTATAAAATTATTAGTTAAAACCATGTATAATAATAATAAAATTATTATTTTTATTCACTTTACATGTGAATCACTAAATAATATATAAATAAATATCATCTTCTTCATTTCCAATCAGACAATTAAGCTCAGTCTGCATATCCTCTTTAACATTTATCAAACCTTGAATAATGAATAATTATTTAATAAATAAATGTCATTGCATTACTTATAGATAAATATAATAAATATTATATTCCACAAACCTTGAAAAAAATATTAATTTTTATTATTTAACTCACTTATTCTTCTGAATAACTTATGATTAAATCTTGGTGATCGACCAAACCCGAATATTTTTTTATGTAAAAAACAAAGCCTTTTATTTATTAAAAAAAGGACATATTTTTTTTGTAGAGGATACCCATTGTATAAATCATAGTATCATTGGTCATTAAATTCAATTTCATTACATTAAGGACCATATTTTTTATCCAAAAGCCCCCTCAGGTGAATAGTAATGCTATAGTATGTAGGCTGCTATAGTACCACTACTGCTATAGTTCCTACTACAATGATTGTAATAATTACAATGTTAGAGGTGTTACAATTCTACTGATACTATAGTCTCATTGCAGTGTTACTATAGTAACCTGCGCCCAATGGGTTTTTAAACCCACACCTTAATGCATTATTACAGTGTGCTTACCACTAATCCAAACCCCAACTACAACCAAACCCAAATAATTATTAAACTACAAAGAAGGAATAATATTTATTCTGACTTATTAAATTCAACATTTAATTTAACTATGATTTTGGATACACTTAGTGTGTGACCCTCTATGTCTCTTTCTCAGTTAAAATAAAATAATACACCTAAATTATAAGGTCAACATCCAATAATATACCAAGGAACCCATAGAGAAATTAATTAATTTTGTAATGAAATAAAACCTCTTATGAATTCTTACTATGTAATACAATCCCTTTATCATGATATCTTTAATCAAATAGGTTTCATATTTGTGTCATCAACCTATGTTCTTAATGTTTATTTCTTTTAATTTTTGAAAATGATGATTCATATAGAATACAATTTCCATAGATTTATCTAGGAAGCTCCATTCCCCTAAAAGGTTCCGAGATATCAATTTTCATTAATAGATAGAAGGGATAAATCCTTTATTGCACTATATTTTAATGTAATATCACTTATGACGTACCCAATGTATCATACTTAACTATAATCATATATCATCATGTTTTTTGTTAATACATAAAATTAAATGAATTATGGTATCTATTAATGATAATATTAAAGTATAAGGTTCAATAAATATGTCTTCATATAAGAACATCCAATGAAAAATAAAATTTATATTTTTTTACCAGTGGGTCTCATTCTCATAATATCATTCTTTAGAAATTACAAAGGGGGAACACCATGAGAGGGTTCCTAAAATTACTATATGTCTCCACCAATGATATCATGTATCATTTGTTTCCAATCAAAAGATACCATCTGAATATATAATATATATTCGAGAATATCACCACAGAACCTCCAAGTTCTCATTATAGTAGGGAACTGCTATGACCTTTCTGTGAGAAATTATATTCTTAGAATATTATCACATACTGTAGTATGCAAAGTATAAATCATTATGTGATAATAATCTTCATTAATATTCAAGAAATTGAAAAAATGTAATCATTAATTACATAGAAGTTGGTTTTAGAGAACCAACTCCAAAAGACTCTCACTTTCACTAGAGACAACTATTAGAAACCTTCAATCCACTAGCTCTCATATGATTCTCATTCCTCTACTTAGATAGAGCATTCATCAAGTGGACCACTATGTTTTCCTTTTTTGATACTATATTCATTTAAAATTTACCTCATTGAGAAAAATCCCTCAATATATGAAACTTATGAAGTATATGAATTATCATTTGATATAGACTTATCTATTAATAAATAAATACCTCTATAATTTTATCATGGTAACCATGATAGGGTCTTAATTATTAAGCACCACATCAAGTAATTTTAAAAAAAATTGAATCTAAACTTCTTCCTTGTCTACATTATAAGATACAAATTCTTGGATTCCATTGTAGAATCAGAGAGAACTGGATACTTTGAACTCTTCCAGCTCATATCTCCTCTATTGAGATAAAATATACATCTTTAATGTGACTTCAGATCATTATGATATATTTAAAATCTATAATCTATATAACCCATGATGACTAGATCTCCATATCCTCCATACATCTAGAATATATCCTAAGTTTTGATCAGATACTTAAAGACATCCTTAATAGAAATCCAATGTTGTTAACCAGAATTATATTAATATATTTCTACCATAATCAAATCATAGGCAACATCAATCCTCATACATAACATGGAATACATGATATATCCTATCAAAAAATCATATGGTATATTACTCATTATATCTCTTTCCTATTATGTTTGAGGACACATCTTCATGGAAATATATATACCATGCGATTCTAAAACCAATCCCATGTTGGATTGTTCAACACTAAAACTATTTAGTATATGGTCAATTAATTTACTTTAACATAGTAAAATAAACCTATTATATATATATATATATCACACATGATCTTGATCCGTGGAATGTAGGCTACTTCACATAAGTCCTTCATAGAGATGCAATTTCTCAAATATTCCTTACCCTCATGTAGGGTTGGAATATCATTTCAAATTAATATTATTTCATAAAAAAATAATACTATGAAAATGACCATAATATCACTAAACTATTTGTAAATATATTTCTCACATTCATTCATAATGAAATCAAATTATTTTATAGATTAATCAAACTGAATTTTCCATGACCCGAATGATTTCATTAATCCATAAATGGATCTATATAACTTGAATACCTTTTTTTTGCATTGTATAGAGACACACACTATTCTAGTTGTGTCATGTATACATCTTCCTGAAGCTTCCCATTAGGGAAATAAATTTTAAATTCCATCTACCTAATCTCACACTCCTAGAAAGATACTATAGTAATAAATTTTTTATGGATTTAAACATGTCAACTGGAGAAAATTTTTATTCATAGTTTATGCCCTGAAAT
This sequence comes from Viscum album, assembly GCA_963277665.1. Taxonomy (NCBI): domain Eukaryota; kingdom Viridiplantae; phylum Streptophyta; class Magnoliopsida; order Santalales; family Viscaceae; genus Viscum; species Viscum album. Next base: position 309,121,519 of record OY728166.1, read on the forward strand.
TATTTAAACCATTTAATCACTAGTCATGGTTTACAGATACCAACTTGACCTTCCTTGTACATATTTATCTTAAATACCAATATTAACCCAATGGGTTTTACATATATTGGTGGATTAACCAAAACCCACAAATGGTTTTGGTACATGGGATCTATCTCACAATTCACGACTTCTTTCCATTTTGAAGTTTCTGAGATCTCCATTACCTACTTTTAATATAGAGGGTCATTATTGTCAACCAATAATGAATCACCATATTCTATGACTAGAAAAATGTATCATTATGGTTTTATAACCTTTATGATTCTCCTACGAAATACTTTTGTTTTGGGAATAACATATTCCATTGGGCTTGGTGGAATCTGTTCCTCTACGAACTCTTCTGTATCTTGATTATCAACTTTATAGAAGTCGATATTTCTCCCACTATACATTATGAAAATGTGTTACCACTCAAGGAATAAAGATTTACTAGAAACTAAACCCCTTTTATATGATATATCATATAGTTAGTATACCCTCATTTCCTTGGGGTAACCTATAAAGGTTAACTTAATACCCGAGGGTGATAGATTGTTTCTTGAGATAGCCTTAACAAGCACCTTTCACACCCATGAATGAGTTCGTGAAAAATGGGTTTATTTTTACTCCATAAATCAAGGGGAACACTTTTTTACTTTATTTGGTACTTGTTTTAGTATGTATAATGTTGTGTGCATAGTCAGGGTGGAGACTAAGTGGTAAAATTAGTAATACTATATCTAAATAACCAAGGTTCAATTCCTAGAAATCCCCTTATGGGGATTTATGATGCACTCAGTGACGCATGCACAATATGGGATGACAGTGATGTGGGCCCAATGATGCAGGCATGATGCGGGTAGGCAGTGATGAAAACATGTTGCAGGGATGGTGATACAGGGAGGATGATGCAGGCATGATGCTGCACTAGGCCTTTGGGATAGTAAAAATGTACATTTGGTCCATGTAATGGGATTCATGTCCTTTGAGACTTTGGGATTTCAATATAAAATAAATAATTTTAATGAGTGTGTTATCCCATTGGGGAGATATGGCCTACCTTTTTGGTCTGTGTGTGATGTGTGTGTATGTGTTTAATATAATTTTACCCCCAAGAACCTAATATATATATATATATATATATAATGTCTTTTGAAATGCATATCCCCAAAAGGATAATGGAATGATTGTGTGAATCATCATTGTACTTATTATGTCTAGTAAGGTATGGTTCATATTTTCACTAACACCATCCTATTATGGAGTATAAGGAGTGTGAGTTGAGATAAAATCCCATAATCCCATAGAAAATCAATAAAATTTTAGTTAAGATACTCACCACCTCGGTCTGATAAAAGTTCTTTAATATTCATACCAAGATTATTCCCTCATTATTCCTTGAACTCTTTGAACATATAAAAGGGTTAAAAATTATACCGAATAAATTAGATGTAGTCATACCTACTGAAGTCATTGGTAAAATTCATAAATAATGATAATCCATCTCTAGTTTCTTCTAAAAAAGGTCTGCACACATCAGTGTGTACCGATTTTAGAATCTATATTTCCCTTTCACCTTGAAAAAAAAATGGTAGCTTTTTCATCTTTCCTTATAAAAAATAATGACATATTTCAAGTGTTTTAAGAAAAAAATATTCTAAGTGACCATCTTGATAAATCTTCATCAAATTCTTCTTGTTTACATGACAAAGACGGTGATTCCACGACTAGATGTGAAATGAGTAGTGTGAATTTGATTTATTATCAAGTACCAATATTTTATTTTCATAATTTAATACATATAGAACATTATTAAAATATTCCATACCAAACATATATTATCTTTATAAAATATTCCACTCTTATTTCCAACACTGAAAATGAAACCATCCATGTTTAAAGAAGAAACAAAAATGATGTTATTTGTAACACTATGAACATAATAATAGTTCATTAAATCTAAAATCATTCTTGTTGGAAAAATTTAGTGGTATTCTATAATAGATAGAGAAACCATCCTCACTTTATTAGTAGCTAATAGATACACCTCTCCTCTGGAAACCATCTGAAATCTACTTGGTTCCTATATTTGGATACAAATGTGAGAACCAAATGCAATATATAATACAAAACTTGTAGACATGAAAATATTTCAAATGATAATGAATTAACTTGAATATTACCAATTATTATTTGGATGGATACATTTCCTCTTCTAGTGGCCATGCTTACCACATTCAAAACACATCGCGTTCTGCTCCTTTGATTTCTACTAGATCTTTTTTTATTGGAAGGATGGTGATATTGATACTTAAACTTGGAATGTGTATGTGAGCCCTTTATTATGTTATTTATTTTCTTATTTACTATAAGTACCATGATTTTTTCACGAACCATGTCTTTATTAACTTGTAAAATGAGAGTAAGAAGTTCCAAAATATTTTTCTCCCTATTGCTTATATTATAATTCACAATGAATCTGGAGAAGGTTTTAGGTAGGGAGGAAATAATAATATCCATGCATAAATCATCAAATATCTTAAACAATAAGATGTATAATAATTCTATGTAGGAATCATCTTGACTAAATGAGGCCCAGTTGGCACCGACTCTCCAATTTTTCACATGAATAGTGCATTGGAGATATCATATCTCTCTTGTCTCACCTTCTCATTATAAAGACTAAAAAGTGACAAATTATGTTATATGAATATATATCCTCATATTTATTTATAATATCACTATACAATGAGAATAACATAAAAATGGGTATCCATTATGTTTTCCATAGGTTTCAGGTTGAGAGATACATCCTCCTCACTAACCTCTTTCAAAAGTGACTCGGGAAGTGGGGTTCCCATCATGCATAATTTCTAATCATGGAATAGCATAATACGTAACTACCTATACCATTATACTACTAAAAAATTGGGTTTATCCAGTGTTATGGATTCAACAATGCTAGATAAAAGTGTTGTTAAAGACCCCCTTTATCAGTGTTAGAAAAAGTGCATTTAAAGGGGGTCTTTAACAATGCTAAAAAAGAACTGTTAAAGAGGGGACATTATCATTTCTTATAAAAAAGTGTTGATAAATGAGGGCATTTGTCATCATATATAAAAAAGCACCAATAGGGGTTATCATCACTTTTTTAGAAGTGTTGATATAGACCCCCCTTGTCAGTACATTTTTACTAGCACTGATAAAGGGTATATTTCAAAAAAAGCATTAAAAACAATATATTAATATATTAATATATTTATATTGATATAATAATAATATATATATTTTAAATATGTTTTAGATTAGGTAAATAAGAATTTACACTAAATATATAATATATTTAGTGAAAATGTCCAATAAAATAATTTAAAAAATATTTCTAATTAGTAATTTACAAATTACTACTGAGTAATATTAATTTAATATCAATTTGAAGATAAATAAAAAATCAAAAAATCAATAAAAGATCTAAAATAAGTTGAAAACATAACTTGAACTTCAAACAACCATAAATTTTGATTCAGGTGTCTATTTGGGCTCTACCACATATCAAATCAAGGTTTTTGATGATCTATACACTTTTTTTGGCCAGGGGGACCATGGTCACTTTTTTTACAAGGCCAAAAGAGGGCCCAAAGGCATGAAAAAAGAAGTTTTTAGTCGGGGTACTCCAATTGTATAACATTTGATGAATTTTTAGCCTCATTTAAGGAGGTCTTATTACCTTTTTTTAACAGAGACTAAATTTATTCCCAGGTATTACATTCATATTGATATTATGGTTTTAAAGTTTTATCATTTTTCATAATGTAGTTTTATTTATAATTAAATATATGCATATTTTATTATATTTACTCATAATAAATCACTTGTACAAATACATATATCAAAAAAATTACATTAAAATATATTTTTAAATATATAAAATAAATATTACTATTCATTTTATTTAAAGTAAAAAAATTATCCATTTTATTTACCGTGTAAAAATGAAATATTAATATGTATATATATATATATACAATTAATTTTTATATATAAACATCTGTATATCAATAATTAACAAATATTTATGTATATATATAATCTAATATACATAAATAAATATATATTCTAAAATGTATTTAAAATAATATCTAACCATTTTTTAAATTATAAAAATATACTTATAACGCTAATATATACATATATGTATGTTTTAATAAAATAATATATATTTATATTATATTATAGTATATGTAAATGAGTATAATATATAATATTTTTAGCTAAATATAAGTAAATATATATCACTCACACATATATATTTTATAAATGTATTTAAAAATAATTATATAAATATATGAATAAAAAATATATATGTAAATAAATAAATAAATAAATAAATAAATATATATATATATAAATATCATTAAAATGACAACAAAACAACATGGTATAGTAGTAAAGGTGTTCCATCTTTGAAGGAGAGGTGCATGGTTCAAATCTCTGTAGGTGCGCATGATGCTATAAATTTGAAAAGAAATAATAAAAGGGGTGGTGGGGTGAAAATTATAGATAAAGGGGGGATAACACTATTAAAGGCATCATGGATGCTCTGATAAAGGGGTCGGGACCATGGTTGTTTGAAAACAATATAAATTTACCCCCTTAAATGGCATTGTCTTTATCAATACTAAAAAATCACTGTTAAATCCCCCATTTAACAGTGCTAAAAAAGTGTTGTTAAAGGGGCCCCTTAATAGGGATTTTTAGCACTGATAAAAGTCTAGAGATTTTAACCATGATTTAGTATTCATCGCTTTTTTAGCATTGATAAAGGCCTATTCTAGCACTGTTAAAGGCCCCTTTTGTAATAGTATTTCAAGAAATTCATGTTGGTGATAAGGTTATCCATATCTACTATGTATCATAGTGATATAGTTTAAGTTTTGTGGTTTTTTATTTCTATAAAATTCAAGAGAATATTATTAGTACTTCCTTGATTACAAAATTAGATTAATAAATTTAAATTTTTATTAATCTCACATTAATTTTTTGAAACCTAATATCCCTTTACATTAGTTTCAAAATATATTATTGTATCGATATTAAAGTGTAAAGGAACTATATTCCACTTCTCATGACCTAGATTGGGTCCAGAAAAATTAATTGAAGGTTTTAGGTAGGAATAACTCACCAACTATATTAACTCACAGTTCCTTGATCTGTTGAGTGGAATCCCCAATCCTAAAATACTTGATAAATATTTCCTCAACCATTTCCTCTTAGTTACACCATGTAATACTTGGAAAGTCAACCCTTTATGTGAACCAAGTTAATTCAACCCAAAACTCCAAGCTAAAATTTACTCAACAATTGAAAACACCCCAACCTAGGATGATCAAGTAATTTGAACTATGAGTTTGACTCTATCTTTAGTAATGTAAGGCTATAACAACATAATATTTTAGTTGTGGTATTTTTATCCTTATGAATAAAAATTGAATTTTTTATTATCACATGTGTTTCTAATATTAAGTGAATTTTAAGTGATTAATCATTTCAAATAAAATTTACACATAATCATGTATTATTTTATTCCATCTTCAATTCTTGTTAATTAATTTATTAAGTGATCACATTACATCTAAAACCATCAATAATAAACTATGAAGCTAATAGAAATAAAATATAAATGCAATGATAGCAATATTATCTAATGGTTAGTTTATCTAGAATATGATAAACTAACACAAAACCTTGGGTAAAAACACCTTGAATCATAGATTCATTCATGTTGTATAATTCATTATTAGATCCCATGTTCTTCCTTGATTAGTTTTACCTTGACTCTAGGACTTAGACCACCTTTTCTAATTTGATAGATTCTTCCTTATATAATATTTTACTCATATACAGGTGAGGGGATATAATGGATTGGATAATGGGGTTTACATAAAAGAAACCACATGCACAAAAACCTTTACATAATAAAGAGGAGGGGTGGACATGAAGACCATCATTTTAATTTAAATATAATAATAAATTAAATGGAAACCAATCACATAAATAGGTCTGGTCTAATCTCATAATCATCCACACAACATGAGATGAACCATACATTTACAATCTAGTTATTAATTATTTTGATTCATTCTTTAATTAATATAAAATATCACAAATCAATCCAATTTATATAATTTTTCTTAATTCCATCCAAGAATCCTTGAATTACCCTCATCCATAATTTTAAACAAAATAAATTAATTTTATTTAAAATTAATAATGTACACAAGTCTTCTTGGAGGAAATTATATGTACTTTCATAAACTACCTGGCACAATCCTTATGATTATGAATAACCTTGGAATCCAAAATACATTTTATGATAGGTAATTACATGGAGTATACCTTAAAATAAATAACACATGGAACACATGTGAATTAAACTACATGTGATGATCTTGATGCACACAAAGTACATGATAAGTAATGACTATACATAACCTGTAGTTTTCAAATTTAATATAAAAATTAATTCAACATATAATTAATAATACTATGAAATTTCATATGATCTCAAATAAATTACATATGGAATACATGTGAATATAATTAATTATATAATTAATTATTCTCTCTATGTCAAATTAAGTACACTATTTAGAGTAGAATACATGGTGTGTACTAATTTACACAGCCTGTAATCTCTTCTGCTTGTGTTTGCAACACAGACCTAGTGACTAAGTGTGTTTCATGTCATATACATGTTGGTGTTACATAGTCTGTGACCTTCTTACATGATGTGTGGCCTTAGAGTTGTATGATTTTTCATTCCCTATGTCGGTGAATAGATACATGACACTCTTGGACCCTTGTATTCTCCATCATAAATAAATGAGAACTATATGCCATGTACATAGGTTACACAACTCGTGGTTATTCAAAATGTATGCCACTATAATATTAATCTACATGATGATCTACTTTTATCATAATACTAATTTGATTTTATCAGACTGATCCAATATCGATGTGAGATACAAATGAGTAACACAGGTAAAAAACATTTATTTTGGGTTACATGTCGTCTATTCTTGTGTTATTCCTCCAGAACCTATGGCATCTCCATATGGATTTTTTCGATGTTTATTTGTTTTAATTTAACCCTTTTTTGGTTATGTGAGTTAAAACAAAGAAATGGATGAGAAAAAAATGTTTGAATTTTAATAATGAATAGTTATAAAGTAAAAGAAACCATAAACACATACCATTCAATAAATTATTAGTAAATAATTATAAATTAACCATATGACCACTCAGATAAAACTTATAGGTTCTGAGCACAACAAAATCACCTATTTAGCATGGAAAACTTTGATTTTAGTCTTATTTTAATAATAAAATAAAGATATACATAATAAATTACATTGTGAATGATGATTTTCATAGATTACTTTACTTGATTAAATTCTAGAACTAGAAGAGGAGGATCTTCACATGAAATTTATAATTAATCTATAAGAATATCAATAATTACCCTAACTTGTAATTATTTCTTCTTTGATGATTTGATGGACTCTATCTCATCATACCATCATTGTTTTACAGGTTCCACATTTATAATACCTCTATTGGTGATCCACATATGCACCACAATATTTGAAAATTTCTATAGGATCATTGGGTGCTAGCACAATCGATCCCAAATGCTTGTGTTGTTCATGGTTGATTGCAGTAGAATTCTCTTTGAGAAAGATGAATTCTTTGTGTTCTCTTAGTGTCTTGAGAGAATAGGAGGAGAGATAACACTATAGATCTCTAAAAATCTCTCTACATATTGAGATAACTTCTTTCTATCCATTTTTGACAATGAGTGTGTATATGGAAAGTGATATAATTCAATATTTATTATTGTGGATTTAGGGTTAGAAATATTCGCATATGACCCTTTCCAATTGTATAACTCTTATTTAAACCCATGTCTAATAATAATAATAATAATAATATTATTATTATTATTCACTTTACATGTGCATCACTTAGGAATATATAAATAAATATCATTTACATCACTTCCAATTGGACCATTAAGCTCGGTATGCATATCCTCCTTAGTATTTACCAAACCATGAATATTGACTCTTTATTTAATAAATAAATACCACTATATTATTCTTCAATAAATATAATAAATATTATATTTACTGATACTTTCAAATAAATATTTATTATTATCATTTAACTCACTTATTCTCCTGAATAACTTTTTATTAAATCTTGGTGATCAATCAAACCTGGATAATTATTAAACCGCAAAGGGGTAATAATATTTATTTTGACTTGTTAAATTTAACATATAATTTAAATATTATTCTAGATACACTTATTTCACATCCCTCTAGGAATATTTATGAGTGGAAATATGAAGAGATTCCTAAAGCCCCAAGTTAGCATATAGCAACATGTAAAGACACACATAGAGACATAAATTAATTTTTAAATGACATAAAACCTGTTATGAACACTTACTGCATGATATAATCCATTTATCATGATATATCTAGTAAAGACGGTTTCATACCAATTTCATCAACCTATGTTCTAGATGTTTCTTTCTTTTAACTTCTAGAAATGAATATGCCCACAGAACACAATGCCCATGGATTTATCTAGGAAGTTATATTCTCTTAAAAGGGATTGAGATATAAATTTTAATTAATAAATTTAAGGTTTAAATCCTTTCTTGAATTGTTAATTAATGTAATATCACTCATGATACACCTAATGTATCTTAATTCACCGCGAGTATATTTCATCATGGTTTTTTTCAATACATCAAATTACGTCACTTAGGAAATTAATTAATGATAATATTAAAGTCAAAGTATCAATACACACATCTATAGATAGGAACATCCAATAACACATAAAATGTGAATTTTTAATTAGAGGGACTTAATCTCATAATATTCTACCAGGGAAATTACCAATAGATCACACCATGAGAGAGTGACACAATATCCTATGAGTCTCCACCTCTGATATTATGTATCATTTGTGTCCTCTAAAATGATATCATCTAGCTATATACCAAATATTCAAGAATACTATCATGGAACCTTCAATTTCTCATCATAGTGGGGAAGTACTATGACCTTTCAGTTCAACATATATTCTTAGGACATTATCACACACTTTTTCATACATAGGAACAATCATGATATGATAAGAATATTTATTAATATTTAAGATAATTAAATCATATAATCATAAAGTATATATATGTTAGTTATAGGGAACCAAATCCAACACCTTCCTCCCATAGTTTTCTTTGGTTTTGTTTATAAATATCCCTATCTAAGTTCTCATGATTATTTAATGTAATTTTTATTTAATTTCCTTATATTTTTAAAACTATTAATTTATAAATTATTTCTTTTTAAAATGATGTCAAAATTGAAACGATATTTCTTATTATTTTATATGAAACTCTCTAATTCTATTATAAAATGTTTTTCATTTATGTCAATATCCATAAATGTTTCTTGTGTTTCAAAAGGGATGTGTTTTAACAAAATCATCTACTATAATTATCTGGATGGTTCATTTTTATTCCTTTTAATGATTCTTATGAAACCAATTTCATTCTCACTGCTTAATTTTTCTATAATGAAACTATGAATGTTTTTATATTCATGTGGTAAAAATATGAATGGTTTTCCATTACATGATAAGTGAGACTAGAAATATATATCCCTCAAATGCATTGGGTAAACCTTTATATATTATGATATTAAATATAATAGACTAGAGAGTGAACCCAATCCATTATGTTTATGGGAATGGAAAGTGAACCCAATCCATTATGTTATGAGACTCTTTCAACTATGTGATGATGGTATTGGAAATGATCCTTGATACAAGAAGTTATTTTATATTATTATATTTATGCAACATTTTTATGTTTTTTCATATTCTTATATTAGGTTTTAATGGATCCTAATCATTAACTCATTTTCCACACTCTTATGCTGTGTTTATTATGTTATTACAAAAATCCATATGTTATGATTCATGATTTATAATACTTGTGTTATTTCATATAAATTATTTATTATATGTTCATGTACCATAATTATGTTTTCATAAACCACATGTTTATCTTATTCTCATTTATATTCTCTGATTGATATCTCTTATGTATACCCTTATTAAGCATCTAATCTCACCCTTTTTTATGTTTTCATTCCCCAAGTAATGAAGAAGAGTATTATTTATGTTGTGTCTAAAAGGGTATCATGTTTGAAGATTATTTCTGAAAAAATTTGAAGAATGTTTATAAAATAATTTATTCATATATCTAATATCTAAATAAACTAAATATACAGGTTATAGGGTGTGATTTATTTTTATATATAATTAATATTAATGTAAAAAATATGTAATATGTAATTATGTTATGGTTGAATCATCTCATTTCATATCATATAGGGGTTTATTTATTTTTTGGGATTAGGTTATAAATAATATGAGGATAAAATATAAAGCAACCTAGGTTGTACAAAAAGTGTTATAGGATGAAACAAGAGTGTAATAAGTTGAACATAATTTGTTATAGGCTAAAATCAAGGTTTCATAATTTAGGACATCTTAAGATTTATTTTCTTTATCATATGCATTCTTACTTTGGTAATTATTTCGTTTTTCATTTAATCTATGGATAGAGCCCAGAGGAACCAAGTGAACAAGTGTGATGGATAATGTAATGATTGTACCATTGAGAAACCAAATAGGATGGGAGATGGTGTAAAAACTCCCATGGTAATGTTCATCAGACTTTCTCAATATATAAATAATAATAAAAAACTTGTTGAACTCCCAAACACCAAACATAAGGAAAAACTCTCTATTGAGTCCTTCATGTTACAATATCTACCCTTCTTTAGTGGGTATTATAATTCACTAATTTCCAAGCAATTTATAAAAAACGTAAATAATATTTTCTATTATACAATGGATGGATCATGAAAATATTGTTTTATATTTTTATCATATATAAGGTGAAGCTAATCAATGGTTTACACTTATTATGTAAGGACCCGACCCCAGTTTCCTAGAGCTGGTGCCTTATTTTATTACATTGGCATATAAAAAATTAATATGCATCCAGAAGGACCAATTAGTTTAGTAGCTTTTGGAAACAAGATACACAAATAATTTCAACATTACATCTTGAAAAAAAACAACACTAATTTATTCCATTAGAAATATCCATGCCTTTTAGATTATGCTTGCAAGTCATTCATAATTTACTTCTTCTTATCCTAGGAAAATGAAACATACGAAAGGGGTGAGATCAAACACTTAGTAAGAGTAATAAAAACAGTAGAATATAACAAAAACATTAGATATGGTGAATAATTTAAAACACATGCCTTTAAAAATAAACTTGAACATAATATGGTAGGAATATGAGTTGATTAAATATTTATATAATATAACATAATCATGGGTATTCTAATAGTTTAATAACCACATGAAATTTCAATTAATAGCTTCATAATGAGGGAAGTGAATATTCCGAACATTCCGAAACATATTGTCAAGGCCTCAGCCAAGAAATATAAAAATGATTAAGGCCGTGACCAAAACTATATCTCAAATTGGGTAAGGCCTCAGCCAAGTCCATGTATATTTGTATCATGAGACCTACCGGTTCATCGAGGGTCTATAGCGAGACCCACACATCACATAATAAGTCCAATTCATTCCTCATACGAGCAGAGATAAACATAAACCACATATACATTCATATTGAAACTAACATATGAAATGTAACTAACTTTCCCCAATCATTAAACATAAACACTAACCATTTAGAGTAATATGGTGAATGGTTTCAAGAAAGAACACCCATAGTCAAACTAATCATAAACAATTCAAAAAAATATTGTATATGATATCATAAAATATTAGTCCCATTTATACATAAGAATCAATAAGAGTGTTGAAACAAATGAAAATACTCTTATTAAATCATCAAGTAATTATTTAGATAAATAATCTTTTACTTTGAAAAGAAAAGTTATTTTGGGAAAATATTTTTATAAAACCAGAAGTTAAATAATATATTTTTTTCATAATAAAGTTAGTGTTTTTAAAAAATAATGGTTTCTTAAAATAGATTATATAGTGCCCTTAAAAATAGGTAAGAATTTGAGAAATTCCCTTAAACCGAGCTTTTTTTTTGGAAATAATTTTGAAAGTTACTTTTAAAATGTGTAAATCTCCATAAATAAGTAAGGATTATAGTTGGTAAATATATATAGAACACTCAAACATAATTTATTAGGATTAAATAATAATACATATGAAATTCATTTAGGTAATTAGACAATAAAAGTAACCCGAATGAAAATGGAGGTTAGGGTGAAAAACCCTTACCTTAAGTCCGAATGTGTTCCACTATTTAACTTAAGGTCCTGGAATATGAAATTAGGATTATTAATAACTTATTTAATAACCTATTATTCATGTATTTATTTTATCATAATTCGTTTTTGTTCATTTACTCCCTTATTTATAAGTTATTATATTGAATTTTGTCATTCCAGAGTATTTGTTTTCTTGACTGAATGGCCTGAAGGCCATATTTTTTATTTATTTTTTGATAAAACCCCTTTCAAGGGATGAGGGGGAACCCTTAAAAGGCCCGTAGGATTAGGATTTACATTTCCCGTAGGCTTTGAGACATTACATGACCCGTAGGTCTTAAGGAAATCATACAGACTATGACTACATGAAACTGCTCCTCCCCAACATCTGCATCATGATCAGCTCTCTACCTTTGCATGACTGTTCAACTATAATGTCCATGTGCAGGGGTGCACAGGAGTGGTACTTATGGAAAATTCCATACCCTCTCATTCTTCCAAAGTCCGTTTAGCCCTGCTTTGGTGGATGTGCCCTGCTCTTTCCTCCTTTGGAGTGGTTCCTTGTAGAATCTGTCTGTGCAACTGCAAATCAGGCGGCCATAAGGGCCTTGAGGTGGCCTGAAAGCCTTACTGACCTGAAGTTCTTGGGTGTCCCAAATTCCTTAAGGACTCCAAGCCTAAACCGGTGGCCCAAGGTGAATAGTTCCGACTATTAAAGTTCCAAACAGTAACTGCTATAGTACCTGCTATAGTACATGCTACAGCACCTGCTACAGTACCTACTATGGTACTACTACAGTACCACCAAAATTATACCTCCTCCTGGTTTTGAACCTAGGTCTCATGGATGAACATAGAGAGACCTCACCAACTGGGCTGAGGCTCATGTGCAGAGTGTTCGTTTTCTTTATTTTCATAATCGGTTCACTTGTTCTTAAGTAATGGAGTTCATGTGGAAAGGATGTAAATCTCAAGAATTGAAATTAAATATTATTTATGAACATAAAGAAGTGTTAATGGTCATTTATATCATTTGGTTATATGGAAAGAAGATGAATCATTAGATTAAATATTTATGACATTAACTTAGATTATTTTAGTGGTATTTTGATTATTAGGAACTACTTTGGTAATAAGATTTAATAATATGTATGTATAATGGATATTGAATATTAATTAGGTTATAATAAATATATTATAATCTATTTAAAACATAAAAATGGTTTCATGACCAATTATGATGTAGAAATTGAAGAAAAAAACTTCATCATCCACGAAGGTTATAAATTGGAACCTCATGGATGTTGATTTCATTTATAAAATAAAAGAGAGTGAGAGCAAGGATATTGATGATGGTTCTTACATTAACATGATATAATTCCAGTATATATATGATACTGGATCTATCATGGTCATTTGGATAGAGGAGGTGAGGAGAGGATAACAAAAAAAGATAAATTGAAATGAAACTAAATGAAAAAGAAAGGCACTTTACCTCTTGAAATAATCTCTTTGAGAACCTCCTTAAGTGAAAGTATTTTGGTCTTTTGGAAATAAAAAGAGATTATTGGATGTGGGGAGTGACTAAGTAAGGGTATTTGGGTAGAAATTTTAGGATCTTCAAGGTTTATAGGAGTGAGGAGAAGAGGGAGTGAGGGGGGTTTTTATAGTGGAGGAGAGGAGGGTTTTCATAATATTTAATCATTAGTTTATTAATTTTCCTACAGACTAGAAATAGTTATGATTACATGACCAATAACAGTATTAAATGAATTTTAGTTCTAACCAAGTGGTCTTACATCACTTATGATGTCATAAATAATGTATTTAACTGATAATTTGTATATACAATATTTTACCGTATTTCACTATTCATAAAAAATTTGAGTATTTTAGAAAAATACCAAAAATTCACCCTAACCATTTTTTGATGAGTAGAATCAAAATATGAAGTCCATTTTTAATTTTTTTTTCTGAATATGATTAATTTAATATTTAATTAAAATCACAATTTATTCTAAAAAAACAGTTTTAAAACATTTATTTACTTATTCCAAAACATAGGTATATCATACTTCCACTTGAATATTATTTATATACTACCATCGGTAAGGTTACTATTCATTAGGTTATATCACCATTCATAAGGGTATGTTACTATTCATAAGGGTGGGATACTATTCACCAAAAATTAAGTTTTTCTTATTGGACTCCAAATAACTTATTTATCATAACCGTATATGTTGGATTTTCAAAATTCACATCACAGAAGTGACAAAATTATTTTTAAAGGTAACATAACACTGATTAGTTTATTATTTTGTGATTTAATGTGATTATGACATACTTATATGAAAGTAATTTCCATTGAAAAAAATATTAGGTCGTTACATTCTCCCCTCACAAAAATTTTGTCCTCAAAATTCACAAAATGTTACTTAAAAAGATTTAGGGATGTCTTTAACACAAGATCCTTAGGATCCCATGATGCTTCCTTCATCTTATGTTTCCTCCAAAGAAACATTACCGGAAGATTCATCCGATTTCTCAATACTTGTTCTCTGGTATTAAGAATCTTGACAGGCTCTTCACAATAAGACAGATCGGGCTCAAGTTCTATTTATTCTTAGGTGAGTACATGTGTTGGGTCTGGAATGTATTTCCTCCACATTGATACGTGAAACACATTGTGAACTTTGGATAGACTTGGCATAATTTCCAAACAGTAAGCTACAGTTCCAATTCGGTCCAGAATTTCAAAAGGTCCGATGTACCTATGACTTAATTTTCCCTTCTTACCAAATCATATAATACCATTCCATGGAGATACCATTAAGAAAATGTGATATCCTTATTGAAATTATAAATCCTTCCTTAACTTATCAACATTGCTCTTTTACCTACTTTGAGCTATTTTGATACAGGTTTGGATAATCTTCACCTTTTCCATTGTTTCCTCAACAAGTTCTGGTCCATTAAGCTTTATTTTACCTATATCATCCCAACAAGTTGGTGTACGATATATCTTTCCATATAACGCTTCATATGGCGCCATATAAATACTTGAATGAAATCTATTGTTATAGTAAAATTATATGAGAGGTAAATAATGATCCAACGTACCTTGAAGGTCAAGTGAAGAAGACCTCTACATGTCTTCCAAAGTTTGAATAGTTCATTCTGATTGTCCATTAGTTTGTGGGTGGTAGGAAGTGCTCAAAAAAAGATCAGTATCTAGGGAATTCTAAAGACTTTTCCAAAATTTTGATGTAAAATGAGGATCACGATTAGAAAAAATTGATAATGTTATACCATTAAGTCTTACAAATTCAGTAATATATAGTCTTGCTAAATGTTCAAGTGGAAAATCTTCCCTTATAGCAAGAGAATGTGCTGATTTTGTAAGACGATCAACAATGACCCATATCACATCATTCTTTCTTGGAGTTTTTAGTATCCACATGGCAAAGTCCATTGTAATATCATCCCATTTCCACATAGAAATAGGAAGGGGTTTCATGACTCCTCCAAGATTTTGTCATCCAGCCTTCACCTATTGACAAACCAAACATCTAAACACATAATCATCAATCTCCCTCTTCATATTTTCCCACACAAAATGTTCCTTTAGATCTTTATAAATCATTGTTCTACTAGGGTGTATAGATAAATTAGAGCTATGAGAATCATCCAATAGTTCCCTCTTTATCTCAGGAATAGTGGGAACACAAAGCCTCTTTCTGAATTTCAAAATGCCACCTTCATATACGATTTCAATTAACTTCCCATCATTTACATCTTTAATTTTCTCTTGAAACTCCCCATCATAGCCTAAGAAATTTTTATCCTTTTCAGTAAAGAAGGTTTGGTAACCATTTGAAAAAGTAGTGATTTGTTACCTTCCATGATAATTCCCATATATATATTTACTAGATCTATGAACTCAGGATCCCTTTCATCTCCCGTCTTGTTCATAATTCTGTGGTCCTTTCTACTCAAAGCATATGGCACCTTATTTTCCGTCCTCAGGTGGTAGTGCATTGTGCAATCATAATACTTTAGTAGCTCAATCCATCTCCTTTGTATCATGTTGATTTATTTCTGTTATAAGAGATATTTAAATCACTTATGATCTATATATATCTTACATTTTTCACTATAGAGGTAATATATCCAAATCTTAAGAGAAACAATTACCACTACTAACTCAAGATCATGAGTTGTATAGTTTTGTTCATGAGTTTTTAGCTGCCTAGATGCATAGGCAATCACTCTAACATTCTTCATAAGGACACAACCAAGTCCTTTCTTTGATGCATCACTATATATTACAAATCCATCATTCCCAGATGGTAGAGTCATGATTGGATCATTTACTAATATTATCTTCAATTATTTAAAATAGTCTTCAAATTCCTTTTTCTATATTAATTTAACACTTTTTCATGTGATATTGGTCATTAGGTTGGCTAAACCGGAAAATTTCTAAATAAAACATCGATAATAACCTGCTAAATCAATAAAAATACATACCTCAATTATGTTCGTTGGAGTAGGCCATTCTTGAACATCATTTTTATTTGTAGGATCAAAAAATATTCCATATTTAGAGACAATGTGGCCCATAAAGGAAACTTATTGGAGCCAAATTTCATAGTTCCAGAACTTCCCATATTATTCATTTCTTCTAAGAGTCTTCAAAATAGAGTGCAAGTGGTTTTCAGGATCTTCATATCTTTTAGAGTATACCAAGATATCATCAACAAACACCACCACAAATTCAACAAGATATTCCATTAAAACTATATTCATTAGAACCATAAAGACAAACAGTGCATTATTTATTCCAAAATTCATTAATGTAAACTCATAATGCCCGTACCTAGTTCAGAATGCTATTTTTGGAATGTATTCCTTCTTCACAAGCAATTGATGATATCCAAATCGAAGATGAATCTTTGAAAAATATTGGGCTCTATGAAGTTGATCAAATAAATTGTCAATATGAGGTAGGGGATACTTGTTCTTTATTCTTATAGCATTGATCTCCCTGTAGTCAATGCACAACCTCATAGACCCATCTTTCTTCTTAACGAAAAGAATAGGGGATCCCCATAAAGAAACACTAGGGAGAATAAATCGTTTTTCACTCATTTTCTCTAGTTGTTTCTTTAGTTACACTAAATCCACAATGTCTATTCTATAATAGGTCTTTGATATAGTCCTTGAACCTGGAATTAAGTTAGTGGAAAACTCAATTTTTTGCTCTGGAGGATGTCCAGGTAAATCCTTTGGAAGTACATCAATATATTCTTGCACAATAGATACATCTTCTATTTGAACATTATTTTCCTCAAAAATAGTTATTGCATTCCCTTCCTCCCCAATACTTTAATTCAGTAGAGCTACTAGGGGTGGATCTAGATGAGAATCATATGACAAGTTTTTTTCTCTAAAGATAAGGGATTCTACACCATTCTAAATTTTTTTTACTTCCTTCCTCTTGCAATAGATCTTCACATCATAATTTGATAGCCAATTCATAATGAGAAATATATCAAAGTCAATCATTGGTATGATGATAAGGTTAGCAACTAAATCACGTTTATGTGTCATGAGGGGGACTGATCGAAATGACTTTGTTGCAATGATACATCCACTAGAAGTTTTGACTAATAACTCCTTTATTAAATCAAATTGGAAATGTCTACTTTTCTTGTAAAACTAAGATGATATAAATGAATGCGAAGATCCTGAATCAAATAAAGAATTGTCTAAGTTTGATGAAATGATTAATTTACCTTCCACCACTTCATTAGGAACTTCAACCTCTGCATTTGTGACTGTATAAGCTTGCCCCTGCTCCCTTGGCCTTTTCTGTAGCATGTTTCATTGACAATTTGGACAATAATTAAGATAGTGTCTGATCTCCTGAAAATTATAGCATTGAATATTAATAGCTTATTTATTCCCCTTATAATCACCAGTAATATGGCTTCTTCTCTCTCCATATTTTTAGCATACTCCTTTTCCTTTTAAGAAGGTACCAGTGTGTTTCCTTCCACAATTGTCAAAAGGTGTAAACTCAACTCCTCAATTCTTCCCTATTTCCTTATTTCCTTTTCCAGAGTTTTGATCAACCCTCTTATTTTCTTGATTTCCATTAAATTACTAAGACTTAGAGAATTCCTTGTCTTGATAGCACATGAAACTAAATCTTCATATTATAAGAAACATTGGAATACCAATACCCACCAGATTAAGGACTTTAGGCCATCAAAGAATAAATCAATCTTCCTCCTCTGGTTTTGTATGTAGTCTAAAACATGCCTTTCTAACCTTGTGAAGTTAGATTCATACATTGCAACATTCTCATCCTCCTTTTACCTCAAATTCAAAAATCACCTTTCCATATCTGCCTGTTGTTCACAAGGGAAGTATTTCTCTAGGAATATTTCCTTAAAGTCCCTCCATTCCATCTCTTTTATCTCTTCCCCCTAATTTGTGATTTGGATTAATGACCACCACTAATCTGCATCTCCTAATATATGATAAACTTCCATGACAAACTTCTCTCTTTTGTTACATCCCAATGGGAGAAATATATTTTCTAGTGAAATTATCCTCTATTCAACAACCCATTGAATTATGGAGGTTGTTGTTGCATAAGTATATCTAACAAATCTCATACATGTGGTGGATTCAGATGCTCCATATGGGTAAGATTATTGTTCATAACCTGAGTAAGTTGTCTCAGTAGAGTTATAAGCTTCTTAGCACTAGTGAGATCACCAGAGACAACATCATTATCTTGCGTTGGAGGGCTGTCCCTACATGGGATATGCGTGTTCATGAGATTTCCATTTCTTCCACTAGGATCCATTTCTTGATAATTTCATACACTAGATTAGGTTATGAATCATAATGTATAATATTAAGTTAACAAAATACTTATCATAAATTGAAATCCTACGCTTGGATAATAGAATAATAAAAAAATGGTTTCTTTGAGAAACAATTTACATTTAAATCCTTCATAATTACTTGTAAAGAAAATGTGAATTATCCTAAGCATATTACCTAGGAGTTTCAATACCAATTGTGCAGAAAGGCCCATTTTTGTGTACCAGGATACCCCGGGTCAAGCCTGAAACTCCTTGTCGGAGCTTTCACTCCTAGGTTAATCTATGACAGAGCCACATCTACCTGTTTGTATCAAGTCAGGGATGTATTTTCTAGAAATATCTATATAAAATATTCCTTCCCAAAATACCATTATGTTCTTGTATGCTTATACTCAAAGTCTGTCTTAGGGATTTGTTTCTTAATTTATGTTTTCTGAATCTAGTTTCCAGGTTTTCTACTAAACTTCCATTGATACCAACTGTAAGGACCCGAACCTAGTTTCCCAAAGATGGTGCCTTATTTTATTACATTGACATATAAAAAAGGAATATGAATCTGGAAGTACCAATTAGTTTATTAGATTTTGTAAAAAAGATACATAAATAAGTTCAACATTACATCTTGAAAGAAAAAAACACCAATTTATTCCATTAGAAACATCCATGCATCCTAGATTATGCTTGCAAATCATTCATAATTTACTTCTTCATATCCTGAGAAAATGAAACATAAGAAAGGGGTGAGCTCAAATTCTGAGTAAGAGTAAGAAAGATAGTATAAGATAACATAAACATTAGAGATGGTGAATAATTGAAAACACATTCCATTAAAAATAAACTTGAACATAATATGTCAGGAACATGAGTTGAGTAAATATTTCCATAATATAACATAATCATGGGTATTTTACTAGTCGAATAACCACATGAACTTTCAATTACTAACTTCATAATGAGAGAAGTTAATATACTGGCCATTTTAAAACATATTTTCAAAGCCTCAGCCAAGACGTCTAAAAATGATTAAGTCATTGGCCAAAACCATATCTCAAATCGGGCAAGGCCTTGGCCAAGTCCACATCTATTTGTATCATGAGACCTACTGATGAATCGAGGGGATATAGCAGGCCCCACCCATCACATAATAAGTCTAATTAATTCCTCATATGATCAGGGATAAACATAAACAACATATACATTCATATTGAAACAAATATATTAAATGTAACTAACTTTCCCAAATCATTAATCATAAGCACCAACTATTTCGAGTAATATGGTCAATGGTTTCAAGAAAGCACATCCATAATTAAACTAATCATAAACCATTAAACAAAAATTTTATATGATATCATAAAATATTAGTCCCAATTGTACATAATAACCAATAAGAGTGTTGAAACAAATTAAAATATTCTTATTAAATTATTGAGTAATTCTTGAGATAAATACTCATTTACTTTGAAAAGAAGAGTTATTTTGGAAAAATATTTTTCTAAAACCAGAAGTGAAATAATATAGTTTTTTCATAATAAAATGAGTGTTTTTAGAAAATAATGGTTACTTAAAACAGATTATATAGTGCCCTTGAAAATAGGTAAGATTTTGAGAAATTCCCTTGAATCGGGCTTGTATTTAAGAAATAATTTTGAATGCTCCTTTTAAAACATGTAACTCTTCATCAAATAAAGAAGGACTATGGTTGCTAAACATATATATAAAACTCTATCATAATTTATAAGGAGTAAATAATAATACATAAGAAATTAATTGAGGTAATTAGATAATAAAAGTAACCTGAATGAAAATGGAGGTTCGGTTTAAAAAACCCTTACCTTAAGTCCAAATGTGTTCCGCTATTGAAATTAAGTTACTAGAATATGAAATTAGAATTATTAATAACTTATTTTAGAACCTATTAGACATTTATTTAGTTCATAATAATTTTTTTAGTTCATTTATTCCCTTATTGATAAGTTATTTTATTGAATTTTGTCGTTCTGAAGTGTTCATTTTCTTTATTTTCATAATAGGTTCACTTGTTCTTAAGTAATAGAGTTCATGTGGAATGGATGTAAATATCCAGAATTGAAATTAAATATTATTTACGATCATATATAATTTTTAATGGTCATTTATATCATTTATTTACATGTAATGTTGATGAATTATTAGACGAAATATTTATGACATTCACTTAGATTATTTTAGCGGTATTTTGATTATTAGGATCTAGTTTGGTCATACAATTTAATAATATGTATGTATACTGGTTCATGAATATTAATTAGGTTATAATAAAAATATTATAGTCTGGTTCAACCATAAAAATGGTTTCATTATGAGTAATGAAGGATAAATTAAAGAACAAAACTTCATCGTCCACAAAGGTTATAAATTGGAACCTCATGGATGTTTATTTCATTTATAAAATAAAAGAGAGAAAGAGAGAGAGTAAGGATATTGATGATGGTTATTCCATTAAAATGATATAATTGCAGTATATAGATGATACTGGATATATCATGGTCATTTTGATATAGTAGGTGAGGAGAGGATAACAAAAGAAGACAAATTGAAATGAAATTAAATGAAAAAGAAAGGTGCTTTACCTCTTGAAATAATCTCTATGAGAACCTTTTTAAGAGAAGGTATTTTTGTCTTTTTGAAAGACCAATAGATTATTGGACATGGGGAGTGACTAAGTAAGGGTATTTGGGAATAAATTTTAGGATATTAAAGGCTTAGAGGAGTGAAGAGAAGAGGGAGTGAGTGGGGTTTTTATAGTGGAGGAGAGGAGGGTTTTCTTAATTTTTTAATAATTAGTTTATTAATTTCCCTCAAGACTAGAAATAGTGATGATTACATGACCAATAATAGTAATAAATTCACTTTAGTTCGAACCAAGTGGGCTTAAATTACTTATGATGTCATAAATAGTGTATTTAATTGATAATTTGTATATACAGTATTTTACTATATTTCACTATTCATAAAAATTTTGAGTATTTCAGAAAAATACCAAAAATTCACCCGAACCATTTTTCAACATTTTGTATCCAAAAATGAACTCCATTTTTCAAAAATAAATTTCAAAATATTATTAATTTAGTATTTAATTAAAATCATAATATATTCTAAAAAATAGTTTAAAACATTTATTTACTTATTCCAAAACATAGGTATATCATAATTCTACTTGAATATTATTTATATAATATCATAGGTAAGGTTTCTATTCATTAAGGTATAGCAATATTCATAAGTCTATGTTACAATTCATAAGGTTAGTTTACTATTCACCAAAAATTATGTTTTTCTTATCGGACTCCAAATAACTTACTGATCGCAACCGTGTATGTCAGATTTTTGAAATTCACATCACAAAAGTGGAAAACTTATGTTTCAAGTTAATTTAGCACTTAGTAGTTTATTATGTTGAGAATTAACGTGATTATGATATATTTATAAGAATGTAATTTCCATTTAAAAAAATATTGGGTCATTGTATATTAAGAATATCAGGAAACATGATTAAATTGAAGCCATGGGATGTGCGGATTTTAACAAATTATTTTTCAAAAACTATTTTCCTTAAAATCTTCATGGTAAAATAGAGAGATAATTCATTAATATGAATTAAAAGGGTGATAAATCCATTGGTAACTATTAGTAAAACTTCAGAAGACTTGTAATTTATGCTTAAAATTTTATTATTGGAACTAAAATAAAAACCAATCATATCTTTAGCCGCATAAATTGAATTCTATAAAAAATAATTAACTATAATATACTTTAGTGGATTTAAATAAATGGTTAGATGTGATCTCAAGGTGGAAACAAAAATTAGAGACTCCCATTATTCTCACAGTTTTGGAGACAAAATAGTGGAATTGTAGAATCATATAAACTCAAATGATAAAAAACATAGAGGAAATAAAATTAATCTTCATGTACGCCAAAAATGTGGGAATAAGAATGGAGGTAATTTTCTCAAATGAATGGGTAAATGCTTAAAATATGGAATTAAATGACATAAAGAACATGAATTCCAAAGAAATTTGAATAGGGCATCCAATTAAATGTATAAAATTAATGTTCAACCTAATGAACCACACACACTTCAATGCTTTAATTATAAGGAGGGTGGACATCACACCAACTAATGCACTAATCCAAGGGATAATGATGAAAATGAATTTTAGAAACCTAAAAATTCTATGGAAAATGGGAAAACATATATAATCCCAACAACTAAATTGGTTTATGAAAATGAAGTGGTTAAAGACATACTCATCATCCTATCGAGGAATAAAAATGTATTATTTTATTTTTCAAACACTCTTTATTTATGTAAAGTTTTATAAGTTAATAAAATTACCACCCCAAAATTAGATATTATGTTATCGATGAAAAATCCAAATGTAATGACGTTTGAATCCTAATTCTATAACTCTTCTATGATTAATTGTTTTAGAAATTTCTGCCCTGCAAATCATGTTGCTCTCCCTTTGATCAAATTTGATGTGATTCTGTGAATGGATTGAATATATATACACAAATACCATATTAATTGTTGGGACAGTGAAATCACATTTCATATCTTCGATCAACCCAAGTTTATCAATTAGTGTAAGGACAATTATAAACTCCATATGGAAGTTACTTCCCTTCTATGAGTCATGTTACCTAATAATGAGTTCTATTTTTATGAAATTAAAGGGGAGAAACTAAATATTGAAGATATTAAAATTATATAAGAATATTTTGATTTATTTCCTAATTATTTTCCTTATCTTCTAATGGATTTTTATATTGAGTTTTCAGTTGAACTCATACTTTGTATTATGTCGATATCAAATACTTATTATAAAGTGGAACCAATTAAATTAGAAGAATTGAATAAGAAACTCTAAGATAATCTAGATAAGGGTATGATATTCCCAAGTGATTCACCATGGGGTATAATAATCCTCTATGTTAAGTAGAAGGATAGATCAGTGCATCTATGCATTAATTATCATAGAATAAAAAAGGTCATGATCAAGAACAAGTATCCTCTACCCTATATTGATGAATTATTCAATCAAGTGCAAGGGAATAAATATTTATCAAATATGGAACTTCAATATGGATATTATAAATCAATGTTAGAATGATAGGATATACCTAATACATTATTTCATACAAGACATGGACACTTCAAATTCATAGTGAGGACTTTAAAAATTATAGATTACAATTCTATCTTCATAGAACTGATGAATATAATCCTTATATATTACCTTGATCAATTTTTGGTTGTATTTATAGATGATATTATCATATATTCCAAAAAATTTATGACCATGAAGAATTTTTTTTGATTGTGATAAAGACCTTAATAAAGGAGAAACTATATTCTAAATTTTAAAATTGTGAACTATAGCTACACAAATTATCATTTAGATGTTATATAATCACAAGAGTGGGTATAATTGTGGATCCTTGAAATATATGAGTGATTTAGGAATGGCCAATAATAGCCACTATAACAAATATTCATAGTTTTCTTGGATTTTATCGATACTATTAACATATTGTGATAAATTTCATAGGATTTTTAAATCTACTAACCAAGTTCACACATAATGGAATAAGGTTTATTTGGATAGATGAAAGTGAATAAAAATTCATGGAACTTAATATAATGTTGGTAAATAAACCTGTACTCACAATAAATTATATTGGAAAATGTTTTCTTGTATACATAATGGCTTTAAATAAGGTATTGGTATGCTTTCTCATGAAAAATTACATGGTGGTAACTTATGTCTCACGTTAATTAAGGGTATGTGGGATAAATTACTCAATCTGTGATTTAGAGTTAACAATGGTAATATTTTCATTAAAGATAATGAGGAACTATCTATATAGAGAAAAGTTTGATATATATACTAATCAAAAGAGATTAATGTATATGTTATGTTATACCATATGCCCAATACATCCTAAAAATGGGTGAATTAGGGTGTTCAATTATTCAATTTTCACAATAGATCTTGTTTCATTATTATAAAGAACACTATGAACCTAAAAAACTTCAAACACAAAATAAATATTCCAATGTATAAATTAACATGTGAATAGACAGATTTTATTTGGTTCACCATAAGTTATAGTCTAAGGATTATATTACAAATATTTTTGACATGTTGGGGGTTAACATTGTGCACTACAGATTTTACAAAATATTCAAAAGGGTTTACTGCAAATCTAGGGGAACTCCCTCTTCTTATGATTTATACACAACTCAGTGATAAGTAATAAACAAATAAAATATGTAAAACATTTTCATAGATTCTTAAAAAAATTAAACATTGGTCTAGTGAAGATGCCACTACAGTTCTTCAAATTCCTCTTAATGTCATGATCTTTAAGGAAGTTCTTTTATGTTTTTTTATCGTCTATAGATGATCAATATTTGTTTCTATCAATACTCCTCTAAAAATTAGAGTATTATTACTCCAAAAAATATCCCATTCATTTTACTCTTATATTCCCTTAAATGAGTATTTAATTCCACTAATTAACCACCCAAAACATCAATGGGTTTCCTTCCCTAGATCTTCCATAAAAATTATCATCAAGATTTATTATTATTTATAAAACTATAACCATGATATGTTAAAATAATAAATATGTCATAGAAATTCATTCTAGATAAAATTTATATGAGCACGACCTCCACCATTCCCACCTACTCATTTTTAATCAAATTAAAAAAAATGATGCTCAAAATGCTTTCATCTATGTTGTTGTTCTTCTCAGTTACACATTTTGGTTTCTTAAGTTTTCTAATTAGTTCATTCCTTCTCCAATTTTTCTAACAAATTCAACCATGTAATCCACTTTTAAGTGTCCATATTTAACTTCCTATTTTAACATTATAGGTTTATATTACTAGAAATGCCTTCGGCCTCAACCATAACATCCAAAAAACCCAAGTTGTGTTTCTCTATTTTGTACAAGTAAGCTCTCAAATTGAAACATTGAGTTCAATGGTTGGAGAAAATACTATAGCCATTTTCTAACCACTGTGGTCATGGTACTGTGATCCATAGTTTGGTCACTTTACTAGACTCCCACCTCAACTTACATAAATCCTACATGGTGTGGTCTGTATCATTTCCCCATGTTATAGCTACCATGAACTCTATTATATCTACTGAATTTTCTTCAATTACATATCAAAATTTATATATAGAGGAAACTTCATAGTTAAAAAATATATGTATTAATCCATAATTTAATTCATGTGGTATCTCCCTATACCATTCCCATTATATGTGGTTTCACCCTTATCTTTGGTTCTTCCCTAGCACCTCCCCATGCTCCTCATGCTAGTGCCAACCCTATGCCGGCTTTATTCCTCATACACCACCTATTTCCATTTTTGGTTAATCCTAGCCATTGTATCATAGAATAATATCCTAACTCCAATAGATGGTTAATTATTTCCCCTTTTTATTTTTATTCATCATGTTTTACCAACTCTAGGTCTATTACTTATAAATGTAACTTATCTAGAATTTTTCAAATATTCACTGCCTTCATTCATGGTCACAAAGACTTGTCCTGGATCACCAAGGAATGGTGAATTATATAGTTCTTATTTCCATCATCAATATTCTCTATAATTTTTTACATGATTTAAACTTTATCTTTAGATCTTTCAATTAACTCCCAATTGATAAAAATCCAACATGATAACCTAAAAGTCACAACAACACCACCCACCTTTTATTTTTCTTAATTTTAAATCAATTATCCAGAGTATATTATAATGAAACTCCCCATGTACCTATAAAAAAAACCCAAATGGGAGATTCCAAACCTCATCAAGCTAAGGGAGGTCGTTGAAATCCAATGTTCAACTAATGTCTTTTATATACATTTCTGGTCAATGGTTTTGTAAAGATATGTGCCACTTACTTATTTATGACCACATGATCCAGATTGATTATGAATTTCTCAAATTTATCATCAATAAAATGGCACAAAATATCAATATTATTTGTTCAAGAATGATGTAATAGATTATGTTTTTATATCCATTTCACATTGGTTTTTATAATAGACTACCGAGGGAATTTTCACTTCTTCTCATAGATCATCCAACTTCTATTTCATCCAACCAGTTTTGTACATACCTTTTTCACTAAAATATACTCTTCTTCAGTTGTACTAAGAGAGGTGATATCCTAAATTTTTCTATAGAATCCAATACACTTATTACTATTGAAAATGGATCCTCTACTTTTGGATTTTCTATACACTATTTCTATATCCCAATCCATATTTTAGTAGGAATATAATTCTTTAAAATTTTCTACAGAATATATCCAACCATATTAAGTTGTCTTCTAAATGTACCTCATGATCTATTTCACCACCATGATATGTTCCTTCATAGGGAAGCTTTGATAGTGAGTATAATGAAATGTTACAAAGAATATATTTTCATGTTAATATTAGGTATAAAGGCTTCCAATAATTCTTTGGTAATGGGTTTGATCAATGGGGTTCCCTTCCTCATGCTTCCCCATCTTGGTTCCAACCATTATTAGTGTTAGAAAAATATTATTATCATGTATATTGAACTTATTTATCAAATCCTTTTCATATTTTGCATGAGAAAAAAAATTACAACTGCCATTCTAGATAACTTATATGCTGAGAAAAAATATTATTCCCCTAATTATAGACATTTCATACTATAAGCTCGTTAACTTGAAAAAATATACCACAAAATTATAATTTCTTCCTCTAAATAAGATGTAATTACCCGACCCCAGAACCCCAAATCTAGTGCATTATTTGAATACATTTTCATGATTATAAGGAATCAAATCTTGAAGGACCGATCAATTTAGTAGTATAATAAAATAGATTACATAAATGAATGTTACATTATAATTAAAAAAATAAAATAAAACATTGATAGTCTTTTGATAACACCATTATTATCCTAGATTAACCTTGCATAAAAATCATAATATACTTCTTGGAATCCTGGGAAAATAAAACAAAAGAAAGGGTTGAGCTCAAATGCTTAGTAAGGTTAAACAATACAGTAGAAGATTTCATAAATAATCCAAAACTTTTAAGGAA
This sequence comes from Viscum album, assembly GCA_963277665.1. NCBI lineage: Eukaryota > Viridiplantae > Streptophyta > Magnoliopsida > Santalales > Viscaceae > Viscum > Viscum album. Next base: position 309,150,020 of record OY728166.1, read on the forward strand.
AGGTATAAAATTATAACACACGCATTTTAAATATTACCTTCAGTATAATATGGAAATAATAAATCAAATAATCTTATTTAAACATTCACATGGATATTATACTAGTAGAATAATCACATGTAATATCAATAACTAATATCATAATGAGGGAATGCGTAATACTGAACATCATAACCATACTGTCAAGGACTCATGTAAATACCATTACCATACAATCAATTACTTGTTCTAAGACACTTTTTTATCTCATAAGACATACCAATGCATCAAGGGGCTATAGTGGGACCCACCCATCACTTAATAAGTCAAATGCATTCCTTTTATAAAATGGGTGAAACATAACGTAAACATTCATATTAAAACTAGCATACAAAATGTTAATACATTAACCATAAACCATTAACGGTATAAAAATATTACATCCACTATCAAATATATCATAAAACCTTCAATAAAATATGAAATATTGTATCATAATAAGTAAACCTCAAATAAGCATAAAATGAAATAAAGTATGCTGATATAGATGAAAATAATTTAATAAATTCATTAAAACTCTTCAAGGTAAATATCCATTTTTTTACTTTGAAATCATTTATAAGTTTCAAAATTATAAAAGAAACATTAATTTTGAAAAAAACCTTATAATCTTGTAAGGAAAGCTTCAAAATGTTAAGGTTTCATAACAATGGAAAATATCCTCTTTCACTATATATGTTAAAAAAATATTATTTCCTTATTTTTTTGAAAATATTATAATGTACCTTATTTGGAAAATTATAGAATAATTACTCTAAAAATGTTTTATAAAAATTCAAACATTGGTAAAAATTACTTTAAACAATTTTTGATAATATTTGGAAATACATTTTTAGAAACATGGACATGGACGATAAAGATGTCCTAGTTGATACTTACGTATAAACAACATGAGATTATAATGTGATTGTGAAATTAAGCCTTACATAAAACCATTAAAAGATTAATTTTTGAAAAAATTTAATGAACTTAAAAATAGATATAAAATTTCCTTTATAATCCTTTTATATCCATATAAATAATTATGTAAAATAATTTCAAGAATATTGGAATGGAGAAAGGATTAATTCTTTGAACATTAAAAGCATCCCAAACTATTATGGACATTTAAATCATAAGACTGATATCTTTAAATGAATCTTTAAATAACATGAAGAAAATGTATTAATGATATGAAATATAATAGTGTAAGTACAACAATATACACAATAAATAAATGGTGAACATGGCTTATATCTCACAAAAATTAAAAGTGAGATGGAATTCCCTTACCTTAGGTCTGATACTCTCCGTACGTGTCTGAAAATCATGTATAATGTTTTTAAACATATTATTAACTTCTAAAAGAATCATAATAATTTTTATGATATCATATATGATTCATTTATGACTTTATATTACCCACTTATTAATAATTTCAAAGTTAAAACAACATTTTGGGTAATAATCGATTTCTTCATCACACGTGTTTTGACTTGTTATTCTTGATCGTATTACTTAGATCATGATTTACTTACTTCCAGAATGTATAACATGATTTATATATCATATAAATTCCGAATATAAATATATATAATTGATATATATATATATATATATATATATGAAATGGAATACACCATTCATGGAGACGGCAGGCCGTATGTACGGATGGATGCTGTTTCTATTTTTTGATCGTATTGAATGGAAGTAAGTGAATGAAATATATGCACAAACCTAAATAGATACATAAATACATACAAACATACATATATATATATATAATTACAATAGAATTATTATGTCATATACTTAATACTTATTCATAATTTTTACAATCATTTATGACTGGTGAACGTGGAAGAAGAATCTCATCACATCGTGGAGATGGTAAGCTATACGTACGTACAAGCAACTGTATCATTTATTTAATGGTTAAATGGTTCAGAACTGGATAGAATATTAATTTTAAAGAAACAATATCATGTCATATTTATTATTTAAAACCTTTATATTTATCATTATACCCATATAAATAAAGTGTAGATGAAAAACAGTTTACACCACAGCGTGGAGACGGTAAGGTGTACGTACGCACACATGGTGATATTGTTATTCATATGATGGATAAAATGATAAATATGGTTTTATCATTATTATAATAATATATAAGTATATGGATGATACTTTAGTTATTATTTTTATGTGGAAACAACATAGAAAGAGGAAGTAGAAGAAGAAAAGAACTTTGAAAGAGGTGATAAAACAATTACCACTTTTTCAGGTGTCTCATATTGGTTTTCACAAATGGACTCCTTAGGTTAAATTTGTGCCTAAAGTGTAACTCCTATTATGAAGTGAGGGATGTTTTTAGAAATAATGGATAGGGTTTGGCCAAGCCAAAGGGCTTTGGAGGTATGAATTAAAGATAAGGAGAAGTTCCCTTTTATAAGGGGGTGATGGGCACTTTAGGAAAATCTTGAAATATTAAGTTATTATAAATTTATTTTCGGTTTATAATAGATCCAAAGTGATTTATTTAGAGGATAAGATGATAATGGATCAAAATAATCTCAAAAAATATATTTTAGACATATTTAGATAATAATATTAACCTTATATTTTTAGAATTAACCCTTAGTTAAATAGTTTAACTCTTACCGGGTCTTCTTGTATTTTTACACTATAGGGTTAATATAATTATTTTAAAATTAAAAAATAAACCCAATTGGACCATTTATGAAATATATAACACTATTATAGTTAGATTTATGAGACTGAGTTTTTTTAAGAATTTTATAACATTTAATTAAATATTATTTATTTTAAAGTATCATTTATGTTGATTTTGATACTATTCAAAATTTGAATTTTAAAAAATATCAAATAAACATTATAACATAGAAAATATAATTATAATATGTAAATAACGTGTTTATGTTATATATAAAATTCATTTATTTCATTAATTAAGTAACATTATATTTATTTTAATGTTGTTAATAACAATTAATTGATTATTTCTTTAATAATTCAATTAATGCATCATTATTGTGTCACCATTTTATTTATTTAGTAAAATTATAAATAAATTAACATTATGTAGATAATAATTTTATATTTATAAATACTATTTATAGTTGATAATATCACTTAGATATCCTCATATTAAAAATGATATATTTAATAAAATTTGAATTTGAAAATTTTAACTCTTCTTTAAATAAAAAAAATAAATGTCCTAATATAACACATGTCACTTAAAAAGGATTGTAATTTCGACATAGGGTTTATTTTGATCAAAAAACACTTATCCAATGAATTTAGGACAAGTGTTAGGGTAATATTTTATTATTATATTGTTTATTTTACTTTTAATTACCCTATTTACCTTTAACCATGGTAAATAAAATCCAAAAGCTACTATTCAATTTTTTTTGATCTAATTATACCAAATTTTTCATACCGATTACAACCATGATTATCTATTTTTAAAAATTTAATTCACAGAAGTGGTAAAATTATGTTTATTTGAAATCCCTTAGATCCGGCTTGAATAAAGGTAAAATAGATGTTCAAAAGTATAATAATTTTTTTTATATAATTCTATTATAAAATGATTTCAATGAACTAAATTGTGTTAATATATGTATTATTTATCTATTTTGACTTTAAAATCAATTTAAGGAAAAATAATGATTTAAATGAAAAAGTTGTTTTTTTGACAATAATAGAGTGTTTTCACTATTAAAAAAAATTGAATGTTTTCATAATAATAAAAAAAATTCACCCTAATATAATTTCGATATTAAAAATTCAAAAATGAAGAATATTTTAAAAAATTAAATTACTAGTAGTATCTAAAATTAATTTTATTATTGTTCACAAAAGGACATAAAAAGTAGTTCCTTTAAGAAAATAGTATTTCTAAACATATAACTATTTTATCGAAACTTATAAATTTCACTATAAATACGTTTTATTTATGTGGAAACATTATAAATAACATATAAAAATTATTTATTACTATTTATATTACTATATTTAATGGATATATTATAAATATATCATTTAAATAGTTACAACACTAATGGGTTGTTTCACAGAAACTCAATCTTGCTTGTTAGGCAAGACAAGTTAGTGTTGCATGCAACACAAGATATTGAAATTAACGTACTATGAAATATTGGGGTGTTAAAATATACCCTACTTCAATAAATTTCATCCCAACTATTTAAACTCAAAAAAAAATCAAGGAGATAGGCTTTTAAAAATATATTTATTGAAATCCCACATTGGAAAATGGATTAATGAGACCACCAATTTAAAATAAAGAAAGGGAAGCATGAAGGTTATCTAAGATAACACATACCAGGATTCCATGTAAGAAAACATGGACATGAAATAAAATTTAACTATCAAGATTTGATGGAGAGTGATAGAGAACATTATTAGTAGAAAGTTAACAACCCGAAAGCTATAAAGCTGCGATGATCCGCTAGTCCATTTGATTCATCCCAAAATAAAGTACACGGATTTTTTTTGGTTTTAAGATCCCTTCCCTATATTTTAAGAATTAATTTCATTCATAGAATAAGAACAAAAGTAACCATACTTACTTGACAAGTAGAGTTCCATCCTTTAATTAATTTCTACCACAAACTCATCATTCTCTGCAAAACATAATAATATTAATTCAATATTCTATTTATCTTAATTTTATAGGGTTAAAAAATGAAATTATAATTAATATTACATTAAATTTAAATAAAAAATACATTATAAAAACCAATACATCGCATAGGCCAGTGGAAGTTGATAAAGCCTTACCACACTTTGGTTGTGGGTTTGATTCTCGCAGCTTTGTATGATGCAACGAGTTGTCACCCAACCTGTAGGTTGTCCTTTTCTTAAAACTATATTATTATAACATTCCAAAAATAATCTTATGAAATGTTTTAACCTTAAAAAATACTATCTAATGTATAACTTAATTAATTCCAACCATTATACTTATCCAAAATATTTCTGTCTAAACTCACTGTCCAAAAATTTATAAGGAGGGTCACATAATATAATGCAGATCTTTTGGTCACATAACAAGCATGTGAATACTTACATCATGTATTCTCAAAAAAATTTTAATACCCTGAATTTCCATAAAATCATGCTTAAATATGTATATGCTTACTTATTCCTTATAAAAAACATAGAATACTGGATATACTTCTTAAAACCAGAAATGTTGTAAACTCTAACAATGATAGAATAAATAGACCAATAATTAGTTCCAAGGTAGTCAATAATATCCAATATAATTTATCCAAATCAATCATTTATTTATTCCGACATCAATATCTCAGACATATTAAGGGTTATCATTCCCTCAACCATATATTTTCCAAAAATTTTAACTTGTAACTATGTCACTTTAATTTAATACTATAAAATCTCAAATCCTTAGTGAAATAGTATTGCAGTACAATCCTTATTTATTTTAATAATACATATAACCAAAAATTATTGATACATTACTAAAATGATATAATTCTTCAATAACAACATAATCACATTAATCATTCCTCTTCATCTGTGACAGTATCATAACTTGATTATTATCTAATAGAATCATCTGGGGTATACTCTGACGATTGGGAAATTGACTCACATAGTGTCCCATATCCTTGCAGATGAAACATTTTACATTGGAAACCCTATATTACCCTCTCAATTATGAACATGGTGTCCTTTTTCTATACACTTATAACAAACTTCCACTCTATTCAAGCATTTATCAGGGTGATTCTTTCCACAGTTATCACATGTAGGAAAATCCTTCTTTACCTTCTTACCTTTATCCATATTTTTCTCTACCATACCATTCTTATCTTTCTTCCCTTATAATCCATAGGACTCAGAGAATTATTTTCATATCTTATTAACACATGATATCTTTTCTTCATATGATGAGAATATGTGGGAGACTATTTCCCTTATAAATGTTGGCTTAATACTATGAACGATATGATCCTTCTAAATCTTTGGATTATACATATTTGTGGAGTTATTATTCATTTTACTAGGCGCAATTTCTAAATGATAATATACACTAGGTTAGATCAAATACTAATGTATAATCCAAAAACTAGAAAAATTCTAATCATTAATTGAAAATTTACACATATCTAGTTTCATAATCATAAAAAATTATTTCTTTAGGGACATATGTACTCATAATTCCTTCATAATAGTTTGTAAAGAAAATGTGAATTATTCTAAGCATATACCCCTAGAGTGTCAAACCAGGTGCATAATAAGGCCCGTTGTCAAAACAGGTTACCCCAAGTTAAGACCAGAACACCTTTTGGAGTTGTTACTCCTAGGTATATCTATGAGAGAACCATGTCCACTTGTAGTATCCATACACGGATGTATTTCTTGGAAGACCCACATAATATCTATTTTACCAAAATTTTAGGATGTTCTTCTATACTTATCCTCAAAGTCTATATTAGGGTTATGATCCCTAATCTAAGTTTCCTATATCCATTTGAAATGTTGTTTCTAAAATTCTATTGATACCAACTATAACACCCTAACCCCAAAATCCCAGATCCGGTGCATTATTTTAATACATTAGCATGATTAAAAGTAATCAAATCCCAAAGGACCAATCAATTTAGCAGTCTTGGAAAATAGATTACATACATGAACTTTACATTACCATTAAAAACATAAAATACATCATTGATAATAATTTTATAATGCCATTATTCTCCTAGTTTAACCCTATATAAAAATCATAATACACTTCTAAGCATCCTAGGAAACTGAAACATATTAAATCGGTGAGATCAGATTCTCATTAAGGTTAAATATACATAAAAAACTTTCATAAATAAACATAATCTTATAATTCAAGGTATAAAATTATAAAACAAGACTTTTAAACATTAAATTAAGTATAATATGGAATGAATAAATCAAATAATTCTATTTGAACATTCACATGGATATTATACAAGTTGAATAATCACATGTAATATCAATAACTAATCTCTTAATGAGGGAATTCGTAATGTCAGATATCATCAACATACCATCAAGGCCTCATGACAAGACCATTACTATAACATTAAGGCCTTGTTCCAAGATACTAGTTTGTCTCATGAGACCTAACAATGCATCTAGGGGCTATAGAGAGCCCCACCCATCACATACTAAGTCCAATGCATTCTTATCATGAAAAGGGTGAAACATAACATAAATATTCATATTAAAACTAGAAAACTAAATGTTAATTATTTAACTATAAACCATGAATGGTATAAGCATAGAACATCCACAATCAAATAGATCACAAACCATTCAATACAATATGGAATATTGTATCATAATAAATAAACCTAAAATAAGAATAAAACACAAAAATGGATGTTGGAATAGATGAAAATTATTTAATTAATTCATTAAAAATATTTGAGGGAAATATCCCTATTTTACATTGAAATCATTTAGAAGCTGTAAAATTATAAAAAAAACATTTATTTTGAAAATAACCTTATAATATTGTAAGGAAATATTCAAAATGTTAAGGCATCATAATGAAGGAAAATAACCACTTGCACTGTATAAGTTAAAAAACATTATTTACATAATTTGTCAATAAGGTTATAAAGTACCTTGTTTAGAAAACAACAAAAATATTCCTTTCAAAATATTTTATAAAAATTCTAACATGGGTAAAAATAAATTTAAATATTTATCGACAATATTTTGAAATACATTTTAAGAAACATGGACATGAATGCTAAATATGTCATAGTTGATACCTACATATAAACAACATCAGATAATAATGATATTTTGAAATTAACCATTACATAAAACTATTAAAAGAGTAATTTTTGAATTTTTTTTAATGAACTTAAAAATAGAATTAAAATTTAATTTATAATCCTTTTATATCTATATAAATAATTATGTAAAATAATATCAAGAATATTTAAATGGATAAAGGAATAATTCTTTAAACATTCAAAGCATCCCATACCACTTTGGATATTTAAATAATAAGCCTGATATATTTAAATTAATATTTAAATACCATGAAAAAAATGTATTCATGATATGAAATATAATAGTGGTAGTAAATACACCACACACAAAAATACGTGGAGAACATGAATTATATCTTATAAAAATTAAAAGTGAGACGAAATTCCCTTACCTTAGGTCTGATACTCTCTGTACATTTTTAAAAATACTGTATAATGTTTTTAAAAACATTATCAACTTCTAATAGAATCATAATAATTTTTATGATATCATATATGATTCATTTATGACTTTATATTACCCATTTATTAATAATTTTAAAGTTAAAACAACATTTTGGGCAATAATCGCTTTCTTTATCGCATATGTTTTGACTTGTTATTCTTGATAATTACTTAGATCATGATTTAATTACTTCAAGAATTTATAACATGATTTATATATCATATAAATTCAGAATATAAATATATATATATAATAGATAGATATATGAAATGGAATACACCGTTCATGAAGACGGTAGGTCGTACATATGCATGAATGCTGTTTCTGTTTTCTTATCACAATGAATGGAAGTAAGTGAATGAAATATATGTACATATATATATATATATAGTTTCAGTATAATTAATATGTCATATATTTAATACTTAATCATAATTTTTATTAACATTCTTGAATGGTGAACGTGGAAGATGAATCTCATCGTGTCGTGGAGACGGTAAGTCGTACATACGCACAAGCCACAATATTATTTCATTAATGGTTAAATGGTATGGAATTGGATGGAATATGAATTTTACAGAAACAATATCATTTTATATTTATTATTTACATCATTTATATTTATCTTTATACCCATATAAATAAAGTGTACATGAAAAACAATTTACACCACGTTGTAGAGATGACAAGCCATACGTTCGCTCGCATGGTGATATTGTTATTCGTATGATGAATAAAATGAGAAATATAGTTTTATAATGATTATAATAACATATAAATATATTTATGATACTATAGTTATTATTTTTATGTGGGAAAAAATATAAAGAGGAAGTGGAAGAAGAAATGAACTTTGAAAGAGGTGATAAAAATTACCACTTTTTTAGGTGTCTCTTTTTGGTTTGCACAAAAGGACTCCTTAGGTTGGATTTCTACCCGAAGTGTAGCCTATAGGATGAAGTGATGAAAATTTTGAGAAGAAATGGGCATGGTTTTTCTGAGAAAAATGGATTTGGAGGTGTGAATTAAAGAGAATGAGAAGTGCTATTTTATAAGGGGGTGAGGGGTACTTTAGGAAAATCTTGAAATATTAATTTATTATAAATTTATTTTAGGTTTATAATATATTAAAAGTAATTTATTTAGATTATAAGACGAGTATGGGTCGAAATAATCTCAAAAAATATATTTTAGACATGTTTAGGTCAAAAAATGAACCTTATCTTTTAGAATTAACCCTTAGTTAAAGAATTTAACTCTTACCGTGTCTTCTTGTATTTTTACACTATAGGGTTAATATAGTTAATATAAAATGACAAAATAACCCCAATAGGATAAGTTATGACATATTTAACACTATAATAGTTAGTTGTCCGATCGTGAAATTTTATGGATTTTATAAAACATAATTAAATATTATTTATTTTAAAGTATCGTTTATGCCAATTTTGATACTATTCAAAATTTGAAGTTTTAAAAAATATCAAAACAACATGATAACATCAAAAAAATACTTCTAATATGTCACTAAAATTTCTATGTTATCTATAAAATTATTTTATGCCATTAATTAAGTCAAATCATATGTTTTTAATATTTTTAATGAAATTTAATTGATTCTTTCTTTAATAGTTCAATTACTGCATCATTATTATGTCACCATTTAATTTAATTGTTTATTTCATAATATTACAAATAAATTTCAATTATTTATATAATAATTTTATATTTCTAAATACTATTTATAGTTTACCATATCACTTATATATCATCATATTAAAAATGATATAGTTAATAAAATTTGAATACTCTTCTTTAAATGAAATATAATAAGTGTCCTAATATAACACAAGTGTCCTAAAAAGGATCATAATTTAAACCTAAGTTTGATTTTGGTTTAATCACACTAATCCAATGAAATTAGGAAAATTGTTTGGGTAATATTTTATTATTATAATATTGATTTTATCTTTAATTACCCTATTTACCTTTAACGGTGCTAAATAAAATCCAAAAGTTACTATTCATCAAAAATTATTTTGATATCATTAGACCAAATTTTTTACACTGATTAAAAAAATTTATGTCCATTTTTTAAAATTTAATTCCCATAAGTGGTAAAATTACATTTAATGAAATTACCGTAGATGTGGCTAGAAAGTGTGTAAAAGAGACGTTCAAAAGTTTAATAAGTTTTTATATCTAATTATATTATAAAATGATTCCAATGAAATAAATTGGGTTAATATATATATCATTTATCTATATTTACTTTAAAATCAATTTATTGTAAAACAATTATTTAAATGAAAATATCAGTTTTTTAATAACAATGTAGTATTTTCACTATTCATCAAAAATTGAATGTTTTTAGAAAAATATAAAAAATTCACCCTAATATAATTTTTATATTATGAATTAAAATATGAAGTCTATTTTAAAAAATTAAAATTCTATGAGTATCTAAAATTTATTTTATTATTTTTCATAAAAGGACATAAAAAGTAGTTCCTTTAAGAGAATAATATTTCTAAACATATAATTATTTTACCAAAAATTATACATTTCACTAAAAATATGTTTTATTTATGTGAAAATAATATAAATAACATTTAAAAATTATTTATTACTATTTATATTACTATATTTAATGTATATGTTATAAATATATCATTTAAATAATTACAACACAAAAATGTTGTTTCAGAGAAACTCAATCTTGCATGTTTCGCAAGCCAAGTCAGTGTTGCATGAAACAAAAGCCATTGGAATTAAATTACTATGAAATATTGGGGTGTTACATTCTACCCTACTGTAAAGACCCGCAAATTTCAAGGAAATTTTTTTCTTAATTTTCTTTGGAATTTTACAAGAGCGCAGCTTCAGACGGCACCTGATTCCGAGGCCCGGTGTGCCCGGAATCAATTTCCGAAGTTTGGCTCGGGTACGTTCAGTGAACGGATGAGCGGGTTTTTCTATCTTTTGAACCGGTGCCCGGAATCAAATTCTGAGGGCACCGATGAAATCGCAGCGCCGGTATTTGCTTAGAAACGCCTCTTCCGGAGTTGCGTTTGCTCAGACGTGGTTTTTTAAATTTTGCGGCTTTAAGTCAGAATAAAATAAAGTTTGTGCGACAACTTTATTTTATTTCACTTAAGCTGCTTGGAAGCCACTTGAAGTCACTTAAAGGCGGCTTGAGCTGAGTTGAACTGGATAGGATGCTATCCAGAAATATCCTACCCCCTTGGTAGGATATTTGTGAGGTGGGGCCCGCACGAGCCCCGCCGTTTCTTTCGCTAAGTAACGCACCCGCGAAAACCCGTCAAAGTAACTGAAAAGTCAACCGACGCGTTTTCTTTAATTCTTAACAGACCATTTAATTGGGCGGTTTATTTCGTGAATTAAATGGGCTGTTTCTTTCGTGAATTAAATGGGTCGTTTCTTTCGAATTGATGGATAGTTTCTTAACCGGTTTCGTGTGTTGGCATGTTTATAAAATAAGACCAACCTAAAAATCCTTTGAAAGGATTTGAGAGAATCTTGTTTCTTCATCTCCCCGCGAAGAACGCGAAGAACGCGAAGAACGCGAATAACGCGAAGAACGCCGGCGACCGGAATTCGACGACGCACGCCGAGATCTGCGACGTCGACGAGCTTTACCCGCGACGTTCTTCGGCGACGCCTCTTCTTCCGCGGCCGATCCTCGTTCGGCAACAAAGGTGAGAATCGAACCTTCTAATTCTTTTTTTTAATTCGATGACAACGAATTTAATTAATTAAATCCGTTTGCTCTTGATCCGGAGATTGGCGACGCGACGCCGGATACTGCGACGACGCGACGATCTCCTTCATCCGCGACGAGCGATTCCGCGACGACCTCTCGTCCGACGACGACGACAAGGTAAGGGTTGATTTGAAATATTTTTCCTTTCCCGTGATTTTATCTCTTTTAAAATAAGGAACCGATCACGGAACAATTTTAAATTTATTTAAAATTGTTGATTGGTCGTTTCTTGTTTCTCCCGTTGTTTATGACTAACGCGGAGGGTGCGGGTCTAACGAACAAGACCCGGCAACCCTCCGCCGATCTTCCTTTTTGTGCGGATTTGGCGGGCGACGGAAAAAGCACGACGCAAGGGCCATTTGTTGTTTCCGCAGTGAAGGACGCGTCCCGGGGGGAACAATGGCGCAGACGGGAGGCAAAACGGGCCACCGGAGCAACTCCGGCGGCCCGCGGAAGGTGGTGGCGGCGCGGGTCGCCGGCGCGGCGGCGCCGGCGACCGGAGGCGGCGGCGCCCGGTGCGCCGCCGGAGGAGTCCACCGCGGCCGAGCCGCGGCGGCGGCAAACCGCCGGACCGCGTCCGCGGTCCGGCCACACAGCACGCGGCCCGCGCGGGCCGCGTTTCTCCAAAGCCGCGGGTTTGACCCGCGGCGGCTCCCTCGGCCGCTCGGCCGAAGCCGAGCCGGCCGGTCCGGTCGGCCGGGCCGCGCCCAGGCCGGACCGGACCCGGTTCGGCCGACCCAAGGGGGGGTTCGGGCCGGGTCGCCCCGGGCCCAGAACCCCCGTTTCGGGCCCTCTTCGGTCTTTCGCCCATATCTTGGGCCTGGGACCTCCGATTGACGAACAGTCAGCGGCTACGCGATCCTTGGATCGAGACGGTCGTTTCGGTATATTATACTCAAGGTTTCGGGAGACTTTGGGTTCGGCCGGGTTGGTTCGTACACGAAACCAACCGGGCCCTCGGAGCGGAAACGCTCATAACTTGAGCTACGAACGTCCGATCGACGTACCGTCAGCTGTGGTAGTTTCCTCTAAGTGAGACGGAACTTTTGGCATACTCCGCCCGAGGATCGGATACAGGCGGAGTACGGTCGGGTTGGTTTTGCCCTAAAAAACCAACCGGGCCCCTGGGACGGAAATGCCAATAACTCTCAGACCGGGCGTCCGATTGACGCGCCGTCTGTTGCGTTGAGATCCTGTTGTCGATACGGAACTTTTGGATACATCAACTTCGGACTAAGTGTCAGTTGATGTATCAGCCTCTCGGCTCGTGGAGCGGACCCTCCTAAACGAGCTCGCTAAGTGCGGGAACCCTAGTGCTGGCTGTGGCTTCGACGACAGAGCAGAGATCCTCCGTGGACTGCGACGACGACAGAGCAGAGATCCTCCGTGGACTGCGACGACGGCAGAGCAGAGATCCTTCGTGGACTGCGGCGACGACTGTGCATAGATCCTCAGTGGACTGCGTCGACTACTGCACTCAGCGATCCTACGTGGAAGAGTGCTACCGAACCTGTGTGAGCTGAATCTTCTTTTTACCTTGAGCGGTGGAGCGCTTGGGTGTAGCGGCGGACCCGTGGTACTTGACAGTGGTGGTGCGCTTGGATGCAGCAGCAGACCCTTGGCGGTGGAGCGCTTGGTTGTAGCGGCGGACCCGCGATACTCTACGGAGTGTGTGCGCTTGGTTGTAGCGACAGACCCGCGACGGTGGAGACGTGCGTGCGGAGTACGGAGACCGTGTAGATGACTGAGACCTGACGACTGCTTGACCGACTCGACTTGGAGTGAGTCGACTAGCCCAGTGGACGGAGCGCCCTGTAGTTGGCAGCAGACCCACGACGGACGGAGCGCCTGGTAGTTGGCGGCAAACCCGCGGTACTCGACAGGAGGAGTACCTCAGTAGGCTATCTGGGTGAGCGCCCGGTATTTGGCAGCAGACCCTCAGCGGACGAAGCGCCCGGTAGTTGGCAGCAGACCCGCGGTACTCGACAGGAGGAGTACTTCAGCAGTCTAGGTTAGTGAGCAGTACCTCGGAGTCGTGACAGGACCACTGTACACTTCAGAGATGGGGCTCTTCAACACTTACGGTTTCGATAATGAAAATCCTGGTTGAGTTGAATCTTATGTTACTCTCCTTTGTGGTTTGTGTTGAACTATCCTTTGTGGATTTACTGTTTACTCTCCTTGTGGATTTGAGTCTTGCTTTCCTTTGTGGATTGAGTTGTTCTTGAGCTCGTGAGCAGAGCTAGAATTGGGGACTTAGGTATATGTATGGGCATATACCTAAGTCGAGTCAGATGTTACTTCGTGATTGCATCTTTCTTTTGTGCTATATCCTTTGTGGATTTCGGGAGACCTTCGGGGGTCTCGGGGTCCTTACTGAGTAGCTTGTACTCACCCCTGCACGGGCTATGCCCGCACCTTGTTGTGTTGGTTGCAGACGACGGACAGCGCTGATCACGGTTGGGGCGTGGAGCAGGACGGTACCTGGAGGTGGACCACTGGGCGGGACGTGCTCGGAGCGGACGTGGGACCCGAGGAGCCTGGAGGCTATCTGTACCCACCCTTCAGGTGGGATTGCCAGTGGACGACATGAGGCCGCCGTCTTTTCTTCAGTTGCTGTACTTTACTTTTCAGTTGTACTTTACAGTTGGGCTTGTATTTCCGGCCCCCTTTACTTTTCTGCACTTTACTTTCCGCTTGCTGACTCTGTGTGGTTGTTACTTATAAAGGCAATGCCTTCCCTGTTTACTGGGATTTTACGCCTTGGTGCTAGTCGCCAGCCCCTGGCCTATGGAAGGCGGGCTTGGGGTAGTCACGGCACGGGCCCCGAGGACGGGTCGTGACAAATTGGTATCAGAGGTGGTCGGTTCTACCGCAGACTCTGATCGTCCTTTCTTTCTATGTGAAGCAATAGTGTTTAGTGTATTGAGTGTGGTTATCAGTTCAGGGAGCCCAGTGTTGGTGCGGCGGCCGACGTATCCGTACACCAGGACCCTGACTCCTGATTTCCGACTTAATGCATGAAAACATTGATTGCGTGTGTGTTTCAAGTTTTCTTTGTGATTACTTGTGTCAGCTCACCGGGTATACTGATCTGCTTTATGAAAGTCTCAAGTTTTCCTTGTGATTACTTGTGCCAGCTCACCAGGTGTACTGTTCTGACTGTGGTGCTCTTGTTCTCCTTTTCAGGATGGCCCCGCGACGACAGCCAGCTAGGGTTCCGAGTGTAGGGCGCGACGGCAGCCCACCGAGCGACGAGGCCTCGGTGCAGGGCCCTTTGCCAGCAGTGGCACCGGCGGTAGCTTTACCCGCCGAGCCACCGATGCTGCCAGTACCAGACGCTGACGATGCACGTCGCCTCAGGGCACTGCATGAGTTTCAGAGCCAGCGACCGCCCAGGTTTCGCGGTGAGGCGGACCCCCAGGCCGCCGAGGACTGGCTAGAGGCGGTGGTACGGATCTTTAGGCTAGTGAGGACACCAGCGGATCTCATGGTGATTCTCGCGGAGAGCCTCCTGCAGGCGGCGGCAGAACGATGGTGGAGCTTGATGCTCCAGGTGCACGATGAGGCATCTCTTCTTTGGACGGACTTTGAGAGCCTCTTCCGCTCGGAGTTCGTCCCAGCCACCCTTCGTGCGGTGCGTATCCAGGAGCTTCTACAGCTGCGGCAGGGCAGCATGAAGGTCGCTCAGTACGCGGCGAGGTTCACCGACCTTTCTCGGTACTCGACAGACATGGTACGGGACCCCTTCTTCCGGGCCCGGACCTTCGAGCAGGGTTTGAGGCACGAGATCAGGGCATCGCTGATCTCCCTCAGCATACCGACTCAGACAGGAGTACTAGAGCGGGCCCTTCTGATCGAGAGCTTCCTTGCTGAGTCTACACCAGCACAGAGACCCACCGCAGGGCGGCACGTAGCGGAGTCTTCGGTAGCAGGTAGCCGACAGATGACTCAGGGTTCCAGGCAGACCAGACCTACCAGTGGCCGACTGCACGACTCAGGCTCAGTTGTGCGGGGAAGCCGGGGTGGAGTCAGAGCCAGGCGTGCCGAGAGTGGGCAGTGCTACTCCTGTGGCGGAATTGGTCACATGGCTCGTGACTGCCCGACCCGCCATGCGGGGGAGCAGCAGACGGTTGAGGAACCACCTAGGCAGAGGCAGAGGTTCGACCGTGGCGGTCTGCAGGGAGGAGACGGACGAGGTAGAGGAGCTGGCCGAGCAGCAGGTGGTGGACGACGCTTTGAGGCTCTACCACCACCACCACCAGGAGGTCCACCCCGACCGCAGGGGAGAGCTCAGCTTCATGCAGTCGAGGCCTTCGATCATGGAGCCCTGGGAGCTGATGGACAGGAGCAGAACTAGTGGATACATCCTTTGTACTTCTGGTTCCTTGTTGCTTTTGTGTAGCGTCTTGTAATATGAGCTGCAATAATAAAAGATGCATACCTTTGTGATATTTTTTCGTTCCTGTCCTCTTTCGTGATGTTACTAGGAGATTCCAGTTTTGGCTGTTGACTTGACCCTCACTTGTGAGACATCTACTGGAGGAGACCCAGTTACCACACACTGATGCCGACAGTGTGACTCAACCCTTGGAGGCGAGAGTAACAGTTGAATCTCTTAGTAGTAGCGTCGAGGCCTTACGACGTCATCCTTGGTATGGATTAGTATCATCCATGTTAGGATTGACTGTTTTAGGCAAAGAATGTGGTTCATCCAGGGGATGAGACCAGATTTCTCTTTTCGGCAAAGAAGAAATCTTGCAGCTCTTGTGGGACCTGTGATGGTCCAGGCCACGACAAAGAAAGTCCAGGTCATCCAGGAGCGGATGAGTACAGCTTAGAGCCGACAGAAACCATATGCTGATAGGAGGCGGAGGCCACTGGAGTTCGAGGATGGCGACCACGTCTTCTTGCGGGTCTCACCTCGACGTGGTATTCGGAGATTTAGCCGAGGCGGCAAGTTATCTCCGCGTTTCATCGGACCCTTCCAGTTTCTTAGCAGGATTGGCGAGGTGGCTTATCGCCTGGCTCTACCACCTAAGTTGCACCGGGTGCACGACGTCTTCCACGTGTCTCAGCTGAGGAGATACGTGCACGACCCGACGCACATCATTGATCATGGGGAGCTTGACGTTGACGATGGGGCGACTTTTGCGGAGGTTCCAGTGGAGATCGAGGATCGACAGGAGCGGGTCCTACGTGGGCGGTCGATTCCTCTTGTGCGCGTCAGATGGAAGCACGGGAACCTCCAGGAGAGCACTTGGGAGCGGGAGGCTCAGATGCGTGCTCAGTACCCCCATTTGTTCCCCTAGTTTTTGATGTATCTTTACGGGGACGTAAAGCCCTGAGGTGGGAGTAATGTAAAGACACGAAAATTTCAAGGAAATTTTTTTCTTAATTTTCTTTGGAATTTTACAAGAGCGCAGCTTCAGACGGCACCTGATTCCGAGGCCCGGTGTGCCCGGAATCAATTTCCGAAGTTTGGCTCGGGTACGTTCAGTGAACGGACGAGCGGGTTTTTCTATCTTTTGAACCGGTGCCCGGAATCAAATTCTGAGGGCACCGATGAAATCGCAGCGCCGGTATTTGCTTAGAAACGCCTCTTCCGGAGTTGCGTTTGCTCAGACGTGGTTTTTTAAATTTTGCGGCTTTAAGTCAGAATAAAATAAAGTTTGTGCGACAACTTTATTTTATTTCACTTAAGCTGCTTGGAAGCCACTTGAAGTCACTTAAAGGCGTCTTGAGCTGAGTTGAACTGGATAGGATGCTATCCAGAAATATCCTACCCCCTTGGTAGGATATTTGTGAGGTGGGGCCCGCACGAGCCCCGCCGTTTCTTTCGCTAAGTAACGCACCCGCGAAAACCCGTCAAAGTAACTGAAAAGTCAACCGACGCGTTTTCTTTAATTCTTAACAGACCATTTAATTGGGCGGTTTATTTCGTGAATTAAATGGGCTGTTTCTTTCGTGAATTAAATGGGTCGTTTCTTTCGAATTGATGGATCGTTTCTTAACCAGTTTCGTGTGTTGGCATGTTTATAAAATAAGACCAACCTAAAAATCCTTTGAAAGGATTTGAGAGAATCTTGTTTCTTCATCTCCCCACGAAGAACGCGAAGAACGCGAAGAACGCGAAGAACGCGAAGAACGCCGGCGACCGGAATTCGACGACGCACGCCGAGATCTGCGACGTCGACGAGCTTTACCCGCGACGTTCTTCGGCGACGCCTCTTCTTCCGCGGCCGATCCTCGTTCGGCAACAAAGGTGAGAATCGAACCTTCTAATTATTTTTTTTAATTCGATGACAACGGATTTAATTAATTAAATCCGTTTGCTCTTGATCCGGAGATTGGCGACGCGACGCCGGATACCGCGACGACGCGACGATCTCCTTCATCCGCGACGAGCGATTCCGCGACGACCTCTCGTCCGACGACGACGACAAGGTAAGGGTTGATTTGAAATATTTTTCCTTTCCCGTGATTTTATCTCTTTTAAAATAAGGAACCGATCACGGAACAATTTTAAATTTATTTAAAATTGTTGATTGGTCGTTTCTTGTTTCTCCCGTTGTTTATGACTAACGCGGAGGGTGCGGGTCTAACGAACAAGACCCGGCAACCCTCCGCCGATCTTCCTTTTTGTGCGGATTTGGCGGGCGACGGAAAAAGCACGACGCAAGGGCCATTTGTTGTTTCCGCAGTGAAGGACGCGTCCCGGGAGGAACAATGGCGCAGACGGGAGGCAAAACGGGCCACCGGAGCAACTCCGGCGGCCCGCGGAAGGGGGTGGCGGCGCGGGTCGCCGGCGGCGCCCGGCGCGCCGCCGGAGGAGTCCGCCGCGGCCGAGCCGCGGCGGCGGCAAACCGCCGGACCGCGTCCGCGGTCCGGCCACACAGCACGCGGCCCGCGCGGGCCGCGTTTCTCCAAAGCCGCGGGTTTGACCCGCGGCGGCTCCCTCGGCCGCTCGGCCGAAGCCGAGCCGGCCGGTCCGGTCGGCCGGGCCGCGCCCAGGCCGGACCGGACCCGGCCTAGCCTGGTCGGGCCGGGTCAGGCCGAACCGGTTCGGGCCGACCCGGTACGGCCGACCCAAGGGGGGGTTCGGGCCGGGTCGCCCCGGGCCCAGAACCCCCGTTTCGGGCCCTCTTCAGTCTTTCGCCCATATCTTGGGCCTGGGACCTCCGATTGACGAACCGTCAGTGGCTACGCGATCCTTGGATCGAGACGGTCATTTCGGTATATTATACTCAAGGTTTCGGGAGACTTTGGGTTCGGCCGGGTTGGTTCGTACACGAAACCAACCGGGCCCTCGGAGCGGAAACGCTCATAACTTGAGCTACGGACGTCCGATCGACGTACCGTCAGCTGTGGTAGTTTCCTCTAAGTGAGACGGAACTTTTGGCATACTCCGCCCGAGGATCGGATACAGGCGGAGTACGGTCGGGTTGGTTTTTCCCTAAAAAACCAACCGGGCCCCTGGGACGGAAATGCCAATAACTCTCAGACCGGGCGTCCGATTGACGCGCCGTCTGTTGCGTTGAGATCCTGTTGTCGATACAGAACTTTTGGATACATCAACTTCGGACTAAGTGTCAGTTGATGTATCAGCCTCTCGGCTCGTGGAGCGGACCCTCCTAAACGAGCTCGCTAAGTGCGGGAACCCTAGTGCTGGCTGTGGCTTCGATGACAGAGCAGAGATCCTCCGTGGACTGCGACGACGACAGAGCAGAGATCCTCCGTGGACTGCGACGACGGCAGAGCAGAGATCCTTCGTGGACTGTGGCGACGACTGTGCAGAGATCCTCAGTGGACTGCGTCGACTACTGCACTCAGCGATCCTACGTGGAAGAGTGCTACCGAACCTGTGTGAGCTGAATCTTCTTTTTACCATGAGCGGTGGAGCGCTTGGGTGTAGCGGCGGACCCGTGGTACTTGACAGTGGTGGTGCGCTTGGATGCAGCAGCAGACCCTTGGCGGTGGAGCGCTTGGTTGTAGCGGCGGACCCGCGATACTCTACGGAGTGTGTGCGCTTGGTTGTAGCGACATACCCGCGACGGTGGAGACGTGCGTGCGGAGTACGGAGACCGTGTAGATGACTGAGACCTGACGACTGCTTGACCGACTCGACTTAGAGTGAGTCGACTAGCCCAGTGGACGGAGCGCCCAGTAGTTGGCAGCAGACCCACGGCGGACGGAGCGCCTGGTAGTTGGCGGCAAACCCGCGGTACTCGACAGGAGGAGTACCTCAGTAGGCTATCTGGGTGAGCGCCCGGTATTTGGCAGCAGACCCTCAGCGGACGGAGCGCCCGGTAGTTGGCAGCAGACCCGCGGTACTCGACAGGAGGAGTACTTCAGCAGTCTAGGTTAGTGAGCAGTACCTCGGAGTCGTGACAGGACCACTGTACACTTCAGAGATGGGGCTCTTCAACACTTACGGTTTCGATAATGAAAATCCTGGTTGAGTTGAATCTTATGTTACTCTCCTTTGTGGTTTGTGTTGAACTATCCTTTGTGGATTTACTGTTTACTCTCCTTGTGGATTTGAGTCTTGCTTTCCTTTGTGGATTGAGTTGTTCTTGAGCTCGTGAGCAGAGCTAGAATTGGGGACTTAGGTATATGTATGGGCATATACCTAAGTCGAGTCAGATGTTACTTCGTGATTGCATCTTTCTTTTGTGCTATATCCTTTGTGGATTTCGGGAGACCTTCGGGGGTCTCGGGGTCCTTACTGAGTAGCTTGTACTCACCCCTGCACGGGCTATGCCCGCACCTTGTTGTGTTGATTGCAGACGACGGACAGCGCTGATCACGGTTGGGGCGTGGAGCAGGACGGTACCTGGAGGTGGACCACTGGGCGGGACGTGCTCGGAGCGGACGTGGGACCCGAGGAGCCTGGAGGCTATCTGTACCCACCCTTCAGGTGGGATTGCCAGTGGACGACACGAGGCCACCGTCTTTTCTTCAGTTGCTGTACTTTACTTTTCAGTTGTACTTTACAGTTGGGCTTGTATTTCCGTCCCCCTTTACTTTTCTGCACTTTACTTTCCGCTTGCTGACTCTGTGTGGTTGTTACTTATAAAGGCAATGCCTTCCCTGTTTACTGGGATTTTACGCCTTGGTGCTAGTCGCCAGCCCCTGGCCTATGGAAGGCGGGCTTGGGGTAGTCACGGCACGGGCCCCGAGGACGGGTCGTGACACCTACTTCAATATATTTCATCCTCATAATTTAAACATGGAAACAATATCTATGGGATGGACTTTTTAAAATATCTTTATTGAAATCCCACATTAGAAAATGGATTAATGAGACCACCATTTTAAAATAAATAAAGGGAAGTAGAAAGGTAACTAAAGATAACACATACTAGGGTTACATGTATAAAAAATGTACATGAAATAAAATTTAACCATCAAGATCTTATGGAGAGTTATAGAGATCATTATTAAGAGAAAGTTAACATCTAGAAAGCTATAAAGCTGCGATGATCCAAGAGTCCATTTTATTCATCACAACATAAAGTAAAAGTATTTTTTTGGTTTTAAGATACTTTACCTAGAGTTTAAGAATTAATATACTTTATAGAATAAGAAAAAAAAGGAATCATACTTACTTGACAAGTATAGTTGTATCCTTTAACTAATTTCTACCACAAACCTATCTTTCTCTCCAAAAGATAATAAAATTAAAAACATATTATATTTATCTTAATTGTATAGGGTTCCAAAAATAAATTTATACTTCATATTTCTTACCATTTAAATAAAAAAACTATGTTATAAAAACCAGGACATCATGTAGGCCAATGGTATCTGATAAATACTTGTTACACTTTGGTTGTGGGTTGAATTCCCACATCCTTGTCTGACACGACGGGTTGTTTCCTGACCTGTGATTTTTCCTTTTCCTAAAACTATATTATTATAAAATTCCAAAAATAATCTTATAAAATGTTTCAACATTAAACAATACTATCCAATTTCCAACACAATCGATTCAACCCATTATACTTATCCAAAATACTTCTATCAAAACTCACTGTCCAAAAATTTATAAGGAAGGTCAAATAAAATAATGAAAATATATTTTTTCACATAACAAGAATGTTAATAATTTTATCATGTATTCTAAAAAAATATGGAAATACCCTAAATTTCCATAAAACCCTATTTAAATATGTTTGTTCTTCCTTATTCATTATGTAAAACATTGAATACTGGATATACTCCTTAAATCCAAAAATGTTGTAAACTCCAACAATGATGGAATAAATAGACCATTAATCAATTACAAGGTTTTCAATAATATCCAATATAATTTATCCAAATAAATCATCTATTTATTCAAACACCATTATCTCAGACATATTAAGTGTTATCATTCCCTCAACCATATATTTTCCAAAAAAGTTTAACTTGAAACTTTGTCACTTTACTTGGTAACATACAATCTCAAATCCTTAATGAAATAGTACTACAATACAATCCTTATTTATTTTAATAATTCATACAACCAGTACATCATTTATAGAATACTAAAATGAAAAAAATTCTTCATTAACAACATAAGCACATTAATCATTCCTCTTCATCTGCAGCAATATCATAACTTGATTATTATCCAATAGCATCTTCTAGGGTATACTTTGATGATTACAACATTGATTCAAATAGTATCCCATATCCTTTAAGATGAATCATTGTACATTGGAAAACTTTTTCTTACCCTTTCAATCATAAATATGGTGTTCTTTTTATCCACACTTATAACAAACTCCTACTCCCTTTAATAATTTACCATGGTGATTCTTTCCACAATTATCACATGTGGGAAAATAATTCTTTCTCTTCTTCGTTTTATCCATAATTTTCTCTTCCATACTCTTCTTATATTTCTTCCCTTCAAATCCATAGGACTCAGTGAATTATTTACTTTTCTTATTAACGCATGATAATATTAATTCATATGATGAGAATATGTGGGAGACAATTTTCCTTATAAATGTTGGATTAAGACCATGAATGATATAATCCTTATTACTATTTGGATCATGTGTATTGGTGGAGTTCTCATTCCTTCTATTGGGAACCATTTCTAAATGAAGATATACACTAGGTTAGATCATATTGTAATGTATAGTCCAAAAACTAGAAAAATTATAAGCATTAATTGAATATTTACACATATCTAGTCTCATAATAATAAAAAATTCTTTTTTTGGGGACATATTTACTCATAAATCATTCATAATGTTTTATAAAGAAAATATGAATTATCCTAAGCATATCCCCAAGATTTTCAAACCAGGTTTGTAGTAAGGCCCGTTGTTATATACCAGGTTACCCTGAGTAATGCCTGGAACACCTTGTCGGAGTTTTTACTCCTAGGTACATCTTTTCCAAAACCACATCCACTTGTAGTATCCAGAAAGGGATGTATTTCTTTGAAGACTCACACAATCTCTATTTTACCAAAATTCTAGGATGCTTTTCTACACTTATCCTCAAAGTCTATCTTAGTGTTATGATCCCCAATCTATGTTTTCTAAATCTATTTCCAAGGCTGTTTATAAACTTCCATTTATACCAATTTTAATGCACCGAACCTATAATACTAGAGCTGGTACATTATTTTAAAACATTAGAATGATTTCTAGGAATCAAATCCTGAAGAACCAATCAGTTTAGCAGTATTATAAAATAGATTACATACACGAACTTTACTTTATAATTCAAAACATAAAATACAAAAATGATAATCCTTTGAGAATGACATTATTATCCTAAATTAACCCTACATATAAATCATAACACACTTCTTGGCATATGAGGATAATAAAACATAATAAAATGGTGAGCTCAGATGCTCATTAAGATTAAACAATATAGTAGAAGCATTAGTAAATAAGCATAATCTTTTAAGACAATGTATAAAATTATAGAAAAATATTTTTAAAAATTATATACAATATAATGTGGCAAGAATAAATCAAATAATTCCAATCAAACATTCATATGAATATTCTATTAGTTGAATAATCACATGTATTATTAATAACTAATCTCATAATGAGGGAATTCATGATGTGGGACATCATAACCATACCATCAAGGCCTCATTCCAAGACCATTAATATACCGTGAAGGCCTTGTTCCAAGACACTAGTTTATCTCATGAGACCTACTGATGCATCAAGGGGCTATATCGGTCCCTGCCCATCACTTACTAAGTCCAATGAATTCCTCTTATGAAAAGGATAAAAAATAACAAAAGCATTCATATTAAAACTAGAATACAAAATGTTAATACTTTAACTGTAAACCATGAATGGTATAAATATTGCACATCCATAGTAAAATATATCATAAACCTATCAATACAATACAAAAGATTGTATCATAATAATTCCACATCAAATAAGCATAAAATCCAATAAAGGATGTTGACATAGATTAAAACAATTTATTAAATTCATTAAAACTCTTTGAGGGAAATATCCCTTTTTTACGTTTAAATAATTTATAAACTACACAATTATAATATAAAAAATTTCTTTTAAAAATAAATTTATAATCATATAAGGAAATATTCAAAATTTTAAGGTGTCATAATAGTATAAAATAGATGTTTGCGCCGTATAAGATAAAAAAAATTTTCCTTAATTTTTCAAAATATTTATAAAGTACCTCATTTGGAAAATGAAGAAAATATTCCTTTGAAAATGTTTTATAAAATTTAAAACATGGGTATAAATGAATTTGAACAATTGTCGATAATATATTGAAAAACATTTTAAGAAACATAGACATGGATGATAAATATGTCCTATTTGATACTTACGTATAAACAACATTGAACAATAATGAGATTGTGAAATTAACCCTTAAATAAAGCTATAAAAATATTTATTTTTGAAATAATTTAAATGAACTTAAAAATAAACATAAAATTTCCTTTATAATACTTTTATTTCCATATAAATAATTATGTAAAATAATATTAAGAATATTGAAATAGAGAAAGGATTAATTCTTTAAACATTCAAAGTGTACCATACCACTTTGGACAATTAAATCATAAGAATGATATATTTAAATGAATATTTAAATAACATGAAGAAAATGTATTCATAATATGAAATATAATAGGGGCAATAAATACACCACACACAAGAAATAGGTGATGAACATATCTTATATCTCATGAAAATAAAAAGTGAGAAAAAATTCACTTAATTTAGGTCTGATACTCTCCGTACGTGTCCAAAAAACTAGTATAATGTTTTTAAATAGATTATTAAATTATAAAAGAATCATAATAATTTTTATGATATCATATATGATTTATTTATGACTTTATATTACCTATTTTTTAATAATTTCAAAGTTAAAATAACATTTTGGGAAATAATTGCTTTCTTTATCGCTCATGTTTTGACTTATTATTCTTGAACGTATTAATTATATAATGATTTAATTACTTACATAATTTATAAAATTATTTATATATCATATAAATTCAGAATATAAATAAATATAGTAGATAGATATATCAAATGGAATACACCGTTCAAGGAGACGGTAGGACGTACGTACACATGAACACTGTTTAGGTTTTCTTGTTGTATTGTATGAAAGTAAGTGAATGAAATGTATATATATATATATATATTATTAATGTAGAATTATTATGTCAGATATTTAATATTTATTCATAATTTTTATAATCATTCTTAAATGGTGAGCATGGAAGATGAATCTCATCGCATCATAGAGACGATAAGTCATATTTTCGCATGAGCGATGATATCATTTACTTAATGGTTAAATGGTATGTAATTAGATGGAATATGAATTTTATAGAAAAAATTTCATGTTATGTATATTATTTAAATACTTTATATTTATCGTTATACCCATATAAATAAATAGTACATGAAAAACAGTTTACACCACGACGTGGAGATGATAAGCCGTACATACGCATGTATGGTGATATTATTATTCGTATGATGGATAAAATGAGAAATATGGGTGTAAAATGATTATAATAACATATAATTATATTTATTATTCTATATTTATTATTTTTATGTGGAAATGATATAGAAATAGGAAGTATAATAAGAAAATATCTTTGAAAAAGGTGATAAAACAATTACCACTTTTTTGAGTGACTCCTTCTAGTTTGCACAAAAGGACTCCTGAGGTTGGATTTATGCCACAAATTAAGCCTATAGGATGAAGTTAGGGAATATGGGAGAATAAATGGGAATTATTTTTCTGATCCAAAGGGATTTGGAGGTGTTAATTAAAGATAAGGATAAGTTCCCTTTTATAAGGGGGTGAGGGGCACTATAAGCTAATCTTGAAATATTAATTTATTGTAAATTTATTTTCAAGTTATAATAGATAAAAAGTGATTTATTTCTAGAATAATATGAGGATGGGTCTAAATCCCCTCAAAAAATATATTTTATACAAGTTTAGGTCATAAAATTGACCTTATATTTTAGAATTCACTCTTAGTTAAACAATTTAACTCTTAGTGTGTCTTCTTGTATTTTTACACTATATGATTAATATAGTTACTATAAAATGATAAAAAACCACTATTGGATCATGTATGACATATTTAACACTATATTTGTTATTTGGATGAATATGTGATTTTTATGAATTTTATAACATTTAATTAAATATTATTTATTTTAATGTATTATTTATGATAATTTTGATACTATTCAAAATTTGAATTTTTAAAAATATCAAAGAAACATGATAACTTTGAACCAATACTTATAATATGTCACTAAAATGTCTATGTTATCTATAAAATTAGTGTATGTCACTAATTAAGTTAAATTATATTTATTTTAATATTTTTAATAACATTTAATTGATCCTTTCTTTAATAATTCAATTAATGCATCATAATTGTGTCACCATTTAATTTTATTATTTATTTCTGAAAATTATAAATAAATTAAAATTATGTATATAATCATTTTATATTTATAAATACAATTTATAGTCTTCCCATATCTATAGCACCCCCGTTTTGAGGTATGTAACCTTTATTTATGCATTTTTATGTGTTTAAAGTGCATGGGATGAGTTGGGAAGAGGTTGGGAGAGTTTGGAACGGTTTTGGATGAGTTTGGAGGCTTTTAAAGGGGTGCACGGTATGAGAACGGTTAGTGTAAACTGTGCGAATGCTCCAGGAACCGTGCAGGGGAAGACAGTAGGCTCTGCACAACCTGCGCATGGTTTGCCAAATGGTGTGAGTTAACACTGCAGACCCTGGCTCTCGAGGAAGTAGAGTGCGCATGGTTAGCGCACGGTTTGCTAAACCATGCGGGCTAAACCGCGCAACCACTTAAAAATAGGGTTTTTAAATCCGGGCTCCCTCAAGCTTGACCTAAAACACTCCTCTCTTCCTCCCACTCGAGCCTCACTCAGGATTTTCAGTTCTCAGGGGCTAGAAGGGCTCTCCCATTCATTTTGGAAGGGTTTTGAAGAGTATTCAAGGTGGTTTGAAGGCGATTTCACCCGAGTAAGTCTTCTCCCATGGTTTCTTTGGGTTTTCCTGTAGATCCACTTCTCCCTCTTTCTTGGTTTTATAGATCTACACTTATTGCGTGTAGATCTAAGGTTAGGGTTTCCTTAAATTATGTCTTTAAGGATTATGGATGTTAGGGAAGGGGATTTAGAGAGGTTTCGAGGAGGCGTTCTACCGGATTGAAGTGCATTTGGGAAAAGGGTCGATTTCGCCAAACCCTAAGAGGTAGGTGGCTTCTCTCTCGACTCCACTTGGTGGAATTGTGTGGTGAATTTATAATTAAATTATTTGTTTTAAATTTAATTGGTAAATCATGGGGTAAATTTGTGGAAAATTTATGGGTGATGAAATTGGGGGGTTTTGGCATGAAATTGGGATTTTGGAAAAAATGTGTTTTGTTGGAAATGGATTCAATGGGATGATTTTAAAATGTGGATTTTAAAATGACATTGAACTTGAGCGTGATAATGGAAAGTGATGGTGATTGCAATAATGGGTGATTTTTTGTGGCTTGTGCTTGTGTGGATATGAATGGGATGTTTTATTGCAATGTGTGGTGATATTGTGGAGTGGTCGTGAAAGTGCCACTATAATCAAAGAGATTGACGGATAATGGTCAGAAGGGCCACCATCGGGGCAAGTGGCTGAGAAAGTACCACTTGTCGGGTTGTGAACGGGTTGGCCGAGAAAGTACCCCGTTGTTGGTTGATTTCTTGATTATGTGATGTTGTAGTTGGGGCTTGTGAGTGAAATATGAACATGGTAACTGGTGTGTGGCTTGATTGTGGAGGTTTTCCTTTGTGTGTGTCACGTTTGGCTTTTGTAATGAGTTTGTGAATGAAATTGTTTTATATAAAATGTTTTATATAAATTTTCAAATGGTTTATCCTAGTGGCGTGTGTAGGGAAGTCATTTGGGGAAATACTACTGATTGGTTGTACTCACCCCCTGATTTGGAACTTTGGTGTCTTTGCAGATGTAGTATACCGGGATGTGGGAAAAGGTAAGGCATCTCCATCTTTTAGCGGTGCCTTGTGATTCTTGGTGGTGCATGGAGCTAGGAGCTGGGGTGGAGTTGTGGTTGTGTCACAGATTGTTGTGGGTGTCTTTTGGTTTCCGTTGTACTTTGATGTTTTGGAAATATCTGGTTGTATAAACCTTGGGTTGTTTTGACAGGGTTGGTTGAATTGAAATGCATGCATTATATTTGTTGGTTGTTGTTTGGTTTGGTTATCCTCTTGAGGGAAAATCATTCCCCACTTTTCTTCTGAAGCCCTTGGCATTTATTGCCAGTCTTTGGTGCCATGGGAACGTCGCTTAAGGCCAAGTGACCCTCACCGCCTCCTGAAGCCAGTGTGTCACATACATGACTTATTTTGAAGTTAAATTTCATTTATTTTCTTTTCATTTTTTGTTTTGGATGGTTTCCAAAGGTTTTATGGAGAAATAGATGAGTTTTCATGAATTGGGCCAAACCGTGAGCCCAATTCCAGATTTAAAAATAAAATTTGTTTCCTTTATAACTTTTTCATTTTTTAATATTTTTCCTTCATTACAATTCCTAAATTGTCTACTCTGACCTATTAACACCAAAATATAAATTTGGATCCTTTATAAATCCATAATCATGGTGGATATGGGTTTTTATTTAAGATATTGGGCCTGCCCGAAGGCCCATTTCCTACATTAAAAATAATTTTTAAATGTTTTATATCTCCTTCACTATTTGTGTTTTTTGGTGATTACACCTCCCACTCGACCCTACGAAACCCAGGCGCGCTCCCATTTCCTTCCTCCCCTCCTTGGAGCTCTTTGATATTGCGAATTAGGTCTGATCTTCATAGGGTGTCTCAAATCGGCCAGAATTGAAGAGGTAACTTCATCCCTTATTAACTCTCTCAATTATTACTCTTTTCCCTCCATTCCAGTTCCCAAATTACCTCCTATATCTTGTTCGAAGAATCCCTGAATTTTGGCTGTTTTCAATTTCAGAAACTATTGTTTTTGGAGTGATTAATTCATGTTACTTCAAGTAGGTGAGTCTATTTATTTCCTCTTTCAAATTGCTTAGGGTTTCTTCCCTAATTCTTGAATTATAAAAAATTATAGAAGTTAGGGTTCGTGAATAGGTTCTAAATTACTGTATTTTGGGTGAAATATTGAGGTTTTTGGTTTTTTTTAACTTCCTTGAGGTGCGGCGGTCATGCGGTTGATGTTTCGCCCCAATATTTGAGGGTTTCGACACATTCGGTAGGTGATTCCGTGGATAACCATTTAATGATGAGTTAGTTTGCTTGATTAAATAATTTTACATGTTCTTTATGTGTTGTGCATTATGAGAAAACCATTTTTGGTAGCAATAGTAAATCATTTGTTTTTAAATTTACATTTTTGCGTGAAGTGTGTATTTTTCAAATGTATTTCATGTGTTATCTTTTGTGGTAGTTTTGTAAAATGTAGAAGTGGTTTATTAGTTGTTGAAAGGGGCTGCCAATTATGGTTGGGCAATGATATAGTTCCATGTGGGCCTAAAAAGGGGGTGTATTTGAATGGTTTTATTTGTATAAACTTGTTATACTCCTCGAAAGTGTTTTATGGATTTGTGTGTTCTCATGGGTATCTTTTGTGATATTATTCAAGGTGATTATATAACATTTGAAAGTGTATTATTACATGTTTATTGGGCTGCCAATTCTGTTTTGGTAGGGTTTTGGTGTGCTTTTGGATTTAAAAGAGGTTTTTGAAATGTATTTTATGTGCAAAGTTTGGGTATACTCTTTATAATTGTTTTATGAATGTTTTGAATGGTTTATTGGGTTCTGTAATAGGTGAAACTATATCAGAAAACTATTTGGTAGGAGTATATTTTTAAAAGGTCCATTTCATTTGTGAAAATGTTGTTATGTGATATTTATCATCCTGGAAATATTTTATTATATTTTTTGAAGGAGATATTGAGGAGTGAAAGTGATGTGAAAGTGATGTGGAGTGTTTTGTGTGAGTGTGATGTGAAAAATTGAATTTTTGATTATGAAAGAAGTGTTATATTCCATGTGTGTGGGTTTTTATATGAGTTTAAATATCTTATAATTGTTTTATAAAATCGTTTAATGGTTTTTTTGGAAGTGTTGAAGAAATGTGAAACGTGTTGTGGGCTATTTTGGTGTGATTCGGATTTCAAAATCATTTTGAATGAAAAATGGATTTTTGTGACTTGTGTGGTATACATATGGGCTGTTTGGTGAATTTTTGATGTGGAAATGATATTTTCATGTTCAATGTACATTTCTTGACTTGTTGAACTTGTTTGAGCACAAGGGGAAAACCTGGGTATCTAGGTGGGTGGACGTGTACTAGTATGCTAGTGAATCCGTGGGGTTTGGCCTCAGTTTCACTTAGCAAGATTGACGCTTACAACTCTAACTAAACTATGATGATGATGATTGGGGACCACTAGGTTATGGGTATTTTCCCTACTAGTGGCTCGTGCACGAGAATGGATATTTGTGATGGTTACTCTCACCGAGATACGAGGTACCTGGGACCCACAGATAGCTAGTGCCTAGGTGTTACTTCCTATTTCTTGTGCTCATTGTTTACTTTGTACTTACCGTTGGCATACGGTATAGTTGGATGGAAAATTCATTAGTGTTGACATTTTTTTTAAAAGTGTTGATTCTTAATGATAGCCCACTTGAAAACTGTTTTTATTCAAAGTAGCATCTTTTAGAAATTGTAACTAGCTTTTCATGTTTTTGAAAACTTGCATGCTTTTCGTCTTTAAATGTTTATCACATGGAATCTCTTAGTGGTGGTATCGTACTGGTAATTGGCTCACACCCTACTTACATCCTTGGGTGTAAGTAGACATGGTTGTTTTTGTTGTCGCAGGTTGGGTACAGTTTTTTTTTGTTCCAGTGGTTCGGGTTTCTAGCAGGTCCTTGGTGGTGAAGTCTTGTGGAGGTGGCTTGTGGGCGGTGTCCCTTGCCATGAGGGTTCTTGGGATGTCTTTATTTGGATTTGTAACTTTGGTATAGACCTTTTGAGTTGTTTTAAGCCATGTAATTCAGTTCTGAATTTTTGTAAAAGATTGTTTGGTTTGAAAAATCCAGATTTGTTTCATTCGATTCTTTTGTTGTTTTATGTTTATAAACTTGGGTAAATCGTTCCCAATTTTCATTTTATGATACCCGGGCACTTGTGATAGCCCGTGGGGATCGGGAACGCCCTTCGGGTCTTGCCATGGACCGTTTCGGGTGCTGAGTTTGAAGGAGACCAGATTCGGTTCGTGACAAAATGATATCAGAGGAGGTTCAGGTTAACTCTTTGGGTCATGTTATTTGGGGAAGAGTCAGGATAGTATGGAGTTAGGATTGTTGGGACATGGAATTCTAGTTATGGGTAGTGTTCATGATCACCACACCTCATAATGGGATTCAAGTTTCCAAGAGAAGTCGGTATTTATCTAAGTCCTTCGGTTTTCTTGGTTCGATGATGATTAAGGTAAATGAAAAGAGAGTTGGGTTAATGGTCCTAGTGAGCTCGCAAGGCCTGGAAAGCCATGTGGAGCCAAGGATATTCCCTAGAACACTCTCTGTGACAGTGATGTGATTGGAATATGGCGACCAACCATATTTCCAAGTCACCCACTGAAACTAGTTTCCTCTTGCACTTTTTTATGCTTAGGTTTTGAAACCTTAGCACTTTGGTTTTAAGAAGTGTAAAGTTTTTGTGAAATGATTTTCAAATAAAGAGGGAATGGTTTGGTTTATGAAATGGCGGAACTTAATTTTCAGAATTGTTTTGAAATATAAAATGGTGTACTTACACCTCTTTGAAAGTAGGAACTATATTGATGTTGGTTTTGAAAAGTGTTTCCAATAGAGTTTTCTAAATAATCAGAGTGTGTTTTAATGGGATGAGATGTTTTGAAATTGATGTGAATATCTTGAAAGTGAGTTATTTTCTAAATGTTTGTGACTTTTTGAAATTTTTTGTAAGATGTGAGTTGGGATTTTGATCTCATGGTTAGTAGTTATGAGAAAAAAGGATGTGTTGGTTGACCGTTTTGGTTTTGAAAAGTGGGAAGAATTTTTTTGTTTTAACCTTTGGTATTTACATTAGCGACCACATGCATGGGGTTATATGGGATGATGGATGGTTGATGGCACAATTGGATGAGTGCCGGGATGGATATGAGGAGGGTGTCTGGTGTGGCACAAAAACATGCATGTGTGAGGCCCATGGGGTACCATTGGTGGATATGCTTACTGCTAAACTGTTTGTTCTTAAAGAATTACTTTTAAAGAAAAAAACGATGTCTTGATGAATATTTTTGTATGGTTTGTATTATGGGTTTTTGAAAATGTTGATGTTGTGGGATGTTTTGATTCCAAGAACCCCTTCTGTTTGAACTGTGTTTTGGGTTTGTGTTTGGTCGGTAAGCTGTGTTGTAGGGACGGTTAGTGGTATATTTTGAAAAATGTTTTGGGATACCTTTACGATAGTTCCCTTCATGTGTTTGGAGCTGGTTTATGGCTTGTTTTGACCAATGGACTAGGTTGGTTGGGTCCTTGGGTTCTCTCATTGGATAAGGTACACCCCCATTAAAGGTTAATGCATAACTGAAGCGCAACCCAGATTGTTTCTCCATTGGAAAATCCTCCAGTTGATCAATATAAGGAATCCATTTCTTGAGATTTTTAGATTGAGTATACAACCTTTCCTTTATTGGTTTTGTGTATCCTCTTGTAGTGGGAGATTGATTATGGATGGTTGAAAGTGACCTTAGCCTCTTAAGTTTCCTAATTTTTTGAAGGCGGAAGTGTTCTGGGTTTGTTAGCATGGATGAGTATTTGGATAGTGTCTAAGAGGAACTCTTGGTCCTTCATAGTCTCTTCGAAGAAGGAGTTCATGTTAAACTACTATTGTGGGAAATCTGGTCATGAGAGGATATTATGGCCACTTTCTAGAATTGTGTGTTGTTTTGGGATGTTGTACAAGTTCCCTCTATATTCATTGTTTATATCAGTCGCAATGGTCATGTTCGGTGATTCCTTGTGATGGCATGTGCTCGATTGACTGTAAAGGTGAAAGTTGGGCAATCATCTGAGAGTCTCTATTATGTTGGGAGAATGTCTCCCTTGAAAATAAAACATAAAAAAAAATATTCCATTTTAGAGGAAGGTGAGTATAAGTGTTATTTACTTCTATTGTTTCTCACCCGAACAAACAAGGTGTGATGTGTGTACATCTTCTAATCCCTTGTTTCAGTGAAATATTGAGTTAGGGTAAAGTGAGTTTGGAATGTGTTATGTCTTGGAAAAAAAACTTATCGGGGGGATTGCGGTGTAGTTGTTGTTTGCAACGAAAGAAGAATTCTCATTCAGGTGGTTTCCAAAGCCTAAATGCGAGGCCAAAGATGCTTCGATATTTTGAGCTCCAGCCATAGGTCCCGGAGAGAAGCTGGCGCGTAGTCAGGGGAAACCCCAGTGTCATTTAAACCCTTGTGCAAAGTCCTATCCTCAATATGAAAGATAATAAGAGTTTAAACCTATGGTGTCATCATATTTCTTCAGTTGTTCCCGTTCGGTGGAAATAGGTGGAGGGTCTTGTACCCATGTCATCACACAATGTTATTCCCTCCCACTTTGGTTTCCATTGAGTCTTTAGAGAAAGTTATGAAGTTTGGCTACACAGGTTGACCACACGGTTTACACTTGGTTAGTAGTGACCATGTCCCCCCCAAAAAACCATGTAGATAGAAGAATCTCCACTGTTAGTTCATGGTTTCCCAAAACATGCAGACTAACCATGTGGTCATCCCAACACTTTATATTTTGGGGTCTTTCTGTACCGGCCCATGCTGGTCGATTAAGATTGTTGGTTCTTATGGTGGGGAGCCTTTTTTTTCCCGTACCGATAACTTAGATTTATCCATAGTCAAGGATTGGTGGTATGTAGTCTCATTTGGATCTATCAATCTACCTAAATATTCCTTGAGTAACCATTGAGATTGGAGAGTGCCCAATGGTTTAGTTATAACAAGGTATGTGTAACCTTGTTCGATGTTGTTGTTCGTTTGAGTGAATTGCTTGAGTCTTGTTCTGATAGTGTTTGAGGTGTTTTCCATTGGGATAAAGCCTGAATGTGATTGATTGTTTCAGGAAAGTGGTGTATGATTTTTTGTTGTGAATTATTCCTTCCTTAATTTATCAATGGAGGTGTTTTGGCCTTTGGGGGCGAAACCTGGAAAGGGAGTACATCTTGGTTTATCAGTTCGGTTTGGCTTTCGTATCTGGCCTTTCTGTAGCTTTCTGGGGACGGAAAGTTTTCATGGTGGGGATAATTGTCACATACATGACTTATTTTGAAGTTAAATTTCATTTATTTTCCTTTAATTTTTTGTTTTGGATGGTTTCCAAAGGTTTTATGGAGAAATAGATGAGTTTTCATGAATTGGGCCAAACCGTGAGCCCAATTCCAGATTTAAAAATAAAATTTGTTTCCTTTATAACTTTTTCATTTTTTAATATTTTTCCTTCATTATAATTCCTAAATGGTATAATCTGACCTATTAACACCAAAATATAAATTTGGATCCTTTATAAATCCATAATCATGGTGGATATGAGTTTTTATTTAAGATATTGGGCCTGCCCGAAGGCCCATTTCCTGCATTAAAAATAATTTTTAAATGTTTTATATCTCCTTCACTATTTGCGTTTTTTCGGTGATTCCACCTCCCACTCGACCCTACGAAACCCAGGCGCGCTCCCATTGCCTTCCCCCCCTCCTTGGAGCTCTTTGATATTGCGAATTAGGGCTGATCTGCATAGGGTGTCTCAAATCGTCCAGAATTGAAGAGGTAACTTCATCCCTTCTTAACTCTCTCAATTCTTACTCTTTTCCCTCCATTCCAGTTCCCAAATTACCTCCTATATCTTGTTCGAAGAATCCCTGAATTTTGGCTGTTTTAAATTTCAGAAACTATTGTTTTTTGAGTGATTAATTCAGGATACATCAAGTAGGTGAGTCTATTTCTTTCCTCTTTCAAATTGCTTAGGGTTTCTTCCCTAATTCTTGAATTATAAAAAATTCTAGAAGTTAGGGTTCATGAATAGGTTCTAAATTACTGTATTTTGGGTGAAATATTGAGGTTTTTGGTTTTTTTTAACTTCCTTGAGGTGCGGCGGTTATGCATTTGATGTTTCGCCCCAATATTTGAGGGTTTCAACACATTCGGTAGGTGATTCCGTGGATAACCATTTAATGATGAGTTAGTTTGCTTGATTAAATAATTTTACATGTTCCTTATGTGCTGTGAATTATGAGAAAACCATTTTTGGTAGCAATAGTAAATCATTTGTTTTTAAATTTACATTTTTGCGTGAAGTGTGTATTTTTCAAATGTATTTCATGTGTTATCTTTTGTGGTAGTTTTGTAAAATGTAGAAGTGGTTTATTAGTTGTTGAAAGGGGCTGCCAATTATGGTTGGGCAATGATATAGTTCCATGTGGGCCTAAAAAGGGGGTGTATTTGAATGGTTTTATTTGTATAACCTTGTTATACTCCTCGAAAGTGTTTTATGGATTTGTGTGTTCTCATGGGTATCTTTTGTGATATTATTCAAGGTGATTATATAACATTTGAAAGTGTATTATTACATGTTTATTGGGCTGCCAATTCTGTTTTGGTAGGGTTTTGGTGTGCTTTTGGATTTAAAAGAGGTTTTTGAAATGGATTTTATGTGCAAAGTTTGGGTATACTCTTTATAATTGTTTTATGAATGTTTTGAATGGTTTATTGGGTTCTGTAATAGGTGAAACTATATCAGAAAACTATTTGGTAGGAGTATATTTTTAAAAGGTCCATTTCATTTGTGAAAATGTTGTTATGTGATATTTATCATCCTGGAAATATTTTATTATATTTTTTGAAGGAGATATTGAGGAGTGAAAGTGATGTGAAAGTGATGTGGAGTGTTTTGTGTGAGTGTGATGTGAAAAATTGAATTTTTGATTATGAAAGAAGTGTTATATTCCATGTGTGTGGGTTTTTATATGAGTTTAAATATCTTATAATTGTTTTATAAAATCGTTTAATGGTTTTTTTGGAAGTGTTGAAGAAATGTGAAACGTGTTGTGGGCTATTTTGGTGTGATTCGGATTTCAAAATCATTTTGAATGAAAAATGGATTTTTGTGATTTGTGTGGTATACATATGGGCTGTTTGGTGAATTTGTGATGTGGAAATGATATTTTCATGTTCAATGTACATTTCTTGACTTGTTGAACTTGTTTGAGCACAAGGGGAAAACCTGGGTATCTAGGTGGGTGGACGTGTACTAGTATGCTAGTGAATCCGTGGGGTTTGGCCTCAGTTTCACTTAGAAAGATTGACGCTTACAACTCTAACTAAACTATGATGATGATGATTGGGGACCACTAGGTTATGGGTATTTTCCCTACTAGTGGCTCGTGCAAGAGAATGGATATTTGTGATGGTTACTCTCACCGAGATACGAGGTACCTGGGACCCACAACTAGCTAGTGCCTAGGTGTTACTTCCTATTTCTTGTGCTCATTGTTTACTTTGTACTTACCGTTGGCATACGGTATAGTTGGCTGGAAAGTTCAGTAGTGTTGACATTTTTTTAAAAGTGTTGATTCTTAATGATAGCCCACTTGAAAACTGTTTTTATTCAAAGTAGCATCTTTTAGAAATTGTAACTAGCTTTTCATGTTTTTGAAAACTTGCATGCTTTTCGTCTTTAAATGTTTATCACATGGAATCTCTTAGTGGTGGTATCCTACTGGGCATTGGATCACACCCTAATTACACCCTTGGGTGTAAGTAGACATGGTTGTTTTTGTTGTCGCAGGTTGGGTAAAATTTTTTTTGTTCCAGTGGTTCGGGTTTCTAGCAGGTCCTTGGTGGTGAAGTCTTGTGGAGGTGGCTTGTGGGCGGTGCCCCTTGCCATGAGGGTTCTTGGGCTGTCCTTATTTGGATTTGTAACTTTGGTATAGACCTTTTGAGTTTTTTTAAGCCATGTAATTCAGTTCTGAATTTTTGTAAAAGATTGTTTGGTTTGAAAAATCCAGATTTGTTTCATTGGATTCTTTTGTTG
Organism: Viscum album; assembly: GCA_963277665.1. Taxonomy (NCBI): domain Eukaryota; kingdom Viridiplantae; phylum Streptophyta; class Magnoliopsida; order Santalales; family Viscaceae; genus Viscum; species Viscum album. The sequence goes on from OY728166.1 coordinate 309,187,794, forward strand.
TTTTATGTTTATAAACTTGGGTAAATCATTCCCAATTTTCATTTTATGATACCCGGGCACTTGTGCCAGCCCGTGGGGATCGGGAACGCCCTTAGGGTCTTGCCATGGACCGTGTCGGGTGCCGAGTTTGAAGGCGACCAGATTCGGTTCGTGACACAGTGAGGTAGGGGTGGGGTGTTACAAGTGGTATCAGCTTGTTCGGTCCTTTGGAGTTGATTCTCAGATTTGGATTTGACATTCTTTCTTGGTTATTCCCAGATTCAGGATGGTAGCAAGGCGTAGGACTATCGGAACTTGGAACGTATAGCATAAAAGGACGTAGCTAACCCTTTTATGCTGAACTTCAAGTTACCAGGGAGTTGGGTACATAAGTGTTTTGGAGACACTTATAGGCATTTGAAATCTCATTGTCGTGGATGTAGCCAATGAGATGAGCATGACATGTATGATATAAATGACTTCCCTCTAGGATGCATATTTCATTGGGTTTAATGATTTATGGGTTGAATTGAAAAACAGTTTTCCAAATGTGTGAACCTGAAATGTGAATAAACATGGAATTTTGAAAATGGTTGATTTTCAAAAATGGTGCAACATGGGAAATGTTCAAGAATGGAAAGCCTGGTTGTAATTGATTATTATGAAATGGTATTTGATGTGGTTGATCCATGATGTCTACGGAAGCGAGACTCATGCTTTTTTGTTTTATGTTATAGAAATGGCACCGGTTAGGCGTCGTAGAGACCAACTGGAAGCGGCTGATGAGAATATGGTTGCACCTGAGCCTCAGGTGAACCAACAACTAGTGAAAAGTATAGTACAAGCCTTCTAAGAGGTGGGAAGTGTAAATAGAGTGGAAGATCCCAAGCATGTCGACTATGTGGCTCAGTTTCTAAAGCAGAACCCACCCATTTTTATAGGTGATGCAGACCCAGAAAGGGTAGAGGCATGGCTGTCCTGAATAAATAAAATTTTTGAATTCTTAGGAACCCCAGCCGAGATGAAGGTCAAGCTAGAAACGTATAATCTAGATGATCTTTCCCTTAAATGGTGGGAGATGGTAGTCCAAACAGGGACAGACCAAGGTATGATGTGAGAAACCTTTGAGGAATTGTTTAACAAACAATTCTACCCTCACACGTTCATGATTCAGCGTACAACTGACTTTTTTAGTTTGAAGAAAGAACATATGTCAGTAATGGAGTATGCGGCTAAGTTTATGAGCTTAGTGCGGTTTGCACCCGAGGTGGAGGGTAGCACGTCACTGAAGGCAAGGATTTTTGAGGCGGGCTTGAGGTAGGAAATCCATTCTAAAATAGCAGTGCTGTGTATCGAGGACTACACAGAAATGGTAAATCGAGCCTCGGTAGCAGAGCGAGATCTGTTGGGAACTCCGGGCGGAGGAAGTGTGGTGATACCCACAGGGATTAGTGGGAACTCTAATGCTGGGTTCAAGTGAAAGAGGGACACATATTCCCAGAGCTGGAGCATGGCACAAAATGTGATGACGGGATCGGTGAACCTTCCTCCGAAGCCCCATAGTAAAGTGGGCTGTTTTCAGTGTGGCTCCTCAACGCATATCAAGCAAGATTGCACGACACAACCCAGAGCATGTTATAGTTGTAAGCAGATGGGGTATCTCCAGCGCTACTGTAGGAATGCTCCAAGGACGGGTGTGCGTGACACTCCGTAAGGATCGTAGGTTTCCTATGCTTCGACAGGATGGGGACAACATCATACCCCTCGTCAGCAAGGTAAGGTTAGTCATGGTGATTCTAGGAATACCATGAAGCCTTAACAAGGCAGTAAAGAACAGAGTGTGGCAACGAAGGAATTGTTCGGAGCTAAGCAGGTTGTGGTGGATGATCAGTCGAGGCCATCCACAGTACGAGGTACTATTCTTTTAAATTATACCTACATGTAAATGTTGTTTGATACTGGTGCTTCAGACTCTTTTATTACTGCCCGTGTTGTTGAGATAGTGTGGGATTTCTCAGTACTTGACATGGATGGCTATGATGCAATCTTGGGCATGGATTGGCTAATAGCGTTTAAGGCCCACATCGATTGTGATGCGCAAACAGTGAGTTTTACGACACATGATGGCGTTGGAAATCTCTTTAGAGGGGAGATGCATGAGAAGCAGGTTGCAGCAGGCTTGTTGGCACCAGTAGTTGGCACGTTATTGTATCAATTGGCAGTCTTGTCATTGGAATCAATAGAAGATGTTGAGAAGAGTGTTTTTCCAGTAGTGGTGGATCAGTTCATGGATTTTTTCCTGAATAATTCTCTGGGTTACCTCTCGTAAGGGAAGTGGAGTTTATGATTGATCTACTTCTGGGGACCAGTCCTATCTCACTTCTGTCTTAACGGATGGAACCTACTGAATTTTGAGAATTGAAAGTATAATTAAAAGAATTGTAAAACAAAGGGTTTATCCGGCGTAGCACGTCTCCGTGGGCAGTGCCAGTGTTGTTCGTGAAAAATGCTGATGGAACTTTGAGGCTCTGTGTGGATTATCGTAGACTTAACCAAGTGACAATAAAGAACAGATATCCGCTTACACAAATCAATGATTTGTTCGACCAGTTGAGGGGAGCCCAATGCTTCTCCAAGATCAACCTGTGGTCGGGATATCATCAATTGCGAGTAAGGAAGGAGGATATCCCTAAAACAGCTTTCATAAGTTGATATGGCCATTATGAGTATGTTGTCATGCCCTTTAGTCTAACGAATGCGCTAGCAGTGTTCATGGCATTGATGAATCAGATATTTCAGAGATATTTGGATTCATTTTTGGTGGTGTTTGTAGATGATATTCTAGGGTATTCAAAGACAAGGGTGGAGCATGATCATCACTTGGAAAAAGTGCCAGGGATCTTGCGAGATCATCAGTTGTATGCCAAGTTTTCAAAGTGTGACTTTTGGATACAAGAAGTCCGTTTTCTTGGCCTTGTGATTTCTGATAGGGGTGTCTCAGTGGACCCGGAAAAGATAGAGGCTGTTATCTCGTGGAAACCACCAAAGAATGTGTTTGATATACAGAGTTTTCTCGATCTAGCTGGGTACTACCACCGCTTTGTTCGTGATTTTTCACGTCTGGCTTCACCAATGATAGCCTTGACAAGAAAGAATGTTCCATTCTAGTGGAATGAGCAGTGTCAGCAGTGCTTCGAGGATCTGAAAAGTCACCTTACATCAGCACCAATTTTGGTTCTTCCAGAACCAGGAAAAGGTTATGTGGTGTATTTCGATGCATCGGGATCCGGGTTGGGGTGCGTTCTCATGCAAAGAAATCATGTGGTTGCGTATGGATCACAATAATTAAGGGTACATGAGAAGAACTACCCAACTCATGATTTGGATTTGGCGGCAGTGGTCCATGCTTTGAAAATGTGGCACCATTATCTCTTCGGTGAGAAATTCACAGTCTACACGAATCATAAGATTTTAAAGCACATTTTCTCACAAAGGGATCCGAACATGAGGCAAAGGAAATGGATGGAATATCTCCATATGTTTTATTTTGACTTAATGTACACACCAGTTAAGGGAAATTTGGTGGCGGATGCATTAAGTATGAAATCATATGCTCATGTTGTGAAACAGGCATCGGACCAGTGGCAGTTGATGTCAGTTATAACTGATATGCGGTTGGAATGTGAAGACCAGGGTGATAGAGCGGTATTCTTTCCAGTTACATTGATTCCTGACTTGGTTGGCCTGGTTAGAGAGGCACAGATATCTGATCTTGAATATTTGACCATGGGGTCAGAACTCAATGGCGGGGAGACCATTGAGGGTTGGAAATTGAATAAAGAATCTGTTTTGTGTTTCCAGAATCGGATAGTTGTACCGGAGTCTTGTCAGGAGGACCTTCTCAGGGCATACCATCATTCTAGGCGGGTTGTCCACCCTAGAATTCAGAAGACGTATAAGGCATTAAAAGCACAGTTTTGGTGGGTTGGAATGAAAAGAAGAGTGGCTGATTTCGTTTCACGATGCTTGACTTGCCAGCAGGTCAAGGCAGAGCACCAGAGGCTAGTGGGAATGTTACAGTCTTTACCTATGCCTGTTTGGAAGTGGGAGCAGATAGCGATGGATTTTTTCACAGGTCTCCCAAGAACGGCCAGAAAACACGATGCCATTTGGGTGATAGTGGATCAGCTAACGAAGTCGGCCCATTTTATACAAATTCATGAATCTCATACGGTGGAGGATCTGTCCAAGATCTATATCCAGGAGGTGGTAAAGAGGAACGACATCCCAGTTTCGATCATATCAGATAGAGATCCGAGGTTTACATCTCATTTCTGGAAATCTTTGTAGGAAGCCCTTGGAACAAAGTTGACCATGAGTACGACATATCACCCTCAGACGGATGGACAATCCGAGAGGATGATACAAACCTTGGAAGATATGTTGTGAGCTTGTGTGATGGATTTTGGTGGATCATGGGAGGATCAACTACCCTTGGTTGAATTCTAGTATAATAATAGTTATCAAGTATCCATATAGATGGATCCGTTTGAAGCATTGTATGGGTGGCCGTGTCGTTCTCCACTATGTTGGGTGGAAACGGGTGAGTCTTTGATGGTTGGACAGAGTCTTGTCCAGGAGACTATAGAAAAGATCAAGTTGATCAGGAAAAGTATGGAGACGGCTCAGAGTCGTTAGAAATCATATGCGAATCATCATCAACGACCGTTGTCATTTGAGGTGAGTGATCATGTTTTCTTGAGGATTTCTCCTCGGTTGGGACATCATCGGTGTGGGAAAAAAAGGGAAGTTATCTCCGAGGTACATTGGACCTTTTGAGATTGCAGGGTAGGTTGGTGAGGTGGCTTATTGGTTGGATTTTCCACCTATGTTTAGTGTGGTACACAATGTATTCCATGTGTCGAAGCTGAAAAAGTACCAGCCGGATCTGAGCCATGTTATTCGATGGGATCAGATTGAGCTAGAGTCGGATGCTTCGTTAGTGCATGTGACAGTGCGGGTTTTGGATAGACAAGAGAAACCCTTGCATGGTAAAATCATCAGTCTAGTTCGGGTTTTGTGGTAGTATGTCCAGATCCAGGAAGAAACATGGGAACAGGAGAAAGAAATGGCAGTGCAGTGGCCCGTGCTCTTTCGGAAAAGGGCGGGGGCGCTACTTTCCGGGGATGGAAAGTCCAATGGTGGGGAGAATTTAGCACCCACAGTTTGAGGTATGTAACCTTTATTTATGCATTTTTATGTGTTTAAAGTGAATGGGATGAGTTGGGAAGAGGTTGGGAGAGTTTGGAATGATTTTTGATGAGTTTGGAGGCTTTTAAAGGGGTGCATGGTATGAGCACAGTTAGTGTAAGCCGTGCGGATGCTCCAGGAACCGTGCAGGTGGAGACAGTAGGCTCTGCACAACCTGCGAACGGTTTTCCAAATAGTGAGAGTAAACGGTGAAGACCCTGGATCTCGAGGTAGTAGAGTGCGCACGGTTAGCGCACGGTTTTCTAAACCGTGCGACCACTTAAAAATAGGGGTTTTTAAATCCGAGTTCCCTCGGGCTTGACCTAAAACACTCCTCTCTTCCTCCCACTTGATCCTCACTCGGGATTTTCAGTTCTCAGGGGCTAGAAGGGCTCTCCCACTCATTTTGGAAGGTTTTTGAAGAGTATTCAAGGTGGTTTGAAGGCGATTTCACTCGGGTAATTCTTCTCCCATGGTTTCTTTGAATTTTCCTCTAGATCCACTTCTCCCTCTTTCTTGGTTTTCTAGATCTACACTTATTGTGTGTAAATATAAGGTTGGGGTTGCCTTGAATGATGTCTTTAAGGCTTATAGATGTTAGGGAAGGGGATTTAGAGAGGTTTCAAGGAGGCGTTCTATCATATTGAAGTGTGTTTGGGCAAAGGGTCGATTTCACCAAACCCTAAGAGGTAGGTGGCTTCTCTCTTGACTCCACTTGGTGGAATTGTGTGGTGCATTTATAATTAAATTATTTGTTTGAAATTTAATTGGTAAATCATGGGTTAAATTTGTGGAAAATTTATGGGAGATGAAATTGGGGGTTTTTGGCATGAAATTGGGATTTTGGAAAAAATGGGTTATGTTGGAAATGGATTCAATGGGATGATTTTAAAATGTGGATTTAATGGAAAGTGACAGTGATTGAAATAATGGGTGATTTTGTATGGATTGTTCTTGTGTGGATATGAATGGGGTGTTTTATTGCAATGTGTGGTGATATTGTGGAGTGGTCGTGAAAGTGCCACTATTATCAGGGAGAAGGATGGATAATGGTCGGAAGGGCCACCATCGGGGCAAGTGGCTGAGAAAGTACCACTTGTCGGGTTGTGAACGGGTTGGCCGAGAAAGTACCCCGTTGTTGGTTGATATCTTGATTATGTGATGTTGTAGTTGGGGCTTGTGAGTGAAATATGAACATGGTAACCGGTGTGTGGCTTGATTGTGGAGGTTTTCCTTTGTGTGTGGCACGTTTGGATTTTTTAATGAGTTTATGAATGGAATTGTTTTATATAATTTTTTTTATATAAATGTGCTAACGGTTTATCCTAATGGCATGTGTAGGGAAGTCATTTGGGGAAATCATACTGAGTGGTTGTACTCACCCCTCTGCTTTGGCACTTTGGTGTATTTGCAGATGTAGTATACCAGGATGTGGCCAAAGGTAAGGCATCTCCATCTTTTAGTGGTGCCTTGTGATGTTTGGTGGTGCACGGAGCTTGGAGCTGGGATGGAGATGTGGTTGTGTCACGGATTGTTGTGGGTGTCTTTTGGTTTCTGTTGTACTCTGATGTTTTGGAAATATCCGGTTGTATAAACCTTGGGTTGTTTTGACAGGGTTGGTTGAATTGAAATGCATGAATTATAGTTGTTGGTTGTTGGTTGGTTGGGTTATCCTCTTGAGGGCGAATCGTTCCCCACTTTTCTTCTGAAGCCCTCAGCATTTATTTCCAGCCTTTGGTGACTTGGGAACATCGTTTAAGGCCAAGTGACCCTCACCGACTCCTCAAGCCAGTGAGGTAGGGGCGGGGTGTTACAATATCACTTATATATCCTTATATTAAAAATGATATAGTTAATTAAATTTGAATATGACATTTTTAACTCTTTTTTAAATAAAATATAATAAATGTCATAATCTAACACAAGTGGCTTAAAAAAAATCATAATTTTGACCTAAGGATGATTTTGGTCGAAACACACTTATCCAATGAAATTAGGACAAGTATTAGGGTAAAATTTTATTATTATAATATTGATTTTACTTTTAATTACCCAATTTACCTTTAACCATGGTAAATAAAATCCCAAAGATACTATTCAAATTTTTTTTGATCGTATTAAAACTAATTTTTCATATTTATTTCAACCATGTATGTATATTTTTAAAAATTCAATTTATAGAAGCGGTAAAATTACATTTAATACAAATCCTATAGATGTGGCTAGTAGGAGGGTAAAAGAGACGTTAAAAAGTGTAATAAATTTTTATATATAATTTTATTATAAAATGGTTACAATGAACTAAATTGGGTTAATATATGTATTATTTATCTATTTTGACTTTAAAATAAATTTAAATTTAAATAATTATTTAAATGAAAAATTATATTTTTTAACATTAATGCAGTATTTTCACTATTCATAAAAATTGAAAATTTTCAGAAAAATACCAAAAATTAACCCTAATGTAATTTTGATACTAAGAAATAAAAAATTAAGACTTTTATAGAATTCTATTTCTAAGAGTGTCTAAAATTTATTTTATTATTATTAAAAAGGACATAAAAAGTAGTTCCTTTAAGAAAATAGTATTTCTAAACATATAACTATTTTACCGAAACTTATACATTTCACTATAAATATGTTCTATTTCGGTGAAAATTTTAAAAATAACATTTAAAAATTAGTTATTACTATTTATATTACTATATTTAATGAATATGTTATAAATATATCATTTAAATAATTACAACACTAAAGTGTTGTTTCATAGAAAGTCAATCTTGTGTGTTATGCTAGCCAAGTCGGTATTGTGTGCAACACAAGATATTAAAGTTAATTTACTATGAAATATTGGGTTGTTACATACGATATCATAAATATAGTTGATCACAATAAACTATTATCACTTGGAGAAATTCACATAGATAATTTGATTGACTCCTTCTCTATTGAATTATAGCTTATTCAATAAGTTATGTAACTAAGCATACCAGGATTGGGAAATTTGATTCAAACCATATAATTATTTCTTTATTCTATAGAACTTTAATTCATTATCACTAATATGAAAGCCCATCGATTGTTCAATGTAAACCTCTTCTTTGAGATTTCTATTTAAGAATGTTATCTTGGCATCCATTTGGTAAATTTTAAATTTCTTTTATATAGTCATAGTAAGGAAGATCCTTATCGACTCTAGTATTTATTATAGAGTGAAATTTATTTCTAAATCGAATCCTTCCAATTGTGAATAACACTTACGCACAAATCTATATTTATTCAGACCACCATTCCAATTCCATCATGTTTATTTATAAAAACCCATTTTATTCCAATAACATATTGATATATTATCCTGTACATGATCTCGAAATTCAAATCTTTCGCAATTTGATCTAACTCATTGTTTATGGCCTTAATCTAAGACTCATACTCCACTGTTTCTTCAAATCAGGTTATATCTATTTGAGTTAATGTTCTGGTGTGCACTATGTTTCTCATCGTATGGGTTTGTGTATGTGTAGTTTTATCACCAATTATGTTTGAATCATAGATTTTGGATCAAATTATTCTCTATAGATTCATTGGTTTAATCCTTTAAGAAGTTTCTTCATCCACTAATTCACCCTATGAGGCTTACTTATAGGTAAAATGTGATCCCTATTTTGATTAATATATAGTTCTTCCTCTCCATCACTGACCACTATCAAATTAAAAATTTTAGACCTATTTATAACTTTTTATTTGACAATTTTGACATAGTTTCTTTCAAAAAAACTATTCAATATTTTTTTGAAACATTTAGTGGCCTTACACTTGGAAGAGTATCCTAGAAATATCCATTTATCTGTATCATATCTATATTTAACTTTATTTCATCCTTTTTTTGTATATAACAAATAATTATTAACACTTTATGGTATTTATATGCTGGTTTTATTTTTTCCACATATCATATGGGTTCATCTTCTCTCTTGGTCTTAGAAAATATTATTTCTATGTGTAAATAGAAAATTGGATAGATTCCTTAGATAAGTATAGGGGAATTCCACTTTTGATGAGTACTGATTTTTCCATGGTGTTCACCATTCAATTTCATTTTTTCTCCACATCATTTTTTTGTGTGGTTCTCACTAATGAAATATCACGTTTTATATAATGATTCCCAAAGTAGCTTTCCACATCATGTGAGGTGCACTCTAAGACATTATAAGATTAAAGAACCTTAATGGTTCTTCCACTTTAGTTCTTAGGTATCCTAAAAAAATACTTAATTAATTAATTCATTTCTTTCTTGGACTATATATATAATATAACCTATTATGTGTAATCATAAATGAATAATATTAATTACTTCTCACAATATATTTTTGGACCATTCATGGTGAAACAAACATTAGGTTGGATTATATCAATTAGGTTTGATACCTTCTTCTTCATTGATTGGTAGGAATTTCTCACAATTTTACCTCTTACACAGGAATTAAATGTTTTCTCCCGATCTGATTTCAGATTAGGTATACCAGTTACAACCATTAGTTTAGAAAGATTCTACATTATTTATTCATTTATATATCTGATCCTCTGATACCAAATAATTTTTTCTTCCTCTATCATAATAAAACAAGTCTTTTTTCATTAAAAATTACTCTATATAGATTTATATTGATTATAGAACCCTTTAAAAAATAATCTTTCATTTTTTCCTTTCATAGAGAATCTCTTTTGAAGAAATGTGGCTTCAAATTTTGGTCGCAAAGTTGACTCACACTGATAAGATTATTCTTAAGTCCATCTAGAAAAATAACATTGGAAATTTTTAGTGTATATTTAGTGACCATCATATTTCCACTTACTTTTATCTTCAATACTCTATTATTTAAAAATCTAACCATTCCATCAAAATTTATCTTCACATTATTCAATAAATTTATATTATTGTTCATGTGGGATGAGTTCCCACCATCTAGGATCTAGGTGCTACTATTTTTTATTACCTTAAGAGAAATCTTCACCAATATAACCTTCTCACTTTTCTTATCATCCTTCCAAGAGATTACTACATGTGTTTATATACAAGGTGAACTCTCATCACCTTCTTCATTATAAGTAGAGATATACTATTCTTCCTATAGGGGTTAGAAACTATTTTTTAATTCAACACCATATTGATTTCTAGCCACCTTTCTTATTTAAATATCTTTTGGGTGTGTTTGAATCCTCTTTTTCTAGAAATTCACACCCTTATAGATGGAATTAAAGAAATTATAATGATAACCATAAAAATAATTTGGTCTTAAAGTTATAGAATATGGTTTTACTATTAAATATTGTGAGCTATACCTCTTAAATATCTAATTATATTCATGATGTAATTCATATAATATCTTAGAAATCCACAAAATTGTAATTTTGTTAATAGAAAGATAATTCTATCACTTCTTATCCATATATTTCTAGACATGGAATATTTTTATAATTGTTGAGTAAACCTTAATGTTTGGGATCTTTCATATATCTTTTTTCATTTCATTATTTTATACAGCTATTCCATAGGTTTTCAATTTTTTCTCATTTCACCCAATCCTTACCTTTCCCATAGGTTTAAGACTACATTTATTGATGATATTTTCAATTGAACTCATTTTTATTGATGCTATTTATATCAATTCTTTATCAAAAAATTTCTTGAACAAAAATTTATTTTTCACACCATAGACATTTTCTCCAAACTCAAGATTATTCCACAAATATACAATATCTTATTTGAAAGACTCAACTCTATTCCTTATTTCATCTAATTGTTTAATAAAATCATATATTATTTTGTCATGTTATTTGATTTCAACCATTAAATCAGTTACTCTTTTAGATGTATATTGGGAGGCCTCAAGCCATTCCGGTGTATTCTATATACATGAAATTTCATCTTCAAGTTGATTTATATATGTTGGTAATTCTTTTAGTAGTCTTCCTATCTTTTGAATTTTTTTCATTGAATGTCTAACTCCTCTATAGAACCTTTGAGATCAACTTTCAAGATGGAAAAAGATTCAGGTTGGTATAAATTTTAACCATTAGAATTTTTTACCTTATATTTTTTCCATTATAATATCTTCCACATCAGAGTTGAACTAAACTTAATCATCTTCAAGGTAATTCTAATCATCATATTATTATTCTTTCAGAAGGGTTTTCCACTAAAACCACGTTCTAATTGAACTTTCATATTTAAAATTTCACTTAATAGGAAATATTATTTTTGTTCTTGATTTTATTTCATCTTTAGATTCATTATCTTCCTTTCATGGGATTTTTTATGCAATATTTATAACCTTACCATAATTTAAATAATAAATTGGTAATTTACCTTCATATCTACCATTTAATAATTTGAATTTTCTAATGAAAAATGATAGAAATTAATTACTAATATCTTCATCACTTCCTCCAAAATCTTTAATATCATGACTCTATAGTATATTGAAAGTAATCTCTTCAAGATCTAACAACTTAGTATCATATAAGGTAGGTGGTATTCTATGCATTTTATTTATAATATTTATGTAATTCATCTAGTCTCCAATACCATGAATGGACCCCATAAATTCTATGAGTTAACCGAAAAAATATCAATATTTTAAATTGGTCTCATATTTTAATCAATAATTTTTTTTTGCAAAACATGAAACACAGACTCCTTCAAATTATTTTACCCTTCATGGGTATTAGTCATTATATACCAAATGGTTTTTTTATGATGTAAAATACATTAATTTTATGTATATAAAGTTGCATAAGGATCCAAAGAGATAAGTTTGAGCCTATATAAAAAAATTCGTATCTACATAAATCATAGAAATTATGGTGGTATTTATGACTTGTATTTCATGTAAAGTATAGGAAAAAACCTCAAGTCTAAGAGATAATAAGTGATTATTCCATATATGAAACATGTAACCACCAAACAAAAGAACTAAATTTTTATAGATCGTGTTTTACATAACATAAATAGATTTTTTATATAAGACCATTTTGTCTTTGATGAAACTTTTTACACTCTAGGACTAATACACCACAAGGGGGTGAATTAGGGTCTTCAATTCTTCATTATTCACAATGAAACTTAATCTCTTGTTAGTAATAATATTATGAATCTTTCAATCTTAAAACACATGAATACTATTAAAATGAAAAAATTAGTGTGGATATGTGATTTTTTACTTAGTTAACCCCAAGGTATTGACCAAGTAGTATATGCTAACGTTTTTTGATGTACCAGGGGTTTACAATACGTACTATAGATATTAAAAATGTTTTTCAAGGGAATAATATAGATCCATGGGTACTCACACTTCTTGAAATTTTCACCCTACTCATATATAAGGAATAAAAAGAAATGAAATATAAAAATATATTATAATGATTTATTAATAAAAATATAAACACCAATATAGAAAGGGTTTCATTGTTTTTCTTAAAGTTATTCTACACAACCTATTCTTCATGGAAGTTAATTTATGATTTATTTCTTCTCTAGATAATCAATTTTTCTTCTTCATTTTTTTCTTATATAAATCCTCCTCTTATAATAGGAGTATCATTACTACAAAAAAATTCTCATTATTTTTCCTCTTGTGGTCTCTTAATGGGTCTTTAAAACCCCACACTAACATCCCATAACATCAATGATTTTCCTTTCTTGGGTCTACCTTAAAAATTCATAACATGATTCACTATTAATTATAAAAGGTTGAAAATAATATGTTATTATAATCACTAAAACATTTCAATTCATTCTAAATGAAAGTAAAACCAATACAGGATCCACCATACTAAATTAATTATTTATTAAAAACTCCAGAAAAATAAATTCTCAAAATTCTTTCCTCCATGGAATGATTTTTTTTCTATTTACCATTTTGGTTGCTCCAAGTTCTAAAAAGTTCATGTCTTTGGAATTTTTCACTAACACCTTTTACCATGGACTCCACTATGTAATTGATATATTATACTTTCAATTATGAAATTTCTAGTTCAATGTTACTAGAAACACATTTGGACATGATAATTTCTTCTAAAGAACTTAATTTGGGCTTCCCCATTTTGTATAGGTAAACTATACAAGTGAAAGCTCGAGCTCTAGGTGTGGTGAAAATCCTTTTGAAATTTTAAAACCACAATTTTCATGGTATAATGATCAATGGAATGATCAATTCCCTAGGATTCTACCTCAACTTAAGTAAATCCTCCATGGCGACCTACATGATGTAGTCTACATAATTTACCTATGTTTTAGACAGCAAAAATTATATTATAGTGGTTGGATACACTTCAATCCCACATAAATCATTCCATTAGAAGGATACTTATTTATTACCCAAGATATAGCATAATCCATCATTGAATTTCCATGGTACCACCCCATACCATATCCATTATCCATGATGTTTCCACTCACCAGTTCTAACCTAGTGTCGCCCCACACTCCTCATGATATTACTAACCTTTCATTGTATCTATTACTCATTTACCACCCATTACTGGTTGCGATTGATAATTTTCACTACCACATAGAAGAATAACCCCTCTCTTATGATAGGTTATGGTTTTCCTCTTTTTCAATTTTTATTCTTCTCATTTTATTGACTCTAAGCCTATACCTTATCAAAATAACTTCTCTAGAATTTTTCAAAATTTCACTACCTTCCTCCATGGTCAATGTGTCTTATCTAGGATCACCAATTCATGGTAAATTATGTAGTGCCTTATTCCATCACCAATTTTCTCTCTAATTTTTCACATGCTTCAATATTGATCATCAAATCTTCCAATTAACTAAAAATTAACAATAAATTCAACATGAAAACCAAAAAATGGAACATATTCACATTTAAGTTTTTTAAAAATAAATAAATGAGATTTTTGGAGTTTATCAAGGATTATCACTACTCAATACATTACCACCCTGGGATAACAGAATAGGTGGATAATTCTATGAGTAAGAAGTATATTGCCACTATACCCATGATAAGGATTGAAGGAGACCTAATAATATTGGAATTTCAAAGGATATAACTATAAATAAAAAGGGAATGGGATTAATATTTTCTTTCCCAAGTAACTACTCAATCATCTATCAATGTGAAGATCAGAGAGGAACCTAAGGTGGATATAAATATAAAAAATAATGTATGGAATATTGAAGGTCAACACCTTGACAGTAATGAAATTATAATATTTGGGAAAGGAATATGTGTCCATTCAATACAAGAGTAGAAGAAGGATATTTTGGATGATGCATGTAGATCATTATTATTTATCCATATTAAAAGTATAAATTTTTATAAATATATTAAGGGGAAATTTTGGTAAGAAACTATGAAGATGGATATATCAGAGTATGTATCCCGATGCTTGGATTTTCTGGGTGTCAAAGCTGAACATCATAATTCTAGAAGATTGATGCAACCATTACCCATACCTATATAAGAATGGGATAATTTTTCCATGTATTTATTTATAGGATTTAATAATAATTATAAAGAATATAATTCCATTTAGGTTTTAGTTGTTCACCTTAAAATGTTTTTACAATTTATTTCTATATGATAGGATTTAAAATTCAATCAACTTACTAAGATACACATAAATAAAGTGGTAAGGTTTCATAGAGTACAATAGTAAATTATATATAATCATGTTATGAGGTTTAACTTTATGCTCTAGAAAATTATTCAACAAGAATTGAATAGAAATATGGGCATTATAAAAAAGTATCATCCTCAAACTAATGGTCAATCTAATAGGAAATTCAAATCTAGAAGATATGTTGATATCCTTCTCAATGTATTTAAAAGGAGGTTGGTATCAACATATTCCACTAGTAGAGTTATTATATATCACAAATTGACATTATATAATGCATATGAAACCATATTAGGATCTATATAATAAAATATGAAGAACTCCAACATGTTGGGATGAAGTTGGAGAAAAGAAGCTCCTGAGATCAGATCTTCCCTAAGAGTTTTTAGAGAAGACTCAAACTATTCAGTGATATATCAAAGAAGAAAAAAGTCAACATACGAGTTATATTGATAATTATTAATGATTTTTGAAATTTTGAGTTGGTGATAGGGTGTTACTTTCATTATCACAATGGAAGAGGGTTATAAGATTTATGAAGAATGTAAATTTGAACCCTAAATACATTGGAACCTTAAAAATACTTAATAAAATTGGGATGGTATTATATCCCCTTAACCTACCACCTAACCTCTCATAAGTTCATAATGTGTTCCATGTGTCACTTTTAAGGTAGTACATACTTGATCCATCACATGTGCTAAACTCAGAGGTTGTAAAACTAGACCATGATATTTATTATAAGGAATAACCAGTAGATATCTTTGATAAAATATAAAATTTAATATGATACAAGATCACCCTCTTAATTAATATTCTCAAGAGGAATCATAAGTTTTAATAAGTAACATGGGAACCTGAATATGCAATTAGATAAAAATACCCTCATTATTTAATCAAAGTGGCGAAATTATGAAGGATAATTTTTTTAGGTTTTGAAGGTAACAACTCATAATTTTAGTATGTATTTAAATTTAAATAAATCATGTGTTTTTTATATCTTTTGATACATACAAAACTGATATAAAATGAATAATACCTTATTTCGTTATAGTATAATATTACATTACACAATGGAATACATTACAGAATTACTAAATGAAACATAATTAGTTAAATCATTAAAGGAATGAAACCAATCATTAAAAAATTACTGAAAGGTTAAAATTATCTTCATCATGATCTAACATCATGATCATACTACTAATGATAAATATATAAATAATAAAAAAAATTATAAATATAATAAACATATTCAAAATTAAATTAAATAATATGTTGAATGGTTTTAGATAAGTATGTAAACATATATATATATATATATATAGGATTAAAATATATACATTATATATATGGACATTGGTTATATAGATTTTGGACATATGGTTATTGGATATGTAGTCATTGGAAATGTGGTTTTTGGGTATAAATATACCCAATAGAAATATATTGTATTTTATAGTTAGACACAAATATTTTTTTACAAATAAAATATTTGACCGGTAATTGAAATTAATAATTTTGGAATAAATAAAATAACATTAATTAATTTTTGAAAATATTTAATTAAATTATATCTAATATATGATTTAAGAGTTATAAAGAATAAAAAATTAAAAATTTATGATAAATGAAAAATGTTTTATTAAAAATATCATTTTTATTAAATATTATATTTTTATTATTTAAAAGATAATTTTTTCATTTTTTGAGAATAAAATTTAATGATTTATATTTATTATATGTACAAAAAAGAAAATAATCATTAATTTATTGATTATTAATTGTTAAAGAATTATTATAATGCCACTTTTATTCATAACTGTTAGTTAAAAAAAATTAATATTTTATGAATTTTGTAATTCTTATTAAAAATTAATTTTGAACACTTAAAAATTAAATTTAACAAAATGGTTTCAATTATTTAAACCAGTTCATTGAAAGTATGTAATAATTTTAATTTCATTTTTAGTGGAAAAAGTTACCGAGGTGAAAGTGAGTTACCAAGGTAGAGGGCGAAATGAGGTAAAAGGATTGAAACGAGGTATCAACTTATAAAATATCCCTAAAAAATTATCTATAATTGTATGTATGTAGTAATTATTTACTCCCCATCATTAATTATCCACTATTTGATGATAAATTATATTTCTTTCATATTAATGAAGGGGTATTTAGGAAAATGTCACTCGAGATCACCTATAAAGGGACCCCTCTTATACCCACTTCATCCCTTACCTTTCCTTAGTATTAATATTAATACCAGAAATAATTATCTCCCTAAAAAGTCTATAACTCAATTTGTATCCTTTAGTGGCAATAAGGAGTTATGAATACCTCATTTCTATGAGGCTCTCTAAGAAAATATTTAAGTCTTCAATGTAAGTGTTATACTCTTCTTCATCATTATTATTTATCTTATTTATAAAAATATTCTTAAATATAATTTATAACTTTAATAATATGTTTTTAAAATCATTAGAATTATTTAAAATTTATATTATTACTAGATAATAAAATTTTCTTATTCATTCGATTGTTAAAATTTATAATTGTCTAGGTTGGTTTTACGACCTACATGAACGATGTTATAAAGTTTACATCATGAATGACTAAGAAAAATTAAATTATAGTAATATATTGTGATAATAATTTGTTTTATATGTTTAAAATTTTTATAATTGTAATATTTTAAATTATATTCACTAATAAATTCAACTGTTTTGTTAATTCAATAATTATGAAAAAGGAGATTTATAAGCATTCCTTATGGAAGGTCACCATATAATCCATGAAATGATGATGGTACTCAATAAATATATCAAACACATATACTAATTATTTATAATTTATGTGATGAACCCATATTCAAGGAGTAATGACCTGAACCATTAAACTGGAGATGCGTGGAAAAGAAAAATAACTAACCCAGATATTAATTTTAATAATAAAAAATCAATATATGGGTAATAAGGAATTATTAATGAATAATATCAAGTAAAATAAATATGAATTATTTTCTTATTTATATTAATAATAAAATTAAATTTATTATATAGGAATTTAAAGAACATCTGACCATACATAAATATGAGGTAAGATTTTATTTTCTCAATTTCCATTCATTAAGATGTTTTCTATATTCACCACCAAATATAAATTGTATATTATACATCATGGATTTATTTTATAATAATTTTTATTTAATTGATTTTATTTAAAAACTATTCTTATATTTTCTCATTCAAGGTATTTTTTTTCAAACCTTATCAAAGTTGTAATACTTTTTTTCCAATATCACTTTAAAATAGATATTTTCTATAACTAAATTTCTATTAGGTAAAATTTATTTTTATTTCTCTATAAAACCCAAAATAATTTCCTAACATCTATTTTTATTTTTCTTCTTCTAAATTTCTTCTTACCATTTCCTCTCTCTTTGGTTCACAATTCAATTGGAACAATGATTATAAGTTGAATCAACCCTATCTCTTCAATTTGATCAAGAATACTTCTATTCCATGTAAATAGTGTTTATATTATTTTATTAGTGTAGATATCCCTAATTTTATCATTTATTATGCTTTTTATATTAACTTTAAATTTATTTACACAAGTTTGGAGAGACTATTTTTTTATGTTTTTCATACAATCATTTTCTACCACCATTTTTTTTATTTTTATTACAAATATTCCTTTCCAAGTTCTCATGATTATTCAAAGTAATTTTCATTTTCTTTCCAATATTTTTAAAAACATATATTTATAATTTATTTATTTATTAAAATTTTCCAAAATTTAAAGGGTATTTTTTCTTATTTAATAAGAAACTCTCTAGTGATATTATAAAATGTTTTTCATCAATTTTAATATCCATTACTATTTATTATACTTTACTTGGGATAGATTTTAATGGAATCATCCACTTTATTTCTTTGTATGACTCATTTTAATTCTTTTTGACGATTCTTATGAAATATGTTTCATTTTTATGGTTTAATTATACTATGATGGAATTATTAATTCTTTCACGTTTATGTGGAACACATATTTATGGTTTCTGATTATGTAATAGGTGGGAACAGAATTATATAGCATCAAATTCATTTCTAAAAGATTTATATGTCATGAGATGACATGTGAGGGAATGGGTAGTGAACCTAAACATTGTATTTATGGGAATGGGGAGTGAATTAAATCCACTATATTATGGTACTTTTTCCATTATGTGATAATAGTCTTGGTAGTGATCCTTAAAAAAAGAAATGATATTCTAAACTTTTATTTGTACCATATTTTAACATTATAAAACATTTATATGTTATGTTATCATTGATCAGGATCATTGAATCATGTTTCCACACTCCTATGATGAATTTATTATGCTGTGCCAAAAGTCATAGGTTATGATTCATGATTTATTACCTATGTTTTATTAGGTATTAATTCCTTATGATAACTAATGACATTCGATTGATATCTCTTATTTTTACCCTTATCAAGCTTTTGAGATCACCCTTTATTATGTTTCCATTCCCCAGGTAATAAAGAATAACATTGTGTATGATACATCTAGAAGAGTATTATGTGTGAAGAATATTTATGGGAACTATTAAATGATATTTTTAAAATAAGTTGGTTATGTATTTAATATCCAAATACATCAAACTTATAGGTTCAGGGATGCAATTTATTGAGATATTTAATGAATATTCATGTAATATGATATAATATTCATGTATATTATGGTTAGTTAATCTCATATTGCTTCCAAATCATATCCCCATAATGGTATGGAAAGGTCACACAACCTCATCATTAATCGAACCATGTTTAACATTGTATTATTTCTCCCATTTGACACACCATTCCAATGTGATTTCTAAGTGGAGTGAGTTATGAAAAAATTCCATCATCTCTTATGTGATCATTAAATTATCATATTAAGTATTCACTACCCCAATTTTATCAAAGGATATTAATATTTTTTTTCTATTTGAATATATAATTTATTTATTATCTCTTTAAACTTTTCAATAGTTTTAAAATTAATCCTTGTAACAATCATATAATTATTCTAACTAAAGTTATTAGTACAGGTTTTGAAGTACTTATCCCCACCATTTACTTGAGTACTCATTAGTCTATATACATCATTATTTATAATATCTTATGGTCCACTAGACCTATAAACTTTTCCACTAAAAGGTGGTTTGTTCAGTTTTCATAATAAAAATGATTCATAATTGAATGATTCCAATAATCCATATCTATATATTCATTAGATTTATTTCCCATTTATATTCCCAAGGTGAAAATTTCAAATATAAGTGGTGTTAAAATTGAATTTGTACTTTTTATCATGAATGTTATATAAAGGATTATCATTATCTATAATTTATAAACCATTCACTATATTCTTAATTCCATTTAAAAATTCATTCATGTTTATAGAAGAACTCTTGATACTAATAATGAAAAAACTCTCATATTTACAAAACTAGATAAATAAATCATATTTATATTCATGACTAGAACATATTAATGACTTTATAATTCTATAAAAAATCAACTAAGAAGACTTATATCTTAAATTACGACTTCTAATGTAGTACTTTTTACCTCATTTCAAATAAGTAAATCTATTTCACCTTTCAGCAGTTCTATCCTATTTTAGTGTTTGTGTTTATCAACAAAAATGCGACATATATTTGGTATCCAATACCTATGACTCATAACATAAATTTATTTTTGTAACATTTAGACCTATATTCTCAGAATGTTTCTCCATAAAAACAATTCTCGAACTTGGATACCAGCATATTGAGCTATAAATCCAATCAATAAGAGATCTCAAAATAATATTCATAATGCTTGTTATTTTATATAATAAGACATTTTCTTTGTTTGGTATCATGTTTTATATTATTTAAGTATATAATTTAATTTAATGTACTCCCACTAAAATGATAATCCTATAAATTGTATATATTTAGTAATAAAGATCCATATTTTATCATCACCTAACCTAGAAAACATTTTAAATTAATACATGAATATATCTATTAGACAACCATATCAATAATATCACATGTGACTCTTAGATAGGTGGAAAACTCATTTCCCCATTCATCAGATGAATTATCCCAACTCTATTCCTATGGGATCCTAAGAATTAGAGGCAAATCAATAAATATAACCCATTGCTTATATCTGATATAAAATCCTAATAGTTAAGGTCACTTATAATCATATTGTGTTATATAGGAAAATTCATTGGCACATAAGGGTTAAGGTCACTCATATTGAATAATTGAGGTCATTATAAGTGTTATCTTCTAAAAGAATCTCATATTTTTCATCTTAAGGGGTTTTCTTATTCTCACCATTTCTATAGAAATATCTCACATATCATTTTTAAATATTTTATCCTATATAATATTTATATCTCATGTTATAATTATATGTATGTATGCTTCTATAAATTTAGATTTTTAAATATAATCTTTCATATAAATTAATATGTTCCAAACATATTAATGAATAACACCTTATACAACTAGTAATTTTTTTCTCACCTAAAAATAAAATCTGATTATATTTATATATATCCAAATTAATCTTATGAATAAGGTACATAAAACCATTTTATATAAATTATTAAAGTCATACAAAAACAAAATCCCTACAAAATCAAGGTGAATGTGATAGTTATCTAACCCTAACTTTTATTTGAAAATCCAAATCCCCCAAGATGATGATAAGTTTAACCTAAAGTTTCACTACCCATGGTTCAAACTCAAGAGAGACTAATATAGATCTAACACATAATATATTTAAATCATAACAAAATAATAGTTTTGAATTCATTAAAAAATTAATAAATCATATAATTTTTTAGACCAAAATGTAATCTTTTATATCTTTACTTACATGTAAATCTTATAAACATGGCATGATATTTATAAGAAAAATTTTAAACAATTTAAAGTAAATAATTCAACAATTATAATGTAAAATAAAATTATATTCATGAATAGGGTTTAAAAAAAATAAATAACAATTCAAATATTTAATATGATATATAATAATTTATATAGTCATAATAATCAAACCCACTTTTGATCAGTCTAAAGTCACAAAGATTCAACACAAACCCATTAGGCTATTTTTGGTTAAGGTTATCAAGATTTTTTTCTTTTTTTTAAAACCACATACAACAATAATGACATGATTTCATGGACCAATCCATTTTATATAGTGACTTACAAGATGATCCAACCATGAACCAATACATAGTGTCTGAGTACAAGGTATTTTTTCTTTGGTTATACCATAAACTACGATTAATCATATTAACCACTATTGGAACACAAAAATTGTGTGTCATTAACTTTGATGTCATGAACATAATATGAGCATCACCTAGGTTACATGAGTTTAGTTGAATATAAATGAGTGTAAAAATTTATTATGAAGACACTAATGGGATCTTTGAATGTTATATGAGTAATCACACATCGATGGATGTAGACCCTTTAAAAATGTTACCTAGTCTGGTGAAATGGTAGTGAGAAACTCCTACTAGGAGTAAGCCATGGATTTAATTCTACATTGGATAAAATGTTACTTTAGTAATAAAATATACTGTGAGAACATTTACAAGACTTAATTAGAAATATATTTTATCTAATACATAAAATTTCTTCATCTAGTGGTGCTGTTCATTTTACAGGCATCAATTTTATAGGTCATATATCCAAAATAAACTTATGAAAAAATTATGACTATTTGAAGTTAGAATTTTATAATATATTTTTTTCCAAAATTCACATTGGTGCTAAGATAGAGTTTGGATATAAACCTTTCTCCACATATTTTCTAGCCTCATGAACCCTACCTCATGTACCACAGCCTCATCCACCCTACCTCATGCACCCCAACAATGCATACCCATCCTCATTCGCAACTCCAAATTCTTTGTATTATGCACTTCGACATGATCAAATTTTATGGTTTTTCCTATAAAAGGACCTTCCAAGCCTCCCATTTAAATAGGGATAAGGGGAAATGGAATAGGAAGCTAGGTTGGGAGAACCAAGGTTTATAGAGGATAAGCATCAAGCTAGGCTTCACACATGCCCAGATGGATCCCAACTTTTGGCGCCTTTCTTCATGTGACCTATTAACACAAGCTCTATTTTTTATGAACCCTATTATCAAAAATAATCTCTAAAATGACCTACTACTAATCTTTCTAATGATATTGGATATATTCCCACACATAACCACTCATTCTCAAAATCCATACATAGGTACTATAAGTGGTTACCACCGATGGATGGGATCCCAAGCTATGGATTTCCTATAATAGGAATCCCAACCCCCTACCATTTTTGAGCCACCATGTATAGATAAAATAGGTGATACCAAGTGTTGATCAAGTGTAGATGGAAGTCAGATTGAGCACCCAATTCCTTAAGGATATATAATTTTCCTTTAGTTTATTTTTCAATCAGAACATAGAGATAAGGGATAGAAAATTTTGGGCCCATGTACAAAAAATTGAATCCATGCTTTGGGAACTAGACCACTTGAGCACTAACCACCAGAGAACCGAAACACCTGGGTGTTGACCACTTATGAACCAACCACCAAAGTAGTATAGTATCTAGGAACTCTTTCACTAAGGTGCTGAATACCTTGTACTCAAATTACCTAAGAACTAATTGCCTTGGGTACTGACTACCTGAGTCCCCACTTCTCCCATGAAACCTGCATGGGCACCCTATTTTCCCAAGCATCCTTCCTTTGTTCATTATTTTACCTCACCTCTAAATTGGGTTCCCACTATTGGATCAGATTATATTAAATATACACAAGAGGGGGGTGAATTGTGTCTTTTCATAATTTTTCGCGAGATCATGTTCTTCCCTTTAACTTTAATCAGATGAATTAATGCACCAAAAATTTAAATAGAAGAGACACAAGATATATAGTGGTTCGGGGATCAGAAGTCCCCTAGTCCACTCCACCGATACTCTACTCCATGAGCTTGGTGAGTTTCACTATCTGGTCCTCATTTCCATAGACCGTTTCACAAATGAGTATAGGCAGTTGACACCTTTACAATCTAAGGAAAAACAAAGCCTTATGGTTTACTCACAGAACCTACACAGCTTAGTATAAGAATCCAGTCACACGAGAATAGAAAATAAAGGTATATGTATTTTTGAAAATACATTCCAGTTGTTCTTCATAATTGCAACAAAATGCAATTAACAGTAGATGGATTATTGCCTTTAGAAATAGTGATCTTCAAATAAGATTCATTCTGAGTCGATCCTGTTGTAGTAGATATAGAAATATAATTCACAACTTCAGCAGTAGCATATTCACAAAATGATATTTGATGAGTGAATATTATATCATGATTCTTCTTCAATAAACATAGCTTTTTCATTATTTTGAATTAGCATATCTATGTATGTTTTTGATAGAATCTGTTTTTCATCCTTCGTTTTTATAAAAATAAAATATCACTTCTATATAATAACGTCGAACACTTCTCCTGTAAATTTAGATCCTTAAAAGTCACCTTCTGACTCATGATATTCAAACATTTGAATTTACATAGTAGTCCTAACATCCCTTGAATTTCTCCAAGAAAATATCCTTTTAATTCAATCCTTAAACGACTCTGAACTCATCAAAGACACGTTTTAAAATCAGCTGTAATCCATCTTGAAATCATCCTAATAAATAGATTTCTGACCATTGCATAATAATATCAACTTTAAATTCTCCGACACCAAATGTAACGTTGAGTTGTACATAATGCATCATTTGAACGTAATGTAGATAATAAACATAGGTTTGATAATATAGCCTTCAAATGTAAGGTTTTCAATGTAGGGTTGATAAAAAACGTAGGGTTGATCACACACATAGGGTTGGCAATGTACAGTTGATCACAATCTTAGGGTTGGAAACGTACGATTGATCACAAACATAGGGTTGTCCATCCATACGTTTTTTCTTCAACTTTCAAACGTATGATGAAAGATCCATACTTTTTTAAGCTTTCAAACAAAAGGTACTTGATCCATATTTTTATAAGAACTTATGGTTTTTTACAAAAGTAAGGTTGATAAACCATACTTTTGAGAAACAAACGTAACATTTAAAACTTACATGAAATTTTTCTTCCACACTTTTTCATTAACCCAAACGTAGGGTTCCTCTTCCATACTATTTCAATAACACATAAAGTATACACTAAATTTCATCCTTATGCTACATTTCTCCACGTAGGGTATGAATAGTGTTTCCAGAACATGCTAAAGAAGATCCTGAATATGTAGAGCATGAACAATGTTTCTAGAACATTCTAATACAGATACTTTAGTAATTAATCCTCATTGTTCAAGTACTTAAATATTTTATCTAGAAAAAATAAAAATATAATGAATAATAAATTCTTGCAATATACTTAACAAATAAAATCATTAGAAAATAATTAAGGGTATTTGTGAGCATCAAAATTATCATAAAGAGATAGAGTATTGTTTTAAAAAAACTCCCCCTTTAAATAAAAACATTATGTATTGTTGAAAACAACACTTTCTCAACAATATCCCTCTTTTTGATGATCACAAAACCCATAAAATAACCAATGAAATTAACTTGAAAAATTAATTACATATAGTATTGAATGTTGAAAAGATAAATACAATATTAGATTTAATTTATACCTCTAATTTCTCCCACAAGATAAAAGAAAAAAACATTTAAAATATATAATATGAAACAAAAATAAAATGTTTTGTTTATCCAAATTTCTCCCCATTTTTTTGATATAAAAAAGAATCATAGAATATGCAATAGAAGACATTTAATATAGCACTGAACTGAAGTAAATGCTATATCATTTACCATTTGTGAATAATTAAATATGGATTATTTACATATAGAAACAATGACAGGAAAAATAATAATAATAAATAACAGCAATCAAAATTATCATTGAGTACATGGAATATGTATAATCATGATGAACACATGAATCATGATTTGGTAAGGGGATAAGATAGGGTTTATCTCCTCTAAAAAATGAACTTTATTTCTCTCAACTGCTCCCTTAGCCTTTTCATCATTCCATCACCAAGCCTAACAATAAGATCCCTGGTCTCTTGAGTCATATGAATGTATTCTATGAGGTTTAATCTGAAAAACTCATGAATTCTTTCTTCCTTTTCCATAAACAAGGACAAATTTTCTGTGAACTTAGTCAGCACATGTCTAATATTTGGTTCACTTGATTTCAACTGATCAACTAAAAAATTCTGATTATCTAACAAGACTGATAATGGAGCACTGTTACATTGGAGATCTTGCAATCTATCATTCATATTTCTCATGGAAGCTGTGATAGCTTGAAACATTATGATTAAAACCGGTGAAGTACCTAATCCACTAGTCACACTAGTCCCAACAGATGCATATTGTGTCTCCATAAATTCTTTAAACTCTAATAGATCTGACTTCTTTACCATTTCTAATTTCAGATTGGATACCTCTTTCAACATCACTTGCTTAAAATTTTCAACTTTTTATCGTGAAACTGTACTTCCCTTAAGTCTCTGAAATTTCAACTGTTCTATTTCTAAGTCTCTCCTCAGAGTAACATTTTTAGATTCCAAATTAGACAACTTTCTGTACAGCTCTTTGACTTCCTTATTCCCTAAATCAGAGGCACCATGTGCTTGATTCTCACTCTCAGTTTCAATGAGATGCAACAGTACTAAAGGTGGAGAATCTGCATCATATTTTTCTTTTTTCCTTCTCCTGAGCTGGTTGATCTACAAATTTTTCCTCAGAGTCTTTTCTGGACTCTTCCATAGAAAAATCCTCAAGAATTACATCAGTGTGAACTTCAAAAACATTCTCAGCATAAACATCAGCAAGATGTTCTTCCATTGGATTTTCTAAAATAATATCTTCTTGATTTTCCTGAGGACTGGCCACATCCTCATCAGGCTCTACCACTTTTTCTTGTTGAAGTGTAACTTCAACGTCAGCTACAACTTGAGATTCAATTTCAGTTTGGACTTGTGGAGTCACTAGAATTTGAGTAGTATCCTCTTCCTGTGGCTTCTCAACAACTTTTTCTCTGATAAAACTGTAAGAGAGTAAATCTCTTGTTTTCATTACAAGGGAAACAAGTTCCTCATTAATAGATCTTTTTCTTTGAGTCTAAAGTCCCTCCCGACTTCTTTCTTCATGAGTTTCTTCAATTTCAAATCTTATTCTTCTTGTAGAAGTGCTTACTCTCGATTCATCCTGTCCCTCTTTGGACTTAGCAGACTGATCTTGAGCACTTTCTGCTTGTTACTCACCTTCTACTGAAAAAAGTTTCCCTTTTAATGTGCTCCAGAAATAGCCAATTTTTCTGAGGGTCCCAGCACCAAAGGTGTTACTGTGATGAAATCTAACTCTGGATTCCACTAGCCTTACCATATCCTTTTTGAACAAAATTTTGGAGATGAATCTACCAAACGGATAAAAATTCATCCTAGCTTCACTTTGACAGCAGTAATGAAGATACCTTATCACGTACCTAGGAAAGTTAATCCTTATATCACTCATTAACAGAAACATTATATACATATCTAGATACAATATTTTCTCCAACTCAGACATCCTCGGTGAAATCCCTGTTTGCACAAATTTTACTAGAATTCTTTGATCTAGCTCCAGGTCCTTTATGAACATCTTCTTTATAAGAGTAGAACCAAAAAGAAAAGAAATGATGTCTTCAGGCTTATGCATGAAATCTAAAATATTTTTCAAATCAAAATGAAAAACTCCCTCATGAGGGTAGTTCAGAATCTGACCAATATCCACAGAGGATATCGAGACATCTTGATCTTCTATCTTAGCTACCATGGTATCCTCATCGTCTCCAAGAATAAATTGTACAAACTTAAATAAATATCGCAGTTCTACTTCATACAAAAACTCAGACTTCTCACCATTGAAGGTCTGCTCTAGATTTTGAAAAGCGAGAGCTTGTTTCAAAAGAATATTCGTCTGATATATCCATTCCAGGTTTATGACCTTTCCTTGAAAAATTTTTCTTCCTTCAAAGCACTATTTCTTGACGGTGCTGGTCTCAGCCTCATCAGTTCTCTTGGTTTTGGCCATTTCTGTGAGAAAAATCTGAAGGTTTGAAAGTGGATTAGGGTTCCGAAGGTTTTTAGGTTTGAATGGAAAAAGAGTGATAAAGTTCTGCGAGTGCGAAAGGGTTTTTGGTAGAAATGAAACGATTCATAATTTGAAAGGTTTTCGACAACCTTGATTCTCGTGCCATCAATAATTATTACTTAGGTTTTAAAAATGAATAATATTTATTGCACGGAAAAAAGAAAACTTATACTATTTGAAAAACAAATAACTAATTTATTTTAAAACTATATTAATATAAAGAAACAACATAATAAAATAAAACTTTATTTAAAATTAAATAAACCTAGATCCCCCTTAATAAGATCAAACTTTGCAGTGGGAAGTGGTTTTGTAAAAATATCAGCTAATTGAATTTCAGTACTTACAAATTCTAAAGATATATCCTTTTTAAGAACATGATCTCTTAGAAAATGATGTCTAATATCAATATTCATAGTTCTAGAATGATTAATAGGTTTTTTTGAAATATTAATTGCACTAGTATTATCACATAAAATAGGAATATTATTAAAATTTAGTCCAAAGTCCATAAGAGTGTTTTTCATCCACAACACTTGTGCACAACAACTGCCAGCAAAAAAATATTCTGCCTCAGCTGTTGACAGGGAAACTAAATGTTGTTTCTTACTTGACCATGACACAAAGGATTTCCCTAAAAAGTGACAAGTTCTTGAAGTGATTTTTCTATCTAATCTACAACTTCCAAAGTTAGCATCTGAATATTAAATTAAATTAAAATAAAAAGTTTTGGGATAAAGAAGAGATTGAAAAATAGTTCCTTTTAAATATCTAAAAATTATTTTAATAGTAGTTAAATATGATTCTTTAGGATTTGATTGAAATCTTGCACAATGACATACTGCATACATTATATCTGGACTGTTAGAAGTAAGATATAATAAAATAATAATCATACCTCTATATAAATTGTTGTCAACTGATTTTCTAGTTTCATCCAAATAAAGTCTTATATTAGTACATATAGGAGTTTTATATGTCTTTTTGTTTTCAATTCCAAATTTCTTCAGTAAATCAGCAATGTATTTTCTTTGATTTAAAACATTTCCAAAATATTTTTTATAAATTTGAAGTCCTAAAAATAAATTTAATTCTCCCATCATACTCATTTCAAATTCTTTTTGCATTATTTTTGAAAACTCATAACAAAGGGATTTATTAGTTGATCTAAAAATTACATCATCAACATAAATTTGAACCAATAAAATATTAGAATTTATAGTTTTCTTAAAAAGGGTTGGGTCTTCCATTCCAATAGTAAAATCATTTTTCAATAGAAAAGAGCTTAATCTTTCATACCAAGCTCTAGGTGATTGTTTAAGGCCATAAAGTGATTTAGTAAGTTTAAAAACAAAATCTGGTTTTTGTTAATTTTCAAAACCAGGAGGTTTCTCAACATAAACTTCCTCCATTAAATAACCATTTAAAAAGGCAGACTTAACATCTATCTAAAATAATTTAAAGTTCATATGAGATGCATAAGCTAAAAGGATTCTAATGGATTCTAATCTAGCAACAGGTGCAAAAGTCTCATCATAATCTATACCTTCTTCCTGATTATATCATTTAGATACAAGTCTTGCTTTATTTCTAGTTATTATTCCTTGATCATCTTGTTTATTTTTAAAGACCCATTTGGTTCCTATCACTGGATAATTCTGTGGTCTTTTAACTAATTCCCAGACTTCATTTCTTTTGAACCAGCTTAATTCTTCTTGCATTTATATGATTCAGATTTAATCATCTAAAGATTCTTATATAGACTTGGGTTCTAATTGGGATCGAAAGGCATAGAATTATACAAGATTTCCTATATTTCTTCTAGTTTTTATTCCTGTGTCTAAGTCACCTATTATAGTTTCTAAAGGGTGATTCTTTAGGATTCTAGTCTGTCTAGACAATGCACTTATAGGTTCTTCAGTATCATGTTCTTCTGAACTAGACTAAATTTCATTTATATCATTTTCAAAATCATTTTTCAAGTTCTCAAGTCTTAAGTTATCATTAGAGTCATATTCATACATTTGATCTGTCCTTTTCTCAAAGGGATCAGATTCATCAAATTTCACATGAACTGATTCTTCAAAAATCCTTTCTTATTATAGACTCTATAAGATTTGGAAGTATCAGAATATCCTAAGAAAATGCCTTCATCAGATTTTGGATCAAACTTACCAAGATTGTATTTGGTGTTTAAGGTGTAAACCTTGCGTCCAAAAACTTTAAAGTAATTTACTTTAGGTTTTCTGTTATTCCAGAGTTCATAGGGTTTCTTTTTCAGAATTGTTCTAATTAAAACTCTATTCATTATTTAGAAGGTTGTTCTTACAACTTTTTCCCAAAATAGGTAGGAAGATTTTATTCATTTCTCATAGTCCTAGCCATTTCCGGAATAGTCCCATTTCTTCTTTTAACAATTCCATTTTGTTGAGGCATTCTTTGTGTAGAGAAGGTGTTTTTAATACCCATATTTGAGCAAAAGGAATTAAATTCCAGATTATCAAATTCTCCACCATGATCACTTCCTAATTAAATTATTCTAAAACCTTTTTCATTTTGAAAAGATTTATAAAAACTTTCGAATAAATTAAAAGCTTCTTTTTTAAATTTTAAAAATAAAATCCATGTAAATCTAGAATAATCATCAACTAAAACATATACATATAATTTACCAGCCAAGCTTACTACTCTTCAAGGTCCAAACAAATCCATATGGATAAGTTCTAGAGGTTTAGATGTAGCAATTTTGTTAACAGATTTGAAGGATGATTTGTGTTGCTTGCCAAGTTGACATGCATCACAGAATCTGTCACTTTTAAATCTGAGACTAGGAAAATCAGAAACTAATTGTTTCATAGATAATTTATGTAAAACATATACATTACAATGTCCGAGTATTCTATGAAAGATCCAAGATTCATTTATTTTATCAGTTAGGAAGTTTACTTGTTGTTTACATAAGGAATTTAAATCCAGGGTATACACATTGTCAATTTTAGGTGATCTAAATTTAAGCAGTTTATTTTTGAAAATAGACCAACAATTGTAAGAAAAATCAACAAAATAACCATCATCAAATAGTTGAGATATACTTATCATATTGTGTTTCAATCCTTGTACATAAAGTACTTTGTTGATTGGGACAACTTATGGATCTCCAACTGTTTCTATACCAATGATTTTCCATTTGGCATTATCACCAAAAGTGACAAGTCCACCATTTTTTTGAGTGAGTGTAGAGAAATTTGATGAGTGTCCACTCATATTTCTTGAGAAACCACTTTCCATATACCATATTTCCTTTTTTCTTTTGTGACCTACTCCCTGCAAAGAAATTTACACAATTTTCTTTGGTACCCATCTTCTGTTGCGTCCTGGGGTGTTAGCCAGCAATGATTTGGGAATCCAGACTTGCTTTGATTTTCTAATTACAAAAGAGTCAAATAAATTATTTGTTACAAAAACTTTCTTAATACCACTTATTTGGGGTTGTCTTAAGAAACAATTTTTAGAAATATATCCCCTTGTTCCACAATAATTACAATTTAATCTTTTTGTACTTGTAATAAAATAATTCTTGTACAGCTTAGGTTTTTCATCTTTACTTCCAATTCCAAATCATTTATTTTTAATGACATTTTTTCCAAGAATTTCATTTAAAGTATTTTCTCCTTTAGTAATTACAAGAGGTGAATTTTTATAAGTTTCCACTTCATTTTTAGTGTTTTTATTTTTGATTCATAATATGTATCGTTAGTGTTAATTGAGTTAAACATTTCAGTTAACTCTTTATGTTGTATCAGCATTGTATCTCTTTCATCAAAAACAACCTTATGACTTCTCTTTAAAGACATATGCTTCTTAAATAGAGAATCATATTTTTCTTCAAGAATATTGAAGTAAGCTGCAAGTTTCTCATTAGAGTAACTAGATTCAGAACTAGATTCAGAATAGTAGTAAGATTGTACCTCATCTGTTTCTACCATAAAACACATGTTAGCTTTTAGATTTTCTTCTTCCTTTTCTGAGTCTGATTCAGAATGTAACATCCCCAAATGATAAAGGGTTAAATGACTAAATGATATGACTTATGTCAACAAGGTGCATCTTCCTTTTCGGGAGCCTGTCTGATTAGAACTCCACAGTTAAGCATGCTTAGCTTGGAGTAGTGATCAGGATGGGTGACCTTCTGGGAAGTTTCCCAGAGTGTGTGTGAGTGAGGACAAAACACACTGGAAAGGACATGTGTTTTCATGTGGGGAATATCATTAGTCAGATGACCCGTTCAGGCATGTGGGTGGACCCTGGGGTGGGACCTACATGTCTGCGGGGCAACTGGTGGTACCTGGTGGGCCAGGACCCGACAACCATGTTAAGGTGGGGTGGCTGTGCTTTCACCGGGACCCAGTTGTCACATTTGGTATCAGAGGAGGAACCCAGCCTTAAGTGCGGTGCACTGCCTGAGTTGAGATGTAGGGCCCACAACGAGGGCGTTGTGCTCTAAAGGGGGGTGATTGTAACATCCCCAAATGATAAATGGTTAAATGACTAAATGATATGACTTATGTCAACAAGGTACACCTTCCTTTTCGGGAGCCTGTCTGATTAGAACTCCACAGTTAAGCGTGCTTAGCTTGGAGTAGTGATCAGGATGGGTGATCTCCTGGGAAGTTTCCCAGGGTGTGTGTGAGTGAGGACAAAACACACTAGAAAGGACATGTGTTTGCCTGTGGAGACTGTCATTAGTCAGATGACCCGTTCAGGCATGTGAGTGGACCCTGAGGTGGGCCCCACATGTCTGCGGGGCAACTGGTGGTACTTGGTGGGCCAGGACCCGATGACCATGTTAAGGCGGGGTTGCTGTGCTTTCACCGGGACCCAGTTTCCACACAGAAGTGCTACTGGAGTCTTAAGATACACTCCATGTAGCTTTAATTACCTTCTTGTCCTTATGCTCATAATCATTTCTTTGAAAGACTTTCTTTTTCTTGTCTTCTTTTAGCCGAGGACAGTCAGGTCTGATGTGCCCCATTTTCTTGCACTCATAACATCTGACTTCCTTGTCATCCTTTTTGAAGGATTTTCTGAAACCCTTCTTCTTTCTATAGAATTTAGTAAATTTTCTAGTTAGCTAATCCAGTTCCACATCAAATTTTGATAAATCAGAACTTTCTGATTTCACTTCTACACTTTTATTCAACTTTATGTTTTTGCTCTGTGATGACACCTTCAAGGTAGTTTCATCTCTTTTGATAAATACTTTATGCTCATTTGCTTCATCTTGCATATCATCTTCATATATCATTAGTTTTCTAATCAGTTTTCTCACGGTTTAGTCTTTGACATGTGTCGACTGTCTGATTGCAGCAGAGATTCCATTCCATCTTGTAGGTAGTACTCTCAAAACTTTTAAAGCATGATCATCTTGTTTAATGGGATCTCCCAAGGCAGTTATGTTATTGACAATCTCTGTAAATATTCCAATCATTTCAGTAATACTTTCACCTTCAACCATTCTGGATGTATCAAATTTAATCTTAGTAGTAGCATATCTCATTTCCCTAATATTGTTAGTTCCTTTATAAGCAACAACAATAGTTTTCCACATTTCATATACTGTCGAGCATTGAGATACTCTGTTAAATTCATCAGGTCCTAGAACACATATAATTTCATTCATTTCCTTCGATTTTATATCGTATTCTGCTTCAGTAACTGCACTCCATGTTTCAGGTTTTTCTGGTATTTCATATGGAGTCAGAATCATAGAATATACTCTGTATCCAAGGTTTTTTTGATAGATAATCATTCAAGACTTCCAACATCCATAGTTTTCTCCATTAAAGCATGGTGCTCTGACCATAGACATTACCTCTCTTTTATCGGTCATCTTGCTCTATGTATAATCACTTTCAGCTTGTTAAGGCTTTATCAAAAAGCTCAACCTATGATACCAATTGTTGTATTGGATTATACTAAATATACACAAGATGGGGGGGGGTGAATTGTGTCTTTTCATAATTCTTTGCGAGATCGTGTTTTTCCCTTTAAATTTTATCAGATGAATTACTGCAGTAGAAATTTAAATAGTAGAGACACAAGATATATAGTGGTTTGGGGAACAAAAGACCCCTAGTCCACTCCACTAACACTCTACTCCATGAGTTTGGTGAGTTTCACTATCTGGTCCTTGTTTCCATAGACCAATTCATAACTGAGTACAGGAAGTTGACACCTTTACAATCTAAGGCAAAACAAAGCCTTCTGGTTCACTCACAGAACCTACACAGCTTAGTACGAGAATCCGGTCACTCAAGAATAGAAAAGAAAGGTATCTATATTTTTGAAAATACTTTCCATTTGTTCTTCACAATTGAAACAGAATGCAATTAATAGTAGATGGATTGTTGCCTTCAGAAATAATGATCTTCAAATAAGAGTCATTCTGAGTCGATCCTGTTATAGTAGATATAGAAATATAATTCACAACTTTAGTAGTAGTAGATTCGAAAAATTATATTTGATGAGTGAATCTTCTATTGTGATTCTTCTTCAATAAATAGAGCTTTTTCGTTCTTTTGAATCATAATATCTTAGTATGTTTTTGATAGACTCTATTTTTATTCCTTCTTTTTTATTAAAATAAAATATCAAATCTATATAATAAGGTCGAGCACATATCCTATAAATTTAGATCCAAAAAAGTCACCTTCTGACTCGTGATATTAGAAAATTTTGAGTTTATAGAGTAGTTGTAACATCCCTTGAAATTTTCCAAGAAAATCTCCTTTTAATTTGATCCTTAAACAACTCCGAACTCATCAAAGAAACATTTTAAAACCAGCTTTAAATATGGCTTGAAATCAGCCTAATAAACAGCTTTCTGACCATTGTATAATAATATCGAATTTAAATTCTCCGACACCAAACATAAGGTTGAGTTGTACAGAATGAATCCTCTAAATGTAACGTAGATAATAAACGTAGGTTTGATGACGTAGCCTTCAAACCTAAGTTTATCAATGTAGGGTTGCTCACAAATGTAGGGTTGATCACAAATGTAGGGTTGGCAATGTACGGTTGATCACAAATGTAGGGTTGGAAACGTACAGTTGATCACAAACGTAGGGTTGGCCATCCATACTTTTTCTATTCAACTTTCAAATGTATGATGAAAGATCCATACTTTTACAAGATTTCAAACAAAAGGTACTTGATCCATAATTTTCTAAGAATGTATGGTTTTTTACAAAAGTAAGGTTGATGAACCATAATTTTGAGAAACAAACGTAACATTTAAAACTTATGTACAATTTTTCTTCCACAATTTTTCAACAACCCAAATGTAGGGTTCCTTCCTAATATAGGGTTCCTCTTCCATAATTTTTCAATAACACATAAATTATACATTGCATTTCATCCTTATGATACGTTTCTCCATGTAGGGTATAAACAATGTTTTCAGAACATGCTAAAGAAGATACTGAATATGTAGAGCATGAAAAATGTTTCCAAAACATGCTAATATGAATACTTTAGTAATTAATCATCATTGTTCAAGTACTTAAATATTTCATCAAGAAAAATAAAAATATAATGAATAATAAATTCCTGAAATATACTTAACAAATAAAATCATTAGAAAATAATTAAGGGTATTTGTGAGCATCAAAATTATCATAAAGAGATAGATTATTGTTTTAAAAAAACTCCCCCTTTAAATAAAAACATTATGTATTATTGAAAACAACACTTGCTCAACACCCACATTGACAAAGCCTCTTACCTAGTCCAATATAGTTCATATACCTCCTAACTAGGAATTCGTTCATGCAAGATTCCTACTCGGGCACCCACATCACTCAGGCCTCCTAATTGGAAACCACTTCACCCATACCTTATACCTAAGAACCTATTTCACCCATATCACATACCTGGGTCCCCGACCCTATCATACCAGTCTATACCAAAAATTCTCTATGACTACACATCCTTGGTAAATATTAGTGATGGAATATGGTCTTGGGCCTTCAACCCAATCCCTATACTTCCATTACTACCCCATGAAAAATTAATATTTTCACAATGAACTTTTTAGGTTGGATTAGACATGATTTGGGTGGTGATACCTATAGCCTAAAACCTGATCCCATAGATTATCTTAAGTCAAGATATTTTTACTTGTTTCCTAAAATTCCTTAACTTGAGATTATACTCTTGTTTTTCTCATATTCGTTGGTTCAAGATTCTTCTCTTGGTTTCTTCATATTCCTTGAGTAGAGATTATACTATTGGTTTCTTCAAATTACTTAATTGAAGATAATCTTATTGGTTTATAGTATTCACTCAGCTAAATAATAGGTTAGGTTTAAATAGAAATTTTATCTCATGAAAATTCCCACAACAACCATTACTATGTAAATTTAACTTATTATTCCACAACACATAACATTAAACTACTTGGAAGAGGTCATGGATTTATGACCTTAAAAGGTACAATGTGTAATACCCATTTTTTTATTAAGTAATAAATATATTTTATTTAAAGGTATACATTACAAATAAAAAATGAAGATTTATTAATACCTTTATAACTAATAATGAAAAAATAAACAAAATTAAATAATAAAAGTATAATGTAGATGTATCCAAGATTATATTATTCAATAAACATCATGGATATAATAATAATAATAAAAAATATAAATAATACAGGTCACATAATTAATATATTTAGAGAACTAAAAATGAGAAGTATTATTTAGGGGATTGGTTTGAATTAATTTATAGTAAGAGTAAATATAGTCATTGCATAACCATTGGTCATTATAATCATTGGTATTATAACCTTTGGGAATTATAACTATTGTTAATATTTTCATTATAAAGTAACCATTAGAATTGGTGTATATTAAGGATAATGTTAACGGAAGATTGATTTATAGGGGTGAAACCATGGCCTTAATCATTAGTAATATCCCATATGAAGTTAACTTATCAAATTCTATGATGGACATAGAATCCTTAAGGTTCTTCCTTGACCAGGACCAAGAAACACTTCAACAGTTAATGTTCGATCATAATATTATATTGGAGAAGATCAGGTTAGTGGAAATTATTATAAGATCAATATATGATGAAAAAAACTATGAAATTACCAACATAGAACACTTTACCCATATGGATTAATCTTTTGTGTTAATGGGTTATGTATCTATGGGTTAATTGGTATTAAAGTTTATAAATTATTTTAAAATGAAATGGTGTTTACTATGATATCACATCTTTTTCAATTGTATCATCCACATATAAAAGATTAAAATGTTCATAATTTGAGGTTGCATTTCATAAAATTTATTTCATATTTTGGGTTAGGATTTTGAAATTATCCATGGGTGAAAATTCATAGTTTTTGGTAAAAATATAAAAAAATTCTAAAACATGATGGAATGTGGTAAATATAGTATCATATATATGTGAGAATGAATCAACTCAATAAAATTAAATCTATTATCCTACTTTTGGAACTACCCATTATGTTGGATCATTATAGGAGAAAATGGGGGATTACAAGGGATATTGGAGCACATAAGATCATGAAAAAAGAAAATATCTAATAGTTGATTCCATGAAATTATACACACTATACCTATAAACACCCACCCCATATTCTCATTTATCACATAATGAATTAAAATTGATCTCTTGAGGCCCCTCTAAAATAATAACTCGAATAACTCTCTATTCAATCTTGAATAGTTTGTTTGGTTCTATGGTTTGGCTCAAGGAAAATAAGCTCAATAGTGGTAAGGGTTTATATTCCCATCATTTCACTTTCCTATTACAATCATTTCATTTTAAACTCATTTAAACTTGTTTTTCATTTAATTATATACATTTTTTTCTAGTATATTATCATCCTTATTATCATTATTCCATGAGATATTATATAACCCCTCTCATATTACCCTTTTACTAAGATGTTACCATGTCGAAGTAAGGGTCCATTTTCTCTCTCTTTTGAATTCCTATTTACATTTCATATGTACCATAATTTTCAATTTCTAATTCCTATTCTAATATTATATTGAAATAAAAATAATTTATGTCTTAATGATATCTTATACATACCTCATTTCACTCATGTTATACTCTATTCATAATCCCTTATTATGCTTAAACATTTCTATAGCCATACAATTCATTATAAAAATTCCTCCATATGCCATGTATTTTTTTTACATGTATTATTTCTAAGATGTGGTATTTGTCTACGGAAGGATGATGGAGATGTATCATGTGGAACCTCTATCAGTTCCCATGTTTTTAACTCGATTTTGGAATAATTTTACCTCTGTCATCAATACATGTTGATGTGGAAGTGTTTCCTGAAGGAAATTTTATATCCCCAATACATGTCAAATATGTGAAATTACATGCTCTTAATTTTTATAGTTGATTTATCTATAATTTTTATGGTTTTCTATGATTAAAAATACATGAATTTAATTTTATGAACTCATTGATACTCTTAATATTAATTATTAATTGATAATTATTGTTACATATCCTTTAATTAATATGGGTACTTAATTAAACAATATGAATGCAAAATTAACCCTTATATAACTCAAGGAAATTCTCTCAGACATCTTTATTAATTAATTTTCAAGGAAAATATATTGACAAACCCATATAATCGTTGATTCTATATGGGAAAATAATGTAAGATAATATTTATTGAGAAATTATTATAAGTATTTATAATTTATTCATTCTAGAAAATTATTAAAAGTATTTCTTACGCTCATTAATTATATTATATAATGCATTGGAATTTTTTTATGATATTTGGTGACTAAAATTATATATCCCCTAAATTAAATAGTGGGAATCATGACATAACTATGATAGGGTAATTGGAATTTCCTTACCCTTTATATATGATGCCTTTTCATAAGACCTCTGTGATATGTTTTTGATATTTAGAATTATTCATTCCTATAATTTAAATAATTAAGATATCTTCTAATTTTACCTATGTGATTATATATTTCCTTTTTCATCCATACATTTTTTAATTCTTATTTATTCATTGTTATGACATTATTTATTATATTTCTTATTCCATTATTATTCCATGTTATCATTTATTGTATGTTAACCCTAATTGATTACATGAGATCACCCTTTCCTTATGTTTCCTATTTTTTAGGTAATTAATAAGAATAAAAATTATTATCATATCCATCTATATAATTAAGGAATTATTATTTCTTCTAAAATGATATAATATGTCATGTTGTAATGTATTGTTTATATATCTTCTATATTAAGGACTATTGCACCTTGATCATGGGAATATTATCACAGGAAATCTAATTAACATGTAATAAGAAACCCACCACATATAGGTTAATATAATTTAGGGAACTATTGTCAGTATCAGAGTGAGGTTTAGTAGAAACCTTATAAACTATATTTAGAACACTATAAGTTGTGAACTTATATTTTAACTTTATAAAAATTATAGAAATTATTCTAGAATTGGTCAGATGGTAAACCTATGTGTAAGAACAGATTTAAGGAAAACCTGATATATAATTCATGATTTATATATTAGTATATTATAATATCACTAATGATGTTATTAATTTAAAGATAATGGTGCATTCTATAAGGAATAGAAGCCAATAAAATAATTTAGAATGATATAGGGATTGTCTGAATAATCAAGATAATGGAGACAATGTTGGGGTTAAATAAATTATTACTATTATAGGGTAATTAACTCTGTTTATGAAAAATAACCTTCTCTATACGAAGAAACCAATTTACCCTCATCAAGGATCAACCTATTTAGATTGTTTTGTGATGAAAAAAATTCCATCATTTAGTAGGAACAATAATCCAATGGTGGAAGAGAAATGGAAAAGGATTATATAGAATATATTCATAGCATTTGATTTTCATAATAATAAAAATGTTATTATGGAAAATTATCATTTAAAGAGAGATACTAACCAAT
Source organism: Viscum album (assembly GCA_963277665.1). Taxonomy (NCBI): domain Eukaryota; kingdom Viridiplantae; phylum Streptophyta; class Magnoliopsida; order Santalales; family Viscaceae; genus Viscum; species Viscum album. The sequence goes on from OY728166.1 coordinate 309,227,968, forward strand.
GGTAGTCCCTAATTTAAAATACAAAAAATGTAGAGGTGGCAGAAAACATGGAGTGGAATGATTTTATGGTTATTTTTCTAGAATAATATTTTATTCAAGATAAATGTACTTAGACAGAAAGAAAATTCTTAAATTTACAATAAAAAGAAAAAATGATGGTTGGGTGTGAGGATAATTTGACAAATTTGGAAATTTATGTTGTAGATTATCTATTAAACTCAAATATACATATTTATTACTTCATTTATGGTTTACATTCATGTCTTAAAAGATCATTAGTCTCTCAAACTTTTTTATCATATAAAATGATAATAACAAGTATTAAGAAAAAGTTTTTTAAAACATTTATTTATAAATGGAAACCTGAGAAGAAGAGTACGGTTGATCTCCATATGTAAAGAAATATTGAAAAGGAAAATAATAGAAGAGTGGATTTCCCAATATGTAATCAATTTGGAGGGAATGGTTATCAATATCACAAGTAAACAAGGCAAGAGAGAAGCAATAAATGTGTAATGTTTCAACTATAAGAATATTGGACATGACTCTAATCAAGTCCCCATACACCAAGGGAATATACTGTAGAAAAGTCTTATGGAAGAAGGTTAATATTTTTTTAATAAAAATGGATAAATTTTAATATAAAAATGGTTTGATAGTAGGTAATTTTATTATTCAATAAAATATAGCTAATAAATTATTTTATTCTAGATATATTAACTCTTTTATATCTTTAATTTTTAAAATAATATAAAATCCCCCTTATTTATTAAGTAATTATTTATTGGTTTAATCTCTAAGTGGAGCTTTGATTACTATAAAGATATATCAGTTAGTTTAAATTATAATGAATGGGTGTTTCCTATTTGAAAATATAATCAACATAATTATAGTTAATTTTAATGCAATCTTGCGTATAGTTTATCTTTTTTAATAAAAATAAATCATTTACTATTTAGAGAAATAATTTATAATTGGTGAGGCATACATTTTTTTTCAAGGAAAAATTTCATTACCTAAACCTTTTTAGTAATTATAGATAGTGGCTCATATTAATAAAATATTTTTGGAAGAAATGCTTTAAATTCATCCTATGTATTTTAAGGAGGTTTTGAGAATAAAATCTATACAATTTTTTAAGAATATATTAGTTTATATTATGATGAATTACCTAAATTTCCTCATGATTGAGGAGATTAATTCTCTTTTGATCTTATCCCAAATACAAATCCTATATCTAATCCACTATATATAGTGGCTCTACTATAGTTAGTTGAGTTAAAGAATCTATTATAATACCTATGTGATAGAGTTTATATTCCTCCAAGTGTTTCTCCATGGAGAGAAAATATTTTATTTATGAATAAAAATGATGGTTCAATGAGGTTATCTATTGATTATAGGGAAATAATTGGAATTTATATAATGAACAAGTATCCATTTCTGCATATTGATGACTTATTTTATCTGCTTCAAGGGGATCAATAATTCTAAAATATTGATATTCATTATAGTTATCATCATGTAAAATCACAAATATGATCTTTTTTAATAGTTATGGTCATTATAAGTTCACAATAATTCATTTTTGGTTTAAAATAATACACCCTATATGTTTAGGAACATCATGAATAAGATATTAAAGGAAAATTATGATAAGTTTATTATTTTATTTATTGAGGGTATTCTTATATATATTAAAATTTATAAGGATTATGGAATACATTTTCAAATTTTTCTTGAGGTTCTAAGGAAAAAATAAGTTATAAGGAAAATTTAATAAATGTGAATTTCAGATTCAATAAGTTTCTTTCCTTGGTCATATTATTTCCAAGGATGGTGTATATATTATCCCTCCAATAAAACAATATTTTCAAGGAATTTCTAAGACCCACCAACATAATAGAAATACATAGTTTCCTTGTATTATAATGTAAATATTAGTGGTATGTTGAAAAAATTTCTTAATTATCTAATCTTTTAAACAAGTTAACATGTAAGGGGTCCAAATTCACATAATCAAAGGAATGTGAAGATATTTTTAAGGAATTCAATATGATATTGTTAAATTAACTTGTATTAACTCTTCTATCTTGTAAATATGGATGTATTTTTTAAAGTGATACAACAAGGATAGGTATTAGAATTGTTATAATAAAAAATTATAGAGCGATGTCATATGAATCTTTATAGTTAAAACCCCTCAAGATTAATTATCCAACACATGATTTAGTGTGGTAAATGGTGATTTTTTTCACTAAATATATGTATCAATTAACTATATAAATAGAGGTGTGATACACACATCTACCATAATAGTTTGAAATTTATCTTTACATAGAAATATCTTAATATGAGGAAAATGAGATGGTTAGAAGTACTCAAGTATTATGATTTTGTTATAAATTATCATCCTACGAAATAAAAAAGATACCCTAATTATAAAATACAATGGTATGATATCCAAGTTTAAGGTATATAATGATCCAATTATCTAAGATTCAGTAAGAATAGACTTGGGTATTATGATGGAAGGGGAAATATCATTCTTAATAAATATATTTACCCAAAATTATTTATTATAGATAAATAAGCAATCTTAATAAGATGATAAGACCCTGCAAAAGAGGATGGAATATGTGAGGAATGGAAAATTACCATAGTTTAATATTAATTTTGTTAGATTTTTATAGTTTGGTAAGAGGTTATGTTTTCTATCAATACCAAATATAATGAATGATCTACTAGATGAGGCTCATATCTGAAATTTCTCTCTATATATTAACAATACCAAGATACATATGGGTATATGAAAGATTTTATAGTGAAAAAATATAATGTGAGAGATGAAGATTACATCAAATGATGATTAGTATGCTAATAAGTGAATGTTGAAAGGTAAATTACCACATTAGTTATACTAACTTTACCTATAATAGAGTGGAAATGGGATAATATTACTATATATTTCATCACCAAGATCATAAGACATCCAAATGGGATAATAAAATATAGTTAATTTTATATCATCATATAAATTCAATTTATTTCCTAGTATTTTGATAAGATTTTACTCTATATCATATTTGGAGTTTATATATTACTGATGTTGTAAGACTTCATGTAATTCCATTATCACTTGTTTTTTATCAGGATTCAAGGTTCACATAAAAATTTTGGAGGAGACTCTAGAAGGATTTAAATATAATGTATAATATTAGCATACCCTATCACCTTCAAAGGTATGTATAGTCTACAAGAACTATTAAAACATTATAAAACATGTTAAGGTCATTATCTCTAAACTTATAAGGACATTGGGATCACTATTTACCTTTAGTGAAGTTTTCAAACAGTATTAATTACCACTATAATATAAAAATTATCCTATAAAAAGCCTTGTATGGAAATATATGTTGGACACTTACATGTTAGTTTGAAGATATAGAAAGGAAGTTATTGGGTCCATAACTTTAGGAAGATATACCAAATTAGGTAATATCCATCTTGAAGCATAACAAGACATCACAAAGAAGATATAAACCCTATAGTAGCAATTGAAGAAAGAATCTTCTATTCCAAGAAGGTTTCCATGTAGTTCTAAATATATCTACATGGAAAAGTGGCATAAGATTTGGAAGGAAATGGATGGTATGTATAAGTCATATTAGGAAATTTTAAATATTGCAGAGTAGCTATGAAATATCATTTATCCATGACACTAAACCTATCTCCAATGTATAACATCTTCCATACAATGTTCTTAAGGTGGATCAAGTTCAGCTGGAGCCTAACTTATCATATAATGAAGAGATGACATAGATTATTGATACAAGAGAGTATGTTCTATGGAATTAGACAACCCAACTATTGAAGATTATTTGGAGTATTAACCAACTAGAGGAGGAATCATGGGACCCTAGGGATGAAAGGATAAAGTCTTATATAATTTTTTTCAAGGATTGATTTACAATTTTTAGGATAAGATTATTATAAGGGGGAGAATGTAGTGCCTGCGATAATTCTATTAAGGAATGAACATATTTTAATAAAACATAATGAAATAAAAATTAGTGATATATATTTATTAACATTATTATAACTAATAGTGTAAAACATAAAAAAAATTGAGTATAATGTAGATGTATCCTATATCATATTCTCCAATAAAATTCATGGTTATAATAAGAATAATACAAAAGAAAAATGACACGATCCATGAAATAATCATATTTATATAATTAAAAATGATAAGTTTTATTTATTGGATCGATTTGAATGAATTTATAGGAAATAAATGTAAATATGTCTGTCATGTGAAATTTGGACATAATGATCATTGGGCATTATGAATGTTGGTAATATGATCATTATAAAGTGATTATTATAATTCATGTATATTATAGGTAATAATAAGAGATAATTTATTTATATGAGTGTAACCATGGAATCAAAAAGTGGAAACATCCCCTTTGAATCTAATTTATCATATATTGTGAAGGACGTATCATCACAGGGGTTATCCCTCAATAACCCAAGAAAAAATTCAACAATTGAGGTTTGGGTAGAATCAGATGTGGTAAAAGTTCAAGTTAGTTTAAATACATATAAAATCAATTCTGGTAAAACCATACCAATAATGTAACACCATTTCACAATATAACTTTACATCTTATACTTTTTTAATAATGTGTTCTGTATCTAAGGGTCAATTAGAATTAAAGTTTAAATTATTTTTGAAATTAGATAGTGTTTTTTCCAATACCACATCTTTATCAATTGTATCATCCTTATATAAAAGATAAAACGTACATAACTAGGAGATAAATTTGATAAAATGGATTTCATTTTTTAAATCATGATTTTGAAATTATCCAAGGGGTGAAATTTGGTAATTTTTTTAAAAATTGTAAAATATGTTAAAAATGATGAAATATGGTAAATATGACATCATATATGTGTAAGCATGACTCAAATAATCTAAGGTAGTTCTATTTTCCTAATTTTATAACAATACCTTATAGTCTATCATTATCAGAGGTAATATATCACAAATTGGAGGTAGTAGTTCACTAAAGATATTGGGAAAAAATATATCCAATACTTTATTCCATGAAATTCCACTCACCACAACTATGCATACCCACCCCCTCTTCTCATTTTTCACAAAAAAAAATTAAAATCTATCTATTTATATACCTCTCAATAAGTGTTATATATATTTGTCTTGAATATTTAAGAGTTTGGTTGATTATAAGGTTTGTCTCTAGGCTAAGAAGTGTAAGAGAGGTGAGGGTTTATATTAATTTCATTTCAATTTCCTATTGAAATCATTTTGTAATAAACACTTTTAAACATATTTAACATTTGATAATATATATTTATTTCTAGTATATTATCATCCCTTTATCTTGTTCCATGTTATATTATCCATTACTATAATATTTATCTTTTCTTAAGTCATTATGATGCCAAAATAAAGGTTCTTTTTCTATCTCTTTTCAATCCCTATTTACATTTCCAATATAGAATCTTTTCAAATTGACAATTTTTTATTCCAATATTATTGTGAAATCATGGTATGTTTTTTCATTATGATATCTTGTACTTATGAGAATGCATTTCACTCATGTTATTATTTTTTCATAAGCTATTATTATGATTAAACGTTTTTATAGCCACAAAATCCTTTATCCTAATCCATCCATATACCATGTTTTTGTGGTATTATGGATTTATTATTTCTAATAGGTGGTATTTTATGTGAAATTATAAAGGAAATTTATATGGTAGATCCTATATCAGTTACCAATTGTATTAAACTCATTTTTCAATCAAGTTATCCTTTTACATCAATGCATGCCAACCTAATAGTCTTTCCTTAAGGAAATTTTATATCCCTAATGAATATCAAATATATTTGAATATATACTCTTAATTTTTAGATTGGTTTTATCAAAAATTTCCTTGTTCTACTAAAATAAAAAATTCATGTATTTTTTTCCCAAACATATTTATGATATTAATTTCAATATGTATTAATAATTATAATTCTATATCCTTCATTTGATAAGGGTTCATATTAAAACATGGTGAATCCAAAATTATTACTTATATAACTCAAATAAATCCACTTAAACATCCTTATTAGTTCATTTACTATGGAAATATATTAAAATACCCACATAATACTTGGTTTATATAAGAAAATATTATAAGAGAAGCATTATTGAGCAGTTATGCCATGTATTTATAACTTGTTCACTTTTTAATATTTTGAAATGTATTTACTATGATCATTAATTATATAATGCAAGGTATTGGAATTTTATGTTTTGGGTTGATCCCAAAATTATATAGTCCCTCAATGAACTGGTTGGTCTCATTAGATAACTAAGATTGGGTAATGGGAGTTTCTTTACCCTTTATATATGATTCCTGAGAACAGAGCATCGATGGTATGTTTATAATGTCTGTAATTATGAATTCTCATAATTTCAATATTTATGAGTTCATATAATTTTATCCATGTGATTATTTATATCCTATTTAATACATAGATCATGCAATTCTTATGTATTAATTATTATGAAATTATTTATATATTACTTATGCCATGTTAGCATCTATTGTATATTATCCCTTTCTAAGTGTCTGATCTCACCCTCTACTTATGTTTTTCATTTTCCTAAGTAATGAAGAATAATTGTAAGTGTGATCAGAATTATATATATCATTAATTAATAATTATTTATACTCAAATTATTTAATATGTCATGTTGTAATGTAATATTTATGTATCTAGTGTCTTAAGTGATACTAAAACATGATCTTGGGAATGTATTTTAATGTAATATAATTACCATGTAATAAATAACTCACCAGCTCTGGTGACTATGGATGGGGGAATTACAGTTAATATTAGAGAAAAGTTTAGTAGAAACCTTATGAACTATATTTAAAATAACATAGGTTGTGAAATTATATTTAATTTTATGAAAAACTATAGAATTTTTTTTAGAATTGGTATAATGGGTATCCTACTCATAGGATCACATTTTAAGGAAACATGATATATAATTCATGTTTTATAAATCATAATCCTATAATATTACTAATTAAATTATGTTATTTAAAGATAATGGGTCCAAATGTAAGGAATGGATACTAGGACAAAAATATAGGATAATGTTGGGATAATATAAATAATTCAGATAATGTAGTGGATATTGGTGCTAAACAATTATTACTATTCTTGGAAGATTAACCCAGGTTATGAAAAATATCCATTCCCATACATAGAAAATAGTTTCCCCTGAAAAAGGATAAACCTAATTAGATAATTTTTAAGGAAAAAACTTCCTTGATTTAGTGGGACCACAAATCCAATTGTGGAGGAGTAATGGATATTGTTTCTAGAGAATATATTTATGGCAATAGTGTGTACTGAGAAGGAAAACATTATCACAGATGTGTATCATTTAAGGGAAGATATTTAACAATGGTGGTATCCAATTAAAAACACTAAAAAGTTATTTAAGAATTAAAACATGAGTATAAATTAATTTAAAGTTATTTTTATAGGAAAATACTTTCCTTGGGAGAAACATTCTTAGATGGAAATACAATTCTTAAATTTAGAACAAAAGTAAGAAGAGATGGTGGCCAAGTATGTAGATAATTTGAAAAGGATATAAAGGTATGTTCTAGGTTTTCTAATAAATAAGGAAATAAATATTTATCACTTTATTAATGGTTTAAATCCAAATCTTCAAAGATCATTAGCTTTTCAAACATTTTAATCATATAAAGAGATAATAAAAAGTATAAAGAAGTAATTTTTCCCAAACATTTATTTATAAAGGGAAAAATAATTAGAAGAGGATGGATGATATACATGTGAAACTAAATACCAAAAGGGGGAATAAGGGTGGAGTGGAGTTCCCTATATTTAATAAACTATGGAAGAAACACCCAGGGCCCTACTTAATGGTATTGGTTGTATTATTTAAACATATAAAAAAGGTCATCAATCTCATGAGTGAAAATAAAATAAAGAAGAAAAAAATGTGATATTTTTCAACTATAAAGATATGGGAAATTAATTTAATTAATTCCCCAATCACTATGAGAATATTTTGTGGAAAAGTACAATGAATTAAATCTGATATTTTTCAATAACAATAACAAAATATGAAACACTAAAATATTTCATAGAAGGTACTTTGATTATACACTAAAAGTTTGTTAATAAATTATTTTTAATGGATCTAAGAACTCTATTTTATAATTCATGTTCATAAAAAAATATTCAACCACACCTTGATGCACTAAAGAATAATTTATTAGTTATAAAACCATGTGGTACTTTGATTTCTATGAATATATTTCAAGTAGTTCAAATTAGAATGAATGGGTGTGGTCTAGTTTCAAATTTAATCATCATAACTACAGCGTATTTTGATTTAATCTTGAGTATGGATTGACTCTAGAATTATGAAATCAATAATTGTTTTGTGAGATAAAGAAGTTATAGTTTGTGATATAATAATGAAATTATTTTTTTTGAGGAGAGATTTAATTACCTGGATCTTATCAGTAAATGAAGTGACTAAATGTGTGGGTGTATCACTAAGAGTGTGGTGGAGTGAATCAATGATAGATATTTTTATTATTTCATATTTAAGTCATCCATTGTAATTGGTTAAACTCTCAATCCTATAATTCCTTGAACTTTCATCTATTCCCCTATATAATAAAATAAATTAACCTCAAAGAACATGCCAATTTTTACAACATTCAGTCCCAATGTGGGAACCTACTCCTTGCTAAATTTAGGTTGATTATAAGATGAAAATATATACTATAGAACACAAGTTCCTATAATATAGAATATCCCATTAAAAGTCTAAACACTAGTGAGTATAGTGTGGGTTATCTCCAAAAAATATCTTATCATCTCTTGATGGGTTATTTATAGTAGTTCCTACTATTTTGTGGTATCCTAACTAGTTATTTAGACTACCACCCACCAGTGTTTGATTTTGTTCCCCAAAACCTCAAAAATAGTTCTTCAACAACTTATTTATTTTTGTATAGTGTGCATATTGGTCTTATTCTTCACAACTGAATTTTCTTCTATAACTACTAAATTATTCAAACTCTATGATATATGAATACTGTAGGTCATGGAATTATCATTTTATTCTCCATATTAATCCACCTCTTTAATTAATGGGGTTCTATCTCATGGATTTGGTCAGTTTCTTTTGTTGATACACATAAATTATTTAGTAGTAGCAGTATCAAATACTATTCATGACCATTTTCTCATCTACTTATTATTCCTTTTTATTCATAGAGTGATATGAATAATATTTTAAACATTTGAGTATTGAAAACCTTCAATGATTTTCAGAAATGAGATCTTCTAATTTATTAAACTGGTCAAAAAAATCCTCTATTTTTTAATTATTATTCAACCCCAATCAATTATTCCATGAAAATCATGATTTTAAATCTACAAATGATATTAAAAAATATCTCAAATCTACTTTATAAAATCCATAGGTAATAAACTCCTTATATTCATGAAATTATCTGGTTTTTTTGCATGAAACTTATCTTTTGAACATGGATGGATATAAAACTCCAAACCCAACTTCAACTAGTATATAATTATCATAAAAATTCATAGCATGTTTTTATTCTTTGATGTGTCACTTTATCAATTTTAAATTATTCAGCATGCTCTATGATGGTAATAATTCATTACGGAGAAACCTTCTTAAACTTTCATCTTGGATCATAATCTCATTTGAATATTGAGATATTTAATTCAATAAATAATAGATCATATATTCCCTAACTTATTAAGAATTTTAGGTATTACAATATGAGCATATATTATTCTAAGATTCCCATCTTCCTCCTTTGTCATCAAATTTTTATAATTTTTGGATCATATTTAAGAAATATAAAAACATACATATCTCATTATGAGATTAAAATTCAGTGTGTATGATTTTTTGCTTTTTCATTCTCCTATAGTAAAAGATAATAGGTACACACATAAGTTTTTTTTTCAAATCCTCATTTACTCTTAACTGAAATAAAATCTTATACAAGCTTCATTTATCTTATGAATCACTTTCCTTTTCCATTTCCCCAACTTTAATTCATCAAATATCTTTTATATCTCAGTATGAAATTTAATTTTCTACATTTTAGTGTTCCCCATAAAATGTATTGTGTATTCCATTGAACTGTCTCTCGTACTATGAAAAATATTATGTATCAAATGCCATTGTAGTATTTTAGGATGATCACTTGTAAATATATTACACATGACTTCAAAAAACTTATGAAGCAACATTTTATCCATATATATTATGCATTGTTTACGTTTCTTTATTTAGTTACATTCTCACTTTCTCTAAAAAAATATCTTATGTATTCCTTAGGAAATATTATTTATCATAGCGAGTGGTGTCCTTTGTTGACTTACAACTCCTCTGTATATAAAAAACTTAAATATATAGAAAACTACCAAAACATTTCCATTATTTTTGTTCCTATACAAACATAAATATCTTATACATTAATCCATACTTCATCAAATCTTCTCAAAACTTCTTAAATTAATCAAAAATCATATCTAGTCACTTCAAGTCATATAAAATGACATTAAATTACTTTAAAAAAAGTTCAAAATATTTTTAAATCTCTTCTAATAGATTTCAAAAGTCTTTATAGGAAAGGAATACTAAATTTTGAGTATTTCCATAAATCTATACTACTTATTTAATTCAAACCTTCAACTAAACTTCATCAAACCTTATTTCAAGAAATATTATATAATAATTATAATATCCCTCATGCTAAAAAATTTGTAAATTAATTCTTAATCAACCAATTATATTTTTACCTATTTAATCATGTATTTTAATTAGTTTCATTATCCAAATGCTCCAACCTTCTCAAAATTGATGTAAATAGTGATTTTATCATCTAGAAACACCATCCATTAATTTACATTAGTATTATCTCTAAAATGATCATGTTTAAATTATTTTATATTTAATATGTCTATATGATAATTCCAAGAAGTTTCCTTAGTTTCCATTTCCTATTTATGCATAGGCAATATCTCAATCAACTTTATCATTCATCCATGATGAAATCAATTTACTCCTCTTAATTATTATCTTTATCCATCACATAATACATAATATAGTGACTTTTATCCTCATAGATTTATTGAAAATAAATACAATGAATTCATCTATTCATTATGATACATTTGGGATCTTTAATATCCCCCTTTAGATTTGTTTTCAATACCCACATAATTGAAAATTAAATATTTTTCTCCCCCTTATTGAAAATATATTAAAATGTTTAATTTTAAGGCAATGTCTTCTCATCTCATCTCTATGCTTATTTTTTGATTTAAAATTACATATTATTCTCTTTCCTGAATGTTATTGATTGATTATATTTAGAGAATGATATCATTACATCTCACTTAGAAATAATCCAAAAATAAACCAATTATAAATATAATTGACCCATTATTAGATTAGAAAAAAAGAGTGATAAAATTTAATAACACTATAAAGGTTTTGAGGCATAGTATAAGCGGTTGGGCCTGTGACCAATAATGTAAAATTTTCAAATTATTCAAATTTCTCCTTGAAACTAGACAAATAACAACCTTATAATCTATGATACGAGATCATATCATATAATTTAAAATTATTTTTTATTAATAAATAATTACATTGCATTGTGATTCTTTCTTCATTATAAAATCAAGTGATAACTTCACAATTTACCATTGTTGTATCAAATAATTTAAGTGTATATTTCCACTAGAGGTGATCCACATGTATACCACAAACCTCTGGATGCCACTATAGAAATCCCTTGGTGCTAATGTAGAAGATTATAATGATTGCATAATTAACCATTAATCACCATAAGAATAACTTTGAGGTGTAAGGATTATTATCATTCTATCAAGATCTGAGATAGTGGAAGAGAATAATTACTCTTCATTCTTGATTGAATTTTAAGGAAATATATTTCTAAGAATTTATAGAATTATCACTAGAATTTCATTGTGCACAATGTTGTTTAGGGTTGAGAATGATATAATTGGGTTTATATTGATCCAAGGTTAGATAATAATAATTTCACATGGACCATTATAATTCCCTTAATCACCCGTTAATCCCATGTCTAAATAATGTTATTATTGTTATTATTTACTTAATACGAACTAAATGTATAGATATATAAATATTATTTATTTAATAAATAAAATAATATTTATTCAAATAATATTCAATATATAATTTCTTACTAAACCATTAACATAGAATTTATTTCCTCCTAGATATTTATCAGACTTTGAATAATGACTATTAAATTAAATTAAATAAATATCACTTTATTATTTATTAATAAATAAATAAATATTTAATTCCATAAAATTTTGAATAAATACATATTAAATATTTAAATAATATATAAATTCTATCTAATAACTCTTGACTAAATATATTTGATCAACCAAACATAAATTATTATTAAACCACGCACAAGAATAATATTTATTCAACATGTTAAATTTATATATAATTTAACTGATGTTATGGATACACTTAGTGTGTGACCATATAGGCCCCTTTATTAGTGGAAATAGGTAAAACCAACTAAATCACAAGGTTGACATGAAGAAACATTTCAAGGCACCCATATGTAAATAATTTAACATTAAGAAGATATTAAACCTCATATAAATGTACACTGTGTATCATAATCCATTTTTCTTGATATCTCTAATAAAGTAGGTGTCGTATTGGGTTCATCAACCAATATGTCTGGTGTATCGTTGTTTTAATTTTTAGAAATGAATATACCAATATAACATCATGGATATGGACTTAATCAAGCCATACCATTCCAATCAAAGGGATTGAGATATCAACTTCTATTAAATAAATGATTGGATAAATCATTCCTCACATTATCAATTAATTAAATATTTGTCATGATGCACCCAATGTATCTTACCTCACCTCAAGAATATATCATTACTGTATTTTTCATTAAATTAAAGTACATGAATCAATATATTAATAATAATAATATTAAAGTCTAAATACCATTAAACACATCTATAGATTAAAATAACTAATGGAATATATAAATTTGGATTTTTTACCGATGGGTAATGTTATCACAACCTCTGTCTCTAAGAGATTACTAAGGGTTAAATTCATTAGAATAAGTCTCAATATCTTATTATCCTTCTACAGATGATATACTATATCATAAGTGTCCCATTAAACGATATCATTCAGCTATGAAATATATATTTAAGAATATTGTCATGAAACTTCCAGGTTTTCATCTTAGTGGGTAACTTTTCTAGTCATTCAGTGAAAGAGGTACCCTTATAATATTATCATATATAATCTCATGTAAAATATTAATCATTATGTGATGATAATTTTATTAATATTAAACTAGATGAAACTACTATTAACTCTAAGTCTATCATCTCTCACATGATGTTAATATTTCTTATAATATAAGGATTTAGTTAAGGGGTGTTTCATGTTCTCCTCCATTGAAATTCTGATCACTGAGACCTCACCCCTTTGATAAATATCCCATAATAGGTGATACTTTTGAAGTCATTTCTTAGTCCATTAATGTGACCTTCACTCCTTCACAAGATCCAGCACTATAGTTTTGTCACAATACAATGTGATAATGTATTTATTGTTAATCACCATGTTAAGATCTTTAATGAAATTATGTAACCACACTACTTCATTAGAAGCATAAAAATACATAATATACTCAAATTCTACTATGTAATTGGTGACAAATTATTGTTTTGAACTCTCACAACTCCTCTATTGAGACTTAATACATATTATGACTTTAAATTCAAATCATTATGATCTATTTGTAATCTAGGATCTATATATCCTTAGATGACTAGATCCTCATCTCTTCTATATACTAGGAACATATTATTAGTATTCCACAAATACTTAAGGATTTCCTTAATATCATATCAGAGTTATTCTCTTAGTTCTTCTTGATATATTCCTACTGAGATCAAGGCATAAGAAGCATTAAGCCTGATATATAACAAATAATACATGATGGATCTTGTCATCGAAACATATGGGATACTACTCATTATATCTCTATCATGTTATGTATTAGGACACATTTTCTTATAAAGATTTATAATATATGACATAGGAATAAATATCCTATTTGATTTTTCCATTCTAAAACTCTTTAGTACTTGGTATATACCCTGACATAGCTCAAGAATCCTCTCAGATAAATTACAAATGATCTTGATACCAATAATTTAGGCCACATAACCTATGTATTTCATGTATAAGAACCAATTTAATCAATCCTTAGTTGACTATAATATTTTTATATAATTTCCAATAAGTAATATGTCATCGACATATATTACCAGGAAAATTATCATGCTCCCACTATACCACTTGTTGACACATGTCTCACATTCATTATTTATGAAACAAAATTTTCTTATGGATTCATAAAACTAAGTATTTCATGACCTTGATGCTTGATTCAATGCATTAATGGATCAATTTAAATTACATAACTTATTGAATTTTCTTAGAGTCTCAAACTCTTCTAGATTTTTTATATAGACATCTTCTAGAAGGTTTTTTAAAGAAACAATATTTTAAAATCCATCTACCAAATATCATAGTCATGTAAATATTTTAAATCTAGTATAATTTTTAAGTATTAAAAAATATATAATAGAGAAAATGTTTCATCACATTTTATGACATGATGATGATTAAACCCTTTATCTACTTGTTGTTCTTTATAGGTACTCAATTTAGCTTCGATGTCTAGTTTTCTCTTGAATAATCATTTTAAAAAAATAGGATTTAAATCAACTAGTGGATTGAAAAAAACCCATACATTTTTTTTGATTCAAGGATTCTATTTTACAATTTATAGATTCTTTACATCTTGAAACTTTTGAGCTATGTACTCCCAATTTATAGAAAATAGGATCATTATTGTCAACTAATAACGAGTCACCATCTTCAGCGACTATAAAACCATATCTTTCTGGTTATATAACCTATTTAGATATCCTAGGAAGTACTTATATTTTAGGAATAATAAATTCCATGGGGACCTAAAAAATGTGTTCCTATCCCAACTCTTGTATATCTTGGTCATAAACTTTATTGATGTAAATCTTACTCCCACTACCACTTTTAGGTATGTGATCCCTCTCAATAAATATAGCTTATCTTATCACAATAAATCTCTTTACTTAAGGTTTGAATAAATAATATCCCACTTTTTTCCTTGCTATATCCTATAAAGATACACTTTATGCCTCCAAGGTGCTAGTTTTCTTCCAAATATAGCCTTAAAAAATACCTCATAACCCCATACACATGTATATGACAACATGAATTAATACACAATGAGTATTTGAACATCTTTATTCCATTAAATGTACAGTGAAAATGTATATACTAGATGTTAGGTATGGTAGCTACATGACATGTATTCTATTAAACAATTTTCTAGTTTGGTTAGTCAATATGTGGCGTGCAATTACATTCACCATGTATTGATTTTTTTAGGTAAACCATGTATCCCAAAACTTGTCCTGATGCAATGAACCTTGGTATATGGTGTGTAATTCTTAGTTACACATTGTGTAACCTTGCAATCCAACCAAAACCTATTGAACCTTCCAATGGAATATATGATCATTTATCACATGTTCTTAACCTATTTAAGATCATAAGAAACTTAAATAGAGAATATTTGATTATATAAACATGTTAATTGAATGTTGGATTAAATAAATAATAATCCATAAATGATAAGCAACAAATGAGTATAATCAATCAATGAACAATAAATAATTACAACTTATTATGTGACTACTCTAATACGACTTGATGGTTATGAATCATGGTGGAGGTGATCTAGAATCTAACCAAAAATGGAAAATTTTCAAATTCTTTAGATTTATAATCAAAACTATATGAATAGAAACCTACAAATCCATAAGACAAGATCTTCACATACAATTTATAATTAATTTATTTCAATAAATAATTACCCTGTGTTAAAATTATTTCTTCATTTTTGAATTGGATGATAGCTTTACATTATATCATCATTGTTACAAAGGATTCAAGGGAAGAATGCCTCTAGTAGTGATCCACATGTTCACTATGAACCTCCAAAAACCACTATAGAAATCCCATGTGTTTTCATGGAAGATTCTAATTCTTGCTTCATTTAGTGTTGATCACCAATAGATTCACTTTGATATGGAAATATTTGTTTTGATCCCTCTAGATTTGAGATAATAAAAGATGAGAATTGTATTACATTCTTGAGATTATTCTAGATGAAGATATATTTAGGGCTTGAAATAATTCTCTCTGGACTTTAATTTTGCACAAAAATGATTAGGGTTGAAAATGTTATAATCAAGTTTATATATAGATAGGGTTAGAGAATAAAAATTGCACATGGAACCTTATAATTCTCTTAATACCAGATAAACCTCATATATAAAAAATATAGATATTATTATTATTTTCTTAACGTACTCAAAACTCATGGATAAATAAATATTATTTTTTAAATTAATAAATTAAAATTTATTTAAATAATATTTAATATATAATTTCTCATCAGACCATTAACTCAACCTCTTTTCCCTCTTTTGTATATAACAAACTTTTAAATTATGATTATTTATTTAAATTAAATAAATATCACTGCATTATTTTTTTGATAAATAAATAAAAATTATATTTACTAAAATAATCGACAAATATTTATTAAATATTAAAATCATTTATGTATTCAATATATTTAATTTATATATAATTTCACTAATATTATGGACACACTTACTGTGTGTTCCTCTAGACCCTTTTTCTAGTGGCATATGGGAAAACTACCTAAGGTCCAAGGATATAATCTAGAAAAAATTCAAGGAACCCATTGATAAAGAAGTTAATGTCATAATGGTATAAAACCTCCTATTAATGTACACTTTGTAATATAATCTATTTATATTGATATCTCAAATCCATAAGGATACATAATGGTGTCATCCACTTATATGCTCGAGGTCACTTTATTCGAATTTATGGAAATAAACTTTCTAATTAAATGACATATCCATGTACTTAAACAGGAAGTTTCATTCCCATAAAAGGTAATAAGATAGAGACTTCCCTTAATTAATAAAAAGTATAAATCCTTCCTCTCATTATTCATTAATGCAATATCATACGTGACATAACCAATGTATCATACCCCGATGGAGCATATGTTGTCATAGTTTTCATTAATACATCAATGTATATGAATCCTAATATGAATTAATAATAATATTAATGTATAAAGACCATTGAACACATCTGCAGATAGGAATATCCAATGGAGCATATAAATATGGATTTTCACCTTGCAGGTCAAGTTATCACAACCACCTTCTCCTTAAGATTACCAAGGGATAAATTTATGAGAATTATCAATGTCTTATGAGACTCCTACCCATGATAGATGATATCATCTATTTCCTATCAGATGTTATCATCCAACCATAAAAAAAATATATTTAAAAATACTATCATAACACTTCTAGATTCTCATCAAATCTTGGAATTTTTATGACCATTTAGTGAAAAAGGTTCCCTTAGGGAATTATCATATATAACATCAAATAGAAGAAAAATAATTATGTGATAATAACTTTATTAATATTCAATACTATGAGTAAAATTAATCATAAGGTATATATAAGTAAGTTATAAGTCACCAAGTCCAACACACTATTCCCTATACAATTTAACAACATGTGATACCACTCTTGAATTATCTATTCAGGGGTTATTTGAATAAAATTCTCAAGAAATTTAACACTTGAACTCATATCAAAGAACACCTCAAAAATATTCAAGTGAAATAATATTTTTCACACTTTAAGTTATCTATTAGTTCAATACTCAATCACCATTAATAAATAGAATTGATGCAGTCAACCTAAGAAAAGTAAAGATGATTATCATATCTAAAATTTAACTTCTAATAAGTTCTGTCTAGAAATTCCTAATTTTCATGATTTTTTTACAATTTTCTTCTTATTTTTACCCCTCAAGGGTTTCACTCCAGCATCTCTTCATCGTGCTAGTTAAAATATTCCATTAAGGATAATTATTATTATTGTAACACAATTTAAATACACATCCATCTCTCCCCATTAATTCATCAATTTAAACTCTTCATACATAATCACAAATAAAACAGATTCAAGAATAAGGTGGAATAATATTTTTACCATAGTAAGAGTAAGAAGGTTGATATTTCACTCCAAACCAAGATTTTAATTTCTTTACACCTTTAACATTTTAAAAACACTTCATACTTTTTTTTGAATTTTATATCATGATTCTTCATAGAGATCATTTTTATCTTCTTCTTTTCATTTTTCTCATTGTGTGGGAACTCTTTCTTAGTATGATATATAAAATTATATGCATATTGTGATGCTTTATTCTTCTTATTTAGGCTTTTTTACTTGAGACAAATACATTATAATATAGTCTTTTGAATTATTTTTATACCACTTTCACCTTTCAAATAGAATTTCATGAATTTAAAGATTATTATTTTTTGACATCCACTCAAGAAATTTGGATTCTTTTTTTTTTCCTTTAGCATGTCAAATTTATTATAATTTAATCATTTTATTTACAGACACTCCCTTGACCTATGTGGTCAAGCATACTTTAATTAACTTGAACTTTATTTTCTCTAGTAGTTTTTAGATTTTTTCTTGGATGTGTTGTCATGAATCCTTCATCAAAGTGACCCTGATGTGCACATATTCAACAAAATTATTCTAAGTATTCAATTTATTTGTGTATCCATCCTTGCTGAATTTTTAGCTGATAATTTTTTCATTTTAATATGATTTCTCCTTCTCATAGATATCTTGATTTTATTTATATATATTCTCCCTCTTGACTCATGTTTATTTTAATCAAGTGACATTTTATACCATCAATTATAGTCTTTGTGCCTAAAGGTTCCATAACACCAACAACCACCCTTGATGTTTTATCTTCTATAATTTTGATAAGTCTATTAGTAAATTATACTTGGTATATGGGTATATATCAACCTTTATTTTTCCATTATTATGGGAAAATTTCTCTTATAAACACAAATAAAAATCTCCTTGATATGAGAGTGAAATTTTCAGGAATTTATTTAGGCTATACTAATCCAGTTTTGGTTGTAGAACTAGTACAGTCAATTGAATTAAATTTTGTAACATTGTAATATATAGGAATAATTAGTAATTTTTTCTTAGTTATGGGTTTTTATGTATCTTGGGATGATTCACCTTAAATATACATAGCTCTATCATAATATTCTATCATTATCATCATGGTATTTTTAGCTATAAGACACCTGGACTATGTCTCATTCAACTCCTCATAATTTTCAATGTACCTTTCATAAAGATCTTTAAACATATTATCATGTTATGAAATCTTCACTTTCAGATTCCTAATCTTATCATCGTTATCATTTTTTATCATTTTAATAAATTTTATCTTTATCTAGAAGTCTTATTTATTTCTTGATCTTGATTTTTTGCGCAATACATTCTACAATATCAACTTTTAACATATATTAAATTAATATAACTTCTTCTTACTCATCAATATTATAATAGAATTCATGTATTTTATCATGAGCAGTGTAGGTCATGTGTTTTGAATGGTAAATATATCTTCTAACTAATAAAATTGGGATTGATATTCTTTTTCTTCTTCTTTTCACATATTATTATTTTTAAACCTTATTAATGACTTATTTTCCTTATGATTGCTCTTTATTGTTTTTATATATTTAGTTTTAGATAATTATTCTTATTTTTCATCACTCTAGAATTTATAAAATGTATTCTTTAGAAAATAATTTAAAAGTGACTAATTCTTACACAATTAAATCATTATATAGGATGCATATCATTTTATCTATCTTTTCCTCTTTTGATGTTTTTTGAAATAAGAGACATGATTATGTCACTCTATTAATTTTTATCATTATCGTATTCTAATTATGAATAAGATTAATTTTTATTTTCCTCAAGATTGATACCTTCAATTTATTTAAATTCCATATCATACTTGATCTACGTTTTGAAATCATAGTATTTTTTTCATCTAATAAGAAACAACTATATTATGAAAATCATAGAGGGAAAAGTATATCCATATTCAAGTGTTGAAACTTTATAATCAATCCTATATGTTAAGTTTCTCATAAATATACTAAAAATGGTTGAATATTATAATTTTTACTCAAATAATATGATATTACTAACAATTTCATTCACCCTTTTGAATTAGTCATCAGTGGTATCATCATAATCTATTTTAATATCTCCAATATTCTCCCTAAAGATATTTGTTTTTGGTTTCCATTAATTTGATATCCATTAAAAAATATTTTCAATATTATCAAATTGTTCCTTTGAATTTTTAATTCCCACTACTTCTGTATAAATTCTGACAGATAGGGACATCAGAATAACATTCAAATCTTTTACATAAAACTCTATATTCATTTTTCTACAAATATAAAAGGATGATATTTCTTATTTAGAGTTAAAATAACTAGATAAAAATCATTTACTTTCTTACTATAAGTTAAAAGATAAAGAATCATCCAGTTTATCAAAAAATTATAGTTCTTTCCCTCAAATATAGAGACCGATATGATATTAATAGAATTAAAACACTTCATCTTTAAAATTTTTCAAGATTGGATCTTTCAGTGGAACCTAGTAAAATCTAATAATAATTAAAGTGCCTAGGTGTGCAGATGTATCACTAATATGGAGGTGAATTAGTGATAGTAATATTTATGATTTATTCATTAAATCAACCTCTAAAAACAGTAAAAGTACCAATCTTATTATTCCTTAATGTGCCGCACTTTTTACAATGAAATAAAATAAAATCATAGAAAAAAGAATAATTTTTTATGCTTGAATCCCAATGTAGGTACCTTTTTTACTTTTGGTGTTTGTGTTGATTTTGAGATAAAGATATCTATTATAAAATACCAGTTCTTACAAAATATATTATCTTCTAAAAATCACGAACACTAGTGAATAAAATCTGTGATATATTCTAAAAAACCCTTATCATATCACAATAGGTTATTTATACTAGTTTAGTTGAATTATTGGTCACTAGAATAGTTATTTAGACTAGATCCTATGAGTTCTTGATAGTATTCCCCAAGACCTCATAAATAAGTTTTTGATTGCTTATATCTTCTATATAATGTTCATTTCAGCCTTATTTTTCATGAATCAATCTATTTATATAGCTTCTTGGTTTTTCAACCTTTATGATATATGAATATCGTAGGGTAGATTTTGATCTTTCATATCCTCTTTATTCTTAAACTTCTTTCACATATGGTGTCTCTCTTCTGGGATCAAATGGATTCTTTCTTTGATATATAGGAATTATTTAGTACCAGCAGTATCAGATACTAATAACACCCCTTTATATATAATTATTATGCCTTTGTATTCATATAATTATGTAAATAATATTTTCCATATTTGAGTACATAAAACATTCTTTGATTTTTTGGAAAAGAGATCTTCTCATTTTTTAACTAGCTAACAAAATCCATTAGTATTTAATTTTCTTTTAAACCTAACCAAATCTTCTAGGAAACTCAGGATTTTAATTCTATATTACATATTAAGAAAAATCATAACTTTACTCCAAAAAATCCATAGGTAACAAAAAATGAATCTCCATGGAATCTGTAAATTTTTCGGTACATCACTTCTCTTTAAGGAATGGAAAATATCAAACTCCAAAACCAACTTCAACTAATATTTAATCATCATACATCTTTGTGATGTGTTATTATTCTATAAAATGTGATATAATATCATTTAAATTTCTCAACATGTTTCATAGTGTGGAATACCTCATCTTAGATAAACCGTCTAAATATATTATCTTGAATAATAATCTCATCTGAATATTATAATGTTTAATTCTTTAAAGAATATACCAGTAATTTTATAGATTATTGAGAATATTGTTTTTTATGATATGAGGATATATTATTATAATATTCTTATCTTAATCACAGATCATAAAATTATTATAACTATTCAATCATACAAAAATAAATATAAAAAACTTATGTATCTCATTGTGAGATTAAAAATGTAGTGCATAATATTTTCAACTTTATCGTTCAACTACGGTGAAAAAATATTATGTATATACATAAGTTTTTTTTCTTATCCATATTTCCTCTTATTTGAAATAAAAAATTACACAACCTTTAATTATATTATAAATTAATTTCCTTTTACATTTCTCTATCATGAACTCTTCAAATATCATATGTATATCTATAAGACATTTACTTTTTCGTATAATAGTGTTCTTTCAAAAAATATATTATCTATGCCTTAAAAATATCATACACACTTTGAAAAACCTTACATATTCAATTCCTGTGTAGTATTATAGGATATAAAATTTCAAATATATTACACCTTACTTCAAAAAACACACATCAACATGTGATATAAATATCTTACGCATTGTGTGAGATTCTTAACTAATCCACATTCTCACTTGGTCTAGAGAAATAACATATGTATCCCATAAAAAATATTATATTTCATGGTGAGTTTTGTCTTTTTTATATTCCCAAATCCTATATATAAAAAACTTACATATGTAGGAAAATCCCAACACTTTTATATTTATTTATTTTTGATCCAAACAAAAATATATTACACATGAATCCATACTTAATCAAGTCTATCTAGAACTTATTAAATTCATCTAAAAGAATATCCAATCACATCAATGAATCTAAAATGTTTTTAAATGAATTTATAAAATAAAATAATATTTATAAAGATCTTAAAACTAATTTTAAAAGTCTTTTCACCAAAGTAATACTCAATTTTGAGTACATTCATGAATCGATATTTCCTCTTTAATTCCATTCTTAAAATTAGATTCATAAAAACTTTATTCAATATATATTCTATAAAAATTATATCAAAATTCATACTTAATAACACTTAAATGGATTCTCAATAAACTGGCCATATTTTTACTTCTTTAATCATATATCAATATCTATTTCAATATCCATAAACTCTAATGTTATTTAAACTAATATATATAGTGCTTATATTATCCAATATCACTTTACATTAATTTCCATGGGGATCAACTATATAATCTATAGATTTTAATGTTTATATCTTGAATCTATCCATATTATATTCCTTATAGTATCCTTTATTTCCCTTGCATATTTATGAATTGGAAGAATCTCAATCTTATTTTCCATTTATCCATGGTGGAAAAAACTTACTTATCATTATTGGGATGCTCCTCCGCCACCCAAGATAGTATATACTAAATTTTATTCTCATAAATACATTTATAAAAAATGAAACTAATGGATCACTTTATCATGATGAAATTGGGATATTTAGGAACCAATCCCAATAGAATATCTTATTGAAACGTTTGGGTAATAAATGGATTAAATTAAATCTATATAGGTAAGGATATTTTGAGAATAAAAGATGTTCCCATTGTTTAAAAAATATATTAATGTATTTTTTAATTAATTAAAGAGATTTATCCTTGATAAAATAGTTCAATTATCTATTTATATTACCCTTTATACAATATCACTTCACTAGGAAATAATCATTAGTTCTTCCTAGTTGATATTTATTTAGAATTTATAATGTGAAAAATGACAACTCACTAAATCTACAATTAATTAGTATAAGATATTGTAAGTCTGAGGTCGATCCCATGAGGATGAGGTGAAGAATAACGTAATATAATAATAAATACCTATAATTATGATAAAATAAATATAAAACTGATTAAAATAATAAATCAAGGAATGTTGGTGATGGTTTGGAAGAGTGTGGAGAAAATATGAAAAGGTGTTGGGTAATTTCCAATTCAGGGGAATGTGATAATAAAAAATCAAAATAACAAACAAAAAATTATTTTGTTTTCAAAATTGAGTCTAAGTTATCCTCTTAGTCTAGGTAGGCACTATCTATCTCATGAATCTCATTTTTGATATGGTCTAGGTCATTGAATAGTAAAAATATAGGTTACTCGACACTATTTTTAAAGATAGAATAAAATTAGAACAATGGTCATGGTGAGAATTAATCTTCATTTAACGCAGTAAAAAACAATCTCTAACTCACCTATAAGACAACAGTCAAGCATTATTGAATGAGAGAACAATATTTATAAGAAATGTGATGAAAGAAAATCCAAAGATAAATTTTTATTCAAACTATAATACTCTAATACCCCGATTTTCATTCATTGAAATCAATACAACACAAATTAAATTACTCCCTCATGCTATCCATGAGAGGGTGAGAAAAAAATACAAAATACTATAAAATTTAAGAGATGGTATGGTGAATGAATATAAAATAGAAACATGTTAGGAAAAGATCCAGTATTTGGATCCTGATGCCCTAGTAGAAGTAGTCAAACCCAAATATTTATAGCCAAATAACTCCCAAGAGGAATCCTCTATCTTCCTATAATTTTTGTTTGAATTCATCCAATTCATGAATGGAAGTCCATAGTTAAATCTCTAAATTCTTCCCAAAAATCATAAAATATCACATCTTTAAATCTATTGTTAACTCAGGTTCACAACATGAAAAGATGCTTCATTTTGTGAATGTGTGGATCTGTATTTTTGAAACTCATTTTCCTTGTAATTTCATAGTGTGAATGATGATTCATGGTATGAATAAATTGTGATGGTCTTCTTCCCATACTGCCCAATATTTCATGATTTAAACCATTTAATTTCATGTTGTGAACTCAAACTTGAACTTATCATGATGTGAATAGTTCTTTTCATGGTGTGAATCATTATAAGCCCATATTTTTTATTTCCATATAGCTCTATTCTTCTAATGTCACACCACAACATGAAGTGACACAGATTGAAGATTTTTCATTTTTATCTATTCTCCATTTATTTAATTCAAATGATTATCTATCATTAAAGTAATAAAAAATGAATAAATGGGAAATAAAAATAACTTTAATTCCTAAATTAATGAATTTTATACTCCAAAATATATGCATTATTTGATAGTTTTTAAAGAATCATGTGTAATAATCCATATAGAATAGATATTGTGGAGTTAGTTGGGTTGCAGAAGTAGTTAGAAGACTTATATGACAAAGGCTACATTCATCCAAGTGTTTTACCATGGGGAGAACCTATTTTATTTATAAAGAAAAAAATGTGGTTCAATAAGGTTATGCATTTATTATATAAAAACTATTTGAATTACTATAAAGAACAACTATCCATTTCTACACACTAATGACCTATTTTATTAGATTCTAGGGGATCGATAATTCTCAAATATTGATCTTCATTATGGTTATAATAAATTAAAATTAAATAAGAAGGATATTATGAATACATCATTTTATATGAGGTATGGTCGCCGTAATTTCTTTTTGGTTGACAAATTAACCCTCTATTCTTATGTATTTTATGCGTAGAGTCTTCAAAGATTGTTTGAGTAAGTTTTTAGCGTATTTATTAATGATATTATTATATAATTTAAAATTCATAAGAAGTATGGAATATATTTTGAAATTGTACTTGAGGTTCTTAAGAAAAAGGATTTATATGTAAAAATTTAGTAAATATGATTTTTTGTTCAATAAGTTTCATTCCTTCGTCATATAGTTTCCATGGATGGAATATTTATTAATGCTTAAAAAATAAAGGTTGTTATGGAATGCACAAGACTGAACAACATAACTGAAATTCATTGTTTCATCAGCTTAACAAGATAACATTGATGTTTTATTGAAAACATTACTTGATTATTAATTCCATTAGTCATGTTAACATGTAAGAATATCAAATTCAAATATACAAAGGAATATATAGATTACTTTGAGGTATTGAAGATGATATTTGTAAATAAACCTATATTAACTCTACCATCTAGTAAATAATGGTTTTTAATTTATAGTTATGAATAAAAGAAAGGTATTGGATGTGTTATAATGAAAAATTATAGAGTTTTGGATTATGATTATTCATATTTAAAACCCATTGATATTAATTATCCAACTCGTGATTTAGAGTTAGCAATAGTTATTTTTTCACTAAAGATATAGAAAAATTATCTCCATAGAGGGATATGAGATATTTAAACTAACCAAAAGATATTTAAATATATATTTGGTAAAAAAGATCTTAATATGAGGAAAATGAAATGGTTGGAACTACAAAAAGATTATGATTGTCCTATACATTATTAACTTGGTAAAGAAAATAAGGAAATAGATGCATCAAGTAGAAAATATCATGGTATATTATCCATGATATAGGTGGAGAATGATCTAATTATTAAGGTTTTAGTAATAATATACTTGGGTATTATAATGGAAGTTATGACATAGTTTTTAATTTATGTAATTACCCACCCTTATTTATTGTTGACGATTAACAAATCTCAACATGATGATCAGGCCCTATAAAAGAAGATGGAAGATGTGAGGAATAGAGGATTTCAAGAGTTTAATATTGGTTTTGATAGAGGTAAAACTTATATATATATATATATATATATATATATATATATTCATGAATCCTCAAGATGTATAGGGATATCTAAGATCATTTATGGAGGGGAAATATGAAGATGGAGTTAGAAAATTACATAAAAAAGTCATAATATGTCAACAAGTAAAGGCTAAAAGGTAAATTCATAAAGGATATATGAAACATTTACCTATACCTGGGTATAAATAGTATAATATTACTATGGATTACATCATTGGGATAACAAGACATCAAAGGGGAATAATTAAATATGGTTAAATGTAGATTATATTATAATGTTAGACCATTTCTTAGAAATTTGATAAGATTTTTCTCTAGATTATCTTTATAGGTTGCATATAAATGAAGTTGTAAGACTTCATGGAACAACATTATAAATTATTTATAATCATTATCCAAGGTTCATATAAAATTTTAGAGGATTCTTCATAAGTATTTAAATATATAGCTTAATATTAGCATAGCCATCCCACTCAAATAGACAGACCATCCAAAAATGATTATCCAAACATCATAGGACATGCTAAGTTATTTCTCTCTTACCTTAAAAGAATGTTGTGTTTAGTATTTACCTCAATTAAGTTTTTCATGAAATAACAGTTACTACTATATTATAAAAATGGATCTATATGAATCCTTTTATAGAAAGAGATGTTAGACTCTGACATGTTAGGATCAAGCTGGAGTAAGAAAGTTAGTAGGACTAGATTTGGTGGATGAGATATAAAAGAAGCTAATATACATTTATAATTATATTATGTTAGAACAAAGTAAACAAAAAATCCATACTGAAAATATAAGGAAGGATCTTGAATTTCAAGTAGAGGATTATGTCTTTCAAAATATGTCTCTATAGGAATCTGTCATGATATTTAGAAAGAAATCGATGCTAATTTTAAGTTATATTGGGCTATTTTATATATTGGAGTGGATATGATCTATGTAATATTATTTATCTATGCCACCAAATTTGTATCATGTATATGAAATATTTTTTATATCATTTGTAAAGAAGTATATGTCTAACTCTTACAATGTTCTAAAGGTGAATCAGGTTCACCTGGAGCCTAAATTATCATATAATGAAGATTCAATTCAGATTTTTTATATGAAAAAGTAAGTGTTATAAAATCATAAAAACAGACTAGAGAGGGTTATTTGGATGAATCAACAACTATACAATAAAACATGGGAGCCTTAGGATGTAAGTATAAGTGATTATCTATATTTTTTATGGTTTTATTTATAATTTCGAGGAAGAAATTATTATAATAGGGGAGAATATAATGCCTGATAAAATTATAGTGAAGGAAAGACAAATTAATTGACAAAGTAATGCACTATAAATATAATATATAGATTTATCAATATAGAAAAAAATAATAATGTAAAATAAACAAAGATAAATAACGAAAGTACAATATAGATGTCTCTTATCTCTGTTGATGCCCTCCAAATGAGCATCAATAATTTTAGGTTTGGAGAAATACCTGAAACAAAGGTATTATTTTCTCTGCATGATAAAGGAAGGGGTAACATGGATACATGAAGATCAGGAGGCTGGGTTACATAGATCACATGAACCCCAAGAAGACATTTTACCACATGACCTTGGGAGAATAATGAGAATGAGTTGTGTGCTCTATGTGATCTATTGATGATCATATGAAGCCCCTATGACAAGACCCCTTATCTTTCAAAGTCTTATAAACAAGCGTCAATGGTCATGAAAAGGATGCTAGATAAGTTCCTACAATCAGGATAAATGTCAACCAATGGATGCCTATCAATCACCCAAATACCCTTATAAAATAAAATATGAAAAATTTAGAATATTCATGTGGTGGAAGTTACATTTATTGTTATATAAAGAGATCATATAACTCACATGATCAGTTCAACGATCACATGAGATTCCTAACAGAAAGTCAACCATTTCATGTGAAAGCCTTTGGGTATGTCACATTCATCATGAGAAGGCCCTTGGATATGCTCATTCAATCATGTGATGCCTCTTCGGATCCACATATATGTGAAGCAACTATCTGCGACAACGCTCGCACACCGCTGTGAGACCCATCATTGATCACATGAGGCACCAAAAATAATCAGTGTGACTATCTATGATCATTCTTGTATGTATTCACAAGATCCATTATTGATAATGTGATGCACTAATGAGAAAACAACGGGGAAATTCTGAAATTATTGTAAAATAGATAATAAAATATGAAAATTGTGGTACCCTTATTCAAGGAAAATTTAATCTATTTTTCATGTAAAGGGATTATAAAACTTGTGTGATTAGATCATTGATCACATGAAGGCCCTTTGACATACCATCTTGATCTCATGAAGTCTCTTTGACATGATATCTTGATCTCACAAATGGAATTTGATGGGACAATTTGATCTCATGAATGGAACTGGAAAAGTCTATCTGGATCACAAGAAATACTCTTCGATGGGCGTCCTAATTTCATGAAGACCCCCAGAAATTTTGGACCAATATTGAATTGCTTATTTGAAATTTAATATTGATTATATGGAAGCCCTTTGAAAATCCATAAGTTCAATAAATATAGTGATGACATAATTATCTATCGATCGCTGTTTATCATGCGACACAAATATAATGCCATGGATGACCCAAAGTAAGTTCATTCAAAATGCATGATGCTCCACCTAATAAATCCCATATATATTATTTACACACCATTCAAGGATCCCTAGAACAAGGGTTGAGAGACCTATTAATTCCTCCCCCTTAGGGAAAAAACACACACATGGGAGTGAAGAGGTAAAGGAAGACTTATTGCATCATAAATCCATCCAATAGAAAACGTCTTACACCAAATAAAAATAGGTAACAAATTAAGGGATTAAATGGAATGTATATACACTACATGTGATCACCTTATTTATCATAAAATGGTCTTCCAGTGTTCTTGCTAGATTATGTGAAGGATTTTACGTTTATTAACTTGGTCACATGAGGTCTCAATAGGCCAATTACTAAAAAAATTGAGGTATTACTACAATAAAGGCTAAAAAGGATGGAATCCTTAAATGAATATGGATACATAGATTTTTATGCTAAGGAATCACGTGCTTCGCATGACCTATCTAGATCATATGAAAACACCTGAAATGTTATCCAAGTCACACGAGGTCTTCCAAACATGTCATCCAAGTCACATGAAGTCCTATAGATATATAATACAAGTCAAGAAAAGTCCTCAAGACATAGTAACCAGATCATGTGGTAGCCCATGGACATGTTGGCCCTAATCATGTGATTCCCTTGGATGTTTCTATAATGATCATGTGAAGGATAACTGGACAAGTCGGTTGAATCATGCATCAACCCTCTCACATTTCTTCTTCAATCATGAAAATAACCTTACACCTATCATCCTTGTCATTTGGTGACCCATAGACAAGTAAAATAGATCATATGGAAGACACCTAGAAAATGTAAAAACATCCCCATAAATTTTAGTAAGATAATCAGTACCTGTCTAGTAGACATCCCTAACATGTCAGTTATGTCAAGAATTGGACCCCTGACATGTCAAGTGTGTGAGGAAGACACTATGGGACATAATAACCTTTTATGGAAGAAAAACTTGAAAAAATACCTTTTAAACTATGTGGAATTTGATTCCTAACCAAACAGGATACGTAGGATGCCTTCTGAAGGACTGAGCTCCAGTTGGAAATCCACACTATTATAATCCCCTAACTTCCCTAAACATAAGGAATAATAATAATTTATAAGAGTGTAATCACACATTAAAAACAATCATGGAGTTAGGAATAAATTGAACCATGAAAAATTTGATTCGTGATATAAGAAGGATACTTAGGATTCCTTTTTAAGGATTGAGCTCCATACCAAACACTCTATTAGGGTTTCCCTAGTGCATAATTCTTGTATCCATATGTAATGAGTCTGATCACTTGTCATCCCTTATTTCTCACACCAAGAATGAATCACATGAGATTAGGTATTTTCATCGATCACATCAACATCATCATGATTTTACCCCAGCTAGGGAATCCACCTCAGTGTATGTCCTGATGGAATTCTCATATTGGTAAACCATAGAGAAATAAACTTTACATGCATTAATTATATATCATCACCAATCAGCGGGTTGAGGGAAATGACTCTCGTTCTTGCTATAAGGAGGATACATTATACACCTTTATAAGGTTTGAGCTCTATTCTTGGTGCCTAAGTTCCCTCATATGTGTCATTTTAATATGATGTTAAACTACACGGCTTAGGCTTAAAAAATGGTGTTGGTTTTGATTCCTATCATAAAAAAGGGTACATATGACACCTCATGAAGGTTAACATCCCAGGAACACCAATCAGCTTCCTGGATGCTATTAAACTCAATGGTAGCTGGTTATATGGATCTAAAATATAAGTAGATAGCCATTTTTTAGAGATAATGGGAAATGTATGGAGAACCTCAAATATATATAGATGGTATCATCAATACAACCCCCTTCACACACTGAAGGATTCAACACCCAATCATTTTATTAGGGTAACCAATCCCGTATCAAGATTTAAAGGATATTCACTAAAATATCTTAAATATACAAGAGAGTCCCAAAATTAGAAATCATTCCCCCCAAAAGTGTGAAATGAGTCTAAACTCACATCCTATCAACCAATGCGAGTTCTTAATATCCATTGGGTTTTAAAACCCAAATGACAGTCTGCCTTTGGAAAGAAGGTATGTACCATATTATAGATGTGGGATCCATTGACAGTTTATATTAGAGAAGAAAATGGTAAACCTGATGTTAATTATTTTTCAACCATATTTAAACCCCTCCCCCCATAATCAATCATCAATGATCATATCTCTCTAAAGGAAACAAAAATGGTGAACCTGATGTGAAAGAATGTAATGACAGAATAAATGAATCATTATATGCATTAGGAATCATGTATCCTATACTAAGGGAACCATCCTAATTTTTTCAAGGGAAATAAAAATTGTAAAAATGTAATGAATATATTAAATAATAAAAAAAATACATTTACCATGTGTTGGGACATTTTTTTTATCATCCCCTACAAAAAATGGTATGCCCGACATGATATTCTTAAATAATAAAATGTAGATAAGGTTACCATGAAATAAGTCCATTCTCACTAGGAAAAATCCAAATGAGAAAAATGGTCAAATAGGGAATAAGAAAGGAAAACTGTTTTACCCATTCTTAACTTATTGATCAAGTTTTATACTTGTGACACTGCTCCAATCAGTGAACTTGTTATTTATTGTCTTTTTTACTATAGAAACTGCTCTCACAGTTATCTTGACCCGATATCATATCTTCATCAAGTGAATGTTCTGGAACCTCAGCTATGTTAATAACCTTTGTGGGTCATAGAACAACCTCACCCATCTGAATCCTTCAGCTTCAAGTGGCCAATGCAATAGTCCAGAAATACCACCTACATGGTATGATTCGGACCCTCATGGCTACATATAGAGGTCTATAGATGCTGAATATGGAAAATATGTCTCATTCATGGAAAGATTCAATGAAACTAGTGGAACCTGTGTCCACCACCAATCACTTTGTAAGATTATCCCTCGAGAATAGAAATCCACACCTTCCATATATTAGGAAGGTGGATCAATGATTTGATAATGGATCTATCTCAGTTTAGGGGATTCCTAGGATGGATCCTATCAGCCATCAACACCATTTTCATCCCAACAATTCCCGTTAGTCTCCTTCTAAGGGAGCCACCTAAAAAATTGCCACCCTAGACACTCATGCATGGGTACCAAGGAGGTCTCACTTGGTATAAAAATATGTGGATAAACATGAGTGGGAACATATACCTGCTTCCATAAATAATACCCATTAGCATATTCTGATAGCATCCAATAGAAAGGATCATATCCCTACACACTCGGATCAAGTCTACATGCATATTCCTATAATAGGAATAGGGAGGCACATATCCCTTATCCCATGCATGAAGCCTATAGAAATATTTTGATGGCACAAGGAGAAAAATAGTGGTCTTATATCCTTATTTCAATCAAAGAAATCATCCAATATATATTGGAGACTAAGAATGTGAAGTCATGCATTCATGCACACACATTGTTAAAGTGTCACTACATTCTAGAAACAACATAAGAGATCCATTGGTATATTCTGGCACCAGTACAAATATAGGGATAAGCACATATTTCTATCTTGATAGCCAAATCAGCATATCACCTTGATTAGTATGAATAGGATGATTCTTCAGAGTAATATAACATTGTTTCTCTCATTTAGGTGGATTATTAGCATATTTTGATAAAGGATGAGGCACAGGGCTAGGCTTATATCCCCATTCTGACCAAGGATCACCAAATCAGTTTTTATATGCCTTAAGATAGGTCCACATTCCTATAAAAAGGACCATAGGCATACTCCAAGGGCATAAGACCGGTCTAACATCCTTGTTATAATTGGGACTCACCAACTCAATTTGGAACATGCCCTGGTACATGTGCAAATTCATGTCAAAAAAGACTGGAAACATACTCTAAAGGCCCAGGACCAGGCTCATTTCCCCATTCAAACCGGGGCTCATGAACTTTGTTTGGAACATGCATCAAGATAGGTGTATATTCCTATCCAAAATGACTAGTGGTATTGTAACGCCCCGACCCTAGTTGCCTAGAGTCAGTGCATTATTACATAACATTGGCATGATCACAAGAAAGATAAAATCTCGAAAGACCGATTGGTTTAGTAGCCTTGGAAACACTAGATATATTCATAAGTTTTACATTACATCATAAAATGAAAAACTACTACAACAACATAATGTTTCCACAGTCCACACTATAATCCCCTCATAATATCCCTGCAGGTCATTCATAATTTACTTCTTCACTTCCTGGGAAAAATAAAACATAGAAAAGGGGTGAGCTCAAATGCCCAGTAAGGATAACAATATAGCGGAAACTTTCATAAATAAGAATAAACATTTAAGGCAATGTATAACTAAAACAAAAGCCTTTTAAACTTGAACTTTTAACATAGTATGGCATAAATAAAATTAGATAATGCCATTTACTTATTCACATGGATATTCTACTAATCGAATAATCACATGCAAAATCAATAACCACTTTCATAATGTTGGAATGCATAATGCTAAACTTTAATTACTTTTCAAGGCCTCGTCCCAAGACCTTGGGGATAACTGTAACCGGAACCCAACCCGGAGTGCCTCTAATAACCGGACACCAACCCGGAGTGCCTCTAATAACCGGACACCAACCCGGAGTGCCTCTAATAACCGGACACCAACCCGGAGGGCTTACTTTTACCAGTCCCTAACCTGGAGGGATTACTTTTACCAGTCCCCAACCTGGAGGGCTTAATTTTACCAGTCCCCAACCTGGAACATACTTGTCCAACACATTCATATGAAGTAAAGATTGAAATATAACATAAACATTCTTATTGGAACTAGCATACGAAATGTCAATACTTTCACCATAAACTATGAATGGTATAAAAATAGCACATCCACAGTCAAATATATCACAAAACCTTCAAAACAATATAGAAGTTTTGTATCATAATAAATCAACTTCAAATAATCTTAAGACCCATCAAAGGATGTTGACATAGATGAAATCAAAAATTCTTTTTAAAGAAATATCTCCTTTTATTTTGAAATCATTTAAGATCCATATAAAATCAAACATTTTCTTTGAAAATAATATTATAAGCTTTTAAGGGAAGCTTTGACGATTTTATAACGGCGGAAAATAACCGCACCCGCCGTATAAAAAAAAACATTCTTATCTTAATTCTGTCGAAAAGGTTAAAAAGTA
Organism: Viscum album; assembly: GCA_963277665.1. Classification (NCBI taxonomy): domain Eukaryota; kingdom Viridiplantae; phylum Streptophyta; class Magnoliopsida; order Santalales; family Viscaceae; genus Viscum; species Viscum album. The sequence continues at coordinate 309,262,677 of OY728166.1, forward strand.
CCTTGTTTGGAAAACGGCGGAAAGATTCCCTTATAAACCTCTTATAAAAAGTCAAACAAGGGTATAAATGACTTTAACCCATATTCTTTTAAATATTAAAAATGTTTTGAAATACATTTTGAAGAAACATGGATGTGGATGATAACGAGATCCCAGTAGATTATTACGTATAAACAACCTCGGATATTGAAGAGATTGTGAAATAACCCTTACCAGTTTGGTAACTTATGAAACATACAAACCACGAAAGATGTATCATACAATGAATATGTAAGTACACATAAATTAGAGTGTATTACACAAAGAATATAATTATGGGCAGTACATACACCACACAAAAGGTAATGGTGGCAATATGGCATGAATCTCACGGGAATAAGGAGTGAGATGAAAACCCCTTACCACGTTAATCAACTGAGTCGTATGGCCAAAAGTTAATAACCACCAAATTATTTACAGAATAACATGAATATGATAATATATATCAAATGCCAGTACACAAAACACCACTTTCAATAATTTAGTGGCGAATAATGGAAATCTCACGGAATTGAATGTGAGATAAGAAAATCCCTTACCTTGTACTTTTCCTTGGTTGGGGTAGGTTAACCTCCTGTATAATGGTGAAATAATTGTTATTAAATTATACAAGAATCATATACATTAATATGATATCATATATGTTCTTTTAACATTGCTTTATTAATAATATCTTAGTATTATCGTCGTTTCGGGTGATAATCGATTCGTTCTTCTTAAATGTTTGGTTACGTAAGACATGTTTGTAGTGGATAGATTATATCTTATTCATAATCAGAATGATATTAACATTATTTTTAACCCTAAAATGAGAATAAGACTTGAATGGATACGATGGAGGATGGATCTCACCGCGTTCGTGGAGACAGTAGTCCGTACGTACGCACGAACGCTACTTCCATTTAATTTTTATTTTAAAATAATTGAATCCAAATGATACATAGGTATATTACTATTCCAGTATAATATAATATTTTATATATGTTACTTAAGTTCATTAACACCATCCTTTATACGTTCCATGTGTGGTATGAACGAGTCATATCATTTTAAGGGGGCGGTAGTCCGCACTTCCTCAAATGAAATTATCGTATGTATATACAACATGAAACGAATAATGGTATGAAATAAAATGGAATTACAGAAGCTTATATATAAAATATATATCATTAATATCATATTTAATTATAGTGCCATCATAATGGCCACCATGAGAGGCGGTAAGATGTATTTGAACAATCATCGTTTCGTGAGGCGTTAGTTTTCCATCCACAGAAACATTATGTGCATCATCCATTAGATGGAGTTGTGTGTATGTGTAGTTTTAATCCTTCTTATAACAACATCCTAGTATATTGAGGATACTGGTGTTGTTACAAAATAAAGGAAATAGAAAGAGTTTGGGGGTTGGAGAAGCAAAATAAATGAAAATAATTTAAGAGAAATCGTTACCTTTAATTTAGGTAACTCACTTTGGTTGGAACCAAAGGACTTCTTGAAATGCTTTCTGCCTAAGGGGAAGCTTCAAGGAGGAGGAGAGGGATGTGGGGAGCTTATTTGGGCAGAGTTTGGACGATCCAAGTGGCTTGAGAGGTGTGAGGAATGAGTAGAAGTGGTCTCCTTTTATAAGGGAGAATAGGGGATCTTTAGGAAAGAGTGAAAGTATTACATTATAATATAATTATATTCGGTTTATAATGGTCCAAAAATCATTGAGGTCGAAGATAAGATGACTCATATTCTAAATAACATCAACCAATAAGAATTGTACAGGTTTTAGATAATATTTTAATCATTATAATCTTATTTATTTAAATGATTTATTAATGAGGTAAACATTTCATCATTATTGTGTCATTAATGATTTAAATTATTTGATATCTAAAAATTATAAATAAAATATCATTATGTAGGAAATTATTTTATCTTTCTAATGAATATTTATAATCGAAAATCCAACATGTATAACCCTATTTAAAAATTGTTCTTCTAAAAGATGTAAGCTTATGCCATTTTTATTTTTATTTTAACTTTATTAATATAAAGTGTCCCTACCACATACAAGTGGATCCAAGGGGTCCCCAAATTGACCCAAGGATGCTCATGGTCGGGTATGTGTCCACCAATAAGGTTAGGACACGTTTTAGGTTAATTTTGTATTATTATAATATTATTTTTTAACCCTTATTTACCGGATTTACCCTTAACCATGGTAAATAAAATATTTACCACAGTAATTATTCAAAATGTCTAAAAATAAAAGTTACCTATTTACACAATTTGGACATCCTGATTCCAAATATGGAATCCATTTTTCTAAATTCAAAACACAGAAGTGGCAGAAATTAATTTAAAATTAATTCCCGCTGTCAAAACAAAAAGCATGTTTTTAAGAGGAAATAACTATCAAAAGATTGACACTTGTTTATGTTTGGTTTAATTGTAAAATTATGTACAATGAACAACATTATATTAAATAGTAAAAATATATTCTAAATATACTTTAAAACTACTAAAATTCATAATTTATCACTATTAATTATTTTGATTAAAAAAGTTGTTTTTAATTAAAATTTAGTAATTTTCACTATTCATCAAAATATGAAAGTTATCCGAAAAGTACCAAAATTTCACCTTAGGATAAATTCAATATTCCGAATCCAAAAATGAAGTCCATTTTAAAATATAAAATATATATAATTTCAAAATTTAGGTATTACTATTCATAACGGCTAGTTTGATTGGTTGTGGCTTGTGTTAAAACTCAAGGTTGCGTACAACACACGCTACTATTTTATTCAAAGGAAAGCGTACCGTAGAAGCTTGGGATGTTTCATTTTAAATTTTTTTTGATGTCCCAATTTATTCAGATAGTTTAAAATATTTTATTTAAAAAGGTTTCACTATTAAAGTTGATAAAAGTGCAATACTGAAAATGAATCTGTTCTTGCATTATGACTAAGAAACTCATAATAGGGATTCTAAAATTATAAGGATTATATAAAGTTCAAAATGTTGTTAATACTATTCATGACCTCTTTTAATGGCTTTTTTTTGTACGTCATGGTGTGATTGAACTCGGTGTTGCGTGTAGTGCAAGTTATTGAATTATTTTTAAGAAATAACACACTATGAAATCCTGGGGTGTTACATTCTCCCCTCCTTCAATAAATTGCATCCTCGCAATTTGAAATTGTTCTTCGAAAATAAAAGGTTGAAAATAGAAAATATCTTTGTGGGAAAACCCACATCGGAAATTAGGTTACTAAAATTTAGTCTTAATATGAGGAAAAGAGAAATGAAAAAGTCACCACCAAATTATGATCTCGATTAGGAGAACATTGGTGGAAATTAGAGACATATAATTGGAGGAAAAACGTAAATATTTATAGTTAGTGATTGAGATCATCAATCACAAACTAGTGTATAATTGAGGTCCTTAAATTCATCAATCTATGATGATTTGAAATACCATCGGTTCAACAAAACATAGGGTATTAGGATAACACATTTTTGACGTTTCAAAATATCTTAGTTGAAATCCCACATCGAAAAATGAATTAATGAGGCCTCTATTTAAAATAAAGAGTCGAACGTATGAAGATTACCGAAAATAACACATACTAGGGTTCCATGTAGGAAAATATGGATATGGAAGAAAAATCTAACCATCAATTATCTGATGGAGAGTGGTAGAGAACATGGCTATGAAAAGGCCAACAATCCCAAAGCCATTATTTAGTGATGATTTAAGGTATCATCTAGGAAAACATTTTTGTTATAAGTTCCTTTTCTTAATGTTGAGGAATTTATTTATGAGATTGGCTAAGATCATAAGGAGATATACTTACTTTATAATTAGTGGTTTATCCATTAATAAATTTCTACCACAAACTCATCTTTCACTCTAAAAGATAATAGAATGTAAAAAAAATTCTATTTACACTATTCGTATAGGGTTCCAAAATAAACGAATTTATAATTCATCTACATGATCTTTTAATAAAAACTACATTATTTAATCTAGGACATATCATGGGCCAGTGGTAGGTGATACACCCTTGTCGCCCTTCGGTTGCGGGTTAAAGTCTCACAGCCTTGCCGGACGCGACGGGTTGCCGCCCGACCTCCGGGTTGTCCTTTTATGGCAATCCAAAATAATCCAAACTAGAACTATCCAAAATACTTCTGTCCAAACTCACAGTCTAACATTTATAAGGAAGGTAAACATAATATAGATCCTTTTTACCCCGTAATAGCATATGAATACCTTCATCATGTATTACCATATTCCTTATTGATTACATTCATGCTCCCTTATTCCATATAGAATGCTGGATATACTTCATTAATCCAAAAATGTTTTAAACCCCAACAATGATGGAATATACAAATCATTAATCAGTTCCAGGGTAGTCAAGAATATCCAATATAATTTATTCAAAACAATCACATATTATTCCAAAATCACTACCTCAGTATCAGAACTATATTATGATTTATCATTCTCTCAACCATATATTTTCCAAAAATTTATCCTGCTATTGAGTCACTTTTCTTTGTTCCACACAATCTCAAGTCCTTAATGAAATAGTACTGCAGTACAATCCTTATATACTCCATGATTATTGTAACAAGTACATTGTTGATACAACACTCAATTGACATAATCAACATAAGAACTTTAATCATTCCTCTTCATCTGTGGTAGTATCATAACTTGATTATTATCCAATAACATCATTTGCGGCATAGTCTGATGACTGGGACATAGGTTCGCGTAGTGTCCAAACTCCTTGCAAATGAAGCATTGTACATTTAAAACCATTTTCTTACCCTTGCAGTCACGTACTTTGTGCCCTTTTCCTCCACACTTATAACAAACTCCCATTCCTTTCAGGCAAGTTCCAGGGTGTTTCTTTCCACAGTTACCACATATGGGAAAATTCTTCTTTTCCCTTTTCCCTTTATCGATCTTTCTCTCTTCCATCCTTTTCATCTCTTGATTCCCTTCAAAGCCATAGGACTCAGTAAACTCTTTACTTATCTTATCAACACATGATATTATTTCTTCATATGATGATAATACATGAGAGACTATTTCTCTTATAAATTCTAGCATAAGACCATGAAAGATATGACCCTTCCTTCTCTTTGAATCATGTGTATTTCTGGAGTTCTCATTCCTTCTACTGGGCGCCATTTCTAAACAATGGCATAAACTAGATCAGTTTATGAATCAAAATACATAATCCCATACTTATAAAACACTTAACATAAATTTAACTATTTATGGATATAATCCATAATCATAAAAATGTTTTCTTTGAGGAAGTATATACTCATAAACCCTTCATAATAATTTGTAAAGAAAATGAGAGTTATCCTAAGCATATCCCCTGGGAGTGTCGTAACCAAGAGTGCAGCAAAGCCCGTTGTCGTGCACCAGTTCTCGTTCGAGTCTAGCTCAAAGCGGTGTTTTCGGGTTTTACCCCTAGGTACATCTGTGCCAGAGCCGCCTCTACCTGCTCGTATCCAGACAGGGATGTATTGCTCGGAAAACTCACAAAATCTCTACAATACCAAAATTCTAGGAAGTTCTTCTATACTAATCCTCAAAGTTCATCTTAGGTCTACGTGCTCTAATCAGAGTTTATCTAAATCTAGCTTCCAAGGTTTGTACTAAACTTCCTCTGATACCAACTATAACGCCCCGACCCTAGTTGCCTAGAGTCGGTGCATTATTACATAACATTGGCATGATCACAAGAAAGATCAAATCTCGAAAGACAGATTGGTTTAGTAGCCTTGGAAACACTAGATATATTCATAAGTTTTACATTACATCATAAAATGAAAAACTACTACAACAACATAATGTTTCCACAGTCCACACTATAATCCCCTCATAATATCCCTGCAGGTCATTCATAATTTACTTCTTCACTTCCTGGGAAAAATAAAACATAGAAAAGGGGTGAGCTCAAATGCCCAGTAAGGATAACAATATAGCGGAAACTTTCATAAATAAGAATAAACATTTAAGGCAATGTATAACTAAAACAAAAGCCTTTTAAACATGAACTTTTAACATAGTATGGCATAAATAAAATTAGATAATGCCATTTACTTATTCACATGGATATTCTACTAATCGAATAATCACATGCAAAATCAATAACCACTTTCATAATGTTGGAATGCATAATGCTAAACTTTAATTACTTTTCAAGGCCTCGTCCCAAGACCTTGGGGCTAACTGTAACCGGAACCCAACCCGGAGTGCCTCTAATAACCGGACACCAACCCGGAGTGCCTCTAATAACCGGACACCAACCCGGAGTGCCTCTAATAACCGGACACCAACCCGGAGTGCCTCTAATAACCGGACACCAACCCGGAGGGCTTACTTTTACCAGTCCCTAACCTGGAGGGCTTACTTTTACCAGTGCCCAACCTGGAGGGCTTACTTTTACCAGTCCCCAACCTGGAACATACTTGTCCAACACATTCATATGAAGTAAAGATTGAAATATAACATAAACATTCTTATTGGAACTAGCATACGAAATGTCAATACTTTCACCATAAACTATGAATGGTATAAAAATAGCACATCCACAGTCAAACATATCAGAAAACCTTCAAAACAATATAGAAGTTTTGTATCATAATAAATCAACTTCAAATAATCTTAAAACCCATCAAAGGATGTTGACATAGATGAAATCAAAAATTCTTTTTAAAGAAATATCTCCTTTTATTTTGAAATCATTTAAGATCCATATAAAATCAAACATTTTATTTGAAAATAATATTATAAGCTTTTAAGGGAAGCTTTGACGATTTTATAACGGCGGAAAATAACCGCACCCGCCGTATAAAAAAAACATTCTTATCTTAATTCTGTCGAAAAGGTTAAAAAGCACCTTGTTTGGAAAACGACGGAAAGATTCCCTTATAAACCTCTTATAAAAAGTCAAACAAGGGTATAAATGACTTTAACCCATATTCTTTTAAATATTAAAAATGTTTTGAAATACATTTTGAAGAAACATGGATGTGGATGATAACGAGATCCCAGTAGATTATTACGTATAAACAACCTCGGATAATGAAGAGATTGTGAAATAACCCTTACCAGTTTGGTAACTTATGAAACATAAAACCCACGAAAGAGGTATCATACAATGAATATGTAAGTACACATAAATTAGAGTGTATTACACAAAGAATATAATTATGGGCAGTACATACACCACACAAAAGGTAATGGTGGCAATATGGCATGAATCTCACCGGAATAAGGAGTGAGATGAAAACCCCTTACCACGTTAATCAACTGAGTCGTATGGCCAAAAGTTAATAACCACCAAATTATTTACATAATAACATGAATATGATAATATATATCAAATTCCAGTACACAATACACCACTTTCAATAATTTAGTGGCGAATAATGGAAATCTCACGGAATTGAATGTGAGATAAGAAAATCCCTTACCTTGTACTTTTCCTTGGTTGGGGTAGGTTAACCTCCTGTATAATGGTGAAATAATTGTTATTAAATTATACAAGAATCATATACATTAATATGATATCATATATGTTCTTTTAACATTGCTTTATTAATAATATCTTAGTATTATCGTCGTTTCGGGTGATAATCGATTCGTTCTTCTTAAATGTTTGGTTACGTAAGACATGTTTGTAATGGATAGATTATATCTTATTCATAATCAGAATGATATTAACATTATTTTTAACCCTAAAATGAGAATAATACTTGAATGGATACGATGGAGGATGGATCTCACCGCGTTCGTGGAGACGGTAGTCCGTACGTACGCACGAACGCTACTTCCATTTAATTTTTATTTTAAAAGAATTGAATCCAAATGATACATAGGTATATTACTATTCCAGTATAATATAATATTTTATATATGTTACTTAAGTTCATTAACACCATCCTTTATACGTTCCATGTGTGGTATGAATGAGTCATATCATTTTAAGGGGGCGGTAGTCCGCACTTCCTCAAATGAAATTATCGTATGTATATACAACATGAAACGAATAATGGTATGAAATAAAATGGAATTACAGAAGCTTATATATAAAATATATATCATTAATATCATATTTAATTATAGTGCCATCATAATGGCCACCATGAGAGGCGGTAAGATGTATTTGAACAATCATCGTTTCGTGAGGCGTTAGTTTGCCATCCACAGAAACATTATGTTCATCATCCATTAGATGGAGTTGTGTGTATGTGTAGTTTGAATACTTCTTATAACAACATCCTAGTATATTGAGGATAATTGTGTTGTTAAAAAATAAAGGAAATAGAAAGAGTTTGGGGGTTGGAGAAGCAAAATAAAGGAAAATAATTTAAGAGAAATCGTTACCTTTAATTTAGGTAACTCACTTTGGTTGGAACCAAAGGACTTCTTGAAATGCTTTCTGCCTAAGGGGAAGCTTCAAGGAGGAGGATAGGGATGTGGGGAGCTTAGTTGGGCAGAGTTTGGACGAGCCAAGTGGCTTTAGAGGTGTGAGGAATGAGTAGAAGTGGTCTCCTTTTATAAGGGAGAAGAGGGGCTCTTTAGGAAAGAGTGAAAGTATTACTTTATAATATAATTATATTCGGTTTATAATGGTCCAAAAATCATTGAGGTCAAAGATAAGATGACTCATATTCTAAATAACATCAACCAATAAGAATTGGACAGGTTTTAGATAATATTTTAATCATTATAATCTTATTTATTTAAATGATTTATTAATGAGGTAAACATTGCATCATTATTGTGTCATTAATAATTTAAATTATTTGATATCTAAAAATTATAAATAAAATATCATTATGTAGGAAATCTTTTTATCTTTCTAATGAATATTTATAATCGAAAATCCAACATGTATAACCCTATGTAAAAATTGTTCTTCTAAAAGATGTAAGCTTATGCCTTTTTTATTTTTATTTTAACTTTATTAATATAAAGTGTCCCTACCACATACAAGTGGATCCAAGGGGTCCCCAAATTGACCCAAGGATGCTCATGGTCGGGTATGTGTCCAACAATAAGGTTAGGACACGTTTTAGGTTAATTTTGTATTATTATAATATTATTTTTTAACCCTTATTTACCGGATTTACCCTTAACCATGGTAAATAAAATATTTACCACAGTAATTATTCAAAATGTCTAAAAATAAAAGTTACCTATTTACACAATTTGGACATCCTGATTCCAAATTTTGAATCCATTTTTCTAAATTCAAAACACATAAGTGGAAGAAATTAATTTAAAATTAATTCCCGCTGTCAAAACAAAAAGCGTGTTTTTAAGAGGTAATAACTATCAAAAGATTGACACTTGTTTATGTTTGGTTTAATTGTAAAATTATGTACAATGACCAACATTATATTAAATGGTAAAAATATATTCTAAATATACTTTAAAACTACTAAAATTCATAATTTATCACTATTAATTATTTTGATTAAAAAAGTTGTTTTTAATTAAAATTTAGTAATTTTCACTATTCATCAAAATATGAAAGTTATCCGAAAAGTACCAAAATTTCACCTTAGGCTAAATTCGATATTCCGAATCCAAAAATGAAGTCCATTTTAAAATATAAAATATATATAATTTCAAAATTTAGGTATTACTATTCATAACGGCTAGTTTGATTGGTTGTGGCGTGTGTTAAAACTCAAGGTTGCGTACAACACACGCTACTATTTTATTCAAAGGAAAGCGTACCGTAGAAGCTTGGGATGTTTCATTTTAATTTTTTTTTTGATGTCCCAATTTATTCAGATAGTTTAAAATATTTTATTTAAAAAGGTTTCACTATTAAAGTTGATAAAAGTGCAATACTGAAAATGAATCTGTTCTTGCATTATGACTAAGAAACTCATAATAGGGATTCTAAAATTATAAGGATTATATAAAGTTCAAAATTTTGTTAATACTATTCATGACCTCTTTTAATGGCTTTTTTTTTGTACGTCATGGTGTGATTGAACTCGGTGTTGCGTGTAGTGCAAGTTATTGAATTATTTTTAAGAAATAACACACTATGAAATCCTGGGGTGTTACAGGTATACTTAAAAGGTATATGACCTGGCTCATATCTCTTCTAATGAAGATTCATGGAATATTAAAACATCTCAGGGAATCTAGGATTGTATCCCTACTTCCACCAATGAATAAATACACAAGCATACTTAAAAATCTATACCGGAGGATGGCCATTTCCCTTCTCACATTATGAATTTCCTTCAGCATATTTCAATGAGGAATGCATATTTGAATCCGGATCATACTGTTGCTTAATATAGTATTGACCTGTATATTTCAGAAATCACCCATAGGCAGGATCATATTTCTACCAATAATATAGAATCACATCGGAATACTCCATAATATTCTTATCAATGAGCTCTTATACCCCCCAAACCATACATTTATCAACATATTTTGACAACCATCATGTAAGTGGCTCATATACCTACTAAAACCCAAAACAATGGTCAAAATATTCCATCCACAATGCAAAATGAGGATCATGTCCCTGATCATATCAATTTCATTGTCATTGAAGCTATTCGATACATATCTACAACACCTAAAAGGTTATTCAACTATTAAACCAAAGAAAAAGGTGACCACTACTTCAATGGTCCTCCTCATAGTAGTGAAGAGATGGATCACAAGGACTCTTATTTTAACATCTATTGTGGTCAACCTACCCACAGTGATATCTCTCTCAAACCAGGAAATCCTCCCCTTACTCAAACACTTTCCTCTAGATAGGTTTTGAAAACCCAGACAGCTTTATATAGAGGGGTGATCAAAACACAGAGGTTAACCGTATATAGTTCCCCATTGACTATCAAAAGCATTTATCCACAGTCAGTAGGTAACCCAAAGAAGAAAACATTGTGGTCTAACCAGGTGGAGGCATATAAATTTAATTATGAAGAGGACAACATTGATATATGAGACAGAGTTAGCTGAAAAAACCTCATAACCATGTTTTGTCCCATTTCCACTTCTGACTATGAGATCCCAGATGAGATAGAGAAGGAGTGCATGTATTACCTACACCAGAACATGCGAGAGACTCATCAACAATTTATGTCTTGACACCTAACCTATCTAGGGTATGGGGGTAACCTTTAGACTATACAAATACTCTATTATCAAATGTTACTAGCTATTATATCTATGGTCTAGGACCCAAAACCAAAAAATAATAATGAAAATATGTAGTACGCTTGTTGCCATTACACCAAAAATATTTAGAAATTGATCACCAAGTCATAAATAGAAATTTTTATTTGAGTATGGGATAAGTATAAATTTTTTCACTTCACCATGTCCCTAGAATAGTAGAACTCCCTAGACATGGCATCATATAATGTCATAGTGTTAGGTCTAAAAGGCTGAATACCCTGAGAGGGGGGGGGGGGGTGAATCCGGGTATGACTAATTTAAAATTAAAGCCCATTATGATCTTATTTTGCTGTTAAGAAAAACAATCTTCTCTCTCTTTCCAGTTGCACAATATAAACAGAAAGTAAAGCAAGCACATGACACAAAAATTTTTACTTGGTTCACCACTAAGGGCTACGTCCAAGGAGCATACGCCAATAGGTTGTCGATCGTACCAAATTATACTAACCTTCACTAGCTGTGGATTACAATGTTCAAGCACAGTCACTCTGTCCCAGGCTCACTTCCTTTACAAGGTTTAGGGTCATCTCACTACTTTACCAAGGGTCACTCTCTATTTCTCTCTCTGGCTCACTGCCAGTGGAGAGGATAACCTTCTTCCTCTTCCTTTTCTCACTACTCTGGAGAGGATCCACTCACAGTTTCTAGACTTGTAGGTCTCTTTATTATCTCTAATGAATGCATACTCTATTGTATGTAGATGCTCTGTTAAAGTCTAACTTTCACCCGTAGATGAATTTCTCTTTGCACAAAAGGTATCGAGAAATCTTCCAGCCTTCACGCAGCCCTGAATAACCGCTGTGAATCAACCTTACTTGGTACGTAGGTCTAACCCGGCGTGCAAGTATCGGCGCACCGGTCACAACTGGCGCGCAAGTCACTTCAAACACTTGCACGACACAATCTTCTGCAACTCCAAACCTACGCGACTCAACCCCTTTTACGCCCAAACCAATATTTGCGTGCAACAACCAACTGGTGCACAACTTCAAACACTAGCATTCAAGTCCACCTACGCGACCACACACCACTTGCGCGACTACCACACCAGTGAGATGGGAGCTCTGATTTTTTAAAGTGATGAAATCTGATGAAAATGAGGAGGGGTGGTCCTATATTTATAGGAATTTGGTCAACCTACACGGCAGCGCGCAAGTCTCCCCTCGGCGCGCAAGTCCCGGTGCGTAGGTTACTTCCCCTACAAGACACCGACGTGATCCTATTTCCTTTTACATATTTTGACGATCTAATCTTGAAAAACATATGGTGCACAACTTTTCAACCCTCTTAGGCACTGGCGCGCATGTCCTTTCACGGCGTGCAAGTCACCTGTGACACCACACCAATACCTGCGCGACCCTCCTTACTTTTCCATATTTTGACCTCTGATCTTGAAAAACATTAGGCGTTCAAGTTTCCTCTCCTTCAAGTACATGGCACGCAAGTCCCTTTTCCAAAACCACTTTTCTTCATTTGTCAATTTTCAAGCCCAAAAATTTGGCAAACACTGGAAAACGTCACCACCTTGTATGTGCTCTTTTTTTACCGCCTCCAGATCATCCATTCCTTTGTTGACGTTCTTGAATCAAACATGGATCGTTGACCACAACTCTTGAACTCGACATTCCCCCATGAAATCCCCTTTGTCAAAAATTTTTTATGTCATTGTTTTTCTTTGTCAACAATCACCACAGAGATTTCCACTTTGTCAACAAACACAATCACCTCAAAAATGCTTCAATGATACCTTGGGGGATTTTTTCCCAACACATAGCCACATGAGAAATCATGGGATGAGGTAATGAATGAGCAAGTTGTTCAATACAAAAAAATTCCCCCACTTTGAAGATGTAAATGCATCATGAATGAAGGGATAGGGATACCAATAGACTCATAATATGGCCTCCTCAACAAAATAAGAAAATATTTTAGACACAGAAGCCAAAATTATGGAATACCCAATATCTTCCCATATAATATGACTCCCATCATAGGTAATAATTGCACTCAACTCATACAAAAGAACAATTTCATTAAATCAAATAGATAATTATAGCACCCATCTATAATAAAAACTAACCCACAAGTATGGGGGAATTTTTAACACCACCTATACACCTCGATTCATCAAACCCTGAGAGGATCCATGAAATATCAGCATTAGATATAAACTAATGCCATCCCATAAGGTTGGGGGAATTTGTATCTCAATCACCATCACCAGATTCATCACACGCCAATAGGGTCCTAGAGAAATTAGTAGGGATTCTATATCAACCCCATATCATAGGGATGTTGACATTTATATCTCAATTTCTATCTTAAGACCCATCAAATACTCAACTAGAATTTTCATATCCTCAAAAACATGATTAGAAAGTTCAAATAGCATCTCCATATCATCCATATCCTATAGGGATATGATAATTTTTATCATTATCATCACCCTAGAAGAAATCAGTCTTCTCCAGGTTAGGAGGTAAATATCAATGATTTGCATCCCATCCATTCCTCATACCATGAGACACACCTTTACTATTTGGGGCTTGTTTGGGAAACAGATTTGGAAACTCCCTTGTGACATCTATCCACAATATGAGAAAAGAGAAACGTACATCAAAGGTAATAAAAACCCATAAGGGCCAAAATAAAAAATGGATCAATATGTCTAGGGGTCAGATAAATGACCCTAATATAACCCTCAAAGGATGAGTAAGTGGTATATAATCAACCTAATTCGTGGAGAGTAATGGGTTAACTAACATTACCTAATATAAATCAATTAATTAATCACCATCAACATGAAATATGATGTAAACCAATATGTAATTAGAGAGGGATATAAGTTTGAAATAAAACCTCAAAAGGTAGGCGATCTGAATTCACTAACTGGGGTTGTATGTATACAAAATCAGAGAATGATCTAGAACTTGAAACCTTTGAATGATGAATTACCATCTCTATGGAGTACCACTTACAAGGATAAATATAAAAGTGTAGCTATATCCCACTCACTGCCTAGAGGATCTGAAATTCCTTCCATAGAGGAATGATTGTCATAGTATGAGAATGAGATAAAAAATCCCTGATATCTCAACAAGGAACTACTTAGGGGTAAAATTATCATTAGGTATCGTCTTGAGATTAAGACAAACATCCCTACTAACACATATTAGTAGAGGTATAATTCACCTACCAAAGTAGAATTTGAGCACTAGGATGGATCTGGGGTAGGAAAATGGTCCACATAAATGTGGAAGCTGAGGATGAGCATGAATTTCCTCCATTAAAGTGAAATACTCTCCCCCATCAGGGTGATAATTCATTCCTACCATGGATCTTGAATTGATGGGATATGAAAATGGGGCTACCTCATCAAGCCTCACCCTCTACATATAGACAATAAGCATTTCAAACAGAGGTACCTCTAGAATTCCTCAAAGCCATTGAATCCATGGCTACTCAAATGGAAGACATTGAAGGGAAGTGCATACCCATGTAATCTAAGAAGAATCCATATCTCTAATGGGTGGATGAATCATTTCCCACTCCTAATTTAGAAAATTCTATCTTTTAAACTTTGACAATGAAATAGATCTAGAACAGTGTCTCACACTCTTTGTGTCCTAATGCTTCCCAATGATTTTCCCCTAAGATCATAAGGAGGTGACCAAACTAAGACGATTTGTACAAACTATTATAGTTCTAGCATTCGTATGGTACAATAGCCTTCTATAAGGATCCATTGTTGGATGGTAAGACCTTTTTCATCAATTCCT
The DNA here is from genome assembly GCA_963277665.1 of Viscum album. Taxonomy (NCBI): domain Eukaryota; kingdom Viridiplantae; phylum Streptophyta; class Magnoliopsida; order Santalales; family Viscaceae; genus Viscum; species Viscum album. Next base: position 309,277,755 of record OY728166.1, read on the forward strand.
ATATCAGTTCAACTCTTTTTTGAGGAAGATTAAAATTATCGACCTCACAAACTATAAAAAATGTGAAAATGAGAGGGTTTCTAACATTATCACTAGATTGAAAATTTTAACATATTTACCTAGTATCCATCTCTCATAAGATAAATTGATAGAACTATATTTTGAAACTCTTTGGGATGATCTATAAACACCTCTAATCTATATGAAGTATCTATGAAGATTTACTATGTTTTCAAAGATGGAACAATTCATAGAATATGTCATTCAACAAAACCAGGATAAATCTTAGTCCATGACCTTGATATAGGGAAAACAATTTGGTAAGGAAAAGACCATTACTATTACCCTCAAACTAGGATTAGTTACCATTCAATCTCCTAGGAAGGCCCTGAATCATCTGGTGCCTCCCTCTAACTAGTAGAAACAAAAAAAATCACCTTTGACCAAAAGAAAAAATAGATCAGGGCCTCCCATGAGAGAAAATATTTTCAAACCAATAATGATCTCAATATATAGAGAGGTTTCATTGAATACACCTCCTTGGGGAAGAAGTAACCATCTAACAAAAGAAAATACACAATAGTAAGAGTTATGTCTATCTCCCACACATGCTCTGACTCTTGCAGACTTATTTCCTTCAACATAAAAAAATGGGCATTACCCCACCAATCAAAAACCCTCATCCGATTAAGATCTCATCTTTGGTTCTGTTAATGTATTACACTCAACAGACCCATACTTTAATGATGAACACACCTCTCAGTATGACTTCTTCATAACTGATTACAGAGCTAGAGGCCAAGGATGCATAATTAGAGGATACAGGGGATGGAGTGGGGATGGATGAACCTAATATTTTGGTCAAACCCTTGAAGAATCCATATATACATCCATGAATCATTGGTGAAAACTCTAGAAATACCAATAGAAACATGGAGATGACTCATATACCCAAAAACATTGTTTAAGTTGAGTCATTTTACATGACTGAATGGAGAGTGTGTGGTTTTTTGATCAGCCCAAACAAAGGGGGAGTCTAGAGTGACCCACACCACTGGAAATAGATGCTCACTTGTCCTATGCTTAAGAACCAATCCCATCCAAATAAAATTATACAAATCATGATCCATAGAATAGGGAGAAACCCCACCTTGGTAAGTGTATACCTATGGCACAAAAATACAACATTATGAAATAGTTGTAATTTTTTCTCGCTAAAATTTGAATCCTGTATTCTCTCCATCTATCAAAATAAATCACATAGATTATCATCGAGATCCTCTAGATCCCATAAGAATTTGATATATAAGTCTCTACAATTGAGGTTTACCAATTGGGGAATATACCATTGGAATTTCATATAACCATCTTGTTAAAAGACTATGATACAGAAAGAGTTATCTAGGGACATATCAATCCGCTGTATGTTTTGGTAATACTTGACAATGTCAATATCTGAAAGGATCTTGTTGAAAATGGTTCTGGTATTAGCCTCATCATGATTCAGACCCACCAATATTTGGGATTAAAAAGTGGGGGTTATCTCCAACAAATATTGCTATTCAAGGGTATGATAAGAGCGAGAAAAGGCCACTCAAAAAGATCAACCACAAGGCTCAGTTTGGGGATCCCACATGTAATGTTGAGTTAATGGTTATCCACTAGGACACAACATATTATTTATTTCTTGTAAGGCCTTTGTTTCATAGCCACATGGAGGTACCTTCAATATTTAATCAATGCTTGAAATACCGCATCGATGGGAATATAGGAATACTGCATGGTGATAGAGACCCCTTAGAGTCTTGAAAATCCATATATGTTGAGAAAAGTATCTAAAAGAAGGAAGTAAAAAAAACAATGGTGGATCATTATATATAGGTTATAGACCCCAATGGATTGGAAACTTTACCTACGAATCCCTGGATCATGCTCACAATAATATATACTACCCATAAACTTGAATGAGGCCGCAAATTTATCCAAGTAATCTATCATGAACCAAAAACATCATTGGATCATTTCCATGTGATATCAATCACATCAGCTTAAGGGGATTAATTAAAAGGGTATTAGGATAATAATCCATCAGGATATGATAATTCCTTCATGAAATTAGAAAAAATCAATGATTCCCTAATAAATTCTCTACAAATTAGGATGTCCAGGATCCTCTTTCCCCCAGTGGTAGCATAAAAGGAAAAAAGCATCTCCGGAATACATCTATAATGACTCTTATAGTATAGAATGACAATGTATCATACCATGGCCTCTATTACATTGAAAGTGATAGATATTTCCTCATATTACCTACCATGTTTTAAAATACCTACACAAACTCATATATTGAAGAAGAAGAGAAAAACCTCAGGATCACCCCTCCCTCATTTGAGGAAGGCGTCTCTCCCACCATTGATGAGCTCAGGAAGGTAAATATGGGAATAGAGGAAGACCCAAAGCCTATGTTGATTGGTGTATCTATTCCTCTTGAGGTGTTGGAGATGCATATTTCATTTATAAAGAAGTACTGATATGATTTCTCTTGGAATTATATGAAAATTCTTGAGATGAATCACGATGTGGCTACACACCACCTGGGGTTACCCAATGACCATAGGGGTTTTAAGTAGGCATCCAAGAGAATTAACCTCTATAATTATACTAATGTATAATGATAATTTTACAAATCGATCATATTAAAATTTTTCTAGGAGGTTTGATACCGAAAATTTCCCACCAAAATCATCACCATCAAGAAAAATAATGGTCAGATCAGGGTCTGCATCAATTTCAAGGACGTTAATCGACACATCTCGAAGGAATTTTTCCCATTACTGATAATAAAACTCTTGATAAATGAAACTTATAGATTCTAAGACCTTTAATTCATGGATGGGTATTTGGGGTATAATCAGATAATTATGCCCCATGAAGATGAGGAAGTCACTGCCTTCAGATCACCTCAATGGATCTTTTTCTATTAGGTCATGCCCTTTGTATTAAATAATGATATCACTACTTACTAAATTCTCATAAATCATATATTTAATCCCTTATTAGGATGAATATCATAATATTATTTTGATTACCTAGTAGTCAAATCTCGATAGTGATATGATCACCTCAGAGATCTTCAAACAATATTTATCATGTTGCAGCAATATAGTTTGAAGATGAATCCTCTAAAGTGCACTTTTGGAGTTACATAAGGGAAATTACTTGGTTTTGTGGTACACCATCAATGAATCGAGGTTGATTTGGAAAATAAAAGTACAATCCTAGAAATTGTACCCCATATAATCTTAAATAATTGGGGGGGATCCAAGAGAACCTCACATACATTAGGCATTTCATAGAAAATCTGTATATCCCCTTCACCAAATTAATGAAGAAGGGAGTCACCAACCGATGGGACAAGAAAAACCAATAATCCTTTGATAATATCAATACATACTTATAAAACCAACCAGTATTGATGTCATTGATAGAAGGGAAGTTTCTTATTTTATATGTGGCCACCATGTAATAATCGATTGATGCTCTCCTCATATAGAAAAATGATCAGGGAAATTAAAATAGTCTCTAATACCTTAGTTGAATGATGTTAGGTGTTGAGAACCAATAATCTGATATCAAAAATAATTTAATTACACCAATAATTATAGTGAAAAAGTTTTTAGATTACTTTCATCATCATGAAGTCCACTTGGTCTCCCATATTAACCCTCTCAAGTACATTCTTGGACAACTTATGTTGAATAGGCTTTTGGACTGATGGGGAGTTATTCTACAAAAATATGACATCCAGTTCATGTCACAAAATGTAGTTAAAGGGTAGTCCATAGATTATTTTCTCGTGGAACATCCCACCCCCAAAAGCACACTAGTGGACACAAAACTTCTAGATGAAGAGTTTTTCTATTCCCATGATTCTCCCAAAACATGGGAGATATATTTTAATGGTGCCTCCTAAATTCCTATTGGAAGTAGAATGGAAAACCTGAAGGTCAATCAGGTTAGTCTAGATATTTTATTTGTTTCTTTGGATAAGTAAAATTCTCACTAATCTTTCATTACCTAAAAGTTTCAATAATAATGAGGTAGAATATCAATCCCTCATTACTGGAATGGAACTGGACCAATAGCTGCAGATAGACTACTTGAACATCAAAGGGGATTCAGAATTATTGATCAAACAAATAAATGATGATTATTCCATCTAGAAGGAATAATTGGCCCCTCTCTTAGTTACATCAGAGGATTGATGATATAATTCCATTTTGAACTAACATTGCATCATGTACCTTGATAAAAAAATGATTGTGTTGATTCACAAGTTAATGCAGTCAAATTCAGGGATGACCCCGACAAGAACAAAGTGTTTTTTCACATCACACATCAATGGATTATCTCATAAATCATTGTTTGTGTCATAGAAGAAATTAATTAGGTCAACACTACCCCAGATCAAGATGAACTGATATCCACCCCTAGATGGATGTATCCCATAGTCAATTACCTCAAAAATGGGACCCTCTTATTATATCTACTTGTAAGGGAATAAGATTGATACTGAGTAGTGAATTTTACCTTTTAGGATAGACCAGATGAGAAAAAATCCCTCTATAAATGAGGCTTTGATGGAATAATCTATATATGCATACCAGAATGAGAGATTCCTATTTTCATGGAATAATTCTATATAGGATCATGCGGTTCTCATTAGTATGAGACTAAAATCTTCTACTAAATTAGGATTTTTGGTTACTACTGGAAAACAATGAAACATGTTGGTGTATAATTTATCAAAAAAGTCATGCATTTCAGATTCATGCAAACTTCATCCATAAACCCCCATAGTTAATATATATTGTTAAATATTCCAGACCATTTTTCGTATGGGGAATGGATATTTTGGGGCCATGTACCCTAGAAATAGCTAAGTTGTTTAAGTACATCCTTACTATTACTGATTTCTTTTCTAAATGGGACATGTCAATACCCCTCAAGGAAGTTGATATGTAGAATATCATTAACTTCATGAAGTACAATATCATTGCTAGATCTAGATTCCCTCATAGGATATTGATGCAAAATGACACCAAATTATATTATACTGAGTTGAAGAGATTCTACCATGTTTAAAATATAAAATCCAACCATTCATCCCGCTATCACATAGTGGAAAATGGAAAAATAGAGGCCTTTAAAAAAATCTGTTAAATATTCTCTAAAAATGGTGGACAAGGGAATGAAGTACTATCTATAAAAGTTCCTTTATAATTTATGGGCCTACCATACCACCACACACACTTCTATACATGCATATTTTATAGGATTTAAGTAGTATTTCCCATAGAATTCCATTTCCATTAATTTCAAATATATTTATATGGACAACTCTTAGATGATGAGTAATCAAAAAAGTGGATGGATGAGTTAGAGAGGATCAATGAGAAAAGGTTGTGTACATTGAACAACCTCGAATTTCATCAAAATACGATCAGACAAGACTTCAATGAAAAGGTTTTCTTCTACTCATTCCTATGAGGAGAACTGATATTGAATTTCAAAACCCCAATGATACCAGGAAAGAAACCTCCAAAGCTAGAACTAAAGTGAGAATGGCCTTACATCATATATAAGGTCTATTCCAGTGGACCATACTCATTAGACACAATAGATGGGGAATGTGTTACACCCCCACCAATTCACGGATTCTCAGGAAGTAATTCACATAACTATCGTCACACATCACTCTTCTTTACCTCATGATGTTAAACTACATTGAATAAGTCCTATAAGCAAGACACTAAATGATAAGATATCTTATGTCTTGCAAGAAATAATCTAAACTACATAGTATCCCAAGTCCTGACATTAAGGCTTTAAACTACACATGATCTTAGATCCTTACTACAGGAAGTTAAAACACATGGAAGATGTGATTATCACATGACATTAAATTGCATAGGGAACATTACTTAATAGATGGTTCACTATACATGATTTAGATCTGTGTGGAAGAAAAATGAAGAACTCCCACCCTTGTGTTTGATTTAGATCTACATAGAGAATATCTACATTCAAGAACAATGTGTGACTTGATTCCTGGAATCAAAAGATATGTAGTAATGAATAGACCTCAAACCCCAGGTCCATTCACAATATAAATGGAAATCCCCCCTCTGCAAATGGTTCAAACCTACATAGATAATTTTACATTCAATAACTATGTGTGGATTGATTCTTTCCATCACATGATAAATAATGAATCCCAGATCTAAAATCACAGGTCAACCCACAACATATATAGAAAGAAATATCCCCTCTATGAATGGGTTAAACCTTCATAGAGTGTTTTTTGTTCAAGAAATAAATTTCGCATGATTCCTGCCACAACAAGATACATAGTAACACCTAGATCTCAAATCCTAGGCCCATCCACAATATCAATAGAAAAAATGACCCCTATGCATATGGGTCAGACCTGTGCGGATATTTTCCCATTAAAAAAATACACGTGGCTTGATTTATTCCATCATGGGATATATAGTGATACCTAGATCTCAAATCTTGGGTCCATCGAGGATATTAATAGAAAACATTCCCCCACTGCATATGGGACAAACCCGAGTGGTGGTTTTTTCCATTCAAGAACTATGTGTGGCTTTATTCCAACCATCATATTATATGTAACCATTCCTAGATCTCAAATAATGGGTCTAGAAATAATATAAATAGAAAAATACCCCCCCTCAACATATGGGTCAGAACCATGTGGATATTTTTCCATTCATAGACTTCATGTGACTTGATTCTTGCTTTCCCAAGATATATAATGATGATCATATCTCAAATATTGGCTCCAACCATATTATTAATGAAAAAATTCACCCTATGAATAAGGTTCAGATATTCTTAGAGGGGTTTATGATAAAGAAATATGTGTTCCTTAATTCCTATCATCACAAGATACATAGTGATACTCAGATCTCAAATCCTAGGTCCTGCCGAATATCAATGGAAAAAATTCCCCCTATACATACGGGTGAGACTTGCATAGATAATTTTCCATTAAAGAACTATGTGTAGATTGATTCCTATCATCACGACATACACAATAATGCCCAAATCTCAAATCCAAGGTTTAGTAGTAACATAAATGAAAAACATGAACCAATATACATATTGATCTGTCATGTGTTGAGAATTTTCTATACAAAAAATATGTGTTTCTTGATCCCTATCATCTTAGGATACATACTGACTCCCATATTGTAAATCCTAGGAAAAAAATCAATATAAACAGAAAAAAGACCCCCTACACATATGGTTCAGACCTTCATAGAGATTTTTCATTCATGATCTACATTTTTCTTCATTCTTACCATCAAAGGATACATAGTAACACCCAGATCTCAAATCCTAGGTACAGTCACAATATCAATGGAAAAAAATTCACCCTCTATATATGGGTTAGACCTTCATGTATATTTTTCAATTCAATAAATATTTTTGGATTTATCCCTTCCATCAAAGGATATATAGTGATTCCTATACCTCATTTCCTAGATCCAAATACAATATCAATGAAAAAATGTCCCCCTATGCTTATGGTCCAGACATGCATAGAGAGTTTTCCATTCTAGAACTATGTGTGGATTGATTCCTACTACTTTAGGACATGTAGTTATTCCTAGATCTCAAATCCTATATCCATCCATAATATAAACAAAAAAAAGAATCATTCCCTATTTATGGGTTTTAACTATGTAGGGAACCATTTGGGAACTATGTGTTCCTTGATTCCTGCCATCACATGATACATAGTAACACCTATATCCTCTTTTCTAGGCCCAAACATGTGTTATCACCACTCCAAATCTTGTCCCTACATAAGTGTCAGATCCATATAGAGGTCATAGTACACAATAAATTGTGAACACCCCAATATGTTCCCTTTCATGTACTATCACACGACTTAATCAACTACCCAGTTATCCATTGCTTCTTTGGTCGAGCATGTCTCATGTGATCTTAGGGACCAGGAAAGAAACTCTGGCTAGTGCGACCAAGTCATGTATTTGATAGGGAACCATGTCCTAGTCACAGGAGGTTAAACTACACAACCACGTCCACGTCACATGAAATTAAATTGCATGACAACGTCCTTGTTTTATGTAATTAAACTGCATGAAATATGATCTATCCTGCAAAGCCTAAAATTGCATAGACTAGGACATCATATCCTTGAATTTGTGCTAAGGATGAATTTTTTAACCTTCATACTAGAATAGAATATGGAAATTCCCAATACCTTTGTATGAGCCTGGTCTATATAGAGGACCCCTAAGATAACCTTGACATTAGGAATAACTAAGAAAAGAAAATAGGATTCCCCTCTCCCATGAATATGAGTTAGATCCATGAAGAGGGATCTCCATAAAGGAGTTTATTATGGAATTATTTTTTCTATTACAATATTCATAGGGAAACCCAGAGAATCCCAACCATAAAAATTTCATGTTCCTCTATTTTAAAGAGGTTTGAGTCATACAGACTCTCTCTTCCTATGTATGAGTTAGTTCTATGTAATGATTTCTCATACATGAGATAAATCTACGCAAGAATAGTCCCATCATATGGTTTCCCATAAATAAGCCTCCACATAGATTAATTTTTTTTCTTGAATTTAAATTCCCTCAACCAATGAAAAGTGTCCCCAAGGATATATTTCACAATTTCACATTGGTTCATATGTCCTTATCACATGACTCTAAACTTCAAGGAATACATCCTTGCCACATGATGTTAAAATACACGAAACATTCATCCCAACTGGATGAAATTAAAATATGTAGATAATCATCCATTGTCACTCCTTAATAAAGGACCATAGGAACCTAAACCTGGTCAACCAAAGTTTAGGGTACTTCTTTATGCTTTTTAAGCACCTCAATCTATAAATCACACTTTATGTATTGATCACCTTAGTTTGTGACAAACCTTTCATGGTCCCTGGAAAGAAGAAATGATCTCTCTGTTTGACCATGAAACAAGTGAATTTCCATAAGGTCCTTAAACCCATAAAATAGAATAATATTGGACCTACAGGAATGTAATTCTAATCCTTGTGATACCTAACATCTTTGCAGTGGATCTCATCACCTTAGAGCGTTTCACGATTATTTTCAGTATGATGGTCCCATACCATTACTCATGAATCGAGAAACTTGAGCCATGATCTGTGACACTCTTATATTTTGATCAAAAAGAATTTGGATTAATCTTGAACTTAGGAATCATAATTATGATATTGTTTTAGAATCCCATTATATCAGGTCCATGTGCATCATGACCTTAAACTACATGATATTTGGTCAAAGTTGTATGACCTTAAACTTTAGCCTTTGATGGTCCAAATCATAAGTACCTAAACTTCTGGTGAAAGAGACATAAATATTGTTAGGATGAAAACCCACAGAGGATAGTGTAATAAAAATTCAAGTCTATTCTTACTAAACTCTTCATATCTAGAGTTTAGGAAAAGTTAGAGTGTAAATAAACAAGGAACAAATCTTGTGGGGGCTATCTCATGGTCTTAAAAAAAGTTGATCCATGCTTGATGGAGCCCCTAGACCAAGAAAAAGTTAGAGTAATTATTTATCACATCTCCTCACCATGATAATGTGTTCACTAGGTGGTGAAACAACTTTTAGGGTGCCTGAACCCTCATTGAATATTATTTTTTCCATAAACCACCTTCATTTCTTAGAATCTCAAGTTGATACAACCAATTCCTCGAGTTGATATCTTTCTCTTGGAACCCCATAGAACTTGGTCTCCCTTGATCATAGTTCTTTCCTATAGAAAACTGGAAATTGGTACTGGCTAATATAAAAGGACCCCACAAAGATTAATCGGAGAATTGAAACCCTACCAAAGAGATTATTCCTATAGGATATTTATCCCCATAGGAGAGTCCCCCTTATATCCAAGAGTTATTATCATAACTTCATAGAATATGGGCTTCCACCATTATCAATAGTTGACCTATACCCACTAGTTTCCACCTCTAGTTATCTCAAATATTCCTAGACCTTGATTTTCAATCCCCACAACATGAATATTTAAGTATATTTGATATCCTCAATGTTATATCACCATGTATTGTACCATTTATAAAATTAAGAATGTGGTCACCCATTCCCAAACCTTTTTATAACCCACACCATAATAATCAAAACCACATGGTGTAGATACCGTGATTGCCAACCCAAAAACTAAACTAACCTATGGTTCCAGAACCCTTCTTGGATAGCCTCTATCCCACTTCCAACTTCATCATATAGACGTTTGAGTATACACAAATACTCCATGTCTCTTGGAAAAGATTGGGTAACCCTCTGATTGACCATGCATGTGAGATTTATGGGATCATGCATAAGAGCCTCTAACCCATCAACTAGAGGCATCTCATCCTTCTAGGAATGGACCTCTAATCCTTGTGAGACTTGATAGAAACATGGTGGAACTCATAACCTTAGGGTGTTTTGTGGTCATCCCCAACATGTATTACCCATTCCAAATTCATCATTTCAGACTTTTGGGTTATGAATTACACAAAACATATTACAACTATCTATGTAGACTTACTATCATTAATATTTCACCATACATCAAACTGAATCTCATTAAGGATGATGGGTGTCACAACCCACCATGTATATTTATCCTTAATGTTTTCTACAAGAACACGGGGTGCTAGAACCCTTCATGAAAATTAATTATTCAAAATATAAATTAATAATGCATGGTATTACAACCCTTCATGGACACTAATTTTTTATATTTTAATCAAGGATCTAGGCATCAAAAACCCTTCATGAATACCCATTCATCACTACTAATAAATGGTCCAAACTAAAAGATCCTAAACTAAAATAATAGAAGGTATGATTTAAAAACCCTAAACCATAGTAACAAATGGTCCAAGCTAAAAGACCCTAAAATAAAAAAATAGAAGGTCCAATCTAAATAACATTAAACTAAAGTAATAAAATGACTGAGCTAAAATACCGTAAAATATAGCACAATAATGGTCTAGTTTGTAAGATCTTAAAACATCCAACTGAATGAGACACAATTATTTCCAGGTTGAAAAACCAAAAAGGAAACCATGGGAAAAAATTTAGTCTTTTTCATTGGACATGCACTTTGTGTGATCCAGGAAATATTGAGAACTTATAAAATGGAAAAGGAACAAAAATTTTTAGGTTGAAAACCTGTAAAAGGGAGGCTAGGGAAAAAGTCAAGTCCAAACCTACTCAGATTTCCCCATATGAAACTTAGGAAAAATAAATTATAAAATAGAATATAAAAATATAAAAAACTTGTAGTGATAATTATTTTCACCTGTAAAAAATAAATTTATGATCACTAAGTTTACTGAAATAGGAAAAAATTAAAGTGCTCTCCCTCTAAGATATATATTCACTCAAGCTATCCTTTTAAACTTGGTGATCCAAGAACAACCAAAGTAGATACATTAATGAGTAATATTATGTTGATAGTCATTCGTGAAATATTATCAAGATAAATCTATTATGATTCAAGCATTAACATCCAGGCATTTGGTTTTACTTAATATTATAAAAAAGATAGGTATCTTTGATGATCCATATGATATCAAGTCAATGAAAATATATGCTCTTTATGAATGAAATAAATATTTACAGTGACGTGAAATGTTAAAAAAAATGTTTGTTTATTGTTAATCTACAAAAAATAGAGGAATATCTACATCCCATAGTCTCTCCCAAAAACCCTCAAAGAAACATAGGTTCACTAAACTATAGGCTAATTACAGAATTTTATCATAGGATTCCTTGAGCTTCATAGAAATATGCTATAGAGAGGCCATGGATTATAATAATTGATTAATGGATTTAGTTTACACCTCTATAATCCACTATAATGCTTCCACCCTAGTAACCACATCATGTATGGACTTCTATTCCATGTTAAAGATCCCATGTTTCTCCAACACATTTTTTTCTGAGGTTTGCAGTGCATGTTGGAACTGAGATAGTTCTTCCATAAGATGATTGATTTCATACTAAAACCATCCAATATTGACCTTCACAACTTTGATCACATTTAGGTGATCCATTTACTCCACTACATTTTGGTAATCTTCATCTAGGGCCTCCTCCCGACTTCATTTGATTGAAGATAAAGACTCTTCTACAGCTACCCTCAATTCAAGGGCCCTCCTCTACTCTCTCAGGGAAATCACTTCCTTCAACTAGTAATGGAGTGTTGTATAGTCAAATATCCCATATACAAGGGAGGTAAACATATAACTGAGATGACCCAATTGGTCCTTAAACTCTTTTAAAGGGTCCTCTAAGATTAGGCTCTAAACATCCACCTATACTTGTTGCTGCATTAGTTGATAGAGCTTTGTGGACTTCAGATCATGACTAAAGCCTAGTCTGGGAATAGGAATATATTTTAGGACTAAGTCACTTATCAAGGGACTTGTGCTCATGGCCTTTGATAACGTGGGTATATATTCGGCCTCCACATTAGTTGACTTAGTCTAGGGAAATTCCGAATAATAAGTTATCAGAGCTTCCAATATTCAAGGTGATGGTACTGCAATAAGAGGAACCAAGGATTTTCCATTAATAGGTAAAAAAATAATACTTCCATATTATCAATAGGCATAATAAATGTTGGATACATACCTTTCTAAATTACATCACTATAGATTTCTGTCACCCCAACCCCATTTTTAGGTGAAGAAGAGATTTGTTTTTTCAATGAGAAACCTGGTGGCACCATTAATGTATTATCCATTAGCATACATCATTAAACATATTTATGGGGTTTATGTGTGAATAAATGATTGTAAGACATAATAAAAAACCTACAATAGGTTCTCTCTCTAAGGAAGTGCTTACCTTTACTGAGGGATGCCTCCATCGAGGCTAAATCATTTCCAGAATAGCTACTAGCTTTAGTTTCCTAAAAAAATGTGTATTATAGTGTCAGGTCAAATGGAATGAAAACTATAACATTATAAGAATATGTCAGGACTAACCATGTTGGAATGTCAACCACTAGAAAATCTTGATGGTTGGGGTTTGATATTTAAGGTTTTACAAGAGTGATAGAAATCCCACAAATATCCTTGGGGATATATGTATGTTTCTCTAGGAGGGCTCAGTGGGGACCTACACATTTTTTACAAAACAGAATGAAATACTGAAATTATATAGAATAGAAAAATATATAAAGTGTAATTATTACTTTAGGATTTTTTTGGATAGGGCTCTGATAGTTTGGAGTGATTTCTTTTTTTTCCTTTCCTCTCAGAAGAAGGGCCCCCAGAAGGGGATGGCACTAAAGGCATTGAGTAAGGAACCAATGGAAGTGTATATTATGATGCCTTATGAATGACAGTCACTACCCTATTAAGATCTATTTAACCTAGGGATCCCTCATCATCAGTTCCTTAATCATTATCCAAGTCATCTCTAGCAGCCGTACCTCCGGGAGAATACACCGAGGATAGTAGGAGTGACTTGTCTCCTACAGATTTCTGATGTATCCATGAAAATAAAAAATAAATTAGTATGAATACAAGGGTATAAAAACTATTTTTATATGGTAGAAAGTCTAGTCTCATCATTTCTTCCATGATAGGGTATCCCTTTTCATCCATAGAAACTTCCATCATTCCAGGAACTATCATCCACTACACTAGAGGTGAATAACAGATCTGTCCCTTTATTATTTTCATCATTTCATTGAGGTCTCGAAGAAAATAATTAACCTTAGTGGGATGATTTTTTAAAGAAGATTCCTACAGGATCAATAGTGAATGTAAATCCATCCAAGAGTATCTCTGCCTGGCATAGTACCCCCCACATATCAGCATCCATGTTTTCCACACTCTAATTTTTCTATTTTAAAAATTAAAGGGTAAATGCCAGTGTAGACATGAATTTTTTTATAGGCATCACTCTCATTTTAGATAGGAAATTTATCACCTTTCCTTGTAACAAATATTATGATAAACTTCTCACTTCCTTGAGAAGAATCTCTGAGGTTGATGGTTTCCTAGAAGTTAGTTTCTTTTAGAGACATGGATTGGATTCAGTGGTTAGTAATAAATTTATAGCCTTAGGTACGGATGTAGATAATTTCACATTAAGATATAATAAAATAAAAATCTCAGAAAAATCTTGACACAAGACAATCTCAATATCATTTGGAAGAAAGTATATATGAATTTGAGTCTCCAATATAGAAAATATTAACTATAACTGGCGAGCCACCATTATATGGTTTTTAGACCAAACATGGATAGGGATAGGGAATTTTTTACAAATGAATAAAAACAAATTACTTAACTAAAAATTTGCATACCATTTACAAAGAATGCTACCATTGATTCAGGTAGAAAGGATTCCGTCATGGATTGACATCATATAAGCCTTTGCCTCAGAGCCGCCCCCACAATTATCAGTTATACTATGTGTGGGAATATCATTGGGTTTGAAATATAAGTGGTCATGCCAATTTAAAAAGGCCTTTATTTCCTAATCCTTTAACATGATGGGCCACACCCCACTTATACACTGTATAAAAGGCTCGAAACGGACTCTGGGAATGTTCTAGACTCTCAAGTATTCATAACTGACCAGGCGTTCCCCCATCCAACCACATAACACCATGAAAGGGATATATTTTTTTTGGGGACCTTACCCTAAAAATATGGTGTGGGTGGTAGTATAGTTTGACCAAATCAAGAATGGACAACCCAACACACCTCCCTCATGCCACTTATTCTTCCATTATTAAGGTGGAAACTCAAACTCTACCCTTATCTTGGGTTAGGAGAAGTTACCCACTTAAGTACATAGCAAGAAAATAAGCCAACTGAATGGATAGATCAATGTTGATAACAACCACCAACACCCATTTGGTAAATGAACCCTCTTCCACTATGGGCCAGTAGGAACTCTCATCACTGTAGGAATATTTTGAGGGAAGTACTTCACCTTCTTGGATTTGGGTTCAGAGAGAGCCTTCTTGATAAAATATCCTACTCATTTATTAAACGACATGTCTTCCACAAGAATAAAGGCCTTCCTAAGGGTCTTCTTAGCTAACTTGTTTAGATCCTCAGAAATTGGAGGTGTCTGCTCTGAATCATCCCAAGTAGATGATGGGGGGAGAAACTCATCATACATATATCCTAAAATTGGTTTGCCAAAAATCTACCTGATGTCCCAGAGATTGATGCCCACCTTACCATACATTAGATGAAATGTATTTGTTTATGGACTCCACCTACTGAAAAACTCTACCATCAAGACTTTATTACAATAAGTGAACGTTTGGTAGATCCATATGTAATCATACATTCCAATGATTTTCCAATCAATGAAAAATTCAGAAGCATAATGTTTCACCTAGAAGGGACATCCCCAATGCATCCCTAAGATCCCTCCCAATCAAAGGTCCCTGAAAGGAAACCATATGAACCACTGGTCTGTGGAATATTTCCACATTATCAAGTGGTAAGTATGGATGCATGAATCATATTTATGAAAATTCTCCTCAAATTCTGTTGCCATAAAATTTGTATACACCCATATGATCCTTGTTAATAATGTTTCCCACATGGGATATATTGACTCTGAAAGTATTATGGATCATCCATACTCAATAGGGTGAAAAAATTTATGACTATGGAGGAAGGATAATATCATCTTTTGTAACAATAAACCCATAAAGAGGTAGGTAGTTATATAGGGGATATCTCATAAAAAATATCCCCATCAAGTTTATAAAGTTTTTCTAGAATGAATCGTTGATTAAATGAAATTTATAATCCACACTTGAGACTATTTCATTCTAATGAGTCAAAAATGCTATGAACACTTTTATTGAAGGATTACATGAACTATAATCCATTTTTAAAAGGTAAGAAGCACATGTCATATGAGAAAAAAACCATAAAAAAGTACATAACTCGAACATAATCATGAAAATATTATGAAGTTCATAAGGTTTCATGATCGCATGACCTAATATAGCTCTTTTGAATTGGTTGGCCTACAAAAATCTCATGATCGTGTGACCCATTAAAATACTTGTGATCTTTTGAGAATGAGGCAATCACAAAAATCACATAACGATCAAGATATCTCATGAAAAGACATGTGGATCATGTGAAGCTCACATGATAGCCATGTGGCTGAAAACATGTATTAAGGCTCAAATAAATTACTGTGAATTAGTTATAAGTTTGTTTGATAAAGTTTTTTGGGAAAGGTGATTATGAGAAGAGATTACATAGTTGGATCACATGATTGGATCTTGCAAGCGATTCTCATGACATGGTTTGCGTGATGCAGTCTTAGAAAAGAGTAATGTGAGAAAGGATATCACAAAATATCTAGAGGTATGAGTCATGGGTGTAATGAAAATATCCCTCACTCTTCTATTTATAGGGAACCCCACATAATACCAAAGGTCACCCAAAAGAAATTTTTTCCAAGGACACCGATCAACAAAATCATCAAGGACTCAAGCGGGTAGTTACTTTCCTCATAATCAAGTCCTTATCCCTATGAATCTCACCTCTACGGGGAGAATATTTTTTATTACCAACAAATTATCATCATTAATTTTAGGATCAATGAAATACTAAAATCATAAATATTATTTTCTCTGCAAGAGAAATGAAGGAGAAAAATTTCTACATAGAGATTAGGAAGCTAGGTTACGTGGATGGTGTGACCCCCATTAAGACATGTGATCACATGACCTTAGAAGTTTCATGAAAAAAATTCATGCACTTTGTGTGATCTATTTTATGATAACATAAATCCCCTATGAAAAGACCCCCACTATTGTAAAGGAATCCAGACAAGTATTGATGGTCATGTGAAGGCTATTAGGTAAGTTCCTTTAATCATGAAACATGTCAACCGATGGATGCATGAAAATCAACCAAATATCCTTATAAAATAAAAGTGAAAAAGGTGTAAGATTCATATGGTGGAAGTTACATTGATTTTTACATGAAGGGATCATATGACTCACATGATCAGTTCAATGATCACATGATGTACCTAGTGTCATGTCATCCATGTTGTGAAAAAACCGTTGGGTATGTCTTCATTATAATGTGAAGGACCTCAGATTCTCCCATTCAATAATGTGATTCCCATTTGTATCCAAATACAAGAAGAGTGTCTGTTTATGATAATGATTTCACAACATCGCGAGACCCATCATTGATCACACGACACACCACAGACAAGTAGAGTGACTATCCATGACAATGATCACATGTTGTCATGAGATCCATTATTCATTATGTGATTACCTAATGGAAAAACAATGGGAAAAGGATAGAAGTATTTTAAAATAAAGAATAAAATATTAAAAGCTGGTACCCTCATGTGAGGTAAAGTTTCACTGTTTTTCATGTGAAAGGGGTTATGTGCCTCACGTGATCAGCTCATTGATCATACAAAGGCCCTTTTAATTAATAGATTGATCTCATGAAGGACCATTAAAATTAAAACTTATTTCAAATCAATTATGTGGAAAGCCTTTGAAAAACCATTATTCCAATAAATATAGAGATGATGGAATGATCTCGCGGTAGCTGTTTATCATGAGACAAAAAGATGATGCCATAGATGACCCATGGAAGGTTCAAGAGAAATGAGTGATGATCCACTAACTCATGCCCATATGTGAGATATATGAATTATTCAAGGGGATGTAGAACCATGGAGGTGATTCCAATAAATTCCTCTACCTCATTACAATAAACACAATGGAAAGAGTGCAGAGGTAATATTGGAATTCTCAGAGCGTAAATCCACACAATCATAGGGGCCTTCCACCAGGTAAACTCAGGGTATGACTTAAGGGATTACGTGGAATGTATATATTTGTTATGTGATCATCGTATTGATCATGTGAAATATTTATAGTGTTTTATCTATATTATAAAAAGGAGTTTCCGCATATCATTTGGTCATGTGAGGTCTCAACATGCCAATTCCTAATAAACATTAAGGAATTTATGCAATAAATACTAAAAAATATAGAGGTCTTACATGAATATGGATAGAGTAATTTTCATGAGATGACATAACGTGCTTTGAATGACCTATCTAGATCATTATATGACACTTGAAAATGTAATAAAATTCATGAGATGTCTTCCATACATGTCATATATGTCACACAAAGTCCTATAGACATATCATCCATGTCATGATGAGTCCTATGAACATGGAATCTAGATCATGCGGTAGCCCTCTGACATGTCAACCCTAATCACAAAAAACCCTTGGATGTATCTTCATCAACCACATGAATGCTACCCAGAAATGTTAGTTGAATTATGTGGAATAACATTGATATGTATACTTCAATCATGTTAAGAGACTTGGAAATATATCATCCTTTTCATGAATTGGATCCTATACATGTTAGATGGATCATGGGGAAGGCACCTAGGACATGTAAATAAATCCTCATAAATATCATGTAGATAGTTATGAAATGTTTAACAGTCATCCCTAACATGTTAATTGTTTCATCCATAAACCCCCCTCAATATATCAATCATGTCAGGTAGATACTTCAGGACATGATAAACTTGTTTTGAATACACACTTGTACACATAATTTTTAATCTTTAATACACTGATTCCTATCCAAACAAGATATGAAAGGACACCTTCCTAATGCCTGAGATCCAATTGGGAATCAAAACTTGTATAAGACCCTAAATTTCCTAAACCTTTGGGATGATAATAATTTATCCAAGTGTAATAAACCATTCCAAACCATTAGCAGGTCATGAAAGAATTGAACTATGAGAAATCTGATTCCTACTATAAGAAGGATGTGTATGATACATTAATAAGGTCTAAGATCCATATCGAACAATCCATTAGGGTCGCCCTAGTGCATAATTCCCATATCCATATGTGATGAGACTAATCACTTATTATCCCTTATTTCTAACACCGATCATGAATCACATGGTCTTAGGGATTTATAATGATCATATCACTATCATCATGAATTTACCCTAGCTAGGAAATCCACCTTAGTGTAAGTCCCAAAGGCATTCTCATATTGTTAAACCATATAGAAATTACCCTCATGGGAATTAACTGTCTATCACCACCCATTAATGGGTTGAGGTTAGATCAAACTATGATAAAACTGATTCATACTACAAGAAGGATATGTTGGATGAATTCTTATGAATTGAGCTCCATACCTTCCTAAGTTCCCTCATATGTCTCCTGCATGAATGATGCTAAATTTCACATATTAAACTTAAAAAAACTATGTGGGTTTTGATTAATATCATAAAGAAGAAATATATGATGCCTCATGAAGGTTCAATACCATCCAAGGAACACCAATCACCTTCTTGGATGGAAGTAAACTCTAGAGTGCTTGTTTATATAGCTTCAAAATATAAGTTGCTATCCATTTCTATGAAATAATAGGAAAAAAATGGAGAACTATGAATACATATAGATAGTCTCATCAATATAACCCCGTTTACATGCAGAAGGACTCAACAAAAGGTCATTTTATTATGGTAACTAGTCTCAGGTCACTATACAAAATAGATTCACCAATATATCTTAAATTTATAATAGAATCCTAGGATAGGAAATAATTACCCCAAAGGGTGTGATAAGCTTGACCTCCCATCCTCTAAAAAAATGTGAGTTCCTAAGTAGCATTGGGTTTGAAACCCCAAATGACTTCCTGCATTTGGAAAGTAGGTCTATAATATATTATAGATATGGGTATTGTTGGGAGTTTCTATGAGAGATAAAAATGGTAAACATGATGTAAATTATTGTGAAATCATACTTACCCCCACCCCCACAATCAATAATCAGAGATCATATCTCTCTAAAGAAAAAAAAAATTTGTAGTTGATATAAAATCATGTAATGATATAATAATTGAATCATTATAGGTATTAGGTATCATGTATCCTAAATTCAGGGATCTATAATCATCTTTTCGAAAGAAACATGCTAATATTTTCCAATAAACAACATAGTAATAATAAGAATAGTATAAAAGAAAAATAATATAATACATATAATTAACATATTGAAATAGATAAAAATTATAAGGATAATTTAGGGGAATGGTATGAATGAATTTATAGGAATTAAGAGTAAATGTGCCTATTATACGACCATTGAGAATTATGACATTGGTAATAGAGTCTTTATAAAGTTAATGGTGGAATTAGTGTATATTATGGGTAATGATGAGAGATAATTGATATAGAAGGTAGAAACTATAGACACATCTAATATAAAAATACCTTATAAATATCATTTATTATATCACAGGAAGTAGGTCACATTATAGGGATTCTCCCTTAACAAATACTAGGAAAAACATCAACAATTGAGGTTTGAGAAAAATATTCTATGGTAGAAGTTAATGTTAGCATAAATATATACCAAATAAATGTTGAGAAAACCAATTTATGAATGTAACACCACTTCACACATTATTCTTTGGGATTGTTCTTGTGTTATGAGGGTTTATGTATTTAGGGGTCAAGTATTATTAAAATGTAAATTCTTTTATAAATGAAATGGTGTCTACTCTGATACCATGTCTTTATCAATCACATCATACTTATTCAAAATATAAAATATAAATAATTATAGGATGAATTGGATACAATTTATTTCATATTTAGAATCAGGATCTTGAAATTATACAAGGGTAAAAATTTGGTTATTGTTTGTAAAAATAGTAAATTACGATAAAAATGGTGGTGTGTAGTAAATATGACATCATATATGCGTAAGCATGACTCAAATCATCCAAGTTAGTGTTATTTGACTATTTTTGGAGATAATAATTATATCATATAATTATATGGGTAATGGTTCACTATGAGGGTATTAGATCACTTATGATAATGGAAAACTAAAATATTCAATACTTTATTCCATAAATTCTCAGTCACTACACTTATAAATACCTACCCCTATTATCATTTATTTCACACCAAATTCTAATTTTAGTCCTCATATAAAAAAATTATTCTATTCAATATACCTCTCTTCAATCTAGAAGAGCATAATTGGTTCTAAGGTTTAGCTATAGGATAAGAATCTTGAGAGAGTTAAGGGTTTCTATTCCTTTCATTTTACTTTCCTATTATGATAATTTTGTATTAAAATTTTTTCAAAAAAAAAATTGATTATATAATTTTATTTCTAGTATAAAATAATCCCTGTTATCTTTTTTCATGATATATTATCGAATGTTTGTCATATTCACCTTTTCTAAGTCATTACCATGCCGAAGTAATAGTCCTTTCTCTCTCTCTTTTCAATTCCTATTTACCTTTCCAATGCAGCATCCTTTTAAATTTATAATATCCTATTTTGATATTTTTATTAAATTATTGTATATTTTTTCAATATGATATATTATACATGTAATAATCCATTTACCTGACATTATACTCTATTCACAATCCATTATTATGCTTAAACATTATCATATCCATAAAATCCATACATATTCCACATATTTATGGTATTATGGATGAATTTATTTCTATTAGGTGATATTTTTATAAGTAAGGATGGTAGAGATGTAGCTGTAGGATCCTCTATTAGGTACCAAGTTAATTAAACTTCATTTTGGCCCAAGTTTACCTTTTCAATCAATCCATGTTAACCATGAAGTTTTTTCTTAAGAAAATTTTATATCCCAAATGAAAATAAAATATGTGTGATTATATAATCATAATTTTTATATGGGGTTTATTAAAAATTGATTTGGTCTCCAACCATTAAAAATACATTCATTTAATTTCCTAAATATCCATTGATAATGTTAATCTTAATAAGAATCTGATATCTACAATTATATATCCTTCACTTGATAATGGTACTTATTTGAACATTTTGAATCCATAATTATCCCTTATATGACTCAAGGTAATTAAATTAAACATCTTTATTAATTAATTAACTAAGAAAATCTATTATCATACCCATATAATCATCAGTTTCATATGGTAAAATCTTATTAGATAAGATTCATGGAGAAAATAAGCTAAGTATTTCTATGTTTTTAATTATTGAATGTCATTTAATATATTGCATATGATCCTTAATTATATAATGAAATGCATTGGAATTTTATGTGGTAGGTGAGGCCAAGAACTCTATAGCATCTCAATGCCCTGGTAGCCTCAATGGTATGTTTATGGTGTTTGAAATTATGAATTACCATAATTCCCATCATTATGTGATCATATAATTTTATTCATGTGATTTTTTTCTTTTCCATCTATAGACTATGTTTTGATTATATATTCATTATTGTGATTCCATATATCATATTAATTATGTTTTTATTATTTCATGTTATCTTCTATTATGTTTTATCCCTTACTGAGTGTCTAATATCACTCTTATTTTATGTTTCCCATTTTACTAGGAAATAAAGATGAATATTAAGTATGATCAGTTATATAGATAACATTAAGAGATAATTATTTTTACTCAAATTATGTAATATGTCATGTTGTATATAATGTTTATGTATCTAGTCTCTTAAATAACACTGAACCTTGATCTAGGGAATTGAATCTTATATAATTTGATTACAATGTAATAAATTACCTAGAAACTATTGGTGACTAGGGTTGAAGGAATTACATGACATTTCTAGTTAAGTTCCACTAAACTACATGGGTTCTGATTCCCTTCACATGGATATATAGTAATCCCTTTTCATGGGATCAATCTCAACACCAAAAAACCTCTTACATCCTTTTATAGGATTCCAATACCTCACTGAATAAAGATAAACTTCATATTGTATACCGATACACCTTCAAAATGTATTGTGGCCTGATAATTGGATCGAATGAGAGATAGTATAATCCAAAAGTTCATTTTTCTCTTAAATAGTTGTTTTTAGTTAGTTAATTTAACCATTATTTTTCTAGTAAGGATTTCAAAAACATGAATTAAATCCATAAAAGTGTTCTGGACTAGGAAATAATACTCTTTAAGGGATGACCCAACCTTATATCCTCTCATCTAATAAAAAGTTCCACTTTGACCACCCTGGGTGATTAAGAGTTTTCATACCTTAGGAAAGTGAGACTATCATGTGCTACCCAAGATGATAAAAATACTCGTGTGAGGAAAGGAAAGTTTTCAAAAACCAACATAATGTTGTTTTCCTTATAGTAATTTCATTTCTAACTTTGAAAATTATTCTTTTTTATGATAAGAAATATCATCTTCTTTTTTTGAAAAAATATCATTTTTCCAAAAAATTTCAATAAAATGATACATGATTTCATAAAACATTTCATTTCTAAGAAAAATGTGGTAAACCATGATGTGGTTTTTGAACCTTAGTCATGGTTCTATAAAAACACCAAAACTAGTTTTCATTTTCATTTTTCATCTTATAAAATTATTAACCAATAATAGATTTGATACAAATAAAGTGTTTTGTGGGGTATCGTAATGACTATATATAGTAGAATAAAATAATAAAACCCATAAACATGATCCATTGGAAGAGGAATCAAAAAGATGAAATGAAAAACTATAAAATAGGCGTATCTCACTATCCATGATTTAATCATCTCTAGTAGTGAGTTTGATCGAGTTCCATAAATAGAATCCAACAATTTTATTCCTACAAAAGTATCCACCAACCAATGTAATCATTGAATGGTTCAATAGGACACATTCTATATAAAGGGGTGTTATCACATCCTCCCTAATAGAAAATGAATAGAAAATAAATGAGAGGTTTATATTCATGAATGATCACTAGTGTACATTAATTTGATCCCTGAACTCCATTAAATATATCCCCATCATAAAATTAATGATTCACATGGAGTTTAAACATGTAATATGTTCTAAAATGGTTAAATCTTATGGTTTTCACAATTGTAACTCTTTATAAAAGCCACCTCATTAATGTGTAATTGTAAATATCCTTTATCAGTCAATAATATATCTACACATCATCTCATAATTTGTTAATGAGCCAAATAAGCATGATAATTATCATATGAGATTTGGCCAAATAAAATCCCATATTATTCCTAATATAGAGTATGAGATGTTTTCTGGAACCATGATCAAATACAAAAAATGATGTGGTGATGTTCATCATGTAATGGTTTATGATTTAGTGTATACATCCAACACCCTTAAGTGACTAATAACTCATTAATTTCAATGAATTAATCAATAGTGAATAATTTATCTTATGGGAATTAGAAAACATAAGAGAAGATGAAAATATCAACGAAAATATGTAAAAGAGTCTCTGAAATTAAATTATTGTAAACCCTTGATACAAGTCTTCCACAACTAAGTTCTAAACATAAAATGTTGTGACATGTGTACTAGGTATATTAATTAATGTTTAAATTTTAATTTAAACTAATAATTAAAATAGAAAAAATATAGGTTTTTTGTCACATTGAGTTTTGACATTGAATTTCTGAATTAGAGGATGGGAATGATTGTACTTTAAATTTTTTTGGAGGATTCAGTGGTACATTATAGGTTTGGGAAAGGTAAAAAGGTGGTATCAAATTGGTAAAAGGCGACATATAATACTATGTACCTAGTATATCCTTGTTTTAATGAACCAACCCATGTCGACCTAACACATCACCCAATATTTCTTTCCAAAAGGACTCAAGCGTGCCTCCCAATATGTCAGAGGCTGCCAGATAGTGGATATGGTCTAAAAGATATAGAGGAGAGACTATATTATATTTTCAAAGTGCAACAACAACATAGAATAATAAAACTCATACACATCCATAAACATCAGAGTATTCATAATAAATAAATTGAAACAAGAACATACTATAATGCATGAAATGTAGAATATAATCATATAGACTCAAAGAATGATAAAATAAACAACAATCGATCACCCACTAGGTTGATCCCATATAAAAAATAAATAAAACTAAAAATAAATACATCAAACTCCACTACCAACTCCGAGTGATACCACATACATAGTCTCCATGAAGGACGAACTACATCAACTTAATCAAAAGACTCCACATGAGAAACTATGCTCGATCAAAAAACATGGGGCCTCCAACTGATCCACTATGAAACATGTTCCCCAACCTAAAAGTAGATATATGGTATACACACACAAAAACCAAGGTTCATGTATAGGGGGTGATAAATAAATCTCAATGGTTCACCCCAAAAGGTGAACCTACAATCTCATGTCATTAAAAGTTCATGCACATGTGATTTTCCCATCCTTGCAGAAAACTAATAAAAGTTTTCATAAAAAACTAAATAAATAAAGGGGATAAAGAAAAAAATTCAAATTGTAGGTTCTAGAATCTATAAAATATAACATTTTTTAATGTGAATCCCCAAGGAATAAACATAGGATTCCAAGATAATAATATGAAACTCTACCAAGCTCTAGGACTCCAATGGAATGTTCTAAACTATAGATGGGAAGCTTTCTAAAACTGATTGAATCTATATAGAACATGGAAGTCTTACAGAACAAACTGGATCCATATAATAAATATAAAGGAAGGGGGAATATCATAACCTAAGTCTTCCAAAACATCCAAGACCAAGAACACCCAACCCCTAGTCGGGTAAAATATATTGGCTTAAGAGAGGGATGAACTCCTCTAGATCATTTGTTAGCTCCCTATTCCAATCTAACCACAACAAACCAACAAAGGAGAGAACTAGATAAAAATTAGGTCCAACGTAAAATACAAACATATACCAAAAGTATAATCCTACACCAATGTCATGAGAATAAACTACATAAAAATCCAATATAAAGGAAAAAAACACAGGTCGATCAATTCTTGAACCCATCATCCATACTATTAAATCATTGGTGCTAAACATATCATGATCTAAGAAGACCAGGGCTCCCTCATTCCCCTAGATCACCTCATCCAAATAGAAATAATGGGATTCCACCATTAGTATTTGGGTTATAAAGGGATACCCTATGTCACCAACATTGAGTAAGTACCAACCCATCAATAGGTCAACCAAAACATGGGGCTCCCATTGTCCCATAGATCACATCTATCTCAAACAATGATCCATGATCGATACCTAAAAGCTCAATGGTGACCTAGTTCCCAACACAACAACATACATTAAATCAACCATAAGGTAAACCACAAAGATAAAACATGACACCCTATAATGGGATCCTCTATCTAATCCCAAACATGGAACAATGATGACATGAGAAACATCCTAAAGTGACCCTCGATGGTCCACTACTGATTCTTTATCAAAAAATTTTTAGTAAGGGAATCCAAGAGAACCACTCAAACTAAAAGGGTATTCTAAGAGATCTTCATGACCTCCTCAAGAGTGGGAAACTAGATACGGGGATCCTCCAACACAAGTGAAACCTTTAGGAAAATTCTATTTTAGAAAAATCTCATCTGGAATCCCCAATAGACAACCCATCTTCGAATATCACCTCACCCAAAAGGGAACCCATTTTAGGTCCCTCAGACCCATATTAATATATCCTCAATGAATCCAAGCCATACCTAACACCCCACTATGTCAACCCACCCTGAATGCTCCAATCGAATTGATCCTCAAACATCAAATCAAAAACCTCTAGTGAGAGGTCAATAACCTTGTGCAATAAAACCTGAAGAAACCAGGCTAAAAATCCCCAATCCAATACATTACTGGATCTCATCATCAAGAATTTTCCAAAATAACATCAAATAAATTACTTTGGAATACTCTATCTAGGCCGATCACTAAGATCACAACCCCCACTCTGGCCTCGTAACTCACAACCCAACCCAAAGACGTATTTTAGATAAAAACCTTAAGAAAATCCTCCCTCCATCATTTTCATAGAATAAAACACCCTACAAACGACCTCCAAATTATGATGGGATTACAACATCCCAATATAAGTGAAAAATGACTAAAATTGACTACTCAATAGTCTAATTATGACTCAAGGTTGAGACAACAAGTAAAAAATCCTTAAAATGGGATGTACATGGTGTGCACCTCATATACACGATGTGTACCCCCAACTATCAATCAAAGTCATATAACTCCAGCCAACCTAGTGTGTACTTCCCAAATTAGATGATGTGCACTAAATCTACATGGATTGAATTTCACATAGGGTACCTTGATTTATACCCTACTCTAGATCTGGCCAAGTTCCCCACACGGCCTCTAGCCATGTACTACACATGACCACTGGTCATGTGCTAAACATGGCCATGTGCCCCAAACAAGGGGTGTCTGGTCATGAACCAAGCCATACCCTGAGTTATCCTACATGGTTTGTCTCCAAAATAGACACTGTATAACCCCTTAATCCTCACCTCACACAAAAGGAAGAACACACAATGCAGTTTCTTAAAATATATATTGTGGATTAAGGTTTTCTTGAGCACAAAACCCCTGAACTCGCCTCAAAATGTCTGTTTCTCCCTAAAAAACAATATAATGAACTCAATGGGGTACCCAAAATACATAAAATGGATTTCAAAAATAAACACTACATTTATATAGGTATCAAGGCTAAAAACTTAAAAACAATCCTACCCATGGGTGAAAAATGTTCAAGATTCACTCAAATTCATGCTCTACCGTAGCTGCATGCTAATACAAAATCAGATGAGATGCATAAAGAAACTTCTCTATGTATCTCTATCCCCTAACCCTCCCTCACTCCCTCTCTCCCTCCATCCCCTTCCATCTTCTATCTCATTAGAGCTCTATCCACAAGGGGTGTACGTGAGAAGCCACATGGCGTAGGAGAAAGAGAAAAGGGAAAAGGATAAAAGTAAATAATTAAGATGGAAAAAATAAAAGAAAAGGGGTTTAGTTCAGGTTCCTAGGACACATTTTAGACTTGCCTAAGAAAAAACCCCTCTTATTAACTCAACTATAGAGTCATAATCTCAATTTGATTATTTTTTAAAAAAAACTAAACAAACACACATAAATAAATTAATATTTAATTAATTAAATATTAATATTATGTGAAAATTCAAACGGTCTGGATTTCCACTAAGTTTCTGACCTAGGGTAAACACACAATTTTGAGACTAATGAAGTGTTTAAATTAATTATCTTAGATCATATGATATGATAAATTACCATTTTCACCTTAAATCCATCTAGGCACAAAAATGATGAAATTCCTCTTGATTTTATCTACTTGTAATGACATGGGTCATTATAATGTCCCCAATATAATTATTCTCACCCATGAGTATCCCTAGTTGTCAACCAATCACCATGATCTCACCCCAAGAATTGGCACAACTGATGATTTCTTGACCGTTCATCGACTCGCACCATAGTTCCCACAACTCCCCCAACATGAGATACATTTAACCATGAGCTATTTTATGCTCCCCACCATAAGAGTATCCTTATCAAATCACCTCAACCCAAAATAGGAAAACCTAGAGAACATGATTCATCCATCACCTAATGTAATGAATAGGCATGAAAAAACCATTCACACCAAATCCCTAATAGGGAAACCAAAATAACCACCCATACCCATCCAATATAGAACGAAAACCTCTATACTAAAAAAACCACTGAAAATAAGTAATATATCTTCTAATATCCTATAGTGTACTCCCCACCATAAGTATTTATTTACACTGCTCCTTCAGCATAGAACTCAATAGGCCCACTGTAGCTACCCCACTCAGGTGTACTCAAGAGTTGATCAACTCTCAACGGACCCACACACGGGCCATCCGACATTATACATAACCTACATGCACATTCCATCATGAAATAAGACTTTTTTACAATAATCTAATCCAACCACCACTCACCTCTTTAAGGAGGAGTGATTCTACAGGAACCTATCACTAGTTATTTTACACACAAACACATAAAATGACTTATTCCCACATGGACCAAGTCCTAATGAACCTTGGATAACGAGCTTAAACCACTGATAATGCTCCTCATGAAGGTCAGTTCCAACAAGTCAAAGCATTCTAGACACTACTATTAACAAATATAGGTATCTCCATCATGAAACGATAATCCACATTAGTTACCTACACTCAAGTGTCATACATATCAATGAGCATCCAACCATTCTCTCACTACACCACCTAAAGTGATAATAAAAATGAATAGGGTTAGGAATCTAACCAATCCTAACCTCTCAATATAACCATGAGAATAAGAGAAATTCCAACAACCCACCATTAAAGAATAAGGCATACTCATGAATAAACACAAAATATTCTTCTCACACAATAACACCCAGTGATAAAAAACCCTAGTGTTTCCTACAAGATGAGAGATCATTCACTTCCACCCAATCCCCCTAGTGATAGCAGACACATAATGTACCACTAGATGATCTGAAAAAATGAATGTTGCAAGAACAAACTACCTCAAAATAAATCAAAATAATAACTTTTGGGAAACCACCAACTCAAGGAAACTCGCACCTGATCCAAATATATATTATGAATCCTTTCCCTCATCAAGAAATTAATAGGGAACTTAGAACCCACACTCACCCACAAGGGTCTCCATGAATCCTTTGACGAAGGGGTTGTATCTTTATCACCAATGAAAATATCATCATTATATCTACATGGATATAATTATAATAAAATATATGCATGTGGTTCTGTTCCACCATGAATCTATATAGGACAATTCTATATTGGTTGTTATTGAAACTTTAAAAAAACTGAGCCTCCCTCATTAGTGAAAAAACACACAAACAAAGATATGTCATGTGAATCCAATATACCTATAATGATGCAAGAACATTGACCCATTTCCCATGGTCCAAGATCAAAAAACCTCAATAAATAATAAATCCAAAAACCCAAGTGCATCATGCCAGGTGAAATCATACCACTGTAAACAAGTTAATTGAGAATAGTAATCTCATGCCCTGGAAACTGGGACTTTCTGTTTGAAAAGTTATTGACAACACACCTGTTCGATGTCCATCACAATATCCTACACATTATGAGACCACATATCTACCAACTCCCCAAATCAGGAAAACAATATCGTATCTAAATGCATTTTTTAATGAACCATCCATGGTCAACCTGAGATGTCACCTGATATAGCTCCCCCCAAGGACACAAGCATGCCTCTATATATGATAGCGGTTGTTGAATAGAAGGAATGGTCTAAAATATAATCTGGGGATAATATACCCTCTCTGGTTAGAGTAAAATAATAATAGAATAATAACCAAGCTCATACATATCCATAAACATCATAGTATGCATGATAAATAAACTAAAAAATAGCATGCTATTATAAATTAAATGTGACATGTAGTCATATAGAATTGAATCTTGATAAAACAAACAATAAAAGACCCCCCATCGGGCCGATCACATATAAAAAATAAATAAAACTAAACATAAATACTTCTGTCTACACTAAACACTCTAATTCGTACCACATACCCAAGCTACATGATGGAAGAAATGCACAAGATCGATCCAAAGACTCTACAATAACAACTCAAATCAATCATGCAACAATTAACCTCTAACTGATCCACTATGAAACATGTTCTCCTATAATAAATTTGATACATGTAATGTACACACACTGTGGTTCACGTATAGGGGGTGAGAAATAAATTTCAGTAGTCCTCCCCCAAGGATAAAACTATAATTTTATGTCATAAAAAGTTCACAAGCACATAATATTACCATCCTTATTGAAAAATAATAACAACTAGAATAAAAGAATCAACTTTATAAAACAAAGGGGGATACACAAAAACAAATAAAACATCCAACTGCAGGTTCTATCCTGACACTTGAGGAAAATGTACCCTCACTCTGGCACATGAAAGAGGACTCATAACATGTGTCTCACCCAGCCACATGATACCAGGCATGTACGCTAGATCTAAATATGATATATAGAAAATATAAATCAGAATTAGTATGAATTTCAGGACTCATTACGTAATCAGGGTTTAAAGACCCCAACTCCCGTAGCCTTGAATCAATGGTTACTTTATTACATTGGAGCTATATACACAGAATTGAATCCTGAAGGATCAAATAGTCTAATAGTCTTTGTAAAATAGATTCATACTTTAATTTCACTTAAATTTTAAAACATAAAATATAATAAAGTATTTTCCTTGAGATCATATTTATTCCCTCAAGCATGTCCATACATATCAATGATAAAACAATTCATGGAATCCTTGGAATAAAATAAGAAAGTGGTGAGCTCTGATGATTAGTAAGGGTATGTGTAAAATGGAAGATATAATCAATAAATAATTTAAAATCAATATATAAAGGTAAACAACTGAAAACATATGCATTTAACTAATAACTTAAACAAAATATTACAAGAATAGTTGATTATCAAATAATTTCATATAAATAATCACATGAGCTTGAAACTTATCCAGGGTTATTATAACTAATATAATAATCACATGGAATTAAATAAATAATATCATAATGATGGAAGGAATAATTTAACACATATAAAACATATCATCAAGGCCTTGTCCAAGACATATGAAAATACCTTCAAGGTCTGGTACCATGATATCTGAATAAATTGGTAAGGACTCAGCCAAAACCCAATCTAGTTTGTCTCATGAGACCGACCTACGCATTGAGGGGCTATACCAAGATCCTACCATAACTTACTAAGTCCAATGAATTCCTCACATGAATAAATAATACAACTGAATTGATATTCCTTAACAAAATCAATAACTATCCATATTGGAAGTATTAGTCATACAAAATATCAATATTTTTCCTATTCAAAATGATCATAAACCATACAAAGAAATATTATGAATATTATCATTAAATTACATCATCAATATAAAATTCAACAAAAGAATTTTTCTTACATAAAAATTATTTAAATTTATTAATTGAATATTTCTTGATGAAAATGACCTTTTTTAATTTGAAAATATATTTTAAAATATAACATTTGTGCACATAATAAAGAAATTATTTTCCTTTAAAAAAACCACACAAAATTTTAAAGAAATATTTAAATAATTAATTAATAATGATAATGGTAAATTCTTTTCATCCTGTATAATTTAAAAAAACATCACTTTCACAATTTTGTAAGAAAATCCATAAAATACCTTATTTGGAATATGTCAAGAAGATTCCTTTTAAAACATTTTATAAAAAGAAAAAAAGAGGTAAAAATGAATTTAAATAGTTATTGGAGAATAGTAAAAACATTTTTGAACCCTTTTTTAGAAATAATGGAAATGGAATATAAATATTCCTCAATTGAGACTTAAAAATAAATAATCTCAAATAATGAGGATATTATGAAATAAACCCTTACCACCTGGGTTCCTTTTGAATCATAAGCCCTGTAAAATAAATAAATTCAAATGAAACTTTGAATACCATTACTAAAAATATATTCATGATATAATATATCAAAATTTCAATATATACACCACACAATATAAATTAATTGTGAATATTTTATTTTTCTCATAAAAGTAAAAGTGTGATGAGAAACCCTTACCTCAGGTTTGAATTCCTTAAAATTTGTTCTTTTCTCTAATATAATGGTTTCAAAAATGTTATTAATTTGTATAAAAACAATATTTATATTTATAATAACATATATGATCCTTTTATATGATATTACTACCTTTTTGTTAATAATATTTCATTATTACCCTTGTTTCAGGTATTAAGTACTTCATTTTCCCACGCATGTTTTGTCATGTAAGTTATGGTTCATGTGCATATGATATAGTTAAATCATAAAGATAATTATATTAAGGTTATATATATCATATTTATTCATTAGATACATTTTTAGGACCATTGTTGAAAGTTGGATATGGAAAATGTGTTACATTGCTTTGTGGAGATGGCAAGTCCCATGCACACACAAGCGATAATATCATTCCCTTAATGGTGAATGGGTATGGAAATGGATGATATATTAGTATTATAAAATCAATATAATTTCATTAATATCATATATATTCATTATTTCCTTTATTATAACCATCTAAGTAAAGTGGTGATGGAAAAAAAATTACACCACCGTATGGAGACAACATGTTTTATGTACACACGTGCAGTACTTTTATTTTTCATAGGATGGATAAAAGTTAGAATATGGTTTTATCCTAAAAATAATAATTTAAAAGTATATATATGATATGTTATATATTAATTTTGGATGAAAAAACACCCAAATATGATGTTAATAAAGAAACAATCTTGAAAGATTTGGTAAAGACAATTACCTCTTATTCGACAGACATCATTTAGATCTCTTCTTAAGGGATCAAAGGTTGGTATTTTAGAAGGAACATAAAATATATAACTTAGATAATTATGTATATAAGATTAATTATCAATAATTTGTTTTTTATAAGGCTTAATGTGGTGTGAATAAGTGAGGGGGGTGCCCTTTTATAATTGAGGTGAGGGGTACTTTTGGAATTTCTCAAAAGAATAAAATATAATAAAACTATTCTAAAGAAAAATACTTAAAATTGATGATAAATGAAAAGGGGGTGAAATTTAAGACCATATATTATCTAATTTTTTCTTATTTAATTTTTTTATGTTTTTTAAATAATTTAATAAAATATTAATATAATAAAATATCATTATTGTCAATTTTGATACTATTCATTACTTTGACTTTAAAACAATCAATAAAAAATATAAAATTCAAAAAAAAAATTTTATTATATCATGGAAATGTCAGGGTCATGTAGATAATTCATGTATCACCTAAAATATCTAAAATTATGTTAATTTTAGTATTTTAAATATCATTTATTTGATTTTTCTTTTAATTAAATTAAAATTGTATTAGCGTTTCACAAGTATATATGGTAATTATATAATTTATAAAAAAATTAAATAAATTCATATCATGGAAAAAATTTATTATGATAAAAATATTATTTTATAATCATTAAATATTTATTTTAGCACAAATTTATATCATGAAAAAAATTTAATGTGTTATTTTTACTTTTCTGGCCTCACACATACAATACAAAAAGATTTGGATAATCCTCTTGTTATATAACTCTAAAATTAATATATAGTCATAATAATAATAAATAATACTTAATATTTAAAATCTAAGTCTATCAAGTACTTATCACATCCCAATTATTATTTTTAGGATACCAAATTTGACTTTTCCAGTGTTGTGTAGGCTCCGCTTCAGCACTAAAAATGAGTTTTGTATTTATTATGGAATAAGTTATGATATCTATATTTTTAATTATTTATGAATTATATTTATAATATTTTAACATACTTGAGTTTTTCCATAAGTTTCATAATTTTTTATATTTTTTATAATTCTTAGAGATATCATAAAAGATATCGTATTTCCTAAAAACAATATTTTTTACTATTCACTAAAAAAATTACTTTATTAAAAAAAATATAAAAATACTGAACCTAGGATAAATTTGGATTTATAAATACAAAAATAAATTCAATTTAAAAAAATTAAATTTTATAGGTGATATAAATTAATTTTAAAATAACTGTGAAAAACATAATGGAAACCAATTTAGAAAAATACAGTTTTCCTAAAAATGCTTATTTATGTATAAAAAGGATTTATAACAAATTAAATTATTAAATTAATTCCAATAAATTTAATACAATTTTCCATAATTTAATAGAACTAATTTTTCTTTGAACCCATTTTAAAATAAAATGGAACTTCGCAAATGGTAGAAAGAAAAACACAATTTTCAATAAAAATCATTATTTTTAACTATTCACAAGAAAATAAATATTTTTAGGAAAATATAAAAATTTCACCCTAAGATATTTTTTATATTATGATTTAAAAAATTAATTTTAATTTATAAAATAAATTTTATACAATTTTCAAAAATTAATTATATTATTTTCTCATAAAAATAATAAAATCCTTTTTTGAAGAAAATGTATAAAATAACTTTACTAAAATTTGAATGTTTATTTACTAAGAATTAATAAATAAATTTTTATTGATTATTAACTTTATATATATTTAATAATATGGTTCATCCAATTTACACCCACCAATTGATTGTCTTTGTTATAATGGTCATATTTAAATAATAACATTTTGGTGTTCGTTTAAGATTAGTGTTGCTATTATATAAGCTATCAAACATAGTATTCTTTTAAATTCCCAGGGTGTTGCATTATTCCCTCCTTAAAAATATTCATTCTCCCAATTTTAACTCAGGATCAGTGATCAAGGGTTTGACATTTGAAAATAGCATTGTGGAAAACCCATATCATAAGTAGGGTTAATATAACATCCTCTTGATAAGAGAGAAAGGAAAATACAAAAGTTATCTGGAGTATCACATATTATGTTTCTAAGAAGGAGAACAGAAGTGGGAAGTGAAAACATGAATTTGGAAGAGAAAACTGACTCTCATGGACCATTATAAATTGACAGAGAATATGGTCATGTGAAAGGTAACCATCAAAAACCATAAATCTGTGATGAGTTAAAAGGTTATTGATTTCTTTGTAAAAAGAGTAAATGAATAATGATTTTTTTTATTTCAATGTAAAAGGATTATTTTACTATCTAGAAAAATCAATCTACAAAATAATCACACTTGATCCTTTTCATGTCGTACACATAATATCATTCTTTGGTTGTGTTTAGATCTATTTCCACTTAATCTCTTACATTAGGAAAGGGGTTTTCGAGATGATTTTTTCATGTCTGAAGAACTTTTAATGAATGAAAAGATCCATAAGTAATTCTTTCGGTATACAAATATTTATTAAAACAAAAAATGGTTAGCATAGTTTATCTAATTTGATAAATTAACAAACAATAACATCCAAAGTTTTACTTAAACCATTCCATAAGAAGTTAACCTTAAGACTCATCCAAAATAGGCCTATCCAAATTCAAAGTCCAAAAATTTAGAAGTAAGGTCACTAAATTTCTAAAATAAACATAAAATTGGACCCCCCAAACAAAATAATGTACCTCTTAATTTTATATAACAAATATATAATACCTTTTCCACCTTAAAACCTTAATGTAAACATGGATTCTTCCCAAAATAAAATCTCAGGTTGTCAAATATATTACTTAAATCCAAACATTTATTAAAACCAATAAAGATAACATAAACCATTAAATCACTAACCAATTTCATGGTCACCAATAATATCCCATAAATATATATTTATAATTATTATCTCAACTTTAATCACATATTAAGGTTATCTTCCCTCAATCACAGTGTTTAAAAAATCAACTTTCCATAGAATCAATTCTCTTGGTTACTGGTACTATTAATCATATAGTTCCAAATACTTAAAAAAGAAGTACTTTAGTACAATAATTATATATATCATGATTTGTAAAACCAGGATATCATTGATAAAGTACTTTTACATCATAATTAAGAAATCTAAATAAACAATCTCTTTAATCATCACACTTCATTCTTAAACCATTAACTGTGCTTTATCATTTTATTCTTTAACACTGATTTCCATTCATATATCATTTTTAGTATCCCATCATTAGTAGTATAACTATTACTCATAAAACCTTGGTGATTTTCTTCACAATATTTTTCCCCAGGATAGTGATTTTCATAATGCCAATACATTTCACATTTAAAACATTCAACTGTTATGACTACATAGGGAGACCATTATTGTTATCTATTTAGTTAACAAAACTTTACATTTTTCCTTGGAAATTAATTGCTTTTTTCCCTTATTTTCCACACCCAAAACATAATCTAGTTCCTTTAATATATTAAATTGGGTGTTTCTTCTCACATTCTCAACATATAGGAAACTGAATCTTTTTTCCTCCACGGTCTTCACCACCTAGCTCTCAACGAACTCTATCATTCTCTTATTTAGTGAGTTCAAGTGATTGTTTAGGTGCATGTTTTTAATAACATATCATTATAACTGATTAGGAATAATCAAAATACCTATTACTCTAGTCATTAGCCCATTCAGTTTGTCATCAACACATTTTTCATCACCTTATACATTAACATAGTTACTTCTGGTTCCTTCCATTAACTAAAACCAAAAAGAATAGTGTGAGAAACAATAATAATAGTACCAAACCACATGATTCCTAATTTAATAAAATTATAGGACGTTATCATATAATTAGACGTATACTCTAAGTTATTCATTAAATTATTTTCTCTAATCTATGTTTTCCTAAATCTAGTTCCTAAGGTATCTATTAAACTCCATCTGATTCAAACTATAAAGAACCCAACTACAGTGTCCCATAATTGGTGGTTACTTTATTACATTAGAACTATATACAATTAATTTCATCCAAAATGACTAAATAATTTAGTATTCTTGGTAAAATAGTTACATAATTGAATTTAACATAAATTTTAAAACATAAAATATAACAAAGTATTTTTTAGATCATCTTTATTACCTCTAGCATGCCCCTGCATATCAATGATAAATCATTTCCTAGAATACTAGAAAAAAATAAGAAATGGTTAAACTATAATATTAAATTATGGTATCTGTTCAATGAAAGATATCATGAATATATAAGGCATAATCAATATGGTAAGGTAAATATTTGAAAACACATGTCATTTAACCAATAACTTGAACATAATATGGAAAGAATAAATGATGATAAAATAATTTCATATAAATAACCACATAATATTAAAACATATCCATTGATATTCTAACTAATAGAATAATCACATGGAGTTCAATAACTAATTTCATAATGATGGAATGCATAATTATGGACATATAAACATACCGCCGAGGCATTAGTCAAGACATCTTAAAATATTATCAAGGCCTTGTGCTATGACATCTACATAAATGGGTTAGGACTCAACCAAAACCTAAGCCTGTTTGTCTCATCAGGCCTACTAATGCATCAAGTGGCTATAGTGGGCACTTTCCATCACTTACTAAGTCCAATTAATTCCTTATATGAATAAATAATATAACTCAATCAACATTTTTTAACAAAATCAATAATTTTCTATATTAAAAGAACTAGCCATATGAAATATCAATACTTTACCCATTCAAAATGATCATAAATAATCCAAATAAATATGATGAATCATATAATTAAAGTACATCCTAAACATGAAATTAAAAAAAGTATGTTTCCATATATGAAAATAATTTAAATAAATTAATGGAAAAATTCTTGAGGAAAATGACATTTTTTACTTTGAAAATAATTATTAAAATCTAAAAACAATGCACATAATAAATAAATAATTTTCTTTGAAAAGAACTATATAAAATGTAAGATTAAGATTTAAATTATTATGTATTTATGAATATGGAATTTTTTTCATGCCATAGAAGTTAAAAAACATTCCTTTCACACTTTTTTGAGAAAAGTTATAAAGTATGTTTTTAGAAAATGACAGGAAGATTGCTTTTAAAACATTTCTTAAAAAATCAAAAAGGGGTAAACATGAATTTAAACAATCATTGTTGAATAAAAGAAATATTTATTTTTTTTGAAAAAATGGACAAGGAAGAGAAATATTCCTCAACTGAGACTTAAAAATAAAAAATATTAAATAATGATGAGAATGTGAAATAAAATCTTACCACCTGGGTTTATTTTGAATTGTAAACCCCCTGAAAAAAAATTCAAATGAAAATTTTAATACCATGAATAAAAATATATTCAGGATATAACATATTAATTGGGAAATATATGCACAACAAAATAGAAATAAGTGGTGAATATTGAATATGTCTCACAAAAGTAAACATGAGACGAGAAACTATTACCTTAAGTTTAACTTCCGTAAAATTTGTATGAAACTTCTTTATAATGGTTTTAAAAATGTTATTAATTTATAAAAGAACCATTATTATATTTATAATATCATATATGATCATATTATATCATATTATCACCCATTTGTTAATATTATTTAGTTATTACCCATGTTACGAGTGTTAACTGCATCATTTTCCCATGCATGTTTTGTCATGTAAGTTCTAGTTCATGTGCATAGGATATAGTTCCATCATATACAGAATGATATTAAGGTCATATATA
Organism: Viscum album; assembly: GCA_963277665.1. Lineage (NCBI taxonomy): Eukaryota > Viridiplantae > Streptophyta > Magnoliopsida > Santalales > Viscaceae > Viscum > Viscum album. The sequence goes on from OY728166.1 coordinate 309,316,997, forward strand.
TCATATTTATTCATTATATAAATTTATAGAACCATTATTGAAAGTTTTATATGGAAAATGAGTCCCATCACTTTGTGGAGATGGTAGGCCGTACATACACACGAGCAACGATATCATTCCATTAATGATTAATGGGTAGGGAAATAGATGATATATTAATTTTAAAAAATCAATATCATTACATTGGTATCATATATATCCATTTTTTCCATTATTATTACCATCCAATTAAAATGGTGATGGAAAACAAATTACACCACTTTGTGGAGATGGTAAGTCATGTGTATGCACACACAATAATTTTGTTTTTTATAGGATGGTTAAAAGATGGAATATGGTTGTCTTATAATCATTATAACAAATCATTATATAAATAATATTTAATTTATTAATTTAGGATATATAAAACACATAAAAATGAATTATAAGAGGAAATAAACTTGAAAGAGTTGGTAAAGATGATTACCTCGTCGTTTGTGGACTTTCTTTAGATTTATTTTTAAGGTATCTAGGGTTTGTCTTTTGGAAGGACCAAGACCTATATAACTTTGATAATTATTTTTATAAGGGTAATTGGTATGACTTGGTCGATATAGAAGGCTTAAAGTGGTGTGAATAAGTGAGGGAGGAGGTTCCCTTTTAAAATTGAGGTGAGGGGCACTTTGGGAATTTCTCAAAATATTAAAATATAATAAGACGATTCTAGATAAAAATATTTAAAAATAGAATATAAATGAACAAGGGATAAAATTTTAGAAGATATATTATCCACTTTATTCTTATTTAATATTTTTATGTTTTAAAATAATTTAATAAAAATATTAGTTCAATAAATTATCATTTTTATCAATTTTGATATTATTCATTACTTTGACTTTAAAATTATCCATACAACAAGTCAAATTTGAACCAACTATTTTATTATATCCTAATTTTTTTATGGTAATCTAAATAATTTTTTCATCGTCTTAAATATCTAAAATTAGGTTAATTTTAATATTTTAATATCATTTATTTGATTTTTATGTTAATTAAATTAATATTAGATTAGTGTTGTATAAGAATATAAAGTAATTATATAACTTATAAAAATTATAAATAAATTTATATCATGAAAATAATATTCTTATGATAAAAATATTCATTTATATTATTTCAATATTTATTTTAACTAATTTTTATATCATGAAAACACATTTAATGTGTTATTTTGACTTTTCTGACCTTACACAAACACTGCACAAGAATTTGGATAATTCACTTGTTATATAAAACTAAAATTCATTTATAACTATAAAAATGATAAATAATACTTTATATTTAATATCATATTATATAAACGACTCATCTCATTACAATTAATATTTTTAGGATTCCAAATTTGACTTTTCCAGTGCTGTGTAGGCTCTGCATTAGATTTAAAAATGATTTTCATATTTATTATAGAATAAATTAAAATATATATATTTTTAAATTATTTTTGAATTATATTTAAAAAAAGTATCATACTTGATCCATTTAAAAAGTTTCATTAATTTTTATATTATTCTTATGTCTTGGAGATATCATAAAATATACCGTATTTTATAAAAATTGTAGTTTTTACTATTCACAAAAAAATTTATTTTTTTAAGAAAAATGTAAAAAAAACTCATCCTAGGATAAATGTGGATTTATGAATAATAAAATTTTAAAAAATACTATAATTGATGGAAATTAATTTTAAATAAGTGTGCAAAACGCAATAGAAACTGTTTTTTAAAAAAAACAGAGTTTTTTGTAAAAATGCCTATTTATGTATAAAAATGATTTTATACAAAATTAAATTATAAAACTGATTCCAATAAACCTATTTTAATTACTAATAATATAATAGAACTAATTTTTTTTAACTCATTTTAAAATAAAATAGAAATTTGAAAATGGTTGAAACAAAAATACAGTTTTCAATAAAAATCGGTATTTTTCACTATTCACTAGAAAATAAATCTCTTCCGAAAAATAAAAACATTTCACCTTGAGAGTATTTTGATATTATGATTTCAAAACTGAAGCTAATTTTATCAAATACATTCTATAAAAGTGTAAAAAAATAATTATATTATTTTCTCATAAAAATTTATAAAAATCATTTTTGTATATAAAATATCATTACTAAAATTTGAGTGTTTGTTTCCTAAAAATTAATCAATTAATTTGTATTGATTAATATCTTTATATAAATTTCATAATATGTTTAATCGTATTAACATACACCAATTCAATATCTAGGTTATAATAGTTATATTTAAATATTAATATTTTGATGTTCATTTATGCTCGGTGTTGTGTATTGTATAAGACATCAAACATAGTGTTATTTTAAATTATTGAGGTGTTAAAATACTTTTCCAAGACAAAAAAAACTATACCAAGTACTATAATTCCAATGGCATGATCTGAACTGGCAACATGAACTCTACTAACATTGAGAGAACCTGTCCAGACCATGAAATTCCTATAGAATAAACTGACTTTGTATAATAAAAATTAGGGATGGGAGAAGCCTGAAAACTAGGTCCTCTAAAACATCAAGTACCAAAGACACCCAACCCCTAGATAGGTAAAAATCAATTGACCTAGGATAAGGCCAAACACCTCCGTAGCTTTCATTAGTTTCATATTCCCATCAAACCATAACTATCCAACAGAGGAGAGAACTTGATAAAACTTAGTGTTAATGCCCAATTTAAAGACATACCAAATGTATCCTCCTACACCCAGGTACTGCGTATAAACTACCTCCTCATCCTGAACAAAGGATAAAAATCACGGGTTAATCAAATCTTGAACCCATCATAAAAAATTCGGAATCATCAACACAAAACATTTCACGATCAACAAAGTTCAGGGCTCCCTCACTCCCCTGGATCACCTCATCTAAGAAACCATTATAGGATTACACCATTGGTATCTAGGTTATAAAGGGACACCCAACATTGTAAATTTTTATCAAATAATGACCCCTCACTAGGTTAAACAAAAACATGGGGCACCCATCCCCTCGATCACATCCATCTCAAACCATGGGTCATGCTTGATACCTGAAATCTCAATGACTACTCAACACTCAACCCAACAATGAGAATTAATTCACCCACAAGGGAATCCACAAAGATCGAATAGGATTCCTTATTAGGGGATCCTCCATCACATCCAAAACATGTGACAGTCTTGACACATGAAACATCCTCAACCATCCCTCAATGGCCAAGTATCAATCCTTGATCAACAATGCACCCAGAAGGGAATCTATGAGCACCACCACGCCTACAATGTCATTATAAATGGTCTTTGTGACCACCAAAATAACAGGAAACCCCACTAGGGGATCCTCCAGGACAAGTAAAACCTCTAGGAGAATCCCATCATAAGAAAACATCTTCCAACCTCCCTAACATTCAAACCATCCTTGAGTATCACCTCACCCATATAGGAATCCATATTAGGTCCCTTGGATCCATATCAACATCTCCACAATGAATCCAAGCCATACTTGAAACTCCACAGTGTCAACCCAACCTAGAGGATCTAATCGAACCGATCCTTAAATTTCCGATTCAAATCCTCGAGGGAGTTTTCTAGAACCTCGAGCACTCAAACCTCAAGCAATCTGGCTAAAAAGCCTCAATATAAGACATCATTAGATCCTATTTTTGGGAACTATCCAAAAGAACCTCAAACATATTTCCTTAAAATACTCCAACCAGGCTGATCACCAAGCTCATAAACCTCACTCAGGCCTTGAAACTCATATCCCAACCCACATGAGGATTTTAGATCAAAACCTCAAGGAAATACCCTCACCAACACTCTCCCATACCAAATCTTCCAAAAAATGGCCTATAAATTCCATAGGTATTCCACCATCATAATATATATGGAAAAACACTAAAAATAGACTACTCATAAGCCCTATTTTGACTCTAGGGTGAGAAAATATAGAAAAATTTCTTAAAAGGGTATGTCCATGATGTGCACATCACATACACAGCCTGTATCCGCAACCATAAACCCATGTCATGCACCTCCTACCAACCTTCTTGGTACTTAATAAAGTACGTAACATGCACCAAACCTATATGATGTGCACTTCACAGAGGATATCTGGTCATGTACCATACTTGGGGATTGGCCAAGTACCCCATGAAACCTTTGTCCATACACTGAACATGGGAAATGGCCATGTACCTCACACGATCATGTTCCTCCAACACATGGTGTCTAGTAGTTCCCCAAGACACACCCTGAGTCATCCCACATGATGTTTCCTAAACACCCAATCCATTTAACCCCTTCTTCCACAACTCAACTAAAAGGAAGAACACACAATGAGTGTTCTTGAGATACACATCCTGTGATCGAGTTTCTCTAATGAAACCCCTGATGATCACCCTTAAATGATCATTTTATACCAAGAAACCATAAATACACCCCCACAAGGTCTCCAACAACCATAATGGGGATTTAAAACTAAAAAAAACAATTCTACAAGGATTATGGGCTAAAAACTAAAAAATAGTCCTACCTTCAGGTGTAAAATAGAGAACATTAAACTGAATCCACACTCCGCAACAACTGCATGTCGATCTAGTGTTGGAAGAGCTCCCAAAAAACACAATCCTCAAACTCTCCCTCTACTTATCCCATCCTTTTCTCTCTCGATCAAGTTCAACTCGCAGGGTGGGGGTGCATGCAAGAAGCCACACATGATAGGAGGAGGGGGAGGAGGAAGATAAAGGATAAAAGGAAAAGAAAATAAATAAAAAAGAAAAAGGAAATGGACATTAGAACAAGTCCCACCCCTATAATGGAGATAGATTTTTGTATTTCCTAATAAAAACCTCTCCTTCCAAACTCTATTGAAGAGTTCAAATCTTAATCTGACACTCCATTCAAAATATATCATTGAATGAACACACATTAATAAATTAATATTTAATTAATTATATATTAATATTCCATGAAAATTTGAAAGTCTTAAATTTCCACCAAACTCCTATCCTAGGGTAAAAACCCCATTTTAGGATTAATAGAATGGTTAGAAAAAATATTTGAGATCACCTAAATGGAAAAACTACATTTTTTTCCCTTAAATCCACCCAAGAAAAAAAATGTTCGAATTATTTATGATTTCATCAACCTATAATGATGTGTGTCATTACACTCGTTAGGTATCAAGTGAGAGTGACAAGATAGGGGTGGTCTAAGGAGACCACTAAGTACTTAGTGGTAGGGTATCAGGTACTTGTTTGGCCCAAGATAGAATTTTTAATTAGAAGAATTATTTTTATTACTAATTTCTTCATGTAGAGGTATCTTAAGAAACATATTTTTTTATATTCACGTGTAAATATGTCCGAAATGATATTTTTATGGAAGGTAGTATTTTTTTTGAAAATGTGAGAAGTGTATTAAATTATTTATAGAAATCGATAAATGTATAATCTAAAATAAATATTTTGAATGGGTTTTTTTCAAAACAACCATCATTAATAAGAACGAATGACATTACTAATGATTAAGTCATTACAGTAAATCATAATAACATTATAATGGGAAATTAATAGTGGAAAACACATATGTATAACACTATAACTATTATTAAATACACACACACATGTATATATATACACACCATTATCCATAATAATAATAATGTTAATATTATGCTAATACAGGGATATATGGTCTTCCCTATAAAAATTGACTTTCTTCAAGATCTCAAGCTCGATTTGATGTTCTAGGGACCTATCACCGATTCAACCTTTCCATATGGGTCTTTAAAGAAGGCTAGGGATGCTCCCTTGAATATCTCATGTCCTATTTAAGAGATGTGGGCCATGAAAGTTCACAATCTATGGAATTTCACTTCCTTGAAGGAGGGATATCCTAAAAAATTCATCAAAAGGGGTTTTACAGCCCACATCACTACTAATTGATAAGTTATCCTAGATATATATAAGATTTGAAAGCACTCTATCCTTGTGAGAATGGTACTATTGGTGGGTGGTGAGCCTTGGAAGGTTGAGGATCATTCATGTCATCTCTCCACCGCATGGGGCTTCAGTGATTGGAAGTGAATACTTATAGGGTGAATAAAATATCAAATTATATTTCCTTTAGATGACCTGAAGAGGAATTCATGGGTTCTCTTATCTATAACACTTAAGCCAAGTCTGCTCTACATAAAAAAGGGGATCCTTAGTTTAAGACCTTTTTTGTTCGAAACACTCATGCACAATCCTGGGTGAGATTATTTGGGCATAATTTAATTTTTCATGCACCCATAGATTCTATTTTATATTTCATTTACTATTGGTATTCCTATAAAAAAAGAAAAAGCTACTAAGGATGCTTGGTATGTGTATTTTTAGAGTGGTCTTGTGGAAGTGGACCTAAATCCACAACTCATTGACCGGGTTGTGTTATCTACCGTAAGAGAGGATTTGAATGTGAAAATATAATATTAATCATTGCCTATATTTTTTCTAATTGATTTTCTATAGGGATATCCAAAGATATGTGTAGAATGGAACTGGTCTATTCATCCTACTCTTACAATGGGTATGATCACTAGGGTTTTTGAAAGAAGAAAAAGAATGGACTTGAGGATGGGAATGGAATTGGTATGAATGATACTAAGGTACAAGTGCATATTTCAGAAGTCTATTATTTGAATAGAGGGGTGGATCATGGGTATAAGATTTTTTTTAGACTAGGATCAACCAAGGGTTGGGGTTAATTATATGAAGGTATGTTCTTACTATATTTATGGTGCTGATTTCCAAGGGTAAGTGAATGATAGTCATTCCAACATAGATCAACCTGGAGATAGGTCTGGGAAGGTTCAATATATTTAGGGTATGGGGAACTATTCCATAGAAGGGATGATGATTTTTTAGGTTGTGTATGGTAGCTACAGGAAAGCTATATATATCCAATAGAATAAGTATGATGCTGGTTCTCTGGAAGATAGGCCTGACCATGCTGATAGGGATAATGAGTTAGGGCAGGGTCAAGGGATGATCAATCTAGGGATGCAAGAGTAGGAGGATTTGGGTCTTTCACCCAGGTTGGTCTCAATAGTTTACTAGGATCAGTAATATAAGGATTGATGTGCTAGCAATCTGGGACAAGGGTGGAGAGAGAGAAAGGCCTTGTTGAGCAGGGTCTTTCAACTGAGTAGTTTCAAAGTAGTCAAATATAGGAGGAAATAAACAGGTAGATCAAGATTCATAATATAAACTACTAATAGGATGATATTGAAGATGAATATTATTGTACTCATAAAATAGGGGAATCATTTAATGACACACTTAGTAAGGGAATGGTTTCCTCATTTAATAAGGATGGTTTTCAAAGTGTCCCTCCTAGGTGTTAGAGTCGGTGCCCTAGAACCAACTTCTTTGTACTTTATGATAAACATTTATTCATTGTTTGAATATTTATAAACTACTAATCACATCATTATTGTTCTTCTATATATCATAGTATGTGATGTGGCTATCATACTAAAAGGTCAAAGTTGTTTCTTGTCATGATGAGAACCTGAAAGTGCTATGAAACCATTGTTGAATATATGTTCAATAGAGGGATGGTATCATTTAAGGGAAGAAAATGATATAAGATATTAGGGATGGAGACTATTGGTCTTTGAGACACCATCTCATGGTGTACAACATTGGTAATATCTTGTTGGATATTATGAGAACAAGCCCCGCCCGTAGGAAATATATATTTCTATGTGTCATTAAATGTTCCTATCTATGAATGTGTGTGTTGGTCCTTAGAATTTAATATTATTATTAATAATTACTATGAGTCATGCAGTTATATGTATTAATGAAAACCCTGAAAATAGATGTTTGCAGCGAAGAAGGATATGTTGGGTGCGACACAAGTAATATGATATTAATGAATAACGTGATAAATTATATATCCCTTCGGTTATTTAATGGTAGATAATATATCATACTGTTTGATTGAAATGATATATCCTAAATAAATCCATGGACATGGTGATCTATAAGAAGTTTTTATTTCCAAAAAGTCAAAGAAAGAGATTATCGAGCACATAAGTTGATGGAACTGGCATGGAACCTGCGAGATTTGAGATATTATGATAAAGGGATTATATTACATGGTAAGAATTTGTATAAGTTGACATGTCATTGAAACATTAAATTATTTCTATATGGGTTCCTTGGAATATTTCTAGACACTAACCTTGGACTTTAGGCTGCTTCACCCAATGCCACTAACAAAGAGACCTAGAGGTTCACACACTAAGTGTATCCAGAATCTTAGTTAAATAATAGATTATTATTTATTATTTAATAGGTTGAATAAATATTATTCCCGTATGTGGTTTAATAATTATTAATGTATTATTGATCGCATATAAATATTTATTTTATATTTAGTAAATATAATATTAATTTATTTATTGGATAATAATATAGTGATATTTATTTAATAAATAAATAGATATTATTCAAGTCTTGATAAATATTGTGGGGGATTGGAAGACCGAGTTTAATGGTCTAGTGAGAAATGATAATATTGAATTTTTTTAATTAAATAATATTTAATTATAATTCCCAATATAAGAGTGTTTCAAGAAATAATAATATTACTATTACTATTTAACATGGGGTTTTTCTAGGATTAAATAATAATAATAAATCTACTTGTGAAATTATTTTATTTTAACCCTAGAAATATAAATTCCAAATTATATTAATTTCTCGTTAGTTGATTAGGTTTTCCACAAAGATTCAAGGAGAATCATCTCAAGCCTATATATATCTCTTCTCCAAGAACACTCCTATAAATGGTGAGTAATCCCCCTCCACCAGATTAAGGAGAAAACTCTAGAAGCAATTCTCAAGGCAATCAAGGTAGAAAATGAAAGTGCAAGGATCATCAATGCTAGAACCTGGATACTCCTTCAGTAATATCTAGAGATTCCTGGAACATATTTGGATCACTAGTATAGGAAATCTAAACTTTGTTTTTACAACACAATGATGGTACAATGTAGATCTATCATAGGAAACATCAACGAAGATATAATTACTTAGAGGTAATTATTTATTTAATTAAATTAATTATAAACAATATGTGTTGATCCTTATCTCTCGGTTCTGGTGAAATTATTATTTGTCTATTTATTTGGCTCAATTCTATGGATCATGACGTTCATCGCCATATAGATCCTGGATTGATCAATGATTATGGAAAAAATTAATGTTGGGCACCACCCATTGCATGCTTTTTCTATTCCCAGAACCTACAAGTTGTATCAGAGTGGGGAAAATAATTGTTTATAATTAATTAAAATCATTTGTTATTTATGCATTTATAATTTATTTTTTCAATTAAATCTTAACCATTATTTTAATTTGAATTGTGAGATATATTTCTTACTCATTCATTTCTCGTAGATAAAATTGAGATGTTTAATTTTTTTGATTAAAATAAAATTTAGGAACTCATCTGGAGGAGCCAAGGATTCTACCCGGATAACACAGCAGTACACGCTGTGTAACCAAAGTTACATGCCATGTAGTTGTGTTCAATTCACTAGGATTTAATTCTGAAATTACTCAAACTATGTGCATTAATGAAATGGATTGTATTTAATTATTACATCATGTGTTGACTGAGATAGAATGGGTCATCGTCATTCAGACTACACACCCTGTGGCCCATTGGACATGGTGTGTGGTCCCTTTATGTCAAATATGGGCCGTGTATTCAATACACGACCTACTTGATGGGTGACCGTGTTACATGGAGTCAACACAATGTGTGTCCCATTATACACGTCGTGTTCTCCCAATTTTCTGAGGCATATACTACACACCGATTCCCTAGTAATGTATCTTAGATAGGCAATGAGTGGTGTACATGTAGTGTAGATCGGATCTACATGCCGCGTACTTATACCAAGTTACGAAGATTTTAATTTTATTTTTTTACTATGAAAAACTTGAGACATGTACTTTCATGTGGTCATAAATATATTATATTCCATGTGATATGTTTTTATATAAAAAAATATTTAAATGTTTAATTGATATCTACGTAAAGTTCAAGATATGAATATCATGTATGAGTTTTATTACAAGTTTTTATTCTATGTACATTGAATCATAACATGTAAAAAATTCATGTAATTCATGTAATCATCCATAAAATACACATCATCAGAGTACATGATAAGTCATGTATTCCATTATCACAAGGGTAAATTAGTATATGAGTATAATACATGTTGGCTATATTTTGATAGGTATTCACCGTGTTTCCTCAAAAGTAAATTTATGTACAAGGATAATTTTAAATTAATTTATTAATTTGTTTAAAATTAAAATGGATGATAATCTCAAGGAAATTTAGATAATGATTAAAATAAAAATATTGATTAATTAAAGATAATATTTAATTCATTCGAGTGTAATTTATCTTAAATAAGAATGATTAATAATTTAATTCTAGCTTAATTAAATGTGTAATAAGTTGTGTTCATGTGGATGATCATGAGCAAGACCAAAACCTTGAATGTGATTGGTTTCATTTAAATTTATTATTAAATTCAATTGTTATCCTTTGTGCCTTCTCTCCTCATCAATATGTAGGTTTTTCATTCCCATGGTTTATTTTATGTAAACCCTATTTTAACCCTCACCTTCTTGTGAGTAAAAGCATATGTAATGGATGGAGCTCCCAAGCTAGTGGAGGCTATTCAAGTTAGGATTCATGGTGAATCCAATCCAAGGAGATACAAATGTGGATATGTGGAATGTTGTAAACACAAACCTCAATTGATTCAAGGTGTTTCAACCCTAGGAAAATGGTTATTTTATTAACCTATAGATAAAATAACCCTTAGTATAAGATCATTATCATACCCTTTATTTTATTTATTTTCAGTTTCATGGTTATTTCATTATGGATGTGTTATTGCAATCAAATTATTAATGAATTTAAAATCATGCAATATGGAACTAAAATAAATGTTCTTACATGTAAATATTATCTAAATAAATGGTTAATCAATTAAGTAATCCCACCAAATATTGAGAAGCATGTGATAAATATAATAATTTTAAATTTACACATAAATGATAAAATCACTCAATAAAATATTTAGTTCATATAATCTTATATTACTTCTATTAGAATTTAATCATAGTTCAAAGTGATTGACCAGAAAAAATTGGGGTGCTTTCAATTGGGAAGGAATTATAACATGAGGTTCTGGGTTGACTTAAGTTGGTTCACATCAAGGGTTGAATACCAAAAATAGACATGGTGTAACTAAGAGGAAAAAGTTGAGGAAATCTAAAATTAAGGATTTTGGGATTAGGTAGTCCACTTAGAAGATCAAGGAACTGTGAGTTAATTCAGTTGGAATTTGGAAATTTTAAGTAAAACCATTTGAGTTTATTGACCAACCAAAGTTGTTGTAATGATAATGGAAATATGGATCCTTTATTCTAGGATTTCCAAGAAACAAGATATTTTGAAGCCAATGGTGAGGGCTATTGGGTTTCGATAAAATAGTGGGAGACTAATAAATACTATATATATATATTTGTCTAAATTTTATCAGATAGAATACTAAAATTAGGAATATATTAATTTATAGAAACAACAATAAAATGACATCAAACATTCATTGAGATCCATACTTGAGAAACAAAACTTTCTCACCGACACCAATTTCCTAGAGTGGAAAATGCGCCTATGGGTCATCCTTCTCTATAAAAGGAAATTGTACGTGCTGTAAGAACCTTTACCAGTTGTTCTTGGAAATGAGGAATGTGATGAAGAACTATATCTCTATGAGAAACATATGAATAATGCTATAGATGTTTATTGATTCATGTTATCATCCAAGTCCAATGAGATCTTTAAGAAACATGAGGATATGGATGCCTATATCATGATGTCTCACCTTCAGGATCTATATTAAGAGAAGGAGATACAAGAGAGGTACGAGATATCCAATGCTTTATTTACCACTAATCTTGGAGAGTTTGTGCTAGATGGGACTCAATTAGTCATGATTATTGGCAACATTGAACGCCTATACATCTTAGGGATTAAATTTATAGATGATTTGCATACAGAGCTCATACTTTCATCACATCCCAAGACCTTCTCTAACTTTATTGTGAATTATAATATGAGAAATAATGAGAAGAGTATTTCAGAACTTCTAACCTTGATTCACCAAGATGATAAGGACATGGGCCATAACAAACCCACTCTCTTTATGGTGAATAAGAAAATTAATAACAAGGAAAAGGGTCCCAATAACTGTAAGCATTCTATAGCTCTCGAGCACCATCCTTCCAAGAAGGGGATAATCTAGAGGTAGGGTAAGGAAAATGAGGTAGTATGTTTTTCTTGCGGAAATCTAGGACACTTGAAGAGGAACTACACCCAAAAGCAAGGGTAATATAATGGTGCATTTATTATTAAGGTCAATATTTCCATTTCTATGCATTGGGTATTAGATAGAGCTTGTGGTGCCCACATTTGTATCCAAATGCAGGAACCAAGTATCTTTTGGAATATTTCAAGAGGAGTGGTGGATATGTAAGCTACTAATGGTTCAAGGTTTTTTGGTATTACCCTTGCTGACTACAACATTTCATTGCCAATGGGAACGATTATTGTTTTACATGATTGTTATTAGGTACCTACTATAACCAAAACATAATTTATTTATCAAGTTTAGATATAGATGGTTTTATTTTCAAGTTTAGAAATAAAAGTTGTTTCTTTTATAAGGAGAACTTATGTTATTGTATGGAAAATTTAAATAAATATCTGTATGTATTACATTAAAAAAAAGTGTAGGAAATTTATAATGAATCAAGTTCACATGACTCATAACACACAGCTTTGGCATCACTATCTTGGTCATGTAAACGAGAAGCGTTTGAAAAAGCTCTGTCAAGATGGGTATTTAGACTCTTCTGAGCTAAAATATCTTGGTAGATGTCCTTATTATTTATAAGGAAAAATTACCAAACCACCATTTTATGGAAAAGGTGAAAGGTACATAGAGCTTCTAGGATAGGTACACACTAAGGTGCGTGCATCACATACAGTAGATGGTAGAGGTGGATATTCTTACTTCACAACTTTTACTAATGATTCGAGTAGATTTGGATATATATACATAATGTGGTATAAGTCCTAGTCCTTTTAGAAATTCAAGGAATTCAAGAATGAAGTAGATAATAAACTTGGTAAAAATATAAATAATCTTCAATCACATCTAGGTGAAGAATATATTAACTAAGTGTTCATTGACTATCTTCAGGAGTTTGGGATTCTAAATCAACTTACACCACCTTATACACCATAGTAGAATAATGTTGTTGAAAGAAGGAATAATAACTTGCTGGACATGTTAAGGTTGATGATGAGTCATGAAAATCATTCATTATCCTTTGGGGATATGTATTACAAACTACATAATAAACATTAAAGTGAGTACCAACTAAAGAGGAAAATGGGATTACCTGTGAGCTATGAAATGGATAGAAACCCATTTTGTTGCATACATGTGTATGGGGATGAGAGAATTTTTTTAAGGCTTTATCAAGAAAAAAACTATAACCCCAGGGCACGAAGCATATCTTTATAGGGTATCCCAAGGAAAAAAAGAGATTCTACCAATACACCCTCCCATAAAAGAAAGTGATTGTTGCAAGAAAAACCATATTTCTTGATAGGGATCACATCCTGAAAAACGATAGTGGGAGCATGATTGAATTTGATTAAGTTGATGTTTAAGATATACAAGAGTTGGTACATGAACAAGTTCCATAGGTCCCCATTAAAGAAGTAGTTCCTAAAATGCAAGCACTATGTAGAGCTGTAAGAGATGTAAGAGAACCAGAGAGATATAGTTTTATAGTCACCAAGGATGGTGAATCATTATTGTTGGAAAATGATGAACCTATCTCCGAAAAGGAGGAAATATAGATATTAGAAGCTGAAAAATTGATTGAAGTTATGAATTCTGAAATTTATTCCATATATTAGAACCAAGATTAGGTTCTGGTTAATGAGCCAGTTGATGTAAATCTTATTAGACACAAATGGGTATTCAAGAGAAAACTGGAAATGGAAGGTGATTTAGAATATGGGGTTCAAAACCACATTCCTTAATGAGAAACTTTAGGAATATTTCTATATAACACAACCATAAGGGTTTGTGACTACAGGTGATGCCAAAAATATTTTCAATTTGCAGAGATCCATTTTTGGATTAAAGAAAGCATCCATTTCAGGGAATATTTGACTCGATGAATCCGTAAAAGATTTTGGTTTCATTAGAAATGGATGTGAGCTATGTGAGAATGTGTTTGATATTCTAGTAGTGTATGTTAATGAACTATTACTTATTATAATTGAAATACCATTCTTATAGTCAGTTAAGGACTGGTTGAACAAGTGCTTCTCCATGAAAGACTTATGAGAAGCAGCCTACATTATACGGATCAAGATCATTCATGATAGTTCCAAGAGGCTTCTTAGACTAATTCAAAGTACATATATTGATAAAATAATAAAAATATTTAGTATGGAACAATCCAAGAGGGTATTGGTTCTAGTGTCACATAGTTTACATATTTATATGAAAATGTGTCCTTAGACATAATAGGAGAAAGATATAATAAATAATATCCCACACACTTCAGTGATATGATCAATCATGTATTCCATGTTATGTACTAGACTTGATGTTTCCTAAGAATTTATCATAGTAAAAAGATATCAAATAGATCCTGGAGAATAACATTGGACTGATGTTAAGACTATCCTTAAGTATCTGAGAATAACTAAGGATATGTTCCTAATGTATGGAGGAGATAAGGATATAATCATTAGAGGGTATGATGATGTTGATTTTACAATAGATCAAAATGATCTGAATTCACAATTAGAATATGTTTTCTATCTCTACTGAGGAGTTGTGAGTTGGAAGAGTTCAAAGCATCCAGTTGTACCTGATTCTACTGCAGAGTCCGAGTATATAGAGTCTTTTGATGCAGCCAAATAATCCATTTGGATTTGAAAATTTTTATAGGATATTGATGTGGTAACTTTCAAAAAATACCCTATCACATTATATTGTGATAATACTGTAGCGATGACACTTGAAAAATATCCAAGGTCACACCAAAATACCAAGTATATACTCTATAATTATCATCTCTTGAGGGATTTTTATTAGAGGGGTGAAGTTGTAGTGAGTAGAGTACCAATGGAATAACATGGAAATCCCCTTGACTAAAGTCCTATTTCAATAGAAGCATGAATATCATATGAGAGCTAACATAATGAAGGTTTTTAGGAGTTGGTTATAGTGAAATTGGGAGTCTATTGGAGTTGGTGACCTAGAACCAACTTCCTTTTACTTTATGATATACATGTATTCATTATTGGAATATTTATAAACTACATATCACATCATGATTGTTCTTCTGCAGAACATAACATGTGATAATTTCCTAAGAGTATCTATTTCACTAAAAGGTCATAGTAGTTCCCCACTATGATGAGTACCCAGAAGTGCTACAACATTATTATTGATTATATGTTCTATAGTCAGATGATATTTTTTGATGGAATCAAATGATATAGGATATCTAGGGTGGAGACTCATAGGAAAATAAGACACCTTCTCATGGTGTAAGTCTGTGGTAATATTTTGTAGGATATTATGAGAACGAGACCCACTAGTAAGAAATCCATATTTTAATGTGTCATTGGATGTTCATATATATGGAAGTGTGTATTGTTCCTAGACTTTAATATTATTATTAATGAGTATTATGAATTATGAAATTAGATTTATTGATGAAAACCATGATGAAATATTTTCGCAATAAAGTAGGATATGTTGGGTGAGTCACGAGTAATATTTCATTAATGAATACTGTGATAAAGGATTTATCCCTTATGTTATTTAATGGAAGTTAATATCTTAGGTCCTTTGATATAAATGATATATAATTAATCAATCCATGCACATGGTTACCTATAGGCAATTTCTATTTCCAAAAAGTCAAAGAAAGATATAATCGAGCACATAGGTTTGTGGCATGAGTATGAAACCTGCTTGATTTGAGATATTATGACAAAGGGATTATATTACACATTAAACGTTTGTATGAGGTGACATATTGTCATCGAATTAACTTCTTTATCTATGGGTTCTTTGGGGTGTTGTTATATGCTAACCTTGGAATTTAGGCAGCTCCACCTAGTGCCACTGAAAACGAATCCTAGAGGGTCACGCACTAAGAGTATCCAGAATCTATATTAAATAATATATTAATTTTTATTATTTAATAGGTTGAATAAATATTATTCCCAACGTGGTTTAATAATTATTCATGTATTCTTGATCAAATATAAATATAAATTTACTATTTAATAAATATAATATTTATTAATTTACTAGTGAATAATGTAGTGATGTTTATTTAATAAATAAGTAGACTTTATTCAATGTACGATAAATATTGTAGAGGAATGGAAAACCAAGTTTAATCATCCGATAAGAAATGAAAATATTAAATATTATTTTAATTAAATAATATTTAATTATAATTCACAAGATAAGAGTGTGTTAATAAATAATAATATTACTATTATTATTTGACAAGGGGTTTGTCTAGGATTAAATAATAATAAAGGATCTAGTATAATTATTTGATTTTAACCCTAACAATATAAACACCCAATTATATTATTTTTTAATTAGATGATTAGATTGTGCACAATGATTCAAGAAGAATCCTACCAAGCCTAGAGAGATCCCTTCTTAGAGAACAATCCCAAGAACGATGAGCAATACCCATTCACTAGATCAAGGAGAATTATTTAGAAGCCATTCTTGAGGAGAGAAAGGAAAACAACACAAGCACAATGATCTTATGTGATAGCACCTAGAGATTCTTTCAGTGATATCTGGAGATTCTTAGAACAGGTATGAATCACTACTAGAGGAAATTGAAACTTGGTTTCTATAACTAAACAATAGTACATCATATATTTGTCACCAAACACATCAACAAAGAAAGAATTACTTATAGGTAATTTTTTATCTAATTAAATTAATTATAAACAATACGTGTTGATACTTCTCTCTCGATTCTAATGTGCATAGAACCTACACTAGAAAGTCTAGGATGATAAAGGATTACTCATAGTGGAAACTGGATATGGTTACTGGGTCTCTCTCATCTTTATATAACTTTGAATTGGATGATGATCCTAGGGAGGAGGAAGAAATTCTTTATTATGAGTGATGTTGGGATGTATTTTATATTTTGAGGAGGGCTGTTTTTTCCATGTATTAAACCATCTCCCCTTTTGTTTTGATTCCTTTTTTAGTAAAATGGGGCTAGAGTCCTTTGGGATCTAAGATTCTGCTAGTTTTGGTTATTATTATAATATATATATATATATATAAATATATCACAATATGGTTATTATTATTATCGTGTCATGATATATGTGTACATATGAGGTTAAATAAGTATGTAATATTGTTATATTATTATTATTATTATCATATGAAAATAATATTATGATGAATATAAAAGTAATATTATTAATATAAAATAATAAGATAAAATAAAAGGGAGGGGTGTGAAATGAAAAAAACAAGCAAAAACCTAAAGGGGTTTTGTGCAGGCCGATATAGTAAAGCAGGGAAGGTCAAACCACTAGTGTCCTCTCCCATATTTTTATTTTTATTCCTATATTCTAGTAAATATGTCCAAGTGTAATATGAATCATCAATATAGGGTATTCTTTGTAACAACCCAAGCTTCCACGGTACGCTTCTCTTTGAATAATATAGTAGCGTGTGTTGTACGCAACTTTGAGTTCTAACACACACCACAACCAATCAAACTAGCCATTATGAATAGTAATTCCCACTTTTTGAAATTTTATACATTTTATCTTTCAGAATGGAATTCATTTTTGGATTCGGAATATCGAAATTATCTTAGGGTGAATTTTTTGTATTTTTCTGAAAACATTCAATTTTTGATGAATAGTGAAAATTACTAAATTTTAATTAAAAACAACTTTTTTAATCGAAATAATTAATAGTGATAAATTATGAATTTGAGTGGTTTTAATGTATATTTAGAATATATTTTTACCATTTAACACAATTTTGGTCATTGGATGTAATTTAACATTTAAACCAGACATAAACAAGTGTCAATCTTTTGATAGTTATTATTTCATAAAAACACACTTTTTGTTTTGACAGCGGGAATTAATTTTAAATTAATTTTTGCCACTTCTATGTTTTGAATTTAGAAAAATTGATTCCATAATTAGAATTAGGAGGTCCAAATTGTTTAAATAGGTAACTTTTATTTTTAGAAATTTTGAATAATTACTTCGGTAAATATTTTATTTACCATGGTTAAAGGGTAAATCCGGTAAATAAGGGTAAAAAATAATGATATAATAATAATAAATTATACTAAAACGTGTAATAACCCTATTGGTTGGTACATGTGAGACCATGGGTATCTTTGGGTCGATTTGAGGACCCCATGGATCCACTTGTAAGTGATAATGACACTTTATATTAATTAAGTTAAAGTAAATACAAAAATGATATAAGCATATATCTTTTAGCAAAACAGTTTTTACGTTGGGTTATATATGTTATATTTTCAAATATTAATATTAATTATAAATCTAAAAATGTTTACTACATAATGGTATTTTATTTATAATATTTAGATATTGAATAATTAAATTTATTTATGACATAATAATGATGCGGTATTTTCCTTATTTATGAAAGAATCAAATAATTTGTATTATAAATGTTAAAATAAATATAATTTGAAAGTTTTGATTCCATAAAATAATTTTATTATTTAATATGACATTTTATGATTTCTTAAATTAACTTATTTTGAATTAATAAAGTTGTTAAAACTTTAACAAAAATCAATTATTAAATATTGTCAAAATTGACATAAATGAGTTTTTAAAACAAATATTATATTATTAATTGATATTATATTTATAAAAATATAAGGTTTGTAAAAAGGAATTATATAATGATATTTGTATCAATAATGGACCACTTGGGGGTTTCTTGGAAGTATATAGTAATTTTATTAACCATATAATATAAAAATAGAAAGTGACATGGTAAAAGTCAAACTATTTAACTTAGAGTTAAATATAAATTATAAGGTTAATATAGTGACCCAAACCTGTATAAAATCTATTGGATGAAATTATTTCTACCCATAACCACCTTAGACTTTTAATAATCCACTTTGGATCCATTAGAATCTGAATATGAATTTATTATAAATTAATATGTTTTTCCTAAAGTTCCCCTCCTCCCCCTAATAAAAGGAAACCAATTATAACCAATTATTCATACCTTCAATGCCTTTTGGTTCGGAAAACCTCTACCCAAATACCCCCTAAACTATCCTTCCTTAATCATAGAGGCCTTCCTTTAGTCATAAAGCTAGCCTAAGGATCACTTTTGATCAAATCAAAAGGAAGAACCCGAAGAAGAGGTAATGTTTTCACCACCCGTTTTCAAGTTCATTTCTTCTTCAACTTCTTATTTCTTTGTTATTTCAATTCTAAAATATTAAATCCATTATATTATATATACTTTGATGTTATTATGAATATGGTACAAACATATTCAGTATTCTATCCATCCTTTGAATGACATGTCACCATACATGCATACGTACGGCTTACCGTCTCCACGTCGTGGGGTAATTGTTATTCAAAACATTATTATTTGGATGGGTATGATAATGATGTGTAATTGATGTAAATAATTAATATAACATGATAATAATTCTGTATATATGATATACCATCCAATTATATATTATTTTAATATCAAAAGAATGATATTGTCGCTCCTGCGTACATACAGACAACCATCTCCATGAATGCAATGAGATTAATTCCCCATCGTATCCATGCAAGTCTAATTCTCATTTTATGATTAAAAATAATGTTTAAGGACTTGATATCATTATGTATATGAATAAGATACAACCTATCCATAATAAACACGACTTATGTAACAAAACATATAAAAGAAAACGAGTAAGTTAACACCTAAAATGATAATAATACTAAGATATTATTAAAAAATCAATGTTAAAAGATCATATATGATATCATATTAATGTATATTATTCTTCTATAATTTAAGAAAAATTATTTCACCATTATATATTAGGTTAACCTACCCTGAACCAAGGAAAATTACAAGGTAATGGGTTTTCATCTCACTCCTTATTCCCCTGAGATTCATGTCATATTGCCACTATTACCTTTTGTGTGGTGTATGTAATGCCCATAATTGTATTATTTTTGTAATAAAATTTAATTTATGTGTATTTGAATATTCATTGTATGATACTTATTTCATGGGTTGTATGTTTTGTAAGTTACCAAATTGGTAAGGGTTAATTCATCAATGTCATTATTATCCGAGATTGTTTATGTGTAAGTATTTACTGGGAAATTTTTATCATCCATGTCCATTTTTCATAAAAATGATTTCAAAATGAATATTTTAAAGATTTGTGAAAGGTACCCTTTATCAAGATCATAATTTTAAATGTTTTAAATATTTATCTTTCTAAATATTTTTAATTAATGTCCTTGTTTTCAAAATGATTTTGAGGATTTATTTATATGGAAATGAATGTTTTGAAATAATAATTCTTTTCAAAAGTTTAAAAGTGGTATGGAACACTTTGATTCAAAAATCTATTTTAAATTATTTCCTTTATAAATGTGTTACTTTTAAATGATTTTTACAAAAAGGATATTTCTCTCAAAAAGTTTTACTCATCATTTTCAACTATGTCAGCATCCTTTACAGGGTATTATTTTTGATTGAGGTTGATTTATTATAATACAATATTCTATATTGTATTGATTGAGTTATGATATGTTTGACTGTGGATGTTCTATTTTTATACCATTCATGGGTTATGGTTAAATTATTGACATTTTGTATTCTAGTTCTAATACGAATGTTTATGATATGTTTAAACTTTTTCATATGAGGAATGTATTGGATTTAGTAAGTGACAGGTGGAGCCCGCTATAACTCCCCAATGCATCGGTAGGTCTCATGAGACAACTAGATGTGGAATTGGTCGAGGCCCTTTCCAAATTTGATTTATGGTTTTGGCCGAGGCCTTAATAATTTTTAAACGTCTTGGCCGAGGCCTTGAAAAAATGTTTCAGAATGTCCGGCATTATACATTCCCTCATTATAAAAATAATATTGATGGTTCATGTGGTCATTCGACTAGTAGAATACCCATGATTATGTTTTATTATGGCATTATTTACTCATCTCATATTCCTGACATAAAATTATTCATGTTTATTGTTGGTAAAGGCATGTGGTTTCAATTATTCACCATGCTTACTATTTATGTTATCTTCCACTGTATTGCTTACCCTTACTGAGCATTTGAGCTCACCCCTTTCTATGTTTTATTTTCCCTAGGATTCCAAGATGTGTATTATTATTGATATGTAGGGTTAAGCTAAAGGGAATAATGGCATTCTCAAAGAACTATTATTTTGTATTGTATGTTAGAAAGTGTAATGTAATGTTTATGTATGCAATCTATTTTCCAAGACTTCTAAACTGATCGGTCTTTCGGGACTTGATTCCTTGTAATCATGCTAATGTATTAATATAATGCACCGACTCTAGGAATCTAGGGTCAGGGCGTTACAGTTGGTATCAGAGGAAGTTTAGCAATAACCTTGGAAGCTAGATTTAGATAAACTCTTATTAGATCACATAGACTTAAGATAGACTTTGAGGAGTAGTATAAAAGAAATTCCTAGAATTTTTGTAATGTAGAGATTTTGTGAGTTTTCTAAGCAAATACATCCCAGTCTAGATATGAGCAGGTAGAGGCGGCTCTGGAACAGATGTACCTAGGGGTAAAACCCAAAAACACTGCTTTGAGCTAGAATCGAATGGGAACTGGTGCACGACAATGGGACTTGCTTCACTCTTGGTTACGACACTACCGAAGGATATGATTAGGATAATTCTCATTTTCATTACAAACCATTATTAAGGGTTTATGAGTATATAATTTGTCAATGATTTTTTTTATGATTATGGATTATATCCATAAAATATTCAATCTACATTAGGTATTTTATAAGTTTGGAATTATTCATTGCAATTCATAAAGTGACCTAGTGTATGCCATTATATAGAAATGGCACCTAGTAGAAGGAATTTGAACTCCAGCAATACGTATGATCCAAATAGTAAGAAGGATCATATCTTTCATGGTATTAAGCCATCATTTAGAAGGGAAATAATCTCCCATGTATTCTAAACATATGAATAAATAATATTCTATGTTAATAAGATAAGTAAAGAATTCTCTGAGTCCTATGGCTTTGAAGGGAAGCAAGAGAAGAAAAGGATGGAAGAGAGAAAGATGGATAATGGGAAGAGGGAAAATAAGAATTTTCCCATATGTGATAACTGTGGGAAGAAACACCCTGGAACTTTCTTGAAGGGAATGAGAGTTTGTTATAAGTGTGGAGAAAAAGGACACCATGTACGTGACTACAAGGGTAAGAAAAAGGTTTCAAATGTACAATGATTCATCTGCAAGGAGTTGGGACACTACACAAACCAATTTCCAAATCATCAAAGTATGCCCCAAATGATGATATTGGATAATAATCAAGTTATGATACTACCACAGATGAGGAGGAATGATTAGAGTTCTTATGTTGTTATTAGAGAATTATTTCATTTGAGTGTTGTATCTACAATGTACTGGTTATAATAATTATGGAGTATACAAGGATTTTACTGTAGTACTATTTCATTAAGGACTTGAGATTGTGTGGAACCAAGAAAAGTGACTCAATAGCAGGTTAAATTTTTGGAAAATATATGGATGAGAGAAAGATAAACTATAATATGGTTCTGATACTGAGGTGGTGATTTTGGAATAATACATGATTGATTTGGATAAATTATTTTGGATATTCTTGTCTACAATGAAACTGATTAATGATTTTTATATTCCATCATTGTTGGAGTTTATAAAATTTTTTATAGAAGGAGTATATCCAATATTCTATAAGGAATAAGGGATCATGAATGTAATCAATAAGCTTTTATGGTAATTCGGGATGATGTAGTGTTTTAAAAGAATACATGATGAAGGTGTTCATATGTTATTAAGCGGAAGAAAGGATCTTCATTGTGATTACCTTCCTTATAAATTTTGGATAGTGATTTTGGACAGAAGTATTTTGGATAATTATAGTTTGAGATTATTTTTGGATTGCCATAAAAGGACAACCCGGAGGTCGGGTGGAAACCCGTCGCGTCCGGCAAGGCCGCGTGACTTGAACCTGCGAACGAATGGTGACAAGGGTGTATCACCTACCACTGGCCCACGTTATTCTTGGATTGAATATTGTAGTATTTTTTTTAAAAAAATCTGGTAGATGAATTATAAATTCATTTTTTTGAACCCTATACGAATAGGATAAATAGAATATTATTTTTATGTTCTATTATCTTTTAGAGTAAAAGATGAGTTTGTGGTAGAAATTAGTTAAAGGTTGGGACTCTACTTATCAAGTATATATTTTTCTTATTCTCTTATTATATGAAGAAATTAATTCTTATACTTTAGTGAAGGGATCTTAAAACCAAAATTGTGTTATCCTAAAACCATATGTTTTTTTATTCTATGGTATTTTAAATCATCATATATTGATGAATTTAAGGCCCACAATTTTACACTTGTTTGTGATTGATGACCTCAATAACCTCCTATAAATATTTATGTTTTTCCTCAAATCATATGTCTCTAATTTCCATCAATATTCTCCTAATCTAGATCATAATTTGGTGGTGACCCTTTCATTTCCCCTTTCCTCTTATTAAGACTAAATTTTATTAACCTAATTGCCGATGTGGGTTTTCCCAAAGGTATTTTATATTTTCAACCTTTTATTTTTAAAAAATAATTTCAAATTGTGAGGAAGAAATTTATTGAAGGGGGGAGAATGTAACACCCCAAGATTCCACGGTAATCTTCTCTTTGAATAATATAGTAGCATGTGTTGTACGCAACTTCGAGTTCTAACACACACCACAACCAATCAAACTAGCCGTTATGAATAGTAATACCCACTTATTGAAATTTTATACATTTTATCATTCAAAATGGACTTCATTTTTTATTCAGAATATTGAAATTATCTTAGGGTGATTTTTTGGTATTTTTCTGAAAACGTTCAATTTTTTGATGAATAGTGAAAATTATTAAATTTTCATTAAACACAATTTTTTTAATCGAAATAATTAATAGTGATAAATTATGAATTTTAGTGGTTTTAAAGTATATTTAGAATATATTTTTACCATTTAATATAATGTTGTTCATTGGATGTAATTTCACATTTAAACCAGACATAAACAAGTGTCAATCTTTTGATAGTTATTATTTCATAAAAACACACTTTTTGTTTTGACAGCGGGAATTAATTTTAAATTATTTTCTTCCACTTCTATGTTTATAATTTAGAAAAATGGATTCCATATTTAGAATAAGGAGGTACAAATTGTGTAAATGGGTAAATTTTATTTTTAGACATTTTGAAAAATTACTTCGGTAAATATTTTATTTACAATGGTTAAAGGGTAAATTCGGTAAATAAGGGTAAAAAATAATATTATAATAATAAATTACCCTAAAACGTGTCCTAACCATATTGGTTGATACATGTCTGACCATGTGAATCTTTGGGTCGATTTCGGGACCCCATAGATCCACTTGTAAGTGAGAATGCCACTATATTAATTAAGTTAAAGTAAATACAAAATTGACATTAGCATATATCTTTTTGAAAAACAATTTTTACATAAGGTTATATATGTTATATTTAAGACTATAAATATTAATTATAAATATAAGAATATTTACTACATAATGGAATTTTATTTATAAATTTTAGACATTGAATAATTAAGTTTATTTATGACACAATAATGATTCAGTATTTTCCTTATTAATGAAAGAATCAAATAATTAGTATTATAAATGTTAAAATAAATTTAATTTGAAATTTTTGATGCCATACACGAATTTTATTAGTTAATATGACATTTTAGAATTTTTTAAATGAATATATTTCTAATTAATAAAGTTTTTAAGATTTTAACAAAAATAAATTATTAAATACTGTCAAAATTGACATAAATGAGTTTTTAAAAAAAATATTATATTATTAATTGATATTCTATTACTAAAAATATAATGTTTGGCCAAAAGACTTATATAATGATAGGTGTATCATTAATGGACCACTTTGGGGTCTTATGGAATTATATAGTAAGTTTATTAACCATATAATATAAAAATACTAAGTGACATGGTAAATGCCAAACTATTTAACTAAGAGTTAAATATAAATGATAAAGTTAATATAGTGACCCAAACCTGTATAAAATATATTTTATGAAAGTATTTAGACCCATACCCACCTTAGACTTTGAATAATCCACTTTTGAGCCATTATAAACCGAATATTAATTTATTATAAATTAATACTTTAAGTTTTTCATAAAGAGCCCCTCCTCTACCTTATAAAAGGACACCACTTATAACCAATTATTCATACCTTAAAAGCCTTTTGGTTCATCAAAACTCTGAAAAAATACCCTCTAAACTATCCTACCTTAATCATAGATGCCTTAATTTAGTCATAAATCCAACCTAAGGATCCCTTTTGATCAAATCAAAAGGAAGAACCCGAAGAAGAGGTAATGTTTTCACCACCCTTTTTCAAGTTCCTTTCTTCTTCAACTTCTTCTTTCTTTGTTATTTCCATTATAAATTAATAACTCTATTATATTCTATATAATTTGATGTTATTATAAATATAGTACAACCATATTTAGTATTCTATCCATCCTTGGAATGACATGTCACCATACGTGCGTACGTACAGCTTACCGTCTCCACGTCGTGGTGTAATTGTTATTCAAAACATTATTATTTGGATGGGTATGATAATGATGTGTAATTTATTTAAATAATAAATATAACATGATAATTATTCTGTATATATGATATAACATCCAATTATATATTATTTTAATATCAAAAGAATGATATTGTCGCTCGTGCGTACGTATAGACTATTGTCTCCATGAACGCGATGAGATTCATTCCCCATCATATCCATGAAAGTATAATTATCATTTGATGATTAAAAATAATGTTTAAGGACTTGATATCATTATGTATATGAATAAGATAAAACATATCCATAAAAAACATGACTTATGTAACAAAATGTATAAAAGAAAATGCGTAAGTTAACACCCGAAACGACGATAATACTAAGATATTATTAACAAAGCAATGTTAAAAGATCATATATGATATCATATTAATTTATATGATTCTTATATAATTTAATAAAAATTATTTCACCATTATACAGGAGATTAACCTACTCTCAACCAAGGAAAAGTACAAGGTAAGGGGTTCTCATCTCACTCCTTATTCCCTTGAGATTCATGCCATATTGCCACTATTACCTCTTGTGTTGTGTATGTACTGCCCATAATTGTATTATTTGTGTAAAAAACTTTAATATATGTGTATATACATATTCATTGTACGATACTTCTTTCATGGGGTGTATGTTTTGTATGTTACCAAATTGGTAAGGGTTAATTTCTCAATCTCATTATTATCCGGGATTGTTTATGTGTAAGTATTTACTGGGACATTTTTATCATCCAAGTCCATTTTTCATAAAAATTATTTCAAAATGAATATTTTAAAGATTTGTGAAAGGTACTCTTTATCAAGATCAGAATTTTAAATGTTTTAAATATTTATCTTTCTAAATATTTTTAATTAATGTCCATGTTTTCAAAATGATTTTAAGGATTTATTTATATAGACATGAATGTTTTTAAATAATAATTCTTTTCAAAATTTTAAAAGTGGTATGGGAAAATTTGATTCAAAAATATATTTTAAATTATTTCCTTTATAAATGTGTGATTTTTAAATGATTTTTACAAAAAGGATATTTTCCTCAAAATGTTTTACTCATCATTTTCAACTATGTCTGCATCCTTTACTGGATATTATTTTTGATTGAAGTTGATTTATTATAATAAAATATTCCATATTGTATTTATTGAGTTATGGTATGTTTTACTGTGGATGTTCTATTTTTATACCATTCATGGTTTATGGTTAAAGTTTTGACATTTCGTATGCTAGTTCTAATACGAATGTTTATGATATGTTTAAACCTTTTCATATGAGGAATGTATTGGACTTAGTAAGTGATGGGAGGAGCATGCTATAGCTCCTCGATGCATCGATAGGTCTCATGAGACAAATAGATGTGAAATTGGCCGAGTCCCTTTCCCAATTTGATTTATGGTTTTGGCCGAGGCCTTAATCATTTTTAGACGTCTTGGTTGAGGCATTGAAAAAGTGTTTCAGAATGTATGACATTATACATTCCCTCATTATGGAAATAATATTGACGGTTCATGTGGTCATTCTACTAGTAGAATACCCATGATTATATTTTATTATGTCATTATTTACTCATCTCATATTCCTGCCATAAAATTATTCATGTTTGTTGTTGGTAAAGGCACACAGTTTCAATTATTCACCATGCTTAATATTTATGTTATCTTCCACAGTTTCAATTATTCACCATGATTAATATTTATGTTATCTTCCACTATATTGCTTACCCTTTCTGAGCATTTGAGCTCACCCCTTTCTATGTTTTATTTTTCCCAAGATTCCAAGAAGTGTATTATGATTGATATGCAGGGTTAATCTAAAAGGAAAAATGGCATTCTCAAAGTACTATTTTTTTTGTATTGTATGTTAGAAAGTGTAATGTAATATTCATGTATGCAATATATTTTCCAAGACAGCTAAACTGATTGGTCTTTTGAGACTTGATTCCTTGTAATCATGCCAATGTATTAAAATAATGCACCGACTCTGGGAATCTAGGGTCGGGGTGTTACATTCCTTTCCCTCTCCTTTGATTCCTATCAGTTGAATTAGGAAATCTAATTTTGATTTTTCCATAGAAAGGAAAAATAATTCTAAAATTTGTGCCCTTTATTATTTCAATCTAAACTAGAAAAAATAGAGTCTATTTCACTCTAATATTTGTTTGGAGGTGATTTACCTATGTTATGGACTTCCATACTGATTCCTAATAATTTAGTCAGTAATTTTATATTTTCTTTCCATTTAGTCAAATTAAGGGTTCTTTATGCAAGATAAATTTGGATGTTTTATTATTTTAATGTCCAATATGTATTTTCATGGTTTATTTGATGGTTTATTTAATTTTTAAGATTATTAAATTGTAAACTCCAATGAAATAAAATTGAATTGGATGTTGTTCTAAATTTAGTTATTCTTGGGAGATATTTGGAGGTCACTTTGTTGTATTAGTAGGTGGCCTCAACCCCCCCAATTCATTTTAACTAGTTTATATCTTAATAGTGTCTTCTAATGGATTTCAATGTCTTTATAAATTTTAAAATAATATTTTATAATTATAAATAGATGTTTTTTATGGATAATTTAATAATAAAACCTAATTTTTTCAAAGGGAATATTACAAAAAACATTATAAATTGTCTGATTTAATCAATTAAATTTTTTTCCCTTACCATGTTTACATATAAAGTATAATGGTTTGAAATCTTCGAAGTCACATGATTTCCATAATGTGAAATAAAAAAACTATCACGTTTTAAAGAATTTATGTGAGTTTCAAAATTATATTTGAGTTTTTTAATGATTTGGAATTATTTCTTGATTACTATACCAAAATTTAAAACTCTTTGAAAAAAATAAGTGGTAGTAAAAAGTGAAAAAATTACTATAAAATTTTACTTAAGGGTCTGTTTGGTTGAAAAAGCATTGTATATAGGTTTTTGAAGGTTACATAAAGCTTTATATGAGTTTAAGGTAGATTTATGTGTATGTTTAACTACTGGTTTCCTTATTAGTTATGATGTTTTCTTGTTTTTTAGTTATATTATGGGTAGTATTCCATGAATGAAAATACATTTTCTAGTATGGGATAAAAAAACATGTTTAAGCATTTTAATGATGAAATAAAATAATATAGGATTAAATGAATTGTGTTGCAGGTTATGTTGAGCTGAGTCCCACATTGGACTTTAGGTATCATACCATATTTATCATTTAATATAAGTAAACACCAAGTCCTCATTTAGAGAGGCATCTTGAGTATAGGGTTAGTGACTCCTCAATTTTAATATGGTATCAGATGAATTTCTCTAACCATAACCTTCCCTCTGCTCTCTTTTATCTTGTAGAAAATTTATGATATTTTCCCTCAGAGGGCGGCATCTCCTAGACAAAGGGAATAATTTTTATCCATCTACCCTGCTCTGTTGTTATCCCCTTGTCTTGACGCCTTCTTAGTATCCACAATAACCCTTGGTTCCCCCTCCTAATGTTACCACCCCTTATATATCAGTCGCGTATCCTTCCGTGATATCCCCCACCCCCTCTGGTCAACAAATCTCACCCAAACCCGATGACCCCTTTCCCTACAGCACCTTCATCTTTAGTTGCGGCAGGTCACTGACTAACCTAGCCTAGTGCTCCTCTAGCCACAACCCCTCCTGCTGCCTGACCATGACTTGAAAATCTCCACAGATATGCAATCCCCCCATGTCGTTTAGTCTACTTCATGAAAACCAACAGCCATGGTGGACCCTTCTTTAAGAGGGATCTCCCAGTGCCACTATTGCCACCACAACCACTGATGAATCATCTCTAACGTGACTCTCAAAAAATAAGTTGATGACCTTGTTGCACTATCCTAAGTAAAGGCACAAAACCCAGGCGATGATCCACCATCTGAACTTATTCAAGTCCATGTGCACCCCTTTATTACACTATTATGGTGCCTCTTTTCCCAAGTCTGTACAACCTCCAAAAAAGGGTTGGTACACAGGTCTACGACCTCTATGTTACCAAAATCAGGTGCTTATTCACCATTGTTCGAATCACTGTCAAGCTATCTAAATCAATGCCAAACTTATTCATTATTTCTCATATCATCATCGAGTTTTACATATCACCATCAAGATTATTCATCATTTCTCAGATCACCGTCGTGATGTCCAGATCACTGCTAGACTTATTCATCAATACTCAGATCACCATAGACTTGTTCAGATCACTGTTAAGCTTATTAATCATATCTCATATCACCTTCAGGATTATTAATCAATGCTCATATTACTAAAAATCTATCCAAGACAATGTCTAACTTCTTATTCACTACCTGGATCTCTGTCAGGATTCTTCACCATTTATCGAATTACTGTAAAGTTGTTTGGGATCACCATTGGACTTATTCATTACTCCCCAAATCTTCATTGGGCCCCTTCAACATAATATGAATCTCCATTAGGCTATCTAAACCACCATCGGTCTTATTTGATGTAGTGTTTTGATGGTTTTTTCTGCTATTAGTTTTATGAATTTGTATTGCAAGTTGGTCATGTCCATCTTGAGTGGGTGTGTTAGGGATGATTATTTTTGTTTTATTATATATCCAAGCTAGGTAGACATAGTTTTATGGGGTGTGTTATAGGTTTAGTTTAGTTGAGTACCACACTATACTTTAAGAATCATTCCATCTTTATCATTCAATATAAATAAACACCAAGACCCCCCCTAGAGAGACATATTGAGTATTGGGTTACTGACTCATCCATTTTAATAGATTGGATTGTTAAATGACAAAGAGAGTGAGGCCTAATAACCAAGATGCCTCTCTAGGGGAGGGGTCAAGGTTATTTTATAATGAATAATAAAGACCAAAAGTCTGAAGTGGGATAACAAATCTAACAATCACCCTCAAGAATGGTCTACCTATCTTAGACACATAATTAAATAAAAAAACCAATAAAAAACAAAGAAAAGACACTGTTAGTACTCTCCCTCAAGCTGGACATACCCAGCTTAATGAAAAAATAAGACAAATAGAACAAAAGATAAACCACCATGGTTGTTTCTCCCCATTAACTAGTTGATAGATGATGTCGCTGAAAAAGTTTTACAGCCAACAAACAATGACCATCATGAAGAACTAACAAGAATAGCCGGAATGAGGATGCATCCGATGTCGGGGCCCATTGAAGGAGTGTTGGGAATTCCAAAGAGGCGGGGCCAAATGATGGAGTGCTGGGAAAGCCATATAGTTTGGGTCAGAAGATGGAGTTTCGGGAAAGCCACATAGGTGGGGCCGGATGATGGAGCGTCAAGAAAGCTGGGGAGGAGTGGGTCATTGCTAGCGAGCTATGTCTGGTGGGGGAGACTCGGTCAGTGTGCATAGGGTCATCATAGAGGGCTGAAAAGAGGGAGAATGATGCATCCATAGGCAGGGATGGTGGGTAGGGAAGGAAGCACTCCAGATCTTGATGGTTTGGTGAGGAAGGGAGTTGGTTTCTAGAGGAAGGGACGCCGCTGATCGAGTCGTCAGGCTAGAGTAGTGGGAAGAGGGAAGACACATCTCACATGGGGTTCCTTCATATGGTTATAAACCTTCTTGGGTATTAGTTTCATACATATTTAGATTGAGCGAGGACATAGGGCGATGCACATGAGGCACTCACGTTGGGGCTCATCTAGTAGGGAGGACCAGCAGAGGATCCATCATAAGGAAGGAATACCATTGTAGATGGCCTTGCCCATGAGGTATATGGGAGGAATAATATGTTGTAGAGGGACATCAGTATGGAAGACGACATTACTGTTGAGGTTCATCGTGCACAGGATATACGGGCTACCGGACAAGAGGAGAGTGCTTTGGAGAAGATTTCTCATGATAAGGGAAATGAGAGGGGATTTAATCGTGGAAGGGAATCATTCTATAAGGAGGGGATTCATAAAAAGACAGAGGTTTCATCCATAAGAGGCATTGGCGATGGGATGCATCAGAGGAGATGGAGGGGCGATGATTGATTTAAGTCTTGGTGGCCATGCCCCCTCCCATTGGGGGAAATATGTAGGTCCTATGAGAAAAAAAGGATGAGATGGCTAGGGTAAAACCTCATTTTATACCATATAAATGATAAAAAGGGTGAATCTAATATATAAGGTTCCTCTCTAAGGGAGTACTTGAGGTTATTTTATAATGAATAATAAATACCACATAAGGCCACAAGTATAATGTGGGATGAATACTCCAACATGGATAAATGGTGAAAGTGGTTCTGAAATGATTGATAGACAATGTTTTACATATTCAATGAAATGGAATTCTATCTCAAGGATGAAATTAAATTTTTAAATCTTATGATTTAAAAGAAGTTTCATAAATCAATTATTCCTAAATGTACTTGAGTAAAATGATTTATTTACTTGATAAGGGATTAATTATGTTAATATGGTCTTTTTTAGGTGATAAGTGTTATTTTGTGGTTATGTGATTATATAAGAATTTTACTTGTGTTTATTTTTTTTAATATAATATGGTGAAGGTGGTAATTCTCTATGAGATAGATATGTTGTTTGTATTGTCATGAGTTTCTCTTGTTGGTACTAAAAATATTTAAAGTTCCACCAATGAATTATGTTATTGTTCTTGTTGGTTATATTAATTATTGTATTACATATGTTATAACATATTTAGTAGATGATAAAAATATTATAGTGATGGAATAATGGTTGTGCGTGGGTACCTCAGTGACCCTAGGCATGGGCACTACAATTTCCCATTATGTTATTTATATTTGTAGATACTGGGACAACCATGATATTCCTAGACTTATATATACATATATAGGGGCGTGACCATAGTGTGATGGTATGGGATATATCATTCCCTATTATTCAATTTATATATGAAATGAGTTTCTATCTAGGATGACCCATGCCATGCCATAGCCTTTGTTTAAGGAATAGGGTTTTCCTTAGTGGAAAAATTATTCTATGGTGTATAGAATATTCCTTGCTAGGTCTATTATGTATATGATATTGCATGGTAGATAGTATATTTTATAATTGAATGGGTTTATACTACAATTCATTATGATCATGGCTTGAGGTAGGAATGGATCCTCCTAGTGGCATGAGAGTTAATCATTATTAGTATTATGGATGTTTGGTTTTCTAAGTTATTTGTTTTTATCCTATTTTTTAGTTATTTGTGAAACTAATTATTTAAAAATACAGAAATGTGGACACTTTATTAGGCAGACTCAACTATCCTCATGTGAAAGTTGAGACATTTGGTGTTCCCCATTGGGTCATTGTACTCACACCCTGTATGTGAATTTCTATGTACATACTACTTTTTTTAATATATCAAATATTATTATTGATTAATATCTAAAAAGAGAGTCTAGACCGACACCCCTGGGCTAGGAAGGAGGAGATCACAGAGGCCTATAATACTAGATTCCAAGATAATCATTTTCAACAAAAATGAAACCGTCCTTGGGAAAGGACCCCACTCCATAAAAAATATAAAAATAATCAGGAGATGAATCTCTGGATGTAAGAAAGTCGGCATCTTTGTTCCCCTCATGCCACTTGTGTTTAATGATCATATCACCATTGATGAATTGATTTCACCAACAAACCAGGTAGGTGATGACCCACAGAGTGGGAATTATCCCAAAAAGAGAATCAAAGATCAACTTAGAGTCCATCTCTAATGCAGCCAGCCTAATGTTTTTCTCATCACACAACTCCAACCCAGCAAGCATTGTCTTCACCTCGGTTAGAAGAGAGTCCCTCCTACCAAAAGCAGCAGTTAAGGAAACAATAATAGAACCTCTGGAGTCACGTACAAGACCCCCACCCCGCATCACACCCGAGATACAGGAGCCATCCGTGTTGAGCTTTAGCCCCCTATTGCATGGGGACCAGTAGATCCACCAACCAAGAGAGGAGGGGACCGAAGTAGGTGCACCAACAAACCAGAATAAATTGAGGGAACTTAAAGAAGGATAAAATTTCTAGTTTTTTACCTCACCAATAAGCTCCTCCAAAAATATTTTTGTTCTGAAGGAAATGGTGGTCTATGAGCTAAACCTTCCCTCAATGCATGCCTTTTTTCCTTGAAACCCATAAATACCAACAGTCAGCGGCAAGGATACAACCTCACACTCTCATTCCATAGGACTTATCCCTTATACCTTGGAAGTAGAGCCCCAGAAAATTATCACCATAATTCTCCTACAAAGCCATGCTAGTGAATCCACCAAAGTAACTCCACAACCATTGAGCCCACTACCCCTTGAAGAATAGGTTATGGATGGACTCTCCTTCATGCAAGCTACAACAAAAACATCTTGATACTAGGTGCACTCCATAGCGCTGGACATTATCATCAATGGGGATGGAATTGTTTCAAATCTACCACACAAGGAAATTAAGATTTGATGGGATGTCCTTTCCCCACAACTTTTCGTACTATCCATCATGCCCCACCGTAGAATGCACCGACCTTCAATAATCTTTAACATAGAAGGACCTAGAGGACGCACCAGTGAAGACATAGAGATCAAGCTATGTCAAAAGATTTATTAAGTCAAATACCTCCCACTAATCCCTATCTAGAACGTTTTTGATGAACATGGGGTATAGGCAGGCTTCACTGGCGGGAATGCTCTGAGTAGGAAAACCAATGAACCTGAGCTTCACCCCTCTCCAGTTGTGAAACAAGAATATGATATCCCCCTGACCCATAATCCATCACACTTTTCCCTCGATCTTAGAAAGAAATTGACACACAACATGCCATAGAGGTAAAACCCTACCGTTCAAGGGAGCATAAGAGGACCCGTACTTCCTAGTCGTGAAATTCCCTCAAATGGACCTACCTTCCAGACACTCCCAATCCAGTTTAGCATGCATACCCTTCATTGACTCTAAGATACTTTAGATTCCCACTCCGCCCACTCTTATGGTATTTTCCAATTTACCCCAAGACACTGAGTGATGCTTACCTTCAGATTGAGCATTCCAAATGTAAGCAGACAACAATCGCTCTAGATTCCAAAAAACCAGCCTTGTTAACCCTACTAACAGAGAGTACATGCATCAAAGAAGAGGAATGTATGCCATTAATCAACGTAATACTTCCCCTGAAGGACATGAAATGGATCTTCCAATTGAAAATACGGAAAGTCATCTTCTCAACCACCTTATCAAAGTGGTACACTTGAATGAAACCCAAGGGGATGGGGACGCCTAAGTACTCCTTGGGTAGGGTTCTCTTACTAATGACTAGAGTAATTTCCATAAACCTCATTCTTCTCTCCATACACTGATTTGAAATCAAGAGGCTACTCTTATCCCGGTTCACACACTGCCCACTCTAGTGATGGTATATTTTAATGATATCATTGATCCCCTGGATGGTACATTGGCCTCCATTTAGAAAAATAATTGTGTTGTATATGTACATGAGATGAGTAAGGACTTGGAATCCGTTTTAACAACAAAATGGGGAGATCCTGTTCTCACTAATACTCTTCTTAATATACCTAATGAAGATATCCTCAACCAAGAGAAACAAAGTATGGGACAAAGGATCTCCCTGACGAAGGCCCGTCATTGACTTGAAGAAATCATAGTTCTTTCCCATAAACAAGATGGATAGACATGGGGGGAAAAACAAAGAAATGGTATGTCCACTTCCGAAACTGATAAACCCATGAAATCGAGATCCTTGATAAGAAACGACCACTAAATCCCGTCAAACACCTTATCCATGTCCTGTTTGATGACAATGTTTGAGCCTTGCACCTTCTAGTTGAAATCACAAATCATCTCTTGCGCTAGGCCAATTACACCCTAAATGGTATGACCCTTGATGAAGGCATGCTGTTCTTCAGAGATCCAGATGCTAAGATGAGAAGACATCCGTCTTTTAATAACCTTAGGCAAAACCTTGTACACAAAATTAAACATGCCGATGAGCCTATAGTGATTCATAGATAACGGATATTTCCATTTCAGGATAAGGACCAAAGAAGAAGAACTTGCCACACGAGGAATACTCCCACCTATGAAGAAGTCCGGAATCACTTGCACAATAGAGTCCTTAACCAAATCCCAAGAAGCCACAAAAAAGGACCCTGGAAAACCATTCGGACCTAGCTCACTACTGGGCTAAGAGCAATTGATACCACATGAATCTCACGTTCATCTAGGACTAAGGTCAAACTCATTCTATCCTTCTCGGTCCACACATAGGGAATTGCATAAAATAACATTAGATGGCCTCCCAGATAACCATTTAACATATTATGATTTGGTTCAGCCAGAAGAGATCTAAAAAAACTTTCAGTAAGGCCCCCAACCTCATCCTGATCATTAGAAAAGGATCCTTCCTAGTGGAGTATGTTGGGCCTAAGGATCTTGTGTCTTTCTTTGATAAATGCTTGAAAGTAGGCTGTGTTTCTGTCCCCATCTTGTAGTCATCTCACTCTAGAATGATCACGTGAAAGTCACTCTGGCTCAAGTAGACACACTTCTAAATATCTCTTTGTAGATATCAGATGGTTAAATACCTCTTTATCCTAAGCCTCCTCAAGTTTTGTATCCAGCTTCTCGACCTCGAAATTGAGAGATTCCAGGTCAAAAAACCATGAGGGCATATTCCTTCTCCAGAACAGAAGATCACCATGAAGTCACCTCAGCCTGTTATGAATACAAATACACAGTTCACTTTAAACCGCAATGGCCAAGACTCTTCTACAGTTTGAAGAAAACCAGGATAAGAAATCCAACCTCGTGAAAAAATAAAGTGTTTTTATCTGCTGTGAAAAGAAGACAGGTCCACATGGAGTGGAGAATGATCTGAAAGGGAGTGAGGGAGATTCACCAATTTTGTATCCTAGAATGTATAAATAAAATGAAGGTTAGAAAGACAATGATCTAGCCTGCACCGAGTGTGGTCCTCGCCCTTATGATTTTTACACCAAGTGTATTGGTATCCTCTGAAACCCAACTCAAGAAGGCCTTTTTGAGACACCAAAATAAGAGAAATCAGCTCTAGATTTTCATAGAAAAGGTTCCCCTCCCTTCTTCTCAGAGGGGTCTAACAAAGTGTTAAAATATCCTACCAAAAACCATGGCTGATTCCTGGGATCGAAAGACATCAGGTCATCCATAAAGCCTCCCTAGCCTTCATGTCACACATTGCATATAAAAAAGTCACCAACAAGTAATTTCCCCCCATATTCACCTCCTTAGTGATAAACAGGTTAGAAGAAGCCACCAAAGAAACTGAAACCTTTGAAGACCTGAAAATCCAAATGTGTTGATTTAGTGGGCCAGCATGCATGAAATTAATTACACGGACAAACTCATCTAGTTTAAAGGAAGACTAATTCAGCTCCAACACCACTACCATCGAGAATTCTTATCATATGGTCATATGCACCCAAAAAATAACTCACTACATCACCAATTGAGCAGATAAAGGAAACATTCTGAAAGAGAAAAGGGAGGCCCAGAAGCTTGAACCACACCACCACCTGTGAGGAGTCCCGACTGGAATGATCCCCAAGAAACCACTGAGACATATTAAACCGCCAGTTTCCACATGAGTGGGAGGGAGAATACCACACATCAACAAATTCCTCCCTCGAGGTGAGAACCACAATGAAGGATCTTCTGTTGAGAGCTGAAATCCTCGTCGAACCCAAAAACCTCCAAGAAGACACCACTTGCTGAAAAAAAGGAAATGGGGACTGATTCAGACCAAAGTGAGCCACTAAAGTCCATTGATTAAGCTTCACAACCGAATCGAATGCCTCCATAGGGAAGGACAATGATGGGAAGCCATCCACCAGCTTAGAGAAAACTGGACCTAGCTGAACCTCCAGGAATAAAGTAATGATACCAGACTGAGAAGGAACTGGCCAGAGGAGAATATCCTTAAGAGAATTAGGGAATATTTTCTAGGTAAATGGCTCTATTATTTTGATTTTGTATGGAATAGGTTTCATTTAGACACATTTTATGTTCTGACTGTATATCTCTAGACTTTTGGGAAGTATTTTTATTAATGTTGAAGTAGTTATTTTTATATCATTAAACAAATATACTAGGTACCCCTGATTTACATGTAATTAACTCTCTATAGTGAAGATGGATTATTTTAAATTTTCAAAACATCCAATTTTTGGAATGATCATGCTATATGTGTATTCTATATTAGTAAATAGTTCCACAATGATAAACTAATACCCATGGTGCTAGTCTTCAAACCCTAGATATTAGGGAATGTTCTTCGGTGTGTGATGATCTGGTTTGAGTCAATGGAAGGCTCAGGCCAAGTCATTACATTATTGTTCTCTATAAAATAGATAGTTCCAAAAAGAATTTTTATTATTTTAATTGTTGAAAAATATTAAAAATTATCACAATTTAGAAAATCATAGTGCAAGGATATTTATTACACCATAATGCATAAGTCTCCCACTATCTTTACTCCACCTAGGGGTGTAAATCCGGTTAGATGGATCGAAATCCCACTCGACCCTGGAAACGCGGGATAATCCGAGGCCCATGGCCCAGGCCTAACAAACATGACCCAAAGAATCATTTGGCTTAAAGAATCAGGATGTCCTGAAGCCCAAATCAGGCCCAATCAGATCATCCTAGGTCCATGCCCCGACTTAGCAGACCTGACCTCAAAAAATCAAGCCGGCTTGAGGTTGAGCCTAGGCTGAGTGAGTCAATCTGACCATACATAAATAGTGCCTTCTGATTTGAATTTTTTTGGGTTAAGACCATCCAAATCGTTCTTAGACCGGGTTGTTTTTACACCCTTAACTCCACCGACCTCCTTTATTCGTTCATTTTAACAAAATTTCTTTTCATATCATGGTAAAGTGATGTTGC
This sequence comes from Viscum album, assembly GCA_963277665.1. NCBI lineage: Eukaryota > Viridiplantae > Streptophyta > Magnoliopsida > Santalales > Viscaceae > Viscum > Viscum album. The sequence goes on from OY728166.1 coordinate 309,356,119, forward strand.
ATTATAATCTTCACACCACATTAGCTCAGTATTTACTTTAAATCTATAAAAAACATGGTGAAATCTTCCACGTCTATGTCCATTCTACCCTTTCAGTTTCTACATAACCTTTATTCTTAATTCATTATTCAGAACAAATTCTCAACTCTCGTCATATATTAGTGGTACAATGTAATAGGGAAACATCATTGTGTAATTTACACCTTATCATTTCCTCCCAAAATTTTGATCATCCATGAACATTACAACATAAAAATTAGAGATTCCATAATGATAACATTTAAATTTACATCTTTAATGTCTACTAAGAAAACATGTTGTAATATAAACGACTCTTGTGTTATTTTTACCTTTTTTCCTTAAAATTCTCTAATCTCTTTCAAATTCTTTCAAAATTTCAATTATACCCAAAATCATAAAAAATAAATAAGAGTTACATAGTATTATAACCAACTAAAAAAATATTGATTAAAATGTATTCAAATTTGTTATCAAATTCTTCTATACATGATATTTCACTTCTCATAACGAAAAATCTCAACTTCAAATCAAAAGGGAAACATACTTTAATAGGGAAAACTGATAATTCATCAAGCTAAAAAACAATCATAACTAGAAATTTCACAAGAACAAAATTCATTCAATAATGAGTGCTTAATAATGCCTCCTATAGGAGTCAAATTCATATTTCCTCTTCTCTTCCACTCACATCACTCAACCTTTTATTAGTATTCATGAAACATATGATATACCGTATCAAAATTTTCATTCTCTTACCACATAAGATCATGTAATTATTATTATACTCAATATTGAGTACTTTGACTCTATCCATAGGATTATAATACATTAAAATTTCAACTTTAGAAATCAAAACATGTTAATCAAGTGGACTTTTGAAAATGTTTCTTTGATGTTAATGGTTGGTGGTTAATGATGTAAAAATTAAAGTCTAAAAGAAAAGTTTCAACCCCTAAGTATAATGCATGATTTTCAATCAAGCTTAATGATAATATCATACCATTATTTTAAGTAAAATAATTATATACCTATTGAACCCCAGATGTTGATGTTGTATTTTTTATTAATAATTATCTCAATTGTGATGATTGTTGTGTTGATCTTCAAAATAACTGAAGACAAGTGTTTATGGATAAAGGAGAACCATCAATAACATTTTTGAGAAGTGATTCAGAAGGCCTTGAAGTCAACTAAGGAAGTGTTGAAGCCATTGAAGAATTATGTAGATTCCCATTAGGGACTTCTAGCACATATATAGATCCACATAGCTAAATTTCTAGTGTAGCAGATTTTTTTTGCGTATGCGAATTCAAAACTCACATAAGCGTTTAGGCTAAAAAAAGGGAATTATGTGACCACTACCACAAAACAGGGCATGGGAAGCGCCTCATTTAATCATCACTAAAAAGAAAGCGCTAATAGGGGGCTTTATCAGTGCTAGCTAAAAGTACTAATAAATGTACCCTTTATCATCTCTAAAAAAACACTTCTAAATGTGTACCCTTTGATCAATGCTTTTCTTAGCATTGATAAAGGGTACATTTTTTTGTGATATTTTTAGCACTGATAAATTTTTTAAATAATAATTTATTTTAATTTATTTTATTTATATTAAAAAATAATATTTATTTGGATACATTAAATAAAAAACTCATGTTTATAATTAATATATATTTTTTAATAATTAATATATATATATATATATAATGTTTTTGAAAAAGTATATCTGTGATTATAATTATATATATATATATATATATTCAAATAACTATAAGATTATAATAAATTTCATTAAATAAAAAATATATTTATTTGATTTATTATATTTATATTTATTAGATTTATTAGATTAATTAATTAGATTTATTAAATTTATTAGATGTATTAGATTCATTATATTTAATATATTTATTATATTTATTATATTTGTTATATTTAATATATTTAATATATTTATTTTATCTATAATTAATATATATATATATATGTACCTTTTAAATATATATATATATATATATTATAATTATTAAATATATGTGTGTTTCCAATGAATTGTTCAATAAATATATTGATCATGGGTGCATATATGTTAGGTATCATCATGAATGTTCATTTATACATTACACACTTCTTATTATTCATGTTGTCCACTGATGACTCTTTTTTTATTATGTATATTTTACTAGGCATATTATTAATCCATGTTACTGATATATACTATTATGTTCAAAAAAATTCTTATAAAATTACATTAAATATATTTAAATAATAAATATAATTATTATATTTATAATTATTATATTTTAATTATATATAAATACTTTTAAAATATATTAAATTGTAATTATAATTTAAACTATATATATGTGTGTAAATTATTATAAAATTACAATAAATACATATATTATAATTCTATAAATACATATATATAGATAAATATATTTATAATTATATAAAAATATTTTTAAAAATATTTATTTACAGTTATAATTATACCTTTTAATAAATGTACATATGTAAATAATTATAAAATTATAATAAATATATTTATTATTCAACTTATAAAGTTATAAATATATAATTAAATGTATATATTTATAAATATATACAAATAATTATAATTACAATTCCTAAATAAATAATGAAATATTTAAATAATTAAAAGTTTATAATAAATATATTATATATATATATATATATTTATATACAAATATTTATAAAAAATAGAAATAGTTATAAAAATAATTCTAAGTAAATGAAGATATATTTAAATAATTAAAAAATTATAATTAAAAAATTAATTATATATATTTATAAAATTATAAATATATTTTTCATAATTTTATAATTATATATATATATATATATAATGGATCGGGTTTTTGGTGTCCATTATTTGGTAAAAATCTAATATTTGAGGTGTTCTGGGTGGCCTGGAAGGCCATCCCAGCTTCTTGGTGACTCCTAGCGGTAGCCTCGGCCTAGCGGTAGCCTCGGCCTACTGGTAGACCTAGCATACCAGTGACCTTGGAGTACCGGTAGCCCTCGGCTACCGGTAGCTCTCGGCAACCGGTAGCTCTCGGCTACCGGTATCTCTTGGATACCGGTAGCTATCAGCTAACAGTAACTCTAGGCTACCGGTAGCTCTCAACTACAGGTAGCTGTCACCAACTGGTATCTCACAGCTACTGGTAGCTGTTGCCAACCGGTAGCTCCCAGTTACCAGAAGCTGTTGCCTACCCCCACGAGTTTTCTAGTAGCTCCTCCTTTTTGCGCTAATTGGATTTTAAACCATGTTTTGACCCCTTTAAGCCTGTTTTTATTCCCATTAATGCCCGTTTAAATTGAATGATTGGTGAGGTGTGCATCTGTTTTAACCGTCATGAAGAGCGGGGACCTTTTATGTTACGTGTGGGGTGGCCCAACCGCGTGGTCAACCCACAATCCTGTTTCTACCATTGTTCTTAGTTTTTTTCTCCATATTGTAACCATCCAGGGGATGCTATATATCAGTCTTTATAACCTAAAGTCTTCCCTTTCTCCCTGAGTTTCTTTTCTATCACCCTGCGCTCGGAGTACCCTTCCTCCCGACAAGCCGTACCCCTGTTGCGAAGTTTTCCTTTCACGTTCCATGGAGTTCCTGCCACTTCTGTTTTACAGTTTCCACTCGAGGAACATCGATCCTTGATCTGTCAGGTAGGGATTTTTCTCCATTGCCTCTCCTTTCTGTGTATCATGTGGGGTGGGTTTGATTTTTCCCCTGTGGAAATTGATGAAACCAAACTTAACGAAGATAATGAACTGATCTTTAAAGAATGAAAGTGGGGGTGTGATCGATGACCAGCTATGCTCTTTTATTTTTTATATCTATTTTGAATTATACGGGCCTATTCTCATTGAAAATCATGGACATTGGTGGTATTTCTCTATGCACTAATGAACCTCAGTGTTTTTGGATATTTAAATAAATGTAACATGGAATTGGATAATTACATCTACTTGGTTAAATAAATTGAAAGCACCCAGACCAACCATTTTCTGTGACAACCCCAGTTAAAGAACAGTGGAATTGAAACTATGGAATGTGTTAAATATTTTGAATATGAAAATACCTTCATGGGTCTGCCTTGTGTTGGTGGTAGCAGTCTGGTCGTTTCTTTCACAGGCCGATTGATGGGTCGATGCGGGTGGGGATGGGAACCCCTATTGTTATACTTTCGCTGGTTGTGAATTTGAGGCTATGTGATTACTCTGCTTATATCACGAATTGGGGTGGGATCCTCTGTTGTTGAGAAACCATTAACTCTTGGATTTTGGGAACATGGGGTTGTATCTTGGGGTTTTCTTTGGTTCTATTACTTCGAGGGATCTCTCTTATCCCTTTGTTGTTGTGGCTTTGCTAGAGAACCGGGTGTGAATGCTTAAATTGTTGTTGGCTGTAACTTTTTCCCTTAGTTTGTGCTTATGATTCCAGTTGCCCAATAGTGCACAACTTTATTTAAATGGGATTACTTGAACATGGAAGCAAGAATAGCTTAAATGGGAATTGGTTCTAGGGGGTGAGTTGTGACTTGGCTGTGAGTAGTGTGCTTCCTATGAATAGGGGCGAGTGTGCTTGTATTTGGATTGGATTTGGAAACCCTAGGTTGGGTTGAGTGTTTGTTACTTATAAATATATTTTGTAGTTCTTATGTTTCTTATTCGCGCCCCACCCAAGTTGAGCACTTAGTGCTGAACACCCCCATTTCACGGGGGAGGGTGTTTTTCCTAACACTTCTATTAGTGGCTAGTTATTAGCTCCCTTCTTCTCCCTTTCCTAGATAGCCCAAGTATGTTCAGGCAGGATGTGATGGCCTCAGGTCCATTATTAGCCCAAGAATCTTCAGGCGGGGTGGTTGCGGTGGTTGGCCCAGGTGTTTATGGGCAAGTTGTTTCCCAAGTATCTTCGGGATGAGGCCTAGGTGTCTTTGGGCGTGGAAGTGGTTGTTCTGTCCTAGGTGTTTGCGAGCATGGTTACGTGAGATTGTTGTAGACCAGGTGTCTGCGAGCGGGATAACGGTTGTGGGCCAGGTGTTTGCGGGCGGGATGTGTGGTTGTTCCATAGGTGTCTGAGGGAGGGTGTGGAAGTGGGACGGCGGTGATAATGGAGGGATTGGTTCGATGTGTAGGATGTCTTCAATAACCAGTGGGAAAGCTGCACAAGGTACCCAAATATCGATGTTCTATTACTATACTTTACTTGACTTGCGTTATTTGGGGAGTGTGCCTTGGTGAGGCTAGGGTGGATAGTTTACCTTGTTAGGTGTTTGGTTATCTCTGTTTCTATAGGGCATTAGAATGTCTCCTAACTTGTGAATGAGAGTCTTTGGTTTTCCCTACTGAGTGTACTTATATGCTCACCCTACGTATATAAAACTACTTTCAGGTTTCCAGGATGACTTTAGGGATCATCCGGGGCCGTACTAGCGTGGAACTTTGGGGAAATTACTGTTTTTGTTTTCCTTTTCTTGGTATCTTGTCACCTTTGGAGTTTTGTGACTTGTATCTTTTACCTTTGAACATGCATATGGGAATGGTTTACTTTAAGCCGTACTTGCACTTTCAGTTTTGGTGTTGTGGGATTCACTATCTTATCTCCCGATCCTATTAAAAGAAAAAGGGTAATTGATAGAGCGCTGTCATGGGCGCCCTCAAATGACTAGTGTGATTTTGGGGTACTTAGGTGTAGCAGAGTGGCTGACCAAGGTCGTCTCTCAAAGGAGGAAGTGAATTAACACAACTTTTCAGAGGTATTCTAGAAACAAAATAAAAGGGAATAAAAACACTACTTGAAAGTATGGGGGTGGTTGTTTATAGTTTATAAATTTAGAAGAAGTTTTCTGGAAGAAGATTGCATTTTTTTTTGTTTTTAATTTTGAAATGAAGTTTCGATTAGAATGACACAACAAGAAGATGTTTTTTTAGAAATCTATTTTAAAAGGCGTAATTGATCTAACTCTACCTCTTCAATCATTTATTAATCATTATCATTTAAATTAATATTTACTTAATTATGATCCCTTAATTTGTTAAATCCCGGACCCTACGAGAATTAACTTTACCACGGAGATGAAGTGAATTTAACCTTAGGCTAACTTCAGAACATGCAATCACAACACCCTGTTTTGATTGATGTTATAAGATTAGCTTTTGGTAAGTGGTAAATTAAGGCACACAACCACTCTGGAAATGAGGATTAATTGAGTTTATGGATTATATTTGAACTCTACAAATTGATCCCGTGTGGTTTTGAATTACCAGTTAAGGTTGCGCTCTCACAGTTCACACAATTCCCGACCTCGCGTGTTTTGTGTTAACTATTAAATTGCTTGCTTAGTTTCATTTAAATTAAAAACTCAATTAATGGATCATGTTTAGTGAATTACAGTAGATCATTGATTCAAAATAAATTAATGAAGAAGTTGAGAGGTCGACCAATTACTAAAAAGAACTACTCTTCCATGGGCGGTGTAGTCATCGTGGAGACGATTTGCATAAGCAATGGATTGAAAGGGTATAACCCAATCTTGTCTCCACTCTTGATTCCAACCCAATTAAGAAGATTAATAGAATAAGAAGAGGGATGAACACAGAAGATTATTTGAAGAAAAATTCAAGAAACAGACATGAAAGAAAAGAAATACAAAGAAGAGGTGGGAGAGGAGAGCCTTTTTGGAAGAGAGGTTTTCACAAATTCTTACTTCTTCCAAGAGTTGTAAGGGGCTCCCAAGAGACACCCTTTCGGCCACACCTTCCAAAAGCCTCGACCAGCCCTCTCAACGAGTTAAAACCCCCTTTAAATAGAGTTTGTGAGGGCTAGGGATACATAACCTTTTAAGTGTGAAATGAAAAACTCGGCCAAATATTTTATTCCAAGTTGAACCGCCTAGTTGACCTCCAAAACACATGAATTGACCAGCCTTCAAGAAGGATGATTGGTGCCAAATCATGTCCCGAGATTTCCTCAAAAGTTGGGCTCAATCCAAGCCCGGATGAAGAAGATATGGCCCAAATACAGAACCCATGTCCATTCTGCCGAGTCCATCCCACCATTGGATTAATGTCCCATTTACTCCATCCGAATTCCCTTTTTAGCTCTAGTGTCCTGAATGAAAGTTGTAGAAACTTAAGTTCGGAACACTATTACAAAATTTAAAATTAAAATAATAAATATAAAAATATTTATCTTTGAAATACTACAATGCACTATAAAGGGTAAAACTGGAATTTTCACCAAATTTTCAAATGAATAATCAAATCCCAAATATTTTATAAATAAACATATTTAGCACAATGTGGGGAAATTATATAATTTATTATCAATAAAATATTCAACAAAATAGTGTTTTATCAACTCCCCCACACTTACCCTTTTCACTCCTGAGAAAAATCTCATATTAAGTAAACAACAATATCAAATCAAAACAAATTTTAAAACACATATCCTTGAGATCAATCAATTTCACACCAAGAATCAAAAGATATCATTCCTCATAAAAAACCTTATTTCAAGTTCTCCATTTATATCATTCAATATATTTCCACTTCATTTATCATCCCCTGCACAAAACACTTACCTCGCTTGAATTTTCTCTCATCACTCAAATATCAATTTTTTTTGCAATGTATTTCTCATCCAAACTCATACAAGGGTCACCATAGGCTTGATAAATTCCTACATCGCCACCCGATGTGAGTCAAGGACATATGTTTATCATGAGGACTTTTCAGGGTTGTTCTGTGGCTTTCGGTTGGTAGGATTAAGATGTGAAAAACTCTGAGGCTGAATGAGGAGGGCTTGACTCTTTTTGAAGCAAAATTGAATTAATCTAATTTTCACTTAAATATGGTCTTCTCCTCAATCCACATAGTCTCAATTCAGATCCATCATCATGAAATGTCATGAAAAATTTACACCATTCATCATTTCAGCAACAAAAATTTCAATCTTCTCAAACATGATTTTCTTGAAAGCTCAAGATGGGCACAACTTTCCACCTCAATTAGAAGCTCCAGAAAAGGCACAACTTCACTTGTCATGAAAGCTCCAGAAAAGGCACAACTTTCAATATAATGAATTTATTCAGTAGAAAACACATCTATTCAGAATTTAATTTTCTACCCAAAGTATCACAGAATGTGGTGGCACAACACAAGATAGATTCCCCCACACTTAAGCTCAACTAGATTATGCAATTTCACATCAAGAGTTGGTTGGATAGGGAAAATTGGCTTGTAATGTGGCTGACCTAACAGGCTGTTCATGGATTCTAAGGGCTAAAAAGATTAAATATTCAAGGTAGGACATTATAAAAAAGGATTCTTTGAAATAGGGGCTTTAATACCAAACAAATGCCTCAATCATTTAAACATAAGTACCTCAAACCCTCAAGTTTTGATAGGAATACATCAAATTCTGGTTAAATCAAGCATGGTTTGGTTCTCTCAAGAAGTGAGGTGAATGTAAAGAATATTAAAATAATGGTTCAGAAGCCTAAAAAGAAAGTAATTTCAAATATAATGACAGTGATATGTGGCATGGGATTCAAAATCCAGTGTACTTTTCATGAAATTACTAAATATTTGAACTTGAAACAAAGTCATTTCAGCATTCATTTAAGCTTAGTTTCAAGGGGTAAATTGTTTAACTTATTGATATGGATTTAAAAATGGTGTTGAGAATCATTTCATCTCAAAAGTTTCAAAAACACACAGAAAATTGTAGAATAAACACACAAAATTTGAAAAAATACACAATTTTTTTGGGTTTTTTAACAGGAAAACAATTGAAATTACTAAACTAAAAGGTTCCCTCCCCCACACTTAAAATATTGCATTGTCCTCAATGTGAACCCATGAGATGATATATGCACACGAAATGCAAAATTTTTAAATAGGATAACTAATATAAAAGTGAAAGGGTTAGGAACAGCCTAATGTGCTCAAGTGATGATGGGGTCATGCAGTGTGATAAAATCCACTGCATCAGTAGGAAGTCCCTCAATGTATCTCTTCAAACGTTTCCCATTGACTGTAAAGCTCCTTCCAGTTTCCTCTTGTGTGATCTCCACTACACCATAAGGAAAAACATTAGTCACAATATAAGGACCTAACCATCTAGAACACAACTTACCAGGCATCAGCTTGAGTCGTGAACTATAGAGAATGACTTTCTCTCCAACATGAAACTCCCTTTGTTGGATCATTTTGTCATGAGCTGCTTTTGATCTTTCCTTGTAGAGCCTTGAGTTCTCATATGATGACAATCGAATCTCCTCAAGCTCTTGAATTTGCAACTTCCTTTGAATTCCAGCTTGGGCCAAATCCATGTTGCATTTCTTTATAGCCTAATATGCCCGATGCTCGACTTCCACTGGGAGATGAAATGATTTCCCAAAAACAATCCTAAATGGGGAAATACCAATGGGTGTCTTGTATGATGTCCTATAAGCCCACAATGCATCATCCAAGAGCTTTCTCCAATCCTTCCTATTTGGCTGCACGGTTTTCTCTAATATTTGTTTCAGCTCATGATTTGAAACCTCAGCCTGGCCATTTGTTTGGGGGTGGTATGGTGTTGATGTTTTGTGTGTCACCCCATACTTCCGAAGGAGGGAAGCAAAATTACTATTGCAAAAGTGTGTCCCTTGGTCACTGATGATGGCCTTTGGTACTCCAAACCTTCAAAAAATCTGTGCTTTGACAAAGTCCACAACAACATGAGAATCGTTAGTCCTGGTGGCCTTGGCCTCCCCCCATTTACTCACATAGTCAACAGAAGCCAAAATATACAAGAAACCATATAAACTTGGAAAAGGACCCATAAAATAAATGCCCCACACATCAAAAATCTCACAGAATAGTATGGGTTGTTGGGGCATCTCATATCTCCTAGAAATATTCCCAGTGTGTTGGAAATGATAGAATGACTTACAAAACACATGGGCATCATGGAATAAACTAGGCCAATATAATCCAGAGTCCAAAACTTTCCTAGCTGTCCGTTGGGGTCCAAAGTGTCCACCACATGCAAGTGTATGACAGAATTGAAAAACAGACTCAAACTCGTGATCAAGAATACACCTCCTAATAACTTGGTCACTACACATGCACCAAAGGTAAGGATCATCCCACACATAAAACCCAGACTCACTTTTTAATTTTTAGACTTGATGCTTCTTCAAATTTGCTGGGATTTCAGAGGAAACAATGTAATTAACTAAATCAGCATACCAATGATGCGTACCTGAGATGGTATAGAGATGCTCATCGGGGAAAGTGTCCCGAAGTGGTACCTGGTTCAAGGTGTCATCCTCTAGTGTGTGAGTAAGCCTACTCATGTGGTCTGTCACCAAATTCTCTGATCCCTTCTTGTCCTTTATCTCAATATCTAATTCTTGAAGAAGGAGCATCCAACGGATAAGTCGTGGCTTTGCATCTGGCTTCTTTAGGAGGTACCTCAAAGCTGCATGGTCAGAAAAAACAACTACTTTAGAGCCCAATAAATATGAACGGAATTTATATAAAGAAAATATGACAGAAAGAAACTCCTTTTATGTGGTTGTGTAATTTGATTGGGCTGAATCCAGTGTCCTTGATGCATAGGCTATCACATGTGAACGTCCCTCCACCCTCTGAGATAAGACAACTCCAACCGCGAAGTTGGAGGCGTCACACATAAGCTCAAAAGGAATCTCCCACCATGGGGGCTGTATGATAAGTGGAGTGGTCAGACGTTGTTTTAGCCCATCGAATGAATTCTTGCAAGAAACATCAAACACAAAATCAGAATCCTTTTGAAGTAATCTTGACATAGGAAGAGCAATCTTACTAAAATCTTTGATGAAGCGTTGATAAAATCCTGCATGACCTAGGAAAGATCTAACATCACGCACACATGAAGGATATGGTAAGGATGAAATAATATCTACCTTTGATCTATCAACCTCTATCCCATGTTTTGACACTACATGACCTAAGACAATGCCATGATCTACCATGAAATGACACTTTTCAAAGTTCAGGACCAGATTATTCTCAATACAACGATTCAACACCTTTCCCAAACTAATTAGACATTCATCGAATGAAGACCCATACACTGTAAAATCATCCATAAATACCTCCATGCAGGTCTCAATAAAATCAGAAAAAATACTCACCATGCATCTCTGGAAGGTACCTGGGGAGTTGCAAAGTCCAAATCGCATCCTCCGGTAAGCAAAGGTACCGAATGGGCAGGTGAATGTCATCTTCTCCTGGTCCTCCGGATCTATATGAACCTGAAAATATCCAGAAAATCCATCCAAGAAACAATAGCGTGTCTTCCCAGCTAGTCTCTTAAGCATCTGATCAATAAATGGGAGGGGGAAATGGTCTTTGCGAGTGGAATGATTTAGTTTCCTATAATCAATACACACACGCCAACTGTTTTTCACCCTCATTGGAACTAACTCATCTTTCTCATTTTTAACAACAGTAACACCACTTTTCTTAGGCAGAACCTAAATAGGACTTACCCACTGAGAATCTGAAATGGGATAGATTATACCTTCCTCGAGCAAATTTTCAACCTCTTTTTTAACAACCTCTAGAAGGGTTGGATTGAGTCTCCTTTGTGGTTTCCTCACCGGTTTAGCCCCATCCTCCAAGAGAATCCTATGCATGCAAATGGAGGGGCTAATAACTGAAATGTTTTCCAATGTCCAACCAATTTCCCTAATGTTATCTCTCAAAAGATTCAAAAGTTTTTCTTCATGTTCAAAAGAGATATTGTTAGCAATGATAACAGGTAATCTATCACCACTCAGCAAGTATGCATATTTAAGATTTGGGGGAAATGGCTTGAGTTCCAATGTAGGGGGGTGATGTATGGATGGAGAAATTGATGCAATAGACATATCTGCACAATGAACATCAGTATCAGAATAAAAATCATCACAATCAGAGAATAAAGCACCAAATCCATCAGCATACTCAATAACCATGTCATAATCAGAGTTCACATGATCAAAATCAGAATATGATTCCATTTCAAAATCAAATCTTAGAGAGTCTTGTTCCTTAAAAACGGGTGTAGAAGTACTCTTAGAAATCAAATTAGAACCAATACTCATAATCTCCCTAAGAATAGGACAATCCAATTCCATGGGGTTTTTACTTGGTGGTTCAAAATGGGAGATAACAAAAGCAGAATGGTCCTCTGAGGGGTACTTCATAGAATCCATAACATTAAATATCACAACCTCATCTCCAAGTTCCATGGAAAGTGTACCCTCATTGAAATTTATGATAGTTTTTGCAGTTTTGAGGAAGGGCCTACCTAAGATAATGGGGGCATGAGAACTTACCTGATCATCCTCCATGTTAAGCACATAGAAGTCTGCTGGAAAGATCATGTCTCTTACCCAGACAAGTACATCCTCAGGGACTCCCGCTGGATATGCCGTAGATCTATTCGCCAATTGCACCACTACTCTTGTTGGCTTCAACTCACCAACCTACAAGGAAGAGAATACAGAGTGAGGCATCACATTTATTGAAGCTCTTAAATCACAAAGAGCATTAGAGAAGTGCAACTCCCCTATGGTACATGGGATGGTGAATGTCCCGGGATCCTTGCACTTTGTTGGCATTGCTAGAGTTGGTGTAATGAGTGCCAAGACATTCCTTCCAAGGTTGATCCTCTCATTTCCCTTGAGCCCTCTTCGATTGGTGCAGAGTTCTTTTAATAATTTGGCATACCTTGAGATTTTCTTAATGGCTTCAAGTAGAGGAATGTTGATCTCCACACGCTTGAATGTGTCCAAAACCTCCTTTTGCATTGCTTCTTCAGCCATCTTCTTGGTTTGAACAACCCTTTTTGGAAAAGGAAGGGGTTTAAGAGGAACATCATCAATCTTTTTCTTACCTCTATCTTTCTCCTTGGATTGCTCATCAGTTGGTATGGAATGCAACTTCTCTGGAGTTGAGGTGAATCCCAGTGGAATGGTGGGTACAGATGTATCGTTCATTTGCTTCCCACTTCTCAATGTGATGGAACTAAGATTACCCTTTGGATTTGGAGTTGGTTGGGAAGGTAGATTTCCAGAATTCTTACTTACAAGTTCATGGAGGGTGGTGGCAATCTGGCTCATTTGAGTCTTTAACTCCCTCAGCTTTGAACTTTGACTGTTCATCTCATTCTATTGATTAAGAACAATTTGCTTCAAAAGATCATCAGTATTAGAATCTACCTTTGGTGGGGGATTCCCTTGTTGTTTGATTGTTGATTCTTGGGCTTCAAATCCCCTTTGGGGTTGTTGGAAACCCTGCTGGTAAGGCGGAGGCTGCTGGAAGTTTTGTTGAAAGTGTGGCCTTTGTTGTTGTACAGAGACATACCTCATGTCCGGTTGATCTTGCCACCCTTGGTTGTATGTTGGAGCAAATGAATCAAACTTCTTTTGGAGATATAGTTGTTTTTTCTGCTGAAATGGTCTCCCTGGGAATACTACTGCGCAATCCTCTGTCTCTTGTAGTTGTGGGCAACAGACAGTTGGGTGGCTTGTCTCAGTGAAAATGCCACAAGGCCTTGAAGGAGGGGGTAGAGATTTATTTTGTGCCAAATCAATTTGCCTCACTATAGTTTTCAATTATTCTAACTTGGTATCAATCAAATGACTCTCAAGAGAAGAAGGACTTACCTGATGTACTCCCCTGCTATGTGGTGTACCTCGATCACCAAATTGTTGGGAGTTTTGGGCCATCTTGTCGATCAATGCATGTGCGGCTGATAGTGTCTTGTCCACCAATGCTCCTCCAGCTGCAGCATCCAACATGCTCCTCTCCATGGGTGTGAGTCCTTCGTAGAAGTATTGGATGAGGAGTTGCTCACTGATTTGGTGATGCAGACATCTTGTGCACAACTTCTTGAATCTCTCCCAATACTCATACATTGACTCCCCTTGTGATTGATTGATCCCCGAGATCTCCTTACGAATGGAAGTGGTCCTTGATGCTGGAAAAAATCTCTGCAAGAAAAGATGTTTCAAATCGTTCCAACAAGTTACATCTTCGGGTTGTAAATAATACATCCAATCTTCCGCAGCTCCATCAAGTGAGAATGAGAATACTCTTAATTTGATTTGGTCTTCAGATACATTTCTTGGTTTCAAGGTTGAGCAAACCACATTAAATTATTTAAGGTGTTTGTTGGGATCCTCACCAGATAATCCATGAAACTTTGGAAGAAGATGAATTAATCCAGATTTCAATTCAAAGTCCGATTCGAGATTTGGGTATGCAATACAATTTGGTTGATAGTTAATATCAGGTGCAACCAATTCTCGAATGGTTATATTAAGTTCATTGTTATTATTTCCAGCCATTGGTTCTTATTTTATGTTTTAATTTGAATAGCTTCCAATTTCAATGTTTCTAGAAGAGAGGATTTCACCAACTGGTTGAATATTGAAACTTCCCGTAGACTGAGAGTGTCATATTCGAGCCCTAAGTCTACGTTCAATCTCAGGGTAAAGATCTAAGAGATCTTTGGGATTAGTTCATGTCATCAATAAATGAAAGATGAAAAGAAGGAAATTGGACCATAGTAAAATAAAAATTAGAAGTTTGAGTTGATGGTCCAAAAAGAAGTAGAAGGAAATAAAAGAAGGAAAAAAAATCAGATTGGGTAAAGACGGAAGAAAGAAGAGAGGAAGAGAATAAAATGTAAAACAAAATAAATACCTATAATTTGTTGAAATAATTACTTTCCTCCCCGGAAATGGCGCCAATTTGATAGAGCACTGTCGTGGGCGCCCTCAAATGATTAGTGTGATTTTGGGGTACTTAGGTGCAGTAGAGTGGCTGACCAAGGTCGTCTCTCAAAGGAGGAAGTGAATTAAAACAACTTTTCAGAGGTATTATAGAAATAAAATAAAAGGGAATAAAAACACTACTTGAAAGTATGGGGGTGGTTTTTTATATTTTATAAATCTAGAAGAAGTTTTCTGGAAGAAGATTGCATTTTTTTTGTTTTTAATTTTGAAATGAAGTTTCGATTAGAATGACACAACAAGAAGATGTTTTTTTAAAATCTATTTTAAAAGGCGTAATCGATCTAACTCTACCTCTTCAATAATTTATTAATCATTATCATTTAAATTAATATTCACTTAATTATGATCCCTTAATTTGTTAAATCCCGAACCCTATGAGAATTAACTTTACTACGAAGATGAAGTGAATTTAACCTTATGAAAACTTCGGAACATGCAATCGCAACACCCTGCTTTGATTGATGTTATAAGATTAGATTATGGTCAGTGGTAAATTAAGGCACATAACCACTCTAGAAATGAGGATTAATTGAGTTTAGGGATTATATTTGAACTCTACAAATTGATCCCGTGTGGTTTTGAATTACCGGTTAAGGTTGCGCTCTCACAGTTCACACAATTCCTGACCTCGCGTGTTTTGTGTTAACTATTCAATTGCTTGATTAGTTTCATTTAAATTAAAAAATCAATTAATGGATCATGTTTAGTGAATTAAAGTATATCATTGATTCAAAATAAATGAATGAAGAAGGTAAGAGGTCGACCGATTACTAAAAATAACTACTCTTCCATGGACGGTGTAGTCATCATGAAGACGATTTTCATAAGCAAAGGATTGAAAGGGTACAACCCAATATTCTATCCACTCTTGATTCCAACCCAATTAAGAAGATTAAGAGAAGAAGAATAGGGATGAACACAGAAGATTATTTGAAGAAAAATTCAAGAAACAAACATGAAAGAAAAGAAATACAAAGAAGAGGTGGGAGAGGAGAGCCTTTTTAGAAGAGAGGTTTTCACAAATGATTACTTCTTCCAAGAGTTGTAAGGGGCTCCCAAGAGACAAACTTTAGGACACACCTTTCCAAAGCCTCTACCAGCCCTCTCAAAGAGTTAAAACCCCCTTTAAATAGAGTTTGTGAGGGCTAGTGATACATAACTTTTTAAGTGTGAAATGAAAAACTCGGCCAAATATTATATTCAAAGTTGAACCTCCTATTTGACCTCCAAAACGCGTGAATTGACCGGCCTTCCAGAAGGATGATTTGTTCCAAATCATGTCCCCGAGCTTTCCTCAAACTTTGGGCTCAAGCCAAGCTCGGATGTAGAAGATATGACCCAACTACAGAACCCATGTCCATTCTACCGAGTCCAGCCCACCATTGGATTAATTTCCCATTTAATCCATCCAAAATCCCTTTTTATCTCTAGTGTCCTGAATTAAAGTTGTAGAAAATTAAGTTAGGAACACTGTTAAAAAATTTCAAATTAAAATAATAAATATACAAATATTTATCTTTGAAATACTACAATGCACTATAAAGAGTAAAACTGGAATTTTCACCAAATTTTCAAATGAATAATAAAATCCCAAATATTTTATAAATAAACATATTTTGCACAATGTGGGGAAATTATATCATTTATTATCAATAAAATATTCAACAAAATAGTGTTTTATCAGTAATGCCTTCTATTTAGTGTGTGATTTCATACCCTTGGTGCTGGTAACCACTCTGGGACCTATTGAAGGCGGGTTTCGGGGGTCATTATCTCTCCTTCAACTTAAAGAAAGAAGGGCCTGGTAATCTGCTGACCCTTCCCTCTTTTTGGGGAAGGCGGGTCGTGACAGAATGATATCGGAGGCTAGGGTTGAGAGATAGGATGGAGTATGGAGTTAGACACAGTGGGGATTGCATGGGATGGTAGGGAAATGATGTTGGGTGACCTTGGTGCGTGGATTTGGCCAGAGAAGATCGGATAGGACACGGGATTTTAGGGCCCCCCATGATCCGATGCAAGGACTCTGGACCTACCAAACGACCAAGTGAGGCCACGCTGATTGCGGGGTAGAGACCCTAGGAAAGGTACATGCATCATAATGACTTGTATTCTTGTGTTTCTGGGGTGTTTTGGGAATTTGAAATAGATAAGAAGTTTAAGAAGTTTTAATAACAATATTATGCACTACTTGGGCTTAGGCATTCTTCGTTTACCTTGCATCTATGGCACCCGAGAGACAACCATGACTTGTATGGGTGATCGAGTCCCAGGAGTTTGACTTGGCCGATCAGCAGAGGGTTGATCGAGAGGAGGAGGATGACCAGTGGCAGAAGACGCTTTGAGCCTTCCAGCGACAGACCCTCGAGAAGTATGAGGGCAGAACCTCTGACATGAAGATGGAGGGCTGGCTAGAGGAGCTGGTGATAGTCTTCGGCTTGATCCGGGCTCCGACCGAGTACTGGGTTTCTTTGGTCGTCAGCCAGATGTGGGGAACAACACGTTAGTGGTGGATTCTCTACCTGGGGGATAGGAGAGAGGTTGAGGTGGCATGGGATGATTTCGAGAAGGAGCTCTGGGCAAAATTCCTCTCATCAACGATGAAGGCAGAGAAGAGGCAAAAGCTACTCTCCCTCCAGTAGGGGAGTATGTCAGTAAGGGACCTGGGGATCAAGTTCAAGGACCTCCTCCGCTTTGCTCCGGACCTCTTTCTAGATGAGGAGTCTCGGGTGAGACGTTTAGAGGAGGCGCTCGAACCCTACATCCAGTAAGCTGTTACCCCCTTTACCTTTCCGACATACTTGGAGGTCCAGAAGAATTCAGAGGTGGTGGAGAGGATGCACACGCTGGGCGGCGTGTCACGAGAGGGGATTCAGCTAGGCCCTTCAAAGGGAAAGGCCTTCAGCACTAGACCTGTAGCATTGGGACCCTCTAGGTTCCGACCAGTTGGGAGTAGGCCGCAGCAGTTCCAGTTCTAGTACCCCGGTCCTCACCCTTTCCCTTCAGGCCCAGGACCGAGGTGCTTCATCTGTGGGAGCCATGGAAATCTCCAGAATCAGTGCCTAGACCGAGTACAGTACAGTGGTGGCGGACAGGCCCAACACCCACCTCAGAAGCAGCTTCCAGCTAGGCCCTTCTAGCATCAGCAGCAGGGGAAGCGAGCTTCCGCTCCTCCGAGGGAAGACGTTGCAGGGGGAGGCCAACCTTAGGGTGCTCCTCAGGTACCTTGACTGGGGCGTGGTCGGGGAGGTGGCTGACAGCTGAGGGGCAGAGGAGCTGGGTGTGGACAGTTGCACGCTGCAGAGTCAGCAGTTCCAACGAGATCAGAGGTTGTTCGAGGTACAATCAGTTTGTTCAGTACCCTTGCTTACGCCTTGTTCGATACCGGAGCTTCACACTCCTTTTTTGCACCCGGTCTGGCATGTGCTCTAGGTCTAGATGCCGAGATACTTCCAGTTCCCCTAGTGCTGATCACACCAGTCGGAGGTCAGACCAACTTGTTATATGTTTTTAGAGGATGCAGACTGATGATAGGGCCACATAATTCGGCCAGGGACCTACTACTTCTACAGATACAACCATACGATGTCATTATAGGCATCGACTAGCTGTTCTGTATGTGTTCCATCATCGACTGCTTCCAAGGAAGGGTTGTGTTCTCGGACTTGGGCGGTCGACATGTTACTTTCACTGGCGAGCGGAGTGGACAGAAGGGCAGCAGGCTAGAGGAACCCCTCCTCTCCTTATTATCCGAGTTGTCAGTAGAGTCAGTGGATACTGAGATGGTGGAGGTATCAGGGATCATCAATGAGTTTATAGACGTATTCCTAGAGGAGGTGACGACTCTACCCCTCAACGTGATATTGAGTTTGGGATAGACTTGTAGCCTAGTGATCATCCGATTTCGATGGCTCCCTACCAGATGGCGCCTTTGGAGCTACGGGAGTTGCGGATTCAGATTGAAGATCTGATGAAGAAGGGTTTTGTTCAACCTAGTGCATCACCATGGGGTTCTCCTATGTTGTTTGCGAAGAAGGCGGATGGCGGTCTAAGGCTGTGTATATACTACAGGAGGCTGAATCAGGTAATGGTCAAGAATCGCTACCCTCTTCCAAGGATAGACGATATCTTTGACCAGCTTAAAGGGGAAAAATGGTTCTCGAAGTTCGACTTGTGGTTTGGGTATCACCAGTTGAGGGTAAAAGAGGGCTACATCTCGAAGACGGCCTTCAGGTGTAGATATGGGAACTTTGAGTTTGTTGTCATGCCTTTAGGAATTACGAACGCTCCGACTGTGTTCATGGGGATTATGAACTCCATATTCCGGGAGTATCTGGATCAGTTCATAGTCGTGTTCATTGACGACATACAGATCTACTCAAGATTAGAGGAGGACCACACT
Organism: Viscum album; assembly: GCA_963277665.1. Classification (NCBI taxonomy): domain Eukaryota; kingdom Viridiplantae; phylum Streptophyta; class Magnoliopsida; order Santalales; family Viscaceae; genus Viscum; species Viscum album. The sequence goes on from OY728166.1 coordinate 309,375,397, forward strand.
GAGCACCTGAGGATGGTTTTGGAGGTCCTCTGACAGCACCAACTCTATGGGAAGTTGTCAAAATGAATGTTTTGGACATGATAAGTTCACTTCCTTGAGCACGTAGTGTCCGATCAAGGGGTAGCGGTGGACCCATCAAAGGTTGAGGCGATTGTTTCTTGGGAAGCACCCAAGAAAGTGGCAGAGGTTTGTAGTTTCCTCAGGCTGGCAGGTTACTACTGGAGGTTTGTACCCAAATTTTCTCGAGTTGTGGCACCTTTGACGGCCTTGACCAAGAAGGAACATGTTTTCATGTATAGTGAGTAGTGCGAGGCAACCTTCAGTTATCTGAAGGAGAAGCTGGTTAGTTCCCCAGTGCTGAGATTACCATAAGAAGGGGCAGCGTATGAGGTGTTTTGTGATGGTTCAGAGAAAGGCCTCAGATGTGTGTTGATGTAGTGACAAGGGGTGATCTCTTATGGGTCTAGGCAGTTACGCCCTCATGAGCGTAATTATGCCACCCATGATCTGGAGCCTGTAGCGGTTGTTTTCTCACTAAAGTTGTGGCAGAATTACCTCATCGGAGAACACTTTGTGATCTTCACGGATCACAAAAGCTTAAGGTATATATTCTCCCAGCGGGACCTAAACTTACGTCAGTGAAGGTGGATGGAGTTCCTCCAAGATTACAACTTAGAGATTTCCTACACTTCATAAAAATGGAATGTAGTGGTTGATTCTTTAAGAAGGAGGTCACATAAGGATGCGGTCCGAGAGTCGGCAGACGCTTGGAAGGCGATGGAGGAGTTGGCTGCCTTGCACCTAGATGCGAGGATGGATAGTGGTAGAGGTTTCCTGTATCAGATGATAGTGCAGTCTTCTCTGTTGCAGCAAGTGGAGGAGTCTCCGTGGGGAGACCTAGAGTGCGAAGTGATGCGCGACCGAGTTGACCAGGGCGATGCTCCGAAAGGGTGGACGGAAGATGGTCAAAATCAGATGCTCTTCCGGGGGAAGATGTTTGTTCCAGAGGCGATGCGTGGCAAGGTTCTTAGTGAGTTTCACATCTCACCCCTAGAGGTACACCCAAGAGTTTCCAAGATGTACCAGGGTCTGAGGAGACAACTTTGGTGGCCCGGAGTGAAGCGAGAAGTGGCAGAGTTTGTGGCCAAGTGCCTAGTGTGTCAGCAGGTAAAGTCTGAACACTGTGTTCCAGGAGGGTTGTTGCAACCTTTAGATATCTCCGAGTGGAAGTGGGACTACATATCGATGGATTTTGTCATGGGACTACCCAATGTTCAAGGGGGATGCGACGCCATCTGGGTAGTAGTGGACCGCTTGACGAAGTCGGCTCACTTTCTGGCGATTAAGGAGTCGAGTGCAGTGGACGCTCTAGCACAAAAGTATGTGGATGAGGGAGTGCAGTTGCATGGAGTTCTGAGTTCCATAGTCTCGGACATGGATTCACGTTTTTCCTCACGAGTCTGGAGGGGTTTGAAACATGCTTTTGGCACCCAGCTGTGCCTTAGCATTGCTTTCCACCCCGAGAAAGATGGACAGACAAAGTGCACCATCTAGACCTTGGAGGATATGCTCCGAGCATGCGTTCTGGACTTTGAGGGATCATTGGTGCAACACTTTCCTCTGGTAGAGTTCACCTACAATAATAGCCATCACTCTACAATTGTCATGGCTCCATTTTAAGCCCTATATGGAAGGTCGTGTCGCTCACCCGTGTGGTGGACTGAGGTTGGGGAAGCAGGTGTTCTTGGCCCGGAGGTGGTACAGAGCACGACAGAGAAGGTTTAGCTTATACGAGAAAGGATGAAGGTGTCTCAGGGCCAGAAGAAGTCATATGACGATGATAGGAGGATACCCTTGGAGTTCGAGGTTTGGGACCACATGTTCTTGAAGGTCTCCCCTCAGCTTGGACAACGGAGGTTCAGAAGGGGAAGTAAGCTTTATCCCAGGTTCATCGTACCCTTTGAAGTGTTTTGATGGATTGGTGAAGTGGCTTATTAACTAGCGCTACCACCGCCACTTCTGAGGATACATGATGTATTCCATGTGACCCAACTTCGTCGACATCTACACGACGACTCCCACGTCATCGATTGGGGAAAGTTAGATGTCAAAGATTATGCGACCTTCATAGAACGACTAATCAAGATCGAGGATCGTAAGGAGAAAGTGCTTTGTGGATGAACTATACCTTTGGTTTGTGTCTTGTGGAGGCATGGTGGCCTGGAAGAGATCACGTGGGAGCAGGAGGCCCAGTTACGCGTTCATTACCCAGAGCTGTTTTGACTTCCTTGTTGTTTTTTTCTGATCCTTCAGATATTGTACCTTGTGCTTTAATATATGAAATTATATTTTTGATTAACTATTAGATGATCTGTTCCATGTTCTCTATGTGTGTGTGTACGAATGTGTGATGATGGGAAAACCTGACTGCTAATTAGGATGCATTAATGTGGATGAGATTAAACCCGTGTGGGTGAGTCAGTGCTGACCAAAGTAGATAATATCCTGACATGTAGGAGGGGACTCCCTAAATCATGTGTTGGACATGTGATCCTTGCGCTTGTTGTGAATTTTCGTGGTTGATAACTCTTGGGGGAGTATTCCTAGATGTAGGGCGAGGGTTCTATTCTAGCTTTCGAACAACTCCGGGGTTTTCCCCTGAGAAGTATCTTTAGAGGGTGGTTGTTTGGACCCCACTTTTCTTCTTTTTGGGTTGTTCTTATATTCTCGGGGACGAGAATAGTTTGAGAAGTATTTGAGGTAATGGAAAGGGTTTTTGGGGTCCCTTACTTGGTAAAAATATGATATTTGAGGTGTTTTGGGTGGCCTGGAAGGCCATCCCAACTTCTCGGTGATTCCTTGCAGTAGCCTTGGCCTACAGGTAGCCTCGACCTACCCGTAGACCTATCCTACTGGTGAACTTGGGGTACCAGTAGCCCTAGGATACCGGTAGATCTCTGCTACAATTAACTCTCTGCTACCGGTATCTCTCGCCTACCGGTAGCTGAGAGCTACCGGTATCTCTCGGCTACCGGTAGCTCTCGGCAACCGGTAGCTCTCGGCAACCGGTAGCTCTCGGCAACCGGTAGCTCTCGGCAACCAGTAGCTCTTGGCAACCGGTAGCTCTCGGCAACCAGTCTCTCTTGTCTACTTATGGCTCTCGACTACCAGTAGCTCTCGGATACTGGTAGCTCTCTGCTACTGGTACCTCTAGGCTACTGATACATGTCGCCAACCGGTAGCTCTCAACTACCGTTAGCTGTCGCCTACCCCCACGGGTTTTCCAATAGTGCCTCCTTTTTCCACTAATTGGTTTTTAAACGATGTCTTGACCCCTTTAATCTTGTTTTTAAGCCCATTAATGCCCGTTTAAATTGAAGGATTGGTGAGGTGTGTGTCTGTTTTAACTACCCCGAAGGGCGGGGACCTTTTAAGTTACATGTGGGGCGGCCCAGCCGCGTGGTCAACCCACAATCCCATTTCTACCGTTGTTCTGAGTTTTTTTCTCCATATCGTAACCATCCATGGGATGATGTATCTCGGTCTTTATAACCTAAAGGCTTTCCTTTCTCCATGAGTTTTATTTCTATCACCTTGTGCTCGGAGTACCCTTCCTCTCGACGAGCCATACCCCTATTGCAAAGTTTTGCTTTCGCGTTCCATGGAGTTCCTTCCACTCCTGCTTTCCAGTTTCCACGTGAGGATCGTCGATCCTTGATCCTCCAGGTAGGGATTTTTCTCCTTTGCCTCTCCTTTCTGTGTATCATGCGGGGTGGGTATGCTTTTTCCCTAGTGGAAATTAATGAAACCGAACTTAACAAAGATAATGAACCGACTTTTAAAGAATGAAATGGGGGGTGTGATCGATGACCTTCTATGCTATTTTATTATTGATATCTATTGTGAATTATACGAGCCTATGCTCACTGAAAATCATAGACTTTGGTGGTCTTTCTCTGTGCACTAATGAACCTTGGTGTTTTTGGATATTTAAATAACCGTAACATGGAATTGGTTCATTACGTATACTCAGTTAAATAAATTGAAAGCACCAGGATCAACCCTTTTCTGTGATAGTCCCGGTTAAAGAATAGTGGAATTGAAACCAAGGAGTGTGTTAAATCTTTTAAATCTGAAAATACCTATATGGTCCTATCTTGTGTTGGAGGTAGCAGTTTGGTCGTTTCATTCATAGGCCGATTGCTGGGGCGATGCAGCTGGGGATGGGATCCCCTATTGTTATAATTTTTCTGGTTGTGAATTTGAGGCTGTGTGATTACTCTGTTTATATCACAAATTGGGATGGGATACTCTGTTGTTGAGAAACCGTTGACTCTTGGATTTTGGGAACATGGGGCTATATCTTGGGGTTTTCTTTGGTTCCAGTACTTCGAGGGATCTCCCTTATCCCTTTGTTGTTGTGGATTTTCAAGAGAACCGGGTGTGAATGCTTAAATTGCTGTTGGCTGTAACTTTTTCCCTTAGTTTGTGCTTATGCTGCTAGTTTCCCAGTAGTGTAGAACATTTTTAAATGGGATTACTTGAACATGTAATCAAGAATATCATAAATGGGAATTAGTTCTGGGGGGTGAGTTGTGACTCGGCTGTGAGCAGTGTGCTTCCTATGAATAGGGACAAGTGTTCTTGTGTTTGGATTGGATTTGGAAACACTAGGTTGGGTTGAGTGTTTTTTACTTATAAATATATTTTGTGGTTATTATATTTCTTATTCGCGCCCCACCCAAGTTGAGCACTTAGTGATGAACACCCCCTTTCATGGGGGAGGGTATTTTTCCTAACACTTCTATTAGTGGCTGGTTATTAGCTCATTTATGCTCCCTTTCTCAGATAGCCCAAGTATCTTCAGGCAGGCTGTGATGGCCTGAGGTCCATTATTAGCCCAAGAATCTTCAGGCGGGGTGGTTGCGGTGGTTGGCCCAGGTGTTTACAGGTAGGTTGTTTCCCAAGTATCTTCAGGATGAGGCCCAGGTGTCTTCGGGTGTGGCAGTTGTTATTCTGGACTATGTGTTTGCGGGCATGGTTACGTGAGATTGTTGTGGACTAGGTGTCTGCGGGCGGGATCACGGTTGTGGTCTTGGTGTTTGTGGGCATGATGTGTGGTTGTGGCCTAGGTGTGTGCGGGCGGGTGTGGTAGTGGGGCTGTAGTGAGAATGGTGGGATTGGTTTGATGCGTAGGATGTCTTTGATAACCAGTGGGAAAGCAGCGCGGGGTACCCAAACATCGATGTTCTATTACTATACTTTACTTGACTTGTGTTATTTGGGGAGTGTGCCTTGGTGAGGCTTGGTTAGATAGTTTACCTTGTTAGGTGTTTGGTTATATCTTTTTTCCACGGGGCATTAGAATGTCTCCTCACTTGTGCACGAGAGTCTTTGGTTTTCCCTACTGAGTGTACTTGTATGCTCACCTTACGTATATAAAAATACTTTCAGGTTTCCAGGAGGACTTCAGGGATCGTGCGGGGCTGTACTAGCGTGGACCTTTGGGGCAGTTGCAGTTGTTTTTTTCCTTTTCTTGGTATCTTTTCACCTTTGGAGTTTTGTGACTTGTATCTTTTACCTTTGAACATGTATATCTGAATGGTTTACATTCAGCTATACTTGCACTTTCAGTTTTGGTGTTGTGGGATTCACTATCTTATCTCCCGATCCTATTAAAAGAAAAAGGGTAATGACTTCCATTTAGTGTGTGATTCCATACCCTTGGTGCTAGTCGCCACTCTAGGACCTATTGAAGGCAGGTTTTAGGGGTCATTATCTCTCCTTCAACTTAAAGAAGGAAGGGCCCGACAATCTGCTGACCCTTCCCTCCTTTTGGTGAAGGCGGGTCGTGACAATATATATATATATATATATATATATATATATATATATTTAAAACTATAAATAAGTATTTATTTATTCTAATTTTAAATTACAAATAAATATATATGTATTTATTAGTTATAAATATAAATAATTATTTATTTATAAAAAATGTATTTATTATTTTCTTATATAATGTAATATATAACTAAATAAATATATCTAAAAATATATAAAAATATTAATAAATAAATTAAAATATTTATAGTTATAGTCATACATAAATACAAATATATTTAAATAATTATAAAAATATAAGAAATATGTTAATAAAATAATAATATTAGAGATATAAATTTCTTATAAATTTATAATTATTTAAATAAAAAATAAATATTCATTTATAGATATAATTATAAATAAATATATATTCATATAAATAATTATAAAATTAGAAGAAATATAGTTATATATATCTATAACCTTATAAATATATATAATTAATATATTTATTATATATATTTCAAAGTGTATAAATATAATAAGTATATTTCTTGTAATTTTATAATTATATAAATTATAATTTTATAAATATATATATGGTTATTTTTATAAATAAATAAATATATATTTATTATATATATAATTTTATAAATATATATAATAATATAAATAAATTATTAATGTTATATCTTTATCAGTTCTAAAAAAGCAGTGATAAAAGGTGGCTTTATCTGTGCTAATAATATAGTGCTAATAAAGGTGAACTTTATCAGCACAGATAAATGATACCTTTATTAGCATGTTTTTAGCACGGATAAAGGGGGTCTTTATCAATGGTAAAAATAGAACTAATAAATGTGGAAATTATCATCACTAAAAATAGCGCTGATAAAGGGCTAATTGCCTGTAATGTGATGTTTATATAATAGCACACCCAACATGGAATTTAAAAACATATAACAACACACCCAACCTGTAATTTAAACACAACACACCCAGAAGAAAACTACAATTTAGACATCACACCAAAATCAAACCTACTATTTACATTTAATTGACATCTAAAATAAAAAACTATCCACCCTTGGTATATACAAAAATAAGCACCATTATTTACATTTCAAACAATTTTTTTTATATAATTACATTTACAATTGTCCAACAAACATTATAAAACATTAATATTTCATATTTCGACGCCTGTGATCCCCTCTCAAAAATCTCCACTCACGGTACCAATTGCCCAAAAAATCACCTCAACCTGAGCAAAAGATTCCATCTACATAAGAAAACAAATATTATATTATTAATACTATAAATAAATTAAACATTAATATGAAAGAACACATTAATAAAATGTCAATATTTAATAAAAATTTCACATTTGATGTTATACTAGTCTCACCATGTGTCCTATTGAGGTGGGGTTTAATCCTACAGGTTACAAATGAGTTATATATCGTTGTCCAAAAATATCAAAACAATCCAAATGCATTTGATCGGTTTTGAGTATGTCACTTGTACTTTTACTAAAATTAATGTCAATTTTAAGTAATGACACAGTTGGAGTTATACCGGACACACCGTGCATCGTATTAAGGTGTAGCTGATTCCTACATATCATAAATTACTGATAGATTGTTGTCCAAAATTATAAGAACAATATGAATTCATTTGATAAATTTTCAGTATGTCAGTTGTTTTATTAGTAAAAGGTCATTACAAACTGAAATCATGCATTTTGAGTCATACCAGTTGCATCATGCATCAGTTTGATGTGAGACTACTTCATATATGTCCCAAATAACTTATGAATCGATGTACTATATTATCAAGTCAACCAGAGCATGTTTATTAGGTTTTCAATGAGTGAGATGTTTTGAACTAAAATGTTAATTTTAAACTGATAACTGACACTTTTAGTCATACTGGTCTCACTGTGCATCATATTGAGGTTCGAGTGACTCCAAAACATCAAAAATGACTCATGGATCATTGTCAAAAAGTATAAAAAACAATCAGAAACCATTTTCTCGGTTTTTAGTAAGTCACCTATTGTTTTTATTTAAATTAATGTCAATTTTAAATAAAAAGAGACACTTTTAGTTCTATCATCCACACCATGTGTCATATTGAGTTTAAGACAACCCATACATGTAAAAAATGTCTAATATGTTGTTTTCCTAAAATATAAAAACAATCCAAATGTGTCTGATCGGGTTTCAGTATGTCACTTGTTGTTTTTAATGAAATCAATTTATATTTTAAATAAAAAAAGATAATTTCAGTTATATCGGCCACACCATTTGCCGTATTGAGGTGCAGATGATCTCTACACATCAAAAAATGACTAATAGATCATTTTCTTAAAATATAAAAATAATCTGAATGTTTTCACTCAGTTTTCAGTATGTCACTTGTTGTTTTTACTTAAATTAATGTCAATTTTAAATAAAAAGAGACACTTTGAGTTGTAACAACCACACCATGCAACATATTAAGATTCAGTTGACTCCTACACATCAAAAATGGCTCATGGATTACTGTTATAAAATATTAAAATAATCCAAATTCTTTTCCTCAGTTTTAAGTACGTCACTTGTTGTTTTTAATGAAATTGGTGTCAATTTTAAATAAAAGGATACACTTTTAGTTATACTAGAAACACTCTACTTTTTATTGAGGGGTATATTATCCTTACATGCCAAATATTACTAATAGATCATTTTCCAAAAATATCAAAACAATATGAAAGGGTTTTCTAGGTTTTCAGTATGTCACTTTTTGTTTTTACTTAAATTAATGTTATTTTTTTATAAAAAGAGGCACTTTGAGTTGCAACGACCAAACCATGCATCAGATTAAATTTAATTTAACTCTTACACATAAAAAATGACTCATATATCATTTTACTAAAATATAAAAACAATATTAATGTGTTTTATCAGTTTTAAGTACGTCACCTATTGTTTTTACTTAAATTAATGTCAATTTAAAATAAAAGGAGACACTTTGAGTTGTATCAGCCACACCAAGTGTCGTATTGAGGTTATTATTATCCTTACACATCAAAAATTACTAATATATTGTTTTTATAAAATATAAAAACAATCCGAATGTGTTTTCTTGGTTTTCACTATGTCACTTTTTATTTTTACTTAAATTGATGTCAATTTTAAATAAAAAGATACAATCTGAGTTGTAATGGACAAACCGTGCATCAAATTGAGATCTGGTTGACTTATACACATTAAAAATGAATCATGGATTGTTGTACGAAAATACAAATACAATACATATTTGTTTTCGTGGTTCTCAGTACGTCACATGTTGTTTTTACTTAAATTAATGTCAATTTAAAATAAATGGAGACAATTTGTGTTGTACCAGCCACACCATGCATAATATTTAGGCATAAATAATCTCTAAATATCAAAAATGACTAATAGATCATTTTCCTAAAATATAAAAACAATCTAGATGTTTTTTCTTTGTTTTTCATATGTCACTTTTTTTACTTAAATTAATGTTAATTTTTAATAAAAAGAGACACTTTGAGTTGTACTGGCCACACCATGCATTAGACTAAGGTATGGTTGACTCTTACACATCAAAAATGACTCATGTATCATTTTAATAAAGTATCAAAACAATATAAATGATTTTTTTTGGTTTTTAGTATGTCACTAGTTATTTTACTTAAATTAATTTCAATTTTAAAGAAAAATAGACACTTTGAGTTATATTGGAAAAATCGTGCATTGTAATGAGGTGTGACTGATCCCTATATGTCAAAAATGACTAATAGATTGTTTTCCAAAAATATCCAAATAATCTTACTATTCTTTCTCAGTTTTCACTATGTAACCTATTGTTTTTACATAAATTAATGTAAATTTTAAATAAAAAGAGAATCTTTGAGTTGTACTCGCCTTCTTAGAAATCATTTATAAAAACATTCTTAATAACCTAAGGAAAAAAAACAAATGAAAGGGTGATTATATTTTTTCAATTAGTGTAAACAATGGATATATCAGTGATTATATAATGATCGCATGAGCATAAAGATGTTAGAAGGTGATATTGACATTAGAAATTCATACCCTACATATGGAAGTCACATATTCATGATATTTGTGTACATTCCTTCATAAGGTATGCTTCCATTTTGTTTTTGAGAAAATATATATCATCTTGTGAATATGATTAGTTTTTATAGTCATAGTAGTACTGGAAAAATGTAAATACACAAAGGATTAATAAATATTTTAAATGAAATAGTTATTATCTTCGAAAGTACCTCTTCCGGGATACTAGTTTGTTCATGGAATACGATCTCTCTCATAAATTTACAAACACAATAATTACAATATTTTCCATTGATTTGTTTCATAAAATAAAGAAATTTTTAGGAGAATAAGTAATTTCTTTTTGATGTGTGTTCGGATAGTGAAATATTATTATATATACCCTAATACTCATCTCGTAATAGTAATTTTGTTCTTACTTGTTTTTAGCCCCTGGACTCATTCCTTTTTTTAGACAATAGTGATGCACCACTCTATCATAATGGAATCCTCAGTAAAATATAATATAAACTATATACCTTGATGTTTTGTTCTAAAATTTTGTATGTAGTTTATTAAAAATTGGAGAACGCCATCATGTGTAGAATATTTGTTGGATATACATGCAATGAATCTAGGAAATAAATCTTTAGAGTATCCAAATTTACTACAATGAGAATCCAATACTGCCTAAAAACACAGAAAGGAATATGTAATGAATGAAATGAAAATAAATTTGATATGATTAAATTGAAAATTCTTACCCCTACATCATTGGTATTAAATAGAGTGTATCATCCAAAATTTTGTTTTCAAAGGATTTGATAAGACCTGCAACTATTTTCATCCTTTTTATTGGGTTTTATTTTAGCTTATACTGTTGAGGTGATGTGAGGACTAATGAGACCAAACTAATTCTCATGGAAATTTCCCTTAATTTTTTTTTCATATATACATCTTCCAAAAATAAGAAATGTATTTAGTCATAATTAACACAATATATCAGCTTTTGGAAAATGAAATCATGAGAACATAGCTCATGTATACATTTACAACTGAGTCGCCTAGCTAGTAATTGTCAAGGATTTTAGTTGCACTCTCAAGAAAAATAAAGTATTGATATTTCTATCCCTACATATTTTCTTCAAATTAAATTATGTGGCTGCCACCATATTTTAACTTTGTATCAACATGATCCTTGAATGATAGTAAATTTGGATACAGAATGGATGGTGTAATTGTTCTTTTGGTAGATTGTTTTGACTGTTTGGTGGATCTTTTAGATAGTTTTGAGATGGAATTTAATGTCATCATGTTCTCTTTGTCTGTCTATAATACCATTCATCAATTTAGAACTTTTTTATTAGTTATTAGAGGTTTAGCTTGAAAAATAAATTGGATATGAATACCTCCTTGTTGAAATGAATTTTTTAAAATATTTGAAGGCCATGCAATGAATGTTCAAAATTTTATTTCGACCGTATAAATATCATATTATTTAACTATCATAGTTAGATCTATGCTCATCTCATGGGATATGTTGATCAACACTCGAACATGACTTGTTGGAATTGGTTTGTTGCGTAGTGTGTACTTTTGAATATTGACCATCGTAACCCTTTCCACAAGGCGATGGGTGGGTGTTTCTAGATATAAATCATAGTCATTATCACCATGTAGAATATAAATACAGGAAAGGTATCAGTATCTATCTAATTCAAATTTCACAAAAAAATTTATTTGAACATTGATTACCTATGATAAGACATATCTTTTAGGGGAATGGGTAGCTCCATAGATGGTTGGGGTGGGGTTGGATCTTCACACGGTGGTTGTTCTTCAGTTTCTTCTTCTCTTTGCCTATCCCTCATTAAAATTTTTATCATCACTCTATTCCATTGTAATTTTCCTTCAAGGGTAGCTATTTTTCTTTCATATGTATTATTAATTCACTTTTATCGTCCAATTTTTTTCGCAAAATATTTTTAGTGTGTCACACCAAAACCCGCACCTCTAACGTGGACATATTGTTCTGGTTACTTCAAAGCCAGTGATAGTTTGTGTTTTTTTAGAATATATTTTGTTGATTCTTGGGACTATGTCAGATAGAAAATTTAGGAAAATAGGTGATCATTATTATATAATAGATATGTAAATAAAAACAAAATTTTATTATGTAATAATTACACATTATTCCCATACTTTTTTGTATGTTCTCATATATTAGTGTTCTATCTTTATCTACATGTGCCTCCTTCCATACCACACGGTGTGTTACGGAAGTGGATTTGGATTTCGAGTCATTAATCTATATATAAATTGATTAACAATATTATAGTGTTGTTTCATGTCACATAAAATTATTACCGTAGATTTAAAATATGTACCAATTTTTTTCAAGTGAAGTGTACCCCATCCTTGATTTACGGTAGGGGTACACTGGTTTTGCTACTCATTCCTTATTTTAGGCACTTTGTTGTTGTTTCATAAATAAAAAATTTTCATTCAAAGTGATGAATACATGTATCATAAAACAACATATTACTGGCCAAAATGTACCTCAAAAGACACATCTGCACGACTGCCAGTAAATGCATCCCATGCTTCTTCAGTTATTTAGTGTGCATAGATAAGAGGTGGGCACAAGTGTATTTTACCTTCAACATCTTTAAGATGATGTCTTCTTTGGATTGTGTGAAATAATTTTTGAATCCATCCAGAAAGCATTAATACATTCTTCTTGATGAATTCATCTACTATAAATTCACTTTGCAATGGATGATGAAGTCTGACAAAAAATTGAATATATTTGTTAAAGGGAAATATGGGGAACCTGAACCCAATAGAAACTAGGGGGCCTAAAGTGGTGTAGTCCAAGTGAATCCCCTAGAATAATTTTATTACAATGAGATGGAAGAGAACCCAAACTAGAGTAAATTATGAAAGGCTCACCTTGATAACCTTCCCTCTCAAAACCATTAGCTGTGAAGTTCCTTTCCCTCCAAATATGTTGCACAACCACTCCAGGGGATAGGTCCCTTTTACACCTCTAAATCAGATACAGTAGTTCCCAAGGAGAAACTTCCTTCCCATGCAGTATGTTTACTAATACCTCTGAGTTTGATTCCACCTCTTTAATTTGTATCTAGAGTCTTTTTCACAAAGATAGGCTAGCATGCATAGCTCCTGATTCCACCCCCAAAGAGCTTCCTGGTCCAATAAAAGTTCTAAAGGTGCAGATGACTGAACCACAATGATCTCTAAGTAGAACACCACTGTTCATCAGAACATTTGATAATGAGCCATAAACATTGAGTTTAAGGCCATTGCAAGGAGGGGGCCAACTTACCCATCGAACCTCGAGGTGCGGGGAATCCAATGGACAGTTAAGGAAATTACATAGAACCTGGGAAGTGGAATATCCTTTGATCAAGTAATAGAGATCCCTCACCATGGATCACACATTAATCTGTAAGTAAATCATGGAATTCCACACACCCAACCTAGCCTGATTCCTTGCATACCATATTGTCCAACAAACTGATGAAATGATGATGCGATGGATTTTTCTCTCCATCGCCTCCTACTCCGCACCAAGGAACCATAAACTGATAGTCTCCTTCATGGAATCACCCTCAGAAATAATGCCAGAGTAATGGTTCAAGCCTAACTAGAGACTCCTTGCCGAGTATCTCTTAAAGAAGGAATGCATCACAGATTCACTCCTCAGCTGGTCGCAACACCAGAATCTCAATGACAGGGAAATTCCTCTCTTCTAAATATTGTCGTCCGTAGGAATTGTGTGGTTCCTAATTCTCCACACAAGAAATTTTATCAAAGAGGGGATATCCTTGCACCAAAAAACCTGCACCCAAGACTCCCGACCACTGTCCATATGCATCATGGCCCTGAAGTCTTTACTAGAAATAAATCTAGATCTCGAGCCTATAAAAACACACGTGTCTTTCTCCTCGCGGAGGATAATATTGTTCAGTACCGACTTCTTCTTGCTTCTAAAGATAACATTCATGAAAGATGGGTTCTGGCTATCCTCCTTTAAAGTAATGTCAGGGACTAGGCACCCATGAAATAAGAGCTTCTCACATGCCTAGTTGTCGCACCAAAGGTTGATATTTCCTTTCCCCATAACCTATCTCAAATAGACCTCCAACTCCTCCAAGTGTATATGCATACATCGTGAAAGACTCGAGATCCTGCACCTTCTAGTTCCCCAATCTTCCCAGGAAGGACCATATCTAGCCTTGAGGAGATCTTCCCATAAAGAATCACCTTTCATAAAATCCAAGGCACGTCTAGCTTGCATGGAATTAGTTGTTTCAAAGATTTCCCGAATGTCAACCCTGCCTTCCTCAATCAGTTTTTTCATCCTCTTCCAGGGCCTAGTAAAATTCGCATCCTAGAGGAAACTACTGAGAATCCTCTCCATACAGCTAATTGATCCCTTGGGGGGCTTAATGATAGAGATAATATGTATTAGTATTGATTACAAGACACTATTTATAAGAGTGAATCTTCCTCCCAAAGAGAGGAACTTGTGATTCTAGTTAGAAATTATCCATGAAATCCTATTGATAATTCCATTGAAGAGAAATTTTTTGATTCACCCATTAGATAACGGTGCACCAAGGTAGGTCATGGGAAGATGTTTCCTTTGAACCCCAATAATCACTTGGATGCCCCTACTGTGTTTTCCCGAGCATATCTTGGAAATGAAGACCTTTCTTTTGGAGTGATTGATGAAATTCCCACTCAGCTGCCCATATGTAGACATAATATGCATGAGTCCAATGAGAAACCTATGACATCCATTAATGAAAATAAGGATATTGTTAGAAAACATCAAATGGGAAATGGAATAATTCCTAGACATGTTGTAGTAGGGCCAGATCCTTCCACTTAGAATGCTATTATTGATGTTTTGAGAAAGAGATTCATGTTCCATAATGAAGAGAAAAGGAGACAAAGGGTCTCCTTGCCACACCCCATGGGTGCTTTTGAAGAAGCCAAAGCATTTCCCCAACAACAAGATAGTGAGCCAAGGGGAAGAGTAACATCTGAAGCAGAGATCACAAAAACCATTCGTTGAAGCCAAAATTTATCATAATAAGTATAATGAATCTCCATTCCAACTTATCATATGCTTTTCCCATGTCAATTTGGATAACCATGTTTGAAACCACTGCATGCTTGTTGATATCATCAACCAGTTCTTTATAAATCCCAATGTCCCCTGGATAACCCTTCCCTTTACGAATCCATGTGGTTCTCTAGAGATAAGACATGGGATAACATTGTTCAATCTCTTGTAAATGAGGGAATAAAGGATTTTGTTAAGGGAAATTGTAGAGGAAAATGCGTCTAAATTGGTTAATATTAATCGGGTCCTTCACCTTGGGGATCAACACAACTCTGGAGGCGCACACACTTCGGGTGAGGGTCCCCCCTCTGAAGTAGTCTTAGATGGCATCAACAACATGGGATTTAATAACAACCCAATAAAAGATGTAGAAGGCTCCTGGGAAGCCATCAGGGCCTGACGCACTATCCTGATTCAAGCTAAAGATGGTGGATTTTATCTAATCCTCAGAAGGAAGATCTTGCAAAAAATTGTTGTCAGCAATGTCAACCTTATTATGAAGTGAATCCATAAATTCATTATCTTCACTAGAGTTCCTTGCATCTGAATTAAAATGCATCCTGGGGCCAGCTAACAGATCCTGGAAGTGGTTGAGCACCAATTTCCATTCCACCTACACATCCGAGGTATATGACCCGTCTTCCATCCTCAAGTTGATTCTCCTTTGATGTGCCTTTTCTTTCAAGAAGTCTTGGAAGAAAGCTATATTACGGTCTCCATCCTTTAACCAATGATTTCTAGATTTAATTCAATAGGATTTATTGATTTCCAATAGTTTTTTAGCCAACAAGGAGCGCTTTTCATAGAGGTTGACGAACTTAACATCATCCCAAGACTCTTTAAAATCATCTTCCAAGTTGTTAATGGCTTATTGTAATCTATCAAGGTTTTCTTCCTCCCTTGATATAGAGCTCAAGCAATAACCAATGTCCTTATTGAGATGGATGAGGTGCCTAGAAAGGCCGGTCCAAGTTCCCTCCACCACCACACCATCCTAGGATCTCCTCAACATTTGCATGAAGCCCTCCTAGGCAAGCTATGAACTAGTGTAGTAAAGGGTCCATCTAACCAGATCTTCATTCTGAAGCTCCACCAATAGTGGATCATGGTCTGAGAGAGAGAGAGAGTTAGGTGCAATAAAAAAGATTGGGGGAATGAGTCAAGGCCTTAGAGGTTAGAAAAGCACCTATCCGGTCTTCACAAAATGCAGCTGGAACCCTTGCGATTATTACACCAAGTGAACCTATTACCTGAGAACCCTAAGTCGAGGATGCCCACCGAAGAGAAAAAGTGTTTGAAATCCTACATTCTAGAATGACAGAAGCTGGTGCCTCCTCTTTTCTCTTTCTCCTCCATAATCGAGTTAAAATCCTCTCTAATAAGCCATGAGATATTGTTAAGTTGGAGGGAGTCTAGGTAAAGACAAAGGTCTCTCCCCTCCATGGGGTCACCACTAGAATATACAAATGAAAATATGACAAACTCATTCCCAAACAAAATCTTGTTAGTGAGGCATTACAGCATGGAACTCATAATATGTACCGAGAAACCATCCTTCTAGCATAACCAAATCTGTTTATTATCTTAAGTAGTATGGAGAGAGTTCCCACAACCCAACCTCTTAGAAAAGACACTGAACTTAGTAGGGTCCTATTTTGGCTCCAAAAATACAAAGATAGAGGTGTTATTTTTATAGGACATAGAAAAAATGAAGGCTCATTTAGCATGTACCCCTATACCCCTCACATTAATTCCAGACAATCAAGGAAACCATTAAAATAAAAGGGATTTCCCCTTCCCATGGAAAAGGCTTAAACAAGACTTTAGACAAAACTCCAGACATTCCTTATCTTTGGATTGGGTAATTGGCCCTACAGACCCCACAAACCAGCACTTGGAAATCATTGGGGGGGGGGGGGGTGAGCACACCCACAAAATCTTCCAAAATTGAGAACCTGTTGATAGAGACGTGAAGAGGTGAACATGGAGACATTACCTCATGGGAGGAGGGAGGGATCAGTTTTCTTGAAGGAGAATCATGAGAAGCATGAATATCCTTAAGGGCACCCTTTATTAAAGCCTTGGCCTAGAAAGGTCCTTTAACCTCCATCTTTTCCATAGAAAATAGGGTGGAAGCCATGTGGACCAGTTATGAAAGCAATAGATATGAAAAAAGAATGGTCGTTTGGGGAGGAATAATCCCTTTATCTATCCACAAAAATAAGATCTCCATTGGAATTCAAGATCTCGAGGGAAGGGACGTCGAAATAAAAGTGCAGACGAAATCATCTAAAAAGACATCAACAACATATAGAGGCGACTGTTGGGCGGCAGCTCTGGACTACCATGGTCGGGTGTCAGAGGGTGAAAGGGACACACCAACGGATGGAGTGTTGACAAGTGCATGAGAAGGAGAGTTTGAATTTGAAAAATCCCCCACTGCAGGAACAACTTCATCTTCAACCTTCGATGCCACCATCGGGAGGCATGAAGCAAAGATCGCTTCCCCCAAAACATCCCGTAAGACCCGGGGATAGAAACCCTTAGAGATTGAGGGGTCTACAGAGGAGGGAGAGTTAGAGAGGCCCACCAGGTTCTTGTTGAAAAAATGATGTCTACACCAGTCCACTGAGTTCCCTTGGAGGCCGCAACAAAAAAAAAACATGGGCAGATCTTGAAGAAACAACCTTTTCCACCAAAAAAACCATCATTATCTCCAACCAACACATGGGATGGGATATGATTTTCTAAAAATAGCTCCACACAAATTAGTGGATTAACAAACTCCAAAGGACCTATAGCTCTATCATCAGCACAAAGGAAAAAACCCAAAGAATCACCCACATATTAGAGGATTGAAGGATTTTGAAGCGGAATGGGGAGACCTGGAAGCCTGATCTTGACAACAATCATGCTGGAATCCATGACAAAGTAGGAACCTCAAAATCATCGAGAGATAGAAAACCTCCACGATTCACACCACCTCCCTGCCTAGCCCAAGCCCACACAAAGTCCTCCCTGTAGGAGAAATGGATGAAAAAGGCATATTTGGAAAACTTCAACACCGCTGTGGGAAAAAGAAACCCCCAAGAATCCACAACTTCTTTAAATAACCCAAGGGAGGGTTATTTCTTCCAAAAGTGGCCACCAACACCAGATCGTGGAAGGAAGCAGCATACTGCAACTTCTTTGCAGACAGATCCACCAATGGAAAGCCATCAATGAACAAAGAATGGAACTTCACGACACTAATCCCAAGTGCCTGGAGAGGATCGCCAACCGCAGCAGGAGAAAACTCCCTAGACAGTGCCTCTTTAAAGGATTTTGAAAGAGACGGAGGAGAAAGGACCATCGAGGGGAAACAACCCAAGGCTTGAGGCGGAGCACCACTCGATGTCGCCGACGAGGATCCCGCTGCAGGAGCTAAGCTATCCATCATACTCACCACCTTATGGATGATGAAGTGTATATCAATGTTTCATTATATAGTTTTTTAGTAAAATAATGAAATTATATCAAACTTTCATGGTAATATCTTCCCAAATTAGTGCCTTAATCTGGGTCACAACACGGTTCCATGAATCTATGTCAATCAACATGTGATGCCGAGTGATGATTCCAGTATAACTGTTGAACATGGACTTGTTTAGGTTAACATGTTGACCCCACACATTCATTCTCACCTCATATTTTATGCCTTTGCCTTTTTCCTTAAGGATCTTTTCTAACACTATAAAACTACAATGCTCAATTTTTTTTTTGTGATTTATGTCCTTCATCACCTACCATTTCCCCATAATCAACATTGACAATATGTTCCTTTGGGGCAGTTCCATTGGGATGCATAGATGGTTGTTGTACCTCTGCACTACGAGCATCAACAGGTTGAGAGACCTACTATTTCTCCGGATTGGGAGCACCAACAATTGAATAAGTTTAATCCTCTGTATTGTGAATAACAGCAAGTTGAGAGACTTGTTGTTCCTCAGTAATGGGAGAACCAATACGTAAAGAAGGATTCTCCTCTACACTACAAGAAATATAAGGTCAAGAGACCTATTCTTCCTTGGGATTAGGAGAACCAACACATGCAGAAGTCATTATCTGCATAAGTGGTTTAACATTTAATTTAGAGTACAAAAATGCAGTAAAAAAAGGATAATAACATGAGATAACACGATATATATTATGAATAAAATTTAACCAAATTATTGAACTCTCATTTTATTTTTTAAAGGAAGAAGATAATTTATCCCTCAATTGATGATCGAAATCCCTTCATTATGGTGTAATCTAACATAGAAAACTCCATCTACATTGGGAACACTGTGAAATCATTATGACATACCAATAAAAGGGTCATCCTTGGTTGAATTTTTATCTTACCCTTCAGTATTTTTGGTCGATAACAGAACAATTAACTACTTTCAGTTAGCAGTATCTGTAAGATAAAATACTTATACTGCCTATGATGCCATTATAAACGGTTCGTCTTTGTACCCTTATTTACTGAAATCAACTTTCACAAATCCAAATTCATCTATTTTAAAAGAACACAAGTCATCAACCCAATTTCATTGAAAAATAGGCACTTGGAATGTTATATAATCCAAATACCATATTTTTTGATGATGCCAAAGTATGAAATATTTACGTAAATTAGATTTATGTCCTTAGTACTAGAAACATGCATCACTTTAGCCATGAGTGTATCTCCACTATTTTTCATTGTACTATCTTCATCAAGATCATTTTTATAGAATGTATGGATATTAATTACATAACCCTTATAAGATAATACATACACACTTGGTCCTCTAGCTAGCCATCAAAATCATTCTGAAATTGAATTCGAATTTTCCTCTAACTCCTTTAATACATGGTCCCGAATCTATCTTATAAACTGTTTTTTATATTTATTTGATATTTATATTTCATCACTTGATGGATTTAAATTCCTAATAATTTCTTTATGGGTTTCAACATATGGGGGAACCTCTAAAATATTATGAAAAATGTAAAGGTGGGCCTACCCTCGATCTATAATATTGATTATGAAAACATAGCTTCTGAAAATTCCTTCACCTGCATGCCACCCAGCGTGATGAGATTTTGGTACACCAATTATTTCCACACCAGACATGTATTTAATATAAAATTCAACAACTTCCCCCAAAAAATATCACTCCAAAATACAACCCTATTTACGAATTCTATTTTTAACATATAATTTCAAAATATTCATATATCGTTCAATGGGGTATATCCATTTATAGTGTATAGGAACATATACTTGAATCTACTCACAAACTGATCCATCAAATAAACCATCATATCAAAGAATTTTGGCAGTAAGAATATTTCCAATTCACATATATGACGAAAATTTATTTTCCCATACTCGTCGATTTAATTAGGTCTATAAATTTTCCGCATATATCTTTGAAGAAGAACCCAATTTTGTTTAATGAATGACATAAATTCTTTGGAAAGCTGCAATTTAATCTATAGTAATTAGATCTTGCATCAAAAAATGGAAGTCATGTGATTTAAGACCCTTTAACATTAAATTAGTCATTGAAATGATGTTATGGATATTCAATGAAAACCCCTCCAGAAAATTTACATTATTCAATAAGTTACAAAACTGATATATCTCCTTCATGGAAAGAGTTTAAGTAGACCGAGTAAGAAATGTTCATTTTTCACCCTTCACTCCTGCCAAATCTTCTCGTATTCCCATTTTAACCATGTCCAACCTAACCTTAATTCCATAATATGTTTTTTCAGGTATATTTAGAAATTTGTCGATGATACTATCACATAAATTTATTTTCAACACGCATAACATCAAGACAGTGTCTGACGTACAGACAATTCCAGTATAGTAATTAAAAAAACTGATCTCTTCTTCCAACTGGTTTTTTAAGGTTTTTTAAAAATGGTTGCCAAAAGCACTGTACACATCTTTTACTTTATCAAATAGTTCATCACATATTAGTAGAGATGGTGTTGTACATTCTTCTGAACTTCCATCGAATGATATTGTCCAAGATCAATACATATGTCATCGGGGTAGAAATATGCGATGTCCTAGAAACATGGTTTTCAATGAATATTTCAACCTAATTGATTGTGTACCTTGTTCGAAAGTGGGACACCCATGAGTTCCTTTAATGCAATATCATGAAAAATTTCCATAAGAAGTAATATCATTTATCATCCCATAAAACATGGCTCTAAACATAAAATATTCATTTTTATAAGCATCATACAACGTAACACCTAAATCCCACAATAATTTTAAATCCTCAATCAATGGAGAAAATAAACATCAATATCATTACCCGATTGTTTTAGTCCTAATATAAGAATAGATAACATGATGTGTTTTCATTTCAGGAATAAGCACATTGGAAGGTTATAATTTACCAACATAACCAACCATGTGGTTTGAGTGATTCTTTGAAAACCAAAAGGATTCACTCCATCTATAGATAATGAAAGATGAAGGTTTATCGGCGTGTTTCCAAAGTTAGGATACTCATGGTCAATTTTCTTTAACTATGGAGAGTCTGTCGGGTTATGTAGTATCCCATCAGTATTTCTTCTATCTACATGACACGTCAATTGTGATGCAGCCTACTCACTTTATATAGGCTCCTAAACCTTGGAATGATTGGAAAGTACCATTCAACTTACATAGGACCATATTTATCTTTCTTGTATCAAGAAGAACCACACTTTGGGTGTAACACCCCAGGTAAATAAGGAATATGAAATTTTCATATTTATCCATATTTGTGAATAAAATATTAATATGACATTAAAGGGGACGCTATGCTCGATGGCGTACCCAACACGCAACAGCGAGTTTCTTGGGAATCTTACGTTGCACTCTAATAATAAAATAATATTATTTTAAATGGTAGTTAACATGTAGCCGTTGTAATGGAGGGAATGGATAGAAATAACTAAAATATTATTATATATGTTCTTAAATATTTTTACATTTATACAATAAAAGATAAAGGCTTAAAATACGGAAAGAATTCAATTTTAGGTGTATATGCCCTAGTTTTCACTAAAGGTTCACTTATCACCTTTTGATGGAGAACCGTCATTAAATATAGTTTTGTTCACTGTTAATCATTCTTTTGGACCAAATAAAACTCTTATTAAGAATCGGGACATCAAAATTTACTTTGTGTAAATTTTTGGTATCTTTCCGATAAAGTTCATTTTTTTAATGAATAGTGTAAAATGTTGTATTTTAATTCAAAACCACTTTTTAATCTAATTTATTTATATGATTAGATTATATTTTGAATTGGTTTTAAAGTGAACTTAGAAAATATTTTTACCATTAAATCTAATAGTGGTCGTTGGAATCAATTTCACTTTGAAATCAGACTTAAACTAGTGTCAATCTTTTGATACTTATTGTTTCATAAAACACGCTATTTGTCATGACAGCGGGAATTAATTATTAAATTAATTAATGTGACTTATATGTTTTGAATTTTGTAAAACGGACTTCATTTTTGAATTCAGAATATCAAATATAGCTTAGGGTAAATTTTTGGGATTTTTCTGAAAAACTTCAATTTTTGATGAATAGTGAAACCACTAAGTGGTACTTATAAAAACTGATTTTCCGTTTAAATGAAATTTTGCCATCATTGTGTTTTTATTTTCAAAAATCCGACATACATGGTTGTCATTAATAAGTAAAATTTGGTTCAATGAGATTAAAATAATTTTTTGGTGAATAGTAATTTATTAAGTTTTTAATCACGATTAGTGGTAATTAGTGTAGTTTAAGGTAAAAATAATGCTTTAATAAAATGAGATGAGCTTGACACATGTCTTACCCTCATTGGTTGTATCATGGACGACCAAGAAAAGCCATGGGTCAACTTGGGGACCCCATGGATCCACTTTGTTTGGGAAATGACATAAATAACATTTTATTTAATGTAAAAGTAAAATTGACACAAACATGATATGTTTTACTAAAACAATTTTTAAGTGGGGTTATACAAGTCATATTTTTGATTATAAATATTAATTGGAAATATAAAAATATTTCCTACATCATAGTATTTTTTTTATAATTTTTAGACATTATATAAATTAAATTATTTATGACATAATAATGACGCAACGATGACATCATTATTTGACGATTTAAATAAAATGGAAAGATAATGTAAAATATATGAACTACACATGTCCAAAACTTATAGGATGAGTGGATTTAGAAGCCTTATCACCTTATCCACGAATTATATCAATGTGGGACCTTTTGAAACCGAAAAACATTTTCAAATAAAGTAATATTTCTTTACATTCCAAAAGTGCCCCTCCTCTCCTCTTATAAAAGGCCCCCACCTCTACCTCATTTAACACACTCCTAAAGCCTTTGGCTCAGCCAAACCCTGCCCATTTAATCTCTCCACATCCCTCTCCTCATCCTAGAGGATTCCCTTTGGGCATAATCCTTTCAATGGAATCCTTTAGGCTCAAATCAAAAGGAGTTACACTTTTAAAGGTAATTCATTCTCTCATGTTCATTTGTTTTATTTTGCTTCTCCAACCCCCTAAACTCTTTTTATTTACTTATTTTGTAACAACACCAGTATCTTCAATATACTAGGATGTTTTTATAATATTTATTCAGCTACACTCTCACACAACTACATCAAATGGTTAAAGAACATACGGTTTCCGTGGATGGTGAAATTCTGCCTCCCGAAACGATGATTGTTCAATACTCATTTAACACCTTCAAAGGTGGCCATTATGATGTCACTATTTTTATATATGATATATAATATGATTATGTTTTATTTATTCTTCTGTATTTTTCATTTTTGTCTTACCTTTATGGCTTCCATTATGGGTATACACGATATCTTCATTTAAGGAAGTGCGGACTACCGCCCCCTCAAAGTGATTTGATTCGTTAAATACCATATTTGGGATGTATAAAGGATGGAAATATGATATTATATATAACATTATACTGGAATTATAATATACCTTTATATCATTATTATTTCATTCTATAAAATACGAAATAGAAATGAAAGTAGCGTTCATGCGTACGTACGGCTTACCGTCTCCATGAACGGTGCATTTCATTTCTTACCTCTAAATGATTATGTAATGTTATAAATTCATGCATGTACTGGATATATATGACATATATGATATCTACACAATGAATACAATTCTGGATATAATAAACATTTGGCCACACGAACAACATGTAATTGTAAGAAGTCCACTTTCGACTTAAGAACCAAATATCGGCAAAACAAATATTATTAACATAAATGATTACATAATGTTTATGACATGGTAATAAGTGGTATAAAAGTAATAATGAACTTGAAAAAGGTTCTTAAGGAATTACAAATTAACTCAAGTTTATTATTCAGGAGATTAAAGAACGATCGAGTCAAGTCGGACCCGAGGTAAGGGATCCTACAACTCTCTTTCTTTTTAAGTACACTCTTTTATGTCATTTATTTTAAGCTCATCTTTCTTATGATTGGGATGTTATTTTATATTAAATTTACTGTAATTTTTATGTTCATGTTATGAGAGACCCTATTCTCTCTCATCAATCCATTTTGGAAGTTTTGAGTGGCGCCGTTAGGCTGCCGAACTTTCGTAAGAGATCTAACCTCTCTCTTTCTTTTTAAGTACTCTCCTTTATGTCACTTATTTTAAACTCCTCCTTGCAATTTTGGGGGATTTACTTTTATTACACTTGCTGTAAATTCTATTGTAATATTATGGGATACTCTATTTTATCTCCTCAATCCATATTCGGAAGTTTTATGTGGCGTTGTTAGGCTGTCGAGTTTTCGTAAGGGATTTTTCATCTCACTTTTATTCCCGTGAGATTTATGCTACATTTGCCACAAATTACATTGAGTGGTGTATGTACTGCCCATTATTCTACTCTTTGTGTAATATAATTTCGTTTATGAGTATTTACATCAATGACCTATTGTCTTTCTTTCATGACGTGTATGTTTTGAAAGATACCCAAGTCGGTAAGGGAACCTTTCACCCTCCTCTTTTTTAAAAGACTTCTTTTATTGGGTCTTTTAATTTACATATTTTTATGTTGGGATATGTTCTCATACATCCTTATTGATGTAAATTTTATGTCCAAGTGATGAGATACACTTTTTATCTCTCATCAACTCATTTTGATGTGATGCCGTTAGGCTGTCAAGGGAACTTTTTAACCCAATTTCGATTTCTTTGGGTTCAACTTGTAGTCATTGAATATGTCATCCATTGAATATGTGTGAATGACCTTTTATTGTTTTACACTTAATATCCACTTATATTGGGTGTATATATATTTGTCACACATATTTTTGATATTTATTTGTCCTTAATTTAAGGATACCTTCTTTATAAGGGATTTCATCACATTTGACATTTCTATTGAGGGTTCATTGTTGTTATGCACCAATTCACTCTTATATGGTGTATATACTGTCCTTTGGAGTATTATATCATGAATCCTTTTATTCTCATGATATTATAAAGTTCCGACTAAATGTTATTCCTCGATTATTGTATTCAAGTGTCTCTAATTTTGGTAAAACCCCTTTAACCAAAATATCATTTTAAATGTTTTAATTATTTGTTCTAATTAATATCCATGTTTTCAAAATGGTTTTAAGGATTTATTTATATGGATATTAATGGTTTTAAATGTTAAAAGCTTCAAGGTGGTATGGGACACTTTGATTTAGAAATCTCTTTATTAAATGTTTTAAATGGTTTTGGAAATGGTTTCTTTTTGAATGGATTCATTATTTCAATATCCTAAAATGTTATATTGTGATTGAAATGTGGAAATGTCAT
This sequence comes from Viscum album, assembly GCA_963277665.1. Lineage (NCBI taxonomy): Eukaryota > Viridiplantae > Streptophyta > Magnoliopsida > Santalales > Viscaceae > Viscum > Viscum album. Next base: position 309,401,350 of record OY728166.1, read on the forward strand.
GTTTCCTTTATTCATGTTTATGTGATACGATTATGTTATGGTTCTTGGGAATTGTTATGAAGAACGGGTGGTTCCGTGATAAACTAAGGGCGGGTGAGCCCGATATAGCTCTCCAATGCATTGGGTAACGCGAAGGAGTGAAACGTTAAGGTTTCTCCGAAGAGATTTAGGGAATATACTGTGATGGGTATTCCAAACGTAACCAAGAGGGTTACTCCCTATGTAAGAATGTTATGAATGCCTCAAGTTACCTTTATGTCTTATATCTTCTATGATTTATTCATGATTTGATATGCCTATGTTTTATGGGTAAAGTATGATTTCCTTCTTATGTGTATATGAACTCATGTTTCCTTTCCATATTTTTATAACCCTTACTGAGCTTTTTATGCTCATCCCAAGTTTTTGAAATGCTTTTCACAGGTCAAGGGAAAGGTACATGATGTGACGATAGTGTCAAGGATGTGTCAAGAAATAATCCGTGTTTTATTTTAAATAGGTTTCCATTGATGGAAAGAATGAATATTGTCTTTTATGTAACCACCTTGTTTAAATGTGGAATGTAATGCATGTTTCAGGATCTAATTCTCTAAAACTCTAAACCTGAAAAGATCCTCAATGTGTAATCTTGTAATAACTCAAGTTTAAGTAAGGTTTAAGGTTGGGGCCTTATAGTTGGTATCAAAGGTCGGTTTAGATAACCTTAGAGGTTAGGGTATTCTTTAAGCATAATTGACAATTACCATAATGGTTAGGATTTCAGAAAGAGTCTTAGTTTTAGATAAAGTGAATGAGCAAGTATATCTTATTGTCTATCTTACTAATTAGTACATGATGGTTTTGTTGATATACTCACACTGACCTTTTTGGATTTAGTAAATGGCTGGATCTAGTAGGCACCAAAGTAACAGTGAATGTGAAGGAAACTGTGACAGTTTTTTGAGCAAGCAACTGAATGATATGGGAGCTGCAATGAGAACTCTTTTGATTATCCTCAACCAACTATCTGGAGTCATGATTGACCACCTAAACCTTGGAGATTTATCTAAGGAATCATATATGCAAGAAACAAATCCCTACGGAAGTACAGGTAATAATCATAAAGGTAAGTGTGTTCAAAAACCTATGTGTCAAAGATGTGGAAAGAAACACCTAGGGAAATGTTTCAAAGGGACAGAAATATGCTATAGATGTGGAAATGAAGGTCATAAAGCAAGAACCTGCCATGGAAAAAGGAAGCATCCAGTTGACTCGAGGAAAGGGAAAGAAGTTCTTTCTGAGGGATCAATTGAATGTTTTAAATGTGGTGTGCATGGTCATTATGCAAACACATGTCCTATGAAGAAGTTTCGTGAATGGGGTCACCAAGAGCGTACCAATATTCGTTTACCAATACCTAATGCCATTCCGATTGAGGATGAAGAAACTGACAATGACCAATCAAAGGTATGTACTATTTCATGACTATTGTTTTCTTATTTTGGAATCTTAGGATATGATTCATGATTTTGTTTGTAGGAAAGAGGTATTTCGGAATAAGTTGGAAAGGAATGGATAATGGATCATGAAGAATGTTGAATGAGTAAGATGTCAACATATAAGGGCTTCAAGAGTTAGGGTGAAATTCTTAAGAGTATTAAGTCTCTTTTGATGATGGGGTTACATTAGAAGACTTTTTATATTATGTGTAACCCTGATGTTTAATATAGGCCAATTTTATTTAAGTAATAGTTATCTTTTCTTTTGTGGACATAGTTATAAAGAACCATTTGGGTTTATATGATCCTTACTTTTGAGGTAATTATGGGTTACCATATGTTATGATTGAAGTGAAAGGCATGAGATAAAATTGAGGTTAAATTATGTTATGGTTATTTTTGATGATTTTATCCCTTTTTGGGTAATGATTTGAGAATTATATAGTTTTGGAAAAAGGAAAACACGCAGACCGTGTGACAACCCGTCGCGTCGGACAATGCTGCGAGAATCGAACCCACAACCAAAGTGCGACTGGTATTTATCGCCTACCACTGGACTACGTGAAGTCCCTGGTTATTTTGACTGATTCTTTTTAGTTATATGATTTTATGAATTAAGAGTAATTTGATTTTGGAGGATATGTGATTAGGATAATTACATTTCAATGTGAGACTTTAGGAGCAACTGATGTTGTTTGGAGATAAATGTTACGATTTAACTTGGAAGACTATGTGACTAAATCCTTCAAATATTTGGGTTTCAATCTTATATTGGTTTACTTTGAAGAATTTTATGGACAAATTGTTTATCGGATGGTCCTCGTTGAACTTTGGGTTTTGTTGGACAAATTTTGGAGATTAAGAATAAATTTTCTTTTTATAAGGGGTTATCCTTTTCTGGATTATCTGATCTTGTACTAACCTTTTTGGTTTTGGTTTTGGTTTTGGTTAAAGCCTAAATACATGGGATGTATATAGTTCTCTTTTGGGGATTAGGTGATTCTCTAGAAGTTGATTATAGTGCTCTTAATGCGAACAAGTCTCCCTAAATACTCGTCTTTTGGAAAAAATATGAGTTTGACTAAGGAATCTAGTAAAAGTTGAAAGTCAACATGATAAGTGATTATGCTTCCTTATGAATAAATTCCTCAATAAAAAGTATCTTAAAACAAAAATGTTGTCTATTAACTTTTCCTACTGGGGAACCCAACACCGTTTAACCCATCACAAGTTTGTGATTTTCTTATTGTTACCTTTCTCCTAAACATGTTTCTATCACTCTCCATCGGAACATGACCCTATGTTTTCTCCTCCATGTCCATATTTTCATACATAGAATCCTAGTATGGGTTAACTCGGGTGACCTCTGTGCTTATCTTTCTTTATTTTAAAGTGATTGTTTTACCGACTCTTGTTCCGATGTGGGACGTTCAAGGATGTTTCCAAGTGCAATTTTAAAATTGCGAGGACGCAATTCCCAAAAGGGGGGAAGGATGTAACACCCCAGGTAAATAAGGAATATGACATTTTCATATTTATCCATATTTGTGAATAAAATATTAATATGACATTAAAGGGGACGCTATGCTCGATGACGTACCCAACACGCAACAACGAGTTTCTTGGGAATCTTACGTTGCACTCTAATAATAAAATAATATTATTTTAAATGGTAGTTAACATGTAGCCGTTGTAATGGAGGGAATGGATAGAAATAACTAAAATATGATTATATATGTTCTTAAATATTTTTACATTTATACAATAAAAGATAAAGGCTTAAAATACGCAAAGAATTCAATTTTAGGCGTATATGCCCTAGTTTTCACTAAAGGTTCACTTATCACCTTTTGATGGAGAACCGTCATTAAATATAGTTTTGTTCACTATTAAACATTCTTTTGGACCAAATAAAACTCTTATTAAGAATTGGGACATCAAAATTTACTTTGTGTAAATTTTTGGTATCTTTCCGATAAAGTTCATTTTTTAATGAATAGTGTAAAATGTTGTATTTTAATTCAAAACCACTTTTTAATCTAATTTATTTATATTATTAGATTATATTTTTAATTGGTTTTAAAGTGAAATTAGAAAATATTTTTACCATTAAATCCAATAGTGGTCGTTGGAATCAATTTCACTTTGAAATCAGACTTAAACTAGTGTCAATCTTTTGATACTTATTGTTTCATAAAACACACTATTTGTCATGACAGCAGGAATTAATTATTAAATTAATTAATGTGACTTATCTGTTTTGAATTTTGTAAAACGGACTTCATTTTTGAATTCATAATATCAAATATAGCTTAGGGTGAATTTTTGGGATTTTTCTGAAAAACTTCAATTTTTGATGAATAGTGAAACCACTAAGTGGTACTTATAAAAAACGATTTTCCGTTTAAATGAAATTTTGCCATCATTGTGTTTTGATTTTCAAAAATCCGACATACATGGTTGTCATTAATAAGTAAAATGTGGTTCAATGAGATTAAAATAATTTTTTGGTGAATAGTAACTTATTAAGTTTTTAATCACGATTAGTGGTAATTAGTGTAGTTTAAGGTAAAAATAATGCTTTAATAAAATGAGATGAGCTTGACACATGTCTTACCCTCATTGGTTGTATCATGGCCGACCAATACAAGCCATGGGTCAACTTGGGGACCCCATGGATCTACTTTGGTTGGGAAATGACATAAATAACATTTTATTTAATGTAAAAGTAAAATTGACACAAACATGATATGTTTTACTAAAACAATTTTTTAGTGGGGTTATCCAAGTCATATTTTTGATTATAAATATTCATTGGAAAGCTAAAAAGATTTCATACATCATAGTGTTTTTTTTATAATTTTTAGACATTATATAAATTAAATTATTTATGACATAATAATAATGCAGCGATGACATCATTATTTGACGATTTAAATAAAATGGAAATATAATGTAAACTCTATGAACTACACATGTCCAAAACTTATTGGATGAGTGGATTTCGAAGCCTTATCACCTTATCCACGAATTATATCAATGTGGGACCTTTTGAAACCGAAAAACATTTTCAAATAAAGTAATATTTCTTTACTTTCCAAAAGTGCCCCTCCTCTCCTCTTATAAAAGGACCCCACCTCTACCTAATTTAACACACTCCTCAAGCCTTTGGCTCGGCCAACCCCTGCCCATTTACTCTCTCCACATCCCTCTCCTCATCCTAGAGGATTCCCTTTGGGCATAATCCTTTCAAAGGAAGCCTTTAGGCTCAAATCAAAAGGAGTTACACTTTTAAAGGTAATTCATTCTCTCATGTTCATTTGTTTTATTTTGCTTCTACAACCCCCTAAACTCTTTTTATTTACTTATTTTGTAACAACACAAGTATCTTCAATATACTAGGATGTTGTTATAAGATTTATTCGAGCTACACTCTCACAAAACTACATCAAATGGTTAAAGAACATACGGTTTCTGTGGATGGTGAAATTCTGCCTCCCGAAACGATGATTGTTCAATACTCATTTAACACCTTCAAAGGTGGCCATCATGATGTCACTATTTTTATATATGATATATAATATGTTTATGTTTTATTTATGCTTATGTATTTTTCATTTTTGTCTTACCTTTATGGCTTCCATTATGGGTATACGCGATATCTTCATTTAAGGAAGTGCGGACTACCGCCCCCTCAAAGTGATTTGATTCGTTAAATACCATATGTGGGATGTATAAAGGATGGAAATATGATATTATATATAACATTATACTGGAATTATAATATACCTTTATATCATTATTATTCCATTCTATAAAATACGAAATATAAATGAAAGTAGCGTTCATGTGTACGTACGGCTTACCGTCTCCATGAACGGTGCATTTCATTTCTTACCTCTAAATGATTATGTAATGTTATAAATTCATGCATGTACTGGATATATATGACATATATGATATCTACATAATGAATACAATTCTGGATATAATAAACATTTGGCCACACGAACAACATGTAATTGTAAGAAGTCCACTTTCGACTTAAGAACCAAATATCGGCAAAACAAATATTATTAACTTAAATGATTACATAATGTTTATGACATGGTAATAAGTGGTATAAAAGTAATAATGAACTTGAAAAAGGTTCTTAAGGAATTAGAAATTAACTCAAGTTTATTATTCAGGAGATTAAAGAACGATCGAGTCAAGTCGGACCCGAGGTAAGGGATCCTACAACTCTCTTTCTTTTTAAGTACACTCTTTTATGTCATTTATTTTAAGCTCATATTTCTTATGATTGGGATGTTATTTTATATTACATTTACTGTAATTTTTATGTTCATGTGATGAGAGACCCTATTCTCTCTCATCAATCCATTTTGGAAGTTTTGAGTGGCACCGTTAGGCTGCCGAACTTTCGTAAGAGATCTAACCTCTCTATTTATTTTTAAGTACTCTCCTTTATGTCACTTCTTTTAAACTCATCCTTGAAATGTTGGGGGATTTCCTTTTATTCCACTTGCTGTAAATTCTATTGTAATATGATGGGATACTCTATTTGATCTCCTCAATCCATATTCGGAAGTTTTATGTGGCGTCGTTAGGCTGCCGAGTTTTCGTAAGGGATTTTTCATCTCACTTTTATTCCCGTGAGATTTATGATACATTTGCCACAAATTCCATTGAGTGGTGTATGTACTGCCCATTATTCTACTCTTTGTGTAATATACTTTCGTTTATGAGTATTTACATCAATGACCTATTGTCTTTCTTTCATGGGTTGTATGTTTTGAAAGATACCCAAGTCGGTAAGGGAACCTTTCACCCTCCTCTTTTTTAAAAGACTTCTTTTATTGGGTCTTTTAATTTACATATTTTTATGTTGGGATATGTTCTCATACATCCTTATTGATTTAAATTTTATGTCCAAGTGATGATATACACTTTTTATCTCTCATCAACTCATTTTGATGTGATGCCGTTAGGATGTCAAGGGAACTTTTTAACCCAATTTCGATTTCTTTGGGTTCAACTTGTAGTCATTGAATATGTCATCCATTGAATATGTGTGAATGACATTTTATTGTTTTACACTTAATATCCACTTATATTGGGTGTATATATATTTGTCACACATATTTTTGAGATTTATTTGTCCTTAATTTAAGGATACCTTCTTTATAAGGGATTTCATCACATTTGACATTTCTATTGAGGGTTCATTGTTGTTATGCACCAATTCACTCTTATATGGTGTATATACTATCCTTTGGAGTATTATATCATGAATCCTTTTATTCTCATGATATTATAAAGTTCTGACTAAATGTTATTCCTCGATTATTGTATTCAAGTGTCTATAATTTTGGTAAAACCCCTTTAACCAAAATATCGTTTTAAATGTTTTAATTATTTGTTCTTATTAATATCCATGTTTTCAAAATGGTTTTAAGGATTTATTTATATGGATATTAATGGTTTAAAATGTTAAAAGCTTCAAGGTGGTATGGGACACTTTGATTCAAAAATCTCTTTATTAAATGTTTTAAATGGTTTTGGAAATAGTTTCTTTTTGAATGGATTCATTATTTCAATATCCTAAAATGTTATATTGTGATTGAAATGTGGAAATGTCATGTTTCCTTTATTCATGTTTATGTGATACGATTATGTTATGGTTCTTGGGCATTTTTATGAAGAACGGGTGGTTCCGTGATAAACTAAGGGCGGGTGAGCCCGATATAGCTCTCCAATGCATTGGGTAACGCGAAGGAGTGAAACGTTAAGGTTTCTCCGAAGAGATTTAGGGAATATAATGTGATGGGTATTCCAAACATAACCAAGAGGGTTACTCCCTACGTAAGAATGTTATGAATGCCTCAAGTTACCTTTATGTCTTATGTCTTCTATGATTTATTCATGATTTGATATGCCTATGTTTTATGGGTAAAGTATGATTTCATTATTATGTATATATGAACTCATGTTTCCTTTCCATATTTTTATAACCCTTACTGAGCTTTTTATGCTCATCCCAAGTTTTTGAAATGCTTTTCACAGGTCAAGGGAAAGGTACATGATGTGACGATAGTGTCAAGGATGTGTCAAGAAAGAATCCGTGTTTTATTTTAAATAGGTTTCCATTGATGGGAAGAATGAATATTGTCTTTTATGTAACCACCTTGTTTAAATGTGGAATGTAATGCAAGTTTCAGGATCTAATTCTCTAAAACTCTAAACCTGAAAAGATCCTCAATGTGTAATCTTGTAATAACTCAAGTTTAAGTAAGGTTTAAGGCTGGGGCCTTATATTGGGAATTCTCTATGTGATTTTTGGTCATTGTGAAATAGTATACAATCATTCCAGAATGTGTGTATTCTTTCAGACACCATACCCATTGAGCGTAACATTCGTTTTGCGTCACATGTTCAGCTCAATAGCTCATTATCTTATGGGAACATTTCATTAAAGATAGAGAGTAATTCTATACAATTGGTGTCATGCCATCTGTTTCCTTCTTTCAAATAATAAAACTTTAATGTGGCTGACAATGATATATATTTAGTGAAACCACCATACAATGGAGTCTTCGCATAACTTTTTAACTACTTAAACAATTTTGGTAAATCACAAAGTTCATCTTCAACTGTCTTTGTCATTTATTCAATATGATCTTCATCATCATTCATATATATAATCACGTCCTCGAAATAATCTTCTTTATTTTCCACACATGTAATCATATTAGATGATTCATAAAATGCAGTGTTATCCCTCCCACTAGCTACATTCTCTTTTCCCTCATGTTTATTCAAACATTTATAACTTCTATATATTCTATGATAGATCAAGTGTTCTTACAACTCATTTATCCCAACTTCTATTGAATAACAACAATATAAACACAGATTAAGGATTTTAGAAGGGTTGTAAGAATGATCTTTTGTAAACTTGATGAACTCTTTCACTCCATATTCAGACTCTTTTGTCCTATGATTGTAATCCATCCATTCTTTATTCATATCCATCCTATTTGATTCAGTGATATTAGTATTTAACAAAATAAAAACCCAATATTTTGATATAAAAATTAAACAAGGCTAAAAAAGGATATATACTTTAAGTCTAATTTGCAAACTATTTATCAAATCACAATTAAAATGCCATTAAAAACCCAATCATTTACAAAAATTCCTCTTTAAAAAAACACCCTTTTTAAAATAAACCAATAAGTTTCAAACACTCTTTCTCAAAACCCTAGTTAATTTTTATTGCAATCAAGGAAACATCATGACCCAACAATATTAATCATTTAAAATGAACTAAAACCCTTTATATTTTACAAATTTTACTTTAAAACTTCAAATACCCTTGTTAAAATGAAACCCGCATTACATAAGCTTCCAAAAAATTTACATCCCTTTCGGAAATCGAATCAAATAAGTTGACAAACACTTCGAATAAAACCCATGTCCATGAAAAGTGTTTAAATAATTTTAATGGAATTTAAAACCAAAATAAGGTATGCTGGACACATATATTTTTGTAAGAAACATTTCAAAACACTTAAATCATTTTAAAAGAGCCACTTAGACATTTTCACAAAAACATAAATCCCAAAAGAGACACTTTAAAAGGGATACATGAATAAAAAATAACCGAAATATTATAAAATATTAATCTATAAATGGTTTATTTTGTCTCTAATGAATAAATAGTAGGAAACCTATAGTTCACTTCCGTAATACTAATGAGTAGTGAATAAGTGATAGATAAAAACATAAGTTTCACTTGACAATGATACTTTTGAACAAAAAGTAATATCTCTTCAAAGTGGGCAACCATCTTCCACTTGATGCTTTAATTATGTACTACTTAAGCTTGATCCTTCCAATACAGTACATTAGAAAAAATGTTCTCCTTCTTGAGGGTATACATTTAGTCATTGTTAAAGGACTATATGTACTCATACCTTCTCCACTATCATTGGTTTATTTCACTTTGTGATTAAATATATTTCAAACACTTTTTTAGTGTATTCCAATAACAACTCATGGAAAGAACCACTATTTCCAAATCTATGAAAGGATTTGGGAAGTTTCTCATATGTGTTCTTAACTGTCTAGACCAATAAGCAACCACATGGCCATCATGGACTGGAACTATTTAAATCCTGACTCATGATACATTGTAATATAATCCATACTCATGACCCAAATAATTTATGGTTAAGATCAGTGTTTTCATGCATCTCTCATTAAGATATTAAAAGGATATTTCATGAACATCTAAGCAAAGGAACCATACCACATTCTTGGTTCAGGCCTTATTAGCGCTTCTAATCAGGAAGAATACTAGTTGACCCTCTAGTAATAAAAGTGAACCCCTAACAAAATAAACCTAATAAATTTCTCATTTCATGTTCCAAAGATTATTGTGCAATTATTTTCTTCTAAATGATATTTCCAAAAACACCTATATCACATGTTTCTTGTGCATGTTGTCCCCATTTCTTATAGTAAGTATCAGTTGTTCATCCAGTTTCACTGACTTCTAAAAATTAATGGAAGTCTCCCCATTAAACATGGGGACTTTCTAACACCTATATCATGTCCATCTAAAACCTTTAAATTTTGAGGAATAGTTAATGTTACTCTAACTTTTCAATGAATGAATCTTACATTCCAAAAAAAATTCTCAATACAATGAGGAGAAGAACATAACATATCACCATTAAAAAACCCATATTTAAAAATCCACAACTTATATTCATAACTTCTGGACTACTTACCATTACACCATCTACTTCTAAAAATCATATCTTTTAAAATTACAACATCTATTGTACATTTCACTATCTACCTTCTATATATAAAAAATGAGGCTATGTTTTGGAGACCCTCCTTTTGGTTTAATTAATCAAAAAAAATTTGATGGATTCACATTCCAAATGTTTTTATGCTTGACGACTACTTCATGGAGACTACAATATCATTTAACTCTTCAACATAAGAAAATAACTATGGTAATAAACTAATAGATGATATGATTTTCCATAGTATATTTTCTAAAATCTCTAAAAAGAATTTATAAATGAAATTACACAGACTAGTCACTCTAAAATACTTAACTTAACTCATATCAATAACCTATACAATCCAAGTTATTAGAGTATCATTATAAGTCTCATGATAATCCATGTTATTAGAGTATCAAGTTAAAAACATAAAGTTGAAAAATAGTCTAGAGCCTTTTAAAGAAATTTTCAAAAAGAAAATCTAGGTTAGGTACCTTTGATGAATGCATCAACCTAAATTTCATGACACACAACCGTGCCCACAACCTCAACACCATACGAACAAAACAAACACAATTTCAGATTTTAAAAAGTACCTTTTATTCAATTCTTCTTGTTAATTCAAGGGCTATCACATAAGTTGTATCATCTTGGAGAATTCATTCATTAGAAAAGTATATGTATATTACTAATTTCCATATTCAAATGTTAAAAAAGAATAAACCGACATACAATTAATTTAGTGCGCAAACACGGACCACCAATGACCATGATTTTCAGTGGGGCATTTAGCCTATATAATATAAAACATCACCATCAATATGAAACTGTAATAACATGTGAACAAAACAAATTTCCCCTTTGTATTTAATTATCCACTTCTTATCTTTGATTAGTGTGGATCAACTATAACCCATAGGAATGCAAGAGTTTATCCATCCCATATGATATGAAAACAAAGAGAAACTAAGGAAAATCCCTACCTAAAAAAACCTTTTCAACTCATCTGTGTACCACTTGGAAAAGTAGGATGCCTGTATGAAAAAATTACATCGCTAGAAACATGGATCAACATATTATTCATAATAATATTATCAAAACACTACCTAAACATGGAACTCAAGAAAAACCGCAATGCTGCAGTGAATTTTGAGGAATGAACATGAGGAAACAAATGAGAAAGATGAGAAAAAATGTTGTGGAGGTGTGGTTCAGCACGTGGAGGAGGTGCATTCATGATAGATGACAGGTGCGTGATGGAGGAGCCCTCTAGTGGAGGAGAGGCACACAATAGAGGAGAGGTGCACAGAGAAGTAAAGGCCTACAAAAGAGGAGAGGGGCATGATGAAGGTGGGTTCACGGTGAATGGATTCACAACATCATAAGAGTCGGTGGGAGCATAGGGGGAGGAGGAGGAGGAGGTGGTAATGGTTGCACGGATTAGCTTCCGTGAGAGTTTGAGGAGTGCAAGGAAGGAGGAGAATGTTAGGGTATCTTATAAAACCCGGTGAAATTTTTATAAGCGCTAAAATAGAAAGTGCTGATAAAACATACCTTTATCAACAATATTTTAGCATTGATAAAGCGATAACATTAATAATTTTTTTATATTGTTACATATAATTATAAAATTATATATATATGATAAATAAATAAATATTTATTTATAATTATAACTATAAATAAATAAATATATTTATATTTATAAAATTATAATTCAAATAGTTACAAAATTATAAGAAATATACTAATTATATGTATAATCTTAGAAATATATATAATAAATATATTAATTATATATATTTATAAAATATAGATAAATATTACTATATTTCTTCTAATTTTATAATTATTTATATAAGTATATATATTTTTTATAATTATAATTATAAATTAATATATATATATATATTTATTTAAATAATTATAAAATTATAAAAAATTTATATTTATAATATTTATAATTTTATTGATATATTTATTAAAATTTTATAATTATTTAAATATATCTATATTTAATTATAACTATAACTATAAATATTTGTCTTTATTTATTAATGTTTCTATATATATTTATAAATATATTTATTTAATTATATATAACATTATATATGAAAATAATAAAAATATCTTTCATAAATTAATATTTATTTAAATAAATATATATATATTTATATTTATAACTAATAAATAAATATATTTTTATTTGTAATTAAAAATTATAATAAATAAATATTTATTTATAGTTGTAATTATATATATATAATTATAAAAATATAACAAATATATTTATCATTTTATAAATATATATAATTAATACTTTTATTATATTTTTTTAATTATTTAAATATATCTTCATTTATTTTGAATTATAATTATAACTATGTGTATTTATTTATTAATATTTGTATATAAATATATATAATTAATATATATATTATAATTTTTTAATTATTTAAATATATATGTATTTATTTAGGAATTATTTTTAAAAATATTTGAATTTATCTGTAAATATATTTATTTAATTATTTATTTATAACTTTATAAGTTTAATAATAAATATATTTATTATAATTTTAAAATTATTTACATATATTTATATATTTATAGTTATAATTATCAATATAAATAAATATATGTATAAATATTTGTATATAGTTATATATATATATATAATTATAATATATATATATTTTGTAATTTTATAATTATTTAAATATATATATAGTTATAATTATAATTTCCAATAAATATATTTAAAAATTATTTATATATAATTAAATTTTAATGATTATAAATATAATAAATATATTTATTATTTAAATATATTTATTATTTAAATATATTTATTTTTTAAATATATTTAATGTAATTTTATAAGTATTTTTGAGAACATAATAGTATATATGGGTAACATGAATTAATCATATGACTAGTAAAATTTAGAGAATAAAAAATGATCTACCAATGAACAACATGAATAATAAGAAGGGTGTAATCTATAAATGAACATTCATGATGATACATAACCTATATGCATGCTTGATCAATATATTTATTAACCAAATTCATTAGAAACACATATATATTTATAACTATAATATAAATATATATATTTAAAAATTATTTATATATATTAATTATAAATAAAATAAATATAGTAAATATATTAAATAAAACAAATATAATTAATATAATTAATCTAATAAATTGAATAAACATAATAAATCTAATTAATTAATCTAACAAATCTAATAAATATAAATCTAATAAATATATAATAAATATAATAAATCCAATAAATATAATAAATATAATAAATCTAATAAATATATTTATTATTTAATGAAATTTATTATAATCATATAATTATTTAAATATATAAATATTTTTATAATTATAATCTTATTAATAATTTTAAAAAAACATTGTATATGTATATTTGAATTATTAAAAAATATATTTTAATTATAAATATGTGTTTTTTATTTAATGTATACAAATAAAAAATATTTTAAAATATAAATATAATAATTTTATATAAATCATTATTAAGAACTTCTATCAGTGCTAAAAATAGAGCTGATAAAAGGTACATTTTCAACTCTTTTAGCTAGTGCTGATAAAGCCCCCTATCAGCTCTTTCTGCTTAGCACTAATAAAGCAAGGCGCTTCCCGTGAAACATTTTGTGTTAGTGTTATTATTTACCATGAGAAGAAAGATGAAAACCCGAGTTGTTTGGGTTTTTGAATAAGTATTTGATAATACAATATCCCCAAAGAAGTTTATTGTCAAGTCTTCAGGAGCATTTTGAAAAAGCTTGAAATATCGAGAAAATAGGAGTTTCAAAGATCGAGATTTATGGAGATTCAATTGAGATATTTCTCAAGTGATTATCTAAAAAATGAATACAGAGTCTCTTGGAGTAATTTAATGTGTCAAGATTTGAGAAAATTATTTTCATGCATCTTGTGAATATTTAAAGAAAAAGGGGTAGAAGGGATTGAGTGTTCAACAATTGATGAGCTCATGAAGAAATATTTTCGAGTATAGAGAACAACCATTAATGTCTGATGTGTAAAGAAGAATAAGAATATCTTAATCTTCCATGATCAGAATAAGATCATGTTTTTATTGGTGACCTATCTTCAAAAGTCCATTGTTGTTTTTATTCAATGAGAATTTTTTTTACATCACTTGTTGGTGCCAACATCTTGTATTAGGTTCAATCTCATACCATTTCCTGTGGCTATCCTTGATAATAAAATAATAATAGTGTCTGTGAGGCAAAAACCACCATACACTGGGGATGTAGTTATCCTTCTGGAGTTGAACCTCATTAACAAACCTGTTGTGTTCCTTGTTTATTTATGTTTGATGAGATCTATGTTGAAAAATCAGAAGGGACGACAGGTTTGAAGAAAATATAAAATCACTAGTTCACCCCCTCTCAGTGCTTTATGTATCTGTTTGATCATTTCCAATTGGCATCAAAGAACTATGTATTCCCTTGATGTTTTTTTTCTACCATGGATCCTCACAATTCCTTTAATCAAAAAAGAGAATGTACCTTTTATGTTATGGGTTTTTAGTTATGGAAGGAGTGAGTGATGCATTATATTTTATCCTTGGGATGAAATGATTTTGATGCTACTCTTGACGGTTACATTTCTCCCAAATAGTTTTTTATGTGGATAATTATTGATAAGAAGAATGGTGAGAATGATGGAATTAACCAAGTAATGGGATGAAAATCTTCCAATGATGTATTGAAAAAACATCATAGTATCTATGAAAAGAATAAGAAAGTGAAGGTATAAAAATTTCAAATCATTAGATAATTGTTCAATGACATAAGAATACGATAAGATGATTCTATTAATGAATTCTTTGCAAGAGTCAATGTTCTTGTGAGCTTTGTTAGAGGCTTTAAAGAAACTCTTGATGAGTCTATAATTTTCAAGAAGCTCATGAGAATAATACTAGGTAAATTTGATGGAAAGGTCTCCTCAATAGAAGAAAAATATCTTGATGAATTCACTATTGGTTAGTTACATATCACTCTTATTAATTATGAAATGAGAAGATAATTTTCTCTCAAAAGCCAGTGCAAGAAGGAAAAATAAATTGCACTTAAAGATCGCAAGGAAGTTAAAATTGAAGACTAATAGGTCTTCTATAATGAAAAAGTAAATTTGGAAGAGTATTAAAAACACTTCTCTTATACTAGGAAATTTCACATGTGAAGGAAATGTAATTTTAGAGGAAAGATTCCTTTTAAATGTTTCAATTGTGGAAAAAATTGGTCATTTCTCAACAAATTTTCCAAAAAAGTTTTAAAATAAAGATGGAGATGAGGAAACTAATAAAATTAAATTTTAATAATAGTGACCACATTAAATAAGTTAACCATACCTTAAAGGGATGAAGAAAATTACACCAAAGTCTTTTAGAGGGAATTTCTTATCTACTGAACAAGGGATTTCAGATAGAGATGAGTGAAATGATGTTGAAGAGACAAAAAAAGGAAGCATATTGTAAGGTTCTCATGGATCAAGAAATGGATAAGAGTGACTCTTAAGATTATTATAATCAAATCAATAATGAATATACAACCGAAGAAGTTGAATTTTCCAAAGAAACACTTTGTATGGAAATCATGATGCGTTTAAAAGAAATTGGAAGGTCTAAAAATGGGAATTCAAATCTCAAGAAAAGAACTGAAGAATGAAAAAAATTTCATGTTGAGAATGAAAATATTTTTTAATAAGTTTTTATATTTGATATGACCCCTAGTATAATTATTAGTTTTAATGAGGTTGATAGATTAAATAAAACATTTTTATGCTAGAAAAGATATAAGAGAAAGACTATTGTAACTATAAAAAGGATTTTGAAGTTAGAGGAGAATGTTCTAACTTGCAAAAATATATTAATTATGTTATCCAGGTTAGTGAAAATGAAATAAATATTACCACTACTATCCCATCACATAATAAAGTCTTTATTTTTCAAGATATTAGAGAAATACAAAAATGTGTCTCATGTACAACTTAAGGGAATAGATTCCTTTAGTAGGGTTCACCGTGAGTGTTCCAGTTTCTTAATAAATTTTCCATGATCTCCATCCTTTAACTAAAGCTCAATGATCTCTACATTGTATCTTGGAAGGGTTTTTACTATATTTGGGTAATAAAAAAGAATGATAATTTGATTTTAAATTGATCCTTGTTATTTTTTGAATTCCAATTTTGATTCACATGGGTGACCTTATATAGGATGTAAAATATATGGAGGTACCCTTAAGTGATTTATGGAACATCCGATGAACTTTATGTGCCAACCCTTTCATGATAATGACCTTTACCCGACATAAAGAATATTATAACCCTCATAGTGGTTGCCTCTACCCTGATGTAACCTTCACAATGAAGAAATTACCTCAACATGAACTTTGAAACATGTCAATAACCATTATGCAGAATTGTGATTTACACTTACAAAGACTATGGAATGAATAGACGTACTCTTAAATCACTCCCACCCATGAAGTGGGATTAATTACTTTTACATATGTCCAAAATGACACTTTTTAGAACAAAACCTAAGTAATAGACTTTACACAGCTCAAAAACCATAGTGGTACCCTTCCGTAACATTTTGAGTGAGCTAGTGACTTTTACACAACCTTTGTGTGACCCTTATATATCAGTCGAGGTAGATATCATTATAGTTCTTCAAGGAAATATTGTTTGAGACTCACACGATATGTTTCATTCTCATGGTAGGTTGTGTGGTATCTCAAAACCCATGATCATTCTAGGAGACACAGTCGATTGAGAAGGAATAATTAGTTGAATCTTGGAGTCAGTTGTATCTTCCTCTATGGTTTCTTCAAATAATAGTTAGAGTTCTATATATAGTGCTCATGGTTAATATCTGTAACATTTGGTTTGTAAATGGAAAGAGGAAATTATATTTTAGGTAACATGTTTCAATTTCCTATAATCAATGCAAACTCTCCATCCATTCTAAATCATTGTGGGTACCAATTCATTATTCTCATTTTCTTAAATTTTATATCCAATTTCCTATTGGAAAATTTGAATGAGACACAACTATTAGGAGTATGAGATGGGGTATCTGATTCTAGATCCTAAAATCCTCTCAATTTCTTTTTAACAACCTCCATGAGAGTTATATTGAGCCTTATTTGGGGTTGAATTACGAGTTTTGTCTCATTTTATTGAAAAATATGCTACATATAGGTGGAAAGGCTAACCCCTGGGATATCTCATAATGTCCAGCCTAGAAACCTATAATCTCTCTTCATAATTTCAAAAATTCTTATTTCATAATTTGGATTAAAATTATTTGAAATTATGATTGGTAGTTTCTCATTTTATTTTTGAAAATCATATTTTAAATTAGAATAGAGCAGTTTAAATTAAAGTTGAAGGGGATGTTCTAGTGTTGGTTTTAACTAGGTATTCTCTATTATTTCAACTTGCACATATAAGGAACAAGTATCTATGGAAGTTTTCAGTAAATAATCCAAATAACTTTCATCAAAATAACATTCATCAACACATAAAATTGTTTCTATATTAAGTTTGTTTTCAAAAATAGTTTCATCAGAAAACTCAGGTGATTCTAGGGCACCTCTTAATCAAATTATTTCATAAAATATTTTTACCTCTTCCTTAGAGAAACAAGGAAATTTAAAATTGTTCAATATAAACATATTTTACCCCTCATGTGTGTATTTTATTGAATAAATAATTCTAAAGTTCATTGTTTTTTTCAAAATTCATTTAAATTATTCATACATTATCATTTATAAATGTCTTAGTATTCTTATGAAACTGCCTCCTAGTATGACAGGGTGAAAACATTACCTTTTTTTATTCTTTGTTCAAAATATAATACTTAGTATGGTACAAGAGTGCTTTTACACTTAATAGGACATCCTCAAGAACTCCAACCGGGATAGTGATTCAGTTAGCAAGTTGTTCAACTACTCAGGTGGGTTTGAGTTCTCCTATCTGCCGAGAAGAAGAAATTGTGTAAGGAATTACATTAATTGATGCACCCAAATCACCCAACACATTTGAAAAATTGAGTTCTCCTATGGTACAAGGGATAGTGAATGTACCCATATTTTGGCATTTTATATGTAATTATGGGTTAATAATAGAAGATATAGTTCTATGTAAATTTACCTTTTAACGTCCTTGTAATCTTTTCTTCCTGGTGCACATTTTCTTGATAAACCTTTCATACCTTTGTTTTTTGTGGATAAATTATAGAAAACGTATAATCATCTCCCTTTTTTTAATATATCAATGATTTCTTATTGTAATGTTTCTTCACTAGTTTTCTTAGGTGGTTTTATATTTATAGGGAAGGGTGGTTAGGGATGATATAGGTCCTTTATTTTGGATTTTCCATTTTATTTCTTCAATAGGTGTGTATCCACCATCAAATAATATTCAAAATCTTAGTCAATGATAAATTATTTAGGTTTAGTGGTCTCTCTACTTCCAACTTTGGCTTAAGATGTTCATTCTTCATTATTTCCTAGATTTGTTCCACTCCTAAATAAAATTGAAACAAAACTTACTTTGGGTTTAGGGATTGAATGACCTGGAATTTTACATGAACCTTGATTTCTCATGTCATCGATGATAGTCATGATTTGGTTGTACAATCCTCACAAATCCTTTAGTGTTTATACATGAGTTGTAATATTTGTTTTCTAAGTGGTATGATTCTTCACAAGATGTTCCAACATATCTTTCACAGATTATTCTTGATCTTTCCCTTGTTGGGAGCTTCTAGAGAACTGAGAACTACCTCTTTGTAAGGATGGTGGCTGAAAATATGGTTGAAAATTTAGCAAGATATAGGGTTTTTGATGCTATTAGTTCTCATCTCCATATATAATGTTAGAATAATCACTGAATCCTTCATTGTATGTTTATTGATATAATTATTTCTTTTGGAGCATGACATTACAACGTTTAGTTCCTTGAACTTGATGGAAATCATCAATGTTGTGTTCTAAGGAGTAATAAATTTTGCTGATCCAAGGGGGTGTAAAAGTCATGGTCTCCTAGGCCTTGTTCAAAACTAACTATATAACTAGATAGTTTAGGTCTTTCATTTGTTTTTGAAATTAAGGAGAGTTGAAACTCTTTACCTCATGTACTCCCCTTATTTTTGTTCTTATAAATAATTTATAAGAATTTTAGGATATCCTCTCAATTAGTTCTATGAATTTAGTATGGGTGTTTTCTATAATTTATCCTTCATTGGAAGCATCCATAAGGTTTTGATCATTTCCCATAAATCATTGGTAAAAGAATAATAATAAATTATGATTTTCATATGGTTGGTGTGGGTAGGATTTTGTTAACCACTTGAATCTTTCCCAAAACTAATAAATGGTTTCTATGCATGCTGTTTTGATTCTATATGTCTCATTTATCATTTAGGAAGCCTTGATTATGGGAAATATCTCTAGATAAAAGCATTCTACATCTTATCCCTGGTAGTTATCTCTCCAGGTTGTAGGTTTTAGTTCCACTCCTTGGTCGATACTTGAAGAGATAATGGGAATTTATTTCAGCTTATTAGAGCCTAAGTGACTGCTCTATATTTGATGTTATTATATACTCATCAAAATGATATTAAGTGTATGTTGGGATATTCTCCTTACAAACCATGTAATTTTAAAAAATAATCCAATAATTATAGTTATAATATCATAATTGTGATGATTATTTGGTTGTTGAAGTTGGTTATTATTATTGAAATTAGGTGAAAATATCTCTTTTAAGGTTCAATTGAATTGATTATGATTATCATCAATATTTTCACTTCCTAAGGTAAATCTAGTGGAATAAGTAGATGATAAGGGAGATCTAGTTAACATAATTGCAACAAACTCTCTCTCCACTTCTTTAGTGATTCTTAGACTCAGAATTCTTGATAGCATAGTTTGTTCAACCTCTAGATTAAAACTAGTGAGGTGAGATAAAATAGATATGGTCATTTTTTGAAATCATTTTAAAAAAATAGGAACACAACACTTGCCTCCCCATAAAAAATTCCAGGTTAATGAGTGGTGTGTCATGAGGCCCTCAAAAAACAAAATTATGAACTTGATTTAAATGTAGAAATAGTGGGGATCAAGTTGTCTCTAGAGAGAAGAGTGTTTTGGGTGAGTTCTTCTTCTATTTTCTTGTTTTGGTGTGTGATAACAATTATTAAATTGGTTTTTTTAATTTCAATTTTAGAAATAGTGGTATATCCTTATATCATTTCCTCATTCTCCTGTTGAATAATTATTCAAGCTATTTCCCTACCCTTTTTGTAATCAAACAAGATATCATTTATTATGATCACCTTATTGTTTCAGCTTGAATAGGGGAGACCAATGATTATACCTCCTCAAATCATTCCTACCCTAGTGATCAGATATCTCTAATTATCCTCAGACCAACGCACTGCTCACTATCTCATGTAGGGGAGTTAATACAACTAACTTGTGTGGGAAATTCCAAGAATGAGAGAAGATTTAATTAAAAGATATGCCCAGTAGAAAACTATGACTGATTAAGAAATTAAAAAAATCCATATAAATGAGAAGGATATATTATGCATTAATGAATATAATTCAACCACCTCGAATGGGGGATTCTTCTTTTCTTGACTGTTAATGGAATAGTGTGCCATTATTTGAGTATTATAGAAAATAGAAAAAAAAAGAAAATGAAGAAAATCTAATGAATTGAAGAGTTTTAATCTCCAAACCCCTCCCCAAGATGAATAGTCCTTTAAAAAGATGCTCAGGACCTCATTTTGAGTAGCTCTTCCTTTCATGTGA
This sequence comes from Viscum album, assembly GCA_963277665.1. Lineage (NCBI taxonomy): Eukaryota > Viridiplantae > Streptophyta > Magnoliopsida > Santalales > Viscaceae > Viscum > Viscum album. The sequence continues at coordinate 309,422,527 of OY728166.1, forward strand.
GTCACATGGGCTCTTTCTTAGTTATTCTCACTAGACCCTCCTGCAAATGAACTGACCTTTTAAAAAGATTCTTGGAACCTAATTTTGAGTAAATCTTCTTTTCATGCGAGTCACATTGACTCCTCTTTTCTGCCCATCACATCCCAATCCTTTAATAATTTCATTAATTTCAGCACCTTATTCCTTTTTCATTGATTCCCACCATGTGTAAAACTTAAGGGCGTGAATTCCTTTATTTAGGTTTGTCATGACTGTTCTAGTTTCTTGAAACACTTCCCAAAATCTCCATCATTAGTTTGTATGTTGATGAATCTCTGTGTTAGATTAGGAGGGTTCTTACTCTATTTGGGAAGAAAAAGTGAATGAGAATTTGATTTTAGGTTGATCCTAGTTATTTTGATAATTTTGATTTTGATCCATGTGGGTACCCTTACATAGCTTGTGTGATTCTTATTCTAACTTCACACAAATTCAAAGTTCATTAGAGGACCCTTGCATAGTGTAACATCCTGTTATAGATTTTAGGTACTACTTAACCCAAGGTTTTGTTTTCCTTTTTGTTTGGGATTATTTTGGGTCTTTCAAAAGTGTTTTGTGTTTTTGGAAAAAATGCAGTTTTTCTACAATATATTGTGTTGTGGTGGTCAGGATGTTGCATGGTTTATGAGAGGATATTATGCGAACCATTAGGATATGACATTGAGGAATTAGAGGCCTCTTCCAGATCAATTATCACTATATTAAGGGCAATGAGAAACACCATAGAGCCATAGGCGGTATGTTTTTATGCTACTGCCTATTTGGTCATAGTTGTGGTATGGAACACCAGGTCGTGGCATGGAATATTTAGGGTATAGGGTGGATGTGGTGTGCTTCTTAGGTTGCATCATGGTCTTACACTAGGTTAATAAGATCTGGGAGAGGTCTGTAGTGTGTTTTCAGGAGGTTTCCTGACTAAGAAGGGCTACGGTGTGGTCTAGGGTGGATGTGTCGTGTTCTGGTTGGTTTAAATATTTCTATGCCAAGGCCATGGGGGGTTATGATGTGGTATTTTTTCCAATTTTAAAATTATTGTATCCTATTTTAATCCCAAATTATTCCACTCAAACCTCACTCCACTTTTTTTCATTTGAAGGATCCCAATAGGCTTTTTGACTCCAACAACATATTTTATTCTCAAACATTAGTGGATGTGTTTGATCCCTCTTTGGTAAGTGAAACTTCTTCTTTTCTAGAACAACATTTTCTTCTCTTCTATCATTTGAGAGTGATGAATACTAATGTTATTATTATATTAGAACCCTATTCTAGCGGGGTGTGTTTATAGGGATTCCTTATTGATCTGTTATGCCTTCAAGTCTCAGTTGGATTTCCCATTTTCGGTGTGTGGTCATTTGATCTTGTGATTAAAAGTAGGAAGTTATGTAATAATTTTCCATTCATATTAAACCTTGATTGCTTACTTTATTAAAATTAATTTCAATTGATTTCTGAACCTTGATTAGTTTTTTTAGAATGATATGGTTTGGTGAATGAAAACCCCTTTTCAAAGGATTTAATTGGAATGATGGATTTTATTAAAAGATTGATTAAAATGAGAAGTGTTTTTAGGAAATTATTTGATGACTGATATGTGAGAAAATGACTTAAAATGAAAGATGGGTTTTAAAGTCATGAAATTGATGAAAACCATGATTTGGTTTTGAAATTGAAAAGGTAATTTTGAAACCTGAAAATTGGGTAATTGATTTGTGAATGATGTATAATTTTTAAATGAATGACTTTACCATGTTTATTTGATTGATTGAATAACATGTGAGCCTGGGTAGTTAGTGTTAAATAGGATAAGCATGCTAGGACTCTAATTCCCTAACAATGGATTTATTATGACAAATCTAATAAAAACCTAGTCAACATGATTTTCCACCGATGGAGTGTTTGTCTTGTTGTCATGAGTCAAGGTACATGCACGCACTTGATCTTGATCATTGATTGAGATGTGTGAGGATCCTTGAACCAGAAACTGACTAACTATATATCTTATGACATGGTTTTATTATGTATTTTGATTTGATGATTACATTCCATTAATTATAGAACTATTTTATTTCTGGCCTTCCCATTTTTATGAAAAATGTTCATTTAAGTCTGTTTTGATATAAATTACATCATTTTACTTGAAATCAAGTTATGTATTGGAATTTCTTATAGAACACTTGATGAGTCTTTGTATTCTAGATGTTGTGTTGCCTCTAGTTTATGTTTTACCTTGGGTCACAGATCTTTCTATTTATGGTAAAATCTTCTTATATAGTGTTTGGAATGCTGACTTTGTATTGATTTATCTTCTTTTGTTTTATTATATTGTGTCAAAATCATTCCCTTTGACCTGTGATATAATGCTAGGTGCTCATTTCCAACCCATGGGGATTGGGAACACCCTTTGGGAAATGTCAGGACTAGATCAGGTATTAGTGTATAAGGGTTTCTGGGATAGTTCATGAAAAAGTTATATTAGAGGAGGTTTATCTTCATTTTTTGATGTTGATATGTAGTATAGGTTGTCTTAGTTGATAGGATGTAGGAATTTTGAGACTTAAGAGGTGGTTTCAAGTGAGTTCCTTGCTAGCTGTAATGGTATGTGCCTTCCCGGACTGTTACTTTGTTGGTTTTGTGTTGGATAGTTCTTGGAGGAGGATAGAGGAGGTTCGGTGGTGTTAGAGCTACATTAGAACTTTTTACACCATAAAAATTATTTTACATCCTAAATTTGTGTTTTATTTCTTGGGATTTATGACTTATAATTGGAAAATGTGTGGTCATGAAAAAGCTGTTTATGTTGAAATATGTGTTTTATGACACAAATTATTTAATACCTAGATTCCATTTTTTTAAAATAAATTTTCAGTTTCTTAGGTTTTATAGCCTAAAGGTTGGTTTTATGGTCTATGTTTTCAAAGCCATGGATTTTACACTGTAAATGTGGTTTTTACGCTATAAATCAAGTGACTTATAACATGTTTATATCTCTTGTTTTACTAATTATTTTAGAACGCAACTATTTCTATCTCTCCTTCTCTCACATTTTATAGACAAACACTAAGTAGTTTTTAGAGATCTTTCTTACCATTTTCTCCAAATGTTGATCGACATACTCTGGGGGGTTTTTATTAGTGATCAATGGTGAGTTCCTTCCTCTTTTCTCCTATGATTCCTTATTTTATTCTTCTAGGGACCTGATGAGGTGATGTTTTTGGGGTGTTTTGGGTGATGTTTTGATGATACCTTCGTGCAGTGTAGGTTGATCCATTGTTTTCTTATACAATTTTGGTTTCTAGTTATTTCCTCTGCACCCCATGGTGCATAGAGAGACAAAAAATATTTGTTGAGGCAGGGAATATCATTCTAACTCCTTTTATGTGCTATGTGTGAGATCTGCATGATTTTCCTTTCCTTTGGGTGGATATTAAATGTTTTAATAATAAATATAATGAATTAGAATAACTAAAATTGATTGGAGTTTGGAGTTTCTTTATTCTTTACTAGTTTTACACATGTTGTTCATGATATTGAGCATATTTATTTCCAATACTAAAAATAATGGTTATTAGAAGCCTTTTTTGTGTTGTAGATAATAAGCCTTGAGACCCTTGATATGTTGTTGTGTGATCTCACCCTAAATAAAATTATAAATAACATATATATGGATAAATTATAGGTTTCCCATGAAAACTGGTTTGTGTAATAATACCTATGATAAATTAAATAAGTAATGTGATAAAATCCCTTGAATATTTTGTTGCAACCAAAATGAGTTACTGTGATGTGTTCTTGTGCTTGTTGTGTTTCCATGTGTAGTTTGGATAGTTGTGTGGTGGTGGTGATGGCCGCTAGGCTTTGCATGGTGTGGGGCTATGATGTGGTGGTTGTATTAAATGAATGTGATGTCGACAATTGTGTGATGTGGTCTAGGTTCATAGAGGTACGGTTCATTGTGGAAATAATGTGTGGTAGTGTTGTGTGATGCATATGTGATGTGTGATGGTTGTAGTGTGAAGTGGTGATGATGCATGGTGTGTAGTTGTTGATGTATGAAGTGTTTGTAATGATGTTGGATGAGATGTGTGGTTGTTGTGGTGAAATCCCTTGGGTGATGTGGTGTGGTGATCATGGTGGATGTGTGGTTTTTTGGATATGGTTGTGTGAGTTGGGCCAATTTTTGGGTGGCATTGTTGTGATAGTTAACCAGTTAGGCATGGAATAGATTGTGATGCAGTAAATTAATATAAGTGGGATGGAAAAGGACATGTGGAAAATGGATTAATGAATTGGTTGAATAAATTAATGGGATATGAAATGTGAATTGATACGTTTAATGAGTAAATTCCACGAAACTTGTAATTGAAAGTTTTAAATTTTGTGTGGGTTGTGTGGCAGTTGTATACTGTTACATATAGTGGTGGCAGTAGTTGTGATGGTTGATGTGCGGTATGGTGGTGGTGATGTGATCTGAACATGTTTTGTTGGTGAGAACCCATAGGTTGGGTATTGTGTGCTATCTATATATCATGTATTATTATGTTATTTATTTACGTTCCCCACCTGAGTTGGATAACCTTTACAACACTTAGAGCTTATAGGTTCTATATGTTTTCCTCAACTTCCAAGATGGTGGTAACACAGATGGCTGACAACCACCTCTTCCCCGCTCTTTCTTTAGAAATAGTGATGACCTAGGTTTCTTCGACTGAGATTTGTTGTGATAACCTAGGTGTCTATGGGCAGAATGTTTTGTGATGTCCCAAGTGTTTTTGGGTGATATGTGATGTCATTTTTCCGGATATGAGCACTGGATGCTAGCACTGGATGTTAGACCTTGTGAGGGTGGGGTAGCTAGGGATGCCTCCTAACCCACATCAACGATTGATGGTATGTGATGTGTTGTTTTAGAGATGTTTTTTTTCCTTTTAAGACATTGAAATATGTTAAATAATATTTTTGAATCCATATGATTAGATGACATGAGATTTCGAGCCCCAGTGAGCCTAGAATTTATATTTTTAGAAAATATTAAATATATTAACAACAAGAACACATAGTTTTTAAAAAAAATGTAATATCTTCTAAATAAATTATCACATCCAAAATTTTATTCCATGGTTTAATACATAATGAGAGGTTTACCCTAGGCATGACCTAAGGTTTGATGGTTCCAAATGTCCATTTAAGTCATCCATTAGAGGGTGCATTTAAATAAAATAAATAAATAATTTGTTTGTTTTATTAAATGAACTAATTAAATCCTCTATAAATACTTTATTATAAAAATTATCTATGTTTATCCACAAAAACCCTGAGATAATTGAGATGGGATCCAAATACCTTTATTGGAAAATTGACATCGAATGACGAATGATGACTAGATCGAGTTGGATCGAGAGACAAGGAACACAACAGATCTTCCCCATCACTAGTTAATGTGTTCTTCACTAATGAATGATCGATAATATAGTTATGACTCATCAATTGTGGTTTCCTCCCTCTTGATTAAACCATTAAATCTTTATTTTTATCTTCTTATCACTTGTTGGTGATTTCACACCCTTCGCATGATCCCTTTTGTCCTTTATTTTGTTTATTGAATAAATCTCTCTTGGTGTACATGCTATCACCCTTGTTAATCCACGATTTATAATATTTTTCCAAGAATGATTGACCAATGATTGTTTCACTTTCTTTATGTTCTTCATCCCCATACATTCCTCACATTCTTCACCATTGGACTCCAGGTTGTGGTTCGACATTATCGGGCGGGTTCGAGGCAATCGAACCCCTAGATCCGAAACATATTTGTTTATGATGAATGAATTGGTTATTTTAGGATGTATAAATAAGGATAATGGATTGAATGTAATGATCCATGGATATGGGGTCTAGATAGGTGATATGATCGAGTGATGGTGACTGGTGGGTGACACACTACATTGCAGGCTTCAAGGGAATCATCAGATTCTGAAATTCGGCCACCGAAGGGACAAAATCGATGGCCTGAGATGACTACCACCATTTTTGGGTGGTCAAAAGTCATGTATTATGGTTAAAGTGGATGATCTATGACGTTTGTGAACAATTTAATTTTCTACAGAAAACACAACTACATTTCGTGTATTACAAAAGAACACACACCATTTTCTTCATGTTTTTGAGATGCCTAGGGTTTCATCTAGAGTATAATATCACACACTATTTAGGAGGACCAAAATGCTATGTGACCCTACCCTGGTGGCCATGTTGTGTTCTGGATGCCCACACCCAGGACCCCATGCAGGAGGACACACGTTGTACTTTGGGAGTACATTGGCATGTGCTGGTTCCTTGGGCATGACCAAGTACATGACTAGGTAATGACATGATCTAATAGAAAATGGAACTACCAAGAGCATACAAGAAGGTATCAGGTGTTTGAGAAATGTTGTTCAAGCCCTGTAAATGTTGTGTACAGAGAAATGGACACTGGTCCATGTCTATAGGAGAACACAACTTGGCAGCAGAGCAGAACCACATTTCGTGTGGACCTCATACATTCTATGTACCCCCTTTTCAAGGAACTTCTTCCAATCATATATCCTTTATTTTTAATCATATTTAGGACCATGAGTATCATATCTTGAGTTTTTTTCCCACATAGAATGCAATGAAGGCCATCATAATGGATATTGAGATATGATATGAGATGTTCCTAGTGTGATTGTTCTTTAGGAACACTCATTGATCATAGTGATCAGACAAGATCATCAGAGAGATTCTAGTTAGAGACGGTACTCCCCTATCATACCATGGCGTGGTTCATCTATCCATAGAGATGGTACTCCCCATCCACACAAAATCGTGGGTTTCCCATAATCCTTATTCTAAGTAGAGGCGATACTCCCCTATTGTACAAGGGAATGGGTCATTTATCTATGGGGATGATACTCCCCTATTGCACTTGGGAATAGGTCCCCCATATTCTGTACATATATATAGATATAGTACTCCCCTATACAGGTTTTTTTAATATATCTATGGAGTGGAATCCCCCTATTATACGAGGTTTTGGGTCATCTATCTTTTGGAGATTTCGATCCCTCAGGCTATAGATAATTGGTGAAGTGAGGGCCCTCCTCAGGACTACTTTGGATAGACATGTGAGATGCTAGGCTACAATGATGGATCTTTGGAGTAAAATCATCATCTGAGGCTAAGCTATGAGATGGGGATCCCCTTTCTCTCTCGTATGGGTTTCTTATATGAGTGTATATATATATATATATTATTGTGCTTCATTTCCCTCTTGGTTTGGGTTGAGATGAATACTTCTATCATGTATTATATTTCTTTATATTAAGTTTTCAGGACATCCTACTGGGTATGTATATACACACCCATACATGGGATTTTCCCACACATGTTTTGTCTTATACAGACAATAGATAGATTGATGGTGATTTTAGAGGATCATAGGTATATTTTGGTGTATAAATTGTGTATGATGGTCAGGAATTGGATATTAGGAGTCAAAATCTCTCATCTATTTTCTATTATTTTTTAATGTTAGGTTGGGATATCTTTTTTCGATGGGCTTGTATTTTTATCTTTACATGTTATATTTCCCTATCACACTCTTTTGTATTCCCTAGAGGTTATCACATGCATGAATTTTACTCTAGATTTTACTATCATTTATTATTATTCCACTACTATAAAAACCTTTCTCTTTATTACATACTAATACATGATTTATAACATATGGTTAAAATCAATACAACATGAATGATCAAGAAGTCTAGTGTCTTTCAGAATTTGGTACATTACATAACAACTTAAAATAGGAAATACAACATCTTTATTGAAAACTTCCTTAACATTCTTGCACTTAAAACTGTATGGGATCACCTTGGGACATACATTATAAATGGGTGATCTATAATTCCCAATAAGGGAATAAATATGGAATAAAATGAATAAAGTAACAAATGTTAAAAAATAGGCATATCAATGGGGCATAAAAAGAATGAAAATCATAAACATGAACAATAATACATGATATAACATGGTAATCATAAAGTGAACAACTTAAAACACTGCATCATAAACATTGGTTAAGGATAACTACCAAGAAATCAAAATGGGAAAAGTCTCATAAAGGAATCAGGTTAACTCCCTATCCCAACATGATGTCTCATGAGACTAAACATTATCCAATGCATCAGAGCACTATATAATTTTGGGTGCACCCATCACATTCATTTATTTCTCATGGTTAAGTGTTCCGCATAGATCATACAACATGGATTCATTCATCACCATATTATATTCCATAATCAAGTAGTTTGGAATAAATACATGTAAGTCCCACTTCAAAATGGTATAATTGTATAAAGGTGAATACCCTTGATAGGAAATGGGTATGGAATTCACTACAGAATTTTTTTCACATGGAAAATCATGATGAAATTTCGACAAAATAATTTCCTCGCATAAAAATACTTAAAATAGGTTGATGAGAGATAAATTAGTCTCTCATCATTTGGAAATAAAATGGAATGTATAATGTACATTTAAATACATGTTACAACATTAAGAAGTGGGAATATAAGGCATAAAATAATAAAGAAACTTGAACAAAGAAGAGAAGGTGAGGATCCCTTACATGAGTGTGTGACTTCAAATGCTTGGGAGGGGATCCTTGGGAGCTTATGGGAACCATGGGAGGACTCTAGAGAGTGTATGGTAGAGTAAGGATATAATCTTAGGATTTTTAGTGTATATAAATGGGTTATTAGGTGTGTTTATATATGAAATGAGTGAGGATTTATTTATTATTTCTCAAACTTAGGTTTTGGACTCTATATAATAAAATAATCAAAAACCACAAACCTTCACATGGTTTTTCCAATGGTTTCTTAAAAATGGTAGTTTATTTCATTATTTTATAATTCCAAGGTCCTAAATTAATAAAATAATACCCTTTCTTATGTGGAGGTGAGTCACACACATAAAAAATGATTTTAAAACCTTAAAATATATTAATTGTTTTTGGAAAATATATAAAGGATTTATAAAATTAACCAAATAAACATAAAATATAATTATTTTAAATAGAAAACATATATTTAGTCGTGGATACCTTTTATAATATTTATTCCATCACTTTTGGGTCATTATGATGTCATAACACAAAGTATATTTATACAGTATTAAATTTTTACCCGAAAATTTGATTGTCTCAAAAAATTATGAAACATTCACCATCGGAATATATGGACATTATGATTAAAAAAATATTCATTTAATCTAAATTATTTTCTAAATATATGAATTTTAACTTTTAAAATAAAATATAAATTTATCCAGAAATGTTGGATTTTTTGAGTATAATATTTTTCAAACCCTTATAAAAATTACATTTGACTTCATGAAAAATATATGATAATTTATATTTAATAAAAATTGTTTCATAATAATATTTTATTAAAATATTATTTATTTCAAAAATCCATTAATTCATCAAAATAAATTCCTTGATTGAATTTGAATATTACCCAAAAATACTATTTGGGTTTTATTGTATCAAAATTAAAATCATTTATAAAGTCACAATTATGGAATGAAAATATATTAATTATTCTATAAAAAATATTGAGCATAATCATATTTCCAGGGTCTTGAAACATATCCCTATAATACACCCACAAACACCCTAACAGTAAGGTTCGTGATAATAAGACAATCATGGGGTGGTTTGAAATACATGGTTTGGGATGTTATCTCGATGAACGTGAAATAATTCAATAAATAGTTTCTATCATAAAAATTTTGTTAGATCTAAAATTTGTTTTGGTCAAGGTAGAATCCTAGTTATGTTATCTACCTCAGAAGCTCGGATAAATGGGATTCATTGGGTATGATCCTACTAATTGAGACCATCACTTACTTTGTCTATGTCAATTTGATTTGATAAAACCCTATATTAATACTAATCTTGTGATCACTATTTAATGACTATATCATCAATGGTAATGATGATTTAACAGTATTTTAAAATTTATTGGGTATAATAAAACTGAATAAGTGCATGTGTTTTCTAAAACCATATTACATAATAAGACATTTAATTAAATCAAAAAGGGAATTTTATTTATAATATTTCGGGTCGTTACAATCATACCCATTAAGAAATTTCACCCTCAAAATTTTCTTTTCCCACAATAAAATAGATGAGTATAACTTTGTTTCATCACTTCCTCTGTTTCCCACAACATTTCTTCATTCTTTCAGTTTCTTCAAAACACTTTCACTAGGAGCATTGTATTATTCCATAGAACTTTGTCTCTATGATCGATGATCTTCATTGGCTACTCATCATAGGGTATATCATTCTCCAATGGTACTACATCTAGATTAAGTAAATTTGAGGGTTTTGGCATGAACTTTCTCAAGAGGGATACATGGAAAACATCATGTACTTGAGATTGGTTAGATGGGAGTGAAATTTGGTAGGCTACCACTCTGATGTGATCAAGGATCTCAAAGGGGATGATGTATATTGGATTAAGCTTTCTCTTATTCCCAAATCCCATCACTTTTTTATATGGAGATATGCATATGAATACCATGTCTCCAACATCAATATTTGGGTCACTTCAACAATTTTCATCATAGATATTATTTTAACTCTCAGCAGCTATGATGTTCTTTGGAATGTTCTTAACATTTTCCACCATTTACTCGACCATTTCAGGACCCAAAAGTTTGTTTCCCCCAATTTCATCCCAACATTGAGGTGTTCTACACCTCTTCCCATAAAGGTCTTCACATTGATTCATTCAGATGCTTGGGTGGAAAGTATTATTGTATAATAGCTTGACCAAAGAAAGATATTGATCTCATACTCATTTGAAGTCAATTGGGCATGCTCTCAACATGTCATCACATTTCTGAATAGTCTGCTCAAATTAGAGATCATTTTGAGGGTGATAATTCATGATGAAGTTAAACTAAGTACTTAGAGAATGTCAAATACTTTTTCAGAAATTGAAGGTGAATATCATATCTTGATCAAATATAATTTATAGTGGTACTCCAAGTAGCCCCACCAATTATCTAATTGCATATCCATGCAAATAGATCTAGTGAGAAGTCCTATTGAATCTAAATGAAGTTTACAATGTTTGTAATATTATCCACCACAACCCAGATAGAATGTTTTCCTCTAGATGTCTTCAGAAGTCCACTAGAAAAGTCCATGGTGATGTTTTACCATTTCTATGTAGGTATGGGAAATAGTTATATTATTCTCTTAGATTTTTTCTTTTCCTCTTTCACTTGTTGACATAAAATACATCTTTATTTATACTATGCAATCTTCTTCTTAATATTGTCACACCAATAGTGACCACAAATATATTAGTACATCTTTTGCTTCATGGGTGGATGGAGAAGGATGAGCTATGTGAATCATCCAAAAGCTTCTTATTTAAATCGATATTTTACAGTACATATAGTCTTTACCCAAATCTCACAACTCCTTCTTCATTAAAATTGAAATCAAAGGATTTTCCTTTCTTTATAGTTTACAATTTCTTTTGAATTCTCTAATAATTTATTTTTGTATCTTTTATCTTTTCCCTAAGGGATGGTTGAGAAATCATTTCTGAAAGGATTGATGATGTTCCTTGCTTTATGATTCCCATGTCCATCCTTTCAAAATTTAAGAAGATTAGATCCCTCAAAATTCTCATCAATGATAGAATTGTTGGATCATTTATACTTAAGGAATATATTAATTTATTCACATCACCAAGATGGTGGTGTATTGAGAATTCATAGTCCTTGATTAGCTCTAACCATATTCATTGGCACATATCAGCTCTATCTATGTGAATATATACTTGCGTCTTTTGTGATCTATAAATATTTTACACTTCTCTCAAAAGATATAATGCTAACATATTTTCAAAGATAATATCACAACATCTAACTCTAGATCACGAATTTCGTAGTTTTGTTCATGAACTTTCAACTACCTTGAAGCATAGGCTATGAATTTGTCATTCTTCATTAACACACAACTCAATCACTTCTTTTAAGCATCTCTGAATACCATGAAAATATCTCCACTTGTGGGTAGTGTGAGGATAGGGGCACTGATACGAATCCTTTATATATCTTTAAATCTCTTTTCACAATCATCATTCCTAGAAAACATTACCCCTTAAGAGTTAGCTTGGTTAGAGGTTTTGAAAATCCTGAAAAATTTCTCAAAAATTGACAATAATACCCATCTATTCCAAGGAAACTACCGATATCTTTCACAAATGCTGTCCTTGATAGAAAATTTCTTTTTTTAGGGGATATAGATATCCCTTTTATCCTAATGATATTCCCCAAGAATGATACTTCCTTTAACACGAACTCACATTTAATGTAATTATCATAAATATTCTCCTTTGACAAGGTCTTTAGAACTGTTCTCAAATGCTCCTGATGATCCTCCTTGGTTTTGGATAATATTAGAATATCATATATAAAGACTATCAATTTTTTTAGGTAATTTATAAAGACTCTATTCATAAAGTCCATAAAGAATGAAAGAGAATTAGTGATTCCAAATGGAATTACCATGAAGTCATAGTGATCATACCTTGTATGAAAAGTAGTCTTGAGGATATCCTCCTTCACCCTAACTTGATAATATCTTGACTACAAATCCACCTTGGAGAAGTATTGTTCTCCACATAGGTGATGGAACGATTCATCAGTCCATGGAAGGGAATACTTGCTCTTTATTATATCTTATTTAGCTCATGATAATCAATTAAAATGCGTATTGACCCATCCTTCTTATTGACAAGGATGACTAGTGCACCCCATGGTGAATCACGTGGGTTTATGAACCCTTTATCTAGATTCTCATATAGTTGTTTATATGACTCATCAAGTTCCAAAAAAACCATTCTATATGGATTCTTGGATAATGGTAACACCCTACGTATAATCTTGACTGAAATTTCAATGCCTCGACTAGGAGGAAGATTAGGAAATTTCCCAAGAAACAAATTATCATATTATATCACAATATTCATGTCTTCAAGGACAGTTCTTTCCTTAGAATTGATCATTTGATCTAGATATGATTTCTTTTAGGGATATAATATCCATGCTTGAGATGTTAGTGTTAAATAAGATTCATATTTCTCCTTGTCCTTATATAGAATTGGGGGTCAATTCATAATATGGAGATTGATTTCCTTATCATGGAAATTTATGTTGGATCCATATAGGTAAAGTCAATCCATGCTTATAATTTCATAAAATTCCCCCAAAGGGAGTATAAAAAGGTTCATTGGGAAGTTCAGCCCGACAAATATGATATGGTAGTAGTTATATACTTGGGATGTAATAATTTCCCCATTTTCTGTTTCCAGCGATAGAGCTACTTCCATGATTTGTGGTGGTTTTTGAATAGTATTACTAAACTTTAATAATATGAAGGAATGCGTAAAACCAAAATCAAAATGTTTATTCTCTATTATTGAATGAATAACTAGTGTAGTTTTCACCACTTTATTACTGGGATCCACTTTAGTGGATGTGATGGAAAAAGCTATCCCTTACTGCCTTGGAGGTTTTTGGTTGTCTCTGAAAACCGTTGGCTTAGGGAATTGGTTTCAAAAGTGCCATATTTTATTTGATTTTAAGGAATAAACAATGTTTGGAGGGTTTATTGGAGCATTAATTTACTTCACCGGATTAGTGGTTTTCTCCTTTCGGTAATAACTAGCTAGGTTCCCTTTGTTCCCACACCTAATGAATTTCCTCATCCTCCTTAGGCAATTTCTACGGTGCTTATTTTCATACATTAGACAAGTGGGATGTTAAAATTTCTTAGAAACATTATATTTCTCGGTCATATCCTCAGAATTAAACTCCACTTCCAACTTCTTATCCCTTTGACAACCTTGAGATTTTCCGATCTCCATTTTTACTTTGAGGGAACATTGAAATTTTTTTTATAGCTATCAACGTCTTGGATTTCCAATGATTTTTGGAGAATAGGTTTTGTTCCACCAAATAAGTGATCAACTTTTCCTTTGATTGTAATGAAAAAGTTGGAGTTGTATCATGAAAGTCTGGTGAATTTTTCCTTGTATTCTCTGATATATTCTTTGTCTTTTTTTCTTGAGGGAAAAGAAATCCCTTTTCATATTAAGATAGAGGGTTTGAAGAAAATATTTATTGAAAAATATTTTTTGCAATTCCTTCCACCCCATTATTTCAATATGTTACTCATGTATCATATTTTATAATCAATGTCCACCAATGATCAACTTCACCCTCCACATGATAAATAGACAGTATAACCTTCTCTTGTTAAAAATATTGAAGTATGGGGAATATATTCTAAATGGATTTGATCCATTGTTACATGATTAAGGGATCAGATGATACATTGAAAGTTATAGGCCTTTTTCACATAATGGTCTAAATCTAAGCTTGTTATCTCTTAGATGTATTTGTAGGATCCTCTTAATCCAGGTTTCTATTCAGAACCTATGTCATTTGAGAGATTATCATCATGAAGTCTGTGATTCATTCTCCCGTCCGGATGGGCATCTCTTTGGTGAAATAATCACATTTTCGTTCACATTGATTGTTTACTAGGTTCATCATATTACTGGTCATTGTCTAGAATAAAAGGAAAATACAGGATGAGTATTTTTTTTAAACTATTAAACACAAAAATGGTAATCTATTTTTATTAAAGGGATAACTTATAAATTACATGTATTTTATAAACTTTTGAATTTCTAGGATTCAATCTATGTTATCCATGATATATTTCCTAACATATACTCTTATGGGAATTTATTTTTCCCTTAATAATTATTATTAATGAAATTATAAATTTACCAAAGTATATACCTTGGGAGTTTCAAACCAGGTATGTAGTAATACCCGTTATTGTGTACCAGGTTACACTGAGTCAGGCCCATCACACCTTGTCAGATTTGTTACCACAAGGTATATATGTTCCAGAACCACATACAATTTTAGTATCCATAACTGGATTTATTTTATTGATAAAACATCTAATCTATAATTACCAAAATTTAGGGATGTTTTCTTTTACTTAGTTTTATCCCAAAGGCTTTTACTTGAGCATTCTAATCTTAATCCAAAAAATAACTAAACTTTTCCTTTGATACCAACTATAACAACCCTTCTATTTATTTCAAATTAATACATGATTTAATATATAAGGTTAAAATAAATACAACCTAGATGATTGATAAGTCTAGTTACTTTGGGAATTAGGTATATTACATAACAAATTAAAATAGGAAATACAATATCTTTTTTGAAAACTTCCTTAACATGCTTGAACTTAAAACTGCATGAGATAACCTGGGGATATAATTAAAAAATGGGTGAGATATAAAGCCCAGTAAGGGAATAAAAATGGAATAAAAATTAATACATTTTAGATAATATAAATATCAATGGGGCATAAAAGGAATTATAATCATAAACATTAATGATAAGACATGATATACCATGATAAACATAAAGGCAACATGAGGAATGTGGAAACAACTTAAAACACTGCATCATAAACATATGTCAAGGATAATTACAATGAAATTATGATGGAAAAAGTCCCATAAAGGAATCAGGTTCACTTACTATCCCAACATGACACCTCGTGAGACTAAAAATTACCCAATGCATTGGATCATTATATAATTTCAGGCACACCTGTTACATTCATTTCATTCTCATTCTTATGTGTGTCACACATATCATACAACATGGATTAATTCATCATCATATTTTATTACATGATTAAGGAGTGTGGAATACATGAATTAAATTTCTAAATCATATAGTTATAAGTGTATAAAGTTGAATACCCTTTTTTTAAATGAGTATGGTATTCACATCACGATTGTTTTGGCATGAAAAATCATGGTGAAATTTTGGCAGCATAACGATGGTACATAAAAATACATAAAATAGGTTGATGAGAGTGAAATGGGTATCTCATAATTTGGAAATAAAATAGATAGTATAAGGGAAATTTAAAGACATTTCCCAACATTAGTAATTAGAAATAGAACACATAAGATAATAAAGAAACTTGAATACATAAGTGATGGTGAGGATCTATGACTTGAGTGTGTGAAACTAAATGATTGGGAGGAGCTTCTTGAGAGCTTTTAGGTGTCTTTTGAGGAATTTATAGATGTAATTTTAGAGGAAGGATGTTCTCCAAGGATTTTTAGTGAATATAAATGGGAAATTGGGTGGTTTTATATAGGAAACTAGTGAGTATTTATTTATTATTTCTCAAACTTAGGTTTTGTATTCTATATAAAATAATAACCAAAAAAACCTTACCATGGTTTTTCCAATTGGTTTTTCTAAATGGGAGTGGTTTTAATTATTTTATAAGGCCAAGGTATTAAATTAGTAAAATAATACCCTTTCTTATGTGGTGGTGAGACATACTCTTAAAGAAATGATTTTAAATCCTTAAAATATATGAGCAGTTTTTGATGGATTCATAAAATATTTATGAAATTAATTAAATAAACATAAAATATCATTATTTTAAATATAAAAAATACATTTGGTCTTGGATACATTTTATAGTATTTATTACATCACTTTTGGGTTATTATGATGTCATAATACAGAAATTATATTTATACAATATCTAATTTTTACTTGCAAATTAGACTGCCTCAGAAAATTATGAAATATTTTCGATTGGATATTTAGAAATTTTTTTATTCTAGATATAATGTTCATCTTATCTAAATAATTTTTTAAACATGGAAATTTTTACTTTTAAAATAAAGTCGTCATTTATTAAGAAATGTTGGTTTTTTTGACAATAATAGTTTTCAAACCGTTATAAAAATTAAATTTAACTTCATAAAAATTACATGATAATATATATTTAATTAAAAAAATTTAATGAAAATATTTCATTAAGATATTATTTATTTCAAAAATCCATTAATTAATCCAAATAAATTCCTTTATTGAATTTAAATGTTACCCAAAAATTTTGTTTTTGTTTTATTGTATCAAAATAAAAATCATTTATAATGTAAAAATAATAGGATGAAAATATATTAATTATTATATAAAAAATAATGTAAATAATCATATTTATAGGGTCTTGATTCATATACATTTAATACATCTGGAAATTTCCTAAGACAAAAGGTACGTGATGATGAGACTATCTTGTGGTGGTTTAGAATGCATGCTTTGGGGCATGATCTCAATGAGCTTGAACTTATCCCATAAATGGTTTCTATCTTTCTTAAGTTGTTGGATAATGGATTGTTATTGGTCAAGAGATAATCTATGTGGTGATATCATCCTTGGAAGCTCTGAAAAATGGGCTTCATAGGGCATGATCGTACTGGTTGAGGACATCACTTCCTTTGTCTATGAAGTTTTGATTTGTTAGAACCCTATACTTATACTAATCACACGATCACTGTTCGATGACTATATTATAAAAGGTAATGATGATTTAATGATATTTTAAAACTGATTGGATATAATGAAACCAAACATGTGCATGTCAATTCTATAACCATATTACATAATAAGACATTTAATTAAATCAAAAGGGAAATTTTATTTATAACAGTTTGAGTCATTACAACTACACATCTACATGGAGATGGTTTGGTGCATTCATATAGGTAATTTAAGGAAATACCTCCCATTTTATTTATTCCTTCTCAAAATTTGTCACCTGCCCTTAGACTATGGAGGTGGCCTTGGGGTTGCGGTGGTCGGGTCTTCCGCCTACCAGGTGGGCCCCGGTGGGTCAAGTTGTTAAAGAGTGGTACCAAGGGTGTTTTGACATAAGGACAATGTTTAGATTTTTTTTACCCTTATGAGGCTTGGTTGGGAGTTTAAGGAAATAATGTCAAAGTTTCTCAAGTGTGGATTTCAGGCCAGAGAACCTAGTGTTGGTTCAATGATTGATGTATCCATACACCACGACCCTAACTACCTATTTTTTGACTCAGCATATCAAGACATTGGTTGTAAGAAACATTGATACATGAATCATATAATATTTATACCTTTGACTTTCATTCTTAAGTAATCTCCGCATATATATGCTCATCTAACCATGGTACATCTTGATTACTTTCAGGATGTCTCCATGAAGATAGCCTGCTAGGTTATAGATTCAGGATAATGAAGATGATCTGATGAGTGATGAGGCCTCAGTTCAGGAGTCATCTCTCAAGACCTTTTCTCTATGTGGGTAGGTATCAGAACCTCCAACTGATAAGTAGAAAATTGTACCAACAAAGTGGGATAAGGTTGTGTGCAGGTTTATCACAATCCACGAGTTCCAATAGTAGAGGCAGCTGAGGTTCTGTAGTGATCTAGATCCCCAAGCAATGGAGGATTGCCTTGAGTCAATGATATGAGTTTTCAGGAATATACGTACCTCGACTGATCATATGTTTGTGTTGATAGCTAGTCTTTTACACTGAGTTCTTAGGCACTGGTGGAGTCTATTCATAGAGACAGATGATGAGTAGGCATTCTCATAGTCTAACTTCCAGTAGTATTTTTCTGATAAGTAATACCCCTCGTACTTGTTCTTAGTTCAAATTTATGAGATTTTGGAGATGCATAAGGGAGGGATGATATTTTTTAGTATGTTTCAAGGTTCAATGACCTTATGTGGTACTCCATTGACATGATTTAGTATGGTTGCATCTATGTGTGGAAGTTTGAGAAGGGTATCCATAGAGACATCCATGCATGTGTGGTACTCTTGTGCATTACCACATTTATTGGAGTGATGAAGAGGGTAATGGTGATGGATAGATTCATATCTGATGGAATACATGTATATGGATCCATTAGTAGTAATCCCAAGTCTATGTCATCTACAACAGCTGGATGATGAATGGTTTTGAGGCATTAGAGGCGTACCCATGAACAAACTTAGGCACATGGTCATACGGACCAGTGATAGTGAAGAGGACTAGGAAAACCTTTAGAGGATAGATTCTATGAATGTGATGGGCGAGGCCACATGAAACCTGATTCACTGACTTGATGTGTTGAGGTGGGTAGGAAGATAGCAGATTGACTAGCACAACTGAGGCGGCGTCGTGCTTAGGGTTCTCCCAGTTGTGCATAGAGCGACCCCTAGGGTGGTGGAGCAAGTAGGGGAGAAAGTGGGGATCCATGAAGAGCTATTGGTGGAGGGAGATATTAGGAGGTACTTACACCACCACCACCACTAGGGGGTCTATTAAAGGCTTTGGGAGTTGTTGAATGGGGTCATGGACAGTTGTAGTCTATGGAGGCTTATAACCGAGAAGCTCACAAGATGATTAGAGGTACAACCATTGTTTATTATACTCTTTATTCTATACTAGTAGACATAGGTGATAGTTATTCCTTCATATCCTTAATCCTGGTGTGAGATATGGATCAACCATTTGAGACTTTATCCCATCATCTTTGGATTGAGGTTCCTATATGGAACACTTCTTCAATATCACTTATCTTCAGAAAGTCTGAGCTATACCTTGGTGGATAGAGATTCTCCTGGGACCTCTTGGTCATTATGTTGAGACCTTTATGATATATTATTGGGTAAGGATTGTTTGTCCATGGTCTGAGCCCAGATTTACTTTCCTCGTATATGAGTTAGATGACATCAAATAGAAGGGAAGATATTCTCCTTTTTTGGGAGAGAGAGATCTAATGACAGAGCGAGTGGGTATTATGAGAAGGAAACTGAAACCCATCACCCATTAGTTGGTGAGATCAACCCTTGATGAAAAATGATATTTAGGAATTTGGGTTCCTTTTGTCATGGAAGATTATATGGATGTATTCCTTGAGGATGTTTTGGGGCTACCTTCAAGGCGGGAGATGGATTTTTATATTTACTTACACCCCATAACCACTCTAATATCTTTTACGACATATCAAATGATGACTACTGAGCTTATAGAGAAGAGAGTATAGATGTAGGACCTTTGGAAGAAGGGTTTTATAAGACCCAGTGTGTCCCCTTGGGAAGCTCCAATTCTATTCATGAAAATGGAGGATGGTATATTGTGGATTTTTGTTGACTATGGTCACCTGAACTAGGCCATGACAAAGACAAGGTACCCTTTTCTAAGGATTGATGACCTCTTTGATCAGTTCCAATGTGCGAGATGGTTCTTGAAGATCAATATTATGACCAACTACCACCGGTTGAGGGTTTGTGAGACTGATATTCCAAAGGTGGAATTCTGATGTCTCTACAGACACTATGAGTTCCTAGTGATGTATTTCAGTGTAAAGAATTCCCCCGTTGTGTTTATAGATATAATGAACTAGATCTTTCAACCATACTTGGAATGATTTGTGGTTATCTTCATTAATGAGATACTCATTTATTTTGTGTCAGTGGAGGATGATGTAGTGCATTTTATGATGGTCCTAGACTTTCTCTAGAAGTGTCATATTTATGGAAAGATCATGAAGTTCCAATTTTGGATCCATGAGGTTCACTTTGTTGGGTATGTTCTTTTTTATCCTCGATTATCTATGAACCTAGTAAAGATTGAATAAATTATTTCTTGGTATGCACCTAAGATCATGTTCGAGGCATGGATTTCTCTTGGATTGGTTGGGTACAACATATGGTTTGTGGAAAAATTCTTTATGATTGTGTCCCCTTTGACCACCCTAAAGTGGAGAGGGAAGAACTTTTTTGGGAATGAGAAGTACCAAAGAAACATTGAGGAGTTGAGGCTATGACTGACTAGTGATCCTATTTTGAGACAACTGGAGGATGGTGTGAAGTACATAGTATATTACAATTACTATGGGGATGGGCTTGAGTGAATGTTGATGTAGATGCAGGAAATTATCACTTATGGGTTGAGGAAGTTGAGACCCCACAAGAAGAACTACACAACTCATGAACTAGATTTAGCAGCAGCAATCTTTTCTCTGATAATGCAGAGGAACTATTATTTGGGATAGTACTTTTTGGTCTACTCAGAACATCAGAGTCTTATGTATGTATTCACATAGAGAGATATGAACCTAGGATAGAGGCGATGGTTGAAGTTTCTATATTAATGTGACTTCGAGATAGTATATACTTGTGGAAAGGGAAATTTGGTGGTAGTTTCCTTTAACAGGAAGTCTTGTTCTCATATGATAGAGGATGAATCTAAGAAATTAGCTTTTTTATAGATGACATTGGTAGGGGAGAGGGGTAAAAAATATCTTTAGTCGATGGTGTTGACTCATCCACTGCTACAGTGAGTGAGAGAGGATAAGTTTGGATACATAGACTATGAGTTCCTACATGATAACATATCTATAGAAGAATCAACTAATAGATTCTCCAAAGGGGGGAATCAAGTTATCTGTTTCTAAGAATGGATAGTGGTTCTAGTCACGTTGTGATGGGAGGTGATGAGGGAGTTTCATGATTCTCTTTTGGCTACACATATTAGTCTAGGAAATATGTACAAAGACCTTCAATGATAGTTTTGGTGGGTGGGAATGAGGTGTAGTGCTACTGAGTTAATCTCTCTTTTCCTCACATGTCAGCACGTGAAGGATGAGAACTAGGTTCTGAAAATTTTTCTACAGTCTCTTGAGATCATAGAGTTCAAATGTGATGAAATATCCAAGGACATTGTGATAAGGATTCCACAGACAAGAAGAGGTCATGATTCCATCTAGGGATAGTTTACTTAATTACCAAGTAAACAAACATCCTTACTATCTTGGAGTAGATTTTAATGAAGATTTTTGGGAAGTTTTACATGAAGGAGGTCATCCGCCTTCATGGGGTTCCCTTGATGATTATCTCTGAATGTGATGTAGTGTTCATGACAATGTTTGGGAGATGAATGTATGAGGAATTAGTGACCCAGTTGAGGATGATTATCACTTTTCACCCCCATATGAATGGGAAGACTAAGTGAACTGTCCATATGTTGGAGGATATGTCAAGGTATTTACAAATAGACTTTGTCTAGAGTTTCCAGGATCACTTACCTTTAGTACAATTTTCTTGTAATAATTGCTATCACTCTACTATCATCATGAAAAATTTCTAGGCCCTGTACAAGAGGCCCTATAGGTTACCCTTATGTTGTACTGATATTGGTGAGACTTATATTGTTTGTCCAGAGATGGTGTGGGTGATGATGGAGAAGGTTTAGGTCATCCGTGAATGGATGAGGACATCCCAGAGCAGGCATACATCTAAAGCGGATCGACATCGTAGTCCCTTTGAGTTCGAGATGGGAGACCATGTTTTCCTTAGAGTATTCACATGATGAGGATTTCATAGATTCAGTCTTGGAGACAAGATAACCCCAAGGTTTATCAGGTCATTCAAGATCCTATAGAGAGTTGGTGAAGTTGTATACTTCCTAGTCTTACCCCCACAGTCAGAGTGGGTACATGAATTCTTACATGTGCTACAGCTAAAGAGATACATACATGATCCTATGTATGTTATTAGTTGGGGTGATATAAACATCTAGGATGTATCAACCTTCATGGACTACCTGATGGTGATCAAGGATCGGTAGAAGAGGATCCTCCATGGATGAACTATTACTTTTATACATTTGTTGTGGTATCATGAGAGCATGTAGGAGAGTTCCTATGATCAAGAGACCGATATGAAAGCTCAGTATTCCCACCTTTTTATTTAGTTTGTGATTTTTGAGGATAAAAAATTAAGGAGGGAATATTGTAGAGTCTTTTTTTCTTTTTAAGAATTTGAAATATTTTAAGGAATATTTTCAGATCCAGAAATTGAAACCACATGAGATTCTGAGGCTCGGTGAGCTCATAATTGATATTTTTTAAAAATATTAAATATACTAATATCACACACACACACACTCTCTTTTTCCAAAATAATGCAATATCTCTTAAATTGAGTCTTAGATAAAAAATATGAGACCACATTTGAATCCAAAGCATGGAATTTACCCATGGATGGACCTGAGGTTGGTAAGCTCCAGACGTTCGGTTGAGGTAGCCATTGTAAAGGGAATTTGTTTAAAATAAATAAATAAATTATTTTTTTTTGTTTTATTAAAAGTAATAATTAAATCTTATATAAATATAACATTATAATAATTCTCCAAGGTTATCTGCATAAATCCTGGGATAATTGATAGGAGCTCTGACAACATTCATTGAAAAATCGACATCGAACAACGAAGGATGACTAGATCGAGGTAGATCAAGAGAAAAAAATGCCTCAAATCTTCCCCATCACTGATGAATGTGTTTTACACTAATTAATGATCCATAATCAAGGTTGTACTTGACAATTTCGGATTCATTCTACTTTTCTCACTAGTGTAGAAAACGTTTTTATGGTGGTTATTTTTTATTTTTAACGTCGGCTTTTGGCTGATGTTATTACATGAGATGTTATGATGGTTATTTTACAATCGACGTAAAAAGCACAAATCCGAAGCATTTTTCACATCAGTTGATAAAAACCCGATGTGGAAAATGCTTCAGAGGAGTGCTTTATTACGTCGGTTATTTAATAACCGACCTGATATAAACCCTTTCACGTAGGTTATTATATAACCGACGTCATAAAGCACTCTTCTGAAGCATTTATCACATCAGTTATTTTTATAACCGACGTGATAAACCTGTCTGCTAAGTGGTTTTCAACGTCAGTTATATAATAACCAACACGAAAACATATATAAGATGTCAGTTATTTTATAACCGACATAAGAGACTATCCATTTCAATTTATTATGTCTGTTATGAAATAATCGACGTAAAAAACATTTCCCATGAAGTTATTATGTCGGTTTCCAAATAACTGACGTTATAAGAAAAACCAATATATTTTGTATGTCGGTTATTTAATAAACGACATGATATAAACCCTTTGACGTCCGTTATTATATAACTGACGTCATAAACCACTCTTCTGAAGCATTTATCATGTCAGTTATTTTTATAACCGACCTGATAAACCTGTCTTCCTAGAGGTTTTCAACGCTGGTTATATAATAACCGACGTAAAAACATATCTACGATGTCGGTTATAAAGTAACCAATGTAAAAGACTAACCATTTCACTTTATCACTTCGGTTATGAAATAACCGACGTAAAAACCATTTCCCATGAAGTTATTACGCGGGTTTCCAAATAACCAATGTTATAACAAATACCAATTCATTTTCTACATCGGTTATGAAATAACCGACTTAAAAAACAATTTTTTAAAGAAACCCGAACCACTGCTATGCCCAGCCAAATCACCTGAAACAGAGCAAAAGAATACCAAAAATAGACTAGAACAGACCAGAACCCCACCACCACACCCCTGGACACCCCCACACCCCTGGATAACCCCCACCCCCTGGACAACCCCCCACACCGCTGGAAATCCCCACCACCCCCTGAACAGCCCCCACACCCCTGGACAACTCCCACCCTCTTGTATTCCTCCACCCCTTGGACAACACTCCCACACCCCTGGATAGCCCTCCCACACCCCTGAAACTGAACAAAAAGTTACCAAAAATAGACCAGAACCCCCCCACCCAACCGGACAGCCCCCACCACACCCATGGACCCCCCATATCTCTGGACTACCCCCACCCCCTAGACAACCCCCAACACCCTTGGACAACCCTCAACCTCCTAGACACCCCCACACCCCTGGAATACCCCACCACCCCCAGGATATCCCCCCACAACTCTGGACAACCCCCACCCTCCTGAACACCCCCACGCCCTTGGACTGTCCCCCCGCCCCCGGGATTGCCCCGACCCTCCTGGACACTCCCCCACACCCCTGGACATCCCCCACACCCCTGGACATCCCCACAACTCCCTGGACAGCCCCCACACCCCTGGAAACCCCCCACCCTCTTATATACCCCCACCCCCTAGACAACACTCCCACACCTCTATACATCCCTCCCACACCCCTAAAACAGACCAAAAAGTTACCAGAAACAGACCAGAACCCCCTCACCCCACAGGACAGCTTCCACAACACATTTGGACACCCCCAACCCCTGGAATTCCCCCATCCCCTAGCGAGCCCCCAACACCCCTGGACATCCCCCCACCCTCCTGGACACCCCCACACCCCTGGACTGCCCCACCACCCCCCGGACAACCCCCACACCCCTAGACAACTCCCACCCTCCTGGACACCCCCACACCCTTGGACTTCTCCCACCCCTGGGACTGCCCCCCACCCTCCTTGACACCCCCACACCCCTGGACACCCTCCCACACCCCTGGACTGCCCCCACCCTCTAGAAAGCCCCCCACACCCCTGGACAACCCCATCCTCTTGGACACCACCCCCACACCCCTGGACTACCCCAACCCCCAGGACTGCCCCCACCCTCCTGGAAACCCCCCACACCCTTGGACTTCCCCCACCCCGGGACATCCCCCCCACCCCTGGACAACTTCCTACCCACCTGGACACCCCCCACACCCATGGATTTCCCCCACCCTAGGGATTCCCTCACCCTCCTGGACACCCCTGGACATCCCTCCACACCCATGGACTGCCCCCACCCCCTGGACAACCCCCACACCACTGGAAAACCCCCACCCTCCTGGACTCCCCCACACCCCTGGACTGCCCCCACCTCTGGGACTACCCCCCCCACACCCCTAGACACCCCCACTCGCCTAGACATCCCTCCCACCCTCTTGGAAACCCTCCCACCTCACTGGACAGCCCCCCACCACACCCTTGGACAGCCCCACCTCCATGGACACCCATACCAAAACCCGACCAAAAACCATACCAGAACCCCCCCCCCCCCACTAGAGAGCCCCCACCACACCCCTGGACTGCCCCCACCCCCTGGACAGCCCCTGGACAACTGGTGTTGGGAGAGGAGGTGCCGCTATCCCTCAGGCTACACGCCGCTGGAAGGTACTCATCACTCCCACATGTGAAGCTTGATATCTCAAAATGTTTCACATGTGGGAGTGATGAGTACCTTCCAACAGTATTCAGCCCCCCCGAGGGATGGAAGCACCTCCTCTCCCACACCCCTGGACTACCCCCCCCCCCACCCTTGGGACTACCCGCACCCTCCTGGACACCCCCACACCCCTGGACTGCCCCCACCCCCTGGACAGTCCCCCACACCCCTGGACAACCCCCACCCTCCTGGACACCACCCACACCCCTGGACTGACCCCACCCCCATGACTATCCCCCACCCTCCTAGACACCCCCTGGACATCCCCCACACCCCTGGACTGCCCCACCCCCGGGACAGCCCCCACACCCATGGATAACCTCCACCCTCCTGGAAACCCCCACACCCCTGGACTACCCCCACCCTCGGGACTTCCCCCACACCCCTCGAAACACCTCGGACATCCCCCCACTCACCTATACATCCCTCCCACCCTCCTGGACACCCTCCTACCTCATTGGACAACCCCCACCACACCCCTAGACACCCCACCTCACTGGATACCCCCAGAACAAAACCTATCCAAACCCAGACCCCCCCCACACCCATGGACTGCCCCCACCCCCTGGACAGCCCCTGGATAGCTGGTGTTGGGAGAGGAGTCACCGCCATCTCTCAGAGGGAACACCGATGGAAGGTACTCATCTCTCCCACATGCGAAGCTTGAGCTCTCAAAATGTTTCACATGTGGGAGTGATGAGTGCCTTACAGCGGCATTCATCCCCCTAAGGTATGATGAAGCCTCCTCTCCCACACCCCTGGACTGCCCCCCACCCCGGGACTGCCCCCACCCTCCTAGACACCCCACACACCCCTGGATAGCCCCCACCCCCTGGACAGCCCCCACACCCCTGGACAACCCCCACCCTCCTAGACACCCCCATACCCCTGGACTTCCCCCCACACCCGGGACTGGCCCCACCCTCTTGGACACCCCCCACACCCCTGGACTACCCCCACCCCCTGGATAGTCGCCCAAACCCATGGAAAACCCCCACCCCTGGGACTGACCCCCACACCCCTTGACTGTCTCTAGCCCTGGGACTACCCCCCACACCCCTGGACACCCCCTGGATACCCCCCACTTGCCTAGACATCCCTCCCACCCTTCTGGACATGCTCCCACCACATTGGACAGCCCCCACCACACCCTTGGACACCCCCACCTCACTGAACACCCCCAGACCAAAACCGGACCAAAACCAGACCCGAACCCCCCCCCCCCCCACTGGACAACCCCCACCACACCCCTGGACACCCCCTCACCCCTGGACTTCCCCCACCCCCTGAAGAGCCCCTATACAACTGGTGTTGGGAGAGGAGGCGCCGCCATCCCTCGGGGGGAACGTCGCTAGAAGTTACTCATCACTGCCACATGCGAAGTTTGAGCTCTCAAAATGTTTCACATGTGGGAGTGATGAGTACCTTCCAGTGGCGTTTATCCCCCCGAGGGATAGCGACACCTCCTCTCCCACACCCCTGGACTCCCCCCCCCATTCCCATGGACACCCAGAACCCCCACCCCCCACTGGACAACCCTCCCACATCCCTAGAAACCCCCCTCACCTCACAAGACACCACCACACCCCTGGACACCCCCAGGACAGCCCCCCACTCCCCCTGGATAGCCCTTCCACCCTCTTGGAAAAGCTCCCACCCCCTGGACTACCCCCCACTCTCATGGACACCTAGGATACCCCCCACCCCACCGGACATCCCTCTCATTCCCCTGGATACCCCCACCCCATTGAATACCCCCCACACCCTTGGAAACCCTCTCCCCCAGACCAGAATCCATACCATAAAAACCATCATAAGTAGACCAAAACAAGAAGTAGATCAAAATTAAACATTCACATATATAACATTCAAAACTTACAATGTCAACTTAAAAAAACTAAATCCAACCTAAATGTCTACCAAATACACAATTACAATGACAATATTCAAAATTATATTTTACACAACAAACAAATAAAATTCAATCAAACCTCTAAAATAATTTGACCATTCCACTTGTAAGTGTTTGACGTATTGAGCACTATAGGGTTGAGGATCATAAAATAGCTACAAATTACAAGGATAATAGTTAACGTGTATAATGGATAAATCAAATGAAATATTATGGAAAAGTTTAAAAGGAAATATTACCAGGTCAAAGTTCACAACTATCCCAGTTGTTATTATTTCATACATAAATCTTAACATATAATATCTGCTTTCGAGGACACCTTGTTGTTCATGAAAATTATGTTTTAATTAGTGTAAATTCAATATATTATTTTTATATAATAAATCAAAATGTACAAATTATAAATGGATATTTACCTTGATATTTACATATTTGATCTTCGCACTCAATTTCTTTGTGTTTTTTTGAAAGTAGAACCATCCCCTGATAGAAAATAATACGAATGGGATAAATTTAAAATTCAATTTAATATATAAAACTATTGAGAAATTGAAACTTACTTTTCCAAGATTTTCTTAAAACATTCATGCACATCACCATGGATAGAGAACACACAATAAAGTGTCTTATCCCTTGGAAAAAAATACCTAATATCCAATGATCATTGATAAAAGAAAATTTAAGTTTAGTGGTTTTTTATGTTAAAAGATAATGAACTCTTTGAGAGAGATGTGTTTCATACATCTCACAAAAAGGCATCATCCAACATTGTATGACTATTTTCTATTCAATTCCTTCATCAATATAAAGAATTATTTGTTCCTCATCCAATGCACATGCTTCAGGGGAAATTAAATGCGGGTCCATGAACCCATATACATCTGTCTGATCATTCTTCTCACAAATTTTATAAATATACCTAATAAAAAACAAACATAAGTATAAATTTTTAATAAATATAACGCAGGGAAAAGGTGTTAAGACTTACATGAAAAAAATTTGCACCATGTTGATGCAAAACTTAT
This sequence comes from Viscum album, assembly GCA_963277665.1. Classification (NCBI taxonomy): domain Eukaryota; kingdom Viridiplantae; phylum Streptophyta; class Magnoliopsida; order Santalales; family Viscaceae; genus Viscum; species Viscum album. The sequence continues at coordinate 309,451,549 of OY728166.1, forward strand.
CTCTAGTAACAAGCTCCATGATATCAGCTTTCATAATCTCCATAGTTATTGCACATCCAAAAACATGAGATTCCATTGGAAACTCATAATGATCCACCATAAAATTTGAATATCTTGACAATCTATCAAAACTACTAGAATCTGTATCTGATGTCATATCCATTTGTCTTCGTTGTTGTCTATACATTATTTCTTTACCTTTGAAGTATTCCTGTAAAAATAAATAGAAAAATATATTAGTTTTCAAATGATAAAATAACTTTAATAAAAAAATAAAATATAAGATATAACATACATACCTCTATGGTAATGATTTGAAGAAGTCTGGATAGCCAAATTAAAAAATGGCTGATACTATGTCCAACTGTCATCACCTCATCTGTAGGTAATGGTACTCGAGCTGATCTATCTATAATATCTTGTACAGTGAACCTCTGATTCTATAACTCTAATTTTTGATTATAAACTATATATACTATACAATATACCAACCCATATTAAAGTATATGATGTTGAGGATCATCAACATACAACTCGCAATTAGTAGAAAGCTGTGATAGAGGAGTAGGATAAAAAATTGGGTCCCCAGGTTGAGGTGGGGGAGTGAGAGCTACTAGCGGAGGTGGATGATAAATAATGGGGTCTATAGGGGGAGGTGGGGGAGTGGGAGCTACTGGAGGAGGTGGAGGATAAATAATTGGGTCTTCAGGGGGAGGTGGAGGAGTGGGAGCTACAGTATGAAATTTCCTTTTCATGTCTCCAAACATAGACTGTACCGACACTCTAATCTTTTCCTCCATCGTCACATTAGTATTATGAACTTCAGCCTCCAAGGTTTCTATTTTTTTATTGACACCCTTAATGTAAGTAGTTTAAGAACATGGAAACACTTTTCTTACCAATACACCTGCCAGATATCCTTATACATGACTAGGATGTTCGGGCTTTCCCAATGTTGCAGATAAAATATCTTGCCTCCCAGAAGCTATAAATACCCCCTGTGAGCTCTGCTCCTCAAGAGAATCCTGTATTAATTAATTGAACATTTTTGTAATTATTGAAATTATATGAAGAAAATAGTTAACTTAAATAAAAAAATAGATATATTACCATCCTCTTTGCTACGATTCTTGAATCATCTGAAAGATATTTCTTTTTTTTCCATTGGAGCTCTCATCCATTTTTATGTCTATATGGAGGGGATGGAGGGGCCACCTCTCCAGATCTTGAAGACTCAGCTCTTAGTTTTTTGTAATTTTTCCACAATCATTTGTTCTTCCAAAAATGTATACCCTCTCCGAGATAAACTATGAGGGTATACATTTTTAGATTGGATCTCCTAATGAGATTTCCTTGTTTACTATAAATTAAGAATAATAAATCATTAACAAAATAGTAATAAGATCATTTATATAAGAAAACTTATAAAAGTTTACATTTCCCTTACAAAAAATGAATCTTTTCTTCTACTTTCAACAAACTGTCTCCATGTGTCTTCATCAATGAAAGGATATATATGACATGGATTGTCATGACTTCTATGACCAAAAATGAAATCAGATGTGAGGGTTGATTTGAAATCCCTCTATCTCTTGGATTCCATTGATAAACATTTCTTCCTGACTCCTCCAGTGTCAGGAATTTCAAATGTTATTTGATAAAGAAGATGTTAAACAAATTATATATACTAGAAAAATTTAAATAATAGGCAAACAATATCCAACGATCTTACCTAAATCCCCTCCCACAACTAAGAGATTTTCGATTTGTCCACACTTCTCCAGTCATTATACAAAATGCTTACTTTTCTCTTACCCCAAGTTGATAAAAAACTCTTAAAATATTTTGTATTTGGACCTATAGGAATATCATCCTTATAAAACTCAATGAGTATCCTCTGATCCTGCGTACATGCAAGTGATAATTTTGGTAAATGTGTGCACCCACATTTACCAACTCTTCAACTCTTTATAGTAATGGGAGCACATGAGGAAGATTGGGGAACATCAAGAGGATCATGTGAATGTTCCTCGCTAGAGGTAAGACCAATATGATCATCTCCAGAATCATGTGGCTGATCAATTGATTGATCTTTCATTATCCTTCAAATCAAAAAATAAACATTAGTTTGCAAATATACAAATTCAAATATTTTAATACTACTATAATCAGAAAATAGAAAATTGTACTAAGTTACCTAATAGTAAACATGGTTTATATGGTAAGCATGTTAAACAATGGTAAATATGGTAAAGATGGGCAAGATGGTAAACATGGTAAATATGGTAAACCTGGTAAACATGGTAAACATGGGAAAGTAATTGTCACTGAACCAAAATAATAGATATATAATTTATGTAATGGTAAACATGATAAAGTAAACTAAACAAAATTAAAACATGGTAAATCTGGTAAACATGGTAAATATTGTAAAGTAATTGTCACTAAACAAAAACAATAGATATATAATTAATGTAATGTTAAACATGATAAAGTAAACTAAAAAAAATTAAAACAAATAAAAACTTATACTTATTTTGTTTTAATACATGTTTTAATAAAGAAAAACGTACAATATCTACCATTTATGAAAATAATAAATGTAAACAAGAAATAATAAAAAGTTACCAGTAATTTTAGGAATGTACAAATGGATTATTTTCCCAAATTCCTTCATTGCGATCATTACTTATGGAAAAAACCATGTATTCAACATGCTCATCATTATGTTATGTTAATCATTCCATGGATGTAGGGATCTCACATAAATCAGCATCTTCATCAAGTTTATCCTCACCAACATATTGTTTTTCCCTTGTAAAACAGTAGCCCACTACATATCTGATTGATCTACTACATAGAAAATTTATTCTGCATGTGTTTCCATTATAAAAGAATCAGTTGTGTCTTCCAATCTATTTAGATAATCAACTGTCATTCCAAATTCATCGTATCTGACACTGTTGTTACCGATAAACTATTTACTATTAAAAATCAGAACATTAATTTTAAAGTAATCCATCTCCCTTATGTCTTCAATCACTCCATAATATTCACTTGATGTAGAAATTAAGTTTTTGTCCTTAGCACTCGAAAAATGCATTGCTTCTGTAAACACCAATACACCACTATTCTGAACTGCACTTCTGTTTTCCTAAGCTTTTGTATGAAATGTATAGCCATTAATGTCATAACTGGACCATGTTATCACATTTAAACATGGACCACCGACTATCCATTTTAATTTCTCTGATACATCTGATCTACCAAGCATGGTATTTTTAAACCATGACAAAAATGTTTTGTTGTGCTCATTCAAAATCCACATTTCTTTCTTCTTTGAATGAAATGGTTTCAACTCATTAATATGCAATGTGATATACGGTTGAGCATCATCTATGTTATTCAAGATGTATGATTCTAACTTCTTCATCTCTCCATCTAAAAACAATTTGACTTTCATGCCACGAATCCCCTTTAGCTCATTATTAACTCATTCATGGTGAGATGGAGGGAAACCTATGTGCTGTGCCGCAACCAAGTAGCTCGTACAATATCTTCAACCTCCTCAGAAATATACTTTTCAATAATGGATGATTTAGGTTGATATTTATTCTTAACATAACCCTTCAATATTTTCATATACCTTTCAAAAGGATACATCCAACGAAGATATACAGGTCCAAAAATAATTATTTCTCGAACCAGAAGAACCATTAAATGCACCATTATATCAAAATAAGTTGGAGGAAAATAAATTTACAATTGACAAAGTATACAAATTGCATAATTTTCCAAAATGTTTAAAGAATTCACATCACTAAACTTATTACAAATTTAATTGAAAAAATAACGCAATTTCATTATAGTCTTTCTGACATGGATGAGAAATATTCCACGCAATGAAACTAGTAGAAGTTGTTGAATCATGACCTGACAATCATGAGATTTTATACCTATCATCTTCAAGTCCTTCAATGAGACAAAATTTTTTACATTTGAATAATAACCATGAGGCACTTTGATATCATGAAGACACTGACAAAAGCTAATTTTCTCCCTCTCTGATAATGTATGACAAGCTGGGGGAAGAAATGTTCATCTTCCATTAAGAGTGGGATCTAACTCCAAACGTATTCCCATTGATAGTAAGTCTAATCATGCATTCAACCCATATTTTCTCTTCTGTTTAATATCTAACAATGTTCCAATCAAACTATAATATATATTCTTCTCTACGTACATGACATCAAAATTATGTTTAACTTCATGATATCTCCAATATGGTAGCTCAAAAAATAATGAAATTTTCTTCCAAATATGTCTATCATTACCAGATTTTTGTCTCTTTCCCAATGTCACATCAAGGGTTTTAACCCACTCAAAATACAGATCAAGGGATAATGGTTATGGAGAAATATCAAATCCTTGTGAGCCATTGAATTCCTCTTTTAGTCTTCTTATAAGAATGATCTATAGGCAAAAAATTATGATGACCCATGTACACTATTTTCATCCCATGATGTAATTGACAATATGAAGTCTGTTGTTCACAAATTGGACATGCTTTATGCCCTTTAACACTGTATGCAGACAAATTTCCATATGCTGGGAAGTCATTTATAGTGAAAAAAAGCACTGCATGCAGATGAAAATATTCCATTTTATAAGAATCATACACCCTAATACCATCCTCCCATAAAAGATTCGAATATTCAATCAACGGTGACAAGAAAACATCAATATCATTTTCAGGTTGATTCGGACCAGATATCATTATACTCAAAATGACATATTTTCACTCCATACAAACTTGAGGGGAGATGTTGTAAATTACCACTAAAACAGGCCATGAACTATGTGTGCTACTGAGGGTTCGGTATGGAATCATTCCATCTGTGCACAACCCAAGTATGAGATTTCTAATTTCATTTCCAAATGTAGGATACTGCTCATCAATTTTCTTCCATTGTTGGAAATTAGTTGGATGACGTATTTTTCCATCACATAACCACTCATAAGTATGCCATATTAACCTTTTTGCATCATGTTAATTAGCAAATAATTGTTTAAAACAATGAATTATAGGAATATACCAAAATACCTTTGAAGGGATCTTGGTAATCTCTATATCAGCTTGTGATTTTTCTTTCACATTATACCGTGATGTCCCAAATTTTCGATACTCTGACAGAAATTCATATTCCTTCCTATATATCATACAAGAATTCGGACAGGCATGTATTTTCTTGTATCCCAATCCCATCGGGCATAATATTTTCTTGGCCTTATAATGTGAATCTAAAAGATCGTTATCTTTTGGAAGAATGTCTTTCATCAATTGTAGCAGCTCTGTAAAACTTCTTCTCAATCCATCCATGTTTCGCCTTTAGGTTAATCAATCTTATCACCACCGAAAAAACTGTAAAATCTGTACAATCAGGATATAATGGTTTTTCAGCATCACCATATAGACACACAACTTTCAGTTCTATCTCAATTTTTTATTCTACAATATTGTGAATCATTTCTTCAATTCCAACAGAGTCACCATATTGTGAATCATCATCATCAGTGACATTCCGTCCAGTTTCACCATGCCAAATCAAAGGGTTGTAACTCGGATTAAAACCATGAAAAATCAGATGATATTTTGTCTCTCTACTTTTCAACTTCTTCATATTCGAACATTTCATGCATGGCCAAAAAACATGTCACTACATAGGACATTTCGTTTAGAAAATTCCAAAACACATCAACACATTTCTCATATTCATTTCTCATTCGATGTTCTGTAATACAACTTCGACACATTATTACCTATAAAAAATATCAAAATTATACATCTTTTTAAGATAATAAAAATATATGTTTATATGAAAAACATCATAATTTTAATTTAAAACAATTTTGAAATATTAAACAAATATATGCGTATTTAAAAAAATATGCTTGAATATGATTTTAAAAAGAAAATTTAGTTAGATATAACAGTTTTAAATTCATCATGGATCATTTCTTCTTAAGGTTCACAAATAATACATCTTGGTGCAACTGGATACCAAATTCACCCTTCTGTAAAAAATGAATATGAAGTATAAATATTAAAATTTGTATACATTCACTGCTAAAAATTACACATATCCTAATGATTTGAAACCTCTGGACAGCCCCCACCCTCTAGACAGCCCCCACCCCCTGGACACCATCCCCACCCCTGGAAATCACCCCACCCCCTTGGACAGCACTCCCACCACCTGGACACCCCCTCCCTCTTGGACAACAAACCCCACCCACTTGGACACCACCCCCAACCCACCCCCATGGACACCCCCTAGACACCACCACCCGCTTGGAAAACCCCCACCCCTGAACACCACACCCCACCCCCTTGGACACCCCCTAAACCTACCACCCCCTTGGATAACCCCCCACCCTCTGGACAGCCCCTACCCCCTGGATAGCCCCCCACCCCTCTAGACATCCCCCTGGACATCCCCACCCCTCTTGGACACCCCACCCCACCCCTTTCCCCTTTGGAAACCCCCTGGACCCCCTAACCCCTTGGACACCCCCACCCCCTTGGAGACCACCCCCACCCCCTTGGACACCCCCTGAACACCACCACCCCCTTGGACACCCCCACCCCTCCTAATATCCCTATAACACATTGATTACTATTAAACCTTCAATTTAAAAATGACCAAACATCAGTAATAATAGAAGGAATAAAGGACAAGAAGAAGTGGATAAAGAAGGAAAAAAGAAACAAATAATGAAGGAAGAAGAACATGGAATAAGTAACTTATTTAAGGAAATTCCATGGAATCCAAGAAGACCATGGGGACTCCAATGGTTGATATAAAATTGGAGAAAATTGAGAAAACTAGAGAATCAAATCAAATTTAAAATAAAAACTCGGATGGAGAAAATCACATTGTAAAACCTATCATCAGGACACAATGGGGTCAGGATAACTACACATCTTTGAAAACGACAATATGTTCTCCCCAATAACCCATAGTTTTCTCATAGTCAATGACTGGTCAAAATATATATAACCAAATAGAATCATATTGCAACACCCCTCATCTTTTCATAGTGCTTGAATCCCTAAAAATCATAGTGGAAACCTCAAACATAGACTGTACCAACACCCTTGGACACCATCCCCAACATCTTGGACACCACCCCCATCCCCTTAAACAACACTAATAAATTATAGCCTAATATCCATGAAAAAACACAATCATCATGTCATAATATCACAAACCACAATGCAATAGTCAATCCCAACTAACAATTATCCCCCACCCCCTTGGACACCCCCTGGACACCACCACCCCCTTGGACAGCCCCCACCCCTCTGGACAGCCCCCACCCCCTAGACAACCCCCACACCTCTAGAACCCCCCCCCACCCACAACCTTGGACACCCCCACCCCTCCTGGACACCACCCCCACCTCCTACCCCCTTGGACACCCCCTTGGACACCCCAACAATCTGGACAGCCCCCCGAACCCTTTAGACAGACCCACCCCCTTGATACCACCCCCACCCCCATTGACATCCCTCTCACGCCTATGGACTCCCTCAGCCCCATTGGAAAGCCCCCACACCCCCTGGACACCACCCCCACCACTTGGACACCCCCACCCAACTGGACAGCCCACCCAACCCCCCTGGACACCCCACACCCCTGGACTGCCCCCACCCCCTGGACTGCCCCCACCCCCTTTGACATCACCCACACCCCCTTGGACACACCAACCCCCTTGGACATCCCCCACACCCCCTGGACCCCACCACAACCCTTTGACACCCCTGGACACCCCCACCCAACTGGAAAGCCCACCCAACCCCCCCTAGAAAGCCCCCACACCCCTAGACTACCCCACCCCTTGGAAACCACCCCCACCCCCTTTGACATCCCCCAAACCCCCTTGGACACCCCAACCCCCTTGGATAGCCCCCACACCCCCTGGACACCACCACCACCCCCTTTGACACACCCTGGACACCCGCACCCACTTGCACAACCCCCACCCCTTGGAAACCCCATGTACGTGCACACACACATGATAGAACACACAAAAATCATAAACTTGCATGAAATAACTTCCATAGGTTTATTTTACCAGAAAATAATTTAGTATGGTATAGATGAACACTATGAAACTAACCATGATTGCAAGAACAAATAAAAATAACATCTCAACAAACTAGTTTAGGGAAGCGCGAAAAAAAACTGAAAAGGAGTCATGTGAGGCTTAATTAAGTGTTGTGAGTTGACCTGATAGATCTGATAATAATAAATATGAAGAATGATGTTTGAAAAATGAGGCTGGAGGGAATGACTTTGACTAATCGATTCTAGGTTTTCCGTGCGAGAGAGACGACTCGCAGGTCGCCCGATTGGAGAAAACACAGAATGACTGAATACAGGGTGCGATAAATCATTTAAAAGATTTATAACATTGGTTATTTAATAACCGTCATGATAAACTATTTTTTTAATGTTTATAACGTTAGTTATTTAATAAATGATGAAGAAAAATATTTATCACATTGGTTATTTCATAACTGACGTGATATATGTCGCTTTCTACCAATGTGATAAATTGCCGAGATTGGCTTTATCACGTCAGTTTTTTTATGACTGACGTGGTAAAGGACTGAACTTTCCTTTATCACGTAGGTTATTTTATAACCAACATGATAAAGTGCACCAGATTCGATTTTCACATCAGTTATACAATAACCGACGTCAAAAATCTAATATCCGTATATTTTACGTCGGTTATAAAATAACCGATGTAAAATATGGATCCTGATCGATATATCACAACGGTTATAAAATAGCTGATGTGATATATCAATCATTACAGATTTTCATGTCAGTTATATAGAACCAACAAGAAAAATTCAGACATGTTAAACATTTTTTCCACTAGTGTTTAAATTGTTAAATGCTGAATTGGATCTTCTTATCTCTTGTTGGAGATTTCACACCCTTCACATGAGCCCTGTTGCTGTTTATTTTTCTAATTCAAAAAATATCTCACGATGCATATTATATTATCCTTTTTAATCCTTGATTTATAATTTTTATACATGAAAAATTTACTATGGATTATTTCACATTTTTTATGTTATTTACCCACCTCTGTACTTTGCGTTCTTCACCGTTGTCCTACAGGGTCACGGTTCTACATTGTCGGTGGGTTCGAGAATTATTGAACCCCAAAAATTCTTGGAATATTCATGTGAACCAAAAGGATCGGTGATTTGAGGATGGATCAAGATGGTTTGTGGATTTTAGGTGATGTTATGTGGATCTAGGATCGAGATAGGTGACGAGATCAGGTGGTGGTGACTAGTGGGCGACACACAGCATTGCGGGCGACACACAGCATTGCGGGCTTTAAGGGAATCACTGAATTCCGATTTCTGACCACCATAGGGATGAAATAAATGGTCGAAGGTGACTACCATAATTTTTTGATGGTAAATTGGCATGGATTTTGGTGAAAGTGGTGGATATAGTATATGATAAAATAATTATATTTTTTGTAAAAAACACGATTACATGTCGTGTAGTGAAAAAGAACACATGACATGTTCATCGAATTTCCATGAAGTCTAGGGTTTTAGCCGAAGTCAAATATCACATGTAATTTAAGAGGACCTATATGCCATGTGACTCTCAATGGGTGGAAAATACATGTTCCATATGCACATGACCAAGGCCCCATGTGGGAGGACACATCGTGTACTCTGGGAGTACACGAGCATGTGTCGGTACCCAAGCACAGTCAGGAACATGGTCGGGTACAAAACAAGACCTAACAGGCATGGACATGACCGGGAGCACATAGGTAGACCTTCAGTGGCTGAGACACACTATGTGACCCTCATACACAATTTTTATGGTGACATGGCCATTGGTCTGTGTCCAAAGGAGAACATGACCATACAACGGAGTGGAATCACACACCGTGTGCTCCCTATACATTCCATGTACCCACTTCTTAAGGAAATTATACCTCCTTTATCTCCTTTGTTTTGACTCATATTTCGGCCCGTGAGTAGCCTATCATTATTATTTTTTCAACATAGAATGTAATGGTGGCATTCATAGTGATTTTTGAGATAATATTTGAGATATTATGAGCATGACACTTCCTTAATAAATACTTAATGATGGAAGTGATCAACATGATCATAATAGAGATTCTCATTAGAGATGGTACTCACCTATAATACCAGAGAATAGGTCCTCTATCCATGGATATGGTACTCCCCTATCACACCAGGTCAAGGTCGCACAAACTCATTTTTAAAGGTATAAGTGGTAATACCCTATTTTACCAGGTCATGAGTCTTCTATCAATGGTGATGGTACTCTCTTGTCTCTCTAGGATGTAAGTCCCCCATATTCAATACAAAGATATAGATATGGTGCTACCCTATACGAGTGGGGTTCTACTATCCACCAAGTGAAATCCCCACTATTATAATCAGGCGTGGGTCCTCTAGATTTTAGAGATTGTGCTCCCTCAGTCTATAGAGTAGTGGTGAGGTGCGGTCCCTCCTCATGAATTCTTTAGAAATACACATGGGATGCTGGGCATCGATGATTGACCTTAGGATATGTAAGATGACACATCATCCTGGGATGGGCTATGAGATGAAGATCCCCTTTCTCTCTCATCTGGGTTTCTTATATGAGCATATATATATATATAAGTGTGTTTGTGTGTGTGTGTGTGTGTTCTTGGGTTTTGTTTCCCTCTTTCTTTAGGTTGAGATGACTTGTTCTATCATATGTTCTATTTCTACATCTTAAATTTTCAAGGAATACTACTAAGTATATATATAATCACCATTTAATGGGATTTTACAACATGTGTTTTGTATTATATAGATAACAGATAAATCTTCATTGATTTTAGAAGATCATAGGGATACTCGGGTGCATATATCCCATACAATGGTCAGGGTTTGGAGATCAGAAGATGGGCTCTCTAGGGAATTTTATATTCTAGTTTTTTTCTTCAGGTTAGGTCATCTTTTCTGGGAGGGAATGAATTTTTTCCTTTACATTTCATATTGCACTAACGCACTATTTTGTATTCCCTAGATGATATTACATGCATGCTTTTTTACTCTAGATGTTAATATCTTTAATTATTATTCCTCTTAACTTGTACATGGAGATAGTTGGGAGTGTTCATACAGGTAATTTTGGAAAATTCCTCTCATTTTAGTTATACCTTTTTGATTCTTGTCACCATCCCTTAGAATATTGAGGTAGGATTGGGATTGTAGAGCCCAGTTTTCACTAGCCAGGCGGGCCCTGGTGGGTTGGGCTATTACAGTTGTGATGTGATGTGACATGATATGTATGGAAGGGATGAAATTACCATATTATACTAGGTAATGGGTCCCATATATTTTAGAGATTATACTCCCTCAGGTTGTGGATTAGTGGTGAGGTGAGGGCCCTCCTCATGACTTCAATATAAAGACATGTGAGATGCTAGGTATCGATGATGGACCTTTGAAGCTAGAGGTAGACGAATCATCCTACAATGGGATGTGAGATAGAGATCCCCTTTCTCTCTCATATGGGTTCCTTATATGAGTATTTATATTTGTGTGTGTGTGTGTGTGTTCTAGGGTTATGTTTTTCTATTGTTTTAGGTTGAGCTAACTACTTATATCATGTCTTAAATTTCAACCTCTTTAGTTTTCAGGGTGTCCTACTGGGTATGTATATAATCACCCCTACATGGGATTTTCGCACATGTGTTTTATCTTATGTAGATAATGGATAGACTGACAGTGATTTTAGAGGAGCATAGGGACACTTGGGTGTATAAACTACATATGGTGGTTGTGTCTTGGAGATCATGAGTAGGCTATCTAAGTTATTTTCTATTCTAGTTTTTGTCAGGTTGGGAATTGTTTTTGAGTGGGCATGTGTTTTTACCTTTACATTTCAAATTGTACTATTACACTCTTTTGTATTCCCTATAGGTAATTACATGAATGATTTTTACTCTAGATGTTACTATTTTTTATTACTATTCTTATAAACTTCAGCAAGGTTACCGTTGGATGTGTGCATATAGGTAGTTTTGGAAAAGGCCAAAAATTTTATTTATACCTTCTTGAATCTTTTCTCCAACCCTTAGAATATAGAGGATGAATTTGGATTTTGGAGGCCCAGTGTTCCTCCATCCAAACGGGCCCCGGTGGCTCAGGAAATTACAGTTGTGATGTGATTTGACATGATATGTTTGGAAGGGATGTAAACCCCATTATTGAATAAGTAAGTGGTTCCTATATCTTTTGGTTATTGTTCTCTCTCAGGTTTGGGTTAGGGGAAAGGTGAGGACCGTCCTCATGAATTCTTCAAAAAGACACGTGAGATACTTGGCATTGATGATGGACCTTTGGAGCTGCAGGAAGACACATCATCTTGGGATGAGATGTGAGATGGAGATATCATTTCTATATAATCTTTGTTTCATATATGATCATGTATATATATATCTCCGTGTGTCTGTGAGTGTTCATGGTTTTTTTCCCTCTTGCTTTGGGTTGAGATGACTACTTCTATCATAGATTCTATTGCTCCCTCTTTAGTTTTTAGGACATCCTACTGGGTATGTATATAATCACACTTTCATGGGATTTTCTGACATGTTTTTTTCTTATGCATACGATTTACAGATCGACAGTGATTTTAGATGAGCATAGGGATACTCAGGTGCATAGACCACATATAGTGGTTGGGGCTTGGAGATTAGGATCTGGGCTCTCTAAGCTATTTTCTATCATAGTTTTTTTCATAATGGGAAATATTTTCTGGGTGGTAATGTATTTCTGCCTTTACATTTCAGGTTTCACTATCACACTCTTTTTTATTCCCTATAGTTTATTACATATACAATTTTTACTCTAAATGTTATCGTTTTTTGTTATTATTTCTCTACACTTTTTCATGAAGATGGCTGGGTGTGTACATAAATGTACTTTTGGAAAATTCCTCCCATTTTAGTTATACCTTCTCGATTCTTGTTGATATCCCTTAGAATATTGAGGCAGGGTTGGGGTTGCGGAGGCCTAGTCTTCCGCTGGCCAGGTGACCCCTAGTGGGTCAAGTCATTACAGTTATGATGTGATGTGACATGATTTGTATTGAAGTGATGCGAGCATAGGTTGTTTGATGTTGGGGTATGAGAGCATCAAATTAGTGGGGTTGTGATATCATGGTTCCTTTCTATGTTATTATCTCAATGATATATTATTATCATGGATTATTGATCTGTTGATTAAGCCATAGTGAGGCTAGGATTGGTTAATTGACCTGTTTAGTTGTTTTTTGGTTCTACTATTTGTTCATGAGAACATTAGAATACTCTTTTCACATGTGCATTTGAGACCATTGTTATTTCCCTACTATGTATACATGTTATTCTCACAAAACATATATAAACTTTTTTTTGGTTTCCATGAGGACAATGGGGATCAAGCCGTACATTAATATCTTGGGTTTTATTATTGTTCAGTCACTTCATAGGCCTGTCTTTTGGTATACTTTGAGAATTTTATTTTTAGTGGTTTAATTTACTCATTATTTGTGGGATGGTCTTGGGTTTACTTTTATATTATCTTTTGGAGTTTTTAGTGGTTTTTTATCATATGCCCTAGTTCTGTTTATATTAGAGGGAAATGAGTCCCATTAGTGAGATTTTTTATACCATTAGTTCTATTTTACAACCCAGGGTCTATTGGATGTGGGAATTAGGGTCATAATCTCTCTTCCTTCATTGTGACACCTTAGAGAGAGGGGTCATGACACTATCTCTCATCGTAGTGGACCTTAAGTCACGGTGGGTGTTTGGGAAAAGTGCCTTTGAGGAATAATTTGTTCTAATTATAGTATTCTTTCAGTTTGGTATAAGTGTTTTAAGATCCCTTTCATATAAAATTATTACATAGAAAAGGAATTTTAACAGACCATGAGGGAAGTTTATGGTGAACTATAGCAAGAAAATCCTCCAATTGAACAGAATCTTGTTAAGATAGTAGTGTGCACTGCCCAGGCTCTAAGATAGGTAGTTTCACCCATTCCCTGTTTAGGCTCTGGTAGTGGAAAATAAAAGGTATGAATCTAGAAATCATGATCAAGAGTTTCTTTGGTAGAAACCATAACATTTATATGTCTCAAATGATCCTAAATAGGTTGAGTATTTGTTAAAAAAATTTGAGGTTTATTTTGAGTTCTTATAAATACTAGAATATATAAAGGTGAAGTGTGTTACCTTTAATTTTGAAGGTATTAGAAAGAGGTGGTGGGATTTATTACTTAAAAAAATTAACATGAGGGGAAGGAGTGGAAATAATTTAGAGTACTTTTCACTGATCATTTATATCTAGAATCGATGGTCTTTCTAAGGTCTTGGAAAAGTATATAGAGTTTTTTAAAAATCAACAGGGTGATAAGACCATGACCTAGTATGAGAATAAATTTGATTAACATGTTTAGTTTTCTCTTAAGGTGGTAAAAAATGAGAAATTGAAGGCATGGAGATTCGAGATGGGTCTTCAATACAATATTCAGTCTTAGGTTTTAATCTTGATGCTCAATTCGTATACCAATGATCCATATAGAATGTTGATTGCTGGAAAGTCTGTGTTGAAAGATGTTACTTTATCTCCTAATGGAAGTTATGTTATCTCTTTTATAGTAAATATTAAGCGTGATGAGTATCATGGTGGTTTTTGATAGTAAAATTCATCCAGACCTCTGAAAATTTTTATTACAGGCCCTTTGAATTGCTTCCATAATGGAACAGTTGGTCATTGGAGTTGGGTCTGAACTGAGGAAACAAATATTTTTAGTTTTTATGATCATTCAGGATTCTTATAAAAGTTCTTTAATTTATTTTATACCCCACATATTGGTACATGCTCATCAATTCCAAAAGGTACTACGGTGTAATCACATGCTTCAAGAATTAAGGGGTTCCAACCACACACATCCTAAAGGAATCTTCTTTATGTGGTGGAAGAATATCTAGAGGAATATTATACAGGCCTAATAATAGTGAGAGGAATAATAACTAAATATTTATCATTAGTGATGAATTTATTTGAAACTGGTGCATATCACTCATTCATATCAACTCATATTGTGAAATTGATAAATATTCCTATAGAGATTTTGTCTTATGTGATAAATATTACTACGCCCCTTAGAATAAAGAGAGATAAAGTTATCTAATTCCATTCGTGTGTCTTCTCTTTATCAATGTTCAAGCTTACTTGGAATTTTCTCATTCTCAAAATGAAATATCTTCATGTCATTTTAAGGATAGATTGGAAAATTTCCCATAAGGCCTAAATTGACTTGTATCTTAACGGGTCTCTTTTTATGAACCTAATGGGGTATGATATATTTTACCGGGAGAACATGGATCATGATTGAGTTTATTCGGACCTCCCTTTCTTGAGATGGGAAGAGTAATATTGGTGTTTTTTTATCTAAAGCAAGAATCTTTGAGTGGGGATCATCCTCTAGTAGTCATCATGTTTCCTGATGTGTTTTGTTCTGACTTTTCTGGTTTACCACTAGTAAGGGAACTATATTTTTTTACTAACTTGGTAATGCTTATGTATCTTATCTATAATACTTCTTACCGTATGACACTATTTTAATTGAAGGAGTTAAAAAACCAGTTGAATGATTTTTTTGAATAAAGGCCTTATATATCTGAGTATGTCACCTTGGGTGGTGCCTATGCTTTTTCAGAGAAGGTTGATGGGATAGTTCACCTTTTTTATTATCAAAAACTCAATCGAGTTATGATAATGAACAAGTAGTTGTTTCCTTGAGTTAATGATTTTTTTATTAGTTGAAAGGAGTTAAGTGTTTCATGAATATTGAACTTCAATCTCATTATCACCAGTTGATAATTAAAGAATTTGAAATTTTGAAAGCCATATTTAGAAGTAGGTATATCGATTATGAGTACCATGTTTTGAATTTTAGTCTAACTAAGGATTTTTCAATTTTTATGGTATTGATGAACAATATATTCCATGAGTACCTCAATCCATTTGTGGTAGTCTTTGTGGATGACATATTTTTTACTCTAAATTCCAGGAGAATCATATATTATATTTGAATAAAGTTCTATAAGTTTTGAGAAATCATTTACTTTATTCCAGGATATCTAAATGTAGTTTATGTATTTTGAACTGAAGTTATTGGGACTCATAGTCTCAGAAAAAAGTATTTCAGTCAAACCTAAGAAGGTGAAGGTTTTTATGAAGTGGAAACAACCATTTAATGTTTTCTAGAATCATATATTTTGAGATTTAGTGGGGTATTACTTCTTATTTTTCAAAACAAATTCAAAGTTGGATTCTCTAATGAATTCCCTCACTCTAAAATGTGTGGGATGTGGAATTTTGAAGTTATTTTGATGAAATGAAATGAATTTTTACTTCCTCACCTCTGTTAACATTTCTATAGGCCTGGTAGAGCTATGTGGTCTTTTTTTATTGATAAAGTTTTTTTTGGATGTGTTCTCATATAGGGTGATCATGTGGTGTCTTTGGTTCCAGAAATATTAGGCCAAATGATAAAAATTATCCAAAAATGATCTCAAATTTACAGTTATGATGCATGCTATCAATAGTTTGTGGCAGTCCATTTTTGAAAACAAAATTACCATTTATTCTGACCATAAAGTCTGGAGTTAAATCTTCTCTTAGAATGATTTGAACCTTTAATAGAGGTGTTGGGAGGATTACCTATAGTCTTTTTGATTTTGAAATTTCCTACACCTCTGGTAAGGGGAATGTTGTCACATATGATTTGAGTAGGAAAATCCTGACCCAGTCGATGAAAGAATCATTAAAAGAGAAGAATTTTATGACTCTAATTGATCTGTTTAATTTGGGGGTTTAGGAGGATTTGATAGATGTTGTTCTAAAAAAAATTTAGTTTACTTACTCTCTTCTTGGGATGATTCATCAGGATCAAAAACAAGATGAAGAGTTTAGTGACTTTAAAAACTTTATCCGTGATGAGGATACCATCAATGAGTGATAATTATCTTTTGAGTGCATCCTATGTTTTTGAAATTGGCATGTTATACCTTTTCTAGTGACAATGTTTATGATAGGGTATTAACATAATTCCCAATGGGTGGTGCACCTAGGTACCAAGAAAATATTATATGATAAGAAACAATGATTATAGCGTCTAGGTATAATGAGATACATGGATGAATTAGTTTATCATTGTTATACATGTTATTAGGTCAAGACCAGGCATCATAAACCTTTATGTTTTCTAATCCCCTTCATTTTATGACATGGAAGTGGGAAGAGATTTCTATGTATTTCATGGTTTAGTTTCCACATACCTCATTTGGGAAGAATGTGATATGGGTTATGATTGACCAACTAACCAAATCGGCTAACATTATTCCCATTCATGATATAACCAATATTAAGGACTTGGGATGTCTCTATGTAAACTAGATTTTCATATTTAAAATAGTTCAATCTATTATACTCTTTGATAGGGATCCACATTTTACTTCTCATTTTTGGAGAGGCCTATAGGTGGCCATAAGATCAAAGGTAAAATTGATCATAATGTATCATGTATAGATGGATGGATAGACATAATGAGCTATAAATATCTTTGAGGACATGATACATGGTTGAGTTCACGACTTTGGTGGATCTTGGAATATCTATTTGGGACTGATTTAGTTTTCCTACAATAATATTTACTGGTCCAAAATTATAATGGATCCTTTCGAGGCCTTATAGATCTCCTCTCTATTGGATGGAGGTTGGTGAAGCTTCCTTGGTTGGACCGAGTGTGGTCTAAGAAATGATGATAAATATTCAGTTGATTCATCATAGAATGGTGAAATCACATAGCCAGTATAAATATTTTACTAGTCATCAACATAGAACTTGGGAGTTTTTAGTTGGTGACCTAGTTATTTAGAGATTTTCACCTCGGTTGGGTCACCCATGGCTTGGAAAACAAGGAAAACTTTCATCGAGATTTGTGGGTTCATTTGAGATTGTTTATCGAGTTGTCATTGTAGCTTACCATTTATCCTTTCCATTATAGTTTATGTAAACCCATAATGTATTTTTTGTAACATATATTACCATTTATCCTTGACACCATAGTTTATGTTAGTCTAAAATTAATTTTATATATCATAGATCCAGAAGTATATTTCTGACTCTACTCATGTCTTGAGGTTTGAGGACCTTGATGTGGAAGCTAATTTTTCCTTATCTGAGAATCTAGTTTGGATTTTTGATTCTAGGACAAAGGTTATTCATGGTAAGTATATAACTTTGTTCTTTGTGACATAGTATCATGGTTTCGATTCACATGAGACTTGGTAGCATGAGGCACGGATGAGAGAGTAGTGGCCTCATCTCTTTGCAATTGAATATTCATAACAACCTTTTTGGGGACATAAAATGTCTATGGAGGGGGGAGGTTATAACATCATGTTATTTATTTTAGTTACTAATTAACTCCTATTGTTTGGGCATGTTTCTGGTCTTTCAAAAGCATTTATTTTGGAAAAAATGCAGGATTTCTGCAGTAGGTCGTGTCATGGTGGTAGGCTACGTCATGGTGTATGAGGGGTTTCACTATGAATCATTAGGCTATAAAGTAGGGTAATTAGAGGGATATTCCAATATTAGTAGGGATACCATGTGGGTAGTGGGTTGTTCTGTGGATCCCTCAGTGGTTCATTTTTAAATCTATTACCAATATGGGCATAGATATGGTTTGGACCACCAAGATACGACATAGAGATTTGGGAGAATAGGTTGTATTTATCATGGTTCTTAGGATAATCCATAGTCTTACCCTAATTTAATAGGATCTAGGTGAGTTCTTTGGTATGTTTTCAAAAGATTGGTTGTCCAGGAGGGGTTGTGGCATAGTTTTTGGTGACATGGTATAACTATTTTCATCAGTTCTACAACATGGAAATGGGGGGGTTGAAATGTTTTCTTTGTTTTTATAGTTTTAAAATTCTCATATCCAATTTTAATCCCAACTTCTCCCACTAAAATCACACTAGAACCATTTGGATTTTTTCAGGCTCCCAAGAGGCTTTCTGACTAATCTAACATATTTTATTCTCAGATTGAAACATCGGTGGACATGTTCGATTCCTTAAGAGTAATTTAACCGTATTCATGTATTGAATCCATTTTTATTCTCTTATATCATGTGAGAGTGATGGATCCTCATATAATTAATGGATTGGACCACCATTCTAACGGGGTGTACTTCTAAGTATTCCTTTTTAATCTTTCATGCCTTCGAATCTACATTGGCATTCCTGTTTTGGGTGTCTGATCGTTTGATATTGTGATTAAAGGTAGGTGGTTCCATAAGGATTTTCCATTCATATGAAAAATTTATTTATTGATTGATCGTGTTTTAATTAACCCATTATTCTCAATATCATCTATATACACATTTAACTCTCATAACTCTACTGGTTCCACTTGATAAAATAGTATAAAAATTGGGTTTTCCCATGGAACTAATTTAATAGAAAATCTTACATCCCCTATATGTTAATCTAGAAAAATTATCTATAAAAACATTTAGATACCACTCTGCTACTATTGGAATATGATATTGATCCATTTATTCTATCTCTTAAAGTATTAGGCCCACCAACTAAAATATATGGATCAAATATCAATATCTATTGGTCATTACTCACTCACATAAATATTACACTCTTCTTTGAATGTGTGATTAGTCTCATCTAAAGCCATGAAGTAAAATCCTTGACAACAATAGTCGATATCAACATTTAATTTACTCAACCATTCTATCTTAATAATCGACTCATATTTTTTATCTCATGAATTAAAAATACACATATAATTTCATGTTTCCAATCATAATCGATCAAGATTTACATTTTATACCATGCCTACTCCTTTGACCCATTAGAGGGTCTATTATCATTGAATATTGAATTAATTCAATGGGAAAACGTAATTAATCAACCAATCATTTAGATATAAATGAAATATTTTTTATAATTTAAAATAATATATAAATAATTAGAAAAAGAATTCATAAGGGTATATTTTACTATAGAAGTTTTTATATCTATCTTAGTATCCTCTGAATCCAAGTTAGTTGTAAAGAGTTTCCCTTGACAATTTTGAGGCAAAATCTCTCCTCCTGAAAAAGCTTCCCCACACTACTCTATATTCTATACATAGACTACCTTTATTTATTAATCTAAATTATTTACCCTCATACTAGGATAGATATGACACTTCTACTCATTCATGAGAATCAATTAAAAAAATTCTTCAAGAATCCTACCTACCTGCACTGGAAAAATGTGTATAGAGGAGTCAGACACTTTGAGTATAAGTGTACCACTTTAGCATAATAAAAACACTAAAATGAAACCATTTCTTAATAAATATTAGAGAAAAAATTTAAGGACCCATCCTTAAAACATGACATAATCTTGAATAAATGAATAATTCACATTGGGGATCTTTTCAGGTTTAGAGTTTTAGAGAATTAGGACATAACTATTACATCTCAAAAGATTACAAAGTAGACACTCCTACTCAGTGTCCATTTTTTCACAAAATAAAAACTCTTAAAAAGAAACATGTCTAGTTCCATGTTTTAGATAGCATGTCTTTCCATGATCCCATCCTTGACCCTTTTCATCTTTAAGTCCTGTAGAAAACATTTCAAAAACTTGGGATGAGCATAAAAAGCTCAGTAAGGGTTATAACATAATGAAAGGAAACATTAACCCTCCAATAAAAACAAATCAATGAAACCATAACTTTCAATCATAACATACCTTCTTAAATCATAATATTTTTTTATAATCTATATAAATCGTAAGACATAAAGGTAATTGGAGGCATTCATAACATTCTTACGTAGGGAGTAACCCTCATGGTTATGTTTGGAATATCCATCATAGTATATTCCCTAAATATCTTCGGAGACACCTTTGCGTTTAACTCATTTGAATTACCCAATGCATTGGAGAGCTATATTGGGATCACCCGCCCTTATTTTATCATTTAACCACCCATCTTAATAAACAATTCCCAAGAGCAATAACATATTCATATCACATAAAACGTGTATAATGGAAACATAACATTTCCACATTTCAATCACAAGATATCAATACAACACATTGATATAATAAAAATATTATCAAAATAATTTTCAATACCAAAATAAAATAAATATAAAACATGGTATTTATTTTTCATTTAAAAAAATTTGTTGCTTGTAGAGGAAGCCGAAACTCAAATAATGGTCACGGCGGCGGAGAAGTCATTGTCACCGCATACGTAAGAAAAAACATTCCTTTTTTCATTTATTAAAATGATTCATAAAAAAATATTCCTTTTGAATAACAGTAATAGTCAAAGGGGATTATACACCATATAAAATAAAGTTGTGTATAAAACAAAATATTCCTCAATGATATGAGATTGAGATGAAGTCCCTTAAAAAGATAGTATCCTTAGATTAAGGATAAATAAATTAAATAATTATGTGTGAAAAATATAAATACACCCAATATAAGTGGATATTAAGTGTAAAACAATCATAGGTCATCCACACATATTCATAGAATGACATAATCAAGAAGTATAAGTTTAACCCAATGAATCGAAATTGGGTTAAGAAGTTCCCTTGTAAAAATTTGATAGCCTAACGACGTCCAATAAAATTTTATAAAAAGAGTTGATGAGAGAGATAAAGGGTATATCATCACATGGACATAAAATTTACAACAATAATGATATATAATAACATATACCAACATAATATTATGTAAATTCAAAGACATAACAAAAATAAGTCTTTTAAAAATAGGAGGGTGAAAGGTTCCCTTACCGACTTGGGGAACATTCGAAACGTACACCCCATGAAAGAAGAACTATACAATTTTGATGTAAATACCCATAAAGGAATGTATATTACACATTGATTAGAATAATGGATAGTACATACACCACTCAAAAGGAAATAGTGGCAAATGTAGCATGAATCTCACAGGAAGAAAAAGTGAGATAAAAACTCCTTACCTCGTGGTAATCAATGGAGTCGTATGACCAAAAGATAATAAGAACCAAATGAATCACAGAATATCCTGAATATAATGATAATATATATATCAAAAGTCAGTAAACAATACACCACATTCAATAAATATGTGGTGAACAATAGAAATCTCATGGAATTAAAAGTGAGATAAGAAATCCCTTACGAAAATTCGGCATCCTAACGACACCACTTAAAACTTCTAAAAATGAATTGATGAGGGAAAGAGGGGGTCTATAACCTTAAGAAAATAAAAAATAAAGTAGGATTAATATAAAAGAACATCCCCAACATAATAACATGGAGCTTAAAATTAATGACACAAAGGAGAATACATGAAAAGAAAGAGAGAGATAGGATCCCTTACCTCAAGTCCGACTTGTCTTGTTAGTTTCTTTATATTCTTGAATAATAAACATTGGTAAATTTATAATTTCTTAAGGAAATCCTTTAATTTTTATTATTAAATTAATATCACATATTATAATGTTATAATAATTAGTTAATTTTGTGAGTTCATATCAGACATTTTTGTCGATGTTTAGTACATGAGTCAAAAATGAACTTATTTGAAAAGGATTGTCCATGTAGTTATAAGTAAATCATCTCTAGAATATAATTAATGATTTAAATATCATATATATCCAGTATATATTCATTCCATACTATGCCATATCATTTGGAGATAAAAAATGAAATTCACCGTTCATGGAGACAGTAGGCCGTACGTACGCATGAACGCTACTTTCATTTCTTTGTCATTTTAATGAAGTTAAAACTAAATGAGATATATATATATAATAATTATATAATGATATTAATAATTTATATGTAATATATATAATATATATCCATTATATATATGTAATTATAAGAGTACATAACATTTTGAGATAAGAAATGAAATGCACCATTCATGGATATGGTAAGTCGTACGTACGCATGAACGCAACTTTCATTTCTATTTCATACTTTAATGGAATGAAAAAATAATGATACATAGTTATATCATAATTAAATTATAATATAATTTATAATATCATTAAATTATTCCTTTATATATCCCACATATGGCATTGATGATTCAAATCACATTGAGGTGGCGGTAGTCCGCACTTCCGAAAATGAAATTATCGTGTTTAACCATTATGAAAACTATAAAGGTATGACATAAATGAAAAATAAAGAATAATAGGATAAACATAAACATAATATATATCATATATAAATACAGCAACATCTTAATGTCCACCATGAGAGGTATTAAAAGAAGATTGAACAATCATCGTTTCGTGGGGCAATAATTTGAGACCCACAAAAACAGCATGTTATTTAACCATTGGATGGAGGTGTGTGTAGGTGTAGCTAGAATAATTCTCATAACAAAATCCTAGTATATTTAAGATACTTGTTTTGTTACAAAAGAAACAAATAAAAAGAGTTTAGGGGGTTGGAGAAGAAAAATAAAACAAAAGAACTTAAGAGAAGACATTACCTTTAAATCGGGTAACTCCCCTTGGTTTGAACCAAAAGGGTCTCTTGAGGAGATTTCTACCTAAGGTAAGGCTTCTAGGGTGAAAGAGGGATGTGGAGAGATAATATGAGCGGGTTTTGGAGAGCCAAGGGCTTGAGAGGTGTGTGTAAGGGGGTATATGTGGGGGCCTTATATAAGAGGGAGGAGGGGCACTCTTGGAAAGTCTTGGAAAGTTACTTTATTATAAAATTATTTTAGGATTTTAAAGGTACCATAAAGATATATTTCTAGGAAAAGGTGATAAGGGTTTGAAATCCACTCATCCAATAGGTTTTTTACAGGTCTAAGTCTTAGAGTTTACCTTATCTTTTCATTTTATTTAAATCTTTCATTAATGACGTAATCACTACATCATCATGTTGTCATAAATAAATTTATTTTTTTAAAGTCTAAAAATTATAAACAAAAAAAAACATGACATAGGAAATATTATTATCTTTATAATGAATATTTATAGTCTAAGATATAATTTATGTAGATGAAATTAAAATCGTTTTACTTAGGTGTTACATACTTTTGTTATATTTTCCTTTCTTTAAAAAAATAAAAGTATAAAATGTCACTATCACCCAAAAGTGATTCCATGGGGTCCCTAAGTTGGCACAAGGAATACCATGGTCTTCCATGAAACAACCAATATAATTATCATACATTTTGGGTCATTTTATATTATTATGATATTATTTTATTACCCTTAACTACCCGATTACTAATTAATCATGATAATTAAAGATAATTACTGTCGTTACTATTCATAATGTCCATAAATAAAAGAGTCTTAATTAAATAATTTGGACCTTCTGATTCGAAATATGGAATCCATTCTACCAAATTCCAAACACATTAATTGCAGTAATTAATTTAAAAATAATTCTCGTTGTTAGAACCAAAGATGGGTTTTTAAGAAGTAAAATCTATCAAAAGATTGATTTGTTTTTACAAACAATTTAAAAGTGAAATTACATAAAATGAACAAAATTGTATTAAATTATAAAAACATAATTAAATTAAACCTTAAAACAAATTAAAATTACAATATAACTATATAAATAAATTGGATGAAAAGGTAGTTTTGAATTAAAATGCAGTATTTTTCACTTCATTAAAAATGAACTTTTGTCAGAAAAATACCAAAAATTCACCCTAATCAATATTTGATATTCTGAATTCAAAAATGATATCAATTTTACCAAATTAAAAACATAGAAGTTGCATTAATTAAATTTATAATCAATTCCCGCTATCAAAACAAATAGCGTGTTTTTAAGAAACAATATCTATTAAAAGGATTGTCACTTGTTTATATCCAATTTCAAAGTGAAATTAGTTAAAATAAACACCATTGGATTAAATGGTAAACATATATTTTAATTAAACTTTAAAACCAATTAAAAATATAATCAAAAAATATAAATAAATTAGATTAAAATGAGGTTTTGAATTAAAATACAACATTTTTCCCTAAAAATGATCTTTATCAAAAAATAACAAAACTTTACGCAAAGTAAATTTTGATGTCTTGATTTTAAAGAAGGATTTTATTTTGTCAAATATAACATATAAAAGTGAAAAAAGTATATTTAAAAAGGTTTCTCCATCAAAAGGTGGTTAATTGGCCTTTTAAAGAATATTAGAATATTTATTCTTAAAATTGTATTCATTTGCATTTTAATCCTCTAACATTTATTGGATAATGTAAAAAAATTCAACAAACATATATAATCATATTTTAGTTAGTTCTGTTCATTCCCGCTATTCCAACGGCTAGATGTTATCTACCATTTAAAATAATATTATTATATTATTAGTGTGAAACGTAAGATTTCAAAGAAACTCATTGTTGCGTATTGGGTATGCCATCAAACATAGAATCCCTATTAAAGTAATATTAATATTTTATTCACAAATATTAATAAATATGAAAATGTAATATTCTTTATTTACCTAGGATGTTACATCCTTCCCCCCATTTGGGAATTGCGTCCTAGCAATTTAAAAAAAAATTGGGCTCGGAAACTTCATTGAAATCCTTACATCGGAAAAGGATTTAATTAAACTGTCACTTTAAAATAAAGAATGATAAGTACAAAGGTCACTAGAGTTAACCCATACTAGGATTCCATGTAGGAAAACATGGATATGGAAGAGATAACAAAGGGTCATGTTCTGATAGAGAGTGATAGAAAACATGTTTAGGAGAAAGTTAACCACCAGAAAATCACAAACTTGTGATGGGTTAAACGATATTTGATTCCCCAGTAGGAAAAGTTAACATACAAAGTTTTTGTTTTATGTTACTTTTCACTGAGGAATTTATTTATGATCTTAACTAAAATATAAGGAAACATACTCACTTCTCATGTATACATTCATCTTTTACTAGATTTCTAACACAAACTCATATTTTCTCCAAATGATGAGTATTAAAGATGAATTTTTTGATTTAAGAGCACTAATATCATCTTCGATGGAATCACATAATCCATAAAAGATGAAATTTATATTTCCCATGTCTTTAGACCTTAACCAAAACCAAAATGGAAAGTACAAGATCATATAATCCCCCAAAAGGATAATCTTTTACAAAAAGAAAAACTACTCTTAATCTCCAAAATTTGTCCAACAAAACCCAAAGTTCATCAAAGACCAATCAATAAATAGATATCCATAAAATTCTTCAAAGTAATCAAAACTAATATTTAAACCCAAATCGCTAAAAGATTTAATCACATAGTATTCCAAGATAAATCTTAACATTTATCTCCAAGTAACATCAGTTACTCTTAAAGTCTCATATTGAATAGTAATTAACCTAATCACATATCCTTCATGACAGGCTAATCATTTCCATAGATAATCCCAAATCAATTTATTCCTGATTCATAATATCATCTAACCAAAGAGAATTAGTCATACTAACCAGGGACTTCACGTAGTCCAGTGGTAGGAGATAAATCCCAGTCGCACTTTGGTTGTGGGTTCGATTCCCGCAGCTTCATCCGACGCGATGGGTTATCAAACGGTCTACGTGTTGTCCTTTTTCAAAAGCTATATAATTCTTATAACATTTCCCAAAAAGAGATAAAATCTTCAAAAATAACCATAACATAATTTAACCTCAATTTTATCTCATGCCTTTCATTTTCTGTCTTATAGTAACCCATAATTACCTCCAAAGTAAGGATCATATAAACCCTAATGGTTACCATTATAATTATTACATGAACTTCCACATCGAGTTGGTTCTCTCGTACAAGATGCATCAGAGAACTCACCAATGTTTAAGTGTTTAATCATGACTCCTTGATAGTTGGTTTAGAATTACCACGAGATTCCTCATTGAATCTCCTATTTCATCCAGTCTCTTAATCAGAGAACCACCATAGTTTCCTCCAAACCCATTACCACTTTGGTTCCTGCTAGATCCATCCATTTACTAAAAACAAAAATTTCAGTGTGAGTATATCAACAAAATCATCATGTATTAATGAGGAAGATAACCACTAAGATATACTTACTCATTCACTTTATCTAAAAACTATGACTCTTTATGAAATCCTAACCATTATGGTAATGTCACTTAAGCTTAAAGAATAACTTAACCTATAAAGTAAATCTAAACCTCCCTTTGATACTAACTATAAGGACCCGACCATAAAATATGACATAATCTTGAATGAAATGAATAATTCACATTGAGGATCTTTTCAGTTTTAGAGTTTTATAGAATAAGGACATAACTATTACATCTCAAAAGATTACAAAGAAGACACTAATACTCAGTTTCCATTTTTTTCACAAAATAAAAACTTTTAAAAAGAAACATGTCTAGTTCCATGTTTTAGATAGCATGTCTTTCCATGATCCCATCCTTGACCCTGTTCATCTTTAAGTCCTGTAGAAAACATTTCAAAAACATGGGATGAGTATAAAAATCTCAATAAGGGTTATAACATAATGAAAGGAAACATTAACCCTCCAATAAAAACAAATCAATGAAACCATAACTTTCAATCATAACATACCTTCTGAAATCATAATATTTATGTATAACTCATAGAAATCATAATACATAAAGGTAACTTGAGGCATTCATAACATTATTACGTAGGGAGTAACCCTCATGGTTACATTTGGAATATCCATCACAGTATATTCCCTAAATCTCTTTGGAGAAACCTTAGCATTTAAATCCTTTGCAATACCCAAAGCATTGGAGAGATATATCAGGCCCACCCGCCCTTAGTTTATCATGGAACCACCCATCTTCATAAACAATGCCCAAGAACAATAACATAATCGTATCACATAAAACATGCATAATGGAAACATAACATTTCCACATTTCAATGACAAGATATCAATACAACACATTGATATAATAAAAACATTATAAAAACCATTTTCAATACCAAAATAATATAAATTTAAAACATGGTATTTATTTTTCATTTAAAAAAAAAGTTATTGATTGTAGAGGAAGCCGAAACTCAAATAATGGTCACGGCGGCAGAGAAGTCATTGTCGCCGCATATGTAAGACAAAACATTCCTTTTTTCATTTAGTAAAATGCTTTGTACAAAAAGGTTCCTTTTGAATAAAAGTAATAGTCAAATGGTTTTATACACCGTATAAAAGAAAGTTGTGTATAAAACAAAATATGACTCAATGATAGGAGATTGAGACAAAGTCCCATACAAAGACAGTATGCTTAGATTAAGGATAAATCAATTACATAATTATGTGTGAAGAATATAAATACACCCAATATAAGTGCATATTAAGCTTAAAATAATCATAGGTCATCCACACATATTCATATCATGACATAATCAATAAGTATAAGTTTAACTCAAAGAATATAAATTGGGTTAAGAAGTTCCCTTGCAAAAATTTGATAGCCTAACGACATCACATCAAATTTTAGAAAAAGGGTTGATGAGAGAGATAAAGGGTATCTCATCACTTGGACATAAAATTTACAAAAATAAGGATATATAATAATATATCCCAACATAAGAAGATGTAAATTAAAAGACATAACAAAAATAAGCCTTTTAAAAATAGGAGGGTGAAACATTCCCTTACCGAATTGGGTAACTTTCGAACCATACACCCCATGAAAGAAGGACTATAAAATTTTGATTTAAATACCCATAAACTAATTTATATTACAAAATGATTAGAATAATGGGAATTACGTACACCACTCAAAAGGAAATAGTGGCAAATGTAGCATGAATCTCACAGGAACAAAAAGTGAGATAAGAACTCTTTACCTCGTGGTAATCAATGGAGTCGCATGACTAAAAGATAATAAGAAGAAAATGAATCACAGAATACCATGAATATAATGATAATATATATATCAAAAGTCAGTAAAAAATACACCACATGCAATAAATAAGTGGTGAACAATATAAATCTCACGGAATTAAAAGTGAGATAAGAAATCCCTTACGAAAATTCGGCAGCCTAACGACGCCACTTAAAACTTCTAAAAATGAATTGAAGAGGGAAAGAGGGGGTCTCTAACCATATTAACATAAAAAGGATAGTATGATTAATATAAAATAACATACCCAATATAATAACATGGAGCTTAAAATAAATGACATAAAGGAGAATACATGAAAAGAAAGAGAGAGGTATGATCCCTTACCACAAGTCCGACTTGTCTTGTTTGTTTCTTTATATTCCTGAATAATAAAAATTGGTCAATTTATAATTCCATAAGAACATAATTTAATGATTCTTATTAAATTCATATCACATATTACAATTTTATAAAAATTAGTTAATTATGTGATTTCATATCAGACGTTTTTGTCGATGTTTGGTACATGAGTCAAAAATGAACTTGTTTGAAAAGGATTGTCCATGTAGTTATAAGTAAATCATCTAAAGAATAGTATTAATGATTTAAATATCATATATATCCAATATATATTCATTTCATACTATTACATAACATTTGGAGATAAAAAATGAAATGCACCGTTCATGGAGATGGTAGGCTGTACGTACGCAAGAACGCTACTTTCATTTCGTTGTCATATCAATGAAGTTAAAAATAAATGAGAGATATATATATTATAATTACATAATTATATTCGTCATTTAGAAGTAATATATATCATATATATCCATTATATATATTTACTTATAATATTGCATAACATTTGGAGATAAGAAATGAAATGCACCGTTCATGTAGACGGTAAGCCATACGTACGCATGAATGCTAATTTCATTTTTATTTCATACTTTAATGGAATTAAAACATAATTATACATAGGTATATCATAATTATAGTATAATATCATATATAATATCATTAACTCCTTCCTTTATACATCCACATATGGAATTAACGATTCAAATCACATTGAGGGGCGGTAGTCCACACTTTCTAAAATGAAATTATCGCGTTTACCCATTATGGAAACCATAAAGGTATGGAATAAATGAAAAATACAGAAGCATAAGATAAACATAAAAATAATATATATCATATATAAATACAGTTACATATTATTGGTCACCATGAGAGGTGTTGAAAGAAGATTGAACAATCATCGTTTCGTGGGGCAGTAATTCACCACCCACAGATTCTGTATGTTCTTTAACCATTAGATGGAGGTGTGTGTAGGTGTAGCTCGAATAATTCTCATAAAAACATCCTAGTATATTTAAGAAACTTGGTTTGTTACAAAAGAAAGAAATAAAATGAGTTTAGGGGGTTGGAGAAGAAAAATAAAACAAAAGAACATAAGAGAAGACATTACCTTTAAATCGGGTAACTCCCCTTGGTTTGAACCAAACTGGTTTCTTGAAAAGCTTTCTGCCTAAGGTAAGGCTTCTAGGATGAAGAGAGGGATGTGGAGAGATAATATGAGGAGTTGTTGGACGAGCCAAGGGATTGAGATGTGTGTGTAAGGGGGTAGAGGTGGGGGCCTCTTAGAGTTTACCTTATCTTTTCATTTTATTTAAATTGTTCATTAATGACGTAATCACTGTATCATCATGGTGTCATAAATAAATTTATTTTTTTAATGTATAAAAATTATTAAAAAATAAAATGATGTAGGAAATATTTTTATCATTCCAATGACTATTTATAGTCTAATATATCATTTATGTAGACAAAATTAAAATTGTTTTACTTAGGTGTTACATACTTTTGTTATATTTTCCCATCTTTAAAAAATAAAATGATAAAATGTCAATATCAACCAAAAGTGATTCCATGGGGTCCCTAAGTTGGAAAAAGTCATCCCATGGTCGTCCATGACAAAAACATAGCATTAAGACACATGTTGGGGTCATTTTATATTATTATGATATTATTTTATTACCCTTAACTATCTGATTACTAATTAATCATGATAATTAAAGATAATTACCGTCATTACTATTCATAATGTCCAAAAAAAGAGAGTCTTAATTACATAATTTGGACATTATGATTCCAAATATGGAATCTATTCTATCAAATTACAAACACAAAAATGGAAGTAATTAATTTAAAAATAATTCTCGTTGTCAGATCCAAAGATGGGTTTTTAAGAAGTAAAATCTATCAAAATATTGATTTGTTTTTACATCCAATTTAAAAGTGAAATTACATACAATGACCAAAATTGTATTAAATGATAAAAAATAATTAAATTACACCTTAAAACCAATTAAAATGACAATCTAAATATATAAATTAATTGGATGAAAATGTAGCTTTGAATTAAAATGCAGTATTTTTCACTGTTCATTAAAAATGAACATTTTGTCAGAAAAATACCAAAAATTCGCCCTAAGATATATTTGATATTCCAAATTGAAAAATGATATCAAATTTACCAAATTAAAAACATATAAGTTGCATTAATTAATTTTATAATCAATTTCCGCTGTCAAAACAAGTAGCGTGATTTTGAGAAACAATATCTATTAAAAGATTGACACTTATTTATGTTCAATTTTAAAGTGATATTAATTAAAATGACCATCATTGGATTAAATGGTAAAATTATATTTTAATTAAACTGTAAAAATAATTAAAAATATAGTCTAACAATATAAATAAATTAGATTAAAAGGAGGTTTTGATTTAAAATACAGCATTTTACACTAAAAATGATCTTTATCGGAAAATAACAAAAATTTACGCAAAGTAAATTTTGATGTATTGATTCTAAAGAAGGATTTTATTTTCTCAAATATAATATATAAAAGTGAAAAAAAGTATATTTAAAAAGGGGTCGCCCTCAAAGGGCAGTTAATCGACCTTTTAAATAATATTAGAATATTTATTCTTAAAATTGGATTCAATTGCATTTTAACCCTCTAACATTTATTGAATAATGTGAAAACATTTAAAAAATATATATAATCATATTTTAGTTAGTTCTGTTCATTCCCGCTATTCCAACATCTAGATGTTATCTTCCATTTAAAATAATATTATTATATTATTAGTGTGCAACGTAAGTTTTCAAAGAAACTCGTTGTTGTGTATTGGGCATGCCATCGAACATAACATCCCATTTAATGTAATACTAATATCTTATTCAAAAATATTAATAAATATGAAAATTTAATATTCTTTATTTACCTGGTATGTTACAATAACTCTATTTATTTCCATTGAAAGTCCTTTCACATCCTCTTTTGTCCAATGAATAAATTTATTCCGCCACCTGGATGAGGAAAGAGAGATCTTTACTTTAGAACGCATACTATATGAACCACTGTTGTAATTGTCCTATTGACATCCTTGTCCTAAATAGTTAGTTTTAATATTATAATACATGACCATATCTTTGATCAAAATTGTTTATCATACTTCCATACTATAAGGTTCCCATTCATCAATAATTTCAACACATATTTTATAATACTGGAAAACTTTAATGTATACTCCATAAAAACAAGTTATTTTTATCAAAAAATATATAGAGATTTATCCAGCTTCAACTCATCCATGTAATGTTAATCATTAAACATTTTCTATAAACCCTTTTAGTCTAGATCCTTACACTACCATCCTTCCTTAATTATCTCAAACCCTATCATAACTAGTCCCCCCAATAGAATGGATTCAAACTTGACCATAATGGTTTCAGGAGTTTATAAAAACTAAAATTTATAAACCAATCTTATGCCAAAACTAGTCCACCATTAGCTATGAATAATTATGGATTGTGATTATAAAACATTAATTCACAATTTAAATATTTTTAATTATCCCAATTATCATATTTACCAATTTCCTAGATATCTTGAATAATCATGCACACTGGTTGTGGACCTATAAGTGAAATATCTATTGCTCCTCACCCACATATTGGAGGAACTATTATAGTTGTCACAATTATTTAACAAAAAAATATTATTTAAAACCACATTATATATCAATTGATCATCACACAAATAGTTTTATTCCAAACTAAATCTAGGTGGATTCCTATTCCCCTTCACTTTTTTTCCTTTGGTTACTCTCATTGTCAAAAAATGTTTCACAACAATTCAAGATAGTTTAATAATATCGACTTCAAAATAACTGATTCAATGGAAGTACAATTTCATGTAATTATATAATTCTCATTGAACCATGATCATGTTAGGAAATCTCTACCATACCTACCATGATGTATAAACTTGTGCCTTTCCTAAATGATTATGGATTAAGATGGAAAAAATAATAATCCATCGAGGTTATTAACAACTTCTACTTTAACAAAACTTCATTGCAACTAAAATATTAACTATGAATTCTTATAGGTACATTTTTAGTTCAATGAATTAATTTCTTCCTCCACCTAGATGAGGAATGAAATAACTTTACTTTAGAATGCCTACTATATGAACCACTGTTGTAATTGTCCTATTGACTACCTTGTCCTAAATATTTTGTTTTAATATGATAATACGTGACCATATCTTTGATCAAAATTGTTTCTAATACTTCCATTCCTTGAGGTTCCCATTCACCAATAACTTCAACAAATATTTTATAATACTGGGAAATTTTAATGTATACTCCATAAAAAACATGTTACTTTGATCAAAATAAAATATATATATATAGATTTATCCAGATTAATCTCATCCATGTATTGTTAATCATTAAAAATTTTCTATAAACTCTTTTAGTCTAGATCCTTACACTTCCATCCTTCCTTAATTATCTCAAACCCTTTCATAACTAGTCCCCTCTATAGAATGGATTCAAACTTGACCATAATGGTTTCCAGAGTTTATAAAAACTAAAATTTATGAACCACTCTTATGCCAAAAATAGTCCACCATTAGTTATGAATAATTATGGATTGTGATTATAAAACATTAATTCATAATCCAAATATATTGAATTATCCCAATTATTATATTTACAAATTTCCTAGATAGCTTGAATAATCATGCACAATGGTTGTGGACCTATGAGTGAAATATCTATTGCTCCTCACCCAAATATTGGAGTAACTATTATTGTTGGTACAATTATTTAACAATAAAAAAATATTATGTAAAACCACATTATCTATCTGTTGATCGTCACATGAATAGTTTTATTACAAACTAAATCTAGGTGGATTCCTATTCCCCTTCAATTTTTCCTTTGGTTACTCTCATTATCAACAAATGTTTCACAACAATTCAAGATAGTTTAATAATATCGACTTCAAAATAACTGATTCAATTGAAGTACATTTTCATGTAAGTATATAATTCTCATTGAACCATGGTCCTATTATGAAATCTCTACCATTCTTACCATGATGTACGAACTTGTGACTTTTCTAAATTAGTATGGGTTAACATGGAAAAAATAATAATCCATTGAGGTTATCAACAATTTCTCCTTTACCAAAACATCATAGAACTAGAATATTAACTATGAATTATTATAGGTACATTTTTAATTCTAACCCTCTTATTCTCTAGGTTCATAAGACTTTCTATTACTAAATTAAAAAACATGGGATCTGATAGCATTTTATAATACCCTAACTCGGGGATATCCAATGATAAATTATTCTATAATTAAATGAAAATTAGAGTAAAAAAGAGAAATTAGAATTATAATAAAAATAACACATATATTTACATGGTTTGGGAAGAATCCCTATAACCATAATGGGGAGAAATGATTTCAGTATTTCTTAGAGAATAATTATATAGGTTTAGAATGTACTATTAAAACACTCTCCCAAAAAAAATGATCTCATTAATGAATGGAGTTTTATAATAATATTTTTTTACTGTACCTAGTTCTACACAATAGTTTATAGTGTTATAGTACCCCAAATTTCTTTGGTACACACTAGTACAATATACTATTTTTGTATTAATGATTATATCTACTATAAAATCTTCTCAGTTCAAGCCACTATCTATTCTTATAACTTTATTTGAAGGATCAATCTATACTATTATAACATTATCCCATATAGATATTGATTTAACATTTAAAATCCTTCTATGATCCCAAAGTATGATTTCCCATTTTGTCTCTCATTCTCTGTGCACCATTAAAGTCTAATAGAGGCGTAAAAATGCCTAAAATTCTTAATAACCATTAATTTCATCAATATATATAATTTTTTTGTTAATCATATATTTAATAGTGTTAGTAGTTCATCCTATATAAATCATTTGATGGAATTTTACGTTAAATAAATATGATTTTTTCCAATATGAAACATTGGTTTATTTTTAATATATATAACACATTGACTATTATTGTGAAATATATATTCCACTTTATTTCTTTATAGCTACAATAATAAGTTCTTCAACTGAAGAATTACTTCCTAGACTCTTTTATAGTAATAAATTCTTCCTCTATGGTAAATATTTCTACCAACTTTTATAACTGAGATATCAAAACTCTAAAAGTAAACTCATAACATGTTGTACTCCTCCTATTATGGACATCACCTATACAAACCCTATCCAAAATACCTAATATTTAATTCCTATTACTAGAGAATAATTATACTTTTTCCCTTCAAATACAAAAGTATCCACTTCAAAGATTCCTAAAGTTTCTTTTTAAAGTTACTAATGTATCCTATGACAACTCCAACTACATGAGTAATGTCAAATTGAGTATAATTCATGATATATATCAATATTTTGATAGATGATGCATAATAAACCTTTTATATATAATTTAAATCCTCTTGTATATATGATTTCCCCCCATTGATAACTTAAAATGGATTTCTATGGGAATAGAATTGGTTTCTTATCCAATATACTAAACCTACTCAAATCCTTCACAATGTAGTAATCTTATGACAATATCAAAGTTATAGTTGCATAGTCTCTATTAATCCACATATATTGAATCATGTTGAATTTCTTAAGGTCTTTCATCTCATATTCCTCAACCAAATACACCTTTAGTTCATTTATCCTATGATTTAATGATCCTGAAATAATTATATCATCCTCTTATATAAGTATTATAATGTATTCATCCCTAAAAGATTTAAAATAGTAGAATTAGTCTATGAAACATTTTTTATTCATTTACACTCATGAATGAATAATATTTCTCATTACTTTATTAGGGTGTTGGATTCAACCCATATAAACATTTCTAGAGTTTGTGCACATGGTATTTCATTACCAACTTAAGAAACCCCTATGGCTACTCAATAAAAATATTCTATTTTAGATATCCATGATGGAAATTAGTATTCATTTTAATCTACTCAAGATGGAATCATTTAATGAGATAATAATAAAAAGTACGCACATAGTTTCTAGATTCACTATAGGTGAAATTTTTAATTAGAATTCACCCCTTCATTTTTTTAAATACTTTCACCGCTAGACTTTCCTTGCATCACATATAACCATTTTTCTATTTAATGACATGATATACCCATTTTTTCTATAATGAATACAATCCTTATATTAGTGGAATCTTTTCCAAATTATTGTTAACATATAAATGAGAAATCAAATTCTTCATAGCCTGCCCTAACATTATCAACTCCTTAAACTTTATTGCATATTTCAAGAATTCTAAATCACACCATCAATAAATAAAACAAAATATAATAATAATGAATACCATTAAAAAGTTCTTCTATCCCCATTCCATCTTCTCAATTCTACGTGAGAAGTAGGCTCGAAACGCTATATAGTTTCTTGATCAGATATTGATTTAATCTTAACTTTCTCTTGACAACATGATTGATTATTCCCACTATTAGATTTTATAGAATGATTTTTTACTGTATATGATTCCTTCAATAAATACCACATTTTCCCTTCAAGATATCCTCTTGTTCTTAGCATCTTAGAATCAATAACTAAATTTATCACACCATATCCAATAAAGAAACATGTTTTGGACTTAAAATAAATCTTATCCCTTGTACTAGAATATATATATTCATATCCTAAATAAATAAAGACTCAAAAATAAAAGAGTTTTGTATCTTCTATAAACAAAATAACTTTGAGATTTTATTCTCACATTGTAACAGATAGACTCCTATTTATAATATTTGTGGCCATATTTAATACCTATGGAAATAAATTCATGGTTATCCCTAAGTGAATCCCCATATTCCTAGAATGTTCATTCAGTATAATTTTTATCCACTCATCCACACCATTATATTATGGAATACATATAAGTGTTTTATTCTACCAAATTCTTTTCATAGAATAAAATTAAAAGAACCATTTAGTCACATATTTTCCACTTTTGTCTGAGCTTACAAATCTTGGATTTTCTCCATAATCATTATACACTAAATTTGTTCACTTATTCAGTATGATAAAAATGTAAGACTTATTTTATAAAAATTAAGAAGATAATTTTTCATATTATGTCATTTATAAATATCATATAATTTAATGAACCTCTAAGGGAACATACTAGTGTAGGCCCCAAACATCAATGTACACTTGGTTTATATTTTCAAACTTAGGTATTCTGTCTCCTTTTTCAAAATAAAAATTCATTTTTCTTTATAAAGATAAAATATTAACATAGGATAACCTCCATTAAATTTAGCACCAGTATAATTCCTTTTATTTTTAGGACCATTATCCCCTTCTTTATCATGCTTCCTAACCTATAATTTCATATTTTAAATTCCTATTAGATTTTGTTATAAAAAATATCTCGAGGGGATTTTCTATCATATTTTATAGTGTTAAATTATTTACCGCTTAATTATGACTAAATATCCCTTGATAATTTTCCAAGAACCACTAGTCAATTTTTTCTTAAATCCTTCATCATCAAGTTACTCAACTGATATCAAATTCCATTTCAAACTAGGAATATATCACAAATTATTCAAAAAAGATAACTCTTACTATTTTTTTGATTTTTTTATCATACTTTACCATAATCTATAATTTATTATCATGAGTAATACATAACTTTTGAAAATTCCCAAAACATAATTATTTAAGAAATCCTTCTCTGAAGTGGAATAGAAATATTCACATGAGTCTAAAATCCAAGACTCTATAGGACTATTCACACTCAATAGTAAAACATCATTAGTTACTTTAATTTTTTTTTTCTAAATTTTTTAGGTGTCTTTTTTAATCTATATATCCTTTGTTGACATGTTACTTTTTTTTAAAACCCCAGTAGTTTGGACTAAGACACTTTTCTTTGCTTCAACTCTTTATTCTTACTTTAGATCATCCTCTATGATTATCCTACTGTATGAAACTGATTCTTACTTTACTGTATAGAGAGAAACTTAATAATTTTTCTAATTAAATTCTTTGAATACACTTATCATTGACTAGATATCATGTATATTACAAGTTATTTTTATATTCCCTAAAGAACATCTCCTGGATGTTACAACTAAACATGTTCACATACCTCATCATTTAACACAATTACCATTGAATTAAACTAACTTATGATGATCTTGAATTCATTTGTGTGAAAAAAATCAGTCATCAATTCGATCATTTTCATATTAAATAATCATGAAATAAATTATTATTTTTATACAGATGTATTCTCGTACATATTTTTAAACACCTTCACCAACCTAGCTATTATTATCTCTTTTGTGATATTGAATTCCATTTTCATTGACAATATATGTTACAAAACTCTTAGAACCTACTAATTTGGTAAACCCACTCTGTCTTCTCCACCTCTATTTTTTTAACACTCAAAAGTGATAAATGTATATTTTTATAATAAAGATAACCATATATTTAATTATCTATAAAATTATGTCAGGTCCATTGAAATAATTTATCTTCACTTTATCATATTCCATTACCATCCACAAAATCATGAAATATGAACTTTATCTATCAAACTCAAGCTATGAAATGAGTTTTTACAATAAAATATGGAGTACCTATGATAAAAGATTCAATAAATGAGAGTAATTGGTAGAAAAAATAAAAAAAATAAAAAATCAACAAGAATATGAAGGTTTACATTGCTAGTAAAGATTCACTATATCCCTGGATATGCATAATGGATTCACTTTTCTCGGGAGCTTAATTATAGAGGTTTATAATTCAGTATTGGATCCCTAACTCAAATAGAGCTTATAAACAATGTTAGTGATATAGTAACACGTGTTACTATTGTACCTAGTTCCACATAATAGTTTATAATGTTCTAATACCCCTTATTGGTAAGGTATATGCTACTATTTCATCCATTGTAGGTGTTTTTATATTATATAATACTAAAATTTATTTGATTAGTGTAGAGTGAGAGCCCATGGATCTTCTTCCAACACCATTTATAAGATCATGTTACATCGTTACAATAGTTTTTACATATCATTAGGCATGCTACCCAATAAATAAATGATTCAAAAAAATGATTAGGGATAATAATATATGATTGGGTAATTATTTCACCTTAAAAAATAAATGAAAAGGTAGGATTTGAATGTAAAATATCTTTAAATAATATCATTTTTTAAATAAGTGAAAATATATTTATTTTACGAATAAAACATTCAATGAAAATAAAGAAGATAATAAACTAATAAAAAAAATAAACTCAAACTCAGATCCACTAAACCCCCCATCTTAACTCTGATGTACATTTATATCTCACCATTAATAAAGAATGAATTTTTTCTCTTTCATGCATCATTACCAATCATGTATACATTCCATCCAAGGTTTATATATAAGTGGAGAGTATAAACTTTGTAATATTCCCCCAATGAGTCCAATGTTCTATAATGCATGATAAATATAAATAATGATATTTTAATTAACAATGATAAATAAAAAAAGTTTAAATAAAAAAATTGGTATATTTAAACATTTTATAAAATCAATTTATCAAAACCAAACATAAAAATTATTCTAAAATTTTTCATTTCATTCAGTAAAAACTAATACAAATTTTAATCTCATATAAATTCATAAACCTTATTTCAACTTGGAAAATAACATTTTCAAAACCAATAATTTTTTATAAATTCTTTTAAGTATATTCATTTTTAAAAAACTAATGGAAACTCACCATTCCATTAATTCTAAAAGAAACATCATGTTTCTTAAAAAATAATTGGTAACTATTAATTTCTCAATAACTCATTATCATAAGTAATATTCGAGAATGATAAAAACAAGTTATAAAGTTCTATCTATTTGGAGGTAATCATAATTCTTCTTATATAGTCAAATTACCACTCAATTGGTTATATTTTTGAACCATGTAATCACCCGTTCATAAAACCCCAAAACCATATACTTCACTAAAATAAGTAGTTGGGTGTTGTCATATGTCCCTAGTTATCTCAACCAAGGATCACTTTAATAGTGGATCTTTAATTCTCTACTTTTTCGTAGATAATTTGTAGTTTATTTAAAAATATATCTTAGAGAAATAAAATTTTCCCTACATGCATACACCCATGGAATAATTTCCAAATTAATACAACAAAATAATTTATTTAAAACTTACTCCTTTCTATTAGAATTTTAAAAAATTCCATTTTTGATAAAAAATCAATTTTCATAAAAATCTTCACGAATTTATGAAAAATATTTCAAAAATAAATTATTCAATACATATAGTAGATCTCATAAAATACTAAAATTTTAAATTTAAAATATCAATGGATATTAAGAACTCCTATTATAGGAAAAATCATTTTGAAGTGCCCAATGAATTTTTTTATTGATATTTTATTTGTTGTCAACCATTTTTGGAGTATTAGAATAATATTAAAGGATATGTTTGACATGTTTTTTATTTGATTGGAAGTGGTTGA
The DNA here is from genome assembly GCA_963277665.1 of Viscum album. NCBI lineage: Eukaryota > Viridiplantae > Streptophyta > Magnoliopsida > Santalales > Viscaceae > Viscum > Viscum album. The sequence continues at coordinate 309,492,552 of OY728166.1, forward strand.
AGATGAGTTTCAATGGGATCCATGATTTTCTAAAGGTATCTATAATTCTATGAAAAAGATTAAAATATAAAATTATATCTATGTACAAGTCATAGAAGACATCATATAAGTCATCTAGTGCAGAGGTGGTTACAAAAAAGAAAAAAAATTAGAGTGATTATAATTTATAGGACACTATGTACATGTCATTTTGACTAGTGTATGAGTGATCATCATTCCATTTTATAGTTGCATATGAGTGATCTTAGGACCATGTATCAGTCATTTTAGAGTGGATTTAACTATTTTTTTCATAGAAAAAAGTTGAGTAACCATGATTATATCATGTGTATGAGTTTTTGTTGACTTTTGCACATTTCATTTTCAAAAATCTAAATGATTCATTTTAGAAGGTTTATATGAATCTGTATGATTCATTGTCTACTATGTATGATTCATTAGGATGTTCATACTTTGTGAAAAATTGAGATTTATTAAGACTGAAAATTAGGGTTTTCTAGAATTTTTATTTTGAAGAATTAATTTCTATAACGCTTTTATGGACTTGAACACTATCCCAAACATTGATGGTTCTGTAAAAAAATTAGCAATTTAAGCCTGAAATTGTGTATATTTACAGGGATATTTCAAGAGGATATTATTAAGAGAAATTCATAGTGAATTTGAATTCAAATTCAATTTCATTATGTAACAAACCATAATGGGCGCCACTAAACGGTTCCCTAAGATGGTGCCTCACATGATCAAAATCTTTCCTCCCCTTATGTGAGAGACTTCCAACTAGAAATTAGGGTTTATGGTGGTATGGTGGGGACACTATACCCTATTTTATCAAAGTAGCACCGTGGTAACTATAAATAAACAAAAATAGTAGAAGAATAATATAAATGACTTCATAATTAAATCTATTACAATAAGAAAAAGTGGAAATAAAAAATCCTTTAAATAGTAATAATAAAGAAACCATAGGTTGAGTCATATACAAGATGATTATATGTCATACCAATGTATAAAATGGGGATACAAGGGATACATATTACATGCATATACAAAATTCTATATAAAAGAAAAATGGAAAAAAGACAACTGAACTAGCATCCAGAGCATATGATCAATCATGTGATCCCATGCTACCATGCTATATAGAAATCTGATCAATAATCCATGAATGAGTGATTTTCCCTTGTCCCTACCTACATCCATAAGGTCTGTTTGGGTACCAATTTGTGGCCCAAATAAGGTGTGAGATAAAATCAGTAGACCACCAACAACTCTGTATAGAAAAATTTAGTCTGTGTGTATAACATAGAAGTATTCATGTATAAAAAATAATAAACAGTACTGAAATACATAACTAGTTAACTTAGGTTCCTAGAGGATACCTGACTAACTCGATCTTCTTCAGCATAGGCTATAATAACTCTAATCTCATTTTACCAAGTACATAGATAAGTAATTATACTTAATATTTATATATATATACACACATTATATAGAAGTAAATATATACAAATATATATATATATAATATGTGCTAAAAGGACCCTGGTTGTTACTTAGGCATCCAAACATAGTAAAATGAGCAATAGGCTATAATAAGGGTACACACCCTAAATCTTATGGGAATGTGAGATGGAATTCCCATCACTTAAGATGGTGGGGTGCATCTTCAAGTCCAACATCTGATATAAGGGAACGTGGATCATCCTACCCATCATTCCAATACATGGTGTGATACGCCACACCCAACACCCAATGTAATGGCGCATGACACACCATGTTCAAAAAGTACCTTAACCATTGTCCAAAGACCAATATCCATGGCCAAATTATAATAATCCTAAGGAATTTACTTTTTATGTATTTACCTTTATTTAACGTAATATAACCATGGGTTGAACAATTATTTAATTCATTATCTATTTACAACACATGATGTCTCCTTGCTACTCACTTATAATTAATCAAAACCTATTAATTTACAAATCAAGGAAAATCCAATTTAATCTTAGGGTAAATCACTTAGGAGATGGTTTGGTCAATTAAAGATTTATATCAAAGAAGGAATTAAATTGGACACACTCAAAGTTGTGGGAAAAAATGAGTTAGACATCCAACAATGGATAACATGGGATCACATGAATATATTAACATTGTTCAATTAATTTAAAAACGTAAAACACATTTTTTGAAATTGTGTGGAAGATTACATCATGTGACACAATAAAAAGTACAATAAAATAACCTAAAATTACTAGAAAATATAAACTAGGTTTTTATATGACCCCTTGTCTATTTTTGGCCATTTACTTAAGATAAAATGTAAGAAAATAAAAAAATAGATAAATAACCTCAAAATAGGGCATATTAGCTAACACCAAAATAAAACTGAATATGGTCAGATAAATTAAGAATATAATAAAGAGAATAAATGTACTCATTGGTACGAATCCAATTTTCCAAAAAAAAAGTGATTTAGAGTCCAGATAGAGGCGATATCAAAACCCCAAAGAATAGGAAAAGAGGATCTCCCTGGTGTGCAGTTTACTAGAAATGAGAGAAGGAAGAAAAGGGTTATCTCCATTTAAATAGTGGAGGGACAAACTTTATATCCACCTTTTTTAAATGTGGCATAGTTTGGCAACAAATGTGTCCAAGTTGTGCGCTTACCATGTGAAAACCACTATCCAAAGACATCCATAACATGAGAAATCCCACAAAATTTTCAAAAACCATGATCCAAACGTGTGGGGTAACTGCCTATATGGTACTAATGGTGTGGGATATGCGCGTGATTTTGCAAACTGTGTAAAACATGTGTGAGTGACCTATTTCAATTTTATAAGACAAGATTCATGTCCATGTTTCACGGTTCATGTAGTTTAGTCTAATTTCTCCCCCACTATATCTATCTAGATCACCCCACAACATTTTTTCAAACCGTGTGGGCTGAGGGGAATGGTTTGGACAAAACACGCGCCCAGCCTTTTTCCTACATAACACAGAGATCCATGATCCAAAAAGTCCCCAGACACTTTTGATACTTACCTCAGGCCATAGGAAACATTTAATGGCATAAAATAAGGAATTTAAATTAAAAAAATGATCCATACCTTCATAAAATATTGGGCCATTATAACCTCCCCTCTTTAAAGAAACTTATACCCAAGTTTCCCTTCTAAGGGTATCAAGGGATAATATGAGAAAATAATTGGCCACTGATTTTGTACGTCAGGCTCTCAATCCTAGGTCTTATCTTATACTCGATCATAATACCATAAAAAATACACTAGAGGAAATAAACTACCATGAAGATCCTTTATGCTATAATCCACGATACACATTTGGTAATTCTTAAAAGAAGCATCCATTTATAACTCAAACTACTCATGTTGTAAAATATGTGATGAGTTTGGATAATAATGACAAAGATGAGACATGTGAAAAACATCATGAATAGACCAATATATCTAAGGAAGTGCTGTCATATAAGCCACTATTCTGGTTCACTCTAAGATCTGAAAAGGTTTGATGAATCTAGGAGTATGCTTACCGTGCCTCCTGATCCATCACAAGCCTATACTAGGAAAAACTTGTAGTAAAACCCAATCACTGACCTCAAACTCAAGTACTCTTCAATAAAGGATTACATATGAATGCTACCTAAACTGATATTACATTAAGTACTTCTTGATTAGTTGAAGATTCTCTAATGTCTTTTAAATGATATGTGGTATAAGAAGTGCTTCATTACATACCTCTATATAGGACATTGGTGAAGGATAGGGCCTACCATACACAACCTCATAAGGATCCATATGTATAGTATCCTGGAATTTATAATTGGAAGAAACATCAAATAATGGTATGTGTTTCTCTCTAGAACCCCAAATGTTAAGGACAGATACATAAAGAAAGTCCTCTAACATTGAATCATGTGCTTTATTTGTCCGTTGATCTAAGGGTGATAGACCATGTTCAGAAGAACCTGTGTACCCAAGACCTTATTCAACCCCTTATAGAACTATGACGTGAAACAAGAATCACTATCATATATGATGGAACATGGATATCCATGAAGGTGTATGGTCTCCCTGATGTATAACCTCCCTAGATCATCAACTGATAATGTCACCCGAATAGGTAGGAAGTGGGTAACCTTTTTCATCTGATCAATGATGACCAAAACTATATCATTGTCTCAAGGAGACCTAGGAAAACATTTCATAAAATCCATGGTGAAATAACCTCTCTTCAACTTAATAATAGAAAAAGGTTCTAAAATTCATGTCAGTCATAGATATTCTATATAAAATTGCTGATAGGTGGAACCTCAAATAACAAATTCGACTATCTCTCATTTCATACTAGGCCACCAATACAAGTGTTGTAAGTCTTGATAAAACTTGGGGGAATCAAGATGCACTACCCATACTGTGGCATGAGATTCCCGCATCAACTCTTCTTGTATGTCTGTTGGAACCCATATAGTCCAATCTATGTGTAAGATTTCATCCTCATCCATGGTCGAACTAGGAAACGACTCCTTTTTTGAAACACCATCCCTCCATACTAGGCCCTCAATATCTGAAATTTTCCACATCTTTATCCATTCCATAAGGGTATAGGACACTTCTAAAATGGTGATGAATTTTTGCTCATGATTCTCCTAAACTCCAACATGAATCTATGAAAACAAGGCCATAAGAAAACACTCACCACTGGCCTCATGAACTGCTTATGTTTGAGTCTTCCATCTCAAATCATTGGATACTATATTGAATTTACATGGAATATAGGCAAGCATAAAATCAAAGGACTAAAGGTATTCAACCTGCCTATGATGCCTAAGATTCAATTCATCTTGTGTAAAGATATACCTGAGTATTTTTTGGTCTGGGAACTCTAAAAATCGCTCTCCGAACAAGTAATTCATCCAAACGTGTAAATTATGCACCACTACTTCCAACTCGAGGTTGTTTATTGGGTAATTATTCACATGAGTCCTTAACTGACAATACTCATATACTACGACTCAATCATCTTTCATTTTAACTAACCCCATCTTAATGATTGGTGCATCATAATAAACTGTATATCTCTTTCCCGATTCTAGAAAAATCAGGATCAAGGCTAAATTGAACCTTCCTTTCCATTTCTAAACGGATTTTTCACATGTTTCTAACCATAAGAATTTCAAACCCTTCTTATTCAATCCTATAACAGTCCCTACTTGGCATGAAAAATCATGGTTTAAAAATATATAATATTTATATATCTCTAATAAACTATATTAATAAAATATGTTTTTGGGATTCTCCCAGGAAACTACAGATCCTTCCTTTGATGGGTAAGGTGAGAATCTTTACTTTGAAATAAGGAGAATAGGAAGTGGACTTTTATGATCCAAAAGGAGAATTTTGTGATATCTTCATATAGATGGTTCTCTCTCAGTGTATTAAACATGATCTCAAGATGTTGTACATGGTCATGTCGAGTGTAAGAATACACCAAGATGAAATCCATAAATAATACCATGAATGAATCCAAATATGGGTGGAAAACCCAATTCAACAGGGCAATGAAAACAACTTGCATGTTTGTGATACAGAAAAAATTACCATGTACTAATTAGGACCATACATACTTTGGAAATCATTATGATGTATGTATGAATATTTGACACATACATGACTATCACCCAACCTAAATTCAATATTTTAAAACACCCTTGATCCTTAAATATTATTATAATGACCATATATACGAGGTAGTAGAAATAAATTCTTAACTATGAGTTTTTTCGACCATAGGTATCCTAATGGTACCATCCAACTTCTTTAAAAAAGGACCAATGGATCCCCTAGTGAGGTGATTTTTTGGATAAAACCCATAGTTTCCATGTCTTCCAACTGAAGCATGAGTTCCAAAAGCTCTATAGGTGTCATCCTTTAAAGAGGATTAAAGATTGGTATAGCACTAGGAACCAACTCAATGGTGAATTCTAACTCTCCCATATGAGGTAGTCAAGAAAAGTCTCCATGGAAGACATATTTAAAATCAACCATCATAAGTGTGAAATTAGTAGGCCACTTTCCTTGATCATCCATGAAAAAACTAGCAAAATATACTATCACTCTGCCCAGCTCCTGATGTTCATGTCCATCTTGAGTCAGATAGACATCCCATTCTCTCCTGTAAATATGTATACCAACCTATGGTGATGAAATTGTTTCCTTACAAAGATAACAACCAATATGATCTTAATAGGTAACTGATCTATCCATACCAATAATTACATCAAACCTTGTCATGTTTAGGTAGAAAAAATTCCACACAAACAGATAATCTCTTCTCTCAAGGGGACATTCCTTACATTGACGAACACTATATGATAGGATACCCAAAAGGTTATCGATTGTAATCATAGCACAAAAGTACTCTATATCAAGGACTAAACTATCCAAAATTTCATTATATATACAATATTGTGGTGAAACTATGTCAAACAAGATATAAAATAAAGTAGAGGCTTTTATAATAACACCTAAAACTGGAGAAGGTCCATCTCTCTTCTCCTCTGGCATAGGTTTCACAACATGAAACTATCCGATACCGTGACCCTAAGTAACAATCTAACTGCCATATGTAGGGCCTCTCTACTCATGCTATGACTCATGAGCCTGTTTCCCTCTTCCTCAACCACCACCTCAGTCTGAGCGGTTAATGGTACTCTAACTGCCTACCTAGTGAGGTATTACTGGCCCCGCTCGAGAACATAGACATAGTGTAGATCCTCTCTCACTAGGAACTGGTAGAAAGGCCCTACAGAAGCATTAAATATGACCCATCCTTCCACAACCTCTTAAATCAGCTTGATCTCGCATTCACTAGGGTTTTATGTGGCCTAGCTTCCCACAATAGGGACATATAATAAAACTGTCAGCATGAGATTTAGGTCTACCACTTACCATGTGAGAAACCTCAAAGAGAAACTTCTTTTTGATAGAACAAATACTGCCAAGTATGGGTGATGAACCACCCTATCTCACACCATTACATTCCCTAAAATTATTCTTAGTAATGAGGTCATGGTTGACTATCTTATAAATAGTAGTGAGTCTAAAAAAATAAACTTGAGAGTGAATGGAGTATACCATCCCATCCTAAAATCACCTCATAGTCATGAGGTCATCACCAGATACAGTTGGTATGAGTAGATAAAGATCAGAAAAACAAATAGAATAATTCATCACAGACATATCTCCATACTACAAGATCATAAACTCTCTAGCTCAGTCATCCCTCAATATATGTAGAGAGAAGTAGTCATAAAATACTATCTGGAATCCCCTCCAGATCATATTCCAATGTCAGTTTACCTAGGTAATGAAACCCCACCATCACTTGGTAGAATCACATAGCATATAAGATATAATATTGAACATCATTTTTAGAGGTTTCTCTAGGTTCTTGAATATAGATATCATGGTCTCTAGCTATGTCTCGCTAGCCTAAGGGCCACCATCACCCAAAAACATGGTGGGTGAGATTACTAGAATTCTCACATGAACTCTTCCATAATTATGTATGTTCAAGAATCCCCTTGAATATACTACATAATATAAAGGAAAACCTCTCCAAACTGGGAATCAGTACCCAAGTCAAGAATAGAAGTTGGTTCCATAGGTGGAACTATGGGAGGTAACACTGACATCTCAGGGCCCACCTCCTCAAGATCATGGTCTTCACTTCCCTCCTAGAGTACGACTCGAGTTCATTGTAGAATCATGATTTTTCAATGAAAAATTCATGTGTTATAATAGAATTAAACATTTTAAAAGATCACAAATAGACGATTAGGACATGCACAACCCTTCTCATTTGTAGAATAGCACCTATCTACCTGCTCCTAAATCTAGGTCGAGGTGATAAATGGAGACCATAATAGGACATAATAATCATAAGAGTCACTAATAAGGTTGGGTTTGGGTCTAGGTATCGTATCACACAAGTATGGTCCTAGTATATGTAGTTTCAATTTCAATTTATAGAGGAAAAAACTATAAAATTTTTAAATTTTGTACCCATTTAATGGTAACCATTTGTCACGAACCAACTTGGGCACCCTATTACCCTAATACCTGAGCTGGTATAGACATTTCCTAATAGGATTTCCCAATCCCCATGGGTTGGTGACTTTCAACAGGCATCATGTAAGACAAAATTTGTAACTCATTTTCCACATAAAAATTGGAAGAAATAGCTACAAGTTAGTATTCGCAAAACAAAACTCCATAGGGAGAAATGTACCAGAAGTAAAACCGGTAAACAAACCCAAAGTATAGGGAAAAAGTGACATAAAATAAGATAAAAACAGAATTCAAAATATAAAAAACTCTCCAATATGAAGGATCATCAACAATAACCACCTCATAGTGGCACTTTACCCTTTCTTTTACCAGGAAAAAATATTCTTTAAACACCCGAAGGAACAGGTAGGGTATGAGATAAAACCCAGTAGAGTCTCACTAAGGATCCATAATAAGATTCCATAGTTAATTAACCAAATAAATCATTCTATTTTAAATAAACATGCCTGGTAGTTCAAAATAATATTTAAAACAAACCATGATTTATATTTCAATTGATGGAAATATTTTAAAAAAATATATTAATAATTTTTTTTATAAATACATAAGTCATGTCTAAAATAGTTTTCAAATAATGGAATATATGTAAAAACATTAACAATGATCAACATGGAAATCTACCAAGAGGTATGATAGTTCTAGGTTATGATATCCCCACACAATGTAATAAGTTATCACAGAAATATATGTATACACGTTCCTTGGAGAGTTGTCAAAGAGGACTCATCACCATCCCATCAGGGATGTGACCTGCTTCATTTGTTTTGTTAGAGTTGTAAATCATAAATAGAGTACTATCTCAAATAACTCACAAACTACATAGGATTTCAAGTTCTCAAAAAAAAAAATAATGGGAAATTTAATTTAAAAGTGTTTAAAACAAAATTAACCTATTATTTTGTATCTCAAAATGCCAATTTCCATTTAAAAAAATGGGTTCTAAATCAAATCATTCCTTTTTCTAAGATAAAATCATTGGGTTTCTAATAAAAAAATTAATCAAAATTTATAAAATAAAAATTTAAAATCAATTTAAAAAATTAATTTCACAATTAAATTTCACAATTTAAATTCCATAATTCAATTTAAACAATTTTCTTTCAAATTCCACAAACATACCCCAATTCATTGGAATTATGTGTTTCTCCCAATTTCATTCAAATTAAAATGCCCAATTTACTAAAAATTATGTGTTTACTATATAATTGAAATAAATTCAATTTATATTAATAAATTTAAGGTTAAATAAATTTTCCAATATTAAATGGAACCACCTACCTTGGGATCACTGCATCATAAAACACAACACCCATAACGGGTAACTCCAACAAAGAATGTAGAAAAATGATATCCAAGAATCAAACCTAGAATCAAGATTTAAAATAATGAGGATTAAATCCTCCAAAAACCTGGAGCTCTAACAAACCATAAGGAGGAGAGAATAAGAGAGTGGTGTATAAGGAACAAGATTTGAAATCTTTTTAGGAAAGAATCAAACAAAGATCACCGCACATTGATGCGCTTAAGAAGGGGTCTGGAGGAGCCAAATTTGGATATTGGGAATCCCAAATACCTAAGGAAAATTTATTTCCCAAGTTATAATGGGGAATATGATATAAGGGGGATTCAATATTTTTTAAAAAAATTTAGGATTAATTAAAATCTATGCACACGATTAGTTGGGAAGGGATGCATAGTTTTTTTTCAAAAAAGCACCTTAACCATGTGTCCATGCTAGTGGGCTTGTAATGTTTATACATTGTGGGAACACGGGTTTCCAAACTATGTTCCAACCATGAAAATCCTCACTACCTAAGTTTTTATAGTTTTCAATATAAGAGAACAAAGTTTAAGAGAACTATACACTAACCATACACAACCCAGTATCCATTAAAAAATTATGAAATCTCAACTAAAATACCCCTAAATTAAAACTGGCCAATGAATGATACATAGAGGGTTTTAGTAGTACCTAGAAATAGTAAGAAGATGTTACAACCTCCCCACCACAGAAACATTTTGTCCCTATAAATCCTGTTAAGAATATTCCATGTTAAAAATATGATGTTATCACTCTCTCATTAGTGTCTCTCTCTCCCACTTTTCATGTGTATCCGAACCATGCCTCCATAAAACTCTAACGAAAGGTATTTCCCCCCATGATGTACCTTGGTTTCAAAATAAACTATCTTGAATTGATTCTTAGTCACAAATAAATCAGGTTCAATGTCAAGATCTATCCATCTTAGAATATGAGATGTATTAGGAAGATCCTTTTAGAGTTGTGATACATGGAACATGTTATGTATCGAAACCATCTATGGTAGAAGTGATAAATGGTAAGAAACATTCCCCACCTATTAACAACTCAAAAGGTCCCAAAAAATGAGTATAATGTTTCCCTAGATTCATAAGATATCAATGACACAACTGAGGTGAAAATTTCAAGAACACCTTATTAGCAACTGAAAATTCCAATGGTCTATGACGATGATCAACATAAAGTTTATACCAGATATATGCCATCAAAATTATCTGATAAATAAACTAAATCATTTTTATAATCTCTTGAACCAACAGAGGTCCGACCAATGAACTTTCACAAATCTCAAACCAACACAATATATATTTATGAGGCCAGAGATACAAGGCCTTAAAAGGAGTTATTATAATCAAAGATTGGATACTATTATTATAAGAAAAATCAACCATACATAATTATCATCCCAACCTCTACCAAATTCAAGTATGCATGCATGTCTTATATCCCCAAGAATATATATATATAGCTATTTCTGTCTGGCCATCCGACTGTGGATGGTATGCCATACTCAAATAGACTTAATATCCCAATTCCTTCTAAAGGCATCTCTAAAAGTGAGAAGTAAACTGAGGATCCCTATCATAGATTATATAATATAGGACTCCATGAAAATGAATAATATCTTTCTTAGAGATATTTCTCAACTACTCAACTTTGTTTGAATCAAAAATGGGTATAAAGTGATTTGATTTAGTTAGTCAATCAATGAAAACCCATGTCACATTATTATTTCTCTCGGTACATGGAAACCTAATAAAAAATTCCATATAGATCTCATATCTCTTCCATGTTGGCACTAGAATTGGATGAAGAAAACTCAAAGGTCTCTGGTGCTTGACCTTAACATGTTAGAATGTATAATGAGAGAAAAAATAGTAATGACATGTCTCACACATAGCCACCAGAATATACATTGTATATCATATATTTTCTTTGTGTTTCATAGGTGTAAAACACACTAATAATTATAGAAATCCTCCATCACCGATTTCCTGACTAATAATTGTACCAAAAAATTCATTTGATAACATGTAACGCCCTCATTGGATAATAACTAGTCAATAATGGTGTCCCCACTCTAAAGAGAGTCTATAATGCTACAAAACTCATCATTAAAATATATTTCCTAAATAATTTTTTTGATAAGAGGATATTTCAAATGAACACTAGACAAAGAAACCTCAGCCCCTAATTCCCGAACTCCTATACGAAACTATGAAAAAAGAGCCATAAAGTTCCACTCTTCCGATAATATTTCATGGCCTAGGTCATACATTTCCTGCTCAAAGCATCTATGATGACATTCCCTTCCCCCAAGGTATAAATTATGTCAAATTAAAAATATTTCAGGTACTCCACCCAACATCTCTAGTGGGGATTCAAAACATACTGAGAGAAGATATAACTCATGATCTTGTGGTTAGAATACACATTAAACATTTCTCCCAAAAGATAATTTCACAAATTCATAAGAACATGAATCATAGATATGAGTTTTAAGTCATGGGTTGGATAATTATTATCATGTGGCCTAAGCTTTTGAGATCCATAATCAATAACATGATCACCCTACATAAGAACAAAACCTATACCTGAACCTGATACATCCAAAAAGACCACATAACCCTACTAGACCTCTGTAAGAGTCCACACTGATACAGTAGTCAAAAAGACATTTTAGCTCAAAAAATAATTTTTACATTTCTCATCCCAAGAATAATTTACTCCATTCTTATTTATAGTATTCATAATTGAACAAATATTTGATATTTCCTTCACAAACTGATGATAATATCTAGCTAAACCCAAGAAGATCATAATCTAAAAAACATTTCATGATTTCTCCCATGTCTTACCATCTTTTAAATTTTCAGTATCAACTAAAATACCTTGTTATTACACCACATATCCCAAGAACTTCACTTAATAAATAAAAAAAATGACTTTTCTATATCTTGTCATAAATTCGATGGTTTCTCAACAATTACAGAACATCTCCCAAATGATGCAAATGATCCTACTTAGACATGGAGTACAAAATGATGTCATCCAAAAATACCACCATATAAGTATCAATATACTCATGGAAAATATTATTTATCAAATATATATATACTTCATGAAAATTGATTAAACCAAATGGCATGAAAAGGTACTCATAATGGTCATACCTTCTCCAAAAGGTAGTTTTTTGAATGTCAGATTCTTTTATTCTCAACTGATGATAGAAGATCAAAGATAAATCTAAGAAAACCACTTCACCCCTTTAAAGTAATCAAATATATCATCAATATTTAGAAACATATATTTTTTATTTACCATTACTCTATTGTGTTTTCAGTAATCAACATAGTGTTGAAGCGACCCATAACATTTCTTAGAAAAAAGAACCAACACTTCCCAAGGTGACACATTCATACGTATAAATCCATTCTACAAAAGATTATCCAGCTAAGCCCTCAAATATTTCATCTTAACTAGTTCCATGTGTTAAGAAGAAATAGATACTGACTGGGTACCAGGTACTGAATCAATTGAAAAATCTACCTCCCTTACTGGTGGAAAACCATAGAAGTCAGAAGGAAAAAAATGTTAGGTTAGCTAACAGAAATTAGAGAGGGAGATCATCACTCAAGGATTATCACTCCATATCAAAATAAAATATAGATATTACTTTCCCCAAGTCTAGATAAAAAGGTATGACTCTACTTGATCTTAGGTCCCATTCCACTTGAAAGATAAGACACACCTCATTAGGCGCAGTAAAGAAGAATCATTGAAGATAACAATCAATCTATTCATTATTGTAAATGAGACAATCCATCTGAATCATGATTTAAAGAAGTTTAATATCAAGAACCAAAAAATACCAAACAAGATCAATCTCTGATAAAGAGAACACATAAGTAGGACTATGAAGACCATACTCTCTCTTTGTGTTTAGGTGCGCACTAATATCAATCACATAAGACAAAAGATCTGTAGGATGATTAAGTAGATTAAAAATAAGGTTTTAAATAAATGAATGAGGTACACAAGTATAAAATGAATAATCCACTAATGATGAATCTATAGTGATGTTACCTCTCACATTTAGTAGACCTATATCTGCTTCCTCTAGAGTCTCTTCCACTACATGAAGAATTTTTGTTCCTGATGTCTGGGGATAGAACCCCTTTGTTCATGAAGCATATGATTTCACAACAATTTTATTATGTGATGATGATCATGTGACACTATGTGGATTCAAATAGATATAGGATAACTTCTGCTAGTGACCTGAGCATCCACAGGAACTACATTTCTTAGTTTCCTCATTTCAAACCCCTTTCAACTACCTATGATTTCCACACTGGTACAAAATCAATGGGCCTCTTATATAAACTACAAGAGGTATATAAAACCCTACAATATATAACCTCCTGGATAATAATCATGCTTCTTCTTCCCTTTATGAGAACTAACATAACTTCCATTGGGAGAAAAAGGAACTCCCATCAACCCTGAATTACCAGCCAAGTTTATTTCAACCATCAACACTCTATCTAGAACATCGACATAAGAATGTAGCTTCATAAAGAACTCTTGAGAATGAATAATAGATAAAATTACCATCTCAAACCATCATGTATTAATCATATCATTTGATAAAATATTAGGTGAAAATTACAGAAGCTCAACAAAGTGATTCACATAATCTGTCATGGTCCTATCATCCTACTTGAGTTTGAACAACTCTAAATCCTTAACCAACACCATCGACTCTGGATATAAATTTTCGCAGAAAATAACCTTGGATTCTTACTACTCCAACCCATTATTCTTCTTTTACTTCACCATCATGTCTCACCATCTCCATCTAGGTCTCTCTAGTTTGAAGGTGGTACCTTTCACCTTGATTTCATCAGGTGTTTCCAAGAAATAAAACTAGATATTGATATATCTTAAGAAATCTTCAGACTTTTTAGGATAACTAGATACATGGATCATGAGTGGTTTTTGGAAAAGTAACTCCTTAGCATGAATCCTAAATTAATCCCTCTAAGTTTCCACAGTTGGAGCCTGAATGGGAATTGGTGTGGGTGCCTATCCTAGATCTTGGATAGCACACAAAATAACCTCAACAAGATTCTGGTCCATGGGATGTTTTTCTTGTGGTGGTTTATCATATACTTCATCCGAGATCCATTTAACATGTATTCTTAGAGGGATGATGCTACAAAACATTAGCAGACAATGTTGATGACTTCATAAAGGATACCTAGATTAACACTCAAATTATCCCAATAGGGAAAATTAATCCCAATAGATAGATAAGAAAAATTTGGATTTCAATACATAAAAATCTAAATTAGGTAAAATACTAGAACTAATCATTAATATGTATTTCCCAAACCAAACCTGGTGACTTAATGCTCAATACGGTGAGAGTTAGCCCAACACTCAGTCGTAATTACAACTTAAGTCCCAACCAGATTACCAAACTGCATACTGACATAAAGTCAAGGTGCTTATCATATACCTTTGATACCACTTTGTCCTGAACCATCCAATAAAACCTGATACCTTGATACCCAAGTCAATCCTGACATTGCTCGAAGGGTGCTCCTGATCACCATGGGTTGAAGACTATCACCTGGCATCATATAATACAAAACAGGGAATGGTTTTTCTATATAAACCACAGAAGAAACAACTACAAGACATTATTCTCAAAAGAAAACTCCAAAAGGAGAACTGTACCATAATTTAAATAGGTAAACATACCCAAAGTACAACAAAAAGTACTAGAAAATAGGATAACAACCCAATTCCCAATGGAAAAAACACTCCAAGCCCAAGGATCAATAATAAGAACCACCACCAAGTATCACTTTACCCTTAATGGAACCTTAAAGAATATAATATAAAAACACACAAAGGCATAGGTAGGGTGTGAGCTAAAATACCAATAGGTTCTCACCAAGGATTCCATAATAATATGCCATAATTAATTAACTAAATAAATTTTTAAATTTTAAATAAATAGGAATGGAAGTTGAAAAGAATATTTAAAAAAATCATACATTACATTTCAATTGATGGAAATAATTTAAAAATTGTCTTAATAAGAATTTTATATAAAATACTTTAAATAAATTCTTAAGGCTTGTGTATAAAATATTACAAACAAATGAATATATACTAAAATATTAACAATTAGCAACATGGTCATCTACCAAGAGGTATGATAGTTACAAGTTATGGAATCCTCACACACCCAACTAAATGATAATTGTAATATGTATACCCACATCCCACCAAAAGTGTCCAAATAGGGCTCATCACAATCCCATCAGGTTTGTGACCCGATGTATATATTTTTTAGAGTTGTAAAGAATCAATAGAATATTGTTCCAAATAAATCACTAACTAACTTGGATTGAATTTTCAATAACAAAAATAAATATTTGGAAATATATTTTAAAAATATTCAAAATAAAATTAAACTATTTTTTACATTTCAATATGAAAATTTCCATTTAAAAACCAAAAATTTTTTTAAATCAAATCAGGTGTTTTTTAGAATAAAAATACCATGTTTTTATCAAAACAATTTAAACTGTTTTTATCAAATAAAAATTTTAAATAATTTTCAGAATTCAATTTCAGAATTCAATTTCTCAATTTAAATTCCACAATTTAAAATCCACAATTAAATTGATATAATTTCTATCAAATTCCACAAACACACCTCAATTTATTAGAATTGGGGGTATTTCTCAATTTATGCCTAATCAAATTCAAATCCACAATTTAAAACAAATTAATTGTTCACTATATAATTGAAAAAATTAAATTTAAATCAATAAATTTAGGGTGAAATAAATTGGACAATGTTAAATGGAACCACCTACCTCGGGATGATAGGATCACAAAACATAACACCTATAACAGGAAACTCCAATAAAGAACATCAACAAAGAATATTCGATAATCAAACCTATATTCAAGATATAAAACAATGAGGATTAGATCCTCCAACATCAAGGAGATATAAAAAACCAATTTTAAGAGAGAGTAATAGAGAAGGAGAAAAGTATTGGGGATTGAAATCATTCCAAGAAATGATCGAACAAAGATTTCCACCCTTTGATTCACTTTGAAAGGTGTTATTATGAGCCAAATTTGGATCTTGGGTGCCCCAAAGATCTAAGAAAATGTTCTAGTATGAGTTAGGCCTAAGTGGGGGATAAAAATGGGGTTCAAGAATTTTTAAATAATTTTTAAATTAATTAAAAAATACATGCATAGTTAGCTAGGTTGGGTCGCATAGTTTTTCAAACTATGCACCCTTACAATGTTCCACTACTGGTGGGGTTGCATGGTTTCTCCTTAGTGGGTGGATGGTTTTCCAAACCATGAAAAAACCATAAAAACCCTCATATCATGGGTTCTCACGGTTCTCACTAGCATGGTGTATGGTTGGTGGAAATAGTGTGCCAACTGTGCATCGCCTAAGAGCCCTTAAAAAATTATGAAATTTCACCTGAAGCACCCCTAAATGAAACCCAGCCAAAACATGATCAAAAGAGGGATTGAGGAGAACTTAAAAATAGTAACAGGATGTTACAAAATTTCTTTTAAAAGATTAAAATCCAATTATGTTCATGCCCTTTTATATATATTTATATCAAAATCTTGTTATATGTGTCACCATTCCCAATTTATAAAATACACACTCCTTATAAATTACAATTGGAATTTCATGTATTTGTGATCTAACCCTTACATCTAGTATTAGGATGTAATAGGCCATATAAAATGATTTGATTAAATGAATTTCCATTCTGAATTTATAGAATTACTTTCTTCATTAATTATCATTAGCATTCATGTAATCAAATAAATTAACATTTCATCCTATATAATAAGTGGTACATGGATCAAACTTGGAATAATTTGTGAATTTAGGTGGAATCATAAATATATATGGGAAAAAATATTTATATTGATGTAGACACTTTAATTAATTCAATTATTCTATCATTTGAAAAAATGTTAACACATTTCCATTAGAAATCAAGGAACTAAACTATTTGTAACAAAAAATGAACACAATAAGTAAACATAGAATAGAAAAAAGAATGCAATATAAGTCCTAAAGTTACTATGATGATTCATGATCTACTAACTCTTTGTAATACTAGTCCAAGGGTAAAATAATTATATAATAATAATAATAATAATAATAATAATTCCACAAAACATGTGAATCACCTAATGGATAATTTAGTAAAACTATAACATACGTAATACAAAAAAATAATATCCCAACCCAGGTAATTTGGGTTTCCTTATACATGGGTTAGCTATTCTCGAGAACAAGCTCATTGACAAATTAAATAATGTTCATAGTCTCCTGACTAATACCAAAATAGGAAGACAATGAAAAAAATAATTCTACCTCTGATACCACTTTGTAACATCCTGACCCGAGAGACACTAAATGGTTCCCTAATTCAGTGTGGTACATGACCTTAAGCACACCTACCCATACACCAGATTCTGTCAATTAGTAGTGGGGGTCTATGGTGGTATAGTTGGGAGACTAAACCCTCTATTATCATATTATAACAAAAATAAAAATAAATAAATAGAAATATAATAAGCATAATATAACTTTCAGCATAGTGAAAGCTAGTATAATAAGAAAACGTGGAAAAAAAACATCCAAGAAATAGTAATAATAATTAATACATAGGCTGAGTCATATGCAAGATGATTTTATGTCATGTTGATTTAAAAAATATGGATATATAGTGGATACAAATTATATGAATATAAAAAATGATATACACAAGTTTAAAAAACCAAAGACAACTCCACTAGCATTGCAAGAATAAGCTTTTTCCACTACTCCCATGCTCCCATGCTATAAAATAATACGATCAAGCATCCATGATGAAATGTTTTCCCTTATCCCTACCTGTATCCATAAGTTCTGTCTGGGTACCAATCGATATCCTGAACAAGGTGTCGGATAAACATAGTAGGCCACCACCAGTAGTATCTAGAATAATTCAGTTAGTGTGTATAGAATATCAGTGTGCAGGTATAACAAATAATAAACATTTTTTAAAGCTATAACTAGATAACTCAGGTTCATAAGGTATTCTTAGATAACACTACCTACTTTATCATAGGCCAAAATAACTATGATCTCAGTTTACCCAGTACGTATATTGATAAGTAATTATACATAATATTTATATATATACACACACTATATATGGAAGGACTTATATAGTATTATTCATAGATACTAAGTGCTAGCAGGACCCAGGTTATAACTCAGGAATCCAAGCATAGTCAAATGAGCTACAAGAATCAACAAGGGTATTATCACTAAATCTCATAGAAATATGAGATGTCATGCCCATCACTCGAGATAGTGGGGTGTGTTGTCATTCTCAACTCTTAATTCCAGGGAACATGGATATTGATGCCAATCATCCCAAAAAATAAAGTGAGACTCCATGCCTAAAACCCAATATAAGGGATCATGAAATTTTATGCACAACAAGTCCCTTAATGATTGTCCAATGACCAATATCCATGATCTAATTATAGTAATCGAAAGGAATTTCGTTTTTGAGTATTTTCCATCATTTAACCTTATGTAACCATGGGTTTCAAAGTTATGTAATTCATTATATATTTATAACATGTGGTCTAGAAATAACAATCACTTCCAATTAATCAAATTAATGCAATTAATTTAAAAATCAAGGAAAATCCAATTTAAAATTAGGTTAAACCACTAAAGAGGTGGTTGGTCAATTAAAAATTTATATCAATGAGGGAATTTAATTAAACATACCCAAAGGTGTGGAAAACAATGATTTAAAAATTTCCCAGTGTCTTAATATGGTATCATGATAATATATTAACATGGTTCATCTAATTTAAAAAGTAAAAACATATTTTTATGCATTGCATGGAAGAGTCCAGTATGCAGTATAATGATGAGTGCTATAAAAAGCTAAACTTTTAGAGAAAATTACTAGACCACCTAACATAGGTTGGTTGATGAACCCCCATATATTATATAACATTGAATCTATCTATAATTAAATAAAATGTAAGAATAAAAAATTCCTTGAAAAAAGGGAGTATTATATCGCACCAAAATGGCACCAAAGATTATGAGATAAATATTGAATAGAAGCAATATGATTAGAGAGATCACCGGTATGAATCCAACATGACCTAAAAAAATAGATTTGTAATTTTTATTGAGGAGATACCAAAATATATAAGAGGAGGAGATCCTTGGCATGTGGTACAATGGACATTATGGAGGAAGAAAAAGGTTTTCCCCTTTAAAACAATAGGGGGGAAAACATCATTTCTCCATTTTTTAAAGGTTTCATGGTTTGGATGCATGGTTGGCCAAATTTTTCGCCAACTATATGACACCACTATCCCATGACACCCCTTTAATAGGATATCTATCATGTATTGTAGAAACTATAATCCAACAATGTGGGGTTAGTGCCTATATGGAACTAAGGGTTTGGTTTAGGTGCACAATTTTCCAAACCGTGCGCAGCCCATATGGATGACCTCTATCACTTGTCCGAGACAATTTGCATGAACATCCGACCTGGATCACATGATTTAGTCTAAATATTCAACCCTTTACATCCATCTATAGTACCACTTATGTTTTGGAAAAACTGTACGGTCTTAGTGGCAGTGTTTTGAGAAACCATGCATCTGACCTTTTTCCTTCATAACTGAGAGATTCGTGCTCCAAACAAGCCTTAGACACTCATTATACCTTCCTTAGTTCATAGGGAACATTTTCTAGGATAAAATAAGTAATTTAATTTGGAAAACAAATGATCTTTATCTTCTTAAAAATATGGTTCGTTGCACATTCATTCTCAAATATATTTTCTATTCTTCAAGGAATTTATATGTAGACAAATTTCATTAATTTACGTAACAATTGTGTAAATAATATTAATCTATTTATATGTGAGATATATAAATGGATAAATGAATAAAATTTGGTTCTTAAATAATTAAGAAGAATTGACACTCTACGTTGTCTAAGTGAGAGAAAATAAAAGTACATAGAACACTATTGTGTTCATGAATTCTGAAGAAGTCTAGGTAATATATTTTATCTATTAATCATCTAGGTGGTTTATACTAAGAATAAATATTATCATTTTCATTCATGCATGCTCTTGTACATTGTGATATCATCTCTAAGAAAAATAAGTAGGGGATGAAGTGCTTCAAAAAGTACTGACACCATTTTGGATATCAAATTCTTATCAAAATAAGATATATTCTTTGGTGTCGAGGCATCCATTAGAGGTAAAATTATCTAATTCAACAACAAGAGTGAGGAGGTAATCTAAAATTGGTGGTAATATGATAAAAAATTCCACATACTATTTTTGTTGTTGTTCATGTTCAAAGATGTATTATTCTCTTAAATTCTGGTAGATTTAGGTAGTCTAGCAATATCCATGGAAGAAAACTTCACCTCTCTTGTAATCATTTATATTTTTTAGATAATATAGGTCTCTATAATCTACCCATATCTAGAAAGTATTGAGATCTCACATTGAATCCAAACCTTGTAAAAACCCTTGTGTACTATAAATTTCTTTATTATATTTCACATGAGGAAGGGGAGAGTTTATATTGAGAGGATGAAGCCTATAAAAAGGTAAAATAGTTTTAATTCTGAAAATAATTTATAAAACTAGTGCCAATGATTCACCTAATTCTCATTGGTACTCAAACAACCTTGTGAATTTCAATTGGTATCAGAGAAAACCATGTTCCCTCTATGATTGTATCTTTATAGAAGAGAATAGAAAATCTTATATCAGTGAACATATGATTACTCCATCAGTTTTTACATCTTATTACATGATTTCTAATAATAAATATCCATTAATACAACACAAGGATCATAAATACCTTTTTTATTTGGATGACTAGGTTCGTAATACATCAAAGTGAGAAAAATTAAAATTTTATTTTACTATATTTTACTAGATCCTAAATCCATATGGGCTCTTAAACTACATGGGATAACCTATATAATATATAGAAAAAGGGGGGTGATCTAAAAATCCATGTAAGTGAAAAAACATGATAAATAGGCATAACATTTGGGTCAAATATATAACATATTATCTTAAAACAAAAGGCACATGAGTAAAAACATTAATTAATAACATAAATAACATGGTATCATAAGATCGTGGAATTATAGGAAATATGGTAGGAAAACAAAACCTTACAGAAAAAAGTGTCAGGGATAACTTCCAAGACAATTTCAACTGGAGGATAAAGTCTGATAATGGATAATGCTTACTCCCTAATCACATACATGACGTCTCAAGAGACTAAAGATTTACCAAATGCGTTGTAGCGCTATTTGGATACAATCATCCTAACATCTTTATGATCTATGTGTGCTACATAAAGGAATCAATCATAAGGAATAAGATAAAAAGTACATGTGGAAAGAGAATGGTATTTATAATTTTGGTTCGTGCTATATTCAAAGGAAATTTCATAATGAAGGAATTTGAGAAATTATCATAAGACATGTATTACCGCATAAATGGAAAGGATAATAAACTAGGTATATATGTGAGTGACATATCTTCATAATTCAAAAGTATTCCATAACATAAAAGGTTATTTTAATTTATTACAATAATTTTAAAAAGATTAAAAACATTCTAAAGGAAAAGAATCTTTTAATTTTGAGTAACATAAAATGATGTCATCTTATATAGAAAATAATTTTGAACAAAAACTTTGAATATTTCATAAGGAAAATATCCTTTCCATTTTGAAAATAATTATTTAAAAAAAATCTCAAAAAAATTAAATAACAATTGAAACTTATAAAGGATGGTTTTAAACATTTATGGATCATGATAGTGGAAGATTTATGTTAATTTATAATACATTAAAAATGATTCATTTCAAACTTTTGTATAAAATTCAAAAATTAACTTATTCAGAAAACGATGGGAAGATTAATATCAAAAGATTTTTTTAAACATCCAATTAAGGGTTGAAATGAATTTAAATAATAATAGTAAAATAATTTTTAATTTTTTTTAGAAAAAATGGATTTGGAAGAAAAGGTATTTTTGACCAAAGAGTGAAATGAAGTAGGATTTTATTAAAAATATTTTCTCAGTAATTTTACTTAAAAAAGAGAGGAAATTTTCATTATTACTTGAAAAATTCCTAAATAACCAATGTAGAATAAAATTAAAGAGTTTAATAATTCAGTGATCAAATAATTTACTTTAATGTAAATTCAAGTATAAAAAATCATGATTAAAATGTGACTGAAGTATAAACCCTTGTCGCTTTGGTAACTTTTGAATCATAACCCACATGAATAATTTAAGTGAATTTTAAATTAAAATACCATGAATTATGAATGATTCATGATATAATATTTAAATGCGTATTATTTACACCATATAAAACAAATTAGGTGTATAAAATAATGTGCAACTCAAAGAATGGATTTTTGAGATGGAAACCCTGACAAAGATCTTATCATTGAGGTGATAATTAATACATGCGGTTATTTTGTGTAACAAATTTATATCCACAAAAATAAAAGTTTAATTACAACATAATGTAATAAAATTTCATTTCACACATAATCTTGTCATAATATAATCAATGAATTATACATATAACCCAATGAATGGAAATTGAGTTAAGAAACACATTTAATCATGCTTCCATTTAGTTGATTGCTCTTTAACTTTATGTATAGTTTTATAAATCTAATTAAATTATAAAAAAATAATATTAATATTTATAAAATCATATATTATCCCTTTTATAATATCTTATCACCCATTCTTTAACTATATTTCATTATCACTATTGTCCTAGGTGTTAACTATCTTGTTTTATCATGCATGTTTTGTCATGAAAGTTTCAGATCTAAGAAATTGGATATAGTTTCATAATATATATAATTATATTAATTTTATAAATATATTTTTTCCATTATATACATCTTTGGAGTTGTTATTTAATTTTGAACGTAGAGAATGGATCACATCGGTTCGTGGAGACGGTAGGTCGTATGTACACATGAGTGACGTTATCATTTCCTTAACAGGTTAAAGGGTTAATAAGTGGTTTTATATTAATTTTTTATAATAAATATTATTTCATATATATCAAAAATATTTTTTAAATTTACCCTTTATTACCTTCTATGTAAATCGTTAGTGAAAAATGAATCACATCGCTTCGTGAGGTGATAGTCCACCATACACACGAACGACATTATCATTTATTTAATGAATAGTAAGGTAAAAAAATAATATGTTATATTTATTTTATATAAGAATTAATATTTCAATAATATCATATATAAACATAAAATCAATCCATATTACCTTTTATTTAAAGTGTAAGTGTAAAACGAATCACATCACTTCGTGAGGCGGTAGTTCACAAACACACGAGCGATGTTATCATATTCTATACTAAATTAAAGTAATTAGTTAATTTTGATATTATAATTAAATAAATAAAATTATATCATAAATATAATATGTAAACATTAAATACATCATTATATCTAGAATTTATAAGCTGTGATAGAAAATGAATTTTGTCAGTTCGTGATGCAGTTGTCCGTCGTACACACGATCAACAATTTCATTTCCGATTTGAGGGATAAAGAGATGGTTGTAGGTCATAAAATTAAAATAGTAAAATAATATTATATTTAATATACTTATTATATTATATCATCATGGTTTAATAAAATTTTAAGGATGTTGCGAATGAAATATCATAAAACTATCTGTTAAGGATGTTACATATTCTTCCGAGAACTTCATTTGGTTTTCACAAAAATACTTCCTAGGATGGTTTTATGAACAAAAAATGATTTATGTTATGAGTGGAGTTATTTAGGGATATTATTTAGGTATATATTGGGAAAAAAAATCTTTTGGAAGTGTGTAAAGGAGAGGAGAGGAGGTGGCCTTTTATAAGCGGGGGAGAGGACACACTTTGTATTTTTGAAAAGAAAGAATTCTACCCACATTTTTTCATGACAAAATGATAAAAAATGGACCATTTTAGAACCTTATAATATATAAGGTATAAATTGGACCATATAATTATAATTATACAAGTTTTCATTCATTTTAATGCTTATATTTTAATTTTTACCTCTATTAAACCTGTTTTTACCTTAACGGTGGTAAATAATTTTTAAGGATTTAACTATTAATTATGGTTAAAAAATGAGTTGAAATTATTTGATAATATAAATTATTCTGACTAAAAATATAAAATAAATTTATCCAAATTCAACTCATAGAATTGGCATAATTTAATTTAAAATTAAACCTGCAGTCATGTCGAAAAATTGGTTTTCTAGAAGAAAAACATTAAACAATTTAAAAGGTTTTTATATAAAAATTCAACATGAAATTGATTCCAATGACCTAATTTTTATTAATAAATATATAATTAAACTATTTTACTTTTAAAACCACATTAAAATAAAATGGGGCTTGAAAATTCTTCAAATTAAAAGGAAGCTTTTAATAAAAATAATTATTTTCACTATTCATCGAAGAATGAAACCTTTCAGAAAGATCCGAACAATTCACCATAAGATAATTTTTCTATGATTATTTAAGAAATTAATTTAATGTTTTGAAATAAATTTTCTAGAATTTGTAAAAAATAAATTTAAAATTATGTGCGCACATCATTACTAAACAACCTTTTAAAAAAATACAATTTTTTAGAAATCATTTATTTTTCTTTTAAATGATTATTATTATATTTCCAATTAATAGATTATCATTCAATTAATTTTATACATGTTTAAACCATATAATTTTTATAATTTAATTATTCCTATTCATACCATCTAATTTAACATCTATGTTATTGTGGTCCATCTAGATTCGTTGTTGTGTGTTCCACAAACTATCAAATATTTAAAATTTATTTAAAAATAAATATATCATAAAGTCTCAAGGTGTTAAATTTTATCCTAATAATTTTTTTCATGCCATATATTCTATCAAAAATTATGTTCCAATTTTATAATCTTTGGGTGTTACATTCTACCCCCTTAAATAAATTAGATCGGGACAATTTAATCTTGATCTCAGAAATAGAGGGTTTGAAATTTTGTTTATGGAAAAACACACATCGTAAAAAGGTTTAACAAAACATTATCATAAAAAAGGAATTTGAAATATGAAACTCATTACATAAATAGGTGTCCAAATTGAAGAACATTAGTCATAAGTGAAGATATGAACATGGAATAAAAACATAAATAATTATATAGAGTGATAGAGATCCTAAATCACAAGAAATTGAATAATCAATAGAAATTTAAAGACCTAAAAAACATAAATATATAATGAATTAAAAGACCATTTTATTAATCAAATATAAAGGAAATATGAGAACGTTTTTTTCAATATACATTTCCAAAAGTTGAGGAGTTCTTTTACACTCAAAGAATATAAGGAGATATACTTACTTGATATATTTGTATTTCATTAGAATAATTTTATCATTTGGTTGCGCTTCGATAAAGTTTCACTTCATCTATTACTCTAATAAGTTAATACCCATAAAACATTTAATCCTAAATCACTAAAATTAACTTTTGACAAATCACATAATCCCCAAAGGAATAAAAAGTTATTACTCCTATATTTACTAAAACAGAATTGGTTATCTAATGTTATGGAATATAATAACATTATCTCTAATAGCTTAATAGTAACTCCCAAAGTTCAACTTAATCCATTCCATTAGTTCTTATCCTTAAAATCATTCAACTTATATCTACAAAAATGTAATGTAATTATTTCCAAATGATCCTTTATGTTAAAACAAAAGGTTATATATACTTCAACACAATATATAATCTCCTAAAATATCATTCCACACCACTAAATATAATTAATTATATCCTATAAAGGGGTGATTATGACTTTGGAATTATGACCAACCTTGAACTCATAAACCTATTATGTAATCCATAACTCTTAAGTTAATATAACATGAATACATATATGTTTCCAAAATTAACACAATATTTATATGTTTCATGGTTATTATAACCAAAATAACATTTAAAAAATAATTCTAAAACAGAATTATCAAATCCTAGTACAAAAGTACATAAATTATTTTACTTTAATGATTTGGCATAACATAGGTACTTCCTTGGTCTAGGGGATAACCCTTAGTTTAGGCAATTGAATCAGATAATTCCCAATTTTCCCACATATAAGACATTAAATTCCAGGTAAATTTATTCCTTTATGACCTCCATTTCCACATAAAAAACATATTGCAATCCATTGAATATATTCTCATAGGTGATTCCTCCAACCTTATTGACATGTAAGAAGCTTAAAATTCTTCCTCCAAGGAATACACCAGCTGAAATCTTCGTGAACTCTATCTTTATATTCTTTTATGAGTCTGAGAGTTTTGTATGCTGAAATTTTTTAATCATATATCATGATAATTGTTTAGTAATAATCCCAATTTATTTTTCTCTAGTCATCATACCATTTGGTTTGTCATCAACATTTTTTGTATCACATTCAATTTTAACAGAATTCCTTCAATTTCCCTCCATGGACTAACACAAAAAACCTTAATATGAGCAATAATAATCATATTGTTAAACTACATAATCATGAAGAATAATTTATAGTATTTATAAATCATTGAACCTTCTTTTGAATCTATAAAACCTTAGTTTTATCTGAAGTCATTTATGGTTATCATCTATTCAAATCTTTCATGATGGTTTCTAAAGAGTTTTTGAATTTACAAATCATATCCCCTAGTAGTGTCAAACTATGCAAGTAGTAAGGCCCTATTGTCATATACCTAGTAATTCTTGAGTTAAGATCAACATGAATTTTTTAGAGTTTTTAACCCTAGGTACATCGGTTCCTAAACCACATCCACATGTAGTATCCATAGAGGGATGTCATTTCTTATAAACCACTCACTCTAAAATTCTTAAAAATTCTTGGATATTATCCAATACATAGAATTATCCTAATAATTTTCCTTAAAATTAAACTTTTACTTATCCCTAGGGTTCTCACTAATGTGTTCTCATCCTAGTTTCCAAAGGTTAACTAAGTGTTTCTTCTGATACCAACTATGAAGAACCAATCCTTTTAAAAATATTATTATGTGATTTATAAACATAAATATCTATTAATACAGTATAAGGATCATAAGTTCCTAGTGTCTTTGGAATAATATATTCATAATATAAAAAAATGAGAATGAAAATAATAATTTTTACTTTATTCTCCAAAATTTGATTATAAATCCTTACAAGATCTTAAACTATATGGGATAACTAGTAGAATACATAGAAAAATTTAATGAGATAAAAATCCCAGTAAGAGAATAAACATGATAAGGAATCATAAATGTGATTCAAATATATTACATGATATCATAAAAGAGTTGGAAAATGAGTAATCACAAAGAATCATAATGTAAATAACATGGAATCACATGATCATGGCCTCATAAGAAATGTGGAAACAACTAAAACACAACATAAACCTGAGATGAGGATAACTAACTAGAAAAAAAATCACATGGTAGATAATGTCCCATAATGGATTTGTTTTTATTTTAAATCTCATGCATGACATCCCATGATACAAAATCTTTATCAAATACATTGAAACACTATACGGGAACACCCATCATAACATGTTCTTGATCTATGTGTACCACACAAAGTAAATAAATCATAAGGAATAACATAAAAAATACCCATGGAAATAAAATGGGCTGCATAATATTACTTCATAACATATTTAAATGAAATTTCATAATGATGGCGGTTGAGAAATGATCATAAGGATTTTATTACCCTATTAAAGGAAGGGATAATGAACTAGGTATATATGTGAGAGACATATATTCATAATTCATAAGAAATAAATAACATCAATTCATATTGTAATTGATGAAAATACCTTTAAAAATATTAAAAATATTCCTTAGTAAAATAACTCGTTCATTTTGTGTGACATCAAACGATGTAATCTTATATGGAAAATTATTTTGAAAGATCAAATTAAAGACTTATGGATAAAAATATCCCTTCCATTTTGATAGAAAATATATAAAATATAAAACTTCCTCAAACATTATTTTTTTCTTCAAAATATCCTTTTAAAATTAAAAATAAATATTTCAAATATTGAGAGGTCATGATGATGGAAGAGTTCTATTCATACTGAATATGTTAATAAAATATTCTTTTCATATTTCTGTATGAAAATTCCAAAAGTAACTTGTTTGGAAAATTATTCGAATATTCCTTTTAGTTTTTTTTAAAATAAAATTAATGTTAAAAATTACCATAATCAATCATACTAAAACATTTTGGGAGACATTTTAAGTAAACATGGATTTTGATGAAAAACGATTTTTAATTAAATAGAGAAATGAAGTTAGTTTTTATTAAAAACATTTTCTCAGTAATTTTAAGTACCAAATATATTAAAATGGTATTATTACTTGAAAAATTCATGAATAACCATTGTGGTAGAAAATTAAATTGTTTAATTATATAATGAAAAAATAATTTCATTTTTTTTAAATTCAAGTATAAACAATCTTTAATAAAATGAGAATTATGAATAAACCCTTTTTTCTTTGGTAAATTTAAAATCATAAACCCCATGAATGAATTAAGTAAATTTTAACTTAAAATGCCATGAATTATTTAATAATATTTTATGTAAAGGGGAATTATATACACCATATAAAATAAATTAGGTTTATAAAAGAACTTGCGTCTCAAAGAATGAAGTTTTATGATGGAAACACTTTCCAAGTTTATATCACTGAGGTGAGAGTTAATAAATGAGGTGATTATGTGTAAAAAAAATTATATCCACACAAATAAAAGTCAAAACGTTACATAAATAAAAATAATAATTTTACTCATAATCAATTGATAATATAATAAACAAAGTAATCGTATAACCCAATAAATATAAATTGAGTTAAGAAACCCCTTACATCGTGCTTCCCTTTAGTTGAGAACTATTTAAACTCTTGTATAATGTTTTTTGACATGTTATTAACAAATACCATAATATTTATAATATTTATAATATCATATACGTTGGTTTGAGTAGAGTACTCAAGAGGGCGTGAATTGAGTATCTATCAAAAAAATTTTGTATATAAAGTATTCTTAAAAAGGTTCCCCAATAAATTTAAATACATCTCAGTAAATCAAGGTTATATAGTTATGAAAGTTTGACTATTTAAATAACTTCTTAGAAGATTGATTAATTTTTAGTAATCTTAATAGTATTTATTAACGTTACTTTTGAAGTAATTCTAATAAGAAAATATA
Source organism: Viscum album (assembly GCA_963277665.1). NCBI lineage: Eukaryota > Viridiplantae > Streptophyta > Magnoliopsida > Santalales > Viscaceae > Viscum > Viscum album. Next base: position 309,522,511 of record OY728166.1, read on the forward strand.
AATATCACTTATTTACAAGATTAACTATCAAAGTTAATTCAGTAATTTCTAAATTAAGCAGTAAAATAGAGAAAACTAAAGTAAACAGCACAATGGATATGAAACAAGTGGTTCAGTCTCAGCCTAAGACCAAATCCACTCCACTTGGTGATCACCTGCTACTAAGCAGTTTATATAAATAAACATGATATACACCCTGGATTGTGTTTAACAACATTACACAAGACTGTCCAGGTCCCACGACCTCTTCCATAGTTCTTTGTGGGTATGAACTAACAAGTCACATAAGGACTTCTTCCACACTTATCTGTGGGAATACACATGTGTAAAAAGATGTTAGATAAATGATATCTTTTATCCTTCAGTTTGATATAGGAGACAATGCTTGTTTAATAAAGACACACACACTGGTCGAAAGATAAAAACAATACACAACAGAGCAGAGATGATGAGATAAGGTTATAAGTGCTCTGAGTGTTAGTCTATGCTGCTCTGGACTTCTGGGATGAATCAGATGCAGAAAATGATTCCTCTTGTGGAAGACAGAGTATTGTAAGTCACCTAGATCTAGATCGTGTTCTTGGTGGAGCTTATAGTGAAAAAATATTATCAACTCTAGTATTTGAGTATGATTCATGTGTTCTTCTGCAGTGTTGGTTTGCATGAAAGCTCATGCTTCATCCTTATCATGCACACACTTGTTTTTCTGTTACACTATCATCACTATAGTCACCAAAATCACCACCTTTTCTTCGGGGCACATTGTTCTTTAAATTCTTGGAATGCATGTTTTGGAGCTGACATGATGCATGTATTATACACCTCGTACCTTGTACTGTTAGGTGACATGTCTACAAAGAAACATTAATTATTTCAGTGCATTTAAAATCTTTAAATTTGACCATTTTAAATTAAATTGAAAAATGACAAAAAAAGATTAAGAAATGGTGTCACTGTCTGTATGAAAACAATGTATTCATGAAATGGTGTCTCCTTGAAATGGTGTTTTAAATGATGTCTTCCTGAAATGGTGTCTAGATTTTCATGGTGTTGGGATGGTCACGGTGTCTAGATGGTGATGGTGTCCAGATGGTCACAGTGTCTGGATGGTCACTGTGTCTGGATGGTTACAGTGTCTGGATGGTCTTGGTTTCTGGATGGTCACAATTTCTGGATGGTCATGATGTCTAGATAGTGATGGTTTCTGGACAGTCACAATGTCTAGATGGTCATTGTGTCTGGATGGTAACAATGTCTGGATGGTCACGGTGTTTGGATGGTCACGGTGTCAAGATCCTTTGCCAGAAAAACACAACTGATGGCAGACTCACGGTTTCTCAGACTTTGTCAAATCTCTGTACACAGACATAAACAGTTATATTCATAGAAGGAATTAAACTTAATCATTGATAATAGAAAATACTTGTCAATAATTATTTTAGGCATAAAGAAACTAATCATCTGTACACATGATTTATATAGATTAAACTGGATTAACAAGATTTACAGAATGTATATGATTTGTGATTATTAAAACATTATTAACACATGAGGATTCCAACAACCTCCACCTTTTTTATGATCACAAATCAAGTGAGTGATATATTTATTTTTAGGTAATGTGTCTCTTCATTAATGTGAATTTAGTGCACATACAACAAATATTTCTCCCCCTTTTGGGATTATCAAAATGAGTAAATTAGAAGTAGAAAATAAAAGGCACAATGCATTAGATTGATAAAAAGTGTAATCACAAATAGTAAAGAACAAGACTACATAAAACATCCCTATCAGAAGATAGTAATCATTTTTCATCATCACTGGATTGTCTTCTCTTTTCCCTTGGTAGTAGCATCAGAAGAAGAAGCCATAGGAGCAGATGTAGAAGTGGAGGAAGGGAGTGAACCAGTGGATAGTGATGGTAAAGGGAGTACTTCAAAAATAGAAGGGGTTAAGGTAGGTGTAGTAGAAGACCGAGGAAACTATTGATCAAGGATAACAGGCCTGATCTAACTCAGAGCCTGAGAGACAGACATAGATGTGGAGGCTAGGGTAGAGGATGAGAAGGTAGGAAAAATAGATCTCAGGGGTGCAGCTACAGGAGCGACAATGTAGTACTCTGAACATGAAGATAAGGACACACAAGTTTGATGAAGTCAAAAATGATCTCACCACCATAATGCATAGCTTTCTCAAAGTCATACTTGTACTCTATATGATTATCCAACAAAGGAGTAAAATATTTTAGCTTTTGGACATGATTTTTGAAGGCTTGAGTTATAGGAGGAATCCTCAGATTCTCTACATGGTACATGAAGTGGGTTGTCATGTGATTTTAAGATAATATCTGATTGAAGTATAATTCCACCTTATTAGAAATTTCTTACTGATCATCATTGGAAATATTGGAATGAATTCTCACCAAATCAAGATTTCTGTCATTGTTCTTGATAAAATCAGATAGAGATTCTTTATCGAAGCCACTGAGCACAGTTGGATGTTCTTCTTTGACAACTATTCTAAGAATATCAATGTCTAATGTAGGTTGATATGGTTGTCCAAAAGTATGAGAAGCAGTGATATATGAGGTAAAGGATTTATGTTGATTTATAACTTTTTGGAGATAGCCCTTATACTCATTAGTTAATTTGTTAAGACCAATAACAAGCTCACACATCTCTTGAACAATCTTCTTGTTTTTTTTCAGAATTTTTTTTGGCTAAATAGGTTAGATGAGGTTCAATTAGTGAGGATAATTCTTGTGGGGTCTGGATAACAATATTCTCAACAGGATGAGAAGTAGGTTTTGGTCTTGAGTTCATCACTCACTGCATATCTTCAACCATTCCTCAGAGAGTTTTTACTTCATCACTGAGCAGTTTATTCTCAACTCTAACTACTTGAATCTGATGAAGCATCTTGGGTTAAATATTCCATATGACTTTTTACAACAACAGTGAAGAATATATCTCATTTAAATTGGTTACTAGAGATGGTTGGGTATTCAAGAGCTTTTCAACTCCATCCAATAGGGTAGATCCAAATTCTTTCAAATCATTCTTATTCACCATGTTTGAAGGTTCTTGAGAAGGTTCAGGAATTGAAGTTGAGACAGGCTTAGGTTCCATGGCAGAGACAACTTTAGGTGAAGATGCCAATTTCAAATGAAACATAGTAGACATATCAATTACTTTAACTGAGACTTCCTATGAATCATTCACATCAGAATAACTAGGGAATTTATACCATTTATCCACTGATCTTGGATTAATCAGAACAGAGATTTCAATAGATTCTAAATTGGGAGGCTGATCCCCCTCAATAGGTGAATCTTTCTCTGGACTGAGAGATTTAGTTCCCTGATCTGTTTCCACAATTTCATCCCTAATTTCTTTAGCCATTTCTTTTCTATCCAACTAAAAGGCTTTCTCCGTTCTCTCTTCAGCAGAAGGAATAACCTCAAGAATAGCTTATTACTCTTGGTGTTCCTCAAGGGAAGATTCTTTCACAACAGGAATATCTTCTTCTATATTTTATTCTAAAACACTCATTCCACTAACGTTTTTAATAGATTCTTCTTTTAAAGCAAGCTATTATTCATGATTGATAAATTTTTTAGGAATAGGCACTTCCATTTCAGATAATACTTGAGGAGAAGATTTATTATCTTCCTCAACCAGAACAGTATCTCTCAGAGGTACAACAACCACTTCTTCTACTTCCTCATTAGAATATTACACAAGTTCATCTATATCCAAACTAGGATCATAAATATCCATAGGTCTTCAAGGGTGTTCCATCAAATTAAACTTTTCATAAACTCTATCATTATCTTCAACCCATGATTTCTTCCATGGATTCCAATTGATTTTTATTATCTTTAAAATAACTTTCAAAATAAAAAACCCATAATACTTTATGACATCTTCATCTGGTCCAACCAATCCCTTTTCATAAATCATAACTAAGATAAGACTTGAATAAAATAGGGAGGTTGGATTGGAGGTTGTTTTGATTAACTCACACATATGGTGAATAATATACTTTCAAATATTATTCTTATGTCCTTTTTTCATGAGATGTATCAAAAATACATCCTGATACATGAGTACAGAAAAATCAACATTTCTGGGGCTAATAAAATTCTAAAAAAACATGAATAAGAGTCTAGATTCACCATTTATCTGCTCATATATGGCTCTCCTCTTAGTTTTATTTCCAGTGAAAATTCTCAAAGCTTCTTCCAAAACAAAGAAATATCTTTGAGGTGGAGGACCTCTCCGGTAGTCCTCACAAATAACCTCATGAGGTATCCTATGGCATACATCCCATAACCTCAAAGAAGAGGTACAAATCGGGAAATTGATCCAACTTATCAAAACATACAGGTCTTCTGAATCAAAAGAAAATTGTACATACTCATAAAATTGGGCATCTAGCTTTAGATAAATAGGCATATCCTCCTTTGAAAATAAATCTAGACATCCTTTCTCTATTAGCACTTTCAACACCAAAGGATTACATGATAGAATCCACTTAGGGAATATCTCCTTTCTAGGTACCGCTACTCTGTTCACTAGGTTCGAATTCAGAGGGACCTTGGGTGCTAACTTCGGTGGGATTTTCAACTTCTTCTTTGATCTGTGCTTCTCAGGAGTTTACAATGATAGGTGTTTCATCCTAGGCATTCACTGAAGGTTTGAGAGAGAGAAGTATTGAAATAAGGTGTTATGGTTTGCGAGAAGAGAGATCAGGTGAAGAACGAGTTAAACTTCTTTCATTTTATCCTTTAAGGATATCAAGCATCGTAGGATAAAAAGAGTGGGAAAGTAAAATGAATAAAACAATGAATTATTGTGATACAGGTTATAATGTATAAAAAACAATAAAGCATATTTTCAGTGAGACTGTAATCAAATTTCACAGTGAGACCCAAATCAAGCCTTCACGGTTAGACCATAACAACTATTCATGTTGAGACTACAACAGTGTGATTTCTACACTATGCAACCATATTGTTTGAGACAGTATGTGCCTAACAGTAACCAAGAAATAGTAACTGTGAGACCGTAAACATGAAATAGTAAGTGTTTAGATAGTAAGACTATAGAACCGTTAGAGTTAAACAATAATCTCAAGACAGTGAATTTTGAAACTGTGAACTGTGAAACAACATACTTATTACTTAAGATTTATCATTCCCAATTCATTTATTGTGTAATATATTCTTTCATAATTTAGTGGTTTGGTGAATATATCAACAATATGATATTTAGTTCCAATAAATTCCAAAGTGATATCACCTTTTTGATAATGATCTCTCAAAAAGTGATGTCTTGCATCAATTTGTTTCTTCCTAGAGGGTAAAACGAGATTTTTGAGATGTTAATTGCACTTGTATTGTCAAAATTTATTGGTATTATTCCTAAATTATTATCCATAATCTAGTGATATGTGTTTCATCAAAAATATTTGTGGACAACAACTACCAGTAACTATGTATTCAACTTCTACAGTAGATAATGCAACAATGTTTTGTTTCTCACTACACCATGATACTAGTGACTTTCCTAAAATGTGACATGTTCCATAGGTTATTTTTCTATCTAACATACAACTAGTAAAGTCAGCATCAAAATAACTCACTAACTCAAATTATTGTCCTCTAGGATAGAACAGCCCCAGATTGGGTGTATGCTAGAGGTATTTGAAAATTCTCTTAACAACATTTAAATGATATTCTGTAGGATTTTCTTGAAAATGGTCACACATACACACACTAAACATAATGTCGGGTCAGCTAGCAGTTAAGTAGAGTAAGCTTATAATCATTCCTCTTTATGTTGTTTGATCAACAGATTTTCCATCTTCATCAAGATCCAACTTACAATAAGTAATCATTTGAGTCTCACTAATTTTAGTGTTATCCAATATAAAATGTTTAAGAATATATCTATTATATTTACTTTGATTTAAAATAATACCATCATTATTTTGAAAGATTTTAAATCCAAGAAAGAATCTGACTTCACCCATTAAACTTGTTTCAAATCTGTTTTGCATCATTTTAGAAAATTTAATACATAAAGAAATTTTTTAAGATCCAAATATAATTCCATATATATAGATTTGAACTACTAAAACATCATTGAAAATTAATTTTATAAAATGGGTAGGATCATCTGTTCCTTTGGTAAAACCTTTGAAAATAATAAAAATACTTAATATATCATACCAAGATCTTGGTGCTAGTTTTAAACCGTATAAATATTTTTATAATTTAAAAACATTGTTTTGAAAATATGGGTTTTTAAAACTAGGGGGTTTCTCAAAAAATACATCCTCATCTATATACCCATTTAAAAATAAACTTTTGATATCCATTTGATATAGTTGAAATTTAGATATACAGTATAAGTAGGAAGAATTCTAATGGCTTAAAGTCTAGCTTCAGGTGGAATGTTCTCTTCATAGTCAAATCCTTCTTATTGACTATAGCCTTGTGCAACTAGTATAACCTTGTTTCAAACTATATTACCAGCTTCATATACCTTTTTTCTAAACACCCATTTCGTGCCTATGGTGAATGTGTCTTTGGTTATTTCAACAAGTTTCCAAACTTTGTTCCTTTCAAACATATTAAGTTATTCTTGCATAGACATCATCAAAAATTCATCTTTCATATAATCATTAAGGTTTTTAGGTTCAAGTTGTGACAAGAAGAATTTATGTTCAATCTGATTTCTAGGAGAAGCTCTAGTTTGAGTTTCTTTGTCTAAGTCTCTTATAATAAAATCTAAAGGGTGGTTCTTAAGAGTTCTAATAGCTATAAAAAAAGAAGGAATGGTGATTTCAGGTTCATCAATAGGTTCAAGTTCGTTGTGACCTAAATGTAAAGAATTTACAGAATATTAAGTTTTCACAGATTCTATTACAGGATGGTTATGGGATTTTGAATTATTGTCCAAATTTGATACATCATACTCTAGGTTCTCTAGAGTGGTCTTAGGATCATATGGATCTGTTTCTTCAAATTTTACATGGAAATATTCTTCCACACATTTAGTTCTTTTATTAAACAAAATATAGTCTTTACTAGAAATTGAATATTCTAGAAATATTACTTCATCACTCTTGGATGATAATTTTTCAAGATTTTCCTTAGTATTAAGGATATAGACTTTTCAACCAAATACTTTGAAGTAGCTAACTTTGGGTTTTCTATTATTCCACAAATCAAATGGAGTTCTTTTAAGGATATGTCAAATCAAAACTCTATTGATAATATAACATGTTGTATTTACAGCTTCATCCCAAAAGTTAATAGGTAAGTCATATTCACTACGAATGGTATTAGCAATCTCTTACATAGTTCTATTTCTTCTTTCAACGACCCCATTTTGTTGAGGTGTTATAGGGGTATTGAAATTATGAATATATCCATTTTGAGCAAAAAGATTCAAACTCAAGATTTTAAAACTCAATTCTATGATCCGTTCTTTAGGATTTAATTTAAGTCCACTAAAATTTTCTATAGTTTTGGCATATTTGATAAAATGAGAGCAGTATTCACTTTTGTGAGCCAAAAAGTCCAATTATATCAAGAAAATTCATCTATAAGAACATAAACATAGTGCTTCCCATTTAAACTAGAAACTCTAGATGGGCCAAACAAATCCATGTGATCTAATTAAATAGGTTGAGAAGTTGACACTTCTTTTTTTGGTTTGAATGGCATTTTTTTGTTTCTTTCCTCTTTGAAAAGGATTACAAACTCTATCATTTTGAAACTCAATTTGGGTAGGTCTTTGACTGTGGTTTTTCTAGTTAACTTTCAACATGAATCATTTTGAGAAGCTAAATAATTCAAGTTAATAGAATATACATTTTCATTTCATAATGCTGAAAACACTAATTCATTTTTTATAATTAAAAACTTTACAAGAATCATTTTAAAATTTGACATGAAATCCATCATCACATAATTGTGATATAATACGAAGATTATATTTCAATCCATAAAAAAGTGCTTTAAAAATCAAAACTGAGTTATAGTTACCGATTTGGCCAAGGCCAATAATCCTTCCTTTGGAATTTTCACCAAAGTTGACATGTTATCCATCAATTTTAATTAAATTCTTGAAGCAAGAATAGTCTCCTTAAATATGTCTTAAAAATCCACTGTCCAATTACCATAAGCTTTTACAGGAACTCTTTAAGCAGATTTCCTATAAAATTTTCAGATAAAAACAGATTTTGGTACCCATACTTATTTAGGTATTGTAATATTATTGACTAGTGCCTTAGGAACCCATATCAGCTTTATATGTTTCCTATAAGTATTATGTAAAGTATTTGAAAAATAAACTCTATTTGGCCCAGAAAATCTTTAAATAGTAGAGAATGTGTTGTAACTTGAACTAGTTGATTGTTTTCTAGAACCGGGAGTAAGGCTATGTGTGCTAGATTTAGAAACAAAATTAGTTCTTCCAAAATTTCTTTTACCGGGTTGATAGCTAATGCCAGTGGTATATTTAGGAGAAACCTGTTTACCTAGAATTTGTACCAACGTTTCTTTACCATTATTAAACCTTTCAAGATCATTTTTTAATTACTCATTAGATAGTTTTAGTTCATTTTTCTCTCTAAGTAATTGATCATTTTTCTCCCTTTCTATAGTGAGTTATGTTTTAACAGTTGAGGTGAGAGTATTTTGTTTCTTTAAAGAATTGTATTTATATTTTAGTTCATTGCATATATCTTCAATCATATTAAAATACTCAAACATTTCTTTATTATTCATATTTTCATAGTCACTCTCATCTCCAGAAAAATAATAAGTATGTACAGGAGATTCTAGTTTATCCCAAGATGTTTTTATTATAAAACACATATTGGGTTTGTTAGTATGTTCATCATGTAAAGATTCTGAGTCACCTGAACTGTCCTCAAAAGCACTCCATTTTTCGTTCATTTCCTTTTTATACTTTATATCTTTGTCTTAAAATCTCTTTTTATACATGATCTTGGGATAGTCATCCTTGATATGTCATTTCCATTTACATTCATTGTAGACAATCTTATCAGACTTGTCACTTCTTTTCCAATCTTTCTTCCAACTTCATTTTTGATCGTATATTCCCTTGAAATTTGGGTTTTTGAAAAATTTCTTGTTTTTATAAAATGTCTTAAAACTTATGGATAATTGATCCATCACCTCATCACTATCAGGTAATGATTGTTCACTGCTGGAACTTTCTACAGAAGCTTCCACTTTCCCTTTTTCTTTGTGTTTAGAAGTGGTGGTCTTGAACGCAACTGATTTTCTTTGGGGTTCATCCTCCTCTTCCTTATTGACTTTCAAATCCTCTTCATACGTCATTAGTTTTATAATGAGTTATCTTATAGGTAGATTTCTGATATCGCATGACTCTCTAATAGAGACAGAGGGTTCTATCCATCTTTTAGGTAGACATCTAAGAATCCTATTGATTTGTTCATTAGGAGTGACTTCTCTTCTAAGAGAAATTATTGTGTTGAAAATTTCGTTTAACCTAAGTTAAATGTCAGAAATAGGCTCATATAGTTTAATTTTTAATTTATAATATTTAATAGTATAAGTATTATGTCTCATTTCATTCACACTAGAAGTTCCTTCATGTGAAATAGACAAGGTATCCCAAATTTCAGGGGTAGTTTTATATGATGAGATCCTATTAAATTCCTCATCTCCTAATGAGTAGTATAAAGAATTCATAGATTTTTAATTGTTATTGTAGGTAGTTTTTGTAAGTTCATCCCAAGTTATTTTATTGGTAGCAGAATCCTTATATTCATCTATAATTGAAGACCAGATTTTAAAGTTCATACTTTCTAAATTAATTTCCATTTTAATTTTCCATTGAGCATAATTGGTTCTATTAAAGAATGGTGGTCTTTTTGTTTTAGCACCTTCCAATCTAATATCTATAATACAAAAATACTTTAAAGTGCTATAAATTTAGAATTAATAGAAATTTACAGATAATTAAAGTATAACTACAATCACAGTTGAATAGGGTCAAAAATAGTCTTTAGAAACAATCCTTTGATACCAAATGTTGGTCAGAGTAGAGTACTCAAGATGGGGTGAATTGGGTATCTATTAAAAAATTTTGTTTAAAAAGTATTCTTAAAAAGGTTCCCTAATAAATTTAAATACAGCCCAGTCAATCATGATTATACGGTTATGAATGTTTGACTGTTTAAATAACTTCTTATAAGATTGATTAATTCTCATTAATCATAATAGTAGTTATTAACATTACTTTTGAAGATATTCTAATAAGTCAAAAAAATTATAACTTCTTTCCAAGATTAAAAATAAAAGTAAATTTAGTGATTTATGAATTAAATATTAAAAGAGAGAAAACTAAAGTAAACAACACAACATATATGAAATAAGTGGTTCGGTCTCAAGCTGAGACCTCATACACTACACTTGGTGATCACATAACACCAAGAAGTTTATATAAATAAACTTTATCCACACCCTATATCGGGGTTAACAACAGAACACAAGACTCTCTAGGTCACACGACCTCTTCCATAGTTATTCGTGGGTATGAACTAAGAAGTCACACAGGGAATTCCCCCACACTTATTTGTGGGAATACAGAAGTGTAAAAAGACGTAAGAGAAGTATTTCTTGTATCTTTTAGTTTGATGAAAAAGATAGTGCATGTTTAATAAATAAATAAACACTACATGAAAGATAAAAATAATAAATAATAGAACAAAGATGAAGAGATAAGGTTAGAAGTGCTCTGAGTATTACTCTATGCAGCTCTGGACTTATGGGATGAAGCAGATGCAGACAATGAGTCCTCTTATAGAAAATAGATTATTGTAAGTCAGCTAGATCTGACTCGTGTTCTTCGTGGAGTTGATAGTGTGTAAATGTTCTTGAATCTGGTATTCGAGTATTCTTCATGTGTTCTTCAACAGTGTCGGGTTGCATGAAAGTTCATGCTTCTTCTTTATCACAAACTCACTTGTTTTTCTGTTACACTATCGTCACTACAATCACCATGATCATCACCTTTTCTTCTGGAGATGTTGTTCTTTTAATTCTTGGAATGCATGTGTTGGAGCCAACATGATGTATTTATTCTACACCTCATACCTCATACTGTCAGGTGACATGTATATAAAGAAACATTAATTATGTTAGTGAATTTAAAAGATTTAAATTTGACCATTTAAAATTAAATTGAAAAATGAAAAAACAGATTAATAAACAGTGTCACATTCTGTCTAAAAATGTTGTATTCATGAAACTGTATCTTTATAAAATGGTTTTGTAAACGATGTCTTCATGAAACGATATCTCTTTAAAACGGTGTTGTAAACAATGTCTTTATGAATTGGTGTCTGGATGGTTACAATGTCTGGATAGTCATGATGTCCGGATGGTCACGGTGTCTACATGGTCAGGGTGTATGGATGGCCATAGTGTCTGGATGGTTACGATGTCTGGATGGTCATGGTGTCTGGATGGTCACGGTGTTTGGATGGTCACGAGGTCTGGATGGTCACAGTGTCTGGATGGTCACGATGTCTGGATGGTCACGATGTTTGTATGGTCACAGTTTATGGATGGTCATGGTGTCTAGATGGTCATGGTGTACGGATGGTCACACTGTCAGGATGGTCATGGAGTCTTGATGGTTACAGTGTGTGGATGGTCATAGTGTCTGGATGATCATAATTTTAGGATGGTCATGGAGTCTGGATCATTTTCTAGAAAAAGACAACCAGTGGCAGACTCACGGCTTCTCTAACTTAGTCAAATCTCTATATATAGACTTAAACACTGATATTGATATAAGGAATTAAACTTAATCATTCATAAGAGAAAATAGTTTTCAATAATTATTTAAGGCATAAAGAAACTAATCATTTGTACACATGATTTTAGATAGATTAAACAGAATTAACAAGATTTCCAAAATGTATATGATTTGTTATTATTAAAACATGATTAACACATGAGGATTCCAACAATATATTATACCTTTTAGAGTATCCTATCACTCATTTGTTAACAATATCTCATTATCACTATTGTTTTAGGTGTTAATTGTCATTTTTTTCTCATTCATGTTTTATCATGAAATTTCCGAATATCAAAAATATGATACCATTTCATAATATATGGAATGATATTAATGTGATAAATATAACTTTTTTTAGTATATACATCTTTATAATCATTACTAAAATTTTAACCTGGAGAATGAATCACATCACTTCATGGAGACGGTAAGCCATATAAACGCATGAGTGACATTATCATTTCTTAAGGGGGTGAAAGGGTAGGTAATTGGTTTGTATATTAATTTTTTATAATAAATATAATTTATATATATCACATATATATAAAATATATTAATTAAATTTATGCTTTATTCTCTTTCATGTAAATCATTAGTGAAAAATAAATCTCATTGCTTCAAAAGGAGGTAGTCTATCTTACACATGAACAACATTATAATTTATTAAATGGATTCTAAGGTAAGAAGGTATATGATATATTTAATTTATATAATTTTTAATTTTTAAATAATATTATATATAAACATCACATAAATATTTGTTACCTTACATGTAAAATGTAAGTGAAAAATGAATGAGATTGCTTCACGGGGAGGTAGTCTGCAGCACACAAAAGCGACATTATTGTGTTATATAAGGAATGTAAAGTAAGAAGTTATAAGTGATATTATAATTCAATAGGTATAATTATATTTTAAATATTATATATAAATATCAAATACAACCGTATATACAACAGTGAGAAGATTTCATAGAAAATTAATTACGTTTTCTCGTGAGGCGGTTGTCCAACATATAGAAGATGAACTAATTCATTTCCCATTTGAGGGAGGAGGATATAGTTGTTGTTCTTAACCTTACAAAAAATATAATTATATTTAATATGATGATGATATTATATAATCATGGTTTAATAATATTTTACGGAGGTGGAGGAATAAATTACATAAAATGCTCGATTAAGGACGTAACCTCTTCTTGAGACAACTTCTTTTGGTTTGAACAAAAAGTCTTCCTAGGATATATTTATGAAAAAAGTCTTATGGGAAAAGGATAGGTAATTATGGAAATTATTTTTATAGATTTTTTCAGAAAAAAAAAGATATTTTATGTCTGTAAAAGAGATGAGAGGGGTGGACTTTTATTATTGGGGGAGAGTACACACATGGTATTTTTGAAAAAGAAAGAATTAAATCTATATTTTTACCATGATAAAAGGATAAAAAATGGATAATTTTATAAAATTATAAGTTATATGGTCTAAATATTACCTTAAAATAGTATTTTGACAATTTATTGTTCATTTTTAATCCTTATATTATAACTTTAACCATCGATAAAGATGTTTTTTCCTTCACCGTGGTAAACAATTTTTAATGTTTCACCATTAATTATGGTCAAAAAATGAATTTTGCTTATTATAAAATATAAATTGTGATTATTATGAATATATAATCCATTTTTACAAATTAAACTTATATAATTGGAAATATTTAATTTAAAATAAAACTCATAGTTGTGTCAAGAAATTGTTTTTCAAAATAAAAATATTCAAACGTTTAAAAAAATTTATAAGAAAATTCAATATTAAATTGATTCCAATAAACTAGTTTGGATTAAAAAATAAATAATTTAACTATTATTACTTTAAAAATTAAATTAAAACAAAATGGGTCTTCAATATTGTTTAAATTAAAGGGTAGCTTTTAATAAAAATTAGTGTTTTCACTATTCATCATGAAATGAAACTTTTCAGAAGAAATACAAAAAACTCACCCAAAGATAATTTTTATTTGATTATTTAAAATATTAATTTAATATTTTAAAATAAATTTTTTAAAATGGTTACAAACAATTTTAAATTATTAATGTAAATCAGGGTTAAACCGCCTTTTAGAAAAATACATTCCTTTAGAAAACATTTCTTTTTCTTATAATTGATTATTATTTTATATCCAATCAATAGATAATAATTGAATTTATTTTATCAATGTGTAAAAAATATAATTTTAATAATTTAGTTAGTCATATTCATACCAATAAATTTAATAGATAGGGTATTATTGTTCATTTAGATTTCAGGCTGCCTATTCTAAAAACTATCAAAGAGATTGAATTTATTTAAAAAGAAATATATTATGAAGTATGAGGGTGGTAAATTATCTTATAATATTTTTATTGGATGTCATATATGATATCAAACATTATATTCCTATTTTAAAATCTCTGTGTGTTAAAAAAAATAGAAGATTTTCCTTTTAGAATGTAAATAAGTTTCAGGGATAGAAGAACATAATGTTTTCTCATCTACTATCACTAGGTCTTGGGTTCTGTAATGTTGTAACTATGGGGTTTCCACCCCTAAAGATATATTATTATACAATATTTATATAAATAATGAATTTGGGATTATTGGAAGGCTATGAATTCTATGTAATATTATTTATCTAATAATGTATACACAAAAGTAATGTGGTTCATGATTACTAATGAAATGTTAGAAAAACATAAAAATATAAATGAGTTGAATGTAAAGATCAAGGAAGCCCAAAATATCTAGAGGGGAAAGTTAGAGATATCAGGATGGATGATGATGAGAATGTTGATGACTATTTCACCAGGGTAAATGAAATAGTTTTTATATTAGAGATATTGGAGACAAGATGTAATATTTTATACTTATTAATAAATTAATAAGAAACCTTCTAGATAGATTTGATTTAATGGTTTCATCAATTGAAGATAAGGAATATCTTTCCCTTGATGAGTTATAGAACACTCTTAATAACTATGAGACTAAAAAATCTATAATTTTTTAGAATATTTCTAAGAAATATATGGTCTTCAAATCCATCAAAAATTTAAAAATTAATTTGGAAGTTGAATCTTAATGTGATTTAGAGTAATATTATTAATGTAATGAAAAACAAAAAAGGTGATGGATTTTATTTTTAAAAATTTTAAAAAGGTAAAGGAAAATACAAGAGAAAACTCTCACTTAAATTTTTCAAGTGTGGAAAAATTTGAAATTCTACAGCTTATTTATCCAGTAAAAATAAAATTGTAGAATATAAAGATGATGATAAGGAAGAGAAATCTCAAATAATTTAAAATGTAATATCCTCAATATAATACATAAAATCTGATGAAGGGAGAAGAATAATGAAAAAAATAAGAAGAGTTACTTGATAAAATAAGAAGATGATTGATCATATTCAAGAAGTGATATTTAATATGATTATACTATAAATTTTTTCACCTTCATGGAACATATTGTTGGGAAAGTATATTTCTCAATAAGTAAAGAAGAATAAGGAGAAGATAATTATATGGAGAATATGCTAAGGATTTAGTTTGAGGTGTGTCTTGAGAGACACACTAAACTCAAGAAGGAAGAAAAATCTCTTAAAAATAATTTTAAGAAGATTAAGAAATATAAAGATTAGTTTAACACTAGATAAAATGATCACATTGAAGAGATCAATATTTTTAAAGTGAAAGTGGTTGAGCAAGAAATAATCTAAAAGTATTTTGAGAAAAATATTGCTGTTAGAGAAGGTGAAATAAATTTAACTTGAGTCAAGGTGTCCTGTGGCTGAGAAGGATATTCAGAAAATAAAATAGGTCTATGTAATGGTTTTGGAAGTGAGTTTCAAATCATATAAATCTATTGATAATTTTTATACTCATATTTAAGTAAAATGTACACTTATTACATTTGTTAATTTCAAATCTGTTCTATCTTAAAATGTAGGTTGTTTGTGCCAAAATAAGAAATCATAGTTTGAGAAAACTTCTTAGAAGATTAAATTTACAAAAAAAGAAATAGATATTAGTTAGAAGAAGGTAATTTTGTAAATCCCGGGAAGGGGAAGGGTGAAGATATATAGATACAATAAGAGTAATATTAAAAATATACTCAATATTTTTATAGAAAATAATTATTTAATGGGTACTGTTTGTATTGTGGTGTATTTAGATATAAATCATGTTTTTATGGTATTATATGACTCTCACATGGAAATAGATAATGACTTAATTAAGGGAGTGATACTCAAAATAAAAAATTTAAAAACCTTTGAGGAAACAATTTTTAAATGAAGCACCATATATGGTTCCTATTTTGAACAAGTTTGATTGTCTTGAAGAGATTTCTACAAGATGTCAATATTTAAGGTCACTATGTAGAATGATTCTTGAATATGATTACGAGTAAATGAAAACATATTTTTGATGGAGTGAGTGTTTAAAATAAAACCAGGGTTTAGAAGTCACTCTTTATTAAGGATTCTCTCAAATAATACATGGATTCCTAATAGTGTTTTCTAATCACACATGATAGTAGAAACCAGGGTGGTGAAAAATATTATAGATCATGAAAGTGGTATAGTAAATTTTTTGAACATGATCTATTTGATAATTAATGGTATTATAATAGCTAAAATTAAATCCCAAAAACTAAAATCAAGATATATTTTATTTTTTGACAAGCTAAAACAAATTTTTTTTAGTGTGATTCAAATGTGTGATAATGACGATAAGATTATTTTTAGAGGAAACAAATTCCTCAATAATGGGATAAAATATAGAAATCATATCACCATAAGAGAGAAGGTTGTTTGAAATCTCTTCTACATTGGAGAATCAAAATTTTCATATTATCGGAGTAAAAAAGTTGAGAATAAACTATGGAATAAATGGTTGGTCAAATTTATAGAAATATTTGAGAAATATTTATTAGGGATATGTGTTTAGAGGATTACCTCATCTTATAAGGGGATGTTAAATAATTTACGAGAAACTAAAAAAAGGTAAAAATCACTCAATGCTCACATAAAATGTCAGGAATCCAATCCCCTAAGCCTCTTGAGTTGATAAATTCAATTTTAGTGGACCCATGAGAAAAAAATTCACTAAAGGAGGCATTTATTTTATCAAATATACTGATTAATTTACCAAAATTACCAATGTGTTGTTTATAAAACACAAGTAATAATTAGTGGACATGTTTAAGATTTTAATAAGAATAATAAAAGAAGAGTTCTGAATGTGCATCAAGATATTTATTTATGTCAATAAGAAAAAATTAACAAGTTTCTAATTTAGATATTATCTTGTAAAACATGGTAAAAAGCATTAGTATAACATTCAATGTACAACCCCAACAAAATGGTGTATCTAATAGGAAAATAGGAGTTTTAGGTATATGGTGAGATCTATGTGGGTAGAACATAACCTCTAAAATTTTATTAGAAGGAATATATTTTAATATTTTTCTATATTAAAAATATTTTTCTATTGAGACTAAACTGCAATATAACTTCCTATGAGATGTGGTATGAGGGGAATCCCTCTTTAGAGTACTTTAGGGAGTTTGGCAGTCCTTTTCTTGTAAAGATTAAAAATTAAAAGATGAGTCTATTTGATGAAAATGTCATTGAGGGTTTCTTTTTTAGGATACTTATTAAGTGGAAAGGGGTACATATGTAGGAACAAAAGGATTTAAAAATTTGTTGACTATTATTATGTGACAATTGTTTAAAATTATCTGAAAATTCTTATTACACAAATAACACATTTTGAAGATATGACTAAAAAAATTAGCAGGTTTCTAAAAACGATAGTGTTTTGTAGCCTTGAAATGAAATATAGTATGCTAAAATTGAAATATAAAAAACTAGTGATGAAAATGAGGATGTTGAGAATGGAAAACCAAAGTATCAAAAGCTGAAGAATATTGTATAGGCAAATAATATCATTGTAAGTTAGTATGAATCTATTAAGACAAGAATAAGGATGAGATGTAAAAACTAAATGGTTATAATATCTCAAAAAGAACCATAGTTAGTGGATGAAGATATCAAGCATGATGATTTTATTGGATACATGAATGAGGAGATGGAACAAATAGAAAATAATTCCAATTGGGACATTATTCCTAGGAAAAATAAAAGAAATGTTATTTGAACTTAGGGGGTATTTGGGAATAAATTAAATGATAAATGATAAGTCGTGAGTAAAAGGGAAATACATGTTTTCAAGGGACACTCACAAGTTAAAGGTGTTTATTTTTAAGAGTCATTTTCACTAGTAATAGGGTAAAGGATATCAGAATATTCATATACATATTAGCTCATATGAAAAAAAAATTACTAGAAGGATATAAAAGTTTACATTTTAAATTTTGATATATAAGAAGAGGCATATATTGAGAATCTTAAAGGTTTTATTTTTGAAAATTAGGGTTTTTAATGATGTAAAATTAAGAAGGGGTTATATAGGTTAAATTAGTCCCCAAGTGCCTTGTATTTTTCACATGAGCCTCAGCCTAGTTGGTGAGGACTCCTTATGTGCATCCAAGAGACCCAGGATCAAATCCAGGTGGGGGATAATTTCTGGGTACTGTAGTAGACTGTAGCAAGTACTGTAGTAGGTACTGTAGTAGTACTGTAGCATGTACTATAGCGGGAACTGTGCAGAACTGTAGCGGGAACTATAGCAGGCACTGTTTGGCACTGTAGCAGCCGGGAATATGCCCCAATTTGGGCCTTCGGGTCACCCAGGCCTTCAGGTCAGTAAGGCCTTCGGGCCATCTCAAGGCCTTTGGGCCACCTTAAAGTACAGATAAAAACCAGACAACCTACAAGGATCAATCTTTAGAAGGAGGAGGAGTAAGGAGCTTTCACCATAGTAGAAGCTAAACAGATTGCAAGAATAAGAGGGTATGGTACCTACCATCAGGACAAGACTGTGGATGCACGGGAAAGCCTACCCGAACAGCCATGCGAAGGTAGAGAGCTGATTTCACGATGAAGATGCTGGGGAGGAGCAGTTCCAAGTAGTTAGTATGGGTTGTATGTAATGTTTGAATCCTACGGGCAATGAATTCCTCTATGGCCTATGGGTCATGTAATGCTTACACCTACGGGCCTTGTAAGGGTTCCATCTCACCCCTTGAAAGGTGGATTATAAAAAATCAATAAAAAATGAAGGAATGAAGTGCCTTGTATTTTTAATCTAGACAACTTATTTAGAGAGGTGAAATAATATAAAGGAAAAGGGGATAACAACCTATACATAAATAAGACGAATGCATGTACACTCACTGTAATTGTATATATTTATGAAATTATGTTTATAGGTGAACAAGAGTGTGCATTCAAGGAACATTCTAAAAAATGATGAACCAATTTGAGATTTCCATTATAGGTGGGTTGAGATAATTCTTTAGTTTATAAGTGATAAAAGAATAAAATTAGGTTTTCCTATCCTAATAGTAGCATGAAAATAATTTTTGAAGAATTTTGGGTTGGTGAACTCAAAACAAATGTCTTCACCAATTATAGTGGGAATAAAATTATCAAAGGATACTAATGATGAAAGTGGAAATAAAAATAGTTCAAAAAACTTATTCGAATATTGTTATACCTCACTCTATCTATATCATATAATTTCTATATTGTGATTTTTTTGATATATATTAGAGTAATCCAATGTAATAACACCTTATGGTTGAAAAATGATTCCTCAAATAAATATATTGGATTGTCAGTTATGGGATTCTATACAAGAATAAAATAAACCCAAATATATTTGAATTTACTAATACAAACTAGGAAAGATATTGTGATGATATAAGGTCCACCTCAGGTCGAATTTTCTTCTTGGGACATATCTATGTTAGTTAGAATTTTAATAAGATGATGAAGTGTCTAGTGAATTTTATTTATTGTCAATAAGTGTTTAAAAGAATATTTAAATATGTTTTGGGGTTTTTGAATGGGATTATTGTGGAACTATTCTTAAGTACATAAAATACATGTGTTTTAAGACAATTTATATA
Source organism: Viscum album (assembly GCA_963277665.1). Classification (NCBI taxonomy): domain Eukaryota; kingdom Viridiplantae; phylum Streptophyta; class Magnoliopsida; order Santalales; family Viscaceae; genus Viscum; species Viscum album. Next base: position 309,542,450 of record OY728166.1, read on the forward strand.
ACCATTTGACTTTCGGAAATTAAATTTGGGTAATATTTTCATAGTCTTAATGATTGGGCCAACGATTAGTATATCTTTGATAAAAAATATGACCTACCCCACTATCTAGACCAGGAGGATTTCAGACAATAATTTGGGGAATCAAATACATAACAAGGAAGTGTGGGTGGAATGGGTTTTCATAGAAGGAGAATGGGAGGAGTGTGGTGCCACCATGTAGGTCAGGAGAGTGGAGGATCAAAAGATCGACATGGGGAAGTGTTGGGGCATCATAGGAAAATTCTGTGAGTATTTTTGAGAAGATTAATATGTCGATTGTATTATAAGGGTTCACTTAATAGATTTGTAAAGAATGTGAGTTCCATAAATCCATCCAAATGGAAACAATATTATTATGTTTTTCCTTGCTGGTTTGTAAGAAAGAGAAGATGTGCTACACATGCATGCTTGCATGAATGCGTGAAGTAAACACACTTGCACGATGGCTATGTGAATCATGTGTGAAGGGGTTTTATGAGAATCACTTGAACTTGAGTTCTTGATAAAGAGCATTATTTGTGAAGATTCGGTTAGTTATCATAATATTCTTTCATAAATAAATAGTGAAGAGGAGGTTCCATTTCCACATAAGGATTGTAGAGTGTGTGAGCATTCCTTTTACACGAATACATGTTGAGAAGGTTGTGTACTCACCTAATGAAGAATACATAGTGTGTGCATAAATTTGAGTACTATCATGAAAACATGAATACATTATCACTCAAAGAAAACCTGAAGGTCGTGGAAGTATATATGTGGTTTCATAATTCAACATTTTCATGCACATATTATAACATAGGCAATGTAAAGTGAGGAGTTTAAACATTTTCATATTTTCATAAGATAATGAAAGCCATGAATTTTTTTATACATGCATGATGATTTATAATTCACATGAAATATACATTTCATATATTTAGTGAGAATTTATTTTTTAGACTGAATACAGAATGTTATTTCAGAAAACATTAATATATGAGTTTTCAGTGTTCAATGATGTCGAGTATTCAGTGGAAGAAATAATTATTTCCTGAGTAGTGTTTCAATGAGGTAGCTGATTATATATAGTGACAAGATATTATTTGAGAAATATCGACTTTAGTGTAAAGGTTATTGAATTATAAATGTGCTATTTTGATCTAGAAATCACAGGGATGAGGATGTTATATTGATTTTTCTACAGTAGATCAATCCATATCAAGTTAAATCCTTTTTCTAGGGGGTCTAACTAGTTGCTGATGATTGTGATTGGGGGATCTAACCAATCACGGTGATGTAGGTTTAGTTGGGGGGGGGCTAACCAATTGTTCAATCCTGATTGAAATATGGGGTATAACCTATTATTAATTGGGGGTATAACCAATTACTATTGTAATTACCTTATAATATAGTGAAGAATACATGTTGGGGTGTCTAATCCACATAGAAAGGAGTATGTATTTATACTGAACCTTGTAACTCCTTGTGTGCTATGTTTTATTTTATATTAATGCTTGTAGGTTGAAGTTGAGGATTGAAGATGAGGGATTGAGACTTTAATCAGTCCCAATGGTTGAATCAAAATTATTATTTTTTAAAATAGTGTACTACTGACTAACCCCCCACCCCCACCCTTAGGGGGACCTAACCGATCCTTGTACACTAAAAAATAATTTAGTGACATTAATCACCATAAAGGATGTTTATGTGGAAGTTAATAATGTTTTAACCATGAATATTTGGATGAAGGAGAGGTAAAATGATTTGTGATAAAAGATTGAAGGACCTATTAAGAACTCTTGTGATAATCAAAGTGGTATATATCTCTCTAAAAATTTAGTTCAACACACAATATCTAAGAACACTAAAATTAAGTTTCACTTCATAAAAGTTAATTTTTAAAATGGTGATATATAGTTAGAATTTATTTGTATCATAGAAAAACCTAATGATATTTTTACCAAGAATATGCCAATAAAAAGAGGGTTGAGATTCTCAAGAGAGGCACATGAGTCTCAGTCCAGTTGGTGAGGACTCGGAAGGTGCATCCAAGAGACCCAAGATCAAATCTGGGTGGAGGAGGATTTTCAGGGGCACTGTAGCAGCACTGTAGCAGGTACTGTAGTAGGTACTTTTGCCAGAACTATAGCAGGAATTGTTTGGTACTGTAACAGCCGAAAATATTCATCCATTTGGACCTTTGCACCACTGGTTTGGTCCTCGTGTCCTGTAAGTCTTTCAGTCCACCCAAGGCCTTTGGGCCAGTTGATTATCAATGCCTTTGGACCACCTTAAGGACTTAGGGCCACCCCTGGGCCTTCGGGCCACATGAAATGTATATGTACCAGTGAGACTACAAGGGACAAGGCTTAAGAGGAGGATTTAGGGCATGCACATCCACTACAGAAGAGCTGACCAAAATTGGAAGAATGAGAGGGTATGGATTTTCCATCGGTACAAGGCCTGTGCAACTTTGCATTGGACAACTAGCTGACCAGACCTGTAAAGGTGGAGTGTTGATATCATGACATATGCTGCGGAGGAGCAGTTCCAAGTTGTCTTGTCTGGGTGATTCCTTCTAATACCTACGGGTCATGTAATTGTCTCTAAGCCCTTGGGAATTGTAAGGGTTCCACCTCACCCCTTGAAAGGTGGATTATTAAAAAAATAATAAAAAATGAAGGCCTTCGGGCCATTCCGACTGATTCGAAAGAGAGTATAAATGTTTATACCTTTCCTCTTTCTTGAGGTAAAATGGGACATACCCCCACTATTATTTGGATGTTTTTTCATAGGCTGATAAGTTATGGAAGTCTATATCTTATCTGTTTTGAATCTAGATTTAGAGTTATCATAAATTGGTGGATCAAATTGAAAATTGGATGATTTAATTTAGGTAGATATCATTATTATTACTTGTTTGAAACTTATTTTCACTGAGGGATGGATGTCTCTCAAAAAGATTACATAATCTTATGGCATGGGGTCAAAACACATATTCTCTGAGATATTTTCTGATTGAATGTATTTTGAGTTTTAATGCCCACCCTCATTCCAAAATCATTGAGTTGTGCCCAGACAAGAGAAGTATCTACTTAACCTCAGATGTGCCTCCCCATGCACCAGAGGCTAATGAACAATAGTGGGGTCCCGGGGTGTTATTAGGGGGGGACTATACGCCTGTATTGGAGTAGTAATAATAGTACTAAAAAACTAATCATTATCCATCATATATAAATAGATTATATTGAAGTAATTAAACTTCAATGTAGTACATGATGTAAATGAGGGGTTATAAAATCACATAAAATCATGGTCCTTCTAGCATAAAATGTATAATCACCCACTGGGATGATAAAAATACCCTAAATGAAACAAATAAAGTGAATATACATTATGATTTACTACCCTCCCAGATCCATTTCTCAATATTGATATAAAAATCCATCTAATTTATGAAACTTAATAATGCTACCATGGGATACTGAACAACGTAAACTTGTGATATGAGAACTCCTCTTGGGTACCCAAGTTCCATGGACATCCGAGTAGGGTACAAGTACAACTCAATAGGGAACCACAAATACATACTTGTATAAAACTTTAAATCAATGTACACACTTTTGGTATGATAATAATATATAGATACAATAAATATGAAGTTTAAATAAAATATCCACTATCAATATATGGGTTTTAAAATGATGATTAGAACTGACTGTCATGCCCAGGTTTTTAAGCTTACATTTATTCCAGTTCAAGTCAGGTCACAAGACATTTCTCTTGAGAATAGGGTGCTATGGATTTAACATTTTGAGGTATTATTTATATTTTATTTGGTCTGTCTTATCAATTTTGGTTTCCTTTGAGGTTTTGGAGAAAAATGGGTTTTTGGTTGGAAAGACTAGTTTCATAGTTTGTGCATGGTGAGAAGTAACTATTGTCACATAGAAGACATATTTTAAAGGTATTTTTCATTTAATTTACACCCTTTCTTTGTTTTGGGGGTTTCCCTAGGTTTTAGGGAGGAATAGACGAGTATTCATGAATTGGGCCAAACCATGAGCCCAATTCCAGATTAAAAAATAAATTTTGTATCTTTTATAACTATTTCATTTTTCAACATTTTTCATCCATTCAAATTCCTACCTGACCTCCCCTAACCTTTTAACCCCACCAAGGTAATTTGGATCTTTTAGAAATCCATAACCAGAGGTTATTTGGGTTTTTATCTAAGGGATTGGGCCTGCCAAAAATCCCAATTCCTGTTTTAAAAATAAAATTTGATTTTCTTATAACTTACTCAATATTTGGGATTTTTCGGAGATTTAAAGTCTCACCCAAGACCACTTAACCCAGACACGCGTCTGAACTCTCTCCAACCTCTTTGGAGCTCTGTAGAATCGCTATTTTGTGCCGATATTCATAGGGTTCCTCAAATCGCCCAGATTTAAAGAGGTAAAGTCTTTCTTTCATAACTCTCTCAATTATCAATATGTTTCCTCCATTCCAGTTCCTAAATGAGATAATACATCTTGTTCGAAAGTACCCTAAATTTTAGCTCTTTTAAATTTCAGATACTGTAGTTTTGGAGTGATTACTTCAAGATACTTCAATTAAATGAGCCCTTTTCTTTCCTCTTTCAAATTACTTTGGGTTTAACTCATTGTTATTAGGGTTTCTTCGGTTATAATTGAGTTTAATAATGCCCAGAAACTTGTATTTCGAACCTAGGGTTTAACTTTGGGATTTCTTGGCCAATTTGTGTGGTTTTAGGTTTGATCTAGTTCTCTCTTGGTGCGGCGGGGGTGCGATTTGATTTTCGCACGGAGATTCAAGGGGTTTTGTTAATTTGGTAGGTGATTCCATTGTGTGTGAAATTTTTGTGAATTAGCTTGTTGTTTTCATGGTAACTTAATGTTTATTTAACTTGAATGTTTCTGTAAAAATTGGTTTAGTCTCATTTATAATGCAAATGAATTTTAAGTTCCAATTTTTGGTGAAATTGAGGGTTTTTCATTCAAATCTTTTATTTGTTCATTTTGGGATGACCCATAACTGAATTTTTGGTTTCATTAAAGGGTTTTGAACTGAAATTTTGTTTTAATAACTTAAAAGTGTTATTATAGTGTGAAAGGTGGATATCTTAAAGAGATTTTGGTGAAAAAACAATGTGATGTTTTGAGAGGTTGTTTTATTGGAAATAAAATTATTTTATTGTGTGTTTTAAATGGTATAAAATGTGTGTAGATACTGTACAATTTGTTTGTGACCAGTAGTGATATTTTATATGAAAATGGATGTGTGTTGTTTTCTGAAATTGTTTGAGCACAAAAAGGGGAAGCCTGGGTACTTAGGTGGGGTGGATTTGTACTAGTACGGCTAGTGGATCGGATGGGTTTTGTCCCTGTTCCACTTAGCATCTGGATAACGACAACTCTAACTAAACTATTTGGATGATTATTTGGGACCAATAGGTTATGGGTATGTTCCCTACTAGTGTCTCATGCACGAGAATAGATTTTTCTATGGTTACTCTACACCGAGGTACGAGGTACATAGGGCCCGAGACAACCTAGTGCTTAGGGGTGTTCCCGATTTTGATGCTCATAGGATTTGTGGTATTTACCCTTGTTGTGGGTTGTTTTTGGCAGTACATTATAGTAGCTCACATGTCTATTTAATGTGCTAACATTCTGAAATTATCGGATTGAAAACTGTTTTCATTTGAAAGTTGCATTTCTTTGAATTTTAACACTGTTTTACCTTGTGTATTAAAATTGCTTGTTTTGTTCACATTGTAGTGAATGCTCTTTGGAATAATCTGGTGGTATCCTATTGGGATTAGGCTCACAACCTAATTACACCCCTTGGGTGTAGGTAGACCTGCTTATGCTTGAATCAGGTAAAGGGAAGGCTAAGGGTGATGGCGGTTCGAGATGTTAGTCCTCATCGTTGGGGCGGAGTTGCGGGGATGGATTGCGGGTGATGATCCCCTTGTCATGTGGAGTCCATGGGGATGTCTTTATGTTGTCATTATTTATTTTTAGACCACTTTTAGTGTCTTTAAACATATGTATTCTGATCTGGTTTTGTTAAGAATTGTGAGCATGAAAATTTCAGATTTTAATAATTTATGGTTTTTTTATGATTTATGCTTTCATACTCAGGTAAATCGTTCCCAAACCACATTTTTTTGATACCCGAGCACTTGTGCCAGCCCGTGGGGATAGGGAAAGCCCTTCAGGACTTACCACGGGACGGGTTTGGTGCCGTTAATGGTGGCGACCAGATCTAGTTCGTGAAAAAATGGTATCAGAGCAGGTTAATGTTTTTGGGTTATATTGTTATTTTGAGATGAGTCGGGATAGACAGGAGCTAGGACTGTCGGGGCTCGGGGTATTGGTTGTGAGTAGGGTTCCTGGCCCGCACCTCTCATGGAAGACCTTGAGTCACCAGAGGATGTTGGAATGTACTGATTGACTTCACTTCCAGGTGAGACGTGTGGGCTACAGACCACATGTGGACATCAGGAAGATGTGGAGTAGTTGTTTCTTTTATTACAAGAATGTGTTTAGTTTGTTTATATTTGATGTATTTGATTAAAATTTTCAGAATTGTGGTATTGACTATTGTTTTGTGACTGTTGCATTTTGTAGCAACATGCCTCCCCGGAAAGCTCCCACGCACCCACAGGAGGAAGCTGGAGAGAGTTCTCCCACGCCGATTGATCAGAGGCTCGTGGAGGCTGTTGTTCGGGCTATACAAGATTTGGGACAGGGACCAGCTCATGCTCTTATTCCTGTTAGGGCAGAGGAGATAGGTCTTAGAAAAGATAAAGCACAAGAGTTTCTGAAAAACAAGCCTCCTACCTTCCGAGGTAGCACAGAACCCCAGGAAGCAGAAGAATGGCTCGAGAAGATCGAGCGTATGTTTGAGTTCCTGGAAACACCCGAGGAGCTCGGGGTGAAGTGTGCCTCTTTCCTGTTGGAGGGTCCCAGTCGTAAATGGTGGAAGTCAGTGCTTCAGGCTGTGAAGAATGATCAGATGCGCTGGGGAGATTTCAAGGCTGTCTTCAATGAACAGTATTTCCCTGAGGTGTTGGCTTATGCCAGGTTTAGAGAGTTCATGGAACTTGTTCAGGGGAATCTATCTGTGATGGAGTATGCCAACTGTTTCGTTGAGTTGGTTCGGTATGCTCCAGAAATTGTCTCTAATGAGAAAGCGAAGGCCCATAGGTTTGAGAAAGGCTTGTGACCAGAGATATACTCCCAGGTGTTCTTGTTTTAGTTGAGGACCTATGATGAGGTTGTTGATCGGGCGTGCATGGTGGAGATTGATAGGAAAGGCAAGGCTGGTTTCTATGGTTCAGTATCAGCAGTGGGCAGTGGCAGCTCCTCAGAGAAGAAAAGGAAGATGGAGGATCATGTGAAGAAAGGAGGGGGCAGTTCAGGCCACTCTTCTAGGCAGTTTTCTTCTGCGGCTTCTGATGCGAGATCGGTCGTGTGCCACCAATGTGGGAGGCCTGGGCATATCCAAACAGCATGTCCTCTTCCTCCGAAGCCTTGTTACCAGTGTGGAGGTATAGGGCATTTTCAGCGCTTCTGCGGTGTGGCACGTCCAATCCCAAGTGGGGCAGGGTCAGTGGCTTCAAGAGGAGTGACAGAACAGTCCGAGCCGTCGAGGAATGGGGGATCTCGATTTGGTGGTCGTGGTGGTAGGGATGGATCATCTTCTGGGCAGATCCAGTTCAGGGAACAACCACAGACTAGAGGTCGTCCTTAGGCAGATAATAGACATCTCCATGCAGTGGATCAGTCACCAGCAGGATCAGAGGCGGGACCGTTGATAGTTCGAGGTACTGTTTTGATCGCATCTTCTATATCTACTGCTCTTTTTTATACTAGTGCCTCTATTTCATTCATTTCTGGACATTTTGTGGACATGCTGAATTTTCCAACTGAGTTGATGTCTTTTGCGATGGAGTTGGTGACACCATTGGGAAAGAAGAAGGAGCAGGGCCTCAGGTGCCCCTCGTGTTCACTTTCTATGTCAGGGGTCGAGATGGAGTGGGACCTCTTGGTCTTAGATATGGACCTTTTTGATGTCATACTCGGGATGGATTGGCTAGTACACTTCCAGGCACACATCGATTGCTACAGACGACGTGTGAGTTTCACAGCACCTGATGGGAGTCGTCAGGTTTTTCATGGAGAATGGGATCCACTATCAAGTCACACAGGGCCTCCACTCCCAGATTTGGGAAGTGTTATCTTCCAGTTATCTTCGCTTGTGCTAGAGGATGGTATTTCCCCTAAAGGTGCACTACCTCGTGTAGTGAATGAGTTTCCCGAGGTATTCCCAGATGATTTTTCAGGGTTGCCGCCAGAGCGGGATGTGGAGTTTTCAATTGATCTGGCGCCGGGAACACAGCCGATATCTCTTCCCTCTTATCGCATGGCCCCCACCGAGTTGAGGGAATTAAAGATACAGCTGGACGACTTAGAATCCAAAGGATTCATTCGCCCGAGCGTCTCTCCTTGGGCCGCTCCTGTGTTGTTTTAAAAAAAGGCTGATGGATCCCTCTGGTTGTGCATTGACTACCGGAAGCTGAATAGGGTAATAATTAAAAACAAATACCCTTTGCCCAGAATAGATGATTTGTTTGATCATTTTAAGGGGGAAAAGTGGTTCTCAAAGATAGACCTGCGTTCAGGGTATCATCAACTCAGGGTGAAGGAGTCAGATATCCCTAAGATAGCCTTCCGAAGCAGGTATGGCCACTTTGAGTATTTGGTCATGCCCTTCGGATTGACCAATGCTCCAGCGGTATTTATGGCACTTATGAATAGGGTGTTCCATCAGTATCTCGATTCCTTTGTTGTGGTGTTTTTGGATGACATTCTGGTATACTCTTTCTCTGAGGAGGAACACAAACATCACTTGAGGATCGTTTTGGGTATATTACGAGATCACCACCTCTATGCAAAGTTGTCAAAGTGCACTTTATGGATCAGAGAGGTGAAATTTCTAGGGCATGTGATCTCAAAGCATGGGGTTTCAGTGGACCCAGAGAAAATTAGTGCAGTCATGTCGTGGGAGAAACCGAAGAATGTGTTCGAGATCAGGAGTTTTCTTGGCTTGGCTGGTTATTATAGGCGATTCGTTCGGGATTTCTCTCGGCTTGCTTCACCGATTAATTCCCTCACCCGGAAAGGGGTGAAGTTTGAATGGGGTCCAGAATGTCAGGCATCGTTCGAGGAGCTGAAGAGGTGGCTGACTACTGCTCCCATACTGATTTTGCCAGAGGCTGGAAAGGGATATGTGGTCTATTGTGATGCTTTAGGTATGGGTCTTGGGTGCATGCTTATCCAGGATGATCATGTGGTCGCGTATGGTTCTTGCCAACTTCGACCCCATGAAAAGAACTACCCAACCCATGACTTGGAGTTGGCAGCGGTGATGCATGATTTGAAGACTTGGCGTCACTACCTCTTTGGGGAGAAGTTTGTGGTATACTCTGATCACAAAATCTTGGCATATATCTTCTCGCAGAAGGACCTCAACTTGAGGCAACGTCGCTGGATCGAGTACTTGTAGGGGTTTGACTTTGACATTGTCTATACCCCAGGAAAGGGTAATGTAGTGGCCGACGCTTTGAGCAGAAGAGTTCCAGTGCAGGCTTTGAGGTAGTCTAGTGATGAGTGGGCATTGGTGGGTCTCTTTTCTCAGATGCATGTGGAGACCAGGGAATATAGTGGAGGGGCATTCTTGGAAAGCGTCCAGTTGACTCCTTCTCTATTGGAGTTGATTCAGCAGGAACAACCCAGTGATGATCTTTGTCTGCAGTCTAAGCAGTTCCTTCATGGTGGGGAGACATCCTCTGATTGGTCGCCATCTCCTGAGGGAATCTTGTGCTTCAAGGGCCGTTCAGTAGTGCCATTATCTCCGTGGAAGGTGTTGATGCAAGATAGCCACCAGTCTCAGTGGGCTGTCCATCCGGGTGCCACTAAGATGTATTATGATGTTCGTCAGAAGTTTTGGTGGCCTGGTATGAGACGGGACATAGCAGACTTTGTTTCGAGATGCTACACATGTCAGCAGGTGAAAGCAGAGCACCAAAGGCCATCCAGTTTGCTCCAACCACTACCCATTCCTACCTGGAAGTGGGAAGAGGATTCCATGGACTTCATTGTTGGCTTACCTCGTACACCTCGGGGTAAGAATCCTATTTGGGTGGTTATTGATCGTCTGACCAAATCAGCCCACTTCATTCCGATAAAAGATACAACTAAAGTAGATGAGTTGGGCCATTTGTATCTTCAGGAAGTGGTGAGACTCCATGGTGTACCATCAACTATTGTCTCAGATAGAGACCCCTGCTTTACTTCTCGATTTTGGGAAGGCCTTCAGAAGGCCTTGGGGTCTCAGATTAAGATGAGCACGGCATACCACCCATAGAGGGATGGTCAGACAGAGCGGGCGAATCAGATATTGGAGGACATGCTTCGTGCATGTGTCCTGGACTTTGGAGGTTCTTGGGATATCCATTTGGGATTGGTAGAATTTTCTTATAATAATAGTTACCAATCTATGATTCGAATGGCCCCTTTTGAGGTGCTCTTTGGTCGGCCTTGTCTGTCCCCCCTATGTTGGGTTGAGGTAGGAGAGACTTCACTGTTGGGGCTGAGCCTTGTGCAGGAGACTTATGAGAAGGTCAAGTTGATCAGGCAGCGCTTATTGACAGCTCAGAGTCGTCATAAATCTTATGCTGACCGGAGGCGTCGAGACCTATAATTTTCTGTGGGTGATAGGGTATTCTTAAAAGTGGCCCCTCGTTTGGGCCATCGTCGATTGGGGAAGCAAGGTAAGCTGATGCCATGGTATGTCGGACCCTTTGAGATCACCGAGCATATTGGAAACATGGCATACAGGTTGGCCTTACCTTCTCAGTTGACGTATATCCATGATGTCTTCCACGTCTCTCAGTTGAAGAAATACAATCCAGATCCATACCTTGTGTTGAGTTGGGAAGAACTGGAGATAGAGCCTGACTTGTCTATCGTTGAGAGGCTGGTGAAAATAGTGGACTCCCAAGAGAAGATACTTTGAGGAAAGTCTATTCCTTTAGTCCGGATTTTGTGGCTGCATGGGAATGATACACACGAGACATGGGAGCGAAAGTCATGGGTCGAGGAAGAGTACCCATTCTTATTTTCCAACCGAGATTCATGTTGACTTTCCGGGGCGGAAAGTCCTTCATGGTGGGGATAATTGTCACATACAAGACATATTTTAAAGGTGTTTTTCATTTAATTTACATCCTTTCATTGTTTTGGGGGTTTCTCTAGGTTTTAGGGAGGAATAGATGAGTATTCATGAATTGGGCCAAACCGTGAGCCCAATTCCAGATTATTAAATAAATTTTGTATCTTTTATAACTATTTCATTTTTCAACATTTGTTCTCCATTCAAATTTCTACTTGACCTCCCCTAACCTATTAACACCACCAAGGTAATTTGGAGCTTTTAGAAATCCATAACCATGGGTTATTTGGGTTTTTATCTAAGGGGTTGGGCCTGCCCGAAAGCCCAATTCCTGTTTTAAAAATAAAATTTTATTTTGTTATAACTTATTCAATATTTGGGATATTTCGGAGATTCCAAGTCTCACCCAAGACCACGTAACCCAGACACGCTTCTGAACTCTCTCCCACCTCTTTGGAGCTTTGTAGAATCGAGATTTTGTGCCGATCTTCATAGGGTTCCTCAAATCTACCAGATTTGAAGAGGTAACGTATTTCATTCATAACTCTATCAATTATCAATCTTCTTCCTCCATTATAGTTCATAAATGAGATAATACATTTTTTTAGAACGTACCCTAAATTTTGGCTCTTTTAAATTTCAGATATTGGAGTTTGGGAGTGATTACTTCAAGATACTTCAAGTAAATGAGCCCTTTTCTTTCCTCTTTCAAATTACTTTGGGTTTAACTCATTGTTCTTGGGGTTTATTCGGTTATAATTGAGTTTACTAATGTCCAGAAACTTGGATTTCAAACCTAGGGTTTAACTTTGGGCTTTCTTGGCCAATTTGTGTGGTTTTAGGTTTGATCTAGTTCTCTCTTGGTGCAGCGGGGGTGCGATTTGATTTTCGCACGAAGATTCAAGGGGTTTTGTTAATTTGGTAGGTGATTCAATTGTGTGTGAAATTTTTGTGAATTAGCTTTCTGTTTTCATGGTACATTAATGTTTATTTCACTTGAATGTTTCTGTAAAAATTGGTTTTAGTTGCATTTATAATGCAAATGAATTTTAAGTTCCAATTTTTGGTGAAATTGAGGGTTTTTCATTCAAATCTTTTATTGGTTCATTTTGGGATGACCCATAACTGAATTTTTGGTTTCATTAAAGGGGTTTGAACTGAAATTTTGTTTTAATAACTTACAAGTGTTATCATAGTGTGAAAGGTGGATATCTTAAAGTGCTTTGGGTGAAAAACAATGTGATGTTTTGAGAGGTTGTTTTATTGGAAATAAAATTATTTTATTGTGTGTTTTAAATGGTATAAAATGTGTGTAGCTAATGTAAAATTTGTTTGTGAACAGTAGTGATATTTTATATGAAAAAGGATGTGTGTTGTTTGCAGAAATTGTTTGAGCACAAAAATGGGAAGCCCGAGTACTTAGGTGGGGCAGATTTGTACTAGTACGGCTAGTGAATCAGATGGGTTTTGTCCCTATTCCACTTAGCATCTGGATAACAACAACTCTAACTAAACTATTTGGATGATTATTGGGGACCAATAGGTTATGGGTATGTTCCCTACTAGTGTCTCATGCACGAGAACAGATTTTTCTATGGTTACTCTTCACCGAGGTACGAGGTACATAGGGCTCGAGACAACCTAGTGCTTAGGGGTGTTCTCGATTTTGATGCTCATAGGATTTGTGGTATTTACCCTTGTTGTGGGTTGTATTTGGCAATAAATTACAGTATCTTACATGTCTATTTAATGTGCTAACATTCTGAAATTCTCGTATTGAAAACTGTTTTCATTTGAATGTTGCATTTCTTTGAATTTTAACATTATTTCACCTTGTGTATTAAAATTGCTTGTTTTGTTCACATTGTATTGCATGCTCTTTGGAATCATCTGGTGGTATCCTATTGGGCATAGGCTCACACCCTACTTACACCCCTTGGGTGTAAGTAGACCTTCTTATGCTTGACTCAGGTAAAGGGAAGGCTAAGGGTGATGGCGGTTCGGGATGTTAGTCCCCATCGTTGGGGCAGAGTTGCGGGGATGGCTTGCGGGTGATGATCCCCTTGTCGTGTGGAGTCCATGGGGATGTCTTTATGTTGTCATTATTTGTTTTTAGACCACTTTTAGTGTCTTTAAACATGTGTATTCAGATTTGGTTTTGTTAAGAATTGTTTAGCATGAAAATTTCTGATTTTAATAATTGACTGTTTCTTTTATGATTTATGCTTTCATACTCGGGTAAATCGTTCCCAAACCACATTTATTTGATACCTGGGCACTTGTGCCAGCCCATGGGGATAGGGAACGCCCATCAGGCCTTGCCACGGGCCGGGTTTGGTGCCGTTAATGGTGGCGACCAGATCCGGTTCGTGACAACTATGAACCTAGACTAGGAAACCATGTGGAATGAGACAAAACCTACCTCACAGAATCTTCATGGTTGTGCACCATGGACCAAGTAAGTGTGCGTCCAGTGTATCCTTTTACAATGGCAATCTCACAGTTTCCACACAGTTTGGAAAACTATGCGGACTAACCATGCAGCATTCTAGGTCACTAAAAAAATTAAGGTTTTAGTTTTCTTTACCACCTGATTTTAGAGCCTCTAACCCCTCTTTCTCATCCCCCTCAACCTCTTCCTCCCTAGTAGGATCCTCCCCCTTCCTCATATCCTTCATATCTCCCTTATTTTTGGTGGTTTTTTTCTGAATTCTTCAGGGAAACTCCTTGTAAGTGATTTATCCCTTCAATTCTTCATTTTTTTCTAGGGCTTTCATTCCCTCTTCTTGGGTATCCTTCTCTCTAGCAGTGGGGATCTAATTTTTAGGGCCAGATCCTTAAATTTCGGGTTTAATATTGTTGTTTTAGGTTGGTTTGATTCTCCATAGGGTTTAATGGTGGTGTTATTGAAGTTTCTCACTGGATTCTGGAAGTTTCTTCGTCCTTAATGTAGGATCCCATTGCATATTTCTATTTAAATTAGGTTAACAATTATTTATTGATGTTTTTACCTTCTTTAATGTCTAAATAGTCATTTATCATTGTCAAATTAGTTATATCATGTGAAAGTATATGGTTTCCAATTTTTTGTGTTTGATTGGAATGGTTAGAATGGATTTTTCACCCCAAGTGTTTGTTAAATGGACCAATTGTCTCTTTAAAGTGATTAGTTACTTTTAAAGGAATGGTTTGGTTTTTATAAATGTGTTGTACATGTTCAAAATGGTGATCTGAGTTTTTAAATGGGGTTTTTCAAATTAATTCTTAATGGTATGCCCTTTTTCCCTTATAAGTGTGTTTTATAGTTTAATAATGGATTGGATTGATGAAATGGGTTACCAAAGGTTTGTTTGGTTGTGAAAACAGTTTGTATATGTTTATTTTTAAAATGAATTGTTTTATAAAAATGTTGTAAGGCCTTTTTAGAATCTTGATTAGGTTTCACTGGAAAACCCCTCTAGGAGGAAGCCATTTCCTAGTTGGATGATAAATTGTTGGGAATGTCCACAATATAGGACTCCACCCATGTGATTATTGTCTAAGGCATGAGCTGATCCTTGAGAAGGATGGAGTTATGCCGGTTCTGGGAGTATATGATACTATATATGTATGTGTGAGTTTTTTCTTAAATTGTTTGTAACACCCCCTTATGAACGTAGTATGGGAACCTATCATAGCAAAGATGATTTTTGAGAACATTTTTTTCACTAGTCAAGGTTATTATACTAGATAGTTGTCTATAATAGGTTGATACTTGGGTTTATTACCATGGGATTAGGCCCCTTGACTAGCCTAGGTAGGGAGATGGTCAGACGTTCGGGTGTTATGATGTCCTCGGGTAGGGAATTCCTTCAAGATGACTGAAATGTATAGTATGCTCTCATTATCCTTTGAGTTCCTAGGTGTTCATGTGTTTCTATAACACTAGTATCGTAATCCATTTCCCTCGTTGTGTGACTATACTCCCTTGTTCTTTTTTTGGGTGTTCTTTAGGAAAATTGTGAATGTGAAGTTTTTCCAAAAAGGTTTCTAGAAAAACTTTGTGAATGAATAAGTGACTTACATATTTCTATTTATAATGAAAAATGAAATTTTTTTTGTTTGGTTTCCTTTATCATTCTTCTATATGAACTTAACTTATCTCCAAGAATGGTCCTTGTTTTTAAATGTGAGGGAAATGGGTCATTTTTTGTTTATTATGAATTGTAAATTATAGAGAAACCAATGTTTATGGTTCGTATTTCAAACCTATAAATCAATATTTCTTTATTTAAAGTATATTCGTTTGGAGTATAATAAACTAGTCCCACCTACTGAGTTTTAATACTCATGCCTATAGTGTTTTCTTATTTTTATTTCCCCATGAAGGTTCCATATTTGGTTTAGTTTCCTTGGGAAATGGTGGGTGTTTGTTTAGAGAGAAACCCTCAGGGTCACATCAAGGTATTTTTCAGGTTTCAGGTTCAGCTTGGCTATTGTTGTTTTATCCTTTGTTCAATTTTGTTTTCTCTTTATTTGTAAATGTAAATGATGTAAAATATGTAAATAAATTTGAGTTAGTTTTTAATCTATGTTTTTACTATTTTACTCGTTTATTTTATAGGGATAAATTGTTCTCATTGCCTCTATTGATGATCTTTGTGCTTGTCTCTACCTCAGTAGGATCAGGAACACCTTTCGGGCCTTTTCATATACTGAATTAGGTAACTGGTTCAGGTTTGAGCAGGGTTGGTTCATGACATGACCAATGTGAGAGTTTCTCTGAGCACATCAAATAATCATGCCTACCAATACTGAGTAAAAAACCATATAGTAATATAGGAAAGATCTATATATTTGGAATGATCCAATGGTAGCTAATAACATTACGCACTAATGTATAAATCCATTGAAGATAATACCAGTATTTCCTCAGGTATCAAGCATGAAACTAATTTCTAGGGGGATGACCCTAGCCAATAAAGTAAGAGAAATATGAATACAATCAATTCTTAGGGGGATAACCATAGAAAATATAGTAGCAGTATCAAGCATAAAGTTGATTCCCATGGGTATGACCCTAAACAATCCATATAAATTTGGCATACCCTCTAGATACTAGTAATGATCGGGGTATCCTTTGGTCTTTAGTCTCGATTGACAAATCCAATTGGATTTCCCAAGGTATTTGATGATCAATGGGAAATTGTTTATTCTTAATTGATACCCTATGAAATCCATAAAAAACAAGTACATATCATAAGGTTGTGAATCCATCCCATAAATAACTCCTAATACCATAATGTGGGTTGGCCATCTTCCCAATCCACCACACCTATTGAGGGTCGACCAGTCAATTGTATGACCTAATATCACCACCTAAGCCATATCAGTCTCGTACAATCGATTTGGGTTATAATGTGACTCTTGTAATCATTACTACCCATTTCTTAGCACACCCTATTAGGGTTCATTATATCACTAGGGAACCCACTAGGGTCCCCTAGGTCACATCAAGCACATACACCTCACACAATCTCCTCAGTATCAATCTTACCTCTTGGTTCATCACCCAACACTCAAAGGGAATCAAGTCCCTCAACATAGTCATAATCATACCAAGGTATCAATGGAATCCTAGGAAATCCATATAGTACCTAATTAGAGATATTTTATAAAGCTCACCTCAATACCCATGTCATCACAGATTGGTCCTCTCACCCAACCTATACATAATCTACCCCGAGCATACCCACCTAGGCAATCACAAAGTGAGGAGGGATGGAACACTCACCCCATTCTTAGATTCACTAGATATAGGCTATAATGGTATCTCAAGGTTACATAAATTATTACTAAGTCTATTCACTTATGTTTATCATTTACCTTTACAATGAGGGTATAAGGCACCTATATTAAGGTATGTCACATGTCATTTATTTTATTTATTTTCAACCCTTTTTTGGATTCATGCTTCCTAAAGAACATAATCATAATCAATGCCTCAAACATCGATTAATAAGGCATAAATATATAGCAAAAGGGTTTATTATGGCCATTCAAACTTTGTTCAATATATTCAAATACATCAAATTGTTATTAAACAATATATAATTTAAATAGGTCAATCACCCTTGGTGGTGAGATCACATATAACACACCACATGATTGAAATTCATAATACAATATGGAAATACAAAGGGGCTACTTACCTGATTATATGTAACACCATGATACTTTATGATATATTTATTTTCAAATAAATTCTTTCTCTTCGATTTCATTTGATTCATGCAACACTAAGTTTTAATGAAAAATTATACTCTGTTAAAATATTATTAAAATATGGCCTTTATAACAGAACCGTTAAGTTGGAAGGTATGAAAAAGAATAAATAAATAATTAAAATTATATGGTTTATACATGTATAAAATAAACTCAATGATTAATATTTTATTATAAATAATATAATAACTATTTGAAATAAAAAAAATGTTTCATGAAAAACTGTATTTTTCTAAATTTTGGTATAGTCAAGATTTGCGCACATAATTTAAAATTTATTTTCAAAAATTTTAAAAAATTTATTTTAAAAATTGAAAATTATTTTCTAAATGAGAATTTATATATTAATATATGGTAATTTTTTTTGATTTTTTGAAAAATATTAATTTTTAAGTGAATAGTGAAAAAATAATGATTTTTATAACATTGTCATTTCTTCTTAATAAATTAAGCACATTTATTATTTTAATTTGGTAAAAAAATTAACATAATAATTATTTAGTCATATTAAATATAATTAATTAAATTTCAATCATATTTATAATGTATTTTAGTGTAATTTTATTTTTGGGTTTAAAAATGGGATTTTTCGTAAAACTATTTTAAAGTGCATAATGTTTATCCTTTTTAATTAAATAAAAAACCATAAAGTGGAATTATTTAAATGAAATTATAGATTATATATCTATTATTATTAATTTAAATTAATAAAATTATAATTACAAGTCTTATTGTTTATATAAAATCATTATTTTCTTGAAAAATGCACCAATTGAAAAAAATACTTTTTCATCGCATTTATGGGTTTAATTTTAAATTAAATTATACCTCTTATGTAATTTTAATTTGTAAAATATAGTTCCATATTTTTAATCGTATAATTTATATTATTGAGAAAATTAAACTTAATTTTTGACCATAAGTAATAGTGAAAACAGTAAAATTCATTTATCACGTTTAAGGTAAAAAAATATTTATCGAGGGATAAACTAAAACAATACGGGTTAAAAATAACCCAAAACATGTTTAATTTCTATTTTATGGTCATATTTCCACCTTATATATTATAATTTTTTAAAATGGTCTTTTTTGGATCATTTGTTCATGACAAAAATAAGGGTATAATTCTTTCTTTTCAAAAATTCCAAGTGTGCCCTATCCCCAAATTATAAAAGGCCACCCCAATCATTTCATTTATATGCATAAAAATCCACTTTTTATATAATAAATACAAAAATAACTTCTATAATTACCTCCACTCTTCCTAGAGTCCTTTTTTTGGTAAAAAATCCAACCTAGGAAGGATTTGGTGCAAACTAAAAGAAGTTGTCTGAAGAAGAGGTAATGAACTTAACTGGTCATTTTATTTTATTTATTATTAAACCTTGATTTTATAATAAAATAATTATATTACATATACTGAGATGTTTTAATGTTAAGTTAATGACCTACAACCATCTCCTTCTCCATAAAATGGGAAACAAAACTGTTGATCATGTCTATGGTGGACTACCGCCTCTCGAATGGATAGAATTAATTTTACATAACCACTTTTAATGGATAAATATAATTAATTATCAAATGTTTATATATTATATTTATTAAAATTTTATAATTATTTAATTATAATATCTTATATACCTTCTTACTTTTTATTTCTTAGAGAATACGATAACATTACTCATTTGTATGACAGATTACCACCTCATGGAATGATGTGATACATTTTTTACATACAATTTACATGGAAATTAATAAGGATTAATTTTATGTTTTTATATGATATTAATTAAATATTAAAATTCCTTGAAAATAAATAAATCATATACTTCATTACACTCTTAATATTTGAATAAATGACAACGTCGTTCATGTGTACGGTAGACTACCTCCTTATGAAGCAATGTGATTAATTATTATTACCAAATAACATGGATGGTACAATAAAGTTATTTAAATAAATAATATTATATTTATTATATAATTATCATTATGTAAAGTTAAAATAACACTTACCTCCTTTCCCTCATGAGATTCAAAAAATGGAATTGTTACTCATGTGTATGTTCGACCTATCATCTCCATAATTGTAACATAGTTCACTTTTCATAACCAAATTTCTTGGTAGGTTTAAAAAGTGTGAATTATTCATAAAAAGGATAATTATTTCCTAGTTAAAATTATAAAAATATAATTGATTAATAATCTCTTTTATGTTGTTCAACTTACCAAAGTGATTTTAGACATATGAGCGGTTTATCGTTAAAACGACCCACATGGAATTAATTGGTTTGGTAATTGAATATAAAATCGTAAAAATTAAAATAATATCAATAATATACTTGAATAAGGTTCTTAATAAATAAATAATTAACTTAAGTTCATTATTTAGGAATATATTGAATGCACATGAAAAATCAGGCTCGAGGTAAGGGATCTTTATAACCAACCCTTTTCCTCAGGTTATGATCATTCTCTATCTAGATTACATTATATCTATTTAAGTCATTTAATGATAAAAAATTTTATATATATATATATATATATATTTCTATCACATTTATACCTAGATTATTTTACCTTCCTTTTATGGGGTTATACATCCCTTATGATGATTTCTCAAATACTTTCTTTAAGAAATGTCTTTTGATTATGTTATGAGACAAGATAATGAAACCCATTTATTTCCATGGGTAATTATTATTTTTATGTATTATTATTAATATCATTATGTGGTGTTCTTATAAATTTACATGAAATTAATATAGTGGCTGGGCCCAGAATTATACAGTCCTCCTAAGAAATGGGTAATGTTTCAATCTCATGAGACGTCATGTATGTGATTAGGCAGCGAACCTAATCTATTATGGGACTATGTGAACCCTGTGATGTTTTCTTGGAAGATAGCCTTAAATTATGTTTATTTAATGTTTTATGTCATTTCCAATTTCCCACGTTTCCAAGATATTATTATATTATTATCTTTATGTTATAATTCTACTTTATTACTCATGTACCTTCTCTTTTATGATATCATGTTATACCTTTGAATCACGTGATATGCTTCTAGATCATTCAGATTCCCTTACTAGGATTTTTAGTACATCCCTTTCTTTATATATTCCCAAGGTTATCCAATGTAGTTTTAGGAGCTCAAATATATTTTAGGATATCACTATAGAAGATAAAATAAATATTTCAGTTTTTAAGTCCATTTTGATGCATTATGAACCATGTATTCTATAGACACTAGGCCTTGACGATCCTGGTGATGTATTAATGGATATTTATTTTTAAAAATCATGTAATAATATTTTTAAAAGGATAGGGTCACTATAGTTGGTATTAGAGGAAAAGGAAATAATCTAATCCTTGGGAACTCTCATGTGTGAGCATTAGATGAAGCATAGATCTTTTCCCAATGGTTTTATGAGGAAAGCGATCCCATTAGGAATGGTGGTGTGTCCCACCTAGGAGGTATAGTTTCCCATTGATTTCCCAAATAGGTATCAATTATAGTCCATTAGAAATAATTACAAATCACCATATTTGGTATCAGAGGCAAGGTTTAGTCAGCCTTTGAAAACTAGAATGATAAAAATTTTGTACATTCCTAGGGATAAGTCCAAGGATTAGATTAAAGATAAAACTATGTGTTATTAAATATCATTGAATTTTTTGGGATGTTTATATAGAGTTGTTTTATAGATATTATATAACTTTATGGATACTACAAGTGGATGTGGTTCTAGAACATATGTACCTAGGTGTAATAACTCTGAAAAAGTCACATCAATATTGACTTGAGAATTACACGGTACATGAAAATGGAACTTACAGAACACTAAGTTTGATACTCCCAATTGATATGTTTCAGAAATTCCCAAACACTTTATAAACCATTATGAAGGGAACAAAAATTATCATGATATTTTATATTAATAATTAGATCATGGATAACATTGGTTGAAACCTATAAATTCATAAGTTAAGGAATAAAAGTAATTTATGAGTTATCCCTTTAATGTTTATAGATTCTTGCTTATGTGTTTAATATTTTAAAAATAATCATCCCTAATTATTCATTTCTTTCAATATAAAGGCTATAAATAGGAGAAACCGAGTCAACGAACATTGTGAGGGGTAGTGTGATGACTAGGAAACTTAGATTCCCAACCTGATGGATGAATGAGTCAAAAACATCATAAAAATAATTTCTCATCTAACTCATGTTTTTAATGAAATCTTAAATTAGATGGATTTCTCGAATCCCCACCGAGAATGAGAAATTTTAAGTTGAAACCTTCATGAAAAAAATGTTTCTAACATATTGTGGATCTTCTAATCCTTTAATTACAAAATAATGGATAAAATCAATTGAAAATATCATCTCTATCCTTGAATGCTCTGAGAATGATAAGGTTTCATGTAAGATTTATCATATGGAGGGAGAATCCAATCAATGTTGGATGTTGATAAAAAACCCCAAAGTCTAAGGAAAATATCAAATAGATGGAGTGGAAGTAATTCCATAAAATATTTTTGGACATATATTTTCCTTGAACACTTCAAATTAAAAAAAATATGAATTTTCTTAGCCACATGAAAAATGAAGAAGAGTATATTGGGGAATAAAAAGTAAACTTCACAAGAATTTCATGATACACATCCAGATTTGTCATATCCCCCAAAAGTAATGTTGATCACTTCTTTGGGGGGATAAATCCAAGTTTACGAAAGGATTTGGAAATTCGAGAATTTGATTGAAATGAATTTTTTTTTATGGAACCTCAATGTCAAGAAGGAGACCAATGATTCTCAAGGATATCAATGGGATAAGAAGAAAAAAATGGAGTTTAGCATTGGTGACATAAAGGGGAAATTTAACAGTGGAAAAATAGTTCAACATCCCACTTATAAAAAGTGTGGTAAGAAGTATCCTGGAAATTGTATAAAGGGGACTAGGATGTTCTTTAGGTATGAGATGGATGGGAACCTATCCAATGATTTATGATTGAATAAACCCACCAATGTGATGGAAGAAAGTAATTCTCCGACCAACCCTTAGTATGTTTTCCACTGTTACAATTTCATTGAACATGGATGCTATGTGAATCAATACACTAAGGAGAGGGTTTTTGATGAAAATATATGACAAAAACCTTCATGGGATAGATTGAAAGGGTGAGATTATGCCATAAAAACTATGAAGGAGGATGTCAACAATGATGTGGTGAAATGTATGCCAGTTATTTATTCTAGAATAGTTAATTTACTTTTTTAATATGGTTCTACACATTTTTTCATATAACTAAAGTAGAGTAGAAAAATTCAGGAACCACCTAAAAACAAAGAAGTTGTGTAATCAGTGAATATGGAGAATTGGTCAATTATAACATCCCAAGAATATAAATCACACTTATCTATATTTTTGGGCTGAACTTACCATCAAACATTATGATAGTTCATTTTGAGGAATTTTATGAAATTATTGGCATGGACTGGCTTTCCTTATATAGATCAAACATAAAATTCTAAGAGAAGGAAATCAACCTAAAAATTTTGAATTGCCCTTGGATTCTATGCAAGTTTAAGAAGAAGGATAAATCTCCTTTACTATCATCATCTAAATAATTGTTATTTCAGCCTTCCTGGAAAGTTTATCTTTCTCAAATCATTGAGACTATGGAAAAGGCCATGCTTGAAGACTTTCCCATTGTGATGGACTATACCGATGCATTTTCCAAAGGGTTTCTTGGTATTCCTCCTAGAGAAGATGATTAATTTTCAATCGATATTATACCTTGATCCTTTCTAATATCTAAGAATCTATATTGAATAGACATTGTTGAATTTTAGGTGCTGAAGACGAAACTCTAGGGGAATCTAGATAAAGAATTTATAAACCCAAGTTGTTTACCGTGGGGTGCACCAGTTCTCATCATCAAGAATAATTATTGGTTTATTATTGTGAGTTAAAAATCATGATAAAGAACAATTATCACCTTCCATAGATAGAAATATAGTTTGATGAACTATATAGGGGTCAATATTTCTCTACGGTGGAAATTTGGTCAGGATATCACCAATTATTGGTGAAGAAGGAAGACATTCCCAAAACTACCTTTTGAATATGGTATGGAGATTATGAGTTCATAGTTTTTCCTTTTAAACTCACTAATAATCTAAAATTAATTATGGACATAATGAATAGAATATTTAAGGATTACAATGAAAAATTTGTGGTAGTCTTTATATATGATATTATGATATACCCCAAGAGTAAGGAGGAACATGAGGATCATTTTAATACTATGATAAAGGCATTGATAAAGGATAATATATATGAAAAGTATGGTAGATGTGATTTATGGATGAAGGATGTATCACTCTTGGGGCATATTATCACCATAAAAGGGATATATATGTTCCCTTTTAAGACAATTTCAATTGAGGAATGGCCTAGACCGACATCTATAATTGATATCTGTAGTTTCCTTGGACTATCTAGGTATCACTGAATTTTTTTGAAAAACAATATTGATTTTAAAACCCACCAAACAAGATAACATGGAAGGGAGTAAAGTATATCTGGACTAGTGAATGTGAATAGATATGTAAGTAATTGAAAAAGAGACTTATCACTATATCATTATTTATACTTCCCCTAAGTGGGGAATTTGTTTTGGTACACATCGATGATTAAAAGATGGGTTTTGGAATTGTACTAATGAATAATGCTAAAGTTATAGGCTGCTCCTCAAGTTAGTTAAAGTTCATAAGAAAAACTATCCAACTAATGATATGGAGTTCAATATAGTGATCATTGGGTTAAATATTTATCAAAAATTTCTATATGGGGAAATGTTTTAAATATATATGGATCACAAGAGCCTCAAATATATATTGACACAAAATGATATTAACAAGAACTAAAAAATATGGTTAGAGATGATCAAGGACTATTAATGATCATTCTATTACCATCCAGGTAAATAAAAAAACTGGTAGATGCTCTAAGTATAATGGACCCAACTATTTTATCAATGATGAGAATTTAAAAGGATTCAATCTTATTAGAATTTAAAAGGATGGATATGGGAATATTAAAAGGATATTCATCGTACCTTTCTCAAATAACAGATCAATAATCTATTCTTGAGAGGATCAAGGAGTCCCAAAAAGCGGATGAGGTGCAACAAAAAATGTAGTGAATATTCTAGATTTCAACTTTTATAAAAATAGGGTTATAAGGTTTTGAACTCAGATATATGTCCCATAAAAACCAAAGTTAAAGATGTATCTTCTGGATGATTCTAATATCTCATCTTTCTCTATTAATCTTGGAAGCACTAACTTGTATAGATATCTAAATCAACTTTTGGTGGGATAACATGAAGAGGGAGATAGTGGAATTTGTATCTCGGGGCTTGGTATGCCAACATTTCAATGATGAATGATATAATTATAAGGTTATAATGAAACTATTTCCTATATCATTATTTAAATGGTAAAACATAACCCTGGATTTCATCATATGACTCCCTAAGACACCCAAAAGCCAATAACTCCGTCTTGGTGGTAGTTGATCACCTTATAAATTCACTATATTTCATTGGTATCAAGGAATATTTCTTTCTTGAATAACTCACTATTATATACATTAGATAAGTGGTAAAATTTAATGGAGTTCCACTCTATTTTTCTTTTTATCGATATTCAATTTTTAATTCAATGTTATAGAGAATCCTTCAGAAAGTATTGGATGGAGAATTCAGTTTCAGTACTACTTATCACCCTAAAATAGATGGTCAATCTCAAAGAACTATACAAACTCTAAAAGATATGATGAGTTCATTTTCAATGGATTTATAAGGATGTTGGGATCAAAAGCTTCCCTAGGTAGAATTCTCACATTCCAACTATCTCCATTCTATCATTCAAATAGAACATTATGAGGCTCTTCATGGGAAGTAGTGTCAGACTCCGACATGATGGGATGAATTTAGAGAGTGAAAACTGATGGGACCTGATATTTACAAAGAGATGATTGATAATATCTAAACCATTCAACATCACCTGAAATATATGAAATTTTGACAAAAAACTCTATTCAAACATCCATCAATGAGGCTTGGAGTTTGAGGTTAGAGATAAGCTGTTACTTAATATTTCAGATTAGAATAAATTCGTTAGGTTTGGGGAGAAGGGAAATATTAGTCCTAGATAAATCACCCCTTTTATATTTATAATCACATTGGAGTGTTGGCCTACCGACTATCACTCCCACCTAACTCATCTCATGTACATGATGCGTTCCATGTATCCCTCTTGAGGAAGTACATACCAGATGTAACAACCCGAAATTTTGAATAAATCTTGTTTCCTAATTTTATGTGTTATTTTATTTTATTTTTATACTCAAAAAAAATGTTTCATTTGATAACATGAGTATAATTAAAATGATACTGTTGGTTTTTGACTGTTATATGACCATTGGTCAATATGACCACTGGAAACTAAACGTTTTGATTATTGTCTCTAAATACAAGTAATCTTGGTTAATTAATATAGAAAGAAGATTCGATGGCCGCACCCAGTAGTCTTGGACCAATCGAAGCCCATTTAACAGAACTTGGAAAGGAGGTAGCACCACTGGGCTTTGCTCTGGACCACACCCAAGCTGAACTTCATCGTATAAAGCTAGAACGGGATTGCCTTCGCGAGAAGTTCAAACTGATAGAAATTACTACTCGTGCGATGTTGGCCGAGCCTCCCTCGGATTCTCTCACCTTAGCACACCTTACACTTAGGTCCTATGCTGGTGTGATAAGGGGCTATGTAAGGATACCGTAACTGCCTTGTGTAATCCTTTGTTTTAAATAAAAATTGGGATTTATTCTTATGATGAAGTTTATGAATTTTTAAATGAATGGATAAATATAGTATGCATATTTTTGATGAATTTTAGAAAAAGGATATTTTAAAAATGGTTGTGTAAACCTTAAATAATTAAAAATGTGTAATGATTTTCGAAAAATGGTCTTCTACAATTATGTTCAGTACGAAATTTAGAGTTTAATAAGATCAACTTAATTTTTGATGAATAGTAAATTATGAATAGTGATTTTATGATTAGGATTAGTAATGTGTCCAAATGGATTAGTAATCTCACTTAAATAAAGTATTAATATAATCTAGGCACCTTGATTAAGTAATGTGATTCAATAAAATGGTTAAATAACGGTTTCATAAATTATTATTCAAGTATTAGTTTTTTCGGGTGAATAGTGTTTTTTTAATTAAAAATTTAAATAAAAATATTTAGATAATTATTTTTATAAAACGGATTTCATTTTTGAACTCAGAGCACCGATATTATACTATGGTAATTTTTGGGATTTTTTCTGAAAAAAAATGAATTTTTGGTGAATAGTGTTTTTATTTAAAAATTTAAATTAAAAATATTTAGAAAATTATTTTTATAAAATGGTGTTCATATTTGTAATCAGAGCATTGATATTTGGTTAAGGTGAAATTTTGGGATTATTCTGAGAAAGTTGAATTTTCGATGAATAGTGAAAATACAGTTTTTAAGTTACGAGTGTTTAATGACATCATTAAATGATGTATTAAGTTTGTAATCAATATGTTCGAATTATGAATAGTGAGATAAGGTATGAGGTGTCCCAAGTGTCCAATACCATGGGGAAATATCATGGTCAAGCCCATGGTTTTGCCAAAACCACTAATGAGGTGTCCCTTTGCCATTAATGCCTTGTCCCCTCACTTTCCCTATAAATACCAAGCCATCCTCTCATCCATTCGACTCCCCACTCTCCCCCAACAAAGTTCTGGTCTCATTACCTCCCAAGGAGTCCTCCCATGGTGCCCCCAATCCCTCAAGGTCCCAACCTTTGATTTTTAAGAGTTATGTTTTAAGGTAAGGGATCTGACCCCTCTCTTTCTTTTCAAGTGATCTCTTTTATGTCAATTCTTTTATGCTCCATGTTCTTATGTTAGAGGATGTTCTTTTATACTCCTATTACTGCCCTTTTCATGTTTATATAATTAGAGATCCCCTTTTACTCTCATTATTTCGTTTATGATGTTTTAAGTGGCGCCGTTAGGCTGCCGAAAGTTTTGTAACAGATTCTTTCTCCCTTCTGATTTTTTTAGATCTATTTTCATGTAAAGTATTTCAAGTTCCTTTTTATTATGTTGGGGTATGATCTCTAAATTTATCATACTGATCTCTTATGATCATATGATGAGAGACCCCATTTGATCTCTTCAATTCAGTATTTTCATGTTTTAAGTGGCGTCGTTAGGCTGCCAAAATTTTAAGTGGTTCTTCACCCTCCTCGTTTTGAAGTTCTACTTTCATGTCAATTCTTTCAAGTTCCTTTTTGTTATGTTCGGGTATTATCTCTATATCTATCATAATGGACTCTTATGTTCATATGATGAGATACCCCATTTGATCTATTCAATTCAGTATTTTGACGTTTTAAGTGACGCCGTTAGGCTGCCGAATTTTTAAGTGGTTCTTCACCTTTCTCGTTTGGAAGTTCTACTTTCATGTCAATTATTTCAAGTTCCTTTTTGTTATGTTGTGGTATGATCTCTATATCTATCATACCGGACTCTTATGTTCATATGATGAGAGACCCCATTTGATCTCTTCAATTCAGTATTTTGAAGTTTTAAGTGGCGCCGTTAGGCTGCCGAATTTTTAAGTGGTTCTTCACCCTTCTCATTTTGAAGTTCTACTTTCATGTCAATTCTTTCAAGTTTCTTTTTGTTATGTTGGGGTATGATATCTATATCTATCATACTGGACTCTTATGTTCATATGATGAGAGACCCCATTTGACCTCTTCAATTCAGTATTTTGAAGTTTTAAGTAACGCCGTTAGGCTGCCGAACTTTCATAAGAGAAATCTAATTTTTGTCTTCCTTCCATGTTTTTAATTTCAAATGGTATATCCTTGAAATTTCATTAACATGATCATGTATCCTTCTTATTCTGTCCATATACTGTTTTATGGGTCATTTATGAATGTTTGACCCATTTTCCCTCTCTTTTAATGTCTTCTAAAACCTTGTAACATAGCCGTTATGCTGCAGAATTTCTGTCTCAAAATGTCTCTCTCTTTTTCTAAAGTTCTTTTATATTATTAAGTGAATACTCAAAGCTCTTTCTTCTAAATGGGTATTCACATATATACCAAAATGTTCTATTTTAAATTCTGGTATTTCCATACATGAGACCTACCTTCCTTTTCTGTGGGTTTTAAAGTGACGTAAAGATCATGTCTTTAAAGCAGTTTTTAAAACGTTGTGATTATGAAATGAAACCCATTTATATTATGCTATATGGGTTATTTATGAAATTTTTTATGATGATATATGTGGATCACATGATAATAAAGGCAAATTTAAGGGTGCGCCCCGATAGCGCTCCAATGCATTGGGTAATGATGTAACCACTAGAGATTACAATTTTCACGATACCTTGGTGAATAACCTTGGTAATTTTCAAATGACACCTTGGGGATGGGCCTTGGTGATATGTTCATGATTGTCTATGTTAAATGATGTAGCCACATTTTCAAGTTATGAAAAATGTTATTTTTATTATTATATGCCTCCTTATTTCATTCTCATGCCTTAAAGTTCTTTTTCATGACCTTATTGAAGTATCTCAAGTTCACATGTAAAATGTTTCTCTTGTTTTCCTTACTGGGCTTTTTGCTCACCCTTTATTTTGATGTATGCTCCTAGGTTATGTGATGCAGTAATGAACCTAGGATGAACATGAGGAGAAGCCTTTCAAGTGTTTTAGAATAATGTTTTATGTTTTCATATTTAAAGTTCCTGGTTTCCAAGACACTAAACCTTAAAGATCCTCAGTTTTGTAAAATGTAATGAAAGTTTATGTGATAAAGAGGCGGGATGCTATAGTTGGTATCAAAGGATGGTTTAGTTATTTGTGGAAATTAGGATATGAAAAATCTAGGAAGAACCCTATAGATAAGTTTAAATATAGGAAATATTCTTGGTATTTTGGTGAGTATTGAGTAAGGGGTTTCCAAGAAAATACATCCATGTCTGGATACGAGCAGGTAGAGGTGGCTCTGGCACAGATGTACATAGGGGTAAAACCTGAAAACACCGCTTTGAGCTAGACTCGAACGGGAACTGGTACACGACAACAGGCCTTGCTGCACTCTTGGTTACGACACTCCCGGGGGATATTCTTTGGTAAATTCATAAGCTTAGTATGAACCATTATTAAAGGAACAAGGATAAATCAAAATAAAGATTCACATAAGAATATATGATCATGGATAACCTAGATTGGAACCTAGGGGATCACAAGTTAGGATATACTTTTATTCTTACATGTTTATCCTTTTATGCTTAAAGTTTCCTTTTCATGATTATTAGCTAAGTAAATAAGCCCCTAATTATAGTTTCTTTTCGTAGTTAATGGCGGGAAATGGAAGAACATGTCCCAAAAACCAATGTGATAGGAAATGTGACGATTGTCGTATTAATATGACAAAGGTGATTAGGGGATTAAAAGATGATTATTATTTTGGAATATGTTCACTATTTTAGGGACCCTATATGATCGAGGTAAATAGATTACTACGGTATTTTCATTGAGGAGTAAGGTTGACTTATATTTTGAAGAATCGATGAATTTATGGTGGACTTATAGTAATTTAGGTTACTTATGGGAATGATTAACCTATCTTGGGTAAAATATGTTTAGTTTAGATAATTTTGTTATAATATGTTAGGAGTGGTTGATGTTGTTTGGAGATGAACAATGAAGTTTATTTTGGAAGACTATGTTATCAAATCCTTTTTGTATTTGGGTTTCAATCTTAGTTTGGTTTATTTTGAGGAATTTTAAGGACCGTTATTTATGGGATGGTCTATGATGAACTTTGGGTATTACCATGGAACATTGAAGATTTAAAATTAGTTTCCATTCCTATGGGATTATTCCTTTTTGAAGAGTTGTTTAACCTTACCCTTTCTGTTTTTGGAATAATGTTTAAAGATAGAAGAAATAGATAGTTAATCTTTTGTGGATTATGTGATTCTCTAGAAGATGATTCTTGTGTTTTGATGAGACCAAGTAGTTTTGAATGCTCATCGTTTGGGAGAAAAGATTAGTTTTGGTAGAAACTTATTAAAGGCTGAAACTCTACATGAAGGTAGATATATTTCCTTATGTTTTTGTTCTGTGTTGTAAATTAATTCCTCAAAATTATGAAAAGGAACGTAAAACAAAAACGTTGTTGGTTTACGTTTCCTACTATGTAATCAAAGATCGTTTACACACATCATAATTTTGGGATTTTCTTATAGTTAACTTTCTCCTAATCATGTTCTCTGTCACTCTCCCTCAGAACTTGACCCTTTGTTTTCTCCTCCATGTCCATGTTTTCCTACATGGAATCCTAGTGTGGGCTAACTCGGGTGACCTTCGTACTTCCCTTTCTTTCTTTTAAAGTAATAGTTTTACTGACCCCTTTTCCGATGTGGGACTTTCAACGAAATTTCAAAACCTAATTTTAAAAAATTGCGAGGACGCAATTTCTTAAGGGGGGAAGATTGTAATAACCCGAAATTTTGAATAAATCTTGTTTCCTAATTTTATGTGTTATTTTATTTTATTTTTATACTCAACAAAAATGTTTCATTTGATAACATGAGTATAATTAAAATGATACTGTTGGTTTTTGACTGTTATATGACCATTGGTCAATATGACCACTGGAAACTAAACGTTTTGATTATTGTCTCTAAATACAAGTAATCTTGGTTAATTAATATAGAAAGAAGATTCGATGGCCTCACCCAGTAGTCTTGGACCAATCGAAGCCCATCTAACAGAACTTGGGAAGGAGGTAGCGCCACTGGGCTTTGCTCTGGACCAAACCCAAGCTGAACTTCATCGTATAAAGCTAGAACGGGATTTCCTTCGCGAGAAGTTCAAACTGATAGAAATTACTACTCGTGCGATGTTGGCCGAGCCTCCCTCGGATTCTCTCACCTTAGCACACCTTACACTTAGGTCATATGCTGGTCTGATAAGGGGCTATGTAAGGATACCATAACTGCCTTGTGTAATCCTTTGTTTTAAATAAAAACTGGGATTTCTTCTTATGATGAAGTTTATGAATTTTCAAATGACCGGATAAATATAGTATGCATATTTTTGATGAATTTTAGAAAAAGGATATTTTAAAAATGGTTGTGTAAACCTTAAATAATTAAAAATGTGTAATGATTTTTGAAAAATGTTCTTCTACAATTATGTTCAGTACGAAATTTAGAGTATAATAAAATCAACTTAATTTTTGATGAATAGTAAATTATGAATAGTGATTTTATTATTAGGATTAGTAATGTGTCCAAATGGATTAGTAATCTCACTTAAAGAAAGTATTTATATAATCTAGGCACCTTGATTAAGTAATGTGATTCAATAAAATGGTTAAATAATGGTTTCATAAATTATTATTCAAGTATTAGTTTTTTCTGGTGAATAGTGTTTTTTTTAATTAAAAATTTAATTAAAAATATTTAGATAATTATTTTTATAAAACGGATTTCATTTTTGAACTCAGAGCACCGATATTATGCTATGGTAATTTTTGGGATTTTTTCTGAAAAAAATAAATTTTCGGTGAATAGTGTTTTTATTTAAAAATTTAAATTAAAAATATTTAGAAAATTATTTTTATAAAATGGAGTTCATATTTGTAATCAGAGCATTGATATTTGGTTAAGGTGAAATTTTGGGATTATTCTGAGAAAGTTGAATTTTCGATGAATAGTGAAAATACAGTTTTTAAGTTACGGGTGTTTAATGACATCATTAAATGATGTATTAAGTTTGTAATCAATATGTTCGAATTATGAATAGTGAGATAAGGTATGAGGTGTCCCAAGTGGCCAATACCATGGGAAAATACCATGGGCAAGCCCATGGTTTTTTCAAAACCACTAATGAGGTGTTCCTTTTCCATTAATGCCTTGTCCCCTCACTTTCCCTATAAATACCAAGCCATCCTCTCATCCATTCGACTCCCCACTCTCCCCCAACGAAGTTCTGGTCTCATTACCTCTCAAGGAGTCCTCCCATGGTGCCCCTAAGCCCTCAAGGTCCCAACCTTTGAGTTTTAAGAGTTATGTTTTAAGGTAAGGGATCCGACCCCTCTCTTTCTTTTCAAGTGATCTCTTTTATGTCAATTCTTTTATGCTCCATGTTCTTATGTTAGAGGATGTTCTTTTATACTCCTCTTACTGCCCATTTCATGTTTATATAATGAGATATCCCCTTTTACTCTCATTATTTCGTTTATGATGTTCTAAGTGGCGCTGTTAGGCTGCCGAAATTTTTGTAACGGATTCGTTCTCCCTTCTCATTTTTTTAGATCTATTTTCATGTAAAGTATTTCAAGTTCCTTTTTATTATGTTGGGGTATGATCTCTAAATTTATCATACGGATCTCTTATGATCATATGATGAGAGACCCCATTTTATCTCTTCAATTCAGTATTTTGATGTTTTAAGTGGCGCCGTTAGGCTGCCAAAATTTTAAGTGGTTCTTCACCCTCCTCGTTTTGAAGTTCTACTTTCATGTCAATTATTTCAAGTTCCTTTTTGTTATGTTGGGGTATGATCTCTATATCTATCATACTGGACTCTTATGTTAATATGATGAGATACCCCATTTGATCTCTTCAATTCAGTATTTTGAAGTTTTAAGTGGCGTCGTTAGGCTGCCGAATTTTTAAGTGGTTCTTCACCCTTCTCGTTTTGAAGTTCTACATTCATGTCAATTCTTTCAAGTTCCTTTTTGTTATGTTGGGGTATGATCTCTATATCTATCATACTTTAATATTATGTTCATATTATGAGAGACCCCATTTGATCTCTTCAATTCAGTATTTTGAAGTTTTAAGTGGTGCCGTTAGGCTGCCGAATTTTTAAGTGGTTCTTCACCCTTCTCATTTTGAAGTTCTACTTTCATGTCAATTCTTTCAAGTTCCTTTTTGTTATGTTGGGGTATGATATCTATATCTATCATACTGGAATCTTATGTTCATATGATGAGAGACCCCATTTTACCTGTTCAATTCAGTATTTTGATGTTTTAAGTAACGTCGTTAGGCTGCCGAACTTTCATAAGAGAAATCTAATTTTTGTCTTCCTTCCATGTTTTTCATTTCAAATGGTATGTCCTTGAAATTTCATTACCATGATCATGTATCCTTCTTATTCTGTCCATCTACTGTTTTATGGGTCATTTATGAATGTTTGACCCATTTTCCCTCTCTTTTAATGTCTTCTAAAACCTCGTAACATAGCCGTTATGCTTCAGAATTTCTGTCTCAAAATGTCTCTCTCTTTTTCTAAAGTTCTTTTATATTATTAAGTGAATACTCAAAGATCTTTCTTCTAAATGGGTATTCACATATATACCAAAATGTTCTATTTTAAATTCTGGGATTTCCATACATTAGACCTACCTTCCTTTTCTGTGGGTTTTAAAGTGACGTAAAGATCATGTCTTTAAAGCAGTTTTTAAAACGTTGTGATTATGAAATGAAACCCATTTATTTTATGCTATATGGGTTATTTATGAAATGTTTGATGATGATATATGTGTCTCACATGATAATAAAGGAAAATTTTAGGGTGCGCTCTGATAGCGATCCAATGCATTGGGTAATGATGTAACCACTAGAGATTACAATTTTCACGATACCTTGGTGAATAACCTTGGTAATTTTCAAATGAAACCTTGGGGATGGACCTTGGTGATATGTTCATGATTGTCTATGTTAAATGATGTAGCCAAATTTTCAAGTTATGAAAAATGTTATTTTTATTATGATATGCCTCCTTATTTCATTCACATGCCTTAAAGTTCTTTTTCATGACCTTATTGAAGTATCTCAAGTTCACATGTAAAATGTTTCTCTTGTTTTCTTTACTGGGCTTTTTGCTCACCCTTTATTTTGATGTATGCTCCCAGGTTATGTGATGCAGTAATGAACCTAGCATGAACATGAGGAGAATCCTTTCAAGTGTTTTAGAAGAATGTTTTATGTTTTCATGTTTAATGTTCCTGGTTTCCAAGACACTAAACCTTAAAGATCCTCGGTTTTGTAAAATGTAATTAAAGTTTATGTGATAAAGAGGCGGGATGCTATACCAGACACCTCACATGTACTGAATCCAACGGTGGTACCATTGGAGAAATACCTTTCATATAAGTAGAATCTAGTGAAGAACTTATATCATAGATAGAAATTACAATGAAACAATACAACTCACCTATTAATTTTTTTGTGGAGAAACCACAAGTTTGTGGAAGCAA
The DNA here is from genome assembly GCA_963277665.1 of Viscum album. Classification (NCBI taxonomy): domain Eukaryota; kingdom Viridiplantae; phylum Streptophyta; class Magnoliopsida; order Santalales; family Viscaceae; genus Viscum; species Viscum album. The sequence continues at coordinate 309,577,417 of OY728166.1, forward strand.
CTTGGGAATCAGAAGGGGCGATGAAGTAGAAGTACCCTTAACTATTTTCACAATAGTATATTATATGAAAATTTGAGGGTAAAATTATTTAAGGACGGAAGAATATAAAACCCTAAGACTTTATAAATCTTTTTAAATAAATTATATATATCTGATATCTCGAAATGCACACAACATCATGCTTAAAGGAAACACGTCACTATTAAAATATTATTAAAACGTGGCTTTTATAACCTAGCTGTTAAGTTGGAGGGTATGAATTGGACTAACTAAATTATAAAAATTATATGGTTTATACATGTATAAAATTAATTCAATAGTTATCTACTAATTATAAATTAAATAATAACAATTTAAAATAAAAATAAATGTTTTATGAAAAATTATATTTTTCTAAAAGGCAGTTTAGTCATGCTTTGTACACAAAATTTAAAATTTATTTTTACCAATTTTATAAAATTTATTTTAAAAAATGGGAATTATTTTTTTAATTATCATATCGATATTAACTTATGGTAAAATTTTTGTATTTTTTGGAAATTATTATTTTTCAATGAATAGTGAAAATACTGGTTTTTATAAAATTGGCATTTATTTTAAATAAATTAATCCAAATTATTCTTATAATTTTATTTAAAATTAATAATATTATTATTTATTTATATTAATTTTAATTAGTTGCATTTAAATAATCTTTATATAGGATTTTAGTATAATATAATATTCTTGTCACAAAAATGTTATTTTTTTAGAAAACTGCTTTATATAGCATAATTTTTATAAATTTTAATTAATTAAAAAAATACAAAATATTAATTATTTAAATGAAATTAATAGATTATATATCAATTAATATTAATTTAAATTCATACAAAGATGATTAAAACTCATAGGGTTAATATAAAATCATCATTTTCTTAAAAAATACACTTCTTAAACAACAGAGTTTTTATCACATATGGGGGTTTAATTTTAAATTAAATTATACACATTATATGAGATTAATTTTTAAATATGGATTTATTATTTTTAATTAGAATTATTTATATTATCTAATAATTTCAACTTAACTTTTTTATTATAATGAATTATGAAAATAGTAAAAATTATTTATTGTGGATAAGGAAACATTGAGTTTACCTGGGGGTTAAACTATAATGATAAGGGTTAAAAATGATCCAAAACTTTTCTAATTCCAATTATATGATCTTATCTATACTTTATATCTTCAATGGTTTTCAAATGGACTATTTTTTAACCTTATGGTATGAGAAAAATTAGGATGGAATTCTTTCTTTTCAAAAATTCGAAATACACCGTATCCCCCCACATATAAAATGCCTCCCCCTCTCCTCTACACTACATTATTATAAAAACAATTGGTTAATCGAATAACTAAAAAAATATATTCCTTAATTTCCAACCCTCATCCCAAAATTCTTCTTTTGTAACAATTCCAAACTATTAAGGATTTTAGTAGAAATGAAAAGAAGTTGTCCATAGAATAGGTAACATCCTTAACTGAGCATTTTATTTTATATATTATTCCACCTGATTAAAATATTATTGAACCAAGATTATATAATAACATTATTTTCTTCCATATACTGATATTTTCTTTTGTTAAGGTAATTTCCAACAATAATCTCATCCCGCCTCAAATGGGAAACAAAACCATTGATCATGTGTACGACGAACTACTGCCTCACGAACTGACACAATTAACATTCCATAAACACTTATCATGGATGGATATAATGTAATATATAATATTTATATATTATATTCATTAAATAATTATAATTTTTTAATTATAGTATCAAATATAACTTCTCACTTTCCATTCTATAGAAAATATGATAATGTCACTTGTGTGTATGGCATACTACCGCATCACGAAGCTATGTGATATGTTTTTCACATAAGATTTACATGGAAGGTAATAGGGATTAATATCATTATTATATATTATATTCATGAAATATTAACCATTATTTAAAATAAATATGTCATATAATTTATTACGTTATCCTTCATTGAATAAATGATAACGTTATTCATGTGTACGACAGACTACCACCTCACGAAATGATGTGATTCATTTTTATTACCAAATCACATGGATTGTATGAGTATGTGTATTTAAATAACTAATATTTTATTTATGATATAATTATCAAGATTTAAATATTAACCAACACTCCCCTTCTCTTCATTATGATATTCAAAAAATGTAAACGTTACTCATGCGTACATATGACCAACCATCTCTATGATTGTAACACAATTCATTTTTCATAAGAAATTTTCATGGTTGGTTTAAAAATTGTAATTTAAGTTTAAAAATGATAATTATTTTATTTTTAACAATATTTGTATGATTAATTAATAATCTATTTGGCCTTATTCAACTTACCGAAGTGATTTTGGACATATAAGTCATTTATCATTAAAACGTCTGATGTGGAATAAATTAGTTAGGTAATTGAATATGACATGATAAAAATTAAAAAAAATTGAAGGATAAACATTAAATGGTTACTAGTAAAATAAATAATTAACTGAATTTTATTATTCAATATGATAAATTATTCTTTTGAAAAATTTGACTTGAGGTAAGGGATCTTTCTAACCCACCCCTTTCATCAAGTCATGACCATACTCTCTCTAACTCACATTATATATCTCTAAGTTATGGAATCATACTAAATTATTTATATATTTCCCTCACATGTATACCTATATTATCATACCTTACTTTTATGGCTTAATAGATACCTTATGAATATTTTTTAAAATCATTCTTTAAGAAATGTCTTTTTATTATGTTATGAGACAGGATTATAAAACCCATTTCCTTCCATGGGTAAATATTATATTTATTCCATATGATTGATATCATTATGTGGTTCACATATGAATGTATATGAAATTAATTTGATGGTTGTAATGAGAGTTATATAAATATATATATATATTTAAAGGCAATGCATTGGTCAAAGACCAAGACACAATGGAAATAAAACAATAAAGGAACTACATGAGTCTAAATGATGGAATATTATTACAATATTTTTCATAAAGTGGGAGAAGGTCAACCGGAAAATCATCGCTCCATGTAATGTTGTGGTTGACTCCCTTGTTAGCAAGACTATGCGCCACCATGTTCACTTCACGATAAGTATGGGTGACAATGTATTTGATCTTCATAAGGGAGTTAAGGAAACTCATCCAACACGTAGTAAGAGGCCATGATAGGTGAACCACACCATTGTAGATAGCTTGAATAATGGTGATGGAATCACATTCAATCTAGATGTTGTTCTATCATTTTACTTAACAAAGTTAATAGCCTGAATCACAACCAACATTTCCGCTTCAAGAGAAGCGGCGATACCATAGCTGCCTTAGAAACAACCATGGAAATGTCCAAGGAAGTCCCTAATAATGGCCCCACAGCCCACCGATCCCAGATTTCCTTTAGAAGCACAATCAATGTTAATTTTGATCTATCCAGGAAGTGGGGCTTTCCAGAACACCTCAAATTGATGCCTCAAATGATTATATATACCATAAATTCGAAGACGTCATAGGATCATGAAGTCATCAACTGAGTTATCACAACAAGCTTTATGAAGTGTGGTGGCATCCCTAATGGTGATGAGAATTCGTGCCCGACCTACATTAAAGTTAAGTGACTAGTTGCTATGAATAATGGAATTTCTATCATACCAGATAACATGGAATATCTCAAAAACATTGGATAAGAAGATATTATTGATTTGTTGTGAAATAACAAGTTCCACGAAACATTTTATCTTAGTGTAAATAGAATAAGAGAATAACCATCTGCAGTCAAACATGTCAGTAATATAATTCCAAAGATCATTTCTCATATCATAATAACAAAATATATGATTTTTTTACTTTCTATGTTGATAACAGAGTTTACATTTAGAGAAGAGCTAGAAACCAAAGAACTAGAGACAAACCTCAGAAGGAATACAGTTATGAGCAATATAAAAAACATGGTTAAGTCTTGAGGGTTTAATCCAGGGTTTATAAAAAAAATCAACCAAGAAAAACTATAATCAGAGTTTGTGAGTTTATTATTGTAATAATTTTTGGAATCTAGAATACCATAGTGGGCAGGTTCCCAAATAAGAAAATCTTCAACGTTAGAGAAGGGATAATTATCAACAACATGCATGATGAAATCAGAGAAATATAAGTTATGAGATAGAATCACTTCATTTATGCTGTAGTTGATGCTGTCTAGAGGGGAATTAAAAGGCAACATGGTAATGAGGGGGTTCCATTCTAGTTTTCAAGCCAGAAATTCATGGAGGAATCCGATATAACCATCCATAATGTGTTATTAATGATGTTGGAAAAGAAATTTTTAATGGAAGGATAGAGCAAAGATATATCATAGGTCAAATTTCCTTTTTTAACATTTCCATGAATCTATTTCTAGGAAATTCTATGGGGTCAGATTTATAATTGATCAATATCCAAGTGAATCTAGCTTGAAGTGCTTTATTAAAAAGTTTGAGATTTTATATTCCAAGACCACCTCTCTCAAGATGTTTGCAGTAGGCAGACTAGGGGATGGTAACAAGATTCCATTCAATAATACTACTTATACAGACAATGTTTTTAATATAGCCACTAATTTTCTTGCTAAGACTAATAGGCCATTTAAAGATCATCAGTGAGTATACCATTTTAGAGATAATAGTAGATTTCACAAGGCAGATCCTACCAGCCATGGATAGGGATTTACCATTCCAATAAGAAATTTTTTTAATAACCTGATCACCAATATTGTGGAAATACATGGATTTAGGGCTACCCCAAAATATGGGAACTTCCAAGTAGGTCAATTGGGTTGAGCCTTCTTTGATGCTAGGACTTTCAATGATGTAACCTTTCCTAATAAGAGGGAAAATTCTTCCAAAGAAAACAAATGAATTTATACAACTAATGGATTGTCCAGAGACCTCTTAATAATGATATAAGAAGTTTTTGAGCATAAGGATATTTCTTTTACCCCCATTAAAAAATATAATTATGTCATCGACATAAAGAAGATTCATCAACACATTTAGGTTTCTTGCTGGTTGAATAGTCTTGAGTTTGTTTTGATGAACAAGATAGGTGAGATTTATTCTTAGATAATCTTATGAAATGGAAAAAACGAATAGAAAATAGAGGATCAACTTTCCTACATCCTTTCAAGAATTTAAAATATCCCTTAGGGGATCCATTGACAAGGATAGAGATAGAGGCTGAGTTGAAAAGGGGGTTTATCCTACTTATGAAGACATCATTGAACCCCAAACTATGTAGAACTTTAAAAATGAGGCTCCAATATATGGTATCAAAGGATTTATTAATGTCTTGTTTAATGGAAATATTTCCTCCTCTAGATTCTTTATTAAGAGAGTTGGTTCATTTCGAGGCATGGAAAATGAAATCTTGAATGGACCTACCCTGGATTAACCCAAATTGGTTCCAAGATATGATTTTATTACATAGAGGATAAATTATATTGGAAAAAATATTAGTAATTATTTTTAAAGGGATTTGATGAGATAAGTAGGATAGAATAAATGAACTTCAGAAGCATTAGCCACTTTGGGAATTAAGGTAATAAATTGTGCATTGAGACCATAAGGGAGGACACCATTAGAAAAAAAATATTTAATAAGATTACAAACATCAATGTGGACAACCTCCCAGTGATGTTGAAAAAACCATTATTGAATCCATCAAGTCCCGGAGCACTATCAGGTATTAGTCTAAAGATAGTGGATTTGATTTCATGGTCCATAGGAGTGCTCAAGTGAAATATATTTTCGTCCACATTGACCAAAGTAGGAATGATCCTAGGAAAGAGATATTTCTTTCTATTTGGACCATTGAAAATATTTTCAAAATAAGAAACCACATGATTTTTTATGGTTTCCTTAGAGTCAAAGAGGGTGTCATTATTTTTAAGAAAGGACAGAGCACGAAAAAAATTTCTAACTCATTACAGGGCATTGTATAACTTAGTGTTTCTATCACCACAAAGATCCATTTAGTTTTGAAAACTTGTTTGTAGATCTTGTCTTTAATCACCAGAAGATAATTGAGTTTCATAGATATTTTTATTTCAGTATGAGTATCAAAATATAAATCAAAGTTAGTTGAGTTATTTTGAATTTCATTGAGCTCATTCTCCAGGGTGGATATGTCCTTGTAAATTTTTTTATATTTATCCCTGCACCAACCCATGAGACAATGTTTAAGATGCTTGAGTTTAGTAATACAAGAAAGAGCATCTGAATGATGATTCATAGACTCCCAGAAATTTTGAATGAGATGAGAGCATTCCAAGTCCTCTGACCAATAATTATTAAATTTGAAAGGTATATTGGGCTTAGTTATTTTAGAGAGAAAACTAACAAGAATAGGATGATGGTCAGAGTTAATATTGGGTACGGTGATTCTAGAGATGGTGTCTCAGACATCCAGTACCGAGACATTCACTATAGCCATATCGAGTTTATAGAAACAACCCTATTATAATGTCTTATGTACCAAGTGAATTTAGAACCTGTAATATTGATTTTACTTTGGTTACAGTCATCTATTGAGGCTCCAAATTTTCTTGAATAAATATGAGAGTGAGAAGGACCTAGTTTCTCACTGGGGGAAGATAACAACATTAAAGTCACCAATCACCAACCATGGGTCATGGATGGTGCTAGGTAAAACAAATAGATCATGCCAAAGAGGTCTACGATCCTCGTATCTAATCATAGAATATGCTAGAGGGGATTTATTTTCATGAAGTTCTTAAAGGTTATAAACTTTGCAATGCGACTGTGATGGGAGTGACACTTTGTATGAAACTTGAAGATGACAGATATACTGTTGAAGCAGACCCTGAAACTATTAGCAATAATCGCAGCTATGGATGTTTTTGATTATGGGTCATATTTCATACCTTAAAGGTGACAAGACATGGTCCAACCAGGAACTAAAAATGTAGATAGCTCACATATGGGGTTTTTCTGACTGTAAGCTAGTTCCAATTAAGAAAGGATACTTTCATATTCTGCAGAAATTTCTGGACGAGCATGATCGGGTATGGGGGTTAGGGAATCTCTAGCTAAAACCTGGAGTCCTATGAATCTCAGACTAGGACTACACATTCAACTCGAATACTTTAAGAAATACCATGGTCTAGATCTAGGTGCGTCTACACGGGCTCAGCAAGTATTTTTGGCATCTGAAAATCCTCAACGACCTCACCTCTTGCATAGGTACGCCTATAAAAATTGGCCAACTAACTCTAAATTCCGAAATTGGTCTCTATACAAGGCTAATGGTCAAAGTTTACATAGATTCTAAGCTACTGTAGGTCATTGTCTTCAATGCCAATGATTTCAAAGTAGATATCTGGGTCGAATAAGAAAGAATTACTCCTTACTACAAGCTCTGTAAGATTGTGGGTCACTCCCTATTGAAATGTAGGGTCTTGTAGAGCTAGGTTATTCAACCAACTGACGATAGGTGGACTGTATTCAAGCGCAAATAGAAAATCAAGGTCTTGACCTCTGGAAATCATGAACTTCATAAAAAGGATATGGAATCCTGGGTCTAGAGAGATAACTTCCTAGGTGACAGCTCAAGTGCCACTTGGGTTGATCAGGTGGAAGAAGAATAAAACATGGAAATAGATCTTAGAATTTAGGAAGATATTGAACAGATGGTTTTATATGTCTTCGACCATCCTATGGAAGTGTCTTCTATTTAAGAATCTGCTCTTTTGGCTCCCAAGATGGTTGGACATCCGATGTCTGAGAATGATCGACATCCCCTAGAGATCCTACAAATGAAGGTACCCAAGAAACTGGTTCATATGGATGCAGATGGAATGGTGGAACAACACGTAGCTTGGGATGGTATGGAAGGAGTTATTGAGCAGTGATAAGATAAACACCCTACTCGAACTGCTCGGGATAAAAATAAAGGTTTTATTTATTCATATGCTCCAGTTTCATTTCTTGACCATAATATGGCATTAAGCACTAAACCTACTACTAATTCATGTACTACCACTCAGGTCCCCTCACTGAGTATATCTTTAGATGGTATGAGAGTTATATAACCCCCCCCCAAATGAATTGGGTAATGTTTTAATCTCATCATATGTCATGTATGAGATTAGGGAGTGAACCTAATCCAATATATGACTCTACCCACCATGTGATGTTGTCTTGGAAGCTAGCCTTAAATTATTTTTATATCATGTTTTATGTCATTGCTAATTTCACATGTTTCCATGATCTTGTAATACCATGCTATTTATGTTATGATCCCACTTGATTACTCATGTACCTTATCTTTTATGATATCAAGTTATAAAATTGACACACATGTTATGCATCCTTATCATGTTTATTCGATTACTAGTATTTTTATCTCACATACTTGTTTATGTATTAACCATGTTGTCCCATGTAGTTTTAGGATCTAAAATGGATTTTAGTAGCTCACTATGGATGATAAAATAAATATTCCATGTTTTATGTTAATTTTCATGTATGATGAACATAGTCTTCCAAATATGCTCGGACTTTATGATCATTTACATTTATTAATAGATATTTATATTTTAAAAACAAGTAACAATATGTGTAAAATCAATGGTTCAACATATTAATGAAGTAATTATCTTTTAAGTGTGTAGAAAAAACTCTCACTAAATATTTTCCAAGTCTCATATCACTTCTCGTGCAGCTTGATCAAGACAAAAAATTAAAATTAATTATTTATAATAATATATAATTAATTAACACCTTACAATAATTTTTGAAATTTAAATTAAAACATTCACAATGATTAATAACTCAATGGGAAAACTCATCACTCAAAAAAATCCAATAACCCACAGATGGTCCATAACACACTTAGGGGCCTATCCTGAGCTAACACCCTATAATGAAAAATCATTTAAAATTCCAATTTAATTTATTTTAACCAACAACTCTAAATCATATAATACAGTGATGTACCCTCAGTTAATTATAAAAAACAATGTACTTTCATTAAGAGGGAATCCTATCGAAAATTCACATGAATTTCAAATCATATAGAGATTATTCCCCCATGATCCAGTTGAATTGTTAACAAAACCCAAAGCCAAATTATCTAAAATGAGAGGTAGAAACCATAGGGGAAGAAAGGAAATTAAAAGAGTATAACTCACCCAAAAATAATGAATAATTTCCATAAAAATTCTTTAATATGAAGGGATTATATCAAAGGAAGAAAGTGGAGAGCTCCCCTTATTTAGACTATTTACAGGGGAGAAGAAGAGAGGAGTATAATTTAAAATTTATTTGGTTGAGATAGTATAACAATATTTTTAAAAAGTTCCTCTGGGGTGTGGTATAGCATGCAATACACTATGGTTAACCCCCAAGAATCTCCTCAAGATCCCCCAATATGTCAAACATCATAGTGAAGGCCCCTTACCCTCACCATTTTCCACCATTCCACAATTACTAAAACAAGGATTTTTCCTTCCCATTTCACACAAGTAGAATTACTATACACCACACCCATTAAGGGAACACATCCTCCAATATGCTTGGGAACCATAAGAAGGAGTCTCCCCTAGAGTAACTATTTTGAAAGGGTCTCCCCATCCCTTCACTATGGCTATCACCATAACATAGAGCTCATTGTTTTCTATCCTGAAACGGGTGAGACACACTACTATGATCACTATGCCCTCATGATCACTACATGTTTTGGACAAGGGCTTCCCCAATCTCACCACACCTTATAACACATTATGGTGCTTCTCATGGTACCTTAAAATGAAACCAAAACTCCACCACAATGTCTTCCCCTAATAATTTTAAATAATGAAAATACATAGTTACTACATTATCCACCCAGCCACCAATAATTCTGATTTTGCGGTTTCACCTTCCACCATGGGGTCCACTATGTCATGGTCCTCCCCTTGGGGGAGAAAATTTAATGAAATCATGATACCAATCAACTTTAATTCACTCTTCCATATACTCATGCATCCAAACCACCTCCCAAATCTAGATCCAAATATAAATAAATATACTTGAGATGTTTAAACTCTTAGAATTCAAATCCAAAACTTTTTTTAAAAAACAAACCCTCACCAACATTAAAAATTTAAATACCTTATATTTTTTCATAACTAGGAAAACATTGGTTAATAAAACCTCCTCACCATATCACTTATCATCCCAAAGAATCCTTACAGGTACCTCAACCAAAAATCTTGACCTATATCAAAAATAAATTCATATCCAACTCATTATGTTATACACTGGAATATTGAATGAGCTTCTACTACGTGACTCCATACACAAGGAATAATCTTCATCAAAACCTGAGCCATCACTCATCACCATCACCAAAACACTTAGATGATTATCTATTAAACTCCTTCATCCAGAGATACTAGAGAGTTTTTAATAAATTATTTTCTTGGATTATGGTTCTCCCCACCAAAAGACTAAGATCATAAGGGATGATTTCCAGCCACAGTGCTCCCCAGCATCGAAATTTCCTACTAAAAACATTCTCATTACTCTAATGACATGCTCAGTGTAGTTTCTATCTCAATACATCTAACAATAAAAAACACTATTCATCCCTCCTTTAGAATATTTTTCTTAAAAACACTAATCTACCCCACATACACATTATATCATCACTCGATCATAATTACTTAACACACAAAGGCTTCTCGAGACCATTAAAACACCTACACTAAAGTTTGAACTTGATATTTAGTGTAACTCCAAGGTTGGATCACCAATAATCTAAATATGTTACCATACTACACTCATTAGAACCTATGTATCTGGAATCCGACTCACCCTTAGATCACATAAAAATAAACTTGAATCTAGTTCCAATGCACAAAATTCATCCAATACATCAATAAAATCAAAAATCTGGTATTTACCATGGAAATAGATAAAATTGGATTCATATAATTACCATCATCTTGATAGAACCTTGACTATACAATGACTAATCTTGTCTAACCAATGAACCTACTAAAATTGTGTTATAACTTTACATCCCACACTCTATCCATCGACACATGTAATGACTAGACGTTCTCATCATAATCATATCCAAGTGCTAATATAAAACATTAGTTTCTACCCATTCATGACTCACTAGGAAGTTCATCCTCAACACTCATCAAAATTTCATCCATAATGAGGGTCACTCCCTCTAATGGGCTATAGAGTACTCCTCAGCATATGACTTCCCCTACAAACCAATCCTCAAGTGCAACCTCAAAGGGTTTCATTATCATTCCTTCCTAAAAATACTTGTCAAGTAATGTACTTAGGTTGACCATACCAAAACACCCCAATCTATCTCTGATGGTACCACTCATCGAATAGAGACACCTCTCACCCTTATTAAAACCTCTGACATTCATGCTTTCACTATATCACCCAAAAAGCATAATCTCTGTAAGATATTTTAAGTGAAACTGACTTATAAATCTATTTTATGCACATATGTGTGCTCATAAATTCAATCCTTATAATAAATAGTTGTCCATGCCCCTTTCATTTAAAAAAATCCTTGCCTATTTCATGTAAAAAATCTATCAAGAAGCACCCTTGACACTACTAATCATAATCTTCGATTTCACTGCTGATATGGCCTACTGATCAACAACCAATAGGCTCAAAACTCATTTTTAAACCAAGAAAATATACTCATACTCTATCCATACACAATCCAAACATATTGGATCCTGATCAGCTATCTCATTGGGAACATATATGTAATCCTAGGTCTAGGAATCCAACCAATCCTTCCCATCAAAACTAATCTTTGATAACAAGTACCTAAAGTTATTTACATAAAAAATAATCAAGAAATATTCATTTCAATATCAAATATGTGGTATCTCGTACCATGAACCAATATCATAAACCAAAGCATATATCTATGCTTCCTGTCTATATGGAACTCACAAGCCCGAGATAATGACTTTATCTAGTCACTATCACACATCCCAACTCATATTAAGAATAGCTCCTGACTCAACAATATCTTGAGATGTATATCTAAGGAACTAGGGAAACAAAATTCCCCCCATATCAATTATCGCATGAAAATTCACATGAAAATATCAAATATAAGGTTTTCACATATACGCATACTAAGAATCCAATGCCAATTCATCAGCATACTAGTGAAATAATCATCATTGGACAACTGCACACAAGACTCCCCCCTCAAGAATGAAAATATCATATATATATATAGACATCATTCAATGATGATCCATGTTAATAAAGTTTTAGACATATGGCTCGGTTATATATAATTCCACAAAAAAAGATAAATGTGAAAAAACCATATAGGATATTACTAACACATTAAATAACCAAACCAATTGTTTCCGAACTATTACCACAATCACCCACAAGGTTTTTATCATGAACAAATCAAATTCTTGTACCAACCTACTAAATGTCACTATATATCCCTCCCATATATGTACTAGACATTCATCATTAAGAATAATTCCTCCATATAATCCAATTGACCCATTATAAAAAAAATATTGTAGTTCAGTTGACTATAATTCCACAAACAAATTATTTGGTAAAACATCATATAATACTTATTTAACAACTTAAATAAATAAAAAATCTCTACTTGAGATATCAATCATATAATACTATACACATGTCATGTGAATCATACATTCCAAATAAGATACATGAACACTGAAATCTTATCATAAAGATGGGAACCAAAAACAAATAAATCATAAATACAAAAACTCGAGTGAATCATACTAGGTTAAATCATGAAAATTTAAAACTAGAAACCAAGAATAGAAATCCCAAATCCCTAGTAACCGAAACTTCCAATTAGAAAACATGTTCATGATGCACTAGTTTGAGGTCTATCACATGATTCAACACATCCCTATATCACTTATCCATCATCTACCAAAGTAGTAAGATAAAATAAAAATATCTTACCCCAATTTGTAACACTCTCCAATAGTATGTAGGCATTGAAAAATTCCCAGGCTATAAAAGTCTCTACTTGACCTCAAAAACACCTCCCCGAATGTTAGAGGATGCCAACTACTATTGGGGGTTTAGGGGGTAATAATGAGAAGAATCTATCCCTATATCAAAGTTGAAATATCAATGTGAAAAAAATAAATATCAACCATAATAAATTAGTAGAGTTTGAAAAAGAAATAAAAAATCAATGTTATATCAAATGTAATTGTGTTAGCTTATAGACTCAAAGGCACATGGTCATTCCAACATAAAATGTCTAATCACCCAATGGGATGATAAAAATACACTAAATGAAATTAATAAAGTGAATGTACATGGGGATATACATAAATACATGATACCTACCTCAATCGCAATATCAAACTCTATCCAAGAAATCCTACTTAGTTAGGCAACTCTAAGACTCTCCCCAACCTGATCATGTGATCAAAGAAGTCGTCTTATATACCCAACTACCATGGCCACCTAAGAAAGGTGTTATTATTACTCAATTGGGCACTACAAATGTGTCCCTATACACCAATAAAATAGATTACACACTTATGATATAATCCCAATAAATAAATCCAATAACTATGAAAATGTGAGTAAAATAATCACTATTGACCCTCAGGTTCTAACATGACACCTCAGATCGACTATACATGCTTCAACTAATTCCATAGTTCCTTTGATTTTGTCTCTTAATTGTGGTAACCAACACTACATCCAAATGATATGTAGTAATATGTGTAATTAATGGATCATTGTAAGTTACTAAAGGCATCCAATAGTATTAGTAATTAATGATCAAATCTACATAAGTTAATCCTATGAGTTCCTCAAATAGTGTACATTTATCCTATTCATATGGTGTGACCCTAGGAAATATAGTAGTGTAAATTGTCTTACAAATGATTCCTAGGGGTTGGGTCTAGGAAATCTAGTAGATTCATTATACATTCATTTGTTTCTTAGGGGGATGACCCTAACAAATCAATATAGATGAGGAATACTCGCTAGATCCTAGTTATGTCCTAGGAATCCCATATTAATTAGGCTCTATGTCCAATTCAAAGTGGATTTACTAAGGTATTATAGATCAAATAGTCTTTATATCCAAATACAGGGGGACTTCCCAAGGTATTCAATGATCAATAGTCAATCATCAATTCATAGGTGATACTCTAGGAAATCCACACAGAGCATGTAAATATCAAAAGGTGGAACATCCCTCTCAGAAAAAATACTATAATAAAAAAATATGGGTTTTCCATATTCCACAAACCATCCCACATAATAAGGGTCAACCTCTTAATTTCATGACCTAAAATTTCCATATAACCCATATCAATATTACATAATTGATTCGGGTTCTAAGGTGACACCTACATATATTACTTACCATTCCCACACACATCCTCTTAGGGGGAGTTTTATCACTTGGGAAAAAACTAGGGTCTCCTAGGTTAGATAAAGTAGGTACACCTCACATTGTATCCTCAGTATAAATATTAACATTCATATCATCACCTGTTACTCAGAGGGAATCATGTCCCTCAATGTAGCCATAATTATCCCAATGTTTCTATTTCCTCTTAGGAATCCATAAAGGAACTTCTATAGGGATATGGTATAAATCTTATCTCAATACACAATTAATCCCTGGAAAACCCTCTCACCCAATCTTTATATAGAGTACTGATGGAATTTCCACTCGAGTACTCACATCCCAAGGGGAAAGGAACACTCACCCCATTCTCATCTTTACCACCCATAGGCTATAACAGTATCTCAAGGGTTTTTAAAGACCTAAAAGTTCCATTCACATATTTTTATCAAATTACTCTACAAGGAAGGTCTAAGGAATCTATAATAAGGGCCTATATATCTCATTATTTTTAATTATTTTCCCACTTCATGGGGTTTATGCATCCAAAGGAATTCAAGGCCCCATCCATTGGTGGTTGAGGCATCAAACCAGGGCATTATGGTATATCATAGCCCTTGGAACATTATTCAATCCATTTACGAACAATATATTTTTATTAAACATTTTATATGATTTAAATAGGTTAATATCCATTGGTGTAGAGACCACATATCACACATTGTATAAATAAAATACATAATACTATTATGTAATGAATATGGACCACCAACCTCAGTAATGGAGTTATTTACTTTTAATATTATATTAATAACTATCACCCAATATCATCCAATTATCATATCATATATTGATCCACATGATCATGATACTAAATCCAAATTAATTAATTATAACCATTTATAATTAATTAATAACTTACAACCAAATTTCCAATTTTAATTAAAATTGGTACAGTTCATAATAACTCACCAAGCGACCTTTTTGTACCGAAACAACTACCAACCACTCACATGAGGTCTATGTCACTCTCTCAACACCATTATTGTCCGAGGACCGATCATGTGAAGTCATTTAAAATTCCAATTTAATTTATTAAAACAAAAAAATTAAATAATTTTATACTGTGATTTGACTTTAACAAAAATGAACACAACAACATTTATTTTTTTCCTTAGGGAATCCTCTACTCATGACAGACAAAATCCCAATAGTATTGGGAATAATAAACCATGTTTTTATAGAATCTTCAATGAAACTATAAGACAAATCTTCCAAAATGAGAGGGAAAAATAAGAGATAAAGAAAGGTAAATAAAAGAGGAGAACTGTCCTCAAAATACTTATGAATCTCCATCAAAATTCCCAAATATGAAGGGGGAAATTGAAGGAATAAAGGGGGGAGATATCCCCTCGGATTATCCATGCATGGTGTAGAAGAAAATTGGAGGGTTATTTAAAATTTATTTGGGAAATAATGTAAAACCATATTTTAAAATTATTGGGAAAGGGTGTTCCCTGACATGCATCATGGAATTCACCACACTATGGTGCACCTCTAGGAAACTCGCTAGAACCCTTAACATGCAGATTACCACAATGGAGGCCGATTACCCTAGCTAATTTACACCATTCCATGTTCACTAAAAACTATAATTTTCATCTTTGTTTCACATAGGAAGAAACTCGAGACTCCACATCCACCAAGGGCACCATTCCATATAACACACAAAAACTCCATGATGACGACCACTCCCCTTTTCTCATAATATTTTCACAGGGGTTCCCACACCTTCATCGTGATAAGCTCCGTGGAATGGATATCACTATGGTATATCCTAAAAAGTTTGATACACTTCCCTTTGAGTACCATAACCTGATGATCTTATTGATTTTTGGATAAGGGTTCCCCCTATCTCATTACATTTCTTACCACAACACGGTTCACCCCATGGCACCTTAATACAAATACCACAGTTCCACCAGGACATGGACTCCTAGGAATTTATAATAGGGACAAGCCCCTTGTTCAATTTTATCCAATTAGGTTACATGACCTCTGATTTGGGCATTTCACTCTCTACCAAGGGGTCCAATACATCGTGTTCCTCCCCACAGTGGTGCACCTTTAGCAAAATTTAGCTACATGTGTACCCAAATTCACTCTATTATCTACTTGATCACCCCAATCAACTCTCTGGTTTGGATCCATGTGAAAAACTATCCTTAAAATGTTAAAACTCTCATAATTCTTATCCAAACCCAAATTCACAAAAACAAACCCCTCATCGACATTAAAAATTCAAATTCCTTCATAATTTTCACAGCTTGGAAAACATGAGTCTTTATATAAGTCAGAATGAGTATTTTAAAGAGTTTAATGGTTATTTAAAAAATATAAAAATGGGGAGATTTAAGTGACTTATGTAATTGTTAAAGGATATTATATTTATTTTCAACCATTTTTTAGAGGGTGATAAAAACATTTAATGATATGTTTGGAGTGTTTTTTGAGTTCATTATTGGTGAATGGATATGTGTTTCAATAGGCTCTATAATTTTTTAAAAGAATTAATAATTATATGAAAAACCTAAAAAATTTATAATTATATATATGTTTGAGTTAGGTAAGAAATATATAATTTTTCTAGAGGTGATTATAAAAATAAAAAATTCCTAGACTACTTATGAGTTATAGGAAAGTGTAAAAATGGGGAGATTGAAGTGACCAATGTAATTGCTGAAGGATATTGTATTTATTTTGAGCCATTTTTTAGAGGGTGATAAAAACATTTAATTATATGTTTGGAGTGTTTTTTGAGTTAATTATTGGTGAATGGATATGTGTTTCAATGGGCTCTATAATTTTTAAAAGAATTAATAATTCTATGAAAAACCTAAAAAATGTATAATTATATATATGTTTGAGTTAGGGAAGAAAACTATAATTTTTCTAGAGGTGATTATAAAAATAAAAAATTCCTAGACTACTTATGAGTTAAAAGACCATATGTATGCCATTTTGACTAGTGTGAAAGTGATCTCAATTATGTATATGAGTTAATAAAGATTTTATAGGTGTGTAAAAGTGAATTGATAACTACATATAAGTCATTTCAGAGTTGAGTTATAGAATATGGGATAGATATAGGTTATGTACATGTGATTATAGCCTATGTATGAGTCATTTTTTACTTTCATATATTTCATCATTGTGGCTCTATATGATTCATTTCAGAATGTTTAGACGACTCTATATGAGTCACTTGTCATTATGTATGTTTTATTTAGTGTGTGATACATTTTTAAAAACAAATATAATTAAAGACTAAAAAATTAAGAGTTTATATAATTTAAATTATATAGAATCAATTTAAATGATTCTTTACAATACCTGAATACTTTCCCAATATTACCAGTTCATTAATAAGTATTGATTCAAGACATTAATTATTTTGATTTACCTATAGATTGAATGATGATTTTATTGGGAAAAATTATTCAATAATTTTAATTCAACTTCAAAATAATTTATTCTTAAATATATCTACTATTATTTAGGGGATTTATATGCATCCAAATTTCATAAAAATTTCATAAAAATTATTGAAATATTATTCATGAATTTTTTAGGAGGATATATAAATAGAGAAATGAATAGATTATGATAAATTAAGAATTGAGAAGAAATAATACTCTAAAGTATCAAATTGAGAGAGAAAAGCACATCTACCGGTTCTATGGTCATGAATTTTGAAGAAATTGAAGAAAGAGAGTATATATTTTAATCCTATATGAAATTTCTACTGAGGAGAGAAGAGAACATTTTCATGCTTGAATGCATGAATGTATAGTGAGATCATCCTGGAGAACATTGATGAGGAGAATAAATTCATGTTGCTGTACTGAAACCATTTTTGAAATCAAAGTCTTCTCTTAAGAATATCTATTCTTTAGCATTAAGGAATCTAGTGGAGAATAGAAGAGCCGATTCACATTTAGAAGTGAGGAGAAAATTCGATGACTTGTGGCACCACAATAAACAATCCCAAATAATTTTTCTACAATTTTTAAATTTTAAGGATGATTTCTTCTCACACATTATACTATACTTAGATATCCTAACATACATCATATGTAATTTTTATTCAAATAAAAGTAAACAGAAATAAAAAAACAAACAGGCCAGTCCCCTGCGCCCAACACAAGTAGTTAGGGAGGCTTGAAACAATGAAAACTAAGGGCATCCCCTCTAATCAAGTTAAAGCCCTTGGGATTCATGGTGACCATAGTATAAAAAAATACCACATATAGACAAGATAAATCAAGTGAGGCTAGGTGGTCCACAACCTTATTCCCCTCCCTCCATGTGTGTAACACTTCAGTTGTGTTCCTAAGAATAAAAATACACTTTCTAATAACATAGCTTACCAACCAAGAATCACCCTTTACTTGTAGGGAGTTGGGAACCACCAATGAATCTATTCCAAATTCCCTAATATCCATGTTGTGTGGTCTACATAACCTGATCCTCATGGGCATCACCATGGCCTACACCTATAGATAAGAACCCTATCACAACCTAATAGTGAATTCCTTGTAGACCGAACTGATTGCATCTCCCCCTCCCCCACCATGTAGGACACCCATATCACATGGGACATCCATATTGAGATTAGAACCTCTTTTAGGGGGATACAACATAACCCAATTTCCCCCATTACTGGTACAGAAGGGGAGATCATCTCAGGGTCCAGCTTTGAACCAAAAAAGAGAATGAACTTCCCTCCAGTTTCTCACTACCCTGACCTGGTCGATTAATAGATTTTACATCCATAAAATGATTGTTTAGACTGATGCAGATTCCCCTCCATGTCTCACCTTGTTCCTTTCCTTCTAGAGAGACCAACAACATGCATGAAACTCCACTGTGTGATCCAACCTTTCCGGACCAACACCTCTTGATCCATGGCACAATCTATCTATAAATTAGTTTCTATCCATTACCTAGGTGGAGATTTCAGTGAATTTCCATAAATATTTCCACACCTCACATTCCCACTCACTCTCAAATAACAAATGTTTTGTGTTTTCCACACTGTGGTTCTTACAACATGCACACATGAAAACCATACTAATACCACAATGCTAGATATTATAATCCGTTGGGAATACTCTGTTCCTTATCCTCCAGGGGAGGATGTAAAATTTTGTGAGGATAATATTATCCCAAAGAACCTCATCCCACAAATCCATGTGAACCTGCACGTTATAAATATGATAAAAATATTTGGACATAAATATCCCTAAAGGGGATGGAGTGAACACACAACAGCCAGGCTCCAGGCTCATCTCAATGAGATTGAACTAGTTCAATTGATCCTTGTCCAAAATCACATTGATCAAATAAGGGAAATAGTTGACTTACCTAAAATAGATGTTGGTAGTAGGGCACCCAAGAAATCCAATAACATCCTCACACCAATTCTTCTACCAGAAATAAAGGTCCCATATCCCAATAATCCAATGGGACTGTAGGAAAAGGGATGTGACCATAGGACCAACCCCTAAACAAAGATGTGAGGTATAACCCTCCATAGGATCTATGTCACCTGATGTGCGGCTATGCATTACTATCCTTCAAAGAGTATGTTACTCCAAAATACTCCAAGAATGTATTTCATGCATGCAGTAAAAGGTATCCTATAAACTACAAACATTACTACTTCCTTCGCAAACCAGCCTCGCCCTGTTGTTCTAGGATACCTAGTGACCCTTCCCTTAGAAGATTGAATACTAAATGAAATTATATAGGATATTATCAATGTTTATTATGATGCCTTTTGGGACCCTGATGGTCAAGAGGGCATGAACTGGGGTTTCCAAAAACATGTTGTTAACTAGCACAATCTGACCCCCCCCCCAAAGAGAGATACTAGTTCTTACAATTATTAACATGAACAATAATCTTTCTGAGGAGGGGTTCAAAGTAATATATTCACTGTCTACCTGATGTAATAGGGACACCCAGTTAGTCGATAGGAAATTCTCTTCTCTGCATGCCCAGATTGTGGCTTGCTATATATATCAACCTATAGGGGCACCCATTAGAAATATCAAAGTTTCTCTTGTTATTATTGATGACATGTCCTCTCTAGAGGAAATAATCCTCCAAAACTCTAGTTAGTCCATGAATAGAATGGCTCATGGAATTCATGAATAAGATATTACCTTCAGCGAACATGAGGTGGTACACCATTGTTTCTTTCATCCTCCTCTGATATGGTAGTATAGAACCATTGCTAATTTCTCTATAGGTGAGATGGCTCTAAAATTATTGAACAATTATGAATAGACTTAGATAGATTGAGTCCCCCTGCCTTAGGCCATGAGTAGATTTGAAGAATCTATAGTATTTCCCCATGAAAGTAACTGCAATCCACAAACAACTGAAACACCGAAAAACAATGTCAATGTTCTAAGAGGTGAAACCCATAACTACAAACAAATTATATATAAATATCAATTTAACATGATCATAGTCCTTGTCCATGTCATGTTTGATGACCATATTATAACCATGGGTTTTTAAGTTCATTTCTTTGAGAATCTTCTGTGCCAAAGCAATAGCCTCTTGGATCAAACATCCCTTGAAAAAACCATGTTGTTCCAAGGAAACCCACTGAGGAATATGCATAGCCATACTATAATTAATTAAGCTAGCCAGGATTTTATAGGGGACATTACACATGCTCACTGGAGGGTTGTTAAAGATATAGGTGGTGTTCTTAGTTGTGGGTAGCAACACAATAGTGGCGGTGCATTCAACAAGAGGCAAGGTACCCCCCCTGAAATAAATCTTATATGCCTGCAATTAGTGCTTTATTTAAAATGATCTTGAAAAATCTATAAAAAATGAAGGAAGTTGTCTGAACCTACCACAATATCAGGGTTTAGGTGCATTAATGCATCTATGATCTCTTCCTTGCCAAGCATATCCCCCTTGTAGAAGCATTTTGTGGTGTGAATTTATTTACTCTATTTCATATGAGGTGGGTGGTTATATTGATTGGATCCATACTATAATACTACTACTAATTATTTTTTAGTTTATTATAGAGTGATGAAATAGTACAAGACATAAAGAGAAAAGTAGAGGAGCAGGGAGTCGGTTAAGGGGGCCTAAAATAGTGAAGACCGAGGGAATCCCCTCCAACAAGGTTTTCCCCCTCAGTGCACAAAAGGTTTTTATGTAAAAATAAAATGCTACCTATAACATGGGTAGTTAAAGAAAAAAGATGGTCTGCCACCTTTTCCCCTCACACCATGTATTGAGCACTCGGATGTTGTTGTTGAGAAGGCCTTTACATATTCTGATAATGTAGGAGATTGACCAGGGGTGGTTCCTGTTTCGAGGAGAGAATGATGCATAATAGTGTATTATGTTTCCACCTCAGATAGAACAATATTCTGTTGACGACATAAGCTTAAACTTGTGAGAATTTCCCTGGCCTCATCTTAAAGAGACTATCTGCATCCAAAGTGACCTGAGAAGGACAAAATGATAGAACCATTGGGGTTTCACACTACCCCACCACTCCTCATAGTGCCTTGGAGATAAGAACAGTCCATATTGAGTTTTAGGGCCTTTGGATGAGGGAACCAGTGGAACCAGAACCCTTGGGGGGTGCAGAGAGCCTGAGTGGAAGGACTAATCACTTGGAGAGGCCTGAGGGTGGGAGCGCCGTGCTTGTTTTTCACTAGTATAACCAAGTCAATAAGAAAGATCTTTGTGCGGGAAATAAGGCACTAGATAGAAGACCTAACCTCCTCATGGCGTGCCCTGTTTCTAGATTTCCAGATGCACCAGCAGCCAGCGTTGAGGATCACTGCCTGAGCACACTGTTCAGGCCCTGTATCTCTTATGGAGTAGAACCACCGGTCTAGGAAATAAGTTCCATGGAGAGGCTGAGAATGGATAGTCGTGCAGTCACTGAAGTATCCCCAGATGTCTTGCGCCCAGTCACCCTCAAAAAAGAGGTGGGGCAGGCTCTCTGACCTGCTTTTCCTGCAGAATGTGCATATGGTGACGGTAGGGATACCCGGATTTTTATGTTATCATCGATAGAGACTTCCTAGTTTCTGATTCTCCAATTAAGGAAGTTGATTTTTGTGGGGATTGATTTGCACCAAATCAGACCATTCCACTAATCCAGAGGGTCCTGAGGGAAGGATTCCCTACAGAAGTCGTGCATAGAGAACTCACTAGAGGAGGATACTATAAAGATATATTTTTCAAGTTTGGAGTTCATGTTGAGGAGATCAAACTTCTATTACTGAGGCTCATTCAGGACTATTATTATAAAATATAGGTATTTGTGGGCTTCTTTGAAGGAGATATTTGGTGCTAGGCAGTTAGGGAAACCAAGTGTAGAGCCTTCCAAGTTGTGGTTCCAAATGGAGATGTCACCTTTCCCTACTATAAAAGGCTTCCAAGGTTTAATTCAGAAGAGTACTTCTAAAACCAGTACACGGATTTGGCTTCTCAATGGTACCCAAATAGACTCAATAATTTCACATTACACGTAAAATTTCCTTTTTATTAAAAAAAACCCTTGGTTTCAAACAATTCAATAAACAAAAATAAGTAATCAATCATAATCAATCAAAAAAGAACACTAGGCGATCCAACCTCATAAAATTTATCATAGCCACCTTACCATATGCGATGTTCTGAAAGAATTCCAAATCTACATTACAAGATCACACTAATAGAATTAATCATCAATTATATATCATGTATAATGATGAATTATAATCTATGTCTAAATATATACAGATTAAATGTCTCCAATACTAGATACAAGAGAGATAAAGAGGGATAATACTAGAAATTAAGAGAGAGGAACTCTATCTATACACCATTAGAGACCTAACATCGAACCCTTGATTCATGAACATGATATTTTATGGATTATATTATTTTTTCTATGAAAATTCTATTTATTGGTTTGGATAACAAAAAAATGAAGTTTTTTATTCAAAAGATAATAAAAGGAGAAACATTATTAATGGGGATAAAAATGATAAAGATAAAAGGAATCCCCTCAAACACTGTTCAAATAGTCCAAAGGAAGAGATCTAAAATTAAAAATAAAACTGTCCTCTCCACATGATCACCTTTAGAAGAAAGAATGTTGGATTCCATATTCCCATCCTACTAGGTGTGCACAATCTTCACATCTTAATGAAGCATTTTTCTACAAATTCCGATAGAATAAAAAATCGTCCATAGTATGGATAAAGTATCTAATTAAGTATTGATCCCCATGGAAGAGTCACATTCAATAATAGAGACGTAGATATTGTTCTTCTTAAATAGATTGATTCTGTTGATAATTTCATGATCATTGGATTGCATAGAAGATCTACTTTTACTTCTATTATTTATGTATATTATTTTTTATTTATTTTTACATTTATCAATTGTAATAATGAAATAATGTTTATGTAATCATATTTTTCTCTTTATTTATTAATTTATTTATTGTTGTAATCTGGTTCTAAACTTTATAAAATAAAATCTATTTGAACATGAAACTCATAATAAATGGCATAATATATATATAAATTCTCAATTTCTATTTGGTATAATTAAATATTCAATTAAAGTACTAATATTATTTTTAGTTTTAAAATAAGTATAAAATGATCAAAAGTCAGTTAGTATATTTGGGGTTTTATATAAATTTTAGATAATGATTCTAAAATCATTTTTGATTTGTAGAAATGAACCATGCATTACTTAAATATATATGGAGCTTAGAATTATTGAATGTAACTTTGATGAATTAAATTTAGTTATGTATAAAATAATTGTAATGCATTAAAAAAAATCAAAGTGGGTACAATTTATCATGGAAATTTAAGAAAATGATTCTTGATATATTTGTAACATGTGGGGTCCAATGAAACATGAATATGTTTCTTGAGATGATAAAAATATTTAAAAGTATAAAATATGTACTAATACACATTTTTATGTTTCTTGAAATTATAAAATGATAAAAATTAGAAGATGATCTCAATTTGTTTTGAAAAATAATGTAAATGGTCCTTGAGTCATTTATAATGAATAAATATCCAAAGTTGTAGGTGTTTGTAATTATTGAAGGTTGTTTTGTCTGGTAAAAATGTGAAATTTTTATAATCAAACAATCTATTATTTTTATTTTTTAGTTTTGTTCCTATCTTATTTCTTATATTGCACTACAATAGGCATTAAAATATAATTACATTTTAAATTATTTCACATAAATAGGTTATGACATAACACTATTATGAGATTATATTGTTATTTGAAAATTCATTATACAATGTTTATATTTTTTGAAGTTTTTATTTACATTAAAATTCTAAAATTCTAAAATTTTGATATTTAGTATTTTTTTTGAACAATGTCTATAATTTTGTAAATATATAACAAAAATAGAGAATTAGTCTTTGGTGGTGGAAAATTTCCTTTTTTAACAGTAGTGTTGAAATTGATAATCACTATTACTAATATAATGACCACCAATGATAATCAATATTGCTGGTTTTTATATTTTTTCTTTAAAAAAAGTGACTTTCTAAAAATATTTTTAGTATTTACATTTGTGACTACCAATGATGGTCAATATTCATTTTTTGATGGAGTTTTTATTATAAAATATTGTTTTAAAATATTATCTTCAATTTATTTAAAAGTTACAGATAAGAAAATAGAGTCTAAATGAGAAATTGGGAGAAAAGGGAGCCACCTTACATATGGGTTTACATTAATCTTTATTTAAAAATATAAATGTTTTGCGATAAAATATTATGAAAATGAACTATTCTCTTCTCAAACTACCTCTTTGACATTTATTTATTTTAAATTTTAAATTGGACCAATTTTGGATTATAGTGGGAACCATATCCCAAAAACTATACATGGACCAAAGAACTAAACATGCACAACCTGAATCCCACCATTACAAAGGCGAAGCCCTAAAGAAGAGTAGATCCAAATCCAATGACAAACACAATTCCATGTTTTTTATATATGTTTTTTTAAATATTTATTTAAATAATTATAGGTTATTTTTTGAAAACTAACACGAAGAGGATGTAGAGGTTATGCCACCTATTCTTTTAATTGAAAGGCGACCTAGGCAATTCAACATTTTCATCTCACTGCCACAGATCGATGACATGGCAAAGGTGGTGTGGGTGTTACTGCCTTTTCCCTTATTAAACGAGAAAAGTGGTAGCACCCTTTACGCATTTCCCTAAAGTGACTATAAAAGGGACCCCCCCTCCTCACTACGAATTTATTTTGTCTCTCTAAGTTCCACTCCCTATTTCTCGATAATTATCCTGGTGATTATTCCTTTATGCGTGGTGGTTTCAGTGGCCTAAAAGGAGTGATGAATTTTGCGAAGAATCATTTATTTCATATTTATTTTATTTATTTCGTATTTATTTTATTTATTTCAAATTTATTGCGTATTTATTTTATTTATTTTGTATTACTTTTATTTATTTCGTATTACTTTTATTTATTTTGTATTAATTTTATTTATTTTGTATTAATTTTATTTATTTTTTATTACTTTATTTACATTATCCATGTCCATGCCCATGCCCATGCCCATGCCCATGCAATATAAATAAATTCTGCGTTTGCTGAGATTTGAACCCCTCAGCTCTTGCATATTTTCCAAAGACATAACCACTCTAGCAGGCTCGTCATGTGTTTAATAAACAGAATTTAATATAATTATATATACTAATTGAAAAAAATAAATAATACATAACTAATAGATATAAACTCAATAATAATTAAACAATAAGAAATAATCAATAATTAAAAATCAATAATAAATAACTAATATTTATTGATTTATTAGTTATTTATTGAGTTATTTATTTATTTATTATTATTTACTATTTATTATAATAAATAACAAATGAATTGTAATAATAAGTACATAAATTATAAAATTATGAAAATAAAATAATAAAATTACAAAATTACAAAATTAAAATAATAATGTAATAAAGTAATAATATAATAAAATAAGAATACAATAAATAATAAACAACAAATAGTAAATAATAAACAATAAATAATAATAAATAAATAATAAATAATAATAATAAGAAATAAGAAATAAGAAATAATTAATTATAAATAATAAATAATAAATAATAAATAATAAATAATAAACAATAAATAATAAACAATAAATAATAATAATAAATAATAAACAAATAATAAATAATAAACAATAAGTAATAAACAATAAATAATAATAAATAATAAATAATAAGTAATAATAAATAATAAATAATAAATAATAAATAATAAACAATAAATAAATAATAAATAATAAATAAATAATAATAAATAATAAAAAATAAAAAATAAAAAATAAAAAATAAAAAATAAAAAATAAATAAAAAATAAAAAAATAACAAATAACAAATAACAAATAATAAATAACACATAATATATAAATTATAATAAATATATATAAATAAGAAATAAGAAATAAGAAATAAGAAATAATAAATAATAAATAAAAAACAAAAAACAGTAAATAATAAATGATAAATGATAAATAATATATAATAATAATATACAACACATAATAAATAATTATAAATAAATAAATAATAAATAACAATAATAATAAATAATAATAAATAATAATAAATAATAAATAATAAATAATAAATAATAAATAATAAATAATAAATAATAAAAAATAAATAATAAATAATAAACCATAAATAATAATAAATAATAATAACTAATAATAAATAATAATAAACAAATAATAATTAATAATTAATAATAATTAATAAATAGTAAACAATAACTAATAATAAATAATAAATAATAAACAATAAATAATAATAAATAACAAATAATAAATAATAATTGATAATTGATAATTAATAATTAATAAAAATAATAATAAATACTAAATAAAAAAATAATAAATATTAAATAATAAATAGTAAATAATAGATAAAACATAATAAATAAATAAAAATAAATAAAAATAATTAATAAATAATTAATATTAAAAAAAATCAAAAAATAGTAAATAATAAATATAAATGATAAATAATAAATAATAATAATAATAATAAATAACCCATAATAAATAATTATAAATAAATAAATAATAAATAATAATAATAATAAATAATAATAATAAATTTAAATATTAAATATTAAAAAATAATAACTAATTAATAAATAGTAAATAATAAATAATAACTAATAAAAAAATAAAATAAATAATTATAAATAATAATAAACAAATAATAAATAATAAACAATAAACAATAAATAATAAGTAATAATAAATAATAAATAAAAAATAATAAATAATAAACAATAAACAATAAATAATAATAAACAATAAATAATAAACAATAAAAAATAAAAAATAAAAAATAAAAAATAATAATAACTAATAAATTATAAATAATAAATTAAATTAAATAAGAAATACTAAATAATAAATAATAAATAAGTAATAATAAATAATAAATAATAAATAACACATAATAAATAAATATAACTAATAAATAACAAATAATAAATAGAAAACAGAAAACAAAACACAATAAATGATAAATCATAAATAATAAATAATAATAATAAATAACACATAATAAATAATTATAAATAAATAAATAATATATAATATTAATATTAAATATTAAATATTAAATATTAAATAATAATAAATGAATAATAATAAATAATAATAAATAATAATAAATAATAATAAATAATAATAAACAAATAATAAATAGTAAATAATAATAAACAATAAATAACAAATAACAAATAATAAATAATAAACAATAAAGAATAATAAATAATAAATAATAAACAATAAAAAATAAAGAAAAATAAATAATAAATAATAAATAATAAATAATAAACAAAAAATAATAAAAAATAAAAAATAAATAATTATAAATAAAAATAATAATTAGTAATTAATAATAAATAATAAATAATAAATAAATAATAAATAAATAATAAATAAATAATAAATAATAAATAAAAAAATAAAAAAAATATTAAATATTAAATAAAAAATAATAGATAACACATAATAAATAAATTATAATAAATAAATATAAATTATAAATAAAAAACAAAAAACATCAAATGATAAATAATAAATGATAAATTATTAATATTAATATTAATAAATAACACATAATAAATAATTATAAATAAATAATAATAATAAATAATAAGTAATAAATAATAAATAACAAATAACAAATAATAAATAATAAACAATAAACAATAAATATTAATAAATATTAATAAATATTAATAAATATTAATAAATAATAATAAACAAATAATAAATAATAAATAATAAATAATAAATAATAAATAATAAACAATAAATAACAAATAAATAACAAATAACAAATAACAAATAATAATTAATAATAAATAATAATAAAAAATAAACAATAAATACTAAATAAAAAAACTAAATATTAAAAATTAAATAAATTATAATAAATAACACATAATAAATAAATTATAATAAATAAATATAATAAATAAATATTAAATATTAAATAAAAAACAGTAAATAATAAATAATAAATGATAATTAATAAATAATACAAAATAATAAATAATACATAATAAATAATTATAAATAAATAATAATAATAATATATAATAAATAATAAATAATAAACAATAAATAATAAATAATAAATAATAAATAATGATAATAAATAATAAATAATAAATGATAAATGATAAATGATAAATAACAAATAATAATAATAAATAACACATAATAAATAATTATAAATAAATAAATAATAAATAATAAATAATAAATAATAAATAATAAATAATAAATAATAAATAATAAATAATAAATAATAAATAATAAACAGTAAACAATAAATAATAATAAATATATAATAATATATAATATATAATATATAATTAATAAAATATGATTAATAATAATAATAAATAATAAATAATAAATAATAAATAATAAATAATAAATAAATATAAATAATAAATAATAAATAATATATAGTAAATAATAAATAATAAATATCCAGTAACAAATAATAGATAATAAATAAATTAAAGTACATTATAAATAATAAATAATAAATAATAAATGAAACACATGAAAAGGTATGAAAAGGCGTGATAAGGGTTGAAAATCGTGAAAACGCATGAGAACGGATGGAGAAGCATGAAGAAGCGTTAGAAAGCATGAGAATGCATGAAAACTCATGAAAACTCAGGAAAACCCCTTAGGAATTCAACATAATCATCATAAAAACCCCCAAAAAACCATTGATAAAGATAACAAGTCATGGAAACCCAAATAAACAGTAATAAATAGAGTAACCATTAAAACCCGTCAAAACGGTCAGAAAGTGACAAAAACATTGGACTCACATTAACGGAGATAACTTATGATCTGAGAGTCCATTCTAGATCCGTGATCAGTCAAATCAAAGATCCTGAAACGATCTTCGACCTCATAGGTGAATGAGACCCAATGGACAGGCAGATCAGAAGTTATAACTGTTTTATAAAAAAGCAGACGGGGAACAGGTGCTACAAACCAGGCATCGAAAAACATAACAACTCAATATCCACTAAAAGGCCATAACTTATGATCCAAGAGTCTATGTGGGCACCACGAATAGTCAAAACTGAATCTCATGAAATGAACTATGATCTGGAAGGTGGAGGAGTCCGAACTGACATGCGTATTGAAAGCTAGGTCTGTTTGAAGACAAGTTCGATGGAACACGAGTGAAGGAAACAGGGTTTCAAAGGCATTAAGAGGGGTTTTATGGGTTGAAAAACATGATAGAAGCTGGATTGTCTGAAATGGTTGCGTAGCTCTCTTCGCTGGCTTTGATTTGATATGTGGTAGAGCCCAAACGGACACCCGGAGTGAAAGTTATGGTCGTTTGAAGTTGGAGAAATTTTTTCAACTTTCTTATAACTCTCATATCTTTTTCACCTTAGACGATTATAGGGTTTTGATTATACATGACTCTATATCTCTTCATGAGCTTTGATTTGACTAGTTGTGGCACTCCAATGGACTCCCGGATCAAAAGTTATGGTTGTTTTAGTGATTTCATGGTTTCTCATGTTTTTTATTTTTTTTCCTTTCATTTTGTGGTGGTTTTACCCAAGCCTCCGTAATTTTGCGGCGGTTTTTTTAAAAAACCGCCGCTAATCCTCGAAAAAAATTATAAAATTAAATAAATTATGAAAAATAGTTTAACACATTTCGCAGCGGGTTTTAAGCCGCTGCGAAAAAACCATCGCGAAACGCCAGTTTTCCTATAGTGTAACTAATGATTAAATAATGAATAAAGAATGAATAACTAATGATTAAATAATGGTTAAATATTTATTAACTAATGATTAACTATTGATTAATTATTGATTATATAATAATTAATGAATGATTAACTAATGATTAAATAATGATTAAATACAGATTAACTAATGATTAAAGAATGATTAACTAATAATTAAGTAATGATTAACAAATGATTAAAGAATTATTATCTAATTATTAAAGAATGATTAACAAATTATTAATGAATTATTGACTAATGATTAAATAATTATTGACTAACGATTAAATAATTATTCACTAATGACTAAAGAATGATTGACAAATGATTAACTAATGATTAAATAATTATTAAGTAATGATTAACTAATGATTAGCTGATGATTAAATAATGATTTACTATTTATTAAATATTTATTAAATAATTATTAAATAATGATTAACTAATGATTAAATAATTCTTAACTAGTGATTAAATAATTATTTACTAATGATTAAAGAATGATTAACTAATTCTTAATGTATTTTTAAAGATTGATTAACTAATGACTAAAGATTTATAAACTAATAATTAAAAAATAATTAACTAATGATTAAAGAATTTTTAACTAATGATTAAAGTATGATTAACTGATGATTAAAGAATTTTTAACTAATGGTTCAAGAATAATTAAAGAATGATTTATTAATTATTAAAGAATGATTAAATAATGCTCAACAAAATATTAAATAATGATTCAATAATGATTAAAGATTGATTAACTAATGATTAAAGATTGATTAATTAATGATTAAAGGTTGTTTAACTAATGATTAAACAATGATTGCAGACTAATTACCTAATGATTAATGGATGATTAACTAATGATTAAATAAGGATTAAATAATGCTTAATTAATAATTAAAAAATGATTAACTAATGATTAAAGAATTTTTAACTAATGAGTAATGATTGATTGACTAATGATTGACTAATGATTAAAGAACGATTAATTAATGATTAAATAATATTTAACAAAGGATTAAAGAATGATTAAAAATCGTTAACTAACGATTAATGAATGATTAACAAATGACTCACTAATAATTAAATAATTCTAACTAATGACTAAATAATGTTTAACTTATAATTAAATAATGATTAAATAATAATTAATTATTTATTAGCTATTGATTAACTTTGGATTAACATTGAATTAACATAGGATGAAATATGGTTAGATGGAAGGAAAATAGACTTAATAGAACACATGATTTGTTACTCCCAAGATTTAGATGATTCATACCTTATTGCATTCATGGTTTCTTACTCTTAATATATATGTTTTAGATGAATCACATTCAATTTATAAACTAGTAAAAATACCTTTTGGAAAATTAAAAACTGTACTATAAAACATTAGTGTCATATTTTCGGATATAAGAAGATGTTCAAAAAATTTGGTTTCATAATGATCATATGGTTATCTAAGCAATAAAATCTCTATTATGATTCTATAATTGGGTGTAGCTCTAACACTAATTTACCTAGGGGTAAAACCCAAAAAAACCACATTGAGCTAGACTTGATCAAGAAATGGTGCACGACAACAAGCCTTGCAGCATACTTTTTTTGACACTCTGAGAGGATATTCTTTAGATGATTCCTATTTTCTTTATAAACAACTTAACATTCCATTAGAGATATTATAAATTTTACTACAAAACAATAGTTTCATTCTTTAGGATATGATAAGACATTTTGAAATTTCAGTATCATAAAGATTATATGGTCAACCCTTATTGTCAACATTATTTACACTGTCAAAATCTTGATAAAAAACATTTTTGATGTAGATAATCATGTTTCCCCGTGCCTAATTCTATGATGAGGTTATTCAAACTGGGCAAGGATCTTCTTATAATACACAACCAACAAAAATGGATAGTAAATATAATTGTGTAACCTTAAGAAAACTTTAAGAAAGAATTCATGGTTGTTTAAATCTGGGACCTGATCAAGAGATCCATTATATTAGCTATAGGTAATTGAATTATTGGATACAATATGTCATCTATCTTTTCAAATGGTTACTGATGAGCACTGGTTCTAAGTAATAACTTTATTTTCCCAACAGTTAGTTGGTACCATGATGCAATTATATGTTTAGGATTTTACTATACAATAATAACATCCAATTATATTAATACGTACACATACAATAGTGGTTGAAAAAGGTCCATCCCATGAAATTGAGGCAATTCCCTATGATGCGGAAAATGATAGCCTAGATGATCTTAAAAATATACATGTAAATCCAAGATCTGATGATGCATTTTCTAATGATGGAAGAAAAGGAGACCATAATGTCGATGAGGAGGAAGATGTAGAAGCTGGGGAGGAAGTATCTAGAAATACAGTAGTTGTATAACATCCTTGGACCATAATAAATCTTCAAATACTCTTCACATCTTGGTCAAAAGTAATGAAATGTTTTTATGAATTTGACTATAATGTTATCACACCTAAAACTGAGTTTCTGGGAGTTGTAGAGGATAGTTTAATGAGGTGTAAAAACATTATATTTTTGTATTGGTTTTCCATGTAAGGATTCATTTAAAAACATACTAACAAGATTTCATATTGAGAGGTACTGTAGAAATTTATTTCAGGAATCAAGCCGTACATAATACATTATATTGTGTGATAAATGTGGGGATGATTCAAGATTATTCTTAAGGATGATTCCTGAAATTTCATTTAAAGTTTGGAGAATTTAAAATATTATGGCATCTCATACTTGTGTTCATCCAGACCCGACACAAGATCATACTTCATTGGATTCTGAATTTGGGTCATATATTCTTGTTGAGATGATTAGGACCCGCTAAGATGTTCCTATATCCCTTGTGAAAGAGATGATACAATGAAGTTTTTGTTATAATTTTTCCTATAATAATGCATGTATGGTGAAATAGAAGATAATTTTGAAGGTCTATGGTTATTTGGATGACTTTTATCAGGTGTTTCTATAATTTCTAATCATACTAAGACAAAAAAACTAAGTTTTCTTCCATATTGATATGAATGAACATGTGTCTCAAGATAACTGACTTGATTCATCTTGTGTTCAATTTAGTCAGTTGTTATAGACATTCCTACCTTGTATTTTCGCATTTCATTTCAAAAAACAGTTCATATAGATTGATGAAACATTTCTATACAGAAACTAAAAGGGCATATAGTTGATTGCAACAACCCAATATGAAAATCGTTCATCTCTTCTACTAGAATTTTTCATTGTGGAGAATGGAAACTATGAATCATGGAGTTGGTTTTTGGAATGTATTGGTAACTATTTCACCCACATTAGGGGTTTCTATTTGATATTTGATCATCATTGGGAAATTAATGAGGTAATAAATGTAGTTCCTAATATATGGAGACCCTGAAATTAAAGCCAGTGGGACTTCATTAGACACATTGATAGAAACATGTAAAATAAATTCCATAATGAACCTATTAAGAAGGAAATCACAAGTCTTGGTATGAAATATCTTTATTATTTTTTACTATTTAAATGTAACGATAAAATTAATTTATGTGAAATATGATCACTTCTATGTAGCATATGTGCTAGATCAAAGAAGGGTTGAACAATGTTTTGAAGAAATATAGAAGTCTAATCAAGTATCGTATGATTATATGATGTGAATTACAAAATAAAAATCCACATTGGCATATGATGGGGTGAAGAGGTACATAAAAATGACTAAAAACATTGAGTGCATCAATGGTATCTTCAAGTGACTTCACAAGTTACCTATAAATTTCTTAGTTCATGATAAATTTTATCATTGGGTGAAGTACTTTATTGATAGAAAAAAAACACGCCTCAGATGGGATTCAGTGGGGGATAAGTTACTAAAGACACTTTTAGAAATATATTGAAAATAACAATGAATAAGATTATATTTATTAAGTGTTACTTTACTACTAATGGGATTATCGATTTGTATTGAAAGAGTTTCCTGACCCCATCACATATACCAGAAATCGAGTCTTTGTGGTATTACTGGAAGCACGAAAATGTCAATGTGGAAACTTATAGGAATTTTAGTTTCCATGCGCACACACCATCTCATCATGTACCTCTTTAAACATATCATGGGAAGCATAATTTTATCTAGTTTACTAGTTATACATCATTTAAAACTAGTATACTACTCCATGGACACATATTGAGAAGTTTCAATATTTCCCAATTTTTGAAGTCCAACCAAAATTTAAATTTTACATAAACAAGATGAATCAATGAGGGAGACTAAAGTATAATAGAATTTATAATTATATGTACCGCCTTCAAGGAAAAGTGAAATTTTTGAGATGTATCATATATCATAAAGAAGGTCATAATAGGAAATGATGCCCTAACATTGCTAGATAGAGTTCACACTCTCATCCATAATGATTTATTATCTCTAATGTTTCCTTTTGATATTATTAAATACATGGTGTTAATATAAATTCCTTCATTTTTAGATTTTTTTTGGCATTTATGAATACTTTTACTATCAAAGAATAATAATACTTTTACATTTAAATTGCAAGGAATATGAAAAATGCATGTGTGGTGACCTGAAAGCATAATAAAACTATCCATGGTTAAAACATAAAGAAATCAAGTGAGAAAATAATCATGAAAAATAACATCATGTGATAAATCATATATAAATTATATTGAAAACCATTTGGGATCTAACTTATTTTTTAAATCCAAACTAAGGTGGTGTTGGGTTAAAAAAAATATTTTTATTAGTTTTCTAAAATTTTATTTAAAAACAAGTTAAAGAATGTTTTGTAAAGTGAGGTAAAAAATAGAAAACATCAAATCAATTTATTTATCCATAATAGAATGACAATTATCATCACATAAAGTGAAATGGACTATAATAAACCCATTACATAATAGATGAATGCTTTATAAAATACAATAATTACATTGAAATTTCTCAGTAGAAAATAGTTTGGATGAGATGATTCTAACATTATAAGTGAAGTAAAATCCATCTTATTTTCCATTGGTCGCTTAATAACATATTCCAAAGGTGATGTACTTAAATTTTGAATTTTAAAAATCTTTTATCCTTCTAATGAAATCGTCACCATATGGGGAGGCCTACTATTAGACAGCTTCAATATTTTTAAAATTCAAATATTAAGTATGTAACGCCGTGAACCTAGTTACCTAGAGTCGGTGCATTATTACATAACATTGGAATGATCACAAGAAAGATCAAATCTCGAAAGACCGATTGGTTTAGTAGCCTTAGAGACACTAGATATATTCATAAAGTTTTACATTACATCATAATGTGAAAAACTACTACAACAACATATTGTATCCATATTCCACACTATTATCCCCTCATAATATCCCTGCAGGTCATTCATAATTTAATTCTTCACATCCTGGGAAAAATAAAATATAGAAAATGGGTGAGCTCAAATGCCCAGTAAGGATAACAATATAGTGGAAACTTTCATAAATAAGAATAAACATTTAAGGCAATGTATAACTAAAACAAAATCCTTTTAAACTTGAACTTAAACATAGTATGGAAAAAATAAAATGAAATAATTCCATTTACATATTCACATGGATATTCTACTAATAGAATAATCACATGCCATATCAATAACCACTTTCATAACAATGGAATGCATAATGCCAGAATATCATAACCACATAGCCAAGGCCTCATGCCAAGAATACAAATAAGTTTTTGCCAAGGCCTTGTGCCAAGACACTAGTTTGTCTCATGAGACCTACCGATGAATCGAAGAGATATAGCGGGCTCCACCCGTCACATATTAAGTCCAATGCATTCCCTTATGAAAAGGTTTAAACATAACATAAACATTCGTATTAAAACTAGCATACGAAATGTAAATACTTCATCCATAAACCATGAATGGTATAAAAATAACACATCAACATTCAAACATATCACAAAACCTTCAATACAATATAAAAGTTTTGTATCATAATAAATCAACTTCAAATAAGCGTAAAATCCATCAAAGGATGTTGACATAGATGAAATCAAAACGCTTTTTAGATAAATATATTTTTTTATTTTGAAATAATTTAAGAGTCATATATTTATAAAATAAAACATTTTCTTTGAAAATATTCTTATAAGATTGTAAAGGAAGCTTCGAAGATTTTATAACGGCGGAAAATAGCCGCACCCACCGTATAAGTTAAAAAAACATTCTTACCTTAATTCTGTCGAAAAGGTTAAAAGCACCTTGTTTGGAAAATGACGGAAATATTACTTTATAAACCACTTATAAAAAGTCAAACGAGGGTATAAATGAATTTAACCCATATTCTTGTAAATAGTAAAAATGTTTTGAAATTCATTTTTAAGAAACATTGATGTGGATGATAAAGAGATCCCAGTAGATTATTACATATAAACAACCTCGGATAATGAAGAGATTGCGAAATAAACCCTTACCTTATACTTTTCCTTGGTTGGGGGGTAGGTTAACCTCCTGTATAATGGTGGAATAATTGTTATTAAATTATACAAGAATCATATACATTAATATGATATCATATATGATCTTTTAACATTGATTTGTTAATAATATCTTAGTATTATCGTTGTTTTGGGTGTTAACATACTCATTTTCTTTTATATGTTTTGTTACATAAGCCGTTTTTATCATTGATAGGTTGTATATTAATAATATACAGAATGATATCAAGTCCTTAGATACTATTATTAATCATCAAATGAGAATTAGACTTGAATGGATACGAAGGAGAATTAATCTCATCGCGTTCGTGGAGACAATAGTCTGTACGTACGCACGAGCGACAATATCATTATTTTGATATTAAAATAATATATAATTGGATGTTATATCATATATACATAATTATTATCATGTTATATTTATTATTTACATGAATTATAAATCATTACTATACCCATACAAAATAATAATTTATTGAATAACAATTACACCACGACGTGGAGACGGTAAGTCGTACGTACGCACGTATGGTGACATGTTATTCAAAGGATGGATAGAATACTGAATATGGTTGTACCATATTTATAATAACATAACATTATATATAATATACTGGAGTTATTATTTTATAATGGTACTAACAAAGAAAGAATAAGTGGAATAAGAAAGGAACTTGAAAAAGTGTGGTGAAATCATTACCTCTTCTTTGGGTTCTTCCTTTTGATTTGATCAAAAGGGATCCTTAAGTTGGCTTTCTGACTAAAGGAAGGCCTCTAGTATTAAGTGAGGGATGTTGAGAGAGTATTTGGGCAGATGTTGGCCGAACCAAAAGGCTTTGAATGTGTGATTTAACAATAATGGAGAGTGCCCTTTTATAAGAGGGGTGAGGGGCACCTTTGGAAAAGTTGGAAATATTATTTTTTAATAAATTCATATTCGGTTTCTAATGGCTCAAAAGTAGATTATTTAAATTTTAAGGTGGGTATAGGTCTAAAAACACTCAACCAATATAAGTTAGACAGGTTTGGGTCATTATACTAACCTTATCTTTTAGTATTAACTCTTAGTTAATTAGTTTCACTTTTACAATGTCTCTTTGTATTTTTATATTATATGGTTAATAAACTTACTATATACATCCAAACGACCCCCAAGTGGTCCATTAATGATAAACCTATCATTATATAAGTCTCTTCGAAGAAACTTATATTTTTAAGAATTTAATATCAATTAATAATATAATATTTTTTTTAAAAACGCTTTTATGTAAATTTTTACACTATTCAATAATTGATTTTTTTAAAACTCATAACAGAAATATTATTTCGAAAAAAGTTAATTAAATCATTCCTAACATGTCATATTAACCTAGGAAATTAGTTTAATTCATAAAAAGTCTCATATTATATTTATTTGGATATCTACAATATCAATAATTTTAATTTTTCACTATTATGGTAATTACTGTATCACCATTGTGTCATATATAAATTAAATTATTTAATGTCTAAAAATTATAAATAAAATTCCATTATGTAGTAAATCTGTTTATATTTATAATTAATATTTATAGTCGAAAATTAAACATATATAACCCTATGTAAAAATTGTTTTTCTAAAAGATATATGCATGTGTCATTTTTGTATTTATTTTAACTTAATTAAAATAAAGTGTCCCTATCACTTACAAGTGGCACCATGGGGTCCCAAAATCAACCCGAAGATGCCCATGGTCGAAAATTTATCAACAAATAAGGTTAGGACACGATTTAGGGTAATTTTTTATTATTATAATATTATTTTTTAACCCTTATTTACCGGATTTACCCTTTAACCATGGTAAATAAAATATTTACCGTAATTATTCAAAATGTCTAAAAATAAAATTTACCTATTTACACAATTTTAACATCCTGATTCCAAATATAAGATCCATTTTTCCAAATTCAAAACATAGAAGTGGCAGAAATTAATTTAAAATTAATTCCCACAGTCAAAACAAAAAGCGTGTTTTTAAGATATAATAACTATCAAAAGATTGATACTTGTTTATGTTCGGTTTAATTGTGAAATTATGTCCAATGACCAAAATTGTATTAAATGGTAAAAATATATTCTAAATATACTTTAAAACCACTCAAATTCATAATTTATCACTATTAATTATTTTGATTAAAAAAGTTGTTTTTAATTAAAATTTAGTAATTTTCACTATTCATCAAAATATTAAAGTTATCCGAAAAGTACCAAAATTTCACCTTAGGCTAAATTCAATACTCCGAATCCAAAAATGAAGTCTATTTTTAGAGATAAAATTTCAAAAAGTAGGTTTTACTATTCATAACGGCTAGTTTGATCGGTTGTGGTGTGTGTTAGAACTCGATGTTGCGTACAACACACGCTATTGCATTATTCAAAGAGAAGCGTACCAGAGAAGCTTGGGGTGTTACATTCTCCCCTCCTTCAAATAATTTCGTCTTCAACATTTCTAGAATACTACCGCATGAAAATACTCAGGTGGTTCTTCATCATAAGTTCCCAGGGTTCCCAGGTTGTCTCTTCCATCTTATGGTTTCTCCACAAAACATTTACCTGACGCGTCATCCGGTTTCTCAGTACTTGTTCTCTCGTATCAATAATCTTGATAGGTTCTTCGCAATAAGATAGATCGGTTTCCAGTTCTAATTCCTCATAGGTGAGTATATGCGTTGGGTCAGGCATGTATTTCCTCAATAGAGATATGTGGAACACATCGTGAACTTTGGAGAGACTTGGCGGTATTGCCAATCGGTAAGCTACAACCCCAATTCGTTCTAGAATTTTGAAAGGTCCGATGTACCTGGGACTCAATTTACCTTTCTTACCAAAACGTATGACTCCCTTCCATGGAGATACCTTCAGGAAATCATGATCACCGACTTGAAATTCCAAATCCTTCCTTCAATTGTCGGCATAGATCTTTTGCCTACTTTGATCTCTTTTGATGTGATTTTGGATTACCTTCACCTTTTCCATCGTTTCCTCCACCAGTTCTGGACCTACAAGTTTTCTTTCACCAACGTCATCCCAACAGGTTGGTGTGCGACATCTCTTTCCATATAATGCTTCATATGGTGCCATCTGAATACTCGAATGGAAGCTATTGTTATAGGAAAATTCTACCATAGGTAAATATTGATCCCACATACCCTGAAAGTCAAGTGAGCATGATCTCAACATGTCTTCTATGGTTTGAATAGTTCATTATGATTTTCCATCTTTCTGAGGGTGGTAGGCAGTGCTCAAATGAAGTTCAGTATCCAGGGATTTCGGAAGACTCTTCCAGAATCTTGAAGTAAAACGGGGATCACGATCTGAAACAATCGACAGGGGTACTCCATGAAGTCTCACAACTTCATTAATATATAGTCTTTCTAGACGTTCCAGTGGTAGATCATCTCTTATAGCAAAAAAATGTGCTGACTTGGTAAGACGATCAAAAATAACCCATATTGCATCGTTCCTTCTAGGATTTTTTGGTAGCCCCAATGACAAAGTCCATTGTAATATTGTCCCATTTCCACTCCAGTATGGGAAGAGGTTGCATGACTCCTCCAGGTCGTTGCCTTCTAGCTTTCACTTGTTGACAAACCATACATCTTGACACAAAATCAGAAATCTCCCTCTTCATGTTGTCCCACCAAAAATGTTCCTTCAAATATCTATACATTTTGGTGCTCCCAGGGTGTATAGAGAAATTGGAACTATGAGCATCATCCAGCAATTCCCTTTTTAGATTAGGTATATCGGGAACACAAAGTCTCTTCCCAAATTTCAAAATTCCATCTTCATACACAATGTCTCTCAATCTCCAATCATTCACAGATTTAATCTCCTTTTGAAATTCTTCATCATCGGTCTGATAACTCTTAATCCTTTCTAGTAAAGATGGTTTGGCAACCATTTGAAAAGGCATTGATGTTTCTCCTTCCCTGGTTATTCCAATGTCCATCTTCACTAGATCCATGAAAATTGGATCCCTTTCAATTCTCATATTGTTCAAAACTCCATGTTCTTTTCTTCTCAAAGCATCTTCAACCTTGTTTGCTTTCCCCAGGTGGTAGTGTATCGTACAATCATAATCCTTGAGTAATTCAAGCCATCTCCTTTGCCTCATGTTGAGTTCTTTTTGTGAGAAAATATACTTCAAACTCTTGTGATCAGTATAAATCTGACAATTTTCACCATAGAGGTAGTGCCTCCATATCTTGAAAGCAAATATCATAGCTTCTAACTCGGGATCATGTGTATGATAGTTTTGCTCATGAATTTTCAACTGTCGTGATGCATAGGAAATAACCCTATCATTCTGTATAAGGACACAACTAAGTCCTTTCTTCGATGCATCACTATAAATAACGAACCCATCATTTCCCGATGGTAGATTCAATATAGGATCATTGAATAATCTTCTCTTCAGTTATTCGAAACATTCTTCACACTCTTTTGTCCAAACAAATTTAACCCCTTTACGTGTGAGCTTCGTTAATGGGTTAGCCAATCGGGCAAAATTCTGGACGAAACGTCGATAATAACCTGCCAAACCAATAAAACTGCGTACCTCAGTTATAATCGTAGGTGATGTCCATTCATGGATTGCCTTGGTCTTAGAAGGATCAACAGAGATTCCATCATTAGAGACAATATGGCCAAGAAAAGAAATCTCTGGATGCCAGAATTCACACTTTCTAAACTTCCCATATAATTCATGTCTTCTTAGAGTCTTCAGGATAATGCGCAAGTGACTTTCATGATCTTCGTAGATTTTTGAGTATACCAAGATATCATCAATAAATACCACCACAAATTCATTGAGATAATCCTTGAAAACTCTATTCATCAGATCCATGAATACAGAGGGTGCATTAGTCAATCCAAAAGGCATTAAAGTAAACTCGTAATGCCCGTACCTAGTTCGAAATGCTGTCTTTGGAATGTCTTCCTTCTTCACACACAACTGATGGTATCCATATTGAAGTTCAATCTTTGAAAATTATTTATCTCCATGCAGTTGGTCAAATAAATCATCAATGCGAGGTAGGGGATACTTGTTCTTTATTGTTATAGCATTGATCTCCCTATAGTCGATACATAACCTCATATATCCATCTTTCATTTTAACAAATAGAATAGGGGATCCCCATGGAGAAACACTAGGGAGAATAAATCCCTTATTACTCAATTCCTCTAGTTGTTTCTTTAGTTCAACTAATTATACAGTGGCCATTCTATAAGGGGTCTTCGATATAGGCCTTGATCCAGGAATTAAATCAATGGAAAACTCAACTTCTCGTTCTGGAGGATGTCCAGGTAAATCATCTGGAAATACATCTAAATATTCTTTCACAACAGGTACATCCTCTATTTGAACATTCCCTTCCTCACCCACAGTAATTTCTTTCTCTTCCTCCCCAATAATCGAATTTAGTTGAGCTACTGGGGGTGGATCTAGATAAGAATTAGGTGGTGACGATTCTGCTCTAAAGATAAGGTGTTCCTTATCATCATCATCAAAAATAGTAACCTCCTTCTTCTTACAATAAATCTTCGCATAATCATCTGAAATCCAATCCATACTAAGGATTATATCAAACTCAATCATAGGTATGACGATGAGATCAGCAGATAAAGAACATTTATGTGCTCTAATGGGGAATGATTCACAAAACTTTTTTTCAATAATTCTTCCCTTAGGAGTTTTAACTGACAACTCCCTTGTTAAATCAAATTGGAAATATCTAATTTTCTTAGCAAACTGGGAAGATATGAAACAATTTGATGATCCAGAATCAAATAATTAATTTTCTAAACTTGAGGAAACCATTAAATTACCTGCCACCACGTCTTTTGGAGCTTCTACCTCAGCAGTAGTGATAGCAAAAGCTTGGCCTTGATCCCTTGTCCTTTTCTGAGGTAAGTTACCCTGATGATTAGGACATTCATTTGCATAATGTCCCATCTCCCTACAATTGTAGCATTGAACATTGGTAGCTTCCTTCTTCACTTTGCAATCACGATCTTGGTGGCCTTTTTCACCACACTTGTAACAGACACCCATTCCCTTCAAGCAAGTACCGGGGTGTTCCTTCCCAAATTTACCACAGGATGGATATTCAACCTTTACCTTCTTCCCCTTATTTCCATTCCCAGATTGATCAGCAAATCTATTCTTCTCTTTCTTTTCTTTAAAGTCATAAGACTTTGAGAATTATTTCTCTGTCTTGATATCACATGAGACAATGTCTTCGTACGACGAGAAGGATTGTGAGACTAATTCTCGATGGAGAAATGGTTTTATCCCATCAAAGAAATGATCAATCTTACTTCTTGGGTTACGTATATAATCTCCAGCATACCATGCTAACCTTGTAAAGTTAGCCTCATACTTTGTGACATTCTCATCCTCCTTTTTTCTCAAACTCAGAAATTGCCTTTCCATATCTGCTCGATGGTCACAAGGAAAGTATTTTTCTAAAAATAGATCTTTGAACTCCCTCCATTCCATATTTGATACTTCATCATCTTCCTTCATGTTTTGAATCAATGACCACCATTGATCAGCATCTCCAGTGAGGCGGTAAACTGCCTTGATAAATTTTTCCCTTTCACTACTCCCCAAAGCCTGAAATATTTTCTCTAGGGAATTTATCCACTGCTCAGCTACTAAGGGATTTGTATTCCCATTGAACGTTGGTGGTTGTTGCCTCATGAATCGATCTAACATTGATCCTCCACGCTGCGGATCAGGGTGCTCCATACGGGTAAGGTTAGTATTCATAACCTGGGTGAGTTGTCCCAGTATGGTGATTAGCTGATTGGCACCAGTTGCATCACCAGATCCACTATAATTGTCTTGAGAAGGATGGAAATCCCTACATGGAGTGTGTGCATTGATACGGTTTCCATTTCTTCCACTAGGTTCCATTTCTAAACAATGGCATAAACTAGATCAGTTTAGGAATCAAAATACATAATCCCATACTTATAAAACACTTAACATAAATTGAACTATTTATGGATATAATCCATAGTCATAAAAAAATGTTTTCTTTGAGGAAGTATATACTCATAAACCCTTTATAATGTTTTATAAAGAAAATGAGAGTTATCGTAAGCATATCCCCCGGGAGTGTCGTAACCAATAGTGCAGCAAGGCCCGTTGTCATGCACGAGTTCCCATTCGAGTCTAGCTCAAAGTGGTGTTTTCGTGTTTT
This sequence comes from Viscum album, assembly GCA_963277665.1. Taxonomy (NCBI): domain Eukaryota; kingdom Viridiplantae; phylum Streptophyta; class Magnoliopsida; order Santalales; family Viscaceae; genus Viscum; species Viscum album. The sequence continues at coordinate 309,622,142 of OY728166.1, forward strand.
ACCCCTAGGTACATCTGTGCCAGAGCCACCTCTACCTTCTCGTATCCAGACAAGGAAGTATTTATCGGAAAACTCACAAAATCTCTACAATACCAAAATTCTAGGAAGTTCTTCTATACCAATCATCAAAGTTCATCTTAGGTCTACGTGCTCTAATTAGAGTTTATCTAAATCTAGATTCCAAGGTTTGTACTAAACTTCCTCTGATACCAACTGTAATGCCCCGACCCCAGTTACCTAGAGTCGGTGCATTATTACATAATATTGGCATGATCACAAGAAAGATCAAATCTCGATAGACCGATTGGTTTAGTAGCCTTGGAAACAATAGATATATTCATAAAGTTTTACATTACCTCATAAGGTGAAAAACTACTACAACAACATATTGTCTCCATAGTCCACATTATTATCCCCTCATAATATCCCTGCAGGTCATTCATAATTTACTTCTTCACATCCTGAGAAAAATAAAACATAGAAAATGGGTGAGCTCAAATTCCCAGTAAGGATAACAATATAGCGGAAACTTTCATAAATAAGAATAAACATTTAAGGCAACGTATAACTAAAACAAAAGCCCTTTAAAATTCGACTTCAACATAGTATGGCAAAAATAAAATGAAATAATGCCATTTACTTATTCACATGTATATTCTACTAATCGAATAATCACATGCCATATCAATAACCACTTTCATAATGATGGAATGCATAATGCCAGACTATCATAACCACATAGCCAAGGCCTCGTGCCAAGACTACAAATACATTTTTCCAAGTCCTTTTTCCAAGAAACTAGTTTGTCTCATGAGACATACCAATGCATCAAGGAGCTATAGCGAGCTCCACCCGTCACATATTAAGCCCAATGCATTCCCATATGAAAAGGTTTAAACATAACATAAACATCCATATTAAAACTAGCATAAAAAATGTAAATACTTCATCTATAAACCATGAATGGTATAAAAATAACACATCCACAGTCAAACATATCACAAAACCTTCAATACAATATAGAAGTTTTGTATCATAATAAATCAACTTCAAATAAGCGTAAAATCCATTAAAGGATGTTGACATAGATGAAATCAAAACTCTTTTTAGAGAAATATCTCTTTTTATTTTGAAATCATTTAAGAGTAATATATTTATAAAATAAAATATTTTCTTTGAAAATATTATTATAATCTTGTAAAGGAAGCTTTGAAGATTTTATAATGGCGGAAAATAGTCGCACCTGCCGTATAAGTTAAAAAAAACATTCTTACCCTAATTCTGTCGAAAAGGTTAAAAGAACCTTTTTTGGAAAATGATGGAAAGATTCCTTTATAAACCACTTATAAAAAGTCAAATGAGGGTATAAATTACTTTAACCCATATTATTGTAAATATTAAAAAAAAATTTAAATACATTTTTAACAAACATGGATGTGGATGATAAAGAGATCCCAGTAGATTATTACATATAAACAACCTCGGATAATGAAGAGATTGCGAAATAAACCCTAACCTTGTACTTTTACTTGGTTGGGGGGGGGTAGGTTAACCTCCTGTATACTGGTGAAATAATTGTTATTAAATTATACAAGAATCATATACATTAATATGATATCATATATGATCTTTTAACATTGATTTGTTAATAATATCTTAGTGTTATCGTTGTTTTGGGTGTTAACTTACTCGTTTTCTTTTATATGTTTTGTTACGTAAGCCATGTTTTTCAGGGATAGGTTGTATCTTAATCATATCTAGAATGATATCATGTCCTTAGATACTATTATTAATCATCAAATGAGAATTAGACTTGAATGGATATGATGGAGAATGAATCTCATCGCGTTCGTGGAGATGGTAGTCCATACTTATGCACGAGAGACAATATCATTATTTTGATATTAAAATAATATATAATTGGATGTTATATCATATATAAAAAATTATTATAATGTTATATTTATTATTTACATGAATTATAAATCATTATTATACCCATCCAAAATAATAATTTATTGAATAACAATTACACCACGACGTGGAGACGGTAAGCCGTACGTACGCACGTATGGTGACATGTTATTCAAAGGATGGATAGAATACTGAATATGGTTGTACCATATTTATAATAACATCACATTATATATAAGATACTGGAGTTATTATTTTATAATGGTAATAACAAGAAAAGAAGAAGTGGAATAAGAAAGGAACTTGAAAAAGGGTGGTGAAATCATTACCTCTTCTTTGGGTTCTTCCTTTTGATTTGATCAAAAGGGCTCTTTAAGTTGGCTTTCTGACTAAAGTAAGGCCTCTAGTGTTAGGTTAGGGATGTTGAGAGAGTATTTGGGTAGAGTTTGGCCGAACCAAAAGGCTTTGAAGGTGTGATTTAACGAGAATGGAGAGTGCCCTTTTATAAGAGGGGTGAGGGGCACCTTTGGAAAAGTTAGAAATATTATTTTATAATAAATTCATATTCGGTTTTTAATGGCTCAAAAGTGGATTATTTAAATTTTAAGGTGGGGATAGGTCTAAAACAACTCAACCAATATAAGTTAGATAGGTTTGGGTCTTTATACTAACCTAATCTTTAAGTATTAACTCTTAGTTAATTAGTTTCATTTTTACAATGTCTCTTTGTATTTTTATATTATATGGTTAATAAACTTACTATATACATCCAAAAGACCCCCAAGTGGTCCATTAATGATACACCTATCATGATATAAGTCTCTTGGCCGATCCTTAGATTTTTAGGAATTTAATATCAACTAATAATATAATATTTGTTTTAAAAACTCTTTTAGGTCAATTTTGACACTATTCAATAAATGATTTTTTTAAAATCATAACCGATTTCTTACTTCGAAAAAAGTTAATTAAATCATTACTAACATGTCATATTAACCTAATAAATTATTTTAATTCATAAAAAGTCTCAAATTATATTTATTTGGGTATCTACAATATCAATCATTTTAATCTTTCACTATTATGGTAATTACTGCATCACCATTGTGTCATTTATAAATTAAATTATTTAATGTATAAAAATTATATATAAAATACCATTATGTAGGAAATATTTTTATCTTTCTAATTAATATTTATAGTCGATAATTAAACATATATAACCCTATGTAAAAATTGTTTTTCTAAAAGATATATGCTTGTGTCATTTTTATATTCATTTTTACTTAATTAAAATAAAATGTCTCTATCACTTACAAGTGGCACCATGGGGTCCCAAAATCGACCCAAAGATGCCCATGGTCGAACATGTATCAACCAATAATGTTAGGACACGTTTTAAGGTAATTTTTTATTATTATAATATTATTTGTTAACCCTTATTTACCGGATTTACCCATTAACCATGGTAAATAAAATATTTACCGAAGTAATTATTCAAAATGTCTAAAAATAAAAGTTAGCTATTTACAAAATTTGAACATACTGATTCCAAATATGGAATCCATTTTTCCAAATTCAAAACACAGAAGTGGCAGAAATTAATTTAAAATTAATTCCCGCTGTCAAAACAAAAAGCGTGTTTTTAAGACATAATAACTATCAAAGGATTGATACTTGTTTATGCTCGGTTTAATTGTGAAATTATGTCCAATGACCAAAATTGTATTAAATGGTAAAAATATATTCTAAATATAATTTAAAACCACTCAAATTCATAATTTATCACTATTAATTATTTTGATTAAAAAAGTTTTTTTAAATTAAAATTTAGTAATTTTCACTATTCATCAAAATATTAAAGTTATCCGAAAAGTACCAAAATTTCACCTTAGGATAAATTCGATACTCCAAATCCAAAAATTAAGTCCATTTTTAGAGTTAAAATTTCAAAAAGTAGGTATTACTATTCATAACGGCTAGTTTGATCGGTTGTGGTGTGTGTTAGAACTCGATGTTGCGTACAACACACGCTATTGCATTATTCAAAGAGAAGCGTACCATAACAGCTTGGGGTGTTACAAAGTACATACCTATGGAAGATGTTATTAAATTTTCACTGGAAAATTATCTGGATTTTACTTTAGTTCTAAATTTAGACTCATCTCATCTAAATTATGTTCTATTGAAAATTTTTAAGGTATTTCTTATCTATTTTAATGAATACATGTATTATTTAATGGGTTTTTTCTTGTACATTTTGATTTATATGATCATAATTATAATTTTCTCATGGATAAATAAATTTATTTGATTTTTCCTCTTCATTTACCTCACTTTCCAATACATTTTGTAAATTATTTTCTAATAAATTTTTATAAAATGAAGAAAAAATGTTTATATATATAAATATATATAAACATATCTTACAAAAAAACCCTTTACAATGTAAAATTATATCTAAAACCCTTTATAAATACACTTTGAGAAACCTTAAGACATTCCCTTTTATTTTGGTAAAAGAAACTTCATAAAATAATGGAAATAAACATGTTATGTTCTACATTCTCCCAGTTATAACATTATGTTAACCATAACATTATATTTTCATTTTATATATAAGAATTATTTGAGTTTTTTATGTAGAGTTGGAGGATACTACACTACTCAGTGAGCAGTATATGCATGTTTCATGCTACGTGCTAGTGGCATGTGAGGTTCAAACGATTAGGGTGCATAGAAAACAACATTATCATCACATTCCACCTCTTACTGCAATTATATAATACCTACACAATGATGGATTCTATGAAATTGTTTTATCTAATTTTACATTCATTGATCATCACATCCTTACTATGCTCATCGATATATGGAGACTTGATACAAACACATTCCACTTTCCCAAGGGAGATATGACCACTTTCCTTGAGGATGTAGTAGTTTTTCTCGATCTTCCTATCCAAGGGGATGCTATTATTGGACCCACCCATGGAGACTAGACTGATATTGTAGAATTATTGTTGTGCATTGAAATTACAAATGATGCTAATGCTACATATGGTAGGATAATATCTATGTGGTGTCTTAAGATGCATTTTTCATATTTACCCACTAACACTGACGAGAAGACTGTCATGAATGATGCCTATACATATATCTTACGGTTCATTGAAGGGAAATTGTGCACAGATTACTCAAGTATTCATGTGGTGATACTATAGGATTCTGATCATACAGGGAGATAAAATTGGGGTTTCATGTTTCTGGATTACACTTATTGATCATTATGCATGAAATACTAATCTGGTCACATGAATCTTGGGGGATGTTTCATCCTTATTTGGATGTGAGAATTGGATCACATAACTCCTATATCAGTGATTTTTTCTTATTAGGAGCTTCATATAGATGTGATACATGACACTTTTCTTGGATGCTATTATAATCACTCATGTTTATTTTTTAATCTAATTATACTAAAAGTTAATATATTTATTTTCTTTTTATTTATAACTTTATATGTTGTACATTAAAGGTGGAGTCAGTAACACCGCTTTTTTAGGACACCGAGGCATAAATCGGGTGCATATCTTCTCATGTTGGATAGTATAATACCCACAAATGTCAGTATATACAGTATTTATTTGGATAATCAATTTCATAATATTATATTTTTTGTTTTTTAGTAACAATTATTTTAACAAATGTCACATGTCATTTTAGATTGCATGGCTACCATATGGGTATCTATTAGAACAATTACTCACATACAACACTAATGGGATTCAAAATTCCATGGCTATAGTTCCTATCAATCACTTTAACATTGTTGAGTGGAACCATATTGATAGTTTCATACACCAGTTTGGATTTGTTCATCATATTCCATTTCCACCGAGATAGTTCGCAATTGTTTAATCTGTGAAGTTGTTAGGGAGGCAGGATATCGACGAGCACCAATGACATGAAGAGTACCTAGAACTTTGGCATAGATAAGCGTCATTTCATATCAAGGGTATGCATAATAAGATATTCCCTTGAAAATAACATATCCAGTATGATCCATGGTATATATTAATTCTATACAGTATCTTAATCCACATGGTAGAGGGATCCAAGATCCGGTAAGTTAATAAATTTCCATTTGTTTGTTTATGGTACTTTTTTTTAATTTATTTTGAATATCTTTACAGCATACTCAACTATAACATAATATCTGAATGTATGATCTGTATGAGGAGGATGTTTATCTCTAGGAAGCATACCATGCTGCAATGTAGGGGGTGATGCCAGTGTGTCATGTTTTACATGATAGTATCTTCTGTTTTCCACCCTAGGTAGATGGAATTCCAACCCAGAGAGTGGAGGTTCCTACTTAGTAACCTCCTCTAGCAGTTACTGATGTTAAGAATCCAAGAAAATGATGATGTAGACTATGTGATGTTGCAAATGAGGCCACACCTATTACATATAAAAATGTTATACCTCTAGTAGTCCATACTCATCTAATTGTGGATGTGCATCTAGATTCTTGAGATCCATTCATGTTTTCTGGATATCCATAATTTTCTCTAGGTACAGCTGATCCAAGATTCTATCATAGGTCATTTATCGGGCCTCCACCTTTCATGATCGATCCTTCATAGGTTGTATGGTTCCCCCAGGTGATGATGGTAGGTCATTCTACTCACGCAATGAGAGAAGAATCAAGTGCACATGATGACATTCAGCTGAGACCTCCTCCTGATGAGTCACAACTAGAGCATCCGACATTCATGGTTCCATCACCCAAGGAAGATCCCTATCGATATCATCATACTCCACCCCGGCACAAAGGTTGATGATAAAAATATAATCATCCCTTTCACACATCATAATGTGGGATGAGACCTCATATAGAAGGTGATTGTACTCAATTATTTATATGTTTGTTGTTAACTTAAAGGATATAAAACAAAAATTTATTCTATCTATATGACTGTCTATCTATTAAAATGATGAAATTATTTTTTACTATCAACCATTATTACATGTTAAGCCACCGTTTCAATTTTTATTTATATTTTAGTTAGATTTTTTATTTTATAATATTTCAAAGTTCACTAATTATAAAGTAGGAAAACATTTTAAATTTCAAGTGGGAACCTTTAATATCTTATAAAATAAAAACTATAAAAATAATCTAAATAAAAAATAAAAAATATCTTAAGCATATAATTTTTATGGAAAATATTTTTTTTCATAAATAAAATAATAAATTGAAAAAACAAAGGAATATTTATACAATTATAAATACTAAAATAATCATTTAAAAACAAAATATTTTCCACTAAAATTAATTTTTATTAATATTTTTAATGTTTGTTATTTTCAATTATTTTTTATATGTTTAGTGAGTGTATCAAATTTTATTCAGATTGTGTTTCTACGTTATTATTTATAGAATTTTAGAACAACCAACTTCAAACATTATTATGTTTCATGTAGGTGTCATTAAAATCATATAACTTATAAAATATAAATATAATATAAATGATATTTGAAAAACTAACTCAAAAAATAAAACATAATTAAAAATAACAAAAAATCATAAATATAATATGTAAAAGATAATACACATGTCACAAAATTTATTTCTTAAAAACATAACATTTTCACTTTAAAATATTAATGGGAATAATTATAAGCAAAATAAAATAAACACAATATATATATATATATATCAAAATATACAAATATATATATTTTTAAATATAAAAACATGTATATTTAAAATATTTTTTTTGCTGAAAGGAAGAACCATTGATGGAACCTTTCGACTTAACCAAAAGGCGCCATTGATGATGTTGTCTTTCTACATTGTTTTTCAAAATATTTTTATCCTATAATTATTTAAATAAATAATTTTAAAAAAACATATATGAAAAAAAAACTCCCCAATTCCACATATCACTTCCACCCAAACCCTAGATGGTTGATGTGTCTTCCTCGTAACATTAAATACACTAGTTACACTACCTACAAGGATCCATCATGACTTCTCTGAAGTACACTTGAAGGCTTAATCGTCATTTGCAACACCAACAATATGCAAGGGTCAAAGTTAAGAGAACCACCGTCTAGGGAGAAAAACCATTGTTAATAGAGAACCACCACCATCGAGATATAATAAAGAAGAAGGGATGAGTCTACCACTTCTTCACCAATAATTAAAGCAAGCATGTCATACCACAAAAATGGTACAAATACAATAGGGGTAGAAAATGTAATTTTAGGAGAAAAACTAGAAGGGTAAATATGAAGCTACCTCTGTCACATTAGTGCTTTGAGGATATTTTATTTTTCTATAATAGATAGTCAAAATCTGTGGGATTGATCATTAATGGGTGTATTTGGTTGAGATCCATTTTCAAATAGGCCTCCCTTAAATTAGTACTAGTTTTAATGTGGTAAGCCATGAATTTATCTTAAATAGTATTCACTTACAACCGACAGTACTACTAAAGTAGTGAGTTAGAGTCTACACTCAAGGAGAGTTACATTATAATGTGCCTCAGTGACTTCAATCTATAATCATCCTTTTTAGAGCATTTTTATCTACTATGTTCTAATTATAATAAGAATATATTAAACATTCAAAAAGGATTTGATAATGGTCAAAAACACAATAAACATGGAATAAATTTATATTAAAAATTTTAAAAGGTAGGAGAAGAATATACACTTATTTCTCAGAACTCTAGAGATAATTTATGTTATTTTAACTCCTAATACCCCTCCATATGATGATGAGACACTCTGTATTTTTCCAACAAGATAAAAAGGGAGAATAGCAGCCTCAAGTGTCATTTATATATACTAAACTAAATAGTAAATGATATACTCAATTTGTATCAATAAATTACAAAGATAAAAGATAAATTTGATTTCTTAGAGAAAAATTATATCTATTAGGATGTAGATAGAAACATTTCCTGGTAAAAAAATGATTTCATTTGAGATGGAAGATAATAGTTTTATCATAAAATAGTTTTATAAAATTTAACACAATTTATAATATTTAAAGAAAAATAACATGAGTATGGATGGTGGAATACTATTTTCATCAATAATAGATAATCTTCTTACCTCTTATAATAATGTTAAAAATTCACTCAATAATAATAAGTATTATATTTCCCTTGAGGATACTCATCTATCTCCAAATTTAGGAGGAGTATAATAGCATGATGAGGTAAATGAATGAAAGGATTAAAAATAAAAGGTTCTCATGGAAAAGATATTTTCCTCATTTGATCTATCGAATTAAATTCATAAACATCATAGTCACCCATGAATTTAAAAAATAAGAAATGGTCATGATAATTTTTCCTCAAGTTTGGGAACTTCAAATTGGTTAGTTTTCTTTGTAAGAAGAAATATTGCCACAAAACTACTAATTATAACTTTATGGACATAATATTTAAGGGAAATATATTTAATGATACCACCTCCTGGTGGATTTATTTAAGTTCAACTAGGCATGAATTTAATAATTAATCACTCTTTAAGTGGATATAATCTATAGATAATGGGATATCTTTACACATGGTGAACTTAACAACCATAAATTTACAAAGAAATGATTTAGTTGATCTTTAATTTATCTATATGAAGATATTTACTTGGAATGATGTCATATATTTACCCAAATTTAATGGGAACTTGTTTTTGAGTTGTTTTTTTAGAATAAACATGGGTTTAAGATTTTTTTTGGTAGAATTTTTCTTCTATCCCACTTTTTTCCTTTGTTGGAATTGGGAATATGTATAATAAACTATTTAAATTAAATATATTTGTTTTTTTATTTATTTTTTGGAATCATTTGATTTATGGTATAACAATTTATGATAAATAAATTATAAAAAATGTCCTTATATTAAAAAAATGAAATTATTATCTAGAATGGATAAAAATAATAATGAAGGAATTATATGAAAGTAAACCAATATGGTTAGGAAATCATTTCCTACTATTTAAAGGAAAAGTAATATGATATTATCATTGCATAGAAATATATTTTATTTGAATTCCACAATTTTTATACATAATAAAAAGTAATTTTTTATTTTCGTTGATGACCAGAAAATATTGTTTAAACATCTATCATTTTACATGTGAAATATTAAGTTTTAAATAAATTTATTATGTATTTAAAAGAAGATTAAAACCAATGTGAACTAATAATTAATTATATTAGATCTAATATGGGTTAAGGGAATTATATTCCTTAATTTTTTAAATCCAAATGGATCATACATGAAGTAAAAAATCTTTATACAACCTTATAGATTGTTGTATCTAAGAGGGAGAGTATATAATTAATGGAAATGTTTAATTTCATAATTTCTATCTCAGGACTGTCATGAGGTTTTGGGTGATAATACTAATTATTGTGTCATATTCTAAACAATATTTTCACAAAATTATAGACTTTGACTACATATGAATTATATAATAACAGGAAACAAAATATCATTTTTTTAAAGGTATAGGGTTGTCATGTAATTATAAGAGAACCTGATCCTCTCAGCTAAAATTTAAGTAAAATATTAAGAGATTATATATTACTAGGATATATAAATCATTATAATATTATAGATCAATAGTTATAGATTTCAATAATTTAGATTCTAGTAATATAGTTATTGAATTGAGAGATATGATGTATGATGAGTCAAGGTTTATGTATTTTCTTAAGAATGTAAAAAATTGGATAATCTTTCTCAAATAAATTTGATTCTCATAAATATATTGTCAACTAGGTCTGTAAAATTGAATTAACTTTGATACCCAAAAGATATGGAATTTATTTCGATATGTATTTGTTAGAATGTACTAATGATTTTAATGTTGCACCTAATCTAGTTTTTATAAATATAGGGTTTGATCCTAAAACATACAAATAATATATATCATCATTTGATGCATTTTTTAGGAACAAAGTTATAGATGATGAAGTGGAATCAATAATGGGTGATAATATATGGATATTAGTTTATCTTTCATAAGTTTAAAAGTTAATGGGTTGTAAATGGGTATTTATAAGGAAAAAAAGTTGAGGGTATAATTTATAAATAAAAGTTAAGATTTTTAGATAAGGGTTTTACTCAAAAAGATGAAATTAATTATTTTAATAAATAAGCTATATTGGCTAGGAATGGTTCTATTAGAAATATTCCCATGTTTACATCCACATGTCATTTTAAAATTAAATAAATGGATGTTAAAAACATTAATTAATCGATAATTAAAATAGGAAATGTATAGGGGTCAACCAAATGGATTTATATTTCAAGGAAAAGAAAATAATGGTTATAAATTGTAATTATCTCTTCACAGTTCAACATAAGCTACTAATTAATAGCATAATAATTTAATGAAATGTTTTTTTTAAATGGGTTTTTAGTTAACAAAAACTGATAAATGTGTTTATAATAGGTTTCTAAAGAATCATGGTATAGTTATTTACCTATATTTTAATAACATGTTAATTTTTGGAACTAATATGAATCTAGAAAATGGGGCCAGGTATTCTTATGGAAACATTTATATGATTATATTTGGTGAACTGAATTTTATTTTAGGAATAAAAATTATTACTAAAAAAATTTAATTAATTTTCTAATCCCATTAAATTGAAAATATTTTAAATTAGATTGAATAGTTTGATGGTTCGCCATTTTCTACCCCATATATTTTTTAGAGTAGGATGATTCCAAATCATGGTAGGGTAGCTTATCAATTCAAATATAAAAAATCGAATATTTCATCTTTTATTAGAAAGTTGTGCAGGTATATAATAAATACAAGAAATTTCATTTTTATTAATACATATTTTTTTTCAAAATTAGTTTACAAAATGCCTTTGAACATTATAAAAGGGCATATTGTTAACATTTAATTCTATTTAACAAAATTTATTGAATTTTGTGATATTTATTTTTTAGAAGATATAATATCTGTCATAAATACATATAAAATCATATAAAATTTATAGTATTTTTTTGTATTTTTATAACATTTTAAACAACATTATTCATTTTTTTAAATCTATACTTTTTAACACAATTTATTATAATATTTTTTCACAATATATACCCATAATTATTCGTTGATGTTTTTACAATTATACTCATGTGTAATATATATAAAACATCCAATACACATCATAACCAATATATAAAGTTAAATAAAACATCAATTTTTTTTCTATAATTTTTTTCAATATTAAAAGAATAAAAAAGGTCAGGGGAAAAGTATTAAATCTCAATCAACATGAATGATTCTTCAACCAATTATATAATTGAAAATACCAATACTCCTTCCACTATTACATTATTTAATGGTTGAGACCATCATGTTTTTTCATTGTTGAAAACATCACATCTAATCAGCAAATTTAATCTTCTAAATAATTTAATAAATAGATAAAAACTACGACTCTAAAATCTTGAAAAATTATGGATCAGTTATGCTAAACAAGAAGACCATTGAAAACTAGATGAATAAACTTGATGAGGTAATCCATACCCATGTAAAACAACAGTATAAACAAACATAACTATGTAAAATAAAAATCCAAAATAAAATACTACTATTATTTTAAAAATAATTAGTGGTATGAAGTGTAAAATTTATAACATTATTTATTTCATGTAGGGATATAAAAAAATAGATCGATCTAACAATATGATTGGTAATAACAATGCTAAAAAATTCTAGAAATATTTGGTAAAAATTATGTTTCTTATTTATTTATTTTTATTGCATGGAATGAATAATGTTCTAAACCTAAGGGTGGTAATGTGGCACATAAAAAATGGAAATTTTTTTCATATTATTGTGAATATTCCTAAGGTCATTATACATTAAATAAACATGTAAAAATTTGTGATAATCAGAAAAAAAATTATAACATTAATTCCCTCTTATTAACTTTTTTAGTAGCAAAAATTCAGTTTTGAAATGTAGCATACCTAGAATAGTGTGTAATATGAATGATGAAATAAAATACATAATGTTTTCTAATTTTATGATAATATATGATCTTTATTGTGAACTAAATTAAATTCATGGGATATTGATTAAGAAAAACTATATATATATATATAATTACATTACTCAAAATTATATTTCAAGGCATGTATTATATGATTCATAACCTCTATTTCCATCTAAAACAACAATAATTCTTTAGATATATTTCATTAAAAATATAAATTCCTAATATTGGACTAGTTTATGTTCTATTTAATATAAATACTCATTAATTAAACCCTAAACACACTAATATTATTTCATTATATCAACTGCTACAATAACTAAATTCTTAGATATAAATAATTAAATATAAAGATAAATTTGGTTGAATAAAAATATTTAATATTTTATGTCTTTTTTCCAATGAAATGTAAAAATAATAACAAAAATGATTAATTAATTGTGTTATTTTACTAATAATAGTGGTTGGAAAAATCATATACATTTCATTAACTCAATAATTGATGAAAATAGTTCACTAAATATTCAAATATATGGATCAATGATATATCAAGTCCATATATTAATTATAAGTTTATCTATTGAGGCACCATGATAATCTCATCCTAAATTATATCAAGATATTTAAATATACTCAATTAAATAATCGGTTAATGGATAGTGACATGAATATAGATTTCATAGTAATGTTAGTATAATATAAATGATGTGCATACATTGTGGTCGGGGGGATACCAAACACTTCCTTATAAGAATTCACTTGAGTGGGATGTAAGTAATAGTTGGAGATGTGTTAGTAAGCGACAAAGGATGAATAATGGTGGAAAATAAAGGTTCTATTAATGGATAAAATGGGAAGTTATTGATGGAATTATGGAAAAAATATATCCATTAAAGTCATTAATAAGTGCCTAATGGTCCAAATAATATTCCATTGGAGTGGTATAATGTACATGGATATTAAAATGGAATAAAAATTTCTATATTTTAATTTCATTCCATCTAAAAAAACATATGATTAAATGAATTTTATTTTTCCACCTATATGGTCTTAATTTTGACTTACCAAATGGGTCGAATGGTGATTTACTAAAAGTTTTATCTCTTTTTAAATAATTTATGATGAAATTATATGTATAAAATTTTAAAAAACTATGTAGAAATTTTAATATAAATTGACATTAAACAAAACTAAATGGATATAAATATATCATTTTAGTCAATCACAACTTCTAATTTTGATTCATTCCCATCATACACTTATTTAATTAATTTGTGTCATCAAAGAAAAAAATGTTGATGATTGTTGAAGTAAAAAACAAGTACATGCACCTCTATTTTTTCATTCCAATTTGATGTTTTTGTAATTTTCAAAAGAAACCACGTTAAAGGGTTAAGTGAGAAGGCAAACAAATTGATACTCTATTGTAGAAACACCCAAAAACCAAATACAAGTTACACATCATATACAATGAAAATTTAAAATCCAAATATTTAGAATTAAATTTTCAAAAATCAAAATTCATTATGCACAATTTAATTTGTCGATCCCAACACCACCACTGAGCTTGGATTAGCCAATGTTATTGCCTCAAACAATCCACAAGACTAATCCAACCATCCTCCCATCACCACTACTACTATTACCCATAAATATTAAAAGGATGACACCATATTTCATCACTAGAAAAATCCAAACTTTGGTGAGAATAAAACAAAAATTACCCTACTTGCAAACAACCATAAAAATCAACATAAACAATCGAGAAAAATGAAAAAGTAGAGTACCTTGAAGAATAAACTAGTATTCCATGAAGGAATCATTTTCATCATAAAAGAATGCTGAGTAAATCCATAAAAAATAGTAAATTTGAAACAAATCCAAACAAAATTAAACTACATAACCATAATTTTTTTATTTATATTGTATAAAATCCATACATCACCAAAACAACACCATCACATTCGAAAACCAGAATCACCTACATCATATCATATCAACCAAAAACTAGAAACCAAATACCAATAAGAAAGACCAATATTTTGGGACCATGAATCTAGTTTTAAAAACCCCAACATAAGCATTAGGCACTCCATAATATACCACCGTCACTATCCCAAACCACCATTAACACGAACACGCTAATGTAATTCTGGGGACCAATCAGTTATATTGGTAGAAAGAACAGTGGGGAGATTGAGTTGAGAATAAGGAGTGAAATATGAGGTCAAATGATGAGAAGTATGTCATCACTAGAAAAACACATAGAAAACCTTATAAGGGGTGAATAATAACATGAACCTAAAGGGTAATAATATTTTGAGTTTGAGAAATATAGATATGTCCATCATCATGTAAGAAATAATTCCAAAGTATTATCCTTCACTAAATCATAAAAATAAAATCATTCAACAACCATGTAATAAGGAACATTGATATGAGAAAATAAGATATTTATATATTCAATCTTAAAAAAATTAAATAACCATAAAATAAAAAACTAAAATTTTATTAAAAATAAACATCAAAAAATATAATTTTTTTTAATTTCATTTTGATTTCTAAGGAACAAATTAATCATTGTCTAATTTTTTTCATAAATTACATCTTTAAAATGTGTTGAATATAAAATTAATTCCTCAAAGTCTTGAAATTAAAATTTGAAAAACATTTATAGAAATACAAAAACTAAAAAAACACATATATTTTATAAGCATAAAAACCGTTAAAAATATAATTATAATGGGTTTTTAGGATTTTTCATTAAATAAGGATGTCATTTGATACATTTTAAAATATTACATTCTCAAAAAAATTGTTCAAAATTCATATACCATAGAATGTTTCATTAAAAATAAATATATTTTTTATATTATATTCTATGTTTCCTTTATCATGATTCTCTTATTTAATTTATAATGTTATATAATTTATTATATCCAAGAAATATATAACTTCATTAATTCTAATTTTTATTTTAAATTAACAATAATATTAGAATTCAATTTAATTAGAACATGATAGAATGTCGTGGATGGAGTGTTCATGTTATGTAATATTTGGTACAGAAAGTAAATCTTTATATTTTCTATTTCTTGGTCACTTTTCCAGTTATTATGTTATTCCTAGATTAATTCATGTTTTGAGAAAAAATTACATAAAATCTCTACATATTGATAGTGAAAATTATGTCCACTAACCTATTTAAAATTTTCACTATTTCCATGTGTCAAAGATGATATTTCTAAAATTTGTCCCTAATATATAAATACCCAAAATATACCAACCGCCATCTCGGTATATGAACTATGTGAAAATTTTCACCCACACTACAAATTTATCCACTTAATGGAGTCTTTTTTTGAATAATTTAGTTTTAAAATGAATCCAAATATAATATAAAAAGTTCAACAATTTTAAATCAATATCCTACATTTTATACTAGAAATTATATATTAGATTTGATACATAATTTCATGATAATTATTGTGAATCTATCCTTTTGAACTTTATTCCTCTACTGAGATTAGAAAAAATATACATTTAGTCTCAAGTTTTTAATATAAAATAGATGAAAACTATAATAATATTTCAATAATTTTTATTAAACATATCCATAATTATTATCATATCAATTTTAAGAATGTTCTGTGAAAATAGAATCCCACATCTATTTTTGAAAGAAGTGGTGGATGTAATATAAGCTTGGATGGGTCACTCCTCATTTAACTAATTTTTATTTGGATGTGGAACCCCAAAATGGATGTGTTAGGATTATAAGAGATGGGATAGAGGAAAGTTATCATGAAAATCTGTATCAGATCCATGGTGTATCCCAAGGTGTAATGTGGATGGAATTTCACCAAAACAATTTATTAATGATAACAACATCTTGATTAAATCATGTGGATTCATGGTTCCTTATGTCAAATATATTATTGATAGTACTGGTCATGCGGTGGGTCCTGGTGATGATAAAATGACATGCAAGATGTTTGTATCTGGTGGATTATCATTCATGTGAGGCTAAGATGTGTGGGATTTGGTTTGAGGAGAGGATTTTTGGGCACAAACCCAATTCCACATTGTGTTTGAAAAAAAAAATAGTGGACGTCATATAATATTAAATTAGCTACTACTCCCATATCTAATTTTTTTTAGGATGGAACTCCAGAATGGATTATGTGTTGTGCTTGGAAGTCCCAGTATGGGGGAATTGGATCTTGAAGAAGAATAATTATCTAAACATACTATAAATATCTTAACAATCACATTAATTATAGTTTCAATTTCTATTAATATAAATATGTTAAATTACCTAATTTTTACTTGTACTTTTTGAAACTTAGAATTTTTTGGAAGTAATGATTACCTTTCACCAGTCTTCAAACCATGTACATGATACAAAAACATTGAGTAATCTTTTGGGAGTATAGTATGTGGATACCATTATAATTTTTCAAATTAAATAAATAAAAAATATAAAACTTAAGTTTAATTTGATAAAATATAAATGATCACATGTATATAAACCATGTAATAAAATTATACATTCAAACATGTGGTAACTAATGTATGAATAATCATTCTATGTGATAAAAAACACCTAGGTTCCTCAATTAACTGATGAACAAGATAATGAGTTCATATATGTCCCACCAATATCCCACTCAATCATGTGACAAAAAGGTTTCAAATTAATGGAATTATTATCTAATATTTTAAAAATATGTTTGATAATGCGTATTTTTATGCAAAATAAATTGACATTTAGATTAGTACCCCTGAAAATCCTATCCGTAAGAAAATAAAATTATAAAAACATCAAAAAATAGTAAATATGTTAAAAAACCACTAAAAACATTAAAACCCATATTTAAACCATATAAATGTTATGGTATAGATACAACTATATGTTATAAATTATTTATTGCAAGAACAACTGTGAAATATAACGAATTTTAATTTTAATTTTTTTCTAAAAATGGAACCATAAAATATTACACCAACTTAACTATAATCAAGATTCCAATATTAAAAATCAGGAATTTATGTAAGATAAAATATCTTCTAATCAATTATTTTTTCTAATTATACATGGTAAAACTTCCTTTATCATGGAAACATAGGCTTAGAACAAGTGTATAACTTCTTTATAATCATTGAATTATTGAACATTACATGCCACACTATCTCTGAAAATTATTATTCCAATAATTTTGAAAGAATGATAAATATTTATAAAATATATTTTTATAGTATTTCAAATTGAATTACAGTCATTGGTATGGGTGATACCTATTCATAATCAATCATTTAGGAATTTAGAGTCATGAATAGAGAAATAACTAGAATTCGTGAATCAATCATACATAGTGAGTCTATGGTTTGATGGTTGGAGGATAATGAACTATGTGAGAATCCAAAGTTGAAAATACCTTTTAGATAAAAGAATATCGATTTTTTATCTTTAGAATTTAAGGGGTTCTAGTACATTCAGGGTTTTTTTCAACTAGATCGAGGGTGAATTATTGGTTTCATTTTTTATTATTATTATATATATATATATATATATTCATTTGTTATAAAAATTTAATGATGCACATTTTGTGTGTATTTTTATATAAAAAATAATATATATAATGTATGTTAATGATTTATATTGAATCAATAAAATTAGAAACTGCAAAATATATATGTTACTAAATATAATTTTTAATAACATGGATATATTTACATGTTGCTGAATGTATCTTTTAATGACATGAATATATATTTGTTATTGATATGGTGTTTTCAAAAACTATTTTTTATAGTGAATTAATCAGTGTTATTCTTAGTGGGATGCTATTAAAATAGTGCTCATATATCTGAAGGGAATTTTGTATTTTATAGATTCTATAATGAAAACCCATAGGTCTTGGAAGATTTTCATAATAAAAATTGGATTACTAATATTTATGATCACTCTTTTATGAATGGTAGTATCATCACACTTTGTGATGGAGATATATCTTAGGGATCAAGGAAAAAAACTTTTATAAAAGATTCCAAAATGGATTATAGTATATTATATCATAAGAGAAAATTTTTTGGTCCCCATGAGTAAAATAGGGTGATTTATTTGAAACTCTTAATGAACTAAGGATATCAAACTAGTTATTATACATGAGAAAAAAAAATTTGTTCATCTTTTTCAATACAGGAGTGAGGTTACTCCAAAGAGTTTGTGAATTTAGATCTAAATTTTATAAAGGATAAAATACATATGGAAATAATGGTGTCTAAGAGTATATAAATAACTAATAAATTCAAAGAAACTTTTATAGGAAAAATCAAATTGAAAATAATATTTTCAGTTTTATAAAACTTTCCACCTATTTCTCTACTCAATATTGATTTATTCCATTATTAAAAGGTTTAAATTACAAGATACTTTAATTTGTGATTTATTTCTCTAGAGAGTATGATCTCTGATCATTAAAATGAAAGTGTTTTTTAAAATTTTTAAATAGTGGGTGACTATTATAAAATATTTTTTAGAAAATATTATTTTTAATTTATATTAATTAGTAATATATGAAGATATAGTTCTTTGTAGAAATATTGGAGAAAATGTGGCCAATTAATATGGGGGATTAATTTTATCATTTTTAAAAACTAGGAAATTATTGAAATTTAAACCTATATTGGGATGTCACACCCCATTGTACACATACACACAATCATGTAATGTGGGAAAATTGTGAAATAACTAATCGAAGAGCCCAAATCCCCAAGACTCATGCCAAGATCACCTTAAGAATTAATCACATTACTAAATATCCATAGGCTAGAAACTTATTCCAAATGATGAACACGATCAATGGTGAATGATTTTCCATCAATAAATAACCCTACATAAAAATATAAATGTAAAATACCTATGAAATCTAATTTAAAAAGTTAAAACACTATTTAAACTAAACTAGAATCCAAAAAAAAGTACAATGGATAAAATAACAATCATAATCATAAAAAATGTGAAAATGTTGGAGATGAGACACACCCAGATTTGATTGTCTAACTCCTTCTAAAATGAAATACTAAACCCCATGGTGTCAAATGAAAACTCATAAACTAATAAAATTACCAGTAAAAATATTTGAGACTTGGACTTATCTACATCATAGAATAATATAACTATAAACACATAAATATATATGGATATGGATGAGTATAAAAACATCCAATAAGATTCTCCCAGGATCTCATGTAATCCCTTTAAAGACCATTTCCAAATCTCACAACTAGTAAAATTGAAAATTAGTTAGAAAAATTTAAAAGAAAACCATTTATTAGGCATAAAAAATGATAATTAAAAGTAGCATATGAAAAAAATATAAATATAATTTTCTCCAAAGCAAGGTAACCCATCTTGGTTTCACCCAAACATCAAGACATAAATATCCAACCTAAATCAATGATACATGAATAATAATAAAGTATTTAACAAAATTTATTCCATAATTTATATTATACACCATATTTGGATTATCAACCACTCGAATGTTTCCAGAATTAATAGCCCCTTGGTTTATAATACACACAATACAAATCATCCTAAATATCAAAAATCCCTATAAATTATGTTCATAAAATATTTTTTCCAATCATTACTCAATCCCAACAAATTTAAATACCTAAACTATTTTACTTCTTAAAAACATGTTACCCAAAAAACCCATCAAGTCCAAATCCAAAATTCAATAAGTTAAAATGACCTAAAACCATAGTATTTATAAAACTCCATTTTAATAACCAAACCCATGGTCTAAACTAAAAACCAAAAATTATCAAACTTTATCAACTCTAAGAAATACCAAATACCATTTGATAAATTCCCAACATATAAAAATTTCCAAGAATCACATCAATAACCTCAAAAGGAAACATAAAACACCAAGGAGTGAGAAAGGGCCACCTACATTTGAAAATAATATAATAACATTAGAAACACTGAGTCTTACATTAACAATAATTATCCTATCATTTTAAACCTAGTAACAAGAATAAGAAATAATAATTATTCTATTAATGATCTTAATCCAAAATTTTAATGGCCAAAGATATAATTTAATAGGATATGTTTATCTAAAAAAGAAATAAATAGGAGGAAAAAATAAATAATTTGAAGGTAATATGAGATCATTTGGATTAAACCTGGGATATAATATTGATATGGTATTTATAATGGATAAAGGTATCATTAGTAGATGATGATTCTATAATTTCTCCATCAAGAAGAACAAGAAAATATGTGGTTGATTTAGGAAACATAATGGAGCTTATGGAAGGATTATTTCAATTTTTAAAGATAAATCAGAGTACCTAATCCAATTTCATGATTAAGAATCATAGTTGATGTGATTTTTCACTAATTATATAGTCTTATCTTCCCCTAAAACAAAGAATATATGATCCATTGATATAGTCTTGGGGACTATTAACTGACCATCCATATATTATTATCCCACCAAATTATTTTGTTTGGTATTGTTGTATGCAATCCCAGACCATGAACCAAACCATAAAATATTAACCACCACTCTAAAAACTCAAAATTCAAGTAACAAATCAAATAATACCCAAAGGGGGACTTACCTATCAAACCTGAGATGTCCCAATTCTACCCAACATAGGATTTTTAATCCCTAAAAAGTTTTTGGATCTAAATTTTCTTAATAATAAATGGTTATTAATATAATATCTAATCACTTATCTCTCCCCATGTCTTCAAATGAGTTCGTACATGTGGCCACAATACTCTCACCAACGGAATACTTTGTACTCTTAATATTTTTTCTACCAATCAAAAATCCTCACTAAGATTTCCAAGAATGTCACATCCCTCTCTCAATCCACTACATAGAAATATTATGAGAAAGATTCAATTTGTATTTTTTCAATTAAGATACATGAGTCTAATTTTGAAGTGAAGTATATTTTTTTGTTGAATGTAAGTGATATTTCATATCTGTGATTTAGTCACAAAAATTGAATGGACCCACATACTGGGGTGTTAGCTTCCCTTGATTCTTGATTCATCTATGTCCTAGCCATGAAAATACCCTCAAGAAGACTCAGTCCCATACCAAAAACTCCGATAGGTAACAGAAAATATTATTATATAAATTTTTCAAAATTTTATCTATCTACAATAACTTCTAGATTTGGTGGAGTTGATTATTATTGTCCTACAACAAGCTAGGCCTAAAATATATCTCTCTACCACATCAAAAAAACCTAATGGTTATATGAATGGTTTTACATATAGTTCTTAAAATGAAACCATACAAATAAATGATTGATAGTTTCTATTGTAGAAAAAATATACCAAAGAAATATGATCCTTCAATAATATTTTGAAATCTAGTGTATAATCTCAAATCATATGTCC
The DNA here is from genome assembly GCA_963277665.1 of Viscum album. Classification (NCBI taxonomy): domain Eukaryota; kingdom Viridiplantae; phylum Streptophyta; class Magnoliopsida; order Santalales; family Viscaceae; genus Viscum; species Viscum album. Next base: position 309,644,542 of record OY728166.1, read on the forward strand.
TAAGTTTTAAATGTCCCATTCCTCCTACTAGTCTTTCTAAAGGTGAAATAACATACTTATATATAATTGAGTACCCATATCATTCAATAATCCTCTATTTAGTGTCAAAGTAAATAGAGGATATCTATATAACATGATATATTAAGGAACTCCATGAACCATGAACACTACAAATAAATATTTCTTTCCTATCATCCCTACTGATAACACCACATAAATAGAAAAAAAGTGGGATGACAATGAAAACTTATCCATAATCACCCATATAACTTCATGCTACCATGGTAATATATGTAAAATAATTAATAAATCCATATCAATATACCCCAATTCCATATCAAAATTTGAAAATACTGAAAAAGTCTCTTAGGTTACTGGTCTCTTCTAAATTTATCCAAAGGTATAAGTGGTCTCTTGCAATGCAGAAGGGGTTGTCAAATCCTTAGATACATAAGAAGCACCTAAACACGCTCTTTATATGGATTATTTTGGATATGAAGTGAATAAATATAGTTTTATTATATATGTTTTAATAGATCTATAATAAATATAAGTGAATTAAATACGATAGAATGAGTTGATCTTTGGTTATTTCTTTGGGTGGATTAGATGAATTTCTTTTTAGACTATTTCAATTTCTTAAATTTGAGATGGATTCATTTAGAAAAGTAAAACTACCATAATAACATCACAGTTTAATACCTAAAAAACCTAATAATAATCACTTATACACATGGAGGTTAATTTTAATGATTACTCTAAGGTAGTGGATCATATTAACACTAAGAATGTGTGATGTTAAAATTCAATAAGGATGGGGAAGTAAGTAATCTATGAATGGAATTAAAAATTAAAATAAATAATTTTAAGTTAGGGGAAAATAAATAACATCCAACCCAACCCATTGAAAATTACATTAGATCAAACTATAAGAGTTTTAACCTTACACTGAAGAAATTATCTCAATAAAAGATGGAATATGACTTATAGAGATGGAATTAAAAAAGAAAAATAATGAAATAACAATCTCTCCACAATTTTTTGAAGAATTTCACAAGTGTCGGTGTGAATAAGTTCACAAATTAATAAAATGGTATCAATTTAAAATCAAAAATAATAAAATATTATAATGTGAATAAATTTCATAAATAAGACAATTCAAACAACATACATGTGAAAAACACACACACAAATACAAAATGGAAGCATACCATTATAATTGAAATAAATCAAAGAATTATACAAAATCCATCACCACCACTACCTTAAATAGAAATTTAAAGAGTCCTAAATCAAGTCTATAATATTTAAAGTGGTCTAAGTTGAGTATGTTAAGAATATATGGGTGGAAATTTTGTGAAAATTTTAATTTTCCAAACATGAGCCCAAATCAGAGCCAACTTTTACCCACCTAATAGAGGCACATAATTATAAGTGTTTATGAACATTGAATCACATGAATATTATAATATAAAAAATTTATATTAGTCTATTTTAGTAGATAATTGGTCACTGATGTTCCACCTTCATCTACTAATAAGTCAATCACCAACAGACATAATCAACCCCATTATTTTTCATCCTTACCCATTAGAACTACTATACCAACACATGTTTTTTAATTTTTTGTATATTTTATGATATTGAAGACCTTTTTGGTAAATGTTCATTTTTAATTATCATGGAAGTTATTTTTTCATGTTTCATTCATAGTCTCTTAGACCATAAAAGGTGACCCTTCATACATCGATATTGACCCAAATTTTTTTCATGTCATAACTCTAGATACCCTTCATATTTGATTATGATATATTATAATGATGTTATTTCATATTTACTATGATACAATATTTTGTAAAATGTGATTAAAATATTATATTTTATGTTTTTATATAAATATACATGTATTTAACTCGTGATATAACATTTTTTTATTTAATTACTACTATATATTATTAATATAAATGATTTACATTTAAATAAATTAATTATGTTTGGATATTATAAAAAATAGATAAGATAAATATGGATTTTATATTTGGTTGATTATATGTTAATTATTGGATGTGTAAAATTCCCACCCAACCCATTGGCTTTGGCTGAGTCAGAGGTGATACTAACTGAAGTTGAATTTCCCTGGAAACCAAAGGCTAAAAATAAATGACAAGGGTTCAAAAAAAGTTACAAGGGGGGATTATTTACCCTATTTATGCATACATAACTCCTTCACATGATAAAGATTAAATAAATAAAACTAAAGATGTTTTTATAAATGATGAATACACCAAAACCAACAGTAATCAATGTACCAAAGGACAACATTAGAGTAACAATGGAATAAATAATATAAGAATACAAATACTTCAAAGTAGTAAATAAATCAAGTACCAAGGTGGAACCACTATAGAATAAGATTTGAACCACTCCAAAGCTTCATCTCTACCAACTATGGCAACAACCTCAAGATGTGCTTCTATAGAAGTAAGAAACCTTCCCCTTTCCTATATCATGAAAAAAATATTCATATGAACCGAATTTTACAAGTAGTGGGTGAGTAATCATACTCAGTATTAAACCCCCAAGAGACATTTACCATAAGACAATAAGACTAGAAACACGTTAGATCACAGGATTAAAAAATACACAGGAAAAATATCAAAAGCTGTTAAATCAGTTTCCCTAATATAAAATAAATAATACGAACAGATTTTCCAAAAAAAATAGTATAAGTAAAAATGACTTTTTATTTCATTTATTAGAAGAAATTAATTAATTTTAAATTGTATTAACCCTCAACTTTTTTCCACACACACACACACATGTACATGCATGTCTTATAAAACCCTATACTCATGATTGGAGATTCATCCTTTCATTAAACAATCACTTGGTGACCTAATTTGTTAGAGGTGATTCTGAATATGATCTATCCTTAATGAATATGAACATGAACATACAGAACCATATATTCCACGAACACAAGATAAAACCCATATTTTATTAAAAACCCATTTAATTAATTTATAAAGCATGGTGGAGTTGATTCCCACTCCATAGATTTTAAGAACCAACCAGTAAGATAAAATATAATAGAGTTTTGATAGGGTAAAATCATTTAAAAGAATAGTTGGGTTCTTTAACTAAACCTAAAAACCTTCAAATTATAATAAAATTAAAAATAGGAAAAAATCACTTAACTCATATTCATTTGGTACAACTGTTCTTAGATGATATTGTTGATCTAACCCATTCAGCCTATTTCTATATAAAATCCCCATTAAAAGATTTTAAAACTCATCTGATTCCATACATCTGGGTATAAAAACTATGATATATGGTTCCATTCATTAAAGACAAAGTATATACAAGATTCCAATTAATAATAGATTCCTAAAATTTGATTTCCATGATCAAAATCTTGATGAATTATTATAATTGGAGTCTAGATGTTGAAGATCACTGAAAATTTTTTAAGGGTGCCTAGGAAATTGAGATCCCAAGTAAGTGGAGGAATAATAAAGATTTTTAGTCAATTTTATGGGTTTAAAACAATTTTTCATATAAATTACTTCTCTTTACATAGTTATGATGCACAGTTTGACAAATCATTCATTAACTGTGTGAATTGGTTCTATCCCAAATAATTACAGGTCATATGGTTGGTCGCACTATTTGTCTAAATTTTATGCCAACTATGTTCTTGCCCAGTGACCCCCATAAAATATCTTATATATTATTAGAAACTTGAGCATGTTTTCTAATAACCATGCTCAAACCAAGAACCTTAAAAAAGGCTTCCAAAACCTTATAAAACCTTCTAGAAACTTCTTGAGTCTTATCCTAGAAATTTGATCACTTTAAATAATCCATAAAATAGGGAAATATATAAAATTTTAGGGGTGTATCATTCTACCCACCTATGGATTTTATCCTCTAATACCATTTGTAACACCCCCACCCAACCCACTGGCTTGGGCTAGGTCAGAGGTGCTATTAACCTTAAGTGACATTCCCCAGACACTAAATAATGACAATAAATACAAAGGGTCCAAACACAATGTTACAAGAGGGAATTATTTAACAAATTTATGAAAAAACATCACATTTATGTTATAAATATGAAATAAATAAAACAAAGGACATATGTATAAATGATGTATATAACAAAGAAAACAATAATCAATGTATCAAATACCCATATTAGAGTAACAATAGAACAAAAAATATAAGAATAATAAGACTCCAAAGTAGTAAATGAATTTGTCACAAAGACGGAACCACTCCAGACTAATATGGAAACCAATCTAAAGCTCTATCTTCACCAATTATGAAAATTTCTTCAAGAATCATCGCTCGAGAAGTAAAAAAACTATCCCTTTACTATATCACATAAAACAAGATATTTATACACACCATGTAGGGGTGATAAATCATATCTACTAGGAAAAAACCAAGATAATTTTATCATATGACACTAATAAAATAAATAGGTTAGATTAAAGGATTATAAAATAGACTAGATGAATATCAAAAGAAGATAAAGAAGTTTTCAAAATATTAAATAAAAATATGAACAGATTTTCCAAAAAACAATATAACCAAAAATGATTTTTCCTTTCAATTAGTAAAATAAATTCATTCATTTCAACTTATCATAAACAAACCATGTTTTCACACTCACACACACAAGCACATATGTAAATTGGATCTCTATATACTCATGAATATTGATTCATCCTTTCACCAATCCATCTCTGGGTAACCCAATTTGACAGTGGTGCTTCCGACCATAATATTCCCCATGATTCCCTATTTTATCATGTCACTTATAACCTTGATCCATACAACATGAACATGAACACACCCAACCCATATATGCTATGGACAAAATTAAAAATCCATATTTATTTGAAAACCCCATTTAATTAATTTATCAAACATAATGTGGGTGATGCCCACAACCTTGAATTCAAGAACCAATCAGTAAAATAAAATCCAAAAGAGTTACACTAGAGAAAAATAATTTAAAATAAGAATAGAGTTATTTAATGAAACTTAAGATCATTCACAATATAATAAAATTGGAAATAGTAAAAAAACCACCTATATCAGATTCTTCCGACATAATAATTCTTAAACAATCTCATAGATCAAAACCCTTCCTTTTATTTCACTATCAAATACCAATAAAATTGATCAAAAAACATCTAATCCCATATATATGAGTATAAAAACCCTAATTTAATTTTTTTTATAAAAACTAAGGATATATATGAATGTGAGGAAGAATGGGGTCATAAAATTTGATTTCCATAATCAAACACTTGAGGAATCATCAGAATCAAAGTATAAATGTATGATATCATTGAAAATCAACTAAAGAATCTCTAAAAATTGATATCTAAATATTGTAGATGAAAAATAAATATTTGAGGGAAATTTTGGAGTTTTAAAACTATTTTCTATATAACTCATTTCTATCACAAGGTTAGGAAGCATAGTTTGAAAAACCATGCGCTAACTATGTGAATCATCTCAGTCCCAAAGAATTCCAAGTTTCATAGTTAGACACATGGTTTTTATAATGTATGAACCAAACATTTTACTTTATCACCATTTTATTTGTGGATTACAACATCCAAAGTATAACTATTGATTTATTCTCCAAATTATTCTTCTTATAGAATATGATTCATCAAGATCATTTGATGAAATTTCCAAGTTATGTTTTCTCACACCCTCTTCCTTTTCTTCCTCGTTATTCTCTACTTCTTCTCATGTGTTTGTATAACTTGGGTTTATGAAATTTTTACATTTTACCATGTTATGGAATATCATATAAATTTCTTGGGCGTTTTGGGTCAAATGTATTTTCACCTCTCATCTAACTATAATATACCCTCTATTGTCAAAAGTGTTGAGGTTTAGTCAATCTTGGGTAGGTGATTCTATTAAAATCTCTCTATTTGAAGTATCCATACATTATTGGGTGTCCCAAAGTAATTTATTCCTTTTAAAATGATCATATTATATATCCATGATAGATTTTAAAAAAAATCTATAATTTTTTTGAAAATTTAATATTTTTTAAAGCGTGTTTCCATGGATTTAAGAATTAAATTTAGCTCATATAATTTCATGCATGTAAATTGTTTCATAAAACATCTAATATTAATTTAAATCTGGTTAAATAATTCAAATTAAAAATTCAAATTAAAAGTTTCCATTTATAATGAAATTAATTTTTGTGTTAACATTAAGGGTTATAATGGAAAAAAATTCATGCTACGTCTTAATATAAATTGTAAAAGTTTTTATGAAAAGTTTTTTTAAGGAATTAAAAAAAACAAGGTTATGTTTAACATAATTAAATTATTATCTATATATAATTTATGCCATATATAACAATTGAACTACTTTGTTATGAAATTATTATATATGAAATGCTTTACTGATAAATAAAGAATTTTTGTAAAAATGTTATTTTTTGTTTGATTTGGGTGATTCAAACCCTATTGATTATAATAATATATTTATAGTAATACCTCGGGTTTATAAGATAGTTCTAAGGATAATTTATAAGATAGGTTATGAGTTAATATTTCATGTATTATCTTTTCCATGTTATGATAGAAATCTATATAGGGTGTAATAGTCATGATAAACTCTATAAAGATTCATTATGGGATTTATTCATGTTTAGGATAGAACTGTTTATAGAAACTTATGAATAGTAGGAAACATATTTGTATATTATTATGATTATGGTGATTATTATGGATAAAATCAATGGCATCCTGCCTTTTTATTACACAATATTTTCATTACATAATATACATTTAACAATTCAGGAGATCTTTAAGGTTTAGTGTCCTGGAAATTAGGTACATATTATAGGAAAACATAAAACAATTATTATATTTTACATTAAAGGATTCATCATAGGTTAATACAAAGTAAAAAATACTTCATCTCATAACCTGGGGACATACATCAAAGAAAGGGGTGAGTGTAAAGTATAGTGAGGAAAAAATAAACAATTATAATCTATGCTAGTAGAATATAACATGGAATGATCATATAAAAATGAGGCATACCATAAAATAAATAACATGAATCATAGCTTGGGGATGTGGATAAAAAATTTAAATGAGACATTCATAAACATATCACCATGTTCCAAAGGATCAAGTTACTATTAATAAGGGTAACATTACTATTCCAAATGGTCAAGTTACAATTCACTAAAAAAATAAGTTCATCCTATCAGACTCTAAATATCTAACTGATCACAATCATTCATGTCTGTTTATTGAAATTCAATTCACAGAAGGGGAAAAATTATATTTAAAAAGAGTTTTGTTAATCATACTATTTAATTAAAATAATAATTATTCATCATACCTTAATTAATTATAAATATTATATCATTTTGAAAAGTACAATTTTGGTCCCAAAAGTCAATTTGTCAAATTTGTCTCAATTAAACATATATGTTATTATGAATGTTTTTAAGTGTGTATAAATAATTATGGTTAATTGTTGTAATAATCCAATTTTATGAATGATGTATGATGTTCTCATGAAATAAAAAGTCATTCTATGTAAATTTATTGTAAAACACAATAAAAAGTTTTTGGGTGGAAAGATATCCATAAATAAAAGAAGTATATTTTTTTGGGTCGTTACATTTTTCTCCTTAAAGAAATTGCATCATCACAACTTACCATTATTACAAATTTTTTACTATTAGGAATATTATAATTATAAATTAATTTTAGGTCTTAAAACATCAAACTTAAAAATAATGAAATTCATTAATAAAAATTACATTTTCTATAAATCCTTCATAATGGTTCATAAAAAATATTGTGCTCAACCAAACATATCCCTCAGGAGTGTCAAAATAGGAGTGAAAAAGGCCGATTGTCATGCACTAATTCCCATTCGAGTAAATCTAAAAGAAGCATTTTTAGTTTTTACCTATAGATACATCTATTCTAAAGCCACATCAACTTGTTTGTATCCATACATGGATTAATTTGTTTGAAAACCAATTACTTAATATTTCATCAAACCAGCAAGAATTTTTATTATATTTAAACTTTTCTCTAAGGTTCTTCCTAAAATTTTAAAATCCTAATTTCCTCATATAACTAAACCTACCTTTGATACCAACTATGGAATGCTTCATTTTTGTTACATAAACTTTTCATTACACAATACGCATTTAGAAATTTTGAAGATATTTTTGGTTTAGTGTGTTGGAAATTAGGTCCATATTACATGAAAACATACAAAATATATTCTATTCCACATGAAAAACTTCTTTACAGGTTAATACTAAGTACAAATACTGCATCTCATAACCTTGGGACATACATCAAATAAAGGGGTGAGCATGAAGCCTAGGAAGGGAAAAAGAAAAACATAGAATCTGTGCAAGGGGCATATAACCAGGAATGTTCATATGAAAATGAGGAATCCTATAAAAGAAATAACATGAATCATAACATGGAGATATGAATACAAAATTCAAATGATAAATTCATAAAAACACCACCAAGGTCCATTCCCAAGTTTTCATAAAATTTACTATGGTTATTCACCAAGGTATCGTAAAACATGTCATCTCTAGAGATTAAATTCTTTACCCAATGAATTTGAGAGCTAGCAGGGTGCATCCTTAATATGTATTTATTTTAATGTGATCCACATATATTATCATAAAAAATTTCATAAATAACCAATGGAGAAAAAACTTAATCTAGTTTCATATCAAAATCATGGTGTTTTTAAAGGTGCTTAAAATAAGATCCTATTTCATTTTATACCCATAGAAATGGAAGGTGGGTGTATGTTAATCCCAAAATTAAAATAGATAATTTTAAATCTATTTGAATAACCCAGGAGAAGATAGGGTTTTTGGTATTCAGAAAGAAAATAAAATAATTTCTTGATAAAAAGAGAGAAAATTTGAGATGAAAATCCGGCAGTATAATAGGTATAAAACATGGTTTTAGATAATATTAAAAAGAGAGAGGAAAAGGTTATACCCTTCATAAATGAATCCTAATATATTAAATGGATAGAATATAATGTAAATAAGTACATGTAAATGAAATTTGAAATACATAATACATAAAAAAAAATAAACTTGAAAGGAAAGAGAAGTTGAGAGTTCCCTTACGAAATTTCAGCAACCTAACAACATCACTTAAAAATTCATAAAAATGTTGACAAGAGAAAAAGTGTTCACTCATAATTTTTAAATAATATTAAAAATAATTGAAATATGTAATTAATTATACAAACATAACAAAAAATAAATTAAAAAGGCATAACATAATAGGAGTGCTTGAAAAAGAGAAGAGTGGTAGATTCCCTTACCTTGAAAAGTGACTTCTAAAACTCAAAGATGGGGACCATGGGGGATTGAGGAAACAATGGGAGGACTACTTGGGAGGTAATAATATCATATATTAGAGAATATTGAATTTTGAATAAAATATAATGGATTAATTGGTGGGTATTTATAGAAAAAGTGGAGGAGTTTTTTTGTTAATTTCTAGGGACACCTCAGTAGTGGTATTTGAAAAACCATGGGCTTTCCCATGGTATTTTCCCATGGTATTAGCCAATTGGGACACCTAATATCATATTTCAATTCAAAATATGCTAACAAAATTTTAAATTAATCATTACATAAGTATGACAGAGCTATGATTCCATTAAGCATACCAAATAACTCAAACTGTTTTTTTTACTATTCACCGAAAAATAAAATATTTTATAAAATTCTCAAAAATTTACTATAACCTAAAATTGACACTATGAATTAAAAAATGAAACATAGTTTATCATAATAATACCCTAAGTATGGTAAATTTAACTTTTAACTCTAAAAATACTTAATTATTAAAAATAATAACAGACATAAAATGCATAGTAAAATTTTCAACTCTTGGAAACAAAATTATCATTTGTAATTAAAATGGAGTGTTTTTATAAAACTATTTCATTATAATAAAAACTTTTATTAAAACCTTAGTTTAATATGATAATTTATATCTCTCGAAAAAGTATATATTTTTCTTGAAAAATATATTTATCAAATTTCTTTTTAATTTCTAAGAAAAAATATTCTTAAAATAGAAAAGAATGAACAAAAAATTTATTAACACATTCTTAGCTCAGGTTACTATTACATTGGTCAAATTTCTATTCATAAGAGTAAAAATACTATTCCAAGGGGTCATGTTACTAAACACCCAAAAATTAAACTAACACTATTAGACTCTAAATATCTTACTAATCGCCACTGTGTATGTCTATTTATTGAAATTCAATTCCCAAAAGTTGTAAAATAACATTTAAAAATGGGTGTTTAAATAATACTATTTAATTAAAATAATAATTACTTATAATACCTCAATTTATTATAATTTTTATATCATTTTATAAAACTTGAATTTAGGTCTGAAAAGTCAATTTTTAAATTTTATCAATTAAAAATATATTTTATTAAGAAAAACTTATCTTAAATATTTATATCTCATTGTTATTCTTAGTATTAATAATTCAAATTTATGAATTATTTATGAAGTTCTCATGAAATAAAGTCATTATTTATGCATTTATTGTAAAACATAATTAAATATTATTCGGAGGAAAGAGACCCTTAAATAAAATAAGTACATTTTTTGGGTCGTTACATTCTTCCCCCTTAATGAAATTACATCCTTGAAATTTTCTATTATTATAGATTTGTTACTATTAGGAATCTTAAAATTCTTAATTAATTTTAGGTATTAAAATATGATTCTTAAAATATATTATTCTTTAACAACACTTACATTTTTTATAATACCTTCATATCGGTTCATAAAAAAGCTTGTGATTAACCAAATATATCCCTCAGGAGTGTCAAAATAGGAGAGCAGAAAGGCCTGTTGTCTTGAACCAGTTCCTGTTTGCGTCAAGATCAAAGAGGTATTTTCATAATTTACCCCTAGATACATCTATGATATAGCCACATCCACTTGTTTGTATCCACAAAGGGATTTATTTGTTTAGAAACAAATTACTTATTATTTCACCAAAATACTAGGAAGGGTTCCTAAATTTAAACTTGTATATAATGTTATTCCTAAATTTTTCAACTCATAATTTCAAAAAATAACTAAAGCTACATTTAATAACAACTATGGAATACATATTTTTTATTAAATAAACTTTTCATCACATAATAAACATTTAGGAGTTTGGAAGATACTTTAGGTTTGGTGTCTTGGAAATTAGGTACATATTTCATGAAAAAATAAAAAATATATTATATTCCACATGAAAGACTTCATCATAGGTTCATCCAAAGTACAAAGACTTCATATCATAACCTAGGTACATACATAAACGAAATGGGTGAGCATAAATCCCCATAAGGGAAAAAGAAACACATAGAATCTGTGTAAGAGGCATATAACCAAAAATGATGACATGAAAATGAGGCATAGAATAAAATAAATAACATGGATTATAACATGGATATGTTTCTAAAAAATTTAAATGATTAATTCATAAATATATCACCAAGATCCATCCCCAAGGTGTCATAAAAATTACCATGGTTATTCACCAAGATATCGTAAAACATGTCATCTCTGGAAATTAAATTCTTTACAAAGTGCAATGGAGTTCTATCAGGGAACACACTTAATATGTATATATTTTAATGTGATCCCCATATATCATCATCAAAAATTTCTTAAATGACACATGGATAATAAAAGAAACAAGTTTAATATTGAAATCACGGTGTTTTAGAAAGTTCTTAAAAACAAGATCCTTTTGTCATTTTTAACCCACAGAAAACGAAGGCGGAATTCATGTATGTTAATCCCATAATTAAAATAGATCATTTTGAAATATATACGAATAACATAAAAGAAGATATAGGTTTGTAAATTAGGAAATAAAATAATATATTTTCTTGACAAAAAGAGATAAATTTTGAGACGAAAATACGGCAACATAACGGGTTTGAAACATGGTTTTAGAAAACATTAAAAAGAGAGGGGAAAAGGGTATCCACTTCATAAAATAACCTTAATATATAAAATGTATAGAATAAAATAGTAATAAGAACATTGTATTGAAATTTTAAATACATACCACATAAAAAGGAAACATGAAACGAAAGAGAAGTTGAGAGTTCCCTTACGAAATTTCAGCATCCTAACGACATCACATAAAAATTCATAAAAACTTTTAATGATAGAAAAATGGGTTAATAATAATTTTTAAATAATTTTTAAAATAAGGTGAATATTTAATGACTTATACAAACATAATAAAATATAAATTCAAAAGGCATAACATAAAAGGAGTGCTTGAAAAAGAGAAGGGTGGTAGATTCCCTTACCTTGAAGAGTGACTACTAAAACTCCAATATGGGGACCTTGGGGCCTTAGGAAACCTTGGTAGGACTCCTTGGAAGGAAATAATATCAGATCTTATAGGATATATAATTTTGAATGAAATATAATGGAGTAATGGGTGGGTAATTATAGAAAAAGGGAAGCAGTTTTTTTTTATTAATTTCTAAGGACACCTCAGTAGTTGTATTTGCAAACCCATGGGCTTCCCCCTGGTATTTGAGACCTGGGACACCTCATATCATATTTTAATGCACAATAGTCTACCAAAATTTTAAATTAATCATTACATCCTTATGAAACAGCTATGATGTCATTAAACTTACCGAATAACTCAAACTATATTTTTACTATTCACCAAAAAATAAAACATTTTATAAAATTATTAAAAATTTACTCTAACCTAATATAAACATTATATATTCTAAAATTAAATTTATTTTATCATAATAATTCTATAAATATGATAAATTTAACTGTTAACTCTGAAAATACTTAATTATTAAAAATAATAGCATACATAAAATGCATAGTAAACTACATAGTAAAATTTTTGACTCTTGAAAAAAAATATTATTTTATAATTTATAATTAAACAAGAGTTTTTTTATTAAACAATTTAATTATAATAAACTTTATTAATAAAACCTTAGTTTAATATAATAATTTATATCTCTCTGAAAAGTACACTTTTTTCTTAAAAAATAAAATTATCAAATTCCATCTTAATTTTTAAGCAAAACTATTCTTAAAACGAAAAATATAGAACAAAAATTTTATTAATACTTTATTAGGTGAGGTTTCTTTTCCACTAGTCAAATTACTATACATAAGGGTAAAATTACTATTCCTAATGGTCAAGTTACTATTCACCAAAAAATTAAGTTAATCTTGTCATACTCTATATATCTTACTGGTCGCAACCATGTATATATGTTTATTGAAATTCAATTCACAGAAGTAGAAAAATTACATTTAAAAAGGGGTTTTTTAATCATACTATTTTATTAAAATAATAATTATTCATAATACCTTAATTTATTGTAGTTATTATATCATTTCAGAAAAGTATAATTTGGGTCTGAAAAGTCAATTTTTCAAATTTTCCTCAATTAAACATATATTTTATTAAGCAAACCTATTCTTAAATATTTATATCTCATTGTTTTTCATGGTTTTAATAACCAAAATTTATACATGATGTATGATGTTCTCATGAAATAAAAATTTCATTCTATGTGCATTTATTGTAAAACATAATAAAAAGTTTTTGGGAGGAAAGAGACCCATAAATAAAAGAAGTATATTTTTCGGGTAATTACATTCTTACCCATAATGAAGTTTCATCCTTGAAATTTTATCTAATTATAATTTTTATATAATGATAAATATTATAGTTCTAAATTAATGTTAGGTATTAAAACATGATGCTTAAAAAATATTATTCTTTAACAACTATTAAATTTTTTATAATTCCTTCATAATAGTTCATAAAAATGCTTATGATTAACCAAAAATATCCCCTGGGAGTTTCAAAAAAGGAGTGGAGCAAGTAATGTTGTCATGCACCATTTATCATTTGAGTAATACTCAAAGAGGTGTTTTCAGGTGATACATCGAGATATATTTTTGTTAGATCCACATCCACATGTTTGTATCCACATGGGGAATTATTTGTGCAGAAACCAATTACTTATTATTTGACCAAAATACTAGAAAGCTTTCCTATATTTAAACTTGTATCTAAGCTTATTCCTAAAGATATAAAATACTAATTTCCAAAAATAACTAAGCCTTCATTTTATAACATCTATGGCATCCCACCTTTTATTACATAAAATTTTCATTACATAATACACATTTATAAATTCAGAACATCTTTTAGGTTTAGTGTCTTGGAAATTAGGTACATATTAAAAGAAAACATAAAAAATATTTAATTCCAAAGAAATTTTCATCATTATTTCATCCTAATAACAAAGACTTCATCTCATAACCTAGGGACATTAATCAAATAAAGGGGTGAGCATAAATCCCAGTAAGGGAAAAAGACACACTTAGAATCTGTGTAAGAGGCATATAACTAGGAATGATCATATGAAAATGATGGGAACCATAAAAGAAATTACATGGATAATAAAAAGTATATGTGGAAACAAAATTTAAATGATACATTCATAAATATATCACCAAGGTACATCCACAAGGTTTTATAATAATTGCCATGGTTTTTCACCAAGGTATCGTAAAACATATCATCTCTAGATATTAAATTAATTACCCAGTGCATTAAATTTTTATAAGGGAACAACCTTAATATGTATATATTTTAATGTGATCCACATATATCATCATAAAAAATTTCATAAATAACCTCTGTAGAATAAAATAAATGGGTTTCATATTAAAATCATGGTGTTTTAAGAAGTGCTTAAAACAAGATTCTTTTGTCATCTTAAACCCACAGAAAACGAAGGTGGGTTTCATGTATGTTAATACCAAAATTAAAAGAGATCATTTTGAAGTATATGTGATTACCTCAGGTGATGATAGAGGTTTGTGAATTCATAAATAAACTAAAATAATTTCTTGATAAAAAGAGAGAAATTTTGAGACGAAAATCTTGCAGCATAACGGTTACGAAACATGATTTTAGAAAACATTAAAAAGAGATGGTAAAAGTTTTTCCACTTAATAAATTAATAATAATACATAAAGGGATAGAATAAAATGTTAAGAATAACATTTTATGGAAATTTTAAATACATACCACATTAAAAGGAAACACGAAAGGAAATAGAAGTTGAGAGTTTCCTTACGAAATATCAACATCCTAATGGTGTCACATAAAAATTCATAAAATTTGTTGATGAGAGAAAAATATTCACTCATAATTTTTAAATAATATGGAAAATAAGGGGAATATATAATTAATTAAACCAACATAACAAAATATAAATTAAAAATGTATAACATAAAATGAGTACTTGAAAAAGAGAAGGGTGTTAGATTCCCTTACATTGAAGACTGACTTATAAAACTCGAAGTTGGGGACCTTGGGGGCTTGGGAAAACCTTGGGAGGAATCCTTGTGAGGTAATAATATTAGATCTTGGATGATATTTAATTTTTAATGAAATATAATTGATTAATGGTTGGGTATAAATAGAAAAATTGAAGGAGTTGTTTTTATTAATTTCCAAAGACACCTCATTAGTGGTATTTGCAAAACCATGGCCTTTCCCATGATATTTTCTCATGGTATTGGCCACTTGGGTCACATAATATCATATTATAATGCGAAAATATATACCATAATTTTAAATTAATCATTAAATAATTATGACACAGCTATTATGTCATGAAACTTATCGAAAAACTCAAACTATATTTTTACTATTCATCGAAAAATAAAATATTTTATAAAATTCTCATAAATTCATGTTAACCTAATATAGAAATTCAGAATTCATAATTAAAATTTATTTTATAATAGTAATTCTCTAAATATGATAAATTTAACTTTTAACTCTAAAAATACATAATTATTTAAAATAATATCATATATAAAATGCATAGTAAACTGCAGATTAAAATTTTAAACTTTTGAAAAAAAATATTGTCATTTTTTATTAAATATTAGTTTTTATAAAACTATTTCATTATAATAGAAATTATTAATAAAACCTTATTTTAAAATAATAATTTATATATCTCTTAAAATTACAATTTTTTCTCAAAAAATCAATTTATCAAATTATATCTCAATTTTTAAGAAAAACTATTCTTAAAACTGAAAAGATGGAACAAAAATTGTATTAATACTTTATGAGGTGAGGTTACTATTCCACTGGTCAAATTACTACTCATAAAGTAAGGATTACTATTCCAAAGTGTTATGTTACTATTCTCTAAAAAAATTAAGTTGATCCTATCATACTTTAAATGTCTTATTAATTGCAACCTTGTATGTCTGTTTATTAAAATTCAATTCACAGAAGTGAAGAAATTAAATTTAAAAAAGGGTTTTTTTAATCATACTATTTCATTAAAATAATAATTATTCATTATACCTTAATTAATTATAATTATTGTATCTTATCTTAAAAGTAATATTTGGGCATGAAAAGTCAATTTGTCAAATTTGTCTTAGTTAAACATATATTTTATTAAGAAAAACTATTCTTAAAAGTGTATATTTAGTTATTGTTCATAGTTTTAATAATCAGAATTTAAGTATGATGTATGATGTTCTAATTAAATAAAAAATCATTCTATGTTCATTTATTGTAAAACATAATAAAAAGTTCTTGGGAGGAAAGATATCCATAAAAAAGTACATTTTTCGGGTCATTACATCCCCCACTCAAAGAAATATCATCCTCATAATTTTATTTTATTAGAAATTTGATACTATTCAGAATATTATAATTCTAAATTATTTTTAGGTCTTAAAAAATCATGCTTAAACGTAATAAAATTCTTTAACAACAATTACATTTTATATAAATCCTTCATAATGGTTCATAAAAAGCTTGTGATTAATCAAACATATCCCTTGGGAGTGTCAAACCAGGAGTGCATAAAGGACCATTATCATGCACTGGTTCCCATTTGAGTCAATATCAAAGTAGTGTTTTTGGTTTTTACCCATAGATACATCTATGTCTAGCCCATGTCCACTTGTTTGTATCCAGACATGGATTTATTTGTTCAGAAACCAATTACTTGATATTTCACCCAAATCCAAATAATTTTTCCTATATTTAAACTTTTCTCGAAGTTTATTCCTAAAATTTTCAAATACTAATTTCTAAAAATAACTAAACCTCCATTTGATACCAACTATGGCATCCCTCCTTTTTATTATATAAACTTTTCATTACATAATACTTATTTAGCAATACAGAATATCTTTTAGATTTAGTTTCTTGGAAATTAGGTACATATTACATGAAAACATAAAAAAATAGTATATTCCACATGAAAGGATTTATCGTAGGTTCATCCCATATAGAAAGACTGCATCTCATAACCTAGGGATATACATCAAAGAAAGGGGTGAGCATGAAGCCTAGTAAGGGAAAAAGAAACACTTAGAATCTGTACAAGGGGAATATAACTAAGAATGTTCATATAAAAATGAGGAATACTATAAAATAAATAACATTAATAATAACATGGAGATATGGATAAAAAAATTAAATTATAAATTCATCAACACACCACCAAGGTCCATTCCCAAGTTTACAAAAAAATTACTATGATTATTCACCAAGGTATCGTAAAACATGTCATCTCTAGAGATTAAGTTATTTACCTAATGCATTGGAGAAATTTTAGGGCACACCCTTAATAATTATTTATTTTTATATGATAAAAATATATCATCATAAAACATTTCATAAATAACCCATGGAGAATAAAGAAATGGGTTTCATATCAAAATCATCGTGTTTTAAAAAGCTCTTAACAACAAGATCATTTTGTTATTTTGAACTCACAGAAAAGGATGGAATGTTTCATATATTTTAATCATAGAATTAAATTAAATAATCTCTATATCTATGTGAATACCCCTAGATAATGTAAAGGTTTGGGTATTCACAAATTAAATAAAATAATTTCTTGATAAAAAGTGACAAATTTTGAGATGAAAATATGACAGCATAACAGGTATCAAATATGGTTTTAGAAAACCTTACAATGAGAGTGTAAAATGGTATAACCTACATAAATAAATCTTAATACATAAAATGAATAAAATAAAAATTTTACAATAAAATGTTATGTAAATTTTAAATACATACCACATAAAAAAGAAACATGAAAGGAAAGAGATGTTTAGAGTTCCTCATGAAAGTTTTGCAGCATAACTGTGTCACTTAAAATTTCATAAAATGTGTTGACGAGATAAAAAGGGGTCAATCATTAATTTTAAATAATAGGGAAATTAAGGGTAATATGTAATGAAATATCCCATAATAACTAAATATAAATTAAAAAGGTATAACATAAAAGGAGTTCTTGAAAAAGAGAAGGGTGGTAAATTCCCTTACCTTGAAGAGTGAATTTTAAAACTCAAGGATTGAGACCTTAGGGGATTGAGAAGACCTTTAAAGGAATCCATGAGAGGTAAAAATATTAGATCCTTGAGGATATTTAATTGGGAATTAAATATAATTGAGTAATGGGTGGGTATTTAAAGTAAAAGTGAGGTAGTTTTTTATTAATTTTTAAGGACACCTCAACAGTGGTATTGGAAAAACTGTGGGCTCTCCCCTGGTATTTTCACAAGGTATTGTCCACCTGGGACACCACATATCATAATTTAATGCATATTATATAGTCAAAATTTTAAATTAATCATTAAATAATTATTACATACCAATGATTTCATTAAACTTACCGAAAAAACTGAAACTATATTTTTACTATTCACCGAAAAACACATTTTTTTATAAAATTCTCATAAATTTATCATAACCTAATATAAATGTTATAAATAAAAAATACAATTTATTTTATCATAATAATTCTCTAAATATGAAAAATTTATCTTTTAACTCAAAAAATACCCAATTATTAAAAATAAAAAGCAGACATAAAATGTATAGTAAACTGCATATTAATATTTTCAACTCTTGGAAAAAAAATTGGTTAATCATTTGTAATTAAAAAGGAGTGTTTTAGTAATATTATTTCATTATAATAAACATTATTAATAAAACTTTAGTTTAATATAATATTTTATATCTCTATAAAAAGTACAATTTTTCCCAAAAAATCAATATGTCAATTTCCATATCAATTTTTATGAAAAACTATTCATAAAATAGAAAAGATGGAACAAAACTTTAATTAATACTTTCATAGGTGAGGTTAATATTACATTTCTCAATTTAATATTCATAAGGGTAACATTACTATTCTAAATAGTCAAGTAACTATGCACTAAAAAATTAAGTTGATCATATCAAACTCAAAATATCTTACTATCCCCAACTATGTGTGTCAGTTTATTGAAATTTAATTCACAGAAGCATAAAAATTACATTTAATAAGGGTGTTTTAATTATAGTATTTCATTAAAATAATAATTATTCATAATACCTTAATTCATTATAATTATTATATCATTTCTGAAAATTAAAATTTGGGTTCAAATAGTCAATTTATCAAATTTGTCTCAACTAAACATATATTTTACTAAGAAAAACTATTCTTAAATGTGTATATCTAATTTTTTTCATAGTTATAATAATAAAAATTTGAACATGATGTAGGATGTTCTCATGAAATAAAAATTAATTCTATTTTCATTTATTGTATGTCATAATAAAAAGTTATTGATATGAAAGAGATCCATAAATAAAAGAACTACATTTATTGGGTCATTACACAATTAGTATGAGAATCCTAGGTATCTCTATTTTATTTACTTAAATATTTTCTTATTATGATTTGGATTTTAATTTATTCTAGGCTGTTTTATATTATGTTTCCATGTCTTTTATATTATGATTTACCCTTACAATTTTCATTATATGTTTAACTATTTCATTTTTAAGGAAAGGTTAATGTGTTATATTTCACGCTACTTGATTTACGTAAAAGTTCTTTGTATTGTTACTTATTTTTTTATAAAATATAAGAATGTATTTTATTAAATTATATTTCAATCTAGAATTCATGGCCTTTCAAATAAAGGTAATGTATATAATATTGGGTGGTGCCTTACTGATATTTTACCCACACCCTATACACACACCATGGGGTTCATGTAGTCTTATTTTCCATGGGACTATTTTGTATGTATGATTAATGCACACATTTTTTATGAGTGAATCATAAATCAGGTGTGAGACTTTGGAGGTAATGACATTAGAAGATGTTCATGTGTCAAATATTGGTGTTTAGAGTTAACATTTAGTTGTGTTGAATTTATATTATAGTCACTCCCCTTTTATATGTGTATATTTTTTGGATTCATTCATTTTATTATGTATAGAACCATGGGTGTTTGGTTTATTGTTTTTTTAGTCACATTTATTATTTCTAGAAAATAGAGGGTAAATCATTTTCATTTTCCATAGGATACTATTGGAACCAGTTACCAACCCTTTTTTATAGGGAATGTGTATTGGGATTTGTGGAATGTTGATCTGGGAACAATGGATATATTTTTAGGTTGGTTTGTCATAATAACCGTATAATTTCATGATACATCGCCACCATTCTAGGATGATCTTCCTAGATGGAGTTATGGAATTCACCCATAACACCCTTCTTTAAGCTCTAGGGAACAACCAATCTACCCTAAAATGTGACTGTTAAGTTCAAATATAGAAACCACCCTTTTATTTTCAACCAAAAGTATACTACAACACCAATGCACTTGCATTAGGTATAAATTTTTTAACTTCCTTTACCCAATCCCCAAGTCTATATGCCATGAAAATCCAATGCAATACTATAACATTTCCTTCTTTATAGGCTTCCAAGTGAACATTATTTATTAATTCCACCATCTTACACTAATCCTATGATTAACTCACCGCTTAAGCAACTCTAATCAAGGAATCCACTACAATATTAACCTTTATTGGTTTAAAAGACAACTCAAAATCTAATTTGTAAAGATACTCTACCCACCTATGTGACACTGGTTCAAATCCTGGTCATAGAAAATATACCCTTTTTTTATTTTATTTTTTAATACACAAACCTCTATCTTCTCCAGGGGTATTCACATAGATGTAAAAATGATCTATTTTAATTTCGATATTAACATAGATGAAACCTATCCTCATTTTATTTGGGTTTAAAATGACAAAAGGATATTTTTTAGAACTTTTTAATACACCATGATTTTTTATATGAAACCCATTACATTGATTCTACATTGGCTGTTTATGAAATTGTTTATGATGATATATGTGGATTACATGAATAAAAATACATATTAAGGGTGTTCCCTGATATGCTGCAATGCATTGGGTAAATAATTTAATCTACAAAGATTACATGTTCTACGATACCTTGGTGAATAACCATAATAATTTTATGAAAAATTTTGAATGGACCTTGGTGGTGTGTTTATGAATTTATCATTTAAATTTTACAGCCATATCTTCATGTTATGATTCATGTTATTTCTTTTATGGTATGCCTCGTTTTTATATGATTCTTTCTTGTTATATTGTAACACCTTGATATTTTATGAGAATTATATTTCTTATGTCTTATGTTATACGCAATATCAAAGGAATATTTCACTTAACACAACACTATCTTGGCTTGTGTTATACGCAATCGTGACCTTCCTCGATAGCGTGTGTAGTACACAATATCGGGTTTCACTAAACAATGATATATTATTATAATATTATTATGGACTAGCTGTTATGAATAGTATTAACTACATTTTTAATTTTATAACATTATTATTCATCTTAAATATTCTCTAGAATATGGTATGAGAAAAAAATAAATTTTTCAGGTAAAATAAGTATTTTTCAAAAAATGTAGTTTTTCTGCCTTTTGATGGAAAACACACATTAAATCTAGTTTTTGACATGTTTATAAGTTAAATCTGACTAAATAAAATTCTTCCTTGGAATCAGGATATAAGAATTTAATTTGGATAAATTTTTCATATTATTCTAATAACTTTCATATTTTAATGAATAGTAAAAACACGCTATATTTTAATTAAAAACAACTTTTTTCATCACAATAATTTATATGGTTATATTATATTTTTAATTGTTTTTATAGTTTAATTATATTATATTTTTACCATTTAATCTAATTTTGGTCATTGTAATTAATTTCACTTTGAATTTGGACATAAACAAATGCTGATCTTTTGATAGTTATTGTTTCTTAAAAACACGCTATTTGTTTTGATAATGGGAATTAATTTTAAAATTAATTAATTCCAATTTTT
This sequence comes from Viscum album, assembly GCA_963277665.1. Lineage (NCBI taxonomy): Eukaryota > Viridiplantae > Streptophyta > Magnoliopsida > Santalales > Viscaceae > Viscum > Viscum album. The sequence goes on from OY728166.1 coordinate 309,666,927, forward strand.
TGTTTTCAATTTGGAAAAATAGACATCATTTTTGAATTCATAATATCAAATATAGCTTAGGCTGAATTTTTGGTATTTGTCTGAAAAACTTCAATTTTTGATGAATAGTGAAACCACTTAGTGGTAGTTAAAAAAACTGAATCTTTCATCTAAATGAAAATTTACAACTACTGTGAATTGAATTTCAAAAATCCGACATACATGGTTGTTATCAAGAAGTAAAATGTGATTCAATAAGATGATTTTTTTGGTGAATAGTAACTTTTGACTTATTTACTGCGGTTAAAGGTAAATAGGGTAATTCAAGGTTAAAAGAATATTATAATAATTTAAAATTACCTTAACACTTGTACTAACCTTATTTTATGAGTAGTGGCTGACCATGGGCATAGTTGGGTCGATTTAGGGACCCCATTGAGCCACTTGGTAGTGATAATGACGATTTGGATTAATTAATTTAATGTAAAGACAAAATTGACATTAACAAAAATCTTTTAGTAATTAATTTTTATAAGGGGTTATATAAATTATCTTTCAGACTATAAATATTCATTGGAAATCTAAAAATATTTCCTACATGTTGGTGTTTTTTTATAATTTTTAGACATCAAATAAATTAAATTATTTATGACACAATAATGATGTAGTATTTACCTCATTAATAAATGATTTAAATAAATAAGATTATAATGATTAAAATATTATCAAAAACATGCCCAATTCTGATTGGATGATTTTATTTAGACCATGTTTCATCTTATATTCCTCTTTAATTATTTTTTACCTTTTTTAAACTGAAGATAAGTTTATAATAAAATAATATTTTCACACTTTCAAAAGGTGCCCCTCTCCTCCCTTATAAAAGGGAACCTCCTCCCTCTCCTATTTACACAACTTTGAGATTTTAAGCTCATACAACCCCTACCAATTACTCTTCTCAACCCCCTAGTAATATTCTAGAGATCCTGGTCTTCTTTAAAGACCAACACTAGTTCCCTAAGAGGAGGTTTTAATGAGGCATGTTGAAGAAGAGTTAATATCCGTTACCGATTCTTTAAAATTTGATTCTTCTTCTACTTCCTCTTCTTTATTTGTTTCATTATGAAGTAATAACATCAGTATCAATCATATACTGATATGTTATTATAAATATGAAACTACCATATTTCACCTTTTATCCATCCTACGGAAAACGAAATCACCGCACGTGCGTACGTACGGAATACCGTCTCCACGTCGTGGTGTAATGTGTTTTCCACCACAACCTTACTTGGATAGGTATAATGGTGTAAATAATAACTATATATGATTATTTTAAAGTTATATTGATTCTAAAATAGTATACATACACTTCAAGACAATTCCACGATCAGGGGAACGATATCATCGCTCGTGCGTACGTACGGCCTACCGTCTCCACGATGTGATGCGACTCATTCTACATGATCTTCATTGAATAATGATTATATAAATGAATTGAATGAATAAATATGATATATATTACACTAATACTATTATGGAAATTAGGTATCTATAACCTAAAAATAAGAATAAATTTTTTTTTGACAAAACATGCATAAGAACATAAAGCAATGAACACCCGAATAACAAGTAGCAATGAAATTTTACTAATAAGAAGATAAGAATATAACCATATATGATATCATAACAATGAATATGATTCTGTAATTAGTGAATGAAATTATTTAAATCATTATACAATAGGTTCAGATACATATGAAGCAAATCAGACCTAAGGTAAGGGAAAATCTTGCAATCTCATTTTTATCTGAGATTGTTTATACTTTAGAATTTACTAGGGAATATTTATCTTCCACATCCATGTTTCCTCAATATGTAATATTATTTATATCCTCCAAAAATTGTTTAAATCCAATTTTAACCTTTGGTGAGTAAAGGATATGAAAGGAATCTTTTGTCGTTTTTAGTACGAGGTACTTTTTGACTTTTTTTGCCAAAGTTTGAGAAGAATATTTTTTTAACTTATATAGAATAAATGGATTTTTATGATTTCATAAAACATTATTTCCATGAAGATTAATTTACAAGTTTTCATGTTTATTTTTAATCAACTTTTTTTAGTTTAAAATTGTATGACTTGATAAGAAAGGTAAAATGTTTTTGAAGTAGAAAGGATATTTTCCTCAAGAATGCAGTTAAAGTGTTTTATAAAAATTATTTTCCATATAAGATAATATATGTTTATGTTTCTATCCATATTTTTACATTGATTTGATTATGTTATTATGGAATTAATTTTATGATGTCTTTTATCTTATATGGATTATGTTATGATGGCATGATGTTTAAGAATCCCATTTTTATTACATGGGTTATGCTATGATTTATGATTTTTTGGAACACGTAAGAATGGTTTCATTATGAGATCAGTGGGAACTATATCTCCATCCAATGCATTGGGTAAAGATTTATATCTCCTGATATAGACATGGCTGGAACGGAAAGTTAATCTGGTTCAGTGATACAGTACTGGAACGAGGAGTAAACTCGGTTCAGTAATGGACTTTGTCCGCTATGATAGTCTTGGCAATAAGCCTTGAGTAATATGAAATGATTTTCTATGATTATGTGTGTATGCCAAAAAGTTTCATGTTTTAAGTTATGATTATTGGGATTACATTTCACTACTATGATTTACCCCATGTTATGATATTATGATCTCTTTTGCAGGTTAAGATTTTCAAAATGTTATGTTCTTATGAATGTGATAAGATTGATATTTCTTTTTTTTACCCTTACTGAGCAATTGAGATCACCCTTTTGTATATTTTCTTTTCCCCAGGTTAGGAAGAAGGGTATTAAGTAGGATATGCCAAAGGGACTCTAGCTATGATGAAATAAATGGGAGACAATGATTTATGAACCAGTTGTTTATGTTTCCCACTTTCTAAAGACACTATACCTATACGGTCCTATCATGGTTTTGTTAAATGTTGTAATAAGTATGCTTCAATTCTGAAGTAATAACCATGTATGTAAAGTATGGGTCGTTATAGTTGGTATCATAAGAAAGGTATAGTCAACCTTTAGAAACTAGGATGTGAAATCCTTAGTAAGAACTCTATGGATATGTCTAAACTTAGAACACAATATTAGTGTTTAAAAATGGCCATGAACAGCCTATGATAAGACCTAAAGTGTGAAATTTTATTCTAGATTATGTGCTTTTCCTATTATGATTAGTGTTTCTCACACTATGCTTCTTGGTTTTAGTCAATGGCTATAACCCGAAGGAACCATGTTAAGGCTGAATGCGACGGGAAATGCAATGATTATCCCCCTGAGAAACCAAACGTTATGGGATCTAGAATGCAAAATCTTTCAGACATGATCACACAACTTTCTCAAGCTATGAATCATGCTGGACTTCCAAATGAACAAATGGAGGAGCAAAATTCTTTTGAATCCTTCATGAGGCAGCGTTCACCTTCATTCAGCGGGTCTTCTGATACATTATTGGTTGAACAATGGATTTGTCCCACTGAAAAGATATTTTCAGTCCTGTAATTTTTTGAACATGATAAAGTCATCTTTTAAGTATATCGTTTGGAAGGTGAAGCTGATAAATGGTGGAATCTTATTAAGAATATGAGGCAAAGGGATGAAATTGAGTCCATGGAATGGGAAGAGTTCAATAACTTATTTTTCAATAAGTACTTCCCTCATATTCTTTGAACAAAGATGGAGAAGGAGTTTCTTGAACTGGAAAATAAGGATGATGAATCTGTTGGTACCTACGAAGAAAATTTTACAAGACTTGGAAGGTACGCTTCTGGAATTATTATCCAACCTGAGAGTAAGATTGATCGATTCTTTAGTGGCATAAAACCAAGTCTTCGAAGGGCGTTAGCCATAAGGGACTTCAATAGCTATGAGGAAATTGTTCGATGTTCTCTCAAGGTTGAGATGGAGATTGGAGTAAGCCATCAGTCATATGGGTTTGATAAGAAGAGGAAAATGGAATTCAAAGGAAAATATAAAGACCACAATAAAAAAGAAGATGAGTTTTCCCTTATGCTCAAAGTTTGGAAAGAACATGGATGGAATTGTCTTAAGGGACAAGTATATGTTTTAAGTGTGGAAAAGAAGTTCATCGGGCAGTTGAATGTCAAAATAATTGGAAGAAGATGTCTAATGATGCGAACAAAGAAAGGTATACACAGAATGCACCTCCTACACTTCAATGTTTCAAGTGCATGGAAATGGGGCATTATGACAATCAATACCCTAATCTAAGGGTTGTTGATGATGATCTACGTCAAAAACTCTTAAGGCCAAAGACAAAGGAAAGTCACATGAAATTTCTATCGGCGATGTGGAGTATGATAACGAAGTGGTGAAAGGTACAGTTACCATCCACTCTAAAGTAGCAAATGTTTTATTTCATTCTGGATCCACCCAATCTTTTAGTTCTTAATAATTTTCTAAGGGTATCTCTATATTACCTCAGTAGTTAGATATTGAGTTAGCTGTGACAACCCCTAATGGCACAATAGTCGCATCAAAAGTTTAAAATTCTTCTCTAATTAAAGTTTGTGGAAAAGTGATTCCTACAAATCTTTGGATCCCTCCTATAGTGGAATTTGATGTGATTCTTGGCATGGATTGGCTTTCTTTATAGTGAGCTCATATCAATTTCCAAAGAAGGGAAATCACATTTAATATTCCCGATTAATCTACTATCATCTATCGATGCAATGATGAATATAACATTACAGTGGTAATTTCTTCCATATTATGGGTCTTGATTCCAAAAAATGAAGGTTTTTTATCTCAAATGGTTGGAGATAAACTCACAATTAAGAATATTCCAATTTTATGGGAGTTTGATGATGTCTTTCTGGAGGAATTTCCAGGTATTCAACTAAATCGTGAAGTTTAGTTTTCAATAGAACTCATACCAGGTGCTATGACTATTTCAAAGACACCTTATAGAACGACCCCAATTGAGTTGCAGTAATTGAAGAAGTAACTCCAAGAGAATCTTGATAAGGGATTCATACTCCCTAGTGCGTCACCTTGGGGAGCACCGGTTCTATTTGTTAAGAAGAAATATGGATCAATGAGACTCTACATTGATTATCGAGAACTTTACAAGATCACTATCAAGAACAAATATCCTCTCCCATGCATTGATGACTTATTTGATCAACTACACGGTGCTCAATAATTTTCCAAGAATGATCTTCATTTGGGGTATCATCAATTAAGGGTCAAAAGGGAGGATATACCAAAGATGGCTTTCCGTACAAGGTATGGACACTATGAATTTATAGTGTTTCCATTTGGTCTTACTAGTTCCCCTGCTATCTTCATGGATATAAGGAATAGAGTCTTTAGAGACTATCTTTATCAGTTTTGGTAGTCTTTATAAATGATATTCTTGTCTATTCAAAGAGTAAGGAAGAACATTAAAATCACTTGATAATTGTTTTGAAAACCCTGAGAAAGGAGAAGCTTTAATCCAAATTTACCAAGTGTGAATTTTGGATTCAAAAAGTTTCATTTTTGGGTCAAATAATCTCAAAAGTGGGGATATCTGTGGATCTATCAAAAACAGAGGTTATCGAATGATGGTTGAGACCAATAACAGTAACTGAGATCCAAAGTTTTCTTGGTCTGGCTGGATGTTATCGATTTTTTGTGAAAGATTTTTCAAGGTTATCTAATCCACTCACCAGGTTGAATTGAAAAGGAGTTAAGTTCATGTGGATGGAGAAGTGTGAAGAGAATTTCAAGGAGTTGAAAAGAAGGTTATCCAGTGCACCTGTTCTCACACTGCCTTGTAGTGGAGAAAATTTTGTGATCTATAGTGATGCATCTAAGAACGGATTGGGGTGTGTTCTCATGGAAAAAGATATGGTGATAACTTATGCCTCACGACAGTTGAAAGTCCATGAGAAAAATTACCCAACTCATGATTTCGAGTTAGCTGCGTTAATCATTGCATTAAAGATTTGGAGGCATTATCTTTATGGTGAAAGGTGTGATATTTATACTGATCATAAAAGTTTAAAGTATATTTTCACACAAAAGTAGTTGAATATGCACCAAAGAAGATGGTTGGAGCTGATTAAGGATTAAGACTGCTCAATTAATTACTACCCTAGGAATGAAAACAAGGTGGCAGACGCATTAAGTCGATAATACCATGCTAGCTTATCCATGATGAGGATCAAAAAAGATCCAATATTTATGGATTTACAAAGGATGGATATTGGAATTATAATGCAAGGGGAAAATCTTATCTTTCTCAAATGAATTTTTAACCATCTATACATGTGAAGATTAAAGAGGCCCAAAAAGAAGATGTAGAGTTACAAAAGAAGGTGAGAAATGTTCCTGAATTCAACCTTGATTGTGATGGGATAATAAGGTTCATGAATCGGGTTTGTGTTCCTCCCATCCAAGAATTAAAGAAGAATCTGCTGGATGAGGCTCATAGTTATTCATTATATATTCATCTTGGAAGCACGAAGATGTATAGGGACCTAAAAGTGTACTTCTGGTGGGATGGAATGAAAAGATATGTTGTTGAATATGTCTCTCGATTCCTGGTTTGTCAGCAAGTTAAAGTTGAGAGACAGAAGTCTAAGGGGATTTTACAACCATTACCCATACCCGAATGGAAATAGGAAAACATCACTATGGACTTTGTCACAGGACTTCCTAAAACATCCAAAGGCAATAATGTTATCTGGGTCATAGTTGATCATCTTACGAAGTCAGCACACCTCATTGCTATTAGAGAAGAATTCTCTCAAGATCAGCTTGCGAGGATATATGTAAAGGAAGTGGTAAGATTTCATGGAGTACCACTTTCCATTATATCTGATCGGGATCCGAGGTTTACCTCAATGTTTTGGAAAAGTCTTCAGCATACTCTAGATACAGAGTTGTGTTTCAGCACTGCTTATCATCCTCAGACAGACGGTCAGTCTGAGAGGAAAATTCAAATTCTAGAAGATATGTTAAGAGCTTGATCTATGGATTTAAAAGGTGGTTGGGATCAACACTTACCTTTGGTGGAATTTTCTTATAATAATATCTTTCACTCCAGTATTCAGATGGCTCCTTATAAAACTCTCTGTGGAAAGAAATGTCGAACTCCAACTTGATAGAATGAAGTTGGGGAAAAAAAGCTATTAGGACCTGATCTTGTTGATGATATGGAAGAAAAGGTCAAATATACTCAACAACAAATAAGAGCATCTCAGAGTCGACAAAAAAGTTATGTTGACAACCGAAGAAAAGACCTAGAGTTTGAAGTGGGTGATAAAGTGTTCTTACGAATATATCCTTGAAGAGAGTAATGAGATTTGGAAAGAAGGGAAAGATGATCCCTAAGTACATCGGTCCTTTCAAAATACTGGATTGTATTGGGAAGGTTGCTTACTGATTGGTGCTTCCACCGAATCTCTCTCAAGTTCACGACGTGTTCCATGTATCTCTCCTGAGAAAGTACATACCCGATCTTTCACATGTACTAAGCTCATAAGTTTTACCGCTGGAGCAAGATCTTTCTTATGAAGAACAGCCGATAGAGATTCTGGATCGTAGCGAAAAAGTTCTATGGAACAAGACCACTCGCTTGGTGAAAGTTTTATGGAGGAACCACCAATTTGAAGAAGCTACATGGGAGCTTGAGGATATGATGAAGGAGAGGTATCCTCATCTGTTTGTTACGAAGTGATGAATTTCGAGGGCGAAATTCATTTTACGTGGGGTAGAATGTAACACCCTGATATTTTATGAGAAGTATATTTTTTTATGTCTTATTTTATACGCAACATCAAAAGAATCTTTCACTTCACACAACACTAGCTTGGCTTGTGTTATACCCAATCACAACCTTCCTCGATAGAGTGTGTAGTACGCAATACTGGGTTTCACAAAACAACGATATATTGTTATAATATTATTATAGACCAGCCGTTATGAATAGTATTAACTACATTTTTAATATTATAAAATTATTATTCATCTTACAAATTTTCTAGAACATGGTATGAGAACAAAATAAATTTTTCTGGTAAAATAAGTATTTTTCAAAAAATGCAGTTTTACCGCCTTTTGATGGCGCACTCACTTTAAATCTAGTTTTTGACATGTTTATAAGTTCAATTTGACAAAATAAAATTCTTCCTTGGAATCAGGATATAAAAATTTAATTTGGATACAATTTTTATATTATTTTAATAACTTTCATATTTTAATGAATAGTAAAAACACGCTATATTTTAATTAAAAACAACTTTTTTCATTGCAATAATTTATCTTGTTAGATTAAATTTTTATTTGTTTTTAAAGTTTAATTAGAATATATTTTTACCATTTAATCCAATTTTGTTCATTAGAATTAATTTCACTTCGAATTTGTACATAAACAAGTGGCGATCTTTTGATAGTTATTGTTTCTTAAAAACACGCTATTTATTTTGATAACGGGAATTAATTTTAAAATTAATTAATTCCACTTTTATGTTTTGAATTTGAAAAAATAGACATCATTTTTGAATTTCGAATATCAAATAAAGCTTAGGCTGAATTTTTGGTATTTTTCTGAAAAACTTCAATTTTTTATGAATAGTGAAACCACTTAGTGGTAGTTAAAAAAACTGACTCTTTCATTTAAATGAAATTTTACCACTTCTGTTAAATTAATTTAAAAAATACGACATAAATGGTTGTTATCAAAAAGTAAAATGTGACTCAATAAGATGAAAATAAGTTTTGGTGAATAGTAACTTTTGACTTTTATTTACTGCGGTTAAAGGTAAATAGGGTAATTCAAGGTTAAAAGAATATTATAATAATTTAAAATTACCTTAATACTAGTCCTAACCTTATCGGATGAGTAGTGGCTGCCCATGGGTATCCTTGGGTCGATTTTGGGACCCCATTGAGCCACATGGTAGTGATAATGACAATTTGGATTAATTAATGTTATGTAAAGACAAAATTGACATTAACAAAAAACATTTAGTAATTAATTTTTATAAGGGGTTATATAACTTATCCTTTCGACTATAAATATTAATTGGAAATATAAACCTATTTCCTATATGGTGGTGTTTTGTTTATAATTTTTAGACATCAAATAAATTAAATTATTTATGACACAATAATGATGAAGTATTTACCTCATTAATAAATTATTTAAATAAATAATATTATAATGATTAAAATATTATCGAAAACATGTCCAATTATAATTGGATGATCTTATTTTGACCATGATTCATCTTATCTTCATCGTTAATGATTTTGTACCTTTTGAAACCAAAGATAAGTTTATAATAAAATAATATTTTCACACTTTCGAAAGGTGCCCCTCTCCTCCCTTATAAAATGGAACCTCCCCCTCTCCTCTTTACACAACTTTCAGCCTTAAATATCGGCCAAAACCTTCCCATTAAACTTCTCAACTCCCCTAGTAATATTCTAGAGGTCCTGGTCTTCTTCAAAGACCAACACTATTGCCCTAAGAGGAGGTTTCAAAGAGGCGTGTCGAAGAAGAGGTAATATCCGTTAACGATTATTTAAAATTTATTTCTTCTTCTACTTCATCTTCTTTAGTTGTTTAATTATAAAGTAATTACTTTAGTATCACTCATATACTGATATTTTATTATAAATATGAAACAAACCTATTTCATCTTTTATCCATCCTACGGAAAACAAAATCACCGCGCGTGCGTACGTACGAAATACTATCTCCACGTCGTGGTGTAATCTGTTTTCCACCACCACCTTACTTGGATGGGTATAATGGTGTAAAGAATAACTATATATTATTATTGTAAAGAGATATTGATTCTGAAATAGTATACATACACTTCAAGACAATTCCATGATCATGGGAACAATATCATCGCTCGTGCGTACGTGCGGCCTACCGTTTCCACGATGTGATGCGACTCATTCTACATGATCTTCATTGAATAATGATTATATAAATGAATTGAATCAATAAATATGATATATATTACACTAATACCATTCTTTAAATTAGTTATCTATAACCTAAAATGAAGAATAATAATTTATTTGACAAAACATGCAGAATAACATAAAGCAATAAACACCCAAATAACAAGTAGCAATGAAATATTACTAATAAGAAGATGAGAATATGACCATATATGATATCATAAAAATGAATATGATTCTTTAATAAGTAAATTACATTATTTTAATCATTATACAGGAGGTTCAGATACGTATGAAGAAAATAGGACCTAAGGTAAGGGAAAATCTCACAATCTCATTTTTATCCGAGATTGTTTATACTTCAGAATTTACTGAGGAATATTTATCATCCACATCCATGTTTCCTCAATATGTAAGATTATTTCCATCGTCATACAATTTTTTAAATCCAATTTTACCCTGTGGTGAGTAAAGGATATGAAATGAATCTTTTGTGGTTTTTAGTACAAGGTAAGTTTTGACTTTTCCAGCCAAAGTATGAGAAGAATATTTTTATTTAACTTATACAACATGAATAGATTTTTATGATTTCATAGAAAATTATTTCAATTTTAGTTTAAAATTTTATGACATGATAAGAAAGGTAAAATGTTTTTGAAGTAGAAAGGTTTTTTTCCTCAAGAATGGAGCTCAAGTGTTTTATAAAAATTATTTTCCATCTAAGATAATATAGGGTTTTGTTTCTATCCCTATTTTTACATTGATTTGATTATGTTATGATGGAATTAATTTTATGATGTCATTTTATCTTATATGGATTATGTTATGATGGCATGATGTTTAAGAATCCCATTCTTATTACATGGGTTATGCAATGATTTATGAATTTGTGTAACACATAATAATGGTTTTATTATGAGATGGGTGGGACCTATATCTCCCTCCAATGCATTGAATAAAGATTTATATCTCCTGAGATAGACATGGCTGGAACGAAAAGTTAATCCGGTTCAGTGATATAGGAGTGGAGCGAGGAGTGAACTTGTTCAGTAATGGACTTTGTCCGCAATGATGGTCTTGGAAATGAGCCTTGACTAATATGAAATGATTTTCTATGATTATGTGTGTATGAAACAAAGTTTCTTGTTTTAAGTAATGATTATTGCGATTACATTTCACTACTATGATTAATCCCATGTTATGATATTATTATCTCTTTTGCAAGTTAAGATTTTCAAAATGTTATGTTCTTATGAATTTGATATGATTGATATTTCTTTTGTTTACCCATACTGAGAATTTGAGCTCGCCCTTTTCTATGTTTTCTTTTCCCTAGGTCAGGAAGAAGGGTATTAAGTAGGATATTCCAAAGAGACTCTAGATATGATGAAATAAACAGGAGACAATGATTTATGAACCAGTTGTTTATGTTTCCCAGTTTCTAAAGACACTATACCTATATGGTACTATCATGGTTTTGTTATATGTTGTAATAAGTATGCTTCAATTATGAAGTAATAACCATGTATGTAAAGTATGGGTCGTTATATATATTCCCCTGGCATATATTCTAAGTGTTTCTTTTTCCCTTTCTAGGCTTCATGCCCACACCTTTCTTTGATGTATGTCCCTAGGTTATGAGATGTAGTCTTTGTACATAGGATGAACCTATTAGGAAGCCTTTCATGTAGAATAGAATATTTTTTATGTTTTCATGTAATATATACCTAATTTACAAGACACTAAACATAAAAGATCTTTTAAATTTATAAATGTGTATTATATAATGAAAATTTTATGTAATAAGAAGGTAGGATGCCATAGTTGGTATCAAAGGGAGGTTTAGTTAGTTTTTGGAAATTAGGATTTGAAGATTTTAGTAAGAAACTTTGAGAAAAGTTTAAATATAGGAATACTTCTTCGTATTTTGGTGAAATATTAAGTAATTGGTTTCCGAACATATAAATCCTTGTTTGGATAGAAACAATTAGATGTGGCTCTAACATATATATCTAGGGGTAAAACCTGAAAACACCACTTTAAGATTGACTCGAATGTGAACTAGTCCACGACAATGGGCCTTGATGCACTCCTAGTTTGACAATGTTGAGGGATTTTTTTGGTTAATCACAATCTTTTCTATAAACCATTATAAAGGATTTATAGAAAATGTAATTGTTGTTGAATAATTTTATTATTTTTAAGAATGGTGTTTTAAGACCCAAAATTAATTTATAATTATAATATTCCTAATAGTAACAAATTTATAATAAGAGAAAATTGTGAGAATGTAATTTCTTTAAGGGGGGAACTATAATGACCTGAAAATTGTACTTCTTTTATTAATGGATCTCTTTCATCCCAATAACTTTTTATTATGTTTTACAATAAATGCACATATAATGACTTTTTATTTTATGAGAGCATCATACGTCATTCAAAAATTTGGATTATTACAACTATGAACAATAATGAGATATACACATTTAAGAATAGTTTTTCTTAATCAAATATTTTTTTAATTAAGAGAAATTTGACAAATTGACATTTTTCGGACCCAAATTGTACTTTTCAGAAATGGTATAATAATTGAAGTTAATTAAGGTATTATGAACAATTATTATTTTAATGAAATAGTATGATACAAAAACCCCTTCTAAAATATAATTTTCTTTCTTCTGTGAATTAAATTTCAAAAAACAAATATACATGATTTCCATCAGTATGATATTTAGACTCTGATAGAATAAACTTATTTTTTTTGTGTGAATAGTAACTTAATCCTTTGGAATAGTAATTTTACCCTTATGAATAGTAATTTGACCAGTGAAATAGTAACCTCACCTTAGAATGTATTAATGAAATTTTTGTTCCATATTTTTCGTTTTAAGAATAGTTTTTTAAATGGTGATGGAATTTGATAAATTGATTTTTTGGGCAAAAATTGAACTTTTAATAGAGATATAAATTATTATATTAAACTAAGGTTTTATTAATAATGTTTATTGTAATGAAATAGTCTTATAAAAAACTCCTTTTTAATTACAAATGATAAAATAATATTTCTTTCAAGATTCAAAAAATTTACTATGCAGTTTACTATGCATTTTATGTCCTCTATTATTTTTAATAATTAAGTATTTTTAGAGTAAAAAATTAAATTTAGCATATTCAGAAAATTATTATGATAAAATAAATTTTATTTTTTAATTTATAAGGTCAATATTAGGTAACAATTAATATATGAGAATTTTATATAATATTTTATTTTTCGAGGAATATTAAAAAATATAGTTTGAGTTTTTCAGTATGTTTAACGACATCATAGTTGTTTTATAATGATTAAATGATTAATTAAAAATTATGGAAGACTCTTTGTCATTAAAATAAGTTATTATGCATCCCAAGTGGCCTATACCATTCTAAAGACCCGTAAATTTCAAGGAAAGTTTTTTTCTTAATTTTCTTTGGAAATTTACAAGAACGCAGTTTCTGGCGGCACGTGATTCCGAGGCCCGGTGTTCCCGGAATCATTTTCCGAAGTTTGGATCGGGTACATTCAGTGAACGAATGAGCGGGTTTTTTCTAACTTTTGAACCGGTGCTCGGAATCAAATTCCGAGGGCACCAATGAAATCGCAGCGCCGATACTTGCTTAGAAACGCCTCCTCCGAAGTTGCGTTTGCTCGGGTGTGGTTTTTAATTTTGGGGTTAAGTGAAGAAAATAAAATAAAGTGGTGCGACAACTTTATTTTATTTCACTTAAAGCCACTTAAAGCCACTTAAATTCCACTTAAGCTAAGTTGAAGCGGATATGGTGGAACCCAAAATATCCTACCCTCTTGGTAGGATATTTGTGAGGTGGGGCCCGTACGAGCCCCACCGTTTCGTTTCCTCTAAGTAACGCACCCGCGAAAACTCCTCTTTAATGAAAGTCAACTGGTGCGTTTTCTAAAACTCTTAACGCCCCTATTAATTGGACAGTTAAGACGTTGCCATTAATTCACTGAATTAATGGTTCGTTTCTTAACATGTTTTCAAACTTTTGGCATAATAATAAAATAAGACCAACACACTTTCTTCTTGTTTGCGGTTTGTTGAGAGGATTTGGAGAATTTGTATCCTCATCCTCCTTTGTGAAGAAGGTGAAGAACGCGAAGAACGCCGACCTTCGACGAAAGGCGATGAAGAACGCCGAACCCTCAGAGATCGACGACGCGACGCCGTGTACCGCGACACCGATGATTCTTCTCCTGTGACGTTATTCTGCGACGTTTCTTCTTCCGCGACAAATCTTCGATAATCCATTTGAGGTAGGAGATTACGGATATTTTTAAATTCCTTTGTGGATTTTACCCTTAACATGGATTTAATTCGTGAAATTAAATCTGTGTGTTTTCTTTAACCCTCAGAGATCGTAGACGCGACACCATATACCGCGACGACGCGACGCCCTTCCGCGACGTGACGATCCTCTTCTTCTGCCACGGTTGTAACGACCCGAAATTTTTTAAATAAATTTTGTTCCCTAATATATGTGTTATTGTTATACTCAACAAAAATTTTTTATTTGATAAACCTGATTATAATTAAAATGAGATCAGTGGGTTTTGACTATTATATAACCATTGGTCAACATGACCGCTGTGAACAAAATGTTTTGATTATTGTCTCTAAATATAAGTAATCTTGGTTAATTATTATAGAAAGAAGATTCGATGGCCTCACCTAGTAGTCTTGGACCGATCGAAGCCCATCTAACAGAGCTTGGTAAAGAGGTAGCACCACTAGGCTTTGCTCTGGATCAAATCCAAGCCGAACTTCATCATGTGAAGCTGGAACGAAATCGCCTTCGTGAGAAGTTCAAACTGATAGAAATTACTACTCGGGCAATGTTGACTGAGCCGCCCCAAGCTTCTATCACCCTAGCACACCTTACTCTTAGGTCCTATGCTGGTATTATAAGGGGTTATGTAACGAGACCGTAACTACCTTGTGTAATCCTTGTTTTAAATAAAAATTGTGATTTCTTCTTATGATGAAGTTTATGAATTTTGAAATGACCGGATAAATATAGTATTCATATTTTTGATGAATTTTAGAAAAATTATATTTTAAATATGTTTATGTAAACCCTAAATAATTAAAAATGTGTAATGATTTTCAAAAAATGGTCTTCTACAATTATGTTCAGTACTAAATTTAAAGTCTAATAAGATCAACTTGATTTTTGATGAATAGTAAATTATGAATAGTGATTTTATGATTAGGATTAGTAATATGACCAAATGGATTAGTAATCTCACTTAAATAAAGTTTTAAAATAATCTAGGCACCTTGATTAAGTAATGTGATTCAATAAAATAGTTAAATAACAGTTTCATTAATTATTATTCAAGTATTAGTTTTTTCGGGTGAATAGTGTTTTTTAATTAAAAATTTAATTAAAAATAATTAGAAAATTATTTTTATAAAAATGACTTTATTTTTGAACTCAGAGCATCGATATTATGTTATGGTAATTTTTGGGGTTTTTTCTGAAAAAAATGAATTTTCGATGAATAGTGTTTTTATTTAAAAATTAAATTAAAAATATTTAGAAAATTATTTTTATAAAATGGATTTCATTTTTGAAATCAGAGCATTGATATTTGGTTAATGTGAAATTTTGGGATTTTTCTGAGAAAGTTGAATTTTCAGTGAATAGTAAAAATACAGTTTTAGGGTTTCGGTATGTTTAATGACATCATAACGGTGTCATGATGATGTCATGAGATCTTTTGAGGGTTGGCCGGCCAAGGGTGATGAATTATTGTTTTGGGGGTCCCATGTGGCCTAAATCCATGATAAATGACAAGGGAGAGCACATGGGTTTGAGAAAAGCCCATGTGAGGTGTCCCTTGGCCATTAATGCCTTGTCCCCTCACTTTCCCTATAAATACCAAGCCCTCCTCTCATCCATTCGACTCCCCACTCATTCCCAACGAATTTCTGGTCTCATTACCTCCCAAGGAGTCCTCACAAGGTTCCCCCAAGCCCTCATGGTCCCAACCTTTGAGGTTTAAGAGTTACATTTTAAGGTAAGGGATCCGACCTCTCTCTTTCTTTTCAAGTAATCTCTTTTATGTATTTTCTTTTATACTCCATGTTCTTATGTTGGGGGATGTTCTTTTATATTCATCCTAATGCCTATTTCATGTTCATATGATGAGAGACCCCCCCTTGCTCTCATCAATTCGTTTTAAGAATGTTTAAGTGGCGCCGTTAGGCTGCCGAATTTTTAAGGGATTCTTTCACCTTCCTCGTTTTCAAGTTCTATTTTCATTCAAGTCTGTCATGTTTCTTTGTATTATGTTGGGGCATGATCTCTAAATTCATCATACTGATATTTTATGATCATATGATGAGAGACCCCATTCTATCTCTTCAATTCAATTTTTTTGATGTTTTATGTGGCGCCGTTAGGCTGCCGAATTTTTTAAGGGATTCTCTCACCCTTCTCTTTTTCAAAGTTCTACTTCCATGTCAAGTCTTTCAAGTTAATTTCTATTATGTTGGGGTATGATCTCTATATCTATCATACTGGAATCTTATGTTCATATGATGAGAGACCCCATTTGATCTCTTCAATTCAGTATTTTGATGTTTTAAGTGGCGCCGTTAGGCTGCCGAATTTTTAAGTGGTTCTTCACCCTTCTCGTTTTGAAGTTCTACTTTCATGTCAATTCGTTCAAGTTCCTTTTTGTTATGTTGGGGAATTATATCTATATCTATCATACTGAACTCTTATGTTCACATGATGAGAGACCCTATTTGATCTTTTCAAATCATTTTTGTTGATGTTTAAGTAACGCCGTTACGCTGCCGAACTTTCATAAGAGAAATCTAATTTTTTTTTCTCCCTTCCATGTTTTTCATTTCAAATGGTATGTCCTTGAAATTTCATTACCATGACCATGTATCCTTATTATTCTGTCCATGTACTATTTTATGGGTCATTTATGAATGTTTGACCCATTTTACCTCTCTTTTAATGTCTTCTAAAACCTCGGAACATTGCCGTTATGCTGCAGAATTTCTGTCTCAAAATGTCTATCTCTTTTTCTAAAGTTCTTTTATTTTATTAAGTGAATACTCAAATCTATTTCTTCTAAAGGGGTATTCACATATATACCAAAATGTTCTATTTTAAATTCTGGGATTTACATACTTGATACCCACCTTCCTTTTCTGTGGGTTTTAAAGTGATATAAATATCATGTCCTTAAAGCAGTTTTTAAAACGTTGTGATTATGAAATGAAACCCATTTATTTTATGCTATATGGGTTATTTATGAAATTTTTGATGATGATATATGTGGCTCACATGATAATAAAGGCAAATTTAAGGGTGAGCCCTGATAGCGCTCCAATGCATTGGGTAATGATGTAACCACTAGAGATTACAATTTTAACGATGCCTTGGTGAAAAACCTTGGTAATTTTTAACGACACCTTGGGGATGGACCTTGGTGAAACGAAACGATTGTCAATATTAAATTTTGCAGCCACATCTTCAAGTTATGAAAAAGTTTTATTTTTATTATGATATGCCTCATGATTTCATTTTCATGCATTAAAGTTCTTTTCATGACTTTATTGATGTATCTCAAGTTCATATGTAAAATGTTTCACTTGTTTCCCTTACTGGGCCTTCTGCTCACCCTTCCTTTTGATGTATGTCCCCAGGTTGAGATGCAGTAATGAGCCTAGGGTGAACATGAGGAGAAGCCTTTCAAGTTTTTAAGAAGAATGTTTTTTTTTGTTTCATGTTTTATGTTCCTTGTTTCCAAGACACTAAACCTTAAAGATCCTCAGTTCCGTGTAATGGAATGAAAAGTTATGTTATAAAAAGACGGGATGCTATAGTTGGTATCAAAGGATGGTTTAGTTATTTGTGGAAATTAGGATATGAAAACTCTAGGAGGAACCCTATAGAAAAGTTTAATATAGGAAATTTTCCTGGTATTTTGGTGAGTATTGAGTAAGGGGTTGCCAAGCAAATACATCTCTGTCTGGATACGAGCAGGTAGAGGTGGCTCTGGCACAGATGTACATAGGGGTAAAACCCGAAAACACCGCTTTGATCTAGACTCGAACGGGAACTGGTACACGACAACGGGCCTTGCTGCACTCTTGGTTACGACACTCCCGGGGGATATGCTTTGGTAAATTCATAAGCTTGGTATGAACCATTGTTAAAGGAACAAAGATAAAATAAAATAAAGGTTCACATAAGAATATATGATCATTCATAACCTAGATGGGAACCTAGGAGATCACAAGTTAGGGTATACCTTTCATATACAAGTTATCCTTATATGCTTTCCGTTCCTTTTCATGATTATTAGCTAAGTACTTAAGCCCCTAATTATGCTTTATCTTCTTAGTTAATGGTGGGAAATGGAAAAACATGTTCCGACAACCAATGTGATAGGAAATGCGATGATTTTCGTATTAATATGATAGGGATGATTAGGGGATTAAAATATGATTATTATTTTGGAAGACGTTCATTATTTTGGGAACCATATTTGATCGAGGTAAATAGATTACTACGGTATTTTCATTGAGGAGTAAGGTTGACTTATATTTTTGAAGAATCGATGAATTTAAGGTGAACTTATAGTAATTTAGGTTACTTATGGGAATGACTAACCTATCTTGGGTAAAATATGTTTAGGTTAGCTACTTTTTTATAAGATGTTAGGAGTGGTTGATGTTGTCTGGAGATGAACAATGAAGTTGTTTTGGAAGACTATGTTATCAAATCCTTATTGTATTTGGGTTTCAATCTTAGTTTGGTTTGTTTTGAGGAATTTTAAGGACCGTTATTTATGGAATGGTCTATGATGAACTTTGGGTAGTACCATGGAACTTTGATGATTTAAAAGTAGTTTCCATTCCTATGGGATTCTTTCTTTTTGAAGAGTTGTTTTACCTTAACCTTTCTGTTTTTGGGATAATGTTTAAAGATAGAAGAAATAGATAGTTAATCTTTTGTAGATTATGTGATTCTATAGAAGATGATTCTTGTTCTTTTAATGAGACCAAGTGTTTTTGAATTCTCATCATTTGGAGAAAAGATTAGTGTTGGTAGGGACTTGTTAGAGGATGAAACTCTACTTGAAGGTAGGTATATTTTCTTATGTTTTTGTTCTATGTAGTAAATGAAATCCTCAAAATTATGAAAAGAAACGTAAAACAAAAAATGTTGTTGGTTTACGTTTCCAACTAGGTAATCAAAGACCGTTTACACACATCATAAGTTTGGGATTTTCTCATGGTTAACTTTCTCCTAATCATGTTCTCTATCACTCTCCCTCAGAACTTGACCCTTTGTTTTTTCCTCCATGTCCATGTTTTCCTACATGGAACCCTAGTGTGGGTTAACTCGGGTGACCATTGTACTTCCCTTTCTTTATTTTAAAGTAATAGTTTTACTGACTCCTTTTCCGATGTGGGACTTTCAATGAAATTTCAAAACCCAATTTTAAAATTTCGAGGACGCAATTTCTTAAGGGGGGAAGATTGTAACGACCCAAAATTTTTTAAATAAATTTTGTTCCCTAATTTTATGTGTTATTGTTATACTCAACAAAAATTTTTTATTTGATAAACCTGATTATAATTAAAATGAGATCAGTGGGTTTTGACTATTATATAACCATCGGTCAACATGACCGCTGTGAACAAAATGTTTTGATTATTGTCTCTAAATATAAGTAATCTTGGTTAATTATTATAGAAAGAAGATTCGATGGCCTCACCTAGTAGTCTTGGACCGATCGAAGCCCATCTAACAGAGCTTGGGAAGGAGGTAGCACCACTGGGCTTTGCTCTGGATCAAATCCAAGCCGAACTTCATCATGTGAAGCTGGAACGAAATCGCCTTCGTGAGAAGTTCAAACTGATAGAAATTACTACTCGGGCAATGTTGACTGAGCCGCCCCAAGCTTCTATCACCCTAGCACACCTTACTCTTAGGTCCTATGCTGGTATTATAAGGGGTTATGTAACGAGACCGTAACTACCTTGTGTAATCCTTGTTTTAAATAAAAATTGTGATTTCTTCTTATGATGAAGTTTATGAATTTTGAAATGACCGGATAAATATATTATTCATATTTTTGATGAATTTTAGAAAAAGGATATTTTAAATATGTTTATGTAAACCCTAAATAATTAAAAATGTGTAATGATTTTCAGAAAATGGTCTTCTACAATTATGTTCAGTACTAAATTTAGAGTCTAATAAGATCAACTTGATTTTTGATGAATAGTAAATTATGAATAGTGATTTTATTATTAGGATTAGTAATATGACCAAATGGATTAGTAATCTCACTTAAAGAAAGTTTTAAAATAATCTAGGCACCTTGATTAAGTAATGTGATTCAATAAAATAGTTAAATAACGGTTTCATTAATTATTATTCAAGTATTAGTTTTTTCGGATGAATAGTGTTTTTTAATTAAAAATTTAATTAAAAATAATTAGAAAATTATTTTTATAAAAATGACTTTATTTTTGAACTCAGAGCATCGATATTATGTTATGGTAATTTTTGGGGTTTTTTCTGAAAAAAATGAATTTTCGATGAATAGTGTTTTTATTTAAAAATTAAATTAAAAATATTTAGAAAATTATTTTTATAAAATGGATTTCATTTTTGAAATCAGAGCATTGATATTTGGTTAATGTGAAATTTTGGGATTTTTCTGAGAAAGTTGAATTTTCAGTGAATAGTAAAAATACAGTTTTAGGGTTTCGGTATGTTTAATGACATCATAACGGTGTCATGATGATGTCATGAGATCTTTTGAGGGTTGGCCGGCCAAGGGTGATGAATTATTGTTTTGGGGGCCCCATGTGGCCTAAATCCATGATAAATGACAAGGGAGAGCACATGGGTTTGAGAAAAGCCCATGTGAGGTGTCCCTTGGCCATTAATGCCTTGTCCCCTCACTTTCCCTATAAATACCAAGCCCTCCTCTCATCCATTCGACTCCCCACTCATTCCCAACGAATTTCTGGTCTTATTACCTCCCAAGGAGTCCTCCCAAGGTGCCCCCAAGCCCTCATGGTCCCAACCTTTGAGTTTTAAGAGTTACATTTTAAGGTAAGGGATCCGACCTCTCTCTTTCTTTTCAAGTAATCTCTTTTATGTATTTTCTTTTATACTCCATGTTATTATGTTGGGGGATGTTCTTTTATATTCATCCTAATTCCTATTTCATTTTCATATGATGAGAGACCCCCCCTTGCTCTCATCAATTCGTTTTAAGAATGTTTAAGTGGCGCCGTTAGGCTGCCGAATTTTTAAGGGATTCTTTCACCTTCCTCGTTTTCAAGTTCTATTTTCATTCAAGTCTTTCATGTTTCTTTGTATTATGTTGGGGCATGATCTCTAAATTCATAATACTGATCTTTTATGATCATATGATGAGAGACCCCATTTTATCTCTTCAATTCAATTTTTTTGATGTTTTATGTGGCGCCGTTAGGCTGCCGAATTTTTTAAGGGATTCTCTCACCCTTCTCTTTTTCAAAGTTCTACTTTCATGTCAAGTCTTTCAAGTTAATTTCTATTATGTTGGGGTATGATCTCTATATCTATCATACTGGAATCTTATGTTCATATGATGAGAGACCCCATTTGATCTCTTCAATTCAGTATTTTGATGTTTTAAGTGGCGCCGTTAGGCTGCCGAATTTTTAAGTGGTTCTTCACCCTTCTCGTTTTGAAGTTCTACTTTCATGTCAATTCATTCAAGTTCCTTTTTGTTATGTTGGGGAATTATCTCTATATCTATCATACTGAACTCTTATGTTCACATGATGAGAGACCCTATTTGATCTTTTCAAATCATTTTTGTTGGTGTTTAAGTAACGCCGTTAGGCTGCCGAACTTTCATAAGAGAAATCTAATTTTTTTCTCCCTTCCATGTTTTTCATTTCAAATGGTATTTCCTTGAAATTTCATTACCATGATCATGTATCCTTCTTATTCTGTCCATGTACTATTTTATGGGTCATTTATGAATGTTTGACCCATTTTACCTCTCTTTTAATGTCTTCTAAAACCTCGGAACATTGCCGTTATGCTGCAGAATTTCTGTCTCAAAATGTCTATCTCTTTTTCTAAAGTTATTTTATTTTATTAAGTGAATACTCAAATCTCTTTCTTCTAAAGGGGTATTCACATATATACCAAAATGTTCTATTTTAAATTCTGGGATTTACATACTTGATACCCACCTTCCTTTTCTGTGGGTTTTAAAGTGATATAAAGATCATGTCCTTAAAGTAGTTTTTAAAACGTTGTGATTATGAAATGAAACCCATTTATTTTATGATATATGGGTTATTTATGAAATTTTTGATGATGATATATGTGGCTCACATGATAATAAAGGAAAATTTAAGGGTGTGCCCTGATAGCGCTCCAATGCACTGGGTAATGATGTAACCACTAGAGATTACAATTTTAACGATGCCTTGGTGAAAAACCTTGGTAATTTTTAACGACACCTTGGGGATGGACCTTGGTGAAACGAAACAATTGTCAATATTAAATGTTTCAGCCACATCTTCAAGTTATGAAAAAGTTTTATTTTTATTATGATATGCCTCATGATTTCATTTTCATGCATTAAAGTTCTTTTCATGACTTTATTGATGTATCTCAAGTTCATATGTAAAATGTTTCACTTGTTTCCCTTGCTGGGCCTTCTGCTCACCCTTCCTTTTGATGTATGTCCCCAGGTTGAGATGAAGTAATGAGCCTAGGGTGAACATGAGGAGAAGCCTTTCAAGTGTTTAAGAAGAATGTTTTTTTTGTTTCATGTTTTATGTTCCTTGTTTCCAAGACACTAAACCTTAAAGATCCTCAGTTCCATGTAATGGAATGAAAAGTTATGTTATAAAAAGACGGGATGCTATAACGGTCGATTATGTGAAGAACACTCGTTCGATGAAAATGACGAGGTAGGGGTTGTTCCTTTTAAATCTTTGTGATTTATATCCCCGATTGTTAAATATGATTGTTGTGAGAATTTAAAAACCGCTAATGCGGTGGGTGCGGACCAACGAACAAGTCCGAACCCACCGCCCTTTTTGTTTGTTATGCGTGGATTGGCGGGCGATGACAAACGTGGCCGCAAGTTAATTTTGAAGGCTTTGCAGTGAAGAATGAGTCACGGGACGAGCATTGGCGAAGACCGCGTGCAAATCGGACCACCGGAGCGCGTCCGGTGGTCCGCGGAAGCCCCCGCTGGCCGGAGGCGGTGACCGGCAGTGGCCGGACGCCAGGATGTAGCGGCGCCCGGTGCGCCGCTGGGAAGACCCGCCAAGGCTGAAGCCTTGGTGGCGCTGTCCAGTCCCGAGGCCACGCGATACCGCGAAGGAGGGACGCGGCTTAAGCCGCGCCCGGGTGTCACGGAGCGGCCCCCGCGCGGGGGGCGGGGGGGGGGGGGGGGGGTTGCCTTGCGCGACGCCTGGCCGCGCCGCGCCACGCCGGCCGGGTCGGTCCCGGACCCGGGTCTGGTGGACCCGGTTCGGGCCGACCCGGGGGGTTGGGTCGGGTCGGTACGGGCCCAGACCCCCCCGTTTTCGGACCTTTCGGACTTTTTCCCATATCTTGAGCTAAGGGATTCCGATCGACACGCTGTAAACGGTGATGCGATACTTGGATAGATACGATCGTTTCGGTATATCACACTCGAGGTTTCGGAATAATTTGGGTTCGGCCGAGTTGGTTCGTACACGAAACCAACCGGGCCCTCAGAGCGGAAACGCTCATATCTTGAGCTTCGGACGTCTGATTGACGTACCGTCGACTTTGATGGATTCCTATAAGTGAGATGGATCTTTTGGCTTACTGTGCTCGAGATTTGGATGCAGGTGTAGTACGGTCGGGTTGGTTTGACTTAAAAACCAACAGGGCCCCTAGGACAAAAAAGCCAATAACTCTCAGATCGGGCGTCCGATTGACGCGCCGTCTGCGACGTTGAGTTCCTGTTGACGATACGGAACTTTTGGATACATCAACTCTGGAATATGTGTCAGTTGATGTATCATCCTCTCAGCTCGGGGAGCGGACCATCCCGAACGAGCTTGCTGTGTGCGGGAACCCTAGAGCTGGCTGCGACTGCTACTGTGACGGCGACAAATGTACAGAGATCCTCAGTGGATTCGACGATGATGACTACAACACTCAAGGATCCTTTTTGGGTCAGTGCTACCGATCCTGTGTGGGTCCGATCCTATGTGGATCAGTGCTCATCGGTCCTGTGTGGGCCAGCGCCTACAGATCCTGTGTGGGTCCGATCCTGTGTGGGTCTTTGCGGGGGTCAGTTACCTATCGATCATGTGTGGGTCAGATCCTTTGTGGGTCATTTCGGGGGTTAGTTACCTATCGATCCTGTGTGGGTCAGATCCTTTGTGGTTCATTGCGGGGGTTAGTACCTATCAATCCTTTGTGGTTCTGACGACTTAGATGAATCAGTGGCAATATCTGGTCATCTTTATCGTCATATGAAGAAGTATACCTGTGTGAGCTGAAATCCTGTTTTGCTTTCCTTTGTGGATTGTGTTGTGCTACCCTGTGTGGATTTACGTTTTTCTTTCCTATGTGGACTGGGTTGTACTTGGGCTCGAATGTTGGAGCCGAACGAGAATTGAAGACTTAGGTATATGTATGGGCATATATCTAAGCAGTGTCGAATGTTACTTCGTGATTGTATATTTCCTTTGTGGTTTATCCTTGGTGGATTCTAGGAGACCTTCGGGGGTCTCGGGTTCCCTACTGAGCAGCTTATACTCACCCCTACACGGGCTATGCCCACACTACGTTGTGTTGGTTGTAGATGATGGACATCGTTGATTGTGGTTGAGGCTTGCGGAACAGGACGGTACCTGGAGGTTGACCACTGGGCGGGACGTACTCGGAGCGGTCGGTTGGACCCGAGGAGCAGTGGAGGCTATCTGTACCCACCCTTCAGGTGGGATTTCCGG
Source organism: Viscum album (assembly GCA_963277665.1). Classification (NCBI taxonomy): domain Eukaryota; kingdom Viridiplantae; phylum Streptophyta; class Magnoliopsida; order Santalales; family Viscaceae; genus Viscum; species Viscum album. The sequence continues at coordinate 309,691,958 of OY728166.1, forward strand.
TGGACAGCTTGATGTTGCGGCTTTACTTTTTAGTTTTTGTTTTCCCTTTCCAGTTGTACTTTACTTTCAGTTTGGGATTGTATACTGGCCCACTTACTTTTCCGCACTTACTGTTGTACCAGTTTTTACTTAGTTTTTACTTATCCTTTCTTGCTCTGTGGTGTTTGTGGTTTACTTTACAAATTCAATGCCTTCCCTTTTTCCAGGATTTACGCCTTGGTGCTAGTCGCCAGCCCCTGGCCTATGGAAGGCGGGTTTGGGGTAGTCACGGCACGGGCCCCGAGGACAGGTCGTGACAAATTGGTATCAGAGGAGTTCCGTTCTACCACAGAACTTTGGACTCTAATCTTTTTCTATCTGAAGCAATAGTGTTAAGCGTATTAGGTGTGGTTATAAGTCGCGGGAGCCCAGTGTTGGTGCGGTGGTCGACGTATCCATACACCAGGACCCTGACTTCTGATTTCTGACTTAATGCACAAAAACATTGATTGCATGTGTGTTTTAAGTTTTCTTTGTGATTACTTTGTGTCAGCTCACCAGGTATACTGTTCTGACCGTGGCGCACCTGTTTCCTTTTCAGGATGGCCCGACGACGGCAGCTAGCTAGGGTTCCGAGAGTTGAGCGTGAGGAGAGCCCACCGAGCGACGAGGCCTCGGTGTAGGGCCCTTTGACAGCTGAGGCACCGGCGGTACCTCTACCCGTCGAGCCAATGTTGCTTCCAGCCCTAGCCGCTGACGATGCACGTCGCCTTAGTGCACTGCATGAGTTCCAGCACCAGCGACCGCCCAGGTTCCGTGGGGAGACGGACCCCCAGGCAGCCGAGGACTGGCTGGAGGCAGTGGTACGAGTTTTCCGGTTAGTGAGGACACCAGCAGACCTCATGGTGATCCTCGCGGCGAGCCTACTGCACGCGAAAGTGGGCCGATGGTGGAGCTTGATGCTCCAGGTGCACGATGAGGCATCTCTTCTCTGGATAGACTTTGAGGGTCTCTTCCACTCAGAGTTCGTCCCGGCCACCCTCCGTGCGGTGCACATCCAGGAGCTTCTTCAGCTGCGGCAGGGCAGCTTGACGGTCGCCCAGTACTCGGCGAGATTTACCGATCTCTCGCGTTACTCGACAGACATGGTACGAGACCCATTCTTCTGGGCCCGGACCTTTGAGCAGGGTTTCAGACATGAGATCAGGGCATTGCTGATCTCCCTTAGTATTCCAGCTCAGGAAGGAGTACTAGAACGATCCCTTTTGATCGAGATCTTTCTTGCTGAGCCTTCTTCAGCGGCGAGACCTACCGCGGGGCGGCACATAGTAGAGTCTTCTGCAGCAGGCAGTCGACGGATGACTCAGGGGTCCAGGCAGACCAGAACCTCTCGTAGACGACCTCGGGACACTCGCTCAGCAGTTCGAGGCATACAGCGTGGAGCCAGTCTTTCGAGAGGCAGGCAGTGCTACACGTGCGGTGGGCAGGGCCACATGGCTCGTGACTGCCCGACCCACCGTGCCTAGGAGCAGCAGATGGTTGAGGGGCCACCCAGGAAGAGGCAGCGGGTCGACCGTGGCGGTCTGCAGGGGCAGGAGGACAAGGCAAGGGAGCTATCCGAGCAGTAGGTGGTGGGCGACGCTTTGAGGCTCTACCACCACAACCACCGGGAGGTCCACCCCGGCCACAGGGAGCTGGCGGGCAGAGACAGGCACAGCTCCAGGAAGTGGAGTCCTATGACCATGGCGCGCCCGAGATGATTTAAGGTACTATCTGTGTCTATTCCATCTTTTCTGTAGTTCTTATAGACACAGGAGCGAGTCACTCTTTCATAGCCGCTGCCCTTGTTCGGAGCTCGGAGATTCTGACAGAGTCGTTGCCTTGATCCTTACGGCTAGAGACTCCTACGGGATCAGACTCAACGATTACATACTGGTGCCGGTAGTGTGATCTTACTCTAGGAGGTGAGAGCTTCGGCTGGGATCTTCTTGTAGCAGCATCGAGGCCTTACAACGTCATCTTGGGCATGGATTGGTTATCTACAGTCCATGCACTGATTGACTTTTTTAGGTGCAAGGTACGATGTGTACGCACCGACGGGAGCAGGTTCACCTCCACTGGCGAGAAGGGAGTCTTCGCTGCACAAAATGGACTTCCGCAGAGGAGAGGACAGCCCATCACTCATCAGTTGGCTAGCCTCATCCTAGGAGCAGTTGACGTGCGGAGTCCTAGTTTTCCTGCAGTGGTGGATCAGTATGCGGACGTCTTTCCCGACGACGTTCAAGGACTACCTCCTCGCAAAGAGGTAGACTTTTATATTCATTTGTACCTTAGGACAGACCCGATATCCACTTCAGTATATCAGATGGCCCCCGCTGAGCTTTGAGAGCTACGAGTATAGTTGGAGGACTTGCACAGTAAGGGATTCATCCGACCCAGTGTCTCACCCTGGGCTTCCCCGATATTGTTCACCAAGAAGGCGGATGGGAGCTTGAGACTTTGTGTCGACTATCATCGCTTGAAACAGGTGACGGTGAGGAACAAGTATCCGCTATTGAGGATTGATGACCTCTTTGATCATCTCAAGGGAGCACGGTGGTACTCGAAGATAGACCTCAGGTCAGGCTATCATCAGCTCAGAGTTCGGGACGAGGACGTGCAGAAGACGACCTTCAGATGTCGGTATGGCCACTATGAGTTCTTGGTTATGCCATTCGGCATAACCAATGCTCCAGCGGTGTTCATGGGACTCATGAATAGGATATTTCAGCCATACCTTGATCGATTTGTCATGGTCTTCATCGACGACATTTTGATATACTCGACAACTGCGGAGGACCACGCCTACCAATTGAGAGTTGTACTGGACACACTTCGAGAGCACCAGATTTATGGCAAGCTCTCGAAGTGTTAGTTCTGGTTACGTGAGGTCCACTTATTGGGGCACGTCATCTCTAAGGCGGGAGTTGCATTGGATCCTGCGAAGATCGAGACAGTGATAGCTTGGGAGCCACCCAAGAGCGTGACAGAGGTGTGGAGTTTCTTAGGACTAGCTGGATACTATCGGAGATTTGTGCCAGAGTTCTCCAGATTTGCGGCACCACTCTCCGCTCTTACAAAGAAGGGGAAACCCTTTGTGTGGTCAGACAGATGTCAGAAGATCTTCCAGGAGCTGAGACAGAGATTGACCAGCGCCCCTATCTTAGGGTTGCCTGAGGAGGGAGCAGGGTACGTAGTCTACTGTGATGCATCAAGGATCGAACTCGGATGTGTCCTGATGCAGGAGTGGGCAGTGATCACCTATGGATCATGTTAGTTGAGGCCTCATGAGCAGAACTACACTACCCATGACCTGGAGTTAGCAGCAGTGGTCTTCGCTCTGAAGACATGGTGACACTATCTGATGGGCAAGCGCTTTACAGTCTTTTCTGACCACCAGAGTCTCAGGTACATCTTTTCTCAGAAGAAACTGAACCTGAGAAAGCGGCGATGGATCGAGTTCCTCTAGGACTATGACTTTGAGATAGTCTATACTCCTGGGAAGGGGAATGTGTTAGCTGATGCTCTTAGTAGGAGGACGAGCATTCAGCTACTTGAGGAGGCGACAGAGCAGCTAGCTGCCTTGCAGATATCCTTCGTGGATAGAGATGGCGTAGCCTTCCTTCAGTCTCTCATAGTCTCTCCTCCACTACTACAGTAGGTCAGAGAGGCACATCGTGGGGACGCTGACTGTAAGACGCAGCGTGCACAGATATCCTCAGGTCAAGCACCTGATGGGTTCTCCCTTGAAGCAGAGCACGATGTCCTTTTCAGAGGAAGTACCTTGGTACCAGTTGCCTTACAGGAGGAGGTGCTGAGAGAGTTTCACACTTCTTCTTTGGCGGTATATCCTGGAGTGGCGAAGATGTACCAGGACCTCAGACGACATCACTGGTGGCCAGGCATGAAGAAGGCTATGGTAGAGTTCGTTTCTCGATGCCTCACCTGCCAGCAGGTGAAGGCAAAGCATAAGGTACCAGCAGTCTTGGTACAGCCCTTGGAGGTCCCGGAGTGGAAGTGGTACGGGATATCTATGGACTTCGTGACTGGACTTCCACGCACTTCCAGAGGTCACGACTCCATTTGGGTGATTGTCGACCGACTCACCAAGTCGGCTCACTTCTTACCCATCAGAGAGCAGGGCTTAGTGGAGATCTTGGGACGTCTCTACGTTCAGAAGATTGTACGGATTCACGGTGTTCCATCATCTATCGTCTCCGATCGAGATGCTCTCTTTACTTCCCGGATTTGGAAGGGGTTGTAGGAGGTGATTGGGACACAGCTACGTCTGAGCACCGCCTTTCACCCTCAAACGGATGGTCAGACGGAGAGGACCATTCAGACTCTCGAGGACATGCTCTGCGCATGTGTCCTCGACTTTGGTCACAGCTGGGAGGACCACCTGCCCTTGGTGGAGTTTGCGTACAACAACAGATACCACTCCACCATCGGGATGACACCATACGAGGCGTTGTACGGTAGGCCTTGCAGATCTCCTTTATGCTGGACAGACCCTGGGGATTCAGCACTTGTGGGACCAGAGATGGTCCGTACCACAACAGAGAAAGTCCAGGTCGTCCAGGAGCGGATGAGGATAGCTCAGAGCCGGCAGAAGACTTACGCTGACAGGAGGCAGAGGCCACTAGAGTTCGAGGATGGAGACCACATTTTCTTGCGTGTCTCACCTCGACGTGGTTTGCAGAGATTTGGCCAAGGAGGCATATTGTCTCCATGCTTCATCGGACCATTCCAGGTCCTCAACAGGATTGGAGAGGTGGCTTATCGCTTGTCTCTACCACCTCAGTTGCAATGGGTGCACGACGTCTTCCACGTATCTTAGTTGAGGAGGTACGTGCACGACCCGGTGCATATGATTGACCATGGGGAGATGGATGTTGATGATGGGGCGACTTTTGTGGAGGTCCCGGTGGAGATCAAGGATCGACAAGAGCGGGTCCTACGTGGATGGTTGATTCCTCTAATGTGCATCAGATGGGAGCACAGGAACCTTTAGGAGAGCACTTGGGAGCGGGAGGTTCAGATTCGTGCTCAGTACCCACATTTGTTTCCCTAGTTTATGATGTATCTTTACGGGGACGTAAAGCCCTGAGGTGGGAGTGATGTAAAGTCTCGTAAATTTAAAGGAATTTTTTCTTCTTAATTTTCTTTGAAATTTACAAGAACGCAGTTTCTGACGGCACGTGATTCCGAGGCCCGGTGTGCCCGGAATCATTTTCCGAAGTTTGGCTCGGGTACGTTCAGTGAACGAACGAGTGGGTTTTTTTATAACTTTTGAACCGGTGCTCAGAATCGAATTCTGAGGGCACCGATGGAATTGCAGGGCCGATACTTGCTTAGAAACGCCTCTTCCGAAGTTGTGTTTTCTCAGGTGTGGTTTTTAATTTTTGGGGTTAAGTGAAGAAAATAAATTGAAGTGGTGCGACAACTTTATTTTATTTCACTTAAAGCCACTTAAATCCACTTAAAAGCCACTTAAGCAAAGTTGAAGCGGATAGGGTGGAACCCAAAATATCCTACCCTATTGGTAGGATATTTGTGAGGTGGGGCCCGCACGAGCCCCACCGTTTCTTTTCCTCTAAGTAACGCACCCGCGAAAACTCCACTTTAATGAAAGTCAACTAGTGCGTTTTCTAAAACTCTTAATGCCCCTATTAATTGGATAGTTAAGACTTTTCCATTAATTCACTGAATTAATGGTTTGTTTCTTAACATGTTTTCAAACTGTAGGCATAATAATAAAATAATACCAACACACTTTCTTCTTGTTTGCGGTTTGTTGAGAGGATTTGGAGAATCTGTATCTTCATCCTCCTTCGCGAAGAACGCGAAGAACGTCGGCCATCGACGAAAGGCGATGAAGAACGCTGAACCCTCGGAGATCGACGACGCGACGCTGTGTACCGTGATGCCGACGATTCTTCTCCCGCGACGTTCATCTGTAACATTTCTTCTTCCGCGACAAATCTTCGATCATCCGTTTGAGGTAGGAGATTACAGATCTTTTTAAATCTTCGACCTGGTTCGGGCCGACCCGAGGGGGTTGGGCCGGGTCGGTCCGGGCCCAGACCCCCCATTTTCGGAACTTTTTGGACCTTTGCCCGTCTCTTGAGCTACGGGCCTCCGATCGACGTGCCGTCAGCGGTGATGCGATACATGGATCGAGACGATCGTTTCGGTATATCACACTCAAGGTTTCGGAATACTTTGGGTTCGGCCGGGTTGGTTCGTACACGAAACCAACCTGGCCCTCGGAGTGGAAACGCTCATATCTTGAGCTTCGGACATCTAATTGATGTACCGCCAACTTTGATGGATTCCTCTAAGTGAGACAGATCTTTTGGCTTACTCCGCCCGAGGTTTGGACGCAGGTGGAGTACGGTCGGGTTGGTTTTGACTTAAAAACCAACCTGGACCCTGGGACGAAAAAGCCAATAACTCTCAGACCGGGCGTCCGATTGACGCACGCTCTGCGACGTTGAGTTCCTGTTGACGATACAGAACTTTTGGATATATCAACTCTGAACTATGTGTCAGTTGATGTATCAGCCTCTCGGCTCGGGGAGCGGACCCTCCCGAACGAGCTTGCTATGTGTGGGAACCCTAGAGATGGCTGCGACTGCTACTGTGACAGCGACGACTGTACAGAGATACTCAGGGGATTCGACGGTGTCGACTACAAAACACAGTGATCCTTTGTGGGTTAGTGCTATCGATCCTATGTGGGTACGATCCAGTGTGGGTCAGTGCTCAACGGTCCTGTGTGGGCCAGCGCCTACAGATCCTGTGTGGGTTCGATCCTGTGTGGGTCTTTGCGGGGGTTAGATACCTATCGATCCTGTGTGGGTCAGATCCTTTGTGGGTCATTGCGGGGGTTGGTTACCTATCGATCTTGTGTGGGTCAGATCCTTTGTGGGTCATTGCGGGGGTTAGTACCTATCGATCCTTTGTGGATCCGATGGCTTAGATGAATCAGTGGCAATATCTGGTCATCTTTATCGTCATATGAAGAAGTATACCTGTGTGAGCTGAAATCCTGTTTTTCTTTCCTTTATGGATTGTGTTGTGCTATCCTGTGTGGATTTACGTTTTGTTTTCTGTGTGGACTGGGTTGTACTTGGGCTCGGATGTTGGAGCCGAACGAGAATTGAAGACTTAGGTATATGTATGGGCATATATCTAAGCAGTGTCAAATGTTACTTCGTGATTGTATCTTTCCTTTTTGGTTTATCCTTCTTGGATTCTGGGAGACCTTCAGGGGTCTCGGGGTCCCTATTGAATAGCTTATACTCACCCCTGCACGGGTTATGCCCGCACTACGTTGTGTTGGTTGCAGACGACGGATAGCGCTGATCGTGGTTGAGGCTTACAGACCAGGACGGTACCTGGAGGTGGACAACTGGGTGGGACATATTCGAAGCGGTCGGCTAGACACGTGGAGCAGTGGAGGCTATCTGTACCCACCCTTCAGGTGGGATTTCCGGTGGACAGCTCGATGTTGCGGCTTTACTTTTCAGTTGATGTTTTCCCTTTCCAATTGTACTTTACTTTCAGTTTGGGTTTGTATACTGGCCCACTTACTTTTCAGTACTTACTGTTGTACGAGTTTTTACTTAGTGTTTACTTCTGCCTGCTTGCTCTGTGGTGTTTGTGGTTTACTTTACAAAGGAAATGTCTTCCCTTTTTCCGGTATTTACGCCTTAGTTCGAGTCGCGAGCCCTGGCCTATGGAAAGCGGGCTTGGGGAAGTCACGGCATGGGCCCCGAGGACGGGTCGTGACAACCATGGGAAATAACCATGGGAAAGCCCATGGTTTTTCAAATACCACTACTGAGGTGTCCTTGGAAATTAATAAAAAACTCTCTCACTTTTAGTATAAATACCCACCCATACATCAATTATATTTAATTAACAATTTACTATCCTCAAGGATATGATATTATTACCTCCTAAGTAGTCTTTCCAAGGTTTCTTCAATCCCCCAAGCTCCCGATCATCATGTTTTATAATTCACACTTCAACGTCAGGTAATTTACCACCCTTCTCCTTTTAAAGAACTCATTATATGTTATAACATTTTAATTTATATTTAATTATTTTGGGATAAGTCATTCCATATTCCCCTTACTATATATATTATGTAAAAATTATTATTGAACCCTTTTTCTCTCATCAACACATTTTATGAATTTTTAAGTGATGTCGTTAGGCTGTCAAAATTTTATAAGGGAACTCTCAACTTCTCTTTCCTTTCATGTTTTCTTTTTATGTGGTATGTTTTTCAAAATTCCATAAACTATTTTTATTATCATTTTATTTGATCCCTTTATTGTTTTAATATTCATTTATGAAGTGGAGACACTTTTCCCCTCTCTTTTTAAGGTTTTCTAAAACCATGTTTCATACCTGTTATGCTGTCATATTTTCATCTCAAAATTTCTCTCTTTTTATCAAGAAATTATTTTATTTTATTTATAAATACCCAAACCTCTATCTTCTCTGTGGGTATTCCCGTATATTTGAAATTATCTATTTTAATTCTGGTATTATCATACATGAAACTCTCCTTCATTTTTGGTGGGTTTAAAATGACAAAAGGATCTTGTTTTTAAGCACTTTTTTAAAACCGCATGATTTTGATATGAAACTCATTTATTTTATTCTCCATGGGTTATTTGTGAAATTTTTTATGATCATATATGTGGATCACTTTAATATATATATATATATATATGTTAATGGTGTTCCCTAATAGAACTCCAATGAACTGGGTAAATGATTTAATATCTAGAGATGACATGATTTATGATACCTTGGGGAAAAACCATGATAATTTTTATGACACCTTGGGGATGGACCTTGGTGATATATTTGTTAATGTATCATTTAATATTTGTAGCCACATATCCATTTAATGATTCATGTTATTTCTTTTATTATGTGCCTCATTTTCATATGATCATTCCTGGTTATATGCCTCTTGCAGAGATTCTATGTATTTATTTTTCCCTTATAAGGATTTATGCACACCCCTTTCTTTGATGTATGTCCCCAAGTTATGAGATGCAGTATTTTTATATTGGTTTAACCTTTTGATGAAGACTTTCATGTGGAATAGAATATTTTATTTTATGTTTTCATGTAATATGTACCTAATTTCTAAGACACTAAACCTAAAAGATCTTACAAACTACTAAATGTGTATTATGTAATGAAAATTTTATGTAATAAAAAGGTGGGATGTCATAGTAGGTATCAAAGAAAGGTTTAGTAATTTTAGAAAATTAGGATTTGAAAACATTAGATAGAACCTTAGATACAAGTTTAAATATAGGAAATATTCCAGGTATTTTGGTGAAATAATAAGTAATTGTTTTCAAACAAATAAATCCTTGTGTGGATACAAACAAGTGGATGTGGATCTAGCACAGATGTATCTAGGGGTAAAACCCAAAAACATCACTTTGAGCTCGAATCAAACAAAAAATGATGCATGACAATGGGCCTTGTTTCACTCCTGTTTTGACACTCTTGGGGTATATGTTTGGTTAATCATAATGTTTTTTACAAACCATTATGAAGGAATTATAAAAAATGTAATTGTTATTAAAGATCAATTTTTTTAACCATCATGTTTTAATAACTAACATTTCATTAGAATTATAATATTCCTAATAGTAAAAAGTCTCTAATATGAGAAAATTGCAAGGATGTGATTTCATTAAGTGGTAAGAATTTAACGACCTTAAAGATGTACTTATTTTATTTATGGACCACTTTCCACCCAACAACTTTTTATTATGTTTAACAATAAATGCCCATAGAATGAAATTTTATTTCATTAATACATCAGACATCACGCATAAATTATGATTATTACAAATACTAATAGAAATGAGATATAAACATTTAAGAATAGTTTTTTCTAATTAAATTTATATTTAATTGAGACAAATTTTAAAAATTGACTTTTCGGACCCAAATTCTACTTTTCTAAAATGATATAAATATTATAATGAATTAATTTATTATAAATAATTATTATTTTAATTAAATAGTATGATTAAGACACACATTTTTTAATTTTATTTTACCGCTTCTGTGAATTGAATTTCAAAAAATGGATATACATGGTTGTGATCAGTAATATATTTAGATTCTAATGGGATCAGCTTAGTTTTTTAGTGAATAGTAACTTTAACTTTTTTCATTTTAAACCCACTTAAAAGGAAGGTGGGTTTCATCTATGTTAATCCCAAAATTAAAAATAGATCGTTTTTACATCAATGTGAATACCCCTGGATAAGATAGAGGTTTGGGTATTCACAAATAAAATAAAATAATTTTTTTGATAAAAAGTGTGAAATTTTTAGATAAAAATCTGGAAGCATAACAGGTACGAAACATGGTTTTAGAAAACATTAAAATGAGAGAGGAAAAGGGTATACAATTTATAAATGAATCTTAATACAGTAAAGAGATACAATAAAATGGATAGAATAACATGGTATGTAAATGTTAAATACATATAACATAAAGCGGAAACATGAAAAGAAAGAGAAGTTGGGAGTTCCCTTATGAAATTTTGGCTGCCTAACGACGTCACTTAAAAATTCATAAAATGTGTTGATGAGAGAAAAATGGGTCACTCGTCATTTTTACATAAAATTTACAGTAAGGGCAATATGGAATGACATATCCCAAAATAATTAAATAGAAATTAAAATTTTATAACATAAAAGGAGTGCTTGAAAAAGAGAAGGGTGGTAAATTCTATTACCTTCAAGAGTGAATTATAAAACATGCAGATAGGGACCTTGGGGGCTTAAGAAAACCTTGGAAGGACTCATTGAGAGTTAATAATATCAAATCCTTGAGTATATTTAATTTTTAATGAAATATCATTGAATAATGGGTGGGTATTTATAGAAAAAGTGAGAAAGTTTTTTATTAATTTCCACATACACCTTAGTAGTGGTATTTGAAAAACTATGGGATTTACCATTGTATTTTCACATGTTATTGGCCAATTGGGACACCTAATATCATAATTCAATTTAAAAGAGTCTATAAATATTTTAAATTAATCATTACATCATTATGTAAATGCTATGATGTCATTAAACTTAATAAAAAACTAAAACTATATTTTTACTGGTCCTCAAAAAACAATTTTTTTATAAAATTATAATAAATTCAGAATAATCTAATATTGATGTTATAAATTCAAAAATGAAATTTATTTTATTATAGTAATTCTCTAAATATGATAAATTTTAATTTTAACTCTAAAAATACTTATTTATTAAAAATAATAGCAGACATAAAATGCATAGTAAACTGCATAGTAAAATTTTCCACTCTCGAGAAAAATGTTTTATCATTTGTAGTTAAAAAAGACTTTTTTATAAAACTATTTCATTATAATAAACATTATTAATAAAAACTTAGTTTAATATTGGATAGTTTATATCTCTCCTAAAGTTATAATTTTTTCCTGAAAAATCAATTTTTCAAATTCCATCTCAATTCATATGCAAAACTATTCTTAAAATAGAAAAGATGGGACAAAAATTTTATTAATAATTTATTAGGTGAGGTTAATATTAAATTGGTCAAATTACTATTTTTTAGGGTAACATTTCTATTCCAAAGGGTCAAGTTACTATGCACTAAAAAATTAAGTTGATCATATAAATCTCTAAATATCTTACTAGTCTCAATCATGTATGTCAGTTTATTAAAATTCAATTCACATAAGTGACAAAATTACATTTAAAAATGGGTGTTTTAATCATAATATTTCTCTAAAATAATAATTATTCCAAATACCTTAATTCATTATAATTATTATATCATTTATAAAATGTACAATCTAGGTTCAAATAGTCAATTTATTAAATTTGTCTCAATTAAACATATATTTTATTAAGAAAAAAATTCTTAAATGTGTATATATCATTGTTTTTCATAATTGTAATAATAAAATAAAATTCTTGATGTATGATGTTCTCATGAAATAAAAATTTATTCTATATGAATTTATTTTAAAACATAATAAAAAGTTATTGAGAGGAAAGAGATCCAGAAATAAGAGAAATATATTTTTCAGGTTGTTACACAATTGGTGTGAGAATCCTAGTTATCTCTATTTTAGTTCCTTAAATACTTTTGTTTTATGATTTAGCTTTTATTTTATTATAGTATATTTTATATTATGTTTCCATTACTTGTATATTTTGAGACACCCTTTCAATTTTCATCATTGTTCTAACTATTTCATTTTAAGGAAAAGTTAAAATGTTATATTTCATGCTACTTGATTTAGTTAAATGTTCTTTGTAATGTTACTTATTTTAAATAAAAATATAAGATGGTACTTTATTAAATTATATTTCAATCTAGAATGCTTGGAGATTCAAATAAAGGGAATGTATAAAATATTAGGTGGTACCATACTGATATTTTAACCACACCATATACACACACCATGGTGTATATATAGCTTTATTTTCCCTTAGACTATTTTGTATGTATGATTGATGCACTCATATTACACGAGTGAATCATAGATCAGGTGTGAGACTTTGGGGGTGATGAAATTTCAAGGTTTTCATGTGTCAAATAGTGGTGTTTAGAGTTATTATTTAGTTTTTTCAAATTTATATTGTATTTTCTCCCCCTTTATATGTTAATATTTATTAGATTCATTAATTTTATTATGTATAAAACCATGTGTGTTATGTTTATGTTTTTTTTATTCACATTTATTCTTTATAGAAAATAGAGGGTAAATCATTTTCATTTTCCATATGATACTATTGGAACCAGAAACCAACCCTTGTTGATTGTGAATGTGCTTTGGACTTTGTGGCATGCCGGTATAGGAACAATGGATATGTTTTTAGGTTGTTTTTTCATAATAACCCTTTAATGTCATGATACATCGCCACTATTCCAGGATGAAAATCCTAGATAGAGTTGTGAAATTCACCCATTACACCCTCCTTTAAACTCTAGGTAACCACCAATCTACCCAAAAACTGGTTGTCAAGTTCAAAACTAGAAACCACCCTTTCATTTTCAACCAAACGTATAAGAAAACACCAATACACTTGCATTAGGCATCAATTTTTTATCTTCCTTTACATGATCCACAAGTGTATAATCCATGAATATCCAATGAAATACTATACCATTTCCTTCTTCATGAGTTTCAAGGTGAACATTATTTATGAATTACACCGTATTAGACTAATCCAATGATTAACTCATCGATTAAGCCACTCTAATCAAGAAATACACTATAATATTACCCTTTATTGGTGTATAATACAACTCAAAATCTTATTTCTAAAGATACTCTACCCAGCTCTGAAACCTCTAGTTCAAATCCTAGTTGGATAAAATATACCTTATAATTTTATGATCGGAATAGAACATAAACCTTTCACCAAATAATGTTTTTCTATGAAATTTAAAATCATAGACTAATTGGTTTTTAAGGATCTATTTACATTTAATATGTGTAGTGGAAAAAATCAAGTAAACCTTAAACTAAGATCAACCATTTATTAGATCTAAAACAATTTATAAACTAAAATTAAGGATATTTTTTGTACCTTTAACTATATATGGTTTTTCCAATAATAATTTATTAAAATTTTGATAAAGATCAATAAGATTATACAATCAATCTCCCTCATCTTTGGTGAATCCATAGGTTGATGTCAATCACCCAACACTCAAGTAGAATCCTACTTCCTCCCACGATATGTTAGTATCTCAAGTAGTAAATAGAGGAAGTATAATATAGCTTCAAGTATGGGAGAATCTAATAGAAGAAAAGTAGGCTCATAAATTCCCATCTCATGGTAACTACCCCTTAATAAATCCCTTGAGGATTCCCCTTGCATGTTCATGCATTAGATAATGTATGAGTTAATTCTTTAGCTACTCATTCACTCATTATTTGAATGAATAGATCTTATATGCATGTCATCATATGAAAAATTTATCTTTATTGATATACAATGTGTAAGAATACCTAATACAAAACACTTATCACTATAAGTAGTGGAATGTTCTCATCATAACATTCTTTATGATATGTATTTTAGCTAAGCATATGTTATTTCTTAAATCCATTCATGGTGTACCATACAACATGTACAAATCATATTATACTATTTATGGATTTAAAGCATATCTCTATCAATATACCACTTAAACAAAATCCTCATTGGCTTTGTAGAATTTAAACCTTATATTACATCATGTACAACCACATTTGAAACAATACCCAAAACCCATCTTGGATATTCTATAAAATTATTTTGGAATGTTGTAATTAATTTCACCTTACATCACATCATAATTAATACATTGTTAATACCCATTTAAAAAATCCTTTTTAACCAACTCAAAAACATTTTTATATTAGTTATCTCAGTAAAAATCAATCCTCATTCATTAAAACACTAATTGGGACAAGAGAAGACTTTATAGTATTGATAATAAATAAGAATTCCAAATCCATAAAATTAATAAAAGAGTGGCCTCTTGAAAATCATTAGTTCTACTCAATCTATAAAGGGATTTGGTGTGATCTTTATCAAACAAACGAATATCTATACCTTTCTCCACTATCTATATCATATGCAATCATACATTTTTATATCATCCCTTTTTCCTTGACATTGAGTATCCAAAGAACATAGAGTATGTCAATATCATATAACAACATATATGTTCTTGATTATTGACTAACCTAGTCATAGAATACATCCCATATTATTAACCATTAAAAATGGGAACATCACATAACCCTCAACCAATTATATAAGAACATCATATGAATTATCTACCTACAGTCATAAAATTCCATATTATATCTTAATTGAGGTCTCAAATTACATACTCATCATACGAGAGGACAAATATCATCTTATTTGATCTCCAACCAATGAAATCATCAGAAACATACCCAACCACCCTTGATTAACTAATCCACAAGGATTTAATAAGAAATTTATCAAATTATGAAGGTTCTAATACAATGAATCTCACCAACCTTCGGTATTGGTGAAATAAAAATATGAACCATGCACCACTAGTATACCTAATACATAGTGAATTTAAGTATATGAGGTATAATTCATGGGTTATCCAATACAAAAAACTTGTTTTGTGCCTCATGAGTATATTATATTTTTCTCCTCCAATGGCCTGAAGGCCTTCATTTTTTATTTATTTTTGATAATCCACCTTTAAAGGGGTCAGGTGGAACCCTTACAAGGCCCGTAGGCATAAGTATTACATGGACCATAGGCCTTAGAGGAATTCATTTTCCCATACACTTAAAACATTACATACAACCCAGACTAACTACTTGTACCGCTCCTCCCTAGCATCTTCATCATGAAATCAGCTCTCCACCTTCGCATGGTTGTTCAGCTAGGCATTCTCAGGCATGCAAAAACTTGTCCCGATGGCAGGTGTCATAACCTCTCATTCTTGCAATATGTTTAGCTTCTGTTGTGGTGAAATCTCCTTACTCATCCTCTTTTTAGAGCTTTTTCCACATAGGTTGTCTTGTTTGCCTCTGCACTTAATGTGGCCTGAAGGCCTTGAGGTGGCCCAAAGGCCTGGGTGGCCCGATGGCCTTAAAGGACTCGGGGACCAAATCGGTGGCCCGAAGGCCCAAACGGGGGCATACTCTCGGCTGCTACAGTGCCAAATAGTACCTTCTACAGTTCCCGCTACAGTTATGCTACACTACCCAGAAATAGTATATTATATTTCCCAATACAAGAATCATTATCATGATAGACTTAACATTATATCATGAACTATAATACTCCATGATGAACATCGGTTAGGGATTACTCAGTTCCATTCTTTGAGAGGTCAATTATCATTTCACAACATGAGTACAAGCATCCAACATGAACAAATGAAAATGTAGAGATTTCCTTTTTTTTAACATGATATATATTATATTCATAAAACCCTTTAATAATTTTAATAAAACTATAAATAAGTGTTCATCTAATCATGTCATGTTTGAAAGACTACTGGATTAGCCTTATGTTTTCTATACATTTAGGGATTTTTTAAACTCATTAAATCTATATGTAATTCCTACCACATATCTATGTGACTACATGATAAAAACCTCATATTAAACTCTATAGTGAGAAACATTTATAAATAAATAATGTTTGAATAATGAAATGTCTTGGGAATAATATTCCTAAAGTTAAACTCATTGAATAAATATATGAACTCTATTCTTTCACAAAATCTAAGGTTATGATGTTAATAACTTACATTATCTACTTGTAACTCTTTTTATGTCCATCTTCATCATTATTGTAATTTTTCTATAAAACCTTATCCATTAAATATTTTTTGTAATTAATGAAACCCTTTACATTAATCTTTTATCAATATACCCTAAAACCAATTTGGATATTAAGTGGTTGTAACTTTAAATATTTACTCTAATAAACTTTTATTTTTTTACTTGAACTTATTTAAGTCCAAATATACTCCCACTATCCTCTTAGACATAGTATTATTTTTAAAATATCTTACTAAGATACAGAAACTATTTTGTGTTTGGAAATAAAAATTATTTCCTTATTTTGAGATATTTAATAAACAAATAATTTTATTCATATAATATATATAATTATATTTATTTAGAGAATTATTATAAAATATTAAATTATTCTTTAAAATATTCCACTAATTGTGGGATTAAATCACTCAGATTTTAACTATAACCTGTATAAAGAATTTTATCCCAAACATAACATTTTTATCCTCATATTATTTTCAAACATGTTATAAGACCCCATGAATCACAAACTGTCTATTAAAACCATCATATCATATTATTCAAAACAACTAATTGTTTATAAATAACATATCTTGTCACATAAGAGAAATAAGATGAAAAAACATATACTCTATTTAGATTCAACTTAAGATTATAAAATTCCTTTGTATTCAATTATAGGATTTAGAAACTCTTTTCTTTATTATTTAATAAAATCCTTAATATTTAAAAATTATTTTCTCTATTTTGAACTTCTTTAGATTTAAAATACTTGTAAAATATATAGTTGGTATCTTATACCCTTTCAAAATTGATGATTTGTTTCCTATTACATTGGTACTTGACATGGAAATTCCATTGAGATTTATAAATTCATTTAGTTATCCCATAAAATTACATTATATGGAAACAATTTCATTCCTTTTTAACAATATACCTAGGTTTCAATGAACATGATTATCCCCTTGAAGAAAAAAATTGTTGGATATACCAACTAACTTAACTTATTTTAGTTTTAATTTTAACTCACTTGCAATATTGATACTATAGTAGAACCTAAAAACCACATGTATAAGTTTATATTTACTCCAAACAATGATAAAATTGTGTAAAATATTTTTCAAAGTCATTCAAATTATTATAAAATGTCTAGAAATGATTCCATAGTGAATTCCATAGCCATAATAAGCCTTATAAAAAACATTTTAACACCCCAAATTAATAACATACCAAATAATATTACATATATGAGTGGATACTAAAGTTAATTAGGTATTGTTGAATCTAATATTTTTGAAACCATGATTTAATAATAATATACTTCTCATAGGCATCTAGATTCACTTATTGAACAATATTAATAGTTGGTTAATCAGAAGGGGGTCTCTATAACACATAGAATTTTTTTACAAAAGATTCTTAATTTTTTATACCACTGTAAGATGTTTCTTACATTAAGATTCTTATTTATCTGAGATTGATCTAAATGTTAATCTAGAAAATGATTATGAAACTTATATATAACAGAATCTTTTATCATATGAGTATAATGTTTTACATATATTTAATAGGAAATTTTATTAAATGTTTTCCCAATAAAACAGTGACCCTTTTTAAATTCATTATATAAATTAGTGGGATAATATTTATATTTCATCTTGAATTCAACCAGTTAAGAATGTAAGTATGTCATAGATATTTCTGGTAGACAACCATTTCAATCATATCATATATGTCTCATGGATAATTGAGTAGATAAATATTTTTCCAAATCTATCATATGGATTCAC
The DNA here is from genome assembly GCA_963277665.1 of Viscum album. Lineage (NCBI taxonomy): Eukaryota > Viridiplantae > Streptophyta > Magnoliopsida > Santalales > Viscaceae > Viscum > Viscum album. The sequence continues at coordinate 309,710,129 of OY728166.1, forward strand.
TCAACTCTATTCCAATAGTATCATAACTGTTAGGATTTCCCATACTAGTGTAACCCAATGCATAAACTAAGAATGAGGCACTTTGTAGTTAGGGTAACCTTGTTACTTTTTTTCCTTACCCAAAATAATTCATGGGAACCTTATAGTTATTTTCACTCATAATGAAAGGTTGTGGTTATAAAACGTGTTAAATTTAGAAATAATATGATACATATTATTTTTACATAGGATTTAAATATCACCACATTATCTAATTTTATCCACTTAACATGTATTTATTCTTTTAAATATTTATATTTCAATCACATTTCTTCCACCATATCTATTTATTCAAACCATATTGATGTGTAACACTTTAAAAAAGGCAAGACCGCAGATCTTATTTTCATGTATGTTTTTATTTTTCGGGTGTTTTTCAGAAAAAGAGTAGTTTCTAGAAATTTTTGAAGTACACGCCCTGTACTCAGTTACCGCGGGTAGCCAGGTCTTGGCCGTGTAGCGGCCATGCACATAGCTGTGTGTGGTGACCTGGAGACCGCTTAATGTGGGGGCCAGTGAAGGCAAGTACACTCCATGTACATATAAAGTGCATGTCATGTAATTTATTTTTTTCATCAAACATACCGGGGTTGCGTCTTATCGAAAAAAACACCTTCTTCCCCGCCTTATTCGACCGAGAGCACTCGTAAGGCCACGTTTCTTCCCCGAGCCCCCAATTGAGCATTTTTTCTCTGAATCGACGACCGACGATTGCATTAGGATTTCCTCGATAAGATCTTCCTTCTCCTAGTGCATCATTTCTTGTTTCCTCCTCTTTCTAAAGTTATTGTCGGTTGATAACTTTTAATGTTTTTGTATATCTATGGTGTTCTTGGGCGATTCAAGGCTTGAGGTTCACGTATATCAATCCTACAGCACTGAGGTAGGTGGTTTGTTCCTTTCCGTTGAAATTCATTGAGTTATATGTGCCAAAGTGCCAAATACCCTTGAATGGGGTATTGCGTGTTTACTGTTTTAGCCATGTTTTTTGCCTACCATGCCTGTATACTTGTACAGAGGTTAATTGAATGTGACTAGGGTTAATTTCTATGCTTTGGAAGTGTTTTCTAAAGAATGTTATCTTGTTTTGACCATTTGGTCTAGTTTTCCTGTTAGACTGTTGTTTATTGTCTATGCCTAGTATTGTAGGATAGAGTGATGTTTATCTGCCATGATCTTTGTAAAGATCTGTAAACTTCAAGGGAAATTTTTTCTTAATATTCTTTGGAATTTTACAAGAACGCGGTTTCTAACGGCACCTGATTCCGAGGCCCGGAGTGCCCGGAATCATTTTCTGAAGTTTGGCTCGGGTACGTTCAGTGAACGAACGAGCGGGAATTTCTAACTTTTGAACCGGCGCCCGGAATCAAATTCCAAGGGCACCGATGAACTCACAGTGCCGATATTCGCTCAAGGAGACCTTTTTCCGAGGTTGCGTTTATTTCGGGTTGAGAGTTAGTTTTTGGGTTTTAGAATAAGTTAAATAAAATTTGTAGAATACAATTTTTATTTTAACTTGTTGTTTTTTTTAAAACCTCCCAAAGGGAGTTAGGGGTGGGACCCACAACCACATAACCTCCCTTGGGAGGATTAAGTGTGGTGGGGCCCACATGAACCCCAACTCCTCAACTTCTCTCAAAACCTCCCCTTTAACCCATTTCAATTAATGTTTGACAACTTGGTTTAATTAATTAAGGTGGGTTGTTTTGAATTTCAAGCCTTTGAAATTCAAGTTGTTATTTGTGTAAATAAAATAAGCCTTAGATTATTTTATTTTGTTTAGCCATCTTGAGAGGATTTGAGAGCTCATTCTTCTTCTTTAAACATTGACGAAGAACACGAAGAACACTCAAGCTCCGACGAAGAACGCCGCTCCTCTCTTCTTCGTAGCCGGTTGTTTCCGAAGATCGACGACGCCTTCCGTGTCAACGAAAGGGAACGCCGCTTCCTCCTTGGACTTCCTTCGTCGGCTTACGAAGATTCACCAACGGCGTACCTCTTCGAACGTACCTCTTCGTCAACGGAATTGACGAACGTTTACCGCGACGCCCGACCTCCGCGACGTTGTCTTCCGCGGGTCGTTGACAAACATCGTACTTGAAACCGAGGTAGGGGTTTAATTATTTCTTTTTTCATGATTTATACCCGAGAATATTTCTTCGTGAAATTTATCCAATTGTTAGAAATTAACACGAGGGGGCCGGACCGTACGAACACGGCCGATCCTCCTCCCTTTCATATTGATTTTTGTTTGGATTGAGACGGGTGAGGTGCGGTGCCGTCGCACCGCGCAGGATCATACGACAAGAAATGTGCAGCGCCGTCGCGCCGTGTTGTAAAATAATGCAAGGAAGCGGCGTCGTCGCGCCGCGTCGAAGAGAGTTTAAGGCGCCGCAGCCGGAGCGGGGCCGCGGCGGTGGGGCACGGTGCAGTCGCACCGCGCCGAACGACGAAGGCCGCGGCCGGTTCCGGGCCGCGTTGGGACGAGAGGACCGGCGGCTAGCTGGGCCGCCGGTGTCGGAAGCCGGAAGGGGGGACCGGCCATGCCGGTCCCATTGAGGAAGAACCGGCCGGCCATGTTGGGTCGGCCGGAAGGGAGAAGGACCGGGGGAATAAATTCCCCCCGCTGGCCAAAACCGGCCCCCCATAATGGGGGGGCCACGGTTACACCAAGGGGGGGGGGGCAGCGCCCCCCCCCCCCCCCCCCCCCGTTTTTTTCAAAAGCAGGCCCCCACGAGGGGGGGCCAGTTTCTCCAAAGGCGCGGCTTTCAGCCGTGCCATCAGCAGAGAAGCGGGGGCCTTGCCCCCCGCACGTGGCACCCGAGCGGCGCCTAGGCCGCGCCGCCGCCGGCCGGGCTGCGCCGCCTCGCCGGACCGTGCCGCCGCGCCGGGCCGCACCGCCGTGCCGGACCGGGCCGCGCCGCCGGCCGGGCCGGGTCGGACCCGGGTCGGCCCGGACCCGGACCCCCCGTTTTCGAATCGACTTCGGTCTTTTGGCCATAACATGTGCTACGGACCTCCGATTGACGAACCATCAGCTGCGATGCGATCCTTGGATCGAAACGTTCGATTCGGTATATCGCACTCAAGGTTTTGGAATACTTTGAGTTCGGCCGGGTTGGTTCGTACACCAAAACCAACCGGGCCCTCGGAGCGGAAACACTCATATCTTGAGCTACGGACGTCCGATTGACGTGCCGTCAGCTTTGTTGTGTTCCTCTTAGTGAGACGGATCTTTTGGCATACTCCTCCTGAGGTTTGGAAGTAGGTGGAGTATGGTCGGGTTGGTTTTGCCTTAAAAACCAACCGGGACCCTCGGACGAAAAAGCCAATAACTCTCAGACCGGGCGTCCGATCGACGCGCCGTCTGTTGCGTTGAGTTCATGTTGACGATACGGAACTTTGGATACATCAACTCTGGACTGTGTGATAGTTGATTTATCAGCCTCTCGGTTCGTGGAGCGGACCCTCCCGAACGAGCTTGCTGTGTGTGGGAACCCTAGTGCTGGCTGCGACTATGACTGCTACTGCTACTGCTACTGCTACTGTGACTGCGACGACGACAGTACAGAGATCCTGTGTGGATTCGACGACGACTACAGCACTTAGCGATCCTACGTGGATCAGTGCTACAGGTCCTGTGTGGGCCCGATCCTATGTGGGTCCGATCCTGTGTGGGTCTTTGCGCTCAGCAGTCCTGTGTGAACCAGCGCCTACAAATCCTGTGTGGGCCCGATCCTGTGTGGGTCTTTGCGGGGGTTAGTTACCTATCGATCCTTCGTGGGTCCGACGACTTAGATGGATCAGAGATCATCTTTATCGTCTTTTGAAGAAGTATACCTGTGTGAGATGAAACCTGTTTCTTTCCTGTGTGGATTGTGTTGTGCTATCCTGTGTGGATTTCGTTTTGCTTTCCTGTGTGGAATAAGTATACTTTCCTGTGTGTACTGAGTTGTACTTGGGCTCGGTGGTTGGAGCGTATTGGAATTGATGACTTAGGTATATGTATGGGCATATACCTAAGCAGTGTCGGTTGTTACTTCGTGTTTGTATCTCACCTTTGTGGTTTATCCTTTTTGGATTTTGGGAGACCTTCAGGGGTCTCGGGGTCCCTACTGAGTAGCTTATACTCATCCCTGCACGGGCTATGCCCGCACTACGTTGTGTTGGTTGCAGACGACGGACAGCGTTGATCTTGGCTGAGGCTTGCAGAGCAGAACGGTACTTGGAGGTGGACCACTGGGCGGGAGGTGTTCGGAGCCGGACGGCGGGACCCGAGGAGCAGTGGAGCTATCTGTACCCACCCTTCAGGTGGGATTTGTAGTGGACAACTCGGTGTAGCGGCTTTTACTTTACAGTTGTTGTTTTCCCTTTCGAGTTGTACTTTACTTTCAGTTTGGGTTTGTATAATGGCCCATTTATTTTTCCGCACGTTCAGTTGTACTCTGTTTTTACTTAGTGTTTACTTTTCCGCAATTTCAGTTGTACTCTGTTTTTACTTAGTGTTTACTTTTCCGCTTACTTACTCTGTGGTGTTTGTTTACTTTTCAAAGGCAATGCCTTCCCTTTTACTGGGAATTACACCTTGGTGCTAGTCGCCAGCCCCTGGCCTATGGAAGGCGGGCTTGGGGTAGTCACGGCATGGGCCCCGAGGGCGGTTTGTGACACTCTTATACTATATACTGTTATCCAAGTAGTTATTGAGGTTTACATTGGCCGATATGCATTTCCATTCTTGCTTGACTTACATAGGTCCATGAGAACCTGATGTAGTAGACCATAGGGAGAATGGACGTAAGGGCTTCTCCAGAGTGTCTGTTTTTACTATTATGATGCGAGACCATAGGGGGAATTGACGTAAGTGCTTACTCAGAGTGTTTGTAGTCCCTCGATGTGGGCCACAGGGGGAATGTGATGTAAGTGCTTCCCCAGAGCACCTTTTGTTACCGATACATAACTATAGGAGGAATTGACGGTGAGTGCTTCCCCTAAGAGTCTATTCTAAAGCTGAACCAGAGGGGTTAGACTATGTGTAATTCCTAGAGGGTTTCTTGTGTTTCTAGGTAGGACTAGAGGAGATAGGCTGTGAGTAACACCTAGAGGGTTACCTATTTTTTATTATCTACCTACTTGATATGTGGAATTGAATTCTTTGAGGTTGTGGGAATGTTTACTGCTGAGTACTTCCTTGCTTACTGCTTCTTTCTACTTATTACCTGCCATATATATTCACTGACTATTAGGAACAGATATTTTGGTGGTTTCCTACTAGGATTATTCTCACACCCTATTTGGATCATGCTTTTGGGCCCAAACAGATTATATTTTTGAAGTTATAGATAAGGGAAAGCGCCCTTCTACTTCAGGTACTTGATTTGCTGAGGAGCTGGAGAGCATGGGACCAAGCTGAGGGTTGCGATGCTGAGGAGTTTATATATATTCTGGTGTAATTTGGGTTAGTACTGTATTCCAGCACTGTGTTTTGTTTGGGTGTTTTCCTAGACATATGTACCATGCATCATTTTTATATATATGCTCCAACAGTTTATTTCTTCAGACTTTCGTTGTTTCTTGTTTTTTGATATTATTAATCCTTCCACTATTGTTATCTGTTTCTCTTCCACTTTGTTACTCTGCCAATGAGGGCATATTTTCTCCACTATCACACCCAAGGCCCTCACTACTAGTCCGCAGCCTCTAGAGTTAGGGGAAATGTGCTTGAGGCCATGTGATCAACTGGGTACAGGGCACCTTTGGGTGGATTCCGGAACCGAGGCGATACAAAGTGGTATCAGAGGAATTATTTTCTATTGAATTAATATTTGGAGCCTATAGACAGGGATAGGAAGGAATAGGTACTTGTTAATAAGTTTTTCCTAGGAGTATCTATCCTATGTACACGGAAAAGCCAATCTATCACATTTGTTGCATTTTTTCAGGTTTTGCAATTTTTATAGCTGACATGATTTCACCTTGACTGATTCACATGTTTTTTGCTATTATTATTGATGTTATTGAGGTTTTATTTTTTTCAACCTTATTTGATGAGGGTATTCCATCTCATGCATCACATAGGCACTTTCTAGGGATCACATGTCATGCATTCTTTCCATGCCATATAGGGTGCATTAGCGATTGCATGTAGTTGTGAGAGGTGTTGTGCTAGATATTCATGATATTGTGATATATGCTTTGATATAATACTTGATGTTCGATAGGTTATTGGTTGTGTATGGTTTTTTTTAATAAACACCAAACTTTGGTTCTTGAGGTGTTATGGGCCCTCATAGATTGGAATTTTGTGGATCAATGATCTTTTATTCTTGTTTATGACATGTATATGTTTCCAAGAACTGATTCGTGGGGAGTATGGGCCCTCATAGATTGGAATTTGGAACTTAAGGGTTTTTGTCAGTGTTTTTCTAGGATCCTGAGTACTTTCTGAGGATTATTATCTGAAAAAACTCAAAATACACACCGTGTATTGATGAATACATGCCATGTGTTCTTCTATTTTGGAAGAAACTATTTTTCTAAATTACACTCTGTGTACCGTATATACCCACCGTGTAGTCTCTAACCATGTCCTAGACTGTGTGGGTGGGGACACGGGGTTTTTAATCCTTCGATAGGACACACCACGTACCGGATGTACATGTCATGTTATGGAACTATGTTACCGGCTGTGTCACTAATAACAAGGTTTGGTTGAGCCTTTTCATATACACTTCATGTCCGTCTGGAACATGTTGTGTAGTGTAACCCAAGTATCCATCCATGTAACGAGCAACACGATTCAGTTCAATCTTCTTGTACATGATGTGTATGGCACTAACACGTCATGTATAGTCAACTATGGGTTCACCCATGTAACTAACAACATGGGAAATTGAAACCTAATTGGTACACACCATGTCCATATGGAACACATCGTGTAGGGTGAGACGTGTAACCAATTGTGTGACTAACAACATGGGTCAGGGAGGTTTGTCTAGTACATGCAGTGTTTGGAACTAACATGTCATGTAGTCTTGTTCTAGGAGAACCCTGTGGCTTGGTCGTGTAAGGGAACTTGGACAGGGGAAGATATTTCAAGTACATGCCATGTGTAAGGACAACACGCCATGTTTGGGGAGTTACATGACCAATTTTGGTAGAAGTACATGCTGATGTGAATGGATTAAGGAAACACACCGTGTAGTATTTATACACACCTTGTATCCATGTCTTGAAAAACATGGATGCTTTCTTTCTCTTGTTCCCTACTTACTCTTCTAGTTTTCAGTCCCTATTAATCTTGATCAAAGGTGTGTGATTGACCTTGCAATGTCATGCCACCAAGACTTCCTATGGTTGTACGCAAGTTTCAAGGCGATGATCAGACACCAGACATGGCTAGTCAGGGACTACCATTAGATCCTCAAATTGTGCCAGTCATGGCACCAGCAATCATTCCAGACATAGGTGCCGATGCACAGTTCTGAGAGGGCTTCATGAGGTTCATAGAGAAATTCCACAGATTACTGCATCTAGCCCTATCTATGGTAGATCTAACACAGGTTTTCCAATAGAAGCATCCCCGCACTTTCACCAAGGAAGGAGGACCTCAGGCTGCATAGTCATGGTTTGAAGCCATGTTGTCTATATTTGAGCATCTAGAGATTTATCCAGAGAGGAGGGTCAAGCTTGCTGCGTATATTCTTTAGGATTTCGCCAAAAGATGTTGGGATGTGATCTCATAGGCAAGACACTAGTAAGTCATGGATTAGGATGAGTTCTAGTAATCCTTTTATGACTACTTCTATCTGAAGACATTGAGGGAAGATCGAGCCCAAGAGTTCATGAGTCTGGAGCAGGGCACTCTTTCTATTATGGAGTAATCTTTTCATTTCACAAAGCTATAGCACTTCATGCCTATCCCATGAGGTTGTGAGTTATTCTTGGAAAATAAGTTTGAGGATGGTCTGAGGCATGACATCCAATCTCATGTGAACATATTCAGGTTGACTTACATCACTTCTATCATCAACGAGGTGCTGATCACAGAGCGAAATTTGAGGGATTCTTGAGTTGTGATCCAGGGTGGTTTGACATCTGGAGTTAGTATCCCTCTTACTGATAGTAGGAAGCACCATAGAGAGTCTCTGTGTGGTGATCCAAGGAGGTGAGACACTTATTTGGGTAGTCAGGTGGTGTGATACCAGTGCGGGAAGAGTGGGCATACAAGGACACGTTGCCTGAGTGACCTAGTGGAGTGCCGATCTTGCGGAAAGATGGGTCATCTGTAGCTTTTCTGTCAGATCTTCTCACCAGCAGTTGGTGATAGAGGGTCTTCTATGACTCCTCGTTTAGGAGTAGTACCACTAGTTTCTCATCCGTCTAGGAACTGGAGTTCTTCCGGCCTTTCAGGCCAAGGTGTAGGTCGCAGCTGTGGTAGTCAGTCTCCAGGCTTCTAGTGACAACAAGGTGGATCATCTCAGGGTGGTTAGGTAGGGTCATAGGGTCGTGGTGCAAGTCATACTTTTGTAGTGGAGCAAACCCAGTAGGAGCAGGATCCCATAAACACTACATTTTGAGGTATGATCCAAATTTGCTTAGTTTTATCTTCTTCTCTTTTCAATATAGGGGATTCCCATAGCTTTATATCTTTTGTTTTTGTGGAGATCCTTGGGCTCTGTATCTTCACTTTTGTTGATGTCTTGACATTGGACACACTGTTCGGGACTAGAACGGCTAGTGTAAGTTAGTAAAAGGAGGGACCTCTTGAGGTTTGTGGGTGTCACTTCTTATGGGACCTTTATGTCCTAGAGATGATAGGCTATGATGTCATTCTCGGAATGGACTGGTTTGTTCCCTTCTAGGTAGTTGTTGATTGCTATCACCGTAGGGTGAGTTTCAATCACCATAGGGTGGATCATTTCTTCATAAGGGAGAATGAGATTTCTAGGTGAGCAGAGTGGGACCCCAGTATCATGGGTTGAGAGGGGTAACAGCCCAGATTTTTAGTCTTTATCTGGATGACTAGGGGGCTTCTCAGATGAACATTCCTCTAGTGGTGGATCATTTCCGGGATGTCTTTCCAAAGGAATTTTTATGTTTCCCTCCAGAGCGAGAGGTGGACTTTTCTATTGAGCTCATACCAGGAGTGGCACCAGTGTCCATCCCTTCTTATTGGATGGCTATAACAGAGTAACAAGAGCTCAAGAAGCAGTTGGAGGAGTTGCAGGTAAAGGGTTTTATTTGACCCAGTACTTCTCCTTGGGGTTTTCATGTCCTCTTTGCAAAGAAGGCGGACAGTACCCTCATAATTTTCGTGGATAATCAAAAGTTTAACCAATTGACGGTGAAGAACCGATATCCCTTACAGAGGGTTGATGATCTATTTGATCAGCTTCAAGGCACCCTGGTGTTATCAAATATTGAAATGAGATCCGGTTATCATCAGTTGTGCGTTAGACCATCTGATATACCTCTTACAACATTCTAGAGCAGGTATGGTCTATACGAGTATGTGCTTATCCCGTTCGGTCTCACAAATGCGCTTGTAGTCTTCATGGAACTAATGAACCGAGTGTTCTATCCATACTTGGATTCTTTTGTGGTGGTCTTCATGGACAATATCTTGGTTTACTATCGCACTCGACATGACCATGCTATCCATCATGAGATCGTTTTGAGTACACTGAGAGAGCATCAGTTATATGCTAAGCTCTCAAAATCCCACTTTTGGATGGACCAAATTCACTTCTGGGGTCATGTTATCTTAGAGATAGGAATATCAATAGACCTAAAGAAAGTGGGAGAAGTAGTTTCCTAGGAGCATCTGAATAATTTCTTTGAGGTACGGAGTTTTATTGGGTTGGCTGGATACTACATATGTTTCATACAAGACTTTTCATGCTTAGCAGCGCCACTGGTGGGCCTGACTAAGAAGGGTGCAAAGTTCTTGTGGTCAGATTCTTGTGAGTCTGCCTTTCAAGAGATGAAAGGGAGGTTGAATTCTGCACCAATACTAGATTTTCTAGAGCTAGGAAAGATCTACACTATTTACTATGATTCATTAGGTATCAGGATCAGAGTAGTCCTTATGAAAGAAGGATTCGTTGCGTACAGGTCTTGGCAGTTTATGATACATGAGAGGAGTTACCTGATGCACGATATCGAGTTGTATGTTATTGTTAATTCTGTATGTTGTTGGAGATATTATCTTCTGGGAGAGCATTTTGTGGTTTTCACTGACCACAAAAGTCTCAAGTATATCTTCACTCAAAGTGACTTGAATTTGAGGTAGCGAAGATGGGTTGATTACCTTTAATCTTTTGACTTTGAGCTTACCTATACACCTAGGAAAGGTATTGTGGTGGCTGATGCACTAAGCAGGAGGACTCAGATATAAGCAGTTCAGGAGGCCAGTAGTGAGTGGAAGCTTATGGATCTATTTTTCTGATATGCATTTGGAGGTACACGACTGGCAGTGGTAGATGTTTCTTTCTTTTATTGTTGTTACCTCTACTCTCCTTGATTGAGTGATAATGAGGTTGCTATCAGATTCTGAAGGCCTATTCCTATGGTAAAGTGTGTTAGGATAGTACCCTATTCTTGGATGGACCATAGGCAAGGATGAGATCTTACGTTTTCATTTGCGTGTATGGGTGTCAGCAGACATACGCGAGGAGATGATGCGGGACTTCCACTCCTCGGTTTGGGAAGTTCATCCTGGTGTCACCAAGATGTATCATGATCTACACCGCCAGTATTGGTGGCTAGGTATGAAGAGAGATGTTGCTGGTTTTGTGATGATGTAATCCACCTGTCAGTAGGTGAAGGTGGAACATCAGCGACCAACAGGGATTTTATAGCAGTTACCCATTCTGAAGTGGAAAAGGAATAATGTCGCGATGGATTTCATGATAGGTTTGATGAGGTCGCCTTGAGGGAATGATTTTGTTTGGGTTGTCATTAACAAACTCACAAAAGTTTATCACTTCTTTCCAATTAGGGAGACCTTCAGTGTTGATGAGCTGAGAAGGTTTTACATCCGAGTGATTGTACATTTGCATAGAGTTCCACACTCCATTGTTTTAGATAGGGATGTACATTTTACTTCTTGGGTCTGGCAGGGGCTTTATAAGTCTTTGGGTACACAGGTACTTTTGAGTATAGCTTACCACCCCCAGATAGATGGCCAGTCTGAGTGTACGATTCAAGTGTTTGAGGACATGCTTTGAGCATGTATCCTAGATTTTTGAGGTACTTGGGAGAAGCACATACCTCGTGTGGAGTTTTCCTACAATAATAGTTTTCAAGAAACTATTTAGATGGCACCTTATGAGGCTCTGTGTGGTAGGCCATTCCGATCACCCTTGTATTTGATATAGGTAGGAGAGGCAGCTATGCTGGGGCCTCTACTTGTCTAGGAAACCACAGAGCTGATAGAGTTGATTTAGAAGAGGATGGATACTACACAGTCTTGACAGAAGTCTAATGTTGATCATTAAAGATGACCTCTGGAGTTCAAGGTCTGGTATTAGGTTTTCCTATATGTCACACAGATTTTGGGGAACAGGAGGATTCAGAGATAGGTTAAGCTTTCACTGAGGTTTTTCGGGTCGTTTGAGATGTTGGATAGGGTTGGCATGGTTGCCTATTGGTTTTAGTTACCTCAGAGGTATTGGGATATACATGATGTTTTCCATGTTTCGTAGCTCTGACATTACATATCAGACCCATCTCATATTTTTTAACCCGAGGAGGTTGAGTTAGAGGTGGATGCCTCGTTTGAGGAGCATCATATCCAGATTGTTGATTGCAGTACGAGGTTTCTTCATGGTCAGCCAGTTCCTCTGGTACGGGTTCTAGGGAAGCACAGGCGGGTACAGGATAAGACTTGGGAGAGGGATACCGGTGTACGATCACTATGGATAAAGCTATATGAGGATTCTTCTTCTATGCCACCTTTCTAGGGAAATTTGGGGACAAATTCTTTTAAGGGGGAAGTTTGTAGGAACCCATATCTTCTTTTCTGGTATGTTTTTCTTTTTCTAGTGTTTTTGAAAAAAATAGGAGTTTCTATAAATTCTTGAAGTATACACTGTGTACTTTATGAGTACATGCCGTGTACTCAGTTACCGCGGGTAGTCGGGTGCTGGCCGTGTAGCGGCCATGCACACGGATATGTGTGGTGACCTGGAGACTGCTTAATGGGGGGGCCAATGAAGACAAGTACATGTCGTGTACATATAAAGTACATGTATTGTACTTTATTTTTTTCATTAAACATGTTGGGGTCACGTCTTATCGAAAAAAACACTTTCTTTTTCACCTTCTTCGACCGAGAGCACTCGTACGACTGATTTTCTTCCCAAAGACCCTGATCGAGTGTCCGTTCTCCAAATTGACCACCATTGATTAAGTTGGGATCACCTCAATAAGCTCTTCCTTCTCCTAGAGATTCATTTCATATTTCCTCCTCTTTCTCAAGTTATCTCTGGTTGAGCATTTTTAACATTTTCATAGATCTATGGTGTTCTTGGGTGATTCAAGTCTTTAGGTTCACGTATATCGATCCTACAGCACTGAGGTAGGTGGTTTGTGCCTTTTCGTTGAAATTCTTTGATTTATATGTGTAAAAGTTCACAATACCCTTGAACAGGGTATTGTGTGTTTACTTTTTTAGCCCTATTATTTTCCTACCAGGCTTATATGCTTGAGTAGATGTTAATTGAATGTGAATAAGGTCAATTTCTATTCTTTGGAATTGTTTTCCCATGCATGTTTTCTTGTTTTGACTGTTTGGTCTAGTTTTCCAGTTAGGCTACTGTTTACTTTCCATGCCTAGTATTGTAGGGTGGAGTGATGTTTATCTGCCATGTTGTTATGCTATAGACTATTAGACAAGTAGTTCTTGAGGTTTACATTGTCCGATACACATTTCCGTGCTTTCTTTACTTACATAGGGCCATGAGAACCTGGTGTAGTAGACCATAGCGATAATGGACATAAGGGCTTCTCTGGAGTGTCTATTTTTACTATAACGATGTGATACCATAGGGGGAATCGACATAAGTGCTTCCTCAAAGTGTTTTTAGTTCCTCAACGTGGGATATAGGAGGAATGTGAGGTAAGTGATTTCCCAGAGCGACTTTAGTTACCGATACCAGATTATAGGGGGAATTGACGGCGAGTGCTTCCCCTGAGAGTCTATTCTAAAGCTGAACCAGAGGGGTTAGACTGTGTGTACTTCCCAGAGAGATTCTTGTGTTGCTTGTTAGGACTAGATGGGATAGGTCGTGAGTACATCCCAGAGGGTTACCTATTTTTGATTAATTTCTTACTTGATATGTGGAATTGAATGCTTTGTGACTGTGGGAATGTTTACTGCTGATTACTTCCTTGTTTGCTACTTCTTTTTATTATTTCCTACCATATATATTCACTGACTGTTAGGCACAAATATTTTGGTGGTTGCCTACTAGGATTAGTCTCACACCCTGTTTGGGTCATGCTTTTGGGCCCAAATAGATTATATTATTGCAGGTACAGATAAGGGAAAGTGCCCTTCTACTCTAGGTACTTGATTTGCTGAGGAGCTGGAGAGCATAGGACCAAGCTAAGGCTTTTGATGCTGAGGACTTTATCTATTTTCTTGTATACATTGTTTTAGTACTATATTATAGAATTCTATTTTTTTATGTTTTCCAAGGCCAATGTACCAAGCATCATTTTTATATATATTCTCCAGTTGTTTATTTCTTTAGACTTTACCTTTTCTTGTTTTTGGATATTATTACTATTTCTGCTAATGTTATTTGTTTCTCTTCTATTGTGTTACTCTACCAATGAGGGCATAGTTTCACCACTATCACACCCAAGGGCCTTACTGCTAGTCGGTAGCCTCTGGCATTAGGAGAAATTTCCTTGAGGCTATGTGACCAACCGGTTACGGGGTGCCTCTGGGTGGCTTCTGGAACTGAGTTGTTACAAAAAATACCAATCTCTATTATAAAATAAAATTAAAATCCAACTATATTTATACACATCTTAATGAATACCATGTATAAGGTATATAAAACACTTTTATCTGAAGGATAAGAACTATGTGAAATTATCAACACCCAAAAGAGTATTCTTGGGGTGACATAACTTTACCCTCAATTTTATAGAAAAGGAATCATCCTCTAGGCTAGTGATTAGTTCAACTCAAATTTCCTTTCCCAAGGAAAATTTTCTTAAGAGATGCATTAATCCAGTCACAATTCTAACACCTATTATGCATAAACTATAATCAAACATTCAATTCAATTTCATAACTTAGTATAAGCTAAATTCAATTTATCAGAAAAATAAATCAATTATAATACCATAGATGTAACTCTTTAGATGCATGTATGATAATTTGTAAAAGTAGTTTAATACCTTAAACTAAATAATACACTTTTTCTAATGTAAAAACTACATTCATGAAAATATAAGAGATAAAATATATAAATGAACAATTAATATATTTAAACATGAGATAAACTATTTATGGAAAATTCGTATATCAAATTATTATGAAATCACTATAATTTACTCTAATATGATCTCCTTCAAATTATTCATTATATTTCATTTTACTTAAATATAAGATATCTAAAATATAATATATATATATATATATATATATATATATGAGTTATTCATATATTATATAAATATATAGAATATCACACATTTATTATTATTTAAACCTTCAACATATCAATCATCCAAACTCCTTCTGATGTGGTTCAAAAAATTTCCTAAAATATGGAATTTAATTTAAACATTTCTGATTAAATAATAATTTTTAAAAATTTATAATTTAAATATAAAATCCATTATATTTTTGTATTATTTTTAATTTATAAACACTATAAGTTATTCTTATAATTTTATTAAAAATTATGTTTAAATTATAAGTCATGACATATAATTTAAAAAATATATTTTAATATTAATAACTAATATTATAGAATATTTATTTTTTAAGTTATTAATAGACACTTAAAATTTAATTATAATGAATTTATAAAAAATTAACTTCTAAAAAATTTATCAATTAAATAAATATCCCAAAATTAATTTTTTTTATAATTTATAAACAATTTATAAATTATAGTACTCAATTCATAATTTAAAATTCAGAATAATAAAATGTTTACAAGTATCATTTCTAATGATATAAAGAATATTTAAATAAATGTATGAGAATACCCAATGTGCCTAAAACTTGTAGGCACTATCAAATTTAATTTATGACTAATAATTCTTACATGGTTTATCACTCCTTTTGATATTCTGTTGCATAATAATAACACAGTGCACAGGACTTGCGTAAGAATAACACGCCCAACAAAATCATACCACTTGTTATGATTAGATTGTGTAATATTAACATAATAATTATCTTTCATGATTTAAATTATTATGTATATCATATATATATGATGCTATGATATGTTTTTCACACACGAAATGCTTCTTTCACATGATACGATATCATATATCATATTCTACGATGTGAAGAAACTAAATAAATATAAATAAATTTAATTCTATGATATCTCATATGATTTATTATAATCCAATCATGGATTCCAATATAACATATCTTATATCAATATTATGAATAAAAACCATATCATTCTTAATGAAATCAAATTTGACATTAAAATAATATGATTTTCCTTTACTTCTCAACATGAATTCAAAAATCAAAACCCATGGGGAATCTCTGATACCATTGATGGGTTTCTAAGGATATATTTACATTTAATCAATATAAACAAAATAGTAAGAACCCCTCAAACCAAGATAAACCATGCATTGAAACTAAAACCATGTACAAACTAAAATGAACAACATGTTGTGTACATTTCACCGTAGATGGACACAAAAACAATCTTATATAAAATTCTAGATAAAGATCACTTATAATCTAGAATCATATCCCCCCCCCTTCATGATGTATCCATAGGTTGATGGGAATAACCTGATTCTAGGTTGGAAAACTCCATCCATGAAATATTAGTATCTCAATTATTAAAGTGAGATAGTATAAGAGAGCTCTAGGTTTGGGAGAATCAACATGAAGAAATGAAAAAACATAAATCTCCAACTCATAGTGTCTGGCCCTTTATTAATCCATCAAGGATGATCCTTGAGTGTTCATGAATTAACTCATACATTTCATAACTTATTACATAATTGTTTAGTTGTTAATGAAATCATTATATGAATACACCAATCCTCCATGAATTTTATCATATGAAACAATCAAATTTAATGATAGCCAAGGTAGAACATTATTTGATAGATAACACTTATCACTATAGGAAGTGGAATGTTATCATCATAACATTATTTATGAAATTTCTTTTAAATGGGCCAATGATATGACTTAAAAAAATTCATGTAATACCAGAATACCTGTACATAATGTACACTATGATATAGGGATTTAGGTAATATCTTCATCTTGTACAACCACTACCATCTCAAAATCATGTGTGAGGTTATTCCTCTTGAGTGGTAAAAATAGCCTCGATACATAAACCCCATAATTATATTTTTATATGATCAAACAACTCATTTCAAATCTATATGCATCATAGTGTATTGAAAACCTATCACAAGACTCATGAAAGATCATCATTGGAGTAAACTTTAGTCTTTTCTTCATCTCACTGGAATCTATATTTTAATCATCATACCCTTTAAAATTTTCACCTTTATAACTCAATATATATTCATTATCATCCCCCTTTAAAATTTTCACCTTTAGTTGGTGATATACCGATCCCAGATTGATCTTTGAAAACAACTTAGTTATCCCCAAAATATAAAATAAATCATCAATGTGAGGTAAGTTATATATATTCTTCATCAATAAAAAAATAAACTTTTGGTAGCTAATACATAACCATGATTTGTCATTGTCTTACTTGGTGAATAATATCTGTCCTACCCAAGGGGAAATTATTCATCAAATAAATATATTCCCCTATAAACCTCTAAATTAAATCTTTAGCTATCATAGATTTATAGGCACAATATGATATGAAATAAATAATATTTAACTCAAATTAATCAATAAATAGATAAAAAATAATAAATATCTCTTTTTTGAATGTTTGGAGAAGTATTTTGGGAATAAATATAAAAAATATTTGACCACTATCGACTATTAAATTAAATTATCAAATTTCACTTATTTAAGAATTAAAACAACTAAATGACATGTAAAATCCTTAATTTCTATAATAATTATTCCTATATAAACATCTATAACACATCAATCCCCTTGAAAAGTGATAATACTTCTATTAAGTGATGTAAAAGAATCGTTATATTCATAATAGTCAACATGGGCCTTGAAATTTATCATATAATTAATTTCAATCCAGTAAATGTATGTTTTATATCCAAACTAATAGGTCTCGTAATATTTTCACATAATTGGCCATAAAGAAACTATATGGACACCTAAGCTATTATACTACACTTTCTTCAAGATATGTCACAATACTCAAGGAATAGTACATAAACTCCATATAGAAATTCAACTTGTATATTACTCACTTATATATGAATGAATAAGTTCCACAAATATTAAATATATTTGAAAACAAATAAAAGAAATAAAAATGGTATGCTCATAGTTAAAGTTCTCACCTTATATTCCTGTGGTGTTTACTTACATCAAATAATTATCGTTGGTTATTTTGATCCATACCCTATTGTGGATTTCCATCCATCCTTTCATGTGATTTCTCTTCATCCTTCTCTGATTTCACTATATACATCCTTGATACTTATGTTTAATTGGTACCAGCAATACTATCACTCTAATAGAGATTTGTTTTGACTTTCTAAGATGCTCAAGCTTCCCAAAAGGATGAAATTACTGAGGAATATTAGGACAATATTAATTTATGGGTTTCGTACTTACAAATTGGTAAAACCAAAGTAGTAATCTATCTTGAAAATAACATAAGATCATAAACTAATCTTGATAACAACCCTAATAATAATCCTATCATTTTATTTTTCTACCCATCAGAATTTTTTTTATATATTTCAGGTTAAGTAAAAAAATACTTTAATGTTTCACATCAATCATATCTATCTCAACCATATCATTTTTTCTTAACACCAATACATAGGTATGTATATCTAGAAAAATAACCCTTTATAAAATCTCGGGTCAAAGGGTTATCTCAAATCTTCCTTCCTTTAGAATATTTTTAGTGATCTACTCTATTGAAAAATGAACTGACACCAAAAAATAGGAAACAAATATTAGCATTATAATTTTGAATAAATCCATATCTAGGAACACTTTAGCTTTCCTTATCTCTAGTAGCTCAAGATACAACTATTTACGGTACACATTCTATAATTCAAGACACATTAGACAGTTATAAAGTTTTTCTTTCACATCTATCTCCCACCACATATGACATACTCCTTGAAGCATTTAAATGTTTTTCTTATCAACCATCAGAGATCTGATGGATTGATATAATGTATATAACAACACTAGATTTGAGTCCTTAACTAAGGTACTATTGTTCTTGGATGATTTTAAGTGGTGAAGTGGTGAATTTTTTATGTTGTGAGGTCGTGTATGGTTTCCCACTTTTTCCTTACAAGTGATTGAATAATAATAAAAATCAATGTTTTGTCAACTAAGGTAATATTGTTTCAGAATAACTTGTTATTTTTTCTTATGAAATGGGGGGTTTTAATAAAGCATAAATGAATTTATTGATGGTATTTTATAATTTAAACTATTTGATATATATTTTGGTGGGATTAATATTATGGATTTTATCTTATGGTATCATTGAAATGGTAAAATATTGTATTAAATTAACATCAACATCAAAGTTTGATTCAGATCTGTGTTCCCATATCTTTATAATTTAATCCAAGACTTAAGTAAGGTATTTATCTCAATCAAATATCATTGATATAAGGTTAAATATTTCATGAATTTTTTTATATTTTAGTCTCAAATAATACATGGAATATGTATGTCTAACGATATGTTTCACTAACCAATGTTAGGTCTAATTAAACATACATAATGTTAATTTAAAACCTATTAAATTAGTGAAACTATTAAAAATGGGGGGTTGTCATAAAATTTCATTCATAATTTTGGGACTAACATTTTTTATTTTTTTGGGAAACATGTATAATGATTTGGGATTTAAATTTTTTACCTAAGTTAGAATATAAGTTATTAGAAATTATTGTAATGTTTAATTGAATGTGTATTTTTGGACTGATGATAGAAAATAATACATCCATGTTTCTAAAATTTTTATGATCTATATATTAGGACATCATTGTGTGATTCAAATGAAAATTCGAGTTGTAAAAATTAACAAACATATAGTTGAATTATTTACAGTAATTTGTGTCATTAATCTAAAAACAAGAAAAAAACGTATTAGTAGTATGAATGTTATAATTAAAATACCAAAATTCATTTGAAAAGTAATGAAAATAAAAAATGTTCTCAACTATATTTAATTTCCAAACAAGAAAATTACTTCATTAATATGATTTTTTTTGGATAAATTATCATGAGATATTATTTAAAAAAATTGAACACATATATATCATCAACTTCACTACGCTTAGGGCGGTGCACATCTACATGCAAAAAAAAGTTATTCACTACAAAATACTTTTTAACTATCTATCATATAGAGAAATTTTATTTTCTCTAATCATAGGGTTATAGAATAGTTCACTCTTATATAATTTATTTCACCACATATTATTACAAAAATTTTACATTAAAAAGAAACTCATTTTTCATTCTTACAATTTGAATCAAAAATTATTTTCTCACAAAACTCATTCCCATCACAATAATAAAAATTTAGTAATGAGTTTAACTCATTAACCAACCAATTTTTATAATCTATCATGTTATTAGAGTTTAATGATTTTAATCTCATACTAACGTATAAAAAAATGAACAGGTCTTTTAAAAGGATTTTTCTGTGCATATGGGATGGTAAGAAAATTTTAATAAAAAGGGGAAAATAGGGGTAAAAACATCAACATTGATAAACAATTCATAACTAATGAAATGAGAGAATAAAGGTCATGAAAACACAATTTAAAAATGACGCATGAACATTAAGAAATAAATAATAGAGAGATAAATTTAAGAGGATAAAAATAGAAAAAATTTATAGAACTTAAAACTTCTCACAATAACTAAAGTAAGAGAACAAGATGCAAGTTTTTGTCTTTAATTTATTTAATTTTTTTTATTTAAATTTTTCATTTTTCATTTATTTTAAATTTTTTAAATTTTTTATTTTTTTGAAACACATTTCAATTATATTTACACAAAATGTCATAGATATAATTTTTTCAAAAACCATTCAGAATTATGGCCCATCCCACACACATAAATTATGTTTGTTATTAAGTATATGAAGTATCACTACGGGAAAAACCAATTATTGTGATGGGTTATTTGTGACGGGAATAAATAATGTCACAAAAAATACGAGGAAAATCATATTTGAGATGGGAATATATTATCATCTCAAATGGTCAGTTATTTGCGACGGGAATATAGGACTCGTCGCAATAGATATGGCGTGGTTTGCGTGCCAAAACCTGGGAAGCCTATTTGCGACGGTCACGTTCTACTCGTCGCAACTACCCGGCGACGGTAAATACTATTTGCGATGGGTAAATCATCTCGTCGCAAAAAAATTGTCAGCAGGTGTTATTTGCAATGGGGCTCATCGCCAATACCGGCGGCGGTAAATAAGATTTTGCGAGAGGGATATCTGCCTGTCGCTAATGGTATGTCTGCAGGCAGCTATTTGCGACTGACCCGTCGCAAAAACACTTTTAACCGCCGCCCGTAATTAATGCGGGTGAAGGTATTTGTGACAGGATACCGTCGAAAATAAGAGGTATTTGCGACGGTATCCCCTCGCAAATAATCTAACCTATATATACCCCCACCCGTTTTTTTTTTCAAATCATTCAGATCTCTCTTTCTTTCTCTCTTTAACTTCCAGTTCTAACTATAAAATTTCTTTCGGTTTAATTTTTTCTTACGAGAAGAGGAGAGAAGAGTTAGAAGGCGTTAATTGATTCAAAATATCAAAGGTATTTATATTTTTTTTTATTTTTTAAATTATTTTTAATAGTTAAATTATTTGTAATTGTTAATTTTATTTTTAATTGTTAATTTTAATTTTTTTTAATCGAATGTTTAGTAGCTATATATTATAATTAGATTAAGTAGTTGAACCAAATAATCCTTTTCTGGATACGAACAAGTAGAAGCGGCTCTGACACAGATGTACCTAGGAGTGAAAACTCTAAAAAGGTGTTTCGAGCTTGACTCGGGGTAACCTGGTACACGACAATGGGCCTTGCTGCACTCTTGGTTCGACACTCCCAGGGGATGTTTTGGTAATAATTAAAATTAATTATATTTAATTATAAATTATTAGAAATAGTTATATTTAATTAGAAATAATTATATTTAATTAGAAATAGTTATATTTAATTATAAATAGTTATAAAATAATTAGAAATAATTAAAATAATTATCAAATAATTAATAAATAATTAGATTTAATTAGATTTATTTAAAATAATTATCAAATAATTAGGAAATAATTATATTTAATTAATTATAAATAACTAAATATCATTAAAATAATTATCAATAGAAATAATTAGAAAATTAGAAATAATTAGGAAATTAGAAATAATTTGGAAATTAGAAATAATTTGGAAATTAGAAATAATTATGAAATTACAAATAAATAAAATAATTAGGAAACAATTAAAATAATTAGGAAACAATTAAAATAATTAGAAAACAATTAAAATAATTAGGAAACAGTTAAAATAATTAGGAAACAATTAAAATAATTAGGAAAAAATTAAAATAATTAGGAAAAAATTAAAATAATTAGGAAACAATTAAAATAATTAAGAAACAATTAAAATAATTAAGAAACAATTAAAATAATTAGGAAACAATTAAAATAATTAGAAAAAAATTAAAATAATTATGAAACAATTAAAATAATTATGAAACAATTAAAATAATTAGGAAACAATTAAAATAATTAGGAAAAAATTAAAATAATTTGGAAACAATTAAAATAATTAGGAAACAATTAAAATAATTAGGAATCAATTAAAATAATTAGGAAACAATTAAAATAATTAGGAAACAATTACAATAATTAGTAAACAATTACAATAATTAGGAAAAAATTACAATAATTAGGAAACAATTACAATTATTAGGAAACAATTACAATAATTAGGAAACAATTACAATAATTAGGAAACAATTACAATAATTAGGAAACAATTACAATAATTAGAAAACAATTACAATAATTAGGATACAATTACAATAATTAGGATACAATTACAATAATTAGGATACAATTACAATAATTAGGATACAATTACAATAATTAGGATATAATTACAATATTTATGATACAATTACAATACTTAGGATACAATTATAATAATTAGGATACAATTACAAAAAATAGGATATAATTACAACAATTCGGATACAATTACAATAATTAGGATACAATTAAAATAATTAGGATACAATTACAATAATTAGGATACAATTAAAATAATTAGGATAATTAGAAACTATAATTAGGATAATTAGCAAGCGTGATTGACTGCTCATCTACCTCAATTTTCTTGTCATTTGTGTGTTGAGACATGACAGGAAACTTCTGCCTCCGCATGTAATATTTTCTTTTACTGTCAAAATTATCAACCTCCTCACCAGCATAGATGTGAGGAGGTTTATAATTTTGACAGTAAAAGAAAATATTACATGGGGAGGCAGAAGTTTCCTGTCAAGCCTCAACACACAAATGAGAAGAAAATTGAGGTAGATGAGTGGTCAATCACGTTTGTTTTTCTATTCAATGATTGATTAACCACCCAACCTATATGCATATCTTCGCATTACCAATTAGTAACATAATTAGTAATATAATTAGTAACATAAATAGAAACATAATATAAAATATTTTATTACTCTAATATTAATAATTAAATAATAATAATAATATAATTATTTTATTATTATATGATTAATATTTATGAAGGAAATATTAATATTATTAAAATTATAAAAAATTTATAAAATATTACAATTTTCAATATTTCCAACAAGTTTTTCTCTATTCTTAACATGTTCAAATCTTAAAGGGTTGCCAATTTTTAGCTCATGCCAATAAAAAGTTTGTGTCAACATGTCCAATGTAAACTGTATAATTGTCCTTGTTTGGTTGGTCACCTCGCAAGTAGCATTGCAATAGGACAACCCAAGTCATGTCTTTCTCATCTATAAGAATCATATCACATGACTTTTTACATATACCATTCTTTCTTGAAAATTTAATGGAAAGATACTTAATTTCTCTTAATTATTCAAGGAAGAATGATCTATGTAAAGGGTCTTGAGAGATGATTCTTAAAGATGAGAATGACATTAATTGTGCCGTCCTATTGCAACACTACTTGCGAGGTGATAAACCATGTAAGGACAATTATAGAGTTTACATTGGACATGGCTGACGCAAACTTTTTATCAGGAAATTAGTATGAAAAACGTGCTCTAACGTATGTCAGAGCAAGTTTTTCATATTGATTTCAGTCGAGAGAAAGTTAAAAAGAGATGAGCCATCAAACCAAATAGGCTCTTTTACCTAACGACTCATCTCTTTTAAAGGAGATGAGTCGTGAGGAAAAAGTGTTGCTGACAATCTGCTAGAAACAAATAAGAATAATTAGTAATATAGTCTCCACAACGATGATTAAAAAAATTTATTTCATTATTCAAGCATATTTCATTTTGCCAAATATTTCTAAGTATTTCTAAATTAATAATAATTAGTGGGAATGATTACAAACTAACTGTGTTGCCTATAATTATTGGTAATTACTAAGAAATATGTGTAATTATATATCTTCTCTTTTTAGGATATTGTTTTTATTATATCAAATTATTTAACAACAATAATGGTTTTAAATTTTGTAGAAACATATATATGAATATGGCACAAGGAAGTCGACATCAATCATTATTAGATGATCGCACTTGGATAAATCCGCGCAAAAATCCAACCCATTCAAGATTAAATCCTGTATATATTGATGGTGTTGGAGATTTATTATCATTTGCATCATCAAACCCGGAATTTGTTTCAGAAGGGACAATTAAGTGTCCTTGTAAAAAATGTGCTCTGAGAATGTTTGAGACATTTGACATCGTTGGGAAACATTTCTTGCATTATGGTTTTTAGTCAGATTATATTTTTTGGTATCAACACGGTGAATGTAGTTCCAGAAAAGATAGTAATAATTTGATTCCAGATCCATCATGGTTTTAGAATTTAGTACATGATGTTGCAGGGTCATCCGTTCAACAAAATGAAATCGAGGATGTTGTTGATTTACCTCCTGAGTTGGCACCATCTGAATTTGCGGAGTTGTTTAGGTCTGCTGAGGATGCATTATATCCTGGTTGCAAGATAAGAAAATTAGAAGCAGTTTCAAAATTCTTGGATATTAAATCAGATAATGGAATGTTAAATAACTATTTTGATCAGATATTTTCTTTGGTTAAAGCACTGTTACCTGAAGGAAATGTGTTTCATGGTAATTATTATGAGAGCAAGAGACTGCTTCGTAATCTAGGCCATAGTTATCAGAATATCCATGCATGTTCAAACACATGCATCTTATATTCTGGTGAAAATGAGTCGTTGGATAGTTGTCCCAAATGTGGACAATCGAGGTATAAAGAAACTCAATCAGGGAAGTCTGGATTGATTCCTGTAAAACAGTTGAGATATTTCCCGCTTACACCCATCTTGCAACATTTATTTATGTCTCAGAACACAGCGACAATGATGTCATGGCACAAAACCAATATTTCAAATGGTAAAATCTTGATTCATCCATCTGATGGTGATTCATGGATACATTTTGATCAAGTGCATCCGTATTTTTCTTTAGAATCTCAGAACGTGCGATTGGGTCTTTCTACTGACGGTTTTTGACCATTTGGATCTTTTGGTAGTCAGTATTCCTGTTGGCCTGTCTTTATAACTCCATACAATTTACCTCCATGGATGTTGATGAATGAACCTTATATCTTTTTTTACTTTATTAATCCCATTACATCCGAAAAATAATATTGATGTTTATTTGAAACCATTTATTGATTAGTTAAATTCATTGTGGAGTCATGGTGTTGGTACATATGATGCTGCTGCGAAATAGAATTTTGTAATGAAAGATGCTTTGATGTGGGCAATTAGCGACTTCCTGGAATATGGCATGTTATCTGGCTAGAGTAAACATGGTCCAAAATCATGTCCTTACTGTATGGGAGTCAACAAAGAATTTATGCTCGTGAATGGAAAAAAACCTTGCTATTTTGACTGTCATCACAGATTTCTTCCAATCGATCATCCTTTTCATAGGAATAAATCTCATTTCAGAAAAGGTGGAATTTAAAGAGATGAACCTCCAAAAATTATCTTTGGTATAGAGTTACAATCAGTTGTATTTTCATTAACTTCCATCACTTTCGGACTAACAATAAACCAACAGAAAATGCATGGCTTTGGGAAAGAACACAATTGGACAAAACATATCTTTTTTTGGAATCTGCCATATTGGTCTTATTTTTTGGTCCGACACATGTTGGATGTAATGCATATTGAGAAGAACTATTTTGATATTTTATTTCATACAATTTTGGATACATCGGGTAAAACCAAAGATAATGTAAAGGCATGATTAGATCTTGTCCAAATTTGCAGGCGACCAGAACTTGAATTGTTTGAAAATGTCAGATCATAGAGATTAATGAAGCTAAAATCAACTTATACACTGACCAAAGAGTCGGTTATTATTTTGTCAGTGGATTTAATATTTGAGAATTCCAGATGGATATGCTTCAAAATTGGGCAGATGTGTTAAAAATGGTCATATTACTGGATTAAAAAGTCATGATTGTCATGTTATAATTGAAAGACTTATGCCTATTAGATTAAGAGGTTTGTTGAATTATAAGATTTGGGATTCGATAACAAATATATCATATTTTTTCTGAGACATGTGTGCGGCAACAACATACTACGATGCACTAATCAAACCGGAAGAAGATGTTGTTTTAATTATATGAAAACTGGAAAAAATCTTCCCACCAACTTTCTTTGACTCAATGGAACATTTGATATTACATTTTCCACATGAAGTAAAATGTGGAGGTCTGGTTCAGTTTTGATGGATGTACCCATTTGAGAGATGCATGCAGAAATTGATGAAAAAAGTACATAACAAAGCATCAGTTGAAGGCTCAATTGCTAAAGCTTATTTGCAAGAGGAAATTGCTTTATTCTTCTCTCATTATTTTGAATCTGAATATCCCTCAAAATTTATCCACATGGGCTCGAACGATGGGAGTGCTGATGATGATATGAAAAATCAATTATTAGTTGTCAATCCGCCTGAACTTGGCTTTGGTGGAGTTCATGACAGATGGCTTTCAGATGATGAACATCCTAGAGCTCATACATATGTTCTACTCAACTGTGAAGAAATGTCACCAATTGTACAATGAGTGATCCTATCCCTTATTCTATAGATTCTGTTATAGTAAATTAATCATATTGTATTTGTTGGTTATATGATGATCATATCTAGAAACAATTTCCACAAATTACAGCAGCTGGCTTAGAAGAACGTCGGCAAAAAAAAATTACCTTCTGGTTTCAAAAACTGGAAACGTACATTCTTTTTTGGTTTTACATATAAATTCAATTTATTACTTGTAATAGTGATAAATGTTTTATAAATTTTCAGGTATCGGTACATGCTGATAATAATGATAGTCGATTGCGTATATTGAGTAGCCCACTATCCAAAATGGTTAAATCTTATAATGCATATGTGGTGAATGGTTATCGCTTTCATACACGTGCATATGGGGAATTAAAGAAAACAATTAATAGTGGTTTTTTTTGAAGGGATCAAATCATAGAGATATTGAAGTTGACTTTTACAGCATGCTTGAAGAAATTATTGAACTGTGTTATTTGGGACAGAATTATGTAACAATGTTTAAATGTCGATGGTTGGATACTGAGATAGGCTTGCATGTTCATCCGACTCATGGTATTGTTAATATTAAACATAAATGACTTCTTGCAGCAAATGAACCTTTTTTATTGTCTCATCAGGTACATCAAATTTATTATGGAAAATACTGTACTACTGCAAAAGAGTTTGATGATTGGTGGACAATAATAAAAGTTAAATCTCAAGAAAATTATTTTACTCAAACTGAATGTGGTTCCACTGAAGTGCAAGGAAATGAAATTTTTCTGGACACTCCTCAAAACACATATTTTTCACAAAGATACATGAATATAGAGGATGACACCCCACAGTTAAGGGTTTATGGTGACGATGTTGTCAATGATGTTACAACTGAATTTGAAATGACAAGAGATGATGAAAATGAAACTAATATGGAAATTGATGATGTTGATGAGGAAGATGAAGACATTGGCATTGACAACTATGAAGATGATGATAAAGATGAACATTGACACAGTAAAATGCTTGTAAGAATCATAAAAAATATATATTTATACATAATAGTTATTTTCAACTGTTTGCTAACAACAATCATTTCATGTTTCAGATGGACTCAGAAATGTATCATCAGTTGGTGGAGGCTAAGATACCTATGGATTATGAGAATCTTGAGTCATCTGACCCTCAGGCTATTCACACTACAGGGAGCACTCGGAGGGGGAGTGGTCTTGCCAGACTGATGATTCCCGATCCTATCCGCAAGCGACGTCCACCTCTTGGATTTGATGCGCACATGCGTTGGTATGGTACTTGTTTATTTTAGTTATATTTCATTATAATTTATTTATATTATAATTGATTGATTATTTGTTCTTTTTCCACAATTTTATGCATATAGCTATTGGACAGGGGAGCGCTATCTTGCGCAGTTATTTTTCTCAGCCCTGGCTCACATGGGATCTGATTCCCGCTGATGTGCAGGCCGCCATGTTCGATCATTGGCTGGTACGTAATTAAATATTATTTATTTTGAAATTTAATTCATTAATAACTTTATTATAGTGTTTATGGTATCCCATCGATGAGAGCATGTGTGCCACTGTCCACATGGCATGGGTGGTGTCTATGTGTGACCGTTTCCATCAATTTTTTCATAATTTGAGAAAGGCGGCTATGAGGAAAGCTGAAGTGACAGAATTTGATGAGTCCTATAGAGCCTACCGAATAGAGTACATTTCATCTCACGTTTGGGATGGACTATGTACACACTGGTTGGGTGGTGGGTTTCAGAGGAGATCTGCATTGGTTTAACAGAATCGGGGGAGACAAGAGGTGACTCATCGAGTAGGTAGTCGTACATTTAGTGTGCATAGAGAGCGTCTGGTAAGTACTTTTTTTAATATTTTATACAACTTTAAATATAAACAGTTTATTTTATATTCATATAGGAAGCCGAGTAGCCCGGTATTACGACGTACAACGTTTATCGGAGGATGTACACTGATCCGGCTACTGGAGAGATTAGAGGTGACCGCCAGCGTCAGATTGTGGTCAGCACTATTTTTTTCAGTTTGCAAATTAAATGCATATAATCTTTTAATTATTTTAATTTCTAATTGAAACTTAAGGAGTCATATGAGTCTGTGACCTCTCAGACACAGGCTGAGAGTCAATACGAGATTAGACTAGTGCCCACCATTTTGAAGAGACGGCATGGATGCAGGCGACCCAGTATGGCTTCGACAAGGGATGAGTAGTCGGTATCGGCTCTCATTTGACTCATGCAGCTTATTGTGGTACTGTTGTGATGTCGGCGTCCGGGTCGAGAGGAGCTCATGGAGAGGCATCATCTTCTGCCTCACAGTATTAGGAGCAGCTGTGTGGTCAGAGTGAGCTTATAGAGAATTTGCGTCAGGGGCAGGAGCAGATGCGTCAGCAGCACAATGAAGAGATGCATCGATGGCAGGAGCAGATGCGTTAGCAGCATGATGAGGAGAGGCGTAGATATGAGGAGCAACATTAGGATCAGATGGAGTACATGCGTTGTCTGACTCATAGTTTAGGGATGAAGTTTCCTCCACCACCTCCTTCAGGTCCTCCAGATTATCCACCCCCCAGTGATTTTTTTACATGTAACAAACATTTGAGTTCATATTTTATTGTCATATTAACTATTTACAATTCCTCTTTTTCATATTGGTACGAATATTGCATGATTTAATTTGTTTTTACTTTTTTTTAATATTTTATTACTTATTAGTATTATTTTTAATGTCTGTTTATTTTAGTAATATTACTTTTAATATTTTATATTTTTTATTAATATTGAGAAGTTTATAATTTTATAATTTTAATAATATTAATATTATTAATATTATTTTTTCATAAATATGTATGTTTATTTTAATAATAATAATATTATATTAATTTTTTATATTATTAATATTAGTATTATTATTATATAATATTATATTATATATATTCATATTATTATTATTTTTTGATATTAATATTTCATAATTATATTATATATATTTTTTATTATTAATATTATAATAATATAATTTTTTTATATTATTAATATTAATATTATTATTATATACATATTTTAATAATATTATTATTATATTAATTTTTTATTTTATTAATATTAGTATTATTATACAATATTATATTATTTATATTCATGTTATTTTTATTTTATATTAATATTTCATAATTATATTTTATATATTTTTTATTTATATTATAATAATATAATTTTTTATATTATTAATATTAATTTTTTTTTATATAATATTATACGATTTGTATTAATTATTTTTTATTTTTTTATTTTTCTAGTATTTGCGACGACAGTATTTGCGACGGGGTGTTCCATCGTAAAATATATTTTTTACTGTCCCATTTGCGACGACAAGAATACCCGTCGTAAAAACTATTGCTGCGACGGTCCGTCGCAAATACCTACGTCGCAAAATTTTTTTAAATTTCCCATTTGCGACGGGTCAGAAAATCGTCGCAACTAATATATCTGCAACAACCCATTGCAAATACCATTTTTATATACAAACAAAAAACAATTTGCGACAGGGAAAAAATACCATCGCAAATACTGTTTTTGCGACGGGGCCGCCGCAAAAAAAACAATTCGCGATGTCGTTTTCTGCAACGGGCGATTTGCGACGAAGCCCCATCGCAAAAGGCCTTTTGCGACGGGATCCCGTCGCAAATTGTCCTTCGCAAATATTCCCTTTTCCTGTAGTGTATTGTTGGAAACCAATGAAAATAATGCCAAAATACCCCCTCCCCAATTTAAATCTTAAAAATTGTGTAATAAATATTTATAGAAATATTGGGAGGGATATGGTTCTGGGATTGTTACAAGAATTGAAAAATGGGTCTTTATAAGATCAAAGGGGATTTCAAAATGAGTTTTGATAAATGGGTATAGGGAATCTAATAGGAAATTTTGATTATTATGTCACTAAAAAAATAATTATTTTATATTAATTCACACTATAGTATGAAATTAACTTCAAAATTCAACAAAAATCATAACTTATATTCTATGGTTAAGAATAAAAAAATGAAATGATCGTTATGTATAACCTTTACGTTTCGAGCATAGATGAAGTGTGCGATGGGTGGTGCCCAGCATTACTTTTTTCCATAATCAATCAATCCGAGATCTATATGTTAATGAATGTTGTGATCCATGGAATTTAGTCAAATAAATAAATAAAGAAAATTTGTGTCATAATCGAGAGAGAGTATATCAAAACATATTACTTATAATTAATTTAATTAGATAAAGAATTACCTATAAGGAATTATTTCTTCATTGAAGAATCAGTGACAGATCTATGATGCACCATCATTTCTTTCAAGAAACCAAGTGTGGGTTTCCTCTAAAGGTGATCCAAACATGTTCTTGTAATCTCTGTACATCTAAGAAGGATTCTTTAGGTGCTAACACAGAAGATCCATGCACTTGCTACGTCCGCCTTGATCTCCTTCATAATCGCTTCTAAACAATTCTCCTAGATCTAGTGGAGGAGTATTTATCACCATTCATGGGAGAGTTATTATAGAAAGGAGCTCTCTTGTCTTGAGAGGATTCTCCAAGATTTTTGTGCACAACTGAATCAGATAATGATAAAATAACATAATTGTGTATTTATATTTCTAGGGATAACATAAAATTAAAGCACAAGTTACCTTATTATTTATTTAATCCTATAAAACCCCCATGTCAAATAATAATAGTAATATTATTATTTCTCGACATGTGAAGAACTTGAGAATTATAATTAAATATTGTTTAATTAAATATTATTCAATATTATCATTTCTTATGGGACCATTAAACTTGGTCCAACATTCCTCTATAATATTTATCGGGCCTTGAATAATGTCTATTTATTTACTAAATAAATATCCCTGCATTATTCACCAATAAATAAATTAATATTATAATAACTAAATAGAAAATAAATATTTATTAAATATTCCCCTCACATTATATTCTATCAAATAAATAGTGATGAAATATATGTGATCGAGCATACATGAATTATTATTAAACCACGTACGGGTATAATATTTATTCAAACTATTAAATAATAAATAATAATATATTATTTAACTATGATTCTAGACACATTTAGCATGTGACCCTCTAGGCCTGTTTCTTAGTGGCATTAGGCGAAGAAGACAAAAGTCCAAGGTTATCATCCAACAACACACCAAGTCACCCATAGAGAAATAATTTAATTCCACAATGACATGTCACCTCATACGAATGCTTACAAAGTAATATAATCTCTTTATCACAATATCTCTAATCAAGCAAGTTGTATGTCAGTTCCATCAACCCATATGCACGGTATATCTTCCATTAACTTTTCAGAAATATAATATTCCTATAAAAAACCATGGCCATGGATTTATTTCATTTTATCATTTCCATCAAAGGGATTGAGATATTAACTTTTTTTAATGAATAGAAGGGATAAATATGTTCTTTCATTATTCATTAATGCAATATTACTCCTGGTGCGCCCAATATATCATACTTCTCTATGAACATATGTCGTCATAGTTCTTTTCAATGCATCTAAGTTCACAAATCATAATACTCATTAATAATAATATTAAAGTCTAATGAACAATACATAATTCTGTAGACAGGAACATCCAATGAATTAGAAAAATATGGATTTCCTTCCAGAAGGTTTTGTTCTCATAATATCCATACTAGATATTACCAACAGAATACACTATGAGAGGGTGCCTTAAAGTCCTATGAGTCTCCACCCATGATAGCCTATATCATTTGTGTCCCTCAAATGATATCATCAAACTATAAAACATATATTTAAGAATATTTTTATATCACTTCCAAGTTCTCATCATAACGGGGAACTATTATTACCTTCTAGTGTGACAACTACTCCTAGGACATTATCGCATACTATGTTCTGAAGAAGAACAATAATTATATGATAAGGAGTTTATTAATATTCAAAACCATGAATACAAGTTTATCATAAAGTAAAAAATAAGTTGTTTTTATAGAACCAACTCGAATAGACTCCCACTTTCACTGAAGTCAATTGCTAACAAACATTAGTCCACTATCTCTTACATGATACTCATGCTTATAATGAGACACGCCTTTAAAAAAGGGGTCCACCATGTTCTATTCCACGTGTACTCTTCTCACTGCAACTTGACCCCTCTGATAGAAATCCCTCAAGAGGTGATACTTCTAGATTATGTGCTTTGTCCATTGGTGTGACCTTGGTTCTTTTTCGAGAGCCACTATTGTAGTATTATCACAATAAAATGTGATAGGGTCTTTATTTCTAGGTACCAAATCAAGCTTCTAGAAAAAAGATTCTACTCTAAATAGATTTATTGGCTGTATTACAAGCCATTATAATATTTGAATCTAGATTAGAATCATTAAAAACTAGCTTCTTTGAACTCTTCCAACTCACAGCTCCTCCATTGTGAAATAAAACATTTCTTGATTGAAACATCAGATCATTTTCATCTATATGAAAACCATCATCAGTATAACCCCTGATGACCATATCCTCATCTCCTCCACACACTAGGAACATATCCTTTTTTTTTCTCAGATACTTAAGGATAGCCTTAACATTAATCCAATGTTTTTCTCCTCGATTTTATTGATATTTTTCTACCATGCTCTATGAAAAGACAACATCAAGTATAGTATATTACATGACATAGATGATTGATCCTATCACTCAATAATATAGAATATTACTCATTATCTCTTTCTCTTATTTTGTATAGGAACAGTTTTTCTTAGAAATATGTAAACCATGTGACATTGGAATCAATTCTCTCTGGGATTGTTTTGTACTAAATCACTTTAGTATCTGGTCAATATTTGTACTTCAAAATTCTTCCAAGAAACCTCTTGGATCGATCATGAATGATCTTGATCCCTAGAATGTAGGTTGCCTCACCGAAGTACTTCATGTAGAAACACTTATACAACCTGTCCTTGCCAGATTGCAATACCGGTATGTCATTTCCAATAAGTAATACATCATCAATATATAATACTAGGATAATGACCAAATTCCCATTAAACCTATTGTAAAAAACATGGCTCACATTCATTCTTAATGAAACCAAA
Organism: Viscum album; assembly: GCA_963277665.1. Classification (NCBI taxonomy): domain Eukaryota; kingdom Viridiplantae; phylum Streptophyta; class Magnoliopsida; order Santalales; family Viscaceae; genus Viscum; species Viscum album. The sequence continues at coordinate 309,744,036 of OY728166.1, forward strand.
TTCTTTTACGGTGTCATTGAATTGAATGTTCCATGGCCTAGATGATTTCTTCAATCCATAAACGGATCTATATAACTTGAAAATCCTTTTTTCATCACCTAGAGTCACAAACCCATATGGTTGTTTCATATAGACATCTTCCTAAAGGTTCCCGTTAAAGAATTCTATTTTGACATCCATCTTCCAAATCTCATAAGCATGGTATGTTTCTATATCAAGTATTATTATGATAGATTTAAACATGGAAACTCTAAAAAATGTCACATTATATTCAATTCATTGATGATTTTTAAACCCTTTAGCCACTATCCTTGCATTATAGATACTTACTTTAACTTACATGTATAGTTTCCTCTTTAATATCCATTTTCATCCAATAGGATTTACATCAACTGACACATCAACTAGAAAACAAAATTAGTTCTAATACCTAGAATACATTTGCAAAATTCATTTCTTATAGCCGTCTTTTTTCTTAAAGGCTCTCAACTAACTCTTTCCACGAGAGAGGTTCATCATTTTCTACACATAATGAGTCACCACCCTCAGTGACTAGAAAACCATATCTCTCTAGCTCTCTTACCTCTCTTATTATCCTATAGAGTACTTGTGTTTCAGGAAATACTTCTTCCACAGGGGCCTATGGAATCTATTCCTATACTAAATCCTATGTATCTTGAGCATCAAATTCATCAAATTCAATCTTTCTCCCACTATATTTTTTAGGATGTTCTACCTCTCAGGAAAGATGGATTGTCTAGTGATAATCACTTTCTTATCTAAGGGGTTTTATACTTAGTATCCCTTTACTTTCTTAGGATATATTATAAAGATACACCTCATTCCCCTGGGTGCTAGTTAGTTTTCTGATAATTCCTTAACAAATGCCTCGCAACCCCATACACGTTTCTATGATAAAATTGGTTTCTTTCCTCTCCATATCTATAAGGGAATATCATTTACTACTTTACCATAGTTTTTAAATAATATCCCTAAAATGATAATGGAAGATCTTCATGAAACATTATCAACTTTACCATTTATAAAAAGGTATGGTTCCAGATTTCACTAACACCATTCCATTGTGGTGTATAAGGTAAAGTGAGTTAAGATAGAATCCCAATATCCTATATAAAGTTGATGAAATATTGGTTAAGATATTCACCACCTCGATCTAATTGAAGCTTCTTTATCTTATTACCAAGATGATTCTCTAATTCATTCTTAAATTCCCTAAATTTCTCAAACCAATCATACTTATACCTCATCATGTAGATATATCCTTGTCTAATCATGTCATTAGTAAAAGTTATGAAGTAAAAATATCCGCCTCTAGCTTCTACTGGAAATGGTCCACACACATCAGTGTGTACCAATCCTAGAAGTTATATGTCCCTTTCACCATATCAAAAAAATGGTGGTTGGTCCATTTTTTCATGTAAACATTCATAACATCTATCAAGTGGTTTTATCTTAGAAGAGTCTAAATAACCGTCTTTATATAGTTTTGTCAAATGTGTTTTGTTTACATGATAAATACAGTGATGCCACATCTAGGTGTTATATGAGTTGTGTGAATATGATTAGTTTTCAATTTATAACAACTAGTTTCCATAATATAATACATAAAGACCATTATTTAAATGCTCCATACCATAACATATGTTGTCCTTATAAATGAAACAACTTATATTTCAAAATTTTAAAATAAAACCATTTGTATCTATACATGACACAAAAATTATGTTCTTGGTAACTTTAAGTACATAATAACAATCTCTTAAAACCAAAATCATTCTCATTGGATATAAGAGGTGGTAGTCAATAATGGCTAGAGTAGCTAGCCTCACACCAATGACATCTTTCAGATACACTTCTCTTATGGATATTTTCCAAAATCTACTTAGTTCATGCATTTAGAAACATATGTGAGCACTATAAGCTATATATAATACCCAATGTGTAGAATTGTAAAGATTTCACTTGATAAAGAATTCACTGTTAGTTTCCCCTTGCTTTTGGGTTCAGTTCCACTTCTAGTGTCCTGGCTTGAAACATGAAAAACACATAGCCTCATTTACCTTTCCCAGCCATGGGATCTTCCCCTTCATATAAGGACAGTGCTCTGAAGCTTTAAAATTTTTATAAGTCTTGGTCTGCTTTTCCATGTTCTTCCTTTTTTTATTCACCATAAGGATCGTGGGTTTATCATGCCCCATGTCATTATCCACATGAAAAATTAAGGTCCTAAGTTCTGAAACACTTTTATAATTATTTCTCATATTATAATTCACAATAAAACTGGATATGGTCTTGGGTAGTGATAAAAGTGTGAGATATGTATGCAACTCATCTGTTAATTTAATCCCTAAGATTTCTAGGAGTTCAATTTAGTTGATAATCTTGACTATATTAGGCCTAACGGGCATGGACTCTCTGAGATTAGTTTTGAACAAAGCATTGGAGATCTCATACCTCTCTTTTCTTGCCTTCTCTTTATAGTGATACCATATGTGATACGTCATGATATAGGCATACATATCCTAATATTGCTTAAAAATATCACTGGACATGGATGATAGCGTGCATCACTGAACATATGTAGCATCATTCAGATGTTTCTTATAGAGAGAGAGTTCTCCATCACTTGCCTCTGTTGTAGGTGTAATTAGTAAAGGTTCTTCTAGCGCATGCAATTTTCTTTCATGGTGAAGGATTACAAGTACAGTCTTTTTCTACTATTGGAAATTTATTTTAGTGAGAAGGTTTTCCTTCTCATGTATGGATCACAATTTTATGTTTGATGTCATTTTTTTGTTTCTATAAAATAATATGACAAGAATTTTAGTACTTTATCTAATAAATTTATCCAAATAAATAAATATTATATTTATTAGTCACCAACTATTTTATCAAAACCTAATAACCCTCACCATTAGATTTATAATATCCCATTTCTTGGCCATTAAAGTGGAAATGATCCATATTCCCTTTTGTATTATCCTAAATTTGGTTGGTCAAACAACTTGAATGGTTTTAGGTAGGCATTCCAAATGAAAACTACATTAACTCATATTTCCTTGATCTTCATAGTGGACTCTCCAATCCTGAAATCGTAAATTTAGATTCCCTCAAAATTGTACTCTCAATTACACAAAGTCCAACTTTGGCAGTCAACCCTTGATGTAAAATAAGTTAATTCAACCCAAAACCTCAAGTTATAATTCCCTAATAATTGAAACCACCCCAACTTTGGCCGGTCAGGGAATTTGAACTATGGTTTGATTCTAAATGAAGTAATTGAAGGATATACCAAATTAATATTTTATTGAAGGATTTTATCCTTTTATACATAAATTTCCAATTATTATCTTTATGAATTTCTTGTTAATATTATGTGGGATTATTTAAGTGATTAACCATGTCGTTAGATAGTATTTACGCATAAGAAGTTTATTTTAGTTCCATCATGCATTCTTGATAATTCATTAATTATGTGATCATGAAAAAACATACATAATGAAATAACCATGAAACTGGAAGAAATAACATAATGGGTATGATCGTGAGCTTATACTAATGGTTAGTTTATCTAGAGATTGATAAACTATCTGTTGACCTTGGGTCGAAACACCAAGAAACAATTGTGGTTCGTGTTTACAGCTTTCAATCTATCAACCTTTGTATCTCCTTGGATTTGTTTCATCTTAGCTCCATAATTGAACCACCTCCACCGGCTTGGGATCTCCATCCATTACATATGCCTTTTACTCACATGTGGGTGATGGGAAAACCGGTTTACTTAAAAGAAACCATGGTCATGCAAACCCTACATAATTATGGAAAGAAAAGGCATATAGGTCACCAACTTAATTTAATAATAAATTAAATAAAACAAATAACATACAAAAAGGTATGGTCTGGATCAAGGTCATCCACTAGCATGAAATAAATTAAAAATTTAATAAAGCTATCGTTTAATTATTAATCAATATTTATTTAAGATAAATCACGCTATAATCGATTAATTATTATCTTTAATTAATCAATTATTTTATCTTAATCCTTATATGAATTTATTTTATATTCATATCCATTATAATTTTAAACAAATTAAATAAATTCATTTAAAATTAACATTGTACATAGCTTGTACCTTGGAGGTAACACGGTGAATACCCATCCGATTCTACCCAACATGTATTATACATGTATCATGGTTTAATCTTTTGACATATAGAAAACATGACTTATCACATACTTTCATGATGTGTACTTCATGGATTATTATATTAATTACATGAATTTTTTATCATGTTTTATACTTAAATGCACATAGAGTAAAAAACTATTAATACAACTCATACATGGTATGTAGATCTGAACATTATCCAAGTATTAATTAAAAAATTAAATATTTATATATATTAAAACCTATCACATGGATTTTCCTATCTTTATGAACACACGCAAGTATATGTATCAGGTTTTTTATAGTAAAATAAATAAATTTTAAATATATGTAACTTGGTATAAGTACACGGTGTGTAGATATGATCTAGATGGCATGTACACCTATCACCATCTTTCTAAGACACACACCTAGTGACTCATCAGGTAGTTTGTGTCTCAGAAAAATTAGAGTACACGGCATATCCAATGGGCCACACATCGTGTTGACTTCGTGTTACACGGTCACTTATTGGGTAGGCAATGTATGTAATACAAAAATCATCTCTGACCTAAAAGGACTACTAGTCATGTCCAAAGGACCACATGGTGTGTAGTCCAATTAACCTTGCACCATTTAATCTAGGTCAACACACGGTGTAATAATGGGGTAATTAATTCCATAATCAATGCATAATCTCAAATTGATCTCCAAATTAAACATGGTGTGTTAAACATGATTACATGACGTGTAACTCTAGTTACATGACATGTAGTCTTGTGTTTTCTAGCCAGAAACCTTAGCACCACTAGGGTAGTTCCATGATTTTATTTTAATCATAAAATTAAACATCTCGATTAGATCTATGAGAAATGAATGTGTAAGAACAGATCGTGAAACTAAAATTAAAAGAAGAATAAAACTTGAATAGAAAAACTAAATTATAAATGCATAAATTACCAACTATTTTTAAATAATTATAAACAATAATGTGCCCACTCTGATACCACTTGTAGGTTCTGGGTGCAACAGAAGCATGCAATGGGTGGTACCCAACTTTTTCTTACCATAATCAGTGATAAATTCAAGATCTATATAATGATGAATTTCATGATACACATAATTATTTCAAATAAATAAACAAAGAATAATTGCACAAGAACCGAGAGATATGATATCAACACATATTTTTAATAATTAATTTAATTAGATAAATAATTACCTCTAAATAATTCCATCTTCATCGATGAATCAGTGACAGATATATGGTGCACAATCAGTTAATTGTAGAAAACAAGTGTAGATTTCCTCTAGTGGTGATCCACACGAGTTCCAAGTATCTACAGACACCATCGAAGCAGTCTCTAGGTAATGGCATAGAAGATCCTTGTGCTTGCATCGTCCTCCTTGATCACCTCGAGAATTACTTCCAAAGAATTCTCCTTGATCCAGTGGGGGATGAATTCTCTCTATTCTTCTAGGTGTTCTCTGATAAGAGAGCTCTCTATTCTTGAGAGGATTCTCCAACACTATTGTGAAAAACCAATCAGCTAATGAGAAAATTACATAATTGTCTATTTATATTTCTATTTTTAAAATAATTTATTTTGATAAGTTCCCTTATTATTTATTTAATCAAAGAAAAATCCAATTTCCAAATAATAATAGTAGTATTATTATTTCTCTACATGTATTGAACTTAACAATTACAATTAAATATTATTTAATTAAATAGTATTAAATATTATCATTTCTCCCCAGACCATTAAAATCGGTCTTCCACTCCTTTAAAATATTTATCAGGCCTCAAATAATGTCTATTTATTTATTAAATAAATATGAATGCATTATTCTCCAATAAATAAATAAATATTATACTCACTAATAATAAAATAAATATTTATTAAATATTCCGCTTACAATTTATTCTCTTCAATAACTAGTGATTGAATAAAAGTGATCAGGCATACATGAATAATTATTAAACCATGTATGAGAATAATATTTATTCAACCTATTAAAAATAAATAATCATATATTTTTTAATAGAGATTCTGGACAAACTTAGTGTGTGACCCACTTGGCCTCTTTCTCAGTGGCATTAGGTGAATCAGTCCAAAGTCCAATGTTAGCATCTTGCAACATGCTAAGGAACCCAAAGATAAAGAATTTAATGCCATAGCAACATGTCAACTCATAAAAATGATTACTGTATAATATAATCCATTTAACACAATATATATAGTCAAGAAGTTTTCATTCCAGTGCCATCAACCTATGTGCTAGACATCTCTTTCTTTGAATTTATGGAAATAGAACTTTCCTATAAAACACTATGGCTATGGATTTATTTAGGCTATAACATTTCCATTAAATGGTCTAAGATAATAATTTATATTAATGAATATAAGGGATAAATCCTTTATTGCATTATTAATTAATGCAATATTACTCATGACACACCAAATATATCTTACTTTTCTGAACACATCTATCATCATAGTTTTCATCAATACATCTAAGTAAATGACTCATAATACTCATTAATAATAACATTAAAGTATAAGGACCAATAAAAATGTTCTTAGATAAGAACATTTAATGACACAAAGACATGTGGATTTCCTACTAGCGGGTCTTGTTCTCATAATATTCAAAATGGGTATTTCCAAGGGCGTACACCATGAGATGGTTACTCAAAGTCCTACGAGTCTCCACCCCTAATAGCCTATATCATTTGTGTCACTAAAATGATATTGTTTGGATATAGAACATATATTCCAGAATAATTTCATAGCAATTATGAGTTTTCATAAATAGCCGGATAATTCTCTAACCTTTTAGTGCAACAACTACTCTTAGGACATTATCAAATAGTATGTTATGCAGAAGAAAAATATTGATGTGATAAAGAGTTTATTAATATTCAAATCATGAAAATAAGTTTATCATAAAGTAAAAATAAGTTGGTTTTAGGGAACCAACTCTAACATAACCCTAGAAAGAAATATTAGTGTGTACCTCATTAGTAGGGAAAAAAATTTTCAAATACAAAAGTGAGAATTCAAAATTTATTGTAGTTGACACAAAATAATGTTTCTTAATTTACAGTGAAAATATTGAATTTTTTAAATTGAAAAGATTCTCTTACCTCCCCCAAAATGGATAGAAAATATTTCAAAATTATATGGTCTGTAAATATAGATATTTTTTTAAAAAATATATACCAACATAAAATTGAATAATCAGGAAAAGAAAATTTAATTACTCTCTACACCATATTTTTCAAAAAAAAAATTAGAATCCACATTTTGATGTTAAGTGGGAACCAATACAATTTCATGTGAAAATATTAACACGCATTCCAAGGTAAAATACCTAAGGGGTCAAGGTCTAAATGACCAACCTAAAATTAAATTAAAATACCAAACATATGAAAAATTTTGAGCATTAGGAAGGGACAAAATCAGATATAGGGGTAAAAACCCTTGGTTTCACTTCTACTAAGAAATCCCCCCTAAATCCATCACCTTCCACCAAGGATGTTTTCCACATGCCCAGTGAAATATAGAGCATTTATTCTAAGGAAATTATACTAAAATAACCAAACCACCAACACTATTGTCTAAGCCTTTACTAATTATTAAATCTAAATTCACCATTTATAATGAAACCTCTTCCACTGATTAAAAAAATGACCACCACTGGAGGGTTGGGAAGAGGCCATCAATTCTACCTTAGGGAACAAAAAAATGTCCTTTATATGAATGAATAAGAAGATTGACCTTTAAGGGGTATAATTCACACCTAAAATATACCATAGGAGAAAAAACCCTAGGTTCTTGGAAAATTATATCGCTAAATATATGGGGGGACCAAGTGAAATGAAATCCATAACACTACCAAATAAAGGAAATGGGTACTAATGAAAGGAGGAACCATACATTAGCAACTCATAAAGAACCAAAAAATTTAGAACATATAGAGGAACGAAAGGGTTCAATTCCATTGATGTCCTTGAAAAAGGAATACCTATCCTAAAAGGATATAACTACTAAAAATGAAGAGGAGGAAATTAATATAGGGATGGAGAGTAGAGGATGGGGTAGAGATAGGGTGAGTGTGAGAGAGAGATTTATAGAAAAAAAGTGAAATTCCTGGTTTGTATAGGGGTTTTCATTCTCTATCTAGTGGTGGAACTATTCTAGTTAATGAGGTTTTAGTATATTTCTAGGAGATAACCGATGGATGTTTAATCTCATATTTTATCTCTAGTTGAACTCCATTTACTCTAAAATTAATTGATGTTTAAAAATAATTAAACCAAATCACACCAAAACTGTTGACAATGGTATTGAAAACCGGACATTATAATTAGGATTTAATATTATTAGGATATTAAAAAAACCAATAGTTTAAGAGCATTACATTATCACCTTTATGAAATACAATTTAGAGGAGGATTTAATTTTGGAGTATCATATAAATTTTCTTGTAATGTTTTTAATTTCTATTGGACTTATTCAAAATTTAACTAGTTTATTTAATAGTAGTAATTTCTCCTCGCCACCATTTTCATAATTAAAATTATAATATTTAATAGTCCAAAGTGAAAAATATTGAGTTTAATAGGTATATAAAATTATTTACTAGAAACAATCCTAAATTTAGACATCCTAATGGGTGTTTTTTAGGTCATTCCCTAAGTTGAAATTGATTCACCTATATTTTTTACCCATATTTTTATGTGGGCATAACAATCTTATGAGGAACTCATTTAAAATCTCTCTCTAAAATTCCAGGCAATCCATTTTTTGGGTGTGATTACTAGAGTAAGTATTATGTATGACCCAATATTTTCTCTAAATAGGTTTTATTATAAAAATGGGTTCCTAAATCACTTAAAAAGGCATGCATGTAACACCCTGAGGTTTTAGAATATATTTATTTTTAATAAATTGAATGTGTTTGATATCATGTGATGCACAAAAACCCAAAATTAAGTGAATAATGATTTATTATAATATAAAATTAAATATGTTATTATATATTTAAATTAAATTAATAAAATAAATTACCATGTAAAAAGGTCCAACTTCAATGAAGGAAATACCATTAATTCTGAAGAAACTATTTTGAATTGTTTTATTGAATTGTGATTTTTTGATAAATTTTATAATTTTGAGGAATAAAATTTATTTATAATATTAATGTAATAATTAATAAATTAAATTAAATATATTAATGAAATGGTTAATTAATGACAATAAATAATAGTCTAGTAATTCGTTGTTAAATAGAAATATTTTATTTACAAACACTGTTTTATTTATACCTATTTTAATTTAAAAGAAAATTTATCTCATTTTGAGTATTAAAACTATGGAATAATATTGGTTATAAATCTACAAAAACTAATTATCATTCATATATTCATTATTAATTGGTTATAAATAAAGAAAAAATCATTTTATGGTAAAATGAGATAGTTTTCAAAAAACTATTTTTAAGCATGAAATGTATTTTTGTGTTAATAAATTAAATTTATCACTATTGATTAATGGTTTTAATGAAAATTTAAGATAGTATATTCAATAAAATAAAATAACATTAATTTAAAAGTTTTTACTAGACATGAAATTAGAATAAAAACTTTTCTTTTCTTGAAAATACATTTTTTTTCTAAAAACGATTTTTACACATTTTTTGTGCTGGTATTAGAATTAATTTATACAAAATTTAAAAATTGAATATTATAAAATTAATTACATATTTATAAAAAGAATTTAAATTTTTTATATGTTTAATTTCATTTTTGGTTATAAAAATTTGTTACCATGGTAAAAAGATTATCACCATAGTAAAGGTTAAAATGGGTTAACAGTGTCAAAATAAAGGGATATTGAATCAAGATAACACTAAAAATTATCATTATTTTCAATTTTGAGTTAATTTAAAACTCATTAATCTATATTTGAAAATTTTATTTATTTATCCAACTGGCCATAATATTGAATTTATTATAATTTTATGTTATTAATATTTACAAGGGTTTCACTTTCCTCGCTTATAAAAGAGAACCTCTTCTTCTCACTTCTAAACACCACTAGAGAAACTTATATCAACAAATATCTACCAAAATAGATTCCCAACACCCTAATATACATCGTAGAGGTTGTTTTATTCCAAAAATACCCACCTAAGAAGCCTTAAGGTGTTTTTCGTAGGTTATTATCCATGGAAGTGGTATATGTTCTTACTGACCTTTTTCAAGTTTATTCCTTATTAAACCAACTCAAAATATTATATAACCATATTAACATAATTTAAAAGGTATATTTACTATACTAAATTTCTTTATTCAAGTTTTAAAACCATTTTACATCCTCTTTCCATCCAAAATGAAGGTTTTTATCATGCGTACGTACGTACTACCATCTCCATTAACTGACATATTTCATTTTTCATCACAAATTATTAAGGATATTTATATAGATGAAGTTAATGAATATATATGATATTTAGAACATAAGTATAATGTTTTAACAAGAAATTTTTATTCAACTTATTTTTTTCTTCCATTAAAAATGAAAATATCACTTGTGTGTGCATATGAACTGCCATCTTCATGAAGTGATGTAATCCATTTTTCCTCAACACCTTAAATTAATGGTTATAAAAATTTATATAATTAATAAATGTGATATTTATATTATTGTTAAGATTATTTATATAATTAAACTATAACCAATGTTCCAGTATTAAAAATTATAAACCAAATAATATATGGAAAATAGAACCATCGACACCCAAATATTGATTTTAATAAATAATTCTTAATAAATGGGTGAGTGGAAATTATAAGGCAATGTTTAATGTCCAGATCTGGCTCGCCAACCGGTGGCTGGACCGGTCACCACATGACCTTAAGCACGTCTCCCCATACTCCAGAGGCTTGCGACTAGTAGCAAGGGTCTATGGTTAGTCAGTGGGGAGACTATACCCTCATATCAGAGTTCAATAATAGACAATGGAAATAAATAGAGGAAGAAGACTAATAAATAATAAATTAGTTATAGACATAATTTTATAAATATTGTACAAAACAAATTGCCAATTCTAATGTTATACAATTCATGCATGTTATGATGGTACAAATATGAAAGAGATAAATATTACATCATGCTTTACATATCAATGAAGAAATAAATCGATAATTAATCAAAGCCCCGAGTGAGATCTCCTCGAGCATTCCAACCTTCCGCTTAGTCCTCTGCTTCTATCTCCCAAGTATATGCTAACAACACAATCTTGCAACCAAATAGAATCTACTTAGGTAACCCAATACAATTGGAAGCCCGATTAGGGTGTGAGATATAAATATCTTTAGGCTGGGACCACCAATGTCTACCCCAAATCTAGACATTCAATAAAAAATTTAAACAGTGTGAGATCATGCAAAAATAAAGTAATCAGTACAATGTCACTAAATACCAAAGTACCTACTGCAGCCCTCAGCTGGTTTCTGAACCTGCTTCATACATTTTTCATGCATACACAATAATCTTCACACATTCACTTTCATTTATAAATTATTCAAAACTCGTTAAATTATATAATTCTTGAGATCCGTCCTAAGATGAAATCCCCCATATAAGTCACTCCCAATAGATGTCTCTAAAGACCATCTATGTAATAAAAGTAAGGTCCAAATCCAAGATTGTTTTTAGCCTTAGATAACTCATTATAAGTTATTAAATTTAATCTTTCATATACTATGTCTGATACCATCCATTAAAAATAGTGATTCGATCCTGGGTCCATCCACTAAATAGTGATTCACCCAATTCATTAACAAGTCTTAAACATTTCTCATTTTTAACTCACTGCTAATTATGTTATAAAAACTTTCATTAATCAGTTAATTTATTTCATGTATGGCCAATTTAACTCACATTATAATGTCAAATAATGGGTGTAGAACATCATGTCTAGTACCCTTGTGAGTATTTGGAGCATCATTCCTTGTCTCACAACCCATGGGTATTTGGATCATCAGTTCATTTCCCATAAAATACTATTCCCTTGCAAGTTGGGTGTAGAACTCTATGTCTAGAACCTCGTGAGTATTTAGAGCATCATACCATATCTCACAACCTATTTATTAGTCATGCATATATTTTTATCATGGGTGTAGAACACCGTGTCTAACACCCCAAACAATCCATTAATTAACTCATAAATTAATTAATGAAATTCATTAATTAATTCAACAACTAATAAATAACATAAATCTCTAGTCAAATAACTCAATAATTAATAATTAATTAACAATTAATTATTATTAGCCACAAGAAAGTCAACTGGATAATTAATTCAACATTTAATTATCCCATTTCCTTAACTGAAAACATGATAATTAATTCACCAATCAATTAACCTTATTCCTTTACTAATCCAATCGATTCATTAAAAATACCAAATCTATTAGTTAATGCAACAATTAACTAATTACATATTACCATTAATTAATCCATAAACTAATTATTCTACAAAACAAATCACATCCCATAATTAATTTTCTATAATTAATTATCTCATTCTGATTCAAACATTTCTTAATAAATCTCACCATTGAAAATATTAAATCAACTTCATGGTACATAACTTTAAGGATTAACAATTAATCAATTAAATTAACACATACCAATTAATTAATTCCACAATTAATTAATTTAAGCATACCCTTTAATCAATTCAATAATTTAATAACCATTCACGTTATTAACATGTAGTAATTAATCCATCATTAATTATCTCAATTATCCAAAACAAAATATTGCAATTAATACCCAAATAAATTATATCATTTAGCTAAAATGATATATTATAATTAATCATTTGATTAATTATTTATATTCAGTATCAAAGTGCATAATTAATTATGAAAATTAATTATCTTATCTTATCCCAAACAAAACATCATTTAATTATTTAATCGTATCAATTTAACAAATTCAGCAACACATGCTTAAAACCAACACATGGTCATGTCCTCATTTATATCACATGAGAAGAATCATTTAAAAACATCCAAAGTTGTGAATCAACACATCACATATCACATTAATAAATTTAATCAAACTTACCAAATTCAAATTTGAAAGGAATTCAATATAAATACTTCACTTCATAATTTAAATACCAGTAAAAGTACAGAAATCATTTTATTAATGCATTTATTAAAGTTGAGGACTTTAAAGGGGACCCTACCTCAGGGTGGAACCAATTCAATATTCAGTGGCACGATATAGGACGACAACTAATCTACAACTGATCCACAACCACACACACACGCCTTTATATATATAAATATATATATATACACAAACACATTTGCGCCCTATACATTGATCAAAACCCACTACAACATAACTTAGAATCACAAAAACGCAATGACAAGACTCAACACACCACAAATAAAGTACCAGGGACTCCTATAATTTTTCAGACTCTAAATTAGGTGGTGAAAAACACAGAGTGAAAAAGTATATCCTTCCCCAAAGCAATGGAGACTAGGAAAATTGATTCCATCTGCCTCACCCTTGGCAGAAGATGCTGGATTATGGACCATTGGGTCCTGAGTCAATATTCCCATACCCGAAATCAAAGAAACGCAACAATTAGATTAAAGTCGAACCTTAGGGTTTCGGTTGAGAAAACAAGGTGAGAGAGAGGATTAAAATGGCCGATGTGAATAATGGGTTATATGTTGACGGGCTCACATTGATGAGGTAGAAAATATTTGTGAAGTGTCTGGGAGGAATCTTCACATGCAAAGTGGAGTCCGTGAGAGGGGTGGTGCGCCTCTGGATACTTCTTAGAGGGGGGGTTACAAGCTGTTACCGCATGTCATCTAGTGGTTGTGTGCTACTAGGTCACACTGCAGGGAGGTCATTCATGTCGTAGGGGAAAAGATCCAGCCATGGAGGTAGAAGGGAGAAGTCCACGTGGAGAGGACTGCACACCTTCTGCATCGCACTTCACATTAGAGGACGATGAGAAACCATGTGGGGGGGGTTGCACCTCCCCTGTACAACGCCTCCCCCTCTTTAATCAAAAACATTCTAAAATACTAAATATATTAAAAAATAAAAACAATACTCATAATAATAAAATTAATGATAATTGTCATAATATTATTATTTTCCTTTCCATTTATATCATTAAAACCAAAACACCCCATTTAATTAAAAAAGTTATTTGATAAATTCCATAATTAAATTGTATAAAAAAAAATAAAACTCTCCTTTTGATTAAGTAAAACATACCCATTTAAATCCATATTAATTATTTAACTCATTATTAAACTTCATTTATTTTAAACCATAAATCCTAATTTAATTACAATTGTTAATAAACAATAATTACACTCATAAACCCATAATAATAATAATCTCATTATTATTATTATTATTCAAACCATATATAAAACTCAAAACCTCTATTTAATAAAAACGATTCTCCCTTAAATATGAAACTCTTCATTTAATTAAATATTTCTTTGAGATACCCAAAAGTCACATTAATTTCACATAAATGTTACAGCACATTAAACATGCAATATAAATGTTACACCCCATTAATCATGCACTTAAAATCATTTAACTTCTCAATAATTTTAGAAACCAAAATAATATTAATAATAAAAAAAATATTATTATTAACATATTATTCTATTTAAACACAAAGCTCCCATTTAATTTTATTTAATTAATGTAAATAAAATATAAAACAGGGTAAGCAACACGGGTTGGACTGAAACTATGCACAGCCCATGCATATCCATTAAAGTGGAATTTTCTGAATTTGATGCTCTCGAGACTCATTAAGACACCTGAAAAAATTATTGGGTAATTAAAAAAGTCAAAAAAATGAAACCTTGAGGTGTTCCAACACTCGGAATAAAGTTCTAGAGTTCGGTTTAAAATTCGACCTATCGATAAAAGTAAAAAAAATTGAAAACCTTTGTAATTTAAACCCTGTTAAAAAACAAAATAATGTACAATAAACCCACATTAAAAACTTATTGTATCCGAGAAGTCATCGAGAACTAAAACATACTCTAACCCACCATGTTTGGGAAGTTTTTTTTGAACAAATACGTTACATTTCCAAACTCCAAATTCACTAATAACCAAATCATAAGTGCAACCAGTTTATTCCTTAAAACCTGAGATGAAGATCACCAAAATGGTGATTACATCTGAGGACATTACAGGGACCTCATAAAAGAAAAATTTTGAATATCAATTGACTAATATAAACTAGTTGATCATGATTTCCTGGAAATAAATTACTGTCCCAAAACCCACACTAACTTTTAAACTAGTGATGTGCCTTTTAAAAATATTACATCACCAACTGCATGCACACTGAAGGCCTTACCTGACCTCCAGTGAAATTCCCAAGTTAATTCGTCAGATGGTTGTTTAAAAAAAATTTGTGCCCCAACATTAAATAAGGAGTAGCCAAAAGAATCCACACATCTTGTGTACAACCCAGATAACAACCAGTCATCAATCCCAATAACATTTAAAACTTTAGTGTCGTGTAAGTCCAATGCTATCTTAGTCTCTACATGATAAGGTCAAGATATGCGACATGATCGTATCATTTGGAATAACGCACTAAGAGAAAACCAAGGTTACTAAAAATATCAGTCGAACTACTAACGGACGACTCTATTCAAAAATATCGGCTTCACCTACTGACATGTTTACCAAAAATTATGTGACACTACCCACCTTGGGATTGACCATGATGTCAAAACAAAAGATCATCCACCCACTAGTGTTCTATTTCAGAATACCTTAAAGCATGTGTGTGATGTTCCTTGAACCATGATTACCACATCAAACATTGATCATAAAATTTGTAACTTAAACCTATTGGTGTTTCAAAATACATGAGTCCCAAAAACCCATCCTGAATAGTGGGACGAACTTACCTTAATTCCCAAAACATTATAAGGATTCTACCTACCACATGTAATCCCCTTACGAAACATAAACATCAGCCCTCTCTCTTGGTCACGTAAAACTGAAATCATGAGGTTCAAAAGCCCCTTTTTAATTTTAGCCATTTTAATTGATTCATTTCAACCTTTTAGCATTTAAATAAATTTAAACAAACCAACAAGTAATTTTTCAAAATAAGAAACATTGTTTTCAAAATAATACCCTATGGAAAAAAATGCATGCAATAACAAACATCCTATTTAAACATTTAACATTCAGTGGAATTTCATTTTTATCAGGAAATTTAGAATCTAAATTCATTTTACCAAAAAGTATATCTCCAAAGGTTCGTTTTATATAATACAGGTTCTTCAAAAAGAGACCCCACAATAGTTCATTACAATCAAAACTCAGTAGTTTTATATTCATAACCTTTTTTAAACATACTATGGTTATATGGTTCAGACACATGGATATCCATCTACCAGTAGATAGGGAGCCAATACACCTTACCGTTGACATTTGGATCCCATTTAAGATATCCAATTTTTATATTTAACTTTTATTATCCCTTTTTAATTGTTTGAATATGCTGGTTACCCTTTTTCCTAGTTATAAGGAACCCATACACCTTACAACTGAAAATTAGTGCTGTTTTAATTGCAACCAAATGAATTTATCCAAATAAACCAATCATTTTTCAGCAAGCTAACATGTCACTGAAAGTAGCTAACATAGATCAACATGCTGATATCACTAAAAAGCCAATAACATAGAACCATGGCACGTAAGCATTGAATATTATCACTCAAGAATGTTAATTATATAACTAAAATATGTTATCTAAAAAATATTTCTAAATAAGTACTAGACATGGAATATATTCAAGGAACGCAATCCATATTAACAGGAATCCTACTAATACAACTACATGATATAGAATATATGCATGGAATATTAATCTCTAAGTGCCTAATACGATGCATGTATTGAAAATTCCTTCCCATATCATGCCAAGGAAAGTTTTACAAAATTTTCATAATCAATAAGCAGCAGAAAATACACCAGTCACTCAAATTGAAATCATATCAACTGTAACAGCAAACAACATGAACAAAAATCCAAACCCTATCCACTTAGTCATTTCCCGTACATGGGGTGATCAGTCACAAGCATGGATATTAATCCAAGAGCTGAAAAATTCCTAGTCTCCTATCTATTAACCCCAAAACATTAAGGCAAAGGAAAAGAAGCCTTTGATAACACTTTGTAATGTCCCGACCTGGATCACCCCTGAATCGTTGGCCAGACCAATTTCAACATGACCTCAAGCGCGTCTCCCCATACACTAGAGGCTACTGAATAGCAACTAGGGTCTATAGTTAGTCATTGGGGAGACTATACACTCATGTCATAGTTCAATAATAGATGATGGAAATAAATGTCAGAAGAAAACTAATAAATGATAAATTAGCGAAAGATATAATTTTATAAATCTTGTACAAAACAAATGGCCAACGCCAATGTTATATAGTGCATTCATGTTATGATGGTACAACTATAAAAGAAATAAACACTACATCATGCTTTACATATAGATAAAGAAATAAATAAAAAATGACTCAAAGCCTTGAGGGAGATCTCCTCAAGCATCTTGAGCTTATACTTGTTCCTCTGCTCTTATCTCCCAATTATATGCAAACAGCACAATCCTACAACCAAATAGAATCTACTCGGGTACCCCAGTGCAATTGGTGGCCTGAGTAGGGTGTGAGATATAAATCTCAGTAGGCCTGGACCACTAGTGTATACCCCAAATCCAGAAATTCAACAAATAATTTAAATAGTGTGAGATCATGCATAAATAAAGTAAGAAGTACAATGTAACTAAATTCCAAAGTACCTGCTCCATCCCTCAACTCGTGTCTGAACCTACATCATACATTTTTCATGCAGACACAACAGTCTTCACACATTCATTTTCATTTATAAATTTTTTAAACCTCATTAAATTATATAATTCTCGAGATCTGGCCTAAGCTTACATCCCCCGTGTAAGTCACTCACAACATATTTCTCTATAGAATATATAAGTAATCAAAGTAAGGTCCAAATCCAAACTTGTGCTTCGCCATGGATAACGCATCCTAAGATATTAAATTAAATATTTCATATACTATGTCTCATACCATCCACTAAATATAGTGATTCACTTTAGGGTTCATCCACTAAATAGTGATTCACCTAATTAATTAACTAGTCTTAACCCTTTATCATATTCATCTCACTAAACATTATGTTACAACACCTTTCATTAATAATTCATTTCATTTCATTAATGGCCAATTGGAATCACAGTCCAATGTCAAATAATGGGTTTAGAACATCATGTCTATCACCCTCATGTGTATTTAGAGTGTTAGTCCTTGTCTCATAACCCAAGGGTATTTGGAGCATCAGTCTCTGTCCCATAAAAGAATATCCCCTCAAAATATGGGTGTAGAACGCCATGTCTATCACCCCGTGTGAATTTGGAGCATCAATACCTATATCACAACCCATTTATCAGTCATGCATATATCTTTATCATTGGTGTAGAACGTCATGTCTAACACCACAAAATCATCCATTAATTAACTCATAAATTAATTAATCAAATCTGTCAATTAATTAAACAACTAATTAAAAACATAAATATATTATCAAATAACTCAACAATCAATTAACCATTCGACATATAAATGGTTAATAATTAATTAATAATTAATTATTCTCATCTATAATCAAGTCAACTAGATAATTAATTCAACATTTAATTATCCCAATTCCTTAATTGAAAACATGACAATTAATTCACCAATAAATTTTCTTTATTCCTTTACTAATAAAATTGATTAGTTAAAAATACCAAATCAATTAGTTAAAAATTCCAAATCAATTAGTAAAAGTAACAATAAACTAATTACACATTACCATTAATTAATCCATCAATTAATTAATCTACAAAAAAAATCACATCCCATAATTAATTTTCCTGAATTAATTATCTCATTTTGATTCCAACATTTATTAATAAAACCCACCATTAAAAATCTTAAATAAACATCATGGTACATAACTTTGAGAATTAAAAATTCGTTAATTAAATTAATGCATTCTAATTAACTAATTCAATAATTAATTAATTTTATCATACTCTTCAATCAATTCAATAATTTAATAAACTTTGACATCATTAACATGTTCTAATTAATCCAATATTAATTATCTCGATTATCCAAAAAAACATATCGCAAATAATCTTCAAATAAATTATCTCATGCATCTAAAATGATATATTATAATTAATCCCTTTATTAATTATTTATATCCAGTCTCAAAGAACATAATTAATATACAAAATTAATTATCTAATCTTAACCAAAACAAAACAATATTTAATTATTTAATTGTATCACTATAACCAGTTTAGAAATATACTCTTAGAACCAACACATGGCCAAGTCCTAATTTATATCATATGGGTAGCATCATTTAATAACATCCAAATTCGTGCATCAACACATCACATTTCTAATTTAGCAATTTAATCAAACTTACCAAATTCAAATTTGAAAGGTATTCAATATAAATACTTTTCTGTATAATTTAAATACCAAAAAAAGTGTAGAAATCATTTTATTAATGCATTTATTAAAGTTTAGGACTTAAAATGGGACCCTAACTTAGGGTGAAACCAATTCAACATTCAGCGGCTAGACATATGAAGGCAACCAATCTATTACAGATATGCAACTGCATGCACTAGCCTTTCTGTATATAAATATATACACACACACACACACAAACACATGTGTGCACCCTATACATTGATCAAAACACACTGTAACATAACTTAGAATCCCAAAAATGCAACTAAAAGACTCAACACACCTCAAATAAAGGATTAGGGACTCGAATAATTTTTCAGACTCTAAATTAGATGGTGAAAAACAAATTGAAAAAAAGTATATCATTACTAGAAGAAATGGATATAAGGAAAATAAAGTCCAATAACCTCACCCTTAGTAGAGGATGCAAGATTATAGACCATTGGGTCCTGAGTCAACATTTGCATACCCCTAAAACAGAGGAATGCAATAATCATATTAAACATGAACCTTAGGGTTTCAAGTGAGAAAACAAGGTGAGAGAGAGGAGTTAAATGGATGATGCGAATAACGAGTTATATGCAGACATACTCACATTTACAAGGTAGAAAATATTCATTAAGAGTATGGGAGGAATCGTTTCAAGCAAAGTGGAGTCCGGGAGAGGGGGTGGTGTGCCTCTTGGTACTGCCCGGAGGGGGGGTCGAAGGGAGGTCGTTCGCACCGTAGAGTAAAATCTCTGGCCATTGAGATATAACGGAGAAGTCCACACAAGGAGTCCTTCACACCTGTTGTGTCATGCCTCATGTGAGAGGATGAGGAGAAACCAGGTGGGGGGGTCGCGCCTCCCTTATACAGCACCTCCCCTACTTTAATAAAAAAAATATACTAAATATATTAAAAGATAAAAATAATAATATTATTAATATTATTAATGATAATTATCATAATATTATTATTATCCTTTCCATTTATATCATTAAATCCAAAACACCCCATTTAATTAAAACAATTCTTTGATAAATTCCATAATTAAATTGTATAAAAATACAATAAAATTATTTTTTTTGATTAAGTCCAAACTCCCCATTTAAATCTACATTAATTCTTTAATCCTTATTAACCTTAATTTATTTTAAACCATAACTCCAAATTTTATTAACATTACTAATAAATAACAGTAACACTCATAAACCTATAATAATAACAATCTCATTACTATTATTATTCAAACATTGGATAAAACCCAAAACCTGGATTTAATAAAAACGCTTTTTCATTAAATCTGAAACACCTCATTTAATTAATTGTTTCATTGAGATACCCAAAATCCAAATTAATTTCACATAAATGTTACACCTCATTAGTCATGCAATATAAATGTTACACCCCATTAATCATGAAATTAAAATCTTTTGACATCCAAATAATTTAACACACCAAAATAATAATATAAAAAACATTTTTATTACTATTAGCACATTATTATATTCTTCATGGGTTAGACCGCAACTGTGCGCAGTCTGTGCAGATCCATTGAAGTAGAATTTTCAAAATTCAATGCTCCCGAGAGTAATTGGGAAACCCACAAAAATTATTAGGTAATTACACAAGTACAAAAACCACACTTTTATGTGTTACAATATTCAGAATAAAGTTCCGAATCTTGTTTTAAAAATTGACCCATCGATAAATGGAAGAAAATTGAAAAGCTTGGTAATTTAAACACAGTTTAAAAACACAGGACTTTAAAGAATGATATATAGTAATATAATTATTAATAGAGTTCTTTCATATATGTATAGTAAGTCTAAATTTATTATACATAAGATTAGAGCACATACTAATAAAGTTGGAACTTGAGGTAATGGTTTATGTTATAATCACTTTAATCAAGATTATTTATGTTTCAATTTCCATTATATAAAATTATATGTTATTTTTTCATAAAATACATATTTTTTCTTCTTGTGTGGTTATTCCAAATTTTCTGAAATATTATTTTCATTTCTCCCCTCTCTAGTACTCAAAAATTCCAAAAAAAAATTAATAAAAAACAACCTTATTTATCATTTTGGGTCAGAAATATTTTTATTAAATGTTTCTATTCATTAAAATGTTTTGGTAATATCATTTTTATACTCTAATTATTTTTTGAATTAATTATAAAATAAATTTTACTTTTTTAAGGGTTAAAAATTGAATCTTTTCAAAAAAAATTTATATGACTCACTATTTAATTTTTAGAAAAGTGTAAAAATAATGTTTTTCATAAATTTACACAAAATTAATAGATTTTAAATTTTAAATTTATTTTACACATAATTTAAAATTTTCCATAAATTTTCCAAGAAATTCATATTCTAATGGATGTTAGAATTATTATTCTTTAAAGGTTACTAAAAGAAAATTTTATTTTCTAATGTTTTTCAAAGAATATTTCTAATTATTTAATAAAAAATTTCTACATATATTTAAGAATAATTCCATGATTTATATTCTTCAATTGGGATATGATATTGTGATACTATCCACTAGATTTTTGTGCATGACTTATGATGTTTTGGTTTTAACGATGTTTTATTCAACTTATTTCTTTCTCACAAGTTAATTAACAGATGAAGGAATGATGAATGCACTAATATTCTTATGCAATATATAAAAATAATTTTTCATGTGATGAGTGGGTTTTTATTCCCCTCAAATGTATTGGGTAATATTTTATATCTCGAGAGCTCAAAAAGTTTACAAAAGTTTTTTTCCTATGACTAAGGGTACATGGGATGTTGTCCCAAACCCAAGAGGGTACACAGGTGATTAGGCCAACCCCAAGAGTGTAGAAAATGATTATCCTAATCCTAAGAGGGTTTATAGGTAGTTTTACCGATCCCAATAAGGTATATGGGTAGTTATCCTAAATCAAAAATGAGATGAATATCATTGTGAGTGGCCTTGAAATATGATTTTTATGTTTGTGGGAATGGGGAGTTAACCCAATACACAATGGGAATATATCTAATATGATAGTCTGAGAAGTGATCAGTGACTAAGGAAATGATTTTTTATAATTATTTTTATGAAACACTATTATTAAAAAAACCTATGTCTTAGGATTATGGTATGATCTCATGGATCATGATTGATTATTGACAATTCTCCACTGTTATGACTCATGTCTATTTATAAGGACCCATCCTTAAACATTACATAATCTTGAGTTAAATCAAGAATTCACGTTGAGGATCTTTTCAAGTTTAGAGTTTTAGATAATTCTTCCATAACTATTACATATCAACTTGAATATTACATGTAGAGACTACTACTCAGTACCCATTATTTCATAAAATAAAAACTCATAAAAAGAAACATGTCTAGTTCCATGTTTTAGAAAGCATGACTTTTTCTTGATCTCATCCTCGACCATTATTCATCTTTAAGTCCTGTGGAAAAATTTCAAAAACTTGGGATGAGCATAAAAATATTTTTAAGGTTTGTAAAATAAGTAAATAAAACATTAGCCCATCAATAAATACAAATCAATGAAACCATACTTCTCAATCATAACATACCCCATGAAATCATAAGATTTATGAATAACACATAGAAATCATAAATCATAAAGATAACTTATGGCATACATAACATACTTACATTGTAGCTATCATAGATACATATGGAGTTATGTAGTAATACTCATCATAGTATATTCCTTAAATATCTTAGAATAAACATTAACTTTTACCTATGTCATGTTACCCAATGCATTGGAGAGATATCTCGGGCTCACCCACCCTAGGTTTATCACAGAACTACCCATATACGTAAACAATCCCAATAACCATAACATATTCATAACACATAAAACAAGAATAAAGAAAATATAACATTTCTGCATTGTAGTCACAGTATATCATTTCAAGATATTAACATAATCAATGCTTCATCAAACCATTTTCAAAACCATTTAAAAGATTTAATAAAGATATTTTGGAATCAAAGTGTCTCATAACACTTTGAAGCTTTTAAAGGAATTAAAATTTTAAAACATTAATGTCCATATAAATAAATCCTTAAAACCATTTTTTAATCGTAGACATTAATTAGAAGTATTTAGAATAATAAATCTATAAAACATTTAAAACAATATTTTAGTTAAAGAGTTCCTAACAAAATTTGAGATTCTTGAATACAAATAATTGAGAAATAACATTAATCAAAGCTTATAATATCATAATAATATAGGGATTCATGATATAATATTTCAAAGGGTAGTATATACACCATATAAAAGTGAATTGGTGTATAACAATAAATAAGTTTCAATGGAATGTAAATTGAGACAAAGTCCCTTAAAAAGATCGTATCCTTAGATTAAGGAAAAATTAATGACATAATTATGTGTGAAAAATAATAATACACCAAATATAAGTGGATATAAAGTGTAATATAATCAGAGTTCATTCACAAAAATTAATAGCATGACATAATTAGGATGTATAATTTTAACCCAAATAATTGAAATCGGGTTAAGGAGTTCTCTTACAGAAATTCAATAGCCTAACGGTGTCGCTTTAAAAATAAAAAAAAATAAGTTAATGAGAGAAAAAAGGGTATCTCGTCACATGGAGATAAAATTTATAACAATAATAATATATAAGAACATATCCCAATATAAGAATATGTAAATTAAAAGACATGAAAAAAATAAGTCTTTGACTAAAAGAGGGTGGTGAAAGGTTCCCTTACCGATTTGGTACCTTGTGAGGCATACACCCCATGAAATAAGGATCATACAATGAATATGTAATTACCCATAAATTGAATTATATTACACAATTAATAAAATCATTGGCAGTACATACACCACACAAAAGAAAATAGTGGAAAATATAGGATGAGTCTCATGGGAATAAAAAATTGTGATGAAACCCCCTTACCACATTGTAATTAATCAAGTCGTATGACCAAAAGTTAATAACCACCAAATTAATCACAAAATACCATGAATATAAATAAAATCATTATAATATATATCAAGTGGAAGTTCACAATACACCACATGCAATAAATAAGTGTCGAACAATGGAAATCTCACGGAATTAAAAGTGAGATAAGAAACCCCTTACCACGTTGTAATCAATTGAGTCATATGAACAAAAGTTAATAACCACAAAATTAATCCTAGAGTACCATGAATATAAATATAATAATGATAATATATATCTAATGTTAGTGTACAATATACCACATGCAATAAATAAGTGTCGAACAATGGAAATCTCACAGAATTAAAAGTGAGATAAGAAACCCAATACCACAAGACCGACTTGTCTTGTATGTTCCTTGTTTTTCTTGATTAATAAACATAAGTTAATTTATACTTTCTTAATAACCTTTTTAAAATTTATTATTATTTTTATATCAATTATTACCTTGCTATAATAATTACTTAATTATTTGAGTTCATGTCAGACATTTTTTCGATGTTTGGAACTTGAGTCAAAAATGAACTTGTTATAATTACAAATTGTCCATGTGGTCAAAATTATATTATCACCAGAATCATATTAATTATTTAAATATAATATATATCATATGTATCTAGTATATATATGTATTTATAATATTATATAACATTTGGAGGTAAGGAATGAAATGCACCATTCATAGAGACGGTAAGTCATATGTACGCATGAACGCAACATTCATTTTTTACATTTTTAAAAGGAATGGAAAATGAATGATAAATAGGTATATTATAATTCCAATATAATATCATATTATATATATTTTAAATAATTTTATTAATTATATCCTTTATACATTCAATGTATGTTATGAACGAATCATAACTCCTTGAGGGGTTGTATTCTGCACTTCATCAAATTAAATTATCGTGTTTACACATATTGAAAAGCATAATGACATATTTGTAAATAAGAATTATAGAATCATAGAAAAAAATAAAAATAATATATATCATATATAAATATATTTACATCCTAATGGACACCATGATAGGTGTTTGGAGTTATTTGAACAATCATCATTTCATGAGGCAATAGTTCATCGTCCACAGAAACAGTATGTTTTTATCCATTAGATGGAGGTTTGTCGAAGTTTAGTTAGAATACTAATCATAAAAACAACCTATTATATTTAGTATACTATTGTTCTTATAAAATAAAGTAATAAAAAGAGTTATTGGGTTGGATAAGTAAAATAAAAGAAGAGAACTTAAGAGAAGATGATACCTTTAAATTGGGTATGTCCCTTTGGTTTGAACCAAAAGGTTTACTTAAAGTGACTTATGCCTAAGGTAAGGCTTATAGAAGAAATAGAGGGATTTAGGGAGATTAATTGGTGAGATTTTGGATGATCCAAGGGGCTTTAGAGTTTTGAGTAATTGGTTTGAGGTGAGAGCATTTTATACGGGAGAGGAGGGGCTCTTTAGGAAAGTTTGAAAATATTATTTTATTATATAATGATTTTCAGTTTCTGAAGGTCCAAAACTCATTAAATTCAAATAGAAGATTACTCTTGTTCAAAATTAAATTATCCAATAAAAATTTTACAGGTTTTGGATATTTTTTTAATTTTTATAACCTTATTTATTTAAATCATTCATTAATGAGGTAAACACTGCATCATTATTGTGTCACAAATAATTTTATTTATTTGATTTCTAAAAATTATAAAAAAAATACCATGATATAGGAAATATTTTTAGATTTAAAATTAATATTTATAGTCCAACAGATAACTTATACAAACCTATTTAAAAATTGATTTAATAAAAGATATATGTTTAAGTCATTTTTTTCTTTACTTTAAATTAATTAACATAAAGTGTCATTATCACTCTTATGTGACCCCATGGGGTCCCAAAATTGACCCAAAGATTCCAATATTCATATATCTATCAACCAATAGGATTAGGAAACATGTTATGGTAATTTAATATTATTATAAAAATATTTTTTAACCCATTTTATCAAATTTACTCTTTAACCATGGTAAATAAAATATTTTCCGAAGTAAATATTCATAATGTATAAAAATAAAAGTTAACTATTTACAAAATTTGGACCAACTGATTCCAAATTTTTAATAAATTTTTCCAAATTCAAAACACAGAAGTCTCAGAAATAAATTTAAAATTAATTCTCGCTGTCAAAACAAAAAAGCAAGTTTTTAAGAAATAAAAACTATCAAAAGATTGACACTAGTTTATGTCCAATTTCAAAATGGAATTACATTAAATGACCAAAATTGGATTAAATTATATAAACATAATCTAATTACACTTTATAACCAATTAAAATTATAATCTAACCATATAAATAAAATTGACTAACAGGCAATTTTGAATTAAATTACAGTATTTTTTCACTATTCAAAAAAAATGAACATTATCAGAAAAATACTAAAATTTTATCAAAATTAAATTTTGATTTCTTGATTATAAACAAGAATATTATTTTGTGAAATAGAATATATAAAAGTGACAAAAACTTGATTTAAAAATGGTTCGTCATCAAAAGTCTATAAAATGACCTTTTAAAGTTTATTAGAGTATTTATGCTTAAAATCATATTATTTTTTATTTTAAGCCTTTAAAATTTATTTTGTAAATGTAAAAACATTTAAGAAAAATATTTAATCATAATGTGGATAGTTTTGTTCATTCCTGCCAATACACCGGCTATGCGTTAACTACCATTTAAAATAATAATAATATATTAATACTTTTCAGTATAACTCAAAGTTGGGAATAATGTATGTTTTCAAAGAAACATTCTGGTGCGTATTAGGTATGCCATCGAACATAGAATTATATTTAAAGTAAAATAAATATTTAATTCAAATTTTTTAATAAATATGAAGTTGTTATATTCTTTTTTTACCTCGGATGTTACATCCTTCCCCCCTTTTGGAAATTGCGTCCTTGCAATTTTAAAATTAGGCTTGGAAGCTTCGTTGAAAGTACCACATCGAAAAAATAGTCAATAAAAATATCAATTTAAAAGAAATAAAGAGAAATACAATGTCACCTGAGATATCTTGTAAAACTCTGAGCTTCCACTGTATGTTTCTCTTTAAATAATACAGTAGTGTGCGATGTACGCAACACTGAGTTCAAGCGCACCACTACCTATGAAACTAGCTGTTTAAAAAGTGGTTATGAATAGTAATAACCACATTTTGATTCTTATATATATCCCATATAATTTTAACATTCATATTTTGTGTTTCTTAGACATAATATAAGGAAAAATTAAATTTTTTTAGATAAAAGAATCATTTTTCAAAAAATGCATTTTTACCGCCTTTTAATTGTTAACCCTTTCTAAATACAATATTTGACACTCTTATATATTTAATTTGATAAAATAAACTTCTTAATTAGAATCAGGACATAAAAATTTAGTTTTGATAAATTTTTGGTGTTTTTCTGATAATTTTCATATTTGGGTGAATGGTGAAAAATACTAAATATTAATTGAAAACCACTTTTTTATTCAAAATAATTTATAGTGTTAAATTATAAATTTTAATGGTTTGGATGTATAATTATATTATATTTTTAACATTTAATCCAATTTTGTGCATTGGAATTAATTTCACTTTTAAATTATACATAAACAAGTGTCAATCTTTTGATAGTTATTGTTTCTTAAAAACACGCTATTTATTTTGACAACATGAAGTAATTTTAAATTAATTAATGCAAATTATATGTTTTTAATTTGGTAAAATAAACATCATTTTTTAATTAGTAAATATCAAATATAGATTAGGCTGAATTTTTGGTATTTTTCTGAAAAACTTCAATTTTTGATGAATAGTAAAACCACTTGGTAGTAGTTAAAAAACTGACTTTTTCATTTAAATGAAATTTTAACGCCTCTGTGAGTTGAATTTTAAAAATCTGACATATATGGTTGTTATTAGTATGTAAAATTTGGTTCAATAAGATGAAAATAATTTTTGGTGAATAGTAACTTTTGACTTTTATTTACCACGGTTAATGGTAAATAGGGTGATTCAAGGTAAAAAGAATATTATAATAATACAAAATAAACTTAACACTTGTCTTAACAATATTGTATGAGTCATGGCTGACCATGGACATCCTTTGGTCCATTTTGGGACCTCATGGATCCACTTAAGAGTGATAATGACACTTTATTTTAATTAACTTAAAGACAAAAATGACTTTAACAAATATCTTTTAGTATATAAAATTTTACATGGGATTATATAAGTCATATTTACAGCTATAAATATTCAGTGGAAAGATAAAAATATTTCATAAATTGTGGTATTTTTTATAAATTTTAGACATCAAATAAATTAAATTTTTTATGACACAATAATGATGCAGTATTCACCTCATTAATAAATGATTTAAATAAATAAGATTATTAATATTAAAACAATATCCAAAACTAGTCCAATTCTTATGGGATGATTTTATTTCTAACATGAGTCATATTATCTTTGACTTTAATGAGTTATGGGCCTTTTCAAACCTAAGATAATTATATAATCCAATAACATTTTCAAACTTTCCTAAAGAGCCCCTCCTCTCCCTTATAAAAGGACACCGCTTCTAAACCATTCCTCACACCTCTCAAGCCCCTTGGATCATCCAAAACATACCCAAATAATCTCTAAAGATCACTCTATTATACCTAGAAGCCTTACCTTAAGCAGAAATCACTTCAAAAAGTCCTTTTGGTTCAAACCAAAGGGAGTTAACCAAATGAAAGGCAATGTTTTCTCTTAACTTATTTCTTTTATTTTACATCTCCAAACCCTAAAATCTTTATATTCATTTCTTTTATAAAAAAAATAGTATCCTCAATATAATATGATGTTTTTATGAGAAGGATTCAAACTTCACTTACACATACCTCCATCTAATGGGTATAGAATGCACTGTTTCTCTAGATGGAAACTAACACCTCACAAAATGATGATTGTTCAATTATCTCCTACCGCCTCTCATGGTGGCCGTTAAGATGACACTATATTTATATATCATATACTTTATGTTTATATTTTCTTTATTCTCTTTTATTTTCTATTTATATCATACATTTAAGGTTTCCATTATGGGTAAACGTGATAATTTCATTAGAGGAAGTGCGGACTACCGCCCCCTCAAAGTGATATGACTCGTTAATGCATTATGTTGGACGTATAAAGGATGGAATTAATTATATTATATATGATATTATTATTTAATTATAATATACCTATGTGTCATTAAGTTTTAATTCCATAAAAATACAAAATAGAAATGAAAGTAGCATTCATGTGTACGTACAACTTACCGTCTCCATGAACGGTGCATTTCATTTATTATCTCCAAATGTTATGTATTGATATAAATACATATATATAATGAATATATAAGATATATATGATATATAATTCATTAATTTAATTCTACATATAAATTAATTTTGACCGCATGGACAATATGTAATTATAATAAGTTTACTTTTGACTCGAGTACCAAATATCGACAAAACGACCATTATTAACTTAAATGATTTCGTAATGTTTATAACATACTAATATGTGATATAAAACGAATAATAAATTTGAAAAAGGTTCATAACAAAGTATAAATTAATTTTATTTTATTATTCATGAGTTTAAATAACTAACGGGTCAAGTCGGACACGAGGTAAGGGTTAATTTCACAATCTCTTTATTATCTGAGGTTACTTTTACATAAGTATCTACTCGGAACTCTTTATCATCCACATACATGTTTCTTAAAAGTGTATTTCAAAAAAAAATTACTATTTACTAGACTATGGGTTTAAGTCATTTATACCCTTGTTTGAATTTTAATAAAATAGTTTGAACAGAATCTTTCTGTCATTTTCCAAACAAGGTACTTTATGAACATTTTGACAAAACTAAGGTAAGAATTATTTTTTTCACTTATGCGGTGGGTGCGGCTATTTTCCACCGTTATAAAATCGTCGAATCTTCCCTTACAATATTATAATAATATTTTCAAAATAAACATTTTCTTCTATAATTATGTTACTTTTAAAAGATTTCAAAAAAGAAAGAGATATTTCTCTCAAGTAGTTTTGATTTCATCTATGTCAACATCCTTTGATGGATTTTACACTTGTTTGAAAGTTGATTTGTTATAATACAATTTTCCATATTGTATTGATTGAGTTGTGATATGTTTGAATGTGGAAGTGTTATTTTCATACCTTTCATGGTTTATGGTTAAGGTATTGACACTTCGTAAGTTAGTTTTAATACGAATATTTATGTTATGTTTCAAACTTTTCATATGAGGGATGTATTAGACTTAGTAAGTGACGGGTGGAGCCTGCTATAGCTCCTCGATTCATCGGTAGGTCTCACAATAAAATTAGATGTTGAATCGGTCGAGGCCTTTCCCAATTTGATATATGGTTTTGGCTGAGGCCTAAATCATTTTTAGACATCTTGGCTGAGGCCTTGACAAGATGTTTCAGAATGTCCGATATTATACATTCCCTCATTTTGAAATAATATTGATGGTTCATTTGGTTATTCGACTACTAAAATACCCTTGACTATGTTTTATTATGTCATTATTTACTTAGATCATATTTCTTCCATAAAGTGTTCATGTTTATTATTTGTAAAGGCATGGGTTTTCAATTATTTACCATGCCTAATGTTTATGTTATCTTCCATTGTATTTCTTACCCTTACTGAGTGTTTGAGCTCACCCCTTTCTTATGTTTCATTTTCCTAGGATATGAAGAAGTTAGTTATGAGTGACTTTCATGCATAATCTAGGAGGCTTGGATGTTTCCAATTAAATAAATTAGTGTTGTATTTCTTTTCAAGTTGTAATGTTGAACTTATGTATGTATCTTGTTTCCAAGTCTATTAAACTGATCGGTCTTTCAGGATTTGATCCCTTGTGATCTTTTCAATATTATGTAATAATGCACCGACTCTGGGTAACTAGGGTCGAGGCATTACATTTGGTATCAGAGGAAGTCTAGTACAAACCTTGGAAACTAGATTTAGATAAAATATGATTAGATCGCATTACCCTAAGATAGAATTTGAGGATTGGTATAGAAGAACTTCCTAGAATTTTGGTATTGTAGAGATTTTTTGTATTTTCAAAGAAATACATCCATGTCTAGATACGAGCAGGTAGAGGCGGCTCTGGCAAAGATGTTCATAGGAGTGAAAACTCTGACAAGGAGTTTTGGTCTTGACCCAGGGTATCCTGGTACATGGCAACAGGACTTACTTCACTCTTGGGTATGACACTCCCAGGGGATATGCTTAGGATAATTAACATTTTCTTTACAAACCATTGTGAAGGATTTATGAGTATATACCTCCTCAAAGATAATTTTTTTTTATAATTATGGATTATATGCATAAACTTTTCAATTTATGTTAAGTGTTTTACATGTTTGGAATTATGTATTTCAATTCATAAACTAATATAGTGTATGCCATTGTTTAGAAATGGCACCTAGTAGAAGGAATAGAAACTGTATCAATGCATGTAATCTATATAGGTATTTCCCTCATACTCAAGATAATTATAGTGGGGGTGGTAAAGAAACTGGTGCTGATCATCTTGTCACCATATTGGGACAACTCACTCAGGTTATGAATAATAACCTTACCCATATCGTGTACCCTGATCCACAACATAGAGGATTAATGTTAGACCGATTCATGAGGAAACAACCACCAACATTTAAAGGGATAACAAATCCACTTGTATCTGAGCAATGGATAAGTTCCTTAGAGAAAATATTTCATGCTTTGGGGAGTACTGACAGGGAAAAAGTTGTCATGGAAGTTTATCCCCTCACAGGAGATGCAGATCAACGGTGGTCATTAATTCAAAACACAAAGGAGGATGAATAAGTATCATGTTTGGAATAGAGGGAGATTAAAGATATTTACATAGAAAAATACTTTCCCCTTGACCATTGAGTGGTTATGGAAAGGTATTTTCTAAGTCTGAGGAAAAAACAGGATGAGAATGTCACAAAGTATGAAGCTAACTTTACAAGGTTATTAAGGAATGATGCAGATTATATAAGTAACCTAAGGAGTAAGATTCATCGATTCTTTGATGGGTTAAAACCATTTCTCTGTCGATCATTAGTCTCACAATCCTTCTCATCATATAAAGAAATTGTTTCATGTGCAATCAAGACAGAAAAAGGAATTCTATTAAAGAAAATAAAGAGAAGAAGAGATCTGCTGAACACTCTAGGAAAGGAAATAATGAAACAGGGAAGAAGGGAAGAGTTGAGTTTCCACCCTGTGATAATTGTGGATGGAAGCACCCTGGCACCTGTCTAGAAGGAAAAGGAGTATATTACAAATGTGGACAGAAAGGACATGTTGTTGGGGAATGTAAGGGAAAGAAAGAGGTTGTAAATTTTTAATGCTACAATTGTATAGAAATGGGTCATTATGCAAATGAATGTTCTAAGATCCAATAAAACTTACCTCATAAAAGACCAAGGGATAAAGGCCAAGATTATGTTGTTACTATAGTTGAAGTGGAATAATTAATGTATTTCTGTTTTTGGATTCAAGAATTATTTTCTGGTCGTAAGAAGAATTTAATATATATAAGGATTGTACCATAGTACTTTTTGTTTTCATTAAGATTTTAATATGATGAAGGTAATCATATTTTTAGTATGTGATGATAAGAGAAACTTTAGGTTATTTGGGGAATCTGATGTTACAATTGATTTTGGAATTTAGAGACCTTTTAGATAGAATTTGGACCAAAGTATTTTGGATAGCTATAAAGGTTGGAATGGATTAATTTTAACTTTGGATAGTATTTATTAAGATTATTTTTGGAATATTATAATACTACAGTTTTGGAAAAAGGACAACCGGAAGGTCGGGTGACAACCCGTCGCGCCTGACAAAGCTGTGGGAATCGAACCCACAACCAAAGTGCGGCAAGGCTTTATGACCTACCACTAGCCTACAGGAAGTCCCTGGTTATTATAAATTAGTTTTATTCATGGTATATGTATGGAACCTTATATGATTATGATAAATATAATATTTTTGAGTTCTATTATCTTTTGGAGTGAAAGAAACGTTTGTGGTAGAAATTAGTTAAAGTATGTAACTCTACTTTTCAAGTATATTTCTATCTCTCTCTTATTCTATGATGAAATTAATTCTTAAACATTAAGTAAGGGATCTTAAAACCAAAAAAAAATTATCCTAATACCTTATGTTTTGTCAAACTGATGATATTTTAAATCATCGCAGATTGATGGATTTAAGGCCCTCAATTTTACACATTTTTGTAACTGATGACCTCAATCACTCCCTATAAATATTTATTTTTTTCCTCTAATTATGTGTCTCTAATTTCCACCAATTTTCTTCTAATCGAGATCATAATTTGGTGGTGACTTTTTCATTTCCCTTTCCCTCTTATTAAAGCTAAATATTATTAACCCTGTTTCCAATGTGGGTTTTCCACAAAAGAATTTTCTATTTTTAACCTTGTATTTTTGAATAAAAATTTCAATTTGTGAGGACTCAATTTATTTAATGAGGGAAGAATGTAACACCCTGATCTTGCATAGTACGTTTCTCTTTAAATAATGCAATAGCGTGCGATGTACGCAACACCGAGTTCAAGTGCATTACAAACTATCAAACTAGCCGTTTAAAAAGTGGTTATGAAAAGTAATAACTACATTTTAAATTTAATATATATCCCAAATAATTTTAACATTCATATTTTTTGTTTCTTAGACATAATATAAGGGAAAATTAAAATTGTTTAGAAAAAAGAAGTATTTTTTGAAAAATGCAGTTTTACCACCTTTTAATGGATAACCCTTTTTAAATCCAATATTTGAAACTTTTATATATTCAATTTGAAAAAATAAACTTCTTATTTAGAATCGGGACATAAAAATTTAGTTTTGATAAATTTTTGGTATTTTTCTGATAACTTTCATATGTGGGTGAATAGTGAAAAATACTAAATATTAATTGAAACCAAGTTTTTTATTAAAAATAATTTATAGTGTTAAATTATATATTTTAATGGTTTGGAAGTATAATTAGATATTATTTTTACTATTTAATCCAATGTTTGTCATTTTAAATAATTTCAATATAAAATTATACATAAATAAGTGTCAATCTTTTGAAAGTTATTGTTTCTTAAAAACACGCTTTTTGTTTCGACAACGGGAATTAATTTTAGAATAATTAATTCAAATTCAATGTTTAGAATTTGGTAAAATAGATATAATTTTTGAATTCATAAATATAAAATATATATTAGGATGAATTTTTTGTATATTTCTGAAAAACATTGATGAATAGTAAAACCACTTAGTAGTAGTTAAAAACTAGCTTTTTCATTTAAATGAAATTTTACAGCTTCTGTGAATTTAATTTTAAAAATAAGACATACATGGTTGTTATTAGTATGTAAATTTTGGTTCAATAAGATGAAAATAATTTTTGGTTAATAGTATCTTTTGACTTTTATTTACCACATTTAATGGTAAATAGGGTAATTCAAGGTAAAAAGAATATTATAATAATAAAATATTACCTTAACACTTGTCCTAACATTAGTGTATGAGTCATGGCCTACTATGGGCATCCTTTGGTCGATTTAGGGACCCCATGGATCCACTTAAGGGTGATAATGACACTTTATTTTAATTAACTTATAGTAAAGACAAAAATAACATTAACAAATATCTTTTATTATATAAATTTTTACATGGGGTTATATAAGTCATCATTTCAACTATAAATATTCATTGGAAATATAAAAGGATTTCTTACATTACGGTATTTTTTTTATTATTTTTAGACATCAAATAAATTAAATTATTTGTGACACAATAATGAAGCAGTATTCACCTCATTAATAAATGATTTAAATAAATATGATTATTAGTATTATAACAATATAAAAAACCTGTCAAATCCTTATTGGATGATTTTATTTCAAATATGAGTCATCATATCTTCTACTTTAATGAGTTTTGGACCTTTTTAAACCAAATATAAGTTTATAATAAAATAACATTTTTAAACATTCCTAAAGAGCCCCTCCTCTCCCTTATAAAAGGACACCACTTTTAACACATTTTTCACACCTCTAAATCCCATTTGATCATCCAACCCCTACCCAAATAAGCTCTAAAGAGACCTATATTCCATTTAGAAGCCTTACCTTAGGTAAAATTGACTTCAAGAAGTTATTTGGGTCAAACCAAAGGGAGTTACCCAAATTAAAGGTAATGGTTTCTCTTAACTTCGTTTCTTTTATCTTACTTCTCCAACCCCTAAACTCATTTTATTCATTTCTTTTATAAAAAAACAAATATCCTTAATATACTAGGATATTTTTATGAGAAGTATTCAAACTACACTTACACACACCTCCATCTAATGGCTAAATAACACATTGTTTCTATGGATTGAAAACTAACGCCTCCCGAAACAATGATTATTCAATTATCTCCTACCACCTCTCATGGGGGGAATTAAGATGGAATTGTATTTATATGTGATATATATTATGTTTATTTTTTCTTTATGATCCTTTATTTATTATTTATATCATAAATTTATGGTTTCCATTATGGTTAAACGTGATAATTTCATTTGAGGAAGTGCGGACTACCACACCCTCAAAGTGATATGAATCGTTAATGTCTTATGTGGGACGTATAAAGGATAGAGTTAATTATATTATATATGAAATTATACTAGAATTATAATATACCTATGTATAATTATGTTTTAATTCCATTAAAATACAAAAATAAATGAAAGTAGCATTCATGCGTACGAACGGCTTACCGTCTCCATGAACGGTGCATTTAATTTCTTATCTCCAAATGTTATGTATTGTTATAAATACATATATAAATTGGATATATAAGATATATATGATATCTAAATCATGAATATCATTCTGGATATAAATTACTTTTGACCACATGGACAATATGTAATTATAATATGTTTACTTTTGACTCAAGTACCAAATATCAACAAAACAACCATTATTAACTTAAATGATTTTGTAAGGTTTATAACATACTAATAAGTGATATAAAAGGAATAATAAATTTTAAAAAGGTTATGAATAAATTATAAATTTATTTTATTTTATTATTCATGAGATTAAAGAATGAATGGGTCATGTCGGACACGAGGTAATGGTTAATTTCATAATCTTTTTATTATCTGAGGTTGTTTTTATGTAAGTATCTATTGGGACCTCTTTATCATCCAAATCCATGTTTCTTAAAAGTGTATTTCAAAACATTTTTTCTATTTACTAGACTATGTGTTAAAATCATTTATACCCTTGTTTGACTTTTTATAAAATGTTTTTAAAGGAATCTTTCTGTCTTTTTCCAAAGAAGGTACTTTATGACATTTTCGACAAAACTAAGGTAAGAATGTTTTTTTAACTTATATGGAGGGTGTGACTATTTTCCGCCATTATAACATCGTCAAATCTTCCCTTACAAGATTACAAGAATATTTTCAAAATAAATGTTTTCTTCTATAATTATGATACTTTTAAATGATTCAAAATAGAAAGAGATATTTCTCTCAAGTAGTTTTGATTTCATCTATGTCAACATTCATTGATGGATTTTACACTTGTTTTAAAGTAGATTTATTATAATACAATCTTACATATTGTATTGAATTAGTTTTGGTATATTTGACTATGTATGTGTTATTTTTATACAATTCATGGTTTTTGTTTAATGTATTGACATTTTGTATGCTAGTTTTAATACGAATGTTTATGTTAGGTTTCAACCTTTTCATACGAGGAATGTATTGGACTTAGTAAGTGACAGTTGGAGCCCGCTATAGCTCCTCGATGCATCGGTAGGTCTCATGAGACAATTAGACTTGGAATTTTCCAAGGCCTTTCCCAATTTGATATATGGTTTTGGTCAAAGACAAAATCATTTTTAGACATCTTGGTCGAGGCCTTGAAAAGATGTTTCACAATTTCCAGCATTATACATTCTCTCATTATGGAGATAATATTGATGGTTCATGTGGTTATTCGACTAGTATAATACCCCTGACTTTGTTTTATTGTGGCATTATTTACTCAGCTCGTATTTCTTCCATAAATTGTTCATGTTTATTATATGTAAAGGCATTTGTTATCAATTATTCACCATGCCTAATGTTTATGTTATCTTCTATTTTATTTCTTACCCTTACTAAGCATTTGAGCTCACCCCTTTCTTATGTTTCATTTTCCCCGGATATGAAGAAGTTACTTATGAGTGACTTGTAGTGATAATAGAGGAGGCTTGGATGCTTCTAATGAAATAAATTAGTGTTGTATTTCTTTTCAAGTTGTAATGTTGAAATTATGTATGTATCTTGTTTCCAAGGCTACTAAATTGATCGTTCTTTTGTGATTTGATCCCTTGTGATCATGTCAATATTGTGTAATAATGCACCGACTCTGGGTAACTATTTTCGAGGCGTTACATAGCCCATACTATGATTCAATATAGGAAAACATGGATATAGAATAGAAAAAAACCATCAATGTTTTATGGAGAGTGGTAGAAAACATGATTAGGAGAAAGTTAACCACCAGAAAATCACAAAATGTAATGGATTAAACGGTATTTGATTCCCTAGTAGGAAAAGTTAATGGAAAATGTTTTTGTTTTAAGTTAATTTTTATAAATTTGATGAATTTATTTATGAGATTAACTAAAAACATAAGGATACATACTTACTTGTCATGTAGACTTTCATCCTATACCAAATTTCTACCACAAACTCATCTTTTCTCCAAATGATAAGTATTTAAACTTACTTGGTCACATTAAAAGCACTAGAATAAACATCTATCATATCACATAATCCAAAAATGATGAACTATATATTTCCCATATCTTTAGACATCAATCAAAACCAAAAATAGTTAGTACGAGATCAGATAATCCACAAAAAGTATAATTCTTTAAAAAAGTATTACAACTCTTAATCTCCAAAATTCAACAGAAAGTACCCAAAGTTCAATAAAGACCATTCAATACACAATTTTCCTTAAAATTATTCAAAATAATCCAAACTAAGTTTGAAACCAAAAATTCAGAAGGATTTGATCACATAGTCTTCCATGATAAATCTTAATATTTATCTCCAAATAACATCGACTACTCATAAAGTCTCATACTGAAGTGTAATTAACCTAATCACATATTCTCTATGATAGGTTAATCATTTCAATAAATAAACCAAATCGTCATATTTCCACAATAAAAACATAGATTCTTCCAAAAAAAACTCCAACCATTACTCTGCAAATGAGTTCCCATAGTATTCTATTTCCCGGAAGCATATAATGTTCCAAAAGAGAAAAAAACATCTAAAATATCCTTTATCACTTAATCACCAAATAATTTTCCTATATTAAGGATATCCAATTGAAAAAACATAAGTTAACAAAATAAACTTATTCTTAATCCATAAAGTCATTTAAATAAAAAGAATAAGTCATACTAACTTGGGACTTCATGTAGGCCAGTGGTAGGCGATGCACCCTTGTCTCCCTTCGATTATGGGTTTGATTCTTGTAGCCTTGCTAGACGTCATGGGTTGTCACCCATCTTACTGGTTGTCTATTTTATAAAACTAAAAAATAACCCTAACATGTTTTAACCTCAATGGTTTTCTTATACATTTCATTTTCATCCCAAAACATTAAGACCTCAACGTCTTATATATTGTCATTTTTTTCACCTCCATATGATAGAATAAAACTATTCCCAATAGAAATAACATCATACCTTGATCATGGTGTCTATATGGTTTCATCATCATCTTGTTCACATAGGCATAAGGTCCATGCATTGCAAAAAAGATTTAGAGATCCTTCAAAATCATTTGCTTCCTTCATTGAAATATACCTTCTACAACTTGGGTCATATGGGTGTTCTCAGAAAAATTGTAACGACCCAATATTTTTTTTAAGGAAATTATTTTCTTATAAATATGTCATAATCACATTAACTACTAAGTTATATGGGACCTTTAAAACATAAGTTTTTCACTTATGTGATGTGAATTTTAAAAATATGACATACACAGTCGCGATCAGTAAGTTATTTAGATTCCAATAAGAAAAACTTAATTTTTTGGTGAATAGTAACATACCCTTATGAATAGTGACATACCCTTATGAATAGTGATATACCCTAATTAATAGTAACCTCCCCTATGATAATATATAAATAATATTCAAGTTGAAATTATGATATACCTATATTTTAGAATAAGTTAATGAATGTTTTAAAACTGGTTTTTTGATAATAAATTATGATTTTAATTCAATATTAAATTAATAATATTTAGAAAATTATTTTTGAAAAATGGAATTAATTTTTGGATTCTACACGCCAAAAAATGGTTAGGGTGAATTTTTGGGAATTTTCTGAAATACTTGATTTTTTGATGAATAGTAAAATACGGTAATTTACCATATATATACATTATAAGATAAATAGACTTTTCCTAGAATCATGGCTGATGTCACCACCCTTAATCTGAATTCACATGATAAGATTACTATTCTTGGTCATTTAATACTTTCTATTACTTGTCTTGTGAAGAAATAAAAAATTAATGAGTTTTATATTAAGAAATATCCTCTCTCCTCCACTATAAAAACCCCCTCTCACCCCCTCTTCTAATCACTCCTCTCAATCCTAGTTCCTTATCCAAATTCTGTCCAAATACCTTCCCAACCTCCTCTCACACGTCCAAAAATCTTTTGTCTCATTAAAAGACCAAAACCTCTCCCTTAAGGAGGTTCTCAAGGAAGTTTGGTTCAAGAGGTAAATTCCACTTTTCAATTCTTTGTCTTTCCTTTCAAGTTCATTTGTTTTCT
Organism: Viscum album; assembly: GCA_963277665.1. Classification (NCBI taxonomy): domain Eukaryota; kingdom Viridiplantae; phylum Streptophyta; class Magnoliopsida; order Santalales; family Viscaceae; genus Viscum; species Viscum album. Next base: position 309,784,866 of record OY728166.1, read on the forward strand.
TTTTCTATTAACTCTATTTATCAAAATTTTGTGATAAATCCAGTACTTTATATGTAATTTAATGTTTTCATGATAGTGGAAAAATATTTCATCATCTCTCCCTTTTTACCTTCTTTTATACTTGTAGCAAGAACATCATCCGAGATGTGTCAATTTTACACATTCAAGGACGATGGACTTTCGATTTATTTTATCATTCTAAATTCTAGTCATGAAACCATTATTGTTATGGTTGAACCATATTATTATATATAATATAACCTATTTAAGATTCTGTAATACCTTTGTTCAAATGGTTTTAGGTTATAAAGAAAAATGAGTTCGTTGTAATCAAAACTCACAAATTAACCGAAACAATTATCATTAAAGTTCTATATTATAATTCATCCTTGTTCCATGTAACAAAGTTATATAAATGAAAAATAACACCTATTTATTTTCATAAATAATATATAATTTCAATTTTGTATATTTACATCCATTCCACTTCATTACTTAAAATCAAGTGAACCGAATATGAAAATAAGAGAAACGAACACTCTAGAATGACAAAATTCAATACAATAACTTATCAATAAAGACATAAATAAACAAACCATAATTATGGTAAAATAAAAACATGTCTGATAGGATCTGAAATATGTTATTAAAAAGTATAATTTCATATTCCAGGAGCTTAAGTACAAGATCGGAACACGTTTGGAGTCAAGGTAAGGGTTTTTCCACCCGAACATCCATTTTCATTCAGGATACTTTCATTGTCTAATTACCTAGATGTAATTCTTATGTATTGTTATATACTCATAATATATTATGTGTGAGTATCATATATATGTTTACAAACCCGAATCCTTCTTTATTTTATGGATAGTTACATGTTTTTAAAGGAACTTTCAAAACTGTTTCCAAAATACAAGCCTGATTTAAGGAAATTTCTCAAATTCTTATCTATTTTCAAGGGAACTCTATAATATGTTTTTTGGAAACCATTATCCATCTAAAAAAATGATTTTATCATGAAATACTATCTTACTTTAATTCTGGTTTTATACAAGGATTTTCCAAACGAACTCTTCTTTTCAAAATAAAAGAGTATTTATCTCAAGAATTGCTTAATGATTTTATAAGAGTGTTTTTGTCCAATTCAACACTCTTGTTGATTCCATGGTATTATTGGGTTTAATAAGTCATCTTCCACATTTGATTTAATGGTTTATTACTAACTCTATTGTGGATGATCTATCCTAAAACCATTCACCGTATTATTCTGAATGGTTAGTGTTTTATGTTTAATGATTGAGGAAAGATAGTTATATTTCATATGATAGTTTCAATATGAATGTATTTGTTGTTTATATTTATCCCCTCTCATATGAGGAATGCATTGGAATTGTTATGTGATGGGTGGGGCCCGCTATATCCCCTCGATGCATCAATAGGTCTCATGAGAAAAATAGACATGGAATTGGATGAGGCCTTTCCCAATGTGATATGGATTTTGGCCGAGGCCTTAATCATTAGACATCTTGGTTGAGGCCTTGACAAAATGTTTCAGAATGTTAGGAATTTTGTATTCCATCATTATGAGTTCAGCTAATGATATTCCATGTAGTTATTAGATTATTATAATACCCATGATTATGTTTTATTATGGCATTATTTACTCAGCTCATTTTCCTACCATAATGTGTTCAATTTTATTATTAAAGGCATGTGTTTTCAATTATGCACCATGTGTTATTTTTATACTTTCTTCTGCTATATTTCTTAGTCTTACTGAGCATTTGAGATCACCCCTTTCTTATGTATCATATTTTTCAGGACATGAAGAATTTTATTATGAATGACATGCTGAAATAACCTAGGAGTTATGGGTGTTGTCTAAGGAGTTTCAATGTTGTATTTCTCTTCAAGTTGTAATATTAAAATTATGTTTGAATCTTGTTTCCAATAATACTAAACTACTAAGTTCTTTGGGATTCGTATTCCTTGTATGTATTCCAACGTAATCAAACAAGGCACTGGCTCCGGGCAACTGGGGTTGGGTCCTAACAAAAATAGTTTCAAAAAATAATCATATATAGCATATATATAAGGCCCCATCCTTAAACCTTACTTAATCATGAGTTATTACAAGATTACACATTGAGGATCTTTTCAGGTTTAGAGTTTTAGAAAATTAGATCATAAAACTTGCCTTACATTCCACATTTAAACAAAGTGGTTACAAAAAGATAGTATTCATTTTTCCCATCAACGGAAACATATTTAAAATAAAACATGGATTCTTTCTCGACACTTCCTTGACACAATCATCATATCATGTACCCTTCCATTGACCTATGAAAAACATTTCAAAAACTTGGGATGAGCATAAAAAGCTCAGTAAGGGATATAAAAATATGGAAAGGAAACATGAGTACATGTATACACAATAATCAAGTAAATCATATGTAAAGACCCATAAAATTCAAGGAAATTTTTTTTCTTAACTTTCTCTGGGATTTAACAAGAACGTAGTTTCTGACGGCACTTGATTCTGAGGCCCGGTGTGCCCGGAATTTCTATACGAAGTTTAGCTCGAGTATGTTCAGTGAACGAACGAGCGGGTTTTCCTAACTTTTGAACCGGTGCTCGGAATCGAATTCTGAGGGCACCGATGGAACCGCAGCGCCGGTAATTGCTTAGGAACACCTTTTCCGAAGTTGCATTTTCATGAGAGAGGTTGATTAAAATTTTGAAAGTTAAAATAAAAATTTAACTACAATTTTTATTTTCTCTAAGTGGATTTAAGCTTTGGGTGGAAGTTGGGTAACTACCCAACTTCCCATGGGAGGTTATGAGGGTGGTGGGGCCCACACAAACCCCACCCCTTCACATTCCTTAACTCCCTGAACTCACTATTAAATTTGATAACTTAAGTTTTAATAACTTATGATATTAATGAAGTGAGTTTAATGTGAGTGATTGAATTTCAAACTAATGTCAAGTTAATAAATTAAGTGTGGGATTATTTTATTATGGGTTGGATTCTTGTTGTGGAGTTTGGGAGAAAAGGATAAGGAACTTGAGGAACTTCTTCATCTTTGAAGAAGAACATGAAGAATGCATAGATCTCCGACGAAGAACGCCGAGTCCTCGGAAACCGACTACGCGATGCCGTATACTGCGACACCGATGACGTCTTCTTTCGCGACGTCTCTTTCCGCGACGGATATTCCACGACGAATCCTCGTTCGACAAACCTCCGTTCAATCTACGCTCGAGGTAGGGGTTTATGTGATTTTCTTTTCATGATTTACTCCTGTTCTTTAACCACGTATAATTGGACCACATGCTATCGATTTATAGGAGGAGGCCGGGCCGCACAAACACGGCTGACCCCCTCCCTTTTTATTTTCTTGTTGTTGCGGTACGAAGGGAAGTGACGTGGTGTCGTCGCACCGCGAGGGATCAAACGACAAGGATACGCGATGTCGTCGCACCGCATTTTTAAAAAAAAATTGAACCAAGTCGCGGAACCGTCACACTGCGCCGGAGAACCGCAAAAGCACCGCGGCCAGAGCGGGGCCGCGACGGAGGGGTGTGGCGCCGTCACGCCGCTCCGGATGAATGAAGGTCGCGGCCGGTACCGGGCCGCGACGGAGCGTGGGAAACCGGCGGCCGGAACGGGCCGCCGGTGTCGGAGCAGGGAGGGGACCGGCCGTCGCCGGTCCCGTGGTGGCAGAAACTGGCCGGCCGGATAAGGGAAAAGTCGGGGGTTCAAACCCCCGGCCGGCCAGCTGAGCGGCCCCCATTAAGGGGGGTCGCGATTACAAACCGCGGGGGGCAGTGCCCCCCCCCCCCCCCCGCTAACCGAACGGCTCGGCCGTTCGGCCGAGCCCCCTTGCGCCGCGCGTCAGCGCACCGGGCCGCCGGGTCGGGCCGCGCCCAGGCCGGGTCGGGCCGCGCCCCGGAGGTCTCGGGCCCAAAACCCCCGTTTTCAGATCCTCTTCGGTCTTTTGCCCATATCTTGAGCTACCGGCCTCCGATCGACGCACCATCAGCTGCGATGCGATCCTTGGATCGAGACGGTAGTTTCGGTATATCGCACTCAAGGTTTCGGAATACTTTGGGTTCGGCCGGGTTTGTTGGTACACGAAACCAACCGGGCCCTCGGAGCGGAAATGCTCATATCTTGAGCTCCGGACGTCCGATTGACATGTCGTCGACTTTTTTGGTTTCCTATTAGTGATAGAGATCATTTGGCTTATTCCGCCTGAGGTTTGGACGCAGGTGGAGTACGGTCGGGTTGGTTTCTACTTAAAAACCAACCGGACCCCTGGGACGAAAACGCCAATAACTTCCAGACCGGGCGTCCGATTGACGCATCGTCTGTGACGTTGAGTTTCTGTTGACGATACAAGAACTTTTGGATACATCAACTCCAGACTTTGTGCCAGTTGATGTATCAGCCTCTCGGATCGTGGAGCGGACCCTCCCGAATGAGCTTGCTGTGTGCGGGAACCCTAGAGCTGGCTGCGAATGCGACGACGACGATGACAATACAGAGATCCTCAGTGGATTCGACGGCGACGACTACAGAACTCAGCGATCCTATGTGGATCAGTGCTACAGATCATGTGTGGGTCTGATCCTGTGTGGGTCAGCGCTCAGCGGTCTTGTGTGGGCCAGCGCCTACAGATCCTGTGTGGGTCTGATCCTGTGTCGGTATTTGCGGGAGTTAGTTACCTATCGATCCTGTGTGGGTCAGATACTTTGTGGGTAATTGTGGGGGTTAGTACCTATCTATCTTTTGTGGGTATGATGGCATTGATGAATCAATGAATATATCTGATCATCTCTATCGTCATACGAAGAAGTATACATGTGTGAGCTGATTCCTGTTTTTCTTCCCTTGTGGATTGTGTTGTGCTATCCTGTGTGGATTACGTTTTGCTTTCTTATGTGGATTGGGTTGTGATTTCCTGTGTGGACTGGGTTGTACTTGGGCTGGAGGTTGGAGAGAACTGGAACTGATGACTTAGGTGTATGTATGGTCATATACCTAAGCAGTGTCGGATGTTACTTCATGATTGTATCTTACTTTGTGGATTATCCTTTGTGGACTCTGGGAGACCTTCGGGGGTCTCGGGGTCCCTACTGAGTAGCTTATACTCACCCCTGCATGTGTTATTCCCGCACTACGTTGTGTTGGTTGCAAACGACGGACAGCGCTGATCGTGGTTGAGGCTTGTGGAGCAGGATGGTACCCGGAGGTGGACCACTAGGCGGGACGTACTCGGAGCAGACGGCTGGACCCTAGGAGCCGTGGAGGTCATCTGTACTCACCCTTAAGGTGGGACTTCCAGTGGATGGATTGACATTGTGGTTTTACATTCAGTTGTTTTTTCCCTTTCGAGTTGTACTTTACTTTCAGTTTGAGTTTGTATACTGGACCACTTACTTTTTCCGCACTTACTATTGTACCCAGTTTTTACTTAGTGTTTACTTCTACTGCTTGCTTGCTCTGTGGTGTTTTTTTAATTTAAAAAGGCAATGCCTTCCCTTTTTACCGGGATTTATGCCTTGGTGCTAGTCGCTAGCCCCTGGCCTATGGAAGGCGGGCTTGGGGTAGTCACGGCACGAGCCCTGAGGACGGGTCGTGACAAATTGGTATCGGAGGAGTTCGGTTCTACCGTAGAACTTTGGACTCTGATCTTTTCTATATAAAGCAATAGTTTTAAGAGTATTGAGTGTGGTTATTATTCCAGGGAGTCCAATGTTGGTGCGGCGGCCGACGTATTCGTACACCAGGACCCTGACTTCTGATTTCTGACTTAATGCACGAAAACATTGATTGCATGTGTGTTTCAAGTTTTCCTTGAGATTACTTTATGTCAGCTCACCAGGTATACTGTTTTTCCGTGGTGCACCTGTTTCTTTTCAGGATGGCCCCACGACGGCAGCCATCTAGGGTTCCAAGAGTTGTGTGTGATGACCGCCCACCGAGCGATGAGGCCTCGGTACAGGGCCCTTTGACAGTAGAGGCACCGGCGGTACCTCTACCCACTGATCCACCGATGCTACCAGCCCCAGCCGCTGACGATGCACGTCGCCTTAGTGTATTGCACGAGTTTCAGTTCCATAGACCGCCGAGGTTCCACGAGGAGATGGACCCCCAGGCAGCCGAGGACTGGCTAGAGGTAGTGGTACTGGTTTTCAGGTTAGTGAGGACACCAGCAGACCTCATGGTGATCCTCGCAGGGAGCCTCCTATACGCGGCAGTAGGAAGATGGTGGAGCTTGATGCTCCAGGTGCATGATGAGGCATCTCTTCTCTGGACGGACTTTGAGAGCCTCTTCTGCTCGGAGTTCATCCCAACCACCCTCCGTGCGGTGCGCATCCAGGATCTTTTTCAGCTGCGGCAGGGCAGCTTGACGGTCGCCCAGTACTCGGTGAGATTTACCGATCTTTTGCGCTACTTGACAGACATGGTACGAGACCCATTCTTCCGGGCCCAGACCTTTGAGAAGGGATTGAGGCATGAGATCAGGGCATCACTGATCTCCCTCATCATTCCGAATCAGGAAGGAGTACTGGAGCGAGCTCTTTTCATCGAGAGGTTTCTTGCTGAGTTTACACCAGCGGCGAGACCTACCGCAGGGCGACATGTGGCGGAGTCTTCTGCAGCTGATAGTAGACAGATGTCGTAGAGGTCCAAGTGGGCCAGGCCATCGGGCGGACGACCACAGGATACTGGCTCCGAGGTGCAAGGCACATGTAGTAGAACCAGTCTTACGAGTGGAAGACAGTGCTATGCATGTGGCGGGCAGGGCCACATGGCTCGTGACTGCCCGACCTGCCATGTAGAGGAGTAGCAGATGGTTGAGGAACCACCTAGAAAGACGCAGAGGTTCGACCATGGCGGTCCGCAGGGAGCAGGCGTATGAGGAAGAGGATCTGGCCGAGCAGCAGGTGGTGGGCGATGCTTTGAGGCTCTACCACCACCACCACCAGGAGGTCCACCCCGACCTCAGGGGAGAGCACAGTTTCAGGCAGCTGAAGCTTACGATCATGGAGCTCTGGAAGCAGGTGGACAAGTGCAGGTCTAGCTCCAGGCATAGAGTCCTTTGCCCATTATGCCTCTATCTTCGTTGTTTGTTTTTCCTTGTGTCCTTGTACTTTGAGTTTAAGTAATAAAAGACGCTTGCAATAGTGACGTTTGCGCTCTTGTCTTTTGTTTGTTAATACTAAGAGGTTTCGGTTAGAAGATATTAACTTGACCCTCATTTGCAAGATTCTTACTGGAGGAGACCCAGTGACCACGCACTAATGACGACAGTGTGACTCAACCCTTGGAGGCAAGAGTTACGGTTGGATCTCCTGGTAGCAGCGTCGAGGCCTTACGACGTCATCCATGCCATGAATTAACTAATCATGACAGGATTGAATGTATTAGGTAAGGAACGTGTTTCATCCAGAAGATGAGACCGGATTTCCCTTTTCGGCAAAGGAGAAATCTTTGCAACTTTGCAGAATGTTAAGGAGGAAGGGGAAACCCTTCCTGTGGTCAAACAGATGTCAGCAGAGCTTCCGGAGCTGAGATAGAGATTGACTAGCGCGCCTATCTTGAGGTTGCCGGAGGAGGGAGTGGGGTACGTAGTTAACTGTGATGCATTAGGGACCGTACTCGGATGTGTCCTGATTCAGGATCAGGCTGTGATCGCCTATGGACCATGTCAGTTGAGGCAGCATGAGCATAACTAAGCTACCCATGACCTGGAAATTAGCAGTAGTGGTCTTCGCTCTGAAGATGTGGCGACACTATCTGATCGGCGAGCGCTTTACAGTCTATTCTGACCATCAGAGTCTCAGGTACATCTTCTCGCAGAAGGACCTGAACCTGAGACAACGGCGATGGCTCGAGTTCCTCCATGACTATGACTTTGAGATAGTCTATACTCCTAGGAAGCGGAACGTGGTAGCTGATGCTCTCAGCAAGAGGACGGGCATTCAGCTACTTGGGGAAGCGACAGAGCAGCTAGCCGCTTTGCAGATATCCTTTGTGGATAGAGATGGAGCAGCCTTTCTTCAATCACTCACAGTCATTCCTCCACTACTATAGTGGGTAAGAGAGGCACAGCGTGGGGACGCCGACTATGAGACGCGGTGTACATAGATATCCTCAGGACAGGCACCTGATGGTTTCTCCATAAGAGGAGAGCATGATGTCCTTTCTAGAGGACGTACCTTGATACTAGTTACTTTACTAGAGGAGGTGCTGAGAGAGTTTCACACTTCTCCTTTGGTGGTATATCCTGGAGTGGCGAAGATGTACCAGGATCTTAGACGACAACACTGGTTGCCGGGCATGAAGAAGGTTGCGGCGGAGTTCGTTTCTTGATACCTCACCTTCCAGCAGGTGAAGGCAGAGCACCAGGTACCAGCAGGCTTGGTACAGCCCTTGGAGGTCCCGGAGTGGAAGTGGGATGGGATATCTATGGACTTCATGACTGGACTTCCACGCACTTCCAGAGGTCATGACTCCATTTGGGTGATTGTCGACCGACTCACCAAGTCGGCACACTTCTTACCCATCAGAGAGCAGGGCTAAGTGGAGAGATTGGGACAACTTTACGTTCAGGAGATTGTGTGGCTTCATGGTGTGCCATCATCTATCGTCTCCGATCGAGATGCTCGCTTTACTTCCCGGCTTTGGAAGGGGTTGCAGGAGGTGTTCGGGACGCAGCTACGTTTGAGCACTGCCTTTCACCCTCAGACGGATGGTCAGACGGAGAGGACCATTCAAACTCTTGAGGACATGCTCCGCGCATGTGTCCTCGACATTGGTCACAGCTGGGAGGACCACCTACCCTTGGTGTAGTTCGCATACAACAACAGCTACCACTCCACCATCGGGATGACACCATATGAGGCATTGTACGGCCGACCCTGCAGATCACCATTGTGCTGGACAGACCCAGGGGAGTCAGCACTTGGGGGACCAGAGATGGTCCAGGCCATGGCAGAGAAGGTCCAAGTCATCCAGGAGCGGATGAGGACAACTCAGAGATGGAAGAAGTCTTATGCGGATAGGAGGCCGAGGCCACTGGAGTTCGAGGATGGCGACCACGTCTTCTTACGGGTCTCACCACGACGTGGATTACGGAGATTTGGCCGAGGCAGCAAGTTGTCTCCACGCTTCATTGGACCATTCCAGGTCCTCAGCAGGATTGGAGAGGTGGCTTATCTCCTGGCTCTACCACCTCAATTGCACCGGGTGCATGACGTCTTCCACGTATCTCAGCTAAGGAGATACGTGCACGACCCGATGCATATCATTTACCATGGGGAGCTGGACATTGATGATGGGGAGACTTTTATGGAGGTCCCAGTGGAGATCAAGGATTGACAGGAGTGGGTCCTATGTGGACGGTCGATTCCTCTAGTACGCATCAGATGGTAGCACGGGAATCTCCAGGAGAGCACTTGGGAGCGGGAGGCACATATGCATGCTCAGTACCCACATTTGTTTCCCTAGTTTTCAATGTAACTTTACGGGGACGTAAATCCCTGAGGTGGGAGTAATTTAAAGACCCGTAAAATTCCAGGAAATTTTTTTATTAATTTTTTTTGGGATTTTACAGGAACGCAGTTTCTGACGGCACTTAATTTCGAGGCCCGGTGTGACCGGCATTTCTATCTGAAGTTTAGCTCTGGTACGTTCAGTGAACGAACGAGCGGGTTTTCCTAACTTTTCAACCGGTGCTCGGAATCGAATTCTGAGGGTACCGATGGAACCGCAGCGCCGGTAATTGCTTAGGAACACCTTTTCTGGAGTTGCTTTTTCACGAGAGAGGTTGATTAAAATAGTGAAAGTTAAAATAAAAATTTAACTACAATTTTTATTTTCTCTAAGTGGATTTAAGCTTTGGGTGGAAGTTGGGTAACAACCCAACTTCCCATGAGATGTTATGCGGGTGGTGGGGCCCACACGAACCCCACCCCTTCACATTCCTTAACTCCCTCAACTCACTATTATATTTGATAACTTAAGTTTTAATAACTTATGATATTAACGAAGTGAGTTTAATGTGAGTGTTTGAATTTCAAACTAATGTAAAGTTAATAAATTAAGTGTGGGCTTATTTTATTATGGGTTGGATTCTTGTTGTGGATTTTGGGAGAAAAGGCTAAGGAACTTGAGGAACTTCTTCATCTTCAACGAAGAATGCGAAGAATGCATCGATCTCCGATGAAGAACGCAGAGTCCTCGGAAACCGACTATGCGACGCCGTATACCGCGACGCCGACGACGTATTCTTTCGCAACGTCTCTTTCCGCGATGGATATTCGGCGATGGATATTCCACAACGAATCCTCGTTCGAAAAACCTTCATTCAAGCTACGCTCGAGGTAGGGGTTTATGTGATTTTCTTTTCGTGATTTACTCCCGTTCTTTATCCACGTATAATTGGACTGCATGCTATCAATTTACAGGAGGAGGTCGGACCGCACAAACACGGCCGACCCCCTCCCTTTTTATTTTCTTGTTGTTGCAGTACGAAGGGAATTGATGTGGTGCCGTCGCATCGCGATGGATCGAACGACAAGGACACGCGATGCCATCGCGCCGCATTTTTTTAAAAAAATTTGAACCAAGTTGCGGCGCCGCCGTGCCGCGCCGGAGAACCGCAAAAGCACCGCGGCCGGAGCGGGGCCGCGGTGGGGGGGTGCGGCGCCGTCGCGCCGCACCGGATAAATGTAGGTCGCAGCCGGTACCGGGCCGCAGCAGAGCGTGGGAAACCGGCCGTCAGAACGGGCCTCCGGTGTCGGAGCAGGGAGGGGATCGGTCGTCACCGGTCCCATGGTGGAAGAAACCGGCCGGCCGGGGCGGGCCAGCTGGAAAAGGGAAAAGCTGGGGGTTCAAACCCCTGGCCGGCCAGCTGAGCGGCCCCCATTAAGGAGGGCCGCAGTTACAAACTGCGGGGGGCAGCGCCCCCCCCCCCCCCCCCCCCCACTAACCGAACGGCTCGGTCATTCAGCCGAGCCACCTGGCGTCGCGCGCCAGCGCGCCGGGCCGCACCCAGGCCGGGTCGGGCCATGCCCAGGCCGATCCGGGCCGCGCCATCCGGGCAGGGCCACGCCCCTCCGGGCCGACCCAGGGGGTCTCGGGACGGGTCGGTCCGGGCCCGAAACCCCCGTTTTCGGATCCTCTTTGGTCTTTTGCCCATATCTTGAGCTACGAGCCTTTGATCGATACACCTTCAGCTTCGATGTGATCCTTGTATCGAGACGGTCGTTTCGGTATATCGCACTCAAGGTTTCGGAATACTTTGGGTTCGGCCGGGTTGGTTCGTACACGAAACCAACCGGGCCCTCAGAGCGGAAACACTCATATCTTGAGCTCCGGACATCCAATTGACGTGTCGTCGACTTTGTTGGTTTCCTCTTAGTGAGACAGATCTTTTGGATTACTCCGCCCGAGGTTTGGACACAGGTGGAGTACGGTCGTGTTGGTTTCGACTTAAAAATCAACCGGGCCCCTGGGACGAAAAAGCCAACAACTTCCAGACCGGGCGTCCGATTGACGCGCCGTCTATGACGTTGAGTTTTTGTCGATGATATGGAACTTTTGGATACATCAACTCCGGACATTGTGTCAGTTGATGTATCAGCCTCTCGGCTCGTGGAGCGGACCCTCCCGAACGAGCTTGTTGTGTGCGGGAACCCTAGAGCTGGCTACGACTACGACGATGATGACAGTACAGAGATCCTCAGTGGATTCGACGGCGACGACTACAACACTCCTCGATCCTACGTGGATCAGTACAGAAATCCTTCTAGTAATAATGAAATTTTTTTCACAACACATGATACCATAGTGCGATGATGTCCTAATAAAGAGGGATTGCCTATTATTTCTTTCAATTGGATCGCTAGTGATAGAATTTAAACAATCCCATAAATGGGGGTTTTATATAGGTCACATGGAAATAATGGTTACTCTTTACTTTCAATGTGTATAGGATAGTGCTATATAATTTAATTCCATTCAGTAAGGCATTTAAAATAGTTCATTTTGGTTTTGGATAGGGGAAATAAAATAAAGGTGTTATATTTTAGTTTCATACCATCCAAGAAGACTTAGGGGTTATGATGGGATCTTAGGTCTCCCAAAAGGGAATTAATATATGATAAAAAATTTTGTTTTCTAGTAAGTCTTAAGTGTTATAGAAGGATCTAAGGTCTCTAAGGAGGAATTATAAGAATAATGAAGTTTTATGCTATCTTGGAAGGACTAAGGGTTAAGTTGATGTTGAAGGACTCCAAGGAGGTCTTAAAGATTTGGTAAATTTTCATGAAATCCAAGAAGGATTATGAGCTATTCTAGGATTTTAGGCCTCGTTTTTCAATGGTTTCCACTGGTAACCCACTCTTTCATTATATATGCATACATGGATTGATCACAATCCTCTTATAGTCCCAAATTCTATCTTTCCAAAGGAAGACATCCCACCAAGATCACATGTGATGGGGTGGTATCTTTAATCCAAATGGGATGATAGGATGTCATATCTTCCTTCCATGTATTTCTCTTGGGATTTTGTCACCTAGTTCAGGTGTCCCTTATAGATTTAAGATGCACTTGAAAATATCATTCTATGTTCCATCTTTAAGTGGAAACTGGTTAATTACAGTTCTTACTACCATGGCAGGGGTGGCTAATTTTTGGTCAAAACTAATGAATTTATTAAGTACTATGGACATCTATAAATATCTTATTTGTATAGGATTATGGAATATTGAGCTCATTGAATAATATATATTAAGCACAAACCCTAAGTAATTATCTGAAATCCATGAGGAAACTTACTTTCATTGCATAAGGCATTCTAGGTTCATTCCCTAGAGTATCTTATACTCATCATAAAAGGTACATTGTATTCTTCACATGAGGCATTCTATGTTTATATCACTAAATAAATTATTCCCACTACACAAGTATTTATAGGCCTGTCTCTAAGGGAATATGTTCTCATGAAATAAGGTAATAATCTTAGGCTCATCACCAAAATTGAGAAAGAAAATATCCCATGCTCGTCTCATAGAATTCTTATACTCATCACACAAGGAATCTCATGCAAGTGATATGAGGTAAAAACTTTTTATTGTAACCTAACTAGATGGAGAATAGATCCTATTCTCATTTCATGGGATTCTTAGGATCGTCACATAAGGTTCCTTAGGTGGACTACTTGGGGATGGTTATCTGATGCATCAAGTGAAGTCAAAGGTTTGGATTCTAGTGGGGATGGTCCCATATATACTCTTAACATATGGTCTAATCACATATGTTTCATCTAGTGAGGACAGTCCCACATACGCTCATCATGTAAGGGTGATCATATATTTAAATTCCAGTGAGGACAGTCTTACATACACTCATCACATATGGTTCGATAATATATTTAAAGTCTACGAGTACAGTCCCATGTATGCTCATCGTATCTAGGTAAATCAGAGGTTAATTCCTTATGGTGATGTTAAATATTAGTCAGGATTCTAGGATAGTAATATGATAGGTTTGTTATACTCTTGAAAGATGAACAGGCTTTGGATCTACCGCCTCCTGAGGGGGAAATGAAATTGAAATGAGGATGTTGTTTTATAGAGGGTATGTTCACCTCAGGATCATCACTTGGGTAATATCATCTCATTAGGGAAATGAAAAAGTAATGGGGATATTGTTCTTAGATATAGTTTAATGAATTAGGTTGATCATGTTAGTTGTAGTTTAATGTCTTACACTGAGGTAGTTGTTTGTAGTTTAATGTCTTTCACTGATGATGTTGGATCATCTCAAATTTGTTGATGGTGTAGATTGTGTGGGGATTATGCATTAAGAAACCTAGTATCAATTATTTTGGAAGGGGAGGAGGATACAAGGATCCTACAATTGCTTATGTAGGGGGAAAATGGATGGTATCCCTCAATTATTCCATGGTTGAGGGTTGTATGTCCACTACACAATTTCAATTATAAGGAAAAGGGGTTAAACGTTGCCTATTTTAGGAATAATTCAAGAGTTTCCACAATAGGGTTCTAATTATTAGAATAATAATTCATTAATACTTTCTTTCCAATTCTTGGTGCAGAGGGCTTGGGTATAATGAACCATAATACTAGTTGTGCATAAAAAAAATTCACAATCCCGGATTGAGTGGATGTAGGGCCATGATCACAAAAAATTCATTAAACAAGGTTTGGTAAAATAATAAATCAAATGGAGTCACCCTATATATTTTTAACGAATGTTAAAAAAATTTGATGGTTGGAGTTATACGAGACCGTGGTACCTAGCATAAGTGTTTTCTCCAAATGTCTATAAAATGGTTTTTTTTAAACTAAGTTCTCCCAAATCCTGAAGTTTTCTGAAGAATATTACTTAATCAAAAAGTGTTTTATTAATAGATGTGAGTTTCATGAAATTTATTTTAATCATAATCCAATATTTTTGAAGGACTCACGTGAGGTCATTTGTTAGAGATCCTCACCTGAGTTAATCCATGGGACTTCTAGTTGGAAAAGGTAAGACTTTCACAAGTCAATATATTTGTATTAAACTCAAAATTATATATCCCTAAAATGGGGGTTTATGGGGAACTTATAGGAATTATTTTCAATAGTGTATACATTTCATAGTATATTTCCATCTTTAATGAGTTCTGAGTTTTGTAGCCTTCGGGTTTCCATTCACAAAACTCTATACTTACGCAAACTTATTCCACTTTGATATAATTTTTTTCATATTATCTTAGTTTTTCATAAATTGGACATTTTTTCTTCCATTTAATCATCCAAAAACATTTTGTCCTAAAAAAATTCCCTCCCTCATAATTTGATTCGATAAGGAAGTGTAGGATTGGATTTTGAATCCAAAAAACCAAAATTTATAAACACTTACTCCTTGGTTCATGAAACTTGGGTCCTCCCTTCACCTCTAAAAAGGTTAAGGGCTCACATATTGGGTAACACACTTTCATGTACGATTTTAATTTTACTATGTGTTTGAAAAACATAATATTTTGTGAGCATTTTGTGCCCAAAATCCTTAGTGGTCATGACACTCTTATTCATGTGAAGGACATTCCATAAAACAAATTTTTTATTTAATGATTTTGTGAAATAACTTTTAAAGAGAAAACATCTAATGAAACAAATGTTTCATGAAACTAAACCTTCAAAAAATATAAATATATATTTTCCCAAAATAGACAAAGATATTTTCCAAAAAAATCTAAAAATGTACACTCAGGTACCTGTAGTTGCTACTATATGAGGAAGAGAGATGGTGATAAAAATTGTCACCAACCCAAAATTTTGTATTGTGTCCAAGAAAGACACCTTGTTCAAGTTAGTAATAGAATATCACAAGGATTATATACTCTATAACATTATAATATTATATGAATTCATATTGAGGGACGATGTTGTGATCCTAGATGCAAAATGTGATGTACCAGGATACTAGTTTTGGAGCTCTCTATGGTACATCAAGTGGAATAGGGATGAAGATGGTCACTCAATAAGGGGTTATAAACCATCAATGGCATACACCATTTTTAAACTAATAAATAATTTTAATAGAGAGTATTTGGTCACAAAATAATCTCCTACCCAATATTAATATATCTTCAATGCGGGCTTATAAGAGCACCATTAGGATTGGAAAAAAGAGTGAGATATGTGTTATGGGAGGAAATTTACCGATGAATGGGCTAGGGAATACTGGGTTATACAATCATGTGATATTTTTTAGGATTAAATCTATAGGTTTGGTCTTTAAAAAAAGAATAGAATGGTCAGTTTCATGTTTATCACCCCCCAGAGTTATTGTAAGAATTGTTGAGAATGTGGTCTCCAGACACCACCTCCTTCCACTTTCACTACAAGGAAGTCGACATTAGTCTTTTGGAAATATACCATATTGTTGGGAACCCAATTTAGGGAGAAATGTATGATTGTTTTCTCCTAGTGTATAATGTTTGAGAAGACCATGAGTAGGTGTTCTTACATTCTAGAGCATTGTTAGGTGTTTCAAGATGAAATCATCTTAATAATAGTACGCTTTTAGACATTAATTTTAAGAGGTTGTTTGATACATTCCTAAAAATTCCTCAAGGTCATATGCTGGGAAGATCAAGTCAGATTCTAGGGGCTATATATCATGGTAAGGATAGATCGTACTGAGTGCACTTAGAGGTGGTCCAATATTAATCATGGTGTTATACCATGAATATCAACACACTAAAGATTAGATTGCTGGGATTTATCACATCCCTCATCGATGGGTGGTTGGTGCTTATCTGTGATGCACGTTGGGGTTAGGACATACACCTTCATCATGGAAGTGAATCTTGAAAATGAACATCATATGTCCCCCTTCCCCCTTTTGAATAAAATAAAATATTTTTCCCAGTGATGATAAAGTTTATATTTTAAAAAAATCAGGAAAAATAATATATTGTTATATAAGTATATTTATATTGATATAAATATAATATATATTTTTTAAATTTGCTTTAGATAAGTATAAATAGACTATTACATTTAATATATAATAAATTTAGTGAAAATGGCTTTAAAATATTTTAAAAAATATTATTAATTAATAATTATCAAATTATCATTGATTAATAGTCATTTAATAACAATTTGAAGACACAAAAAATCAAAAAAAATTAATAAAAGATCTAAAATAAGCTGAAAATGTAACTCAAACTTCAAACGGCCATAATTGTTGATTTGGGTGTCCCTTTGAGCTCTACAACATATTAATCCAAATCTTGTGATGATCTCTATGTGATAGTGACTAAAGGGGACCTTTTGTCACATTTTTTGAGATCCAAAAATTCCCATAAGGCCTCCAAAACTGAGTTTTTAGTCAGGATACCCCGATTTTTTAACATTAAAACAGGTTTAAATTCTAATATGAATGTTCTCTAGGCCTATTCCACATATCATATCGAATATTGTTTCATTTTATTTGATTTCACGAGTTGTGGAGTCTAAATGGACTTTTGGATTAGAACTTATGGTCATTTAAACATTCTATTATTTTTCAAATACACATATGTATGTGTTTATTCGTAAATTTGTGTGTGTGTGTGTGTGTGTTTGTGTGTTTCTGTGTGTATGTGTTGTATATATGTACATATTTATTTATTTATTTATTTATTTATAAACACAGATAGAAAAAATATTTTGTAAATATATTTATAACTAATCTTATAAATATATATTAATATACAAATAAATATACGGATAAAAAATTATAAATGAAAATATATATATATATATATATATTAATATATATTAATATAAAAATATATATATATATATACTAGTATATAAATAAATATATATTTATCAATATAACTAAATATATTTATATTAATATGAATCTATATTAATATATTAATAAATATAACTATATATATATAAATATATATTAATATATATTAATATATGAATAAATATATATATTAATATAAGAATAAATACATGTGTATTAATATAACTAAATATATTTATATTAATATGAATCTATATTAATATATGAATAAATGAAACTATATATATATATATATTGACAGATAAAAAAATAGACAAAAAACTAAATAGCTTAGTGGTAAAGGTTTAGGTGCGGAAGGGGGGAGGTCTCGTGTTCGAGTTCGGGTGAAAGCAAGGGTGTGTGGGCAAGTGGGGGATTCGCACGCAAGTGCATCGTGTGGAGAGTGGGAGGGTTCCACCAAGAGCTGATAAAAGGGGGGTCAACCACTGTTAAAAAAGATCCCTGAGCATTGTATTTTCTTTTTATTTTTTTTTTAATTTTATTTTTTTTATCTTTTATCATTGCTAAAAAATCACCGATAAAAGGGGTATTTTATCAGAACTAAATAAGTGCTGATAAAGGACCTTTTTATCAGTGCGGATAAAAGGGACCCCACCTTTATCTTTTCCTTGATTAATAATGCTTTTCAAGCTCTTTTAATTCCCTTTTCTAGCACTAATAAATGCCATATTTTTAGTAGTGTATGGAGAAACCTATGGCGACTACTGATGTCCCTTCCACCATGGGGGTGCCGTCGACAATGGAGCCCATTTCTGGTGCCTCAAACCATGAATTTCTAAATGATATGGTGATTGTTCTTGTCCATACACGAGTGGATGAATATTTATAAAGAATGCATATTATTGAATCTATCCTTGAATGTTCTCAAGGCTTCAACCTCATCACCCTCTATGTATAATTCAAGTTTCTTCCAAAAACACGTTTCCCCGTACTTCTTTCTCAAAATTCACTAATATCATGATTTGATGGTAGTGTTTCCAATATCAGGGGATCAATCACTAATGGTATCACTATATCATATGGAACCCACTACTGATGTGGTGAATATTGAAGGTGGGTTGATGGCATTAGCTACTGGTGAGTTTTTTGTGACCGAGTTGGTCCTTGAAGTGTTAATACTTAAGAATGCTATTGAAATACTTAGAGTGGGACCATATTTCGAGGATTATGTGAAAATTGGAACATCACAATCTTGGATTTGAGATGATACTGTTGTGTTCACCAGAGAATATGATGCTATAGAGGCATAGTTTTCATGTGTATAAGCTGAGGGGGGGGCACATGAATAGGGGAGGATCTGACACCCCCTATGGATAGAGGGGAAGAGAACAGACCATTAATATATTAGGATTTTAAATATAATTACCTTAACCAAAGTATAAAATTTAGTCCCCAATTACCCAATCCTAAAAAACCTACTGATTTCCTGATGTCTTTATCCAAATACAAGCCTGATCTTTAGGAACTGGATGACTTGGGACCCGATATTGCTGAGGAGAACCAGGTGATATGGATTAGGTCATAGTGAAATTTCAAGGATCTCATCACCCACATGCCTTAAAACTAGGTGATGGGTTGAATAATATCCCTCTTCCACTGGTTGGTGAGATTAGATATTGGTGGAGTTGACTATCATGTGCTCTACTAACTAGTTTGGAATCTCCTTGTAAAGGGAGAACATCTATGATGGGGAAAATTTGTTTTTGCTTAGTACAAGTAAACCACTTAGGGAATCATTTCTATTTAATTGGATGAAGAAGATTTTTCTTGGTTGGTGGAGTAGGTTTTTCATCATTAGGTGGTATTCTCCATCAGGTAGGAGACTATTCATCCTTTCTAAGACCAACTAGTGATGGCTTGGGTCATGGTCACTCAGACAGGGTACTAGATAGTAGATTGAAAAGCTATGTAGGCTAAAATTTTGGAAAATATGGACAATGTGTTTCTATTTTCAATGTAATATCTAGTGGAGCTAGCTAGGATACAATAAATAGTCAAAATATCATGTCGAATGCAATCCGATATTGAAAAATACTTCGCTCAGGTGGATCCATAGAAGGTAATTTTGTAATAAAGAAGAGGATCCAAACAATGGATGGACTCTTCTTTTTTTCTTTTCAATAAATAAATGTTATTAATTTTTTCAAATTCCTTGTGTAAAAATCTATATATTAGTCAAATTAATAAAATTAATAATTGAAAATCACTAAACCCATGTGAGTCATGATAGGTATGATAAAAAAGAGAAAATATAGTATCATTCACTTATGTGAGAGTAAATGGTGAGGGTGGATGGGTGAGGATCAAAATATGGAATCAACCACCACTAGAACCCAATGAGGATGATGGACTGGGTTAGTGTGATTTTGAGAGTTTGATTCCCTAACAACACATAAAATATGTGAGGGAATAACAAAAAAGGTTTTAAAGTTCTACTTGGGAATGAGGAATGTAGAGAGAGGAAAATTGTTACTCCAAGAGCCTAAATAGATGAACAAAGAAGGTAGGAAGGTTGATGATGAGTGATTACCATATTCAAGACATGGGGTTTGCCACTGTACTAATGGATATGTCTTCTCTAGGATGTGTACCCAAGAAGGGTGGTAGGCCTTTAGAGTGTTATTCCATCACCATATGGGAATACATTCAAAGATTATTAGGAAGGTTCATTCAGGCCATATACCTTATTTGTTTGGTAGTCCATTAGAGTTTTTTTGTCAGTGTAGGGGATACTATTTGACATGAAAATGGATGTCTATATAAATAAAGGGACATAAAGTGTGTCATTGGGTGAGAAATATTCCTAAGGAGAGTTTTATCACTCTATGGAGGATATTGGTGACCTCTAAGGATTCTTAGTTTAAGATCATATATCTTTGAACAAAGGGTTTATTCCTTTTAATGGTTTGTAGTTATGATTATAGATGTAGTAGAGTTTTAGTTCATACAATTTTGACAAAAAAGGGGGAATAATAGTTTATGTTCATATGTCATGGACCTATAGTGGGCCTTTTATATTTATAAAATGAGTACAAAATGCACAGAATTTAAGGACTTAATTCATGGAATGTGGGAGGTGATATGGTCTCACTGGTTGGGTCAAACAATTAATACATAAACGAAGAGACCTTGTATGATATTGATGATAACATAGATGGTCTCACCAATAAAATAGAGTTTGTTACTGGGCATATGATAGGGAATTCAGGCATCACTATTTATCTCATGGAAATGGGAATCATGTCTTCCTAGTTCTGAATATAGTGAAGTAGGTAACTAATTCCAAATGTGGTGCATGATAAGAGGCCAATGTGATAAAGGGGTGTCCTCTCAGGTGGGGACAAAGATACCATGTGGTTTAATATCATATATCTAGGAACATACCTTATATCTTAACGTCACATGGAGAAGATGTTGAATAATAATTTTAAAATAATATGGTGATAATGGTAACCATGTATCTTAACATAGTGTAGTGAGAACATTGATTACATAGTATAACATTTTTTAGTGAGGATGAGGGGGGAATCCGAATCATGTGGATGAGGAAAATCAACCTTAAACTCCTAAGCTCATGCAAAACATTCTTGGTGTGAGAAACTAGGGTAAATTTGGAATTAATAATATCATACAAGATTGATGTACAAGAATAATTAGTTAGGGTTAAAATGTTACAACAACCCCCTAAGGTCCTATGAGAGTAGGGAAGATGGTCAGGTAGGGTTCCACATGGCCATTTCACCCTTACAACATTCCATGAGGTATGATGGAGTAACACCAAGGGTGTTAAAACTTTTTTTGAACAATGAGGGTCGATGAAGGTAAATTGTGCCTTCTAGAATCAAAATTGAAAGGGAGGTGATGAGTAGGATGATGATGATCATTGAATGAATTTGAAATGTGGACACCACCACCAAAACATCAATAATGGAAAAATAATAAATGTTGGTCAACCAAATACCATATCTTCAAAACATGTGTTCCATCATATTGCTATCAGAAATCCCCTAGGGATTGTACCATTGATGAGAGTCAGGCCTTTGGATCATTATTCCTTCTCCATAGGGGATCCCATTTAGGCATGAATGGTTAGTGGGGAAATCCAAACTCTAGGGACAAAAAGTGTGAAAATTAGGGGAAATATCAAAGGTAGGTACATGCACCTGAGGGTTACACTGTCGTGTATCAGGAATTTTAATGAGGTGTACTAGGATGCAAGGATTGTCGAACCCACGAGTGGCATGAGGAAGAGGACTTCCTTATATCTTAAGGAGGAAAATGTCTATCCCTAAAGCTGTAGAATTTAGGATCATCTATCTCAAACTATGGGGGATCTACCTATATATGGTCATAGAGCATGGACCAAAATATGGGTTGTATATATGGAAGATGTTGATGATGAACATTACATGAATGGAAAATTGATTCCATTTTATAAAAACCATTGATATTGTACACAAATTTTACAGTCATGAGGCTTGGAACAAAAGTAATGTGGTCTATAAAATATCGGTAAGAGAAAAAACCTAATGTAAATAGAAGGACCAGTGCCAATACAGATGACCCTGAGAGAAAATCCACAAGTTTTAATGTCATTAGGCATGGACCATATTGGAGTTGGAGTTTAGGGTCAAACAGATTTAGACCATGTCCATCTAGGTGAAGCATCACCTGAATGTAGAGGGAAAAACTTCAATTTGACAAAGGTTTGTTAAATGAAAAGATAATGTGGATGTGATGAGAGACTTATGTTTAGGCCTGAGATAGAAGATAAAATCATCACAACATATCCTGTAAAATAGGAATCAAACATGCATACTTATATAGGGTGAAATATTTCTACATGGATATGACTTGCATACATAGGGGGATAGTCAAGAAAAGAATAGGTGATTGGAAGAAAAGGAGGGGTTAGGTCCTGATAACCATTGATGAAATTCCCATCACTAGGAAATATAAGGTATGGGTACAGAACTCATGGTTGGTCCTAGAATGAGAGGTTTAGCCATCACTATATTTTATGTGGGGAGGGATTAAAGGTACACAAAGTTCTTGAAGTGGTATGGTAGGATATTGAAACCAAAAGAGGGCATCCTCTTAGGTGAGGGTTTAGAGTATTTCACTATGTGAATTCATGAAATGAGTAATATGTCATGCATTTTAATGTCCTGAAATAAGGATGAAAATGGGGGAGGTAGTTTTTATATAATTAATGGTAACATGAACCTGACATGAATGGAGGGATAAAGGACCCAACACTGCAAAATCTTACTTCAAAGAACATTCACATATTTTAAGTTCATGATTCTTAGACCCTGGGTGTTATAAGGGAATCTATGAGGAGTGTTATGTAATGTGAACTTGATGTGAAGGGAAGGTGAAAGGGGCCCAACACTATGAAAATATCCTAAAAAAGAAATGAACAAATTATAATGTTAGGATTCTTAGTCGAAATGTTATAGTAGCTTATAACACTACTATAAAATAGGCCTTTAACAACACTAGAATGGGCCTTTATCAATTCTAAAAATATAAGATTACCAAAGCATGGTTAAAATCCCTAGGTTTTTATCAGTGCTAGAAAAGAACTAATGAATGGTCCCTTTATCAGTGCTAAAAAAGAGCTAATAAATCACCCCTTTATCAATGATTTTTTAGCACTATTAAATTACCCTTTTAACAACACTTTTAAAGCATTGGTAAAGGACCCCTATAATAATTGTTTTTAGCATGGATAAAATCCCCCTTTAATAGTACTAAAAAATAAATGTTAAAGGGGGTGAAGTTATATTTTGTCGGAATTTTATGAGCCTAAACCCTTTATCAGCACTTCCATGACCCCTTTAACAGTGCTCCCCCCATCAATGCTTTTCACCCCACCACCTCCTTATCAGTGTTTTTTAAATTTCTAGCATTATGTGTGCCTACCTGGATTTGAACCCAGCACCTCTCCTTGGAATTTGAATTCCTTTACCACTACACCATGTTGTTTTGTTGTCTGTTTAATGATATTTTTGTTTAGATATATATACACTGATATTTTTTATTCATATATTTATATACTTATTTTTAAATATATTTATAAAATATATATGTGTGATATATATATATATACTTATAATTATTTAAATATATAATATATTATATTTATTTACAAATAATAGAATCGAATTTAAATATATATATGTTTATTAATACATACATATATGTATATATAAACATTATAAATATATGTTTAAAATGTAAAAATGGTGATATGCAGTTTTAAATACATTTTTAGAATATGTATTTAATTACATGTATTAGAATACATATACATATATATTTGTTAATTATTAAGACATACATTTTTATATATAAACATTAATTATATAGGTATATATATACATATTATTGCATTTTTATATGGTAAATAAAAAGGCTAATCTTTTAATTTTAATAAAATTAATAATAAATATTTATTTTATATATTTAAAAATACATTTTTATGTAAATATGTTGATATAAGTATTTATACAAGTGATTTATTATAAATAAATATAATAAAATATGCATATATTTAATTAAAAATTAATCTATATTGTGAAAAAATAAAAAATATTCAAATCCATAATATCAATATGAATGTAATCCTTGAGAATAAATTCAGTCTCCACAAAAAAAAGGAAATAAGGACCCCTTAAATGAGGCTAAAAATCAAACGACTTTTAAAAAATTGGTGTTCCCCAACAAAATCCTTAGTTTTTGAGGCCTTTAAAACCTTATTGGCCATAAAAAAATTGACCAGGGTCTCTCCAAGTTTCCAGGATGTAGAGTTCATTACAAGATTCAATTTGATATATAGAAGGGCTCAAAAGGACACACTGATCAAAAGTTATGTTTGTTTGAAGTTAGAGTCACATTTTCAACTTATTTTAGATATTTTATTAATTTTTTTGTTTTTATTATCATAAAATTGTTATTAAATGACTACTACTCGATATGAATTAGAAAATTATTAATTAAATGTATTTTAAAAAATTATTTTATAATCCATTTTCACTAAATATCTTATATATTAAGCATAAATTCCTATTTTACTATATCTAGAACATATTTAAAATATATATATTATATTATATCAATATAAATTTTTTTATATATTAATATATTATCTTTAATTAAATAATTTTTTTTAAAAAAATATGACCATTATCAGTACTTTTTTACTAGCGATGTTAAAGAGTGGTCCTTTATCATCACTTTTTTACAAGAATTGATAATTGAACCCCTTTAACAACATTTTATGTAGCGTTATTAAAGGCCCCCTATGACAGTGCTAAAAAAGCACTGTTAAATAGGATCCTTTATTCGCAATTTTTCTAGTGCTTATAAAGGGTGTATTTAGAAGCGCTTTAATCTAGCATTGTTAAAGCCCTAGTGCAAGATAAACCTAGTTTTTTAGTATTCTTTTCATAAAGCATAGACTAAATGTAGTGAGGGGGTATACATAGTCAGAAAACAAGGAAAATTTTGAAAAGAATTGGAAAAATTATGTTATAATAAAGATGAACCTCAGATTAAGTCATTTCTTGTAATTTAAGGTTTTGAGGATTAGATTGGTGGGAGTGAGGTGGTATATCTAGGTGGGGTAGATGAAACCTGATGTAAACTGAGGTTCAAGAGGCCAATTATTCTCATTACTAGAGTAGTTAATCTCACAGAAGTAGGTGAACATAGTTTTAAGGTCATGTTTTATAGAACATGGGGTAATATAATGTATTTTATAGTCATTCAACTAGGAAAATATGTGCGGTAGTTCATATGGTATGAATTTAGAAGAAACACCTGATGTGAAAGAGACTCAACACTAATATAGATATCCTTAGTTGGGGAAATTTATAGTTTAAGTTTGGAGAACTTATAAAGGAAGAGAAACAACTTATGTGGCACCAGGTGGAGGAAAAAACCAAGGTAAATTGGTGAACCCAATTCCATCATATATATTCTTAGAATAAGAATAAATCGGTTTTTATGTTTAAATTCATGATTTTAGGAATAAATAGGGATCCCAGTTTCTTGATCCTGTATGGGAGATAACCCATTGAAACTCTTAACCCACTAAACACAATTTTAATTTCATGATGTAGGAACATAGGGAAATTTAATGTAGTTTATAGTTATGAAACAAGTACAATGTTTGAGGTAGTCCATGTGGTATGAAGTGAGAAGAAATATCTGATATGAAAGAGACTCAACACTAATGTATATAGCCTCTGTTGGAAAATTTTATAGTTTAAGTTTGTGGAACTTGGAAAAAAATAGAAACAACTTATATAGAACTAGGAAGAGGCAAAACCCAAGGTAAATTTGAGTAGCCAATTTCATCATATAGAGTATTATAATAAGAATAAGGGGGGTTTGAAGTTTAAATTCATGCTTATATGACTAAAAATGGATCCCTATGTCTTAATCATGTATGGGATATAATCCACTAAAACTTCTAACCCACATGATCCATGATTGATGCAGGAAATGGGGAGTAGAAGAATGTATCCCATATCAATCAAGAGTTCATAACTGTGGAATAAGGGTTGTGGTCAAAATTAAACAACAATGACTAGAATCATCCCACTAAAGGTGATTCTAGATAGGTTTAAATCCTCATAGACTGACTTACTTTATCAATACGCATGAATGTATGAGAGAGGTAATACAAAGAAAATTTTAGTTCTACTAAAACAAAGGGGAAGTAGAGGAAGTAAACAATGACCTCCAAATTGTGAATCATAAATGGAAATGATAGGAATGTTAAATATTACATCAAACCATGTTTTTAAAACATAGGTTCTACTACCACACTATCAAGTGTGTGGGAAAATAACATTGGGGTCGACTGCTAACCATGTCTTCAAAACATGGGACTTATAATTTTAATTCCAAAAGTCCCTCATATAGTATACCCTAAAAGGGAGGCCTACCATTGAAACATTGTTCTATCACTATAGGGGAACTAGTTTAGACATGGAGTATTATGAGGATTCAAAACCATGAATTACTAAAGTGTAAAGGAGAGTTGGAAAGGATGTTCGAGTAGAGTTAAACACTCTATGTGTTATATCATTGTGTTTTGAGAATATAGTGTGGTGAATTATTATAGGTGAGGTTCAACCTGTATTCTAATAGGATAATTATTTTGGTGTTAGGAAATAGAAAGGAACCTGATAGAAAGGTATTGATCATCCTAAAAAGGTCTGAATGAATATATGACACTCTAAATGATAGTCATGATTGAGCACATGATAGGTGATCTAGGAATACCTATATATCCCACGGGATGGGAATCAATACATACATAGTTATTAATGGAATTAAAGTATAATAATGGTGCCAAAATGCAGGTATGTCCTCTCAAGTGAGGATTATGAACTAATTATATAGTTTAAAATGTTATATAGAAATATGTTAACTACAAAAATTATGGTTTTACAACTAAGACTAAAAGTTTTTTAAGTTTAGCATTATACAACCAGGATGTTGATATCATAGTTTAACATTTTATGATATGGATGAAAGTTTATAAAACATATATTTATGATTATTGGACTATTAATATATATTTTAATATCATACAATGAGGATTTGAGGGAGTTTTTCTAGAGTTTAAGGTCATATATATTTGATCGTGGCCTGAGATAGCCTATACAACCTAGAGGGTAGACCAGAACCTAAAAATAATTTGACATTTTAATGTGACATAGAGGATCTTAAAAAGAGTGAAATGGGATGTATATGTTAAATTATTTCTTCCATGACTGAAGGAGAATTATTAGGAATGTATTGTTCCTTGATCTTGTTGGGGATATAATACAATAGAACTCTTAGGCCCACATGAGACATGGTCGATATGGGAAATAAGGAGTAGATACGAGTTCCCTCTATTATATGAGAGTGTGTATCAGTGAATCTATAAAACCAACTTTCTTGGTCAATATGAATGGATGTATGAGGGGTGACATTGAAGGTGTTAAAGTTCCACAATAATGGGGGAGGGTTAAAATGAAATAAATCCAAACTCCCAATATCTGAATCACAATGTGGGTGACAAATGAGTGGAAGCTTACTGGTGACCAAGTTTGAAATATAGGTTCCCCCATTTCATTGATAATGAATATGGAAAAAATGAGGGTTGGTCATTGAACACATCTTTGAAACATGATACCTATCATTTTGATGTAAAAATATTCAAGGGAATGTTTCCAATAGAGGAGGAGATCCTTTAGAGCACTATTCTATTACTGTAGGGGGGACTGTTCAAAAATAGAGGATTGTGGGGATCCAAATTGAGAAATTCCAAAAGTGTGAGGGTGAGAAAATGGGTTGTTTTGGGTTGAGTTAAATACTTTGGGTGTTATGCCATTATTCACTAATTAACATTGATAGGGAATATAAATGAGTGAAAGTAAAATTATATTCCTAGGAGGGGTGCTACCCAATGTTTAGTGGGGATAAGGATCTTAATAGAAGGGTATTGATCATCAAGTCAAACTGGGGTGAGGAATGGTGTCAGTGGCTAGTCCAAGGATAGGATATCTAAGAATCACTATATATATCATGGAGCATGAATCAAGCCACATTTAGTTGTTAGTGATGATGATACATTATGATATGTTCACTAAAAGATGGGTTTCCCTATTGAGTTTGGTTAATGGACCAATTATATAGTTTTAGGAATCATAAAAAAATAAATTAGTTATCTAGCTTATGGTCATTCATATGGGACTATATCCAATAGTTTTACATAATGTAGAATGGATATTTATTAGGTGGTTTAACTTCATATGGTGAGAATGATATGCTAAAAATTATAATGTCACACAGATAGGATATTGATAATATAGTTTAACATCATGTGGTGAGGATAATACGCTATGTATTATAATGTAATGTATCTTAGAATTAGATGTTTTATAGTTTAGGGTCTTACAACTTAAACCTATTATAATTAGTTTAAAGTCATTCAGAATAGATTTTTACTATATATTTTATGATCTAACATCTCATGCCTCTGTTATATAGTTTAATGTTCTGTGATTGGGATGTTATGAACCAATGTAAAGGTCATGTAAATTATTTTTTAGTAACATTGCATTGATGGGAGGTGTGATGCACTCTCAAACCATGGTGACTAGTGATTATTCACCACTAGAGTATAACTTATGAATTTTGAAATGTGTTTTCCACATGGTCACTGAATTTTGTGGTTTTCTTCTAGGTATCATTGGTGTTCTCAAATTCATCACCACGTCACCTCATAGGATGGAACAAAAAAAATATTCTTATTGAATTCTTAGGACACATGGTTTTGTTGGACCTCAAGAATATTAAGTTCTTGGATACTATTCTCATCAAAGGATTCCAATTCTTTTAGGTGGACATGGGAACTTTATTTGGAATTAGACGATCATAGACCACTATTTAGTGAAATTATAGTTGAACCTGTATAGGAAACACTGCTTTTGTTCCATATACCATAGATTATGGGGTCAACTGGTCATAAGTTTGAGTTATTATATGATATAACAAAATGGTATTGGGGAGATTTTATATCTATATAATCTTTATATAATCTACCTTTTTCTAAAAAATATTAGATAGGGTCTTATTGAACACCACGATCTATCTATTCACATGTGCATGATAATGAGAAGTATGATTGGACCAAATGTTGTACTTAGAGTACAACTTCTCTAGATTGTTAACATTGAAGTTGTTTCTATAGTCTGTGATGATGGTTTGAGGAATATATAACTGATGCATGATATTGGAATTTATAAAATATTTAACATATTGAGTCTTGACTTCATCAAGGGGAATAACCTCAACCCACTTTGATAATAAGTTTCTGACAATAAGGATGAACCTACACTATCAGGCTTTCGCTGGTATATAGGGACCCATGACATCTAGTTCTCATAAAAAATAGATAAGAATACTTGGTGGTGTGAATAATTTATAGAGTATGATTCATTTATTTTTAATGAATTCTTCATTCCTGACAATTCTTAGTGAGTTTCGTACAGTCAAGAAACCATGGTGGGCTAGAAGTAGCCCAACCTTTGAGTTTGATGAGAGAGTGTTGATATAGGTAGGTGGGATCCACAAGATCCAGCATGGGCCTCCTGAAAAATATAATTTATCTCCTTTACCATGATATAATTTATAATTAAGCCATTAAATTTGTGTCTATAGAGAACCAGAACTATCTTGGGGTCGTCGTAAAGAATGAAATTCGCCACACATTTGCAGATCTTCTCATGCTCGACTCGAACAGAAGGTAGTGTTCCATGTTTAAGGTTATAATGAAATTTATTTATACATTTATATGATTCCTATTTCATGGTGGTATTTGAGAGCCCTACCTAGGGATAACCAAAAGAAATTAAAAGAAATTATATTCACTTCTTTGTTATCTTCATTAGGAACAACAGGGGAAATATCTCTCTGATGCTCTACATGGATGATGAGTTCATCCTAATATTTATTTGTGAGGAACACAACCTATATTTATAAAGTTTCCACTCAATAATTTTGTTTTCTTGGTACAAGATTCACCTTTGGATCTAAGGTGAACAGTTCCATCAGTTCATGGGTGCAATTAAGTAAAGTGACCAACTCTTGTTTTAATATAGTATAGTCACCATTTATTTTCTTACTATCCAGCTCTAAGTTTCTGTTCATATTTAATATAAAAAAACATAATATCAAGATCCAACACAAGACCATTGATGAGTTATTAGTACTCATCTTCATAACTCCTTCTATTAGGGGAAATATAATGACATGAGGTCATTAGATGGAGTGATCAAGACAACTCCAAGGCTAACCCTATTGAGCTTAGCATTATTGAGTATTCTCTTAGATAGGCAATAGGAGGTACTGTCAAAGTTAATATTCAAACTCAAAATCAGTTTATCGATGGATATTATGTACATATTTGGGAACTCCATGTATAGAGTAAATTCATCAGGGGTTGGGTGTGCATCCAATAATACTTATAGTTCTTGTCCCTAAAAAACCTTTTCTAGGGACCAACATGATATAGAAATGTTAAAGAATCATTACCCATCACACCAATCACTCTATCAACATGGGATGGATGAGAATTAAGTTCAATTGATTAATAATGAAAACTTGATGAATCTCATGGTACTAGAGATAGTGTCACTGATTTTGGACCATGAAAACTGAAGTGAGGTAGTTATTCTCAAGGAGAGAATACATGATCTCAGTATAAATTAGTATGAAAATATGAATATACAGACTATTATCCTTGATTTTTTTTTCATTTATGATATAATAGGGCATTGGGTGATCATTCTGGGGTGTGAAAGACCAAAGTATTTCCTAACATAAGCGGCCTCAAAACCAGAGGATGTAATTGATACTACATAATGTCATTGAACATGAACTATCATTCCCAATACCACTAATATGTGATTCTTTTCTTTATCATCTTGAATAATGGGTTACATTTTACTATAAAATTATAGGAAAAATGTGGTATGTAATCCAGATGGCCCTGTAGACCTTAGAGTTTTCTCAAAAATTTCATAGAGGCAACATTATAGTGATTTATTTTATCTTCTCTTGATCGATCTCAATTCTTCTATATTTTATGATAAAGATAAGTAACTTCTTGTAGGTAAACCTAAATCTACACATCAAGGGGTTTATATTTAGGTGATTAGTGTGGATAATTCTTAACACTTTCTCAGGATCCTTCATGTGGTCTTGGTGTTTGAGTTATTTGACAACTAATTCATCTATATAGCACTCTACAAGCATCCCAAGAAGGGGAGTGAATATGTGGTGCATGGACCATTGGTAGGTTTCTCCAGAATTATTCAAGATAAATGGTATAACTTGATAATATAAATTTCATTGAGGCTCCCTAAAATCAATGATTATTTATATTTAGGATTCTTCAAGATTTTATTGTATCCATAATACCAATCCATGAAAGAGAGAGATTCAAATCTACAGTCACATCAATCAGTAGCTCAATTACCAGAATGTGGAAGTCATCCTTTGGGTAATGTACAGTTAGTACATGAATATTGATAAAAAATTTATTTTTTCCATTATTATTTTTGAAGGGGACAATATTTTTTTCCACATGGGATACTAAACATCCTTGATGAAGTTAGCCTTGATTAACTTGTCAACTTTATACTTTAACATAAAATCATGGGATGGATTCATTTTCATTGATTCTTGTTTGAATCCACAGTGGTCAATATGAAGGCCAAAATTGTGTATGATAACCTAGGTTTAAATATATGAAATACCCTTATATTTCTATATGAATCAATCATGGTTATATTTTAAGAACACAATGTATTATTATTTCTCATCAGGATACATGAAAAAACTAATTAGTGTCAACCTCAGATATTCATTGGTGTTATGGTTGACCTATATCATATCATAAGTTATGGTTAAGCATATATCTTTAATGGTTGGAGAACCCTCATCCAAATACTCTTTACCACCATAAGAATCAGGATTGGAAGGAGGAAATAAATCCTCATCCATAGGATACCGTGGGAAAACACTTTTATCTTCCACTATAGTGGGAGGATCTTAAGAAGTGGATTCTTATCCCATTGGCTCTATAGAGACTATGGCAATAGAGGTTGTGACCCATATCCTATGAACCCATTTCCAGTATGGTACACCCTTTGTATCAAATAAATGATTCTTGGTTGACCTATAATGGGTCAATCCCACACGCTGATATGTGAAATGAATATATTGGTTAGTAACTAAGGGTAATACTTTCCAATATGAAATCGTTGTGGGATTTTCATGATTCAGATGCACCTATCCTATATAGAAGTATGATTTGATCTATGATAACTCATTTTTTATGGGAATGGTTAAATGGTTACCAATATTTGGGGTTTTTATTTCAACAAAATATATTCACATGATGAAACTATCCTTTAAATCCCCAAGAAAGGATTACTCCTCTTTAACACCTCCAATAGATATGTGATCAGTCATGAATTTAAACACCAAGAAGATGGAAAATGAGGCCATTTACCAACATAAGTCAGATGTTGTGGGTGAAAAATAATTGGACTTCCTCCTAAGTTTGGAATAATTGGTGGTTGAATAGGTTCTTCTACTCAATTCCTCTAAGGAGGAAGCTACAAAAATGATGGGGAGGTCACTATAAGTGACTATCAGTGAGGAGAAATACATGTGGATAGACAAGCAGGATCTGATCCTCATTGGGGGATTCAATAATGGGAAGATCAACCTCGAGGAGTATATCCAGTCATGGGATAATCTGGACTATGAGTTTAAAGATCTAATAATGGAAGAACCAAACACTCAGGTAACCTCTTTATCCTGGAAATTTTATAAAGAGATTAACACCAGTAGACTTAAATTATCCTTTAATGGTTCAGTCATCTCTTTTTTGGTTGAACGTTTGTTTTATCAGTTTTCCCTTAAAAGTGTTTGAAATAATAAAAATTTAATTTCTATTCTGTCTTCAAAGCCCCACATAAGAACACTGAGGTAGATATCAAATCATTGTGTGCATTAGAATTCACTACTTTGTCAATATGGGGTTTCTTCCCTTCCCTCTTATAATAATAATCATCAAGGTATCAATCTTCACAATAGTCAAAATGATTAACATCACCATGGATTACTCTTAATCGATAATTGATGGATTATTTGATGAACCAGTGATATGATGAAGGGATGGGTACATGGAGGTGAAGTTAGGTATTTTCTAGTAAGGCATTGATTGTAGTATCCTATGAGGTGACCATGAATTTTATATTTGATACCAAATCTATAAAATTGGTCTTCATATGAGTATTTTAATGTGGATTTTGTTAACTCTTGTCATATCCATAAATTTTCATGTCAAATGGGGTTAAATCAGCCTTGTTATGTCCCAACCTATAGATTCTATGGTTCAGGATGAGATTGATTCTATAACCAGTGTCCACCAGACACTGGTGAACTTATATTCCATTGATCTCACCCTATACATTGAGGAGGAATATATTCCTTTGGATTATTACCCACTCATCCCACCTAGATTAAGA
This sequence comes from Viscum album, assembly GCA_963277665.1. Classification (NCBI taxonomy): domain Eukaryota; kingdom Viridiplantae; phylum Streptophyta; class Magnoliopsida; order Santalales; family Viscaceae; genus Viscum; species Viscum album. The sequence goes on from OY728166.1 coordinate 309,818,379, forward strand.
AATGATGTCTTATCACTCTTTCTACTAAGATTCATTTACACTGTAAGGTTCAGCATTGGCCACCTCAGTTTTGAATTAGAGTGGACTCTTTATAGGATCAATGTAGGTCTCATGTAATTCCTTTAACAATCAAAGAACATAAAGGATTGATATTTAGTCCATAGTTCTAGTGAGATACTTGAGAAAATTGCTCTTTCAAGCTAGGTCCATGTTCCTTCCAGTAACAGGTTTCTCCTTAATAGGAAGCATGGAGGGTTCAAATAGATGTGGTGATGTGTCATGACTGGTTATTACCGCATACCACTATCAACTAGATATCTAAGGATGATCCTTGGGGAACTATGGTTGAGCCTTTGATGTACATAACTGAGATAAACAGTCAACTAGGATGATAAGATGTTGAGGTGCACTAGAAGGTGTAATCTCATAGGTATTATCTCATTGGGATTTAAGAAATACTTACCCTATGGTATTAGTTATATAGACTACAATTTCAAGGAAATATCCTTGAAACTTTTTCTTTCTAAAAATCATTTCCTTTTTCCTTGAGAGAGTTGGTAAGAAGTTTCTGAAGGGTCCAGTGGGTGTGTTTTTTCACTGGGATATGCACAATGATCCACAAATCTGATGGAATTAAAAGATGTGTATTCCTTATCTTCATCAAAGGAGTCCACTGGGATTTAACGGGTCATAAAACCTCCTACTAATGTAGGGAGAATTAATTCCATGATAGTACAGATTAGTTTTAGCGTTGGTGAAGTTTCTTAAATATCCTTGCATTGTAGAAGCTGATTAGTTTAGAGACTTGACGGGTTACAAAGATGATGAGACTAATCGAAGGGTACCATAGATAAAAAATAACTGGTTAAATCAATTACACTAGGATAATTGATTTGACTTTAATTTCTAACTTTCAAGCTATCCAATCATAAAAAAAAATTGAACCAAAATTCAAGACTTGTTCTCATTCCCCGGAATCTTCATCGCCATCAGGGGTGGCTAAGACATATGTCACATGCTTTAAAGGTTTCGTAGTTAAACTATGATATCATATACAAAATCCTAGATCTAGTCCTTGAATAAAAAATAATCTTATATGTTTTTAATGAGGAATCTATAGTTTAGGAAATAGTTTGTAAAATTCTTCAAGTAAAACTCTTATGGATTATTGATTTCAATCAACTTGAGTAAATTCTTACCCAAAACATAGATGATGAAACCAAGGATATGTTCATCTTGAAAGGAGTGAACCCTATTCCTTTATTATTTGTAAGGAATTTTGGGTTCTTGTTTTTAAAGGGGGATCTAAGATACATTCTCTTTGCGAGGTTGTTCCTGGTGGGGCCTATTTTGAGGGGGGCCTTGGAGCTAAATTTATTAAAGGGACTAGGTCTATGTAACTATAGATTTTTATTTTATAACTAGCTTTCATTCAGGATCATGAGGAGGTAATGGGTGTGACCACTGCTTAGTCCACTTTATAGATTCCCCAAGGCACTAAACTCTATCAAAAAACTCCCAAAATATTCTTGGATACTTCATGGTGATGAGGATTTGAACCATCTCATCCAAAAAATTCTTGATGTAAAACCCCAAAAACAGTTCCTAGGGGATAAGGTCATATAGGGAGTATGTCAACCATTTCCACTGAGCAATGAAGTTAGTGACATGGTCATTATTTTATTTTCTAGGTGAGTGGTCATCAATACTCATCATTCATAAGTTAGTGATTAAATAGTGGAAAAACTATTGGAAAAATCCTCCCAACTGGTGATGGATCCTAGTGCTAGAAAATTTTACTAGAAAAAGGAAATCCCTTCCAAAATTTAGAAAAAACACCATATACGGACATCATCATACTACTTTTTAGCTATCAACAACGATCTACACTAAGGGTAAGGTGGGAAAGGTAATGGTCTAGGTTTCTTATACCATTGAAAGAGGTGAATCTTGGGTTTCTAAAATCTAGTGGTGGAGGATTATGATCCACCCTTTTCGAATATACATTCCTCTTAGGATTAACCAATGATCATTTAATTATAATAGATTTAAGGTCTGTGGAAATTTCATCGATCGCATCACCTTTGGTGGTGTCAGAATGTGACTTCCCCTTACTGGTCAACCGGATCATAAAGTAGAGTGGTCGTGGTCTTGAGGTGGGAAGTCACACTGATCCATTAGATAAGGGACCATTGGGAACAAAATGTGTAACGTTCTGAATTTTTAGAGAGGTGCATACATTAAAGTTATAGTTCAAAAACTCTCATTTTGTTTTAATAATAGTATCTAATGGATAATGAATGGTTCTGGTAAGTCAAAGGATCGTTCGAAGCATGGAGTTCCATAAAATGGGAAGGAAGACAAAGCTGCATGGTTAGCGTTTGGTTAGTGATAGCAATACAAGTCAATCTTGTGAGTTACAAAATATATAGGGGATGTATAACAGTTTGTCTAAAAACATGAAATATAGGCCAAACATACATATGGGATTACATAGGTATAGTGAATAATCTATTTTTCACAGTTAGTCAAACTGTGTGCCTAGTCAATGCGAGGGGCCCCCTTAGATAGTGTGGGGTGCACAGTTGGAGCACGGTTTGGCCAACCGTGTGGCCAAACCATGCAGCCCAGTAAATGAAGGGAAATTGGCATTTTTTTCTTCAAAATTGTTTAACCCAAAATCTCATCTTCCCTTATCATTTCTAGAATACCACACATAAGAGAGATCCTCCTCTTCCCCACCTATATATTTTTTTTATTCCTCATATGATCTTCAAATTCTTCACCACTGGATGTGTTGGAATCCTCTCGGAAATCTATAAACTCCTCCCACTTATTTTCAAAGTTTTTATTATCCTCTATTGTGATATTTTGGTGCGACCTCATTTTCCCCATTTTTAGGGTATTTAATGATTATTCCAATGTATCCTATTCTAGATTGATTCAGGGGCTGATAACAGATGAGTGGTCTTATATGAACCTAAGGAAAGTGGTCTAGCTTCTTTCCCTATGTTTGGAAACATTCTATATTGTACGTCATTGTGTTGCATTCTAGACATTACTAAAGACACATCCAAGTTGTTTAGTTAATTAAATTAACTTGTTTCCTATGATATATATGGTCCTAGCTTGTGATGAATCACACCTTTGGGTTTTTCTTCAAAATAGGATCCACCCCAAGGATTTACCCTTATTTAGTGGAATAATTTTCCTTTTTACAAGAAATATTAAACCACCATTGAGGTGCATAGTTTCCCTTGTAATAAATGTTTTGAATGTGAAATGCTTAAGAGAACTGAGTGTCCATGAGTTAGGCCCCTTTTCCTTTGCACTATGTCTTAGTACATTTACTTATTCTATATGTTTTAGGTTTTATTCCTTATACCATATGGTTGTTTTCTTATGCCTTGTTCTTATTTCCTTGTGCCATAGTTTTCAGATTGAATAAAATGGATTTTCTATCATGATTATCATGATGGTATTGTAATTTCTTGTTGGTGATATGTGATCTTGATTTTCAATCATTAAATACTTTTAATCTAGAAGAAAATATGGTTCCTTGTGTAAGGACACCATAGATGGGATCTCCATGATTTGTACTTAGAACTATTGGATGCATCGGGAGTGATACTTGGCAGACCTTGGATGAGATCTCAAGGTGTGTTATTGATGGCCATGAGTGACATCGATTTCCTAGGGGAGGCACCATAGACTAGATCATTAGAAATATGTTCATACCATGCCTCAAGTTATTCTCAATACCCTATTTGATATAGCTAGGATGGTATTAGAGGTTCATTCTTCCACCATGATGAGAGTGATATGAGGGACTTGTTTTATGGGTCTCCTTGGACAGGCTCTATGGTATTTGGTACTTCGGGAGCTCCTGAAATGTCACTTGGGATTCCTTTACGGATCACCTTGGATAGTCTTAATATGATATATTAGATTTGATGTTTTCCTTTCCAAGATTACATATGATGATTTTTTATTATTAAATAATGATAATGATTAACTGTTGTCCTAGGGACATGTTCTATAAGACAAATCACATGATTGAGATCAGTCCACACCTGATGATTTATTTATGATAACCCATGTACACACCTTATCACATTTTTATAGTTTCCTTAGTTTAGATACATCCAACATAGGTTGGATCATGTAGTGTAAGTTGGTTATTTCGGTGGAACCTGGACCGTCATGTTTTATTTATTTATTTACTTTCATTTTCAATTATTGGAACACTTCTCATTTTATATTGAATTAACTAGTTTGATATAGACATCATTGGTTGTGGGATAATGAGTATATCTCATACCCTACTTGTGCCACCTTTGGTTCCCAAGTAGACTACATGATTTTAGAAATAGATAATGGAAAGCGGTGAGCTTCTAATAATTGATTTTGAGTACTAGGAAAGAGCACAAGAGCTAGGGACCAAGCCTATGATCACAATTATAGTAGTTAAACCTTTTGGTTTTTTTATTTTGATAGTATGTGGTATATGAATATATCCCATGTTTTCCCCATGCACTAATGTTGTATAGATACATGATCATCATCATTTTTTATCTGTTTATTATTTATCTTCCTCAAGTTGTTTATTTATTTGGATGTTTTATTATTCCACTATTGTTGAATGTTAATATTTCTAATGAAATTCCTTATTATTTATTCTATACCACAGATCTCTACTCAAATATATGAGGGAATGGTCTCCCTATGGACATACTGTAGGCCCTCACTGCTAGTCAGAACCCTCTAGTGTGCGGGGAGGTGTGCCTGAGTTCTTGTGACCACTGTCTCAGGGAAGTGCTTACTGGAATCTGGAGTAAGATGCTATAAAGTGTTATCAGATCTCCTTTTCCTTTTTTATTATTATTTTCGGTTAGATGGTAGACTATAAACAATTAAATTTGGTAAGGATCCTGTGCTTGGGAGTTTCTAACCCACATAGAGGGAAAATCCAAATTACTTGTTATAGGTTATTATTGTTCTATTTTGTGCCTATTATAGTTTTAAAAATTTCGTCGTTGGGTGATGCACTTGTTTTATACCATTAGTATTGATAATATTATTATTATGGGATTTTTGTTACCATTTTCCTGGTGATATCTGGGCACATTGGTTCATACATCATACTATATACCATAGGACTTAAATCCCATTCATTTTTCTATGTCATGTCTATATTTCTACATTAATTGACTTTATTTCATGTTCCTGTTGCATGTGCCTTGTTTTTTATATTTTAGTGTGCTAGTGTTTCCTATTAGGTTGACATAATTGTATTAATAAAAGTTCCTACATCAATCTAAATGGTGTTTCCCGTATAGATTTAGGACGAAACATTAATTAACCAACTATTCCATATTAGTTGGTTTAATTAGTGAATTCCAATGATAATTTAACAAGAAATTACTTCTATAAATTATAAATTGTAGTTCATTCACTCAAATAACAATGAATGGCCTATTAAATCCTATTACCATATGTAAAGTTCATACAACAATTACTTGACATTCCAACTTCAATTTATAAAGAGTTTGGTACTTTATAAAGTTTAATTTGGATACAAAATTAACTAGAAGAGATATCTATTTGATAAAAAATAATGATAAAATTAATTAAATTAAAGCTTTAAGATAAAAAGGTTACCTCTAAATGGTGATACAAATTGAAAAGTACAGGGTTTTTCCTATATATATTGTAATTGACACACCATATACCAGAACCTCAGTTATGATGTATGAGACCCTGAACCTAACCTGAATTAGTAGTGGGAAGTAGTATGTGTCTCCAGTGATCTTTTAGTGGCTCTTCTTTATCACCTAGGCATGGATTTTAGAGTAGGAAGACATTTTTTACTCACTTATAGGAAGTCCTTGAACATTTATATTACTTAATAACTTCCCCTATCTACTTTTGAATATTAAATGGGGCGTGTGCATGGAAATTGTATAGTTATTAAACTGTGACGTCGTTACATCATAAACCAACAAAGTGGTGATGACCATGCTCTAGAGGTGGTGGTCTCTGAGACACATGTATTACCTCCTGAATATCCACATGGGGAACCTACTATTGATATTCCATTTGGTGTCAATGCTCAATTATGTGATAGCTTATTCCTCTTCATGTAGTTAATATAGTATGCCCCTTGACATGACCCTACTACTGCAGAGCTAAATCGGGAGTTTTATTAGTATCATCCTCCCACATTCTCATAGGATGGTGGACCTAAAGTTGTTGAGTCATTTTGGGAGTTCATTCTACTATCTTTGACTTTATTGAGATCCCTCCAAAGAAGAGGGTCAATCTTGATACCAACATGATACATGACTCCACCATGAATTGGCGTGATTTCATTTATTAGGTTGATCTTCATTAGGATATGGTCTGGGAAGACTTCCAGACAACCTTTTATGATCCCTTCTTTCTGTAGACACTAAGAGAAGACCGAGATAGGGAGTTTTTAACCTTCAGTAGGGAACTTTGTTTGTATTAGAATATTCATCTCTCTTTACATAATTTTATGTTTTTATTTAACTGCGATCGATGTAAAGTAAACAAATTCAAGGTAATTTGAGGATGGTCTTTTGTACGCCTTCTGATCATAGTTGATCATATTCTAATTGAATACCATTTTAAAAATAGTGAACCAGGACCTTATTACATAATAGTAACTGATGGAAGCTAGATATGTGAGCCAAGGTGGTTCGGTTATGAGACAGGGTGTTGGTTTGTCTGACAATGGGAAGCGTTGTTTTGAGGGTGCTCATTGGGGAAGCACCAGTCAAGTGACATGCACTGAAAACTATGTGATGTGTTTCCAGTGTGGTAGGCCTGGCCATAATAATCCTTAGTGAATGAGGAACCTAATCGAGTGCTAAGCTTGCAGCAGTATGGGTCACCTTTAGTGCTTATACTAATATTTTCCTCCAACATCCTATGAGAGGGGATCCATACTAACGTAGCTTTCAAGAATAGGGTTTGTATCTCTACATATATCTATAAGTTGGTCTTCTATTGGTCGATCAGGATGAGGAGGTATCTATGTCTGAGGTAGTCAGACATGTGATGTTCATATCCAATAGAGTGGACCTACCCAGGCTAGTTAGGTAGCATCTCCAGGCCACGGATCGGGCCATATCTATGAAGTGCAGCCTATATCGGAGGAGTAGAGTCTAGGTCCTTCTACTATGTAGTACTATTATGATAGCCTCTAGTTTAGTTTATTCCCTATTTGATATAGTTGCATCACACTCCTTCATATCTTCTACTATGGTGGAAATTATGGGCCTTGAAATAGAGTACTTCAGTAGCGTTATGACTCTCAACACACTATTAGGGGTTTTAATGGTGTATATTCTAGTACAAGGATTTTCCCCTTTAGATAGATAGGTACTTATTCTTGTGGAATTTCTTCTTCCTTGAGATGACTGGATTCAACATCATTTTCAGAATGGACTGGCTAGTGCCTCATCAGGTCCATGTTGATTTATATCACTGAAGGTTTCTTTCACATCACCCAAGGGCAACACATATATCCATAAGGGAAAATGGTATATCCATGTGAGTCGAGCTTGACCTTAGGATCATGGGACGAGCATAGTGATAGCCCAAATGGTGAGTCTCTTTTTAAGCGATCAAGGAACACAACTTTTGGAATTTCCTTGTGTTGTGGATTGTTTCAAGGATGTTTTAACTAATGATTTCTATAGATTAACACATAAGAGAGAGGTAGAGTTCATTATCAAGATAGTTCTAGGTGAATCACCAGTGACCATTCCTCCCTAAAGGATGGAACCTATGAAGCTTTATGGACTCAACAAATAGTTGCAATACCTAGAGGAAAAGGGATTTATATGAACTGGTACTTCACCTTGGGGTTCACCTATCCTTTTCACCAAGAGGATGGAAAGTTCCCTTAGATTGTGTGTAGATTATATATGGTTGAACCAACTTAAAACAATGAACCCTTATCCACTACCTCGTATAGACAGCCTCTTTCACTAGCTCCAAGGAGCATGAATTTTCTCTAAGATCAATTTGATGTTAGGATATCATCAGTTGAGTGCAAGACTAGCAAACATACCATGCACACATTCCAAAGAATGTATGAATTATACAAGTATTTGGTTATGCTATTCGGCCTTAAGAACTCACCAAAAATATTTATGGTCTTGATGAATCGTGTTTTCCACCCATAAATGGATTCATTTTTGTTGGTTTTTTTTTGAATACATCTTAGTGTATTCTCACACTACACAACCATGCCAATCATCTTGATATCATTCTAAATACATTGAGATAGCATCATCTTTATCCAAAGATTATAAAATAACACTTTTGGATCAGTAAGGTCTACTTCTTGGGTTACATTATTTCATAGGTAGGTGTATCTATCAACCTAGATAAGGTGAGTTCCATGGTTTCCTGAGAGCATCCCAAAAAATTGTTTGATTTATGCAGTTTCTTTGAGATAGATAAATATTACAATTGATTCATATAATAATTCTCACACAAAGAAGTGCCTATTAAGGGATTCATGAAAAAGGTTGTGAATTTATTCTAGTATAAAGATTGCGAAATAGCTTTTCATGATTTTAAAGGGAAACTAACTTCAGCACTGAACCTGATTCTACTAAAACTAAGAAAAAGATATATTGTTTACTATGATGCTTCCAGAATTGGGCTGAGAGTAGTTATAATGTAGGGAGATCGAGTTGTGGTGTACAGGTCCCACCAGTTTATACCACATGATCATAATTATCCTACACACTACCTCGAGCTAGAAGCAAAGATTCAGGATCTATGTGGTTGGAGGCATTATCAATTGGGAGAGTGTTTCATGGTTTACACGGATCAAAAAATCCTCAAATAAATCTCCACACACTGAGCTTTGACTATTAAGCAGCGAAAGTAGGTAGAATAATTTTAGATATTTTTTTTAATCTTTATTATACATTTGGAAACGGTAATTTCATAGTTTTCTCCTTGTTCCAGAAGACACAAACACAATCCATCTAGTAAACCAGCAGTAAGTAGCAGTTGATGGCCTTATTTTATAAGATGCAACTATAGGTTCAATAATAGGAAGGGAAAAATATTTTAATAGATCTATAAGTGAAATTATATCTTTTAGAGTAGGTTTATATGAGATATATATTTTATCCCAAGGGCCTCATCCCAAGGGAGAGCGTTATAGGTGAGAACCCACCCCTTGGTTGGGTTATCTATGAGAATGAGACCTAGATCATCCATGGATGTATCTGGGTTTCCTCTAACATATAGGATGAGATGATGTCAGAATACCATGACTATATTTGGTAAGTGCATCATGGGATTACCAATATGTACTACGACGTATGTCCCCAATATTTTTGGTCTGGTATTAAAAGAAAAATTTCAGGTTTTATCACATGGTTCTCCACATGTTAGTAGGTTAAGGCTGAGCACTAGTGACCCGCTGGTCTTTTATATCCTCTATCCATTCCTAAGTGGAAATATAATGGCATCACCATGTATTTTTTGATCGATTTTCTAAGATCACCTTGATTCGGTGATGTAGTATGGGTGATTATCAATAGGTTGACCAAGGTCACACACTTTTCCATGATCTAATAGACCTTCTCAATTGATGATACTGGAAGGATTTATATCTAAGAAATTATGCACCTTCATAGTGTTCCCTATTTTATCATATCATATTGAGACGTATGGTCTACATTGAAATTCTAGTAGGGTTTTTATAAGTAACAAGGTTCAAAGGTGATCTTGAGTACATCTTATTACCCTTGAACCAATGGGAAGTTATAGTGGATGATATGGGTTATACAAGACATGATATGGGAATGTATCTTTGATTTTGGAGGTTTTGGGGAAAAACCTATAACTATTGTTGTTTTTTCTTACAACAAAATCTTTCAGGAAACTATTTAGATAGATCTGTATGAGGACCTTTATGGTGGGATGTGATGTTCACATCTATGATGGTTAGAGGTAGGTGAGGCAACACTATTAGGTCCTCGTATCATTCAGGAGACTTCAAAGAAAGTAAAACTAATTAAGAAATATATGGTTATATTTCATTCTAGGAAGAAGTCTTATACCAATATTTATTATTGACCTCTAAATTATGAAGTGTTACATTAGGAATTTTTGTGGGTTTCACCCAAATTGGGTCCGAGATGAATTTGATGATAGGGCAAGCTATCAGCTTAATTTTTTGGGACTTTTGAGATCATTGAGAGAGTCGGTTCAGTAGTCTATTTTCTACAATTAACTCATAGGTACCATTCCATTCACTATGTATTCCATGTATGAAAACTTCACTGGTATCATGTAGACCCATATCATTCATTTGACCCTAAGTACATTGAGTTGGGTTCAGATGAATCATTTGAGGAGAAAATGATATTTATCATTGATCATAGTAAGAAGGATCTCTAAGGTAGGTCAGTCCCACTAGTCTTGGTGTTATGGTAGCATGGTATCTTTCTGGATGAGACATATGATCATGAAGCTGATGAATGTGTGCAGTGACCATAACTTGTCTCAAATGATGTTTTAACACCCTCAGAAGAGAAACTTGGGGAAAAGTTGTTTTAAGGAGGGAAGGTTGTAACATCCTGGATTTTCTGAGAGGTACATACTTTTAAGTTACTATTCAAAACCACTCTTTTTATGCTAATTGTGGGTTATAATAGATAAGGAATTTTTCATGTGAGTTTAGGGATTTTTCAGAGCTCGGAGTTCTAAAAATATGTGAAGGAAAATTGAGTCGCATGTTTAGCGCACGGTTATTGCTAACAATATAAGTCACCTAGTGTACAGGGGTTGTCACATAGTTTTCCTAAAACAATGTGATCTAGACATCACTCCTATGTAGGATTGGAAAGGTATGGTGATAGATATTTTTCACATGATTTGTGCATGGTTAGTCAAATTTTGTGCATGTCTCATGTGATGGGTCCCCTTTGATAGTGTGGGGTGCATGGTAGGCACACGGTTTGGACAACTATGTAGCCAAACCATGTGACCCAATAAATGAAGGGAAAAATACCTTTTTTACCATGAAATGTTTTTAACCCAATATCTCTTCTCCCCCTATCATTTTAATTATACTTTATGTAGGATATAACCTCTTATTCTACACCTAGTGTTTTTGGTTTCTTCCTCATACGATCTCTAAATACTTCACCACTGGAAGTGTTGGAATCATCTTGGTAAGATCTAAACTCCTCTCCCTTATTTTCCAAGTTTTTATTCTCCTATGCTTTGATATTTTGGTGCAACCTCATTTTCCAAAGTTTGAATGAATTTTATTATTAATTATAAAACTTTCATTCAAACTAAATTCAAGGGACGAAAAAGGATGAGTAGTTCTCTAAGAACCGAAAGTAGCTGGTCAATTTTCCTTTCCTAGATTTCATCACTTTCTATATTGTGGACCATTGTTCCCTATGCCAAACCTTTATAGCAACGCCTCTTAGTTGTTTAATTAATTAAATTAAATGGTTTTATATGCTTTATATGGTTCTAACTATCAGTGAATCACAACTTTGGTATATTCTCCTCGATGAGAGCCACCACATGGGTGTTCTCTTGTTTAACAGCCTAATTTCCCTTTTTCCTTGAACTATTAAACCACCCTTGAGTTGTGTAGTTTCCAATTTAATTAATTTTATGAATGTAAAATGCATAAGATAACAAAATAGACTCTAGTTAATCCCATTTTCATTTTCCCTATGTCTTAGGCCATTACTTTATGCCATATACTTTATTCTTTATAACTTATGTCATATTATTCTTGCCTTATGACTTGTGATTATTGTATTATTTCATATATATTTTTTTGATTGGATAAAATGAATATGATATCATATTTATCATGATGATATGGAAATGAATTATTGGTTATGTTTGATATTGATTACTGAGCCTCACCAACTTATGAGCTAAGAGAAAGCACGGGTCCTTACTTAAGGACATCGTGGATTGGCTCGTCGTGCTTTGTACTTCGAACTGCTGGACATGATAGGAGTGATACTTAGCATGCCTTGGATGGGAACTCCAGGTGGATTATTAATACCCATGAGTGACATTGGTTCCCTAGTGGAGGAATCATGTATTGACTCGTTGGAAATATGGTTATACCATGCCTTAATTGATACTCAGTCCCTTATGTGAGATACCTAGGTCAGTCTTAGAGGATCATGCTTTCACCATGATGAGAGTGATAAAAGGGCCTTCTTTTTACAGATCTCCCTAGATAGGCTCTACAGTATTAGGTACTTAGGTATCTCCTATAGAGATAATTGGGATTCTATTATGGATCACCTTATATGGGATAAAAATGCAATACTTGATTCTATGCTTTCCTTTATTAGATCACATGTGATTATTTATTATTATTAAATTATGATAATACATAACTGATGTCATAATGATGTGTCTGCCAAGAAAAATCACAGGCTTGGGGTCGGTCCTAACTTGATGATTTTTTTATGATGACCCATGTACAAACCTTATCACATTTGAATAGGTTCCTTAGTTTATAGACATTTTTATTAGGTTGAAGTAGGTAATGGTCATTAGGTATTTGAGTGGAACCCAAGACACTGGGTTTTGTTTATTTATTGCCTTTCATTTAATATTATTGGAACAATAATCATTTAATATTACCTATACAGGTTTGATCTAGACACCATTGGTGGTGGTCTATTGAGTATATCTCACAACATCCTAGGGAAAAATTTGGTAAACAAGAAGACTTCATGATTGGAGAAATAGATAATGTGAAGCGACCAAATTCTGATGCTAGATTCTGAGTAGTAGGAAGGAGAACAGGAGAAGAGGACCGATCCTATGCTCGTGATTCTAGTAGTTACAGCTTTTTTACAGAATGTATTATATGACTGAATCCCCTATTTCCCACATGTAATCATTTTTTTATCTACAAGATAATCATCATTTTTTTGTATTTATTTATTATTTAGCATTCAACAGTTGTTTATTTACTTGGGTGTTTTCTTATTCCATTTCTTTTGTCAATTAATACTACTTATACTATTCCTTATTATTTATTTTCTACTACAGATACCCACTCTAATATTTTAGGGAATTATCTCCCCATTAACACACCCTAGTCACTCGCTACTAGTCAGTAGCCTCTGGTGTATGAGAATTCACATTTGAGGCCTTTTTTCCACTATCTTGGGGAACCACTTAGTAGCATATAGGGTGGGACACTACACTATGATAGGTATTGAGTAATAGAAACTACCTTCATTAGCCAAGGAAGAATGGGAAGAATCTCCTACTTTAGTGTCGACTAAGTGGATAGAAAAACCTACTTCAATTCAGGTAGATTGACTGATCACAATCAGTTATCAAGGATCTAGAGGGAGCATGATATGATCATAACTTTTTCCAGGGCAGTACCCGATGAAGAGTTCATCTCTGAGCATCTTTTATCCCTCAAGATCTTGGAGAAAATTAGTGATTATCGTGTCTTATTTTGTTCCCTATACATTCTTAGAGGTATCAATGGTTTCAATAATTCTCTTACCTTTATCAAAGTATCGGTAGGTGTCTTGGAGTGCTAAAGTGGGACTTTAGAGACCCATAACCTTCCTATGTTGATAGGTGTGAATATATGTCAGAAGGAGTGCCTAATGTTGTTGATCCTCTTATAGAATATCATCCTCATAATGTTCCTCATCACTTTAATCTTACACATGTTTAGTAATAGTATTGATGATTACAACATTCATGATGGTAGTGGTTATCGATGAAGATCTTCTAGAATTATCTGGCTAGCTAATAATAGGGACATGTTTCCATAAAATAATGGGACTAATATGGAGGGTGAAATATTACCCCAAGCCTTTTATCTGTACATGGAGAATTTCATCATCCATGATTAGATGTTGTAGATTCAAATTCTCAGTATAGGTATATTTTAATATTTGTAAATACCCATGGGAGCTAGGTTGTTGGGCTACTAAGAGTGTAATAAGTTCAACCTTTCAGAATTGTTGTTAAACTGCCTAATGGTTCTCAAACCTACAAAAAAATGTGAACTGATAAACTTGAAGATGTTTGAACATCACCCATATATTATGATAGATCTATGATACTAAGTTCTTAAGTAGAACCTCCAAGATGGTGAAATTAAAAGTTATGGGTGGCCAAAACATAACTGGTAATTGGTTAGTGGCTAGAATCTCTAAAAAATTATCATTATCATTCTCTTGATATATTGGGTAGTTTTTCTCTTGATCAACCCAAGATTCCATATGATACAAACATTATGCTGAAGGAACAAGTGAAATATATCTACCATGTTGTTGATCATCTGGTAGAATAGGCGGAACATAATAAATTCCCCCCCTGGGAAGTGTTTCCCTCTATAGGTGACACCAATGTCATCATGATATCCATGTAGGATAGAGTTTCTGCGACATATTTATTGTGATAGATTTCAAAAAGTACCCACAACTCAATTGAACTCTCTTTCTCATTTGAGTGTGCCAACTGGGATCCTAATGTATCTTCTACTTCTAGAGTAGAGTTGGAAAGAGGGGATGTTGATGATGGTAGGGATGTTTGAAATATGAGTCCTTTAATGGAATCAAGGACACCCTCCATATAAAGTTATTTATAGATATATTTTATAACCATTTGGACCTCAACCTTGAGGATGATCATCCTTAACTGACGGATGTCTTCCCCTAGATACGATCATGGGGGAGGTAGCATCGCTTTGGAATTATTAGTCATCCTAGATTCTGAGAGATCAAGGGTAACAAAAAATTGGTTCCCTTAACCTACCTATATTATTTATGTGGAATTTCCCTAGTCATAGTTTTCTAAGATTCATGAGAATCACTTCCATGATAATTTCAGTGATTACAATGAGAATGACTTCTATAGTGGCTTTTCACCCATATACCATACGAAGGGACATCATGGTGGTAGAATTATGTGGTATAGGGAGGAGGCTCATGATTGTTTTTTATGGAACCAGTGGCTATGAGAGTCAACCTATCATACCCAGTAGGCAGATGTGTTCTCGATCCAAATCAGATAAAGATTTAGACCTTCATGGTGGTGGGAATGGTAGGTGGTGTGTCGGTGGTGGAAAGGGACACATGATCTGTTGAAGTTATATCCCACCAAGTAGGTTTAGTATCTTACACCTATCCTAGGAACTATACAGTCTAGTCTGGTGTTGGTGGAGAAGGGATATGATTAACCTACTCATATACAAATGGAGATTCCATGTGTTTCCAAAAGATTCCAATGATGGGATCCTACCTTGGTGATTCTTGGGTGGCTGTGAGGGATCCCATGGCTTGGATTTCACCTACCTCCTTAGTGTATGGGGAAGTGATGTTAGTGAATTATTGTGATAGGATCTTAAAATAATTAGTTGTGGTGATGGTGAAGGATTTCCCACTATGTTCCCCTTGATGATGATGACATCACTGTGGTGTTACATCTTCCAAATCTTCATAAGATATATCTTAGGTGGTAATGAGTCCCAATTTCTCATTCCAATGGATGATGGAATTTATAAACCTTCCTTAAATGATATCCAATGGTGTGATGAGGTGGGGGTTCCCAAGATCCATGGAAGAGGTAGTTATCACAGTTTGAGAATAGGTGTATGGGATTTTCATATGACAGAGTCTCATACTCACATGCCTATTTTTGGTGGGTGGGTGTCTTATTGACAATGTCTAGTAGAAAATGTCCTATTGGAACAAATAGAGATAAATCTTAGTATATTTATCATAAAATAGATGCCCAACACACCCAAAATTAATCATCCTCTTCAAGGATAAAGAGAATGGATTCACATTGATGATGTCTTGAATCGATGATACCCAATATTATCTATCCCTACATTATTAAAATAAAATTGATTCATATTATTTTCACCATTATGTTTTCTGAAACTTCCTCTAATACCCCACTCTCACATCAAATATGTATCCTTGGACTGGTTTAGATCCCTTATTGGTCCTAAATTCCCACTTTCCAAAGGTGGTTTTCCTTCCCACACCAAGGTTGATGATGTGGGATCCTTGATCGAAAGAAATATGATGGGATAAAATCTCTTCCTTCTATGGATTCCTCATAGAGTTTTTCACCTAGTCTATCTCTCCCTTACAGATCCAATAAAATTCAAGAATCTCATTCCCTTTTTCATCTTCAAGTGGACACAAGTTAATTGCGCTGACAAATACTGTGATAGGGTGGTTATATTGAGATTGAAGCTTATTACTATGTTTGTCTCATTGGAAATTTTATAAATATCTTCCTCATATGGGATAAGGGAATCTTTTCCTCATAGAATAAGATGTATCTGGCTCAAAACCCAATCCATCCCATGATCACCATGAGAAAACATATGATTAATGCATAATGTGTCATAGGCACATCACCTAAACTACTACAACACTGGTATTTAACAGCACTGGTATTTACCAGCACTACAAAAAAGTGTCGATAAATGGAATCTTTATCAGCGCTAAAGAAAGCACTGATAAATTTAACCTTTAATCAACACTTTTTTTGGCGTTGATAAATTGAACCATTATCATTGCTTTATATTTAGCGTTGATAAATGGTACTCTTTATCAGCACTTTTTTGTTAGCACTGATAATGATAGATTTTATCCGCAAATTTTAAGCAGTGATAATGGTCCAAATAAATAATATGAAATAATTAAATAAATAAAAAATATAAATTAGTTTATTAAAAAAATATTAAAATTTTTATTAATTAAATAATTATCAAAAAATGAATAAATTGAATATTCATTATTAAATATTAAACATTTTATTAATTAGATAATTATTATAACTAAGGTTAACAAATTGTATATAATAAATATATATATATATATTAATTTATATAAATGTAATTTATATATTGCAATATATTTATTCTCTTTACAATAAATAGTCATATATTTAGTGAATAATGGTTTATAATTATAAATTAATGGGAATTAAAATTACTAACTAATTACATAGTGAAATTAATATATAATTGAATGTGTCACTTGATTTTTCAATTTAACATAGATCAAATGTGTGTTTTATTGATTTCAAATATATGTAATTAATGAATTTTTATATACAATGCACACAACCAAAACATATCCATTTTTTCAATATTTTTATAGTGTAATTATTTTAAATTTATTCATTTTCAATCAGTGTTAACATATATTCATTTTCATGCATTTAAAATTAGATATGAATATTATTTTTCAAAATTATTTCTATAATAATAAATATATAATATAAAATTATAATAAATATATTTTTTTAAAAAAATATATTTAATATATTTATATTTGAATTTATTTATTAAGTATATATATACATATTAACAATTTTTTATTTATAATTATAATAATAAATCCTTTATTAGCGCTTAAGTAATAAGAACTGATAAAGGTAGGTCTTTATCAGCGGTTTTTCGCACTGATAAAATGAATGTTTATCAGAGCTAAAACTTTAGCATAAGATAAATATGGATTTTATCAGGACTAAAAAAGATCTAATAAATATTCCTTTTATCAGTGATTATCACTTAAGCACTGATAAAATGACTCTTTATCAATGCTTATTTTTAAGAACTCATAAAAGTGTCCTGGTCTATTGAAAATACTCAAACCATTTGTGAACTTATCATGATATCAGAAGATTTAAATGGAATCCACATACTATCAGTGCTCCTCATCGGTTAATTGAAGCTCAGATCACACCACTCAACTACCTCCAGTTTTCAGACATCGTCTAACATCTAGTTTTCCATTCCAATTAGGGTTTCCGAAGTGTCTTTTCTTCGACCTAGTGAGGTAGGACTTGAGATTTTCCTTGTGTATTTTTCATTTCATTTTTTATTAATTATTCAATGATGTCATGAGTTATTTTTGGTTTGGTCTTTGTATACTGTTTTTCTTTCACCAATTATACCCCATCTTTCTCCACAATCTTAATTCCAAGTTTTAAATTTATATTGATCATTGATTGATAATAGTTCCAATTATTCCTTATCTATTTTTATATAGAGATCTTGGTCATTAATCCCTATTCAAGATTTCATCTTATTCTTAATAATAAAAATGTTATAATTACAGTTCTATAGTGAGTTAATATGTTCCGTATTCATTCCATGGATGTTTAAGGTATGGTTCCCCAACACAAAATCTATAACAAGATTTTTTTAGTAATTTTTTGAAAAAACTTAAGTTGGTTTATTAATAATGGGTTAAATTGTCATGTTACCTTTATAGAACCGTAAAAAAATACATTCATTATAAATATCAAATGAAAAAATTAATTATGTTTTCATAACAATCTTGGATATCATTTTATATCAACCTTCATGTTGGTGGTTAAATTGACCAAAAAATAACATGTAACAATCAGTTGATGAGAATTAATATGAAGTTAATTTTATTGTAATATATATTTTACATAACTATAGTTATTATCTTTTAATTTTATTAAATTGGTAAATTAGTATTAGGAATAGGTGGTTGAAAAGACTAAATGTTAAATAAAGATAAGAAATTGTAAATTACATAAATGAAATCATATCTTCTATTGGAATATTTCTTCGTATTGAATAATTTAGGATATGATATTGAGACTAGGACCACTAAAAAGTGTAATGGATGAAGATTATAAAGATTATTTGTTTCTTATATTGAGGGATAAAAATTTTAATTTTTGTTCTAAAAGAGTTATAGAGGGTTCCTATATAATTGAGGAGTGTCATTTTCTTAAATACCCATTCCTTAATGTGTGATAAATAAAAATATACATCTCATGTGGATTCAATGTGAAGAAATAATTGATATGTTTTGTGCATTACTTATAAACATTAAGGGTGGGTATTCATCCTGGAAAATGAAATAAGGATGATTTTTCTATAACATTCACCTTTGAATGAATTCATAGGATAACACATGCCATAGTGGAGTAATTTTTTTCTTAAATCTAATTACCCATTTTATTAAATATACTAAAATTCTATAAAACAATAAAATGTTTACTTTCCCTTATTATAATTGTCTACAACTTTCACCTTTTATAATGAATATCTTATGTGTATTTATTTACATATTGTACAAAATAAATCTTTTATGAACCTAAAAGGATGGATATGAATTGGAAATGGATTCATGATAATTGTTTAGCAAATGAGTATGAAGTTCGAGTTAAATAGTTCATCAAGTTTGAAAAATAACATGTAGACAACCCATCTAAAATCCTATTTCATTTTTTATGTTGCTGTTATTCAATAAAAATTATTCTGAAAGAGTTAGAAGAACATATAATTGGTCATGGAATAGATCAAAGCTATAAATATTTTACTAAACATGTAGAAATACTAAATATGGAAACTTATTGGGATGATGATGTGGTTTATGAATTGTTTCATATGAATACCTTGGTAAATCATGATGGAAATAGCACGAAAGAAATTACAATGGCAATTTAATATGTCCTTTTTGATTTTCCAAAGTTGTTTAGGGAGTTAAATTGTTATTCCAAGAAACCATTGTATACTAGTTATACTAAATACCTAACATTTTCAGTTGTATTGAAGTTATATGATTTGAAAGATGGAAGCGGATAGAGTGACACTATCATTATAGAACTAATTGGTCTCTATAATGATATGATACCTGAAGAAAATTAACTACCATTCCAAACATATGATGTAAAATGAATTTTACGTTCAATGGGAATGATCTCTAAAAAAATTATTCTTATCTAAGTGATTGGGTATTGTTTCTCAAGGACCATGAGTCACTCATAAAATTCCCTAAGTATGGGGCAGATCGATACAAGAAAGATAAATCAAGTCCTTTGAAATCAGTATGATACTTTCATATCATTCCATGGTTTAGAAGACTATATATATTTCAGGAAACTACTAGAAAATTAACATGCAATGGAGATACAAGAATTAAATATGGTAACCAACATTATCTAGATGATTCTCTTTAGTGGAAGAAAATTGATTACAAGTTTCCAAAAATTTTAAATGAGATAATAAACTTGTGTCTTGTATTATTTATAGATGGAATAAATCCTTTTGTTGTAAAAATTATTACTCATAGTACATGGCCCATAATTTTGGTAAATTATAAATATTTTCCATGGTTATTCAGGAAGCACATATACATTATGTTGTATCTACTTATATCTAGACCAAATAAACCCAATAATGATATTGATGCCTATTTGGATCCGTTGATTAAAGATATAAAATAGATGTGGTATATAGGTGTTACAATGTATGATTCTCATAGAAGTGAAGAATTCACATTTATGGCCATTTTTTATGGAATGATAAATGAATTCCTCGCTTGTGGAAATTTATCAAGCTATAGTGTTAAAGGAATTTTTGGGAGTCCTATTTGTGAAAAACACACATACTCATTTCATTTGAAACATTCCTCAAAGACTATGTTTTTAGGACACCAGAAATTTTTACCTTGATGACATGAATACCGATCCTGGACAATAGAATTCAATGGGAATATCGAACAAGGTACAACGCCATCTCCAGTAAAGGGTGATCAACTGTACAATAAAGTAAAAAATATTGAAACTGTTTTTGTTAAACCATTTTCAAAAAACCATAAAAAATTAGGTTATAGTAATAGATCAATTTTATTTGAAATTCCATATTGTAATTTTTTATATGTCAAACATTTTTTTGATGGCATGTTTATAGAAAAAAATGTATTTGATAGTGTTCTTAGCTCGTTACTAAATGTTCTTAAAAAATGAAATATGGAATCAATGCTAGGTTGGACTTGATTAAAATAGGGATAAGGGAAGAGTTTTCATTGGTTAAGGGTAAAAGGTGGACCTTTCTTCCACCAATAGCTTACACTCTATCTAGATAGAAAAATTCAAATTCTTAATTTTCCTCAGTAGTGTAAATTTCCACAAGGGTATTCATCAAATATCAAGAATGTCATGTCAATGAATAATTTCAAGTTACAAGGACTAAAATCACATAATTTTCATGTTTTTATGAAAGATTTAATGCTTGTTGCTTTCCATTAAATTTTTCCTAAAAATGTACGACATACATTAACCAGAATCTGCTACTTTTTCAAAGCCATATCCAATAAAGTTATAGACCTAGAGAAGTTACTCATCATGAAAAAGGATATTTCAGTCATATTATATGAATAATAGATATTCTTCCCGACATCATTTTTTGATATAATGGTCCACCTGATGATTCACTTGGTTAGAGAGGTTTAACTATGTGGTCCTATCCATTACAGATGGATGTACCCTATCGAATGATATATGCAGATTCTAAAAGTCTATGTCAAGAATTGATGTCAGTTAGAAGGTTGTATTACAAAATGATATATTGTTGAAGAAGTTATTGAATTATGTACTGATAACCTATCAAATACTGAAATCATTGATCTCTCAAAGTCATATCATAGAAAACTCCTTCAAGGAAAAGGGATTTCTAGAAGAGATGTTGTTACAGTAACTTTGATAGAGCGGGAGCAATCACACCTTTACATATTATATAATTTTGAAGATGTTGATCCATACATTGAACCCCACAAATAAATTCTTAGATATTTAAATTCTTTAAAGGATAAAGGATGGATATCAAATACACATAATCAATAGTTTATAGGATGGTTTAGAGATAAAATTTATAAGTAGTTATCCAAAAATACAAATTCAATTGTTGAATGACTTCAATATCTAGATAGAGGACTGAATGAAAATGGTATATCATACACTATTTTTGTAATCGATGGTTATATATTCTATACAAAAGAAAATGAAAAATTCAGTATGATAAAAAATAGTGGTGTTATGGTTGTGGATAAAGCACTGCACATATCTAGTTCCAAGGATATAAATATAATTTATGCAAATAGGTCATATTTTGGCATTATCAAAAAGATATATGAGTTGGATTATACAATATTTCAAGTGTCGTATTTCTATTGAAAATAGGTTGAAAATATAAATGGAGTTAAAGTTGATGAAATGGGATTTTTAAAGGAAAATTTTAGTGTGGAAGAAGAAAAAGATGATCCATTCATAATTGCATCACAACAGTGAAATTATTTCATGTCTCTGATCCAATAAACAGTAATTAGTCAATTATCATGTTGGTTATTAAAACAATTGTTGAGTTAGATGAAAATTAAATAGAGGATAACCATTTCATTGGGACATCATAATCAGTTCATATTGGTCCTAATGTAGACAATGTATTTTACATTATAGGGGACCATAAAGTGGGTATTTGGATTCTTGATAGAGGAACCAAATCCTTGAAACCTTTAAAAGAGATTTCAATGATAAGGTAAAGGTTTTTTTTAATATATTATGGTTTTCCTCATAATATTATATGTTCTCTAATACATTAACATAATATACACTAAATGTTTTACTACTCATGTAGGTAATGTATTATATTCATGATTATGTTACCAATCCATTGGAAGAACAAACTATAATGAAAGAAATCCTTTAGAAATATGTAAAGGAAATGTTACGATATACTTTCTCTATTTTACTGAAATATTATATAATGAAACATTAATTTAATTTTCATTATTCCTTGTAGAGTCTTTTTATTTTATAAGATTTATGTCAATGTGTCATGCCTTTTAAAGAAGAGAAATGACGTTATCTTTTCTCAATCATAGAGTTAATCTTGATGTTTTCATAGTAAAATATTTTTCCATATAATTAATGTATTGTTTCATATTTATATTTAATTTATTTCTTTTTAGTATTAATCATATAATAAATGTTTTATAATATAGAGAGATGTTTTTTGATTTGGGGTAGTCTGTCTATATTTTATTCCTTTCTACACCAAAACATCTATAAACTTCTTCTCCCTCAAAAACATTTCACTTCGGTAGTGTTTCATTTATTACTTTATTTTAATTTATCTCCACTACCTTTGTAGGAAGAGCTATAATTCTACATATACTCAATTACAAAGGTAATATTGATGTTTTTATAGTAAAATAATTGTACATATAATTAATGTGTTGTTTCATATTTATGTTTAATTTATTTCTTTTTATTATTAATCACATAATAATTGTTTTCATATAAAGGTGGATTATTTTTTTCAGTTTGGTTTGGCTTGTCCATATTTTATGCCTTTCTAAACTAAAACCTCCACAGAATTATTCTCCCTAAAAACCTTTTCACCTCTATAGTGTTTCATTTATCACTTTATTCAAGTTATCTCCACTACCTTCGCAGGAATAGCAACGATGCTACCTCTTCTCAATTATAGAGGTAATCTTGATGTTTACATAATAAAATAATTGTCCACAGAATTAATTTATTATTAAATATTTATGTTTAATTTATTTCTTTTTTGTATTAAAAACAAAATATTTTTATTATACAGGTGGATAATTTTGTTCAAGTTAGGGTGATATGTTCATCTTTCATGCCTTTCTACACCAAAACTTCCACAGACTTCTTCTCCCTCAAAACCTTTCACCCCATATAGTGTTAATATTTATCACTTTCCTTCATGTTACCTCCACTAATAAATTATAGTGGTAATATTTATATTTTCTCAATAAAATATTTTTCCATAGAATTAAAGTCTTATTTCATATTTAGGTTTAATTTATTTCTTTTTAGAATTACTTATAAAAATTGTTTTCTTATATAGGTGGATTCTTTTTTTCGAGTGGATGTGGTTTGTTCAAAACTGCTCATGCATTTTTGGTAGTGTGACAACAAAATCAATGGTAATCATGGTAACATTGATAATTAATATTTTTTTGAGACTTTGTGACATGTAGGAATTAGCTTCACCTCAATCTGACATGCAATGTAATCGGTATGACTGTAAGTACTTCTTTCTATTTAAAAGTGATATTAATTTTATTAAAAAAGAATTCTAAAGTACTAAAAGTTGAGAAAAAATATTCATATTTCTTTAATACATTAATACAATAATACATAATTATTTTTTTACATGTAAGAATTATTTGCACCTCAATATGATACACGATGTGATTGATATGAATCAATGTTCCCGTTATTAGTTTAAAATCAATATTTGACTTTAAAGAGTGTCACTCACTGAAAACTATGAAAACAATATAGGATTTTATATATAATTTCTTACATATATTTGTAAATAATTTTTGACACATAGTACTCAGTCTCACATCAAACCGATATACGATGTGATCTGTATGAGTCAAAGCGTGTGTTTCAAGTTTAAAATGACATTTTTATAAAAAATATAGGTGATGTACTCAAAACTGAGAAAACATATTTATATTATTCTTATCCTTTTGGAAAACAATCCATAAGTGATTTAGAACATTAATTAATCATCCAAATATCAATTTGATGCACTGTGTGACCGATATGACTCTAAGTGCATCTTTATTTATAATTGACATCAGTTTTAGTAAAAAAAACAAACCAACCTACTCAAAACCAAAAACAGACATTAATATTGTTTTAATACTTTAGGAAAACTATAAATAAGTGATTTGAGATGTTTCAAAATCATCCTCACCTCAATATGATTCATGGTGCAATCGGTTTGACTCAAAGTACATGTTTTTATTTAAAGTTGACATCAATTTTAGTAAAAAGGCCAATTGACCTACTCAAAACAGAGAAAATGCATTCTTGTTTTCTAAATACTTTAGGAAAATGATCCATAAGTTATTTTTGATGTATATAAATCACTCTCACCTAAATATAATAGACAATGTGATTGGTATGAGTCAAAGTGCATGTTTTAATTTTAAAATGACATTTTAGTAAAAAAGACAAGTGACGTACTCAAAAGTTAGAAAAAACATTAATATTGTTTTTCTACTTTAATAAAATGATTCATATGTCATTTGGAATGTGTAGGAATTAGTTTCACCTCAATATGATGCAAAGTGTGACCAGTATGACTCAAAGTGCATCTTTTTATTTAAAATTGTCATGAATTTTAGAAAAATTGAAAACTTTCCTACTCAAAACTGAGAAGACACATTCATATTGTTTTGATACTTTATGAAAATAATCCATAAGTCATTTTTTATGTGTAGGAATCATCCACACCTCAATCTGATATAAGATGTGCCTCATATGACTCAAAGTGTACACTATCAATTTAAAATAAATAATTTAGTCCAAAAAGTGTTACTAAAAACGGATAAAACATGCTCAAATTTTCTTGATAACTTAGGAACAAAATTCATAAGTCATTTTTGATGTGTAATAATACATTTCACATCATACCTATACATAATGTGATCGTAATGAATCAAAATTGTATGTTTACAGTTGAAAATAAAATTTTAGTAAAAAAGAAAACTAACTTACCCAAAACTGAGAAAACACATTAATATTGTTTTGATAATTTAGTAAAATTATTTATAAGACATTTGGGATGTATATAAATTATCTACAACTCAATTTTACATATGTTGTGACTATTAAGACTCTAATTGCACCCATTTTATTAAATATTTTCATTAATTTTAGTAAAATGGATAATAGTCCTACTCAAAACTAAGAAAACACATTCGGGTCGTTCTGATACTCTATGAAAATTACCCATAAGTCATTTTTGATGTATAGGAATCATCCTCGCCATAATTAGATACATTATGTGCCTGTTATGACTCAAATTTTCTATTATCAGGTTAAAATCAATATTTTAGTTCAAAAAGTATCACTCACAGAAAACCAATCAAACATGCTCGGATTTTCATGATAATTTTAAACAATGATTAATAAGTTATTTGTGATGTATAGGATTCTTTTTCACATCCAAACTGCACATGATGTGATTATAATGAGTCAAAGTGCATGTTTCCAGTTTAAAATGACATTTTAGTAAAAAAGGAAACTTACGTACTCAAAACCGAGAAAACATGTTCATATTATTTTGATACTTTAGTAAAATGATTCAAAAGTCATATGAAATGTGTTTGAATCAACCAAACCTCAATCTGATGCACGGTGTGACTAGTATGACTCCAACTTTATCTTTTTATTTAAAATTGATATTAATTTTAGTAAAATTAACACTTTTTATTAATTTATTCCTTTATATTATTACAAACATAAGAGTTTTTTTCTCATAAAGTTGAATTCTTTTTCTTGATTAGGGGTGTTTTATTCAAAAATATCATGATTTGGGTAAGGATTAAATGAAAAAAGAACATTAATGATTTTAGATGTATTTAATAATTTATATTTATGTAATTGTATAAACCAATGTTTAAAATGTCTATAATATAATGTTTTTCTCTTTTGTTTGTGTTTTAAATTTCATTTCATTTAAATACTATATCAATAATTTTTTTTGTTGATATCTGGTGTGTTTCTGATGCTATGGTGTGTTGTTACAGCACATTGTAAAGGTGTTGCAGTGTGTTGTTACAACACACTATAGTATGGCCCTTTATTAATGCTTTTTAAAAGAACTAATAAATGACACATTTAACAGCACTATTAAAAGTGATGATAAATTTATATATTATCAGTGCTTCAATGAGCATTGATAAATAGTCCTTTATCAGTGCTTCTATATGCGTTGATAAATAGAGCCTTTATTCCTGCTAAAAAAAGAGCTGATAAATGGTTCCTTTATCAAAACTTTTAAAATAACTTAGAAAGGCTCTATTTATTAGTATCGATAAAGGACCCCTTTATAAGTTCTTTTTTGGCACTGATAAAAGACTGGGGATTTTAACCTCTCTCTTGTAGTCATCATTTTTCTGGCACTGATAAAGGCCATTTATAGAACTGTTAAAGGTCTATTTTGTTGAAGTGCTAGGGAATCCTATGCTCATCACATAAGGAAGATCATGTTCTTCACATGATGCATCTGACATTCCCCACATTAAGAAACACATGCTAGTTATATAAGGATTTCTAGGCTCATAAACTAGGGTTTCATGTACTCATCACATGAGATCAGAATCTTAGCCTCGTCACTTGACTAGGTAATGAAGACATCCCATTATAATCACAAAGGATTCTTATGTTCAGAACATAAGTAATCTCAGGATCACTACATGAGAAAGCATCTTAGGCTTTCACCTATGTAGAGGGAGAAGAGATCTTATGACCAACACATGGTATTCTTATAATTTTCACCTAAGGAACCCTAGGCTCACCACCTAAGGCTATTTTTATGACATATCATGTGGCATCAAAATCACATATTCCCATAGGGATGATCCCATATATTATCATCACATATTAATCGATCACATATTTAGATTATAGTGAGGAAAGACCCACATATGTTCATTATGTATAGGTTGATCACATATTTAGAGTATAATGAGGATCTTCCCATATACCCTCATCACATATGAGTCGATCACATATTTATAGTCCATTGAGGATGATCCCACATACAATCATCACATATATTTTGATCCTTGGTTATATTCCTATGGAGAAGCTAAAGTTTAGTATGTAATCTTGGATAGTAAGGTAAGAGGTTCAGTATACTTTTTAAAGATGATCAATATTTGGAGATACCACCTCCCAAGGGGGAAATTAAACAACAATTTGGATGTTTTTTTGGAGATGGTAAGTTCATACTAGGATCATCACTTAGGTAATCTCATCTTTTTAGGGAAACATGGTTATCTAGAAGTTATTATTGAACCATGAAGAGGAACCCTACATATCCTATTTGGGGAAAAAATCAAAATTTTGGTAGTTCAAGTGTGCATT
Organism: Viscum album; assembly: GCA_963277665.1. NCBI lineage: Eukaryota > Viridiplantae > Streptophyta > Magnoliopsida > Santalales > Viscaceae > Viscum > Viscum album. Next base: position 309,846,180 of record OY728166.1, read on the forward strand.
TTAGGATCGTTTAATAGGACCATACCATTTAATTTCATATCATTTTGTAAGAATGATTCTGTCACAAAATGGGTGATAATTAGGGATGGAGTGGGGATTATGCTTTAAACCCTCCCAAAATATAGGATGAATCATCTCATGTTGTTCACATGATTCATACCACGATCATCACATGGAGTATCTAGAGATCATGACCAATATAATCCTATATTCATCACATTGGATATGGATAAAGTTTAACATCTTGTGTTCAAGTTATTGGAACTAGTTTAACATACTTCACTAAGGATGTTGGGTGTATTTTGACATCTTAAACTGAGGATATTGGGTCATAACAAATTGGAAGATTTGAGTAGATTATGTGGTGATTACACATTAATCTGTCAATTTTCAATTATGATGGGAGGGGATAAGGATATAGGGATCCAAGAAAATGTTATCTAGGAGGAAAACGAGTGGTCACCTTCAATGATTCCATGGTCAGTGCTTACACATTCACTACACAATTTTTGATGGAATAAAAAGGGGTAAACATTACCCATTTTAGGAAGCTTGCATAAGGTCCTGTATGAGGGTTCCTATGCTAAAAGTAGAATTCAAGGAGACTACCTAACCCATGATTTGTGTTGAGGGATTGGGAATAATAGTCCATGATACATATTTCAGGTATGTATTATACATAAGAAATCCCTGAATGAGTGGATACAAGAACCATGAGCACTCAACTTGTATGAAACTATGTTTGATGAAAGGATACATCAAATAGAGTCATCATATAGGGGTTTTGGGAAAGATATATGTTTTGTAGTTTGGAGTTTCAAGAGACTAGGGTTTTTATCATATATGTTTTCTATGAATATCGATGGAATAAGTTTCTCAAAATACTGAGGTCTCTCAAATTCTATAGTAGTGTGAAGCATATGACTTAATCACAAAGGTTATTCTTCATGGATGGGAGTTTCAAATTATTATTCTCAATAAAAATTGAATACTTTTAAGGACTCATGTGAGGTCATTTGTGAAATATCCTCACTTGTGGGAATTTATAGGACTTCTAGTTTGAAAAACTATAAGTTTCATGAGTTGAGATATTCGGATAAAAATCCAAAGGTTGAATCCCTCAAATGAGGGGATAATGGAGAATTTGTAGGCATCAAGGTTAGAGTATATGTTTTTTATAATATTACCATCTTCATGGTGGTCTGAGTTTCCTGGGGTTCCGAATTAGACTTACACAACTCTATACCATCATGACCTTCTTCTACTTTAATGGGATTTCTCTCAGATGAAACCAGTTTTGTTCCATTTGGTCATTGTTACCTTTGATCCCTTTCTAAACACACTTTTCAATTTTAACAGTCTCCCAAGAGGGATTAAAGGTGAAATATAATTTTTTTATCCAAATGGATTAAGGGTTATACTAATATTTAAAGTCTCCCAATATGACTTAAAGGTATGTTGGAGTTTTATTTTGTGTAAAAAGGCTTAAGAGTTATGATATGATTTAAGGTCTCCTAGGAGGACTTAAAGGTATACTAGAGTTTTGTGTTATCCAAAAAGTGTTAAGGGTTAAGTTTGGACTTAAGGTATTCCATTAAGAATTAAAGGCATGTTGGAGTTTCATATAAACCAGGAAGTATTAAGAGTTATGATGGGATTTAATCTCATCTATAAATACTTAATGGTGCACTCAGTTTTCATGCTATCCAAAAAGGTTTCAGGTTTATATTGGGAATTAAGGTCACCTAGGAGGTATTAAAGGTATTATGTAGTTTAATTCCATCTAATAAGGATTAAGGGATATGTTGGGATTTAAGTTTTTTTAGGAGTAGTTAATGGTATGCTATAGATTCAAGCTATCATGTAAGGCTTAAGCTTTACGCTGGGATTTAAGGTCTCATATGAGGACTTAAATATATGCTAAATTTTTGTGCTAACCAGGAAGGCTTAAGGGTTATAATGGGAATTAAGGTCTCCTAAGAGGGCTTAAAGGTTCATTAAATTTTTGTTTCATCAATGAATTATTAAGGGTTATAGTGGGATTTAAGGTCTACTATTAGGAGTTAAAGTGACATTGAATTTTCATGCCTTTCATAAATGATTCGGGGTTACACTAGGATTTAAGGTATCTTAGGAGGAAATAATTGTACATTAGAGTTTCATGTTTTCCCAAAATCATTAAGGTTTATACTTGTATTTAAGGTATCTTTATAGGAATTATAGTTATTATATAATTTCATGAAATCTATGAAGGTTTAAGGGATATAGAAGGATTTAAGGTCTCCTTAGAGGATTTAAAGGCACTCCGAAGATTTGTTCCATCCCAAAAGGTTTAAGGGATGCATTGATATTTAAATTCTACCAAGAGTACTTAAAGGAATATTGGAGTTTCATTTTTTCAATAATGGTTTATTTTTTATGATGGGATTTATGGTATTCTAGGAGTACTTAAAGGTATAATAAAGTTTCAAATTATCTAAGAAGGCTTAAGGGTTACACTAGGATTTAAGGTCTCATAGGAGGATGAAAATGATGCAGAGTAGGAAAGAGTTGTATTAAGGTTTGGATTTTACTAATGATAGGGTATTACTATGTATCCCTATGATGGGAATCAAAATGCTATAGTTTGGGTATATTTAAAATGACATGTCATAACTTTAAATTTCATGTGATGTGGATCTTAGTGGTTCCTTCTAAGGTCATATATCTTTAATGTCCTGAAGGCCTTTATTTTTTATTCATTTTTTATAATCCACCTTTTAAGGGTTGAAGGGGAACCCTGGAAATTATAGGACCCTAAGGTCTTAAGGGATTTATTCATTACATACTATGACTACTTGAAACATCCCCTCCCCAGAATCTGCATCATGATCAGCCCTCCAACTTCACATGGTTGTACGACTAGCTATACTATGCAGAGGTGAACAGGCCTAGTACTGATGAAAAATGTAAAACCCTATAATTCTCCAAAATATGTTAGCTTTTCTCGGGTGAATGTTCCCTGCTTTGAATCCTCTTCGAGGCATGTTCCTTGTAGAATTGTTCTGGTAGCATTTTCACATCAGGTGTCCCGAAGGACATGAGGTGGCCCAAAGGCCTTAAGGTGTCCTAATATACTTACTGACCCAAAGGCCTAGGTTTCTTAATGGCCTTAAAAACTCCAGGCCCAAACTGGTGTCCTGAAGGCGAATAGTTATGGATGCTACAGTACTGAGCATTGCCTACTATGGTACCTTCTGCAATAACCCAAAATTATTCCTCCTTCCAAAATCTAACATGGGTCTCGTGTGACTAAGATTAATTCCATGAAATTTAAAGTCATATGGAATAATATAATGGGTGATAAATACCTAGTATTTACTTGTGTGATATTTATGCATGTTAAAACCTGTCTATCTCAACATGATAGATGAATTGGTTGAAGTTAGTTTGAGGATTACACCAAATTAGATTCACATGTGTTCTTGACCTCTCAAATGAACTCAGAAATGGGTATGAAGGATTTACACTATAATGGTAGGTAATATTTGTGTTTTCCCCTACTTGTTTTAACTGATAATGGGTGAGATGAATGAATTAATAGTAGGTGTAAAGACATGAGAGAAAATATTGGTTTATGTTAAGTAAAAAGATAATAGGAGGGTAGAGAGACATGTTTTTATGGATAATGGAATTATAAGTTTCATGAGTAAAGGTGTTTCATATCCTAATGGAATTAAAGAAAAAAATATGAATAAAGTTTATACTTGATTGAAAACCTTGGGAATAAAGTAGTATCCTTAACAATCATGCTGAAGTATAGGATAGTGAAGTGTGCCAAGTCTTATTAAACCAAATAGTGATCATTATATGACAAGTGTGAAATTGATTATACCTCAAAACCTAATAGAGAAAGATAAATTTCACGTGGGATACCTATTTCAATTGTTAAAGTCTATTTTATTATAGGATGCATAATCATGTTTAATATCCAGGTAATTTGAATAAAACCCATGAAAAGAGTGATTTCTATTGGGATGTGTGAATAAACATGGGAACACTAATAGGAATTTTCAATCAGTAAGAATTGAAAGTGCATAAATTTTGGTTTAGGATACATAATTGTAGATTTTTAAATTGAATTATATATAGTTAAAAATGTCACAATGTCAAAAGGGAGGTCACACATGTGACCTCTAAGGGGTTTTTGGTCATACATGTGGCCACTAAGGGGTGTGAGATTATGTATATGACTACCGAGGGTTTCAAAATCATGCATAAATTTGGATTTTTGATTAGGTGTGCCTTCAGTAATGGGTGGTAACCTTATAATAACCCTTCATAATCTTCTGAAAGAGTCTGTTGGGATGTGTGGTTCACACTTATTCATTTTATATTAAGGGGACTCAGGTGACCTTAAATTTAAAGTGTCTTTCTTGGGGATTCACAAGACATGGATGCTATGGAGGGGAGGAAAGGAAATGTATGGGTGAAACTAAATCCACCCCCAAATATTTCTCCCAAGTAATTACTTTAGGTATAAAGTGGAAGAATCTTAAAGGGGTGTGTGATTCAAAAATACCTTATGTCACTCTAACTTCCCTTAAAATTTTGAGATGAGGATCAATGAAAAACAATTGGGATATCCGATATTTAAAATAGAGGTAAGGAAACTATGGATATCCTACCAAGGATGTGTGGTTCATTCATCTATAGTTGGTAGATGTGAGATCATGAGGTTTTCATGGCACCTTGTATAGCTCACACATGCAGCTAAATGAACATGTGTGGTTCATACAGGTATCTCTTTACTTTACCAAAACCTTTATCTTCTTGGGAAATTATCAAAACATATCCATGGGATCATTTATGGAAAATAGTCTAATTTTCTAATGTCAAACAATACCCCCTGTAATTGGATCCATTTTGAATAAAAAGGATCTAATTCCAATGAAATTGTTGATTTCTGGGTATATGGTTAATGGATGTCCAAAATATAACCCCTAGTTACACTTATAAAAATGGGGATCCACTACATTTATAATTTTCCATAAAATTTATCTCATGTTATATTTGGGTTTAAGTGAATCAGGGGTCCTAAAAACTACATTGAAGTGGTGATTATGTTTTCTTTGTAAGTGTCATATCCCCTTGATCTAAGGATGTGAGAGATGTATATAGGATACATGATTCACATTACTTTTACAAATATTTTTTTGAGTTTCAATTTTTTTTGAAATATTATATAACCTTCCATTTTTCATAGGAACAATTCCATCTAATTTGGCCAACACTTCCTATGAATATATAAAAATTCATTGGGAAGAAAAAACCTTAGAAGTTGATCATACTGAAGGTTATAGACTAGTTTTTTCTTATCATCAAACTTTGGGTGGATAATTTGAATTCAAGTCTAAGATAATACCTATCACACCCATGATTCCATTTTTTATATGGAAGGTATTATTATTTTTAATTCTCACCTTTCATTTTCATGTTTTATTATTGAAAAACTTTGAAATGGTGAAACAGGAATTGTTGCACTGTTGGTGCATGGTTAGTACCAACTATGTGAAAAACTATAAAAACACTATTTTTTTATCATAGATTATTTCATGGTTGTAAAATGATTTTCAAAACTTTTATACCAAGATATGGGACTTCCCAGGAAAAATAAACAATATCTTCATGGTTGGTGTATGGTTTGGAAAACCGTGCAGTCTACCCAATATTTTAAAAATATTAAATTTACAAAGTTAACTTGTGTGTTTCAATACCTATAACCCTTATTTATATCCCTTAATAGACACTATATCCATCCAAACACACAATACACATCTTCATCCTCTTATAGGGCTTCATTAAACATAGTTTTGGATTATATTCTTCAATAATTCTCTTATCGAGGGATTGGTTATTCATTATTTGGTTCCTTCCTCCTTCCTGTTATTTTATTTCTACCCTAATGTCATTTTGGAATATGATTCATGTTGTCCAAACATAATGATAGGGGTTTTGGTTTTTAGGGTATTAACTTTCATTTTTAAGGTCCTTTCACACCTTTAATAGTGGATTTCACCTGATTACTAGAATATTCATTCAATAAGGTAGGTTGTTTCATAAGTTATATTTGTTTCATAGACCCTGATTTATTTCATGATTAAAAATAATTTTTAAAATTTTTCTTAATAATATTGTATAGTTTTTAATGATTATATATATGTTATAAATTCTTAGAAATTGTTTTTGTTTGGTTTTGTGATTAGAATTTCTTGAAATAAAATAGTATGGTTAGTTTTAAGTTCCACTTGTGTTGCGTTTCATGAAATTTCCCTTTGAACTACAAATGGTTTAATTTATGAAATATAACTCTTTTAAAGGGGGGAAAATCAAATAATGGGTATTTAGGTGGATGAACTAGGATGATAATGGATAGGCATGACATGCCCTGACTAGAATTAGACTCACATTACAACACTAACTAAATATCTTGATGATATACATTGAGAGTCACTTGTTGGGATGAAACCCTATCATTAGAAATTGAGGCTAATATACCTAGATGAATCACACATAATTGACTTTGGTTTGATCACTGAGCTATGTTAAGATCCTAGATTTCTTATACCATTGATACCTCATGGATTCCCCATGATGATTATTTTCTATTTTTTTATTATATGGTTTCTACTTTATATTTTTAAACTGGTATCTAATACTTGTATTTAAAATGTTAAAAGCCTTATTTCACTAATTTTATTTCCATACTATACTCTTGGTTTTATTTAATAAATACTATTTATGAAACACTTGGTAGGATTATACTAGGCTAGTCGTTTTGACACCCTAGATGCACCCAATGAGTGTACCTAGAATTTCATTTTACTGACACAGGTTGAAGAAAAGCATCGATTAGAAGCAGTGGATCTTATTATAAGAATGGTATGGTTGGTTAGTGGTTACATGTTGGGAAAAATACCTCATGTCACATACCCACCTTTGTTACATTTTTTTAACCCATTTTTATATAGAAATATTATATCGTATATTCAATTGTCCAAATCATCCTATTTTGTATATGATTATGCTTTAACCACTTATTGATTATGATATAGATGATTAATTTTGTTATTATTTTTTTATTACCACTTCCTTGAGTTTCTATTCATGTTTCTACTTACAATTTTTGTGATGTTTTAGATTTATTTACTTAGGAGCATGAATTTCCAAGGTATGGAAATGTCATGTAGGATTCACGGGTCAAATATGTTTAATATATTTATTGGAAAAACTATTATTAAAGTATATTATTTATTAATAAGAACTATTCGAAATCCTTTGGTGGTCAAGAATCCCCTTTGATCCTTTCCCCAGACCAGCTTGGGTGCCCGGTTAAGGGGTGGCTTGGGATAGTTCAGGAAAAAATATTATTAGGGATAATTTTTTGGTTTATTATATTTGGGATATTCTAGTAGATATGATATTATAATGTCATGACTATAAGCGTATGTTGTGTGTGATTTTTTAACTAAAAACATATTGATGATCCTTGAGTCACCAAGGGAAATTAAGAATGAATCTTGCAAAAAACATCTGGGTTTGGTTTTGTATTTTTAGAGATTTCGAGTTGAAAGGAAAGTGTTAAAGGATTTACTCGAGGGTGAACAGTTAATACACATGATCAAGATATTTCTTAACAAAATAAGGTGGCTCAAGTGTTGGTGTTCTAGTGAAACCCACAATGTTAGAACATGTTCAACCAAATCATGTGGAAAAACCATACACAGTGTGAATTTTCATATTTCTTGAGTTCTCATTTTAAATTTTCTTTCTCATGAATTTTAATGTGTTTTAATGAATATTTTTTTTCCAATTGATATTTTTAACTTATTTTATTGAATTTATCTTTCCTTATTATATTTTATATAGTTTTATACCTCATCAAAAGTTTATTGTAAACCCTTCTGAGGAAACTACAGATAATTTTACATGATCCAATCCCCTAGTGTACACAAAATATGTTAAACTAGTAGTGAGAAACCTATGATATATGTAACAAGGAGTGGAACTCATCCCAGATTAGTTTTATGAAGAAAGTTTGGGATCGAGTAGAGAAAGGTACCAACCTTAATAATTTATTTTCTATAAGCCTCCATCTATTTGAGGTACCAATGATTCCAAATAAGTGTATGATTTTCTAAAGAAGAATGAAAGTATATCATAGTTTATTGAGATTACAAATGTTATAAAGGTGAAGTTTTATATTTTTTTATAAGAATTTCTTAAAAAAAAATTGGATGTAGATGGTGTTTTGGGCAAAGTATCATGAGAACTTAGACTAAAATTACTTTAAAGTTATCTTATCTTGGTAGTTATTTCCAAAAAACTGGGTGGTGGAAAAATTGTAGGTCTTTTTATGTCTTAAGAAGGGTGATAAACCCATTATGGATTATAATAATTGGTTAACTGATCTTGTAAACTTATCTCCTAATATAGTTTCTATTAAATATTTTAAATCCCACCATTTTTAAATGGGTTTGAGACATTATATTGAATCACAAATACTTTTTCTTAATCTTAACACATATGTAAAATTCATTGATTCATACTTGATGGAAAAAAAATAAAACTGGCTAGTATGTTAGGATTTAATGGGTTTACTTCCATTTATAATGAAGGTAAATCTATATCCTTATATAAGAGAAAGATAAATGAGGCTAGGAAGGGAAATGGTAGTGGATCTAGGATTCCACTTCACTATTTATCATTTTTATCCAAGGGTGTTAGGGATCTCACTTTGTATCAATGTGATATGATTAGAAATATGAATAATTCATGTCTAGTGACCCCAAGGAATGTCACTTTCGTGGATACATAGTCCATTTACATAATTATTTTAAGGCTACCTCAATTCCCTAAAGTGGTGCAGGATCTTCAGCTCCAAGGGGATCTATAGTGAATAATGATGCCTCTGAGGTAGAGGGATATCAAATTTATGTGAGAGAAGGTAGGGGTGGTTCATATTATAGGTATAGTTATCTTTATAATGATCCCAAAACCACCAAAAGACCTTAGATCCATCCAAATTTGATTTAGTTTCATGAAACAGAGGAGTTTTATATGGAGACTGATACAAACCCAGTGACTTTAATAGGTACCATTATTGTCACTTCATCTATGTATAATGATTTATTTATCACAGGTTTTTATCATTATTTTTTCTCTTATTCTTGTATCATGTATTTGTTAAACTATCCCTCTAATATCATGTCTTATGTAATGGAAATCTTAACCCCTCTTATGAAGAATAAAGAATAAGGTGTATGTTTCATTTCATGTGCTATCTTGATATTATACATAGAGTAAATGTGGGGTTTTCTAGTACTTATAATGGATATTTTTTATGTTATTATAAAGATATAAAATGTGGTTTCATTCAGTGTGTATTTATATTTATTCTGGTGGAAGGTGACATTAACCACCTTTGGTTGTAACTCTTATGAGTTTTAAGGGGAATGAAATTCAGTATTGAGTTGGGAATAGCTTCCCTTTTCTAAAGTGGGAAGATTTTTTTTTTCAATTTCTTCCCTGTTGGTTGAAACTAATGAATGGGATTCTAGAATAAGGCATCCATTGGTTTTAAGGAAATTTACAAATGTGTTTCCAAATTATTCATCAAGTTTAAACCTAGAATTTAAGGTAGGTTCTTTGATCAATATGGTGCTCATAATCCAATTTATTTCTTTTTCCTCCTATCATATTGTTCCAACGTAGTTGTAATAATTGAAAATTTATCTTGATTATTTAGAAGATAAAGTATTCATTCACCCTAGTGTGCTTCTTAGGGACACTCTAGTTCCATTTTCTAAGAAATTGGATATATCCCATTCATGTGTATTGATCATCAAAATATAAATTGGGTGATTATTAAGAACAAGTTATATATTACATGTATTGATGCACTATTTGATTAGATAAATGGGGAAAGGTGGTATACAAAGATCAACCTCCAATAAAGTTACCATCAGCTCAAATAAAAAGATATTGATGGTTCTAAGACTAATTTTTGGATATGGTATGGCCATTTCAAGTATCTTGGGATTCTTTTGGGTTGAAAAACTCTCCAAAAATCTTTATGGAACTCATGAATTGTATATTCCATTAATACCTTGACTCATTTGTTGTGGTATTCATGGATGATATCTTTATGTATTACAAGTTAGAGTAGAATCATGAACATAATTTGGGAATTGTTTTAGGAACTCATCCTGATTACCACATTTATCTAAAAATATCAAAGTATAATTTTGATATCCAAGAAGAGAAGTTATTTTCAAATTTGGTTTTGGAACAGGGGATCTCAGTTAATCAAAAAAAGGTAAATCTATTTTTTCTTGGGTAGAGATATAGAAAGTATATAATATATGAAAATTCTTGGGACTAGCAGGGTATTACTAATGATTCATAAAAAACTTCTCCAAGATTGCTTCATCTATAACTACTCTTACCTATTAAAAGGTAAAGTTTGTGTAGATTTATAAGTTCTAGGAATTCTTTAATGAAATAATCTTATGGTTTACCTCAACACCAATTATGATTATACTTGAGGCTATTCAGGGCTATGTGGTTTATTATGATTCTTCAAGTATGGGTTTAGGTTGTGTTCTCATATAAGGTGATCACATAGTGGTGTATGGATCTTTATAACTGAAACTATGTGAGAGGAATTAAATGATCCACTACCTCAATCCTTCAGTATTAATGCACATACTTAAAAGTTGGAAATTTTGTCTTTTAAGGGAAATGTTTATATTTTACACCATCCACAAAAATTTTAAGTTATATCTTTACCAAAAAACCTTCAAATATAAAGAAAAGGTGGTTGGTGGTGTAACTTAATTAATTCAACTTTTATATAAATTGTATTCTGGAAAAATGAATGTGGTTGTGGATGATCTTATTACAATGTTAACTACTCAATATTAATGGGGTCCATTGATGAATGTAACCTCATGACTTTATTTTCTTGGATGCATCTGTAGGGAAGATAGGATAAAGAGGATGTATTTATGGTGAAAAATAAGTTTAATCTTTCTCTTATTGAGCTCATTCAATTGGATCAATTGGGAGATGAGGAATTTTGGGGGTTTTAGAATATCTCAAATAGTGGGGAGACCACTAGTGAGTGGTATCTATCTTCTAAAGAATATTATTGAAAAGGGAGTCATTATGTAGTTCCCCTGTTAATTAAGAATGCCCTGATGAAATAATTACACCATTCATAGTGAATTTTCCACCCAATTACCACTATTATAATTTATCCCATTCCTATAAGTCTCATATCAATATGATTTTGGCTTGGATTATTCAAGAAAACTCATATTAAGTGATTCCTTCGTTATTATTAGGTTTCTTCCCCCTTCTTTCCACGATTTTCTTTCCCCCTAAGGTCATGGAAAATAAGGGTTCAGGTTGGTCGATCCAAATAAAATGGGTTTTCATTTTTATGGTCCTCTATTTTTATCTTGAGGAATTTAATCCCTTTTATTAGTGAATTTTTTCCAGTTACAAGCAGTTTCGTTGATTATGGTAGGTGGTTTCATAAGTTAGATTTGGTTAATACACTTTGATAGGTTTATTATTTCCAAATAATTTTTTAAATTGATCTAAATCATGTCTTATTGTCTTTGAAATCTGATATATATGTTATAAATTCTTCTAAATGGTTTTCCTTTGGTTTTTTTGTTTTAATATTCTTGAAAGGAATGAATATGATTTTTTTAAGGGATGATTATATTGTGTTTGATGAAATACCCCATTGAAATGAAAAATGGATTAATTTATGGAATTAAACTCTTTAAAATTGGGATATAACATTAGATCATGGGTATTTAAATGAGATGACAAGGGAAAAAATGAATAGGCACAGAACACCATCCCTAGAATTGGAATTATTTTACAATACTAATTAACCACCTTAATGATATGTATTTATATTCACTTATTAGGGTGACCCACACCCACATGGCCTTGTGACTACTCACCCTAGTGGCGGTTCTCATTTTTTACTTTATTTGGTATGATCACTGGGTTTTGTGAAGATCGTAGATTTCTCAAACCTTTGATACCTCAAGGATTACCCATTATGCTTTTTTCCATTGTTTTCTTACATGGTTTTTTATTTATGTTTTTAACTTTTTATCTACTACTTGTATTTAAAATTTTAAAATCCTACATTAAATTAGTTTATTTACAAACTAGTATGTTTGGGTTAATTCAATAAAGACTACTTATAATAACACTTTGTGGGATATAATTGAGCCAGTTGTTCTCACACCCTACATAAACCCAATGGGTGTGTGTATAATTTGTTTTAATAGATACATGTAAAAAAAAGTTTCTCTTTATGATAATGGTTATTATTGTTAGAATAGTTTTTTGAGTGTGGTGACATTATATAACTAAGCCCTGATGTCACACAAATATGGGTATAAACCTTTGTTACATTTTTTCTCTAGTTTTTGTATCACATTCTTGTATCACCTATTTGGCTCCACATATCATCCTATTTTGTATATGAGTTTTTCTGACCCAATTTTTAATTATGATATAGATGTTAAATTTTTATATCATTATATTATAACCAATTACTTGAGTTTTTAATCTAGTTTCTAATTATTTTTAATGTAAGGTTTTTGTTTCATTTACTTAAAAGCAAGTTTTTCCAACGTATACTAAGGTATGTCAAGGTAATTAAAGATTCGTAATTTAAATATATTTAATACATTTATTGGTAAAACCATTCCCAAATGTTATTCATGATTCCTTGAAACTAGTTTTCAACCCATGGGGATCAATAACACCCTTCAATATTTTCCCTAGACTGGATTAGGTGCTCAGATTAGGGGTAAACTGGGTTGGTTTGTGACAATATCATCTATTGAACTATTATCCCTTGTACATATACAACTATGTTGGTGAGAATATGATACAAATATTAAAATTTGGTGAAATTTTTCAAAATCATCCTAGTTTATAGATATGTTGGGTTCATCAAGGTGGAACATGAAATTAAATGGGCACACTTTCAAGGATACTAATGCCAAAATGGGCTACCTATTATGATACCATCCAAAGATTGTAGAAAACAAGGACTAGGTTCTTGAACCAAAGGTGAACAATTATGTCATAATAACCCACCAGGGGCTTTCTGAACATTCTTGTATCTAGGAGTTAAAATGAAATTTCTACCAAGGAGGTAGAGTTTGATAGTTCTGAGTATATGGACCCACTAGAGTTTCAACATGTTTGAATTAAAATTAAAGGATGTTGGATTTCATAAAGCTATGTGTATCTCTCAATATTTATTTTACAATCCATAGTATGTTATTCCTAACTTTATAACTCATTATTTTCCCCAAATTAATACATTCTATTTATTACTTGGAAAGTATTGAAATAATATGTGGGGACATTTATAATATTAAATGAACCCCTATTTTGGTAAAAATGTATGATGAGTTTGTTCCGATGATATAAACTTTGGAGGAGGATATAACCCCTTAATTTGTAATAAAATTTCACAAATCTATATGAGGTACAATGGGGAAGGAACCCCTACCTCATATTGACATGAATTTTAATAAATGGATTAATATATTTTTTAGAATCTATAGTAAACTCAATAATCCTTTCAAACATAATGGATGTTTGACCATTCCAAAATAGGGTTCTAGAGGTACATACTACAAAACCCTTTAATGGGGGGTATGAGACTTATGAATGGTAATGTAAATATAGATTAAAAAAGAGAATAGGATGGTCATTTTTCTATCCATGTGGATGAGAGGGAATATGTTTCATATTTTTAATTCCAACTACGGTACAAGACCCAACACTTTTATCATGGTCTCAAAGATTTGATAAGGGAAACGTGTAAGCCAAGTGTCATTCATCTGAAACTATAAAATATGCTCTGGATTATTTGTAAATTAAGGGGTCTTTTTTGGATAATAATTTCATTCTAAATTCATTGGGTTTGGATTTCAACACTCAATGGATATGAATTGTATATTCCTACCATCATTCCTCAATCACTATTTAGGACCTTTATATAGGATGTATATGGGATTTTAACTCTACCATTTTTGTTTAGAAAGGTGGAATGTCTCCTTTATCATCACTCCATGTTCACCTTTTCTTCATACAAGGATCCTCCTACCAAAATGATCATGGATAATTGTGAGGGTACCATTAACAAAATATCATAATTGATCTCCCTCTATAATGGAATATTGGTGGATCAGATCAATAGTGATACAATCTATGAGTCATATACACTATACCAATATGAATTAATGGGGGGTTATTTATAAGATAAAATCGAGGACATGTTATGAGAGAAGGACTATAGTTGGTCCCACAGCAAGATATTCAAGTATAAATATATATACCTTGGTTACTAGAGTTAATCCAAATGTAGTTCTCTAAGAGACTTTACATATATTTGGATCATACATAAAAGAAAGAAAATTAGGTCACTCAAGTTATACCATTCCATGTAGTTTCATAGGTTCTATGAGATAAACATGGCTCCATACTATTTATAATCATTTAATAAAGAACTTTTAGAAAAGGTTATCAAGGTGGATCTGGCTCATATGTGGGAGAAAATAAAACTATTACACCCAAATGTTCAGTTATTGAAGGGAACCTAACATTAATTGGTGAAATATAAATCATCATGGTTGAATTATAATTCAATGTTTTTGAAATTTCAAGTTGGGTCCAATGTGAGTGATATGGACATCACATTACATCATAGTATTATAGAAATTAAGAAACACATAGTTATTAGAATAAACTTTCTATATATCATGATTATAAATAAGAGAAAAATTAATGGCCTTGTCTTGGTGTTGGTCTATTGAGGTAAACCTGATGTGAATATAAAGGTTCAACATGATAGGATAGGAAGGGGTATTAAAGTGAATGAAATTTGAGGGTAGTATTTGGAAAACGAATTTTTGTTTCATTATATATCCTAGAATAATAAGAATCAAACCACACATGGTTATTATATATAAGATATTTTTATATCCCGATGTAGGATTGTTAAAGGTGAAATCATACTCTAGGAACTCTTATACAGATTTGGATCCCATGTAAGAGAATCAAGTCACATGAATAGACCACTCCAAGAATTTTAAGGGTCATTTAGGATAGACCTTCATGTTATATAGTTAAACATCCTGAAATAGGGAGGATAAACTATACAATATAAATTCATAAAATAGTGACTTTGGGGAAATTTCTTTTTCATATATTTTTTCATTAAGAAGGGAGGGACTAAAAGGGTTTAATCCTAATTTCATGTCATTATAGGGAATCCATAATGAAAAAAAATAAAGTCTCAAGCACTAGGATGAAGTAAGTATTAAATTTGGATACATTTTTTTGTTGGATCCAATATATGTGATGTGGACATCACTATATATCCAAGTATTAGAGGAATCAACTCACACATAGTTCTTGGATATGGTGGAATTATTTTGGTGAGATTATAGGCTTGTGAATGAAGAAACCATACAATAAGAAATCTTAAATGGATCAATATATAATGTTAGGAAAATTATTCCATTTTAATATGCCACTCCAAGAAATTTATTGGTAATTCATGGTGGACCTTTATGTCATTTAGTTTAATATCATGCAATAGGGATGATATTTTCATATAATTTAAAGATTTTAAATAGGATCTTCATATATTGCAGTTTAATGTTATATGAATAAGACTATCTCTGAATAAATTAGAGTTAAATGAGATGGAATTCATATTATATTGTTTAATATCTTAAGACAAAGAATTTGTATATCGTTGTAAACCTATACGAAGCACATATTATGAAAACTAATTCCAGTGGGAGGTGTGATATTCTCAATGTCTAGTGTGACCAAGGAATATTTTCCATTAAGTTAGAACTTATGAATGACATGTGGCCCTTTAAATTTAGTAATCTTCTTCCATGATACCATTAGGATCCTTTGAGTTAGCACCAACTCTCCTTAAACAAATGATCCTAGGTAGACCTACCAATTAAATAATCTTTCCACCTGACTTAGATGAACCTATAAGTTATAAAGTACTTAAAACCTATTATATTTGAGGCACTCCAATTAATTTATATTGATTTATGATATCTTATCTTTGATTTACTAGTCATAAATTACTATTCAAAGAAAGGGATTATAGATTTTAATAAGCATTGTCACTTTCATCCTATACACTAGTAAATATGGGGTCACTTGAGTGGGTGTAAACATGATAGTATAATATTACCAGGGTTATTCAAGAAAATGATTTTCCTAGGTTATCTTATATTCACTCAACATCTTATATTGAATTTTGGACAAGGTCTTATTAAAGGATTTTATCTTCCAGATAGAAACCGCGTAATAGTGGTAAGAGTTGTTCAAATGAATCCCATGCTTCACATGGAGATTTCACAAATAATGTGCACCTAAATTCATATTATCCATGAGAATTTTATTAAATACATTAAATTTTATAATGATAATGTAATTGATAAAGGAAATGATGTCCTTCACGCCATCTTCCTTCATGGGTTTCACTTCAATACACTTAGAGAAGAAATCAATGGAGTTCATGATGAACTTGAACTATGGAGATATTGTTGTGGGATAAAGGCCCAAAAATATCATTCCCTATATAGAAAATAACCATGATTTATTTTTAGAATATAATAGATTTAATAGTTTTATAATAAAATTTTGATGAATTTTACATGCATGGAATCACTTGGTAAAGTCCAAATACCCATGAATCATTGAGGTCCAAAAGTACCCAAGTCTCTAAATTTGATGGGAGAGTGTTTCCGACGCTTTCTCCAGGGCGCGCGCTTTCGTCTGTGGGGAGGACACACTACTTGTTACCCCGCATTCCTGCTTTCCAAAGGCGGGTGGCATCCGTTCCTTGTTCAAGGACGTCTGATCCTTGATCGAAACCAAGATGATGGGATGTCGGCTCTTCCTTCCGTGGATTCCTCCTCGGAGCTCGTCACCTAGTCTGGGTCTCCCTCATAGATTTAAGACGGGTTCGTGAAGCTCATTCCCGGCGCCATATCTACATGGACGACAGTTAATTATGCTGCTTCCATCGAGACGCTCCAAGGGGTCTTGTCGGGGCAGCAACCTTCGGTGAGGAAAATGGTCACGTTGGGGTGTCGTTGGCATGTCTGTCTTCTTTCCCTTATCACAGGGCTTCTCGAGGGCGCGGAAGCCCGAGGCATCCCACATCAAACGTGGGGAATGTGTACCATCTGAGGTTTTCCTCATCTCCCCATGTTTAACACGGCGTATGTCGCGAGTTTAACGTCTTGCAGAGACGGATCAGGTTGAAGGACCCCTAGGGGGAACACCGATGTTGGGGCCAGCACGTGGGAGGCTTCCTAGATTTCATGGAGTGGGATGGGGTGGCATGATCTCACCGGGATGTGGAGGCCTGGGTAAGGATCAGGATGGATGGTGGAGTGACGGGCTTGAACCTCGTGGAGGCTTCCTACGTATCCCCATGGAAGGCAATCAAAGTCCACGTAGTTCAGTGGTACAATGGGACACCTGGAGAGGCGACCTGTGAGAATGAACGCATGGATTGGAGCCTGGAGGAAGTAAGATCTCTAGGCTAGGGCATGAGCTTCCCAAGGCACGTGGGATCAGGAGGAAGTCAGGATGAGACGTGGGTGTGAGACATGGGGCTTATTCTATGAGACATCCCAAGAGGGGGAATACAGTTTAACATCATGCGGGACGAGATATAGTTTAACGTTATGCGGGATGAGGCCATACAGTTTAACGTCATGTGGGATGAGGGATTTGGGGATTATGCTCTGAGGAAGCCCATGGTGGGTATGGGGATTACGCTCTAAGGTGGCCCATGGTGGTCAGTGAACCGACGTGGAGAGGTCGGGACGACCTGGTGGTGGGCTTGAACCTCGTGGAGGCTTCCTATGTACCATGCGTTATCACGGATCAAAGTCCACGTAGTTTGCTGGGATGGGGCTTACGCTCTGAGGTGGCCCATGGTGGTTTCATGGTCTATGCGCGCTCTAAGCCCATGTGAGTCATGGTCGGTGTGAGAAACAAGAGGTAGTAGGGACCAGACGATCACGTTGCAAAGGGTGCGTTCGTGAGAAGCGGAATGGGGCTTACGCGTTGAGCGTCCCAAATAAGAAACAGAGGCTTACATGTGGTTAGCGGCCCTTGGTGCTAGGGCTTACTCTAGGGTGGAGGCCCGTGGTGCGACAAAGCACAGTGGGAAAAGGACTCCACTGGCCTTGACAGGGGGAAGCACGAAGATGCACGGGTGCAACCATCTGTTGAGAGGCTAGGGGCTTACACTCTGAGGCGGCCCTTCCCCTGCAGACAAACGCCACTCCGACAAGGAGGATCTCATTCCATGCGAGGAAGAGTCCATTCACGTGAAGACGAGCGGGCGTAAAGAATGCCTGAGCTGGGGGGACCCTGCGTGCGAAGCACGGGGCGGACCATAGTTTAACGTCATGTGTTAAGGACGAGGTGCTTAGCAGTTTAGCGTCCTGCAGCTTGGATGAGGTGGGTTCGCTCCACACCCCTAGGGCTTACATTCCCAACGCCCTCTAACCCTTGTGGGAGGGAAGGCATTGACAAGGTCATAATGAAGGGGGGCCGCAGGGTGAAACATTGAGGGGTCCACGTTAGCGTGACTATGCGAAGAAGAAATAGTCATTAGCCTGCCTATGCGGAGAAGCAGAAGGAAAATCAACGCAACGGGAAACACCACCCAAGGGACCTTGAGGTTACTTCGCACGAGCCTGGAAGGCCGTACGGGAAAACAACACATGGCGCACATGCCCGGCAGGGGAGACATCAGGTGTCGGCGCAGAGAGGTAGCCAAAGGACGTCAAGGTGAAGGGTCCTGGTTTTTGCGCGCAAAGAGAAGTTTTGCGCACAAAACACCAGTATGGTGTGCAATTGGAGCCAGGGAATTGCGCGCGGAGAGGGAATTGCGCGCACTGGACACGGATTGCGCACAAGGAAGGAACCCGGAGGAGGGGGAAAATTCACTTAAGCCGGTGGTGTTGCGCGCAAAGGCGAACCCCGGGGCAAGGTTGCGCGAAAAGGGGAATTACCTAGAAGTCATATTGCGCGCCGGAGAGGTCGAATTGCTCGCCCGAGAGCCAATCTGAATTCTGCAACCCCCAAACCGTTCGGGGTCGCTGCTTATTTATAGGTATCGGCCGGCACGGAATCCAGGCGGCGCGCGAAATCTTCTGCACCGGGAGCCGTCGACGCGTAAAATCTCACCGCGAAGAATTGGGGTGCAAAAATATCGCACGCCTCATCGGCTCGATTACGCGAATCCTGGGGATACTTCGCGTGCACAATAATATTTCGCGCGGATCCTCCTTTATTTCGCGCACCACTTCTCGGGCCTCCAGATCGGGCCTCTGATTCCAAATATGACTTCGCTTCGTCATTTCGAAACTTCCTCCAGGAGTTACGGACTTTTTTGGCGTCTACAAATGCCCCCCCTTGGAATTGGATCGGCGAGAGGTTGCAATGATCGGATTCCAAGGGAAACGCCGAAATGCCGAAGTGCTGAGTCTCCTGGGAAAATTGCGCACAAAATTCCAAAGGGGCGCGCAAAACGACAGACTCGCGCGGAATCCTCTTTCCGCGCAGCACAGAACCCTGGCCTCGCCTATA
Source organism: Viscum album (assembly GCA_963277665.1). Classification (NCBI taxonomy): domain Eukaryota; kingdom Viridiplantae; phylum Streptophyta; class Magnoliopsida; order Santalales; family Viscaceae; genus Viscum; species Viscum album. The sequence goes on from OY728166.1 coordinate 309,865,923, forward strand.
AAAAGGGGTGTTGGGTCCCAAATCCATACTTCAGCTTTTTCCGCGCGATAGACTTAACGCACTCGTGCGCGAAATTGCTCTCGCGGCTGCACGTAAAAACGCTCTGGCAGCACGGAATTCCTTCCGAATTTCGGCCTAGTTTTCATGCCTGCTCGGGATATTTCGTGCTTAGTGTGCCGATTGCGCTCCCATCTCCAGGATTTCGCACAACTCCTTCAGATTTCGCGCATCACTCTCTGATTCCGCGCACTGCATCCTGATTTCACCCAACTCCCAAAAAATTCAAGATGGCCGCAAACCGAGTTGATGAGGGGGGAACTGCTGCTCGTAGGAAAGAAATGACAGAGATTGAGGAGGTTTATGGTGCCAAGGTGATTGTCTCCAACAACCTGACCTTGTTCAATCTGCTGACTCCGGCCCAGAAGACGTATCCACTGTCTGACAACCTCCTGCTCTGGAACTTTGGCATCCTAGAGGAGGTGTGCCTTCTAGGCTTCGAGGTGGACACGCCGCGGTCATGGATGACCCGGGAGGATGAGATTCCTCGCTACAACATCACCAACAATGGCCATCCTTCCAGGGAAACCAGACATATGGACTTATATGTCCTGAACCCGAGGACTAAGACCATTACCGGGGATGAGCCTGTCACAGAGAATTCTCCGGCCCTCTATACGAGCACATTCCGTCAGAGCGTCACGGATGACACGAAGGGCTGGCTGAAGGATTGGGACCTGTGGTCCGGGGGAAACTTCACCAGTGAATGGGCCTGGGCATTCTGGGTTTTCCATACCTGCGACCAGTTTGGGGATGAACTGCGGTATATCGGCATGTTTGAGGGGGTATGGACATAGCAGTTCCACTCCACCGTCAACCTGAACTCAGGCCGGAGCTATTCACCCGATGGTCTCCTGACACCAACACATTCCACCTTCATCATGGGGAAGTCGGCATCAGTCTCTGGGATGTTCACTGCATCAGAGGTATCCCACTGGAGGGCTACCATTACGACGAGTTCGTTCCTCCAAAGAATACCTGGGGAGACAGGTCACGGACACCTATGCTGACGTGGAACCTGTTGGAGCTGGCCAAAGAGAGGCTGGGGTCAAGGACTTCTTGAAGGACATTTCCTACAAGGGCTGGTTCAGCATGTTCCTTGAGAAGGATCCGAGCGTCAAGTTGTTGGGACGGGGTAAACGGTGCCCAACCGCGGCTCAGAGGAGTAGGGACGGGTCATACTGGAGGACCCTGGAGGTGGGGCAATACCAATCATGGGGCTATCTCGTCATCGAGGCCAGGGACCCGAACGTTCGGTATGCCGGGTTCCTTGTCGCCTTCCTGAGTGGGTGGCTCCTACCGGTGCGGGACGCGAAGATGGGCGTCCATCCAGCAACACTGGTAATGGCGGGTACCATGGTCTCCAACAAACAGTTCAACTTGGGCGTCCCCATACTGGCCAAGTTTCATGCCATCTTGGGACACATCTCATGAGGGGGGTCGCCTCGGAGAGTATGTGGTCCCCTCCAGATTTTCCATGGATGGGTGGTGGCTCATCTCGATGGGTACACTTTCCCAAATGCCATCTGTACTTCAGGAAATGGTCTGTGACCATCCTTGCTAAACATCGCTGGGGTGGCACCGATGACGCTCAATGAGGAGGGCGTGAGAATCCACATTGAAACCATGCCAACTTCAACTTCAGCCTGTTCCCCACCCCAGTCGGCCAGATGGTGGACAACGGGCGAGGATCTCTGGAACAGCAAGAATATTTCCAGAGCATTCGGGGCGGGGTGCTCGTGGCTCAGATCAATGGGAAGGTGATCTGCGAGCCTTACGTGCCATCCCGATTCGCCAGCCAGTTCGGGTGCCTCCAACGATTTCCGAAGAAGGTATTCACGATTGTCTGGCAGGAGAAGAATCCTTGCGTCCTGCGCCAGATGTGGTTGATTTTTACCACCTTCGGCTCTGGCAATGTCCTTACTCTTCCTCCCATCGGGGTCGATGTCGTCCTAGCAACCGAGTATGTCAAACACTGGACCATCGCGTACCCTGAGGGGCTTTTACGCAAGCGAGTCTGGTAACTCGAGGTTACTCGTGTGGAAACCGGGCGACGGGAAATAAGTCAAGGTGTCGCCGGAAGGGGGGAACCAAGGGTGCGTCAGGCAGCGAGGCCTGCACAGGCCGGGACTTCAGCAGCGGGAACATCACATAGTGCCACCGGGTCCTCGTTACCCGTGGGGGTCACATGAGGCGGCCATGGAACTTCCCGGGAAGCAGATAAGATACCTGCTCGAACCTTCCCAAGATGCAATTCTCCCGGAACTGTGGTCGGCCTGGATGACCCTGCAGCAATCGCTGAGCGTTGAAGCCATATGGCAGAAGATAATGCAAAACGGGATCCAGCTGCCGGAGGTCGGGCTCGTTCGAATTACTAACCGAGTAAACTTCCATCAGAGGCATGCTTATCTAACGGCCATGGACACATACTCATTCCAAATGGGTCAACGTGCAGAGCCACATTTCCTAGTGAAAGTGATGCTCGGCCAGGAGCATGATCCGTAAGCGATGCCGCCGGGAGAAGGCGATAGTGACGAGGAGTCGGAGGGGGAGGAGGAAACCGGAGAAGAGGAAGGCGAAGGAGAAGATGAAGAAGAAGGAGAACCCGAAGTTGAGGGTTTGTAAGGGGAGACCTACCAAGGGAGTCTCCGAGAGAGCGGCAAGATTGTCGACTCTGATCTCGACATAACCGAGATACTCGAGGTCTGTCTCTATCTTCATTCATTTTCCTTATTCATCTATTATCCTTTTCAACTTATAACCCATTTCCCCGCCTCACTCAGGAGCAGTTGAGCAATGGACAGGCGTCCCCACCAGAGGAGGGAGGAGAGGAACCGTTGGGACATGATGGGGATCTGACACCCATCATTGAATTAACAAGCACATAGGGGTCTCCCCTTACGACAGCTCCTGCAGCGGCCGAAACACTGGAGACCGACGCTCTGGATTCCTGTAAGTCTCACGCTTCACTACTGGTGCTTGGTGTCAAAAGATCCCAACTGACCAGCATATTCCTTGCGTAGTGATCTCAACATTGAAGGCACGTCAGGATATGGAGCCCGAGCCGTCCGCGAGTGGACCAGTGGCGGACACACCACCTCATTCAGAACATGCTCCCTACACTGAGTCAGCCCCGACAATTGATGAGCAGGGGGTGGCGGACATCAGCGGCGCTGTTCCTGAGGCGAGGTCGTAAGCTGATGGAGGCATCGTCGCTGCTGGGGCAAGAGAAGAAGGTCTCCCGGACGTCGAGGATCCTATTCCTCATGAAGGCGTCCCTGTGGCGGATCCTACTGTCGATCTACTGGCTGCCTTCCCTATATACTGACCCGCTGACCCTGAAGTGATAGATGACTCGGACTTAGAGGTAGCCGAGGAGAGACGGATGACATGGCGCAAAGGGTGGAAGTGTATCCAGTTCTTTCTCAGACAGCCCCAGTCAGATTGGCTGAGGCGGATGGGATCACTCCAGACCTAGCTGCGTTTCCTGTGCGCTGGAGGGGCTGACGCTCAGCGCCTTCATCTAACAGTCCATGATTACATGGCAGAGAAGATACGCGAGAGCAGCCGGTGCACCGACGTTTCCCAATGCCGGGAAGGATCGACAAGTGCCCAAACGTTGCTGAGGGTAGAGCGGGAAGTCTGGCACCTCGAAGGGCAGGCGGCAGATAAGGAGGCCTTCATTGCAACATGCTCTGAGCTTGTGGAGTAGTTGACGGCCCAGCTGGCTGACACGCAGGAACAACTGATGGAGGCGAGTCACCAGATGACCGTACTTCGAACCGAGCGGGCGCAGGCACAAGCTAGGGTTGGCGAGCTATGCTCTGTGGTGGCTGATGAGGAGAGAGTCTTCAAGGAGCAAGAAGCAGTCCTGGAGGATACCAGTCAAAGGGTAGTAGTGCTGGAAAAATCGCTTCAGCACGCTGATCCCTAAGGGCTTTGTTTTGCCCATCTAATGAAATTCTTGCTTGTACTGCTCATCATCTCAATCCAATACATGGAAAAATCCATTAATTTGTACCCTTGGTTTAATATGCTCAACCATAGTTCCAAAACGAATAACAACTCATCCCTAGGATCCTGTGGGTCGCACCCAATGCGAGAAGCAAAGGATGCTCATGCCATCATTTCGTCCAACTATGGGGAATTGACCAAGCTTCAGGCATCTGAAATTGGGCCTAGATTTCTGAGGAGACCCCAGACCGATTGATATATCAACTTCTCAATGTGCTCCAACACATGAGCGGGGCAATTACGGGGGCATTAAAATCCATCCGAACATAGGGAGATGGAGAGGAAGGGTGAATCATGCTGCCCAAATTCAGAACATGATGGGGCACAACGATGGAGGACAACTGTCAACCGTGGCGGAAACACAACATCCATATTGTGTTGGCCTAGAATGGGGACAATAAATGAGGTCTGACTGCTGACCATGTTCACAACACGGGGCCTAAATCAAATATCCTCGTTCAGCTTTCCAGAACGTTGGCCTAGGACAGCAGGCGGACTATAGGTCTATCATCCATATTGCTACAATAGGCAGACCAAAGGTCTATCATCCATATTGCTACAATAGGCAGACCATAGTCTATTATCCACACTGTTAGGGGGTCCCGTCAAACATGACCAGTCCTCCGGAACGTTTGCCCAGGACAGTAGGCGGACCATAGGTCTATCATCCATATTGCTACAATAGGCGGACCAAAGGTCTATCATCCATATTGCTACAATAGGTGGACCATAGTCTATCATCCATACTATTAGGGGGTCCCATCAAACATGAAAGTAAATGAGGATCCGAATAAGGGGGAATGAAAAGCGTGGAAGGTGGAGTGGTGGTTTGTTCGAACAGAGTCCAACACTCCCAAAATTGCGCCACTGTGGCGAAGGCGCATTAGGCGGACATACCGACCTGATCACGGGTCGTCCCAATTTCCAGGCAGGACCTATTTGGAGAGAGAACCGTTTCTTCCCATTATTACCATGGGGCATCCCGAACCTACTCGGGGTAGATTTCTCGATTACACCACTTCCCATGAAGTCGGGCTGAGGGGCCGACAATAAGGAGGGACGGGGTTTGGTAATCCCTGGGGCTGGACCCAAAACAAAATGTCTGGGCATTCCTACATATCTCATTAGGATGAGAATCAAGCTGCACATAGTTCTAGAAGCACAGTTTAACGTCATGTTTGACGAAATACAGTTTCACATCATGCGGGACGGACACATCTCATCTGGGGATAGGCACGACACGACGAGTAACTTGACGTGAATGAGGACATAATCTCGCACCACACCGTGCAATCCCACAAGAGAGAGCGTGTCGTAGAAAGACAAATAAATGATCTTTGTTTTAGGTCTTATAACTCGGACCAAAGGACAAGGGGAATGAGAGACACACGGTAAAGCGGCTGCAAAACCAAACGTGAATGGGGCAAAGCCCTGCTTACTATGTGCTCCTAGGAATGCGTTTAGGCCGAGAGACCAAATGCGAAAAGTTAGGTTGGGCCTGTGGGGAAGTTCCCAGGCGCTCCTACGTATCTCACAAGGATGAGAATCAAGCCTTACATAGTTCTTGAAAGGTAGCATGGCGCGATGGGGCGCCTGTGCAAAGGAGTTGTGTGGGTCTATCCCTCGCACCAAAAGAAGCGGAATTTGATATATCTTTTTTATTCTTGAAGGTAAATGGTTTTTCTTTTGTGGGGAGACTAGACTAGGGTAGAAATTCCTGGCGTCTCCATAATAATCAATCTATAACAGGCGTTGACAAGCGGCATGGTAATCGACCAATACCTGGCATGATGTCCCCCATGGGGAGGTCACAACAATGTAGGGCCATTTTTCATCGTGCGGCCAGGACGATATCATCATAGTTTAAGGTCTCATGGTAGGACCAACAGCATAGTTTAAGGTCATATGGTTTGGACCAACAGTATAGTTTAAGGTCATATGGCTTGGACCTACAGCAGAGTTTAAGGTCATATGGTTTGGACCAACAACGCAGTTTAAGGTCATATGGTTTGGACCAACAGCCCAGTTTAAGGTCATATGGTTTGTACCAACAGCACAGTTTAAGGTCATATGGTTTGTACCAACAGCACAGTTTAAGGTCGTATGGCTTGGACTGACATCACAGTTTAAGGTCATATGGTTTGGACCAACATCACAGTTTAAGGTCGTGTGGCTTGGACCGACAGCACAGTTTAAGGTCATATGGTTTGGACCAACAGCACAGTTTATGGTCATATGGTTCGGACCAACAGCACAGTTTAAGGTCATATGGCTTGGACTGACAGTACAGTTTAAGTTCATATGGTTTGGACCAACAGCACAGTTTAAGGTCATGTGGCTTGGACTAACAGCACAGTTTAAGGTCATGTGGTTTGGACCGACAGCATAGTTTAAGGTCCTATGGTTTGGACCGACAGTACAGTTTAAGGTCCTATGGTTTGGACCAACATCACAGTTTAAGGTCATATGGTTTGGACCAATAGCACAGTTTAAGGTCATATGGTTTGGACCGACATCACAGTTTAAGGTCGTATGGCTTAGACCGACAGCAAAGTTTAAGGTTGTGTGGCTTGGACTGAGGGGAACACGCACGATGTGATGCCATCACTGAGCGCGATTCGGAGTGAGGAGCCTCGGGACAAGGGGCCGACGAGTGTCCAACCATTAGGAGGGGGACAGGAGATGTTAGCTCCCAGCTGTGCTGGGCCCGAAACGCAATGTTCGGGTGACTCCTCGTTTCCCATGGGGATGAGGGTCAAGCTCCACACAACCTGCAAAGAAAAAACCCAAGCACATACTCTAGCGCTCAGATTGCGGGAGCCCTGAGAGACATCGTTACGCAGCTTGGTCTGTCTGACGCGTGGGGGTATACTAAGGGTTAGTACAAGGAGTGTCAATATTCCACCTTGACACGGTGGGGTGGAACATAATGTGAATCATGCAACCAACCTTTAGGGCCTGGGGAAGCCGGCGTGATGACCGAGGACTACTGTTGACCACGTTCGCAACATAGCATCCTATCGCATTAGCCATGGGGATAAACAAATGAGCATCAACCTCTGACCGTATTCGCAACGTGGGATTTGTATCAATTTGTTGTCTAAAACCCTCAGGGGCGTTGGCCCGTGACGGTAGGAGAGACCTTGGGCATTGTATCCAGGCCATTCTTGGGGGTCTCTCTAGGTGTGAAGGATGATGGGGGCCCAAATGAAGTGGAACACGAAGCTTGGCAAGAGGGTGGAACTTTCCTAAGTCGAATCTGACACGCCAGGTCCTAGACCAAAGTACTCTGAACACATTAGCATACCACTGGAAAGGGTCAAAGGGCTCAGTCTAAGAGTGGCCAAAAGATGGTGGATCCCCGGGAAAAAAAGGGGGCGTAATGCCAAACACCCTGGCAACTGGGAGATCATGGGATCTCCAAAGAGATGGGGATGGACCTCACATATAGGTGTCCAGACGGTCCTATGTATCCCATAAGGATGGGAATCAAGCCATACGTAGTTCTAGACGGTGCCTTTTAATGTCATGGGGAACATGACATAGGAGGGATAATCCTGAGGACAGGGTGCGCGTGGTGCAGCTATTGAAAACCCGATGTGAATGAGGACATAATCCCATACCACGCCACGCGATCCTGTGTTCAAGGTCCCAAAGGCGAGACAGACGTGATAGCGGACCTCAAGCGGGACCCAAAGACGAAAGGTCTGGGCGTTCCTACGTATCCCTTTAAGATGGGAATCAAGATATATGTAGTTCTATAAACATAGTTTAACGTCATGTAGGACGAAATACGGATCTTAGTTTTAGGTCTTAGAACTCGGACAAGGTGCAGTTTAAGGTTGTGCGGGACCATACAGTTTAAGTTCGTATAGGACCATAGAGCCCAAATGTAGGGAAAATGAAGTTTAAGGTCATGCTGGACCGGGTGCAGTTTAAGGTCATGCAGGACCAAAAGAGGATCTTAGTTTTAGGTCTTATAACTCGGACCCTTGACGCTCTGCAAAAATACCATTTGAGGAACCTGGCGTTGGTGGGAGGAGTGACACGCTCACCATCCATAGTCACCAGGGAATACGTGCCATTGGGATAGACCTTATAGACAATAAAAGGCCCCTCCCACTTGGGCTCCAACTAGGTTGGTTTCCTGCCGGGAATCATTGGCGCTCTGAGAGCCAGCACCAGGTCACCTTGCAGGAAGGAGCGGGGGCGAACCTTCTTATTGAAAGCTCGATCCATCCTGCTCTGATGCCTTTCCAAGTTATGTAAAGCGCGAAGCCTACTTCTGTCCAGCGCTTCCAATTCGGCTAGATGGATTTCAGCAACTCTATCTGGCTCTTGCTGGTCGTAGACCGCCGTGCGCAATGAGGGCAGCTGGATCTTGATGGGAAGGACGACCTTAGCTCTGTATACCAGGGAATACGGAGTCACCTGGGTGGAGTTATGAGTCATCGTCCTATAAGCCCATAGGGCGTTGGGGAGCTTGTCCGACCAACTTTTCTTGTTCTGACCAACCATTTTTTGTATAATGTTAGAGAGGGTTTTGTTAAACGCCTCAATCTGTCCATTCACCTACGCATGATAGCGGGAGGTGTGGTTAGAGCGAATGTTGTAATTGGCGTACAATTTCTTCAACTCGGCCGCTTGGAAGTTGGTTCCGTTATCCGTGAGGATAGCGTGAGGTACTCCAAACCGGTAGATGATATTGGAGCTCACGAGGTCAGCGATAGAACAGGACTAGACTTCCCTGATCGGGATTTCCTCTAACCACTTTGAGAAGAAATCTGTAGCAGTTAAGATGAACCGGCACTGGTGGGTCGTCGCCGGCGGGTAAGGCCCTACGACATCCAACCCTCAGACTGAAAAGGGCCAAGAATACTTGGTAGTATGGAGAGGCTCCAGTGGCCTATGCACAAAGTTAGCATGAACTTGGAACACATGAAACCTCTTGGCATACTCGATGCAGTCATGGATCATGGAGGGACAGAAGTATCCCAGCCTCCGAATCTGGTGAGACAACTGTGACCCGGCCTGGTGGGCGCCACAGGAACTAGCGTGCACTTCTTGCATGACCAGTGGGATCTCGACTCCTTGAAGACAACGGAGGAGAACACCATCAAACTCGCGCCTGTAAAGGAGATGCTCACGGCTGGGACCACTTTGAAGGGTGAACTGCGGCGCGTGGTGTCGGATTCATTCTAGCTCTGCTCGGTCCAGCGGAAGATTGTCGTGCCGGAGATATTCAACCAAGGGTGTCCTCCAGTTAAGAACTATCTCGATCACCATGCCTGAAGCCCCTGAGGGTCCTGACGTAGGGGCTCCAGCGGTGAGATGGTTCACTCGCGGGCCACGATCACCCTTTGGAATAGCAGAAGCAATGACTCTCCAGTGCGCCATGTGGATGATTAGGTCATCCTGTTCGGGCTCCGCAAGTGATGCGGCCAGGCTGGCCAAAGCATCTGCTCGACTGTTCTACGACCGGGGAATGTGAATGACATCTAGATGGGAGGGGAACATAGCCATTAGACGGAGGGTGCACTCCAGCAACGGCATGAGTTATGGCTTCCTAACAGCATAGTCACCATTGACCTGCTTGCTAACTAGCTCAGAGTCCCCTTTTACATACAGATGGGGTATGTTAACCTCCAGAGCCAACTCGAGGCCAGTGATGAGGGCATGATATTCTGCCTCATTGTTGGTGCAGCCTTCTGACAACAGGAATGAATATGGCAGAGCAGCTTACTCTGGGGTGATGAAGACGATACCCATACCCACTTTGTTATACCTAGGATCGTTGATCCTTCTACCGGTGGGGCTTCGGGAGGTGTCGTCAAAGTGCATCTGCCAGCATGGGATGGCATGATCGACTGAGAGGATTGCCTCATCAGGAAAGCCTAGATCCAGTGGCTGGTCCGCAGAGGTTGGTTAGGCAGCTAAGAAGTCTGCCAATGCATGTCCTTTGACGGCCTTCTAAGGTACGAACCTGATGTCGAACTGCTGGAGGATCACCGCCCAGCGTGCCAATCGGTCGGTCAACATAGGTCGGTTCAGGATGTATTTCAACATGTCTACCCGAGAGACCAGCTGTACCTCGTGGTTCTTCAAGTAGTGCCACAATTTCTGTATGGAAAATATGAGCACCAGGCATCTCTTTTCGATGGGAGAATATCTAATTTCCGCATCGAGGAGCATGCGGCTGAGGTAGTAGAGGCTATTCTTTGTTCCCTCGCTATTCTTCTGGGCGAGAAGGGCGCCGAGGAATTGCTCCAGGGCGATCACGTAAAGGACCAGCGGCTTTCCGGGAATAGGTGGCATCAGGACTAGAGGTTGAAGAAGATACTACTTGATTTCCTCAAAAGCGATCTGACACTCTTCCTCCCACCCATAGGCAGCGCCTTTCTTCATGAGTGAAGAAAATGGCTTACACTTTCCGACCAGATTCGCAATGAATCGGCATATATAGGCTAAGTGGCCTTGAGGGCCTCAAAGCTCCCGAAAATTATTCGGGGGAGGCATTTGACTAATGGCCTTGATCTTCTCTAGGTCGATCTTGATGCCTCGATACCTAAAAATGAAGCCAAGAAACTTTCCGGAGGTGACCCCGAAGGCAAACTTTAACGGGTTCATCTTCAAGTGGCAAGAACAGAGGAATCCGAACACTTTCTCAAGGTCTTTGAGATGGTCCTGGCAATGAAGATATTTAACCACCAGGTCTTCTACGTATCACTCCACCAGTGTCCCGAGGATCGGCATGAATATGCGGTGCATAGCCCGTTGATAGGTGGCACCCGTATTCTTCAGGCCGAAGGGCATAACCCGGTAGCAGAAAGTACCCTAGGGGGATTTGAAGGCAGTGAACTCTTCATCCTCAGGGGCCATCCAGATCTGGTTGTACCCGGAGTACCCATCCATGAAGGAGAGGTCTTGGAACCCAGTCGTTGCATCGATCAACAGCTCTGTCACAGGAAGGGGAAAGTCATCCTTCGGACAGTGGCGATTAAGATCGCGGAAGTCGATGTAGACCCTGATCTGCCCATTCTTTTTCCTGACTGGCACAATGTTGGCTAGCCACCTGGGGTACTGGACTTCCTTGAAGAAGTTTTCCTTGATGAGCTTATCAACTTCGGCCTTAACCATGGCACCATGAGAGGGGTGCATTTTTCTGGTAGGCTGCTTGAACTCACGATTGTTTGCTAGGAGGCCAAGGTGGTGGACAGCTACCTGGGGATCTAGTCCTGGAATCTTGTTATAACTCCAGGAAAACACATCATGGTGATATCTGAGGATGTCTATGTACTGTTTCCATTCCTCGGGGGGCATAGCAGCGCTGACCAATGTGGGTCTCGGGTCCGCCTTACTACCGAGGTTCGCCTGCACTAACTCGTTGACCGTGGTGGAGATGCCCTCCTCAAAGGAAGGAGGAGCATCTTCCATGTCCTCCTATCTTATTGTGGAAGGATCTTCCATGGGAGAAGCCGTTTCGGGGTGGCTAGACCCTGATGGGGAGCTAGCGCTGGCTTGGGTGGCAGAGGTCATCACGACGGGAGACTCATGCACCGCGGAGACCATGGAGACGAAGGCGGTTGATCCAATCCCATCTGGCCTTCGGCCCAAGGGGCCACGATTTACGACATCAAAGCAGTAGTGACGCGTTGTCTTGATCCGGTCGATTCCAGCCCGGCGAAACAGACATGTATGACGTACTGTTATTGCCATGAGCCCAACGTCCCGATATCGTACAGGGGTAGGAGGCTCGGGGATCACCAGAGCCTGGTTGGTGTAAGAGTATGAGGTTATTTATCGACGTCGCTTAGACACGGAAATATGCATTCCTCTGGTACCCGAGACAACAAAGCACTCTCCCATATCGGGGGTCGTTGCCTCCAACCGATAGATTGGGAAGACATATGTGTCAACCAAACCTGCCCAGGGATCACTTGTGACAGTGGCGGGCTCGACCTCACCTGCCTGGATCTTCTTGTCCTTGCTCTTATAATAGTCAGCATCCAGGTAACGGGCTTCACAAGAGGAAAATGGAGACGCATCTCCTTGGAGCACGCCCACTCGACCCTTAAGGGAGTATTTGAGGTACTGATGATACGATGAGGGGACCGCTGCGTGATGGTGGAGCCACGGCCTGCCCATCAACGCGTTGTAGGCGGTGTCCTGAGAGACAACCATGAATTCGGTATTGGCAATTAGGCTGCTGAACTGGGTCTTCAGACGAATCTTGTCGAGTGGAATTTGCTCAGTCCTGTCATAACCCTGGATCCTGAGGTCGGAGGGAGTTAAATCATCCTCAGACAACCCCAGTTTCTGTAGTGTCCAAGTTGGTATCAGGTTAATTCTGGAACCCGTGTCGACAAGACAGCGACGGACTTCCACGCCAATGAACTGGCCGGTGATGTATAGTGGGCGGATGTGCCCCTGTATGGGAAGGTCTTCATCTTCACCGGAAAACGAGATAACCTCCTGACATTCGGCGTCCTCAATCACCTCAGTGTGCAAGACTTCCGCGGCCGCTACCTCCATTTCAAACTGGAGGGGGCTCCTTAGAGCCTCGGCGAGCGACTCACGCATTTCAGACGACAGGCGAAGGGCCTCAAGGATGGAAAGCCTTGCCGGAATGTCGGTCAGATGCTTTAGAACGTCATACTTTCGATCCAAACATGAGCTTCTACTTACAGAAGGTCGCTCTGCGATTGGGGGCATGACAGGCCCTACTGGCGGGACCGGTGACTGACTGGTACAAGGCACGTCCTGCTGTTCACTAGCCGAAGCCTGGGAGGTGGCTTCCGTGCTAGGACCGGGAGGTCATAGTCGGCCGGTGGCAGGGAAGGGCTGGTTGCGACACGGACGAGGCAGTTCTGCCCGATCCAGCAACACAAACGGTGGTGGAAGAGAACCTATTGACACCGGGTGAGGGAGCCTCGAGTGCTGATCTCTGTACCGGGATTGCTGCCTGGTCTTGGTAGCGTGCACGACCTGACTAGAGGTGAAGACTACCATGCTCCGGTGATTCACGTAGCCACGGTTCCACCGACGTTGGTGATGGCTGGGGACATTGGGGAGGTCCACCTGGCATTCCTCATCATCGGGAGTCAAAAGGGATTTACCAACTCTATAGTGTTAACCAAAGCGTACCCCAGGATTTCACTCGAGGATTCATCCACTACCAGATGGGGTCTCAGAGGGATCCCCATTTCTGGGGGCATGAAATCTCCAAGCGTGCGGGAAGATGACGGCAATGGCAGGGCACGTTCTTTTTTCTTGCACTGTCGCTTGCTCTTCTAGTAAGAGGTAGGCTGGGACGACGATGCCAAAGCGGTGCTCGCAGACTCCGAGGGCTCTGGCTGACTTAGGCGGGCACGGATGATGCCATTGGCATGGGTGACCGTCCTGCGGGACATCCAGTCATTATACTTCTGGGACCCATGGTAGGAAACATTTTCCCACTCATCCCTGTTGTCACTGCTGCCATCTAATCTCAAGAAGACACCTGCCACCTGTGTCGGGACTGGGCCCAACCTGACTATGTTGTTGTCAATCTGGTATTGGAGTCCGTCCTTGAACACATAGCATCACTGGATGGTGTGTCCCAGGATCCGGTGATAAGGGTAGTAGTTAGGGTGATCAGTGAGACACGCCTCTTCTGGCTTCCAGCACTCAGGCAGCCGCACGATCCTCTGCTCTAAGGCGCTACAGAAATAACTGGGGACCTGGGCCTCGCCAAACGAGTAAGTTTGATTCCTTCTATCTGGAAAGGGGGCTCTTGGGGGATGACCATGGCCAGGGGCTGGAGGAGCAGGCCGAGGAGGCAGAGCTGGATTATCTCACCTAGGTGGTGGCGGTGCGTTACATGGAGGCACCTGCCGATTTTGAGGCGGTCACTGCTGGGCTGGAGGCTGTGCCCGTGGGGGTGGACCCCAATGAGCCTGCTGAGCTGGCCTTACTAGTAGAAACTCTAGCTGTCTGGGGGCCTCTATCTGGGCTACAGCAGCGGGCTCGGCTCTGGCGGCTCTCCTTGCAGAGATTACAGGAGGCAGCGGGCGTGCCTGACCGGCCTGTTGCAGGGCTTCTTCGAGGCGTTGAGCCTTGTCCGAGAAGTCCCGGAACCCTCCAGGGTAATTCTGTGTGATCAGAGAAGGAACCAGCTCTACCTTGAAATTCCCTACACACAACATCATTAATTTCTCCTAAGTCAGTGGCATGTCAAGGGAGTACGTGAGCCCCTTCCACCAGGCGACGAAGTCTGCGACTCACTCATCGGGTCTTTTTTTTCACCTGAAGAGGTCTGCAATGTTCGTCTTCCGGGTTGTGGAACTGAACTGGTAGAGGAATTTCCGGCGAAGGTCCTCCCATCTAGTCACAGATCCAATAGGGAGATGGCTGTACCAGACGAATGTTGGTCCTTCTAGTGTCTGAATGAAGCAACGGAGCTTGGCAGCCTCCTGCTGCGCCGGGGTCCCTAACATAGGGCCGCACCACGAGTTGAAGTGGGCCAAGTGTTTTGGAGGGTCTCCGGTCCCATTAAATGGGGCGAAAGTGGGGTTCCCAAATCCCGGTGGGGCCGGCATATCATCCACCCATGCTGGGTATGGCTTGCCGTCCGGTGGGATTTCCACCTGTCGAGTTTCCAGGGCCTCCAAGCAGGCGATGAGTACTTCCATCAGATCATCCGGATGCGGATTCTTGTCCTGACGGGGATCTCTAACCACAAGCGCGTTTCTAGGCTCTTCGATATGGTAGTCACGCTTAGCAGCTCGCGGGGCGGCTGGCGGAGCGACTCTCGGGTCAGCGGGAGGAAACCGAGCAGGGTCCCCCAGGTGGTCCCGTCGCTCGGGAGGGTTTGGCGAAACATATCGTGCCCTCTTACCATGGGTTCCATCATCTCCCCTTTAGGCAAACACAACATGGTCACGGTTTCCCAGGGGAATCTCGGAAAGGGGTAGATGCTCATGCCCCTTTTGTCCTGGTCTAGGGTTACCGTAGTCAGGCCGCCGCTCTGCAATGCGTTCGGCCAAGAGCTCATCAACCAGCCTCTTTTTCTCTGCAAGCTGTTGGCATAGCGTGGCCTTCTTGGGATCTTCCTCTACCTTCTGCACCGAGGCAGATGGGTCGGTGAGTTTGACAGACCCGACGGGCTCTTTACCCTTGCCGATGTTTCGTCTTAGTGTTAGTGCCTTCGTGGGTACAGGGAGACCTAGGAGGCTCCTCTGTTGGCGAGTAATCCTCCCAGATGGGTCCAGTAGCGGATTTTCCTCAGGGGGTGAGTCCCCGTCGAGGGTCTCCACACCGTTTCCCTCATCTAAAAGGTCAGCCATGTGTACTGCCACTGCCCTTGGCGACGTTCCCTCAGGGCCGCCCAGTGAATCGGGCTGTCGGCGGATCGCACAGAAAAGAAGAGCAGCGTACTTCCCCCATCCGCGGACGTGCACATGGGGGTGTCTTCCTCAATAACTTTGCGAAGTACTTGAAAAATCTGGACGCATTATTGCTGGAGGGCCCCGTGGTGGCCTAATGACTCGGTGTGTCGAACCATGGGGAGCGCTGCTAGGTCGACCCGACGGCACTGCTCACTGATATCCTCGAGATGTTCTTGGCTCCTGGGATAAGGCGCTAACTGATGGCGAAGACGGGAGTGAGTCACCCGAAGGGTCTGGAGGAAGCATTCAAACTCTCCCTGGGTGAGTGACTCTGGCACATCAAAATATGATCCTGCGACCGGCCAAAACTTCTCAGGGAAGTGGCCCGCTGCAAGGACGGTCTAGAAGCTCCATGACTCTGGTTTGGGGTCCGGACCTTGCTGCCTCTGCTTGTTCACCGAGGATAGTTGGGGAACTGGCAATGGCGCCGAGGCAGGCCGCCGGGCCAGTGGGCTGGCCGGCGGGGAATACGGCGAACAGGCCGATTGGCCGCCGATCCCTGAGTCATCCTCTAGGGGTTGCAGTGCCCTAGCCGCCATGTCGTGATAGGATGGGCCGTTGAATATGCCTCCTGTCACAGAATCGGTGCTTGCTGAGGGTGTGTCACTTCACGGCTCTTCCATCGGTCCCTAGAAAAGTTCCCCACCCTCCCTAACAGGGGTGGAAGGTGCTTCCGGGGAGGCCAGTGGCAACTGCGGGTTTGACCCCTGGAGGTATTCCAAGTCCTCGTCCTCCTGGATATACCTTTGGAGGGAAGAGGGAATCATACGGATCTCACATTCGGGGACTACGAGACTGACGCACCGCATCCCCATCCATGCCCTCAACTCGAAGGGTTGGGGAGAAGGTTCCATCATCGAGTCGTACTCCACCTTAGAATCCGAGAAATGGACTGGTCTAATTTCCATCCGTACTCCCCTGACATTCCTCTTACGGCGACGACGCCCGACCTTCCTGCCCCTGGGTGGCTGCTCAGGGTAAGGATGATTTCCATCAAGGAGTCCCCTGGCCGCAATAAGGCTGGGGAAGAGGGGACTGAAGGCCGGGGTGTGGGACGCACCAGGACAGATGTCGAAAGGGACATAGGGAGGACCTCCATGTGAGTGGGCGACTGGATACGCAACAACTCCATACTCATGGCCGGCAGTAGGGGGAGTGACCTCATACCTGATGCAGTGGGTGCTAGAAAGAGTCATACCCGGAGTATAGATGTCGCGAAGAAGCCTTTGGATTTCCAAATCAGTGGCACGGAATGAGCCTTCATGGTGGGGGTCACTACCGCGGATTGGTCCGCAGTGGCCATTGCCAGTGCCCGCGACCGGGAGATTCGACCCAACTTGCCTGCAGGGCAGTTGGGGTTTCGATCCCAGTCGGGCATGTGGCTGCCCCTGCTCAACGTGTGCGGGGGTCTGGTAACAGGAGTCAGTAGTGGCTTAGGCCATAGTGGTTGCTGATGTTGGTGCCCCAGGACGGGCATTCTCTTCTGCTCACACCCAACACTGGCGTCGGGTCAGATGGGTCGGATCCGGTGGTGCGGGCATGAAGATTGCCTGCTCCTCGGCTCAGGGAGTCGGGCGGCGGCGTCGACGTAGCCTGGTGGGGGTTCTTGCCGTTAACCCCTGGGACGGGTCTCCGATCAGGCGGACCCAGACATCCCCCACCTCATTGGCATAGGGGAGGGATGTGTCAAGGCGCTCTGGGGATAGGCTCCCGAAGTGGTTGAACGTCAGAGTGGGGAGAGGAGTCTCCTTGTGTGTCCCTCGGGGGTGGAAATGGTGGTGAGGTGCAGCCACCATTAGATCCAAATGGGTCAGGCCCCTGGTGGGGATGATCCCTTCCATGTTGTACCTATGAACCAGGTCATTGATCACCCTCCGCTGGATGATTTCTGACGGGGATAGTGGGCGTGAGTGCCCGGCTGCTACGGCGGCCGAAGTCAAAGCAACTACGGAAAAGGTGGGACCGTGCGGGGTATTCGCGTCGGTACTGCCCCAGCCTCTGCGCCGTTCGGAAGGTGGTGATCGAGTTCTGGATGCAGTGATCTAATTCCTGGAAGTATGGAGATGAACCCATTAGTACTAACAGGAAAATAGATCAACACCCAAAGCCCAGTGTCATTCTATCTTTCGTGGCCGGCGAGAGGGATCCACGCTGACGACGTCATAGAATGGAGTGGTCAACGTCCTGACGGCGTCGACCCCTGGCAGGTTTCACGTCCCGGTGGTGGTTACCCAGACCTGGTGACATGCTAATCTTCTGACACCCCGACCGCTACCATTCTCCGTATTGAGGTGAAGAGCTTCACGTCGGGTTCACCATTTTATGTTTCCGACGCTTTTGCCGGGGCGCGCACATCCGTCTGTGGGGAGGACGCGCTTCTTGTTACCCCGCATTCCTTCTTTCCAAAGGCGGGCGGCATCCATTCCTTGTTCAGGGACGTCTGCTCCTTGATCGAAACCGGGATGATGGGATGTCGGTTCTTCCTTCTGTGGATTCCTCCCCGGAGCTCGTCACCTAGTCCGGGTCTCCCTTATAGATTTAAGACGGGTTCGTGAAGCTCATTCCCAGCGCCATATCTAAATGGACGCTAGTTAATTACGCTACTTCCATCAATATGCTCCAAGGGGTCTTGTCGGGGGCAGCAACCTTCGGTGAGGAGAATGGTCACGTTGGGGTGTCGTTGGCATGTCTGTCTTCTGTCCCTTATCACAGGGCTTCTCGAGGGCGCGGAAGCCCGAGGCATCCCACATTAAATGCGGGGAATGTGTACCATATGATGTTTTCCTCAGCTTCCCATGTTTAACACTGGGTATGTCGTGAGTTTAACGTCTTGCGGAGACAGATCGGGTTGAAGGACTCCTAGGGGGAACACCGATGTTGGGGCCAGCACGTGGGTAGCTTCCCAGATGTCATGGAGTGGGATGGGGTGGCATGATCTCACCGGGATGTGGTGGCCCAGGTAAGGATCAGGATGGATGGTGGAGTGACAGGCTTGAACCTCGTGGAGGCTTCCTACGTATCCCCATGGCAGGGAATCAAAGTCTGCATAGTTCGGTGGTATGGTGGGACACCTGGAGAGGCGACCCGTGAGAATGAATGCATGGATTGGAGCCTGGAGGAAGTAAGATCTCTGGGCTTGGGCATGAGCTTCCCAAGGCACGTGGGCTCAGGGGGGAAGTCAGGATGAGATGTGGGTATGTGACATGGGGATTACGCTCTGAGACAGCCCAAGAGGGGGAATACAGTTTAACGTCATGTGGGACGAGATACAGTTTAACGTCATGCGGGACGCGGGCATACAGTTTAACGTCATGTGGGATGAAGGATTTGGGGCTTACGCTCTGAGGCGGCCCATGGTGGGTATGGGGCTTATGCTATGAGGTGACCCATGGTAGTCAAGGAACCGACGTGGAGAGGTCGGGATGACCGAGTGGTGGGCTTGAACCTCGTGGAGGATTCCTACGTACCGTGCGTTAGCATGGATCAAAGTCCACATAGTTCACTGGGATGGGTCTTACGCTCTGAGGCGGCCCATGGTAGTGTCATAGTCGATGCGCACTCTAAGACCACGTGAGTCATGCTCGGTGTGAGAAACAAGAGGCAGCAGGGACCAGACGATCACGTCGCAAAGGGTGCAGTCATGAGAAGCAGAATGGGGCTTACGCGTTGAGTGGCCCAAATAGGAAACAGGGGCTTACGCGTGGTTAGCGGCCCTTGGTGCTGGGGATTACTCCAGGGTGGAGGCCCGTGGTGCGACAAAGCGCAGTGGGAAAAGGACTCCACTGGCTTTGGCAGGGGGAATCACGGAGATGAACGGGTGAAACCATCTGTTGAGAGGCTAGGGGCTTACGCTCTGAGGCGGCCCTTCCCCCACGGACAAACGCCACTCCGACAAGTAGGATATCATTCCATGCGAGGAATAGTCCATTCCCGTGGAGACGAGTGGGCGTAAAGAATGCCTGAGCTTGGGGGACCCTGCGTGCGAAGCACGGGGTCGGACCACAGTTTAATGTCATGTGTTAAGGACGAGGTTCTTAGCAGTTTAACGTCCTGCAGCTTGGACGAGGAGGGTTCTCTCCACACCCCTAAGGCTTACATGCCCAATTCCCTCTAACCCTTGTGGGAGGGAAGGCATCAACAAGGCTGTAATGAAGGGGGCCGTAGGGCGGACCATTGAGGGGTCCACGTTAGCGTGGCTATGCGAAGAAGCAATAGTCGTTAGCATGCCTTTGTGGAGAAGTATAAGTCAAAGCAACGCAACAGGAAACACCGCCCAAGGGACCTTGATGTTACTTCGCACGAGCTTGGAAGGACGTACGGAAAAACAACGCATGGCGCGTATGCCCGGCAGGGGAGACATCAGGTTCCAGTGTAGAGAGGCAGCCAGGGGGCGTCAAGGTGAAGGGTCCTAGGTTTTGCGCTCAAAGAGAAGTTTTGCGCACAAAACACCGGGATGACGCGCAATTGGAGACAGGGAATTGCGCGCGGAGAGGGAATTGCGTGCACTGGACGCGGATTGTGCGCAAGGAAGGAACCCGGAAAAGGGGGAAAATTAACTTAAGCCGGTGGAGTTGCACACAAAGGCGAACCCCGGGGCAAGGTTGCGCGAAAAGTTGAATTACCTGGAAGTCATATTGCGCGCCGGAGAGGTCGAATTGTGCGCACAAGAGCCGATCTGAATTCCACAACCCCCAAACAGTTCGGGGTCACCGCCTATTTATAGGCATTGTCCAGTTCAGAATCCAGGCGGCGCGTGAAATCTTCCGCACTGGGAGCCGTCGGCATGCAAAATATCACCGCGAAGAACCGGGGCGCGCAAATATCACGCACCTCATCGGCTCGATTACGCGAATCTGGGGGATACTTCATGTGCAAAACAATATTTCGTGCGGATCCTCCTTTATTTCGCGCACCACTTCCCAGGCCTCCGGATCGGGCCTCTGATTCCGAATATGACTTTGCTTCGTCATTTCGAAACTTCCTCCGGGAGTTACGGACTTTTTTGGCATCTACAGAGATCCTAGTTTCTATTTGGTGATCCATACAAATTCCTAAATAAACATCCTTAATGAATTCATTAGTGTCCCCTCCTTGATTTCACCTGAGAATAACCTCGTTAAATCTATGATTATAGAGTGTTCTCATGAAATCTAGGACTTCACAGAGAACAAAATTCACTACATATTTGAGGATTTTACCTTTTTCAACAATTTTATGTAAAAAGGTTCCTTACTTATAATAATCCATGATCATGGAAATATAAGAAACTAACTCCTTTATTTTTGGTAATGAGGATTCATTTTGAGATTTAGCAGGATCAAATTCATCCACCTATGTTACCTTTTTCTAGGTAAGGGTTCAATACATTCTGATGTAAAATATTAGTGATTATTTCATCATTATTTGGGTTTTAAATGGAAGGCTCCAAATTTTCTATTACATCCATGAGGTTATTATGTTTTTTCATTAAGTAATAAATTACTAGCTACGTTGTAAATTTTTTCATCAACTCTCATGTGTAATCAGGTATCAACATTAGTTCCTTTTTATTGATGTAATATTCTCTATTTATTTTATTGACAACTAACTCTGAATCAAACTTTGACATTGAGGTGGGAAAATGAAATTTATATATCCAATTCTAGACCTATTATCAAGGATTATTATTCCACCTAATTATTGGTATAACCATCTAAAATAAGGAATGTGTATGGAATAATCTCCTTTATATGTAAAATAAGAACAATCCCTAGGTTGACCCTATTTACCTTAGGGTCTTTCATCTTCTTTCTAGTTGGTCTATAGTATCAATATAGAAATAAAAATCTCATGTGTAGGGTGTACCATTGACTGATAATACCACTTCATCTAGAAGTTCCACATCAAGAGGTACTTCCTAAGGAATTATATGGGTTAATATAAAGTCATCCAACACATTTCTATTAATTATCTTCTAAGAGATGAACTAGATGTATAAAATTTTTATAAGATAACACATATACAAAAGTTATCATTTAGAATTTTTTGATTTAAAATTTACTTAAGTGGAACCATATAAGAAACCCAATGGATCTCTTAGTGATATAGGTAATGAAAAAAATGAATTGTAAATATTGAGACCAAACGGCTCTTTTTAATCATGATATAATTTCTCCTAACCTACAAAATAGTTTTAATGATGTAATATAATCCATTTTTTTTAAAAAATATTTTGAAAAATAAAGGTACTGAGAGACTAGTCCCGGAATTCCATGTAAAGGATAAGGGATTTTCCTACCCCTGATGACATCATAACTTTAGTTCATGAAATATATTTATTTATGTTAATGAATAGACATGGGAAATATTCATACCATTGGTTGGTTATGACATTCTTGATTATTTTGGTAGAGGGAAAACACTTAACCATGGTATTTTTTATGAAATTATAGATATAGACAAGACATCCTTATAGGCCAATTAGCACCCTTAGATTTAGAGGAGTGAGAATTTTGAGGATCACCATGGTTTTTTCGGGATGGACCTCATTGTCTTGATGGTGAGCCAAAAATAAAATAATTCTTTTGAATTTGGATCTAAATGAACATTGTAGTGGGTTTATCGTTAAACTATTTTATTTTTGTTTAGTGAAAAACACATCGAGGTTGGTCAAATGGTAATTCCAATGGAAAAAAATTGACTACCAGGCCATCTATAAAAAATTACACTATCTTCCCAAATCATTAACTAAAATTAGGTTCATGGAATGCAGATAGGTGTCCTTAAATTTCATTATTCCAAACTAAATTAAAAAATAATAATACACCCCTTAAGCCTCTAAAAAATATGTGGTCTTAGGGGTTATCTATATAACACCCTCATTTTATATTGTTATTTTAATGTAAATCTAGAAATTTATTATGTTATTTTTTTGAACCCCATAATTATTTAACTGAGTTTTGGTTTTTTTTTTGGAGTTTTTTGTAAGCATAAAAGTGGGTTTGGGGGTTTTTTAATTCAAAACAGACAACACCATGCCCTAATACAAAATTTGTTGGACCTAATTCAAGACTTTTTAGCCCTAGTGTGCTTTAGTGTAAAATAGGAAAATGTAAAATGGGTATGGTTATCAGGGAATATCACTATGGTACATGGATTGGGAGACCCCACCATGACCATGGTGACAGAAAATGATATCTTATTTGGGACCATGCTATAGGGTAGACTATTGTAGGTTATGTGTTCAGGAACACCGTGACCATGTCTATATTGTGGTGGAGGGCATGGTGATGGTCAAGTTGGATTTGAAACAACTAAAATATATTCTTTCATCCTTGTATCTTGACTAATTTAAAGGTAAAATGTGTATGGATTAAATATAGGTCATTAAATTCATTTTTAATCCAATTCTTACACCTATTATATGATCAAAGATCCTCCTAGATGATTCCTTCATTTTTATAGATTATCTAGAGGACCTAGGTCCTGAAATATATGATATTCATAAAAGCCTTATTTTCTCACTTGTTTGGATCAAACATAAGTATCCATGGGTGGATCTAAGGGATCCTTTCATCCGCCATTGCTGGTGCTTCTGTTTTGGGGTGATATGGTGGAGAACTATGGTGAGTAATTCTTATTTGGGATGAGTACTTTAATCATTTCACTAATGATCTTGGAATTTGGCTATTATAGATTATACTATAGTTATTTTAATAGTATATCAAGGTAATTCCTAGACTTGGTGTAACAATATCCTTTCAGGAGGATCGTTGGCATTCTACAACGTCTTAGTGGTGATTCTATTTGTGAATATTCCTTATTAAGTCTCTTACCTTCTATACTTGATGTTTATCTCTTAGAATGTCCATTCTTGAACTCTTATGTGACTTTAGAGATGGTTCTTATGGTATTTAGGTGTGAGATTATTTTGGATGACTACCTTCTTGGAAAGTCTTGATGTTGATGTCTACAATATTTAGGTAGGAAGTTAATTACCATTTACAGTACGTGTATATGATTATTAGCATGATATGAAATTGTATGCTTATATTTTTTAGACCATACTTGATTTTATCAAATGTGTGTGGGTATCATGTAAGACCTATAGTTATTTTTATATGATGTTTACTGGATATAATTATTATGTTTGAAACCCATGATTTATATGTGTTTTTTGAAGGTGTGTGAGTGGCCCTTGAGATCCATCCTTGATGTGTTTTCTCATGATTTTGTGTATAGCCTATGTAAGCCATGCTTGGTTTTGTTTTCATGTGGGTTTGTATGTGTGGCCTCTCGAGGACTGTTCATGATATTTTTTATTATTACCTTATATGATATGTATTACTTGTGGTATTTAATTTCCAATGGAACCTTGCTTTTGGTATCTTGATAAATAGGTGGATCAGTGTTAGTTAAAAACCCCCTTAGAGGGTAGAACATGATAATGTGGCAAGGATACAGATTAGGGATAGTTTTATGGTATGAGTCGGATCATTAACATGTTATTTGATGTGGGAGTATACCATGTATGGAAGTTGATTATACTTCAATTATAGGTCAATATGGGAGATTTCCATGCAGTGGTGATAATAATATCCAAATATGTCAAACATATCAGGTGGGACTTAACATCATCTGATGATTATGACCACCATCAGGTTTGGGTGTGTGGTGTTCTTGTTAATGACCACCATCAACATGGGGTGTCTAGTGTTTCTATTAATGACCCCTCCATGGAAGGACATGTTGGTTTACTTAAATGAATAACATAGAAATAGGGAAGATAGGCATGTGGGGTTTCTTAAAGGTGAAACAAGGAAATAGGACTGAAAGGAGGGTGGTATTCCATAAAGGCAGAACTTTGAGATAGGACTTATAGGTCTAGGGTACCTACCGATGCTGGGAAATGAGTCATATCTTGTAACATGTAGTGACATGCATTGACATCCTTACCAACATCATGTTGAAGAAGGTGGGGTCAGGGTTTGTGGTATCTTAGTTAGTGTATGATGACTCGAAACCTGTGTGGCTATTTGTTTACTTGAGATTTTACTTATATCATGATATAAACTCTTATACATGTAAGTATGTGTTAAGGACACATTGGTGGTGTAATACTGCATTTATACTCACAACTTGTATGGGAATATTAATGCGTGTATAAAATTTATGATCAAGGATATGGGAAAGGGAAAGGCCCTAACAACAGGGAGCTAGGATATAGAGTATGGTGTTCAGTGTTGGTACCAGGATAGGTTCTAGAGTGATGTTGTGATGTTTTATTTACTTAACTTTCTTTATCATACTCTTGTTTGACCTTCCACTTTCGTGGTCCTTGGTTTATTATTGTATATGTCTTGAGAAACTAGGAATTTATTTTGTTATATAATTGTTTCATTATTCCATTATGTTATATTATATTATTTTTTATGTTTTCATTTACTAATATTAAGGGTATAATATCCCCACTGAAGGCATTCATACCGTCGTTGTTATTTGACGGCCTCTTTTTTATAGGGAGGCATGCATGAGGCTATGTGTCACACTGGATCATACATAGTGATTCAGGTCAAAGAATTAAAAAAATTCATTAGATGATGTTTTTACCTTTTCATTCTTCTTGATCAAGTTTTAGGAATTAATAAAAATGATTTAGGATATGTGGGAATCAAGAAAGGTATTTTCAGGTGTGCCTGAATAAATAATACATAGAAGACCTCTGGGTTACCATTATTGGGAATGTAATTATAGTTGTTTCTTTACGATATCATGTTGATCCTAATTATGTTGTGTAATTATAGTTTAATGGGATTTGGTTGAGTTTATGTATCATTAGTAGTCATTTAGGATCACATGTGTAAGAACCTAGATCTTCATTTCAGGAGAGCGACGTATGGCTGAAAATCTTCGAGCACCTCACGTTCCTTTGTCTGATCTCTAATTGAGACATCACCTGGTGGTTTTCATTCACACTAATCCACGGCATTCTAGGCCTATTAAAGGGTCTAAGTTCAATATTAATCATCGTATGACATTGAGGTAGGTGTTTTGTGCCTTTACTTAGTTGTATTTTGATTATATATGCTAAAAGTGATGATAACCATGTTTAGGGTATTGCATGTTATGGAATTTAAACCTGTTTAATACCTGTATGGTTTTTTGATTGAGAAAGGATTATTTTTTCTTAGTTGTAAGGTTTAATACCTTGATTATGGATGTGTTTACCATGTTTGATTGATTATGTCCATTTTTTCTATAATTTCCTTTCAGGATTTCTTTTTTTCCATGCCTAGTGTTGTTAGTATGGAGTTATTGTTATATGTGATGCATGTATTTCACATTGTGAAAGTTGACCAAAAGTGAATTGACCATGAGAGATTCTCGAAGTAGGCTCCTTTATGTATATTTATTGTTATCGTTGATTAGAGGAATTGACGGTGAGATCTACCATGGGGTTATTGACCCAAGGGGTTAGATGGTGAGAGATACCCAGAGTGTTGTTATTAAACATATGTTAGACCATAGGGCTTTGACTGTGATAGATTTTAGTGGTTCATTATAATTATTTTTTTCTACGTAGACCAAGGGGTATTGACCATGAGAGCTACCTAGGTGGTTGTTTGTAATTTGATTATTTCCATGTGGGACCAAAGGGGTTAGAATGTGAGAGCTTTAAAAGAGAGTCATTATTATCTTATTGAATTGTTGATATGTCAAAATAGAGGGGTTATAATATGAGAACTTTCCCAAAGGGTTTATTATGAATGATTTTATGCTTGTGATGAGTCTTCCAATCCAAAGCACAAGCTTAGACTCGGTCTTACTTGATTTTTAGATGGTATTTTTAGAAGTCTATTTGTTATTGTTATACAGGGGGATAAAGAACTTAGTCTAGATCCCAAGGTTACATTATTCAATGGTTTGAATAATTATAAATTAAAATGAATGCAATTTAACACTGTAGGATTGTTTACTTTGGATTACTTCCTAGTTTATTGCTTCATTTCTGCTTATTACCTACTATATACATTCACTGACTGTTAGGTACAAATATTTTGGTGGTTGCCTACTGGGATTTGTCTCACACCCTATTTGGGTCATGCTTTTGGATCCAAACAGATTATATGGTTGTAGGTATACATAAGGGAAACTTCCCTTCTACATCAGGTACTTGATTATTGTTGGATCTAGAGAGCATGGGACTAAGCTAAGGCTTGATATGCTGTTGGAGTTTACTATTTTTTGTACTTTGGTTCCAATATTTTATTTCTAGCATTGTGACTTGTTTTGAATTCTTTCCTAGATACATGTGACAAGCATCATTTATTTATATATGATGCAGTTTTTTATACTATCAGCCTTATGTTGTTTACTTCTGTTGTATGGTATTACTGATTCCACTACTATTTACTATTTGTTTTAGTTGTGTTACTCTGCCAATGAGGGCATAGTTTCTCCATTATCACACCCAAGGCCCTCGCTTCTAGTCAAATAACTCAGGAGTTTGGGGAAATTTGCTTGAGGCCATGTGACTAAACGGGTACAGGGAACCTTTGGGCGGAACCTATAATCGAGACGTTACAAAGTGTTATCAGAGGTAGTGTCCATTTGATGTGCCAACGACGAAGTTGGGCCATTCTAAGGGGGCGGTTATGAAAATCTCACATCAAAGGAGGAGGAGCATGAAGAACCCCATTATAAGGTGGTGTGGATACCTCTCCCATCATGAGTCCTTTTCCTAGGGGATTCCTATGGGTCAGAGCCTTGGGAAAACAAAACTGTGCGGGCTATGCCCAAATAGGAAAATATCATGATCATGGGCTGAACTGGGCCATCACAAATGGTATTAGATCCATTTTCCATTTGATGTTCCAGTGAAGACATTGGGCCCTTCTAGAGGGTGGGTTAGGACAATCCCACATTGAAGGAGGAGGAGAATGAAGCACCCCTTTATAATGTGGTGTGCATACATCTCCCATCATGAGGCCTTTTCATGGGGTATTCATGAGGGTCAGAGCCCAGGGAAAACAAAACCATGTGAGATAGGCCCAAATAAGACAATATCATGATCATGGGCTAGACTGGGCCATCAAAAAATGGTTATGACAATCCCACATTGAAGGAGGAAGAGTATGAAGTACCCCTTTATAAGGTGGTGTGGATACCTCTACCATCATGAGGCCTTTTCCTGAGGGATTCTTAAGGGTTATATCCCAGGGAAAAATCTTGCAGGCTAGGCCCAAAGTAGACAATATCATGATTTGGGGTCGGAATGGGTTGTCACTAATGGTATCAAAGCTAGTGTCCATTTGATGTTTCTGTAAGGACATTGGGCCCTCCTAGGGGGTGGGATATGACAATCCTGCATCGAAGGAGGAGGAGCATGAATCACCCCTTTATAAGGTGGTGTTGATACATCTACCATCATGAGGATTTTTCCTGGGGGATTCCTAAGGGTCATAGCCCAGGGAATACAAAACCTTGGGGTCTAGGCCAAAAGAAGACAATATCATGATTGTGGGATGGACTGTACCATCACAAATTTTATCAGAGCCACTGTCCATTTGATGTTCCAGTGAGGAATTTGGGCCCTTCTAGGGGGTTGGGTTATGTAAATACCACATCGAAGTAGGGGGCATGAAGAACCCCTTTATAAGGTAGTGTCGATACCTATCCCATCATGAGGCCTTTTCCTGGGGGATTCCTGAGGGTCAAAGACCAAGGAAAATAAAACCATGTGTTCTAGGCCCAAATCGGACAATGTCATAATCATGGGCTAGATTGGGCTGTCACAAATGTTATCAGATTCAGTGTCCATTTTATGTGACCGGGAGGACATTGGGCCCTTCTAGGGGTGTGGGTTATGAAAATCCCACATCAAAGGAGGTGGAGCATGAACCACCCCTTTATAATGTGGTGTGGATACCTCTCCCTTCATGAGACCTTTTCTTGGGGGATTCCTGAGGGTCAGAGCCCAGGTAAAACAAAACCATATGGTCTAGGCCCAAAGCAGACATTATCATCATCGTGGGAAATTTGGGGATGAATTGACTTAAGGGGGGTTTGTAAGAACCTAGATCTTCATATCAGGAGAGCATTGTATGACCAAAAATCTTTAAGCACCTC
The DNA here is from genome assembly GCA_963277665.1 of Viscum album. Lineage (NCBI taxonomy): Eukaryota > Viridiplantae > Streptophyta > Magnoliopsida > Santalales > Viscaceae > Viscum > Viscum album. The sequence continues at coordinate 309,894,527 of OY728166.1, forward strand.
CCATTCCTTCATCTGAGATCTGATTGAGACGTCATCGAGTGTGTTGTATTCCCACCGATCTATGGCGTTCCATGCTGATTCAAGGGGCGACGTTCAAGAGTGGTCATTGTACAACATCGAGGTAGGTGGTTTGTGCCTTTCCTTGGTTGTATTTGAATTATATATTCTAAAAGTTCCAATACCCATGTTTAGAATATTGCGTGTTATGGAATTTAACCATGTTTAATACCACTATGTTTTGTTGATTGAGAAAGGTTTATTTTTTCTTAGGTGTAAGTTATATATGTTTTTCCCATGTTTGATTGATTATGTCCATTTGGTCTAGAATTTCCTATTAGGATTTCTTTGTTTTTCATGCCTAGTGTTATTAAGAGGGATTTATTATTAAATGTGATGCATGTGTTTCACATTGTGAAAGTTGACCAAAAGGGAATTGACTGTGATAGATTCCGGACATAGGGTTATTTATGTATATTTGTTGTTATCATTGACTAGAGGAATTGACTATGAGAGATGCCATGGGGTTATTGATGAAAGGGTTTAGACTATGAGATCTACCCAGAGGGTCATTATTAAATGTATGTTAGACCATATGGAATTGATTGTGAGAGATTAAAGAGGGTCATTATAATTATTTTCGCTATGAAGACCAAGGGGTATTGATCTTGAGAGCTACCCAGGTGGTCATCTGTATTTTGATTGTTTATATGTAGGACCAAAGGGGTTAGACTGTGAGAGATTTCCTAGAGGGTCATTATTATCTTATTGAATTTTTGATATGTTAAAAAAAATGGTTATACTTTGAGAACATTCCCAAAGGGTTTCTTATGAATGATTGTATGATTGTGATGAGTCTTCTAAGCCAAAACACAAGTTTGGACTTAGTCTTACTTGATTGTTAGATGGACTTTTGAGACATCTATTTTTTATTGTTATATAGGGGGATAAAGAGCTTAAGATAGATCCTGAGGTTACATTATTCAATTGTTTGAATAATTTATAAATGAAAATGAATGTAATTGAAAACTATAGGGTTGTTTACTTTTGATTACATCCTAGTTTATTGCTTCATTTCATCTTATTTCCTATTAAATACATTCAATGACTATTAGGAACAGATCTTTCGGTGGTTGCCTATTAGGATTCATCCCACACCCTTTTTGGGTCATGATTTTGGACCCAAATAGATTATATGGTTTTAGGAATAGATAATGGAAACCTCCCTTCAACATCAGGTACTTGATTGTTGTTAGAGGTGGAGAGAATGGGACCAAGCTGAGTTTTGTGATGCTGTTGGAGTTTACTATTTTCTATACTTTGGTTTTAGTATTGTATTTCCAGAATTGTGACTTGTTTGGATTCTTTCATAGATATGTTTGACATGAATCATTTATCTATATGTATTCTAGTTGTTTATACTATCAGTATTCCATTGTTTACTTTTGTTGTATGGTATTACTCATTCCACTTATGTTTACTATTTGTTGCTGTTGTGTTACTCTGCCAATGAGGGCATAGTTTCCCCACTATCACACCCAAGGCCCTCACTACTATTCGGCAGCCTCTGGCATTCGGGGAAATGTGCTTGAGGACATGTGATCAACCGGGTATGGGGCACCTTTGGGAAGCACCCAGAACCAGAATGTTACAATATGAAATATATATATATACCGGTTGTTTCTTGTATAGTACTTATTTAACATAATACCATGATTGTGCTATCTATTTAAGATAGACATGTATTCCTTGTTGAGTTATATATATGTTTTCTTCCTATTTATATATATATATATATTGGAATTAGTTAATCAAACATAAGAGTTGTATTGAATTATATATATATAAATATGATTGTGTCTAAGGTGAAAGTATGGAGGACTAGGAGTGAGACTTGGGTAGAACTAGGAGGGTTATACCTCAGTGGGTATCTCCTAGGATAGGTCTCTCAGTAAAAATCCATTGTGTGTTCCTTATAACTGCTTAAGAAGGTTGTTACAGGTGTTCTTAAAATTCATTTAGAATTGAGAGGAATTTCCCCTTAGAGAATTTTGATGGGATATCTTGATAGAGAATACCAAAATGCTTCCAAAAGGGAGGATGTTTTATTTATAACACCATACATATAGGAGAATTATCCTACACCCGCTTTAGTGGATCAAGCTGAAGGGACACTTAAGCCAAGAGACATCATCTTAATGCATATTTAAGAAGACAAGTTTGTAATAACATTGATTATTATGTTCAGGACATTCAAATACAGAATCCTCTATCTTTCCAAGGCATTGTAGGATCTCAAGATACTGAGGACTAGTTTATATCATTGAGGGAATATTTGATCTACAGTGACTCTGGAGGATTGTCGAGTGAAAAAAGATTCATTTATGATTCAAGGAACCACTGTTAGGTGGTGGGGTGTTTTGAAAATGGTGGGGGTATGTAAAGGTTTTACTTATATGACCTTCAAATACCTTTTCTTTGAGGATAAACTTTTGGGTATGTTGAAGATGGAAAATGCTCAAGAGTTCATTAAGCTATAACAGGACTCGATGATGGTGTCCACTTACTCAGAATATTTTATGGAGTTACTATTCTTTTATTATATATTCAATAGAAAAAAGGCATGGAAAGATATGAAGTTTGAGATCAACATCTAATTGGAGTTGAGGTGTTAGGTCAAAAATTCAACCTAAAAACTTATATAGAGTTCCTTTGCAGATCCATGATGATCGAGAAGGTTCTGGAGAAGGATAGATTTGTTGGTATTATTACATCCCTCAGTGGACTTCCCAGAAATACGTTTGGTAATTGGAAGACGAATGTAGAGAATTCATGCCAGAGCAGCAGTAGATATCTATAGAAAATAAGGGGGTCATTATCAACATTTTTTTCAAGATGACTTCTCAGGACTTCCTCTAGATAGAAGAATTGAGTTTGAGAATGAGTTTTTTCCTGGACTGTAACAGATATCAATCCTTTCTTATTATATGGAACCAATTTATTTTTATAGATTTGAAGGTGAAAATAGAGGATTTAGTGTAAAAGGGATTTCAAAACTTAGAACATCACCTTGGGGTGCTCTTGTGTCGTTCACAAAGAAGGCATATAGTTTTATTTGGTTTTTTATTGACTATAGGAAGCTAAACCAAGTGACTGTGAAGAATCAATACCCATTTCTGAGTATCAATGACTTTTTTTTACTAGTTTTAGGGAGCCCAGTGGTTATCTAAGAATTAATTATGGTCAAATACCATCATTTATGGTTCATAGAAGATGATATTTCCAAGAAAACGCTTATGTGTAGGTATGGACTATATAAGTGTCTTGTCATTCCTTTCTAGTTAAAAATGATCTACCAGTGTTCATGGATCTCATGAACATGGTTTTCCATCCATACCTTGACTCTTTATTAACTGTGTTCATTTATGATATCCTGGTATACTCTAATATATTAGTATTCATTCTAGGAACCTTGATATCGTATTTAGTACACTTTGAGTACATTAACATTATGCAAAACTATCAATGTGTCTATTATTGATGAAAAATGCATCAAGGAATGGACTGAATTATGAGAAACCTAACCCAAGATATTAGTTCATTTATCAGGATTCAATTTGACTAGGTGTGGAGCCCAAATAGAATAATGGATCAAAATTTATATCCTTTCAGAGTTATATTTCTAAAAACAGCCTGCCAAGGCGATTCTAGAGAAAATTCTAAAATTTCATGAAGCTTTTAAAAAGTGTGTGCATCCACCTACATGATCATGAAACTAATTTGTGTGTGAAAGGAGATGTAAAATATAGAATCTCCACACATACACAATCCAAGCTCCAAAAAACAAAGGCATGTTCATGTAACTCTATGAAGTTACATAACCCATCCCAAAGTTTCACCCCACAAGCTAAGTTGCATGACAGAGCGAAAATGCCTATAAATGTGGCATAAAAACCTCATTTTTAGGGTAGTGCCTCTCGGATTTGAGTGTTGGAAATCTCACTCATGAAACTTGGGGTTTCACACATCAGGTGTCCATAAAATCCCAAACCTGTGTGAAATTACCTCATGAATTCCTTCAACACATGATCATATACTTGAGTCATTTTCTCACAAGTTTCTCCTTCGAGAACCTAATTTCATGAAAAGTTGAAACTTTTTTAAAGAACTATTTTCATGTAACTCATAAGTTACATGACATAGTGTTTTATAAAAATGATAATATAGAACATGAATCAAGAAAACTTATTTTTGTGAAACATTATAAGTTTCACGACACAACACATAGTTACGTGACACAACATATAGTTTCATGAAATTGCAAAACATTGCCTGAATTAGTGATTAGTTTAATGAAATAATGTTTTTTAATGTGTGACCTTTAGTCCATATCATGGGGTTTTTACCCCCATACCTTCACTTGAGATCAATTATAAGCTTCAATGTTGGGAATTTGACCTGGTCCCTTCACTACCATCACTGATCCCCTTGAAAAATGGATAGTCAAATCAAAATATTTTTAGTCATGGTTAAGGATGTTCTAGGTTGTGACATATACAACCCCAACTCCCATCCTAAGTATTTCCATGAGTTGAAATAATCCACTTGGATCCCTAAAACACCTTTATTCACGTTATTCCTCTTGGTCTATCTATGGCACCATGAGTCTACATACTCCTCTTGCCTCCATAAATCACATTAATTCAAGTTATTTCTCTTGTTTTTTTCATTGCACCATGATTCAGAATGCTCCTCTTAGATACCTAAAACAGCTTGTGTCAAGGTATTTCACTTGATCTTTTCATTGTTCCATGATTCAATATAACCCTCTTGTTTTCCTCGAATACCATGAGTCAAAATACTTCTTGTAAAATTTATGAAATCCCACCACCTGTATCCTATTTTGGTTGAACTAAAAAGGAGTGCTTTGGTGTAAGTCCCACACTATGAATTTCTATAAATATTCCACATAGTAGTCCTAAATACCCAATGTTAAAATGTATTATACCCTATGTGATGAACATAGGATTCCTCTTGTGATAATAATGAGATTCCTTATATTTTAAGTGTAAGATGCCTCATGTATTGATCATGAGACAATCCCCAAGCAATCCCCAAGCAATCCCCATGGGCATCCCCTTTAGGTGTAATCCCTAGTCATATTACTCAACCCATTTTTGGATCTATATTCCCTTGTCAACTGATGTGAGGAAGTAATTTGGGCATATCAATGCATAATCCCTGCACAAAATGACTGCACACATGAAGTTAAATGTAGTCCTTACCATACGCAATGAACATGGGATACCCTATATAATAAGTGCAATATGCCTCATGTGATGAGAATGATATTTCAACACTCCAAGTTTTTAAAAATAAATTGAAATTCATGAAACACTGAATCTCTACATAATGAAACTTTGTTTTAAGGATATAGTTACAAATTATCCTTTAAACATAATTTTTCCTCTTCTATTATTTGAATTTAAAAAACAAGACATCTAAAATTGTGATCAGTAACTTATTTAGAGTCTGATAGAACCAACTTGTTTTCTTAGTGAATAGTAACATACCCTTATGAATAGTAATATGAATAGTAATATGTCCCTTATGAATAGTAAAACATTTTATTATTTTATTTTCTTAAGGTTATAATATAATGAGATCTTGATTATTTTTTTAAGGTGATTAAAATGAATTAAAGTTTTAAAATTTTTATTTTTCAAATAAATTAGGATTTTATTTAAAATTAAATTAATCATATTTAGGAAAAAAATCAAAAAAAATGAGCTTATTTTTGAAATACACATGTCAAAATATTGTTATGGTGAATTTTTGAGATTTTTATGAAATTCAATAATTTTTTATGAATAGTAAAATATGGTAATATACCATATATATACATTATTAGTTAAATATAGAATTCCTAGAATCATGCATGATTTAAGCACTTTTGGTTCGAAATAACTTGCAATAATTAATATTATGGGTCACAAAAATCAACAATATTAATATTCGTGAGCAAACATATTAAACTAATGATTAAAATAATGGTAAACCCCTTTTTCCTCCACTGTAAATACAACCCCCCCCCCCCCCTCTTCTTATCATGCCTCACAAGCTTTGATATTTTTCTAAATTATTCCCAATCCCTTTCCCAAGGCTCTTACCCACGTCCAAGACCTTTTGGTCTTACTAAACACCCAAAACCAAAGGTTGTAGGGAGGATCTCAAGGAGAAGAGATCAAGAGGTAAAGATCCTCTTTCATTTTCTTGCGTTTTCTTTTCAATTATTTTATTTTCTTATACTCTCTTATACTCACCTTATCCAAGAGGCATGGAAGTTCCAATATTATATATATTATATATTTTTATCATGTTTATGGAAAAATTCATCATCATTCTTCCTCTTATCTTCCTCTTATTCTAAAAATAAATACATTATTCGTGATGTATCGATTTACCGACATCAGGGATGATATATCATCAATTTACTTTACTTCCTTCAAATATGGTTATAGAACCATTTTGATGGTTTAAAAATATTTTAAATTGTATTATATGATCACTATTATGTTCTTTAATTAACTTATATGCATAATATTAAAGGTATTTGATGAAACGTGTTTGTGATTATCGAAGAACCGCAAAAATGATCTAAATGAAAATCATTAATTATGTATCTAATGATTTATCATCATACCATATAATCAAAGTGATTTATGGAAGCATTTAATATTTTTTAAATATATTAACACCATTTCATTCCACTTATGGAGTTTCTCTTCCATTTTACAAGAAAATTATTTATGAACAAACCATGGAAATCATGTGAAGCATGCACCCAAAACAATAGAAATAACCAAATTTTATTAATAAATGAGTCGAATGATGTTAAAAAATGATCATATAAGGTGTTACAAACATTAATATGTTTATACAAAATTTAATAACACTCTTTGAACCATTATATATGAGGTTTAAACAAGTTTAATGTAAGACTAACCCAAGGTAAGGGAATTCTTAACTCAGTTTCCATTCTTTGGGTTTACCTTCTATTTCATTAATTATGTGGTAATATGATTATTTATGTAATGAATTTAATTAATATTATGTTATATTGTTTTTATTTACAATTTATACACATATTCATTTCATTTTATCAATTCTCACTTCAATTAAATAATATTTCTAAGGGACTTTTCTTTAAACATTCTCTTTTAAAATTCTATTTTAAAAATTCAAAAGAAATGTTTTTATGCAATTATTAATGTTTTATGATTATGATATGGTTCTTGGGAATATTTTATGATTAATTTTGGGACCTATATCTCCATCCAATGCATTGGTTATGTGTAAGTTAGAGGACGACCTTATGGTTACTCCAAGTATAATTGTGATGGTTACACCATAAGGTAGCCGTGAGGGTTACATTGTAATGTAGCTATGAGGGTTACAGATCATAAGGTAGACATGAGGGTTACAATATAAGTAATTAATTCCCAAATATACCTTTATGTTTTTATATATTTTCTATAATGTTTTATGGAAATCTCATGTTTCACAAAGTAAGTATTTAAGGGTGAGAAGTATGTCTTTGTGAAAATGATTTCATATGTTTATAAGTTTTCATGAAAAAATGGTTTATTTCATTCTTTTTATATACATTACTAATATTTTTATGATCATATCATGTTTTTAATTTTTTTCATAGGTTATATGTATAAGATAAATAAGTAAGTCATGTTAAATGTTATAAATTTCTTTCAAAGAAATCAGGTTGTTGATTTGTGTTAAAAAATTATGTTTTAAAAGAAATGGATACTTTTTAATGGTACCCACTTTGTATGATTTTGGGTTTATATGTATGAGTTTTGTCCTAAATTTATAAAACTATGAACCCAAAATATCTTTGGGATTACAAAAAAGTGAAATATAGTTGAATTAAATAGGTAATGTAATGTTTAAGGTCGGGTCCTTATAGTTGGTATCAGAGCACAGTTTAGATAACATTAAGGGTTAGGGTGATGTTAATAGAATACCATAAATAATTTTTACCATATTTTTATGTTGAAATTATATATCATTTAAATACTACCATGTTGCTTTATCTAATATATTTCTGTTCATAATGGTTTTCCACAGAAGAAATAGGGAAGCTGATGTTGGAAGGAACTGAGTGGTTGATATATTTTCGAATCCAAAACCAAGAATGGTGGGAATTAGAACTGAGTAGTTTGTGATAGTAAGGGATCAATTGACGTGGTTAATAAATGGTGGTGGCATCCATGAAATATAAAAACCAAGGCTACCACAAAGTAACATGGCGATAGTGGACCATTTTATGAGGAAACACCCTCCTACTTATAGTGGATATTCTGACCTAGTAGTGGCTGAAGGATGGATTAATTCCCTTGAAAAGTTATTTTATGTTATGGGATATTCATATTATAAAAAGTTTAGTCTTTTCATTTATCATTTTGAATGTGAAGATGATCAGGGGTGGTCAATGGTCAAGAATATCCGGGATATAGAGGATATTGAAGCCTTAGAGTGGGATGAATTTAAAATTATCTTCCATGAAAAATATTTTTCTAAGGTGCTTCAACATAGGATGGAGAAAAAAATAATTTAATTGAGGAAAAAGGAGGAATAGTTAGTGGTTTTTTATGAAGAAAACTTCACTCGAATGGAAAAGTATGATCCAAATCTTATCTTGGATCTTGATAGCAAAATAAAACATTTTTACTCAGGATTGAAGCCAAGATATTAGAGGAAATTATCCTCCCAAGAATTCAAAAGTTATGAGAAACTTTTGTGATGTATTGAGAGGGTAGAAATGGAGTTCGATGATGATCTCGTTTACTTTGAGAATAAAGAGAATAATAGGTCCATATGAAAAGTGATGGGTAAGAATAAATCAAAGAAATATGATGGTAAGAAAGTTTAGTCTCCAGTTTGTGAAATTTGTGGTAAGAATCACCTTGGGGAATGCCTTACCAAAACTGGGGAGTGTTTTCAATATGGTAAGTTTTGACATATGGCCTGATATTTTAATGAAAATGATCCTAAGGTTAATCATGATAAAAAACTATAAAGTGTTTCAAATGTGGTGACATGGGTCATTATGCAAATTCTTTCCCAAAAAAAGACTTGAGTGATGGAAAGCAGCCATACTATAAGAAAAAAAGGTATAGTGAGATCCTTTGCGACTACATTAGCATATGTAGGGTCATCCAATGAAGTGGTATCAGGTACTTTGTTTTTTTAATCATATTTTTCTAAAGTATTGTTTAATATGGGGTCTACATGTTCCATTATTTCTGAGAACTTTTCTGGTAAATTAGAAATATCACCTCAAAAAATGAGACTAGAACTTAATATTAAAACACAAGGGAAAATGTTATAAAAAATGCATTTTAAGAATATTCTTGTTATTATTTGTGGAAATAAATTACATGAAAACCTTGTTTTTTCCTAAGAAGAGTTTTATGTCATTCTAGGTATGGATTGGATTTCTGTTTATCATGCTAAGATTTATTGTATATCTAAAGATTTTTTTTTTCATAAATAATTTCAGTTTGTATACAAGAATGAACCCATACAATTGATAACATACCAAGAAGCTAAGAAACTATTGAAACATAGAAATTCAAGTTATCTTTCTCATATTTTTGAAATCAAGGGAACTATTCAGCTTAATGATGTGCCAGTGGTAAATGAATACCTTTATGTTTCTCTTGATGAGTTACACAATGTTATACCTAATCAGGAAGTTAAATTCACAATTTACTTAGTTCCTGATTCAAAGACAATTTCAAATCCCCCTTATTGAATGGATCAAATGGAACTTATTAAATTGAAAAATTAGTTGTATGAGTTTCTTGATAAAGGTTTCACTTACTTGAGTACTTCAACATGGAGACCTCTTGTTTTTTCTGTTAAAGAAATGGTTCCATGATACTTTTCATTGATTATAGATATTTTAATAACATTACTATTAAGAATAAGAATCATTTTCCTCATATTGATGACTTGTTTGATCAGCTCTAGGGATCTTAGTATTTTTTGAAGACTGACATTAGATCCTGGTACCATCATCTGAAGGTGAAGAAGGATGACATTCCAAAAATAGCTTTTTGAACTAGATATGGTTATTATGAATTTTTTTATTTCAATTGTGTTAAATAATTCAAATGTTTTATTCATGGATCTTATGAATAGAATATTTCATGAGTTACTGGATAAGTTTTAGGTTGTGTTTATTGATGAAATTATGGTATATTCTAGAAGTAAAGAGGATCATGAAAAGAATCTAAGGTTTGTTTTGAAAACCTTAAAATAAAAGAAACTATATGGAAAATTCAGAAAGTGTGAATTTTGGTTGTAATAAATTTATTTCCTTGGTCAAATTGTTTCTAAAGATGTCATAACTATTGATTCTTTAAAAAAAGTTTTTGAATAATATCCAAGACCCTCAAATATAATAAACATTCATTGGTTTCTTGGTTTGGTAGGCTATTACTGGAAGTTTATTGAAAACTTCACATGGTTATCTATTCTGCTAACTAAGTTAACTCGAAATGGAGTTAAATACATCTGGAAAAAATAATGTGATGATTGTTTTCAAAATTTAAAAATAATATTGGTGAATGCTCCAGTTCTAACCCTACCTTCCAGAAATGGAGAGTTTATAATCAAAATTGATTCTTTGTTAAAGGGACTTGGTTATGTTCTAATTCAGAATGATCAGTTAATTTCTTATGCTTCAAGACAACTAAAACCAAATGAGTTAAATTGTCCCACACATGATTTGGAATTAATAGCTGTGGTTTTTGCCTTGAAAAATTGGAGGCATTATTTATATAGAGCCAAATGTGAAATATATACTAACCACAAAAGTATGAAGTATATATTCACTCAAAATGAATTAAATATTAGGTAGAGAAGATGGCATGAATTGATAAAATATTATGATTTCAAAATCAATTACCATCTTGTAAAAGAAAACAAAGTGGAATATGCCTTGACTCAAAAACATCATGCATCAATAAATATGTTATGGCTAGAACAAGGCCCTTTGATTAATGATTTGATGAATTTTGGATTGAAAGTTGTTGTTGTAAGAAATTACTCTTTTTTTTTAGGTTTTAGTGCAGTTATCTTTGTCAGAAAGAATTAAGCAAGTGAATAAGGAAAACAGGGAGTTATATAAAAAGGTATAATTGGTTGAAATGGTTAGGTTTCTATAATTTAACATTGATGAAGATTGTGTTTTGAGATTTGGAAAAATATTATATGTGGATTGTGTTTTCCAGCTGAAGAAAGAATTGTTTTGTGAAGCTCATAGTTCTCCATTTTCAGTTCATTCTGGCAGCACACATATGTACAAAGACCTTCAGGAGTATTACTGGCGGGATGGAATAAAAATAGCTTTTGAAAGTTTTATCAGGAAATGATTGACATGTCAATAGGTTAAAGTAGAGAGGTAGTTACTGAATTGAATGTTTTAGTATTTACCACTTCCAACATGGAAATGTGTTAATATATCCATGGACTTCATTTTGGGACTACCAAAGACATATCGAGGTAAAAATAAAATTTGGGTTATTTTTTGATTGATTGGATAAATCTACTCATTTACTTATTATTCAAGATACTATGTCATTTGATCAACTTTCTCGACTATAACTCAAAGAGATTTTCTGGTCACATGGATTTCCTCTTTCCATTGTATCTGACCGTGATCCTAGATTCACTTCTAACTTTTATAAAGGCCTTCAAAAGTAAATGGGAATAAAATTAAATTTCAGTGTATATTTTCATCATCAATCAGATGGGTAGTCAGAACAGACGATTCATAATATGGAGGATATTCTTCGAGATTTTTCAATGGATTACCAGGGAAGTTGGGTTCAGCATATTTCTTTAGTTGAATTTTCTTATAATAATAGTTTTCATTCTAGTAGACAGATAGAACCATTTGAGGCATTATATGGGAAGCGGTTTTGAACTCTAAAATTTTGGCATGAAGTCAGGGAAAGGTATTTTATGGGACCAAAATTAGTATTGGAAGTGGTTGATAAAGTGAAGATAGTCCAGAAACACATGAGGATACCTCAGAGAAGGCAGAAAAGATACACAGATAATAGAAGGAACAACTTTTCTTTAAAGGTAAGTGATCATGTTTTTCTTAGAATCTCATAATTGAAAAGTGTTATGCATTTTGGTAAGAAACAAAACCTAAGTACACTATTCATTGGACTTTAAGAAATCATGGATAAAGTTTAATAGATTTTAAACCGAATAGCTTTACCTCTAATTTTATCTCAGGTACACAATGTTTTTCATGTTTTAATGTTGAGAAAGTATGTGCCAAATTCATTTCATGTTTTGAGTCTAGAAGCAGTTCAGTTGTAAGAGAATCTTTCTTGTGAAGATTAACCTATTCAAATTCTTGATCTAAGAGAAAAAGTATTACAAAATAAGGTAATCCACCAAGTAAAGGTTTTTTGGAGAAACCACATGGTTAAATAAGGAACATGAGAATCTGAAAGTGATATTTGGGAAAGGTACCCTCACTTGTTTAATAACTAAATAAAATTGATAGAATGTAATTTATAGATGGTGGGGAGAATGTAACACCCCAAGGTTTTAAAAATAAATTGAAATTCATGAAACACTGAATCTTTACATAATGATATTTTTTAAGGATATAGTTATAAAATATCTGTTAACTATAATTCTTCCACTTCTATGATTTGAATTTCAAAAAATGGGCATCTATGGTTTTGATCAGTAACTTATTTAGAGTATGATAAAACCATCTTGTTTTTTAGTGAATAGTAACATACCATTATAAATAGTAATATGAATAGTAATATGCCCCTTATTAATTGTAAATCATTTTATTATTTTATTTTCTTGCGATTATAAGTCAAAGAGATCTTGATTAATCTTTCAAGGTGATATAAAATGAGTTATAGTTTTAAAATTTATATTTTTAGAATAAATTATTATTTTATTTAAAAATTAAATTAATCACATTTAGAAATTTATTTTCAAAAAATGGAGTTCATTTTTTAATTCTACACGTCAAAAAAATTTAAGGTGAATTTTTGGTAATTTATGAAATTCTTGAATTTTTTATGACTAGTAAAATATAGTAATATACCTAAGCACCCTTTGTTTAAACTCACAAGCTCTAATTTATATTTTGGGTCACATAAATTAAGACTATTCATACTCTTGGGAAAAAAATATTAAACTAATGATTAAAATAATGGTAAACCTCTCTTCTCCTCCACTATAAATACCACCCTCACCCCCTCGTCCTCTCACACCTCTCAAGCTTTGTGAATTGTCTAAATTATGGCTAATATACTTTACAAGCCTCTTCCCCATGTCTAAGACCTTTTGGTCTCACCAAAAGGCCAAAACCAAGGGCCTTTAGGAGGATTTCAAGGAGAAGAGATCAAGAGGTAAAGATCCTCTTTCATTTTCTTGTGTTTTCATTTCAATTATTTACTTTTCTTACACTCTCTTATCCTCCCCTTATCCAAGAGGTATTAAAGATCTAGTATTATATATATTCTTGATTTTTATCATGTTTATGTAACAATTCAATATCATTATTCTTCTACTCTTCCTCTTATTCTAAAAATAATAACATCGTCCATGATGTGTCGATTTACTGACATCGTGGATGATGTGTCTTTAATTTTCTTTACTTACTTAAAATCTAGTTGTAAAACCATTTTAATGGTTGAAACAGATTTTAGATTGTATTATATGACCACTATTATGTTCTTGTAATTAACTTATTTTCAAAATATTAAAGGTATGTGATGAAAAAAGTTCGTGATTATCAAAGAACTCCCAGAATGATCTAAACGAATATCACTAATTATTTATCTAATAATTCATCCTCATAACATATAATAAAAATGGTTTATGGAATAATTTAATATTTTGGAAATATATTAACACAATTTAATTCCACTTCTGGTGTTTTTCTTCCATTCTACAAGAAAATTCTTTATGAACCAACCATGGAAATCGTGTAAAGAACGCACCCGAAACAATGAAAATAACAAAATGTTATTAATAAATGAGTCAAATAATGTTATAAAATGAACATATTAGGTGTTATAAACATGAATGTGTTTCTTTAAAATATTAATAACACTCTTTAAACCATTATAAAGTATGTTTAAACAATTTTTATGTAATATGAACCCGAGGTAAGGGAATTATTAAACCAGCTTACATTCTTTGGGTTAAACTTCTATTTCATTAATTATGTGGTACTAAGATTACTTGTGTAATTAATTTAATTAATATTATGTTTTATTATGTTTGTTTACAGTTTTTATACATATTCATTTCATTTTATCAATTCTCACTTCAATTATATGATATTTATAAGGGACTTTTCTTTAAAAATTCTCTTTTAAAATTATATTTTACAAAATTCAAAAGCAATATTTTTATGCAATTATTTATATTTTTTTATTATGTTATGGTTATTTGGAATTGTTTATAATGAATGGTGGGACCCATATATCCCTCTAATTCATTGGTTATGTGTAATTTAGAGGTTGGTCATATGGTTACCTCAAGTGTAACTGTGATGGTTACACCATAAGGTAGTCGTAAGGGTTACATTGTAAGGTAGCTGTGAAGGTTAAAAATCATAAGGTAGACATGAGGATTAAAATATAAGTAATCAATTCCCAAATATACCTTTATGGTTTTATATATGTTCTCTAATTTTTTATGGAAATTTTATGATTCAAAAAAGTATGTATATAAGGGTGAGAAGTATGTCTTAGTGAAAATGATTTTATATGATTATAAGTTTTCATGGACTAATGGTTTCTTTCATTATTTTTATATCCCTTACTGAACTTTTTATCTTATCCCATGTTTTTAAAAAAATCATGGGTTATAAGGATGTGTAAGTGAAATAAGGATGTCATGTTAAATGTTATAATGTTTTTCCAAATAAATCATGTTATTGATTTATGTTAAATTTTTTATTGTCAATTGATCCATAAAATCCACTTCTCTTGATTTAAAAACACTTGTCCTTTTCATAGAAAATAACTCAACAGTAGTATTTTCTATTAAATTATCCCTGTGATAGTTTCCTTTCTTGAGACTTACCTATTATTATAATAATTTTTACTAAAAATAGGTAATCTTCAAGTTAAAGAATGCATGGAATCATTAAAATCAAACTCAAGTGCTTCAACGATAATAAACAGTAGGTTGAAAATAAATGTATCTAATTGAAAAATAATAAAATATCTGAATTTTATATATTTTAATTATTGTATTAAAATTGATCCCCATATCCATTTTTACTAGGTAGTAGAATTTTCACCGGGCTTCTTCACATAGCTGATTTTATTCACATAGCTGAAAATGATTCATGTAGCCAAATTGATTCACATGGTATTTTTTACTCACGTAACCAGAATTGATATAGTCAATTGGATCCACATATCCAATTTCACCATTTATCAAATTAATGTAGCTAATTACTCCACATAACCAATTTTCAAATCTGATTCATTTACATTGTTTATTGCTCATGTAGGTGATTCATCGACATTGGGGATTTCCATATAGTCAAATCTGTTATGTATCCAATTCACATAAGATAATCCTTCACATAGGTAATTTATGTAGCTTAATTCTCACATAAAAATTTCTCTAAATGTTCAAATGCCTAATGTAGTTGTTTTTACAAGACTTGGGAGAATTTCATCCAAAGCGTACAGAATTGTAGACTTAACACAATTAATAGCCCAAAAACTTAAAATCATGATTAAACCAGATGAACACACATTTAAAAAAATATATAAATAATATATGAAAGGGTATTTGTGATCAATAAAACTTAATGTACAAGATATATTTTGGAAAATAATTAATATTCCAACAATCCCCTCTCCCTATTGATAATCACCAAACCCAAAAGACATTAAACATGAATTTTTTAAAATATTTAACAAGATTTTGCATAAACCTATTATATATATATTTTCATTTATTTGAAAATTTAGTTTTTCTCATTTATTTATCCCCCTTAATGTGAAATTTAGGTATATTTCTCCCCATGTCGTGCCATTCAAAAGAAAGGGTGATGATAAGGGAAACATTATTAATGTTGCACTCAAAATAATGAACTATTTAATTATAGTGTTGAAACTAAATTTTTTATTATGGTAAAAATTTAATTTTTTTAACAAAATAAAGAGAATAAAAAAAATGAAAAAAAAATCTCTAATAAAAACATAAGAAATTAATAAAGAACATTTGAGAAAAATAATAACTAATAAATACATAGGAAATGAATAAAAAATAATTCCAATAATTTAAAAAATGTGTACAAAAATACAACTTCTCAGCATCCCCAAAAATAAAATACAATATATTAGTTAGAATACCCAAGATTATAATTAAGTTAAAACTAAGAATGTGGTTTGGGTGGAGGTATTTTTAAGGTCGGTTTATTTCTAGAGGTAGTTGGTGGGGCCATTAAAGGTGGTATCACTTCCTTCCTTGGCATTATAATTTATCATGGTATTGATCCTACAATGAATTTTACTTTAAAATGTTGAGAAGGATGAATAATAATGTTTTCAATATGACCTTCATCTATACTAAAATCATAGGATCCAGAAGCTACAAAAGAAACTTTCTTTGGATGGTCATAGGATGAGGTTCCTTCCATATAACACTCAGTATCTAAGGCCGAATCCACCTTTTATTTCACTTTCAGATAGATCAGTGTTAAATCATACAATAAATCCACTTTATATCTGGTCCCTCTAAAAGTATCTGGGGAAGTAGGTCATGGGGTCCTTCTACCTCTTAAATGATATAATTCATCTCCATGCATGTCTACCCTTTTGATTATATGATACTTGTAGAATTTAATAATAATAATTGATAAATTTGTATGTGTTTGAGAAATATAGGAAAATAAATTCCTTAGGATCCATTTCAAGGATTCAAGGATAATAGAAGATAAAATGGTAGGATCGCTGAGAAAAGGAACAATCTTAGTAGCAGATAGACCAGATAGAAGTTCTACTAGCAGCTTCTTCAAGATTCACTCCACTGAAATTTTCATACCGATCATTATCCCATTTACTAATTTAGTATTTTTATCCATGTTGAACACTTTATTAAACTCTTAAACACTTCTTGAAAATCAATGATAGAAGGTTTTTGAATGGGATTCACATGCATTAAGTGCAGCAAGAACAACTACCATAGGGATAGGTATGGTTGGAGCAGATGAAACTAGTTCTATAGTAGGAATGGGCCTTGAAGTTTTATAGATAACCAACTCCTTTAATATAATATATACTGAAACATTTATACATTTTTAAAATTCTAAACTTGATTCCTCTTCTAAAGATTCATAAAATGGCCCTTGAACTTCTTTAAAAACCTTATATAAAAAGGTTAACAAATGTTTATGGTTTCTAAATACTAGAGTAACAGACCTAAAAATCATTCATTTAGTATCATTAGAAACATTTAAGATATCATTGAACTTACCATTATATTCCTTATAATAACTATACCTTTCATTTAAGGACATATCAGTTCCTATAGTAATATTTTTAATAGTTTCAATGGTATCTTGTAAGTCACCCATAATATCTTTCTTGATCTCTTTCATTAGAACTGGTATGAAAATATCACACTGTATATATTGGATCTGATAGGATACAATATTAAATTATAAAATTATATGATCAAATCTCATCTAAAAATCTAGAATAACTTAAGGTTCATAGATGACCTACGTATAGGGATGAAACTTCTTGATAAATTCAAACTTTCTTATCACAACACTTTGTAAAGTGTGGAATATTTCATTCATTTCAGTCCTAAAATACTTAATATCATCAATAAAAACTTGGTAAATATTATATTTCACCATTGGAATATTTTGAAACATGTATCTCTAATATGAAACCATCACTCTAGGATCATTAAAATCTAACTTGGTAGGAAAAATATCTTTTAATCCACTAACAATATTTAATATCCTAAAGATACTTGGAACTTACTTCAAAAAATGCTTGTTAAACATTATGAACTCTCTAAAAATTTTGGATTAGCACCGTTTGGGTTTCTATTAACCCAACTAATTTATCAAAATTGGCCTTTTAAATAGAGGTTTCATCAGTTTCTTTGAAATCATCCTTATATGAAATTTGATCCTTTCTTGAATCATTATAATATTCTCTAAGATTTTAAAATCCATTCAAAAAGAGAAGAGTAAAAAGATTTCATTTTAGAACTTTCAGAGCTCTTACAAACTCAGTGTACATCCTCATGCATAATATGAGGTGATGGAATAAGAGGTGTATAGGAATAGAAAATAGTATCCATAACCACATCACCAGCTCCATATCTATTAGCAGGTGATCCAGGAATAATTGGATCTGCAATATGACAGTTCATTTCAGATTTTATTTTAACTTCGACACTAGAGACACTAAGTATAGTATCAACTAGACTCTCCTCAGTAAAACAAATAATTGTCTCAACAACTACCTCAACATGCTAAACTTATTCAGTATATTCCAAAACTTTAGTATTTTCTATTTCCTAACTCTGAGTAGGATCAACCACAATAGGTTTGATATCTGACACTGAAGGCTTGATTTTTATATCCACTGTCTACTATACCTACTAAGAAGGCACCATATCGGTAGGTATTTCATTCCTAGGTGATGACGATTGAGAAGGATCCCCTTGAGATACACCTTCCTGAACAACTAGCTTAAAATAGTTTGAGGTTTTTTCCCATAATTACACATTAGTATTCAATATAACTATAGAAATATTGTTGCTTTTATTAAATTTAACTACAAATCCCTCATTAAGATCTACATATTTTTTATTTATAACTAGGTATATTAACCTTCCAAAGGGATAATAATTCAACTAACATTTACCTTTGTATAAATGATGCATAAAACACATCATGTATCTTAGAAGGTTTAGCTTTAGATTGTTAATCTAATCATACCAAAAACACATATCCTAAAACAAAAATTTTTCCATCCCTTCAGCTCTCTGATCAATCCCATTCTGAACAAACTTTCTTAGGACCTTCCATTATACTTCCAAATCCATTAAAGGATTTTTCTCAAAATCATAGGTTCTGAACAAGAACTTTAATACCTATTTTGTTCTTATAGATCTCATGCCAATAATATTTTGATTTAAATTGAAATCCCCTTCATATAGAAAATCAAAGGTCTCTACCAACTCATTTAAATGCATGAGCAGAGCCTAACTATTGACATTCTAAGAGAGACCATCCTCGGTTTGGTTGAATTGAAACTAAGTGTTCCTCATAAACTCATTTACCTATTCCCCAAATAGTAAACTATATTTCTTCTCTTTAAAATAACTACCAACCTATAAACTGAAATTACCTTCTCCATTAATGTCTCTATAGACTTTAATTATCTCATGTCATTGGCCTTTCCATTAATAACCTTACTCGGGGCACCGCTACCTTTGTATTTCTTGGAAGAGTTGGGGAAAACCTCATCTTCACACTTCCCACTGCATAAAGGTTGGTCAGAGGTCACGAAACACTCAAGAGGTTTGGGGTGAAGGTTTAGTTTCTTAAGGAATAAACATACTTTAATGGTAAAAGGATTTAAGTCCAAATTTGTTTTACATCATAGACCTGATTCCCAAAGGTCTTATATACAAGATTTTATTTTTTGGTCAAATTATAACTGACAAAGGTAAATAATAATACTCAAAAGAAAAGGAATTTATTTTATAAAACAACAAAATTTAAAATAGTGAAACAAAATATACTAATTTAATTTCCATAATTCATTAGAAACAACATTTTAATAAATAAAAAATAAATTAAAATTTAACACAAACAATATATATTAAATTCTTTATATTCAAACCACTTTTAAACTCTTTTAATAAAATAAAACTGATCACATGAAAGGGTATTGGTAAAAATATATGCTAATGGATTCTTAGAAGAAAAAAATGGAATATTTGTATCACCTTTTTTAAAAATGAACACTTAAGAAAGGATGCATTAAATCTATATGTTTCATTCTTTAATGATTTATCATATTCTTTGAAACTCTGATTACACTAGTGTTATCACACTTGACATAAAATCAACTATAATTGAATTCAAAGTCTATTACTGTGTGTTTCATACACAATAATTTTTTATAAAACTATTAGCAGTAATATATTTTTCTTCAGCAGAAGATAAAGTGATAGGGTGTTGTTTCTTACTAGACCAGGGTACCAGGAATTTACCTAAAAAATTATAGTTTCCTAAATTAATATTCATATCTTGTCAAAAAATATCAAATTAAACATATGAATATGAAGATAGATTAAAATCAAAAGTTTTTGTAAAAATTAAGGAAAGATAAATTGAACCTTTTAAATACCTTAAAATTCTTTTGGAATATTTAAAATGAGATTCTTTAGAATTTTCTTGAAATATACCATAAAGACACATTGAAAAAATGATATCAGTTGTACTAGTAGTCAAATAAAATATAATCCCAACTATTCCTTTATAAATCGTGTATTCCACTAGTTACCTAGTTTCATCCAAGTTAATATTTTCATTATAACTCATAAGAGTTATATGTACTTTACCACTTTCAAGTCCAAACCTTTTAAGTAAGTCAAGTATATATTTTATTTAATTTAACACATTCCCAAAGTCTTTTTGATAAATTTTAAATCCTGTAAAATAATTTAACTTTCCCATAATACTCATTTCAAATTTATTTTTCATGAGTTTTGAAAATTCATCACACAATATTTTATTTATTGAAACACAAATTACATCATCAACATATATCAGAACTAACAATATATCTAAAGATAAATTTTACTTAAATAAATTATGATCTGCCTTACCTACTAAAAAATCATTTGGTAAAATAAAACAAATTAAATGTTTATACCAAGATCTAGGTGATTTTTAAGGATATAAAGTGCTTTGGTAAGTTTAAAAACTGAATTTGGAAAATAAGGATTAAAAAAACTAGGAGGTTGTTCAGTATAAACTTCCATCATAAAAAACCATTTAGAAAAATATATTTTGCATCCATATTATATAATTTAAAATTCTTGTGTGATGCATAGGCTGGTAGAATACTAATGAATTCTGATCTAGTTACATGTTCAAAGTTATCCTCATAATCTATTCCTTATTATTGGTAATAACCTTTAAAAAACTAGTCTATACTTGTTTCTAGTGATTCGACCATGATCATTTTGTTTATTTCTAAAGAACAATTTTGTTCCTATAATAGGATAATCATTGGTTATATTAATAAATTATCATACCTTATTCCTTTTGAACTAGTTTAATTTATCTTGTATTTATAAAAACCAACTCTCATGCACTAAGTTTTCCTCTACACTCTTATGTTATGGTTGATATAGAAAAGTATACAATTATAAAAAAAATATTTCACACTTTCTAGTATTAATACCTTCATCTAAAATTCTTATAATAGTTTATAAGGGATGGTTCTTAAGAGTTATAGGCTATATAGGTAACACACTTTTTGGTTCATTGGTATCCAAACTTTTCAGATTTTGTTTTTTAAAATCAAGTTCCAACTCTTCATCATTTTTATGATCAAATAGAGGATTAAGTGTCAAGTTTTTTAAATAATCACTTAGCTAATATATTTTAGTTATTTTTGATTAAAAGGCCCACTTTCATCAAATCTAACTTGAATTGATTCTTCAAAAAAATCTTTGAACTCTAATTGAAAACTCTATATGCCTTAGTAAAGGTATAATATCCAATAAGGATTCCTTTATCAGCCTTTGGATCAAATTTACCAAGATTATCCTTAGTGTTTAGTAGATAAACCTGGCATCCAAAGAATTTGACATATCTGTATTTTGGATTTCTATTATTCCATATATTATATTGTATTTTTGTTAAAATATATATTATTATAACTCTATTTATGAAGTAACATGTTATATTCATATCTTTAGACCAAAAATGAGTAAGTAGGTTATATTAACATAACATTGTTCTAACAATTTCATGAAAATCCTTGTTCCTCCTCCCAACAACACCATTAAATTGAGGTGTCATATGGGAAGAAAATGTATGATTGATACCATGTTTTTAACAATATGAAGTGAACTCATAGTTTTCAAATTCTTCTCTATGGTCACTTCTCAAAGAAATTATATTTATGTATTTCTATTTTTGATCCAATTTTGAAAAACATATAAAAATAGAACATTCTTTACTCATAACACTTATAAATAAGATAAAATTAAATCTAAAAAAATCATCGACTAATACATAAATAAAATATTTTAGTCTTAGGATATAAATTCTAGATTGACCAAATAAATCTATATGAATTAATACAAGGATTCTAGAAGTAGAACCCTATTTAATTGGATTAAAAGTTGAATTGTGTTTCTCTCCCATTTGGCATTCATCATATAACTTCTTTTTATTTAATTTAATTCGAGGTATATTCGAAACTAAATTATTTTTATATAATTTTCTCAAGGAATGTACATTAAAATATCCTTTACTTCTATGATAAATCCAAGATTCATTTCTTCAGAAATTAAATATTTCACTTTTTTCTAATCAAGGAATTAAGATCTAAAGTATAGACATTCTCTATTCTAGGTTCATTAAATTTATGAATTTTATCTTTAAAAATTGAACTTTCATTATTTAAAAATTCAAAAAAAAATTCTTCACAGAGTTTTTAAATACTTATCATATTTTTATTTAATACTTACACATATAGAACTCTGTTTATGAGGACTAATACTAGATTTATAATATATCCAAATCCCAAAAAAATCATTATCATTATCCCCAAAAGTTACATTGCCTCTTTAAATCATTTATAATAAGTGGAAAATAGTTAGATATCCACTCATATGACTTGATCATCCACTACTCATATACCATTTTTCTTTTATTTTCTTGAAAAATTCTTCCCTAAAAAGACAAATGAAACAATAAATTATTTTGGTAACCATATTTTCTTGGGTCCGGAAAGTTTATCAACAAAATATTTAGGAACCTAAATATTTTTGTGTCATCTAAAAAATCCATCATGAAATTTTGAAAAACATTTTGAAAGAAAATAATGTTTGACTTCAAAAACATGAGGGTTTTTCAAACTAAAATTATTGGAATAGTTATCTAATTCTCAACAATGAAAACATATAATTTTTTAGAGTTTATTTTTCTTAGAGATATGCATAAAATAATTTTTTTAATTTTTTTTATCACCTTGGATTCCTATTCCAATATTATTTTTATGAGATTTATTATTTCTAAGGATCTGATTTAAATAATTTTTACCTATTGTGAAAACACTTCCAACATCTTTAAATTCTTGAACTTCCTTTTTCTATTTTTTAATATTATTTAAATGCTTAATATAGGATGCAGAAATATTTTCCATCATGGTTTTAAAATCTAAAATTTGTTTATTCAAGTCCACATTTTCATTTAAAATTTCATTATTATATTTTTTAAGAGATATATTTTTCTTTTTCAAGGATTCATACTTAGTTTATAGCATGATTAAATATTCATTTAATTCCTCATAAGATAAATTTTCATTTTTAGATTCAAACACATGCTCAGAAGAATAATATGAAAGTACCTTGTTAGAGTGTTCCATAAAGAACATTTTGGATTTTTTTTATTAGAATGTTTAGCTTATAATTATGAAGACGCGACATCACTAGAATCCTTTGAATCACTATGTGTTCCTTTCATAGGATTCTTGGATTTCCTTTTGTATACAACATTATAGAAGTAATTTTTCTCTGAATTCTTGTTGTCTTGTAGCTGTGGACAATCTGGTTTGATGTTTCTATGCCTTTTTCATTTATAGAATCTTACTTATATTAAATTTACATCATGTTTCTTAAACTCTTAGAAGGGTTTCTTGAAACCCCATCTCTTGTTATAGAAATGTTTTAGTTTTTTTTAACAAAGTGAGAAATCTCGCTATCTGATAAAGAACTACTTGAAGTATATTCATTCGATGACTTAGATATTTGAATTTTTTTTTCTTATTATCAACCTTTGATGTTGAAAATTTTAATGCAGCATTTTCCTTCTTCACTAGCCTATGCTCTACAACTTCAACTTCTATATCAACCGCATACATCATAAGTGTTTTCAAGAACCATCTTGGATACCCTGGTACCCTAACACCCGAGCTAGCATTGACATGGATCTAAGAGAATTCTTGATCCACATGGGTTGGTGATAAGCACCTAAAATCAAACAATATGAAAGTGGGAGTGAATTTTACACAAACACAAAAGAATTAATAGATACAAGTTAGTGTGTATATAAGAAAACTCCACAAGGATAACTATACCACAAATAAAATCGGTATAAACAACCCAAAGTACAACCACAAAGTACCATAAAATGGTATAAACATCCCAAGTCCCAATGGACACAGAATCTCAAATTCCAAATATCAACAGAAACTACCACATCCAAGTGGTGATTTCCCCTTGCTAAAACCTGGAAGGAAGAAATCTAAAAATGACCACAGGCACAGGTAGGGTGTGAGATAAAATCCCATTAGGTTCTTTCTAAGGATTCCATAAGAAGATTCCAAAATAATTAACCAAATAAAATGTTCAGTTTTAAATAAACATTCTTGGAATTTCAAAATAATATTTAAAACAAATCATGATTTACATTTCAAATAATGGAACTATTTCAAACAATGTATAAACTAAATATTCTATATAAAATAGTTTATATAAATTCACAAGGAATTTGTAAAATAGTTTACATACAGTGGAATATATTTAAAATATAAACAATAAGATACATGGTTATCTTACAAGAGGTAAGATAGTTCCAGTTTATGGGATCCTCACACACTCGAAAAGTAGATCATGGAAATATCTTTACATAAATCCTTCAGACATTGGTCAAAGAGGACTCATCACCATCATGTCAGGGATGTGACTAGAGGCATTATATTTTTTTAGAGTTGTAAATATTCAGAAGAGTATTATCCCAGAGAACTCACTAACTAATTAGGCTTTCATGTTATCTAACAACATTCAATAATAGAAAATTTATATAAATACTATTTAAAATAAAATTAACCCATTTCCCATTTCAATATGCCAATTTCCATTTAAAAACCAAAATTGGTTTCCAATCAAATCATTCCTTTATTCAAGATAAAACCAATGAGTTCTTATAAAAATAATTTATTTCATTTTTATTAAATATAATTAGAAATAAATTTCAAAATTGAAATTCCACAATTTATTTTTAACAAATTTTCCATCCAATTTCCACAAATAGGATGCAATTAAATAGAATTGGGGGTTTTACCCAATTTAATGCCAATGTAAATCCAAATCACAATTTAAAGAAAATTAGGTTTTTAAAATAAAATTGAAATAAATTTAATTTAAATCAGGAAATTTAGGGTTAAATTAATTGGAAAATCTTAAACAGAACCACCTACCTTAGGATCATGGGATCATGAATCACAAAGCCCTAAAAGGGAAACTACAAGGAAGAACATCGGTAATGAAGATCATATAATAAAACTTATATTAATGATATAAAAAAATATAAATTAGATCCTCCAACAACATAGAGATATAACAAACCCAGAGGAAAATAGAGGAAGATAATGGGAGAGAAGGAACTGGAAAAGAACTCTTACCAGGAAAGGATCTAATGATGATAACCACACTTTGATTTGATTTAGAGGGACTTTGGAGGAGGAAAAATTTTCCCTTGAGAGCTTAAAATACCTAGGAAAACATTCTAGGTAGATTTATGCCTGAATGGGGGTCTAAATGGGGGTTTTTGAAATTTTTAAATAATTTTTCCATTAATTAAAAGTTTTGTGTACGGTTTCTTTGAGGGGGTCGCAAGGTTTTTAAAACCATGTTCCCAAATAAATGGGTGAATAGTTTCTACTAGCTGGGTGCATTGTTTTTCAAACCATTCACCAACCATAAAAACCCCCACTACTTGGATTTTCACGGTTTTCACTATCATGGTGCATGGTTTGGCAAAATTGTGCACCAAATGTGCGCAGTAGAAGAGCCTTCCAAAATTTTCAAAACTTCACCCGAATAACCCTACATGAGAACCAACAAAGTATGATCAAAATAGTGGTTTAGGAGTTCCTAAAAATCATAATATGATGTTACAACCTCACCAATATAGAAATTTTCCATTCCAAAAAATCCTGTTAAAAAACTTCCACGCCCAAAAGATGAGGCAAATGCACTTTTATTAGTTCCTCCCTCTCCCAAGTATCATGAGTATCAGAACTATGCTATCATAGATCTCAAACCAAAGGTATTTTCCTTCCACAAAGAAAATTGGTTTTAAAATCAACTAGCCTGACTGTATACTTAGTCACAGATAAATCAGGCTTGATATAGAGATTACTCCAGCTCAAAACATGGGATGGATCAGAAAGATACTACTATAGATTAGATACATGAAACATGTTATGTATTGACTTCAATTACAATGGAAGTAATAAATGGTAAGATAATTTAACCACCTGCTCAACTGGAATGAACCATAGACAATCACTACTTGCCTCTATATTGGGACACAACTAGGCCTCATTCCTAATGCATCTCAGAACACTACATACTCAACACCCTCCTCCAGAAATCTAAATATTTGATCACTTGTCAAAATCTTCCACTGCTTCTGAAAATCTTTCTAGTATTTCTCTTTCCACACGAAGGGCTACCCCTTTAGAATCAATGCTATCATAGGTAATGATATCCTATAGAAATAGGGTAGGAATCTCTAGTAATATCATGTTATCCAAGAAATCTCTACACCTCAATCATGATATTTGGTGGCCCCCATGCTAATAATTCCTTGACCGTGGTCGGTTCAACTATCACTCCTTTCACTGAGATAATGTGTCCCAAAAAGTGGACTTTTTGAATCCAGAACTAGCACTTTGAGAGCTTTCTATAATGTTGGTGCTCATAGAGCAAGTCCAGAACTATCCTTAAGTGTCTCATGTGCTCCTCCTCAGACACCGAGTACATAAGGATATCTTCAATGAAGACTACCATGAACCAGTCTAATTAAGGCTAAAAGATCTAGTTTGTAAGTCCCATGAACACTATTGGGGAATTTTTCATGACAAAGGGCATCACCAAGTACTCATAATGATCATAACAACATCTAAAGGCCATCTTTGGTATATCCTCATCTCGTACTCGCAGCTGGTGATAGCATAATCAGAGTTCAACCTTAGAGAACTATCATGCCCTTTTCAACTGATCAAATAGGTCATCTATTCTCATTAGTGGATAATTATTCTTCAAGGTCAACTAGTTAAAGTTTCGATAGTCCACACACAACCTCATTCTTTGTCATCCTATTTGTAAAAAAATACTACAGATACTTAGGGTGAAACTTTAGGTCTCAAGAATCCCTTCTTCTGCAAGTCCTCCAACTTCACCCTCAGCTTACGAAGCTCTACAAGAACCATCTGATATACTGGTGCAGATATTTATGCCTTCCTGGGGTGTAAATCAATGCAGAAGTCTATCTCTTGATGACGAGTTAAACCTATAAAATCTTCAAGAAATACATCCTCATACTCTTCCACCACTATAGGAAACTGGAAACTCATAAAATCTATTGAACCAAGGGTCTATCTATCCAACTGATGAGTAATTGGTTGCACCCTTCTATGAATGAGTCCATCCTGTTTTTCCTGGGTTTCCTTTTCTTCAACAAAGTAAAACCCCATTCCATCACTATGGACACACTGCACCCTTCACCAAAAATAGTAAATATAGGAATGGACTTTAGATAACCAATACATAACAATAATGATGTCATAAGGCCTCAACACTATTAACAATATATTCTTATAGAATCTATCACCTCCAAGATTCAGGTCACACTATCGGTACAAGTGTGTGATCACTGAGTCTTCTCCAGTAGGTGTCTCCAAGCATAAGGGTCAAGTCAATGATTCAACAAAAATCTCTTGGTCTCACACAAGATTTGTGGTGAGAAAGGAATGACTAGAACCTATGTCTATCATTACGGTATATAAAGTAGAAAAGACATAGATCATACATTGAATCATTCCTGGAGCCACTGGGTCATATTCCCTGACCGTATGCAGTTATTCCCTCACATATCCTCCAGCTCCCTCAGCCCGGTGTGGACCACCTGGGGGTGGTGGTGGTAGCAAGTCAAAACAGCAAGTCAAAACATCGACCACCCCTACCAATATCACATCTCCTCTATCATATTTTCCTCCCTATATATCTACCTGATCCTATATTTGTCTCTTCCTAGGTGGTCTATCCACAGTTTCCCTGTTAGCAGTATGGTAGGTCGGACAATCTCAACCGAGATATCCCCTTCCATCTCATGAATAGAAATGCATATCTCTCAGATGACTGGACCCACCCTAAGATCCCTGAACTAAAGATCGTCTATCCTGGTACCTCATCTAGAAATTTCTCCCATGTCCAGGTCCTTGGGATTGACGTCGTCTCCCTGTCGTTGAGGTATATACTACTTATTTCCCACTGATGACTGTCGTTAGTTGTATTTGCTCATCCATGAATCTTTTAACCACCAAATCCAAATCAAGTACCCCAAAATAATTAGGAATTCATAGAGGGTTAAAAATAGTTTGGATGTCTCCACACATACCACTATTAAAGGTCCAAGCCCTAAAGTAATAATATCAAACCGTATCCATTGAGTACCTAGAAAGGTTGGTAAACCTCAATGAATAATCACCTACTGTCATGCTTCCCTGTTGGAGCTATAGAAGCTTCTAAATACACACATCCCTTAGAATAACTAGTGAAAACCCATATATGAAGAGTCACTTGAACTTTTTCTATGAAATATTCACCTCGTCGTGAGTTTGGATAGCCAAACTCCACCATCGTTCTACTGAGCCATGTAGTTTTCTCACCACTAGGACCACCATCTAATTTTTTAGTGTCCTAACTAGATAGAAAACTCAAGTCACTACCCCAATCCAGTCCTCAACCACCTGTGGTTTGGGATCACCACAAAACTTGATGGGTCTTTGTCATTGAAACTCGTGAATTGTGATCAACCTAAAATCCCCATCAGCTGGTACTATGGATACCACATGCTACTCTACAGGTGGAGGTAGGGCTGGTGCACCACCTGGAGGTAACATCTAGGGAACTGGTCCATGTATTAATGTCTCTTCACTGAGGGGACCATCCTCATGATCAATCTATTAAATCATATATGGTATATGTTGTGGAGGCATCTTGTAACAAACAAGATGTACCACGGTCAATGAGTATATATGGATAGAAGACTTAATAAGGACATGGAAACTACAACCCATTCTAATATGATACATGTACCATTATTTTCCTTACAACTTGTGTTCTCATTTACTGAGTTGAAAAGAAGGTTATTAGAGTCCTAATGTATGGATATGTAGGCCAATATACCAACATTGGAGTCCATATCCTTAAATCTGAACTCACAACACTTAACATTGTTTCCCCAAACTGATCTCATAGACTTCTGGTCCTAAAGTAGAACTAACTGCTCTGATACCACTCTATCATGACTAGTCCCAGTGGGGCCCATGTCATGGCTCCACAATACCACCTCCAATAGGTCAAGGGATAGTGACTAGCACCGAGTAGGAATATCACTAACATGGGAGGCATTGCATATGTACTTATATGCACGCGCACATATCCAATCCCACAAAATTCTAAAATGTAAAAAACCTTTAAGTAAAAAATTCATGGATACCACTATATCCAACACCCAAAGTTTGATAAAAGAATAGTAAAGTAAAACGGTCCAAATAAAATCCCACCACAAGAGTCTATAGCTAAAATTCCAACTTATAAGAAAAATGTACTAGGACTGGTATCACAAATCACCATCTAGTATTGTTCCGCATAAGACTCCATCAAAAGGTCGATTATTTTCACAAGACATGACACATGCAGGAAAATAATATGCATGGGTGAGTATAATAATACTCGGTATAAAACTCCGAAAAAAAAAAGGCAGTAATATAGAGGAAAGATAAAATAATTTCTACATAGGTATATTTATACAATACATATAACAAGAATATCCATATATACTCAACCAAGACACATAGTCTAGTGGTAAGTCATAACCATTATATACCGGCACTAGGAACTCGTCTCAAAGATTCCATAAAGCACTCATCCAATAGAACACACTTCAGAGTCTGGTAGAACTAATGAAATTCATCTAAGAGGTACTTCTCATTGGGTCTCACCATGAAAAAGATATGTTGATATATCTGAAGAGAGATATGATACAAAAAATGAGGATCACATCCAAGGTCATGGTGTGATACCAACAACTCAATCTGGATTAACCTTCTAAGTATAGGATCGATTTCCGTGTAGGTTTGGTCACGATGATACTATGAACTCCACCTATGGCTTGAATAATGACTAGAGGATCCTTCTCCGAGCCTCCTAAGGGATTCCAACAACTCTATCCAGAAATTCCTACTGAAGGGATTGTATTCCTATGAGTAAGAAATGATTTTTATATACCTTTAGGGAAATAAGTAAGGGGATGAAATCTAAAAAAACTTATCCATAACACATATGACATGTGGCTCAATCCATGTAAAAAGGGGTACACGACATGTAGTAGGGTCACACATTATGTCCCTTGACCCTAGGTACTTCCTGTGTATAATGGATCATGTCGTTCAAACCATGTCGTGTAGAATATAGGTACATAATGTGTAGAAGGAATTACATGTCGTGTCCTTGCATCCAAGGTCCACCCGTGTACTTCGGATGTGTGCCAGTACACGATGTCATCCCATGTGTCTTTTCCCATGTAATAGTACATGGGTTAGTCCATGTAACTGGTCTAGGATAAGCTGTGGGGGGGGTGCACACCAAGTAGGCAACCTGTGTACTCCACCCTGTGTCTGTGAACATCCCATGTAGATGCTGAGTCATCCAACTTGGGTACACATTCCAGATAGTCGAGACTGCATTCCATGTGTATCAAGTTTTCCAAAAAATCAATATTCTCCCCCCCCCCCTCATGCCTTCGATCACCCATATTTCATTCTGGTGATCTATTCACCTCAAAAATCTAGATCAAAGATCGTCTGGTCACTCAAACACCAAATCATGGGATTTGGGCCTTCAATTGGATCACAAAATGAAATCATAGTAATTCTTTGTTATTTCCAAAGAACATGGATTCATCACCCAGTATCATTTGATCTACCACCGCACCCACTGTTTCACCTCCGTCAATCGTCCTGATTTCGAATCTATAGTTTCGGATCATTGCATAAAGTGTAACACCCTGAGATTTTATGAAAAATATTCTTTCTAATTTCATTGATGTCTTGTGTTGTACACTACACCAAATGGAGCTTGCACTACACGCATCCTTGACTTGGCTTGCATTACACGCAATCGTGACCTTCCACGATAGCGTGTGTTGTACGCAATACCGAGTTTCACTAAAAACGATATGTCATTAAAATATTATATAAACTAGTCGTTATGAATAGTAATACCCACTTTTTGAAATTTTATTTTTCAAAATGGACTTCATTTTTTGACTCGGAATATCGAAATTAGCATAGGGTGAATTTTTTGAATTTTTCTGAAAACTTTCAATTTTTGATGAATAGTGAAAACACTAGGTTACTATTTAAAAACCGACATTTTATATAAATAATTAATTATTTAATTTAATTTATTTTAGGCCAAAATTGATACATAATACCTATATAAGTTCAATGTAATTCATTGGATTCATTTTATAATAATTTTAGACATAAAAATTGTATTGAACTTTTCACCGTCTTTTACCCACCTCCTAGGAGAGTTTAAAAATTTACATAAATCTTAATTTTACCGCTTCTGTGAGTGGAATTTCGAAAATCCGAGAGACACGGTTAATATCAAGTAGTAAAATTTGGTTCAATAAGATAAAAATAATTTTTGTTGAATAGTAACTTTTTACTTTTATTTACCACGGTTAAAAGTAAATAGGGCAATTATGGGTAAAAATGATATTATTATTACCCTAAAACTTGCCCAAATTATATTGGATAAGTGTAATTCGACCAAAAACAACCTTAAGAATAAAATATTACACTTTAGGTTCACTTGGATTAGATTAGGACATTTATTATTATTTTATTTAAAGAAGAATTAAAATAGTTAAAATAAAATTTTAATAACTAAAACATTTTTAATATATGGTTATACATAAGATAAATTCGACAATAAATATTAATTATAAAGATAAACATATTTCCTACATAATTCTATTTTATTTATAATTTTTATAAATTAAATAATTTAATTTATTTATGACACAATGATGATGCAGTAATTACCTTATTAATGAAATATTAACATAATTGATGTTTTAAATACCAAAATAAATGTAATTTTAGACTTTTCATGAATTAAAATAATTTAATAGGTTAATATGACATGTTAGTATTTATTTAATTAACTTTTTTTGAACTAATCATGGTTTTATGATTTTCACAAAAATCAAGTACCAAATAGTGTCAAAATTGACATAAAATAGTTTTTAAAACAAATATTATATTATTAATTGTTATTTTATTCCTAAAAATATATGTTTCGGCCAAATGACTTATATAAGGATATATATATTAATAATGAACCACTTGGGGTTCTTTTGTCTTTTTATAATAAGTTTATTAACCATATAGTGTAAGAAAACAAAAAGACACGGTAAAAGTTAAATTATTTAACTTGAAGTTAAATCTAAATGATAAGGATAAAATAGTAACCTAAACTTGTCTAAAAACTGTTAGTTGAGAGTATTTCGACTCATCCACAAATTAGATTCTAAATAAATCAATTTGGAGCTATTAAAACCCGAATATGAGTTTATTATAAAATAATATTTTTACTTTTTCTAAGGTGCCTCTCTCCTCCCTTATAAAAAGGGAACCCCTTCCCTCTTCTCTTCACACCCTTTTAATACTTGAATCTCGGCCAACACCTACCAATTACTCTTATAAACCTCTCTAGTTACATCATAGAGGTTCTGGAATTCTCAAAAGACCAACTCTAGTTCCATAAGAAGAAGTTTAAAGGAGGTGTGTCAAGGAAGAGAAGAGGTAATCTCTTCTACAGACTCTTTCAAGTTTCTTTCTTCTTCTACTTCATATTCTTTTGTTGTTTCATTATAAAGTAATAACATAAATATTACTTATATACTGATATGTTATTATAAATATGAAACAACCCCATTTCACCTTCTATCCATCCTACAGAAAATGAAGTCACCGTGCGTGCGTACGTACGGAATACCGTCTCCACGCCGTGGTTTAATCTGTTTTCCACCACCACCTTACTTGGATGGGTATAATGGTGTAAATAAATAAATATATATTATTATTTTAAATTTATATTGATTATTAAATATTATACATACACTTAAATACAATTCCATGATCATGGGAATGATATCATCGCTCGTGCGTACGTACGGACTAGCGTCTCCACGAACGTGATGAGATTCATTTTCCATGATTAACCATTCAAGTATGATTATAAAGTATATATAATACATAATAATGAAATATATTACATAATAATTATACTGTATTTATGTACATATATGTTTCATTTACTTAATTCCATTTAATTCAATAAGGAAACGAAAACAGCACTCATGCGTACGCACGACCTACCGTCTCCATGAATGGTGTATTTCATTCCATTTGTTGATCTATCTTATATATTTATATACTGAATATATATTATATATAAATCAGGTTTTACATTCTTTAATTAATTAAATCAGTATATAAGTAATAATATCAAGAACAACATGTCGAAACACGTACGATAAATGAAACGATTTTACCCAAAACGCTACTTTAACATGGAATTTACAAAAGAACGGCTCATATAAAGTCATAAGTTACCCATATATGATATCATAACAATGAATATGATTTTGTAATAAGTCAATGACATTATTTAAATCATTATACAAGAAGTTTGGATACGTACGAAGCATATCGGACCTAAGGTAAGAGATAATTATTCCAATCTCATTCTTATCCAAGATTGTTTATTCGTTAGTATTTACTGTGTTTGTTGTTATTATCCATGTCCATGTTTTATAAAAATGATTTCATGTATTTTTAAAGTCCTTTTTACCCATTTTTTTTACTTTTACCACATCGTATGGAAGGAATCTTTCTTTTGTTTACCATACGAGGTACTTTTTGACTTTTTCGACAAAAGTACGAGGAGAATGTTTTTTTTAACATATACGGCATGAACGGATTTTTACAGTTTCATAACGCCTTATTTTCATGATGTTTACTCTACAATATTTCATGGTTATTTTTAATAAAAAAAAATTTCTTTTAAAATTGCATGGAATTTTTTGAAAACAAAATGATTTTGAAGAAGAAAGGATATTTTCCTCAAGAATTCATTTCAATTGTTTTATCAAAACCATTTTCCATATAAGATGACATTATTTCATATGTGTATGTTTCAAGTATAATTTCTCTATGATTTACATGGTTTCACTTTTCTTAGGATGAAATATCCATTTGTTTTATTTGGATTATTTGATGATGGGATGATGTTTATGAAACCCATTTTATTCTTTGGGTTATCATAAATGTTTCAAGTTTATTTTATGGCACAAGTAAGAATTATTTCATTATGAGATGGGTGGGACCTATATATCCCTCCAATGTATTGGGTAAATATTTATATCTCATCAGATAGACATGGTTGGAATGGTAATTTAATCCGGTTTAGTGATACAGGACTGGAACGAGGAGTGAACTCAATTCAGAAAGGGACTTTGTCCACTAAGATGGTATTGGCAGCAATGCCTTGACTACTATGGAAATCATATCAAGTGATTAATGATTTTACACAATTAAATGTTTTATTCCCATTCTATTTTATCATGATTGATGTTCCTTTATGATATATTCCTTACGTACTTCCAAGATTTATGTCTTTGCTCAAGATTTTGATGTTTAGATTTTTTGTTCAAATTTTTGCATTCAAATGTTTATGGATTGTTTTATGTTCTATATGATTACCCTTAATGAGAATTTGAGCTCACCCTTTTTATGTTTTATTTTCCCCAGGATATAAATAAAGGTTTTAGGTAAGAAAAAAAAAGGGGAAGATCTTTATGGGAGATATTGAAGATCTTTCACCACGATTAGAAGATTTTGTTCCGATTTTCCAAAGACACAAAACTATTACGGTCCTTTGGTGTCTATTTTTGTTATGTATTAAGTATTCTGAAAAATTAATGTAATTTTCATGTACATCAAGCTTTGGGTCTCTACAATTGGTAAAAGAGGAAAGGTTTAGTTAACCTTTGGAAACGAGGATACAAAAACTTTAGTGAGATCCCTAGAGATATTTATAAGGTGTGTCTAGGGATGTCCCTAAGGTTAAGTATAAGTATAGGTTATAGTCTTAGAATTATGGTAATTATATTAGAATTAAACCTAAGATGTTAGATATTGAAGGTAATCCCCCTTTATTATGTTGTTTTCCCTAGCATGATTTTTGCCTCTCACACTATTCTTTTTGTGTTTTAGACGATGGATGGAACCCGAAGGAACCGTGTTGATCAATGTAATGGATGATACAATGATTTTCCTCCTGAAAAAAACAAATTTATGGGAGATGGAGTGAAAAATATTATTGCTATACTTACAGAAGCTATGAATCATTCTGGACTTCCTATTGAGCAGAGAAGGGAACAATATTCTATTGAGTCCTTCATGAGGCAATGTCCACCTTCTTTTAGTGGGTCTTCTGATCTACTTGTTGCTGAACAATGGATCAATACCATTGAAAAGATATTTTTCATACTTCATTGTTTGAAACATGAAAAATTCATTCTGGCTATTTACCATTTAGAAGGTGAAGAAGATCAATGGTAGACTCTAATTAAGAATATGAGGCCCCGAGATGAAATTGAATTCATGGAATGGGTTGAGTTCAAGAACTTATTTTTCAATAAGTACTTCCCTCGTATTCTTCGAAAAAAGATGGAAAAGGATTTCCTCAATCTTAAGAAAAAGGATGATGAATCTGTTGGTATATACGAAGTGAATTTTACAAGGCTTGTAAGGTATGCATTTGTCTTTGTCATCAAACCTGAAAGTAAAGTTGATCGATTCTTTAGTGGCTTAAAACCAAGTCTTCGAAGGACATTAGCTATAAGAGACTTCAGTAGCTATGAAGAAATTGTGTGTTGTGCTATCAAGGTAAAAATGGAAGTTGGTGTTACATATCCATCTCATGGTTTTGACAAGAAACAAAATATGGAGTTCAAGGATAAATCTTAGAATAATGGTGAAAAGAATATAAATGTTTCTTTATGCTCAATGTGTGGAAAGAAACATGGTGGAGATTTTCTTAAAGGGACTAGAAAATGTTTTAAGTGTGGAAAATAAGGTCATCGAACAGCTGAGTGTCGAAGTAATGGAAAAAGGGTTGCTAATGATGTGAATAAAGAAAAGACTATAGAAAACACACCACCAACACTTCAATGCTTCAAGTGCAAGGAAATGGGGCATTATGCTAATCAATGCCCTAATCCAAGGGTTAATAATGATCAACATGAGCAACCACTTAAGTCAAAGGATAAAGGGAAGTCACATGCAATCACTATTAGCAATGTTGAGTATGACAATGATGTGGTGGAATGATTATGTGTTTATGTAAAGGGATTCCAAAATAATGTTGTGGAATCTCATTTATAGTATTGTGGAACATTGGAATATCTATGTAATGGTTTATTGTGGTTTTTGATAATTATACAGTACCGGTAACCATGAAAAGTGATTCAAATATTTTGGAAAGCAGATGATATTCACATAAAGAAGGGATAAGGAGATAATGAAATGTTTGATAGTATTAATGAGATCATGACTAATATAAGGAAAAAGTGATATCATGGTTTGAGTATATATAATTTTTGGGATTTTGGTATATGGAAAGAGTTTCCTTTTAACATCATTCATGTTTTCACTATGGTTCAAGAGAATACATGATTAAGGTATTCACATGTTTGGAATGTGACCAAAAAGATACATCGTATGATATATGGGGGATAAGTGATGGTATTCACATGCTCGGTAGATAACATTTCTAGTAATTGTTTTCTTTATACTATGAGCTTGGACAGAATTATTTTGGATCAAACTAAATATTGGAATGAATTAAGTTAGACATAAGATAGTTTTTTTTTCTATTTTATTACAGGAATGTTATTATAATGTAGTTTTAGAAAAAGGGACAACCTGCAGGACGGGAGACAACCCGTCGTGTCGGACAAGGTTGTGGGAATCGAACCCACAACTGAAGTGGGACAGGCCTTTATCACCTACCACTGGCCTACAGGAAGTCCCTGGTTAGTAGAAACTAGTTTTATTATATTAAGTAGTATGATAGATGAATTATAAGTCCATTTTTGGAATCATATACGATTAACCTCGCCATAGATGGACTTATGTATAGTTGATAACTTTTGTTAACCTTTTGTTTGAGACATATGGAATGACCCATCATTCTATCACATGATCTGCTAACACCTCACGAATGAAAAATTCAACTTCATTTCTTTAATATATGAAGTGGAAATTGTTCAATCCACGAACAACGGTGAGATTATACCGAAATAAAGTATGTATTTCTTCTAATTCAAATTCTTCAACTTTAGGGAAATGATCTTGAAAACCAAAAATGTTGTCCTAGTGCCCTTATATCCGATGAATCAGATGGTACCTTATATCATCACAAATTTATGGCTTTGTGATTGTTGTATTTTTCAAATCCATGTTCTCTACCACTCTCCATCAGAACATGATGGTTAGATTTCTCTTCCATATCCATATTTTCACCTATGTTCTCCTATGTAGAAACCTAGTGATTAATTAATTTGGGTAACCATTAAGTTCCATACTTTAGTTATTAAAGATAATTTTTTGTATTCCTTTTTACGATGTGGGTTTCTATTAAAGAAACTTTTGAGTAGTAAACCATTTATAACACTGACGAATTTCGAGGGCGAAATTCATTTTAAGGGGGGTAGAATGTAACACCCTGAGATTTTATGAAAAATATTCTTTTTAATTTCATTGATGTCTTGTGTTGTACGCAACAACAAAATTAGCTTGCACTACATGCATCCCTGACTTGGCTTTCATTACACGTAATCGCAACCTTCCATGATAGCACGTGTTGTACGCAATACCGAGTTTCACTAAACAACGATATGTCATTAAAATATTATATAAACTAGCCGTTATGAATAGTAATACCCACTTTTTGAAATTTTATTTTTCAAAATGGACTTCATTTTTGGATTCGGAATATCGAAATTATCCTAGGGTGAATTTATGGTATTTTTCTGAAAAATTTAAATTTATGATGAATAGTGAAAACACTTGGTTACTATTTAAAAACCGACTTTTTATATAAATAATTATTTATTTTATTTAAATTTATTTTAAGTCAAAATTGATACATAATACCTATATAAGTTCAATGTAATTCATTGGAGTCATTTTATAATAATTTTAGACATATGAAAATTGTATTGAACTTTTCACCGTCTTTTACCCACCTCCTAGGAGAGTTTGAAAATTTACATAAAACTTAATATTACACCTTCTGTGAGTGGAATTTTGAAAATCCGAGATACATGGTTAATATCAAGTAGTAAAATGTGGTTCAATAAGATAAAAATAATTTTTGGTGAATAGTAACTTTTTACTTTTATTTACCACGGTTAAAAGTAAATAGGGTAATTAAGGGTAAAAATGATATTATTATTACCCTAACACATGGAAAAATTCTATTAGATTAGTGTAATTCGACCAAAAACAATCTTAGGAATAAAATATTACCCTTTAGGTTCACTTGGATTAGATTAGGACATTTATTATTATTTTATTTAAAAAAGAATTAAAATATTTAAAATAAAAATTTAATAACTAAAACATTTTTAATATAGGGTTATACATAAGATAAATTAGACTATAAATATTAATTATAAATATAAAAATATTTCCTACATAATGGTATTTTATTTATAATTTTTAGATATTAAATAATTTAATTTATTTATGACCCAATGATGATGCAGTAATTACCTTATTAATGAAATATTAACATAATTGATGTTATAAATACCCAAATAAATGTAATTATAGACTTTTTATGAATTCCACTGATTTTATAGGATAATATGACATGTTAGTATTGATTTAATTAACTTTTTTCAAACTAATAATGCTTTTATGATTTTCAAAAAAATCAAGTACCAAATAGTGTCAAAATTGACCTAAAATAGTTTTTAAAACAAATATTATATTATTAATTGTTATTTTATTCCTAAAAATCTAAGGTTCGACCAAATTACTTAGATAAGGATATATATATTAATAATGAACCTCTTTGGGTTCGTTTGTCTTGTTATAGTAATTTTATTAACCATATAGTGTAAGAAAACAAAAAGACACGCTAAAAGTTAAATTATTTAATATAGAGTTAAATCTAAATGATAAGGATAAAATAGTTACCTAAAATTGTCTAAAACCTATTGGTTGATAGGATTTAGACCCATACCCACCTTTTCTTATAAATAAATCAATTTTTATCTTTTAAAAACCGAATATGACTTTATTATAAAATAATATTTTAAGTTTTCCTAAGGTGCCCCTCTCCTCCCTTATAAAAACGGCACCCCTTCCCTCTTCTCTTCACACCCTTTTGAGGCTTGAAGCTCGTCAAAACCCTGCCAATTCCTATTATCCACCTCTCTAGTTACATCATATAGGTTCTGGTATTCTCAAAATACCAACTCTAGTTCCCTAAGAAGAAGTTTAAAGGAGGTGC
This sequence comes from Viscum album, assembly GCA_963277665.1. Classification (NCBI taxonomy): domain Eukaryota; kingdom Viridiplantae; phylum Streptophyta; class Magnoliopsida; order Santalales; family Viscaceae; genus Viscum; species Viscum album. The sequence continues at coordinate 309,934,577 of OY728166.1, forward strand.
GTCGAGGAAGAGAAGAGGTAATCTCTTCTACCGACTCTTTCAAGTTTATTTCTTCTTCTACTTCCTCATATTTAGTTGTTTCATTATAAATTAATAACATAAGTATTAATTATATACTTATATGTTATTAAAAATATGAAACAACACCATTTCACCTTCTATCCATCCTACAGAAAAAGAAATCACTGTGCGTGCGTACGTACAGAATACCGTCTCCACGTCATGGTGTAATCAATTTTCCACCACTACCTTACTTGGATGGGTATAATGGTGTAAATAAATAACTATATATTCTTATTTAAAATTTATATTGATTATAAAATATTATACATACACTTCAATACAATTTTACGATCATGGTAATGAAATCATCGCTCCTGCATACGTACGGACTACCGTCTCCACGAACGCGATGAGATTTATTTTCCATGATTAACCACTCATGTATGATTATAAATTATATATAATAAATAATCATGAATGATATTAAATAATAATTATACTGGATTTATGTACATATATGTTTCATTTACTTAATTCCATTTAATTCAATAAGGAAACGAAAACAGCGTTCATGCGTACGCACGGCCTACTGTCTCCATGAACGGTGTATTTCATTCCATTTATCGATATGTCATATATATTTATATACTGAATATATATTATATATAAATCATGTTTTAAATTCTGGAATTAATTAGATCAGGATATAAGTAATAATATCAATAACAACATGTCGAAACACGTACGATAAATGAAACGATTTTACCCAAAACGCTGCTTTAACAAGGAATTTACAAAAGAACGGGTAATATAAAGTAATCACTGAACCATATATGATATAATAACAATGAATATGATTCTGTAATAAGTAAATGACATTATTTAAATCATTATACAGGAGTTTCGGATACGTACGAAGCATATCGGACCTAAGGTAAGGGATAATTATTCCAATCTAATTCTTATCTGAGATTGTTTATTCGTAAGTATTTACTGGGGTTGTTGTTATTATCCATGTCCATGTTTTATAAAAATGTTTTCATGTATTTTTAAAGTTCTTTTTACCCATTTTTTTTACTTTCACCACATCATATGGAAGGAATATTTCTATTGTTTACCATACAAGGTACTTTTTGACTTTTCCGACAAAAGTACGAGGAGAATGTTTTCTTTAACTTATACGGCATGAACATATTTTTACGGTTTCATAACGCCTTATTTTCATGAAGTTTACTCTACAATATTTCATGGTTATTTTCAATAAAATCCTTTTCTTTTAAAATTGCATGGAATTTTTTGAAAAGAAAATGATTTTGAAGAAGAAATGATATTTTCCTCAAGAATTCATTTCAATTGTTTTATCAAAACCATTTTCCATCTAAGATGACATTATTTAATATGTGTATGTTTCAAGTATAATGTCTCTATGATTTACATGGTTTCAATTTTCTTATGATGAAATATCCATTTGTTTTATATGGATTATGTGATGATGGGATGATGTTTATGAAACCCATTTTATTCTTTGGATTATGATGAATGTTTCAAGTTTATTTTGTGGAAAAAGTAAGAATGATTTCATTATGAGATGGGTGGGACCTATATCTCCCTCCAATGCATTGGGTAATGATTTATATCTTATGAGATAGACATGGCTGGAATGGTAAGTTAATCTGGTTCAATGATACCGGACTGGAACGAGGAGTGAACTCGATTCAGAAATGGACTTTGTCCACTAAAATGGTCTTGGCAGAAATTACTTGGCTACTATGGAAATCATATCAAGTGCTTAATGGTTTTCCACAATTACATGTTTTATTCCCATTCTATTTTATCATGATTGATGTTCCTTTATGATATATTCCTTACGTACTTTCAAGATTTATGTCTTTGCTCAAGATTTTGATGTTTAGATTTTATGTTCAAGTTTTTGCATTCAAATGTTTATGGATTATTTTATGTTCTCTATGCTTACCCTTACTGAGCATTTGAGCTCACCCTTTTTATGTTTTCTTTTCCCCAGGATAAAAATAAAGGTTTTAGGTAAGAAAAAAAAGGCGAAGATCTTTATGGGAGATATTGAAGATCTTTCACCACGATTAGAAGATTTTGTTCCGAGTTTCCAAAGACACTAAACTATTACGGTCCTTTGGTGTCTGTTTTTGTTATGTATTAAGTATTCCGAAAAAGTAATGTAATGTCCATGTATGTCAAGATATGGGTCTCTACATAAAGAATCGAAGGTATACTGATCAATTTATCACAAAGGTTTTAAAGTTATAAAATAATGATGAATGTGGAAAGAAGAACCCAAGAATCAAAGGAGAAAATCACAACAAATCAAGAGGGAGTAACCTCGATTGATGTTCATGTAAATCTTAGTTCTTTGTAGTTAGATTGGTAAATGAATCCAAAACATTATCAAGAATCAAATCCTAATAAATCCCAAAAATAACCCATCCCAAAAATCAATTTCCAATATCTTTCAAGATCAGCATTCATCAATCTCGAATTCAAAGTTTCATCATCACCTGCTCGAGAGAATTCTCTAGATCTCTCTCTTCAAGGTCTTTACAGGATTTTGGGGTTATGAGACTAACCATAAATCTCTAAAAAAGGTTTTATTTAAAAATAAACCTATCATTGTATCACTATATTGAAGAAATAAAATAAATTTTCTTAAATTTATTTTATTCATTTAAGAGCCCATGATGACTTTCCAAAATGACATGCGCCGAACAATGTTAGGTCATGCCTAGGGTAAAGGCATCATTTTGAACTCAATGGTGAACTCAAATTTTTGATCTAGAAAACCTTTTAGAAGTTCTTCCATTTTTTATTAAAACCATGTGCATGTGCTATTTAATATTTTAATATTTTTTAAACATTTTTTCCTGGCACACCGGGCCTCAGAATTGTATGTTTTCTCATCACCTATTCTCAGAATCAATACATGTAATATTTAAAAATATTAAATGGAAAATATGATTCATTATAATTTATTAACAAAAATTTTCTTGATTAAAATTTAATTAATTTGAATTGGTTTGTTAAAACCCCAATTCCATTGAATTAGGAGTTTGAATTGGATTTGGTGTGAAATTAGGAAAACCCCCTAATTCCATTAAATTGGGGTGTGATTTTTATTTGGTGGAAAATAGTGGAAATTTAAATTATGGAATTTAAATTGTGAAATTGAATTATGAATTTTTTTTTTTGAAATTTATTTCAAATATTTATTTAAGGAAAATGGATTAAATTGTTTTGATGGAAACCCATTGGTTTTATCCTGGAAAAAGGCGTGATTTAATTAAAAAATCATTTTAGTTTTTAAATAGAAATTAGCATATTGAAATAAAAAAATGAGTTTCATTTTATTTTAAATAGTTTTTTGATAAAATTCCCATTATTGAATGTTTTTAGAGCACATTAAATCCTAGGTAGTTAGTGAGTTATTTAGGACATCACTCTTTTGACACTTTACAACTCGAAAAAAACATAGTGAAGTAAGTCACATCCTTGACAGAGTGATGATGAGTCCACTTTGACCAATGTTTGAGGGACATGTGTGCACATAATGTTGTGATCACCTATTTGAGTGTGTGATGATCCCATAAACTTGAACTATCTTACCTCTTGGTAGATGACCATATTGATCGATTGTGATTATTTTATATATATTCAATTTCTTGTAAAGTGTTTTACACATTCCATATGAATTTATATAAATTTTTTATATAAAATGTTTATTAAGACATTTTTTGAAATGTAAATAATGATTTTTTTTACATGTGCTCTTGGAAATTCCATGAATGTTTATTTAATATTGAAAGATTTGTCTGGTTGATTGTGTTAGAATATTATTATAAAGTCCTTGGTGAGATACTACTGGTATTTTAGTTCACACCCTACCCATACCTTTGGGTTTTTTAGCTTATCTCATTCTAGATTTGAGAAAGTGGAAATTACCACTTGGAGGTGGTATTTGATGTTGATATTTTGGCTTGGAGAGTTGTCTATGATGGTACATGGGTAGTTTTTTTCCTATTTCTGGTACTTTGATGATTTAATTTGGGTTTTTTAAACTATTTTGACTTCTAGTATAGTTATCCCTATGCATTTTTCTTGTATTCATACTAACTTATATCTCTTAATTCTATAGTTTTTGTGGAAAATTTGTTCCCACTTTCATATTGTTTGACTCTAGGTGCATGTCTCCAACTCGTGGGATCAGGAATGCCCTTTGGGATATGTTGGTTCGAGATAGGTTATTAGAGTACCAAGTTATTTGGGATGGCTCATGACACATAGGGTGCTTCACATGATCAATACTAATATGTCAATGGGATGTTTCATGACAATTATGACATGTCTAAGGTACTTTACATGATCAAAGAACACATGTCTAAGGCCTTTACTATGATCAAGGTCGACATGATGGAGGGATGACACATTATCTGACTAACATGTATGGAGAACTATCATGTGACTTGGATGACATTTCTAGAGGACTACCACATGATTCATGTGACTTGTCTAGGGAGGATTTGAATGATCAACACAGACACATGAAAAGATGTTTTTTGATCAGGGTTGATATGTATAGGGGACTTCATGTGCCTTGGATGATATGTTTGGAGGACTTCACATGACTTGGATGATATGTTTGTAGGACTTATCATGGTTTGGATAATATATCTAGAGGAATTAATATTACTTGGATGATATACCTAGAGGGATTCATGTGTTTTGGATTACATGTCTTGAGGGATTTTCATGACTAATGAATAGGTCACAAGAATTTTATGATCTCAGTTAATGAAAATTAGGGTATCCATATTTATCACATTAATTCCCCAATGTTCATTAGGCGTTATACAACTTATATGTCATGTGAAAAAATTCAATGCATGTAAACTCCTTCACATAATATTACTAGTGCACCGGAATTTCTTCACATGATCAATATATTTACCATGAAAATCATATATACATTTTGTGTAATCACTTAAGTCATTCCCTAGGTTTACCTGGTGGAAGACCCTTGTGATTGTGGTTTTCCACTCTGAGAAGTCCACTCTCACATATTATCTCCCATGTGTGTGTGCTTTTTGTGTGGAGGGGAAGGAATTTATAGGCCTTTCCACCCTAGATCTACACCATTTTCTATGACATTTATATCATAGATATGGGATTGAATCAGTGTATGATCACATGTTTCATGTGAACCTTCCATAGCTCATCCATGGCATTATCTTTTTGTCACGTAATAAATAGATACCATGATATCACTCCATCATTTTCAAATTTATTGGACCCATTGATTGTCAAATGGATTTTTCATAATCAAATTGACATGTCAAAGGGTATTTACAATATTAGTATGACATGTTAGGGATCCCTCGTGAGATCAGGATGCATGTCAAAGAGGATTTCATGTGATCAAGAGAGAATTTTTTGGGGGCCTTCACAAGATCAATTTTGCTCATTAGAGGGCCTTTTCATGAAAAAATAGTGTAACTCTCCATCAAATAAGGGTGCCACATTTTTTATATATTTTTTTAATCCTATAATACTCTCCTATATATTTTCTATCAGGGAATAACATGATCACATGAACATGTCTGAGATCCTTCGCATGATGGAGGTGACATGTCCAGCAACCTTCATGTGGTGAGGCTGAAATTTCAGCTAGGATTTTACATGATCAATAAAAAAATCATGAGTAAAACATCCAACCTTTGCATGAAAAAATCATAACTTCCTTTCATTTGAGGATTCTACCTTTTCCATCCTTTTAGTTTCTATTTTCCAAGACCTTAAATTTTTTTCCATTGGTTTTCCATCAGGGCATGACATGATCAATAATGGATCTCAAGATAGTGTGAGATAATTGTCATATATGGTATCCCCACTTTTATGTGGATCCAAAGGTTCATCACATGATCGAATAGATTCATATGAGGGACTTTTCATGATGAAGGTTTCATACACAAATTCTTTCACATGGAATTAATGACATACCTCTAGGGATATAACGTGATCATTAAACTAATCACGTGATCTACATAAACCATTAATTTGAAAATAAATGTAATGTCCATCACATGATTCTTCCACCTTTTAAAACTTTTATTTTATAATGGTATTTGGGTCATTTTTAGGTGTCTTTCAGTTGAAATGTCACATGATTGGAGGAACGCGTCTTATGGAGGTTCGTGTAATTAGCAAGACTTATCAGAATGTTTTTACACAATGAAGTGGGTTTCATGATGGGGTTTTTTATGATTATAAGGGTCCATTAAAGGGGATTATCATGATCATTATCAGATCATTCAGAATTCATAATTTATCCATGTGACGTCCTGAGGTCATGTGACCATGTTTCTTCTTGGGGGTCATGTGATTCATGTGATCTAACTACCTAATCTTTATCTAGCCATATTACGCCTTCCTTTATTTTGGGGATAAAATAAAACCTATTCCTCAAATATTTCTTTGATCCAAAAATTTTAGATGTTCATTTGGTGGGCATCAATAAATTCCCCTAATTAGAATCAAGGTATAAAGGGATAAGGACTCGATTTTGAGGAAATTAAATGCCCACCTGAGTCTTTTGGGATTCCGCTGGACAGTGTTCTGAGTGGCTCTTGGACTTCCAATTTACCTTTTGTATTCCATAAGGCGCCCAATAAATAAAGGAGTGAGGGACCATGTGTTTCACTAGAGTCTTATACCTTTAATTTACTTTTGATCTCCTCTCTCACATGACTACTTTGTAAGAATGCTTCGCATAACACTGTCACAGGAACCATTTGAGAGGTCCAATCACATGATCTCTTTTTGTGTTCAAGTTTTCTCAGCCCTTATTCAAACAGTATATGAACCAATTCATGGTAAATCAGTTGAACCCTAACTCATGTTCTTAGCTTCATGGTTATCCCACAGTCTTTACAAGAACTTCCAACTTTGTTGCATGGTCTCTCGACTGTTACGAAATTTTCATGACCATCTCATGGTCACGTGATTGCAAGTCTTATAATTTTTCAAGAAATCATGAGATTCTTCATGGTTTATGTGATTTTTGAGACCTATAATAGTTCATGTGACCAGAAAAACTTATGTGATTCATGTGATGTTGTCAAATATAAGCGATTATTTTATTCTTTTTGACAAGGTTATTTTCCCTTCTAACATATGCTCCATAATATTGTGAAGATGACTTCAATAAAGGAGATCTTAGAAGTAGTAGATCATCAAAATGATATGATTTCAAACATTCCACCAACCAATTAATGGTTTAATAGTCATCTCAGGTGCAGTTGTCGAAACTCATGGGGAAGAACCTCTTGGATTATTCGTATTTAAACTCATTGCCTCTATATGGTTTTGGAATCAAAAACAACATTCCCATTATAGAACACTCGTCAAAGATCCTACCTTCTTCCTAGATTTTAAAGATTCGTAATAACTTCATAGAAAATATATATCTTGTAGGAAACCTCATTTCTGAGGAAAATAATCTAATGGTTACATATTAAAGTTCATTCCAACAGACTTTAAGGAGGTTTTTCATGAATATAATCCTGAAATTTATATGTATCGATTGATAATTCAAAAATCTACTACAAATCAGATGTTTTAATGATTTCCTAATTCGTACCTTCAGTCATGAGGGAACTTTGGAATTAATTGGGCTTAGCCTTTCAAGGTGGATTGTACTACCAAAACATTCACAGTTGAGTTGAGAAGAATTGGAATGTATGAGGCCACTTGGATTTTTTAAAACCTAGATTATTTTAAAAATATATTAATGATATAATTAGCCATCCAATGGAGTGTAGACACAAATGCATTTAATCTTATTCAGGTCGAGGTGGGCATCGGTCTCTGGGAAATTGAGAAAATTTGTGGCATACCAATTTTAGGAGATATATATATGATGACTTTCTCCCTCCCTCATCTACTTATTATGATTCAAATTAGGACCATCCTATTTCCAAGGGGATGATCAAGTTGGATGAGAATGCCCTTAAAAGTCCCCACTTCCTAGGATGGACATCCCATTTTAATAATGGGTGGGATACTTTATCAAGAAGGCCCATTTGGAACCCAAATACAATAATATGAAGGGAAGCCCATTGCATGAGTCTCATGGGGATTAATGTGCCTATTGGACCACATTTGAAGAAGTTATTTTCAACAAATGTGGGTGGGAGTTCATTCTTGATGTCGATCCACCCATTTAACTAGTTTCCTTTCTTACAATGTACTTGGGCGAGTACCTTCTCCCTACCCCGGAAAAGGGTGGAGTCAAGGTTTCTATTTTTAGGAAGGAATTATCTATGTAAGGAGAAAGACTCATTGGTTTTTTTACCTCTATATTGGAAAAAAATATATCACCTACTACACCATATTTATAGGGGAATATCCCTTCACAGGGTCTCTATCCCCTTCCAAGTGTGGTGGGGTTGGATAGGGAATCACCTGGGAGTATACGAGTGTCTAAGTACCTAGAATATCCTCTATGTCCATTTTAAACTATTTTTTCAATGTATTAGTGGGGTGAATACCATCACTTTGAAGGGATGGGAGATTATGGATTTCCTGAATTGCTATTACCACTTCTCTTTCATGCCTTATGAGGTTCCCATTAGAAATATAAACGACAATTGAGAATGAATCTATGAATCTCAGGATTACATGATTTAAATTTGTGAGGTTTCCCTCTCTACTCAGATCAATAAAAAAACTTCTATGTGAATGGTATGTTCCTTATTAGTTTGGGCAATAATTTTGATTCATTCGGATGAAGTGCCCTGGTTCTCCGCAAGTTATTTCTGAAAAATACCTGATAGTGGATCACCAGTTTTGAATGATGTTCACTAGAAAGGAGACCCAGAATTAATTATACTTCTTACCATAGATGTTGATGTTGGCCAATCCCAGTGATATGTTGAGAACTGGATCAACTCATATCTGAATGAGAAACTATCTGCATTGTTACCTAAATTCATAGGGGCACCACCAATTATATAGTAAAACCTGTGACCCAACAACCATAGGACTTCTAGTATGCAAAAAAATTCAGAGATTCCTAGTAAATAAGTGAGGCTTATGAAATCATATTTTCAACTAGGAAGAGTTCTAGTTGGAACAGATACAATGAGTGAGGTTCCCATAAGAGAATCCCCTGCCAGGATAGCATTTCCCACTATATATAAACACTGGGAAATTTAGAGGGAGGATAACTCATCTTATTAAATCTATGATTTTTTACGTCAAGTGATAATAGACATTATGGGAATTTCACAAATCAATTCCCCCATGTACATCAACTTTAATGATTAAATATCTGAGGTTTATTCCTTCCTCTGAAACCATGATTTTTCATTACAAAGTGTGAAAGGTTACGTAGACTATTTTTCATTAGTGCAATAGATAATGGTCCCAATCATGGTTTTAGTTTTCATGGATGAGGTAAACTAGTTTATCCCTAAATAATTGGTAATACTAACTTCATGAACATACTCTAATTACTATATCACTATCAAAATTATTTTTACATGTCTTGAATCTTCTTAGTTATAGTAAAGGTTAATGAGACCTGTCATTCCCACCTTCTCTAATATATTCTCTTAGAGGTATGGCTATCGAATCTTACTTGGATGGTGATCAAAGGACCGATGATCAAGGATACCTAAGTAAAATAGTGCTAATGAGGGTGGTGGTTTCCATTCTTGGGGAATCCCAATCCACACCCCATCAGCACTATCCTCAGTTCCTTCAGCATAGGCTCCTTATGTGGACCCTTAATTGGATAGAAAATGAAAAATAAATCAATCCAATTCATAGGAGGTTTCCCACCCAAAATCATATAATAAGGATCATGTTTCATTTCTCATTATTTTTAAGACATTTTAGCATCATATTCTAATCATTCAAAAGTTGTAGGCCCCATCGATCCCATAAGAGGAAAAGACATATGTTCCTAATAATATCAATGGTTATTCTTTAATTACAATATAATCTTCATTACTAGACATTGTTCATGAAAAAGTTGAAATGGTTGAGGTTCCTGAATGGTTAGACCTGGAGCCTCAAGAAGTGGATATGATTGAGGTTCCAGAATGGTCAAACTTATTGTCTACCAATAATTCTCTAGTGGTTGTTCCATTTTAGTCAGCATAGAAAATTTCAATTCTGGAGGAGGCTGATTCTTGTAGATATTTCACTACTAATTTATCCTTGATGGAGGCATCTCTGGGTAAAGGTGATCACTTATTAATATACCAAATAAATCTTCTAATTTTTATTATTTCACCAAACATTTATTTGTTCTTAAAACCCTTAAAGTTGGGTAACAAATAATTATAATGAATAAAACATCAATGGTTCCAATAAGCTACTCGTCACAATAGGGTGTTGCCTCTCCCCCTGAAAATGGGGTTAGGGTTTCAAATGATGCCATTAATGAAACTAAGAAGGGGAATTTTACTTCATTGATCACAACCATTAACTATCTTTTAGCATCATATTATTTAGTTACTATCTTAAAATCCTTTCTACCACTTATTAGAGTACATTCACCTCGGATCATGAAAGTTTTGGTCCCTTATTATTTTGTATTTCCCTCAACTGAGTCGACTAATTAAGAGGTCAGCTCTATACCCAACTAATCAAAACTCATGAGTAAAATTCCATCGATTAGTTACATAGTCCTAGAATATATTCTTACTATAATATTTTTCTTGAGTTGAGGCTCAAAGTCTATGACACTCCATCAACTAATGTGGTAAAAAGTATGGGTGGATATTTTGACCCAAATATCAGAGGACCCTTTGGAGGTGGTGAAAGACCAATTGGTTCATCTCAATTGTATGTTTACCACCTTCATCTATGGTGGATTTGACAGTGTAAATCTCCATTCCCAGGTGAAGGAAGTGATTTTCCTGAGAGAGAAGAGAAGGTACCTTGAATTAAGGGTAGTAGTGGAAGAGGATTCATCTTCAGTAAAACAAAGTAAAGATAAGGCCCTAAATGAGGCTTCCTAACACACAGTGGTGGTGACAAATCAGCGAAATGTGATCAATGTTGGTAAAGTCAATGTTATCCAATTTTTTCCTAAAATCAGTCATATTCAGGAAGAGTTGTCTCTATTACAGTAATAACTAACACCTCATAGAAAAATATGTTAGAGAAATAGGGTATCTTTGACCTAGAGGAGAGGGCCAAACCTCATGTTTTAGTTTAGGTCCTTTCAAATCATACCATATATTACTTTAGTTTAGTGTTTTTAACTTGGACCATCTATTTTTAATAGTGAAGGCCTTTTAAATCTTACCATATGTTACTTTAGTTTAGTGTTTTAAACTTGTACTATCTATTTTTAGTAGTGAAGGATGGGTATTCATGAAGGGTTTGAGAACCCTTCATCCTTATTGGGATTCTGGAGAATGAGTGTCCATGAAGGGTTATAATACCATGAATTCTTATTTGATATTTTGAATAATGAATATTCATTAAGGGTTTAGTAACCCTATGTTCCTGTGGGAAATATGAAGGATGAATATCAATGATGGGTTGTAACACCCTGCATCCTTGCTAAGATTTGGTTTAATTGTAGAGTGAAATGTTAGGGATGTTGAGTATGTTTGTATAGTTAGAATATGGGTTGTGTAAATCACATATTTATGGGCTTGAACTGGTGAATATGGAATGGTAAAGACGTGTTAGGGATGGTTAAAAAACACCCTAAGGTGATGAGTTCCTCCATGGTGTTATTGGGGCTCACGAGGATTGGATGTACTTTCCAAAAAAAGAGGAGATACATATAGTTAATGGGTCATAGTCCCTTATGCATGAGCCCATAGGGATTACATGAATGGTCAAGTAGAAGGGTACCCACTCTTTTCCAAGGTTCATGGAATATTTTTTAAGATTCAATCATTTGGATTATGAAGTTGGATATAAATAAAAGAGTTATCTAAGAAGGGTTTTGGTGCTCTTTTTTAGTTTACTTTCTGGTTGGGAAGCTCAAACCCTATGCCATGTAGTTTTTAATCACATGGTATGGGCCATAAAAAGGTTAAATAATGTAATATTGCACTCCTTCTTTGAGAAAGGGTATAATTCATGGTGACATAACATAAAAAATGTCAAATCCACTTGAATTTTCTGATTATGGGGATTGTAAATCATGGTTTAGGAATATCTGAGTCAACTAGAGGTTAAAAATGATGGGTATAGGTTATCCATTGATAATTGTGGAATCACATATTCCAATCAGTCGGGATAATAGTTTTTGGGTTTAGGGGTGGCTCTGTAATGGGACCAAATATCCTCTAAGAACAAACTATTCGGCATTATCTCATTAATAAAAGGTTCCTAGCTACATGCCTTTAGATTAGCTAGTCACTATTACTAGTTTTCTATTGTGGGGAACCAAGATTAAGGGAGACCAGGGTCCATGGGTTTCCAAGAGAAGGATATCAACTCATGGAATTAGTAGTGTCAGCTCATAATTCGAAGTCATAAAGGTGTTTTATGAAAAATATAATAATCAAGAAGGTTTTCAGTACCTTAAAAGTTGTATCCCTATGTACTGAACACATTATTTTAGTGAGCAGATGTGATGAATCAGAACTCTAAATTTTTCTGGACCATGGGGTCTGGAAATCATAGATCAGATTTTATTAGGGTTACAATATGGGCCTATTGATATTTTTACCTTTTTATTTATGCTATAAATATTTCTTAAACTATAAAGATGAAAATTTTAACAAGTGGAGACATTAATATTTTTCAAGACTCCCTTTTCAGGTTTATAGGTTGACACGTTTTACGTCTCTTTGAGTAACAGTTTATGTTCTTTCAATTTAGACCATCAAAGGATAAATTTTAAGGTCGTATATCATTGACCTAGGTGAATATAGATTAAGTTCATGATTCATATGGACCTAACATGAGTTGAGTGTCACACAACAGCCTAATTAGGATTCCCAATGTCAAGATTACTCCAACATCCTTTTGACTAGAAGATGGTAGTGTCGTAATTCATGGCTAAAGGTTCTCAAATTATGAGTAATAGTATGGGAAAATCATGTAAAGGATTATCTTGAATTTCTCTATAGTAATGAGATCCACTATGAAGTTGTTAGGGATCACAAGGATCAGGAGCCCTTTTTACAAGGAAAAGACACATTTGGTTGATGACTAGAAGCTCATATGTAGGAACTAAGGGAAAACAATCATAGTTAAACAAAGGGTCTATTGAAGATGGGTGTTGTTTTCCAAGGCACATAGAAGGTTTGTGGAAAATGAAGACACTCAAGACACAAGGTGTGATTTATGGATTATGGTGATCAAAAAGGTGATGGAAGCGCCCCAAACATTGGTTGACCAGATTTGATCTCTTTTATACTTTGATAAGGATTTATGATAGATGATGGTCTATATAGTTAAGAATCATGCAGTGGGGATGAAATTTCATGAATTTTAACATCGTATGATGAGTAATTATTCCTTTCATTTTATTTTCATGCAGTAAGGATATTTGCTTTTCATTTTAATATCATGCGGTAAGGATATAGGGACCGATATGAAACTCTGCAAGATATCCTTGGGGACACTTTGTACTAGTTAAGGGAATTTAGATGTAGGAAACACCTTTTATCCTTTCATATGAGTATTTATGGGTATCCAAATGTTGGATCCCTTCTTGCATAGATTTATCTCATACGCATTAAATCCATATGTAGATCTGAATCATACATTGGTAGAGAGAGTTTGTATGAATTATACCTCTTTATATAGAAGAATATGCAATTTTTATGGTTTGGATTCCCTAGATTTCCCTATGAATATTATAAGGATAACAATCAATCCATAATCATCTACTTTAAGGAGATCACATTGTATAGATATGACTTTTATACAGGGGATAGGGGAATCCTATTTTCTTCCCATAGTGAGTCCTTACATCAAAGTTAGCTAAGGGGTCCTTTACATAGATTAGGATCCTATGTAAGTATAGGTAATTTAAATATTTCATTCTAGTGTGGAGTTGAAAATTCATCCTATGTGTATATTCATAGATAGGAAATCCCTATCTGAGAAATTTTAGATCTTGTAGGACGGACCATATGTCTTGTAGTTTAATTTCATGAAACTAAGACATACATTTGAGGGGAGTGACTATCTCAGGGTAATTGGGTCTTTATAGAAAATTCATGCCCTAAAATTTAAGGGTACAAGTATACGATGTCATAATATTTCTTTGACAATGGATATGATGAACATATGTGTAAAAAAGAGAGTATTCAAATATGATTGAATAGTTTAGTTATACAGAGTATAAATCATAAACCAAGAATATATGAGTAAACTAGATGTGAAAACTAATGGGTATAGGTAAACCATTAATAATTGAAGAAGCTCATATTCTATGTAGTCATGATAATAGCTCATGAGTTTAAGGGGGGCCTCTCCTTTGGGGCTAAACATCCTCTGGGCACAAACTCTTAGGAATTGTGTCATTCACCATTTAATACTAGTGGGGTACCTTTGGATTAGCTAGTATCTATTACTAGTTTACAATACGTTAGAACCAATAGAAAGTTATCCCAAGGTCCATGGGGTTATAAGATAAGGATATCAACTAAAGAAGTTGGTTAGTATTAACTCAGGTATCAAATATATGTAGTTGGTTCATGGGGAACATAAAATTCAAGGACGGTTTAAGAAACCTAAATGATATTCCAATTTTTATTGAACATTTTTTTGGGGTGAAGGGATAATACATGAAATTTATGAATACATATTCATCAGGGGGATGATCTGTTTGGCATGAAGACATATTTTCATGTAGTTTAATGTCATGTGACTAGGACATTGTCATGTAGTTTAACATCATGTGACAAGGATGGTTTTGTGCAGTTTAGCATCATGCAACTACGACACAGTTCCCTACCCAAGACACATCTTGATCACACCATCCAGAGCAGCTTTCTAAGTCCCCTAAGATCATAAGAGCCATTATTAGCTTAAGAAATAAGGGATAACTTGGTAGTCAGTTAAGCCGTGCAAGAGTGTGTGATAGGGAACATGTGGGATTTTTCACAATTTATTGTGAACTACATCCACTACATGGATATAACTCTCTTGTAGGATCATGATTGGGAGCAGTGTAAACCCATGTATCATCTTGAAATAGATGATACATGTCACTACATATCCAATGATGGGAGGAATCAAGCCACACATAGTTCTTAGATAGTTCCCTATATGAAATCATCCCATATATAGGGGGTACATTTTTAACATTCTATATATTGTAAATTGAGCCAATATTGGATATCTGGGAATCACTACATATCCTATAGTAAAAGTAATCAAGTCGCGCATAGTTCTTTTATGAAATACTCTTCATAAAATTCTAACCCATATGTAAATGGGGATAATTTTTTCATTGGTATGGTAGCTGGACCTAGGATTTGATATTTGGGTGTCCCTATGTATCATCTAATAGTAGGAATCAATCCAAAGTTATTTATTGAATGAAAAAAATCTATATCCAGGTATAAACCACACATAAAGGGGGTATTTTTTCCATTGATATTACAGTTACACCCTAGATTTAGGATCTAGGTGTCACGATGTATCCTGTGATAGTAGGAGTCAAGACACACATTGTTATTAAATAAAAAATTATCTGCTAATGCATGATCCATATAAAGGGTGGTATTTTTTCTATTTATATCATGGTTGGAACTAGGATATTATATTTGGGTGTCACTGTGTATTATATAGTAATATTAATCAATCCACACATAGTTCTTGAATAGAAAACTCTCCATGTAGGTTTGAACCATATATAGAGGGGATATTTTTTCCATTTATATTATGGATAAACCTGGGATTTGAGATATGGGCATCAATATGTATCATATAGTAATCAGAATCAATCCCCACATTGTTATTGAATGAAAAACTATCCACACAGGTTTGACCCATATGAAAAGTGGGGAATTTTTTCTGTTTATATTGCAGCTAGACCTAATATTTGAGATATGGGAATCATTATATATCTTGTGATATCTGAAATCGATTCACATGTAGTTTTTGAATGGAAAAATCTCCATGAAGTTCTAACCCTTAGGAATAGGGTCATTTTTTCTATTTATATCATGGTTGGACCTAGGAGTTGATATATGGGCATCACAATGTATCCTATAGTAATGGGATTAAAACCAAACCATGTTATTGAATGGAAAAATCTCCATACAGGTCTAAATCATACTTAGAGGGGGAATTTTTCCATTTATATTATGGTTGGACCCAGTATTTTAGATCCAGAAAACACTACATATATTATGATATTGATAATCAAGCCACACATAGTTCTTTAATGGAAAACTCTCCATGTGGATCTAACTTTCACATTAGGGAGGGAGTAATTTTTTTTTCATAGATCTAGATCATGTGCATTAAACCATCTATAAAGTATAATTATCCATGCAGTTTAAATTTATGCAATGAGAACATATTCAATATGATTTAACATCCTGCAGTGACGACATCTTCTGTGTTGTTTAACTTCATGTGGTAAGGATGAAAGATGTTGTATGGTTTAAATTTCTACTACTATAACTTGGGATATTGTGTAGTTTTTAGTCTTGACACTCTAACTTGGGATGTTTTTTAGTTTGGATTCTTGATTCCAAGACTTGGGATTCTTGACAGCTATTATGCAAAATAATTGTTGAGAAACCTTTCATTTGTGGGGGAAATAACTCATTCCCCATCCATCATGACCAATGAGTAAGCTCCATTGGAATATACCTTATGTATTATTTAATGTCCTTTCCACTTGGGTTCCATATTTGGGGGTTTATTTTCAGATATCATTGGTAATTATAGAGCCAATAACATCTCTCCATAAATGAATAAGTATATGAGAAAATTTTTATGAAAGGATAATGTGATCCGATTCAAATTAAATTCAAGGTTGTGAAATGTAAAAAACATTTTCTCATTGAGTAATTCCAAATCATCCAAAAGATTTTTTAATTTCTCATCATTTGATAGTTTTCCATAAATAGATATCAGATTTAGGGAAACTATAATTATATGGGAAACACTTCTTAGGTCTCATAAACCAACTAATATAGAATCACTTGTGTGGAAGTGCATGTGGTATTATGGTGGGACAATAAAGAATAAAGGAGATTTCCTGGATAGGACTTATTGTCCTTATCCACCATTTTCTAAAGTGTATTTTATAGAGTCTCATTGAAGGCCTTTATTTGTCCATTGTTCGATACATGATAGTGGTATGAATGGTTGGATTTTATGTTTAACTCCGAGTATAGTTTATTCAATTTGGTAGAACAAAAGTTTGTGTCATTTTCCATCAATATCGTGTGTGGGACACCAAATTAGGTGATGGTTTTGGATTTCATGAAGCTAGTGAAATTCTTCATCCTAAATTCCTTGAGGTGTATTACCTAATCCCATTTTGAAAATAAGTAATTGGCAGTAATTATGTACTTAAACTTCTAAATTTTGGTTAGGGGATATGGAAAAACAATGTCCATTCCCTATATAAAAAACAGCCATGAATATTTAGTTATGTTAAGTAAATCTGAGGGTTGATGGATAAATTTTTAATGAATCTAGCATACATGAAATTTTTTAGTGAATTCAATGTGGTTTTGTATCATTTTTTCTAGTAGTAACTAAGACTCCTAATGTATTGGGAGATTCTGGTCCTGTATTGATGAGTGCTATAGGATCCTGCATAAAATTCTCCCATGACAAAGGCAATCTATACTTATGCAATTCATTTGAGGATGATTCCATCAAAAACTAATTTATAGAGGGATTTTTTCTTATTTGGCCCATCCCAAAGGGTAAAGTTTGTTTCTCAGTGTTGAGTTTATTCCATTTTTGGCTCAATATAATAGGAGGGTCCCATTTTGGAGGTAATCGTCTTTGGGATCCATCGATCCAAAGGTGGACAATAGTTCATCATGCTCTGAGGCTGTGTTGACCTAATTGATTTCCTCCATGTCACTAATGATGGTTGATGAGACTATCCTTCGATACATGATGTAGAAAACCACTTTATCTAAATTGGGGTTGGTCGGGACTATGGATGCATTATCCAGTGCATCTACAAAAACATTTTTTGATCACGATATATGATTCAATGTTGGTTCAAAGGGGAATTATTCCATAAATACTCTAACATAATCAATTAGAGGGGAAAATTATTATTTCTTGATGGGATAATCACTATTTAATTGTTTTATATTTATCTATAAATACTCGTTAATTTTTAGGTATTCTATCTGCAACTATAGGTCTATTTCCAATCTAGCTATGAGGGATTGGTATTCTGGCTCATTATTAGTGCGGTCTTTGGATAGTGGGAAGGAGTAGAGAAAAAAAAAATTTAGAGAAATAAAAAAAATCCCAATACCAACCCAAATGAGCTTTGGTTTTTTCATCCTATTTATAATAGGACTTTGGGAGCCACTGTAAAAATACATATCCCATATTTGGGGAGTGTTATGGGCATAGAATACCACTTCTTATGGAAGTTTTATGTCTACTGGTGTGATTTTTGGGACATAATGTGCAATAAGGAAATCGACCAGGGCCTAACCTTTAACTTCCTTCTATAAAATGAATTTTATGTCATATTTTTTCAAGAATAACCACTCATCGGGGAATATTCCTATTAAACATATGGTATCCATGGATGTACTCGATCAGGTCAATATAAGAGACTAAGTGGAGTTCATGATGCTGCAATTAATGTCTTAACTTTTTCACCACAGATATGAGTGAGAGTTAGTTCTTCTCAATATTAAAATATTAGGTCTCAATACCTATCATCATTCTACTGAGATAGTAGAGTCTGTTTTCATTACCTGTATCATTTTTCTATGCAAGTAGGGAACTGAGTGTTCATTCCATCATGGAAACATATATGATAAGTGAATTTACTTATACTGATGACATCAAGATGGGTGGGTGAAGTATGTATTTCTTGAGATTCTAAAAGGATTCTTGGAAGTACTCATCACATTAGTAGGAAACTACCTTGTTCATTAACTTGGTTAAGTGAAGATATTTTCTAGCTAGGTTAGCTATGAAACATTGAAAATAACTAAGGTTTCCATGGATCCTCCTTGGTTATTTAAGATTATAAGGTGTAACATTTCTAGGATTGCACTAATATTTTTTGAATATACCTTGATTCCATGTTTTCATACCATAAATTCAAGAAATTTCCCTGACATTACTCTAGAATAACACTTTATAGGATTTATCTTCAAACAATGATGCCACAACTTACTAGAGATTGTTTGAAGATTTGTAATGTAATCACATTTATATTGAAATTTTACTACCAGTTAATCAATATAAAATTAAGATATTTTTTCCCAGAAGTTTTTAATGATATGATGAATGGTGCATTGGTAAGTAGTGATATAATTCTTTAATCCAAAGGGCATGAACTGATAGAAAAATATCTCTTAAGGTGCTCTAAAGGTGGTGGATTCCTCATCTTCAGGATCCATCTTAATCTAATTATACCCTAAATACCCATCCATGAAGGAAAGGGATTATAATCTAGTAGTTTCATTGATAAAAAGTTATTTTATTTGAAATGAAAAAATTCCCTTTGGGTACTGTTGATTAAGGTCTTTGAAATCGATGCATACCCTGATCTTCCCATTCTTTTTCTTGATGGGGATGATGTTGGCAATCCAATTTGGGTACTTCACTTTTTTGAAAAATTTTTCTTTTATTAATTTGTCAACTTCTAATTATACATTAGTATCATGATAGGGGTGCATCCTCCTAGATAATTTCTTGAAACCTCAATGGTCATTAGGTAATCTTAGGTGGTGTGTAGCCACATTGGGGTTCATCCCAAGAATTTCTATATAATTCTAAGTGAACACATATCAATGCTTCTTTATAAATTCAATATACATATCCTTATACTCAAAAGGCTTGGAGTCACTATTCAATATAGGTAACAAGTCTTCTCCTATCCTCGGATTCACCTTCCAAAACTCATTGATGATGGTGGAGATTCCTTCCTCAAATGAGGGAGGGGTGATCTTAAGGAAATCATCTTATTATTTTATCTTCGAGTCCATGGAGTCATTTTCTAACATGGTGGGTAATATGAGGGAATATCTATCACTGTCGAGGTAATAGAGTTCATGGGAAGAGATGTTGTCATCCTATACTACCAAAGTCATTACAGAGAGACTTTGTGGATACTTTTTTTCTTTTATATTACCACTAGCGGTAGGAGAAGCCTGAATATCTTGAGTTGTAGAGAATTTTTTTGGGGCATCATAAATTTTTGATGATGGCATGAGGGAATAATCATATCCAGATAAATAATTAACTGAGTCCCCTTTTGATGAATCCCCTTAATCTGATGCGACTGATATCACATGAATATGATCCAATGAATTTTTGATTCACGATAGATTTCTGGGATTAAATATGCTACCTCAATTAGGTTTATGGGTAACACATAATCACTACTGAACATACTCTAGGGATTCACATGGGTGGTACCCAAGCCATTGGGGGATACAAACTGTATATCATCATCCACCATTTTTTTCCTTCCTTCTTATAGAAACCTACCTCATCATATATGACTTCATAATAATCTAAGGGGGGATTTTCACCATATATTATTTTGACCTTCCCATCGATTGGGTATTTCAATCACTAATGAAATGTTGAAGGTACCACTATGTGGATATAAATCCAAGGACTTAGAAAAAGGAAATTACATACTCTATCTTGTTGGATAACCATGAAATCGCCATTATTTATTAGATCCCCTAAAAAAACATTATGCTTGATCTTACAGAGGGACCTTTGGTCACTCTTATCATTCCATTAAATGGTTATATTTGTTGAAGATAACTTCCATTTTCTATATCCCAAATGCAGAAGGGTCTGAATTGGGATGAGTTTGATCCCAGAACCATTGTCAACCAGATCCCTTCATATTTCAACATTTTTAAGTTTTCTTAAAACATATAGGGTTCTGATATGCCCTTGGATAACTTCTTCCTGGTCATGTTTTGTGAATGGTATGGTGATATGAAATTATGATAGCATAGTCTTTATTAAATAAAACTAGGTTGTATAAACATCTATTTCAAACTCCTAGGGGATCTGTAGATCCTTGATGAGTTCCCCTATAATTTCTTTTGAATGATGGAGGGAATCTAGGATTGAGATTTTGGATGAGACAACTGACGATTATTTCATTATTTTAAATTTTTGTGCCAAAGGTATATACTTACTAGGGTGGGATTTATCCCTATTATGTGGCTTAGTAGTTGAGTTTTTTTAGGTGTATGTTCCTAGTTCATGACCATAGGTTGATATAGAATCTATTTCAAGTAGCGTAATTCACATTGGCCTCCCCTTTTTCTGGGCTGATTAGAAAATTACACCCCACCATTCGGTCGTGTAAAATGATTGGTCTTGAATGAACAGTGGAGGTGTATGAGAAATTTATATAATTATTTTGTGGTTTATGGAGTGTTATCCCATGAGAATTGGATGAATATATGTCTTATATGGGGATGTGACCAAAATGTTAGGTTCAACCATGCCTACTTCATCCCCTGTATCCTTAGCTTCTATGACCTTGGCCTTCATCTCCCCATTCAGGTGTGAGGAACTCTTATTAGGAGGTTTATTCATCATCATATAATGGATATTTTAATTAAAATATGTGAACATAACAAAAAATGATCAATTTATTCGATGAGGGTTACATTTGGTGGGGTAGTTTTCGTTATCTACATATTGAAGGAAAGAAGTCTGTCAGAGTTCAAGCTTATACAGAAGCAGGATATGACCCTTTATCTTGTGTATTTTACTATGTACAGTGATTATTTATACCTATGAGAGGTACATTAATAAATTCCTCCCAAGGTACTGAGATCATTTTTTATTTTAAAATATATGCACTCAGGGTGGCATGAGATTGGTCGGTTGTCTTTCAAGTCATCCAGTTATTGAAATTATATCCACACTGGGACAAAACTTCTTTTCAGTCACCCTCTTCTTCTGGTAGAGTGAAGGTTACACAGTTTACCTATTCTAGGTCCTTATCTAGTATCACCTGTCCAAAATCAACCATGCTATATAGTACTTATTTGATGACAAAGTAGTATTGGATGGTGTGACCGAGCCTCCAATGAAAAGGGAAGTATTCAGAATGATCAGTGAGGATGACCACACTGGGTTTCCTAGTATTTGGTAGATTGAGTAGGTTATTTTCCATTACTACAAGGAAATAACTATGGACCATCTCATTTCAGAAAGAATTCACTTTATTCATTCATTCCTCAAATTGTGGGTGACCTTGGTCTAGTTCTTCTTCTGGTTAAAGGTATTTTTTTTTATAGCTGCCAATCGATGGGAGGCATTAGATGATCCAAAGATTTCCTTGGTGCTTTAATGGGAATTATTTCCAGTTTTAGGGTAAAAATGGTAGTCTTTTCCTTACCATGATTTTTTCTATGTGTTGATGGCATGGGATGAGATTTATCTTAGGTTCACTAAATGGAATCTTCTAGGAATTATGATGTCTCTACGAACCCATTGACTATGCCTAAATACTTTATTAGGATAAAAGATGTTCATAGATAATCATGAATATTTTCAGAATGGAGTTCTATAAATTGATCATGTGATATAGGGATACTGAGTGAATAATTTAAACCTTTCCATCAAGCGATGAAGTCAAAAACCCTATCATTTTCATATTGTTTTCAATTTTTGATGTTGGAATTTTTTTCCCTTAATGTGGATCTAAAATAATAAAGGAATTGATAAATATGGTATTTATATCCTGTAAATATTCCTATTGTAAGGTTGTTGTACTAAATAAAGGTTGGACATATTTGATTCTATAGAAAACATCTTAGTTCATTCACCTCTTGCTGATATCAAGGGCCCATAATTAGGTTTCACTGGTACATGAAGTGCATGAGATGTTGTTCTTAATCTCCCATATTTTGAAAGGTTAAGAATATATGATTTACAAAATTGGATGGGGAAAAAGGTTCATCCTCCTATTTGGGATATCGCTTATTCTCGTATTGTATGGGTGCAAACCACCATTCCATGTCTTTCATTCGAGCTTCTAGGGATTTAATTGAATTGAGGGGTTCTAGAGGTACCGATGTATGGACCACCTCATGTCTACAGAAATAGAGTGAGGATTGATGAGGTTGCTCTATTTCCATGTCCCAATGATTCTCAGTCTATGCTAGGACTTAGTGATCACCCTGAAGGGGGAGTGGTTGTTACCGTAATGGAGTAAAGTCATGATCATCTTCAAATTTCTCATTTATATAGGCCAGTTTCTAGAATCTAGAGCCAGCTTGATGCTCTAATGCTGCTCTTGTAGCTATATTATATCTCTCTTAATATGTGTGAGAAGGGATATTTGTCTCTATCTAAAGATGATACCCAGTAAGAATGTTTCCTCTGAGAAGTTATTTATTGATCCATATGATATTTTGTATCTCATTCTCATATTAGGTCAGTAATTCCTCTAAATAGGGAAGTTCATCTCTTCTGGGTAGTGAGTGGGATGTATCCACACATTTCCCTTTATACATGGTAGTGTTCCACTATAGAGGTGTCAATTCATTATTCATAGGTTCCATGTTCTAGATCCTTCTATGATTCCACATATTTGTAGCCTTAGTATGTGCATCCAGATCAACTACCCCTCTAGTCATGGCCTCTATATTGCATCCCACTATGTTTTCATCTTAGTCCACATAAATTTTTGTTTATATGCTGACAATATTCACTAAGGTGTATCGGTAAATGGTATTTATCTAATTACCCTCCATGGAATATGGTGATTCTATATCGACCCTCATATCCTTGATAAGGGAGGTGTTTAGAATTCAAGTCCTGATGAGTTTCTCAAATGTTCGGGTGTAAGTCAGGCATGAAATCATTCTCTATATCATTTTTGATTTCCTAGTTGGAATTGAAAATGGGATAGAACATAGTTTGGATGTTATTTTAGGATAAATCTCTCAATATATCAATACTAGCTTATTATTTATCAGAATTAAGTGTCTCCACTTGGTCATAACATAAAGGTTGATTCATTGTGTTTCTTGCTGACCTCAATGAAGTGTTGTTGATAGTTTATGGGGAACTATATAAAATTAACCATGGTATTTTAAGAACCTCACTATACAAATTTTTTTGAGTTTTGAGAACCTCTATATATGAAAGTTTATATTAAAGGGGAGTATTTACTTGTTCGAGAGAGGTATCATCCTAGAGAGGTTGAACATAGCGAATGTTCGGAGTAGAGTCCCTACGATCCATATTTTTACTACTAAAAGGGGGACTATCAAGGTAGTGTCTTAATTCTTCTTCTATTAAAGAGTTGAAAGGACTTTGAGGTGTTGCATATATGCCTCATACAGCCTTAAAGACATTGAATTTGAGTATATCAGTGATATGAGCCTCATTCTACATCATGGAAAGAATGTGTTATCTTTCCTTTTAGGTTTGATCATGGATATGATCCTATTTCTCGACAGTTGTCGAAATATGGTGATAACCTCCTACTGTTTTGGGGATATGAGCTCTCAAATGTGAAGCTATTAGAGTATTTTGATGATATTATATATTATTAGAAGGAATATGATCATGATTATGGGTTGTTTCTAGAATATATCACTCAATCCTGGATGAAGCAGGGGAATGATCCCGGTTCAAATATGCATTCCCCATTGAAATGGATAGACCTATTGAATGGGATAAGGAATATGATCCTCCTACTGTATATCCTATGAAAGATTCTAGTGTATTTTTTCATCGAAAGAGTAGGGATATTATCCTAGATTCCATAATCTAATAAAATATGTTGAGTAGATTTATTGGAAGGTATATGAGAATACTCTGAGGTGATTTCCATATTTTATTGATAAACCTCGATTGGAGCGGGAATATGAGCATGAACCTATGATTTTGGAGTATGTTGATGATATTTTTTGATAAGAATGTGTGTCTGTATAGAGGAATGTTTCAAACTGATCTCACTATCCATGGTTGGAATGGGGATATGATCTTGTTCCTGTTCCTTTGGAGTATGCCATTGGTCTTTTTTTAAAAGAATGTGTGCCTATCTCGAGGCATTTTCCAAACTGAACTTGTCAAAATGGGGATATGATTCCAGTCCTACACCTCATCCTTTACCAGAATATACTAATGATGCTCATGGATGGGAGTAGGAATGTATTCTTACTATAGAGTATCCACGTATACATACTAATCATGGTGGTATGTTTATCTAGCTATTGGGATTGAAGTATATATCTATCCATGCATTTTCACCAGTTCTATAATATACTGACAAATATCTTTTGTTGTTTCTAGTGTAGTAATGCTTTAGAAAAGTGTGTGTAGGAATATAGGCCTGATATACAATATATACTAGTAGATGTATTCAATTAAAGAATGGATATAATCCCACTCCTATTATACTTATTCCTTCGAAATATATTGATGGGATTGATGCACGGGGGAAGTGATATGTGCCTCTCCTTCATGCTTGATGCAAGAATATATGTTCAGGATTGATCTGAATGAGTAGGGATATGATGCTTCACTCAAGCTCATAAAAAAATATGCCAACATTATTTTTCATTGGAAGTGAGGATATGATCCCACTCCCATTTATCCACATCTTTCCATTCCCATTGAGACCTCCTTGGTACTTGTGCATGAGTGCCTGGGGTGGAAATGTTTCAAGTGGTGCTCTCAGTAGGTATCTAAGGGTAACTATAAGGATGACGCTAGTGATGATGATTGATAAGAGCCCTCTTAGGAAGCTCCCAAACTAGGATGAAGCTGTATTAGACTCTTTTATGTAACTTCCTAAGATATGGAAGGTGTTGATTTCCACGCTCTAGGGATAAGCTTAGAAAAGGATTGGTGTTGGCGACAGGTTCCATGGGATTAATTATATCTTTCCTTGGATGAGATAGGCTTATCAACTTTAGCATATGGATACCTCTACATGTAACCTTGAGGGTCAAGATATTACCATTCTGGTGATATTATTAAACCATTGCATTCAAAACCTAAAGCTGAAGGCATCAGTTGGGTGAGGTTTTTTTGTGACCTACAAATTTTACTGCTATAGTTGAGGTTTTAGGAAATTTGTGTAATGAATACATGATCTCGAGTCAATATTTTTTTTAGGTCATTTTCTACATTCACAAATAAAACAAGGAAAAAGGTCACTAATCAGTGCATTATTACAAGTGTGAAACATGATCAATCATCTATGAAAAGGTAACAAAATTTTCTTTTCTTGTTCTTGCTTTAGTCATTTTTCTCATGTGGAATTTTCACAGTAAGAATGGACTTATTTCATGGGAACCGCATTTTTGATTTATTGTTAATGGATTTCACATCAAGAATACCATTTTTGTTTCAAAACAAGATTCAAAAAAGAAAACCCAACGCATGGTCAACTGATCGTTTTAATTATTTATGGGATTCACATCAATTTCTTCATTTTGTTTCCTTCAAAGAGATGGTATAGTTCCCCAACTTTAGGATACATGATTCCCATTGCATAAACTGATTTACTTATTCTATCATTACCTGATTTTATATTGGTTTCACCATTTTTATTTACATAAAATATGGTATACTCTCTAAGGAATGATTGTGGGGTATTCAAATAAGGTTTCATAATCAATCATATCTGGTTTACCATTTCGATCTCTTATAGAAACACCCAATAGTTCCCAAATTCATAACAAGGTACATACCTACTTTCCAAATACAAGCAGTCATTTCGGTTTTCAAGTCCAATGAAACCTAGGAACTTACATTGGTCAATAGGTTGGGAGTTTGGGCTCATCACACCCTTTTGGGTATAAATATTGCATATTCTGGATCTCTCTGATAGATTTAAGATATGTTCATGAATCTCTTCAAAATCCTAATATAGGATTGGTTTCCCTAATAAAATGATTGGGTGTTGAATCCTTCTACATGAAAAGGGGTTCTATTGATGAGACCATCTATATGTATTAAATATTATCAATTTGTTTCTTGTTATTTCTTATAAATGGGTGGCTACTTATATTTTTATGTTTTATAACTAGAAACTCTAGAGTTTACTATTGTCTAGGAAGGTAATTGATGGCTCAAGGATAGGATTGAACCTTCATGAGGTTTCCTACTTATCCTATGTATAACAGGAATCAAAACCCATGTAGTTCATTTAAGTTCAAGACATGTAGTTCAATGTCATGCAAAAAGGACATATATGAGGGTACTTAGGAACTAGGTATGGATCTAGATCCTTAGGAAGGCATTCTATGTATCCTACTTATGATAGGAATCAGAGTCATCATAGTTTTTCTTCCCTCAACCTTATGATGGGAAGTTATGTATAACTAATTTATATGAGTTTTATTTCCCTAGGGTTTTCCAATATAGTAATTCCTTCAATAATTACAACAAGGTGGATTCCCTTCTATAGTGTAGTCATATAATGTCACAAAATTAGGCTTACACATTTAGGTTTCCCTAGATGGTGGGAATTTAGGATGCTGGGGATATTATAATTTCAAATCACTAATCCCATGTGAGTCATACTCAGTGTGAGTGTAATTCCCCCACCCTAGTTACCCAGAGTCGGTGAATTATTACATAACATTATCATGATCACAAGAGATAAAGTCACGAAAGAATAATTAGTTTAGTATCCTTGGAAGTACTAGATACATACATAAGTTTTATATTACATCAAAAACAACAACACCAATGTGTCCTATTTGAACACACTCATATACCTTAACCTATCCTTGTAGGTCAAGCATAATATATTTTTTCACATCGTAGGAAAAAGAAAACATAAGAAATAGGTGAGCTCAGATGCTCAGTAAGGGTAACAATATAGCGGAAACTATCATAAAAAGGCATAAACATTTAAAGTAATGTATAATAATAAAACACAAGCATTTTAAACTTAAACTTCAGCATAATATAGTAAAGATAAATCAAATAGTGACATTTACTTATTCACATGGATATTATACTAGTCAAATAATCACATGTAATATCAATATATAATTTCATAATGATGAAATTCCTAATGTCGGATATCATAACCACATAGTCAAGGCCTCGTTCCAAGACTACAAATAAGATTTTGTCAAGGCCTTGTGCTAACAAACTAGTTTGTCTCATGAGACCTACCGATGCATTGAGGAGCTATATTGAGCTCCATATTTCACTTAAAAATTTCAATTCATTCCTCATATGAAAAGTTTGAAACATAATCTAAACATTCGTATTAAAAATAGCATACGAAATGTTAATATTTTAACCATAAACCATGAATATAATAAAAATACCACATCCACAATCAAACATAACTCATTCAATACAATATGGAAGATTGTATTATTATAAATAAACAACAATTAAGAATAATGAAGGCTATTGACATAGATGAAAATAATTAGTACAACTATTTGATAGAAATATCCCCTTTTTCTTAAAAACATTTGAAAGTCTCAGTATTTATCAAGAAGATGTTAAAAATATATTTTTGAATCAATGTGTCTCATACCACTTTGAAAATTTTAAAAGGAATTTTAATTTTAAAACATTCATGTCCATATAAATAAATCCTCAACACTATTTTTAAAACATGGACATTAATGTGAAAGATTTAGAAGAATAAATCTTTAAAACATTGAAAATGATGTTATAGTTAGAGTTACTAACCAAATGGGAGACTCTTGAATAAAGATAATTGAGGTAATAAAAACTTTATAATATCATGAGAATAAAGGGATTCATTATATGCTATGTCAAAGTATATTATGTACACCATATAAAAGTGAATTGGTGCATAACAACATAGAAGTCTCAATGGAATGTAAATTGAGATGAAATCTCTTATAAAGATCATATTCTTAGGTTAAGGATAAATAAATGAAATAATTATGTGTGAAAAATATAAATACACTCAATATTATTGGATATTCAGTGTAAATTAATCAGAGGACATTCACACATATTCTTGTAAAAACAACATCAATGCCTTGGATGTTTAACTTAATGAATGTAAATTAAGTTAAGATTACTCTTATCAAGTTCATATCGATGACTTGAGAATTTATAAATGGATTAATTATGTGTATCAAAAGTATACCCATACAAAGGGGAGTATAAATTAATACATAAGTAAATAAATATTTATTTCACACATAATCTTGGAGTAAAATAATCAATGAAGTTTTCGTAGAACCCAATGAGTGGAAATTGAAATTAGAAATTATCTAACTGATTTGGTAACTTACGAAACATTCACCCCATGAAAGAAGGATCATAAAATAAAGATTTAAATATCCATAAATTAAATTATATTACACAAATAATACAATCATGGGAAGTACATACACCACACAAAAGGAAATAGTGGCAATATAACATGAATCTCAAGCGAATAAGAAGTGAGATGAAAGCCCCTTACCTTGTACTTTTCCTTAGTCGAGGGTATGTTAACCTCCTTTATAATATTTAAATCATTTTTATTAAATTATAAAATAACCTAATACCTAAATATGATATCATATATGATCTTCTAATATTTCTTTGTTAATAATATTTCAATAGTATCATCATTTTGGGTGTTAAATGATTCATTTTCATTTATATGTTTTATTACATAAGTCATGTTTGTTATGGATAGAATGTATTTGATTCATATACAGAATGATATTAAGTTCTTAAACATTATATTTAATCATAAACTGAAAATTATTCTTGAATATTTATGATGGGAAATGAATCTCATCGCATTCATGGAGACTGTAATCCATACGTACGCACGAGTGACAATATCATTCCATTGATGGTGAAATCGTATGTAATTGGATGGTATATAATATATAAAGAATAATTAACATGTTATATTTATTATTTATATCAATTATACTCATTATTATACCCATACAAATAATGAAGTGTTGAATAACAAACTACACCACAACGTGGAGACAGTAATCCATGCGTACGCACGTATGGAGACTTTGTCATTCATAGGATGGATAGAATAATAAATATTATTGTACCATATTTATAATAACATAACATTAATTATAAGGTACTGGATTTATTATTTTTTATGGAAACAACAAATAAAGAGGAAGTGGAAGAATAAAAGAACTTTGAAAGGGGTGATGAAATCATTACCTCTTCTTCGGGTGCTTCCTTTTTATTTGATCAAAAGGGCTCATTAGGTTGGATTTCTGATCAAAGTAAGGACTCTAGTTTGAATTGAGGGTAGTTTTGAGGATATTTTAGTAGGTTTTGGCTGAGGCAAATGGCTTTGGAGGTATGATTTTGAGAGAAGGAGAAGTGCCCTTTTATAAGAGAGGAGAGGGTCACTTTAGGAAAAGCTTGAAATATTAATTTATTATACAATCATATTGAGTTTATAATGGATCCAGAAATATTTATTTTGATGATAAGGTGGGTATGGGTCGAAAATATGTCAACCAATACATTTTAGACAGGTTTATGTCACTATATTAACCTTATCTTTTAGATTTAACTCGTAGTTAAATAGTTTAACTTTTACCATGTATTCTTGAATTATTATAATAAATGGTTAATAAACTTACTATAAAAAACAAGAGAGCCCCAAGTTATTCATTATTGATATATCTAACATTATCTAAGTTCTTTGGATGAAACATATATTTTTAGAAATATTATATCAATTAATAATGTAGTATTTTTTTTAAAAACTCATTTATGTCAATTTTGACACTATTTAGTATTTGGTTTTTGTGAAAGTCATAAAAACTTTATCACTTCGAAAAAAAATTATTTAATAAACCCCAACAAGTCATATTAACCTATAAAATTCGTGTAATACATCAAAAGTCTCAATTTAAAATTATATTAATATTTATAATATCAATTATTTTAATCATTCAATAATAAGATAATTATTGTATCATCATTGTGTCCTAAATAAATTTAATTATTTAATTTCTAAATATTATAAATAAAATACCATTATATAGTAAATCTTTTTATATTTCTAATGAATTTTTATAGGTGAATTTATCTTATGTATAACCCTATATTAAAAATGGTTTAGTTGTTAAACATTGAATTTAACACTTTTAACTCTTCTTTAAATAAAATAATAATAAATTTCCTAATCTAATCCAAGTGGACCAAAAGGATCATATTTTTTTCCTAAGTTTGATTTTGGTCGAAATAAACTTATCCAATAGAATTAGTACATGTGTTAGGGTAATTATAATATCATTTTTACCTCTAATTACCCTATTTAGTTTTATCTGTGGTAAATAAAATTCAAAAGTTACTATTCAACAAAAAATATTTTCATACTATTGAACCACATTTTACTTACTATTGTAAACCGTGTCTCTAAAATTTTTGAAATTTAATTCATAGAAGCGGTAAAATTATGTTTTATGAAAATTTGAAAATGTGCCTAGAAGTTGGGTAAAAGACGTTAAAAGTTCAATAAAATTTAATATATCTAAAATTATTATAAAATAACTCCAATGAATTACATTGGACTGATATAGGTATTTTGTATCTATTTTGACTTGAAAATAATTTTAAATAAAAAATAATTATTTAAATAAAAAATTTGGTTTTTATGTACTATGCAGCATTTTTCACTATTCATCAAAATTGAATGTTTTCAAAAAAATACCAAAAAATCGGACTAAGATAATTTTAATATTTTGAATTCAAAAATTATTTTCATATTATTGAACCAAATTTTACTTATTGTATAACCCTATATCAAAATTATCGTAGGTTGAATTTTTGGTATTTTTCTGAAAACATTCAATTTTGATGAATAGTAAAAAATACTACATAGTACATAAAAACCGAATTTTTTATTTAAATAATTATTTTTTATTTAAAATTATTTTCAAGTCAAAATAGATACATCATACTTATATCTGTACAATGTAATTCATTGTTTTTATTTTATAATAATATTCGATATATTAAATTTTATTGAACTTTTAACGTCTTTTACCCAACTTCTAGGCACATTTTTAAATTTGCATAAAACATAATTTTACCGCTTATATGAATTAAATTTCAAAAATTTGAGAGACATGGTTTACATCAGTAAGTAAAATGTGGTTCAATAGTATGAAAATAATTTTTTGTGAATATTAGCTTATGAATTTTATTTACCACGGTTAAATGTTAATAGGGTAATTAGAGGTAAAATTATATTATAATTACCCTAACACATGTTCTAATTATATTTGATAAGTGTATTTTGATCAAAATCAACCTTATTAATAAAATAAGATCCTTTAGGTCTTCTTGGATTAGATTAGGAAATTTATTATTATTTTATTTAAAGAAGAGTTAAAAGTGTTAAATTCAATGTTTAATAACTAAACCATTATTAATATAGGGTTATACATAAGATAAAATCTACTATAAATATTAATTATAAATATAAAAATATTTCCTACATAACTGTATTTTATTTATAATTTTTAGATATTAAATAATTAAATTTATTTATGACATAATAATGATGCAGTAATTACCATATTATTGAAAGATTAAAATAATTGATATTATAAATATTAATATAATTGTAAATTTAGACTTTTGATGTATTCCAAGAATTTAATAGGTTAATATGACATGTTATGGTTGATTAAATAAATTTTTTTCGAAGTGATAAAGTTGTTATTACTTTCACAAAAACCAAATACTAAATAGTGTCAAAATTGACATAAATTAGTTTTTAAAATAAATACTATATTATTAATTGATATAATATTCCTAAAAAATCTAAGTTTATCCAAAATAATTATATAAGGTTATATATATCAATAATTAACCACTTGGGGTTGTCTTGTGTTTTTATAGTAAGTTTATTAACTATTTATTATAATAATACAAGAATACATGGTAAAAGTTAAACTCTTTAACTAAGAGTTAAATCTAAAAGATAAGGTTAATATGGTGGCCTAAACCTATCTAAAACCTAATGTTTGAGAGTTTTTAGACTCATCCTCACCTTAGACTCGAAATAAATTATTTTGGATCCATTATAAACTGAATATGATTGTATAATAAATTAATATTTCAAGCTTTTCTTAAACTTACCCTCACCTCTCTTATAAAAGGGAACTTCCCCTTCTCTCAAAATCACACCTCCAAATCCATTTGTCTTGGCCAAACCCTACTAAAATATCCTCCCAAATACCCTCAATTCAAACTAGAGTTCTTACTTTGATCATAAATCCAACCTAAGAAGTCATTTTGATCAAATTAAAAGGAAGCACCTGAAGAAGAGGAAATGGTTTCATCACCTCTTTCAAAGTTATTTTCTTCTTACACTTACTCTTTCTTTGTTGTTTACATGCCAAAATAATAACTCTAGTGAATTATACCTACTGTGATGTTATTATAAATATTTTACAACCATATTCATTATTTTATCCATCCTATGAATGACAAAGTCACCATACATGTGTACGTACAACTTATCATCTCCACGTCGTGGTGTAGTTTGTTATTCGAAACTTCATTATTTGGATGGGTATAATAATGAGTATAATTGATTTAAATAATAAATATAATATGTTAATTATTCTATATATATGATATACCATCCAATTACATATGATTTCACCGTCAATGGAATGATATTGTCGCTCGTGCGTACGTACGGATTGTCGTATCCATGAACGCAATGAGATTTATTCCCCATCATAACCATTCATGAATAATTTTCATTTTATGATTAAATATAATTTTAAAGAACTTAATTTAATTCTGGATATGAATCCAATACATCCTATCCATAACAAACATGACTTATGTAACAATACATATAAATAAAAATGAATCAATTAAAACCTGAAACAATGATACTACCGAAATACTATTAACAAAGAAATATTAGAAGATCATATATGATATTATATTTATGTTTTTTGTTCTTGTATAATTTAATAACAATTGTTTAACTATTATATAAGAGGTTAACGTACCCTCAACTAAGGAAAATTACAAGGTAAGGGGTTTTCATCTCACTTCTTATTCGCGTGAGATTCATGCTATATTACAACTATTTCCTTTTGTGTGGTGTATGTAATGCCCATGATTGTATTCTTTGTGTAATATATTTTAATTTATGGGTATTTACATCTTCATTTTATGATTCTTATTTCATGGGTTGTATGTTTCTTAAGTTACCAAATCAGTAATAGAATTTCTAATTTCAATTTCCACTCATTGGGTTCTACACAAACTTCATTGATTATTTTACTCCAAGATTATGTGTGAAATAACTATTTATTTACTTATGTAGTAATTTATACTCCCCTTTGTGTGGATATAATTTTGATAAACATAATCACTCCATTTATAAATTCTCAAGTCATCCATATGAACATGACAAAAAAGTAATCTTAACTCAATTTCTATTCATTGAGTTAAACATCCAAGTCATTGGTGTTGTTTTTACAAG
This sequence comes from Viscum album, assembly GCA_963277665.1. NCBI lineage: Eukaryota > Viridiplantae > Streptophyta > Magnoliopsida > Santalales > Viscaceae > Viscum > Viscum album. Next base: position 309,969,228 of record OY728166.1, read on the forward strand.
AATATGTGTGAATGTACTCAGATTTATTTACACATAATATCTAATAATATTGAGTTTATTTATATTTTTCACACATAATTATGCCATTGATTTATCCTTAACCTAAGGATATGGTATTTATAATGGATTTCATCTCAGTTTACATTCCATTGAGACTTCTTTGTTGTTATACACCAATTCATTTTTATATGGTGTACATACTGTCATCTGCAATGGTATATCATGAATCCATTTATTCTCATGATATTATAAAGTTTTTATTACCTCAATTATCTATATTCAAGAGTCTCTCATTTGGTTAGGAACTCTAACTAAAATCATTTCCAATGTTTTAATGATTTATTCTTCTAAATCTTTCTAATTAATGTTCATGTTTTAAAAATGGTGTTGAGGATTTATTTATATGGAAATTAATGTTTTAAAATTAAAATTCATTTTAAAAGTTTCAAAGTGGTATGGGATACTTTTATTCAAAAATCTATTTTTAACAACTTCTTGGTAAATTGTGAGACATTTAAATGTTTTCAAGAAAAAGGGGATATTTCTCTCAAATAGTTTTACTGATTATTTTCATCTATGTCAATACCCTTAATTATTATTTATTGAGTTTGATTTATTATAATACAATATTTAATATTGTATTGAATGAGTTATGTTTGACTGTGGATGTGCTATTTTTAAGCAATTCATGGTTTTTGGTTAAAATATTAACATTTTGTATGCTAGTTTTAATATGAATGTTTAGATTATGTTTCAACCTTTTCATATGTGGAATGTATTGGAATTAGTAAGTGACGGGTGGATCCCTCTATATCTTCTCAATGAATCGGTAGGTCTCATGAGACAAACTAGTGTTTTGGCACAAGGCCTTGACAAAATCTTATTTGTAGTCTTGGAATGATGCCTTGACTATGTGGTTATGATGTCCGGCATTATGCATTCCATATTTATGAAATTAGCTATTTATATTACATGTGATTATTCAACTATTATAATATCCATATGAATAAGTAAATGGAACTATTTGATTTATCTTTTCCATATTATGCTGAAGTTTAATTTTAAAAGGTTTGTGTTTTAGAATTATACATTGACTTAAATTTTTAAGATTTTTTATGATAGTTTACTATATATTGTTACCCTTACTGAGCATATGAGCTCACCCCTTTCTTATGTTTTCTTTTTCCCAGGATGCGAAGAAGTGTATTATACTTGACTTGCAGGGATAGGTTATGGGATATGATTGTGTTCAAAGGGGACACATTGTTGTTGTTTTTTTTTTGATGCAATGCAAAACTTATGTATGTATGTAGTACTTTTAAGGCTATTAAAATGATTAGTATTTAAAGACTTGATCTCTTATGAACATGCCAATGTTATGTAACAATGCACTGACTCTGGGTAACTAGGGTTGTGGTGTTACAGATGGCCTTCACATGACAAACAATGTAACTCTCCTTTACATAAGGGTACCACCTTTTTTAGATTTTATTTTACAAATCCTATGGTGCACACCCATAGATTTTCTATTAGGGAATCACATGATCAAATGAACATTTTTTAGATCATTTTCATGATGGATGTGACATATCGAATAGCCTTCACCTGGTTATTCTGACATGTCGGTAGGGATTTTTCATGATCGATGGACTGATCCTACGGACCACATCCACCCTTATCATGAAAAACAACATAACTAACTTTCACATGATGCTTCCTCCTTTTCTTGATTTTTATTTTCTATTTTCTAAGAACTTTTAATTTTTCCCATTGGTTGTTTGTTAGGATTTATTATGATCAATAATGGATCTCAAGACAGTATGTGATCATTATCATGCATGATCACTCTACTTGTCTATGGATTCGAAGGAGTGCCACATGATCAAATGGATGTGTCTAAGGGCCTTTTCATGATGAAGGCGATATAACCAAAGGCTTTCACACAGAATGGTTATTAGGCTACTAGGGATCTCACATAATCATTGAATGGATCATGTGAAATGCATAAGACCTTCATGTAAAAATCAATGTAACTTACATCGCATGAAGTTTCTTCCTTTTTTTGATTTTATTTTATAAGGGTTTTTGGGTTATTTTAAACCATATTGTCTATCAGTTGATATGTCACGTGATTCGAGATACTCATCTAACATAGGTTCATATATTCTGTAAGAATTTTCAGAAGGGGTTTTCATGATGAATAATGATGTATGATGGGGATTTGTATAATAATAAGGTTCTACTAAATGAAGTTTTTATGATCATTATTAGATCATGAAGAATACATAGTTCATCTATGTGACATTCTTGGGGTCATGTGACCACATGTCTTCTTCGGGGTCACATGAGCCACATGATCTGCATATAGCCATGTTTCTCCTTAAATTTTTTGTGAAGAAAATAATACATATACCTCGAGTATTTATTTGATCCAAAAAAAATTGATGCTCATTTGTATGGTGTTAATATCACTACTACATAAGTGTCTTTTATAAGAACTAGAAAATTATTTATCTGTACTCAAAATCATTGCTGATATAAGCACCATTAAAAGTGGGTCACCTTTATCAGTTCTAGAATAGTGCTGATAAATGGGGTTCTTTATCAGAACTAAAAAAAGAACTAATTGAGGTGGTCCTTTATCAGCACTCAAATTAGCACTGATAAAGGCCATCCTACTATAGTGTGATAATAAATTACTACACACTACAGTAGAAAATACAACTGTATATAGAAAATACATAATTAAAATGAAAGAAAAATTACATCACAAATACAAGAAAAAAACACTATATTATACACATTTCAAACATTTTTTTGTACAATTAAATTAAAAAGTATTATCACAAACATTCAAAAAAATCAATGGTTTTATTGTCTTTGGAACCCTACACCCTCTCAAAAAATCTTGATCATGGTATTGGTTGATGAAAAAATATCCTCAACTTGATCAAAATAATCCACTTGTATTAGAAAAAAATATTATGTTAGTAATACTATAAATAAATAAATTAAATATAAATATGAATCTATGCATTACGAAAATGTCAATTTAAAATAAAACGGAATTATTAGAGTCATACTGATTACATCATGGTTCGTATTGATGTTCATATGATTCCTACAAATCAAAAATGACTTATGAATAATTTTACTGAAGTATAAAGATAATCCAAATTTTGTTTTCTCAGTTTTGAGTATGTCACAAGTCTTTTTTACAAAAAATATCAATTTAAACTGAAAACACACACTTTGACCATATCAATCACATTGTGTGTCACTTTGATGTGAGACTGGTTCATACATGTTACAAATGACCTACAAATCATTTTTATAAATTATCAAGAAAATTCAAGTATGTTTTCTCAGTTTACAGTGAGTGACACATGTTTTGAACTAAATTATAAATTTTAAACTGATAATGGACACTTTGAGTCATGCTGGGAACACTGTGTATTATATTGATGTGTAGCTAATTCCTACACACCAAAAATGACTTTTGTATCATTTTCATAAAGTATCAAAACAATATGAATGTGTTTACTCATTTTTAAGTATGTGATGTGTGTTTTGAACTAAAAATCCAATTTTAAATAAAATGACACTCTTTGAGTCATACCGGTCACACCCTACGTCAGATTGATGTGAGTTTGATTCATATATATCAAAAATAACTTTAGGATCATTTTATTAAATTATTGAAATATTATGATTGTGTTTTATTATTTTTGAATATGTTACATGTCATTTTTACTAAAATGTTAATTTATATCGAATACACACACTTTGAGTCATTCTAGTCACATTATGTGTCGGTTTTATATGAGACTAATTCAAATGCATAAAAATGACATCTGAATTGTTTTACTAAATTATCAAGAAATATGAGTGTATTTTCTTTGATTTTCAGCAAGTGAAAAACCTTTTGAACTAAATTGTCAATTTTAAACTAATAACGGACAATTTGAGTCATATTAGGAACATCGTGTGTCAGATTGAAGTGAAGTCAATTCCTACATGTCAAAAATGACTTATGGATCATTTTTCAAAATTATTAAAAAAATATGAATGTTTTTTCTCATTTTTGAGTACGTAACGTATGATTTGAACTAAAATGTCAATTTTAAATAAAAATACATGCTTTGAGTCATATCGGTCACACAATCCTTCATATTGACGTGTAGCTAATTCCTACACATCAAAAATGACTTAAGGATTTTTTACAAAAGTATTAAGATAATCTGAATGTGTATTCTCATTTAGGAATGTGTCATGTGTCTTTTTTACTAAAATGTTAATTTAAACTAAAAACACGCACTTTGAGTCATACTAATGACATAGTATGTCAATTTGATGTTATACTGATTCCTGCATATCAAAAATTAATTATGAATCATTTTAATAAAGTATCAAGACAATATGAGTTCATTTTTTTAGTTTTCAGTGATTGAAACATGATTTGAACTAAATTGTTGATTTTAAACTGATAACGGGCACTTTGAGTCATAACAAGTACACCAAGTATCATATTGAGGTGTGGATGATTCCTCACGTCACATATAAATTATGGATCATTGTCCAAAATTATCAAAATAATATGAATGTGTTTTCTCTATTTTGAGCATTTGATGTGTTTTTTGAACTAAAATGTCAATTAAAAAATACATGCTTGTAGGCATACTGGTCACATCATGTTCTATATTTACATCCAGATGATTCCTACATGTCAAAAATAACTTAATAATCACTATGAAAAAGTATCAAGACAATATGAATAAATTTTATTGTTTTTTTGTATAGCGTGTTTCTTTTTTACTAAAATGTAAATTTAGACTGAAAACATGCACTTTGAGTTATATTTGTCACATGATGTGTAAATTTTACTTGATCCGAATTCATACACATAAAAAATGAATTATGAATAATTTTCATAAATTATTAAGATAATATGAGGGTGTTTACTTGGTTTTTAGTGAGTTACACATGTTTTAAACTAAATTGTCAATTTTATACTAATAACAGACACTTTTTCATACCAGGTACACTGCATATCAGATTGTGGTGTGGATGATTCCTACACATCAAAATTGAATTATGTATTTTTATCCTAAAGTATAAAAACAATATGAATATTTTTTATTGGTTTTGAGTATGTGAAGTGTGTTTTGAACTAAAATGACAATTGTTAATAAACAGACACACTTAGAGTCATACCAGTCACACTGTACGCCGAATTGATGTGCGGATGATTCTTAAACATAAAAATGATTTAAGGATAATTTTCCTAAAGTATCAAGACTATATGAATTTTTTTTAATTGGTTTTGAGTATTTCATATGTCTTTTTTACTAAAATTTAAATTTAAACTAAAAGCATGCACTTTGAGTCATACGAGTCACATCATGTGTCATTTTGATGTGAGAATGATTCCTATTAATAATAAATGACTTATGAATCATTTTCAAGAATTATAAAGATAATATGAGAATGTTTTATTATTTTTCAATTAGTGACACATGTTTTGAATTAAATTGTTAATTTTAAACTGATAATAGACACTTTGAGTCATTTCAGGCACACTGTGTATGGTGAAGCTAACTCCTACATGTAAAAAATGACTTATGGATCATTTTCCTAAAGTATCCAAACAAAATAAATGTTTTTTATCATTTTTGAGTATGAAAGGTGTGTTATGAAATAAAATGTCAATTTTAAATAAAAACACACACTTCAAGTCATACCGATCACATGGTTTTCTGGATTAACATCAATATGATTCATACACCTAAAAAATGACTTAAGGATCACTATCCTAAATTATCAAGACAATAAAAATGTGTTTGATTTTTTTTGAGTATGTCATGTGACATTTTTACTAAAATGTCAATTTAAATTGAAAACATGAACTTTTAGTCATATCAATTGCATCATTTTTTGGTTTTACATGAGACAGATTACTATACATAAAAAATTATTTATGCATATTTTTTAATGTATCAAGACAATCAAAGTGTTTTTGTTCTTTTTTCAGTGAGTTCCACATGTTTTGAACTAAGTTGTCGATGTTAAACTGATAACTGACACTTTGAGTCATACCGGGCACACCGTGTATCGGATTGAGGTGTGGCTCAGTCCTACACATCACAAATGAAATACGGATTGTTATAATAAAGTATCAAAACATTATGAATGTTTTTTCATGGTTTTGAGTATGTGACATGTGTTTTGAAATAAAATGTCAATTTTAAATATAAAGGATACACTTAGAGTCATACTGGTCACATTGTGTGTCGGATTAATGTGAAGATGATTCATACACATCATAAATGACATAAGGATCATTTTCCTAAAGTATCTAGACAATATGAATTCATTTGATCGTTTTTGAGTATTCCATGTGTCTTTTTTACTAAAATATCAATTTAAACTGAAAAAAAATAATTTGAGGCATACTGGTTACATATTTTGTTCGTCTGATGTGAGACTGATTCCTACACATAAGAAATTTCCTATGAAAAAATTTACTAAATTATAAAGATAATCTGAGTATTTATTTTCTTATTTTTTAGTGAGTGACACGTTTTTTAAAATAAATTGTCAATTTTAAACTGAAACAAACACTTTTAATCATACTGGGAAAACCATATATTAGATTGAGGTGTGCCTGATTTCTACTTTTCAAAAATGACTTATGGATCATTTTCCTAAAGTATCAAAACAATCGAAACAGTTTTTATTAATTTTAATTATGTGACATTTTTTGAAATAAAATGTAAATTTTAAATAAAAGTAAAACATAGAGTCAAACCGGTCACATCATGTCTCAGATTGACATGAGGATGATTCCAACACATCACAAATTACATAAGGATAGTTTTCATAAAATATAAATTCAATTGGAATGTTTTTTCTTTTTCTTTTTTGAGTACGTCACATGTTATTTTATTAAAATATTAAACTTAAAACATTTTACTTTGATTCATATCGATCAAATCATGTGTTTTCTTGATGTGGGAATGATTTCTATATGTCACAAATGACTTATGAATCATTTTTCTAATGTATAACAAAATTTAAAGAATTTTTTATTGGTTTTCACTAAGTGACACATGTTTTGAACTAAATTTTCAATTTTTAACTGATAACAGACACTTTTCCATCATACTGGGCACAACACATATTGAATTGTGGTATCTCTAATTCCTACATGTCAAAAATGATTTATAGAACATTGTAATAAATTATCAAAACAATCCAAATGAATTTTATTATTTTTAGTATTTGACATGTGTTTTGAATTAAAATGTCAATTTTAAATTTAGAACATGCCCTTTAAGTTATATTGGACACACTGTGTATCGGATTGAGGTGTAGTTGATTCATACATGTCATAAATGACTTATGGATATTTTTTTATAGTATAAAAATAATCTTATTGTGTTTTATCGATTTTAATTTTTTGAAGTGTGTTTTGAACTAAAATGTAAATTATAAACTAATAAACATACACTTTGAATTATATAGATCACATTGTGTATCAAATTGAGTAACATCTAATTGAGGTGTGGCTGATTACTAAATGATCATGAGAGGCTTCGAAAATGTTACTAGCTCTATCATACTTGGAACATCATGTATTGGATTGAGCTGTGGTGGATTTCTACACATAAAAAATGACTTATGAATCATTTTCCTAAAGTATCAAAAACAATATGAATGTGTTTACTCGATTTTGAGTGTGAAATGTGTGTTTTGAGATAAAATGTAAATTTTAAACTAATAACATAAGCTTTGAGTTATAATGGTCATACTGTGAATAATATTGAGTTGTAGTTGATTCTTGTACATCACATCATGTCTTTTGAATCGTAAATACATTCAATATTCAGGGTTATCTAACAATATTGTTGTTTAATAACATGGAATGTTGAATTAATTGTAGAATAAAAAGAAAAGTGTATCATCATGAGTACATCATACTCATTGAGTGCATAATTATAGGACATGAGTGCATCATGAGTATATTATACTTCTTAATTATCTCTATAAAAATTAAAAAAATAAGTATCATATAAAAACGATAAAGAAATTAACTAAAAAATATATAAAATGATGATAAAATTCACTAAATAAGTAGTAGGAAGTCACCTCTTCATGATGTATGTATAAAATCTAACACTATGTATTCTAACCATTCATTTATAAACAAATCTATTTAATCTTGTGAATATGAGGACTATTGATAGTCCTAGTATTACTAGAAAAATGTAAATAAATAAAGGATTAGTGAATATTTTAAATGAAATTGTAATTATCGTCATAAATACCTTTTTGAGGATAATAGTTTTTTGGTGTAATACAATATCATTCATAAATTTCCAAACATAATAACCATGATATTTTCCATTATTTTGTTCCACGTGTTATAGAAACATTGAGAAAATTGAGTAATTTTTTTATATATGTTTTGATAGTGGAATGTTATTATATATACCCTAATACTTCTCCATTTTTAAAAGTCAATAAGATTTTGTGCTCATGGGTTATCCTCAGGCCATGATTTTGATGATATTTAAACACTATCCTATCATAATATAATTTTCATTAAAATATAATATAAAATGTATAACTTGAAATTTATTTATAGAATATTTCATGTAGTGTATTAAAAATTGATAAATATAATTACATGTAGTTGGTTTATTGGGTATCCATGATTTTAATGCATAAAATTAGTATTTTGATTGTCCACATTGACTAAAATGAGTAACCAATTATTTAAACAATGAATATTTAATGGAATGAATGAAAATATATTTGATATGATTAAAATGTTTTGTTTTACCCCTTCATCATGGGTATCAAGAAGATTCTATCGTTAGTAAGTTTTATTTTAAACATTATGTCTAGTTTTTCCACTATTCCTTCATATTGCTTTAGTTCTAATAAGAATATTTGTGTATATGTGATGTGAGGACTAATGAGTCCAAACAAATTATAGGGTTTTCCCTTCAAATACTATTTTATATATTCTTACAAAAATTATTAGTGGTATTTATCCATAATTAACATAATAGATCAGCTATTGGACACAAAAATCATGAAAACACACCGCATGTATACATTTATAATGAATAATCCTAGTCATTCATGCTTGAGTATTTCATTAAAATTCCAAAATACCTATATAGGCTATAATGTCCTCTCTATACATCTATTCTTCGAAATAAATTGTGTTCATATCACCACTTGATAACGTTGCATCATAATGAACCATTAACATTTGTAAATTTGAATGTTTAATGGGTGGGTAAAGTTGCTTTGTGAAGATTTTTACAATTGGTTAGTTGATCCTTTAGATAGTTATGATTCAACCTTCCATTTACCCCCCCCCCCCCCTTCCCGTTTTCTGTCTATAATAACATTTATCAGTTGAGGTTTTTTTCACAAATTTTTAAAGGTTTTTCATAAAAAATAAATTGTAAATGAATACCTCCTTATTGACATGTACTTTTAGAAGATCTAATAACCATGATATGAATATTCCAATAACTTGTTTGACTATATAAATATATACATCATCAAGTGGAATAGGTACCTTGAAACTTGGCTTATGATCTATGTTAATCCCCACTCTCACATGACCAATTGTAAGTTGTTTGTTGTATAGAAAATATCTTATGATATTGTAAATGGAACCCCTCCCAAAAACGTGATGGCTGGGTGTTGATAGATATAAATAACAATCATTTTCACCTTATATAATATTAGTGCAGCAAAGATATCAATGTATTCATGATTCACTTTTGAAAAAAACAATTATTAAAATATTGATTACCACTTATAAGACATCACTTTGAGGGAAATATCTCACCTCAAAGATGGTGGGGTAGAGGGTGGGTCTTCATCTCGTGGTTGTTCTTGTGTTGTATCTTATCTTTGATTCCATCACATAACATTTTCTAAAAAATATTCCTATAAATTAATTTTTTTCTTTTAGAGAAGCTAATGGTTCTTATAGCTATTCTATTTTGTTATGCTTACCTCCTATTAATTTCTTTTCTCAAAATATGTTTGGGGTGACACCCCAAAACCTACACCTCTAACATGTACATATTATTTTGGCCACTAATAGTAGTTATTTATTGGGTACATCTAATGATGATTCTTATGTCTAAGTTGGATAAAAAATATAGGAAAATTAATAATCATTATTATTTAATACCAATTAAAATAAAAACAAATTTTTATTATTTCATACTTACACATGCTTCCCACACTATTTTTTGTGTTTTTATCTAGTAGTACCTCACCTTTATTTACACATGCCTACTTCCATATTATATTATGTGATATGGAAGTGGATTTTGATTTTGATTCATAAATATATATATAAACAAAGGAACATAATTATTTTGTTGTTTCATCTCTCATAAAAGTATTATGGTAAATTTAAAATATGTACCATTTTTTTCAAGTAAAGCATACCACATCCTTACTTTATGGTAGGGGTATGTTGGTTTTACTACATGTTGATTATTTTTATCACTCATTTGATGTTTCATAAATTAACAATTATTAATAAAAGAGATTAATGCGTGTATTTTTAAGATATATATTACCAGTTACAATGTACCTAAAAATATACCTTCTCAAGATGAGCAATAAACACATCCCACACTTGTTGGATTATCAGGTGTGCATACATTTGTGGTGGGTGTGGGTGTATTTTCCCTTTAGTATCTTTGATATTATACTTCATAAGAATTTTTTGAAAGCCTCTATGATCCTTTCTAGTGAGAATTAATACAAATTTCATTTGGGGTAATATATTATAAATATACTCTATAAGGTATGATGAAGAGTCGATCAATATTTCATTATTTTTTTAGTAAAATAAAGAAATAATGTCATAGTATTCCCTAATCTCTTCCCAAATCGGTGTCTCAAACATGTGAATAACATTGTTCCATAAATTTACATCAATCATAACATGCATTAAAGTGCTGATCCAAATGTAACTACTAAACATGGACTTGTAGGTGTTAACAGGCTATCTAAGAGCATTCCATCCAATCGTGAATTTGATATCTTTGTTTCTCTCATTAATAATTTTTTCTAACACTTTCATGCTACAATTCTCCAATTTTTTCTAGGAAATAGATTTTTCACAGTATACCATTTCCTTAGCTTCAATATCATTAATATTTTGTTCCTCTAGATTAGTAGAATCGGTATGTGTAGAAGTTTTTTTTTACTCTGCATTGAGAGCACCAACAAGTTGAGAGACATGTTGTTTCATAGGATTAAGAGAATCTATATATACAAAAGTAATTATCTGTAGAATTGGTTGAACATTTAATTAATATTACGTAAATTAATTAATGAAAAGATAATAATATGAGGTTATACAATGTATATTACAAAAATATATATGACTTTTTTATTGATATCACTTTTTGTAAAAGGTTTAAGGGTTTTTTCCCCTCTATCGAGAATCCAAATCCATTCATTATAGTATCCTCTAACATAAAATACCTCATCTATATTGATATTTTTGAAAAATTATTGTGACATTCTAATGAAAGGGATATAATAATTTGAATTTCCATTTGACCCTTCAGTGGTTTTGGTCGATAACAAAACAATTGACCACTTTTGATTTATAGAATCTAGAACATAAAATACTTATCATACATCTGATGACATTATAAATGGTTCATATTTGTATGCATCCTTACTTAAATATGATTTCATGAATCCAAATTCATCAATTTTAACTTCACTAATGTTATCAACCAACTTTCATTAAAAACATCACTTGGAATGTTGTGTAACCAAACTCCCATATTTTTTCGAATATTCCAATGTATGAAATATTCGTATAAATTTGATTTATTTCCTTTGTACCGGATATTTTAATTGCTTCATCCTTAAGTGTAACTCCAAATTTTTATGGTATTATGTTCATCAAGTTCATTTTTATAGAATGTGTTGGACTCTCCATGATATTGTAGTTTTCATAATCACAAATTATTTCAATATACAGATTCTATTCTTTCAATCAATTTTAATATCTCTATGTGAATTAATTTTGTCATACATAAACATATACTGAAATAAGTCTATAACCTATATTCATGAATAAATATGCTTACAACTATTTTTTCATATACTTTTGATTAACACTTCGTCTTGTAAGGGTATATGAAAGAAAAACTCTTCATAACCTTTTTGGATTCCCTGACACTGAAGTTCGACGAACCGAAGTCGACACACCGAAACTGAAGTTGACACACCGGAACCAAAATTGACACACCAAAACCAAAGAATGACAGACCGAAGTTTGACAAACCGAAACCAACACACCAAAACCGAAGTACGGAAGACTGATGTTATCAGATAGAAGTATGAAACACCAAAGTTTGAAACACCTAAGTTCGATAGACCGAAGTTTGACACACCGAAGTTCGACAGACCGAAGATGACACACTGAAGATAATAGACTGATGTTATCAAACTGAATACAATAGACCGAAGATGACTCACTGATAGTCATAAATAACTATTTCCATTTATTATTTCAAATTTATTTCTAACAGTCATATTTAGACATATTAATATTTTTGACATTATTTAATGTTTTCTATAGGAAAATCCGTTGATAGTACGAGGTACATACATGTGCGAAGATCCTTATGCCTAGAGGATACTGGAGTATAAATGGACCGCATCTTTCATGTTAAAAATACGACAGTAGCAGTATACGTAGAGACACAGACTTTGCGAATACTAAAAGAGAAGAACTAAGTGCTTGAGATTACAAGAAGACTGTAACAAGATACCTTCTCCAAAAGGGATCAGTATACATCGAGACGTTAAAGATCTGAACCTTTTTTATTCCTTGAAGCTGGATTAGAGAAACTACGATACTCTATTCTGAAGAAAACTTTCATAAGAAGACTCAAATACCATTTTCTCAACATTCATTGAGTCAAGAGACTTACTTCACAACACACAGAGAATTCTTAACTCTATTCTCTTTCTTAACTTTGTTGTGTTTTATATTCAATATTTGAGCAGTGTGTATATTGGTTTTACACACACTGTCTCCTGAGCATAACTAGAGGATATCAAACTATCCTCATACTCAATCACTTATTTCATTTATTTCCCACAAATAACTATGGTAGAGGTCAAGTGTGACCTGGACAGCTGGGTGTGTTGTTGTAAACCCCGATCCAGGGTGTGGATCAAAAGTTTATTTATATAAACAGCTTGGTAGCAGGTGATCACCGGGTGGAGAGGATTAAGTCTCTTCTTGAGACTGAACCTCTTTTTTACATTGTTGTGCCAATATTCAATTACTCTGTTTTTTTTATCTATTTCTTATATCTTTCCAAAGACAAAAAACTGTTTTTATTTATACTCTGATAGTTAGTTTTGGTTAGTGTGTATTTATGCTTAATTAAGTAAACCTATTTCAAAATTTGAATTAGTGATTACCTTGATTCAACTGAGGACTAATCAACCATAGAGAAACCTGTTGAGCAATTAAAAATTTATATCTCTACTGACTTAACTAATTGGGTTGTTTTGAATTGGGGGATTTTTATTATAAATTTTTTAACAGAAATTTTAATTGGAACTCAATTCACCCCCCCCCCCCCTCTTGAGTATCCACTCTGACCAACATTTGGTATCAGAGGATTATTTATTTTCAAGATATTCAAATTATTTTCAATAGTGATTTTAGTCGTATCTTAAATATCTTAAAATTTCTGTCATATTTAAATTTTCAGTTCTTTAAATTCTAAGTAACTATAGAAACTAGAGTTAAGGGTGCTGCTACTAACATTCCACCTTTCTTTAATGGTAATAAATATGCTCAATGGAAATTAAAAATGAAAATGTATATAGAGAGTATGGGACCTGAAATCTGGGATACAATTGAAGAGCAACATATAATGTCTGTTGCTACTAGGGACACATGGTATCAGTTGAATAAAGCTACATATAATAATAATTCTAAAGCAATGAATACCATGTATTATTCTATAGGTGATGATGAATTCAATAGAATATCTTCTTGTAAAACTGCATATGAAATTTTGGATACTTTAGTTGTTTCCCATGAGGGAAGAACTAATGTTAAAGAAATGAGACTAAATACATACACTATTAAATATGAAAATTTTAAAATGAAGCCTGATGAACCAATCTTTGAAATGTATCTCAGGTTCAATGAAATAGTGAACACTATGAGTCTGCTTGGAAATACAGTGGACAGTAAGGACCAAATCATGAGACTTCTTCGATGCCTACCTAACAGATAGAGGGAAACTTCTGTTTCCATCCGAGAATCTTGTGACATAAGCAAGCTACCAGTGAAAGAGATAATTGTAAAACTTATGATGTACGAGGAAAAACTTAAGGTGAATCAAGAAGTAGATGAAGAACCAAGGAAGAAATCAATAGCATTCAATACTACTACCTCAAAGAGAAAAAACAAAGAAAAATCTCAAGTTCCTATAGACAGCTCCACTAGTGAAGAGTCTGATTCAGACAGTGATGTGGAAATGGCTCACCTTTCTATAAGGTTCGAAAAGTTCTACCAAAAGAAGAAATTATTTAAGAAGTCAAACTATAAGGGAAAGTATGATAGTAAAGGACAATTGAAGAAAGACAGAAAATGGAATGACAACTCAAATGAAATAATCTGCTATGAGTAAAAACAAAAAGGTCATGTGAAGGCAGACTATCCCAAGATGAAATTCAAGAAGAAATATGAAGATAAGGGAAAATGATATAAAAAGGATATGAAAGCTACCTATATTGATTTAGAAGACATCTCCAGTGGATATGATTCTTGTGATAGTGAAGAGAACAATCATTCCAACTTATGTTTCATGACAGAAACATCTGAGGTAACACTTAACTCTCTTATACATAATGCCTATTATTTTGAGAATAAGAGTGAGTCACATAATGCTGAAAATATGTCTAAGGATAAACTATTTGAATATTTTGAAATGATTGAGGATACCTTTAATGAGCTCAAGGATAGGTATAAATCATTAAGAGACATAATTCTTTAAATACAAATTATAATTCAAGTCTGTATATTAAAAAGAAAAACTCTCCCAACTTTTAAAGGAAAACACTAAACTTAATTTATCCAATGAGAAATTAAAAAGAGATATTGAAAAGTTTACTGCAGTTATTGATACCTTGACTCGGTTTCTAAGAAAACAGATTTCCCCAAAATATAAAAATGGTCTAAGATATCAACCAGGATAGAAAAGGATCATTAAAACTAAATTTATTCCAAAATCTGGACAATTCACTGCTAGTTCAAGTTATGGGCCATTTCTTGAAAAACAATTCTCTAAAGGACCAAATAAAGTTTTTATGTCTCAAAATATATCTTATGATTATAGGAAATCTATGAGACAAGTATGGGTTCCCAAAATTTTACTTTCTAACCTCTCAGGACCTAAGAAAATCCATGTACCAAAGTTACCCCATGTCTAATCTGTTTTGCATGGATGTTACCTAAAGAGTTCCTGTAAGACTCTGTGGTACCTAGACAGTGGATGTTCAAGACATATGATAGGATACTACTCATGCTTCAGGATCCTAATCAATGTTGATGGTGGACACGTAACTTTTGGGGATAATGTAAAGGGAAAAATAGTCGTCTTAAGCCAGATTGGTAACCCTAATAGAGTATTAATTTCCAAAGTACTTTTGGTTGATGGATTAAAGTACAATTTACTTAGCATATATTAGTTGTGTGATGATGGTTTTAATGTCAAATTTGAAAATGATGCATGTAATTTTTTTAATTCCAAAAATGATTTAATATTTACTGCTCTTAGAAATGAGAATGTGTATGTTGTTGATTTAAATTATTTAGCTAAGAAACATGTTTCTTAATTAAATTATTTTCATAATGAATCCTGGTTGTGGCACATAAGACTAGAACACTACAATGTGCACTCTATTATAAAACTGACTAGGAAAGGTTTAGTTAGAGACTTACCTAAATTGGAATTCCCTGTTAACAAAGTGTGTAATCCTTGTCAAAAGGGAAAACAACAAAAAATTTCTTTCAAACCAAAGAAAGAAGTTTCTACTTCTCAACCGCTTGAGTTGGTTCACATGGATTTGTTTGGACCATCAAGAGTTTCAATTTTAAATGTGAATCACTATGTTTATGTACTTGAAGATGATTTTTCTAGATACACTTGGGTATAATTTTTAACACACAAAATTGAATCTTGTTCTTATTTTATCAAATACTCCATGTCTGTGGAAAACCTTAGTGGACTTAGAATTAAGACCTTGAGAAGTGATCATGGTCATGAGTTTAAAAATCAGGAGTTTGAATCATATTGCTCGCACAATGGCTATAGTCACAATTTCTCTGCTCCTAGAACACCTTAACAAAATGGAGTCACGTAAAGAAGAAATAGGACCCTTCAAGAAATAGCTAGGACTATGCTTAGTGAATATAATTTACCTATTTATTTTTGGGCTAAATTTGTAAATACAGCTTGTTATACCATTAATAGAGTCTAGATTAGACCTTCTCTTAAGAAGACCCCTTATGAACTTTGGAACAATAGGAAGCCTAAGGTTAACTACTTCAGAGTTTTTGGTTGCAAAGTCTTTATCCATAACACTAAGGACAATCTTGACAAGTTTTCCTCTAAGAGTAATGAAGAAATTTTCCTAGGTTACTCAATCTTGAGTAAAGCCTATAGAGTATTCAATAAGAAAACCAAATGTGTGGAAGAGTCAGTTCATGTCAAATTTGATGAGACTGATCCACATGAACCCAAAACCTCTCTTTAATATCTTGAGGAAGATATGTCAATTCTGAAACATAATGATAATAATAGTGAATCCCCTGTAAAAGTAACCAGTTCTGGTAATCTTCCAGACTTTGCACCTATTGAGCCTAAACCAATAGATGACCATGAGGAGTTTAGTTATACTCTTTCTAGAGGTATTCAAACTCTCAAGAATCATACTGTAGATGCTATAGTAGGTGATTTAAATCAAGGAACACAAACTAGAGCTTCTTTGAGAAACTAAGTTGAACATCAAGATTTTCTTTCATAGCTTAAACCCAAAAATATTAATGATGCTATCAATGATGAATATTGGTTAATGTCTATGCAAGAAGAATTAAATCAATTTGAAAGAAACAAAGTCTGGGAACTAGTTGAAAGACCTAAGGACACTTTGAAAATCAGCACTAAATGGGTTTTTAGAAACAAAGTTGATGAGTCTGGTAATATAGTTAGAAACAATGCTTGGTTAGTTGCACAAGGTTGCAGTCAAGAGGAAGGAATAAACTATGAGGAGACCTTTGCTCCTGTATCTATATTAGAGGCCATTAGGATACTACTTTCTTATGCAGCTCATATGAATTTTAAACTTTATAAAATGGATGTCAAAAGTGATTTTCTAAATGGGTATATAGTTGAGGATGTATTTGTTGAACAACCCCCTGGCTTTACAAATCCCCATTTCTCAAACCATGTTTTTAAACTTTCTAAAGATTTATATAGTTTAAATCAAGCTCCAAGATCTTGGTATGATAGACTTAGTTCCTTTCTTATTTCATAAGGTTATACTAAAGGAATAGAAGATCCTACTTTGTTTATTAAAAGGATTTCCAAAGACGTGTTGATAGTACAAATTTATGTAGATGATATAATTTTTGGATCTACTAAAAATTCTTTATGTACTAATTTTTCAAAAATAATGAAAAATGAATTTGAAATGAGTTTAATGGGAGAACGTAAATTATTCCTTGGATTTTAGATTTTTCAAAATATAGATGGTATTATTTTAAATTAAAGTATATATAATAAATATCTTTTAAAACGTTTTTGTTTGGACGGTAGTAAAGTTAGTGATACACCTATGAGTACTACTTGTAAGTTGGATGGTGATGAAGTTGGAGAACCAGTGGATCAAACCAACTACAGAGGTCTGATAGAGAGTCTACACTACCTTAGTTCTAGCAGACCTGATATTATGTTCAGTGTATGCATGTGTGATCGCTTTCAAGCTAATCCCAAAGAATCTCATTTAAATGTTGTTAAAAGGATTTTCAAATATCTCAAATATACTCCCAACTTAGGACTATTTTATCCAATATGACAACCATTTGATTTAATAAGCTATCCAGATGCTAACTTTACTAGTTGTAAGCTAGATAGAAAAAAAACCTTTGGGACAAGTCACATGTTAGGAAAATCACTAGTATCATGGTGCAGTAAAACACAGAATTTTGTTGCATTATCTACTGCTGAAGCAGAATACATTACTGCTGGTAGTTGTTGTGCACAAATTCTATGGATGAAACACACTTTACTAGACTATGGATATCAATTCAAAAATGTCCCCATTAACTATGACAACACAAGTGATATTAAAATTTCTATAAATCCAATATCTCATTCTATAACAAAGAATATTGATGTAAGACATCACTTTTTGAGAGATCATTATCATAAAGGTGATATAACTCTTGAGTTTATTGGGACTAAACATCAGCTTTCTGATATATTCACTAAACCCTTAAATTCTGAGAGAATGAATTACATCAAACATGAATTAAGATTGATAAATTTATAAAACCAATCTTGGTAAAACTGATCTTTATAAAACCGATCTGTGTAAAATCGATCTTTGTAAAACCGATCTTTTTAAAACTGATCTTTGTAAAACCTATCTTTATAAAACCGATCTTTATAAAACCGATATTTATAAAACCGATCTTTGTAAAATCGATCGTTGTAAAATTGATCTTTATAAAAATGATATTTATAAAACCGATCTTTGTAAAACTAATCTATGTAAAACTAATCTTTGTGAAACTGATTTTTGTGAAACTGGTTTTTGTGATACCGATTTTTTTGAAACTGATTTTTGTGAAACCGATTTTTGGGAAATCGATTTTTGTGAAACCTATTTTTGTGAAACTGATTTCTGTGAAACTGATTTTTGTGAAATCGATCTTCTTTAAACCGATTCTTTGACACTGATACATTTAAGGGCTATTTTATAAATTCAATATGCTTTAAGTGAAACGATGTTGTTTTATTTCTTTCAACTTGCTGCATTTAAATTTTATGTTTTACGATTTACAATCCCTAAATGATATATTATGTCCAATCCATTCCGACCCTTCACCTCCTCCATAGTCATAAATCCTTCTACATTTAGTCACTCTATATCTCGATTCTCGACCTCTCAAAACAGTTATAATCTGAGGAGTTTTCGTGGCTAGGACTAAGCATGCAATGGAAGAACCTCGCAAATCTCCTCCTTCTAAAAGTCAAAAAGGTGAGTCCAGTGGGACTGGGAAATTGAGCTTAGAAAGCCGAGTAGTTACAACTAAAAAAGAAGTGTTAGATGAGTAGCTGTTGTCAAGAAAATATTTTATGCTAAAGGTACTAGAATCTCAAGGGTGGCTTAGTTGGTTTACCAACAATGAAAGACCCTATTATCCCCAGCTTGTGCATGAATTATATCATCCTTTGAGTATATCACTAGATGAATCCAAGGAAGAAAAGATGAGATCTATAGTAAATGGAAAGGAAGTGGTTTTCTCTTCGAAGGAATGGTCTGAATGCTTAGAGGTACCTCATGAAGGTGTCTATGCTGACTATCGTAGTAATATTCCACCTTCTTCGAATTTGTTTCCATATGAATATGCTCTGAAGGAGCTTACTATAAATGAAGAATCCGGGAGGACTATTGCAAATTAATTTGAAGGAGAAGTTAGATTGCTCTTTAAGTTCATACAGCATCAAATATGCCCAAGGAAGGGAGATTTATTTGTTGTGAAATATCAGGATGTATTCTTGATATTTTTGTTAAAACATGGAATAAAGGTGAATCTGTTTAGATATATCATGGTACATATTTCTGATTTTATTAAGCCATCTAAGAAGGCAACCTACTTATACTATCTGAGGATGATTTCTGCCATGTTGAAAAACTTAGACTGTGTAGAAGATGGAGATGAAGTGATTAGTTCCTGTAGTGGTTTTTATCTTCAGAGAGACATTTGTAAAAGGATGAAAATCTTTTGGAACCCATGGAAGAGATGTTGGGTAGGAGATGAAGAAAGTCTATATAAGGAGTTTAATCTGGTTGACCATCCTTCTAGACCAAAGGATCAAGTTGATCTAGGTCTCAAACCAGGAGAAGTTCATGTTTTCTCTGATGAGAAAGCTGAAGCTGAAGTGCCTAGGGAAGAAGGATCTCCTTTTGATGATAGGAGTGATCCTAATATCACTGAAAGTCCTAAGCATATGACTTATGGACCTACTAGTCCACCTATGGAACTTCCTTCAAGAGAAACTATTCTAGGTGATGAAGAAGAGGAAGAAACCGAAGTTACTAGAGTTGAAGGTTATGTTAGCAAATCAGATGAGGAATTTGATGATAATGATGATGATGATAATGATGATTATGATGATGGTGGTGTTGATAATGGTGATGATGGAGGAAGTGTTGAGCATGTGAGTGACTCTCTAAAAGTGGTACAACAAGTGGTTGATAGATACAATATGGAATCTGTTCATGGAGATGGTGATCGAATTGAGCCTACTGATCAACAGGCTGATGATCATAGAGATGTTGGACATGAGGACAGACTACTCCATCAAAATGTTGAAAACCAAGAGCTCATTTAGTAATTGAATGATATTATGGCTACTGGCCAAGAGGAAGAAGATGTAGTTACAGTGCCTCAATTTGAGGAAGTACCTGGTGAAGTTGAAATAGCTGGAGCTCAGGCAGAACCTGAAGTTTGGTTACTTCCTGTCCCCACACAAGGTTTTATGTCCAGAGAACAGGATGAAGAAATTTGAGATATTGATGTTATTCTTGAGCCTCATAGAAAAAGGTTACGAATTGATACTGTTGATCCAAGATATTGGACCTGTTCTATAGAGTGGAATATTAATCTAAGCTACATTATTTTTGGTTTAGATTATGACTCAGATGAGGAAAGGGTACCTCCTCTTCCTATTCCTCAAGTCCATGATGATCCCAAACCTATTTCATCTGTTCCTCTAGCTGAGCCTCCACCTCAACAACCTATAGCTCAGTCAATGCCCAATGACTATGTCACTAAGACTGATTTGGAAAAGTTTATGAATGAGATATGTGAGTCTGTTCTAGCTTCAATGGGATCTAGAAATTAATCCTCCACCTCAATAAGTATCTCGGATGTTGATGCAGCAAAAATTTCAATAATTGTGATTCAAGAGATTCAACTGAATGTTATTACTATAGAAGAAACCATTGTTAGACACAACACTTTACTGAGAGAAGAAGTAAGAAAAATGAGCAATGAGTTTAATTCCTTAGCCTCTAACTTTAAGACATCCTTTAGTGGTGTTCTGGAAGTTCTTAGGATCTTGTTAACTCATCTACTCAGTGTATATTTGAAAAAGTTGAAAGAAGAGCTTGGAAAAATGTTGGATGGCCCATCCAATTACAGGAGTGGAAGAAGTGTTATTGTTGATATGGAGTCTCTCATGGCTGTAATGAGAGAAGAAATTCAAAAACTCTAGCTTGCTTCAGACAAAGAAACTCTGGAAAAAGTTCATCGAAATACCGATCTTGTATACAATATGGTGATATAGTGTACAAATGAAGCCTCTACAACTCAAAAATAAATTCAGGAAAAAGTGGATAAGTATTTCCCTAAGATATATACTAATCATGACCTCATCAAAAGTTTCAAGTTTCTAGCAGAAAATCTTCGAATTACTCTGGTCACCGAAGCATTCAAAAATAAGGTTCTCTAATTGAAAGAGTTTACACCTTTGCTAAGTAAATTTATGGAGAATAAGGATGACTTTGGGAAGGCAATGAAATATTGAGAGGAAATAATCAAGGACTTTATCAACCTGCTCAAACTGTATCTACATGTTCAGGACAAGGCTATTGTGGCCCCTCCAACTGCTTCAATTGGTACTGCCTCTCGGGATCCTGCTCCAATGACTGTCTCTTAGGATCTTACTCAGATTCGACCGACCATTATTGAGAAATCTCCATGTTGTGTTTTTTCAGAGAGAAGGTCTACCCTTGCAGCTATTGTTCCTACTGGTGTTGCCCTGCCCGGTGTTGTAATCTGATCACCTCCATCCTCTTCCACTACCAAACCTTCTCCTTATCCATTGGATCCTTCAGACAATGTAAAAGATCCTCTTCATCCAAACCATTAGTGAATGATTTTTTCTTTTTGATAGTTATTTTCTCTTTTTTTTCTTGTACTATTATGACTTTGAATGAAAATTCTAATGGTTTCTTTCTTTTATCTTATTTCTGCTTCCTGCTTTTCTCTTTTTGTTAATCCCAAAAAGGGGAGAAAGTAATGATGTAGGATGGAATATGAGAAATTAAGGATGGCATATGAGAAAATAAGTGTGGAATATGAGAAAGTAAGGATGGAATATGAGAAAGTAAGGATGGCATATGAGAAAATAAGGATGTCATATACTCTCCTTAATCTATTTAGGGAGGGGGATATTTGTTTTAAATAAATTCTATGTCAAATATATCTTTATTTTATATATTTTCATTTATGCCATAATTTGGGATTATCAAAAAGGGGGAGATTGTTTTACTCTCCATGATATTGTAGTTTTCATAATCACAAATTATTTCAATATACAGAATATATTCTTTCAATCAAATTTAATATCTCTATGTGAATCAATTTTTTCATACAGAAACATATAATGAAATAAGTTTATAACCTATATTCATGAATAAATATGCTCACAACTATTTTTGTATGTACTTTTGAGTAACACTTCATCTTGTAATGGTATATGCAAGACATAATCTTCATAACCTTTTCGGATTCCCTGACACCAAAGTTCGACAAACCGAAGTTGACACACCGAAACCGAAGTCAACACACCAAAATTGAAATCGACACACCGAAACTAAAGAATGACAGAATGAAGTTTGAAAAATCGAAGCCAACACACCAAAACCGAAGTTTTACAAACCAAAGCCAACACACTGAAAAAAAAAGTAAGATAGACTGATGTTATCAGATAAGAGTATGACACACCGAAGTTTGACACACTGAAGTTCAACAGACCGAAGTTCAACACACCGAAGTTTGATAGACTGAAGATGACACACCGAAGATGATAGACCAATGTTATCAAACTAAAGACGACAGAACAAATATGACTCATAGATAGTCATAAATAATTTTTTCCATTTATTAAATCAAATTTATTTTTAACGGTCATATTTAGACAAATTAATATTTCTGACATTATTTAAGGTTTTCTGTAGAAGAATTTGTAGACAGTACGAGGTACATACACGTGTGAAGATCTTTATTCCTAGAGGATCCTAGAGTATAAAAAGACCTCATATTTCACGTTAAACATACGACTGTAGTAGTACACACAGAGACACAAACTGTGCAAATAATAAAAGAGAAGAACTAAGCGCTTGAGATTACAAGAAGATTGTAACAAGCTACCTTCTCCAAAACGGCTCAGTATACATTGAGACATTAAATAGCTGAACCTTTTTCATTCCTCGAAGCTGGATTACAGAAACTGCGATACTATGTTCTGAAGACAACTTCCATAAGAAGACTCAAATACCATTTTCTCAACATTCATTGAGTCTAGAGCCTTACTTCACAACACACAGATAATTCTTAACTCTATCCTATTTCATAACTTTGTTGTATTTTATATTCAATATTTGAGCAGTGTGTATATTTTTTTTACACACACTATCTCCTAAGCATAAAGTCAATCACTTATTTCATTTTTTTCCCACAAATAACTGTGGTAGAGGTCAAGTGTGACCTAGACAGTCGGGTGTGATGTTGTAAACCACAATCCAAGGTGTGGATCAAAAGTTTATTTATATAAACATCTTGTTGGAAGGTGATCACCGAGTGGAGAGGATTAAGAATCTTCTTGAGACTGAACCTCTTTTTTATATTGTTTTTCCAATCTTCAATTACTCTATTTGGTTTTATCCACTGCTTATATCTTTTAAAAGATATAAAACTATTTTTATTTTGACTCTGATAGTTAGTTTTGGTTAGTGTGTATTTATTATTAATTTAGTAAACCTGTTTCAAAAGTTGGATTAGTGATTACATTGATTCAACTGAGGACTAATCAACCTTAGAGAAACTTGTTGAGAAATTAAACATTTATATCTCTACTGCCTTAACTGACTGGGTTGTTTTGAATTGGGGGATTTTTATTATAAATTTTTTAACAGAAATTTTAATTGGAACTCAATTTACCCCCCCCCCCCTCTTGAGTATCCACTATGACCAACATAATGAATAACCATTAATTACATATCCATTATAAGATAATACATGCACACTTGGTATTCTAGATATCCATCATAGTCATTCTAAAATTGAATCTAGGTTTTCAATTGAATCCTTAAAAAATTGGTCTCAAAACCATCCTATAAAGAGTTGATTATGTGTATTTGATATCCATATTTCATTCCTTGTTGGATTCAAATTCCTAATAATTTCTTTTTGGGTTTCAAAATATGGTGAAACCTCTAAACTATTATGAAAAATATAAATGTGGGCCTACTCCCTCTTTGTAATTGTAATTGTGATAACATCTATTCTAGAAATTACTTCAACCACAAGTATCCTGATGTGATGAGATTTTGGTAGACCAATGCTTTCCACATTAGATATGTAGTTGGTACATAATTTAAGAGCTTCATCAACAATATATCAATCAACAATACAACCTTATGGATGACTTCAATTTTTGACATACCCTTTCAAAATCTTCATATATCATTCAATAGAGTGTAATTAATCTATAATGTATAAGACCACATAGTCAAATCTATATTACCAAGTGAACTATTAAGTGAACCATCATATAAAACAATTACAGTGGGAAGAACATCTTAAATTCACATAATATGACAGAAATTTAGTTTTCCATAGTTGGTTATTTTTTCAATTCTATAAAATTTCTACATATATATTTGGAAAAGAAATAAAGACTAGTTAATGTATGATAGGAATTCTTGGAAAAAATGAAACATAAATCTACATGAATTAGATCATACATCAAAACATTAAATTAATTTGATTTCAGAACCTTTAACTTTAAATCAGTCATTGACATGATATTATTTATATTTGATGAAAACCCCTATATAACCTTTACATATTTCAATAATTTGAAAAACTAATATCTCTCTTTCTTGGAAAGAGTGTATGAAGCTGGAGGAAGAAATGTTTGTTTTTTACTCTTCACCAGTTCCAAATATTACCGTATTACCATGTCAATCATGTTCAACCTATCCATAATTCCATCATTTTTTGGGTGCATTATTAATGTGCCAATGAAACTATCACATACATTTTTTTCATCAAACAAAACATCAATAAAAAAATTATATAAAAAAAAATTCTAGTATTGTAATTCAAAAAAACTAATCTCTTTTTTCAATCAGGTTTTATAAGGTTTTTAGAAAATGGTTTTCCAAAAGTTGTGTCCATATATTTTACTTTCTCAAATAATTTTTCACCTGTTAGTGGATATTATATTTTACATTCATCTAAACTTCCATCGAATGATGTTGTCCAAGATTGGTACTTATGTTACTAGGGTATAGAACTGCGATGTCCTAAAAACACAATCTTTAATGAATTATTCAACCTCATTGACTGTATACCTTATTCACAAATGGGACACCATTAAGTTTATTTAAATCTATATCCTTATAAATTTATAAAAGAAGTAAATTCCTTTATCATCCTGTACAACATGGATCTTAACATGAAATATTCATTTATGTAATCATCATAAAATGTAACACTTGAATACCATAATAATTTTAAATCTTTGATCAATGAATCCAAATAAACATCAATATCATTACCCAGCTCTTTTGGTCCTTATGTAAGAATAGATAACATAATATATTTTCGTTTCATGAATAACCACAGTGGAAAGTTATAATTTAACAATATAACCAGCCATGTACTATGAGTTCTTCTTTGATAACCAAAAGGATTGAATCCATCTATAGATAGCACAAGATGAAGGTTTCTCAACTCGTTTCCAAATTCTGGATACTCATGATCAATTCTCTTCCACTGAGGATAGTTAGTCAGGTGTTAAATTTTCCCATATTTATTTTTTGTATCTTCATGCCACATAAATTATCTTATACTATCATCACTTCCATATAGGTTCCCAAACCTTGGAAGTATTGGAAAGTACCATACAACTTTCATAAGACCCAATTCATATTTCTTGTGTCAAGAAGTACCACACTTTGGGAATATTTTATGTGATTTTTGGTCCCTATGAAATAGTTTATAGTCATTTTTATAGGCATGTTTTCTTTTAGAGATAATACCCATTGAACATAGTTTTTATTTAACATCATATTTTCATAAAGGAACCTCATTATCTTTTGGAAGCATAAAATTAAAGAGAGAAAGTAGTTTAGTAAAATTTCCATCACTCCATATTTTTTCATCTTTTAAACTATATAGCTTCAGTATGGCCTGTGATGCTGTATATTTAGTAAAAATAGTATAAAATGGCATCTTTTCACAAATATTTAACTTATCAAACAATTTTGGAAAATCATTAATTTTATCTTTAGCTATCATTATCATTTCTTCCATATGATCTTTATCATCATTCACACCTTTAGTCACATCCTTGATAAGGTCTCCATCATTCTTCACACGTGTATTCATATCAGATGATCCATAAAATGCAGTATTATCCCAATCACTAGCTACATTCGGTTTTTCTCCATTTTTAGTCCAAAATTTATAACTTTGGTTTATTTTGTGACTTATAAACTATTTTTCCAACTCCTTTAGACTAATTATTCTTGGATAACAACATCTTAAACATAGAAAAATGATTTGAGGTGGGTCATATACATGATCGTTTGAAAGTTTGATGAACTATTTCACCCCATCCTTATAATATTTTTTCATAAAATTAGCATCAATTAATTTTCAATTCATATACATCATATCTAATCCAATAATATTAATATTTAGAAAAATAAAAAATACACATAAATTCTGAGCTTGTAACCCATAAATTTCATTCTTAAAGAATCATTTAAACTACATGAAGTCATTGTTCTAAGATAATAAGAGTTGAATGATGGGTATTCATATTGTTTTTTATTTGTTGAAATCATTTAAGGAAAAAAACTATGATATATATAAAGTTACAATGAATATAATTAAATTTTAATCTATTTAAAAGCACAGAGATCTCGTGTAGGATTAATTCGATGATATCTCATATGATTAATAGGAAGACAAGATCCAAAAAAGTAGTGAAAATTTGAAATCAACAAGAGGGAGAAGTTAGTGTTTATTCTTTTCTTCACTTGTTATATGGAGTACTATGTGGTGTCTCAGTGATAGAATTCATATGAATTGAAGTTTATCTTTTTTTGGGTGATGAAAATGTTGATAGGGATCAATCACATGGTCTTGAGAACCCAATGTTTCAAGAAACTCTTGAATTTAAATCAAATGAACTAAAATAATTGATATTGGGTTCCCATGTTCCATTCCTATTTTAGAAAGTTCAAATTTTATCAAAGGGTCCTTTCAATAACCCATTTCAAGAAATTCAATCCATTAAACACTACATGTCACTTTAAAACATTATATTTATTAAAAAAAATTAAAAAATTATACAAACCAAGAGGCATAAAAAACCATTACTATCATCATAATAAGTATTTAAGAAATTAAATCACCTTTTATAAAAGTTGGAATGAAAGTAAAACAATCCAATTGGGGAATTTCAATTTAAAAGGACTGCCAAATTTTGAAAATAAAATTTGGATAATCGCATTTTTAAGAAAAAAAATTAAAAACCAAGTTCAATATATACACTAATGTATCTATATTTATATCTATGTATTATTTATTTAATTTCTTCATTAATAAGAAATGAAAAAAAACTTTTCTTCTTCAACTTAGTAAATCACTATATAAATAAACTATCATTTTCATAAACTAAAAAATTATATGAGCCAACATCAAGCATATTTAAATGAATTAAAGTTCCCTTAAATGTTAGAGAATGAAGAAAAATATAATGAAGATAAACCGATGTCAAATAATCATCATGTGATGTATCAATTTTGAGTTCAAAAATAGTGGAGGATTCAAGCATCACAATTCTCATTATGTTGAATTGAATTTATTATCTACATTAGTATTGTAGTAATGAAATATCTTGTGTAGACATAGTCATTGTAAGATAACAATTTTTATTTGAGGTAAATAACCTTTTAATTTCAATTTTATTCCTTAATGTTACCCTAATAGAAGTTTCTAATGAGTTCATAGATGTTACAAGGGTGTTCGGGTCTTGTTCGGAGCCTGGAGCCCAAGATTTTTGGAAGAAATAGGTGGGACGCATTGTTAGTATAAACCATGTATCTCATCCTTCATGGTTTGGTTAAAATATGTGGGGTGGTTCATTTATCTACCTAGGGTCACATGGTTTTTCCTAACCATTAAGCGCAAGCCTCATGATCATGTATATATTAAAGGCCCTATTTCATAGACACTTTACATGAGCTACACATGGTTAGTCAAATCATGTGTTAAGCCCATGCAATGGGGTGTCTGTGGATAGTGGTTATCACAAAATTGGTAAACTTTTTGAAAAAAATATATGTCCAAACCATGAAACACTTTAAAAGGGGGGAAAGGGCCATTTTCCCTCTTTATTTATTTCCTCTCCTTGCACATGTCTCTCACCCGTGAAGCTTCATCCTCCATGCCTAAGCTAGGTTTTAAAGCCACTCCTCCATTCGGCCACCATTTGCAGTGACATCCGTCAAGTTGGATCACCACTGGTAAGACATTCGTTCCTTTATCTATTTTCATTTTTCTTCTTCCTGTTGATGAAGTTATTTTGGTGTAAGCTAATATGCCCTTTTTTAGGTAATTTTTCTTTTTATCCATTTTCTTCAGAACTGGGCTAAACCAAGGGTTGATATTGGACATGTCTTCTACAAAGGGAATAATGTATGTGTTATATACCTTTTCCATGATGTTTCATCATTTATTAAACTATTTTTATTATGTTGTATGTCAGACCTTCTATATATTTCTTCTAAATTAATTAATTTCTTTAATTAAATTTTTGTAACCTTAATGTGTTTCCCTCTTAGCACCTATACATAGTTAGAGGTTGTCAACCTCAATCTAATCCACATTTGAGGTGTGTTATTTTATATTCCTTATTCTAAATACACCCCTTTGGGTGTGTTATCTCTCCATATTCTAATGGATCCTATCATAAATTAAATTAGATAATTGGAGATGGTCATGCCTCCTTTTTACCTGATATTAAATGTTATTAAAGTGATTAAATAAAAATGTGGAATGAGATAGATATTCCCTTGGATTGTTCCCTTTTATATTTATAATTATAATTTTTATTGACACTAGCATGGCCATTTTCATTTTTATATTACTTGATTGATGTTGGACATCTTGGTATGGCACCAAATTCTTATGAAGGTATGGCACTTATTAAATTATGGTATAGCACTGACTAGGGAATCGAGGTATGAAACTTATGACCCTTAGGTATGATTACTTATGGTATGTCATTGATGAAGTAGATTGAGGTATTGAACCTATTAATTTTGTATACATTCATATATCTAGATATAGGTTACCCTGGTTATCACCTTGAGACATGGCTCATGTAGGTATGATATTCTTTTCACATGTGGCGTATATAGAGCTAGTAGTTACCAACTATTAACAATTCATATATATATTGATGCTCACCTAGTATAGCCTGCTCTTATTATAGATTATGCTCATGGAATTGGCATATCTATCTTAAAATTTACATTGTTACCTGTTATATCTGCACATGGTTATAGTTTATATTAATAGGATGGATTTGTGTAGACATTGTTGGTGGTTTCCTACTGAGTATATATCACACCCTATTAGGGCCATTGATTGGTACCCAAACATAATTCATGCATATAGGTAGGGATAGGGTTATGTACCCAGATGTCAATGCATGATTGATTGTAGCATGGGGGTAGGGGAGCACAGGACTGATATATGACTTGTGATGCTATCTAGAGATAGTATTTTGGTCTTTTTAGTTATTTTGGTATGAATTTATGTATGTGTGTCTGCTTTCATGTTTTCTTGTTCCTTTTTGTTTAGATACATGACATTACATCATTCTATTTATGGTACTTGATATCGCTTTTTTAATATATATTATTATTATTGTTTTGATGGTTTATCTTCAACTTCCATGTATAATTCTAGTTGATATCATGATTCCACTGTTTATTAATTTATTATACCACTTTTATACTTTGATTATGAGTGTACAGTCTCCCCACTATACCACCATAGACCCTCACTACTAGTTAGTAGACTCTGGTGTATGGGGAGGCACGCTTGAGGCCTTATGGACAGCCAGGTTTGGTTAATTATGAGTGAACTAGATCTGGGATGTTAAAAATTAATATCATTGGAGATTTATTTTCTTTTTTATTACTATTTGGGTTATTATACAGAAGACTAAGATGTATCATAATTTTTTAATGATCGTTTTCCTAGGAGTATCTAACCCACATTCGATAGAAAAGTAAAATTACCTAGGATGAGTTATGATGTTATGGATTATGCATGTTACGGTTATACTAACTTCGCTATTGGGTGACGCACATGAGGTGTGGTATTAGTTATTACTATTAATGTTTCTACATTATCCTTGTCTCGGTATGTCAAGGAATATTTTCTCATGCATTATCATAGTCACCTTAAAGATTCATATTAAATACATTATTTCATGCCATGTAGGTTACATTTCCTAACTGCATGATACTTTTCATATATTATATGATTGATATATTTATAATTCATCTAATGTTTATGAAAAAAAATATTAGTTACTAAAGTGTATGCATAAAACTAAAAGATTTTTTCCCATATAGTTTGATGATTCCCCCTTT
The DNA here is from genome assembly GCA_963277665.1 of Viscum album. NCBI lineage: Eukaryota > Viridiplantae > Streptophyta > Magnoliopsida > Santalales > Viscaceae > Viscum > Viscum album. The sequence continues at coordinate 310,000,314 of OY728166.1, forward strand.
ATTAAACAATTATAAACTATTTTAATTATATAACCGAGGTTACATGGAATGAAATATTTGTTGATTTTGAATACATGAATGTAATTTTTAATTTAAATAGTTAATCTACCTCTATAAATTGGGAATTAATATTTGTTTTTTCAAATCATATTATATTACCTATTACATTCTTCCATCAAATGTAAAGTTCTGTATGTAGTTAAATTAACTACCAATTATAATTTATAAAGAAAGTACTAGTATAAATTGTAAGTGTTATTTCATTTAACTTCTCTATAATATAAAGGAAAGAATTGATACATTTTAAATTCTAATAAGGTCGCCATGAAATGATAATGTCAATTACAACTTAAAAGGTATTTTCCTATATAACTTGAAATTGACACTCCATCTATTGGGACCCCTTTCCAAAACAGAGATCTTAACTCAGACCTAACCTTAGTATTGGGAAGTAGCCAATGTCTCGCATGTTTCTTCATGGTTTGAGACATCACCCAAAGTAGGATTAAGAGAATTACTAGGGGTGTGACTTACTTATAGAAAGTATTATAACCATATTATTCTTGTATCTTCAATTATATCATTATAAAATCCTATCTAAGGCATGTACTTGTAATTTATAGAGATATTCCACCACAATTTCCTCAAGTCATGTATTGGGAGGGTGGTGATGACCATTTTCAAAAAGTGGTGGGACCTGAGCCACCAGTGTTACCTCTAGTAGTTCCACATATGGTACCTATTCATATTTACTAAGTGGTCAATGATAGCTAGTTTATAGGGGAATTTTTATGGCTTATGCAGTCTGTTTAGGGAGTTTCGTGACCTACCTCTTCTATGGAAGAGTTTACATGAGAGTTTCAGCAGTAACATCCACCTATTTTTTAGGATATGGTGGCCCTAGGTTGTAGAATTACGGATTGAGATTGTCTTTTCTATCTTCAAGAACCTGGAGATGCCTCATGAGAGGAGATTCAAGATCATGAAATATATTCTTTGATGATTCACCAAATGTTGGTGGGGTATTCATGACCAGGAAAATCACCATCCATAAATGATTTGGAGGAATTTTAAATATATCCTTTATGAATACTTTTTCCTTGATACCTTAAGTGGTGATCATGTTGGGGAGTTCATGAACATGTAGTAGGGTTCTATGTTTGTTATGGATTACTCTGATCTTTTTATAAAGCTTCATCACTTTGTGAATATCTATACCACTGATGAACCAGTGAGAGTGAGACATTTTGAGGATGGTCTCAGGTATCCCATTTGATAGAATGTGAACATTTTCTGGTTGACTACCATGTATGATATAGTAAACCAGGACCTTATAAAAAAACATAACCTGAGGGAATTTGGGGGTCCGGATCATATTGGACCATCTTCTTCGCCCATTAGTGTAGTATCTAGGGGTAGGAATAACCACTTCTGGACGTATCATGAGGGTAATAGAATTTATAGTGTGCGTACTGGTGCTTTTGTGGTATGTTATCCATGCGGAAATTAGGGGCACATGTAATCTTAGTGTGAGAGGGCCCCAATTGAGTTTTAATCCATTGGATGTCTGGTTCATTTATAAGATTTTTTTAGAATATTCCCTCCAATGGATGGTGAGAGAGGATCAATACTGACTCTGGGTCTTGGATAAGGATCAGCAACTCCACTTTAGGTAACTAGTTGAACTGCTACTAGCTGGTCAAGACAAGGTGGTGGTCTGGGTTGGGAGATCTAGACACCAGTTGTATAGTGCCATTAGAGTGGGCATACTCAAGACATTCATGGTGTATCTCAAGGTCATGGAATGAGCCAGGTTTTTCTAGTGCTGCATGTTTCAAGGGAGTAGGGTCCTGGACCTTCTAAAATTCAAGGTATGATTTTAGTAGCATCTACCTTGGTATCTGTTTTTTTTTTCACAAGGGATTCAAATTATTTTATCCATGCGGAGATCATGGAAAGCCTAACACTTGAAATTTATTACATATTTTTTGTGATAACCCAGGAAACTAATTTTGGTATCCGATCATAGAGTGTATGACAATGTAAGGAGTTCCCCATTGAGATAGGAGACTATTGTTTTCTATAGAACCTCTTCATCCTTGAGATTTCTAGTTTCAATATTATCCTTGGGATGTAAAGGTTAGTTTCTTATCATGCCTAAAATTATTATTATCATTTGAGGGTGTCCTTTAAATCATTATAAGTTGATACTTATATTCACATGGATTAATGGGATGTCTAGGTAGGTAGGTATGCACCATAGCATCATAGGTTGAGTGGTGTAATAGTCCAGAATTATAGACTTTATATGGATGATTAGGGAAAACATAAGGCTGATTTCACTCCTGTAGTTTATCATTTCATGGATTTCTTCCTCAAAGACTTTTCCAGTTTACCTACTAAGAAAGAGGTAGAGTTCTCTATTGAACTGGATTCAAGAGTTTCACCAGTGTCCATTACTCTTTAAAATATGAAAACTACTAAGTTGTAGGATATCAATAGATGACTTTAGGACTTAAAATATAAGGGTTTTATATGGACCATCACTTATCCATGCGGTTCACCAATCCTTTTTCCAAGAATTTGAATGGAAATATTAGGATTTGTGTGGATTATCATAAGATTAATTATCTTAATGTAAATAACCAATGTCCTTTTCCACATATCAATGACCTATTTGACTATCTCCAAAGAGAGAGAGTTTTCTCAAAGATTTACTTGAGGTCAGGTTATCACTAGGTACATGTTATACCTTTGAATATAACTCATACAATGTACTATAACAAGTATGGTCTTTTGAGTATCTTGTTATGTTGTTCAGTCTTATGAACATGCCCACCATTTTCATGGCTTTGATGGATCATGTTTTCCACCCATATCTTGATTCTTTTGTGGTGGTCTTCATGGATGATATCTTATTGTATTCTCACACTTTACATGACCATGTCAAACATATTGAGATTGTTCTGAATACACTGATATAGAATCAAAAATATTCTAAGATCACTAAATTCCACTTTTTGATCAATAAAGTTCACTTATTAGGGCATATTATTTTAGAGATAGGAGTGTATATTAACCTAGAGAAGGTGAGTTTCATAGTTACTTGGGAGCATTCCAAGAAATATTTTGACATGCATGGTTTCTTGGGGCTAGTTTTATATTAAAGGAATTTTATACATGAATTTTCATGCCTATAATCACCTATTATGTGTTTGAATAAGAAGTTTGTGAAGTTTATCTGGTTGGACACCTACAAGATAGTATTTCAAGAGTTGAAAGGGAGACTAATGTCATCACCAATCATGATTCTTCTAGATCTAGGTAGAAGCTATAAAATTTATTCTAATTCATTATGTATTAGGCTAAGAACATTTTTTATTTAGGAAGATTGATTTGTGTCATACGGGTCTCATCATTTGATACCACGTGAGAGGAATTACCTTACACATGATCTCAATTTGGCATCTCTAGTTCACAGTTTTAATTATTGGAGGCATAATTTACATAGAGATCATATTTTGGTGTATAAAAATCACAAAATAATCAATTATATCTTTATACAACATGACTTGAACCTCAAGAAGATAAGGGTGGTTGAATAACTATAGTCCTTCAATTTTGATCTTGCCTATATGCATGGGAATGGAAATTCTATAACTGATGCTCTGAGCTGAAGGACTCTAACACAAGAAGTTTGAGAGGCCAGTGATGAGTGGAAACTAATGGATCTATTCTCTAAGTATCATTTATAGGTGAAGGACCATCATGGAAATTCTATCCTTAAATTTTTAGCAGTGACCTCTTCACTTCTGGAGAGAGTGAAAATGAGGAAATTATCAGATCTCGAGGGACTAGTCCTAAGGGAGAGTGTTTCATGTGAGAATCCATTTACAAGCTAAATTATTGATGAGGATTAAGTCTTATGCATCGATAGAATCTTTTGGTTTCCTATAGATATCCAGTAGTATTTGATGTTATAGTCTCATGCTTTTACTTGGGTGGTACACCCTAGGATTACAAAGATGTATCATGACCTACATCACCAATATTGGTGGCCTAATATGAAAAGGAAGATAGTTGGTTTTTTTAGTTGGTGTTCCACCTATCAGCGGGTGAAGGAATAAAAAAATGACCAATAGGTATTTTATATACATTTCTCATTCCTGAGTGTAAATGGGATGATTTCACTATGGATATATTTATTATATTACAAATATCCCCTTAAGGTATTGATATGGTATGGTTTATCATTAACAGACTCACAAAGATTTCTCACTTATTACCTATAATAGAGACCTTCTCGGTGGATGATCTTAGGAGACTTTATGTTCATGATATTATATTCCTACATGGGGTCCCACATAATATCACTTCTTATAGGGATTCAAGTTTCATATCAAGGTTATGGAAAGGGTTATTGAAATATTTGGGTATGTGGGTGTTTTTTAGCATAAACTTTCACCCTCAAACTATCATTAAGATAGAATATATAATATAGGTACTAGAGGACATGATCTAATAATGATTACTTTATTTTAGAGGCTCTTGGTAGAAACATAAACCTCTTTTCAAGTTTTCCTACAATAACAACTTTTAGGTGATGATTCAAATAGATCCTTATGAGGATTTACAGGGTAGGCTATGTTGTTCACCTCTATGCTGGTTAGAGGCAGGTGAGGTAATGCTACTTGGACCTCATTTCATTCTGGAGACTTTCAAGAAGGTTTAAATGATTTAAAAGTGAATGGCTACAACTTATTCTAGATATAAATCATATGTTGAGCTTCACTGATGACCTCAAGGGTTCAAGGTCGGGAATTGGGTATTTTTGTGTGTATCTACTAGACCGGGGAAATCGATGATTTAGGCATCAAGGTAATCTATCATCTTGGTTTTTTGTACCTTTTGAGTTATTGGAGAGGATCGGACCAGTTTATTATCTGATATAACTTCACAAGATATATCCATATATGCATGAATTTTTCATGTTTCTTAGTTACATTGATACTATTCAGAACCATATCATGTGTTCTATCCTGATGAGGTGGAACTAGATATTGATGATTCTTTTGAGGAGCACCCTATTCGTATTGCGGACCAGAGCATGGAGGCTCTCCAAGGTAGTTTAGTTCCTTTAGTATGGGTGATATAGAATCATGAACACGTACAAGATTATACTTGATAGTGAGAGGCTGATTTACATGATTTAGTTTCTGGAGTTATTCTCAAATGATGATTTATTATCCTTGGAAGATAAACTCAGGGATGATTTTCTTTAAGTGGAAAATATTATAAGACCCCGGTTTTTTTTCAAGGTAGGTAACCTTCTAGTTTTAGTTTTATTCCTTAATTTTACCCTAATGAAACTTCCTAATGAGTTTACAGATGTTAAAAGGGATTCAAAGGCTTTTTCATAGCCCAGAGACACAACTTTTTTAATTAACAGGTGGGTTTCATGGTTAATAGATATAGTGAATCCTAGTTTGTATAGTTTAGTTGAACCATTCAGGGTGATTCAATGCTCTTCCAAAAGCCCATGGTTTTTCCTAACTATTTTTCCTAGTCCACACAAACATTCATGTTTTGCATACTGTGTTTCAAAGACACTTTACACGGGATGCACTTGGTTAGTCAAACCGTATGTCGAGCTTGTGAGAGGGGGTTTCTATGGAAAGTTTTTGTTTCATGGTTAGTTCATGGTTTGTCCAACTATGTGACCAAACTATGCATTACTTTAAAAAAGGGATAAAACGTCATTTTTCATCCTTTTTATTTAACTTCTCCCTTTTTTCTTTCCTCTCCACACACAGCCCTCTCACCCATGAAGCTTTGTCTTAAATGCCTAATCTAGGATCTAAAGTCGCTCCTCTATCCGGCCACTGTTTGAGATTTCATTTTTCAAGTTATATCACCACTGGTAATCTCTCTATTTTGTTATCTCCTTTCATTTTTCTTCTTTATTGTGATGGAGTAATTTTGGTGTAAACTGATATTCCCTATTTTCAATTCATTTGTATTTTTCACCATTTTCTTTCATTCTGGCCCAAACCAAGGGCTAATACTATATTATTTTTATACCATGGGAATAAGGTATGTGGTATATACCTTTTCCATAATTTTTCATCATTTATTAAACTATTTTTGTGGTTCCACATGACAAAAATTCCTGATGTTACTTGTAAATTAATTAAATGCTTAAATTAAATTGTTAGAACCTTAGTTTGTTTCCCTATTACCACCTAGACTTGGTTAGTTGATGTCAACCACAACTCAAGACACTTATGGGGCATGTTATTTTATATACCCTATGGTAAATCCACCCATTTGGGTGTTTGATCTCTCCATATTCTAGTGGAGCATATCTTAAATTAAATGAGATAATTAGGGATGGACATGCCTACTTTTTCCATAATATTAAATGTTATTAAAGAGATTAAATGGAAATTTTGAATGATATGGATATTATATTGGATTTCTAATTTTTATACTGATAATTGTAATTGGGTATGGAAACTAAAATAGAACTTTTCATTTTTATATTACTTGATTGATGTTGGACATCTCAGTATGACACCAACTTCTTATGAAGGCATGACATCTGTTGCATAATGGAATGGCACTAACTAGGGAATCGAGGTATGGAACCTATGACCCCTGAGTATGATTACTTGTGGTATGTCATTAATGAGGGAGATCAAGATATGGAGCCTATAACTTATGTATACATTCATATCTCTAGAGATAGGTCATGCTAGTTATCGCCTTGGGACCTGGGCCATGTAGGTATGATACTATTCTGATCTTACCTTTGTATGAGATCCTTGGTCTCAATTAGGTCTCCTTAGTTATATACCTTGGTTCTTGGACCATGTAGTTTTGATAATCTTTTCACATGTGGTGTATTCTAAGAAAGTAGTTACCTAATATTGAAACTTTTTATATATATATTGATCCTCACCTATTATAGCCTACTCTTATTATATCTTATGCTCATGGACTTATCATGTCTTTCATACAATGTACATATTTATCCATTATATATGCACATGGTTATAGTTTATATTCACAAGATGGATTTTTACAGACAATATTGGTTGTGGGATACTAGGTATATCTCATACCCTGTTCAGGCCACCAATCAGTACATGAAAAATTTCATGGCTGTAGGTGGAGATAGGGGAAACCGCTTAGTTATAGATGCATGATTGATTATAGAATGGGAGCGGGGGATCACATGACTAAGCTATGGCTCATGATGCTATCTAGAGATATTATTTTGGTCTTTATGTTTCTTATGATATACCTATATGTATGTGTTTCTGCTTCCATGTTTTCCTATACCATTTTGTTTAGAGACATGACATTACATAATCATGTATATGGTACTTGATATCACTTTTGTTGACTATCTATTATTATTTTATGGATGTTTTATCTTTCATTTCCATATATGGTGTTATTTGATATTATTATTCCACTATTTATTCATTTTTTTATAACGTTGTGCTACTATGATCATGATGGTATAGTCACCCCATTGTACCATCTTAGACCCTTTCTACTAGTCGGTATCCTCTAGTGTATGGGGAGGCTCACTTGAGGCCTTGTGACCAACCAGGTTCGGTTACTTATGAGTGAACTAGGTTTATCATGTTATATTAATACTCTGCTGGTTGTAATGTAAGATGTGTTGGATTTTGATGTAATATAAACTTCTAAAATCATGTAAGAAATTGACTCCACCCATGTTCTAGTTATATCATAATGTCAAGTTCTTTCTTATGTGATAATTCATTCTGTATCCATAATCCATGTGAAAAACACATGTGTTCATGCAATATCACATGTAAAAAATATATAACAAATATGTATCCATAAATATATATATATATATATAATAATAGTAATGTTAAAAAATATTAAACAATATTATAAAAATATAAAAACTTATTAATGTCATAACAAGATAAAATTATTAAGAACAAACTTAAAATATAAAATAAAGAATATAAATAAATAGTGTGTGTATAAGTATCAAAAGTATTATCAAATAATTTTAATCCAGTGCTATAAATATAAAAAATGGAACAAATATTAAAAACTAAATTAAAACCATTTCATAATTCCTATAAATATTACAAACTAAAGGTTCTGGGAATAGAAGAAGTGTCAGATGGGGCATGTCAAACTCATATTTTTGTCATCATTGATTATTAATATGATATTTACATGACAATAAACACCATGATAAAAAGAATTGAATCAAAGAATATAGATAATTGACAAAAACTGAAACCAAATCATAGGATCATCGCATATTCTTTATAATTAATTTAAGAAATTAAATAACTACCTTGTGAGAAATTCATTATTTGTTAATGGATCTGAAAAAATATCTACGTTGTACAATCATTATGTTGTAATAATCAATAATAGGTTCCATCTAGTGATGATCCACACATTTCCCAAAAACCTCTAGATGTCATTGTTGGAATCTTTGGGTTCTAGTATGGAAGATCCTAACGCTTGTGTTGTTCTCCTTTCATCGCCCTGAGAACCGCTTTGAGGAAGAGTTATCTTCAATCTCTATTGACTTAAGAGTGGTGGTGGGTGAGGATCACTCTCCCTCTTGAGAGCATTCTTGGAGAAGGATATCTCTAATAAATTTAGATGATTCTATTCAAATCTTTTTGTGCAAAACACAAATGAATTGGATCTATTAAGAAAATAATTTAATTAGGTTTATATACCACTGGGGTTAGAAGTTAATAATTTTACATGTGCCCTTATTATTTCTGTAATCCCTATATAACCACATGTCTATAATAATAATAATAATATTTTTATCATTTATTTACATGTGCTAAACACATGAATTAAATTAAATATTATTTATTTAAATAATATTTAACATATATTATTTATCATGAGACCATTAAACTCAATCTTCCATTCATCCATAATATTTATCGGGCCTTGAATAATGATTATTCGTTTAATAAATAAATATAACTCCATTATTCACCAATAAATAAATAAATTTTATATTCACTAAATAATAAATATTTATTTATTAAATATTCTTCTCATGTAATATTCTCTCGAATAATTGGTGATGGAATATATGTGATCAAGAAAGCTTGAATAATTATTAAACCATGTGTGTGAATAATATTTATTCAACTTATAAAATAATAAATAATAATATATTATTTAATTGAGATTCTAGATACACTTACTGTGTGACCCCTCTATGCCTCTTTCTCAGTGGAATTAGCTAAAGAAACCTAAAGTCCAAGGTTAGAATCTAGCAACATGAAAAGGCACCCATAGAGAAAGAATTTAGTACCATAATGACATAATACCTCATATTGATACTTATTGTGAAATATAATCCCTTAATCATGATATCTCTAATGAATCGTGTTTTATGCCGGTGCCATCAACCTATGTTCACAATGTCTCTTTCTTTGAATTTTTGAAAATAAAACTTGCCTATAGAATTCCATGACCATGGATTTATTTAGGTTATATCATTTCCATAAAAGGTCCCAAGATATCAACTTTTTTTAGTGAACATAAGGGGAAAATATTTTCTCACATTATTCATTATTTAAATATTACTCATGATGAACCCAACATATTCTACCTCATCGCAAACATATTTTATCATGGTTTTCAAGAATACTTCAATTTACATGACTTATAAAACTCATTATTAATAATAATAAAGTATAAGGATAAAAATACTTTTCTATAGATTGGAATATCCATTGACACATATAAATATGGATTTCTTAGTGGTGGGTCTCATTCTCATAATATCCTATACTAAATATTACCAAAGAAATACACCATGAGAAGGTGCCTCAAAGTCCTATAAGTATCCACCCCTAATAGCCTATATCATTTTTGTCCCTAAAATGATTTAATCCATATATATAACATATATTTAAGAATACTATTTTGGCACTTCAGGGTTCTCATCATAATGAGGAATTGCTATGACCTTTTAGTGTGATAGATACTCTTAGTATATTATCACATAATATGTTATAAAAAATAATAATTATTATGTGATAAGGAGTTTATTAATATTAAAAATAAATAATATAGGATATCATAAAGTATACATAAGTTGGTTCTAGGTAAATAAATCCAATAGACTCCCACTTTTACTAGAACCAACTGCTAACAACCTTTATTCCGCTAGCTCTCACATGATACTCATTCTCCTACTGACATGGTCCTTTAGTCAAGTGGTCCCCCATGTTTGCTTATATGGGAAATATTCTTACTGTAACTTCACCACTATGAGAAAAATACCTCAAGATGTGATACTTATATATTATATGTTTTTTTCATTGGTGTGACCTTATTCTTTTTTAAGATTCATCGCTGCAGTATTATCACAATACAATGTGATAGGATATTTACTACTAGGTACCACATCAAGATCCTGATCAAAGATTCATATCTAAATGTATGCCTTGGCGACATTAGAAGACACTATATACTAAGACTCTTCTGTAGAATCAGCGACAACAGAATTCTTTGAACTCTTCCAAATTATAACTCCACCATTAATATAGAAAACATATCTTAACTTTAACTTTAGATCATTATGATCTATTTGAAAACTATCATCGGTATAACCCCTAATGACCAGTTCCTCATCTCCTCCATACACTAGGATCATATCCTTATTTTTTCTTAGATAATTAATTATATCCTTAATAGAAAACCTATGTTGTTATCCTGTATCATCTTAACATATTCCTACCATTCTCAATAAATAGGAAACATCAATTATAGTACATAACATGGAATACATGATTGATCTTGTCACTGATGTATATGGGATCTTACTCATACTCACTTTCTCTTTTAGTTTATAGGGACACATTTTCTTAGAAATATGTATACCATGTAAAACTGGAACTAATTCCCTCTTACATTATTCCATACTAAATCTATTTAGTATCTGGATAATATATGTACTTTGACTTAGTACAAGAATCATCTTGGATCTATCATGGATGATCTTAATCCCAATAATATATGATGCTTCACCTAAGTCATTCGTAAAGAAACACTTGTATAACCAATCCTTAATAGTTGGTAAGATTGTTATGTCATATTTAATAAGTAATAAGTCATTGATATAAAATACTTGGATAAAGACTGCATTCCCACTAAACCTATTGTAAATACATGTATTTCATTTATTCTTAATGAAACAAAATTATTTTATAGCTTTTTTAAATCAAATGTTCCATGACATGGATTCTTTATTCAATCCATAAATGGATCTCTATAACTTGAAAATATTTTTGGCATCACATGGAGTCAAAAACACTTCTAGTTGTGTCATGTATACGTCTTCCTAAAGGTTCCCATTAAGGAAATCAATTTTGACATCCATCTTCCAAATTTCATATTTTGGTAATCTTCTATTTCAAGTAGAATTATGATGGATTTAAAAATGGAAACTGGTGAAAATGTTTCATCGTAGTAAATTCCTTGGTAATATTTAAACCATTTAGCCAGTAGTCTTTCTTTATAGGTATTTATTTTACCTTCCATGTCCATTTTTCTCTGTAATACCCATTTTCACTCTATAGTATTTACAAAAACTGGCACATTGACAAGAACCCGAACTTGGTTCTGATACATGAAATCCATTTCAAAATTAATGGATTCTTTCCATATTGCTACTTATGATCTCTTTACTACATATTTGTAAGACATTGTTTAATCATTTTCAATCAATAATGATTCACCATCTCTAGTGACTATAAAATCTCATCTCTCTAGATCTCTTACTTATCTAGTTGTCCTATATAGTACTTGTGTTTTAGGAACTAATTATTCCATGAGGACTTGTGGAATATATTACTACACCAAATATTGTGTATCTTGAGCAAAAAAATTCATAAAATTCAATTTTTCTCCCACTATACTTTTTTAGGATGTTCTCCCAATCAAGAAATACAGATTTTATAGAGATAATTACTTTCTTGTCTAAGGGTTTTTATAGGTAGTATCCATTTATTTTCTTAAGATTCCCTATAAAGATACACTTTGTTCCTTAGGTTGTTAGTTTTTTACCTAAGAAGGCCTTAACAAATTTCTCATGTCCCCATAAATGAGAATATGAAAAAACAGGTTTCTTTCCACTCCATAACTTGAAGGGGATTCTATTTTCCTCTTTAGTTTGTACATGGTTTAGTGTGTATACCACAGTTTTTAATGCATATCCCAAAAAGGATAATGGAATATCTATATGACTCATCATTGACCTTACCATGTCTAACAAGGTAAATTTCCTCCCTTCACTAACACCATTCCACTATAGTTTGTAAGGTAGAGTGAGTTGAGATAGAATCACAAACTCCCATATAAATTTGATAAACCCTTGGTTAAGATATTCACCACCTCGATCCAGTAGAATCTTCTTTATCTTCTTAAAAAGTTGATTCTCTACTTCATTCTTGAATTCTTTGAATTTATCAAAGGACTAGGACTTATAACTTATCAAGTATACATAGACGTATCTACTCAAGTCATAAATAAGAGTTATGAAGTAAGAATACTCACCTCTATATTCTACTAGAAATGGTCTAAACACATAAGTGTAAACCAATCATAGAATATTTGTGTCCCTTTCACCCTATCCACTAAATGGTGGTTTTTTCATATTTCCATGTAAACATTCATAACATATTTCAAGTGTTTTTTTCTCAAAAGAGTCTAAATAACCATATTAACATATCTTTATCAAATTCTTCTCATTTACATAATCAAGATGGTGATACCATAACTGGGTGTTATATGAGCCATGTGAACATGATTTTTTATCTATTACCAATAATTGGTTTCTTTAATCTATTACATAAATATGATTATTTAAATGTGTCATACCATAACATATGTTGTATTTATAAAATAAAAAAAATTATTTCTAAATTTGAAAATAAAACCATATGAATCTAGGCATAATACAGAAATTATGTTTTTGATAATATTTGGTATATAATAAAAATATACTAAAACCAATATCATTAATGTTGTAAATTAAATGTGATAGTCACCAATGGCTAGAGAATCCATATTTTCACCATCAATAGCTCACAAATCCATCTCTCTTTTAGAAATCTTTAGGTATAAACTTGGTTCCTCATTTGGATATAGATGTAAGAACCATGAGTTGTATCTAATACTCAATGTGTAGATATTTAATTATTACACTCAATAATGAACACACCTTTAGCTTACCCTTTCTTATGGGTGTATTTATTCTTCAAATGGCCTTTTATTCCACATGAAAAACATATTGCCTCATTTTCCTTACCATGCCTCTAGATCATCATTTTCTTGGAAAGATGGTGCTTAAGAGATTTAGGCTTATTGTGAGTCTTGGTCTCCTTCACCTTGTTCTTAATTTTCTTATTCATTATAAATACTATGGGTTTTTCAGACCCCATATACTTATCCACTTAACAAATCAGATTAAGAAGTTCTAAAAAGACTCTTCTCATTATTTCTCATGTTATAATTAATAATAAAACTAGAGAAAGTATTGGGTAGTGAGGAAAGTATTAGATTTGGGTACATCTAATCTGAGAATTTAATCCCTAATATGTCAAAGAGTTCAATTTATCCAATTATATTTACTACATGAGGCCCATATAACACAAGCTCTCTATTATTAGTTGTAAATATAGCACTCTCTTATATCACCTTCTCTTGATAGAGATCCCAAAGGTGAGACATCATTATATACGCATCTGTGTACACACGTTACTTCATAATCTCATTGGTTATGGGTGATGATGTTAATAATTTTTCATAACTTTTTATTTACTCCCTTTAATTGTTTTTCTATGAAAATTTCATAATTGATGTGAAATATTCATGTTTTAATATTAAATATAATTTTTTAGCATTAGTTGAATTAATCTGAATTCAATTTAGTTTAATGTTTTAATACTAACTCCCATCCTAATGATCCAAATTGTTTGATTCTTGTTTTTTAAGGTTCTTTATTCAATTTACAGCATATCATTATAAGGAACATTTGTCCAATTTGGACATTTGAATGGTCATATGGTCCACACAAGAAGGCATAAAGAATCTGTGAAAAAAATGGACCATCCATGATGCTTTAATTTTTGGGTGCAATCCAAAAACCCAAATTTTATGAGACTTAAAAATATGTTATTTATTATCAAAAGGAAACATGTATAAAAATTTCAAGTCCCAACTCCCATAAAAATGTTCCCAAATGATCTTTGGATTTCATCCCACCATTCTGTCTAGGAATTAAACTCATCACACATTTATTGAATTTATCTTGATATGTAAATTCATTAGAGCTAAGATTTATTAGTTTGAAATATAATATATAGTTTTAATAATTTTTATAATAAACGGTTCGTATTTGAGGGAATCTTTCTATTCAAAAACACATTCACATTTCAGCCTTTGAAAAAGTATGGATTGAAATGGATAGATTAAAATTATTTAACCAAACCGCCATAACATTGGATCCTTAAGTCCAATGACCACCAAATTTTTAGTTTAGACTTTAAACATTCATATATAAAACATTTAAGAAGAAAATTTCTCTATATTAGGCTTTCTGGAGTATCAAATTGTCAATCCAAGTGGAGTGGCATATTTGGAAAGCAAACAGCCCACCTCCTTGGGCTATAAATACATTCCCCTCTTATCCTTTCAAAGGGTTGGAATTTTAGAGAAAAGGAGGATAGTTTGGAATGACCAAGGATTTTACAAAGGCTTGTGGGGATCTTCTATACTCAATTTCCTACTTGAGATATCATTCCTCCATGCTTCTTTTGATTTACTTTTTCATTTTTCTTCATTTGTAATCTCATAAGTGTTTGTATTTGTAATTCTATTTTACTGCATGTTTATTTATTATTATTTATTATAATAATCCACCATATGTTATTAAATATTAATTCTCTTAAAATATTTTAAATCAATCTGAAAACCCTTCCCTTATTTTTCTTCCTCATACAATCTAAAGTTTTTTTTTAATTCTCACCACCATTTGTGTTTGTGTTCAACGCACAACTCTTTTTTTATCCCATTCTTTCCGTTCTATTTATAATTCATCATCAAAAAAATATTAAACCATATTAATAAACAACTCAATGGATTAGTAAATATCCCATTAGGGTGAGTCATAATTTTTGTATATTAAGTGATTGAGATCTTTTTCTCGGTGAATATTCTTCAGGTTAACATTGTGTATGTTAAACTTAAAATTTCATGGATTAATGACATGATTTTTTAACATGTGGATTCTATGGATTATTTTAATCATAAATAAACTATAATAAATAATTTTTAATTAATATTATAACCCTATTTAATTTAATCCTTGGAATAAAGCCTTAACGCTTGGGTATTTCGAAAAAAATTATTTTGTGAAGTGGTTGTTAATTTAGTGAAATATAAAGAAAAACTCAAGGATATCATAAGATTAAATACCAAATAATTAACTCATCCCAATATTTATAAAATTGTTAAATCAATCTAAATTAATCAATCATTTCATTTTATCTATACAAACAATCCCCCCATTGAAAAGACAAATCACAAAAACAATCAACTATTAAAAAGTATCATCGCTGAGGATTCAAACTGAGTGCTACTATACACATTAGAAGGGAACTGAACCCTTGAACGGTTTATAGGGGACAATTGGTCCTTCTTAAAATGGTGTAATTTCTAGGTATGGTGCCTTAAGTAGTTGGTAGTTTTTTATTTTTGTAAAAAAAATAAAAAATAAAAAAATAACCAAAATAATTCTGAAAAAAACACAAAGAAAAACTTTCCCTCTCATAAAAATCATAAACATAAAAAAACAGAAACAAAATCCCACCTTCCTCATCCTTCAAAACTTATCTTAATGCCCTATATACTCCCAAACAATACCTTTGATATTTTTTACCCTAAAATTGAGAGAAATATTTTCCAAATTATGAGGAACATTAGTAATAATCAAATCACTCAAGATCCATTCAAGATCCAACCAATTGAACTAGATATAACCAATCCTAGGAAATAAACACTTAAAGAACTTTCTACTCCTGATATGAATTACTAATCCCTTGGTATTAAATATTAAAACATTGAGGCTAATTTCAAACTCAAATCAGGTTTGATTCATCTTCTACCTCATTTCCACAGTCTAGTCAGGGAGGATCCACATCTTCACCTCAAAGAGTTCCAAGTGGTGTGCTCTACCATAAAACCTCAAGGGGTTTCTGAAGAACAAATAAAACTTAAAGAATTCCCTTTCTCCCTAGATGAATCTTCCAATTAATGGGTCTACTACCTCTCTCCTAGTTCCATAACCACATGGAATGACATGAAGCGACTCTTCTTAGAGAAATTCTTTCCTGTTTCTCGTACTTCTTCTATCCAAAAATAAATAAGTGGTATCTTTAAATTCCATAATGAATAACTCCATGAGTATTGGTAGAGGTTCAAAAATATTGTGGTAACTTTCCCACACCATAAAATCTCTATCAAACTCTTGATCCAATATTTCTATGAGGGGTTATTGGATATGGAGATAACTTTCATTAATGATGCAAGTGGCAGTTCTCCAGTTGATAAAACCCTTATAGATGCATTAGATCTTATAATCAATATGGGTGAAAACACGCAGAAATTCTATACTAGATCACATGCTCAAGTCAAACAAGTCAAATATAATAAATCCATATATCCCAACAAGATGACCAAGTGTATGGGTGAACTTATAGGTCTTGTGAGACAACTAATAGTGGCTTCAAAAGCCCCAACCTCATCTTCTCCACAATCTCTATTCCCTTGACCTATCAAGAATTGTGGAATCTGTAGCTCACCAACTCATCCAACTAACACATGTCCACTACTTCAAGAGGAACCATCTGATTCATCCAGTCCAATGGAGCTTAATCCATCATATGCTCAGAGGAACACCAACCCTCAACAATCAGGTTTGTTTATTAAAAACTTCAACCAACACCACTCTAATCCCTTCTCTTCTACCTTTAACCAACTCTTGAGGTATGGTAATCCCATTTATCATCCACCTCATTTCACTCCTCAAAATCCAAACCAATTCCAATATGGTCAAGGTGGTGGTAACTTACAACAACCTTATCGTTTTGTTCCTCAACCTCAAAGGATCAATCCTCCTATTGCTCATTTTAGATTCCACTATCCTAATGAGCCTTCCTAATTCCCAACCCAATACAAGAACTTTACAAAGAACCAAAATCAAGGTAATCCCAATGTGGGGCATTCCTCTTCTTATAATCAACCATGGGAAATTTCTATGGGAGATCTTTCCTCCTTCACTCATTCTATCCTTAAAAACATTGAAACCCAAATTGTTCAACTTGAATCCTGCCTTAGCCTGCAAAAAACATCCAATTATTTCCAAATCCTTGCTCAACCATTACCCAAACCCAAGGGTAATATAAGTTCAATTTCACTTAGACCGGGAAAGGAAATTTCCAATCCTCATGATGGATCCTCAAATGAACCATTGACTATTGATATTGAAAAAAAAAAGAACAAAAATCCAAAAAATTAACCTGAAGACACTCCCTCACCTACTTTTATTCTTATAAGGAACTAAATTCCTTTTCCTCAATCCATTTCCAATCCAAGTAAACACTTTGAACCCAATCATAAAATGCTTGATATTTTTAGACGTGTTGAAATCAATATTCCCCTCTTAGATTCCATATAAAAAATTCCAAAGTATGCCAAATTTCTTAAGGATTTATGCACCCATAAAAGAAAAATTAGGACCATTAAGAATGTTTCAACACAATAGTCCATACCCATGGGGTGAAAAGATTCAGGGACCTTTATGGTTCCATGCCTAATAGGGAGTTCCAACTCTGATGATACACTCATATAAATAGGAGCCTCGATAAAGTTCATGCCCAAATCCATCTTATCCAACCTTGGTATAGGTTCCTTTCACCCAAAGAGTGTTATCATCCAGTTAGCCAATCTAAGCACAGCAATTCCTGAGGGAATAATTGAGGATGTCCTTGTCTGAGTTACTAATCTTATCTTCCCAGCTGATTTATATGTCCTTGACATGGAAGGTGAGATGATCCCTTATCGATATCCCCTAATTATAGGAAGAACATTCCTCTTAATAGTAATAACTAAGATTTATGTTCATGAGGGAATCCTATCCATGGAATTTGGTGACCAACTGGTCTAGTTCAACATTTTTCAAGCCATTAGATACCCATCCAAGGATCACTCTACCTTCTCAACCTATGCTTCTAAGGAAACTTACGAGAGTCAATTGAACCATATTCCATCATGTTAATCATGTTCTAATGAGAGTGGATCTTGAGAAATTTTCACCATGATTAACCAATTCATTAATGGGGAAGTTTATTTTGACCTTTCATTCATATACTCCATTAATCTAAAGGATCTTGAAAACTCTCTACAATCCCACATCAACTATGATCTCTACTATTCCACCTTGGTTTGAGGCCAAACCCACTAGAAAAGATGATTAAAATACTGTTATTGAGTTCCTAAAAACCCATATTTTCTATTGATTTGGAAAAAAACGTTCCTTGATTAGTGATTTATGAACTCATTTATGCAATTATATCATGGAATATCTTTTGAAAAAGAATGGGGTTATATATAAAACATCAAATTAGTATCACCCCCAAACAAATTTCATGGATGAACTTTCTAATAGATAAGTGAAAAGAGTACTTGAGAGAATTGTAAAGCCCACCTAAAAAGACTGGCCTAAAAGACTTGGTGAAGCACTTTGGGTTTATTGAACTTCCTATAAAATACCCATCAGGATGTCTCCATTTAGAAAAGTTTTTGGTAAAGTTTGTAATTTACCAGTTGAAATCCAACATAAGTCATTTTGGGATGTGAAAACTTTTAATTTTGATTGTGAAAATCTGGTGAAGAATGATTGTTGCAGTTGACTAAATTAGATGATCTTTGAATAGATTCTTATTATAATTACAATCTCTAAAAAGGAAAGACCAAGGTACTACATGACTAACATATCCTGCAAAAGTTACTTCATGAAGGTTAAAAGGTAATTCTTTTCAATTATAGATTTTTACTTCACCCGGGTAAGCTTAATTCTCATCAGGAAGGTCCTTTTATTATTATTCATGTTTACCCATTTAGTGCAATGCAAGTCCAAGACCCCTATTCCAAAAGTAAATTCAAGTTAATGGAAATCAGTTAAAGAATCACTAATAGAGGACACATATCTCAGGAAAAACATTGACTTTCATCATATCCCTATCTTCTATAGTTGACCCACCACTGGATAGAGATAGGTACCCACTAAATCCAAACTAGGGGCACCTCTTTACCTTTAACTCCTCTTCTTTATCTCTCTCTCTATCTCTTTATTATCTTCTCTCTATCTCTTTTATGTGGTTGTTTCTTTCTAAAAAAATAAAAAAACTAAAAAATATGAAAAAAAAAGTAATAATTACTCACCATCCAGTTTCGAAATTTTGTCCAACCATTTTGGGGAGTCAAAATATATGTTTTTATCTCAAAAAAATTGTATTTTCATCATAAATTTGGATAAATAATTTTGTTTTAAGAATACAAAATTTTTAATGATTGATTTTAAATTTGGAAAATGATTATTACTCAATTGTGAGAAACAACATTAGCTTCCATGACAAGATCACCTATGACCATCTTTTCATTTTGTGAGTTTTTCACCCCTGATTGTGAGTCTTGAGTTTGTGGACCTTCAAGTTGAATTTCCTACTTTGGTGTGCTTGAATATGATAGAGTCATTTTATAAACCACTTGAGAATCACAATATTGAAATATCCTACCATTAACCTTACATTAATCCTCCTTTTTAAATCCCATTCGAGCCTATGAAAACCTTTTCTTTGTTATCCACATTACAATTCCAATACCTTATCCCACCCAACATCTACATGTAATTACATTTCATAATTTATTGAAATTTAAGTGTGGGTAAGAAAGGATTTTATTTTGGATTCCATTTCCTTTATTTTACATGTATTGTCATATGCTTGAGGGAAAGCATCCATTTTAGTGTGGGGGAGAGGTTTTCATTTAGTGAGTTTTGGGAATGGGTTTTAATTTATGTAATTTTGTAAATTTTATCAAAAAGTGTTCAAAAAAATAAAAAATAAAAAAAAAATCCCAAAAAAGGGTTTGTGTATTAGATAGGTCAAAAATCAATCTTTATCAACCTTTTATTTTGTTATAACTATTAAAAATAGTTTCATTAGGAGATCAAACATGGGTTGGGAGATGAGTGTGAGATCTATTTCAAGTTCAACTTTTGAATGAGTGAACCTCCATAAAAAAATTATCATCTTGATAGAAGTAAGTTTTGAGTGCCTAAATATTTAATTAATAAATATGATCATGAAAAATGAATTGTTTTTGGAGCATTGTTTGTGTAACAGTTTGTAGTGGAATTCAATTTAGATGAGTGAAATGGTCTAAACCTCCCCTGATTGGGGAAAATAAAATTTTAATATTTTTTGGCGAGTGAAAATGATTTAGTTATATTTGTATATTTGTTGTACATGAGGACATGAACAAGACTATTTGTGGGTAAGTTAATGTTATTAATTTATTTATAACTTTTTATTTACTCCCTTTACTGATTTTCTATGAAAAATTCATAATTGGTGTGAAATATTCATGTTTTAATATTAAATATAATTTTTGAGTATTAGTTGAATTAATCTAGGTTCAAATTAATTTAATATTTTAATCATAACTATCATCCTAATGATAAAAATTGTGTGATTGTTGTTTTTTAGGTTTCCTTATTCAATTTAAAACATATCATTAGAAGTAATATTTGACCAATTATTCCATTTTAATGGTTATATGGTCCACACGAGAAGGCATAAAGAATCTGTTAAAAAACTAGACCATCCATGATGCTTGAATTTTTGGGATCAATCCAGAAACCCAACTTCTATGTGACTCAAAAATATTTTATTTATTATCCAAATGAACCATGTATAAAAATTCAAGCCCCAAATCTAATAAAAATAGTCCCAAATGATTCTTTGAAGTCCATCCCACCATTCTATCTATGAATTAAACTCATCACAAATTTATTAAATTTTATCCTAATATAGATATCCATTTGAGCTGATATTTTGCAGTTTGAAATCTAATATATAGCCGGCCACCTTTTTAGAATAAATGGTTAGGATTTGAGGGAATATTACTATTAAAAACCCATTCAAATTTTTTCCTCTGAAAAATTTTGGATTCAAATGGATAGATTGAAATTGTTTAATAAAACTTTCATAACTTTAGTTCCTTAAGTACAATGACTGCAAAATTTTGAGCATAGACTTTAAACATTCAAAGCTAAAACATTTAATAATACAATTTCTCCATATTTTTCTATCTAAATTATCAAATTGGAGATCCAAGTGGAGG
This sequence comes from Viscum album, assembly GCA_963277665.1. Lineage (NCBI taxonomy): Eukaryota > Viridiplantae > Streptophyta > Magnoliopsida > Santalales > Viscaceae > Viscum > Viscum album. The sequence continues at coordinate 310,021,827 of OY728166.1, forward strand.
GTAATATTTGGAAAGAAAACAATCCACCTCCTTGGCTATAAATACATTCCCCTCTTCTCCTTGAAAAGGGTTGTAATTTTAGAGAAAAGGGGGATAGTTTGGAATGAACAAGTATTTTAAAAATTATTAGGAGGATCTTTAAAACTAAAGTTTCTACTTGAGATAACATTACTCCATGCTTATTTTGATTTATTTTTTCATTTTTCTTCATTCATAGTCTCATAAGTTTTTTGTATTTGTATTTTTTAATGCATGTTTCTTTCTCATTATTTCTTATAATAATCCACCCTATGTTATTAAATATTAATGATCTTAAAATATTTTAAATAAAGTTGAAAACCCTTCCCTTATTTTTTTTCCTCATATAATTGAAATTCCATTTTTAGTTCTCATCATTGTTCGTGTGTGTGTTCGATGCACAACTATTTTCTTATCTCATTATTTTCATTCTATTTATAATTCATAATCATAAACATATTAAACTAGAGTAATAACCATATCAATGGATTAGTAAATATCCCATTTGGGTGAGTCATAATTTGGGTATATTAAGTGATTGATATCTTTTTCTTGATGAATGTTTTTTAGGTTATCATTGTGCATGTTAAACTAAAAATTCCATGGATTAATGACATGTTTTTTTTAACATGTAGATTATATGGATTATTTGGACCACAAATAAAGTACCATAAACAAGTTTTAATTGATATTAGAATCCTAGTTAAGTTAAGGCTTGGATTAAAGCCTTAACACTTTGGTATTCTGATCAAAATTATCTTGTGAAGTGGGTGTTAATTTAATGCAATATAAAGAAAAAATCAAGGATATCATAAGATTAAATCCCAAATAATGAACTCACCCCAATATTTATAAAATCGTTAAATCAATCAAAATCAATCAATAATTTAATTTTATCTCTTCAAACAACCCCCCCCCCCTCCCATTAGAAGGACAAATCACAAAAACAATTAACTATTAAAAAGTATCATCGTTGAGGATTTGACCTGAGTGCTACTATACACATTAGAAGAACATCGGACCCTTGAACGGTCAATAAGAGACAATAATCAATGCTTTAGGTGATATAATGAAACACTAAACATATTTGTAATCATTCAAATGTTTCTCATAGGGAGATAACTCTTCCTCACTAGCCTCAATACCTAGCACATCAGTAATAGGTTCTTCTAATACATACAATCTCCTTTCATGGTGTAGGATAAATCATAAGTACCTTTGCCACACTAGAAAATTTGTTCTTGTGAGAAGGTTATCCTTATCAAGTATGGATAAAAATGATATATTTGAAGTCAGTTTTATTATTTTTTATACAAATAATATGAGTATAGTTTTCGTACTTTATCTGATAAAATTTAGACAAATAAATAAATATTATATTTATTAATATCCCAATATTTTATTGAAACCCACTAACCCTCACCACTGTCTTTAAAATATCTTGCTTCTTGGATATTTTTTTGGAAAGGATTTATATTCCCCTTCTCATCGCCCTAAATTTGTCTGGTCAATCAATTTGAAAGAGTTTTATATAGGCTTTCCAAAAATCCAACTTTATTAAATAATAATTCCTTGATCGGTTGAGTGGACTTCCTAATAAATAAATCCTTAAATTGGATTTTCTCAACCATTGACTCCCAGTTACACCAAGTTTTGCTTTGGTAGTCAACTCTTGATGTGAACTAACTTAATTCAACCCAAAACTTCATGTTATAATTCCTTGATAATTGAAAGCACCCCAACTTTGGCTAGTCAAGAACTTTAAACTATGGTTCAATTTCAACTGAAGTAGTGGAAGGCTATACTGACTTAATATATATAATTTGGGGATTTTAACTTTTAGTCATAAATTTCCAATTATTATATTTATTACATTATTTTTAATATTAATTTTATTTACTTAAGTGATTAAACATGCCTTAGATAATTTTTACGCATAAACCAATTTATTTTAGTTCTATATTGCATGATTTTTAATTCATTAATATGATCACAAAAAAACATCCATAAAGAAATAAAAATGAAACATGATAGGAATACAATTGTAAAGTGGTGTGATCATGGTATTTTACTAATGTTTTGTTTATCTAGTGGATTATAAACTGACCATGGATATAGGGGGGAAACCTTAAACCATTTATGGTTCATGTTATTGCTTTCCACCTATCCACCTATGTATCTCACTTAGATTGGTTTCACCTTGGATCAAAACTTGAACCACCTCCACTAACTTGTGATCTCAATCCATTAAATATTATTTTACTCAAACTTAGGTGAGGGGAACCAATTAATTGGTTAAGGGGTTTACATAAAAGAAACCATGGTCACACATGCCCTTACATAATGATATAAGAGATGACACATGGGAAAACAATTTAATTTAATAATAAATTTAATGAAACCAATTACATACAAATGTCTATTCTAGGATCATGATCATCCACATGCATATAATGAATTACACATTTAATTAAATTATAATTTAATTATAATAGTTCTTATTTAAGATAAATCATGCTCAAATTAATTAATTATCTTCTTTAATGAATAAATTATTTTATCTTAATTATAATATAAATTCTCTTGAGATTCCAATCCATCATAATTTTAAACAAAAAAACTAAATTATTTAAAATTAACTGTGTTTAAAAATGTACCTTGGAGGAATCACGGTGAGTAACCGTCCGAACTACCCAACATGTATTATACTTGAATATTGTTTAATCTTATGGAATGTGGCATACAAAACTTATCACATAATTTCATGGCATGTACTATCAACTTAATGATCACACATAACACATGGTATTTATGTAGCATGTTATGCTTCAATGTGTGTAGAGTAATAACTATAATATGACTTATACATGATATGTAGATCCAAATATTTTGAATAAATTAATTAGACATATATATATATATATAACCTAATACATGGCATGTTTTATCAACTTAATGAACAAATAGAACACGTGTTGATAAGGTTTGAATAGTATAATAAATTAATTTTTGAATTCTGTGTGATTTGGTAAAAGCACATGGCATGTACATTTAAGCTACATGACGTTTATTGTTCTCACCATCTATATATAACACATGACTAGGGTCTCATCGTGTAATCATGCCATGGAATATTTTGGAGTACATGGTCTGTACAAGAGTTATATTAATTGTGATATCTGAGTGACATGGTCACCTGTCATGTAGGTCATGTAAGAGGATACACATCCTATCTGTGACAAAGGGACTACACATTGTGTATGGAAGTTACACAGTGTACTCTGACGGACCATGTTCCATACTGGCCCGATCAACACATGGTGTATAATTAAATTCACCACGTGAAATAAATGCACACATCTTGAATTAATTTCAAACTAATTTTTGGTGTATTAAACACTAGTACATGATGTGTACTCTTTTTTTATCTATCCAGACTCCTCGACACCTCCAGATGAGATCTTCAAATTTATTTCATTCATAAAATTAATCAATTTTATTATATTTATGAGAAATAAAGAGAAATAAAGAAGATATCTCAAATTGGATTAAAGAATAATTAAAATGGAATTGAAATCTAATAAAAAGGTATAAATCAATCAATGATCTTTAAATAATTATAAATAGTTATGAGACACCTCTGATACCACTTGACGGTTTTGGGTGAAGTGGAAGCATTGGATGGGGCATGCCCAAATCAATTTTTTATCATGATCGATGATTAATGTTATATTTACATGATGGTAAATTTTGTGATCAATGGAATTGAATCAAAAAATATAGACAATGGATAAACACTAGAACCAAAGCACAGGATCATCAAATATTATTTATAACTAATTTATTCAATTAAATAATTACCTTGCATGAAATTATTTCTTCGTTTCTGGATCTAAAAACGTCTCTACATCGTACCATCATTGTATTTTATGAATCAAGAATATATTCCCTCTAGTAGTGATTCACAAATGTTCCAAGAACCTATGAACATCGCTGTAAGAATCCACTTCTGTAAAATGGGTCTATACCCATAGTTTTAAGGAAAACCATGCGTATAGACCCACCTATACCCACGGTTCTTACTAAATTGTGGGTATAGGGTACCCGCGTAAGCGTGTGAAGCCAAAAAAATGCATGGGAATGTCGTGGGAAAACTTATATCCACGGTTTAGTGTAAATTGTGGGTATAGGTTCCATCTATACCCATGGTTTTTATGAACCGTGGGTATATCCTTCTGTATATAATCCTATACCTACAGTTTACACTGAACCGTGGGTATAGATATTAACTATACCCATAGTTTTACAAAATCATGGGTATAGGGTATATTATGTTTTGTTCCCAAAAAAATATATATATAATAATATATATTTATATCAAGATAACAGCAGTTGGTATAGTGGTAAGTTGATTCGGCATTATAGAAGAAACGCAGGTTCAAAACTCCAAAGAACATTTTATATTATTTAACCACAATTTACATTAATATATTTATAGAGATAGAGACATATATAAATATAATATATGTAGATTAGTTGGTTAGGTGATGCGTTATAATATTGAAGTATCGATTCTTTCCCGCTAATGGAAATGCAGGTCGGGTGATCAAAACACACTGGTCTTGTTTTTTGTAATATGTATACCCATGGTTTTGAAATTGTGGGTAAAAGGAAATTAAATGGTGGAAAATGCATATAAGATTATGACACGGTGGCAAAAAAAGCTATACCTATGGTTTTTCAAACCATGCGTATAGGTCATGGACCTATCCCGATGTCCCGGTTGCCCACAGTTCCCAAAGTCATGCATATAGGTCATTTTTTCAGTAGTGATCTCTGGGTTCTATAACTATAGATCCTAACACATGTGTCATTTTCCTTTGATCACCCCAAGAACTGCATCTAGGAAGGGTTATCTTCGATCACTCCTAACATGAGAGTGGTTATGGAGGAGGATCGCTCTCTATTCTTGAGAGTGTTATTGGAGAGGTATATATATAGGGCTTTGAGAGGATTCTCTCTAGATCTCATTATGCAGAAAACAAATTAATTCAATCTATTAATAAACTAAAATAATTGGTTTTTTATACTACTAGGGTTAAAAAATAATAATTTTATATGTTCCCTTATTATTTCTAAAATCCCTATAGAAACCCATGTTGACAATAATATTATTATTATTATTATTTCTTGAGATGCTCTAAACTTGTGAATTAAATTAAATATTATTTATTCAAATAATATTCAATATATATTATTTCTTCAAATAATATTAAATATATATTATTTATTCAAATAATATTCAATATATATTATTTCTCATCAGGCAATTAAACTCAGTCCCCCATTACTCCATAATATTTATCAGGTCTTGAATAATGACTATTTATTTAATAAATAAATATCATTATATTATTCTCTAATATATAAATGAATATTATATTCACTAAATAGAAAATTAATATTTATTAAATATTATGCTCACATAATATTCTCTCAAATAACTGGTGATAGAATATATGTTATCAATAAAATATGAATAATTATTAAACTGCTCATGATAATAATATTTATTCCACTTGTTAAATAGTAAATAATAATATATTATTTAACATAGATTCTAAATACACTTAGTGTGTGACCCTCTAGGCCACTTTCTCAATGACATTTGGCAGAGCAACCTAAATTCCAATGTTAGCGTCTAAAAACATGTTAGGGAATTCATAGAGAAATAAGTTAATGTTGCAACCACATAATACCTTATATAAATTCTTAATGTGTAATATAATCCCTTTTTCACAATATCTCTAATAAAGCAGGTTGCATGATGGTACCATCAACCTATGTGCTTGATGTATCTTTCTCTGGATTTCTAGAAATCAAAATTTCCTATAGAATAATATGGTTATGGATTTATTTAGGCTATATCATTTCTATAAAAGGGACTTAGATATCAAATTCTGTTGGAGAACAGAAGAGAAAAATCCTTTCTCATATTATTAATTAATGAAATATTACTTGTGACTTACACAACACATCTTACCTCACCATGAACATTTTTCATAACAGATTTCATCAATACATAAAATTATGTGACTTATAACATTCATTAATAATAATATTAAAGTATAAGGATAAAAACACATGTCTTCAAATAGGAACATCCAGTGACAGATATAAATGTGGATTTATTACTGGCGGGTCTTGTTCTCATAATATCCTACTCTAGATTTTACCAAGGGAATACACCATGAGAAGGTGCCTCAAATTCATATGAGTCTCCACACCTAATATTATGTATCATTTTTGTCCCTTAGGTGGTTTTATCTATCTATAGAACATATATTTAAGAATACTATCATGACACTTTAGGTTTCTCATTATAGTGGGGAACTGTTATGACCTTTTTGTGAGATAGCTACTCTTAGAACAATATCACATACTATGTTACGTAGAAGAACAATCATGATGTGATAAGCAATTTATTAATAATTAAAATAATTAATACATGTTATCACAAAGTACATAGAATTTGGTTCTAGGGCACCATCTTCAACACACACACAAAAATTGTGATATTAAAATGATTGGGGTTCTTCTATTTGATAATGGAAGAAAATATATAGATTTTTTTTATTTTAATTCATGTGAGCAGGAGGAATTCTTGGAACTTGGATATTATTATCATCTATGTATTGCAAAAAAATACCCACTTATCATTTTTTATCACCACCTTACTTGATAAGTGGACAAAGTTTTTTGTAGTGAACATTTAGGAGCTTCGTGAAATTAGAGTGAAAAATAATAATGAATGAGTAAAAATGAATATTATGGTGAGGGAGAGGGTGAACCAACAATGTCTCAAGGAAAGGGGGATTGGGTGGAGAATCAACGAAGTAGATTGGTCACAAATAAGATCATTGTGTGCACTGTTTAAACTATTTGAAAAAATTAAAAAAACAAATATGTTTGAGGAGTGGTGATAAATCATAAGTGATCAAATAACTTGGATTTTGAATGGGTCGGTTCATCTAAAATGATCGAGAGAGAGTAGAGACAGGGGATTCAATTCTACGAGAGCTTGAATGGAGTGAGCCATGAGAACTCTGTTAGGGTTCTATTTAAAAGATTAGAAAGGTTTTTATCAGCACTAAAATTCTAGTGTAGATAAATATATGTTTTATTAGTGTTTTTTTATCACTGATAAAAATAATTCCTTATTAGTGCTAACAAAGACCTCATAAAGACCAAATTCTAATAATGTAATTAAAAAAATTAAATGTATGTAATTATAAATAATTATGAATTTATATAATTATAAATAAATATTTAAAGAATCATACATATGTATTTATAAATATAATTATAAATAAATATAATTATATATAATTATATATAATTATAAACAAATAATTATTTATAGTTTAAAATATATTAAAATAATTGTAAATATGTACTTATAAATATAATTATAGATATATATTTCTAAAATTTTTCTCTTAAAGGATTATAATTTTTGGAAAACCCCATATCTGATTTGAAGGCTTTCATCGATCTAGGGTTTTTCATATTTGGAATGTATCCCTTTGGGAAGGGGTTACTTTCAAATTATTTTCCCTAGTGATGAATTGAAACGGAGGGAATGGGGATTCAAAATGGTCTCGCTAAAGCCTGTCTCTATGAGTATCCATGAATGGAGCTTCATCTTCAATCCGTTCAAAGTTAAGAACTCGTTTTCTCAAGTCTGGGTCAAGATATTTGGGCTAGACTAGATTATGTGGCACCCATACATCTTATTTGACATTTACTATTCTATCAGAGTTCCTATAAAAATGTATAAAGAAACAGAGAAATCTAGGTATGGTTATTTTTCTCGAGTTCTGCTGGAGGTGGATCTTAACCTGACTCTTACTAACAAGGTTATCCTTTCAACTAAATTTGATGAATTAAATTTGAGGTTTTCATATGATAAATTTTTATTGTTTTATTCTAAATTCAAGATTATATGTCATTCATTAGACACTTGTCGTAGGACCATAGTTTGTTATTTCTACCTAAAAATGGTAATGACTCTACCATCTATAGGAGGAAGCATAGGGTTGACACTACTTCACTAGGTGATCAAAATTTTGAGGTAAAGGGAAGTGGAGACACTGGGGCTATTTTAGGTGAGTAGGAACTAGTAGAGTTGGTTGTTGCACAGTCAACTAGACAGAAACAAGGTGTTGCCTCTTCCTCATCATAGAAGATTCCATTTGATACTGACATTAATCCCGATAGAGAAAGTGATGGAAGTGCTTTCAATTATGAAGTTGCAACAACACAGAAGGAAAAGGATGGTGGTAAACATATTTATGAAATTAACCAGGATCAACAGTTTAGTGGATTAAAATCTACTGTACAAGAGGGAATTTCATTTGAATATTCACTGGTCTAGTTTCCTTTGAGAGGGGTTGTAGACAGTGTAAATTTTAAGCCCAACAATGTGAATGGTGATGGTTTGGGAGAGGAGGAAATGGAGGATCAATCCATTGATGAATATTTTTCTCAAGCACTGGATAATCGATAATTGATGTAGGAGAAAATGGTTACTTCAAGGGATAGCAAGGGAAAATGGAAAATAGATACTGAAATTATATCAAAAACTAAGATGTAATCTCTAGTGCCTCAAGTTGGTGGGTAGGCTGGTCTAGAGGTGATTGTGCCTACATCAAGCAAGAACTCCTTGGCATTAGCAGGTTCCCTTCCTAATTAAGATTCTACCAAGTTGGATCACCCTGAAGATAGAGACATACCTACTACCTCTATAAGCAATGTGGAGACCCATATGGATTGTGGTCTGGAAGGCAAGAAAGAATCTTCATCCAAGGTTATTCCACTGGATAAGGAAGACGTTCAATTGGTTCCTTTTAGGAAGTCAAGACCTCCTTTTTTGAGTCAACAAATGATTTGGCCTTGGCTTCTTCGGTGCTTTCTCTTCAATCAGAGCCTTCTTCATGCATCCCCACATGCAAGTAAGTTGATTCTATCCCGACAGAAGTCTTAGGTGACCCTACACTCAAAAATGTGCAAGGAATACAAGATAAATTAGGTAAAGTGTGAGTGTCTACTCACAACCTATATGGAGTGCTTGATTATACTAATTATGTTCAAGAAGGCAGAGTACTGGAGGAAGCACAATCAGATACTGGGAGATCTGACTCAGAGGACACTTTCATTGAAGGCATCTTGAAACAAGCAAAAACTTGGCGAAGAGGCCATCACCCCAGAGGTCGAGTTTGTGGGGTGCAGACGAACTGATTGGAATGTTATACACGATGTGGAATGTCAAATTGGGGGTGAGATTAGAAAAACGTTAGGTCCTTAAATGCTTTATTGATGAGGCCAGTATGCTATGTCTATGCGCATCTCTCTCTTTCTCTTTGTCTTTACTGTTTAATAAAAGGGATTTGACCCTACCTTTTCAAAAAATAAATATATTTAAAAATATTTATATATGATTATATATTTATATATATATTTATGAAATTATATATATATATATATATTAATATATAAATATATATAATTATAATATAATAAATTTATTTTTTTTAAATATATTTAGTATAATTCTATGATTATTTAAATATATGTATTTATTTATTTATTTATTTATAAATATATATAATTATAAATATAATAAATATATTTATTATAATTTTATAATTTTTTAAATATAAAAATATTTATTTATAATTATAAGTAAAAATTTATATATTTATAAATATTTATATATTATTATAAATATATTTATATAATTATATATTTTTATATAATTATATATTTTTTATATAATTATATATTTTTATATATATTTTTACAATTATATATATTAGTATATAAATATGTATAATTATAAATATAACAAATATATTTATAAAAATTTTATAATTATTTAAATATATATTTATTTACATTTATAACTATAAATAAATATATTAAAAAATATTTATATACAATTATAAATATATTTATATATTTGTTTATAATTATAAATATATTGATATATTTGTATACAATTATAAATATATTTATATATTTCTATACAATTATAAATATATTTATATATTTATATACAATTATAAATATATATATTTATTTATTTATTTATTTATTTATTTACTTATTTACTTATTAATAAATACACTATGGGAAAAAGATTTATTTGCGACGGGACCCTATTTCCATTGCAAATAACAAATTATTTGTGACGGGAATACTGGTCCCATCGCAAATACCCTTCAGTGGTTTTTAGTATTTGTGAAGGGATTTATCTCTCGTCGTAAATACTATGTCGGTAGGTAGGTATTTGTAACGGGACCCATTGCAAACACCTTTTTAACCTCCGCCCTGCATTTGCAATGAGATTTATCTCTCGTCGCAAATACTATGTCGGTAAGTAGGTATTTTCAATGGGTCTCATCGCAAATACCTTTTTAACTGTCGCCACTAATTAATAGGGGAGTTCAAATTTGCAATGGGGTTCGTTGAAAATAATCTAACCTATATATACCCCCATCTAATTTTCTCCCATTTCACAACACTCTCAACTCCTCTCTCCCTCTTAATGCTCATATTTTTCTCTGAATTTTTTTCAAAGTTTAAAATTTTACATTGGAATGATTTTCAAGCCCTGCATAGTACGAAAGATCCACTTTTATGTTATTTATCTATTGATTTTATTTTTTAGTTAATTCATTTTATTTTATATTTGTTATAATTATTGTTAATTAGTGATAATTAAATTAAATTAGAATAAGATAGTTTTATGTCTACTGGGCCTATGGGCTTTCGATCCATGTTATGGGCTTCATGCCCATTGGGCCTACGAGACATGTATTAAATAAATAAGATTTTATGGGTGGGTTATCCCTTAGGGGGGCTATGATCTGCCTTTTCGGTCTGTGTGTGTGGTGTGTGTGTGTATTTAAATGTAATTGTACCCCAATCACCTTATATATATATATTTAATTTTACAAATATGTTGTTTCATTAAGATTTAATTTTTTTATTTAAAATTAAATAGTATTAATTTGTAATAATTTGGTTCAACTATCATTAATTAATAATAATTACTTGTAATTATTATTAATTATTATTAATTAGTAGTTATTAGTATTAATTATTATTAATTAGTAGTAATTGGTATTAATTATTATTAATTAGTAGTCATTAGTATTAATTAGAAGTAATTAATAATAAATAGAAATAATTGGTAATTGTTGACCTCGCCTGTTTTGATAATCCTAATTACGCTTTCACATACTTTGATAATCCCAAATAATGTTTATTTATATATTAATTCTTTCAATCTATGACATTATATTATCAAGTTGATAATAATATTAAAGTAATCTTTGAAATATATTAATCAATGTTTATCTATGCTTATATGAATTTTGAAATAATTCTAACTCAATCGGATATGTTTTGCATAAAGTAGATAAGTGTTAAGTCACTGATATTCTTATAGATACTGATACAGATCTACCGGTACTTAGTCTACCAATAGACATAGCCACCGATAAGCAAAGGTCACCGATACGCAGAGTTACCAGTATGTACAAGTCCACTAATAAGCACATGTCACTGATAGATCAAGTCCACCGATACAGACAGCTACCGATAGAAGTAGAGCTACCGATAGAATGAATCTTCCAATATATACTTAATCGCTGGTACAGAACGAAGCTACCGATATACACAATCTACCGATACAAAGTTTACTGATACAAACAGTCAATAATATAAAAGAGCCACCTATACAAGCGAGCTACCGATAGACCAAGAGCTACCAATAGAAGGAGTCACTGATATATAGAGAAACTGATACACAGAGTAACAGCTACCGATACAAGGAGTTACCGGTACAAGGACAAAGAGATACCGATAGGAGGTCACTAATATACAAATTCCATCATTACATATCTACCGACAGAAAGCTACTGATAGACTTACCAATCACTGATTCCTAAACTCTACTTTGGTCAACATTATTTATTTATTAAGAAACCGTCATATTTGATGATTTTAAAGCAATTAATGTAATTTAATGATAGTTGTTGGCATGTCGGGGAACTGTACCTCGTACCTATAAAAATGTAATCATTCCCATTTCCCAAGCTAAAAGTTATATAAGGAAGGACAAAGGTCGGATATATATACATGCACGAAAAGGGAAAAAGATTGTTGTAAAGGTGTGCATACAGAAATACCACATCCATACTTGAAGAACACTGGACATACATGAAGCAATTCATACAAAAAGAGAACACAAACCAAACTTCAGTCAAGGAGTGAAGAACTACAACGAGCTGCTCATACACTCAAGCTGATCAAAATGAACTTGAAGAAAACAACCCTTTGTTTTCCAAAAAAAAATCAGAGAAGGACTCAGAATCATTTCTGACAAATCAAAATGATTCTAGAGCTGCACTTCAAATCACTAGAGCATTCTAAAATCATATCTAATCTCTTAGTGATTCTTTTATTTACATTTCAATCAGTGTGTGTACTCTTTATATTTTATACTCACTGTCTTCTGTGCTAAACGGGGGGATCTATAAACCCTCACACAAACCTTCCATAACTCTTTTGTTTCCCACTGTGGATAGTGGTAGAGGTCAAGTAGGACCTGGATAGCCTGTATGCTATTGTTCTTATTCCCACATAGAATTGTGGTAGAGGTCTTAGTACCTGGACAGTCTTTTCACTGTTGTTTACTCCGATCCAGGGTGTGGATCAAATTTTATATAAATTGTTTGAGAGAACTAAGTCTCGGCTTGAGACTGAACCTCTTGGTTATATCTGTTGTGCATCATAGATTAAGTCTAAAGTATATTACATATTTTATATTCCACTGCTATTTAATTTGAAATACAAATCTATTTTAAAGTTACTCTGATAGTTAAATTAGCAAGTTTTTGTACTTTTTGTGAACCAGTAAGTTAGTTTCAAGATCTAATTTAATCTTCTGATTAAATTAACTAAGACCTAATAAATCTTTGAGAAACTAATTTAAAATTTAAAATCTATATAAATTTACTATGATTTTTAACTTAGTTTTTAAATTGGAGGATTTTAAGAGAAATATTTTTAACAGAAATTTTAATTGGAACTCAATTCACCCCCCTCATGAGTATCCACTCCGACCAACATTTGGTATCAAAGGAAGGTTTATTATTAAAGATTTTCAAAACACTCTGTTTTCCAACTGTGATTTTAGTTGTATCTCAAAGATCTTAAATTTCTGTTAGTTCTAAATTTTATATCTTTAAATATATTTTCTAAAATCTAACTATGGACAATAGATTAGAGATTGCTGCTACCAACAGGTCACCTTTCTTTAATGGTACAAATTATGCTCAATGGAAGCTTAAAATGAAAATTCATTTAGATAGTAGGGGATTTGACATCTGGACTGCTATAGAGACTCAATATAAGATTCCAGAAACTAAAATAAATACTTGGGATTAACCTACTAAAACTACTTACAATAATAACTGTAAAGTAATGAATGATTTGTATTGTGCTTTAGGAGATGAAGAATTCAATCACATATCTGCTTGTAAAACTGCTTATGAAATTTGGGACACTTTGGCTATTTCCCATGAGGGTACAACCAATGTTAAATAAATGAGGTTGAATACCTATACTATTAAATATGGTAATTTGAAAATGATGTCTGATGAACCCATTTATGACATTTATCTCAAGTTCAATGAGATTGTCAACACTATGATCTCTCTTGGTAAAGCTATTCCAGCAAAAGAACAGATCATGAGGATATTAAGATGTCTTCTAGAAAGATGGAGAGGCATATATGTTTCCATTAGAGAATCATGTGATATTGGTACTTTTCCTGTTAAAGAGATTATTGGCAAGCTTATGATGTATGAAGAAGATCTTAAGGTCAACAAAGAAGAGGATGATGAACCAAAAAGGAAGTCAGTGGCTTTTAAGTCTACTACCTCAAAGATCAAGGAGAAAGAAAAAGTTCACATACCTACTAAAATCTCAACAAGTGAAAGTTCAGATTCTGACAGTGATGCTGAAATGGATCAAATATCCAGGAGATTCAAGAAGTTCTACAGGAAGAAGAAATTATTCAGAAAAACAAATTAAAAAGGAAAATATGATAACAAAGGTCATTGAAAGAAGGACTAGAAGAAGCCTGATAAAAGTGATGAAATTGTCTTCTATGAATGCAAAAGGAAAGGACATGTAAAAGCAGACTGTCCAAAATTGAAGTTCAAAAAGAAATATGACAACAAGGAAAACAAGTATAAGAAAGATATGAAAGAAACTTGGAGTGCTTTAGAGGACAGTTCAACTGATTCTGATTCTACTCAGGATGAAAAATCTCAAAAATCTAACATGTGTTTTATGACAAACACATCTGAGGTAACATTAGATACTCATGCTTTAAATTCATATTATTCTGGAGTTAAATCTGATTCTGAATCTGAAAATATTTCTAGTGAAGATTTATTTGAATATTGTAATATGCTTGAAGAAACCTTTAATGAATTGAAGGAAAAATATAAAACCTTAAAGAAACAGCATGCTTTAACCAGCTCTGTTAAATCTGCCCTTGATATAGAAAAGGAAAAGAATGCTCAATTGCTTAAGGAAAATACTGAACTGAAATTGTCTAATGAGTAATTAAGGAAGGACTTAGAAAAATTCACAAATGGAAAAGATACACTCACTCAAATTCTAGGAAATCATGTGGCACCAAAGTATACCACTGGAATAGGCTATCATCCTGGAAAGAGATAGATTACTAAAACTAGATTTATTCCAAAATCTGGACAGAATGCTGCTAGTTCTAATTATAGAAATTCATATGCTTCAACTAGTTATTCATATGGTTGTAGATCAAATAAAGTTTATTTTTCAAAATCTATTGATTCTGTAAGTTATTTGAGACCCATAAGTCAAATCTGGGTACCTAAATCTTTGCTTGCTAACCTATCTGGACCCAAGAAAATATGGGTACCAAAATCATTTTCCATCTAAACCTGTTTTGTAGGAGACTTGATTGAAGAGTTCTCATAAGAAGCTATGGTACTTGGACAGTGGATGTTCAAGGAATATGACTGGAGATTACTCATGCTTCAAGAGTTTAATCAAAGTTGATGGAGGCCATGTCACCTTTGGTGATAATTCTAAAGGAAAAATCATCAGCCTAGGCCAAATTGGTAGCACTGATTCAGTTTTGATTTCTAAAGTTTTGTTTTTTGATGGACTTAAATATAATCTGTTAAGTATTTCTCAATTATGTGGTGATGGTTTTAATGTTAAATTTGAAAATTATTCATGTAATGTTTTTAATTCCAAAAATGTTTTAGTATTTTCTTCTTTGAGAAATGAAAATGTTTATGTTATTGATTTGAATTCTTTAGCTAAACAAAACATTACTTTCTTAAAATGCTTTTCATAAAGAGTCTTGGATTTGACACAAAAGATTAGAACATTGAAACATCCATTCACTTAGAAAATTTACTAGGAAGAACTTAGTTAGAGACCTACCTAAACTCGAGTTCCCAGCTGATAAATTTTGTAATGCCTGTCAAAAGGGAAAGCAACATAAAGTTTCTTTTAAATCAAAGAAAGAAGTTTCAACTTCTCAACCTCTTAAGTTGGTTCACATGGATTTGTTTGGACCTTCTAGAGTTTCTAGTTTAAATGGGAAGCACTATGTATGTCTTAGTAGATGACTTTTCTAGATATACTTGGGTATACTTTTTAGCTCACAAAAAGTGAAACTTGTTCTTACTTTATTAAATACTCCAAGTCTGTAGAAAACCTTAGTGGACTTAAGATTAAGACCCTGAGAAGTGACCATGGTCGTGAGTTTGAAAATCATGAGTTTGAATCTTACTTCTCACACAATGGCTATAGTCACAATTTCTCTTCCCCTAGAACACCTCAGCAGAATGGTGTAGTAGAAAGAAGAAATAGAACCCTTCAATAAATTTCAAGAACCATGCTTAATGAATATGACCTACCTGTTTATTTTTGGGCTGAAGCTATAAACACAGCTTGTTATATTATAAATAGAGTCTTGATTAGACCCGTTCTCAAGAATACCCCTTGTGAGTTGTGAAATAATAGGAAACCTAAGGTTAGTTACTTTAGAGTTTTCGGTTGCAAAGTCTTTATTCTCAATACAAAGGATAATATTTACAAGTTTTCACCCAAAAGTGATGAAGGAATTTTTCTTGGTTATTCTTTAACTATGAAAGTCTATATCGTCTTTAATAAAAGAACCAAATGTGTGGAAGAATCTGTTCATATCAAGTTTGATGAAACTGATCCACATGAACCTAAGTCTTCTCTTGAAAATCTTGAAGAAGATTTGTCTGTTCTGGACCTTAATGATAAAACCAATGAGCCTATTGTAAAGACATCAAGTTCTGGACATATTCCAGAATCTTCTTTTATAGAACCCGAACTTAGAGAAGAGCCTAAAATTTATAGTCCTACCTTTAATAGATCAACTAGGATTCTAAATAATCATCCATTAGATGTTGTTGTTGGTAATCTTGATAGAGGTACACATACTAGAGATTCTATAAGAAACTAGGTTGAACATCAAGCCTTTCTTTCATAGTTAGAACCTAAAAATGTCAATGATGAAATCAATGATGAATTTTGGGTAATGGATATGCAAGAAGAATTAAATCAATTTGAAAGAAACAAAGTCTGGGAATTAGTTGATAGACCTAAGGACACTTTGACCATAGGCACTAAATGGTTTTTTAGAAACAAAGTTTATGATTCTGGAAATATAGTGAGAAATAAAGAAAGACTAGTTGTACAAGGGTATAGTCAAGAGGAAGGAATAGACTATGAGGAAACCTTTTCCCATGTATCTAGATTAGAGGCTATTAGGATTTTACTTGCCTATGTTGCTCATCTAAATTTCAATTTATATCAAATGGATGTTAAAAGTGATTTTCTAAATGGTTTTATAATTGAAGATGTTTTTGTTGAACAACCACCTGGATTTACTAATCCTAATTTTCCAAATCAAGTTTTCAAACTATCCAAAGCTTTATATAGTCTGAAACAATCTCCATGAGCTTAGAATGATAGACTTAGTAATTTTCTTATTTCAAAATGTTTTACTAAAGGGATTGATGATCCAACACTTTTTATTAAAATAATTTCTAAAGATGTTTTTATAGTACAAATCTATGTTGATGATATTATTTTCGGATATTCTAAACATTCTTTATGTACTGATTTTTCAAAGAGAATGCAAAATGAATTTAAAATGAGTTTAATGGGAGAACTCAAATATTTTCTTGGATTTCAAGTTTTTCAAAATGAAAATGGTATTATTTTGAATCAAAGTAAATACACAAAGGATCTTTTAAAACGTTTTGGTCTGGATAGTATTAAGGAAATTGATACACCTATGAGTACTTTCTATAAATTGGATGCAGATGAAACTGAGAAACCAGTGGATCAAACAAATTACAGAGGTATGATTGGAAGCTTACTTTACCTTACTGCTAGTCGACTAGATATTATGTTTAGTGTGTGTATGTGTGCAAGATTTCAAGATAATCCTAAAGAATCACATTTGCTTACTGTTAAAAGAATTTTTAAGTATCTTAAACATACTGCAAATTTGGGTTTGTTTTATCCAAAAGGACAATCTTTTGAATTAATGAGTTATTCAGATGCTGACTTTACTGGTTGCAAGTTGGATAGGAAGAACACATCTGGAAAATGTCATCTTTTAGGAAAGTCCCTAGTATCTTGGTGTAGTAAGAAACAGAACTCTGTTGCATTGTCTACTGCTGAAGTAGAGTATATATCTGCTGGTAGTTGCTGTGCACAAATTCTATGGATGAAACACACTCTTTTGGACTATGGATATGATTTTAAGTACGTATCTATTAACTGTGATAACACTAGTGCAATTAACATTTCAAAGAACCCTATGTATCACTCTAGGATCAAACACATTGATGTAAGGCACCATTTCCTGAGAGGTCTCTACCAAAAAGGTGATATTACTCTTGAATTTATAGGTACTGAACATCAATTGGATGACATTCTCACTAAACCTTTAAGTTCGGATAGGTTAAGTTACATTATACATGAGTTAGTAATGATAGATCACCGATAAACCTCACCGATATGAAGCTTCACCGATAAACCTCATTGATATGAAACCTCACCGATAAACCTCACTGATATGAAACCTCACTGATAAACCTCACCGATATGATAACTCACCGATATGAAACCTCACTGATATACCTCACCGATATACCTCACCGATTAGGAATTCTCACCGATATACCCTACCGATAATTTTGAGTTGTTTTAAACTTCTGTCTGCCGCCAGAATCTGTATCATTTATACTTTACTTTTTATATTTTAATTATTTATTTTATGATTCCTAAATGATAAAACTAAGTCTTAATTACTTTTCAATCCACCTCAAACCCTTTTCCCTCAAGCCTTAGCTCCAGAATCTCGTGAAAAACAATAAGTTCCTCGAACCAGAAATGGAAAAAACCAAAATTCCTACTGTCAGAGATGACATTGATGAGCCAAATGCGAAGAAGCAGAAGACAGAGCCAAGAACAAGTAGCAGTGTTAGTAGAACAAGGTCGGGGAGGCTACCAGTGAACCTGCATTTACAGAATAGAGTTATTGTGATTGAAAAAGAGCTATGCATGGAATGGTTATTGTCTAGTAAATCGTTAGTTCTAGAGGTTCTAGAAAATAAAAAGTGGGTAGAATGATTTTCGAACAATAATGGCCCCTACTATCCGAAACTGGTGAAACAGTTCTATGATTTTGTAAGTTTTGATAAATCTGATGAAGAAAACTGAATGGTTTCATGGGTAAATGGAAAGGAGATAGATTTTTCTTCTATTGAGTGGGATGAATGCCTGAAGGTTCCACACGAAGGTGTTTCTGGATATTTCTCGAAATTAGTACCACCTACAAGTGACATATTTTATTATGATAATTCCTTAGAGGAGCTCACCATTAGTGGCAAGAAAAGATAGGTGGTGGCTGCTGAAATGGATGGAGAGAACAGATTTTTGTTCAAATTTGTTCAGCATGTTTTAATTTCAAGGAGGGGGACTTTTCAAATTTGAGATATCAAGATATCTATATGGTACATCTCTTGAGACATGGTGTGAAAGTAAATATGTGTAGGATGCTAATGATTCAAATGGAGGATATGACCAGGCCAAAATCAAAGACCAATGCATTATTATTTTCCAAGTTGATCTCAGTAATGATTAAGGTGAAAGGAGTATCTGAGTCTCAGGATGAGACAGTAGTGGTAAGAAACAACTTCTATATCACAAGAACTGTATGTAAATACATGAAGATAAACTTGAACCCATGGAAAGTAGAGTGGGTTACTGATGACAATAAGTTATATGATAAGTTCAATCCTGTAGATCATCCTTCAAGACCTAAGGATGTAAGGGATCCAGGTCTGGGACCTGATGAAGAAGAGCCACAGTATAGTGATGATTCAGAAGAGGAAGATTCCTCTACAGCAGATGGAGGAGATTTGGACTTGCCTCCTAGACCAACTCCTGAAATTATATCACAAGAAAATGAGAGTACTTATTTGAACTTACCTAGTATAGAAACTATTTTTGGCATAAGAAATAAAGAGGCACTTGTGGATGAGGAAGACCAACAGAAAGCAGATCAGGAAGAAGCTACTTGAGAAGATGAAGAAGAAGTTCATGCAAGTGAAACATCTGTTTCTATCAGCTTGAGCCTTAGTCCACTGATTGGACATTCCCTAATGCCTGCTAAGGAATTTGATGAAGTTGATAGACCTTTACCTATTCCTAAGGAACCTTCTACTATTGCATAAATGGAGATGGTTGTGAAGGATTCTGATAAGGAATACCAAGCAGCTGAGGGTACTATTTCTATACAAGAGAATGCACCAGTTGAGGGGGAGCATCCTACCAATTTTGGCAATTTTTCAGTGGCTGTTGAGTTTGAAGACTGGGCAGAGGACCCAGGGTTTGTAGTTTGTGGATTAGATTATCCAGATTCTGATAATGAGACATCCCTTCATAGACCAAAAATCAATTATGATATTCAGTATGAGATATTACCTGAAGATGTGGTCAGAATACATGATCTGGATAAGCTAAAGTCTGATCTTAAAATCATTTTTGTGGAAGAAATAAGGAAAATGGAAGCTTCACTGGTGTCATCTGTTCAATCGATTATGAATGACTCTATGGTCAGTATAGTGTCTAAAAGAGAACCTTTTTTGGTTGCACCTGCTGATATGATCACCAGGGATGACTTAGAATCTTTAAAGGGTGAGATGAAAGATATTTTGAGTGCTTCTGTTGTTGAGTTAAATAATCGCTTTGTTGAAGAGATGAGTAGTTTGGAAAAGTCTTTTGAACTCTCTCTTGGTTGTAATGTGTCAAACTTTGTGGTAGAGATAATAGATGAATTCACAGCTTTCCAGAATCATATATCTATCTTAGCAAAGGATGTTGAAGTTCTAAAGAAATCGGTTGTCTCTCTGGAATCCTATATGAGTTCAAAATCTCAAGCAGACAAGGATTTGGCCTATGTGAAAAGTGTGGTGAGCCAGATGGTTTCAGTTTTTGAAGGCTTTCAAAAGTATGTGGAGAATCATATTGGTGCCCAAGATACTGCAGTGAAAAATCTTATTAGTGGGCTAACTAAGATTTTCAAGGAAACTGTGACCTTCTCTATTGGTTCTCTTGCTTCCAGACCTTCAGTGGATTTGGATCAAATTAGAGCTATGATGAAGGAGGAGCTTGGTTCAGCATCAACTAGTGGCTCTGTGGACTCATCTGATCTAACCAAAGTGGTAACTTCTACTAGAGATACCACTAGAGATATCATGAAGATTGTTCAAGACTATATGAGAGAATCTTCTGCATCTCAGAAAGAGGTGAAAGACAAGGTAGATTATTATTTACAAAGGGTTTATACCAAGAACCATCTTAACAACCATTTCAAACTTATGTTAGAAAACATAAAGATACCTCCTATCAATCAAGCCTTCAGAGAACAAGTTAGCAAGCTCAGATAATTGACACCTGCACTAGAAAAATTCATGGAGAACAAAGACGATTTCATTTCTTATATGGAAAGAGGAGGAGTAATCATTATGGATTTCATAAATATCTTGTTGCCTTTCTTGCATGTTGATGCTCGACCAGTGATTGTACCTCCATCTTTACCTGCTTCTGCCTCTGTTACTTCTCCCGTTCAGAAGACTCCAACTCAAGCTATCTGAATCCTTACTCCTATGATCACTCAGAGAGCTACACAGTATAGAATAGGAATAGTTTCAGTAGCTCATCCACCTCTGATCATCTCTGGTGTTCCTAAGCCTTCACCTGCATCCACCACACCTGAATCATCTTCTGATCCCAAAGGGAAATCCCATGTTGAGGATGTGGATTTATCAATGGCTAGGATTTTTTATAGGAATCACCTGTATTTCTTTTTTTTTATGTATTTCTTTGTATCTGTTTGCTCCAAGAAATATATATGATCTTAATTTATTTTAACCTCTGTTACTTATCTTCTCCTGTTTTTTTCCCTTCTTGTCCCACTTTTTGATTATCACAAAGGGGGAGAAATACTATCTCAGGGAAACATATCTAGGGAGAAATAATATCTTTTTTGTCTAAGGGGGATCAATACTATCTTTTATGAGCTTAATTCATTTTCCTCTGATCCATTTGTTATATTTTATCTTTGATATATATGTTTTATAATACATTGTTTTCTCTTGATACAATTTGATCTAATTAACTATCCTCTAATACATTACTAATTATATTGGGATTATAATATCATAAGTTTTGATTATCAAAAAGGGGGAGATTGTTAACCTCACCTATTTTGATAATCCCAATTATGCTTTCACATACTTTGATAATCCCAAATAATGTTTATCTATATATTAATTCTTTCAATCTATGACATTCTATTATCAAGTTGATAATAATATTAAAGTAATATTTGAAATATGTTAATCAATGTTTATCTATGATTATATGAATTTTGAAATAATTCTAACTCAATCGGATATGTTTTTCATAAAGCAGATAAGTGTTAAGTCACTGATATGCTTATAGCTACTGATACAGATCTTCCTGTACTTAGTCTACCGATAGACATAGTCACGGATAAGCAAAGGTCATCGATAGGTAGAGCTACCTGTATGTATAAGTCCACCGATAAGCACATGTCACAGATAGATCAACTCCACCAATACAGACAGCTACCGATAGAAGCAGAGCTACCGATAGAACGAATCTACCGATATACACTTAATCACTGGTACAGAACGAAGATACCGATACGCACAAGCTATCAATACAAAGTTTACCGATACAGACAATCACGAATACAAAAGAGCCACTGATACAAGTGAGCTACCGATATACCAAGAGCTATCGATAGAAGGAGTCACTGGTATATAGAGCTACTGATAAACAGAGTAACAGCTACCGATACAAGGAGCTACCGATACAAGGACAAAGAGATACTGATAGGAGCTCACTACTATACAAAGTCCACCATTACATATCTACCGACAGAAAGCTACTGATAGACTTACCAGTCACTGATTCCTAAACTCTACTTTTGTCAACATTATTTATTTATTAATCAACAGTCATATTTGATGATTTTAATGCAATTAATGTTATTTAATGATAGTTATTGGCATGTCAGCGAACCCTAACTCGTACCTGTAAAAAGGTAATCATTCCCATTGCCCGAGCTAAAAGCTATATAAGGAAGGACAAAGGCCGGACATATGTACGTGCACAAAAAGGGAAAAAGAGTGTTGTAATGGTGTGCATACAGAAAGAATACATCCATACTCGAAGAACACTGGACATACACGAAGCGATTCATACAAGAAGAGAACACAAAATGAACTTCATTCAAGGAGTGAAGAACTAAAATGAGCTGCTCATACACTCAAGCGGATCAAACTGAACTTGAAGAAAACGATCCTCTGTTTTCCAAAAAAAAACCAGAGAAGGAATCATAATCATTTCTAACAAATCAAAAGGAGTCCAAAGCTGCACTTCAAATCACTAGAGCATTCTAAACTCATATCTACTCTCTTAGTGATTCTTTTATTTACATTTTGAGTAGTGTGTGTACTCTGTATATTTTATACTCACAGTCTCATGTGCTAAACTGGGGGATCTCTAAACCCTCACACAAACCTTCCATAACTCTTTTGTTTCCCACTGTGGATAGTGGTAGAGGTCAAGTAGGACTTGGATAGCCTGTGTGCTATTGTTCTTATTCCCACGCAGAACTGTGGTAGAGGTCTTAGTACCTGGACAGTCTTTGCACTGTTGTTTACCCCGATCCAGGGTGTGGATCAAATTTTATATAAATTGTTTGAGAGGACTAAGTCTCGGCTTGAGACTGAGCCTCTTAGTTATATCTATTGTGCATCTTAGATTAAGTCTAAAGTATATTACATATTTTATATTCCGCTGCTATTTACTTTGAAATACAAATCTATTTTAAAGTTACTCTGATATTTAAATTAGCAAGTGTTTGTACTTTTTGTGAACCAGTAAGTTAGTTTCAAAAGATAATTTAATCTCTTAATTAAATTAATTGAGACCTAATCAATCTTTGAGAAACTAGTTGAACATTTACTATCTGTATAAATTCACTACAGTTTAACTTAGTTTTTAAATTGGGGGATTTTAAGAGAAATCTTTTTAACAGAAATTTTAATTGGAACTCAATTCAGCCCCCTCTTGAGTATCCACTCCGACCAACAGTAATAAATAATAATAAATTATAATAATTAGAGGTAATTAAGAATAATTAGCGGTAATTAGGAATAATTAGCATTAATTAGTAATAATTAGTAATAATTAGTGGTAATTAGTAATAATTAATAATAATTAGGGGTAATTATAATAATTTGCGGTAATTAGTAAAAATTAGCAGTAATTAGTAATAAATACTAATGAATAGTAATTATTATTAATAATTAGTAATAATTAGTAATAATTAGTAATAAATAGTAATAATTAGTAATAGATAGCGGTAATTAGTAATAAATAGTGGTAATTAGTAATAAATAGCGGTAATTAGTAATAAATATTAATAATTATTAATAATTGGTAATAAATAGTAATAAATAGTAATAATTAGTAATAATTAATAATAATTAGTAATAATTAGCAATAAATATTAATAATTAGTAATAATTAGTAATAATTAGTAATAAATATTAATAATTAGTAATAAATAATAATAAATAGTAATAATTAGTAATAAATATTAATAATTAGTAATAATTAGTAATAAATTGAAATAAATAGTAATAATTAGTAATAAGTACCAGTAATTAGTAATAATTCATAATAAATTGTAATAAATAGTAATAATTAGTAATAAATAGTGATAATTTTTTATAAATATCATTAAATAGTAATAAATAGTAATAATTAGCAATAAATAGTGTTAATTAGTAATAAATAGCAATAAATATTAATAGATATTAATAAGTAGTAAATATTAATAAATATAAATAAATAGTAATAAATAGAGGTATTTAGTAATAAATAGTAATAAATTTCAATAAATAGTAATAAATATTAATCAATAATAATAATTAGTAAATGTTAATAAATAGTAATAAATAGAAATAAATAGCAATAAAAATCAATATATTCCAATTAATAGAAATACATAGTAATAAATAGAAATATATATCAATATATAGCAATAAATAACAATAAATATCAATAATTGGTAATAATTAGAAATAATTATTAATAATTAGTGATTAGTGATAAATAATAACAAATAATAATAAATAGCAATAAATAGAAACAATTAGTAATAATTAGTAATAAATAGTATTAATTAGCAATAAATAGCGATAATTAGTAATAAATATTAATAAATATTAATAATTAGTAAATATTAATAAATAGAAATAAATATAACACTCCGCCCCTAGTTACCCAGAGTCGGTGCATTATTACATAACATTGGCATGATCACAATAGATCAAGTCTTGAAAGACCGATTAGTTTAGTAGCCTTGTAAGTACTACATACATACATAAGTTTTACATTACATTATGAAATAAAAAACAATATTGTGTCTCTATTGAACACACTCATATCCCATAGCCTATCCCTATAGGCCAATCATAATATACTTCTTCACATCCTGGATATTCTACTAGTCGAATAATCACATGTAATATCAATTGATAATTTCATAATGACGGAATGCATAATGTCGGACATCATAACCACATAGTCAAGACCTCATGCCAAGACTACAAATAATATTTTGTCAAGGCCTTGTGCCAAGACACTAGTTTGTCTCGTAAGACCTACCAATGCATCAAAGAGTTATAGTGGGCTTCACACGTCACTTACTAAGTCCAATGCATTCCTTATATGAAAAGGTTTAAACATAACATAAACATTCGTATTAAAACTAGCAGACGAAATGTTAATACTATAACCATAAACCATGAATGGTATAAAAATAAAACATCCACAGTCAAACATATCACAAAACCTTTCAATACAATATGGAAAATTGTATCATAATAAATCAACTTCAAACAAGTGTAAAATCCATCAAAGGATGTTGGCATAAATGAAATCAAAACTATTTGAGAGAAATATCTCTGTCTATTTTGAAATCATTTAAAAGTCACAAAATTATAAAAGGAAACATTTATTTTGAAAATATTCTTATAATATTGTAAGGGAAACTTAGAAGGTGTTATAACAGTAGAAAATAGTCTCACCCACCATATAAGTTAAGAAAAACATTCTTACCTTAATTTGTCAAAAAGGTCATAAAGTACCTTGTTTGGAAAGTGATGGAAAGATTCCTTTAAAACCATTTCATAAAATGTAAAATGAGGGTATAAATTTATTTAAACCATAGTCTAGTAAATAGTAAAAAAAATTAAAATACATTTTTAAAAAACACAGATGTGGATGATAAAGAGGTCCCAGAAAATACTTACATATAAACAACCATGGATAATGAAGAGATTGTAGAATTAACCCTTACCTTGTAATTTTCCTTGATAAAGGGTACTTTAACCTCATGTATAATAGTTAAATAATTGTTATTAAATTATACAAGAACCACATACATAAATATGACATCATATATGGTCTTCTAATATTGCTTTGTTAATAATATTTTAGTAGTATCATTATTTTGGGTGTGAACTGATTCATTTTCATTTATATATTTTGTCACGTAAGTCATGTTTGTTATATATATGATGTATTTGATTCATATAAAGAATGATATTAAGTTCTTAAACATTATTTGTAATCATAAAATGAAAATTATTCTGGAATGATTACGATGGAAAATGAATCTCATCGTGTTCGTGGAGACGGTAATCCATCATACGTATGAGCGACAATATCATTCTATTGATGGTAAAATAATATGTAATTGGATGTTATATAATATATACATAATCATTAACATGTTATATTTATTATTTACATCAATTATACTCATTATTATACCCATCCAAATAATGAAGTGTTGAATAACGGACTACACCACGACGTGGAGATGGTAAGTTGTACGCATGCACGTATGGTGACTTTGTCATTCATAGGATGGATAGAATAATTAATATGGTTGTACCATATTTATAATAACATCACAGTAAGTATAAGGTATTGGGGTTATTATTTTTGTATGGAAACAACAAAGAAAGAGGAAGTGGAAGAAGAAAAGAACTTTGAAAGAGGTGATGAAATTATTACCTCTTCTTCAGGTGCTTCCTTTTGATTTGATCAAAAGGGTTCCTTAGGTTGGATTATGATCAAAGTAAGGCCTCTAGATTGAAGTGAGGGTAGTTGGGAGGATATTTTAGTAGTTTTTGGCTGATCCAAATGGCTTTGGATGTGTGATTTTTAGAGAAGAGGAAGTACCTTTTATAAGAGAGGTGAGGGTCACTTTAGGAAAGGCCTGAAATATTATTTTATTATACAATCATGTTTGGTTTATAATGGCTCCAAAAGGATTTATTTCTATGATAAGGTGGGTCTGGGTCGAAAACCTCTCAAACAGTAGGTTTTAGATAGGTTTAGGTCACCGTACTAACCTTATATTTTATATTTTTCTCTTAGTTAAATAGTTTAACTTTTACCATGTATTCTTGTGTTATTAGAATTAATGGTTAATAAACTTACTATAAAAATCCAAGAGAACCCCAAGTGGTTCATTATTGATATATAAAACCTTATCTAAGTCCTTTGGATGAACATTATATTTTTAGGAATATTATATCATTTAATAATATAGTATTTGTTTTAAAAACTCATTTATGTCAATTTTTAAACTATTTGGTTTTTTGTTTTTGTAAAAGTTATAACAACTTTATCACTTCGAAAAAAATTTATTTAATCAACCCTAACATGTCATATTAACCTATAAAATTTGTAGAATACATCAAAAGTATCAATTTACAATTATATTAATATTTATAATATCAATGTTTTTAATCTTTCAATAATAAGGTAATTATTGCATCATCATTGTGTCATAAATAAATTTAATTATTTAATGTCTAAAAATTATAAATAAAATACCATTATATAGGAATTATTTTTAGATTTCTAATGAATATTTATAGTCAAATTTATCTTATGTATAACCCTATATTAAAAATGGTTTAGTTATTAAACTTTGAATTTAACACTTTTAACTCTTCTTTAAATAAAATAATAATAAATGTCCTAATCTAATACAAGTGGACCAAAAGGATGATATTTTATTCCTAAGGTTGATTTTTGTCGAAATAAACTTATCTAATAGAATTTGGACATGTGTTAGGGTAATTATAATATCATTTTTACCTTTAATTTCCCTATTTACTTTTAACCGTGGTAAATAAAATTCAAAAGTTACTATTCACCAAAATTATTTTCATCCTATTGAACCACATTTTACTTACTAATGTCAACCGTGTCTCTCAGATTTTTGAAATTCAATTCACATAAGTGGTAAAATTATGTTTTATGCAAATTTGCAAACGTGCCTAGAAGGTGGTTAAAAGACATTAAAAAGTTCAATAAAAATTTTATACATCTAATCTTATTATAAAATGACACCAATTAATTATATTGAACTAATATAGGTATTATGTATCTATTTTGACTTAAAATAAATTTAAATAAAATAAATAATTATTTAAATAAAAAGTTGGTTTTAAACAATAACTCAATGTTTTTCACTATTCATCAAAATTGAAAGTTTTCCCGAAAAATACCAAAAATTCACCATAAGCTAATTTTGATATTACGAATCCAAAAATGAAGTCCATTTTGAAAAATAAAATTTATAAAATTTTAAAAAGTGGGTATTACTATTCATAACAGCTAGTTTGATTGGTCGTTGTGTGCTAGAACTCGAAGTTGTATACAACGCAAACTATTTCATTATTCAAAGAGAAGTGTACTGTGGAAGCTTGGGGTGTTACAATAAATAATAATACATAGCAATAAATAGAAATAATTAGCAATAATTAGCTATAATTTTCAATAAATAGTAATAAATAGCAATAAATATCAATAATTAACAATAATTAGCAATAATTAGAAATAATTAGCAATAATTAGTAATAAATAGCAATAAATAGAAATAATTAGAAATAATTAGCAATAATTACAATAATTATCAATAAATAGCAATAAATAGTAATAAATAGCAATAATTAGCAATAATTAGCAATAATTAGCAATAATTAGCAATAAATAGAAATAATTAGCAGTAATTATCAATAAATAGCAATAATTAGCAATAATTAGCAATAATTATTAATAATTAGTAATAATTAGTGGTATTTAGGAATAATTAGAAATAATTAGAAATAATTAGCGATAATTAGTAATAATTAGTAATAAATTGTAATAATTAGTAATAATTAGTAATAAATAGTAATAATTTTTTTATAATTAGTAATCAATTGTAGTGATTAGTAATAAGTTGTGATAATTATAAATAATTGTTAATAATTATAAGTAATTAGCAATAATTAGGAATAATTAGTGGTTACTAGCAATAATTAGCGGTAATTAGGAATAATTAGCGGTAATTAGGAATAATTAGTGGTAATTAGTAATAATTAGAGATAATTAGCAGTAATTAGAAGTAATTAGAAATAATTGACAATAATTAGCAATAATTAACAATATTTAGGAATCATTATTAATATTTAGGAATGCTTAGGAATAATTAACAGTTTTTTTAGGTAGTATTTTTATTATAGCAAATTATTCATAAAAAAAGCTAATTATTTTATATTTTTTAGAGAAATATGGAATAAAGAATTCGACAATAGTCATTATTAGATGATCGCATTTGGATAAATTAGTGTAGGAATCTAAACAATTCTAGTATAAATCCTGAATATATTGAGGGTGTTGAAAATTTCTTGTCATTTGCCTCATCAAAATAAGAATTTGTTTCAAAAGGGAAAATTAAGTGTCCATGTATGAAATGTGGTCTAAGGATATTTGACACATTTGACAATGATGGGGGTCATCTGTTGCATTTTGGTCTTCAAATAGATTATGTTTTTTGGTATCAACATGGTGAACGCAATTCTCATTAAGATACTAATAATTTGGTTCCAAATCCATCACAATTTTAAAATTTAGTACATAATTAGGCAGTCCATCTTTTCAATAAACTAAAACTTGGGATGATATTGATTTAACTCCTGAGTTAGAACAATATCAATTTTATGAGTTGTTGAGCTCCTCTGAGGATTCCTTATATCCTGATTAAAAGATAAGAAAATTTTAAGCGGTTGCAAAATTTATGGATATTAAATTTGATAATGGAATTTCAAATAGCTATTTTGATCAGATATTATCTTTGGTTAAAACACTGTTACCTAAAGGAAATGTGTTGCCTATAAATTTCTATGAGATCAAGATGCTAGTTCATAATTTGGGTCTTGGTTATCATAAGATTCATGCATATTAAATGATTATATCTTATATTATGGTGAAAATGATTCATTGGATAGTTGTCCTACATGTGGAAAATCGAGGTATAAAGAGTCTCAACTAGGGAACTCTGGATTTATTTCTATAAAACAGTTGAGATATTTCCCGTTTACACCTAGATTTAAATGTTTATTTATGTCTCAAAACACAGCATCATTGATTTCATGGAACAAAACCAATATTTCAATCGGTAAAAGCTTAAATCATCCCCATGATAGTGATTCATGGAAATATTTTTACCAATTACATTCGTATTTTGCTTCAGAATCTCGAAACTTGCAATTGAGTCTTTCTACTGATGGTTTATGTTCATTTGGTTCTTTATAGTAGTTAATATTCTTGTTGGATTGTCTTTATAACTCCGTACAATTTACCTCCTTGGATGTTGATGAAGGATTCATATATCTTTTTTACCTTAATAATTATAGGACATCCAAAAAATAAAATTTTTGTTTATTTGAAGGTATTGATTGATGAGTTAAATTTATTGTGGAGTAATGGTGTCAGTACATATGATGTTGCTACAAAATAAAATTTCCTACTGAAATTGGAATTGATGTGGAAAATTAGTGACATTCCAGTATAAGGAATACTATTTGGTTTGAGTACACATGGTCCAAAATTAGGTCTGTACCATATTAGAGATAGCAAAGCATTTATGCTCTTCAATGGAAGAAAACTTTATTTTTTCTAATGTCATCACAAATTCCTTCCAACCGATCACAATTTTCAAAGGAACATATATCATTTCATAAAAGACATAATTGAAATAGATGGACCTTTAATAATGATTTCATGTATGGAGTTAAAATCATTTTTCTCTTCATTACCTCTCATTACATTTGGACTAACTATAAACTAATAGAAAATTTATGGCTTTGGAAAATAACACAATTGGGTAAAACATAGAAATTTTTGAGATATACCAT
The DNA here is from genome assembly GCA_963277665.1 of Viscum album. Taxonomy (NCBI): domain Eukaryota; kingdom Viridiplantae; phylum Streptophyta; class Magnoliopsida; order Santalales; family Viscaceae; genus Viscum; species Viscum album. The sequence goes on from OY728166.1 coordinate 310,052,900, forward strand.
ATTGGTCTAATTTTTTAGTCCGCCACATGTTGGATGTCATGAATATTAAGAATAATTGTTTTGATAATATATTTTATACCATTTTAGTACACTAGGTAAGACCAAAGATAATGTAAAGACGTGATTAGATCTTGCCCAAATTTATAGTCGACCAAAACTTGAACTGTTTGAAAATGTCAGATCATAGAAGTTAATGAATCCAAAAGTAACTTATCCACTTTATAAAGAAAATTGATTATTATTTTGTTAGTGGATTTTAGATTTGATACTTCTAAAATGTTATGTTTCCAATTTGGGAAGATGTGTCAGAAATGGTCATATTACCGGTCTAAAAAGTCATGATTGTCCTGTTATAATATAAATACTTATACTGATTGGATTAATAGGTTTATTAAATTATATTATTTGAGATTTTCTAATAGTCATATCATATTTTTTCAAAGGAATTTGTGTGGCGATAATAGACTATGATTTACTAAGTAGAATATAAGAAGATGTTGTTTTAATTTTCTATAAACTAGAAAAAAACTTCACACCATCTTTATTTGACTCAATGGAACATTTGATATTACATTTTCCATATAAAAAAAATATGGAGTTCTAATATAGTTCCTATGGATGTACCCATTCGAGAGATACATGCAGAAATTGAAGAAAAAAGTATGTAACAAAGCATCGGTTGAAGGGTCAATTACAGAAGCTTAGTTGTAGGAGAAATTTTTTTCTTCTCACATTATTTTCAATCTTAATATCACCCAAAACATAATTGTATGGTTTTTAATGATGGAAATGTTGAAAATGAAATTAAAAATCAATTTTATGTTTTTAATCAACCCGAACTTGGATTCGGTGGAGTTCATGAACGATGGATTTCAGATGATGAACATCACAGAGCCCATACATGTGTTCTACTCAACTATGAAGAAATGACACCATTATTATTGTGAGTGATCCTATCACTTATTCTATAATCTTTGTTACAGTAAATTAATATTATTTTATTTGTAGTTTATATGATAATCATATCAAAAAATATCTTCCACAAATTACAGCATCTGCCCCTGAAGAACGTTGGAAAAATAATTTTTCCTACTTGTTTCAAAAACTAGTAACATAAATTATTTATGGTTTAACATATAAAATCAATTTATTACTTGTTATATTGATAGTTATTTTAAAAAAAATTCAGGTATCTCAACATGCTGATAAAATCGATGATTGATTGTGTGTATTGAGTAACCCACTATCCAAAATGGTTAATTATTATAATCCATATGCAGTGAATGGTTTTCAATATCATAAACTTGAGTATAGGGAATTAAAAAAATGAATAATGGTGTTTTCTTAAGATGATCTCATTATAGAGAAATTGAAGTTGGATTTTATAGCATGTTGGAAGAAATTTTTGAATTGTTTTATCTAGGAAAGAATTACATAATGATATTTAAATGTTAGTGGTTAGATACTAAGAGAGGATTTTGTATCATCTGATCCATTGAATCGTTGGTATTAAATATAAAATCCTTCTTATAATAAATGAACCATATTTATTGGCTCATCAGGCACATACAATTTATTATCAAAATTATGTACTACTTCAAGAGAGTTGGGTGATTGGTGGAGCATAATAAAAATGAAATCTTAGGAAAATCAATTTATTAAAAATAAACATGGTTCTGCTAAAGTGAAAATAATTGAATTTTGTCAATAGACTACTCTAAATCAATATATTTTATGAAGAGACGCGAATATCAAAGATGACACACCATAGTTAATGGTTGATGGTGACGATGATATTATTGATGTAACAAATTAATTTGAAATGAAAAAAGATGATTAAAATGAAACTCCTATGGAAATTGATGATACTAAGGAGGAATATAAAGATATTGACACCTTCATATATGAATATGAGGATGGAGATGAAGATTGACATAGTTAAATGTTGGTTATAATCATATATAATATATATCCATATATAATAGTTGTTTTCAACTATTTTCTAACAATAGTTATTTCATGTTTCAGATGGACTCGGATTTGTTTCAGGAGTTGGAGGGTACTGATCTGCCTAGTGATGACTAGGATATTGGATCATCTGACTTCAGACTATTGGCGATGTAGCAAGGACTCAGAGGGGTCATGGTCTTGCAAGATTGATTACTATTGACCCTATCCCTGAGTGATATCCACACCTTGGCTTTGATCCATGCTTGCAGAGGTATGTTTACTTATGTATTTTTGTTAATTTTTATTAATTATCATTAATTTATTTATATACTAATTATTTGATTATTTGTTCTTTTTTTCACAACTTTTCACATATAGTTATTGGACATGGGAGTTCTATATTACAAAATTATTTTTCTAGAGCATTGGTTACATGGGATCAGATTCCCATATATGTTCAACACCACATGTTCAATCATTGGATGGTACGTAAATAAATAATATTTATTTTGAAATTTATTTAATTAATAACTTTATATTATTAATTTTTTGTAGGGTTTATGGTATCTCATCGATGAGAGAATGCATGACTCTATCTGTAAGGAATGAGAGGGTTGTATGCGTGATTATTGTTATCAGTTTTTTTATAATTTGAGAAGGATAATAATGAGGAAAGTATGAGTCACATAGTTTGATGAGTCTTGTTGTGGCCATTGAACTAGTTACATTTCATCTCAAGTTTGGGATGGATTATGTTTACACTAGATGAGTGGTAATTTTTAGAGGAGATTATCAGTAGGTTGAAAAAACTGGGGGATACATGAGGTGACATATTGAGCTAGTATTCATACATTTAGTACACATAGGAAACATATTGTAAGTACATTTTTTTAATTAATTTATATAACTTTAAATGTAAATTGTTTATTTTATATTCATATAGCCAGTAGAACATCCTGATATTATAGAGTTTGGTGTTTATAAGAGGATGTACAATGATTCTATCACTAGATAGATTAGAGGTGATCACCATCATTAAATTGTGGTCAATATAATTTCTTTTTGAGTTTTAAAATTAACTACAAATAATATTTTAATTGTTTTAATTTTAAATTTCAATTGAAGGAGTCATATGAGGTCATGAAATCTTAGACACGGACTGAGAGTTGGGCTGAGACTGAGGATCAGACCAAGGTAGCAAGATGTAATGAGGCATCATGGATGCAGGCGACCAAATATGCCTTCGAGAAAGGCTGAGTTGTTGGTATCAGCTCTCGATTGATACCTAAGAGTTATTATAGCACCACTGTGATGTCAATGTGCAGATCGAAAGGAAATTGTGGAGATTCATCATCATATACTATACAGTATCGAAAGCAGATGCGAGCTCAGGGTGAGCTTATAGAGATTATGCAAAGGGAACATGAAGAGTTATGTCGACAGCAGCAGCAACAGCAGTAGGAGATGCATCGATGGTAGCAGCAGTAGCACGAGCAGATGATGAAGTGCATGTGATGTCTAACTCATGGTTTAGGGATGTAGTTTCCTCCACCATCTCTTCCAACTTCTCTATAAGACCATCCCCCTCAGTGATGTATTTACATTTTATTATAAAACATTTGAATGCAATTTTTTTTTGTAATATTATATATTTACATTTCTATATAGTGCATTTTTTATATTGTTGCGAATATTGTTCTTTTTATTATTTTATTATTTATTTAATTTTTTATTATTTTATTAATTTATTATTTATTTAATTTTTTTATTATTTTTATAAAATTTTTTATTTTTTTATTTTTTATATTTTTTTGAATATTGAGGTGTTTATTATTTTATAATTTTTTATTATTTTGTTCTTATTATAATTATTAATTTAATTAATATTATTTTATTAATAGTAATATTATTATTATTATTATTGTTATTATATTATTATTATTATTATTATATTATTATTATTGTTATTATTGTTATTGTTATTTAATATTATTTTATTAATTTTATTTTATTAATATTAATTTATTAGTATTAATAATATTATTAATATTATTTTATCAAATTTTATCAATATTAGTTTTTGTTTATTTATTTTAAAGTTTTTGTGATGGTCCTGTCGTAATAGGGTTTTTTTTAAACTCAGAGAAACTATTTGTGATTTCATTTTCTACAATGGGGTATTTACGACTGGACTCTGTCGTAACTGACCTTTTGCAATGGGGTCCTGTCACAAATGCCCCGTCGCAAATAAATCAATTTTCAGTAGAGATAAATATATATAATTATAAATATAATCAATATATTTATTATAATTTTATAATTATTTAAATATATATATTTATTTATAATAATTATTATATATATATATATATATATATTTGTATATAATTATAAATATATTTATATAATATATATAATTATATAACTATATATATTAGGTACTTAGGGGTATAATTACATTAACATACACACACCACACACACAGGCCGGAAAGGCAGACCATAGCCCCCCCAAGGGATAGCTAACTCATCAAACCTTATTTATTCAATATATGGCATGAAGGCCCAGTGGTAATGAATCCCATTACATGGCCCAAAGGCCTAATGCATCATCATGACTGCATTATATTTGTGTCACTGCTTGCCTGTATCACCGCATGTCTGGGGAAATTCACTCCCACTCAGATTTAAATATATTTATTATAATTTTATACCATAAAGGTTCAGGTACTGAGTGTACTCAGTCCTAAAAATTATTAATGAAAATAAAAGTGTAGAAACAACAACAAAATGTGGAACAAAAAAACACCACAAAATGGCAAAACATTTCCAACCAAAAAGACACACCAAGAATGGCCTATAATCCAAACATTAAGGCCTAGAAAACCTGCATCATGAAGGCCAAAATGCCAAAAAGTGCCCACACCAGCATAAGAGTCCATCAACAGAAGGCCCACCAATAAAGAACATGGGGCCAAATCCATGCTACTACAAAATCCAAAATCCCATTATAGGCTCATACACAGCCCCCTCACTTACACATCACCCGTGGAATGCAACCCTAGACCAATACACCCCCTGCTGCCGACCACCATCACCAGGCTGTGCAAGCCGCAACCCGAGGTCCTTCCACATCCCAATGCCATCGTTCACGCCCTATGTATCAAGGTCAACTTCATTGTCACTAGCATGATCCTTGACGACATACTCCAAGCTGATATGAACTTCTTCAGACGCATATTCTACTTTCCAGACTATCACTGACTATAACCATCGATCAGGCCTCCCTCATCGCATCCACTAGGATCCCAAGCCTTCCGGCCAGATCACTCCTAACTGCCACCAATGCTGTGCAGCAGACCTGCCATCAACCGCAACCTTGGAGCAGGTCACCTTCACAAAAGGCAATCGTCCCCTGCTTTGGGAAAGTTCAAGTATTTTAATTTAATAATTAGTAAAATATATATTTAATTATTTTTTATTTTATAAATACTTTTTTTAAACATTATATGTATTTATAATTTTATAATTAAATATATTTAAATTACAAAATTATTAAAAAATCATTTAAATGGATTAATTATATAAATTTCAAACATATTTTAAATGCTAAAACTTAATAAACAAAAAGGAATATATATTATTCATATAAATTATAAGCATATTGAAAATATTACATGTATAGTAAATAAATATATTTATAAATAAATATTACAAAATGATTAAATTCCAATAAATATAAAAACAAATAAATATTAAAAATGACTAAATAATACTAAATGAAATCAATATAAAAAATAATAAATATAATTTAATATACAAAACTATTTTAATAAATGAATTCATATAATATGGACTACATGAATTGTAAACACTTATAGAAATGAATGAAATTTTAATAAATTCATTTAATAATAATTATATAAATTTCAACCATTTTAAAAATATTACAAGTAAATAAATAAAATTGAATAAATACTAATCATATAAATTAAAAAATATTAAAAACAATACTGAGTAAAATATAAATATGTATAAAAACTGAATAAATTTTATAAATATTATATCAAAAATAAAAAAAAATATACATCAAATAAAATAAGTACATGCCATACATATACATGTAAACATGTTGTGTGTGTGTGTGTGCATCTCACGTACATGTGAACATACACATACACATACATACATATGTACATGTACAACATCTATATATACACATACACAAAACATACACACATGCAACATAATGCAAACACATATATGCACATAAACATTGATATAAATATATAAGTTCAAATATCACATATTAAAAATACATAATTCATATTTATATAATTTTTTGAATTATTAATATATATATATAATCATATTTATATCAATTGTATACATTAATTTTTTAATTAATATATATAAATAAACATTAATTTTTTAATATAAATATGATAATTTTATTTATATTAATAATATTTTTATTAAAAGTTTTTATCAGTGCTAAGAAAAGTGTTGATAAATATCCCTCTTTATTAGTACTAAAAAAATTTTAATAAAGGATACACTTTTATCAGAGTTTTTTTAGCACTTATAAAAGATACATTTATCGGTGCTTTTTTCTAGCATTGATAAAGGTTATCCTTTTATCAGTGATTTATTTTTAGCACTGATAAAAGGAAATTATGGATAAGTCATGATATGTGGTAGAAATCATATATTAATTTTTTTTAACCATTCAATTTAAATAGAAAATATGGTTGACCACTTGGAACACCCTAGAAGGATAAAGGGTTAAATGACTAAATGGTGTGACTCTTGTTAACAAGGTGCAACTTTATTTTTAGGATCCTACCTGATTTGAACTACATAGTTAAGAATTCTTGGCATGTAGTAGTTATTGGTATGGTTGACATCCTAAGATATTTCTCAGGGTGTGTGTAAGTGAGCACAAAGCACACTGAAAGAATAAGTGTTGGCATGTGGGTGACCTCTTGGGAAATTTCTTGGGATGTTTGTGAGTGAGGACAAAGCACACTAAAAGAACAAGTGTTGGTATATGGGAAAATCATTAGTTTGATGATCCATTCAGTCAAGTGGGTGGGCCCTAGGTAGGGGACCATGTTTCTAAAAGACAACTGGTGGTGCCTGGCAGACAAGGAATCGATAATCATGTTATAGTGAGGTATTTTTTATGTCAATGGGGTTCACTTATTACATTTTTATTAGAGGAGGAACCCAAACATAAGTGTGGTGGCACTGCCTAGGTTGAGATTTAGGATCCACAATGATGACATTATGCTCTAGGGGTGGATGTAACACCCTATAACGATAAAGAGTTAAACGATTAACTGATATGACTCATTTCAGCAAGGTACACCTTTATTTTCAGGATCCTACCTGATTAAAACTCAATAGTTAAGTTTTTGGAGTAGTGATCGTGATGGGTGACCTCCTAGAAAGTTTATCATGGTCACTACTACAAATCGATCCTTTAACAGCATGTAAAAAGGGATTTAATAGTTCTAAAAAGAATTTTTTTTCTTGGTGTCGTTAAAGGGGGGTCCCTTTATTAGCACTAAAAAGCATTGATAAATGCCTCTATTTATCAGTACTAGTTTAGCACTGATAAAGGCCACTATTTATAAGATATTTCATTATTACTAATAAAGGGGGGTCTTTATCAGCACTCAACTAGCACTGATAAAGAGGGTCCTTTATCAATGCTAGAAATATAACTGATAAAGGTCAACCTATTACTATGTGTTATTCGAATAATAGCACATGACAACACATACACCTATAACCTATAAGAAAATATACCTATATGAAAATATATAATTTAATTGGATAAATTTTACATCAAAAATACAAAAAAACACTACTATATAAATTTCAAACAATGTTTTGTATAATTAAATTTACAATTAATATCCAAAAATATTTAAAAACATTAATGTTTAATCATATTTGGCACCCACAACCCCCTCTCAAAAAAATTCTACCATGGTATCAGTTGTCAAACAAACCACCCCAACCAGAGAAAAATAATTCACATGTATAAGAAAACAAATCTTATGTTAGTAATATTATAAAGAAATAAATTAAACATAAATACAAAAGAATGCATTAATAAAATGTCAATTTTAAATAAAAAGTCACACTTGGAGTTATACTGGTCACACCATGAATCATATTGATATTCAGGTAATTCTTAAACATCAAAAATGGCATATGGATCATTTTCATAAAGTATTAAAATAATATGAATTCATTTTCTAGGTTTTTAGTATTTCACTTGTTAATTTTACTAAAATTAATATCAATTTTAAATAAAAATACATAGTTTGTGTTAATCCTATCACATTATGCATCATATTGAGGTGAGGCTAATTCCTACACATCAAAAATACATAGTTTGTGTTAATCCTATCACACTATGTGTTGGTTTTACATGATTATACTTTCTATAAATCACAAATGACTTATGAATCATTGTATTAAATTATAAAGACAATCATAGCATTTTTTCTTGGTTTTCATTGAGTGACATGTGTTTTGAACTAAAATGTTAATTTTAAACTAATAATATATACTTTGAGTCATATTGGTCACACCATGTGTCTAATTGATGTTTGGTTGATTCTTACACATCACAAATGGATTATGGATCATTTTACTAATGTATCAAATTAATCAGAATGTGTTTTCTCAGTTTTCAGAATGTCACTTGTTCTTCTTACTAAAATTAATGTTAATTTTAAATAAAAAGACACACATGGAGTCATATCAGTTACACCATGCATCAGATTTAGGTTTGGTTGATTCCTACACATTAAAAATGACTTATGGATTATTTTCCTAAAGTATAAAAATAACCATAATGTGTTATCTCATTTTTCAGTGTGTCACTTGTTCTTTTTACTAAATTTAATATCAAATTTAAATAAAAAGACATGGTTGGATTTATACCAGTCACAATGTGTGTTGTATTGAGGTTTAGTTGATTCTTAAAAATCAAAAATTACATATATGTCATTTTCCTAATGTATTAAAACAATCAGAATACATTTTATTGGTTTTCATAAAGTCACTTTTTCTTTTTACTAAAACTAATATCAATTTTAAATAAAAATATAAATTTAGAGTCATATTGGTCACATCATGCATCAGATTGAGATTAATATGATTCCTAAATTTCATAAATTACTTATGAATAATTTTTATAAAGTATCATAATAATAATAATGTGTTTTCTTTATTTTGAGTATGTCACATGTGTTTTTTACTAAAATGAAATTTCAAACTGGAAACACGTACTTTGAGTCATTCTGGTCAAATCATGTATCAGTTTTATGTGAGATTACTTCCTACACATCACAAATGACTTATTAATAATTCTCCTAAATTGCCAAGATAATTGAATCATATTTTCTTGGTTTTTAGTAATTGACACGTTTTGAACTAAAATGTCAATTTTAAACTGATAATCGATACTTTGAGTCATACCAGTCACACCATACATCAGATTGAGGTTTGTTTGATTCCTACATAATAAAAATGAATTATGGATAATTTTCCTAAATTATCAAAATAATTAAAATGTGTTTTCTTGGTCTTGAGTATGTCATGTATCCTTTTTACTAAAATTAATGTCATTTTTAAATAAAAGGACACACTTAGATTCATATTGGTCACACCATGAATTAGATTGAGTTTGGATTTATTAATATACATCACAAATTACTTATAAATCCTTTTCCTAAAGTATCAAAACAATGAAAATGTTTTTTATTGGTTGTTAATATATCACTTATTCTTTTTAATAAAATTAATGTCAACTTTAAATAAAAAGACACACTTAGAGTGATACCAATCACACCTGCCTTGTATTGACATGTGGTTGATTCATACACATCAAAAATGACTTATAGATAATTTTCATAAATTATAAAAACAATCCAAATATGTTTTATTGATTTTATGTATGTCACTTTTTCAATTTATTAAAATTAATGTCAATTTTAAATAAAGACACACTTTGACATATATCGGTCACACCGTGTGTTGGATTGAGTTGTGGTCAATTCCTACACATCAAGAATGACTTATGAATCATTTTCCTAAAGTATCAAAATAATATGAATTCATTTTATCAGTCTTGAGTATGTCACTTGTCCTTTTTACTAAAATTATTGTTTCTTTTAAGTAAAAGGACACACTTAGATTCATACTAGTAACACTATTTGTTGGATTGAGGTGGGGTTGATTCCTACTGTTGGGTCGTAGAGGATGGCAAGAGGGGGGGTGAATTGCCTTTTCAAAAATAATTAACAATTTAAAACAATTATCAATGCAATGGAAATAAAAAAGGCAAGACACAATTTGATAACGAAGTTCGGCTTAATTCCCAAGACTATGTCTCCGCTCCCAACAAGAACCATTGAGAGATTAATTACATCAGCTTTCTTTTTAATGGTTGTAGAAAGAAACCCACTAGCCGTTTTAAGGTAGGCTAGAACACCTTCGTACAGCTTGCTTTTTTATTATGGTTGTAGCAAGAAACCCACTAGCCGTTTTAAGGTAGGCTAGAACACCTTCGTACAGCTTGCTTTTTTATTATCGTTGTAGCAAGAAACCCAATTGAAAGAAAGAATGGAAATGAGAGGTTTGTTTTAATCCAAACCCAATGAAGAACTAAACAAATAAAATAATACAAACACACGGAAGCCTTGAGCGCCAAAAGTGTGAGAGCAGCTGATGGAGAGGGAGCTCAAGCTTCAAGGATGGCAATGGATCACAAGAGGCCTTGGAGATTTCTCGTTAGAGCTTCAAGACATCAAAATATATTTTCGATGTGTTCCGGGCATCCATGGTTTCTTATTTATAGGAGAAATACCCATAAACACTTCAATATGGTCGTTGGAGGGATTCCGGAGCCGTTGGGGGTCAAAAGTACAAGTCTGGTCAAAGCCCAACGGCTAGTTTGACTGGGCACACCGGCTGGCCGGTGGTGTCTCACCAGCTGGCCGGTGGTCCACCGGCTGGCCGGTGCTGAGCTCCCGGCTGGCCGGTGGTCCAGACAGAGCAGGCTTTCTGTCTGGGTTCCACCGGCTGGCCGGTGGTCATCCACCGGTTGGTCGTTGTCACCAGGCAGTGGGCAAGCCTACTGCCTGGGTCCTCCGGTTGGCCGGTGGGCAAGAACCGGTTGGCCGGTGCCCATACCGGCTGGCCGGTGCGATAACACCAGCTGACCGGTGGCTCTGGCAGAAAGCAATGCTTCTGCCAGAGACCACCGGCTGGCCGGTGGGAATCCACTGGTTGGCCGGTGGACTCAAAAAGTCCACTATCAGCCTTCTTGGGCCAACTCCTGGGCAACCTTTTCCCTAGCATCAAAACACTTGAAAACAAGTTAGAACACGATGAGAGTGATTGTGATCATTAAAATCCAAGAGAGAGGGGTACAACAATCTCCCCCTATTTTGATGATCACAATCACAAAAGAGAAAGCATTAAAAAGGATATGCCAATTGAAAACTTAAATAAACAATTTTGGACATAAAAATATATTAGAGATCATTTCAAAAAAAAAATTGAAGAGATGTACCATTTATTGAAAATGATCTTAATCTAAAGAGAATGAGTCATTTTGAAATTGTAACCATAGGTCATTTTTTGTTTTTTTTAAAAGGAACAAAATCAATAACTTACCGGTTTTTAAAAAAATTTGAACTTTTAAAAAAAGTAATTTAATCAATTGAAATATTAAACTAGTAAACAGAGAAATTTCTCCCCCTTTGGGATTATCAAAATAGGAGGGAAAAAGAAAAAAAATGAGAAGAAATTAGATAAACAAAAAAAAAGGAGGTAAGCAATGACAACAAAAAAAAATATGATAGATAAGACAACTTGAAATTTATAGAAGATGAAACGTTACATACAAAGACAAGTCAAAAATAGGAAAGGCTCTATTCACTCCTAGAGGGCCGAGAGTGACGACGACGCTTGAAGGTCGGAGGAGTTGGAGGAGCCTGGACCGCCTCGAAGCGACGATCAAGAGAGTCGATCCGAGAATGGAGCTTATCAAACTGAGAGCTGAAGAAGGAAAACTGCAAGTCGAGCCGGGTCTCAATTTGATCCTGGAAGCGTAGGAATTGATCAGCTGTCACCGACAAGACACCAGTATCAGCGGGAGGGGGCACAGCCTCAGCAGGATCAGGTGCATCATCATCCGCTCCAGCTTCCTCACCAGCATCAGCCTCAGTATCACCTTTGCTGTCACCACTCCCTTCCTCTTCATCGCCATCACTGTCCTCACTGTCTAAAAGAGGATAAGCAGCGACAATAGCAGGAGGCATGGCATGGGATGGAGGATGTGAATGAGTCTGAGGAGAGTAAGCCTTGAGAAGGTCATCCTTGTCAGTGATCCACTCCTGACGCCAAGGGTGCCAACGGATATTCATCCATTGCACCATCATAAAATTGACGATGTTATCCTTCTTTGGCTGCTCAAAGGAAGTAGCATGGAGAGGCACATCAAGGAGGATGAAGATTTTGGTCAAAAGGCGACCGAAAGGTAGAGTTTTGGATCGGTGCGGGTGCTCAGCCACATAAGTCATGGCCCGGAACAGGAACCGGACCAAATTGAAATGAATCCATCTAGTAATATAAGAGAGAAGATAAATATCAATGAATTTCATCGTATCGTGATCACCGATACGGGGTGCAAGGGAGGTCTGAATAAGGCGCTCAATGATTTGATGGTTAGGGGTGAGCTGGGAGAGCTTGACAATTGGATTGTTGGGTTGTCCTGTGAGATGCTCAAGAGAGACAGCTAAATCAAAATCAGGGTCCCGAGGAAACTCCCCCTGAGCAAATGCATGAGGCCCGACATGAGGAACTCCTAGCATTCTGGAAACCTCCACAGATGTGAAAGTGATAGGTTTCCCAAGATAGGTGGTGGAAATGGTATCGGTGTCGTCAGAAACCGACCACGTCAAGTGATCATAAAACTCTTTGACAAGTAAAGGATAAATAACATCCTTCTCAGGAGGTTCAAAAAAGGAATGCCAGTGTTGATATTCAATAATGGATAAAATCTCGAGACGAGCAGAAGAAAGCCATGAATAGTCAATCACTCTACCTGGAAGAATGACCTTGTCATGCCATATATCCGGAAGTTGAGGAATTGAAGGAGGAGGAGGCGCTTCTTGAGCGATACCCTTTCCTTTGCGAGAAGAGCGAGGACCCATGAAGGCAATAGAAGATAAAATTAGAGAGATTGAGAGAAGAATGGAGTTTGAGAGGGCAAGGATGAAGAAGGGAGTCTAGGTCTTTGGAGGAGCCGCGGTTTTGGAGGAGCCGCACAAGAGAGAGAGTGAAGAATGGGAGGGGAAGGGTTTAATTTTAATTTTAACCCTTCCTCCGGCCGGCCTAAAAAAAGAAAGGCCCGACACCACCGGTTAACCGGTGATGTACCACCGGTTGACCGGTGGTATTAAAATTCATAAAATATAAAAAAAATTGAATTAAAAAAAAGAGTTAAATATTTAATAGTGCTCATTGACAAATCATTCCTAACTCCCCCTTAATAAAATCAAAACTTTCAACCGGGAGTGGTTTGGTAAAAATATCAGCTAATTGGAAATCAGTAGAAATGAAGTCCAAAGTGATATCCCCTTTTTGAAAATGGTCACGAAGGAAATGATGCCTTAAATCTATATGCTTTGTTCTAGAGTGTTGTATTGGATTCTTAGAAATACTAATGGCACTAGTGTTGTCACACCGAATAGGGACATGATCGTAGGAAAGGCCATAATCCAAGAGAGTGTGCTACATCCAAATAATTTGGGCACAACAATTCCCAGCAGCTACGTACTCGGCCTCGGCAGTAGAAAGAGCAACACAGTTTTGCTTCTTGCTACTCCACGATACAAGGGACTTACCTAGCAGATGACAGGTTCCACTAGTACTCTTTCGATCTAATTGACATCCGCCAAAATCAGCATCCGAATATGAAGAAAGTTCGAAAGAAGTATTAGAAGGATAAAATAAACCAATGTTTTTGGATCCTCTTAAATACCTAAAAATCCTTTTGACCGATTTAAAATGAGATTCTTTAGGATTGTCTTGAAAACGAGCACAAAGGCAAACACTGAACATGATGTCAGGACGGGTCGTAGTTAGGTAAAGTAGACTCCCGATCATACTCCTATAAAGCTTGTTATCAACCAGTTTCTCGACTTCATCTAACGTAAGCTTACAGGAATTACTCATGGGGGTACTAATTTCCTTTACTTGATCCATACCAAAACGACTTAAGAGCTCGTTTGTGTATTTGCCTTGGCTTAGAAAAATACCTTTTGAATTTTGAAAGATTTGAAAACCGAGAAAAAATTTCAATTCCCCCATAAAGCTCATTTCAAATTCTTTTCTCATTAAATCTGAAAAATCAGTACAAAGTTATTCTTTGGTAGAACCAAAGATAACTTCATCGACGTAGATTTGGACGATTAAAAGATCTTTTGAAGTGTGTTTTAAAAAGAGGGTACAATCAGCTTGACCCATTTTAAAATCATTTTCTAAAAGGAATTTTGTTAACCGCTCATACCAAGCCCGAGGGGATTGCTTTAAGCCATATAGAGCCTTGGTTAATTTAAAAACATGATTTGGAAATTTTGGATCTTCAAAACCGGGAGGTTGTTCAACAAAGATTTTTTCTGAAATAAAACCATTTAAAAAGGCGCTTTTAACATCCATTTGAAAAAGTTTGAAATTTAAGTGGGTGGCGAAAGCCAACAAGATCTTAATGGATTCCAATCTAGCAACGGGCGCAAAGGTTTCACCATAATCAATTCCTTCTTCTTGATTATAGCCCTTAGCTACTAGGCGAGCCTTGTTCCGGGTTATATTTCCTTGATCATCAAGTTTGTTCCTAAAAACCCATTTAGTGCCAATAATTGGATGATCATTGGGTATTTCAACAAGAGTCCAAACATCATTTCTAGAGAATTGATTTAGTTCATCTTGCATTTCAAGAACCCAATTCTCATAATTAATGGAATCATTAATGGTTTGAGGCTCTAGGTGAGAAATGAAGGCTTGATGTTCAACCTCGTTGAGGATTGATCTTCTAGTTTGAGTACCGGCTTGAAGATCACCTATAACATTTTCTAAAGGATGGTCTCTAGAAGGTTTCCAAACCTTAGTCAAGGTGGAAGGCAAAGAAGGTGAAGAAGGTTCATGATAATCATCCTCCTTGAGAGGAGAAGAGGAATCATTTAATTCAATTTTATCAAGCTTATCTTCAACATCTTCAATGACCGGATGGGGTTTTGGAAGATTTTCATCAAACATGACATGAGATGATTCTTCGATAGTTTTTGAACGTTTGTTGAAAACACGATAGGCTTTGCTTGAGTTAGAGTACCCAAGAAAAATACCTTCATCGGATTTGACATCAAATTTCCCAAGGTTATCTTTTGTGTTAAGGATAAAGCATTTACAACCAAACACTTTAAAATAACCAACTTTGGGCAATTTGCCTTTCCAAAGTTCATAGGGGGTTTTCTTAAGAAGGGGTCATACAAGGACTCTATTGATAGTATAAAAAGCAGTGTTAACTGCCTCGGCCCAGAAAAAATGAGGGAGGTTGAATTCACTAAGGAGGGTTCGAGCAATTTCTTGGAGAGTTCGGTTTCTCCTTTCAACCACTCCATTTTGTTGTGGAGTCCTAGGGGCAGAGAAGGTGTGATTGTATCCTTGAGAGGAACACAATTCATCGAATTCTTTGTTCTCTAATTCACCTCCATGGTCACTACGGAGCGATATAATTTTATATCCTTTTTCGTTTTCTACTTTCCTAGAGAATTTCAAAAAGGTTCTACAAGCATCATTTTTATGAGCTAAAAAGAAAACCCAAGTGAAACGAGAAAAGTCATCTACTAGGACAATGGTGTAGGATTTTCCACCTAGACTTGCTACAGGGGTAGGACCAAAAAGATAAAGATGTAGGAGCTCAAGAGATTTTGAAGTGGACACTTCCTTATTAGATTTGAAAGAAGACTTGTGTTGCTTTCCAAGTTGGCATGGCTCACAAATCAAATCTTTCTTAAACTTAAGTTTAGGAAGGTCATGGATGAGCTTGTTCTTATTAAGCTTTAGAAGTGAATGAGAGCTACAATGCCCCAACCTTCTATGCCAAAGCCAAGACTCATTGTCAAGAGTACTTAAACATTTAACATTTTGGCTAGCTAAAGACTTTAAATCAATAATGTAAACATTTTGAAAACGGGAAGCAGAAAATATCAATTTGTTTTGAAAATCAAACACATTGCATAAATCATTTTGAAAATTCACCGAAAAACCACTATCACAAAGTTGACTAATGCTAATTAGATCATGTTTTAAACCTTTAACAAATAAAACATCTTTAATTAAAGAGGTGCTACCAAATCCAATGGTACCTATTCTGACGATCTTGCTTTTTGAATTGTCACCGAAGGTGACGTATCCTCCATCGAATTCTTCAAGGGAGTTGAACTCGGAGGGATCGCCACACATGTGCCTCGAGCATCCGCTGTCGAGATACCACGAGCCTTTTGAAGTCCTACTTCTTTGGCGTTTATCCTACAAAATCAAGAGAGAATAGATTTTGGTACCCATATAAGTTTGGGTCTGGAAAGATTAGCTAAAAGAGACTTTTGAACCCATATTTTTCTAGAGGGTTGCCATCTAAAATACTCATCCGAGTAGGTAATGGTTTTGGGGCTTCCATACCTTGCAGTTTTACAATCACATTCATAAATCATGTGCCCGGTCTTTTTAAAATAATTACAAAATTTATATTGAGAGATCCCCCTTACAAAATTAGTGGGTGATCTAGAAGAAGTGGCTTGTTTGTTAAAGCCAAGTCCATGTGTTGTTCTAGCCGAACGTTGAGAACCTAGTAATTTGGTCAAATTTTGTTCACCTTGGGTGAACTTGGAAAGATACTCCCTTAGATCTTTAATGGTTGAATTCAAAGAATCAACATTTGGAATATCTTGGATCTTAAGGGTAAGTTCCTCATTCTTTTTGAGAAGTTGTTCTTTTTCAGAAATGAGAATTTTATTTTTCTTTTTCAAATCCATAAATTTAGAGTTAAGTTCGTGAAAACCTTCCTCTAATTGATCTCTCTCATTTTGGATATCTTCATAGGACATGTCATTATTGAAAGAGGAAGATGAGGAAGAGGATTCGGAAGAAGATACCTCATCAAATGCCATTAGGCATTGTTCACCTTCATCGCTTGAGTCGCTTGAAGACATGGAGTCATCACTTGCACTCCATGTGGATGTTTTGAAAGCCTTCTTGTTTTTCTTTTCTTTTACCCTTTTCTTGAAAATGGAGCACTCCGGTTTGATGTGGCCTTTCTTTCCACATTCAAAGCATGTAACTTCATTCTCCGCTTTGGGATGTTCCTTTCGTGCCCTTCGAAAGTTCTTCTTTTTCTTCATAAATTTGCTCATTTTTCTTGCTAGTTGAGAAATCTCGGATTCTCTATCAGCGGAGGAGCTTTCTTCCTTTTCTTTGAAATCAATGTTCTTTTTCTCCTTGAAGGTTTTACCTTCTTTATCGGCTTGCCTCTTCATGGTGATCTCGTAGGTCATGAGTGATCCAATGAGCTCTTCAACCGGCATTTTCTTGACATCTTTTGCTTCTTGAATTGCGGTCACCTTTGGTGCCCATGAGTTTGGTAGGACCCAAAGAATCTTCTTGACCATCATTTCTGCAGAAACATCCTCACCAAGAGATTTTCTTCTATTTCAAACGTCAGTAAAACGAGTAAACATTTCAGTAATTGATTCGTGTGGGTGCATGGTGAAACTTTCAAAATCTTGGCGATACATGTCTAATCTAGTGTCTTTGACTTTGTTAGTGCCCTCATGGGTTACTTCTAAAAGTTTCCAAATTTCATAAGAAGAGGAGCAAGTAGAAACATGGTTGAATTCATTACGGTCTAGCCCACAATGAAGAGCATTCATGGCTTTGCCATCAAGCTCAAAATTGGCAATGTCTTCGGGGGTCCATTTGGACTCATCCTTGTTAGATAAAGTATAGCCTTGCATTACAATCCTATAGATAGGATAACCAATGCTTCTAAGAAAAGTAATCATTCGAGTTTTCCAATAAGTGTAATCGGTTCCATCAAAGAATGGAGCCCGAGTCATAGAATACCCTTCGGGAGCATGCAAGGAATTAGCCATCACTAAGGATCTTAAGTTTGTAACCGGTTAAGGTATTACACAAACACTTCCTTTGATACCAAATTTTGGGTCGTAGATGATGGCAAGAGGGGGGGTGAATTGCCTTTTCAAAAATAATTAACAATTTAAAACAATTATCAATGCAGCGGAAATAAAAAAGGAAAGACACAATTTGATAAAGAAGTTCGGCTTAATTCCCAAGCCTACGTCTCCGCTCCCAACAAGAACCGTTGAGAGATTAATTACGTCAGATTTCTCTTTAATGGTTTTAGCAAGAAACCCACTAGCCGTTTTAAGGTAGGCTAGAACACCTTCGTACAGCTTGCTTTTTTATTATGGTTGTAGAAAGAAACCCACTAGTCGTTTTAAGGTAGGCTAGAACACCTTCGTACAACTTGCTTTTTTATTATGGTTGTAGCAAGAAACCCAATTTAAAGAAAGAATGGAAATGAGAGGTTTGTTTTAATCCAAACCCAATGAAGAACTAAACAAATAAAATAATACAAACACACGGAAGCCTTGAGCGCCAAAAGTGTGAGAGCAGCTGATGGAGAGGGAGCTCAAGCTTCAAGGATGGCAATGGATCACAAGAGGCCTTAGAGATTTGTCGTTAGAGATTCAAGACATCAAAATATATTTTCGGTGTGTTCCCGGCATCCATGGTTTCTTATTTATAGGAGAAATACCCATAAACACTTCAATATGGCCGTTGGAGGGCTTCCGGAGCCGTTGGGGGTCAAAAGTACAAGTCTGGTCAAAGCCCAACGGCTAGTTTGACTGGGCACACTGGCTGGCCGGTGGTGTCTCACCAACTGGCCGGTGGTCCATCGGTTGGCCGGTGCTGAGCTCCCGGCTGGCCGGTGGTCCAAACAGAGCAGGCTTTCTGTCTGGGTTCCACCGGCTGGCCGGTGGTCATCCACCGGTTGGCCGGTGTCACCAGGCAGTGGGCAAGCCTACTGCTTGGGTCCTCCGGCTGGCCGGTGGGCAAGAACCGGTTGGCCGGTGCCCATACCGGCTGGCCGGTGCGATAACATCGGCTGACCGGTGGCTCTTGCAGAAAGCAATGCTTCTGCCAGAGACCACCGGCTGGCCGGTGGGAATCCACCGGTTGGCCGGTGGACTCAGAGAGTCCACTATCAGCCTTCTTGGTCCAACTCCTGGGAAACCTTTTCCCTAGCATCAAAACACTTGAAAACAAGTTAGAACACGATGAGAGTGATTGTGATCATTAAAATCCAAGAGAGAGGGGTACAACACCTACATGTCACAAATGACTTATGGATCATTTTCTTAAAGTATCAAAATAATATGAATGTATTTTCTTAGTTTTCAGTATGTCACTTTTTATTTTTACTAAAATTAATGTCAATTATAAATAAAAAGATGCAATTGGAGTTATATCGCTCTCATTGTGTGTCATATTTAGGTGTGGTTGATTTCTACACATCAAAAATGACTTATGGATCATTTTCCTAAATTATTAAAACAATATGAATGTGTTTTCTTGGTTTTAATTACCTCATTTTCTATTTTTACTAAATTGGTGTCAATTTTAAATTAAAACACACACTTGGATTCATACCATCCACACCATACATCTAATTGAGGTGAGCATAATTCCTACACTTCACAAATGACTTATGGATAAATTTACTAAAGTATCAAAATAATTTTTTTAGTTTTGAGTATGTGATTTGCGTTTTGAATTAAAATGTAAATTATAAAATAAAAACGTATAGTTTAAGTCAGACTAAGCACACTTTGTATCGAATTGAGGTGTGACTGATTGAGTATGTGATGTGTGTTTTACTTTAAACTATCTTCATAAAGATAGAAAAGAGAGAACATTTTCCATTTTTATGGAAGAGAGGCTCCATGATCCCTAAAACACTTCATGTTTCTGGTGTCATGGGGTTTCCTCTTCAATAAGAAAGGGAAATATTCAATCTTTTCTAACTTGTTGTAGATAGTTGAAAGAAAAATATGACTTCCAAAAGGATCTCTGAAAAAAACTAAATAATTATTAGATAAAAATGATAAGAAAATTAACTTACAAATATTAGAAAAAATTAAGAAAAAATTTATTAAATAATTAATATAAATTAACCATTTCATTATGGTTGTATACATTCCTGAACCAGTTACTTTTTGTCATTATCTCAATTATAGTCTTGAAGTCCAATATTGCACGAGCACGAGCAGTTTTGAATAAACCACCCCAACCTGAGAAAAGGATTCCACCTATATAAGAAAATAATTCTTATATTAGTGATACTATAAATAAATAAATTAGACATAAATATAATATAATAAATTAATAAAATTTCAATTTTAAACTGAAACCATGCAATTTGAGTAATATCAGGTACGTCGTGTATCATATTGAGTGAATGATCATAGTACAAGAGTGAACCATACTTTTTGATGAAGTCATTTATTTATTATCTCTATGAAAATTAACAAAATAAGTATCAGATAGAAATGATGAGGAAATTAACTACAAAAATTATATTAAATGATGATAAAATCAATTAAATAAGAAGTATGAAGTCACATATTCATGATATATGTGTACATTCTTCCATCATATATACTACCCATTCATTTCTAAACAAATTTATTTCATCTTATGGATATGAAGAATTCTACAGTCATAGTATTACTAGAAAAATATAAATACACAAACGATTAATAAATATTTAAAATGAAATATTAATTATCTTTAAAAATGCATCTTCAGGGATGCTAGTTTGTTGGTGGTATATGATATCTCTCATAAATTTACAAACATAATAACCAAAAAATTTTCCATTTATTTATTTCAGACACTGTATAAAGATTGAGAAAATAATTAATTTGTTTTGATATGAATTTTAATAGTGAAATATTATTATATATACCTTGATACTTGTCTACATTTAGAATTTGACAGGATCCTTGGGTGTATGGATTGTCCTCATGCCATGATTTTCATGATATTTAAACTCTGCCCTATCATAACATGATTCTCATTAAAACATAAAATAAAATATATAACTTCAATTTTAGTTCTAAAACATTGTATGTAGTGTATTACAAATTGACAAATGTTATCATGTGTGGTCGATTTTTTCGGTATTCATGCAGAGAATCCAGAAAATAAATCTTTGGAGTATCAAAATTGAATACAATGAGTACCCAATGTTTCCTAAAAAAATAGAAAGTAATAAGTAGTGAAAGAAATGAAAATATATTTTATATAATTAAATTTTATAGTTTTACCCCTTCATCATTAGTATTAAGAATATTTTTTCATCTGTAAGCTTTCTTTCAAATGATTTGGATGGTTTTTCTACTATTTCATCTATTCTTTTTATTCTAATTCTTTTTGGACTGTAGAAGTGATGTGAGTAATAATGAATCCATATTTATGTTCATGGGGAAATCCATTCAATTTTTATTCATATATATGCCTACAAAAAATATGAAATGTATTTAGTCATAATTAATATAAGGACCCATCCTTAAACATTACATAATATTGAATTAAACGAATAATTCACATTGAGTATATTTTTAGGTTTGGAGTTTTAGAGAATTAGGCCATAAATATTACATTACAAGTAGACACTACTACTCAGTATCCATTTTTTTCATAAAATAAAAACTCTTAAAAGGAAACATGTCTAGTTCCATGTTTTAGACAGCATGACTTTTCCTTGATCTCATCCTTGACCCTATTCATCTTTAAGTCCTGTGAAAACATTTCAAAAATTGGGATGAGCACAAAAATCTCATTAAGGGTTATAAAATAAAGAAAGGAAACATTAACCCATCAATAAAAACAAATCAGTGAAACCAATACTTTTCATTCATAACATACTTTACGAAATCATAAGATGTATGAATAACACACAGAAATCATAAATCATAAAGGTTACTTATGGAATCCATATCAAACTTACATTGTATCTATCATAGCTACGTAGGGTGTTACACTTGGAATACCCATCACAGTATATTCCCTAAATCTCTTAGGATAAACATCACGTTTACCTCCGTCATGTTACCCAATGCATTGGAGAGCTATATTGGGCTCACCCGCCCTAGGTTTATCACGGAACCACCCGTATACATAAACAATGCCCAATAACCATAACATAATCATAACATATGACACATGTATAAAGTAAAGATAACATTTCTGCATTCCAATATATCAAATCAAGATATTTAAATAAACAATGTTTTATCAAATCATTTTCAAAACCATTTAAAAAGAGATTTTTTAATCAAAGTGTCCCATACCACCTTGAAGCTTTTAAATGAATTATCATTTGAAAAAATTAATGTTCATATAAATAAATCCTAAAACACATTTTGAAAACATGGAAATTAATGAGAAATATTTAGAAGAATAAATCTTTAAAACATTTAAAACCATATTTTAGTTAAAGAGTTTTTAACAAAAAGAGAGACGCTTGAATACAAATAATTGAAGAATGAATTTTAATCAGAACATTAAAATATCATGAGAATAAAATTATTCATGATATAATATTACAAAGGATAGTATATACACCATATAAGAGTGAATTTTTTCATAACAACAATTAATTCTCAATGGAAATGTAAATTGAGATAAAAATCCCTTATAAAGATGGTATCCTTAAATTAAAGATAAATCAATCACATAATTATGTGTGAAAAATATATATACACACAATATAAGTGGATATTAAGTTTAAAACAATCAGAGGACATTCACACATATTCATAGGATGACATATTCAAGAAGTACAAGTTGATCCCGAAGAATTGAAATTGGGTTAAGAGGTTCCCTTGTAAAAATTCGACAGCCTAACGACGTCACGTTAAAATTAAGAAAATGAGTTGATGAGATAAAAAAGGGAATCTCATCATGTGGATATAAAGTTTAAATCAATAAGGATATAGAATAAAATATCCCAACATGATAAGATTTTAATTAAAATACATAACAAAAATAAGTCTTTTATAAAAAGGAGGGTGAATTGTTCCTTTACTGATTTGGTAATTTACAAAACATACGCCGCATGAAAGAAGGATCATACAATGAAGATGTAAATACTCATAAATGAAAGTATATTAGATAAATAGTACAATCATGGGCAGTACATACACCACACAAAAAGAAATAGTGGAAAATATAGCATGAATCTCACGGGAATAAAAAATGAAACGAAACCCTTTACCACATTGTAATCAAATGAGTCATATGACCAAATGTTAATAACCACCAAATTAATCACAGAATACCATGAATATAATCATTATAATATATATATAATGGCAGTACACAATACACCACATGCAATGAATAAGTGGCGAACAATGGAAAGCTCACAGAATTAAAAGTAAGATAAGAAAATCCCTTACCTCGTGTCCAACTTGACTCGATCGTTCCTTTAATCTCCTGAATAATAAACTAAAGTTAATTTCTACTTTCTTAAGAACCTTTTTCAAGTTTATTATTCCTTTTATATCAATTATTACCATGTTATAAACATTATGTAATCATTTAAGTTAATAACGTCCATTTTGTCGATATTTGGTATTTGAGTCAAAAATGAACACCTTATATTTACATGTTGTCCATGTGGTCAATAGTTCATCATATCCAGAATGAAATTCATCATTTAGATATCATATATATCATATATATCCATTATATACATGTATTTATAATAGTACATAACATTTGGAGGTAAGAAATGAAATTCACCGTTCATGGAGACAATAAGTCGTACATACGCATGAATGCTACTTTCATTTCTATTTATTATTTTAATGGAATTAAAACATAATGATACATAGGTATATGTAGTTGGGTTTTTTCTTAGTGGTAAGAACCCCGTAATCCTACATGAAAAATGGGGGTTCAAAACCCATTGGGTGCAGGTACTGTAGCAGTAATGTAGCGGTACTGTAGCAGCGGTGGTACTATTCATCAACGGGTACTGTAGCAGTGGCAGGACACTATAGCAGCGGCGGTACTGTGCGGGTACTGTAGCAGGAGGGTTACTATTCATAGAATGTGAATTGGGCCATATATTTGGGATATGGTCTATGTAATGGGCTATAAGCCCTCTGGGCCTTCGGGCTATGTAATGGGTTTCCCTCTACCCAGTTAAAAGAGGTCTTTGCTTTGATTTAATAATAAAAATGAGGTTTCGGCCCCAACCTTTTACAAAAAAAATACATAGGTATATTATAATTACAGTATAATGTCATATATAATATCATTAACTCTATCCTTTATATATCCCACATAAGGCATTAACGAGTCATGTCACTTTGAGGGGGCGGTAGTCCGCACTTCCTCTAATGAGATTATCGCATTTACCCATAATGGAAACCATAAAGGCATGGTATAAATGGAAATTATAGAAGCATAAAAAAACATAAACATAATATATATAATATATAAATGCAGTGCCATCATAATAGCCACCATGAGAGGCGGTAAGAGGTAATTGAACAATCATCGTTTCATGAGGCGTTAGTTTTCCATCCACAGAAACATTATGTTCTTCACTCATTAGATGGAGGTGTGTGTAAGTGTAGTTTGAATCCTTCTCATAACAACATACTAGTATATTTAGGATACTGGTGTTGTTACAAAATAAAGGAATAAAAAGAGTTTAGGGTTTGGAGAAGTAAAATAAAAAAACAATTTAATAGAAACCGTTACCTTTAATTTGGATAACTCCCTTTGGTTTGAACCAAAGGAATTATTTTAAGTGCCTTATGCCTAATGTAAGGATTCTAGGTGGAGGAGAGGGATTTAGAGAGATTAATTGGGCAGAGTTTGGATGATCCAAATGGATTGAGAGGTTTTAGGAATTGGATAGAAGTGGTCTCCTTTTATAAGGGGGAGGAGGGGCTTTTTAGGAAAGTGTGAAAACATTATTTTATTATATAATGATATTCGGTTTATAATGGTCCACAAATCATTAGAGTATAATATAATATGAATCATGGTCGAAATAAAATCAGCCAATAGGAATTGGATAGTTTTTGGATAATATTTTAATCATTATAATCTTATTTATTTAAATGATTTATTAATGAGGTAAACACTGCATCATTATTGTGTCATAAATAATTTAAATTATTTGATGTCTAAAAAAATTATAAAAAAAATACCATGATATAGGAAATATTTTTAGATTTACAATGAATATTTATAGTCGAAAAGATAATTTATATAACCCCTTCTAAAAATTAATTTACTAAAAGATATTTGCTTTTGTCATTTTTACCTTTACTTTAAGTTAATTAATCTAAATTGTCATTATCACTCCCAAGTGGCTCAATGGGGTCCCAAAATAGACCCAAGTATTCCCATGGTCGTTAATGACTCAGAAAATAAGGTTTGGACAAGTGTTAAGGTAATTTCAAATTATTATAATATTCTTTTTACCTTGAATTACCTTATTTACCTTTAACCGTGGTAAATAAAAGTCAAAAGTTACTATTCACCAAAAATTATTTTCATCTTATTGAACCACATTTTACTTTTTGATAACAACCATGTATGTTGGATTTTCTAAATTCAATTCACAGAAGTGGTAAAATTTCATTTAAATGAAAAATTCAGTTTTTTTAACTACCACTAAGTGGTTTCACTATTCATCAAAAATTGATGTTTTTTAGAAAAATACCAAAAATTCAGCCTAAGATATATTTTATATTACGAATTCAAAAATGATGTCTATTTTTTCAAATTCAAAACATTGAAGTGGAATTATTTAATTTTAAAATTAATTCCCGTTATCAAAACAAATAGCGTGTTTTTAAGAAACAATAACTATCAAAAGATTGATACTTGTTTATGTCCAATTTCAAAGTGAAATTAATTAAAATGACCAACATTGGATTAAATGGTAAAAATATATTTTAATTTAAATTTATAAACCAATTAAAAATATAATCTAACCATATAAATAAATTAGATTAAAAGGCGCTTTTGAATTAAAATGCAATATTTTTCACTATTCATTAAAAAATGAACTTTATCGGAAAAATTCCAAAAATTTACACAAAGTAAATTTTGATGTCCCCATTATAAATAAGGCTTTTATTTGGTCATATAGAATGTATTAAAGTGACCAAAACTAGATCTAAAAAGGGTTCACCATTAAAAGGCGATAAATCGGCCTTTTAATGTAAATTATGCTTAAAATTAGATTCATTCACATTTTAAGCCTCTAACTTTTATTGGATAAATGTAAATATATTTAACAAACATGTATAATCATATTGTAGTTAGTTTTTTTCATTCCCGCCAGTACAATAGCTAGGAGTTAACTATCGTTTAAAATAATAATATATTATTAGTGTGCAATGTAAAATTTCAAAGAAACTCGTTGTTGCGTATCGGGTACGCTATCGAACATAGAAACCATTTTAAAGTAAAATTAATATTTAATTCAAAAAATTAATAAATATGAAAAAGTCATATTCTTTATTTACCTGGGATGTTACATCCTTCCCCACTTTTGGGAATTGCATCCTCGCAATTTTAAAATTTGGGCTCAGAAACTTTTTTTAAAGTCTCATATCGGAAAAAAGAGTCAGTAAAACTATCACTTTAAAAGAAATAAAGAGAAGTAAAATGGTCACCCGAGTTAACCCATACTAAGATTCCATGAAAACATGGATATTGAGGAGAAAACAAAGGGTCAAGTTCTGATGGAGAGTGATTAGAAACATGTTTAGGAGAAAGTTAACCACCAGAAAATCACAAACTTGTGATGGGTTAAACAGTCTTTGATTCCCCAGTAGGAAAAGTTAATGGACAAGGTTTTTGTATAAAGTTATTTTTCATTGAGGAATTTATTTATGAGTTTAACCAAAAACATAAGGAAATATAATTACTTGTCATGTAGACATTCATCTTTTACTAGATTTCTAACACAAACTCATATTTTCTCCAAACAATGAGTATTCATGATAACTTTTTTTCACATTTAGAGCGCTATAATCAACTTCGAGAGAATCAAATAATCCACAAAAGATGAACTATATATTTCCCATGTCTTTAGATATTAACTAAAACCAAAACATTTAGCATAAGATCAGATAATCACCAAAAGGATAATCCTTTATAAAAATAAATACTACTCTTAATATCTAAAATTCAACAAAAAGAACCCAAGTTTCAAGAAAGACCATTAAATAAATAGTTATCCTTAAAATTATTCAAAGTAATCTAAACTAATATTGAAACCCAAATCTCTAAAGTATTTAATCACATATTCTTCTAAGGTAAATCTTAACATTTATCTCCAAATAACATCAGTTACTCTTAAAGTCTCATACTGAAAAGTAATTAACCTAACCACATATCCTCTATGATAGGTTAATCATTTCCATAGATAACCCAAAATCAACTTATTCCTGATTCATAATATCATCTAACTAAAAAAAATTAGTCATACTAACCAGGGACTTCACGTAGTCCAGTGGTAGGTGATAAATACCAGTCGCACTTTGGTTGTGGGTTCGATTCCCACAGCTTCGTCTGATGCGACGGGTTGTCACACGGTTTGCGTGTTGTCCCTTTTCAAAAACTACATAATTTTATAACATTCCAAAAAAGATATAAATTCATAAAAAATAACCATAACATATTTTAACCACAAAGTTTATCTAATAACTTTCGTTTTGCATCCCAAAATGTATTAACCAGTAATTGCCTCAAATTCAAGGATCATATAAACCCAAATGGTTCATTATAAATATAAACAAAAAAAAAGATAATTATTCCTGAAATAAAATTTTCATATATAAAACTTCAGGGTTACACATACTATAAAAATTCTTCTAATGTAATCCCATCATCAAAAGAGATTTAATACTTTTAAGCATTTCACCATCCTAAAATCTACCATAACTCTTGAATCCATTATTTGTTGAACTCTTACTCATTCAATGTTCTTCATGATCCCTTAACCATTATTTAAAAACTTATTCTGAAATACTTCTTTCCTACATACAAAAATCATGAATCAAATCCTAATATTCAATAATATCAAAACATATGTTAAGAATTAATCCATACCTTTCATTGGTCATTTTCAGTTTCTTCATCCTCAATCGGAATGGCATTAGGTGTTGGTAGACATATATTTGTACGATCCAAGTGATCTTATTCCCAATACTTCTTCGTAGGACATGTTTTTGAATAATGACTATGCACACCACATTTAAAACATTCAATTGATCCCTCAAAAAGGACTTATTTCCCTTTCCTAGATTCAACTAGATGCTTCCTTTTTCTATAGAAGGTTCTTGCTTTATGACCTTCATTTCCACATCTATATCATCTTTCTATCCCTTTGAAACATTTTCCTAGGTGTTTCTTTCCACATCTTTGACAGATAGGTTTTTGAAAACACTTACCTTTATGATTATTACCTAAACTTCTGTTGGGATTTGTTTCTCGCATATATGATGCCTTATAAAGATCACTAAGGTTTAGGTGGTCAATCATGACTCCGGATAGTTAGTTGGGAATAACCACAAGTGTTCTCATTGCAGCTCCCATATCTTTCAGTTGCTCGTTCAGAAAACCATCACAATTTTCTTCATATCCACTGTTACTTTGGTGCCTATTAGATCCAGCCATTTACTAAAACCAAAAAGTTCAGTGTGAGTATATCAGTAAAATTATCATATAATATATTATGAGGAGGGTAAACACTAAGATATACTTATTCATGTTATATTAAACTCATTCACTTTATCTATAGAAAAACTATGACTCTTTCTAAAATCATAACCATTATGGTAATGTCACTTATGCTTAAAGAATTACCTAACCTCCAAAGTTATCTAAACCGATCTCTGATACCAACTATAAGGACTCGGCCTTAAACATTACATAATGTTGAATTAAACAAATAATTCACATTGATGATCTTTTTAGGTTTAGAGTTTTAGAGAATTAGGCCATAACTATTACATTATAACTTGAATATTACAAGTAGACACTAATACTCAGTATCCATTTTTTTATAAAATAAAAACTCTTAAAAGGAAACATGTATAGTTCCATGTTTTAGACAGCATGACTTTTCCTTGATCTCATCCTTGACCCTATTCATCTTTAAGTCCTGTGAAAACATTTCAAAACTTGGGATGAGCACAAAAAGCTCAGTAAGGGTTATAAAATAAAGAAATGAAACATTAACCCATCAATAAATACAAATCAATGAAACCAATGCTTTTCATTCATAACATACCTTACAAAATCATAATATTTATGAATAACACACAAAAATCATAAATAATAAAGGTTACTTATGGAATCCATATAAAACTTACATTGTATCTATCACATCTACATAGGGAGTTACACTTGGAATACCCATCACAGTATATTCCCTAAATATATTAGGAGAAACATCACGTTTACCTCTGTTACGTTACCCAATTCATTGGAGAGCTATCTCGGGCTCACCCGCCCTAGGTTTATCACAGAACCACCCGTATACGTAAAAAAATCCCAATAACCATAACATAATCATAATATATGACACATGTATAAAGGAAAGATAACATTTCCACATTACAATATATCAAATCAAGATATTGAAATAAACAATGTTTTATCAAATCATTTTCAAAACCATTTAAAAATATATTTTTGAATCAAAGTGTCCCATACCACTTTGAAGATTTTAAATGAATTATCATTTGAAAACATTAATGTCCATATAAATAAATACTAAAAACCATTTTTAAAACATGGAAATTAATGAGAAATATTTAGAATAATAAATCTTTAAAGCATTTAAAATGATATTTTAGTTAAAGAGTTTTTAACAAAAAGAGAGACATTTGAATATAAATAATTGAAGAATGAATTTTAATCAGAACATTATAATATCATGATAATAAAGGGATTCATGATATAATATTACAAAGGACAGTATATACACCATATAAGAGTGAATTGGTGCATAACAACAATGAATTCTCAATGGAAATGTAAATTGAGATAAAATCCCTTATAAAGATGGTATCCTTAAATTAAGGATAAATCAATCACATAATTATATTTGAAAAATATATATATACACACAATATAAGTGGATATTAAGTGTACAACAATCATAGGACATTCACACATATTCATAGGATGACATATTCAAGAAGTACAAGTTGATCCCGAAGAATTGAAATTGGGTTAAGAGGTTCCCTTGTAAAAATTTGACAGCCTAACGGCATCACTTTAAAATTTAGAAAATGAGTTGATGATATAAAAAAGATAATCTCATCACTTGGATATAAAGTTTTCATCAATAAGGATATAGAATAAAATATCCCAACATGATAAGATGTAAATTAAAAGACATAACAAAAAGAATTCTTTTATAAAAAGGAGGGTGAATGGTTCCCTTACCGATTTGGTAATTTACAAAACATACGCCACATGAAAGAAGGATCATAAAATGAAGATGTAAATACTAATAAATGAAAGTATATTACATAAAGAGTAAAATCATGGGTAGTACATACACTACACAAAAGGAAATAATTCCAAATATAGCATGAATCTCACGGGAATAAAATGTGAAACAAAACCATTTACCCCGTTGTAATCAACTGAGTCGTATGACCAAATGTTAATAACCACCAAATGAATCATAGAATACCATGAATATAATCATTATAATATATATAAAATTTCAGTACACAATACACCACATGCAATGAATAAGTGGTGAATAATGGAAATCTCATAGAATTAAAAGTGAGATAAGAAAATCCCTTACCTCGTGTCCAACTTGACTCGATCGTTCCTTTAATCTCCGGAATAATAAACTAAATTTAATTTCTACTTTCTTAAGAAAGTTTTTCAAGGTTATTATTCCTTTTATATCAATTATTACCATGTTATAAACATTATGTAATCATTTAAGTTAATAACGTCCATTTTGTTGATATTTGGTATTTGAGTCAAAAATGAACACCTTATATTTACATGTTGTCCATGTGGTCAATAGTTCATCATATCCAGAATTAAATTAATCATTTAGATATCATATATATCATATATATCCAGTATATACAAGTATTTATAATAGTATATAACATTTGAAGGTAAGAAATGAAATGCACCGTTCATGGAGATGGTAAGTCGTACGTACGCATGAACGCTACTTTCATTTCTATTTCTTATTTTAATGGAATTAAAACATAATGATACATAGGTATATTATAATTACAGTATAATATCATATATAATATAATTAACTCTATACTTTATACATCCTACATAAGTTATTAACGAGTAACGTCACTTTGAGGGGGCGGTAGTCCGCACTTCCTCTAATGAGATTATCGCGTTTACCCATAATGGAAACCATAAAGGCATGGTAAAAATGGAAATTACAGAAGCATAAAGAAAACATAAACATAATATATATCATATATAAATACAATTCCATCATAATGGCCACCATGAGAGGCAGTAATAGGTAATTGAACAATCATCATTTCGTGAGGCGTTAGTTTGCCATCCATAGAAACATTATGTTCTTTACCCATTAGATGGAGGTGTGTTTAAGTGTAGTTTAAATACTTCTAATAACAACATCCGAGTATATTTAGGATACTGGTGTTGTTAAAAAATAAAGGAATAAAAATATTTTAGGGGTTATAGAAGTAAAATAAAAGAAAACAATTTAATAAAAATTGTTACCTTTAATTTAGGTAACTCCCTTTGGTTTGAACCAATGGACTTCTTTAAGTGCCTTCAGCCTAAGTTAAGGCTTTTAGATGGAGGAGAGAGATGTAGGGAGATTAATTGGGCAGAGTTTGGATGATCCAAATGGCTTGAGATGTGTGAGTAATTGGTTAGAAGTGGTCTCCTTTTATAAGGGGGAGGAGGGGTTTTTTAGGAAAGTGTAAAAACATTATTTTATTATATAATGATATTCGGTTTATAATGGTCCAAAAATAATTAGAGTATAAGATAAGATGACTCATGGTCGAAATAAAATCATCTAATAAGAATTGTAAAGGTTTTGGATAATATTTTAATCATTATAATCTTATTTATTTAAATGATTTATTAATGAGGTAAACACTGCATCATTAATGTGTCATATATAATTTAAATTATTTGATGTCTAAAAAATTATAAAGAAAAATACCATGATATAGGAAATATTTTTGGATTTACAATGAATATTTATAGTTGAAAATATAATTTATATAAACCCTTCTAAAAATTAATTTACTAAAAGATATTTTCTTTTGTCATTTTTTCCTTTACTTTAAGTTAATTAATCTAAATTGTCATTATCACTCCCAAGTGGCTTAATGGGATCCCAAAATAGACCCAAGGATTATAATGGTCGTTAATGACTCAGGCAATAAGGTTTTGACAAGTGTTAAGGTAATTTCAAATTATTATAATATTCTTTTTACCTTGAATTATCTTATTTACCTTTAACCGCGATAAATAAAAGTCAAAAGTTACTATTCACCAAAAATTATTTTCATCTTATTGAACCACATTTTACTTCTTGATAACAACCATGTACGTCGGATTTTCAAAATTCAATTCACAGAAGTGGAAAAACTTCATTTAAATGAAAAAGTCAATTTTTTTAACTACCATTAAGTGGTTTCACTATTCATTAAAAATTGATGTTTTTCAGAAAAATACCAAAAATTCAGCCTAAGCTATATTTTATATTCCAAATTCAAAAAATATTTATATTTTTCCAAACTCAAAACATATAAGTGGCATTATTTAATTTTATAATCAATTCCCGTTATCAAAACAAATAGCGTGTTTTTAAGAAACAATAACTATCAAAAGATTGATACTTGTTTTAGTCCAATTTCAAAGTGAAATTAATTCCAATGACCAACATTGGATTAAATGGTAAAAATATATTTTAATTTAACTTTAAAACCAATTAAAAAGATAATCTAACCATATAAATAAATTAGATTAAAAGGCACTTTTGAATTAAAATGCAATATTTTTCACTATTCATTAAAAAATGAACTTTATCGAAAAAATTCCAAAAATTTACACAAAGTAAATTTTGATGTCCCCATTATAAAGAAGGATTTTATTTGGTCATATAGAATTTATTAAAGTTACAAAAACTAGATTTAAAAAGGGTTCTCCATTAAAAGGTGATAAATCAGCCTTTTAATGTAAATTATGCTTAAAATTAGATTCATTCAAATTTTAAGACTCTAACTTTTATTGGATAAATGTAAATACATTTAACAAACATTTATAATCATATTGTAGTTAGTTTCATTCATTCCCTCCAGTACAACGGCTAGGAGTTAACTACCCTTTAAAATAATAATATATTATTAGTATGCAACGTAAGATTTCAAAGAAACTCGTTGTTGCATATCGGGTACCCTATCGAACATAGCAACCATTTTAAAGTAAAATTAAAATTTAATTCAAAAAATTAATAAATATGAAAAGGTCATATTATTTATTTACCTAGGATGTTACAATTAACATAGTATATCATCTATTGGAAAAACAAATTATAAAAACACACCTCATGTACATATTTAAAACTGGGACTCCTAGCCATTTATACTTGAGTATTTCATTTAAATTATCTAGAGGAATGTTGTATATAATGGCCTCTCCATACATTTTTTATTCAAAATCAACTATGTGAGTGATACCACTTTGAAACTTTG
This sequence comes from Viscum album, assembly GCA_963277665.1. NCBI lineage: Eukaryota > Viridiplantae > Streptophyta > Magnoliopsida > Santalales > Viscaceae > Viscum > Viscum album. Next base: position 310,086,813 of record OY728166.1, read on the forward strand.
TATCCTTGTGAACCTTTGATGTTAGTAAATGAGGATATTGAATAGGTAGGGTAAATGTGATTTCTAAAGATATTTTCAATCAGTTGATTGATCCTTTAGATATTTTTTATTCGAACTTTCATTTCACCCACTTCCCTTTGTTCGTCTATAGTAGCATTCATCAATTTAGACCTTTTTCATTAATTGTTAAAGGTTTATCATGAAAATAAATTGAAAATGAACACCTCTTTATTGACATGTTTTCTTACAATATTTGACATCCATGATATGAATGTTTCGATATCTTGATAGGATGTATGAATATTAACATCATCAAGTGGAATAAGCAACTCGATGCTTGAATCATGACCTATAGTAATCCCCACACTCACATAACCTATTGGAAGTGGTATATTGTGTATAATTTCTTCTTGAATATTGAACATGATATCCCTCGCAACAAGGGAATGGGTGGGTATTGATAGATATAGATCACAATCATTTTCGCATTGTAGAATATTAGTATAGAAAATGTATCAGTTTCTATCTAATTCATATTTAACAGAAACAGTTATGAGAATATTGATTACATCATCTAAGAAAACTCTTTGAGGGGAATGGCTCACCTCAAAGATAGTGGGGGTGGGTGGGATTTTCATGCATTGGTTGTTCTTATGTTATTTCATCTGTTTTCTCCCCCCATAACATTTTCTAGAAACTTATACTTCCAATGAAATTTTTCTTTAAGGGTAGTTAATGTTTATTTCATATCTTCCATTTCATTATCTCTATCTCCCTATTCTATTCTTTTCTCTTAATATGTTCAGCGTTTCACCCCAAAACCCACACCTCTGATGTGGCTATACTATTCTAGCCACTTCAAGGCCACTGATAGTAGGTGTTCATCTAGTACAGGTGTTGATGATTCTTGTGACTATGTTGGATAAAAATATAGGAAAATATGTAATCATTGTTATATAATAGATATTTAACTAAAAACAAAATTTTATTGTGTCATACTTACCCATGATTCCCATACTTTTTTGTGTTTTCATCTATTAGTATCCCATATTTATTTACATGTTCCTCCTTCCATAGCACATGATGTGGGTTGGAAGTAGATTTAGATTTGGATTCATCAATTTTCATATAAATATTGGAACATAATTATGTTGTTTTTTCATGTCACATAAAAGTATTACAGTAGATTTAAAATATGTATCATTTTTTTTCAATTGAATCATACCTCATCCTTTCTTTATAGTAGGGGTATGTTGGTTTTGTTTCCCATTCCTTATTTTAAGCACTCAATTGTTGTTTCATAAATTAAAAATTCTCAATAAAAGTGATTAATATATATTTTTTCAAACAATATATTACCAGCCACAATGTACCTAAATAGATATCTCCCCATGATGGCCAGTAAATTAATCCCATTCTTTTTAGCTTATCAAGTGTGCATACATATGTGGTGGGTGTGGGTTTATTTTCCCTTCAACATCTTTAAGATGAAATTTCATTAGAATTGTGTGAAATATTCTTTGAACCTTTCCAGTAAGCATCAATACAATTTTTTTATGATATTCATCTACTATAAATTCACTATTCAAGGGATGATGAAGAGTAAGTCAATGTGTCATTATTTTATTTTTTAGTAAAATAAAGAAATGATATCATAGTATTAACTTATTATCTTACCAAATTAGTGTCTTTTTCATGGGAATAATATGGTTCCATGAATATACATCAATCAAAACGCGCTGTGGAGTGATGATCCCAATGAAACCACTGAACATGGCCTTATTGGGGTTAACAGGCTAGTCGCATGCATTCCATCTAACCTCAAATTTGATGCCTTTTATTATTGCCTTAATAATTTTTTCTAATACCATAATGCTAAAATGATTCTATATTTTTTTGTGACATAATTTCTCCATAATATACCATTTACTTGGGTTTAACATAATCAATATGTTATCCTTGTGGATTGGTAGAATTAAAATGTGCATATGGTCATTGTTTATATGAACTGGGAGCAACAATAGTTTGAGAAACCTATTTTTTCCTCTGGATTTGTAGCATCAGCATGTGCATAAGGTTGTTTTTACTCTATTATGGGAGAATCAGCAAGTTGAGAAACCTATTTTTCCACAATATTGTGAGCATTAGCATTTTTATAATTCATTATCTGCATAAGTGGTTCAACATTCAATTTATATTACATAAATATAGCAGTGAATAGATGATAACATGAGGTAACATAATGTATATTACAAAAAATATATGACCTAATTATTGAAATCTCTTTTTTAAAAGGTTGAAGGTATTTTACCCCTCTATTGAATAACCAAATCCCTTCATTGTGGTCTCCTAAAACATATAAAACCCCTTCAACATTGGGACCACTGCGAAATGATTGAGACATCCCAATGAAAGGGTAATCCTTAGTTGAATTTTCATTTGACCCTTCATTTTTTTGGTTGATAATAGAACAACAGAACACCTTTAGTTTTGTGGGATCTAGTATATAAAATAATTATACTACCTATAATGCCATTATAAATAGTTCATCTTTATACCCTTCCTTACTGAAATCCACTTTTATTAATCCCAATTCATCTATTTTAATAACAATCCTATTATCAATCAACTTTCATTGAAAATAATCACTTTGAATGCTTTATAATCCAACTCCTGTATTTTTTTGATGATTTCAAAGTATAACATATTCATATAAATTGGAGTTTTGTCCTTGGTACCAAAAACATGCATCGATTCATCCACAAGTTCAACTCCACTATTTTTCATGGTATTTTCTTCATAGTGTTCGTTTTTACAGAATGTATAATGATTAATTACATAACCATTGTAAGATAATGCATGCACACATGGTCCTCTCACTAGAAATAAAATTTGTTCTGAAATTGAATCCAGATTTTCATCTGACTCCATAAAAATATGTTCTTGAAACCATCCTATAAACTGTTGATTTTATGTATATGATATCCATATTTCATCCCTTGATGGATTCAAATGCCTAATAATTTATTTACGGGTTTCAAAATATTGAGAAACCTTTAATATATTGTGAAAAATGTAAAGGTTTGAATGCTACTAGTCTTTAATATTGATGGTGACAACATATATTCTAGAAATTACTTCACGCACAATTCACCCAGTGTTGTGAGATTTTGATAGACCAGTGCTTTCCAAACCAGACAAGTAGTCGATACAGAACCCAATGACTTCCTCAATAATATATTGCTCTGTAATACAACCCTTTGTATGAATTTTATTTTTGATATACCCTTTCAAAATCTTTAAATACTGTTCAATAGAGTAAATTCATCTATCATGTACAAGACCACATAGTTGAATCTCTCTCACTAAGTGAACAATCATATCAAGTATTTTTGGAAGAAATAATATTTCTAATTCACATAATATGATAGAAATTTCCAATTCCATATTTATAAAATCCATCAGGTTTATAAATTTACTTCATAAATATTTGAAAAAGAAACATAACTTGGTTAATGTATTATGAACATTCTTGGGGAAAATTAAATGTAAAGATGCAGGCATTAGATCTTACATCAAAACTTGTAATTCTTGTGATTTTAGGACCTTTAAATTTAAATCAATCATTGACATGATATTATTGATATTTGATGAATAACCATCTAGAACCTTTACATCATTCAAGAAGTTGAAAATTGAAATCTCTCCTTCTTGGAGAGAGTTTAAGTAGTTTGAGGAAGAAAGTCTATTTTTACCCTTCAATGGTGATAACTCTTTCTATATTCTCATTTAAATCATGTTTAACCTAGACTTCATTCCATCATTTGTTTTTTGGAGTGAATTTAGTAACATTATAATGATAATATAAAATACATTTTTTTCAATATCCATGACATCAATAAAATGTCTGACGTACAAAAAAATATATTAAGGTAATTCAAAAAAACTGATCTCTTTTTCCAATCGGTTTTCATAAGTTTTTCAAAAAAGTTTTTATAAAATAAGTGTACATATATTTTAAATTCCCAAATAGTTGATCACCTATTAGTGGAGACGGTGTTTTTTATTCTTTTAAACTCTCATCGAATGATGTCGTCCAAGATCGGTAATTATGTTATCAGGGTAGAAATCTGTGATGTTCTAGAAACACGGTCTTAGATGAATGTTTCAACCTAATTAACTATGTACCTTTTCACATATGGGACACCCTTAAATTCATTTAATGTTATATTATCACAAATTTCCATAAGAAATAAAGTATTTTATCATCTCATACAACATGGATCTCAACGTGAAATCATCATTTCTGTAAGCATCATACAACATAGCACCTGAATCCCAAAATAATTTCAAATCTTCAATCAATGGAGACAAATAAACAACAATATCATTACCCAGATTTTTTGGTTCTGATATATTCTTAAATAACATGATGTATTTTTGTTTCATTCATAACCACAGTGGAAAGTTATAATTTACCAACATAACTAGTCATGTACTGTGAGTACTGATTTGAAAACAAAAAGGATTCACTCTATCTATAGATAATTCAAGATGAAGGTTTCTTGGATCATTTCCAAATTTTTAATACTCGTGATTAATTCTCTTCTACTAAGGAGAGTCTTATGGGTAACAAAGTTTCCCATATTTATTTATTGTATCTACATGCCATGTAAATTTTCTTATAGTCTCCTCACTATCATATAGGCACCTAAAACTTGGGATGATAGGAAAGTACAATATAACTTTTGTAAGACCTGGTTCATCTTTCATGTATTGATAAACACCACACTTAGGGCATTTTATTAAGTTATTTTTGGTCCATGATAAATAGTATACAATCATTTTGAAAATCATGTATTCTTTTAGAGATCATACCCATAGAAAGTAGCATTTTTTAGCATCATATGTTTGGATATAGAGCTCAGTATCTTCTAGGAGCATATAATTCAAGAGAGAAAGTAGTTCATTAAAACTTGTGTCACTCCATACATTTCCAAATTTTAAATTATATATCATCAGTATGGATAAAAAAATTGTATATTTAGTATAGCCAACATACAATGGAATCTTTGCATAACTCGTTTACTTCTCAAACAATTTTGAACAATCATAAAGCTCATCTTCAACTGTCATTTTTATTTCCTAAATAATAACTTCATCATCATTCACATATGTAATCAAATCCTATATATGGTATTATTCATTGTACATAATTGTAATCATATCAAATTATCCATAAAAAGTATTCATATCCCATTCACTAGCTATATTCACCTTTTCCCCATGTTTATTTCGACATTTATAACTTCAATCAATTCCATGATAGATTGAGTCTTCTTACAACTCTTCTGGACTAACAATTCTTGAATAACAATAACATAAATATGGAAAAAGGATTTGATAAGGGTCACATGCATGATCTTTTTCAAACTTGATGAAATATTTCACCCTATCTTTATATTGTTTTGTCATTCGATTAAAATTCATACATTATCTGTTCATATCCATCCTATTTGATTCGGTAATAGTAATATTTAACAAAATAAAAAAATACACAAAAAAGGACCTTTAAAATAAGGGGAACCCAACATTTGAATTTGTTAAATAATATCATCATGATTTTAAGGAAATGGGTAATTAAATTTAAGAAAATGATTACTCCACTGGTGGTAAGTGTTATCCTATAAATTCATCCACAATGTTCATCAGTACCTGGTATAAGATAACTACTACTTGGAGAAGTTAAATCAACAGAGTTTCATATCCAGAAGATATGGGGTATGAGTCTCAGGCAACAAAATGAAATAATAACTATTCAAGATATAAAACCAAGGAGGATGATAGTTATTATTGTATTTGTTTCATAGACTCATCCCCTTAGAAGCTAACACCAAATCATATAGAAGATGTAGTTATGGAGGGATCCCCTAATTTAAACCATGCTGGTGATGTTTGATGCAATGTAAGTTTAGGAGTTGCAATGGGGTTAAACATTAATTCACCTTTTGCGGGAGTGGGGTCATGATGGATATCTTAAGGTTTGAATGAATATAATGATAAAAACTAAGAAGAGGAGAAATATAAAGAAATAGTAGATACAAATATATATGATGGAAATTATTTGCATTCACATGTTAGTGATGATACATCATGGGTTATTATTAGTGAATAAACTTAAAACTTTGAAGTAGAGGAAGAATAAGTGAAATAAATTTAATTTTGAGGATAAGGAAGTGGATATACACCTAAGGGTGAGGACTCTACTATGGATCATATATTTCGAGATTATGGGAACTAACTATGTAATGTATCTATAGAAAATTCACAAAATATAATTTTGATTAAAGATAATATAGTTTAGAATTATGGATAAGAAACAACATGGGGTAAATTTATCCCATCTCTCCCTCTTTTGGATATCCCAATACTTCATTAAGCATTGGAATTTCACTAAATCATAGAGAACCACTGATATAAATTGTAGTTTTTGTTTGTTTTTTGTAAAATGTATAATAAAAAATATGTGTAAAAGATATAGATATTGAAGGGATGATTGAGACACTTCTTCAAGTTATTATTTAGTTATAATTAGTGTTATTTGAGACCATTGTTCACAAATATGGTATTATAATTGATTTAATACAAAATATTTTCATTAATAAGGACATATTTTATAATAATATCATGGATGGTGTGAATAGATCTTATATATATATGTGTTTTAGATAAAAACAAAATGTGTTGAGGTTATAAAATATAATGATATAGAATAACATTTAAGGAATGTATTGATACTCCACTACTTTTACTTATTAATACAATAGTTATAGAGATCTATATGATAGAATACATGAATAACCCATTGTTGGATAAGTATTACATGAGTATCTTGGTATAAGTTTGAGTGGAGATAAAATGACAAGTTAAATGACCAATGTGTTTATAATGAGAGATAATAATTTAAGTTTAATTGTTACTTATAAATACCTGAATGGTTTCAAATTAGATATGTAAAATCTATTGAATATTTAGTTTAATGAATTTATTGAATAGTATTTGTAACATCCTAGGTATGTATAGAATAACACATTTTCATATCTATTAATATTTATGAATAAGTTATTAATTTTAAGTTAAAGGAGATTATTTTACCGACATCGTACTCGACATGCAACAATGGGTTTCTCTGAAATCTTACGTTGCACACAACATTGAGTTATACCAAAAAATAATACAATAATATTATTATTATTTTAAATAGTAGTTAAAGCCTAGTCATTTTATTGGAGGAAATGAACAGAACTAACTAAAATATGATTACACATGTTTGTTAAATGTTTTTACATTTATACAATAAATTTTAGAGGCTTAAAATGAGAATGAAATCAATTTTAAGCATAAAATACTCTAATATTTCTAAAAGCTCGTTTTACCGCCTTCTGATGAAGAACCATTTTTAAATCTAGTTTTTGTCTTCTTTATATGTTATATTTTAAAAAATAAACATCTTCTATATAAGCAGGACATCAAATTTTACTTTGGATAAATTTTTGGTAATTTTTTGATAAAGTTTATTTTTTAATGAATAGTGAAAAATACTGCATTTTATGTCACAACTTCCATTTTATCTAATTTATTTATATAGTTGGGTTATATTTTTTGTTAGTTTTAAAGTGTAATTGGATTAATTTTTTATCATTTAATCTAATTATGTTCATTAGAATTAATTTCACATTTAAATTGGACATAAACACACATCAAACTTTTGATAGTTTTTATTTCTTAAAAACCCGCTTTCTGGTTTTGACAACGGGGGTTATTTTTAAATTAATTAATGCAACTTATTTATTTTGAATTTGGAAAAATGGATTCCATGTTTGGAATAAAAATTTACAAATTATGTAAATAGGTACCTTTTATTTTTGAATATTATGAATAGTAACTTTAGTAATTATTTATAATTGCCATGGTTAAAGGGTAAATTAGGTAAATAAGGGTAAAAATAATATTTTAAAAATATAAAACTACCCTAACACGTATCCTAATCTTATTGGATGAGTTATAGGTGACCAAAAAAATCCTTATACTGAAATTTTGGCATTTTGGATCCACTTGGGTGTGAAAATGATATGTTATAATAATTAATTTAAATTAAAGAGAAATATAACATAAACATGTATCTTTTTACTAAAACAATTTGAAGGTGGGGTTCTATAAGTGATCTATTTGACTATAAATAGTAATTAGAAATATAAAATATTTTCTATATCATGGTATTTTATTTATAATTTTTATAGATTAAATAAATAAATTTAATTATGACATAATGATGATGTAGTGACTACTTCATTAATAAAGGATTAAAATAAATGATATTATAAATATTAAAATAAATATTATTTAACATAATTAATGTCATAAACGTATTTTATAGATGAATATGACATGTTATTAGACTATTAAATGGTTTTCTTCTAAGTTATCTTTCTGTTTAGATTTTATTTAAATTCAATAAAGTTAATAGTGTAAAAATTGACATAATTGATGTTTTATAAAAATAATAATTTATTAAATTATTTAAAAATACTAAAAATATTTTAAAATCACTAATTTATTATTATATGGTCTAAAATTTAATTAAGTGTCTAATTATTAGAAATTTACCCCATATAATTAAAATTAATAGCTTCTTAACAATTAAAATGTTGTTACCATTTTTAAAATTAAAAGAGAATAATTCAGGGTAAACTGAAAATATAAGGTTTAAAATAAAATCAATATATGTATAAAAACTATTTTATGAGAGTATTTAGATCTATCCTAATCATATTGCCACCATATCTCAATTTGGATCCCATTGGATTGAAAAAATAATTTATATTAATTTAATATTTTTACTTTCCACGGGTGCCCCTCCCCTCTCCTATAAAAAAGGCACCCAACCCTCTCTATTACTTACACTTCCAAATCCTTTTAGTTTGTAAATTATCTATCCGAGACTCTTCTTATAATATCTCCTCACATTCTTGAAGCCTTATTTTAGGCAGAACACCCTTTATAGAGGTGTTTAGGTGTTCTTCAAAGGCAACCAATCGAAGAAGAGGTATCGTTTTCTTTAAGTGTTTCTATTTTGTTTCTTCTTCCACTTCCTCAAATATCATCTAACTATTATTATATGATAACTCCAATATCATAAATATACTAATATTTTATTATGTTAATATCATCTCTTAAATACATCTCTACTTCTATCAAATGGGAAAGGAATTAATTGTTCGTGTGTATGTGTGAATTATCACCTCCACGAACCGATTTAGTTATTTTTCCATTACAGTCTATTAATATTGGTTATAATGATATAATTAATCTTTATATGTGATATTCATGACATATTAATCATTATAATATAATAATATATCAATTAAATTCTTACCTCCATGTGCAAAAAAATGATAACGACGTTCATGCGTACGTGTGAACTATCACCTCCACGAAGCGGTGTGACTCATTTTTATTCATTATATCACTTGTATGATATATATATATATATAAGTAAATTTAAATTATTATTATGATTTTAATAATATCATCATCATTCTGGAAAGATAAAATTACAATTACCTTATGTCCATAATGATCAATGAAAAATGGAAAAGTTACTCATGCTTATATATGGCCTACCATCTCCATGATTATAACATTGTTCATTTTTTATGGAAATATTTAATGGTTTAAATTAAAAAAATATGAGTTATGTGTAAAAGTGATGAATATTTCATGAATACTATTCTGGAGATGATGGAATTATGACTGCATAAACTAGTGACATCGTACCATGTTCATTTTGAATCAAGAACCAATTATCGACAAAACGTCCGACATGAACTCAAATAATTAAATAATTATTATAACATGGTCATAAGTGTTGTAATGGGACTAATAAAGATGAAAAATTTTCTATATCAAGTATAAATTTACCTAAGTTTATTATCCATGGATATAAAGAACAAACAAGACAAGTCAGACTCAAGGTAAGGGAAATATTAACTCAATCTCATTTCATTGAGTTAAATATCCATGTCATTGGTTTTGTTTTTTCAAGAATATGTGTGAATGACCTCTAGTAATTTTACACTTAATATCCACTTATATTGGGTTTATTTATATTTTTCACACATAATTATGTCATTTATGTATCCTTAATCTAATAATATGATCTTTGTAAGGGATTTTGTCTCAATTTACAATTCATTAAGACTTATTTGTTGTTATACACCAATTCACTTTTATGGTGTATATACTTACCTTTGACATATTATATCATCAATCTCCTTATTCTAATGATATTAAAAGTTTTGTTTAATTTTATTCTTTAAATATTTATATTCAAGTATTTTCTCAAGTGGTAATGGACTCTTTAACTAAAACATCATTTTCAATGTTTTAATTATTTATTATTCCAAATATTTATCATTAATGTACATGATTTAAAAATGGTTTTAATGATTTATTTATATGGACATGAGTTTTTTAAAGTTTAAATTCCTTTCAAAATTTTCAAATTGGTATGGGACACTTTGATTCAAATCTCTTCTTTTTGAATGTTTTAAATGAATTGATTATATCAATATCTTGAAACGATATCTTGTGATTGCAATGTGGAAATGTTATTTTTACTTTATTATTGTTTTATGTGTTATGATTATGTTATTATTCTTGGGAATTGTTTATGTATATGGGTGGTTCCGTGATAAACTGAGGGTGGGTGAGCCCGTGATAGCTCTCTAATGTATTGGGTAATGTGACAGAGGTAAACATTAAGGTTTTTCCTAAGATATTTAGGGAATATATTTTGATGGGTATTCTAAACGTAACCATGAAGGTTACTCCATATGTGTTTGTGAAATATATAATGTAATTATGTTATAGATGCAACAATTCACCTTTATGGTTTATGATTTCTATGAGTTATTCATAAATCTTATGATTTCATGAGGTTTGTTAAAGAGATTATTTTTTATGAGTAAAAAAGTATGATTTCATTGATTTGTATGTATTCATGGATTAATGTTTTCTTTACTTATTTTATATCCCTTGCTGAGATTTTTATGCACATCCTAAGTTTTTGAAATATTTTTCACAGGGTATAAGGAAGTTTAAGATAAATTAAAAAAAAGAATATTTTTATCAAGAAAATAATTCTTGTTTTATTTAAGGTGTTTTATTATTGTGAAAAAAAATTGGATAGAGAAAAAGTGTCTGCTTTGTAATATTTGAGATGTAATGTAATAGTTATGGCCTAATTCTCTAAAACTATAAATCTGAAAAGATCCTCAATGTGAAAGAAAGTAACTTCTTGATCAAAACTAAAGATTATGTAATCTTTAAGGTTTGGGACTTATAGTATTAATATGAAATGATATAATAAATCATTATGTAAATCAGTGTTATAGTAACTCACATGAAACCTAAAATATTTCAAAAAATATATTTAGGGACCATGATGTTGGATGATGTCTAGAAAGACATAATTAATTTTTAAAGAGAAATTGATAACAAAAGGAGATAACTAGAAAAATCTCTACCTCTTATAATATAACTAAATCATGTTGATATAGTACCTCATATGATGTTTTCTCCAATATTGGATTTATATGATCTGAGTGTACAGATCATGAAGATGAAATTTAAATGGATATTTGAAGTAAAATTCACTTTTAACATGTTAATAAAGGAGATTTAATACACTATTAATAATATTTATAATCATGATAAAATAGAGATAAATAATCATACTTATATATTAAATGAAATGATTCTTACCTATAGTAAGATGATCGATGTAGAAATTACTAGGAATTTTTTTCCAACTTCAATAGCTAATCATGTTTTTTCAATAAATGGGGGTTCAATTTGATATTAAAACTAACACACATAAACAATAAATGTTTTGAGGTGAGATTTAGGAATTCTTAAAGCAACTCCATATTATAAGAACCTATTTTTCTATATGGATTCAATTAAAAAAATTATAAAATTTCTATAAATCTAGGTATATATCTGAGTCCTTAATTGATAGATACACTACTCTTAATCAAAATTGTTTACATTCAATGTATCAATTATTTAAAGTGATGAGGAATAGATATTTTATTACCCCTCACTATAATATTAATTTTACACCTACTCATTTTTCAATGGATGTATATTAAATACTTTTTAATTTTCAGTGGTGAACATTAAATGAAATTTATTATGATAATTTGTATAGATGTATAATTTAGATACAATGAAATCAAGGAAGAAAAATAATAAGTCTTTTTCAATTGATAATTCCAAAAATGAGAACTTAAAAATATAGGAAGGACTCCCATTTGGTCAAGATATTGGTTAAGTTTTTATTTACAAGAGAAAACAAATATGCACTCTCTATTACATTAAATCAAATAAAGAGGAGTGATAACTAATACCTAGAAGATCATATACTATGAATCTTAGGATAATTCTAAAGGATTAATTAGAATAAAATTTTGAAGCTTCCATATAGATATTATTTAAAAAAAACAATAATAATATAACTTATTACAACTCATTATCTTTATTTTAATTTTTATAGATCCTTCTTATAAATTTTTATTCATTGTTTTTAATCAATATATTTATTATAAAGAATGTTATTTAAACACAATATTACTATTTTATTTTTCAGTTATTTTACTCCCATGATACTATGAGAGGTGTTTAGAGATCAAGACCTTATTATTTATTATTATTATTATAAACTTACTCTATGTTTTTGAATCACTATGTAATAGTGTAAAAAACATTTGGAGAGTAGTGATTTAGTTGGTAGGGTTTCAATCCAGTAGTAGAGAATAATATACTTCTTAAAAATTTATATATTCTTAATTCACTTTTTCATATTTATTTATTTATTTATCTTTTATTTCATTATGAGTGATTTTATTAAAACTTATCTTCTTTTTAAATAAGTAATCTATTTGTTTGAAACATCAAAGGATTTGAAGATTTCCTAAAATATTATATAATTATGAAGAAACTTATGAGAAACTTTCTAGAGAGGTTTGATTCTAAAATTTCTTCCTTAAAAGATAATTATAATTTATCTCTTAATGATTTGAATAACTTTCTTATTTCTTATGAAATGATAAAATCTCTAATGTTAAAAAAATAAGATGATAGATGAAATGGATTTTGAATCCATAATAAAAATGAAAATAAAATATATTGAATATGTTGATCCTTGTGACTTTGAAGATAAATAGGATGATGAGTTGAATGAAAAAAAACATGTCTCTTATATCTAAGAACTATTTAAGAGGAAGAGGAAAGTATGGAGGTAAACTTATTCTCAAATGTTTTGAGTGTGGTGGAATCAAAAACTTTTATATGAATTTCCCTAAGAATAAATTTTGAGAATATCAATATGATTCTAACGAAAAACCTTGATGGAATATGTTGAAAAAAAAGTTATAAAGAAGAAAAGTCATCCAACAAATATAATAAGAATTTCACTGGAGAAAAAATGAGTATACCGAGTAAGAAAGATTAACTAGACTCAACTTAAAACAATGCCTTAGAGGATAAAAGTTAAAAATAGTTCATAACATTCATTTTAAAAGTTGAAAAAGTTAAAGACTCCTCAAATAGTGAAGAATGGGGGTGAATAATCTTATAAAGAGTATCATCTTGGAACATAACTTGTTCTATGTCTTGAGAAAAACAGATCTCTTAAGAAAGAAATCAAAATGATACATAAAGATTGTGTAAAATATTCTGAAGGTGAAAAATATGTTGTCAAGGTAGAATAATAATACATTTAGAAGATATTAAGTTATAAACTTAGAATTTTTGAACAAGGAAAAATGGTTGATGATCTTATTAAGAAGTTGGATGTTAAGGAAGAGTAATTTAACATGTCTCAATCAAAATTTATTGAGGATGAAAATACCTTATTAAATTTGAATGAAAAATTCAAAAAATATTTAGAAGTAAAAGATGATAATTCTTAAGTTGTTGAGAGAGCTCAAATCAAGAATCAGGTGAAATCGTCACCCACAAAAAATAATGTTTCCTCTAAATTTTCTAATATTTTAGGTTTCAAACAAATGTTAGTAAATATTGGGTTAAAAAAATATGTGATAAACCTATTTCATAGATAAAAGATGAAAAAAAACTCAGGAGGAAATATGGTCCGTGTCTATAGATTATTATAGTAGGAAGAAGTTATCAACCTCAACAAAGTTTATACAGAGAAAGATCTTACTTCAACAGAAAATCAAGATTTTTTGGTTTTTGTTGGTTTTGTTGAATCTATAGGAATGGGTCTTATAATTTTTGGCATAAATTATCTTTACTTGGAAGAAGATTTTATAAGAATGAAAGAAATAGTGAAAGTATAATGAGTATCCTTCCTAAATTAAAAAAAATTGAAAAAGTGAATCCTAAAGATGTTTGAAACTTTCCAATAAAAAATCAGTTTGAATATCTGGAAGAAATTTTTCAAATATGTAATCAAATGGAACATATTTTTGAAGAATGTATGGCTACTATTTTAGGACAAGTTTTGTATTCAATAAAATAAAAGGAAGCGGGAAAGAAGAAAGCTGAAGAAAGATCCTTTATTGTTGAGACTGCCTTGAAATCAAGTAAAAAAGAACAAACCATGGATACTTGATATTGGTTGTTCTTCACACATGATAAGTGATTTAAAAATCATGAAACATGTTTAAAATCATCATGGTTATTTTATTACCTTTGGGAATGATAGTTCTCTAAAAATCATAGGAATCAGAATGGCTGAGATTGAAGCTGAAAAGCTGAAATCTAAATAATTCTTGTTTGTTGATGGACTAAAACATAAATTACTAAGTGTAAGTCAACTTTGTGATGATAGAAAATAAGTTATCTTCAGAAAATATTCTTTTGTTATCAAAAAGTGTGAAATATGGTAAAGGTATTACAAAAATAGAAATAACCAGTGGGAATCTCTTTCAAATAGAAGAATTTAACAACTCATGTTACTTAAGTGATGAAAATAAAAATAAGTTTTTGCACCGAAGACTTAGCCACCTTGGGTAGAAAAAAATGGACAAGATTTCTAAGTTTTATGTTGTTTGAAATTTTCTATAATTGAAAAGAAGAGAAAAATATGCTTGTGTAACTTTTCAAAAAGGTAAGATGACTAATAAAATTCATAATAGAGTTGAGATTCAGTCTACCAAACCTCTTGAAATTATTCATTCTGATTTATTTGGTCTGATGAGACATCAATAAAAAAACGGGGATTATTAATTTATCACTTTTATTGATGATTTCACTTGGATGAAAAACATTATGTTTATGAAACACAATTCATAGGTTATATAAATATTCAGAGTCTTCAGAAAATAAGTTAAGAAAGAAATGGGGATTTATATAAAGAAGCTGAGAAAAGATAATGGAATAGAGTTTATAAGCAATACTTTTGAAAATTATCTTAGAAATCATGTTATTAAACATCATTATAGTGATCCATATACCCCCACCATAAAATTAATTAGAGGAAAAGAAGAATAGAAGTTTGGTGGAAATGGGAAGAAACATGTTAGTAGAATACAAAATTTCAAAGTTCTGTTGGAGAGTTGTCAGTACTGTTGTACATGTTCAGAATAGATGTTTGTTAAGGATAGAATCCAACACGACTTCTTATAAAAACTTTTATAAAAAAATCCTTCATTTAAGTACTTTAAAGTTTTTGGAAGTCCATGTTTACTTAAAATCAAAAATCTAGATCTATGAAAGTATGATAAGAAAGCTGAGGAATGAACTTTTGTGGGTTATTCAACCAATGGGAGAAGTTATAGATATTGGAAAAAGTGTTTAATTTTTTATTTTATTTTTTAAATCATATGATGTGAAAGTTATTGAGAATCCAACTTCATTAACAAAAGTCATTAGGAATGATGAGAAAGAAAATCTGAAAGTTTCCAAGGAAAATTAAAGTGAGAAAAGTAATGTGCATGAATATTTAGATGAAACGTGTGATGAGGAAAGTGAAGTAGGAAGAGGAAATCTGAAATTTTCTAATTTAAAAAAAATATTTTGAGACCAAAAATATTCTTGGAAATTATAAGGCTCTATTTCAGGATAGAAGAAAGCGGAGATTAGAAAATCAAACTTCACTCATCTCAAAAGTTGAAACATAATCAGTTTTAGAATCTATTTAGCACAAAGAATGGGTTAATGCTATAAATGAAGAGTTTGATAAAATTAAGAAAAATAAAACATCGTAACTTGTTCTACATCCAAAATGTACAAATATTATCATAACAAAATGGGTTTACAGAAATAAGTTGAATGAACATGGAGAAGTTTTAAGAAAAAAATCAATACTTATTTATAAAGGATATAAACAGGTGGATGGTGTGGATTTTGATGAAACCTTTTCCCATTTTGCAAGGTTAGAAACTATTATAATATTTCTAGTAGTGGGTTTTCACTAGAATTACAAAGTATATCATATGGATGTAAATTCATCATTTCTCAATGGAGAAATGGAAGAAGAATTTTACATTGAACAAACTTATGGGTTTTTACTTGATGAGGATGAAAATAAAGTTTGAAGATTTAAGAAATATTTGTATGGGATGAAACGAGATCCATGTTCATGGTATTATAATCTTGAGAATTGTTTGAGAATGTTGAATTTTTCTAAAGAAAAAGTTGATAGAAACATATATGTGAAAGATGTTGACTTTGGAACTATAATTGTAATTGTTTATGTGGGTGATATAATTTTTTATATGGATGGATAATATGTTTGTAAAACATTTGAAAAAGAAATTAAAAGTAACTTTTAGGTGTCAATTTTAAGAGAATTAATATTCTTCCTTGGTTTACAAGTTTATAAAAAAAGAAAAATACATTTTCCTATCTTAAGAGGAGGAAAATAAATAAGGAAATATTAATGTGTAACAAATTTTCCCTGATGATAAGGGAAATTTCATCCACATAGGTGATTTCTCCCTCATGAGAATAGAGGATAAACCCTAGTTAACCTTACACCCTATTATATCTTGTTGCGGGAAAAAAGAGGAGAAACCCTAAATCAAATCCTTGATCCTTCAGATGTCTTTACAAGAAGAGATCCCTTGGATTTGGATGATTAGAAGACCTCAAAATTCATTGATCCGAAGAAATACCAGTATAGGATTCTTTATGTGATTTCTTTTTCAAAAGAGGATATACATTTTCTCTCCTAGGACCTTTGTTTTTTGTTGGTTGGAAAATTTAGCAAACGAAGACCCTCAATGGCCTTCCTCTACATGACACTGGAAAAAAATTGGATTTGTGAATTTTCACATCAGTTTGATGAATTCCTCACATGTTATTTTTCATTTTTCATATGAAAATGATTATCATAGGCTTGGGATGAGAGGGTTGTGGTCTTTCGGTGGTTTCTTCATGAAGGTTTTGAAATGGTCCCTAGACTTTTATGTTGACTTATAGCCACCTATTGTCCCTATATGGCTGGGTTTCCCTAGATTTCCTTCGCATTTCTTTAAGTAGAATGACATATTTTCCATTGTTAGTCTTTCTTGTCATCCCCATAAACATAAATCTCTTAAACTGAATCTTTCTCAGCCTTCAGTCACTAGAATATGTATTGAAATTGATATTTCACAAGCTATTCCATCGCTCTTTTGGATTCAAAATGTAGACAATGGATTCATTCAAGAGGTTTTTTTCGAAAATGTTTCATCCTATTGCAAAATATGTTCTATAATTAGACACTCTATAGGAGAATGTGAGAACAGAAGGCTTACTTTACACCCCCAAACTCATTTCAAATCAATTTAGGTTGAAAATGAAGCTTCAAAAGGGTTGTCTGTTTCTCATAAAAGGAACCCTGTTGATAGTAATACCAACATGAATTCTTCAGGTTCTCCTAATAATCATCTTCCCTCTACCAGCCTCTCAGGTTTAGTAGTGGAAGTTCAAAATGAACAAGTTACTAAGGAAGATGAGGAATTGATTCTTAAACATGATCCCTCAGATATAGAGATCGGTCAAATTGATCATGGAGAGGCGGATAAAGAACAACATGATTCTGGAGAGTCTCTTTAAGATGATTTTGACAATTCTTGCTATCTTGAGGAAGTTTTTTTTGAAATCGAGGGCTAAAAAGGGAAAAAAATCAATGATTGATTCAGATGGTTTCATCACTTCGAGTGCCTGGAAAACTTGGAAATGTAGGGATCATTATAACATTGAGAGAACCATTGTCATGCGATCCATAGCTATTGCTCAGAATGAAAAAAAAATATTATACCCCTACAGCCCGTGCCTACTGAACATTTTTCTGCATCCTCTGATTCAACTAACTTAGAAGACTCTACAAGTGAGGATGAAAATAAAAATTGACCTTCTTTTAGGGATACTTACCAAATTGAAGAGAAATTAGATTTTTCATAGAATCTTGACTCTTGGATGGAAGAGAATGATATGACTTCTTTCTGTCAATATAAAAATGGTGATATGTATATTGATACCTACCTTGAAATCAGAAAAAGGATTTTTATCAAAGTGGTGGAAGATTTTAAGAAGGATATAGACTTCAATTTCAAAGATATTTTTTATAAATGACTCAACTTTGTGATGATGTTGGTTCCTATTTAACTTGAGTCTTTTTTCTGCACTTCTCAGAAAATCACTGTTGGATTTGTGGATCCTATATTTTTTATTCTGCCACTTCTAAATCCTACTTCATGGGTTTCTCCTCATCCTAAATCCAACCATGTTAAAGCTTCTTCTTATTTCATTTGGGAGTTTTATTTTTATTCTTTTTTTTCTTTTGGATCACACTTTGTGTTATTCTTGACTCTGGATGACTTGATCTCAGGATATCTTGGATGAAACAATAGTTGTCTTCCTGGATGTTTTCTTGATACTTCAGTGTTGGTTATTGGAGATAGTGAAGGCTTGGTTTTCATCTCACATATTTTCTTGATCGGGAGCCAATGATCTTGGTATTAGGATACTTTTATTCATGTGATGTTACTGCTTCGGTCGATGATTGGTGATGGTACGAGTTGTTCTTCTACTAATAGGTTCTGGTTCATGTCGTCTCACCATGTCGATGTTGCTAATGCTATCTATAGGTTGAATAAAGTTTGATATTGAGTGCAGCTCTAGATGTTGCACTGGATTTCTCTAGTTCGAGCTTATGGAGCCATCAATGGTGTTGCGGTCAAAGTAAGCTTGATGTTGAATATCTAATTTTACTTGTCTTTAGGTGAAACTCAAGCTGGATCTAGACTGTGCTCATCACCGCTTGTTTACCATAGTGAATCTGGATGTGATTCAAGTTTGGTCGCTGCATTGGTTAGTGTTGAAGGTGTAGGTCTGTCCACTATAGTTGGAGCTACCCTATTTACTCATTGCTGAGCCATGATACAGGTTGGAATTTCTCTGTAGGTGTAGATACAAGTCTATTTTGCTAATGATTTTTTATTGATTTATGGCCATATTTCTGAACATTATCTGTTTGACATCAGTTCTTCTACAATGTATGGGTATTTTTCAATTAGTGATTCTTACTTACTGTTCCCTCAATAGATGGCATCTTCCTTTTCTAGAGAAGTCAGGTTGTTGACAGATTTTCTCAGACTTGTTTTATGCAACTCATTCATTTGGTTTGTTTCTCTTGAAATTTTCATACCATACCCCCCTCAATTCCTTGTTGGTGTAAACTCTTTACACCTCATGCTTGTTATGTAACATTTTATATTAATAATTTTTGGGGGGTATGGATTAGTTGATTAGTTCATGTCACCACTTTTCTAAAAAAAATTCTCTTAAGAAAAGTATATTGGGGAATTTTTACAAAATTTTGGAATGGCAGAATCCAAAGAAGATTATACTCTTATCTCAGTGGTGATGAAGTTGAGTAAAGATAAGTCTGGAAAAAGTGTGAATCGAAAAGGCTTTCAGAAGCTTATAGGAAGTCTACTTTACCTTACAAACTCAAGGCTTGATATTGTTTATGTTGTGAATTTTTGTGCTAGGTATCAAAGTAACCTGAAAGAATAACATATTTTGGCAGCAAAGAGAATTATAAGATATGTAAAAGGAACAACTTCACATGGGTTGTTATACAAAAGCAATTGTGAGATGAAGTTTCATAGTTATACTGATATTGATTGGGTAAGAGATTGTAATGGTAGAAAATCAACCTTAGGTGGAACATTTTTCTTGGGTGAATGTTGTGTAATTTGGCATAGTAAGAAACAAAATTTAGTAACTTTGAGCACAACAGAATCATAATATGTTACGGCTACTCAGGATTGTACTTGGATATTGTGGATGAAATTCCAGCTATAAGATTTGAAAGTAAAAGTTTCTAAACCATCGAAGATACTTTGTGATAATCAGAGTGTAATTAATCTTTCTAAAAAACTTTTCCAACATTCAAGATCAAAACACATTGATATAAAGTTTCACTTTATAAAAGAGAAAGTTGATGTTGGGGATGTTTTTCTAGAATATATCTCAATGAAGTATCAAATTGTTGATATCTTCATAAATGAAATACCAAAAGAAAGGTTTGTTGAATTGAGGTTGTAACTTCACGTTCAGTCTCCTCCAATGACTTCCAAAATATCATAAGGAAGTCCCCTGCTATGCTTTGGATTGTGTTGACAAATGGGGAGAGAAAGTAACAACTTTTTACTTTATAAGAAGTTTTTACTTATCATTATTTTATGAATCTAAAGTTGTGGTTATCATATATGGGGCAGATAACAATCAAGGAGGAGAGAGGGAAAAAGGTGAGAAAATATAAAAATAAGGGGGAGTTTATCTTTATATGGCCGCAAAATTTTCTTGTCGCTGAGGGATAGAATTCCTTCAAAAAAATTATTTTATCCAATAGTGTTGTGTGAGGATACTCTATTTTGAGAAAGACTATGTTTCGATAAAAGTTTAAAACTTTGAGTTGTTTCAAAAAATTGTTGTGAAAAATTTTGAGTGATTAAAAAATAGTGAGTTGTAAAAGTTGTTAACGAAAGTTGTCAAAAATCCATAGGGGGGATTGAAGAACCTTTGTGAGGTTTTTTTAACAATTTTATTTTATTTTTTGACAACTAATATTTTGTAAAAGAATTTTTTTGAAAAACAGGTGAATGTTTCTGAATTCTGAAACTCAAATATAAAGGGGGAGAAATGTTTTTCTTTTTGAAAAAGTTGTTTTCCAAACACAGAGGATCAGACTAAGCAGCATTGGGCGTAGAGTATCGGACTGAGCAGCACCGGTCGTAGAATTCATCAGAAAGTTAAAGTTGTTGATTGGACACATCACCATTCTTAGATCCATCGATGTGAAGTTCAATATCTATTAGACATGATGTTTTTTAGAAATAAATTACTGAGTTATAAGGTTAGAATGTTGTTGAAGAGGTTGAATGAAGAGAGTGATGTCCGGAGTTTGAAAGTTCTTAAAATTTATAACCTTAAGTCAGATGATACTTTACCAATCTTGAAGTTCTCATAAATCATGAAAACTCTAATGATAAAATCTTTTGAAGAAATTGAGGAATCCTAAAGATTATATCAGTTCTAGGAATAAAGTCAAAGTTTGCACTGGATCCAGAAGTACCAGAAACATTATTTTTTAGAAGTCTGAATGAGTTATAACTGATGAGGTTTGAAGAATTTCAAAGTTACTAAGTGAAGTTTCCATCATAATGAGAATTTCATCATTATGAGGATTCCATCAGACTGACTCTGAGAAGAAAATTTAATCAAACTGACTCTGAGGAGAAAGTTAATTGGACTGACTCTGAGAAGGAAATTCAATCAGACTAACTCTGAGAATGAAAGTCAATTGGACTGACTCTGAGAAGGAAAGTCAATCGGACTATCTCTGAGGAGGAAATTCAATCGAACTAAGGTGAGTAAGTTCCATCATAATGAGCTGAGGAAGTTCATTCGTATTGAAGAAAAACTTGGAAGTTTGAGAAGGTTGATTACAAAGAAGACTCAAGATGATTCAAGAAGGTTCCAGGAGAGTTGAAGTGGTCAAACATGAAGTTCAAATATGGCTGAATTTTTTAGGTCTTTTAATTTGAGTAAGCGGGAAAAGTTTTTCAGTTTTCCGCATTTTCCATTCTCGGATGCCTATAAATATATGCATAGTACATTCGTACTTCGTAACCTCTTCACGTTTGAAAAAGGCGGACCACTATAGAGTTTGAGTAAGAGTTACTTTTTGGAAAAAGATTTTGTTAGAAGATCAGCTAAAAGTTTTCTTACCGGACTAAGGAAGATCATACTGAGGAAGATCAGACTAACTAGTTGAGTAGGGTTTGAGAAGTGCAGTTTGAGAAAAGGGTCCATTATAATGAGTCCATCGTAATGAGTCCATCATAATGAGTCCATCATAATGAGTCCATCATAATGCGTCCATCGTAATGAGTCCATCATAATGAGTCCATTGTAATGAGTTCATCATAATGATCCAATCGGACCGAGGTTTTGTGAGAGCATAAAGGTGTACGAGAGAGAAGACATTTGGTTCGAGTTCTTTTATAAGATCGAGTGCGACTTTTATCCGCACTTTCTAAAAAACGTTGATAAATAATAGTTTTATCAGTGCTAAAATAAAAAGTGTTGATAAAACTACTCTTTATCAGCTTTTTTAGCACTGATAAAGATACCCTTTAAATAGGGCTAAAAACGGTGATAAAAGGAGTCTTTATTAGCGCTAAAATTCTAGCGCTGATAAAGACATGTTTTATCAGCGTTTTTTTAATACTGATAAAGGGGTATCTTTGTCAGCGCTAAAAAAGAGATGATAAAGTTCTAATCTTAATAATTTATTTGTAATATATATATATTTATTTATTTATATTTATATTTATATTTATATTTATAATTAAAAATAAATATATTTATAAATATTTGTATATATTTATAAATATATTGATATAATTATATATATTTATAAAATTATTAATATAATAAATATATTTACTATAATTTTATAATTATTTAAATATATTTATTTATGTATTTATTTATAATTAGAATTATAAATAAATATATTTATAAATATTTGTATATAGTTATAAATATATTTATATAATTATATATATGTATATAATTATATAAATTTATATATTTAAAAAATTATAATATATATTATAGGTACTTAGGGGTAGAATTACTACGAAGCATAAAAATGCAACACACACAACCCGATAGAGCAGGTCATAGCCCCCCAAGGGATAACTCATCCATTTTTTTGATGGTCTGAAGATCCTATGGATATGGAGTCCATTACAAAGTCTGTAGCCCATGTGCCCAACACCTGCAGCTATTATTTTGTTTCACAACTGTGCAGGTCCACCGCCTTAAGATTTGTCCTCAACCGTTGTGGACATCGCCTGCCCACCTGAGGAGTCATCCTGTTGTCATGCCACTGACAGTCACACGTCGTGCACGCGTCACTACCATGAGCCATGGCCATCGTCCAAGTCGTTGCCCTTCATGTCGCCACCGAGAGACTCACGCATGGGTTGCCGGAAAGGTAAGCCATAGCCCCCCCAAATGATAAACATACACACCGCCCACAAACCACCAGAAAGATAGGTCATAGCCTCCTGAAGGGATAACCCACCCAACCAGTTGCTTTTTTATAAATAAATATATTTAAATATTATTTATATATAATTATAAATATATTTATATAAATATATTATAAATATAATAAATATATTTATTGTTTAAATATATTTATTATAAGTTTATAATTATTTAAATATATATATATTTATTTACAATTTCATAAATACCTTTTAAAAAATTTTATATATTTATAATTGTATAATTAATTATTTAAATTACTGAATTATTTAAAAAATCATTTAAATAGTTTAATTATATAAATTTCAAACAGATTTTAAATTTTAAAACTTAATAAATAAAAACAGAAAAATATTATTCATATAAGTTATATTGAAAAAATTACATGTATATATAGTAAATAAATATATGTTTAAATAAATATTACAGAATGATTAAATATATTTTTAACATTATTAATGAAGGTATAATAATAAATGGATAAATTAAATTAAATAAATTACCAAAATATTGAAAAAATGAATTTGTAACATTTACGTCAAGTATAACCATCTATATGTACACACACACATCCAGGCACGCACATGTCTATACACACATGTATATACACATAAAGATATACATATATGTAGTTATACATATACATATATTTTAAATCATTTAATATCAATATAAATATATATCTAAATAAATATATTCATTTATATATTAGATATCTGTTTAAATAAAATATTACTATATTATATTTTTTAATTATATTCACATTTGGTAAATATAATAATTATATATATATTATTAATGTTTTTTATTATAAAAATTTATCAACGGTTTTAGCTAGAACTGATAAAGATAGACATTTTATTAGTGCTTTCTATTTAATGTTGATAACAGCTGACAATGTATAAGCACCGATCCGTGGTAGTGGGTGTGTGTGAGTGAGGAAAAATCACACTGAAAGAACAGGTGTTGGCTTGTGGGATCAGACGTTAGTCTGATGATCCGTTCGGGCATATGGGTGGGCCCCAGGTAGGGGATCACGTGTCTACGGGGCAATTGGTGGTGGTTGATGAGCCAGGATCCCATGACCATGTTAAGACAGAGTGTTTACGGTGTCAGTGGGGCCTAGTTGTTACAACACGACTGGGTTTCAAAATGAATATATAAAGATGAAGAAATGAAGAGGATGACGGTAAACGAAAAATGTGTCACCTAAGAACTTGTATTGAGTGACAAACTGCCATTATCGTTTATGTCTACATTCATCCATTTTGTGAGTCCATTTTCTTCGTAACATAAATCATCAGTGAACTACGCGAAGGGACACCGACAAGAACCGAAAATGATGGGAGGTGAGGGCTTGCATAGAACGTTTGTCCCTACCCGCGAATCCGCAAAAGAGAAAAAGCGATAAAGTAACTCAAAGACGCCTCCCTTTGAATCCGCCTCCCATATATACACATATGCCTGACTCTATAATACAACTCCCCGGGTGCCATCATGAACACGACGACAGCCCGCGATTGTAAAGACCCGGAAAGTCGTTTTCAAAATCGCCATAATTAAGCGACCCGGAAAGATAAAGAAGCAGAGAGAAGGGAGATGGCGCCGATGGGTCTGCCGCCGGGTTTCAGGTTCCACCCCACCGACGAGGAGCTGGTGAATTACTACCTCAAGCGCAAAATCAACGGCCTGCAGATCGAGCTGGACATCATCCCCGAGGTCGACCTCTACAAATGCGAGCCCTGGGATCTATCAGGTTACCCCTCATCTCCTTCTCCTTCGATTGAATAGAGTGTGTTGTGTTCTACAACCGTGGCGTTTGAGTTGATTGCAGAGAAGTCGTTTTTGCCGACGGCGGACCCGGAGTGGTACTTCTTCGGGCCGCGCGACCGGAAGTACCCGAACGGGTTCCGGACGAACCGGGCGACGCGGGCGGGGTACTGGAAGTCGACGGGGAAGGACCGGCGGGTGATGAGCCAGGCGCGGCCCGTCGGCATGAAGAAGACGCTCGTGTACTACCGGGGGCGAGCCCCGCAGGGCCGCCGCACCGACTGGGTCATGCATGAGTACCGCCTCGACGACCGCGACTCCGACGACCCCGCCACCGCCGCCATTCAGGTCCCCCACTCCCCAATTCCCTTCTCCTTTACGTCAATTAGAATCCATAAATCTGAAGGCGAACTTATGATTAAAAGTGAGCGAACCTCTGAAATGGGCGACATATTCGTTACTTGTTGTCGTGGTTTTATTCTGATGTTTGCTCATGAGTTCGTTTCACTTTGTACTCTTTTGTTAATAAAATGATCTGTATACTTGGCTCCCTACAGTAATCCAGTCTCTGTTCTTTATATGGTTATTGGAGATTCTTTACTGCTACAATGACCTTTTTCTCACTCTCTCCTAGTCACCTCCTTTGATCATTATTCCACGATTTGATCTGAAAACGTGGGATTCCATGTACTTCTGGTTCACAAAAGCACCATTCTTCGTCGCTTTCATGCTTCTTTGTCGGTCGTCACTTTATTCCAACACCCCCACCGTAAGATTAATGTATATTCACCATCCGTTCCTCGTCGTAACATGCATGCATGTGGGTCACATTATTTTCTGACTAATCCCAAGTCCAGGATTCGTACGCGTTGTGCCGGGTGTTCAAGAAGAACGGCATGGGGAGCGAGTTGGAGGAGCAGTCCGGGCAGTGCAGCAACAGCAGCGGGGCGGGGATGGAGAGATCGCCGCCGGGGCTGCACGGCGGTGCGGACCTCGACATCATGCTGTCGCCTGAGATTCCGTTGGGAGCGACGGCGGAGGAGGAGGACAGGGACAGCGAGTGGATGCAGTTCATCACCCCCGAGGCGTGGTGCTCCCATCCCAACAACGCGGCGTTCGTTGGAGGCGGCGGCGGGGGCGAAGAGGTCTCCCACGCGGCTTTCATGGACTGATCCGCCGGATCTCTGTCTGATTTTAAGTTGATATTTATCTTTTGATTTGACTTCTCTATAAATACGTACCGGGTGGTTTAATTGTACGTACTTAATACTTACCTCTCCATTGTTCTATGTTTGGGTGTCTTTCGGATTAATAAAAGAAACTCCATTACGACCCTTTCTGTTTTTTATGTTTTGGTGTGATATTAAATTCATTGAATGTAAAAAAAAAAAAAAAACCACGAAGGAAGTAAATTTTTTTTTTTTTTTAAATGTGAATCTAATTGTTTTTTATGGATTTCACGAATTTTTTAAATGGGATAGGGTTCGGAAAATTTTTAAAAACCGGACCCAAGATGACTCACTCCATTCACGCATCTACAATCCTAGGAAGATGTGTGAACGAGGTTCACACATCTATCTCTGCCGTCAAAGATGCGTGAACCCTGTTCAAGCATCCTTCCCGAAGTAGATGAAGGACGCGTGAACGAGATTCACGCATCTTTCCGCCGTGTTTTTATATACGGAGCTCCCTCATCAAATCTTTTTTTCTCCTATGAAATTTGTTGCAAAGCCCTACAAAATTTATTTCTCAACAAATATTCGATGTTTTTAAGAAGGTACAATTTATATTTAAAATTTTAATTGTTTAATTGTGTTTATTTATTTTATTTGTATGCTTTATTTATTTAAATTGTGATGTGTAGAAATTATTGTTTGTTTGTATGATTTATTTATTTAATTTGAATTGATGCATGTATGAATGTGTAAAATACTATCTTTTGTATGATTTAATTTTTGAATGAGTTAATATTTGTTGTTTGAATCCATATCGAATGTTTAGGAAATTTAAATATGGTATGTCAAAAATGTAATTTATATATAAGGAAATAAAATTGTTTTAGAAATATATATATATATATATATTTAATATAAATGGCAACTTTAACATGTTTTTATGTATACGAAATATATTATTTTTAAAGTAATATTAAATTAAATTATTATATTCTATAGACTAGCTATATCATTTATTAAAAATATATTAGTTATATTAAGTATTATATATAAATTTATTAATAAATATATAGAATTTTTTTTTCTGTTAATGGTATAAAAACAGTTTTCTATTGGGTCGTCCTCTGGGGTTCCTACCTGAAGGGTAGGTACAGATGACTTCCTCAGCACTCTCGTCCGTCCGTCTCCTCCGTGTACCGTCACACCGAGTGGTCCACCTCCGGGTACCATCCAAACTTGCTACTCTCTGCCTCAGTCAGTGATGCCCGTCATCTGCAACCAACACAACGAGGTGTGGGTATAACCCGTGCATGGGTGAGTATAACGATACTCTGTAGGGACCCCGAGACCCTCAAGGTCTCATAAAATCCAACAAGGATAAACCACAAAGTATGAAGTCAACAGATAATCATTACTTAGGTATATGCCCATACATATACCTAAGTTATCTAGTAATTCATCTCAATCATGAGGAAAACACAAAAGTCATTGACTCAGCTCAACCAAGATTTTATTCTAGGGGTAGTAACAATCTGAACCCTCGGCTGCTGGAGAAATCCTTCTCTATCAAGTATAGTGGGCCTGTCACGTCACACATAGGTGCTTCCCACTAACTTGGACTGTTGAGGTACTTCTCCTGTCGAGTACCGTGGGTCTGACGCGCTCACACAGATGCGCTCCCCACCGTGGGTCTGCTGCGCTCACATAGAGGCGCTCCCCCTGGTAGTCTACTGAGGTACTCCACCTGTCAAGTACCATGGGTTTGTCACGCTCACACAGAGGTGCTCCCCACCATGGCTCTGTCGCGCTCACATAGAGGCGCTCCCCACTGGGCTAGTCAAATCACTCCGAGTTGAATTGATCAGCAATCGTCAGGTCTCAGCCAGCTGCTAGGTTCCCGCACAAATGTCTGCTCGTCTCTGGAAAATCCACTCCACAAGCTACTGGTTGAAACTCCCATTGTCACGAAGTCCCACGTAGAAGTATCTCAAAGGTCCGCTACGTCGAAGAGGTCTCAACGCAACTGACAGCGCGTCAATCAGACACCTGGTCTGTGAGTTATTAGCCTTTTAGTCCTGGGGCCCCGGTTGGATTCGTGTACAATCCAACCTGATCGTAACTCAACTATACCTCGAACTCCAGTGGGATATTCTCAAAAGGACGGCTTCGCTCCAAGAAAGCCAGTGCCACTGACGGTTCATCAAATGGACGTTTGGTGCCAAAGTTATGGCCCAAGAAGGTAATGAGGTCAGTAGTGGGCCCGGGTCCGGTCCGACCCGATAGGACTGACTCGGCCCAACCCAGTTTGGGCCAACCTGGTCTGGGTTGACCCTGTCAAACTCGTTGGGTCTGACCCGGCCCGGATGTCGCCATGTAGGCGGCTCGGCCCGAAGGCCGGGGCTGGTTCGGCCAGCGCCGCGAGGGGCGCGACTTGGCCCGGGAGGTCGGGCGGGTCGGGAGACCAGCGGGCAGGCCGCGCGGAGCGCGGGCTGGCCGCGGGTGCATCAGGTAGGGCGCGACAGGGTCCAGGCAAGCCGCGGAGGCGCCGGTAGGGCACCGGGCGGGCCGCGAGGGCGCCGGGTAGGGCTCCGGGAGGCTACGGGCCGGCGGGTTGCGCGTCGGGAGGCCACGGGAAGACGGGCCGGGCGCCGCTCGGGCCGATGGGGGTCGACTGGAAGCTTCGGTGCGCCGCGGGGTGTCGCGATTTGCAGAGGCCACAGGTAGCGCAACCTTCGTCGTTGTCGCCTTCGTCGTCGTCGCCTCATCACCATGCCGTACAACGCCGCAAGAGAGAAGAATCGACGGAGGATGTCGGTCCATGTTAGGTTGGCCCACATCCTCCACGTTTAAAGTGATATCAACTGGTTCATCCAAAAAAAGAAAGATGAACGACAATTATTTACAACCACGCAATGATTTCTTTTCGAACGATGATGAGAAAAGAAAAAGGAATAAAGCACAAGGTAAACCCCTTACCTTTGATTCGTCGATCGATGTTTGTTGTTCGTTGGCGGTGTTGCGGAAAGAAGACGATGAAGTTCGTCATTCGCCGCGTTCGTCACGCACTCCCAATCCCGAGCTGCGTCGGCCGTGGAAGACACTCCATGTCTATAGGATCCGAGGGAGGAAGTTGAAGAAGGTTGTTGGCGTTCTTCATTTTCCGTTGGAAGATGAGGTTCCTCGTTCTTCGTTGGGAGCTTTTCTCCCTAGCTCTCCTCTTCCTCCGTTCCGCCAAAATGAACCATGCCAACAAAAATAATAGACCGGTTATCTATTATTCCGTTGGCATAGAATTCAAAAAGGGAGAATAAATAAAGTGGCTCCACCTAATTAATGCATGAGAGTTGTCATGGATTAATTAGAGGAGGTCAAGGGGGTTTCTACCCACTTAATTGGGGAGTTGAGGAATCAAGAGGCTCTCCCTCATTAATGTGGGAGAGTTGAGAGGTTTTATCCGCCTCCATTAATAGGGATCGAGTGGTCCCCACTCCTATTATTTAAAAAATAGGTTATGCGGTCTCGGGTGGTCCCCACGTCGTAACCTCTCGCGAGAGGTTATGTTCGGGTGGGTCCCACCACCATAACCTCTCATGGAAGGTTAGGGTGTGGCGGTCCCACCCTCAACTCCCAAGTGGAGGTTTTAACCAACAACCACTCGCGTGACAGCTTAAAAATAAAATAAAGCGTTGTACACTTTATTTTATTATTTTTTTTATAAGAAGCCAAAAACTAACTTTTATTCTCAACTATCTGCCGTCGAGGTGAAAGTCTTTTTAAGCGATTACCGACACTGTGAGTTCAACAGTGCCCTCAGATTTCAATTCTGAGCACCAGTTCAAAAGTTATAAAATCTCACTCGTACGTTTACTAAACGTGCCCAAACAAAACTTCAGAAATTGATTCTGGGCACACCGAGCCTCGGAATCAAGCACCGTAAATTTTCGCGGACTCGTAAAAATCTCATGTATTTAAGAAAAAAATTTCCACAGAATTTCTGGGTCTTTACATGATTGTTATGTAAGTTTAAATTATATTAGTTTGAAATAATATTATTAAATGTTATTATTAATATATATATATATATGTATGTATGTATATATATATATTTATACAGACAAATTGAAAAGTTAAATTTTTGGAAAATAGGTGTAGATATTTAATATATATTTAATCTAGTAATAGGTAAAGTCATATAATATATAGAACATAATAAGTATATCAAAAAACATGTTAGGAGTATTGGGTAATTACAGATCTTGAGATGACCGACCAATGTATAATGGAAATTGCATGTCTTTTTTTGTATGTGGTTATATAATTTGTAATAATTGTATTTTCATTTTCGCATTGATGACCTACGAGTCATCTCTCACTAAGTTTGTAAGGACATGCATGTCCTCTTAAAAAAGTTATGTATTTCATATCACGAGACCCCCTCACATGTGTAACGACCCGAAATTTTGAATAAATCTTATTTTCTAATTTTGTGTGTTATTTTATTTCTTATACTTAACAAAACTGTTTCATTTTATAACATGAGTATAATTAAAATGAGACCGTTGGGTTTTGACTGTTATATGACCATTGGTCAATATGACCACTGGAAACTAAACGTTTCGATTATTGTCTCTAAATACAAGTGATCTTGGTTAATTAATATAGAAAGAATATTTGATGGCCTCACCCAGTAGTCTTGGACTGATCAAAGCCCATCTAACAGAACTTGGGAAAAAGGTAGCACCACTGAGCTTTGCTCTGGACCAAACCCAAGCCGAACTTCATCGTGTGAAGTTAGAACGGAATCGCCTTCGCGAGAAGTTCAAACTAATAGAAATTAATACTCATGCGATGTTGGCCGAGCCTCCCTCAGATTCTCTCACTTTAGCACACCTTACACTTAGGTCCTATGCTGGTGTTATAAGGGGCTATGTAAGGAGACTGTAACTGCCTTGTGTAATCCTTTGTTTTAAATAAAAAATTTTATTTCTTCTTATGATGAAGTTTATGAATTTTCAAATGTCTGGATAAATATAGTATGCATATTTTTGGTGAATTTTAGAGAAAGGATATTTTAAAAAATGTTTATGTAAACCATAAATAATTAAAAATGTGTAATGATTTTCAAAAAATGGTCTTCTACAATTATGTTCAGTACGAAATTTAGAGTCTAATAAGATCAACTTAATTTTTGATGAATAGTAAATTATGAATGGTGATTTTATGCTTAGGATTAGTAATGTGACCAAATGGATTAGTAATCTCACTTAAAGAAAGTATTAATATAATCTAGGCACCTTGATTAAGTAATGTGATTCAATAAAATGGTTAAATAACGGTTTCATAAATTATTAGAAAAGTATTAGTTTTTTCAGGTGAATAGTGATTTTTTAATTAAAAATTAAATTAAAATTATTTAGAAAAATATTTTTATAAAATGGATTTCATTTTTGAACTCAGAGCATCGATATTATGTTAAGGTAATTTTTGGGGATTTTTCTGAAAAAAACGAATTTTTAGTGAATAGTGTATTTATTTAAAAATTAAATTAAAAATATTTAGAAAATTATTTTTATAAAATTGAGTTTATTTTTTAAATCAGAGCATTGATATTTGGTTAAGGTGAAATTTTGGGATTTTTCTGAGAAAGTTGAATTTTCGATGAATAGTGAAAATACAGTTTTTAAGTTACGAGTGTTTAATGACATCATTAAATGATGTATTAAGTATGTAATCAGTATGGTCGACTTATGAATAGTTAGATAAGGTACGAGGTGTCCCAAGTGGCCAATACAATGAGCAAATACCATGGGAAAGCCCATGGTTTTGCCAAAACCACCAATGAGGTGTCCCTTGGCCATTAATCCCTTGTCCGCTCACTTTCCCTATAAATACCAAGCTATCCTCTCATCCATTCGACTCCCAAATCTCCCCCAATGAAGCTCTGGTCTCATTACCTCCCAAGTATTCCTCCCAAGGTGCCCCCAAGCCCTCAAGTTCCCAACCTTTGAGTTTTAAGAGTTATGTTTTAAGGTAAAGGATCCTACCTCTCTCTTTCTTTTCAAGTAATCTCTTTTAGGTCATTTCTTTTAGGCTCTATGATCTTATGTTGGAGGATGATATTTTATATTACTCTTACTGACCTTTTCATGTTCATATGATGAGATATCCCTCTTTCTCTCATCAATTCATTTTAATAATGTTTAAGTGGCGCCGTTAGGCTGCCGAATTTTTAAGGGACTCATTCACCTTTCTCATTTTTTCAAAATTCTACTTTCATGTCAAGTCTTTCAAGTTACTTTTTATTATATTGGGGTATAACCTCTATATCTATCATACTGATCTTTTATTTTCATATTATGATAGACCCTATTTGATCTCGTCAATTCATTTTTGTTGATGTTTAGGTGACGCCGTTAGGCTACCGAATTTTTAAGGGATTCGTTCACCTTTCTCATTTTTCAAAGTTCTACTTTCACGTCAAGTCTTTCAAGTTCCTTTTTATTATGTTGTGGTATGATATCTATATCTATCATACTGATATTTTATGTTCATATGATGAGAGACCCTATTTTATCTCGTCAATTCATTTTTGTTGAAGTTTAGGTGACGCCGTTAGGCTGCAAAATTTTTAAGGGATTCGTTCACCTTTCTCATTTTTCAAAGTTCTAAATTCATGTCAAGTATTTCAAGTTACTTTTTATTATTTTGGGGTATGATCTCTATATCTATCATTCTGATCTTTTATGATCATATGATGAGAGACCCTTTTTGATCTCGTCAATTCATTTTTTTTGAATTTTATGTGACGCCATTAGGCTGCCGAATTTTCATAAGAGAAATCTTATTTTTATCTTCCTTTCATGTTCTTCATTTCATATGGCATCTCTTTCAAATTTTATTACCATGTTCTTAAATCCTTTATATTATTTTCCCCTACTGTTTTATGGATCATTTATGAGTGGGTGACCCATATCCCCGCTCTTTTCAATGTTTTCTAAAACCCCGAAACATAGCTGTTATGATGCAAAATTTCCGTCTCAAAATGTCTCTATCTTATCCTCAAATTAATTTATTTTATTAAGTGAATACTCAATTCTCTTTCTTCTAAAAGGGTATTCAAATATATACCAAAATTTTTTATTTTAAATTCTGCGATTTTCATACATGAGACCCACTTTCCCTTTCTGTGGGTTTAAAGTGACATAAAGATCATGTCTTTAAAGTAGTTTTTAAAATGTTATGATTATGAAATGAAACCCATTTCTTTTATGCTATATGGGTTGTTCATGAAATTATTGATGATGATATATGTGTATCACATGATAATAAAGGAAAATTAAGGGTGCGCTCTGATATCCCTCCAATGCATTGGGTAAAGACTTAATCTCTAGAGATGACCATTTTTATCGACGCCTTGGTGAATAACCTTGGTAATTTTTAATGACACCTTGGGGATGGACCTTGGTGAAACGGAAATGATTGTAAATATTAAATGTTGTATCCACATATTCAAGTTATGAAATACGTTATTTTTATTATTATATGCCTCATGATTTCTTTCTCATGCCTTAAAGTTCTTTTTCATGACATTGTTGATGTATCTCAAGTTCACATGTTAAATGTTTCCCCTTGTTTCCCTTACTGGGCCTTCTGCTCACCCTTTCTTTTGATGTATGTCCCCAGGTTATGAGATGCAGTAATGAACCTAGGATGAACATAAGGATAATCCTTTAAAGTGTTTAAGAATAATGTTTTATGTTTTCATGTTTTAAGTTCCTGGTTTCCAAGACACTAAACCTTAAAGATCCTCGGTTTTGTAAAATGTAATGAAAGTTTATGTGATAAAAATGCGGGATGCTATAGTTGGTATCAAAGGATGGTTTAGTTATTTGTGGAAATTAGGATATGAAAACTTCAGGAATAACCCTATAGAAAAGTTTAAATATAGGAGATCTTCCTGGTATTTTGGTGAGTATTGAGTAAGGGGTTGCCAAGAAAATACATCCTTGTCTGGATACGAGTAGGTAGAGGTGGCTCTGGAACAAATGTACATAGGGGTAAAACCCAAAAACACTACTTTGATATAGACTGAAACGGGAACTGGTACACGACAACGGGCCTTGCTGCACTCTTGGTTACGATACTCCCGGGGGATATGCTTTGGTAAATTCATAAGCTTAGTATGAACCATTATTAAAGGAACAAAGATAAAATTAAATAAAGATTCACATAAGAATATATGATCATGGATAACCTAGATTGGGACCTAGGGGATCACAAGTTAGGGTATACTTTTCTTCTACAAGTTTATCCTTCTATGCTTTAAGTTTCCTTTTCATGATTATTTGCTAAGTATTTAAGCCCCTTAATTATACATTCTTTTCTTAGTTAATGGCGGGAAATGTAAGAGCATGTCCCAACAACCAATGTGATAGGAAATGTGACGATTGCCCTATTAATGTGACAGAGTTGATGAAAGATAAAGTTGAACATATTGTGATTATGCCAAACCAGCTATCAAAAATCACAATTAATAATTGGTACCTAGTTGAATGCCCAAATTCATCAAGGAAGAAGAAGACAAAGTCTCAAGGATGTTCATCTGATAAAGTTGATAAGGGAAAGAAGACCCAATTTCTTTTTTGCAAAAAGTGTGGGAAGAGGCACCAAGGAGAATGTCACAAAGGAACCGGGAGATGTTTTAAGTGTGGGAAGATAGGGCATAAAGTAGCCAATTTCTTTAAAAAAATGGATAATGTGATGAATGGAGATAAGGTTTGATCTAATGTACCTTATACATTTTGATGTCGTAAATGTGGAGAAGTTAGACATTATCCAAGGCATTGCTCTATTGGAATGGATGAGAAGCATGATGAGAATCCAAAATCTTCGAGGAAAAGGGAACAATGCAAGTACCATGCTGAGATGGATCATGATGATTGAAGTACATGTAACTTCTTCGCAATAATTGTCTAAGTCATGTTATATTTTAGTTTGTGCTCTATGAGCATATCTGTTATGTTTTCTAAGATCATCGTGTCACTACCTAAGATGATTTATATCATTAAGGAAAACATATATTTTTATGTACCACATGTTGATGTAGTGGAGCTGTTCTTCTTAAAAAAATGGTGATTAGGGGATTAAAAGATGATTATTTTGGAAGACGTTCACTATTTTGGGAACCCTATTTGATCGAGGTAAATAGATTACTACGGTATTTTCTTTGAGGAGTAAAGGTTGACTTATATTTTGAAGAATCGATGAATTTAATGCGGAATTATAGTAATTTAGGTTACATATGGAAATGATTAACCTATCTTGGGGAAAATGTGATTAGGTTAGTTACTTTTGTTATAAGATGATAAGAGTGGTTGATGTTGTTTGAAGATGAACGATAAAGTCTATCTTGGAATACTATGTTATGAGATCGTTCTTATAATTGGGTTTCAATCTTAGTTTGGTTTATTTTGATGAATTTTAAGGAAAATTATTTATGGAATGGTCTATGATGAACTTTGGGTAGTACTATGTAACTTTGAAGATTTAAAAGTAGTTTCCCTTCTTATGGGATTCTTTATTTTTGAAGGGTTGTTTTATCTTACCCTTTCTGTTTTTGGGATAATGTTTAAAGATAGAAGAAATTGATAGTTAATCTTTTGTGGATTACATGAATCTCAAGAAGATGATTCTTTTGTTTTGATGAGACCAAATGTTTTTGAATTCTCATCGTTTGGAGAAAAGATTAGTTTTGGTAGAAACTTATTAAAGGATGAAAATATACTTTAAAGTAGGTATATTTCCTTATGTTTTTTTTCTATGTAGTAAATGAATTGCTTAAAATTATGAAAAGGAATGTAAAACAAAAATGTTGTTGGTTTACGTTTCCTACTAGGTAATCAAAGACCGTTTACACACATCATAAGTTTGTGATTTTCTGGTGGTTAACTTTCTCCTAATCATGTTTTCTATCTCTCTCCCTCAGAACTTGACCCTTTGTTTTCTCCTCCATGTCCGTGTTTTCCTACATGGAATCCTAGTGTGGGTTAACTCGGGTGACCTTTTTACTTCTCTTTCTTTCTTTTAAAGTAATAATTTTACTGACTCCTTTTCCAATGTGGGACTTTCAATGAAATTTCAAAACCCAATTTTAAAAATTGCGAGGATGAAATTTCTTAAGGGGGGAAGATTGTAACGACCCAAAATTTTGAATAAATCTTGTTTCCTAATTTTGTGTGTTATTTTATTTCTTATACTCAACAAAACTGTTTCATTTTATAACTTGATTATAATTAAAATGAGATCATTGGGTTTTGACTGTTATATGGCCATTGGTCAATATGACCACTAGAAACTAAACGTTTCGATTATTGTCTCTAAATACAAGTGATTTTGGTTAATTAATATAGAAAGAAGATTCGATGGCCTCACCCAGTAGTCTTAGACCGATTGAAGTCCATCTAACAGAACTTGGGAAGGAGGTAGCACCACTGAGCTTTGCTCTGGACCAAACCCAAGCTGAACTTCATCGTGTGAAGCTAGAATGGAATCGCCTTTGCGAGAAGTTCAAACTGATAGAAATTACTACTTGTGCGATGTTGGCCGAGCCTCCCTCATATTCTCTCACCTTAGCACAGCTTACAATTAGGTCCTATGCTGGTGTGATAAGGGGCTATGTAAGGAGACTGTAACTGCCTTGTGTAATCCTTTGTTTTAAATAAAATTTTTTATTTCTTCTTATGATGAAGTTTATGAATTTTCAAATGTCCGGATAAATATAGTATGCATATTTTTGGTGAATTTTAGAGAAAGGATATTTTAAAAAATGTTTATGTAAACCTTAAATAATTAAAAATGTGTAATGATTTTCAAAAAATGGTCTTCTACAATTATATTCAGTACAAAATTTAGAGTCTAATAAGATCAACTTAATTTTTAATGAATAGTAAATTATGAATGGTGATTTTATGCTTAGGATTAGTAATGTGACCAAATGGATTAGTAATCTCAGTTAAAGAAAGTATTAATATAATCTAGGCACCTTGATTAAGTAATGTGATTCAATAAAATGGTTAAATAACGGTTTCATAAATTATTAGTCAAGTATTAGTTTTTTCAGGTGAATAGTGTTTTTTTAATTAAAAATTAAATTAAAATTATTTAGAAAATTATTTTTATAAAATGGATTTCATTTTTGAACTCAGAGCATCGATATTATGTTAAGATAATTTTTGGGGATTTTTCTGAAAAAAATGAATTTTCAGTGAATAGTGTATTTATTTAAAAATTAAATTAAAAATATTTAAAAAATTATTTTTATAAAATGAAGTTTATTTTTGAAATCAGAGCATTGATATTTGGTAAAGGTGAAATTTTTGGATTTTTCTGAGAAAGTTGAATTTTCGATGAATAGTGAAAATACAGTTTTTAAGTTATGGGTGTTCAATGACATCATTAAATGATGTATTAAGTATGTAATAAATATGGTCTACTTATGAATAGTAAGATAAGGTATGAGGTTTCCCAAGTGGCCAATACCATGGGCAAGCCCATGGTTTTGCCAAAACCACCAATGAGGTGTCCCTTGGCCATTAATGCCTTGTCCCCTCACTTTCCCTATAAATACCAAGCCATCCTCTCATCCATTCGACTCCCAAATCTCCCCCAACGAAGCTCTGGTCTCATTACCTCCCAAAGAGTCCTTCCAAGGTGCCCCAAGCCCTCAAGTTCCCAACCTTTGAGTTTTAAGGGTTATGTTTTAAGATAAGGGATCCTACCTCTCTCTTTCTTTTCAAGTAATCTCTTTTATGTCATTTCTTTTATGCTCTATGCTCTTATGTTGGAGGATGTTATTTTATATTCCTCTTACTTCAATTTTCATGTTCATATGATGAGAGACCCCCTCTTACTCTCATCAATTCATTTTAATAATGTTTAAGTGGCGCCGTTAGGCTGCTGAAATTTTAAGGGATTCGTTCACCTTTCTCATTTTTTCAAAGTTCTTCTTTCATGTCAAGTATTTCAAGTTACTTTTTATTATGTTGGGGTATAACCTATATATCTATCATACTGATCTTTTATTTTCATATTATGAGAGACCCTATTTGATCTCATCAATTAATTTTTGTTGATGTTTAGGTGACGCCGTTAGGCTATCGAATTTTTAAGGGATTCTTTCACCTTTCTCATTTTTCAAAGTTCTACTTTCACGTAAAGTCTTTCAATCTCCTTTTTATTATGTTGTGGTATGATCTCTATATCTATCATACTGATATTTTATGTTCATATGATGAGAGACCCTATTTTATCTCGTCAATTCATTTTTGTTGAAGTTTAGATGACGCCGTTAGGCTGCAGAATTTTTAAGGGATTCGTTCACCTTTCTCATTTTTCAAAGTTATAAATTCATGTCAAGTATTTCAAGTTCCTTTTTATTATTTTAGGGTATGATATTTATATATATTATACTGATATTTTATTATCATATGATTAGAGACCCTTTTTGATCTCGTCAATTCATTTTTTTTGAAGTTTAAGTGACGCCGTTAGGCTGCCGAATTTTCATAAGAGAAATCTTATTTTTGTCTTCCTTTCATGTTCTTCATTTCATATGGTATATCTTTCAAATTTTATTACCATATTCTTAAATCCTTTATATTATTTTCCCCTACTGTTTTATGGATCATTTATGAGTGGGTGATCCATGTCCCCTCTCTTTTCAATGTTTTCTAAAACCCCGAAACATAGCTGTTATGCTGCAGAATTTCCGTCTCAAAATGTCTCTATCTTATCCTCAAATTAATTTATTTTATTAAGTGAATACTCAATCCTATTTCTTCTAAAGGGGTATTCACATATATATCAAAATGTTCTATTTT
Organism: Viscum album; assembly: GCA_963277665.1. Classification (NCBI taxonomy): domain Eukaryota; kingdom Viridiplantae; phylum Streptophyta; class Magnoliopsida; order Santalales; family Viscaceae; genus Viscum; species Viscum album. Next base: position 310,126,285 of record OY728166.1, read on the forward strand.
AAATTCTGGTATTTTCATACATGAGACCCACTTTCCCTTTCTGTGGGTTTAAAGTGACATAAAGATCATGTCTTTAAAGTAGTTTTTAAAATGTCATGATTATGAAATGAAACCCATTTCTTTTATGCTATATGGGTTGTTCATGAAATTATTTATGATGATATATGTGGATCACATGATAATAAAGGAAAATTAAGGGTGCGCTCTGATAGCGCTCTAATGCATTGGGTAAAGACTTAATCTTTAGAGATGACCATTTTTATCGACGCCTTGGTGAATAACCTTGGTAATTTTTAATGAAACCTTGGGGATGGACCTTGGTGAAAAGGAAATGATTGTCAATATTAAATGTTGTATCCACATATTCAAGTTATGAAATATGTTATTTTTATTATTACATGCCTCATGATTTATTTCTCATGCCTTAAAGATCTTTTTCATGACATTGTTGATGTATCTCAAGTTCACATGTTAAATGTTTCCCCTTGTTTCCCTTACTGGGCCTTCTGCTCACCCTTTCTTTTGATGTATGTCCCCAGGTTATGAGATGCTGTAATGAACCTAGGATGAACATAACTATAATCCTTTAAAGTGTTTAAGAATAATGTTTTATGTTTTCATGTTTTAAGTTCCTGGTTTCCAAGACACTAAACCTTAAAGATCCTCAGTTTTGTAAAATGTAATGAAAGTTTATGTGATAAAAATGCAGGATGCTATAGTTGGTATCAAAGGATGGTTTAGTTATTTGTGGAAATTAGGATATGAAAACTTTAGGAATAACCCTATAGAAAAGTTTAAATATAGGAGATTTTACTGGTATTTTGTTGAGTATTGAGTAAGGGGTTGCCAAGAAAATACATCCTTGTCTGGATAGGAGTAGGTAGAGGTGGCTCTGGAACAAATGTACATAGAGGTAAAACCCAAAAACCCCGCTTTGATATAGACTCAAACGGGAACTGGTACACGACAATGGGCCTTGCTGCACTCTTGGTTACGATACTCCCGGGGGATATGCTTTGGTAAATTCATAAGATTAGTATGAACCATTATTAAAGGAACAAAGATAAAATAAAATAAATATTCACATAAGAATATATGATCATGGATAACCTAGATTGGGACATAGGGGATCACAAGTTCGGGTATACTTTTCTTCTACAAGTTTATCCTTCTATGCTTTAAGTTTCCTTTTCATGATTATTTTCTAAGTATTTAAGCCCCTTAATTATACATTCTTTTCTTAGTTAATGGCGGGAAATGGAAGAGCATGTACCAACAACCAATGTGATAGGAAATGTGATGATTGCCCTATTAATGTGACAGAGGTGATGAAAGATAAAGTTGAACATATTGCGATTATGCCAAACCAGCTATCAAAAATCACAATTAATAATTGGTACCTAGTTGAATGCCCAAATTCATCAAGGAAGAAGAAGACAAAGTCTCAAGGATGTTCATTTTATAAAGTTGATAAGGGAAAGAAGACCCAATTTCTTTTTTTGCAAAAAGTGTGGGAAGAGGAACCAAGGAGAATGTCACAAAGGAACCGAGAGATGTTTTAAGTGTGGGAAGATAGGGCATAAAGTAGCCAATTTCTTTAAAAAAATGGATAATGTGATGAATGGAGATAAGGTTTGGTCTAATGTACCTTATACATTTTGATGTCGTAAATGTGGAGAAGTTAGAAATTATCCAAGGCATTGCTCTATTGGAATGGATGAGAAGCATGATGAGAATCAAAAATCTTCGAGGAAAAGGGAACAATGCAAGTCCCATGCTAAGATGGATCATGATGATTGAAGTACATGTAACTTCTTCTCAATAATTGTCTAAGTCATGTTGTATTTTAGTTCGTGCTCTATGAGCATATCTTTTATGTTTTCTAAGATCATCATGTCACTACCTAAGATGATTTATATAATTAAGGAAAAAAATATTGTTATGTACCACATGTTGATGTAGTGGAGCTGTTCTTCTTAAAAAATGGTTGATTAGGGGATTAAAAGATGATTATTATTTTGGAAGACGTTCACTATTTTGGGAACCCTATTTGATCGAGGTAAATAGATTACTACAGTATTTTCTTTGAGGAGTAAAGGTTGACTTATATTTTGAAGAATCAATGAATTTAAGGCGGAATTATAGTAATTTAGGTTACATATGGAAATGATTAACCTATCTTGGGGAAAATGTGATTAGGTTAGTTACTTTTGTTATAAGATGATAAGAGTGGTTGATGTTGTTTGAAGATGAACGATAAAGTCTATCTTGGAAGAATATGTTATGAGATCGTTCTTATAATTGGGTTTCAATCTTAGTTTGGTTTATTTTGATGAATTTTAAGGAAAATTATTTATGGAATGGTCTATGATGAACTTTGTGTAGTACCATGTAACTTTGAAGATTTAAAAGTAGTTTCCCTTCCTATGGGATTCTTTCTTTTTGAAGAGTTGTTTTATCTTACCCTTTCTGTTTTTGGGATAATGTTTAAAGATAGAAGAAATTGATAGTTAATCTTTTGTGGATTACCTGACTCTCAAGAAGATGATTCTTATGTTTTGATGAGACCAAGTGTTTTCGAATGCTCATCATTTGGAGAAAATATTAGTTTTGGTAGAAACTTATTAAAGGATGAAAATATACTTGAAAGTAGGTATATTTCCTTGTGTTTTTGTTCTATGTAGTAAATGAATTACTTAAAATTATGAAAAGGAATGTAAAACAAAAATGTTGTCGGTTTACGTTTCCTTCTAGGTAATCAAATACCGTTTACACACATCATAAGTTTGTGATTTTCTGGTGGTTAACTTTATCCTAATCATGTTTTCTATCACTCTCCCTCAGAACTTGACCCTTTGTTTTCTCCTCCATGTCTGTGTTTTCCTACATGGAATCCTAGTGTGGGTTAACTCGGGTGACCTTTTTACTTCTCTTTCTTTCTTTTAAAGTAATAGTTTTACTGACTCCATTTCTGATGTGGGACTTTCAATGAAATTTCAAAACCCAATTTTAAAAATTGCGAGGATGAAATTTCTTAAGGGGGGAAGATTGTAACGACCCAAAATTTTGAATAAATCTTGTTTCCTAATTTTGTGTGTTATTTTATTTCTTATACTCAACAAAACTGTTTCATTTTATAACATGATTATAATTAAAATGAGACCATTGGGTTTTGACTGTTATATGACCATTGGTCAATATGACCACTAGAAACTAAACGTTTCGATTATTGTCTCTAAATACAAGTGATTTTGGTTAATTAATATAGAAAGAAGATTCGATGGCCTCACCCAGTAGTCTTGGACCGATCGAAGTCTATCTAACAGAACTTGGGAAGGAGGTAGCACCATTGGGCTTTGATCTGGACCAAACCCAAGGCGAACTTCATCGTGTGAAGCTAGAACGGAATCGCCTTCGCGAGAAGTTCAAACTGATAGAAATTACTACTCGTGCGATGTTGGCCGAGCCTCCCTCAGATTCTCTCACTTTAGCACACCTTACACTTAGGTCCTATGCTGATGTGATAAGGGGCTATGTAAGGAGACCGTAACTGCCTTGTGTAATCCTTTGTTTTAAATAAAAAATTTTATTTCTTCTTATGATGAAGTTTATGAATTTTCAAATGTCCGGATAAATATAGTATGCATATTTTTGGTGAATTTTAGAGAAAGGATATTTTAAAAAATGTTTATGTAAACCTTAAATAATTAAAAATGTGTAATGATTTTCAAAAAATGGTCTTCTACAACTATGTTCAGTACGAAATTTAGAGTCTAATAAGATCAACTTAATTTTTGATGAATAGTAAATTATGAATGGTGATTTTATGCTTAGGATTAGTAATGTGACCAAATGGATTAGTAATCTCAGTTAAAGAAAGTATTAATATAATCTAGGCACCTTCATTAAGTAATGTGATTCAATAAAATGGTTAAATAACGGTTTCATAAATTATTAGTCAAGTATTAGTTTTTTCGGGTGAATAGTGTTTTTTTAATTAAAAATTAAATTAAAATTATTTAGAAAATTATTTTTATAAAATGGATTTCATTTTTGAACTCAGAGCATCGATATTATGTTAAGTTAATTTTTGGGGATTTTTCTGAAAAAAATGAATTTTCAGTGAATAGTGTATTTATTTAAAAATTAAATTAAAAATATTTAAAAAATTATTTTTATAAAATGAAGTTTATTTTTGAAATCAGAGCATTGATATTTGGTAAAGGTGAAATTTTGGGATTTTTCTGAGAAAGTTGAATTTTCGATGAATAGTGAAAATACAGTTTTTAAGTTACGGGTGTTTAAAGACATCATTAAATGATGTATTAAGTATGTAATCAATATGGTCGACTTATGAATAGTAAGATAAGGTATGAGGTTTCCCAATTGTCCAATACCATGGGCAAATACCATGGGCAAGCCCATGGTTTTGCCAAAACCTCCAATGAGGTGTCCCTTGGCCTTTAATGCCTTGTCCCCTCACTTTCCCTATAAATACCAAGCCATCATATCATCCATTCGACTCCCAAATCTCCCCCAAGAAGCTCTGGTCTCATTACCTACCAAAGGGTCCTTCCAAGGTGCCCCCAAGCCCTCAAGTTCCCAACCTTTGAGTTTTAAGAGTTATGTTTTAAGATAAGGGATCCTACCTCTCTCTTTCTTTTCAAGTAATCTCTTTTATGTCATTTCTTTTATGATCTATGCTCTTATGTTGGAGGATGTTATTTTATATTCCTCTTACTTCACTTTTCATGTTCATATGATGAGATACCCCCTCCTTCTCTCATAAATTCATTTTAAGAATGTTTTAGTGGCGCCGTTAGGCTGCCGAATTTTTAAGGGATTCGTTCACCTTTCTCATTTTTTCAAAGTTCCACTTTCATGTCAAGTATTTCAAGTTACTTTTTATTATGTTGGGGTATAACCTCTATATCTATCATACTGATCTTTTATTTTCATATTATTAGTGACCCTATTTGATCTCGTCAATTCATTTTTGTTGATGTTTAGGTGACGCCGTTAGGCTACCGAATTTTTAAGGGATTCGTTCACCTTTCTCATTTTTCAAAGTTCTACTTTCACGTCAAGTATTTCAAGTTCCTTTTTATTATGTTGTGGTATGATCTATATATCTATAATACTGATATTTTATGTTCATATGATGAGATACCCTATTTTATTTCATCAATTCATTTTTGTTGAAGTTTAGGTGATGCCGTTAGGCTGCCTCATTTTTAAGGGATTCGTTCACCTTTCTCATTTTTCAAAGTTCTAAATTCATGTCAAGTATTTCAAGTTCCTTTTTATTATGTTGGGGGTATGATATCTATATCTATCATACTGATCTTTTATGATCATATGATGAGAGACCCTATTTGATCTCGCCAATTCATTTTTTTGAAGTTTAAGTGACGCCGTTAGGCTGCCGAATTTTCATAAGAGAAATCTTATTTTTGTCTTCCTTTCATGTTCTTCATTTCATATGGTATATCTTTCAAATTTTATTACCATGTTCTTAAATCCTTTATATTATTTCCCCCTACTGTTTTATGGATCATTTATGAGTGGGTGACCCATGTCCCCTCTCTTTTCAATGTTTTCTAAAACCCCGAAACATAGCTGTTATGCTATAGAATTTCCGTCTCAAAATGTCTCTCTCTTATCCTCAAATTAATTTATTTTATTAATTGAATACTCAATTCTCTTTCTTCTAAATAGGTATTCACATATATACCAAAATGTTCTATTTTAAATTCTGGTATTTTCATACATGAGACCCACTTTCCCTTTCCATGGGTTTAAAGTGACATAAAGATCATGTCTTTAAAGTAGTTTTTAAAACGTTATGATTATGAAATGAAACCCATTTCTTTTATGATATATGGGTTGATCATGAAATGATTGATGATGATATATGTGGATCACATGATAATAAAGGCAAATTAAGGGTGCGCTCTGATAGCGCTCTAATGCATTGGGTAAAGACTTAATCTCTAGAGATGACCATTTTTAACGACGCCTTGGTGAATAACCTTGGTAATTTTTAATGACACCTTGGGGATGGACCTTGGTGAAATGGAAATGATTGTCAATATTAAATGTTGTAGCCACTTATTCAAGTTATGAAATACGTTATTTTTATTATTATATTCCTCATGATTTCTTTCTCATGCCTTTAAGTTCTTTTTCATGACACTGTTGATGTATCTGAAGTTCACATGTTAAATGTTTCACTACCACAAAACTGGGCAAAGCCAGCGCCACCCCTTTATCAGCGCTAACAAAAAAGCGCTGATAAAGGGGGGGGGGGGCTTTATCAGCGCTCAAAAAAGCGCTAATAAAAGTACCCCTTTATCAGCGTTTTTTTGTAGCACTGATAAAGACCCCCCTTTATCAGCGCTTTTTTTAGCGCTGATAAAGGGACCCCCTTTATCAGCGCTTGTTTAGTAATGCTGATAAAAGGGGGGCCTTTATCAGCGCTTTTTTAAAAGCGCTGATAAATGGTCGATTTCAAAAAAAAAAATATATATATTAATATATAAATATAGTTATATAGTTATATTGATATAAATATAATATATAATTTTTAAATATATTTTATGTAAGTATAAATGTACATTTACACTTAATATACTTAATATATAAGATATTTAGTGAAAATGGATTCTTAAAAAATTAAAAAAATATTTTTAATTAATAATTTGATAATTATTATGGAGTAATAGTAATTTAATAACAATTTGAAGAATAAAAAATAAAACAAATTAAAAAAAGATCCAAAATATGTTGAAAACGCAACTCAAACTTCAAACGGCCATAACTTTTGATCCGGGTGTCCGTTTGAGCTCTACCACATATCAAATTGAAGCCTGCGACGTGATCTACGTTGCTATGACCAGGTGAATCCTTGGTTAAGCGTTTTTCGAGGCCAAAAGTGGCCCAGAAGGCCTCCAAAATTGAGTTTTTTGTCGGGGTACCCAGATTTTTTAACATTTTGTGGATTTTCAACCTCGTTTAAGGGGGTATTATTGGCTTTTTTTGGTGGGGACTGAATTTATTCCAAGTTATTACATTCATATTGATATTATGTATTTTAAATTTCATCCTTTTTTATAATGCACTGCTATTTATAATCAAATATATAACTATATGTACAATTTTTTTTATATATTCATACCTAAAAATTAAAATTTTTAAATAAATAACTAAACATATTTACATATAAAATATATTAGCTTTATCTAAATAATAAATAATATCCATTTTATTTAAAATACCAATATATTAATATTTATATAACTACTATATATTAATATAACTATACATATATTAATATAACTATACATATATTAATATAACTATATGTATATATTAATATAACTATATAACTATATATATTAATATAACTATATATATTAATATAAATATATATTACTATACGAATAAATATAACTAAATATATATATAAATAAATAGATATATCATGAATAAGAGAACAAATCAATATAGGGTAGTGACAAAGGCTTTAGGTGCGCATGGGGGAGGTCTCGAGATCAAATCTGGGTGGTGGCACGGGTGCGCGTGCAATGTTGATTTAAAGGGCTAGCGCTGATAAAAGGGTGTAGGCGGTGCGGGAGGCCGCTGGAGGTGCAGGAAAGCGCTGATAAAGGGGGGGCTCAAGCGCTGTAAAAATCCCCCCGAGATTGGGGGTATTTTTTTTATTTTTTTTTATTTTTTTAATTTTTATCAGCGCTAAAAAAAGCGTTGATAAAAGGGGTCTTTTATCAGCGTTAAAAAAAAGCACTGATAAAAGACCCTTTTATCAGCGCTTTTTTTAGCACTGATAAAAGGGGTCTTTATCATCTCCTTTTGGAGCGCTGATAAAGGGGACCCCCCCTTTATCTTCGCTAACTTTATCAGCGCTTTTCTAGCGCTCATAAAGGCCATTTTTAGCGCTGATAAAAGCCATATTTGTAGTATTGTTTCCCCTTGTTTCCCTTACTGGGCCTTCTGCTCACCCTTTCTTTTGATGTATGTCCCTAGGTTATGATATGCAGTAATTAACCTAGGATGAACATAAGGATAATCATTTCAAGTGTTTAAGAATAATGTTTTATGTTTTCATGTTTTAAGTTCCTGGTTTCCAAGACACTAAACCTTAAAGATCCTCAGTTTTGTAAAATGTAATGAAAGTTTATGTGATAAAAATGCGGGATTCTATAGTTGGTATAAAAGGATGGTTTAGTTATTTTTGGAAATTAGGATATGAAAAATTTAGGAATAACCCTATAGAAAAGTTTAAATATAGGAAATCTTCCTGGTATTTTGGTGAGTATTGAGTAAGGGGATGCCAAGCAAATACATCCTTGTCTGGATACGAGTAGGTAGAGGTGGCTCTGGAACAGATGTACATAGGGGTAAAACCCAAAAACACCGCTTTGAGCTAGACTCAAACGGGAACTGGTACACGACAACGGGCCTTTCTACACTCTTGGTTACGACACTCCCGGGGGATATGCTTTGGTAAATTCCTAAGCTTAGTATGAACCATTATTAAAGGAAAAAAGATAAAATAAAATAAAGATTCACATAAGAATATATGATCATGGATAACCTAGATTGGGACCTAGGGGATCACATGTTATGGTATACTTTTCTTTTACAAGTTTATCCTTCTATGCTTTAAGTTTCCTTTTCATGATTATTGGCTAAGTATTTAAGCCCCTTAATTATACGTTCTTTTCTTAGTTAATGGCAGGAAATGGAAGAGCATGTCCCAAAAACAAATGTGATAGGAAATGTGATGATTTCCCTATTAATGTGACAGAGATGATGAAAGATAAAGTTGAACATATTGTGATTACGCCAAACCAGCTATCAAAAATCACAATTAATAATTGGTACCTAGTTGAATTCCCAAATTCATTAAGGAAGAAGAAGAGAAAGTCTCAAGTATGTTCATCTGATAAAGTTGATAAGGGAAAGAAGACCAAATTTCTTTTTTGCAAAAAGTGTGGGAATTGGCACCAAGGAGAATGTCACAAAGGAACCGGGAGATGTTTTAAGTGTGGGAAGATAGGGTATAAAGTAGCCAATTGCTTTAAAAAAATGGATAATGTGATGAATGGAGATAAGGTTCAATCTAATGTACCTTATACATTTTGATGTTGTAAATGTGGAGAAGTTAGACATTATCCAAGGCATTGATCTATTGGAATGGATGTGAAGCATAATGAGAATAAAAAATCTTTGAGGATAAGGGAACAATGCAAGTCCTATGCTAAGATGGATCATGATGATTGAAGTACATGTAACTTCTTCGCAATAATTGTCTAAGTCATGTTGTATTTTAGTTCGTGATCTATGAGCATATCTTTTATGTTTTCTAAGATCATCGTGTCACTACCTAAGATGATTTATATCATTAAGGAACACATCTATTGTTATGTACCACATGTTGATGTAGTGGAGCTATTCTTATTAAAAGAAGGGTGATTAGGGGATTAAAAGATGATTATTATTTTTGAAGACGTTTACTATTTTGGGAACCCTATTTGATTGAGGTAAATAGATTAATATGGTATTTTCTTTGAGGAGTAAAGGTTGACTTATATTTTGAAGAATCGATGAATTTAAGTCGGAATTATAGTAATTTAGGTTACATATGGAAATGATTAACCTATCTTGGGGAAAATGAGATTAGGTTAGTTACTTTTGTTATAAGATGATAAGAGTAGTTGATGTTGTTTGAAGATGAATGATAAAGTCTATCTTGGAAGACTATGTTATGAGATCGTTCTTATAATTGGGTTTCAATCTTAGTTTGGTTTATTTTGATGAATTTTAAGGACAATTATTTATGGAATGGTCTATGATGAACTTTGGGTAGTACCATGTAACTTTGAAGATTTAAAAGTAGTTTCCCTTCCTATGGGATTCTTTCTTTTTGAAGAGTTGTTTTATCTTACCCTTTCTGTTTTTGGGATAATGTTTATAGATAGAAGAAATTGATAGTTAATATTTTGTGGATTACGTGACTCTCAAGAAGATGATTCTTGTGTTTTGATGAGACCAAGTGTTTTTGAATGCTCATCGTTTGGAGAAAAGATTAGTTTTGGTAGAAACTTATTAAAGGATGAAAATATACTTGAAAGTAGGTATATTTACTTATGTTTTTGTTCTATGTAGTAAATGAATTCCTTAAAATTATGAAAATTAATGTAAAACAAAAATGTTGTTGGTGTACGTTTCCTACTAGGTAACCAAAGACCATTTACACACATCATAAGTTTGTGATTTCCTCATGGTTAACTTTCTCCTAATCATATTTTCTATCACTCTCCCTCAGAACTTGACCCTTTGTTTTCTCCTCCATGTCCGTGTTTTCCTACATGGAATCCTAGTGTGGGTTAACTCGGGTGACCTTTTTACTTCCCTTTCTTTCTTTTAAAGTAATAGTTTTACTGACTCTTTTTCCGATGTGGGACTTTCAATGAAATTTCAAAACCCAATTTTAAAAATTGCGAGGATGAAATTTCTTAAGGGGGGGAGATTGTAACGACCCAAAATTTTGAATAAATCTTGTTTCCTAATTTTGTGTGTTATTTTATCTCTTATACTCTAAAAAACTGTTTCATTTTATAACATGATTATAATTAAAATGAGACCGTTGGGTTTTGACTGTTATATGACCATTGGTCAATATGACCACTAGAAACTAAATGTTTTGATTACTGTCTCTAAATACAAGTGATCTTGGTTAATTAATATAGAAAGAAGATTTGATGGCCTCACCCAGTAGTCTTGGACCGATCAAAGCCCATCTAACAGAACTTGGGAAGGAGGTAGAACCACTGGGCTTTGCTCTGGACCAAACCCAAGCCGAACTTCATCGTGTGAAGCTAGAACGGAATCGCCTTCGTGAGAAGTTCAAACTGATATAAATTACTACTCGTGCGATGTTGGCTGAGCCTCCCTTGGATTCTCTCACCTTAGCACACCTTACACTTAGGTCCTATGCTGGTGTGATAAGGGGCTATGTAAGGAGACCGTAACTGCCTTGTGTAATCCTTTGTTTTAATTATTTTTTTTTATTTATTCTTATGATGATGTTTATGAATTTTCAAATGTCCGGATAAATATAGTATGCATATTTTTGGTGAATTTTAGAGAAAGGATATTTTAAAAAATGTTTATGTAAACCATAAATAATTAAAAATGTGTAATGATTTTCAAAAAATGGTCTTCTACAATTATGTTCAGTACGAAATTTAGAGTCTAATAAGATCAACTTAATTTTTGATGAATAGTAAATTATGAATGGTGATTTTATGCTTAGGATTAGTAATGTGACCAAATGGATTAGTAATCTCACTTAAATAAAGTATTAATATAATCTAGGCACCTTGATTAAATAATGTGATTCAATAAAATGGTTAAATAACGGTTTCATAAATTATTAGTCAAGTATTAGTTTTTTCAGGTGAATAGTGTTTTTTAATTAAAAATTAAATTAAAATTATTTAGAAATTTATTTTTATAAAATAGATTTCATTTTTGAACTCAAATCATCGATATTATGTTAAGGTAATTTTTGGGGATTTTTCTGAAAAAAATGAATTTTCAGTGAATAGTGTATTTATTTAAAAATTAAATTAAAAATATTTAGAAAATTATTTTTATAAAATGGAGTTTATTTTTGAAATCAGAGCATTGATATTTGGTTAAGGTGAAATTTTGTGATTTTTCTGAGAAAATTGAATTTTCGATAAATAGTGAAAATACAGTTTTTAAGTTACGGGTGTTTAATGACATCCTTAAATGATGTATTAAGTATGTAATAAATATGATCGACTTATGAATAGTAAGATAAGGTATAAGGTTTCCCAAGTGGCCAATACCATGGGAAAATACCATGGGCAAGCCCATGGTTTTTCCAAAACCACCAATGAGGTGTCCCTTAGCCATTAATGCCTTGTCCCCTCACCTTACCTATAAATACCAAGCCATCCTCTCATCCATTCGACTCCCAACTCTCCCCCAATGAAGCTCTGGTCTCATTACCTCCCAAGGAGTCCTCCCAATGTGCCCCCAAGCTTTCAAGTTCCCAACCTTTGAGTTTTAAGAGTTATGTTTTAGGGTAAGGGATCCTACCTCTCTTTCTTTTCAAGTAATCTCTTTTATGTCATTTCTTTTATGCTCCGTGCTCTTATGTTGGAGAATGTTATTTTATATTCCTATTACTTCACTTTTCATGTTCATATAATGAGAGACCCCCTATTTCTCTCATAAATTCATTTTAATAATGTTTAAGTGGCGCCGTTAGGCTGCCAAATTTTTAAGGGATTCGTTCACCTTTCTCATTTTTTCAAAGTTCTACTTTCATGTCAAGTATTTCAAGTCACTTTTTATTATGTTGTGGTATAACCTCTATATCTATCATACTGATCTTTTATGTTCATATTATGAGAGACCCTATTTGATCTCGTCAATTCATTTTTGTTGATGTTTAGGTGACGCTGTTAGGCTACCAAATTTTTAAGGGATTCGTTCACCTTTCTCATTTTTCAAAGTTCTACTTTCATGTCAGGTATTTCATGTTCCTTTTTATTATGTTGTGGTATGATCTATATATCTATCATACTGATATTTTATGTTCATATTATGAGAGACCCTATTTTATCTCGTCAATTCAATTTTGTTGAAGTTTAGGTGACGCTGTTAGGCTGCTGTATTTTTAAGGGATTCGTTCACCTTTCTCATTTTTCAAAGTTCTAAATTCATGTCAAGTATTTCAAGTTACTTTTTATTATGTTGGGGTATGATCTCTATATCTATCATACTGATCTTTTATGATCATATTATGAGATACCCTATTTGATCTCGTCAATTCATTTTTTTTGAAGTTTAAGTGACGCCGTTAGGCTGCCGAATTTTCATAAGAGAAATATTATTTTTGTCTTCCTTTCATGTTCTTCATTTCATATGGTATATCTTTCAAATTTTATTACCATGTTCTTAAATCCTTTATATTCTTTTCCCCTACTGTTTTATGGATCATTTATGAGTGGGTGACCCATATCCCCTCTCTTTTCAATGTTTTCTAAAACCCCAAAACATAGCTGTTATGTTGCAGAATTTCCATCTCAAAATGTCTCTCTCTTATCCTCAAATTCATTTATTTTATTAAGTGAATACTCAATGCTATTTCTTCTAAAGGGGTATTCATATATATACCAAAATTTTCTATTTTAAATTCTGGGATTTACATACATGATACCCGCTTTCCCTTTCCGTGGGTTTAAAGTGACCTAAAGATCATGTCTTTAAAGCAGTTTTTAAAACGTTATGATTATGAAATGAAACCCATTTCTTTTAAGCTATATGGGTTTTTTATGAAATTATTGATGATAATATATGTGTCTCAAATTATAATAAATGAAAATTAAGGGTGCGCTCTGATATCACTCTAATGCATTGGGTAAAGACTTAATCTCTAGAGATGACCATTTTTAACGACGCCTTGGTGAATAACCTTAGTAATTTTTAATGACCTTGGGGATGGACCTTAGTGAAACAGAAATGATTTTCAATATTAAATGTTGTAGCCACATCTTCAAGTTATGAAATACGTTATTTTTATTATGATATGCCTCATGATTTCTTTCTCAAGCCTTAAAGTTCTTTTTCATGACATTGTTGATGTATCTCAAGTTCACATGTTAAATGTTTCCTCTTGTTTCCTTTACCGGGCCTTCTACTCACCCTTTATTTTGATGTTTGTCCCCATGTTATGAGATACAGTAATGAACCTAGGATGAACATAATGGTAAGCTTTTCAAGTTTTTAAGAATAATGTTTTATGTTTTCATGTTTTAATTTCCTGGTTTCCAAGACACTAATCCTTAAAGATCCTCAGTTTTGTAAAATGTAATGAAAGTTTATGTGATAAAAAGGTGGGATGATATAACATGCATGTGAGTAAATTTTTAATTACAAGGTGATCGACAAAAGGCATCCCTGAAGAGGCATTCCCAAAATGGAGTTCGAGAACATGCATTCGACAAGAGGTGTTTCTTTTTGAAAGGAGACCGATGGTTACTTAAATAGTTCATAATAGAGACACTAGGAGTCCACCCATAGGTTTTCGTTAGTTTATCATATAATGATAAACTAATCCTTAGTAATTCTCAAGATCAAATCATGAATATTTATTCATAATTAATTAAAATTTATAAAACATTTGATAAGTGGTATAAAAATATATAACGTTATATTAAATTTTCTTTGGTAATAATATCAACATCACTATACCTTAATAATGATAAACTAATAGAAATAAAAAGTCTCAAGATGAAGTCTATTATTCAATAATAACCAATTTAAATAATTTAAAATTTTGATGTAGTATATAATATTTTATTAATTATTTTTTTCTAGGTAATCATGTATGCACAAATTTATTGCAAAAGTGAAGAAATTTATACTGAGTAGGGTTTTAACTATATTTTTCCACCTACAAGAGTGGTAAATCTTCATGGTTGTCTGACATTAGATGAAGTTCGAAATAAAATTCATAGTTGGTTAAAACTGAGAGACGATCAATCTATTGCTTCAACACCATATCGACATTTACAACATCCTGAACATTTCTGGCACACCGAGTACCCTCTGGTCGATGATGAGGATTGGATGGATGCATCTTCCTTATTTAGACAAAAGTGTGCTAATGCTTTGATAGAGTTGTATGTGGTGATTTTTAATATATATATGGTAAAACCGACTACTACAGAACCGTGTTTTGTGAGATTTGTAGAAGTTGGTCCTTCACATCAGTCTTTTTCATTGCCTCCTTCTCATATGAATCTTGTGATAGAACCAAATTATGAAGAAGATGATCAGAATTTGGAAAGAATTGTTGATGACATTCTAGTGTGTACTGCTAATATAGTGAATGAAAGTTTATCTGAGGAAGAAGAATCCGCTGAGGTATTAGGAGATGATGTGGGTGAGGGTGATATGGGGAATGAATCTTCTGACATTCCTTTAAGAGACAGGCTTCCACAATAGGGTGATATGGGGAATGAACCTTCTGAGGTTCCTATGAGAGACAAAAATCCACGACACCCACCATTTAGTGGTAATCATCCTTCAAAATTGAGTTCCTTAGTTGAAGTACTGTCACATGGACAAAATTTTTATTGGAATGTCATTACACCAGCTTCTGAAGTTCCTGGAATTATGGGGAATAAATCTGTATTAAATGATAACGCTATCTATATTGGGCAGGTGTTTGAAAGTAAACTTTCCATGAAAAATTTGATAAAGAAATACCACACAGAGTGACATTTTACATTTGTAGTTGATGTGTCAAAGAAGAAAAAATATTTCATTCGTTGTAAAAAAAATGGGGTATAATGCAAATTTCGATTAAGGGAAATACATGATAATTTTTTTGCATGTTGGACGATAACCAAATTAGAAGGCCCAAACACTTGTGTGAATCAAATCTTGTCACAAGATCAATCTTCCCTCAATGTAGAGTTTATATCAACTGTTATTATTGAGATGATACAGATCTATCAGGATGTTCATGTTTCCCTTATTCAGGAAAGAATTCAACAGTTGTATAACTATAAGATATCCTACAACAAAGTATGAAATGAAAAATAGAAAGCAATTATAAAATTGTATGGTGATTAGGATGAATATTATGCAATGTTTCCATAACTTATATAATTGTTTCCTCTCAATAATCATATTGTTTATCAGTTGGGAACTTTTGAGTATGTGTCCCCCAATCACCAAGTAGATCATTCAAAGTTGAAGTTCAATATGATTTTTTGGGCATTCAGGTCATGCATTGCTGCTTTTCCCTATTATAAAAAATTCATTCAGGTCAATAAAAATTTTCTTTATTGTAAGTATACAGGTGTTCTACTTATTGATTCTACACAGAATGGTAATCATGCTCATATACCACTTGCATTTTCTATTGTTGAAAAGGAGAATCTTGAATACAGGATCTGGTTTTTGGCATGTGTATGCACTCATGTCACACAAAACCAGGTCGTCTGTCTAATATCTAATCACCATCAAGCGATTATAGAGGCTATAAATAGTGGAAAGGTTTTATGGATTGAGATGAATACTTATCATCGATATTACATTCAACATATTGCAAGTAATTTCCATAAGCATTTCAAATATGAGTTAATAAATAAGGCGATCCTCAAGTTAGGTATGTCTTTCTAAACATACATTTTATTTAAATAAAATTTAATATCTTTTTTAATACATTATTTTGTTATGGTTTCAACATATGATCCAAAAAAAAATATTTGATCAACGTCTTGAAGATATTCAAAGGGAAAATGAAGATGTCTATGAATATATGATGCAAATTTCAAAGGAAAAATGATCATTAGCATATGATGGTGGCAGAAGATATGGACATATGACTGCTAATATAGTAGAGTGAATAAATGGGTTCCTCAAGGGTGTGTGCAGGCTCCCGATCATAGGTTTAGTGAAAGATAATTTTTATAGATATGTACATTACTATATTGACCAGTCCCAAAAGGCCTATTAGAGGATGGAAACTGGTATGCATTTTACTCAGCATTTCCAAAGTGATATTGATCAGATACTGAATGAGGATTTGAGATGGAGTTTTGTAGACTGATAGAGAAAATATGAGCTTTTAGGTAAGGGAGTGCTTCAATTAGGTTACATGCAGCAGTGGTCGAGAGCTTGTGGTGATGTTGGATAATAGGTACAGTGATTCCGACAAATTTCAAGCATTTAGATATCCATGTGCACATGTTAATGCAACTTGTGCTTCAGTAAATATATCATGGGACCCCTATGTTAACTTGGTGTATCACATGAGCACTTTGATTAACTATTATAGTGCAACTTATATTCCTGTTGGTGACTTTTATTCTATCACATTTCCTACTGTTTAGCCGACTATTGTCCCTATTATTTCAAGGTTTCATAAGTTGGTTTTGTTTTCATTTATGTTTTTTTTCAATTTTTATCATTTTTTAAATTATTGGGTAAATACTACTAGGTTGCGTCCTCGAGTAAGACCAAAGTTATTTCAAATCAGAAATGAGATGGATTGGCCTTGACAATGAGGAGGGGGATGACTATGTAGTATTTTTCACGCATAAGGACATACTCGTAAGAGATGTCCTCGAGTGGGAGGACAGAGCTCCACATCCCATCATCCATGATTGAGGCTATGTATTTTATCATGAGTGTGTATATTTTTTTATGTGGTCGTATCAGTAATGATTCCTTTTATTTATGACTAGCTACATTTTTACATGTTTCAATTTTGGTTAGTCTCATTTCTGGATTCTAACATAAATAGTTTTGTGACACTATAACTAATAAAAAAATAAACATACAATGAACATGAATATATCATGCTTACACATGTTTAATGTGGTTTTCTCATCATTGTTGCATTATATAAGAAAAATTATAATAAATTAAACTTTATTAAAGATCAATAAAATAAGAAATTAAAAACCAAAACCAACAACAATGCCCTCATATATTTTCTACCTTATTTCCCTTGTTATGATGTTTTTATAATAAAAGTTTATAATTTTTATTGAATTCACTATAAAAAACTAACTATGATATCATTTATGAAGATGGAAGATTTTCCATTGCTCACATCCCAGGCTAGTCATGTATCACAACTGGTTTTAGAGGGACATTATGTGCCTCCTTTGAGTGTCTGTTAATATCATCATTTCTATCATGCTGCACCACCTCCCATTATCACCCCCATCTTCGTCGCGCTGGATTTTATGGCGTAGTAATGTGTGTATTCACCTTTGTTGAACATCATCTCATTACTGTGCTTGTAGAGAGATGGAGGCTAGAGGCACATACGCACCATTTTAGAGAGGGGGAGATGACTATTACTCTACAGGATCTGTCCATTATGTTGGGCCTCCCGATTGACGGTGAAACTCTGACAGGCCGAGTTAGAGCAGATTGGTTTGATCTTGTTCATTGATTTCTGAGAATATAGGTTCATGATGACGGAAGGTCCATCGTCAGTGGTAGATTATGCATGCCTTGGTAATACCATCACTTCGCACATCATACAGATGATGCTGATGAGATCACTGTGCTGTGATTTGCACACACATATACTTTGAGGATAATTGGGGGAACAATTTTTGTTGATCACTCCACTACTTTTGTACATCTGATGTATTTACCTCTTCCAGAGGATTTGGACCAGGAAGGCCAGTATACCTGGGGGTCATCTTGTCTAGAATATAAATACAGGGTGCTATGCAATTCATGTCACATCGATAAGATGCAGATCACATGATGTATTGTTCTTCTACAGATGTGGGCATAGGATCACATCCCTCGATTAGCTCCACATGCCCGTGCACCATTTCCTATAGATATTTTAGTAGAGGCTCCATGTGGACGATGATATGATATCCCTTCCTTTTAATGTTCAACTTGTATATCTTTATATTATGAAATGTAACTATAACAATGTTATCTATAAGTGGAGTCATGCACATCGACATTCAGATTCCACTAGACATGATGTCCACACCTACAGAATTATTCTATACAACCTTCGACAAGAAGATGTAGGTAAATATTATTTATATTGTTAAATATGTATTCTCCATTATAAATCTCTTCATTTATTAAGTAATTATTCATTTTTCTTTAAGATTACATGAATTCCATATACAGATGATATCATCCAGAGTCTCCCACTATATTGTATGGAGATTCTTGCTATCAAATCCTTTATAGTTCTATCAATTCATTTTCATATAGTAGAGTGGCATCAGACCGAAAAAGTTATGAGGTAGTTCAGAATTTTTCAGCCTATTAATGACCCGCCCAGTTAGTTATCTTCACTGCATTCCCTAAAGATTTTAGGGAAGATAGAATTTGATTAAAAGAGATAACATGCCACATATATTGATCTATGGGATAGACAAAAAGAGTTCCAGTTACGAGGGTCAGGGACGATGCGTTTTCATTTGTGTGATCATCCGGATTATGCATCCCGGTACTATAGGTCCCCAATCAGATTTCTGACATGACACAGACGGGGCTTTTAGGAGTTGGTATACATTATTCCTTCCACGATTAAATATATTTTTTATTAACATTACTTAACAACATAATTTGTTTTGGTAGGATACACGTATTAGTCATGTACTTCACATTTTTGATCCAATAGAGAGAGGCACATTTGACCAGACATATTTTCACAGTGCTTTTCTAGAGTTGATTCCTTCAATGAACGAGATTTATCATAGCATTTTCTTTGATTCACCACATTATGATGAGGCTACGGAGCATGATGATCCTTATATAGATATACCAGAAGGTGATGACCCTGTTATAAATGCTGTTGTTCCTTAGGAGGAGGGAGTTCATTATGATCAGCCAAATGCTACTATTCCACACGAGGAGGGTGTTCATCATGAACAGTCAGATGCTCCTCAAGATTCTCAGTCATAGCTAGAGGTATATCTAGACATTGAATGGGTTCAACTAGATTTTTTATTACTCCCAGCTATGCAAAAATCCACATCACAGCCCCCATCTTCTTCACATATTGGTGAGAGTTCCAGTCAGCATCCACTATCCATAGAGTTAGGACATGGTACATGTGTTGAGACTGTACATCCACCTCTTGTCACATAGAAGGATGTGGTGGTGGCTTTCAATGCTGATATATAGAAGAACCATACACCAGAGTAGAGACATAGACGTACATGTTGTGGACACATCCAGTATACGCCTGACTGTGGGTCAGAGGAGCATCCACACCATAAGTGTATATTAGGTTGATATTACATTTATGATACATTTTATATGTGTCTTACTGTTCTAATTTATCTATTTATTTTTTAATAACTGCATTACTATTATCATATTATCTACCAAAATCAATAATTTCACTTTTGATATTCATAAAAATACTTAGTATTATTATCTATATATGTGTAATAAATAATATTCTTAAATTCATTAATAAATATTAATAATATTACTCATTTTTAATTCAAAAAGACTCTAAAATAAAAGATATGTGAAGTTCAAGAAATTTTGATAAATATTATTGATATCAATGATTTTAAATTGGATGTGAAATCATAGAATATCATGGAACATGAATCTTTGTTAAAAAAAAAGTTTCATGAAGAAGAACATAAATGAATAATGGATATGAAGAGTTGGTGATTATGATTGAAGATCAGAAGATCCAAAATATGAGATGTATAAAATTAAAAGTTCATTTGACCAATTTTGAGAAGATACATATTCAGAATTTATAAAAGGACACAATTTCTACCTGTTCACAATCTTCAATGAAGGATTTTAAGGTTAAAAAACCTTCAATAAGTGATAAAATTACGGAAGGCTGAGGACTTTGTGCGTGTTCATGTTTCTTTGTAGCTTTGTAGATACCCTCTCTCAACCATTTGTAATATACACATATAGTCTTATATGTTATATGTTGGTGAAAAAAACTCAAATAATAAGGTTAAAAAAATATATTATTCATCAAGTAATAGATTCTATAACATAACTAAAATAAAACCTGTTTTATCAGGTTAGAATTGTGATTAGATAAAAAAATTCAATCACATAAAAAATATGATTTCATGATCAATAGTCCTATAAAGAATGGGATTTATCTATGTATTTATCAGTTAAACAAGATTGAATCAATAAAGAAGAAGAAAAACAATCACTAATTGTGTCATTGTACTATCTCTTCTATCACTCTTAGAGGTTTACCATGGCTTCCTCTCCTCTAAATGATCTTATACCAGGAATTCCATAATTCTTTCCCTCTACCCCCTCCCTGATTCCCTTAGAATTTGGACTTCTATTTACCATCATCCATGAAGTCTAATAAAGGAAAAAAAATCTCTACAAAAATCAAAATATAGTGTGAAGATATGCCTTTTATTGATATTTTATACATATTGACGATTTTATAATTATTATATATTTATATTTTAATAATATATATTATTAATGATGATTTTTAATTAAATATTCTAGAAGAAGTGTGAACGAGGTTCACTCTTCCTTCATACAATTCACATAGAAAGCATGGATCCCGTTCACACTTCCTAGCGAGAGGAGATACGTGAACAAGGTTTACGCTTCCTTCATACAATTTTCATTGGAATCATGAACCCCATTCATGCTTCCAAGCGAGAGGAGATGCGTGAACAAGGTTCATGCATCTCAAGTCCCATTTTTTAAAAAATTTCAGGACCCTATCCCATTTTTTTTAAAAAAATCGTAAAACCCATACAAAACTAGTCATTCCCCTGCCCCCCAATACCTAAAAACCCTAACCCTAGCCCCATCGCCATCCGCTTCCACCCAAACACCCAGTAATCTCCCCAACCCCCTCTCCCTCCCATTCCTTAGAGAGTTATTTATTCAAAGTGTTTTCTGAATTTTTATTTTAAATATCTAGGTTGAAAATATTTTCAAAAATATATCGGAAAGATGGAAGGCCCCCTGGCGCCTTTCAGCCATAATAATAATAATAATTATTATTTTAAATATATGTTTTTTTATATTTAAAATTTTTATTTTTATTTTGTTTTTCTTTGTTTATATATATATATTACATAATTTTCAGCAAAACTTATCTACTATTTAATATCCAACAATACTATCATTACTGAAATCTATAATTCTGATAGAAACCCCCACCCAATACTTTATTTTATTAGAGGTATTACTTTGGAAATCATTCTACATTTTTTATATGAGATTCAGGTTATCCCTTTCCTACGCAGAATTAATAATATATTATTATATATCAATTTTTAATCAATTAATTAATACTATTAATTACTATTTAATAATATTATTAAAAAATTAATTAATTTCTAAATAGTTAAAAATATATAATATGTTTTAATTATTTAGAAATTAAATAATATATATTTAATAAAAAATAATCTTAATAATAACTAAATAAAAAAATATATATCAATTAGGTGCTTGGGGTATAATTACATTAAGCACACACACCACACACACAAACCGGAAAGGCAAACCATAGTCCCCTTAAGGGATACCTCACCCATCAAGCCATATTTATCCAGTACATGACCCAAAGACTTAATGAGCATGAAGCTAATTACATAGCCCAAAGGCACACAAACTAGCCTGAAGTCCCGGTGCAGCGTCATGCCTGCATCATACTCCTTGCATCACTAGGCCTGCGACATGCTTACATCACCACCTGTCTATGTCATGGTAATTAAGAAATATTTAATTACTTATTATATTAATTAGTTAATAATTACTTAGTTAATAATTACTTAGTTATAATTATTGATTCTTAGATATATAATATATAATTAATTAATTAGTAATATAATTATTAATTAGATAATAAGTAATTAATTAATGAGTAATATAATTATTAATTATTAATTATTAATTATTAATAATTAATTATATAATAATTAATTAGATAATTAGTAATATAATTATTAATTATTAGTTATTAATTAGTTAATTAATGATATAATTATTAATTATAATTATTAATTATTAATTATAATTATTAATTATTAATTATATAATAATTAATTAGTTAATTAGAAAAATAATCATTAATTATTAGTTATTAATTATTAATTAGATAATTAGTAATATAATTATAAATTATATAATAATTAATTAGTCAAATGGAAATATAATTATTAATTATATAATAATTATATGAAGTCGGTCGAGCCAGAAGCCTAGACTCCTAACTATTTATTAAAATAAATAGAACGGTAATAGAAAAGAAAGAGAGAGACGAGGTCAAAAAATTATATAATTATTAGTTATATAATCATTACTTATATAATTATTATATATATAATTAAGCAATATTATTTAGTTGTTATTAATATTATTTTTTATTCATTATAAATTATTTAATTTATAATTAATTAAAACCTATTATATATTATTAACTATTTAGAAATTAATTAGTTTTTTAATAATATTAATAAATAGTAATTAATAGTACAGATTAATTGATTTAAAATGATTAATAATAATATATCAGTAATTCTACACAGGAAAGAGAGAACCTGAATCACATATCATAAATACAGAATGATTTCTAGGGAAAACCCTCTTATAAAAGAGATCTCAGGATGAGAGTTTTTGTCAGAATTTCAGACTTCTATAATGACAGTACTATTGGATATTAAATAGGAGATAAATTCAATTGATTTTTTTTGTTTTATTTATATATAAAAATAAAAATAAAAATAAAAAATAAAAAAAATAAAAAAATGTTTATTTAAAATAGTATTTTTTTTTATTTTAGCTAAAAGGTGGTAGGGGGCCTTCCACCTTTCATACATACTTTTTTTTAAAAATAACCTACACATATTTAAAAAAAAAATAAAAAAACATATAAAAAACTCTCCCTTGGCGGTCATCGCCTTTGAACCCGAGCGCCCTTCGCCGCATCGTCCCACGCCACCCGCCCCAATGTAAGCGTGATGATATAAATGATGGTAATAATTTCATATTTTATTTTTATGTTTTTAATTTTTTTGGATCTATGTTAATATTATTTAAAAAACAAAAGATAAAATAAATAATATATTCAAGATTATAAAAGTATAAAACCATATTTGTATGTGTGTTAATGAATATGTTATAACCAGTACCCCAACCCATGTAGTTACACGGGACAAGATAGCGAGTAAATCAATGAAAAAATAGATTTAACTAACAATACCTCAATAGAGATGCAATATAGGAAGAGAAAGAAATATAAGAGTAAATAATATTTAATGCATAGAACAAAACTAAATCAGATATTTAAATATTTAAAATCTTCTTAGATGTTGGAAGTGTCATGGTTAAAATCACTAACGACTACTTAACACTATTACAAAATAGGCCTTTAACGGTGCTAAAAATGACCTTTACTAGTGTAAGAGAAGCGCTGACTATAAGAGCAAGATTAAAATCCCCGTTCTTTTATCATTGCTAAAAAATGCTACTAAAGGGGCATACTATAATATGTTTTAATAACACAATGTACCACCAGTGCAGTGTGCTGTAACAACACACCGCAACACCGCAACACCAAAAAATCATCAAAATCAACTTAGAATACAAAATTTAAATGAAATAAAATTTACAACACAAATAAAAGAAAAAAAACTATATTATATACATTTCAAACATTGATTTATACAATTACATAAGTACAAATTATTATATACATTCAATAACAATAATATTCCTTTGCCTTTTGATCATAACCCCTACTTGAGAAAAAAATTCCCTTTTATAAGAAAAAAATTCTTATGTTAGTAATAATATAAAGAAATAAATTAATAGAAAGTGTTAATTTTAAACTAAAATTTGAGTTATACCAGGAAAACTGTGCATCAGATTGAGTTATGGTTGATTCTTTCACATCACACAATTTCTTGTTCATCTTAAAGCATCATCTCTGTGAAAACCAACAAAATAAGTATAAGATAAAAATGACAAGGAAATTAATTAAGTAATAGAATATAGAATGATGAGAAAACAATCTAGTCCCGTTTTCTCAGTTTTGAAGATGTGATTCCCGTTTTAAAGTAAAATGACACTTATATATTGAAAATACACACTTGGAGTTATATCATTCGTACCATGCATCTGATTGAGGTGCGACTAATTATTATATTTCTCAAATGACTTATGGATCCTTTTACTAAAGTATCAAAACAATATGAATGTGTTTTCTTGGTTTTGAGTACGTTGCTTGTCTTTTTTTACTAAAATGTCATTTTAAACTGGAAACATGCAATTTGACTCACCCCAGTCACATCATGTGTCAATTTGATGTGATACTAATTCTTACATGTCACAAATTACTTATTAATCATTTTCATAAATTATCAAGGAAATACAAGCATGTTTGATTGGGTTTAAATGAGTGACACTTTGAGACTAAAATGTCAATTTTAAACTAATAACAAACACATTGATTCATACCGGGAACATCATGTATCGAATTGAGGTGCAGGTGATTCCTACATATCACAAGTGACTTATGGATAATTTTTCTAAAGTATCAAAATAATCCAAATGCGTTTTCTCTGTTTTGAGTAGGTAATTTGTCATTTTTATTAAAATTGATGTCAATTTTAAATAAAAAGACACATTTGGAGTCATACCGGTCTCACCATGCATCAGATTGAGGTGAGGCTGATTCTTATAGAGAAAAAATGACTTATGGATCATTTTCCTAAAATATCAAAACAATATAAATGTATTTGTTAGGTTTTGAGTATGCCAGTTGTCTTTTTTACTAAAATTGATGTCAATTTTAAATAAAAATATGACCTTCGAGCCATATCATTCACACCACGCATAATATTGAGGTGCGTATAATTCCCACACATACAAATTATATTATGGATCATTTTCATAAAGTATCAAATTAATCTGAATGTGTTTACTCAATTTTGAGTAGGTTACTTATCTTTTTTACTAAAATGTCATTTTAAACTAGAAACACATACTTTGAATCATACCAATCACATCGTATATTAGTTTGACACGATATTGATTCCCACATGTCAAAAACTACTTATGAATTGATGTAATAAATTATTACAAAAATTTGAGTGTGTTTTCTTGGTTTTCAGTGAGTGACATTTTTTGAACTAAACTTTTGATTTTAAACTGATAACAAACACATTGAGTCATACCGAGAACATCGTGTATCAGATTGAGGTGCAGCTGATTTCTACATTTCAAAAATGTATTATGTACCATTTCACTCAATTATAAAAATAATCTAAATGTGTTTTATTGGTATTGAGTAGTTCAGTTTTTAAATTAATAAAATTGATATTAATTTTAAATAAAAAGATGCAATTGGAGTCATATCGGTCACACAGTGCATTGAATTGAGGTTCAGATGATTTCTACATGTCTAAAATGACTTATGAATTGTTTTCCTAAAGTATCAAAACAATCTTAACGTGCTTCCTTGATTTTGATCACATCACTTGTTTTTTTCTAAAATTTCATTTTAAAGTGGAAACACACACTTTGACTCATACCAATCACATTGTGTATCGATTTGATGTGAAAATAATTCCAACACATCAAAAATGACTTATGAATAAATTTCCTAAATTATAAATAAAATCGAGGGTGTTTGATTTGTTTTTAGGGAGTGAAATATTTAGAGCTAAACTGTCGATTTTAAACTGATAACAGACACATTGAGTCATAGTGGCCACACTGTGCATTGAATTGAAGTGCGGCTGATTCCTAAATTTCCTAAATGACTTATGTATTGCTTCCCTAAAATATAAAAATAATTAGAATACATTTTCTCAGTTTTGATTATGTCAATTTTTCTTTTTACTAAAATTAATATCTTATCTTATATTGAGGTGAGACTGATTCCTACACATCCCAAAGTATCAAAACAATCCTAAATTCTAATGTTTCCATGTTTCCATCATATTTCTATATCAAACTTACAACAATTTATATTGACTTGATGTTCTTAGCCAATTTTTTTTCTCATTGTTGAAAGGAAGAAGAGTAAATGAAGCTCATGTTCCCATTATATCATGAGAATTCACCATAATGGGAATATGATCTTCTTATACTCTTCTGGCGTTCAACAAGATTTTTTTTAGATAACAAACTAGAATCAATATGAAATTCTAGATGTTCGACAAAGAAAGACAATGGAAGTGGAAAATTTGGTAACATTGGTAGAAATAATCATTTATCTCTTTTTTGGCATGTTGTAGATAGTTGAAATCAAAATATGAATTCCCAAAAGATCTGTGAAAAAAACTAAATAAATATTAGATAAAAATGATAAAGAAATTAACTTAGAAATAATAGATAAAATGATGACAAAATTAATTAAATAAATTATAGGAATCCACATTTTCCTAATGGTTGTATGCATTCTTGATGCATTTCCTTGTTGTCATTATCTCAGTTGTAGGCTCGAAGTCCAATCCCTCATGAGCATGAGAAGCTTCAAAAAAACCTCCCCAACTCGAACAAAAGAACCCACCTATGAAAGAAAACAAATATTATATGAGTAATACTAAATAGAAATAAATTAAAAATAAATATGAAATAATACATTAATTTTTGGATAATGATTTTACTGTGAAAGAATTGTTTACCACAGGGATATACCGATGGTAAAGAAATAATGATGATAAAAAATGAAAATAGATCTCACTAAATAGACAATAAATGAGTAAGGAGGATGATGAGAAAATAAGATTACTTTGATTGAAGTTTTGAATCATCTGAGAGAAGGTAAATATATACCATTGGGTTCATAAAATATTCATTTTGTACAATAAATAAATAAATACACATAATATATTCATTATCAAAGGTGAAAGTTATCGATAATTATAATAAGGAAACTCAACATTTTATTATTTCAAATAATTTTAGTATGCTTTGAAGAAAATGGGTAATTAAATTTAAGAAAATAATTACTCCACAATGGTAGGTGTTCTCCTCTGAATTCATCCAAAGGTGAAGGTTATAGACAAATTTCATCCTCATCATCTCATCTTCCAAATAGTTATCATTGAATTTTTTTTATAACTCATCCTCTATCGTTGACATGAACCTATGATGATTAAAATACTCAAAATAGTAGTCATCCATATGATAAATACTACTCAAAGTAATAAAAGCAACATAAAAGAGATGCATGATGAGTCCCAAGATACAAATTGGAATAATAACTGTTCGGGAGATAAAACTGATGAGGATGATAGTTGTACTCCATTGTGTTCTCTAAAATGGTTAATGCCTCCCATTTGTGAGAATTACATTGATGGTAATCATATATTTCTACGGTTGGAACCAAAAGTTAATGTTAAAGAATGATTTTTTTATATGGATTAAAGTAAAACATAAATAGTGTTTATTAGATGTGTGATTAAATAATGAAGTGATTTTAAGAATTATTAATGAGTGGGTTATCATTTCAAAGATGGATATATTTTTACAAAGGCATAAAAAACCATCTGAACAATTTTTTGATTTGGGGTTGTATTTTTTTTGGAATTGGGTTTGAAAGAGGAAATTGATATGTGGTGGTGAAAAATTGATCACATTAGATAATGAGATAATTAAATAACGAGTTAAAAAGGGTGGTTGAGATGTTTTTATAATAAAAATATAAAATTGTTAGATATTTTTTACTAATTAGAATGGGGATATTGTTAATAATTAAAATAATGATGAAACATTAGATAAAATTAATGTTTAATTGAGTATCATGGGGGAGGGAGAACATGGGGATGAGTTAGAGTCAAAATAAGACATCAATGGTGAGGAAAATGGGGAGGAATTATCAACTTCAAGAAATTAAAGGATGAAATCAATGAATAAAATGTTATTAGTGACTAGATAGTTTCGGTGAAAACTTGAAGGAGTAAGAATCTATAAAAAACCTCATTTTTCTCAAGTAGAGCCTAAATCATTTGGATAGGCTAGAAAGGATAATAATTTGATCAAATATATGCATGAGAAGTTTGATCTAAATAAGAATAATGTGACATGGGAAATTGTTCCAAGGTTGGAAGACATAAATGTTGTTAGAACCAAGTAGGTTTTTAGTAATAAACTCATTGATTATGGTCAAGTGGATCAAAATAAAGAATGTATGGTGTTCAAGTAGAACTCCTAGATCAAAGGAATTTATATTTATGATAAATTTACTCCCATATCTTGGTTGGAAACTGTTTGATTTTTTTTACTATTTTAGTGAAAATGTAGTTAAAATTATACCAAATGGATGTCAAATCTATGTTCCTCAATGGGGTTATTAAGGGGAGAGTATACATTGAGAAACCAAATGGGTTTATTATGGATAAAAATGTGAGAAAGGTGTGCTAGTTAAAGAATTATTTGTATAAGATAAATGAATCACTGAGGGTCTTATATTTAAGGTTGGATCAATACCTAAGAAATCTTGGTTTTTAGTGAGGTAGATATGATCAAAGCCTCTAAATTAAGAAGGAGAATGATAAAAGGATGTTAGTACTCATATACATTGAAGACATAATATTTGATGATTAGACAAAGCACAATGATTTTTTTTGTGTGGATCATATGAGGTATGTTATCAAGATGTCTATGATTGGTGAAACATTTTCCTTGGTTTATAGGCAAATCAAGGAAATCATAGCACATTAATTTCTCAATCAAAATATGAAAAATAGGTTACCAAGTGATTTTTAATGGAATATTCCAAACCAATGACAACACCGACCGTTATATGGATTATTTTTTCAAAAGTTGATGATTTTAAAGAGGTAGATGTCATGGAATATAGGTATTGGGAGCCTATTATACCTCACAAAAACATGACCCAACATTAGGTTTGATATTTTTCAAGTCGCATAGTACCAATGTTTTCATAAGGAGATCCACATGCTATTGGAGAAGATGATAGTTCAATATATCTAAAAAATAATGAATCTTGGGTTGTTTTATTATAGGATAGTGCAACTAGAGTTGTTGGGATACATGACCGTGGGATGAGAATGTTTAGTGGATAATTGAGGGAAATTAGAAATATCGAAACACCTAGATTTTGTTCGAACATTGGTTTCATTCAACCCTTGAATAACTCTAGCCTTAGATTTGAGCTTTGGAATAATTAGAACCTTGATTCTAGCCTAGATTTGAGCTTTGAATTGACAATAAGGAGCACCGGTAGCTTTAGATATCGCGAACGAGTTCACGATGGTTATGGTTCTTAAAATAGATTGGGACACTTTTATCAGCACTTCCAAAAAAGTGATGAAAAATATACCTTTTATCGGCACTAAGTTAATAAGAGCTGATAAAATGAATCTTTATCAGTGCTAAAAAATGCGCTCATAAATACTTATAATACTTTTTTTTAAGAAAAAAATACTTAAAAAAGTATAATTATTATATATAATTATAATACTTATAATAATACTTTTTATAAAATAATACTTTTATAAATCTTTGAATATATAATTATTTATTTAGAATTAAATAAATACTAATATTATTTATTTATTTATAATTATAAATGTATAAAAATAGTAAATATACATTTATAAATATATTTTTTTATATTTTTTTACAAATATATTTTTAACATTATTAATGAATATTTAATCTTAAGTGAACGCATGTAAAAAATGGGTAAAATTGAATAATTAAAAATGAGTGCACTTTAACAATATTGAAAAATTGGATAAGTTTGATTAATTAAATATAAATCATTAAAAAATGGATATACATTGAAATAAAGATGAATACACATTGATAATATTAAAACATATTAAATAAATATATATAAAATAAATAATAGAAATTGATTTAATTCACAAAAAATATTTGTGTGTGTGCGTATTTAAATAAAAATTCATTAATTACAAATGTAAAATCAATATAATACATTTGATCAATGTTAAATTGAAAAATAAAATGACATTCAATTATGTCTATTGCTCAATGCATCTAGGGTTTTACCGATTGGAAGTGCATCTCTTTAGGATGTGGGTTTTTTCATATGCCTTTCCCTTTGAATGATCTTTAGATGAGAGCATGGGGTATGAGTTTGATTTCACTCAAATTGGGTGTTATTCACTTTCGTGAATGGGAGTAAAGTTTCAACCCATTATAAGTTAGTATCTCCTGCGTCTAATTGTGGGTCAAGGTCCACAACTTGAATTGGATTTTTTGGCATCCTATAATTTTATACGACATTACCTCAATGATCAGAATGCCTATAAGGATGGACAAGGATACTGAATTGGAAAGGTATGGTCATTTCACTTGCTTCATGGTGGAAGTCAGCCTATGATCTACTCCCATCGATAGGGTTTTCTTTCAACATATGAGGAAGAGTTCCATTTGTGCATTGAGTATGAGAATATGCCCTATTTTTGTTCTGTTTGCAAGAGGATTCATCATGAGGTTTCAAACTGTAGAATAAATTTGTTGTGTTCATATTTCTCTAGTAGAGGACATGAGAAAATTTCATTTTTTAAAAAGCATAAGGTGGGTAAATCAACTGGACTGGCTAGAGAAAGTGGGGCTGTGGCTTCCCCCCAGCAGATAGTTTAGGAAACCGTGGAGGCAAGCTATGATTCTCTTACTTCTCTTTATACTGGTGGATATGATTCTCATTATAATGACATTGGCAAAAACATTCACCTTAGTGGGAAAGTAGAAGATAAACCCATTTTATAATCCTTTGTTGGGACTCAAGGAAAGTGGAGTAATGATAAATCTTGGGCAAAAATCTTTAAAGATGAGGCAAATGTTGATAAATATGGGGTTAGTTTCAAAGGATAGGATCAATAAGTGGAGTAAGTGAATGAAGATGAAATTCAAAGGGAGGTTGATCAGCAGTTCATGGATGAGTATGAGACTGCCTCAATTCACTATAAAGAAAAGAAGAAGGTGAATGTTAATTCTCACATAAAGCCTTAAAAGAATGTTCTCATAGATGCTGAGGGATTTCAGATGGTCCCTACTTGAAAAAAATCAGATGGGAAAATGCACATTCTGATGTCCTATCAGAGGACTAGAATTTGTTTTCCAAATATGTTCCTGTTACAGAGGGTAGTAATGATCCTTTAGATCCCAGATCATTGGAGAAAAATCTGTAGGTATATTTTCTTCCAAAAACATGGAGACAAGGGAGGCACCCCAAAGAGCATGTTCAAGGGAATGGGTGTGATGATTGGATTGTATCATAGGGGCGGTCCACCAGGCATTATACTAGGGATCAACTTACACCAGAGTAGAAAAGGCTCAGGGAGATGTATAATTCAATCCTTAATCAAGAAAATTCACAATCTGAGTGGGAGTTGGATGATGATGGTGTAGCCTCTGGCTATGGTCATAGTGATTACATTGATACTTTTGATATGTAGCTTTTCCATTTGGGTGAGGGTTTCTCTCATTTTTTAACCCAATCGCTCTCATGTCTTTTTATTACTTTTATTTTTATTTTTAATAAATAGTTAGGATCCTTGGATTCTGACTGGACTAACTTCATATAATCAATTTAGTCATTTTTATCAATAGTTATTTAATTAATATTTTTTTAATATTTTTTAATAAAATAATTAATATTTTTTATTTAAATATTTAATTTTATTCAGACTTTTATTATCTCTAAGAAGCACTAATAAAGGATTTCTTTATGGGCACTAAAAATAAAGCACTCATAAATGTTACCTTTATCAAGACTAATAATAAAGCGCTGATAAAGGACACCCTTTATTAGTACTAAAAAAATCATTGATAAAAGGTGCCTTTTATTAGTGCTAAAAAACACATTGATAAAGGGTCTCTTTTATCAAATCTAGAAAAAAAACACTGATAAAATGTACCCTTTATTAGCACTTAATAATGGTAATCTTTATCAATGATTTTTTTCTAGTGTCGATAAAGGTCAACGATGTTAAAGACTTGTTTTTTATTAGTGTTAGTAGAGAAATAAACATTTGATAGAAATAGTATATGTAATTGTAATACATAAGAGGTCAGAATTAATAATAAGTTAATTGGGTATCAGAAAACCAAAATCCAGAAATAGTAAAAAAAATGAAAGAGACAAACCTTACGATGTTAACAACCTGAAATATATCAACCGAGGAGAATTTTATGGTGTATAATATGTCTTATATATATAGATAGGAAAAAACTTATATGTTAGGAGACTTATTCTGAATCCTTGTTAGCCATCTATGAAATATCTCTTCCATACAAGTGGATTAAAAATTGAAATTCATGTATGAAATATTTTTAATGATTGATAAAGAGTACAACACAATTATGATATTATCAATGTGAATATATAACATATTATGAAATAAAAAAAATGAAAAATATTTGTAATATGAAATGTGAATACTAAACTCAACATTCTATGTATTTAAATTGGTTTCAAAAAAATGTCAGGGGTATAACACCATCCCAATATGAGTATAATGCTATATACAATATGTAGAAATGATATACAATATGCAGTTTAGATAGGATGAATAAATAATATACAAATAATATTAGACAGACTTTAATTTGAAAATATAGTATGATATAATAGAATATGCATTATACATATACAAAACATTAGTATACTATAAAGTAGGTATACAATATGATTATACAATATATGAATACACAAGGTGAGTCTGCATAATGAACTTTTACGTCTCTAATGGAACTTTAAAACCACTACTTGAATGATGTGTCCTCATGTGAAGATAATTTCATTTATGATATATGAATCACTTATAACTAAGAAGGTAGTGATCTATAGTTGTCACCAATGTCATTCCCCATGAAGACATGTTCATATATCACGCATACCAATGGAAAGTCCACCCTAAAGTAAAAGAATTCAAAAAAAATCATTTCAAATGAATTCATAAAAATTCAAAGTCATGGAATAATTATTTTACATGTTTCTAAAATTGGATATCACCTTCTTTGGGTATCCCCAATTTTATCCCAACCACCGAAAAAACAATACAACTTAAAATTCTCATTATAGTTTGTGAGACCACCCTGCTATTTTCTTCAATAAATTAACCTATTTAATCAATAAAATTTTAATTACTATCTCCAATAATTCGATATATCCATGGTGAAAAAAACATTTAAGTCTCCCAAATTAATGATGAAACGATATAAGGTCTTGTAAAATAACAAGTTGTATATCTTAGAAAACCTTCATGGATATCCTATACAAGTTTTATTTCTCAACAAACCTTCATGGATATTCTAGAAAAGTTGTATCTTGAAAAAAACGGGGAATTGTGGAAGGATTTCCATTTTATATAGAAAGGATGAAATTTTCAAATTCCATTGATACATCAATTTAACACATAGTAAATTATATAAAAGCATCATATGTTATAATCCCTAATCATAATTTCGATAAATCTCACCAGGTATCACTCCCTCTTGGAAACTGATCATGCTCAGCTGACACAACCACCTCCTCACCTCCCCACCAAATACATCAGAGATTCCTCTCCTTCACTACTTGCAAGTTAAAGAATTATTTATTTTTGTGCATTTTTTTAGAAACTGCTTTCTCTATGGACTGGTGCAAGATTTATTCCCTCTATTCTTGTGATTTTTCTAAGATATGGAAGAACACGACTAAATCAATTAGAATACACAAAGAATATATGAGAATCTTGAAATAATGAGAATCTTGAAATCATAAGTAAATTGCAGAATAGTAAAGAAATGAACCTTGAAAAATTGATACCTTCTCTTTATGTAAATCCTCAAAGTGCTGATTCAATTCATATTATTCTAAATAAATCACTCCATGTTAATGATCATGAACTTTTTTTAGATTTATTATTCACATAAAATGATACAGTTATTCAAAATGATACAACAATGTTGGATATGTCAGATGTTCACAAGATTTTAAAATTTATCCTTTCTATAATGCAATCATGGGGTGTAGTGCTGGAATGTATTCTTTCACAACTTAGAATCTTATTGTTTGAACATGAAAATGGAATACTATCTGAAGAATATTCTTAACATGCTCTCAACTCCCTAAAATGGATGATTTGATCTAGGGTTTCGACTTACCAATTAGCTCACCAGCTTTGAACTTCTGTAGACTTGCTCTATGTTGGGGATGTTGATGAATTCTATGAGAGTGGTGGTATAAATCCCATAATTTTCGAGGATAAGGATGAAGATGAATATGAATATTCTATAGAAATTGATGGAGATAGAGATTTCAGTGATTGAACATAATGAAAAAATAAATAGAAATATCTAAACATTCCTTATAATAATACTTAGGAATCTTCTCTAGGAGTAATGGTGATATGGGACTGAACATTTTTCTAGAAGGAAAGAAATATGTGAGGCTGATGATCAAGAAACCTCATAGTCTAGGGAAATAAAATATAGATCACCATAATATTTCTAACCTGTATTTAGAATGTACTTAATTCTCTGAACCAAAATTGTGATGATTTATTGGAAGTTTCCATGAGTTTTATTGGTGTTTCCACTATAGAAATGTAGTGATATTCTCTCAAGAGCCTAACTTTTCATATTTTTATATGGTTATTTGGGTCCTATGTGAATGATGTGAGCATAAAATAAAGATACATATGGGTTCTTATATACAAAAAAACATAAGTGGACACCACCATATGAAATTTAATTGATTAAACAAATTCCATGAAGAAATTATAGTGTAAATTCAAATAAAATTTATACAATTCACAATTTAAGTTGATTCATGTGGTGGAAAATTTAGGATAAAAAATATATATTAGATTTTAAGAAGTTTATAGTGGTAATTTTTCTTGTATATTAATATTTACCACTATCGTTTTTGGTGGTTAAACTTAGAAGACATTGAATATATTAGAAATAGAAATCAAAATAAAACAATATAGATAATGAATCAAGATTGAAAATTGATATTGATTGTAGAATTTAAAGGAAGAAAAACCTATGCAAAGGAAAAAAGTGAGACTATTAGAATGTACCCATTCTAATATTACACCCTCTAAATTAGATCCATGAGAAGATCTATTTTGAAATTAGAGGCCTCTAAAGAGAAGATCATTTTCGTAAATTCATGATGGTCACATTACAGTAGGTTGATGTTGTCAACTCTCACATTGGTGGTGATTATGAGGTATATTGAGGGGTGGTAGAAATTTATATCAGTGGATAAATGGGAGTAAGTACATAATTGAGAGATCTATATAAAAGGAAAAAAATTTCTTTCTCTACTAATGAATAAATTATAATTAAAAAATGAAAACATGTTCTTTATTTAGTGAAACAATTACACTGATAAAATAATACTGTAAAACTAAAACAATAGAATATTTTTATTAAGTTATTACATTACTCAATAATGAAAAGATATTTTTATTATTCAAACCTCTATTAACATTAAAAAAATGATTTTTAAACAAAGATAAATCTAAATATTTTTTTACAATATTAATAAACTGAAATTGAATTGTAAATGAATAGTGAAATAGTATACTAAAAAAATACATAACGTTATCAAAATGATAAAAAAAGTAAAAAATACATTAAATAATGGATAAACTTAAACTAAAGTAAACTGAAAATTCATTATTGTAAGTGAATTTTACATGTATAGAAACTGAAAGTGAATTAATTTAAAAGTACATTATACAGTTATAAAAATGCAGTATACCAATTGACATATCATTAATGGTTTAACAACCATTCATTGTACTACCCAAATTTAGTTGTAAATCAATGAATATAATTCAATAAAATTAATATTAATGAAAAGTATAAAAGACATGAATAATTTTAATTTATTTGACCAGATGAAATAATATTAGACTTGAAATGATCTCCAACTTCAACTATTTTAGAAAAGTTTGAAACACTTATGAGTAAATTAAGAAAAGGAGATCACAATAGATAGAAAATAAATAACCATAGATGGTGATATAAAATACCCAAATATAGTTCCTTTATGTCCCTCCCTCATAAAAATTTCAAGTCATCCTGATTATATTTTAATTTAGCATAACCTAATAGCATGCAAGAGAAAAACATATGAAATAAAATCATAAAATTCATAAATAATTTTAATTTTTTTGGCCATATGGCATGATATGAGAATTTAAATGAGATCCAACTTTAACTATTTAAGAGAATATAACACATAAAATGTCTTAAAAACTTATTAAAATGTCATATACGTCTTATAAAATTATTAAAATGAAAAATTTAATTAATATGTTAACTATATTTAATACTCAAGAAGACAACTAATCATTTTAATTGATAAAAGAATTTTTGAACACATATTAGTTAATGGGTATAAATGGTTGGGAGAGAACTATCATTAGATTCAAATGTCAAGTAAGAATACATTGATTATTGATGACCATATCCTTTATAGGTTTTACGATGCCTAGGTATATATAAATAGTTGAAATATTAATATATATATATAATCCTGAATTATGATTGTTGAAATAAAATAAATTAGTATACATTATGAGAAATATAAAAAAAATTAAGGAAAATAAAATATTATGTTTCATAATATTGAAAGTAGAATGAGAAGGGAAATTTTAGGAAGATAAATTCATCACCCTTTCTCAAAATTTGAATAAAAATATCTAAAATAATCAAAACCTATAACCAAAAAATGATGATAGTCTATATTATGGAATGGATTTCTATGAATCTTAACTAAAATGACCGAATGAATATAAAAGTGGTATAACAAATATTGGAACTTCTATCAAATACCATGCAAAGATAAATTTAATCCTTTAATGTAAAAAATGATACTAACTCAAAAATTCAAAATTAATATTTTACTAGATGAAATGGAAAGGAAAATGGTTATGAAAAAAATCAGCAACAAAGAATGAGTAAGCAAGATGAAATACATTTTCAGGGTAAATTATCTAAGAAAAAGGTATACAATTCACAAATTAAGTTGATTCAGGTAGTGGAAAATTAAGGATAAAACAAATATATATTAAATTTCAAGAATTTGATAGTGTTAATATGGTCTATATATTCATATTTCCCACTATATTTGTTGGTGGTGAAAATTAGCAGACATTGAGTAAATTTGAAATAGAAATTAAAATAAAACTGGAGAGATAATGACTCAAGATTTAAAATTGACATTGGTGGTAGAATTTAAAGAAGGAGAAACCAAAGCAAAGTAGAAAAGTGAGACTGTTAGAATGTACCCATTATCAAATTACACCATCCAAAGTAGATCCATGAGAATAACTATTGTGAAGTCAAATTCCTTTGAGGAGAAGATCATTTTCGTATCATCATGACAGTCACATTAAGGTAAGTTGATGTTGTCAACTTCCACATTGGTGGTGAGTGTGGTAGATTTAGGGGTGGTAGCAATGTATATTAGTGGAAAAATAGAGGAAGAACATAATAGAGAGGTCTCAATAAAAGGAAAACATGTTATTTATTTACTAATGAATAAATGACAATTAAAAACATGAAATAATGCTATTTTATTAGTTAAACAATTACATTGATAAAGTAATACATGAAATCTGAAACTATGGAAGATGTTTATTATGTTATTACATTACTCAATAATAAAAAGAAATTTTTATTATTCAAACCTCTGTTAACATTAATTTTTTTAGAAAAAGATAAATCTAAATATATTTTTTTCAATATTAATAAATTGAGAGTGAATTGTAAATAAATAGTGAAATAGTATACCAAATAAATGTATAACGTTATCATACTGATTAAAAAATAAAAATATATTAACTATTGGCTAAACTAAAACTGAAGTAAACTAAAAATTCATTACTATAAGAAAATTGTACATGTATAGAAACTGAAAGTACTTTAATTTGAATACATAGTATGCATTTATTGAAACTTAGTACACCACTTGGAATATTAATAATGGTTTAATGACAATTCATTGTACTACCCAAAGTTAGTTGTAGATTAATGAATATAATTCAAGAAAATTAATATGAATGGAAAGCATAAAATACATGAGGAATTTTAATTTCTTTGACCAAATGACAAAATCTTAGACTTTAAATGAGCACCAACTTAAACTATTTAAGAGGAGTTTTAAACAATTACGAGTAAAAAAGAAAAGGAGATCAAAATAGATAGTAAATAAATAACCAAATATGGTGATAGAAAATACCCAAATATTGTTCCTTTATTATAATGGATAAGACCTCTCCAGTCCATTAATTTGGAAAAATCTAGTGGTTGAAGTGTTCTATGAGGTCAAGGTGACTTATTTCAACACATTTCACAAAATTTTCAGTTTTTCAGGTCCTCCAACGGTGAGTCACAATGGTGAGTCACGATGGTAGGTCGCTGACGATAGCTCATGATAGTGAGTCACAATGGTGACTTGCACTGGTAGATCTTAATGATGACTCGCAAAAGTAGCTCATGATAGTGAGTCAAAACAGTGATTTGAGATGGTGACTCACACTTATAGCTTGAAACAGTGACTCGCATCGGTGAGTCACAATGGTGAGTTGCAGTGGTGAGTCGGGACAGTGACTTGCACTGATAGCTCTCCAAATGGTGACTCGCATAGATGAGTCACAATATTGACTCGTGATGGTGACTCGCACCGGTAGCTCACCAAATTGTGGCTGGAAATGACGGTTCACACCAACGAATCATCTAACAGTGAGTCATTTCTAATAGTTTTATGTTTTTCCAGTTTTTCTAGTTTTGACCTTTTGATGTATTTTTTTATGTGAAATGAGTTTAATACCATATTTAAGTGGGTTTGAAGATGTTTCAAGGGATTTGAGTCATATATTTAAATCTCTAAGAGTTTGGGGGCTTTTAATTGGTTAACTTGCGTGGTTTTGTTGAGATCCATCTTGAATGGAAATTCAAAACTATTTTATATTCTATGAGTCTAAGATATAATCCTTCTAAGATGGGGGACTTCAATTTATTCATTCCTCCTCCTTTATCTTGATACCGAACATCCCTATAACCTTTTTTCCTTGAGGAGTCGTGAATTGTGTTGTAGCTTTTAGATCTATACTACCATGGAGGAATTTCTTTCTACATGCACGCCCCCTGCTTTGGCACATTAAGAAAGTGCTGATCACTTCTTCTTCCAAGTAGGTTTTCCTTTGGCTATCTCAATTATTTATCATGTGGGGTCGGTGTATAAATGTATCCTTGTGAATATATTTGAATCCAAATTCAATAAATATAACCGAATCAGTTTCAAATCAATAAATAGGGGCTGGGAATGTGACGTATGATCATACTATTTTATTAATATTTTGATCAATGTTGTGAATTTTATGGGATATATGCCTATTTAAAATCATAGATATTGGGGGTCCTTGGTTTCACATTGAATGTTTATGAATTCATATAAGGCCCCAAACTTAAACAATACATAATCTTGAGTTAATTCAATAATTTGACATTATTTCACATTGAGAATATTTTTAGGTTTAAATTTTTAGAGAATTAGGCCATAACTATGACATAACAACTCAAAAATTTCAAAGTAGACACTTATACTCACTATCCATTTTTTCATAAAACAAAAATCTTTTAAAAATAAACATGGTTTCATTTTGTGTTTAAACATCATAACTTTTCCTTTATCCCA
Source organism: Viscum album (assembly GCA_963277665.1). NCBI lineage: Eukaryota > Viridiplantae > Streptophyta > Magnoliopsida > Santalales > Viscaceae > Viscum > Viscum album. The sequence goes on from OY728166.1 coordinate 310,166,537, forward strand.
TCATTTACTCTATTCTCTTTTAAATTCAATGAAAAAAATTTCAAAAACTTGGGATGATCAAAAAATTCTTATTAAGGGATTAAAAAATAAGGAAAACTATTAGCATTGAGAAAACATGTAAACCATGAATACTTTATCATAAAGTAATACTTTTCACCTTTAAAAAGTAGTAAATAATATTCATTGAAAATAATATTATTGATTACCATTTTTTTAATTAAAAGATTACCATAAACCCATATAAAACACATATAATACATAAAGGTAACTTGAGACATAATCATACTTAAATGGAATAACCATATGGTTTAATTCCACACAAATCACTAAATAGAATAGCCATACAACCGATTTTATACCTAATTCATTGGAGGTTATAAGGTGACCACTCATCCTTAGTTTATCACAGAACCACCCATCTTTGGTTTATCACATAACCAACTATCTTTTGTTTATCATGTAACCACCCATCAAATGTCCAAGTATCATTATATAATCACAACACATAAATTATTTCAATTATCAATATTTAACTCAAAATTTTTTTATTTTCAATCACAAGAAATAATATCAAGATATTGAAATAGTCAATCCACTTTTAAAACCATTTTAAATACAAAAATACCAAAAAAGTTAATAAGGTATTTCTTTTACTTTTAAAACATTAAGGATTATATAATAATCCAAATATCAAATAACATTTATAGCGACAGAGAAGTCGTTGTCGCCACATATGTTAAAAAACATTCCTTTTTTCGTTTTGTAATATAAAATGCTTCGTATAAAAAGATTCCTTTTTAAAACCTTGGAATGAATTAAAAGTAAAAGGGGTTGATTATATGCCATATAAAATAATGTGGTGTATAATATCAAAATATTCCTCAATTAAAAGAGATTGATATGAAGTCCCTTACCTTGAGTTCGATTCATCATGTATGTTCCTTGTTCTTCATGAATAATAAACTTAGGATAATTTCTACTTGCTTCAGAACCTTGTAATGTTTATTATTCCTTTTATTTAATTAATTACCATGTTATAAAAATTATTTAACTATTTGAGTTCATGTTAAATTATTTTTTGATATTCAGTACTTGATTCGAAAATGAACATGGTATGATGTCAATAGTCCACGTGGTAATAAGTCCATCATCTCTAGAATAATATTCATGACATAATAATCATTTTTATACATCAATTGTACTTTTAAATAAAACCATTTATTTATTGTATGAAAAAAATGAACAACTTTATAATCATGGATATGGTAGGCCGTATGTAAGCATGAGTAACATTTCTATTTTTCATTGATCATTATGGAAATAAGGTAATTATTATTTTATATTTACAAAATGATCATAATATAATAAAAATAAAAATAATCATTTAAATATACTTATATATATCATACAAGTTATGTGGTGAATAAAATGATTCACATAACTTCATGGAGGTGATATTTCATATGTATGCATGAACAAAAAGGTTTTGGAAGTGTGCCTTTTTATAGGAGAAGGTAAGGGAACCCTTGGAATTATTAAAAGTATTAAATTAATATAATTTTTTTTTGATTCCAAATGGTCCAAAAATTATTTATTTAGAATATAGGATGATTTTTTATTGAATACTAATCATCCAATTAAAATTATACAAGTTTTAAATATTTTTTAATCCTTATATTTTTTCCTTAACCCCTTTTAACTGTTACCGTTTTATTAAGTAATTTACACTTTGAGAGTTAAAATAATTACCAAATCATGTAAAAAAACCTATAAATGTGCCATTAATGACATTTTTAGAGTTATATCTACTTTTTGGATAATTCTTATATTTTTTAAAATTTTATCCCATTAAATTAAATATTTTATATTTTAAGTTATGAATTATGTCAATTTTGATACTATTCATTTCTTAACTTTTTTTAAAAACATAAGAACTTGATTCCTTCAAATAAACTACATGAAATCAATCCTAATATGTCATAGTCATCTAGAAAATTTGTGTATGACATAAAATATATAAAATTATATTTATTTTAATATTATTAATATAATTTATTTAATTCTTTATTTAATAAATATATTACTACATCATCATTATGTCACAATTAAATTCTATTATTTAATTCATAAAAATTATAAATAAATTAACTTGCTATAGGTAATAGTTTTATCTTTTTAAAAAATATTTATTATTTAAGAGATCCCCTATATGACTTAATATTAAAATACTTTACTTTTTAAAAACAAAAGTGTAAACAAATGACTATTCATTGAATATAATATTATAAATGCATTAAGGTCATCCAAGTGGGTCCAAGTGGTCCTAAAATAGACCCAAGGATGATCATGGTCGGAATACACTCATACAATTAAATTAGTACAAGTGTTAGGGTAATTTTATATTATTATAATATTATTTTTACCTTTAATTACCTGATTTACCTTAAACCGTGGTAATAAAATTTATTACTAAAGTTACTATTCATAATGTACAAAAATAAAAGGGACTTATTTACATGATTTGTTCCTTATTATTACAAATATGGAATCCATTTTTTCAAATTCAAAACACAAAATTGGTAGAAATTAATTAAAAATTAATCTCGTTGATCAAATAAGAAACTGGATTTTTTTAAGTAAAATGTTCAAAAGTTCACATAGTTTTTATATCCAATTTCAATGTGAAATTTATTACAGTGACAAAAATTATATTAAATGATAAAAACATAATTTAAATATAATTTAAAACCAATTAATAAGATAATATAAAAATATAAATAATTTATATAAAAAAATAATTTTGAGTTAAAATGAAGTAATTTTTATTATTCATTAAAATATGAATTTTATCAAAAAAATACCAAAAATTAAACCAAAGTAAATTTTATGTCCCTATTACAAAGAATAAGTTTATTTTTTCAAATATAAATTATTAAAGTTTCAAAAACTTGATTTAAAATGGGTACTCCACCAAAAGGCGGTTAAACTGTATTTAAAAAAACACTAATTTTATCCGTAAAATTGTATTTGTTCTTATATAATGTCTAGAAAACATATAATATGAATTATAAACATAATATTTAATTTATATTTCATTAATATAACCCAACAAGAGTGATTTTATTATTTTATAAACATAATTATTCGCACTTAAATTATTGTTCATAAAAACATATCCTTTATATTAAATTGTTTTTTTTCATTTACAATTAATTTTCTAACCAATGAATCATTATATAAACATGTGTAAACCCTATTTTCATAATTCAATTAATATTGTTCATTCCCACCATTCTAATGGCTATGCGATAACTATAACTTTAAATAATAATATTAATAATATATTATTTTTCGATATAACTTAGTCTTTTGTGCAACGTACGATTTTAGAGAAACCTATTATTGTGTGTCAGGTATGCTATCAGACATAGAATCCCTTTTAAAGTAAAATTACTATCTAATTCATAAATATTAATAAATATAAAAAGGTCTTATTTTATAATTACTTGGGATGTTACATTCTTCCCCCTTTTTTGGAATTGCATGCTCACAATTTTAAATTTGGGCTCGGTAACTAAGGTTTCACTTTTCAAAATCAATTCATTGAAATCCCACATCAAAAAAAGAGTCAACTAAATTTCCAATTTAAGATAAATAAAGTGAAGTACAAAGTTCACCTAAGATAACACATACTAAGATTCCATGTAGTAAGACATGGATATTGAATAAAAACTAACCATCATGTTCTGATGGAGAGTGATTGAAAAAATGATCAGGAGAAATTTAACAATTAGAAAACTAAAATCTTGTGATGGGTTAAATAGTCTTTGATTTCATAGTAATAAAAGTAAACAAAAAATGTTTTTTTAAGATCCTTTTCATAAAGTTGAGGAATTATTTTACTACTTGGAATAAGAACATAAGGAAATATACTTACTTGAAAAGTATAAATTCATCCTTTAATAAAATTATATCACAAACTCATGTTTTTCTCCAATAATGAGTATTAAATATGATTTTTTATGCCTAAAGCACTAGAATCAACTTCTAGAGAATCACATAATCTACAAAGATTAACTATCTATTTATCCTGTCTTGAAACATTAACCAAAACCAATAATTTAAGATAAAATAATATAATTCCCCAAATATAATAAACTTTAAAATAATAAAGACTACTTTTAATCTCCAAAATTCAACAGTAAAACCAAAATTTCAATATAGACCATTCAATTAATAACTGTTCTTAAAATCCTAGAAAATAATCCAAACTAATATTGAAACCCAAAATTCAGAAGGATTTGATCATATATTCTTCGAAGATAAATTTTAACATTTATCTCCAAATAAAATCAACCACTCTTAATGTCTCATAATAAAAAGTAATTAACCTAATCACGTATTCTCCATGATAGGTTGATCATTTCCATAAATAACCTAATTCCCCATAAGTCTATAATAAAATTATATATTATTCTAAAATAAAATTCAACCATTACTCCTCAAATAAAATCTCTTAGTATTCTATTTACCTTACTCATGTAAAGTTCCCAAAATAGTGAACATCTTCCAAAATAACATTTATCACTTAATTCTTAATTCATTTTATAATACCAAGGATTTCTATTTGATAAAAAACAAGTTCCTAAAATCAACGTATTCTTATTCCATCAACTCATTTAACTAAAAAAACATACTAACCATGGAATTCTCATAGGCCAGAGGTAGGTGATAAAGCCTTGTTGCACTTCGGTTGTGGGTTCAATTTCTACATCCTTGTCCGACGTGGTGGGTTGTAACCCTTCCCACAGGTTATCCTTTTCCTAAAATTACATAATTTTATAACATTCCCAAAATGAGATAAAATTATAAAAAATAATCATAACATTTTTTATGCTCAAATTTTATCTCATACCTTTCATTTTGAAACACAAAATGTAATAGCCTATAATTACCTCAAAATCAATGATCATATAAACCCTAATAGTTATCCATACCTTTGTAATTATGTCCACATAAGAAAAGATAACTCTTCATCAAATAAAATTTTTACAAAACAAACTTTAGGGTTACACATACTAAAAAAACTCTTTCAAACTAATCCCATCATCAAAATAGCATTAATACTTTTAAACATTTCATCATCCTATAGTCTACCATAATTTTTTAATACTTTATATGTATACTTTTTAATCATTTAGCATTTTTTGTGATCCAAAAACCATGATTTTCCATATTATTCCTAAATACTTATTTCCTATAAACAAAAACATGAATCATATCCTAAGATTCAATAATGTCAAAACTTGATACAAGAAATAATCCATACCTTTCATAGGCCATTTTTAGTTTCCTTATTTTTAATTGGAATGAAATTTCGTATTTTTAAACATACATTTATATGGTATTTCTAATCCCATTACCTAACCTTATTTATAGGACATCTATTTTCATAATTACCATACACCCCATATTTAAAATATCCAATTAATAACTTAAAAATAACTTATTTCCATTTCCTAGAGTCAACTGAACGCTTCATTTTTCATTAGAAGGTTATTGCTTTATAATCTTCATTACCACATCTATGACATCATTTCATCCCTTTAAAACATTTTCCCAGGTGTTTATTTCCACATCATTGAAACATATGTTGTTGAATATACTTAACTTTATGATCATTATTACCTGAACTTCCATAAGGATTCATTTCTCTCATATATGATGCATCAAAAAAATCACCAATGTTAAAGTGGTTAATCATTACTCCCAATAGTTGTTTTACAATAACCATGAGAGTTCACATTTTAGCTCCCATGTCATTCAATTTCTTATTTAGAGAACCACCACATTTTCCTTCACATCCATTGGTACTTTGGTGCCTGTTGTATCCAACCATTTACTAAAACCAAAAAGGATAGTGTGATTATATAAATAAAATCATCATATACTATCTTATGAGGAAGTTAAACACTAAGATATCCTTATTAATGTTTTATAAAACTCATTGAATTTATCTAAAAAAACTATAACTCTTCCTATGATGGTATCAATTATGGTTATATACAACTTGTAACTTATGATTAAGTAACAAACTAACCTCTAAAGTCATATAAAATGACCTCTGATACCAACTATAAGGCCCTAACCTTAAACATTACATAATCTTGAGTTAATTCAATAATTTAAATTTATTTATAATTAATGATCTTTTCAGGTTTAGAGTTTTAGATAATTAGTCCATAACTATTAAATAACAACTCAAAAATTACAAAGTATAAAGTTCTAATCGCTATCCATTTTTCATAAAATAAAAAATTTTTAAAAATAAAAGTGATTTTTTTATGTTTAAACATCATAAATTTTCCTTTATCCCATCCTTGAATGTATTCTCCTTTAAATCCTATAATTTTTTTCCAAAATCTTAGGATTAGAACAAAAATATCAGTAAGGAATACAAAAAGAAGGAAAATTATTAGCCTTGTGAAAAAAATAAACCACGAATACTTTATCATAAAGTAATACTTTTGACCTTTTAGAATTAGTAAATACTCTTCACTGAATATAATCTCATTGCTTAATATTTTTGTTGTAACATCCTGATTCTGGGAGCCACCCAGAGGTGCCCCATACCCAGTTGGTTACATGGCCTCAACCACATTTCCCCGAATGGCAGAGGCTGCCGACTAGCAGTGAGAGCCTTGGGTGTGATAGTGGGGAAACAATGACCTCATTGGCAGAGTAACAAAGTGAAAGTACAACATATAACAATAGTGTAAGCAGTAAAACATGAAATAAGTAAAAATCAGAAGTAATAAAAAACTGGATCACACATATATATAAATGATGCATGATATATATGTCTAGGAAAAAAGCCAAACAAATCACAATGTAGGAATATAGTACTAAACCAAAGTACAAAAGAAAATCAAGTAAACAGATCCACAACATCGCAAGCCTTAGCTTGGTCCCATGCTCCCTAGTTTCACATCAATCAAGTACCTGAAGTAGATGGGCACTTGCCCTTATCTATACCTGTAGAAATATAATCTGTTTGGGCCAAAAAACATGACCCAAATAGGGTGTGAGACTTATCCCAATAGGAAACCACCCAAAGATCTGTGCCTAACAGTCAGTGAATATATATGGCAGACAATAAGAAAAAGAAGCAGTAAACAAGGAAGTACTCAAAAGTATACAGTCCTACAGTTTCATTTACAAAAATTTACTTTTAAGTATTTAATCAACCAAAACAAAAATAACCAACCCTCTAGGTAGTTCTCACAACCTAAACCCTCTGGTTCATAATACAAGAAAAGGTATAAAAGAGACTCTCTGAGGAAGCACTCACTGTCAATTCCCCCTATAGTCATGTGTAATCAAAGACTCTCTGAGGAAGTACTCACCATCAATTCCCCCTATAGTCTTTTAATGGTAAACTACATACATTCTAAGGAACCACTCAACGTTAATTCCTCCAGTGGTCTCAAAACATAACTATATACACTCTTAGGGAGCACTCAACATCAATCCACGCTTTGGTATCATAGTGTGATAATTATAATAGACACTCTGAGAAATCCCTCAATGTCAATTTCCCATATGGTCTCACTACACCAAGTTCCCGCAGCCTCGTATAAAGCAATCGTGCAAAAACGATAATCAGAAACCAAAGTAAACCTCAAGAACTACTTGGATAAACAAACTATAGCATATCATAACATGTCAGATAATAATCACTCCATCCTAACAATACTAGGCATGTAAAGCAAGCAGCAGCCTAACATGTAAGGCTAGACCAAATAGTCAAAAACAAGAAAACACGGAAAAAACATCCATAGATTAGAAAAGATAACCCTATTCTCAAATAATTAACCTCTATAAAATCAAAGAATGCATGGTAGGCAAATAAAAGGGGTAAAACCATAAACACACAATACCCTGAATGAGGGTTTTGGGCACTTTTGCACATATAACTCAAAGACTAACTATGGAAAGGCACACACCACCTACCTCAGCTTCATGAGATCAATATACATGAACCTCAGGCTTTGAATCACCCTAGAACACTGTAGATCTACAAAAGGTTAAAAACTTTCAACTGAGGATAACTCGTGAGAGAGGATAAATTAGGAAACAAGATTCTAGAAGAAGGAAGAAGTCACCGATGCGATTCCAACACAATCGATGAAGTAAGGTTTTGATAACATACGGAGAGTCGAGGGCTCAGAGAAGATCCACGGCTATACGGACGCTTTGATACAAAATAGGTCAAGAAGAAGGATGTTCTGTCTCTCAGATGTGACCCCGGTCCGTTTAATGAAAAAAAAGTACACGGTGTGTTATTTAAAAGTAAATGGTGTGTACTTGCCTTTTTTGGCTTCCACTTTAGGTGGTATCTAGGTCACCACACATGTCCATGTACTCATCCATTACCTACCTAGTACACGGTCACCCACGAAAACTGAGTATAAGGTGTGTACTTATAAGTACACATCGTGTACTCCTAAAATTTCCAGAAACTCCTCTTCTTCCAAAAAACAACCAGAAAGAAAGATTCATACCTGAAAAGAAAATACAGGTTCTTACAAACTTACCATATTAAATAAATTCATCCCCAAATTTACCTAGAAAGGCGGCATAGAAGTAGAAACCTTGAATAGCTTTGACCACTACGATCATACGTCAGCCTCCCTCTCCTAGGTCTCGTCCTGTACTCACCCGTTCTACTATAACAGTCATACCAGAGGAACAGACCGACCATGATAAACCTTCTCACATCAATAAAAAATCCTGATAGGATGCTCCTCGAGCAATTTTTCCACCTCGAGCTCAACCTCCTTGAGTTGGAAAACATGAGATAAGTCTGAGAAGTAATTTTGAAGATGAGAAACATGTAAGAAATCATGCATATCTTGGTACCTCTGAGGTAACTGCAACCAATAGTCAACCGACCTAACTCTCTCTAACACCTCAAATGGCCCGACATACCTCAGAAAAAGCTTACCCTATCTCCTAATTCTCCTATGTCCCAACCTCGGTGTGACATGTAGAAAAACCTGATCTCCTACCTCGAACTCTAGAGGTCGTCTCCGTTGATCAGGATAAAACTTCCGTCGTGACTGTGAAGTAGCCATCCTCTTCCAAATCAACACTATCTACTCTATTGTCTCTTGGACAAGACGAGGTCCCAACATAGCTTCCTCTTCTGCCTGCAACCAATATAAGGGTGATCAGTATGACCTACCATACAAAGCCTCATAAGGTGCCATATGAATAGTTGCTTGAAAACTATTATTGTATGAAAAATACAAAAGAGGTATATGCTTCTCCCAAGAGCCTCCAAAATCCAGAATGCATGCTCGAAGCATACCCTTAAGCACTTGAATCGTACGCTCGGACTGGCCATCTTTCTGGGGATGGTATGCTGTACTCAAAAGTACATGTGTACCCAAAGCCTTCTATAATTCACTCTAGACCCAAGAAGTAAAATGGGCATCCCTATCTGAAATAAGGAGTGTGTAACTCCATGTAAACATAAAATCTTTTAGATGTACAATCTTCCCAACTCATCAACACTGAAGGTCTCCTTGATCGGAAAGAAGTGAGCAACCTTCGTGAGTCTGTCAATGACAACCCAAACTACATAATTCCCTCAGGGTGATCTCGAAAAACCTGTCATGAAGTCCATCTCAACATCATTCCACTTCCACTCGAGAATGGGTAACTACTACAAAAGCCCTACTGGTCGTTGATGCTCTGCCTTCAACTGCTAACAGGTAGAACACCTCATGACAAAACTAACAACATCTCTACTCATACCTGGACACCAATACTGACATTGTAGATCACAATATATCTTAGTGAAACCAGGATGAACTGACCAAAAAGAGGAATGAAAGTACCGCATCAACTCCTTGCGTATGTCTGCTGACACCCATACGCGCCCATGAAAATGAAATATCTCATCCTTGCCTATGGTCCATCTAGGAACGAGTTCCTCTCCTGACACACTCTCCTATAAGAATAGGCATTCAGAATATGATAGCTACCTCATTCGTACTCGATAAAGAAGAGTAGAGGTAATAGCTACAGAATATAGAAATGTCTATCCTTTTATGTCATGTACCTCCAAATGAATCTTAGAGAATAGATCCATAAGCTTCCACTCACTGCTTCCCTCTTGAACCGCCTGCATATGAGTTCTTCTGCTCAACGCATCAGCCACTGCGTTACCTTTCCTAGGCGTATAGGCAATCTCAAAGTCAAAGGACTGAAGGTACTCTACCCACATTCGCTATCTCAAATTCAGGTCACGCTGAGTGAAGATATACTTGAGACTCTTGTGGTCAGTGAAAACTAAAAAATTCTCTCCCAACAAGTAGTGTCTTCAACAATGTAAAGCATGAACACCAGTAGAAAACTTGAGATTGTGCATCGGGTAGTTCCTCTCATATGCCTTAGCTACCGAGACCCATACGCAAAAAACCCTTCTCCCTATATAATCACTGCTCCTAGGTCGATACCTGATGCATCATAGTAAACAGTATATCTCTTTCCCAACTCTGGAAATACTAGTATCGGTGCTGAAGTCAACCTACCTTTCAGCTCCTGAAAGGCCAACTCACAAGAATATGACCACAATTACTTCACACCCTTATTAGTCAGACTCGTCAGTGGAGATTCTAAGTGTGAGAAGTTCTGTATGAAACATTTGTAGTAACCATCCAACCCTAGAAAACTCTACACCTCAAATACATTCTTAGGATGCTCCCAGGAAATTACTGCTCTCAATTTCTCTAGGTCTACTAATACTCCTGTCTCTGAGATAACATGACCCAAGAAGTGAATTTGGTCCATCCAAAAGTAGCATTTTGAGAGATTAACATATAACTAATTCTCTATCAGTGTACTCAAAACGATCTCAATATGGGTATCATGGTCATGATGAGTGTGAAAGTACACTAAAATATCATCCAAGAAGACTACCATGAAAGAATCCAAGTATGGATGAAACACTTAGTTCATCAGTGCCATGAAAAATGAAGGCACATTAGTGCGACCGAACGACATAACCACATACTATTATAGACCATACCTTCTCTAGAAGGCTGTAATAGGTATATCAGATGGTCTAACACAAAATTGGTGATAACCAGATCTCAAGTCAATCTTCAAGAACACCCGGGCTCTTCGAAGATGATCAAAGAGATCATCAATCCTCAACATGGGATATTGGTTCTTGATCGTCAACTGGTTGAGCTTCCGATAATCCATGGAAATTCGGAGGGTACCATCTTCATTATTCACAAATAGGATAGGTGAACCCCAAAGAGAAGTACTAGGTCAGATGAAACATTTTGACTACAACTCCTCCAACTGCTTCTTGAGCTTCTGCAAAACTGGTGTATCCATCCTATAAGGAGGAATGGACACCGGTGCCACTCCTGGCACAAACTCAATAGAAAAGTACACCTCTCACTTTGGAGGAAAACCTGAAAAGTCATCTAGAAAGACATACCTGAAACGATCCACCACTAGAGGAAAGTACATCTGTGAAGTCCCCTAGTCATCCAGATATAGAATAGAAATATGGGTTGTAACTACTCCAAACCCATGATGCTCGGGTCCCGCTCTGCTTTCCTGAACATCCCATTCTCCCTTATGAAGAAATGATCCGCCCTCTGGTGATGTGAAGCTCACCCTACAATGATAGTAGTCGACAACAGCCTGGAAGGGAACTAACCAGTCCATTATGTGAATGACATCATATCCCATTATCTCTAGGACATAGAGGTCCCAAAAGAAGTGACACCCAACAACCTCAAGATGGCACTCCTTGCACTGACATACACTAGCCGCTCTTGTCCCCAACAGAGTGTCTAACATCAAGATATCAGTATAGGAAAAGATACATAGCCCAAGGCACTCCACAAAAGTAACTGATATAAAGTTATGGGAAGTCCCTATACCGAAAAGAGTATAATCTAAAATGGAGGTAACTAGAATTGTACCTCAAACCAAAGAGGGCCCAGGATCCTTCTCCAGCTGGGTTTGATCCACTAGAAAAGTATGACCTACATCGCATCCTTGTGACCTTGCCTGACCACTTTGAGCTGATCCACCCTATTGTCACTGAAAGCATGGTGATTGGATACCACAACCACAAACTCCACCTCGGCCTGAACAGCTGTAAGAACTCCAGTTCATAGACAGATGAGAAAATGGTGGTGCTGCTCTCGAATGCAGAGTCATAGAAGAACCCCTATCACCAGCAGATGGTGAGAAAAACTGATAGAAGAACTGAAGATGACCCATTTTACCACAAGATCGGCACTCCACCAGGTCTCTCAGGCAGTGTGGCCTCATATGCCCAACCTTCCCGCACTGGTAGCATACCACATGGATCCCTGAAGGTGCATCCCACCTACTCGGATCTCCATGTGTAAAATCCCTATAGCACTTCCTACTATCATCCGGAGAAATACCAACTCTGGATATTGAACCACCCTAGCCCACAGCTCTAGAATACCTTAGGTTGCGCTCCGTGATCAGTTCTTGGTTGACTATAGAAGTGATGGAAGTCAATCTGATGATTTTCACCTAAGATTGGATGTCTTGCATTAGACCATCCTCAAACTTCCTCGCTAGGAACAAGTAATCTCCCCCCAAAAAGGGTGTAAAATTCTGTAGCTTTGTGAAGTGAGAAGAATACTCCATAACTAAAAGAGTACCCTTCTCCAGACTCACTAACTCTTGGGCTAGATCGGCCCTCAAAGTCATTAGGTAGAAGTAGTCATAGAAGGTACATTGAAACTCTTCCCATGCTATAACCTGCTGTCATCCTACCTATGGGATCACATCCCACCATCTATTTGTAGAGTCCTGAAGAATATAATTAGTGAGCTTGAACCTCCTCTTCAGAGGCATATCCAGACACTCTAAGATAGAAAGTATGGGTTCTATCTAGGACTCTACAGCCTAAGTTCCTCCTTCCCCAGTGAAGGTGGGAGGATGATACTACTGGAAAACCCGCATCAACTCTGCCATAGATGGGGTAGGAGGCGGTGCTCCTCAAAAGGTCTACATAAACCACATAAATCCCTCTTAGAACCATGCATTAGAACCTGTGTCCGGAATGACGATTGGTGCCAAGACTGGAACTATAGGAGGATTTGCTGGTAGTCCCTGATCAGCCATGTCCAGTGTCTGATTACTGCCCTATAACTGGTAGACAACTGGAGAATTTCTTGGTGGCATGACTCTGCAAGTTCAAGTACACACCTTAGATAAAGATTATCAAGGACTGAAACTTAGAATTGTAAGAAGAAAAAAAGAGAAAGAAAGCATTCAAGTTTTTCAAAACATGGATACACAGTGTGTATAATTCCTACATGATATGTTCCCTTAAGTCTTCACATGTGTGTGTACTTTTTCCAACCTAGGTCATGTAACACCCCATACACATGACATGTTGACCTAACACACAATGTGTACTTGAATCCTCTTCCCCTTCCCAAGTTCTTCTACATGGCTAAGCCACATGGTTTTCTTAGAACAAGACTACATGGAGTGTTAGTTCCAGACATGATGTGTACTAGAAAAAATTCACCGACCCGTGTTGTTAGTCACACGGCCAGTTACACGGATCACTTCTACATGGTGTGTTCCAGATAGACACAGTGTGTACTTGAAGGATTTCACCAACCTGTGTTGTTAATCACATGACTGGTTACACGGCTCACTCTACATAGAATGTTTATACTTGACACAACGTCCACTAAAAGGATTTCACCATCCCGTGTTGTTTGTTACATGACCAGATACAAGGGTTATACTACACAACGTGTATAACCTAAGTTTTTATCCATCCATGTCATTAGTCACATGGGTGGACACATGGTCTACTCAAAACAGCGTGTAAATCCGGTACACGATGTGTCCCACCAAAGAAATACCAACCCTGTGTCTCTGTCCAAACATCCAGTGACACAGTTAGAGACTACACGGTGTGTACATACAGTACATGGCGTGTACTTAAGAACAATAGTTCATTCCTGAACAGGACACATGGAGTGTATTCATCATTACACGCTGTGTATTTTGAGTTTTTCCAGATATTAAGCCTCAAAAACTACTCCAAAACCTATAAAAACAATGAAACAAACATTAAAGTTCCAAATTCTGATCCGTGAGGGCCCATACTCCCCGCGGATAAAAGATTGGCATCTTATACATGTTACATACAAGAAAAACTAGGCAATGAGACACCAAATTCCGATCCATGAGGGCCCATAACACCTCAAGAGCCAAAGTTTGGAGTTCATTCAAACAAACCTTACACAATTCAATACCCTATAAAAATTAGGTATTCTTATCAAGGCATATATCACAACATTATGCATATCTAACACAACTTCTATCACAATAACATGCAATTGCTAATGCACCCTAAATGGCATGCCAAGAATGCATGACATGTGATCTCTAGAGAGTGCCTATATGATGCATGAGATGGAATACCCTCATATCATTGGGTTTCAATAGAAATAGAACCTCAATAATATCAACAATAATAGCACAAAACATGTGAATCACCCAATGGTGAAATCAAATCAATTGTAAAATTGAAAAACCAGAAAAATTTGCAATAACAAGGTAAATTGGCTTTTCCCTGTACACAGGTTAGCTACTCCCAGGCCCAAATTATTACCAAGTACCTATTTACTTCATATACCTGGCTATAGACTCCAAACATTAAGTCAATAAGAAAAGAACACATCTAATACCACTTTGTAACATCACGATTCTGGGAGCCACCCAGAGGTGCCCCGTACCCGGTTAGTCACATGGCCTCAAGCACATTTCCCTAATCACCAGAGGTTTCCGACTAGCAGTGAGGGCCTTGGGTGTGATAGTGGAGAAAATATTCCCTCACTGGAAGAGTAACACAGTGGAAGTACGAAAAATAACAATAGAAAAAGTAGTAAAACATGAAATAAGTAAACAACGGAAGTAATAAACAACTGGAGAACACATATATATAAATGATGCATGATACATATGTCCAAGAAAGAATCCAAAAAAATCACAATGATGGAATACAATACTAAACCAAAGTAAAAAATAAAAGTAATTAAACACCTCCACAATATCGCAAGACTTAGCTTAGTCCCATGCTCCAAAGTTCCACATCAATCAAGTACCTGAAGTAGAATGACACTTTCCCTTATCTATACCTATAACAATATAATCCGTTTGGCCCCAAAAGAATGACCCAAACAGGGTATGAGACTAATCCCAGTAGGAAAACACCCAAATATATGTTCCTAACAGTCAATGAATATATATGGTAGGAAATAAGCAAAATAAGTAGTAAACAAGGAAGTACTCAAAAGTATACAGTCCAAAAGTTTCATTTAAAAACATTCACTTTTAAGTATTTAATCAACCAAAACAAAAACAAGCAACCCTATGGGTAGTTCTCACAGCCTAACCCCTATGGTTCAAAATAAAATAAAAGTTATAACAGAGACTCTCCGAGGAAGCACTCATAGTCAATTCCTCCTATAGTCATGTGTAATCAAAGACTCTCTGAGGAAGCACTCACTGTTAAATCCACCTATAGTCTTTTAATGGTAAATTACATACACTCTAAGGAAGAATTCAACATAAATTCCTCCTGTGGTCTCGAAACATAACTATAGACACTCTGAGGGAGCACTCAACGTCAACCCCCCCCCCCTTTGGTCTCATAGCGTGATAATTATAACTGACACTCTGGGAAAGCCCTCAACATCAATTTCCCCTATGGTCTCACTATACCAAGTTCCCGCAGCCCCGTGTAAAGCAATCATGCGCAAATGATAATCAACAGCCAAAGTAAACCTCAAGAACTACTTGGATAAACAAACTATAATATATCATAGCATATCAGATATTAATCACCCCATCCTAACAATACTAGGCATAGAAAGAAAGAAGCAGCCTAACAGGAAAGGCTAGAACAAATGGTCAAAAACAATAAAACCTGGAAAAAACATCCATAACCTGGAAAATATAACCCTATTCTCAAACAATTAACCTCTATCCAATCAAACAAGGCATAACAGGAAAATAAAAGGTCTAAAACCATAAACATACAATACCCCGAACAAGGGTATTGGGAAATTTTGGACATATAACTCAAAGAATAACTACAAAAAGGCACAAACCACCTGCTTCAACATCGTAAGATCGATATACGTGGACCTCAGGGTTTGAATCACCCTAGAACACCATTGATCTAAAAAAAGGTTAAAAACATTCAACTAAGGATAACTCGTGAGAGAATAGAAATTAGGAAAAATGGTTATAGAAAAAGGAATAACTCACTGATGTGATTCCAACGTAACCGACAAAGTTTAATTTGGAGAACAGACAACAATTTGGGGGCTTGAAGAAGATCTGTGGCTGTACAGATACTCATGGATGAAATAGGCTGAGAAGAAGGACAATCTTTCCGTCAGACATGACCCCGATCCGTTTAATAAAAAAAGTACACAATGTGTTATTCAAAATTACACAGTGTGTACTTACCTTTTCTGTACTCCACTTTAGGTGGTATCTAGGTCACCATACACGACGAGAAGAAGGACAATCTGTCCGTCAGACATGACCCCGATCCGTTTAATAAAAAAAGTACACAATGTGTTATTTAAAATTACACAGTGTGTACTTACCTTTTCTGGCCTCCACTTTAGGTGGTATCTAGGTCACCATACACGACCATGTACTTGGCCATTACCTAGCCAGTACACGGTCACCCGCGGAAACCGAGTACACGATGTGTACTCCTAAAATTTCCAGAAACTCCTCTTCTTCTAAAAAACAAACAGAAATCAAGATTCATACCTGAAAATAAGATCCAATTTCTTACATTTGTAATCAAAATATTACCATAAAACCAATAAAAATCACATATAACATATAAATGTAACTTAGGACATAATCATACTTAAATGGGATAACCATACGGTCAAATTCCACACATATCACTAAATAGAATAGCCATACAACAGATTTCCATACCTAATCTATTGGAGGTTATAATGTAACCAACCATCCTTTGTTAATCACATAACCAACCATCTTTGGTTTATCATGTAATCACCCATCTTTGGTTTATTATGTAACTACCCATCAAATGATCAAGTACCATTATATAATCATAACACATAAAATATTGCAATTATCAATATTTCACTCATAAAATTTCATTTTCAATCACAAGATATAATTTCAAGATATTTAAATAGTAAATAAACTTTCAAAACCATTTTCAATACCAAAACAACAAAAAATTGAATATGGTATTTCTTTTCCTTTTAATAACATTAAGTCTTATAGAGGAATCTGAATATTAAATAATGGTTACAGTGGTAGAGAAGTCATTGTCACTGCATACGCTAAAAAAAAATTCCTTCTGTCATTTTGTAAATTAAAATGCTTCGTATAAAAAATTCCTTTTGAAAACCTTGAAATTAATTAAAAGTCAAATGGGTTGATTATACACCTTATAAATGAAGGTGGTGTATAATATCAAAATATGCCCTAATTAAAGGAGATTGAGATGAAGTTCCTTACCTCAAGTTTGATTCATCAAGTATGTTCCTTGTTCTTCCTAAATAATAAAATTAGGTTAATTTAAACTTTCTTAATAATTTTTTAACATTTATTATTACTTTTATTTCATTAACTACAATGTTATAATAATTAGTTAATTATTTGTGTTCATGTCAGACGCTTTGTCGATATTTGGTACTTGCGTTGAAAATGAACATGGTATGATGTAAATAGTTCATGTGGTCATAATTACATAATATATATAATAATATTAATGACATAATAATAAATTTTATACATTAATTATACTTTTAAATCAAACCATTTATTTATGGTATGAAAAAATGAACAACATTATAATCATGAAGATGGTAGGATGTTCGTATGCATGAGTAACATTTATATTTTTTATTGATCATTATGGAAATAAGGTAATTATTAATTTGTCATTTAAAAATTATAATAATATAATTAAAATAATAATCATCATTTAAATATACTTATATATATCATACATGTGATGTGGTGAATAAAAATGATTCACATTGCTTCATGGAGGTGATTGTTCACATGTACGATCAAACGGTGTTATCATTTTTATATGCATGTAAAGTAATAACATATTTGATATAATATTCTCTCATAATGATAAATATGTATTGAAAATAATATACAAAAATTATTTTCATCATTATGTTTAGTATTGAGAATGGTAATGAAAAACGAACTATATCAGTTCGCTAGGCGGTAGTCCACCGTACCCATGAATGAAATGTTTATTTCCCATTTGATGAAATTGGAGATGGATTTGCGTGATGATATTAAAATAATAACATAAAATTATATTTATTATACTGTAGTTATTAGTTTCTCATGGATGAAGTATATTTAAAGTAAGTGGAAGAAGAAATAAAATAGAAATACTTAAATAAAAACATTACCTTTCCTTCAAATTATCACACTTCTTAACACCTTAACACATCTAAGGAGGGTGTTATGACTAAAATAAGGCCTCAAGAATGTGGAGAGGGATTATAATAAGGGTTATGGGTAGATATTGAATGAAACAAAAGGTTTTGTGAGTGTTATTAATAGATAGGAATGATTGCCCTTTTATAGGAGAGGGGAGGGGCACCCTTGGAATTATTAAAAGTATTAAATTATTATAAATTCAATTTCGATTCAAAATGGTCCCAAACTGATTTATTTAAAATATAGGATGATGTTGGATCGAATCCTCATCATAAAATTAAAATTATACATGTTTTGAATAATTTTTAATCCTTATCTTTTTGATTTAACCCCTTTTAACTCTTATAGTTTTATCAAGTAATATACACTTTGAGAGTTAAAATAATTACCAAATCATTCGAAACTACCAATGAATGATTAATTAATGAAAGTTTTAGATTTATCTCAATTTTTTTTCTGAATAATATATTTTTATAAATTTTATTTAATTTAATTAAATATTTTATATTTTAAATTATGAATTATGTCAATTTTGACACAATTCACCACTTGACTTTTTTTTAAAAAAAATCTTAAAAAATTGATTCATTCAAAAAACTATTAAATAAATCATAAAATTTCATATTCATCCAAAAAATTTGTTAATGGAATCAAATATATAAAATTACATTTATTATAATAATATTAATATCAATTATTTGATTCTTTCTTTAATAAATCTATTACCACATCATCTTTGTGTCACAATTAAATTTAATTATTTAATTCCTAAAAATTATAAATAAATTACCATGTTGTAGGTAATAATTTTATCTTTAAAAATAATATTTATTGTCAAATATATCCCCTGTATGGATCCATATTAAAATACTTTTCTTTTTAAAAACAAAAGTGTAAAAAAATGACTATTCATTGAATATAATATTATAAATACATTAAAGTCATCCAAGTGGTCCTAAAATATACCCAAGGATGATCATGGTCAGAATAAACTAATCCAATTAAATTAGGACAAGTGTTAGGCTTGTTTTATATTATAATAATATTACTTTTTACCTTTAATTATCTGATTTACCTCGAACCATGGTAATAAAATTTATTACTAAAGTTACTATTCATAATGTCAAAAAATAAAAGGGACCTATTTACATAATTTGGACTTTATTATTCTAAATATGGAATCCATTTTTACAAATTAAAAAGTTATAATTGGAAGAAATTAAATTAAAAAACAACCTCGTTGAAGGAATAAGAAAACATGTTTTTTAAGTAAAATGTTCAAAAGTTCATATAGTTTTTATATCCAATTTCAATGTAAAATTGATTTTCAATGATAAAAATTGTATTAAATGATAAAAATTTAATATAAATATACTTTGAAACCAATTAAAATGATAATCTAACAATATAAATAATGCAGATGAAAAAAATAGTTTCAAGTTAAAACACAATATTTTTCACTATTCATTAAAAGATGAATTTTATCAGAAAAATACAAAAAATTAAAACAAAGTAAATTTTATGTTCTGATTCCAAAGTATAATTTTATTTTTTCAAATAGAACTTATAAAATTGTTAAAAACTAGATTTAAAATGAGTTTACCATCAAAAGGTGGTAAAACTGCATTTTTAGAAAAACACTCATTTTATCCATAAAATTGTATTTGTTATTATATAATGTCTATAAAACATATAAGATGAATTTTAAACATAATATTTAATTTTTATTTCATTAATATAATCCAGCAATAGTGATTTTATTATTTTATAAACCATATTATTCACACTTAAATAATTGTTCATAAAAACACAACCTTTATATTCAATTGGTTTTTATTTTCATTTATAATTAATTTTCTAACCAGTGAATCATTATATGAACATGTGTAAAACCTATTTTTATAATTCCATTAATATTGTTCATTCCCACCATTCTAATTTCTATGTGATAACTACAACGTAAAATAACAATATTAATAATATATTATTTTTTGGTATAACTCAATCTTGTGTGCAACATAAGATTTCAAAGAAACCCATTATTTTTTGTCAGGAAAAATATCAGACATAATATCCCTTTTAAAGTAAAATTACAATCTAATTCATAAATATTAATAAATATGATAAATTATTACTCTATAATTACCTAGGATGTTAGCATGCATGTTTGTTTACTTCTTGTTAAACAAATACACGGAATCTGTTAACCACATATATTAGGCTAAAATAAATGGATAACCTAGGATAAAACTGTTCCTATGATAACCCCTAAATTAACAAGTGTAAATTTAGTGAGGGATGCCTTGTTAAATTATAATATGATTTTCCTTGGTTAGTGCAATGGTGTGTTATGTGTGGGATTTTCTTGACTTGTGTTGTAGTAGGGTTGTAGGCATGGATGTGTGATGTGGGTGGTGTAATGAAATATTAGGTTGAGAGATTTTTTAATTGTGGAATGGATGGGAAATGTTATTCAATAGGGCTATGATAAGGTTGTGCAATGATGTATTGTTGGGTGAGGCTGTGAGTTGGGGTTTTTCTCTATTGAGAGGATAGTTTGTGTGGAATGACATTGAAGAATGATAATGGATGTGGTTGGTGTGGGTGTTAAACATATAGGAATGTGAAACTAATTTAGTTTATTGACTCTTCACCTTCCAATATGAATTTGGTTTTGTTTCTTATTGTGTCTTGTGTTTATTAGTTTCTCAGGTAGAGATGGAATGAATAAATTAATTGGTTAATAAAGAATGATAATTGGTTAATTAAATTGGATGGGGGTATGAATTGAGTTTTCAACTTGTCGTGTGGTTGTGCATTTAGAGTAAAAAAAGGTGGTTTTGTGAGTTGTTTGTTAGTTGAAAACCCATAGGTTGGTCTTGAGTGTTTGGTATCATATATGTATTACTTGTATTTCCCTTGTGATTTATATACTGACCCCACCTTAGTTGAGCACTATGTGCTGAACACCCCCATCGTCATGGGGGAGGGTATCATTATTAAACATCCTAGTGTGAGGATGGATGGATAGCCACCCAATCTTCCCTAATCACTCTTCCAGGTAGTGTTAACCCAAGATTCTTCAGGCAGGTTGTGGTTTATGAGGCTCAGGTTTGTTCGGGCGAGTTGTGCTTTCCTAGGTGTCTTTGAGATGAGGCGGGTTTTGATTTCCTGGGTATCTTCAGGATTATATGAGTTATGATTTACCAAGTGTCTTTGGAATGATATGTGTTGTTCTTTTCCAGGTTTTTTTAGGATGTTACATGGTTTGTGTCCTAGGTGTCTTCAGGCGGTATGTGGTATGGTTTGTGAGGGCCTGGGTCTGTGTAGGTAGGATGTGATGAGGTTGTGGACCAAGTGTCTACGGGCAGGATGTGATGTGTCTTGGGGCCCAGGTGATCAGATGAGATGTGGTTTGTGGGGCCCAAGTGTGTGCAGGTAGGATGTGATGCAGTTCTTTCAGAAGAGTTGGGAGCACGAGGACATTTTCCATTAGGAAAGAGCAGTTAAACTAGTGGTAAGTGGTGCGGGGTACCCAAATCATCGTTGTGCTTTCTATATTACTTTATATGACTTGAGTTACTTGGTGAGTGTGCCTTGGTGAGGTTGGGATGGCTAGTATACCTTATTAGGTGATGTTGGGTTCTGCTGTTTTCTCACAGGAGCACTAGTATGGTTCTCTCAGCTTTTCACGAGAGACTTTGGTTTTCCTACAGAGTATACTTATATGATCACCCTATATATATAAAATGATTTCAAGTTTCTAGGAGGATAACATGGACCATGATGGACCTAACTAGCTTGAACTTTGGGATAGTTTCCATGTTTATTCTTACCCTTTCTTTTGGTATTTACTTTGAAGTTTTGTTATATTTTTAGCATTTTTATTTTAAAAATGCACGTGGGATGAATTTTTTACTTTATTTTTTATATATAGTACTTAGAGTTATTTTGGGAAGGACCATCTTATCTCTCGATCTTATTTTCTTTAAAAAGGTCAATGCCTCCCATATTGTGTGATTGTATACCCTTGGTGTTAGTCACCACCCCAGGGCCTACTAGAGGCGAGAATCAGGGGTCACAATCTCCCTTTCTTCATTTACAACCTAGGAGGAGTATCTTTGGAGGGAAGGGACCATGGAAAAATGGTATCATAGGATTATGGTTGAGAGATTGGAATGGATTTTGGAGTTAGGTATAGTGAGGATTGCATGGGTTGGTTGGGAAAAAATGTCAAGTGACCTCAGTGCAAGACATAGGCCAGGGAATACCATCTAGGACATGGGATTCCCCCCCCTGTGATCCGATGCAAGGACTCTGGGTCTACCAAATGACCACGTGAGGCTACACCATTTGTAGGGAAGATACCCTAGGAAAGGTACATGCATCATAATGACTTATGTTCTTATCTAAATTGGGTTGTTTTGGGGAAACTTAAATGGATAACAAAATGAGTTAAATGAGATAAAATTATTCTTAAATAAAATTCCATACTACTCAGGCTTACGAATTCATTTTTTACCTTTTCTAGATATGTAACCTAGTCATCATTCGTGTGTGGATTATGAATTTGAGGCTCAACAGGCTGATCTAGTTGATTGGTAGAGGGTTGATCTAGTGTAGGAGGATGACCGGTGGTAGAGAAAGTTACATTGTTTCCAACAGCAGGCCTTGGGAAAGAACGAGGGAAGTGTTTCAGAAATAGAGATAGAGAAATGGATAGAGGAACTTCATACCACCTTCAGTTTAATTCGATCCCTGACAGTATACTGATTTCCTTTGGTAGTGAGCAATATGTGTGATCAGTGCGTTAGTGGAAGACACTATACCTGGGGGAGAGGAAGGAGGTTGACATTCTGTGGGTCAATTTCAAGAAGTATTTCTAAGAAGAATTCCTTTCATCGGCCATGAAGGTTGAGAAGAGGCATTAGTTACTCTCTCTTTAGAAGGGGAGTATGTTGGTATGGGAGTAGGTGATTAAGTTCAAGGACCTCCTTAATTTTCCCCAATTCTATTTCCGGATGATGAGTCTTGTGCGAGATTCCTAGAGGAGCCACTTCATCCTTTTATCCAGTACGTGGTTACTAACTTTACGTTGCCGACATACTTGGAGATTCAAAAGAAGGTATAAGTGATTGATCAAATGCACTTGTGAGGAGGTCTATCATGAGAGGGGACTTAGCGGGGTTCTTTGAGAGGCAGGGTTACTGGTTGTAGGTCTTAGGCTTTAGGGCCTTTAAGGTTTTGACCAGTGAGGATTCAACCTCAGAAGTTTCCATTTCGAAATTCTGATCCTCATTCCTTTCCCATAAACTTGGTACTGAGGTGTTTTATATATGGAGTTCGTTTCAATATTTATAACTAGTGTCTAGCAGCCATTAAAGATTAGTAGGGAGGAGGTGGGATGGTTTAATTCTAGCCTCAATAGTAGTTTCCAGTTAGGTCATTTCAATTGCAGGGATAACAGGCTCATGCTCCACTAAGGGGAGATAGAGTAAGTAGAGGCCTATCTCAGGTTGTTCCTCAGGGACCTCAACCTAGGTATGGTCGTGGAGGTGTTCGTCACTAGAGGGGTAGAGGAGATAGGTGTGGTCAGTTGCACGCAGTAGAGGCAATAGTTCCAGCACAATTTTAGATCGTTCGAGGCATGATCATATTGTTTAGTACTCTTGTTTATGCTTTGTTTGATTCAGGAGATTACCACTCCTTTTTTCAACCTCTCTAGCACATTATTTGGGACTAGACGTAGAGAGGATTCCTATGCCCATGGTGTTGAGTATTCCTGTTGGAGGCCATACTAGCTTGTTTGATGTGCGTCTCGGATATAGACTAATGACGGGGCCAAATTAGTCCCCTGGGGATCTATTCTTGCTACAGATGAAACCATATGATGTCATCATCATCATTGAATGGTTTTATTACATGAGAGCTATTATCGACCGCTTCTAGAGAATATTCTCATTTTCAAACATGGATGGATAGCGTGTGGCTTTCATTGGCAAGTAGAGTTATCATGTGGGAAGTTGGTGTGAGGATCCACTTCTCTCTTTTTTGGATGAGATATCAGTGGAATCAGTGGATACTGAGATAGTGGAGGCTCCCAGGGTAGTTGATGAATTCTTGGATGTTTCCCCCAAGGAGGTTGTGACTCTACCCCCTTGATGTGATATTGAGTTTGGGATAGTCTTGCACACCAATGATTCTATTATTTCGATGGATCCTTCTAAGTCAGGGGATTTGAGGATTCAGATTGATAACTTGATGAAGAAGGGATTTATCTGTCCTAGTGTGTCTCCATTGGGTCCTCCAGTGCTGTTCGCAAAGAAGGAAGAAGGTGTTCTGAGGCTGTGGATAGACTACCAGAGGTTAAATTAGGTGACAGTCAAGAACCATTACCCTCTTCTAAGGATAGATGATATTTTTGACTAGATGAGATGGGCATGTTGGTTTTCTAATATCTATCTATGTTCTGGATATCACCAATTGAGGGTGAAGGAGGGTGATATGCTGAAGGCTAATTTCAGGTGTAAGTATGGGAACTTTGAGTTGGTAATCATTCCATTTGGTGTTACTTATGCACCGGCTATGTTCATAGAGATCATGAGCTCCATTTTCCATGAGTTATGGACCAGTTCATCAATGTATTCATCGATGACATATTGATCTACTTGAATTCATAGGATCATGATGAGAATATCAGAACTATCTTACAGGTTCTTTGATGCCACCAAATCTATGGAAAGTTGTCTAAGTGTATGTTCTAGACATGAAATTTTCATTTACTTGGGCACATGGTGTATCAACTAGGTGTGGCAGTAGAACCATATAAGGTTGAAGTATTTTTTTCTTAGTTAGCACCCAAAAATATGGCAGAGGTTCACAGTTTTCTTGGTCTTGCAAGCTATTAATGGAGGTTTGTACCTGATTTCTCTCAAGTTGCAACTCCATTGATAGATTTGACCAGAAATGACCAAGATTTTGTGTGGATAGATAAGTTCTAGATAGAATTCGTCTATCTGAAGGGGAAGTTGTTCAGTTCTTCAGTGATCAAGTTTCTATAGGAAGGGGTGATATTCGGGGTGTTTTGTGATGCTTCCCTTTTGGGATTGAGATTCATCTTAATGTATCAATTACCAGCAATCACTTATGGGTCTAGGAAGTTACATCCCTATAAATTTAACTATGCCACCCATGATCTAGAGCTAGTAGTGGTTGTGTTTGCATTGAATTTTTGTAAGCATTACCTCATTGGTGAGAATTTTGTAGTCTTCACAGATCACAAGAGTTTGAGGTATATCTTTTCCTAGTGATATTTGAACTTGAGACAGTATAGGTGGACTGAGTTTTTTCGGGACTCTAATTTTGAGATCCCCTACTCCCCAGGAAAGGGGAATTTCATGGCTGATGATTTGAGTAGGAAGTTGCAGAAGGAGGTTGTTTGATAATTTACGTACACTTGGAAGGAAATAGAGGAGTTAGAAGCCTTGAGATTGGATGAAATGGTGTAAAGTGGTAGAAGATGTTTGTTTCAGATGACAGTGTAGTCTCCTTTGATGCAGCAGGTAGAGGAGTCTGAATGGGGAGACTCATAGGTAGAGGTGTTGTGCGATCGTGTTGGCCATGGTGATGCTCCGAAGGAATGGTTGGAGGATGGTCATAATAAGATGTTATTTTTTAGAAGGATATTTGTTCCAATGGTGATGTATGTGGGATTCCACTGTGAGTTTCATAGCTCACCCTTAAAGGTACACCCTGGATTTTACAAGATGCAATATGGATTGATGATGAATTTTTGTGTCCTGGGATGAAAAGAATAGTGGAAGAGTTTGTGTAGAAATTCTTAGTGTGCCAGCAGGTAAAGGCTGAGAACCATGTTCCCGATGGTTTGTTACAACTGTTAGATGTCCCCGAGTGGAGGTGGGATAACATCTCAATAGATTTCATCACAGGGTTACCTATAGATAAGGGTGGCTATGATGATATCTGGGTGATAATGGATCAGTTGAAAAAATTGACCCACTTCTTAGTGATCAAAGAGTCGGGTGCTGTGGGTGACTTTTCAAAGAGGTATGTTGATGATGTGATGTTTCTTCATGGAGTAATAAGATTAATTGTCTTGGATCATGATATTTGTTTTACCTTACAATTCTAGGGGGGATTTCAATATTCTTTTGGCACTCATTTACACTCCATTACTTCTTTCCACCCTCAAACAGATGGGTAGACATAAGAGACTATACAGACACTAGAAGACATGTTGCGTGCATGTGTCTTATAATTTTGGTAGATCCTGGGTGATACACTTACCCTTGTTAGAGTTTTATTATAATAACATCCACCAATATTCCATTGGAATGTATCCATTTATATATTTTTATGGAAGGCCGTTTCGTTCACCTTAGTGTTGGACAAAGGTTGGGGAGACAACTATTCTTAGTTCCAAGGTAGTGCAGAGCATGATAGAGAAGGTTCAGCTTGTTCGTGAGAGGATGAAAGTAGTGTAGGACTGGAAAAAATTATATGAAAATTACAAGAGGATGTCCATGGAGTTTTAGGTTTGGGACCATGTGTTCTTGAATATTTCTACTTGATGTGGGTAGTGGAGGTTTGGTCGAGGGAAAAATATTTCTCCTAGGTTCATTGGACCCTTTTGAAGTGTTGGGGTGAGTTGGAAAAGTGTCATACTAGTTAGAGTTTCCACCTCGGTTGGAGAGGATCCATGATGTCTTTCACATCTCTCAACTCTATTGGTATCTTCACGATGACTCCCATTTTATTGACTGAGGAGAGTTTGATATCAAAGATGATGTGGCATATGTGGAGCGGCCAGTAGAGATCCAGGATCATCTGTAGAAGGTTCTATGTGGGAGGACCATTCCTTTAATTTACATGTTGTGCAGGCATGGTGGCCTGAAGGAGAGTAATTGGGAGCGAGAATCACATATGCGTAGCCAGTACCTAGAGTTGTTTTGAGTTTTCCCCATTCTATTTTTTACTTATGATGTAATGTTTGAACCTTGTTTGTTATGAGATGAGTTGTTTCCTTGTTCTTTAATGTGTGATAAAGTCTTGATGCAGGAAGAGGGGAGGAATCGATTCTTAATTGAGATGCATTAATTGAGATGTTATTAAACCCATGAATGAAAGTCAGTGTCATCTCGAGTAGATAGTATCTTGACATGGTGTATGGAATTCCCTGGTTCTCATGTTCAGATAGTGTGGTTATTGTGCTTATGTGGTGTACCTTGTGGTCATTTGGGTTAGTATATGTTAGAGGATGTGTTCTAGGATGAGGAGGTTTCCACTATGAATTTATAATTACTTAGGGTGGTTTATCATTGGATATTTATGTGTTTGGTTGTTAGTAGTGTTTCAGGTGTAGCGGGATCCTTGAGAGGTATCTCATAGGGTGGTTGTTCGGACCACTCTTTCTTTTGGGATTAATTTTGGATTCTCAAGGAAGAGAATAGTTTGAGAGGTATCTGATGTAATGGATTATGCCTCTCTGTTCCATTAATTTATGTAAATACAGTCATTGAAGTGTTATGGGAGGTTAAGGTTACTTATTTTAACTCTTTGAAAATTTTATAGTTTTTTAGGTTCTCCAATTGTGAGTCATAATGTTAGGTCACTGACGTAGGTCGTGGCAGTGAGTCACAATTGTCACGACCCCCTCCCCACAAAGTGTACCCCTCCAGGGCCAACAATGTGAGAAGTGAGATAATGACCCCCGAGTCCCGCCTCCAGTAGGCCCCGGGTTGGCGAATAGCACCGAGGGTATAATACACACACAAATGGGAGGCATTACCCTCTAAGAGAACACATGCAGAAGAGAGAGATAGAATAGACTCCAACCAACTCCAACTCATAACTGAAAAACAGTTTATATGTACATAGGGTGAGTATAACAGTATACTCAGTAGGATCCTCCCCAAGCCTCTCGTGCAAAAGTAAAGAAAGCATGCTAAAGCCCAGTGAACAACAAGTGAAACTAACTCGTTACCTAAACAGGAATACTAAGTTCCCAACCTTACCATGGCTACTCTCACCAAGTAACGCATAAAAGAATATAGCATATAGTAAAGAATATTAAGGGTACCCCGCTACTACTTCCCCACTGGTTTTCCGCTTTTCCCCAACGACATACGTCCTGTGCATCTCTCTCCAAAGGCTTGCCCGCAGACACCTGGGCTAAGCTCCACAACCTGCACCACGTGCACCACAAAGGCTTGCCCGCAGACACCTGGGCTAAGCACCACACCATCCTCACAACCAAAGTAACCAGGTAGTTTCCGGGACCCACCATACCTCGTATAACGTGTATCATACGTCGAGTATTATACCTCGAGCCATCACAGCCCATACACCGAGTAAGGATCCTCAAGCCATCACAGCCTATACACGTTACATCTATAGTAGTCCATAGGATACTATATCCAGAATATATGTGTGTGAAATAACCACAAGCCATTACAACCCTCTACACACATATATGGGTAAAACTAACCACTGTGCCTACCAGCACAAAGATCTACCAAGAGAAGAGAGCGGGGCCAAAGGGGGTAGTCAGCCATTCAACCTCCCATCAGAATGTTGGGGAAAACACCTCCCCAGGGCTCAGAATCCCCGGGGTGTCAGTTGCCCTTACCGACAGGGTGGAGTAGCGTATAGAAGCACAAAAAGTACAGAATATATATAACTCACAACCACACTATGGGCATTACCTAGTCATAGGCACAACTGCAGCTAACGTCTCTCAGACTCCAGGTTGCTACTTCTAAGACTAGGTATCCTATAAGCACACAACCATTTGAAGAGCTTTATTAGATTACTCCATTCTCATTTTATCAGTTCCACTGTACGTTAATTAATTCTTTAAACATTAATTAACCATGAGCAATTTACCACATTAAACTAAATTGGCATCACATTCAAAAACTGCTCCTTTTTAGGATTCACATCACTATTAAATTCCAGTTTCTCCATCCCCGTGGATTATCACCATTTAGACAAACTTTCATTATGGAATTACCTTCCCCACATTCCCAGGCATTCTAGAAAAGCATCCTATGCTACTAAACACAAAGGGATCAACACGGTGAGTAGATATACTACCCGTCGATTCTTTGCCGCCTATAGCAAGAGCATAGACCCATCCTCCATCGAGAGGCTAAACACGGAAAGCACGTGGCATACCCCGCGTGTCTTCGCCTCCTTTGGAAAGAGGGTAAGCAAAACCAGCTGCCTTGATCAGTGGGGAAAGGTAAAGCAGATAAACAACCAAACCAAACCACCAACATCAAACCATCAGATTCATCTCATACCATCATCCTTGGTGTCCTCCCCAACACCCACATGCATAAACCAATGCATCTCGCCACACTAGGCGTCATCCACTGCCACAACCATAAGTCCACATGCCTTCACATATCACAACATCCATCCAGGATCCCATCAAATCACAAGCAGCAGGAAATCAAAGATCACAAAATGGGCTCTCGGCCCTTTAACAAGTCATTTAGCCTTCATACAAGATGAGCACTCAGAGCTCCAAACCACAAGGCATTCAGCCTTACAAGCAAGCGGGTAACTCATAACCCTTTTGAATTTATCGAACTAATAGTTCTTTAATCCATCTAGAATTAACAGATTCATTAAAATGCCTCTTTATCTTTAGCCAATTATTTAAAAAATAATTCCGTCTTTACGTTCTTTATCAATTTCCATCATGAACGAGCAACTAATTAAAGAAAATCATAGATATTACTCTATCTAGGAAAACATGAGGCAAACCGTTATCACGGTACAAAGCAACAACATGCGATCAACCAATTCTTTTAATCCAGTTCAAGTATTTAATTAGGTCAATTTCATTATGATCCAAAGGGTTAAATCATGCTAATTCTATAGTTGCACATAAACAATTATAGAATCCATGAATCCCCTACCTCGAAGAGTTCTTGACGTCCTTTATCCACACAACGGGTCACAGTCCTCTTCTCCTCACGACTGCTGCATCCACCGGAGGATGCCACGGTATGACAGTACCAACCAACCCCAAGGAAACCCATTAGAACCATGGAGATTACATGCTAATATGGAAGGAAGAACAAGAGGAGGTGATCCTCAAAGGAACGATGATAAAACATACCTTATATGGAAGAACGATCGACACAACTTGGTTGCATCAATAGAGCGCAACTGATCCGAGTAACGTTTGACTGTGAAACTCCTATGGAAATGATTGCAAGGTTCTAGGGCCTTGTAGATGAGAACCAGGAGGAAGAACAACGAAGAATGATATCTCATTCCCTTAAAAAAAATAAATTAGAGAGGCGACGGTTTAAGATCTGATTTATTCTCCATTAAAAACGGATCGCATTAACCCACGCGGTTTGACCAAGTAAAAACATCCCGGCCTTAGGAATAATTAATATAGAATTTATGGCCTTTGAATCGGCCTTAAAGTCCTTAAAATAAGGTTTTAAAAGTATTTTATGTCAAAGAAAACGTCAAATTTACGAAGCTGGAAACACTGTTCACATACTCAAAATTTGGCAAAGTATGGAATCAGTAGCTCTCATGAAGTCTGGAAACACTGTTCATTCGTGAAATTTGGCAATGTATGGAATCGGTAGCTCTCATGAAGTCTGGAAACACTGTTCATTCATGAAATTTGGAAAAGTATGGAATCGGTAGCTCTCATGAAGTCTGGAAACACTCTTCATTCGTGAAATTTGGCAAAGTATGGAATCGGTAGCTCTTAGGATTCTGGAAACACTGTACAAGTCTACCGATAGAAGTCCACCGATAGAACCTCACCGATAGAAACACTGTTCACCTACCGATACTGTTCATAAAACTGGAAACACTGTTCCCAGAACTAGAAATTTGGCAAAGTGTTAGCCGAGATACTGCTAGACAGCGGCTACCAGTATACCCAGCTACCGGTAGGATGCGGCTACCGGTAGACCGAGCTACTGGTAAGCGGCGGCTACCGGTAGGCAGCAGCTACCGGTAATCGGTAGGCATCAGCTACCGGTAACCGGTAGGCATCAGCTACCGGTAACCGGTAGGCAACCGCTACCGGTAGATCGAGCTACCGGTAGGCAGCAGCTATCGGTAGACCGAGCTACCGGTAGGCAGCAGCTACCGGTAATCAGCAGCTACCGGTAGACCGAGCTACCGGTAATCAACAACTACCGGTAGACCGAGCTACTGGTAGGCAGCAGCTGGGGGATAAGTCACCTTGACCTCCCGAAACACCTCCAACACCACATTTTCACAAAGTAATGGACCAGGGAGGTCCGGGCCATTACATTAGATACCTCTCAAAACATTCTTGTCCTCGAGAATTAAAAACCAACCCAGAAGAAAAGTGGGGTCCGAACAACCACCCCATAAGATACCTCTCAGGGGAAAACCACCATGAGTTGTTCAAAATCTGGAACAAAACTACGACATCTGAGAGTATGGAAACAAATAATCCATAACCAAACAATTCAAACATAACATCACATCAAAGGTACATAAATAAAACATGAAAGGTCTAACCATAAAGGAAATGTCATTACATGGAAATAGTTAAACATTAAACAACTCTGGGTACTGAGCACGTATCTGCGACTCACGCTCCCAGGTACTCTCCTCCATGCCACCGTGTCGCCACAAGACACGAACTAAGGGGATAGAACGCCCACTCAACACCTTCTCCTTGTGGTCTTAGATCTCCACAGTCGCTCGTCGAAGGTTGCATCATCGTCAATATCGATCTCTCCCCAATCGATAACATGAGATTCATCATGAAGATAACGATGGAGCTGTGATACATGGAAAACATCATGTATCCGACTCATCTGAGGGGGAAGTGCTACTCGATACGCCACAGCTCCAACACGAGATAACACCTCGAAAGGCCCAACAAACCGGGGAGAAAGCTTACTTCCACGACCAAACCTTCGCTGCCCACGACGGGGAGTCACCTTTAGAAACACATGATCACCAACATTAAACTCTAACGGTCTCCTTCTTTGATCAGCATATGATTTCTGACGATCCTGTGCTGTCTTCATCCTCTCACGAATCACCTGAACCATCTCTGTTGTATTCTGCACTAGTTCTGGTCCGAGAATTGCTGACTCTCCGACCCCAGTCCAGCACAACGGAGAACGGCATGGCCGGCCATACAAGGCTTAAAACGGCGCCATACCAATGGTAGAGTGAAAAATATTATTGTAAGTGAACTCTACCAAGGGTAAGTGCTTCACCCATGAACCTCCAAAATCAAGAACACAAGAGCGCAACATGTCTTCAAGAGTCTGGATGGTTCGCTCTGTCTGACCATCCGTTTGAGGATGAAAAGTAGTGCTAAGGCATAATTGAGAACCAAAAGAATGATGGAGACCTCTCCACACCCTGGAGGTAAAATGAGGATCTCGATCAGAAATGATCGTCTTAGGAACTCCGTGAAGCCTCACCACCTGCTCCAGATACTACCTCGACAAAACTTCCACTGAGCTCGACTCCTTGATCGCTATGAAGTAGGATGATTTTGTTAAACGATCCACTACCACCCATATAGAATCATGTCCTCCTGAAGCTCGAGGTAAACCTGTAACAAAATCCATTGATATGTCCTCCCACTTCCACTGAGGAATCTCTAAGTGCTGGAGAAGACCACCAGGAACACGGTGTTCGACCTTCACCTTCTGGCAGACTAAACATCAAGACACGCATTCTGGAACTGTACGCTTCAGCCCAGGACACCAAAACTGACTCCTCAAGGATCGGTACATCTTCGTCACACCAGGATGTACCGCCAAGGGTGAACTATGGAACTCTCGGAGAACCGTCTCGCGCATCGCCAAGGGAACAAAAAGCCTGCCATGATACAACACTCGGTGTTGTTCATCCTCCGACCAACCATCAGGGGCCTCACCACATACAACTCTGTCTCTCGAAACTTCCACCTCTAGGTCGCCCAACTAAGACTCTTCCACCTTCTGCATCAGGGATGACTGCACCGTCATCTGGAAAAGACAACCTCTACCCCCAACTTCTTCCATATCAAGATGCAACGATGATAGCTCTTCCATCACTCTCCAAGAATCACCAGATTCACGCACAACATCATTACGTGACTTTCGGCTTAGTGCATCAGCTACAACGTTCCCTTTTCCAGGTGTATACGATATTTCAAAGTTGTATTCCTGTAAGAACTCCACCCACCGACGCTGCCTCAAGTTCAAGTCACGTTGGGAGAAAACATACCTCAAACTCTTATGATCGGTGAAAACCACAAAGTGCTCACCAATGAGGTAATGTCTCCACAACTTCAGAGAAAACACCACGGCTGCCAACTCAAGATCATGGGTGGCGTAGTTGCATTCATGTGGACGTAACTGCCGAGACCCATAAGAAACAACGGACCTCTGCTGCATGAGAACACAGCCTAGCCCCAGATGTGAAGCATCACAGAAAACATCAAACTGGACTCCCTCCGCTGGAAGACAAAGGACTGGAGCACTTACCAACTTCTCCTTTAGATACTCGAAAGCTGTCTGACACTGATCAGTCCATATGAACGCTTGATCCTTCCTGGTCAAAGCTGTCAGAGGAGTCGCAACTCGGGAGAAATTGGCTACAAACCTCCTATAATAGCCTGAGAGACCAAGGAAACTTCGCACCTCTGACACGGTCTTGGGGGATTCCCAAGACACTACTGCTTCTATCTTCGATGGATCCACAGCTACTCCCTGTTGGGACACAACATGCCCTAAGAAACGAACTTCTCGAGCCCAGAAATCACACTTGGACAACTTCCCAAACAACTGATGTTGGCGAAGAACTCCCAAAATGGCTCGTAGATGCTCTGCATGCTCTTCTTCAAATGTGGAGTACACAAGGATGTCATCGATAAAAACCACAACAAACTTGTCCAGGAATTCACAGAAAACAAAATTCATCAACCCCATGAAAACAGCTGGAGCATTTGTCACGCCGAATGGAATTACAAGAAACTCATAATGCCCATGACGACAGTGGAAAGCAGTCTTCGGGATATCCTCATCCTTTACACGCATATGATGATATCCTGACCGCAAGTCTATCTTTGAGAACCAACTTGCACCCTTCAGTTGATCGAATAGGTCATCAATCCGCGGGAGAGGATAGCGGTTCTTTATTGTCACTTTGTTTAACCGACGATAATCGATGCACAACCGCAAAATGCCATCAGCCTTTTTCACAAACAAAACTGGTGCACCCCACGGTGACACACTTGGCCGAACGAAACCACACTACAATAGACTGTCGAGCTGAATACGTAGCTCTTGTAACTCAAAAGGGGCCATCCTATACGGAGACATAGAGATAGGAGACGCTCCTGGCTGTAGCTCGATCCCAAACTTGATCTCTCGTCGAGGGGGTAAGGATACAACCTCTTCTGGAAAGACGTCAGGGTACTCCTCTATGACCCTAGGAAACGCCAACTATTGAACCTCTGAAGAACTCAGCGTCATCCCAGCCATCATGGATGATAAGGATGGAACTCGTCTATGACTCATCCGAGGATCTCTCTCACCAACAAACACCACTTTCTCTCCATCTTCATCAAAGAAAACGACCTTCTTCCTGTAGCAATCCACAACATCCTGCACTGAATACAACCAATCCATGCCAAGTATGACATCATATGGTTGTATTCGCAAACATAGGAAATCTCCCCAAGAGCGGTGTTTCCCCAACACTAGCTCACAATCTCTACATACTTCAAACAAGTTAGCTCGACCTCCAACTGGCGTAGTCAACGCCAAGGGAACTGGAAGCCTCTCTACCTCAAGTCCCAAAGCATGGAAAAGGGTAGGTGATATGAAGGAGTGTGTTGCTCCTGAATCAAACAAGGCATACACCATGGTAGAAAACAAGAAAAGGGTACCTCGAACGACATCTGGCTCGCCTGGGGCTGGTAACGCTAGAGCATGAAGCTGACCACGACCTCCTCCACGGCCTCTCTGACCCTGATGATGACCACCACCACGGCCGCGCTCTGCTCTCTGAGGACGGGGAGCGTCCTGGGGCTATCCTCTACCTGCTCCATCTACCCTTTGGTGATCTAAAACTGGTGCAACCTGCTGCTGCTGCCTCTGCTGGAACTGCCTCAATGGAGGAACCTGGAGTGGAGCGCCCGGTGCGCGATGACTGCTCTGAAAATTCGGGCACTCCCGCTGCTGATGACCACGACCACCACAAGAAAAACAAGCGCCATATCCCTTGGCATAGGTCTGAGAGTTTCTGCCTCCAGAGAAACGAGATGGGAAGGGCTGGGACCTACCCCCACGTGAACGGAAACTCTTCTGTCCTAAAAACCGGGAACCCCGGACCACAACTCTGCTTCATGAGGAATCATGACGATTCCCCTCTCGTGACGATCCAGTCCTGGCCAAAGTCCTCTCAACAACCTCTACCCTCACCAGCACCTCAAGATATGTCTTCAGCATAAATGGGGTGACCTGGCGCTGGATCTCTGGATGCAAAGCCTCCTCAAAATGCCTCGCCCTGGCCTCATCATCTGGTAACAGGTCTGAAGAATATCGTAGAAGGTTTCTGAAACGGATTCCAAACTCTCGAACACTGGAGCTCCCCTGTCGAAGGGTAAGAAGCTCCTGGCGACTGGACACCTTCGCAGTCGACGAAAGAAACCCGACTCTAAACCTGTCTTGAAACTCCTCCCATGAGATTGATGACTCCTCACGATCACCGAGGAACAAGAACTACCACTGCCTCGCTGCTCCACGAAGCATCGTCAAAACCAAGGACACCCAGTGTTCCTTCCGAGCACGAATCGAACTGAAGCCTATCTCGATCTCCTCCAACCAGTCTTCTGTGACTGCATCTGAAACGGATCCCTCGTACTTCTGTAGACTCTGGCGCTAAAACTCTCGAAGTGTCTTCCTCCAAGTGTCATCTTCGTCAACCACTACATGGCGGCGATCTGCTGGAACAGCCTGATGGGCATCTTCTGGGCAAACCTGACGAGGACGTCGACCTGGATCCATACCTACAAAATAAAAACTGTTAGAGCTCCTAAGCCTGGAATATGGAAGACTAAACATTAATTAATTAATTGTTTTGTTTTATTTATTTTAGGTTACCTATCCCAAGGTCTACCCATTCAAACACAAGCGCAAAGAATAATGATGCATGATCCTTTCCTAGGTCTCTACCCTGTAACTGGTATCACTTTGTTTAGTAGCCATCGTAAGCTTAAAGGTCCGTGAAACAGATCATAGGGCGCCCTAAACACCTATGTCTCTGCCGGTCTCTAGTGTTTACCCCACTTTCTAAACATGAATGACACCATTGCCCTACCATCCCATGCATCCTCACCTATGCCTAACTCCAAACTCCATCCTATCCCTCAACCAGAGCTCTGATACCACTATGTCACGACCCCCTCCCCACAAAGTGTACCCCTCCTGGGCCGACAATGTGAGAAGGGAGATAATGACCCCCCGAGTCCCGCCTCCAGTAGGCCACGGGTTGGCGACTAGCACCGAGGGTATAATACACACACAAATGGGAGGCATTACCCTCTAAGAGAACACATGCAGAAGAGAGAGATAGAATAGACTCCAACCAACTCCAACTCATAACTGAAAAACAGTTTATATGTACATAGGGTGAGTATAACAGTATACTCAGTAGGATCCTCCCCAAGCCTCTTGTGAAAAAGTAAAGAAAGCATGCTAAAGCCCAGTGAACAACAAGTGAAACGAACTCGTTACCTAAACAGGAATACTAAGTTCCCAACCTCACCATGGATACTCTCACCAAGTAATGCATAAAAGAATATAGCATATAGTAAAGAATATTAAGGGTACCCCGCTACTACTTCCCCATTGGTTTGCCGCTTTGCCCCAACGACACACGTCCTGTGCATCTCTCTCCAAAGGATTGCCCGAAGACACCTGGGCTAAGCTCCAAAACCTACACCACGTGCACCACAAAGGCTTGCTCGCAGACACCTGGGCTAAGCACCACACCATCCTCACAACCAAAGTAACCAGGTAGTTTCCGGGAGCCACCATACCTCGTATAACGTGTATCATACGTCGAGTATTATACCTCGAGCCATCACAGCCCATACGCCGAGTAAGGATCCTCAAGCCATCACAGCCTATACACGTTACACCTATAGTAGTCCATAGGATACTATATCCAGAATATATGTGTGTGAAATAACCACAAGCCATTACAGCCCTCTACACACATATATGGGTAAAACTAACCACTGTTCTTACCAGCACAAATATCTACCAAGAGAAGAGAGTGGGGCCAAAGGGGGTAGTCAGCCATTCAACCTCTCATCAGAATGTTGGGGAAAACACCTCCCCATGGCTCAGAATCCCTGGGGTGTCAGTTGCCCTTACCGACAGGGTGGAGTAGCGTATAGAAACACAAAAGTACAGAATATATATAACTCACAACCACACTATGGGCATTACCTAGTCATAGGCACAACTGCAGCTAACGTCTCTCAGACTCCAGGCTGCTACTTCTAAGACTAGGTATCCTATAAGCACACAACCATTTGAAGAGCTTTATTAGATTACTCCATTCTCATTTTATCAGTTCCACTGTACGTTAATTAATTCTTTAAACATTAATTAACCATGAGCAATTTACCACATTAAACTAAATTGGCATCACATTCAAAAACTGCTCATTTTTAGGATTCACATCACTATTAAATTCCAGTTTCTCCATCCCCGTGGATTATCACCATTTAGACAAACTTTCATTATGGAATTACCTTCCCCATATTCCCAGGCATTCTAGAAAAGCATCCTATGCTACTAAACACAAAGGGCTCAACACGGTGAGTAGATATACTACCCGTCGAGTCTTTGCCGCCTATAGCAAGAGCATAGACCCATCCTCCATCGAGAGGCTAAACATGGAAAGCACGTGGCATACCCCACGTGTCTTCGCCTCCTTCAGAAATAGGGTAAGAAAAACCAGCTACCTTGAGCAGTGGGGAAAGGTAAAGCAGATAAACAACCAAACCAAACCACCAACATCAAACCATCACATTCATCTCATACCATCATCCTTGGTGTCCTCCCCGACACCCACATGCATAAACCGATGCATCTCGCCACACTAGGCATCATCCGCTGCCACAACCACAAGTCCACATGCCTCCACATATCACAACAGCCATCCAGGCTCCCATAAAATCACAAGCAGCAAGAAATCAAAGATCACAAAATGGGCTCTCGGCCCTTTAACAAGGCATTCAGCCTTCATACAAGATGAGCACTCAGAGCTCCAAACCACAAGGCATTCAGCCTTACAAGCAAGCGGGTAACTCAGAACCCTTTTGAATTTATCGAACTAATAGTTCTTTAATCCATCTATAATTAACAGATTCATTAAAATTCCTCTTTATCTTTAGCCAATTATTTAACAAATAATTCCGGCTTTACGTTCTTTATCAATTTCCATCATGAACAAGCAACTAATTAAAGAAAATCATAGATATCACTCTATCTAGGAAAACATGAGGCAAACCGTTATCACGGTACAAAGCAACAACATGCGATCAACCAATTATTTTAATCCAGTTCAAGTATTTAATTAGGTCAATTTCATTGTGATCCAAAGGGTTAAATCATGCTAATTCTACGGTTTCACATAAACAATTAGAGAAGCCATGAATCCCCTACCTCGAAGAGTTCTTGACGTCCTTTATCCACACAACGGGTCACAGTCCTCTTCTCCTCACGACAGCTGCATCCACCGGAGGATGCCACGGTACGACAGTACCAACCAACCCCAAGGAAACCCATTAGAACCATGGAGATTACATGCTAATATGGAAGGAAGAACAAGAGGAGGTGATCCTAAAATGAATGATGATAAAACATACCTTATATGGAAGAACGATCGACACAACTTGGTTGCATCAACAGAGCGGAACTGATCCGAGTAACGTTTGACTGTGAAACTCCTACGGAAATGATTGCAAGGTTCTAGCGTCTCGTAGATGAGAACCAGGAGGAAGAACAACGAAGAATGATATCTCGTTCCCTTAAAAAAAAATTAGAGAGGCGACGGTTTAAGATCCGATTTATTCTCCATTAAAAACGGATCGCATTAACCCACGCGGTTTGACCAAGTAAAAACATCCCGGCCTTAGGAATAATTAATATAGAATTTATGGCCTTTGAATCGGCCTTAAAGTCCTTAAAATAAGGTTTTAAAAGTATTTTACGTCAAAGAAAACGTCAAATTTACGAAGCTGGAAACACTGTTCACATACTCAAAATTTGGAAAAGTATGGAATCGGTAGCTCTCATGAAGTCTGGAAACACTGTTCATTCGTGAAATTTGGCAATGTATGGAATCGGTAGCTCTCATGAAGTCTGGAAACATTGTTCATTCATGAAATTTGGAAAAGTATGGAATCGGTAGCTCTCATGAAGTCTGGAAACACTGTTCATTTGTGAAATTTGGAAAAGTATGGAATCGGTAGCTCTTAGGATTCTGGAAACACTGTACAAGTCTACCGATAGAAGTCCACCGATAGAACCTCACCGATAGAAACACTGTTCGCCTACCGATACTGTTCATAAAACTGGAAACACTGTTCCCAGAACTAGAAATTTGGAAAAGTGTTAGCCGAGATACTGCTAGACAGCGGCTACCAGTATACCCAGCTACCGGTAGGATGCGGCTACCGGTAGACCGAGCTACTGGTAAGCGGCGGCTACCGGTAGGCAGTAGCTACCGGTAACCGGTAGGCATCAGCTACCGGTAACTGGTAGGCATCAACTACCGGTAACCGGTAGGGAACCGCTACCGGTAGATTGAGCTACCGGTAGGCAGCAGCTACCGATAGACCGAGCTACCGGTAGGCAGCAGCTACTGGTAATCAGTAGCTACCGGTAGACCAAGCTACCGGTAATCAGCAGCTACCGGTAGACCGAGCTACCGGTAGGCAGAAGCTGGGGGATAAGTCACCTGGACCTCCCGGAACACCTCCAACACCACATTTTCACAAAGTAATGGACCAAGGAGGTCCGGGCCATTACATTAGATACCTCTCAAAACATTCTCGTCCTCGAGAATTAAAAACCAACCCAGAAGAAAAGAGGGGTCCGAACAACCACCCCATAAGATACCTCTCAGGGGAAAACCACCATGAGTTGTTCAAAAGCTGGAGCAAAACTATGACATCTGAGAGTATGGAAACAAATAATCCATAACCAAACAATTCAAACATAACATCACATCAAAGGTACATAAATAAAACATGAAAGGTCTAACCATAAAGGAAACATCATTACATGGAAATAGTTAAACATTAAACAACTCTGGGTACTGAGCACGTATCTGTGACTCACGCTCCCAGGTACTCTCCTCCATGCCACCGTGTCGCCACAAGACACGAACTAAGGGGATAGAACGCCCACGCAACACCTTCTCCTTGTGGTCTTGGATCTCCACAGGTCGCTCGTCGAAGGTTGCATCATCGTCAATATCGATCTCTCCCCAATCGATAACATGAGATTCATCATGAAGATAACGACGGAGCTGTGATACATGGAAACCATCATGTATCCGACTCATCTGAGGGGGAAGTTCTATTCGATACGCCACAACTCCAACACGAGCTAACACATTGAAAGGCCCAACAAACCGGGGAGAAAGCTTACTTCCACGACCAAACCTTCGCTGCCCACGACGGGTAGTCACCTTTAGAAACACATGATCCCCAACATTAAACTCTAACGGTCTCCTTCTTTGATCAGCATATGATTTCTGACGATCCTGTGCTGTCTTCATCCTCTCAAGAATCACCTGAACCATCTCTATTGTATTCTGCACTAGTTCTGGTCCGAGAATTGCTGACTCTCCGACCCCATTCCAGCACAACGGAGAACGGCATGGCCGACCATACAGGGCTTCAAACGGCGCCATACCGATGGTAGAGTGAAAACTATTATTGTAAGAGAACTCTACCTAGGGTAAGTGCTTCACCCATGAACCTCCAAAATCAAGAACACAAGAGCACAACATGTCTTCAAGAGTCTGGATGGTTCGCTCTGTCTGACCATCCATTTGAGGATGAAAAGCAGTGCTAAGGCATAATTGAGAACCAAAAGCATGCTGGAGACCTCTCCACAACCTGGAGGTAAAACGAGGATCTCGATCAGAAATGATCGTCTTAGGAACTCCGTGAAGCCTCACCACCTCCTCTAGATACTGCCTCGACAAAACTTCCACTGAGCTCGACTCCTTGATCGCTATTAAGTGGGATGATTTTGTTAAACGATCCACTACCACCCATATAGCATCATGTCCTCCCGGAGCTCGAGATAAACCTGTAACAAAATCCATTGAGATGTCCTCCCACTTCCACTGAGGAATCTCTAAGTGCTGGAGAAGACCACCAGGAACACGGTGTTCAGCCTTCACCTTCTGGCATACTAAACATCGAGACGCGCATTCTGAAACTGTACGCTTCAGCCCAGGCCACCAAAACTGACTCCTCAAGGATCGGTACATCTTCGTCACACCAGGATGTACCGCCAAGGGTGAACTATGGAACTCTCGGAGAACCGTCTCACGCATCGCCAAGGGAACAAAAATCCTGCCATGATACAACACTCGGTGTTGTTCATCCTCCAACCAACCATCAGGGGCCTCACCATATACAACCCTGTCTCTCCAAACTTCCACCTCTAGGTCACCCAACTGAGACTCTTCCACCTTCTGCATCAGGGATGACTGCACCGTCATCTGGAAAAGACAACCTCTACCCCCAACTTCTTCCATATCAAGATGCAAAGATGATAGCTCTTCCATCACTCTCCAAGAATCACCAGATTCATGCACAACATCATTACGTGACTTTCGGCTTAGTGCATCAGCTACAACGTTCCCTTTTCCAGGTGTATACGATATTTCAAAGTCGTATTCCTGCAAGAACTCCACCCACCGACGCTGCCTCAAGTTCAAGTCACGTTGGGAGAAAACATACCTCAAACTCTTATGATTGGTGAAAACCAAAAAGTGCTCACCAATGAGGTAATGTCTCCACAACTTCAGAGAAAACACCACGGCTGCCAACTCAAGATCATGGGTGGCGTAGTTGCATTCATGTGGACGTAACTGCCGAGACCCATAAGAAACAACTGACCTCTACTGCATGAGAACACATCCTAGCCCCAGATGCGAAGAATCACAGAAAACATCAAACTGGACTCCCTCTGCTGGAAGACAAAGGACTGGAGCACTTACCAACTTCTCCTTTAGGTACTCGAAAGCTGTCTGACACTGATCAGTCCATATGAACTCTTGATCCTTCCTGGTCAAAGCTGTCAGAGGAGTTGCAACTCGGGAGAAATTGGCTACAAACCTCCTATAATAGCCTGCGAGACCAAGGAAACTTCGCACCTCTAACACGGTCTTGGGGGATGCCCAAGACACTACTGCTTCTATCTTCAATGGATCCACAGCTACTCCCTATTGGGACACAACATGCCCTAAGAAACGAACTTCTCGAGCCCAGAAATCACACTTGGACAAATTCCCAAACAACTGATGTTGGCGAAGAACTCCCAAAACGGCTCGTAGATGCTCTGCATGCTCTTCTTCAGATGTGGAGTACATAAGGATGTCATCAAAGAGGTATGTTGATGATGTGATGTTTCTTCATGGAGTAATAAGATTAATTGTCTTGGATCATGATATTTTTTTTACCTTACAATTCTAGGGGGGATTTCAATATTCTTTTGGCACTCAGTTACACTCCATCACTTCTTTCCACCCTCAAACAGATGGGTAGACATAAGAGACTATACAGACACCGGAAGACATGTTGCGTGCATGTGTCTTATAATTTTGGTAGATCCTGGGTGAGACACTTACCCTTGTTAGAGTTTTATTATAATAACATCCACCAATATTCTATTGGAATGTATCCATTTATATATTTTTATGGAAGGACGTTTCGTTCACCTTAGTGTTGGACAAAGGTTGGGGAGACAACTATTCTTAGTTCCAAGGTAGTGAAGAGCATGATAGAGAAGGTTCATCTTGTTCGTGAGAGGATGAAAGTAGTGCAGGACTGGAAAAAATTATATGAAAATTACAAGAGGATGTCCTTGGAGTTTTAGGTTTGGGACCATGTGTTCTTGAAGATTTCTACTTGATGTGGGTAGTGGAGGTTTGGTCGAGGGAAAAATATTTCTCCTAGGTTCATTGGACCCTTTTGAAGTGTTGGGGTGAGTTGGAAAAGTGTCATACTAGTTAGAGTTTCCACCTCGGTTGGAGAGGATCCATGACGTCTTTCACATCTCTCAACTCTATTGGTATCTTCACGATGACTCCCATTTTGTTGACTGAGGAGATTTTGATATCAAAGATGACGTGGCATATGTGGAGCGGCCAGTAGAGATCCAGGATCATCTGTAGAAGGTTCTATGTGGGAGGACCATTCCTTTAATTTACATGTTGTGCAGGCATGGTGGCCTGAAGGAGAGTAATTGGGAGCGAGAATCACATATGCGTAACCAGTACCTAGAGTTGTTTTGAGTTTTCCCCATTCTATTTTTTACTTATGATGTAATGTTTGAACCTTGTTTGTTATGAGATGAGTTGTTTCCTTGTTCTTTAATGTGTGATAAAGTCTTGATGCATGAAGAGGGGAGGAATCGATTCTTAATTGAGATGCATTAATTGAGATGTTATTAAAACCATGAAGGAAAGTCAGTGTCATCTAGAGTAGATAGTATCTTGACATGGTGTATGGAATTCCCTGGTTCTCATGTTCAGATAGTGTGGTTATTGTGCTTATGTGGTGTACCTTGTGGTCATTTGGGTTAGTTTATGTTAGAGGATGTGTTCTTGGATGAGGAGGTTTCCACTATGAATTTATAATGAATTAGGGTGGTTTATCATTGGATATTTATGTGTTTGGTTTTTAGTAGTGTTTCAAGTGTAGCGGGATCCTTGAGAGGTATCTCATAGGGTGGTTGTTCGGACCACTCTTTCTTTTGGGATTAATTTTGGATTCTCAAGGAAGAGAATATTTTGAGAGGTATCTGATGTAATGTATTATGCCTCTCTGTTCCATTAATTTATGTAA
The DNA here is from genome assembly GCA_963277665.1 of Viscum album. Taxonomy (NCBI): domain Eukaryota; kingdom Viridiplantae; phylum Streptophyta; class Magnoliopsida; order Santalales; family Viscaceae; genus Viscum; species Viscum album. The sequence goes on from OY728166.1 coordinate 310,211,271, forward strand.
ATACAGTCATTGAAGTGTTATGGGAGGTTAAGGTTACTTATTTTAACTCTTTGAAAATTTTCTAGTTTTTTAGGTTCTCCAACTGCGAGTCACAATGTTAGGTCACTGACGTAGGTCGTGACAGTGAGTCACAATGGTGACTCACACCGATAGCTCACAACGATGACTCACATCATTATCTCACGATGGTGAGTCATAATGGTGATTCATGACTATGAGTCATGATGGTGACTCACACTAGTAGCTCGCAATAGTGACACGCACCGGTGAGTCACAATAGTGAGTAGCGACAGTGACTCACATTGGTAGTTCACTGAACTATGACTTACATCGGTGAGTCACGATGGCGATTCATGATGGTGAATCACACTGGTAGCTCACCGAATGGTGACTCGAACTGGTGACTTGTACTAGTGACTCATTTAATGGTGAGTCATTTCTATTAGTTTTCTATTTTTCTAGTTTTTCCAATTTTGACCTTTTAATGTCTTTTTTGATGTGAAATGAGTTTAATACCATATTTAAGTTGTTTTGAAGCTGTTTAAAAGGCTTTGAATCATATATTTAAATCTATAAGAGTATTGGGGGTATTAATTGGTCAAACTGTAGGGTTTTGTTGATATCCAGCTTTAATATCAATTCAAAATCGTTTCATATTTCCTAATTCACAGATCTAATCCTTCTAATCCAGGAGCCTTTCCTTCATTCATTACTCCTCCTTTATCTTGATACCAGACATCCCTAGAACCTTTCTTCCTCGAGGAGTCATGCGTTTTTCTGTAGATTTCATATCTAGTCTTACCTGAAGTCTTTTCCTGCTGCATGCATGCCCCCTAATTTGTCACATTAAGAAATTTAGGATCACTTCTTCTTCCAAGTAGGTTTTCATTAGTCTCTCTTAATTATGTATCATGTGGGGTAGGTGTACGAATGTCTACTTGTGAATATAGTTGAATCCAAATTCAATAAAGATAATCGAATCAATTGAAATCAATAAATAGGGGCTAGGAAAGTGACGTATGATTTCACCATTTTATTGATATTTTGATCAATGTTGTGAATTGTACGGGCTATATGCCTACTAAAAATCATAGAAATTGGGGGTTCTTGGTTGAACATAGAATTTTTATAAATTCATGTTTGTCTAATTCTCATTAAACAATTATATAAAACCTATTAACCATATATATTCAGCTAAAATAAATAGATGCCCCAGGATCAAACTATTTCCATGATAACCCCCTGAATTAAAAAGTGGAAATTGAGTAAGTAATGTCTTGTTAAATACGAATATTACTTTCCTTTGTTAGTACGGTGGTGTGTAGTTTTTGGTATTGTCCTAACTTGTGCTGTAGTAGGGTTGCGGGCATGGCTGTGTGATGTGTGGTGGTTTGGGTGGTGTAATGGAATCTTAGATTGAGAGATTGTTTGATTGTGGAATGGATGATAAGTAATGTACATCATGGATGTTATTGGTTTGGGTGATGATGTGTTGCTGGGTGTGGTTAGGAGTTGGGGGTTTTCTCTATTGAGAAAATTGTTTGGGTGGAATGACTTTGAATAATGATGATGGTAGTGGTTAGTGTGGGTGTTAAACATAAAGGAATGTGAAGATACTTTAGTTTATTGGATATTCACCTTATGAGATGACTTTGGTTGTGTTTCCTGTTGTGTCTTGTGTTTAGTAGTTTCCTAGGTAGATATGGAATGAATAAATGAATAGTTTAATAAATAATTATAATTGGTTAATTTAATTGGATGGGGGTTTGAATTTTCATGTGGTTATGCATTTATAGGCTGCAATAAAGGCGGTTTTTTGAGTTAGTTGTTGGTTGAAAACCCATAGGTTGGGCTTAATTTTTTGGTATCATATATGTATTAATTTTATTTTCCTTGTGATTTCTATATGCCCCCACCCTAATTGAGCATTATGTTCTGAAAACCCCCATCATCATGGGGGAGGGTTTCTTTACCAAACATCCTAGTGGGAGGATGGATGGATGGCCACCCTCTCTTACCTTCTTTCTATTATAGGTGGTGGTAGCCCGATATTCTTTGGGAATGTTTTTATTTGTGATGCTCAAGTGTTTGCGGGCGAGTTGTACTTTCCTTGGTATCTTTGGTATGAGATGAGTTGTTCTTTCCCAGGTGTCTTTAAGATGATATTAGTCATGATTTCCCATATGTTTTCAGGATGTGGCAAGGTTTATGGCCTAGGTGTCTACGGGTAGGATATGGTGTTGTTTGTGAGGGACCAGGTGTCTGTGAGCATGATACAATGCGGTTGTAGACCAGGTGTCTATAGGTGGGATGTGATGTGTCTTAGGGCCCAAGTGATGGGATGCGATGTTCTTTGTGGGGCCCAAGTGTTTGAAGGTGGGTTGTGACGTGTTTCTTTCAGAAAAGGTGGGAGCGTGAGGACATTTTCCATTAGGTAAGAGTGGATAAACAGTGAAAAGTGGTGTGGGGTACCCAAATCATTGATGTACTTACTATATTACTTCACTTGACTTGCGTTACTTGGTGAGTGTGACTTAGTGAGGCTGGGATGGCTAGTATACCTTGTTAGTTATTGTTGGGTTATACTATTTTCTCATGGGAGAATTAGTATGATTTTCTCACTTATTCCTGAGAGAATTTTGTTTTCCTTTCCAGGAGGATTACATGGACCATGTTAGACCTTACTAACTCAGACTTTGGGATAGTTGTCATGTCACTGGTTAGCCTTTCTTTTGGTTTTTTACTTTGGAGTTTCATTATATTTGTAGTAGTTGTATTTTAAATATGCAAGTGGGAAGGATTTTGGATTTCCTTTATATATATAGTACTTCGAGTTTTTTTGGGATGGACTATCTTATCTCTCAATCTTGATTTATTTAAAAAGGCCAATGCCTCCCATTTTGTGAGATTGTATACCCTTGGTGCTGGTCACCACCCCAAGGACTACTGGAGGTGGGACTCAAGGGTCAATATATACCTTTATTCATTTCCACCCTAGGAGGGGTGTCTTTGGAGGGAGGGGGTCATGAAAATTACAGTCCTCCCTTAGAAAACATTCAATTACCTTTAAGATTATGCTGTGGTTCAGCACAACCTAATAACCTACAAGAGAAAAACATATGAAAGAAAATAATTAATGGAATAAAGGATATTAATTTTTTCTAATAGATGAAATGATCTAAGAATTGAATTGAACTCTAGTATTAACTATTTAAGAGAATATAGTACATAAAATTCCTTACAAACTTATTAAAATTTCATTTATGCATTATAGACTTACTAAAAATGAAAAATGTAATTAATATGGTAACTAGATTTATTACTTGAGAAGACAACTAATCATTTCAATCACTAAAATAATTTTTTAACATGTATCATTCAATGGGTATAAATGGTTAGGAGAGAACTATCATCAAAATCAAATGTAAACTATGAATACATTGATTGTTGATGAACACATCCTTTATACATCATACAATTCCTAGGTATATATAAATAGTTTAAATCTCAATATATATATAATCCTGAATTATTATTGTTGCAATAAAATAAGGCAATATAAATTATGAAAAATGTAAAAAAAAAATTAAGGAAAATGAAATATTATGTTGTATAATATTGAAATCAGAATGAAAAGGGAAATTTCAGGAAGATAAATTCACCACTTGTTCTCAAAATTTGAATAAATATATCTAAAATAATCAATCCACATAACCAAAAAATGATGATAATCTTTATTATTGAATGGATTTCTTTGAATCATTACTGAAATGGATAAATGAACCTAAAAATGGGTATAAAATGTTAGGATACAACTATCATCGGCTTTACATCACAACTAAGAATACATTCATTACCGACAAACACATCCTCTATAGGTCATACAACACCTAGCATATATACAGTAAAAATCTCATTAGAAATCTAATCATGAATTTTGATAGATTAAATGAAAGAAAGTAGTATCCATTAAGAAAAATTAAATAGACAATTTAGAAAAAATAAAATATTATGTTTCGTAATATTGGAAATATAATGAAAATGTAAATTGAGAGAAGATAACTAAAATGATGGATTTTGTGAAAAATAAAAGAAATTGATATACATTAAGAAAAATTAAATACTATGTTTTATAAAAACCAACATGCAATAAGTGTTATAAAATTTAAAATAGATCTTTTATAAACTCAAATATTAGTTATGCACCTATAAAATGTCAAAGGAATAAATCTATAAACCCAAATAATTAATTTGAACTTCACCTAGTTTATTGATAATCAAGATTTATTAACAAATATCAAAATTAAAATTTTATGAGGTCATAAAATGATCATAACATAGTAACAAGGCCATAATAATGGTGTAAAATGTTTTAATATCAAAAATTTAGTCACATCATGGAAACATAAATCACAAACAAAATCATTGGTATAGATTACCCATTTTATGTTTCAAACTAATGAATTTCAGTTAAAAATAAAATTATGGTATAAAATCAATAATTTAAATTAATGGATCAAGGAATATAATTTCAAAAGATAAAAGTACCTTATTTTTTATGTTAAATGGATTGGTTTAAATTCATTTCATCTAATAAAGAATGGAATTTCTCTCAAATACCATAGAAATCTAGATCTATTCCATTCATGTAAACAACAATACAACCTAAAAAATTTTAAATTAACAGTTTAATGGATACTGGTAGTTGGAGAGAACCTCTAAAAGGAACTAAAATTGGGTTCTTACTGCCTTGGATGACCTCACTCCACCTTCAAAAACCCCCCACTTCACTTTCCTATAAATGAAGAATAAAAATAAACAACTGATCAATAATGGGGAAATGAAATCAGTAAATTCAATGTTTTTTATAATAATTTTAATATAATTATCTAAAATAATCAAACCCGATAACCAAAAAAATTATGATAGTCTCTATCACACAAGGGATTGAAATGAAGCATACCTGAAATGGTGGTGTGGACTTAAAAAAATAGGATAACCATTGCCCGATGATGAAGGAAGAAATGGTGGGAATTAGGAGAGGTAAGATAAAGTGAAAAAATTAAGGATCTAGGTAGTTGAACGGAGGGGATATATGGGGAGTCGGTGGCATAGATGATGGTAGAGGCAAAGGTGGTGTCATAGCCGAGGAGGAGGAGGAGAAAGAGGTAGAGGAGGAGAAGAAGGAAGGGTAGGTGAGTATGGAGGATATAGAGGTAAATTCAGAGGAAGAGGCCAAGGAAGAGGCATAGGCATAATTAAAGACCAAGGAAGATGTAGAGGTGGAGGCATAATCAGAGATCGAGATAGATGAAGAGATGTATTAATCCTATGAATCTGATGTCGGCAGTTTTTTCTGGGCGGCATAAACCCCCTTTATTTGTCAAAGGGAGTGGTGGGGTATATGGTTGTAACACCCGAGACTTTTATGTTATATAAATCATCAAAGGAATCTTTTTCTACACAACACTTGTTTGGCTTTCTTTACACGCAATCACGACCTTCCTCGATAGCTTGCGTCGTACGCAATACCGAGTTTCACTAAACAACAATATGCTATTAAAACTAGCCGTTATGAATAGTAATAACCACTTTTTGAAATTTTATAAATTTTATTTTTCAAAATGGACTTCATTTTTGGACTCAGAATATCGAAATTAGCCTAGGGTGAAATTTTGGTATTTTTCTGAAAACTTTCAATTTTTGATGAATAGTGAAACCACTAAGTGGTAGGTTAAAAACTGAATTTTGCATAAAACTTAATTTTACCGCTTCTGTGAATGGAATTTCAAAAATCCGAGAGACACGGTTAATATCAAGGACTAAAATGTGGTTCAATGAGATGAAAATAATTTTTTGGTGAATAGTAACTTTTTACTATTTTTACCGCGGTTAATAGTAAATAGAGTAACTAAGGGTAAATATGATATCAATATTACCCTAACACATGTCCTAATTCTATTGGACAAGTTTAATTCGACCAAAAACAAACTTAGGAATAAAATATGACCATTTAGGCCCACTTGGATTAGATTAGGACATTTATTATTAATTTATTTAAAGAAGGGTTAAAATAGTTAAAATCAAAGTTTAATAAGTAAATCATTTTTAATATGGGGTTATACATAAGATAAATTCGACTATAAATATTCATTATAAAGCTAAAAAGATTTCCTACATAAGGGTATTTTATTTGTAATTTTTAGACATTAAATAATTTAATTTATTTATGACACAATGATGATGCAATAATTATCTTATTAATGAAATATTGACATAATTGATGTTATAAACACCAAAATAAATGTAATTTGAGACTTTTTATGAATTCCACTAATTTTCTAGCTTACTATGATATATTAATGTTGATTTAATCAACTTGGTTCGAACATATAATTCTGTTATGACTTTCACAAAAATCATATATCAAATAGTGTCAAAATTGACACAAAATAGTTTTTAAATCAAATATTATATTATTAATTGTTATTTTATTCCTAAAAATCTAAGGTTCAGCCAAATGACTTAGATAAGGATATATATATTAATAATAAACAATTTGGGGTTCGTTTGGCATGTTATAGTAAGTGTATTAACCATATAGTGAAAGAAAACAAAAAGACACGGTAAAAGTTAAATTAATTAACTTAGAGTTAAATCTAATTGATAAGGTTAAAATAATACCCTAAACTTGTCTAAATCTTATTGGTTTATAGGATTTCGACCCATCCCCACTTTATCTTCGAAATAAGACCCTTTGGAACCATTATAAACCGATTTTGACTTTAATATAAAATAATATTTTGAGATATTCCTAAGGTGCCCCTCTCCTCCCTTATAAAAGGGCACCTCCTCCCTCTCCTCCTCACACCAATTTGAGCACTCAAGCTCGGACAACCCCTGCCATTTTCTCCTCTACACTTCCCTAGAATAATCCTAGAGGTCCTGGTCTTCTCCAAAGACCAATCTTAGTTCCTTAGGTGGAGGATTCAAAGAGGCGTTCCAAAGAAGAGGTAATATCCATTACCGATCTTTTTAATTTCTTTCGTCTTCAACTTATTCTTATTTAGTTGTTTCATGACAAAGTAATAACATCAGTATTACTTACATACTGATATGTTATTATAAATATGAAACAACCCTAATTCACCTTCTATCCATCCTACGGAAAAATGAAATCACCGCGCGTGCGTACGTACGGAATACCGTCTCCACGCCGTGGTGTAATCTATTTTCCACCATCACCTTACAAGGATGGGTATAATGGTGTAATGAGTAACTATATATGATTATTATGAAGTAATATTGATACTGAAATAATATATATATATACTCCAATACAATTCCACGATCATAGGAACGATATCATCACTCGTGCGTACGTACGGAATACCGTCTCCACGATGTGATGCGACTCGTTCTACATGATCTTCATTTCATAATGATTATATAAATGAATTGAATGAATGAATATGGTATATACTACACTAATACCATTCTGGAAATGAATTATCTATAACGTAAAGATAAGAATAAGAATTTATTCGACAAAACACGCATAAGAACAAAAAGTTATAAAGACCCGAGTAACAAGTAACAATGAAATATTACTAACAAGAAGCTAATAATATGACCATATATGATATCATATCAATATGTATGATTCTGTAATAAGTCAATAACATTATTTAAACCATTATACAGGAGCTTCGGACACGAACAAAGCAAATCGGACCTAAGGTAAGGGAAATATCACAATCTCACTTTTATCCGAGATTGTATTTACTTTGGTAATTACTGGGGTGTATTTTATCATCCACATCCATGTTCCCTCAATATGTAATATTATTTCCATCCTTCTAAAATAGTTTATATCCAATTTTACCCTTCGGTAAGTTTTTTTTGTAAAAGATATGAAAGGAATCTTTTTTCGTTTTTCATACGAGGTACTTTTTGACTTTTCCGACAAAAGTACGAAGAATGTTTTTTTTAACTTATAAGGCATGAATGGATTTTTAAAACATTGTTTCCAAGAAGCTTCCTTTACAAGTTTTCAAGTTTATTTTTAATCAACTTCTTTTATTTTAAAGTTGTATGACATGTTATGAAAGGAAAAATGTTTTTGAAGAAGAAAGGATATTTTCCTCAAGAATGGAGTTCAAGTGTTTTATCAAAATTATTTTCCATCTAAGATAATAAAGGGTTCTGTTTTTATCCCTATTATTAAATTGATTTGTTCATGTTGTGATGGAATTATTTTTATGAATTCCTTTATCTTATATGAATTGATTTATGATGTCATGATGTTTCAAGAATCCCATTTTTGTTACATGTGTTATGCGATGATGTATGTTTTATGATTATGTGGCACACATAAGAAAGGATTCATTATAAGATGGGTGGGACCTATATCTCCCTCCAATGCATTGGGTAAAGATTTTATATCTCATGAGATAGACATGGCTGGAACGGAAGGTTATTTCAGTTCAGTGATACAGGACTGAAACGAGGAGTGAACTCGGTTCAGAAAGGGACTTTGTCCACTAAGATAGTCTTGGCAATGAGTCATGACTAACAAGAAATGATTTTCCATGATTATGTGTGCATGACACAAAGTTTCAAGTTTTATGTTATGATTATGGGGATCTCATTTTCACTTCTATGATTTATTCCATGTTAAGATATTATGATCTCTTTTGCAGGTTTTGATTTTCATGAAGATATGATATGATTTCAATTTCCTTTATTTGCCCTTGCTGAGCATTTGAGCTCACCCTTTTATGTTTTCTTTTCCCCAGGTCAGGAAGATGGATATTAAGTAGAATATGCTAAAAGGGACCCTAGATATGATGAAATAAATGGGAGACACTGTAGAAGATTTATGAACCAGTTGTTTATGTTTCCCAGTTTCTAAAGACACTATACCTATACGGTCCTTTGTGGTTTTGTCATATGTTGTAATAAGTGTGCTTCAATTTCGAAGTATTAACAATGTATGTAAAGTATGGGTCGTTATAGTTGGTATCAGAGGGAGGTTATAGTCAACCTTTGGAAACTAGGATGTGAAAGCCTTAGTAAGAACCCTAAGGATAAGTCTAAGCATAGAACACAATCTTAGTGTTTTAGAAATGGCCTTGAATAACCTAGGATAAGACCTTAAGCATGAAAATTTTATTCTTGAATTATGTGGTTTCCTATTATAATTAGTGTTGCTCACACTATTCTTCTTGGTTTTAGTCAATGGCTGGAACCCGAAGGAACCGTGTTAATGCGGAATGCGATGGGCAATGCAATGATTGTCCCCCTGAGCAAACAAACGATATGGGAGCTGGAATGCAAAATCTTGTAGCCATGCTCACACAACTTTCTCAAGCTATGAATCATGCAGGATTTCCAAACGAGCAAAGGAGGGAGCAACATTCTGTTGAATCCTTCATGAGGCAGCGTCCACCTTCTTTCAGCGGGTCTACTGATCCATTAGTTGCTGAACAATGGATTAGTACTACTGAAAAGATATTTTCAGTTCTTCAATGTTCTGAGCATGATAAAGTCATCCTAGCAGTGTATCGTTTGGAAGGAGATGCTGATCAATGGTGGAATCTTGTTAAGAATACGAGGCAAAGGGATGAAATTGAGTCTATGGAATGGGACGAGTTCAAGAACTTATTTTTCAATAAGTACTTCCCTCGTATTCTCCGAACAAAGATGGAGAAAGAGTTTCTTGAACTGAAGCAAAGGGATGATGAATCTGTTGGTACCTATGAAGCAAATTTTACAAGACTTGCAAGGTACGCTTCTGGTATTATTATCCAACCTGAGAGTAAGATCGATCGATTCTTTAGCGGCTTAAAACCAAGTATTCGAAGGGCGTTAGCCATAAGGGACTTCAATAGCTACGAGGAAATCGTTCGATGTGCTCTCAAAGTCGAGATGGAGATTGGAGTAACCCATAAGTCACATGGGTTTGATAAGAAGAGGAATATGGAATTCAAAGAAAAATCTAAAGAGCACACGGAAAAGAAGATGAGCTTTTCCTTATGCTCAAAGTGTGGAAAGAAACATGGAGGGAGTTGTCTTAAAGGGACAAGTAAATGTTTTAAATGTGGAAAAGAAGGTCATCAGGCATTTGAATGCCGTAATAATGGGAAGAAGATGTCTAATGACGCAAACAAAGGAAGGGATACACAGAATGAACCTACTACAATTCAATGTTTCAAGTGCAAGGAGATGGGGCATTATGCCAATCAATGACCAAATCCAAGGGTTGATGATGATGGTCGACGTCAACAAACTCTTAAGGCTAAAGACAAAGGAAAGTCACATGCAATTTCTATCAGCGATGTGGAGTACGATAACGATGTGGTGAAAGGTACACTTACCATCCACTCTAAAGTAGCAAATGTTTTATTTGATTCTGGATCCACCCACTCTTTTATTTCTGAAAAATTTTCTAAGGGTATCACCGTATTACCTCAACAATTAGATGTTGAGTTAGCTGTGACAACACCTAATGGCACATCAATCGCATCAAAAGTTTATAATTCTTCTCCGATCGAAGTTTGTGGGAAAGTGCTTCCTGCAAATCTTGTGATCCTTCCTTTAGTGGAATTTGATGTGATTCTTGGCATGGATTGGCTTTCTCTACATGGAGCTCATATCGATTGCCAAAGAAGGGAAGTCACATTTCATATTCCAGATCAATCTACGATCGTCTATCAATGCAAGGATGAACATAACCTTCCAGTGGAAATTTCTTCCATCTTATGGGTATTGATTCCACTAAATGAAGGTTATTTATCTCAAATGGTTGGTGAGAAACTCACGATTAAGAATATGCCCATTGTACGGGAGTTTGATGATGTCTTTCCAGAGGAATTGCCGGGTCTTCCACCAAATCGTGAAGTTGAGTTTTCAATAGAACTCGTACCGGGTGCTTTGCCTATTTCAAAGACACCTTATAGAATGGCCCCAATTGAGTTGCAGGAATTGAAGAAGCAACTCCAAGAGAATCTTGATAAGGGATTCATACGCCCTAGTGCGTCACCTTGGGGAGCACCTGTTCTATTTGTTAAGAAGAAAGATGGATCAATGAGACTTTGCATTGATTATCGAGAACTTAACAAGATCACTATCAAGAACAAATATCCTCTCCCACGCATTGATGACTTATTTGACCAACTACGCGGAGCTCAATACTTTTCCAAGATTGATCTTCGTTCAGGGTATCATCAATTAAGGGTCAAAAGGGAGGATATACCAAAGACGACTTTCCGTACAAGGTATGGACACTATGAATTTATAGTGATGCTATTTGGTCTTACTAATGCCCCTGCTATCTTCATGGATCTAATAAATAGAGTCTTTAGAGACTATCTTGATCAATTTGTGGTAGTCTTTATAGACGATATTCTTGTCTATTCAAAGAGCAAGGAAGAGCATGAAGATCACTTGAGAATTATATTGAAGACCCTGAGAAAGGAGAAGCTTTATGCCAAATTTACCAAGTGTGAATTTTGGCTTCAAAAAGTTGCATTTTTGGGTCATATAATCTCAAAAGAGGGGATATCTGTGGATCCAGCAAAAACAGAGGTTATCGAAAGATGGTCAAGACCAACAACAGTAACTGAGATCCGAAGTTTTCTTGGTTTGGCTGGATATTATCGACGTTTTGTAAAAGATTTTTCACGATTATCTAATCCACTCACCAAGTTGACTCGGAAAGGAGTTAAGTTTGTCTGGACAGAGGAATGTGAAGAGAATTTCAAGGAGTTGAAAAGAAGGTTATCCAGTGCACCTGTGCTCACACTGCCTTGTAGTGGAGAAAGGTTTGTGATCTACAGTGATGCATCCAAGAAGGGATTGGGGTGTGTTCTTATGCAAAATGATATGGTGATAGCTTATGCCTCACGACAGTTGAAAATCCATGAGCAAAATTACCCAACACATGATTTGGAGTTGGCTGCGGTAATCTTTGCATTAAAGATTTGGAGGCATTACCTTTATGGTGAAAGGTGTGATATTTATACTGATCATAAAAGTCTAAAGTATATTTTCACACAAAAGGAGCTGAATATGCGCCAAAGAAGATGGTTGGAGCTGATTAAGGATTATGACTGCTCAATCCATTACCACCCTGGGAAAGCAAACAAGGTGGCAGATGCATTAAGTCGACAAGACCATGCTAGTTTATCCATGATGAGGATCACAAAAGATCCAATATTTATGGATTTACAAAGGATGGATCTTGGAATTATAATGGAAGGGGAAAAATCTTATCTTTCTCAAATGAATGTTCAACCATCTATACATGTGAAGATTAAAGAGGCACAGAAAGAAGATGTCGAGTTACAAAAGAAGGTGAGAAATGTTCCTGAATTCAACCTTGATTGTGATGGGATAATAAAGTTCAGGAATCGGGTTTGTGTTCCTCCCATCCCCGAATTAAAGAAGGAGCTGCTGGATGAGGCTCATAGTTCTTCATTCTCTATTCATCCTGGAAGCACGAAGATGTATAGGGACCTGAAAGAGTACTTCTGGTGGGATGGCATGAAAAGAGATGTTGCTGAATATGTCTCTCGATGCTTGGTTTGTCAACAAGTTAAAGCTGAGAGACAAAAGTCTAAGGGGATGTTACAACCATTACCCATACCCGAATGGAAATGGGAAAACATCACTATGGACTTTGTCACAGGACTTCCTAAAACATCCAAAAGCAATAATGCTATCTGGGTCATAGTTGATCGTCTTACAAAGTCTGCACACTTCATTCCTATTAGAGAGGATTTCTCTCTAGATCAGCTTGCCAGGATATATGTAAAGGAAGTGGTAAGATTGCATGGAGTACCACTTTCTATTATATCTGATCGGGATCCGAGATTTACCTCGAAGTTCTGGCGAAGTCTTCAGCATACTCTGGATACAGAGTTGAGTTTCAGCACTGCTTATCATCCCCAGACAGATGGTCAGTCTGAGAGAACAATTCAAACCCTAGAAGATATGTCGAGAGCTTGCTCTGTGGATTTCAAAGGAGGTTGGGATCAACACCTACCTTTGGTAGAATTTTCTTATAATAATAGCTTTCACTCCAGTATTCAGATGGCTCCTTATGAAGCTCTCTATGGAAAGAAATGCAGGAATCCAACTTGATGGGATGAAGTTGGGGAAAGAAAGCTATTAGGACCTGATCTCGTTGATGAAATGGCAGAAAAGGTCAGATCTATTCAACAACACATAAGAGCAGCTCAGAGTCGACAGAAAAGTTATGCCGACAACCGAAGAAAAGACCTAGAGTTTGAAGTGGGTGATAAAGTGTTCTTACGAATATCTCCCTGGAAGAGGGTTATGAGATTTGGAAAGAAGGGGAAGTTGAGCCCTAGATATATCGGTCCTTTCAAAATACTGGATCGTATTGGGAAGGTAGCTTACCGATTGGCGCTTCCACTGAATCTCTCTCAAGTTCACGATGTGTTCCATGTATCTCTCCTGAGAAAGTACATACCAGATCCTTCACATGTACTCAGCTCAGAAGTTGTACCGCTGGAGCAAGATCTTTCTTATGAAGAACAGCCGATAGAGATTCTGGATCGTAGCGAAAAAGTCCTACGAAACAAGACCACTCGCTTGGTGAAGGTTTTATGGAGGAACCACCAACTTGAAGAATCTACATGGGAGCTTGAGGATATGATGAGGGAGAATTATCCTCATCTGTTTGTTACAAAGTGATGAATTTCGAGGGCGAAATTCTTTTTAAGGGGGGTAGAATGTAACACCCGAGACTTTTATGTTATATAAATCATCAAAGGAATCTTTTTCTACACAACACTTGCTTGGCTTTCTTTACACGCAATCGCGACCTTCCTCGATAGCTTGCGTCGTACGCAATACCGAGTTTCACTAAACAACAATATGCTATTAAAACTAGCCGTTATGAATAGTAATAACCACTTTTTGAAATTTTATAAATTTTATTTTTCAAAATGGACTTCATTTTTGGACTCAGAATATCGAAATTAGCCTAGGGTGAAATTTTGGTATTTTTCTGAAAACTTTCAATTTTTGATGAATAGTGAAACCACTAAGTGGTAGGTTAAAAACTGAATTTTGCATAAAACTTAATTTTACCGCTTCTGTGAATGGAATTTCAAAAATCCAAGAGACACGGTTAATATCAAGGACTAAAATGTGGTTCAATGAGATGAAAATAATTTTTTGGTGAATAGTAACTTTTTACTATTTTTACCGCGGTTAATAGTAAATAGAGTAACTAAGGGTAAATATGATATCAATATTACCCTAACACATGTCCTAATTCTATTGGACAAGTTTAATTCGACCAAAAACAAACTTAGGAATAAAATATGACCATTTAGGCCCACTTGGATTAGATTAGGACATTTATTATTAATTTATTTAAAGAAGGGTTAAAATAGTTAAAATCAAAGTTTAATAAGTAAATAATTTTTAATATGGGGTTATACATAAGATAAATTCGACTATAAATATTCATTAGAAAGATAAAAAGATTTCCTACATAAGGGTATTTTATTTGTAATTTTTAGACATTAAATAATTTAATTTATTTATGACACAATGATGATGCAGTAATTATCTTATTAATGAAATATTGACATAATTGATGTTATAAACACCAAAATAAATGTAATTTGAGACTTTTTATGAATTCCACTAATTTTATAGGTTACTATGATATATTAATGTTGATTTAATCAACTTGGTTATAACATATAATTCTGTTATGACTTTCACAAAAATCATATATCAAATAGTGTCAAAATTGACACAAAATAGTTTTTAAATCAAATATTATATTATTAATTGTTATTTTATTCCTAAAAATCTAAGGTTCGGCCAAATGACTTAGATAAGGATATATATATTAATAATAAACAATTTGGGGTTCGTTTGGCATGTTATAGTAAGTGTATTAACCATATAGTGAAAGAAAACAAAAAGACACGGTAAAAGTTAAATTAATTAACTTAGAGTTAAATCTAATTGATAAGGTTAAAATAATACCCTAAACTTGTCTAAATCTTATTGGATTATAGGATTTCGACCCATCCCCACTTTATCTTCGAAATAAGACCCTTTGGAACCATTATAAACCGATTTTGACTTTAATATAAAATAATATTTTGAGATATTCCTAAGGTGCCCCTCTCCTCCCTTATAAAAGGGCACCTCCTCCCTCTCCTCCTCACACCAATTTGAGCACTCAAGCTCGGCCAAACCCTGCCATTTTCTCCTCTCCACTTCCCTAGAATAATCCTAGAGGTCCTGGTCTTCTCCAAAGACCAATCTTAGTTCCTTAGGTGGAGGATTCAAAGAGGCGTTCCAAAGAAGAGGTAATATCCATTACCGATCTTTTTAATTTCTTTCGTCTTCAACTTCTTCTTCTTTAGTTGTTTCATGACAAAGTAATAACATCAGTATTACTTACATACTGATATGTTATTATAAATATGAAACAACCCTAATTCAACTTCTATCCATCCTACGGAAAAATGAAATCACCGCGCGTGCGTACGTACGGAATACCGTCTCCACGCCGTGGTGTAATCTATTTTCCACCATCACCTTACAAGGATGGGTATAATGGTGTAATGAGTAACTATATATGATTATTATGAATTAATATTGATACTGAAATAATATATATATATACTCCAATACAATTCCACGATCATAGGAACGATATCATCACTCGTGCGTACGTACGGAATACCGTCTCCACGATGTGATGCGACTCGTTCTACATGATCTTCATTTCATAATGATTATATAAATGAATTGAATGAATGAATATGGTATATACTACACTAATACCATTCTGGAAATGAATTATCTATAACCTAAAGATAAGAATAAGAATTTATTCGACAAAACACGCATAAGAACAAAAAGTTATAAAGACCCGAGTAACAAGTAACAATGAAATATTACTAACAAGAAGCTAATAATATGACCATATATGATATCATATCAATATGTATGATTATGGAATAAGTCAATAACATTATTTAAACCATTATACAGGAGCTTCGGACACGAACAAAGCAAATCGGACCTAAGGTAAGGGAAATATCACAATCTCACTTTTATCCGAGATTGTATTTACTTTGGTAATTACTGGGGTGTATTTTATCATCCACATCCATGTTCCCTCAATATGTAATATTATTTACATCCTTCTAAAATAGTTTATATCCAATTTTACCCTTCGGTAAGTTTTTTTTGTAAAAGATATGAAAGGAATCTTTTTTCATTTTTCATACGAGGTACTTTTTGACTTTTCCGACAAAAGTACGAAGAATGTTTTTTTAACTTATAAGGCATGAATGGATTTTTAAAACATTGTTTCCAAGAAGCTTACTTTACAAGTTTTCAAGTTTATTTTTAATCAACTTCTTTTATTTTAAAGTTGTATGACATGTTATGAAAGGAAAAATGTTTTTGAAGAAGAAAGGATATTTTCCTCAAGAATGGAGTTCAAGTGTTTTATCAAAATTATTTTCCATCTAAGATAATAAAGGGTTCTGTTTTTATCCCTATTATTAAATTGATTTGTTCATGTTGTGATGGAATTATTTTTATGAATTCCTTTATCTTATATGAATTGATTTATGATGTCATGATGTTTCAAGAATCCCATTTTTGTTACATGTTTTATGCGATGATGTATGTTTTATGATTATGTGGCACACATAAGAAAGGATTCATTATAAGATGGGTGGGACCTATATCTCCCTCCAATGCATTGGGTAAAGATTTTATATCTCATGAGATAGACATGGCTGGAACGGAAGGTTATTTCGGTTCAGTGATACATGACTGAAACGAGGAGTGAACTCGGTTCAGAAAGGGACTTTGTCCACTAAGATAGTCTTGGCAATGAGTCATGACTAACAAGAAATGATTTTCCATGATTATGTGTGCATGCCACAAAGTTTCAAGTTTTATGTTATGATTATGGGGATCTCATTTTCACTTCTATGATTTATTCCATGTTAAGATATTATGATCTCTTTTGCAGGTTTTGATTTTCATAAAGATATGATATGATTTCTATTTCCTTTATTTGCCCTTGCTGAGCATTTGAGCTCACCCTTTTATGTTTTCTTTTCCCCAGGTCAGGAAGATGGATATTAAGTAGAATATGCTAAAAGGGACCCTAGATATGATGAAATAAATGGGATACACTGTAGAAGATTTATGAACCAGTTGTTTATGTTTCCCAGTTTCTAAAGACACTATACCTATACGGTCCTTTGTGGTTTTGTCATATGTTGTAATAAGTGTGCTTCAATTTCGAAGTATTAACAATGTATGTAAAGTATGGGTTGTTATAATGGTGGGTGGAAAACCCCACCCAATCTATTCAATGGGATAAGGCAGTGGGAAGGGGAAATGAGGCCTATAAAAGGAGGCTCTCCCCTATTCCAAATATCACCCCTCATCAATTCTCATCACCACTAGAAGATCTCATATTTGAGTGGTTTTTTGAGGTTTATCTCCCCTATTATTCAGAAGAGTTTTATGAGGGTTTTATCCTTGTAATAGCGAGGGAGTGTGTACCCACTTTTACCCCATAGTGATCCTTCTATTTGCCCATGGTTTTTTACCCCTTCCATTTGGGGGGTTTTCCATGTTACATCTGGTGTCCCTTTTTTTCGCATTTTGAATTTTATTTTATCTCATGATTATCACTTCACCGATAGGCCAATCGTTTACAGTCCCAACAAGTGGTATCAGAGGGAAGGTTCTGGATCGGTGTTGTTCACGTTTTCGGGTATTAATAATTCTCATGAATTTAAGTATGCTCTATAATTGCAACTCCGGTCGACCTGTCACATCAGAAAAAACTTATTGATATCATTAAATACGCTATTTTGAAACATAATAGGTTTTTGAATGACAACGTGTCTAGATGGTGGTGAAATTTGAGATCGAAAAATTCAACAGGAATAATTTTTCGTTGTGCAAAATGAATATGCAAGCAGTGTTGCGAAAGGATAATTGCCTACTGGAAATAGGTGAAAATTCGGAAGGAGTAATGGAGGAAAAATGGAATGAATGGACCGGAATTCTATTTCCAACATCCATTTGTCTTTGGTAGATGGGGTCCTATCGAGCATTGTGGAGAAAAATATGGCAAAGGAAATATGGGATACTCTGACAAAGTTATACGAGACCAAGTCACTGCACAAAAAAAAATTCCTGAAGAGAAAATTATAAACTCTTCGAATGGAGGAGTCATCATCGGTGACTGACCACATCAAGAACCTCAATACTCTGTTCAGTCATCTCATAATATTGGTCTATAAAATCGTGGATACTGAACGTGCAGATATTCTACTCTAGAGTTTGCCAGATTCATATGACCAACTCATTATCAACCTCACCAACAATATCCTGATGGATATGATGCTCTTTAATGATGTTGTAGCTGATGTTTTTGAAGAAGAAATTCGGTGCAAGAACAAGGAGGACCGATAGATGACTTAGCACTAAGAAGAGGCTCTATCAATGGAGAGAGGAAGGATGATGAAGCGTGGTTCTAGTGGGAGCCAAAATTATGACAGGTCCAAATCAAGGAGTAAGAAGAAGAATTTCAAATGTTTCAAGTGTGTTAAGAAGGGGAACCTCAAGAAGGATTGTTGGAATAATAAGAGTGGTGAAAAGAGGTCTTAAGGGAATGTGGAAAGTACTTCTGGAAATGGAGATATACTAGTCAGTGAAGCAGCGATGACTGCTGGAAGCAGCCAACATCTCAACGATGCATGGATTATCAACTCAGGAGAAACATGGAACATGACGTCTCGACATGAATGGTTTGAGAAATATGAAACCATCCCATAAGGACTTTTGTACATGGGTAATGATCACACCCTGAAGATCGTTGAAGTTGGTACCATCAAACTAAAGATGCATGATGGTATTGTTCAAACCGTCCAAGGAGTATGTCATGTGAAGGGCCTGAAGAAGAACATATTGTCTTTGGGGAAATTTGATGATATCAGATGCAAGACTCACACTAAGAATGGAGTGATGAGAATTGTGAAGGGCGCACTTGTGGTAATGAAGGTGGAGAAGATCTTAAAGAACCTGTACGTGCTAATTGGTGAAACATACAAGAAAGCAGAGATAGTTATTGCATCAACTACCTCGATGGAAGCATTGATGATGTTATGGCATTAGAAGCTTGGTCATATGTCAGAACAAGGCCTGAAGATTCTTGCGGATCATAAGTTGCTTCCTGGGATGATGAAGGTATCCTTACCATTTTGTGAGGATTGTGTTTTGAGCAAGCAACACAGGTTAAATTTCGCAATGTCAACAATGAGAAATCATGAGATCTTGAAGTTGATCCATTCTGATGTCTGGAAAGCACTAGTTATATCCCCGGGACGAGCAAGGTACTTTGTATCATTAATTGATGATTATTTCAGGAGATGTTAGGTTTACCCAATCAATAGGAAGGCACATGTTTTTGAAGTCTTCAAAAAATTTAAAGCACGGAAGGAGCATGACTCTGGAAAGAATATCATGTGTCCGAGGATAGAAAATGGTAGAGAATATACTAGTGGGGAGTTTGATACTTTTTTTCAATATGAAGGAATCAATAGACAGTTCATAGTAGTGTACACTCCTCAAAATAATGGGGTGGTAGAGCAGATGAACAGAACCTTGTTGAATAGAACAAGGGAAATGTTGAAGACTGTAGGAATTGCAATTTTTTTTTGGGAAAAAGCAGTGAATATCTCTTATTATGTGATCAATCGATCTCCTTTAATGAAGATTGATCTGAAGACACCAATGGAGATGTGGAATGGTAAACCCACTGACTATTCCCTATTAAATACTTTTGGAAGCCCTGTATATGCATTGTTTAATGAGCAGGAAAGATCAAAGATGGATTCAAGATCTAGGAAATGCATCTTCTTGGGGTATAGGTGTAGAGACCCGTATCCTGACGTACATGGACATTACATTACATTTGCGGAATACTTAGTACATAACAAAAACACACACTAAAGGATCGTAATAGTTTAGTGTCTTTGGAAACTCGGAACATAATCTTCTAATCCTGGTGAAAGATCTTCAATATCTCCCGTAAAGATCTTCCATTTTTTTTACCTAAAACCTTTCTTTATATCCTGGGGAAAAGAAAACATAAAAGGGTGAGCTCAAATGCTCAGTAAGGGTATACAAAAGAAATAAAAATCATATCATATCTTTTTGAAAATCACAACCTGCAAAAGAGATCATAATATCTTAACATGGAACAAATCATAGAAGTGAAAATGAGATCCCCATAATCATAACATGAAACTTGAAACTTTGTGGCATGCACACATAATCATGGAAAATCATTTCTTGTTAGTCATGACTCATTGCCAAGACTATCTTAGTGGACAAAGTCCCTTTCTGAACCGAGTTCACTCCTCGTTTCAGTCCTGTATCACTGAACCGAAATAACCTTCCGTTCCAGCCATGTCTATCTCATGAGATATAAAATCATTACCCAATGCATTGGAGGGAGATATAGGTCCCACCCATCTTATAATTAATCCTTTCTTATGTGTGCCACATAATCATAAAACATACATCATCGCATAACACATATAACAAAAATGGGATTCTTGAAACATCATGACATCATAAATCAATTCATTTATGATAAAGGAATTCATAAACATAATTCCATCACAACATAGTCAAACCAATGTAAAAATATGGATAGAAACAGAACCCTTTATTATCTTAGATGGAAAATAATTTTGATAAAACACTTGAATTGAATTCTTGAGGAAAATATCCTTTCTTCTTCAAAAACATTTTTCCTTTCATAACATGTCATACAACTTTAAAATAAAAGAAGTTGATTAAAAATAAACTTGAAAACTTGTAAAGGAAGCTTCTTTGAAGTAATGTTTTAAAAATCCATTCATGCCGTATAAGTTAAAAAAAACATTCTTCGTACTTTTGTCGGAAAAGTCAAAAAGTACCTCGTACGGAAAAACGACAAAAGATTCCTTTCATATTCTTTACTAAAAACTCACCTAAGGGTAAAATTGGATTTAAACTATTTCAAGTGGATGGAAACAATATTACATATTGAGGGAACATGGATGTGGATGATAAAATACACCCCAGTAAATACTTACGAATAAACAATCTCGGATAAAAATGAGATTGTGATATTTCCCTTACCTTAGGTCCGATTAGCTTTGTACGTGTCCGAAGCTCCTGTATAATGGTTTAAATAATGTTATTGACTTATTCCAGAATCATACATATTGATATGATATCATATATGGTCATATTATTAGCTTCTTGTTAGTAATATTTCATTGTTACTTGTTACTCGGGTCTTTATAACTTTTTGTTCTTATGCGTGTTTTGTCGAATAAATTCTTATTCTTATCTTTAGGTTATAGATAATTCATTTCCAGAATGGTATTAGTGTAGTATATACCATATTAATTCATTCAATTCATTTATATAATCATTATGAAATGAAGATCATGTAGAACGAGTCGCATCACATCGTGGAGACGGTATTCCGTACGTACGCACGAGTGATGATATCGTTCCTATGATCGTGGAATTGTATTGGAGTATATATATATTATTTCAGTATCAATATTACTTCATAATAATCATATGTAGTTACTCATTACACCATTATACCCATCCTTGTAAGGTGATGGTGGAAAATAGATTACACCACGGCGTGGAGACGGTATTCCGTACGTACGCACGCGCGGTGATTTCATTTTTCCGTAGGATGGATAGAAGGTGAATTAGGGTTGTTTCATATTTATAATAACATATCAGTATGTAAGTAATACTGATGTTATTACTTTATCATGAAACAACTAAAGAAGAAGAAGTTGAAGAAGAAAGAAATTGAAAAGATCGGTAATGGATATTACCTCTTCTTTGGAACGCCTCTTTGAATCCTCCACTTAAGGAACTAATATTGGTCTTTGGAGAAGACCAGAACCTCTAGGATTATTCTAGGAAAGTGGAGAGGAGAAAATGGCAGGGGTTGGCCGAGCTTGAGTGCTCAAAATTGGTGTGAGGAGGAGGGGGAGGAGGTGTCCTTTTATAGGGGAGGAGAGGGGCACCTTAGGAATATCTCAAAATATTATTTTATATTAAAGTCAAAATCGGTTTATAATGGTTCCAAAGGGTCTTATTTCGAAGCTAAAGTGGGGATGGGTCGAAATCCTATCAACCAATAGGATTTATACAAGTTTAGGGTATTATTTTAACCTTATCAATTAGATTTAACTATAAGTTAAATAATTTAACTTTTACCGTGTCTTTTTGTTTTCTTACACTATATGGTTAATACACTTACTATAACATGCCAAACGAACCCCAAATTGTTTATTATTAATATATATATCCTTATCTAAGTCATTTGGCCGAACATTAGATTTTTAGGAATACAATAACAATTAATAATATAATATTTGATTTAAAAACTATTTTGTGTCAATTTTGACACTATTTGATATATGATTTTTGTGAAAGTCATAACAGAATTATATGTTCGAACCAAGTTTATTAAATCAACATTAATATATCATAGTAACCTAGAAAATTAGTGGAATTCATAAAAAGTCTTAAATTACATTTATTTTGGTATTTATATTATCAATTATGTCAATATTTCATTAATAAGATAATTACTGCATCATCTTTGTGTCATAAATAAATTATATTATTTGATGTCTAAAAATTACAAATAAAATACCATAATGTAGGAAATCTTTTTATCTTTCTAATGAATATTTATAGTCGAATTTATCTTATGTATAACCCCATATTAAAAATTATTTACTTATTAAACTTTGATTTTAACTATTTTAACCCTTCTTTAAATAAATTAATAATAAAAGTCCTAATCTAATCCAAGTGGGCCTAAATGGTCATATTTTATTCCTAAGTTTGTTTTTGGTCGAATTCCACTTGTCCAATAGAATTAGGACATGTGTTAGGGTAATATTAATATCATATTTACCCTTAGTTACCCTATTTACTATTAATCGCGGTAAAAAAAAGTAAAAAGTTACTATTCACCAAAAATTATTTTCATCTCATTGAACCACATTTTAGTCCTTGATATTAACCGTGTCTCTCGGATTTTCGAAATTCCATTCACAGAAGTGGTAAAATTAAGTTTTATGCAAAATTCAGTTTTTAACCTACCACTTAGTGGTTTCACTATTCATCAAAAATTGAAGTTTTTCAGAAAAATGCCAAAATTTCACCCTAAGATATAATTGATATTCCGAATTCAAAAATGATTTCTATTTTACAAAATTCCCAACATATAAGTTGCATTAATTGATTTTATAATTAAATCCCACTGTTAAAACAAATAGCGTGTTTTTAAGAAACAAAATCTATCAAAAGATTGACACTTGTTTATGTCTAGTTTAAATGTGAAATTACATCCAATGACCAACATTGTATTAAATTGTAAAAATATATTCCAAATATACTTTAAAACCACTCAAATTAATGATTTATCACTATTAATTATTTCGATTAAAAAAGTTGTTTTTAATTATAATTTGGTAATTTTCACTATTCATCAGAATATGAAAGTTATCCGAAAAGTACCAAAATTTCACCTTAGGCTAAATTCGATACTCCGAATCCAAAAATGAAGTCCATTTTGAGAGTTAAAATTTCTAAAATTTAAAAAGTGGTTATTACTATTCATAACGGCTAGTTTTAATAATATTTTAATAGCATATCATTGTTTCGTGAAACTCAGTATTACGTACCACACACGCTATCGAGGAAGGTTGCGATTGCGTGTAATGCAAGGTAAGTCAAGGATGCGTGTTGTGCAAGCTCCTTTTGGTGTAGCGTATAACACAAGACATTAGTAAAATAAAAAGAATATTTTTTCATAAAATCTCGGGCTGTTACAATAGGGGTGGCATGAAGGGGTATCGTTTGTGGGATCTCACTGCCCACAAATTTTTCATCAGCAGAGATTTGATTTTTGAAAAATACAAGGTGTAAATAACAACTGATCAAGACATGGAGAAGGAGAATACAAAAAACTACAACAGTCAAAGTAGAGGGAAAATCCAAGGAAGAATCAGTTTCATCTGAAGCATTACCAGAGCATGATGATCAAGTAATAGTTGAGTCTGGACCACGATAGTCAACTCAAGAGAAAAGAGTACCATTATGGCACTCATACTATGTCACTGAGAGCAATATTTCATACTAATTATTGACATAGGATGGATAGCCAACTTCTTTTGTGGAGGCGACCTAGAGTCCAGATGTATCCTCATGGATAGAGGTGATGTAGGAGGAACTTGAAGCCCTGCATAGGAACAAGACTTGATATCTTGTTCCATTACCTCATGGAAGGAAGGATATTAGAAACAAATGGGTCTTTAAGATCAAGAGGGATAGAAAGGACTAGGTGGAAAGATATTGTGTAAGATTGGTGGTCAAATGATTTTTTTTCAGAAGTAAGGTATTGATTTCAATGAAATATTTTCTCCTGTTGTTAGACTGATGACTATTTGATTAGTTCTGTCTATGTTTGCTGCATAAAACTTATATCTAGAGCAGCTAGATGTGAATACTACTTTTATCCATGGTGATCTTGATGAAGAGATCTATATTCTCCAACCAGAAGGGTTTTCAGAAGAAGGAAAAAGAGAACTTGGATTGTAGGTTGAAAAAATCTATGTATGGTCTCAAACAGGTGATGAGGTGTTGTTATAAGAGATTTTATTCCTATATCTAGATCCTTGGATATAATAGAATCCATTCAAATACTTGTGCATATTTCAAGGGTTCAGATGGTAATGATTTCACCATTCTTCTGTTGTATGTGCATAAAATTTTGGTTGCCGGCCCCAACAATGATTAGATCCAGGAGACGAAGGAACAGTTGGATAAGAAGTTTGATATGAAGGACTTGGGACCAGCAAAAAAGATTCTTGGGATGCATATTTACCAAGAAATAAATAATGGGAAGATTTGTCTATCACAGAAGAGTTATTTACAGAGAGTCTTGAAACACTTCAACATGAAAGATTGTAATCCAATCTCTACCCCTCTTCCCGTTAATTTCAAGTTATCCTCCACAATGAGCCTTATAAGTAAAGCAGAGAGAATAGAAATTTCTCGAGTACTATATGCATCGATAGTGGGTAGTCTAATGTTCACTATAGTTTGTACTAGACCAAACATTGCACATAACATGGGAGTAGTTAGTTGGTACATGGCGAATCCAGTACAGGAGCATTAGATCATAGTGAAGAGGATCTTGAGACACATTAAGGAGACCTCAAATTCTACATTATGTTATAGAGGATCAGATTTTATTGTCAGAGGATATGTTGATTCATATTTTTTAGGTGATTCTGACTGGAGGAAATCTACTACTAGTTATGTTTTTTCTTTTACAGGAGGATCTGTGAGCTAGATTTATAAGTTATAGTCAGTTGTGGCTTTATACATGACAGAGACATAGTACATGGAATCTACATAGTCTTGGAAAGAGGCAATTTGGTTTAGAAAGTTGCTGGAGGAGCTCGGGCACAAACATGAGCAGATTCCATTATTTTGTGATAGTCAGAGCACCTTGAACATTTCAAGGAATCTATATTTTCTTTCTAGGATGAATCACATTGGGGTACAATATCACTTTGTTCGAGATGTGGTGGAGGAAGGAAGTGTGGATATGCAGAAAATTCATACTAAAGAAAATCTGGGATATTTCCTGATGAAGGCAATTAACTTTGATAAGTTCAGATGGTGCAGATCTTCGAGCAGCCTCATAGAGACGTTAGTATCATGTTTGGAAGATAAAAATGATGTGGAGATGTGATTGGCTCTCAATCAAATCTCAAAGTGGGAGATGTGTCAGCATTTTTTTTGGACGACATCGCCCCCCTGATTTTTCAAAGGGGGAGGCGGGGTAGATAGTGGGTGGCCAACCCCACCCAATCCATTTAGTAGGAGAAGTCAGCAGGAAAGGGAAATGAGGCCTATTAAAGGAGGCTCTACCATCTTCCAAATATCACCCATCATCGATTCTCATCACCACCAGTAGATCTCATATTTGAGCAGTTTTATGAGGTTTATTTCGCCACTTATTCAAGAGAGTTTTATGAGGATTTTATCCTTGTAATAGTGATGGAGTGTGTGCCCACTTTTACCCCATAGTAATCCTTCTATTTGACCTTGGTTTTTTACCTCTTCTATTTGGGAGTTTTTTCCACATTACATCTGGTGTCCCTTTTTTCCACATTTTGCACTTTATTTTATCTCATGGTTATCACTACACCGGTGGGCCAATCATTTATGGTCCCAATATCTGAAATATGGAAATATGAATTTATCATATAAATCTGAAATATAGAAAGGGTGAATATCATTATAAACTAAAAAATAGATAGAAAATAAATACCATAGACATTGATTGAAAATACCACAATATAGTTCCTTTAGATACCTTAGAAAACATTCTAGTCTCTTACTTATTGTGATTTAATTCAACACAACCTAATAACATACAAGAGAAAACCATATGAATGAAAATCATAATAAGAATTAAGAAATAAATATGAACCTATATATTTCAATGAAATCAATTACTGGTGAGAATTAAAATGCTTAACTTGTAGATAGAGAGACAATTTAATAGGATATCATTGATGTTTATAGAAATGGTATTAATAAAATTTAATTAAAGAAACTTTTAAAATGAAATTGTGAAAATAAAAAAGAAATGTTATTGCATTACTAAATAACCTTTAAAATTACTAGAGGTATTCAAATGGTAAAAAAAAATGGTCTTGAATCTAGATAATTGTGAAATGGGTAGCCTCGATTTGTGATGGTGAATCGCCAAGGGTTTTAATAGGAATATTAAGAAAAAATAGATAGAAAATATAAAAAATGGAGAGAATGATTCATCTATACACTCATATAAATGGTTAAAGATGAATAGGGTTTGTGAATAATTTTTTTTCTTAGTGTGAGAGGAAAATTGATTAGGGATTGTAATTGATATGATATTCCAAGAAGGATACAAGAGGCAGAGGTAGAGTCAGAGATGCATAGCCAGAGGTAGAGGAAAATGTGTGAAGGATCAGAATGAATCATACCATTTTGATGGACGAGGTAGAGGTAGAGGATGAGGAAGAGGTAAAGTTAGAGGCATAGGTTGATGTAGAGGTGGATTCAGAGTCATAGGAAAATACTGAGGTGAAGGTGGAGGTGGTGGTGGAGGGTAATATGGAGGAGGAGGACGCATAGGCGGTGATTGAGACAGAGAAGGTAAATAATGGAAATTGTGGAAGTATGTCCTTTTAATAAAGGATTCAATTGTGTAATTTAATTGAATCATTAATTTAAAACATATCAAATTATATAAGAAATCATATTTTATGGTCCTTAATCATGATTCCTTAGATTCTTCTCTAGGAGTAATGGTGAGATGAGGCTGAAAATATTTCTAGAAGGAAAGAAGTATGTGGGACTGATGATCCAACATCCATGTTGGCCAAGGAAAGAAAATAGAGGGCACCGTAGGATTTCTCACCTACAATCAGAATACCTTTCATGCTTAAAACAAAAATTTTGATGATCAATTGTACCGTTAACATATATAATATTAGGAAAAAATAAATTAATATATATTTTATCTAATTTCTTCACTGTTTTATTTTATAAAAAAATAGAGTAAAAAAGTATAAAATTTGAGTAAGTTTGCTAAAAGGCTATATATAGAATCGATGAGGGGTGGTCGGGATAATGAATTAAAAGACGGTGAAGAAATAAAGGCAAAGAAAAATTGAGTGCATATCATATGTGTTTTATTAACAAAATACAATCTAAAATATAAATTTAATGCTCACTAAGAAATAAGTCAATGAAAAAGGGAATTCATGCTAAGAAAATTATGGGTTTAATAGTGAAATATAAATAATAAGCATGAATTGAAGATGTTTCCACCATAATTTCAATGTAGATTTTTTTTATATTCTATAAATTCAGTATAAAATAGTAAATTAAGAGTACCATTAAAGAAGAATAGGATAAATTCATTGAAAAAATAAAACCTTCAAGAGAGTATAGTAGTTATGAAACATATACTGGAAGATTTTCTTTTCATTAGAGGTGGAAGATGATGTTGTAAACTGTGAGTCTGTTTGAAACCGAAAGATTTCAATTGTTATAAAATATTTGATAAAAATTAATTTCATGAATTATTGGAAATAATAAAATGTAAATAAATTAATATACAATAAGAAAAACTTTCTAAATAGAAATATACATAGATCTTGAAATTACTATGTTAATACATATAAATTATCAAAAATCGTCAACTTCTTATGGTTAGAGTCACAAATTAGATAATCAAAGTTAAAAACCCCAGTTATTTCTTTATCATAATATTTTACATGAATAAAATCTAGATATAATAATCATGAAATGAATCCAAGAGAATACATGATGAAAATCCAGTTTTAACAATATACATAAAATGAAAATATTAAATAGTTACCTTTTATAATGTTACAGCTTTGGTTATAGCAACACCATTAACATTTGAATAGGGAAAATTTTTCCTCTTGATCTATGAAACCATAAAATTCATGTTTTTAAAAAATAAAAAGGAATAGATGAAACCAATTGAAAGGAAAAAATAAAATAAAATATATAGGCATGCATAATTCCTTGATAGATACAGATGGAATGAGATGAGGCATATAGAGGTTGAGATGGAATGGGATGGACAAGGAGAGGTAGATATGGAATATGGAGATGGAATGGGAGGTGAAAAGTTGAGGTGGAGAGAGAGGAGGAAGCTGAAGCGGCATGTAGAGGCAAGAGAAGAGATGTGAGAGGTAAGATTTTGATAGACGTTGTGAGGCGATAAATGATGAGAGGACTGATTGAGATATTTAGATGGTTTCTAGATTTTGTTGGAAGCTGAAAAGAATATTTAGTAGGGAATAAACCATGCCCAACATTTCCAAAAGATGTATAACACGTTTATATTATAACACATAAAAGTTTAAGGATACGTAAAAACACTTAAATTTGGATAGTATGTATAACACATATAATATGAATTATTATATGTATATTCTCCATATTCGAAAAGATGTGTGCTCTCCTTTTCATCAACAATTTCTGCATGTATAAATTGGTATTAAGTTTATAAAATATGGGATTAGTATTAGGGTAAAAAATTAATGTTATTATGCTATAGTTTATGATATATATAAGTTACAAAAAATATGGAAACCTATATATTTATAGACCTATACATTAGAAGAAATTATTGTTTTAAAAAGTAAAAATATTATTTAAAAATATGAGCCAATACATTTTAGTTATCAAATATGAATAGATATGAATAAAAAATTAGAATTTGAATATGTATAAAAAAATAAACAAATAGATCCATTAAATGACTTCAATAAGAATCCAAAATGATGTAACAACACCAATTTTACTATTTATCTAATAGATCTATTAAAAACTACTTAAATGGAATGAGGAGAACATACCATAATGTGAATGAACACTATTTCAGCATCTATGAATCACTATCATATTGGCCAAAATGATAGTTCTGAAGAATAGAACATTGAATGAATTATAATATAGAAAACTATAAAATTAAAGAACATACAATAATGTGTAGTTGTGAGATATCATTCAAGAACAAACCTAATATGGATAACCGTGAAGTTCTATACAATGTAGTGGAATAAAATTCAAGAAAAAAACTAAGAGACATCTATAATATTTTAAAAATAACAAAGTTTTTTGGGAGAGGTACAGAATGAGGATGATAATAAATTCAAGATGAGAGAGGAGAAGATATAAATTTAATTTTTAGGAATAAACCATTCCCAACACTGTGGTAATAACTGATGGAAATTATAAGAAAGAGAAAAATAATAACTGCATGGTCTTGGAAAGTCTAGTATATGGAGAGGAGGCAATGATTAGATCGGGTGATATTCACAACTAATGGGAAATGGAAAAAGGAAGACAATGATCAAAGAAACCCTTCCCAGTAAATAGGTTATGGATCTGAAATATAAGTATTTGAAATAAAATAAACCCCATGTGAAGTGATAAATAACACACCGATTTGAGGAGATGGGACCAAGGTGGTGGAATCAAGTCCGAGGCGGAGGCCGAGGAGGAGGTTGAGGCCAAGGCAGAAGCAGAGGTGGAGGTGTAGACTAAGGTCAATGTGGAGGCGTAGACCGAGGTAGATGAAGAGTTTTAGGTTTAGAAGTCAAACTTGGAGGATATGTTGGTGTAGTTGGAGGGGAAGACATAGTCATAGAAGAAGGAGTAGTCATAGGGGAAGGCATAGTTAGAGGGGAAGTCATAGTCTAACGTAGAAGATGTAGTTATAGGTGGAGACTGAGGTAGAGGGGGAGGTGGAGGAGTAGGAAGAGGCGGTGGAATCATAGAGAAAATAGGTATCGAGAGTCAGAGGAACTCATGAAAAATAGAGAGGGTTCCATGTCAGGAGGATGACTGTGGTGTCGACATGTGGGTGGAGAATGCATAACCAATAGTATATATATTAGTTAATTTTTCTATTAATGAAAAAATTAGTAAAATTGATAATAAATTAATTAAAATAATGTTATAAAATTAAAATACAATATAATAATACATGGTAAGTTAAATTAGAAATTTTTATAAAACATTATTAAATGGATGCCATAATTATGATAATAATGACAACTTATCGATTCCTAATAAATTTCCCTCATAATGATCAACCTTCCATATTATCCGACCATTAGAATTCCACCCATTAGATTAGATATTGTAGGGATTAATCTCAACTGTTGGATCAAATTCCGTGTACTCTCTCTATATAAAGATATGTTAATGAAATGGTTATAACTTATGGGCTCTATATTATGTTATTTTCTCTAATTATTTTCTCTATTATATTTTTATTTCTATTCGATATCACTATATGAAAATTCAATTATCACTTCAGCAATGAAGTTATTCTACTACAATAAAATCAAGCATTTGTGGAATTTTTTTGCTACTAGTGGCAATTTAAACTACCACTAAATAGTTTATCTGAAGTTACTAAAACCACCGTGGATTGCATGGTCATCATTCATTTTGTAGAGGTTTCTATATGTGTCATTTTTAGAGAATTTAGTGGTGGATTTGACTTTATTTAATGGTGTGTTTTTTAGAAAAACCATTAACCCAAAATATAATAGTTAAAATAAACCTAACCACCTCTAATATATATAGCAAAAATTATGTTTAGCGGTGGTTTCTATATGTTTCATTTTTGGAGCATTTAGTGGTGGTTTTCACTTTATGTAAAGGTTTTTTTAAATTAACCTGAAAATATAATACTAAAAATGAACCTAACCACTACTAATATATGCAGCAACAGTTATGTTTAGATGAAATTAATAGAAACTACAACAAAATAGTTTTTTCAGTTATTTATTTAGTGGCGATTTATAAAAACCACCGCTAAATATTTATCTTAAAATTTATTTATTTTTTAAAATATTTAATAAAAAAATATAAATATAAAAACTCTGATATATAATAAACTAAAGAATAAACACATAGTAAACTCATCATACATACATCATACATCATAAATCCACAACCATATATAAATCCATCCACAATCACCATAATCTCAGTCACCATAAGCTTAGTTAATTGGTAACCTCAATCAACCCATACCTTAATCATAAACATATATATATATATATAATATCCAAAAAAACACATTACTATTATATTTACACCCCAAAAACTTTGGAACATTCATCTACATACACATTATCTCATCAACTAGAACCAACCACATCATCTCATTAATTGTAATAAAAAAGAAGGCATAAATTAAAACTTAACATACTAGATCAGAATTACAGTAGAATCATTGATAAAATTTAAACATTACATAGAAAATAAGAACCATCATGAACTTATTATGAATAATGTTGGGGATAAAAATTTTTAAACTTCTATATACTATCGACATCTATCACCTAAAATAAAAACCAAAACATTTAAGTAAAAATAAATTCAAAAGTGAAAAGACACAGAATATATTCAGAATATTTCACATATAATTTATTATTTTTTTGATCAAATAGAATAAATTTTAACATAATACATATAATATATCATTAAAAAATATTTGAAAACATAAACTTACCTATTTAGGATATGATTTAACACTTGAAACTAAAAATATATAACTGTATAACATTCTAATTAATTTTTAAATCAACGTATGATGTACTTGAAATTTACTAAATAATATTTTTAAAGACTTCAATATAAAAGCATATCCTATATCTCAAAAATAAATCAATGGTGTTTGTTTAATGATTTCACATTAATTTGAGGTTTTTTTCTATGATTTTTACTATTACCCACACATTTTAGTGTTTTAAAAAACTAAAACTACATTTATGGGTATCCCAAGAAAACCATAACTCAGAATGATCTGTCATTAGTAACTTCATTTCAAAAATAAATTTAAAATCATTTTAATCTGATTTCATGGAAATCCTACATCATTTTCCTAGTTTGGACCCCCCCTAACACACATTTTTAAAGGCTTTTATATCTTTAAAAATTGTTTATCAAGTAATTCTGACAACAACACACGTAGTTTTGACGCATTTTCATTGTTTACAAGTCAAAAATAACTCAAAAATGGTTTTAGCATGATTTCAAATCAATATGATTTTGTTTTATATTTTTTTCACTATTATACACACGCTTTAGTGTTCTAAAACACTAAAAATGCATTTATAGGCTTTTCAAGAAAACTGTAACTCAGAATGATGTGTCGTTGGTTCCTATATTTTAAAAATAAATCTAAGATAATTTTAATACGATTTCATGGTAATAAGACAATTTTTTACTAGTTTTTATCCCAAAATACACATTTTTAAAGGCTTTAGTACCTTTTAAAACTATTTACCACATCATTATAGCCACACCTCATGTCCGATTGATGCATTGTCTGCATGTACACATAAAAGATAACTCAACAGTTGTTATAAAATGATTTCATGTTAATATAAGGTAATTTTCTAGTTTATTTGACTATTGTAGGTATGTTTTAGTGTTTTAAAACACAAAAAACACATTTACAGACATCTTAGGAAAACTGTAACTTAGAATGACATGTTTTTAGTTCATACATTTAAAAAATACATCTATGGGAATTTTCCTTGAATATCATGGAAATACGATGCCATTTTCTTAATTTTGATCCCCAACACATGTTTTAAAGGTATTGGTACCTCACAATCACATCTTTTCAATCTGAGATCTTTTTCTATGGATTTGACAGTTATATGCACATTTTAGTGTTTTAAAACACTAAAAATGTATTTACAAGAATCCCCAAAAAATCATAAATAAGAATGATGTTTTTTCAGTTCCTAAATTTTAAAAATAAATCTACAGTCGTTTTCATATTACTTTTTGGAAATCTGAAATTGTTTTTTAGGTTTTGACCCCCCAACACACATTTTTAAAGGCTTTAGCACCTTTAAGAATTTTTTTCTGAGTCATTCCAACCATAACACACATCATATTAAGGTGTTTTATATTATTAAACATAAAAAATATCTCAAAAATGTTTGTACCACAATTTCACAACAATGTGAGGTCATTTTCTATGGTTTTGACTATTACACGCATGTTTTAGTGTTTTAAAACACTAAAAACGCATTTATGGGAATACCAGGAAAACCATAACTCAGAATGATGTTAAATCAATTCTTATATTTCAAAAATAAATGTATCGTTGTTTTACTATGATTTCATGGAAATATGATGTCATTTTTTATTTTTGACCCCACAGTACACATTTATAAAGGCTTTGGTACCTTTAAAAACTGTTTATCTAGTCATTTTGACTACACCGCACATCAAACTGATGTTTTGTCTATATATTCAAATCAAGAATAACGAAAAAATAGTTTTACCATGATTTGACATCAATATAAGGTTGTTTTCATTAGGTTTAACCATTACATGTACATTTTAGTGTTTAAAACACTAAAAATGCGTTTATGAGCATCCTGTGAAAGCCATAACTCACAATGACGTGCCTTCGATTCCTACATTTCACCAATCAATATATAATATTTTCAATATAATTTAATATGAATTATACATAATTTTCCTAGGTTTAACCCAATGAAACACGTTTTTAAAGGCATTGGTACCTTTAAAAACTATTTACAGAGTCATTCTGATCGCACCGCATGTTGTATTGACGTGTTGCCTATGCGTACATGAAAAAAATAACTCAATAGTGGTTGTCACATGATTTCACATCAATTTGAGATTTTTTATATGGTTTTGACCGTTACATGCACATTTTAGTGTTTTAAAATACTAAAAACACATTTACAGGTATCCTAAGAAAACTGTAACTCAGAATGACATTCCATTGGTTACTACATTTCAAATATATATATATGTTTATTTTCCAATGATTTCATGATAATTTAACATCATTTTACTACTTTTTACCCCCGATACATTTTTTTAATGGTTTTGGTACCTTGTGAAACTGTCCACCGAGTCCTTCAGAACACACCACGCGTCAGATTGATGTGTTTTTTATACATACATGTAAAAAATAACTCAATCATGATTTTACCATGATTTCACATCAATCTATGGTTTTTTTATGTTTTTTTACCAGTACACACCCGTTGTAGTGTTTTAGAACACTAAAAATTCTTTTACAGGCATCCCAAGAAAAACGTAACTTAGAATGATGTGTCATTGGTTCCTATATCTCCCCAATATATTTTTAGTAAATTTTCTCCAATTTTATAGAAATATGACTTCATTTTATTGATTTTGACCCCTCGACACACATTTTTAAAGGCTTTAGTACCTTTAACAACTATTTATCGAGTAATTCCGACCACACCGCAAAACAAATTAATATGTTTTCTGCACGTAAACATAAAAAATATTTTAATTGTGGTTTTACCATGATTTTACATCAATATGTGGTTTTTATAGGGTTTTGACCATTACACGCACGTTTTAGAGTTTTAAAACCCTAAACGCACATTTATGAGAATCCTAAGAAACACGTAATTCAGAATGGCATGTCATTAGTTCATATATTTCAAAAATATATCTATGACCATTTTATTTTGATTTCATGGAAATCTAATAACTTTTTCCTAGTTTGAACCCCCCAACACATGTTTTTTAAAGGCTTTGTAACTTTTAAAATATATTCAAAGGGTCCTTACAACCACATTTCACATTATATTAACATGTTATCTATGCGTACACATAAAAAATAACTCAATAGCGGTTTTCCCATGATTTTACATCAATGTGAGTCTATTTTTATATGTTTTTGACCGTTACATGCACGTTTTATTGTCTTAAAACACTAAAAACATGTTTATGGGCATCTCAGGAAAACCATAACATGTAATGATATGTCTTGGTTCCTACATTTCACTAATAAATCTATGATCATTGTCCTTTAATTTCATAAAAATATGATTTTTTTTCTTATTTTGACCCCGACATGCATTTTTAAAGGCTTTCATAACTGAGTCAAAATTTAGAAAACAAGGTTGTATTGTTTTCAAACTTAAGGATAGCGATCTATAATTCATTTTTGGCATATATGAATCAACTATATGTCAATACAGAACAAGATGTTGTCGGTATGACTCGAAGTGCATGTTTTTAATATAAAAGTGTAATTTTAATTTTAATTATGGAAGTTGTATATATAATTTGAAAATGTTTGAATGATCTATAGAATTTAGAGTTTACCTTAGCAGGATGAGCTATAAGGATGTAAATTTACTCAGGGATCATTCCTGTAACAAACCATAAATTTTAGAATATTAACAAGTTCTAATTAAATTGCTTGTTTTATATTATAAATAAACTAATTTATGAAAATAATATTTGAAACTAAGTGTTTTAAATAATCAAAACCAAATTTGATTTTAAGTTAAGTTAAATGTTTAAAATTATATAATAATACTTAGAAAAAATATTACTTTGCTATAAATAATGATATATTAAATTATTTAATCAATTATTCTTTTATGAAAAAATTACGGTTTTGAAATCTTATGTTATAATATTTTTAAATAATTTATTATTTAAAAAAAATATGATTTGATATTCAAAATTATAAACAAATAATTTTTTTAAAAATATGGTATTATTTTGTTAGCTAAATTTATAATTTTTTGAACATTTATAATATTTTTATTCATAGTTGTAATAAGTTAATACATTAGTGTACAAAACAATATGTTCCAATTATAAAAATATTTTTTTATTTTTATTGCCCTTATATATATATAAATGATAATTTTTATAAAAAAAATAATAACAAAATTTATGGTAATTCATTTGAAAGGTAAAATAATTATGGCTTAAAAAATGATGATAACTATAATTAAAATTTTATCATTATAAAACATTTGAAATTAAATTTTAAGGTAAATACATCCTATTATATAGAAAATTATGACTATTATATGTTTTTTTATAAAATTTCTAATTATGAATAATAGATAAATTATATTAAATAAATAATAAAAAAATGGAATCATGAAAAACAGATAAAGGGGATCAACTTCATTTAGGGGAAAATGATACTAAGGATTTCCTTTCCAAGAAGAACCAAATGTAGGAGTTATCAGGAGGAACCGAGATCGGAAAATGGGAAATATAACCTTTATTTTTTTGGCAGTCTGATCTGGATGAGGGATTGAGCTTAGTTGGATGGGATCAGCTACCAAAAGGGAGTTCCAACTGAAGATTGAGATACTGGATGCAAAGGTGGTGAGGTGACTTTACTTTGGATCAGCCTTCGTGAAGTTCACTGGGTATGTGTTCTTCTTTGTGATAGACCTAATAGCGATCCAAAAGGGTTTTTAAATTAGATGGGGGGAAATCATGTAAAATCCAATTCGACCATCTTCCTCTTATATTTCAATTTTTTAGAAAATAGAAGGTAGGTATGTGTATTTTTTTATTACCGTTTTAGGTTATTAAAAACCTATTCACCACTTTCTTTAATTTTTCTCCCTAGGTCGAACATTGGTAGTCCCTATTTGATCGTTGTTCTGGATTTTTCTTCATTCTAACTTACTTGTTTAATTAATTGGATATATTTAATGTTTTCATTAAATTGTAATCATTATGAACCTCCATTAATCGAAAAATTTGGTTGTATTTGGATCATCTTAAATTCTTCTTCATTTAACTTGTATTCATCAATGAATAGAAATATATATATTGAATGATTTTCATTTAATACCGCAATGTATGGTTTATTTGATTTTCTTATACAACCATCAACATTTTCCTATTTTTCTCAGAGAGAAGATATATATATTTTTCATCGCTATACATAAACATTAGAATTTGTTATATATCTTCATCATAATGAATTTAAGATAAGAAATGTAGTTTCACTACTTTTATTTTTTTGGGTACAACAAATGTAATTGGTTACACTTAGAAATGTTATAAAAAGCAACTATTTAGAAACCCAAAACTTCTTCACTCATTTTTCTTTCCCATTATATTTTTCCAATCAACAGTTGAAGGTTTCCTATGGTCATCTTCAGTTTAGTGAGTTCAAGATCTCGGTAGTAGGCTGTTTAGTTTATTTCTGAGGTAAGGGAGTTATTTTTATTATATCAAGGTATCCTATGATTATGAGTTTTATAAAATTATTAATTTGAGTAAGGGTATTATTTTTTAAAATATTATATTTAAAACATATTTTATATTTTCAAGGAAAATATTTTAATGTCAAAATTTTAATTATTTTTCTGAAATTAATATATTTTAAAACTATTTATGTGTAAGGGTGTTACATATATTTCCTTTATTTATGTTTTCAATGAACTAATTTGAAAAATCCATCATGATTTTCAGTTTTAAAATTTATGTTTTCAAGTTTATTTCTCAAACCCCTTCTTTGTAAGGGAATATTTTAAAAATAAAATATGTTTTTTTTTATTTTTGTTTTGTGTAAGGGATTATTTATTTTAAAATACATATGATTTTATGTTATGTGAAAAGGATTATATTTTTTTCAAAAAAAATAATTATTTTATTATATATAAATTATTTATATGGATAAATTATTTTTTTAAAGGATTTATATTTTTAAATTTTATTTTAGGATTTTGATTATTTTTTTTAAAATCTATACTCAAAATATTTTGTGGTTAAATTTATTTTTTTAAAAAATCAAATTACATTTTCAAATTAGAAGTTATTTTTTTAGAAAATAAAGCATTAAAGCCTTAATTAAACCAAATAAGTTACAAGAGTCTAAAGGATGGAATTTTACATTTATCTCTATTGAGAATACTGAGAAAATCATCAGCAAATGTGGTCACATGCACACCGGAGGCTTCAAGAATACCTTGATTTTCAAGTCTATCAGTAAGAGAGTTGGCTTCACGGTAAACATGTGTAATGATAAAGTTCTTTGAGGAAAGAGTGTCAAGACATTTGATCCATTTCAGAGTAAGCTTCCAGGCAAGATGGATCTGATTCCTTCTAACAGCAGGTACAATAGTAGAGGAATCACTTTTAAACAAGATATTAATCCAATTTCTTTGATGAACAATCTCCACTGCTTTAATAAGTTCCATCATCTTAGCTTTAAGGGAAGTGGCATGAACACAAGAGCCATAAAATCCATCAAGAAAGTAACTATTGTGGTCACGAAAATCAATACCATATCCAGCTGGTCCAGAGTTTCCCTTTGAGGTGCCATCAAGGTAGAATTTTATCTAACCTACAAAAGTGGGAGTCCAGAAAATTTCCATAGTGCCCATAGTCTTGGGAAAATTACTTGACAGATGAATCCTTCTCAGGATTGAAAAGTATTTGATAGAGTTATGGAATTGTTCAGTGTGGAACTGATTTGCACATCGAGTCATTGCTAGAATATGTGAAATTGAAAATTTATGATTGAAAGTGGAATTGTCATGCATTCTTTTGTTTCTACCTCTCCAAAGAGTGTGAAAAGTTCTAGCATAAGCGATAAGGAATAGAGTATGAATATACTTGAAAAAAAATTATACTGTAATTAAGTGCAGAAAATATGCAATGTTGTTGGCATGAGGTATCAAAATGCCAAAGAGATCAAATATAATGATCCAGAGTGAAGAAGGAGTTTTATAAGAAAGGAATAAATGATCCAGGTCATCCCTATATTGGTGGCAAAAATCACAACTTAAGCATAGAGAGATACCAACTTTTTGGAGATTTCTTTCCACTGACAGCTTTTGCAAGTAAATTCTCCAGAGAAGAGTGAACTGAGAGGGATGGACCCATTTTCTGAATTGCTGGACAACACTGGAAGAATTACCCTGTATTAAATGGTTGTAAAACCATTTAGAATCGAGATGACCATTTTCACTTAGTTCCCAAACCATGATATCATCTTAATTAAGGAAGTAATAAGAATTGATAATTTGTAAAATGTGGGTCGGAAGATTGCTGGTATGCTCAAACTGATCACAAATAGAGGCATCTGAATCAACATC
Source organism: Viscum album (assembly GCA_963277665.1). Lineage (NCBI taxonomy): Eukaryota > Viridiplantae > Streptophyta > Magnoliopsida > Santalales > Viscaceae > Viscum > Viscum album. The sequence continues at coordinate 310,250,939 of OY728166.1, forward strand.
CATTGTTTCAGCATTTATACTATCAATTAAAGGAGTTCCTATCCAGTTATCCTTCCAGAATTTCATCTTGGAGGAGGAATTCACCAACCAATGGGAGTGATTAGTGATCTTTTGAAAAACCTTTTTCAAACCAGGAAAAACAAAAGATTGCATATAAGTTAACTTTATAACAATAAATCTAGTAAGGATTCTAACTTTGAGAAAATCAAGAGATCTTGATTTCCCATTAATAATCCTCCAAATAAATTGAGCTTGAAGAGATTGATTAAAGAGATCAATATTCTTAATCCCAAGCCCCCCCACAGAGAGAGGTAAACATCATTTATTCCATGAGGTAGTGATAATTTTCATTTCAAGAATGCTTCCACTCCAAACAAATTTCCTCATAAGAGAAATGAGAGTCTTGATTATAGAAGCAGGCCAGGAGTACAGCATGAAAGAGTAAACAAGTTTGGAAATGATCACATGTTTGACAAAGCAAATACTTCCTTCCATGGATAGATATTTTCCTTTCCAATTGGAGAGAGTTATCCTAACTTGACTAACCACATCAGTAAAGTAGGTGGAGTGTGGTTGTCCAAAGAACATTGGGACTCCAAGGTATGTGAAGGGAAGGGAACCCTCTCTAATGCCCATATTCTGAATCACACATTGTTTCCTAGAATATAAAATATTTTTCCTAAAGAAAATAAAAGATTTTTTCCAGCTAACCTCCTGTCCAGAGACAATCTCATAGCGATGAAGGATGGATTTAAGATTCTGAATTTTTTTTGTCTCCCTGAGTAAAAATGATAATGTCATCTACAAAAAGGAGATGTGAGGGGCCAGAGATACCATGGTTAGCTTAAAGAACTTTTATATTCCCATTTTCAACATTGTGAGTGATTAGTCGACTAAGGTAATCTTCTGCAAGGGCAAAGATAATTACAGACAAAGGGTGTCCCTGCCTTACTCCTCTAGAACACTTAAAATATCCTTCAGGTGAACCATTGATAAGGATGGAGATATAAAATGATCTAATCAAAGAATAAGACCACTGTATGAAGTTTGGGTGAAACCAAAACTTATGAATGATATTACCAATGAAGTCCCAATCAATGGTGTCAAATTCCTTTTTGATATCCAATTTGAGGATTATACTCCCTCCTCATGTAGGTTTTTGAAGAAGGTTCACACATTCAGATGCATTGAAAAGACAGTCTTGAATTCTTCTGCCTTTAAAATACCCAAACTAATTCTAGGAAATGATTTTATCAGAGATGTAGGCAATCCTATTAGCTAGGATTTTAGTAAGGATTTTCTGTATGGTGTTGATAAGAGAAACAGGTCTGAATTGACTGATATCACTAGCATTGTCCACATTTGGTATTAAGGCAATAAATTTTGCATTGATTCCATTAATTAGTGATCTATCAGTAAAGAATTACTTGATCAACCTGTAAACATCTTCTTGGATAATATCCCAATAAAATTGGAATAAGTGATTGGTGAATCCATCCGGTCTGGGAGAGCTGTCTTTTTTTAGTCTGAGGACAACATTCTTTATTTCAATGTCAGAGGTTAATATTATCAGCATTGAATTATCATCATCACTAACAAGAGAAGGTATGATTCCATCCATGAGTTCAACATTTCATTTAGGTCCATTGAAGAGGTTCATATAGAAAGATACAATGTGATTTGAAATATCTTGATAGTCTTAAAGAATAACATCTACATCTTTGGGAAGAGAGAGTTTCCTACTAACCTTTTTACTCCTTTATAGGGCATTAAAAAACTTAGTATTTCAATCACCATCCGTAAGACACCTAACTTTATGTACCTCCTTTTGAATATTGTCTTTAAGGGAAATAAGATTTTTTAGATATGAGGAGATCTTAACTTCTTGTCCATCCATGCATAAGAAATCAGTGTTGGTCATTGATTGTTGAATTCCATGAAGCGTGGTTTTGAGAGAATCAATTTCCTGATCAAGGAGGTTGAATATGTTTTTGCTCCAATTCTTCGTCTTAATCTTGAGAGGCCGAAGTTTAAAAACAGAAGATAAAGGGTGATTTTTTCCCCTAGTGCACCAAGTATATTTGAACAATGTTGAACATTCAAGAAGGGTAGTCCAAGAATTATTGAACCTAAAGGGGAGAGGAAGTCTATCACTTATTCCAATAAAATTAGACATGATTGGATCATGGTTAGAATTATGTTTGGAAAGATTCACACAAGATATTGTCCTCCAATTATCCAGCACTTTGTCATTAACAAAGGAACGATCAATTCTACTAGCTCTCATGCCATTAAGATGCTTTCTATACCAGGTGTACTTGGATCCGAGAAAATTAACCGCAATCATATTTGATCTTTCAACACATATTCTAAAATCATCCATAGAAGAAATGGTAGAATAATGTCCAAGCCTTTCATCCACATTGAGAATGGAATTAAAATCACCTATAATTAGCCAAGAAACATCAATGATGTGTGATAGATAAGAGATGTGTTTCCATAAGTCCCTTATAACCAGATATTTATTAGAAGCATAAACCATTGAGCAGAATAAATTTTGAGTCTAGATAGTAAACTTTCAAGTAATAATTTCTTCTTGAATAGAAACAAGAGTGAGATTGAAAACCCTTCTATGCACCAAGATCCATAACCGATCATGATGATCATCATGTACAGAGTTTAATAGTGTGTAACCTAGTTTATCAAGAAGAGAGATAGAACTGATATATTTTGTCTTGGGTTCAGCAAGTCCAATGAAATTAGGTTTATGTTTAATCACAAGAAGCCGAAGGGAACTCATAGTTCCAGAGTTGGCTATGCCCTAGTAGTTCTAGAAGACAATACTCAATATAAACTTTGAGTGGGGTTGAACCCCTTTTTCTGTAGGCTATCACCAACCTTAATTATTTGGGATCTTCTTGGCTCAATGCTTTTTGGGGCTCCTGAAGTAGTAGCTCTTTCTAGAGTGATTTCATCATGATTGGAGGCTATGTTAAGTACATCTCCTCTGGGGTTTTCTTCCAGATGTAATTCTCCTACAAATTTTCTTAAAAGATACTTATTAAATCTTAGAAGTTTTAAAATAATTTTTTGATTTGAAAATAATCCAATTATATATTTTGAAAATGTATTTAATGAGTTATTTTTGAGAAAGACAGATCTTTAGATAGATTTTTTCTTAAAATTAAATTTGGTGATTGCATATGAAATGAGAAAAATGAGGAATGTGGAATGAACTCGTAACCTCAACGAGATATTGTCATACCAGTGATACTATTAAGTGGACATAAGAGTTTTATAAGATCTGGCAAGTGTTATTTCAATCTGTAAAATTATTATTGTTTTGAAATTATTTTCAAGGATAAATCCAATTTTTTTTCAAAGATTATTTTAGAATTTATTTATAAATTATAAGTATTTTTGAAAAGTTCTGAAAAGTATTTTTATTTAAAATATTTATATTTTATATAAATCATTTTAAAAGAGTTTTTAAATAAATATTTATTAAATTATTTTTTACTTTTTTTAAAACCCCTTACTGGAAAAATTTATGGTTATCCCATGTTTTAATTTTTTTCAAAGGTCTTTTAGAAGTTCTAATATGGCTGACTTTGTTTAAGGAGTTTGTGCATGAGAAGAAAATTATATATTTTATAATTATTATTTTTGTACAGCTCTAATAAATTATTAGATATTTTTATAATTCTTAAGAACCTATACTAGAGTAGTTCCTTGGATGTATAAATTATTATGTTTTTTTAGTTATATTTTATAAAAAAAATACACAACATGTTTTTAGTACTGAATCTGGACGTGTTGGTTCGGGATATGACAATATCAGTCATCCTCTAAAATATAGAAACTAAATAATTTTCCATTTCTAAACACCACTGATCCTATGTTTTCCTATAAGAGACTTTTTATTGTAATTTTCATTTTAACATTTCAATTTATCTTTGTGATTTCCGATCAACTACACTATTCAAACCCCCACTAGGTGTAGTTGTAACTAATGATAGTGCCCTACTAAAGACACCTAATAGAGTAGTCCTAAAACCCACCCCTAAACACATCTAGGATAATACTTCTCTAAAACAGTTGAAACTTCATCATTCTGGGAAATAGATGATGATTGTGAATGGTTTTCATTACCGACTTCTTGAATTTTAATATATTAATACAACAATATTAACAATGATTTTTTAAAATATAAGAAATTCATAATATTATCTAATTAATAAAACTTTCATGACTATTTATTATTATTTCAATATTATAAAAACATAATATTGACAAATAAATTATAACAACAAATAAGTCTTAAACCCATTAATTTGGACCAACTAGATGCATCAAACAATGCTAAATAGGAATCATTTGATCCATGTACTAACCCCATTTAATTGAGTTTAAGGACTATTTGTTATTATAATATATTTTTTATTCTTATGTTTTTATAATAATTAAATAACATTAAATAGTAATTAAAATTACTTTAACTTCTTTGGCTGTATCATTTACAAAACTACCATCAAGTTTCCTATGCACTTTAAACTATATCTCTATTCAGCCAACAGAGTGACCTAAATCATTAGCCTTTATAAAAAAATATAAACGAGTTAGAAAAAAACCTTGACTCACTACTATGAACATATCCTATACCCATAGTTTATAAACATGGGTATATCCCATAAAACCATGGGTATAACCTATACCCATGGTTTTATGAACTATGGCTGATGGAGCCAACGATATATTATTATACCCATAATTTATACAGTAACCATGAGCATAGTTTAAGAGATTTTATCATACCCATAGTTTTAGTTAAACCATGGGTATATATATATACTTGCGGTTAGGAGGACCATGGGTATATATTTTCCCATCATAAACTATATACCCAAGTTTTAGTGAAATGTGGGTATAACTACCTATCCCCATTTGGCATCAGCAGCCCTTCCAACCCATCTTGAACCTGTAAATAATATACAAACCACAATACACATTCAATTCAATACATATATTTTATATTTAACATTCAACCAACTTCTTTTAATAATTTTCATACTATTTACAATACTATAACATAAATATACATTCATATAACTGATCAATTCAAGTCATTAAAAAATATCCACATGTATCTTTTCTGATAACTCAAAAATGGAGGGGATCAATATCTACCCCATCCCCAACATCCTCATCCTCATCACCTCTAACAACATCCTCATCACCAACAACATCATTTGGTACACCACCACCACCACCACCATCATTATTATCACCACCACCGCTACCACCATTAGCTCAACCACCACTAAGACCCTCATTAACATAACTTGGGGAATCATATAAAAAGTTAATTGATGACATACATGAATCAAAATTAGTAGAATCCTCTAATAGAAGTGTTGGACTTATAACTGACATAGATTTTAGGAAGTGTTTAGTGATCAATTTACTTCTTTCACACTCTTATATAACTATTTTTGTGGCCTTAGCTTCTTCTTCATGATTGTTTTGTAGATCAATGGTTTGAGAGGTTTGAGAGGTGCCCGATGAGGACTAACACCTAGTGGGGTTATTGTTTTTCTTGGTTCAACATTAGACTATCCTCTGATGCTCCTCACCTAATACCCAACTCAAATGATCATTTGGCCCAAAATTATCATCTTCTTTCCCATTGAGGGACTCCAGGGAAAACTGTTGAAAATATAAAAAAATATTTAATTATTAATTATGTATAATATTTTAAATATCAATAAAAAAACTTATAATCTTTTCTTTTGTTTGTGCATTTACTACACTTCCATCCTTTTTCTTCCTACTCAGGAAAAATCATTTTTCTCAAGGCACACAACCTTCGATGCCCAATGAATCTTAATACAAATGAAATTGATTGGTATAATAATACATTATTGAATAATATGAAAGTGATAAAACTACAATGAATTAAAATTATAGTCGTTGAAGAAATATAAAAATGAATAAGCATCTAAATATACATTTAATTAAAAATTTAACATTAGCAGAATAACACAAACAATACATACTAATTAGCAATAAAAACATTGGTATGATATGTATTCCTCTTATATATTCATTTTGGTACAATTCTATTTGTGTTACATCATTTGGTTATTTGGTCACTTTGTAATTTGGATCATTTATCCAGTAGGTTCATTTTTAGGTTAGGCTGTTTGGTAAATTGGCCATTTGACCATTTAAAAATTGACCATTTATCCATTTGGAAACTCTTCCATTTTTCTATTTGACTAATTATTCCATTTAGTCCAATTAGGACAATTGTTCTAATTAGACCAATTAGACCATTTATTCTAATTAGGAAAATTAGGTTATTTAGTCCATATAGGCTAATTAGGTCATTTATTCCATTTAGACCAATTAGGTCATTTAGTACAATTAATCCATTTAATCCAATTTTGTCCAATTTGGCCAATTAGGCTATTTATTTTTCCAAATTAGTCTAATTATGACATTTTGGCCAATTTAGGCCAATGAGGTCATTTAGGACATTTATGCCAATTTAGGCCAATTTAGGCCAATAAGGAAAATTAGGAAATTTAGGTGAATTAAAAAAATTAGGCAATTTTAGATAATTATTCCATTTAGTCCATTTAGGCTATTTAGTCAATTTAGGACAATTAGTCCAATTATTTAATTTAATACAATTAGAAAAATTAGGCCAATTATTCCAATTAGGTGATTTAAACCATTTAAACCATTTAGGTCATTTAGTTCATTAGGACATTAATCCATTAGGCCATTACACCATTAGGAAATTAGTCTAATTTTCCAATTATCCAATAGGCCCTTAGACCGTTAGTCTAATTGGCCAATAGGCCATTAGGCCATTAGACCAATTTTCCATTGGGCCATTAGGTCATTAGGCCAATTGACCAACAGACCATTAGGCCATTAAGACAATTAGGCTAATTGACCAACTAACCATTAGGCCATTATGACAATTTTCCATTAGGCCATTAGTCCATTAGGCAATTAGGACAATAGGACAATAGGCCATTAGTACAATTGGACATTAGTCTATTAGACCATTAGGAAATTGTTCTATTAGGCCATTAGGCTAATTGTACATTAGGTCATTAGGATAATAATCCATTAGGCCAATAATAAAATTGTCCAATAGGACATTAGGACAATTGGTCATTATTCCATTAGGCCGTTAGGCCAATTGGCCAATAAGGCCATTAGGACAATTGACCATTAACCCAATAGTCCAATTGTCCATTAAGACATTAGGTCAGTTGTCTATTAATCCATTAGGTTGTTCGGCTAATTGGACAATTAGGTCATTAGGTCATTAGGTCAATTTGCCATTAGGTAATTAGGACAATATGCCATTAGTCCAATAGTCCATCATGCCATTAGGCCAATTAGCCAACTAGTCCATTAGGACAATATGCCATTATGCCATTAGTCCATTAGAAAATTAGGCCATCACACCATTAGGCCATTATTCCAATAGTCTATTAGGCCATTAGGCCATTAGGTGATTATTCCAATTGTCCATTAGGCAATTAGGCCATTCAGACATTGGGAAAATTAGTCCATTAAGCCAATTGACCAATTAGGGAATTATTCCATTAGGCCAATTGGACAATTGACCCTTAGGCTAATTTTCCATTAGACCATTATGCCAATTGACAATGAGGCCGTTAGGCCAACTGACCATTAGGCCATTAGGCCAACTAATCCATTAGGCCAATTGGGCAATTAGACCATTAGTCCATTAGGCCATTAGTTTATTAGGCCAATATTCCAATTGGCCATTAGGCCATTAGGACATTAGGACAAATGGTCATTAGGACATTAGACCTATCTTCCATTAGTTCATTTGGCCAATTAGGCCATTTGGAAAATTAGGAAATTTAACCCATTTAGGCCAATTAGTCCATTTATGAAAATTAGGCCATTTAGTCCAATTTATGACAATTAGGGAATTTATTAGGCTGATTCAGTACAATTAGTCCATTTAGTCCAATTTAGTCAAATTAAAACATTTCATCCATTTATTAGGTTAATTTAGGAAAATTAGACCAATTAGGCTATTTAGGACAATTTAGTTTATTTCATCTATTCCAGCCATTTATTTGGCCAATTTAGTCCAATTAGGACATTTAGTCCAATTTAGTCCAATTAGGAAATTTCAGCCATTTATTAGACCAATTTAGGGCAATTAGGCCATTTAGGATAATTTAGGCGATTTAGGACAATTAGGCCATTAGGCCAATTTTCCAATTGGTCATTATTCCATTAGTCTAATTGGCCATTATGCCATTAGGCCATTATACCAATTGGACATTAGTACATTAGGCCATTAGGCCAATTTTTTATTAGGTGATAAGGACATTAGGCCATTAGGAAAATTGGACATTACCTGATTAGGCCATTAGGCCATTAGGCTAATTGGCCATTAGGCCAATTAGGCCATTTAGGCCATTTAGGTCAACAAGTCCATTTCATCCAATTAGCCCATTTAGGCCAACTTAGGACAATTGGGACATTTATTTGGCCAATTTAGTCTAAGTATTACATTTAGGCCAATTTAGGACAATTTGGAAATTTAATCCATTTAGGCCAATTAGGCCAATTGGACAATTATTCCAATTGGCCAATTTTCCAATAGTCCATTAGGTAAATTGACCATTAGGACATTAGTCCATTAGGATAATTGTTCAATTATCCATTAGGTCATTAGGCCATTAGGCCATTAGCCAATTGGCTAATTAGGACATTAGGCTACTAGGCCAATTGGCCATTGGTCCAATTGGTCATTAGGCCATTAGACTATTAGGAAATTTGAAAGGGGTATTTCCAGCCTTATATTAAAGGGATTAATGATAATAAAACTTAAATTTTATCATGAAAATCTAACTAAGTAACAATATAAATCCAGATATTATTTCTATTCATAATAAAGTACCTCGAGGTTCTTATGCCAATGCATTGTAGTACACCCCAAAGTGTGAAAATATGTCATTTAAACTTTTTTATTTTTGTTATTTCCTAACACATCCTAAAAATAAAAAATCAATATATGTAATAAGAATTAAATTTTATATGAAAACTATTAAATATTAAGAATTTCTTAAACTCATCACTCTTCAAATATGTAATCATTTTTTGATATTGTATTTTGGATAGTCTTCGAATATTGGAAAAACCTCTAAAACAGAATCGATTATACTCTTCCTACCAACATATAACTCATGCTTATATGATCGAATGAACTCCCCATGATCTGTAAACCTTGCAACCTTAGTTTCTTCACTCTTGGGAAAGTAAAACCAATGCTGCAATGAACATGTTAATTCATATAAATTCATAAATAATATATATATATATATATAAATTTACCAAATTTTCTTACCCTTATCTCCATTGATACTTTCTCCTTGATGTAATTACCAATATGCCTCTATGATATTGGTTGCACAAGAATTATATTAATATACTCGACTAAAGTTCCCATGAAACTTTTACTCTGCCTAAAATTTTTACCTATCATCAAATTATATTAATTGTAATCCACCATTATTTGTGTTCAGTGATTCCATGATTCATGCATATGAGTGAACCCATATTACCTACTATATGATCCTACTGAATAAGATCAAATGGAAAAGAATAAGAATTAAGTCATAGTAAAACATGACAAAAATTACCTGAAATAATTTGACACACTTATAATAAAAAACATAATGAAAACTAATCATTAAGATCTGATGGATACATGGGTTGTCCTGAATAAGTATCCTTTAAAGGATGTGCCTATTCAAATGCATGATCTAGGTGATTTTCATGCACTTTATTTGAAGCCTAAGGAACAAAATCATCAGAACCTTGATAGATAGAGGGAAATGGAGGTGATGTAGACATGGTAGGATATGGGTAGTAGGGTTGGGAATACATCAAAGGATATGGATATGATAAAGGTGGGAACATTCATGGAGGTGGCATATAAATAGCATGAGATTAAGAGGATAAATTAGATGATAATGGAGGAATGGGTAGGTGTATCCAGGGAGGCTAAAGCGGAGGATGGAAAGGTTTGGTAGATGGGGTGTCTGCTAGTGGTTCAGGGTGAGAATGAGTATGACGAGTGCTCCGTCTATCTATAGGAGCACCTCCGCTCAGACACATACTATAAGGTTTAGAAGGATTAAACTCTAGTTCAACTGAATGTCGCTAAAATTTATTGATAAATAATAAGAATATGACATTATATGTAATATAGAAGACAAATTTACAATTATTATACTCACTAAGGGAACCAGAGGAGGCAAACCATGATCACCCATCCGTTGATCATTATAATATAATCACTTTCTTTAAAATTCTTTAATATTTTTCATAATCTAAATAAGAATTAAATGTACATTTTTTAGAAATAATTTTTAAAAATAATGCATACAACTTAGAATTCAAATAATTCATAAGTAATATCATAACATGTTTTAGCAACAATAATTTAAAACCAAGTTATGCATTTTCTAAAAACCAATTTTAAACATGGTTTTTTGAATTGAAACAAATATAATAAAATGAAACATAAACAAACAATGCTAAAAAACATCATTATAGAATGTAACTAAATTAAAGTAATTACTGTAATACTAACCTAAGAAACCCATATCAAGGTAAACTGAATGAACTATGAACATATATAATTGATTCTATATATTACCCACCACTAATTTAGGTTCAACATTGACTCTCAAAATGGTAAAATTTGATTTATCAAATGAAATATTTTGGTTAACACCAATGGGGGCGTCAATGGTGTCAATTTCATCCCCACAATCATGAAAAATATGTCTTGGGATTACTTCATTAATGATACTATAATTAGGTATCAGATGTTATTTGACATAAAAAACATGTTTTTCTATTGATACAGAATTGTATAGTTCATAGATAGCCATGAATTAACTCATGTCAATAAATCTGAATCCACTGTCATTAATAAATGTACCATGTTGCATCATTGAATCAAACTATTTACATTTCATCATAGTAACTCAACCATGAGAGTAGTAATCCAATAAATGTATTTTCTCAAAACTTCCATAATAAAAAACATTCTTATATCAAGTATGACTATCTAATTCACTTTCATAATAGTTTTTTGTAGCAGTTAACATAACACCATCAGTATATTTTCACATTTTCACCGCTCGATCAGTTGTATAAAATTTATACCCATTGATTATTAAATATTTTCATTCACTTACCAAAGAATTTGGACCAAAAGAAAACACTATTAATTATCAAGAAATAGAGTCAATAGATAAAATAAATACCTATAATATATATTAATAATAAAATTAAATTACTATTTTTATTTTAATATAATTAAAGTAATGGTCACACCTTTGATTTCAATCAAGAAGGAATCTCTTTGCTATGAAAATCTTATCTTCTTCTCAAAGGCAATGATCGATGAACTCTACTTATAATTTTTTATGTTCCATACATAAAATAATAATAAAAGTTTAAGGTATATGTGAAATTACATAGTATGAGATGACATATAAATATTAAAATTACTTACTTGATATAGTCATTGAACAAACCACAGTTAAACATGACTGTGCGATGTGTTATATCCTTCTCATCAAGGCTGAATATAGCCAGTGTATATAAACTAGGAATTCCTCCTATTTGGGGAGGAGATAGAAAATGAAGGTTCAATCTACCCATACTACTCATATTAATTTCTCGTTGACTGGTTATGTCTTTTTCTCACATCATAAAAATACACTGAACAAAAATCTGTACATTCTTGAGCTAGATAACCTCTCACAATGGAACCTTCATCTTGGATTTGGCAGTCCCTTCAGGAAAGCTTTCCTATCCTTCATCAACACTCTAGGTGGATTGTAGAGAGTGTTAGCCGTAGCTTCAATTTTAATAATTATGTGGGCTCTACCCTGGGCTTCCCTGGCTGTCCAACCCCTGATATATCCTTTTCCCAGGAAGGACTCTTCCCTTCATTTATCCATGATATTATTAACCAACATTAACAAGATTTTTTTGATAGCATTGATTTATCCTCTGATAGAGATCATCTAATTTTCACTGAATCATCATATAGGGTGTTCTTGGATAAGGTTTATAGGTATATTATTCAACATGGATCATGTACTAGTGGCTGTGTTGTTTTTTTTGTGTAAAAACATTCCAATCAATTATAAATTCTTACTATGGTGACTTTTCAATAAATACACCCCCATGGATGATATGATATGTAAGAAGGGTATCTCCGTCATCTTGCAGTGTTGGTGATATTGTAGTGGTAATATGGAATCAATATATCATATTTTCATTAATAGTGACTAGTCCTTAGAGGTGTGGAGGTACCTTAGAACTGTGACAGACCTCGACTTGCAGCATGGCATTTAAGGAGGATTACAATATATGGCTATGTAGGGTGATGAAATTCTTGATCATGTATGTATTGTGTGCACTAAGGTTGTGGATGCGGGGTGATGGATGATCTGGAATGCTTGGAATATAGATAACACTAAAGGTACTTATAGTTTGTCTTTGACTATCCATGTTCATTCAAGGTATCTCGCTACAGAAGTAGCTCTATTGGATAAAATATGGGATATTATAAGATCCATGAAGCTACTACATCAGTCTACAGGTTACTATCATCCATCCTAGGGAATGAAGGTGTCATAGAGAGTAGGGATATGGATTTTTTGGCAACCTCCTATCAGTGGTTTGAAGCTCAATGTAGATGGGTCTAGTAATCTTGGTTTGATATGAGGTGAAGGAGTAGATCGAGACCATAATGGGTCAGTGTACATGGATTTTAGTAGCTTATATGGATAATGAAGCTCAGTTATGGCAGAGGACAATACCCTACTTAATGGGATGGATGTTTTCATTTCTCATAATCTTCCAATCTCGACCATTGAAACTGATTCAGCTGTTGTCCACAACTCTATTCAAGGCATTGCATTCAATCCTTGGTTTATTTCTTATTTTATTCAAAAGTGTATGGGATGTTATACTGATGGTGTTAACTTTCTTCATACTTGGTGGGAGGAAAAAATTGTATATTTCCTAGTTGTAGGAGGTACCCATGATGACCCTCATATGATTTTCTCTCATGTGGGAAGTCTTCCTTCAGAATGCGTGGATCTTGTTTGGGATTACACCGTTGGCCTACATTATTTTAGACCTCCTTAGCCTCCTTTACTCCTTGTATTCTAGCTTTGTACTTTTTTTTGACTTTTTGGTGATAATAATAGAAAAATGTTTTATGGAAAATGGAACCTTTAGGATGATTCTTGATTCAGGCATAAGATTTAATTGTGAAAAAATTTCTTTCAGTATGATACATCCACCAAAAAGAAATGGGTCCGCCAAGAAGTGATTTAGTTGGAAGATAAACTGTTAAATGTAACATTCAAGTGAAAAATGACGGAAGAACTTTTTTTCCAACTCACACAAAATTAATGGTTCCACTTGCTGAATTTTTATGAACAAAGACTTGGATTAAATTTTGGCAAAAAGGTATCTAAAAAAATAGCACATGTGAATCACTATCACCCTTACATTATTAGATAGAAAATTCTGAATTTCTATTGGAATCAAATTACAAAGAAGGATGTGATAACCATAACATTTTAGGGATTTTAGTTTCAAATCCCTTCTATTGAATCATTTAGATATGGTTCTAGAATATCGACGAGGAACATTGATTTTATCCAATACTTCCATAATTTTATTTTTCTCTAAAGGTGTCATCACATAAGAAGCATAAGGAATGTTCCATTGGTTTTCAACAATACACAAAAGATGAATGTCTAGTAAAATAATACAATAAAACAAGTTTTGGAGAGATAAGAAGTCATTTTTGGTCTTCCCCTTGACGTTTAAAAGAATTTGAAGAAACATTTCACATATATTTTTTTCAAGGCGCATTATGTTTAAACATTGACATAACGAATTGGTAGACAAATATGGAAACTCAAAAAAGGTACTTCTAGTTTTCTAATTGTAAGAAGCTTCAATTTCAACTTTATACCTCTTTTTAGATTTCATCTGACCTTTCCCTAAAAAAAAACTAAAATATTTTAATTCATTAAGCACATCAGTTCCTAAAATACATTGAGGTGGCTGTTCAGTGTCAATAGTATTTTCAAACCTCCATCGTTTCTTCCTGTATTGATGATCTATTGGAAAAAATCATTGATGCCCCATGAAACTGAAACTATAATGATATTTAAGCCTTATTAATAGTACATTCTTTATAAAAATAGGACATGATAGTTTTACCTTATTTCCCCAACTAGATATCATTTCATAAGAAGGGAAATCATTTATAGTTAATAGAAGGGAAACACAAATCTGAAATATATTGTTTGAATAAGTATCGAATGTGTGCACACCCATATACCAAAGTTTCTTCAAATATCTTTCTAAAGGTTTCAATTAGACATCTATATAATTTCTAGGATCATAAGGTAAAGATATTAGTATCATTGATAAAGTGAAAGGTTTTTTCATACACATCCATGGAGGATGATTATAAACATTAATAAAAACTGGCCACATGCTATGAGTAGTAAGAATATGACCAAGCAGATTAAAACCACCACAATATAGACCCAAAATGGCATTACACACCTCATCTACAAAATTGGAATGTTGTGCAAAAAATTTCCACCATGATAATCCATTCTATAAGATTAACTAAATCATTATTATCTTTAATTCTATCAACATCATTCCATCACATAATGGCTCATATTTCTGTAGAAATGAATCAATTTAGAAGCATAGGAATTATTGGAAAGTGACACATGACTTTATATGGAACATGATATGGTGTTACATCTATATTTTCCTTCCATATATATGTACGAAATTCTTTAAAAACATTAATTTCAGTTATTTCCTCCCAAAATAAACTACAATATTTCAGAAAATCATAATTTTTATTAGTAGAAAATCTGATATTATTAATTAACTTATATTACTTATAATGATTTAAAGGAATATCTAAACCATACATAATAAATTCCTTAAAAAATATAAGAATATAATCAATGGAGTCATTAGAAATTCCATAGATGGTTTTTCTAGGATATAACCCCATTATAAATTCCAACTTTGTCATTTTAGTACATTATTGATATACAAGAGTTTTGGAATCATCCATTATTTTTTTTCACTCTCTCATCATCATAATCTTTAGTCTTTTCCTCATGTGTATAGATATAATTAACTTCTTTCACTGGCATAATATTTCTCTCATGATGATGCACAAATGGAAATAAATTATATATCAAATTCTTCATACACCTTTTTCTTTCCATTCATGAGCAGTATAATATTTTCTCATATCTTCATCATGACACCAAATATAATAGTTTGTTTAAAATCTATATTTTATTATATGGTAGCTAACTTCTTCTTTTCTTAACCATGGTATTCAAACATATTTAAAACATTAACACTATATGCGACCTCCATCTGAAGCATTGTTAAATGAAAAATCAAAAACAATTTCCAAATTATTTTTAAACTTGGTTGAAATCCATTCTATATGATATATAAATATTCTATACATTCTATTAAAGGTAAAAAAGTTATGTTCCAATCAAAAATGTAATCCATAATTACAATGATATCCAAATTTAAAGACAAATTAAAAGTAGTGTAGACGAAATTAATGAACAATAATAGGAAACCAAATTGAATAAAATTCATGATGGAAGTGACCATTATAGAATACTACTATCCATCCAAACAAAAAATAAGGAATATCATAATAAAATACCAAGGAATACTCATAGAAATCTAAACAAGGTTCATGTATTGGAAAAAATAACAACTAATGAATACTAGTAGAAAAATGTGTATTTATTATCCATAGAGGTTTTATCATTTGAAAACATAATTGAGGATAATATTTAGTCATGAAATGATTTTATTTAATGTTAAAATTACTTATATTATTCAAACATAAGAAAAATATATTTTACTTGATGTTCTATTTCAGTTTAATATGTATTTAATTTGGGGAATATCCATTAAGACTAAATAATTAATCCATTCCATACCACTTTATGAAACCTATCCATTATGTCACCACTAATGAAACCTTTTAATTAAGGTAAATATTGGTTAGATGTATTTTAATTCATTTAACATGTAGTAGAAATAAATGGATAACTACTCAATGAATGATAAATTAACTAATGAATCATTCTTAATAAAGAACTAAGTTATTCTCAATAGTTAATCAAAATAGGTGTAACTAAGGTTTATACCATTAAAGTTTTCTTAATAAACTAAATTCTTACGTAAAACTCTATTAATGGAAACCATGTTTCATAAAATTAATATGATCCAAAAATATTTCCATTATAACTTATATAATTATTTCATTAAATTTACTAATGGATTCTATAAGTATTTGTACATAATAAAGATTTTAAAATTCATAAACATTTGAAATCTAAATATTTACTAATTGATAAAATATTTTATCATTTATTAATGTTAAAATTATAATAATGAATTCTAAGAAACATTCTTGACAAGTAATATAAATAAAATAGTAAATTCCTTAAGAACCAACCTTCATAGATAATGTATTCTTCTAGATTTACTTATAATAGTATAATGATGTACATCATCATATAATTATTTATTTTTGGGTTAAAACAATCCAATAAATAGTTTAACCATGGTTCATGATATGAAAAATTAAATTTCGATAATTAAATAACATAACTCTTGGATAATAAAAACCAATATTAACCCCTATAGTTAACTTAAATATTATTCCCAACAAAAAAAACATATAAATCCCTAAAATATTTCCCCAAAACAATCTCAAATTTATGTCAAATTCATAACAACCAATAGGATAGTTTTCAAAATAAATAAATTATAATTAAAATAGTATTTTTAGGAATTTAATAGAATATAATTGATCTCTATTAGACTATAAGTTTAAAAACAAGATGATATAAGTGATTACAACATGCTGAAGTAGAATCACATGCATAGATAAAAATGAAAATAATAGCCAATAGAAGAGAATATGGATTCAGAACTCACTAATCTACTATCGAAGATTATTGGAATAAAAAAATCCTTAAATTAGGGGAGAATGTTGGAGAAGACAATCAAAAGTATCTCGGGTGAGGGGAGAAGAAATAATAGGATGGAATGAAAGATTACTTCTCAAATATCACATAAGAAAATACTATAAATAGAGGAAGAAAACCCAGACAACAAGGGTATTGTATCCTAATAAGGGTAGGGGGGATGCTGAGGCTCATAGGAGGGGAGGGGAGATTAGGGCATTGAATTAAGAGGAGAGGGGGAGATCTAGGGGAAGCTTGACTTTTTGATGAGCTATACCCACAGTTTTTTTAAAAAACATTGGTATAGCTCAACCAATACCAATAGGTTTTTCAAAATGTGGGTATAGATGTATGGTGATTGACCCAATTTCCCATTGTGACTTATGAAAAAATGATATAAATAATAATGGATATAATACAAACTAAATTTTTTCGTTTTCTTGAAAAACTATGAGACCTAAAAATATGAGGAATGAATTATTTCTCATAATTCATAGTCCTTTTTAGATAATTCCTACAAAAAATAGTTACATTAATAAAAATTATAATTTCATTGTGTTTATATTATTAAGATTCTATAAAATATGAAATTACCTCATGAGATTCATCTCTATTGATATTGACAAACAACATCCATTTCTCACAAGAAATGCCTTCAAGAAAATTCTCATACATCTGACATGAGCTTAGAGATTTGTCATTAAAATCATACCATAATCTTCATTTAAAACATATCCATTTATCGTACAAAATCTTCAGAGTCCATAGATGTGAAATGGAGTGAGGGACATCAAAATGAAAAAAAATTCTAGAAATAAAAAACATAACACTATATGAGTATATTACAAAATTTTAATCATGTCTTTCAAATTAGTTATCAATAAATATTAAATTAATATTAGCTTTAATTGATTATCAAAAACCTATTTTTTCCAAGAAATGACAATATGCATCCAATATTTATAATTAATGGGAAATATCACTATCTCACAAGAAATCTACCCAAGAATATTTCCACAGATTCCGATAGCATCATTGGTAGGCACCCCAAACTCATAAAATGGAACAATAATATTGAAGTACTTCAGGACCCATACATCTACCGTGTTAATATTTATATCACTTCTATCATTATCTTTATCTATTTGACAAATTAAATAAAAAATTATCAAAATATATAGTTTTTTTTTGTAAAATGGCATACATACCAGTAATGGTAACTTATCAATATCCCCCAGATATAGGTGTGAACAACTGATCCATCATTGAAGGTGAATTGGAAGGTGGGATACCAACAAAATCTAGGGAAATAAATGGCTCATTAGTAGTATTGGGTATAATGGAATCCCTCAGATCCACTAAAGCTGATGGTAGTGGTGTTATGATTTGAGATTCTGATCGACTAGGATCTTGAATTTTTCTTGTTCTCAACATTTTTATAATTCAAATGGTTTCGATATATTAAATGTATAAAAAATGAAAAACTATTTTTTTTTACAAAAAAGAAAAAGAAAAAAAGAAAAATGTATATATCTACACAACACTTTTTAATGAGAAATTGTAATATATTTTCATTACCAATTTATGAATTCAGTTATCGTCAGAGTCATTATCTTCATTATTATAAACCTTTATTATGACAAGTGCTTCATTTTCACCCTCTTGTAATTTCTATGATTTTGATATTTTCAGGAAAAAACTATTCAATGTCTTGTGGTTGACAAGGTTTACTTTCACAAAGTACCAATTGATCTTCATCACCCATATCATATAAGTCTCTCTATTTCAAGTTTACAACAATGCTCAAACCTTCATGTGTTTCATCATCTATATAATAAAATATCTTCTCTTGTGAATCTAAGATAAATTGATGATTCTCTACATGATCACTAGTATGGATCAAGTAAGATAATTTGATAGAAGTAAATTGTAATGTATCTTTAATTATACCTTTATCAACGTTGACTTACTTTCATTTGAACAAGATAATTGAAAACTAACAATAATAGTTTAATTCAATTATATCATTCATCTTTCCATAGTATCCCACCTCTGCAAGTGTAAATACATGGCCTTTTTGAGTTTTCTTATCTTCTTCATGATAAATTTTATGAAACCTAAAGCCATGAATATTATAAGCACTAAATATCTAAGCCTAACTTAGAGGACCTCGAGCCTCAAACTTCAAATCATTTGATATTTCAGCTCCATTATCAATATTCATTATCTAAACAAGAATATATAAGGTGTTACTTTTAATATAGAAAAAATAGATACATGTCAATAATATTAATACGAGTATATACTTACATGATAGGTGAAACATTCAACAATATCTTTATTAATAACTTTTTTTAATTCCAGTTCATTTCAATCTTGACCCCTTAGTTACCTCTTTGTTTGCAATAAAAATTCTTTAATAAATGGATATGAAATATGACTATTAAGTAACACACATCTATGTGTTTGTAGTGACTCTAATTTAGTCGGTGTAAATTTTTTACCCTTTCCAATTGGTCATCCAATAGTTGTAAATACCAATTAATGGTTTTCAGAATGATAATTAATGGAGATGTCTGATGTATATGGATTTATCTTGTAATTATATATATATTTTTAATTTAGTTTTATTTATTTTTCTAACCGATTTAATTATTTTAGGTTGTTTTTATAGTTTTGTAGTATTTTGAACATTTTGATTATTTTTAGTCAATTTATATACTAATATTAGTAATTTGGTATTTTTATTAGTTACATTTATTTTCTATATTATTTTTAACAATATATTATTATTATTATTAGTTTTGATAACATTTGTTTTATTATTAGTTTATTAATATTTTTTTTGTAATTTTATTAATTTTTTTTTATTTTTCATATTTTATTTTTATTTATATTTTTTTTAATATTTATAGTATTAATAAAAATAGAATTAATTTTATAAGTTTATTATTAAATTAAAATTATTATTATGTGTATAGTTTAATTTTTATATAATTATTAATTTTATTTTATGTATTTGTATTTATTATTTTATGCACATATATTATTTATCTAGTCTAATTTATTTTAGTTGAGTAAATATTTACGTTAGTATATTTTATTATTACCATTATTTAAATCTAACATTTATTAAAATTATATCATTTTTGACACTTTTTAATGAGTTTTTCTATTTTGTTTGTTTATTTTCCTATTTAAATTTAGGAGCTACCTTCACTAGAAGAACTCCTGATAGAAATTCTCTGGTAGAAAACCCTAGCTGGATCCCAGCTTATCTCCTCCCACACCATTCCCTTATCTCCCCACCTCCCCTCCCCCTCACCTTCTCTCTCCCTATAGCCCCTCCTCCCCCTTCCCCCCTCTCTCTACCACCTCTGCCCCCTTCTCTCCCTGCAGCCCCCTCTTGCATCCTCCCCTCCCCGATGACCCCTTCTCTCCCCGCCTCCTCCTCCTTCTTCCTTGTCCACTCTCTCTACTGCCCCAACCCCTTCTCTCCCCACCTCCTCCTCTTACCCCTTTCCCCCCTATCTTTTACACCCTTTCCCTTCTCTCCTCGGCTCCCCCTTCCCCCTTCTCTCCCCACTACCCCTTCCTCCAGAACCTCCCCTCACGTCGGCCCTCACCTCACTACTGTAACCAGGCACACACTGCCCAAACTCCACTGCAACTCATAAGTATATCCTCATCTTCACACCACCACAACAAGAATATTATCCACCTTCATTGCACAACCTTAGCTGGCAGAAACTTTACAACATGCAACCTCCTCCCATCAGCAGTTTGCGACACCACACATCCTTCATTCTTGGTGCGCATAAGTGATTCAGGTTTAGGTGTTCTGTTGTCACGATGATGGGATAATTCTTATGTGTCGAAGTGTTGACAAACTTATGGTGTATGCATGCCTTATTTTATTTCCACATTTGATTGATTTTAAATTTTTTTAATAGGATAATTAATTAATTAATTATATCTTCATTTGCGTTATTATCATTTGGAGTCTGTGCACCTACTTTGGTGCCCGTTTTTGTGATACATAATATGTAATCACAAATGAGAGACCATTAGCGAATTTATTTATCCAGAAGTTGACCGATCGTGTGAGAGAATCATAAATCGCATGGGAGCGAATTTTGAATAATTAAATATATTAATTTAAAAAATAATATTTATTGTGTATTCTTCTTCAAACATTCATGGGTGATTCTTAATAAGTGATCTCATGTGAGTGGACTCGACACATATAGATACTTTAAATTTTTGAGAGATAGGTTGTGGTATTTCCCTAATTGATTCAATGACACAATGATGCAAAAATTATTTTTTAGGCCAGGGAATTAATTGATAAATGATTTTTTTGTAAAAATTAGAATGTTTTCTAACATCATAGAACTAGGCCTGATATAATTTTAATTAAATATATAATAACTGATAATTAGATAAATAAATATTAAGATATGGGAATTAAATAATTGGAATTTCGTGCACTGAAATAGATGTCACAACTCTGAGACTTTAATCTTTGATTGTTTCTTCCATAACTCTATTTAGTTCACATATATAAGTTTAGTTGAATAGTGATTTATAAATAGTGATTTAGTTTTTAGAACTTTTTAGTTATTAATCACATTAAAAACTTGTCTTCCTGAATATTTTTCTAAGAGGATATTCCAAGTTTCTTCTCACATTCTCTCTATGGTTCGACCCTGCTTTCTTCTTCTACAGTAGTTTTTAGGTTTATAAATTTTTAAATTTTCACATGCTATGACGCACGTGCCAAATTTCCAAAACCATTACCAAGGAGAATAGTAGCATTAGGAAGTTCATGAAAATAATGATTTATGTAAAAAAATAATAATAATAAAATCAGTTTACTACTATGGTATTTTTTCATTGTAGGGACTTTCAAGGCACCTAGAAGTTCAGAATTGTGTGGGTCGCACCACATAGTTACAACCAGTACCCACCCTACCCGCCAACATTACAAGGTATGAAATATAATATTTCATCACACATGAGCTCCTTAGGTAATCCTATATATTTTAATGATCTTTATTCAAGTCCATTTTATGATCCATATGATAATTATCCACCATGTTTTCGTAAAAGTCCTTTTAAATATTTTAATCATTTTCAAAGTCAAATCATTCCTGAAAATTTAGAACTTGATAATTCATGTGAAAATAATGATTTAATAATTTGATCACATGTGGAATTCTACTATCACGGAGATAAATAGGATGTTTTAACTTTAATATAAACATAATGAAAAGTTTATTTCTTCAAGAAAAGATTTAGAAAATCAAATGAATGATCTTGAAAATTAAATGAAGAATCTTGAAAATAAACTGCATTATCTTTTCTAATTAGCCACCACATTGCCACTCGATGATACAATTTAGAACAATTCTATTGAATAAAGTGTAATAGGGGTTTTATTTAAACAAAATAAAGTTATTGATTTAGATTACGATACTATGATTGATACTTATTACTATCATACCATTGATGACTCCGATCCATCACAATTTGATTCTTCTAATCTAATCACATTTAAATAATATGAGATATCAGTCTTCTACTTTGTTGAATATAATGGTCCATCAAACAATGTGATTTCATGTAGTTCTTCTAGGATTTTGCAACCTATCCATCCTAAAGTGAAAAAGGATACTTTCAATGTCTATCAAACTAATACATTTGAGAATAAAGAGTAAATTGAACTAGGAACCTTATTTACTATCACAGAGTCAAAATTGAACCAAGAAAACATGAATAGACACACACAAGATGGAATCACTTAAAATAAAATCAAATCAACTCTTTCTAAAAGCCATTGTAATTCCTAATTTTTTTCCAAAATGGAGACCTTTGAAAAATTTCAAGATTAAGAAAATTAATCTGCATTGGTGGTAAAGAACACTCATAATTTTTTAAAAACAATGGAAGAATGGGATTACCCGAAGGATATTGAGTTCTTAGTGACACATGTGCCAATGGAGAAATATGATAAGAGAAATATAGAATAAACATTTGAAAATGATTTTATTCTTAACACAATGGAGTTATCTACTCTAATTGAACCTTCCATGATTTCTCTAGGCATAGATCATGATTTGAGTTAGAAACCAGTGGACTTTTATATTCTAGTGGTTGGTGGTGAAAAAAAATTGGGTTTACATCATCAACCCAAATACTGCATTCAATGATATGATAGATATAATATGACAATTGAAAGATTCTTTTTAGGACATTTATTCTCCTGTACACATTCAAAGAGGTAACCTTATTGATCTTCATGATAACACACTTTGCAAAAATTTCAATTATTTAGTGACTTTTTCTTCAGAAGAGGTATATTCATTCCCTTGTAAGTTTGTCTATTTTAATTTCATTCCACACATCTATTTGACCAATAATTTTCCATTCATATATTGTGTATCTTGAAGGATTATTTCAATATTAATGAATGGATTCCACACTTATACTGAAAAATAAGTGGATTCATGGTTTACATCCCCGTTTAATCATAGTGGATTTTCATCAATGTCTAGATGAGGGAAAAGTAAACTTAATTCTCAATGGTTGGAAACCATAATTTTTTTGTTTTCCTTTCACTGCATTTTATTTCATCTCATTTCATTTTTTAGTTAATATAATATAATGCATTTACTGCAATCTATTTTCTCCTATAACTATAGCGGATTTGAATTCATCATACATATTTTTATCATCCATATACTTTTGATTATGGTGTGAATTATTTTATATGATGCATATATGTTTTTTACATGTGCAGATTTTACAGGTACATCATTTTTAAAGCTTCATCAGATATAGATAACCTTTCCGTATCTATCTACAATTAATCAATGAAGTGTTTAATTTTATGTTTTATTTTATTCTTACAAAACACCATGAAAAATAACTAAAAAAATGAAAAATGAAAAAAAAACTAACATTCCTATCATTATTGAATCCACATGAAAGCAGCTATATTTTTGTCGTAACATATTCAAGAACATACCACTTATATCCATGGTAATTTAAACACATGATTATTGTTTGGAATGATTTTATTCTTGATACCATGATTTAAATGATTACGAATATTATTCTATGATATGGAAGTGTTTTTTGGAAACTTTTATTTTTTTGAGATAATTATTTCCACCCAGGATCATCTGTCCTGTCCAATATTATATTTCCATACCCGTGAGGATTCTGGACCATTTTTTCCATCTTCTACTATTTATCTTTCTTGAGGTAATATCAACCATATTTTATCCTCTATAACTTATCATGTTTTTCCATCAAAATGATAATAATTTTGAAAGTTTCATTGAAATTACCAAGGAATATAATTTAGATTTTCCCCTTTGAAACACTAAGCCAACCATACACTTTCTCCGTCATGTAGCAATTAGAAGCCATGAATAATCCTTTTTGGATGATCCCACAGCCAATATCCATGGCGAGGGTTGTTTGAGGGATAGTGAGGAATTTTATGTGCTTGGATTGACAATATCATATCATGATAATTTGTTTCATATTTCACAGTTTCAACATTCATTACATGTATTTTGATATGGTAATATAGATTCTTTTTGGTTAAAAAAATGATTACTTTTTTGGTCATTATGCGGTAACCCTTGCTTTTGGAGATACCTATAAAAGTGATGACTCATTACTATAGGATCTAGATAGTTTTCTATTTGACCTACTTTCACTGAAATGAAACAATATATTCCCTACTTGTGTAGATTTATTTGGTATTTTTTCTGACATTTATTTCATGGGGTTTTGGATTTAATACTAACTAGTTTTTTCTGCCCATCTTATTTGAGTGAGTTATGTCCCTAATAAAAAAACTAGATAAAAAAATAATTTTTTTGAGTGATACTGGATTATCATATGCATGGGGAAAAGTAATATTTTCAGTGTGGGGTATCGATATTTTTAGGGGGACATTTCGATTGACACTTATTAAGAATTTATTTCAAGATTCACTCCTTTTTTTAAAAAAAGTTTAATTTTTTTATTACTCACCATACTTCAACCTCAAAGACCTTTGAAAATCATGTAAAGTCCCTAAGATTAATGTATTATTTTTTATTTCAACTAGTAGAGATATTAAATTCATGGAAAACCTATGATAAACATGCACGTGTTCAAGAATTGGTATTGATTATTGCGGCCTAATGTTTTTCCCTCAAAACCTTACTACAAAAAAAGTATTAATTGGATCACATACATTATCAAGGAAACTTAAGGCTTAATGTTTTGGAGAATTATGAAAAACCCCAACATAAATAATAACCATTTCATTAAATGATCATTTCTCCCACTTAATCTAGATTTTATTATTTCACATTAATTCATGATCATTATCTATATGAAATTCCTTCTAGACATAATTCGTTCAACATAATTTATTTATAACCCAAGGAAATGGAAACATAAGAAGGGTGAGCTCAAATAGTTAGTAAGGGAAAACATAAGAATCAAACATAAAATATAATAAATGAAAATAATAAGTTCTTAAGGTTATGACGACAAAATCAGAGTGCATGAGTGAATTATAAAATAACTCAAACCCATCAATACCTAAATCATCAATCATGAAACATGGAATAAGGTTTAAACTAAGGAAATAGTCATAAGAATAAATAATAATGCTCCATGTGATATCAATATTGATCATAGGAAACATTATAAACCCATGGAAAGCATAGATAAATTTTTTTGGTATCTTGAAACATTATCATCATAGAACACTTACAGAACCCTTACAATTAGAATAACTATATGGTTGACTTCCAATACAATTATTTGGATAAAATAGTAATTACCTAATGCATTTGAGTGATATATAGTCACACCCATTATACAATATATAATGGGATCACTCGACACTATCTGGGCCACCCCATCATATAAGCTGTAATGGGCTCACCCGACGCTATCTAGGCCATCCTATCATATAAGATGTAATGTTCTCCCCTAATTTTATCTAGGTCATCCCATAATATAAGATGTCCAAGAATCAAATATAAAGTACATAGAGTGTTAATTTCATCATAAAACTCATAAAACAACAATTATCCTATTATATATTAATTAACCCACATAAAAGAAACAATCTTCATAACAATTTCTTTGAAATATGATTAACCCATAGAAAAGAAATAGGTTCCATAAAAATATATTTAAAAAAATCATAATACACATGGATAAATAATGAAGATGGTATTAATAAAAATATCCCCAGTGAAGGATAACTAACAATAAGGGATTTTTAGGTTAATGAATGGAAATACCATTAAAATACCATTGAAACATATTTGAGGAAAATATTATTTTCATTTTGAAAACTATCTTTTAAAACATAAAACATTTTGAAAGTCATTTTATTTGAAAATAAAATTTCAAAACCAAGAATTTATATAATATTAGGGAAAAAAACTTTCAAAGGAATGTTTAAATAAATGACGTTCATGTTGATAGATAATTTTGTACATACCATAAAGAACATTCCTATTTCATAGTAAAAATGTTATAAAATTGCCTTGTTAGGAAAATGATAAGAATATTACAGTAAAAAAATTAAAAAAAAGGAAAATGGGTAAAAATGTATTTAATAAATCATTTTTAAATGGTTAAAAACATTTTTTATTTTTTTAGAAAACATGGTTTTGGAAAAAAAAAATTACAACAAAAAAGGGAAATGAAGTCGTATTTTCTTGAAAACACATTCTAAAATATTTAAGATCCAAACAGTGAAAAATGGTACAATTACTTTAAAATATATTGAATAAACATAGTATAATAAAATCCATTAGTTTTATAATATTTCAATATCAAATACTTTATCATACACAATACTTATAAACAATGATATTGTAACAAAAAACTCTTACCACTTTTGTAGCATTGAATTATAATCCCCATGAAAGAATAAAATTAAAATAAAATTATAATATCAAAAAAATAAGGATATTCATGATATAAAATATCAAAGGAGAAATATATACACCTTATAAAATAATATAGGTTTAAAAAATAACATATGTCTCAAATAAGGAAAATTGAGACAAAAATCAATCACTGCTTTTATAGCAGTGAAACTGTAAACCCCATGAAAGAAAGATACTAACAAGGATATGTAAATACCCATAAATTTAAGGATAAGAGTTATAAAGTACATTAATTTTTAGTATATACACCACAAAATATAAGTGGTGAATATGACATATATCTCACAGAAATAAAAGCGAGATAAGAAAACCCTTACCTTGAGTCTGACTTGTCACGTGTATCTTTATCTTCCAAAATAATAAAATTATATTAATTATTTAATATTTTAATAAAATTTTAAATTTTATTATTTATTTTATTTTACTTATGACCATGTTATATACAATTACTTAATCAATTAGGTTTACATCAGATGTTTGACCATATTCAGCTTATGTGTGAAAAATGACTTTGTTAGGATGACTATGGTAACAGTGGTAATAATTTAAACATATAAAGAATAATAATCATGAAATATTTATCATATTTATACATAAATTATACTTTTAAAACCAATTATTTAAGATTATTATGAAAAATTAACTAACATTATGACCATGGAGATGGAAGGCCATACGTATGCATGAGTAATGTTTCCTTTTTTCAATGATCGTTATGGAAATAAAGTAAGTAAAATTTTATCTTTATAGAATTATAAAAATGTCATAAATACCATATTATTTAATTATATATACTTATATATATCATTCTTTTGATCTGGTGATGAAAAAAGTAATCAGATCGCTTTGTGGAGGCGGTAGTGCACACGCCCACGAACGACGTTATAATTATTTAGGGAGTGAAATGTTAAGAAAGAAAAATGATATAATATATTTTAATAATTATAAACATGTTATTAATATTATAATTATTTAATTTATATACCATATATTAATTAAATTTACCATTATTACCTTCCATGTAAAGTGTTATTGAAAAATGAATCACATCGCTTCGCGAGGCAATAGTCCGCCGTACACACGAGCGAAGTTATCGTATCCCATAAGAAATGGAAAATAAAAAATAATATATGATATAATGAATCCATATGTATAATTATTTTATAAATATCACATATATAATTTATATCTATTATAATAATCAATCATGATAGGTGGTAATTAAAAAACGAATGACATCGATTCGCGAGGCGGTAGTCCGCTGTAAACACAAATAATGATTTTGTAAACCATTTGATGGAAGAGGATAATGATTTTGGTTATTAAATTAATATAATAACATATAATTATATTTAATATAATTATGTCATTATATTATTATGGTTTAATAATAATTTAATGAGGCATAGAAAGAACAAAATTAAAAACGCTCATCGAAGAACGTTACCTATTCTTCAGGTATCCTCCTTAGGTTTGTTCTAAATCCTTACAAGGTTGGATTTATGCCTAGAATAAGTCTTATAGTATGAGGTTATGTGAGTTTATTAGTTATTTGGGAAGGTTTTTATGATCCAAATATCTTGATATGTGTGAAGAAGTGATTGGAGTTTATAGTTGAGGATGAGTGACATTATTATAAATACCTAAAAGTATTCTTTATTAGGTAGTCAATATTACCTCAATTGGATCCAAAATTGATAATTAAATGGGTGTAGGGATTTTATGGTGTATAAAAACCTCCAAAACATCATAAAACACCTGTTTTAAACATTTTTTCCTTAACTTATAAGTTTCCCTACTTTTACCATTTTGGTTTTTCACTACGTTAACTAGTTTTATTTCCTAGGTAATTTATCCATTAAGACTAAATTAAAGTGAGAATTATTATAAAATTTGTAACCAATAATTATAAATATTATATATAATTTAAAAAATAAAAATTATATGTGTGTTGAAAATTAAATTTATCATAAGCACATGTAACACATAAAAACACTACTTTAACTTTAACTCCACTAAGAGAGTTTTTACTATTTAGGGGTTAGTATATTCATTATAAAAGAAAAATTGGTACATGAATGAAAAATATTTGATATTTTTTAACATTTACAAATAACTTTACATAATATATGATTTTTTGTTATATTAAATCATTTAATAAAACATTATTTATTATAAAATATCATTAATGTCAATTTTGACACTATTAACTTACTTTGATCTTAATAACATCAATACAACAAAGGTAATTAGAATATAAAAAATTCAATTAAATTTTATATTCATATAAAAAATTCATAATACACAATTATTCATTCAAATTATTTAACTTTTAACATTTTTAATATCATTTATTTTATTTCCTTTTAATTAAATAATTACTACACTGACGTTGTGTAATCATTTAAGGTAATTATTTTATCTCTAAAAATTATAAATAAATTAACATGATAAAACTAATCATTTAAATTTTAAATAAGTATTTACAACTAAATATTGGTTGTATTGGTCCCTATCTGAAAGATTTATAGATATTAAAAGAAAGGATGGTTCATTTTTTGTCTTTCTATTTACTTAACTTGTTATAAAGGTCATTTTCATTGGAAAGTGGAAATAAATTGAAAAATTATTTATAATTTGATATTCAAGGTGAAAATAAACTCATTAAATAAAATTAATATAATATTTTAGGTCATTTTTACTCTTATATTTTTAGTTTCACCCCATGGTAAATCAGTTTTTACCTTAACTGTGGTAATTAATTTTTACTATTTTCACCATTCATTTTGGTCAAAAATTATGTTTACATTTATTGAAATTATAAATTATTATTATTACAAATATTAAATCCATTTTTATAAATTCAATTAACAGAAGTAGAAAAATTCAATTTAAAATCAATCCTGGAGACGTGATGAGAAAGTGGGTTTTTAAAGAGAAAAAAGGTTAAAAGTTCGCAAAGTTTTTATATCCTAATTAAATATGAAAAAGATTAAATTTAAATAAATTGGATTAATTTATATAAAAATTAGATAATTTTAATTTAAAAAAATTTTAAAAAATAATTTATCATTATAAATTATTTAAACAAAAAAGAAGTTTTCAATTAAAATTCAGTATTTTTCACTATTTATCAAAAATTGAAACTTTCCAAAAAAATACCAAAAAATAAAAAAAATATAATTTTGGAATTATAATTTCCAAGATGAAGTTTATTTTAAAAAATAAATTTTATAAAAGGGTAAAAAATTAGTTTTAATATAATTTCACAAAAAAAGGCAACAAAATTGCTTTTTTTTAAATACAGTTTTAAGTGTAAATTTAGATTTATTTTTATCTATTGTATAGGAAAAACATAAGATGAATATATGAAATTATATTGAATATATAACTTAAATTTTTTATTAATATAATACAATAATAGTTATATTTTTAATTTATTGGTATAAAACACACTTATACACATTAAAATAGTTTTTTCAGAAAAAGATGTTATTTTATTTTCAAAAGGGTTTTATTTTTATTTATAATTTATATTCCATAAAATAATTAATTATATATACATGTGTAAACAATATTTTCATAATTAATTTTATCATGTTCATATCCTCCATTCCATTGGATAGATGATAAAAATCATATTAAATAATAATAATAATAATAATGTGTTTTGTTTAAAATTAGTGCTACATGTAATGCAAGCTAAACATGATATTGCTTGTAATAGAAGCCAAACCCAGTGTTTGATTTCATTTATTCTATTGAGGATAATTTTATTCTTTTAAAATATTGGGGTGTTACATCCTACCCCATTTAATTAATTTCATCCTTGTAATTTGAACTTTATCTTGGTAATAAAATGTTGGATATTTGAATTTTTTTTTGTAAACCCACATTGTAAAAATAGTTAATAAATCATACCTATGATAAGATAGAAAAGGATGTATGGAGTTTATCTAGAGAAACACATAGTAAGTTTCCAAATAGAATGGAATATGTGGTAAGAAAATATTTATACATGGAAGAAAATTGTAAATAATTATATAGAGAGATAGAGGTTATCGGTCATAAGAAAGTGAATGATCAATGAAAAAATAAATGCCCAAAAACTATAAGTATATGATGATTGAAAAGGCCAAAAGTTCATCACAAATGAAGTTATTAGGATAATTTTATTGTTTCAGGTTTTTTTTCTAGAGTTGAGTAATTACCTTACCATCTAGACTAAGAGAATTTATAAATATACTTACTTGATGAGTAAAACTTCATCCTTTAATCAGATTTCAACATAATATCATATTTTTATCCAAATAATGTGTATTTAGGATGAATAATTTCATTATTTAAGCCCAAAAACAAACTTTTAAAGGAACACATAATCCCTGAAATCATAAAAGATATTCCTCCTTTATTTAGACCTAAAACTAGATTGGTCAACACATAGTAAGATAATTTCCAAAAAAAAAAGAAAACTTTTATACATTAATCACCAAATTTCAACAATAATACCCAAAGTTCAAACCAAATAATTCCATAAATAACTATCATTAAAATTATTCAAATAAAATAAATGTTTAAAACATTTGTTTCCTTAGCTTCTAAATTTTCTAACTTTTACCATTTTGAATTTTCACTAAGTTAAGTAGTTTTATAACCTAGGTAATTTATCTTTTAAGAATAAATTAAATTGAGACTTATTATGAAACATGGAAATAATGATTATAAATATGATATCTAATTTATAAAATAAAAATACTATATGTATTAAAAATTAATTTCAACACACATGCATGTAACACACAAAAACATCGCTTTAACCTTAACTGTAGTTACTGGGTTTTTACTATTTAGGGGTAAATATATTTATTATAAAAGAAAAAATTGGTCCATGAATGGGAAGGACTTGATATTTATTAACATTTAAAAATAACTTGTCAGAATATAGTATTTTTAGTAATTTTAAATCATTTAATAAAATATCATTAATATCAATTTTTACATGATTCACTTAATTTGAATGTTATATTAATCTAAAAAAATTCTTGAAATAGAATTATTCATTCAATTATTTTAATTTTAATATTTTTAATATCATTTATTTTATTTTCTTTTTAATTACATAATTACTATAACAAAGATACATAATCATTTAAGTTAATTATTTTATCTCTAAAAATTAAAAATAAATTTCCATGATAAATAATAATAATTTATATTTTAAATAAGTATTTATAACTGAATATAGGTTGTCTTTTTCCTTACCTAAAGCTTTATAGATATTAAAATCAAGGAAGGTTCCTTTTTTGTCTTGTCCATTACTTAACTTATTATATATGTCATTTTCCAAGGAAAGTGGCACAAAATTTCCATATTTTTGATAATTTTATTTCTAAGGTTGAAATAAAATCTTCAAATAAATTTAAGATAATAGTTTTGGTCATTTTCACTCTTATCTTTTTAGTTTAACCCCGCGGGAAATCAATTTTTACCTCAGTTGTGGTAATTAATTTTTACTATTTTCACTATTCATTTTGATCAAAAATTAAGTTGAACTTATTATAAATTATAGATTATTATGATTAAAAATATAAAATCGTTTTTTTATAAATTAAATTCAAAAAATTGAAAAAAAATTAATTTAAAATTAATTCCGCAGACGCGATGAGAAACCAAGTTTTTAAAGTGGAAATAAGTTCAAAATTTTACGAACATTTTATTTTATAAATAAATATAAAAAAGATTCTATTAAATTAAATTATATTATTTAATATAATAATTGACTAATTTTTCTTTAAAACTAATTAAATCATAATTTAGCAATATAAATTATTTAAATGAAAAGGCAATTTTCTATTAAAATTCAGTATTTTTTTCTATACATCAAAAATTGAAACTTTTCAAAAAAAAATATCAAAAATTAACCCTAATATAATTATAGTATTATAATTTAAAATATTAATTTTATTTTTTCAAATAAATTTTATAAAAGTATCAAAAATTAGTTTTAATATAAGTGCGCCAAAAAAGGTAATGCATTTTTTTTGAAAAAAATACAGTTTTAAGCATCAAATTAGATTTATTTTTATCTATTATAAAGATAAAACATAGGATTAATTTTAAAAATTATAATTAATATATTATATATAAATTTCATTTATATAATCCAATAAGAGTTTTTTTTAATTTGTTAGTATAAAACACACTAGTGCGTATTAAAATAGTTTTTTCAGAAAAAGATTTCATTTTATTTTCAAAATTGTTTTATTTTCATTTATATTTAATTGGTCAGCAAAGTATTAATTATATATAAAAGTATAAACTATATTTTTATAATTCAGTGTATCTTATTCATACCCTCATTTTCAATGATTAGGTTATTTCTATCATATTAAATAATAATAATAATAATAATAATAATAATAATAATAATGTGTTTTGTTTAAACTTAGTGTTGCATGTAACACAAGCTAAACACAATTTTTTGTTTAACATAATACAAAATAAGTGTTGCTTGTCCTTTATTTTATCAAAAATATTTTTTTTTTATTTTAATATACCAGGGTGTTATTGTATACATTTTCATATACAGAATAGAGAGGAGCTTTAAGGAACACTAGATCTCTATGAAATACATAACAACTGAAAGATTCCTCCTTCTTAAAATCATAGATTTTTATAAGTTTCTCTAACTGCTCTGAATAAAAATCAGATAACATTAATGTTAATACAAAATATGAAATAAAAGGATCTAATAAAAATTAATAAACATACCAATTCATAGGGGATAATCCCATTGCATTCAAAGTACATAATAGTGAAACATTGGTACTATAACATCCCACCCCTCCTCATTGGCTTGAGAAGTGATGGTGTTCCATTGGACTTAGGTGACATTCACAAGACACTAAAGGATGAAAATAAATTCCAAGGTCTTAAGAACAAATTGTGGGGTGATTTTCCCTTTAAAGATAAAATAACCTATCAATAATAAACAATAAATATCCAATCCTCCAATATGATGCATGAGTATAAACAATATGACCCAACATAATGCCAATAAAATAAAAAAATCAGATAGAAAATAGAAATAAATACAACAATTGACAAGGAAAGAGAGACGACAAGACCCACCGACACCCATGCGGCATCCTAATAAGAAAATAATGAATTGTATCCAAGATCCAACACTACCTTCCTAGCCCACAATATCAAGGTGAATTACTAGGAAAGTAAGATACCTTTCCCTTTCATATTTCCCAGTAGATAACATCTAAAAACACACTAATGTTACCAATTAGGGGGTGAGTAAAAAATCATTAGGAATTTTCAAAAGACATCCCAACTCCAGTATCTAGGATAAGAATTGGTTAGCATAATTTATATAAAACAATGTAGAAGTATCTAAAATAGTTTATACCCACAACCATAAAAATTTTACATGGAAAATAATTAAACAAATCTTTGAAATTTTTTCTCATTATTCGGCATACCCATTCCCATGTTTCCAAACACACACACACATGCATTCTAAGTAAAAATTCCATACTGATGAGTGATCTCTTGTTAATACACTAAGTCATCACAAGGTGACCAATATCACAGTTCCTTAATGGCACATTCCCCTTCCTTAGGGTCACATCCACAAATGAACTCACTCCAACCATGCATGCCAAATCCTATTTCACATTAAAAAAATTCTTTCTTGAAAACATCTCATCAAATAACATGCTTACATAGAAACAATACCATAATTTTAAAACTATTATTCTAAAATTATAAATAATACGGGTTTTCTAAAAACCATACAATTTTCTAAAATTTTCAAAGTCATAATAAAAAAGGGTTTCCTGTAAGAATCACATAAGGTTTTTATAACAATTTTAAGAAAAAATACAATCAAAACTAAGCCTTTAAGCTCTAGAATGATGGATATGAGAAAGAATCCACATACTTATCAATATATATAGAGAAAATGAATAATGACACTTCAAACCTCTAAATCTAAGATCACAACACTTTTCTTTCACCAGATTCAACAAAATCTCCTCACAAATTGTGTTACAACTCATATATGTATCCATTATAGACTATATATATATATATTATTCCGATAGAGAGAGATAAAAGAGTTGATCTAAGAAGGATAAGGTAGGAAAAGAGAGAACAAGGGATTAACAATGATTCTAGATCCCCAACCCACTTTTATTCACTCAAAATTCACTTCTTGATCGAAGGGAAAAGTATCTCAATCCTGGATAGGGTAAGGAGTTTTAGATCATGGGATATTATAGAATTAATGAGTCTATCCTACCTTAATTCATATTTAAAACACAAATTTCTGTGTCCCAACTATATGTTTCATGGTTAGGTTGCATGTTTTGTCAAATTTTGTGCCAATCATGCACATGTTATTGGACAATCCAAATTGCTACATGGTTTGGGCCCCAAAATTTGGAAAACCACGTGGTACTACTTTCTTAAGCCTGCACCCCAGATGGTTGGATCACATGGTTAGACAAACTGTGTGCCAACCACTCTTTTCCCTTTTTTTCCATTGCACATTTTCCCCTGGGATCTCACATAGTTTGGTCAAACTGTGAACCTACCCAATGATCCCTAAAACTTTTTTCACTGTTACCTAGAGGTGGTGTATTGTTTCTATTAACTATTTAAAAACTACAAACCTCTATAAATACCTCAAAATCATGTGAAAACATTCCTTAACAACTCAAAACTCAACCCAAGCATTATATATACTCAAAACACATAAATTATGGTCAAATATCTGAAATTGAGGATTTCGCATACCAAATATGAAATAAAAATATCTAATTAAGGGTAGTAAACATACCAACTCATGGAGGCCTATCCCATGACACACAAAGTACATAATAGTGTAATATTAGTACCAATATGTGTATTATCCTAAATCATATTGGTGGATTCATTCTATGAGATATGTGTGCTACTAAATACTACACTAGGAACACATGTCCCAACACTATGTAACAATCATGAAATCATGGTTAATCGACCTCCTGTTTACTTGTGATCATAACATTATGCAATGCAATAACCTGATATGATGTAGTGGGGATGTGCTGTAAGCAACCAAATTATTGCATGACTCAATCTGGATGATTTTAGTCAATGATGTGGAAGTGGATGAGTGAACTACTACCCCATAGTCTCTAAATATATCCATTTATTTTAGTGGAAGTGATTCTAATACAATTGAATTATATGATATCCACATAACATAAAGTTGTTGTACATAAAGGTATTCCTAAATTTAATAAACAAAATAACTTATCATTATAATATCTTATAAAATTAATAAGAAATAAACATTTATATAAATAAATTAATATTTAAATTATATTATGTGGATGTAGAGAGTCAAAGATCTACTAAAAACTATGCAAATTAATCCTTAGTGTATTTATATAATTCCGAGCTTGACTCCACTTGGTAAAAAAAATAATATAAAGTTAATTTATAAATGATAATAATAAATCAATAAAACAATTCAAAAAAATGATGTAAACATGATAGTGTTCCTAAGTAAAATCATTCAAATGGTGATGATAAAGTTCTACGATAACCCTATGAGTGATGTGTGAAAAAGTACTGTGTTTTGGAGGGTGGGGGAGGATGCGCTGGTGCCTTCCACCTCCCTCATTTCTCTATACCTCATCCTTTCCTTTCCCTCTCCTCTTATCTCTCTTTGAGTTAGGATCTTTCTCTCTAGGTTTTGGTGCTACTCTTCTTGGTAGGTTTTTAAAGGATGTTTCTATGGCCCTATCATGATTTTTTGTTATGAAAGACCACAACCATTCAAACCCACTCCAACCTTGAGTTCCTCCACTCCTCTATAGGTAAGATCTAGAGTGGGGGTTCAAATGTGGTTTTGAGATCTGTGGTTTCTCAGTCGATGATTTTTCCTAGATTAATCATGATAACTTGCTCTTGTTCAGATTTTGGGTTCAATTTCATCATTGTCCGGATCCCTCGACTTCTCAAATCCCTGCTTTGGTTTCAAACCCCTATGATCCTTTCCCACTTGGACCACAAGTGGTGGAAATATTGAGACATGTGGATGTGGGACTTAGTGGTCGATGGTGTTCTTTGCATGAATGATGTCAGTTTATCCTATGAAGATGACCCGGTTCTATTCCTCATCGACATTGGTGATTTTTTCATCAGTAAATACATTCAAGATGTTTTTATCTTTGAAGTTGTGTTCGGTGTTCCCTACTCATATCAGTGGTGAAGGTTTTTTGTTTATTTTGACCAGAATTTTTTCTATTCGTTTATTATTAGTGTTTTTTGGTTTTCTGTCTCTAGTTTTGGGTTTTTTATTTCTGTGTATGGTGGTGGAAATTGGTGTTGTTAACCGTGGTGCTACTTCATTGGTGTTTTTGTCTCTATGTGGCGATCTTTCTCTGCAATGGTGGTTTAATGCAGTGGTGGAATATGGATGATGTTATGGGCTTTGGTTTTTACAATGGTGATGCTCTCCATTGAATATTGTGGTGATTGGGATGACGGTGGTTACTGGGAGAATGATGATGGCGGGTCTCATGATGATGATGGCATGCGACATAACATGACTTTATCAGTTTTGGGTACACATTTCCCAAGGTATCCTTGGATAATGCGAATTTTTTGAATTTTTTACTTCATTTGGCTACTTGGATTATTCATCTCGTGCATTATGTTTTGGTTTACACTTAAACAAAAAGTTACTAACTTGAAAATACAAAAAAAAAAGATAATTATCGATGTGTGAAAACAATATCATGCCCATATATTTAGAAGAATGATACATCCTACAATTTTTTGCTTCTTTGATCAATATATTTTATAAAGTAATTAATATAGATATGTTAATACAACTGATCCCCAACTATATGTAGTTTTCCTCTCCAAATCCTCAAGTAGTAGTATGTAGATCATGTATACTTAGTTGGTAGAGTATCTGTTATAGAATATGGCTTTGAGTAGCCATGCAATATATACACATGTCTATCAAATAAGTTTTAACTCATTTTTACCATTAGGAATCATTGAGAAGTACACATCTAGTCATCCCATGCATAATAAGCCACCCTAAATGACATGCGGTCATCCAAAAGTATCAATGACCAGTAAATGATACATGAAATCACACCAACCCCCTCAAGTATCACCTAAAACAACCTGACCATAGATAGGAAGAACCATCATGTATGGTATATTCTCTAAATTTTCTTTCATCTCCCCCTAATAAAAACTTAAAATAATGTGTCTTTGGCCACCATAACTCCACCAGTGTAATAATCAAATGATGATCAATATACTTGAATTCACACATGGAGAATCTATAAATCCAACATGTTAAAGGTATGAAACAATGGTACCTATATGTGAATCAGGGTGTAAATGATGTGATCTATGTATATATAGATGCTCAATAGCTCTCCCTTCTGGAACATCACATGTGACATGAGACAACTGGGTAGATAATAGCACCTCCTCTATTTAAATGTACACATTTTTTAAAAAAAGTAAGAAATTTATTTATTAAAACCATGTAATTTTAATATCCTATTATAATGTGACTAAAAAATATAAGTTATTCACATGATAATATGGTTCAATAATAAATAAAAAATATAATAAATTTTCATTTATAACAAAATTAAATTCATTGATTAAAAATACATCAATAGTAACATCTAGAACACAACATTGATCTTATGGATTGTTTGATGATTTCCCTACCTCCTAGGAAACATGTGATGGTGTGACCTTCCTAAATACATAAACCACATATCCATAAAGTTGTCCAATCATAAGGCCAATCTATCTCATTTGGAATATGGGTTAACCTCATCCTCCCTTCTTCTATTATTATATTCATGTTCAAAAGAAGCATAGGTGCATCAAAGGACTACCTGGAGTTCTGATATTCCACTATGGACATTCATGGATAACTATAACTGTCATTAATAGTCTATATTTGATACAATATATTAATGAATTTATCCTAAGATAAGTGTATATAAGATCAGTCTATGATTAAATATTCCTAGGTTCCACGAACCAGCCTGTATACCCTGGTATGCTAATACCCAAGCCGACCCTAACATAGCTTTAAGGGTGTTCCCGATCCCCATGGGTTGATTATTATAATCTGACATCATAAAAGAAACATAAGGTAATAATTTTTCTGTAAAAAATATATAAGAAAAAATATACAAGTCCGTATTCTCAACACTTTAAAGGGAGAAAGTACCATAATTAAACATTTAAATCAATACCCAAACAATACATCATCCAAAGACACAACATATTCTAAGATAAAAACTCATACATATCCCATGTAATGGGTGGATCACATATCCACTGGTTACCTCCATCACTCTAGGTCCCAAGGATTAAGAACATAAATCACCTCAAAGTGGTACTTTCCATTTTCTTGGACCTAGAATAAGATAATCTACAGACACGCAAAGGTAAGGGTAGGGTGTGAGATAAATAACCCAGAAGGGTCTCATAAAGTGTTCCATAATAAATTCCATAACAATTAAACCAATTATTATTTCAATTTAAATAAATAAAAGGGATGGCATGAAATTTATATATTTTTAACAAAACATGCTTTTATAATCAAAATAATGGAAGATATATCAGAAAATGCTTAAATAGAAATTTTATATAAATGAGTTGGAATGAATAAAATAGTCCAATAATAAATTTCATGTAATTATCAAATCAAACATATTATAGCACCATGAAATATGATCTGCAGTATCTTAGTTTCTAGAAATAGTATCCTCACACTTCTTAATCAGTGATCTCAGCTCGATGTGTGCACACATCATGTAACTCATGCCATCAGGACTCAACTCCCCATCAGGGAATTTTTTTTGTGTTATGTTTATATCATTATTTTCATTGTAAAACCACTAATATGGGTTTATATCCTAGCATGATTTTCCTAATTACTTACTAACTACTCAAGATCAGTAATTCTTTAGTTAATCAATCAATCAATCATGGTAAAATCAATCATTTCAAATCAGTTCAAAATAAAATTTCCCAATTTTAGTTTTCAACATGCCTTTGTCATTTCAAAACCAAATCATAGGTTTTCAACAATTCATTTATTTTCAAATAATCTTTTAATTTAATCCATTTATCTCAAGGTTCAACATCAAATCATTTTACCAAGTCAATTTCCAAATCGATTCATCAATTTTTCTCAAATCCCTCCAACAATTTCAATTCCATTAAAACTGGGTGTTTTTCAAAAAAAATTATAACCTATTCAAAATCAAACATGCATCATCTCAAATATGATTTTAAATCATTTAAAAACTCATTTAAAATAAATCAAGAAATTTAACACTTCAATTTTAGAGAAAAATCATATGGAACCACCTACATTTAATTAGTGATGAAATTAGTGCCTATAATGAGAAACTCAATTGAAAAAATAAGGAGAAAGAGATCAACAAGTAAATCCCGTAGGATTTAAATATCAGATGTATATACTCAATTACAAGAGGGGTGAATTATATGTTTAAAAAAGTTTGTTTTTAAACTTAAGGAAACTTTCTTTAACAAAGTTAAACAAATAACATTCACAAAACCCTATACTATCTTTAACAAAGAGATCACAAGGGACCAAAGTCTGAAAAAAATATTTTATAAAGAAATAAGAACACAGGTATACTTAAGTAAGATTTTACCTTAAAGCGTATAGAATCTTATATAAGAGTTACAACAAATGAGAAAGTATAAGAAACACTTTCTTAATGTTAGAAATATCAGCGGGAATAAAAGTACATGTAAAGAATACAAATATTTTAACCCAAAGTATTGGGTATCCAAAACACCTTGGATAAAGGTCCATTTATTTATATGTTCAAGAAATTATTTCTTACCCACACCAGGGTAATCCATCAATCCATGAAATATTAGTGTCTGTCTTGCTATCCCCACAAGCCCTCAATCTGTAAGGTGATCAACACCTCTATTTTTCCTTCAACTTGGAAGACCTTGATTAAGTAGGCAATATGAACCACTATCTTCCTAGTCTTAGAAGCCCTTGATTATAATCAACAATAATCAGAATCACATTAATCAGAACAAAGCTTTTTGGAGATCTTAAGTACGTAGAACAAGCTGTTCATAACTTAATTTCTTCAAATCCTTCACATAAAGCGTACTTTTGGCAGAGCTCTCGCTTGTCTAAAAATAAAAAAGTTATGACTTCTTCCAAATGACCAGGTATTTATATGTGATATCTTTAATGGTCGAATTTTTCTCCAACAATCATGTTTTTCCTGAAATTTTAGAGGTACTTGAATAGGTAGCATTCATAACGGTCATACTGTAACTGAAATAATGACACCATTTAGATAACAAAAACTATCACAAGGAAATTAGATTTTCAATAATATGTAAGAATATTATTGTAATAAACATTACATCAAGGAAATAGAGAAAATTTAAAAAAGATATAAAATCAGATCCTTAAGTAAAAAAAACAGATGTAAAGAACTATGAGAATCAGATATGAAAGATATTGAGAATCAGAATCTAATAAAATTAATAATCAGATTTTAATAAACATGGTAAATCAGATTTTACATTTTTCACAATTTAGATTTGAGAAACATTAATTGTATTCATGATTCTATGATAATTTGAATATAATGAACATGATGAATCAGAATTGAGAAAGTGATTCATATAATTTTTTTTGGCGATTCGGTATCTATGAAATGTAGTGTTTTAAAAATTAAGCAACACATTGGATCCAATATTTTGAGTGATTTGGAATCCAAGAAATGTGGTGATTTAGAATATATGAGAATTTGATTCAGAATAAAAAATCTGAGTGAATTAGAGTCTAAGAAATAGTGTGATTCAGATTATAAGAAACAACAAATTTGATTAAAATATGTAAGTAAACAGGTCTTCATGTATTATCGAGTCTAGCCAGTCTTAATGAAAATTATGTTAAAATTTTCCCAGAAAGAAACAAAAAAGTAATATATGAGTGTAATTCTAACAAAAATATATTTTCTTAAATAATGAAATTATCATAAAGGAAAATATTTTTGTGATTTCAAAAAAATAATAGAGTGAAAAAGTTATAAGGAATATTTTAACTAAAAAATATCCCCCTTTTTGTTAAGAACAAAAACATTTATTTGAAAAAGAATATTTAAACCTAAAATATTAATAGTAGAACTTAATATAAATACTTATCCCCCCCGAGTTTATGACTTATAATGAATACGACTAACTCCCCCTTATGTTATGGAGTCCCCCTAAGGATCATATTCATGCCTTTGTAAAATTGTCATATTTTATTAAGGAAACAACTCCCCATTTTCTTAAGTATGCATTCTTTAAGTAAACTCCCCCTTACTTAGACATTATATTCCTTATATTTATATTATTTTTATAACATCTTCTACCTTCTCCCCCATTTTTATTTTCAAAGAGAAATGAAGGGAAGTATAATTTACCTTAAAAATTTATGAAACATACAATTGGAAATAATGGATAATAACATTTAATATTAAAAATAATTTTATACAACAAAAGATTAGATTAAAAGATGAATTAATCCTTCTTTGGTACAATTTTCCTAAATAAGGCTTTTAGATTATTTAACTCCTTATGGTCATCTTGGATGTTCTCTAGAAGAACTTATTTCTCCTAATTGTTCTTCTCAAGATTACCAATATTCTATTAATGGATTTGAATTTTCTCTTTTTGATAACTAAACATTTCTTCCTAAGAGTTGATTTTCTCCACCAACTCATATCTACTTTCCTTTAACCTTTTCATCTCAAGACCAAAGAATTTTAGTTTTCTGTTCAGGTCTTTATCTTCTTGCATCCATATTCCTTGTTCCTCTTTCAAATTATTAGAAAAACTACTTGAAATATTTTTCCTTAAGTCTTATAATTATTTGAAGGCTCCCTTAACAGTCTTGAACATGTCATTTAAAACTTTAAGATCACTGTTGACTTTTTTTGACAACTTAGTTATTTATTTCTAAGAATTTCTATGATAATTTTAATTGAGCACAAAAGATTTGAATTCCAATTCTAGATTTATTAACTTATACATTAAGAGGGTTAAAGATTATAACTTTTGATTCCCTGACTCTTGAATAATTTGGAATCTTGACTCGATGTTGGGGATGTAAGGAATAAAGTCAACCAACTTCTTCAAGGAATAAATGACAATGTATTCTCCTAAGGAGGGGGAAGATATTTTTTTTTCCGAACAATTATTCTTAGATATACCAACATCTTTTTTTCTTTCTTTCTCTTTATTAGAGTTTAAATTTTAAGACTTCTGAGTTTCTTACCTTTGATCAAGAATTTGAATAATTCTATCATCGTCGTCATCATCATCATAATCATCAACATATTTACTACCAACATCATCTTGGAAAAAATCATCTTCTTTA
Source organism: Viscum album (assembly GCA_963277665.1). Classification (NCBI taxonomy): domain Eukaryota; kingdom Viridiplantae; phylum Streptophyta; class Magnoliopsida; order Santalales; family Viscaceae; genus Viscum; species Viscum album. The sequence continues at coordinate 310,294,570 of OY728166.1, forward strand.
TCAACATCATAATCATTAGATGGAGTTTTATTCACTTCATTTTAAACAACATTTTTTCTTGATGAATAGATTTCTGAATTGATTCGAGTTTAGAAGATGAGGCTCTGACTTTGATTCTGAGTTTCTTCGATATGTCAAATCTTGTATTCACTTTTTTTTATTTGATTTCCTTTCACACTTCTTCTTATTCTTATTCTTCATGAGTTTGTTCTTGAATAGAAGGAGATGAACCTTGAAAAACTTATTTTCCCTTTTCTTAAGGGGTTACCTCTATTTATATTTGTTGAGAAGGTTGAGGATTTTTTGTTTATTAGAGAAATGATTCCAGAACATGAATATGTTCTGAATCTCTTTTTGTATCTTTCAATAGATCTTGAATTATTTCTTCTTCAGAAATATTCTTCTTAAGCTTCTTATCTTTAGCATACTTCTCAAGCTCTTCAGTAGCTTGAAATTTCAAAGCCTTAGCTTCAACTGGATCTAAACCAAACACTATTTCTTCTTCTTTCCTTTACTATTTGAATTTTCTCTATCTTGGTACAACTTCATCATAGTTAGTCTTTTGTTTCTTGGACTTTGGATGTTTGGATTCTTGAGCTGGTTCGGGTCCCTGAACTTTTTTTTTTCTTTGGTTCAGATTTTTAAATTTCTCAAATTTGGCCCATCTTTCCCACAAGATCAACAGATTCAATTGTCTTTTCACTGAAAGAATATTTCATTCACTTTAGTATGTTATCACTTAACAAAAGAATCTTAAACTTCTTGGGCTTCGAATTTTAAGGAATATTGTAGAAGTCTAAACATTTCACTATAAACGTTGACAAAATTATTAGAAACACAAGGATTTGTGAGTTAATAGACTCATACTATATTTTTCTGACTTTATGAAATATAAACTTTACCAAGTTAATCTTCCTTATATTAAATAGAAAATCCATTATGAATATGTTTGTGATTTTCAATGTATCCTTATCTCTATTACTCGATAAAAAAAATACTTATAACCATAAGGTTTCTATCCTATGGTTAGATAAAAGATTAGAAATCTTGTATGGCTTAACTCTATGAAAACCTAAGGATTCAATTTCATTGACTCTATCGAAATATCCTCCGAAATCCATCATCTTATGAGAAGGGTAAAAATATTCTCCAGGATAATGTATTTCATTAATGTTAGATGATTTCTTAAAATTTATTGAATAAGTATTCTCATAAGACTTTAATTGAACCTTTTCTTTACCACCTTCAATAAAGAATTCAAATATTAGATAAAATTCAATTACCAAGTCCACATATATCAGATCTTGCTCTCCCTTATCCTTCGTAATTCATACATTTTCCCATTCTTGGAACTTGATGATCTTCTTTACCAAGGAGTCATACTTATGGAATAAAATATGATCAAATAACCTATCTTTGAAGATTTACCAATCTTTAATCTATTTTTTCACATGAATTTATGTTTGATAAGATATCTTGAGAGACATTTAAAACATTAAGGAAGATGAAGGAAAGTGGAACAACAAATTTTAAGGGTAGCATAACTTCGATGAGAAATCTGTAGAGTTCTATATAGGAAACGGGGGGGGGGGGGGGGGGGTCCCCTTCTTTATATAGCTGCTGAGATGATGATTCAACTTCTAAGAAAGAAGAAACAGTTAACATTGATCTGATATGATCTGATGGTTGTGATAGAGATAGAGAATATTTATTGGTTCTGATCATTTTAGGTTTTAAGGAAATAAAAAGGATTTAAGGAAAAACAAATCCTTTGAGGTTTTTCCTAAAATAGATTTGAAATAACAAAAAATAGTAGTGTAATATAAAAAATAGTAAGAAATAAATTTACCTTTTAGAGTTGTTAGAATATTTTATAGTATTAGAAAAGATTCTTATTAGACATCTTAGATTCTAAAAAGTTTTTTTAGAATCTGAAAACTTATTATATTTTCTAATTTTTTAAGGTTCTGAAAAAAAATTAGTTGGTTCTGAAAAACTTATTTAAAGGAAAAAAAATATACTCCCCATATGAAAAGGAGTATATTAATGTTATGATATGGTTTTAAAAAAAGTGGATCTGAATGATTACATTATGGTTATCATTCCTAACTTTTATTTAATATATTCAAGTCTATCAGAGGGTAATGATTTTTTAAAAATATCAAAAATTTGTTCTTGCATTCCGATGAATTGTAAAATAATATATCCTTTAACAAATAAAACATTTGAAATTAAGGCTTTTCCAAGAAGAACTGTGTTACCTATACAAACAATATCTCCTTGAAAAATATCTCTAAAATATAATATTACACCTATCATATTAATAATATTTTCAAAGAAGTTTTTGTTACCAGTCTTATGCCGGGAACATTCACCATCCATGTACCATGTATTTTTGTTGGCACTTTCTTTGTTCTCATGAAAATAAAATAGTTAGGTTTTCAGAATCCAACCTTTCTTGGATCCAAAAAATGTTAGAAAATAAAATTTTAGGTATCCACATTTTCTTATAAAATTTGGATTTTTGAAAACCAAAGGATTGAGTTTGATTTAAAGAACATTTTTCTTCCAATTTAAACCACTTTGACACTTAGTGAAAAAGGGGCACTTTGAGGAACACAATAATTATGACTAAAAACCTATTTTGAGTGATAATAACCAAATATACAACTATTCCTAAGAGGATGAATTTGTGAATACATTTTATCAATGTTTTCTTGACCAGAAGTAAAGTTTGATAAAAGTTTCTTTAAGGAAAATATTTTATATTTTAGTCTAATGAATAAATTATTATCCTCATAGTCATTAGTCATAGAATTTAAGTTTATCTTTAAAATATTTTTCTTAGAAATAACATTTTCAAGATCATTAGAAAGTTTATCCTTCTCAGAATTAACTTCTTCAAGGTTTTTTTGAAATAGAAAAAATTTAAAAAGTTTTTTAATCAAGATCTTTATAAAGATATGATACTAATTTTGTTAAGATATTAATTCTAGATTTTTCCTTATCAATATTCTTTTTGATCTTAATATTTTTGTTTTCATGCAACTTAGAAAACATAGATACTTATTCTAAAGAAGGTAATAAATTATCTTCTAATGAGGAAGATTATTTATATAAAGATTCATAAGTTTCTTCATCAGGATAATTTGAACTTAAAGATATATTGGTTTAAGATTCAACATTGAGTACCTTATACATGAAACATTGGTTTTAAATAGGTGTTCTATTGATAAGACCAATATTATTCTGTCCAGAAGACTTATTTTTTGAAGATTCATTAGATGAGTCTCCACCACTTGTACTCCAAGAATAATTTTTATTTAATACTTTATTTCCCTTAGGCTTGTAATATATTTTCTAATTCCACTCATAATGTCTATCTTTCCTATTCTTTCTTTTCATCTTAGGACAATTAGGTCTGATATGTCCTTCTTTCTTACATTCATAACATGTAACTTTAGAATATTTCTTATCTTTTCTATCCTTTTTCTTATATCTATACTAAAAGTGTTTTTTTTCCAATAATCTTGTTCTTCCTTCAATAAAGATTGACTATCTCATTATATGACTATTCAGATTCACTTGAGTCGGACTAAATAACAACTTTATTAGGATTTGTTGACATAAAAAATTTCTTATGAGTCTTGTATTTCTTTTGAATTGAAGTAGTAGTAAAAGAAAAAATCCCATTTTTATTCTTCATATCATCAACATCTCTCATCAATATATTCTCATGTTTTAAGAGAGTTCCAAATAACTCATCAAGAGTAACATTTGTAACTTTCTTGGACTCATCAATAATAATTCTCTTTGATTCCCATTCATTAGGCATGATGTCAATAATTTTGTTAACAAGAATATCATCATCTAACCCTTTTTCTCCCATTCATTATAGAATATTTACAATAGTCATGAATATTTTTAAACTTTATCTATTGGTTCTCCACAAGGAAAAACAAAACCATTATAATCTACTCTAATAATGGATCTTCTAGTTTCAATAACTTTTAATGTACCAAAATGTGTAACTTTGAGTTTCTTCTAAATGTTGTTAGCTACTTCACAAGAAGATATTTGGATATATATATATTCTCGATCATAGAACAAAGCGAATTATTGCATACCTTATAGTTAAGATGATATTATTGCTTTTATTGTCTAGTAAAAGTTTCGACTTCCTTGTATGGAATCTTATAATCACCAATAAGCACAATAAAATTGTCAACACCAGTGTTGATAAAAAAAAGTTTTCATTATGTTTCTCCAGTATTTATAATCATTCCCATAAAACAATTTGTGGTCTTTTGGGGTTTAGATTATCTAGGTATCCCACATTTATTCCGACCATCTTTCAAAAAAAAAACTTTTCCACTCCACATGTTAGTGTAGTATGTATTTATAATCAAAGAGTTTATCAAAGAAATAAATCTAACTTGTAATAGAAAAACAAGTAAGATAAAATAGTGGGATCCTTTTTTAATAAAAATATATATATTATTATTTTAGATACCTCCTCTAATACCAATTGTAGGATCAAAATATGAGATGTAGATACTAAATTATAATAGGGGGTGTATTTTAAGTTTAAAACCTTTTGTTTTTAAACTTAAGTAAACTTTGTTTAATAAAGTTAAAAAATAACATTAAAAAAACATATACTCTCTTTAACAAAGAGAGAGGAATAGCCTAAAGTCCTAATACAAAGGTATTATAAAGAAATAAGAACACATGTCTACTTAAGTGAGATTATACCTTAAAGAATATAGAATATTATATCAAAGTTACAAAAAATGAGAAAGTATAAGAAACACTTTCTTAATGTTACAAATAGAAGTGGAAATAAAAGTATACGTAAAGAGTACACATATTCTAACCTAAAGAGTAGCATATCCAAAACCCCTTGGATAAAGGTCCCTTGATTTATATTTTCAATAAAGTATATATTACCTACACTAGGGTAAGCCCTTGATCTATGAAAGATCGATGTATATCTTGATATCACTGGAAGCCCTTGATCTATAAGGTGATCAACACCTATGTCTTCCATTAATTTGGAATCCCTCAATTAAGTAGGTAATCAAAACCTCTGCCTTCATATCCTCAGAATCCCTTGATTGTAATAAAAAAGAATCATAATCACACTAAGTAGAACAAATCTTGTTGAAGATCTTAAGTATGTTGAACAAACTGTCCACAACATAATTTTTTTAGAGCTTTCATACAAAAAATATTTTTGGAATAGATCCCACATGTCTCAAAATTCAAAAGTTAAGATCTCATCCAAATGACTAGTTATTTATAGGAGAGATATCCAATTGTCAAATTTTCCTCCGATAATCATATTTTTCATGAAATTTCAGAGGGACTTGGACAGGGGCATTTGTAATGGCCATATTATAACTGAAACAACGACACCATTTACATAAAAAAACTCTCAAAGGTAACTTTATCTTTGCAAAAATATGTAAGAATATGAATGTAAGAAACCTTAAATCAAAGAATTAGAGTAACTTTAAGAAATATATATAATTAGATCCTTAAGAAACAAATTATATAAAAAGAACTATGAGAATCAAATCTGAAAAATATTTAGAATCAGAATCTAATAAAATTGAGAATCAGATTCTAATAAACATGGTAAATAGTATTTTATATTTTTCACAATTTGGATTTCAGAACCTGAATCAGATTTGCGATTATGTGAGAATCAGAATCTAAGGAGCATGGAAATTCAGAATTGAGAAAGTGATTTAGATAAAAATTTGATTGCAATTTGGTATCTAAGAAATGCAGTGTTTTGAATTTTGAGAAACATAGTGGACCAAATATTTTTAGCAATTTAGAATCCAAGAAATGTTGTGATTTGGAATCTAAGAAACATTGATTCAGAATAATAAATTTGAGTGAATAAGAATCTAAGAAAGGGTGTGATTCAGATTCAAAGAAACAATGAATCTGATTAAAATATGTAAGGAAATAGGTGTTCATATATTACAAAGTCCAGTTAGTATTAATGAAAACTATGATAGACTTTGGATAGAAATAAACAAAAAAGTCATATATGAGTATAATTCTAATAAACATAAATTTTCTTAAATAAATAAATTATTTCTATGAAAAATATGTTTGTGACTTCAAAAAAATAATAGATTGAAAAATTTATAAGGAAAATTTTGAATCAAAAAATCCATTATGAAAAATCTTCAATGCCAAAATATGATCAATCATCAAGTTTGAGACCACAATGCTGCCAAAGATGGGTAGAGGAGAGAAGGGGAAAACTATATCATGAAAAATCATTGAAGATCAAATGACAAACCAAAATGTCTGGAAGGGAAGAAATTGACCAAAAATAACATGGGAATCCCAAAGGGTTTGAGGGAGATGTTTGTAGTTCAAAAAAAAATGGTAGGTGTGTAATGCACAAAAACCCACTGGGCATGAGGAATTCATGATCTGAATCCTAGATTTATGATGTGAATATACTAAGTTATGTATAATATGAAAAAGTTGTTGCCTTGGGTAAATATTTCTGATCAAGACCAATTCACATCATGAAAAAACTTATAGATTTTATATCATTCATGTCAGGAAACAATTTCATTGATTTTGCCGAGTGATAGATTCATATCATGAATATGTTCACAACATGAATCTGTCCCGTAGATAGTACACAACCAGTTTAAGCATAAAAGTAAAGAAAATCCCTCTAACTCATTAGAAACCCAAAGGGCACCCTCTAAAACTTTTGACACAATTATACCTAGACTCCATTAATTTATAAAAATATACATATCTGAACATTATATCAAAACAAGGGTCAAGAAACACCAGAAAGAAAGTAACTATATGTTGAAACCACCCCACCATAAATAAATTTTTCCCAATAAATCATATCAAGAAGATTCCATATCAAAGGGTTGAGGACACTTTTCCATCACCAGTACATCATTCCCCCTAAGTCTCATGTGAATCAAAACCTTTCCCCCATAACACAAGAATAAAAGGTATTACTTCCCATGAAGAACCTTTTTCTTAGAATCAATACTACTGTATGGATGCTCAATCATAGATAAATGAGGTGCAATATTAAGTTATTTCCAACTCAGAAACATGATAAGATACTTTTGAAGCTGTAATACATGAAACACATTGTGGATCAAAGTCAACTATGGTGGAAGTGCCAAATGATAAGGCACTTTCCCCACCTAGTCAATAATATCAAAGGAAAGAAAAACCTTGGTGCAAGCATTCCATGTTTCCCAAGACACCAGCGACCCAATCATGGTGAAAATCTTAAAAAGCACTACTACAGATTTGGGTTTCCTTCGTGCTAGTTTTTATCAATGATAAAAAATCCCTGATAAAATTACAGCTTTATCAGTATTTTTTTTGTAGCACTGCTAAAGGGTACCCTTTATCAGCATCTCTGTAACACTGATAATGGTTATCTTTATCAATTCTTTTTAAATCGCTGATAAAAATAAAGTGATTATGCATGTGTGTCTCACATTGAACTTGCGTACGTTCGACCGCTTCTTTTTATATAACTTCACGACATCAATATAACAAAATCCTATTATCCGAATGAGCTCCCGCATACACTCAACATACACCTAAATGGCTCATGGATACACACAAGGGCCCCCACGGGCCTCAACCCACTCCCTGCTCCTTGTGGACCACTCACTCAGCTAGCCTTCCATATTGGGATTTCTAAATGCTTGGCCCTTCAAGTTGAGGGTTAGCTGAGTTAATCAATTTTTTTATAATTAAAATATTTCTTCATATATAAAAATATATATCGATATATATATATATTTGAATATATATTAATATTAATATATATATATACACATATATATATATATATATATATATTAAATTTTTTTGTTTTTTTATTTTTTTAATATTTTTCATGATTTTTTAAATATTTATTTATATTTATTTATTTTTTATAATTAAATTCTTATTATATATATATAATTTTATATTAATACATTAAATATTAATATATTAAAATATATATTGATATATATATATATATTGATATATATTAAATATTGATATATATATTTATATATATACATATTAATATATATTGAAATATATTAATAAATAGTATATCAATTATTTAATTAAAAATTAATAAATTACAAAAATATTACATATACAATTAAATAATCAATACACTATTTATAATTAATAAAAATGAATATATTTATTAAATACTTAATATACTAATTAAATAATTAATATAATATTTATTACTGTATATATACATATATATAATAAATTTATTCATTTTTATTAATAAATATTTCATTAATAATTTTGTTAATAATTTTTTTAACATTATATGTTTTTAATACAGTTGTAATTTACATAATTAATATATATTCATTTTTATTTAAATATATATTCATTTGGGTTCACGGGATGGACCAGACCAACACTTAAATTTTTTATAATTAAATTTATTAAATTTAATATACATACATATATATATATAGTAATAAATAGTATATTAAATATTAATATATATATATGTGTGTGTTATTTTTTTTGAATTTTTAATTTTTTTTAATATTTTTTAAAATTTATTTATATTTGTTCATTTTTTTATAAATAAATTCTTATTTTGTATATTAAAATATATATTGATATATTTAAAAATATATTAAAATATATTAATTTATATACATTAATCAATGGTATATCAATTATTTAATAATATAAATATAAATATATATATATATATATATATAATTTATAAAATTTACTATATATATAGTTGTAAATACTACATTAAATACTTAATTAAAAATTAATAAATTATAAAAAATATTATATATATAATTAAATAATTAATACACTCTTTCTAATTAATAAAAATGAATAAATTAATTAAATACTTAATATACTAGTTAAATAATTAATATACTATACATGGTAGGTCCAGGGTTGGGGATACAATGAAAAGAAAGCTGCAGACATGGAGGTTCAAAACCAGGACCTCCCCAACTAACCCCCACGGTTTCACGGGCTAGATCAAGCCAACCCCCAAATTTTTTATAAATAAATTTATTAAGTTTAATATATATATATATATTATTAAATAGTATATTAATTATATTTATATAATTAAATATTTAATATAGTGTTTATAATTAATAAAAATGAATAAAATTATGAAAAAATAATAAATTTAATATATTTATAGTAATAAATAATATATTAATTATTTAAGTGTTTTATTAAGTATTTATTAAATTTATTCATTTTAATAAATTAAAAAGAGTTTATTAATTATTTAATTATATATATATATAATTAATTTTCACTCATTTTTAGCATGCATTCATTTAATACAATCTATTCATTGGTAATGTTAACTGTGTGCTTACTTTTTTTATAATTTATAGACTTTTGTTGGTGCCAAAATTTTGAAGAAAAGAAAGAAGAGAAAGAGGCCACACGACCTGCTTCACGAAGCCACTTCGCGGAGTTCCCCCAAGCAATGCAGCCGCTGCAAAGCAAAGAAGTCGGTAACCTACGCGAACTTCCCTGACGTTCGCGAGCCCGCCGCGAAGTAATGGAGGCGGTATCCTCCACAAACGCCCCTGACGTTCGGGACCCGCTATGAATAAACAGAGGTAGTATCCTCCGTGAACACCCCTGATGTTCGCGACCCACCGCCAAGCATCCCAATCCTTCTTCGCGCTGCGTATGATTTGCTTCGCGGTGCCTCTTGCCTATAAAGTTTGGGCTCCCCTTGAGCCCTCAAGATGGAGAATCTGACCTTTCGGCTTCTCAGCTCCCAAATCGTGAAGCACCCTTTTCTCTGCAAATCATGAGCTATGCGAGGTATTTTTTCTTTGTGAGGTGCCTCGACATTGGCTCATTTTGACCCCTTATTCCGGGAGGGATGCCTTTCGTGAAGCCTAAGGGCTTTCGCGAAGGAAGGGGATCCCCAAGGGGACTCGGGTCGTCATGGAGCATTTATGCTTTGCGAAACACCCTTCACGTATATGTGATCCACATGCCAAGGCAGGGTCACTGTACTTCGCGAAGCACATTGCTTCACGACACTTCACTTCTTGAGGCACCCATGCTCCACGAGGAAATGCTCTGCAAATGCCTTTCCACTTCATGAAACACCTCCCACTTCTAGCTTCGCTCCTTGATAAGGCTAAGGCACCCCACTTCACTAAGCACACCTCTTCACAAGTGCCCTTCACCACGCAGAGCAACCGAGCTCCACAAGGCCCCTGCCTATGGACTCCTCTGCTTGGAAATTTCTTTTCCCATGAGACCCTCCAAGTTTTCATGATGTGACTTCAAAGTCCCTTGGATTATACCACCTGTTGCGTTTCTTCGCCTAATGCTTCTTCTCATAGGCATGATAATGGATGTTTCTTCTTCACATAGCCACGCTAATGTGGAACCCTCGATGGTTCGCTCTGTGACCCCCCTTTTCCATGGCATTGTCGGTACCTTCCCTCCCACCAGGAGTAGAGGGTACCGGTTATATAAGTTCTTGGGGTGCGGAGTAAACCCACCTCGTCCGAGCTGCAGGACATTAAACTGCCAGGCACCCTCATCCTCAACACATGACATTAAACCGTGACATCGCCTCGTGCCTCTCACATGGGGTGCCCCCACCTTAGACATTCTCCACGCCCCTTGGTCTCCACAGGGGATGATATCCTTCTTCTGGGAGTGGATTTTGTTCGCGGGGAAGGGAAACCACCTTGGTATAAGCCCCTAGTTGCTCTTACAGGAGGAAAATCCCCCCCTGCTCTCTCCTTTTATCTTCGGTCCCCATGGCCAGCAGAGGACGTGATAAGGAACTGACACCTTCCTCTTTTCCTCGGTCCCAAGTCCCTCTCTCGCTGTGCTTTGTCACACACGGGCCTCCATCCTGGAGTAAGTCCCAACACCATGGGCTGCCCAATGGGTAAGACCCTCTTTGCTTCTCACGGACGCACCCTTCGCGATGTGATCGTCAAGTCCTTGCAATCTCTTGTTTCTCACACTGTGCATGACTCCCATGAGCATAGAGTAAGCACCGACCATGGCACACCTTGGGATGCCCAGTGCGTAAGCCCCAAATTCCCCAGTCCCGCATGACGTTAAACTATACACCCAAACTACGAGGACTTTGATCCATGTCAAGGCATGGTACTTTGGAAGCCCCCATGAGGTTCAAGCCCAACACCTATCGGACCAAGGTCCATCTTCACGTCGGTTCACCGACATCCAACCTGAACTACGGGGACTTTGATCCATGTCAAGGCATGGTACGTAGGAAGCCTCCACGAGGTTTAAGCCCGCCATTCGGTCATTCCGACCCCCCTTCACGTTTGTCCACCAACATCCTGGGCTGCCTAGAGCATATTCCCCACACCCCATTCCAAACTATGTGGACTTTGATCCATGTCAAGTCATGGTACGTAGGAAGCCTCCATGAGGTTCAAGCCCAACAACCTTTGGCCCTGACTGTCTCCGTTTCGGTGCGCCAAGCCCCCCATAAACACCTTGGGAAGCCTAGATTGTAATCCCCACACCACCTGAACTATGTGGAATTTGATCCATGTCAAGGAATGGTACGTAGGAAGCCTCCATGAGGTTCAATCCCAACACCTATCAGACCAACATCCATCTTCATGTCGGTTCACCAGCATCCAACCCGAACTACGACGACTTTGATCCATGTCAAGGCATGGTACGTAGGAAGCCTCCATGAGGTTCAAGCCCACCACCCACCTAGAACAAGGTCATTATTCACGTCAGTTATCCGACATGCCCCGGTCCCGCATTATGTTAAACTGTATCCAAATCCAGCGGTAATCCGTTGTGAACCCACCGTCCAGTTGTTCCGACACCCCTTCACATCGGTTCGACATCCCCTTTCCAACCCGAACTACATGGTATTTGATCCATGTCAAGGATGGTACATAGGAATCACCCCTGATGTTCAAGCCTGCCGTCCACCTGGACCAAGGTCCTTATTCACGTCAATTCTCCAATACACCATCCAAAACTATGGGGACTTTGATCCATGTTAAGTCATGGTACGTAGGAAGCCTCACTAAGGTTCAAGCCCCTCACCAGGTCGTTCCGACCTCCTTCATGTCGGTTCACCCCCATCCCGCATGACGTTAAACTGTATACTCTAACTACGTAGACTTTGATCCATGTCGAGGCATGGTACGTAGGAAGCCTCTTTGAGGATCAAGCCCAAAACCATCATCCATCCTGACTCTTACCCGGACCGCCACATCTCAGTGAGATCATGCCACCCCCATTCCTCTCCATAATACTCTGTAATCCATCCATGTGCTGGACCCAATATCGGTGTTCCCACAAGGGGGTTCTTCAATCTGATCCACTCTAGATAATTTTCTGATAATCCTGATCCATCTCCATTGGATGTTAAACTCGCGACATAATCTGTGTTAAACATGGGAAGCTGAGGAAAAACTCAGATACATGCCTATGGAATATGATTCCCTGCATTAAATGTGGGATGCCTCGGGTTTCCACACCCTCGAGAAGCCCTATAATAAGGGACAAAAGATAGACATTCCAATTCCCTAACATCCAGACACGCCAGTGATGCCTCAACGTGACTACTCCCCCAACTGAAGGTTTCTTCCCTAATCGGTCCCCTTGGAATGTCCTGACAGAAGCAGTGTAATTAACCGGAGTCCATGGAAACATAGCATCAGGAACAAGATTCATGAACCACGACTTAAATCTATGAGGGAGACCCGGACTAGGTGACAAATTCCGAGGATGAATCCATGGAAGGAAGAATCAACATCCTATCATCCCGTTTTGATCAAGGAGCAAACATCCCTAAACAAGGAGCGAATTCCACTCGCCATTGGAAAGAAGGAATACGGGGCAATAGAACAGCGCCGTCATCCCCCGAACGTGATGGACACACGTGCCCTGGAAAAAGCGTTGGAAACAGAAATGGTGAACCCAATGTGAATTTATTCTCCTCAAAATGGGGATTAGTAGCGTTCGAGACATCAGTAGAGTGACATGTCACCGGATCCAGATATCCTGCACCGGGCCCTACCAAGCAAATAGCGGTACTGGCGTGAAACTCACCTGAAGTTGGGTCAATCAAAACATTGGGCATCTCGGTCTGCGAAGTTGTTAGCATGGATCCCTCTTACCGACCATGGAAGATGGAATGGCGCTGGGGCACTGGGTGTCAATTTATTTTCCTGTCAGTACTAATGAGCTTATCTCCCTGCCTTCAGAATCCTAGTTTCTGCATCCATAACCCGATAATCTATTGCCCACTGACGTAGGGGAAGGGGCAATCTCAACACAACTACCCCGCGCGGTGCTTCCTCTTCAGTGACGACCTCGACTTCCGTGACTACTGGGCGCCCACACCCCCTCTCCCCATCAGAGATTATCCAGCGGAGAGTAATCAATGACCTTGTACATAAGTACGAGGAGGAAGGGGTCATCCCTATGAGGGGCATGGAATGCCTGTATTTAGAGGCATCTGTGCCTCGCCGTCAACGCCGCCCCTGAGGGCCGTGCAAGGACCCGCTTCTCCCCACTCCAAATTTCAATTGTTTTGGGGGCCTATCCCCAAAACTCCTTAAAGACTCCATATGCTACATCAATGAGGTAGGGGATGTTCAGGCCCGCCCGACCAGAGTTCCGTCCCAGGGGTTCCCAGCAAGGGCCCCCACCAGGCCGCGACAACACCGCCACCCGGTTCCCCGAGATAAAGAGCAGGTAGTCTACCTACCTTCACCACCGGTACCAGCCCGGCTGACCCAACACCAGTGTCAGGCACAGACCAAGAAGGATGTACATCAAGGGGCATCAACGTTAGTGGCTAATATGGCCCGATCCACCACCGAAACGCATCATCAACCCACTGCATACGCCGATCAGGGGTAGCTATGTGCCCGACCTGGATCGAGGCCCCAACCACCCCACGGGTAGACTGGGTCAACTCTCCTGGTTGTAGGAAAATGCAGTGGCCACTGCGGACTGACCCACAACAATGCCACCAACTACGGGGGACCTCTCTGTGCAACCACCATGGAGGACGCGGGCCTTTCCCGATCCCAGGCCCGGCTCAGAGGTATGCCTTGTACCACCTTCGACCCGAATGAGGGCCTTCCCCGTGGTAGCAACACCTCATATGGGTGCCTCTCCCATGCGCATTACACTAGATATGGAGCCATCCCTTCTGCCATGGACCGTCGGGGTGGGGTCATTGCACATCCAGTCACTCTCTTATGTGAGGACCCTCCTCACATCCTCTTAGCAGCCGATGAAGGTCCTCCTTGTCCTAGCAACCAGAGGGGTGGAGATCAAATTTACTTCACTGGTACCCAACACAGAGGTCCTACCCGTGTTCGGTCTGATTAGTACGAGGACCTACCTCACAATGACATCACCAAAGGAACTAGGCATGGAGGTCCTACCCGCGCTCCCGTCAATTTTAGTGGGGGTCCCAACCGTACTAGCATCCAACACGGAGGTCCTCCCCATGTCCCCTTTGACATCTGCCCCGGTGCTCCTCACACCCCGGCCCACTCAGGAGAAAGTACTCCCCACCCCAACACTAGTACATACAAAGGACATTCTCGTGTCGGGAATTGTCCCTTCCCCAAAGATCCACCCCGGGGTAGGAAGGTGGGTCGTCGCTGCCGCAAGAAGAAGACCAAAAAGCTTTAGACTAAGATCAAACCGGTATTTTTCTCAGATTCTGAAGGAGAGTATGAGTCAGCAGTGGAACCCTCCCCTTGGTCCTCTGTGTCAAGGACCAGGGTAGGAACGAGGCATATCAGCCTCATCCTTCTAGAGTGTGAAGTCCACTAGATTCTGGCCTCTCTCAGCCGGTACATCCAGGAGGATAAAATTTTGGGAGTCCCACAGGTTCCGACTGTCCAGTCACCACCATCATCACTAGAAGCGCCCTCTACCTCAACCAGAGATCACAAAGTGCTACTTTGGGGACCAATGACGGTTGAGAAACATCATGACCCATCGCCGACAACCACAAACCATGCACCAGAAGCTATGGATGTCAGCCCGTTGTATCGTGGCATTATGGTTAGGTCACCATACTCTTCGAAGGATGGCCTGGAATTTGGCGGCCAGTTGGCTCATTCGCCGAATTCTCTACCACCAAATCTACAGTCTCAGCGGTCCACCTCAGTACTGCTACAGGTTCCTCAATCTCTTCTAGTTGACGAGTGGGGAAATACAAGGCCAGACCCTCAATCCGAGCCTAGGATATTATGGAACATTGTTGTGGTGGATCACTTCCCAGAGAAGTTCTGGCCAGCGGCAGCATCGAACTTCTGTGCGTCGGAATCCCTCACCCCAGAGGAAGTAGAGTGTTTCTGTCAAACCCAATGGGCGACAAAATTCTGTCTTTGTTATCATTGGGTGGTGTACCCCAGGATCCAAGTGCACTTTGAGGAAATCAGTGAGCAATGTCGTCTGTTCAATTTGGCCGCACTCCCCGTGGCCCAGCGCCCTGAGTCACCGGGTCACTAGAGGACCCTCCAACAAAGATGAATTCAGAGTTTCAGGATACTCCCCAAAATCATCAGGGAGGCTACCCCCCATGTGCAAGTTCGTGGATGGGGGAAGGACGCTGCCCTCCTCTTCAGCCCTATTCTACAACAGCCCGACTCGATATGCGATATTGAAGACGTGCCCTCGGGAAGGGTTACAGTCAATATGGATGATGCCGTGGACAAGGAGGACGACCTTGAATTTCTTGATAGAGACTTACCCCCTAAGGATGTGCCCCCATTGTTGGACCCATCAGGGAGGATTAATCACCAGCAGAGGAACCTTCTAGGTCTCCCTACGCCCACCGAGTCGTTGGTACTCAGTCGGAATGCCAGTAAGGGTAAAGAGCATGTCAGAGCTGTCAAGCACTCTGACCCATCCGCCTCAGTGCAGAAGATGAAGGAAGTCCCCGAGAAGGCCACATTGCACCAGTAACTTGCTGAGTAGAAGAGGCTGGTTGATAAACTTCTGGCCGAACGCGCTATAGAGTGGCAACCTGACTGTGGTGATCCTTGGCCGAGGCAGCAGGGGCAGGAACAACTCCCCCCAGCGAGATGCCTCTAGGAAACCCTGACCATACTGCTACCGTGGACAGGGTAGAAGCTGGAACTCACAACAAGAGGGTGTGATACGTCTCACCATACCCTCCTGAATAGCGTGACAATCTAAGGAATACAGCCCGGGTTCCCCCAGTTTCCCCTTAGGCCGCTCTGCCCGTCGATCCACGAGCCATTGATCCCATTTATCATGTCGAAGAGCCCGACAATGCACTTGTGGTTATGGATCCCTATCAAGACAGGGACACCCGCCCGAACGATCCAATGCCGGCACTCATCGCCCGCCTCGAGGCATTGGAAACATGGAAGGTGGCAGTCCCACTAGATGGAAAGTTGTATCCAGCGTGGGTGGATGATATGCCCGCACCCTCGGGTTTTTGAAATCCCACTTTCTCACCCTTTAATGGGATGGGGGACCTGCCATAACCCCTGGCCCACTTTTCCTCAAGGTGTGGACCGATGTTAGGGACTCCAACACAGCAGGAAGCCGCCAAACTCCAATGTTTTGTGCAAACATTGGAAGGCCCTGTGTTTGTCTGGTACAGTTAGCTCCCCATTAAATCAGTGACCGGAAAGGAGGATCTTCTCCAGAAATTCCTATACCAGTTCAGCTCCACCACGCAAAAGACCAGTATCACAGACCTCTTCAGGTGCAAGAAAAGTCCCGATGAACGAGTCGCGGACTTAATTTCCCAGTGGAAGGGGCTCACATACTCCCTCGACATGCCATCGACTCAAGAGAAATTATTGATGATGTGCATAGGGAATGTCAAAATAGAACTAGTTCCTTCCCTGATCACTCATAACTACCCTGTAGGGTTCTGAGACTTCTCAGATAAGGCCCATTTCCTCGAGGAAGCTCTGCAACTATCTAGTCAGGCGCGTCCGCTACCCCCTGTGATCCCAGAAAGGAGGGATATCAGAGTCGAGCCCACCGCAGTGGCCCAAATAGAAGCCCCATGGCAGCTATAATTGCTACTAGTAGTACCGGCTCCGCAACCTCACAGAGTCCCTCCACCTCAGAGATAGCCTCTTGCCTAGCAGCGACCGCCTCAGAATCAATAGGTTCCCCCATGAAACGCACCACCACCGCCTAGGTGAGATAATCAGGCTCCAACTCCTCAGAAGGATCCTTCGGCCCCTCATCAGGGCCAGGCTCCCAGATCCCCCTTTCTAGAAAGATGACACCAGGATTACTCATTCAACAAGGATCAGGTCCCCAGTTACTTCTGTAGTGCCCTAGAGCAGGGGATTGTACGCTTACCCAAGTACAGAAGGCCGATAGAGGCGAATCTCACCGATCACCCCAACTACTGCCCCTATCATCAAATTCTAGGGAACACCCTCAAGTAGTGCTATGTGTTTAAAGACTGGATCCAAGAAAAGGTCAATAACAACATATTCAGGCTAGGCCCGACCCCGAGAAAAGTGGCAGGTGTCTTCGTGAGGTGAAAAAGTAGTAGCGATGACGAAGGTGAGTGGAAGCAGGTTCCCAACCGTGGATCCAAAAAGTACGACAACTGGATGGTTCGTAAAATAGTTTCCCATGCCCATGGTATTATTCTGGAATTCCTGAATCAGCCGGAGCTTTCAGAAGCTGTGACTAGCGCCTCTGCGTCATCATCTCAGCCGACCTCTTCTCAGAAGAGCAAGCATCGGTGGCACAAGAAGAAGTTGCACGCTCCACCAATGCCATCGTCATCCTGAAATTTTGGTGACTTCATGCCCCCTGAGATGGGGATCCCTCCTAGAGTCTGCCCAGTGGTGGATGATTCATTAAGTGATAGTCAAGGGTACGCTTCGGTTAACACCGTCGAGTTGGTAAACCCCCATATGACTCCCGACGAAGGGGAATGCCAGAAGAACCTCCCCAACGTCCCCAACCAATGCCAATGTCAGCAGAATCGTGACCATATGGGTTGTCAAGGCACGTCAGCTGCCACTTTCATCCAGGACGTGCATGCCATTGAGACTTTACAGCAGGCTCAACGCATATCTTAGCATGCACAACCTCCTCATCTGGTGTCTTCAGATCTACTTCCACCACCGTTTGTGTTAC
Organism: Viscum album; assembly: GCA_963277665.1. Classification (NCBI taxonomy): domain Eukaryota; kingdom Viridiplantae; phylum Streptophyta; class Magnoliopsida; order Santalales; family Viscaceae; genus Viscum; species Viscum album. The sequence continues at coordinate 310,312,765 of OY728166.1, forward strand.
TAGATCAGGTGGAGCTGCCTTGTTCGTACCATGACTAGTCTCGCCCTAATATGGGCCAATCTCAGTTGTACAGCTCTAATCTGGCATCTACTCTTTAGGCCTCGACTAGTGAGCAACGGGGTGTGCCCAGTATCAGTCAGCCGCCGGTCCAGCCAACAGGGCCCACCATGCCTCCAATCACAGAGTGGCCTTCTGTAAGAAGAAGCTCGTGCTTGGCGCAGAAGTATGATATCATCAAGCACCTTTCCGGCATCCCAGTGAGGCTTTCTATTCTTGAGGCTCTTCGCCTATCGCTAGACATACGCGAAGCACTCGCCGAGGCCCTAAGGATCCCCCTCCAGTTTGAGATGGAGGTAGCATCTGCAGAAGCCTTCCATGATGAGGCGATTGAGAATGCCGAATACTAGGCAATTATTTCGTTCTCTGGTGAAGATGAAGACCCTCCCATACAGGGGCACATTCGTCCACTGTACATCACTGGTTAGTTCAGTGTCATGGAAGTCTGTTGCTGTCTTGTTGACACAGGCTATGGGATTAACCTAATCCTGACTCGGACACTGCAGAAGCTAGGGTTATCTGAGGATGATTTAACTCCCTCGGAACTAAGAATCCAGGGATATGACAAGACCGAGCAGACCCCGGTCAGAAAGATCCCTTTGAAGACCCAGTTTGGTGGCCTAGTTTCCAGTACCGAATTCATGGTTTTCTCCCAGGACATCGCGTATAATGCATTGATGGGTAAGCCATGGCTCCACCTGCATACAGTGGTCCCTTCATCATATCACCAATGACTCAAATACTCCCTCAATGGTCGAGTAGGCATACTACAAGGTGATGCATCTCCTTTTGCCTCTTGTGAAGCTCATTATCTGGACACTAACTATTACAAGAGTAAGGATAAGAAGATTCTGTAAAGTGAGGTTGAACCCACCCCGGTCACAAGTGATACTTGGGCAGGTCTGGATGGCACCTACATCTTCCTGATTCATTGATTTGAGGCCACGGCCCCCCAACATGGGGCATTGTTTTGTTATTTTGGGTACAAGAGGAAGGCATATTACCAAGTCCAAGCAACGGAAAAAAATCACCTCATACTCCTACACAAACTAGGCTTAGGTGATCCCAGAACCTCTTACCCCTGTATGATATTGGGATGTCAGACTCATCGAAATGGAGGTACGTCATATGTGTCTATTACACCAGGCTGGAATTAACCAGCTCAAGCCGACACACCACTATTTCTTTGACATCATCAAGCGTGGCCCCTTGGGTTGAAGACCAGATGGGATTGGATCAACTTCCTTCATCGCTATGGTCTCAGTGGCCCATGAGTCTCCTGATGTGATGACCACTGCCGCTCAAGCCGGAACTAGCCTTCCATTTGAGTCGGGTGGCTCAGAAGTGACTCCCCGAGCATAAGATCCCTCCACAAGTGAAGAAGAGGATCTATAGGATGACCCCCTGCCTTTGAAGAAGGCGTTTCTACCAAGGTTGATGAATTGGTACTGGTGAACCTTGGTAGTGAGGCAGACCCAAGACCCACGTTGATCAGTGCCGCCATGTCCCTCGAGGAGCAGCAGTGGTACATGAACTTCCTTAGGTAGCACCATGATGTATTCACCTGGAGTTATGGTGAGATTCCAGGACTAGATCCCCAGGTAGCTGTCCATCGCCTTGGTCTCCCAAAAAACCATCTCGGGTTCAAGTAGCCTCCTAGAAAGATGCACCCTTCTCACAGTGCCATGGTTGAGGCCGAAGTTTACAAGATCATCAAAGACAACTTCATCAAGGAAGTCCAGTACCCCAAGTGGTTAACCAACATTGTGCCAGTCATGAAGAAGAATGGGAAGATCAGAGTCTGTATCGACTTCTGTGATCTCAACCTCCACTGTCTGAAAGATGATTTTCCCCTTTTGGTGAAATAATTGCTGATTAATGATACGGATAGGTTCCAAGCCCTCTCTTTCATGGATGGATACTCTGGATACAACCAGATCCGAATGGACCCCGGAGATGAGGAGTCCACCGTATTCAGGGCCCCCCAAGGTACTTTTTGTTACTAGGTTATGCCCTTCGGCCTAAAAAATGTAGGTGCCACCTATCAGCGGGCCATACACCACATATTCAAGCCAATCATGGGAACCATGGTGGAATGCTATGTGGAAGATCTGGTGGTAAAATATCACCAGCTCCAGGACTATCTCATGGACCTTGAGAAACTGTTCGGTTTCCTCCGTTCCCACCACCTGAAGATGAACCCGTTTAAGTGTGCCTTTGGGGTCACTTCTGGAAAGTTTCTCGGCTTCGTAGTCAGATATCGGGGCATCGAGATCGACCCAGAGAAGATCAAGGCCATCAGCCGGATGCCCCCCTGAGAAATATTCCAGAGCTTCGAGGATTTCAAGGCCACTTAGCCTACATATGACGATTCATCGCGAACATGGCCGGTAAGTGTAATCTCTTTTCTTGGTTCATGAAGAAGGGCACTGTCTATGAATGGGATAAAGAGTGCTAGAACACATTTGAGTAAGTCAAGTAGTATCTTCTCCAGCCTCCGGTCCTGATGACACCCATCTTCGGGAAGCTTCTGATTCTCTATGTCGCTGCCCTGGATTGGTCTCTCGATACCCTTCTCGCCCAGAAGAATAATGAGTGGATAGATAATATCCTCTACTATCTCAGCCGTATGCTCCTATATACGGAGACTAGATACTCCCCTATCAAGAAGAGCTGCCTTGCGCTCATATTTTCTATACAGAAGTTGCGACATTACCTACAGCACCACGAGGTATAGTTGGTCTCTCAGGTAGACCCATTGAAGTACATTCTGAATCACCCCATGTTAACTGGCTGACTAGTGTGGTGGGCGGTAATTCTCCAGTAATTTGACATCAGGTTCGTGCTTCAGAAGGCTATCAAGGGGCAGGCATTTGCAGACTTCCTAGCTTCCCATCCAACATCCACAGATCAATCCCTGGACCTATATTTTCCTGATGAGGCAATCCTCTTAGTTGACCAATTCATACCGTGTTGGCAAATGCACTTTGATGGTGCCTCCTGGAGTCCCACCAGTAGAGGGATTAATGATCCTAGGCTCAAAAGAGTGGGACTTGGTATCATCTTCATTACCCTGGTGCAAGCTATTATTCCGTACTCATTCCTGTTGTCGGAGGGTTTCACCAACAACGAAGCAGAGTATCAGGCTCTCATCACTGGCCTTGAGATGGCCCTTGAGATCGATGTGCCCCATTTGCATGTGAAAGGGGATTCTGAGCTAGTCATCAAGCAGGTCAATGGAGACTATGTTGTTAAGAAGCCAGAGATCATGCCATTGTTGGAGTGCACCCTCCATCTAATGGCACAGTTCCCTTCTCGACCAGAGGTTACCCAAGTCCCTCGGTCACAGAACAATTGAGCGGATGCTTTGGCTGGCTTAGCCGCATCACTTGCAAAACCTGAGCAGGATGATCTTATTATACATGTAGCACACATGAGATTCATTTCTCCCATAACCCCAGAGGATGACGATGGCCCTCGAGTAAGCCATCTTACCGCTGGACCCTCCACGTCAGGAGCCTCAAGTTCTTCAGATGTAGTGATTGAAATGACTCCCGACTGGAGAGAACCTTTGGTCAAGTATCACCAAAATGGTTGCCTCCCAGCTGATCGGGCTGAGCATGAGTGAATTCGATGCCATGCACTGCAGTTTAATCTCCAGAGTGGTCCTGACCTCGAGAAAATCCTCTACACGCGTGGTTTTGATGGTGTTCTCCTCCATTGAATTCAAGGAGTTGAGATTTCTCAGGTCATGCAAGAGGTTCACGCCGGTTCCTACGGTGCCCACCAGGCTGGACCAAAGTTGTCTCATCATATCTGGAGACTAGGGTACTTCGAGCCCTCTATATCCATGATTGTATTGAGTTTTCCAAGATATGTCATGCATTCCAAGTGCATGATAACTTCTTGCATCGTCCTCCAGAACCCCTCCACTCCACCATGTACTCTTGGACATTTGCGGTATGGGGACTTGATGTCGTGGGACCATATCCACCGATGACAGCTCACCAGTGCAGGTTTATCCTAATTGCTATGGATTTCTTTTCCAAATGGGCAGAATCATTCCCACTCAAGGAAGTCAAGGCTTGATCCATTGTCGATTTTGTGAGCTCCAACATCATCTACCGATTTGGAGTCCCTCACGCTGTCCTCACCAATAATGACACCAACTTCCGAGCAGCTGAGCTGAAGAAATTGTACACCAAGTACAACATTCACTCCAACCATACCTCCCGCTATCACGCGCAGACAAATAGACAGATCGAGGAGTTCAACAAAACCCTCTCTAACATTTTGCAGAAAATAGTTGGCCAGAACAAGAAGAGTTGGCTGAACAAGCTCCCCAACTCCCTCTGGGCTTATCATACAATGACTCACAACTCCACCCAGGTGACCCCATATTCCTTGGTTTATGGGGCCGAGCCCATCCTGTCTATCAAGATATAGCTTCCATCGTTATGCACTGTGGTCTATGACCAGCAGGCACCAGATAAGGTAGCTGAAATCCATCTATCTGAATTAGAATCACTCGATGAGAGTAGGCTCCGTGCCCTACACAATCTGGAAAGGCATCAGAAAAAGATATCTAGGGCCTTCAACAAGAAGGTTCGCCTCCACTCTTTCCTACATGGAGACATGGTGTTGGCCCTTAGAGTGCCAAAGATCCCCAGTAGGAAACTACCCAAGTTGGAGCCCAAATGGGAAGGACATTACATCATTCACAAGGTTTACTCCAATGGCACATATTCCTTGGTTACCATGGATGGTGAGTGCATAATACCTCCCACCAATGCCAAATTCCTTAATAAATACTTTGCCTGAGCCCTATGGTCCTACACAAACTTAAACCGAATGGTCCTGCATGGCCCTAAACTACACCACGGTCCTGCATGACCTTAAACTGTCCAGTCCTGCATGATGTTAAAATGAATCTTAAGAACTACGTATGGCTTGATTCCCATCCTTATGGAATACGTAGGAATTCTCAGAAGTTTTGTTTTGAGCCCAACCCCAAACTCTTCTTTTTCGACTATCCCCCCTGGGTATAGTTCTCTCGGAGTATCCTCACATGACATGGTGTAGGCTTCCTTAGCCCCACTCATAAAAGTATTATAAGGGTCACACCTTGTGCCTGCTCCTGTTCTTCTATCCTCCCACGTCTTCACCACAAGATGTTAAACTGCATGACCTTCAAGAACTATGTATGGCTTTATTCCCATCCTTATAGGATATGTAGGACCACCCAGACATTTCGTCTGTTGGCCCAACCTAAGCGCCATAATCTTCCCCTCGGGTTAAGATGTATCACTACGGGAAAAATGGGTATTTGCGACGGGGGTATTTTCCCGTCGCAAATAAGTAGCATTTTGCGACGGGATTGCTTTTCCCGTCGCAAAAGAACTGGCGCGCCTGCGCACCACATCGCGGGAAACTTATTTGCGATGGGCGGTTTTTGCCCGTCGCAAATAATCGGCGGCGGTAAAAGGTATTTGCGACGAGAATATACCCCCGTCGCAAATAGTATGTCGGCAGGTGGTTATTTGCGACAGAACCCGTCGCAAATAACTATTTAACCGTTGACCGTAATAAATGATGGCTAAGGTATTTGCGACGGGATACCCGTCGCAAATGGGCCCGTCGCAAATAATCTAACCTATAAATACCCCCATCCTTTTTTTTCATTTCATTCTCATTCTCCATCTTCTCCTTCTCTCAAAATTATATTTCTAGAGTTCATTGTTTCTCAAGTTTAATTTTTTTCTCCAGAGTTAATATTGAAGTTTTCAAGAACGATCAGAGATAAAGCTCAGATCAATTTTCAAGGTATTTATGTTCATTTTAATTTAATATTTATTTTAAATTTTTTATTAGTTTCAATTATTCTTAATTAGTTGTTATTTAATTATGTTTACATTGTTTTGTTACTTAATAAATTTAAATTATTAGTATTGTTCATAGTTAATGGTAATTAAGAATAATTAGTAATAATTTTCAATAATTAAGAATAAATATTAATAATTAATAATAAATACCAATAATTAGGAATAATAACATTATTAAATTATTAGTATATTTTATTATTAATATTAAAATAATATAAATTTTTATATTATATACAATTCTCCTTTCATCTGTGTGTTTTCTATCTCCACATGTATTATTTGTATGTGGAGACCGAAAACACACAGATTAAAGGAGAATTGTATATAATATAGAAAATTATATTATTTTAATATTAATAATAAAATATACTAATAATGTTATTATTCCTAATTATTGGTAATTATTCCTAATTATTGGTAATTATTCATATAATTACTAATAATTAGGAATAATTAGCAATAATTAGGAATAATTAACAATAATTAGGAATAATTAGTAATAATTGGTAATAATTACCAATAATTAGTAATAATTAACAATAATTCGTAATAATTACCAATAATTAGTAATAATTACCAATAATTAGTAATAATTACCAATAATTAGTAATACTTACCAATAATTAGTAATACTTACCAATAATTAATAATACTTACCAATAATTAGTAATAATTACCAATAATTAGTAATAATTACCAATAATTTGTAATAATTACCAATAATTAGTAATAATTAGTAATAATTGTCAATAATTATCAATAATTAGTAATAATTAGTAATAATTACGAATAATTACCAATAATTAGTAATAGTTAGTAATAATTACCAATAATTAGTAATAATTAATAATGATTAGTAATAATTAGTAATAATTAGGAATAATTAGTAATAATTACCAATAATTATCAATAATTGCCGATAATTACCAATAATTAGGAATAATTACCAATAATTAGGAATAATTACCAATAATTAGCAATAATTACCCATAATTAAGAATAATTATCAATAATTACCAATAATTAGTAATAATTATCAATAATTAGTAATAATTACCAATAATTAGTAATAATTACCAATAATTAGTAATAATTAACAATAATTAGTAATAATTTCCAATAATTAGGAATAATTACCAATAATTACCGATAATTAGTAATAATTAGTAATAATTAGGAATAATTACAGATAATTAGTAATAATTAGTAATAATTACCAATAATTAGTAATAATTAGTAATAATTAGTAATAATTACCAATAATTACCGATAATTAGAAATAATTACCGATAATTATGAATAATTACCGATAATTAACAATAATTAGTAATAATTAACAATAATTAGTAATAATTACCAATAATTACCGATAATTAGTAATAATTAGTAATAATTAGGAATAATTAGTAATAATTAGGAATAATTAGTAATAATTACCAATAATTACCCATAATTACCGATAATTACCAATAATTAGAAATAATTAACAATAATTAGGAATAATTACCAATAATTAGGAATAATTATCAATAATTACCAATAATTAGTAATAATTACCAATAATTAGCAATAATTAGGAATAATTAGTAATAATTACCAATAATTAGTAATAATTAGTAATAATTAGTAATAATTAGTAATAATAGTAATAATTACCAATAATTAGTAATAATTAATAATAATTAGTAATAATTACCAATAATTAGGAATAATTACAAATAATTACCAATAATTACCGGTAAATAGTAATAATTAGGAATAATTAGGAATAATTACCAATAATTAGTAATAATTACCAATAATTAGTAATAATTACCAATAATTAGCAATAATTACCAATAATTAGTAATAATTAGTAATAATTACCAATAATTACCAATAATTAGTAATAATTACCAATAATTAGTAATAATTCGTAATAATTACCAATAATTCGTAATAATTAGTAATAATTAGTATTAATTACCAATAATTAGTATTAATTACCAATAATTAGTAATAATTACCAATAATTACCAATAATTACCAATAATTAAAATAATTAGTAATAATTAGTAATAATTAGTAATAATTAGTAATAATTAGTAATAATTAGTAATAATTAGTAATAATTATGAATAATTAGTAATAATTTTCAATAATTAGTAATAATTACCAATAATTAGTATTAATTACCAATAATTAGTATTAATTAGCAATAATTAGTATTAATTAGTAATAATTAGTAATAATTACCAATAATTCATAATAATTAGTAATAATTAGTATTAATTACCAATGATTAGTATTAATTACCAATAATTACCAATAATTACCAATAATTACCAATAATTACCAATAATTACCAATAATTAGTAATAATTAGTAATAATTTGTAATAATTAGTAATAATTAGTAATAATAAGTAATAATTAGTAATAATTAGTAATAATTAGTAATAATTACCAATAATTAGTAATAATTAGTAATAATTGGTAATAATTACCAATAATTAGTAATAATTACCAATAATTAGAAATAATTACCAGTAAATAGTAATAATTAGTAATAATTAGTAATAATTACCAATAATTAGGAATAATTACCAATAATTAGGAATAATTACCAATAATTAGGAATAATTACCAATAATTAGTACTAATTAGTAATAATTACCAATAATTAGTAATAATTAGTAATAATTACCAATAATTAGTAATAATTACCAATAATTAGTAATAATTACCAATAATTAGTAATAATTACCAATAATATTAGTACTATGAAAATAATAAAAAATTTATATAATATTAAAATTATCAATATTTGTAACAGGTTTTGCTTTATTCTCAACATATTTAATTCTTAAAGGGTCAATTTTTAGGTCTATCTCAATAAAAAGTTTGCGTCAGTCGTGTATGATGTAAACTCTATAATTATGCTAGCTTGAGTGTTTTTTCTAACAAATTATTCAAAACCAGTAATGCTTTTATATTTTATAGAAAAATATGGAACAACGAGGTCGTCAATAATCATTATTAGGTGACCGCATATGGATAAATCAACGTAGAAATCCAAACGGTTCTGGTTTAAATCCATTATGTGTAGAGGGTGTGGAGACTTTTTTATCATTTGCAGCATCAAATCTAGAATTTGTTTCAGAAGGCAAAATAAAATGCCCTTGCAGAAAATGTGCATTGAGAACGTTTGACACGTTTGACAAAGTGGGGGAACATCTCTTGCGTTTTGGTTTTCAACGATTTTATGTTTTTTGGTATCAACACGGTGAACGCAGTTCCAGAGCAGGTGATACCAACTTGATTCCGGATCCATCCCGGTTTCAAGATTTAGTACATGATGTTGCAGGTTCATCTGTTCAACATACAGAAACTCCGGCTGATATAGCTTCAAATCCTGAGTTGGCACCGTCTGAATTTTATGAGTTGTTGAGATTTGCTGAGGATGCATTATATCCTGTCTGCAAGATGAGCAAATTAGAAGCAGTTGCAAAATTTATGGCTATCAAATCAGATAATGGAATGTCAAACACCTGTTTTGACCAGATATTTTCTTTGCTTAAAACACTGTCACCCGAAGGAAATGTTTTGCCTGCAAATTACTATGAGAGTAAGAGGCTGGTTCGAAATTTAAGACTTACTTGTCAGAAGATTCATGCATGTTCAAATGACTGCATTTTATATTCTGGGGAAAATGAGTCGTTGGATAGTTTTCCCACATGTGGGCAACTGAGATATAAAGAAGGACAACACAAGAAGTCTGGTTTGATTCCTGTAAAACATTTGAGATATTTTCCGCTTACATCCAGACTTCAGCGTTTATTCATGTCTAAGAATACAACGATAATGATGTCATGGAATAAAGCGAATATTTCAACCGATAAAAGTTTGAATCATCCAGCCGATGGTGATTCATGGAAACATTTTGATAGAGTGCATCCATCCTTTGCTTTAGAAGCTAGAAATGTTCGACTGGGCCTTTCCACTGATGGTTTCTGTCCGTTTGGATCTTATGGTAGTCAATATTCATGTTGGCCTATTTTTTTAACTCCGTATAATTTACCTCCATGGATGTTGATGAAGGAGCCATATATCTTTTTGACTTTACTAATTCCAGGACATCCAAAGAAAAATATTGATGTTTATTTGAAACCATTGATTGATGAATTAAATTTATTGTGGAGTATTGGTGTCAGTACATATGATGTTGCAACGAAACAGAATTTTATACTGAGAGAAGCATTGATGTGGAAAATTAGTGATTTCCCGGCTTATGGGATGTTATCTGGCTAGAGTAAACATTGTTAGAAATCATTTCCTTACTGTATGGGAGAGAACAAAGCATTTATGCTCATTCATGGAAAGAAACCTTGTTATTTTGACTGTCATCGCAGATTTCTTCCAGCTGATCATCCTTTTCGCAGAAACAGATCTCATTTAAGAAAAGGAACAGTTGAAAGGGATGGACCTCAAAAAATGCTATCAGGTTCGGAGTTAAAATCAGTTGTATTTTCATTACCTCCCATCACTTTTGGTCCCACAATAAACCAACAGAAAATTTCTGGTTTTGGGAAAGAACACAATTGGATTAAACGTAGCATATTTTGGGATTTTCCATATTGGTCTGATTTGTTGGTCCGACACATGTTAGATGTCATGCATATTGAGAAAAACTGTTTTGATAATTTGTTTCATACAGTTTTGGATACACCAGGAAAGAGAAAAGACAATGTAAATGCACGTTTAGATCTTGCCCAAATTTGCAGGCGTCCAGAATTGGAACTGTTTGAGAATGTCAGAATAGAAAGGTTACTGAAACCAAAAGCAGCATATACACTATCTAAAGAAAACAGTTTATTATTTTGTTAGTGGATTGCAGATTTGAGACTTCCAGATGGCTGTGCTTCCAATTTTGGTAGATGTGTAAAGAATGGTCATATTACTGGATTAAAAAGTCATGATTGTCATGTTATAATGGAAAGACTTCTACCCATTGGATTAAGAGGTCTGTTGAATTCTGTGATTTGGGATTCCATAACAGACATGTCTCATTTTTTTCAGGAAATTTGTGCGGCTACAGCAGATTATGATGCTCTAGGTAAACTTGAAAAAGATGTTGTTGTAATTATATGTAAATTGGAAAAAATATTTCCGCCGTCTTTCTTCGACTCAATGGAACATTTGATGTTACATTTTCCATATGAAGCCAAATGTGGAGGTCCAGTACAGTTTCGATGGATGTACCCATTTGAAAGATGCATGAAAAAATTGAAAAGAAAAGTACGTAACAAAGAATCTGTTGAAGGATCTATTGCAGAAGCTTATTTGCAAGAGGAAATATCTTTTTTCTGCTCCCATTATTTTGAATCTGAGTATCCTTCAAAACACAACCGAATGGGACAGAACGAGAGGAATATTAATGAAATCGACAATCAATTATCTTTTTTCAACCAGCCAGAGCTTGGTTTTGGTGGATTTTATGAACAATGGCTTTCGGATGATGAACATCATAGAGCTCATACGTATGTTCTGCTCAACTGTGAAGAGATGACATCAGTTGTACTATAAGTGTTTATATCACTTATTCTATCATTTATGTTACAGTAAATAACTTTTGTTTTTATAGGATGTATGATAATCATATCAAGAAACAAATTCCACAAATTACAGCAGCTGCTCTCGAACAACGTCGACTGAAAAATTTCTCTCAGTGGTTTTAAAAACTGGTAACATAAATTCTTTATCTTTTAGCAACTCATTCAATGTATAGTTTACTATATTGATAATTATTTCACAAATTTTCAGGTGTCTCGACATGCTGATAAAATTGACAAACGGCTGTGTGTATTAAGTAAACCACCTTCCAAACTTTTTAAAACTTATAATGCATATGTGGTGAATGGATTTCGATTTCACACACATGCATATGGGGAATTGAAAAAAACAATGAACAGTGGAGTTAGCTTGAGAGGATCTCATCATCGAGAAAATGATGTTGACTTTTATGGAATACTTGATGAAATCATTGAACTCTGTTATCTTGGACAACATTACATAACCATGTTCAAATGTCGGTGGTTGGATACAGAGAGAGGCGTGCATGTTCATACGACTCATGGAATCATCGATATTAAATGTAAAAGTGTTCTCGCAGTAAATGAACCATTCTTATTGGCTCAACAGGCACATCAAGTTTATTACACAAAGAACTGTTCTACATCAAGAGACTTGACTGATTGGTGGAGTGTAATAAAAATCAAAATTCGAGACAATCAGTTTAGTCAAAGTGAATGTACTTTCACTGATGTGCAAAGAATTGAAGTTTTTCAAGAGAGTACTCAAAATCAATCTTTTTTACAAAGAGACATGAGTATCGATGACGACACCCCACATTTAAGAGTCGGTGATGACGATGATGTTAATGATGTCACATATGAATTTGAAATGGTAAGAGACGAAGCAACTGTAACTCGAATGGATATCGATGATGTTGAGGAGGAATATGAAGATGACATTGACATATATGAAGATGATGATGAAGATGAACACTGATAGAATTCCATGGTATTTATATACAATCATAATATGTATATATGTATATATAATAGTAATTATCAATTATTTGCTAACAAGATTAACATTTTCTGTTTCAGATGGACGACGCCACATTTCGTGAGTTGGCGGATGCTAACCTGCCTTTCGATGCGGATGAGTTGCTGGCAGATGACCCTCAGCCTGCAGGCGCTCCAGGGAGTACGCGGAGGGGGCGCGGTCTTGCAAGATTGATGATTCCTGACCCCATCCCCGAGCGACGTCCACGTCTTGGGTTTGATCCACGCACACGGAGGTGTGATAACCTGTGTGATAACCTGTGGATTTGACTAAGATTTCATTAATCTATTCACATAATAAATGTTTATTATTTTTACAGTTTTCCGCATATAGCAGTCGGACAGGGCAACACTATTTTGCGCAACTATTTCTCTCAGCCGTGGACCACATGGGAGCAGATTCCCATTGATGTGAAGCAGGCTATGTTCGGCCATTGGTTGGTACGTACGTAAATAAATAATTTTTATTTTGAAAATTATTTCATTTCTAACTTGATATTTTGATTTATTTGTAGGGTTTATGGTATCCGATCGAGGATACCATGCGTGACGCCATCCACGAGGCATGGGAGGTGGCCATGCATGATCGCCTTTGTCAGTTTTTGCACAATTTAAGAAAAGATGCCATGAAGAAAGCAGAAGTGTCAGATTTTGACGAGTCATGTAGAGCACACCGACCAGAGTACATTTCATCCCATGTATGGGATGGATTATGTGCGCACTGGTTGAGTGGTGCCTTTCAGAGGAGATCATCGGTGGGGAGGTAGAATCGGGGGAGACAGGAGGTGATCATCGAGTTGGGAGTCGTTATTTCAGTACTCATAGACAACATCTGGTATGTACATTATTTATAAATATTTTATATAACTATAAATATTAACAGTTTATTTTTTATTCTTATAGGCTGTCGAGCACCCCGATATTACAGAGTATGACGTATATCAGAGGATGTATAGTGATCCTGCTACAGGGGAGCTCAGAGGTGATCGTCAGCATCACATCGTGGTTAGTATTATTTGTTTTCAAGTTTAAAAATTAACTACATATAATATATTCACAATTTTAATTTTAAATTGCAACTACAGGAGTCATATGAGGCCGCAGCGTCACAGGCCCGACCTGAGAGTCAGGACGAGTCATCAGATTAGACCACTGACCGTCAGTTTGATGAGGCGGCATGGATGCAGGCCACCCAGTATGCCTTCGAGAAGGGCTGGGTAGTTGGTATCAGCTCTCGACTGACTCCCGGAGATTATTATGGCAGTGCTGTGATGTCGGCGTCCAGCTCGAGAGGAGCTCGTGCATCTTCTTCTGCTACACAGTATGAGGATCAGTTGCGATCTCAGACTGCACTGATAGAGAGTCTCCGACAGGAGCAGGAGCAGATGTGTCAGCAGCATGAGGAGGAGCGTTGACGCCAGCAACAGCTGTACGAGGAGTAGACGAGTCGGTGGCAGCAGCAGCATCAGGAGCAGATGGAGTACATGCGCCGACTCACTCATGCTTTAGGGATGGAGTTTCCTCCACCACCATCTACAGATCCCCCTCCCCCCCTCCTTCAGATTAGAGTTTGTTTTTATGTTATAAAATTTGTGAAATCAAAATATGATTTTTTTTCTATTCGTAGTTTCTGTCTCATTATAAAATATTAGTAATATTATATTTTGAAATAACAATATTAATATGAATAATAATATTATTTATATTTTATAATATTTAATTATATATATATATATTAAAATTTTATAATATTATAATTTAATTATATTTTTTTGTAATACTTGAATTATTTTAATATATGAATGTAAAATAATTCTATTATTTTTATATTAATTAAAATAACTTATTAATATTTTTTTTATTTATGAATTATAATTCTAATATTATTATATTAATTAAATCATTTATTAATATTCTATTATTTTTTATTTTTGAATTATAATTCTATTATTATTATATTAATTAAAATAATTTATTAATAATTTATTATTTTTATTTGTGAATTATAATTCTATTATTATATTAATTAAAATTATTTATTAATATTTTATTATTTTTTATTTTTGAATTATAATTGGATTATTATTATATTAATGAAAATAATTTATTAATAATTTATTATTTTTATTTTTTTTATAGTATTTGCGACGAGATACTATGCCCGTCGCAAATAGTATTATTATTATATGCATTAAAATAATTTATTAATAGTTTTTTATTTTTTTTTAAAAATAGTTTTTGCGACGGGAACCGTCGCAAACACTATTTTAAAACTTTTTTACCAATATACGAGTACTATTTGCGACGGGGAGAATACCCGTCGCAAAAAGGGCTTTAGCGACGGGCCCGTCGCAAATAAGTGTTGTTGCGACACCGTTTTCAGCAACGAGCCATTTGCGATGGGCCCCCGTCGCAAAAAGCCAGTTGAGACGGGATCCCATTGCAAATGACCCGTCGCAAATACCTGTTCTTCTAGTAGTGTATGGAGAGGGTGCACTTTTTCTCCAATTAGTGTCGAGCTAACCTCAATCCGGCCGTACATCCCGCTCCCTGGAGATGTTAGCCTCTTTGAGATATGGGTACATATATGATTCACCCGCTCATTAACTGGGATTCTGTCACCTTCCCTATCCGAAAGGGACCCTAAATGGTATGAATTCTAGGCCTAAGGGCTCTCTCTTACCACTTCGGGCCAACACCCTTGAGGATGGCGAGAAAAAAATTGATACAAATCCTGCGTTTTGAATATGGTCAGTTGTCGATGCTCATTTGTTTCTCCTGACGCTGTGTTTCGAATGTGGTCAACACCTATCCTATGACATTGGAACCACCCCAAGATGTCCCAAGCATCGAGCATAGTGGTTCATTCTGCCCCCTTGTATCTCCAAGGGACGAACTCTCTTCAGGCAAAGCCAGGTTTTAGTTCCCCAAAAGATAGGAAGAGCCGAGAGCGGCTCCTTATTTCCCACACCGAGCACTAATCACACGGTCTTAGGAGCTGTGATGAGGTAGTAACCATACAAGAGGGCATATGAACTTCCATCCAAGGTCTAGCCTCAGGCCCCTTGGCCTTATCGGTCCCCCGACCCTCGTCCTCACTGTAAGATGTTAAACTACAAGCTGGTCAGTCCTTCCTGACCAAGGCCTAGTCTCAGGCCCCTTGGCCTTCTTGGGCCCCTGGCCCTCGTCCTCACTGCAAGACGTTAAACTGCAAGCTGGTCAGGCCTTCCTGACCGAGGCCTAGCCTTAGGCCCCTTTATCCTTTTTGGGCCCCTAGCCCAAGTTCTCTCCCATGGGATTGTGCAGTGTGGTATGGGATTATGTCCTCATTCACGTCGGGTTATTCATCGTGCCTTACACCTCCCTTGTTTGGGGTATTCTAATCCCCCCTCATCCTCACTGCAAGATGTTAAACAACAAGCTGGTTAGGCCTTCCTGAATGAGGCCCCTTTGCCTTTTCGGGCCCCTGGCCCAGGTTCTCTCTTATGGGATTGTGCGGTGTGGTGGGGGATTATGTTCTCATTCATGTCGGGTTACTCGCCATGTCGTACACTTCCTCGTTAGGATATCCTCCCCCAAGTATCTTCGAGAACTACGTGTGGCTTGATTCCCATACTTATGGGATATGTAGGACCACCTGAATGTCTAGACTTCGGGTCCAGCCCCATCTCTCAGGAATATCCATTTCACCTTGGCCCCTTAGCCTACCCTCCCCTTCCTAGACACCTTCATCAACCCCTGTCAGCGGTTCACCAGTGTGATTAAGGGTACTCTGGTTTAGTACCTGGACTTCCGTACTCTGCTCGGACATTCTTCCAACCACTTTTTAGGATTTGTGTTTCTCTGCATTAGGGATTCCATCACCTTTCACACCCAAAGGGACCCCCCGAGTGGCATGGATGATAGGCCTAAAGGCTCTCCTACCATTACGGGCCAACACCCCCGAAGGTCGCAGACAACAAATTGATACAAATCCTACGTTGTGAATATGGTCAGCAGTCGATGCCCATTTGTTTGTCCCCATTTTAGGATAACGTGATATGAATACTTCATTTCCGCCACGGTCAACAGCTATCCTCCATCACCACACCAACCCCAGTAAACCAAAAATGTCGGTTACATGATTCACATTCTTCTCCACCTCATCATGTCCAAGTAGAACTTCAAAACTCTTGGTACTATTCCTTAGTGCACATTTGCGTGTTAGGAGGACCAGATCCGTGATAGGGGATTCGCACCAATTGCCCTTTGGTGTGCATTCCATGTGTTGCAATAACATCCTCCTCCATTGTTTCCCACACTGAGTCCAACTCACGTGGGCTTAGGGATCGGGTCGAGCTCTTCGCTGACTTGGAAGGTTTACACCCCTCCTTGGTTCGAGCTCTAAGACCATAAACTAAGATCTCCTCAGAACTACGTGCGACCTGCATTCCCATCCTCATGGGATATGTAGGAACACCCAGACCTCTTTTCTTTGGGTCCAACCTGAGTTTTGATAATTTTTCTTTTCTGTCCCGACTTCTGGACTTTGACAACAGGACCATGTGGCGTGGTATGGGATTATGTCCTCATTCACGTCGAGTTTTCAATAGCCGCACCACGCGCACCCCATTCTAAAAATTATCCCACCTGTTACCTATCTTGCACAATGTTAAAAGGCACCATCTAGAACTATGTATAGTGTGATTCCCATACTTATAGGATACGTAGGAAAACCCAGACATCTCATTTTTGGGTCCATCTCAGCTGGGAGCTAGTTTCTCCAGCCCCGTTTTTCTCTCACCCCTATATGGCCCCTTGGCCCAAGTTTCTCCTCTCAAAATTTCATACAGTGTGATGTGGGATTATTTCCTCATTCACATCGGTTCTGTTTCATTGCACCGTACACATTCCCCACCTAGCATCATCTCTGCTAAGTCTGCACTGCATGACATTAAAATGCATGCCTGGTCCCATTACATGACCGTAAACTATGATATTATCATCCTGGCTGCACGACGAAAAATGAGATTGCATTGTGATGACCTCATTGTAGAGGACATCATGTTGGGTATTGGTCATACACCATGCCATTTGTCAATGCCTACTATGACTTGATTCTTGTGGCGACGCCAGGGCCTGTTACCCTAGGCCCGTCGCTTCACAAAAAAAACCACTCACCATAAAGGAAAAACAAGATTTATCAAATACCGCACCTCTTGGCACGAGGGCCATGCTCGCACACCCCTCTTCCCATGGCACTGGTACCTTACCGTGATACTTCAAGAACTACATGCAGCTTGATCCCCATCTTCATGGGGTACATAGGAACGCCTGTGCACTTTTCCTTAGGCCCGACCTAACTCCCGTTTTGGTCCCTTGACCTAAAAACTCTCCAAGGAACACGTGGTGGTCGGAACCCCCAGTTCCCATTCACGTCGGGTTTATGTAATTACTCACCATGAGTCTCCTGTATTTCCTACCACTTATGGTCTGAGTTCTATGACCTTAATCTAATATCTCCCTATTTTAAGGGACTCTGCTCCATCCATATAATACATCTCGTTGTCGCATTTAGATGCATTTTGACAGAGATCCCTAAGGGTGGAATTTTCATGGATACATTCCTTTCATTCCATGTCCAAGATTTATGAGCTCGCTATTTGGATCCTCATCCTCTTCCATGTCCAAAAGGACCCTCAGACGACATGGATGCTAGGCTTAAGGGATCTCAATGAATGATGGGCCTAAGGGCTCTCCTATCATTTCGGGCCAACGTCCCTAAGGACCTCAGATGACATTTGCGACAAGTCCCATGTTTCGAACATGGTCAACAGTCGACCCTCATTTGTCTGTCCCCATTCAGGATAACGTGATATGGATGACGCATTTCTTCCATGGTCAATGGTCATCCTCCATCGTCATGCTGCCCTCATTGTGGTCCAGATTTCGAGCTTCCTGATTCACACATTTCCACTTCCTCATGTTCAAGTGGAATTCCGCCGTACTCAGCTATACCTCTTTGTGTGTCTAGGTGCTCTTAATGGATGAGTTATCATCATTGGTATGGTAGTTACCGAGTGTCCCTTCATCCTAACATGCCCCTTCCTACATCGGGAAAGTCCCACCATTACTTCTTGTTTCCCACATCGAGCACGACTCACATGGGCTTAGTAGTTTTGGTAGGATGTGTACCAATGCGACCAGGCTTCTCATCGCCCCACATGACATTAAATTGCACCCTCAGAAATACATATGGCTTGATTCCCGTCCCCATGGGGTACGTAGAAATTCCCAACCACTATGCTTTGGGCCCAGCCTAATTCTCACTCTTGGTCCCTCGACCTGAAGAGTTTCCTCCGGGGGTACGTGGTGTGATTTGGACTCCAAGTCCTCATTCAAGTCGGTTTCATAGCTACCGCACCACATGATTCCTATGCTCCCCCCTTTCACGTCCTATCATATGACGTTAAACTACAGGAGGCCATATGTCCTCAACGCATGATACTAAACTGTGGTTCTACCCTGAACAAGTTCAGAATGCCCCATGTTAGTCCTGGGATGCACCAGAGCCTCTTCCAGAGAGGATTTCACCTTTCAGTGTTGGTCTATGACTACACTATGCTTCCAAAACTACGTGAGGATTGATTCCCATCATCATGGGATACATAGGGACACCCTGGAATTTCACCTCAGGTCTAGCCCTAGGAATCGTAAGAACCTGTTCCTCCCCCCTTCCGGCCTCCTGAACAGACCCCTCGTAGGGAACTAGGAAACTGCAATTTTGCCCCGAACAAGTTCGGGATGCACCAAGATGACATTGGGAAGCGACGAATCCCTCGCCAGAGAGGTCCTGTCTGAAAAAAATAATTATCCATGATCAAATCGATGCGCCCATCCAGTGTGCTTCCGCCACGGTGTTGTAATTTCAAGAGTGTTGGATTCTGTTCGAACAAACCCTCACTCCACACACCACTCTTTGCGTGCCCCTTATTTGGACCCTCATCCTCTTTCATATCTGGAGGGACCCCCTAACAATATGGATGCTCGGACTATGGCCCGCCTATTGTCCTAGGCCAATGTTCCAAAAGACTAATGGATAGAATTTTGGGTCAGGCCCCATGTTTCGAACATAGTCAGCAGTTGGACCTCATCTGTTATCCCCATTTCAGGCTAATGCAATAAGGATACTGTGTTTCGAACATGGTCAACAGTTATCCTTCATTGTCATGCCACCCCCCATAGCGTTCCAGATTTTTGGGCATCGTGATTCACACCTTCCACTTACCTATGTTTGGACTAATCCTAACGCCCCTGGCGTTACCCCGCTTGTGCACCATAGCACATCGGAAGAACTGTTCGTCAATTGTTCTGAGGTCCTAATCCTCTGATCAGGCCTCTCCCATGTCTTCTCGGAAGATTTGGATTGGTTTCCTAAAACCCGGATACCCGAAGCTTGGTTGACGCATTATGTTCAGATGGAATAGCATGGTGGTAACCCCTTGTTTCTCACGTTGGGCTCAACCCGCGTGAGCTTAGGGATTGACCACTGGAAATTTCACAAATATAACAGACGCGTGTGAAGCCAACCTCGATAACAAAACTCATGCATGATATGACATCAAATAAATCAAAACATGAAAGTACGTTTGAGAGTTTGTGGTCCTTACAACACTCGGGGGTTTATCCCTCC
This sequence comes from Viscum album, assembly GCA_963277665.1. NCBI lineage: Eukaryota > Viridiplantae > Streptophyta > Magnoliopsida > Santalales > Viscaceae > Viscum > Viscum album. The sequence continues at coordinate 310,332,983 of OY728166.1, forward strand.
CATGGATGGGTTACCCTTATCAAAAGAGAGTTTCAGTTTCTCCACCCTTCGAATTGTGGCATCCAGGAGTTGTTTCCACCGAATCAGCTCCTGATCCTCCTTAGAAGCGATGGGGTATAGTTCATTAGCCTCAGTTTGGGCCCACTTTATGTTAGCCAGAATGATGACCATTTCTTCAGAAGCTTTCCTCATATTCTATTTTGCCTCTTCCAGCTGGGTCTTCAATCGCGAGACCAGCTCTGATTGTTCGTTAATAGAAGCTAAGTGCTCATCTACCTAGATCTGTAGCTGCTGGACTTCATTTTCAGCCTCCTGGAGTTTCTTGATGTTCACCGCCTTCCTTCGCTGCCAACCCACGCTGAGACCGCGATCATACTCCCAGATCTTCTCTGCCATAAGATCTCAGATGATCTGATGAGGGCACCGGGAATCCACTACCCCAACACATAGTTCACGCACCTGCGAGCGAAGTCCGTCCATCTCATCCTGCCATTATGACTGGGGGGTCTTTTCAATAAAGCGCATGATCATCTTCCATGATCGGCGGCAGAATATATCGATGTCCTCTTCATCAGAGGCTGTCTATTCCCAGTATGCACTGTTGGTAGGTTCATATGCGGGGTATGCCCTCAAAAAATCTTCAGTAGGATCTTCATCTGGCATTGTATCAGGTGCGACATCTGGCGTCAGATCAGGCGTGGCCGGACTTGGGTCGACTGGTCGATCCTCATCGTCGGACCACACCTCAATGACCTCGGGAACGCCCCTGATGGTGTCCCCACCAATGATAGGAAGCACTGCAGCTCGGGTGGGCTGGGTAAATATCTCCACGATTACTAACATGCCCCTGGGAGAGTCACCGCCAGAAATCCTGACCAACTTCACCGCAGCAGCCCATGCCAGTCGAAGAACTGTACGTGATAGAGAAGGGAATGCACGTTAGTTAGCATGATCAACGTGTGGAAGTAGCAATGAATTTAGTGGAGAGGACTTAAATAGATCAAACTCCTAGTGCCATTCCTAAGTCGATGTTTATGGGACCCCGAAGCGTGGCCCTCTATATATTGTCGAAAGGTCCGGAGATTCTAGAGGAGACACCTCTGTTTCCCTAGACCTTCCAGACACATAACTGGACACAACCATAGGTGCGGGTTCCGAGGTTCTTGCATCATCACCCACAGAGGGGCGAGAACAAGGTCTGTGCATGAGGTCCTCCTGCATGATTCAAATGTTGGTAAGGAGTCCATGAAGGCCTAAGAGAAGACTCTTAGGAAAGAAACTTGGAACATTACCTCGAGAGCCTTCATGAAATCATCGAGACCCGAGTCTTGATTGTCGACTTCGCCTTCCTCCAACAGGCTCCCTCCACTGGCCTCGTCCCCCCAAGAAGATTCATCTGATTCTTTCGGTAGGGGGAAACTATCTCTCAGCTTGGCAGACGACAGCTGTGGGGGAACCGTCTGATCCAACAGTACCCTCACCTGGTCTGTCATTGGACGCGAGGCAGCCCTGGAATGTACAAAGTCCTCCATCTCATCCAGATATTGCTCCATCTCCATCGGAGACACTGTAAAACTGGCCCGAATAGGGACTATACTCGGTAAATCCATCTCAAGACGATCCAGGTGTTTCCATATCTCAGGCGGGTTGAGGAATTTCCGGTTGACATCCCAGATGTCCCAGGCCTCCGGGAAAACAACATTCTCTAGCATGTCGATATGGCGAAACCGCTTCCCTGTGTCATGAGTGGATATCCTGCGGAATCCCCTCGGTGGCTGCCCCTCTAGATGGCTCTACTCTCCCAAGAACACTGGGTCCACAGCTGTTTTTGGACCCGCCGCCACTGCTTCACCCTCAGATAGTGCAGGTCGCGCTGCCACGGTAGCCCCGCCACCGTGAGAGGCACTTTCTGCCCTCTAACCCTGACCTCGGGATAGGGAAGGCCCACCATCACCAGCTCAAATGGTTGGCTGCTTCAGCATTTCCCTCGGATAAGCTGCCTCCTAGCTGATGGCATACTCCTTCACCAGTCCAAAGGTGGAAGTAGGAAGAGGAAATGCGTTCTGCATTTTCCCGTATTCCCATGTGAACATGAGCCACAATTGCCTCATCACACACAGGTGCTCCTCATGGCGCACCTCCCAGTAGACCTGCTCGGTCAGCTGCTGCAGGCACCAGAATTTCCTTGAAAACTAGTGTGGGGTGTACGGATCACAGAGAGGCTCGCGATCCACCCTTGAAACCAAGACTCCACCTTGGAAGGCCAGATGATAGTCCCGATGCTCTTCTGTCCCCCGAACATCATCGGTGAATACCCCCGGTGGCAATGGAAACAGGTGGAAATTAAACACGTCCACCTTCCACACCCGGTTTAGTACCAACAGTATGGTTAATTTGGCTGGAAAGCTCCTGGCAGTATTTAGAATGGATGGGTGGAAGTTTGACCCTGGAGGCGAGATGGGGTTCTGTTATTCATAAACCCCCCTGATGTGCGCCGTAATCCACCCATACAGAAGATGAAAGGGCCCGCATATCCTCTACGACCTCTTGCCCTCGCTAACATGCTGTAGGATATTGTACAATCTGGTGAGCATCAGAATCCCCAGATTGACCCGCCCTCCTATGGCCAGCATGGATGCCATGATGAATGAGCTGGGACGTGCCCCCATGTTGGTGTCCCTCACTGGTAGGATCCAAACACAGATAAGGGCCGTGATAAATGCCTCTAGTCAGACTATTGGATACTTTTCAGTACTGACACTGAAACCCCAGGTCTTCCATTGGCTGTCCTCCAAGAGCTTCCAATACGAATTCTCCTTGCCCCGTTGATCCCCCTTCAGAAAAGTTCAAGGCCTCAAGGGAAACTCTCGATCCTTCAGGAAGTTCAGGAATTTCTTAAACCACATCTTGAAGTAGACATCCCTCATCGTTTCTTTATCTTCCTCGGGGACCAGCCCCATTAGTTCCAGCGCCAGCCATGAAATATGTTCCGGATCCTCCCACACACTCATGAAGGTGATGAATTCATCATACATTTCCCCCAAGATCAGGACACCCGAAATCTGATGGACATCCCACATACTGATGCCAACCTCCCCATGGTTCAGGTGAAAAGTGTTGGTCCTAGATGACCATCGGCTCAACAGCTCTGGAATTAGCTATTTCGGTTGATAAATGTGGAATTGGGAGGCCCATTCCATATCATACAAGCCCACTCTCCTCAGCTCGGCTCCAAACTCGTCGCATGAGGCTCCTATCCAATAGGCCCATGCCGGATCCTTTGTAAAGTTGCCACCCTGGCAGAGGTCCAACTCATCAAACCACCCCTTCTTCGAATCACTCAAGGCCGCCTTTAGTATTGTGTGGTACATGGGAGGGGACATCTCCGTCTGCAATGGCTTCCCATCAACATTATTCAGGTGATTTTATAGGCAGTCGGTGGTGACGGGTGTGAAGTCCTCCTGCTCATGTCCATCAGTTACCCTGAACCATTGACACTGACACGTCGTGCTCCTGAACTAGAAAGCTGGTTCATCCCTACTCGCCTCGGGAATGAAGACGTCATCCCTCAGCCTTAATCCATAAAAGGGAATCTTCCAGCAGAGCGGATAGTTCTTCTGACTCTCCGACATCAGCTCTATCAATGAATTATGGTCCAAGTGGCTACAGACCAACTCTCCTAGGCCCATAAAATTTTCCATATCATCCCTCTAGACGACGTCTGTAAGAACCCCCAACACAGCTTCTTGATGGGCCATTGGGTTTGAAAAAATACTTGGACAAGTTTCAGGTCGGGTCGCAAAGCCTGTTCACAGAGGTCATTTGCGAAGAAAAATCACGAAGCCTGACCTCGGCCTGCAAGCGTATGTTTGCGTGGTGTGGTCACGGAGTCAGAGAATCGCGGTTCACCACGAAGCCTGATTCACGGAGAGAAGGAGCAGAGTACGCAAAGCTTAACTAATTTAGAGTGCACAAGGACAAAATCGCGGAGCAGGGAAAGGACGAAAGAGATGGACTAGCCCCCTATTTATTGGTGGCAAACTTCGGAGCTTCGTGGCGAGTGCAGTTCATGTGGAACTTCATGGTACGCCCAGCCCACACGACCCCTGTCCACCTCGCACACCCTCTTCATGGGTGAGCATCACGAACGCCTGATAATTTTAGTGATTTCCCTCAGACTTCGACCCTTGATTCCTCCGCGGCTCCAAGTCTGGGGGGGGGGCATTTGTTGGTGCCAAAATTTTGAAGAAAAGAAAGAAGAGAAAGAGGCCCCACGACCGGATTTGCGAAGCCACTTCGTGGAGTTCCCCCAATCAATGTGGCCGCCACGAACAAAGGAGGCGGTAACCTCCGTGAACGCCCCTGATGTTCGCGAGCCTACCGTGAAGCAACAAAAGCGGTATCCTCTGTGAACGCCTCTAACGTTCACGACCCGCTATGAAGCAACGAAGGTGGTATCCTCTGCGAACGTCCCTGACGTTTGCGACCCACCACGAAGCATCCCAATCCTTCTTCACGCCAAATATGATCTGCTTCACAGCGCCTCTTTCCTATAAATACTGAGCTCCCCCCGAGCCCTCGAGATGGAGAATCCGACCTTTCGGCTTCTCAGCTCCCAAATCGAGAAGCACCCTTTGCTCTACGAATCATGAGCTACGCGAGGTATTTTTGCTTCACGAGGTGCCTCGACATTGTCTCTTTTTGATCCCCTCTTCTGGGAGGGATGCCTTTCGAGAAGCCTAAGGGATTTCGTGAAGGAAGGGGTTCCCCAAGGGGACTCGGGTCGTCGGGGAGTGTTTATGAATCGTGGAACACCCTTCACGTACATTTGATCCACATGACAAGGTAGGGTCACTGTACTTCGCGAAGCACCTTGCTTCACGACACTTCGCTTCACGAGGCACCCGTGCTCTGCGAGGCAGTGCTCCGCGAATGCCTTTACACTTCGCGAAGCACCTCCCACTTGCACCTCCGCCCCATGCTAAGGCTAAGGCACCCCACTTCGCGAAGCACACCCCATCACAAGTTCCCTTCACCAGGAAGAGAAACCGAGCTCCACAAGGCCCCTGCCTATGGACTCCTCTGCTTGGAAATTCCTTTTCCAGTGCGACCCTCCCAATATGCACGATGTGACTTCAAAGTGCCCTAGATGATACCACCAGTTGCGTTGCTTTGCCTAATGATTCTTCTCATAGGCACGCTAATGGACATTTCTTCTTCACATAGACACGCTAACGTAGAACCCTCGATGGTTCGCTCTGTGACCTCCCTTTTCTACGGAATTTCCGGTACCTTCCCTCCCACTAGGAGCAGAGGGTACCAGTTATGTAAGTCCTAGGGGTGCGGAGTAAACCCACCTCGTCTAATCTATAGGACGTTAAACTGCCAAGCACCCTTGTCCTCAACACATGACATTAAACTGTGACATCGACTCGTGCCTCTCATGCGGGGTTCCCCCACCTTGGACATTATTCACGCCCCTTGGTCTCCAAAGGGGATGATATACTCTTTCTGGGAGTGGCGTTTGTCTGCGGGGAAGGGAAACCACCTTGGTATAAGCCCCTAGCTGCTCTTGGAGGAGGCAGAGCCCCCTGCTCCCTCCTTTCATCTTCGATCCCCAAGGCCAGTGGTGGACGTGATAAGGAACTGACCCCTTCCTCTTTTCCTTGGTCCAAATTCCCTCTCCCGCTGCGCTTTGTCACACACGAGCCTCCATCCTAGAGTAAGTCCCAACACCATGGGCCGCCCAACGCATAAGCCCCTATTCGCTTCCCACAGACGCACCCTTCGCTACATGATCATCAAGTCTCTACAATCTATTATTTCTCACACTGAGTATGAATCCCGTGAGCTTAGAGTTAGCACCAACCATGACACACCTTGGGCCACCTCAGAGCGTAATCCCCAAATGCCCCCATCCTGCATGACATTAAATTGTATACCCAAACTACGTGGACTTTGATCCATGTCAAGGCATGGTACGTAGGAAGCCTCCATTAGGTTCAAGCCCAACACCTATCAGACCAAGGTCCATCTTCACATCAGTTCACCAGCGTCCAACCCGAACTATGAGGACTTTGATCCATGTCAAGGCATGTTACGTAGGAAGCCTCCATGAGGTTCAAGCCCGCCATTCGGTCATTCCGACCCCCCTTCACGTGGGTCCACCAACATCCTGGGCAGCCTAGAGCGTAATCCCCACACCTCATTCCGAACTACGTGGACTTTGATCCATGTCAATGCATGGTATGTAGGAAGCCTACATGAGGTTCAAGCCCAACAACCTTTGGCCCTGACTGTCTCCGTGTCGGTGTGCCAAGCCCCCCATAAACACCTTGGGCAACCTAGAGTGTAAGCCCCACACCACCCGAACTATGTGGACTTTGATCCATGTCAAGACATGGTATGTAGGAAGCCTCCATGAGGTTCAAGCTCAAAACCTATCAAACCAAGGTCCATCTTCACGTCGGTTCACCGACATCCAACCCGAACTACGGAGATTATGATCCATGTCAAGGCATGGTACGTAGGAAGCCTCTATGAGGTTCAAGCCCACCACCCACCTGGACCAAGGTCCTTATTCACGTCAGTTCTATAACACACCCCCGTACCACATGACGTTAAACTGTATCCCAATCCAAAGGTAATCCGTTGTGAGGATACTGTCTAGTGGTTACGACACCCCTTCACGTCGGTTCGATAGCCCCTTTCCAACCTGAACTATGTGGTCTTTGATCCATGTCAAGGCATGGTACTTAGGAAGCCTCACTGAGGTTCAATCCTGCCATCCACCTGGAACAAGGTCCTTATTCCCATCGGTTCTTCGATATGCCATATAGAACTATAGGGACTTTGATCCATGTCAAGGCATGGTACGTAGGAAGCCTCCATGAGGTTCAATCCCACCACCCGGTCGTTCCAACCTCCTTCACATTGGTTCACCCCCGTCTCTCTTGATGTTAAACTGTATACTCAAAATATGCAGACTTTGATCCATGTCGAGGCATGGTACGTAGGAAGTCTCTTCGAGGATCATTCCCAAAACCATCATCCATCCTGACTCTTACCTGGACCGCCACATCTCGGTGAGATCATGACACCCCCATTCTTATCCACAATACTCAGGAAGCCGACCACGTGCTGGCCCCAATATCAGTGTTCCCTCAAGGGGGTTCTTCAATATTATCCACTCTAGCTAGTGTTCTGATCATCCCGATCCATCTCTGCTGGACGTTAAACTTGTGGCATACCCTGTGTTAAACAAGGGAAGCTGAGAAAAACCTCAGATACATACCAATGACATATGATTCCCCGTGTTCGATGTGGGATGCCTTTGGCTTCTATGCCCACGAGAAGCCCTATAATAAGGGACAAAATATAGACACGCCAATTCCCCAGTGTCCAGACACGCCAGTGATGCCTCAACGTGACTACTCCCCCAACTGAAGGTTGCTGCCCTGACTGGACCCCCTGGAATGTCCTGACAGAAGCAGTGTAATTAACTGGAATCCATGAAAACATGGCACTGGGAGGGAGATTCACGAACCAAGACTTAAATCTACGAGGGAGACCCAGACTAGGTGACGAATTCCGAGGAGGAATCTATGGAAGGAAGAACCGACATCCCATCATCTTGTTTCAATCAAAGAGAAAACATCCCTGAACAAGGAGCAGATGCTGCTCGCCTTTGGAAAGCGGGAATGTGGGGCAAAAGAACCGTGCCGTCGTCCCCCGAACGTGACGGATGCACACGCCCCTACAAAAGCGTCGGAAACAATTTTAAATATTTATTTATTCATTTTTTTGTAATTTATTCATTTTTATGTTTTTATACATAATTATTAATTAATATATTTAATACTTTTATAATTTATTCATTTTCAATTTTTCATTATTCAATATTTTTTTTCAAATTTTATCCATTTTCTAATATTTATTTATAATTTTTTGTTCATTAACACATAATGTTTTTAATATGGTTTTAATTTATATAATTAATATGTATTCATTTTCATTTTAATATATATAAATATTCATTTTTAATTTTTGAAATTAAATATATAATTAATAAAAATTATTCATTTTTTAACTTTATTCATTGTTATTATTATTCATTTCATTAATAGAAATTACATATTGCATAATGTCATTGTTCAATTTAACATATATCAAACTTGTATACATATTTATATACATTAATTTCACACACACAAATATTTTCTTAATTAATGAAATATTATATAGAAATATACACACCTAATATTTATATAATTTATTAAAATTTTAATATTTATTTTAGAATTTCATTAATATATTATGTTTTTAATCCATAAATTTTATTTATTTATTTTTAACATTTTTTTAGTTAGTATTATTTGTTCTTTTGTATTATTTTTGTTTTTTTGAATTTAATCATCTTATAATATTTATTTATACATATTTATTTATATTTTTTAAATATTTTCAATATATATTCATCTTAATTTCTATATATATATATATTTTTTATTTTTTTAATAATTTATATAATTAATAAAACTTAATCTTTTTTTAATATTTTTAATGTCTAATCATTTTTAATTATTCAAATTTCACTCATTTTTAACATTTATCCATTTAAGATTATATATTAATCAATAATTTTAAAACAATACTTATAAATAAATATCTATATATAAATATATTTATAAATTTATATTTACTATTTTTATAAAATTTAATATTTATAATTATAAACAAATAAATATGATTTAAAAAAAGTATTTATATAATTATAAATAACGAATTTAATAATTAAATAATTATATAATTATAATAAATATATTCAAATAGTGAATATATTTACTACATTTCTACTTATATTTATATATAATTATTAAATATGTATAACTATATAAATATATTTTTAATTATATACAAATATTTATAAATATATTTTCAAATATATTTATTTATAATTATAATTATAGATATATCTACAATTATATTAGTTAATACATATTTATAATTATTTTAATATATTTATAATAATATACATTTATATTTCTTTATTTATAGTTATATACATCTAATTTTTTTAGTCACCTTAATTATATTGAAATGAATTATAAAGGTCTTTATCATTGCTTTTTTAGCACTGATATAGATATCTTTTATCAGTGTTTGTTTAACACTGATAAATATATATCTTTATAAGTGCTTGTTATTTTAGTATTGATAAAAGCCCTTTTTATCAATGGTTTTTTGAAAGTGCTAATAAAACCCTTATCAATATTTTAGATAGAACCCTAACAGAATCAATTTCCCTCACATCGTTCTAGATCTCACATAACTTCATCTCTACCACTTCTCCCCTTGTACTTATCTCAGATGAATGAACTCTCTCAAATCTAAGGTATGTTATTATTTCTCTTCCTCTCTCATTTATCAGTGTCGTCAATCACCTATCTCATGCATATCAGGTCCAAACCACATTATATTTTTATCCTTCATTTGTAACTTTATTTTTACCACCTCCTCTCCATCGATGTATTTATCCTGGGCCAACCACACACCATTTCAAAGCATCCCTCAAGTGCCCATCCTTTCCCCATATTCCACTCCCTCATCCAATAGACACAACAAGTATTCCCCCTCTCCCTTCTTGACCGCCTCACTGCCATCTTTGTCTCAAATATTTGTTGAATGAATTGTTTTGTAAGCCAGACTAGTGGGATATTAGCTTCAAGATTTTACCATTTCACATTAGGTATTGGATTTAATTTTTTACCATTTAATATATAATTTCTACAAATTATTACTATACCATTTAGGGGGTTTTTATAAGGGGATTCCATATGATGATTATGATAAAAATGTTATAAGTAAATCAATTTATAGATGTGATATGAAGTACCTATCAATATCTCTTATTAATTATTTGGGATAAATGTGTGATAAATAGAAATATTATTGAATTAATTTCTCTTTTATGTAAACTTATATCTATTATTTTAGTTTCAGATACTCTTGAATTAAATTGAAATTTTCTAAGTATAAACCATTTATTATCACATAATGAAAGCTATAATTTTCATTTTAGTGAAGTGTTTATTAGTCGGTTTTTCCAAAACATTAATGAGAATTAGTGCAATTTTAATTAAAGGAATGAATTTATTTTTTTCTTTATTTGTGGATTTTTTTATTATTTGTATTATTTGGAGGTAGGTTTTATAAATTTATAAAATTATGGGTTTGGGTTATTTAGATTCAAAACTCAATATAGTTTTTGAAAATATTTTAAAAGGAAGAATTGATTTGGGGGGTTTTTGAAATTAAAAGATAGATTGGTAATTATTTTTCATTATTTTATGGTGATTTCCCTGAAATGGTTTTGTAGTTGATTTAGTGAATTTGTTTTGAAAATTAATTTGAATAATTAAGGATTTTATATAATTGATTTCTAAAGGGATTAATTGATTAAATGTGTACCTGGTCATTTTTTGAAAAAATAGACATTGAATTATTTTTTTAGTGTTAAGAATAAGAATATGTTGTTTTAAATGTAAACATATGGGTTTTTTTACTAAAATTAGATATTGGTTAGTTTTTGTTGGTTGAAATTCATAAAAATACCAAGGATTCAATAATTTTTTTATATGTTTTTGAATCATTTGATATAAATTGATCTCACCGTATGTGTATTAATATCCCTATATTGGGATTTGGTATATCTAGGGCTATGGAATTAAGAAACTATATAAGATAGAGTTTTTGGAAAAGTAAATTTGTATAACATCTTACATTATCTATTAAAACTTAAATCATAATTTCTTAGATTTTAATGATATGAAATCCATGCAAACTGATTTTTTTTGGAAATTTTATTAATGTAATTGTTTTTGGTATTTTTAAGGAAGTTTAATAGAGGTTTTGGATATTATAGGATTTTTGAAATATACCTAAGATTAATAACTGTAATATTTTTGAAATAGGGGTTTATAAATGGGTTATAATATAAATATATTTGTTGGTATCTATATAATAAATGGTCTATAATAACATATAGAAAAAGAGAGTAATATAGAATCCAACTTCACTTTATTCAGCAATAACAATTTCATCCATTCGTTTCATGAAATTCCAATCTCCTTGACCCTATATCAAAATCTGGTGATTACATGACCTTATATGTTCTGAGGAATGATATTTTTACACAAATTTATTAATCTAGGTCACAATTAAATGTAAATAAAGAAAAATAATTTCCAAGGGATTTCTACCATCAAATAATAGTTAAATTTTGTTTTTTAATAATTTTACTAGTAATGATTAGATTAATATGTGTCTACAAGAGATTTAGTTGAGTAATAAATCCATTTTATTAACATTATTAATCAGATATTTTCTAATTATACATGAAATAATGATTTGAAAACACATGATTTATGATGTAAAGTTTATCAGAACATGGTAAATGGGAATAAATGAGATAGGAAAAATTTATGCTTGATGTATCTACCTATCATTGGTAAAACTTCATTTTAAAGGAAAGAAGGATCAATGGTTGATTGATACTTGTCAGTGGTTAAATGTCCTATTTGATTTCAATTTCATTATACCTTTTCTGGATCTTTGAATTAATCATATGTGACATTTGGACACTGATAGGTGATGATCACATGAACTTTCCCACTCCTTTAACACTCCACCCACACTATAAATGAAACACCACCCAACCCACCACATACTAAGTAAAGAAATTAATTAATGTTAAATCCTATCTCTTTTTATAATTCCACCTAGAAAGCTTACAAAAGACATCCTATAATTACCATCTCTTGTCCCACAAAATAGAAAATTGAGAACCTGGTCTAATAGCCACATGTTTCCCCTAGGTTGTTTTTTTTCATGTCAACCTTATATAAAATGGTAACTTTTCTGGAATCATCACTGATAACATTAAAATATTGGGTTCCCTATATTATAATTATCTATAACTTTCTCTTTTGATTATGAATACCTTATTTATATATTTTTTATTTTAAAAATGAATATTTTATGAACCTAATAGGATTGATATGAATAAAAAATGGATGCACACTAATTATATGAAAAAGAATATAATTATAGAGTTAAAGAGTTCATGAAGTTTTCAAAAAATCCTGAATATGACCCTTCTCAAATCATTTTTCCATGTTTATGTTGTTGTTATTCATGGAAAATTAGTTCAGAAGAATTGGAAGAAAATTTGATTTTTCCAGAAATATATAAGAGCTTTAAATGTTGGACTAAACATGGGGAAAAACTAAATTTTCACACTGATTGGGATGATACTATAGTTTATAAATAATTTGATAAAATACCAATGTAAATGTTGATGGAAATTATATAGAAAAAATAATAATGGAAATTGAATATGACCATAGTGATTGTCCAAAGTTGTTTGAGAAGTTAAATAAATATGCTAAGAGACCATTGTATACTAGTAGTATTAAATACAAAACATTATCAATTATATTGAAGTTATGTAATTTGAAAGATGGAAGCGGATGGAGAAACACCAGCTACTTGGTCTCCTGAATGATATACTATGAGAAGAAAATGAACTTCCTTAAAATAATACATTCTTGTCCAAATTTTTTCTTATTGTTTCACAAGGACTATGAATCACTCATAAAACACTAAGTATGGTGAAAATTGATATAAGAAATATGAATCGAGTCCTTTGAAAATTGTATGGTACATTCTTATCATTCCATGGTTTAGATGACGATATGGATGTCAGGAAATCTCAAGACAATTGACATAACAAACATATATAAGAATTAAGGATGGGAAACTATATCATCGAACAGAATCTCCTCAGTGAAAGAAAATTGAATATGAGTATCCTGAATTTGGAAATGAGATGAAAAACTCCCATCTTGTGTTATCTACTGATGGAATAAATACTTTTGGTGTAAAAATTATTACTCATAGTACATGGCTAGTTATATTGGTAAATTATAGTTTTTTTCCATGATTATACATAAAACACAAATATAGTTTGGTTTCTATGCTTATATAATGAGATAAAAACCCATTAATGATATTGATGTCTATTTGGATCCATTGATCGATGATATGAAATTGATGTGGGATATGGGTGTTACAATGTATGATTCTTATAGATGTAAATAATTCACATTCAAGGATATGTAGGATGATAAATGAATCTATTTAATATAAAATTTCTTCAGGTTACAACATTAAAGGAATGTTTGGGTATCCCATTTATGAAGAATACACACACTCTGTTTGGTTGAAATATTCCTCAAAGACAATGTTTTTAGAAAATTAGAAATTTTTACCTTGGTGACATAAATACTCATCCTGGATGAATAGATTTTATGGGAATACCAAAAAATATACAACACTATCTACACTAATAAGTGATCAATTATTTGAAAAATTAAAATACATTGACACTGTTTTTGGTAAACCATTTTCAAAAAAATCATGCAAAATTATGTTGGAAAAAGAGTTCCATTTTTTTTGAATTACTTTATGAGAATTTTTTGTATGTCAGACATTTTCATGATGTCATTCATGTAGAATTTTTTTATTATTAATGGAATATTAATAAATGTTCATGGAAAACCAAAATATAGAATCAAGCCTAGGTTGGACATGATTAGCATGGGGATAAGGGAAGAGTTGGCTCTAATGAAGGGTAAAAGGTGGAATTTTGTCCTCCAAAAGCTCACACTCTATCTAGAAAAGAAAATTTTCAATTTCTTTATTTTTATTAATGGTGTAATATTTATAGAGGGGTATTCATAAAACATCAAGAATGTCATGTTAATGATTAATTTTAAGTTACATGGGATAAAATAACACGTATTCCATGTTTTGATGAAAGATTTGATTTCTGTCACTTCACATTTCATTTTTTCTAAAAATGTATGAAATACGTTTATAAAACTCTTATTTTTTTTGAAATACATATGCAGTAAAATTATAGACCTAGTGAAGTTTCCAATCATGAAAAATGAGGGTGCAGTCATATTATGTGAATTAGAGATTTTCTTCCCACTATCATTCTTTGATATAATGGTACACATAATGTTTCCCATGGTTATATAGGTTCAAATATGTGGTTATGTCCATTATAGATGATTGTACCCCATTGAATGGAACATGAATAGTTTTTAAGGGTATGTCAAGAATTTAAGTCATCCAAAAGGTTGTCTTATAAAATGATATATTATTGGAGAATATTTTGAATTCGATACCGATAACCTATTAGATGTTGATATCATTAGCTTCCCAAAATCACGTCACATCAGACACCTTATAAGAAAATGAATTTTTGGAAGATATGAGGTTAAAATTACAATTATTTATTTTATTTTATTATGGATAAACCCCCTTTTAAGGGCTTAATGGGAACCCATACATGACCCGTAAGCCCAAGGTACAAGGCCCGACTGACCTGCAATACATGACCCGAAAGCCCAGAGACATACCATGCCCAATACATGAACCGTAGGCCCAACCCACTTGAACTACCCCTCCCCAGATTCTTCATCATTGATCACATATCTCCCCACCTTGCACTAATGATCGTCTATAATTGCCCCATACAAAGCTGCACAGTGTCTGGTCCTGATGGCGGTTGCCATACCCTCTCATTCTTCCAATCCGATTAGCTCTGATTCTGGTGGCTGCTACTCTTGTTGCTCTGATCCTCTTCTGGGGCCTGTTCTGTGTGAACTAGGCTACTCCATGGTCTCTGTGGCCTAAAGGCCTTGTGTCCTAAAGGCCTTTGATGACCCAAATGCCCTTGAGACCTATAGGCCCAAACCGGTGGCCCAAAGGCCCAAATCAGGTGAATAGTTCCGGCTGCTACAATAATGAATAGTAACTACTACAGTAATTACTAAAATATATCTACAGTACCTAGAAATTAACCACCACCCAGTTTCGAACCTGAGTCTCTTTCATTCCAAGTAGGAGCCCTTAACACTCGAGTACGGGCTCGTTGGCGTTACAATTACAATCACAAATTGGGAGAAAGTTCACATTTACATTTTACAAAATAGTGAATATGTGGATGCATAAATTGAATCACTCAATGTAATTATTAGACATTTGAATCCATTTTTCTAATTAATACTTACCAAAAACACACAATCAATAGTTTATAGGATGGTTCCAAGATCATATTTATAAAGAGTTATCTGAAAATATAAATTCAATTGCTCAATGAATTTGATGGCTAGCCAGGGGACAAAATGAAAATATTATATCTTAAATTGGGTTTTTAATTAATGGTTATATGTTCTATAAAAAATAGCACGATGATTTAAGTATGATGAAAAATAGTGGAGTCATTCTTGTGGAAGAAAAAATACACATATATGGTTCGAAGGATAAAAATCCAATTTATAAAAATATTTCATATTTTGGCATCATCTAATAGATATAAAAATTGGATTATAAAAAATTTCAAGTGCTAATTTTACATTGTAACTATGTTGGAAATAGGAATGCAGTGAAATTTGATGAAATGGGCTTTACGATGGTGAATTTTAGTATATAAGGGAAAAATGAAGAGGTATTGATAATGGAATCAAAAGTAGTGTAGATATTTTAGGTCACATATACATAAAACAAGAATTGGTTAATTGTCCAACCGGTGGCTAAAAAAATTGTATTTTCAGATGAAAATTCAATTTAGGATGTCCCATTAATTGGGAGATCACAATTATTTCATAGTAGTCCCAATGTAGAAAATGTATTGTATGTTAGAGGGTACCACAAATAAGGGTTTTGGATTCTTGATAGAGGATCCAAATCCATTCAAATTTAAAATAAATAAAGATAGTTCAATGATAAAGTTAAAGTGTTTTTAATAAACTATGATTTTACTCATAATATTATGTGTTATTTACTGTATTAGCTTAATCTAAATTAAATTCTTGAGTACTCATTCAAACCATGAATTATGAACATTATGACAACCCTGATTTTTATTAAAACTTAAACATGATTTATTACATAAAATTTAACTTGATACAACAAACAAGATCGAGAGGTTTAGTGTCTTTGGGGATTAGGATCATTACATAAAAACTTTAAACATGAAATAAAATATCTTTATTGAAAACTTCCTTTACATGACCACTACATTCCCTCGTACTTAGCATTTCATGGGATAGCCTGAGGACATGCATAAGAAAAGGGTGATCTATAAAGCCTAGTAAGGGAATACACATGGAATAACATGAGGAGTAAAATACTTGTTAGAAATTAGGCATATAAATAGAGAACAAGAGAAAAATGAACATAAAGTCATGATAAATCATGATAATCATAACATGGAAATGTGGCAACCACACTTAACATGGAATTAGCATGAGCCAATGCTCATTGAACATGGAGCATGAGTAAATCCTCACTGCACATGAAGTACGAGTAAACCCTAGTTGAACTTGAATTATCATGATTCAACACTCATTGCACATGGCATATCATTATACTATACTTTACCCAATGCATTGGAGTGCTATAAGGGCGTACCCTTCTTAAACATTTCATTTCATGCATAAGTGTGCCACATGGATCATAAAACAGGGATTCATAAAACATAATCATTTATTACACGATAAAGGAATGTGGAATTAATATATGAAACTTTATAATAAATAAGTAAATGTTCACAAAAGTTAATACCCTTTATGGAGAAATGAGCATGGTATTCACTACACAATGACATTGGCTTAGAAAATCTGTGCAATTTCGGCAGCGTAACAGCGTGACATAAGAATTCATAAAAAAGGTTGATAAGATAGAAATGGGTTCCTAATCATATTTACATGTAATGGAAAGTAAGGAGATCATATAGATACATGTCCCAAAAATTTTAATGGAATTTATATTCATGATACAAAAGTATTGCTTGAATGTAAATGAGGAGAGAGAAGTTCCTTTCGGAATTTCGGCATAGTAACGGGTGTACATGGGAGGAATTTAACGAGAGAGAAAGGGGTCTCCCATCATTCAAACAATAAGAGGGTAGTATGGGGGAAGTGTGAAACCATACTCCAGAATTTATAATTGAAATTAAAAGGGCATAACAATATGAAGAAAATTGGACAAAAATGAGAAAGGAAGAAAAACCCTTACTTGGAAGTGTGCTTCCCAAGGATAGAGAGAGGCTTGTGAGAGGATTATTGAGATCTTGGGTCACCTTGATAGGATTCTAGAGAGATTAGGGAAGAGTTTGGACGAACTAAAAAGGCTTTGAGTGAGGAGGAAGTGGGAGCTTGGGTGGGTTTATATAGGAAAGGTGAGGGAATTCTTTATTATTTAGGTTTGGGACCCCTTACATTAAATTAATAAAAACCTCAAACCATCCCATGGTTCTTGGAAAAGGGAATAGGAAAACAATATTTTATAAGGCTAAAGTCTGAACGTTTTAAAATAATAGGGTTGCTTATGTAGAGGTGAGTCACACTCCCATGGAAATTAATTTAAAAAGACAAGGTGTTTAATAAGTGTTGAGGGGTCCATTAATGCTTTGGAAAGTAAGTAAAACAGACCCAAAATCACATTATTTTAATGATAAAACATATATTGGCCGAACATAAAGATTATAGTATTTAATTACATCACTATTGGGTCATTATGATGTCATAAAACACATTATATATTTAAACGGTATTTAATTTTTACCCAAAAATTTGACTGTCTCAGAAAATTATGAAAAATTCACTGTTGGATAATTTCGACATCCTAATTCCAGAAATAACATTTATTTTATCTAAATAATTTTCTAAATATGTTAATTTTCACTTTTAAAATAAAAACTGACATTTATAAAAAATTCACGGGTTTTGACAGAAATGGCTTTCAAACCTTAATAAAAATCATAATTGCATTCATAAAATTATAAGATAATTTATATTTAATAAAAATTAATTTAAAAATAATAATATTTTATTAAAATATTATTTAATTCAAAAATCCCTTAATTTTAAAAAAAAGAATTCTTAATTAAATAATAACTAAAAACACTATTTGTACTTTAAAAGCTATTTACAATGTATCGATAATGACAAGAAGGTATATTTATTATTATATAAAAAAATAATATACATGAACATATTACTAGATATTTTTTACCTAACCCCTTAAAATAGCCGCATAAGACCTAAGGGTAAGGCGTGCGATGGTGACAGACTCTTGGGGTGGCTTGGATAACTTCACTCGAGTGGTAATCTCTATCAACTTTAACTTTTCCCGTAGACAGTCTCATTTGATATTGACATGATGAAGCTCATCTTGGGATTGGTCAAGAGCTAAGTCCAAAGATGCCACCTCTTTTCCAAGCTCTGACAAATGGGCTTCGTATGGAGCAATTCTACTGGATGAGGCCATCACTTCCTTTGTCTGAGTAAAATTGGGTTCGTTAAAGCATTATATTTATACTAATCATGTGATCACTGTTCAATGACTATAAAAGTAACAATCACAAATCTTATCATAAAACCAAAGAAGTTGAGATTTTATAAAAACATTTTATATAAAGAGACATTTAATAAGATCAAGAGGGATTTCCATTAATGAAACTTTGGGTCATTACAATTTACCCCCCTTAAGAAATTTCGCCCTTGAAATTTTCCTTTTCCCACACTAAAACAAATTTGGGTAACCCAGCTTCATCATTTACTCTGATTCCCATGTCTCTTCTTCAAACTTGTGGTTTCTCCACAACACCTTGACGAGGGGCATTGTCTTATTTCGTAGAAATTTTTCTCTACGATCTAATATCTTCACTAGTTTCTCCTCATAAGAAAGATCATATTCTAATTGTACCACATTAGAAGAGAGTACATGTGAAGGGTCCGGTATGTACTTACTTAAGAGGGATACATGAAAGACATCATGTACTTTGGCCATGGTAGGTGGAAGTTCTAGTCGATAGGCCACAGCCCTGACACGATCTAGAATCTCGAAGGGGCCGATGTACCTTGGACTTAACTTCCCTTTCTTTCCAAAACTCATGACCTTCTTCCACGAAGATATGCGTAGAAAAACCATATCCCCAACTTTAAACTCAATGTATCGTCAACGGTTATTTACATAACTATTCTGTCGACTTTGGGCTTCCTTGATATGCTGCTGAATGGTGTTCACCTTCTCCACCATTTCTTCGACCATTTCTATTCCAAGCAGCTTATGTTCATCGACCTCATCCCAACATGCCGGTGTTCTGCACCGTTTCCCATACAGGGCTTCATATGGTGCCATTTGGATACTCGAGTGGAAACTATTGTTATAATAGAACTCAACCAGAGGGAGATGTTGATCCCATCCTCATTTAAAGTCCATTAAGAACACTCTCAACATGTCCTCAAGTGTTTGGATAGTCCCATCGGATTGGCCATCAGTTTGAGGATGATAGGCCGTACTGAAGTTCAGTTCAGTATTCAGAGCATGTTGAATACTCTTCCAAAACATAGAGGTGAATCTTGGATCACGGTCAGACATAATAGATTGTGGAACTCCATGCATCCTTACCACTTCCTTGATATATATCCGTGCCAGTTGATCCAAAGAGAAATCCTCATGAATAGAAATGAAGTGCACAGTCTTTGTAAGACGATCCACAACAACCCAGATTGCATTGTTTCCTTTGGATGTCCATGGAAGTCCGGTGACAAAGTCCATGGTGATGTTCTCCCATTTCCATTCTGGTATGGGCAATGGTTGCATCATCCCCTTAGACTTCTGCCTCTCTGCCTTCACTTTTTATCACACCAGGCACTTTGATGTATATTCATCAATCTCCTTCTTCATATTATCCCACCAAAAGTTTTCTCGGAGATCTTGATACATCTTTGTGCTCCCTGGATGAATAGAGAAATTTGAACTATGTGCATCCTCCAAAAGTTCCTTCTTCATCTCTGGACTTGATGGAACACATAGTCTTTTCCAAAACCACACAATACCTTCTTCATTAAAATTAAACTCTGAGGATTTCCCTTTTTTGATAGCTTCCACTTTTTCTTGAATCCACACATCATCCTTTTGAGCATCCTTTAACCTTTCCAAAAGAGATGGTTGAGCAATCATTTGTGAAAGGATTGATGATGTTCCCTTCTCTATGATTTCCATGTCCATCTTCATCAAGTATAAGAAGATTGGATCCTTCTCAATTCTCATCATTGATAGAATCGCTGGATCCTTTCTACTTAGGGCATCTGCCACCTTGTTCGCTTTCCCAGGGTGGTAATGGATTGAATAGTCATAATCCTTGATGAGCTCTATCCATCTTATCTGGTGCATATTAAGATCTTTCTGTGTGAATATATATTTAAGTCTCTTGTGGTCAGTATATATCTCACATTTCTCTCCATAGAGATAATGCCACCAGAATATCAAGGCAAAGATCACCGTCGCTAACTCTAGATCATGTGTTGGATAGTTTTTCTCATGGATTTTCAACTATATTGAGGCATAGGATATCACTTTATCATTCTTCATTAGCACACAACCTAATCCCTTCTTTAAAGCATCACTTAATACCAAAAAATATTCTCCACTTGTGGGTAAAGTGAGCACGAGTGCCGTGATAAGCATCCTTTTCAACTCCTTGAAGCTTTCTTCGCATTCATCACTCCAAGCAAACTTTACTCCCTTCTGAGTTATCTTGGTAAGAGGGTTGGAAAATCGTGAGAAATTCCGCACAAATCATCAATAATATCCAGCTAACCCCAAGAAGCTACGGATATCCATTACAGATGTTGGCCTCGGCCATCCCTTAATTGCATCTGTTTTGGAGGGATCCATAGATATCCTATTGCTTGTGATGATGTGGCCCAAGAATGAGACTTCCTTCAACCAGAACTCACACTTGCTGTAGTTTTCATAGAGCTTCTCCTTGTGCAAAGTCTCCAGTACAGTTCTTAAATGTTCCTCATGATCCTCCTTGGTTTTGGAGTATATTAGAATATCATCTATAAAGACTGCCAAATATTTGTCTAGGTAGTCTCTAAAGAATCTATTCATCAAGTCCATGAAAATTTCTGGAGAATTGGTGAGTCTGAAAGGCATTAATATGAATTCATATTGTCTGTATCTTGTACGAAAAACAGTCTTGGGGATATCTTCCTTCTTCACCCTTACTTGATAATATCCCGACCAAAATTCCACCTTGGAGAAGTATTGTGCTCCACGCAGCTGATCAAAAAAGTCATCAATCTGTGGTAGAGGATACTTGTTCTTTATCATTATTTTGTTAAGTTCACGATAATCGATGCAAAGCCGCATTGACCGATCCTTCTTCTTGATGAAGAGGACTGGTTCACCCTATGGTGAATCACTTGGGTGTATAAACCCTTTATCCAGATTCTCTTGTAGTTGTTTCTTCACCTCTTCAAGCTCAAAAAAATCCATTCTATATGGAGTCTTGGATATTGTAAATGCCCCGGGTATAAGTTCAATTGAGAATTCAACATCTCTTCTAGGAGGAAGGCCAGGCAGTTCCTCGGGAAACACTTCCGCAAATTCCCTCACAATATGCATTTCTTCAAGGATGGTTTATTCCTTGGACTCAATCATCTGATCCAGATACGCATGCTCATAGGGTAGTAATATCCATGCTTGAGATGATGGAACTAAAGGAGATTCATCTTCCTCCTTACACTTGTAAAGAATCGGGGGTCAATTCTCCATATGGAGTGTGATTTCCCTCTCCTGACAATTTATGTTGGCTCTATATAAGGAAAGCCAATCCATGCCAAGAATTGCATCAAATTCCACCATAGGGAGTATGAAGAGGTTCGCCAGGAAATTCAATCCACAGATTATAATAGGGGATGACTTATATTCATGGTATGCAATGATTTCCCCATTTTATGTACTCACTGACATCTTCACTTCCATGATTTGTGGTGGTGCTGGTATTGTTTTATTAAACTTTTGAGATATAAAAGAATGTGTAGAACCTGAATCAAAAAGTATATTCCCTATTATTGAGTGAATAACTAGTGTACCTATAACCAATTCATTGTCGGGGTTCACTTCGGCAGAAGTGATGGCAAAAGCTCTTCCTTGCTCCCTTGGAGGTTGTTGGTTGCCTCTGAAAACCCTTGGATTAGGTCACTGATTTGCAAAATGACCCGGTTCTTTTCATTTGTATCATTGAAAAATGCGTTGAGGTTTGAACGGAGCATTCCTCTCCTCTATTGCAGCTGCGGGTCTTTCTTTCCTACAGTTAACAGGTAGGTTCCCTTCTCTTCCACACCTGAAGCATTTCCTCATCCCCTTAAGGCAATTTCCAGGGTGCTTTTTTCCACACTTTTGGCAAGTGGGGTGCTGGATCTTCTTAGTACCATTGGATTTATCCATCAGACCACCAACATTGAAGTCCACCTTAAGCTTCTTATCCCCATGATACCCCTGTGATTCTCCAATCTCCATTTCGACCTTGAGGGCACATCAGAAAATTTCCTCATAGCTGTCGAAGTCATGGATCGCCAATGCTTTCTGCAGGCTAGGCTTCAGCCCACCAAAAAGCAGTCAAATTTGCATTATGGGGTAACGACAAAGTAGGATGCTTATCGCGCAAGACTTTTGAAGTTTTCTTCGTACGCTCCAACAGATTCTTCAACTTTTTTCTTGAGGGAAAGGAAGTCCCTTTCCATCTTAAGACGGAGGGTGCGCGGGAAATATTTATTGAAAAACATCTTCTGGAAATCCTTCCATTCCAATGCCTCGATCTCCTCATCAGGCTTCATATTTTTGATCAACATCCACCATTGATTAGATTCACCCTCTATACAATAAGACGCCAGGAGAACATTCTCCTGTTCAGAACATTGAAGGATGGAGAAGATCTTTTCAATGGAGTTGATCCATTGTTCAGTGATCGTGGGATCGGTTGATCCACTAAAAGTAGGAGGCCTTTGTCTCATGAAGTTCTCGATAGAGACTTGTTCTTTCTTAGGGGGGGGGGTTGAACGTTCCTCTTGACCCGTGTTTCTATTCAAAACTTGAGTTAGCTGAGAGAGAAGCAAGACAAAGTTCACGATTCCTGCTCCCATTGGATTGGGCATCTCATTAGTACAATCATCACACTGATCTTAACAACGGTTTTTAGACCGAGTCCTCCTATTACCAGCCATTTTCTGGAATAAAAGGAAAGTTATGGGTAACACATAAAGGGTAATCTAAAAGACAAAAGTTGATGACTTATAAATAAACTTTTATTTCCATAACTCATGAGTCTATAGGTTTCAATCTAGGCTTTTCATGATCTACTTTCCAACATATATTCTTAGGGGAATTTTTTTATTCCCTTAATAAGGGTTTATACTACGCTTGTGAATTTATCAAAACATATCCCCCAGGAGTGTCGTAACCAAGAGTGCAGCAAGTCCCATTGTCATTCATCATTTCCCATTTGAGTCTAGCTCAAAGCGGTGTTTTCGGGTTTTACCCCTAGGATACATCTGTGCCAGAGCTGCCTCTACCTACTTGTATCCAGACATGGATGTATTTTCTTGATAAACCAATTACTCAGTACTTAACAAAAATTAGGAATGTTTCTATTATACTTAGTCTTGTCTCTAAGGCTTTACTAGGGTTTTTTAATCCTAATCCCAAAAATAACTAAACCTATCCTCTGATACCAACTATGACACGCCCGCTTTTTTTTACAACTTAAACATGATTTATTACATAAAACTTCACTTGATACATAAAAGAAGATTGAGAGGTTTAGTGTATTTGGGGATGAGGATCATTACATTAAAACTTGAAACATAAAATACAACATCTTTATTGAAAACATCCTTTACCTGACCACTACATTCCCTCGTACTTAGCATTGCATGAGATAACCTGAGGACATGCATAAGAAAAGGGTGAGATATAATGCCCAGTAAGGGAATACACATGGAATAACATGAGGAGTACAATACATTTTAGACATTACTCATATCAATAGAGTACAAGAGAAACATGAACATAAAGGCATGATAAAGAATGATAGTCATAACATGGAAATGTGGCAACAACACTTAACATGGAATTAGCATGAGCCAAGGCTCATTGCACATGGAGCATGAGTAAATCATAATTGCACATGAATCATGAGTAAAGCCTTGTTTCACTTGAATTAGCATGATTCAACACTAATTGCACATGGAGTATCATGATACTATACTTTACCCAATTCATTGGAGCTCTATAAGGGTGCACCCTTCTTAAACATTTCATTTCATGCATAAGTGTGCCACATGGATCATAAAACAGGGATTCATAAAACATAGTCATTTATTCCATGATAAAGGAATGTGGAATTAATACATGAAAATTTATAATCAATAAGTAAATTTTCATAAAGGTGAATACCCTTTATGGAGAAATGGGCATGGTTTTCACTACACAATGGAATTGGCTTAGAAAATCGGTGCGATTTCGGCAGCGTAACGGCGTGACATAAGAATTCATAAAAATGGTTGACAAGAGAGAAAGAGGTTACTCATCATATTTACATGAAATGGACAGTAATGAGGTTATATAGATAAATTTTCAAACAATTTTAATGGAATTTAGATTCATGATACAAAAGTATTTCTTGAATGTAAATGAGGAGAGAGAAGTTCCTTTCAGAATTTCGACATAGTAACGGGTGTACATGGGAGGCATTTAACGAGAGAGAAAGGGGTATCCCATCATTAAAACAATAATAGGGCAGTATGGGGGAGGTGAAAAACCATACTCCAAAATTTATAATTGAAATTAAAAGGGCATAACAATATGAAGAAAATTAGACAAAAATGAGAAAGGAAGAAAAACCCTTACTTGGAAGTGTGCTTACCAAGGCTAGAGAGAGGATTATTGGGAGCTTGGGGCACCTTTGTGGGATTCTAGAGAGAGTAGGGTAGAGGTTGGAATAACTACAAAGGCTTTTAGTGAGGAGGAAGTGGGATCTTGGGTGGGTTTATATAGGAAAGGTGAGGGAATTCTTTATTATTTAGGTTTGGGACCCCTTACATTAAATTAATCCAAACCACAAACCATCCCATGGTTTTTTCCCATGGTTTTTGGAAAATGGAAGAGAAAAACAATATTTTGTAAGGCCAGTGTCCAAACTTTTTAAAATAACAGGGTTGCTTATGTGGAGGTAAGTCACACTCCCATGGAAATTAATTTAAAAAGACAAGGTGTTTAATAAGTCTTGAGGGGTCCATTAATGCTTTGAAAAGTAAGTCAAACAAACACAAAATCACATTATTTTAATGGTAAAACATATATTGTCCGAACATAAATATTATAGTATTTTATTACATCACTATTGGGTCATTATGATGTCATAAAACACAATATATATTTAAACGGTATTTAATTTTTACCCAAAAATTTGACTATCTCAGAAAATTATGAAAAATTCACCATTGGATAATTTCAATGTCCTGATTCCGAAAATAACATTTATTTTATCTAAATAATTTTCTAAATATGTTAATTTTCAATTTTAAAATAAAAACTGAAATTTATCGAAAATTCACGGGTTTTGACAGAAATGACTTTCAAACCTTAATAAAAATTATAATTGCATTCATAAAATTATAAGATAATTTATATTTAATAAAAATTAATTTAATAATAATAATATTTTATTAAAATATTATTTAATTCAAAAATCCCTTAATTTTTAAAAAATAGAATTCTTAATTAAATAATAACTAAAAACACTATTTGTACTTTAAAAACTATTTACAATGTATCGATTATGACAAGAAGGTATATTTATTATTATATACAAAAATAATATACGTGAACATAGTACTAGTGATTTGTTACATAACCCCTTAAAAAAGTCGCATAAGACCTAAGGGTAAGGCGTGCGATGGTGACAGACTCTTGGGGTGGCTCGGATAACATCGCTCGAGTGGTAATCTCTATCAACTTCCACTTTTACCGTAGACGGTCTCGTTCGAACTTGACATGATGAAGCTCAGATTGGGATTGGTCAAGAGTGAAGCCCAAAGATTCCACCTATTTTCCAAGCTCTGACAAATGGGCTTTGTATGGAGCAATTCTACTGGATGAGGCCATCGCTTCCTTTGTCTGAGTAAAATTGGGTTCGTTAAAGCCTTATATTTATACTAATCATGTGATCACTATTGAACGACTATAAAATTAACGATCACAACTATTATCATAAAACCAAAGAATTTGACATTTTATAAAAACATTTTATATAAAGAGACATTTAATAAGATCAAGAGGGATTTCCATTAATGAAACTTTGGGTCGTTACAAACATGATGATGTTACCAATATCAAGGAAGAAGATATAGTTGATGATGATACTTTAGAATTATTAGGGTATAAATAACACATTGATTAAAAAAACAAGAGCAACATATCATCACCGTGTTGAATAAAATTATCAATTTAAGAAGAAAGGGTATAAAATTTGAGTATGGATAGAATCAATGAATCCAACTTATTGACACCAATAATTAAATGTTTATTAGTTATGTTGGGTTCACAATGTGAATTAATGTACCAATTGATATAGATTTATGGTTCCATGTCTAGTATGTAGTGAACGAAACCCTTTGAGAAGATATTAAGGTAATGTTACGATATACTTCCTCTATTTTACCAAAAAATTATATAATGAAACATTGATTTAATTTTCATTATATCTTGTAGAGTTCATTTATTTTAGATGATTTATGTAATAAATAGTTCTTAATATCTGGTAGAAAATCCCATATAATCTTCCCAACACATCTCACCAAGCTTCACCTTAGGGATGCTGAAGAGAAAGTAAATCCCCAACCACCAGTTATGTATGTACACATTATAAAGAAGGAAACCTGGAATTCTTTCATCAGTCATCATGAAGAGAAATAATTTTTGGTGCATTACAATTAATAATATATTATTTGAAATTATTTATTTTATCTAATTTTATTCAAAAATTATAATTTATAAAACATCAAAGGAGTGATGAAAATAAATAATGTGCATAAAAAACAATGTACCCTTATTAGAAAGAAAGGATGAGGTATGCTTCACTAGAGAAGAAAATGTAATGTATTTAATGTATAAAATAAATTTTTTATGTGATATGGAACAAAATATGTTCCTTTTCCTATATGCAGATTGATGAATCAAAATCTATAGCCACTTCAATCCCACATCTTGTGTTATGGATGGAGGTCCATGTAAATAGAGGGTAAAAAAGTTGATGCAAACACAAAAGAAGTATGGGAAACATGTGTAAGTATGAAATAATAGTATTTATTTAATATTTATAATAGTATTATATAAAAATATATTTTTATGTTCATATATTTTTTGTTCTATTTAGACATAAGAATCGATATTGACCATACCTGAAGAAAAACTACTTTCAGTAGCTTTGAAGCGGCCAGAACAATATAGTTGCATTAGAGGTGAATTTTTTGGAGTTTCACCTTGAAAATATTTCAAGAAGACAAATACTCAAGAAGATACATATCAAATGATGAAATTAATGCAGGCAAAAATATATAATTTACAATATATTATTTTCTAGTATAGTTTGAAAGACCAATATATGTGAAATGATCAAATCCATTCGACAGTGAACAAAGATCTGAACATGGAGAGCTAAATGACCCCACTAGATTTGAGGCCAGTCATTCCCCTCAACTGCTTACCTTACCCAATCTAATCAAATTTTCAACACACTTTCTCATAAATGTCAATCAAATAAATTTTGATAACTTTATATTACTAAAATTCTTCAGGGAGAATTTGTATATGATTTATATCTATCAAAACCCATAGAACACCTTATCGTGAGGGGTGAAATTTATAATATCCTGAGAGACATTATACAAAAAAAACTCCAAAAATATCACATGATAATGGGGATTGAAGTAGCTCGAGTTGATATATGAGTTTCTTTTTCTACTTGATGATCCAAATATTACAATGGTCAATAATGCTATTAGAAATTTTGTATCATGGTCATCTAATCTTATAATTATTCATGAGTTATATCCTTAACAATTTTTTTCAAATGAAAAAAATGTTAAAATTAATGAAGAAGGGCTTGAAGTGAGGTATGGTATTATAAATGGATAAAACTATGGGGAATCAGAAGTTCAGATCAAGAAAATCTAAAGAATCTACCAAGAAAAAAAAGGTCCTTCTGAGAGTACCTTCTCCCCACTAGGTCAACTGTAGCATATATTAATAATACAATTTTACACAGATACCACATTCAAATATGGAGATGTGTCCTACATTTAATATGAAGAATAAATTTTTGGAAATTTCATTACAAACGCAGTTGGTCTTAAGTTTACAAATGAGATTCTCATGATTGAATAGGTAGGAGTCTTAGTTATTAATACATACATGGGGTATATTTTCATAATCCATTTTTTCTAAATAATGATTTACTATGTTCATTAAAGTTAATTACTATTCATATTTTCCACAGGAACTTATATTACTACTGTATAAAGGGGGAAACCTCTGAAGAATTATTTTTATTCTTTAATCTGTATATCATTTCTATGGAATAAATTTATTTGAATTTGGAAGAAATTGATAAGAAAAAATATGATGTAAAAAGGAATTTGAGAAGAAAATAAAAAATGATAGACTCTTGTTGATTCCTATAATTCCAGGGTAAAACTTTGTAATATAATCATATAAAATATATATTTTTCATTAATTATTTATTTTCAGTTTTTTAGGAAGCATTGGATACTAATAATAATCAATTTGGATACCCCAAATATTTATTTTTTGCATCCAATGCATGGATTTCCATAAAACCGACCACTGATGACGTGTGTTGTAAATTTTTAATGTGTTTTAATACACATTTTATTGAAAAAATTCAAGTTATATGTTTTAGTTTTTGTATTAAAAGTAAGTTTGTTATGACATGATGATCTATAAATATATGATAAATCATGGTATGAGTTTAGTGACTGATCATAATAATTCTATGGATTTCTTCAAATGGAAACAAATTAAGGTATATATAGAAATATTTAACTATTAAAAAATATTTTAGAACAATTCAATAATTTTGGTCAATGGTTTTTTAGTTTCCGAAGTAAGATAACAAAAACATTATGGATATTTTATTTGAACATCTATAAAAGATATCATATACCATCAAAATTATAGCATCCCTAAAAAATTAATTTTTGAAGGTAATTAGGATTTCATTAAAAAATATTTTAGTACTACCTATATTTCCAAAAATCTATGTTCTCAAAAGAAGAAGTAATTTTTTTAGAGATTAGTGGGAATAATATATGGTGTTAGAATATTTACCTTAAAAAAATTTAGGTGATTAACTATTATGGTTTTATCCTAGTATGTGCTATTTCCTTAGAGATACACTTGGAATGTTAATCATTAGTATCATAATTCTTGTATATTATTTTTGACCTATTTTTTAAGGAGTGTTATAATAGATAATTTCAATTTGTTTAGAAATGAATAGGCAAAATACAAGGTGTTAGAAAGTATACAAACTATATAAAAAAGTTACTTCCTACTACTTATTTAGTTAATTTTCTCATCATTTTATATAATTTTTTTAGTTAATTTTCTTATAATTTTTATCAGATACTTATTTTTTTAAATTTACACTTTAGTTCAAAATACATGTCACATGATCAAAACCAATAAAAAAATTTACATTGTTTTGATACTTTAGTAAAGTTTCCCATAAGTCATTTTTGATGTGTAAGAGTTGACAACACATCAATCCAACAAACGATGTGGTTGATATGACTCAAAGGGTATGTTTTATATAAAAAGTGTCATATTAGTTTAAAACACATATCACATAGCGAAAACTAATAAAATGACATCGAATTGTTTTAAAAAATTTAATAAAATGATCCATAATTCAGTTTTTATTTGTAGAAATTGATTGTATATCAATATAGCACTCTATGTTCTCAGTATAACTCTAAGTATATATTTTAAATATAAAAGTTCTATTTTAGTTTAAAACATACATCACATATCCAAAACCAAGTAAAAGATCTAATATTGTTTTTTCAAAATTTAGGACAACTACCCATAATTCATTTTTCAATATTAGTGTAATTTTAGTATAAAACATATCCTATAGACAAAACTAACGAAACAAGATCGGATTGTTTTCAAACTTTATGAAAGTGATCCATAATTTATTTTACACATGTAGGAATTGACCAAACATCAATCTGACACTTGATGTGGTCAGTATGACTCAAAATGTGTGTTTCCAATATAAAAGGGTAATTTTAGTTTAACTAATGTGTCACATCACCAAAACCAATAAAATGAGCTCATATTATTTTGGTAATTTAAGAAAATTACCCATAATTCATTTTTGTTGTGTAGAAATTTACCGCACATAAATGAGACACATGATGTGGTCGACATAACTTGAAGTGTGTGTTTTTATTAAAAAAGTATCATTTTAGTTTAAAACATGCATCAAATAGACTAAAATGATAAAATGATATCCGATTGTTTTCAAATATTATGACAAATATCCATAATTCATTTTTGATGTGTAGGAATCTACCACTCATCAATATAACAAACTAAGTGGTCAGTACAACTCTATGTATGGGTTTTTAATATAAAAGTGTAATTTTAGTTTAAAATGCATGTCATATTTCCGAAACCATGAAAATGAGATCATATTTTTTAACATTAGGAAAATGTTCCATAATTAATTTTTCAAATGTAGGAATTGACCGCACACTAATCCGACACAAATGTGTTGAATATGAATTGATTTACATGTTTTCAAAATAAAGTGTCATTTTAGTTTCAAACATGTTCCATATCACCAAAACTGAGAAACAAATCTTGAATTGTTTTCAAACATTAGTAAAATTATTTATAATTCATTTGTGACATGTAGAAATTAACTGCATTTCAATCTAACACCTGATGTGTATGGTATGAACCAAATTGCATGTTTTTAATACAAAAGTTACATTTTAGTTTAAAACACGTGTATCATCACCAAAACCAAGAAAAATTTCTATCATTGTTTCCAAGATTTAGAAAAATAATCTATAATTCATTTCTGACATATCGGAATTGACCAAAAATCAATCTAACAAATGATGTTCTCAATATGACTCTAAGTTCATGTTTTCAATACAAAAGTTCAATTTTAGTTTAAAATTAATCACATAGCCAAAACTGATCAAAATAGATCATATTATTGTCAATCTTTAGGAAAAAGACCCATAAGTCATTTTTTACATTTAGGAATCGACCACACATCAATCTGACACTATGTGGTCAATATGACTCAAAATGCATGTTTTCAATATAAAAGTGTCAAATTTTATAAAACACATGTCACTTCACCATACCAAGAAAATGAGATCGTATTGTTTTGATACTTCAAGATAAGTGTCCATAATTATTTTTTGACATGTAATAATTGATCCCATATCAATCTGACACATGATGTGGTTGGTATGACTCAAAGTGTGTGATTTCAATATAAAAGTGACTTTTTAGTTTAAAACATACATCAAATAGAAAAAACCAAAAAAATGAGATTATATTTCTTTCAAACTTTAGGAAAATTATCCATAATTAATTTTTGATGTGTATTAATCAACCAAAGATTAATATAACACATGATCTGGTTAGTATGACTCTATGTTTTCAATATAAAAGTGTCATTTTAGTTTAAAACGCCCATCACATAGGAAAAACCATGAAAATGAGATTATATTGTTTTAAAAATTTAGTAAAATAATCCACAATTTGTTTTTCATGTGTATGAATTTACCTTCTGCCAATCCAATACATGATGCGGTCGGTGTGAATCGAAGTATGTGTTTTCAACATAAAAGTGTCATTTTAGTTTAAAATTCACGTCACATCACAAAAAATGAGAAAAAATCTAGAATTGCTATCAAACTTTAGGAACAATATTTATAATTTATTTTTTTACATATAAAAATTGATAGAACATCAATCTGACACCCGATGTTGTTGGTGTAAATTGTAGTGTGTATTTTCAATATAAAAGTATTATTTTAGTTTAAAACACAAGTCATATCACCAAAACCAAGAAAACAGGATCATATTATTTTCAAAATTTACGAAAAATATCCATAATTAATTTTTGACATATAGGAATTGACCAAACATCAATTCGACATATGAAGTGGTTGATATGACTCAAAGTGCGTGTTTTCAATACAAAAGTTCCATTTTAGTTTAAAACATATCAAATAACCAATAATAAAAAATGGTATTTTATTATTTTCAAACATTGTTAAAAATATCCATGATTCATTTTTGATGTGTTGGAATTGGCCAACATCAATCTGACACCCGATGTAGTTAGTATGACTTGAAGTGCATGTTTTTAATACAAAAGTTTCATTTTAGATTAAAACACACATCAAATAGCCAAAAATAATAAAACAAGATTAAATTGTTATCAAACATTAGGAAAATGATTATTAGTTCATTTGTGACATTTAGGAATCAACCACATGTTAATATTGCTCCCAATGTGGTCGGTATGACACGAAGTGCGTGTTTGAATACAAAAGTTCCATTTTAGTTTAAAACGCACTTCACATCACCAAAACTAAGAAAACAAGATTATATTATTTTCAAAATTTAGTAAAAAAATCCATAATTCATTTTCTATGTGTATGAATTGACCAAATATCAATATGAAACAGATGTGGTGAATATGACTTGAAGTGTGTGTTTTCATTACAAATGTGTCATTTTAGTTTAAAAACACATATAACAACCAAAAACAAGAAAAAAGTGCTCATATTGTTTTTAAAATTTATAAATATAGTCCATAATTCGTTTTTAACATGTATAAATTGACCACACATCAATTCGACACATGATGTCACTGATATGACTCAAAATGTGTGTTTTTTATATAATGGTTCCATTTTAGTTTAAAAAAAATGTCACCAGAAAAAACTAAAAAAATGAGCACATATTGATTTCAAACTTTTAAAAAATGATCCATAATTCATTTATGATGTTTAGAAATTTTCCACATATCAATATGACACATGCTGTGGTTTGTATGACTTGAAGTGAATGTTTTCAATATATAAGTTTCATTTTTGTTTAAAACGTGCATCACCTAGAAAAAATTGAGAACAACAATCTTAGATTATTTTCTCATAATTTTATCTATTATTACTTAATTAATTTATTTATAATTTTTATATGATAATTATTTAGTTAATTTTTATAGATATAATTCTTGAAGACAAATAAGAAATAGTGCGACGGTTGAAGGATTATTCTAAAAAAGTAAGTTATCTTGAATTGTCTCACTTCCATAGGGAGTTTTTTATCACCAAAGATGTGAGCCAATTCAAGAGTAGCTTCTTTTCAGAAAAATAAGAAATGGTGTGGCATGTAATTATCAACCACAACTCAATATGATACATTATGTTCCTAGTTTGACTCAAATTATATGTTTTTAGTTTAAAATTGAAACTTTGTGTTTAATTTATTTCTTTATAGTATTACTACCATAAGATTTTTTTATATAGGTGAATTCTTTTTCTCAAGTTGGGGTGGTTTTATCAGCAATAAATAACAAAACTGAGGGGCATGGGATAAAGACAAAGTAACATTGATGTTTTTTAATGAATCTTATAATTTTTACTTACTTATATAATTTTACAAACCAATGTTTGAAATATCAATAATATAGTGTTTTTTCCTTATATTTGTGCTGTAAATGTTTTTAATTAAATTCTATATTTTCTACGTATATTTTCTCACTATTTTTCCTTCTGTAGTGTGCTGTAATTTTAACATTACACTATAGTAGTATGTCCCTATATTAGCCCTTTTTAGAACTGATAAAGGGCTAGGTATTTTAATGGTGATACAAATTTCAAAACTTTATTACATTGAAAAATCCCTATTATTGCGCTGTTAGAGGCCATATGTGTAGTAGTTAACACCTAGTCACCAATAGAAAACTTCAACAACCACAGACAATAATCAGTATATGATTTATTCCTTCTCTATTCCATTACCATTCTATGATTAATCAACTAAATCATCACTATTTTATCTTCAACCAAACTCGGTCCAACCAAGGATATTTAACCAATACTTGACTAAGAAATTGGATATCTATAAGGCTGAACACATATGGCCTAAAAAATATCCATTCTGACAGTATATTGAAAACTGTTGTTGTAGGAAAAATCAAACAGTCCCAAATGGTCATCCCAAGCTCCACTAAAGTCAAGAATGAAAGCACATAACATTTCTTAAAGAATTTATATATCTTGCTCTGTCTAGAAATCCATCTAAAAAAGATATTATGTTCTCAAAAGTACATAGTATCTCATTTCCTCTTGGAGTCATCTCTAGAAGCGGGAAGTGAAATGAGGATCCCTCTCAGATACTATAGAAGATGAAACTTTGTGAAATATGAAAATATCATGCATGTATAAACATCCCAAGTCCCCAACTTTGTTTGTATCTCAAATGGGTATAAAGTGAGATGATTTATCCAACCTATTTATCACAACCCATATCACATTCTTCCCTCTAGGGGTATATGAAAAACCAACCCCAAAGACCATAGAAATCTCATCCCACTTCTAATTAGACACTGGAATCATCTGAAGGAAACATGAAGGTCTTTGGTGCTTGAAGATGACTTGTTGGAAGGTACACAAATGAGATACAAAGCCAAAGATGTATCATCTCATACATGGACACCATAATAGTCAGTATATATCATAGAACATATTTGTGGTTCCAGAGTTCACCTCTCACTGAGAATTAAATAAATACACCATCACAACCATTCTCATAGTAAAAGATACAAATAATAAGTTCTAGAAACATATGATACCCTCTGAATAGAATTTCCATTCACTGACTATCTTCCCACCATAAAGAGAGTCCCTAAATCCTCAAAATGCATCATCAAATTATTTCTACTAAAGAGTCATCTCGAGAAGAGATGAGGTCAAATGCATACTCACTAAAACCACCTTATACCCATTCTCCTAGAATCCCAAAATTTGTTAATCAAAGAGAACCATCAAATCTCACTCTTATGATGATTATTTCATGGCATAGGTCAGAAGTTTCTTTATCAAAGCATCAACAATGACATTCCCCTTACCAGGGGTGTAGTAAATGTTGAAACCAAAAGACTGCAGGTACTCTACCCAATTCTTCTATTAGAGATTCAATTTTTTTTTGAAAGAAGATATAACTCAAGATTTTTTGGTCAAAATAGGTTGTAAAACTTTAATAGAAAAGGTAATTCTTCCAAGACTTAAGAGAATGCATCACAACTATGAGTTCTAGATCATGGGTAAAATAATTCTTTTTGTGTTTCCTATGCTATCTAGAACCATAGGCTACCACTTGATCAGCCTATAAAAATAAACACCCTAAGACTGAACCTAATGTTTCAAAGAAGACCACATAGCCCTAACCATCATCTGGAAGAGTTAGAACCGACATAGAAGTCAAAAGACATTTTATATTAATATAATTACTCTTAAATTTATCATCACAAATGAACTTCACTCATTTCTAAGTGAGAGAGGTTATTAGAGTATCCAACTTTGAGAAAAATTTAATGATTCTATGATAATATACCTCCAAACCTAAGAATATTTGAATATTGAAAACATTAAGTAGTTTCTCCCATGTTATAACAACCTTCAACTTCTTAGGATCAACTGAAATACAAAGTTATAAGACCTTATTTACAAATAAATTTACTTCCCAAATAGATAAATTACATTTTAAAAGAATCAAGTAAAGTCTATTATTTCTCAATATTTATAGAAATTCTATAAAATCACAAACATGGTCCTCCTCAGTTAGATAGTAGACCAGGATTTCATCCACAAATACCACCATAAATGAGTCAAGTTACTCATGAAATATATTGTTCCTCAAAGCCTTAAAAATTTAAGGATAATTAGTTAGACCAAATTGAATAAAAAGATACTCATAATGGACATACCTACTGTTTAAGGTGGTCTTTTGAATGTCAGATTCTTTAATTTTTAATTGGTGATAAGAAAATCAATGATTTATCTTTGAGAACCACTTCTCCCCTTTCAACTGGTAATACAGATCACAATCCATGGAAACAAATATGTATTATTTACCATGGTTCGATTGAGTTTCCAATAATCAACACATTTAAAAAGTGTTCTATAATATTTCTTCACAAAGAGAATAGGTGCCGCCCAAGGTGACACAATCGTTCATATGGAATCTTTCTCTAGAAAATCATCTAATTGAGTCTTCAACTATTTTTACTCCACTAGTTCCATATGGTAAGAAGTAATAGACACTATATGAGTACCAAGTATTAAATCAATAAGAAAATCCACCTCACTTACTAGTGGAATGTATAAAAATTGAAAAGGGAAAACATTAGGAAACTCAATGATAACTGGAGTGAGATCATGGCTCAAAGATTTGAGCTCCATATTGAAGGTAAAATTGATATTAAAATGCCTAAATCTAGAAAATAAGGTCCATATCTACTAAAAATAAGGTATTGTTCCTACTAAAAACATAACACACCTCATCAGACATAATAATGGAGACCCACTGAAGGTAGAATTCAATTAGGTCCCTATGAAAAATCATAAAATCCATCCATAAAATTATGTCAAGAGGTTTCATGAAGAGACTCAAAAAATTATTGGTAATATCAATCTCTAATAAAGAGAAAACACAATAAGGAAAACACAAATCCAGCTCTCTCTTCATTATAAGGGGAGTAGTAATATCAATCACATAAGAATAAATATATGTCAGAAGGTTTAGAAAATTCAAAACATGTGTCAATATAAATGAGTGAAATGTACTAGTGTCGAAAAAGGTAGTCACTAAAAATGAATCCATAGTGATGGTAACCCTCACAGTCACTAGACCCATGTAAACTTCCTCTAGAGACTCTTCTATTATGCGAAGAAGCTTAGTTCTAGATGCATGTAACTAGAAACCCTTATTTATTGAAGCATATGATTGAATTGAAGTATTTTTTGGTGATTATGAGACCATTCCACTATGTTCAGTAGAAAAGAAAATGTAGAAATTCTATAGGTGTCTCAAGAAACTATAATAACTACAGATCTTTGGTGCCTCAGTATAAACCTGTTACGAATACCCAACCTTGCCACACTAAAAGAAAGTAAAAGGGCCTCTTCCATGAACTGTAAAAGTTATGGATAGTTTATGATATCTATAACCAATATGATAGTCATCACACATTATTTTTTTCTTTAATTGAACTAAAAAACTACCACTGGTAGAAAAAATAACTCATGTCAACCCTATCTTATCATCTAGGTCAAGATCAACCAACAATGCTCTATCTAGAACATCAATACAAGAAGTGAGATTCAGTATGAAAACCTTTGATCAGATACCAGGATAGAGACCCATATCGTAGAATCAAGACCTTATTTTCTTATTAGATAAAACCTCAGGAAAAAAACTCAACAAGTTTAGAAAAATGGTTCACATACCTTGTCATAGTCCTATCACCGTGATGGAGGTTAGGAAACTCTATGGATTTCCACAAGACTATTGACTCTGGATAGAACTGATTAGTTAAAATAACTCTAAAGTCTTTCTAATCTAAAACCTCATGCTTCTTCATCATCACCATTGAATCCCACCATCTCCTTCTAGTCCCCTCAAGTTTAAAGGTATCACATTTCACCTTTATATCTTCTGGAATTTCCAGGATCTTAAAAATAAGTTCAATATTTTTCAACCAATCCCCAACCACTTGATGATCATTAAAACCTTATAAATATGGTAGTTTATGATAAAGAAACTCTTGAGAATGATCTCTAGATTCATCCCTTTAAGTTTACACTAATGGATCCTAAACAGAAATGGGTTTCAGTACTTTTCCCAAAGTTTAAATAGTATGCACCACTATATCAATAAGATCCTGGTCCATTAGAGGATTCACCCACTATGGTTCACTAGTAGATTCCTCATGTGGAATATTCAAACATCTACTCTAGGGAATGATTCTATACAACATCAATAGAAACATTAAAACATCATCAATGATACAAATATAAATAATTAAAACAATAGATACATGAATAACAAATCAATTAAGAAGAATTCAAGATCAGTGTTTCAAAATACTTAGATCAGAAGTAGGGAAAATTCTAGAAATAAGATCAAATTATTTTTTAAGAACGCTTTTCCTAAATAACCATGGTGACTTAAGGACTATTACAATTAGAGATGGCTAGACACTCACTCATAACTACATCCTAAGGCCCAATAATCATACCTCCAGTATACTAGGAAAACCCAATTACATACTAACATCAAGGAAATGTGCACAACCTATCCTAAAGATCTGATACCACTTTATCATGAACTATCCTGGATACCCTGGTACACTAAAACCTAATCTGACCTTGACATAGCCTGAAGTGCTTTCCCAATCCCCATGGGTTAGAAACTAACACCTCACATCATACAAGAAACATGAGGGAATATTTTTTCACAAAACATGTGGTAGGAAAAATATGCAAGTCAGTATTCTCAACACCCCAAAGGGAGAAAGTAGCAAAATTAAACAAGTAATTCAATACCCAAAAAATACATCATCCAAAGACACAACATCTACCAATATAAATTCTCATACATATCTCTTGTAATGGGTGGATCATATCTCCACCAATAACCTCCATCACTCAAGGTACCAATAATAAAGAACACCCACCACCTTCAAGTTTAACATTACCTTTACTCAGACCTAATATAAGATAATCTAAGAATTCCTAAAGCAAAACACAAGGTGTGAGGTGAACATCCCATTAGGGTCTCACCAAGTGTTCCATAATCAATTCCATAATAATTAAACCAATTATTATTTTAATTTTAATAAAATAAGTCATGTAATGGAATTTATATATTTTCGACAAAACATGATTTCATAATCAAAAGGATGGAAGATATATCAAAACATTCTTAAATTAACATTTTATATAAAACAGTTATATAAAGTAATTAGCATGAATAAAATAGATCAATAATTATTGGAATGTAAAAATAAAGACAAACATATCATAACACCATGTAATAAGGCCTACAGTATGTTAGTTTCTGGTAATAAGATCCTCAAACTTCTCAGCCAGTGATCTTGGCTCAATGTGTGCACACATCCCATGACTCAAGCCATTAGAACACAAATCCCCATCAGGGAATTCATGCCACAATATGTTTATATCAATGTTTTCATTGTCAAAAAATTTCTTTGGGGTCAGATCCAAACATTGTTTTCTTAATTACCTACTAACTACCCAATACCACATGTGCTTTAGTAAATCAATCAATCAATCGATCATGGGGAAATCAATCATTTGAAATTAGTTCAAAATATAATTTCCAAATTTCACTTTTAAACATGACTTTATAATTTCAAAAGAAAATAAATGATTTTCTTCAATTCATGCCTTTTAAAATAATATTCAAATTTATAATATTTATATAAAAGTTCAACATAAAATCATTTCATCAAATCAATTTATAAAGCAAGACATCAATATTTCTCAAATCCACCAAAAAATTTCAATTCCAATGAAATTTGTTTTTTTTCTTCAAAATTTCCACACCCTTTTCAAAATAAAACATCCATCATATTGAATCAAATTTTTTAAAATCATTTAAAAAATTATTTTAAATAAATCAATAAATTTAAAATTTTAATTATAGAAAAAAATCATATGGAACCACATACCTTTAATTTGAGATCAAATCAACACCTAAAATGGGAAACAATAATGAAAAATGAAGTCAAAGGAGATAAATAAGAAAATACTAGATCATAAATAATCAAGATCAAAATTTTATTCAATCATAAAGCACATGACCACACCACTTTCAAAGAAGCGTAGTAGAGAGAGGGAGAAAACTATAGTGAGAGAAAATATTGGGGATCAAATACCAAATTGAGATGTTCGGATGGGAAGAAATCACCCAAAAATCACCTGAAAAGACCTAGGAGTTTGAGGGAGTGACTTGTGATTAAAATAAAAAAACTCATGTGTACAACACATAATGACCAACTAAGTATGAGGCATTCATAACATGAATATCCCGAGTGGTGTATATGCTAAAAATATACCGCCTCAGGATAAAAATACCAATACCAACATATTTATGTTGTGAAAACAATTAATAGATTGTATATCATTAATGTTATGAAACCATTTCATAGATGTTTCCAAGAGAAAAATTATTTTTGTGAATTATTTTCACGAAGTGAATCTATCCTACAGATAGTACGAAACCATTTTATGAAGAAAAACTCAGAAAAGGCCTCCAACTCAACCCGAACCCAAATATAACCCTCTAAAACACTTGACACATTTATACATGGACTCCATTAATTCAAGAAAAACATACATGTCAAAACTTTAGATAAAAAAGGATAATAAATACCTCAAATAGGATAACAAAATGTTACAATATAGATATCATAATGCTTGGAAGTTACCATGATCATTATAATACTACTCCAGTAAAACCTCAAGAACATAACCACTACTATGAGTCAAATGATTATGGAAATTAGTGAACTCAAATCAACTCCTATAATTTTATAATGAATGGATGTATAATTTGGTATCCCAATGTTGGATTTTATCAACATCTCACTGAAAATGGTTCCCATATCACATCCCTATACAAAGACCCTCTTCGATACGATTTGATATTTCCAAAAGATACTTTAGTATGCATTAAAAGGTTTGATATAAAAAACCAATGATGAATATCTTCTGAAAAACATTAAAAAGTACATTAAGTCATTCCATGATTTTGGTCTTTATGTTTTCATATCTCATTCTATAATCATATTCTAGAGACCAGTTTTTTAAAAAATTTGCATCATGTAGTCATATAACTTTTATTGATCTCTGTGAATGCCTTCAAAAAATAATTCATTATATGTTATTGTGTATCATATTCTAGAAAAAACAAGAACTGATAACAAAATATATAACAATACTACATATTAAAAGGGATTTTCAAGAAAAAAATATACATACCAATATTTATTATTTCCTTCTTCATGGACTCGTCATT
This sequence comes from Viscum album, assembly GCA_963277665.1. Classification (NCBI taxonomy): domain Eukaryota; kingdom Viridiplantae; phylum Streptophyta; class Magnoliopsida; order Santalales; family Viscaceae; genus Viscum; species Viscum album. Next base: position 310,374,146 of record OY728166.1, read on the forward strand.
GAACTTCTTATGCATGTTGATTTCAATATATATAATATAATACTAATGATAAACATGGGTTTGTATATATATAAGAACCTAAGAATTTACTTCCTCATTCATTTATCTATGATTAATTAAAATCTTATTAATTACTTCAATTTTTCTCACATACTATAAGATACAAGAAAAGAATAAACTTCAAGATGAGAATTCCTCTATATTAACAATAATATATGCCAATGGTACTGGGGAATAATTTACATCCCGTGTGAGACAATTAATAATGTTATAGAATAATTTCCATACATACATGTGTCATGGATCAGGATAAAGTTCTTAAAATTACTAAGGAATCTACACAATGTAAGAATATTGAAAAAATATATCAAACATGACATTCAACTGATAAAATTGGTTTTTATAGATGAAAAATTCAAAATATGTAACAAGTATACAACATAATTGATGTGAAACAAAAAATCCATAAGACTTTGTAAAACTCAATTGAATTCATCTCAATTACAATACACTTTGACAATGGATTTTTTCCATGCATCCCATGCCTTCCTATAATAAATATCATAACAAAAAAGTTGTCAAATGATCTCCATAACCAAAACTACTAGAAGAATTTGACATGCCTTTATCATTTAAAAAATAAAATTTGAACTTAATTTATCATATAAGGTTATTTGGACCTATGATAGGATTGGTTTTACACATGTGTTCTATATAATTTATATATTCACTAAAAATGTAAATTTTCATCAAGAATAGCTTGAAAATGCGTCATAAAATTTGAATCAAACTTTTCTCACCAAATTATTTAATAACCTATATTTTATTATTCCATGACATAACTGTAATGTTACACAATGTGATAATTTTTTTATAGTCATGATATTTTATTTACTATAAAATTCTATCAAAATATAAAAGACACTTTAATTTACCAATCAATTTGTTCCACCAATATTCTTTGAAATTCAATATTGGGAGTAATGATTGAAAAATAAAATTCTACTAAATGTACCATCCTTTCCATCAACCTTGATGGAAATAGTTGATGATGATTTAAAGGAATTCGTGACTTCACAAGGGTTGTCTCAAAATAATATCAATTTTTTTTCTTGTTATACATTATCACCAATAGAGTTAATATCATCATAAAAATATTCTCCGTATGCGATATTATCTACCTTCTAGTTTACATCGTATATAGGACATTCCCTAAAATATCTAGCCTCTCTATAAGGTGTCATAGTTTGATGATATGATATTTTTTCCTATGGAAAAAATTGACTAAATTACACTACATACTCTTAGATAATAGATATAATGACATACAACTCCATATTTTGATATTTAGACTAATTCTTAATTGATGAGAATATTTATTTCAAGTCCTCATTATCCAAAATTTGATAGGAAATATGTGAGAAACTATCTTTATATTTAATATGTTTTTACTTAAGGGATTTTATTATCTAGTTAAGCATAAGGTTTAATCATCAATGAATTTTTCTTCAAATAGATTCTAACATTGTATAGTCCTTGGGAATCAAAATTCATTATAGTTATATATTATAATTAACTCATTATTCAGTATCAATTATTTATTAATTACAATAAATATATGAAGAAATTATTTTATCTATAAAAATACATAATATTAGTGTTAATTAATTCTAAACAATATGATTATAAAAACAAATTAACAAAAATAAAACCAATTTATTAAAAATTTATATTTGATCACTAAAACATACAATAATTTTAAAATATTTTTTCACTTTGTTTTAAGGGAGAGTCCTATACATAGAAAATCTAAATATATTACTCAGTGTGAGTTTGGTTGACTAAAAATGATAAATCCTTCCAATCTTAGTCAGTTAAAATCCCCAAGATGACCACAAAAGAGGTTCAAAGTGATTCCCCACTACCCAGTGTTCTCACACTAAATAAATCTAAAGAAATAATTAATTAAAAAATGTTTTATATTTTAATTATTGAATTTTTTATAATTAATAACAAATTTCACATTATTTAAAATATTATATTATCATTAACATAAGTATAGTAATTAAATATGTAATTTAATATTTCCTATTTCAATATTAATTAAATTAAATAACATATTAAATAAAGAAACCAAAAAAATTGAAATACCTAATATTTCAAAACTAATCTAAAATTTAATATTTAAATCTGCTAAAGAAGATAAATAACTAAAATATTGAAAACTATAAGACCCTAACCATCAAAGAATATATTTAAAATATTTGAGACTATTTTAGTGTGACATGAAAATCAATGAAAGTGTGAAAATCACAAGGGTGGGGTATTATACCAGGAAAGTCAGTCAGAGGTAGGCCCCTGACTATTTATTAAAGAAAAGGAAAAGTAAAACAAGCACATACCACAATTCAGAAACCAATTACATATCATAAAACATCATACCCATAACAACCCCCATTAGAGCCTCCTTCCACATTGGCTATATCCCACTCCGAGCTTTCATAATGTCTTAGGATATTGGCGTACTTCCTTCTAAGGTTCGATTTCTCCAATGAGATCAACTCCTGTGGAGATTATTTGAGAGAGGATCTAGTGGGAAGCGGCTTCGGAAAATCAGAGTAGTCCCTCTTTGTCCTTTGGCTTGTTGTGGTGGACACCTCCTTTCCAGATTTCCTTTTCCCTTCCTTGAGAACTTCATAATAGGAAGGTCGAACTATCACATTTTCCTTGTCAATATCTGAAACATCCCCCAAATTTAAAGGAACCAGACCATCATGGAAACCATCATCCACCCCGCTGGCCTGTTCATTTCTCCTGTTATAATCAATCAACGCCAAACATGGTGGCTGCACTTCAATATCCTGGCTAGCATCCACCTCCATCGGTGCATCAATCAAAACTAACTGCATATTGTTACCTTCCTTCATTGAATCACCCACCTCCACCTGGTACACCTCTTTAGGTTTCCCCTCAATCTCTTGTCTAATATCCATCTCCTTCACTTCTAGTGTGGTAGAATCCTGGGGTATGTCTACTAGAGTGACCTGTGATGATAGATCCATGTCCATGGGTAGGGCTCATAGATATCGATCAATAGAAATGGGATATGTACATGGATCCAGAACTATCAACATAGGTCATTCCCTTTTTTATATAGAACTATTTCCATAGGTCAGGACCAGGTCTATGGGATTAGATCCAATTACTTCACACATGTCTATATCTTTGGCACAAATAAAGAAAAAATATTGGTGTTTTTTGGTACTGTAACCTCATATTTATTTACTAAGGGCTTTTAAAACTTCACCAATTTTTTTATTTAGATATGTATATATATATATATCTAAATATTTTATATTATAATTATTCTATATTTAAAACTTTAAATTTGATAGGCCACATGTTTATTGTGGATAGACTATGTCCATGGGCCATGTGGCCCATTATGATAGGCGCCCACAGGGATGGTCTATAGCTAAAGTCCATGGTTTATGTGAATTTAAGGAACCGTTGGGATGAGTGATGAACATGGGATTGTTTTTCCATGTACATAGGATACCATTGGCCATAGAAACACATAAGGATGACATATAACCACGTTCCATGGTGTATATGGTTATAGGACACCGTTGGGAGGAGTGATAACAACATGATAGCTAGATCAAGGACTTAAGATAAAACAAAAGAGGAGATATAACCATGGAAAAAGGAGCCTATAGATATAAGAAACCATAGTATAAGGACCTTATGGATACATGAAACAATGATGAGAACATACTTCCACGTGAAACTTGGCCAGTGGCTGTAGGCCCTTCTCATGTTCTGCCTACACTCTTCCTATGGGTTTTCTCTGACATGTGACATTTCTTTACTTATCCTATAGCCATGGTTCTTAACACCCATCGAGAAAAAATTATGCAATTATTTTGATTTTTCATTTTCTTTACATTTTATTTAGAGTTTCCAAGAGGTGGGGGTCACAATTTGAAATTTTGGGAAAATCTAGTCAGGGCACACAATTGGTACTAACCATACGACCATCCATGCAGAGTGGGATGGAGAAAATATGGTTCCATTTTTATTGGTCTTATCATAGTTAGGAAATCCATATAATAGTATCTTGGAAACCATCTTACACAATTTTAATAGAAAAAGGTGACGCTCATAGTTGGCACATAGTTTAGAGAATTGTGCGGACAAACCATATAATCTATCCTATGAAATTAAAAGTTAAAATTAACCCTTTTACCATTATTAATTTAACCCCATTTCTCCTCCTCTCCTCTATATTAATGAAATAATACCTTGGACATTTTTATTTTTCCTACCTTTCACATTGGGTGATTTACCCTCTATCCTTGGTGGATTTGTTCAAGGTAAAACTTGATTATTCTTGGATTTATCCTATCTCCCCCCTCTAAACACTTTTTTCCTTTTTCATTGAGTTTTTAAAACCCTTGGTATCCATAGGGTATAATACTAGTTTTATTGGTGAGATTTTAATGAAATTTCTTGGTCTTCAAATTTTATGGGGATCCCTTTCACTTGTTTTCAATGGTTTACAGTGAAGTTGATGAGTTTAACTTTGATTCTTCGGTAGATATATCTGCATAATGGGAATTTCCCATATAATACAATATGTTCATGAATTCCATTGGTTTAATTTAAAGAATTATGTTTTTTGAGATTTATTGTGGGTTTTGTGTGATCATGGATGTGTTTCTTGGATGGTTTGGTTTTAAATTTTGTATTCATGTGGCCTTTTCAATAAAAAATAATAAGTTTTGTGTGCCAAAGTTGTTTGGAGAAATATTTCAAAGTGAATATTGACTCCAAAATGATTGAAAAAATATTTTAGGGTTTAAATGGGTTTTAAAGTAGGATTTAAATAGGAAAAGGTTTTGTCATTGAGGTTTCCCTTGATTATGGGTTTTGGATTATTTGAACTTTTTTTTTCTTGTTTATGGACACTGAGTATGACATATGTGGTTTGGTTGTTGATTTCCCATGGGTGAAATTTTTTATTCAGGTGAGTGAATGGGTGATACCCTAAATTCATTCATGTTTCTAGCTAGGGGTCATTTTTTATATTTCCTTGTGATTACTAAGACCTATTACGTTTTTAGGATCACATAAGATGACTAGTTTTCCAAGGGAAATTCCTAGTGGCTTTAGAGCATATTGGTAAAACCCCCCATGTTTCTTACATTATATTTATGATGATATGAGAATGGTATTCAGTTGATATGTGATAATACTTTTTCCCCATTTTTTTAGTTTTATATTATTAATGTCATGTTTCCCACTTAATTATTTGTAGTTTCCATGATCATTTTGTTTTGGAACGTGGATTACTTTAGAGAAAACTTAAGGAATTTGATCAAATTATTTTAGAAAGGGAAATGTATTTAAATTACTATTTACAAACTTGTACTAATGTTTTTCATTAATAAATTCATTATGTAGATTCATAATGGTATCCTATATGTTTTTTATCACACCCTATATATTCTTTTAGGGTTATGCATGATTTTTTTGTAGGGTATAGGTTGATCAAGGAGTTACATGTTCATGGTGACTCCTTTTTATGATCATTATCTTTTATAAGTATGGTTTTGGTGGATACCGACAATCATGAGGGGGGTTGGGATCTTGTAGAGAATTTTGTTATTACCGATAGTTTTATGTTATGTGTATAAGCCTTACCAGCCTCGATTGTGTTATGGTTTTTTTTATATTTGGATGTTGTTTGACTATAATATTTTTATATGCATGGTGATATCTATTGGTTATTGTTTTTGTTATTTATATGATGTGTTTTCTATGAGTTATGGATTTTATCTAATTCTATAATCTGTTTTTTTATTTACGTATTATGAAACTATTTATTTTTATGGTGTGAGATTCTAATCTCTAGATGTTTCATGTAATACTTATGAGAGGAAATTGTGTTTTGTTATTTGTATTCCAAGGGTGAAACCATTCGCAATGGTTACCTTTTGATACCCTTGTTATTATCACTAGTATTTGGTGATTAGGAATGCACCATAAGCCTTATGGAAGAGTGGTCTGAGTGACAAGATAAGTTAAAATAGGATAGTACATTACAAAATGGTATCATATCTCTCTATTGTCATTTGGGGTGCATCACAATATAAAAGAGAATATTATCATCATAGTTAGAGTAGTAGATCATGGGTGTGTTCCAGAAACCACCTCTCATGATAAAACATGAGTTATCAGGGGAAGTTGGGAATTAATTCTTGATTTTAGGCTCTAATTTATGATTTTTACCATTCATCTTGATATAGAATTATAACATGTTTATCCTAATTGGTGTTTTATAATTATTGTTAATATTTTTTCAAGATTTTGTGTAAAAGTGGAGAAGGAAACAAGGTTTCATGATTATCCCATAGGGTCGAGAAAACTATACAGATCTCATATAGTTATCTCTCCAACCCTTTTAGATGGTTTTATAATATTGGAACATAATATTTCAAACTATGCATCCAAACCATGCATAGGTATGTAACAACCCCAAATCATTTTTTGTTTTCATTTATTTACAAGTAAAACTCTAACTATGTTTATCATTTATGTGAGGTTAGATGAGGGAGTTTTTTAGTGTGAAACTCATGATATTGATTTTATTTATTTTTTGTGATGTGTTGATGATTTTGAGTTGATTATGTTGGATGTTTTGAATTGAAATTTTTATGTATGCGTTGTGAGAGTTTATTTTATGTTAGGGTAAGGATATAATGAAATGTTTTGATTTGAAAAAAGGAGTTATAAAATATTTGATACTTACAAAATCGAATTTTATAATGGCTATGAAATGATTTTGGACTAAGAGTGTAAGGCCCCTGCCTTAAACATTACATAATCTTGAGTTAAGTCCAAAATTCACATTGAGGATCTTTTTAGTTTTAGAGTTTTAGAGAATTAGTCCATAAATATTACATTACATATCAAATATTACAAAGTAGACACTTCTACTCAGTATCCATTTTTTTTATAAAATAAAAACTCTTAAAAGAATACAAGAATTATTTTATTGATATAAATCTTCTTGAATTATTCCTTTCTCTTACCATTCCATATACCCTGTGAAAAACATTTCCAAAACTGGGGATGAGGATAAAAATCTAAATAAGGGATATAAAATAAGTAAAGAAACATTAGTCCATGAATACATACAAATCAAAGAAATCATACTTTTCAATCTTAAAATATAATCTCTTTAATATACCACACAAAATCATAAGATTTATGAATGTCACATAGAAATCATAAATCATAAAGGTAACTTGTGGAATCCATAACATACTTATATTTTAGCTTTCACAACTACATATTGAGTTACATTTGGAATACCCATCATAGTATATTCCCTAAATCTATTAGGATAAACATTAACGTTTACCTCCGTCACATTACCCAATGCATTGGAGAGCTATCTCGGGCTCATCCACCCTAGGTTTATCATGGAACTACCGTATGCCTAAAAAATGACCATGAACCATACTATAATTATAACACATGAATAAGCATAAAGAAAATATAACATTTCCACATTGAAATCACAAGATATCAGTTCAAGATATTGACATAATCAATTCATTTAAAACATTCAAAAATAAGAGTTTTGAATCAGAGTGTCCTATACCACTCTAAAAATTTTAAAAGTATTTTACACTTTAAAACAATCTGGTCCATATAAGTAAATCCTTAAAATCATTTCTAAAACATGGACATGAAAGATGATTATTTAGAAGATAACATATTTTAAACATTTAAAATGATGTTTTAGTTAAAGAATCCTTTACCACTTGAGAAACTATTGAATAAAAATAATTACAGAATAACATCAAATAAAAATATAAATATCATGAGAATATTGAAATTCATGATATAAAATTTCAAAATGGTTGTATATACACCTTATAGTATAATAAAGGTGCACAATATCAAGATATGCCTCAATGAAATGAGATTGAGACGTAGTCCCTTACAAATATTTTATCATTAGATTAAGGATAAATCAACTGAATAATTATGTGTGAAAAATTTAAATACACACAATATAAGTAGATATTAAGTGTAAAATGATCAGAGTTAATTCAAACATATTCATAGCATGACAGAATCAATTAGTAGAATATTAACCTAATGAATGGAAATTGTGTTAAGAAGTTCTCTTACCTTGAGTCTGACTCATCATGTATGTTCCTTGTTCTTCCTGAATAACAAATTTAAGTTAATTTATACTTGATTAAGAACCGTTTTAAAGATTAGTATTGTAACATCCTAGGTAAATAAATAATATTAAATTCTAATGTTTATCAATATTTTTGAATAAAATGTTAATACTACTTTAAAGGGAATGCTATGCTCGATGGCGTACCCAATACGCAACAATGAGTTTCTTTGAAATCTTACATTGCACACTAATAATATAATAATATTATAAGAGTTAACTCCTAGCAGTTGTAATGGAGGGAATGAACAGAACTGACTACAAAATGATTATATATGTTTGTCAAATATTTTTACTTTTTACAATAAATGTTAGAGGATTAAAAATGCGAATGAATCCAATTTTAAGAATAAACATTCTAATATTCTTTAAAGGGTCGATTAACTACCTTTTAATGAAGAACCTCTTCTAAATACACCTTTTGACAATTTTATGTGTTATATTTGAAAAAAATAAAATTCTCCTTTAGAATCGGGACATCAAAATTTACTTTGTGTAAATTTTTGATATTTTTCCGATAAAGTTCATTTTTAATGAATAGTGAAAAATGTTGTATTTTAATTCAAAACCTCTTTTTAATATAATTTATTTATATGATTATATTATCTTTTGAATTGGTTTTAAAGTGAAATTAGAATATATTTTTACGATTTAATCCAATAGTGGTCATTGGAATTAATTTCACTTTCAAATTGGACTTAAACGAGTGTCAATCTTTTGATATATATTGTTTCATAAAAACACGCTATTTGTTCTGACAGTGGGAATTAATTATTAAATTAATTAATGTAACTTATATGGTTTGAATTATTTAAAATAGTCATCATTTTTGAATTCAGAATATCAAATATAGCTTAGGGTGAATTTTTGGTATTTTTCTGAAAAACTTGAATTTTTGATGAATAGTGAAACCACTAAGTGGTACTTAAAAAACTGATTTTTCGTTTAAATGAAAATTTACCACCTCTGTGTTTTGAATTTCAAAAATCCAACATACAAGGTTTTCATTAGGAAGTAAAATGTGGTTTAATGAGATTAAAATAATTTTTTGGTGAATAGTAACTTTTAAGTTTTTTATCGAGATTAGAGGTAATTAGTGTAATTTAAGGTAAAAATAATGTTTTAATATTATAAAATGACCTTGAAACTTGTCCTAACCCTATTGGATGAGTCATGGACGACCAAGAAAACCCATGGGTCGATATTTGGGACCCCATGGATCCACTTGGGTAAGATAATGGCATTAATGCCTTTTATTTAAAGTAAAAGTAAAAATGAAACAAACATGTATTGTTTTACTAAAACAATTTAAATGGGGTTATAAAAGTCATATGTTTGACTATAAATAGTAATTGGAAAGCTAAAAAGATTTCCTACATCATAGTATTTTTTTTATAATTTTTAGACATTATATAAATTAAATTATTTATGACATCATGATGATGCAGTGATTACCTCATTATTTAATGATTTAAATAAAATGAAAAGATAATGTAAAATCTAAGACCTAAACATGTCAAAAACCTATTGGATGTGTGTATGTAGAACTCTTATCACATTAGACTCGAAATACATCATTTTGGGACCTTTAAAATCTGAAAGACATTTGAAAATAAAGTAACATTTTATACCTTTCCAAGAGTGCCCCTCCTCTCCTCTTATAAAAGGCCCCCACCTCTACCTCCTTACCCACACATCTAAAGCCTTTGGCTCGGCCAAGATCTGATCATTTTGTCTCTCCCAATCCCTCTACTCATCCTAGAATGCAGAATTCTCTTCATGAAACCCTTTTTGTTCAAACCAAGAGTAGTTACCCGATTTTAAGGTAATGTCTTCACTTGTGTTATTTTGTTTTATTTTGCTTCTCCAACCCCCTAAACTCTTTTTATTCATTTATTTTGTAACAAATCCAGTATCTTAAATATAGTTGGATTTTTTTATAATAAGGATTCGAGCAACACTTACACACACCTACATCTAATGGTTAAAGAACATACTATTTCTGTAGATGGTGAATTTCTGCCTCACAAAACGATGATTGTTCAATATTCTTTTAACACCTTCAAAGGTGGCCATTAATATGTCACTATATTTATATATGATATATAATATGTTTATGTTTTCCTTAAGCTTTTGTATTTTTCATTTATGGAAAACCTTTATGGTTTCCATTATGGGTAAACGCGATATCTTCATTTTTGGAAGTGCGGACTACCGCCCCCTCAAAGTGATTTGATTCGTTAATACTATATGTGGTACGTATAAATAATAGATTTAATGATATTATATATGATACCATACTGGAATTATAATACTATTATTTATCATTATGTTTTAATTCCATTAAATATGAAATAGAAATGGAAGTAGCATTCATGTGTACGTACGGCTTACCGTCTCCATGAACGGTGCATTTCATTTCTTACCTCTAAATGTTATGTAATATTATAAATTCATGTATATAATGGATATATATGATATATATGATATCTACATAATGAATATAATTCTGGATATAATGGATATTTTACCCCTTGAACAAACTTGTAATTATAAAGAGTTTATTTTTGACTCAAGTAGCAATGATCGACAAAATGACCATTATTAACTTAAATATTTACATAGTGTTCATAACATGGTAATAAGTGATATAAAAGGAATAATGAACTTGAAAAAGGATCTTAAGCAGTAGAAATTAACTCAAGTTTATTATTCAGGAGGTTAACGAATGATCGAGTCAAGTCGGACCCGAGGTAAGGGATCCTACCCCTCTCTTTCTTTTTAAGTATACTCTTTTATGTCATTCCTTTTAAGCTAATATTTCTAATGATTGAGATGTTATTTTATATTAATCTTACTGTACTTTTTATGTTCATATGATGAGACACCCTATTTGATCTCATCAATCCATTTTGGATGTTTTGAGTGGCGCCGTTAGGCTGCGGAATTTTCGTAAGAGATCTAACATCTCTCTTTCTTTTTTAAGTACTCTCCTTTATGTCACTTCTTCTAATCTCCTCTTTGTTATGTTGGGGTATGTTATTTTATATTCCTATTTCTTTAAATTTTATTTTAATATTATGGGAGACCCTATTTGATCTCATCAATCAATTTTTGGAAGTTTTATGTGGCACCGTTAGGCTGCTAAGTTTTCGTAAGGGATTTTTCATCTCACTTTTATTCCCGTGAGATTTATGCTACATTTTCCACCATTTCCTTTTAGTGGTATATGTACTGACAATTATTCTAATATTTGTGTAATATAATTTTGTTTATGAGTATTTACATAAATTTTTTTATTTTCCTTCTTTCATGGGGAGTATGTTTCGAAAGATACCCAAGTCGGTAAGGGAACCTTTCACCCTTCTCTTTTTAAAAGACTTCTTTTGTTGGGTCTTTTAATTTACATATTGTAATGTTGGTATATGTCCTTATATATACTTATTGATTTAAATTTTATTTCCAAGTGATGAGATATCCTTTTAATCTCTTATCAACTCATTTTCTAAAGTTGGAAGTGACGCCGTTAGTGTAACATCCCAAATAAGTAATGAATAATAGATATTTTTATCTATGTCTATTAATGATTAAGATAGTGTTATAGAGGCTTAAAATGAAAATAAATACAATGTCATGCATGGAATACACTAATATTCTTAAAAGATTGTTTTACTGCCTTTTGATGGCAAACCATTTTTGAATCTATATTTTGACAATTTTATAAACTATGTTTGTCAAAATAAACTTATTCTTTATGATTGGGACATCAAAATTTATTTTGTGTGAATTTTTGGTATTTTTCTGACAATGTTCATTTTTTAATGAATAGTGAAAAATACTGCATTTTACATCAAAACTCCTTTTTAATCCAATTTATTTATATGATTAGATTATCTTTTGAATTGGTCTTAATGTGTAATATGAATATATTTTTACCATTTTATCCAATGGTGGTCATTGGAATCAATTTCACTTTGAAATTAGACTTAAACTGGTGTCAATCTTTTGATACTTATTGTTTTGTAAAAACACGCTATTTGCTCTGGCAGCGGGAATTAATTATTAAATAAATTAATTTGACTTATATGTATTGAATTTTTTAAAATAGACTTCATTTTTGAATTCGGAATATCAAATATATCTTAGGGTGAATTTTTGGTAATTTTCTGAAAAACTTCAATTTTTGATGAATAGTGAAACCACTAAGTGGTAGTTAAAGAAACTGATTTTTCGTTTAAATGAAACTTTGCCACTTTTGTGTTATGAATTTTAAAAATCCGACATTCATGGTTGTCATTAAGAAGTAAAATGTGGTTCAATGGGATTAAAATAATTTTTTGGTGAATAGTAACTTATTAAGTTTTTAATCGCGATTAGTGGTAATTAGGGTAGTTTAAGGTATAAATAATGCTTTAATAATATGAAATGACCTAGACACATGTACCAAACTTATTGGTTGTGTCATGGACGACCAAGAAAAGCCATGGGTCAACTTGGGGACCCCATGGATCCACTTTTGTTGGGAAATGACAAAAATAACTTTTTATTTAATGTAAAAGTAAAAATGACACAAACATAATATGTTTTACGCAAACAATTTTTACATGGGCTTATAAAGATCAGATATTTGATTATAAATAGTCATTGGAAAGATAAAACGATTTCCTACATTCTAGTATTTTTCTTATAATTTTTAGACATTAAATAAATTAAATTATTTATGACATAATAATGATGCAGTGATGACATCATTATTTAACGATTTAAATAAAATGGAAAGATAATGTAAAATATATGAACTACACATATCCAAAACCAATTGTATGAGTGGATGTCGAACCCTTATGACCTTATCCACAAATTATATCAATGTGGGACCTTTTAAAACCGAAACACATTTTCAAATAAAGTAATATTTCTTTACTTTCCAAAAGTGCCCCTCCTCTCCTCTTATAAAAGGCCCCCACCTCTACCTCATTTCACACACTCCTCAAGCTTTTGGCTCGGCCAAACCCTGACCATTTAATCTCTCCACATCCCTCTCCTTATCCTAGAGGATTCCCTTTGGGCAGAATCCTTTCAAAGGAAGCCTTTAGGCTCAAATCAAAAGGAGTTACACTTTTGAAGGTAATTCATTCTCTCATGTTCATTTGTTTTATTTTGCTTCTCCAACCCCCTAAAATCTTTTTATTTAATTATTTTGTAACAAAACCAGTATATTCAATATACTAGGATGTTGTTATAAGATTTATTTGAGCTACACTCTCACACAACTACATCAAATGGTTAAAGAACATACGGTTTCCGTGGATGGCGAAATTCTGCCTCCCGAAACGATGATTGTTCAATACTCATTTAACACCTTCAAAGATGGACATTATGATGTCACTATTTTTATATATGATATATTATATGTTTATTTTTTCCTTAAGCTTCTGTTTTTTTTTTCATTTTGGGCATACCTTTATGGTTTCCATTATGGGTAAACACGATATCTTCATTTTAGGAAGTGCGGACTACCGCCCCCTGAAAGTGATTTGATTCGTTAATACCATATGTGGGATGTGTAAAGGATAAAGTTAATGATATTATATATGTTATTATACTGGAATTATAATATACTCTTATATAATTATGATTCCATTCCAAAAAAAAAATACGAAATAGAAATGGAAGTAGCGTTCATGCGTACGTACGGCTTACCGTCTCCATGAACGGTGCATTTCATTTATTACCTCTAAATGTGATGTACTATTATAAATACATGTATATGCTGAATATATATGATGTATATGTTATCCAAATCATTAATATCATTCTGGATATAACGAACCTTTGACCAAATTAACAACATGTAATTGTAAGAAGTCTATTTTTGACTTAAGAACCAAATACCGAAAAAATGAACATTATTAACTTAAATGATTACATGATGTCTATAACATGGTATAAAAGGAATAGTGAACTTGAAAAAGGTTCTTAAGCAAGTAGAGATTAACTCAAGTTTATTATTCAGGAGATTAAATAACGGTCGGGTCAAGTCGGATACGAGGTATGGGACTTCGTCTCAATCTCCTTTCGTTGAGGCATATTTTATTTTATACACAACTTTCTTTTATACGGTGTATAAACCCCTTTGACTTTTACATTTATTCAAAAGGAATCTTTTTTATATGAAACGTTTACTAAACGACAAAAGGGAATGTTTTTGTCGTACGTATGCGGCGACAACGACTTCTCCGCCATCGTGACCGTTATTTGAGTTTCGGCTTCCTCTACAAGCCATACCTTTTTTTTAAAAGAAAAATAAATACCATGTTTTACCTTTCTTTTATTTTGGTATGGAAAATGGTTTTCACAATGTTTTTGTGTTGTATTGATATCTTGTGATTGAAATGTGGAAATGTTATGTTTCCTTTATGCATGTTTTATGTGATACAATTATGTTATGGTTCTTGGGAATTATTATGAAGACGGGTGGTTCCGTGATAAACTAAGGGCGGGTGAGCTCGATATAGCTCTCCAATGCATTGGGTAACGCGAAGGAGTGAAACGTTAAGGTTTCTCCAAAGAGATTTTAGGGAATATACTGTGATGGGTATTCCAAACGTAACCAAGAGGGTTACTCCCTACGTAAGAATGTTATGAATGCCTCAAGTTACCTTTATGTCCTATGATTTATATGATATATTCATGATTTTATGAGGTATGTTAAAGTGCCTATGTTTTATGGGTAAATTATGATTTCATTCTTATGTATATATGTACCCATGTTTCCTTTCCATGTTTTTATAACCCATACTGAGCTTTTTATGCTCATCCCAAGTTTTTTTGAAATGTTTTTCACAAGTCATGGGAAAGGTACATGATATGATGATAGTGTCAAGGAAGTGTCAAGAAATAATCCATGTTTTATTTTAAATGTGTTTCCATTGATGGAAATGAAGAATACTATCTTTATGTAACCACTTTGTTTATATGTGGAATGTAATGCAAGTTTTATGATCTAATTCTCTAAAACTCTAAACCCGAAAAGATCCTCAATGTGTAATCTTGTAATAACTCAAGATTAAGTAAGGTTTAAGGCTGGGGCCTTATAGTTGGTATCATAGGTCAGTTTAGATAACTTTAGGAGTTAGAATTCTATTAAATGATTATCCAAAAATATTTTTTTTTGAAATGATATAGCATTTAAGGATTACCATGTTGCTTTATCTAAGACATGTTTGTTCAGAATGGTTTTCCGCAGAGGAAACAGGGAAGCAGTGCTAGGAAGGCATATAGAAGGAAATAACCTTCCGAATCAGCATCCAGAAATGGTTGGAATTGGAACTGAATAGTTTGTTGCAGTAATGGCGCAGTTGACTCAAGCGATAAATGGCGGTGGTATCTATACACGAGATCAGCCAGACCAACCGCAGAGGAACATGTCAGTGGTGGAACATTTCATGAGGCAACATCCACCATCATTCAGAGGATCATCTGACCCTGTGCTAGCTGAAGGGTGGATTAAAGCACTGGAGAAGATTTTTGATGTCATGGGGTGTTCAGACAATCAAAAGGTTAGTCTTGCTATTTACCATTTGGAGGGTGAAGCAGATCAGTGGTGGTCTATGGTTAAAAATATCAGGGACACCGATGAGATTGATGCTCTTGACTGGGATGAATTCAAAGGTATGTTTCTTGAGAAGTATTTTCCTAAGGCTGTTCGACTTAGGATGGAAAAGAAATTCTTGGAATTGAGGCAAGAGGAAGACTCAGTAGCTGCCTATGAAGAAAGGTTCACTCGATTGGCAAGGTATGCTCCAAATTTTATTCGAGACCTTGATAGTAAAATCAATCGTTTTTACTCAGGATTAAAGCCAAAATATCGAAGGGAATTAGCTTCTTGTGAGTTTAAAAGTTATGAAAAGCTTGTTCGATGTGCTGAGAAGGTGGAAATGGAGTTTGCCGATGACCAAGTGTTCTATAACAACCAGCAGAAGAAGAGACCGAGGTGGCAGGAGAAATGTAAGAATTCTTCAAAAAAGTCTGATGGTAAGAGAACTAAGTTTCCAGTTTGTGATAAATGTTGCAAAAGGCATGCTGGGGAATGTCTTCTGAATTCTGGAAAGTGCTACCGATGTGGTAAGATGGTACATAAGGCTCGTGATTTCACTGAAAAGGATCATGGTGAAGGTAAGAACAAATTTTCTTTACAGTTAGTGAAATGTTATAAGTGCAATGAGATGGGTCACTATGAAAACGAGTATCCGACAAAGATCTTGAGTGATGGGAAGCAGTTAGACTACAAGCAGAAAGGGGTGGTGAAATCCTTTGCAACTACTTCAGCAGATGTCGGGCCATCAAATGAAGTTGTATCAGGTACTTTGTTTGTTTTTTCAGATTATGCCAGTGTGTTGTTTGATTCGGGGTCTACACATTCTTTCATCTCTGAAACATTTTCTAGTAAAATGGGAATACCATCTCAATAAATGACACCTGAACTTTTGGTAAAAACACCTGGGGGAAATGTTGAGGCAAAAAGAATTTATAAGAATCTTCCTATCCTTATCTGTGGAAAGAACCTACTTGCAAACCTTATTGTTCTACCTCTAGTAGAGTTTGATGTTATCTTGGGTATGGATTGGCTCTCTATTTACCATTCTAAGATTGACTGTAGAGCTAAAGAAGTTTCTTTTCAGAAAGACTTTCAGTTTGTTTACAGGAATGAACCCTTACTTTTGATAACATATCAAGAGGCTGAGAAACTTGTAAAAGATGGAAATGAATGTTACCTTGCACACGTTGTTGAAAATAAAGGAACTGTTCAGATTAATGATGTGCCAGTGGTAAATGAGTATCCTGATGTTTTTCCTGATGAGTTTCCTGGAATAATACCAGATCGGGAAGTTGAGTTTACTGTTGAATTAGTTCCTGATGCTAAGCCAATTTCAAAACCCCCTTATCGAATGGCACAAATTGAACTTTTAGAGTTGAAGGAGCAATTGCAAGATTTATTAGAGAAAGGTTTCATTAGACCTATCACATCACCATGGGGTGCTCCTGTTTTATTTGTTAAAAAGAAAGATGGTTCTATGAGACTTTGCATTGATTATAGAGCCTTGAATAATATCACTGTTAAGAACAAATATCCATTGCCTCATATCGATGATTTGTTTCATCAGCTCCAGGGAGCTCAGTTTTTTTCAAAGATTGACTTGGGATCGGGGTACCATCAGCTGAAGGTAAAGCAGGCAGATATTCCGAAGACCGCGTTCCGTACGAGATATGGCCATTATGAATTTGTAGTAATGCCTTTTGGGCTAACCAATTCACCTGCTGTATTCATGGATTTAATGAATATAATTTTCCATGAGTTCTTGGATAAGTTTGTGGTGGTTTTCATTGATGATATTTTGGTGTTTTCTAAAAGTAAAGAGGAGCATGAAAGACATTTAAGGGTTATATTGCAAACCTTAAAAGAAAAGAAACTGTATGGGAAATTCAGCAAGTGTGAGTTTTGGTTGAAACAAATTTCATTCCTTGGTCACATTGTTTCTAAAGATGGAATAACTGTTGATCCTGTAAAAACAAAAGTTGTGGAAGAATGGCCAAGACCCACAAATGTAACCGAGATTCTTAGCTTCCTTGGTTTGGTGGTCTATTACCGAAGGTTTGTTAGAATTTTTTCACGGTTATCTAGTCTAATGACTAAGCTAACTCAGAAGGGTGTTAAGTTTATCTGGACAAAAGAATGTGATGATTGTTTTCGGGAATTGAAAAGAAGATTGGTGAATGCTCCAGTTTTGGCACTACCTTCCAGGAATGGTGAGTTTGTTATATACAGTGATGCTTCATTGAAAGGACTTGGTTGCGTCCTAATGCAGAATGATCAGGTAATTGCTTATTCTTCACGACAGTTGAAAACTCATGATGTAAATTACCCTACACATGATTTGGAATTAGCTGCTATTGTTTTTGCTTTAAAAATTTGGAGGCATCATTTGTATGGAGTAAAGTGTGAAATATATACCGATCACAAAAGTTTAAAGTATATATTCACTCAGAAAGAGTTAAACATGAGACAGAGGAGATGGCTAGAATTAATCAAGGATTATGATTGTACAATTCATTACCATCCGGGAAAAGAAAATAAAGTGGCTGATGCTTTGAGTCGAAAAAGTAATACTTCATTAGCAATGTTGCGTTTGGAATGTGATCCTTTGGTCAAGGATTTGATGAACTTTGGCATAGAAGTTGTTGGTGCAGGAAGTCCTTCTGTTTTGTTTCAGGTATCAGTGAGATCTTCTCTATCAGATATAATCAAGCAAGCACAGAAGCAAGACAGTGAGTTGTAGAAAAAGGTAGAGCTATTTCAGAAAGGTAAGTTGCCTGAATTAAACATTGATAATGATTGTGTTTTGAGATTTGGGAAGAGATTGTGTGTGCCTTGTGATTCACATTTGAAGAGAGATTTGTTATGTGAAGCTCATAGTTCTCCGTTTTCAGTTCATCCGGGCAGTACTAAGATGTATAGAGATCTGCGGGAGTATTACTGGTGGGATGGAATGAAAAGAGACATTGCTGATTTTACTGTAAAGTGTTTGACATGTCAACAGGTTAAAGCAGAGCGGCAGTTACCGAAAGGGATGCTTCAGCCTTTACCAGTGCCAGAGTGGAAATGAGAGAATATATCCATGGACTTTGTTGTTGGATTACCGAAGACATCTCGAGGTAATAATGCAATCTGGGTTATTGTTGATCGCTTCACCAAATCTGCTCATTTCCTTGCTATACGAGATACTTTATCTCTTGATCAACTTTCCCGTTTGTATCTTAAAGAAATAGTCAGGTTATATGGAGTTCCTCTCTCCATTGTATCGGATCGTGATCCCAGGTTTACTTCTAACTTTTGGAAAGGCCTTCAGAAGTCGTTGGGTACTGAATTAAATTTTAGTACAGCTTTTCATCCTCAATCAGATGGGCAGTCAGAACGAACAATTCAGACATTGGAGGATATGCTACGAGCTTGTTCTATAGATTATCAGGGAAGTTGGGACCAACATCTTTCTTTGGTTGAGTTTTCTTATAATAACAGCTTTCATTCCAGTATACAAATGGCACCATTTCAGGCATTATATGGGAAGCGGTGTCGAACTCCAGCTTTCTGGGATGAAGTGGGTGAAAGGAAGTTGATGGGACCAGAATTGGTAGAAGAGATGGTAGAAAATGTTTAGCTGATTTAGAAACACATGAGAACAGCTCAGAGCAGGCAGAAGAGTTATGCGGATAACCGGAGGAAGGATCTATCTTTCGAGGTAGGTGATCATGTTTTTCTCAAGGTTTCTCCTTGGAAAAGTGTGATGAGATTTGGTAAGAAAGGAAAGCAGAGTCCAAGGTTTATTGGACCATATGAAATTCTAGAAAGAGTTGGATCATTTGCATACCGGGTGGCTTTACCTCCGAGTTTATCTCAGGTACACAATGTTTTTCATGTTTCAATGTTGAGGAAGTATATGCCAGATCCATCTCATGTTTTGAGTCCAGAGGTAGTTCAGCTGGAAGAGAACCTATCTTATGAGGAACAACAGGTCCAGATTCTTGACCACAGGGAGCAAGTGTTACGGAATAAGGTGATTCACCAGGTAAAGGTTTTGTGGAAAAACCACAAGATTGAAGATGCAACATAGGAATCTAAAAATGCAATGAGGGATAAGTACCCCCATTTATTCGATAAGTAAATAAATTACGGGGACACAATTTTCTAAAGGGGGGAAGGATGTAACATCCCAAATAAGTAATGAATAATAGATATTTTTATCTATGTCTATTAATGATTAAGATAGTGTTATAGAGGCTTAAAATGAAAATAAATACAATCTTATGCATGGAATACACTAATATTCTTAAAAGATTGTTTTACTGCCTTTTGATGGCAAACCATTTTTGAATCTATATTTTGACAATTTTATAAACTATGTTTGTCAAAATAAACTTATTCTTTATGATTGGGACATCAAAATTTATTTTGTGTGAATTTTTGGTATTTTTCTGACAATATTCATTTTTTAATGAATAGTGAAAAATACTGCATTTTACATCAAAACTCCTTTTTAATCAAATTTATTTATATGATTAGATTATCTTTTGAATTTGTCTTAATGTGTAATATGAATATATTTTTACCATTTTATCCAATGGTGGTCATTGGAATCAATTTCACTTTGAAATTAGACTTAAACTGGTGTCAATCTTTTGATACTTATTGTTTTGTAAAAACACGCTATTTGCTCTGGCAGCGGGAATTAATTATTAAATTAATTAATTTGACTTATATGTATTGAATTTTGTAAAATAGACTTCATTTTTGAATTCGGAATATCAAATATAGCTTAGGGTGAATTTTTGGTAATTTTCTGAAAAACTTCAATTTTTGATGAATAGTGAAACCACTAAGTGGTAGTTAAAGAAACTGATTTTTCGTTTAAATGAAACTTTTCCACTTTTGTGTTATGAATTTCAAAAATCCGACATTCATGGTTGTCATTAAGAAGTAAAATGTGGTTCAATGGGATTAAAATATTTTTTTGGTGAATAGTAACTTATTAAGTTTTTAATCGCGATTAGTGGTAATTGGGGTAGTTTAAGGTATAAATAATGCTTTAATAATATGAAATGCCCTAGACACATGTACCAACCTTATTGGTTGTGTCATGGCCGACCAAGACAAGCCATGGGTCAACTTGGGGACCCCATGGATCCACTTTTGTTGGGAAATGACAAAAATAACTTTTTATTTAATGTAAAAGTAAAAATGACACAAACATAATATGTTTTACGAAAACAATTTTTACATGGGCTTATAAAGATCAGATTTTTGATTATAAATAGTCATTGGAAAGATAAAACGATTTCCAACATTCTAGTATTTTTCTTATAATTTTTAGACATTAAATAAATTAATTTATTTATGACATAATAATGATGCAGTGATGACATCATTATTTGACGATTTAAATAAAATGGAAAGATAATGTAAAATATATGAACTACACATGTCCAAAACCAATTGGATGAGTGGATGTCGAACCCTTATCACCTTATCCACGAATTATATCAATGTGGGACCTTTTAAAACCGAAACACATTTTCAAATAAAGTAATATTTCTTTACTTTCCAAAAGTGCCCCTCCTCTCCTCTTATAAAAGGCCCCCACCTCTACCTCATTTCACACAATCCTCAAGCCTTTGGCTCGGCCAACCCCTGCCCATTTACTCTATCCACATCCCTCTCCTCATCCTAGAGGATCTACTTTGGGAATAATCCTTTCAAAGGAAGCCTTTAGGCTCAAATCAAAAGGAGTTACACTTTTGAAGGTAATTCATTCTCTCATGTTCATTTGTTTTATTTTGCTTCTCCAACCCCCTAAACTCTTTTTATTTACTTCTTTTGTAACATCACCAGTATCTTCAATATACTAGGATGTTGTTATAAGATTTATTTGAGCTACACTCTCACACAACTACATCAAATGGTTAAAGAACATACGGTTTCCGTGGATGGCGAAATTCTGCCTCGCGAAACGATGATTGTTCAATACTCATTTAACACCTTCAAAGGTGGACATTATGATGTCACTATTTTTATATATGATATATGATATGTTTATGTTTTCCTTAAGATTCTGTTTTTTTTCATTTTGGGCATACCTTTATGGTTTCCATTATGGGTAAACACGATATCTTCATTTTAGGAAGTGCGGACTACCGCCCCCTGAAAGTGATTTGATTCGTTAATACCATATGTGGGATGTGTAAAGGATAAAGTTAATGATATTATATATGTTATTATACTGGAATTATAATATACTCTTATATAATTATGATTCCATTCCAAAAAAAATACGAAATAGAAATGGAAGTAGCGTTCATGCGTACGTACGACTTACCGTCTCCATGAACGGTGCATTTCATTTCTTACCTCTAAATGTGATGTACTATTATAAATACATGTATATGGTGAATATATATGATGTATATGTTATCCAAATCATTAATATCATTCTGGATATAACGAACCTTTGACCAAATTAACGACATGTAAGTGTAAGAAGTCTATTTTTGACTTAAGAACCAAATACCGACAAAATGAACATTATTAACTTAAATGATTACATGATGTCCATAACATGGTATAAAAAGGAATAGTGAACTTGAAAAAGGTTCTTAAGAAAGTAGAGATTAACTCAAGTTTATTATTCAGGAGATTAAAGAACGGTCGGGTCAAGTCGGATATGAGGTATGGGACTTCGTCTCAATCTCCTTTCTTTGAGGCATATTTTATTTTATACAGAACTTTCTTTTATACGGTGTATAAACCCCTTTGACTTTTACATTTATTCAAAAGGAATATTTTTTATACGAAGAGTTTAATAAATGACAAAAGGGAATGTTTTTGTCGTACGTATGCGGCGACAACGACTTCTCCGCCGTCGTGACCGTTATTTGAGTTTCAGCTTCCACTACAAGCCATACCTTTTTTTTAAAAGAAAAATAAATACCATGTTTTACCTTTATTTTATTTTGGTATGGAAAATGGTTTTCACAATGTTTTTTTGTTGTATTGATATCTTGTGATTGAAATGTGGAAATTTTATGTTTCCTTTATGCATGTTTTATGTGATACGATTATGTTATGGTTCTTGGGCATTATTATGAAGACGGGTGGTTCCGTGATAAATTAAGGGCGGGTGTGCCCGATATAGCTCTCCAATGCATTGGGTAACGCGAAGGAGTGAAACGTTAAGGTTTCTCCGAAGAGATTTTAGGGAATATACTGTGATGGGTATTCCAAACGTAACCAAGAGGGTTACTCCCTAGGTAAGAATGTTATGAATGCCTCAAGTTACCTTTATGTTCTATGATTTCTATGATTTATTCATGATTTTATGAGGTATGTTAAAGTGCCTATGTTTTATGGGTAAAGTATGATTTCATTCTTATGTATATATGTACCCATGTTTCCTTTCCATGTTTTTATAACCCATACTGAGCTTTTTATGCTCATCCCAAGTTTTTTTGAAATTTTTTTCACAGGTCAAGGGAAAGGTACATGATATGATGATAGTGTCAAGGAAGTGTCAAGAAATAATCCATGTTTTATTTTAAATGTGTTTCCATTGATGGGAATGAAGAATACTATCTTTATGTAACCACTTTGTTTATATGTGGAATGTAATGCAAGTTTTATGATCTAATTCTCTAAAACTCTAAACCCGAAAAGATCCTCAATGTGTAATCTTGTAATAACTCAAGATTAAGTAAGGTTTAAGGCTGGGGCCTTATAGTTAGGCTGTCGAATTTTTACCAAGGGAACTTCTTAACCCAATTTCAATTTCTTTGGGTTCAACTTGTAGTTATTGAATATGTCATCCTTTGAATATGTGTGAATGTCCTTTGATTGTTTTACAATTAATATCCACTTATATTGGGTGTATTTATATTTTTCACACATAATTATGAGATTGATTTATCCTTAATTTAAGGATACCTTCTTTATAAGGAATTTCATCTCATTTTACATTTCTATTGAGACTTCATTGTTGTTATGCACCAATTCACTCTTATATGGTGTAAATACTCTCCTTTGGAATATTATATCATGAATCCATTTATTCTCATGATATTATAATGTTATGATTAAATGTTATTCCTCAATTATTGTATTCAAGTGTCTCTCATTTTGTTAAAAACCATTTAACTAAAATATCATTTTAAATGTTTTAATGATTTATACTTATAAATATTTCTCATTAATATCCATGTTTTCAATTTTTTTTAAGGATTTATTTATATGGATATTAATGGTTTAAAATGTTAAAATCTTCAAAGTGGTATGGGACACTTTGATTCAAAAATATCTTTATTAAATGTTTTAAATGGTTTTGAAAATGTTTTTTAGAATGGATTCATTATTTCAATATCTTAAAATGTTATATTGTTATTACAATGTGGGAATGTTATCTTTCCATTGTGCTTAAGTTATGTTCTATGATTATGTTATGGTTCTTGGGAATTGTTTATGAATACGGGTGGTTCCATGACAAACTAAGGGTGGGTGAGCCCGATATAGCTCTCCAATGCATTGGGTAACACGAAGGGGTTAAACGCTCAGGTTTCTCTGAAGAGATTTAAGGAATATACTGTGATGGGTATTCCAAACGTAACCATGAGTGTTACTCCCTATGTAAGAATGTTATGAATGCCTCAAGTTACCTTTATGTCTTATGATTTCTATGAGTTATTCGTAAATCTTATGATTTCATGAGGTCTATTAAATTGATTACGCTTTATGAGTAAAGTATGATTTCATTGGTTCTTATGTATACATGGAATACTGTTTTCTTTCCGTATTGGTATAACCCTTACTGAGCTTTTTATGCTCATCCCAAGTTTTTTTGAAATGTTTTTCACTGGACATAAAGTTGAATAGGGTCAAGGATGGGATCCAGGAAATGTCAGGCGGTCTAAAACAAGGAACTATACATGACTCTTTTGTTCAAGAGTTTTTATTTTTGTGAAAAAATGGAAGCTGAGTAGATTTGTCTACTTTGTAACCTTTGAGTTGTAATAGTTATGTCCTAATTCTCTAAAGCTCTAAACCTGAAAAGATCCTCAATGTGAATTATTAATTTAATTCAATAATAAGTAATGTTTAAGGCTAGGTCATTATAAGTATTCCTTTTATATCACTTATTACCTTGCTTCTAAAATTAGTCAATTATTTGAGTTCATATTGGATATTTTGTCGATGTTTGGAAAATGAGTAAAAAATAAACTTATTATAATTACAAATTGTCCATGTGGTCAAAAGTCCATTATCTACATATTTTTATTCATGATTTAAATATCATATATATATCCAGTATATGTTTATTTATTATAGTCCATATCATTTGGATATAAGAAATGAAATGCACTATTCATGGAGATGGTAAGCCGTACATACACATGAACGATACTTTCATTTCTATTTCATATTTAAAGGAATTAAAACTTAATGATACATAGGTATATTATAATTCCATTATAGTATAATATTTTATATATGTTACATAAGTTCATCAACACTATCCTTTATATGTTCCTTGTATTTTATGAATGAGTCATATCACTTTGAGTGGTGGTAGTCCACATTTCCTCAAATGAAATTATCATATTTATACAATAGGAAAAGCATAAAGGTATGTTATAAATGATAATTAAAGAATAATGGAGATAAAATAAATAAAATAAATATCATATATAATTATAGTTCCATTATAATGGCCACCATGAGAGGTGGTAGGGGAAAATTGAACAATCATCGTTTCGTGAGGCAGTAGTTCACCGTACACAGAAACAGTGTGTTTGTATCCATTAGATGGAGGTGCATGGAAGTGTAGTTTGAATACTTATCATAAAAAAATCCTAATATATTTAATATACTAGTTTTTTATAAAATAGTTGAATAAAGAGAATTTATGGGGATGGAGAAGGAAAATAAAAGAAAAGAACTTGATAGAAGACGTTACCCTTAAATCGGGTAACTCCCTTTTGTTTGAACCAAAGGGCTTTAATTAAATGCCTTATGCCTAAATTAAGGCTTATAGATAAAATATAGAGATTATAGGAGATTATTGGAGTATATTTTTGATGATCCATGGGGCTTTAGAGGTGTGAGTAATGGGTTAGAGGTGGTGGCCTTTATAAGGGGGGAGAAGGGGCTCTTTAGGAAAGTTTGAAAGTATTATTTTATTATAAAATTATATTCGGTTTAAAAAGGTCCCAAACACATTAAATTATAATATAATATGAATATAAATTTAAATAAAATCATCCAATAATAATTGGATAGGTTTTGGATATTTTATAATCCTTATCTTTTTTATTTAACCTTTTGCTAACTTATTTAACTTTTACCATCTCTTCTTGTATATTCATACTATATGGTTAATATATTTACTATAAAATTACAAGAGACCCAAAATGGATCATTAAAAAAAATTTTAACATGATATATTTCATTTGGATGAATATTATATTTTAAGTATTATTTTATCATTTAATAAAATATTAACTGTTTTAAAAGCTCATTTAAGTCAATTTATAAACTATTCATATCAAGAGTTTTAAAAAATATATAACAACTTTATTTTCTCATAAAACCTTCATAAATTCAAATATAACAAGTAATTATTATATATAAAATTCTTTTATGGAAAAATAAGTTTCAAAATAAATTTATTTTTATATTTCTAATCTCATTTATTTAAAACATTCATTAAAAAGAAAATCACAACATCATCATTGTGTCATAAATAAATTTACTTATATGATTTATAAAAATTATAAATAAAATACCATGATGTAGTAAATATTTTTATCTTTCTAATTAATATTTATAGTATAAATATTCACCTATAAAACCCCATATAAATTTTTTTTAGTAAAAGATATATGTTTATGTTACATTTTCCTTAATTTTAAATTAATTTTTATAGTGTCATTTTCACTTACAAGTGGCTCCATGGAATCCAAAAATCAACCCAAGGATGACCATGGTAAAACTTTTATCATCCAATAGGGTTAAAATATGTGTTATGGTAATTTAATTTTATGATAATATTATCGTTTACCCCATGTTTACCAGATCTACCCTTTAACCATGGTAATTAAAATATTTACTGAAGTTACGATTCATAATGTTTAAAAATAAAAGTTAACTATTTACATAATTTGGACCTCTAGATTCCAAATATTGAATCTATTTATCCAAATTCAAAACATAGAAGTTGCCGAAATTAATTTAAAATTAATTCCCGTTGTCAAAACCAAAAAGCATGTTTTTAAGAAATAATAACTATCAAAATATTGACATTTGTTTATATCTAATTAAATCATAAAATTACTTCAAATGACCAAAATTTGATTAAATGGTAAAAATATAATCCAATTAAAATTTAAAAACCAATTAAAAGTACAATATAACTATATAAATATATTAGATTAAAAGGCAGTTTTGAATTAAAATGCAGTATTTTTCACTATTCATCAAAAAATGAACTTTGTTAGAAAAATACCGAAATTTTACCCAAAGTAAATTTTTATGTCCTGATTATAAAGAATAATTTCATTCTATGAAATGGAACATATAAAACTGACAAAAAATATATTTAAAAAGGGTTCTCCATCAAAATACAGTAAATCAGCCTTTAAAAAAATATTAATGTATTTAATGCTTAAAAACAGATTCATTCTTATTTTAAGCCTCTAAAACTTATTGGATAAAAGTAAAAACATTTAACAAAAATGTTTAATTATATTTTAGTTAGTTCTGTTCATTATTTCCAATACAATGGCTAGGCGTTAACTACCATTTAAAATAACAATATTATTATATTATTTTTTGGTATAACTCAAAGTTGTGTGCAACGTAAGATTTTAAAGAAACCCGTTGTTGCGTGTTGAGTACACTATCATACATAGAATACAATTAAATTTAAAATTAATATTTAATTCAAAAATATTAATAAATATGAAAATGTCATATTATTGGTTTACCTGAGATGTTACATCCTTCCACCCTTTTGGGAATTGCATTCTCACAACTTTAAAATTGGGCTCAGAAACATCCTTTGAAGTCCCACACCAGAAAAAGAGAAAATAAAACTATTACTTTAAAAGAAATAAAGTGAAGTACAAAGGTCACCCGAGATATCCCATACTAGGATTACATGTAGGAAAACATGGATATGGAAGAGAAACTAAGTGTCATGTTATGATGGAGAGTTATCAAAAAAATGATCAGGAGAAAGTTAACCACCAGAAAATCACAAAAACGTGCTGGTAAAACTATCTTTGATTCACTAGTAAAAAAAGTAAAAAGACAATGTTTTTTGTTTTAGGATCCCTTTCATAAAGTTGAGAAGTTATTTTATGAGATTGACTTATAACATAAGGAAATATACTTACTTTTTAAGTATAAATTCAACTTTTAATAAATTTCTACCACAAACTCATCTTTTCTCCAAACGATGAGCATTCATGATGACTTGGTCACACCTGAAGTGCTAGAATCAACTTCGAGAGAATCACATTATCCACAATAGATGAACTACATATTTCCCCTATCTTTAGATATTAACCAAAACCTAAATGGTTATTACAAAATCAGATAATCCCCAAAAGGTTAATCTTTTATAAAAAGAAATACTACTCTTAATCTCTAAAATTTACCAAACAATACCCAAAGTTCAAAAAAGACCATTCAATAAAAAATTGTCCTTAAAAAATTCTTCAAAATAATCCAACTATTATTGAAACCAAAAACTTAGAATGATTTTATCACATAGTTTTGCACAAAAATATTAACATTTATCTCTAAATAACATTAGTTACTCTTAAAGTCTCATACTGAAAAGTAATTAACCTAAATAAATATTTTCTATGATAGTTTAATTATTTATATAAACAAACCAAATCACCATATGTCCACAATAAAAACATATATTCTTCCAAAATAAAATTTCAAACATTACTCCACAAATGAAATCACAAAGTATTCTAATTTTCTTAGGCATATAGTTTCCCAAAAGGTAAAAAATCTTCCATAATAACCTTTATCACTTAATCACCATATCATTTTCCTATAATAAGGATATCCATTTGATAAAACATATTTTTACAAAATCAAATTATTCTTGATCCAAAAAATTATTTAACTAAAAAGAATATGTCATACTAATCAGAAGCTTCACGTAGGCCAGTGGCAGGTGATGCACCCTTGTCTCCCATCAGTTGTGGGACCAGGCGTGATGAGTTGTCACCCATATTTCATGTTGTCCCTTTTTATAAAACTCAAAAATAACACTAACTTGATTTAACCTCAATGGTTGTCTTATACCTCTCATTTTCATTCCAACTCACAATGAACTCAATATCTTAATTCATTAAGACTTATATATATTTAAATTTCTTTACCTCTATAAAATAACATTCTTCCCAAAGAAAGAACATCGTACCTTGATCATAGTGTCTGCATGGTTTCATAGTCATCTTGTTCACATAGATAGATGGTCAATGCATTGCAACAATGATTTATAGATCCTTCAAAATCATCTACTTCCTTTATCCAAATAAACCTCGTACAACTTAGGTCATATGGGTGTTCACAGAAAAATATTTTTGGAAAATAATCATGTTTGACATATAATTTCAAAACATCTGATAAAAATTTCTTTTTATAAAGTAGTCGAACCGAGTTTAAGTTGAAACTTACAATCAATGGTCCTTTTAAAATACCATAAGTATGTGCTGAAAGACTATAATTTAAAAGAAAATATAAATAGGTCTCACAAGGGTCTCCTTGTTCAGCACCTTTTTCAAAATCACAATATTCTTCAAAATCTTGGGATAAGGTAAAATATTTGAAAATTCCATGATAATATTTAACTTTATTTAAAATATGAGAATTTTGAGAAAATATGATTTGATTAAATACGACCCATGATCCCTGATGGTATCGAGGTATAAAAGTGGTTTTTGATATCTCAAAAAACTTCTTTCAAGTGATTTGTATATTAGAAAATGTTTCAGAATCATCTAGACACGACATTGCAATAATTATTGCAAGAAATTCATTAAGAAGGGATAAGAATTGCATTTGATATCCTCCTCCTTCCATTTGTAAAAGACTTTCCTTGATCTAAAAAGTTACAAAATAAGGATTTAACTTAAGGAGTAGACATAGAGACTAACCATGTGTCTAACAAAAACTCATAATCCCAAAAGTTGTCTAAATTGACCTCTGATACTAACTATAAGGCCCCATCCTTAAACATTACATAATCTTGAGTTAAGTCAAGAATTTATATTGAGGATCTTTTCATGTTTAGATATTTAGAGAATTAGTCCATAAATATTACATTACATTTCATATATTACTAAGTATACACTTCTACTCAGTTTATATTTTTTTCATAAAATAAAAACTCTTAAAAGAAAACAAGAATTATTTTCTTGATATAAATATTCTTGAATTATTCATTTCCCTTACCCTACCTAATACCCTATGAAAAAAATTTCAAAAACTTGGTATGAGCATAAAAATCTTAGTGAAGGATATAAAATAAGGAAAGAAACATTAGTCCATGAATACATAAAAATAAAAGTCATCATACTTTTCAATCTTAAAACATAATCTCTTTAACATACCTCAAAAAATCATAAGATTTATGAATATCACATAGAAATCATAAATCATAATGGTAACTTGTGGAATCCATAACATATATACATTATATATTTCACATCTACATAGGGAGTTACATTTGGAATACCCATCATTGTATATTCACTAAATCTCTTATGAGAAACATTAACGTTTACCTCCATCAAGTTACCCAATGCATTAGAGAGATATCTCGGGATCACTAGACCTAAGTTTATCACAGAACCACCTGTATGCACAAAACATTCCCAAGAAACATAACATAATCATAACACATGAACAAGTATAAAGGAAAGATAACATTTCCACATTGCAATCACAAGATATCTGTTCAAGATATTGACATAATCAATTCATTTAAAACATTAAAAAATAAGATTTTTGAGTCCAAGTGTCCCATACCACTCTGAAATTCTTTAAAGGATTTTACACTTTAAAAAAATCATGTCCATATAAATGAATCCTTAAAATTATTTCTAAAACATGGACATGAAAGAAAATGATTTATAAGATTAAATCTTTAAAACATTTAAAATGATGTTTTAGTTAATGAATCCTTTACCACTTGAGAAAATATTTAATAAAAATAATTAAAGAATAAAATCAATTAAAACTATAAATATCATGATAATATTGAAATGGATGATATAAAATGTCAAAATGGTTGTATATACACCTTATAGGATAATAAAGGTGCACAATATCACGATATGTCTCAATGAAACGAGATTGAGATGTAGTCCCTCACAAAGATTATATCATTAGCTTAAGGATAAACCAATGAAATAATTATGTTTAAAAAATATAAATACACCAAATATAAGTAAACATTAAGTGTAAAATAGTCAGAGTTCATTCACACATATTCATATCACGACCTAATCAAGAAGTATAATATTAACCCAAAGAATGGAAATTGGGTTAGGAAGTTCCCTTACCTTGAGTCTGAATCATCACGTGTGTTCCTTGTTATTCCTAAATAATAAACTCATGAAAATTTATGATTTATTAAGAAACTTTTAAAATATTATTATTCCTTTTATATCATTTATTACCTTGCTACAACAATTAGTTAACTATTTGAGTTCATATCGTACATTTTGTCAATGTTCAGAACTTGAGTAAAAATGAACTTGTTATACTTAGAAATTGTCTATGTGGTTGAAAGTAAATTATCTCTAGATTTTTATTAATGATATAAATATAATATATATATCCAGTATATATGTATTGATAATAGTCCATATCATTTTGAGATAAGAAATGAAACACAACGTTCCAGGAGACGGTAAGACGTACGTACGCATGAACACTACTTTCATTTCTATTTCATATTTAAATGAATGAAAAATTAATGATACATAGGTATATTATAATTACAGTATAATATCATATTTTATATATATTACATAAGTTCATTTACACTATCTTTTATATTTTCCACGTATTGTATGAAGGAGTCATATCACTTTGATGGGGTGGTAGTCCGCACTTCCTCTAATGGAATTATCCAATTTTTACAATAGGACAAACAAAAAAGTATGTTAAAAATGATAATTACAGAAGAAAAAATATAAAAAAGATAAAATAAATATAATAAATATCATATATAATTATAGTTCCATCATAATGTCCACCATGTGAGGTGGTAGAAGAAAATCGAACAATCATCGTTTCGTGAGGAAATAGTTCACCTTACATATAAACAGTATGTTCTTATCCATTAGATGGAGGTTAGTGGAAGTGTGGTTTGAATAATTATCTTAAAAACATCCTAGTAAATTTAATATACAAGTGTTTTTATAAAATAATGGAATAAATAGAGTTTAGGGGGATGGAGAAGGAAAATAAAAGAAAAGAACGTAATAGAAGATGTCACCTTTAAATTGAGTAACTCCCTTTGGTTTGAACCAAAAGTATTTTTTTAAATTACTTATGCCAAATGTAAGGATTATAGATTAAATATAGGGATGTTGAATGCTTATTAGATAAGAGTTTAGATGATCCACATGGCTTGAGAGGTGTGAGCAATGGGTTAGAGGTAGTGACCTTTAATAAGGGGGAGGAGGGGCTGTTTTGGAAAGTTTGAAAGTATTATTTTATTATAAAATTATTTTCAGTTTAAAAAGGTCTAAAACACATGAAATTTGAATATAATATAAATATAAGTTTAAATAAAATAATCTAATTATAATTTTATATGTTTTGGATATTTTTTAATCCTTATCATTTTTATTTAACCCTTTGTTAACTTATTTAACTTTTATCATGTCTTCTTGTATATTAATAATATATGGTTAATATATTTACTATAAAATTCCAAGATAACCAAAATGGTTAATTAATGAACTTTTTAAAATTATATATGTCATTTGGAAGAAAATTATATTTTTAGTATTAATTTACCATTTAATGAAATATTAATTTTTTTAAAAACTCATTAATGTCAATTTATAAACTATACATATCAAGACTTTTAAAAAATCTATAACAAATTGGTTATTTATAAAAAATTTATTAATTAAAATATAACAAGTCATTATTATATCTAAAATTAGTGTATGGTGAAAAAAGTTTCAAAATAAATTTATTTTAATATTTATAATCTCATTTATTTAAAAAATTCATTAAAATGGAAATCACAAAATCATCATTATGTCATAAATAAATAAATTTATATGACGTATAAAAATTATAAATAAAATACCATGATGAAGTAAATATTTTTTATATTTATAATTAATATTTATAGTTGAAATTATCACTTATATAACCCCATATAAAAATTGTTTTATTAAAAGATATATGTTTATGTTACATTTTCCTTAACTTTAAATTAATTTTTATAAAGTGCCATTTTCACTTACAAGTGGCTCCATACGGTCCCTAAATCGAACCAAGTATTCCAATGGTCAGAAATGTATCTAAAAATATGTTCAGAACACATGTTAGGGTAATTTAATATTATTATAATATTATTGTCGACCCTTATTTACCAGATTTACCTTTTAACTATGGTAAATAAAATATTTTATGAAGTTACTATTCATATGTCTAAAAATTAAAGTTACGTGTTTACACAATTTGGACCAATGGATTCCAAAATATGGAATCCATTTCTCCAAATTCAAAACACAAAATTTTCAGAAATTAATTTAAAATTAATTCCCATTGTCAAAACCAAAAAGCGTGTTTTAAGAAATAATAACTATCAAAAGATTGTCTTGTGTTTATGTATAATTAAATAATGAAATTACTTCCAATGAAAAAAATTAAATTAAATGGTAAAAATATAATCCAATTAAACTTTAAAAACAATTAAAAGTATAATACAACTATATAAATAAATTATAATAAAAGGAAATTTTGATTAAAATGCAGTATTTTTCACTATTCATCAAAAAATGAACATTATCAAAAAAATACTAAAATTTTACCCAAAGTAAATTTTGTAGTCCCAATTATATAGAAGAAGTTTATTATGTCAAATTATATATATAAAAGTTACAAAAACTATATTTAAAAAGGTTTGTCCTTTAAAAGGTGGTAAATCGACCTTTTAAAGAATATTAAAGTATTTTATGCTTTAAAACAGATTCATTCTTATTTTAAGCCTCTAAAACTTATTGGATAAAATTAAAAACATTTAAAAAACATGTGTAATCATATTTTATTTAGTTTTGTTCATTTCATTTAATACATTGGCTAGTCATTAACTACCATTTAAAATAATAATACTATTATATTATTTTTCAGTATAATTCAAAGTTGTGTGCTACGTAAGATTTCAAGGAAATCCATTGTTGTATGTTGAGTACACTATTAGACATAAACTCACATTAAAAGTAAAATTAATGTTTAATTCGCAAATATCAATAAATATGAAAATTTCATATTCTTTATTTACCTAGGATGTTACAAAGAGTTTTGTTTTTAAGTGATGGGTTGCTTACAAATTTTTTTTATCTTTGAGTTGTGATTTAAAAATAGGATCAACATTTGTAATGGAAATATTCATGGGTTTTGGTAATGATGTTATATTTATATTGTTTCAATTTGAAACAAGGTCTTATGTCCTGTTTCATATGGGTTTTGACTTCCATAAAATGCTTTGATCCTAAATAAATATTTTTAAGAGGTTTTTAAAAAGATTTTGTGGCTTGATTAAAATATTATTTTTTATTTTCATGAAAGGTTTTTAAAAGTGGTTAACCTCATAAGTTATTTGAGAAACATGAAGTTTTTCTTGAGATAAGGGTAGATATTTTGAGTTTTATAAATGAGGAAACATGTTTTCAATGATCAAATGTTTTGGAGCGTTGGATCAGGTGAAAATGATACTATATAGAAACTTAAAATATTTCAAAGAAGTTTTATATTATAAATGTAATAATGTTGTGAGTTTCATAGGATTTTTTTAATTTTAATATTAATTTTAACTTGTAACTATTGTTTTTATCAAGTAATGGATTTTGTGATCAAATCCTAAACATATTTTAAAAACTAGTGTGTATGTTTTTAAAATTTTGTATAAGAGAAATAAGTTTTAAATTGGAAAGATGTTTTGAAATGAGAATTTTTAAAAGGTGAAATGTTTGGAGAAAGTGTAAATTTTTTTAAATGAGTTAGTGGACTCTTTTTGTTGGTTTTTGTTTTAAAGGTGCAGCTTTTGAAATAAATTTACCTTGGTGATATGTTCTTTTGAGTTATTTTTGGGTTATAATGGGTTTTTTCAATTTGGGTGGTGATACATAAATTAAATGGAATCATGTTTTATGTTATTTGAAGTTTAAATCCTAAAAGGGTATTAATGAAAGGTGTAGAGTCTAATTCTTGGCGTTATCATATGGTTAAATCCTATACTTATGTATGAATGACCCCTTTTCTCGGTCGACACTAACAAAACATAGAATTGGGTGGTTGGGTCGAAGACCACGCACTCTTAAGCTTCATCGAAAATTCTCATAAACAATAATTGCCTTATTTTCATGATTTTTGAAGTTAATTTTAGGTGGTAAGGTGGTTTGGGGGGATGAGGAAACCTATAGTCCTCTCGAAACACCTTAATTCTCAAGGATAAAGACCACTATGAGATTTCTTGATTAGTTGATCCAAGATTGGTGGAAGGTTACTATCCTAAATTACTTATATGATATCATGTTCCAAGAGATTTTTTAGGCATAGTTTATTTAGTGGCGGTATTCCTAGAATTCTAAGGTGGTAGAAACCTTTGAATTTCTAAACTCTCATATGGGTGAGTTTGCGATGGAGGAGCATGTTGTGTGTCTCTTAGAGTTAGTGTTCTCTTTCATTGAGTGAATTGGTAGTCATGTTTTTTCAGTTTGATTCTTTGATTAAGTTGAATATATTATACATTTACCTAATTTTGAACTATATTTCAATGGAAATAACCCCTAATCTAGGTGAAACACAAAACAATTATTGATTTTTTATAGTTTTCGAAATCTAGAGTATAAGTTTTTATTGGCTCAAATTATGGTTTTTAATGTTTTATTCACACTTGGATTTAATTCACAAACTATAACTCGATTTATAGAATTGGAATTACATTTTTAAAGGTTACCCACTCTGTTTTTTTAGTTTATTCAATTCTGGAGGGAATTAATCAATTCCAACATTGAAACTATACTGTTATAGAGAAACACCTAATTTTTATACATAAATATCACATCTTTTCAAACAAATATTCAATACATTTTATACATACATACACAAGGATCGTAAAGGATTAGTGTGTTTGGAGACAAGATACACAATCACTACTAGAATTTCGACTATTTGCAACAGGCTATTTATGACGGGATCCCGTTGCAAAGATTCTTTTGTGATGGGGTATCATCACAAATTTACCATTGCAGAAAATAGCATTGCAAATAGTATTTATTATGGTGGGTCTATCGCAAAAAAATATTATTTGTGATGGGACTGCTTACCATCACAAATAGATCTCCAATTAAATACATTATATATATAATAACCTGTTGCAACAGGCCTGTCACAAAAAGTATTTGCGAAAGGGCCCATCGTCCTGTCACAAATAGTTCTCTATTTATATATGTTATATATACCTAATCCTTTTGCGACGAGCCAGTCGTAAAGAATTATTTTCGACGGTGAAGTAACCCATTGGAAATAAGTTTTAATATCTATATATATAATCAATTTATGACGGGGTCTCATCGTAAAAGGTCCCCTCACAAATAGTTAATAAAAAAAAATTAATAAAATTATGATTAATGAAAAATAATATTAATATTATTAAAGAAATAAAAAATAAAAAATATTAAAATTCTCAATATTAAAAAAAAATTAAAAAAAAATCATAAAATATTATTATTATTATTAGTAAAATAAACGAACATTAAAAAATATAATACTAATAATAAATAATAAAACATTAAAATATTAAAAATAAAAAAAAATAAATTATGCAAAATTTTCCCCAATATAAAAGACAAAAACTGTAAACAGTTCATATTACAACTAATTATTGCTAATTATTAATAATTATTACTAATTATTAGTATTTATTACTAATTATTTGTATTTATTACTAATTATTACCATTAATTAATAATTATTTCTAATTCTTACTAATTATTACTAATTATTACTATTTATTATTAATTATTACTAATTATTACTAATTATTTGTAATTATTACTAATTATTAGTATTTATTACTAATTATTACTATTTTTTACTAATTATTACTAGTTATTAGTATTTATTACTAAATATTATTATTTATTACAAATTATTAGTATTTATTACTAATTATTACAAATTATGACTAATTATTAGTATTTATTACAAATTATTACAAATTATTAGTATTTATTAGTATTTATTACTAATTATTAAAAATTATTATTATTTATTTCTAATTGTTACAAATTACTACAAATTATTAATAATTATTACTAATTATTACTAATTATTAGTATTTATTACTATTTATTAGTATTTATTACAAATTCTTAGTATTAATTACTAATTGTAAATATTTATTACTAATTGTAAATATTTGTTACTAATTTTAAATATTTATTACTATTTTTTTATAATTATTACTAGTTAGTGGTAATTAATATTAATTACTACAAAATACAGCTACTAATTACTAATTACCGCTAATTATTTATATACATTACTAATTATCTTTAATAATTATAAATTATTACTAATTTGAAAGAATTAGTGCTAATAATTTAATTTTATTATTACCAATAAATACTGATGGTAAAACAATTTAAATCGAACTTAATTACAACTAATAAATAATAATTAAAATTCATATAAAGAAATGAAATAAATAATAAATTATATAAAACATAAATACCATTAAACTTGATCTCTTATAATTGTAGATGACTTCAGCACTTCTTCGTAAAAAAAAATAACTCTGAAAAATTTTCACTCTAAAATTATAGTCTAGAGAAGCAAAGAAAGAAGGAATTGAGGAGGAATGAAAAAATATATGGGGGTATATATAGGTTAGATTAGCTGTGACATGACTATTTGCAATAGGATTCTCATCAAAAATAGTATTTTTTGTGACGGGTTTTATTGCATATACCTTTGGCCACATTAATTACTGTTAGTGGTTAAAAGGTTATTTGTGACAGGTCCCATCACAAAAAGTAACCTGCCGACACACTATTTGTGATGAGACAACATCCCGTCGTAAAAAGGTTTTTACCGCCACCAGTTATTTACGACATGTCCCATCGCAAATACCCTCCGGAGGTCGAACTAGTTGCGATGGGGGATCCCCCACCGCAAATAGTGTTTTCCGCCTCCCAGTATTTGCGGCGGGTGGTTCCTACCCATCGCAAATACCCCTTCACTTGGTTTGGGGCACAAACCTCACCAAACCATGCGTAAGTTTTTGTGACTGGTTGATTTTCCCGTCGCAAATAACCTCTTTGACGGACTATTTGCGACTGGATTTATTCCCATCACAAATAACCCGGTGAAAAAACCAGTTTTTCCCGTAGTGAATATTCTTATTTTAGGAAATATTTTCATCATCTCCCATAAAGACCTCACCATTTAGTACTCATCATAGACACACCCTACTTAAGACCTTTTTTCATAACCTAGTTAAAGGAAACATAAGAAAGAGTGAACTCATATGCTCATTAGGGGTAAACATAGGAGATATCAACATATTATCATATGAAATCATAAGATAAGCATAAGGGTATGATATTATAACCATATCTTAAAATTCCATTCCCAATCAGTCAAATATCATAAACCTGGGACATGGGGAAAAGATTTATCATTTCAAAATAAATGAATCATAAGGGTGATAAATCATCTTAAATCAATAACGAACTATAAGTTTATGTTATAAAAGTGTGACACCATCATAAGTATAGAAACAATTTCACATATCAAGACTATAAAATCATAGTGGAATACAAATCACTACATTTTTTCCATATAATAATAGATCATGCTTCACCACCTATATATTATAGTGGATCAAGCACATAGACTTATTTCCCATAGTGGATCAAGCACATCGACTTACATCCTATAATTATCTCATGAGATATAAAGCTTTACAAAATGATTTGAAGGTCTATATAATCATGGACCCACCAATATCATATTGAAAAACATACTTATGTGTTCCATAAGATCATTAATCTTATCATCATATCACAACCCATGTAAGAAAATGGGGTTTATAAACACTTCATTAATCCATCATAGCATGAAATGGAAAATAAATTGGTTTCATAAACATATCATCATCATCATCGTCATAAACCATCCAGATAAAGAATTAGTATAGTACCATCGGATCATATCCCCTATAAAACATAAGCAACACCAAAGTTTGTTGTTGTTGATGAGTATAAATACCATACAAATATCAATAAAATATTCCTGAGGAAAATAACCTTTCCAATTTGAAAATCACTTTTTTAAATATAAAGTTTCAAAAAATGATTTGAAAATACTATTTATTGGAAAATTACCTTGAAAAATTATAAATAAATATTTAAATCATTGAGTTTTCATGACAGTAAGAAATTCTTTTCATGCCGTATATATTAAAACAAATATTCCTTTCACATTTTCGGTCAAAAGTCAAAAGTACATCATTTAGAAAATGATAAGAAGATTCATTTTAAACCATTTTTTAAAAATTCAAAAAAGGATAAAAATATCTTTAAAAATAGTTGGAGAGTAGAAAAACCATTTTTGAAACCATTTTTTAGAAATCATGGACATGGAAGAGATCATATTCTTTGACCAAAGAGATAAATAAAGTATATTTTTTTTTAAAAAATTCTCTTAGGCTCTTAAGTTCTTAATGAAAGGAAAATGAAGGGAAGTCATGTATTTCACTGAAATAACTAGAGGATAAGAAAATTAATAATCTCTTGAGAGGTAGATCATAATATTTAATTATCATAAACATAATAAAAAAATCCTCAAAATCAATGAGATTGTAACATAAATACCTTAACACTTTGGTAACCTTTGAATTGAATGGTACAAGAAAAAATAATATCAAATAAAACATTACATATCCTTAATAAAAATAAATTCATGATATAACATGTCAAAGGGAATTACTTAAAACTTATAATATAAAATACGTACATAACAAACCATATGTCTCACAGAATTTAATTCGAGATGATAAACCCTTATAGAGATCATAACATTGATGTGCGAATTAATAAATGAAGTGATTAATTGTAAAAAATTTAAATCCAAATAAAATAAGTGGAAATAAAATATAAGATACCAGAGTCATTCCATACATAATATTTGAATAACATAGTTAATAAAGAAGTATTATAAAAAAATTAGTAATAAAACCCCTTAACTTAAGTCCAAACCATCACATAAATTATTTATATTCAAGAATAATAAACTTATTCTAATTAAGTAATTTTTTAGTAACCTTTTTCATATTTATAATTAATTCTTTTAATACCTTGTTATATTTAATTACTTAATCAAATAAGTTCATGTTAGATGTTTTGATGAAATTCGGTTTTTATAGCCAAAATGATGTTGGTAGTTTGACTATGGTAAAGGAGGTCATTGTTCCATAATATTAAAAATAATAATAATGAAATAATTATAATTTTTATACATCAATTACACTTTTTAAACCAACCATGAAATATGGTTATGAAAAATGAACTATGTTACAACCATGAAGATGATAATCCATACGTACGCATGAGTAATGTTTTTATTATTCCACAATCATGATAGAAGGAACATAAGTATTATTATAAATTTAATGAATAGTAATTATAACATAAATATTATACTACTTCTTTATACACACTTATATATAGTAATCATGTGATGTGGTTAAGAAAAATGAATCACATCGCTTCATGTTGGTGGTAGTCCCCAAGTAGGCACAAATGAAATTATCATTTTTAAATGAATGGAAAGGTAAGAAATTATATGATATATTATCTTTAAATATAAATATGTCATTAATATCATATATATATATGTATAGTAAATACATCATTAAAAACATCCATGAGTAGTGGTGATGGAAACTGATTACATCGGCTCACAAGGTTGTAGTCCACCGTACACACGAACACCAATTTCGTTTCTCATTTGATGAAAGATTATATGTATATAGGGAATTAAATTAACATAAAAAATATTACTATATGGGAGATATTTATTTTATTATTATAGTTTTTTTGAATAATATTTTAAGGAGGTGGAATAAGAAATAAAATAAAAAATGTTCTGTTAAGAACGACACATCTTCTTCAAACTACCTCTTTAGGTTCACACCAAAAGCCTTCTTAGAAGGGTTTTTTTAAAAAAAAATTGCCTCTAGACAATTTTAAGGTATGTAAATAAGGTATTTGGATAGGTATTTTCTAAACTAAAATACTTTTTAAGTGTTAATAAAAGAGTAGACAAGGCACACTTTTATAAGTGTGGGGAGTGGCACTTTTGGAATTTTATAAAATATTAAATTAATATAAATTAATTTTAATGAAAAAAGGATCAAAATTGATATAATTATAATATTTTATTATGATGGTTCAAAATATTTTCATCCAATAAATTTTGGGCAATTTTATATTATGGTTTTACCCATATCTTTTTGTTTTAAACCGCATTAAGCCTTTTTGACAATTACCATAATAATAATGTTTTTACTATTTAGGGGTCTAAATATTTAATATAAGAGAAATTATATAATATATATTTCATGGTTGATGTTTTAAACTATATCCTAATCACTTGGATGACTGTTGGATTTTGTGGAATTTTATATAATTTAATAAAATATGATTTATTATAAAATATCAATAATGTCATTTTTTGAACTACTTATTTAATTCAAATTTGAAAACAATATGAAAATAATAGAATTTGAATATAATAATTTCATAAATAAATAAAATTTTATATTTATCTACAAAATTTTAGGGACATAATAATTCTTTCAATTTATATTACTTTTAATATTTTTAAAATCATTTATTATATTTTTCTATTAATTGAATAAATACCGTGTTAGTGTTGAAAAAACATTTAAAGTAATTATTTTATTAATAAAAACAATAAAAAAATTACTATTATGAAAATAATATAATTATTCTTAAAATAACCATCAATATTCATTCACAACTTTCTTTT
This sequence comes from Viscum album, assembly GCA_963277665.1. Lineage (NCBI taxonomy): Eukaryota > Viridiplantae > Streptophyta > Magnoliopsida > Santalales > Viscaceae > Viscum > Viscum album. The sequence continues at coordinate 310,416,346 of OY728166.1, forward strand.
GTACCTATGTGGAAATAAAAGAGATTTTTAAAAGAGAGTGACATTCTGTATTTTTCTTTAATTAAATTATTATATAGTTAACTTTCATGGAAAATTGAACCATAAATAAATAAATATCTAGCCTAAGGTGATAAGGGTGTAAATAAATTCATCCAAAAATATTGAAGATAAAATATAGTGGCCTTATCACTTATTTTTAACCTAGGATAACCTAATTTATCCTTTTAAGATAGTGATGAATTTTTACTATTTTACTATTAATTATATCTAAGAATTATATTGATATTATTAAATAATATTAATTGTGATTATAAAAAATATGGAATCCATTTTACCAAATTAAATCTCTATAAATGGAATAATCTTTTCTTATAAGTATCCCACAAAGCATGATGAAAAGCGGTTTAAAAAAATGCATCTTTAAGTCTAAAAGTATTTTTACACCATGATAACATATAATGTTGCGTTATATGTAATTAATTAGATTATTTATAACTAAAGTATTATTATATTAATTTAATATTAAATTTAAAATATTATGGGGCATTTTCAATGAAAAATGACAGTTTTATAAAAATAAGTATTTTTCAATATTCAATGAAAAACAATAGTTTTAGAAAAATCCCATAATTTAACCAAAAATTAATTTTAGAATTCTAATTTATAAAAATAATTTCATTTTATATAATTAAAATTATTAAATTTTTAGAAATTAAATAAAATTTGGACACAAAAAATGCAATAAAAATCAAATTTGAAGAAAATTTATTTATGAAGAAAAAAAATAACTTCACTAAAAATTATGTACTTATTTCATAAGTATTAATCAAAAAAATTATATATTTCATAATTTGTTTATTCCTATTCATATCACCAAATTTAATGGAATGTTTATAATAGTCATGTTTAATAATAATATTTTAATAGTATAATATGATTCGTTAAAACTCGGTGTTGCTTGTAACACAAACTATAAATGAAATCAAATTTATTTAAAGTAAAATATACTATAATATCTAGGGGTGAAAAAATTTCAATATTGTTGGATCAAGTATAAAAATGTAAAATACATCAAGAAAACACATGTTGATACCAATCAACTACACCTTCTATCAATTGACTATGAGGTTGAATCGATTGTGGATCTTAGTTGGTAGTGACTATACTCAAGTTACAATAAGTGAAGAACCAATTGACCTTGTAAACCAATAAAATACATGATAGAAGATACTAAATGATTGACCATGAGTCTGAATCGATCAACTGTCATAGGAAATTGACCATGAGTCTGAATCGATTGAAATAAGAGATCTAACAGACCATGTTGAAACTTATACAAAAACCTAGATTGATCATAAGGACTCAAAATAATAGATATTTATTTTTAAGTTATTTCAAAATTGATCATGTTATCTATATATTCATTCCACTAGATTATATCTCTTAAGAAATCATGGATCTTAATCAACTACTCTTCTCATGAAAAAGTATGAAGATCAATCGACTATGTGAAGATTGACCATGTGGTTGGTCCATGAATTAGCTAAATTTTATGAGTCTGTAGGGATTAAAATTAAAAAATTCCAAAATTGTTATAACCTGACCTAAAATTCAATCGAAATCCATTATCACTAGTCTGATCAAATTAGGATGAGTGCTAAATTACTTTCTACATGGCGATCATCTGATCTCAAGAAGAAGATGCAGATCGTGGGATAGTTTTGAGTGTGATTTGGAAGATTTGAGATTCCCATCTTCCTCAATCACAAATCCTTAGTTTTTAACCTGGTATAAATTTAATATGAATGATTTGGGAACCATATTTTATGTTTTTTAAGCTATTGAGACGAACAAGAAACTCAGAAGCACATCTATAGGAAGAGAATTATTCATTTAAAGAATGGGTCTACTGCCATGACTAGTCAATTAAGTCGAGAGATACTAAACTATTTCCTATTTTATATTCAATTATTGTAATTTTTATGATGATAGAACAACAGGACATTAGTGTATGATCCAATGAGACCCTCCTTCCCCTATTAATGAATTCACATTTTTATTCATAATTATATACTATTCATGTAACTTACTGACTTTTATTTGTGGTAAGTAACCTTAAGTTTTTAGTTTAATTATTTTTGATTTATCATAATATTAATGTTTAATGAGGTTCTAGGGGAAACAAGGGTGTTCATGGCTTTTTCATATCCTGAATCCCTAACTTTTGAAGGAAATAACTAGGCCATGAAGTTAGTATAAACAATGCAGCCCAATCCACATAGTTGGATAAATCATGTGGGGTGTTTTAGGTATCCACAAAGGGGAGCACATGGGATTAAAATGGTTTTTTTAACCATGTTATGCATCCCATTCTGGGTGTGGTCCTTGAGTAGAGGGGACACACATGTAAGGCATGATTGGAAATATTGTGCCCCCTACCATGTGGGAAAACCATGAGCCTCTTTTAATTTGTGAGAATTACAATTCTCCCTTATTATATTTAACTCTTCACCACTTCATTTTTTCTCATCTAGTGTACATCCCTATCCTTCACATTTATCTCTATTCCAATCCTAATCTAGGATCTAGGATATCTTCTCCATCCAACCTCTAATCAAACCACCGTTCAACTCATTGGATCCCTCTCAGTAAGGGATTCGATCTAATTTCTTATTTTCTTTGTTTATATCACCACTACCTGTGTTATTTTTGAATGAGATCATATGCTCTATTTTCAAGGGTTTTTTCTATTATTCCATTTTTTATAGTTCTATCTCGATTAAAGGGATGATACTTGGAGAGGAGAGTACTATAATCATAAGGTAGGCGGTCTATCTCTCTTTCCAAAAGTATCATTTCATTTTATCATTTTCCATTATTCATGTGCCAAATCTACCCGAATATGGCTATTAAAATGTTTAATTAGTTAATTAAATTGACATACAATGCTTAGTATACTCTTAGGGACTCATGGACCTTGTCAAATGTTGAATACCTTGATGTGATCTACCCCTAAGGGTGTGTCTTCCTTAAAGGTTGAAGAGACTGTTTCCTTAAACTAATAAACCACTAATTGGGGATGTGTGTTTGACCTAATAATAAATAATTTTTAAATAATAAAATATCTAAGTAAAATGAATGGGAATGTGTTATGCAACTGATATTATACTATAGATTGAATTACTTGAATAAAAATGAATTGGCCATATTGATTGTAATATTATGGTTATAAATCCTTGTTGAAATGGTATGAGTTCATGATAGATACACCTCAACTTAATACCAAGACAAGGGAGATACAAGGGTACCAATTTAAGGATTCCTTAGACGGGATCATTATGATTAATAAATAGGAATTTTATGTATTGAAAATATTTCAGGAGTGATACTTGGATTCTTTATATAATTCCTTAGATGAGCTCATTAGGTGGATTACTTACCTACCTAGGAGAGATACCAGTTCCCTAGGGGAGTCACCTTGGACAAGATTAGTGGGAAGATTGTTATACCATTCCATGAGAAATACTCGACCCCCTATGTGAGATACCAGGGATGGGCTTAGAGGGTTATGTTTTACACCATGAAAAGAGTGATACATGGGATTCCTCTTTACAGATCACCTTGGATAAAATCTTATGGTAATGTGTATTTTATTATGTTCTTAGTGTGATATCTAGGTTCCTCTTTATGGATCACCTTAGAAAAGATAAAAATTCCATCTATATTAAATTCTAATGATTCTATTTATTAAATTCCATGAATTAAAACTATTAACCCATGGATGCATCTGCCAAGCCAAATAACATGCTTGGGCTCGGTCTATTACTGATGGTTGATTTATGATGGATCATTATCAAACCTGTATCATATATGTATAGGTTGGCCATGTTTTATATAAATATAGCTTTGGATTAAGTAGGTAGTGTTAGTCACAAGTCTCTTAGGGAACCCTATTTGACATGATTCATTTATTGATTGATTTATATTTATTATGTACCTGCAAAATTCTCATTTTCTATTCAGAGAATGGAATCTTCTAGACACCATTTTTGGTGGCCTATTGAGTATATATCACACCATGTTTGGGACACCTATGGTACACAGACATAATTCATGTCTACAAGTATAAATAAGGGGAACTAACCAACTTCCGATGTTTGATATTTTGTTCTAGGATGGAGTACGAGAGAAGAGAACTGATTATATTCTCATGATGCTAGTAGAGGAAAATTTTGGTATTTTGGTATTTATTTTAGTATGTTTTATATGCTTGTACCCATATATCTCTTATATTTCCATTTTTGTATAGCATCATGAAATTATTTTCATTTTTTATATGATATTGATTCATCATCCACCTATCTATTTGTCTTTATGGTTTATCTTCTATTGTTGTTTATATTGGGTGTTTTTTTATTCTATTGCTGCTTATTTATTTATTTATTTGATACTTACCCTTTATTATTTACCATTGTGCTAAACTTTGATCAAGAGGGAATAATATCCATGCAGAAACACCCTAGTAATTCACTGCTAGTCGGATGCCTCTGGAATGTAGGGAGGCATGCTTGAGGTCATGTTTGCAACCGTCTTAGGACAATGCTTAGTGGTTTCTAGGGAGAGATGAAACAAAGTGGTATGAGATGATCATTTTTCATTTGACTTACTGTTTGGATATTATACATAAGACTATGAAGTGTGAGAATTTGGTAATGATCATGTTCCTTGGAGTAGCTATCCCATGTATAGGTGAAACACAAATTTCTTAGGATGAGATATTGCTGTTTTGGATTGTGCCTATTAGAGTTGTGCCAATTTAATTGTTTGGTGATTTTTTTGTGAAGTTATTATTGCTGATATTATTATTAATGTTTTTCTTTTTTACTTTTCATGGTACATTAAGGTGTTATCATCTCATGTGTCATATTAAGTATATAAGGATTCACATGTCATGCATTATGCTATTACATATTCATACTACTTCATGCATTTCTTGTATTGCATGTGATTACAGTGAGTGTCATGATTATATATAATAATGTGTTGATGTTTATTACAAGAATAACATAGTTGAATTAATTAAAGCATCTTCATAAATCTAAACAGTTTTCCCATATAAATTGATGATGGGACCTTAATTAACCAATTATTCCACATTTAATCCATAAAACATCAGTTTTGTGGTATTAAACATTAGTTAATTTGAATTATTAAATGATAATTTTAATTTATGAATCATGTACTTATATAAATTGGTAATGGTTGTTCATTCGATCAAATAATTATGCATGACCTATTATATACCGGTATCAGATGTAAATGTTAGGTCATAGTTACTTGATGAAGCTATTGCAATTTATAAAGAGTATGGACATTTATAATTTTGAAATGGGGATGCATATAACTATTCTATGATATTTATATGAATATAAATAAATACGAACTTAAATAAATTTAAAATTTGAATGAAATTATCACTACTAAATAGGGATTCCAATTACAATGTAAAGGGTATTTTCCTCCACACCTTACAATTGACAGTCTATATACTGGAGCCTCTACTGTGCTATATGATATATTAACCTTGACCTGACCCTAGTAGTGGTCAGTAGACACAGCCTCTTGAGACTTATATACTCTATATTATCACTTTTACCAAGATTTAGGAGTAGATAGAGAGGTGTGAATCATTTATAGAAAGGATTTGTACCTGTCCTCTTCTATTATCATCGATCCTGTTTGTTGTTAAATATTATCTGACACATGAATTTTTAAATTTTAGAGATAATAAGCCATGAATTCACTGATTCATACGTTAGGAGGGTGGCATCAACCATACTCCAAAGGTGGAGGGTCCTGAGACACCATTATTACATAATGTATTATCACTATATGCACATCATTTTCTTCCACCACTAGGTTTCAATGTTTAGTTTTGAGATATATTCTTTTGATTTTTAGAAACCACACAAGGAGATCTGTGACATTGACCAATTATGGAAGAGTTGATGTGAGAGTTCCAAAAATAGAATCATTCCACACTCTTAGTGGATGGAATAAATCAGGCTATAAAATTTTATATAGAGTCCATGTTATCTATATTTTTGCATATAGATATTCCTTCAGGGTGAAGGGTCAATCTTTCTACTTATATGCTCCTTGAATCTACTAAGAATTGGTGGAATGTCATCTATCAGTCAGATCGTTATTAGGGTATGGTTTAGTTAGACTTATAGAAATACTTCTTTGATTACTTCTTTTTTAAGATGATGAGAGTGGATCACACTAGAGAGTTTATGCACCTACAAGAGGGCACAATGTCCATGATGGAGTATTCAAATTGTATCACCAAGATTTAGTGTTTTGTAGTGACACTGACCAATGATGAATTGATGGCTAAGAGGCGGTTTGAGGATGTGATTGCATACACCATCTGATTATAGGTGAATATATTCAGGTTGACTACTATTTCACAGATAGTGAACCAAGTCCTCATTAATGAGAGGAAAACTAGGGAAGTTTTGAATTTTAACCAGTTTGTTTTATCCTTGAGAAAGGAAGATGGTTACTTTATCAATATGAAAATTCATTTTGAGTGTGAACATGGGGGCAGTTCCAACCAAATGACAGACACTCACAGCTATGTGGTGTGTCACCAGTGTAATAGGACATTCCATAATAATCCCCAATGTAGGGGGAACCCAATTGAGTGATGATCTTGTGGTAGGTTTAACCACCTTTATCATTTCATACAATATTTGCCTCTAGTTCCTAGATATAAGTGATATGTATTGATGATGCACTCATGTAAATGATTTATAGATCTACACTAGGTAAGGAGTTGTTCTATTACCGACCAATCTTTCCAAGAGGGTGGATGTAGATGAGGTAGTCATTCTTCAGAGGTTTAGTTCCAGAAGAGTGGACCCTCCTATGTTATTTAGGTTGTATGTCAAGGTTATGGATTTTACATATATATATATATATAGTGAATACTACTACCAAATAAAAGAGTCTAGATACTTCTACAATACACAGTACAATTCTAGTAGCATTTACTTTTTTTCCAAGTTTGATAGAGTTGATTCACACTCTTTTATATCTATGTAAATCATGGAAATTCTGGTCCTAGAAATTAAGTACTTCTATATCATGATGACTCTCAACACATCATTAGGGGTTTGATTAGAGAGTATATGATATTTTAAGAAGCTACACATTGAGATAGGTGGGTGACGATTCTTATCAAATTTCTTTATCCTTAAGATGACCGGCTTCATCGACATTCTCAGGATGGACTGGTTAGTTCCATACCCCACCCATATTGATTTCTATCACCGAAGGGTTTCTTTTACATCACCTGATAATAGTACATATATTCATAAGGGATAATGGGATTTAAAAGAAAGCAATGATAGACTTGAGCATCATGGGTTGGAAAGAGTGAAAAACTAAAAAAGTATTCTCTTTATGATCAATCAGGAAATTTTAGATATGGAATTTCCTCCTATTATGGATCATTTTAGAGACATATTCCTTGAATATATTTTTAGATTAACTCTTGTGAGATAGGTGAAGTTCGCCATTGATATAGTGATAAGAGCAACCTGAGTGTCAATTCCTCAATATAGGATGACACCTATAGAGCTCCAAGAACTCAAGAAGCAGTTAGAGGAATTTGAAGTAAAGTGTTTTATATAACCCAATACTTCTCTATGTGGATCACCTATCATTTTTTCGAAAATGGTAGACGATACCATCATGTTGAGCATGGATTATTTACAGTTGAACCGAATTACATTAAGGAACTAGTATCCAATACCATGTATAGTTTACCTCTTCTACTAGATCCAAAGAGTGAAAATTTTATCATAGATCGATTTGAGGTTGGGGTACCATCATGTTCATGTAAGAACATAAAACATACCACATATATAATTCTAGAGTATATACAAATTGTATGAGTATTTTTTTTGTCATTAAGCCTTATGAATGTGCCATCGATTTTCATATCCTTGATGAATCGAGTTTTACACCCATATACAGATTCATTTGTGGTGGTATTTATGGATGAAATATTGGTGGATTTTCACACTAGACACGACCATGGAAAAAATCTTGAAATCATGCTGAATACATTGAGAGAGAACTAGATGTATGCTAAAATCACTAAATACCACTTTTGGATCTATAAGGTTCACTTATTGGGTCACATCATCTTAAAGGTTGGTGTATTTATTGACCCCGGGAAGGTGAGTGCCATAGTTTCCTAGGAGCATCCCAAGAATGACTTTGACATACACAGTTTCTTAGGGATTTATGGCTATTACATGCATTTCATTTAGGAATTCTCATTCCTAGAAGCACCTCTTATGGGCATGACTAAGAAGGTTTTGAAGTTCTTCTGGTATAAAGACTATGATTCATCCTTTTAGGATTTGAAAGGGAGACTAACTTTAGTTCCAATCATGATTATTCTAGAGCCAGGAAGAATCTATACAGTTTATTATGATGCTTTAGAAATTAGTCTTGGAATAATTTTGATACATAGAGATTCAGTTGTAGCATATGAGTCCCTCCACTTATGACCTCATGAGAATAATTTCCCATGCATGACCTCAAAATATTATTTTTCGTTCATGATTTATGCTGTTGGTGACACTACTTATTAGGGGAGTGTTTCTTCATTTACACAGATAATAAAAGTCTCAAATATATATCAACACATAAAGATTTAAATCTCAAGAAGTTTAGGTGGGTATAGTACATTTAGTCATTCAACTTTGAGCTTTCTTATACACTTAGAAAGGGAAATGTAGTAGCTGACTCCATGAGTTGGAAGACTCAAACACAAGCCATCAATGGGCCCAGTAGTGAGTGGCAGTTGAGGACTCTATTTTCTGAGATGCCCCTTGAGGTTTAGGAATATAATGTGATGCATTTCATAGAAGCTATATCAGTGAAATCCTCTCTTATAGAACAGGTAAGGAAGAGATAAATTTCTGATCCCGAAGCCTTAGTTCTAAGGGAAAGTGTCTCAAGTGAGTACCTACCATCTGGCTGGGTTATTGATGAGGATGAGAACCATCATGTTCATATATGCGTCTGGGCCCCTCCAAACATATGGTAAGAATTGTTGTGGGAATCTCAAGGATTAGTTTGGGAATCACACCCTAGGCTTACCAATATATATTGAGACATTCATCATCAATATTAGTGTCTAGGTATGAAGAGACAAATTAAATGTTTTATCACTCGGTGCTCCACCTATCAGCAGGTGAAGGCTGATCACTGGTGTCCAACTAAAGTTTTATAGACTATTTCTATTCTTGAGTGAAAATGGGACAATGTAACTATATATTTTTGATGAATTTTCTGAGATCTCATCATGTCAGTGATGCAGTATGGGTGATCATCGATAGGTTGAATAAGAATCCACACTTCCTATATATTAGACAGACCTTATCAGTGGATTAATTTGGGAGGCATTATATTTGGATTACAGTACACCATCATGGTGTTACCCATTCTATCATATCATATCGAGATGATCAGTTTATGTTTTGGTTCTAGAAAGGGATATATAAAGCATTGGGTTTACATGGGATCTTGAGTATGGCATATCACCCTTAGACTGATGGTCAATCTGAGCAGAAAATACAGGTGTTAGAGGACATGATTTGGGAATGTGTACTTGATTTATTAGGTTCATTGTAGAAACATAAACCAATAATATATATTTTTTTACTAAAATAACATATTTTAAATAACTATTTAGATGGATCTATACCAGGACCTTTATAGTTAGATATTTCATTCACCCTTATGCTAGTTTTTGGTAGGTAAGGCAACACTGTTATGTCCTTATCTCATTTAGGAGACATCAGAGTAGGTAAAAATTATTTAGAAACACATGGATGTAGCTCCGTCTAGGAATAAGTCTTATATTGATCGTTAGCATTGAACTCTAGAGTTTGAGGTGGGACATCGGGTCTTCTTGTGAGTTTTTTCTAGAATGGGTTATAGATGGATTCATAGATAGGGAAAGCTATCGCCTAGTTATATTGAGACTTTTGAGATATTGTAATGGGTCAGGCTGGTATCCTATCAACTGTATTTATCTTAGAGGTTCCAAACATTGAATAACGTCTTCCACATATCACATATTCTCCATTATCATTCTAAACAATCTCATTTTTTTTGATAATGATAATATTGAGATGGATGCATATACATCGTTTGAGTAGCATTGGATACATATGATTGATCAGAGCATGAATGCTCTTCAAGATGGGTCAGTTCCTATGATTCGAGTGCTATGGCAGTACATACATGAATAGGAAGTGACCTTGGAGTGAGAGGCTGACATATATTATCATTGGATAGAACTTTTCTCAGATGATGCTTTACCATCCTCGGAAGGGAAACTCAGGGACATGTTTATTTTTAGGAGGGTTGTTTGTAATGTACCGAATATTATTTGAGGTATATAACCCTTATTTTTTAGTTTAATTATACGGTTTTATCATAATATGACTTCCTAATGATGATATGGAGGGAAACAAAGTGTCAGGGGCTTGTTCGGAGATCTAACTTTTAGAAGAAACAAATGGGTTTCATGGTTAGTAGAAATCATGTAGCCCAATCCACATAGTTGGATAAACCATGAGGGATGCTAAAGGGCTCAAATGAGAGGATCACATGAGTTTTGTACATTTTGTTTAGTCATGTGATACAGATAGTACGAGGTGTTCTCCCTTAGAAGAAGGAAAAATACGTGTAGATCATGGTTGGTTAAAACATGCTCCCCCAACTATGTGGCCACTATCCTTGGATAGTAGATGGTTCATGGTTGGTTCATAGTTTTTCCAACTGTGTGGCCAAACCATATGAATCTTTAAATTTTAGGTGAATTACCATTTTTACCTCATTTGATTTAACTCTTCACCCCTTACTTTTTCTCCTCCAACAGAAAACCATACCCCAAAAGTTGAGATGTCTCCCATTTGTAATATAGTATTTGGGAGATCTTATCTATCCAATATTTGATCAATCCACTATTCATATCATAGAATCCCACTTATTAATAGATTCAATCCACTTCCTTCTTTTCTTAGTTTCTATCAACACCTTCTGTGCTATTTTAGAGTGAGATCATATGTACTATTTTTAGGGTTTTTATCCATTATTCAATTTTCTATTAACCTATCTCAATTTGAGGGATGACACTGGATGAGGAGAGTACTACTAGCTTAAGGTAGGTGGTCTATCTATTTTCCCTAATTTCTCGTTGCATTTTATCATGTGCTATTTTTCCACATCCCATACCTTCCTAAAGACGCCTATTAAATGCTTAATTAATTAATTAAACTTGTTTACAATTCATTGAATACTCCTAGAGACCTGTAAATGTTGTCAGAGGTTGACCACTTTGATACGAGTCACCCCTAAGGGTGTGCCTTTTATAAAATCCCAAATACCCTTTTCCTTAAATTTCTAAAGAACCAATTGGGGTTTATATTTTCACTTGTAATAAATTCATTTGAAATGTGAAATGATTGAGGGAAAATAATTTTCAATGTGTTAGACCATTGAATTATTAAATATATTTAATTACTTGGATAAAAATGAATTGTCCATATTGATTGTAGTATTAGGGTTATAAAGCCTTGTTGAAATCGTAGGAGTTTTTGATAGCTAAAGCTTTCCCTCATACCAAGATGAGGGGAATACAAGGGTATTTATTTTACATGTTCATTGTATGGGATAATCATTCTAAATAATTAGGGATTTTATGGATTGTAAATACATATAGAGTGATTATTGGGTTCTTTATATAATGCATCATGTAACAACTTGAGATTTTGTGAATTTATTTTTTTTGAATTAATTTAATATTTTTGATATTTTTTACTTTAAAAAACACTTAATATTTTTTATTAAATAAAAACACCAAGTTTGGATTAATTTATATACAATACCATGTTAATCTTGTACAACACACAACATAGACTTGGCCTGCGTTACATGCAACATTGAGTTTCTACGAAACAACACTTTACTATTATAATTATTTAAATGAGATAGTTAAAACCTAACCATTAAACATAGTAATATGAACAATACTATCCAATTTTTAAAATTTTTCACAAAAATAATATATATTTTTTTGGTAAAGTCTTTATATGTTTAAAAATACTTTTTTCTTAATAGAACTTCTTAATATGTCATTTTTTGAAAAAGTAAAATTAATTTTAGTCCCTATTATAAATTTAATTTGATAAAATAAACATTATTTTTTAGTTTGGAATGAAAAAATTAACTTAGGGTAAAATTTTAGTATTTTTCTAAGAAGTTTCATTTTTTGATGTAAAGTGAAAAATAATGCATTGTAGTTTGAAACCACCATTTTCTTTTAAAAAATTATTATACTTTATAAATTGATTTTTAAAGTCACAATTGAAAAATTATAAAAATATTAATCCAATTCAAGAAATTGTAGTCATTTTTATAGTGAAATTAGATATAAAAAATCTTATTGAACTTTTGAACGTTCTTTTTACCCGCATTTTCACCACGTCCACGAGATTAGCATTATACTTAATTTTTCTTCTTCTCTGAATTCAATTTTGAAAGATATACATAAATGGATGTAATCAATATGATATTTTGATTCTAATGTTATCAACTTAATTTTTTCATATCATTAATAGTAACTGGTAATTTTGTTTTTATTTACCACAATTAAGGGTAAATAGGGTAATTAAAGGTAAAAATGATATTATAATATTATAAAATTACCATAAACATGTCCTAAAATAATTGGATGAGTTTGTTTAGACCAAAATAATACTTGACCCAAAATTAAAACTTTTTTAAGAAACATGGTTGATCATATGAAATTTATTATATTTTATTTGGAGATAAGTAAAAAATGTCACACTCAATTTTTTTAGAAATATATAAATTTTAATATAGGGTTACATACAAGATAAATTTAACTATAAATAGTCATTTTAAAGATAAATTTTTTATCTACATAATTATAATTTATTTATAATTTTTAATGTTAAAATAATTCACTTAAATGGTTAGACAATGATGACAGAGAAATTATTTAAATATTGGAAAAATCCAATAAATGATATTAAAAGATTAAAATAAATATAATTTGAGAGAGTTAATTTCATCCCAAAATTTAATTTATGACTTAGAAACATTATTAATTTTTTTATAACTATTGGTTTGAATTTATCTTGTTGTTTTGGTTTTTGTATAAGACAAAATAATGAATACTGTCAAAATTGACATTATAGATATTTTATAATAAATAATATTTTATGAAATTATATAAAATATATAAAAATATAAAATTTAGCTAAATGATTTGGATAATTCTCAAATTTTCATCAATGACTCATTAAGTGGTTATTTAAAAATTTATAGTAACTATATTAACCATTAAAGAGTAAAAACCAAGTTGTTCAGGTAAGAGTTAAAGGGGATAAAATAAAAAATATGAAGATTAAAATAATAAAAAAACTTGTCTAAAATTTATGGTATGAATATGATTATACCCTTATCACCTAAATATCTAATTTGAGTTGTTTAATGTACACTTATCCAGGAAAATAACTTATATATTATTTAAAGTTAAAGATAGTTACAAAATATCACTCTCTTTAATTTAATATCTTTTATGTGTCTGCATAGGGACAAAATAAATCTGTGAGTGAATATAAATATCTATTGTGATAATAATGAAATTAATTTCATTATAGAATGTATTTTGATTTTTTTAAATTATATAATTACCTTAAATGGTTCTTCAATGTTAAAATAGTATTTATTTAGTTAATAAGAAAAATAAAATAATTAATTTTTATAATATTAATTTCTATAGATTTTGAATAAATTAAATTTCCTATTAATTTTATTGATCTACAATATATATTATAGATGTTTTAAACCATTATATTTGAATACCCACTTTGGATTGATGCATTTTAAGTCAAATTAAATGAATAATATCAAATTTGACAATAATGACATTTTATTGAATTAATATATTATTAAATTATTTAAAAATAAAAAATGAAAAATAATCACAAAGAGGATAATATATTCTCTAAAATTTATTTCCACATTAATTTATATCCCATTTTTACTTTTTTGGTTCTATGATAGCCTTATTATATTATTATATTTTGAGGATTTCTAAAAGTTCCCCTCCCCTCAATTATAAAAGGGTGCCTCCTCCCTCACTTCCTCAAACCACATTGAGTCTTATAGCTCAATTATACCCTAAAAATTTATCCTCAAAAAATAATTATTCAAGTTATGGAGGTCCTGGTATTCCAAAAAGACAAACATTAGATTTATTTATAAGAGATCTAAAGGAAGATCACTAAAGAAGAGGTAATCTCTTTTACAGAATCTCTCAAGATTATTTATTATTCTACTTCCTCTTATTTGGTTTACATAATAAAGTTATAACCCCAGTATCATCTATATTATGAGATTTTATTATGATTATGGTACAACCATATTCATTATTTTATCCATACCATGAAAAAAATATCACCATGCGTGCGTACGTATGACTTACTGTCTCCACACCGCGGTGTAATCAGTTTTTCTTCACCACTTTATTTGGATGAGTATGCTAATGGAAATAATAAATATATATAATGATTATATCATGATATTTATTCTATAAAAATATATATAACATCCACATTCTTAACATTTTAGAATTAAATGAATGATATCGTCGTTGTAAGCACCTAGATCTTCATTTCCGGTATGAATCTTGATTTCATGTGTTTTTGAGAAATAGGGGAGATTTTTGGAATTTTAGAAGTACACGCTATGAACTTATAATTACATGACCTGTACTTGTAATTACATTCCATGTACCAGGTTTCCATGTGTAAATGTGTGCTGGCTGTGTAATTATAGAGACATGGCTGTGTGGGGTGACCTGGAGACTGCCTAAAGCGGGGACCAGTTGAGGCATGTACACGGTGTGTACATTAAATGAACACACAGTGTACTTTTTATTTTATTTCATTAAATGGACTAGGGTCGCGTCTAATCATAATATTCATCTTCTTCTTGCCTCATCTCATATAGGAGTAGCTGAGAGTGATGTTTCTTCTCCGAGCCACCAATCCGTCATCCATTCTCCGAATCGAACTCCAGTGGGTGTGTTGGAATCCCACAGGAGAGTCCTTCCTTCTTCTTGAATCTCTCCTCCTGATTTCATCTCTATATCAAGTTATTCAAGGTTGATTTGTTTTGACATTTTTGTAGATCTACGATGTTCTTGGTCAATTGAAATTCTGAGGTTCAACTATATCGATCACATAACATCGAGGTAGATGGTTCGTGCCTTACTGTAGTTTTCTTTGAGTTATATATGCCTAAGTGTTGAATACCCTTGTTTAGGTTATTGTGTGTTTTTGTAATTTAACCCTATATAATACTTGATATTGTTTTTTAGTTTAAGAATGGGTTATTGATTACGAATAAGGTTTATTATCGTGATTATGGAGGTGTTACCCATGTTTTTTTGGTTATGGTTGTTGGGTCGAGAAATCATGTTAGGATTCTTTGTTTCCATGCCTATTATTGCTAGGATAAAGTTGAAGTTTATATGAGATGTACGTGTTTTGCATTATGAAAGTATGACTAGAGGAATTGACTATGAGTGATTTGAGAAATAGGGTATTTTAATTATGAATTGTTATTATAATTGACCAGAGGTATTGACTATGCGATCTTCCATGGGTCATTGGCCAGAGTGGTTAGACTATGAGAGCTTCCCAGAGGGTTGTCATTAAACAAATGTTATAACATAGGGAATTGACTGTGAGAGCTACCAGAGGGTCATTATACATTGTTGTTTCTATCCAAACCAAGGGGTATTGATCGTGAGAGCTACCCAGGTGGTCATTTGTTTTTGATTAGTGCTTTTTGAGACCAAGGGGTTTAGACTGTGTGAGATTTCTTAGTGGGTCATTATTATTATTAATTTGAAGATATGTTAAACCAAGGGGTTAAGCTATGAGGGATTTCCTAGAGGGTAGTTTTTGAAATGATTGCATGATTGTGATGAGTTTGACAAGCCAAAGCACAAGATTGGACTCTGTCTTACTTTATCGTTAGAAGGAATT
Source organism: Viscum album (assembly GCA_963277665.1). Lineage (NCBI taxonomy): Eukaryota > Viridiplantae > Streptophyta > Magnoliopsida > Santalales > Viscaceae > Viscum > Viscum album. The sequence goes on from OY728166.1 coordinate 310,432,524, forward strand.
TTGAGACATCTATTTGTTATGGTTGTACAAGGGGATATAGAGATTACGATAGCTCCCAATGTTACATTATTCAATGGTTTGAATAATTAATAAATTTAAATGAATGTAATTGGAAAAAATAGGATTGTTTACTTTTGAGTACTTCCATTTTGTTGCTTTATTTCTACATATTTCCTGCTATATATATTCACTGATAGTTAGGCATAGATCTTTTGGTGGTTACCTAATGGAATTCATCTCACACCCTATTTAGGTCATGATTTTGGACCCAAAAAGATTATATGTTGTAGGTATAGATAAGGAAAAGTTCCCTTCTACATCAGGTACTTGATTACTGTGGAGTTGGAGAGTATGCGACCAAGATGAGGCTTACGATACTGTTAGAGTTTATTTACTTTTCAGTACTTTGGTTTCTGTTTTTATTCTAGCATTATGACTTGTTTGGATTCTTTCCTAGACACATGTGACATGCATCATTTATATATCTACTGCAGTTGATTTTACTATCAGTCTTTTACTATTTACATTATTGTATGGAATCACTGCTTCCGAAACTATTATTATTTGTCATTCCATTGTACATACTCTACCAATGAGGTAATAGTTTCCCCACTATCACAACCAAGGCCTTATACACTACTCATTAGACTCTTGCATTTGGGAAAATGCACTTGGGGCCATGTGACCAACCAGATACGGGGTGCCTGGAACAAGGACATTACAAAGTGGTATCAAAGGATTTTATTTTCTGATTTGTATTACTTTTTGGAGCCTATATACATTGATATGAAGGAATAGGTAGTTGGTAATAAGTTTTGCCTAAGAGTAGCTAACCAATGTACAGAAAAAAGCCAAGTTACCTCACATAATGAAATTTTTATCTGCTTTTTCAATTGTTATAGTTGATTTAATTTCACCATTGGGTGATTCACTTGTTTTGTGCCGTTATCATTGATATTATTGAGGTTCTATTTCTATTGAAACTCGATGAGATGAGGGTATTTCATCTCATTCTTCATATAGGAACTTTCTAGAGATCACATGTAATCCATTTGTTTCATTCCATTTAGAGAGAATTACAGATTACATGTTGTTGTGATATGTGTCGTTCAAGATATGAATTCTGTTATGATAGATACCTTGATAAAATTATTCCTATTTTGATAGGGTATTGGAATATATATAGTTTCATTTTAATTAAGGCCAAAATTTGTTTCTTGAGTTTTTATGGACCCTCTTGGATCAGAATTTGGTGGATTATATATGAACTTCCATTTAATTTTGTTAGGTTATGATATGAATAAGGATGCCAAACATTGATTTGTGGGAGTATGGGCTATCCTGGGTTGGAATTCGTCATTACTTTGACAAAATTATGAGTTTTTTTGGGTTTCAGAGAAGTTTTAGTGGCCTAATATATGGAAACCCAGACAACACGGTGTGTGGTACTATGAACACATGCCATGTGTTATTATTTTCTAGAAGAAACAACTTTTCTTAAGTACATGCCGTATACTTTATGTACACCCTATGTAGTCTTTAACCATGTTACTGACTGTGTGAGAAGAAACACGTGGTTTGGAAACTTTGTTAGAACACGCTGTGTACTGAGAGTACATGCCATGTAGTAAGAACTATGTCTACATTCATGTGACTAACGACACGAGCAGTTAAAACTTAAGTGGTACATGCCATGTGTAGGGTGAACATGCCATGTAGTGTTATCCATGAGAGAAATGTGTGGTTTAGCCATGTAGAATAAATTTGGTAGGAGGTAAACATTAATGTACACATCGTGTCTAAGAATGAACACACCGTGCGTGTGGGTGTTATACGACCATGTTTGGCAGAGGTACATTCCATGTTAAAAGCTTAAGGGAACTCATTGTGTAGGTGTTAAACATGTCGTGTATCCCTATTTTTCAAAACATTATTTTTTTCTTCTGTTGTTCCCTTCTTTCACTTATAAGTTTCAGTCCCTATAAATCTTGAATTGAGGTGTGTTCTTGACCTTACAGAGTCATGCCACCGAGACGTCTTTCGGTTTTATGCTAGATACATGGAAATGATCAGCCACTAGAAATGGGAGATCTGGGACTCCCAGCGGTTCCTCCTATCATGCTTTTCTTGGAACCAACTATTATACCAAACATAGGTGCTGATGTACAGTTTTGAGAAAGATTCATGAAGATGATGCAGACCTTATAGTGAGCACCACATCCTGCCCCATCTATGGTAGAGCTGACACTGGGGTTCTAGCCACAATATCCTCCCAACTTTTCTGGGGATGGAGGACCATAGGCTGAAAAGTCATGATTGAAGTCCATACTAACTATATTTTATTATCTAGAGATGCCTTTAGAGAGGAGGGTGAAGCTCGTGACATACTTGTTACGTGATTCTACCAAGAGATAGTGGGATGTTATCTCATAGGCGGGATGTCATCAGGATATTGCTTGGGAAGAGTTTTAGAGGACCTTCTATGACTACTTCTATCCTGAGACGTTGAGGGATGATCAAGCCCGAGAGTTCATGAATTTTGAGTAGGGATCCCTTTCATTTATGGAGTACTCTTCTCATTTTACAAAACTACATCACTTAATAGTTGTTCTGGGAGGTGACAAGTTATCTTTTGGTAGGTTATTTGAGGATAGTCTCAGGTATGACATGTGATCATAGGTGAATGTCTTTAAGCTGACTTCAATGACAAATATAGTGAATCAGGTGCTGATTACCGAGAGTAATCTGAGGGAGTTGGGAGATTTCAGTTAGGGAGGTTCAATATTTAGGTCTAGTACTCCTTTGACAGATAACAGAAAGCGTCATAGGGAGATTACATGCTACGTTTCTTTATGTAGCTAGGTAGAATGATACCAGTGCGGGAAGAGTGGGCATACTAGACCACATTGCCTGAGAGACCTAGTTGAGTGCTGATATTGCGAAAAGATGGGATATATTCAGAATTTTTGCTATATGTTCTCACCAGAAGCGAGTGATAAAGGTTATTCTATAACCCCACATTCAGGAGAAGGACCACCGGTTTCTCATCAGATAGGGAACTAGAGTTTTTATGGTTGTTTAGGATGAGGAGGTGGTTGTGGCCATGGTAGTCAGGCTTTAAGTTTTAATTGATAGTAGGGTGGATCAACTCAGGGTAATTAGGCAGGGTCACAGGGCCATGATGCAGGTCAGAATTTTTCAGTGGAGCAAACCCAACAGGAAGAGGATCCGTGACCTTCTTATGGTTAGAGGTACAATTTTGGTTTCCTCAGTTTTAACTTCTGCTCTTTTCGATATAGGGGATTCTGAGAGCATTATATCTATTCATATTCTGGAGAGCCTTCAGATCTATATCCTTATATCTGCTAAGGTTATAATACTAGACACACCATTGGGGATTAGGATGGCTAGTGTACATCAGTGCATGGAGTTCCCCCTTGTGGTTGGTGGGTGTCACTTCTTATGGGACCATTATGTCTTAGAGATGACGTGGTATGATGTCATTCTCAGAATGGACTGGTTAGTTCCATTCTAGAAATTTGTTGATTTCTATCACCGTAGGGTGAGTTTTACATCACTAGAGGGTGGATTGTTTCTACATAAGGGTGAATGAGATGTCCAAGAGATTATAGTTGGACCAGAGCATCATGGTTTGGGGGGTGTTAAGGCCTAGATTTGTAGTTTATATCTTGAGGACCAGGGGACTTCCCAGAATGACTTTCCTCTGGTGGTTGATCATTTCAGGGATGCCGTTCCAAATATATCTGAGGTTTTCCTCCTTAACTAGAGGTAGAATTTTCTATTGAAAATATTCCAGGATAGGAACCAATGTCCATTACTCCTTATAGGATGGCTACACCAAAGTTACAGAAGCTCAAGAAGTAGTTATAGGAGTTACAGACAAAGTATTTCATATAACCCAGTACTTCTCCTTGGGGTTTTCCTATCCTATTTGCAAATAAGTCAGACGATACCCTCTCAGTTTTCATGGATTATCAAAAGTTGAACCATTTGACAGTCAAGAACCGATATCCTTTTCTGAGGATTGATGATCTCTTTGATCAGTTTTGAGGATCCCAGCTATTCTGGAAGATTGACTAGAGATCCAGTTATCATCAGTTTCACATTAGACCATAAAATATACCTCTTACTACCTTTTGGAGCAGGTATGGTCTATATTAGTATGTGGTTATGCCGTTCAATCTCACAAATGCACCTGCATTTTTTATGGAACTGATGAACCGAGTGTTCCAACCTTACTTAGACTCCTTCATGGATGATATCTTGGTGTACTCTCACACTGGACACAACCATTCCAACCATATTGAGATCTTTTTGAGTACACTAAGAGAGCATTAGTTATATGCTAATATCTAAAAATACCACTTTTGGATGGATTAGATTCACTTCATGGGTCATGTTATCTTAGATACAGGAGTATAATTAGACCAAGAGAAAGTGAGAGCAGTAGCTTTTTGGGGGCATATGAAGAACCACTTTGAGGTGCGGAGTTTCCTAGGGTTGTATGGTTACTACCTGCACTTTATACATGACTTTTCATGATTAGAAGTGCCACTTGTGGGCCTGACTAAGAAGGGTTAAAAGTACTTGGGGATAGATTCCTACGATTCATCCTTTCAGAAGCTGAAAGGAAGGTTGACTTCAGCACCGATACTAGTTTTTACAGATCCAGGAAAGATCTACACTATTTACTGTGATGCATTATGTATCAGGCTAGGAGCAGTTCCAATGTAGGGGGAAGGAGTCATTGCATATGAGTCTCAGCAGTTAAGGCCACATGAGAGGAATTATCCTATGCATGATCTCGAGTTGTCTACAGTTGTGAATGCTTTGAGATGTTGGAGACATTATCTTTTGAGAGAGAATGTTTTGGTGTTCACTGACCAAAAAATTATCAAGTATATGTTTACTTAGCATGATCTGAATATGAGATAGTGAAGGTGGGTTGAGTACCTTTAGTCCTTTGACTTTGAGCTTGAATACATACCTGATAAAGCCAATGTAGTGGCCAATGTGTTGAGTATAAGGACTCAAATATAGGTATTTAAAGAGGCCAAAAGTGAGTAGAAGTTTATGCATCTGTTCTCTGAGATACATTTGGAGGTTCACAACATACAAGGGCATACTTTTCTATCTTCTATAGTCATTAACTCTACTCTACTAGAACATTTGTGAATGAGACAATTATCAAATTTTGAGGGCGTAGTCCTATATGATAGTTAGTCAGGGGATGACCCTACTCTTGGGTGGACTATAGGAAAGGATGATATCTTGTGATTTTATTGAGGAATATGGGTGTTGGAAGACATACACGAAGAGATTTTTTGTGATTTTCATTCCACAGTTTGGGCATTTCATCCTAGTGTCAGCAAGATGTATTGAGATATAAATTGTCAGTACTGGTGCCCAGGTATGAAGAGAGATGTTTCTGGTTTTGTTATGAGATGTTCCACCAGTCAGCAGGTGAAGGCAGAGCATCAACAACTGGCAAGGATTTTACAATAGTTACACATTCCTGAGTGGAAGTGGAATTATTTCGCGATGGATTTCATGATAGAGTTACTGAGGTCACCTCAAGGGAATGATGTTTCCTAGGTTATTATTGACCGAATCATGAAGTTTTCACACTTTTTACCGATCAAGGAGACCTTCAGTGTTGATGAGTTTGGAAGATTTTATATCTGAGATATTGTAAATTTACATGGGGTTCCTCAATCTATTGTTTTAGTTCAGGATACCCACTTTACTTATCGTGTCTTCCAGTGACTACAGATGGATTTGGGTACATAGGTACTTTTGAGTATAGCTTACCATCCCCAGACAGATGGTCAGTCCAAGAAAAAGATTCAGGTGTTGGAGGACATGCTTCGAGCATGCTTCCTAAATTTAGGGGGTTCTTGGGAGATACATATACACCTAGTGGAGTTTTACTACAATAACAGTTTTTAGGTGACGATTCAGATAGTAATGTATGAGGATGTGTATGGTAGGCCATACCGATCACCCCTATGTTGCATGGAGGTAGAAGAGGCAGCTATTATGGGACCTTATCTTGTCTAGAATAAGATTGAGGTAGAGTTGATTTAGAAGAGGATGGATACTACATAGTCTCTCTATCTCTAAATCTTATACTGATCGATGGAGATGACCTTAGGAGTTCGAGGCTGGAGATCATGTTTTCTTGCATGTCACACCATGTTTGGGACATACGAGGATAAAGAGAGAGGGAAATATTTCACCAAGATACGTTGGGATATTTGATGTTTTGGAGAGAGTCGATTCAGTTTCCTATCGGTTGTAGTTACCTCAGAGGTATCGGGCTATGCACGACATATTCCACATTTCTCAGTTATGATGTTACTTCTCATACCCATATCATGTTTTTCGACCAGAGGAGTTTGATTTGGAGGTAGATGAATCATTCAAGGAAAATCCCTTCTATATTGTTGATGAAAGCGTGAAGTTTCTTTGTAGCCGGTTAGTTCCTCTTGAACGCGTGCTATGGCGGTAAGGGAATATATGGGATGGGACTTTGGAGAGGGAGACCGATGTGTGATCGCAGTGACTAGAGTTGTTAGAGAGTTTCTTCTACACTGTTTTAGGGAAATTTGGGGAGAATTTCTTTAACTGGGGAAGTTTGTAAGATCCTGGTTCTTTATTTCATGTATAAATTTTGATTTAGAGTGTTTTTGAGAAAAAAAGGAGATTTTTTAATTTTAGAAGTACACACCGTGTACTTAGAATTACATGCTATGTACCAGGTTGCTATGGGTAGCCGTGTGCTAGCCATGTAATGACCGAGACATAGCCATTTGGGGTGACCTAGAGACCACTTAAAGAGAGGACCAATTGAGGCATGTACACAGAGTGTACATTAAATAAACTCACTATGTACTTTTTCTTTTATTTCATTAAATGGACTGGGGTCTCATCTAATCTTCATATTCATCTTATTCTGTCCTTATCTTGTCTAGGAGTGGCCAAGAGTGATGTTTCTTCTTCGATCCACTGATCCTTCATCTGTTCTCTGAATTGAACTGTGGTGGGTGTGTTGGAATTCCACCGGTGAGTCCTTCCTTCTTCTTTAATCTCTCATCTTGATTTCTTCTCTCTCCCTCTCCCTCTATCTCTCTCTCTCTCTCTCTCGAGTTATTCAAGGTTGAACATTTTTGAAATTTTTGTAGATATATGAAATTTTAGCTCGATTAAAAGGATTAGGTTCAACTATATTGATCATACAACATCGAGGTAGGTGGTTTGTGCCTTACCATAGTGTTTTTTGAGTTTTATATGCCTAAGTGCCAAATAAACTTATTTAGGGTATTGCGTGTTTTTGGAATTTAACCCTGTTAAATGACCGATATAGTTTTTTTTGTTTAAGAAAGGGTTATTGATTATTAACAAGGTTTATTACCTTGATTATGGAGGTGTTACCCATTTTTGATTTGGTCATGGTCGTTGAGTCTTGAAAGCATGTTAGGATGCTTTGTTTCCATGCCTAGTGTTGTTAGGATGAAGTTGCTATTTATATGAGATGCATGTGTTTCACATTATGAATGTATGGCCAAGGGAATTGACTTTGAGAGCTTCCCAAATTAGGTTCTTTTAATTATGAATTGTTATTATAATTGACCAGCGATATTTACTGTGAGAGCTTCCATGAGTCATTGACCAGAGGGGTTAAACTGTGAGTGATACCTAGAGGGTCATCATTAAATAAATGTTAGACCATAGGTCATTGACTATGAGAGCTTCCATAGGGTCATTATAATTTATTATTTCTATGAAGACCAAGGGGTATTGACTGTGAGAGCTACCTAAGTGATTGTTTGTATTTGATTAGTTCTTTGTGAGACCAAGGGGGTTAGACCGTGTGAGCTTTCTCAGAGGGTGGTTATTATTATTAATTTGAGGATATGTTAAACCAAGGGGGTTATGATATGAGGAATTTTACATAGGGTTGTTTTGAAATTATTGTATGATTGTGATGAGTCTGACAAGCCAAAGCACAAGCTTGGACTCAGTCTTAATTTATCATTAGAAGGTCTTTTGAGACGTCTGTTTGTTATGGTTGTACAGGAGGATACAGATCTTAGGATAGATCCCGAGGTTACATTATTCAACAGTTTGAAAAATTAATAATTGTAAATGAATGTAATTGTAAAATGTAGGATTGTTTAATTTTGTGTAATTCCTAGTTGTTTCTTCATTTCTGCATATTACCTGCTATATATATTCACTGACAGTTAGGCATAGATCTTTTAGTGGTTGTCTATTGGGATTCATCTCACACCCTGTTTGGGTTATGCCTTTAGACCCAAATAGATTATATGGTTACGTGTATAGATAAGTTCAAGTTCCCTTCTACATCAGGTACTTGATTGGTGTGGAGCTGGGGTGAATGGGACTATGCAGAGGCTTGTGATGCTGTGGAAGTTTATTTACTATTCAGTACTTTGGTTTTTGTTTTGTATTCCAGCATTGTGAATTGTTTGGATGATTTTCTAGACACATGTGACTTGCATCATTTATATATTAGTTTTAGTTGATTTTACTTTTAGTCTTCTACTATGTACATTGTTTTATGGTATTACTGCTACCTCTATTGTTATTATTTGTCATTCCACTGTGCATACTCTGCCAATGAGGGCAGAGTTTCCCTACTATCACACCCAAGGCCTTCATTGCTAGTCAGAAGCCTCTAGAATTCGGGGAAATGTACCTGGGGCCATGTGACCAACTGGGTACGGGGCACCTTTGGGTGGCACTCGGAACCGGGACGTTATATTGCTCATGCATACGTATGACCTACCGTCTCCATGATGTGATGCGATTTATTTAACTTATTAAACATTCAATAATGATTAAATAAATGTATATAATGAATATATATGATATTCATTACCTAAATATTATCCTTTAAATGATTTAAAAATATCCTATTCACAAAAATTGTGACTTATATGACAAAACATGCATAAGAAAATAAAGTAGTTAACACCCAAAAGAAGATTAATAATGGAATATTATTAACAAAAAAGTGATAATGTGATCATATGTGATATCATAAATATGAATATGGTTATGGAATAAGTTAATAACATTTTTCAAACCATTATACAGGAGTTTCATATATATATATAAAGGAAACCATACCTAAGGTAAGGGTTAATTTTACAATCTCATTATTTTATGAGATTATTTGTACGTAAGTATTTACTAAGGAATATTTATCTTCCATGTCCATGTTTCATAAATTTTTTTCCAATTTTTTACTATTATTCTATTTTTTTTAAATTCATTTTTACCCATATATAATTTTTTACTAAATGTTATGAAAGGAATATTTTTTTTCATTTTCCATATGACATACTTTTTGACTTATTCTAAAAAAGTAAGAGAATAATTTTTTTAAACTTATACAGCATGAACGGATTTTTCTTCTCTCATGATGCATTAATGATTTGAATATTTCCTTATAATATTAAAATGTTATTTTTTAGAAAATTTTTCTTTTAAAGATTTATATAATTTAAAGAAAAGAAAAAATTTTCCAATAAGAAAGAATATTTTCATAAAGACTTTTTTTCAAGTGATCTATCAAAAATTTTTCCATCTAAGATAACATTAATTGATGTTACTTATGTTTTATTGGGGATATTATTTAATTTTACCATTTTTATTATTCCTATGATTGGATTATGTTTATGACAGAATGATATTTATGAAACCCATTTATTTTCTATGGGTTATGTTTGGATTGAATGATGTTTATGAAACCCATTTCATTCCAAGGTTTCTGATATGATAAATGATTTATGTTCTTGTGGCACACATATGTATGATTTCATTATGAGTTTTTTGGGACCTATATCTCCCTCCAATAAATTGGGTAAATATTTATATCTCATGAGAGAGACATAAATGACCTTGTCCTCCAAGATGGTTACGGGAGCAAACCATAACTTTAAGGATGATTATGGGAGTGGACCATGACTACCAAGATGGTTGTTGGAGTGAACCATGATTACCAAGATGGTATGGGGAGTAAACCCATATCACTAATATATCTTTGTTAGTGATTCCTTGACTACTATAGAAATCATTTTATATGATTATATGTCTACCACAAATTTAATGTCTTATTCCTATGTTATTATTTCATGGATTGTGTTCTTAATTTCCTTATGATTCATGTCTAATGAACAATGAATATTTATTTCATGATTCCTATTTGTGATCATTGATACATAGGGTATGATATTATATTTTCATGATCATGTTCTCATACCCTTATACCCATGTTTATGTTTACATGTATCCCTTGTTACCCCTTGAGCTCAAACCTATTTATAATTTCTTTCCTCTAGGTTATGAAGATATGTATTATGTTTGATGTGTCTAAGAAGAGTGATAATCAAGAAGAACCTAGTGGGATATAATTTAGATCACTTATATAACATTGTTTATTTTTTCATGTTTCCAATGGCACTAGACTAGTAAAGTCTTAGGGCATCTATTTGTGAAATGTATTAAGTATTCCAAAAAAGTGATGTAATGTTAATGTAAATCTATCTTATGTGGTTATAGTTGGTATCAGAGAAAAATTTAATTTAAATTTAGAAACTAGGATGAGAAAATATTTGTGTTATTTCTAGGGATATTTCTAAGGAAATTCCTAGGGATATCATTAAGGATAAGCCTAATGTTTCATAAGATGGTATCATAATTTAGAGATACTATATGTGATTTTATATGATTATATAGTTTTCGGATATGATAATTGTTTCTTATGATATGATTTTAGGTTTTATTCAATAGATGGAACTAGAAAGAACTGGGTTAACATTGAATGTTTCTGATTTGGAAGTATAGGAATAATGAAAATCGATTTTCTAAGTGGAAATCTAATGAAGAGAATCAAGAAGATCTACAAGTATTGGTTATAATATTGAATACAAAGTGATCTCAAATGACATGTGAAAGGTATGTGATGTTTTTCCATTATTATTTACATTAAATATAAGAATAATGATTGTATTGAGGTTGAGGAACCTTAGGAAATGATTTAAATTTCATAGGAAATGGGTATAAAGGGGTAAGATGATGAATCCTGAGAAATGGTTTATGAATAAAGTTGGATGATTGATGTGTATATGTTTTCTATTTCAAATATTAAGTCATATAAATCATGAAATATATAAGTATTTTCAGTATAAGTTTTTCATTAAGGATTTAAAAGGACATGTTGGATGTGACGAAGACATAGAAAAGTGATTTAATTGAAAGATGATATTTTTTTTAAATAAGGGAAGGTAACACATAATGTATCCAAGTTGTTGAGACAATTGTGTTTATCTTGGATAAAGAGATGATTGATTTTGATAAATTAAATTGGATAGTATTTATGACCTCGTAACTGATAAATGATTTGTTGAAAAAGTGGTCTATGTGATCATGGATGATGTTTACAACTTCTTGTATTTAAGTAATATATCCATTAATCTTTGGAATAAAGAAGCTTTTATGTTTTAACAAAGGATTTATGGTAATTTAGGTTATTACCTGGTTTCAAGAGAATACTTTATGAAGGTATTCACATGTTTGGTATGTAGAAAATATTAGTTACTTTATGATCAATGGTATGTTTTGAACTTATTTCTTATTTTTTTGGAATTTCATATTTTGGATAGGTTATAAGGATAAAAATTTATTAAATGGTTTATGTTAATCCTTGGATGAAGTTTTATATATTAATTTACTATCTCACCATATGAGGATTTATGTATATTGGACAACATGTTCTAACCTTTTAGTTATGATTAAGAAAGTTGGAATGACCTATCATTCTATTTATGGATATCATGATCTTATAACACTATAAGAATTAAAAAATTAAACTTAATTTCTTTGAATAAGAGATGAAGTTGAATTTGATCAAGGTACAAAATTTTTTGATGTTGTCGTAAAATCATGTAACTATATCTTCTCATAAAAATTCTTCAACTCTAGGGAAAGGATCTTGAAACAATTTTTTTGTCCCAGTACCTTATTTTATAATGGATCAAATGGTCCATTAAATCATTGAATATTTATGACCTTGTGATAGTTAAATTTATCCTAACCATGTTCTCTATCTCTCTCTATCAGAAAATGATAGTTAGATTTCTCTTCCATGCCAATTTTTTCATTTTCCACCTATGTTCTTCTATGTGGAAACCTATTTATGAGTTAATTTGGGTAACCATTATATTTCTAAATTTACTCATTAAAATTATATTTTATTATTTATTTTTATGACTTGGTATTTTATGAAAGGAGCTTTCTAGTATGAAACCATTTATAACCGAGACAAATTTGGAGGGTGAAATTCATTTTAGGTGGGGTAGAATGTAACAACATGAGATTTTATGAATATATATATTTTGAATTAATTTAATATTTTTGATATTTTTCAATTTATGAAAAATTTAATATAGTTTTTTATTATATAAAACACTAGGTTTGGATTACGTTATACACAACACCAAGTTAAGCTTGCACTATATGCAAAACCGACTTGGTTTGCGTTATACAGAACACTACATTTCTACAAAACAACACTTCACTATTATAATAATTTAAATGATATAGTTATAACCTAGACATTAAAAATAGTAATATTAATAGTAATATATAATTTTTAAATGTTTTCACATAAATAGAACATACTTTTCAGTAAAGTCTTTATATGTTTAGAAATATTATTTTTTTTCAAAGGAACTGCTTTTTATGTCCTTCTGTGAATGATAATAAAATTAATTTTAAAAATTATTAGCAATTTAATTTGATAAAATAATTTTTTTTTTCTGAATATGGACTTTAAAAATTAACTTATGGTGAATTTTTAGTATTTTTCAGAGAAGATTCATTTTTTGAGGTATGGTGAAAAATTATGCATTGTAGTTAGAAAAATTATTTTTCATTTAAAGAATTTTTAGAATTTAAATTGATTTTTAAAGTAAAAAAAGATCTATAATATATATATTAATCCAATTTATTTCATTTTATTTTTTTTTATTTTTAAATTATATATAAAAAAACTTATTAAACTTTTGAACGTTCTTTTTACCCACATTCTCACCACATTTGTGAGATTATCATTAAACTTAATTTTTCCGCTTCAATGAATTGAATATTGAAAAAAACATACATTGTATTAATAAGTAATATATTTAAAGTATAATAGTATCAAATTGACTTTTGGATATTATTAATAGAAACTTTAGTAATTTTTTTTAATTTTCTATGGTTAAGGGAAAATCTAGTAATTAAAGGTAAAAATAATATTATAATATTATTAAATTACCATAAAACTTGTCCTAAATTACTTGGATGAGTGGGTATTGAAGAAAATAATCCTTTTCCCAAAATTATAACTTTTTTAAGACACTTGGGTTAGAATATGACATTTATTATATTTTATTTAAAGACGACTTAAAAATGTCATACTCATATTTTTAATAACTATATCATTTTTAATATAGGGTTATACAGAATATAGACTCAACTATAAATATTAATTTGAAATATAAAATGTTGATGTTCATCATGATACATTATTTATAAATTTTAATGATAAAATAATTAACTTAAATGATGATACAATGATGATGTAGTAATTGTTTATATAATGAAAAAATCAAATAAATGATATTAAAAATATAAAAATAAATATAATTTGAGAGTTTTAATGTCATACAATTTTTTTATTGACTACGTTTACAAGTTATTAATGTTTTAAAATACGTTTTTTGAATTTATCTTGTTGTTTTGGTTTTCAGATAAGATAAAATAATGAATAGTATCAAAATTAACATTATTGATATTTTAAAATAAATTATATTTTATCAAATGATATAAAATACATAAAAATATAAAACTCAGATAACTGATTGGTATAAGTTTAAAATTTTCATCAATGAACCATTTAGTGGTCATTTGATATTTTATAGTAACTATATTAACCCTTAAAGAGTAAAAACCAAGTTTTCATGGTAAGAGTTAAAGGGGTTAAATAAGGGTTAAAATAAAAGATAATGATTAAAATAATAATAAAAACTTATCCAAAAACTAATGGGTGTATAAAATACGGCCCTTATCACATTAAGATCCAATTGATGTTGTTTAATGGACAATTTTAAATGAAAAAAACTTATATATTTTTTAAAGACAAAGATAGTTACAAAATATCACTCTCTTAAATTAAATATATTTTATGTGTCGAAATTGGGACAAAATCAAGATATGATCTAATAAAAATGTATATTTTAAGAATAATAAAATTAATTTCATTATATAATTTTATTTTTTATTTTATTTTTAAATTATATAATTACATTAAATGTTTCTTCAACGTTAAAACAATATTTATTTAATTAACCGAAAAATAAAACAATTGATTTTAATAATATTAATTTCTATATATTTTGGTTGAATTAAAGTTTATAAAATATTTTATAGATCTATAAGATATATTAGAGATATTTATATCCATTATATTTGAATTCCCACTTTGTTTGGGTGTATTTAAAGTCAAATTAAATGTATAATATCAAATTTGACAATAATAATATTTTATTGAATTAAAAAATTATTAAATCATTTAAAAAAAATGTAAAATAATCACAAATGGGGAAATATATTGTCTAAAATGTCCTCCACCATTAATTTATATCCCATTTTTATGTTTTTGGCTCTAGAATAGACTTATTATATTTTAATATTTTGAGGGTTTCAAAAAGTACCCATCACGTCAATTATAAAAAGGTAGCTCCTCCCTAACTTCCTAACACCAAATTGAGTCTTGTATCTCAACCAAATCCTTGTAATTTTTCCACCCAAAATCATTAGACAAGTTATATATGTCTTTTTATTCTAAAAAGACAAACTTTATATCCACTGATAAGAGACTTAAAGGAAGCTCGCCGAAGAAGAGGTAATCTGCTTTACTGATTATCTCAAGATCATTTGTTTTTTTTGTAATTCCCTATTCTATATTGTTTATATAATAAATGAATAACTAAATTGTCATATATATTCTTATATTTTATTATGATAATCTTATAACCATATTTATCCTTTTATCCATCCCACTAAAATCAACATTACCATGTGTGCATATGTACGACTTACCATCTCCATGCCGTAGTGTAATATGTTTTTCATTATCACATTATTTGGATGGATATGATGATGTGAATAATAAATATATATAATTATTATATCATGATATTTATTCTGTAAAAAAAATATACCATACACTTCCTTACCTTTTCATAATTAAGGGTATGATATCATCGCTGGTGGGTATGTATGGCCAACCGTCTACATGACATGATGCGATTAATTTTCCTTATTTAACATTAAATAATGATTAAATAAATGTATATAATGAATATATATGATATATCTTACCAACATTTTATTTTTTAAATGATAGAACTATATCCTATGCAAACGAATTGGGACTTATATGACAAAAAACGCATAAGAAAATAAACAAGTTTACACCTGAATAAAGAGAAATAATGGAATATTATTAACAAATGGGTGATAAGGTGATCATATATGATATCATTAATATTAATATGGGTTTTTAATAATTTAATAAAATTATTTAAACTACTATAGAAGAGGTTAATATACATATAATGGAAGCTAGATCTAATTTAACGGTTAATTTCAAAATCTCATTATTCTTTGAGATTAGTTATACATAAGTATTTATTGGGTAATGTTTATCTTCAATGTCCATGATTCTTAAAAATATTTTCCAGAATATTTTTTCTATTATTATACTATTATTTAATTTCATTATTAACCATGTATTATTTTTTACTAAATGGTATGAAAGGAATCCTTTTTTCATTTTCCATATAAGGTACTTTTTGACTTATTCAAAAAAAGTAGCAGAAGACTGTTTTTCAACATTTACAGCGTGAAAGTATTTTTATGATTTAATTTTACCATAATTATTTGATTATTTATTTAAAATATTATAGGTTTATTTTCTATATAAAAATTCTTTAAAAGTTGCATGTTATTTTGAGAAAAGAAAATGTTTTCAAACTAGAAAGAATATTTTCCTCAAGAACTATTTTCAAGTTATCTCTCAAAATTATTTTCCATCCTTGATAATACTATTTGATGTTACAAATGTTTTATTGGGTATATGATTAAATTTTAACATTCTTATTATTTCTATTAATGGTTTATTTTTATGATGGAATGATATTTATGAAACTCATTTCTTTTTAATGGGTTTTTTATGATTGAATTATGTTTATGAAACCCATTTCATTCTATGGGTTCAGAAATGATACATGATTTATGTTATTGTGAAACAAATATGAACAATTTAATTATCAGTTAGGTGGGACCTATATCTCCCTGCAAAGCATTAGGTAAATATTTATATATCTCGGTATAGATATAAAGGACCTTGTCTGCCAAGATGGTTATGGGAGTGAACCATGACTACCAAGATGGTTATGGGAGTGAACCATGACTACCAATATGGTTATGAGGGTGAACCATGACTACAAATTTGGTATGAGGAGTGAACCCATACTACTAATATAGTCTTGGGAGCGATTCATTGACTACTATAGAAATCATTTTATATGCTTATATTTCTGCCACAAATTTCATATCTCATTACCATGTTATGATTTCATGGTATATGTTATTCATTTAATTTTTATTCATGTCTTATAAAATACTAATTTTTATTCCATGATTTCTATTTATGATCATTGATACATAGGGTATGATCTTTTCTTTCATGATCATGGTCTCATACCCTTATTCTCATAGTTATGTTTACATGTATACCTTATTAAGCCTTTCTTAGCATCTGATCTAACCACTTTTTATGTTTCCTTTACCCCAGGTTATGAAGATACATATTATGTATGATGTGTCTAAGAAGGGTTCTAGTTGAGAATAACTTACTTAGAGATAATATACATCACTTATGTACCGGTTCTTTTGTTTCCATGTTTCCAATGGCACTAGAATAGTATGGTGTTTGGGAATCTATTTGTGAAATGTATTAAGTATTCTGAAAAAGTTATGTAATGTTAATGTACATCAATACTAGTTCATTATTCCATGGATAGGATTACTTGGTGGATTACTTACCTACCCATGAGAAATACCTATTCCCTAGGGGAGTCACCTTGGATGGGCTTGGTGAAAAGATGGATATACCATACCACAAGTGATACTAGGTCCCCTATATGATATACTAGGGATGGGATAAGAGGGTTATGGTTTACACCATGAAGAGAGTGATGCATGGGATTCCTCTTTATAGATGGCCTTAGATGGACTATTGTAGTGATGGGTATTTTATAGTTCTCTTGGAGAAATACTTGGGTTCCACTTTACAAATCACCTTGGATGGGATTAGGATTCCATCTATATTAAATTATAAGGATTACATTTATTAAATTATGAGAATGAAAACTATTAACCTAAGGATACATCTTCCAAGAAAAATAACATGATTGAGATTAGTTCATTCTCAATGATTTATTTATGATGACCCATTATCACACCCATATCATATCTCTACAGGATGACCATGGTTCAGAGATATACTATTTAACCTGAAGTAAGTAGTGTTAGTTTGGGGTTCCATGTTGAACTTGGTTTGACGTGATTTATTTATTTATTTCTTTACATTTATTATGTATCTACAAAATTATCATTTTATATGAATAGACTGGATTATTCTAGACACCATTGGTGATGTTCTACTGAGTATATCTTACACCTTTTTCAGGGCACCTATGGTACCTAAAAAAACTTTACATCTACATGTATAGACAAGGGGAAACAACCAACTTCTAATATCTGATCTTTGGTGCTAGGATGAAGTATGAGAGACGAGGATTGAGTCTATGCTCATATTTCTAGTATAGGTAGATTTTGATCTTTATTGTGGAATGTTTTATATTAATGTAACCCTATATACCATATACTTTATTTTTTATATAACATCATGGAATGATCAACATTTTTATATATGATATTGATTTAGCTCTTTCCTGTTTATATATATATATATCTGTATGGTTTGTCTTCCACTGTTGGTTATATTGGACGATTTATTTATTATTTGGATGCTGATTATTTATTTCTATTTATACAATTTAACCTTTATTATTTACCACTATACCACACTATGATATTGAGGGCATAATATCCCCATAGACACACCCTAGGACCTCACTGATAGACTTAAATCTCTAGCATATGAGGTGGTGTTCTTGAAGCCATGTGGCCAACAAACTTGGGGTACTATTCAGTGGATTCCAGGGTGATACACTACAATTCATTTATCTAGAATCATTTGATTATTATAGCTATAAAATAAATTTTAATTTATTTATGCATTTAAATTCTTCTGCCCTTCTAGTTTACACACAAAATATACCTAGTTATTCTTCACTATCCATGATTATGATTAGTGATTTGATCTAGGGGTGATTAATGATAACCAATCACTAGGCTAAGTGAGATTATGGAATGAAATGATTATTTAATTTCTTTGATTAAGATGAAACTACTAAGTAAGTGTAATCAGTGAGGCCTCAAATGACTGGAGAAATAACTTGAGAGTTAAAATAAAATAATGATTTAATTGGTAAGAATAAGGATTTCCATGGTTAGGCCATTGTCTTTAAAACCGAATATAAAAAAAACATAATTTCATCACTAGTTAAATATTTTCACTATATATTACACACAATAAACCCACTCAATGAAGGAAAAAAATACATTCATAACACTTACCTCTCCAAGGAAAACCTGAGTCCCACTATCACTATATTAAACTTGGTTTCATAAATTTAGTTTGTTGAGGGCCCTATAATAGTACACTCATCAATTAGGAACAACTGTTGAGGAGCCCGATGTTGTGTTTTTATTATTTATATATTCATTAAAAATGATTTCTATACAAGAAAAGGTTTAGTTCAGACCACCTCACTAGTTTTTATCCCATGATTGAAAAAACTATACTAGAAAAACTAAGGACTCTGAGGATCAATTAATAATAAGAAAATGAAATTTTCACTATCCCATTGAAAAATTCACTTTCTTTATCTACTTATTCAACTTGAGTTACTTTAGGTAGTGAAAACATGGTTGAAAAACCATCCCTTCAATGACCATCACTTCCTAGAATTATTTTACCATGTATTTTTAAATAATAACCAAAAACTTTTACATTCTTCCTCTAGAGGATCACTGATTGAAAATTCCCCTTTTAAAGTGAAATAGATGATATAAATGATTTCCAAAAACTCCAAAAAAATAATAATAAAATAACCACACAAATAGAATTTCATGATGTGAAGAGTTATAAATCACCTTTACTGGAAAATAGAATTTTAAATATAGACTCTCTTGTGAGACAACTAACACTAAATAAAGTTAAAAAGGACACATATTTTACACCCCCTCAAGTCTTCCAACTTTTAAATTCTTTGGAGCAATACACTAATAATTATCCCAAGTGTAAGATATATATTATGCATTTTTCTAGAGGAAATACCAATAAAAACCAACCCATGACAAAATATTCAAGGAATAATCCGACATCCAATATAGAGATGTTAACTAATAGCCATAAAGACCCCCTTTTTAAGAGATATTTCTAAAATATATTAGGCACCACCATAAGAGTAAAAATAAAGCATGAAACAAATTTACACTTCATTTGTAATGGTTTAAAAGGAGGTGTGAATGTGGTCCACACCTCCCACTGAGAAATATTATAAATGGAGGGAGTCCCCCTATATTTCATCTACTCATGTACTATAATTCATAGTGAAACTATATTATATTTATTTCTTAGCATATATCTCTGACTTTTAGGAAGGTAAAATTTCAATTTAAAAAGTTTTATTGTCTAATGGATTTATTTATTATATTTGTATGTTTTTTATTTAAAATGTACGGTTGTATGAATGTATGAATTAATGTTATTTGTATGATTTAATTTCCATATAAATTAATTCTCTTTGTATGATTTAATTTATATAGAATTATTCAGTAAATTTAAATATGCCATTTGCATAATTTAAATTGTATAAAATAATATAATTTATATTTAGGGAAATATTTTTATTTTAGAAAATGTATATATTTTTAATTTAAATAATAATTTATTATATTTGAATATATTTATATGTATATATTATATTATATAGTATATTTAAAGTAAAATAAATTTAAAATATAATATTTTATAATGATCGAAAAATAAAGTGAATCTACTTATGTATTTTTTTAAAAATATTATTAATAATTACCTATAAAAACTATTATTATGTTTATTTGAATATAATTATATACATACATATATGGTATATTAAGTATCATATTTAAATTTGTTCAAATATACAATATCTCATTCGACATATGTTTATAAGAAATTTTATTTCTGTTAATAAAAAAAATATTTTTTACTAATAATAATACTAATTAAATTATATAAATTATAAATAATATTATTCCACATAATAATTTATAAAATATAATTATTTATATTTTGGAAAGTATAATTACTTCAAAAAATTTATTTATTATTACCCAAATTTATTATATTGAAAGCAACATAAGTTTAAAATATTTTAATTGTTATTTTAGTGTAAATTATTTTATTTTTATTAATTAAATTTAATAAAATTTACTATTAATAATATTTTGGGTAGTTATATATAAATTAATAATATTTCTATTTAGGAAACTATAGTTATTTCAAAAACTATACATAATTATAGTTTAAAATATTAATAAATAAAGTTGAATATATTTAAATATAAGGCCCCAACCTTAAACCTTACTTAATCTTGAGTTATTAAAAGATTACACATTGAGTATCTTTTCAGGTTTAGAGTTTTAGAGAATTAGATCATAAAACTCTCATTACATTCCACATTTAAACAATGTGGTTACATAAATATAGTATTCATTTTTCCCATAAACGAAAACATATTTAAAATAAAACATGGATTCTTTCTTGACACTTCCTTGACACTATCATCATATCAAGTACCCTTCCCTTGACCTGTACAAAACATTTCAAAAAAACATGGGATGAGCATAACAAGCTCAGTATGGGTTATAAAAATATAGAAAGGAAACATGAGTTCATATATACATAAGAATGAAATCATAGTTTACCCAAAAAACATAAGCACTTTAACATACCTCATCAAATCATGAATAAATTATAGAAATCATAAGACATAAAGGTAACTTGAGGCATTGATAACATTCTTACGTAGGGAGTAACCCTCTTAGTTACGTTTGGAATACCCATCACAGTATATTCCCTAAATCTCTTTGGATAAACCTTAACGTTTCACTCCTTCGCGTTACCCAATTCATTGGAGAGCTATATCAGGCTCACCCGCCCTTATATTATCACAGAACCACCCGTCTTCATAACAATTCCCAAGAACCATAACATAATCATATCACACAAAACATGCATAAAAGATACATAACATTTCCACATTTCAATCACTAGATATCAATAACACAGTGATATAATAAAACATCATCAAAACCATTTTAAATACCAAAATAAAAGAAAAGTAAAACATGGTATTTATTTTTCTTTTAAAAAAGGTATGGCTTGTAGAGGAAGCCGAAACTCAAATAATGGTCACGGCGGCGGAGAAGTCGTTGTCGCCGCATACGTACGACAGAAACATTCCCTTTTTTTTGTTTTGTAAGATGCTTCGTATAAAAAATATTCCTTTTGGATAAATGTAAAAGTCAAAGGGGTTTATACACCGTATAAAATAAGGTTGTGTATAAAATAAAATATGCCTCAATGAAAGGATATTGAGACGAAGTCCCATACCTCGGGTCTGACTTGACTCGGTCGTTCTTTAATCTCCTAAATAATAAACTTGAGTTAATTTCTACTTGTTTAAGAACCTTTTTCAAGTTCATTATTCCTTTTATATCACTAATTTCCATGTCATGAACACTATGCAATTATTTAAGTTAATAACGGTCATTTTAACGATCATTGGTACTTGAGTAAAAAATAAACCCTTTATAATTACAAGTTATTCATGTATCCATTATATCCAGAATGTCATTCATGATGTAGATACCATATATATCATATATATCCATTACATTCATGAATTTATAATATTATATAACATTTAGAGGTAAGAAATGAAATGCACCGTTCATGGAGACGGTAAGCCGTACGTATGCATGAACTCTGATTACATTTCTATTTCGTATTTTATGAAATGGAATCGTAATGATATAAAGGTATATTATAATTCCAGTTTTATATCATATAAAATATTATAACTCCATCTTTTATACATCCCACATATGGTATTAACGAATCAAATCACTTTGAGGGGGCGGTAGTCCGCACTTCCTTAAATGAAGATATCGCGTTTACCCATAATGGAAACCATAATGATATGCCCAAAATGAAAAATACAGAAGCTTAAGGAAAACATAAAAATATTATATATCATATAAAAATATAGTGTCATCCTAATGGCCACCTTTGAAGGTGTTAAAAGAATGTTGAACAATCATCGTTTCAGGAGGCAGAAATTCGCCATCCACGGAAACAATATGTTCTTTAACCATTAGATGTAGGTGTGTGTAAGTGTAGATCGAATCCTTATTATAAAAAAATCTTAGTATATTGAAGATACTGGAGTTGTTACAAAGGAAATGAATAAAAAGAGTTTAGGGGGTTGGAGAAGCAAAATAAAACAAAAGGACTCAAGTGAGGACATTACCTTAAAATCGGGTAACTCCCTTTGGTTTGAGCTCAAAGGATTCCTTGGGAAGACTTCTGCACAAAGTGAGGCTTCAAGGAGTAAGATATGGAAGTGTAGAGACAAAATGATCAGGGGTTTGCCGATCCAAAGGCTTTGGAAGTGTGGGTAAGGAGGTAGAGGTGGGGGCCTTTTATAAGAGGAGAGGAGGGGCACTCTTGGAATGTCAAGAAATGTTACTTTATTCTAAAATGAGTTTCCGATTGAAAAGGTCCCACATTGATATAATTCGAGGTTAAGGTGATAAGAGTTCGAAATCCACCCATCCAATAGGTTTTTGACATGTGTAGGTCATAGATTTTACATTATCTTTTCATTTTATTTAAATCCTTTATTAATGAGGTAATCGCTGAATCATCATGATGTCATAAATAATTTAATTTATTTAATGTCTAAATATTATAAAAAATTATCATGATGTAGGAAATATTTTTAGCTTTATAAAGAATATTTATAGCCAAAAAGGCTTACTTGTATAACTCCATTTAAAAATTGTTTTAGTAAAACAACTCATGTTCGTGTCATTTTAATTTTAACATTAAATAAAAAGATACTAATGTCATTTTCCTACCAAAGTGGCTCCATGGAGTCCCCAAGTTGACCCATGGCTTTTCTTGGTCGGCCATGACACATCAAATAAGGGTAGTACATGTGTCTAGGTATTTTCATTTTATTATAATATCATTTTTTCCTTAAATTTCACTAATTACCTCTAATCGTGATTAAAAACTTAAAATTTACTATTCACCAAAAAATTATTTTAATCTCATTGAACCACATTTTACTTCTTAATGAAAACCATGTATGTCGGATTTTTGAAAATCAAATCATAGAAGTGGAAAATATTCATTTAAACAAAAAATCATTTTGTTTAACTACCACTTAGTGGTTTCACTATTCATAAAAAATTGAAGTTTTTCAGAAAAATACCAAAACTTCACCCTAAGATATATTTGATATTCTGAATTCAAAAATGATGTATATTTTACAAAATTGAAATCATATAAGTTACATTAATTAATTTAATAATTAATTCCCGCTGTCATGACAAATAGCGTGTTTTTATGAAACAATAAGTATCAAAAGATTGACACCAGTTTAAGTCCAATTTCAAAGTGAAATTGATTCCAATGACCACCATTGGATTTAATGGTAAAAATATATTCTAATCTCACTTCAAAACCAATTAAAAATATAATCTAATCATATAAATAAATTATATTCAAAAGAGGTTTTGAATTAAAATACAACATTTTTCACTATTTATTAAAAAAATGAACTTTATCGGAAAAATACCAAAAAATCACACAAAGTAAATTTTGATGTCCCAATCATAAATAATAAGTTTATTTTGACAAACATAGCTTATAAAATTGTCAAAAGATATATTTAAAAATGGTTTGCCATTAAAAGGCAGTAAAACAATCTTTTAAAAATATTAGTGTATTCCATTCTTAAGATTGTATTTATTTTCATTTTAAGCCTCTAAAACAATATATAATTCATTAATAGACATAGATAAAAATATATATTATTCATTACTTACTTGGGATGTTACATCCTTCCTCCCTTTAGAAAATTGCGTCCCCACAATTTATTTACTTATCGAATAAATGGGGGTACTATCCCTCATTGTATTTTCAGATTCCCATGTTGCCTCTTCCATGATGTGGTTTTTCCTCAAAACCTTTACCTGATTAATCACCTTATTCCGTAACACTTGCTCCCAGTGGTCAAAAATCTGGACTGGTTGTTCCTCATAAGATAGGTTCTCTTCCAGCTGAACTACCTCTGGACTCAAAACATGAGATGGATCTGGCATATACTTTCTCAACATCGAAACGTGAAAAACATTGTGTACCTGAGATAAACTCGGAGGTAAATCCACTCGGTAAGCAACTGATCCAACTCTCTCTAGAATTTCATATGGTCCAATGAACCTTGGACTCAGCTTTCCTTTCTTACCAAATCGCATTACACTTTTCCATGTTGAGACTTTGAAGAAAACTTGATCACCTACCTCAAAAAGATAGATCCTTCCTCCTGTTGTCCGCATAACTCTTATGCCTCCTCTGAGCTATTATCATGTGTTTCTGAATCAGCTGAACTTTTTCTGCCAACTCTTCTACCAATTCTGGTCCCATCAGCTTTCTTTCACCCACTTCATCCCAAAAATCTAATGTTCAACACCGCTTCCCATATAACGCCTCAAATGGTTCCATCTGTATACTGGAATGAAAAATGTTATTATATGAAAATTCAACCAAAGAAATATGCTGGTCCCAACTTCCCTGATAATCTACCGAACAAGCTCGTAGCATATCCTCCAAGGTATGAATTGTCCATTCTGACTTCCCATCTGATTGAGGAAGAAAAGCTGTACTGAAATTTAATTCAGTACCCAACGACTTTTGAAGGCCTTTCCAAAAGTTAGAAGTGAAACTGGGATCACGGTCAGATACAATGGAGGGAGGAACTCCATGTAACCTGACTATATCTTTAAGATAAAAACAAGAAAGTTGATCTAGGGAAAAAGTATCTCGTATAGCAAGGAAATGAGCAGATTTGGTCAAGCGATCAACAATAACCCAGATTGCATTATTACCTCGAGGGGTCTTCGGCAATCCCACAATGAAGTCCATGGATATATTCTCCCATTTCCACTCTGGCACTAGTAAAGGTTGAAGCATCCCTTTCGGTAACTGTCGCTCTTCTTTTACCTGTTGACAAGTCAAACACTTCATAGTAAAATCAGCAATATCTCTTTTCATTCCATCCCACCAGTAATATTCCCGGAGATCTCTGTACATCTTAGTACTGCCAGGATGAACTGAAAACGGAGAACTATGAGCTTCACATAACAACTCTCTCTTCAACTGTGAATCACAAGGCACACAAAATATCTTCCCAAATCTCAAAACACAATCATTATCAATTTTTAATTCAGTCAACTTACCCTTCTGAACCAGCTCTACCTTTTTCTGCAACTCACTGTCTTGCTTCTGTGCTTTCTTGATTCTGTATGATAGAGATGATCTCACTGATACCTGAAACAAAAAAGAAGAACTTCCTGCACCAACAACTTATATGCCAAAGTTCATCAAATCCTTAAATAAAGGATCACGTTCCAAACACAACATTGTTAATGAAGCATTACTTTTTCGACTCAAAGCATCAGCCACTTTATTTTCTTTTCCCGGATGGTAATGAATTGTAAAATCATAATCCTTGATTAATTCTAGCCATCTCCTCTATCTCATGTTCAATTCTTTCTAAGTGAATATATACTTTAAACTTTTGTGATCGGTATATATTTCACACTGTACTTCATACAAATGAAGCCTCCAAATTTTTAAAGCGAAAACAACAGTAGCTAATTCCAAATCATGTGTAGGGTAATTTACCTCATGAGTTTTCAACTGTCGTGAAGCATAAGCAATTACCTGATCATTATTCATTAGGACACAACCAAGTCCTTTCAAGGAAGCATCACTGTAGATAAAAAACTCCCCATTCCTAGAAATTAGTGCCAAAACTGGAGCATTCACCAATCTTCTTTTCAATTCCTGAAAACAATCATCACATTCTTTTGTCCAGATAAACTTAACACCCTTCTGAGTTAGCTTAGTCATTGGACTAGATAACCGTGAAAAATTTCTAACAAACCTTCGGTAATAGCCTACCAAACCAAGGAAACTACGAATCTCTGTTACATTTGTGGGTCTTGGCCATTCTTCAAAAACCTTTGTTTTTGCTGGATCAACGGTTATCCCATCTTTAGAAACAATATGATCAAGAAAAGAAATTTGTTGCAACCAAAACTCACACTTGCTGAATTTTCCATACAATTTCTTTTCTTTCAAGGTTTGCAAAATAACCCTTAAATGTCTTTCATGCTCCTCTTTAATTTTAGAAAACACCAAAATATCATCAATGAAAACAACCACAAACTTATCCAAGAACTCATGGAAAATTCTATTCATTAAGTCCATGAATACAACAAGTGCATTGGTTAGCCCAAAAGGCATTACTATAAATTCATAATGGCCATATCATGTACGAAATGTAGTCTTTGGAACATCTGCTTCCTTTACCTTCAACTGATGGTACCCCGATCTCAGGTCAATCTTTGAAAAATAATGTGCTCCCTGGAGCTGATAAAACAAATCATTGATATGAGGCAAAGGATATTTGTTATTAACATTGATGTTATTCAAGGCTCTATAATCAATAAAAAGTCTCATAGAACCATATTTATTTTTAACAAATAAAACAGGAGCACCCCATGGTGATGTGCTAGGTCGAATGAAACCTTTCTCTAATAAATCTTGCAATTTCTCCTTCAACTCTAAAAGTTCAATTTGAGCCATTGGATAAGGGGGTTTTAAAATTGGATTAGCATCAGGAACTAAGTCAACAGTAAATTCAACTTCCCGATCTAGTATTATTCCAGGAAACTCATCAGGAAAAACATCAGGATATTCATTTACCACTGGAACATCATTAATTTGAACAGTTCCCTTGTTTTCAACAATATGTGAAAGGTAACATTCATTTCCATCTTTTACAAGTTTCTCGGCCCCTTGATATGTTATCAACAGTAAGGGTTCATTCTTATAAACAAACTGAATGTCTTTCTGAAAAGAAACTTTTTTATCTCTACAGTCAATCTTAGCATGGTAAATAGAGAGCCAATCCATACCCAGGATAACATCAAACTCTAATAGAGGTAGAACAATAAGGTTTGCAAGTAGGTTCTTTCCACAGATAAGTATAGGAAGATTCTTATAAATTCTTTTTGCCTCAACATTTCCCCAAGGTGTTTTTACCACAATTTCAGGAGTCATTTCTTGAGATGGTATTCCAATTTTACTAGAAAAGGTTTCAGAGATGAAAGAATGTGTGGACCCCGAATCAAAAAACACACCGGAATAATCTGAAAAAACAAACAAAGTACCTGATACAACTTCATTTGATGGCCCAACATCTACTGAAGTAGTTGCAAAGGATTTCACCATCCCTTTATGCTTGTAGTCGAACTGCTTCCCATCACTCAAGCTCTTTGTTGGACACTCGTTTGTATAGTGACCCATCTCATTGCACTTAAAACATTTTACTAACTGTAAATAAAATTTGAACTTACCATCACCTCGATCTTTTTCAGTGAAACCACGAGCCTTATGTCCCATCTTAACACATCGTTAGCACTTTAAAGAATTCATAAGACATTCCCCAACATGCCTTTTACCACATTTATCACAGACTAAAAACTTAGTTTTCTTACCATCAGACTTTTTTGAAGAATTCTTCCCTTTCTCCTGCCACCTCGATCAATTCTTCTGCTGGTTGTTGTAGAACAATTGGTCATCGGCAAACTCCATTTCCAGCTTCTCAGCACATCAAACAAGCTTTTCATAACTTTTAAACTCACGATAATCTAATGCCCTTCAATATTTTGGCTTTAATCCTAAGTAAAAATGATTGATTTTACTATCAAGGTCTTGGATAAAATTTGGAGCATACCTTGCTAATCGAGTGAACCTCTCTTCATAGGCAGCAACTGAGACTTCCTCTTGCCTCAATTCCAAGAATTGTTTTTCCATCCTAAGTCGAACAGCCTTAGGAAAATAATTCTCAAGAAACAAACCTTTGAATTCATTCCAGTCAAGAGCATCAATCTCATCGGCGTCCCTGATATTTTTAACCATCAACCACCACCGATCTGCTTCACCCTCCAAACGGTAAATAACAAGACTAACATTTTGATTGTATGAGAAACCCATGACATTGAAAATCTTCTCCAGTGCTTTAATCCACCCTTCAGCTAACACAGGGTCAGATGATCCTCTGAATGATGGGGGATGTTGCCTCATGAAATGTTCCACCACTGACATGTTCCTCTGCGGTTGATCTGGCTGATCTCGTGCATGGATACCACCACCCTTTATGAGTCAACTGCTCCATTACTACAACAAACTATTTAGTTCCAATTCCGACCATCTAAGGATGCTGATTTGGAAGGTTATTTCCTTCTGCATGCCTTCCTAGCACTGCTTCCCTGTTTACTCTGCGGGAAACCATTCTGAACAAACATGTCCTAGATGAAGCAACATGGTAATCTTAAAATTCTATATCACTTCAATTTGACCATAAAAAAATATTTTTGGATAATCATTTAATAGAATTATAACTCCTAATGTTATCTAAACCGACCTTTGATACCAACTATAAGGCCCCAACCTTAAACCTTACTTAATCTTGAGTTATTAAAAGATTACAAATTGAGGACCTTTTTAGGTTTATAGTTTTAGAGAATTAGATCACAAAACTTGCATTATATTCCACATTTAAACAAAGTGGTTACATAAAGATAGTATTCATTTTTTCCCATCAATGGAAACATATTTAAAATAAAACATGGATTATTTCTTGACACTTCCTTGACATTATCATGATATCAAGTACCATTCCCTTGACCTGTGAAAAAAATTTCAAAAAAACTTGGGATGAGCATAAAAAGATCAGTATGGGTTATAAAAATATGGAAAGGAAACATGAGTTCATATATACATAAGAATGAAATCATACTTTACCCATAAAACATAAGCACTTTAACATACCTCATAAAATCATGAATAAATCATAGAAATCATAAGACATAAAGGTAACTTGAGGCATTCATAACATTCTTACATAGGGACTAACCCTCTTGGTTACGTTTGGAATACCCATCAGAGTATATTCCCTAAATATCTTCGAAGAAACCTTAACGTTTCACTACTTCGCGTTACCCAATGCATTGGAGAGCTATATCGGGCTCACCCACCCTTATTTTATCATGGAACCACCCGTCTTCATAACAATGCCCAAGAACCATAACATAATTGTATCACATAAAACATGCATAAAGGAAAAATAACATTTCCACATTTCAATCACAAGATATCAATAACACAGTGATATAATAAAACATTATCAAAACCATTTTAAATACCAAAATAAAAGAAAAGTAAAACATGGTATTTAATTTTCTTTTAAAAAAGGTATGGCTTGTTTAGGAAGCCGAAACTCAAATAATGGTCATGGCAGCGGAGAAGTCGTTGTCGCCGCATACGTACGAAAAAAACATTCCCTTTTGTCATTTTGTAAAACGTTTCATATAAAAAAATTCCTTTTGGATAAATGTAAAAGTCAAATGGGTTTATACACCGTATAAAAGAAGGTTGTGTATAAAATAAAATATGCCTCAATGAAAGAAGATTGAGACGAAGTCCCATACCTCGGGTCCGACTTGACTCGGTCGTTCTTTAATCTCCCGAATAATAAAATTGAGTTAATTTCTACTTGTTTAAGAACCTTTTTCAAGTTCATTATTCCTTTTATATCACTTATTGCAATTCCATGAACACTATGTAATTATTTAAGTTAATAACGGTTGTTTTAACAATCATTGGTACTTGAATAAAAAATAAACCCTTTATAATTACAAGTTTTTCATGTATCCATTATATCCAGAATGGTATTCATGATGTATATATCATATATATCATATATATCCAGTACATGCATGCATTTATAATATTATATAACATTTAGAGGTAAGAAATGAAATGCACTGTTCATGGAGACGGTAAGCCGTACATACGCATGAACGCTGCTTCCATTTCTATTTCGTATTTTATGAAATTGAATCATAATGATATAAAGGTATATTATAATTCTAGTGTTATATCATATATAATATCATAACTCCATCCCTTATGTAAAGACCCGTAATTTTCAAGGAAATTTTTTTCTTAATTTTCTTTGGAATTTTACAAGAACACAGCTTCTGACGACACCTGATTCCGAGGCCCAGTGTGCCCGGAATAATTTTCCAAAGTTTGGCTCGGGTACGTTCAGTGAACGAACGAGCGGGTTTTTCTAACTTTTGAACCGGTTCTAGGAATCGAATTCTGAGGGCACCGATGGAATTGCAGCGCCGATATTTTCTTAGAAACGCATCTTCCAGAGTTGCATTTGCTTGGTTGTGGGTTTTAATTTTTTTTGGGTTTTAAGTTCAGAAATAAAATAAAGTTGTGCGACAATTTTATTTTTATTTCACTTAAAGCCGCTTAAAGACCACTTCAAGCTGTTTAAGATGAGTTTATGCGGATAAGGTGCTATCCAAAAATATCTTACCCACTTGGTAGGATATTTTTGAGGTGTGGCCCGCACGAGCCCCACCGTTTCTTTTCCCATAAGTAACGCACCCGCAAAAACCCATTTTTATAAAGGTCAACTGACGCGTTTTCTTAAATTCTTAACGCACCAATTAATTGGGTGGTTTTCTTCGTTGAATTAATTCTACGATTTAATTTAATCTTTTCTTAACCTATTTGAAATCCGTTGGCGTAATAATAAAATAAGACCAATGCTTTTTCTCCTTAAGGGTTGTTCGTTGAGAGTATTTGACAAACCTCAAGTTCTTCATCCTTCTTCACGAAGAATGCAAAGAACACGAAGAACGTGAAGAACGCGAAGAACACCGGCGTTCGACGAAGGGCAAAGAAGAACTCCGAGCCCTCAGAGATCGACGACGTGACGCCAAGTACCGCGACGCCGACGGTTCTCCTTCCATGACGTTCTTCCGCGACAATCCAACCCCGTGAAAACCTTAGATCGGCAACGACAAGATCGTCGACGCGAAGCCCTTCCACGACGCGACGCTCCACTTGTTCCGCGACGGTCAATTCCGCGAAGAACGCGCGTGCGACGACTTGACGAGGTAGGGGTTTTGTTTGTGAAATGATTTATTTCCATGGTTATTCGTCTAAAATAATGAGCCGAGATCAAAGTGAAATTTTAATTCATTAAAATTGTTTCTTGAAATGTTTCATGTGTTGATAATTAATTTTCCCAATTGTTATCGCCTAACGCGGAGGGTGCGGGCCAAACAAACACGGCCCGACAACCCTCCATAGTTCTTCGTTGTCATGAGGATTTGGCGTGCGACGACAAAATGTTCCGAAGAGGCGATTTGATGTTTCCAAAGTGAAGAACGGGACCCGGGTGGAGCAGCGGCGTAGACAGGAGTGGAATCGGACCACCGGAGCGACTCCGGTTGCCCGCGGAAGCCACCGGCGGTGCGGGTTTCCGGCGGCGCCCCGGCGCGCCGCCGGAAGGAGCCGCCGTGGCAGAAGCAGTTCTAGCGGACCCACGGCCGCGCGGGTCTGGCACACACGAGACACGGCGTTTTCCGCGTCCGCTGATTCAGGGCGGCCCCCGCAGGGGCCGCGGCGGTGTCACGCGGGGGCAGCGCGCCCCTCGCGTCGCTCGGCCACTCGGCCGAGCCGAGCTGGGCCGGCCGGCTGGGCCGGGCCGCGCCCTTTCCAGGCCGGACTGGGTCCAGCCGGGTCGGACCCGGTTCGGGCTGACCTAGGGGGGGTTGGGCCGGGTCGGTCTGGGCCCAGACCCCCCGTTTCCATACCTTTTCGGTCTTTTGCCCGTAACATGAGTTACAGGCCTCCGATTGACGCGCCGTCAGTGGAAACACGATCCTTGGATCGAGACTGTCGTTTTGGTATATCACACTCAAGGTTTCAGAATAATTTGAGTTCGGCCGGGTTGGTTCGTACACGAAACCAACCGGGCCCTTGGAGCGGAAATGCTCATTTCTTGAGCTTCGGATGTCCGATTGACGTGCCGTCGACTTCGTTGAGTTCCTCTAAGTGAGACGGATCTTTTGGAATACTCCACCCAAGGTTTGGACGCTGGTGAAGTATGGTCGGGTTGGTTTTGCCTTAGAAACCAACCGGGCCCCTGGGACGGAAAAACCAATAACTCTCAGACCGGGCGTCTGATTGACGCGCCTTCTGCGACGTTGAGTTCCTGTTGACGATACAGAACTTTTGGATACATCAAATCTGGACCTTGTTTCAATTGATGTATCAGCCTCTCGGTTCGTGGAGCGGACCCTCCCGAACGATCTTGTTGTGTGCAGGAACCCTAGTGCTGGCTGCGACTTTGACGATGATGACTATGCAGATATCCTCGATGAACTGCGACGATGAAGAGTGCTGGTCTTGTAATCTATGCGGGTCCCAGCTGTGCTGGTCTTGTATCCTATGTGGGTCCCAGCTAAGATGATTCAGTGCTGGTCTTGTATGCTATGTGGGTCTCAGCATAGATGAATCGATGAAGAGTGCTGGTCTTGTATCCTATGTGGGTCCCAGCTGTGCTGGTTTTGTATCCTATGTGGGTCCCAGCTGTGCTGGTCTTGTATCTTATGTGGGTCCCAGCTTAGATGTTTCAGTGCTGGTCTTGAATCCTATGTGGGTCCCAGCATAGATGAATTGATGAAGAGTGCTGGTCTTGTATCCTATGTGGGTCCCAGCATAGATGAATCAATGAAGAGTGCTGGTCTTGTATCCTATGTGGGTCCCAGCTGTGCTGGTCTTTTATCCTATGTGGGTCCCAACTAGATGATTCAGTGCTGGTCTTGTATCCTATGTGGGTCCCAGCATAGATGAATCAATGAAGACAGCTGGTCTTGTATCCTAAGTGGGTCCCAGCTCAGATGATTCAGTATCTATATCTGATCATCCCTTTCACGTTTTCAACGATGTATACATGTGTGAGCTGAATCCAGTGTTACTCTCCTTTGTGGATTGTGTTGAACTATCCTGTGTGGATTTACTGTTTACTCTCCTTTGTGGATTGTGTTGAACTATCCTGTGTGGATTTACTGTTTACTCTCCTTTGTGGATTGTGTTGAGCTATCCTGTGTGGATTTACGTTTTGCGTTCCTTGTGGATTGTGTTGTGCTATCCTGTGTGGATTTTCGTTTTGCTTTCATGTGTGGGCTGGGATGTGCTTGGGCTCGGATGTTGGAGCAAGACGGGAATTGATGACTTAGTTATATGTATGGGCATATACCTAAGCAGTGTCGGTTGTTACTTCGTGATTGTATCTTCTCTTTGTAGTTTATCCTTTGTGGATTTTGGGAGACCTTCAGGGGTCTCGGGGTCCCTACTGAGTAGCTTATACTCACACCTGCACGGGCTATGCCCGCACATCGTTGTGTTGGTTGCAGATGACGGACAACGCTGATCGTGGTGGAGGCTTGCGGAGCAGGACGGTACCTGGAGGTGGACCACTGGGCGGGACATACTCGGAGCGGACGGCTAGACCGAGGAGCTGTGGAGGCTATCTGTACCCACCCTTCAGGTGGGACTTCCATAGGATGGCTCGACGCTGCGGCTTTTCTTTTCAGTTGCGGTTTTCCCCTTTGAGTTGTACTTTATAGTTGAGCTTGTATTTCCGTCCCCCCTTACTTTTAGCACATCTTGTTACAGTTTTTGCTTAGTGTTTACTTTTACTTCCGCTTGTACTCTGTGGTGTTTTTTTATAAAGGCAATGCCTTCCCTGTTTCCAGAACTTACGACTTTGGTGCTAGTCACCAACCCCTGGCCTATGGAGGTGGGCTTGGGGTAGTCATGACACGGGCCCCGAGGACGGGTCGTGACACTTTATACGTCCCACATATGGTATTAACGAATCAAATCACTTTGAGGGGGCGGTAGTCCACACTTCCTTAAATGAAGATATCACGTTTACCCATAATGGAAATCATAAAGGTATGCCCAAAATGAAAAATACAGAAGCTTAAGGAAAACATAAACATATTATATATCATATATAAATATAGTTTCATCTTAATGGCCACCTTTTAAGGTGTTAAAAGAATGTTGAACAATCATCGTTTTAGGAGGCAGAAATTCACCATCCACGGAAACAGTATGTTCCTTAACCATTAGATGTAGGTGTGTGTAAGTGTAGCTCGAATAATTCTTATAACAACATCCTAGTATATTGAAGATACTGTAGTTGTTACAAAATAAATGAATAAAAAGAGTTTAGGGGGTTGGAGAAGAAAAATATAACAAAAGTACTCAAGTGAGGACATTACCTTAAAATCGGGTAACTCCATTTGGTTTGAGCTCAAAGGCTTCCTTGGGAAGACTTCTTCCCAAATTGAGGCTTCAAGGAGTAAGAGAGAGAAGTGGAGAGACAAAATGGGTAGGGGTTGGCCGAGCCAAAGTCTTTGGAGGTGTGGGTAAGGAGGTAGAGGTGGGGGCCTTTTATAAGAGGAGAGGAGTGGAACTCTTGGAAAGTAAACAAATGTTACTTTATTCTAAAATGAGTTTCGGATTCAAAAGGTCCCACATTAATATAATTCGAGGGTATGGTGATAAGGGTTCAAAATCCACCCATCAAATAGGTTTTGGACATGTGTAGGTCATGGATTTTACATTATCTTTTCATTTTATTTAAATCCTTTATTAATGAGGTAATCGCTGCATCATCATGATGTCATAAATAATTTAATTTATTTAATGTCTAAATATTATAAAACAAATATCATGATATAGGAAATCTTTTTAGATTTCTAATGAATATTTATAGTCAAAAATATGACTTGTATAACCCCATTTAAAAATTGTTTTAGTAAAACAACTCATGTTTGTGTCATTTTAATTTTAACATTAAATAAAAAGATATTAATGTCATTTTCCTACCAATGTGGCTCCATGGGGTCCCCAAGATGACCCATGGATTGTCTTGGTCGGCCATGACACATCCAATAAGGGTAGGACATGTGTCTATGTATTTTCATTTTATTATAATATCATTTTTTCCTTAAATTGCACTAATTACCTCTAATCGCGATTAAAAACTTAAAAGTTACTATTCACCAAAAAATTATTTTAATCTAATTGAACCACATTTTACTTCTTAATGACAACCATGTATGTCTGATTTTTTAAAATCAAATCACAGAAGTGGCAGAGTTTCATTTAAACGAAAAATCAGTTTCTTTAACTACCACTTAGTGGTTTCACTATTCATCAAAAAATTGATGTTTTTCAGAAAAATACCAAAACTTCACCCTAAGATATATTTTATATTCAGAATTAAAAATGATTTTTATTTTACAAAATTCAAATCATATAAGTTACATTAATTAATTTAATAATTAATTCCCGCTGTCATGACAAATAGCGTGTTTTTATGAAACAATAAGTATCAAAAGATTGATACCAGTTTAAGTCCAATTTCAAAGTGAAATTGATTCCAATGACCACCATTGTATTAAATGGTAAAAATATATTCTAATTTCACTTCAAAACTAATTCAAAATATAATCTAATCATATAAATAAATTAGATTAAAAAGAGGTTTTGAATTAAAATACAACATTTTTCACTATTCATTAAAAAAATGAACTTTATCAGAAAAATACCAAAAATTCACACAAAGTAAATTTTGATGTCCCAATCATAAAGAATAGGTTTATTTTGAAAAAAATATCTTACAAAATTTCCAAAAGATAGATTTAAAAATTGTTTTCCATTAAAAGGCAGTAAAACAATCTTTTAAAAATAATAGTGTATTCTATGCTTAAGATTGGATTTATTTTCATTTTAAGCCTCTAAAACACTATCTAATTCATTAATAGACATAGATAAAAATATCTATTATTCATTACTTACTTGGGATGTTACATTAAATGTATATATAAAGTATATTGAATATTAAATAAATGTACAATATATTTTTTGATGAATAGATAAATGAAAATATTATTGTTAACTATTTTAAAAAAATATATTAGTAATAATCATTACATACAAACATGTATATTATAAATTAATTTAAAAAATGAATATTGTTACTGAGATGATATATGTTTTATTATTTGAATATAATATTTGAAAAATAATATTGGGCATATTTAAAATACATCATTAAATACCAAAATACCTACCTACCTACATACATACATACATTTATATATTGATATTAAAAAACATTTATTATAAAAAGATATATATATATATATATATAGATATTTATTATTTACAATATATAGTTATAGGAAAAGTTATAATATGTAGAAAATAATATGTTTCCCCAAAAACATGTTAAGAGTATAGTGTGATGACTAATCTTGAGAAAACTGACCATTGTATGATTGAAAATGCTTGTTGTATTATTTGTACGTGGTTATATAATTTGTAATAATTATATTTTCTTTTCCTCTTTGATGACTTGCATGTCATCCAAATTTCTAAGTATGTATGGACCTGTATGTCCATGTAAAAATGTTATTTACCCCAAAACCCTTGACCCCCTCACTTGCATGTGAGTAGAATTGTAATAAAAGGTAGTTTAACAAGAGGTGTTGTTGTTTAAAGATGTATTTTTACACCAGGATTGAAAGGAAAAGGATGGTTTTTGAAATTTGAGATAATAAAGATTTCAAGAGCCCCCTAGGTTTTGGTTGCTTTATCAAATAATGATAAACCAATATATTGAAATCTCTCAAGATGAAGTTAAAATATTTTAATCATAAAAAATTAAAACATGCTAGAAATTGCATTATTTAGTATAAAATTTTGGAATAATAAAATTTGTAGGTAATCATGTCAATGTAAGTATACTTTAATAGTGATTTATTTTTATCGATTGAGGTTTTAGTTATAATTTACCACATTTTGGAGTGAAATTTTTTCATGAAAGTATGAATATGAATATATATAAATAATATATATTATTTATTAGATATATTTATTGGTAAAGTTAAAATATGTAGAACATTATAGGTATCCCAATAAAATATTTTTTCAGTATTGTATGATGATTGATCTTGAGATGGTTTACTAATGTATAATTGAAATTGAATGTTGTATTTTTTATATATGATTATTTAATTTGTAAAAAATGAATGCTCTTGTGATGGATGACTAATGTATGATGGAAATTATATGTAATGTTTTTTGTATCTGGTTATATAATTTGTAATAATTTCATTTTCATTTCCACATTGATGACCTGAGTGTTGTCCCTCTCTCTAATTATGTAAGGATATGTGTGTCTACATAAAAATGTTATGTATCCAAAACCCCTAGAACCCCTCACTTGCATGTGAGTAAAATTATAATAAAATGGTGTTCAATAAGAGGCATTGTTGTTTAAAGATGTCTTTTTCACCATAAATGAAAGGATACTGATGGTTTATAAAATATGAGATGATAGAGGCTCCTAGAGCTCCCCTAGTTTTGGGTTAGTTTATCAAATAATGATAGACTAATCCATAAAAAGTCTAAAGATAAAATCAGTGTTATTTAATTATAACCAATTAAAACATGTTAATAATTTTATGATATAGTATATAAAATTATGTTAAAAAGTATTTCTAGGTAATCATTTCTGCATCAATATACTACAATGGTAGTGTAAATTTACATAGATCAGGGTTTTAGCTATAGTATTTCACTTACGAGAGTGGAAAATATTTATGAATGTGTGACATTGGATGAAGTTCATAGGAAGATTCATAGTCATTTGAAACCAAGGGATGACGAATACAGTGATTCAATTAGATATCAAAATATTCAATATCCTAAAGGTTTTTTGCCTATTGAGTATCTTATTATCAATTATAAGGATTGGGTGGATGCATTATCATTGTTCATGAACCAATGCACTAATGGTTTAATAGAATTATATATGGCTATTTCTAACATTAATGATGTGGTTATTACTACTACAAAACCATGTTATTGGATATTTGTAGAAT
This sequence comes from Viscum album, assembly GCA_963277665.1. Taxonomy (NCBI): domain Eukaryota; kingdom Viridiplantae; phylum Streptophyta; class Magnoliopsida; order Santalales; family Viscaceae; genus Viscum; species Viscum album. The sequence goes on from OY728166.1 coordinate 310,471,056, forward strand.
TTTGTCCTTTACAACATTATAATTTATTTTATTCTCATATAAATATACCAATATAAAACAACTATAAAGAAGATGATTATAAAATGGAATGTACAACTGGGGAAATACCCCTCGATAATCCCGATTTAATGAGTGAAAATTTATCTGATGAGGAAGTATCTGATGATGAAAAATGATATGATATAGGTGAGGATGATGTAGGTAAGGATCCTTATGAGTTTCCTTTTATGAATATTCAATAACTAGTTAGTGGTAATCATCTTACATTATTTAATTCCTCATTCAAAGGATTATCACGAGAAAAATATTTTTATTGGGATTTCATTACACCAACATCTGAATTCCATGGAATTATAGGTAACACATCTATATCAACTCATAACACCATATATATTGGATAAGAGTTTTAAATTAAATGTGTATTGAAAAATGTACTAAATAAATACTATATAAAACAACAATTATTATTTGTGGTTTGTGAGCCCTAGAAGGAAAAGTACATCATTCGGCGTGAAAAATATAATTCAAATATAAATTTTGAATGTGGTAAATATATGATATTTTTTTCTTGTAGGAAGGTGACTAAGTTGTAATACTATAGAATAGACATTTAACAACGATAAAAAAGGACATTATCAGTATTAGAGAAGCACTAACTATTAGAGTTAGATTAAAATCCCAAGTCTTTTATCAGCACTTTTAAAAAGCACTATTGTAGAGGTCCTTTATCAGTACTTATAGAAGCACTTGTAATGGTATCCTTGATCAGTGTTTTTAGAAAGGATAATAAAGGTTAATACTACAGTGATCTGTAATAACACACCGCAACACAAAAAAAACCCAAAAAATCTGAAAAATCATGTACAAGTAGATAATTTAAAGGAATAGAAAACAATATAGATTCATTTGCTCGGGTTTTCCAATTTTAAGTCCATTTTAAACTAAAATGATACTTATATATTGAAAATACAAAGTTAGAGTCATATTGGTTATACCGTGAATCAGATTTAGGTGAGGTAGATTCTTACACATCCCAAATGACCTATGGATCTTTTTTTCTAAAGTATCAAAACAATCGGAATGTGGTTTATCGATTTTGAGTACGCCACTTGTCTTTTTTTCTAAAAATGTCATTTTTAAACTGAAAACACACACTTTGAATCATAACAGTCACATAGTGTGTCAATTTTAAATGATACCAATTCTTACACATAAAAAATGACTCATGTATTGTTTTCCTAAATTATAAATACAATCAAATAATGTTTTATTAGTTTTTATCCAGTGACACTTTTTGAACTAAAATGTCAATTTTAAACTAATAATAGGCATATTGAGTCATAATGGACACATCATGTATCATATTGAGGTGAAGATGATTCCTAAATGTAAAAATTGAATTATGGAACATTTTCCTAAATTATAAAAACAATATGAAAGTGTTTTATTAGTTTTGAGTAGGTTAGTTGTCATTTTTACTAAAATTGAGATCTGTTTTAAATAAAAATATGCAATTGGATGCATGTTAGTTAGAACATGAATTAGATTGAGGTGAAGATTATTATTAAATGTTTCAAATTGATTATGGATCTTTTTTATAAATTATCAAAACAATCTAAATGTGTTTACTCTTATTTGGGTACATCATTTGTCTTTTTTACTAAAATGTCATTTTAAACTAGAAACATGCACTTTGAATCATACTAAACACATCATATATCGGTTTGAAATGATACTGATTCCTACACATCAAAAATTAATTATGAATCAATTTCTTAAATAATAAATAAATTATGATCTTGTTTTCCTAATTTTCTACGAGTGACATTTTTTGAACTACACTGTCAATTTAAAACTAATAACAGACACATTGAATCATACAAGGAAAACCATGTATCAGATTTAGGTGATAATGATTACTACATTTCAAAAATGACTTATGGATAATTTACTTAAATTATTAAAACAATATGAATCTTTTTTCTCAGTTTTGAAAATGTTAGATGTCATTTTTACTAAAATTGATGTCAATTTTAAATAAAAAGACACACTTGGAGTCTTATCGGTCACACTGTATGTTGTATTGTGATTTGGATAATTATTACATTTCCCAAATGTATTATTTATCATTTTAATAAAGTATTAAAACAATATTAATGCATTTTTTTAGTTTTGAGTACATCACATGACTTTTTTTACTACAATGTCATTTTAAACTAGAAACACACAGTTTGAATTATACTGATCACATCGTTTATCAGTTTGACATGAGATTGATTTATACAATTCAAAAAATTTATTATTAATAAATATCATAAATTATCATGAAAATACAAGTGTGTTTTATTATTTTTTAGTGAGTGACATTTTTTAAAATAAACCTTCATTTTTAAACTGATAACAGACACATTGAGGCATACTAGGCACATCACATATTAGATTGATGTGAGAATAATTACTAAAAAAATGAATTAAAAATCATTTATTTATTGTATCAAAATAATCCAAATGTGTTTTATTTGTTATGAGTTGGTTAGTTTTACTTTTTACTAAAATTGATGTCAATTTTAAATAAAAATACACACTTGGAGATGTACCTATCACACTGTGCATCAGATTGATGTTTAGATTATTCCTAAACATCAAAAAGGAAATATGGATTATTTTTATAAAGTATATAAACAATACAAATGACTTTGATCAGTTTTGAGTTGGTCAGTCTTTATTTTTAATAAAATTGATATCAAATTTAAATAAAAAGCTGTACTTGGAGTCATAGCAGTTATACCTTGCGCCAGATTTAGGTGAAGCTGATTTCTACACATAAGTTTTTTTGGATCACTAAACTAAAGTATCAAAACAATATGGATGTTTTTTATTTGTTTTGATTAAGTTAGTTGTCCTTTTTACTAGAATTGATGTCAATTTTAAGTAAAAAGACACACTTGGAGTCATATCGGTCACACCATGTGTGGTATTGAGGTGAGTCTAATTCCTACACATCAATAACGACTTATGGATAATTTTCATAAATTATAAATATAATAAGAATTTTTTTTCTCAGTTTTGAGTTGTTCATTTATCCTTTTTACAAAAATTGATATCAATTTTATATTAAAAGATGCATTTGGATTCATTCTGGTCACACTGTGCTTCGAATTGTGGTGAGGATGATTTCTACAGGTCAAAAAATGAATTATAGAACATTTTTCAAAAGTATCAAAACAATATGAATGCATTTTCATGGTTTTGAGTATGCCACTTGTCCTTTTTACTAAAATTGATGTCAATTTTAAATAAAAAGACACACTTAGAGTCATACTGGTCACACCATGCATCAAATTTAGGTGAAGTTGATTCTTACACATCTCAAATGACTTATGGATTATTTTAATTTAGTATCAAAAAAATCCAAATGTGTTTGATTGGTTTTGAGTGCATTTATTCTCTTTTTACTAAAATGTCATTTTAAACTAGAAACACACACTTTGACTCATACCAGTCACATTATGTGTCTGGTTGACATTATATTTTTTCCTACATGTCAAAAATTATATAGGAATTGTTTTCCTAAATTATAAATACAATATGAGTGTGTTTTTTTAGTTTTCAGTGAGTGTCACTTTTTGAACTAAAATGTTTATTTTAAACTCATAAGAGACACATTGAGTCATACCAGGAACATCATATATCAGATTGAGGTGTGGAAAATTACTAAAAATAAAAAATTAGTTATGGATCATTTACCTAAAGTATCAAAATAATCTGAATGTGTTTGATCAGTTTTGAGTATATCAATTGTTCTTTTTACTAAAATTGATGGAATTTTTAAATAAAAAGATGCACACAGAGTCATATCGATCACACCATGAATCATATTGAGGTAAGGATGATTCAAACATGTCTTAAATGTGTTATGGATAATTTTACTAAAGTATCAAAGAAATATAAATACATTTGATTAGTTTTGAGTACGTAACTTATTTTTTTACTAAAATTTCATTTTAAATTGGAAACACACTCTTTGACCCAAACCGATCATATCGTGTATCAATTTGATATGAGAATGATTCATAAACGTCAAAAATTACTTATGAATTGTTGTAATAAATTATAAAGAAAATACAAGCAAGTTTTCTTTGTTTTTAGTGAGTAACTATTTTTAAACTAAACTATCAATTTTAAATTGATAACGGATACATTGAATCACAATAGTCACAACGTGTGTTGAATTTAGGTGAGGATAATTCATACACACAAAATAACTTTTTTATCATTGAACTAAAGTATCAAAATAATCTGAATATGTTTTCTAGGTTTTGAGTATGTCAGTTGTCATTTTTTTAAAGTTAAGGTCAATTTTAAATAAAAATAATCACTTGGAGTCATTCCAGTCACACCAAGTTTTAGATTAAGGTTCAGTTGATTATTATACATCCCAATGTCTCAAAATAATCTTAGATACCAATGAAACCACATTTTCATTGTCTTTCTATGTCAAATTTGCAACACTACATATTGAATTGATTTTCTAAGTTGAAAAATATTTCTTGTTGTTGAATGTCAGAAGGGAAGAGGAAGCTCATGTAACCATTATATCATGATAAGTGACCATAATGAGAACATGATATTCATCTACTATTTGGTATTTAAAAACTAGAAAGGTTTTTTAGTTAACAAAATCTAATAAATATACAGTGTTGGATGATCGACAAAGAAATGAAATAAAAATGGAAAATGTGGTTATATTGGGAGAAATAATCAGTTTATAACTTTTGTGGATTGTTTTAGATAGTTGAAAGAAAAACACGACTTCATAAAATATATGTGAAAAAACTAAATTCGTATTAGATAACAATGATAATGAAATTAGCTTATAAATATTAGATAAAATGATAAAAAAATTAATGAAATAAGTAGTTGGAATTAACCTTTTCCTAATAGTTTTATTAATTCATGAAGAATTTCCTTGATGTCACTATCTCAATTTTAGGCTCTAAGTCCAATCCCTAACATACATGAGAAACTTAAAACAAACCACCTCAACTTGAACAAAAGAAACCACTTTTACATAAAAATAATTATTATATGATAAATATTAAAAATAATTAAATAAATTAAACATAAATATGAAACAACAAATTAATTCTATAGATAATTATTTTTACTATGAAAACATTGTTGGACATAGGGATATGATGAAAATAAAGTAAGAATGATGATAAGAAAATTCTAATAGATCTCTCCAAACAATCAATCAATGAGTGAGGAGGATGAGGAGAAAATAAGATACATTGGATTGAAGCTTTGAATCATCCAAGGGAAAGTAAAGATATCCTATTAGGTTCATAACTTATTCATTTTTTATAATAAATAAATAAATACACATGAGATATTCATTATCAAAGGTGAAAGTTATTGATAATTATAATAAGGTTTACTCAAAATTTTATTATTTCAAAGAATTTTAGTATGCTTTGAAGAAAATGGTTAATTGAATTTAAGAAAAGAATTACTCCACTATGATAGGTGTTATCTTATGAATTCATACAAAGGTGAAAGTTACAGAAAATTTCCATCCTCATTAGACAATCTTATGAATATTTATCAATGCATTTTGTTGTTTGGAACTCATCCTCTATATCTTATGGATATGAACAAATGTTTCATGAAATACTCAAAGAAGTATTCATACCTATGATGGCTAATGCTCAGAGTAATATAAGAAACATAAAAGACATGGGGGATGAGTCCCAAGAAAAAAATTAGAATAATAATTGTTCAGGAGATGAAACTAATAAGGATGATAGTTTTAATCCACTATGTTCCCTGAAATGGATAATGCCTCCCATTTTTGAGAATTACATGGATGGTAATCCGAAATTACTAAGGGTGTAATGAAAAAAAAATGTTAAAGAATGGTATGTTTGTAGATAAATTAAAGTAAAACTTAAATAGAGATTATTATATGTGTGATGAAATAAATGAAAGTGGTTTTTAACAATTACTAATGAGAGGGTTATCATTTCAAATATGAATATATTTCTATCAACTATAAGAAATAAAATAAAGGATGAAATCAATGAATAAAATGTCATTGGTGATCAGACAGTTTTGGTGAAACTTGGTGAAGTAAGACTCCACAGAAAACCTCATTTTTTCCCAAGTAGATCACAAATCATTTGTAGAGGCTCACACGGATGATAATTGGATCAAATCTATGCATGAGGATATTGATCTGAATAAGAACAATGTGAAATGGGAAATTTTCCCAATGTTGGAAGATATAAATGTTATCAGAACCAAGGGGTTATTCACTAATAAAATCATTAACTATGGAAAAGAGACTCAAAATAAAGAATTAAGAGTGTGCAAGGGGAACTCCTAGATCAATGAAATTATATTTAAGATAAATTTAATCCCATATCCCTATTGAAAATATTTATTTTTTTGGCTATGTTAGTTAAAATAAAGCTAAAGTATACCAAATGGGAATAAAATCTATGTTCCTCAATGGATTTCTTAAGGAGAGAGTATACATTGAGAAATTGGATGTGTTTATTATGGGTGAAAATGAGAGAAAAGTGTTCCAGTAAAATAATTCTTTTTATAAGATAAAGAAATCACCGAGGACATGTTATTTATGTTTGGATCAATACTTAAGAATGATAAGTTTTTAGTGAGGTTGTAAAGAACCATAAATTTCAAGGAAATTTTTTTTCTTAATTTTTTTTGGAATTTTACAAGAACGCAGTTTCTGACGGCACCTGATTCCGAGGCCCGGTGTGCCCGGAATCATTTTCCGAAGTTTGGCTTGGGTACATTCAGTGAATGGACGAGCGGGTTTTTCTAACATTTGAACCGGTGCTCGGAATCAAATTCTGAGGGTACCGATGGAATCACAATGCCAGTAATTGCTTAGAAACACCTCTTCCGGAGTTGCGTTTTCTCGGGTGTGGTTTTTAATTTTCGGGCTTAAAGTTAAGAAATAAAATAGTTTGTGCAACAAACATTATTTTATTTCACTTAATCCACTTGGAAGCCACTTGAAGCTACTTATAGCGGCTTAAGCTGAGTTGATTCGGACAGGGTGCTATCCAAAAATATCCTACCCTCTAGGTAGGATATTTGTGAGGTGGGACCCGCACGAGCCCCACCGTTTCTTTTCCGCTAAGTAACGCACCCGCGAAAACCGTTCATTATGAAAGTCAACTGACGCATTTTCTTATTTTCTTAATGCTCCAATTAGTTGGGCAGTTTTCTTCATTGAATTAAATGGGCGGTTTATTCGTTGAAATTAATTCTATGAATTAATTTCATTCATTTCTTAACCTGTTTGAAATCCTTTGGCGTAATAATAAAATAAGACCAATGCACGACATCTGGAAAAATGCTCGTTGAGAAGTTTTGACAAGTTTTGTGCCTTCTCCCACCTTCACGAAGAACGCGAAGAATGCGAAGAATGCGAAGAACGCGAAGAACGCGAAGAACGCCGTCACCCTCGGAGATTGACGATGCTTCATCCGAGACGTTCTTCCCCGCCCCGATCTCCGATCACCTACTGCTGGAGGTAAGAGATTTCAGGTTTCTTTTAAATCTCCTTTGTGGTTTTTAACAAAACATGGATTTAATTATTTATAATTAAATCTGTTGTTTCATGGTCCTCAGAGTTCGTCGACGCAACGCCGGATACCGTGACAACGCGACGGTCCCCTCCTTCCGCGACGATCAATTTCCGCGAAGAACGTGCGCGCGACGACTTGACGAGGTAGGGATTTTATTTTGGAAATACCTTTTTATAACCCCGTGATTGTTTCTTTTAAAACAAGAACCTGGATCAAGTGCAATTTTAAATTATTAAAATTGTTTTGATACGTTTGTCATGTGTTGATTTATCCTCCCGATTGATACCGTCTATCGCGGAGGGTGCGGGCCAAACAAACATGGCCCGACAACCCTCCGCCGCTCTTCGTTGTTGTGCAGATTTGGCGAGCGACAAAAAAGTGTGCAACAAAGGAAATTTGATGATTCCACAGAGAAGAACGGGTCCCGGGAGGAGCATCGGCGCAGACGGGAAGGAAAACAGACCACCGGAGCTACTCCGGTGGCCCGCAGAAGTCTCCGGCGGCACGGGTCGCCGGCGCGGCGCCCCGGCGCGCTGCTGGACAGGGCCACCACGGCTGAAACTGCGACGGCGGCGGCCAGCGGAACCGCGGCCACGTGGGTCCGGCTCGCCCGCACGGGACGCGGCAGAAGCTGCGTCCGCTGATGTCCAGTGCGGCCCCTCGAGGGCCGCGGCATCCTCATCCCGCGGGGGCGGCACCCCGCGGTTCCCACGCTCGGCCGAGCCGAGCCGGGCCGGCCAGGCCGGGCCGCGCCCTGGCCGGACCGGACCGGGTCCAGCCGGGTCGGACCGGGTCGACCCAGTTCGGCCGACCCGGGGGGGGGGGGGGGGGGGGTCGGGCCGGGTCGGCTCGGGCCCAGACCCCCCGTCTTCGGACCGTTTTCGGTCTTTTTCCCGTAACTTGAGCTACGGGCCTCCGAACGACACGTCATCAGCAGCAACGCGATCCTTGGATCGAGACGGTAGTTTCGGTATATCGCACTAAAGGTTTCGGAATACTTTGGGTTCGGCTGGGTTGGTTCGTACACGAAACCAACCGGGCCCTCAGAGCGGAAACACTCATATCTTGAACTACGGACGTCCGATTGACGTGTCGTCGGCTTTGGTGGATTCCTCTAAGTGAGACGGATCTTTTGGCTCACTACGCTTGAGGTTTGGACGCAGGTGGAGTACAGTCAGGTTGTTTTTTCCTTAAAAACCAACCGGGCCCCTGGGACGAAAAAGCCAATAACTCTCAGACCGGACGTCTGATTGACGCGCCATCTGCGACGTTGAGTTCCTGTTGGCGATACAGAACTTTTGGATACATCAAATCTAGACTTTGTGTCAGTTGATATATCATCCTCTCGGTTCATGGAGCGGACCCTCCCGAACGAGCTTGCTGTGTGCGGGAACCCTAGTGCTGGCTGCGACTTCGACAGCGACGACCGTGCAGAGATCCTCAGTGGACTGCGACGACGACTGTGCGGAGATCCTCAGTGGAATGCGACGATGACTGTGCAGGGATCCTCAGTGGACTGTGAAGACTACTGCACTCAGCGATCCTACGTGGATAAGTGCTACCGATCCTGTGTGGATCCGATCCTGTGTGGGTCAGCGCTCAACGGTTCTGTGTGAGCCAGCGCCTACAGGTCCTGTGTGGTCCCGATCCTGTGTGGGTCTTTGCGGGGGTTAGTTACCTATCGATCCTTTGTGTGTCAGATCCTTTGTGGGTCATTTCGGGGGTTAGTACCTATCGATCCTTTGTGGGTCCAACGACTTTGATGGATCAGTGATCATCTCTATCGTCATTTTAAGAAGTATACCTGTGTGAGATGAATCTTGTGTTACTCTCCTTTGTAGATTTTGTTGAACTATCCTGTGTGGATTTACGGTTTACTCTCCTTTGTGGATTGTGTTGATCTATCCTGTGTGGGTATAATTTTGCTTTCCTGTGTGGACTGGGTTGTGCTTGGGCTCGGATGTTGGAGCCGAATGGAGATTGATGACTTAGGTATATGTATGGGCATATACCTAAGCAGTGTCGGTTGTTACTTCGTGATTTTATCTTTCCATTGTGGTTTATCCTTTTTGGATTTCGGTAGACCTTCGGGGGTCTCAGGGTCCCTACTGAGTAGCTTATACTCACCCCTGCACGGGCTATGCCCGCACTACGTTGTGTTGGTTGCAGACGACGGACAACGCTGATTATGGTGGAGGATTGCAGAGCAGGACGATACCTGGAGGTGGAACACTGGGCGAGACGTACTCGGAGCGGTCAGGTGGACCCGAGGAGCAGTGGAGGCTATCTGTACCCACCCTTCAGGTGGGACTTCCAGAGGACGGCTTGACGCTGCGGCTTTTATTTTCAGTTGCTGTTTTTCCCTTTCAGTTGTACTTTACAGTTGGGCTTGTATTTCCGGCCCCTTTTACTTTCAGCACAGCTTGTTACAGTTTTTAATTAGTGTTTACTTTTCCGCTTGCTTACTCTGTGGTTCTTGATTACTTTACAAAGGCAATGCCTTCCCTTTTTTCGGGATTTACGCCTTGGTGCTAGTCTCCAGCCCCTGGCCTATGGAAGGCGGGCTTGGGGTAGTCATGGCACGGGCCCCGAGGACGGGTCGTGACGAATTGGTATCAGAGGTGGTCGATTCTACCGCAGACTCTGATCTTTATTCTATGTGAAGCAATAGTGTTTAGCGTATTGGGTGTGGTTATCAGTCCCGGGAGTCAAGTGTTGGTGCGGCGGCCGACGTATCCGTACACCAGGACCCTGACTTCTGATTTCCGACTTAATGCACGAAAACATTGATTGCATGTGTGTTTCAAGTTTTCTTTGTGATTACTTGTGTCAGCTCACCAGGTATACTATTCTAACCATGGCGCACTTGTTTACTTTTCAGGATGGCCCCACGATGGCAGCCAGCTAGGGTTCTGAGAGTAGAGCGTGACGACAGCCCACCGAGCGACGAGGCCTCGGTACAGGGCCCGTTGACAGCATAGGCACCAGCGGTACCTTTACCCGCCGAGCCCCCGATGCTTCCAACACCGACCGCTGTCGATGCATGTCGCCTCAGAGCTCTGCACGAGTTCCAGCGCCAGCGACCACCCAGGTTTCATGGGGAGATGGACCCCGAGGCAGCCGAGGACTGGCTGGAGGCGGTCGTACGAGTTTTCAGGCTAGTGAGGACACCAGCAGACCTCATGGTGATCCTCGCGGCGATCCTACTACACGCAGCAGCGGGCCGATGGTGGAGTTTGATTCTCCAGGTGCACGATGAGGCATCTCTTCTCTGGAAGGACTTCGAGAGCCTCTTCTGCTCAGAGTTCGTCCCGGCCACCCTCCGTGCGGTGCACATCCATTAGCTTCTTCAGCTGCGGTAGGGCAGCTTGACAGTCGCCCAGTACGCGGCGAGGTTTACCGATCTTTCTGTCTACTCGACCGACATGGTACATGACCCCTTCTTCCGGGCCCGGACCTTTGAGCAGGGTTTGAGACACGAGATCAGGGCATCACTGATCTCCCTCAGCATCCCGACCCAGGCAGGAGTACTGGAGCGAGCCCTTCTGATTGAGAGCTTTCTTGCTGAGTCTACTTCAGCAGCGAGACCTACCACAGGGCGGAAGGTAGCGGAGTCTTCGGCAGCAGGTAGTCAACGGATGACTCAGGGTTCCAGGCAGACCAGACCCTCTCGTAGACGACCTCAGGACACTGGCTCACCAGTGCGGGGCACACAGTGCGGAGCCAGTCTTCTGAGAGGGAGGTAGTGCTACACCTGCGGCGGGCAGGGCCACGTGGCTCGTGACTGCCCGACCCGCCGTACCGAGGAGCAGAAGACGGTTTAGGGGCCACCTAGGCAGAGGTAGAGGGTCAAACGTGGCGGTCCGCAGGGAGGAGGCGGACGAGGCAGAGGAGCTGGCCGAGCAGTGGGTAGTGGGCGACGCTTTGAGGCTCTACCCCCAGCACCACCAGGAGGGCCACCCCGACCACATGGAGCTAGTGGGCAGAGATAGGCACAGCTCCAGGCAGCGGAGGCCTACGACCATGGCGCGCCAGAGATGATTCGAGGTACGATCTGTGTCTATTCCACCCTTGCTGCAGTTCTTATAGACACAGGAGCGAGTCACTCTTTCATAGCTGCTGCCCTTGTTCGGAGCTCAGAGATTCTGATAGAGCCGTTGGCTCGATCCTTACATCTAGAGACCCCTACGGGAGCAGACTCGACGATTACGCACTGGTGCCGGCAGTGTGATCTTACTCTAGGAGGTGAGAGATTCGGCTGGGATCTTCTTTTAGTGGCGTCGAGGCCTTACGACATCATCTTGGGCATGGATTGGTTATCTACAGTCCATGGTCAGATTGACTGTTTTAGGCGCAAGGTGCGATGTGTGTGCACCGACGGGAGCAAGTTCTCCTTCACCGGCGAGAAGGGATCCTTTGAAGCACCGGAAGGAATCTCGTAGAGGAGAGGATAGCCCATCACTCATCAGTTGGCTAGCCTCATCCTTGGAGCAGTTGACGTGCGGAGTCCTAGTTTTCCTGCAGTGGTGGATCAGTACGCAGACATCTTTCTTGATGACGTTCCAGGGCTACCTCCTCGCAGAGAGGTAGACTTTTTTATTGATCTGTACCTCGGGACAGCCCCGATATCCACTCCAGCGTATTGGATGGCCCCCACTGAGCTTCGAGAGATGCGGGTACAGTTGGAGGACTTGTAGGGCAAGGGGTTCATCCGACCCAGTGTTTCACCCTGGGCTACCCCGATATTGTTCGCCAAGAAGGAAGACGGGAGCTTGCGACTGTGTGTCGACTATCGTCGCCTGAACCATGTGACATTGAATAACAAGTATCCGCTACCGAGGATTGATGACCTCTTCAATTAGCTCAAGGGAGCTCGGTGGTTCTCAAAGAGAGACCTCAGGTCAAGCTATCATCAGATCATAGTTCGAGACGAGGACGTGCAGAAGACGGCCTTCAGGTGTCGGTATGGCCACTACGAGTTCTTGGTTATGCCTTTCGGTGTAACCAACGCTCCAGTAGTGTTCATGAGCCTCATGAATAGGATCTTCCAGCCATACCTCGATCGATTTTTCTTGGTCTTCATCGACGACATTTTGATATACTCGACCATGGAGGAGGAGCACACCTACCACTTGTGGGTTGTGCTAGACACACTCCGAGAGCACCAGCTTTATGGAAAGCTCTCAAAGTGATAGTTCTGGTTGCGTGAGGTCCACTTCTTGGGGCACGTCATTTCTGAGGCGGGAGTTGCGGTGGATCCCATGAAGATCGAAGTAGTGCTAGCTTGGGAGCCACCCAGGAGCGTGACAGAGGTACGAAGTTTCATGGGACTAGCTGGATACTATCATAGATTTATGCCAGACTTCTCCAGAGTTGCGGCGCAACTCTCAGCTTTGACGAAGAAGGGGTAACCATTTTTGTGGTCAGACATATGTCAGTAGAGCTTCCAGGAGTTGAGATAGAGATTGACCAGCGCACCTATCTTGAGGGTGCCTGAGGAAGGATTTGGATACGTAGTCTACTGCGATACATCAGGGACCAGACTCGGATGTGTCCTGATGCAGGAGCGGGCCGTGATTGCCTATGGATCATGTTAGTTGAGGCCGCATGAGCAGAACTACACCACACATGACCTGGAGTTAGCAGTAGTGGTCTTCGCTCTGAAGACATGGCGGCATTATCTGATGGGAAAGCACTTTACAGTCTTTTCTGACCACCAGAGTCTCAGATACATCTTCTCTCAGAAGGACCTGAACCTGAGACAACGGCGATGGCTTGAGTTCCTCCAGGAATATGACTTTGAGATAGTCTATACTCCTGGGAAGGGGACCGTAGTAGCCGATGCTCTCAGCAGGAGGACGGGCATTAAACTACTTGAGGAGGCGACATAGCAACTAGCCGCCTTGCAGATATCCTTCGTGGATAGGGACAGAGCAGCCTTACTTCAGTCTCTCACAGTCTCTCCTCCACTTCTACAGCGGGTTAGAGAGGCACAACATGGGGATGCTGACTGTGAGACGCGGCATGCACAGATATCCTCAGGACAGGCACATGATGGTTTCTCCCTTGGAGCAGAGCACGAAGTCCTTTTCAGAGGATGTACCTTGGTACCATTTTCTTCACGAGAGGAGGTGCTAAGAGAGTTTCACACTTCTCATTTGGCAGTACATCCGAGAGTGGCGAATATGTACCAGGACCTCAGACGACAGCACTGGTGGCTGGGCATGAACAAGGCTGTGGCAGAGTTCGTTTCTCGATGCCTCAACTGCCAGTAGGTGAAGGCAGAGCATCAGGTACCAGCAGGCTTGGAACAACCCTTGGAGGTCTCAGAGTGGAAGTGGGACGGGATATCTATGGACTTCATGACTGGACTTCCACGCACTTCCAGATGTCACGACTCCATCTGGGTGATTGTTGACTGACTCACCAAGTCGGCACACTTCTTACACATCAGAGAGCAGGGCTCAGTGGAGAGCTTGGGGCGTCTCTACGTTCAAGAGATTGTACGGCTTCATGGTGTGCCATCATCTATCATTTCCGATCGAGACACTCGCTTTACTTATCGGCTTTGGAAGGGGTTGCAGGAGGTGTTTGGGACGCGACTACATCTGAGCACCGCCTTTCACCCTCATACGGATAGTCAGATGGAGAGGACCATTCAGACTCTCGAGGACATGCTCCGTGCATGTGTCCTCAACTTTGGTCGCAGCTGAGAGGATCACCTACCCTTGGTGGAGTTCATGTACAACAACAACTACCACTCCACCATCGGGATCGCACCATACGAGGCGTTATATGGCAGACCTTGTAGATCTCTTTTGTGCTGGATAGACCCTGGGGAATCAGCACTTGTGGGACCAGAGATGGTCTGGGCCACGACAGAAAAGATCCAGGTCATCCAGGAGTAGATGAGGATAGCTCAGAGCCGGCAGAAGTCTTATGATGAAAGGAGGCGGAGGCCACTAGAGTTCGAGGATGGCGACCACGTCTTCTTGCGTGTCTCACCTCGACGTGGATTACGAAGATTTAGACAAGGCGGCAAGTTGTCTCCACGCTTCATCGGACCCTTCCAGGTCCTCCGCAGGGTTGGCGAGGTGGCTTATCGCCTGGCTCTACCACCTCAGTTGCACCGGGTGCACGACGTCTTCCACGTATCTCAGCTGAGGAGATACGTGAACGACCCGACACACATCATTGACCATGGGGAGCTAGATGTGGATGATGGGGAAACTTTTACGGAGGTCCCGGTGGAGATAGAGGATCGACAAGAGCAGGTCCTAGGTGGGCGATCGATTCCTCTTGTGCGTGTCAGATGACAGCACAGGAACCTCCAGGAGAGCGCATGGGAGCGGGAGGCTCAGATGCATGCTCAGAACCCACATTTGTTTCCCTAGTTTATGTTGTATCTTTACGGGGACGTAAAGCCCTGAGGTGGGAGTAATGTAAAGACCCTTAAATTTCAAGGAAATTTTTTTGCTTAATTTTTTTTGAAATTTTACAAGAACACAGTTTCTGACGGAACCTGATTCTGAGGCCTGGTGTGCCCGGAATCATTTTCCGAAGTTTGGCTCGGGTACGTTCAGTGAATGGACGAGCGGGTTTTTCTAACTCTTGAACCAGTGCTCGGAATCAAATTCTGAGGGCACCGATGGAATTGCAGCGCCGGTAATTTCTTAGAAACGCCTCTTCTGGAGTTGCGTTTGCTCGGGTGTGGTTTTTAATTTTTGGTCTTAAAGTTAAGAAATAAAATAATTTGTGCGACAAACTTTATTTTATTTCACTTAAGCCACTTGGAATCCACTTGAAGCCACTTAAAGCGGCTTAAGCTGAGTTGATGCGGATAGGGTGCTATCCAAAAATATCCTACCCTCTTGGTCCTCGGAGTTCGTCGACGCAACGCCGGATACCACGACGACGCGACGGTCCCCTCCTTCCGCGACGATCAATTTCCGCGAAGAAAGCGCGAGCGATGACTTGACGAGGTAGGGATTTTATTTTGGAAATACCTTTTTATATCCCCATGATTGTTTCTTTAAAAACAAGAAACTGGATCAAGTGCAATTTTAAATTATTAAAATTGTTTTGATACGTTTGTCATGTGTTGATTTATCCTCCCGATTGACACTGTCTAACGCGGAGGGTGCGGGCCAAACAAACATGGCCCAACAACCCTCCGCCGCTCTTCGTTGTTGTGAGGATTTGGCGGGCGACGACAAAGCATTCTGCAAAGGCAATTCGATGATTCCGCAGAGAAGAACGGGTCCCGGGAGGAGCAACGGCACAGATGGGAAGGAAAACGGACCACTGGAGCAACTCCGGTGTCCCGTGGAAGTCTCAGGCGGCGCGGCACCCCGGCGCGCCGCCGGACAGGGCCGCCGCGGCTGAAGCCGCGGCGGTGGTGGTTAGCGGACCCGTGGCCGCGCAGGTCCAGCTTGCCCGCACGGGACGCGGCAGAAGCCGCGTCCACTAATGTCCAGTGCGGCCCCTCAAGGGCCGTGACATCCTCATCCCGCGGGGGCGGCGCCCCGCGGCTCCCACGCTCGGCCGCTCGCCCTGGACGAACCGGACCGGGTTCAACCGGGTCTGACCGGGTCGGGTCGACCCGGTTCGTCCGACCCAGGGGGGTCGGGCCGGGACGGCCCGGGCCCAGACCCCCCGTCTTCGGATCGTTTTCGGTATTTTGCCCGTAACTTGAGCTACGAGCCTCCGAACGACGCTCCGTCAGCGGAAACACGATCCTTGGATCGAGACGGTCGTTTCGATATATCGCACTTAATGTTTCGGAATACTTTGGGTTCGACAGGGTTGGTTCGTACACAAAACCAACCGGGCCCTCGAAGCGGAAACACTCATATCTTGAGCTACGGACGTTCGATTGACGTGCCATCGGCTTTGGTGGATTCATGTAAGTGAGACGGATCTTTTGACTCACTCCACCCGAGGTTTGGAAGCAAGTGGAGTATGGTCGGGTTGGTTTTTTCTTAAAAACCAACCGGGCCCCTGGGACGAAAAAGCCAATAACTCTCAGACCGGGCGTCCGATTGACGCGCCGTCTGTGACGTTGAGTTCCTGTTGGCGATACGAAACTTTTGGATACATCAACTCTGGACTTTTTGTCAATTGATGTATCAGCGTCTCGGCTCGTGGAGCGGATCCTCCCGAACGAGCTTGCTGTGTGCGGGAACCCTAGTGCTGGCTGCGACTTCGACAACGATGACCGTGCAGAGATCCTCAGTGGACTACGACGACGACTGTGCAGAGATCCTCAGTGGACTGCGACGACTACTGTGCAAGGATCCTCAATGGACTACGACGACTACTGCACTCAGCGATCTTACGCGGATCAGTGCTACCGATCCTGTGTGGATCCGATCCTGTGTGGGTTAGCGCTCAGCGGTTCTGTGTGAGCCAGCTCCTACAGGTCCTATGTGGGCCCGATCCTGTGTGGGTCTTTGCGGGGGTTAGTTACCTATCGATCCTTTGTGGGTCAGATCCTTTGTGGGTCATTGCGGGGGTTAGTACCTATCGATCTTTTGTGGGTCCGACGACTTAGATGGATCACTGATCATCTCTATCGTCATTTGAAGAAGTACACCTGTGTGAGCTGAATCTTGTGTTACTCTCCTTTGTGGATTGTGTTGAACTATCCTGTGTGGATTTACGGTTTACTCTCCTTTGTGGATTGTGTTGAGCTATCCTGTGTGGGTATACGTTTGCTTTCCTGTGTGAACTGGGTTGTTCTTGGGCTCGGATGTTGGAGACGAATGGGGATTGATGACTTAGGTATATGTATGGGCATATACCTAAGCAGTGTCAGTTGTTACTTCGTGATTGTATCTTTCCGTTGTGGTTTATCCTTTGTGGATTTCGGGAGACCTTCGGGGGTCTCGGGGTCCCTACTGAGTAGCTTATACTCACCCCTACACGGGCTATGCCCGCACTACGTTGTGTTGGTTGCAGACGACGGATAACGCTGATTGTGGTGGAGGCCTGCGGAGCAGGACGGTACCTGGAGGTGGACCACTAGGAGAGACATACTCGGAGCGGTCAGGTGGACACGAGGAGCAGTGGAGGCTATCTGTACCCACCCTTCAGGTGGGACTTCTAGAGGACGGCTCGACGCTGTGACTTTTCTTTTCTATTGCTGTTTTTCCCTTTCAGTTGTACTTTACAGTTGGTCTTGTATTTCCGGCCCCCGTTACTTTCAGCACAGCTTGTTACAGTTTTTACTTAGTGTTTAATTTTCCGCTTGCTTACTCTGTGGTGCTTGTTTACTTTAAAAAGGAAATACCTTCCCTTTTTCTGGGATTTATGCCTTGGTGCTAGTCGCCAGCCCCTGGCCTATGGAAGGCGGGCTTGGGGTAGTCACGGCACAGGCCCCGAGGACGTGTCGTGATAGAGGTAGAGTTGATCAGACAATCTAAAACAAGAAGAAGAATGGTCAAAGGATGTTGTCACTCGTATATATCAAAGACATAATATCTTAGGATTTGACAAAGCATAATGAATTTTTTTGGATGATATGAGGTATGATATAGAGATGTATATGATTGGTGAAATATTTTCCTTGAATTATCTATGAATCATTAAAATCATAGAACATTAATTTATTAATAAAAATATTAAAAGAGGTTCCCAAGTTATTTGAAATGTAATATTCCAAACCAATGACAACACCGACTGCTATATGGATGAATTTTTCAAAAGTTTATGATTAAAAAGAGGTAGATGTCATGGAATATATAAATTAGAATCCTATTATACCTCACAACAACATAACCCAACATTAGGTTCGATATATTTGAAGTTACACAGAACCAATTTTGTCCCAAGGGGAGCCACATGCGATCACGAAAGATGATACCTCAATATATATAAAAAAACAAATTTTGGGTTGTTTTATTATTGGATAGTGCGACTAGAATTGGGGGTATTCACAGAAGTGGGATGAGAAGTTTCAGTGGATAACTGATGAAAATTAGAGATATAAAAAAACATGGATTTTGTTCAAGTCTTGGTTTCATTCAACCCTTGAATCGCTTGAGCCTTGGATTCAAGGCTTGGAATAGTTGGAGCCTTGATTCTAGACTAGATTTGAGCTTGGATTCGACAATGAGGAGCCTCAGTAGTAGGTTTCTTCTATATATAGATTCAGATATCATGATCTTTTTTACAACGGTTAGGGTTCTGAAAAGAAATCATGACACTTTTATCAATGCTTAAAAAAGAACTGACAGAGAGACCTTTTATCAGCGCTAAGTTAACATGCACTAATAAAATGAATCTTTATTAGTGTTTTTTTAGCATTGATAAAGTAAGAGATTTATCAGCACTAAAAAAGCACTGATAAATACTTTTAATACTTTTTAAAAAAAAAATTACTTTTCAAAAATGGTATAATTATTATATATAATTATAATAATTATAATAATACTTTTTATAAAAAAATGATTTTATAATTTTTTGAATGTAAAATTATTTATTTATAATTATATAATATTTTTTAAAAAAATAATATTTATATCACTATATATGTTTATGTAATCATATATATATATAAACATATTAAATATATTCATTAATTAAATAAATTTATTATAAATTTATAATTATTTATATATAATTATATAAATACTTTTTAAACAAATATTATATGTTTATTTATAATTATAAATGTATAAAAATAGTAAATATACATTTATTAATATATTTTTATAGGAATTCTTTTTAAAATGTTTTTTTAACATTATTAATGATTATTTAATTTTAAGTGGATGCATGTTAAAAATGAGTAAAATTCTTTAATTAAAAATGAGTACAATATTGAAAATTTGGATAAGTTTGTTTTATATAAACCATTAAAAAATGGATATATATTGAAATAAAGATGAATACATATTGATAATATTAGAACATAGTAAAAAAATATACATAAAATAAATAATATAAATTGATTAAATGACACAAAAAATATTTATGTGTGTTCATATGCATATAAAATGCATTAATTACATATATGTGAAATCAATATAATATGTTTGATCTATGTTAAATTTAAAAATCAAACAACATTCAATTATGTCCATTACACTATGTAATTAGTCAGTATTTTTCATTCATATTAATTTTCAATTATAAACCATTATTCACTAAATATATTACTTTTTAATTTAAAGCATAAATAATATTTTTTATTATATAAATAATTTTTATATAAATTCATATATACCTATATTTTTAATGTATACTATTTATTAACATTATAAATTATTATTTAATCAATAAAATGTTTAATATTTTTCTCCATTTACTAATTTTTGATTTTTATTTTACATATATCAATATATTTAATATATACTCTTTATAATTTATATATATTATAAACGAATTATTAATTTTTATCAATAAATATTAAATTAATAAGTTTTTTAATATTATTTTAATAAAATCATTTTTATTTTTTTATTTAATTATTTTATTTTATTTGTACATCTATCAATGCTAAAAAAGCACTGACAAAGGATTCCTTTATGGGAACTAAAAACAAGGAACTAATAAAGGGTTTCCTTTTTAGCACTAAACATAAAGTTCTGATAAATGACATCGTTTATCCATGCTAAAAAACAAACTGTTAAAAGTTTCCTTTTATCAATGTGAAAAAAAGCATTAATTAATGGTGACATTTATCAGTGCTAGAAAAAAAATCACTAATAAAAAGTACCATTTATTAGTTCTTGTTTTAACACTGATAAAGGGTACCTATATCAGCATTTTTTTAGTACTGATAAAGGCTAATGGTTTTAAAAGCCTATTTTGTAGTAGTGTTGGAAGGCCCATATACTTGTGTATATACAATATTGTTGCAGGATCACACTTCACTTGATATAGAGTTTATATCAACTGTTATCATAGTGATGATATGAACATGTTAGGATGTTCCCATATCCCTTGTGTAGGAATGAATACAATAATTATTCAAATACAAGAAATCCTATGGAAAAGATTGGAATGAAAAAAAGGATATTTTGAAATTGTATGGTGATTGGGATGAATCATATGTAGTGTTTCTATAGCTAATGGAATTTCTGTCTCATAATATTCAGGTTATTTATCATTTGTATACTATTGAGTTTGTCTCCCTAAATCACTGAGTTGATCAAACAAAGGTGGAGTCCATAGGCTATTTTGGGAATTCTGGCCTTGTATCACTACATTCCCTTATTGTAAACAATTCATTCAAGTAAATGGAACTTTAATTTATGGAAAGTATATATGTGTACTACTTATTTCTACCATATACGATGTTAATCATGCTCCTCTACCACTTATATTTTATATTGTTGAAAAGGATAATATTGAATCATAGAGTTAGTTTTTTTCCTATATACACGTTCATGTTATACCAAGCCAAAGAGTGTGTTTGATAACTAATCATAATCAAGTTAAATTGTTTCATGGTAAGAATTTAATTCTTATAATTAATATTGAATTAGATATATTTCCATCAATGTTCATAATAATTTTCGAGATGAGGTAATAAAAAAGGAGATTATAAAGTTGAGTATGTTTTCTGAAACCTATAATTTTGGTAGAAAATTTTAATATCCTTTTAAATACCTTATTCTCTTTTAATTCCTTCTTATTATCCCTAACATGGAAAGTTCAATCAATGAATTAAAGAAATTTTAAGGGATAATCAAGATTTTTATGATTATATGATGTAGATTTCAAAGGAAAAATGGTCATTAACATATGATGGTTGAAGGAGATATGACCATATGAGCACTAATATTATAGATATCATAAATGGGGGTTTCAAGTGTTTTTATAACATACTTGTCATAGGGTTAGTATAAGAGATATTTTGTAGATGTGTGAGGTTCTTTGTTTAATTGTCCCGAAAGTCCTATTATTTGATGAAATGTAAAATGTGTTTTGGTCATAATTTACAAAGAGAAAATGATAAGATACTATAAGATGCATCATTATTTCATGTTCAAATACTTTATTGGTTAGGTAGATAGTTTTATGTACTAGAGTGCCACAACCCACTCATAGGCCACATTTACTGAGTACTACTACTCATATTTGAAAACTGGTGCTGTGATTTTTGGTTCTTTCTAAGCATTAAGATATCTCTATGCACATGCCATTGTAGCTTGTGCATCAGTGAAAATATCATGGGATCTCAATGTTGACATGTTGTATCGTATAAGCACTCTGGTTGACTATTATAGTGCACCTTGGATGTCTGTTGGTGATTTTCAAAATATTATCGTTTTTGATATTCATTCGTCTGTGGTCCCTTATATTTCTAGGTATCATATTATGGCCTTTTCATTTATAGATTTATTCATTTCTATATTTTTTTTTCATTTATATCTTTTTATTATGATGCCCTATATTACTAGGTTTCACCCTCAGGGATGACCAAACTCTACTCGTATCAGAAATGAGATGGATTGGATTCAAGAATGAGGAGTTGGACTATGATGAAGCATTTTTCACAATAAAGTAATACTCATAAGA
Source organism: Viscum album (assembly GCA_963277665.1). NCBI lineage: Eukaryota > Viridiplantae > Streptophyta > Magnoliopsida > Santalales > Viscaceae > Viscum > Viscum album. The sequence goes on from OY728166.1 coordinate 310,493,210, forward strand.
TATATCCACAAGTGGTAGGAAGAGGTTCCACTTCACAACATCCATGATTGATTTTATGTATTTTATCAAGACTGTGTACATTTTTTTATTTTCATGATTTTTCAATTATAGATCCTTTTATTTTTGTTTATTTAATTTCTTGCTTGTTTCATATATGACTAGTTTCATTTTTGGTTTTAATCAGAAATAAATTTGTGATGTTTCAACTATTAAGAAATTAAATACATAGGATAAATTAATAATAATAGGATCATCCTTTGATAGAATTGACTTTAAATATATCCTTAAAATCATACGTCTAGTTGAATATATCATGTAGTCTCTTGCACTATGCATAATTTTCATCAAGATTGATTTACATAGATTTATTTATAAATAAATTAAACCTGATTTTAGATCATTAAAATATGAAATTAATGGATTAATGATATAACATTATTCACATCTATTTGTTTACCTCATTTTTGTCATAATGCTTAATTATGAATGCTAATTGTCAACCTCATTTTTCTTTATTTAGTCTTTAAAAAATATTTTACAAATTTTATTGAATTAACTATGAAAAGTAATGATGATATCAAATGTAAGAATGGTGGGCTGTCCATTTCTCACATTTCAAGATAGAAATTATTCACAGATAGTCATAGAGGGACATATGATTCCTTATTTTAGTGTATGAAGGTCTCATTATTTTCATCATGTTGCACCACCTCATTCCATCATCCCTCATCTTCGCCATGTAGAGTTCTACAATGCAATGCTAAGTAACATTATGAACCGGGTTCCATGCAACGGTGGCTCGAGATAGTTTACCACAAGACCTCAAACATGCCTCTCAATACACTAGAGAGTGTCAGTTAGTAGTGAGGGTTTAGTAAGTTAGTGTTGGTGTGACTATACCCTCATTTATCAGAGAAAAACACCAGTGGAAATAAACGAACAAATTAAGAAGCATATATAACCATAAAAATACTCTTGTCACAACATAACCAAATAGGAAATACAATACTCAACTAAAGAGGGAAACATGGTATGCCAATATAAATTTCAATTTTCTATAATACAACTAAAAATAATTACACTACGACTCCCCAAAGGGGTCCCAAACCATCCAAAATCCATCCCCAATCATCCACCTATCCTAGGGCCTTTTCCCTTATATAGTCCTGAAACAATATAATCTATTTGGGTATCGATTAGGAAACCCGAATAGAGTGTGAGTAAAAGTCAATTGGCTACCCCCAACAATGTCTAAAATAATTCAAGTAAAAATATAGTGCATGCTGTTCTATATGGAAATAAGTACAATGAAATAATAAACAAATTTTTCACACTTTCATTTATTCTTATCTAACTACATTAACACCCAGGTTCCCAAGGATACCCATACCCCAATACTAACTTCATCTCATACTAGATCCAAAAGTGTTCCCTAGGTAATACTATATCTTAAATCTTGCTTCTAGGTAAATCTCAAAGTATTCAAGGTGCTATGATATCTCAGTACGTGATTCGACTCATCCCAGAGTTCGAATATTCTCATGTGAGGCCATAACCTGGGGTTCCATTATTTCCATTATGGAATTAATAATTTAAAATCCACATTGAAAAAGTTATCAATTTCACAAACATAAGTAATATTACTATGTTACCATGCTTACTCCTCAATACAATGACCATGTTACCATTCTCTTTACTCATAAGTATAATGACCATGTTACCATGTATACTTATCAATTTAGAAAGACCATGTTTCCATTCTCTTTACTCATAAGTATGATGACCATGTTACCATTTGTAATTCTCATTTTAGAATGACCATGTTCCTATTATTTATCAAATAATTAATTTAACAATTAATTAAGTACCCCAAACATTCTACTAATTCAAAAATTATTTAAACACATCCATTCCATTAGTTAACTCAATAATTAACTAAGTGCTTCAAACCATTAATTAATTCATCAATTAATGAATCAATATCACAATTCATTTTCATAATTAATTTTATATAATTAATTATCTCATTCTAATATAAAATATATATAATTAATCCCATAATTAATTATCTAGATCACATTATTAAAGGCACATAATTAATCAACTATTAATTATCTCAACTTAGCCATTTCAATTCCTCATAATTAATCCCTCGATTAATTATCTACATTACAACCCCAAAATATTATAATAAATTAACCAAATTTAATTATCTAATATGAAATACCCTTTGTCTAATGATTAATTCCCCAATTATCACCTATTTCAACAAAGCTTCAGTAGAACAATTGGTAAATATAATTAACCCAATTCAAGAAAACCAATTTTTAAACGATGATAGAAATTATAAAATTTTTCATATGTATATAAAATACATGAATATGGGAAATTTATTTAGACCACCTACCTCAGTTTTTTGATGGATTTAAGCCCTAAATATTTTATAGTACTTTATCTCTTTAAATTAATTTGATAGCTTACGCTACATGCAACACTGAGTTTGAGATCACCACGACTTACCAAACTAGCCATTCAAAAAGTGTTTATAAATAGTATTAACTAAATTTTGAATTTTATATACTCCATATTATTTTAGAATCTATATTATGTGTTTCTTATACATAATATAAGAACAAATTCATTTTTTAGATAAAAGAAGTATTTTTAAAAAAATGCAATTCTACCCCCTTTTAAGGACATACCCATTTTAAAACCAATTTTAGATACTTTTATATATTAAATTTAATGAAATTAAATTATTATTTATAAGAAGGATATAAAAATTTAGTTGGGATAAATTTTTGGTACTTTTCTGATAACTTTCAAATTTTAATGAATAGTGAAAAATACTAAATTTTAATTAAAAACAACTTTTTTAATTGAAATAATTTATAGTGTTAAATTATGAATTTGAGTGGTTTTAAAGTATAATTAGATTATATTTATATCATTAAATAAAATGTAGGTAATTGGATATAATTTCATATTTAAATTGTACATAAACACATGATAATATTTTGATGGTTTTCAATTATTAAAAACGCATTTTTTGGTTTTGACAATGAGAATAAATCTTAAATTAATTAATGCAACTCATAATTTTTGAATTTGGTAAAATAGACATAATTTTTGTATTTAGAATATCAAAATTACCTAAGGGTGAATTTTGGTAATTTTTTGAAAACTTTCTTTTTTTGATGAATAGTGAAAAAACTGTGTTATTATTTAAAACCAACTTCATATTAAAAAAATATTATTTTTATTTTAATTTATTTTAAAGTAAAAATAGATACATAATACCTATATTATTTCAATGTAATTAATTTGAGCCATTTTATAATAAGATTTGATGTATAATTTTTTTTGAATTTTTTGACGTCTTTTACACACCTTTTAGGAACATTCTCAAATTTGCATAAAACATAATTTTACCGCTTCTATGAATTGAATTTAAAAATATCCAAGATACATAGTTGACATGAGTAATTAAAATGTGGTTCAATAAGATGATGTTTTTTTGGTGAATAGTAACTTTTGAATTTTATTTACCACGGTTAAAAGTAAATAGAGAAATTAAAGGTAAAAATGATATTATAATTACCCTAACACAGGTCATAATTCTATTAGATAAGTTTATTTAAACCAAAATTAATCTTAGGAATACAATATGATCCTTTTGGTCCACTTGGATTAGAATAGGACATTTATTATTATTTTATATAAAGAAGAGTTAAAAGTGTTAAATTAAATGTTTAATAACTAAACCATTTTTAATATTGGGTTATACATAAGATAAATTCAATAATAAATATTAATTATAAAGATAAAAAGATTTCCTACGTCATGGTATTTTATTTATAATTTTTAGACATTAAATTATTAAATTTATTTATGACACAATGATGATGTAGTAATTACCTTATTATTAAAAGATTAAAATAATTGAGACTGATGATGTATTTGATGAATTTTATAGGTTAATATTACATGTTAGGGTTGATTAAATAAATTTTATTCAAAGTGATAAATGTTTTAGTACTTTCACAAAATCCAAATATGAAATAGTGTCAATATTGACATAAATGAGTTTTTGAAACAAATACTATATTATTATTATTTTTGCACGTCCTCCAATGGCCTGAAAGCATTCATTCTTTATTGATTTTTGATAATCCACCTTTCAAGGGGTGAGTTGGAACCCTTACAAGGCCCGTAGGCATAATTAGGCCTTCATTTGTTTGCCCGTAGGCTTCAAACATTACATACAACCCAGACAAACTACTTGGAACTTCTCCTTACCAACATCTTCATCGTGAAATCAACTCTCCACCTTCACATGGCTTTTCAACTAGGCATTCCCATGCATGCACATGCTTGTCCCGATGGCAGGTGCCATACCCTCTCATTCTTACAATCTGTTTAGTTTCTACTGTGGTGAAAGCTCCTTGCTCATCCTCCTTGTAGAGCTTGTTCCTTATAGGTTGTATGGTTTGCATCTTCACTAAGGTGGCCCGAAGGCCTTGAGGTGGCCCAATGCCTTACTAACCCGAAGGCCTGTGTGGCCCGATGACCCAAATATGGGCATATTCCCGGCTGCTACAGTGCCAAACAGTGCCTTATATAGTTCCCGCTATAGAAACTGCTATAGTACTGCATAGTTCCCACTATAGTACTACTATAGTACTTCTACAATATTGCTACAGTACCCCCAAAAATTCTTCCTCAGCCTGGATTTGATCCCTGGTCATTTGGATGCACTTAAGGAGTCCTTACCAACTGGGCTAAGGCTCATGTGCAAAAAAACGTGTGTTGCTAACAATGACTCCCAGAGGGGGGCCCCCACCAGCCCAAGTGCGTGCCACATTCCCTAGCTAAGAAATGGATTTGAATCGCCCTATTCATAATACGAACAGTGTTCGAGCCTGGTGGGACTCGATCCTGCACCAGTTCCCATGGAGAGCGAGGGGTACAACCAGCAGGTACCACTGGGCTAACACCCCATAGGCAACAAATACTACATTATTAATTGATATAGTATCCCTAAAATATAATTTTCATACATAGGACATATATATGGTTATATATATAAATAATTAACCACTTGGGGTTTGATTTTATTTTTTATAGTATGTTTATTAACCATTTATTATAATAATACAAGAATATATGGTAAAAGTTAAACTATTTAACTAAGAGTTAAATCTAAAAGATAAGATTAATATGCCAAACTAAATCTATCTAAAACCTATTTTTTGAGATTTTTTCGACCCATACCCACCTTATCCTTGAAATAAATCCTTTAGGAGACATTATAGACTGAATATGATTGTATAATAAAATAATATTTGAAGTTTTTCTTAAAGTGACCCTCACATCTATTATAAAAGGGCACTTCCCCTTCTCTTATTTTCACACCTCCAAAGACATTTGGCTCGGACAACCATGGATCAAATCTCCTCCCAAATACCCCCACTTTAACCTATATTACTTTCTTTTATCATAATCCAACCTAAGGAGTCTTTTTGATCAAATCAAAAGGAAAAACCCGAAGAAGAGGTAATTACTTCATCACCTATTTCAAAGTTCTTTTCTTCTTCCACTTCCACTTTCTTTGTTGTTTATATACTAAAATAATAACTCCAGTACCTGTTATATACTGAGATGTTATTATAAATATGGTACTACCCTATTCATTATTCTACCCATCCCATGAATGACAAAGTCACCATACATGCGTACGTACGGCTTACCGTGTACATGTCACGGTGTAGTTCGTTATTCAACACTTCATTATTATGATGAGTATAATAATGAGTATAATTGATGTAAATAATAAATATAACATATTAATTATTTTTTATTTATAATATAACATCCAATTACATATGATTTTACCATCAATATGCTGATATCATCGTTCGTGCATACGTATGACTTTCCGTCTCCACGACGCGATGAGATTCTCGTTCACCATTCAACGATGATTAGAAATATATATATTATTAATAAGTATGTAATATATGGAATAATAATTCTACCAGAAATATATATATATATATACATATATCTCATTAACTTACTTCCGTTCAATACGATATAAAAACAAAAACAACGTTTATGTGTACGTACGACCTACAATCTCAAAAAATGGTGTTTTCCATTTCATGTATAAATATATTATACATAATTATATTATGAATATATATAATAAATAAATAATGCTTTATATTCTAGAATCAATTAAATTCTGATATAAGTTATACGATCAAGAAGAACAAGTTAAAACACGTATGATAAAGAAAGTGATTATTACCCGAAATGTTATTTTAATATAGAAAATATTATTAAATTGGTAGTAAAAATCCATAAATTAATCAATTATGATATAAAAATTATGAATATGGTTTTTTTATTTAATAAAATACTATTATCATTATATAGGAGGTTAAACTTACCCTCTACCAAAGGAAAGTACAGGGTAAAGGTTAATTCCACAATCACATTATTATACGAGATTGTTTATGTGTAAGTATTTACTGGGACATTTTTATCATCCATGACCATATTTCATAAAAATGTTTTAAAATAAATATTTTAAGGTTTTTTGGAAGGGAATATTTATCAAGATCAGAATTTTAAATGTTTTAATGATTTATTTTTCAAAATATTTTTAATTAATGTCCATGTTTTAAAAATTATTTTAAGGATTTATTTATATAGGCACGATTGTTTTAAAATTTTAATTGATTTAAAATGTTTAAAAGTGGTATGTGACACTTTGATTAAAAAATATCTTTTAAATTACTTCCTTTATAAATGTGTAAATTTTAAATGATTTCACAAAAAGGGATATTTCTCTCAAATAGTTTTACTGATCATTTTCAACTATGTCAACATCCTTTACTAGATATTATTATTTATTGAGGTTGATTTATTATAAAAAAATCTTGTATATTGTATCAATTGAGTTATGATATGTTTAACTGTAGATGGGCTATTTTTATACCATTCACGGTTTATGGTTAAAGTATTGACATTTTGTATGCTAGTTTTAATATGAATGTTTATGTTTTGTTTCAACATTTTGATATGAGGAATTCATTGGAATTAGTAAGTGATGGGTGGAGCCTGTTATAGCTCCCCGATGCATTGGTAGGTCTCATGAGACAAACTAGTGTCTTGGCACAATGCCTTGACAAAACTTTTATTTGTAGTCTTGTCACGAGTCCTTGACTCTATGGTTTTGATGTTCGGTATTATGCATTCCCTCATTATAAAATTAGTTTTAAATGTGATTATTCAAATAGTAGAATATCTATGGGAATGTTTATATGGTAATGTATGATTTATTTTTTCCATATTATGTTCAAGTTTATGTTTAAATAGCTGTTGTTTTTATTACACATCTTTCCTTTGAAGTTTATAGCTTCTACTAAATTATTTACCCTTACTAAGTATCTAAGCTGACCCCTTTATTATGTTTTATTTTACCAGGATTCCAAGAAGTTTATTGTTATTGATATTCAGGGTTAAGCTAGGGGAATAATGGTATTCTTAAAGGATTATTTATGTTATATTTTATGTTAGAAATTGTAATGTAAAGTTCATAAATGTAATCTATTTTCCAAGACTTCAAAACTAATCGGTCCTTTGAGACTTGATTCCTTGTAATCATGCCAATGTATTAAAATAATGCACCGACTCTGGGCTTCTGGGTTCGGGGTGTTACAATGGATGTTTTCCCAATAGAAATCCCCAAAATCCGAGAAGCACAATGACGTAGATCTGAGATTTCGGATATAAATCCATAAATCAAGATATCAAAATATCAAGATCAAATAAATCTTGATCTAGATATAAAATCATAGATATATATCTCACCTCATAGATTTGTATTTAAATAAATAGAGGATAAACTCTATGAAAAGATCAATAAAATAAGAATGAATTATCAGGATAGGAATCAGGATGAAATCCACTTACCAAGAGAAGAGAAGATCTTCGATTCAGGCTTTGAATATTGAAGAACAAAGGTTGAATGATCTTAGAACCCTTCTAGAAAGATCTAAGATCATTCAAAATACATAAAAACCATGCCTAGGATGAAATGGTGGTGTTTTGGGGGATTATTGAATTTTTAAAATAATTATTAAAAGAAATAAAACTGCATGCACAGTTTGCCCTGGCAGGGGTGCACAGTTAGGGAAACTGTGCGCTAACCATACAGACCACACTCTCTGGGGTCGCACGGTTACCTTTAGTTAGGTGCATGGGTTTTCAAACCATGAAAAAACCATTAACCCCCAATCCTTTAACATTCTTAAACCCCCCAAACTCAACCTAAAACATAACTCCAAACAAAGGTACTTAAAAACAACCCAAAGTACATAAAAAGATGCTCGAGATGACTCCAAAGAAGTTATAAATCTTAAAATATCCCCACATTATGACAACTAATCCTCAAGAAGGACTTCCAAACCAATATAAGATTTCATGCCAAAAATATTGAGCCATTGAGGCCTCATATCTACTTCTATTTCCCATGTTTCCTCTAGTAGACATCAATGTTTTCATAACACATGAACTATCAACATGGTCTTTCCCCACAACAATTTTTCACTATGGTCCAACACATGTATCTAATGATCCTTAAAGGATTCATCTATATCAAGGTAAAACTCAACCAAATCGATCACATGAGAAGGTTCCAGATGATACTACTAAAGTTGGGATACATAGAAAACATCATGCATATCATTTTATCTCTATGGAAGAGCTAATCGGTACGCTATCGACCCGATTATCTCCACTATCTCAAAGGGTCTAACAAACATGGGAACCAAACTTACCTACCTTCGTATCATGCAGTAACCCAACCTAGGTGACACATGAAGGAACATATGATCACCCTCTATAAATTCTAGGTGTTCTCTCTATCTTTCTACTCTGATCCATAACCATACATTTCTAAATCATTTGAACCGACTCAGATTTCTCCTTCACAAGACTCAGTCCCAAAAATATGACTCACCAACCTCCATCCAGAATAGTAGTGATATTTATGGCCTACTATAAAGATCCTTGTATGGTTCCATCTGTATAGTTTCCTGATAAATGTTGTCATTGGTGAACACCACTAAAGCCATGTGTTTTTTCCAATATCCACCAAAGTCAAGAACACATGACCATAGCATATACCCAATAACTTGTATAGGATGTTATGACTTCCCATGTATCTATGAGTGGAAAGACGTACTCAATAATAATTGTGTGCCAATCAATTTATGCAAGACCTTTAAGAAGCATGAAGTAAATCTTGAATGATGATATGAAACTATAGTCTGTGGAACTCCATTCATATGGACTATCTCTCAAATGTATAATTGTTCCAACTATTCTACTATAAAGGTTTTAATTATAGGAAAGAAATGCACTACCTTTGTTAATCGATCCCCATTGACCCAAATAGTGTCATTATTCCTAAGAGTCTTCATTAGACCAACCACAAAGTCCATGGTCATGTCATCCCACTTACATTTCAGAATAGGAAATGACTGTAGCAAACCACCAGGTCTTTGATACTCTGTCTTCACATTATTATAGGTAAAGAATCTTGTCACAAACCCCTCTATATCCTTTTTCATGTTTGGCCACCAAATTTTTCATCATAGGTCTTGAAACATTTTGGTTACACCTGGATGCACCGCCCAGTTCAAGGCCTGAAATTCCCACATGAGCTCCTCTCACATGCTTGTAGGCATAACAACTCGATTCTTCACATAAATGATCTCATCCTCATCTATCAAGTAGTCTAAAGATGTATCGTTACATTGTAAAATTTACCTCAATGATAAGCACTATAGATCCTCCTAATATCTATCTCCAATTCATCCCAAAAGTGTAAAATCCACTGTAACCAAAACCAGAGTCATATGCCCCGAACTCTCACGAACCACCACATGCATTTCATCCAACAAGGTTATCATTATCCACTTTTCACTCAACTCCTAAACCATTTGAGTCAGTGTTTTCCTTTCTAATGCATCAACCACACTATTTCCCTTACCATGCATATATGCTATTTCAAAATCAAAATATTTCATATACTCAACCCATCTCTGCTACCAATGATTCAAATCACATTGTGAAAATATATACTGGAAGCTCTTTTATTCTTTATAGACTATAAAATTTTCTACCAATAGATAGTGTCTCCTATAATAAAAGAATAAACCACTGCTACCAACTCGAGGTCATGCATAGTTTAATTCCATTCATGAGGCTACAACTACTGAGACCCATACACCACAACTCGATCTCCCTAGATCATAAAAACTCCAAGTCTGATCCCAGAAGCATCATAATAAACCATATACTACTCAACTGACTCAGGTAGGATCAAAATTATTGTCGATGTTAAGTGCTTTTTCAACTCCTAAAAATCTCTCTCTCAAGCCTATGTCCATTCAAACCTTACTCCTTTTTTGGTCAATATTGAAAGAAGAACTACCAAATGGGAAAATTATTGGATGAATCTCCTGTAATATACAGATAATCCCAAGAAGCTTTAGATTTCAAAATAATTATTGGTATTCTCCCAAGATACCACTGCCTGAACCTTCTCTAGGTCAAATGTCACACCTTCCTCTAACATGATGTACCCCAAAAAGTTTACCTGGTCAATCCAAAACTGGCACTTATATATCTTGGAGTATAACCAATGCTCTCGCAGTGTACCCATGATGATGTCAAGATGCTGGACATGATCGTCATGAGTCTTTGAGTACACCAAAATTTCATCCAAAAACACCACCACAAACCAATTCATATAGAGATGAAAGATCATGGTCATCAAATCCATAAACATTGTTGGAGCATTTTTCAACCCAAATGGCATTGCAATGAACTCCTAAAAACCATAACTACATCTGAAATCATTCCTTAGCTTATCAAAATTCTTTACTCTCAATTGATGATACCTTGATCTCAAACTGACCTTTGATAACACAAAATCTCCCTTAAATTGGTTAAATAGATCATCAATACGCAGAAGAGGATGCCAGTTCTTCATAGTCATTTTTTTCAACTTCTTATAATCGAAACTTATGAATAAAATCCCATCATCATTCCTTTTGAACAAACTAGGTGATTCTCAAGGTGACATACTTGGAAGGATAAATAACTTATCATGAAAGATTCATATATTTTTTTCATTGGGCTAGCGATCTTGGTTATCATGACATGGTTCGATTGCCTTGGACAGAACGTTCCCAAGGGCACACATGGGTGGTTTTTCATAAACAAATCATACATATTAAGAGAAATATAAAGGATTGGCCAAGAGATATTTTTACCCAATCAAGGTATCTGGATGTTTCCATGAAAGTTGTTTATCGTCTTGAAGAAATTATGGAGGGGACTTGGGATGATAGGATTTTTGAGGATCTAGTTTGTAAAAAAAGTATCCAGAAAACTTATTTCTATTGCATAAAAGTATGTATAGGTAAGATGCAAGGATTAAATGGTTTAAATAAAGGGAGAAAAATATAACATATTTTAATTCTTGTATCAATGAGAGTAAAATAAATGTTAAACCATATATCAAGCTAGATGATGGTTTGTGTACATATGACATGGATGTAATAGATGCTCTGGCTAATAAACACCTAAGAGACCTTCTTGTTGGTCCTAATACAAATATTCCCAATGGATACCCAGGGGAACCAATATATGTGTTTAATGTGATTCTAAATTGTTTTTCTGATAGTGGTAATGAATATATGGGTTCCATTTCTTAGGAGACATAGATATTCGAAGCCATAAAAAAACTCAACACAGAAAGTGAGGCTGGTCTGGATGGATTTCCTACTTCATTTACAGAAATTCATGGGATATAGTTAAAGATGAACTGATTATGTTTGTTCATGATTTCTTTTGGGGAGGGAAATTGCCTCAAGTTTCTAATGATAATAAGGTTGTAAATATTCATAAGCCCAAGAATCCTACCTAAATTTTGCACTATCGTCCTGTTAGCTTATGCAATTTCAAACATAAAATTATTTCTAGTTTAATTAATTCTAGATTTTCTACCCGTATCCCCATGGAATTTCCATAAAAAAACATGGTTTTGTGAAGGGTTAGTCTATCCATGGGTTGTAGCCTTAACTCAAGAAATGACCAGGGATATAAATCACCAAAATTGAGGATCTAACATGACTATTAATCTTGATACAAACAAATAATATGATTGTATGGAATGGAGTTTCCTCAATAAAGTATTAGAAGGTATAGGTTTCTCTCTTTGCAATATTGACATTATTTTTCTTTGTTTCCACTCGTCCTGGATGGTTGTCTCATTTATGAAAAAATCATTCATTTTCTTCAAGGAAACCAGGGTTATTCAACTAACGGGTCATGAAACATGTCTGGTTACCTCCTCCAAGATCCATCCCCAATCAGCCACCTATCCTAGGGCCTTTTCCCTTATCCAGTCCTAAAATAATAAAATCTATTCAGGTACTGATCAAGCTGCCTGAATAGGGTGTGAGTATAACACAGTAGGCCACCACCAACGGTGGCTAAAAACATTCTAGTCAACAGATAGTGTATGAAATTCTAAAAGGAAATAAGTACAATGCTATATTAAAAACTATATCACATTTTCATTTATTCTTATCTAACTACATTAACTCAAGGGTTCCCAAGGATATACCTAAATACCAACTTCAACTTATACCAGAGCCCAAAGTGTTCCCTAGGTAATACCATATCCTAATATATGATTTTAGAAGAAGCTCTAAGTATTCAAGGTGGTATGATATCTCATAACCTAATTTGACTCAGGTCATAGTTCAAATATTATCATGTGAGGCCATAACTCAGAGTGTCATTATTTCCATTCTTTAATTTCTAATTTAAAATCCACATTTCCAATGTTACTAATTTTAAAAACGTAAGTAAGATGACCATGTTACTATTCTTACTCTTCAATAGAATGACCATTTTCCCATTCTCTTTACTCATAAGTATAATAACCATGTTACCAAGTATACTTCTAAATTTAGAATGACCATGTTCCCATTCTCTTTACTCACAAGTATGATGACAATGTTACCTTTTTTACTTGTCAATTTAGAATGACTATGTTCCCATTCATTATCACATAATTAAGTTACCAATTAATTATACACACAAAACCCATTACTAATTCAAAAATTAGTTAAATACATCTATTACATTAGTTAACTCAAAAATTAACTAAGTGCTTCAAACCATTAATTAATTCATCAATTAATTAATCAATATCACAATTAATTTTCATAATTAATTTTCCAGAATTAATTATCCCATTAAAATCTCTAATTTCCATAACTAATCCCACAATTAATTATCTAGTTCACATTATCAAAGGCACATAATTAATCTACTATTAATTATCTCAACATATCTATTTAAATTCCTCATAATTAATCACCTGATTATTTATATAAATTAAAAACCCTACTTCTTACAGTAAATTCCCATAATTTAATTATCTAATTGGGAATCCCCTTAGTCTAATGATTCATTCCACAATTAATCACCTATTTTAACAAATCTTCGATAGAACAATTAGTAAATATAAATAACCTAATTCAAGAAAATAAATTTCCAAAGGATGCTAGAAATTCTATAATTTTTCATATATATATATCAAATCCACAACGGTGGGAATTAGATTTAGACCACCTACCTTAGTTAGTTGATGGATGTTTACCCAATGGAAATCCCCAAAATTCGAGAAACACAATGACATAGATCTAAGATTCTGTATCTACATCCATAAATCAAGATAGAAAAATATCATGATATAATAAATATAGATCTAGATATACAATTCTAGATTGAGATCTCACCAAATAGATTTATATATGAAGAAATAGTGGATAAAATCCACCAAAAGATTAAAAGAATAATAATGAATGATCGGTATAGGTATCGTGATGAAATCCACTTACTCGGAGAAGAGAAGATCTTCGATTTGGGCTTTAAATCATAAATAATAGTAGTTGAATGACCTTAGAACCCCTTTGAAAACTCTAGGATCATAAAAAATATGTCAAGCCTGATATTAGGTTGAAATAGGGGTGTTTCAAGGGTTCAGGGAAATTTTAAAAGAATTTTTGGAAGAAATAAAACCATACACAAGGTTTTTCATAGAAGGGGCGCATGGTTAGGGGAACCTTGTACTAACCCTACTGACCTCACTATCCGGGGTTACATGATTACCAAGGTTTTGGCGCATGTTTTTTTAAACCTTGCACAAACTGTGAACAACTCCATGTCCTTCAACTTTCTTAAAACCCCACCCAAACTCACCCCAAAATATTACTTCGAACAATGGTACTTAAAAACAACCAAAAGTACGTGAAAAAATACCCGATATAACTTTACAGAAGATTAGGATCTTGCACAATGTGAGACTTCACATTAATCAATTATCATCTCATTATTAACCTGGTGGAGAGTTGGAGGCTGGAGACACAAAAAATTTATTTTCCATAGGGAGAGATGAATATAAAACTTGAGGATGTGTCCATTATGTGTGGACACCCCATCGATGGTGTATCTTTGATAGGAGGAGTTGGAACAGATTGGTTTGATCTAGTTCATTGACTATTAGGAATTTAGGTCTTAGAAAATGGAAGGTCCACCATCGAGATTCGATTACACATTCCATGGATAAATGAGCACTTCTCCCATTAATGAGATGATGTTGATGAGATCACTATGATGATATTTTCACATGTATACATTCTAAGACTTATTAGTTTCATGATCTACATCGATCACACAACTACATTTATACACTTTATGTATTTACCACTATTAAAGAATTTGGGCCAAACAAGGAGGTATAGTTGGGGGTCTACATGTATTTCATATATATACATAGCACAATGCAGTTCATGTCACATTGATAATATTAATGTTACATGATGTGTTATTCTTATCTAGATGTGGATATGGGAGTGCATCCCTTACTTAGCTGCGCATACCTGCACGCCATTTCCTGCAAATATTTTATGGGAGTCTCTTTATTAATTATATAATGTTTTTCAATGCTTCTTATTTTAAAATAAAATTTATAACTTTATATTATGAAATAGAAGTATAAAAATGTTTTCTGCAGGTGGATTTAGGTGCATCAATATTCAAATACTTCCAGACATGATATCTATGCTTACATAATTTTGTTGAACATTGTTAAATCAGATGATATGTGTGATGATTAATTTTATAGTTAAATTACTCTTATGTGCAACAAATGACTTCATTTAATAATTTCATATTCATTTTTTTTGATATTTTAGGTTTCATGGATTCCATATAATGATACTATCATCCAGAGTCTCCCACCTTACTATATGATAATTCTTTCCACTAGATCATACATCATAAATATGCATAATTTTTATATTATTGAGTGGAATCATACCATTAGAGTTATGAGGTAGTTCAGATTCTATCACCCCAATTTGGAACCGCCCAGTTAGTTGCCTTTATTTCATTCCCTGAAGAAGACATGGAAGTGAGACTTTGAATAAAGGTGGTATCATGAACACTATATTCACATTTGGTAGAGACGACACAAGTGTTGATTATGAGGGGTAGTCACTATACATGTGAATCTTTGGATTAGTTGGATTATGGGCCTTAGTATTACATATCCTTGTTGAAATATCTTACATGAAATGAATGAGGCTATCATGATTTTGAAAAAAATTCTTCCTTCCGCTATTGAATTTTTTATTAACTTTAGTTAAATATATTTATTTTTTACAGTATGATCATATCACCCAAATTTCTCACATATTTGATCTACCAAAGGGATGCACATTTGGAAAGGCCTATTTTCATAGAGTAGTAACATAAGTACTTCTTCCCATGGTTGATATATGTCATTTGATTTTTTTGTTGTGCCAAGTGATGTAGGGGGTTCTGATCTAGATATTGATGTGTTAGGGGGTGGTGGTACTTTTATGGATGTAGATGTGGCACAAAAGGAGGGTGTTCTTCATCAGTGAACAACTAATCCTTCCCATATGTTCCTAACTAAGATGACTAGCTTACATGTGAAGGATCCCTTGGTTTCATATGAGTGTCAAACTGGAATCCTTATTCATACACCACATTTTCTTTTCCATTCCTTTTGGAAATAATTGTTTATTTCCATAAATCATGATCAACTTCCTCTTGAACAATCGCCTCATAGTCAAATTGTTCATATGAGGCCTTATAATTTGGAACAACATCATCCCTCGTGTACAAATACTCTTTGAAAGAGATAGTTCCATGTACTGCCTATGCTTCTCCCTACTCCTTTGGAGAAGCACACATTCCTAGAGGGGGATAAACCCACTCAACTTTCCCAGGAGTGTGGGAAGTCCTTGATAGCCGTATACTAGAATTTACACATGTTTGATCTCACATAGAAGAAACCTACATAGACTAAAAATCCCTCCTATATTACTTCACTAGATTCCCTTTAACATTGCATTTAACACAAAAAAATTCTTGATTACATGCCTATATTGAGTGTCAAAAAACATTGAAACCCACAAAAAATTGATGATGCTGCTCATATTCAACACACATATGAAAATCATCACTAGGAGTAGAAAGTGTTACCATATCAATAAGATTGGTGATAAGGTCCACCTCTACCAACATTAAGGGAAAACGTGTCTGAACCGCACCTGCTCAATCTCGCTATCCAACTGAATCGAAACACCAATCACTATAGCAATGTTGTAAAGTATATTTTGATACTATATGATCCAATTGAGTCTTTAAAACCTTACCTAGACTTTTTCAAACATATTCCCATTATTGGAAAAATTTAAATCAAGACTCTAGTTATGTATTTAGAGGGTACTTGACATCAAAAATAGGGATATGAATCTCTATGCTCATTGCTTCAATTCATCGGAATGAAATAAAGAGTGTAGAAAACCATTTCCATTTGAAACACATATTTAATAGGAAAATACTCAAATTAGTGAAGCCCTATGAAATATATCATCAAATTTCCATAGTTTTACACCCTTTCAAAGAAAAATCCTCAAAATAATTTTATTATTAACCATACACAACCTTTCCAACACCTATTTTATATTTTACTCAATAAGAGCCAACAAACCATTTTTGACGATCCTTCATGTGGGCATTTCCCTAAACAAAGAAAGAGTGTTCATACCTCCATCTGAGGCTGAAACGCCAAGATCTCTAGGATTCCCACCCAAAGACACATAAATGTAAAAACATCAATGATCATCATTTCCAAGTGTGATTCGATTTCAGATTGTGAACTTCCACTAACGCCAAGAGCTTTGGAGCTGTACAACCTCCTCCATTCAGACTACATGTACCTTCTCTTAATTATATTAATACTTCTAAATATTATTATACATATTATGTATAATAAGTAATCATTTTAATTTTTTTATTAAATACGTAAAATAATAATATTTTTAATTACGAAATTAATATTAATATTAATATTAATATTAAATACTATATTATTAATTATATAAATAACTATTTACTAATACCCCTTAATATTTATAAATAATATAATTATTAACTATTAAATGTATGTTTTAATAAAATTATGTCATTTATATTATTAAAAAATAACTATTAATTATAATTATATTAATTTTATTAATAGTATAATAATATATTTTTAATTAACAATACATAATACAATTTAGAACTAATAAATATATATAAAACTCTGAGAATTTAAAAATAAAAGGATTATGTATTTAGCATATATGAAATGAAATAAAAATCTTAAAATACATGTGAAATATTTTTATTTAAATTTAATCTCTTTAATAGTTTGTGATACACGCAACCCTAATTCTAAATGAACCTTAATATAGTATACAATTATAACCTAACTGTTAAATTGACTGGTATGAATATGAATCAGAAAATTATGAAAATTATATGGTTTACAAATATATAAAATAAATTAAATGGTTATCTATTTACTTGAAATAAAATAATAATCATTTTCAAGAAAAAGGATTTTTTCATGAAAAACTATATTTTATCTAAAAGTCAGTTTCATCACGCTTTTCTCCGATAATTTAAAATTAATTTTTACCAGTTTTAAAGAATTTATTTTATAAAATTATCTTATTTTTTGAAATCAACATTTAGAAATTTTCATAGAGTTATTTGTTTGATAATTTCTTGAAAAGACTAATTTTTTTTGATGAATAGTGAAAAATACTAGTTTTTATTGAAATATGCCTTTTCATTTAAATAATTTAAAATATATCATATTATTTTAAATTAGTTTAAAAGTAAAATTAGTTTAGTTATATTATAATAAATATAATCCATTTAATTGGAATTAATTTAATATTGAATTTTTATATTGAAACTTTCTGTACATAGGAAAACTTATCCTTTGGAAAAACATTTTTTTCATCACGCTTGTAGGTTTAATTTTAAATTAAATTCTAGAATTTCTATGAATTTATTTTTGTAGAATATATTTCATGTTTGGAATAATAATAATAATTAATATTATATAATAAATTAAACATATTTTTTGGTCTTAATGAAAAGTAAAAATAGTTAAAATTAATTACCATGGTTATGGTTAAAACATTGTTTTTTAAGGTTACGTGTGGTTGTATTAAAATTAGGTTTCAGAAAAGATATATATTATTTGATATTTTTTATATATTTATAAATAGTGGTTAAAAAATATCTAAGATAATTTTTTTTTTATTTTTAGGCTTAAATGATAACTTACTTAGGTAGAAAAACTAATTACCTTGGTAAAGACTAAAATGGTAAAAGTGAGTAAAATTAAAGGATAAGGAAAAACATGTTTCAAAAATGTATTTTTTGTATTGGGGGTGTGGATCGACCATATATTCCCTCCAATTATTTATTTATCAATTTTGGAGGATCTTGGGATGAGAGTCACATCTCGTTATTGAATAGTTTTGGGTATTTACAAAAATTCCACTCCTCCTCAATTATAAAGGGGTACTCCATACCTTTAATTATTCACACCTCTAAAGACATTTATCATACCCAAAACCTAAAAAATGTATCCCCAAAACCCTTCACCATATTCTCGAGCTTCTGGTCTTTCAAAAATACCGACCCTAGTGTCTTTAAGAGGAGATCCAAAGGATGTTTCTCTAATAGAAGGTAATCATCTTAATGATGCTCTTTCATTTTCTTTATTCTTTTATAACCTTAAATTATGTATTAAAAATTAAAATATAATACCACAAGTATATACCAAATAATAATATGTTATTATGTTAATGGAATAACCAATATCAATCTCCTCTTCCATCAAATAGAAAATGAAATTGTTGATCATGTGTACGGAGGACTACTGTAACATGAATAAATGTGACCCATTTTCCATCAAAACCTCTAACGATTGGATATAATAATAGATTTAATATATATATATATATAAACATATATAATATTTATTATATAATTATTCTTTTAGAATTTTGATATCACATATACCTTCTTAATTTCCATTCTATTTAAAATACGATAATGTCACTCGTGTGTGTGACAGACTACCATCTCACGAAGAAATGAAATTAGTTTTTTTACTTATGATTTACATGGAAGGTAATAAGGATAAATTTAATGAATATATGTGACTTTTAAGGAAATGATAACATATCTTTTGTGTATGTATGACTTACTGTTTCCACAAAGTGATGTGATCCATTCTCTATGTTCAAATTTCAATAATGATTATAAAAATATATAAAAAAAATGATATATATAACATTAATATAATTCTATATATGATGGTACTATATAATATTCTAAATAAATAAAAGTTTCATGTTAAAACATGCATGAGAAATCAAGGTAGTTTACACCCAAAACAATTATAATAATAAAATATTATTAACGAATGGGTGATAAGATGTTATAAAGGGATCATATATGATATTATAAATGTTAATATAGTTTATTTATAATTTATTAACAAGTTTAAAACTACTATATAGGAGGGAAAATGACGTTTAACCAAAAGGAAGTATAAGGTAAGGGTTTTTCTCTCAATTTCCTTTCATTGAGGCATATTGTAATGTTATGCACCTAATTTCTTTGTATAGTGTATATAATTTCCCTTTTAAATGTAATATCATGAATCCTTCATAATTAATGTTATTTTAAGTATAAACTTTAATTGTTACATACAAATCAATTTTAATTTAAAATTACACTGTGGTAAAGAATTTCATAACTCAACTTATTTTCATTGGGTTATATTACTTCTTAATTATCTTTGATATTATTAGATTATGTGCGTAATTAATTTTGATTATATTGTGTTTTATTTCAACCTTTTTAATGTGTATTTACATTTGATACACATAATATATTCATTTATTAATTATCACTTCAATGTTATGATCATTATAAGGGTTGTTTGTCTCAAATTTTCTTCTTTGGGACATATATCATGTTGTGCACCTATCTGATTTTATAAGTATTATCTAATTCCCATATGATATTTTATATCACGAATATATTTATATTCTTGGAATTAAATGTTTAATTTTATTTTATTCCTTTCATGGGGTTTATGATTAAAAAGTTATGAAAGGGGTATGAGATTTATGTTTCAATTTAATTTTAATCAGATTATTTAGACTTTAATTTACATTGAAGTAAATTATTTGGTAATTATCTAATAAGACACATTAATTTTATTCTAATCTTGTTATTCATGATCTTTTTAAGTAATATTACCATTTTACACTATTTCATAATTAAAATCCTTGAAAAAAGAATTTTAATAAAAACCAAATTCATTTTTCTCTTCGATTGAAAATCATTTTTATTCAAAATAAATGTTTTATAAAAATGTTTTATAGATTGTTTCAATTTGATTTTTAAAGTAATTTTTACCAATAATTTTATTTTTAATTTTTTTTAAAAGGAATCTTTGTTTTATTTTCCAAATAAGGTACATTTTCAAATTTATAAAAAATTGTGAAAGGAATATTAACGTACTTAGCATGAATAAAACATTATTCCATATTAACAAATCAATTATATAAATCCTCCTTTACAAGTTTAAAAGGTTATTTTTCAATTTAAATGGTTTTACTAATATTTAGTAAATATTAATTTTTTAAATTTATTTTTCCAAGAATGTTTTTAAATATATTTTTATATTATTTATATTAATCAATTTTAAAAGAACATTATTTTACATCAACTCCAGAAGATATATTTTGTAATGATACCATACTTATTATTTATATGGATGGCTTACAATCAGTTTGACTTGGGAATTTATTAAGATCATATTTTTTGATTAATTTTTGTATCCATTAACATTACCTTGAAATATTCAATTTCATGTGATCATATGAAATTAAATTTCCCCTAAATATCCATATTATTTATCATGGATATTCTTATTAATTAAATCATATATCATTTCTACATATGTTATTTTACTTTGAAAGATATATTATTGACTGATGAAATTATTTTTAATCCATATTCCTTACCCAATACAGAAATTTGATGATAAAGTGTTTTGTTCATGAATTAAATATACCATTCAAAATTGGTGGAATGAATTGGACATCTGGTTACAAGTGGGGACCAGTTATATATTTCTTTTCAATTTATCGATAGTATCATTATATGAATTAGTTGACTAGCCATATTTAAATGGGTTTCTAGTGCCTACCTAGCCATCAGTTAAACAGTCTTGGCATAAGGTCTTGATAGAAAAGGTATTATGATGTTTGAGATCATGAAATATATTAATAATAATGTTCTTTATTAAGAATTAGGTTCTTATTACCCATGTGATTATTGCATTGATTTTATCCATGGATGCATCTTGTGGTCAATTTTTTGATTAAATGGATTGCATGTTCAGTTATTTACATTTCCGTATTGATTATTAAGTATCTAATTATGATTCTCAAGTTATTAATTAAATGTCATGTGTGCTTAGTTATTTACCATTCCTTATTTATCATGCTTTATTTACTCATGATAACCTCTACTGTATGTAACCCTTATCGATCATTTGATCTCGCCCTTATTTTTTTTCCATTACCTAGAATTCAGGAAGTTTACTATGAATGAAAAAGAAGGATATGGTTGAACGAATAATGATATTCTTGAAAAAAACTATATTGTAATTTTTATAGTCAAATGTAATACGTAAATCATGTATGTATCTAGTTTACCAAGACTACTAAACTATTCTGTCATTGGGATGTGATCACTTATATCTAGAACCAATGTAATAAAGTAAGCACTAACTCTTGACTACTAGAGTCAGGGTATTTATAGTTTGTATCAGATAAATTTTAGTAAAAGTCTTGAGAACTATATTTAAGAAAACATAGATTAGTGAACATAACCTGATGACTGTATTTGATAATATTCATAAGTATATGATAACATCCTAACATTTTGGTAAGGTAGATATTGTGTGGGTTTCCTAAAAATACATCCCTATAAGGATTCTAAAAGTGTACATGGTTTTGGTAGAGATTCCTATATGGGTAATAACCCTAAAAAGAGTTAGTCGAGCATATATCAGACATAATTATAATTCATGGTGATTCTTCCCTTACTGAAAACCTAGTTTGACACTCTCAAGCGATATGATTTTGTTATTTTACATTTTCTCTATAAACCATTATAATGAATTAAAAATAGAACTTATGGAAAACTATGATATGAAATAGTGATATGGAATAAAACTAAAGTGTATTGGGATGATATGTCTAAAGGTAATCATATGTTTAAAAGCATATATTTGACTTTTTAATTTTTAAATGATAGAAATAAAACATGATTAAGATTATTCTGGGATATATAAATGGTAAAAAAACTCTTGTGATTAGTATGAGTTTTAGTAAAATGTTATTCTTGTAATAATGACTTTACATTTTTTAGACATAAGTTTAAAGGTATTGATAACATTTAGGGTTATAATGATTATTGATTTTAAGATAATAAAAGTTAATTAAGATTATATTATTTTAGGGTAAGAAATAATTTGTATAGAAATTATTTGTGTTTAAAAAGTGATTTTATGACTAATGTTATCTTTGGGATATAGATTCTCCCAAAATCCCATATGACTCCTTTCTCTCCCAGCTTCCTCCTCTCGCTCTTGGCTCTTCCTAGGGTTTCCTCTTGAAACCCTTGGCTTTAGGGTTGAAATCACACCTGTGCACTATACTTCTTTTTTTTATTTCATCTCTTCTTTTTTCATCCACCCCTTCCTACTCCATTCACATGGCTCCTCCATGGGTTCATTCCCCTATGGTTATTTCATGAATTTTTTTCCCGTGGTGTTTTTTCTTCCACTTTTATCCTAGTTCTCACATTTGATTTCATGCTGATGAATTTACCAATGATGGTGGGATACTATTGATCCCTTGGACCTCATTATGTGGCTCTGACCTCATGTCCCTCCTCACCTATATAAGTTATAAATGGTGCAGTTGTTCAATGAGGTTTTGGGTTTCGTGGTTCGAGGGTTGATGGGTCTTAAGTTTTTTCTTGGGTCGGCCTGCTCCTACTTTGATGGTTCCCATTTTGCTGTGTCGTCGATGATGCCTTCATTTGGAGGTTTGGATCAAACAAACCTCTACTCTGACCTCACATTACCCTACTCCTCTCCTAGTTGGATTTGGGGTGGTGGATAGAATGATGTTTTGGGATGTGTGGTTTGGTGGTCGACAACGTTCTAGGAATAATCATTTTTATGGTGGGTTGGTTTCTTAGATTTTCTCCTCATTTTCTTGGTGAGGGATTGTTTTATTCTTCTTAGTGGTTGTTCTACTTGATTATTATTCAGTGGGGGGGTTCTATTTTGTGGTTTGATTTTGGTTTTTTTATAGTGGTGGTCTTCAGAGTCCATGATTGTGTTGTGCCTTTGTTTTATACTTTTTGATGTGACGAACTTGCATTGTTGTGATGATTTGGTTGCCTATAGATTGTTGGGGGATGAATATGACATGGTATGTTGTTATAAGGTAATTGTTCTAGACTCCATCATTCTACAATGACGAGTACGATGTTTGAAAGGCGGTGATGATGTTGGTGCTTGGACGGTGTAGGTGATAGTGATGACTCTTGATGATGGCTGGTGATGTGACTGATGTTAAGGATGGAGGGAGAGGTGTTTTGATGATATAGTAAATATTCAACGTGATCTTATTGGGTGGTGTGAATCCTTTTTTTTAACATTGAATCATCCTATATTTTTTTGGTTCCTGGCCGTTGTAGGTTTCCTTTCAGCACAAAAAGTATATTTTGAAACCCAAATAAAAATGATTTTTTTGCAAGTTATATTTTAGGTTTTTTATATATTTGGGAATTATATAGTAATTATATTAATATTGTTTTATAAAAAGGACAACCAACATGATGGGTGACAACCAGGTACATTCATTAAGGTCAAAGGTCTTGAACCCAAAACCGAAGAGCGATAAAGATGATGTGCCTACCAATGGACTACATGATTTGTTAGTAACTATGAAATTTTCGTTACTCAAACAGTTTTGTGGATAAATAATAATTTGATCAAATATTTTTGAATTTTTATGATTTTAAGATGATTAATTGAAAACAATATTCTTCAATTGGGGAGAGGATTTATGAGGGATGATCCAATAATGGGCACTTCTCTACAAGGGTTCCCCCATCACTGCGTCCTCCTTCCGCCTCAGGTCATTCTGGCTCCCCTCATTGATTCTTTCTTAGTGAGTTTGTGGAAGTAGTTTCTCCTTCTATGGTGGCACCATGTGGCCTCATAGACTTGTCCATCTAGGCATCTCATTGTTGTTATCTTGCTTCCCACATCACTCCACCTATGTCAGATAGGGCTTCAAATAGTGGCATGGTGAGGGTAAAATGGCTGAGATATTGCTTCCGTGCTTGAGGGTCACTGCCTCGTCTCCTAGGTTTGTGTTTGGTGGTCCACTGTGGTCTCCACAAGCATGGATAGTGGTGATAGGGTTTGGGTTTTAATTTGTGATGGGGTCCGAAGAGCCTGAAATTCAGGTGTCCAACTATTTGGTGATGATTTCTTTAACTCTTTCTTTTACCTTCGTATTTAGGTTTGGGATGCTGATCATGTGTTGTTCGATTAAGTTGTTCATTATCTTTTTTGGTTTATTCTACTATTGGAGTGAATCTATATTTTTTTTATTTGGATATGATTCTATTTTTTTTAAAATATTGGTGAATGGGGTCTCAATAGGGTAGTTGTGAAGGTTGTGATGTTTTGTAGCATGTTGGGGATGAATTTCTGAATCCGTGGTCTTGTTTTGTGATGGTCATGAACTTTTTCTCTTTGGATCATGGGTTTTGGGAAATTTAATTCATTTCATCTATAAGGGATGGTCCTAGGAGAGGTTCATAGTAGGAATCTTCCATCTAATCATTGATTTTGGAATTGGAGGTATGAGAGGGTTTAACATTTTCCATCAGTGCCAGGACTATGCATCCTTGCACAAGATAGTTAGAAAAGTATTGATGAAGTGGTGTAAGATGGTCATAATATTTTTTTGATGCTTGGGAGGGGCCTTCTTTGCAGCCAGAATTGGATTGTTTTTTCCTTGGGAATTTGGACTGTGGGGCATGGTTGTCATTTTATGTCTTTGAAGTCATGTTGGGTTCCCCCTCCCCCTTAAAAGGGGATTTATCTTAATAAGAAAAATAATGTTCAATCAAGGTGATTAATGGGTTGAAATATATATATATACACAAATAAATATAACCATTAGGTTTAACATAAAGTATTTTTTGGGTAGAATGCTATTACATTTTTAGAAATGTAAACCAAAGGGTATGAGATAACATTTGATGTTACGGTTATTCATGTCATTTTCTATATGGGGATATTTATTTAAAGAATTATCTATGTTAAACCTTTGGTTTTATTGTTGAATTTAATATATTAATGTATGAAGGTTTATTAAATTTTATTATTCCCTTATATTGTGTTAACCATTTTGTTTTTAGTAAAGACCCTAAGAATATATTATTATTATTTTATGGTTTATGTCATTTTTTAGTAGTTTATTTTATTGATTTAGGCATAGAAATTCATCTTGGATATTCATTTTGTAGAGTAATAAATGAAGTGGAAATTTATTAAAGCACAACAAAAGGATAATTTATTCCTATGAAATAGAAAATATCATATAAGAATATCTTTTTATGTTCTTTGTCTAGATGGTAAAATAATCCATCAAAATTTGAAAAAAGATATTTATAAAAGAAATTAAGTTATTAACTTCATATCCTATGAATAAAATGGTCTCTTAACTAATTATTGATTTATGGTTCTATGGTGGTTATATTTCTATGGATATTTTACTTTTTCATGATCAATGATCCATGTCACTCTCCATAATTATTTACAGTTTTCTTCCATGTATATATTTTAACATCTGACCAATGTTCTCCTACATAGAAACCTAGTGATGTGTCATTCTTGATAAACCTTGTATTTACCTTTACATATTTTAAAAGGAAGTTTTTTAACCCTTTTCATAATGTGGGTTTTCAATAAAGGTATTTTCAAATGTCAACCCCATTGATTTCTAAGCACAATATGAAATTATAAGGACATAATTTATTAAAGGTGGATAGAATTTAAAACCATAAAATTTTAAAAATAAAAAAAATATATTTATTAGAATATATTATAGAAAAAACAAAGCTTAAACTATTCATGAAATATATTTCTCTAAATTTATTCTATTCGATAAATTTTGTTACATGCAACCCTGAGTCTAAATGAATCGTAATATAGTATACTGTTATAACCTAGCCATAAAATTTGTAGAAATGAATAAGAATAAATAAATTATGAAATTTATATGGTTAAAAAATGTATAAAATAAATAAAATGTTTATATATTGACAAATAATAAAATAAGTATCATTTTAAATAAAAAGATATGTTTTCTGGAATACTCTATTTTTCTAAAAGGCGGTTTCATCTCACATTGAACTCATAATTTTAAATTAATTTTTAACACTTATAGAAATTTTAATATAATACAATTAAAATAATATTTCATATAATAATTTTAAAAATTTCTTAGATTGAAGTTTTGAGAATTTCCTAAAATTATAAATGTTTTGATGAATAGTGAAAATACTGGTTTTTAGTGAAAACTGAAATTTTATTTAAAATATTTGCAAAGTTTTATATTGTTTTAATTTTTTAAAAGAAAATTTATTTCAATTATATTATAATAAATAAAATTTAGGCCATTTTATTCAATTTAATATTTAATTTTTATATTAAAACTTTATATACTTATTAAAAAATTTCCTTTTGAAAACCACTTTTTGATTATGTATGTGGGTTTAATTTTGAATTAAATTCTAAAACTTCTATGAATTGAATTTTTTAAAATAGATTAAATATTTGAAGTCAGTATAATTAATATTATATAATAATTTGTACTTAATTTTTGGTCTTAATGAATAATAAAAATATCAAAAATTAATGACCATGGTTATGGTTAAAATAAGGTTTTTTCACGTTACATGCACCTGTGTTAAAATTTATTTCCATAGCACAAAGGATTTTAATTAGATAAATTTGATCTAAAATTTAAAACCATGGGTTACTAATTATCTAATAAGTTTCATTTTATTTTTATTCTTAAAGGATAAATTACCTAGGTAGAAAAACTAATTACTATAGTGAAAACTAAATTGATAAAATTGATTAAACTTAAAGGATAAGGAATAAAATTTTTAAAACATGTGTTTTATTTTATAGTATAGATTTTTATTGACCATATATTCCCTAAAATAAATTATTTATCAATTCTTGAGTAACTTGGTGTGACATTGACTTCCCATTATTGATTTTTTTTCATATTTACAAAAATGCTACTCTTCCTCAATTATAAAAGGGAACTCCCTACCCTAACTTATTAACACCTATAAATCCATTTAAATAGGAAAAAACCTACCAAAATATCTCCCCAAAACCTTATGAATATTACATAGACGATTTTATTCCCAAAATACCAACCCTAGTATCCTTAAAAGGTTATCCAAAGGAGGATTCCCTAAGAGAAGGTAATCATCTTAACAAAGCTCTTTCTATTTCTTTCTTCTTTTACAACATTTAATTATGTATTAAAAATTAAAATTTAACAGAAAAAATATATGAAATATAATAATATTTTATTATGTTAATTTAATAATATATATCCATATCCTATTCTATAAAATGGGAAATAAATTCATCGATCATGTGTACAATAATCCACTGCCTCGCGAACCAATGTTATTCATTTTCCATCATATCCTCTCACTGTTGGATATAATGATGGATTTAATGCATATATATATATATATTTAATATTTATGATATAATTATAACTCTTTAATTCTAATATCACATATACCTTTTTTACTTTCAATTATGATTAAAATATGAGAATATCGCTTGTGTGTACAAAAAACTACTGCCTCACGAAGTGATGTAATTAATTTTTCACATATGATTTACATGGAAGGTAATAAGGGTTGATTTAATTAATATATTTAATATATATGACATTATATTGATTCTATAAAATTAATATGTCTCCCAATTCATTACCATTTTACCCGTTAAGGAAATGATAACATCGTTTGTGCATCTGTACGACCTACCATCTCCATAAAGCGATGTGATCCATTCTCCATATTAAAATTTATATAGTGATTATAAAACAATAACTAATCAAAAAAATTCTATTTATGTGATTAATAAAATTTTGGTGATTATTTAAGAATATATTATTCTCATGAACCAAAAATTTCATGTTAAAACATCCATGAGAAAACAAGGCAATTAACACCTGAAACAATAGTAATAATGAAAGATTATTAACAAACATGTGATAAGATGTTATAAAAAGATAATATATGATATTATAAACATTAATGTTGTTATTTTATAATTTAATAACATTTTTAATACCACTATATATAAGTTTAAAATAAATTCAACCATAACGAAGCATGAGATACGAGATTTTGTCTCAATTTCCTTTCATTGAGACATATTATAATGTTTTACACCTAATTAATTTATATGTTTTATATAATGCCCAATTTACATGTAATATCATGAATCTTTCATACTTAATTGTATTTTATCTTCCAATTTTAATTATTAAATGCAATGGGATTTGATTCAAATTTACCACGTGTAAAAAATTTTATTACTCAATTTGTTTTAATTTGATTATATTATATCTTAGTTGTATTTGATATTTTAAGATTATGTGTGTGATTAATTTTTATTATATTATGTTATATATACACTTTTTTATGTGGTTTTACATTTTATACACAAAATTGATTCGTTGATTAATTCTCACTTCAATGTTATGATCAATTTAAGGGTTACCCATCTCAAATTGTATTATTTAAGAAATATGTTTTATAAAAAACCTATGTTATTTTATGAGATGTATATAAAACCTATTTGATATGTTATATCATGAACTGATTTATATTCATGGTATTTAATATTTCATTTTATGTAATTCTTTTCATGGGGTTTATGATTCAAAAGTTTTCCAAGTGGTATAAGATTTATGTTCCAATCTCATTTTAATCAGGATTATTTATACTTGAATTTACATTGAAGAAAATTATTTGATCCATATACAATAAAACCCTTTAATTTTATTCTCTTATAGTTATTCATGAAGTTTCAAGTAATAATACTATTTCCCCTTTTTGGTACTTAAAATGATTGAGAAAATGATTTTAATAAAATCCTATTTGATTTCTATCTTTGGTAGAAAATCAATTTTATTCCAATTACATATTTTCTAAAAATGTTTTCAATAATATTTTAATTTTATTTTTAAATTTAATATTTACCCATAATTGGATTTTTTAAAATGTTTTAGAAGGAATATTTATATCATTTTCCTAACAAGGCACTTTATAAATTTTATTACTGAAATGTGAACAATTTTTTTTAACATACTTGGCATGAGTGGAAACTTCTAAAATAATGAACACTTGATTTTTTGAAGCTTCATTTAAAATTTTAAAATTTTATTTTTAAATAAAATTATTTTCCTAATATTTGGGTTTTTTTTTGTATTTTAATGTGATTTTTAAGGGGGAATTGTTATTTTTCTGAAGAATGTTTTTGAAAATCATTTTATGGTATTTATAATCATAAAAAAACATTTATTTTATATATAGTACACTAGATATATGATATAATGATTCCATAATTATTATTTTTATGGATGATTTATGTTTAGTTTAACCAGGGAAAGTATTGAAATTCTCATTCTTGATTAGTTTTTGTAATCATTCACATTCCCTTGAAATATTCACTTTCTTTTTATCATTGGACATTACATTTCCCCTATATATTCATATTATTTGTCATGTATATAATTATTACTTAAAGATTATATCATTTCTATATATAATATTTTTCTTTGAAAGTTATATGATTGACTTTGGAAATTTTTGTTAATCCATATTCCTTACTCGATATAAATATTTGTTGACATGAAATATTTTTGTTGAATTAAATTGATCATTTGATATATGAGGTATTAATTGGACATGACATTATGGGTGGGGGGAAATTATAAATAGCTCATTAATTCAACAGTAGTCTCATGGGATGAATCAATTATCCAACCTTATTTAAATTTTTTTTGGGGTATACTTACACATTTGTTAAATTGTCTTGGCATAAGGACTTGATTGTAAAGGTATCATGATACCTCAGATCATGACATCCAATATTAATAATATACTTCATTAAACATTATTTTATTATTATCCATGACATTATTGTATTCATATTATCCATGGATTTATTTTCTTCTCAAGTTATTGATTAAATTACTTTTTCATTAATTTATTTATCTGTCCATATTGATTATTCCTTAAATAATTATGATAGTAATTATATTGATTAAATGAAATTTGCTTTGAGTTATTTAGATTTCCTTATTATTCAAGCATTTTTTACTTATGATAGAATTCATTGTACGTAACCCTTACTGAGAATTTTCCATCACACTTATTTTATTTCCTTTCCCTGGAATCCAAGAAGCATAATATGAATGATATTTAAAGATATCCTAGAGGGATAATGATATTCTCGAAAAAAGTATTTTGTAATTTGTGTATTCATATGTAATACGGAAATTATGTACGTATATAGTTTACCAAGACTACTAAACTAGTTTTTCCTTTAGGATATGATCTCTTGTATCTAGTACCAATGTAATTAAGTAACCACTGGATCTAGGATACTTGGGTCGAGGTATTCACAATATATTACCTATTAATAAATTAATAATAATTATATGATAGAAATAAAAAGTATTTATATATATTAATAGTTTATTCATATTTCAAATAATAAAAAAATTATATATTATATAGAGGGATTAACTGCATTTATTCCTTAAATAATATTTTTTTACAGGAGTTGTGGGCATGGTTGATGATTTTTTCTAGGCCTGAATGCATTAAAAATAATTAATGTGTTTCATGCCTCTTGAGACCCATTTTTTAAAATATATAGAACATTATCCATTTTTTTCTTTCATAATGTAAAACCCATTAATTAAATCTCATGCTTTGCCGCCAACACCTGAAAACCAAAACACTAGCCCCTATTTCCAATATTGTTCTCTCCACCAAACATCATCCCCCACCCATTGAGCAACCACACTCTACTGCCCTAACCAACCTCAGCTACCCTTGCGCTGCCCACTACCCCTTAAATGCATCACAACCTCCATATCCCCTTCTCCTTCTACCACCCTAGGCGATCATCAACTTTAAACCCCAACACCCTCCATCACATTTTATTGTTTCATCCTACCCTGATTAATAAATGATGATATCAATGATGGAGAAGATCCCATATTATAATTTTTTTTTATTTTTTTGTATCTATGTTAGTATTATTTACCAACTAAAATATAAATTAAATAATATATTCATTATTATAAAACTATAAAACAATGTTTTTATGAATATACATTAACCTATAAGTTGTAATTGTTTTTTTATTGATGAAAAAATCTAAAAAATTGATAATATATTAATTAAAAAATGTCATAAATTTAAAATAAAATATATAATTATATGGTAATTTAAATAAAAATTGAGAATTTTAATTTATATGAGAATTGTGTTATATAAAATAAGAACATAGACATTGATGTATTCATTTAACTTCAATAATTATATTATGTTTTATTATTTCTTTGTATTTTAATTTATTGACTAAAACAATTAACTATCGAAGTGTATATTAATTTTGTAAAAGTCGATAATTTACCGGTTCAAAATTATCAAATTAATAATATTTTAATTATTATGTTATTTTAAAATTTTATTTAGAAATGTAGAATATAAAAATGAATTTAATAATATAAATAGATATATATTTTTAAATTTTAAATGTTTTTCAATGGAAAATATCATCATCATCACTTCTATGTTCCACAACTCATCATGTAAACCTCACACTCATTTCAGGTATAATGTTTAGGGTGATCCCTTGTGCCAACTATAGGAGTGGGTTCTTCTTCATGCGATTCTCTACCTCATTAGTGTTATTATATAGTTGTGGATCTTCTCCCCTTGTATAATTTTTTTCTACTATTTGTGGATCAATATGGTGTGGTGTTGTTGCCTCCTCTTATTGCTAACTAGATGACTCCCTAACATACTATATTGAGGTCTCTCCAACATAATATGTGGAGACATATGTCAACAAGTCCGAGTTCTAGGTAAGATCTCATGTATATTATGATTATGACATAGACATATCAAAAATGTACTTGAATAGAATATCTCTTGAGTACGATAGAAACTGTGATATAATAGCTGGGTCCCAAACCTTTTAAGATCTAGGAATTTCTGTCAAAGGAAATGTTAGAGATGATGATAGTATATCATATATATTAGTAAATTCAAATGATGCACGATCCTCTCTTAAGTATGTGGGATCCTCTTAATTTTATCCAGGATCCTCTCTATGTGGTGTTGGAGCCTCTCTTGGGCATCACTATCCCAGTCGATGTCTCCATCCTTATCACTATCCTCATCTTTCTCTGCATCTCTATCCCAATTCTAGTCAAGGTGGCGGTGATGGTGATACATCCTCCTTAATGGGGTTAGCAGGCTCAGCAAACACATTAGCATCCTCATCATGTTCTGGAGGATATGGATATATATGTGGCTCCTCATTGTATACACTACATATATAGAACACATAAGTGTTTTTAGGGTCACTAGATCTCTTTGAAACACATCACAACTAAAATGTTCCTCCTAAAAATCAAATATTTTAATACGATTCTATAACCACTATTACTAAAAATATAATAAAATTCTTTTAATAACAAATATTAAATAAAAATATTGAATAAAAGGTAGTAAACATACTATCTCATCTGGTTAAGTCCCATGGTGCCCAAAGTAAATAGTAGTTATACATCAATACCAATATGTGTATTTTCATTAAAAAGATGGGTGAAGTCAGGCTGTGGTATATGTACATTGTAATATAATACATAGGGAATTAATGTCCCAAAAATATTGTAACAAGATAGATATCATGGTCAATAAACCTCCATCCTACTTATAAGCATAACACTATGCAAAGCAGTAACCTATCATGGTGCAGTGGGGATTTTCTATAAGCAAACAAATTGTCGCATGACTCAATTTAGTCGATTCTTCTCAGCGACATTGAAGTGGATGAGTGTAACTAATAATCCATGGTATCTAACCATAACCATGATTTATATTAGAAGTGATTCCAAGAAAACTATTGTATATGATATTCACATAACCTAAAGTAGAATTACATAAAGGTAATAAAAAATTTATAGAAAAAATAATATTTAATTATAATATCTTATAAAATTGAAAACAAAATTAACATTTATATAACTGAAATTAATGCTTAAATTATATTATATGGATATATAGAGTCAAATACGTGCCAAAAACTATGCACTTTAAGCCTCATCATATATATATAATGATGAGACTGACCCCAACAGGTTAAAAAAGCAATATACATTTCATTTATAAATGATATTAATAAATTAATAAAACAATTAAAATTAATGTTTCTAACTGATATCCATGTGGGAGTTGTTAATTCATGTTGGTTTATTGAATTTATAAATTTATAAACATGAAAAATCCCACTAAACTATAGGTTTTTATAGGATATGCAAGTCTGAGGTCAAACCCAAAAATATTAGTTTGGAGAAAATATTAATTAAATAAAATAAACCTAAACTAATTGAAATTTAAAGAGATGAATAATTATTTTGGATTTTAAAGAAAATGTAAAAACATTCTCAACAATTGTAAATCTGGTTTCATGTTTGATTAGGGTATAATATAAAAATAACCATTATATGGTGTCAGAACCAAGTTAGGGAAAGTCCGTTGGTCATCGTAGACAACCCCCCAAATCACTAAAGTTCCCTTTTAGAAATGGATATGATATATAAAGTATTCACTGAAATGATAACTCTGAACCATTTTTAAATATAGCTGAAAATCCACCCAATGGTCATGGTGTGAATTTTTCTTTAGTCGAATTCATTAAATGAATCACTCCTTCATCGATCACACAATGTTCATGAATGAAAATGAGAGGAACAGAATTGAGAAATTAGGGTTACATCAAAATAACCATAATGAATTTAATTTAAAAATAAAATACCTTAATAAATTAAATCCCCTTCATTAAAATTGCTTTGCACAAGGTATACCCCCTTATCCTAGTCACAGAAGTGGGAAAATAAATATCTTATTATACTCATCACAACAACAAAAATCATTGATCCTTGTGGTGGAAGATCCAAATGAATCTTTTTATGGGAGCCTTGGAATCTTATTTATAGGCCTCTTGGGTGCTCAATTATTAATAAGTATCACTAATAATTACACCAAAGCTTATTCTAGGTGGGTCCCATGTCAATGATTTGGTCAAAAATTGAAGATACACTGAATCTGGATGTATCAATCTTGTTCTGTGAATTTACATGATGTTTAATGGTGTTTCATGTCATGTAATTATGATATGAGTTTTCCTTTAAAATTTTTGAATCTGCGTGAATCTCATTCATTGCTTGTTAATTTTAACTCAATTCATATTGTATATTTGGGACTCACAATGTGTAACATATTTTCATGGAATGTAATATTATATTGACTGTTTTTGGTGATAGTAGTTTCTGGATAAATTCATGTCGTGTTAGTTCCTTACACTTCATGGAACTATTCTACTCCAGTTTTCCATCTATGCTACATCCTTAAAAATCTAGTGGCTTTTGGATCCAATATTTTCCCGTTTTCTTTCCATTTTCATAAATTCATTATTTCCTACCAAAAATCATAAAACAAGTCAATGAATTCCAAAATTGGAAATATTCATCATTTAATTACTTAAATAAATACAATAAAAAACTCTAAAATAGATGTATTAGATACACTTATCACTAACATACTATCATCCCTAAGTAAAATCATTCAAAAGGTTATGAGTAAGTGGTGCAATAACCCTAACTGTGATTCATAAAAACTGATGTCATTACAACATATGTGCAAGAATGATACATCATACAATATATTTTTAATCTTCACAAAATGTTGTACAAAGTCATCAATATAGATATGTTAATACAAATGATCCCAAACTATATGTATCTATGCTCTATAAATCCTAAAGTAGTAGTAAGTACTTTTTGGGTACTTGGTTTGTAGATCAGTATTCAAAACATAATAATCCTTTGAGTATCCATATAATATATGCCCATGTGTATCAAATAAGTGTCGACTTATCTACACGATCAGGAATCATTGATAATTACTCATATATCTATCCCATGAATAATCATCCATCTGAAAAGACACAAAGTCAACCAAAAATATCAATGACAAGTAAATAATGCCTGAAATCACACCAACCCTCTAATTTATTACCCATAATAACCTTACAATGTATTGGAATCCCCATCATTTATCATAAATCCTTTAAAGATGTTGTTAGCCCCCCTTAAAAAAGAAATGTGTGTGTCACTAGTCACCATGTCTCAAAAAATGAAATGATTAGATGATAATCAATAGACTTGAAGTTACACATAGAGACTCTATAAATATAGCACATCAGAATTATGGAATAATATGATCCTAATGTGAATTAGGGTGGAAATTATGTGATCTATGGATAAATGTATCAGAAAAGGTTACCCTTCTAACACATCACTTGAGACATGAGACTACTTGGTAGATAATAGAGAATCCTCTATCTAAATGTATAAATTTTAGAAATTGTTTGTAATAAATTTATTAGTTAAAACAATGTGATTTTAATAACCTATTATATTGTGACTAAAATATTTAGGTTATTCGCATGATAATATGGCTGAAGAATAAATAATAAAATTATTTAAATTCTTAATTTATAAGAAAATTCAATACATTTTTTATAATTACAACAATATTAACAACTAGATC
Organism: Viscum album; assembly: GCA_963277665.1. NCBI lineage: Eukaryota > Viridiplantae > Streptophyta > Magnoliopsida > Santalales > Viscaceae > Viscum > Viscum album. The sequence continues at coordinate 310,529,834 of OY728166.1, forward strand.
ACAAAAATTAATCATGTGGACTGTCTTATGATTTCTCTATATCTTGGAAAACATATGGTGGTGTGACCTTCTTTTCTAAATATACCACATATCCATGAAGTTTTTCATTCATAAGGCCAATCCATATCATTTAGAATATATTTCAACTTAATATTCCCTCTTAGTATTAACCTATTTATGTTTAAAACAAGATTACATGAATTAATGGTATACATAGAGTTCTGATACTCAACTAAGGTCATCTAGGGATAACTATAGTAGTCACTAATAATATCCAGTTGATAAACTGTATCAACAAATTTATCTGAAGATAAGTATACATATAATCAGGTTATGATCAAATTTGTATAAGGATATCATAATGCTTGGAAGTTATTGTAATCATAATAACATTGCTATAGTAAAACCACAAGCACATGACTAATTCCACTAATAAAATGATTATAGAAAAAACTAACTCAAATAAACTCCTAGAAAAATAAAATGAATGGAACATAAATGTGATATCCTAATGTTGAATCATATCAATATCACACTAAAAATGGTGCCTATATCACATCCGTCGATGAATACCCTATTCTGTATGATTTGTTATTTACAAAAAAATACATTACTAAGAAATAAAAGGTTTTCTATACTAAATCTATGATGGATTGATTCTGAACTCTCTTCAAGTATTCATTAACTCATTCCATGATGTTGGTCTGTATGTGTTCATATATCATCCTACCATCATATGCTAGCGATGATTTTTCTTTTTTGGATTTTCATCATGTAGTTTTATACCTCTTATCTATCTTTATGAATTCCTTTAAAAAACTCCTCCATCCTCTATTATTGAGGATCTATTGATAAAAAATGTGAACATATAAGAACAAATATAACATCACTCTCTATTAAAAGGGGTTTTTTTTAAAAAAACATACACATATCAGTATTTAAGATTTCATTCTTTATGAATTTTCCTTGACCTTATTCTGTTTTTCTCTTGTAATATGTCTAATATAATATCAATGATATTCATTGAGTGGTCTCTATATAAGACCATAAGACTATAATAACTCTTTTATTGATTGATGATGATTGAAAATTAGATTAATTCCTTCAATGTATCTCACACACTCTAAGACTCAAACCATGAACCAACACAAAGATGAGAAGTTATTCTTTTAATAATATTGAATTTTGATGAAATTGGGGCATGATTTATATACCATGTGTGATAGTCAATAATGTTATAGAATAATTTCCAAACAAAAATGTATCATGGATCTGGATAAAGTGTTTGAAATTCATAAAATCATCCACACAATGTAAGAATTTCCAAAAAAAAAAATATATCAAACACCACCTTAGTATGATGAACTTGTTTTTTGGATGACATACTCAAATATATATAACCAGTATACAACCTGATTTTTGTGAGAAAAAATCTCCATAATTCAAGGTAAAAATTGATAGGATTCATCTTAATTACCATAGATAGGTTTATATAGCCTAAGGTTGTAAGACACCATAAAAGAGGATATACAACCATAGTTCAGGGATCCTATGACTCTAGGAGCCATGTTCCAAGGATCCCTTAGATGTAGGTAACCACGATGACAACACACTACCACATGTAACTTAGCCTGTGGCTATAATTTCTTCTCGTTCACTTATTATACTACTCCCATGATTTTTCAATGCCATGTGACCCTTCTCACATTATCCTATATCCATGATATTTAACACTCATTGATGCACTACTATGAATTTATTTTGAGTTATCCATTTTAATTTTTTTATTTGGATTTTCCAAGGTTTAGGGGTTAAAATTTTAAATTTTGGTAAAATCTTGTTTGACCACACAATTAGTACTAACCATGAGACTATCCAGATTGCAAAATATAGAGGGAACCTGATTCCATTTTTCATGGTTTTATCATGGTTATGAAATCCATGTAGCAGTCTTCCAGAAACCATGCATCATGATTTTAATGGAATGGGTGACCGGTATGGTAGGCGCATGTTTTGGATAATAATGCATAAAAACTATGTTGTGTTTCCTGTTTGATTAAAAGTAAAAAATTTAACTTTTTCCCTTAATTAATTTAACTCAATTCCTCTTCTTATCTTCCCAATCCATCCAAGAATACCTTCTCTGTACATGGTTCTTATTCTAATTTTCTTTTTGGTTGATTTTCCCTCTATCCTTGGTTTTTTTCTTTAATAAAATGCATGGTTTCTTTGGGTTTTTTGCTCTCTTCCCCATATAAACCATTGTTTTTCTTCTTCACTGAGTTTTTAAACCCTATGTGCCTATGAAGACCAGAACTATGGTTTTGGGAGAATTTTTAATGAATAAATTAGTCTTATAGGTTCATAAGGATCCCTTATAATTGTTTTTGATGGTTTAAAATAGAGGTGATGAGTTTAAATTTTATTCTAATGTATATGTCTCTAATTAATGGTAATTTCCCATGGAATATAAAATATGCTTGAATTTCTAATAGTTAAATTTTAATAATTCTATTTTTTGATACTTATAATTACTTATTATATGATCATGGATGTTTTTCTTGGAATGTATGGTTTTAAATAGTGTCTTCAAGTGGAATTTGCGATAATAAAATAAGTTTTGTACGTTAATATTGTTTTGTGAAATATTTCAAAGGGAGTTTGGATCCAAAATTATTTCAAAAAAGTGGGTTTCGTTTAAAATAAGTTTCAATGGAGGATTTAAAGAGGAATATTTTTCTTGAGGTTTGCATTGATTTAGTTTTTCGGTATATGTGCTGCTTTTTTCTTATTTATAGACACTGAGTATGATTTATGTGGTTTTTTATTGATTATAAATAAGAAATATTAGGAATTTTAGTTATTAAATGGGTTATAAAATAAATCTAGTATTGATTCTTACTGGGGTTTGTTTTTGGTGTTTCTATGAAATGCCTAGATTTTCTTACTTTTTTAGGATTACATAAGATTGCTAGTTCCCCATGAGTGAGTAGTAGTTCCTTTTGAATATATAGGCCAGATTTCTCCCAGGATTATTGAATTATATTTATGATGATATATGTATAGTCTTTGATTGATATGTGATACTACTTGGTTCCCATTTATTTGGTTTTTTTATTCATGTCATATTTCCCACTTGCGTATTTTTTGTTTCTATGGTTGTTTTGTTTTGGAATTTGGATCAATTTAAAGATAACAAAAGGGATTTTATCTAATTGATTTAAAATGGTGAATGTATTTCAATTACTATTTTCAAACATAGACTAATATTTTTCATGGATAAATTCATTATGTATATTTATAGTGGAATCATATTTGGATTTTCCTCACATCGTTCATATTCCTTTGGGGGTATATAGGATTTGTTTGTCGAATATAGGTAGACAATGGTGTTCCATGTGTATGGTGACTCCTTTGGATGATCGTAACATTTCTTGGGTATATTTTTAGTAGTGATCGACTTTTATATAGAGGTTGGCTTCATGTGGGTTAATCTGGGATTCCTAGTTGTTTCAGGTTATGTGTATCGGCCTTACTAGCCTCAGTCGTATTATGGTCTATTTTTATTTTAGGATGGTTTTTAACTCTTATATTTATATATATGGTTTGATGTTTATTGGTTATTATATGGTTATAATTATAATGTTTTGTAAATGAGTTATATATTATTTATACTTCTCCACTTGGTTTGTTTGTTTAAATATTTTTTAACTATTTTTTTGATGTTGTGGGTGTCTAATATTTAGATGGGTCATGTTGGAATTTTGGGAGTAATATGTGTTTTGTTATTTGGATTCCAAAGGTGAAACCATTCCCAAATCTTAACTTTTAATACCTAGGTTATTATTGCTATCCTTTAATGATTTCAAATCCCCTTAGGCCTTATGGTAGAGTAATCTCAGTGACATGTCTTGTGAAACTGGGGAAATGCATTATAAAATGGTACTAAAGTCCCCTATTGTTATTTTGGGAGTGTCCTAGTAGGATGGAAAATAAGGTCATCTTTTTTATAGTGGTAGATCAAATGTGTGTGCCTAATCATCACCTCTCGTGATGAAACATTATGTTATCAGTGGATATTCAGAAATGATTCTTGATTTTAGGCTTTGTTTTTTGGTTCCATTCATATCGATCAAATATGATAATGTTTTGATTACCATTAGAGTTTCCAGAATTTTTTAAGATTTGTTTAATTCTTGGGGTAAAAGAGGGGAAGTAAACAAGGTTGGATGATTATACTGTATAGTTAGGAAAACTAGGTGGACCCCATGTAGATGTATTTGCAACCCTTACAGAGGTTTTTGAACGGTTAGAACATAGTCTTTCAATATGTATGGCCAAATCATCCACAGTTATATAACACCACTAGATCATTTTTTAACTTTCTTTTAAAGTAAAATTCTTATTATTTTTAACATTACAATGTGGTTATATTAGGATGTTTTTAGTGTGAAAATAATGATATTGATTTGATTTCTGTTTTGTGATTTATAATGATTTGGAGTTGATTATGATGTGTGTTTTTCATTATATTTTGTTTACATATGAGTTATGAGAGATTATTTTGTGTTATGATAATTATATATTGACATTTTTTGATTTGAAAAAAGGTTCCTATTTAATTTTTTATACTTACAAACATGAATTTTAATAATTCTTATGAAATGATTTTTGACTAGGAGTTTTGTTTTTAAGAGATGTGTTGTTTATAAAATTATTTTAAAGTTTGAGTTGTGATTTAAAAATTTGATCAAAATATGAAATGGAACCGTTGGATGGTTTTTATAATTAGGTGATTTTTAGGTTGGTTCAATCTGAAATGAGCTCATATAGCTTGTTTTCATATGGGTTTTGAAATTCATAAAATGTTTTGATCCTAAAGAAATGTTTTTAAGAGGTTTTTAAAGATATTTTTTTGGTTTGATTAAAAAATATTTTGATTTTCATGAGTGGTTAATAAAAGTAGTTAACCTCATAATTTATTTGAAAAACATGAAGGTTTTCATGATATAAGTGTGGAAATTTTATTTTTCTAAATGTAAAAAATGTTATAAATGATCAAATGTTTTTCAGGGTTGGATCATTTAAAAACATGACTTTTGAGGAGCTTAAACTTTTAAAAAAACGTTTTATATTTTGAATGCAATAATTTTTTGATTTTCATTGGGTGTTTAAATTTGAAAGAGAAATTTTAACTTGATACATGTGTTTTTATAATGTAATGGATTATTTGATAATATCTTGGATTCATTTTAAAAAATAGCGTGTATGTTCTGAAAATCTCAAGAAAGAGAAATGATATTTAAATTCTTTAGAAGTTTTGAAATGAGATTTTTTGAAAGGAATATTTTTCTGGATAAAGTGAACACTTTTTTAAAATATTGGATAGACTCTGTTTGTCGGTTGTTGATTTAAAGGTGTAGTTTTTATAATATGTTTACCTTGGTGATATGTACATTTCAGTTGTTTTTGGGTTATGATGGGATTGTTCATTCTGGATGGTGGGACCTAAATTAGATGCACTCTTATTTTATGTTATTTTATATTTTCCACCCAGATGGGTATTAATGAAAGGTTTAGATTCTACTTATAGGATTGATCCTATGGTAAATTCCTCTCCTTGTGTAAGAATAATCCATTTTCTTGGTTGACACTAACCTGACCCAAAGTTTGGTGATGGGGTCAAAGTCCACATTCTATCAATATTCATCCAAAATTATTATTTACCAAAATTGAATTATTTTCATGGTGGTTTAAGTTATCTTAATGCGGTAAGGTGATTAGGGAGGATGGAGAATCTTTCAGTACTCTCGAAAATACTATAGTCTCAAGGATAAAGACCACTGTGGGCTTTCTTGATGAGTTGAGCCCAAATTGGTGAAAGGTTACAATCCCAAATAACATAAATGATACCATGTTCCATGATTATTTTTCATAACGGTTTATTCAATGGTGGTATTCCAGTAATTATGAGTTGGGATAATGAATTTAATTTTTAAACGCTCATATGGGTTAATCGGTGATGGGGGAGCATGCCAATCATTTCTCAGGGTTTGGTGATCTCTTTCCTCAAGTTAATCAATAGTTATGTTTTGTCGGTTTGATTCTTTGATGAAGGTGATAATAGTAAATATTTCCCTTATTTTGGACTAAATCTAAATGAAAATTACCCTCTAATCTAGGTGAAACCCAATAAAATCATTTTTTGATACTTTGGAAAATATGGAGCATAATCATTTAATATCTGAAATATTGTTTTTTAATGTTTTATTTTTATTTGAATTTAATTTTAAAGATATAAATTGATTTAGATAATTGGAATTAAATTTTTAAAGGATATTTAATATGATTTTATTTTTTTATTCAATTTTGGATAAAATTATACAATTCCAAAATTGAAACTGTAAGTTTTTATAGTGACCCTGACTTTTCATACAAACATATTACATATTTTTATATGAATCTACAATATATCTCACAAATACATGGTTGAGTTCTATAATGTTTTAGTGTATTTGGATACTAGATACAGAATATTCTTATTTTATGAAATATCTTCAATATATCTCACAAATATCTCCCCATTAAGTACTCTTTATGTACATACCCTAGTTAAATTTTTTTATTATAACTCGGTGAAAGGAAAAATAAGAAAGGGTGAGAACATATTATTAGTAGGGGTAAACATGAGTGATATCAATCAATGATCATATGAAATAATAAGATAAGAATAAGGGTATAATATCATAACCATAACATACAATGATATTGCCTAATTAGTTAAAGATCATAAAAACGTGTCATGGAATAAATATTTATAATTTCAAAGGATATGAATCATAAGAGTGAGAAATCATCATAGATCTATCATTAAAAATAATTTCATTTCATAAAAGTGTAAAACAATCATAAGTAATGAAACAACATCATAGGTACATGCAAACTATGGAGACCATAAAATTATAGTGGATCAAGAATACCTACCTATTTACCATCTCATAACAGATTAGGAATCACTACTTGCATCCCATAGTGGATCAAACACATTGAATTTTTTACTATAGTAGATAAATCACATAGAATAACATGACATAATTATCTCATGAGATATAATTCTTTACCCAATTCATTATAGGTCAATATAAATCTCTACCTCCATCATATAATGGAAACTATCCATATGTGTTCCATAAGATCATTAATCTTATCATTAAATCATAACCCATTTAAAGATAATGGGTTTCAAAAAAAATTTATCAATTGATCAAAGAATAACCAATTTAAAATAAATAGGATACGTAAACATATCATCTTCATAATAAAAAACCATACCCAGAAAGAATATGTATGGAATAATTGGATCATATCCCTAGTATATCATAATCAACACCAAAGGTTGTTATCATTGATGAATAAAAATACCATAAAAATATCATTAAAAAAATTCTTAATAAAAATAACCTTTTTAAAAATAAAAAATCACAATACACTATAAAAATACATTTTCTTTGAAAATAACCTAGGAAAATTATAAATAAATCTTCAAATCATTGGGTGGTCATAATGGTGAGAAATTCTATTCATTAAATGTATGTTAAAACAAATACCCAATTCACATTTTTAATAAAAAAAATTAAAAGTACCTTACTCATAAAATGGCAAGAATATTTTTATTAAAACATTCTATAAAAATTTAAACATGTTTAGACATGTCTTTAAAAAATAATTTCAGAGTATTAAATATATTTTTTAAAACTTTTTTAGAAAACATGGTCATGGAAGAGAATGAAATTTTAACCAAAGAGAGAAATAAAATATATTTTCCATAAAAAAATATTTCTATATCTTGTGTACATAAAGAGAAGAAAATAAAAGGAAATTATGTGTTTTCTAGAATTAACTATAAGATAATAATATTAATTAATATCTTTATAGGCAAATCATAATATTTAATTATCACAAACCTAATAAAAACAATCCTGTTAAATAATGAGATTGTAATATAAATATGTTACCACTTTTGTAACCTTTGAATCATAATCCCCATGAAATAATAACATAATTTTTTTAAATATCATGAATACATGTAAATTTATGATATAACTTGTCAAAGGGAAGTAATTACACCTCACAAAATAACATAGGTGCATAACAAAACATATGTCCCAAAGAAGTCAATTTGAGATGGTAAACCATTACAAAGATTATCACATTGATGTGAGAATTAATCAATGTTATTATTATGTGTAAAAAATAAAAATAAAAATAAAATAAGTGTAAATAAAACACCAAATAGACATAGTAATTCCACACATAATCTTGTCATAACATAGTCAATAAATAAGTATTATGTCCCAATGAAAAAATTGAGTTATGAAAGCCATTACCTCTAGTTCAACTCATCACATACATTATTTATCTTACTGAATAATAAAGGTATGTTAATTATTTAATTAATTTATAATTTTTTCATTTTTATTATTAATTTTATTTCATTTAATAAAATTTTTTAGTTAATTACTTAATTAATTATGTTTATGTTAATAGTTTTGAAGACATTCAATTCATATGTCCAAAATGACTTCGGTAGTTTGATTATTGTAGAATTGGTCATTATTATATCATATATAGAATAATAATCATGAAATAATTATAATTTTATACGTAAATTTTTATTTAAAAAAATATGAAATCTGGTTATGGAAAATGAACTACGTTTCAATCATTGAGACGGTAATCCATACGTATGCATAAGTAACGTTTCCATTTTTTAATGATCATGATGGAAGGAAAATAAGTATTATTTTATACTTATATAATGATAATTATAAAATAAATATCATATTATTTCTCTAACTACACTTATATAGAGGATTCATGTGGCATGATTACAAAAAAATGAAGCACTTCGCTTCATAGAAGTGGTAATCCACAGATATAGATGAATGTCGTCATCATTTTTAAATGAATGGAAAGGTATAAAATCATATGATATATTGTATTTAAATAATGATTAATATGTAATGAATATTATATATATATATATATATATTAAATCTATAATTAAATCTAACCATGGGTAATGATGATGGAAAATGAATTATATCTGTTCGTGAGGCGGCAGTCTGCCCTACACTCAAATAACAGTTTTATTTCCCCTTTGATTGAATAAGAGATGGATATAGGGTATAACATTAATATTACAACATCTAATTATATGGAAGATAATAATTTTATTATATCATCATTGTTGAATTATATTTTTAGGAGGTTGAAGAAGAAATAAAACAAAAAAACCCTCAGTTAAGAACAATACCTCTTCTTAGGAATACCCCGATAGGTTTACACCAAAATCCAACCTTGGAGGGTTTTATCATATTTAACCATGATTCTAATATATATATATATATATATATATATCACATCTAAATAGATGAATATTCATTACATAACATAATGATCTATTCTAGGATCATATAGGTCTAGTGGCTTTGGAAGCTTGGAAACATAAACAAGTTGTTCATATGAGTTCTACATCATCTCCCACTTATTTATTCATAAATAGTACCCTTATTAGGAATATAACACATAAATATTTTCTTTATACCCAAGGAAATTGAAATATAAAAATGGTTGATATCTGATTCTCAAAAAGGGTAAACAAGGGAGATATAATTAACTACATAATAATAACTTGAGAATAAGGGTATAAGAACATGAACATAAGATTTGAAAACCATACATTGAATATAAAAAATCATGACCTTGAGTCATGCAACAAATCTTAGCAGAGAATAGGAAACTAATCATAAAGGAATCAAAGAACATGATCTATGGGAGAATAACATAGGAATAAGACATTGATTTGTGGTAAACACATAAGTATATAAAATCATTTCTTTATTAGTCAAGGATTCACTATCAGGAATATTGTAGTAGATTGGGTTCACTCACCAATATATCATAGTAGTCAAGGTTCACTCCAAATATTATTATAGTATATTGTTTTCACTCCCCAATTCATCATAGTATTCATGATTCACTCTCATGACTACCAAAACAGAAAGTGTCCCTTATTGAATTAGTGTCACTCCCCTTTTTAGTACTGTTTATCTCATGAGATATAAATATCTAACCAATTCATTAGAGGGATATTGTGACACCCCATAATGATAAAGGGTTAAATGACTAACAAATATTACTCATGTTAACAAGGAACACCATTATTTTTGAGAGCCCACCTGATTAAAAATCCACAGTTAAGCGTGCTTAGATTGAAGTAATGATCAGGATGAGTTGACTTTTAGGAATTTTCTTAGGATTTGTGTCAGTGAGGAAAAAACACACTAAAAATGACATTTGTTGGATTATGGGAAAATCACTAGTCAGATGGCCCATTTGGGTATGTGGGTGTGTACCAGGGAGGGGGCCACATGTCTGCAGGGCAACCAGTGGTACCTGGAGGGCTTGGATAAGAAAACCTTGTTAAGGTTGAGTGTCTTTACTATTAGAAAATTTCAATTATTACATTTGGTATTAGCAAATAATCCATCCTTAAGTGAAGTAAACTGCCTGGGTTGAGATTTAGGATCTACAAGGAAGACATTGTTCTCTAGGGGGTGAATGTAACACCCTAAAATGATAAAGTGTTAAATGACTAACCAATATTACTTATATCATCAAGGTGAACCTTTATTTTCATGAGCCTACCTGATTATAACACCATAGTTAAGCGTTCCTGGTTTGGAGTAGTGATCAGGTTGGGTAACCTTCTATGAAGTTTCTTAGGATGTGTGTGAGTGAGAAAAAAACATATTGGAAATAACATGTGTTGGCATGTTGGGAAAATTATTAGTCAGATGATGCATTTATGCACATAGGTGGGCCACAGGTAGGGGACCACATGTCTATAGGGAAACTGGTGGTACCTGACAAGCTAGGACCCACCAACCCTATTTATTTAGGGTTTCTATATTATCAATAAGGCCCAATTATTACAAATATATAGGTCCGACCTATCACATAATGAAAATCATACATATGTGTTCCATAAGATAAAAAAAACATCATATTAAAACCAATTAAAAGCAATGGGTTTCATAAAAATTTCATTATATCATAACCTATGATGTGAAGGTTATTCCACCAACACCAAAAAACACCATTCCAACCCCATGTGGAATTCAGGTACGAGATAAAAATAGTGAACCCAACATGAATGATTGAAAGGGGTTGAATATTGTTATATATTTCATGTTGGGTTCACCATTTTTTGTCTCATAACCGGATGCTACATGGAGTTGGAATAGAGTTTTGTGGTGTTGTTGGAACAAACTTCAAATAATACACATACACAGAGATACCATTCAGGTGGTTTCCAACAAGGATTACTCAAGGAACTAGAAACACCCAATGATTTTCATATCCATGATGACTCATGGACCTGCTTTCCAAAGGCTAACACTCATTAGGGAACATGGACAACGATAATTTAGAACACACATTGGTAAAGAGGATGAGAGGTTGAACTCATCACACCATTTTGGGGGGAATTTTTTCATACTCCATGACTCTCTTAAAGATTTAAAATATGTTCTTGAATCATTCATTAATTCCCACGTCTGACATGGTTCACCCTTGAATTAACAATCAATTGTTAGCATTCATGGAACTTAGAATAATTTTTATGTATTAGAGGTTATTCATTGATAGAGATATATACATGTACCAGAGGTTCTCCATAAATGGTACCCTTTTATGAATAGATTATCAATTCTTTTTCATTTATTATTATGACTATGGTTTTGAGTCACACAGTGGGGTTCTCTGGAGTGTGTTATCATCAAGGTAGATGGGAGTTATTTTGATATCGGAATTAGACCCATGAGATAGGCTTCCTACACATACTCATGAAAGGAATACATACCCACATAGTTTGGTTACACTTAACTTGACACATAATGTAACACCTTGAGATTTTTTAAAATAACACTATGTTCGAAAACATACATTACACTAAACACTAAACTTACACAAAAAATTAAATATTATCATTTAATTATGATTGTTATCACATAACCATTAGAATAGTTAGAATAATGAGACTAAATAAATAATTAAAATATTGTTTATACATTTTTATAAAATTAATTAATTGATAACTAATTAATAATAAATGAAAATAAAAACATATTGAAAACAAAGGATGTATTTTTATAAAAAAACTATTTTATACCCATAATAAATTTTTTGTAAATAAATTAAATTAATCACTATTATAGAAATATATCAATGAAATTTACATGTTATATATTTTATAATTGTTTAAAAATTCATCCAATATGTCTGATAGACTTAATATGAAAATAAATCTAATTTTAAGCATAAAAGCTATATTTTTCTAAAGGGAAAGTTTGTCACCTTTTAATGGTGCACCTATTTTAAAGATAAATTTTGAAACTTCTATAATATTTTTTCCAAATAAACATCATTTATGAAATCATAATATTAAAATTATCATGGGGTGAGGTTTTTTATTTTTCGAAGAACTTTCATTTTTTGATGAATAGTGAAAAATATTGAATTTTAATTGAAAACTTACTTTTCATCTAAATAATTAAAAAGATTATATTTTATTTTTAAATTTGTTTTAAATTCAATATAGTTTTTTTAAAAATCTAATAATATAATTTTTATAATTTAAATCATTATCATATTGGATTTCTATATGAAATCATTTTAAACTTTTAAACAGTTTCTCTTTAAAAATCTGCTTTCTCGTTGTGTCTGTGGGATTAATTTTAAATAAATTTTTTAAAATTGTGTGAATTAAAGATGGTAAAATGGATTATATATTTCTAATATTATGTTAAAAATCATATTTTATGTTCATTATCATTTTTAGGCATAAAACAGATACAAGAGTAAAAAAAGATTTACCGTAGTATAGGTTAAATAATGCAACGGTTAAAGTTAAAAGGTTAAAGGCTTAAAATACCTAAAATTTACAAAATTAAATGGTATTTGATGTTTCTATATACCATAAATATACTTTAAAAAATTAATTATCATCCAAATTCGAGTAAATTAATGGAACCTTATTGTGGTTGGATTTAATTATAAAATAATCATTATTTAATGACTTAAAACCACCCCTCCATAAGAATAAATACCACCCCTCACCACCCCATTTCTACAAAAAAAGATTTTAATCTATCTAAATATCCAAAAAACCTATCATATATTATCTACCCATTCACAAGTTCTTATAGTCTCACCCAAAGAATAATTCTGTGGTCTTTAAGGGATCCTTTAAGGAGGTGATATTCGAGAGGTAATTTTCTCAAAAGAAACTCTCCTACTTTCTTTTCTTTTTATAATTTCTCCAAAACTCCTTCAGCCATAAAATAATTATAAATCAAGAATCATGTATACACTAAAATTTAATATTTATAATTAAATTTCTTATATACATCTATCTTATTTCTTCCTCTTATTCTAAGAAATGAACCCATTATCCAAATTATGGTAGTTTTCCGTCTCTATGAATAATGATTTTTTGTATAACATTACTACCTTATTGGCTGGTCATAAATATATCATTATAATTAAATAATATTTTAATAGTTATATTATAAAGTATTTCAGGTTATAGAACTAACATATAAAAAATATATTAAATAAAATGAAACTAGTTTTTGATGTTTGAAAAAACTACCAAAATAAACTAAAGATTTATTGTTAGCGTTCTATCAAATGAACCATACTCATACAAGAAATAAAAATGATATATGAGACCATTTATAAATATTTAGTTTCATTAAAATTATTTATTTTCACTTATGGTACTGTATTTCTATTACACAAGAAAATCCATAATTATACACAAATGAACTGACCAAGAAATCATGAAACAAATACACCTAAAGTAACAAAAATAATGAATTTTTTTTAATGAATGGGTGGTAAGATTATATAAAATGATATTATAAGTCATTATAAATATGAATAGAGTTTTGAAATGAATTAATAAAATTCATTAAACTATTACAAAGGAGGTTAAATAACATTACACTAAAGGGAAGCGTGAGATAAGGGGTCAACTCAATTTTCATTCATTGGGTTATATGTCTATTTTAAGGAATTTATTATGACAAGAATATTTTTGGAATCAATATTTATTAATTTATGTTATATCTACACTTATATTTGTGTTTATAGACTTTTTGACACATAATTCACCCATCGATTAACTCTCACCTAAAAGATATAATCTTTGCAAGTGTTTCTCATATCACTTTTTTTTACTTTTGGGAGATATATTTCTTATTCACCACTAATTTATTTTGTGCGGTGTATATACTGTAAAATGATATATAATATCATTAATATCAATATATTCATGGTATTAAATGTTTAATTTTATAAATATTACTTTTTGGTGGCATATAATTTTACTGATTACAAACTGGTAAGATATTTCTTAACTCAATTTCAAATCATTAGGTTAAACTTATACTTCATTGATGGTATCAAGTTAATATTATGCGTGAAATGAATTTTTATTATGTTATATTTTATTTACACTTAATTTATGTTCATTAAAAATGGATACACATAGTTTATTTATTTTATTATTAACTGTATACCATTTTTATATACGGTGTTTACTTAGAAATTTATTAGAATAACTAAGGAAATAATATTAAATTCATATATTTTTCTCAATATTGACATTTCATGATAATAAACAATTTTTATTAATTAAATTGAGTATTATATATATTAATAATGATTTAGACATGCAATACATGGGTTGGGGAGCACTTAATTCAAGCCCCTCGATGCATCAGTAGTCTAAGGAGATGAATCTATTGACCAAATTAGAAGGTTTTCTACCCACAGACGTAAAATGGAAAGTGGATTTATCTTGATAGTAATTATCTAAATGATATATTTTGATAGCTAAGATGTCCAAAATAATTATTTTTATCATTATTTTTATTCTATGTGATTAATCTATTAGTTATAATATCTAGGGCCAAGTTACAAGCTCATGAGATTATTTATATGGAACTATTGGATTATCTTTTATTCCTACCATATTATGCTCAAGTTATTAATTAATGGAATATTTTCTCATTTATTTAAATTTCCAAGTTTATTATTATTATTTATTCATAATATATTCCACTATATTTAACCGTTAATGATCATTTGAGATCACCCTTATTTGGTTTCCCTTCCCTGGGTTATGAAGAAGAGAACATTGAATGAGTTTTCAAGGATAAAATATCTTTCATTTTGTTATCTTATATGATTAATTGCCAATGTAATAAGGGAACTATGTATGCATATAGTCCTTAAATACAACTAAATTGAATGATCCTTGGTGATGTGACCCTTTGTATCTATTCCATTGTAATAAAATAACCACTAACTTCGGGCTTCTAGGGTTGTGGTTGTTGTAGTTGGTATGAAAGGAATTTTAACAGAATACTTTGGAACTAGATTTAGTAAATAATAGATTAGGAAACATAACCCTATGATAGACTTTGAGGATATTTATAGAATAAAATCATAATGAAACTATGTTTGTGATTATGAGATTATCTATGCATAAATATTTTAATTTATGTTCACTACTTCACTTGTTTTGGGATTATACATTATGTTTAAAAATTATTTAATCTAATCTAGTGTATGTATTCATTTATAAATGGTGACTAATTGAAATAATGTGAAGCTCACCAATTCACATGATCCATCTAATATTTTAGTGTAATTTTATTGAAAATGGAGGAAAACTAAAACAAGTACAAAGAAGAAGAAGCCACACGTGCAAGAATGATAACTTATTTTGTGATATCAAGCTAATATTTTAAAGGGATGTAGTCTCACAAATATTCCCATCATATGAGGAAAATTATCATTCTCTAACAAGATAGAGAAATAATTATCCATGTCTTATAGATTTAAAGGGAAGTAAGAGAAGAAGAGGATATCAAGGAAAAATATGGATAAAGGGAAGAAGGGAAAGAAGTATATTCCCACATGTAATGATTATGTAATGAAACAATATGTTACTTAATTAAAAGATTAGGATGTTGTTACCTGTGTTGAGATAAAGGACACCATGATTTTGACTACAAGGGTAAGAAATAAGTTTTTAATGTGTAATTATTCAACTATAAATATATGGGGAACTATACAATTGAATTACCCAATATTTAAAGAAATACAGCTCAAAATAATCTAATGAATAATGTTTAATATTATTCTATTACTACATGTGAAGAGTAATGATTAATGTGATTGTGTTTGGATTCTCGAATTATGTTATTTGAATATTTTATGAGTGATGACTTAGTAATATGAATTATTAAATATATTATGATTGTATTTCAGTGCTTTTTCATTAAGTATTTTAATGTGTGTGATGAATGGTAGCCAGAAGGTTTAGGAGGCAGGCAGAAACCTGCTCCCATTAAAATTATAAAATTAAAAAGTAAGCAATACAGTACAACTAAAAAACAAGAGGCTTTACAAATCCTTGAGTACAGAACCCCATTCCTATCATTGCTACTCAAATCTTCACAATTGAAAGGCAGGAAAAACGACCAGCTGGAACTGACCTCCACAATGGAACTTTTAGATAGAGCATCAATGACCTGGTTGGCTTCACGATATGCATGAGAGACATCAAGTCATAAGCTGTCAGCAAGACTAAGATAGGAGATCCAGGCGGGCATCATCCTCCAAGGAACATTTCGAGACCTATCCTTCAAAATCTGCACAACAAGAGACGAATCCAACTCTAACCATACTCTATGACATCCATAACGAACTGCATACCTGATAGCTTTGATAATCTCCCATAGTTCGACTTAAATAGCATGAGAATATCCAATATAATGGAAAAAACATCCTTTCACAAAGCCCTGATGAGTTCTAAAAACTCCTCCACACCCAGCAGGACCCGGCGCACCGGCGGCCGCCCCATCAACATTCACTTTCAGCCACTCTGGAAGTGGTGGAATCCACCTAATATATTTGACCATTTTAGGATTCCGTTCCCTGCCACTAACACCAAGGGATCTCAAGATGAAAAAGTCAGAAATATCATTATGCATAGACCCAGTTTGGATCCTGGAAGCAGCTGCAATACTTCGGTGTATATGCAGAACACCATCCCAGAATAATGGCTTTTTCATTGTTAAATATAACAGAATTCTGAGCTTCCAATATGTAGAAAAAAACTGATGTAATAGCAGCAGTAAACAAGGATTTCAGTTGGTCACTAAAATCAATCCTCAAGGGCGAGCTTAACACCGATTCAAGAGAATAGTAATCGAGACAACAGTGAAATATTAATGCCACAATATTCCATAAGCGCACAGAAAAAATGCAGTGAAGGAACAGATGTGAAAGGGACTCATCGCTACTGAAACAGAAGCGACATACCGAGGCCAGGTTGACTTCAGCACACTACAACACACATTGAATTGGCATTCTGTTCTTGGAATAAAAGGATTCTTGGAATAAAATGATTGATAGAAAGGTAACCGATAATATTATATTGATATTGTGATGATTGTGTTGGGATCAAGAGATCATTAACATGGATAATGTAAATTGGATAGTTCTAAATACCTAGGAACTAATTATTTATTTTTTGACCAAGATGTTTATACTCTCATTGATGAAGTTTACACATTTTTGGTTATAAGAAATAAATAAAATCACATGTGTTTTAGATAAGTGATAAAAAAGTATGCATTAATTTAAGAATTTTTTATGGTAATTCATGTTATTACCATGTTTTGAGATAATACATCATGAAGGTATTCACATGATTGATATGTAATGATTTAGAGCTATTTACATTTTTGAGAAATTAATAAAAAGTTGATTTGGAAATTTAGGGACCTTCTTTTGAAAGTTTTGGAATATAATATTTTATAAGGTTTATATGGGTAACCATTTAAGAAATAATTTAAGTTTAACTTTGGATGTGGTTTAAAGATATACATGTTGATGAATATTGGAAAAATTGTGCAAAAAATATTGGTTTTTGAAAATAGTTGAGATAAAAAAAATGAATTTTTACTCTTTAAGGATCTGAAGATCAGTTAAAAGAGAATTTTAGTGATTTAGGAATAAAAATATTATTTTTTGGATAGTTATTTCTTAGATAAGGGGATGAAATTACTATATAATTTGTTCTTTGATTTTCCAAAAACTCCATGAAATAATGATGTATTATGGGAATATAAAATGAAACATATTAGATAGTCCTTGATGTTAAAACAATTATTTAATACCATATATATAAACGTTATTTTTAGAATGTTTTAAGGTTTATCTTAATATATTTATAGATAAAGGATAACCTATATGTTAGAGGAAAACCCATCGCATCTGTCAAGGCCACAATACTTGAAACCACAACCAAAGGGTGGCAAGGGTGCATCACTTAACACTAGAATACGTGATGTCCTGGCTAGTATAACACAATTTTCTTTATTTAAATGGTATGACAGATAAAGTATAAGTTCTTTTTGTAACCCTGTATTATTAATATAAATATAATTTTTGGAATTTTATTGAAGAAAAAATGTTGAATTTACTTTTAGAGAATAAGATGGATTTTTGGGGAAGATTTTTTAAAGGATTAAACTCTACTTATAAAGTAATTTTATTTCCTTAAATTATTAATTTAGGAAGTTAAATTATTCCACAACTCTAAGAAATGAATTTTAGAATAAAAAAATTATCCATTTAATTTTATTACCAAGAAATCTATGGCTTATTTATCCCATCAAAGATTTATAGTTTTGTAATGGTAGACTTTCATATGACAATGTTATCTATCACTATATATCGTAACATGATAGATTTATTTCTTTTCCATGTATTTGTTTTCTTATCCCACTAATTTTCCCTTATACAGAACCGTAGTTTTCAGGGTACCTTTGCATTTTACTTTCCTTGATTTTAAGAGGAAGTTTTATGGACCCTTTTTACAATGTGGGATTTCCACAAGGGTATTTTAAAATTTAAAATCCATGATTATCAATCAAAATTTTATGTTTTAAGGATACAATTTATGGAATTATAAAAGAATTTAAAAAACTGATTTTTTTTAAAGAACACTATGTTTGATAGCTTACGTTACACAAAACACTAAGCTTAAACAAACAATTAAATATTATTATTTAATTGTGAAATTTATCACATAGCTGTTGGAATGATGGGAATTAATGAGATTAAATAAATTAAAAAAATGGAGTTTAAACATATTTATAAAATGAATTCATTGTTTACCAATTAATTATGAATGAAAGTAAAATCCTACTGAATATAAAGGATGTGTTTTTTATAAAAGAGATATTTTTATGAACATAAAAGAATTTTATCTAAATAAATTAAATTAATAATTATTATTGAAATTTATTAATGAAATTTATATGTTATATATTTTATTAAATGTTTTTAATTTCATCCAATAAGTTTAATATTTATAAGATAATAATAAATACAATTTTAAGCATAAATATCAATATTTTTCTAGAAAGAATTTCTTTCTACTTTTAATGGAGGACATATTTTATTGATAAATTCTTAAACTCAAGTAAATTTTTATTTTCAAAATAAAAATTATTTTTAAGGAATAATATCAAAATATTCTTAATGTTAATTTTTGGTATTTTTATGAGATGTTTAATTTTTGATGAATTGTAAAAAATACATAATTTTAATTGAAAACTGTCTTTTCATCTAAATATTTTTTTAAGAATAAATTTTATTTTAATTTTTTTAATGTCACTATAGTTAAAGTATAAATATATTAATATAATATTTCTCATTGAATTTTGATATGAAATAATTTGAAACTTTTGAACATTTTCTCTTTAAAAACATGCTTCCCAACTGTGTCCATGTGATTAATTTTAAATCAAACATTTAAAATTATGTGAATTTAATTTGGCATGATAGATTCCATATTTTTAATAATAATTTTAAAATTGGTTTGTAAGGTCATTTTAATTTTTATTCATAAAATAGTTACCATGGTAAAATAAGATATACCACAATATAAGTATAATAATGTTACAAGTTTAAGTTAAATGGGTAAAGACTTAAAATAACTAATAAATAAAAAATTAAATGGTTTAATGATGTGTTTATAAACCATAATAATTCTTTATAACATTATTTTTATCTAAATTCGTGGAAATTAATTCCATCTCAATGTGGTTGGATTTAATTGTAAAATAATCATTATTTAATCACTTAAAACCACCCCTCCTCAAGTATAAATACCACCCATCACAACCCCATTTATCTAGAAATAACCTATAATATATAAATATATATACAAAACACTCTCATATCCATACTACAAATTTCCATGTCCTTCTTTTCTCTCCCAAAGACCAATTCCATAGTCTTTAAGTGATCCTTCATGGAGGTGATATTCAAGAGGTAAATTTCTCAAAAGAACCCCTCTTAATTTATTTTGTTATCTAATTTTTTCTCACCTCCTTCATCCATCATGGAATTATAACTACATAATAATTGATATAATTTATTTTTAGTTTTATAATGTAATTTATTATATTCGTCACATTTATTTTCATCTCTTATTCAAAGAAATGAAATCATTGTCCAAATTATGGTGGTTTATCATCTCCTTGAATAATGATTTTTTTCCATTACCACATCCATGGATGGTCATAATATATTGTTGTGGTTAAAATATATTTTAATAGGTATATTATAACCTACTACATTTTCTATCAACTACATATAAGTATAATATTAAATAAAACAAAACTAGTCTATAATGTTTGAAAAATCACCAAAATAAACTAAACATTTATCATTAAAATTATATTAAATGAAACATCCTCATACAATAAATAAAGATGATATATGGGATAATTTGTAATTATATAAGTTCATTAATACTATTATATTCAACTTCTGTAGTTTTATATATTTTTCAGAATAAAATCCATAATTATACACAAATGAAATGACCATAAAACCATTAATGAAATAGACCCGAAACAATGAAAAATAATATAATATTATTAATGAAAATATGGTAAGATTTTATAAAATTATCATATAATTAATTGAAAATATGAATAATTTTTTTAAATGTATTAATAAAATTATTAAATCCTTTATACAAGTCGTTAAAAAACACTACACTAAAGGGAAGGGTGTGGTAAGAGGTTTCTTAACTCAATTTGAATTCATTGGGTTATACATATATTTAATTTATTTTATTATTACAAGATTATTTTTCTAATAAATATTTATTATTTAATGTTTAATATCTACTTATATTTTTTGGATATACTTTTGTTTTTGAAAATCACCCCATTGATTAATTCTCAAGCCAAAGAAATGAACTTTGTAAGGGTTTACCATCTCACTTTTTACATTTGTGAGATATATAACGTATTCACCACTAATTTATTTTATGTGGTGTATATAATAACCTTTGATATATCATATCATGAATCTCATTATATTCACAGGATTAAATTTTTAATTTTATAAATATTACTTTTTTGTGGCATAAGATTCGACTGATTACAATGTGGCAAGGGATTTCTTAACTCAATTTCGGATCATTGGGTTAATCTTATACTTGATTGATTGTTTCATGTTAAGATTATGTGTTAAATGAATTTTTATTATATTATTTTGTATTTTCACTTGTTTCATGTGTCTTTATAGGTGATAATCACAATTGATTCATTTTATTATTAACTTTATACCATTTTCACATATGGTGTGTACTTAGAATGTTATTTGAATAACTGAAGAAATAATATTAAATCTATTTCTTTTACTCGATATAGAAATTTTATTATAATACACATTTTTTATGAATTAAATTGTGTATTTTATATATAATTAATTCTTTGGACATGCAAGATTGTGGTTGAGGACTAGTTATTGCAATCCCCTCGATGCATTGGTAGTCTCCTGAGATGAATTAGTTAGGAAATTTAGATGGGTTTCTACCCAAAATTTTAAAATAACAAGAGGATGGATATTGAAATTAACTATCTAGAGGATATATATTTATAGTTTAGACATTAAATATTATTCATTCCATCATTATTTTTATTCCATGTGATTAATCGATTAGTTAGAATATCTATGGTGAAGTTCCATGATTATGTGATTATTTATAGGGAATTATTTGATCATATTTTATTCATTCCATATAATACTCATGTTATTGATTAATGGGATGTATGATTAATTTTTTACCTTTCCATGTTGCTTATTATTATTTATTTATGGTATATTCCTCTGTATTTAACCCTTACTAAGCAATTTATCTCACCCTTATATTTCTTCTTTTACCTAGGTTATGAAGAAGAGAACATTGAATGAGTTTTCAAGGTTTCAATTTACATTCCTTTTTAATGTTCTATTTAATTACCAATGTAATAAGGGAACCATTTATATAACTAGTTCTTCAAGACTACTAACTTGATCTATCATTGGTGATTTTATCATTTATATCTATTATATTGTAATAAAATAAACACAAAATTAGAGCTTATGGGGTTGGTTTTGTTACACAAAAATGCTTTTAAGGTCATGTGATAAGGACCAAACTATGCAGTTCAACATCATGTGACAATAACATATAGGTGAAAGGTTCCAAGTCATAGTTTGGTTTGAGAATTATTCCAAAGTTTCCCAGGGAACCTACAATGGATATGGGTTCCCATGTTAGACTTGACCATATTGGGATTGTGACCTAGAGAGAATTAGGGTTCTATATGGGGTGTTGGTTTTGGACCTTTCGTAGGCTTCCTACGTATCCCATTTGGATGAGAATAAAAGCCCATGTAGTTTATATGGGGTTGAGGACCCATTCCTATAGAGGTCCTTTTATGTTTTGTCTCATATGGAATATGATCCTTTGATATAGATACATGGTAGGGGATTATACTTGACAGGAGGACCTTGAGTTTTATGGTGACATAGTTGGGATTATATTGAGTAGGAGGCCAAAAGTTTTGTTAAGAGTTACACTTGAAATGATGCCCTATGTTCCGGGATTGGGAAGATGTCATTATCACCACCAAACACCATGCCTATGTGAGTCATGTTTGGTGTGTGAAACAAGGATAAGTAGTAGATATAAGGAACTACACAATCTACTTTTTCCACTAGTGGATGAGACCAAGACCTAAATAGAGAGAAAAAAATAGTAGGCTCTAGAACTTGTCTCCTCCTATCATTGTTCCCTAGATAGTCATGTCTGATTACCCATCATACTACTACCCCTGGGTATGGTGAAAGATGAATGAAAGAAGTAGTGTAGGTATTATAAGAGTGATTAGGGGATTAATACAGGGGGATTCCATGATGACTAGTTCACGGGGAAGATAGGAGGATAAGTTACTATCCCTCAAGGGGAAAAGAAAGCGTGATTCTGTCCCTCCCCACCTGGAACTGGTGATCCCTGGTCTTAGAGAAAATGATGGAAGTAAATGGTACTAGCCACTATGTATGAAATTTGGAGGTCCCTAAAACTTCCTCAAGGTCAGGGTCCTCGTGAAAGATGAGATTCATATCTTCATGTACACCGTGGACCCTACTTGTCCGGTGAGACAACTGCGAGATACCTATGACCAATGTAATTCATATCAAAAATGAGAGAAACTCTAATGTGTATATTTCCATGGTTTTATAGGTCTATTATATTTCATGAAGCCATAAATTTGGTCCCCCTCAAACAAGGGATCCAAAGGAAGGGGATCTCTTCCATTGGTGGCTTGAAAGAGGGATTTAAGGTCTCTCATGAAGGTCAAGGCTTGATGTGAAGGAGGTGCTTAACGTAGGACCAAGGAGGAGATATAATTTTTCATACAGGGGATAAGGCCTGTAGAATATGAAGGTTCCTTGGGTGATGGATCACCTGGGTGAAAACACTTGGCTGAGGCCTTTCTCTAGGAGCCAAGGGTCTCCTCAGGTGTCACCAGAAGGGTCTCACGTAGGTCCTACGTTAGGGAATTGAAATTCATGAAAGTGATTTTCAACTATGGGGGATGGTTCCTTATGTATGTGTATAATGTTTCATACCCTATAGGTACATTTATATCACTACCCCCCTAAATTCCCTATTCTCTTAGGTTTTAGAGAGATACCTAAGGTATTTTTAGGTCTTGGGTGAAGGGGCTACACAACTAGAGCTTAGAGGCATATTCCATTTTTCTAGTCTTCCAAATGAGGAGCCCTATGAAATTATTTATAGTAAAATATAGGACCC
The DNA here is from genome assembly GCA_963277665.1 of Viscum album. NCBI lineage: Eukaryota > Viridiplantae > Streptophyta > Magnoliopsida > Santalales > Viscaceae > Viscum > Viscum album. Next base: position 310,554,150 of record OY728166.1, read on the forward strand.
TAGTCAAAGGATGTAGTTTGCACAAATTTATAACATTGGTATCCAACATAGTTACCCTATATATGGGTGGACGATCTTTCAGTTCCACATAGTAGGTCCTACGCAAGACTTCTAGTGTGCTAGGTTGGTGTGGATAGGATGGTTTAGGAATGCTACATTGATATTTTTGGGGGATATTAACCATTTTTTTACTTATATTAATATCCATAATCATTTTATCCCATGTGAAGAAATAGGGTGTCAAAAAAATCCCCCCTTTGGATTGGATCTGATCGGAATAAGAGGTTTTAGTCTTAAGGTAGAGGGAGGAAATGATTCTGACATTTTTCACAAGTCATTCACACAAGTTTTCCACATTGGACATTAGTTCAGGTATGATGCATAGGTCTATTACATTTCGTGGACATGTATGCTAGATGCATAGGCCAGATGCATAGGCCAGTGGTGTCTATAAATACCACCGACCCTCCACCTGATTTATTTCTTCTGTATTTGTGTCCTTTTTCTCTCATCACATATATCTTATATAATATTTTTCAATTATTATCATTTATGAAGGTTAAGAAATTCCATACACACAAACATGATACAACCAACTGGAAGACTTCCCTATGTAGTACCACATTATTGAGGAGTATGTGTGAGGAATCTGGCCAAGGGTCTTGTGAGAGGGACTTGGTCGAGGTGCCTACACAAGGGACCTTCCTTCTCATTAACTTTATGAAATGTATATTTTAAAATTAATGAAAAATCTCAATATTTTCTTGTAGGGTTTTAAATTAATTCCCCAATGTCTATTCACGAACAAGCTGCAACAAGTGTCTTTGAGATGATCAAATATATTGGGCCATATTATTATGACATGTGTGATTCCACTATCCCAGATTGGAAAAGTACTTGATATAGTTTCAACATTAGTATATTTGAAGTGAATATTTGACCATGTATGAATAAATACTTCTAAGGGACACTCTCAACAAAAAGGACCATAATTACTTCTGAATTTTGGGTTCGTGGAACGTACCATCTTCCATGCCACCAAAGTCTCATACAAGGGTGTCTATATCAAGGGATGAATAGTTTATAGTTAATTTTTCATGAATTTTATACATTTTACTTATGATATAAAGTCTCATACCAAAGATTTTAATCCTCACTATCACAAATTGAACTACTATGCTTTCTAGACAGGCAACTCACTAGGTTGGAAGGATGATTTTGATTTACGCTCTGGAGGAGGAGTTATTCCTAAATAAATGTGGGCATACTGGGAGTGTAAAAGTTTTTCAGTATTCTAGAAGGAGTTTCAATACATTATAATTTATGAGGATGTTTGGGTTTGGTACAATTACATCTATAAGAAAATAGATATATTCTCTAATCTGCTGAGCTGATGGATTCCTTAGAATAATTATTTCCCTATGAAACATTAAGATGTCAAAACTAGCATATGGGAAGTCTAAAAAATTTATGGAGACCCTAATATTAGGGATATGTTTGATGAGTTTATCCCACTAAAGGAAATGTTGATTATGCTGAGAGGGAACTATCTTTGGCCCAGAATGTTCAGAAGAAAGATCCTCACCGAAGAGAAGATATTAATCCTGGAACATGGAAGAAGCCCTTTCTCAAGAATGAAGGAGAAGGTCCAACATGTGATCACCCTATATGATGAACCACCTTAGAAAATAGAGGCACTCTTGTTAATTTATGGCAAACATTGGAAATCTTTTAGTATAACCATTGGGGTTACAAGGCTAATCCTTAGTTTCTACGAGGAACCATTTGGACATATTCCTTGCAATATGGCTGAGTATCAACTAAATTTTGGTCTACCAATCTAACAGTGGAGTGAGACTAGAGACGTTTTTTATGACAGAAAAATTGGAAGACGAGGGGGATGGGGGAATATAGCTTTGGTTTCCCTTGTTTTAGTGAAGTTATACTTGTGCTTACTACATAAATACACTAGGAAGACCACCATTCCGAATTTTTGGTTCATTTCAAGTGTTGTGGGGATGGATTTTAGAACACTTCAATTATTACGTTGTACTAAGTTTTGTTAAAGTCCTTGAGGGTCTATTTTTCCCATTTTTTTGGCTATTTCTAGAATACCTTCTTTAACTCTAAGAAATGATAAATTCTAGAGGATCTTGAACATATCAAGAGAGTTCAAAATCTTCTCATATGGTGATACACCAATTGGGGTATTCACTGATGGTATAAAAGATAAAAATGATCTAAGGATGTATATGGTTGAATTTAGTGATAGCATACTAGTGGAATTCATTAAAATGAGTTCATCTATGAGGTATATGATTTGTATTGATTTACTATCTAGTTCAAGTGTCTACAATGGTAAATATTCTTTACCCACCTGCATGTTTGATTTTAAAATCACCTGATGGTAGCCTAATTATTCTAGATCCTGATGGAAATGGAGGTGTCTCAAATATCAATCAAACTGCCTCGGTTGGGTGGGTCAATTAGGCCGAAGGTTGGGTATGCTAGTTCTTGTATTATTTCATACCCATAAGAAGTATTAACGAATTATATTCCTCGATTCATGGGAAGAAAAATACTTTTTTGTGTCATGCATGTCAATAAGGTGCAAACTGTTGGTGATTGTCCCGATGCTCTGATGTCTTCAAGGTGATCTCAAGAAAAGACCAATGATTAGGCAAGGGTATAGAAAACCATGTATTCCAGCCAAGAAGATCGAGTTGTCATCATTGGGAGGAGACTCAAGTTCCAATCACCCGGTCCTCTGTGAGAGTAGAGAATCCTGAAAAGGCTTCCAAGTCAAAGGATATCGGGTCTTCCTCATAGTCTGCAACATTAAAGCCAAATCATACATGACCCTTAGTGATCCAAGCATGGAAAGGTATAACTCATGATATAAGAGAAATGTGGATATTTTCCCAGCATGGAATATGTATCCCAAAGTTGGGATATATCCAAGAACCCTCTAATCTCTACCCCCACAGTAATGTGGCTGATGTGGGAAAATATGTTTAGGATATGAAAATGTTGATATATGCAACTGATGATCAGATCCTATACACAAATAGAGTATCTGACATGTTATTTTAGGGAAACAATTAGCGGGTAGATGGTCATACTGAAGAGGAGTAAGAAGACTACATTAAACTTGTTGATGTATCTCTCTCTCTCTCTCTCTCTCATCCCTTATCTTTTTTTTTTCTCTTTCATCCACCATCATTAATTTAGAGGGAATCTATCTCACATTTTGGTGGAGGAGGAGGAGAAGAAGTAGAGAATTTTCTCGAGTCACCAAGATATGGACCCACTTTCTGCCCCATCAGGATATTAAATGAGTCTCCTAGATGCTTGAAACTATCAATGGGTTAGAGGAAAATGGTGGAGGAGATATAGGGTGGGTCTTCTCAACTGAAAACTCAAGCTTCAATTACTATGACTAATATGTTCCCCTCTCTATCTTGAGAGAGGAAGTGAAAGAGAGTGGTAATGTTATCCCGACGTATGGTCCATAATAAGTATTATTTTCTTCTATCATTTGATCTCATTATTCTATCAACATACTATTTTTATTGTTCTTATATTTTGCATAATCAGGACCACTTTCATATTTTAAGGGATTTGGAACTGGTCCTTCAAGGATTGAGGGGGATAGCTTGGTGGAGGTACAAACCCATACTGATTAACCCATCCACTTGTAGAATGAAGCCTTAAGAGATGTAGTGGCTCCTGTCCGAATTAATGTTTATGGGGGAGAGTGTCATGGTAATGTTAGATATTCATCATAAGGTTCCATGTCTTGGTCACTAAATTTCTTCATTATGTTATTCCAAATCTTCTACATACACTAAAGGACCCTAATAAAGCCACCAAAATCCCTGTATTCACCCTATATGTGGTTCATATGGATCTTATAGGTCAAATGACAGTTTTGGCACTGATCCTAACCTTGTGGGGTTTAAAGGTTCTATATGTGATGATAAATCAGCAGATTGGATCAATGATGGAGCCAATTTGGTACATAAAACCTACACCATTGATACCCTTATTGGTGAGGACACCATGTGATGTGAGGTATTATATAATTAAATAAAGGATGAAATAACATACCTTGGGGATAGGATAAAAATCATTAATATTCCAGCCTCTCTAGAGGAGTTCTAGGAGTTTAGTAGGTTATTGGATGCATGTGAGTTTTCTCACAATTTCATTTATCAAATATATTTGGCCTCCTTTCATTTTATTTCTCACACCAAATCAAGATCTGTACAACTTTGTGTATAGATAACATCACCAAGACAATTCATGACCAATTCCTCCAAGTCCATCCTACTCCCATTGCTATGGAAGTGACAACTGATAATCCTAATGTGGTAGATTCTGGAGAGCCATTGATCCCAGTCATTGAGAATATTTAGTAGGATTCTCCTTATTAGGTGGTCCTTTCTCCAAGATCTAAGGGCGATATTTCCAGGGAGGCATCAATCTCAAAATTTGACCCAACAATGGGTGAGTGTTATCAACCATTTCGGTCACTTCACTGCATTCACTGTCTATTAACCTCGTGATATTGATGAGGAGTGTTTCCTACTATTCAGTTCCATCGACTTCAATGGTTGATCATGAAGTTGTGGATTTTGTTTCAGTTTAGTCAAAACTGGTAGGAAAAACTATGGTTGTCTTGGAGGGAGATAAACAAGGTGACTCATTGAGTGCACTAATCCAAGAATACATCTCTCCTATGAGAGAATCTCTGAGTCAAACTTTGTGAAACACGCTTATCTTCACATTACACATCATATCATTTGGTGAGACAACTAGAATATAGTTTTGGAGACTTCTATAAAAGATCCTCCATTGCGAATTCCCTGAATTATGAACCTCTTTTCCTTTCCGTTGTATGGAATTTTTTACTACCGCACGATCCCCCATGTTATTAATTCAATAGTATAGAAAAGGGAAGTGTTGAAAATGTCATAGTGGGATGAGGCATAGTTTGTAATCCATTTTTAAGATCTCAAGGCTAATGTGTCCTAGGTGGGGAATAATCATGCCAAGGAGATGGTGGAGAATCAGCATCGTTAAAACTAGAAATCTCTCCAAATGGTATTTCTTCAATAATAACTAAATTTTGTATAGGAAGAGACTATCTAAATACATTGTTCTTTAAAGAGGGTCTCAAAATAAGGATAAGAGTCTATGGTTGCAGAGAAAGAGAATCTCCATCTTTCTGAAATGGCCATCACGAAATAACTAACTGGGTTCTAGCAAACTATGCAATATGACTGAGAAATAGTTTATCATATCAATTTCCATGGTGAGGAACACTTGATAAATATAGAAAATAGGATCTAGCTTGTGGAAGTTCCTCTACATTTTAGAATATAAATGAAAATTATTTTTCTTTCTAATAACCTTTTCATGTATTCTTATCCTCATCATAATTAATATATCACTAAAAATGAATCATTTGATTGAATGTCATCTTGTTATAACTATGACGACAAGGGTGAGAGAGTGTTCAGTTTTTTCCTAATCCATGGGGCCTAGAGATAGAAGTTAGAATATTTATAGGGTCATGGGGAAAAACCTAAAAACTTAAATCAATTAGGTCATTACACTAATTATTTCCTAATTCTAATATGTAGAAGACTTAGAAGGAAAGATATGGATTTTACTTAGCCCCCCTTAGTGAATTATCATACCAATGAGGTTTATGCCTCTTTCTTTTCATTGATATATTTTTTTCCTAAACCATACAGTGCATAGGTCTAGCGATATGAGACTCAAAGTTTACCTAGGGTTCCCTTTGCAGATTTTTAACCTAGTGAGTATGGTGTCTCTTTTTATGGGTAATTTAGAGTTCCACAACCCAAACTAATTTGACTGGGGTTTTAGATCGAACAACATTGACCATATGGGTTGGAATGATGACCCAAGAAAGGATTATTAGACAAGAATGTTATGACATTATTTAAATACCCTAAGGGAATTTCTCAATCACGATTTTATGATTTTAGGATTTTAAACACAATGAAGGAAAAGTATGCGATGAATGGATATAGACTAAGTTTGAGATTGTGTTTTTCAACATGATATTGTATTGGATTATGGGAATAGTGGAGGTCTCTTCTAAGGATGAATATGATGATGATAGGAAAACCCTTCTTATGGGGGATTTATGAAAATCCAACTGGGGTGTATTACTGCGTAGTCAAATAGCGATATCCTCTACTTGAAAGGACCTTTTGGTGGGAATATTATGCAAATACAACTAGAGCATGTCATTGAAAAATCAAAAAAGTTATCCTCAAGAATTCTAAAATTATATTATCAATAAATGGAAAATTTTCCAAGATATGAATTAATCGTGACCATGAAGGGTGGTTTATTAAGGAAAGGTGTTTGAGAATGAAGAGAATATCTATATTGGAATTAGACATGAATGGGAAATCAACCCTACACAAATTCTAATTCTATAAAGGAGGGTACTTTCTATTAAATTAATGACATCAAGGGGGATGATCCCTTTCTGGAAATGGTTGAAGTATCATGCAATTTAATGTCAGGTGACCAGGGCATGGAATTTTCAATATAACATCTTATAGTGAGGATGTTTTTATACAGTTTAACATATTATGACTAGGATTTTATGTTATGAAATTTAATTTCATAAAATAAGGACATTGGGGGGGGGGAGGGTATACTTTATGGACTTTTAGCTGTGACCAAGAGATTGGTAATTCCACCTTTTAGGGTAATCTATCTTGGAATGTTCCACTATCTTTAGTTATGAAGGAGGAATGTTGTAATCTACAATACATGGTTTATGAATTTGAAGATTAATATGGGGATATGTATTATGGAGATAGATGAGGTATCACCTAAGGATGAATACCACTAGTTAAAAATTCTATTTTTGGGTGACTTTATGAAAGCCAACTGGGGTATGTTACTGCATAGTGAAACAGTGTAATCCTATGTCTAATAGACCCTTTATATGGGAAAGTTATGAAAATAAAACTGGGGCATGTTATTGCATAGTTAAAAAAATGAGTTCTAAAAAATTCCAATATTCTATTGCCTGTAGATGAAGGAAGTTTTTGGAGATTTGGATTTCTGTGGACACAAAGTATGGTTTTTGGAAGGAAAGTGCCTTAATATGAGAGGGGAATTTCAAGTCAAAATTTTCCCAGAATGGGGAAGTCGGTTTCCTATGTAGGTATGAACTAAAAATAGGAAATATGGTGCATGTAGTTTTAGGTAAGACGACTAGGCCCATAGTATTAGGGTAATGATGAGTGATATGAGGTCTACCAGACCAAGGTTATTCCTTTATGATTTAGACACGAGGGAGGAAATTGTAAACCATGGTATTGTGGGTTATTGAATTGGGATAAATGATATGGGAAAAAAATATGAGGATGACTACAGATCATGGTTTAATATAGGGTTCTTGCATGATGTTATTGGGGCTTATAGTGAAAGAAGATGCTTCTCCCAAGGTTTAATGTGTCTCTTGTTGACAAATATTTTTTGTGGAAAAATTTATACAAGGACAACTAGGTCCTGTTACCGAATAGTCAAACAATTGAATCCTATTTCTGACATTTCCTTTTGGGGGGAAAGTTATACAAATACAAGTATTTCATGTTACTACATAGTAAGACAAATGAGTTCTAATGTATCAAAAATTGTATTTCTTGTAGCTAGAGAATGATTATAATGATTTAAAAGTGTCCAAGATTAGGAGTATGATGTATGGAAGACATATTTTGAATAAAAAAAAGAAGAAATTGGGCTGATATTGGCCATTAATTGTTGATTCCCTTTCATAGATCTGACTCATATATAGCAGGAGACATCTATGTTTCCTTGGTGGACCCTTGAATGAGGGACCCCAAATTAAGATCTCTTATATAGATCTATTTTTGTATACAGGAGGGGAATTTTTATTTACCCCATGGATGGGACTAGGACATGAGTTATATGAATCACAATGTATATAAATAGAGTTATAATCAATCCACATATTGTTCTCGGGGAACTATGTAGTTTAATGTCGTAAAGTAAGGACATCAGCCATGTAGTTTAATGTCATTTGGTAAGGATGCAAGTGCCTCAACATGAAAAAGGAATATTGTGGATAGAGCATGGTATAGGACCTGATCATTACTATGTATCTTGTTGGGTAAAGAATCAAGACAAACATATTTCTATAATAGATTCCCCATACTGATTGAATTCTAGCATGAGAAAGGGTCTTATTTTTAATACAATCTCACGAAAGGGGTGAGAACCCACATTGGATCCTCTCATATAGATCTAACCCATACATAGGAGAGTGGGGTCATTTCCCATATTACGGGTGGACCAAGATGTATGATCAATGCATTAATACATATCTAATGAGAATGAGAATCAATCCATACATAGTTCTTAAGGAACCATGTGGTTTAAAGTCATGCAGTCAAATACATCTGATGTTCCTTTTATGGTCTTTAAACTAGGACAACAATAACCCTGATGTGAATTTATGTACCTTACTCATACACAGATTTTTTTACCAAAACTTTTAATCCCACATGATCTATTCTTAGTGTGAGAAACAAGGAGTGGAAAAGGTTTCTTCCATCACAAAAAGGAAATACATGCGAATGATAGGGGCATTTAGATTTTTTTTTGGCTAGAATAGGATATACGATCCAAGAATTTATATGTATCTCATTAGAATGAGAATCATGACATATGCAGTTCTTGAATGGTTCCCTATGCATGTCTTACCCATACAAAGGGAAGGGAGTATTTTGTGTGTGTTGTTGTTGGAAAAGGATGTAAGATCCAGGCATCACTACATATCCCATTTTAGTGAGGCTCAAGCTATATGTAGTTCTTGAAAGGTTTCCTTTGAAAGTATGAATCATAAATAGGGAAGGGGTATTTTATTCAAGTTTTTGCTGGATCTAGGATTTGAGATCATAAAATCCATATGTATCTAAATGGAATGAGAATTAATCTATGAATATTTCTTGAATAAAAGGTGTTGGGGGGGGGGGGGGGGGGTACCAAAACCAATTATTGTGATCCGCTCAAACAATGATCAAAATGTTTTGCAGTTTTACATTGTACAATAGGGACATAAGCCATATAGTTTCACATAATGTGGAAAATATGTTGTAATATATTTTAACATCTTTGGACTAAGATGTTGGGCTATGTAGTTTAAAGTTTTATAGATCTAACAATGATGTATTTTAGTTTTGGGTTATATGAATAAGATTGTATGGTCTACCTTTTAAGTTCATGGATATAGAACCATGATTCTAGGTAGTTTAATGTCATAAAACAAGGATATTGGTGTCATGTAGTTTATCGTCTTGTGAGAGGTATGATATTTCATGCATTTTAAGGTCCTTTGACAAAGTTCGGCTATTTAATTTAACTTCATGTAGATGAGACGTTATGATCTCTGATCATATGAAATAATTTTTGAGAATCCATGCATTGTTTGGGGCAGTAATGATCTCAACATCCATTGAGATCAAGGAATAATCTTCCCTAGAGTGGGCCTTGTGTATGGAATAAAGTCCCTCCCACCATGAATTAATATTTGGAGGCTTCTCCCATGGTAACATAAGAGTCCTAAGGACCAATATAAGTTCCCTTGGAGGAATGAACAAAGGATGAACTTTTTATTAAAGGATCATGCTATTCTATTTTGATGTACATCCCTATAATGAATGAAGTTAAATATTTTATCATCGAGTCATTCCAAATCATCCAATAATTTTAGGGATTTCTCATCTATGGATAGTTAATAATAGATGGAAACATAGAGAAATTAAAGTTGGGACTCAATTGTAAGGACTTATTTTTGTCCCATATACAAGTGAATATGGGGTTTTCCTATATGTTTGTATGGGTTGGGGTTCAGTAGGCCCACGAGGAATGAACGATATTATCAGGCCAAGAATTGATATTTTTATCCACCATATTTTAGAGTATGTTTGATAAGGTCTTATTAAAGTATTTTATCTATCTGTTAGCCACTTCCAGATAGTAGGATGAGTGATTGGATTTGATATTATACTTTTAGTACAACTTCTCCAATGGAATAAATATAAAATGGTGTTGGTGACCATTATTGTTGTCTGAGGGACAAAAAATATATTAATGATATTCGATTTCACAAATGCAATTATGCTTTTGGCCCCAACTTCTTTGAGGGGTATTGCCTTAGCCCATTTAGAGAAGATATTGGTAATAGTTAGGATGTATTTGAATTTCTTGGATATAACTGGAGGGTAAAATCGCACAACATCCATTACACATATAGAAAATGGGAAGGATTTTTGGATGTATGTAGAAACTCTAGGGGTTGATGGATGAAGTTTGCATGCACTTGGAATGAATAAAACTTTTTGGTAAAATTTATGCAATCATGTGTCATAGTGGTATAATAATACCCAAGCCTCCATATTTGATAAGAGAGCTTGAACCCTGAATGATGGCCACCATAGGCTTCCATGTGTACTTATTTATTGACAACATCAGTATCTTATATATCAATAAATATAATAATAAATCAAAAAAATCTTTATTTATAGAGGACTTTCTGGTGATTTGGTCATCATGAAGAGTGAAGTTGGTTTCTCACCATTATATTTTCTCATTCTATGCTTTGTATAATGAGAATACTTTGTTTTGAATTTATTCAATTATGGGTGTCATATACCTTGTGGTAGAATAATATAGTTTATGGAAAGGACTGATTTCATCGATCTATTCCATGCTGACATGCAAAAAACGAAAGACCATTTGGTGATGTGCAATGCTGATGACTGTTTCATCCCAGTTTGGATCTTCCAAAGTCTCAGATGCATTTTCTAATGAATATTCTTGGGAATTATGTTATCATGGGATGTGATTCTTCTATTATTTGAGAAATTGTGTTAATATCCCTAAACCCTCATGTATATTTCATAGGAATGTGTGGTGTGCATGACTCATCATGAATATTCTCTAAATATATGGACAATAAATATTCTCAAAGAAGATATAGGGTTAAGGAGTATGGAAACCCCTTTAGCTAAGAAATTAATTCCAAGAACGTATTATTCTATCACTATTTTCATTTTTATCGGTCTAGGACTATTGTATTCTGTAGTGCTAAGCAGAATTGGAAGATAAACTTATGAAAAAGATATTCTAATCCTATAATTGACATAGTAGGAAAGCTGTTGCACCATAAAAGGCCAACCGCTTTAGTTATTGCACAAATCATTTGAGTTTTACTACTTATTGTTTAGGGTTACCCATCATGGTATCACCGTAGGACACAAAATGTGTCAAATTCTCCTTTGGGTCCCCCTAACCATTGAAAATTGGAAAGGTAGTGCTCCAAATTTTTAGCGGGGGAAGAGTCGGATCAACCCATTCCAGGAAATGGTATTTCTCAAACTATTCTGGTGCACTCCACTCCTACATAAATTCTGATCAAGCTATTAGTTTCTCAATAGTATTGATGATCCATTAAAGAATGTTGGGTTGAGTAGGAGCTTGAAAAGAGTAGAAGCAGGTAGGGCCAACTATAGTGGCCCTTCTGGTATCTTCTATGGGAAACCTATAGGTACAGGTCTATATGGATGTTCCTAGGCCCATTTTGGTTGTGTACCCAATAGAGGGAAATTTTGATCTATTATTTTGGGATACAATTATATTGGTTGTTAGTAGCCAATGTTGAGAGGATATTATGGATCCATCTCGATTGCCAAGATGAACCATTTTTATTGAGGTGCGCCAGTTGAGAGTACAAGTTGAGTCTCTATTTGTAGAACATATCTAGGAGGAACGTTTCCTTAGAGTAGTTCTGCACTGAGTCCTCTCAATTGCTTCATCTCTTCATCCTGCTGAGATAATATTTCCTCAAGTGTATGAGGTTAAACCTCTTAAGGAGGTGGGTGAATGAAATCTTTACTTTTAACCTTTTCTTTGGTAGATACTCTTTGAGGAGGTAATGATGGAGTGGTTAATGGAATTCCCAAATTTATGGAAAGCCTATGGTTATAGGTATATAAAAATCTTTCAATTTTTTTAGTATAAACTATATTATGAATTGAAACTCCCTCTTCTAGCCCATTAGTATTGGAATCATGTTCTTTAGGGTCTGTAGGGGTGGTTTTAATGAAATTAATCATTGCATAACGCATTTCAGGTAGATCACCTATAGATTTTCAAAACAAACATTGATTGCATCATCTATAAGCCTTATCCTCTCCTTCACTGGTTCTCCTTGATCTGTTTGGTAGAAGTTATTATTATGGGAATCTCCAGATTATTTGGTCATGTGTGTTTTTAATGATGATACCAGATCACAGGATGGGAAAAACTAGGAAGATTCATTTTGCAGAGTTCCCCCTAATTGGGATAAGATTTACTTCTACTGAGGAGGGAGTTTTGGGGGTAAAAATCCCCGAAACCTATGAGTTGGAGATGACCTATCTCTATTTTGACAACCTTTAAATCCTTCTTTTCTATCCTCAAAGTTTTTGTTAAAAATTACACAAGCCCCGTGGGCTGGGGTTTCTCCTTGATTTCCGTGGGTGTTATTTCCGCGACTACCTACCAAATTTTATAGAGTCATATTTAAACATAGATTTGGTGTATCATTTGGTTTAGATCTAAACCACCTTCTTTTGAATATAGTTTCACTGTCTATGAAATGTGTGATATCTAATGATTGAATTTACATAAGAGGGAGGTCTTCTCAATATTTTCAGATGCCTGATGTGAATGTATTTCAATAGATTGCTCAATTTTAGGCCAATGTCAGTGAGGGTTGGCTGTGGCCTATTTTTTATGATTATACTATTTGTTGTGAAAAAAGTCAATATGTTGAAATTAGATTGAACCTATGACAATTTATGATTTCATCTTCATAATACATTCACTAGTTCATAAAATTCATTTTCATGTCGGTTTTTTACTTTTTCACATAAGTAATTATGCACTCTTATTAAAGTCGAAATTGTAAATATTTCTTTAACATCACTTAAAAAATGTTCATATTAAATGAATTATATAGTTATTTTTTACATTATCTATTTGATAAATGATGTGATGAACCCATTTATAATTTTTTTTTCATGTCAGTTATTTGATAACTGATTTGAAAAACTGATATGAAAAAGGGGTTTTTTCATCAGTTATCTAATAACCATTATAAAAAAATTTTATATATTAATTTCCATGATGGTTATCAAATAAATGATGTGAGAAATAAATATCTTTTTTTAAATATTTTCTTCCAACCTTCCTCTCCATAACTTACCATAAAAAACAATCGAAGATAATCAGAAGTAGTAGCAAAACAAATAGCAATACACATTAACTATTACAACATTCAAACTTATAATATATAGTAAAAAAAAATTAAATCTAACAAAATTTTTAATTTTTTCCATTCAAATTTTAAGAATATAAGCTCTTGTGCACTATAAGTATAAGGGTTATCAAAAAACTAAAATTAAAAGTAAATTATTTAATATGCATTATGAATAAATGGAATGAAATATTAAGGAAAAGTTTATAAAGAAATATAACCTACTAGAACTTCCTAACTGTCCCAATTGAAAATATTTCATAAATAAATCTTAACACATAATATCCACATTATTTTATACCTTCTTTTTTATGAAAATTATATTTAAATGAGTTTGTCAATTAAAAATATGATTATTAAACAATATATCCAAAATGTACTAATTATAAATGAAAATTCACATTTGATTTTATATATTAGATCTTAGAACTCTTTTTACTTATGGTCTCATGAAATAAAGTCTACCCCTTGTTAGAAAATAATATGAATGAAATAAATTTAAAATTTATTATATTATAAATAATAATTATGAAATTAAAACTCACATGTTCAATAAACCCTTAAAATTTTGTCTCGCTTCACCATGGATAGAGCATAACCATTAAAGTGCCTTCTCCCTTAGGTATAAAACATATAACATCAAATGGACTCTGATATAAAATAAAATTTTATGTTAGTGGTAGTTATGATAAAAAATATATAAAAATTTGTGAGATATATGTTTTATACTCTTGAAGATAATGAAAAATCCAGCAGTGAATAATTTCTTCCTTTTCAAATCTTTCAGCAGTATAAACTGTTCATTCTACTCCAATCATTGTCCTCTCTATAGGTGAAATTACCTATGGGTCCAGAAATATATATACATCTATCGTTTCCTGATCCTTAAAAATTTTATAAATATATCTATCACAAAACAAACATAAGTATATGTTTTTAATAAATTAAATGCATGGAAATATTTATGTTAAGACTTACATGGAAAAAACTTGAATCATATTGATTTCAAACAGATATTTAGTTACAAGATCCAAGATATTATTTTTTAATAAGTTCCACCATAATTGTAAAACCACAAACACCATCTTGAATTGGAATCTCATAAACAACCTAAAACAAATCTGAATATGTTGAAAATATATCAAGACTACTAGAATCTCAATTGATGTCATAACACCGTTTATTTTTTGTTTTTTATACAGTATTTCAATACCATTAAAGTATTCTTATAAAAAATAGATAAATATATAAACATTAAAAAGATAAAAAAGTTAATACAAAAGTGAAATAGAAGATAAAATATACACATACCTCTTTGGTAATATAACACAGAAGTCAATATTTCCAAACTAAAAAGTGTATGGTACTTTGTCCAACTATTTTCAAATCATATGTAGGTAATGGTAATATAGCTAATATATCTATAATATCTTGAAAAATGACCCTATGTTGCTACATCTCTAACTATTGATGATGAATGATATATCCAATATGAAACATCATCCTATATGCAACAATATGATGATGCAGATCATCAACATATAACTCACAATAATGGAAAAGTTATGGTGGAGGGGGAGTAGGAGTATGATAAAGAGTGGGATCTATAGGTGGAGGTGGAAAAGTGGGAGCTACTGGAAGAGGTGTAAGAGTAAGAGATTTAATATGAAACTATCTCTGTATGTCTGAAAACATCGATTGTACCAAATATCTAATCATATCCTCCCTCATCACATGAATATCCTAAACATGAGCCTCGAAAGATTCTATTTGTTTTTAAACACCCTCCATTGCAGAAGATGAAGAACATGTAAATTCTTTTTTCATCAATAAACCTATCGGGTATCCTCATACATGAATCAGGTGTTTGGGATTTCCCAATGTGGTAGCTAAAATATCTTGCCCACCCTTAGCTAAAAGACCCCTTGTTTGATATTCTCCATAAGATAATACTTTATGAATTATTTGGAAAATTTATATAATGAATCAAAAATATATAAAGAATTTAATGAACATAAATATATAAATAAATTAAAAAATCTTAAAATACTCTCAGTTATATCCCTCAACACTTCCATAACATATTATCCATTTTTTCTTCATTCGATCCCTCTTACATTTTTTATGTCTAGCTTTGGGGATAGAGGGGAAACCTTTATAGATATTGAATAATCTTATTTTTTTTAAATTTGCATCAGTCATTTATTTTTACAATAACATTTACCCTCCCTTAGAAGTATGAGGTTATAAATTTCTAGATTGGATCTCCTGATGAGATCTCCTTGAAATCATTAAATTACGAATAAATAAATCCTTAATAAGATTATTAATATAAAAAAACTTCTAAAAGGTAACATTGCACTTACCAAAAATGATTTTTTTCATATATTTTCTATAAATTTCTTCCATTAATCTTTATCTTTGAAAGGATATATTTTGTAGAGACCCAAATATTTACATACATGGACATTACATTACTTTTCCAGAATACTTAATACATGAAAAAAACAGATGCCCAAAGACCGTATTAGTTTAGTGTCTCTGGAAACTCGGAACGTAATCTTCTAATCATGGTGAAAGATCTTCAAAATCTCCCATAAAGATCTTACCATTTTGGTTTTATTACCTAAAACCATTCTTTTTATCATGGGGAACAAAAAACATAAAAAGGGTGAGGTCAAATGCTCTGTAAGGGTAAACATAGAGACCATAAAACAATCCATAATCATTTTAATGAAAAAAATTGAACATAAAATCTAAACATAAAAATCTTAGATAAATCTTGGAAGTACGTAAGGCATATATAATAAAGGAACATCATTCATGATAAAATATAATGGGAATAAAACATATAATTGTGGAAAACCATTAAGAACATGATATGATTTCCATATTATCCAAGGCATTGCTTCCAAGACCATCTTTGTGGAAAAAGTCCATTTCTGAATCGAGTTCACTCCTCGTTTCAGTCCAGTATCACTAAACCAGATTAACATACCATTACAGCCATGTCTACCTCATGAGATATAAATCTGTACCCAATTCATTGGAAGGAGATATAGTTCCCACCCATCTCATAATGAAATCATTCTTACTTGTTCCACAAAATAAACATAAAACATTCATCATAACCCAAAGAATAAAATGGGTTTCATAAACATCATCCCATCATCACATAATCCATATAAAATTAATGGATATTTAATCATTAGAAAAGTGAAACCATGTAAATCATAGAGACATTATACTTGAAACATACAAATATGAAATAATGTCATCTTAGATGGAAAATGTTTTTGATAAAACACTTCAAATGAATTCTTGAGTAAAATATCCTTTATTCTTCAAAATAATTTTATATTCAAAAAATGCCATGTAATTATAAAAGAAAAGTATTTTGTTGAAAATATTCATAAAATATTTTAGAGTAAGATTCATGAAAATGAGGTGTTATTAAACCGTAAAAATCCGTTCACGTCGTATAAGTTAAAAATAACATTCTCCTTGTACTTTTGTCGGAAAAGTTAAAAAGTTCCTCGTGTGTTAAACAAAAGTAAGATTAATTTCATAAAATGTGGTAAAATTAAAAAATGGTTAAAAAGGACATTAAACATACAAGATTTTTTTAGAAAACATGGACATGGATGATAACAAGAACCCCGGTAAATACTTACGAATAAACAATCTCGGATAAAAACGATATTTGAAAAGTTATCCCTTACCTTAGGTCTTGATATGCTTCGTACATATCCAAACCTCCTGTATAATGATTTAAATAATGTCATTGACTTATTATAGAATCATTTTCATTGTTATAATATCATACATGGTTCACTTATGATTTTATATTACCCGTTCTTTTGTAAATTCCATGTTAAAGCAGCGTTTTGGGTAAAATCGTTTCATTTATCGTACATGTTTCGACATGTTGTTCTTGATATCATTACTTATATCGTGATTTACTTAATTCCAGAATGTAAAACATTATTTATATGTAATATATATTTAGTATATAAATATATATGATAGATTGATAAATGGAATGAAATAGACCGTTCATGGAGACGGTATGTCGTGCGTACGCATGAACGCTGTTTTCATTTCCTTATTGAATTAAATAGAATTAAGTAAATGAAAAATATATGTAAATAAATACAATATCATTATTATGTAATTTATTTCATGATTATTTATTATATATACTTTATAATCATAATTTAATGGTTAATCATGGAAAATGAATCTCATTGCGTTCGTGGAGACGATAGTCCGTACGTACGCACGAGCGATGATATCATTCCCATGAACATGGAATTGTATTGAAGTGTTTGTATAATATTTCAGAATAAATATCAATTTACAATAATAATATATAGTTATTTATTTACACCCTTATACCCATCCATGTAAGGTGGTAGTAGAAAACAGATTACACCACGGCGTGGAGACGGTATTCCGTACGTACGCACGCGCGATGATTTTATTTTCCATAGGATGGATAGAAGATGAAATTGGGTTGATTCATATTTATAATAACATATAAGTATATTATTGATACTGATTCTATTAATTTATGATTAAACAAATAAATAAGAATAAGTAGAAGAAGAAATAAATTGGAAAGAATCGGTAAAGGATATTACCTCTTCTTTGACGCGCCTCTTCTTAGTCTCCTCTTAAGGCACTAGGGTTGGTCTTTTGAGGATACCCTAACCTCTATAATGTTTCTAGGGAATATGAGAAAAGAAATGGCTGGGGTTTGGCCAAGTTTCAAGGCTCAAAAGGGTGTGAAGAGAAGAGGGAAGGGGTTCCCTTTTTATAAGGGAGGAGAGGGGCACCTTTAGAAAAACATAAAATATTATTTTATAATAAAGTCATATTCTATTTATAATAGCTCCAAATTGATTTATTTAGAAGATAAAGTGAGTATGTGTCGAAATCATCTCAATAAATAGGTTTTAGAAAAGTTTAGGTTACTATTTTAACCTTATCATTTAGATTTAACTCAATGTTAAATAATTTAACTTTTACCTTGTCTTCTTGTTTTCTTAAACTATATTGTTAATGAACATAAAATAACAAGGCAAAAAAACCCCAAGTGGTTCATTATTAACATATATAACATTATCTAAGTCATTTGGTCGAACCTTATATTTTTAAAAATATAATAACAATTAATAATATAATATTTTTTTCAAAACTATTTTATGTCAATTGTGACACTATTTGGTAATTAATTTTTTTTGAAACTCATAAAAACATTATTAGTTCGAAAAAAGTTAATTTAATCAATAATAACATGTCATATTAACCTATAAAATTAGTGGAATTCATAAAAAGTCTCAAATTACATTTATTTGGTTATTTATAACATCAATTATTTTAATATTTCACTAATATGGTAATTACTGCATCATCGTTGTGTCATAAATAAATTAAATAATTTAAGGTCTAAAAATTATAAATAAAATACCATTATGTAGGAAATATTTTTATATTTATAATTAATATTTATAGTCGAATTTATCTTATGTATAACCCTATATTTAAAATGTTTTAGTTATTAAACTTTGATTTTAACTATTTTAACTCTTCTTTAAATAAAATAATAATAAGTGTACTAATCTAATCCAAGTGGACCTAAAGGGTAATATTTTAGTCCTAAGGTTGTTTTGGGTCGAATTACACTTATCCAATAGAACTAAGACATGTGTTAGTGTAATAATAATATCATTTTTACCGTTAATTTCCCTATTTAATTTTAACCGTGGTACATAAAAGTAAAAAGTTACTATTCACCCAAAAAAAATTTATCTCATTGAACCAAATTTTACTCCTTGATATTAACCGTGTCTCTCAGATTTTCGAAATTCCACTCACATAAGTGGTAAAATTAAGTTTTATGTAGATTTTCAAATTCTCCTTGGAGGTGGGTAAAAGACGGTGAAAAGTTCAATAAAATTTTTATATATCTATAATTATTATAAAATGACTCAAATGAATTACATTGAACTTATATAGCTATTATGTATCAATTTTTACCTCAAATAAATTTAAATAAAATAAATAATTATTTAAATAAAAAGTCAGTTTTTAAATAGTAACCTAGTGTTTTCACTATTCATAAAAAATTTAAAGTTTTCAAAAAAATACCAAAAATTCACCCTAAGCTAATTTCGATATTCCGAATCCAAAAATGAAGTCTATTTTAAAAGATAAAATTTATAAAATTTCAAAAAGTGGCTTTTACTATTCATAAAATCTAGTTCATAATAATATTATAATAATATCTCATTTAGTGAAACTTGGTATTGTGTACTACACACGCTATCAAAGATGGTCTTGATTGCATGTAATGCAAGCCAAGTAAGGGTTGCGTGTAGTGAATGCTTTGTTTAGTGTTGCGTATAACATAATCAAAACTTATTTCATTTATACATTAAACAAAATCTATACTTAATGTTGCGTAAAATAATTTCCACAAAATGAACTTGAAATTGTGTGTAACATGAGCCAAAAATAGTGTTGCGTATACTGCAAGCTAATATGGTGTTGCATATAGTACAATCTAATCTTGGTATAGTGTATAATAGAAGACATCAATGAAATTAAAAATAATATATCTCCTAAAATCTCAGGGTGTTACATTCTACCCCCCTTAAAATGAATTTCGCCCTCGAAATTCGTCGGGGTTATAAATCGTTTACTACTTGAAAGTTTCATTAATAGAAACCCACATCATAAAAAGGAATGCTAAATCATCATTTTAAAAAGGAAAGTTAGAAACAAAATAGATACCCAAAGTAACTCATCACTTGGGTTCCCACATAGGAGTATACAGGTTAAAATATGGATATGGAAGAGAAATATAACCATCAAGTTATGATGGAGAGTGGTAGAGAACATGGCTATGAAAAAGCCAACAATCACAAAGCTGTAAATTTATGATGATCTAAGGTACCATCTGATTCATCAGATATGATAGTACAAGGTCAACATTTTTGGTTTCCGAGATCATTTCTCTAACATTTATGAACTTTTACATAAGGAGAAATACTTACTTGATTTTAGTGTAATATCATCATTAGTCATTCCATGAACAATTTCCACTTCATCTATATTTAAAGAAATGAAGCTGAATTTTTCATTCATGAAGTGTTAGCAGATCATGCGATAGAATGATAAGTCATCCCATCTGTTTCTATCACAAAAAGGTTATCATAAGTTATTAAATATACATAAGTCCATCTATGGTGAGATTAATCGTATATGATTCCAACGATGGACTTATACTTCATATATCATACCGCTTAATAAAAAAAACTATTTCCTACTAACCAGGGACTTCCTGTAGGCCAGTGGTAGGCGATAAAGGCCTGTTGCATTTCGGTTGTGGATTCAATTCCTATAGCCTTGTCCAACGCAACGGGTTGTCACTCATCCTATAGGTTGTCCTTTTTCTAAAACTATACTATTATAACATTCCAAAAATAATATCTAAAAACAAGTTGTATCCTTAAATAATACTATATTATATCCAACATAATCCATTCCAATCTTTAGGATTATCCAAAATACATCTGTTCAATCTCATTGTATAAAGAAATTGATTACTAGAGAGGTCATATACCAAGTATGTGAATACCATCATTTATCTCCCATATATCATAAGCTATATCTTGTTGGTCATATTACAAACATGTGAATACCTTAATCATGCATTCTCTTGAAAAATGAATACACATTGAACCTTAGTGAAAACATGAATGCTGTCAAAAGTTAACTCTTTCCATATACCAAACTCCCAAAATTTCTATATACTCAATACATGATATTAGTCATGAGCTCATTTAATTTTCTCTTTATCCCTTCATTATGTGCATATCATCTTCTTTCCAAAAAATATTTCAATCACTTTTCATGGTTACCCGTACCATATAATTATTGAAAGCCAATACATAGATATTCCAAAATTCCACGATACCATAAATGAGATTCCATGATACTATTTTGAAATCCCATTACATAAACACTTAATCATTACACAACATCATAGTTATACTCAACATCATAAGTAGTGATCACATGTGACTTCCCTTTATCCTTTTACTTAAGAGGTTTCTCACATTGATCATCATTAACCCTTGGATTAGGGAATTGATTAGCATAATGCCCCATTTCCTTGCACTTGAAGCATTGAAGTGTTGGTGGTGAATTATCTATAGTCTTTTCTTTATTCACATCATTAGAAAACCTTTTTCCATTACTTAGACACTCAGCTGCTTTATGAACTTATTTTCCACACTTAAAACATTTTCTAGTCCCTTTATGACAATCTACACCATGCTTCATTCCACACTTTGAGAATAAAGAAACATTCATATTCTTTTCACCATTATTCTGAGATTTCTCCTTGAACTCCATCTTTCATTTCTTGTCAAAACCATTATATAGATATGTTACACCAACTTCCAGTTCTACCTTGATAGCACAATGCACAATTTCTTCATAGCTACTGAAGTATCTTATAGATAATGCCCTTGGAAGGCTTGGTTTTAAGCCACTGAAGAATTGATCAACTTTACTTTCAGGTTGGATGATAAATCCAGATGCATACCTTGCAAGTACTATAAATTGTTTTTCGTATATACCAACAGCTTCATTATACTTCTACTTAAGCACAAGGAACTCCTTTTCCATCTTTTTTCATAGAATACGAGGGAAGTACTTACTAAAAAACAAGTTCTTGAACTTGTCCCATTCCATGGATTCTATTTCATCTTGGAGACTTGTATTCTTAATTAGAGTTCACTATTGATCTTCTTAACCTTCTAAACGGTAAATAGCTAGAATGAATTTTTCCTATTCTGAACAAAGAAGTATGGAAAATATCTTTTCAATGTTACTGATCCATTGTTCAGAAAAAAAGTGGATCAGAAGACCCACTGAAAGAAGGTGGACGTTGCCTCATGAAGGACTCAATAGAATATTTTTCCCCTCTCTGCTCATTTGGAAGTCCAGAATGATTCATAGCTTGTGTAAGTATAGAAATAAAAATTTTCACTCCATCTCCCCTGAAATTGGTTTGTTCAGGAGGAAAATCATTACATTTTCCATTACATTGATAAACACAGTTCTTTCGGGTTCCATCCATCGTCTAAAACCCAAAAATAATAGTGTGAGCGGCAAAAATCATGCTAGGGAAAAATCATAATAAAGAGGGAGTACCTTCAATATCTAACATCTTAGGTTTAATTATAAGATCATTACCATAATTCTAGGACTATAAACTATACTTATACTTAACCTTATGGGCATCCCTAGACATACCTTAGAAATATATCTAGGGATTTCACTAAAGTTTTCACATCCTAGTTTCCAAAGGTTAATAAACCTTTACTCTAGAACCAACTGTAGAGACCCAAAGCTTTAAGTACATGGAGATTACATTACCTTTGTGTAATACTTAATACATGACAAAAACAGACGCCCAAAGACCGTATTAGTTTAGTGTCTTTGGAAACTTGGAACGTAATCTTCTAATCATGGTGAAAGATCTTCAACGTCTCCCATAAAGATCTTCCCCTTTTGGTTTTCTTACCTAAAACCTTTCTTTATATCCTGGGGAACAGAAAACATAAAAAGGGTGAGATCAAATGCTCAGTAAGGGTAAACATAGATAACATAAAACAATCCATATTCATTTGAATGCAAAAACTTGAACATAAAATCTAAACATTAAAATCTTACATAAATCTTGGTAGTACGTAAGGAATATATCATAAAGAAACATCATTCATGATAAAATATCATGGGAATAAAAAATGTAATTGTGGAAAACCATTAAACACATGATATTATTTCCATATTATCCAAGTCATTGCTGCCAAGACCATCTTAGTGGACAAAGTCCCTTTATGAATCGAGTTCACTCCTCGTTTCAGTCCTGTATCACTAAACCAGATTAACTTACCATTATAGACATGTTTATCTCATGATATATATATAATTACACAATTAATTGGAGGGATATATAGTTCCCACCCATCTCATAATAAAATCATTCTTACTTGTGCCACAAAATAAACTTAAAACATTCATCATAACCCCAAGAATAAAATGGGTTTCATAAAGATCATCCCATCATCACATAATCCATATAAAATAAATGGATATTTCATCATAAGAAAAGTGAAACCATGTAAATCATAGATACATTATACTTGAAACATACACATATGAAATAATGTCATCTTATATAGAAAATGTTTTTGATAAAACACTTGAAATGAATTCTTGAGCAAAATATCCTCTCTTCTTCAAAATCATTTTCCTTTCACAAAATGACATGTAATTTCAAAAGAAAATTATTTTTTTGAAAATAGTCATAAAATATTGTAGAGTAACCTTTATGAAAATGAGGCGTTATGAAGCCGTAAAAATCTGTTCACGCCGTATAAGTTAAAAATAACATTCTCCTCGTACTTTTGTCAGAAAAGTCAAAAAGTTCCTCGTGTGGTAAACAAAAGTAAGATTCCTTTCATAACATGTGGTAAAATTACAAAATGGGTAAAAAGGACATTAAAAATACATGAAAATATTTTTAGAAAACATGGACATGTATGATAACAAAAACCCCAGTAAATACTTACGAATAAACAATCTCGGATAAAAACGAGATTGAAAAAGTTACCCCTTACCTTAGGTCCTGATATGCTTCGTACGTAACCGAACCTCCTGTATACTGATTTAAATAATTTCATTGACTTATTAAAGAACCATATTCATTGTTATGATATCATACATGGTTCACTTATTATTTTATATTACCCATTCTTTTGTAAATTCCTTGTTAAAGCAGTGTTTTGGGTAAAATCGTTTCATTTATTGTATGTGTTTCAACATGTTTTTCTTGATATAATTAATTATATCCTGATTTAATTAATTAAATAATGTAATACATGATTTATATGTAATATATATTCAGTATATAAATATATATGATAGATTGATAAATGGAATGAAATACACCGTTCATGGAGACGGTAGGTCGTGCGTACGCATGGACGTTGTTTTCGTTTCCTTATTGAATTAAATGGAATTAAGTAAATCAAACATATTTTTACATAAATACAATATCATTATTATGTAATATATTTCATGATTATTTATTATATATACTTTATAATCATACTTTAATGGTTAATCATGGAAAATGAATCTCATTGCGTTCGTGGAGACGGTAGTCTGTACGTACGCACCAGCGATGATATCATTCCCATGATCATGGAATTATATTGAAGTGTTTGTATAATATTTCAGTATCAATATCACTTTAAAATAATCATATATAGTTATTTATTTGAACCATTATACCCATCCAAGTAAGGTGGTGGTGGAAAATATATTACACCACGGCATGAAGACGATATTTCGTACGTACGCACACGCGATGATTTCATTTTCAGTAGGATGGATAGAAGAATAAATTGGGTTGTTTAATATTTATAATAACATATCAGTATATTATTGATACTTATGATATTAATTTATGATGAAAAAAATAAAGAAGAAGAAGTAGAAGAAGAAATAAATTGGAAATAATCGTTAAAGGATATTACCTCTTCTTTGATGAGCCTCTTCTTAACCTCCTCTTAAGGCACTAGGGTTGGTATTTTTAGGAGTCCAGAATCTCTATAATGTTTCTAGGGAAGATGAGAAGGTAAATGGTAAGGGGTTTTACGAGTTTAAAGTCTCAAAAGGGTGTGTAGAGAAAAGGGAAGGGGTGCCCTTTTTATAAGGGAGGAGAGGGGAACCTTTGGAAAATCTTAAAATATTATTTTATAATAAAGTCATATTCGGTTTATAATATCTAAAAATTAATTTATTTAAAAGATAAAGTGGGTATGGGTCTAAATCCTCTCAACCAATCAGTTTTAGACAAGTTTAGGTTACTATTTTGACCTTATCATTTAGATTTAACTCAAAGTTAAATAATTTAACTTTTACCGTGTATTCTTCTTTTCTTAAACTATATGGTTAATAAACTTACTATAACGAGCCAAAAGAACCCCAAGTGTTTAATTATTAATATATATAACCTTAACTAAGTAATTTTCCAAACCGTATATTTTTATGAATATAATAACAATTAATAATATAATATATTTTTTTAAAATTATTTTATGTCAATTTTTACACTATTTGGTAATTGATTTTTGTGAAAATCATAAAAACATGATTAGTTCAAAAACAGTTAATTGAATCAATAATAACATTTCATATTAACCTATAAAATTAGTTTAATTCATAAAAAGTTTAAAATTACATTAATTTGGGTATTTATAACATCAATTATGTTAATATTTCATTAATAAAGTAGTTACTCCATCATCATTGTGTCATAAATAAATTGAATTATTTAATGACTAAAAATTATAAATAAATTACCATTATGTAGGAAATATTTTAATCTTTATAAGGAATATTTATAATATAATTTATCTTATGTATAACCCTATATTAAAATTTTTTTAGTTATTAAACTTTGATTTTAAGTATTTTTACTCTTCTTTAAATAAAATAATAATAAGTGTCCTAATCTAATCCAAGTGGACCTAAAGTGTAATATTTTATTCCTAAAGTTGTTTTTGGTCGAATTACATTTATCTAATAGAATTAGGACATTAGTTAGGGTAACAATAACATCATTTTTACCCTTAATTGACCAATTTACTTTTAACCGTGGTAAATAAAAGTAAAAAGTTACTATTCACCACAAATTATTTTTATCTCATTGAACCACATTTTAATCCTTGAAATTAACCATTTCTCTCCAATTTTCTAAATTACACTCATAGAAGCAGTAAAATTATGTTTTATGTAGATTTTCAAATTTTCCTAGGAGGTGGGTAAAAGATGATGAAAAGTTCAATAAAATTTTTATATATAATTTTTTTTATAAAATGACTCAAATGAATTACATTGAACTTATATAGGTATTATGTATCAATTTTTACCTAAAATAAATTTAAATAAAATAAATGATTATTTAAATAAAAAGTCGGTTTTAAATAGTAACCCAGTGTTTTCACTATTCATCAAAAATTGAAAGTTTTCAGAAAAATACAAAAAATTCACCCTAAGATAATTTCGATATTAATAATCCAAAAATGAAGTCCATTTTGAAGGATAAAATTTATAAAATTTCAAAAATTGGGTATTACTATTCATAACGGCTAGTTCATAATAATATTATAATAATATATCATTTAGTGAAACTTGGTATTGCGTACGACACACGCTATCTGAGAAGGTCTTGATTGCGTGTAATGCAAGAAAAGTCAGGGCTACATGTAGTGAATTCTCCATTTGGTGTTGCGTATAACATAATCAAAACTTATTTCAATTATACATTAAAAAAAATATTTACTTATGTTGCGTAAAATAATTTCCACAAAACGAACTTGAAATTCTATGTAACACGAGCCAAGAATAGTGTTGCGTATACTGCAAGATAATACGGTGTTGAGTGTAGTACAAGCTAATATTAGTGTAGTATATAATAGAAGACATCAAGGAAATTAAAAATAATATATCTCATAAAATCTTGAGGTGTTACATATATCATGTGGATTATGATGTTTCCTATGCCCAAAAATGAAATATGATGCAAGGTTTGATTTAAAATCTCTCCATCTCCTAGCATCCAATGATAAAAATTTCTTCATGACTCCTTTAATTTTAGGTATAACATATTCCATATGTTAATGAGAAAACAAACATTACTATAAAAATTTCACGTTATGTAAAATAATAACAAACGAGCTTACCGAAACGATCTCCCACAAGTGAGATAGTGATAATTTTTCAACACTTCTCCAATCATCAATGAAAATTAAGACTTTTCTTTTATCATGAACTGATATAGAAATCTTGAATTATTTTAAATTATTACCTCTTAGAATATCATTATCATCAAATTCTATTAGTATCCTCTAGTCCTGGCGATGGGTAACTGATAATTTTGGTAAAAATGTGCTGCCACATTTACCAACCCTGGAACTCATCTTTAGCCCTATGGTGGTAGATGTCTCTTTTAAATAAGGATGTGGCTCATTAAGAGGATAATGTTCACATTCCGCCCCATAGGCATGAGTATGATCATCTATAGAATAATGTGGTGGATCAGTTCATTGGTCTTTCATTATCATATAAATCAAAGCGACAAATAATTAGTACAAAAATATATCATCATCATCATCATTTATTATATCAAAAGGAGGATCATAAAACACATATCTAGTAAACTAAATTAAATTTAAAATTTTTAAAAAATAATTTTTATAGTTGACTAAAATTATAAACACAATAATGAGATATGAAATGTCATATAAATGAATGAAAACAAATAAAAAAATGGTGTGAATAGTAAAAATTCTCCAAAATAAAAAATCATTTTTTACACAAAAAGCAATATTTTTTAAATATAATCTTATAATATATATATATATATAAAATATTATATTTAAAATAATCAATTTTCATCAAAATTAACTAATAGAGAAGTTAAGTAATTCTAAATATGGCAAACATGGTGAACAAAAAAAACTAAACTAATATAAACAAAAAAATTAACTTATTGGTCATAATACATGTTTTAATAAAGAAAATAAAATTAAAATATCTAACATTTTATGAAATTTAAATAATTAAACAAGATATAAACATATGTTACCTATAATATTAGGAATGTATAAAAGGGCTGTTTTCAAAAATTCAATTGTCATGATCATTCTGTATAGAAAAAACCATGTCTATGACATGCTCATCAATATTATCTATTAATCATTCTCTGAAATTTGGGATCTCACATAAATCAATATCTTCTTCATGTTTATTATCACTAATATACTATGTTTCCCTTGTAAAACAATAGACCATTACATATCAGATTGATTGAGAACTTATAATTTTTCTCACGTGTTTCCATTGTAAAAGGATCAGCTATAAATTCCAATATATTCATATTAACAAGTTTCATTCCAAAATCAACGTGTATAACACTATTTTTTCGGATAAACCATTTACAGTTAAACCCCAGAACTTGAAATTTAATGTAATCAGACTCCCATATTTCTTCAATGACTTCATAATATTCACTTGATATGGAAATTGTGCTATTGTCTTTAGCACTCAAAAAATGAATTGCTTCTGCAAAACCCCAATACACTATTATTCTGAGTTTCAAATATATTTTTCTAATCTTTCATATGAAATGTATTTCTATTAATGTCATAGATGGACCATGTTATCAAATTTATACTTGGACCACCCAAAAACTATCTTAATGTTTTAGATGCATTTGATTTACCAAGAATGGCCTCTTTAAATCATACAAAAAAAGTTTTATTATTCTCATTCAAAATCAACATAACTTTATTACTTGGATAAAATTGTTTCAACACATTAATATGAAATGTTATATATGGTTGAGAAGAATCTTTGTTTTTAAATATGTATAACTGTACCTTATTTATCTTTCTACCTATCAACAATTTGACCATCAAGCCATAGACCCCCTTCCCTCTATAATTAACTTGTTCATAGTAAAATGGAGGCAAACAAATGTTCTCTACTACTAACAAGTATCTTGTACATTACTCTACAACCTCTTTAGAAATATAAATCTCAATAATGGAGGGATCAGGTCGATATTGATTATCAACATACCCTTTCAATATCTTCATATAAATTTCAAAAGGATACATCCTACATAGATATAAATGTTTGTAAATATTTATTTATGACACAAAATGAACCCTTAAATGTACCATGATATAAAAAAAAGGAGAAAAATGCAATTCTAATTGATAAAGTATATAAATTGATTTGTTTTGAAAAAATTTTCAAAGCATTCATATCAATCACCTTATTACAAATTGAATTGAAAAAATAACAGTCCTTCATGATTTTGATTCTTAAATTGTTGGAAAATATTACATGGAGTGAAACCATTAGGAGTTTTTTCATTATGGCATGAAAAAAATAAGATTTCATACCAGTGAACTTCAAATCCATTAAAGACACAAAACCTTTTACATTTGAAGAATAAACCTATGGAACTTTGATATCATGAAGACACTGAAAAAATATAATTTTCTTCTTCTTGGATAATGTATGAAAATATGGGGTATGCATGTTCTACATCAATCAAAATTGGGAGATAACATAAAATGTATTACAAATGAGAGTATAACATCCCACGTTTTTATCACATAAACTTTCATTACATTTTACAAAACCGAGGATCTTTAAGGTTTAGTGTCTTGGAAACCAAGAACTTAAAACATGAAAACACAAAACATTCTTCTTAAACACTTGAAAGGATTCTCCTTATGTTCATCCTAGGTTCATTACTAAATCTCATAACCTAGGTACATACATCAAAAGAAAGGGTGAGCAGAAGGCCCAGTAAGAGAAACAAGGGGAGACATTTAACATGTGAACTTGAGATACATCAACAATGCCATGAAAAAGAACTTTAAGGAATGAGAAATAAATCATGAGGCATATCATAATAAAAATAACGTATTTCATAACTTGAAGATGTGGCTAAAACATTTAATGTTGATAATCATTTCCGTTTCACCAAGGTCCATCCCTAAGGTGTCATTAAAAATTACCAAGGTTATTCACCAAGGCATCGTTAAAAATGGTCATCTCTAGAGATTAAGTCTTTACCCAATGAATTGGAGCGCTCTCAGAGAACACCCTTATATTTTCCTTTATTATAATGTGATACACATATATTATCATAAAAAATTTCATAAAAAACCAATATAGCATAAAAGAAATGGGTTTCATTTCATAATCATAACATTTTAAAAACTGTTTTAAGACACGATATTTATGTCACTTTAAACCCAGGGAAAAGGAATGGGGGTCTCATGTATGTAAATACTAGAATTTAAAATATGAAATTTTGGTATATATTTGAATACCACTTTATAAGAAAGTTCTTTGATTATTCACTTAATAAAATAAAATAATTTGAGAAAAAGAGAGAGACATTTGAGATGGACATTCTGCAGCATAACGTCTATGTTTCGGGGTTTTAGAAAACATTGAAAAGAGAGGGTACATAGGTCACCCACTCATAAATGATCCAAAGAACAGTAGAGGGATAGAATATAATGGATATACAAACATGGTAATGAGATTTTAAAGACATACCATATGAAATAAAAAACATGGAAGGAAGAAAAAAATAATATTTCTCTTATAAAAATTCGGCAGCCTAACGACATCACTTAAACTTCAACAAAATGAATTGAAGAGATCAAATAGGGTATCTCATCATATGAAAATAAAAGATAAGTATGATATATATAGATATAATACCCCAATATAATAAAAAGGAACTTGAAATACTTGACATGAAATTAGAACTTTGAAAAATGAGAATGGTGAAAGAATCCCTTAAAAATTCGGCTGACTAACGGCACCAGATAAACTTCAAAAAAAAAAATGAATTGACTAGATAAAATAGGGTGTCTCATAATATGAACATAAAATATCAGTATGATAGGTATATATATCATACCCTAAAATAATAAAAAGGATCTTGAAAGACTTGACATGAAAGTAGAACTTTGAAAAAATGAGAAAGGTGAAAGAATCCCTTAAAAATTCAGCAGCCTAACGGCGCCACATAAACATTCTTAAAAAGAAATGATGAGAGAAAGAGTATGTATATCATCATATGAAAATTAAAAGGATAGTAGAATTAAAATAATATAACATAATCCAACATTAGAACATGGAGCATAAAAGAAATGACATAAAAGAGAGTACTTGGAAAGAAAGAGAGAAGTATGATCCCTTACCTTAAAATGTAACTCTTAAAACTCAAAGGTTGGGAACTTGAGGGCTTGAGGGCACATTGGGAGGACTTATATGGAGGTAATGAGACCATATCTTCGTTGGGGGAGAGTTGGGAGTCGAATGGATGAGAGGATGGCTTGGTATTTATAGGGAAAGTGAGTGGACAAGGCATTAATGGCCAAGGGACACCTCATTGGTGGTTTTGGAAAAACCATGGGCTTGCCCATTGTATTTGCCCATGGTATTGCCCACTTGGGACACCTAATACCTTATATCACTATTCATAAGTCGACCATATTTATTTCATACTTAATATATCATTTAATGATGTCATTAAACACCCATAACTTAAAAACGGTATTTTCATTATTCATAAAAAATTCAACTTTCTCAGAAAAATCCCCAAAAATCAAATTAACATAATATCGATGATCTGAGTTCAAAAATTAAATCCATTTTATAAGAATAATTTTCTAAATATTTTTAATTAAATATTTAATTAAAAAACACTATTCACCCGAAAAAACTAATACTTGACTGATAATTTATAAAACCGTTATTTAACTATTTTATTGAATCACATAACTTAATCAAGGTGCCTAGATTATATTAATACTTTATTTAAGTGAGATTACTAATCCATTTGATCACATTACTAATCCTAAGCATAAAATCACTATTCATATTTTACTATTTATCAAAAATTAAGTTGATCTTATTAGACTCCAAATTTCGTACTGAATATAATTGTAGAAGACCATTTTTTGAAAATCATTACACATTTTTAATTTTTTAAGGATTACATAAACATTTTTTAAAATATCCTTTCTCTACAATTCACCAAAAATATGCATACTATATTTATCCGGACATTTGAAAATTCATAAACTTCATCATAAGAAGAAATCAATTTTTTTATTTAAAACAAAGGATTACACAAGGTAGTTATGGTCTCTTTACATATCCCCTTATCACACCAGCATAGGACCTATGTGTAATGTGTGATAGGGTGAGAGAATCTAAGGGAGGCTCGGCCAAAATTGCACGAGTAGTAATTTCTATCAGTTTAAACTTCTCCCGAAGGCGATTCCGTTCTAGCTTCACGCGATGAAGTTCAGCTTGGGTTTGGTCCAGGGCAAAGCCCAGTGGTGCTACCTCCTTACCAAGTTCTGTTAGATGGGCTTCGATCGGTCCAAGACTACTGGGTGAGGCCATCAGATATTCTTTCTATATTAATTAACCAACATCACTTGTATTTAGAGACAATAATAGAAACATTTAGTTTCCAGCGGTCATATTGACCAATGGTCATATAACAGTGAAAACCCAATGGTCTCATTTTAATTATACTCATGTTATCAAATGAAACAGTTTTGTTGAGTATAAAAATAAAACAACACACAAAATTAAGAAACAGGATTTATTCAAATTTCGGGTCGTTATAATCTTACCCCCTTAAGAAATTGTTTCCTCGCAATTTTTAAAATTGGGTTTTGAAATTTCTTTGAAAGTTCCACATCAGAAAAGGAGTCAGTAAAACAATTACTTTAAAAGAAATAAAAGGAAGTACAAAGGTCACCTGAGTTAACCCACACTAGGATTCCATGTAGGAAAACATGGACATGGAGGAGAAAACAAAGGGTCAAGTTCTAAGGGAGAGTGATAGAAAACATGATTATGAGAAAGTTAACCACGAGAAAATAAAAAACTTATGATGTGTGTAAACTGTTTTTGATTACCTAGTAGGAAACATAAACCAACAACCTTTTTGTTTTACATTCCTTTTCATAATTTTCAGGAATTCATTTACTACATAGAATAAAAACATAAGGAAATATACCTACCTTCAAGTAGAGTTTCATCCTTTAATAATTTTCTACCAAAACTAATCTTTTCTCCAAACTATGAGAATTCAAAACTAATTAGTCTCATTAAAGAACAAGAATCATCTTCTAGAGAATCATGTAATCCACAAAAGAATAACTATCAATTTCTTCTATCTTCAAACATTATCCCAAAAACAGAAAGGGAAAGATAAAAAACTCTTCAAAAAGAAAGAATCCCATAGGAAGGGGAAACTAATTTTAAATATTCAAAGTTCCATGGTACTACCCAATGTTCATCATAGACCATTCCATAAATAAGTGTCCTTAAAATTCCTCAAAATAAACCAAACTAATATTGAAACCCAATTATAAGAACGATCTCATAACATAGTCTTCCAAGATAGACTTTATCATTCATCTTCAAACAACATCAACCAATCTTATCATCTTATAACAAAAGTAACTAACCTAATCACATTTTCCCTAAGATAGGTTAATCATTTCCATAGGTAACCTAAATTACTATAACTCCGCCTTAAATTTATCAATTATTAAAAATATAATTCAACCTTTACTCCTCAAATAAAATACAGTAGTAATCTATTTACCTAGATCAAATAGGGTTCCCAAAATAATGAACGTATTCCAAAATAATAATCATCTTTTAATCCTCTAATAACCCCTTTTTTAAAGAAGAACAACTTCACTACATCAAAATGTGGTACATAACAATAGATGTTTTCCTTAATGATATAAAATCATCTTAGGTAGTGACTCAATGATCTTAGAAAACATAAAATACATGCTCATAGAGCACAAACTAAAAAAAACATGACATAGACAATTATTGCGAAGAAGTTACATGTACTTCATTCATCATGATCCATCTCAGCATAGGACTTGCATTTTTCCCTTGTCCTCGAAGATTGTTGATGCTCATCATGCTTCTCATCCATTCCAAGAGATCATTTCCATGGATAATTTCTAACTTCTCCACATTTAAGACATCAAAATTTATAAGGTACATTAGATAGAACCTTATCTACATTCATTACATTATCCATTTTTTAAAGCAATTGGATAATTTATGCCCTATCTTCCCACACTTAAAACATCTCCTGATTCCTTTGTGACACTCTCCTTGGTGTCTCTTCCCACACTTTTTGAAAAAAAGAAATTGGGTCTTCTTTCCTTTATCAACTTTATCAGATGAACATCCTTGAGACTTTTTCTTCTTCTTCCTTGATGAATTTGGGCATTCAACTAGGTACCAATTATTAATTGTTATTTTTGATAGCTGGTTTGGCATAATCACAATATATTCAACTTGATCTTCCATCATCTCTGTCACATTAATAGGGAAATCATCATATTTCCTATCACATTGGTTGTTGGGACATGCTCTTCCATTTCCTGCCATTAACTAAGAAAAGAACATATAATTAGGGGGTTTAAATACTTAGGCAATAATCATGAAAAGGAAACTTAAAGCATAGAAGGAAAAACATGTATAAGAAAAGTATACCCTATCTTGTGATCCCCTAGGTCCCCATCTAGGTTATCCATGATCATATATTCTTTTGTGAATCTTTATTTTATTTTATCTTTGTTCCTTTAATAATGGTTCATACTTAGCTTATGAATTTACCAAAGCATATCCCCCGGGAGTGTGGTAACCAAGAGTGTAGCAAGGGCCGTTGTCGTGTACCAATTCTTGTTCAATTCTATCCCAAATAGGTGTTTTCGGGTTTTACCATTATGTACATCTATGCCAGAGCCACCTCTACCTGCTCGTATCCAGACAAGGATGTATTTTCTTGGAAACTCCTTACTCAATACTCACCGAAATACCAGAAAGATTTCCTATATTTAAACTTTTCTATAGGGTTATTCTTAATGTTTTTATATCCTAATTTCCCAAAATAACTAAACCATCCTTTGATACCAACTATAGCATCCCACGTTTTTATCACATAAACTTTCATTACATTTTACAAAACTGAGGATCTTTAAGGTTTAGTGTCTTGGAAACCAGGATCTTAAGACATGAAAACATAAAACATTATTCTTAAACACTTGAAAGGCTTCTACTTATGTTAATACTAGGTTCATTACTGCATCTCATAACCTGGGGACATACATCAAAGGAAAGGGTAAGAAGAAGGCCCAGTAAGAGAAACAAGGGGAGACATTTAACATGTTAACTTGAGATACATCAACAATGTCATGAAAAAGAACTTTAAGTCATGAGAAAGAAATCATGAGGAATATGAAAATAAAAATAATGTATTTCATAACTTGAAGATGTGGCCAAAAAAATTAATATTGAAAATAATTTTCGTTTCACCAAGGTCCATCCCCAAGGTGTAATTAAAAATTACCAAGGTTATTCACCAAGGCGTCGTTAAAAATGGTCATCTCTAGAGATTAAGTCTTTACCCAATGAATTGGAGCGCTATCAGAGATCACCCTTATATTTGCCTTTATAAACATGTGATCCACATATATCATCATCAAAAATTTCATAAATAACCCATATATCATAAAAGAAATGGGTTTCATTTCATAATTATAACGTTCTAAAAACTGCTTTTAAGACATGATCTTTATGTCACTTTAAACCCATGGAAAAGGAAAGAGGTCTCATGTATGTAAATCCCAGAATTTAAAATAGAAAATTTTGGTATATATTTGAATACCCCTTTATAAGAAAGTGTGTTTAGTATTCACTTAATAAAATAAAATAATTTTAGAAAAGGAGAGAGATATTTGAGATGGAAATTCTACAGCATAACAGCTATGTTTCGGGGTTTTAGAAAACATTGAAAAGAGAGGGGACATAGGTCACCCACTCATAAATGACCCAAATAATAGTAGAGAGACAGAATATAATGGATATACAAACAAGGTAATGAGATTTGAAAGACATACCATATGAAATGAAAAACATGGAAGGAATACAAAAATAAGATTTCTCTTATGAAAATTCGGAAGCCTAACAATGTCACTTAAACTTCAACAAAATGAATTGAAGAGATAAAATAGGGTCTCTAAACATATGAACATAAAATATCAGTATGATAGATATATAGATAATACCCCAACATAATAAAAATTAACTTGAAAGACTTGAAATGAAAAGAGAACTTTGAAAAATGTGAAAGGTGAAAGAATCACATAAAAATTCGACAGCCTAACGATGCCACTTAAACTTCAAAAAAAAAATGAATTGATGTGATCAAATAGGGTATCTCATAATATGAACATAAAAGATCAGTATTATAGATATAGAGATAATACCCCAACAAAATAAAAAGTAACTTGAAAGACTTGACATGAAAGTAAAACTTTGGAAAAATGAGAAAGGTGAAAGAATCCCTTAAAAATTCGGCAGCCTAACGACGCCACATAAAAATTATTAAAAAGAAATGATGAGAGAAAGAGAGTGTATCTCATCATATGAACATGAAAAGTACATTATAATGAATATAAAATAACATCATCCAACATAATAACATGGAGCATAAAAGAAATTACATAAAAGAGAGTACTTGGAAAGCAAGAGAGAAGTAGGATCCCTTACCTTAAAACATAACTCTTAAAACTCAAAGGTTGGGACCCTGAGGGATTTAGGGAACCTTGGGAGGACTCTTTGGGAGGTAATGAGACTAGAGCCTCGTTGGGGGAGATTTGGGAGTCAAATGGATGAGAGGATTTCTCGGTATTTATAGAGAAAGTGAGGGGACACGACTTTTATGGCCAAGGGACACCTCATTGGTGGTTTTAGAAAAACCATGGGCTTGCCGATGGTATTGGCCACTTGGGACACCTAATACCTTATATTACTATTCATAAGTATACAATATTGATTTAATACTTAATACATCATTTAATGATGTCATTAAACACCTGTAACTTAAAAACTGTATTTTCACTATTCATCAAAAATTCAACTTTCTCAGTAAAATCCCCAAAAATCACCTTTACATAATATCAATGCTATGAGTTCAAAAACGAAATCCATTTTATAAAAATAACTTTCTAAATATTTTTAATTAAGTTTTTAATTAAAAACACTATTCACTTGAAAAAACTAATACTTGACTAATAGTTTATGAAACCGTTATTTAACCATTTTATTGAATCACATTACTTAATCAAGGTGCCTAGATTATATTAATACTTTAATTAAGTGATATTACTAATCCATTTTGTCACATTACTAATCCTAAGAATAAAATCACTATTCATAATATACTATTCATCAAAAATTTAGTTGATCTTATTAGACTCTAAATTTCGTACTGAACATAATTGTAGAAGACCATTTTTTGAAAATCATTACACATTTTTAATTATTTAAGGATTACATAAAAAAAATTTAAAATTTTTTTTCTCTACAATTCACCAAAAATATGCATACTATATTTATCCAGACATTTGAAAATTCATAAACTTCATCATAAGAAGAAATCAAATTTCTTTTTTTAAAAAAGGACTACACAAGGCAGTGATGGTCTTCTTATATATCCCCTTATCACACCAGAATAGGACAAAAGTGTAAGGTGTGCTACGGTGAGAGGATTCGAGGGAGGCTCGACCAACATCACTCGAGTAGTAATTTATATCAGTTTGAACATCTCGCCTAGGCGATTCCATTATAGCTTCATGCGATGAAGTTCATCTTGGGTTTGGTCCAGAGCAAAGCCCAGTGGTGCTACCTCCTTCCAAAGTTCTGTTAGATGGGCTTCGATCAGTCCAAGACTACTGGGTGAGGCCATCGAATCGTTTTTCTATATTAATTAACCAAGATCACTTGTATTTAGAGACAATAATCAAAACGTTTAGTTTCTAGCGGTCATATTGACCAATGGTCATATAACAGTCAAAATCTAACAATATCATTTTAATTATACTCATGTTATCAAATGAAACAATTTTGTTGAGTATAAACATAAAATAACACACAAAATTAGGAAACAAGAATTATTCAAAATTTCGGGTCGTTACAGAGAGTATGTCCAATCTCTTATTCAACCCATCTTTAGTCTTTCCTTTAAAATCTAAAAATGTTCCAATCAATTTGTCACAAATATTATTCTACACATTCATAACATCGATTTTATGTTTAAACTCATGGTATCTCTAATATTATTACTCAAAAAATATTGACCATTTATTCAAAATATTTCTGTCATTTCCATATTTATGTGTCTTTTTGAACTTCACAACAATGTTTTTCACCCTCTCAAAATACTGACTAGTGGATAATGGATTTAAAGAAATATAAAAATCTTCTGAGCCATTGAATTCCTATTTTAATCTTTCATAAGGTTGATTTATAAACAAGAAATTTCGATGAAGCATGTATATTATTTTTCTACCATGATTAAATTGATGATGTGGAGTCTATTGATTTCAAATTGGACATGATTAATTCCCCTTAA
This sequence comes from Viscum album, assembly GCA_963277665.1. Taxonomy (NCBI): domain Eukaryota; kingdom Viridiplantae; phylum Streptophyta; class Magnoliopsida; order Santalales; family Viscaceae; genus Viscum; species Viscum album. Next base: position 310,592,690 of record OY728166.1, read on the forward strand.
TACTATATCCCAAAAAATTTCCATTTTCTAGGAAGACATTTATAGTGAACATATTCATTACATGTAGTTGAAAATATTACATTTTCTCAGAATCATACACCCTAATACCTTCTTCCCATACGAGTTTCAAATCATTAATTAATGGTGACAAGAAAACAACAATATCATTTCTAGAATATTTTGGTCTAAAGATCATTAAACTCAACCTGACATATTTTACCTTCACAAAAAATTCATGATATATGTTATAAATTACCAATAAGATAATCCATGAACTATGTGTGTTACTAAGGCTTTGATATGGATTCATTCAATCCTTGAATAATCTAAGTCTGATATTTTTAACTTTATTTCTGAATGTAGGAAACTGTTGATCAATTTTCTTCCATTATGGACAATCAGTTAAATTTTGTAATTTTCTATCACATATCCTCTCATCTGCATGCCATATTAAAATTTCTACATCAAGTGAATTTGGAAATAAACATTTCAAATAAGTAATTATAGGTAGATATCATATTTTCATTACATGGGTCTGTTTAACTATTAAATTAGCACATCATTTTTCTTTCAACTTATACTATGACATCATGTATTTAAGACACTTTGATAGAAATTAATATTCCTTCCAATATAGCACACAACCATTCAACTAGACATGTATTTTCTTGTAACATAATCCCATAAAATATAGTATTTTCTTCACTTTATAATGTGAATCAAGAAGATAATTTTATTTCGGAAGAATATATTTAAACAATTATAGAAAATCATTAAATTTTTGTCACTCCAAAAAAGTTTCTCCTTTAAGTTAATCAATATTAACATTGTTGATAAAACCTTAAAACTCATAAAAACTAGTTACAATGGTTTTTTAGCCTCCCCACATAGATGATAGATTTTCAATTATTTCTGAATTTCATTTTATTCAATATCACAAATTACTTCTTCAATTTCATCTGAGTTATCATCTTGTAATGCATCATCATCAATAGATCTGAAAATTTTTGTAGTTTCACCATGCCAAATACAAGGACTATAAATCTCAATAAAACCATGAAAAATTAAATTAAATTTATTGTCTCTTCTTTTCAACTTCTTTATATTTACAAATTCCAGTCATGGATAGAAAAGATGTCATTATTTAGAATAATTCATTTAACACATTCAAAAAAAGAACTAACACCTTCTTAATATTCATCACTTATTCAAAGTTCCGTAATCCAACTTAGACTCATTATTATCTATAACAAATATCAAAAATTAATATGTTTTCAAATGGAATGTAGTGGTGATAAAAGTGAGAATAAATTATTCAATTCATACGAGGTTTAAATATAAATCAATGATTCCTTAAGTTGAAGGAAACAAAAAATTGAAATTTAAATAAATATATATGCATATTTTAAAAGTATAATTAATAATTATAAAAAACAATTGAATATTAGTTTAAATATAATTGATAAATAAAAATTTATAACCCTTTACATTTCTAATCCCAAACACCACAACAAACTATTTATATTTTAAAAAAACTTCATTGACATCAAATTACTTTTAAAACAATATATCACAAAAGTTTTTCAAAAATAATTTATTTACAAAAAAATCATTTCACATTATAATTATTTAAAAACATCCTCAAAGTTTTAATTTATAAAAGTGGAACTATTTAAAACTATACAGCACATTTAAAATAAAAAACACTTTTAAATCAAATGTTTAAAGTATTATTTCTTTAAATTGAATAAAAAACTTGTTTCCTATACTAGAACATTTTCAACATCAAATCATTCATATCATCATGGGTAGAAAACAATGATTACGCATCATTTTGAATAATTTTCAAAATCAAGACATGACTTTCTCCACATAAAAAACTATAATATTATATATTATAAAATTCTAAACAGACGACATGTAGGATGCTATGTAATATGAAAATGAATAGATAGAGGGTAACATGATAAAGAATTCAAACTATATAAATAGTATACAATAAAATACTAAATAAGATGCAAATTACTAATCATAATATAGAAAAATATTAGAGTGACTATAAATAATTATATAACATATAATAATGTTTTTAGGATAATTATTATTACTTTATGAGTTGTTATTTAATAAATCACGGGAATTCATATGTAATAGTAATTATACAAAAGGAATGTAGATTAAATAATGTTCCACTAAATATATGTTGTATTAATAGTCACTAACATTTTCTTCTAAGTGGTTATATGTTTTCAATTAGTCGATAAGTAATTTGATTAATGAGACACAACTATCATTATCAAATACACCATCAAGCCATACATTTTTATTATACTATGCTGAGGAAAATCATCCAGTCTATATTTAACATATAAATGCAAATAAATACATGATTACATCTGAAACCATGTTAGGCCTATTTATACAAGGATACCAGTAAAAGGGATCTGTAATATTTCTTAACAATACACATTCAAGGTGAAAATTAATATAATTATCTAAGGGATTGAAAATAATTTACGTTACACTAAACCAAAAACAAGGTTTTTTATATTCAAATGTTATTTAATACTATACCATAGTTTAATAAAAAATAATTTAGAAAGATTATATTAATTAAATTAAAGTATCAATGAAAGACCAACAAATATTTATTTTAAATTTTATTTTCTTCATTATTACTATTTTACAAAAAATAAGTTGTACGCTTGTTAAACGAAATAACCCAAAAATTCACCATAATGGTTCATACCACCTACTATTAACATAATATATCATTAAAAATACAAATTATCATCGAAGAACCTATAAAATACATATTTTATTATGGAAAATATAACTCAATAAATCATTTATCATAAGCCAATAATAATAAAATATAAGAAACCCTAGGAGGATAACTAAGAAATGATTCTATCACAATTACCATCAAATGTACTAATTTAATCAACTAGGTAATATTCCAATTCCATAATAATATTTAGAATCAACCTATCGAATCATAGCATAGTTACTTTTCCTCAAAATGATGGTAATGGGAGATTTGAATAAATGGAATCAAAAAAACAAGTGTTACGGTGTCCGAAAGTGAGGATAGATGTATGTGGATTACTTGAGAGTTGAGATATGAGCCAATAAAATTCTTATAAATGAGGTGGATGAATCCATATGATGTATGCTTATGGAAGATCGATATTGGAGGGCACATGATTGAAGAAACTAGGTTTGGTCTTCTGTGTGATAGAATTAAGTTAGCTTTCACGATATCAAATAACACTAAAATGATTCAAAACCACAATTAATAAAATTTTAAAATTTATATCACATTAGTTATATTATAACCTATATGATAATTATATTTTTGTTGTTTTATCATGTTGGATATACTGTAACCAACATGGAAAATGTGAATTATCACATCGGTTAAAATATAACTGATGTGAAAAACCTCTTTATCACATTGGGAACTATATAAAAGACTTGATAAAGTAAGACACTACTTATTCACATCGATTATATTATAATTTAAGTGATAAATAAGTATATATGGATTTTTCACATCAGTTATGGATAACTAAAATAAAAAAGATGATTACCTAAATAAATTTTGTTCTAGTGTTTGCGGATTGGGGAGAGTAGAAATTGAAATGATCTTTGTTCACCCCATCCTCTAATATGAACAATGTCGGGGGAATCTGAGATTAGCTAACACATTTCCATTAATATTCTGGGACATGAATGTTAAAGGGCTGCTTAATATTTCCCCAAATTTGGATGTCGCAAAGTTAGGAGAGCTGATAAGTCAATTTTTCATTGTATCCATTCTATTACCATGATGTGACTTTGATGGTTGTCTTAGGGAAATACCATTACTCTTAAGTTATGAAGAATATTCCATATGTTTCAGTGGACTTCATGTATACAATATTCTTACAATGATTCTGAAATGATAAACTAAGAAGTGGATAATGGATAGAAATTCAATGGTATGTCGTATTTTGATAATTTTATCCTAATATTTAACACATCTTCCTTTTATTTCTCTATAGGTTCATCAACCAGGTCTAAAAAAAGTAGACGCATCCCTACTACTTTATCATAAAAAAAAGATTGGTAGGGACTTGTTTTTATACATTGCATGGCAGGCAACCCAAGGGTAGTTTTGATAATGACTATCACCTTAGGATATATTTCAGTTGATAAATGATTTCACTTATAAATGATAAGGCATTAGACATGAATAGACTCATTTTCCCAAGTTCCTTATTGTAGTAGGGCTATCTCATTATTAAATCACTATAGGGAGGACCCTTTTGACAAAGGGAAGCACTACTGCTGAGAGAAATTTTTCAGTGAATTCCATTATAGGGTGTGATACCTTTATGGATAAACATCTAACTAAAACAATAATTATTTTAGTATATACCTTGGGTATGAACTTCATGGTGGAAGATAACAATTTGAATAACCTTTTTTATTTTATCTTTTGGATACATGGAGGGATGTTGTGGCTCTCATTAATAGATGGTGTCTTGAGATTGATAAAATTATGAACATGGAGAAATAATTCATAGTGAAGTGTCTAGGGAGTAGCTTAAAAATTACTACTATGGTTCCTATAATTTTGTAATGGGAGAGTAGGATCCTGATTTTCCACAGATAAACAATGAGGGCTTCAAGAACTCAATCATTAAGTAGTGAAGGATCATAAATCAACTCTCTATTTTACAATAATCTCTAGTGATGATTCTTTTTAGATTTATTCTTACAAGTGAGTATGTCCATTTGTTGAGAAAATTGGTTTTTAGGTATATAAGATTGTTTGACTAGCTCCCATTTCCCTGCAAGAATATTTCAACAAGTTTATGAAATTTTGGGAGGGGTTTGTGTCAACCTCATAGTGGCTATTAGAATAGTCCAATTACCTCTAGTTGGAATGAGGGTATGGAACATATCTGGTTGTCCATATATAATGGGGGATTTTCACCATGATCCTCCAAAATGGGTGCAGTGAAGTGCATCTACTCTAGGATGACCTGTTGATGAGTCACCTTATTTATAGATTTAGATTTGTATCCCCACCCCTATACCACTTTTTCATCCTTATGATATCCTAAAATATCCGTAGAATGTGGGAAGGAATTTGAGCTCTCTCTTTAACCATTTTTAAGAAGATATTTGTGACTTCATTGGTTAGAATGGGTATATGTGTCCATTCTATGGCTAGAGCAGGGGTGTGTGCATACTCATATCCTTCATTTCCTACCTGTGGATATTTACAGTACTCATGTGTGGGGGAAGAGATTGGGGTCATCCCTCTATTTTTCTTTGGTAATTTCTGGCTGACTTCTTCAGATTATTCTATACAAGACCACTTGAAAATGTAATAAATGTGGACATGTGTGTGTTCATGATCATGGTTTTCCACTAAACATGACATGAGTGATTGATTGATGTGGTAAAGTTATTGTTACTTCTCATGGAATAACATTTAATTTGAATGATGGACATCCTTGGACACTACCATATGAGGCTACTTGCAGTCGTGGTAAGTGTGGGTAGGTGTCTGTTCTTGCTCACTATTTTCCACCATATTTTATTAGCGGGATTCTATAGATGCTACGTAATTAGTCTGTTAGCTAGCTTGTTTAGCACGAGCATGTGTTTGTTCTTCCACATAGTTTTTTACCAGTTTTGATTGATGGTCTTCTCTAGAGTGTAAAAATGTATAGTCCCACAACCTATTGACTAGTCACTTCCATCGGTGGACTATCTTGCATGGCTAGGTCTAGATAACCTAGGTCAGAATCCCAAGGATAACACCCCCATCATGTTAAGGGTTCTCTGCTACATGACATTGGATACAGTGATTATTGAAAGGATCCATTTGAAAGGACCCCTGTATCTTCATGGAGAGGCTATCTGTAGCCTCTTGATCTACCTCCCAATGATAAGGGAGGAGTTTATTGTTGCATTCAAGGGATAATATTAAAAAATGGTTGGATATGGAGACTAGTTCCAACTATTTCTGGATAGCCATCCATCATTGGGTGGATGAATGGCAGAAATTTGGGAACTACAGGGCCTGTTGAGCAGCCTCCAGGGTCAGGATTTTACCATTTTTGTGGTAATCACAGAACAAATAATTTGAGACCTAGTGTTGACAATATTGGGTTAGCGACTATGTCCTATAATTGGATGAGGACCCAATAGGAATGGTAGCCAAGGAACACATCATTGTGATTTATCAACCCTATCAATATTGAATATCAATAAACAAACACTTGAACAATTGAATATATTTTTTGGAACACATTAATTTTTATAGTGAAAGGGTACTGACAAGGGGTGACACCATCATTTTGGTTAACGATTCACATTTGGTTCACCATTATTATTTCTAATGAAAATCATGCGCTTGATGATTGATTACTGAGGGTTGAATTTTGTATAATCATTCACACTGGTCCACCATTTTGGTCTCATCCTCGAATTCCACATGGAAATGGAATGAAATTTGGTGGTGTTGGTGGAATAATCTTCACATTGGACACATAAACCCATGTCCCTTTCTAGAAATTTTCAATGGCGATTATTCATGGAACTTAAAACACAAAATGAATCTCATATCCATGAAAACTTATGGGTCTGAATTCTAGAGGTAGGTTCTCATTGGGTAACATGGACAAAAATACTTAAGAACTCACTTTGGTCAATAGGATGAGAGGTCTGGATCATCACACCCTTTGGGGGGGGGGATTTTTTCCTACAATGAGACTTTATTAAAGATTTAAGATATATTCATGAATCCTTTATTAATTCAAAAGTATGGCTTGGGTAAACCTTGAATTAATAATTAATTATTAGAATGCATGGAACCTATAATTATCTGTATGTATCCAAGGTTCTTAATTGGTAGAGATATATATATGTATATGAGGTTCTCACACTAGATGAAAATAGTGATTTAGCTGTAGTTTTGAAAACCTCAGCTTAATTTTTTTCGGTATAAAATTTAGCGGTAGCTTTTAGTAGACTCTTTAAAAATTCCGCTAAATGTTCTTAGAATAATGTTTATAATGTTTTTAATTTTTTTTTTCAAAAAAAATCCATTTATTTTTAGCGCTTGTTATTTCAAAACCGCTTCAAAATAAAAAGAAAAAAAATAAAAATAATTAATAATTAATTATTAATATTTTTTTACTATCATATACAATTTATTATTTATAATTTTAATTAATTATAACATGTAAATTCAAAATATATTTATAATTAATTCTTAATAATAAATTTAAAGTGAAAAAATATTCAATAAGTTGAAAATCACAGTTTGGCATCAAATGACCATAAATTTTGATTTGAGATTTAGTTTTAGCTCCATAATCAGTCAAATCGAAGATTTTTAAATGAGATAAAACCAAATGAGATTTAAATCATGTGATAATAAAAAGAATAAAATATATTATAGTTTCAAAAAATTATAAAATCTAACTCTAGATTCAAAAGACCATAACTTTTGACCAGGGTGTCCATTTGGGCTCTACCACGTATCAAATCAAATCCTACGACGAGCTATACACCATTGATGGTATCAGATTGAGGTCAAAGATCTTCGTCTAGTTCTTCATCCCCAAAATGTCTATATGTCCAACAAAATAGAGTTTTTGTCACCAAACATGGTTTATAAAAATTTAAACAGCTATAACTTCTTATCATGGTGTTCGTTTGGCTAGTACCAGATATAATATCGAAGATCATTTCATTATCTTTGATTTGACTTGTTGTGGAGCTAAAAAGGACTCTCATATCTTATGTTATGGTCATTTCATTATTTTTAGGGGTTTTAGGGTTTTCAGAGTTTCTTAACAGTTTTTCTGTGTTTTAAGGGTACCCCAATTTTTGTAACATTCTTTGGATTTTCACCCTTTTTTAAGGGGGTATTATTACCATTTTTTGATGGGGAATCAATTTATTCCCAAGGATTACATTAATATTGATATTATGGTTTTTTAACTTTATCAATTTTCACAATGTAGTTTTATTTATAACTAAATAAGTGAATTTTTTTTTATATTTACTTATAAAATCACTTGTATAAAAATATTATTTCATAGAAATGTATTTTTAAGTGTATAAACCAATTGGAATTAAAATATTTTTTATTTAGTTCATTAAAAAATAATTATTATTTATTTTATATATATTTTTAAATATTTATACATATTTATGTTTACATTTTCTATACATATTTATGTTTATATTTACTCGTGATTATCTATATATTTATATTAATTTACAATTATAAATCTGAGTGTGTTTATATATATTTATATCCACATATTATTTTATTATTTATTATATATAATTTATCATAAAATATTTATTCAATTATTATTTATTATTTATTATTTAGTATTTAGTATTTAGTATTTAATATTTAATATTTATTTATTTATTATTTATTTATCAATATTTATTTATTATTTATTATTTATTATTGTTTACTTGTTATTATATATTATATATTATATGTTATATGTTATATATTATATATTTATTATTTTATTATTTTAGTATTTTATTATTTTATTATTTTAGTAGATTATTATTTTATTATTTTATTTTCATAATTGTATAATTTTTTTTTTAATTTTTTTATTTATCTATTATTTATTTATTTATTTATTTTTATTTTTATTTTTATTTATTATTATTCTCTCTTCATTCTATATTCTATATTATTATTATTATTTTTTATTATTTATTTGGTAGTTAGTTTGTTATTTATTATTTTATTATATTATTATTTATTGTTTATTGTTTTATTATTTGATTAATTTATTAATTTAATAATTTATTATTTTATTTAAGTAATTTTCTTATTTATTTTTGTAATTTTATTATTTTATCATTTTATTTTTGTAATTTTATTATTTATTTATTTTTTTTATCACTTACTTATTTTATTTTCATATTTTTTTTATTTTCTTAATTTTAGACATGAATCTACTGGGAATGTAGTCCAAAGTGAATTAGGGTTGATTTTGGAGAGTTAGGTTTGGACCTCAGGGAGGCTTCTTATGCATTCCATTTGGAAAGGAATCGAATCCCATAGAGAAAGAGGATGAGATATGGTGCTAGTCTCCTCCCGTTGTTGTATCACTATAAAAAATAGCATATTAGTGGCGGGTTTTTAGAAGGGGTTATGAATAACCCCCCTCTAAATTCATTTTAGAGGGGTTAGGTACAACCCATTATAATCACCAAATTTATAGGGGGTTCACAACCCCTCAAAATTTTTTATCATTTTTTCTTAGTAATATTTGGTTGGATTTTAGAGGTAGTTATGTCGAGACCACCGTATATTTAATAAAACATGGCTCTATATATTCGGTTCGAATTAAGAGGCACTATATATATATTATTATTTGTTTGGATATATATTAGAGGCTATATATATAACACATAAATTTTTTTTCAAAGGAAATAGTGGGGGTTCACAACCCCCTCTAATCTCATAAATTAGAGGGGGTTTATGAACTGTCGTTAATCCCTTAGATTAGAGGGGGGATTGAAACCATTCTAATTTAATATATTATAAGGGGTTGTGAACCCCCTGTAATTTGTAACATTAGATGGGGTTTTCATCCCCCCACTAATTCTATAAATTAAAGGGAGTTTATGAAATGCTAATAATCCCTCTGATTAGAGGCATTTTTTAAACCCTCTTAATTTTTATTTATTTTTTAAAATAAATCTCATATAAATTAAAAATTTATAATATATATGTGGGTGCGCATGTGTGTGTGTACACACATACACACACATATATTACATAAAAAGTTTATACAAATGTATTTAAATGCATTGTAAACGCACACACACATATATATAATGAAACTATATAAATACTTTAAATAAATAATTATACATATATAAAATGTATACATATATAAATATTTGAATACATAATATAAATGTAATTATAAATATATTTAGTCAAATATATAAAATTTATATATGGTTTTATAAATACCATAAATTTATATTAGGATTTATATTATACATACACTACAATAAAATACCCAATTTGAAGGGGTTATTACCCCTTCTAAATAGGTTAGCGACAATTATGAGGAACCACCGCTAATGTTCCTGCATACTCTTGTTAAAGGCGGATTTGACAAACCACTAGTAAAGTGGTGTAAATTTAAGTGGTGGTTCATTTGGAGGTGGTTAAAACCCCCTCTAATATCACCGTATAATCTCACTTTAGAGGGGGTTATAACCCCCTCTAAATTGCTGATCAATCTAGCGGCGATTTCAAACTGTTACTGGATGAGTTCATAAGCCATTTTAGAGGCAGTTCCAACAACCGCCTCTATTTAATGCTCTCATTTAGAGGGTGTTAAAATCCCCTCTAAATGAATCATATTAGAGGCTATTTATGGAACCTCCCCTAAATAATATTAGACATTTTTAAATCGGGTGCACCCCAACCCCTCCCTTAAGTTCACACCCCCTCCAGTTCACAAAAGCCTTCCCTCTCCCATTCACGCCCATCCCTCTAACCCCTACTGTTATAGCCTGAATGTCCACCGAACGACCCACCACTGTTTGGTTCTCCACCTCTCCCCCACGTGACCCCTTATCACGCACGGTTCGGTTCTCCACCAGTCCCCTAGCACGCCTCCATCATCTCCAATTCACCAGCGAACCCCTCCCTAGTGCAAGTTTAAGATTTTTTGTATCTAGTTGGTTTTAAAGCCTCGACCAACAAGATACAACTGAAACGACTTTACCACTATAGCTGACAGATTTTGCTATTATATATCCATATCATTGTATTTATATATATTAAGAAATTAATGAAAAAATATAACATCAATATAATTTAAATTTATATATAATTATTTAAATTTATATATCAATTTTTAAATAATAAATTTATGTATTTATAAATTTATGTATTTATACATATACATTTGAGTATATATTTTATAATTCTATTCATGTTATGTATATACATATATATTTATAAATATATGTATGAAAATTATTTATAAACATAAATACATATTTATATATTATGTACCTGTTAATTTATATAATATATAAGTATTTATTTAATATATTTATATTATGACTTTAAAAATATATTTTTATAATTTATTTCAACAAATATATTTATTATAATGTAAATTTATATATATTTATTTTTATTAATCGTATTATATTGTATATAAATAATATTACATGAAATACAATTTAATCAAATATTATATATGAAATAAAATTTATACACACTCATATAATGTTATATGAAATACAATTTATATAAATATATAATTAATATTATATTAAACACAATTTATACAAATATTTATATAATATATTTCAACACATATATTTATTATTATGCACATTAATATATATGTATTTCCATAAATATAGTTCTATAAAATTATGTAGATTTATATATATATATATATATAAATTCTATCTTAGATAATATAAATTAGATACAATTTGAAATCATAAAAATATTATTTAAAAATATTTTTATTATTATTGTAACATAAATTATAAAAACTTCGAGCTTGAGTTATTATATGATTTAATTTTTAAATAAATTATATTTATGTATATATTTATATAATATGTTTATGCTGTTATTTTATTATTATTAATATTATATGAAATTATATTTATAGAAATTAATATATATAAATGTACAAAATATTATACAATTATATTTATGTATACATATAAATACAATTAAATAAAAGCATATAATTGGATATATATAATATAATTAAATGATATATATATATTAAATAAATTTAAAATTAATATTTTATACTGAAATATATAAAAAATAATTACATAATATATATAAATTTATATATAACAAAACATTTGTAATATATTATATATCATATAAATATATAATATATATTTATATTTATATTTAATTTTGTCTATATTATCTTTATTTGTTTACATAATATAATATAATTATATTTATACACACATATACAATAAAAATGTATTTAATATAATATATGTATAATATAAATCATAATATAAATGTATAGTATTTAAAAAATCATATATAATTTTTTTGTATTTGAATAAAAATATTTATAATTACATTTATATTATTTATGCCAATATTGATATATGTATACATATTTATATATGAATTATTATTTATTTAAAGTATTTATATAATGTCTTTATATATATATATATGTTTATAATGAATTTAAATACATTTATATAAAGTTGTAATGTGAAATATATATATATATATATATTTGTGTGTGTGTACACACACACACATTCACACCCACATATATGTTATAAAAAAAGAATTTATATGAGATTTATTTTAAAAATAAATAAAAATTAAGAGGGGGTTTAAAAATCCTTCTAATCAAAGGGATTAATAGCGGTTCATGAACTCCCTCTAATTTCTTGAATTAGTGGGGGGGGGGGGGGCTAAAAAAACTCCCCTAATGTCAGAAATTAGAAGGTATTCACAACCCCCTCTAATATATTAAATTAGAGGGGTTCATAACCCACTCTAATTTATTAAATTAGAATGGGTTCAAAACCCCCTATAATCTAAGGGATTAATGACAGTTCATGAATACCCATTAATTTGAGAGATTGGAGGGGGTGGTGAACCCCCACTATTTCCATTAAAAAAATTCCTTTTATATATATAGCCTCTAATATATATCCAAAAAATAATATATATATATAACACCTCTAAAATCTAACGGAACATATAAAGACATAAATTATTAAATCTATAGTGGTTTTGACACAACTATCTCTAAAATCCAACCAAATATTACAAAGAAAAAAAGCGAATTTTTAGGGGGTTTCAAACCCCATATAAATTAGATGGTTTGAAGGGGTTGTGCAGAACCCCCTCTAAAATGAATTTAGAGGGTGTTGTGTAAAACCTCTTCTAAAAAACCGCTGTTAATCTGCTGTTTTTTTGTAGTGATATATTATATTAAAAATATTTTTATTGTATATTTGTGTATAAATATATTTATATTATATAATGTATAAAAATAAATATAACATAGACAAAATTAAATATATATAAAAATATATATTATATATTATATTATATATATTATATTATAAATATTTTATATTATATAAATATATATAAATATATTATATAATTATTATATATATATTTTAGCATACCTTATTAATTATAAATTGATTTAATATATATATATATATATCATTTAATTATATTATATATTTTTCATTATATAATTGTATTTAATTGTATTTATATGTATACATAAATATAATAGTATACTTTTATGTACATATATATATATATATATATTAATTTGTATAAATTGTATTTCATATAACATTAATTATATATAAAATAAAAGCATAAACATATTATATAAATATATACATAAATATAATTAATTTGAAAAATAATTCATAAAAAAACTCAATCTTTTAGTTTTTATAATTTATATTACAATAATAATAAATATATTTTTAAATAATATGTTTATGATTTTATATTATATATTATTAATATTATATGATATATAATTTATAAAAATAAATATACATAAATGTACATAATATTATATAACTATATTTATTGAAATACTTATATATTAATGTATATAATATTACACAATTATATTTACTGAAATACATATATATTAATATGAATAATAATAAATATATGTATTTAAATACATTATGTAAATATTTTTATAAACATTATTTAATATAATATTAACTATATATTTGTATAAATTTTATTTCAAATGACATTATATAAATATTTTAAAAAAATTTATTTTATATATAATATTTTTCTAAATTGAATTTCACAGAATATTAATTATATATAATATAATACGATTTATAAAAATAAATATATATTAATTTAAATTATAGTAAATATATTTAGTGAAATACATTATATAAATATATATTTTAAATACATAATAAAAATATATTAAATAAATGCTTATATATATAATATAAATTAACATGTAAATAATATACAAATATGTATTTAAGTATAAAAATAATTTAAAAACATATATTTATAAATATATAAAAATATTTTTATATACATAACATGAATAGAATTATAAAATATATAATCAAATATATATTTATAAATACATAAATTAATATATACATAAATTCATAATTTAAAAGTGGATATATTAATTTAAATAATTATATATGTATTTAAATTATATTTAAATAATATTTATTTTCATTAATTTCATAATATATATAAATAAAATTATATTTATATATAATAAGAGAAGATGTCACCCATAGTGGTAAAGACGTTGCATGGGTATCCCATAGGTTGGGGCATCAAAAACCGCCAGATACAAAAAATTTAAACCTTGCACCGGGGAGGGGTTTGCTGGTGAATTGAAGAAGATGGGGGCACGCACGGGGATAAGTAGAAAACCAGATTACGTGTAGGTGGGGGTCACATGAGGGGACCATTAGAGAAGCATATGGGGGTGGGTCTCAAGGTGGAGAACCGAGATGGAATGACAGGGACCAGAGGGATGGGTTGAATAAGAGATGGTGAGATTTGTGTGAACTAGAGGGGGAGGGGTGTGAACATGAGGGAGGGTGGGGGTTTACCTGATTTAAAAATGTCGAAAATTATTTATAGGTGGTTCCTTCAACTGCCTCTAATATGGCTCAGTAACTTATCTAGCAGTGGATTGAAACCACTGCTAGAATGATCAAAAATTTAGAAGGGGTAACAACTCCCTCTAAAATGAGATTATGTGGTGAAATTAGAGGGGGTTTTAACCCCCTCTCATTGAACCACCCAAAAAAATTACACCACTTTACATGTAGTTCATCGAAATTTACTCTAATAAGAGTAGGTAGTCACATTAGTAGTGGTTCCTCATAACCTCCACTAACCTATTTAGAATTGGTTATAACCCCTTCTAATCTGAAAAATAACATCTTATAATTGGTTTTTTTCTAGTGCTAGGTTATTTCATTTAGTTCCTAAAAGAATATGATCAAAGGTGCATGTTGTGAATCTTTCCTTGATAGCGGTATGCAGTTTGAGATCTTTTGAGGAATTATGAGGTAGTTTTGAGTGAGTTATAGGGTATATTTCATCTTATTGAGCCTTAAGTTACCATGGGTGGATGAACCTTGTTTTTTGTGTGACTGTTCGTGATTCTTGGGTTAATGTTTTCTCTTATTCATATTGTGGTTTTGAGGTGTCATCATTTTGATGTAGTGGAATGGATGAGATTCAATAATAATTTCTTACATTGGTGAATTTATTATCCAGGATTCTGTTTTCGGTGATGAATTTTCCATGTGCTGTCTGATTTGGATTCTTGGTGTGTGATGGATAGACTTCGTTGGAGGATCATGTGATAGTGATGGAGATCATGATCAGTGATTTTTGTGTTGGTTTTGGTTTGTTTGTGGCACTACAGTCAGTGGTTCATGGACAAAACAACCATTTCGTTTACAAGGGATTACTCTAGATGAGGTTAGAGGAAGAAGTTTTAATCATATCTTTGCTACATAGAATTGGAAATTTGATAGGGCATGGAAATATCCATCATTACTAGGCCTGTACACTCCTTCACGGGATAACTATCCAAGGAGTGTTGAGATGGTGGTATCTTATCTAACTTTGTTGATGCTGGGGAGGGGTTTCTCTTTGCAGACTTGAATTTGGTTGTTTTCTGCCTTGGGCCTTTGGTCCGTGGGGCATGATCATTGTTTTATGTCTTTGATGTCATCCTAGGTTCCCCCTCAGCCCTTAAAAGGGGTATTGGATAATAAAAAAAATAATTTTCCATCATATGATGCTAGTGGGAGGGGGAACTGTACACTTTCCCATCAGGAACAATGATCATCAAAGATTTTATACCCTATAAGTTTAAGATTATAGAGAGGAATATAATAGAACTTTTATGGGTTGTATGAGATCAATTTCAGAGGATATATATCATCTTCCCATTTTCATTTCATTCATTCATTCCAATTTTAATTCAAACTACATTCTTGAAATTAAAATGTTTCAAAGCTAAAATCATGATTGAGAAAAAAAATGGTTAGTTTCATATTTTTATGTGGAGAAACACCCTCTAAACTGAGATTATGTGGTGAAATTAGAGGGGGGTTTTATCCACCTCTCAATGAACTACCAAAAAAATTTACACCACTTTACCTGTAGTTCATTGAAATTTCCTCTAATAAGAGTAGGTAGGCACATTAGCAGTGGTTCCTCATAACCTCCACTAACCTATTTAGAATGGGTTATAACCCCTTCTAATCTGAAAAATAACCCCTTATAATTGGTTAATTTTTTAGTGCTAGGTTATTTCATTTAGTTCCCAAAAAAATATGATCAAATGTGCATGTTGTGAATCTTTCCTTGATCACAGTTGCAGTATGAGGTCTTTTTAAAAATTATGAGGTAGTTTTGAGTGAGTTCTAGGATATATTTCATCTTAATGCGCCTTAAGTAACCATGGGTGGATGAACCCTATTTTGTGTTTGACTGTTCGTGATTCTTGGGTTCATGTTTTTTCTTATTCGGATTGTGGTTTGGAGGATTTATCAGTTTTATGTAGTGGAATAGATGAGATTCAATAATAATGTCTTACATCGGTGAATTTATTATGCAAGATTTTGTTTCTGGTGATGAATTTTCCATGTGCTGTCTGATTTGGCTTCTTGGTGTGTGATGGATAGACTTCGTTGGATGATCATGTGATGGTGATGGAGATCCTAATCTGTGATTTTTGTGTTGGGAATGAATATTTGAATTTTTGGTTTGTTTGTGGCACTACGGTCAGTGGTTCATGGACAAAAAAACCATTTCTTTTACAAGGGATTACTCTAGATGAGGTTAGAGGAAGAAGTTTTAACCAGATCATTACTACATAGAATTGTAAATTTGATAGGGTATGGAAATCTCCATCAATACTAGGACCATACACTCCTTCAGGGGATAACTATCCATGGAGTGTTGAGATGGTGATATATTATCTAACTTTTTTGATGTTGGGGAGGGGTTTCTCTTTGCAGACTTGAATTTGGTTGTTTTTGGCCTTGGGCCTTTGGTCTGTGGGGCATGATCATTGTTTTATGTCTTTGATGTTATCTTGGGTTTTCCCTCAGCCCTTAAAATGGGTATTGGATAATAAAAATAATAATTTTCAGTCATATGATGCTATTGGGAGGGGGTAACTGTACACTTTCCCATCAGGAACAATGATCATCAATGATTTTCTACCCTATAAATTTAATATTATAGAGAGGAATATAATAAAACTTTTATGGGTTGTATGTGATCAATTTTAGAGGGTATATATCATCTTCCCATTTTCATTTCATTCATTCATTCCAATTGTAATCCAAACTAAATTCTTGAAATGAAAATGCTTCAAAGTTAAAATCATGATTGAGAAACAAAATGGTTAGTCTTATATTTTTTCATTTTCATGTAATTTTTGTTAAATATTTTACTTGTCCCCTATATTACTTTTTAAAAAAATATCATAATCATTAAATGAGGTTGACTCTTAATGAATTTATTTAATTTTATTCATGGTTGGATGAATCATGGGAGTAGAGATCTGTTAGAGTCATCCTTTTACGGGCTGATCTCATGGAGATGGAAATTAACCAAATAAATTTTTTGGATTTACGTAAATTAAATTTTCTATAAAATATGAAATCATTTTAAACCAAATAGATTAAAGTACCCTATCTTTTGTTACTTTTGTTCTCAATTTTCATTCATGAACTTGAATGTTTTCTCATCCTGTTCATTATATAACCATTTATATATTCATTTATTGGTTTCTATAAATATTTAAAAAACCATTTCCCATCACTGTTTTTTATTTTGGGTTTTCTCAATATTTTGGTCAATAAAAAAACTTTCCCTTCATAGTGGGTATGATACCTTAATCACTATTACAAAAAACAATATAGGAGTTGTAAATATAAAAATTTTGTATATTTTAATGATATTATATTTTGTTTCTTACACCATTTATTCAGAAGGATTTCATGATACCATGTTTTAAAACATCAAAAAATATTAATTTATTTATAAAAGGTAATTATTATTATTTAAAGTTTTTAATAAAATTTTTTTTGACAATATTTTTTTTCTTCTTTTAGTAGATATATATTTATCTATTTTTTATGAATAATTACTTGTTTATTTTATTTCATGTGTACCAGATCACCATTTGGTAGTCTGAAACCTTTAATTCTATAAATTTATTGACATCTTGGTGTTCTGAAATGGAAAAACAATGAATGAAGGAAAATTTGAGAGATTTTATAAGATATTCAGAGAATATTTTTCCACCATAAATTATAGAACATGATGTTGAGATACACATTCTCAGATATTTTCAATCACAAACTATCTCCATAAACCCTTCATATATTAGGTTCTCTCCACTTTCTTGAATACATGAGATTAGTCTATAACTTCTATATAACCAAATTTTTGGGGTATGGCCAATGGATGTTCATTATATTCTAGTTTTTAATTTTATAGTGTGGTATAATAACATCCACCAAGTGGTCACATTTAATAGGAATTGAAGGTGAGGATATTTCTATTTTTTAAGAGCAATGGTTGATCATTTTATTGATAATTACATGAATAATAGTTTAATACATGGGATTAAGTGGTTAAAACATTAATTAATATATTATATCCAATGAGAAGAATAAAATATATTATGCATAAAATAATAATGTTTATTCATGAAGATTATTAATTATTCTAAGAGACTTGGGGCATGTTTAGGGGTCTCCTTAGATAATGAACTAACCACCAATTTACTGTAAATGTGATTATAAACTTCATTTAAAATGGACATACCACCTAAAAACATACTCTTGTTGATTATTATACTAGTGGGTATTTCACTTATCAAACTTCCAATGAAGATAAACAAATATTTAATACAAATACCTAAAATTATCAACATAAGTTTTATTAAAAGAGGACCATAGATATGAGAGTAACAAACCTATTCCAGAAAACTGATAATTATGTGATATATAATTTCAATCATGAAAATTAAATTTTGGGGAAGTGTCATCATTGTGGAATTTATGGAAATTTTATGACTTTTTGTCCCAACATTAATATGCTTACCTAACCTTCTGAAATGATAAAATTTATGGTATAGGCATACACCTCAATAAAAATAAGATCAATTTTCAAATAATTATAACCAATGTAATATGGGTCACCCTAATCTTTATTAGAGTTATAATGGCTTGTTTAGACCATATGATACATTATGTTTATCATAACATTCTAATCCTTATTTTCAATATCAAGAAAAGGATAAAACCAAAAACTCTAAAGGAAATCTTATGAGATTGATAAAGTAAATGCCTTTAAGGATGTATTCATTGGATTCTAGGACAAAAATATGACATAGAATAAAAAATATGTTATCATGAGTTACATGAATAACCTTTAAATAAAAAACATTCAAATAGATTTGGATTTATGTAGAAGAGAAAAAATAAAACTACCATGTACAATTGAATTCAACCTTAAGGATAAATCCATGGTAGTCTTAACATCGAGTTGATTAAAAACTAAAGGATAATCTGATAATAAAATTAGGATGGTACAAAATAAAATTATGGAATATTTAATATCTCATAATGTGGAAAATAATAAATATGTAAATGAGGAAAATAACTTATAAAATGAAGAAAATCAAATAGGTACACCTAAAAATAAAGTTGAAAATGACTACAAAAATAAAAAAAGAATAAAGAGAATCATAAAAATGTTGCATTTGAAGGAATTTACAATTCGGTAAATATTTCCCCCTCCAATTCTATTTACTTAATGTATTAAACAAAAATATAATGAATCTAATCTTTTCAAGTTCATTAGGATTTCAATGAAGATCCTTGTGAAAGTTAAATTCATCTATACCTTGATTCAGAATCCATTGTATCTAAAATAACATGATAAAATTATACAAAAAAACAAAATTGTGTAATATTATTTCATATATAGTCTTAGTGAAGAGTGTAACAATGTTCTTAGCAGAAAAATTCCTCCAAAACATAAAGGAACCAAACAGTTTGGTCATACCATGCACTTTTGGGAATACTAGCCAACTCAAATATCTTTGTGATCTCTATGCTAGTATAAACTTCAATCCTTTCTCACTATTCCAAAATTATATATTATTATAGTGTTATCCCATCATTTCCATTCATTAGCTATCTTATTATTTTATTAATAATCCCACTGGAATATTTCAATACATATTAGTTGGTGTTTGATAGTTGTTTTTACTTATTGACATTTTTCATTTTAGATATGGAATGTGACATAGAAGTTACTATTATCAAGGTTAAACATTTCTTAGGTACTTTATTTATTGTAATTAGTTTATCTAAGTGTCAATTGATCTCCAATATTAGTTAAATTTTTTATATTTTTTTAATGGTCAAATATCATTCACATGGTGAGAACTATTCAAAAGTGGAGTTTTTAAAATCTTAATACTCCTTTAGACATTTAGAAGAGTTTGAAAAATAATACTCAAATGTATAAATTCATATAGAAGATGAGAAGTATTTTTCACACACTATTTATTTTTTTCAGACCAAGAATCTATAAAGAATCAATAAATTTACAATAATGCATTTACTAATGTGATTTTGGGTGTTGATGAATAATTTTTCTTGTTATAACATAAAGAATATTTAAGAGAAATTGAGTTTTATTTCTATTATATAAACAATGTCGAATAATTTAATAAGGTTTATAGATAATTATTAGAAAATTTATATGATAATCTATTGAACAAATTCTAAAATATGATCGGGAAACTCATTAGAGTGATTTTTCTACTTTAGAAACTAGTAAAGAAAAATATAGAACAAGTTCTGAAATTAAAATCTTTTCTACATTACAAATGTATTTTAAGAAACATCTTTAAGATCATGAACTATCTAGTCCCAATAGTCTTCCATCTTGTAAAAATTAACCTACATTGTATCTTAAACCCCACCTAGCAGAGATGAAATACAAATTATTGTGGGAAAAGTTTTCAATTCCTATTATTATTTATGGTAATATGAATGAAAATCATGAGGTAAAATTATTGAGTGTTCTGAACTTGTTAAAATGAAAATAGATTTTTCCATAGAAAATATCAAATATATTATCCTTTTATTTTGAATGTATAATATTTCTGTAGAACAATAACAAAAAATGAGATCTCAGGGTCAAAGGATACGAAATTAAAACATGAAAGAAGCTATGATTGAAGAAGTAATTTATATTTTTGATGTAGTGATTATCTAACAAATTTAATATAGTGTTCGGGTCAGTCCAATTCATTTATTCCAAAATAAGGGAGGGTAAACCATTTTTACAATTAAAATGATTGTGGAAATTCATTTTAGAAAAACAATCAAATAGAGAATCTTAATAGACTATAGGATGATTATTTTTTCTACTAGAAATTATCTTATTCTAATTCCAATAATATTTCAATTATTTATAGGATTGATGTGAATGAGAATTTTTGTTATCTGGATGGTTATTCTGGTTACAACCTAACTCTTAGAGCCCCAAAATTCCAATATAAAACAACTTTCTAAAGACCATTTGGAACGATTAATTACTGGTGAATTCCATTTGGATTGTGTGGCGCCCTGGATAGCTTTCAAATATGTATGATATCTATATTTATGGACAAGATAGGTAGGTCTATTGATGTAGTTATGGTTTATTTTTCAATTATTGTGATAACATTTAAGATATTTTTTATAATCTATACTTGTTTTAGAGAGATGATAATAAACCTACATAGTTCTTAACTAGATTAAATTACATTTTATTTTCATAGAAGAAATTATGTTATGGAATAATGTTTTTAGGGGGGCAATTTATATAGAATTTTCTATTTGTGAAGAAATTTAGAATCCTTCCCCAATAAATAATTCTAAGGGTGTTAAATATTTTTTAAGGAATACTAGTGTTCCCCAAAGTATTATCAATTATTTTTTAAAAAACACAAATAATTTGTGTTTACTAATAGTTAATGTTGAACCGTTTTTTTATTGGAAATTGATTAGAATTATTTATTTTTCATAAATTAAAACTCACTTAATCACATATCACAATTATATCCAATTGGAAATTTATTTTTTAAAATATTTTTGATACTAGTGATGTGGTTGTTAGAGCTATTTTAAGAAAAAGAAATGATAAGAAATTAAATGTGGTGTATTATGCTACTGTACTTTAATATGATGCTCAAAGAAATTACCCTACAGATGAGTAGATATTTTATATTGTGTTTTATATTGAGAAGTTTATGTAGTACATACTAGATTCCAATATCATAGTCTTTAAAGACCACGCTACCTTGAAGATTCTTATATCTAACAAATATTAAAAACCAAGACTCATTAGGTGGATTCTTTTGTTTGATGTGTTTGATTTGGATATTAGATATAAAAAAGAGATATGAAAGTTATTTATGATCATTTATTTAGGTTTTATGATAGTAAGTGTGAAGATCCTATAGAGTTT
Source organism: Viscum album (assembly GCA_963277665.1). Taxonomy (NCBI): domain Eukaryota; kingdom Viridiplantae; phylum Streptophyta; class Magnoliopsida; order Santalales; family Viscaceae; genus Viscum; species Viscum album. The sequence continues at coordinate 310,615,332 of OY728166.1, forward strand.
AATTAGGTTACTCTGAATGAAAAGTGAGTCATTTTGTTTATTATGTATACAGCTTGGTACTTAGATTTTTTTCAATATCATAAATGCAAGGATTATACCTAATTATTTCTCACTAAATTAAATAATGAAGTTCATATATTTAAATAAGTATTACCTATCAAATAATACATTTATGTTTACAAGTCTTAATGACGGAATACTTAGGATGAGTGTTCTATAGGATTAAATGCTACTAATTCTAGATATTTATCACTCCTCACATTTTGTTGGTCATCATGGAATAGATAGGAAATGAAATAAAGAACTTCCAGATGAATTTTATTGCATGAAATTATTTAAATATTCTAGGTTATTATTTTTTGTCATTTATAAATTACAAACCATAATAAATGTAATAAATAAGTTGGTTGTACCTCAGAATTGTTTTAGTTGTTGATATTTTTTATGTTTTTATATTAGACATTATGATACCATTTACATATTCATAGGTAAATTAATTTATTTTTTTAACAATTGAATATATTTCCAAAAGTGTTGACCTAAGGGATATTCCTAATAACAAATCACACAGTGTTATCAAATTCATTATAAATAATATTTCACATAATTTGGGGTGCCCATGGAATCTATCACTAATAATAGAACCCATTTCAAAAAACATAAATTTAAATTTTTTAAGGATTGGTATGTATATTATTTATGAAACTCATAATATAACATATATAATTTGTTAATATGATGCTTAAACCCCACAAATTCCTTGTTTTAAAGTTAATTATCAAAATATTTGGTTTTATTAATATTTTGAGACAAATTATGAGAATAGAAAAACTTTGGACTTAAAATAATTTTACATCACTTTAATATTTTGTATATAACAAATTATAAATGTTAAAAATCATAAAATTCAATTTTAGGGTCACAAAAGATTGGTATTCATTTCATTCCAGTATACCAAAAGATAAATCCAACATTTTGAGGCCAAAAATTGGCTCATAATACTGGATTAAAAATATGTCATTAAGTGTATGGATTTTTTCAGATGGGACCATAATGATTAAATTAGCAGGACAAATGAGATGAAATCATTCATGGAAAAAAAATCATGATGAATATTTTTCATAACTATGCCCAAAATTAATCCAACCCATTTAATTATAATAAATTCATGGGAAATCATAATTTTATAATTCCAACAGTTTCTAGTCTATAAAATATTATTAGAGTAAACCTATTATAATTCTAGCTAAACATGACCATGAGAGCTCAAATATTGTGGTTACATGAAAATCTAGTGTAACAAATTTATGATTTAGTACTGTCCAAGATTCTTCAATAAAATTTGAATAAGAGATACAATATTTTAGTGGACATTTTTAGAGGGAAATCCGACAACTATTTTTCTATAAATTTTCATCACATCTCAATTTCAGCAGTTTAGAAACTTTTTTGGAATTTTCTATAGAATAAGATATGTAAGGATTATACGATATTTATTTATATGGTTTTTTTTATTTATTTCATCTTATTTTTGTTTATTTTTTATTTTCTATTACCCTCCACCATACTCCTTATAATCTCCTTGAACATGGATAACTAACCCCCATGTTGTTTGAGTGGGGAATTGGTGGTGCTTGTGTTTTTTGTACATCGATATTTATATTTATTCTATTTTGAGAATTTTAGTATTAGATAAACTTGTTTTTATATGGATCACCTTAATTAATATTATATTGAGTTCTTATTTTTATACAAGTCTAATTCCTCTCATTCATAATCATGATGCATTATACAGGGTGGAGTTGAATTGTGGTGATGATGTGAGGAAGTATTTTTATGTATTAGGAGGGTCAGTTTAGAATAATAAAAATTTAATGGTTAGATGTGGATTTATAGGGTTGATATCCCCATTGAATTGGATATTTAGAATCAAATTTTGAAAGAACAATGATTGCGTTATTATAAACTCCTATTAATGATGACATACTCTCACTGACATCTGTGTGTGTTGTCTTCTTTATTTTTCTAATTTTCGTTTTCATTTTCATATATATATATATATATCACTCATTTTTTTCAACACCCAATAATATTAGTATATTATTAGTTGTATATTCTAGTTTTAAATAGTGATAATTCTCGAGTAGTGTTAGTTAGAGGCCCTATTCAGATATCAATCCAAGATTAACACTATGACAAGTTCTCAGTAAAATAAGAATTCATTGATAAGATTACCACACAAAAAATCTCTCAATAAGTTTTCTCTATTTTTATAGAGTCTAATATATATTACAAAATATTTCTCAAAAAAAATTTAAATACATAAATTTCAAAAAACCAAAAATAAATAACTTCATTGGGTGGATTTATTTTCATGGTTCATAGATGGAGTTTCAAGGTGATTTTTATATGACATTCGTGTAAACAATTTTTATGATTATTATAATGAATAACAATGGAACAATAAATTTTAATAGATTACCATAACGTTTTAATATTTCAGGAAACAAATGGAATTTATTTCATATTCCTTAAATAAATTGACCGCTTAAAAGGAGGCTAATGAGAAATGTGGAATCATAAATTGTTTTTCAAACATTTTAAATTTAATAACCATGTGATTAATAGTTATGAATTAATTATCTACAAACATACCCTTACCATTTTTATAGGAGGATAAAGGTAAATATATTGCAACTAATTTACATGTTAGAGATCATGGTGAATTAGATGAATATTGGGATGATTTAATGGAAGATGAAAACGTATGTGTTTCATACCTTTTTGTTAATTAAAAATCTATACATCTCTACCCATCTCTTACTTTGGAAGAATTTGATGATTATTCACCTACTAATATTGAGTTCCCAATGATCCTAACTAAAGGGATCAATTTCCATGATTTTTAATGATAATTACTTGAATTTGAATATTTCATTATTGCTTCATCATGTTTTGGTTTTATTTGTGATGAGTTATTTTTATACTTATCCCTTTCTAAAACATCTGACACATCTCAAATGAAACAAGACATTGAAATTCATTTCAATGAAAAATTCAAAAAAAATGGTGACCAAAGAAAAAAAATATCTATATAAAAATGTGTTGATGAGACTACTAATTATATTATAACATGAAGATCATATGAAGTATGCCACCAAAAAAGATTACATAGAGCACCCCTATCTTATTTTTCCTACATTTATGGACCTCGAATTATACATTTCTTATTTATTGGGGGTTGTGATTTTTTTTATCATCATTCAAAGACATAATTATTATTGTCTAATCCTAGATACCAGTAAAAACAACATGTGATGGTTCAACTCAATGAAACCACACCCATCATCTGACTGGGAATAAAATTCTAAAACTTTTTAAATAGGTTTCACAAAATACTATCCCTCACTTATTAGAAAAGACTAATAATTAACCCATTTATTTTCCATTTATATTTCATTCACATTATTTTTCTTATTTTTTTTATGTTCCATATGTATAGTAATTTAGTATAGTATGTTGGATCATAACTCAGTATTGACACTGGAAAATTAACATAGGATGTATCAATACTTCTCTTTGTGTTTTTAACCATTATCAACTTATTTTATTGAGCTTAATTTCTAGGTAGCAATATTTTATGTGTGGAGTTAGTGTTATCCTATTTAATATTTTTGTGTGTTTTATCTGACTCTATTTATTTATTTCAGAACAATGATAATTGATCAATATCCATTTTAATTTTCTCACATGAATTTATTTTAATAGAGTTTTAATGAATTTGGATAAAATGTATTCTTAATGATTATTTATGTTATATTTTTTTTATTAATTTCTAAATTATTTTTTTTGAGTGTGACCAATTTTATTATTTTCAGTCCCATTAATCACTAAAAAAATTATTTTTACCATAAATTGATGTATTCTAATCACTTTTGACATAATTTATCTAATGCCAACAAGTTATTGAAAGTAAAATTGATTTTGTGTGCAGACCATAATTTATAATTACTATCTATAGATTCTTTAAATTTCATAAAATTTGTTTGATGTGATTGATGCATTTTTTTTGGATTTCTATATATTATCTTGACACCCAATTTTACATTTAACATTATTTATCATTATATTCCCTGAATTTACTTACATGTTTATACCACATTAGAAAATAATTTTTCATTACCTACTATCACTATGAAAATTTATTCATGAATATTTTATGTTTGATTTTGTGGGATCATCCTTTTATGCATGTTGTTTATGATGTGTTTCAGATTTTGGTGGTGTAAGGTGTGTGTCATCATTTTGAGAATTTTGGAATGGGAATGAGACACATTCATTCCATTTGATTTATATCAATAATATTATTCTCTAAAAAATACAGAAAAATGAAAAATAATAAAATGAAAAAATAATGGTAATATTTAATTATTCATAATTCTTATATTTAAGGCTCATGTCTCTCTAAAAAACTGAGGTCATGATATTCAGTAAATCATTACATTTTATTTTCACCTTATCTTCTATGAAAAAAAAAATTAAAATGTGAGAAAAGATAAAATGGGAGAATTGGGATTAAATCATTCATTGTATTTAGTTTTGGACTCATTAACCATGTTAAAAGGGGTTATCTGTAATGCCCTAACCCTAGTTACCCTGATTTAGTACAATATTCCATAACATTGTCATGATCACATGGTATCAAATCCCAAAATACCGATCAATCTAGTAGCCTTGGAAGTTCTAGATATATTCAGACGTTTTACATTACATAATAAACAGAAAAATAACATCAACATTTTCCCTATTGACCACATTCATATCCCTTAGACTATCCCTGCAGGTCAGGCATAATATATTTCTTCACATCCTATGAAAAATAAAACATAGAAAGGGGTAATCTCAGATGCTCAGTAATGATAACAACAGAGTAGAAACCTTTATAAATAAGCATAAACATTTAAGACAATATATAAGACTAAAAAAATCCTTCTAAACTTAAAATTCAGCACAATATGGAAAGGATAAATCAAATAATTCCATTTACTTATTCCCATGGATATTCTACTAGTCGAATAATCACATGTAATATCGATATCCAATTTCATAATGATGGAATGCATAATTCCAGACATCATAACCACATAGTCAAGGCCTTGTGCTAAGACTACAAATAAAATTTTGTCAAGGCCTTGTTCCAAGACACTAGATTGTCTCATGAGACCTACCAATGCATCGAGGAGATATAACGGGCTCCATCTGTCACTTACTAAGACTAATGTATTCCTCATATGAAAAGGTTTAAACATAACATAATAATTTGTATTAAAACTAGCATATGAAATGTAAATACTTTATCCATAAACCATGAATAGTAAAAAAAATAACACATCCACAATAAAACATATCATAATAACTTTAATACAATATCGAATATTTCTATCATAATAAATTAACTTCAAACAATTTTAAAATCCATCAAAGGATGTTTACATATATGAAATGAAAACTATTTTAAATAAACACCTCTTTCTATTTTGATCCCATTTAAAAGTCACATAATTATAAAAAAAATTTATGTTGAAAATATTCTTATAATATTATATGGGAAGCTTCGATGATGCTATAATTGGGGAAAATAACTTCACCCACCATAAAAGTTAAAAATAGACATTCTTACCTTAATTTTTTCGAAAAGGTCATAAAGTACCTGGTTTGAAAAATGATGGAATGATTTCTTTAAAAAAATAAATGGTCAAATAAGGGTATAAGTAACCTTATCCCATAGTATATTAAATTTTAAAAATGTTTTGAATTACATTTTAAATACAACATAGATTTGGATGATAATGAGGTCCCAGTAGATACTTACGTATTAACAACCTCAGATAAGTAAATAGATTGTAAAATTAATCCTTACCTTGTAATTTTCCTTAATAGATGTCATGTTAACCTTATGTATAATAGTTAAAACATTGTAGTTAAATTATAAAATAACAATATACATAAATATGATATCACATATGATCCTTTAATATTTCATTATTAATAATATTTTAGTAGTATCATCATTTCGGGTGTTAATCGATTTGTTTTTTTTATATGCTTGGTTATGTAAGTCATGTTTTTTTATGGATAGGATGTATTTGATTAATATACAGAATGATATTATGTTCATAAAAATTATTTTTAATCATAAAATGGAAATTATTCTTGAATTATTACGATGGGGAATTAATCTAATCACATTCGTGGAGACAGTAATCCATATGTACGCATGAGTGACAATATCATTATATTGATGGTGAAATAGTATGTAATTGGATGTTATATCATATATACAGAATAATAATCATGTTATATTTATTATTTACATTATTTATACTCATTATTATACACATCCAAATAATTAAGTGTTTGAATAACAAACTACACCACGACGTGGAGACGGTAAGCCGCATGTACGCATGTATGTTGACTTTTTCAATTATAGGATGGTTATTATTACGAATATGGTTGTAACATATTTATAATAACATCACAGTATGTATAATGTACTGGAGTTATTATTTTGGTATGGAAAAAAAAAGAAAGAATAAGTGGAAGAAGAAAAGAAATTGAAAGAGGGTAGTGAAATTATTATCTATTGTTCGGGTGTTTACTTTTTAGTTGATCAAAAGGGCTCTTTAGGTTGGATTTCTGATCAAAGTAAGGACTCTAGGTTGAAGTGAGGGAAATTGGAAAGGTATTTGGGCAGGGTGTGGCCGAGCCAAATGGCTTTGGTGGTGAGGAATTAAGAGAAGGGGAAGTACCATTTTATAAGAGAGGTTATGGGTCAAAAAACATTCAACCAATAGGTTTTAGATAGGTTTAAATCACCATATAAACCTTATCTTTTTTATTTAACTCTTAGTTAAATAGTTTGACATTTACCATGTCTCCTTGTATTATTACAATATACTATTAATAAACTTACTATAAACTTCCAAGAGAACTCCTAGTGGTTCATTATTGATATATATAACCATATCTAAGTCCTTTGTCCGAATCTAATATTTTTAGGAATATTATATCAATTAATAATATTGTATTTGTTTTAAGAACTCAATTATGTCAATTTTGACACTATTTAGTATTTTATTTTTTTGAAATCCATAAAAACAATATCACTTAGAATAAAATTTATTTAATCAACCCTACCATTTCATAGTAACCAAGAAAATTATTGTAATTCATAAGAAGTATCAATTTAAATTTATTTGGATATTTATAATATCAATTATTTTAATATTTCATAAATAAGGCAATTACTGCATCATCATTGTGTCATAAATAAATTAAATTATTTATTATAAAATAATTATAAATAAAATAGCACTATATAGGTAATCTTTTTATTTTTATAATTAATATTTATAGTCGAATTTATATTGTGTATAACCCTATATTAAAAATGGTTTAGTTATTAAACTTTGAATTTAACTCTTTTAACTCTTCTTTAAATAAAATAATAATAAATGTCCTAATCTAATACAATTAGACCAAAAGGATTATATTTTATTCCTATAGTTGATTTTGGTCGATTTACACTTATCCAAAAGAATTAGGACATGTGTTAGGGTAATTATGATATCATTTTTATCCTTAATTACCCTATTTACTTTTAATTGTGGTAAATAAAAGTCAAAAGTTACTATTGACCAAAAAATATTTTCATCTTATTGAACCACATTTTACGTACTGATGTCAAATGTGTGTCTCAGATTTTTGAAATTCAACTCACAGAAGTGGTAAAATTATGTTTTATACAAATTTGTAAATACTCCTAGAAGGTGTATAAAAAGACGGTAAAAAGTTCAATAAAATTTTATATATCTATAATTATTATAAAATGACTCCAATGAGTTAAATTGAACATATATAGGTATTATTTATCTATTTTTACCTAAAATAAATTAAAATAAAATAAATAATTACTTAAATAAAAAGGCAGTTTTTAAAAAAATACGTAGTGTTTTTCACTATTCATCAAAAATTAAAAAATTTCAGAAAAATACTAAAAATTCACCGTAAGGTAATTTCGATATTCCAAATTCAAAAATGAAGTCAATATTGAAAAATAAAATTTATAAAATTTCAAAAACATTGTATTACTATTCGTAAGGGATAATTTGATTGGTCGTGGTGTGTTAAAACTCTATATTGCGTACAACACAAGTTATTGCATTATTCCAAGGGAAACATACTGTGGAAGATTTGGGTGTTCCATTATCCCCTCAAAATAATTTTTTCCTATAAATTTATAGAATATAACTACATAAAAAGATCCATGTGGTTCTTCATCATAAGTTCCTTGGGTTACCACGTTGCCCCTCCCATCCTGTGGTTTATATATATTTTTTTTACTAGACGAGTCATCTGGTTTCTTAGCAATTGTTTACTAGTATTAAGAATATTGACAGGCTCTTCACAATAAGAAAGATCAGGTTTCAGTTAAATTTCCTCATAGGTGAGTAAATGCGTTGGGTCAGACATGTATTTTCTCAACAGTTATATGTGGTACACATCATGAACTTTGGAGAGACTTGGAGGCATTTCCAAATGACAAGCCACAAATCCAATTCGTTCTAGATTTTCGAAAGGTCCGATGTACCTAGGACTCAATGTAACCTTATTACCGAAATGTATAACACACTTCCATGGAGATACCTTCAAGAAAACATGGTCTTATACTTAACATTCCAAATCCTTCTTTCAGTTATCAGCATAGCATTTTGGCCTAATTTGGGCTGCTTTGATGTGGGTTTGGATAATTTTCACCTTTTCCATTGTTTCCTCAACAAGTTCTGGGCCTATGAGTTTTATATTACCAACATCATCCCAAAATTTTGGTGTGCAGAATCTCTTTTGATATAACACTTCATATGGTCCCATCTGAATACTTGAATGGAAGCTATTTTTATAGAAAATTTTTACTAGAGGTAAATATTGATCACACATACATTGAAACTCAAGTGAGAAAGATATCAACATGTCTTCTAATGTTTGAATAGTCCATTATGATTGTCCATTAGTTTGAGGGTGGCAGGTAGTGCTTAAACAAATTTCAGTATCCAAGTCCTTCAGAAGACTTTTCCAAAATCTTGATGTAAAATGAGGATCACAATCAGAAACAATCGATTGGGGTACTCCATGAAGTCTTACAACTTCATTAATATATATTCTTTCTAGAATTTCAAATGGGAAATCTTCTCTTATAGCAAGAAAATGTGATGACTTGGTAAAACGATAAACAATGACCAGTATTTCATCATTACTTCTAAGAGTCTTTGGTAGCCCCATGACAAAGTTCATCGTAATATTATCCCATTTCCACTCAGGTATGGGAAGAGGTTGAATGAATCTTCTAGGCTATTGCCTTCCAGCTTTCATTTGTTGGAAAACCATACATCTTGACACAAAATAAGCAATCTTCCTCTTCATGTTGTCCCACCGAAAATGATCCTTCAAATCTCAATACATCTTAGTGCTCCCAGGGTGTATAGAGAAATTGGAGCTATGAGAACCATCCAACAATTACCTTTTTAGATCAGGTATATTAGGAACAAAAAGTCTCTTCCCAAATTTCAAAATTTCATCTTCATATATAAAGTCACTCAATCTTCAATCATTTAAAGATTTAATATTCTTTTGAAACTCCTCATCATCTAGTTGAGAACTCTTTATCCTTTCTAGTAAAGATGGTTTGGAAACCACTTGAAAAAGTTTTGATGTTTCACCTTCCATGGTTATTACCATTTCTATCTTTACTAGTTATATAAAAATAGGATCCCATTCAACTCTAATCTTTTTCAACACTCCATGATCCTTTCTACTCAAAGTATCTAACACTTTATTTGCCTTCCCTGAATAGTAGTGTATTGTTCAATCATAATACTTGAGTAGTTCAAGCCATATCATTTGCCTCAAATTGATTTCTTTTTGTGAGAAAATATACTTCAAACTCTTGTGATCAGTATAAATATCACATTTTTCACCATAGAGATAGTGTCTCTATATCTTCAAATCTCAGATTAAAGCTGCTAAATAAATATCATGAGTGGGATAGTTTTGCTCATGAATTTTTAGCTATCATGATGCATAGGCAATAACTCTATCATTCTGCATAAGGACAAATCCATGTCTTTTCTTTGAAGCATCACTATAAATAACAAACCCATCAGTCCATGATGGTTGAGTCAATATAGGAGTGTTGACTAATCTTCTCTTCAGTTCTTCAATACATTCTTCGTACTCTTTTATCCAAACAAATTTAACCCCTTTACATGTGAGCTTGGTTAATGGGTTAGACAACTGGGAAATATTATGGATGAAACATCGATAATAAATTTCTAAACAAATAAAAATGTGTACCTCAATTATACTCATCGGTGATAGACATTCTTGGATTTCCTTATCCTTTGAAAAATCAATAGAGATTCCATCCTTAGAGATAATATGTCCAAGAAAATAAATCACTTAAAGACATAATTCACCCTTGATAAACTTCCCATATAATTCATTTCTTCTAAGGGTTTTCAGAATAGTGTGCAAGTGATTTTCATGATCTTCATATATTTTTGAGTATACCAAGATATTATCAATAATCAGCACTACAAAGTCATCAAAATATTCCTTGAATACACGATTCATGAGATACATAAAAATAAAGGGTTCATTGGTCTGTCTAAAAGAATTACTTTAAACTCATAATGCATGTACCTGGTTCGAAATACTATCTTTGGAATGTATTCCTTCTTCACACACAACTGATGATATCCAGAACAAAGGTCAATCTTTGAAAAATACTGATTTCCATGATGTTGGTCAAATAAATCATCAATGCGAGGTAGGGGATACTTGTTCTCTATTTTTATATCATTGATCTCCCTGTATTCAATGTAAAACCTCATAGATATGTCTTTCTTCTTAACAAAAAGGATAGGGGCTCCCCAAGGAGAAACACTAGGGTGAATAAATACCTTATTACTCAATTACTCTAGTTGTTTTTTAGTTCCTCTAATTCCATAGTATCTATTCTATGAGGGGTCTTATATATGGGACTTGAACTAGGAATTAAATCAATTGACAACTCAATTTCTCATTTTGGAGGATGTCCAGGTAAATCCTCTATAAACACATCAACATATTCTTTCACAATAGGTACTTCCTCTATATTAACATTCCTTTCCTCACCCAAAGTTATTTCATTCTCTTCCTACCCAATAATTGAATTTAATAGAGCTATAGGGGGTAGATCTAGATAAGAATCAGGTGGTGACATTTCTGCTCTAAATATAAGGTACTCTTTATCATCATCAAAAACTATAACCTCCTTTGTCGTACAATAAATTATTGCATCATGGTCTGAAAGCCAATCCATTATGAGTATTATATAAAATTCAATCATGTGTATGACAATGAGATCAGTAGATAAAGAACATTTATATGCCCTAATGGGAACGGATTCACAAAACATTATTATAATGATACTTCCCTTAGGAGTTTTGACTGACAACACTATTGTTAAATCAAATTGGAAATATCTAATTTTCATAGAAAACTGGGAAGATATGAAACAATGCAATTATCTAGAATCAAATAAAGCATTGCCTAAAAATTATGAAACCATTAAATTAACTGCCACTATGTATTTGGGGGATTAAACCTCAGTAGTAGTGATATCATAAGCTTGGCCTTTCTCCCTTGGACTTTTCAGAGGTATGTTTCCTTGGAGCTTAGAACATTCATTTTCATAATGCCACATTTCTCTACAATTGTATCATTCAACATTGATAGACTCTTTCTTCCCCTTGCAATCACGATCTGGGTGGCCTTTTTCACCACACTTGTAATAAACTCCCATTCCCTTCAAGAAAGTACTGGGGTGTTTCTTCCCACATTTACTACAAGATGAATATTCAACTTTTCCCTTCTTTCCCTTATTTCCATTTCCAAAGTGTTCACCACATCTCTTATTCTCTTGCATTACTTTGAAGTCATAAGACTTAGAGAATTATTTTTCAATTTTGATAGCACATTAGACAATATCTTCATATGATGAGAAGGATTGTGAGAATAATTCTCGATGGAGAAATGGTTTTAACCCATCAAATATTCGATCAATATTACTCCTTAGGTTACGTATATTATCTGATGCATTCCATTCTAACCTTGTAAAGTTACCCTCATACTTTGTGACATTTTCATCCTCCTTTTGCCTCGGACTCAGAAATTGTCTTTCCATATCCACTCGATGCTCCCGAGAAAAGTATTTATCTAAGAAAATCTCTTGAAACTCTATTCATTATACATTTGATTATTCTTCATTTTTCTTTGTGTTTTGGATTAATGAACACCATTGATCTTAATCTCCCGTGAGGCGATAAACTGCCATGACAACGTTTTCCCTTTTGCTACTCCCCAAAGAATGGAATATTTTTTCTACGGAACATATCCATTTCTCAACTACCAATGGATTTTTACCCCCATTGAATGTTGGTGGTTGTTGCCTCATGAAGCGGTCTAACATTGATCTTCTGCATTGTGGATTAGGGTGCTCCATATGGGTAAGGTTATTATTCATAACCTGAGTGAGTTGTCCCAATATGGTGATAGGTTGATCAGAACTAGTTTCATCACTAACTCCACTATAACTATCTTGAGTAGGAGGGAAACCCCTACATGGATTACGTGCATTGATACGATTTACATTCCTTCCACTAGGAGCCATTTCTAAATAATGGCATATACTATATTAGTTTATGAATCAGAATATATAATTCCAAAATTGTAAAATACTTAACATAAATTGAGAAATTTATAGATATAATCCATAATCATAAAAATGTTTTCTTTGAAGAGGTATATACTCATAAATCCTTCATAAGTGTTTGTAAAGAAAATGTGAATTATCCTTAGCATATCCCCCGGGTGTTTCATAACCAAGAGTGGAGCAAGGCATGTTGTCGTGTACCAGGATACCCCAGGTCAAGCCCGAAACTCCTTATTGGAGTTTTCACTCTTAGGTAAATCTGTGCCAGATCCGCCTCTACTTTCTCATGTCTAGACATGGATGTATTGCTTTGAAAATACACAAAATCTCTACATTACCAAAATTCAAGGAAGTTCTTCTATATTAATCCTAAAAGTATATATTAGGGTAATGTGATCTAATCAAAGTTTATATAAATCTAGTTTCCAAGGTTTGTACTAAACTTCCTATGATACCAACTATAACACCTTGGCCCTAGTCACCTAGAGTCAGTGCATTATTACATAACATTGGCATGATCACAAGGGGTGAAATCCTAAAAGACTGATCAGTTTAGTCATATTGGAAGTAATAGATACATTCATACATTTTACATTACATTATAAAATAGAAAACAACATCAACATTTTCTACATTGAAAACATTTATATCCCTTAGACTATACATGCAGGCCAAGAAAAATATACTTCTTCGTATCCTGGGAAAAATAAAACATAGAAAGGGGTGATCTCAGATGCTCAGTAAGGATAACTTTATAGTGAAAACTTTTATAAATAAGCATAAACATTTAAAGAAATGTATAAGATTGAATAAAATCCTTTTAAACTAAAAATTTAGCATAATATGGAAAGGATAAATCAAATAATGATATTTAATTATTAAGATGGATATTCTACTAGTCGAATAATCACATGTAATATCAATATCCAATTTCATAATGACGGAATGCATAATGCCGGACTTCCTAACCACATAGTCAATGAATTGTGCCAAGACTACAAATAAGATTTTGTCAAGGCCTTGTTCCAAGAAACTAGTTTGTATCATGAGACCAACCGATGCATCGAGGAGCTATAGTGGGCTCCACCCATCACTTACTAAGTCTAATGCATTCCTCATATGAAAATGTTTAAACGTAACATAATCATTCATATTAAAAATAGCATATGAAATGTCAATACTTTATCCCTAAAACATGAATGGTACAAAAATAACACATCAATAGTTAGACATATCACAAAACCTTCAATACAATATAGAAGATTTGTATCATAATAAATCAATTTCAAACAAGTTTAAAATCCATCAAAGGATGTTGACATAGATGAAATGAAAACTATTTGAAAGAAATACTTCTTTCTATTTTAAAACCATTTAAAAGTCACATAATTATAAAAGAAAACATTTATTTTGAAAATATTATTATAAGATTTTATGGGAAGATTATATGATGTTATAATGGCATAAGATAGCCACACCTTCCATATAAGTTAAAAAAATACTCTTACCTTAATTTTGTCGAAAGGGTCATAAAGTACCTTGTTTGGAAACCGATATAGAGATTCATTTAAAAACATATATGGTCAAATAAAGGTATAAATAAATTTAACCCATAGTCTATTAAATTTTTAAAATGTTTTGAATTATATTTTTAAGAAAACACTGATGTGGATGATAAAGAGGTCCCAGTAGATACATACGTATTAACGACCTCGGATAAGTAAAGAGATTGTAAAATTAACCCATACCTTGTAATTTTCCTTAGTAGATTGTATGTTAACCTCCTATATAATATTTAAAACAATGTTATTAAATTATAAAATATCTATATACATAAATATAATATCATATATGATCCTCTAATATTTCTTTGTTAATAATATTTCATTAGTATCATCATTTCCGGTGTTAACCGATTCATTTTCCTTTATATTATTGGTTATGTAAGCCATGTTTGTGATGGATAATATGTATTTGATTCATATAAATAATGATATTATGTTCATAAACATTATTTTTAATTATAAAATGAAAATTTTTCTTTAATTATTATGATGGGGAATGAATCTCATCACGTTCGTGGAGACGGTAATCTGTACGTATGCATGTACGACAATATTATTATATTGATGGTGAAATAGAATATAATTGGATTGTATATCATATGTAAAGAATACATAAAATGTTATATTTATTATTTACATTAGTTAAACTCATTATTATACCCATCAGAATAATAAAGTGTTTGAATAACAAAATACACCACGACGTGGAGACGGTAAGCCGTACGAATGCACATATAGTGACTTTGTCATTTATTGGATGGATAGAATAACGAATATAGTTGTTCCATATTTATTATAACATCAAAGTATGTAGAAGGTACTGGAGTTTTTATTTTGGTATGGAAACAAAAAAGAAAGAGGAAGTGGATTAAGAAAATAACTTTAAAGAGGGTGGTGAAATTATTACCTCTTCTTCAGGTGTTTCCTTTTGAGTTGATCAAAAGGGATCCTTAGGTTGGATTTATGAACAAAGTAAGGACTATAAGTTAAATTTAGGGAAGTTTTTAAGGTATTTTGGATGTTTTTGGCAGAGGAAAATGGCTTTGGAGGTGTGAAATTAATTGAAGGGGAAGTACCCTTTTATAATTGAGGTGAGGGTCACTTTAGGAAAAGCTTGAAATATTATTTTATAATAAAATAAATTTCAGTTTATAATGGATAAAAAATGATTTATTTCAAGGATATTGTGGGTATGTTTTGAAAACCATTCAACTAATAGGTTTTATATTGTTTTAGTTCCCCATATTAACCTTGTCTTTTAGATTTAACTCTTAGTTAAATAGTTTGACATTTACCTTGTCTCCTTGTATTTTTATATTACATGGTTAATAAACTTACCATAAACCTCCAAGAGAACCCCAAGTGGTTCATTATTGATATATATAACCTTATATAACTAGTTCTACAAAACCATAGGTTTTTAATAATATTATATCAATTAATAATATAGTTTTTGTTTTAAAAACTCAATTATGTCAATTTTGACACTATTTAGTATTTGATTTTTTTGAAATCCATAAAAACTTTATCACTTAGAATAATTTTTTTAATCAACCCTACCATTTCATATTAACCTATATTTTTTTTAATTCATCATAAGTCTCAATTTACATTTATTTGGGTCTTTATATTATCAATTATTTATATATTTCATTAATAAGGTAATTACTGCATCATCATTGTGTCATAAATAAACTACATTATTTAATGTCTAAAAATTAAAAATAAAGTAACATTATGTAGGAAATATTTTTATATTTATAATGAATATTTATATTCTAATTTATATTTTGTATAACCATATATTAATAATTGATTAGTTATTAAACATTTAATTTAACCCTTTTAACTATTCTTTAAATAAAATAATAATAAATGTACTAATCTAATACAAGTGGACCAAAAGGATCATATTTTATTACTAATGTTTCTTTGGTCAAATTAAATTTATCCAATAGAATTAGGATATGTGTTAGGGTAATTATAATATAATTTTTACCCTTAATTACCGTATTTACTTTTGACCGTTATAAATAAAAGTCAAAAGGTATTGTTCAAAAAAATTATTTTCATCCTATTGAACCACATTTTACTTACTGATATCAACTGTGTCTTTTGAATTTTTAAATTTAACACACAGAAGGGATGAAATTAGGTTTCATACAAATTTGTAAATGCTCCTAGAAGGTGGGTAAAAGACGTTAAAAAGTTCAATAAAATTTTATATATCTAATGTTTTTATAAAATAAATCCAATGAATTACTTTGAAAATATATATGTATTATGTATCTTTTTTAACCTAAAATAAATTAAAATAAAATAATAAATTTCTTAAATAGAAAGTCTATTTTAAACAATAACACATTGTTTTTCACTATTCATAAAAAATTGAATGTTTTCAGAATAATACAAAAAATTCACCCCAAGCTAATTTCAATATTCTGAATTCAAAAAAGAAGTCCATATTGAAAAATAAAATTTATAAAATTTAAAAAAATGGGTATTACTAATCATAATGGCTAGTTAGATTGGTCGTGGTGTGTTAAAACTCCATATTGCATACAACACAAGCTACTGCATTATTCAAAGGGAAAAGTATCATGGAAGCTTGGGGTGTTACATTGTTGTTTTTCATATGTAATTTGAATAGAGTGAGATATAATTATTTGGTTTTCAATTCAATTTTCATTCCTTCACTTTTAAGAGCTCAAACACATCTTTCTTGCTTTAAGTTCTTATAACTTTTTCCCACAAACCCCTACCAATATAATTAACCTTGAAAAATTTCTCATAATTGGAAATAATTTAATATCTCATAGTGTGGATGGATGAGAGTTTTTTAAAGCCTATGGTGACACATTCACAAGCAAGTATGGTTATAACTCAATATTTAATTTTTATTATCTGAAGAGTGAAATGAATTTCATTTTGAGGTTGGTTTGATTGGGATATTAAGGGATTTTTGAGGTTTAATAAATTTACATATGAGATATGAAAAATAAAATAAATTGTTTTTCATAGATTATATATGATGAAATTCCATTTTGGAAAAGATCTTTGAAATTTTTTCTCTTTTTATTTTGATGTGGATTTTGATTTTTATATTCAATGATTACTCGAGAGGGAAATGTTTAATTGTGGGGTATTGATGAAACTCATAATTTAACTTATATAGTTATATAATTCTATGTTTAATTCCTCTAGTTTTATATTTTAAGGGTAACTCTCTCAATTTTAGGTTTCATTAATTTTTTGAGATTAATTGAGAAAATAGTCTAATTTTGGAATTAAAATATATTTTCATCAATATTATATTTCATATATAGATTCTTATAAAACGATAAAAATCGTGAAATTACTTTTTAGTCTTATAATAATTTTGGGATTAATTTCATACTGTGGAACCCAAATCTGAATTAATCATTTTGAGGCCCAAAACCATCTCATAATCCTGACATTGAAATATATGCATAGATTAGGTGATTTTTTTAGATAGGTCTATATCTCCCAAAATAGGATTCCCAAATGATTTTAAAACTCACATGGACATATAAAATATCATAAGGAAAAAAATTATCTATGAGAACATAATATTCATCCTCTTTAATTTTCACCAATGCATGGGAAATTTATATTTTCTAATAAATATTGTTTCTTATCCAGAATATATTTTCAGTGTGAATATATCAAAAATAGATATACACTAGTCCAATAGAGGAAACATTTGTGGTTGAATGTATATGAAATAGGGGAACGACATTATAGTTTAAAAATTTCCATGATTCTATATTTAAAATGATCTTTGAGTAGAAAACCTTCTGAAGAAATTTTTAGATTGAAATATGGACATAATTTTTCTATAAATTTTAACCTCCTCTACATTTTAAAGGGATGAAAACTTATAGTGTCTATTTTATGAAAAAAGTTTATTTTATCGAATTATAAAGGATATAAGTTAATTTTTAATATTTTTTTCACCTACCTCTATACTCTGTAATTTTTTATTCCCCCCACCGTGATCCTTCAAATCCTTAAAAAAATGGAGAACTAACCTTGTTGTTGTTAGAGGGGGGGGGGTTATTAAATTTTTTTTTTGTGATTTAATGTTTATAGTAATAAATTTTTAGTATTTCAAAAGTATTTAAACTATTTATAGTTAAGGGATCACCCCACTTTATCTAATTAGAGCCTTTCTCCCACTTCAAATTTCATTCCTCTCCTTCATCATCATAATTCTACATACAAGATGGAGTAGCATTGTGGTGATGATGTGATAGAGTATTATACAAAATTGAGAGGGTCAGTGTGGGATAATAAAATTAAATAATAGGTTATAGAGTGATAGTCTTGATAACCTCATTGAATGAGATATTGAGAAATAATTGTTTTAAGAACAACGATATAATCACTAAGAAATCCCATGAATGGAAACATCTTCTCACAAATACCTTTGCGTCTTGACTTTTATTTGTTTTTCAATTTAGGTTTTTAGATTAATATATATATATATATGTATACATATCACACATTTTGAAAACCCTCAATATAATATTATAATATAATTAGTACTATAATCTTGTTTCAAATTGTAAAAATATAAGAATAGTGTGTTTCAGCGGCCTCTATGTGAGATCGAACCTAGGTGTCCACTGTAAAGACATAAGCCCCAATAACTCGAAGCCGGTGTATTACTTTATTAAATCAGTAGAATAAAAAAAACATCATATCCCAAAGGACCAAATAGTTTAGTATATTTGAAGAACTTGATACAACCATAATTATAACATTATAACAAGAAAGGAAAATCAACAAATCAAATCTATTGGAAACACCCATAAACTCTGAGATTATCCCTACAAGTCCTTCATAAAATATATATTAGCATCTAAGGAAAAAATAAACCATAATAAAGGTGTGTTCTTATATTCTCGTTAAAGATAAATAATACAACAAAAGATATCATAAATAAGAAAAAATAATAATTCATTGGGAATACCTAAAAACTCATTCAACTAAGACATATCATAATATAGAAGAAATAAAAGCTGACTAAATAACTCCATAAATAATCAAATTAAACATGAAAATGGATATTATATTATTATAATAATTACATGGATATTTAGTTTCTAATATCATAAAAGGGAATGCATTATCTAATACATCATAAACATATTGTCAAGGCTTTGACCAAGACATCATACATAAATGGGTAAAAACTGGTTTAGTTTTTGTTATGAGACCTACCGATGTATAGAGGGGTATATATGAACCCAAAAAAATAATAAGTACAATTCATTCCTCATATGAAAGGGATAAAACATAATAAATATATACATTCATATTGAAACTAGAATATGAAATGAAAATAACATCCGCACTCAGTAGACATAATCATAAAGTATCCAGAGTAATATGGAGAATGGTATCAAGATAGTATATACCCAGTAATAATATTAAAAAATTCAATATAAAAATATATCAATCTCAATAAAGAAAAGGAATCAATATAGGGTGCTGAAATAGATGGAAATACTCTAATAAAATATTCGAGGATTTCTTAAGAGAAATACCTATTTTTTTACTTTTGTAAAGAAGAGTTCTTTTAGAAAATCATGTATATTATTCATAAAATCTTATTATGAACATGTATATTCTGGAATAGAAAAAGTTAAGGATAATTAAATTATATTTGAGGAATAATTTATGTCCAACTTAAGTGAAAACATGTAAAAGGAGTTTTTACGAAACTTTTAAAATGGGCCACTTCAGTGTGGTCTAAGTGGAAATATAAAATAATTTAAAAAAAATACAATGTCTTAATTGATTGTATAAAACCATAAATAAAACAATATTGTTTTTCAGGATAAAAGTAATGATTTTATAAAATTTAATGGTTTCTTAAAATATATTGTGGATTTCAGTTGAAAATGGGTATGAAATCCAGATGTTCCCTTTAATCGTGCTTTCCTATCCGGAAGAATTGAAAAGGGAACGATTTTAAAAAATTATTTTCCCCATAAATAAAGATGAATTTGGAACATATAAACCTATATTATAATAATTATATAAAAATAATGAATAATTTAATTGGGGTAAAGTGAGAGAAAGCATAACCTGAATGAAAAATGGAGGTTCAGGGAGAATCACTTACTTTTTGTATGGAAGTGTTTTGTACTTGTACTTAACATCAAGGATAATGAAATTAGAATCATTAATAATTTAATTAATAATAAATTAAACATGAATTTTTTTAATATAACTTTATTAAGATCATTTATGGTCTTTTTAATGAGTTATTTGATTCTATTTCATTGTTTAGAAGTGGTCCTTTCCTTGGGTTTCATGATTAGTTCACTTATATACATCTATGAAATACAAAGTGCAATGGTAATAGTTATCCATAATTAAAATTATATGTTATTAATTATCTAAAAAAATATTTAATTGTCATATATATATATATATCATTTTTTCATATATGAGGATGATTCATTAGATAAAACATTAATGATAACCAGTTGGATTATTTTGGTGTTTTTTCGATCATCACACAATAATTTTGTTTCGTTAATTAATTATATATATGTATGGTTTATAGAACAATAAATATGTTTTAATATACATATTATTATCTTTTTTTTAACCATAAAAATGGTTCTATGAGTAGCCTTGAAGGTAGTATTTGAAAATGAAATAATCATCATCCATGAAGGTAGTGAATCAATACCTCATGGATGCCATTTTCATTTTTAAAACAAAAAGGGGTAGAGAAAGGAATTTATGGTGGATATACCATTATCATAATAAAAGGAAATTATATATAAGAAACTGGAGTTACCATGAATATTTGAACCATGGAGGTAAGGAAATGATTATATAAGAAAAGAAAACTAATTGAAATAAAATTAAAATAAAGGTGATTTACCTCTTGAATTCTTCACCTTGAGAACCTCATTAAGGAACTTTGAAGGTGGAATTTTGGTGAGAACAAAAAGGCCATAATGTGGGGAGATATTTTTGATGGGAAATTGGTAGAAGATATGTAATGTTAAAGTATTTCGAGGTCTAAAGAGAAGGGTTGATGAGGGGTGATATTTATAGTGGGGGAGTAGGGTGTTTTTTGAAGATTTTATTCATTTATTTATTATTTTAAATAATGAATATATATATATATTGAGAATTATCAGAAAATATACTATAATAATGAAATAAATTTTGAGATTATGTGCTTACATTATCCATACATCATTTATGACTCTATAATTCACATATTTGTTAAATACCATAAATTACCATATTTAACTATTCACCAAAAATTCAAATATTTTAGGAAAATCTATAAAATTCACCCTAAATATTATTGACATTTAAAATTAAAAAATGGACTCGGTTTTATGAAAATTATTTCTAAATATGTGAAATATAATTTTTAAATAAAATCACTATTTACTTAAAAAATATATATTTTAACATTATAACAAATTTTATGACACTTTCAAAAATTAATTAAGGTCTCATTAAATTATCCAATAATTATTTGACAAAAATTTATTAATTTATGAATATATTTTATGTCAATAAATTTTATTTTAAATCATTATATTAATTATAAAATTTTAAACAAACATTTATGTTTCACAAAAATACCAACATTTCATTTATCATTTTTAAAACATTTATTTAATAATTTAATGATATAAATATACAATATTTTAATTTATAATATTGCGAATTTTTTTTATAATTTTATAGGTGAAATTACTTTTCTATTAGTTATATTACTATTCCTAATGATCACGTTACTATTCCAATGGTCATATTTAGAAGTATATTTTGGTTTCAAACTTGGTGTTTTATGAAGCATAAACTATCGAAAATATTAAATTTTGAAAGAGACATACTATAAAATCATGGAGTGTTACATTCTTCCCCCCTTTAAAAAATTTAATTTTCCAAATTTTCAGATTTTCATCCCATTAAAATATTTAGGTAGTTCTTCATAATAAATTCTTCTAGTTCCCACATCACCTCTTCAATTTTATGATTTTTTCAATGTTTCGTGACTAGCTGAGTCATCCTATTCCTCAACACCTTCTCATTTTGTCCCCAATCTGGATGAACTTTTCACAGTAATACAAATCAAGTTCTAATTATATTATTTCAAATGTGAGGACATGGGTTGCATTTGGAAAGTAATTTCTTAACAAAGATATGTGGAACACATTTTGTACTTTAGAAAGGCTATCTAGCATCTCCAAATGATAAAAAAATGATCTAACTCTCTCTAGGATTTCAAATGGAAAAATGTACCTCAACCTTAGTTTCCCTTTCTTCCTAAATCTTATAACACCCTTCCATAGTGATATTTTAAAGAAAACATGGTTTCCAAAATGAAATTCCAAATACTTCGATTATCGGCATAGCTTTTTATCCTAATTTTATCTTATTAGATATGAGTTTGAATATTATATACCATTAATGTTGTTTCCTCCACAAGTTCTGGGACTATGAGATTCCTCTCACCCACTTTATGCCAGCAAGTTTGTTTATGATATCTGTTTCCATACATTGATTCTATTGGTGTATTTTGAAAACATGGATAGAAACTATTATTCTTAGAAAACTATACCAAAGGTAACTACTAATCCCACAAAATTGAAATTCAAGTTAGAAATAAATCAATATGACTGCTAATGTTTGAATAGTCATTTCAGACTACCCATCGGTATGTGGGTGATAAGTAGTTCTAAAATGAAGTTAAGTATCAAAATCTTTCCGAAGAATTTTCATGCATTTCAATGTAAACCGCGGATCACAATCATATATAATTAAAATTGGGGCATGAATAAATCTTAAAAGTTCATTATAAAGACTCATTCAAGGAACAACAAAAGGAAAATCCTCATTTGAAGTGAAGAAATGTGAAAATTTTTCTAGTCGATCAAAAATTACCCATATTGCAACATTCTTTCCTAGAGTTTCTGGATATCTAGTGAAGGAATCCATAGTGATGTCTACCAATATCCATGTAGTAATAGGCATAGGTTTCATGACTCTTCTATGATGTTTTATTTCATCTATCACCGGTTCATAGACTAAACATCTTGATATATAATCTGAAATTTCTCACGTCATATTATCACACTAAAAATGTTTCTTCAAGTACCTATACATAATAGTTCTACTAGGGTGTATAGAGAAATTCAAGGTATGAGAATCATCCAATAACACCCTTTTTATCTCAAGTATATAGGGAAAAAAAATCCTCTTCCAAAATTTCATAGTTATATCCTCATACACGAATTCTAAAAAATTACCTTCATTCACAAATTAAAATTACCTTAAAAAATTATATTCATTAGACTGAGAATTTTTAATCCTTTAAAATAAATATGAATGGGAAACCAATTTAATAATTAATGGTGTTTCATATTCCTTGATAATTCCAATTTCTATATTTACTAGATCCTTGTCAATCGCTATTTTTTTCATAACTCTATGATCATTCTCCCTCAGTCCATTTTCTACCTTATTCATCTTCCTTGGGTTGTAATTTATTGAATAATAATAATCTTGGTGTAGCTTGATCAATCACTTTTTCCTCATGTTGATCTATTTATGAGAGAATATATAGTCCAAACTCTTTTTATCTGTATATATATCACAATTTTCACTATAGCCATAGTGTCACCATATTTTCACAAGAAAGTTTATAGCTACTAACTCCAAATCATGAGTTGGATAGTTCATTTTATGAGTTTTAACTAGCTTGATGAATAGGCAATAACTCTACCATTCTGCACAAAGAAACACCCAAGTCCTTTCTTTGATGCATCACTAGAAATCACAAATTTAACATCTCCCAATGGTAGAGTCAATTTTAGATAATTCACTAATCACCTTTTTTAATTCTTCAAAACATTATTCAAATTCTATTGTCCATATGAATGTAAACCCATTATGAGTAAGATTGGTTAACATGTTAGCTAATCGAGAAAAATTCTAAATGAAACACTGATAGTAACATGCTAAACTGATGAAACTATATACCTCAGATATGTTCATTTGTATAGGCCACTCCTAAATTTCCTTTTTCTTTAATAGATCAATTGAGATTTAATACTTAGATATAATATGTCCAAGAAAAGAAACTATTTAATGCAATAATTAACACTTGTTAAAATTACCATATAACTCTTTTCTTCTAAGAGTATCCAGAGCAACACCTATTTGTTTCTCATGGCCCTTATAGATTTTGGAATTTTTTAATATGTAATTAATTAATACCACAAAAAAATTACCAATATATTTCTTGAACACTATGTTCATTATATCAATAAAAATTGAGGATGTATTAATCGGTTCAAATGTAATTTCTATAAACTTGTAATTTCCATACCTAGTTTGAAATACCATATTTGGAATATCATCCCTCTTCACACACAACTGATGATATACTGATCGAAATTAAATATTCAAAAAATAACGAGCTTCATGAAGTTGATCAAATAAATCATCAATATTAGGGAGATGATACTTTTTCATTATTATAATACAATTTATTTCTCTATTTTCAATTAATATTCACAAGGATCTAAATTTCTTATTTAAAAAGAGAACATGGGATCCCCATAGAGAACAACTATAGAGAATTAATACCTTATGATTCAATTCCTCAAGTTGTTTCTTCTGCTCCATAAATTCCCTAGTAGAAATTCTATAATGAGTCTTTGGTATAGGTCTTGCACTAGGAATTAAATCAACAGAGAACTCATCTTATTACTCTACATGATTTCTAGGTAAATCCTCTAGAAATAAATCATTTTATTAATGAACAATATGCATGTATTCAATTATAATATTTCCTTCCTTATTTGCATCTCCCAATAGATGAAAAATATTCCATGATAACCTACTCCCTTTTATTACTACCCAAAGAGAGAAATATATTCTCTATGAAACATATCCACAACTCTTCTCTAAATGGATATGTAATCTCATTGAATGATGGAGTTTGTTCTCTCAGGAATCAGTACAACATTGTTCCTCCACGTTATGGATTATGATTCTCTATATGGGTAAGATTATTGTTCATAACCTGAGTCATTTGTCCCAATGTAGTTATATGTTTCTCAAATTCAGTTGATGATTTTTCTATGGCATCATTATCTTTCCTAGGAGGGAAATCCATACATGGAATACACATGTTGATATAGTTTCCATTCCTACCACTAGGCATAATTTCAAAAAAATGTCTGATAATAAATTAGATTATTAATAACAATGCATAATTTTGAACTACTAACACATAACAGAAATTGAAAATTTTATGCATATCTAATATCATAATCTTGAACATGGTTTATTTGGGTACATATTTAAATCAAATCCTTTATAATGGGTTTTAATGAAAATATGAATTATCTTAAGAATAACCCTCTTTAGTGTCAAACTATGTGCATAGTAAGGTGTATTATCATGTATAAGGTTAAGCCATGTTAGGATCTACATACCTTGTCGAAGTTGGTACCCATAGGTAAATTTATGTCCGAACAATGTCCACATGTAGTATCGATACATGGATGTATTTCTAGGTAGACCCACACAATCTATACATTAACAAAATTATTGGATTTTATTCTATGC
The DNA here is from genome assembly GCA_963277665.1 of Viscum album. Classification (NCBI taxonomy): domain Eukaryota; kingdom Viridiplantae; phylum Streptophyta; class Magnoliopsida; order Santalales; family Viscaceae; genus Viscum; species Viscum album. The sequence continues at coordinate 310,641,360 of OY728166.1, forward strand.
TTATCCTCAAAGTCTATCATAGGGTTATGTTCCCAAATCTATGTTTTATAGTTCCTATTTTTTTTACTAAAATTTCTATAATTCTAAATGTAAAGACCCAAAACCGGGTATCTTGGAGTAAGTAACTTACCTAATTAAATTTGTACTATGAAAAAACGATCGCATCCAAAATGAATGAATAGTTTATTATCTTTGGAAAACCAGATAAAAACATAATTATTACATCACTTATTGATATGAAAACCAATATAGAAAATCATCTATAAATATCCATAAACTCATAGATTATCCTTGCAAGTCATTCATAAAATACATCTTCTCATCCTAGGTAAAAATAAAACAAAAGAAAATGGTGAGATTAGATCCTTAGTATGGGTAAATAATATAGCAGAAGATGTCATAAATTAACATAAACAATTAGGCATTGTGAATAACTAAAAATGCATGCCATTAAAATATAATCGTTGGCACAATATGGAATGAATAAAAGATAATTAAATAATTCCATAAATAATCAAATGAACCTTGACCACGGATATTGTACTAGTCAAATAATCACCTGTATTATCACTTACTAATATCATAATGAGGGAATTAAAAATTCTGAACATCATAGACATACCCTCAAGGCCTTGGCCAAAACACCATAAATAAATGGGTAAAAACCTGGTCTAGTTTGTCACATTACAAATACTGATGTATCGATGGGCAATAGGAGGCCCTGACCGTCACTTACTAAGTCCAATAAATTACTCATATGAAAGGGGTGGAACAAAATCAATATATATTTTGATATTGATATTATTATATTAAATGTAAATAATATCTCCACTCAACAGACCTAATCAAAAAATATACAGAGTAATATGGATAATGGTATCAAGACTGTAATTCTTTAGTAATAATAATAAAAAATAAAATAAAATAAGAGATCAATATCCATAACGAAAAGGATTAAATAGAGGTTGTTTAAATATGTGGAAATACTCTAATAAAACCGTTGATGATCTCTTGAGAGAAATACCTATTTTTACTTTTTCAAAGAAGTGTTCTTTTGAAGAATTACTTGTATATGTCATAAAATTAAATTGTAAAAAATTTTATTCTAGAAGAGAAAAATTTAAAAAAAATGAAATTATATTTGAGGCATAATTTATGTCATACTGTAGTAGAAATAGGTAAAATTAGTTTTAAGAAAAATTTATAAATGGGCCACTTTCGTGCAGTTTATGAGATAATATAAAAAGGTCTTTAAAGAAGAAAAACATTAATTGTCTGTATAAAACAATAAATAACCGAAGATATTTTTCATGAATAATTTATTTATTTTATAAAAACAATGATGGATTAAATCATATTATGGAGTTCACTTGAAAATGGGTAATAAATTTTAAAGTTCCCTTTAAATGGGCTTGCTTATCAAGAAGAGTTTAGAAGGGAGCCTCAATAAAATATGAATTAACCCATGAAAGAAGAATCCATTTGGAACATATATAAAAATTGTATAATTATTATATAAAAATAATTAATAATTTTATTGGTGTAAATTGATAGAAATCGTAACCCAAATTTAAAATGGAGGTTCATGTTGAATTCCTTACCTTATGTCTGAAACTATTTTTCACTTGTACATAACATCCTGGATAAGGAAATTAGATTAATTTATAATTTAATTCAGATTCTATTAAATATGTATTTGAATTATTATAATTTTATTAAGTTAATTTATGGGTTTTTGATGAGTTATATGATTCAATTTTGTCATTCAGAAGTGTTTATTTCTTTGGTTTTCACAATTGGTTCACTTATAAACATGAAGGAAAAATCATATGAAATGGGAATAGTTATCTAGAATTGAAATTATAAGTTACTAATAAAAAATATATTTAACGATCTTATATATCATTTTTTAACATATTATGATGATTAATTTTATAGAATATTAATGATAACCGTTTAGATTGTTTTGGCATTTTCTTGATCATTACACACAGGTTTTGTCTTCTTAATTAATATTATGTAAATATACTAGTTAGAGAACACTAAATTAGTTGTAATTAAATATTATAATTTGTTTTAACCAAAAAATGGTTTTATGACCAGCCTTGAAGAAGTTATTAGAAAAGGAAAGAATCATCATCCACAAAGGTGGGGAATCGACACCACATTTATGACATTTTCATTTTTTGAATAAAAAAGGGAAGAGAAAATAATTAATGGTGGATATCCTTTTGTCATAATAGAATTACTATATATATATATATGATATTGGTGTTATCATGAATTATATGATATAGAAGGTTAGAAAATGATAAAAAAATAAAATAAATAGAAATAAAATTAAAATAATGAATGGGGATTTACCTATGGAATTCTTCACAATGAGAAACTCCTTTCAAAAAATTAAAAGTGGTCTTATAGTGAGACTAAAAATCACAAAACATCAAAGATAGGTTTGTGATAGGAAATGGTATGAATATTTGAAAGCTTAAAATATTTGTAGGAGTGAAGGGAAAAGGTGGTGTTGGTGGTATTTATAGTGAAGGTGAGGGGTTTTTGTTTGAATATTTTCTTCATTTGTTTATTATTTTGGATTAGGACTATGAATAGTTTAATAATTGTCACTAAATATATTAAAATAATTAAGGGGTGTATTATACTATAGTATTACATCATCCATACATCATCTATGACTCAATAATTCATATATTTGTTAAATACCTAAATCACCATATTTCATTATTCACCAAAAAATCAACTATTTTAGAAAAATCCCAAAAATTCTCCTCAACCATTTTTTGACATGTAGAATTAAATAATGGACTCAATATTATAATCAATTTCAAAATATTGGACATTAATTTCTAATAAAATAATCATTTACTTGAAAAATACTAATTTTAATATTATAACATATTTTATGGCACATTTAAAATGTAATTATGGTCTCATAAAATTATATTAGAATTATAAGACAACAAAATATTAATTTATGAACTATTATGAAAATAAATTTTTATTTTATATCATTATATTATTTATAAAATTTTAATTAAACATTAATGTTTCACAAAAAATATTAACATGTAATTTATCATTTTTAATGCATTTATTTACTTATTCCATGATATAAATATACCATAAATTCATTTATAAGATTAAAAAAATATTTTTTATACTTTCTTATGAAGATTTAATATTCTATTAGTCATATTACTATTCCTAATTGTCACATTACTATTCCAACATTCGTATTTAAAACTATATTGTAGTTTTAATCTCGGTGTTGTGTGAAGCATAAACAATCGAAGACAAAATATTTTAAAAGAGACATACCATAAAATATTAGGGTATTAAATTAACCCTTCTGTATTCTACATAAAATATGAATTTATTGGTTATGTATTCATGGAAGGTTTCTCTCAATAGATCCCATAAAACTGGGTCTTCATATTACCCATAATCTGTTAGATAGGTTTAGATTTCATATAGGGAGTTGAAAGTGATTTTATGAAAAATTATTTATACTTATAGGAATGATTGGTCATTAAAAATTTATGAAGCATTTTGTGACCATAGAAGTGCATTCATAATCCCAAAAGGGTTGTATAAATACAAGTCTTTATTTTGGAAATCATTTCATTTACATATAGATCTGTAATAAAAGTCATATGGGGATGTGAAGGCTTTTGAAATTTGATTTCAATTATAGATGATATAGAATACTACATGATTATATTTTGTTAAATAAAATTTGTAGAGTTTCCAATGAAAATGTTTGGATTTATTAATATATATCATTTTTTAATGATTAAGTTATTCAACATAGGTAATTTAAGGCTCGTTATATGGTTATTCTAATTTATTATATACAAAATATCTTTCTATAAATGTTGAAATCAAAGTGTTTTGGACCATTCACTTCTAATATAGAGCACAAAATATATCTTTTGAATTTTTTATTATAGAATAGTCAATTTTTTTTGAATTTATTAATGATAAAAAATTATTATGAAGGACAACCAAAGGTTTTAGATTCTATATTTGTTCTGGAAAATTGATATTTTAATGATGTCTAACCAAAGGCATTAATTTTAGTACTTTATGGGGTTCAACCAATGGTCATATTTTGTATTCCACTATTTTTTCCAAGGAATAATGTTACATTATTTACAGTATATTACACTCTATTTAAACATGGATTTAATTGTTTGTCTTCCTTCATTTTTTAACTATTTTTTCTAGTTTACTGAAAAAATATGATTAGAGTTTTCACATGTTATCAAGTAAAAAAGGAATATTTATACTAGATACTTACTAGATAAATATTACCTAAACATAATTTTTTTAAGTAAATTTGATAATTTTATATTTTAATCTAACCAATTTGCATTCAACTTATAGGCACTAATAATTGAATAGAAAAAGTGTATATCACTCAATTTTGAGAGGGAATTTGTATTTTTTTGATAAAGTTGGAAGATTATACTTCTTAAACCAATGGAGTGTTTGTTTATATTTTTATATTTGATTTTTATATTTTATTTAGTTCAACTATTTTTTTCCTATTTATTGGTATTTTTAATTTGAGATTAACATTTGGTAAATATTATCATAGTCTGAACATGATCGTGTGGGAATGATTCCTTATCTCTTTTTTGGTGAATATGGATCTCTTTGTTGGGTTATTACCAAAATAATTCCTATAATATTGAACATACAATTGTAAAAGTATTTTAAACCTATGGGAACCCAAAAAATTCAATGGTTTCATTTTTTTATTGAAATCTCAATTTTTATGGTGATACTTTTTTATATTTATTGAAAATATTTGTATTATTCTTTATAAATAATGAATATAACATTTTAATCTGTTTGAAAATTTAAAACATTGTCAATTTTTTTCACTATCTTGTGATTCTTGAATATAAATTATAAAATATTAATTGTAATTCTTTTGGAAGATAAATACTGAATTTTTTCCCATTACTATAGAATTAAAAAATGAGAAAAAATATTTCTTTTATTTATGGAGGATATGGTCTTCTAAAATTAGAATAAATATGAATTAATATAGACCCATATAATCCCCTAAATTTATGTTTAAAATTTTTATCATTTAAAAATGAATGAATATTATTCCATGATTTTTTTATAATTTTTTGGATATTTATCTCCACCATGTTGAGTTTAACTTCTTCTACATTGCCATGAATTTAATTATTTTCATAAACTTCATTCTCTCTTGGATGTTTTTTGGGTCAAAATTTTTGAGTGTGGTTTATATTCATTTTTGATTTTGCACATTATTGAATTATCTTTAATAATTTATTTTTTTTAATTGACTAATAAAAAAAATAACATTTGATGTTGATCCTTTATTCCATAATTCCTTTATTCCTTTATTATTTAAATTATTGGACGATTTATTTATGCAACTTGTAATTATTTAATTTTCTAATCTAAATGAGATGTCTAATTATTAAAATTTCTAATAATTTGTGTCCATTATCTTAAAGTTACTGTGAATTTTGGAATTCTTAGTTTAATTTAAATAAATGATTGGTTAAATTTTTTCAAAATTATCAATTGTAATAATTATAATTTTAAAAAAACTTTTTTCTAATCCTATTGTATTGAGAAGAGAAAATCCATTTTAATGCTTGAAAGAGTTAATAGTATAATATCTTATACATCACATATATATATTTTTCTTCAAAATTGACGAATATTCATTAAAAAATATAACAAATCTTTGAAATGATAGTATAACTATAATGTATTTAGAAATGGGAAATATAAAAAACTAGGTCAAAATTCATCTACATTGTCTCCCACATATTCCTTCATAAATAGGACTCTTTTTGACATATCTTACATAATTTAATTCTTTAAAACCCAGGGAAAAGAAAAATAATAAAGGGTGATATCAAATTCTCAGTAAGGGTAAACAAGGGATATATCAATCATATCATAATCATGAGACATTAGAATATAACATTTGAAAATCATATCCTACATATAATATATCATGACACCATGTCATCGGATAAACAATAAAAGTTAATAAAGAATCATTTATTATAGTAATAACATTAGACATGGAGTTTTTGGCATACACATAAGCATAGATAATATTAGTCATGCCTCATTGCCAAGACCATCATAGTAGGCAAAGTCCATTACTGAACCGAGTTCACTCCTCATTCCAAGCTTATATTACTAAATTGAGATCATTTCCCATTCTAAACATATCTATCTCAAGAGATATTAATCTTTACCTAATTCATTGGAGAGATATATAGGTCCCACCGATCTCATAATTAAACCATTCTTATGTGTTCCACAAAAAAAAATCATTCATCATAGCACCACCCACTGAATAGAATGGGTTTATTAAACATCATTCCATCATAACATAATCCGTATAAAAGAAATATATTTCATAAATATAATTACAACATAAACCTCATAAAACCATATGAATAATAGGGATATAAAAATAAACCTATTTAAATAATTTGATCTTAGATGGAAAATAATTTTGAGAAAACATTTGAAATTAATTCATGTGAAAATATCATTTCTTCATCAAAAAAATTTTCTTTTCTCAAAATGACATGAAATTTAAATAGGAAATAATATCATTGAAAATAATATTTAAATATTTCAAAGGAATATTAATAGAAATATGGTTTTATAAAAGTGTAAAAATACATTCATGTCGTATATGTAAAAAGAAAACATTCTTCTCGTACTTTTTTCTGAAAGTCAAAACTTACCTTGTATCGAAATACAACAAAAGATTCATTTTATTCCATGTAATAAAATTCCCCAATGGTTAAAATAGAATTAAATAAAAATTATAAGAATAGAAACAATAATACATATTTATGAATCATGGATGTGGATGATAAATATATCCCATTAAATACTTACATACAAACAATCTTGGATATAATGAGATTATGAAATTATCCCTTACCTTAGGTCTGATTTACATTTTATATATCTGAATATACAATATAATGATTTAAATAATTTAATTTAATTATTAAATAATAATATTAATTTTTTATGTCATATATGATTATATTATAATCTGTTTGATAATAATATTTCATTTTTACTTGCTGTTCTGGTATTGAATACTTTATTTTCATATGCATGTTTACTTGGATAAGTTATAGTTACTCTTCTTAGGGTATAGTTAAATAATTTAAATAATTATATTAGTATAATATATATCATATTTATTCATTAAATTCATTTATATAACCATTCTTTAATGAATACCAAAAAGAATGAATTTCATCGCATCGTGGAGACGGTAGGTCGTACGTATGCACGAGCAGCGATATCATTCCCATAATCATTTAATTCTATTGATGTGGATTGTGTATAATATTTCATAATAAATATGATGTTATAATAATCATATATTTTTATTATTTTCATCATTATAACCATTAAGGTTGGGTGTGGTGACAAACAGATTACACCACGACATGGTGACTGTATATCGTACGTATGCATACATGATGATTTCAATTTTCATAGGATGGATAAAAGTTAGAATATGGTTTTTTGATAATAATAATAATAATAACATATAATTATATAATTGATACTATATTTATTAATTTATAATGAAACAATTCATGAAGAGAAAGCAAAAGAATAATGATGTTAGGAAGAATCGGTAGAGGAGATTTCCTCTTCTTCGATGTGCTCCCTTTAAATCTCCCCATAATGAACTAGAGATGAACTTTTAAGAAGAAAAAGCCCCTAGAATGTAACTATTTATGTTGATAAGAGAAATTCCTTGGGGATGGCCTATTTCAAAGGCTAAATGTTAATAGAACAGGTGAGGGAGGAGGTTCCCTTTTATAATTAATGTAAGGGGTACTTTTGGAAACTGCAACAAAATTAATTTATAATAAAATAAAACCCCATAAAAAACCTAAAAATGTAACATTTTAAATTATGATATTATATATAGTTTTAATATAATATAAAAAATAAAATTTAGATAGGTTTTTCTATCAATTTAAACCTATCATTTTAATTAACACTTAGTTATTCTATTTATTTTTTAACTAAGGTAACAAATATTTCAATATTAAAAGGGTCAAATATTTACATATTTGATTTAAATTAGATAATAAATATGTAAATTAGAACATTTTAGGACCTATATTAATTATTCTATACTATTAAAAATGTTTTATTATTTTTAAATAACTTTATAATACATTAATTTTATAAAGAAACAATAGTTTCAATTTTGAAACTGTTCAATTCATTTGCTTTTGAAATATGAAGATAAATAGTTAACATCAAAAATAATTTTATTATACTTCTAATAAGTAAAGGTGATCTATAAAATTTATCTCATGCATTAACTATCCCAATTTATGTTTATTTTAATATTTCTAATAACATTTATTTATTATCTCCATTAATAAAATAATTACAACATTAGTTTTGTGTAATTATTTAATATTCTTATTTGTGAATAAAAATTTAAAAATTAAATACAATAAAAAAGATAATTCTTCTATATTTTAGAGGAATATTTATAGTATAATATATATTTCAGAAAATCCAATATTTAAAAATGTTACATTTATTAAAATGTGAATGTTACAACATTTACGTCACTTTAAAAAAATCAATATAAATATAATTATCTTTTCTATATGGATCTAAATACTCAATAACACGACCCATGGATGAATATGATTGATATTTTATTGAACAATAAGAGTTTTCAAGTTTTTGTGTCATTTAATAGTCATTAACATTTTAATAATAATTAATTTATTGATTTTTCATCAATTAGATAATTTATGTATCATTAATGTATAAGGTCTTAAGGTAATTATTTATTTCACAAAAATTAAAAATAAATTATCTTGAACAAAAAAAATCAATTTAAAATTAGTATTTATAGTTTTATTTATCTTCTCTATAACCTTATATTGATAATGATTTAATTATTAAAATTTGAGTAATACATATTTAACTTTTATTTGAATAAAACCAAATAAGCGTACTAATCTGATCTAAGTGTCTTATAAAGGACAACATTTTAACCCAATAATTATTTAGGAAGAAACAAACTAATATAATGATATTAGGACCTGTGTTTGAATAATTTCATAGTATTATTTTCACTCTTTATTACCCGATTTACCCATTTATCGAATTAATGAAATTTACCGAAGTTACTATTAATAATACCCAAAAATAAAATAAAGTTATTTACATAATTTGAAAATAAAGATTCAAAATATGGAATCTATTTTTCAAAATTCAAAACACAAAATTTGCAGCAATTAATTTTAAATTAATCCTGTTGTTGAAATGAGTTCTTGTTTTTAAAATTTAAAACATTGCAAAATATTGAAATGTTTTCATAACTGAATTCAATTTAAAATTAATTCCAATAACCTATATTATATTAAATAATAAAAATATATTATATTAATTCATTAAAACCAATTAATAATATAATTTATCCATATAAATTATTTTGATGAAAAAAGGTTTATTCAATTAAATTTTAGTGTATTGTTACTGTTACTCCGAACCTGAAAGATATCAAAAAATATCATCAATTTAACCAAAGTAAATTTTTATATCCCACTTAAAAGTAAAGAATTTATTTGTCATTTAAAAAATTATTAATGTGTTAAAATCCTAGTTTAAAAAGGTTTCTTCATTAAAAGGCAGAAAATCACCTTTTGAAAAATATATGTTGTTATACATAAAATAGAGTTTATCCATACCCTATGAATAAAATTTCTATTTGATAAATATAAAGAATATTTTATTAAATATAAAATGCATATATGTCATTAATTTAATATATTAATAATAATTCACTCAATATTTTAATACAAAAAATATATAATTACTTTACATTTTTCATAAATAATTTGTAGCCAATGAATTCTCCATAACTTTTCATAAGTTAGTTATATTTATTCTCATTAACATAATTTCTAAGTTATAATGGTCATTTTATACTAAGAATATCTTTAAATAAATGCATGATATTGAAGAATTAAAATTATTTAAAGAAAATATTTCATAAAAACCTCATGTATTACATTCTACCCCCCTTAATCTGAATTTCCACATTGAAATTTTTCACCTGGATGGAAAAATGAGCATACCAATACCTCATCACATCCTAAAGATCCCATGTATCTTCCCCATATTGGTTGTTCTTCCACAATAATTTATCAAAGGAAGTGGTCTTGTTTCGTAGAACCTTTTCACTATGATACAAAATATCTGTTGGTTTTTCCTCAAACGAAAGATCCTTCTCCTGTGGTATGACTTCTGAGTTTAGTATATATTATAGATCAGGTAGATATTTTCTTAGGAGAGATACATGGAACACATCATGAAATTGAGAGAGATTTTGTGGAACCTCTAGTTGGTAAGATACCTTCCCAATAAGATCCAATATTTCAAAAGGACTGATATACCTAGGGATCAACTTGCCATTCTTTCCAAATCTCATTACTCTCTTCTAAGGAGATATTCGTCGAAACACATTGTCACCCACTTCAAAATCAATGTTTTTAATTGGTGGTCATCGTAACTTTGTTTTCATCTATGAGCTGCTGTAATGCATTTTTGAATTGATATAAACTCTTCTGACATTTTATTAAAAACCCCAGGTCCTAATACCTTACATTCCCCAACTGCACCTAGTAAGTTAGAGTTATCCACTATTTTCTATAGAGGGATTCATAATGATTCATATGAATATTGGAGTGAAATATATTTTTGTAAGAAAATTCAACCAGTGGTAGGTGTTGATCCCAAATACCTTTGAAATCTCTAGAGAAAGCTCCCAACATGCATTATATAGATCAAATTTTCTGGCTAAATGACTGTCTTTCTATGGATTATAAGAAGTTATAAAACAGAATATGTTTAGAGCCTACTCAAGGCTTCAACTAAACATTCTTACCACTTTCTTTACATATATCATGGAAAGATGATAAGGAGAGAAATCCTCTCTAATAACAATTAAGTGTTCCAAATGCATAAGGAGATCAACTATAATCCATATAACATTATGGAATCTTGATTTTTTGGGAAGTATGATGAAAATTTCCATAGTGATGTTTTCCCACTTCAATTATCGTATGGGTAATGGTTGTAACATCCTATGAGACATTTTCTCTCAGCCTTAAATTGAAGATAAAATAAGAACTGAGAGACATATTTTGTAAAATATCTTTTCATGTCAACCCCCCAGAAATACTCTTTCAATTCCATGTATATCTTTTTTATTCATGGATGAATAGAGAATGAAGAACTACGAGCCTCATCCAACAGATACTTCCTTAATTCTGGTATGTGAGGAATATAAACACTATTCTCGAACCTTATTATTCCATCATAATGAAGGTTTAATTCTAGAACATTTCATTCCATATTTTTTTCTCTCTATATATTCCTTCTACACCTCCTTAATGTTCAATTTTATAGATGGTTGAAGATTAATTTGATAATTATAATATTTACCCCCTTCCATTAAAATTTTAAGTTCTATATTATGAAAATACATAAATATTGGATATTTTTTTATCCTCACCATGGATTGGATAGCATGGTCATTTCAAATCAAATCATCATCCAACTTTTATGCTTTCCTAGAGTGGTAATGTATTGAGTAGTCATAATTTTTAATCAAATCCAACCATATTATTTGGGTCATATTCAAATCCTTTTGTGTGAAAATATACTTTAAACTATGATCAGTATAAATATCACACCTTTCACCATAAATATAATGAATTAATATCTTTAATGAAAATATTACTGTAACTAACTCCAAATCATGATTTGGGTAATTGTACTGAGGGATTTTTAATTTTCATGAGAAATAAGATTTCACCATATCATTTTTCATGAGAACACAACCCAACATCTTCTTGGATGCATTACTGTAGATCAAAAACTTTTCTCCACTACAAGGTAGTGAGAGAACATGGGCATTGGATAACTATATTTTTAGCACTTTGAAATTCTCTTCGTAATCCTCCATCAATATGAAAATAACTCATTTGCATGTCAAATTTGTGAGTGGACTAGATAATAATTAAAGATCATTAAAAAAACATTGATAATATCCAAGAAAACTAAGAAAACCTGGGATCTTAATTACTATTGTTGGTCTCATCAAACATCCAAGAACTTATATTTTTGATGGATCTATATATATACCCTCTCTAGGTATTGTTTGATCCAAAAATGAAACTTTTTAAAGGCAAAATTTTCACTTGTTAAATTTTTCATAATGATTCTCCTTTCTTAGGGTCTTTAGTACAATTTTCAAGTAATCTTTATACTCTTACTTTCTCTTCAACTTGAAAATAATATCATATATAAATCTATCATAAAATAATCAATATAGTCTCTAAAGACTCTATTCATTAGATCTATAATGATAGTGGGGGAATTAATAATACTAAAAGGCATCACTATAAATTCATAGTGTCCATACCATGTAAGAAAAGTTGTCTTTGGTATATGCTCTTTATTAACCCTTAATTGAAGACATCATAAACAAATATAGATCTTGGAAAAGGTTTGAGCACCACGTGGGTTGTTTAATTAGTCATCAATATAGGGAAGATTATATTTATTATTGATAGTTATCTTGTTAAGTTCTCGGTAATCAATGTAGAGACTCATTGATCCATATTTCTTCTAAACAAGTTGAACAAGTTCTCACCAAGGTGACACACCGGGTAATGTAAACCAGTTTTCAATATTCTCTTAGATTTTTTTCTTAAATACCTACAACTCAATTTAGGCTATTATATAAGGCATCTTTGAAATAGTCATAACACCTGGTATGAGTTATATTGAAAACTGAACCTCATGATTCAGTGGAAGACCTAACAATCCTTTTGGAAATACATCATTAATCTCTTATAAAATATGTGTATTAAAAATGGGGAGTTTCTCCCTAGCCATTTGATATATATAACCTTCATTTATAGAAATCAAGACCCACAAGATGGAATAAATTTCCACTGGAAGGTAATAATCATCCTTGAATCGATATATGATCATAAATTGATCCAAAATATGAAATGTGACTTACCTTTTTTGGAAATAGATATGAGATCCATATAATAGAAGCTAATAAATGCCAGGAATCACTTTCAATTATACTATGGAATGGATCAAAATAGTTGCAGGAATAAATTTCCCACAAACTTCAACTATATAAGAATTATAAACCTTTGATTCAAACGTTGTTCCCTTCAGAGTTCTCGCAGCTAACTCAACATATAATTTTTGGTAGTATAATGATAACCTTAGAAAATTTCACAAAAATAAAAGAGTGGGTGGATCAAGAATAATTTTTTTTCTACTTTAGAGTGGATGATAAGTGTACCTTTCACCACAACACTTTCATAAACTACATCATCGATAGTGATCACATGTAACTTTCCTTTTTATTATTCCTTAAGAGTTTTTTGAGGTTGATCATCGTTAATAACCCTTGGATTGGGGAATTTATTGATATAATAACCAATTTCTTAGAACTTGTAACATTACAATATATGATGTGGATTCTATGAATATTTTTATTTATTCATATTTTTAGAAATATGTTTTCCATCACTTAGGAATTAAACTAACTGATGACCTTCTTTTCCACACTTCAAAAACTTACTAGAACCTTTAAGAAAACTTCTTCCATGTTTATTTCCACACTTTGAGCATAATGGAAACTCATATTCTTTTCAGTCCAGTCTTTATATTTTCCCATGAATTCCATTTTTCTCTTTTTATCAAACCACTAAGACTAATTGGTTAATCCAATGTCCATTTCAACCTTGAGAGAACATAATAAAATTTCCCTATAGCCATTTCATTCCCTTATGGATAATTCCCTTTGGATAATTGGTTTTAATCCACTAAATAATCAATAAATTTTACTCTTATGTTGGATAATAATTCCAAAATTATACCTTGCAAGTGTTGTAAAATTTTCTTCATTGGTACCAATAGTTTCACCCCCATTTTCTTATGCTCAAGTAAATCCTCCATATTTTCGTGAAGATTACAAGGAAAGTACTTATTTAAAAATAATTACATGAACTCATCTGATTACATGGATTCAATTTCATATATTTTCCTCATATTATTAATATGATTCCAGAATTTATCAGCTCTAACTTTTGATCTATATAATTACAAGTTGAATTTATCTTGTTCTAATCATTAGAGAACCTAAAATATCTTTTTGGTTGTGGTGATCCATTATTCAGCCACTAATGGATCAGATGACCCACTGAAGGAAGGTGGACGCTGCCTCATTAAGGACTCAATAGAATAATGTTCCCTCCGTTGTTAGTTTGGATGTCTTGTTTAATTCACAGCTTGAGAAGTTTGTGTGAACATAACACCATGATTTTTCATTCCATCTCCCATAAAATTTGGTTATTCAGGAGGACATTCACTGAATTATACTTAAAAATTCCCTATTAATGTGTTTTCTTCGGGTTCTAACCAATGACTAAACCTAATAATCATAATGTGATAAACACTAGTCATGATAGGAAAAACATATAATCAGGAATAAAATTTTAGTTTATCACAATTTAAGTTTTATCCTATGTTACTCATAATCATTTCTGATACTCTAATATTGTAACCTATACTTCTACATTTCCATAGGGTTCTTACTAAGGTTTTGTCATCCTAGATTTTAAAGGATAACTATACCGTTCCTCTGATACCAACTATAATGGACCATAAATTTAATTTATCAATATTAACTCAAAATTGAATAATATTAATAGCAAAATATAAGAAATCCACAATAAGACCATATAGGTATAATATCTTTAGAAACTGGGAAACATAATCAATTGGTTAATAATACATCTACATTGTCTCTCTGTTAGTCCTTAATAATTAGACCCCATTTTACCATATCTTACATAATATAATTCTTCACAACATGGGGAAAAGAAACATAGGAAAGGGAGAGCTCATATTCTCATTAATAGTAAACAAGGGAGAAATCAATCATATCATAATCATGAGACATAAGAACAAAAAATTGAAAATCTTATCCTGTATATAAAATATCATCATATCATATAATTGAATAAATCATAATTATTCATAGAGAATAGATGAGAATAGTCATAACATAATACATTGAATTTTTGGAATATATATAATCACAGAAAATACTAGTTAGGGCTCATTTTAAATACCATTACAGCAAAAAAAGTCCATTACTGAACTGAGTTCACTACTCATTCCAACCCTATATTACTAAATCGATCTCATTTTACCTTCTATCCATATCAATATCATGAGATATAAATCTTCCCCCAATTAATTGTAGTAGATATAATTCCCGCCCATATCATAATGAAACCATTATTACATGTGCCACAAAAACACAAATCATTCATCATTGCATAACCCAAAAAATAGAATGGGTAACCTAAAAATAATTCCAACAAAACATAATCCATATGAAAAAATGGTTTTCATTAATATAATTATATAATAAAAAATATACCCATAAGAATAATATGGATAGAAATATAACCCCAATTAAATAATCTCATGTTATATGGAAAATAAGTTTTACAAAACACATGAAATTAATTCTTGAAGAAAATATCCTTTTTTCTCAAAACCGTTTTCTTTTCTAAAAATTCCACAAAATTTTAATAAAAAAAATTTATTTGAAAATAATATTGAAATATTTTAATGGAATATTTATGAAAATAATATGATTTTAAATCACAAAAATTCATTAATGTCATATAAGTTAAAAGAAAACAGTTTTCCCATACTTTTTTCAGAAAGTCAAAAACTAACTTGTATTGAAAGATAACAAAATATTCCATTAAAAACATTTAATAAAATTCACCAATAGGTAAAATTGGCTTTAATTTTTTTTTATAATAATAGAAAAAATATTAAATATTTAGGAAACATGTACATGTATGATAAATATACCATAGTAAGTACTTACATATAAATAATCTTAGATAATAATGAGATTACAAAATTATCTCTTACCTTAGGTCTGATTTCCATTATATATATTTGAATATACTTTATGATGATTTAAATAATTTCATTTAATTGTTCCAGAATAATATCCTTTTTTAGGATATTATATATGATCATATTATTATACATTTTTTAATAACATATCATTATTACTCGTCATTTGGGTATTAATTACTTCATTTTCTTATGCATATGTTTTATTGGATAAGTTCTTGTTAGTATTCTAATGTTATATATATATCATTTACAAAATGATATTGGTATAATATATATCATATTTATTCATTCAAAGAAATTATATAATCGTGATTTAATGAATATCATGTAGAATAAATCACATCGCATTGTGGAGATCGTAAACCGTATGTACACACAAGCGACGATATCATTCCCATAATTGTTGAACAATATTGAATTGAATAGTGTATAATATTTAAGAATAAATATAATGTTATAATAATCATATATTGTTATTATTTACATCATTATACCCATCCAAGTAGTATGGTGTTAAAAAATAGATTAAACAATGGTCGTTGATATGGTAAGTCGTACGTAATCACGCTTGGTGTTTTCATTTTTTAGATGATGGATAGAAGGTGGAATATGAATGTTTCATAATAATAATAAAATATTAATGTATAAGTGATATTATAGTAATTAATTTATATTGATACAAATCCTGAAGAGTAATTAGAATAAGATTTTTTTTTGAATGAACCAGTAGTGGTGATCACCTCTTCTTCGACATGCTCCCTTTAAATCTCATACTAAAGCAATTTAGTTGGTCTTTCAAGAATATAAAAAACTTTAATTTTAATAGGGATGTTTATAAGAGAAATGGGTATGAGATGAACAATATGTAATGATCAATTTTAAGTGAAGGTGTGAGGTAGGAGGTTCCCTTTTATAACTGAGGTGAGGGGAACTATTGGAAACTCCATAAATTTAATTTATAATATAATAAACCCCCCCACCCAAAACCTCTAAAATGTCCCAATATTTAAGATTTGATGATATAGGGTTGTAATATCCTAAAATATTAAATTTTATATATTTTTTTCTCCCAATTTGAACGTTATAATATTAATTAACAGTTAGTTATTCTATTTAATTTTTAACTAGGGTAACTAATATTTCAACTTTAAAAGGGTAAAATATTTACTTATTTGATGTCAATTATTCCATAAATAAATAATATAGATAATTTTAGACCATATAATAAATATTATATATTCATAAAAAAGTGTTATGATTTTTAAATATTTTCATAAAAGAATAATTTGATAATGAAACAATATTCCCAATTTTTACATTATTTAATTCATTAATTTTTAAAGATTTGTAGATAAAAATTAATATTCAAATAAAATATTTTATTATACTTTTAAGAGGTGAATTTAGTCGATAAAATTCATTGGATATATTAACTATCCATATTATTTTTATTTTTACATTTTATATAATATTTATTTGTTATCCCAATTAATAAAATAATTACTACATTAGTTTTGTGTAATTATTTAATATATATTTTTGTGGAATAAAAATTAAAAATAATATTCCCTAATGAATATAATTATTATATATTTGATATTAATATTTACATTAAAATATATCTTTTGGGAAATACTACATTAAAAAATGTTTCATTTATTAAAATGTGAATGTGACAACTTTAACAACACTTTAAGAAAAATAATATAAGTGTAATAATCATTCATACATGGTTCCAAATGGTACATAACATGTCCCATAGAATAATATGGTTTCTATATACTCAAAAACTATGATTTGGTCAAGTTTTTGTTTCTTTTGATGGTTATTATCATTTAAAAAAAAATTAATATGTTGACATTCCATCAATTTAATAATTCTTGCATCATCAACCTATAATAACTTAAGGTAATTTTTTTCCTAAAGATTACAAATAAATTACCATTATAAAAAAATATTTTATCTTTAAAATGAGTATTTATAATCGAATATATCTCTTATATAACCTATATTAAGAATTATTTAATTATTAAAATTTGAGTATGACAAATTAAACTTTTCTTTAATTAAAATAAATTAAATGTACAAATCTCATCCAAGTGGCTTCAAAATGACACCATATAGACCCAAGGATGATTTAGGTAAAAACAATCATACAATGATATCATGAAAAGTGTTTGGGTAATTTAATAATATTATTTTTACCTTTAATTACTTGATTTACAATTATCCAAAATTAATAAAAATTACCGATGTTACAATTCATAATGCCCCAAAATAAAATAAATCTACTTTCATAATTTAGACCTATGGATTCAATATATTTAATCCATTATTCAAAATTCAAGACAAAAAAGTTTTAGTAGTTAATTTAAAATCAATTCTATTGTCAGAATGAGAGAATGAGTATTTAGAAGTTAACACATTGCAAAAGATTGAAATGTTTTCATATCTAAATTCAAGGTAAAATAATTTCCAATGACCTATATTATATTAAATAACAAAAATATATTCTATTTATACTTAAAAACTGTTTAATATTATATTTTAACTATATAAATTATTTTAATGAAAACAGAATTTTTTCAATTAAAATTAAGTGTATTTTTACTATTCATCAAATGTTGAAAGTTATCAGAAAATATCAAAGATTCATCCAAACTAAATTTTTATATACCTATTCTAATTTAAATTTATATTTTTTAATATAAAAATTATTAATGTGTCAAAATCATAATTTAAAAAAGGTTCTCTATTAAAAGGTGTAAAATTACCTTTTGAAAATTTATGTTTTTATACATAAAATATGGTTTATTCATAACCTATGACTAAAATATCTATTAGATTAATATAGAAAATATTTTTCAAATATATAATATATATTTAATAAATTTCATTTTCTAATAATAATTTACTCAATTTATTAATAAAAAAATACAGAATATATAATTGATTTATATTTTTCATAAATAATTGGTATCCAATGAATTCACCATACATTTACATAAATTATTTATATTCATTACCACTAACCGAAATTATAGGTTATAATAGCCATTTTATACTAAGGGCATCTTTTAATTCATTTAAATTAATGATTGCGTACAATGCATGTTATTGAAAAATTAAAATTATTTAAAGAAAAGATTTCATTAAAACATCCGGGTGTTACAAATAGAGAAGAATATTTTTAGAAAAATAATTCATAGTGAAAATTACTCCTCACTATTTAAGATACTTTTCTTCCACTAAGTTTATAATGTTATCTGATTGAGGACAAAACATACTTATCTGTGGTGGAAATTAATTTATTATTTAATTAATTTTTCCATATCATATTTGGTTTATTTTTTTTAATAAAAAACTATAATTTTAGTGGTTAATTAAAATAGAGTAGTTATTTAATGATGAAATTATAAATAAATAATAATTATGATAATTTTTTTGTGTTTATAGTAAAATTATCTGTTTTTTATTTTGATTATTAATTTATTTCATTTCAATATTTTTTTACATTTTTTTATTCTTAGTGTGTTTGGTTTGTTTCTGTGTTCTTTTAATTAATATTTTATGTATTTATATTTTTTTCAAACTAATTTATTAATTCATTGATTACTTTTTTATTTAATTTAAATAATTTAATTTTTTACTAATTAATTTTTTTTATTCTATATATAAAATTTCTCATTTTTTTATTTATTTGATTTCATTAAATAATAATTTTATTCATTTATTTTAAACATTTAGAATGTTAATTTTTAACCATTATTTTTATTTTTTTATATCCTTTTATTTTAAATGTATAATGTGTGTTTTATTAATAAGATCATAATTAGTTTTTAATCTGTTATGGTTTAGTGAACTGATATTTAAAAAAAATAAAATTAATTTGGTTAATTTTAATTGTTCATATTCATCAAAAGTAGCATGTACATTTTTTATAAAGGATAGGTTTGACCATGCTTGAATTGAATCAACAGTTTCATTAGGATGAATTCAAATTTTGAAAAGTATTAAATCATTTATATGACTATTTCAATCTAATTTGTAGATTTATTCGTAAAAGTAAAAATAAAATCAACCACGTGTGTAAGATGGATTTTCCGCATAGAAGTATTAAAATGATCATGTGTCTTAAATGTTGTAACCATTAATAAATATGAAATTTTATAATGTAATCAATAAAGCCTTCAAAATATATCATGAGAAAAAATCAATCAACCATGTTATTCTCACCGACAACAAGAATACCACCGATCGACTGCACCCTGATATTTCTTATGATTATCATTGGAGAAAGATCTTAGAGAGTTGAAGATGAAAGGTCATGTAATGTCAGTGTCAATATTTACAAGGATTATGGTAAATATTTTCCATCCAAATCATGTTGAGGAAGATTTAATCCATGATTTATTAAAATCCAATCTAAGAATTTTGGGGGATATTAAAAAAAACAATGATGACTTCAAAGGTCATTGAATCTTCCATCAAATCCATTAGAAAATCAGATTCCTTAAGGTCAACAATGACTGGAATCTATTAACATGAACCCCTCATAAAATCACCATTTCAATTTAAGATCCCCCAATTGAGGTTCAATTTTTTCTATGCTCAATAATGAAGATGAGATACTATATGATGACTGGAGATGAATTGATGGGTATAATGCTATGGCCAAATGGTGTGTCAACCAAACAAGATTCCAACATTGCATGATAATCTATCACCGATGAGTACAAAATTTTTATATGTGAGTCATCATATATTTTTTTTGAACAATTACTGGATGAAAATTATTGAAGTTAGATAATATAGAACCTGATTTAGAGTACTGGTGTTTTCATGAGATGATTTTGAGGAAATTAGGCTTCTAAAATGGATCAGCTAAGAATATTATTTCAAGTAACAGTAATTGTTTTTGTTGAATTTTATTAATGGATAATGGTTTTCAAATCCTATTATTGATAAATTTCTTCATAGACCCAATAATTTTGTTGAAGACGGATACCAACTCTATAAGTGATATTTTTTGCCTCCTAGTGAAGGATTAATTCAAGAAGATGGGATATTGTATCAATACTTAAAGCTAAAACTGTGGGTACATTGGGGGTGGGGGGTAACATCTATTTAATTATTTTCTCTTGTGAAACAACAATGCTGGAGGATCCCTTGTAAATGAAGCTTCTAAGGCTATATCAATGTGGAGTTTCTAGGTTATAAATTATTACAAGTAAAGTGTGTCTTGTGAAATGAAGTGAACAAAATATTGAAGTAAATTTCAATATTTATAGAATAAAAGGATGGTCTTAGCTCTATGAATATTTTTTTTGTAAACATGTTACATTTGTTACTATTTATGATAAATAATAAAATATAATTGAGTGTTTTTAATATACCAATAAAGAAAAATATCAATGGAGTTTATGTTGATATTGCTAATTTTTGATTTTTTTTTCATTTATTTTAATTTTAAAATAACCTTTTGTTGTTAGTGATAGATGACTTAGTAGAAGAAACATTAATATGTCTTTGATTCACTGATTAATGTTTTAGCTGGCATGAATTAATTTTGTAATGCTACTTGAATCAGGGTAGAGATGTTTATGGATTCATTTAAAAAAGATTTTACATGTATATGTTGCAATTACTATAGGGATATTTATTAATTCACATGTGGGTGATAAAAATACATTAACTAATTACATGTGTTTAGTGAAAAAGTGAGAATCAAGTTATATTGGTAAAAGAAGATTATGACCAACAAAGGATAAAATATTGGTAATACACTATGGAAGGACACAAGTGGGTGGTGGGGATCTAGATACATTACGGTTTAAAAAATGACTATCTAATATTTTCTATACCTGAAATTTCAGATGATTGATATTAATATAATAGATATTCCAACAATATTTTGTATTCAATTTGATTATGCCAATTTCTCTTTCCTCATTATATTTATTTCATTCATTCTTATTATAATCTATACTCTATTATTGAATTGAACATGAATTAAATATAAAGTATATCATAGGAAATAAAATAGTTAGTTTTGTAGTTTCCTTTCAATACATCATTTTTCATAAAAAAATTATCATGCATCTAAATTTCTATTTTTAAAACATTTTAATCTTTCAATGAGATTGATTCTGATTTCATTTTGTAAATGTTATTTATTGTTTGATGATTCTTATAATTAGAGAGATATATTATTCCACATTATGTATGTTAATCTATCTGTGAACGATATTGACCTAATCAATTTTTTGGATTCTCTTAAAAAAAATATATGAGAGAATAAATCATTTAAAATCAGACATCTATACCCCCATTTCATGTCTTGTTGTTATTATTAGTTCTTATTCATATACTTTAATCATTTTCTCATATCATATTGTTTGAAATCACTATTACCATCATTGATGGTTTTTTATAAATAGATAAATAAAATAAAAAATTATCCATCATTGTCTCATTTTTTGGAAATTCTAAACCTTTTTTCATGCACAAAGTCATTCCCTTCCTTGCCGATTTTCCACCCCACTCACAGTTATAAAATAGTTTACTGGAGTTATGAATAATTAATTTTTTATGCGAAAAATATTACATTATATCCTCACCGCTATTCTTTTGTAAATAATTAAAATGTGTTCATGTAAGAAGTCCTATAAAATAGAAATGGAGTGGAAATACTTTTGTAAGATGATCAACCACAACCTTATAACACCATTTCCTCTATATTTATTTGTAATATATGTGTCAATTTCCATATAAATATAATCCCATTTCAATGTGGGTATAGGTAATTGTTGATTTATCCCCTTAGACATTTTCCACTAATAATTCCTTTACTACCAAACCATGAACATTGATGTATTATATTTTTTCTCCATATTCATATTTTATAAACAATAGTTATATTAACTATCTTAATTCATCTTTAGACTACCTAGGTAGATAGAGATGGTATATCTCTCTACACCATTTACTAGCTCCCTCTTTATCTCAATATTTTTATATACACATAGACATTAACCAAAAGAAAAAACTCCTTCACTATTAATTTGGAACTTGGAGGATTTACATTTTATTATAGATTCAACCTTCTTATATATTTAAAAATGATCTTTTCAAGAATCCTTTACCTTATAAAGAAGGTATGGTTGAATAATAATTTGATAAAGGTAGGATGATGTTCCTTATTTTATTACATTAATATATATTCTTTTTTATGTCTTAGATGATAAGATACTTCTCAATTATCATCATGGCTAATGTTAAAGGATCATTTCCATATAGATCATCTTCCAATTTACTCACCATCCCCTGATTGGAGTGGATTTCAATATGAAATTCCATGATCATCTCTAATAGTCTTCACATAAGAATATTATTTTCATTATTTGTAAATGTATTTTTGAAAATAATATGATCAATATATATTAAACACTTCTCCCTATAGAGATAATGCATCAAAATCATAAATTAAAAGATCACTACAACCAACTCCAAATCATGTGTTGGATAGTTCTTCCCATATAATATCAAATGGATTGATCCTTAAACTATTAATTTATAGTTCTTAATTAATAAAATTATGAATAAATTATTTGATGCATCAATATATTCCATGAAATGTACCTCACTTATAAGTAATCTATGTTTTTTATAGTAAACTGTAACCTTTTCATTTACTTGAATCCCCCTTCACATTAATTGGTTCAGAGAAACATCACTCCCTTCAAATTAATATTAGTTTGAGGGTTTAAGAATCATGATACATTTCTGAAAAATAAATAATAATACATATATAGTCTAATGAAACTATGGATCTCTGATGTAGATTCTCCACTAGACCATTCCTCATTTACATTGTTTTTTATAATGGTCCAAAAATATCAATTTTTTTATGATTTTATAGCATAATAATGGTAAATCCTCTATCCAAAAATCGTGTTTATTATACATTGCATATAACTTCTCTTTTCAAATTCTTATTAGAGTAGTTTTCAAATTCTACTGAACCTCTTCCTTTCATTTGGATAAAATAATAATATCATCCAAAAATACTACAATTTTTTTTGGTAGTCTCTAAATACTCTATTCAAGATTTACATGAGGACTTATTGAATATTAATGAGTATTAGTGAAATCACTATTAAATCATTGTTTTTATACCTTGTTAAAAAGGTATTTTAGGTAATATATTCCTTAACATTTAATTAGCCATATCCTAAACGAAGGTCCATCATGGAGATATAACAAACTCTATGTAGTTGATCAAAAAATTCATGAATCTGTAATCCAAAATACATATTCTTTATCTTGATATTTTTTAGTTAAATATAATAAATGTAAAGGTACATTGACACATCCTTTATCTTAATGAAGATGACAGACACACCCCATTGTTAAGAACTCTGATGTGTGAGACCATTTTCATGATTAAATTGTAACTACTTCATTTTTTTATTCCAACTTAATGATATCCATTCTATAAGGATTGTTGTATATGGGAAGATATCCAGGTATATGTTAAATTTATAACTCAAACTATCCGTGAGGAGGATGACTATATTTCTCATAATGAAATAAATTAGTATAATCCCTCAAAATGGGAATTTATTTAATCATGACTATCTCCATTTTCTCTATTATTTGTGCAAGATATGTTTTCTGAAAATAAAATAATATCAACTCTTCAGAAAAAGATTCCAAAGGAAATGTATCCTCCACCATACACTTTTAAAAAATTAGGGGGGTGAATTCGGATGTGATGAGTGATCTCCATATCTGGATAATTAATGTAGGATTTATTTAAGAACAAAAAATCCATGCTGAATATAGCCTCAAATTATCCTAAAGTTTGTATGAAAAACATTTATAGGCTGTTAATAAAACAAACAATGAATTGGCATGAGTTATAATCTTTGGATCCGATAATTTATATGTTTGAGGTTCTCACATATATATTAAACCAGATGTTTTGTGGTGGTATTTTAATAGTTCTACTTTATTTACATAATATTATATAATGTTTACATGCATAATAACAATGAAGTACACCTATTATTTAATGAATAATAAGCATAAATTTCACCACATAATTTCCATGATCCACCTTAGTCGTAGTTGTAGAGGCCCAGACCCACACTTCTGGATCCGGTATAAAAAAATATTATATATTAATTTTATAAAAAGTAACTCAAAAATGTATAACAATGTAGATGAGAGGATCATTTCTATTTTCGGATTTGGAGTAAGTGGTTCATTCATACATATTATCAAAGTTAAAAAAAATAAATAAAAAAATATAGTTATAATAATATTCTTGCACTAGCTACTTATTGAAGCTAAACTCTGTGAAATCTCTATATAAACCACAAAACATTTTATAAAAACTTAAAGTGAGAGAGATTTTCTAGTAAGGGGGTTTTTAACAGTTCCATGAAAAATCATTTTTTATAATACTTATACCCTTTGAAAATCCTATTGAAAAATTATTTTGAAAATATATTTGAATATAACATTCAAAATACCATTGAAGATATTAATTTTGAAAAAATTAAAACACTTTTAAAAATATAATAGTATTTGAAAACTATTTTTGAAACTCTATTTAATAATTTATTTTTGAAAACATTTTTGAAAATACTTTCAGCTTTAAAAATAATAATATAATACATTATAAAATACATAGGCTTTGAAAATAAATTAAAATAATCTAATAGTTTTTTAGAAAACAATAAGAAAGATCTTGAAAACAAAAAAATGGGGCCACTTAAACACCGAAGGCTATTTAGGCCCACCCACTTTCATTAGGAATGGGCTCACTCCTCATCAACTTCATGTTTACATTGTCTAAGTTCCAATTTTTATAAAAACAAATTTTAGGTTGCTTTACAAATATACATTTTCCATTGGGTTATTTTATTTAAAAACATAATAATTCATTAAATACACATGCACATTTATAATATATTTAAATATTAACTTTATTAGGAAAAAATTGTTACATTTGGTACTACCAAATCTCTTGTAATTTTTCTTTGGCATGGTATGTTAATAAAATAATTATCATCCATGTAATAAAAATTTCCCATAAATTAATTTTCATTAAAAAATTAAACATTATATTTTTAAATGAACACCTAAATAAATGTATTTAATAATCACCTTCTTAAATAAAAATTTGATGATTTGAAACATTAAATAATATATAAAACTTTGATATAAAATGGTAGAAATTATAAATTTCAAGTCATATTAAATAAAAGGTATCAATTTTTACTTCTCTTGAATAACCGTGAGCATAATTCTATAATTCACAGAAAATATTATAAATAGTATATTGATATTCAATAAATATAATGGAAATATAATTTATCTTTCTTAGAATTATGATGAGAACATAATACATAAGAGCTTAAAATAATGGCCTACACAATATTAATAAAAAAATTAATATTTTCACAAAAATATTCCATTAAAAAATTAACATATATATAATTTTTCTTTCAGGAACAATTATAAGTAAAAGTATTCATAAAATTTTCATATAACCTTAAAATAAAAACTATATGACACTTATAAGAAATATAAAAGTAATATTTTTCAAATAAACAAATCTTCATTACTTAATTTAAAAATATCATTTTGAATGGAATCATGTTTTGAAATGAATTATCCATTCATTTCAAATCATACAATGATAAATATGCATATATATATATATATATATATATATTAGACAACATAATATAAACTTAAGATCAGATGCTTTTGAACTAAATAATCCCTAACATTGAACTAATAATACCTATATAAATATGTTTTTATAATATATAAATAAAACCATAAAAATTCTTACATAATCTAGTAGTGCAGGGCATAAAATATAATACTTAAATGTAAACATAAAATTTCATACATATATTATTGTAAATCATGAATCCAATAAATTATAATCTTGGGAATTATAAAATATGGAATCTAAAGAAAAAAATTCTTTCTACATGTATTTCCATGAAATTAGAGATCTTAATTAAATTAATAAACTTGATAATAATAATAAATATATATATATGTGTGTGTGTGTGTGTGTGTGTGTGTGTGTGTTTGTAAAATTAAGGAAACCCCTGGCATAAATTAAAAGAACTTTCATTACTAATTAGAATACTTGAAGAAGATGTAATGTATAAAACATTAATTTTTGAATTAGTAGGTATATATATATATACATTCATACATGGTGAATAAAAACATTGAATATTTTTAAGATAATGTATAACATGTACACCATAATTTATTAAACATAAGTATTAAAATTACTTATATCACATAAGTAATATTCTTATATGTACTTACATGTATATGGTTGACAAAAAATAGAAGGAAATTAATGTATATATATATATATATGTAAATCATAGATTTAAATTAATAACATAAACATGACATTTATTAAAGAGTCAAATTAAGTGTAGTAGTTTTTAAAAAAGTAAAATTCCTCCTTACCATGATAAATAAGTGAACGAAGAGCTTTAGGCTACCCAAATTGGGTGAAGGTACTTGGTTTCTACCTACATGATGTTTTTGATCAGTGGGGGAAAGAGGGAAAAATAAAAATAATGATTAGATTTGGGTAGGTAGTCCAACAAGGGGATCTCATTATGGAAGAAACAATTTATATATAGTGTCAAATTAAAAATTCTTAGCTTATGAGAGAATCTATAATTGTGTTTGGATAATTCAATAAATGCATTAAAGTGACCCTAGACATCAATCAGTTTTAAATATACTATAATCAGATGAATGAGGGTTTTAAAAAATTGAAATGAAATATCATAATATGATTTCAATTTTTAAAGGTAAATACATGTTTTGTAGAGAATTGAATACTGTTATGGTCGGGAGGTGAAGAGAAATCGATGGGGTTATTTTGATAGTGATGGAACTAATGACACATGTGGAGGAAGAAGTATACAATGAAGGTCTAGGTTAGTGTAGTGAGGTAGAAGAAAATGATGGAGCATCATTTGATTTACCGTGGCTTGCACATAATGGTGATGAACAGTGGAGGGAGGGTTTTGGCCAGATCTATGAATAGTGAAGTGCAAACCTGGACTCGACATTAGGGAAGAAGACAACGTGAATGGGTCAATTAGATAGAACTGGTTGATAGTCAACAAAATGGCCAACTAGTGATGAGACTTCTAGCGGTGGTGAGATATGTGGTCGATTAAAACTAATAAGGTCGATTCAATGGTGGTCTTTGGCTATAGGGGAACGACCAGATGAAAATGACGACACACTTATTTCATATTATTTTTTTCTTGTTTCATTTGTCATTTTTATCACTTACTATTTTAATTTTTTATTATGATATATATATATATCTAATATATTATTACATTTATGTAATTAATTAATTCCCTACTCAAAATACATCATTATACAATTATAATTAATATTAATTTAGTAATTTGATTGTTATTGTTATTATTATATACATATATATATAGTAAATTATCTATATTAAATAAAAAACTAAATTTATAAATTTAAATTTTAATAAATTATATTCTTATTATTTTACTATCTATGTAAAATTATTATCATTATTATTATTGTTGTTATTATTTTCTACATTTGGTAAGATATAATTAGTTTATTTTGAACCATCATCTTTTTTAGCACCTTTTATATCTGTATCTTAATATTTCATGTCTTGTTATAATCTATTTTATATTTTCAGAATTATGTTAATAATGTATCATATATTTATTTTAGATTAACTCCTCAACCTTCAATTATTATGTAATTTTGAACTTATATAATTCTTCTATCAATATATTAATATATATATATATATATGTTTCTAACACTATTATAAATATTTATTTTATTTCTTGTCCCTTAATATTATTGTTTGATAATTTTGTAAATTTTTTATTCTCCACTAGCCCGAATGGCCCTATTTTTTTATTGATTTTTGATAACCCCTAATCAAGGGATGAGGGGGAACCCTTAAAAGGCCCATAGGCTTTAGAAATTACATGACTCGTAGGTCTTAGGAAATATATAGACTATATCTGCAACACCTTCTCCCTAACATCATTCTCCACTAATTTGTTTTATTATTCAAATTGTGTTATATATTTTATAAGTCATAAAAAATATCATTTTACTATTTAAATTTTTAGTGGTATATAAATATACTAATTTCATAAAATATAACTAAGGTAGTTTAATTTGGCTTATTTAATACTTTTAAAAGAAAACATCAATTTCAAGAAAAATATATACAAAATTTCCAAGATGTTACAGTAGTGATGGGATATTACCTTCCTCACTCTCTAGTCCTTTGATGTTTTGTTTTTTATTATCTTTGATTAATATTGTCATAGGGAATTTCCCACATAATTCCATATTTATAGTATTTGGAACACTAAAAAATTGGATGAGTGATGAAATAAACCTTTTTTCTTCTGTTGAGAAAAAATAATTCTTCATTTACCTTCTACATTGAATATCATGATTCCCCTCTTTTCTAAACATGATGAATATCGCAGTTCTCTTGAGATTATCTCAGGGATACTTCTTCCCATGATTTTGGCATATGGTCTATTGGGTTTTCATTACTCAATCGTATTAATATACTGATACTAAAAAATTAAACTTTATTTTATGTGTTTTAATTTATATCTAAATGAGATCACTAAGATTCACCAATATCAATATCATCTTTAAGGGAAAACTGAAAATATCTTCACTGCTATCAATGTCGTGATTCTCAATTTTTTTTCATAAAATATTCTTTATTCAACTAAATATTGGTCTAATTTATATTTAGTGTCGGTGGAATAGATGGAGGAGTATCATGAAAGCCTTGTGTGGTTTTCATTATATTCCCCAATAGAATCATATTAATTTATATTTAACCCTAATAACTCCCTCTTTATTTTAAGATAGAGAGTTCAAAGTAAATTTTATTTGAAATATTTTTTATTGAATTCATCAAATTTAATGAGATCTTTTTCTGCCCTTAGATTTTATATTGACCATTGTCGACCATTGATCATCTTCCCCTACCAGGTGATAAATATTTTGTATGACATTATCATATTCTGGGCATTAGAAGATATATAATATCTTCTCAGTGGAGTTAATCTATTATTCCATGACGAGGGAATTAGAATATTCATTAATGGTAGGTGGAATCTATCTCATAAATGAATCTTACAATAATATCCATTTTCTTAGAAGGAGGGAGTTCTATATGATTCATTTTATTAATCTTAAAATGAGTTATTTGACTGAATACAACCATGTAGTTCTTAGCATCATCTCTTATCAGTTTAGTTATATCATTAGTTCACTGATCACATTTCCTATCACATTTTTTGTTGGCATGGTTTTTTATATTTCTATTTATCAACTAAAATAATGGAAAATAAAAATTAGGGATGATAATTATTAAAAAACATATACAGATAGAACTATGAATATAGAAAATATAACTTGTAAATTAAAATTTTTTCATAACATAAGTGTCTTGAGGTTTCAATTAAGGTTATCAATTGTAATTTCACTATTATGTTTTAAAAAATAAAAATGTATTCATGTAATTTGTGATGGTTCCTGAAGAGTCTGTGAGTTTTCTCAAACATATTATCTAGAAGTGTCAATGCTGTTGTGTAGAAAGACCTCCTTATCATGCACTAGTTTATAATTTTTTTGTACCCAATATATCCTTTTTATGGTTATTAACACTTGGTACAACTATCCAATGGCCACATCAATATATAGTATCCCTATAGTGATGTAATTTTCTGGAAACCACTCTCTCTATGAATCACTTAAATTAAATGATATTTTTTTATAATTAAAAATATCTTTAGGGATATCACTAATTTAGTCCTATCTTAATCCAAGAAAAACAAAAATAATGTTTATTTGATTCCAATTATATAGAACCAAGTCTCTTACACATATCCTAATAATACTTCTTAATTAAATATATAATAAATATAAAAAAAATATCAAGATTCCAAGTGTGTTTGGGATACTTGGTTTATAATATATCAAAATGATAGTAAAATAAAATAGCATTATTTTAATCTCCATAAATATCTCTAAAATACATTTGTTATGATAAAATTTCATAAGATAACCTAGAGAATACATAAAAATGTGTTATATAGAAAGCTTAATGGGAAATAAACTTGATACTAAAGCATAGAATATGAGTCAAAAGTAATTACATGATATCATAAAAGAAAAGGCTGTTGAATAATTATATGGTAGAATTAAAAACACCATTGAATAATAAAATAATGGAAACATTAGAATTTTGAAACAACATGGAACATGACATAAGAATTAGTCAAGGATAATCAACAAACCACACCACATGGTAGACAGAGTCCCATCATGGATTATATTTTGTCAATAATCCAATAAATATCATCTCATGAGACATAAAAATTACCCAATTCATTGAAACTCAATCTAAGAATACACATTACATCATTCATATTATTAGGTTCTTAAAAAATGAAAATCAAACAAGGGGCATAAACATGAGAATTACCCCTGGATAAAAATTTGGTACATAATTTTTTCTTTACCTTTTAATTGATTTTAAGAAGTAAAAAAATCATAGAGAATGGAAATGGTGATGAAAAAGGGATTCATTGAAAACAATGAGTATACAGTCACTAGTTAGGGAGACCCTACAAAAAAGTAATGTTATAGTCTAAAAATTATCCTTTTTTAATAGTCAAATAATCTCTTATAATGTTACCTTCCCTCCTTTTTTTGACAACCCAATACCCCATTTCCAAATCAACCTAAAATTCTAGACAAAATAGGAAAACTCCATGGAGGACTATACTTACTACAGAGAAACCTAACTACAACTATAGAGTCCATTTAAACCTCTAAATTATTAATTTTTTATAACTGACATATCATGAGTCTGTGGACCATTTTCCTTGATACTAATCCAATGGAGTTTCTTGTACCATAAAAATATCTAAATAAAAAAATTACTAAGCCTCTTCCATCATGTACCGTACACCTACCTTTTATTTTCTATGTCACAAAAGATTTGTTAAAATTTAATTTCATACTATTGATGGAAGTTTTCCATCAAACACATTCCCCATTTTTTCCTTTATATTCCCAATGTGTTAATAATGACCCTTGGAATAGTTCTCCTGAGAAAAAACTAAGTAATCACTGTTTTGATGAAGGAATCCTAGAACCACTAATAAATATTTCACCCATAACAGAATAAGAAACTGATAAAAATATCTTATTTCTCTTTCCTTATTTCTTTCAACCTAGAATACACATCATAATGCAAAAAATATCAAGCTGTGAGCATTGATTTCTTTTCTATTTTGACCTTATTCCTTGGAACAAGTGTTCAAAAACTGAATGATTAAATCCCTATGGATTTCCACTCCCATGAAGTTACTACTATAACTCAAAATACCAAGATCCCAATCACCCATAAAAAATAAATGACAAGTTGGTTCTCAATATGGTGAGATGCAGCACCAAAAATAGGTTTCTAGAAAAATTCCTTTCTTTTGTATGTTAAAAACCATAGGAAAACCATTATTCCTTAACTTACATAATAGAATGTTCATATTTAGTGGTTTCATTTTCATTGTATCTTCAACACCCACTAATCATTTCCATTTCTAAGATTTATCATCTCTTAAAATTCTCATCCATTAAAAAAACTAGATATAAGTTCTGAGAAAAAAACCTATCATACATTTCATGTTAGAATAGTATTTTCAAAAGTATTTTGTTTTTCATTATTAATAGTCTTGTTTATATATATATGGATTATAGATTCTTCCCTAACTATAATCTCTTATACTGGGAAACCAAAATAAAAAAGGGATTTTCTTACCCAAATCTCCAACTATTATTTGATCTCTCCATGAACCACCACCCACCAAAACTTTTAATATATCACCTCTAAATGATCAATAATAACCCTTGAAATGACCATTAGACTCTTAATTATATCAACTAACTCATCCCAACCTTCAAATTTCATATTTCTCATAAATCTTTCCCATAATATTTTTTTTATAATTTTACATGCCATTTTTATCTGCATGGCCTACATGGATTCTAAAACATCACGTAGGTTTATCCATTCATTTACTATATTACATGCCACTATCTTAAAATAATCTAAGTGACATATTATATTCTTGTTCACATCGCAAATGAAACATTTCATTGTATTTTCTATTGATTCAATGGCCCCTTTCTAATCCTTTATGATGGATAAGACATGTGTAGGCTGGGATGATAATTTTTTTTCACTAATTTTATGTGACCGATAAATGATAAAAAAATATTTTTATAATTGTAGATTAAAAATTTAATTTTATTTGGAAAACCATCAAATAGTATCTTCTTGATTATTCAATTCAAAATGGGAGCACCCAGATATACCATGGGAAGTTTACACCTTTTCTTTCCCAGTATATCTTTTATGGTCCTATTGTGCCGATTCGAGCATTTACATGAAATATAATAATTTATCTTCAATGGTTAATCATTTTCCCAAATTGATTTCCATACTCCTATATGATTTTTTAACGCCAATGATTGATCTATAAAATTAATTTATAAAGAAATGAAAATCATTAACATACATAAAATGAGAGATAATCATATCCTCATACCTGTTCTTATAATGATTAATAGACCAATCCTTAAGGAATATTTTAATAATTTTAGTGAGTTTATACTGTTATAGAATAATAATACTTGTTGATAATGGTTAACCCTTATATAAACCTTGCAGATTCTTTAAAAACCCTATAATAGTTCCCCATAAGAGAAATATTCATCCAAATAAAAGTATAACATCTAAAAATAGGTCACAATCTAATTATTTAAATTAATGTTTCCTCACAAATTCAATAACATAACTCCACTCAAGACTACCATCTTCCTTCTCAATGTTTACTTTTAAAATAAAATTATATCCCATGGTATTCTTATTAATTTCATTAACCATATCATGAGAAATAATCACCACACCTTGAATGAAAATCCCTTATATGAAGATAATCTACTCCAGTAAAACTAATCTCAGAATAACATGGGTGTGTCTCTTATTTACCAGAATGAAAATGATATTATAAACATAATTTAATTTAAAACTCATGAAATACTGATGAATATAATAAGGATGATGATTTTTCAAAATAAGAACCACTTTGGAAGCAAATACCACCCTCGAGAGTGCCCCATTTTTAAAAAACCCCTTCCAACATCCCTAACCTATTATATAATAATATTCAAAGTTTCCATGTAGAAGGAAACAGGGAATCCATCCAGACCTGAGGTGATATGGAGATTCATGTTAAGAATGAACTCTTTAATCTCCTTATCATTTTACATGACATCCATATCCTCATTACCACCAATCTAGGAATTCACTACATCAAAACTGACCTCACCCACTACTGCCTCAATACTCCAGCCATTGATGTTCCCTGAGCCTACCAATAAACTGTTAAGGTGAACCAATTCCAGATTCCCTACCATCCAAATGTCATCTATGTAAGAAACATATTCATGTTTAAATTTAATCTTTTGATCCACATTAGATACCTTAAATCATTAATAAAATTAGGTTGAGTTGTGTCCACCCTCCATAATTTAGGTTTCCCTTTATTTTTGACAGCAAACTCTCTCTATCTCTAGGATTTTCTCTTCTAACTCACATTTATTCTCATTCATGGAAACAAAAATTTCATCAACCCACGTATATTTTAGCCTATGTTAGAGTCCTTAAATTCAATTCTAAATAATTTCCAAATAAGTGACACTGTTATCTGTTCTAAAAAACAACTCATGATGCTCCTTCCATAGACGCTTAAAATGTAATGTTAAGTAAGGCCATGGATTCTGAAAAACTTGCATACTCGAAGAATTAATAACTATTTTTAGGAAACCATCCATGATCGACAAGATACATGTGTATATAAATAATTATTGTATCCTTTGATACCTGTTAATATTCACCAAAAAATGAGTATGATCTAATAGCGAGAGAGTAAAACGAGTAACTCTAGTCTAAAGGAAGGAAAACATGCCTTGTAATTTAGATAGAAAATGATCTAGTTTACGCCCGATGCACCTACTTCCCTTATGGTTTATAGACATAGTTAACATGATACTCAAAAAACCTAGATCCATTCATCCTTTTGTGTCCATGAAAACACTAAACTAATTCATGGCCTTTCTAGAGTATACTACACAATCTTGTTTCTCAGTGTCTTCTGGTATTATGTTAAAATCAGTTCCCATGAACCTGAAAAGATTCCTTTAATGAACGTTGGAGGGGCTCTTCAATAGATCATTTTATCTCATTGAAATGACATTTTATAAATATGAATTACCAAATAACATCCATTAACCTCCATGTTCAATTTGAATGAAATATGTAGTGAATAGAAATATATTCATTCGACTTTAGTTATTCACATCCATAATATCCTTATATATTAAGTTCATTCACATATATAAAGGGATTTATAAAAATCCTTATGTTTTCAAAGAGGTAAATAATACCAACACCATATTTTGGTTTATTGAGAGATAAAATATATACCTATAAATTATGGTGTTAATAAAACATTTATGAACTTTTGTCCCTCTCAACCAATCCAATGGTATTTCAGATCATTATAAAAATCATTGATGGAAAGAGGCATTGGGTTTACAACCTGGAGTGTATGAATCCCCCCATGTTTATGGAGAGAGATTATTAGGATATATCATGTATTTTTTGTCCTTTTCCTACTATATTCACACAATCCTTTTTGTAACATCCCAGGAAAATAAATAATATTAAATTATAATGTTTATCAAGATTTGTGAATAAAATGTTTATATTACTTTAAAGGGAATGCTATGCTCGATGGCGTACCCAATATGCAACAACGAGTTTCATTGAAATCTTACGTTGCACACTAATAATATAATAACATTATAATAGTTAACACCTTGTCATTTTAATGGCCAGAATGAATAGAAATAACTAAAAAAATATTACATATGTTTGTTAAATATTTTTACATTTATCCAATAAATGTTAGAGGCTTCAAATCCAAATGAATCCAATTTTAAGAATAAATACTCTAATATTTTTAAAAGATTGTTTTACTGCCTTTTGAGGGAGAACATTTTTTTAAATCTAACTTTTGAAAATTTTATAATCAATATTTTTCAAAAAAAACTTATTCTTTATTATTGGGACATTTAAATTTACTTTGGTTAAATTTTTGGTAGGTTTCTGACATTGTTCTTTTTTTTAATGAATAGTGAAAAAATACTGCATTTTACATCAAATTTTTTTTATCTAATTTAAATATATGGTTAGATTATCTTTTTAATTAGTTTTAAAGATTCATTAGAATATAATTTTACCATTTAATTCAATGGTGGTCATTAGAATTAATTTTAATTTGAAAATGGACATAAACAAGTGCCAAACTTTTCATAGATATTGCTTCAAAAAAACCCGCTATTTGTTTTGACAATTGAAAATATTTTTTAAATTAATTATTGAAATATATGTGTTTGGAATTTGGTAAAATGGATTCCATATTTGGAATCATAAGGTCCAAATTATGTAATTAAGACATTTGTTTTTGGACATTATGAATAGTAACAATGGTAATTATCTTTAATTATCGTGATTAATTAGTAATACGGTAGTTAAAGATAATAAAATAATATCATAATAAAAACAAATGACCCCAAAATGTGTCCTAATTCTACTGGTTGTGTCATGGCCAACCATGGGATTCCTTGTACCAAACTTGGGGACCCCATGGAATCACTTTTGTGTGATACTGACACTTTATCATTTTATTTTTAAATAAAGGAAATTATAACAAAAGTATGTATCAACCAAGTAAAAAAAATTTAGTTTTGTCTGTGTAAATTATCTCTTAGAATATAAATATTCATTGTAAATATAAAAAGACTTCCTACATAATAGTATTTTTTTTATAATTTTTAGTCATTAAATAAATTGATTTATTTATGACACCATGATGATGCAGCAATTACCTCATTAATGAACGATTTAAATAAAATGAAACGATAATGTAAAATATAAGAATTAAAATTGAAAAAACCTATTGTATGAGTATATTTAGAACCCTTATCACCTTATCCTATAAGTATATAAATGTGGGACCATTAAAATCAGAAACTCATTTTAAAATAAAGTAACATTTCTTGACTTTGCATGAGTGCCCCTCCTCCCTCTTATAAAAGGCCCCCACCTCTACCTCATTACCCACAACTCTAAAGCCTTTGGCTCGGCCAAAAAATTCCCATTCTATCTCTCCACATCCCACTATTCATCATTGAATCCTCAAATTAGGCAGAAATCTCTTCAAGAAACCCTTTTGGTTCAAACTAAATGGAGTTACCCGATTTAAAGGTAATGTCTTCTCTTATGTTCTTTTGTTTTATTTTGCTTCTCCAACAACCTAAACTCTTTTTATTCCTTTATTTTGTTACAAAACCAGTATATTAATTATACTAGGATATTTTTATAAGAAGTATTCGAGGTAAACTTACACACACATCTGTCTAATGGTTAAAGAATATACTGTTTCTGTGGATGGAAAATTACTGCCTCACGAAACGATGATTGTTAAATATTATTTTAACACCTTTAAAGGTGGCCATTATGATGTAACTATATTTTATATATTATATATATAGTATTTATGTTTTCTATATGCTTCTGTATTTTATATTTAAAACATACCTTTATTCTTTGCATGTTGTGCAAATGCGATAATTTCATATGAGGAAGTGTGGACTACCGCCCCCTCAAGTGATGTGACTCGTTCATGCAATACATGGAATGTATAAAGAATTAAATTAATGGACTTATGTAACCTATATAAAATATATATTATAATGTAATTATAATATATATATCTCTCAATTAATTTTAATTCTATTAATATGACAAAGAAATGAAAGTAGCGTTCATGCGTACATACGACCTACCGTCTCCATGAACGGTGCATTTCATTTCTTTTTATCTCCAAATGTTATGGAATAGTATAAAATGAATATTTAATGGATATATATGATATTTAAATCATTAATACTATTCTGGAGATGATTTACTTATAACTAAATGGACGATTCTTTTCAAACAAGTTCATTTTTGACTCATGTACCAAACATCGAAAAAAAACATTTGATATGAACTCACATAATTAACTAATTATTATAACATTATAATATGTGATATTAATTGAATAATAAACTCTAAATTAGTTACTTATTAAATTATAAATTGAAAAAAGTTTATTATTCAGGAATATAAAGAAACGAACAAGACAAGTCGGACTTGAGGTAAGGGATCCTACCTCTCTCTTTCTTTTTTAGTACTCTTTTTAATGTAACTTAATTTAAGCCCCACTTTCTTATGTTGGGGGATGTTATTTTATGTTCCTATTTCTGTAAATTTTATTTTAATATTATGAGAGACCCTATTTTATCTCATCAATACATTTTTGGATGTTTTATGTGGCATCGTTAGGCTGCCGAGTTTTCATAAGGGGATTTTCATCTCACTTTTTATTCCCGTGAGATTCATGCTACATTGGCCACTATTTCCTTTTGTGTGGTATATGTAATGGCCATTAGTTTACTATTTGAAAAATATAATCTCATTTATGGGTATTTAAATCTTCATTGTATGACCCTTATTTGATGGGGTGTACATTTCGAAAGTTTCCCAAATCGGTAAGGGAACCTTTCACACTCCTCTTTTTAAAAGACTTTTTATGTATTTTAATTTACATATTTTTATATTGGGATATGTTCTTATATATCCTTATTGATGTAAATTTTATGTCCAATTGATGAGATACCATTTTATCTCTCATCAACTAATTTTATGAATTTTAAAGTGACGCAGTTAGGCTGTCGAATTTTACCAAGGGAACTTCTTAACCCAATTTCGATTTCTTTTGGTTCAACTTGTAGTTATTGAATATGTCACCCTATGAATATGTTTGACTGACCTATGGTTGTTTTACACTTAATATATACTTATATTGGGTGTATTTATACTTGTCACACATAATTATGAGATTGATTTTTCCTTAATTTAAGGATACCTTCTTTATAAGGGATTTCATCTCATTTTACATTTCTATTGAGACTTCATTATTGTTATGCACCAATTCACTCTTATTTGGTGTATATACTGTACTTTGGAATATTATATCATGAATCCATTTATTCTCATGATATTATAAAGTTCTAATTAATTATTTTTCCTCAATTATTGTATGCAAGTGTCACTCGTTTTGTTAAGAACCCTTT
Source organism: Viscum album (assembly GCA_963277665.1). Lineage (NCBI taxonomy): Eukaryota > Viridiplantae > Streptophyta > Magnoliopsida > Santalales > Viscaceae > Viscum > Viscum album. The sequence continues at coordinate 310,680,870 of OY728166.1, forward strand.
AACTAAAATATCGTTTTAAATGTTATAATGATTTATTCATATAAATATTTCTTATTAATATCCATGGGTTCAAAATGGTTTTAAAGATTTATTTAAATGTATATTAATGGGTTAAAATGATAAAAGATTCAAAGTGGTGTGGGACACTTTGATTCTAAAATCTCTTTATTAAATGTTTTAAATGGTTTTGAAAATGGTTTTCAGAATGGATTCATTATTTCAATATCTTAAAATGTTATATTGTTATTGAAATGTGGGTTTGTTATATTTCCTTTATGCTTAATTTATGTTATATGATTATGTTATGGTTCTTGGGCATTGTTTATGAAGACGGGTGGTTTTGTGATAGACTAAGGACGGGTGAGCCTGATATAGCTCTCCAATGCATTGGGTAATGCAAAGGGGTTAAACGTTAAGGTTTCTCCAAAGAGATTTAGGGAATATACTATGATGGGTATTCCAAAAGTAATCATGAGGGTTACTCCCTACGTAATAATGTTATGAATGCCTCAATTTACCTTTATGTATTATTATTACTATGAGTTATTAGAAAATCTTATGATTTCATGAGGTATGTTAAAGTGATTATGTTTTATGAGTAAAGTATGATTTCATTGATTCTTATGTATACATGGACTGATGTTTTCTTTCTGTATTGTTATAACCCTTACTGAGTTTTTTATGCTCATTTCAAGTTTTTGAAATGTTTCTCAGAGAACATAAAGTTAAATAGGGTGAAGGATGGTATCAAGGAAATGTCAGGCTATCTAAAACAAAGAACTAGACATTACTCTTTTGATCAAGAGTTTTTATTTTGTATAAAAAATGGAAACTGAGTAGATGTGTCTGCTTTTTAATCTTTGATATGTAATATTTATGTCCCAATTATCTAAAACTCTAAACCTAAAAAGATCCTCAATGTTAATTATTCAATTTCATTCAATATTAAGTAATTTTTAAGGCTAGGTCCATATACTTTTGGTCTTCATACTCCCTATAAAAAGGGATCTACATTGCCTTCATCAGGATCTCCAATTCCTCTATCAATGTGAAGATGTTAAGAGATCATTCCATGGCGACTAGGAATCCACTGAATACCCTTTTGAAACCATTTTAGATGAACGAAACCTATTGTAAGATAATTTATACAAGTACATAAACTCCTCAACATCCCCTTTGTTCAAGATCCTCACACCCACCAATGATGAGAATACTGGTTGACATTCACCTGAGCATCCATTATTCATCAACTCTTCAAGAACCTCATTGATTCTCTTCCCTAGACCAATCCCTAAAAAATCATCCCAATGAGAAGAAATAATTAAATATTTTAGATGTTAATATATAAATAAATAATCATATGAATAAAATTTTATTTTAATTTTAAAAAGTCATTTGAATATGTAATAAATTATATATGGAAATGGACACTAAAAATAGTGTTTTAAGGAATCAATTTAATATTTTTGAAGAATGAATTAACAAGGAATTTACTTTGTAACCCTGAGGTAAAATATAACTGTTTCACCAATAATATTTAATTATTTTAAAAAAATAATAAATGAGAATAAATACTTTAACATAGTTTTAAATAAATTGATTAAGGTATTTAAATATTTCCCTTTATTAGATTTGAAATTAATAAAGGAATTCAAGAAATACAATTAATGCTTGTATAAACCAATCAAAGGAATTGAGAATAATATATTAATATATTTAAGATACACATATATATAATTTATTGGTATTCTATAAATCATTGTGAGTGATAAAGTGAACTAATTGAGAAAGTTTCAAACCCATGGAAAATAAGGTGGTTCAGAGAGATCCCTTACCATAGTTCAAAAATCATTACTCACTTGCACATAACATCATCTATAATGTAATTATAAAAAATTATTAATTTTTTCATAATCATTACCATGTAATTTTTTTCAATAATTTCATCTTATTTATGGATAAAATTTTCATTAATATATGTTCTTTCATTTATCTATTCTAAGGGAATTTGTTTCAGGGTTTGAAGGTATGATCAACAGTGATTAATTATTTATGTTCATTTGAAATGAGACTAAACTACAAAAAAAATTAATAGATGTCAATATAATTATTTTAATTTTAAATTTCCAAAATTCACATATATGTTCTAACATAGTGATGATTTATTCTGTAAAAATTTAATGTTTTTTGATTTTTTCATTTATTTGATTTTAATGACCATCATTAATTGGTTTCATTTTATTTAATATAATTTTTATATATTCATTTAAGAATATGAAAAATATATTATTTATGTATTTTTGTCATTTTAGAATAGTATAATGGAATTTAACTCTACCATGAGGGTTGTAGTGGAAAACAAGACCTCTTCCTTCACGAAGGTGGTGATCCAAAAAATATAGACATTGATTTAATTTTTATAAATAGAGTAGATGTGTAGATAACATATAATAGATATCCAATTAACAAAATAATATTCTAGTATATATATTATAATGGAGTCATTATTCCATGTTGGATGGGGTAAATGGGGAGGAGGTAGAAAAAAAGTGAATTTAAAACAGGTAGATTGAGTATATTAAATTTTAAATGCCGTCACAGGAAATTTACCCTAAGGAACTATGTTTTAAAATTTATTTAGGCTAGTACTATAAAGATACGTGGTAGATATTATTTGAGAGTTCATAATGGTTTGGGTAATCTAATAGGATAAGATACTGTGAGGATAAGTGGATATATTTAGAAGGGGATGCGATGTGGGTTTTATATTATTATAGTTATTAACTAATTATTTGTTTTCAAGACCACCAATATTGATGAATAATGTGACTATATACCATAATTAGTACATGTGGGTCCAATAAGAAATTCACATACCTAATTTATGAAACAATTATGTATTAATTTTTTCTATAATGAAAATTATTGTATTCTGACGTATTTTTCTATTCACCATAAAATCAAAAAATATATATATGAAATAATCAAAACAAAAATTTATTAACATGTAGATTATTAAAATGAAATCAATTTTTTGAAAAATATTTTTAAATATGGTAAATTTACCTTTTCAATAAATTCCCTATATATTTGAATAAAATATCAATTTTAATTTTATGATCAATTTTATAACCCTTTGAAAAATTACTAATGGTCTCATAAAAATATATTATCATTTTTTACAACATCATAATAATTAATAAAACAAATTTATGAAAATAAAAGTTCATTTAATCCACTATATTTTTGATAAAAATATAATAATAATATTTATTTTTTATATACAATATGAACCTTTATTTTTAATTTTTAAATCATTTTCATACATGTATCATGATCTAAATATTTGTCAGTTTCCCTTAATAAATGTGAATACATGTTATTTAATAATTCCATAGGTGAGTATTCTATTTTAGTAGTTAATTTTATTTTCGTAATGGTTATATTGCTATTACAAAAGTATGATTTTTTGTTCTAATGGAAATATTTCTATTCTGATGGTTATATTTGTAATGATCATATGGGTTACCTAAATTCTTAAAATAAATCATATTTTATTCATTATTCATTAAATTATATTTTTTTCATGTTCACAAATATTTTCATATTCAAGAAAAATATTGAATTACTAATATTGTGATAAATTTCTATATAATTGTTCACGAGTGAGGGTATTCTTGTGGTTCAAGAATATACATATTTTCATATTATAGTTTTTATAATTTCCATTTTTACCCCATTATTTTCAATGCCTATGGAAATATTAATTCAATAAATTTATTATTATACAATAACATTCTTAGGGTTTCATCATGTTTTGCATGTGATTTATATAATATATAATTACTAAATATGAAAAAATTACACCATTATGAAAGAAATTCCATTAATAATATTTTGGGTTTTTACAACCCAATCCACTATGAGACTCTTTCAAAATTGTATTTAGGATTTTGGAAATGATCCTTAACCTATGGAATGAGTTTTTATTATTATATATGATCTGTAATTTGATCCAATGTTATTTTTTCCAATATCATGATTATTGAATATTGTTTATAGTTTCATATATCCCACTTATGATTTTAAGCCAAAAAATATACTCTATAATATAGGATTTATGATCTATAATTTATTTTTTATGATTCCTTTAAATTATGATTTTGTACCATTATTATCACCTCATACCCACATTCTTATCTTATCTTAATATATGATATTCGATTGATATCTATTAGGATTACACATATTGTTCTTCTGAGCTCACCTTTTCATATGCTTGAATTTACAAGGATAAAATTAAGAGTATTATGTATAATGCCTCTAAAAGTGCATCACGTGAGAATAATATTTGTGTAAGATACATAAACTATTCTAAAATAATATATATATTTCTATAATAATTGAATACATTAATCCTTTTTGTTATAGGGTGTGACTTATTTTGTGATAGCATGAACATTCATGTTAAATGAAGTAATATATATGTAAGTTGTTCTTAAGTAAAATTAAATGATTCCAATGGATATGTAGATTTAAGTTATGATCTCACTGATGGATTGAATGTTTTACATTAATAGATAGATGCTTGGAGGGATAAGACAAATAAATCTAATGGGGTTTTTTTTTTGTGATTCCATAAATTATATACAGTGGAAACAAGAGGATAATTCAATGTTGAAGGAAGATATTTCTAATATTAAATTAAAATATATGAATCAAAGAGAGTATTTTTGAGTATATGTTCAAGAATGTTGTGTACACCCAGGTTGTTGATGTTTTTAATAATATAATAAATGATTGATTCAATAATATTGAGGATCTTGTAGTGGAATTCACAATTATTTGATTGAAATAAATGATTATGAAAGACTCCAGACCCCTATAATGAAATAAAAATATCACACCAAATGGTTAATAGAAAACATAAAGGATAATTATAGAGGTCCCACCGGATAGATAGAGCATTACCCAAAGAATAAAGAGACACATTTGAGCGAGATGGATGATATAAGTCTTGAATGTAAATAGAAATAAATATTTAATAATTCTAATATGAATGAGTTCAATACAACTTTTAATGTTTATTTAATTGTGACTAGGAATCAAAACACTCAATGAACCTAAAATACAAATGGAACAACAGAAAATAAATTAAAGGGTATATATAAAATTTAGTCTTATTATTATGAATGAATGTACATTCATAGAATATGTGTTTTATTTCCATATGGCACAGAATGATAAAATTGAATTGAAGGAAGATTAGTACATTTTGATGTTACAGTTATTCATTTAATGGATACTATTTTTGGAGAGGAGGATAAGTTTGTTTGGGTATGTATTTATCATCTAGGATGTAGAGAAGTTTTACTATGAAGACTCAGGGCAGTCATGCATAAAAGGTCAAAGAATCATTAAGATGACTAAAAATATAGAATCGATATGTAATTTTGCAAGATGAAGTTAATACTTCATATTTTTTAGAGGATAAAAAACATTAATCAAAATTTTCAATGAATTCAATAACATGGATTAAGAATAAAATAGATCATAATGTAGTGAATGATTATATTTATTTGATTCTATCAGATTGTACTAGTATATTAATACACGATAGTGAATGCACTTCCCATTAGATAAGGAATAGAAATCTTGTCACAGGTATCACGTATGAAAAGGAAATTGTCATAGGATTTAGAAATGATTATGTTTTATCTAATACCTTATAATTCCATTTTTTTAAATTAAATGAGATTATTTTGAGACTAGGAGATTAGACGACATGCTATTCCGAGGCCCATAGTGCCCAAAATGATCTGTCAAAAAATGTTATGTTTTAAATAGAATGTGTTAGTGGTTTTTATAAAAAGTAGAATTAATCTTAAATGGGTTCCTGAATCATAAATATGATGGTACTGTTGTGGTTAGGATGATAGGTTTACCCTAGGAAAAACTTATGTTTAGTCAGTGCGAGCCTCCAGTGATGAAACCTGAAAATGATATAACCATAAATAAAATAAATAAATACATTTTTTTCAAATCTTTATAACTCACAAACGGTTACCCAGATTAAAAATACAAGACCACAATTGAGCTCATGATCTTATTCTTTACATCAACAAAGAAAAACATTGACCAGTTTGGGTAAACAGTGGAAAGTAGTTTTTGGTAAATTAAAATAATTGAATTAGGTTATTTTATTTTCAAATACTTATAAATCATAAATGGAAACTCATATTGGTAATCTGAGACTTTCGTTGAGTTAGTGAGGGTAATATTCCCTTATGAAAAGCCTAACATCCATCGGTGCAGGATGGTTGTGAATATTGATTTTTGGGATGTAAACTGAAATAAAATAATTAAAATAAAAGTTATTTTATTTTTTAATCCTCATAAATCAGAAATAGTAACCCAAATTAAAAATATAAGACCACCATTGAGTTCGTAATGAGATTTTTTCCTTAATAAGGACATAACCTTGACCAGCACTGGGAAGGGAAGAAGTTAATTTTCAGATTTTTTGGGAAAAAAATAAAATAACAAAAAAGTTATTTTAACTGTTTTCTTCATCGTTGAGTAGTGGAACAATAGTTCTGTAGTGCAGTGATGAGGAAAAAATGTATCTTATTAATCAACCCCTTTAATTAGTCAACATAACAACGTTTCTATATAACATAACAGAAATGCTGATTTGCATTTTGTTAACTAATATCCTAACAAGAAATACATGATTTTTTCCACAATACTGGAATTGGTCTATAGAGTTTTTGGGTGGCGTTGAAGAATGATGAAGGAAAACATCTCTAATGACAAACACCGGCGGATAAGACGATAGAGACGACACCCTTAGAGAGTGTATTTGGGATTGAAAATCAACAAATGATGAAAAATGATCATCCTCGAGAAATCATCTTTTCTAGGCAGGGGTTTGATGATTTTATCTGTGAATTGTTTTTACCTTTCCCTCTTTTAAATGTTGAACATTGGTTAACTTAGGAACTAGTTGACCCACAGATCGATTGTTCATGTGGGATGGTTAATAATTCAAGAAAAAAGGGGATATATATTTTAGTGATTATTCTACCCTTTATGGTTCTTCGGGATCCTACTAACAACAATGTATTCATGTATATACAAATAAAGACCAAGATCATTTTTTGGGTGTTATTATGTTCGACTCATTATCATCTCCTATCCTTTTTTTCTTCCCGTTATTCATGGCACAACATTGGTAACACATCGGCCCACAACACCAAGCAACAAGAGCCATGGCCAAGTGGTCTGCAACATTGGAAAGAGGCCATGGTGCATGTCCGTGGCAGGAGCAAGAGACTACGACACAAGGCCATGACAATGGTAAGAGACTACAACCCAAGGATGCAGTAGCGGAAAGAGACCACGTAAACCAGACGTAGTGGCGGCACTAGGGAATGATACCTAGGCTAAGGCAACACTAGGGGGAGGCAGCACGCTGAGGTGGTAGAGGTCGTGACTATCTGGGCCCATGGAAGAGGAGGGACGCAATGTCGTGTCAGACCGGTCAACCCACATGTTGACCGTGGGAAAGACGTGGCATGTGTTTGGGGACCGCATGCGAAGGAGCGTCCAACCACATGTTGACCATGTGCAACTAAACCGGATTCCAACACATGCATTTGGGCTGGTTCCGTGTTGGCCCGCCAACTAGGCAGGGTGGAGATAAAACTAGGCGGCTCGGCAGGATGAATTACTATCCCATCAATGCGGGTTGGGCCAGATGGTTAAATTGGGTCACTTGGCGGCCGGGTGGGGCAGTACCAGTCTGAAAAAGTCGAACTGGGTTGGAGGAATTGGACTGGGTCGTTGGGCCACCCGATGGGCTGGACCCACGGTTGAATCAGGATGGGTCCAGCAAAGCCCAATGGGCCAGGTCGGACCAAATTAGACCAGTCCCAACTCGTCCGGGTCAGAAAAATGGTTCATTCCTTGTGGGACCCCTGGGCTGGGTTGGTCATGTCAGTCTGACCAAGTCAGATTGGGTCCAGATGCAACCGACCCCTATTTACTAAAACACCAATATCTTTCAGACCTGGATTTTGATTGGAAATATGTTTACGGTGCTAGAACCCTAGCGATGAGGATATTCTTTTAGAATGATCTAAGGAGGAATTAATAGAAGTTGAAATTCATGGAATGGATTGAGGAGTGGATTCTACTATAATCAAGTGCACTATACGTGGGAATCCTGCTGTTGGATGATACCTGAAGACTACTGAGGATTAGGTATATGTGACCCTGCATGCCTAGAATATTAGCAGCCCTGTGTAGACCAGCTACAAATGGCTCTATGTGAACCAACTATAAGTGGCCTCATGTGGACAAACTATAACTGGTCTTATGTGGAACAACTATAAGCGGCCCTGTATGGACATGCTATGATGACCTAAGTGGGGATTTGCTCTGTGTGACCTAGTAGACCCATGATGGGGATTGACACTGTGTGACCAAGCAGACCCACGGTACTCATCAAGGATGAGTACCTTAGTAGTCCATGGGTTTCAGTGTTACGATTGATAGTCTTTCTTTCCATAATTTTGAGTTATACGTAGTGTGAGATGTATTTTATTTTTGGTGTTACTGTGTGGTATTTGTATTGTGGTCTTTACTTTATGGTTTGGGGTCCGTAATGAGTATTTTTTTACTCACCCCTGCATGGGCTTCACCCACAAATGTTGTGTACCATGTAGGTGATCAATTCTTCAACAAAGACCTTGGTGGTTCGGGACTAGGTGGTTCTTAGTGAGATGGGATTGATAGGTGTACTTCTGCAGCTACAAGAAGCTACCCTTCACCAACCCTTCAGATTGGGCCTCGATTATATGGAACATGACAGTGTTACATTCCTTTTTTGGTTTTGAGATTGTATTTTGATGCATCGTACTTTTCCATTGTACTGTAATTTCTGTAGTTGTCTTTTAATAGTTGTGGTTTACTTAGTGTTTTCCTTTACATAGTTTTTTTTGTGTACATGTGTTCACGTTTGGATTTTAGGACAAAGAGTCCAGTGTTGGTATGGTGGCCCACATATCCATAGAGAGGGACCCTGAATTCTGTTTTCCGACCCGACACATGAAAAAAAATCGTTGCATGCATCTTGGAATATATTCTCATTATCTTTATGAGTTAGAGTCAACTCACCTGGTACAATATATTAATCAAGATTAATCTTTAACTTTTTTAAGATTCCCCCATACAAAAAGCTAGCTAGAATTCTAGTGCGTGACCATGAGGATGGTCCACAGAGTGATGAGGCTTCAGTACAAGGACATTTTCTTGAGATGGAACCTTCAAGAAGTGTCTCAAATTTACCACCTCCCATTGGTCATCAGTTACTACCGATTCTACTGGTAGAGGATGCATGGAGGCTTACTTCCTTACCCACGTTTCAATGAGAGAGAACCCTCAGGTTACAAGGCGAGCCCAACTTCAAAGGTGGCTAAGGACTAGCCTGAGGTGTTGACTGAGTTTTTCATCTAGTTAGAGCATAATTATATCATATGATATTCTTTGTAGTGGGCACTCTATGTGGATCTGTAGGGTGATAACAGGGTTTAGATTACTCGATCTTACGATAGGGTGACTTTTCAGTAGACAGATCTTGATAACCTTTCTATGAGAAGGGGATCTTACCATAAAATCTAAGGGTTATTCATACCCAAGAGCTTCTACAGATTTAGTGTGATGACATGTCAATAATTGAGTATTCATTGAGGTGTGCCGACCCTTCTAGGTACTCAATAAATATGATGTTACCAACACTTCAAGGCTCAGAGCTCCGAGAAAGATGTGTTTTGGAAATCTGATCCAACACTATTCCTCTATACATTCCCAACTATGCTAGGGTGCTAGAGGGAACCTTTTTGGTTGAAAGTTATTTGGATGAGCAGACAAAGCCAGTAGATGTTAGCATTTGGAAAGTAGGAAACCAACATCAGTCTTAGCGACTTGGATGAGTACGAGGACATCATTCCCGAGGATGTCCGGAGACCACCTCATTGTAGAGAGGTAGATTTTTGAATTGATATATACCCTAGTATGACACAAATATCTACACTTGAATATCATGTAACTCTTGAAGAGCTCAATGAGCTAAGGGTACAATTGGAGGACTTACAGAATAAGGGGTTTGTATCGCCCAATGTTTCACCATGGGCTGCCCCAGTGTTGTTTTCCAAGATGGAAGACGAAAGAATGAGGTTATGCATAGAGTTTTGGTGCCTGAACTAGGTGACCGTGAAGAACAAGTATCCTCTACCAAGGATTTATAACCTCTTCGATCAGCTAAAGGGAGAGAGATGGTTCTCTAAGATATACCTTATATCAGGCAATCACCATCTTTGAGTAAGAGATGAGTACATCTCAAAGATGACTTTTAGATGTTTCTACGACCACTACGAGTACTTTGTGATGTCATTTGGCATGATGGACACACCAGTAGTGTTCATGGTAATATTTAATAGGATCTTCCTTCCATACTTAGATAAATTTATAGTGGTTTAAATTGATGACATTTTAGTATATTCTACATCTGAGGAGGAGCACACGATACACCTATGGATGGATCTAGACAAACTCTGAGAGCACCAGCATTACTAAAACTTATTGAAGTGTGATTTATAGATACAAAAGTCCACTTTTCTAGGATATTTTATCTCATAGGTTGGAGTTGTGGTGGATCTAGAAAAGATCAAGGTGGTGCTTGCTAGAGAACCACCCAAGAGAATTAACGAGGACTGGAGTTTCCCTTGGTTGGATGGGTACTATCAGAGGTATTTACATGAATTCTCTAGAGTGGAAGAATCCATGAAGGCATTGATAATGAAGTTAAAACCCTTTATGTGGATAGAAGGATTCCAACAGAGGTTTCATCAGCTAAGGTAAAGCTTGATGAGTGCTCATATCTTGAGGTTTCTAGAGGAGAACACAGACTACGTGGTGTACTATGATGCATTAGGAATCAGGCTTGGTTTTTTCATGGTGTAGTGGAAAGTAGTGATTTCATATAGCTCATGATAGTTGAGACCACATGAGAGGAATTATGTGACTCATGAACTTGAGATGGTAGTGATACGCATCACAATGAAGATGTGGTGACCCAACCTTATGGGTGAATGATTAATCATCTACTTTGACAATAAGAGTCTCAAGTTTACCTTTTCTATGAAGGATCCGAATCTCAGACATCGACATTGGATAAAGTTAATCCTAGAATATCACTGTGAGTTAGTCTATACTCCTGTGAAGGGGAACGTGGTGGAAGATTCTCTTAGTAGAAGATTGAGTTAACATCTACTGAATAAGGGCCCAGAGCAGTTGGCCTCACTTTAAATATCCATTGTGTATTAAGATTAAGAATATTTTATTTAGTTGATGGTAGTTTCCTTTAAACTCTTATAGTGAGTGAGTTATGCACAACTCAGATAATCCATATATTAGGCGACACATGCCCAGATGTCCACAAGGCTTACCCTAGATAGATATTCGAAAGGTGTGGATCACATCATCTTTTTTAGAGGACACACCATTATACCAGTGGTGTTGTTGGAGGATGCGTTTGAAGAGTTCCTTAAATCCCATTTAGTGGTACATCTAGGTGTGGCGAAGATGTACCAAGACCTATGACATCAGTATTGGTGGGTAGGGATAAAGAAGGCAAGGGAAGAGTTTATCTCTTAATGTATCACTTGTCAGCTAGTGAAGGATAAGAACCAGGTTCCAATAGGTTTGACATAACACCTTGAGGTACTAAAGTGAAATTGGGAGGGAATATCAATAGAATTCATGATGGGATTACCTAATATTTATAGGGGGAATGATACCATTTGGGTGATCATAGATCGACTCACCATGTTGTCCCACTTCCTGCCCATTTGAGAGAAGGGTTAAATACAGATCTTGTTATGCCTCTATGTGAAGGATATAGTTTGACTCCACAGAGTTCCATCTATAATATTATAAGATAGTGACACTTGATTTACATCTTGATTTTGTAAGGGATTATAGAAGGTGTTTGGGACTCATCTGCACTTGAGAATAACCTTTCACCAATAGACAGATGGTCAGATGGAGTAGGCCATACAGAACATGGAGGAAATTCTTCATGCTTGCATCCTTTATTTTGGTCACGGTTGGGAGGACCACCTACCACTAGTGGAGTTTTCCTAAAACAAAGGATTCCACTCCACCATCGGTATGGCACCGTTTGAGGTATTGTACAAACATCCATGTAGGTCACCGTTATGCTGGAAAAACCTAGGTGAGTCAGCCATCATGAGTCAGTAGATGGTACATAGTACCACTAAGAAGGAGTTGGTCATCTGATAGTGGATGAAGACTATGTAGAGTTGATAGAAGTCCTATGTTAATAGGTGGTAGATACCCATGGAGTTTGAGGAGGGGGACCACATATTCGTATAGGTCTGTCATCAATGAGGGATACAGATTTTTGATGACGGGGTGACATTCACAAAGTATCTAGTGGAGATGAAAGATCAATAAGATAGGATCCTTCATGGACAATCGATTCCTCTGGAACATGTTTATTGGCAATACAGAAATCTCTAAGAGGGAATGTGGGAGCAGGGGCTTAGATTCATTCCCTATACCCCTTTTTGTTTAATTATCTCTTGTTCTAGCTTACGAAGATGAATATACCAAACTGGGGGAGTAAAGTAATACCCCATAATTCCATGATTGTTTTTTAAAAATTAAATGGGATTATTTTGATACTAGACGCTGAGATGGCTTGTGATTCCAAGGCCCAGTTTTTTCAGAATGATTCATCGAAAAATGGTATGTATTAAATAGTGATCATGGTCGGTTTCCCTGAAAGAGTAGAATAACTCTTAAAATATTTTTCATATAAAAAATATGATGGAACCATTGCTGTAATGATGAAAAGTTTACCCTAGGCTTGATTTAAGTATAGTCTATGCATGCCTTGAGTGAGAATACCCGAGAATGACATAACCATAAATAAAATAATTAAATACAATTATTTTTTTAAATCCTTATAACTCCCTAATGATGAATCATAATGAATATATGAGACCACCATTGAGCTCATGAGGGTATTATATCCTTATGCATAACATAACATTGGCTGGCGCATGTCAAATGTAGAATGTTGTTTTTGGAAGTATATAAAAGAATTTAATTAAGTTATTTTATTTTAAAATATTTACAACTTATAAATAGTAACTTAGATTGATAATCTAAGAGTACCATTGAGTTAATGAGGGTATAATTCCCTTAGGGGGATCCTATCATCGATGGACTGTGAATGTTGGTTTTTGTGATGTAACCTCAAATAATAAAAATTAAATGAAAGTTATTTTATTTTTGAATCCTCATAACTCTCAAATGGTTATTCAAATTAAAAATCTGAGACCACCATTGTGTTCATAATGAGATGTTATCCTTAAGAAGGACATAACCATGAACAACATAGGTTGAGGGAGAAAGATAATTTTTGGACTTTTCGGAAGAAAAATAAAATAACTTAAAATGTTTAATAATTGTTTTCTTCATTGTTGATAAATGGAATGTCAGTGCTGCAGTGAAACGATGAGGAAATGATTAATCTCATTAAGGAGCCACATTAATGATTCAGTTTCTTGACGCTGCAACATAGCATAACAAAAATGCTGATTCATTTTTTTTCAACTAATAGCTAAATAATTAATGCAAGATTGTTTCCAAAATACTGGAATTGCTTTGAGACATCGGTGTGTGGACATGATGAATGAAGAAAGAAAACCTCTCCAAAAACAAATGCCAGTGAATCAGAAAATGGAGATGATACATTTGGAGAGGGAATTTTGGATCAGAGATCGACAGATGATGATGGAGGATCATCCTTGACCAATCTCCTTTCCCAATCAGGGGTCTGATTCATTTTTGTGTGAAAACTTTCCCTGTTCTTGCTTTTAAATGATGAACATGGGTTAACTCCCAAACAAGTTAACCCATGGATCAATCGTTAATCTGGGATAGTAAATAATGTGGGAAGAAATGGGATATATATTTTAGTTATTATTAAAACCTTTATAGTTGTTCATGATCCTAAAAAAATGTATCTGGGTCTCTACGAACAAAACCAGATCATTGTTTGGGTGTTTTTATGTCTGACTCCTTTCCCTCTTCTCTCCTCGCATTCTTCCAATTCTTCATGGAACAATGATTGGTGTCGCATTGAACCATGGTTCTAGGTGAGAAGGACTATATCTAGTCAGGCCATAACACCAACAAGTGGCTATGGCGCAAGGCTGTAATAGTGGCACAAGGCTACAACGACAGAAAGAGGCAGGGGCAGTGGAAGGAGACCATTGCACCCATCTGTGGTGGCAACACAAGGTCGCAGAGCCCAGGTCATGACAATAGAAAGTGGGTGGCGACAGAGGCTTCGGTCATCCTGGACCATGATAGAGGATACACAAGGTGCCAGCTGGGCACCAAATTAGTCCCGTAAACCCATAGTTTGACCATGGGGAGGACGTGGTAGTGGTTGGGGATGGCGTGCGGAGGAGTGACCAACTTCATGCCAGTCATGTAGAGACCCAAAGCTTGACGTACATGGAAATTACATTACTTTTGAGGAATAAATAATACATAACTAAAAACAACACTCAAGGACTATAACAGTTTAGTGTCTTTGGAAACTGGGAACATAATTTTCGAATCATGGTGAAAGATCTTCAACATCACCCATAAAGATCTTCCCCTTTTTTATTACCTAAAACCTTTCTTTATATACTGGGGAAAAACATATAAAGGGTGAGCTCAAATTCTCAGTAAGGGTAAGCATGGAGAAAATAAAACAAACAATATACATTTGAACGTAAAAACATGAACATAATGTTTAAACATCAAAATCTTGAGCAATGACATAAAACATGGGAGAAAGTAAGACGTAGATCATAATGGAATATCAATCATCATAAAATATAATGGGAATAAATCATGTAATTTTGGCAACCATTAACCACATGATATGATTTCCATAGTAGCCAAGGCATTGCTGCCAATACCATCTTAGTGGACAAAGTCCCTTTCTGAATCGAGTTCACTCCTCTTTCCAGTCCTGTATCACTGAACTAGATTAACTTACCGTTCCATCCATGTCTATCTCTTGAGATATAAATATTTACGCAATGCATTGGAGGGATATATTGGTCCCACCCATCTCATAATGAAATCATTCTTACTTGTGCCACAACATAAACATAAACAATTCAATATAACCCAAAGAATAAAAATGGGTTTCATAAAAATAATCCCATCATAACATAATCTATATAAAACAAATGGATATCATTTCATCATAAGAAAAGTGGAACTATGTAAATCATAGAGACATTATACTTGAAAAATATACATATGAAATAATGTTATCTTTGATAGAAAAGGGTTTTGATAAAACACTTGAAATGAATTCTTGAGGAAAATATCCTTTCTTCTTCAAAATCATTTTCTTTTCACAAAATTCCATGAAATTTTAAAAGAAAAGGATTTATTTGAAAATAGTCAATAAATATTTTAGAGGAAGCTTCATGAAAATAAGGCATTATAAAACTGTAAAAATTGGTTCTTTCTATATAAGTTAAAAAAATATTCTCCTTGTACATTTGTTGTAAAAGTCAAAAAGAGCCACGTATGGTAAAAAAAAGAAATATTCCTTCCATAACACAAAGTAAAAGTCAAAGAGGGGTAAAAATGAATTTAAACATACATGGAAGAATATTAAACACTTTATGAAAACCATTTTTATGGAAATGGTTGAAAAATATAATCCCAGTAAATACTTACGTATAAGCAATCTCAGTTATAAATGATATTGAAAAATTATCCCTTACCTTAAGTCCGATATGCTTCGTACATATCTGAACCTCCTGTATAATGATTTAAATTATTTCATTGACTTTTTACAAAATTATATTCATTTTTATGATATCATATATGGTTCACTTATGACTTTATATTACCCGTTCTTTTGTAAATTCTATGTTAAAGCAGTGTTTTGGGTAAAATCGTTTTATTTATCGTACGTGTTTGGAATTGTTGTTCATGATATTATTAATACATATATCATGATTTAATTACTTCCAGAATGTAAATAATGATTTATATATCATATATATTCAGTATATATATATATAATAGATAGATAAATGAAATGAAATACACCGTTCATGGAGACGGTAGGCCATACGTACGCATTAACAATGTTTTCTTTTCCTTATTGACTTGAATGGAAGTAAGTAGATGATATATATATATATATATATATATATATATATATATATAAATCCAGTAGCTTTATCATGTCATATATTTTATTATTATTCATTATATATACTTTATAATCATTCTTGAGTGGTTAACACAGAGAATAAATCTCATCGTGTCGTGGAGACGGTAATCCGTACGTACGCACGAGCGATGATATCGTTCCCATAATTATTGAATTGAATTGAAGTGGATGATATAATATCTCAAAATTAGTATTATGTTATCATAATCATATATAGTTATTATTTACACCATTATACCCATCCATGTAAGGTGGTGGTGGAAAACTGATTACACCACAGCGTGGAGACGGTATTCCGTAGGTACGCACGCGCGGTGATTTCATTTTCCCTAGGATGGATAGAAGGTGAAATAGGTTTGTTTCATATTTATAATAACATATCAGTATATAATTAATATTTATGTTATTAATTTATAAATAAACAACTAAATAAGAGGAAGTATAAGAAGAAGGAAACTTGAAAGAGTCAGTAGAAGAGATTACCTCTTCCTCGACACACCTCCTGTAAACTTCTTCTTAGGGAAGTAGAGTTGGTCTTTTGAGAAGACCAGAACCTCTATAATGTAACTATGGAGTTTTAGAAGAGGAATTTTCAGGGGATGGCTGAGCTTATAGGCTCAAAATCATGTGAAGAGAAGAGGGAAGGGGTTCCCTTTTTATAAGGGAGGAGAGGGGCACCATTGGGAAAACATAAAATATTATTTTATAATAAAGTCATATTCGGTTTATAATAGCTCCAAATTGATTTATTTAGAAGATAAAGTGGGTATGGGTCAAAAACCGCTCAATAAATAGGTTTTATACAAGTTTAGGTTACTATTTTAACCTTATCATTTAGATTTAACACTAAGTAAATTAATTTAGCTTTTACCATTTCTTCTTGTTTTCTTACACTATATGGTTAATAAAATTACTATAACAATCCAAATGAACCCAAAGTGGTTAATTATTAATATATATATATCCTTATCTAAGTCATTTGTCTGATCCTTAGATTTTCATTAATAAAATAACAAATTAATAATATAATATTTATTTTAAATACTATTTTATGTCAATTTTGACACTACTTGGTAATTGATTTTTGTGAAAATCATAACAACATGATTAGTTCTAAAAAAGATACTTAAATCAATACTAACGTATCATATTAACCTAGAAAATTATTCTAATTCATAAAAAGTCTCAAATTACATTTATTTGGGTATTTATAACATCAATTATGTAATTATTTCATTAATAAGGTAATTACTGCATCATCATTGTGTCATAAATAAAATAAATTATTTAATGTCTACAAATTATAAATAAAATACCATTATGTAGGAAATATTTTTATATTTCTAATGAATATTTATAGTCCAATTTATCATATGTATAACCCTATAGTAAATATGTTTTAGTTATTAAACTTTGATTTTAACTATTTTAACTCTTCTTTAAATAAAATAATAATAAATGTCCTAATCTAATCCATGTGAACCTAAAGGGAAATATTTTATTCCTAAGGTTGTTTTTGGTCGAATTAAAATTATCCAATAGAATTAAGACATGTGTTAGGGTAATAATAATATCATTTTTACCCTTAATTACCCTATTTACTTTTAACCGTGGTAAATAAAAGTAAAAAGATACTATTCACCAAAAATTATTTTTATCTTATTGAACCAAATTTTACTCATTGATATTAACCATGTCTATTGGATTTTTGAAATTACACTCACAGAAGTGGTAAAATTTTGTTTTAGGTAAGTTTGCAAAAAGCTCCTAGGAGGTAGGTAAAAGGCAGTGAAAAGTGCAATAAAATTTTTATATATCTAAAATTATTATAAAATGACTCCAATGAATTAAATTGAACTTATATAGGTATTATGTATCAATTTTTACCTAAAATAAATTTAAATAAAATAAATAATTATTTAAATAAAAATATGGTTTTTAAATAGTAACCCAGTGTTTTCACTATTCATCAAAAATTGAAAGATTTCAGAAAAATACCAAAAATTCACCCTAGGATAATTTCGATATTCTGAATCCAAAAATGTAGTCCATTTTGAAAAATAAAATTTCAAAAAGTGGGGATTACTATTCATAACTGCTAGTTTATATAATATTCTAATAACATATCGTTGTTTAGTAAAACTTGGTATTGCGTACAACACAAGCTATCGAAGAAGGTCGTGATTTTTTGTTAAATGCAAGCCAAGTAAGGGATGCTTGTAGTGAAAGGGCCTTTTGGTGTAGTGTACAACACAAGACATCAATGAGATTAAAAAGAATATTTTTCATAAAATCTCCGGGTGTTACATTCTACCACCCTTAAAATGAATTTCATCCTCGAAATTCGTCGGGGTTATAAATGGTTTACTACTCAAAAGTTTATCTAATAGAAACTCACATCATAAAAAGGAATACCAAAACTTATCTTTAAAAACTAAATTATGAAACATAACGGTTACCCAAATTAACTAATCACTGGGTTTCCACATAGGAGAACATAGGTGAAAATATGGATATGGAAGTGAAATCTAACCATCAAGTTTTGATGGAGAGTGGTAGAGAACATGGATATGAAAAATCCAACAATCACAAAGCCATAAATTTGTGATAATCTAAGGTACCATCTGATTCATCAGATATAAGAGCACTAAGACAACATTTTTGGTTTTCAAGATTATTTCCCTAATGTTGAAGAATTTTTGAATTAAAAGAAATACTTACTTGATTTTGGTACAATATCACCGTAGTTCTTCCCTTGAACAATTTCCACTTCATCTCTTAATTAAATGAAGTTGAATTTTTCATTCATGAAGTGTTAGCATATCATGTGATAGAATGATAAGTCATTCCATCTGTCTCAAACAAAAGGTTAGTAAAAGTTATTAAATATAAAAAAGTGCATTTATAGTGAGATTAATCATATATGGTTTCTATATATCATGACACTAAGTAAATTAAAACTAATTTCTACAAACCAGGGACTTCTTGTAGGCTAGTGGTAGGTGATAAAGGCATGTCACACTTCAGTTGTAGGCTCAATTCCCACAACCTTGTCTGATGCGACGAGTTGTCGCCCATCCTGCAGGTTGTCCTTTTTCAAAAACTAAATTATTATAACATTCCATAAATAATATCAAAAAGAATTTCTACCCTTAAACAATACTAACTTATGTCTAACATAATCCATTCCAATCTTTAGGCTTATCCAAAATACTTCTGTCTAATCTCATAGTATAAAGAAAACAATTACTAGAAATGTCATCTGCCGAGCATTTGAATACCATCATTTATCCTTCATATATCATACGATATATCTTATTGGTCACATTCCAAACATGTGAATACCTTAATCATGTATTACCATAGAACCTTAGTGAAAACATGAGTGCTGTCAAAAGTTAACTCTTTTCACATACCAAAATCCGAAAAGTTTTATATACTCAAACCATGATATCACTTTGTCCTTATATCAGTGATGAGCTCATGAATACTATTAAACATTTAATTTTCTCCTTATCATATCATTTACTTTCCAAAATATTTGAATAAATTTTCATGGTTTCCAATACCATATAATTATTGAAAACCATACTAAACCAATACAAAGATATTCCAATATTCCTCAGTACTATAAATTAGATTCCACAAAATAATTTTGGAATCTCGTTACATAAACACATAATCATTACACTACATCATTGTCATATTCAACATTTAAAATAGTGCATGTGACTTCCGTTTGTCCTTTTCCTTAAGAGGTTGTTGATTTCGATCATCATTAACCCTTGGATTAGGTCATTGGTTAGCATAATGCCCCATTTCCTTACACTTGAAGAATTGAAGTGTTGGCGGTGCGTTCTCTGCAGTATTTTCTTTATTCACATCATTAGCCACCCTTCTTCCATTACTTAGACACTCAGCTTCCTGAAGACCTTTTTTTTCCACAGTTGAAACATTTTCTAGTCCCTTTAACACAATCTCTACCATGATTTTTTCCACACTTTGAGAATAAAGAAACATTCACCTTCTTTTCACCATTATTCTGAGGTTTTTCCTTGAACTCCATCATTTGTTTCTTGTTAAAACCATGAGATGGATATGTTACATGAATTTCCAGTTCATCCTTTATAGCACAATGTATAATTTCTTCATAGCTATTGATGTCTCTTATCACTAATTCCCTTTGAAGACTTGGTTTTAAGCCACTAAAGAATCGATCAACTTTACTTTCTGTTTGGATGATAATACCAGATGTATACCTTGCATACCTTGTAAAATTTGCCTCGTATATACCAACAGATTCATCATCCTTTTTCTTAAGCTCATAGAACTACTTTTCCATCTTTGTTCAAAGAATATGAGGGAAGTACTTATTGAAAAACAAGTTCTTCAACTCGTCCCATTCCTTGGTTTCATTTTCATCTTGGGGCCTTGTATTCTTAATTAGAGTCCACCATTGATCTACTTCACCTTCTAAACGGTAAACAACCAGAATAAATTTTTCATGTTCCAAACATCGAAGTATGGAAAATATCTTTTCAATGGTATTGATGCATTGTTCGACAACAAGTGGATCAGAAGACACACTAAAATAAGGTGGACATTTCCTCATGAAGGAATCAATAGAATATCATTCCCTTATCTGCTTATTTGGAAGTCCAAAATGATTCATATCTTGTGTAAGTATAACAATAAGATTTTTCACTCCATCTCCCATAACATTGGTTTATTCAGGAGGACAATCATTGCATTGTCCATTACATTGATCAACATGGTTCCTTCAGGTTCCAATCATCGTCTGAAACCAAAAAATAGTAATGTGAGGGGAAAAAATCATGCTAGGGAAAACAACATAATAAAGGGGGAGTACCTTCAATATATAACATCTTAGGGTTAATTCTAAGATTGTTACCATAATTCTAGGACTATAACCTATAATTATACTTAAACTTAGGGTCATCAGTAGACATACCTTAGAAATATCTCTAGGGATCTCACTAAACTTCTCGCATCCTAGTTTCCAAAGGTTGACTAGACCTTTCCTATGATACCAACTATAGAGACCCAAAGATTGAAGTACATGGATATTACATTACTTTTTCAGAATACTTAACACATAACAAAAAACAACACTCAAGGACCATAATAGTTTAGTGTCTTTGGAAACTCAGAACATAATCTTCTAAACATAGTGAAAGATCTTCAACATCTCCCATAAAGATCTTCCCCTTTTGTTTTCTTACCTAAAACCTTTCTTTATATCCTGTGAAAAAACATATAAAGGGTGATCTAAAATGCTTAGTAAGGGTAATCATGGAGAAAATGAAACAAAACATATACATTTTTACTTAAAAACATGAACATAATGTTTTTACATTAAAATCTTGAGAAATGACATAAAACATGGAAGTACATAAGGCATAGATCATAATGGAACATCAATCATCATAAAATAGCATGGGAATAAATCATGTAATTTTGGAAACCATTAATCACATGATATGATTTCCATAGTAGCCAAGGCATTGTTGCCAAGACCATCTTATTGGACAAAGTCCCCTTCTAAATCGAGTTCACTCCTCGTTCCAGTCCTCTATCACTGAACCAGATTAACTTACCATTCCAGCCATGTCTATCTCATGAGATATAAATCTTTACCCAATTCATTGGAGGAATATATTGGTCCCAACCATCTAATAATGAAATCATTCTTACTTGTGCCACAACATAAACATAAACCATTCATTATATCCCAAAGAATAAAAATGGGTTTCATAAAAATCATCCCTTCATAACATAATCCATATAAAACAAATGGATATCAATTCATCATAAGAAAAGAGGAACCATGTAAATCATAGATAAATTATACTTGAAACATACACATATGAAATAATGTCATCTTGGATAGAAAATGGTTTTTATAAAACACTTGAAACAAATTCTTGAGGAAAATATTCTTTCTTTTTCAGAATCATTTTCTTTTCACAAAATTCCATGAAATTTTAAAAGAAAATTATTTTTTTGAAAATAGTAAATAAGTCTTGTATAGAAATCTTCATGAAAATAAGGCATTATAAAATCGTAAAAATACGTTCATGCCATATAAGTTAAAAAAACATTCTCCTCGTACTTTTGTTAGAAGAGTCAAAAAGTGCCACGTGTGGTTATCAAAAGAGAGATTCCTTACATAACACAAATTAAAAGTCAAAGAGGGGTAAACATGACTTTAAAAATACATGGAATAATATTAAAAAATTTATGAAAAACATTTTTATTGACATGGTTGAAAAATATAATCCTAGTAAATACTTACATATAAGCAATCTCGGATAAAAATGAGATTGAAAAATTATCCCTTACCTTAAGTATGATATGCTTCGTACGTATCTGAACCTCATGTATAATGATTGAAATGATGACATTGACTTATTAAAGAATCATATTCATTGTTATGATATCATATATGGTTCACTTATGATTTTATATTACCCGTTCTTTTGTAAATACTATGTTAAAGAAGCGTTTTGGGTAAAATCGTTTTATTTATCATACGTGTTTGGACTTGTTGTTCATGATATTATTATTACTTATATCATGATTTAATTACTTACTGAATGTAAATCATGATTTATATATCATATATATTCAGTATATATATATATATAATAGATAGATAAATGAAATGAAATACACCGTTCATGGAGACGGTAGGCCGTACGTATGCATGGACGCTGTTTTGTTTTCCTTATTGACTTGAATGGAAGTAAGTAGATGAGAGATATATATATATATATATACATAAATACATTAGATTTATCATGTAATATATTTTATTATTATTAATTATATATACTTTATAATCATTCTTGACTGGTTAACATGGAGAATGAATCTCATCACATTGTGGAGACGGTAATCCGTACGTATGCACGAGCGATGATATTGTTCCCATAATTATAGAATTGAATTGAAGTGGATGATATAATATCTCAGAATCCGTATGATGTTATAATAATCACATATAGTTATTATTTACACCATTATACCCATCCAAGTAAGGTGGTGGTGGAAAAACTGATTACACCACGACGTGGAGACGGTATTCCGAACGAACGCACGCGCGATGATTTCATTTTCCGTTGGATGGATAGAAGGTGAAATAGGGGTTTTTAATATTTATAATAACATATCAGTATATAAGTAATACTTATGTTGTTAATTTATAAAGAAACAACTAAATAAGAGGAAGTATAAGAAGAAGGAAACTTGAAAGAGTCAGTAGAAGAGATTACCTCTTCCTTGACGTACCTCCTTTAAACTTCTTCTTAGGGAAATAGGGTGGGTATTTTGAGAAGACCAGAACCTCTATGATGTAAATAGAGAGGTTGAGAAGAGTAATTGGTAGGGGATGTCCAAGATTCAAGGTTCAAAAGGGTGTGAAGAGGAGAGGGAAGGGGTGCCCTTTTTATAAGGGAGGAGAGGGGCACCTTTGGGAAAACTTAAAATATTATTTTATAATAAAGTCATATTCGGTTTATAATAGCTCAAAATTGATTTATTTCTAAGATAAAGTAGGTATGGGTCTAAATACTCTCAAAAAATAGGTTTTCAACATGTTTAGGTTAATATTTTAACCTTATCATTTAGATTTAACACTAAGTTAAATAAAATAACTTTTACTATTTCTTCTTTTTTTCTTACACTATATGGTTAATAAAATTACTATAACAAGACAAAAGAACCCCAAGTGGTTCATGATTAAAATATATATCCTTTTATAAGTCATTGGTCCAAACAATATATTTTTAAGAATAATATAACAATTAAAAATATAATATTTATTTTAAAAACTACTTTTTGCCAATTTTGACACTATTTGGTAATTGATTTTTTTGAAAATAATAAAAGCATGATTAGTTCGAATAAATATACTTAAATAAATAATAACATATCTTATTAACCTAGAAAATTAGTGTAATTCAAAAAAAGTCTCAAATTACATTTATTTGGGTATTTATAACATCAATTATGTAATTATTTCATTAATAGGGTAATTACTGCATCATCATTGTGTCATAAATAAAATAAATTATTTAATGTCTAAAAATTATAAATAAAATACCATTTTGTAGGAAATATATTTAGATTTATAATGAATATTTATAGTATAATTTAGCTTATGTATAACCCTATATTAAATATGTTTTTGTTATTAAACATTGATTTTACCTATTTTATCTTATATTTAAATAAAATAATAATAAATGTCCTAATCTAATCCATGTGGGCCTAAAGGGAAATATTTTATTCCTAAGGTTGTTTCTAGTCAATTTAAACTTCTCCAATAGAATTACGACATGTTTTAGGGTAATAATAATATCATTTCTAGTCAATTTGAATGTTTTCAGAAAAATACCTAAAATTCACCCTAGGCTAATTTTGATATTCAAAATCAAAAAATGATGTCCATTTTGAAAAATAAAATTTCAAACAGTGGGTATTACTATTAATAATAGCTATTTAATATAATATTTTAATAACATATTGTTGTTGAGTGAAACTCAGTATTGCGTAAAACACACGCTATCGTGGAAGGTCGGGATTGTCTGTAATGCAAGCCAAGTCAGGGATTCTTGTATTGAAAGCTTCTTTTGGTGTAGCGTACAACACAAGAAATCAATGAAATTAAAAAGAATATTTTTCATAAAATCTCGGGGCGTTATAAGTCGCATGCTTCCAAACCAATCGCCAACATGGGCGTCCAAGATGCTTTCAAGCTGGTCTGCCAATCGGGCCAAGATGAGATAGTATCGGGACACTCGAGTGTCCTAACTAGAGGAAAAATCATCCCACGAATGTGGGCTATACTGAATGGGAAAACCGGGCCACAGGGTATCTTGGCTTGGCAACACCAATCTAACCAAGCCGGACTGGGTTTGTGGAATTGGACATGGTCCCTGGGTGACCTAGCAGGCTATACTCACAATAGAACCATGTTGGGTCCAACAATGCCCAATGGTCCAGGTCGGATTAGGTTAGCCAAAATGGGTCGGGCCATTCATGACCCTCGGGTCGTGTTGGTTGGGTCGGTCCGACCAGGTATGGACGCAATTGACCCCTGTTTACTAAAACACCAATATCTTTTAGACTAGGAGTCTTTTTGATGAGATGTTTGTGGAATGGGAAGCCTTGTGATGAGAATATTCTTTTCGTATGATCTAATTAGGCTTTAAATGAAGTTGAAATTTAAAGAATGTCTGAAGCAGTGGATTCTTTGGGAATCAAGTGAACTACGTTTGGGAATCCTGCGGCTGGCTGAGAACCGAAGACTGCTGATGAGCAGTTCTAAGTGACACTACATATGTAGATAATAAGATAACCTATGTGGACATTCTATAAGAGGCTCTGTGCGAACCAACTACAAGTAGCATTGTGTGAACTAGCTATAAGCGGCCCTGTGTGGACCGACTATGATGGCCTAGGTATGGAGAGACTCTGTGTGAACCAACAAATTCACGGTGGGGAGAGGCTCTGTGTGACCCAACATACACACAATATTCATTAGGGATTATTACCTCAGCAGTCCAAGGTGTTCAGTGTTATGAATAATCATCTCTCATTCCATACTTTTGAGTTATACCTGGTGTGAGCTATATTTTATTGGTGGTTTTGTTGTGTTGTCTTTGCTTTGTTGTCTTTCCATTGTGGTTTGGGGTCCCTTTTGAGTATTTTCTTACTGACCACTACATGGGATTCAATCGTACGTTCCATATCTTGTGCATGTGATTGACACTTTAACGAAGACCTCGGTGGTCTGGGACTAGGTGATGCTTAGTGATATGGGATAGAAAAGCATACATATACGTCTACATTTTTCTACCCTTCACCAACCCTTCAGGTGGGGTCTCGAGCGGATGTACCATGGTATTTGTACCTTTTTTGTGGTTTTGGGATTTTATTCTAGCCCATCATACTATTTAGTTGTACTGTACTTTCAGTAGTTTTCTTGTGACAGTTGTGGTTTACTTAATGTTTACCCTTTTATAGTTTGTGATGTGTGCATGTGTACAAGTTTAAAGAAAAAATTACTTCCCTTTTTGGGATATGCCTATTCGGTGCTAGTCCCCATCCCCTATCATAATGAAGGAGGGATCGGGGTGGTCATGGCACGGGCCCTGGTGGACGAATCATGACATTTTATATAATATTTTCTATAAAATATTCTTATTTTGGGGTAAATATATGATACATGTAATTTTTTTATTTATTAATTCAGTAGAAATAAATTTCTAATTTTTATGCATCACTTTAGATTTATTGAATAGTCTAGAGACTTGATTTTTAGTTGCTTCTCATCTCCCTGGATTACCATAGCACTCATGGGAAGATGTCTTGGATTCTTTAAATCCATATGTAGCCTGTGACAGGGGGACCCAATCTCTTCCATTTTTTTATCTTTTATCAAGATACGTCATCGAGAAAAATCCACAGCGAGATATCAAATGGGAATATTCTACAATTTAGGAATAGATCTGGATCTGGAATCATGACTGACCTTATGTATGTAGATGGCATATCAATCTTTAGGAATAAAAGGTCAAGATCGATTAATAGTTTGAAAAATATCCTATGATTTATAGGAGTTGGGGTGGGAAACCCATCAACTACTTGAAGAACAATGTTTATCTTCCAAGATCATGTTCTAGTCATCACATTCATAGGATCTAGGAGAAGATAGTAATTCCCAGAAGGAACCTATAAATGGAATACCTTGGTGTTCCCATTTCTAATGTGAAAATTAAGAAGTACTTGTTTGAAAACCTGGTTAGTAGAATCACTACCATATTTTTACTAGAAGATCAATTTTCTCTCTTTCGAGGATAGGATCATGTGGGAAAATAATGTTTTTTTATCAATCCTTATACATTATTTCTCCAATATAATCCCACCCAAGAGAACCATTTCACATATCGTAGAAATACTAAATTCCTTCATATGAGACAATAATAAATATGGGAAGTGATATTGGGCTTCATGGCATCAGATGGACAAGACACTCAATGAAGGTGGAATGAATATATGGAATGTTAAAGAGATAATTCCGGGCATAAATGCTAAAAATTAATGAAACATCATTGAGGAGAAGACACTATGGTGAAGATTCATCCATGACTGGTACATGGATGATTGGATGAGCAAGGGAAACTGATCTCACAATCTCTATGCCTTAGCAAAATTCATGCATGACTCTCTTACCATACTTGATGATAAGGATCGATGGGTGATCGACAAAGGTGGTATCTATTAGTGGAAAGATAACTAGGCGAGACGTAAACTCTATTTTCTGAGATTCCTAGTTTTGGAGATATCTTTCAAATAAGATCATCTCCATCCTAGTTTAATTTCTACCAGACTTGATGTTGAGAAATGAAATATTTAGGAAAACCTAGCCTCTTCTTATGACCCAACAAAATTTGTATACTCTAATTCAGCATCTATTTACTTTTTTTCTCATACCTTCATCACGTCGATCCACACTAGATAGGTGAATGAAAGGTGGGCGAGACATATTTGGTGCAATGAGATTTCAAAGAAGTTGAAATTCCTGGTTTAGAGGATTCACAATAGGGCCATCCCGATAGACGATGACATACATAAGAAGGGAATCCATATCACCTCACGATTCATGTGTTGTATGAACCTCAACTCTGAGTGGGCTTGGCACTTTTTCCTTGAGAGAAATTAAGCGAGATATGCATGGGTCCGGGCTGGACAAAGGATGGGTGCTTTGAAAAAAGGTGACATCAGTTCATACTTCATGTCATTTTGGTTCTAGGGAATGGAGAATGATCCTCATGAGATTAAGCATCGTGGTATTGATTATGATTTAGTTTTATGGGTCATTTGGGAGATGATAAAAAAATATTGTGAATGAACTCGAAGGTCTTATACATTTATAAATGTTCACCTTCTTTCCTTGATGGAGGAACTTAGTGTTGTTCTTCATAGAAGAAATCCTTGTGTGCTTAAAACTTCCTATGTCCATAGCTCTATGCAAGGGATTTTGGTCAAATAGGCCCCCGTGACTGTTTCTTAATCTCAACCTTGATGGCTCTAACATTCAAGGTTTTATGAGAGGAAGCGGGATGGTTTTCGATTGAAGGGGATCCATGATTCTGGGATTTAACACTCATTATGGTTTGATCAATGATATTAAACCATAATCTAGATCATCTCTCAATGGTCTATCTTTATTCCAAGATGAAAAAAATCAGTATTTCTACAGTTGAATCAGACTCAAATATTCTATTTAACTTCATTCTTAAAACATCCATCACCCATTATATTTAACTGTATCATAATGAGATGCAACCTCCTGATTCACCATAACAAATAAATTATTCACACCTATAGGGAAGGAAACTTCACTGTAGATTGTCTTTTATGTAAATGAAGTATGGTTGATAACTGAAATATCTACCATAGTATTGAGTCTCTTCATAGTGAATGTAATACATTTATAATAGATAATTCCCTCATCTTATACCACATTAGAACCCCTTGATTTGTGGGTCTTTTAATAAAAATGAATTTTTAATTAGTTAGAAGACTTGTATCATTATGAGAAATGATTGTGATATTATAGTTTATGTGACATTAATAAAGGGTAATAACTATCTTATTAGTGGAGAAGAATATAAAGTCCTTCAATCCCAAGATGAATATAATATATTCTCTCATAAATATCTTAGAGACATTGGAAAACAATTCTAAGAAGATATGTTAAAAAATTATGGAGCTCATGGTATCCCCAAACTATAAAATTATCATACACATGTTTTACATTTTTTAAAATATAAAAACTATTCTGAATATGCAAACTTCCAAATCCTATAAGTTAAAAACATTGTCTAAATTTATGAATGTTTATATATATTGTATAACATCTACATGATCTATATATAGGAAGAGAAACTATATAGTTTCACTAATGATTTCAACATGATTTCATGGTTGATGGTCCTCACCTACAAGAATTATATGTTTAACTTCATTACTCAACACATGAGGAAGAATAAAAAGTTGATTTGAATTAAATATTTTAAATTTTATAATGATAAGTGAATGAATTTTTCCAACATTAAGCTTGTGGATTATCATGAAAATAATAAGATAAGGAAATAAGTGATATAAGAGAGGCCCCTTAACAAAATGGTGTATTAGAGAGGAGAAATGAGATAAAAAAATTGGATTAAATGATAATTAATTAAATAGACCAATTATTAGTTTTTTATGAAGGCGACATTGATGACATATGTCTATATTTTTAATAGATATATTTTTTTTGTTTAGGGAATGTAATTATCTCATAATTTATATAGTTGGGAATATTCTAATGCTGAATTAATTTCAATTCATTGGATGAAATTATTTAATTATAAATAGTGATAAACTCCAAATGTATGTTTTACAAAGATATGATGATATTTTATTTAGATTTTAATCCAAAGGAAATTAAAACATGTTCATCAAAAAATGGATTGGAATGATTTTCAAAATCTATGAAGTCATTGTAGATTTGAATGAAAAAAATCTATAGAAATATCAAGAATGTATTCAATATGAAAATAATAAGGAATTGAGAAAATAAATGGGAGAACAATGAGTAATTCTAAATTTAAAGAAGACACTAATGATGATAGAAATGAATTTAGCCCTTTCATATTCATATAAGATAATAAAGAATGGCTGATAAATATAGTATCATCAGTAAGGAGAATTTACTACTTCAGACAAGTAGAATTATGTTTTTATCAAAAGATCACTCTTATTATAGGAGGTTACATTTTCTTTAATAAATTGGTAATTATGATAATTAGGTTTAGGGAATGTATGAAACTTTTATTCAATTGAATTGAATTGGATATTTGAGTTATTTTCAAGTTTAAAAAACAAGAATATCATCTTGAACTAATGGAATTTCCATACCGAAATAAATGAGGAAAATAAGGTGATTAAATGTAAGGCATTAAATGATTGAAAGATATACATTAAGATTAATGGAATTAATGTTGATGAAACATTTAATCTCATGGGTTGGTTGGAAATAATAAAATAATTATCCTATATAGTAGTGTAATGAAAATTGATGTTTTTTTGTTATGGAAATAAGATCCACATTTTTAAATAGATTACATAAATATGAGGTGGAAAAATATAATTTATATGGGTTCATATTTTCATGAAGATGATAAATAGTGTTTCTAGTTTAATAAGGAATTGTAATACTCAATATATCACAAAAAGAATGTTATTCATGGCATGATCGATACTTGTAAAATCAATGGTTTCATCATAGTGAAGTTGATTACAATCTCAATATAAACATGATGTTTAGTCAAAGAATGAGGGTTCTTTTTTAATTTGATAACATATTTTTATTTATTCAAAATAACCTAGATTAATTTTTGAAAAATTGAATATATAAAATTTTGAAATGTGGATGATGGTAGAGTTGATGGTTTTCCATAGCCTTTAGGTGATATAAGGAAGGCATGATATATTTCTCTCTAAATAACAATATTCAATTAATGTTATAATTTTTTTTAATAGAGTATTGAAAGATAATGAGACCACAAGTTGTTATTATGGTGATGTATTCAAGGGATGATGATGTAAATACACTCAATGTCATAGAATATAAGAAAATCATTGGGATGCTATTGTACTTATTAGAGACACAACCCAATACGTTTTTACAAGTTTCTAAAATATGTGGTTCCTAAGAAATCCAAATAAATCCACTTAGAAATAGTTAATAGAAAAGTGAATTACTTTAATTTCACAGTGTATTTTGGTTGACTTGTCAATACCACGTTGGCGGAGTGTTTGGGATACCCAAATATAGATTATCATGGTTTTGAGGATGATAAAATTTACATAAAATAATGAATTCTATCATAAAGTTTTTTTATTTCTGAGATTATAAATAAATAAGAAAATATTTAATTTATCCTAATAGATGTGGAATATTTTTCTATCACCCAGACTTTCACGCAATTATAATGGATGAAGTAGTGGCTTGTAGATATGGGAGTTGAGACAAAGTCTCAAAATGATAATCAATTATTGAATTATTTTCCTATAAATAATAGAAAAAAGTGCATCCATCACTTGATGAAGGAAACCCATGATATCAAGTATCACTTAATCAAGGATAAGTTTATGCAAGGGTTGGGGAAATTACATTATATTTATAATGAACTTCAAGTCCTAGATATCATGACCATGGGATTTACCAAGGAGGTATTTGAAAGGTATCATTTGGATCTCCAAACACAGTAAAACCCCATAGATAAATAGTATAGACATTAATCCCAAACTCCTTCAGGCATGAAATTAATTTAGTTATGTGTTAATGTTTATTAATTGTTTCTTATATCCATAAAATGAGTGACAATTGTGTTTAGTAATAGTTCAGGAGATATAATATTAATGGAAGTGGGAGATATTGGAGGGATAATTACTATTGATAATGGAGGAGAGATACTGTATTTCAAATCATGGATTTTACTTAATCATGAAAATTATAAATATTTTATCTTAGGGATTAAATATCATTAACATCATTCACAATGAAAACTAGTTAAGATTGATGTATAACTAGAGCTTGAAAGTAGAATAAAGTGATTCATGGATGAAATTTCCATGTTACTCTTATTTACTATTCCAATATTATTTCAAATGGTCTTGGATTACATGTTTAGTGAATAATTTATCACAATATAGAGTCACATATGTCATTTGTAATTTGATGTTTGAAAATTTCAAAGAATTTCCAATAAGATTCTTGAAGAGTTTAAAGTGTTTTCAACAAGATAAAAGAATATATTCTAGGAATACATCCCTAACTATGTTTTTTAGAGTTTTTTATTGTGTTTGTTGATAAGGAAGGTTTTTTGTTTGTTTCTTGAAAATGTGGTTACTCGTGTTTGTTTCTAAATAATTTTGATAATTTTCCCAAACTATAAAGACTGATATATATTCATGATATGGTGGTTATAGAAACACGTGATGTTGATTTTTAAATTTAGAAAAAAAATATGTATAAAGGGTTTGTTTTCTAATTTCAATTATTTGAATTATGTAGGAAGTATGTTGAATCCTTTTTTTGAAGAATTTATGAGGCCATAAACTATGAATGTATAGTAGGTTATGTGTGAAGATGCATAAGAAGTGTTCAGAAAATCAAGTATGGGGTAATTCTAATTGTACATAAATCATTTCAATGAAATAAAATTTAAAAATTTAAAAATCTCATATGAGATCTATACAATATCAAAAAAAATTTGGATGAAATACTTGGTTTTTCAGAAAAATTATCTTTTTGGTGGCATCATGTTTTATATAGAATTGAGACTTTCATCAACAATAAAGGGAAATCCTATGAAAATATTAAACTGTTAGACTTGTTTTAAGAATAATTTTTGGGGAATTTGTCTTATATAAATGTCACTATAATATTCAATAGCGAGACTTATTAAGAATTATTGAGAAATTATTAGAGGTAATTCCATGATGCAATCAAGTGAAAAATTATAGTTTGTGAATTCAACAATTCCTAAAGAGATTCCAAACATGAAACATGAATGTTTTTTATGAATTTAGATCATTTATAGTGGAAGAACATGAAACATTTATAAATATAAAGTTTGAAAAGAACTATTGTGATATAATGCCCATGAAAATGATGTTCTTTAAGGAATTACATATTTGGAAAACCATTCATGGTAAAAGGATAATTCATCTAACTAATGAAAATAGAGTTAATGTCACCCCAATGTTTATGTGAACCATCTAAAAGATGCCACATATCATCAAAATATTATTTTGGAGGAGCATGGAATTCCACTAAATCGGAAGTGAGGAGAGATATAACGTGTGAATTATTATAAACCAGGTCTATTGAGTCTACTATAGATATATGCTTTACTAGATCTAGTATGTTGATACATTGAAATTTTATGGTACATGTATTATTTGGTTTTTGTGATCTTGTAAACTTTTATAGTCTCCTATATGTATTTTAATTAAATATAAATTTTTGAGAGATAAGGAGATAATAGTTGTTTTTTCATAGAAAAAATAAGATCAGAAAGAAGGATTATACAAACCAGTCAAAACCTAATTCACCCCCACCTTCAGGGTATTTATCATAGTTTTTCTAAAAACAAATTAATATATTCTGCCGTAGACTCCTTAATATAGTGCTTTCAAAGGATAAAATTGTTAGTGTCTCCCACATGTCACATTGTATCTTTTTTAGTCATGGTATGTTGACCCAACATACACTAATGAGTGTACATAGCCTCATGGGGATATTCACTGAACTCTACATTAATTTGAATATTATTAATAACCACTTCACTACATTAAATTTACCTCAATAGGGGTCTCTACAAGGCTATGTTTGAATTTTGATTCCTTCTCAATCAATGATTTGATATTACGTTGGAATTATTATGAAATGTGAGGCAAGAAAAAGAGATTTTTTCCATTCCTTCTAAAGATTAACGGGATAAATTATTTTTGTCAATGTAATCCCATAAAATGGTGAAAAAATTATTCTTATATAGATCATCTCCAACATAGATTATTCTTACATACTCTCATTTTTTTGTCAAAGTTATTAATTAAAACGATTATTCATAAATGGTCCTTGATTTTTTAATGATTTTTATTGATCATGTGTACTAAAAAATTGATTAATTTAACATATAAATTTAAAAAGCAATTAAATTATTGGTAATACTAAAAATTTCATTAAATTATTTCTCCCATCCCGAGTAAGAGTTTAGAATGAATGATTAATCAATAAAGAAAGAAGAATTATTCATGGGAATCAAACATAAAAAACCCCATGTTTCCATATTGTTAAAATATTAAATATTAAATATTATATTTATATCAATATCCTTATTAGGTATTATATTTTTTCATACCAAAATTTCAATTAGTCACCATATGAAGCTAAAATTTATGTCAAAATGTTCAATTCAGTTTCCAGAAATAACAAGGTTCAAAATCTAATATATTAAATAGATGTAGTCACAATGTGCAGGGAATACAATTCTAGGTTAATGATTCATTCTCCATCTAATAATTTTTTATACATTAAAAATATTTGAGTTTAAATAACCTTCCTTGCAATAAGCTCCCTAAAATAATTCTTAGCCAATCACCATGTGGTCATTATAAAACCTGATTTATAAACCATCAAATCATGTATTTTATTATTTCTTCATTATATATCTATATCCAAAGTATGAAAACCAGACTCAATAAGGCATGGGAATTATAGAATTATAACTTTTCTCCCAAATTGCACATCCCATTATGGATTAGAAACTATATAATGATTAATCCTTATCATTATTATACTTATCATTGTGGTATGAGGATTTTGTTCATTTTTATACTATATCATACTCCTTTTAGATTCCTTAAGTCCAATATATCATGGATATATTTTTAAAATGGAAAATACTAAAATTTCTTTATAGTATTATATAATATAAAACATGAAGCATGGTAAAATATAATCCTTCAAAATGAAATATCTTTAATATCACTCAGAAAAAATTTATATAGAAAAATTATAATATAATATTATAAATAAAGTGTTAATTTATTTTTTACATTGATAAATAATCTCAAAAACATCCTAAAAAATATCAAAATATCGTTAAAATTTACCCAATTAAAAATAGGCCAAAAATATATTTCCTCTCCCGCTTGCAATGGTTGTCAAATCCAAATGCTCAATTTATATTTTTTAATACATCTTCATATTTCCTATACATATTTATTTATTACACTTCTTAATCCATAATAATTATAATTAGATTAATGGATTTAATAAATTATCTCTATTTTACACTGTACCATCATACTCAACTAGGTATTTAAAATCCATTATACATTTTATCATCTAAGCCTATTTCTTTTAATGTTCTTCTTTCACCACTATATAAAATTCTCATATATAACAATATATGATATCTAAATTCCTTTGAGACTACTAAGGAACTTCTTACACACATATTATATATTTAACATTATCCATTACATATCATAATAAAACACACCCAAGAACCTATAGTGTTTCTTTTTTGGAGACTAGACACATAATAAATATATTTTACATTTTTCTTCAACATCTCCCAAAAATATTCTTCACATAGTGTACCTTTACCAGAAAACCTTTCAAAATTGTTCTTTTTAAGAAACAAGTGAATGTAAACATATGGAATGGTGATAACATATTCTCAGTAATAGGTGATTATATAAGATTTAAATCAAAGATCATAAGTTTTTATGAGATAAGAATAGGGATATAAGAACATAATCATGAATCATTTACATAACATATGATATTCATATTATATACCCAGACATCTCATACATTGATATTACATATTATTCGATGAATATTCTTTACATTAAAATAAATGTCACTTGAGGACCATAACAATTTACTGCCTTTGTAAACATGGAACACAATATTCTTTATTCATGAATGACCAACAATGTCTCTCATAATGAAATTCCCCATTAGTGATCCTACATAAAAAACGAATATTCATAACCTGGAGAAAAAGAATCATAAGAAATGCAATGCTCAGATGCACAATAATGGTAAATAAAGGAGATATGTAAGAATAACATGAATATAAGTGTATGAGAACATGATAATTATATTTTAAATTCATTCCCTACATATCAATGATCAAAATATAGGTTTATGGAATTAATATTAGAAACTCTTAAGATATGAGTCATAATAAAATCAATAAACACAATCCTTGGAATAGTATCATTAGAATAAACTAGGAATTTGTGGTATAGATATATGTTTAGAAAATAATTTCCATATTAGTCAAGGATAACTTAAAAAGATAAATTACTGGAATGGGATAACCCCCAAACCATCATAATAGTCACGGTTTTCCCCTAAGATCATTATAGTGGACAAATTTCCTTACTAAACCGATTTCACTAATCATTCCAGTCTTTTCTTACTTAATTTGGTTGACTCCTCATTCCATTCCTATCCGATTGTACCTGTTCACTCCTCATTCCAATCCTATCATACTAAACTAGGTTCACTCCCTATCCTTATCCTATATATCTCATAGTATATTAATATTTACCCATTTAATTAGAGGGATATATAAGCCCCAACCATCATATCAAGAAAACAATATTTATATGCTCTCTAATATAATAAACATTCCATAGATCAGAACCAACAAAATAAAAAGGAAATCATAAAAATATTATTATATAATAAAATATGTAAAATTTAAAGGTTTTATAATCATTTCATCATATCATGATATAATAACCCTTGGAAAAAATGTGTCTCATACTAAGTTTATCATGGTATAACCTGTTGAAGGGAAACAATTTTCATAAACATCATGCTACCAATAACATAAACCATTTAGATAATGAATAATAATGGTATCCTAGTATTAAATACCAAATAATTCACATGTAACATAAAAAAAATTATATGGAAAATGATTTTTTCGATCATTTAAAACATTTATTGGGAAAAATTCCATTTCTGCAAGGAAAAAACTTTTTTAAAATATAAAACACTTTCAAATAATATTTTATATTTGAAATCATTTATTTAAAATATAAAAATAATACGAATAATAAGGATAGAATTTTCTTTGAAAATAACTTATAAAACTAATAAATGAATCTTGAAATCACTGAGCAGACATGAAAATGGGAAGTATTTTTCTTTTCTTGTATGTTAAAAATAATGATTATTTTTAGATTTTTGGTAAAATCAAAATGGTAATTGTTCTGGAAAAAAATGAATATTCCATTAAATGTTTCTTAAAATAAAACATGGGTAAAATTTTCTTATAAAATAATAAGATAATATTAATACATCTTTTAAATCATTTTTTAAAACATTGTTTTGGAAGAAAATCAATTTCCAACTAAATAGAAAAATTATGTCTGATTTTTTAAATTACATATCCTCAATTATATTAAGTAAGAAAAGTGGGTAAATGGTAATATTAATTGAAAATATCATTAATATATAGTGGGTAATAATATATACGAGTCTCTATATATTTGAATCATATTATTTTATTATCCAAATCACAATCATATACAATCCAGATATATAATGTGATTGTAACATAAAATCATTATCACTTTGGTATCATTGAATTACAAGCCCCATACATGAATAAAATAAAATGGAACCTAAAATAAAATTAGGGTGAATAAATTAAAGATATTACATGATAAATGGTCATATATGAACCTAGAAAATTAACAGAGGTGCATAACATATTGTACATTTCAATGAAGGAAAATTAAGAAAAAAATGCCTTATGGATTTGTTAACTTCTGAACCGTAAACCCCATGAAAAATATATACTCAAATTGATATTTAAATACCCATAATTTTCAGAATAATAATCATATAATAAATTATGGTGTAGCATATACACCACATAAAAGAAACATATTGTGGATATAGAATTTGTCTCACATAAAATAAAAGTGGGATATAAACCAATTACTTTAAGACATGAATTCTATAATTTAAATTATCAAATAATATATAATAAATATATGTTTATTATATATATGTTACATAACCATATTCATATCATTACTTCCATATATTTTTTTCTAATGACCTTTTATAACTCTTTTGTTAATAATTTAATGTTAAAGTCATTTTTTAGGCAATAACTGTTTGGTTTTCAAGTATGTTTTAACTTGATATATCTTGATCATCATGCGTAGATCATGATTTAATAATATAAAAATTTTAAACAGTGATATTAATATCATATATATTAATTATAGTAATCCATGAAATATAGTGATAGGAAATGATATATAATGCTCATGGATATGGTAGGTTATATATATACATGACCAAATGTTTTTAATTTTTTGTTGGGTTGAAATAAATAAAAGAAAAAATATATATTATAATTATCGAATTTTTTTATTTCATGTATATTATATATGTTTATTAAACCCATCCTTAACATTCCATTAAAACCATGAACGAATCACATCACCTTACGAGGCGATAGTCTACCAAACACACATGCAAAGTTATCATATCCCAAAAAGATGAAATCATGATGGTATATGTGTTATAAAAATAAAAAAAATAAAGAAAACATAAATATAATATATAGTTAAAAAATCGATCAACAAATCCAATAATGAGAGGTGATAATGGAAAAAACCAATGACATCGGTTCGCGAGGTGGTAGTCCACCAAACACAAAAATGATG
Organism: Viscum album; assembly: GCA_963277665.1. Lineage (NCBI taxonomy): Eukaryota > Viridiplantae > Streptophyta > Magnoliopsida > Santalales > Viscaceae > Viscum > Viscum album. The sequence continues at coordinate 310,719,583 of OY728166.1, forward strand.
AATTTGTAACCCATTGAAGGGAAGTGGAGATTGTTCTAGAATTTGAAATTTATATAAAAACCTTATATTTTAATATATATAATTAGTATTTTATATAATCATGTTATAATAAGAATTAAATGTGTTTTAGGAATAAATAAAACAAAAACTCTCATTGATGAATGTTTCCCCTCTTAGGGGTATTATCCATAGGATTTCGCTAAAAGCCTTAATAGGATGGATTTATTCCCAAAATAAGGTATCTATGTTGACGGGAGTATATTTCATAAGTTATTTTGGTTGGAAATGGTTGAAAAAGAAGGTGTAAATGTGTCGATAAGAATAGAGAGGGGTGAGATTCTATTAATGATGGGAAGAGAACACTTAGTATTTTTGAAATGAAATAAGTTATCACACATTTCAAAAATGTAATAAGTGTAAAAATTAGGACATTATAGAACCTTATAGATTATATATTCATAATATGTCATGAAAAAAAGTTTTTAGAGAAGTGTACAGGTCATTTTTACACTTATCACTTTCCCTTAACCCCCGATAAACTCATTTTTACCTTAACCACTATAAGTGATTTTGAAAATATTCACTATTTATTTTGGACAAAAATTAATTTTAAATTATTATAAATTATAAATTATTATGATAAAAATTATAGAATCCATTTTTCCAAATTCTATTCACATAAGTGAAAATTTTTAATTTCCAATTAATCCTACAAATGCGATGTGAATGTGGGTTATTAAAGAGAGAATGTTAAAAAGTTTAAAATGTTTTCGTATCAAAATTCAATATGAAATTGGTTCCAATGATAAAAATTTGATTACTTGATTAATTATTGAACTAATTTTACTTTAAAAATAATTTAATATATAATTTATATTTAAAAATTATTTAAACGTTATTTAAACAAAAACGATAGTTTCCAATTGTAATTCTATATCCTCCACTAATAATAAGAAAATGAAACTTTTTAGCAATAAAAAATATCCTACGTAAATTTTGAGGTCAATATTTAAAAAATTAATATTATTTTATCATATATGTTTTATAAATGTACTAAAAATAATTTTTAAAGTAGATACTCCAAAAAATGGGACTAAACTTCTTATTTGAAAAATGACTTTTTAGGTATAAAATTAGATTTACTATTATATCATGTTCTAGATAACAAATAAGATGAATTTGAAAAAAATTATTGAATATATAATATTTATATTTCAACAAAATCATTCACTAATTTTATTTTATTTTATTGATGCATGACACATTTGTTTTCATAAAAATAGATTTTCCAAAAAATAGTTCCTTTATTTTAAATAGTTTTTATTTTCATTTAGAATAAATTGGTCTCTAATGAATTAATTATAACATCTCATCCTGGCTCACCACTACACTAGATTCTATACAGGTGGGTCACAAGGCCTCATCAGTGTCTCCCCATAGGTCTAAGGCTTCCAACTTCTAGTGAGGTTCTTAGGGGGGATAATGGGGAGACTATACCATCATACCAGAGTTATAAAATGGTACAATAATATTAAAACATCACATGGTAGTAGTATCAGTAAAGATAACAATATAATAATAGTTTAATAATAATATTATAGATTAAATAAAAGTAAAATTGCCAATTCCAATTCCATATAATGATGCATGCACTGTCAGGTGTTTCCACAAAGTAAAAGTGGTAAAATATAACAAAAGAAAAGAAAAACACAACTATCAGCTCCTAGATCATACTGATAATGATCCCAATCCTATTGTCCCCAGTTCCCATGTACATATAACAAAATAATAAATGAATTCAAAATCCAATGAGAAAGAATATTTTCATGGGTGCCAAACAGCGCCTGAGCAGAGTGTGAGTTATAAACCTCAGTAGGTCGACCCCCACAGTGCCTAGACCAATCAATTTCAGTCAAAAAATAAATAAATAGGTGATATTATTTCATAATGTATAAATATAGAGTGATAAAATATTTAATAATATCAAATTGGTCTGATTTCCTAAAAGGACACCCATCTCATACCACTTACTTTGGCCTAAGCTAGAAATTAGAAAATAGGTACATGTGACAGCATAATATGTATACAAGGGCCAATGTAAACCATGAAACTAAGAAGGAATATCCCAAATATTGTGCTTTATATTGGGTTCTAATTCACATGTCATTATATAAGTGTACAAGAAAATAATGGTAGAAAAATCATAAGTATATATTCCAATATAAATAGAATAAAAAAGTATGGAATAAAAAGTTAAGAAAAACATTAAATCAATGTAATAAAAATAACCCATAAAATCTAATAGTGGAGTCTTATTCCCATCCAAGGCGATCTAAAAAAATACCAAGTATAACAATAAGAACAATCGATAATACAATACCATCGAGCCCATCCAAGGTTATCCTTTCGGTGCCCCAGGTATTGTTGTGAGTCATAGTAACTCTGAGCCCATCTCAGTTATTTCACGTAGGGAACCAAGTATCACCCAAGGCATGAAATAGCCACATTTTCAAAGGCTCCACTGATGGCTGCTCCCCAAGGGAACTAGTATCACTTAGGAGTATAATATACTGCTTGGGAAACCCTCACCTAAGAAGCCAAAGAATCACCCCTAGAGAATCGGGTCAAAACCCTTCACGAACACGATTCCTTAATACAGAACCCATGTTCTCTCTCAGATCGTGTCAAGTGAACCATATCAATAAGGAATATCACAATGAAAGAAATATATAAAATAAATAATACCCCTAGAAATAATAATTTCAATGTAAAATCTAAACAAGAAATCCATCAAACTTATTGGTGGTGTCTCATTCCCATCCATGGTGATCTATAAAAGATATCAGGTATCTCAGTGCGAATATTCAATGAAATACAATACCACTAAGCCCATACAATGTAACAACTGTAACTTTTGAATAATATTTGTTTCCTGATTTTTTGTGTACTCATCAATACTGTATCCTTTAATTAATGAAGTGAGTATAATTAAAATGGCACCGTTGAGTATAGATTGTTATATGACTATTGGTCAATATGACCATTGAAAACTACACTCTTAAAATTATGATTATTGTTTATAATTACAAGTGATCATGGTTAATTAAAATATAAAGAAGATTCGATGGCCACATCCAGAAGACTGGGCCGTATGTAGCCAATCTATCGGATCTTGGGAAGGAGGTAGCATCTCTAGGCTTTACTCTAGACCAAGCCCAAGACGAACTCCAACACATTAATCATGAACAGAATCACTTATGAGAGATGTTCAAGTTGATAGAAATCACCAATCGGGCAATGTTATCTATGCCGACCCAAGATTCTATCACCATTTCAAAACCTACTCTTAGGTATTATGCTTGTGTTATTATGGGATATGTAACAAGGCCTTAATTAATTTGTGAAATCCTTTTGTATAAATAAAATTATAATTTCTTATTATGGTAAAATTTTTGAATTTAGAATTTCAAGATAAATATAAGATGAATTTATATAAATTCTCTATTATTGGTAAATTTTGGAATAAGGTAATTTTAAAATATATTTATGTACTTTAAAAAATCAATAATGTGAAATGATTTTAAAAAAATGGCCTTGTAATGTTGTGATCAGTATGAAATTTAGATTCTAATATGATAAAAATAATTTTTGGTGAATAGAAAAATATGAATAGTAATTTTACTCTTATGGATAGTAATGTGACCAATGGAATAGTAACCTTACTGAAGGAAGTATAAATATAATTTAGGCATCTAAAATGGTGAAGTGATATAGTAGAAAAAGTTAATAACAATTCCATAAATTATTAGTTAAGTATTAGTATTTTTTTGGGTGAATAGTGTCTTTTATTAAAAATTAAATATCTCATAATTATAAAATTATTTTCATAAAATGAAGTTCATTTTTGAATTCAGAATATCGATATGAGGTTAGGTTGAATTTATGAGATTTTTATAAAATGGTTTGTTTTTTGGTGAATAGTTACAAATACATTTCTGAGTTTTGGGGTGTTTAATGACATCATTAATGATTTAATAATTTTGGTATAGTTGTGAATAGTAAGATATTTTATGATGTGTCCAAATTTCCAATACCATGGGAAAATACCATGGGCAAGCCCATGGTTTTTCAAATACCACTAATGAGGTGTCCCTTAGAAATTTATAAAATAGTCCCTCACTTTTTCTATAAAAACAAACCCATTATTTCAATGCCTTAATTCCAAATTCCTCCTCAAAAAATATATTATCATTTATCTTCCAAAGAGCCCTCCCAATGTTCCCTCAATCCCCCCAAGGTCCTAACCTTCGAGCTTTTGAATTTACTCTTCTATGAAAGGGAACCTTTCACCATCCTCTTTTAGTCATGAATTACTTTATGTTATGTCTTATAATTTCCATTTTATTATATGGGGGTAAATTCTTATAAATACATAATTCCTTCCATTTATTTCCAAATGATGAGATAACTTTTTGGATCTTGTCAACTGATTTTTTGAATTTTTAAGTGGCGTCGTTAGGCTGCCAAATATTTGTAAAAAAATCACATCTCGTCTTTTTCTTTGAAGTCTCTTATTCATGTGGTATGTCATTAGAAAATCCATGAAATGATCTTATTTACATTTTGTTTTCTCTCTATACTATATTTTGTGTATTTTATTATGGTGTGATGCTTTCACCCTCCTTTTTTAATGTTTTCTAAAACCATGTTATATAGCTGTTATGTTGCAGAAATTTCATCTCAAAATTTCTCTCTCTTTTTCTCAAGAAATTATCTTTTATATTTTAAATGAATACCCAAACATATTTCGTCTCTAGTGGTATTAATAAAGTCATAAAAAAGATATATTCGATTTTTTAATTGTCATACATGATACCGTCATTCCCTTTTCATGGGTTATAAATGACATAATGACCATGTTTTTAAGCACATTTAAAACGTCACTATTTTGAAATGAAACCCATTTGTTTAATTGTTTTGTATTTTATATGAAATATTGGTTTATATTCTATGTTACTCACATTATAATAAAAGCATATTAAGGGTTATCCATGATATATCTCTAATGCATTGGGTAATAAATTTAATCTCTAGAGACGACAAGTTTCCCGATAACTTGGGGAATAAACTAGGTATTTTTATGAAGCCTTGGGAATGGACCTTGGTGATATGTATGAGTGTATAAATTAAATTTTTTAGATAAATTTTAAATTTATGTTTCATTTTATTATTCTTATGATATTACTCTTTATCTTTATGTTCTTATTTATATCACTCAAGTTCACAACTAAATGGTTTCACTTGCTTTCCTTACTAGGCATTCTGCTCACCCTTTCCTTTGATGTTTGTCTCTAGGTTATGAGATGTAGTAATTGTACATAGGATGAACTTTTAAATAATATTTTCAAGGGTATTAAAATAATGCTTTATATTTTGATGTTTTATGTTCCTGATTTACAGGACACTAGACTTTAATGATCCACTATTTGTAAAATGTAATGAAAAGTTATGTAATAAAAAAGAGGGATTCGAAAGTTGATATCAAAGGATAGTGTATTTATTTGTGGAAATTAGGCTATAAAAACATTAGTAAGAACAATTTATAAAAGTTTAAATATTGGAAAACATTCTATTATTTTGGTGAAATATTAATTAGGTGGGTTCCGAACAAATAAATCCCCATCTAGATACGAACAAGTGGATGTGGATCTTGCACAGATGTACCTAGGAGTGAAAACTCTGACAAGGAGTTTCGGGATTGACTCAGGGTACCCTAGTACATGACAACAGGCCTTTATGCACTATGGGTTTGACACTCTTGGGAGATATTTTTGGTTAATCAGAATATTTTTATGAATCATTATGAAGGATTTATAGAGAAATGTAATTGTTGTTAATGAATACTATGTTTAAACATAAAGTTTTAAAAATATTTTGTATTTAAAAGATTTATAAATGAAATAAGCTTCTAACAAAGGTTTTATTCATTTAGAAAATATATTACAATATGAGGAACCATTAAAATGGTGATTGCAATGGACCATGTAATGATGGCCCTCCAATGGAATCAAGAATGGAAACTTTTATTAGAATGGTGAACCAACTAACTCAAGTTATGGGAAATAACTTGAATCAAGCTAAGAGATCAATATCATAATGAAGGGAACAAAATTCTTGTGAGTCCTTTATGCATAAAAAAACCAAACTTTAGTGGATCGACCGACCCATTGATTTCTGAATAGTGGATCCGCTCTATAAAAAAGACCTTTTCTATGCTTTGTTGTTTAGAGTAAGAGAAGGTCTCCCTAGCTGTTTATTTCTTAGAGGTAGAAGAAAATATGTGGTGGGAGCTGATTAAAAACATGAGGACAAGAGTGTAGGTTGAATCTATGGAGTGGGAAGAGTTCATAGGAATATTTTTCAATCATAATTTCCCTCGTTCTATGAGAAAAATAATGGAGAAGGAGTTTCTCAAACTAAATCAGAAGGAGAAAGAATTTTAGGGAAGCTACAAAATGAAATTCACAAGAGTTTCCGGTTATACCTCAAGCGTTTTCATGGATCCTAATGGGAAGGTTTATAGATTTTTCAGGGGACTGAGACCTCATATGTGGAAGAATATAGCCAATAGTGACTATAAAAGCTATGAAGAGATCGTATGGAGTGCTATGAAAGTAAAAATAGAGTTTGGTGAGACACAATGGTCTCATAAATCCAATGAAAATAAGAGATAAATGGTGCCAGATTAAGGAGGATATTTGATTAGGAAGAAGTGGAAAGCAAGTGAAACGTCCCATGCGTAATAAATATGGGAAGAAGCAATCAGGGAACTAACTTCTTAGAAGTGAGAAGTGCTACAAGTGTGTAAAAGATGGCCATATTGTGGGAAATTTTCAAAGTGAAGTGAAGCCTAAACTTCCCAGCACTAACAAAAAGGGGAATATGGTGTAGGCTGTACCAGATGTCCAATTCTATAAGTGTGGACAACATGGTCACTTTTATAATAATTTTCCAAATCCGAGGGTAGTGGAAGGGAATCATCATCAGCCTCAGAAAAGGCTAAAGGAACATGGTCATTCTTTTTATTCACCATTGATGTATTTGAACTGCCAAATGATGTGATGGAAAGTACTCTTGTTGTTCTCTCGAAGCTAGAAAGTAATTTGATTCTAATTATACACATTCCCTTATTTCCTCCATGTTTGAAAGGAATTTAGAATAATACCCAAAATTACTAAAAGTAGAGTTAACAGTCAAGAATCATAGAGGGATTATCCAAGCATCATCAGTGTTTATAAAATACAGTATTTACATTAGTGAGTACAATCTTATCTCAAATATAGTTGTAATTAGCAGGTTGGAATTCGACATTATACATGGGATGGATTGGCTCTTAGAGTATAATGCTAAGATCAAATACAGAAGCAAGGAAATATCAGTAGTCTTGAATGGAAAACGTATAGTCATCTTCCAAGGAGAGATATCTCAAATAGATATTTATCTAGAATAACATCCTATATATTTATTTAGGGAGTTTATCGGTGAATAAGAAGAAGGTAATGAGAGTATAAGGATAGAAAATTTCTCCATCATCTTGGAATACATTGATGTATTTCCTGAGGAGTTACCCAGACCTCCCCTAGAAAGAGAGGTAGAGTTCTCCATTAAACTTGTACTTGGATCCCATCAGATATCAAAGACCTCTTATTAGATGAAAAATTTTAAGCTCAAGGAATTAAGAAAACAACTCCAAGATATTTTGGAGAAGGGGTTTATCCAACTTAGTGTGTCTCCTTGGAGAGAACTTGTTCACTTTGTGAATAAGAAGGATGGATCAATGCGGATATGAATTGATTATAGAGAAGTAAGTGGGATCAAAGTGAAGAAAAAATACCTTCTTCCAAGAATTGATGACTTATTTGACCAACTTCGTGGGGCTTAATTCATATCCAAGATTGATCTTTGATCTGGTTATCAAAAATTGAGAGTTAATAAATAATATATTCCAAAAACTACCATCTTATCAAGATATGGGAATTATTAGTTTGTTGTTATGCCCTTCAGACTAACTAATGCACCTTCTATTTTTATAGATCTGATGGATAGAGTCTTTAAGGGCTACCTTGATAACATTGAAATAGTTTTTATCGATGATATTATGATATATTAAAAAAGTCATGAGAATCATTAGAATTATCTAAGGATGATTTTGAATACTCTACGAAATGATAGGATTTTTGGATTGTTCAGAAAATGAGAATTTTGGTTATAAAAAGTTTTTTTCTTAGGGAACATTGTAACCAATGAAGGAATCACAGTTGACCTTGCAAAGACAAAGGTTGTAGAGGAGTGGCCTCAACCTATAACGAAAACTGAGATTCAAATTTTTCTTGGATTATCAGGATTTTATATGAGGTTTGTAAAAAACTTTTCATGATATTCTAATCCATTAACCAAGTCAAATCTAAAAGGGGTAAAGTTCATCTGGACAATGGAGTGTGAGGAAAGTTTATAAAAGATGAAGAAGAGATTGGTTATTGTACCGATGTTATCTCTTCCCTCAAGTGGATATGTATTCATTATTTTTAGTGATGCATGTGTTGAAAGGTCTTGGTTGCATCCTCATGAAAAATGACAGAGTCATTGCTTATGCATCTCGACAGTTGAAGACTCCTGAGAAGAACTATCCTACGCATGATCTAGAGCTGGATGCTGTCATTTGTTCTCTACGGATATAGAGGCACTATATTTATAGGGAGAGATGTGATATATACAAAGACCATAAAAGTTTGACGTATATTTTCACACAAAAGGAATTGAAAATGAGACAGAGGAGATGGTTGGTACTTCATAAAGACATTGATTATTCAATTCAGTATCATCCCGAAAGGGAAAACAAAGTCACTAATGCATTATGTTGGAAAGAACCAGTTGTTCTTTTCATGATGTGGATTAAAATAGATCACTTGAACAATGACCTAGTAATGCTAGACATGAGAATTATAAGAGAATGGAAATCCTCAACTCAATCCCAAATGATTTCTCAACTGTCATTACTATAGAAGATCAAGAAGGCTCAGAAACAAGATCCTTTACTACAGAAATGGTTTGAGGCTGTGAAATATGGGATTTTTGTTGAGTTTAATATCGGTCATGAAGGTGTACTAAAATTTAATACAAGACTATATTTTCCATCTATTTTAGAAATAAATAAGGATCTGATGGATGATGCTCATATATATACTTTCTCTATACATTCAGGAAGCACAAAACTGTATTGGGTCCTTTATGTTCATTATTGGTTGGATAATATGAAAATGGAGATTTATGACTGCATTTCAAGGTTCTTGGTATGTCAAAAAGTGAAGTTAGAGCAAAAATTTTCTAAAGGGGAACTACAATCACAACCCATAACAACATGGAAATGAGGCAATATCACTATGGATTTTTCAGTAGTCTCATGAGAAATTCCAATGGAAAAAATGTGATATGGGTTATTGTGGACCGTCTCACTGAGACTGCCCATTTTATCTCTATTAGGGAATATTTATATCTTGATCAAATTTCTAGGACATACGTGAAGGAAGTGGTAATCCTTCATAGAGTTACTCATTCTATCGTATCTGATCATGATCCATGGTTCACATCAAAATTATGGAGAAGTCTTCAACATGCTCTGAGCACTGAATTGAATTTCTGTACAACCTATCACCATTAAATTGATGTTCAATCCTAAAGAACTATTCGAACACTCTAGTATATACTAAGAACATGTTCAATGGAATTTAAAGGTATATGGGATCAACATCTCTTATTAGTTAAGTTCTCTTACAACAATAACTTCCACTCTATTATTCAAATGGAACCCTCAAAAGATCTATATGGGAAGCGATGTAGTACTCTTACTTGTTGGGATGAAGTTGGTGATAGAAAGCTTCTTGGGCCTGATCATATGAAAGATATGACAGAAAAGGTTCATGCAATCCAACAACACATTAAGGATTCTTCGAGTCGGCAAAAGAGCTATGTTAGCAACCGTCGAAGGGACTTGGATTTTGATGTGGGTAACAATGTATTTCATCAAATTCCACCCTGTAAGAGAGTCTTGAGGTATGGTAAGAAAGGTAAGAACACCCCTAGGTTCATTGGCCCCTATGAAATCCTTGATCACAAAGGAGCAGTAGGGCTATCGGCTTCCACTTCCTCCAATTCTAGAACAAGTTCATGATGTCTTCCACGTATCCCTCTTGAAGAAGTTCATACCTAACCCTTCACATGTACAAAATAAAGAGGTGGTACAACTAAAACATGATCTCTCTTAAGTGGAGAATCTAGTGGAGCTCTTTGATCATAGGGATAGGATTCTATGCAAAAAGACTACCCAACTTGTTAAGGTGTTGTAGAGGAATCAAAAATATGAAGAAGCCACATTGTAAACAAAGGAGTCTATGAGGCAGAAGTACCCACACCTTTTCTCTTCTGAGGTTAAGAGTTAAAATTTTGTGGAAAAAATTTCTTATGGTGGAAAAATGTAACGACCCAAACTTTTGAATAATATTTATTTCCGGAATTTGTGTGTACCCATAAAAACTATATCCATTAATTAATGAAGTGAGTATAATTAAAATGAGACCATTGGGTTTCAACTATTTTATGACTGTGGATCAATATGACCATTCAAAACTATAGTCTTAATTTTATGATTATTGATTATAAATACTAGTTATCATGGTTAATTAATACAAAAATAAGATTCTATGGCCTCATCCAGTTGACTAGGGCGGAACGAATCCCATCCGTCATGTCTTGGGAAGGACGTAGAGTCTCTAGGAATTTCTCGAGACCATGTCCAAGACAAATAGAACCATGTTAAGCTTGAATGAAATCACTCATGTAAGAAGTTGAAGTTGATAGAAATCACCACTTGGGAAATATTTTCTGAGCCACTCAAAGATTCTGTCACCATTGAATAGCTTATTCTTAGTTCTTATACAGGTGTTATAATTGGCTATGTAATAAGGCCATATTTACTTTTTGTAATAATTTTTTGTAAATAAAATTGTTTTTTCTTATTATAGTAAAATTAATGAAATTAAAATATCAAGATAAATATTGGATTAATTTATAGAAGTTTCGTATTATTGGTAAATTCTAGAAAAAGGTTACTTTAAAATATATTTTTATACTTTAAATAATTAATAATGTGAAATGATTTTCAAAAAAATGGCCTTCTATTGTTATGATTAGTAAAAATATAGAGTCTAATAAGATCAATATAATTTTTAGTGAATATTAATGTATGAATAGTAATATTACACTTATGAATAGTAATGTGACTAATGGAATAGTAACATAACTTAAGAAAGTATAAAAATAATCTAGGCATCTTGAATGCTGAAGTGATATAATAGCCCAAGTAAATAACTATTTCAAAAATTATTAGTTTTGTATTAGTATTTTTTGGGAAAACAATGTTTTTACATAAAAATTAAATATCTTATAATTAGAAAATTATATTCATAAAATGGAGTTCATTTTTGAATACAGAGCAATGATATTAGGTTAGGGGTAATTTATTATGTTATTAAAATTTTTTTGTTTTTTGGTGAATGGTAAAAAATACAGTTTTGAGTTTCGGGGTGTTTAATAACATCATTAATGATGAAAAAAATAATTTCATAATTATCGTTGACTTGTGAGTAGTAAGATATGTTATGAGGTGTCTCAAGTGTCCAATACCATGGGCAAGCCCATGGTTTTCCAAATACCACTAACGAGGTATCCCTTGGAAATTAGTAAAATATTCTCTCACTTTTTCTATAAATACCAACCCATTCCTTCATTAACTTCATTCCAAATTCCTCCTCGACAAAGGTCTATCAATTTTACCTCCCAAGGATTCCTCCCATGGTTCCCTCAATCCCTCCAAGGTCATAACATTTGAGCTTTTTATGTTACTATTCTAGGTAAGGGAACCTTTCACCCTCTTCATTTAGTCATGACTTCCTTTATGTTATGTCTTCTAATTTTCATTTTATTACATGGGGTATGTTCTTGTATATCCTTAATGCTTTTAATTTATGTCCAAATTATGAGAGACCCTCTCTTCTATCATCAACTGATTTTTTGAATTTTTATGTGACGTCATTAGGCTGATGAGTTTTTTAAAAGAAATCTCATCTTCACTTTTCTTTAAAATTTCATTTTCATGTAGTATGTCATTAAAAAATCCATTCCATGATCTTATTTACATTTGATTTTGTCTTTATACAGTATTATGTGTCATTTATGATTTGGAGTACCTTTTCCTCTATCTTTTTAATGTTTTATAAAACCATGTTATATAGCCATTATATTGTAAAACGTTTATCTAAAGATATCACTATATTTTTCCCAATAAATTATCTTATTTTATTTATAAGAATAACCAATAATATTTAGTTTCATGGGGTATTAATAATTAAATAAAATGATATATTTTATTCTTTAATTGACATACATGAAATCCTCAATCCTTTTCCATTGTTTATAAATGACAAAATGATCAAGTTTTTAAGCACTTTTAAAACATCATGATTTTGAAATGAAACCCATTCATTTTATTTTTCTTGGGTTATTTATGAAATAATTGTATGTGATGTATGTGTATAAAATGAATATAAATAAATATTAAGGGTTCACCTTGATAGTGATATAATGCATTGGGTAAGAAATTTTAATCTCTAGAGTTGACAAGTTTCACAATACCTTAGTGAATACCCTTGGTAATATTTATGACAGCTTGGGGATAGACCTTGGTGATATGTTTATGAATGTCTAAAATAAATTTTGTAGCCAAATTTTCAAGTATTGTTTCATGTTATAATTTTTTAATATGCCTCTTTATCTTCAAGTTGTTATTGATACCACTCATGTTCATATGTAAACTGTTTCCCTTGCTTTCCTTACTGGGCCTTCTTCTCACCCTTTCCTTTGATGTATGTCTCTAGGTTATGAGATGAAATAATTGTACTTAGGATTAAATTTTAACAAATATTTTCTAGTGGATTAAAATAATTATTTATGTTTTTATTTTTTTATATTCCTTATTTCAAAAACACTATATTTAAAGATCCTCTATTTGTAAAATGTAATAAAAAGTTATGAAATAAAATGACAGGATCCCATAGTTGGCATCAAATGATTGTTTAGTTATTTTTGGAAATTAGTATATAAAAACATTAGGAAGAACCCAATAAAAAGACTAGGTATTTTGGTGAAATATTAACTAAGTGGTTTTCAAACAAATAAATACCTATCTCGATACAAACAAGTAGATATTGCTCTAGCACAGATGCACCTAAGAGTGAACATACAACAAAGTGTTTTGGGCTTAACCTGTGGTATCTTGGTACATGATAAATGTCCTTGCTTCAATCCTGGGTTTACACCCCCATGGGATATATTTGGTTAATCGTAGTATTTTTAGGAAAAATTATGATGTATTTATAGAGAAATGTAATTGTTGTTAAAGAATACTATGTTTAAGCATAATGTTTTAAAAATCCTTTATAGTTAAATGATTAAGAAATGAAATAATTTTCTCACTTAGGTTTTATTATTTTAGAAAATGGCAGGAAATATGAGGAACTATGAAAATATTGACCACAATGGACCATGCGCTGATGGCCCTCTGATGGAATCCGGAATGGAAACTTTCATGAGAATATTTAACCAGATGACTCAAGTTATGAGAAATAACTTGAATGAAGTTGGGAGATCAAACTCACTGTGAAGGGAAGAACATTATATTGAGTCCTTTGTGCATCAACAAGCATAAAGAATTAGTGGATCAACCAACCCATTGATTTTGGAATAGTGGATTAGCTCTATAGAGAAGATATTTTTTGTGCTCTATTGTTCAGAGAAATAAAAGGTCACCCTGGCTATTTGTTACTTAGAGGGAGAAGCTGATCAGTGGTGGGATATTATTAAAAACATTAGGAAAAGAGTGGAGGTTGAAGCTATGTAATGGGAAGAGTTTTTAAGGATATTATTTAATAATTATTTCCCTAATTATATGAGAATAATAATTGAGAATGAGTTTCTCAAGTTGAAGAAGAAGGAGAATGAATCTTTGGGAATCTACAAAATAAACATCACAAGACTTTCTCGTTATACCTCATGTTTTTTCATGGTTCCTAATGAAATGGTTGATAGATTTTTTGGTGGACTGAGACCTTATTTATGGAATAATATAACCCACCAAGTCAATGATAGCTATGAAGAGATCATACGAAGTGCAATGAAAGTAGAATTGGAGTTTTTTGAGACATAGTGGTCTCATAAATCCAATGACAATAAGAGATAAATAGATCCAAGCTTATGGAGTCTCTTAGATCAAAGAAGAGGAGTAAAGAAAGTGCAATGTCCCACATGTAATAAATGCGGGAAGAATCATTCAGGGAACTGCCTGCTCAAAAGTGGGAAGTGATAAATGTGTGTAAGAGATGTCCATATTTCACGGAATTGTCATTGTTATGGGAAGCCTCATGTTACCAACACTAAAAACAAGGGGAATATGGCACATGACCAACTTGTTGTCCAATTCAATATAAGTGGGAAACTTTTTCACTTTTCCAATCACTATCCAAATCTTAGGGCAGTGGAGGGGAATCACCATCAGCCTCCGCAAAGGCCATGGGAACAATGTTGTGTATTTTCTATCACCATGGATGAATTTGAAGTGAAAAATGTTGTGGCAGAATCTACCCTTGTAGTTATATCAAATATAGAATGTACTTTGTTTTATTCTGGTTATACGCAATCCTTTATTTCCTCCATGTTTGCAAAGAATTTAGAATCAACCCCTGAATTGATAAAATTTGAGTTATCATTAAAGAATCCTGGATGGATTATCCCAGCATCATCAGTGTTTATATTCTCTAGTATTTACCTTAGTGAGCACAATCATATCACAAATATAGTGGTAATTCCCATGTTGTAATTTGATATTATACTTGGGATGGATTGTCTCTCAAATTATAATGCTAAGATCAAATGTAGAAGCAAGGAAATCTTATTAGTCTTGAATGGAAAACATACAGTTATCTTCCAAGGAGAGATATCTCAACTAGATATTTTTCTTGAAAAACCTTTTATATCTTTATTTATGGAGTTGAACAGTGAATAAGAAGAAGGAAATGAGAGTATAAGGATAGAAAATTCACCCATAGTTCTGGTATATATTGATGTATTTACTGAGGAGTTACCCAGACCACCTCTATAAAGAGAGGTAGAGTTCCCCATTGAACTTGTACATGGATTCCATCCAATTTCAACGACCCCATATAGGATGGAAAATGTAGAGCTGGAGGAATTAAAGAAACAACTCCAAGATCTTTTGGAGAAGGGGTTTATCTAACTGAGTGTGTCTCTTTGTGGAGTACATGTCCTCTTTGTGAAGAAGAAGGATGGATTGATGTGGATATGCATTGATTATAGAGAACTGAATGAGATCATAGTGAAGAAAAAATACCCTCTACCAAGATTTGATGACTCCCTTTACCAACTTCATGGGGCTAAATTATTCTCCAAGATTGATCTTGGATTTGGATATCATCAATTGAGGGTGAAGAAAGAAGATATAAAAAAATTTACTTCTGATCAAGATATAAGTATTATGAGTTTGTTGTTATGCCCTTCAGAATGACTAATGAACTTTCTATTTTTATAAATTTTATGAAAAGAGTTTGTATGGAATAACTTGATAAAATTATGGTAGTTTTTGTTGATGATAGTATGACATATTTCAAAAGTCGTGAGGATCATGAGGATCATATAAGGGTTATTTTGAAAACACTATGGAAGGAGATGATTTTTGGAAAGTTCAGAAAATGTAAATTTTGGTTACAACAAGTTTCTTTCTTGGGGAACATTGTAACCAATGAATAAATCACAATTGACCCTAAAAATAAAAAGGTTGTAGAGGAGTGGCCTCAACCAATAACAATAAATAAGAATCCATTTTTCCTTGTATTAGTGGTATATTATTGGAGGGTTGTGAAAAACTTTTTATGAATTTATAATCCATTAACCTTGTTAACTCGAAAAGCGGTCAAGTTCATCTGGACAAAGGAGTGTGAGGAGTGTTTCCAAGAGATGAAGAAGAGATTGGTTACTGTACCCATGTTAACTCTACCCTCAAGTGGATAAGGATTAATTATTTTTAGTATAGAATATCTTAAAGGGATTGGGTTTTTTTCATGAAAAATGACAAAGTCATTGATTATGCATCTCAACAGTTGAAGAGTCATGAGCAGAACTATCCTATGCATGGTCTGGAGTTGGATGTATACATTTTTACTATAAAGATATAGAAGAACTATCTTTATGGGGAGAAATCTGATATATAAACAAGATATAATTATTTCAAGTATATTTTCACAAAAAAGGAATTTAACAGGAGACATAGGTGATGGATGGAGCTTCTTAAAGACTATGATTTTTCAATTCATTATCATCCTGAAAATAAAAATAATATCACTGATTCATTAAGTAGAAGATGCATAGTTTTTTATTCCATGATGAGGATTCAAATAGATCATTTGATCAATGACCTAGTAAATATGGACATAAAAATTAAATGAGAATGGGAATCATCAAATCTATCCCAAATGATTTATCAACCGTCTTTTCTAGAGAAGATCAAC
This sequence comes from Viscum album, assembly GCA_963277665.1. NCBI lineage: Eukaryota > Viridiplantae > Streptophyta > Magnoliopsida > Santalales > Viscaceae > Viscum > Viscum album. The sequence goes on from OY728166.1 coordinate 310,736,274, forward strand.
AAGGCTCAGAAAGAAGATCATTTATTATAGAAGATGTTTGAGGCTGGGAAGGATGTAAAGTTTCTCGAGTTCCGTATTGATCAAGAAGGTGTAATAAAATTTCATAAAAGACTATTTCTTCCATGTATTCCATTAATAACGGAGGATCTGATGGACTAATCTCAATACTCTAATTTCTCTGTACATCTGTGAAGCACAAAAATTTATAGGGACCTTTGTGATCATTATAGGTGGTATAATATGAAAAGGGAGATTCCTGACTACACTTCAAGGTTCTTTGTATGTCAACAAGTCAATGTAGAGAGACAAATTCCTAAATCGGTATGACAACCACTACTAATCCCAGCATGGAAGTGAGACAATATCACTATAGATTTTGTCACTGGTCTCTCGAGAACTTCCAAAGGAAAAAAATTAGATATGAGTTATTCTTAACCATCTAACCTAGACTACCCATTTTATCTTAATTTAGGAATATTTCTATCTTGACCAACTTTCCAGAATTTACTTGAAGGAAGTGTTAAGGCTACATGGAGTTCCACTTTCTATCACATCTGATCATGATCCAAGGTTCACATCAAAAGTTTGGAGAAGCGTTGAACATGATATGACCACCGAATTGAATTTTCGTATGACCTATCTCCCCAAAACTGATGTCGAACCTAAAAGGACTATTCAAAAACATGAGGATATACTGAAGAAATTCACAATGGAATTTAAAGGTTAATGGGATCAACATCACCTATTAGTTGAGTTCTCTTACAACAACAGCTTCCACTTGAGTATTCAAATGGAACTATTACACCCCTTAAATTTTATTGTTTGTTCCTCCTAAATACATTCTATTCATTAGATTGCCTATATTTCATGAAGCACTATGTCTTTTTTGAATCAAAAAATTATTGGAGAAAGTAATAAGCTATCCATTAAACATAAAGTTTCCACTTCTATGTTTTGAATTTCGACAAACGGTCATCTAGAGTTGTGACTAGTAAGTCATTTGGAGTCTGGTATAACCAACTTGATTTTTTGATGAATAGTAGCATACCCTTATGAATAGTAATATGAATAGTAATATGACCCTTATAAATAATAAATAATGATTATAATTTATTTTTTAAATTAATAAGATATTGAGATCTTAATTGATTTTTTAATGTGATATAGAACGAATTATACCTTTAGAAAATGTTTTTTATGAATTAACTATAATTTTATATAATGATTAAATTAAAATTATTTAGAATATTATTTTCTAAAAATGGAGTTCATTTTTCAATTCTACAAGTAGTAAAATGTTTATGGTGAATTTCTGGGCTTTTTCTAAAATACAAGAATTTGTCATGAATAGTAAAAAATATAGTTTTGATTTTTCGGTAGTTTAATGACGTCATAATGATGTAATAATTAAATATAAAAGGCTGGTAAACTTGTGTATAGTAACCTATGACATGAGGTGTCCCATGTGGATAAAACCATGGGAAAATACCATGGGAAATCCCATGGTTTAGCAAAAACCACTAATGGGGTGTCCCTTTTAATTAATAAAAAAAATCTCTCTTAATTACTATAAATACCCACTTACCCCCCATAATTTTTTTTCATTAAAAAATAAATATCCTTGAAGCTCTGGTGTTATTACCTCTCTAGGAGTCCTCCTGAGGTTTCCTCAAACCCCAAAGGTCCCATCCTTCAAGATCTAGGAGTTACCATACAAGTTAAGGGAATCCTTCATTCTCTTCTTTTAGTCGACACTTCTTTTATGTTATCTATTTTCTTTTCCATTATCATATGTTGGGGTATGATTTTATATGTTCTTTTTACTGTACATTTGACTTGAATAAGATTAGATACCCTTTTTCTCTAATCATTTAATTTTATGAAATTTTAAACGACGTCGTTAGGCTATCAAATTTTCATAAGGGATATATCACCTTTTCTTTTATTTTTATGCTCATCTCTTCTCTTTTTATCTCCACACCTCCTCTATAAAAATGACCATGATAAACTCTAGTATCATCTATATACAAGAATTTTATCATGTGAATGGAAGAACCATCGCCAATATTCTTACTCCCTCCCTTTTTTATAAACGAAATCAACATCCATGAGGTTCAAATTTATAACCATTGTGGACGACAGAGTTTTGTTCATCACTTTCTCCTTCATTACTAGTCATGAAACCATTTTAATGGTTGAACCAGATATGAATATATTTATTTCATATCGTTAATGTTCTAGAATCCTTAGACACTCATAATATAAAATAATAATACAAAACAAGTTCATTATGAACAAAACGACCAAGTTAATCTGAATATTTGTAATAAACTTTTAACTAATGAATCATCATCATGGTATATAACCCAAAATCATTATAAGATCATTTATATCTCCTTTATTTCACTAATAATATATATTAATAATTCTGGATGTTTAACCACATTTCAAATGAACTTCCATTCATGAAGACAAGTAAACTAATCATGAAAACCAAGGAAGAAAATGATACCAAAACAAGAAAATTAAACCTCCTAAACCCATAAAAAGGGAAATTAATAAACCTAATAAGGTTATAATAAATCAATTATATGTATAGGAGGTTCAAGAATTATTAATTAATGAAGCTAAATTTCATTATTCAGGTCATTAAAAAAATGAAGAACACACTCGAGCAAAACGTAAGGGGTTTCTCATCTCACATTTATTTCTATGAGATTTTCATTGTTTGCCACTTATTTATTGTTTGTTGTATATGTGTTCTGCCATTTGATATATAATAACATGATTCTATTTATATTCATGATATTAAATGATTTTTTTGAGGGTTATTATGTTCTGGTCATATGATTCAACCAATTACATTGTGGTAAGAGACTTTATCTCAACTACTATTTTGTTGGGCACATGAGCCTCATCCTAGTTGATGAGGAAACTTAAGTGCATCTAGGTGACATGGGATAAAATCTAGGAAAGTAAAAATCTCTGTGTACTATAGAAGTACTGTAGCTGGTACTGTAGTAGGAATAGTATAGTAATGTAGCAGGTATTGTAACTGGAACTGTAGCAGGCACTGTTTGGCACTATAGAAGCCTGGAATTTTCCCATGTTTGGCCCTTCGGGCCACCGATTTGGTCCCCGAGTCCTTTAAGTTCTTCAAGCCTCCAAATCCTTCAGGACAGTAAGGCCTTCGTGTTACCTCAATCCCTTCGGGCCACCTTAAGTGCAGATGCAATCCAGACAACCCACAAGGAACAAGCTCTATTAGGAGGATGAGCAAGGAGAATTCACCATAGAAAAAGCTAAACAGATTGAAAGAATGAAAGGGTATGACACCAGCTATCGGGAAGAACTTGTGCTTTCGTGGGATAACCTATCTTAACAACCATGCGAAGGTGGAGAGTTTATTTCACGATGAAGATGCCGAGGAGGAGCAGTTCCAAGTAGTTAATCTGCTTTGTATGTAATGTTTGAAGCCTAGGGGCATTGAATTCCTCTATGTCCTACGATCCATGTAATAATTATTCATATGGGCCTTGTAAGGGTTCCAACTCAACCATTGAAAGGTGTATTATCAAAAATCAATAAAAAATGAAGGCCTTCGGGCCATTGGAAACTACTATTTTGTTGTGACTAACTTTGTATGGTGCACCTAATAATCCTTATATGGTGTACATACTTGCCACTTGATATCACATTTCATTTGAAATTATATATATATATATTAATTATAAATAATCTCATACCATTGATATGTTTGTTTGTTGTCTCAACCGTATACCATTCTACATATGATTATTATTTGGAAAGTTATTTTAATTATAGAAATATTGATGAATCTGTATACTCTACTCTATGAATATTGAAAATTCATTTTGCTCTTGTATTGAATCAATGTATAAAGAATGATTTTGAAATGTAGTGGTGGGTGGGGCCTACTATATCCCCTCGATGCATCAATAGGTCTCTTGACACAAATCAGTTTGGCGACAATCCCTTCGAGTTTGTTTCCAAAAATCAGACAGGTTTCTACCCACAAATCTAAACCTTTTTTTACGCTATTATGGTATCATGTGATAGATACATAATATCCAGTTAAAAAGAATTATATTTATTAATTATTAGTTATTATTATCCATAAGGTTTTCAATATGTAAAAATCTATGGATGCAGTTTTATTCTCTATTTATTAATGGTGTGAGTTTTTCATTTATTCACCATGTCATTTTGATTATGTCAAATTGTTTACCATTCAGTTATTATTTATTCATGATTCCACCATTTTTAACCCTTACATAGCATTTGAGATCACCCCTTTCACTGTTTACCTTTAACATGTGATGAAGTAGAGATCATTTATTGAGTTCCTGTGGATTTAGTTTTTAGTTTTTGTTATGTATTGAATTTTGTAACCTTTTCCAATGTAATTTGAGTTACATTTATGTATCTAGTTTCTTCAATACTACTAAAATTATTGTTCCTTTTGTATTTTCATTATTTCTTACCATTATAATATAACAAGTAATGCACCGACTCTGGTCTAGAGGAGTTAAGGTGTTACAGTTGGTATAAGAGGAAGTTTAGTAGAAAACATGGAAACTAGAGTAGGAAATTTATAGTAGGGAACAAAGCCCTAAGGTATTATTTGAGGATAATTGTAAATGAATATCCTGGTATTTTTGTAAGGAATAGATTATGTGAATCGTTCTAGAAAATACACCCCTGTCAGGATACGAGCAGGTAGAGGTGGCTCTGGCATAGATGTACCTAGGAGTGAATGCTCCGACAAAGAGTTTTGGGATTAACCCGGGGTATCCTGGTATAGGAAAATGGGTCTTGGTTCACTCTTGTTTACGACACTCCAAGGGGATATTATTAGGATAATTCATATTTTTTTAAAATCCATTATGAAGGATTGAAATGTAAATTATTCCCCAAGGAAACCACTTTTCTAATTTTGTGATTATCCATGCATAGGATATCAATTTATTATAATTATTTTGTTAAGTAAAGATTATAAATTATGAATCATAACCTATTCTAGTGTGTTCCATTATTTAAAAACGGTATCTAATGGAAGAAGGGGAATCAATAATCGTTGTCAACGTATGGATCTCCCCACTAGTAATGTCAACACAGTCAATGTTGGAGAAGATCTGATCATGGCCATATTGGGACAAATTACTCAGGTTGTAACAAATAACCATTACACACATGTGTTGTATCGTTTAATGTGGTAGAATCCCCCATATTTCAGTGGGACTACTAATTTAGTGCTTGCTGAGTAATGGATCAAGTCCTTTGAAAATATATTCATGAAATTAAGATACAATGATAATGAAAAGGTAGTTATGGCAGTATATTGTCTCAAGGGTGATACTGATCAATGGTGGTCCATGATTCAAAATAGCATAGAGGAATATATAATAGAATATATATAATGGATTACTTTTAATGAAATATTATTTGAAAAATATTTCCCTCGTGAGAAACAAAATGACATGAAGAGGAAATTACATAGCTTAAAGAAAAGTGAAGAAAACAATGTTTCAGAGTATAAGGGTACCTTCAAAAGAATATCCAGGTAGGCTATAGATTACGTATGTGACTTGGTAGACAATATTGATCATTTATTTGAAGGTATTAATCCAATTCTTCGAAGGTCAATGGCTTCTAAAACATTTTTATGATTTGATGAAATTTTGTCAGGTGCCATCAAAACAGAGAAGGAATTTTCTAGATCAAAATTTTTCAAGGGAAACCAAGATAAGAAGAGGTACTCTGATATCCAAGGGAAATGTGAAGTTCCAAATAAGAACAAGGGAAAGAATAAATTCCCATTTTATGTAAACTCGGGAATGAATCATCTCGGTAAATGCTTAAAAGGAAAGGGAGTCTGCTATAATTATAGAGAAAAGGGTCATCTATCTCATGAATGCAAGGGGAAGAAACAATTTTATGGTGTTTAATTCTATAATTATAGAGATATGGGACATTATGAATATGAGTGTCCTAAGATCCCAAGAAACATGCCTCAGAAAAATCCAAGAGAGCAAGGGAATGCTTTTGTGATTACAACCGCAGAAGTTGAAGTTCCTAATGGTATGGTGGTCGGTACTTTAACCGTTTCCTCAAACATAGAAAACACTTTATTTGATTCTGTATCTTTATATTCATTTATATCTTCCCAGTTTCCATGAAAGTTAGACATGTCCAATTTGATTTAATAAAGGATTTATCAGTCAAAACTCTTAGGGAATGCATCCTTGCAAAAAAAAGGAATGTCGACTAGTCCCCCTTGCGACAAATAAAAGCCCTTTAGTTGATAACCATATCATCATACCAATGACTGAATTTGATATAATTATCAGTATGGATTGGAAATCAAATTATGATGAAAATATTTATTTCAAGAAAAAGGAAGTTACATTTTTTGAAAAGGGTGTAGAATCTATTATCTTTATAGCAGGGACCTTTCCATCTGATTCTTGTCTAGACCCAACCCTAATAGCTATATTGAATGAAATTCTTGGAGAGGAAGATAACCCAATATCTATTGGTGAGGAAATAAATATTAAAATTGAAGATGTTCACATAGTGAATGAATACATTGATGTGTTTCTAGAAGATTTACCTAGATATCCTATAGAACAAGAAATTGAGTTTTCCATTGACAAAATTCCCGGTGCAAGACCTATATCAAAGACCCCCTAAAGAATTTCCATTGTGGAGTTAGTGGAGCTTAAGAAACAACTAGAGGAGTTGGGGGAAAAAGGATTTATTTGATCAAGTGTTTCTCTATGGGGAGCCCCAGACTTGTTTGTCAAAAAAGAATGATAGATCCATGAGGCTATGCATTTATTATAGGGAAATAAATGCTATTACAATAATGAATAAGTATCCTCTTCCCTGGATTGATGATTTAATTTATCAACTTCATGGAGCTCAATACTTTTCAAAGATTGACCTTCTATCTGGATATCATCATCTATGTGTGTGGAAGGAAGATATTCTAAAGACAACATTTCGAACCAGGTATGGGCATTATGAGTTTACAGTTATGCCTTTTGGACCGACGAACGCACCATCTGTTTTCATGGATTTAATGAATAGAGTTTTTTAGGAATATCATGATAACTTTGTTGTGGTATTCATAGATGATATCCTGGTATAATCAAAAATCTATGAAGACTATGTGGATCAGTTGCAAATTATTTTGAAAACTCTTAGAAGAAATGAATTATATGGGAAGTTTAGCAAGTATGAATTCTGGATCCAATAAGTTTCTTGTCTAGGTCATATTGTATCTAAGGATGGAATCCTAGTTGATCTAGTGAAGAAAAATGCAATCCAAGATTGTCCCACACCGATAAACATAACTGAGGTACATATTTTTATTGGCTTTGTAGGTTACAACTGGCGTTTCATTCAGAATTTCACTCGACTGGCTTACCTGCTAACCAATATCACACATAAAGGAGTTAAGTTTGTGTGGACAAAAGAATATACAGAATTCTTCAAATAATTGAAAATAATATTGTTCAATGCTCTAATTTTGACTCTTCCATCTAGAATTGATGGATTTGAAATATATATTATTGCATCAAAGAACAATCTGGGTTGATTCCTTATGCAAAATGGTAAAGTTATTGCTTATGCATCAAGCCAGTTGAAGACTCAGGAATAAAATTATCCAACACATGATCTTGAGTTAGCAGATGTAATATTTTCTCTGAATATATGAAGACATTATCTTTACAGTGAAAAATGTGAGATATACACAAATCATAATAGTTTGAAATAAATTTTCACACAAAAAGATCTCAAAATGAGGCAAAGGTTGTGGCACTAGTTCCTAAAAGATTATGATTATTCAATACACTACCACCCAGGAAAGGAAAATAATGTGTGAGATGCATTAAGCAGAAAATATCATGGATTTATGACTAAAATAAGGATTGAGAGAGATCCTATATTCATGGATATACTGAAGATGGATAGGGAATTGTTAAGGAATGGAAAACATATTTCCTATTTCAAATGATTTCTAAAACATCTTTACTAGATAAGATAAAAAGTTCTCAATTTAATGAGGAAAATTCACACAATGAAATTATTATTGTTAAGGATAGGAGGACAGAAGACTTCATGTAAGAGGATGGAGTTTAGAATTTAAGGAAGAGGTTTTGAATTACATCAGTACTTAAGCTAAAAATGGAACTATTAGATGATGCTCATAGCTCAAATTTCTCTATACACTTGGGTTGTAGAAAGATGTATAGAGATCTGAAGGAATATTTTTGGTGGGATAATATGAAGTAGAAAATTAATGACTTTGTGTTATGGGGTCTAGTTAGTGAACAAGAGAAGGAAGGGAGGCGATATCCTAGAGGAGTGATGCAACCTCGGCCTATTTTTATGTGGAAGTGGGATAAAATTATAATAGATTTTTTCACTGGACTACTGAGGAAATATAAAAGGAACGATGCAATATGTGTAATTGTTGATAGTCTCACAGAATCAGTACATTTTCATCCTATAAGAGTGAATTTACCACTTGAGCTCCTGTCAAGACTTTATATTAATGAATTTGTAAGAATTCATGGTGCACCTCTATCGATTGTGTCCAATCTAGATCCCCAGTTTACATCAACATTCTTGATAATATGAAGCAGAAAATTGCTGACTTTGTGTCAGGGTGTCTAGTTAGTCAACAAGTGAAGGAAGAGAGGCGACATCTTAGAGGAGTGCTTCAACCTATACCTATTTTTATGTCGAAGTGGGATAAAATTATAATGGATTTTTTCTCCAGACTACTGAGGAAATATAGAAGGAACAATGCAATTTGTGTAATTGTTGATCATCTCACAAAATCAGCACATTTTCATCCTATAAGAGAGGATTTACCACTTGAGCGCCTGTCAAGAATTTATATTAATGAAGTTGTAAGACTTCATGGGGCACCTCTATCGATTGTGTCCAATAGATATCCCCTATTTACATCAATATTCTTGAAAATGCTTCAGAAGGATTTGAATAATGAGCTTCGTATGAGTGCTGCTTATCACCAACAAAACTGACGGATAGTCTGAAAAGACTATTCAAACTCTATAAGATATGTTGAGGTCATAATCTCTAGGCTTTCAAGGTATTTGGGATCAATACTTTCCTTTGGTGGAGTTTTCATACAATAATATTTTCCATTCTAGTATTCAAATGGCTCCATATGAGGTATTATATAGAAATAGATGCCGAACTCCAACTTGTTGGGATGAAGTTGGTGAGAGGAAACTTATAGGCCCAGAACTTATTGAAGAGACAACGACAAAGGTGAAGAAAATCCAAGCCCATATTAAAGAATCCGAAAGTAGGAAGAAGTGTAATGATGAAAACCAGAGGAAAGATTTGGAATCCAATTGGGAGATCATGTCTTTCTAAAGTATCTCCATGGAAGGGTTTTTTAAGATTCAGTAAGAAAGGGAAAGTAAGCCCCAGGTACGTCGGACCATTTAAAATTTTAGAAAGAATCAGAGTAGTAGCTTACCATTTATCCATCCCTCTAAGTCTCTCCAAAGTCCATGATGTATTACATGTGTCATTATTGAAGAAATACATGTCATACCCAATGCATGTACTCACCTGTGAAGAAATTGATATGGAACAAGATTTTTCATACTATGAAGAGCCTATTGTGATACGTGACACAAGGGATAAGGTATTGATTAATCAAACAACTCATCTAGTAAATATTATTTGAAAAAACTAGAATACGGAGGAAGAAACAAGGGAACATGAGGATGTTATGAAGAAGAACCATCCACATCTTTTGGGTGGGATTTATACACAAAACTTTTGAGGAAGAAAATTCCAAAGGAGTGAATAATATAACACCCCAATTATTTTATAGTATGTTCTTCTTAAATACTTTCTATTCATTAGATAGCCTATATTTCATGAAGCACTATGTATTTTGTGAATCAAAACATTATAGGAGAAAGATATAAGCTATCCATTAAACATAAACTTTCCACTTCTATATTTTCAATTTCAGGAAATGATCATCTCGAGTTGTGACCAGTATGTCATTAGGAGTTTGATAGAACCAACATGATTTTTTGAGGAATAGTAACATACCCTTATGAATAGTAATATGACCCTTATAAATAGTAAATAATGACTATATTTTTTTAAGGTAATAAGATAATGATATTCTAATTGATTTTTAAAGTGATATAGAACTAATTATACCTTTAGAAATGGTTTTTTGGAATTGACTATGATTTTAAATAAAAATTAAATTAAAAATACTAAGAAAATTATTTTCTAAAAATGGAGTTACTTTTTGAACTGTACTCTTCAAAAAATCTTTTGGGTGATTTTTTTGGTTTTTTCTAAAATACTTGAAATTTTCATGAATAGTAAAAGTACATTTTTGAGTTTTTTGTAGTTTAAAGACATCATAATGAAGTAATAATTAAATATAAAAGTCTGGTGTACTTTTTTACAGTATCCTATGACATGATGTTTCCGATGTAGCTAAAACCGTGGGAAAATACCTTGGGAAAACCCTTGGTTTTGCAAAAACAACTAATGAGGTGTCCCGTCTAATTAATAAAAAATGGACTCTTAATTACTATAAATACCCACTCACCACCTTCGTTTTCATTCATTCCAAAATAAATATCCTCACGTATATGGTTGTATTACTTATCTAGGATTCCTCACAAGGTGTCCTCAAACCCCCAAGGTCCCATCCTTTAAGATCATGGAGTTACTCTACAAGGTAAGGGAATCCTTCATTCTCTTCTTTTAGTCGAATCTTCTTTTATGTTGTCTATTTGATGTTCCATTCTCATATGATGGGGATTGATTTTATGTGTTATCATTACAGTAATTTTGACTTCAATATGATGAGATACCCTTTTTCTCTCATCATTTCATTTTATTAAATTTTAAGCGACGTCGTTAGGATGCTGAATTTTCATAAGGGATCTCTCACCTTTTATTTTATTTTCAAGTTCATCTATTTTCATTTTCTCTCCTCACCTCCTCTATCCAAATAATAATAATAAACTATAGTATCGTCTATATACTATAATTTTATCATGTTAATGGAAGAACCATCATAAATATTCTTACTCCCCCCCCCTTTTATTTTTATAAATGAAATCAACATCCATGAGGTTCCAATTTATACCCTTTGTTGATGACGAAGTTTGGTTCTTCACTTTCTCCTTCATTGTAGGTCATGAAACCATTTTAATGGTTTAAACAGATATGAATATATGTATTTAATCTCATTAATGTTCTGTAATCCTTATACACTCATAATATTAAATAATAATACAAAACAAGTTCATTATGAACAAAACGACCAAGTTAATCTGAATATTTGTAATAAACTTTTAACTAATGAATCATCATCATGGTATATAACCCAAAATCATTATAAGATCATTTATATCTCCATTATTTCATTAATAATATATATTAATAATTCTGGATGTTTAACCACATTTCAAATGAACTTCCATTCATGAAGACAAGTAAACTAATCATGAAACCCAAGGAAGAAAATGATACCAAAACAAGAAAATTAAACCTCCTAAACCCATAAAATGGGAAATTAATAAACCTAATAAGGTTATAATAAATCAATTATATGTATAGGAGTTTCAATAATTATTAATTAATGAAGCTAAATTTCATTATTCAGGTCATTAAAAAAATAAAGAACACACTCGAGCAAAAGGTAAGGGGTTTCTCATCTCACATTTATTTCTATGAGATTTTCATTGTTTACCACTTATTTATTGTTTGTTGTATATGTGTTCTGCCATTTGATATATAATAACATGATTCTATTTATATTCATGCTATTAAATGATTTTTTTGAGGGTTATTATGTTCTGGTCATATGATTCAACCAATTACATTGTGGTAAGAGACTTTATCTCAACTACTATTTTGTTGGGCACATGAGCCTCATCCTAGTTGATGAGGACACTTAAGTGCATCTAGGTGACATGGGATAAAATCTAGGAAAGTAAAAATCTCTGTGTACTATAGAAGTACTGTAGCTGGTACTGTAGTAGGAATAGTATAGTAATGTAGAAGGTATTGTAACTGGAACTGTAGCAGGCACTGTTTGGCACTATAGAAGCCTGGAATTTTCCCATGTTTGGCCCTTCGGGCCACCGATTTGGTCCCCGAGTCCTTTAAGTTCTTCAAGCCTCCAAATCCTTCAGGACAGTAAGGCCTTCATGTTACCTCAAGCCCTTCGGGCCACCTTAAGTGCAGATGCAAACCAGACAACCTACAAGGAACAAGCTCTATTAGGAGGATGAGTAAGGAGCATTCACCATAGAAAAAGCTAAACAGATTGAAAGAATGAAAGGGTATGACACCAGATATCGGGAAGAACTTGTGAATGTGTGGGATAACCTAGCTTAACAACCATGCGAAGGTGGAGAGTTTATTTCCCAATGAAGATGCCGGGGAAGAGCAGTTCCAAGTAGTTAATCTACTTTGTATGTAATGTTTGAAGCCTAGGGGCATTGAATTCCTCTATGTCCTATGAGCCATGTAATAATTATTCATATGGGCCTTGTAAGGGTTCCAACTCACCCATTGAAAGGTGTATTATCAAAAATCAATAAAAAATGAAGGCCTTCGGGCCATTGGAAACTACTATTTTGTTGTGACTAACTTTGTATGGTGCACCTAATAATCCTTATATGGTGTACATACTTTCCATTTGATATCACATTTCATTTGAAATTATATATATATATTAATTATCAATAATCTCATACCATTGATATGTTTGTTTGTTGTCTCAACCGTATACCATTCTACATATGATTATTATTTGGAAAGTTATTTTAATTATAGAAATATTGATGAATCTGTATACTCTACTCTATGAATATTGAAAATTCATATTGCTCTTGTATTGAATCAATGTATAAAGAATGATTTTGAAATGTAGTGGTGGGTGGGGCCTACTATATCTCCTCGATGCATCAATAAGTCTCTTGACACAAATCAGTTTGGCGACAATCCCTTCGAGTTTGTTTCCAAAAATCAGACAGGTTTCTACCCACAAATCTAAACCTTTTTTACGCTATTATGGTATCATATGATAGATACATGAAATCCAGTTAAAAAGAACTATATTTATTAATTATTAGTTATTATTATCCATGAGGTTTTCAATATGTAAAAATCTATGGATGCAGTTTCATTCTCTATTTATTAATGGTATGAGTTTTTCATTTATTCACCATGTCATTTTGATTATGTCAAATTGTTTACCATTCAGTTATTATTTATTCATGATTCCACCATTTTTAACCCTTACATAGCATTTGAGCTCACCCTTTTCACTGTTTACCTTTAACATGTGATTAAGTAGAGATCATTTATTGAGTTCCTGTGGATGTAGTTTTTAGTTTTTGTTATGTATTGAATTTTGTAACCTTTTCCAATGTAATTTGAGTTACATTTATGTATCTAGTTTCTTCAATACTACTAAAATGATTGTTCCTTTTGGATTTTCATTCTTTCTTACCATTATAATATAACAATTAATGCACCTACTCTGGTCTAGAGGAGTTAAGGTGTTACAGTTGGTATAAGAGGAAGTTTAGTAGAAAACATGGAAACTAGAGTAGGAAATTTATAGTAGGGAACAAAGCCCTAAGGTATTATTTGAGGATAATTGTAAATGAATATCCTGGTATTTTTGTAAGGAATAGATTATGTGAATCGTTCTAGAAAATACACCCCTTTCAGGATACGAGTAGGTAGAGGTGGCTCTGGCACAGATGTACCTAGGAGTGAACGCTCCGACAAAGAGTTTTGGGATTAACCCGGGGTATCCTGGTATAGGAAAATGGGTCTTGCTTCACTCTTGTTTACGACACTCCAAGGGGATATTATTAGGATAATTCATATTTTTTCACAATCCATTATGAAGGATTAAAATGTAAATTATTCCCCAAGGAAACCACTTTTCTAATTTTGTGATTATCCATGCATAGGATATCAATTTATTATAATTATTTTGTTAAGTTAAGATTATAAATTATGAATCATACCCTATTCTAGTGTGTTCCATTATTTAAAAATGGTATCTAATGGAAGAAGGGGAATCAATAATCGTTGTCAACGTAGGGATCTCCCTACTAGTAATGTCAACACAGTCAATGTTGGAGGAGATCTGATCATGGCCATATTGGGACAAATTACTCAGGTTGTAACAAATAACCATTACACACATGTGTTGGATCGTTTTATGTGGTAGAATCCCCCATATTTCAGTGGGACTACTAATTCAGTGGTTGCTGAGTAATGGATCAAGTCCCTTGAAAATATATTCATGAAATTAAGATACAATGATAATGAAAAGGTAGTTATGGCAGTATATTGTCTCAAGGGTGATACTGATCAATGGTGGTCCATGATTCAAAATAGCATAGAGGAAGATATAATAGAAGATATAGAATGGATTACTTTTAATGAAATATTATTTGAAAAATATTTCCCTCGTGAGAAACAAAATGACATGAAGAGGAAATTACTTAGCTTAAAGAAAATTGAAGAAAACAATGTTGCAGAGTATAAGGGTACCTTCAAAAGAATATCCAGGTAGGCTATAGATTATGTATGTGACTTGGTAGACAATATTGATCATTTATTTGAAGGTATTAATCCAATTCTTTGAAGGGAACTGGCTTCTAAAACATTTTCATGATTTGATGAAATTCTGTCATGTGCCATCAAAACAGAGAAGGAATTTCCTAGATCAAAAATTTTCAAGGGAAACCAAGATAAGAAGAGGTACTCTGATATCCAAGGGAAATGTGAAGTTCCAAATAAGAACAAGGGAAAGAATAAATTCCCATTATATTATTACGGTATCATGTGATAGATACATGATGTAAAATTAATAAGAATTATCTTTATTCATTATCATTTATTAACATCCATGAGGTTTTCCCTATGAAAAAAATCTATGGATCCAGTTTCATTCTCAGTTTTTTAATGGCCTGAGTTTTTCATTTATTCACCATGCCATGTTGATTATGTAAAATTGTTTACAATTTAGTTATTATTGTTTCATGGTTTTTCAATTTGTAACCCATACTAAGCATTTGAGCTCACCCCTTTCACTGTTTACCTTCAACATGTGATGAAGTTGACATCATTTATTGAGTTCTCGTGGATGCAGTTGTTTTTTTTGATCTGTATTGTATTTTTAACATTTTCCAATGTAATTTGAGTTACATATATGTATCTATTTTCTTAAAGACTACTAAAGAGATTTTTCCTTCATTATTCTCATTCCTTCTAACAATGCCAATATAACATGTAATGCACTGTCTCTAGTCTAGAGGGATCATGGTGTTATAAGAACCCTATAAATCTCTATATGGGAAGCATTGTAGAAATAATACTTTTTGAGATAAATCTAGTGGTAGAAAGATTCATGGGCCTGATATTGTGAAAGAGATGAAAGAAAAGGTTCATCCCATCTAGAAAAACATTAAGGTTTCTCAAAGTCGGAAAACGATCTATGTCGACAACCATCGAAGGGACATGGAGATTGTTTTTGGTGACAAAGTATTTCATCGAATTTCATCTTGGAAGAGATTCATGGGGTTTGGTAAGAAAGGGAAGCTCAACACTAGGTACATTGGCCCCTATGAAAACCTTGATCGTATAGGAGCAATATCATATCGGCTTGCAATTCTTCCAAATCTTGCACAAGTTCATCATGTCTTCCACGTATCCCTCTAGAGGAAGTTTATTCCTAACCCTTCACATATACTAAATCCATAGGTGGTAGAACAAGAAAATGACCCGAGGATCATCCAGTGGATATCTTGTATCATAGGAACAAGGTTCTAGGAAACAAGACTATCCACATTGTTAAGCTATTGTGAAGGAACCAAAAATCTGAAGAAGCAACATGAGAACCAAATGTGTATATGAGGCAGAAGTACCGATACATTTTCTCTTTTGAGGGTATGATAAAAAATTTCTGGGATGGAATTTCTTAAGGGGGGAAAAATGTAACGACCTGAACTTTTGAATAATTTTTTTTTCTAGAATTTGTGTGTACTCATCAAAACTATATCCTTTTATTAATGAAGTCAGTATAATTACAATGAGACTGTTGGGTTTTGATTGTTATGTGACTGTAGGTCAACGTGAACATTGAAAACTATACTCTTAACATTATGATTATTGTTTATAAATACTATTCATTATGATTAATTAATATAAACAGAAGAGTTGATGGCCTCATACAGTAGATTGGGGCCAAAAAAATCCAATCAGTTGGAGCTTGGGAAGGAGGTAGAATCATTGGACTTTACTCTAGACCAAACCCCAGCCAAACTCCAACATGTTAATCATGAAAGGAATCACTTATGAGATAAGTTCAAGTTTAGAGAAATCACCACTTGGGAAATTTTTCCCAAGTCACTAGAAGATTCTATCTGTATTTCACGACTTACTCTTAGGTCTTATGAAGGTTTTATAAGGGTACATGTAAAAAGGCCTTAGTTACATTGTGTAATCCTTTTTTATAATTATTTTTTATTTATTATTATGGTAAAATTTGTGAATTTAAAATATTAAGATAAATATATGATGAATTTATAAATGTTTCTTATTATGGGTAAACTTTGTAAAAATGGTATTTTAAAATATATTTGTATACTTTAAATAATTAATAATGTAAAATGATTTTAAAAAAATGGCCTTCTACAATTGTGATTAGTATAAAATTTAGAGTCTAACAAGATCAACTTAATTTTTAGTGAATTGTAATGTATGAATAGTAATATTACCCTTATGAATAGTAATTTCACCAATGGAATATTAACCTAACTTAAGAAATCATAAATTCAATTTAGTCATCTTTAATGGTTAAGTGATATAATAGCATAAGTAAAAAATTGTTTCAAAAATTATTATTTATGTAATAGGATTTTTTTCAGATAAATAACGTTTTTACTTAAAAATAAAATACCTCATAATTAGAATTTTTTCATAAAATGGAGTTCATTTTTGAATTCAGAGAACTGATATTAGGTTAGGGTGAATTTATGATATTTGTATAAAATGTTTTGTTTTTTGATGAATAGTAAAAAAAATATAGTTTTGAGTTTCAGTGTGTTTAATGACATCATTACTAATGAAACAATGATTTAATAATTCTGGTCGACTTTAGAAAAGTAATATATTTTATTAGGTGTCCCAAATAGAAAATACCATGGGAAAATACCATGGGAATGCCCATTGTTTTGCAAATACCACTAATGAGGTGACCCATGGAAATTAATAAAATATTCCCTCACATTTTCTATAAATAACAACCCATTCCTTAATTAATTTAATTAAAAATTCATCCTAAATGAATATGTGGTCTTTTTACATCCCAAGGAGTCCTCCCATGTTTCCCTTGATCCCCCCAAGGTCCCAACCTTTGAGCTTTGGAAGATAATATTCTAGTTAAGGGAACCTTTCAGCCTCCTCTCTTAGTCATGACATCCTTTATGTTATGTAATCTAGTTTCTATATCATTATATGGGGGTAAATTATTTTATATCCTCAATAATGTCCATTTATGTCCAAATTATGATATTCCCTTTCCTCTCTCATCAACTTATTTTCTGAATTTTTAAGTGACATCCTTAGGCTGCCGAATTTTCGTAAAAGAAATCGCATCCTCTCTTTTCTTTAAAGTTTCCTTTTCATGTAGTATGTCGTTCAAAAATCAATAAAATGATCTTATTTACATTGAATTATGTCTCTATACTGAATTATGAGTCATTTATGAGTGGGTGACCTTTTTCCACTCTCTTTTTAATGTAAAATAAAACCATGTTATATAGCCGTTATGCGGTAGAAAGTTTCTCTCAAAATCTCTCTATATTTTTCTCAAGAAATTATCTTATGTTATTTATATGAATAGAAAAACCTATATTGTTTCTAGGGGTATTAATAAATTCATAAAAATGATATTTTTTATTCTGTAATTGATATACATGAATCACTCATTCCTTTTCCATGGTTGATAAACGACATAACGATCATGTTTTTATTCACTTTTAAAACGTCATGATTTTGAAATAAAACCCATTTATTTTTTTTTTAATTTTGGGTTATTTATGAAATTTTTGTATATGATATATGTGGATCACTTGAAAATAAATAAATATTAATGGTGCTCTAGGATATCCCTCCAATGCATTTGATAAAAAATTTAATCTCCAGAGACGACATGTTTCACGATACCTTGGTGAATAACCTTGGTAATTTTTTTGACACCATGGGTTGAACCTTAGTGATATGTTTTTGAATTTATAAATTAAATTTTGTAGCCAAATTTTCAAGTTATGTTTCATATTATTTTTCTTATTATTATTATATTACTCTTTATCAAGATGCTCTTATTGATATCACTCATGTTCACATGTAAACTGTTTCACTTGCTTTCCTTACTGGGCCTTCTACTCACCCATTATTTTGTTGTATGTCTCCATGTTACGAGATGTAGTAATTGTACATAGGAAGAAATTTTCATGAATATTTTCATGGGGATTAAAATAATTATTTATTTTTTCATGTTTTATGTTCATCATTTCCATGACACTAGACTTTAAAGATCCACTATTTGTAAAATGTAATGAAAAGTTATGTAATAAAAATACAGGATGTGATATCCAAAGTGACCCATAAAGATTCTAATTTATCACTAGAGGAATGGTAACTCTAAGACTATCCAAAGTATCTCTTGTAGGGGACTGAGTGTCACCCAAGTCATGGAATAAAAATATTCTCAATTGGTTCATCTATGGTTTCTCCCCTAGGGGTTCAGTATCACTCAAGAGTATAATAAACCACCCAGGAAGCCATCTCTTAGAATGCAAAAGCATCACCAATGGTGCATTGGGTAATAACCCATCGATCACATGAGTCCATAGATGAGTCCGTAATACAGAACCCATGTTATCTCTTAGCTCGTATCAAGTGAGAAATTTCATTAAAAACATTTAATACATGGAAAATAAAATCATTATGAAAAAAACATTTAATCAAGATAATGCATTAAAATCAATTAAGAACGCCAATTCATTTATTATTACAATATCATCTCAATTTAAAAATTTATGTAAAATATTTAGATCATTATAATCCATTTCATCCAAAAAATTCCATTTACTTTAGGAAAATAAGGAAATTGGATTTAATGTGGCAAGAAGGTATATAAAAGGTGCCACAGTCAAGAGGCAAATTACCTACTTGGGTAATCCATTATACAAAGAATTATAAGACCATAGGAGGATCTTGGTCCATTAATCAATTAGATTAGAATTTCCATGCTATTCACATATATGTTGCACTGGTTACATGAAAATTTATAAGGAAAATGGGGAAACTAATTTTATAACATCAAGGAAGGTCGGGTCTCAACATGGTATATAACAAACCATAAAATCAAATCATAAAAGAATAATATAGGAAATAAGTTTCATGTCACAAAGTTTTATCAATGGAATTATTTTCTTATGATTATTCCATATAGTATAATCACAATAGGAAGTACAATGACATATAACGATACAATTACTTTGTGACCATTAAACATAATTTTTCCACTTCTATGGTTTGAATTTCAAAAATATAACATACACGGTTGTGTTTAGGGTGATTTTCGAGTCTAATAGAACAAAAAATATTTTTTTTGGTGAATTTTACCAAACAATTATGAATATTAACCTCACATATGATAGTACACATGTTGTATTTATGTGAATACATGATGTACCTATGTTTTTGAATAAGTAATTTATTTTTAAAAAACTGTATTTTTCATGAAAATTATGATTTTAATTAAATATTAAATTAATAATATTTTGATTTTTTTTTGATAAATTGAATTCATTTTTTGACTCTACACGTCAAAAAATGGTTGGCCTGATGTTTTGTGATCTTTCTGAAATACTTGAATTTTTAGTGAATAGTAAAATATGATAATTCATGATAAACGATAAATACATAAATTATGATGACATAAGATGATTTATGGTTGATTTAAGGCCATTATCATGAACTAAAATGAATACATTACTATTCGTGTTCATGTAATCATAATAATTACTTATCTTGTGGAGAAATAATAAATTAATGAATTTAATATTGAGAAATCCCCTCTCCCCTACACTGTAAATACCACACTTAACACCCTCATTTACACAAACATATAAAGATTAAATCCTTGTCTAGACTTTGACAAAGAATATCCCCTATCCCCTCTCCCTAATCCCAGATCTTTTGGTCTCATCAAAATTCCAAGCCTAGGTTCCTTAAGGAGGATCTTAGGAGAAGGATTCAAGAGGTAATTTCCATCTCTCTCTTTTCCATTAATTTCCTTTCAATTTCATGTTATTTTCTTAATCTCTACCCACATGGTATGATAACTCCAGAATAACACATATAATTAAATGTTATGATACTAATGAGGTTATATATCATCCAACCCCCTTATCCTCTTATTTTTGTTTTAGAAAAGAAAACGTTGTCTGTGAGGAGTTAATTTATCTCTTTCATGAACAACTTGTTTTCCTTTTTTACTTTACCACATTCAGATTTGGACATTAAACAAATTTTATGGTTCAAACAGATTATATTATCTGTATTATGTCCTATTTAATGTTCTAGAACTAACTTATGTACATATTACTAAATGATTAGACAAAACAATTTTTTGTGGTTGAAAAACTTCCCGAATTAACCCAAATGATCATCATTACATTCTTAACTACTCATTAATTCACATGGTATATAACATTACTCATTATAAGATAATTTAAACTCATGTAATATAATTAATAACATGTAATATCAGTTCTGGATGTTTATCCATGTTCTATATGAACTTCCATTAATGAATACAAGTGAATCGTTCAAGAAAACAATAAAAACGAACATTCCCGAACAACGGATTTAAACTATATAACTTATCCAAAGGACCATACAAAACATAATGAAACTGTAATGAACCATAATATTTTACATGAAGTTTTATAATTGTTAATTAATTAATATAATATGGTTATTCATGGCATTAATGTGAAGAAATCGGTCAAATACAAGGTAAGGGGAAATTCTCAAAGCCAACTTTCTTTCTTCAGGTTCTCCCTCTTTCAGTTTTTTTTGTATGGTTACTCCATAAAAATACTTTTTTCACAATTATCTTACCTGTTATGGTATATAAATTTTCACCACTAGATGTAAGGTCAAACATAATTTTTTCCATAAAAACAATTCTTTCAACAACACACCTTTTACATCTCACTCATGGTTGAAGGTTCTTATTTCCAGTACGGTATTCCATATTTCTTTTGGGATCCCAAAGATTATGAATGTGAACTTATGAGATGAAACACATTAATTTATATGTATATTATTGATATTTGTTCTATTTGGAATGCATGATAATGATAATGTTATAATGAGATGGGTGCACCAAGAATTATACAGCACAAAATGAATGTTATGATGTAACGGGTGTGCCTAGAAATATATAGTGCTCCAATGCATTGGGTAAAGTGATTAATCTAATTAGTAAAAGTGAAATGATGCATGAACATGATTCTACAATTTTTCATAACTATGTGGGGTGTTTACCCACTAAGACATGATTTTTTCTTTTTTATGCTTTGGCACATTTCAAGACCTTTATTAATGATTCCTCTCATGTTCATGCTCCTTTTCCTATGTTATGATTATGCTCACCCATTTTTATATTGTTCATATCTATCATCTTACTAGGATTTTAGATCACCCCCTTTTAATGTTTATCCTTAGGATAAAACATGTAATAAGGATATCTAAAGTGCCAATAAGAATCTAGAGAAGAAGAAATTAAATAAATGTTTATGTTTGATGTTGTAAATGTTATGTATGGTCCTAGATTTCCCAAGACAGTAAACTTATAGATCCTCATGGTGTAATAATATTATGATGATTATCTTTATAATTATGTAATTTTAATGTAAAAAAAGGTAGGTTCACTATAGTTGGTATCAAAGGAAAGGTCTAGTTAATTAGGGAGTTAGGATTATTGAACCATAGAGAAAAAATCTTGCATGAGACTAAGTACAAATATGAACACAAGAATAATTTTATTGGGATACAATAATTTATGATTTTATAAATCATACAAATGAATAATTTATTCATGACATTTAGACTTACGTTTTTTCTATCCTTCTCTAGTTTAGAAAATCTTGGGTACTAGGAGAAATCATCCCAACAACTCATGCGAGGGATAGTGCAACGATTTCCCAAATGAAATCCCTAATTATTTTAGAGGTTGAGTTCAAAACTTCAAGGTTATTCTTACCCAACTATATCAGGTTAAAAAATAACCAGAATAATGAGTAATATCCTCCATCACCAAAGAGGGAGCAATTATCTATCGAGTGTTTTATACGACAATGAATCATCAACGTTTAGTGGATCTTCTGATTCACTTGTTGTGAAACAATGAGTCAACTCAATGGAGAATTTCTAATATGTGCTCCACTATTCTGAGATAGAGAAGGTGACTCTAACTGTTTATCGTCTAGATGGAGAGGCTGATTAGTGATGGTATTTGATTGATAACACCAATCCAAGGGTCAAAATTGAAGAAATAGAATGGGAAGGCATGTGAGATCATGATTCTTAATAAGTATTTCCCACGAACCCTTCATACAATGATGGGGAGAGAATTCATAGAGATCAAGAAATAAGAGGGAGAATCTGTCACAACATATGAGAAAAATTTCACGATGCTTTAAAGTTACACTTTGGGTTATATTATCAACAATGAAAGTAAAATTCATATACTCTTTAGTTGATTAAAACCACACATTTGAAATGATCTTGCATTTAGAGACTTTGGGAGTTATGAAGTTGTTGTTTGATTTTCTCTCAAAGAGGAGATAGAGTCTGGAGAATGGTCCCATGGATATGGGGATAAGAAATTAAAGACGGAGTTTCAGGCTGAATGATGTAATGATAATGCTGGGAAGAAAACTCAATGACCCACATGCAAAAAAATTGGGAAGTTGAATCATGGGAACTACCTCAAAGGAAAGTGGGAGTGTTTCAAGTGTGTGAAAGGAGGACACCATGCTCAAGAGTGCCAAAAATACATGAGAAGGAAGGATAATGTAATAGATGAAAGGGGAGAACCTCCCATGTTCCAATTCTAGTATTGTAGGGAGAAAGGGAACTATGAAATCCAGTGCACTAAACCTCGAGTTCTCGAGGAAACTTTGGGTCAACAGCCACCAAATCCAAAGGAACAAGGGAAAGATTATTCCCTCACTACTTTGGAATTGGAAATATATAATGAAGTCATACGAGGTAAACTTCCTATTCACTCTAGATTTTAAAAATATTATTTTATTTTGGTTCTAAACATTCCTTTATACCTTTCAATATTTCATGAAATATAGAATCAAATCCCCATAACCTTGATGTAGAGATATTTGTAAAAACATCAAGTGGTGCAATCCTCGAAACCCAAGTGTTTGACTCTTCTATTATTGGCATATGTGGGAGGATTCCCCCAATGAATCTCATAATACTTCCCTTGGTGGAATTCTATGAAAAAATGGGAATGGATTGGCTCTCGTTATATAGAGAACATATCAACTATCATGAAAATAAAATATCTTTTCATATTTTGAACCATCCCATACTCTTTTACACATGCAAGGAAGATCATGAATCCCCTTTGAAAAATCCTTCAATGATATGGGTTTTTATTCCCTATGAAGAAGCATACGTCTCCAAAATGGTTGAGTCAAAGGAAGGTGCCAAACTTGGGTAAATTCCCCTCATGAGGAAATATGGTGATGTAATTTTTGAAGAGTTACCCAGACTCCCTCCAAATCATGAGGTAGAGTTATCAATAGAACTCATACCCATCACTACTCCTATATCAATTTTCCCCTATAGGAAGCCTCCTATCGAACTAGAGGAGTAAAAAAATAGCTTCAATAGCATTTGAAAAAAGGGTTCATACGCCCTAGTACAACACCTTGGGGTGTTCTAGTGCTCTTGGTGAAGAAGAAGGATGGAAAAAATGCAGTTTTGTATTAATTATTAGGAACTCAACATGATCACCATAAAGAAAAAGTATCCTCTTCCAATGATGGATGAATTGTTTGAGCAGGTAAGAGGAGATAAATACTTCTCAAAGGTGAATATTTGTTCTTGATATCATAAACTAAAGGTGAATAAAGAATATATTTAGAATACTTCCTTCCGTACAAGGTATGGGCATTATGAATTGACGGTGATGCCCTTCGGACTTACTAACCCCCCTATAATCTTCATGGAATTGATGAATAGAGTATATAGGCATTACCTCGAAAAAATTGTGGAAGTCTTTATCGATGTTATTTTCATCTACTCCAAGAGAAAATAAAAACATGAAGAACATATAAGACATATGTAAGTGACATTGACAAAGGATAAGTTGTATTCCACGTTCAGCAATGTGACTTTTGGACGAAGCAAGTCACATTATTAGGAAATGTGATCACGAGTGAGGGAATTTCTATATATCCATAAAAAAGGCGATTGATGAATAGCCCATGCCCTCTAGTGGATCATAAATCTATATTTCTCGTGGATTAGTTAGGTACTACTGACATTTTTTGAGAAATGTTTCATGATTTCCAAGCCGGATAACTAAGTTAAAAAGTAAAGGGGTAAAGTATGTATAGAAAGAAGAATGTGATGGAAGATTCAAGGAGAAAATGAGAAGGTTGATCACGGCACCTGTACTCACACTACTGAAAAGTTGAGAAGGTTTTGTGATATATAATGACACTTAAATAAAAGGCTTGGGATGGGTACTCATGAAAAACTAATAATTTGATTTCCAACGCCTCACGACAGTTGAAGATCCCTAAGCATAACTAACTGAAGCATGATCTAGAGATGGAAGCAGTGATTTTTGACTTGAAAATCTGGCAGCACTACCTTTATGATGAAAATTTTGACATATACACCGACCAACAAAATCCTTAAGTATACATTCACAAAAAAGGTGATAAACATGCTTCAAAGGATATGGTTTGAGCTAATCTGGGATTACGATTTCTCTATTCACTATCATCCTGGAAAGTCGAACGAGGTAGCTGATTCTCTAAGAAGAAAACAACCTGTTATTCTATCCATGATGTGGATGGAGAAAGACCCTATCTTATTTCATATGAAAATTATGGTTTTTGAAATCATAAGGGTAGGTGATACATCCATACTAACCCAAATGATTGAAAATCCATCAATCTAAGAGATGATTAAGGAGGCACAAAGAGATGATCTGGAGTTATAGTAGATGGTTAATGCAGTAAAGGAAAGGAAGATACATGAGTTCCGTATCAACGATGATGGTGTGATTTGGTTTGGAACACATCTTTGTGTGCCTTCATCACCTAGGATAAAGAAGAATTTATTAGAAAATGCACATAGCTCAACATTCTCTATCCATCATGGTAGCACCAAAATGACCCAAGATCTCTGAGAACACTTCTGGTGGGATAACATGATGAAAGAGATTGCGAAATATATCTCAAGGTGCTTGGTATGTTAAAAAGTTATATTAGAAAGAAAAACTTCTAAAGGGATGATGTAACCATTTCCTATACCCATGTGGAAATTGGAGAATTCCACTATGGACTTTGTTAAGGGTCTCTCAAAGACATCAATGTGAAATAATGCGATATGGGTTGTGGTTGAACAACTCACCAAGACTTCCCAATTTATCACTATTCGGGAAGATCTATCGCTTGAAAAACATGCAACGCTATATGTGAATGAATTAGTAAGAATGAATGTTGTTCCACTATCGATTGTCTATGACTGTGATCCAAGGTTCACATCCATATTCTAGAGGAGCCTTGAACATGATTTGAGTACTAAATTAAATTTCAGCATGTCCTATCACCCCCAAACTGATGTCCAATCTGAAAGAACTATTTAGACACATGATGACTTTATAAGAGACTTCTATTTAGAATTCAAAGGTGGATGGGATCAGAATATCCCATTGGTTGAGTTCTCATACAACAATAACTTCCACTCGAGTATTCATATGACTCAATATAAAGATTTGAATGGAATTTAATGTAAAACTCAACCCTTTTTGGATGAAAGTGAGGACGTAAAAGGTTAAATTCATCCAAAAATAAATCACAAATGCTCAGATTAAAAAGAGAGCTATGCTAACAACTGTAGAAGGGACTTGTAGTTCAATTATATTGACAAATTTTTCTATTGAATATCACCATTGAAGAGAGTCATGTGGTTTGGAATGAAAGGAATGATAAGGACAAGGTACATTAGACCCATTTATATCCTTGAATGTATAAGGTCTGTTTCCAATCATCTTGCACATTAACTAAATATGGCTCAAGTTCATGATTTGTTTCATGTATCACTCCTGAGTAAGTACATAATATATCCCTCAAACGTACTGAACTCATAGGTGGTGCAACTGGAAGATGATATATTTTATGAGGAGAAACCAGTGAAGATTTTGGACCGAAGAGATAAGGTTTTATGAAATAAGACAACCCAACTTTTCAAAGTGTTGTGGAGGAACGATAATTTTGAATAAGCTACTTGGGAACCGTAGGAGGAGATTAAAAATAAGTACCCTCACTTGTTTGTGTAAAACGAAATCTTAAGGGTGAAAATTCATAATGGGGGACTAATGTAATGACCCAATGTTTTATCAATATAATTATCTTATTATAATTATTCCATATTATATAATAACATTATGAATCACAATGAGATATAATGATACTAAATATTATGTGACTGTTAAACATAATTTTTCCACTTCTATGGTTTGAATTTCAAAAATATAACATACACGGTTGTGTTCAGGGTGATTTACATAATTTTTTTGGTTAATAGCAACATACCTTATGAATAGTAACCTCACCTATGATGGTATATATGTAGGATTTATGTGAAAGCATGATGTACCTATGTTTTTGAATAAGTAAACAAATGTTTTAAAAGATGTATTTTTTAGTAAATTATGGTATTAATTAAAAATTAAATTAATCATATTTATAAAATTATATTTGAAAAATATAATTCATTTTTGGATTCTTCACATCAAAAAATGTTTGTGGTGAATTTTTAGGATTTTTCTGAAATACTTCAATTTTTGGTGAATAGTAAAATACTATAATTCACGATAAATTCTAAATGCATAAATTATGATGTCCTAAGCTGATGTATGGTTTCTGTAAGGCCATTATCTCGAAAACAAATTCACAAATTACTATTATTGGTCATGGAATCATCACTATTAATTTTCTTGTAGAGGAATAATAAATTAATGAATTTAATATTGAGAAATCCCATCTCCCCTCCACTATAAAAACCACCCTTCACACCCAAATTTACTCACAACTCTCAAGCTTCATGAATTGTATAATCCTCTCCCAATAATCTTCCCTATCCCCTACCCCAATACCAAGATATTTTGGTCTCATAAAAAGGCCAAGCCTATGTTCATTATGGAGGATCTCAAGAGGAGAATTCAAGAGGTAATTTCCCTCTCTTTATTTTCCTCTAATTTCCTTTCAATTTCAAGTTCTTTTTTCAATATCTCCACACATGTTATGGTAACTACAGTATATCACATATACTATAATTTTATTATACTAATAGGTTAATATATCATCCAACCCCCTTATCCTCGTATTTTTTTTGAAAAGAAAATGTTGTTATTGAGGTGTTAATTTATCACCATCATGAACGACAAGTTTTCTTTTTTCCTTTACCACTTACAGATTTGGTCATAAAACCATTTTTATAGTTTAACAAAATTATATTATATTTTTATTTCCTATTTAATTTTCTATAACTAACTTATGTACATATAAATAAATTATTGAACAAAAAATCTCATTACTGTTGAAAAACCACCTGAATTAACCCAAACGATCATCATTAAATTTTTAACTAATGATTCATCCACATGGTATATAAAATAATTAATTATAACATTATTTAAACTCCTATAATATCATTAATAACTTTTTATGTCAGTTATTGACGTTTATCAATGTTCTACATGAACTTCCATTCAGGAATACAAGTGAATCATTGAAGAAAACCATAAAAAAGAACATTCCCGAACAATGGATTTAAACTCTCTAACATATCAAAAGGACTATAAAATAAATTAATGATATTATAATTAACCATACTATTTTAAAAAATGTTTTGAAATTGTTAATTAATGAATCTAAAGTGATTATACAAGACATTAAAGTGAATAAAGTTTTCTGATACAGGGTAAGGGGAAATTCTCAAACCCAACTTTCTTTCTTCAGGTTCTCCCTCTTTCACTCCATTTTTGGTATGGTTACTCCATAAAAATCATTTTTTCATCATTATATTACGTATTATGGTATATAATTATTCATTATTAGATTTTATGTTGAATAGAATGTTTTAAAAAATAATTATTATTTCAATAACACATCGTTTACATCTCACTCATGGTCGACTATTATTGTTTCAAGTATGTTATTCCTTCTTTATTCTGGGAACCCAAAGTTTATGAATATGTTTTTATGAGTTGAAACCCATTAAATTTCATGGTTATTATTTATATATGTTATACGTGGCATGCATGATAATTATAATGTTATGATGAGATGGGTGGACCTGCAATTATATAGCGTAAAATGAATGTTGTGATGTGACAAGTGCTCCTAGAATTATACAGCGCTCCAATGCATTAGGTAAAGTGACGAATCACATGAGTAAAAGTAAAATTATAAATGGAAATGATTATAGAATTTCTGACAACTATGTGTGATTTTTAACCACTAAGACAGCATGTTTTATTTTTTATGCATTTCCACATTTCAAGTCATTTACTAATGATTCATCTCATGTTCATGATCCTTTGCCTATTCTATGATTATTCTCACTGATTATTATATTGGTCATATCTTTCCTCTTACTAGGATATTATATAACCAATTTTTTATGTATATACTTAGGTGACTACATGTTCTAAGGATAGGTCAGGTACCAATAATAATCTAGAGAGGAATTAAATAAATGTTTATGTTTGATGTTGTAAATGCTATGTATGGTCCTAGTTTTCCCAAGACACTAAACCTCTAGATCCTCATGATGTAATAATTTTATGTTTTTTATCTTTATAATAATGTAATAGTAATGTAAGAAAAGGTAGGGTTTCTATAATAAGGTAGGCAGGCATAAAATTCTAATCACTACTTTTTATCTTATAAGACAATTCATCTCCACTAGAGGGGTTTTATTATAAAATGTGACTTTTTTATGAAACAAATCATTTATCATATTTAAGAATTTCATTAAATGTTTATAGTTAAATTAATTAAGGGAAAAATAATTTAACTTATTTAAATAATGAGTTAAATAATTCATTAATTTAAAGGGGTCAAGGATAGGTATCAGACAATAATAAGTAGACCAAGATGAACACATGGAACTTGATGACATTGATAATGAAAACTTGAATCTGGTAATTAAACTTACACACAGATGAATTTATATATATATATATAATACAACTAGATTCGTTAAACATATTCTCCTCACCACAATAGAATATGTACAAAGAGGGAATATATATATATCTTACCCCTACACATGTGTGTATGTTTTCCTCGAGAAAAAAGATCAAAATACACTATAGAAAAGTACTGATATCTCAGAAAAAACAAAATCCCAAAATATAAATCCATTATCTATACTAAATCTTGTCCCTCCTCCTTCACGTGTCTCTCCCTCCTTCATTCTCACCTTTGTTTTCAAATGTGTCCATCATTCTGTCAAAATCCATACCCATACCATCTCCCTCTGCATAATTTTGTCTACCTCGCTTTGAAATCTCATTTACCTCCACATAATATTTGCAACGTTACCATGAAATCTCATCTCCTTCACCCTGAAATTTTGTCTCCCTCTCCAATAATTCTTGCTCTATGAATTTTCTGATTACCTCTAAATCCTGAATCCTTTTTTCACCACAGTCCCTAATCTATCTCTTCTTGATCCGCCTTCTCCGCTGACTCCACCTCCACCTCCACCTACATTTCCTCCACTCCACGTTCTCCTTCTCTGCCTTAGTCTACACCTTAAACTCTACATTTTACTTCTCCAACTGCAATTCCTCCACTTCCTCCATCTACACTTATCCCTCTAATTTTCTTTCGACACCTAAAACTCATTCCCCACCTCAGTCTACACCTCCACCTCGTCATCCTTCCACACCTCCAACTCCACCACCTTTATTATTAGATTTCACCAAACTCAATATGGCTTCGTCAATCCATTATTTTACCTTTCATCCACTTCGATGGGTTTTTAGAGGTAGGTTTAAATGAATATGAGGTTATTATTATGAATAAATTTCCACTAGAAATCCACCTAGTTGAGGGATGTTTGTGTATGAAAAAAATTCCTAAATATCAGGGGTAAAAAAATTAGACCCATCATCTCACCGTTTTGATAATTAGAATTGTTTTCTATTCAGTATTTTAAATGTTATTACAAGGGAATTGGCTATGTAACAAATTTATAAAGTTTTCAGTTATTATTGATTCCCTTTTTGATTTTAAATTTTTCATAATTTCAATTTGTATATAGTAGCAAGTATGATTGATACTTGTGTAATGTGTTTGATTTGACCCTACCAGGTGTTGTTGGCTTCCCTAATAAAATTTCAGGTAAAATATTATAACTTGATGTATTATAGTGAGAAAGACATGAAATAAATTATTTCTTAATCCTTTTTATGTTTGATTCTGATTTGTTTTTGAATATGTTCTTACACATTATGTCTCACTTTTAGCAATTTGGAGTTAATGTTGATTGTATTTTTGACATGTGAGTTGAAAAATTATGCATGAATTCTTGGAAATTGAGGTAATAATCGCAATTATGTTAATCAAATGAGTCAATAATTTTAAAGATAAGGTGTCAAGACCTACATTATGTAATATAGGTTTATACTCACTTTATCAATGATATTTAATTTACAATTTCTTGATCTCAATGTGTTCATATTCTCATTCTAAATAATAATAAGTTTTGGCATGAGGGTTTAGTCTTGTTTAGAGAGATTATTTTCTTCTTCATCTCCGATTCCTATTCAGCCTCAATAAAAAATTCATGAAAAAAAATTAGTATATCTTCCAACGTGCATTTGTGACAATATGATGTAATTTATTTTCTCACGTTTCTATTGAAATATTATAGGGATACCCATTTATGGTATATCTTCCTAGGTGAGGCAAAGGGGCAATCCCTTTTAAATAATTACCGTGATCTTTTGTCACAATGAGAACTTGAAAACGTTTCTCATTTGTATATACTAGAGAAGAAAAGATCTCTACTAGCATGAACATCATTTTGAACCACAATTTCAAGATATGGGTCTTTTTGAAGTTGAGGTTAATAATTGTTTTTACCATGAAGATTGTTATAGTGAATATAACACTTTTTTTTAATAAATTTGTTTGTTAGTTGTCTCCTTTCTTTAATAAAATTTTAAAAAATATTTTTAATGATTGTGTAGCTACTTAAAGAATAATATCTATTTAAATATTAGATAAATTCTTATATGAGTACAATATCCTTGAAGTTTCTGAAAATATTTATGGGAAACAAAAGAAGAGCGTACTGATTATAGATGGCTAATGGTTATCTGTTTACTTGTACATATCTCTTTCTTATTTTTTAATAGTTTTTGAAATCTTAAATGATTAAGAAGACCATTATTGATTTTTTTAGGTAGAGTGGCAGTATGGACATGTATAAAGCTTACAACCATTTCATTTTAACATTTCACACTCTTCATCCAAAATTTCCTTTTGTCTTACTAAGAATGATTATGTGAGGAAAAATACATTGCGAGGATCTTTTATAGTTATATTGTTTTCTTAAATACATTTTCCTACCCGTTACACCTGAAGAGTTTCAGTCTTTCTTGAATATAGACTGGTATTGAAGTGGAATCAAAATTGTGGTGGATAAATAATAACACCTTGTAATTTTTCTAAAATTACCTTTTTATAAATGAATCTGGATATAAATAGGTGATTATTATTACTTTTAGGTGAATAAATACTATACTTGTCAAACTAAATTTTTTTCCCTATTATCAGAACCGGTGTTTAGGTGAGGACCTCCAATACATCAGTATATGTTTTTTAGTCACTATTATAATTTCTTCACCATTTTTCAAAACTAATATTGCTGATCCAAGGAGACTGTAGTGAATTAATAGGTGTTTATACTAAATTATAACTTAACTTTAGAATTTTATGCTCTAAATGTTGATTATATGTTTAAGGATAGTGAAAAGAGTCATTTATTAATGATTGTTTGGGGAGAATGAGATGGCTGGTAAATTAATCTTAGAAATTTGGTAATACACACCATAAATATTAGATATAGATTTGATCATGTACATTACATGATGATTTATTATCTTCAATAATTTCCATCAGTTGCATGACTATTTATAGGTAGTCACTAGCCTATTCAAACTTAAGATATTGAAAAACAAAATATTCCTATAATCTCTTTAAAAATAAAGGTGGGTGGTTTTTCTAGGATATTGGAAATGATGAAACATCAAAGTAAAATATTAAGACAACTAACTTGGTAAAACATTTTCCTTGGCTAGAATTATTGATGGTGCATACCCCCATACACTACAAAATATTCCTTTTTCTAGGATATTAGCAATGTTGCATCAAGGCATTTCATTTTTTATAATATTAATGTATTGGTTTAATTATATCCCTATCATTAATTGGGCACTTTCTATATATTCTTAATCACAATTTGATTCCATTTCTTATGAATCCAGTTAATTTTGTTCTTTAAAACAATCGGTTTTATCAATGTCTCATTTTCCCCTTGATTTACTTATAGGAATTATATTATATATACTAAAGGTTGTGCCTTTTTTATCCATGTGTCATCACTAAAACATTTTCCATCAGGACTCCTCATTGTGCTTCCCAATTCCATCACAATTTCAATTATTATCTATTATACGATACATTCTCTATATTCACTGCCTTCACCTCCTCCACCACCTCAGCCTTGGACTCTTCCTATGACTTTGCCTCTGACTTCTACTCAATATTCATTGGCTTAAACTCCTCCACCTTCATCTCCTATCTATCTCGACAGCCACCTCGAATATGTATCTCTCAGGCGAAGTCTTCCACTGATCCAATCGTCTGTGCTTCAATACACTCTCCACCCCACTTATTTTCATAAAACAACCAAATTTACTATTTTTATAGTCTTTCAATGAATATGAACCATGTTTTCCCTTTTTTAAAAGCCTCCAGTCCCAATGATGCATCGTTGTGAAAGCGCAGCGAATGCCCTAAAAAATCACAACATCAATCTAAGGGGGGAAACATCCCAAAACTTACTGATATTCCCCCACAATTACTATTTGCATACAATTCCCATACCTTCATTATTAGTACTATTTGTTTTATATTTTTTCAATCACTTATTTATGAATGAAATTGATGAATTTCCTATACCCACATCTATATAAGGCGTTCATTTCATAGTTTAAATATTATCCATTGTGTGGAGATGAAGTCAAGGGGATATAAGATGATGGGAACCTTCAGAGTACTACTGATAATTTAATTATGGTCCATGAAATAATCAATAGGTATAATTTGAATGAGGTGTCTAGAGAGGGAAGGGAACATGAGTAGAAAACAGTGACATAAGAGGACATGTTCTTGGAAAGGGATTTGTTTTGGCAACATCAGGCCTTGAGGGAACTTTACTCTAATAATTTGGTAAGTTTGAAGTCAAGACTTAGTATTTGTGAAAAAGATATGATAATTCAATTAGAGAGAATGAGAAATACATTAGAGATAAGTTCACAACTAAGAGTTTTTTGGGTATGCTTTGTGACTGCCATTGGGCATTGGGATATTCCAGGTTGGCACTTTCCTACTTCGAAGAAAGTGTTAGTTTCCTTTCAAAATTCCCAAAAAATAATTTAGAGATTTTTCAAACTATTTCAGTTTTTCTGAATAAAATTGGTGACCTTAAGTATTCTTATGGATTCTTACAATCTTGTAGATCGTTCTACTTTTAGTTTTTAAGATTACACAATGATTCCATCAAAGATCATCCAAATGATTCTTCCCAAGTTCTTGACCTTGCAATTTCTCTTTCTAATGTTTTGAATATGGATAGGATTCTGGGAAGTGAGCGGGTATCCATTGTTGGATTCCAATTTTTGTTCTTATATATATTATTTCATATTCTATAGTATGTGATTTTTCTCATTTTATTATATTCAAGTCTCAAATTCTATTTTTATTATATATACCCTGTCAGATTTGGTTTTTAATATCTAGTTTCATCTCCCGATTCCAGATTCTGTTTTTATTACATTATTGTTTGTTGGTACTTTCATATAACCCTATATTGATTGTATAATTCATTTTTGACATTAGTATTTTTTTTATATTTTTCTCCAT
Source organism: Viscum album (assembly GCA_963277665.1). Taxonomy (NCBI): domain Eukaryota; kingdom Viridiplantae; phylum Streptophyta; class Magnoliopsida; order Santalales; family Viscaceae; genus Viscum; species Viscum album. The sequence continues at coordinate 310,770,923 of OY728166.1, forward strand.
AATTTTTGGGCTTGTAGTTTGGATTGAAATGTTGCACAAGTTTAAGTCCATATATCTTATTCCATACTTTTTTGTTATAGTATTAGGTCATGAATCCAGAACTAATGTGTCATACATTTCATAATCATATGACATAGTGTATGATTACATTGTCAACCACTATGCATTAAAATATGACCTAATAGGAACAAAGTGTGATTCAACTAGAGAATCATACAACCTATCCAAATTGGGAGAAATGAGACTAGAGAAACTATAATATATGGACAAGGGTGAAATGCAAGGTCTCTAAACATATTTATTTTCTATTTTATTTTAATATTCATTATTTCATAGGTGTATTATAGTTAGAGATATTTAAATTATGTTTAAATATGGTTTTATTAGATTCGGAAAATCATTTATTTATATGTTATAATTAGAGATGATTGAATGATGGTGAATAAGAATGAATCAATATTTAGTAATGGAGAGATATTCTATACGACATTCCAAAAAAATATATGTATAATTATAGAATATCTCCTTCAAGACCATGAAAATGCCTTTGGAAATTATTTGGAAGGATATTTTCAATTATGTAGTTCACCATACCAAGGGAGTTAATTTAGATGAGTTGATAAACCCCTTACCAAATACCATGGATCATTTAGTAACCCATTTCAAGTTACCATTCCATAAATAAATCTTTTTACATCAAAAAATGTTCATATTATTTTAATATAGATTCAGTTAGTATTTTATATAAATTTACCTTTCCATAAGACAACATTTGAATCAAATTATTTCACTGTACATCATGAAATGATTAGCTATATTACATTTCATCTAATAACTTCAATTTTAATTTTTTTACCTTGTTAAACTATTGTGATAATTTTAAAATTATGATGCACCTCAAACTATATTCTCCTACTTGCAAATGTACATTTCATGAGAATTCAGTAATGAAGAGATTGAGCGAAGGATTTTTAGTGTGGTGAGGGATCTAGTGTTATAAATCATTTTCAAGAGTTAATGGATATACTAGGTTCTTATAGGGGTTGTAGTGACATGATTTATACTTGCCTCCAATGAGCCCATCCTCATCCCCTTTTTGAGCTTCATATTTGTTTTTCATAGTATCATTGATCGACATTGTAAATCTGAATATTCCATTATAGTGAGTTGATGTAGGAACTTAGGGAAATATACTGACTATGTAGATGTGGAAACATGTAACATAATAATATGTCAGTGAATTTTATGTCATGTTAGGACCACCAAGGCATACTCACTTCAAAACATCACTATTTATAGAGATGTTTTATTATTATTAATCTTAAAAAATATCATGTTTTTCAATATTTATATTTTCACCAATATATTTAAACATTATATAATGAATGAAATTATAATATGCATTCCTACTACTTGTAATTTCGTATTACTTTCATTAAACTTATATAGTAACAAATATCATATGGTGTTATTCATATAGAATGAATTCATTGTTTTGAATCACATAAATCTATATGCCTAATTTATTCATACATTGGTTTAATTCACAGATAATTATGAACATAAATTTACATCTATATTTATATAGAATAATTCCACCAACATGCATCGCTACCAGTCTTCACTACAATTCCATGTTTCATGAGAATCCAACTCACTTCATTTTTTCTTCCAATTTTCTTCCACTCTCTGAATGGGTGACAAAAATTTCATAGATTATTACTAAAACAATTTGAGTATGTTTGAAAATATATAATTAAATGATCATGCCATGAAAATGTATGGGTTTCATTCTAGTTGATAAATAATGAATAATGGAGGAAAAACTTACCCTAAATCAATAACGGTGGACTGAGATGATCCAAGCCTCTTTAACTTAGGTGGTCATTGTTGGAATGTGAATAAGGCTGACCTGAGAGACTCTTCACAGAACCTAACAATGGAAGAAAACTCAAAATTGTATTAACCCCAAAATTAGGGTAAAAATGAGATGAAATTGAACAATGGAAAGAAAAGATACAACCCCAAAAGGGAATATATGACAGTAAGACATACATCAAGTAAATAATTGAGAAACCTGAAAAAAATCATGATGCAATGACATAGAAGGAGAGAGATGAGAGGGGGTGTCACACACTATAGGGGGTCAGCCAAGGGGTGTTGCGCAAGGTAGGGAGAGATCCCATTGGTATACTTTTAAAACATTACATAATAATAATAATAATAATCATCATCATCATAAAAACAACAACAACAAAAACAACAACATTATTATTATTAAAACTATCCTTTGTTTTTATCTCCCATTTATTTACTTTTACTTTATTTTTATTTCAATCAATTTAATCTTATTTTTAAAATAGGGACACGACACACCAATAACCAAACAATACATCTGTGGAACCTCTCGGTCATTCTCCTAAGTCCAAAAACATCACTTTTAAAGGTTCAAACTCTCATAATTGTGTTTTGAATTATGGTTTTTAAAACGGCCCATCCAGTAAATGAAAAAAATTAAAATTACTTTTCATTTTTGTTCGGTTCAAATGCATGGGTCATTACATTTATTATAAACACATGTGTAAACCATATTTTTATAATTTATTTAATCCTATTCATACACTCCATTCTAATGACTAGGTGATAACTACCATATTAATTGATAATATTTCATGTATATGTCACATTTCATTTAAACATGGGTTTTCATGTAATGCATTATAAAATCAAGACAATTTGTAATAGAAAACAAAATTAGTGTTTTGAATTGATATGGGGAAAAGAGGAAAAATGAGACTTTAGAGAGATGGGAGGCCATCTCTCTCTAAAATTCTCGAGCGGCTAGGGTTCCATGGCTCGGTTCTCTCGATTCGCTATCATGGATGATTTTCTCATCCCAGGAAGGTTCAAATATCATCACTTCGAAAATACACAGATGATACAGACTCCACTTTTTCAATGCAATATGGCGGAAAATCATGAAGAGGATCCCCCTGATGAAAAGATTCGCAATTTCTCGCTCCCCAATAGATATTAAGGGTTCTCCTTTCTAGATGCTCTGATGAATACAAGCTTGTGAAAATAAATCTCAACAAACCCTACTCTTTATAAGAGACTTTAAGAATATAGTTTCTTGGTGGAGGCAGACCCAGATGCACTTCAACAGCGCATGAAACTATGAAAATTCTCTATCATTGGACGCATCTCCTACCTCAAAAGTGACAACCCTTGGCCCTTTCCTGATTGACATTCACACATTTAACACTTCTAGAATACATCAAAATAGAAATTGATTCTTATAGTCAAGGGATATTATCAAATTCTGTTGAAATAAAAAGATGATCTAGAAAAGGTTAAAAAAACCGGTAATATTAAACTAAAGTCGGGATTACTTAGAATAAATGAATGGGATTGTGCTTTCAACCTGCACACATATAGGAATACTATGGCACAAGTTTGGGTTGAACAATATGGCCTGAATTGGTTTTTTTGGCACCTGAAAATTCCAAATGACATTTCTTCCTACATCGGATCCCCTCTCAAAATCGACAAAAGAACTTTGAATGCGGACTTAGGACCTTTGCGAGAGTAATGGTGGAAATTAATTTAGATTCAAAGCTACCAAACATGATCAATTTCAATGCTAAAGATTATAAAAATGAAATTATAATAGAATATGATAGAAAGCCTCCCTTTTTTGAACTTTGTAAAATAATTGGACATACAATATCCAATTGTAGGGTGGTTAGAAAACAATTAAATTATCCAATTGAAAATGACTAGAAGGAAATGAGGAGAAAAAAATACCAAACTCACACAGTGGACATACCTGAACCCTCCAAAAAGAAACCTGAAATCTAGGTGAAAAAGCCACGCATACTAACACACATTGGGGATTATTGGAGTAAAACTTGGGCAGACGTAGTTGAAGAGGAAGAAAACTCCATGAAGGAACAAACTCAAATAGAAGAGATTCAAAATCTGTTTCTAGAATCTGTTATACTATCAAATAATGATCATGAGAATGAAAAACTCAATACTTGTCCATCCGAGTAGGTACCCAACTATAACCTCATCAAAAATGCTGAACCCACACTGCGTATGGGGGGATATAATATCTCCACCTGTTCAAATATAATGCAATGATTGCATCTTAAGCAATACAACTAATCACAATGTTTATCATTTTCTACAAACTATGGTTGAACCTAGCTGCTCAGATATGATTTATGGATAGAACCAAAAACCCTACTTACTGAATTCTATAGCTACTCAAGAGATAATAAATGAGACCAACAATTAGACAAATGGATTAGGTTCCCTTCCCTATGTTCAAACAATGACACAATCAAATATCTCCAAGCTTATTTCTGGTACTAAAGCCTAATAATCTTCTAAATCTGTATATGAGAAAACACCCTCGGTGTAAGTTCCTCTACAAATGCAGGATAACAATGACTCTAGTGATCAAAAAAAAATTCCCACAAATGCTTTGGACACTGTCCAGGCACCCTATGTAATAGTTGCTTCTGCTACGGATGTGACTCTAGGTACGCGGCTTCCCACTTTTCCTCATTCAGTTACTCAAGATATAGGAAATGACTGTACTGATCCCTTTATTCTATGTATTTTTAACTCTATGAAATCAACTCTAAATACTTACATGAATGAAACTACTAAGAGGACTGTCAAAACAAAGCATTCATGAATCCCACCTGCTACTTCTAACAATGAACCTTCTCTAGAGATGAAGTATGCAAACACAAACAAGGATAATGAACTTGGATCTTCTCACCCTAATCACATTAAATCTGTCATTAGTCTTAATGAGATGAGGACCACTGGTTGTCCTATAAGTTCCGGGAGTCCTAATATATGTCCAAAGTCTGTTCATGCTAAGACACAAACCAAACATACTAACACTAATAAACAAGATTCCATAACACTGGAACCTATAAAAAATACAAAAGGAAGAACTCCCTCGGTACAGGACCCCTTGCTTATATAGGCACTTCCGGAATCCATCAGGCAGAGGCACATTACAACAGTTCTGGATGATGTCAAATAGAAGGATATAGATTCTTCAAAGGACCCAGGTACTTCTACTCCTCATTCTATTAATTTACCTTTTGATTGTGTTCAATATGTAGATAATAAGAATTGTTTTGAACAGGCTGTTATTCTGTTAAATAACCAAAACACCACTTCTTTGATGCTATGTAATATGAACAAAATAGACTCAATTATGAATGCTTCAAGAAATGAAACTACAAAGAAGAACCCTGTCACTACAAACAATGAATAGGAATAAACCACTAACAATAACAATGCTCAAAATGTTAGAAGGTCTTATAAAAATAAAGGATCTAGAAGGAAGAAAAAATGGTTTTCTAACTCCAAAAACTGGTTTAAATGAAGATTATTTTTTGGAATTGTTAGGGTATTTCCAACTATGACACATTCAATGTTCTAGAAATAATTGTTAACACTCACCATCCCATTTCATTTTCTATTGCTAACCAAAAAATTGCTTATTCTTTATAATAATCTCACCTATGTCAGCACAATTATATCTTCACTAGAGCAGTCTCAAATACCTATAATGCTGAATCTATATGGATTTTTTAGCACTCTTCCTTACAAAATGTTATCACATTTAATTTCTCTGATCAAATATTTACTTTCAATTTTTAAACTGATGGAATACACCTATTTTTCTCTTTTTTATATGAAAAAATAGATACCAAGAAAGTAGAACTCTTTGGAATGACCTTTCTTACCAAAGTAATAATATTAATGTCCCTTGGTTAATTTTAGGAGACTTCAATGTCATTCTCAACTCAAGTTAAGAAAATTGGACCTTCTCATGCCACTATTTCCACGAGAGAATTTAATGCCTCAATTGAAGAAAACAATCTCATTGAAATTAATCTCACTGGTGTGAAATACAGTTGGTATAGAAAACATTACAATAGAGTGGTCGATTCCAAATTAGATAGAGCCTTCACGAATGTACATTCTTTAGACAAATGGGACACTATCTCCAACACCACCTTCATAGGATGAACTCCAACCATCACCCCATTATTGTCAATATCTCCACCAAAAACATGAAACCCCAGTTACCTTTTAGACTTAACAATGTGTGGTTCACTGATGTTGATAACACTAATTTGATAGAAAACTATTTGTCTTCAATGTCTCACAATAATGATGCCTTTTCTTGTAATGTCAAGTTATAACATCTCAAATAGGCTCTCAAGAGTTGGTGCAGTTTGAAAGCCAAACAAATTAATAATGACATCCTTTTTCTTGAGGAAGAACTCAATGATTTTCAAAACAAAAACACCAGCTCTGAACTCAACATTGAATAAACTCAAGAAATAAAACTTGCGGTTAAAATAAACTATCTACTCACTTTTAAAGAAAATATGAGGAAAAAAACATTTAAAGAAAAAAGTTTCAAAGACTGTGATAGAAATACAAAGTTCTATAACTCTCTTCAAAGAATCAGGAAGACCTGTAAGCCTTTAACCTTTCTAAAATACGGAGACCAGATACTTGAAAGTGAAGATGAAATTTCTCATTATATAGTCTCCCACTATGAAAACATTTTTAATGGTTCTGATATCAATAAATACCTCCTACCTGAGATTATTCTTATGGAGTTCACTTATAAAGACAACAATTTCCTTCTCAACATTCTGTTGGCTCATGAAATCAAAGACATTATCTTTAGTATAAATATAGATAGTTCTCTGGGTCCAGATGGTTTCAATAATGGTTTCTTCTAGAATTATTGGGATATGATCAACATTGATGTTGGTAAACTTTTCAAATCCTTGTTCTCTAATGGTGTCCTTATGCATGCTCTTAATGCCCAGTTTCTCACCTTGATTCCAAAAGTGGAAAATTCTTCTGAGATTCATTTGTTTCGACCCATTTCTCTCATCAAAACTCTCTACAAAATCATTACTGAATCCTTTCTAATATACTTTCAACCATCACCGACAAACTTGTCTCTTGGAACCAAGTTGGATTTATTAAGGGTCGATCTATTAAATATTGCATATGTCTTGCTTCTGAGTGTGTCAACAACTTGAACAATGCTAATAGTGGTGGCAATATTGCCATTAAACTTGACATCAGAAAATCTTTCGACACCATGGATTGGAGATTTATCTTCAAAGTCCTTCAATGTTTTTGTTTCAGTGAAAGTTTTATCACTAAATTCAAAAAAAATTCTACCCGGCCTCTATCACCATTTTGATCAATGGCTCCCCCAAAGGTTACTTCACATGCTATAATGGTGTCAGACAAGGTGACCCCCTCTCTGCCATTCTATTCTCAATATCCGAAGACTATCCTAGTTATCTGATCACCTATTCGGTGGAATAGAATAAACTGAAACCCACCCATGTCTCTAGGAATATAAATGCTCTTACACATCTCTTTTATATAGATGACATCATCCTTTTCCTTCAAGGAGACAAAAGAAACATTCTCAACCTCAAACCTGCTCTCTCACACTATGAAAAGGTATCTGATCAAATTATTAGTTGGAATAAATCTTGAATTTTCTTCAGAAAAAACTTTCCTTCCATTAGAAAATGTAATATTATCAGAGACCCAGGTCTGAAAGAAGGTACGATCCCTTTCATTTATCTCAGTGTCTCTATATTTTAGGGTATACCAAAGGCTTATCACTTTGCGCCTATTATCGACCAATTTCTAAACTAGATATCTTCATAGAAAGGAAAATATCTCTCCATGGATAGTAGGACTTGTCTTGTAAAATCCACCATTGTCTCTAAGATGGTCTACTCCATGATAGTCTATAAATGGCCTATTGGGCTTATCAAACAAATGAACACTGCTATTAAGAATTTCATCTGGACTGGTAATATTCTTGAAAAAAATCTTGTGACTGTTTCCTGGTCAACTTGTTGCAAGACCATTGAGAAAGGTGGTATCGACATTAAAAATTTAAAATACTTTAATAAATCCCTTTAAGCTAGGCTCACTTGGAACCTTTTTCACAATACTTTGGAAGCTATTAACTTCCTCCAAGATAGATTCTGTGATAATCTTAAGAAGGGTAATTTTAATATTATTAACTCCTCCATTTGGACTGTAAAGACCCGTAAAATTCAAGGGAAATTTTTTCTTAATTTTCTTTAGAATTTTACAAGAGCGCGGTTTCAGACGGCACCTGATTCCGAGGCCCGGAGTGCCCGGAATCAATTTCTGAAGTTTGGCTCGGGTACGTTCAGTGAACGAACGAGCGGGAATTCCTAACTTTTGATCCGGTGCTCGGAATTGAAATCCGAGGGCACCGATGAACTCGCAGCGCCGATATTCGCATAAAGAGACCTTTTCGGGAGTTGCGTTTATTGCGGGTTGAAAGTTAGTTTTGGGGATTAAAAGATAAGTAAAATAAAATTTTGTTTGAATTTTATTTTATTCGTGGTGGTTAGACTCTCTCATGGGAAGTTGTTGGTGGGGCCCACAACCACCCAACTTCCCATGTGTGGTTATGAGGGAGGTGGGGCCCACACGATCCCCCACCTTTTCAAATTTACTAACCCCTCTAAACCCCCTCTTAAATTATGTGACACTCCCCTACTTTAATTCTTGCCAACTTAACTCTTCATTTAATTTTTGACAACTCTAGATTTTAATTAATGTGTTGAATTTTGAAAAGTTGGCAAAGTGAAAATAAAATAAGGTGTAGCTTATTTTATTTTGGGAGTTGCTGTGTTGTGTGGAGATTTGAGAGAAGAAGAGTTCTACACTTTGAAGAACTTCATCTTCCTCCTTGAAGAACGTGAAGAACACCAACTCGCCGTTCTATCTTCTCTCCACGTCAAAGAAAGCGAGACACCGCTTCCTCCTCGGTTTTCCTTCGTCGACTTGAGAAGTTTCGCCAACGACGTATCGCATCGGACGCATCCCTTCGTCAACGGATTTGATGAACGACGACCGCGACGCCCGACCTCCGCGACGTCGTCTTCCGCGGAACGTAGACAAATCTTCGAACCTTATACCCGAGGTAGGGGTTGTTGTTTTCTTTTTGGTTTAATTATTTTATTCTTGATCGTGAATTTAGAAAGTCTAACGAGTGGCTTTGAATTATTTTTAAAGTTGCGTTATGATTTTAACGTGAGGGGTCCGGACCGCACGAACACGGCTGAACCCCCCTCCATCATTCTTGTTTATTCTTGCGGGTGGAAGAAAAGTGGCGTGGTGCCGTCGCACCACGCGGATAATCGTGCAATTATTTTACGCGGCGCCGTCGCGCCACGCCGAGGAAGAATCTTCAAGAACGCGACGCTGTCGCGCCGCATTGAAAGGAATCAAGGCACGGCGAAGGGGCGCGGTGCCGTCGCACCGCGCCGGACGACGAACACCGCGGCCGGTTCCGGGCCGCGGCGGAACGAGGAGACCGCGGCCGGTTCCGGGCCGCGGCGGAAGAGAAGACCGGCGGCCGGGCCGCCGGCGTCGGAAGCCGAAGGGGGGACCGGAATTTCCGGTCCCGTTAGAGAAAACCGGCCGGCCAGCTGGCCCGCCGGATACCATTAAACCGGGGGAATTAATTCCCCCGGCCAACACACAAAACCCCCCTCTTTATGAGGGGGGTGGTTCTTTGAAGAGAGGGGGGCATCCGGCCCCCCCGGTTTGTTTCCAGCCGGCCCCCACGTGCGGGGGCCGTTATCTGCAAATGGCGCGGCACAAAGGCCGCGCCGCTTCCCAATCAGCGGGGGCTTGCCCCCCACGTGCCGACCATGTGCGGTGCCCGCCCCCGCGGCTCCCCGCTCCGCCGTGCCGCCGCGCCGCCCCGGGGGGGGGGGGGGGGGGGTCGGGCCGGGTCGGCCCGGACCCGGACCCCCCCGTTTCGAACCAGAATCGGTTTTTGGCCCATATCATGAGCCTCGGACCTCCGAATGAAGAACCGTCTGCGGCAACGTAATCCTTGGATCGAGACGGTCGTTTCGGTATATCGCACTCAAGGTTTCGGTTTACTTTGAGTTCGGCCCGGTTGGTTCGTTCACGAAACCAACCGGGCCTTCGGAGCGGAAACGCTCATATCTTGAGCTTCGAACGTCCGATTGACGCGCCGTCAGTCGCGTTGTGTTCCTCTTAGTGAGACAGATCTTTTGGCATACTCCGCCCGAGGTTTGGACGCAGGTGGAGTACGGTCGGGTTGGTTTTGCCTTAAAAACCAACCGGGCCCCGGAGACGAAAATGCCAATAACTCTCAGATCGGGTGTCCGATCGACACGCCGTCTGTTGCGTTGAGTTCCTGTTGACGATACGGAACTTTTGGATACATCAACTCTGGTCTTCGTGACAGTTGATGTATCAGCCTCTTGGCTCGTGGAGCGGACCCTCCGAACGAGCTTGCTATGTGCGGGAACCCTAGTGCTGGCTGCGACTATTCTACTGCTACGACTGCTACTGTGACTGCGACGACGACAGTACAGAGATCCTGTGTGGATTCGACGACGACGACTTCAGCACTCAGCGATCTTACGTGGATCAGTGCTACAGGTCCTGTGTGGGCCCGATCCTGTGTGGGTCCTTGCGCTCAGCGGTTCTTTGTGATTCAGCGCCTACAGGTCCTGTGTGGGCCCGATCCTGTGTGGGTCATTGCGGGGGTTAGTTACCTATCGATCCTTCGTGGGTCCGACGACTTAGATGGATCAGTGATCATCTTTATCGTCCTTGAAGAAGTATACCTGTGTGAGCTGAATCCTATTGCTTTCCTGTGTGGATTGTGTTGAGCAATCCTGTGTGGATTACGTTTTGCTTTCCTGTGTGGAATACGTTTACTATCCTGTGTGGACTGAGTTGTACTTGGGCTCGGAGGTTGGAGCGTATTTGAATTGATGACTTAGGTATATGTATGGGCATATACCTAAGCAGTGTCGGTTGTTACTTCGTGATTGTACTTTTCTTCGTGGTTTATCCTTTGTGGATTTGAGAGACCTTCAGGGGTCTCGGGGTCCCTACTGAGTAGCTTATACTCACCCCTGCACGGGCTTTGCCCGCACTACGTTGTGTTGGTTGCAGACGACGGACAGCGTTGACCTTAGCTGAGGCTTGCAGAGCGGGACGGTACCCGGAGGTGGACCACTGGGCGGGACGTGCACGAAGCGGACGGCGGGACCCGTGAAGCAGAGGAGCTATCTGTACCCACCCTTCATGTGGGATTTCCAGTGGACAGCTCGGTGTAGCGGCTTTTACTTTTCAGTTGCTGTTTTCCCTTTCGAGTTGTACTTTACTTTTAGTTTGGGTTTGTATTCTGGCCCATTTACTTTTCCGCACTTTCAGTTGTACTCTGCTTTGTTTGGTGTTTACTTTCTGCTTGCTTACTCTATGGTGTTTGTTACTTTTCAAAGGCAATGCCTTCCCTTTATACCGGGATTTACGCCTTGGTGCTAGTCTCCAGCCCCTGGCCTATGGAAGGCGGGCTTGGGGTAGTCACGGCACGGACCCCGAGGGCGGGTCGAGACAAATTGGTATCAGAGGAGTTCGGTTCTACCGCGAACTCTGATCTTTTCTATGTGAAGCAATAATGTTTAGCGCATTGAGTGTGGTTATCAGTCCAGGGAGTCCAGTGTTGGTGCGGCGGCCGACGTATCCGTACACCAGGACCCTGACTTCTGATTTCCGACTTAATGCACGAAAACATTGTTTGCGTGTGTGTTTTAAAGTTTTCTTTGTGATTACTTATATCAGCTCACCAGGTATACTGTTCTAACCGTGGCGCACCTGTTTCCTTTTCAGGATGGCCCCACGACGGCAGCCAGCTAGGGTTCCGAGAGTCGAGCGAGACGACAGCCCACCGAGCGACGAGGCCTCGGTGCAGGTCCCTTTTCCAGTAGTGGCACCGGCGGTATCTTTACCCGCCGATCCCCCGATGCTTCCAGCAGCAGCCGCTGACGATGCACGTCGCCTCAGCGCACTGCATGAGTTTCAGCGCCAGCGACCGCCCAGGTTTCGCGGGGAGACGGATCCTCAGGCAGCAGAGGACTGGCTGGAGGCAGTGGTTCGAGTGTTTAGGCTAGTGAGGACACCAGCAGACCTCATGGTGATCCTCGCTGCGAGCCTACTACACGCAGCAGCGGGACGATGGTGGAGCCTGATGCTCCAGGTGCACGATGAGGCATCTCTACTTTCGACGGACTATGAGAGCCTCTTCCGCTCGGAGTTCGTCCCAGCCACCCTTCGTGCGGTGCGTATCCAGGAGCTTCTTCAGCTGCGGCAGGGCAGCATGACGGTCGCTCAGTACTCGGCGAGATTTACCGATCTCTCGCGCTACTCGACCGACATGGTACGGGACCCATTCTTCCGGGCCCGGACCTTCGAGCAGGGTTTGAGACACGAGATCAGGGCATCGCTGATCTCCCTCAGCATACCGACTCAGACAGGAGTACTGGAGCGGGCCCTTCTGATCGAGAGCTTCCTTGCTGAGTCTACACCAGCACAGAGACCCACCGTAGGGCGGCACGTGGCAGAGTCATCTGCAGCAGGCAGTCGACGGATGACTCAGGGGTCCAGACAGACCAGACCTTCAGGCAGACGATCTCAGGGCACTGGCTCAGCTGTGCGGGGCACACAGCGCGGAGCCAGTCTTACGAGAGGCAGACAGTGCTACTCGTGCGGCGGGCAGGGCCACATGGCTCGCGACTGCCCGACCCGCCGTGCCGAGGAGCAGCAGTCAGTTGATGGACCACCGAGGCAGAGGCAGAGGGTCGACCGTGGCGGTCCGCAGGGAGGCGGCGGATGAGGCAGAGGAGCTGGACGAGCAGCCGGTGGTGGCCGACGCTTTGAGGCTCTACCACCACCACCACCAGGAGGTCCACCCCGACCACAGGGAGCTGGCGGGCAACGACAGGCACAGCTCCAGGCAGCAGAGGCCTACGACCACGGCGCACCCGAGATGATTCGAGGTACTATCTGTGTCTATTCCACCCTTGCTGCAGTTCTTATAGACACAGGAGCGAGTCACTCTTTCATAGCCGCTGCCCTTGTTCGGGGCTCGGAGATTCCGACAGAGCCATTGGCTCGATCCTTACGGCTAGAGACTCCTACGGGAGCAGAATCGACGATTATGCACTGGTGCCGGCAGTGTGAGCTTACTCTAGGAGGCGAGAGCTTCGGCTGGGATCTTCTTGTAGCAGCGTCGAGGCCTTACGACGTCATCTTTGGCATGGATTGGCTATCTACGGTCCATGCACAGATTGACTGTTTTAGGCGCAAGGTGCGATGTGTACCCACCGACGGGAGCAGGTTCACCTTCACCGGCGAGAAGGGAGCCTTAGCAGCACAGGATGGACTTCCGCGGAGGAGAGGATAGCCCATCACTCATCAGTTGGCTAGCCTCATCCTTGGAGCAGTTGACGTACGGAGTCCTGGTTTTCCTGCAGTGGTGGATCAGTTTGCGGATGTTTTTCCCGACGACGTTCCAGGGTTACCTCCTCGCAGAGAGGTAGACTTTTATATTGACTTGTACCCCGGGACAGCCCCGATATCCACTCCAGCATATCGGATAGCCCCCGCCGAGCTTCGAGAGCTACGGGTACAGTTGGAGGACTTGCAGGGCAAGGGGTTCATCCGACCCAGTGTTTCACCCTGGGCTTCCCCGATATTGTTCGCCAAGAAGGCGGACGGGAGCTTGCGACTTTGTGTTGACTATCGACGCCTGAACCAGGTGACAGTGAGGAACAAGTATCCTCTACCGAGGATTGATGACCTCTTTGATCAGCTCAAGGGAGCACGGTGGTTCTCGAAGATAGACCTCAGGTCAGGCTATCATCAGCTCAGAGTCAGAGACGAGGATGTGCAGAAGACAGCCTTCAGATGTCGGTATGGCCACTATGAGTTCTTAGTTATGCCTTTCGGTGTAACCAATGCCCCAGCAGTGTTCATGGCTCTCATGAACAAGATCTTTCAGCCATACCTCGATCGGTTTGTCGTGGTCTTCATCGACGACATTCTGATTTACTCTACGACAGAGGAGGAGCACGCCTATCACTTGCGAGTTGTTCTTGACACACTCCGAGAGCACCAGCTTTATGGTAAGCTCTCAAAGTTCCAGTTCTGGATACATGAGGTCCACTTTTTGGGACACGTTATCTCTGAGGCGGGAGTTGCAGTGGATCCCGCGAAGATTGAGGCTGTGTTAGCTTGGGAGCCACCCAGAAGCGTGACTGAGGTTCGGAGTTTCTTGGGACTAGCTGGATATTATCAGAGATTCGTGCCAGACTTCTCTAGAGTTGCGGCATCACTCAAAGCTTTGACGAAGAAGGGGAAACCCTTCGTATGGACAGACAGATGTCAGCAGAGCTTCCAGGAGCTGAGACAGAGATTGACCTGCGCACCTATCTTGAGGTTGCCTGAGGAGGGAGTAGGGTGCGTAGTCTACTGCGATGCATCAGGGACCGGACTCGGATGTGTTCTGATGCGGGAGCGGGCCGTGATCGCCTATGGATCACATCAGTTGAGGCCGCATGAGCAGAACTACGCTACCCATGACCTGGAGTTAGCAGCAGTGGTCTTCGCTCTGAAGACATGGCGACACTATCTGATGGGCGAGCGCTTTACAGTCTTTTCCGATCATCAGAGACTCAGGTATATCTTCTCGCAGAAGGACCTGAACCTAAGACAACGGTGATGGCTCGAGTTCCTCCAGGACTATGACTTTGAGATAGTCTATACTCCTGGGAAGGGGAACGTAGTAGCCGATGCCCTCAGCAGGAGGACATGCATTCAGCTACTTGAGGAGGCGACGGAGCAGCTAGCCTCTTTGCAGATATCCTTCGTGGATAGAGATGGAGCAGCCTTTCTCCAGTCTCTCACAGTCACTCCTCCACTACTACAGCGGGTCAGAGAGGCACAGCATGAGGACGCTGACTGTGAGACACGGCGTGCACAGATATCCTCGGGACAGGCACCTGATGGTTTCTCCCTTGGAGCAGAGCACGTCATCCTTTTCAGAGGACGTACCATGGTACCAGTTGCTTTGCGAGAGGAAGTGCTGAGAGAGTTTCACACTTCTCCTTTGGCGGTACATCCTGGGGTGGCGAAGATGTACCAGGACCTCAGACGACAGCACTGGTGGCCGGGCATGAAAAAGGCAGTAGCAGAGTTCGTTTCTCGATGCCTCACCTGCCAGCAGGTGAAGGCAGAGCATTAGGTACCAGCGGGCTTGGTACAGCCCTTGGAGGTTCCGGAGTGGAAGTGGGACGGCATATCTATGGACTTCGTGACTGGACTTCTACGCACTTCCAGAGGTCACGACTCCATCTGGGTGATTGTTGATCGACTCACCAAGTCGGCACACTTCTTACCCATCAGAGAGCAGGGCTCAGTAGAGAGCTTGGGACGTCTCTACGTTCAGGAGATTGTGCGGCTCCACGGCGTGCCATCATCTATCGTCTCCGATCGAGATGCCCGCTTTACTTCCTGGCTTTGGAAGGGGTTGCAGGAAGCGTTCGGGACGCAGCTACGTCTTAGCACAGCTTTTCACCCTCAGACGGATGGTCAGACGGAGAGGACCATTCAGACTCTCGAGGACATGCTCCGCGCATGTGTCCTCGACTTTGGTTGTAGCTGAGAGGACCACCTACCCTTGGTGGAGTTCGCATACAACAACAGCTACCACTCCACCATCGGGATGGCACCGTATGAGGCGTTGTACGGCCGACCATGTAGATCTCCTTTGTGCTGGACAGACCCTGGGGAGTCAGCACTCGTGGGACCGGAGATGGTCCAGGCCACGACAGAGAAGGTCCAGGTCATCCAGGAGCGGATGAGGACAGCTCAGAGCCGGCAGAAGTCATATGCTGACAGGAGGCGGAGGCCACTGGAGTTCGAGGATGGCGACCATGTCTTCTTGCGGGTCTCACCTCGACGTGGTATTCAGAGATTTGGCCGAGGCGGCAAGTTATCTCTGCGCTTCATCGGACCCTTCCAGGTCCTCAGCAGGGTTGGCGAGGTGGCTTATCGCCTGGCTCTACCACCTCAGTTGCACCGGGTGCACGACGTCTTCCACGTATCCCAGCTGAGGAGATACGTGCACGACCCGACGCACATCATTGATCATGGGGAACTTGACGTTGATGATGGGGAGACTTTTACGGAGGTCCCGGTGGAGATAGAGGATCGACAGGAGCGGGTCCTGCGTGGGCGATCGATTCCTCTCGTGCGCATCAGATGGCAGCACGGGAATCTCCAGGAGAGCACATGGGAGCGGGAGGCTCAGATGCGTGCTCAGTACCCTCTTTTGTTTCCCTAGTTTTTGATGTATCTTTACGGGGACGTAAATCCCTGAGGTGGGAGTAATGTAAAGACCCGTAAAATTCAAGGGAAATTTTTTCTTAATTTTCTTTAGAATTTTACAAGAGCGCGGTTTTAGACGGCACCTGATTCCGAGGCCCGGAGTGCCCGGAATCAATTTCTGAAGTTTGGCTCGGGTACGTTCAGTGAACGAACGAGCGGGAATTCCTAACTTTTGATCCGGTGCTCGGAATTGAAATCCGAGGGCACCGATGAACTCGCAGCGCTGATATTCGCTTAAAGAGACCTTTTCGGGAGTTCCGTTTGTTGCGGGTTGAAAGTTAGTTTTGGGGATTAAAAGATAAGTAAAATAAAATTTTGTTTGAATTTTATTTTATTCGTGGTGGTTAGACTCTCTCATGGGAAGTTGTTGGTGGGGCCCACAACCACCCAACTTCCCATGTGTGGTTATGAGGGAGGTGGGGCCCACACGAGCCCCCACCTTTTCAAATTCCCTAACCCCTCTAAACCCCCTCTTAAATTATGTGACACTCCCCTACTTTAATTCTTGCCAACTTAACTCTTCATTTAATTTTTGACAACTCTAGATTTTAATTAATGTGTTGAATTCAACTTTTGAATTTTGAAAAGTTGGCAAAGTGAAAATAAAATAAGGTGTAGCTTATTTTATTTTGGGAGTTGCTGTGTTGTGTGGAGATTTGAGAGAAGAAGAGTTCTACACTTTGAAGAACTTCATCTTCCTCCTTGAAGAACGCAAAGAACACCGACTCGCCGTTCTATCTTCTCTCCACGTCAATGAAAGGGAGACACCGCTTCCTCCTAGGTTTTCCTTCGTCGACTTGAGAAGTTTCGCCAATGACGTATCGCATCGGACGCATCCCTTCATCAACGGATTTGACGAACGACGACCGCGACGCCCGACCTCCGCGACGTCGTCTTCCGCGGAATGTAGACAAATCTTCGAACCTTATACCCGAGGTAGGGGTTGTTGTTTTCTTTTTGGTTTAATTATTTTATTCTTGATCGTGAATTTAGCAAGTCTAACGAGTGTCTTTGAATTATTTTTAAAGTTGCGTTATTATTTTAACGTGAGGGGGCCGGACCGCACGAACACGGCCGAACCCCCCTCCATCGTTCTTGTTTATTCTTGTGGGTGGAAGCAAAGTGGCGTGGTGCCGTCGCACCACGCGGATAATCGTGCAATTATTTTACGCGGCGCCGTCGCGCCACGCCGAGGAAGAATCTTCAAGAACGCGACGCCGTCGCGCCGCGTTGAAAGGAATCAAGGCACGACGAAGGGGCGCGGTGCCGTCGCACCGCGCCAGACGACGAACACCGCGGCCGGTTCCGGGCCGCGGCGGAACGAGGAGACCGCGGCCGGTTCCGGGCCGCGGCGGAAGAGAAGACCGGCGGCCGGGCCGCCGGCGTCGGAAGCCGAAGGGGGGACCGGAATTTCTGGTCCCGTTAGAGAAAACCGGCCGGCCAGCTGGCCGGCCGGATACCATTAAACCAGGGGAATTAATTCCCCCGGCCAACACACAAAACCCCCCTCTTTATGAGGGGGGCGGTTCTTTGAAGAGAGGGGGGCAATCGGCCCCCCCGGTTTGTTTCCAGCCGGCCCCCACGTGCGGGGGCCGTTATCTGCAAATGGCGCGGCACAAAGGCCGCGCCGCTTCCCAATCAGCGGGGGCTTGCCCCCCACGTGCCGACCATGTGCGGCGCCAGACGCCGCGGCTCCCCGCGCCGTCGCGCCGCCGCGCCGCCGCCGCCGCGCCGCCCCGGGGGGGGTCGGGCCGGGTCGGCCCGGACCCGGACCCCCCCGTTTCGAACCAGAATCGGTTTTTGGCCCATATCTTTAGCCTCGGACCTCCGAATGACGAACCGTCTGCGGAAACGCGATCCTTGGATCAAGAAGGTCGTTTCGGTATATCGCACTCAAGGTTTCGGTTTACTTTGAGTTCGGCCCGGTTGGTTCGTTCACGAAACCAACCGGGCCTTCGGAGCGGAAACGCTCATATCTTGAGCTTCGAACGTCCGATTGACGCGCCGTCAGTCGCGTTGTGTTCCTCTTAGTGAGACGGATCTTTTGGCATAATCCGCCCGAGGTTTGGACGCAGGTGGAGTACGGTCGGGTTGGTTTTGCCTTAAAAACCAACCGGGCCCCGGAGAAGAAAATGCCAATAACTCTCAGACCGGGTGTCCGATCGACGCGCCGTCTGTTGCGTTGAGTTCCTGTTGACGATACGGAACTTTTGGATACATCAACTCTGGTCTTCGTGACAGTTGATGTATCAGCCTCTCGGCTCGTGGAGCGGACCCTCCGAACGAGCTTGCTATGTGCGGGAACCCTAGTGCTGGCTGCGACTGTTCTACTACTACGACTGCTACTGTGACTGCGACGACGACAGTACAGAGATCCTGTGTGGATTCGACGACGACGACTTCAGCACTCAGCGATCTTACGTGGATCAGTGCTACAGGTCCTGTGTGGGCCCGATCCTGTGTGGGTCCTTGCGCTCAGCGGTTCTGTGTGAGCCAGCGCCTACAGGTCCTGTGTGGGCCCGATCCTGTGTGGGTCATTGCGGGGGTTAGTTACCTATCGATCCTTCGTGGGTCCGACGACTTAGATGGATCAGTGATCATCTTTATCGTCCTTGAAGAAGTATACCTGTGTGAGCTGAATCCTATTGCTTTCCTGTGTGGATTGTGTTGAGCAATCCTGTGTGGATTACGTTTTGCTTTCCTGTGTGGAATACGTTTACTATCCTGTGTGGACTGAGTTGTACTTGGGCTCGGAGGTTGGAGCGTATTTGAATTGATGACTTAGGTATATGTATGGGCATATACCTAAGCAGTGTCGGTTGTTACTTCGTGATTGTACTTTTCTTCGTGGTTTATCCTTTGTGGATTTGAGAGACCTTCAGGGGTCTCGGGGTCCCTACTGAGTAGCTTATACTCACCCCTGCACGGGCTTTGCCCGCACTACGTTGTGTTGGTTGCAGACGACGGACAGCGTTGACCTTAGCTGAGGCTTGCAGAGCGGGACGGTACCCGGAGGTGGACCACTGGGCGGGACGTGCACGGAGCGGACGGCGGGACCCGTGAAGCAGAGGAGCTATCTGTACCCACCCTTCAGGTGGGATTTCCAGTGGACAGCTCGGTGTAGCGGCTTTTACTTTTCAGTTGCTGTTTTCCCTTTCGAGTTGTACTTTACTTTTAGTTTGGGTTTGTATTCTGGCCCATTTACTTTTCCGCACTTTCAGTTGTACTCTGCTTTGTTTGGTGTTTACTTTCCGCTTGCTTACTCTGTGGTGTTTGTTACTTTTCAAAGGCAATGCCTTCCCTTTATACCGGGATTTACACCTTGGTGCTAGTCGCCAGCCCCTGGCCTATGGAAGGCGGGCTTGGGGTAGTCACGGCACGTACCCCGAGGGCGGGTCGTGACATGGACATCCATCACACAATTTTATTTCATCATCATGAATAATTCCAAATGGATGGTCTCTATGGATTCCTCTATGAAATTCTAGTTGGATAACTGGGTGGGAACGCCTTTAATTTATTTGATATCCCTCGATCAGACCACTGAGAATATTAAAAGCTCTGTTAGAGAAACCTTAAACTCTCAACTTGACCAAATCCCTGGTACTAATATGAACATCATTGAAAATTACTCTTTCACTCACACTAATGATTTCTTAATTTGAGATCCTTCTTACAATGGTCTTCTAAACTCCATAAATTTCTATCATCATTTTTTCTCTAACTCGGATAATGATTATAGTTGGTTAAAACATTTCAACAAGCCTTGGATAAAACTTTCTAGATTAAATCTAATTTGGCATCTTGCTCAAAACAGAGTTACCAAAAAAAATTGTCTCCAATATTTTGGTATTCAGCTCTACTCTAAATGCAATTTCTGTAATCAACATAGAGAAGATACCAACCACCTCTTTCATTCTTGCGCCACTACTTCCTCTATTTGGAAATATATTATTGAAATTTTTGATAGCAGATGGTTAAATTATGACTCTATCAAAATTCAGCTAATGAAATGTGCATAAATGGAGGCCTCTTAACAAATCAAGAACCTTTTCCTAGCTATATTTTCTGAGCTCCACCATGTGATCTGGTATGATCGGAATGCAATTATTCATACAAATTACTCATACAATCAAAATGCAGGTCAGGTGTGGATCCTCAATGCCATACATGAAGCTGGTCTAATACAAAATGGATACTTCCACAACACTGTGCATGACTGCGGAATTGAGCGACATCTTAAGATTAATGGAAATTTGAGTCAACCTCGCCACACTCTGGAGGTGTTCTGGAAAACCCCTATTCCTGGATGGATCAAAATCAATATTGATGGTTCCTCCAAAGGCAATTTGGGACCTGCAGGATGTGGTGCTATCTTCAAGAATCATCTCAGTCAGATCCTTGGTTTTTTCATGGGTAGTTGTGTCATTGCCACCTCCCATGAAGCTAAGAAGATGAGCTTAATTCATGACATAACCTTTGCAAAGCTCTTCGGTTGGAAAAATCTCTATTTTGAAAGTGACTCAATGACCATCGTGCAAGCAATTTGGAATGACATTATTCATCTTTCTTGGATGATTACTACCAGTTGGATGGATTTCAATCGTTCTCTTATATATCACAATTATATCATCACTCATGTTTATCGAGAATCAAATACGGTTGCTGATGGTCTGGCCAACATGAGAGTAAATCCAGACATTACCTTGTTCGAAGACCTCCCCGCTGATCTTATTTCCTTACATGAAAAATATTGTAATATGATCCCATACTTTAGACTCCTGTAAACTTTATTTTGATTTACTTATACTTTCCTTATTCAAAAAAAAAACCAAACACCATTTTGTGTATAATTAAATATAACCTCATTATTGCATATAATTAAAGAAAAACTAAATATTTCATGTAACACAAAATATTTTAAAAAATAATTCCCCATACCTTATTATGTTACATTATAACCCCATTATAATGAAATTCCCCATATAAATTCATCTTTACCAACAACGGTTTATTATTTGAAAATTCCTTCAAAGGAACCGACGTTGTAAAAATGAATTATGAATCATGCATTAAAGAGGTAATGTTGGAAATATAATGGTTACCTAAATTAACTAATAACTAGGTTTCTAAATAGATAAATATTTTTAGTAAGTGATGATTTGGACATATAATAAAAGAGTAAATAATTTTAGAGAGTGATAAAGATCACATATCACAAGAATGTGGGTGGTCTAGATAATGTTGAAAACCACAAAACCCTAATCTAATGGGGTGTGAAAGTGATATTTATATCATAAAAAATGGTGATAGAAAGAAATCATTTTATTTCATGATCATTTTTCATAATTTGGAAGAATTGTCATGAGATGATACACTTAGTCAATTTAATTTATTACATAAGAAAAATATAAACCTTCTGTTATTCCTTGATCTATTTCCATATAATACATTACTCCATGAAATGAAGGTTAATATTTTATTCCTAAAGCACTAATGGATCATAAAATCCATAAATTGTACGATACTTCAATATATCTATGTTTAGTTACGATGCCAACAAAATGGTTAGCACAGGTTATCTTAAATTCATAGATATTTTTATGATGATGTAATAAATTATTGTCTAATTATTTTTCCAGTGATCAACATGTAACATTCCATAAATGATTCACCATATGAACCATCCAAAAGGTGAAAATCTAAAACAGTATAAAAAAATCACTGAATTTTCAAAATAATCTTATCCTTAATTCCACAAACAATATGAAGAATCTCTTAATTTTTTCATACCAAACATGTGAATACCTTCTTCATGAATTCTATTTAAATATGGTAATAAACATAATTTTAATAAAACATGAATGAACATATTAATTCCTTCTAATTTCTTAAATAAAACCATTGATTATTGAAAAAATTACATATATACAACAATGGTCAAAAGTCCATTAATGACAATATAAAAAACTTTTTAACAATTACATTAAAATTTTATATATTATAAATAATGTAAAATTTACTTCATCCATATCAAATATCTCTTTATCCAACCAAACACGATTTTCTCTACCTAAGGGAAATATTAAGTATTACCTTCCCATATTCAAAACATTACCTCTTCATTACATCACTTTTCTAGGCCATCATTATCATTCAACATATTCAATAAAATCCTTTACAAAATAAAAATACTGAAAAATCATTATATTAAAAAATTATTTAATTAAAACAAATAAATTCTTCAATCATCCCACTTATTTCTCAAACCATTTACTAGGACTCATAATCTAATTCCTTGATAACTATTTCATTTTATATGTCCTTCATAGTAAATTTATCATTAAAAGAAAAACCAATACTCTTACTATGTTTTGGATTCTCCTCATAATATTTCCCCTAAGACATCTATTTTTATAATGATGATACATTATATTTGTAAAACTTTAATAAATGTAAAATACTTTAGCTATAAAAATATTCCAATAAATTGAATTAACTAAACTTCTATTTTTTCCCCAATAATAAAAAATTTGTGTCCATTTACTTTATACATAAAGTATCTCCTCATCCCTCTAAGATGTTCCCTTGATTTATTCCTCCAACATTATCAACAAATAGAAAACTAAATACCCTTTATTCCTTGGTATCCATGACCCAAACTTTTAGAAATTCTTTTCCATCTCTTCTTTCGTGAGCCTAATATTTGGTTAAGGTGCACATAATTAAATAAGTTTTGTGAAAAATAAATAATCCAAATCACAATGTTATTCACATTAGTCATCATCCCATGTGTCTTCTCATCATATTTTTTCTCACATTCAATGTTTACCCTATTTCATTTGTCTCATGACATTGACTAAGAACAAAAATCATCATGTGAGACGCACTAATCGTAGAGGTAAAACACATAATCTTGAAAAATAAATTATTGGATGTCAAAATCATGACACATTCTTTTAAACATGTGATTGCTTAGACATAGACTAGGTCATTCATAGTAATCTTCCATTTAAATCCACCATGATTGTTCGTAAAGAGTTTGTGAGATTCGAAGGCATATCCCCTAGGAGTTTTAATCCAAGTCTAGATCTAGGAAATTTTTTGTGCACTAGATCTCAATAGAGCCTCAATCTATATGATGATTTTGGTGATTTTACCACAAAGTACATCTATTTTAGAGCCACATCCACTTATGGTATCCAGATATGGATTCAAGTTTTTATAATCCACCCACTATATCCATTAATAATATTCAAGGACATTTCCATTTACATTAACATATCCTTAGACTTATCTTTAGAGACATCCCTAGACATATCCTGAGAAATATCCCTATGTATCACATAAATTTTTCATCATCCTAGTTTCCAAATATTAAGTAATCCTATCCATTGATACAACTATAGTGACCCAAGATTATCATACATGAAAATTTTATCTTTTTAGATGAATATTTATTATATTACATGAACAATTTATGGGGGGTTGTAATAATATAATACCTATGGAAACATGGAACCCATTATTCATAATACCTCAGTGGTCTTAAATTTCTCACATAAAGACCACCAATATTAGTATACCTACATAAAAAACCTTTCTTCATAACATAGGTAAGGGAAACATAAGAAAAGGTGTGCTCAAATTATCTGTAAGTGTAAATAATGAAGATAAGTGGAAATAACCTGAACATATTGGCATGATAGTGTGAGCACAATATTTGAAAACTATATCATTCATATAAAATATAATAATCCTAAGTTTTTTCATAATTATTGGTAATTCATAAGACAATAATCATATGGAAATCAATTATAATTTTTCATGATATAATAACATTTCCATTAGACATTAAATTTGTGGCATATACACATTCAAAGAAATCATTCCATATTAGTGAAGGATCACTACAAATGCTATCGTATTGGGATGGTTTCACCCCTAAAACCATCATAATAGACATGGTTAACTCCCAAGAATATCATACTATAAAAATTTCGTTAATGAAATGAGTTCTATATTCATTCTAGTCAAGTCATACTAAACTGGGTTAACTACCAATTCCAATCCTATCTCAATGAACCTTGTTCACTCCCTATTAAAGTCCTATGTTAGTAATTCTAGATAAATTAAAATTCCATTCCATTATATAACATGGGATTTAAATTGTTACCCCATGAATATTAGAGAGATATAGGTCCCACCTATGACATAAAAACCCATAATTATGTGGGAAAAATGATCAAAAAAATACATTATATCATAACACATGGAAAGAATTGGGAATCTTAAACATTTAATTATCACATAAATTTTTATAAATTAACATGTTTAATAATAATTTCATCATTTGATCATATCATAAACCATGATAAAAGTATTGGATTTCATAATAATTCTATCATTGTATAACCAGTGGAAGAAAAACGGTTTTCATAAACATTATGCCATCATAAACAAAAACCATTTGTACAAAAAATAAGAATCAAATCTATGGATCCATACTTAAAAATTAATAAGTAACACAAATAAATTATGTATTAGATTTAATATGATTTTCATCAATAATTTAAAACATTTCTTGAATAAAATGTCCTTTCAGCTAGAGAAAACACTTTTTAGGGCATAAAAACCATTCAAAATACTTTCCTATTTAAAATAATTTATTATATATAAAAAATATAAAAAATATTAAGGAACGTATTTTCTTTGAAATAAATTTTAAAATGAGTAATGTAATCTTGAAATATTTTAGAAGGCATGATAGTGGTAAATACTATTCATGTCATGAATGTTAAAAACAATGAATCTTTCCACATTTTTTGTAAAAGAAAACCAGCCTTGTTTTAAAAAAAACATGAATATTTACTTAATTTTTTTTAAAAAAACATAAACATGGGTTACAATTTATTTTAAATATAATAGAATAAAAAAAATAAAACCATTTTTAGAAAACATGGTTTTGAACGAAAATAGATTTTCGACCGAAGGGAGAAATAATGTTGACTTTTCTTAAAAGCATTTTGTCAAATATCATAAGTTAAAAATATTATAAAATGGTTATATTACCTTAAAAATATATATAATAACCCGAGAAAAAATAATGTTTCTTGACAGATGGATCATAATATTTTATCTTATAAAACATAATCACAATTAATCCTGATAAGTGATGAGATGATAACATAGAATATTTACCACTTTGGTATAATTTAATTATAATCCTTAGGAATTAATAATAAAAAATTGGACCTAAATAATTATGTGGATTAATAAATTCATTATATTTCAATGAAAATGGATGTATTTAAACCACTTTAATGCATATAGGTGCATAACATGACATGCGTCTTAAAGAAAGAAAATAGAGACACAAAATCCCTTATTAATTTGTTAATATTTGAAGTGAAAACCACTTGAAAGAGTGATAATCAAATGTATATGCGAATAACTATATTTTTAGGATATTAATCATAAAATGCATCCAAGGGAATTATATACACCTTATAAAAGTAACATTTGGTTGGTATGGGATTTGTCTCTCCAATAATAAAGCTGAGATGTAAATCTCGTTCCTTAAGTCATGAAATTTGGCATTCTCATTCAAATATAATTTATAATAAATATAATTTTATTATATATATTATAGAACAATATACATATCTATAATACCATATAACATTTTTTATGACTTTTTATAACCCGTTTATTATCAATTCTATGTCAAAGTCACAGTTCAGGCAATAATTGATTTGTTTTTCATGTATGTTTCGACTTGTTATTTATTGGTCCTATTAAAAAGATCATGTTTTAATAATCTCAAAAATGTATAGAATGATATAAATATCATATATATTCATTATATATGTATTTATATTAACCAATAAAATTTAACTAAATAAAATGAAATACAATATTCAAGGAGATGGTAGTACGTACTCGTGAACACTATTTTTTATTTTCTTGATATATTGAAAGAATTAAAAGTAAATAATATATATTATTGTCCATGAATCATGGTTTATTCATATATATATATATATATATGTATATATCATATTTATATTAAATGTATCGATAACACATTCACTTTAAAAAATGAACAAATCACACTGCTTCGTGAGGTAGTTTTCCTTCACACTACCAAGTAGTGTTATCATCTTCGAATGAAATGGAAGGCATGATTTTTTGTTAGATATAATAGTTCATGAATCATAATAAAATAATAAATATATTTTATAAATAGTGAGTCTATAGTGATAATAGGCTTCTAAACATAACAGTACAAGATTTTAAGTATAATTTAACATCAAATTACAAGCCAACGATCATAATGTCTAGTGTTTTGGAAGACTACGTATATAAAACAGAAAAAGTAGGACTTAAAAAAACATTTCATTATTTATCATCCATTATGATATCCTTACTTCCTTTGATCCATAAAATCTGCATAGGATAACCATGGGATAACATAGACAAAGGGATGAGCTAAAAATTCTAGTAACGGAATAAACATTTAAATAATGCCTAACACATGGGTGAGAAGGAATAAAATAATGATATAAAAAGGAATGGAACATGTTTAAGAATATACAATCATAACATATAGTACATCAGATCATATAATCATGGAATCATAGTAATGTGAAAGAAAAATAAAACATGAATTTAGCATGAGGCAAGGCTCATTTCACCGAGAGGATCACAAGTTAGGGCTTGTTTCATACAAAGGAGACCGAGTCAAGGCTAAGCACTAAGACCGTTGCATATGGATCACTAGTCAAGGCTAAGCACCAAGACCATTTCATAGAACGTATCATGAGACAAAACTTTATCCAATTCATTATAGAACTTTTTGGTCTCACCCATTGTAACGTGTTCATGAACATGTTTTACACATAAATAATCATATATATGTAATCAAACATAAACATAAGGGTGACCCTTGGAAAGAATAAGGTATCATAATTATGTCAAGTGAAATATCAAATGGGAATATCATAGTGTTTTCCCTGAAAGGGTGGATTTAAATCATACATGGTCATTAATAAGGTAATATAGTTATATACCATGATAAATGACGTCTAACTTAAGTGAAAATAGGGGTTAAGATACTTTATAAATGAAACATTTTTGTACAATTTAAGGGAAAACATTCATGATTATTTAAAATTGAAAAGGAATAATTATTTGTATAAAACCAAAAATTTAAACAATTTAGTTGCCCATGATAGAATTAGAGATTTTATAAAATAAATGGTGACTTAAAACCGATTATGGATCATACTTGAAAATTGGTAAGAATTCAATAAGTTCCCTCAAATCATGCTTGCTTATTAGGAAGAATTGAGTAGGGGATTTTAAAAAGATATATATCCATAAAAAACGTGATTAATGGAAATTTATACATGATTTTGGAACATATAAAAATAATTTATAATATTTATACAAAAATAAAATAGAATTTAATTTTGGTGAAAATAGAAAAAAGTAACCTAAAGGAATAATGGAGGTTCGGGTCGAATCCCTTACCTTATGTCCGAAATGATTCTTCATTTGAACTAAATGTTAGAAATAATCAAATTAAATACTGTAATTAATTGATTCAGAACATTTTATACATTTATTTGATTTATTATAATTTTATTAAGTTCATTAAAGTCTCTTTTTATGGGTTATGAGATTCAATTTCATCAGTTGAGAGTGTTAGTTTACTAGGTTTTCATGATCGGTTTACTAGTATATGTGTATGGAAAATCGTGTAGAATGAGGGTAGTTGTCTAGAACATAACTTTTATGTTATTAATTAACTTATAAAATATTAAAATATCAATTTTTTCTATAAGTTATGATGGTTCATTAGATAAATAGTTAATGATAATCATTTGGGTTTATATTTGGTGGTTTTCAGTCACAACAAACTCATTTTGTTTTTTAAATTAATAGAATGTGTAAAAATTGATTACAAAACTATAAATAAGGTATAATTCATAAATTATTATTTGGTTCAAACATAAAAATGGTTTCGTGACCATCCTTGAATATGGTAATGGAAATTGAGAACTTTTTCATCCTTGAATGTGATAAATTATCAGATCACAGATAATGTTTTCATTTTTAGTATAAATGGTGGGGGAAAGAAATACGATACTATATTATTATATAATCATAAAAAAATAATTTTATATTTTTTTCATTGGAGTTATAAAACCATTTTTATTAGGGTAGGTGATTATATAAAAAGGAAAAAAAAGGAACATCAAAAGAAATAAAATGAAAAGTAAGAGGGTTTTACCTCTTGATTCCTTCTTCTGGAGAACCTCCTTAGGGGAGTGATTTTGGTATTTTATTAATACCAAAAGCAATGAGCGTGGGGTGGTGGTTTGTTATGAGTATTGGTAATCATTTGTAAAAGGCACAAGGCTTGAGAGGTGTGAGGGAAAGAGGTGGTGATTTGTGGTGTTTATAGTGGAGGATGGGGTGTTTTCACTTTATTTAATTCATTAGTTTATTATTTTGTCTCAATACTATGAATAGTTTTATAATTATCATAAAATATAATAACATCAAAATGGATGTTTCTAAATTTTGGGCTTACATCATCAATACATAATCTATGACTCTATAATTCATGTTTTTTGTATTTATCGTAAATTACCCTATATTACTATTCACAAAATTTTTCATAATTTTAAAATGCCCCAAAAAATACACTAACCATCTTTCAATATATAGAATTTAAAAATGAATTCAATTTTATGAAAATAATTTACTAAATATGAGAAATATTAATTTTAATTAAAATCATCATTTACTTTGAAAATATTGATTTTAAACTTATAAATCCTTTTATAACACTTTGAGAATTTAATTGAGGTCTCATAAAATTTTCTTAAAATCATAAGCAACAAAATATTAATTTATGTAATCATTTTATGAAAATAAATTTTATTTTAAATTATTAAATTAATCACAATGTTTTAATTATATTTTTATGACCTATAAAAATACCGACACTTAATAAATTATAAAACACTTATTTAATTATAATATGATATAATTAAATAATATTACCATTTATAATATGCTTAAATTTTATTTAAACTGTCATAAAAGAGTTAACTATTCCGTTTTCTAGATTACTATTTATAAGGGTCACATTACTTTTCCAAAGTTCATGTTACTATTTGATCGATATAGGTCCTATAACTTCTGTAAATACTTATTATTTCATTAATTAATCATTTATAAATTTTATATGGTATTTTGTATATGATTTAA
Organism: Viscum album; assembly: GCA_963277665.1. Taxonomy (NCBI): domain Eukaryota; kingdom Viridiplantae; phylum Streptophyta; class Magnoliopsida; order Santalales; family Viscaceae; genus Viscum; species Viscum album. The sequence goes on from OY728166.1 coordinate 310,800,554, forward strand.
TATGATTCATGAAATATGACATAATTATAACAACGGAATTTTTATTGATAGGATTTAGGTAAGTTACATTCATCCCCCCTAATGATTTTTTCCCCTTGAGATTTAATTTTACATTATATATAGAAAATAGGTGTGGGTACTTTTCCTTCATCACACACTCTAGTTCCCATGTTTTCTCTTCATACATGTGGTTTTTCCATAGTATATTGATTATGTGAGTAGTCATGTTGCGTAGAACTGTATCTCTACGATCCAAGATCTTCACTGGCTTCTCCTCATAAGAAAGATCATTCTAAAAATGTACCACCTCCAATGTCAGTACATGTGTAGGATCTTGTATGTACTATATTAATAGGTATACGTGGAAAACTTTGTGCACTAGAGACATGGTTGTGGAATTGATAGTCAATAGACCACAAATTTGACATGATCAAGGATTTTGAAGGTATCGATATACAAGGGTCTTATCTTTCCATTCTTCCCAAATAACATGATCATATTCAATAGAGATATTCATAGTAATACCTTTTCTGTGACCTTAAATGTAACACCTCAAGCTTCTACAGTACGTTTCTCTTTGAATAATGCGATAGCGTGTGTTGTATGCAACATCGAGTTCTAACACACACCACAACCGATCAAACTAGCCGTTATGAATAGTAATACCTACTTTTTGAAATTTTATAAATTTTATCTCTGAAAATGGACTTCATTTTTGGATTTGGAGTATCAAATTTAGCCTAAGGTGAAATTTTGGTAGTTTTCAGATAACTTTAATATTTTAATGAATAGTGAAAATTACTAAATTTTAATTTGAAACAATTTTTTTTAATCAAAATAATTAATAGTGATAAATTATGAATTTGAGTGGTTTTAAAGTATATTTAGAATATATTTTTACCATTTAATACAATGTTAGTCATTGGACATAATTTCACAATTAAACCGAACATAAACAAGTATCAATCTTTTGATAGTTATTATATCTTAAAAACACGTTTTTTGTTTTAACAACGGGAATTAATTTTAAATTAATTTCTGCCACTTCTGTGTTTTTAATTTGGAAAAATGGATTCCATATTTGGAATCAGGATGTTCAAATTGTGTAAATAGGTAACTTTTATTTTTAGACATTTTGAATAATTACTTCGGTAAATATTTTATTTACCATGGTTAAAGGGTAAATCCGGTAAATGAGGGTTAAAAAATAATATTATAATAATAAAAAATTACCCTAAAATGTGTCCTAACCTTATTGGGTGATAAATGTCCGACCATGGGAATCTTTGAGTCGATTTTGTGACCCCATGGTGCCACTTGTAAGTGATAGGGACACTTTATTTTAATTAAGTTAAAATGAATACAGAAATTACACAAGCATATATCTTTTAGAAAAACAAAATTTACATAGGGTTTTATATGTTGTAATTTATCCTATATATATTAATTATAAATATAAAAATATTTCCTACATAATGGTATTTTATTTATAATTTTTAGACATTATAAATTTTATTTATTTATGACACAATGGTGATGCAGTATTTACCATAATAGTGAAAAATTAAAATTATTGATATCGTAGATACCCAAATAAATATAATTTGAGACTTTCTATGAATTAAACTAATATTATAGGTTACTATAACATGTTAGGAATTATTTAATTAACTTTTTTTGAATTAATCATTCTTTTATGAGTTTTACAAAAATAAAGTATTGAATAGTGTCAAAATTGACATAAAAGAGTTTTTAAAACAAATATTATATTATTAATTGATATTAAATTCCTAAAAATCAAAGGTTCGTCCAAGATACTTATATCATGACAGGTGTATCATTAATATACCAATTGGGGGTCTCTTGGATGTATATAGTAAGTTTATTAACAATATAATATAAAAATACAAAGAGACATTGTAAAAGTGAAACTAATTAACTAAGAGTTATTACTTAATGATAAGGTTAATATAGTAACCCAAACCTGTCTAAATTCTATTGGTTGAGTTTTTTTCGACCCATAACCACCGTAACCTTTAAATAATCCACTTTAGAGCCATTATAAACCGAATATGAATTTATTATAAAATAATATTTCTAGCTTTTCCAAAGGTGCCCCTCACCCCTCTTATAAAAGGGCACTCCCCCTTCTCATTAACTCACACCTTCAAAGGCTTTTGGTTTGGCCAAAATCTTCCCAAATACTCTCCCAAATTCCCTTACTTCATCTTAGAGGCCTTACTTTAGTCATAAATCCAACCTAAGATCCCTTTTGATCAAATCAAAAGGAAGAACCCGAAAAAGAGGTAATGATTTCACCACCCTTTTCTAAGTTCCTTTCTTCTTCCACTTCTTCTTTCTTTGTTATTCCATTATAAAATAATAAATCCACTATCTTATATATATTGTGATGTTATTATAAATATGGTACAACCATATTCAGTATTATATCCATCGTTTGAATAACATGTCACCATATGTGTGTATGTACGACTTACCGTCTCCACGTCGTGGTGTAATTGTTATTCAATAAATTATTATTTGGATGGGTATAATAATGATTTGTAACTCATGTAAATAATAAATATATAATGATAATGATTTTTTATATATGATATACCATCCAATTATATATTATTTTAATATTAAAAGAATGATATTGTCGCTCGTGCGTACGTACGGACTACCGTCTCCACGAACGCGATGAGATTCATTCTCCATCGTACACATTCAAGTATAATTCTCAATTAATGATTAATAATAGTATCTAAGGAATTGATATCACTCTTGATATGATTAATATAAAACCTATCCATGACAAACATAGCTTACATAACAAAACATATAAAAGAAAATGAGTAAGTTAACACCACAAACAACGATAATACTAAGATATTATTAACAAATCAATGTTAAATGATCATATATGATATCATATTAATGTATATGATTCTTTTATAATTTAATAACAATTATTTCACCATTATACAAGAGTTTAACCTACCCCAACCAAGGAAAAGTACAAGATAAGGGTTTATTTCGCAATCTCTTCATTATCTGAGGTTGTTTATATGTAATAATCTACTGGGACTTCTTTATCATCCACATCCATGTTTATTAAAAATGTATTTCAAAACATTTTTACTATCTAGTATGATATGGATTAAAGTAATTTATACCCTTTTTTGACTTTTTATAAGAGGTTTATAAAAGAATCTTTCCGTCCTTTTCCAAACAGGGTGCTTTTTAACCTTTTCGACAGAATTATGGTAAGAATGTTTTTTTAACTTATACGGCGGGTGCAGATATTTTCTGCCATTATAAAATCATCGAAGCTTCCCTTACCAGATTATAATAATATTTTCAAAGAAAATGTTTTATTTTATAAATATATGACTCTTAAATGATTTCAAAATAGAATGAGATTTTTCTCTAAAAATAGTTTTGATTTCATCTATGTCAACATCCTTTGATGGATTTTACGCTTATTTGAAGTTGATTTATTATGATACAAAACTTCTATATTGTATTAAAGGTTTTGTGATATGTTTGACTGTGGATGTGCTATTTTTATACCATTCATTGTTTATGGTGAAAGTATTGACATTTTGTATGCTAGTTTTAATACGAATATTTATGTTATGTTTAAACCTTTTCATATGGGAATGCATTGGATTTAATATGTGATGGGTGGAGCCTGCTATATCTCCTCGATGCATCAGTAGGTCTCATGAGACAAACTAGTGTCTTGGAACGAGGCCTTGAAAAAATCTTATTTGTAGTCTTGGAATGAGGCCTTGGCTATGTGGTTATGATAGTCTGGCATTATGCATTCCATCATTATGAAAGTGGTTATTCATATTGCATGTGATTATTCGATTAGTAGAATATCCATGTGAATAATTAAATGGCATTATTTCATTTTATTTTTTCCATACTATGTTGAAGTTCAAGTTTAAAAGGCTTTTGTTTTAGTTATACACTTCCTTAAATGTTTATTCTTATTTATGAAAGTTTCCTCTATATTGTTATCCTTACTGGGCATTTGAGATCACCCCTTTTCTATGTTTTATTTTTCCCAGGATGTGAAGAATTAAATTATGAATGACCTGCAAGGATATTATGAGAGGATAATAGTGCGGACTATGGAGACAATATGTTGTTGTAGTAGTTTTTCACTTTATGATGTAATGTAAAACTTTATGAATATATCTAGTGTTTCCAAGGCTACTAAACCAATCGGTCTTTTGAGATTTGATCTTTCTTGTGATCATGCCAATGTGATGTAATAATGCACTGACTCTAGGTAACTGAGGTCGGGGCGTTATAGTTGGTATCAGAAGAAGTTTAGTACAAACCTTTGAAGCTAGATTTAGATAAACTCTGATTAGAGCACGTAGACCTAAGATGAACTTTGAGGATTAGTATAGAAGAACTTCCTAGAATTTTGGTATTATAGAGATTTTGTGAGTTTTTCGAGCAATACATCCCTGTCTGGATACAAGAAGGTAGAGGCGGCTCTGGCACAAATGTACCTATGGGTAAAACCCAAAAACACCGCTTTGATCTAGACTTGAACGGGAACTGGTGAACGAAAACGAGCCTTGCTGCACTCTTGGTTACGACACTCCCTGGGGATATGCTTAGGATAACTCTCATTTTCTTTAAAAATCATTATGAAGGGTTTATGAGTATATATATCCTCAAAGAAAACATTTTTATGATTATGGATTATATCCATAAATAGTTCAATTTATGTTAAGTGTTTTATAAGTATGGAATTATGTATTTTGATTCACAAACTGATCTAGTTTATGCTATTATTTAGAAATAGAGCCTAGTGGAAGAAATGGAAACCTTATCAATGAATGCACTCCATGTAGGGATTTCCCTCCTTCTCAAGATAATTATAGTGGAGCTGGTGATGCAACTGGTGCCGATCAGCTAATCACCATAATGGGACAACTCACTCAGGTTATGAATAATAACCTTACCTGTGTGGAGCACCCTGATCCGCAGTGTGGAGGATCAATGTTAAATCAATTCATGAGGCAAAAACCACCAACGTTCAATGGGAGTACAAATCCCTTAGTATTCGAGCAATGGATAAATTCCCTAGGGAAAATATTTCAGGCTTTGGGGAGTAGTGAAAGGGAAAAAGTTATCATGGCAGTTTATCACCTCACTGGAGATGTTGATCAATGGTGTTCATTGATTCAAAACACAAAGGAAGATGATGAAGTATCAAATATGGAATGAAGGGAGTTCAAAGATCTGTTTTTAAAATACTTTCCTTGTGACCATCGAGCAGATATGGAAAGGCAATTTCTGAGTCTAAGACAAAAGGAGGATGATAATGTCACAAAGTATGAGGCTAAATTTACAAGGTTAGCAAGGAATGATAGAGATTATATATGTAACCTAAGAAATAATATTGATCGTTTCTTTTATGGGTTAAAACCATTTCTCTGTCGAGCATTAGTCTCACAGTCCTTCTCGTCATACGAAGACATTGTCTCATGTGCTATCAAGACAGAAAAGGAATTCTCTAAGTCTTATTACTTTAAAGCAAAGCAAGAGAAGAAGAGATCTGCTGATTAATCTGGGAATGAAATTAAGGAGAAGAAGGGAATGTTTGAATATACATCATGTGGTAAATGTGGGAAGAAACACCCCGGTACTTGCTTGAATGGAATGGGCGTCAGTTACAAATGTGGTGAAAAAGGCCACCAAGATCGTGATTGCAAAGGGAAGAAGGAAGCTACCAATGTTCAATGCTACAATTGTAGGGATATGGGACATTATGAAAACGAATGTAATAATTATCAGGGGAACATACATCATAAAGGGCCAAGGGATCAAGGCTAATCTTTTTTTATCACTACTGCTGAGGTAGAAGCTCAAAAAGACGTGGTGGCAGGTAATTTAATGGTTTCCTCAAGTTTAGCAAATGAATTATTTGATTCTGGATCATCACATTGTTTCATATCTTCCCAATTTTATAAGAAAATTAGATATTTCCAATTTGATTTAACATGGGAGTTGTCAGTTAAAACTCATAAGGGAAGTATCATTGCAACAATGTTTTGTGAATCAGTCCCCATTAGAGCACATAAATGTTCTTTATCTGTTGGTCTCATCGTCATACCTATGACTGAGTTTGATATAATCCTCGGTATGGATTGGCTTTTGGACTATGATGTGAATATTTATTGTAAGAAGAAGGAGGTTACGAGTTTTGATGATGATGATAAGGAACACCTTATCTTTAGAGCAGAATTGTCACCACCTAATTCTTATCTAGATCCACCCCTAGTAGCTTAACTAAATTCAATTATTGGGGAGGAAGAGAATGAAATGACTGTGGGTGAGGAAAGGAATGTTCAAATAGAGTATGTACCTGTTGTGAAAGAATATGTAGATGTATTTCTAGAAGATTTACTTAGACATCCTCCAGAACGAGAAGTTGAGTTTTCCATTGATTTAATTCCTGGATCATGGCCTATATCGAAGACCCCTTATAGAATGGACACTGTAGAATTAGTTGAACTAAAGAAACAACTAGAGGAATTGAGTAATAAGGTATTTATTCACCCTAGTGTTTCTCCATGGGGATCCCCTGTTCTTTTTGTTAAAAAGAAAGATGGATCCATGAGGTTATGTATCGACTATAGGGATAGCAATGCTATAACAATAAAGAATAAGTATCCCCTACCTCGCATTGATGATTTATTTTACCAACTGCATGGAGCTCAATACTTTTCAAAGATTGACCTTCGATATGGATACCATCAGTTGTGTGTAAAGAAGGAAGACATTCTGAAGACAACATTTCTAACCAGGTATGGGCATTACGAGTTTACTATAATGCCTTTTGGATTGACTAATGCACCCTCTGTATTCATGGATCTGATTAATAGAGTTTTCAAGGAAAATCTTGATGAATTTGTGGTGGTATTTATTGATGATATCTTGGTGTACTCTAAAAGCTCTGAAGATCATGAAATTCACTTGCGTATTATCCTGAAGACTCTGAGAAGACATGAATTATATGGGAAGTTCAGCAAGTGTGAATTATGGATTCTTGAGATTTCTTTTCTTGGCCATATTTTCACTAAAGATGGAATCTCAATTGATCCTTCTAAGACCAAGGCAATCCAAGAATGGCTAGCACATACGAGTATAATTGAGGTATGCAGTTTTATTGGTTTGGCAGGTTATTATCGACGTTTCGTCCGGAATTTTTCCTGATTGGCTAACCCATTAACGAAGATCACACGTAAAGGGGTTAAATTTGTTTGGACAAAATAATGTGAAGAATGTTTCGAAGAACTGAAGAGAAGATTAGTCAATGATTATATATTGAATCTTCCATTGGGGAATGATGGGTTTGTTATTTATAGTGATGCATCAAAGAAAGGACTTGATTGTGTCCTTATGCAGAATGATAGGGTTATTACCTATGCATCATGACAATTGAAAATTCATGAGAAAAACTATCCTACTCATGATCTCGAGTTAACAGCTATGATCATTGCTTTGAAGATATGGAGGCACTACCTCTATGGTGAAAAATGTGAGATTTATACTGATCAAAAGAGTTTGAAGTATATTTTTTCACAAAAAGAACTCAACATAAGGCAAATGAGATGGCTTCAATTACACAAGGATTATGATTGCATGATACACTACCACCCGGGGAAGGAAAACAAGGTGGAAGATGCTTTTAGTAGAAAAGAACATGGAGTTTTGAACAATATGATAATTGAATGGGATCCAATTTTCATGGATATAGTGAAGATTGACAAGCGAATAACCAGGGAAGGTGAAACATCAATGCTTTTTCAATTGGTTTCCAAACCATATTTACTATAAAGGATTAAGATTTCTCAGACTGATGATGAAGAATTTCAAAACAAGATTAAAGCTATGAATGATGGGAGATTGAGAGACTTTATGTATGAAGATGCAATTTTGAAATTCAGGAAGAGACTTTGTGTTCCCGATATACCTAATCTAAAAAGGGAATTTCTGGATGATTCTCATAGTTCCAATTTCTCTATACACCCTGGGATCACCAAAATTTATAGAAATTTCAAGGAACATTTTTGGTGGGAAAACATGGAGAGGGAGATTGCTGATTTTGTGTCAAGATGTATGGTTTGTCAATAAGTGAAAGCTGGAAGGCAACAGCCTGGAGGAGTCATGAAACCTCTTCCCATACCGGAGTGGAAATGGGACAATATTATGATGGACGTTGTCATGGGGCTACCAAATACTCCTAGAAGGAACGATGCAATATGGGTCATTGTTGATAGTCTTACCAAGTCAACACATTTTCTTGCTATAAGAGAAGATCTACCACTAGAACATCTAGCAAGACTATATATTTATGATGTTGTGAGACTTCATGGAGTACCCCTATCGATTGTTTCTGATCATGATCTCCGTTTTACTTCAAGATTCTAGAAAAGTCTTCAGAAATCCTTGGATACTAAACTTCATTTGAGCACTGCCTACCACCCTCAAACAGATTGACAATCAGAATGAACTATTCAAACCTTAGAAGACATGTTGAGATCCTGCTCACTTGACTTTCAGGGTATGTGGGATCAATATTTACCTTTGGTATAATTTTCTTATAACAATAGCTTCCATTCAAGTATTCATATGGAACCATATGAAGCGTTATACATAAAGAGATGTCCCACACCAACCTGTTGGGATGACGTTGGTGAAAGAAAACTTTTAGGCCCAGAACTGGTGGAGGAAACGGTGTAAAATGTGAAGGTAATCCAAAATCACATCAAAGAAGCTCAAAGTAGGTAGAAGAGCTATGCAGATAATCGAAGGAAAGATTTGGAATTTCAAGTCGGTGATCATGTTTTCTTGAAGGTATCTCCATGGAAGGGAGTCATACATTTTGGTAAGAAAGGTAAATTGAGTTCCAGGTACATCGGACCTTTCAATATTCTAGAACGAATTGGGGCTATAGCTTACCGATTGGCAATGCCGTCAAGTCTCTCCAAAGTTCACGATATGTTCCACGTATCTCTATTAAGAAAATACATGCCTGACCCAACGCATTTACTCACTTATGAGGAATTAGAACTGGAACCCGATCTGTCTTATTTTGAAGAGCCCGTAATGATTCTTGATACGAGAGAACAAGTACTGAGAAACTGGACGACGTGTCTGGTAAAAGTTTTGTGGAGAAACCATAAGATGAAGGAGGCAACGTGGGAACCCGAGGAACTTATGATGAAGAACCACCTGAGTCTTTTCATGTGGTAGTGTTATAGAAATTTCTAGGATGAAATTATTTTAATGAGGGGAGAATGTAACACCCCAAGCTTCTACGGTACATTTCTCTTTGAATAATGCAATAGCGTGTGTTTTACGCAACATCTAGTTCTAACACACACCACAACCGATCAAACTAACCGTTATGAATAGTAATACCTATTTTTGAAATTTTATAAATTTTATATCCCAATATGGACTTCATTTTTGGATTCGGAGTATCAAATTTATCCTAATGTGAAATTCTCGTACATTTTGGATAACTTTAAAATTTTGGTGAATAGTGAAAATTACTAAATTTTAATTCAAAAATTTTTTTTTTAATCAAAATAATTAATAGTTATAAATAATTAATTTGAGTGGTTTTAAAGTACATTTAGAATATATTTTTACCATTTAATACAATGTTGGTCATTGGACATAATTTTACAATTAAACCGAACATAAACAAGTATCAATCTTTTGATTGTTATTATATCTTAAAAACACGCTTTTTGTTTTGACAGCGGGAATTAATTTTAAATTAATTTCTGCCACTTCTGTGTTTTGAATTTGGAAAAATAGATTCCATATTTTGAATCAGGATGTTCAAATTTTGTAAATAGTTAACTTTTATATTTAGACATTTTGAATAATTACTTCTGTAAATATTTTATTTACCATGATTAAAGGGTAAATCCTGTAAATGAGGGTTAAAACGTAATATTATAATAATAAAAAATTACCCTAAAACATTTCCTAACCTTATTGGTTGATACATGTCCGACCATGGGAATCTTTGGGTCGATTTTGGGACCCCATGGTGCCACTTGTAAGTGATAGGGACACTTTATTATAATTAAGTTAAAATGAATACAAAAATGAAACAAGAATATATCTTTTAAAAAAACAATTTTTACATAGGGTTATATATGTTGGAATTTATACTATAAAAATTAATTAGCAATCTAAATATATTTCCTAAATAATGGTTTTTTATTTATAATTTTTAGAAATTAAATAATTTAATTTATTTATGACACAATGGTGATGCAGTAATTACCATAATAGTGAAAAATAAAGATTATTGATATTGTAGATACCCAAATAAATATAATTTGCGACTTTTTATGAATTAAACTAATTTTATAGATTAATATGGCATGTTAAGAATTATTTAATTAACTTTGTTGGAAGTAATCATTCTGTTATGAGTTTTACAAAAATCAATTATTGAATAGTGTCAAAATTGACATAAAAGAGTTTTTAAAAAAATATTATATTATTAATTGATATTAAATTCCTAAAAATCTAAGGTTCAGCCAAGAGACTTATATCATGATAGGTGTATCATTAATGGACCACTTGGGTGTCGCATGGATATATATATAGTAATTTTATTAACCATATATTATAAAAATACAAAGAGACATTGTAAAAGTGAAACTAATTAACTAAGAGTTAATACTTAATGATAAGGTTAATATAGTAACCCAAACCTGTATAAATTCTATTGGTTGAGTGGTTTTAGACCCATCCCCACATTAGACTTTAAATAATCCACTTTAGAGCCATTAGAAACTGAATATTAATTTATTATAAAATAATATTTCTAGATTTTCCAAAGGTACCCCTCACCCCTCTTATAAAAGGGAACTCCACCTTCTCATTAACTCACACCTTAAAAGCCTTTTGGTTCGAAAAAACTCTGTCCAAATACTCTCTCAACTTCCCCCACTTCATCCTAGAGGCATTACTTTAGTCATAAAGCCAACCTAAGATCCCTTTTGATAAAATCAAAATGAAGAACCCGAAGAAGAGGTAATGATTTCACCACCCTTTTCCAAGTTCTTTTCTTCTTCCACTTCTTCTTTCTTTATTATTACCATTCTAAAATAATAACTCCAGTATCTAATATATACTGTGATGTTATTATAAATATGTTACAACCATATTCAGTATTATATCCATCCTTTGAATAACATGTCACCATACGTGCGTACGTACGGCTTACCGTCTCCACGTCGTGGTGTAATTGTTATTCAATAAATTATTATTTGGATGGGTATAATAATGATGTTTAACTCATGTAAATAATAAATATAACATGATAATGATTTTTTATATTTGATATACCATCCAATTATATATTATTCTAATATTAAAAGAATGATATTGTCGCTCGTGCGTACGTACGGACTACTGTCTCCACGAACGCGATGAGATTCATTCTCCATCGTATCCATTCAAGTATAATTATCATTTGATGATTAATAATAGTATATAAGGACTTGATATCACTCTGGATGTGATTAAGATAAAACCTATCCATGACAAACATAGCTTACATAACAAAACATATAAAAGAAAATGAGTAAGTTAACACCTGAAACAACGATAATACTAAGATATTATTAACAAATCAATGTTAAAAGATCATATATGATATCATATTAATGTATATGATTCTTTTATAATTTAATAACAATTATTTCACCATTATACATGAGTTTAACCAACCCCATCCAAGGAAAAGTACAAGGTAAGGGTTTATTTCTCAATCTCTTCATTATCTGAGGTTGTTTATACGTAATAATCTATTAGGACTTCTTTATCATCCACATACATGTTTCTTAAAAATGTATTTCAAAACATTTTTACTATCTAATATGATATAGGTTAAAGTCATTTATACCCTTGTTTTACTTTTTATAAGATTTTTATAAAAGAATCTTTCCATCGTTTTCCAAACAAGGTGCTTTTTAACCTTTTTGACGGAATTAAGGTAAGAATGTTTTTTTAACTTATACGGTGGGTGCGGATATTTTCCACCATTATAAAATCGTTGAAGCTTCCCTTACAAGATTATAAGAATATTTTCAAAGAAAATGTTTTATTTGATAAATATACGACTCTTTAATGATTTCAAAATATAAAGAGATATTTCTCTAAAAAGAGTTTTGATTTCATCTATATCAACATCCATTGATGGATTTTACACTTATTTGAAGTTGATTTATTATGATACAAAACTTCTATATTGTATTGAAGTTTTTGTGATATTTTTGACTGTGGATGTTCTATTTTTATACCATTCATGGTTTATGGTGAAAGTATTGATATTTCATATGCTAGTTTTAATACGAAGGTTTACGTTATGTTTAAACCTTTTCATATGGGAATGCATTGGACTTAATATGTGACGGGTGGAGCCCGCTATAGCTCCTCGATGCATCGGTAGGTCTCATGAGACAAACTAGAGTCTTGGAATGAGGCCTTGACAAAATCTTATTTGTAGTCTTGGCACAAGGCCTTGGCTATGTGGTTATGATAGTCTGGAATTATGCATTCCATCATTATGAAAGTGGTTTTTGATATTTCATGTGATTATTCGATTAGTAGAATATCCATGTGAATAAGTAAATGGAATTATTTCATTTTATTTTTTCCATGCTATGTTGAAGTTCAAGTTTAAAAGGCTTTTGTTTTACTTATACACTACCTTAAATGTTTATTCTTATTTATGAAAATTTCCACTATATTGTTATCCTTACTGGGCATTTGAGCTCACCCCTTTTCTATGTTTTATTTTTTCCAGGATGTGAGGAAGTAAATTATGAATGACCTGCAGGGATATTATGAGAGGATAATAGTGTGGACTATGGAGACAATATGTTGTTGTAGTAGTTTTTCACTTTATGATGTAATGTAAAACTTTATGAATATATCTAGTGTTTCCAAGGCTACTAAACCAATCGGTCTTTCGAGATTTGATCTTTCTTGTGATCATTCCAATGTTATGTAATAATGCACCGACTCTAGGTAACTGGGGTAGGGGCGTTACATTAAACTCAACGTATCATCTTTGATTGTCTGCATAGATCTTTTTTTCGAAATTCTCCTACATCGATATCTTGCTAAATTGTTTTCACCTTCTCCACAATTTATTCAACCATTTCAGGTCATAGCATCATATTTTCATAGACTTCATCCTAGAAAGCTAGTTTTCTATACATTTCTCCATAAAGGGATTCATAAGGATCCATTTCGATGCTGGAGTAGAAACTATTGTTGTAAGAGAACTTGACCAGAGGAAGATGTTGGTATTATGTTTTATTTATGCTAATATAACATGATTTTAACATGTTTTCAATTTTCTAAATAGTCAAATCATATTTTCAATCAGTTTAATTATAATAGGCTATACTGAAGTTTGGCTTAGTTCTTAGAGTGTGTTGGAGACTATTCTAGAACTTGGAGGTGAATCTCAGATATTAATCAGATACAATAGATAATGGTACTCCATGAATACTTAACACTTCATGTCTATATAACTATTCAAGTTTATCCATTGTTAATTCCTCTCAAATTGCGTTAAAGTGAGATATCTTTATAAGGTGATCCACAATAACCCATATAGCATTATTTCTTATACATGTCTTTGGAAGTCCATTAAAAGATTCGAAGATGATGTTTTCCTATTTCCACATTGGTATAGGTAATGGTTGAATCATCCATTTATACGTTTTCCTTTTATCCTTCACTTGATGACATAATAGGAACTTTGATGTATATTCAATGATCTCCTTCTTCATATCATCCCAATAGATGTTCTCCCGGAGATATTGATACATCATTCTACTCCCTAAGTGAATTGGGATGGTTGATCTGTGTTCATCATTCAAAAGATACTTCTTTATATCAAGATTTTATGGTATATATAGTCGTGACCTAAATTATATGACACCTTCCCCATCGATCTTGAACATAGAGAATTTACCATTTGGGATAGATTCTACCCTTTTCTAAATTTCACATTAGTTTTTTTGAGAATCCTTTATTTTTCTCCATATGGGATAGTTGATCAATCATTTAAGAAAGCATTGATGATGTTACTCACATAATGTTTCCCATTTCTATCCTTTGTAAGTGTAATTATATTATATCCATCGTAATTTGCACCATTTATAAAGATGGAAGATTCTTTCTACATAGAGCATCTTCCACCTTATTTCCCTTACCTGAATAGTATAAGATTGAGTATTTGTAGTAATTGATGATCTATAACCATATTTTCTAGAAAATATTAAAAAATTTATCTGTGAATATATATTTGAGACTCTTTTTATCAATATATATCTTACACTTCTCACCATATATATAATAAAACCAGTTCTTCAATGCGAAGATCATAACCGCCAACTCTAGACCACGAGTAGGATAGTTTCAATTAAGAATTTTGAACATACTTGAGGTATTTAAAATCACATTATCATTTTTTATAAGTACACACATTTATCCTTTCTTTGAAGAATCTTTGTAATCCACAAATATTTCTACACTCTTTGGGATTTTGATCACTGCAGTAGTGATAAGCCTCTTTTTGAGATACTTAAAGATTTCATCACATTATTGAGTCCAAAAAAACTTCACTACCTTCCATATCAGTTTTTATTGGGTTTGAAAATCATGATAAACTCTTCAAAAATCATCTTTAATACACATCTAGTCTAAGGAAACTACAGATCTCCATTACATATGTTGGTATAGGCTACACTTTGATTGCCTTTGTCTTGGAAGGGTCTATAGATATTCCTTTGCTGGTGATAACATACCCCAAGAATGATACTTCCTCCATACAGAACTCACATTTACTATAATTTTATTATATTTTATCCCTTCTTAAAGTCTTCAACATAGTATTCAAAATAACCCTTTTTCCTCCTTGTACTTGGAGTATATGAAAATTTCATCTATAAAGACTACAAATAATTTCCATAGGTAATCTCTATAGACTCTATTCATTAAATCCATGATAATTTCTAGAGTAGTAGTGAGTCAAAATGGAAATACTATGAACTAATAGTGTACATACCTCATTTTAAAAGTATTTGTGGGAGTATATTCCTTCCTCTCCTTTAATTGGTGATATCCTGACCAATGGTTTGTATTAGAGAAATAACTTTCCCCAAATAGCTGATAGAAAAATCCATCTATATGTGGTAGGGGATACTTTTTTTTATCATTATTTTATTGGGATCACTATAATGGATGTTAGGGAACATTTATTTATCCTTCTTCTTGATGATGAGGACTGGAGTTCCCCATGGTGAAGCACTCAGACATATGAATTTCTTATCCAGATTCTCCAATGATTGATTTTTTAGTTATTCCTTCTCAATGGTGGATATACTATAAGGTGTCTTGGATATAAGAAGAGGTCTAGGAATAATATCAATTGAGAACTCAACTCCCTATCAGAAGAAATATTAGGCAACTCTTCAAAGAACATATTATTGTATTACTTCACAAAAGGCACGTATTTGAGGATGATCATCTCCTTTTTGTCAATAATTTGAGAGAGATATACTAGCTCATAAGGCATAAATAATCACAATTGAGATGATGATTATTAAGGAGACTCATCTTAATCCTAACACCTATAATGAATTTTAGGATGCTTTTGTAAGTGAAGAGTGATCTCCATTTCCCTAGAGTTGATGTTGGATTTGTGTAATGATAGACAATCTATGCCTTAAATTGTATCAAACTATACCAAAGGGAGTATGAGAATATTTTATTAGAGGTTAAGTTCACATAAATTAACCGGGGAGGGGTTTTGTGCATTTTATGCAATTATTTCCCTATTATCTATTCTCACAGATAACTCAACCTCCAAATTTTGAGGTTGTGTTTGAATATATACACTAAACATGAAAGATTTAAAAGAATTAATTGAACCAGAATCAATTTGTATGTTCACTATTATTGAATGAATAACCATTATACCTCCCAACACATTGTTGTTGGGATCCATATCCACAATAGTGATATAATAACCCCTTTCTTATTTCTTTAGAGGTTGTTTTTGTTTTACTTCAAAAACAATAAACTTATCCAATTGGTTTTTAGAATTCCCATATTACTTATAGTTGAAACAATACACTTTAGGATGAGTTTTGATCTAAACCTTCCTATATTCTTCCACATTATTGAAATTTTCATATCCTTTCAACAGTTATTATCTATAAGCCTCATTCTTCCAAATTTGAAGCATTTCATGTTTCCATTTAGATAGTTCATATGATTCTTCTTCCCAAAATTATGTCAAGTGGGATATTCAGTCATCTTTCCATCTTGGGAATTATTTTTTGAACCACCCTTATTATACTCCATTTTCCACTTTTTGTCACTAGGCCCAAGAGACCATTAAGATTCTTCGATATCCATTTCAACCTTTAAGGAACAATGAACAATATCATCATAACACTTGAATTCTAGAATTTTTAGTGCTTTTCATAGTCTTGTCTTTAGTCTAATAAAAAAGTGATCTACTTTTCTTTTGGTGTTCACGATAATTCTTAAGGCGTATCTTGGAGGCCTTATAAATTTTGCTTCATTTTCACATATAGAATCATCTTTCTTCGGATTAAGCATGAGGAACTCTCTTTCCATCTTGAGATGGAGGGTTTAGGGAAAATATTTTTGAAAAAACATTTTCAAGAGTTAATCTCAATCCATGGAATCAATTTCCTCATTTGAATTTTTATTTTTGATTATTTTCCACCACTTATCATCTTCATTATCAAAATGATAGACCATAAACACAACATTCTATTCTTCTAAGCACTAGAGGAAAAATAATATATTATCAATGGAGTTATTAAACAATTACATGAGGATGGGATCAA
The DNA here is from genome assembly GCA_963277665.1 of Viscum album. NCBI lineage: Eukaryota > Viridiplantae > Streptophyta > Magnoliopsida > Santalales > Viscaceae > Viscum > Viscum album. Next base: position 310,817,527 of record OY728166.1, read on the forward strand.
AATATTCTCTAAACATGGGAGTCCTTTTCCATATGAATTATTCGATGGAATCTTTCTCAATTTTAGGAGAAGGTAGGTGTTTCCTATGATTCATGTTATTATTAATAACTTGATCTAGTTGTGAAATCACTGTCATGAAGTTTTGAGCTCCTATTTCAATCATATTTGACATATCATTAAGGAAATCATCACATTTACAATCAAATCGATTGTTGGAACATGTTATTATATTTCGAGTGATTAGTTATGAAAAATAATGTGCAATTTGGTGTCTTTAAAACTTAGCATCAAATAAACATTAAACATAAAAGAATAAACATGTAAAAGAAAATGATATCCTAACTTTTGATACCTTATATTTCAATCAAGTTTATCCCTGATCAGATTCCTAAAATATATTATTATGGTATTTTTTCTCCATTAATATTGGTTAATAATGAACTTATGAATTTATCAAAGGATATCCCCTAGGAGTGAAAAAACAGGTTTATAACAAGGCCTATTGTCATATACAATGTTACCCCAAGTCAAGCCCAGAACACCATGTCGGAATTTTCAATCCTAGGTACATATATTCTAGAACCACGTCCACTTATAGTATCGAGACAGTGATATATTTTCTTGATTAATCACTTAATCTATACTTATATAAATTTATGGATGTTTTCTCATACCTAGTCTTATACAAAAGGTTCTTAGAAAAGTTATCGATTCTAAGTCTCCGAAATAACTAAAATTTTCCTCTAAAACCTACTATATATACCCTAGAATTTTATACATATCATTACATGATTTTAAGCGTAATTAAGAATCAAATTACAAGCCAAGGATAATAATTTCTAATGTCTTGGATGACAAGGTACATAAAACTAAAAACATCAGACTTAATAATACATTTCTTTATTTATCATCCATTATGAGATCCTAACATCATTTTAGAATATAAATCTACATAGAATAACCTATGGATAACATGAACAATGGGATGAGCTAAAAATACCAATAAGGAAATAAACATTAAAATAAATCTTAACACAAGGGTTATAATGCATAACATAATGATATAAAAAGGAATTGAACATATTTAAAAATATGGAATCATAACATATAGAACATGGGATCATATAATCATGGAATCATAGTAACGTAGAGGCAACATAAAACATGAAATTAGCATGAGTTAAGGATCACTTCCCCTATAGGATCGTGATTCAAGGTTCTTTGCACATAGACGAGCATGAGTAAAGCCTAACCACCAAGACCATTTCACATGGAGCACGAGTCAAGGATAACCAACAAGACCATCACACATAACATCGCACGAGAATATATATTTTCAAATTAATTTGAGGCCTATATGGTAACATACATAATAACATGTTCATGAATATGTTTTCCACATAAAGAACCATAAATAAGTAATAAAACAAAAACATAAGGGTTACCCATGGAAAAAATTGGGAATCATAATTATGTCAAGAGTCATATAAAAAAGAAATATCATAGTTTTTTCTGTTAAATGATGGATTTAAATCATACATGGTCATTAATAAGAAAATATAGGAATATACCATGATAATTGGTGTGAAACTTAAGTGAAAAGAGTGTATAAGAAACCTTTAAAATAAAAAATTTTAGTATGGTTTAACGGGGAATAGTTCAAGATTATTTAAAAAGGAAAATGCATAATTGTTTGTATAAAATAATAATTGAACCAAGGTGGATTTCCATGATAAAATATGTGATTTTAGAAAATTAATAGTGGCTTAAAGTAGATTATGGACAACACATGAAATTGGGTATGAATTGAGGATGATCCATTAAACTATGTTTTCTTATTATGAATAATTGAGTAGGGAAACTTTTAAAAACATGTATATCCCCATAAAATAAGGCTGATTGAATATTGATACCTGAGTTTGGAATATATAAACAAAATTTATAAGATGTAAATAATAATAAAATATAATTTGTTTTTGGTAAAAAGTGAGAAAGAGTAACTAGAAAGAATAATTGTGGTTTGGGTAGAATCTCTTAACATATGTGTGAAACGATTATTCACATGATCTTAATATCCTAAATAATAAATTTAAACACATTAATTAATTAATTCAGAACATTTATATATGTATTTGTTTATTAAAAATTGTATATATCTTTTAATCTATTTTTAATTTTATAGATAGTCTAATGTAAAAATAGGTCATGAAAAAATTTATAGAATCATAAATTTTTTATATATTTAATTATTCTATATAACCCCCTATTACTTATAAAATCTAATAGATATTAATAATTATAATAAAATTCATGGAATACGTATGATTTAAGAAATTTAATGACTTAGGGATTAGTATAGTACCGCATTCCGTTTATCATATATGTCTTGTGGGAGTAATATATGCTACATCTAGAGTTCCCATAAAATATAAATTGTATTTTATTAATATTAATATATTAATAAGAGGTTTTACACGGGTTTCTATGTTTTTCTATATAATATATTTCTTTTATAATGTTATTCATTCTATCATTATATTGAAATATAGAGTATAACCAATAGTATTCATGTGTTTTGAGAAAGAATATTGATGAAATAAAATCAAAAGATATCATATGGTGATAGTAGTAATAATTATTTCGAGTTTGAGCTTGGGGATAATGTGTTTCTAAAGGTTTCCTCAGGGGGTATAAATTTTAGTTTTGGTAGAGGGATTATGTTATCCCATTGGTATATTGGACCCTTAGTGGTTTTGGTAAACAATTAAGCCATAACATATCGACTAGAACTTCCTCCTATATTAGATAATGCACATGATCTATTCCACATATCAAATAATGGAATTCATATACATGTTTCATCTCTAATGTTATTGTTGTGTGAAAATGTTTTATTGAAATTTGTAAAATTAGTTTTTCATTTAATCAATATTCGTTTCTATGAGGAGATGATTCAATGTGGGAATTGCAATCCATTATGGTGAGTGTTTTGGAAGAAAGGTATTCTTAGTGAAAATAACAATAAGTTGTAATACCATATGAGATTTTAGTATTCACATAGATTTTATGATTATTTTATTATATTTTATATTATTACTAGTTGATTTATAGATTTTCATGATTTTACTTTTACTAAAACATTTTTAATCATTTATTGAAATATTATTTATCATATTTAATTTTAAAAGTATTAATTTATAAAATATACATTTTCAAAAGGGAATCTTAATTTAGACATGAAACATGTTTTTGAATATTTCTTTGGGTTCTCAAGAAATAAAAATAAACATTTCAGTTTATAAAAAACATGATTTGTGATAACATTAATATTAGTAATTTGGAAAAAAATGTTATATTATTAATAAAAATATGTATATTATGCAGTTAACTAGAAATCCTCGGTAGTGTATGTCATATATTTTGTGAAAATTAAAATACACATTATTATACAGAATATTATAAAACTTTTTATAGCTATTAAATATTAATAATGTTGGATATTACAGAAAATATAATATTATAAAATATATGAGATTATGAATATTATGAATATTTTATTAAAAAATTATCTTTTATATTTATTTTATTAATAAATTATTATTTTTATTATTTTTATTATTTTATTTATTTTATCATTTTTTAAATTACAAATTTTCAAAAAAATATTTATTTTGAAAAAATATTTTTTATATATTTGGATGATGTTAAAAAAACATAAATAGAACATAAAATTATACATATTTAATATACAAAATTATCATAAAATCTTAGGAGATAGACATATCCAATCCAAAAGGAATATATATATATATACATATATATATATATATACATACATATACTGGAACAACTAAGTCATGGATTTCATGTATGAAATTGATGTACCTATTAAATCAGGACTATATTTATATAAATTAATAATAATTGTAACAAATCTAAAAAAATGAATTATACTTAACAGATAATTGATGTATATTAAATGCTATATATATTTTATTTTGATCATATATATAGGATAAATATTGATAAAATAGTTTTTAGGTTATGATAATATTTTTATATAAATATATATATATATATATGCAATAAAATAATAATTAAGTACGATAATAATAATACTAATAATGTAATATGAAAAAAGATGAAATTTGGGGGAATCATGTTATAATCAAGCTGATTTCCACCCCCAATAATCTTTTTCTTCAATGTTGGGCATCGATCATTGAATCTTGCATCTCTCGATGTCATTGCATCAGGCCAAGGATTAGTAGACATCATTTGTGTAGAAAAATCTCCTTGTGAATCCCATGATGTGAGGATGATGGGTATCACACAAATATGGATTGTCCCAGATATATTTCAATGTATATAAAATGAGATACCCATATCTATGTCTCACATTGGTCTCATGAGTTTTCTAACAAAAGTGTTAGATTAGGTCGGATTTGAGTGGTATAAACTAATATTATAGAGAAAGTCAGAAGATATTTTAAGTGGATATTGCATGTTCACAAAGTATATATATATAGATATCATCGATACATCATATTATGTGTATATTTATACACCATCCGCATTGAACAATATAGGTTGGACATGGGGTTTTTATGTGAAGGTTTAAACCTTTTTCTGCTCCACTTTGGGTTGTTCTAGTTTTCCATCTTCCAAGGTGTAGGTTATGTTTTTGTGTATTTTTTCTATGTTTTTAGATAGTGATATTAGGACCTGTTATTATGGTGAATCGGTGTAAAAACATCATTTTATGATAAGGGAGTTATTTATTATTTTTAAAACTCAGTGTCATTGATTTAAAGTGGTATATTGAAAATTGTAGATAAAAAATTGATTTTTCTTATAGTTTTTTTTATAAAATTACTTTTAGCATCTAAATTTTTTTAATCTAGCCACTATGAATATAAGGTAGTGTTTTAATTTTTGTTATATAATGAAGAAAAAATAAGTTATAATATTATTAGTTTTCTGAAAATTCAACAATATATTTATTTTCAACAGAATACCTATTTAAAAATACTATTTTTAATAATGAATTGTTTATACCAATGCCTAGGGGATTTATGTTAAGACCAACATTAATGTTTTTAAGGTTTCTACTTTTATATACAAAAAAAATATGGGCCATGAAATTTATAATCCTTTAAAATAAATTTCAATTTTTCCTTTTTGAATGGTGGGAATTTATTAAATTTAGAAAATTATTGTTTAAGATATAAATGTGTAATATTTTCAAAAAATAATGCATGTATATATGTGTGTCTAAACACACAAACACAGATATATATATATATATATTATCTCATGTGAAAATGTTTTTATTCTAGTGTATGTATATATATATACCTATCATATCATAAAAAACTATTTTATTTTGAAATGTATATATATAAGTATATATATATATTCATGTGAAACCACTGTCATTTAGACCTAAAAACAATTATGTAAATTGATATATATATATATATATATATGTCATTTCATGCAAAAGAAATTGTTATGACATGAAAACTAACTCTACCCATGAAATTTCTTTTCAAAAAATATATTTTGATTATTTAAGGATTCATAACTTCCCTATATGAATGTAAGGTAAGCAATGAAATATTCAAAATTGTTTTTTAGGAAAAAAGTGTTTTATTTAAGAATAATTATATATGTGTTTATATATATATATATATCATTTCCTTGAAAACATTTTTTATTATGATATATAAACGTATACATATAACACTTCATACAGAAATTTTATAATTATTATATATACACATATATAAAGATAAGTTTATATATATCATTTCATGTGAAACAATTTCTACTCTATTATATATATATATATCATGATAATTTTTTTTATTCCAACATATTTCATTTTTGAATTTATGACTGTGTATATGGGTATTTCAATGAACGATTCCTTACTTTGAAAACAACTTTATTTGTTATAAATTATAAAATGTTTAAATTCCATTCTCAAAGTATCATTATATTGTTATGAACTATACAAAATTGGATTAATCTCTCAAAACCATGTTTTGTTTTGAAAAAAGAATACTTTAAAAAATTCAAGACTCGCAATTGACTTTATATTATAACCTAAGTTTTCTATTTTTAAAATAGGCCATCCATTACATTCATAAGCTACACGAGTGTTATTAAAGAATGAAACACACACACACACACATACATGTAATTACTATTTTATGAATTTGATATCGATACACATTGTTTTAAATGATGTTCATGGTCTTTATGATGTAAAAAATGAGCTACTATGTTTTAATTATAATGAATTACACTTGGTTGTTATATGAATGAAGGAATGTGATGGGGAGTAAACACAAAACCCTTATGGGAACTTTTCTAACTATATGTTGGGTGGCCCTTTAATGCATTGGTTATTGTTTTTAACTAGTTATATTATATTTATGGTGCATTAGAAGTTATCATATTCACACTATGGTATTAAGTAGTAAACCTAATCCCTTAGGGAGATATATCCACCATGTTATGTTGTCTCTATAGTAATTTGTTACTTCATGTTATGATCTAAATAGGATTCAAAAATTACTTTTTATTGCCCATGATATTTTAAAATAATATTTTCTATGTTTTTTAAAGAATGAAATTATTTTTTCAATGAATAATTGTGTTGAAATTTAAAATAACACATTTACTTTTATTTTATAAAATAATTCATGATATATGTGTAAGGTATTTACTATCAACATATATATCATGATTCACTCTTTTAAAAACAAAAAATCCCTTTCCGATTTCCTCATGATTTGAATATGCTTACTAAGCATATTTTTTCTCATCATATGTGTTTAGACCTCATTTCATTGGGAATAATGATTTGTAGAATCAAATGAGTGGTTGAGGTCTTTCAATGTTTTTTGACTCATGAAAAGATAATGAAAATTGATATACCATTTAATTTTATAAGTGTTGTAATTAGATTACTCTGGTATATCCTAACTCATTACAACACTAAAAATTTGGGTTATCATGTTTTTTATTAATATTTATTGTGAATCGTAAATAAAAATTAAAAATGGAATAGATTTTAAGTCATATAATTCGGTATTAAATTCAAGGTTTTGTCAACTTTAGAGGTTTGGATATAGAGAAACCTAGTAATATTTAGAGTCTTTCAGTAAATTTTGTAGGGTTTTTCCTCGAAGAGAGATCTTGGGATCCAAGTTTTCTTAGTTTTGAAATGTGAACATCATATTTTCTATATGTTAGGTGAATGAATTGAGAAGATTCAATTCCATTATGTGGGTAGAATTTAACATCCCTAATTTTATTAAATATAATTATTTTAATTTAAATATATTTTTTTGGGTATAATGTTACCTAATTAATTTTTTGGGATAAATATTTGTTTTTAATAATACGTTAAATAATCGATACACGATAAACTCGAGATTATAAAATAATAATTTCGATTTTGTATATGTATTAATAAATTTTGTATTATTAATTAAAATTTATGTCAAATCTGAAGATCTATATTTCCATTATTAAAATTAAATAATGTTTTTTTTCAAAGTAATATTTTAAATTCAAATGTGATAGAGTTTTAGTCACTTGAAATGTAATTATATTTTTCTTATAAATAATATTATTTTAAAATTTTAAAGTTTACATTTTTTAATAAAATTTATTTTAAATAATAAACATTTTTATTTTTAATAATTAATTTTTTATTTATTAAGAAATAAAAATTTAAGTATAATTTTATAGAAAAAATAATTTTCTTTAAATTTAATAGAATTTATTTTATAATGAAAATGTTTTATTAATTATAAAATTATTTTATAAATTATAATGAATTTCTTGACATGTGTTTAAAATATAATATTTATACATAATAAAATTTATATTAAGTATCTAAATTGAAAACAAGGGTAATTTCTGACACATATTTTTGCAAAAAGTAAAAGACGCATTATTGTTTATATATTATAAAACCTTTTTATAAAATTTTAATGTTCCTATTGAAAAATATTTGAGTATATATATATCATTAAAAGTAAATATTTTCTTTTTTTTAACTTCACAATTATTAGTCTTATTAATTTTTTTTTTCAATTTCTTAATTTAAAATTTTCGAATAAGATATTTATATATATAATCATTACATTATAATTGGATGATTTTAACAAAATTTACATAGATTGTATCACCATACAAAATTAATATAGAAATTAAATTTTTTACACACAAACACAAACACACAGATATATATATATATATGAGAGAGAATTATAACTATGAGAAATTTCAAAAAAATGAATTATAGAAGGTGGTGAAATGAATTGGTTTCCCAATTCATGCCCCTTGTAGAATTTATTAAAAAAACGTAGCGTTACAAACATGTGGTGTAAATAACTGACACCAGTGGGGAGTTTACAGGGATACAAAAATGTAGATCAAACATACCAAAATCTAAAATTAATTACTGCCAAATAGTAATCAAAAAAGGGGCAGCATGACCTTGCTTCCAGTAAGCAATTGAACCATCCATCTCCAGCTTTCCTTAGTCCTCAAATTCCTCATCAAATTCCTCAAAAAATCAAGGGAGTCATCAGCCAATATAATGTTAAAGAAAATATCAAACCAGGAAAACCAAACAGTCCAGAACTCAGCAAAACATGAAGCTGAAGCATCAAAAAGTGACTGCTCTCTCCATACAAAACAACAAAATCATATCATAAGAATATCCAAATCAACCTCACATCAAGAAAACTGATCCATCCAAGTAATATCATGATCAGAAATAAAAAACTCTAATAGCCAGGAACAAGATCTAGTTAGAATTCAAATAAAAACACACAGTTGAGATTCAATATCCCAATACAGGATTCTAAGTAATTCATAACTTCAAGTATGAAACAACAATAGAAAGAGACCAAAATAAAAGGAAGGGATCTGCTCAAACAGTAACTTGCTCATCAAACCATGCAGAAACAAACTAGAAAAAATCCGTGGGAGTCATTAGAAAAAAATTAATTATTCATATTACAAAATCGATGTATATGAAATTGTATATATTTTTATAGTTGATTGAAAAAATAAGATAAATAATACCATATGGTTATTTTTTAAGTTATGATTATATTTTTACATAACATATATATATATATATATGTGGGTGTATGTATATCTAAAATAATAATAATAATAATATAAATATAAGAAAGATAATTATATTATATTATACTAGAATCAAAGTTATATAAAAAATATTGAAGGGGGAATCACGTTTAGATGAAGCTGATGTACCCCCTTGACAATATCTTTCACTTTGTACATTGACCATGAGATTCCTATAACTTCTGAGATTATGATGTTCATCCAAGGATTGGTAGGAATTGTTCTTGAAGTGAATTTTTTTCTTTCTATGACAATAAAATATATTACAGAATATTTTTGGTGTTCAGTGCAGAGACAACATGAGAATATGACGATTGGTTGACCAATAATTAACATTATAAAAATATTAAATATTTTAATATCACCCATGTTTAGATATCCAAAAATAGTTATATAACACCTCAATGTTGTCTTGAATCAAAAATTTGAGATAACAGTTGATTCTGAAATGGGGGGATTACCCAATCAGTGACCTATGGTTGGTCAACACCATACAACCAATTGAGGTTGTCATTGTTGTTATACATAAGTAAAAAAAAAAATATTTATTGATTTTATTTTAAATTATCTACCATAAATATTCTATTTACCTTCTTTTAGAAATTATATAAGGGTATCTTCATTACCCTATGAGATTACATAAGATTATAAACACCATTTTTTGTAGGACGATCAATTCAGAGGTTGATAAGTGATCAGATTGAGGTGGATCAAGATTCATAAAATGCAGTGATACATTTCCTTTGTTGGGAACACAATATTCACCATAGATCAGTCAAAATCAAGGTACGACTCATCGATTGAGGTTTCTACCCTCTTGATTAAAATTTTTAAATCATGGATTTGTATTTTTATAATTTTATCAATGATTTCATGACCCATGCATGATCTAAATATAGGAATTAACTAATTTAATTTGATAAATTCATTATTTTACATTATCCAAAACTGGATATCCCTGATATATGATCCTTGTCTATGATCTCTTTTCCAATGACGATTCCACCATTTTTCTTAGGAAATTCCCCCACCTATTCATCTTGTTCTTTTCCATTAGCCGATGGGGTCCCTGTTTGACATTATTGAGTTGTGTTCATTCTAGATGAAGCTCTCAGGTCTGTATAGAATTAAATAACGATGAATGAATTTTTGGTTTTGTAGAAGGATATTGATAGTTTTCAGATGATACTTTTAGGATATGGAATATATGAATGAATACGTGATACATGACTTAGAAAGGATTTGTAATAGCTTTGAGTGGGTGAATAGATTTTCATTTATAGCCATTGGAGTCCAAGAATTGATGGAAAAGGTTTTTTAATCGATCTTAGGTAGTCAAATGGTGGGAATCTTGGAGATGGAGGTGGATGTGGAGACGTGTTAGAACAAATCGGTTAAGCCTTTGAAAAACTCAACTATATGGCATGTAGCCTTGAAGAACACACACTATGTAGTATATATTGTGTATAGATACAATTTTTCTATGACATAAGTATCACATGAAGTGTTTTTGGGGCCACATTTTTGATGTCCCACCTTGAGTGCCCAAGCCATGTTCTAGCTGACTTACACACAGAACCACATGCATGATGACATGTTGTGTACATTGAGGTTACATGTAAATGGGTTGGTATCTGAGAATATAAAGGTATAAGTCCATGTTCTTGGGCCTAATATAATGTATAATATCATGACTAAAAGTACACATGACGACCATGAGTAGCTGAGACACAATGTATACCACCTATACATGTTGTATACTTTGACATGGATTTCAAGTCATGTATAGATGAGGAAAAATCTAGGAAATTAAGTGGGACCACATGACATTTGGTCCCATAACATTCCATGTGCATCCATCTAAAATATCATCCTCATGTATGGACTTCATTTAGACATTAATTTTGGGCCACAAGTAGCCTACCCTAAGAGTTTATCCACATAGAACACAATCTCAGTCTCTTCAAGAATTATGAGATTCAATGAGATATGTTTCAAGTATGACACATCTTTAGGTGATTCATGATGATGGCAGTGATTACGAAAGAATATTTTGAGAGATTTTATGGTTAATACTCCCCTATCTCATAAGGGTGTAGTTTCCCCAAAAAATCATTACATAGATAGAGACGGTGCTCCCATACACTAGGTGCATGGATTCTATCTTTGGAGTTGTAATCCCCAATATTTGTCCTCCAATAATGATGCGGTTATCCAAAGGTGTCATGGATCCCTTGGTTGTGGATATTTGGAGAGAGGAGTAGGCTCTCCATTAAGATATCTGATGAGAATGTGTAGATGTAGGGCATCATTGATTGAATTTTGGATCTTCAGGATAACTTGTCATCTTTGGATGTATTATGAGATGGATATACCGTTTCTCTATCAATTGGGTTTCATTCTAATCATATTTTTGATTGTTTTTTGTTACCCTTTTTCTTTCTATTGAGATAACTACTTTTATTTATATCTCTATTACTCCCTCATCATTTTTAAAGAACCCCACTACATATCTATATAATCAAAAGTAAATGATGATTATTGACATGTGTAATATCTTATGTAGATAATGGACATATTGGTAGTGAATTTGGTGGATCAAAGTGGTACAAAGGTTCATTGACCATGTTCGGTTGTTAGGAATAGAGACTAGGAGATGGGCTCTCTCATATTTCATTTTTTTATTTTTTCAAGTTGGAACATCTTTTTTGGTTTAGCATGTATTATTTCCTCGTTACATTGGATATACTATGTTACTCTAATGTATTTTATAGAGTTATTTCAGGTGTGATGGTACTCTAGATGTTCTTTTTCATTTATTATTCTTATGTAATGTTTCGTGAAGATTTCATGGGTGTGATCATATAGATAAATTAAGAAAACAACTCCAATTTAATATTTCCCTTCTCAATAATTTTTTCATACCCCTCATATATTGGAGGAGGGATTGGGGTTATGATACCTTGGCATTCTGTCAACCATATGGGCTTGATGGGTCGATTCATTTCATAGTTGTATTTGATAGTTTAATTCTTTTGAATGGTTTTTGGAGTTTTACCATAAGATGAATTAGGTGGGACTTACGGAGATGGTATCAAAGTGTATCATGTGTAGCCTTATATTTGGGAATCCAATGTTTGTGAAGAAACCAATTTATCCCTACACCCGGACTATTATTAATTACTTTTTGACTTTCCATACTAATACATTGGTTACAAAGTGCAATGGTAGATGCATTATATATGAATGAGTCCTTTGAATGTACTTCTTCAGTAATCTTCTAATATATATATAATCATCTGAAAATGGTACATACTAGTTATATTAATGTTACCAATATGAAGATATCCATATAAGTTACCGATTTAGGATCATGATGATGTTCCAATGAGGGATGATGCCTTCTTTTAGGGGCCATCTCATTATGTATTTTATCCAAGTGGATAGAGACCGTCACCATCACCTGTCGTGTATTAGATATACTAGATTCTCAAGGTGATTATGGACATAGTATTAGTGCAAAACGTGATTTCTAGCATCAGATACTATTATGATTCCATGGTTAGGTAGATATTCAAGCAATTGTGGAATAACTTGATTTAGTGATTTGAGTATTTATGATCCTTCTGACCCCAAAATATAAGATGGTTTCACATGAAACCTATCCTTTCTAGGGAGAACCAGGGTTCTGGTGGAGTTTGCTGACATAGAATGATGATGAGATGAAACTCACATGGTTCAAAATCTAGTAAATATTTCATGAGGTGTATTAACCTTCATTATCATGCTCAGTTTAGTTCTCAGAGAATATTGATCCAAAGCATAGTGATATGTTAGTGTATGAGTATTCCATGAGGTTCACTAACCTTATGCAATACTACCTTGATATGAAACCTCGTGGCTTCTTCTTGGCAAGGATGTTCGAGCATGGGCTCCATAGAGACATTTGGTTAGGCCTAGTCTCCATATGACTACCCACCTATGCTAGACTGATATAGAAGGCTCTAGTAATTGAGAGTATCCTAGTATAGGGACAATAGGATTTTAGAGTCAATGGGGTACATCATGTGGTTACTTCCAATATAGAATCTAGTACATGTATAAGGTCGAGATCTCATCATAGTTCGAAAAATCATTTCAAGACTCAGACAAATGGGTCTGTGTATTAAAGAATGCATTGAAGATCCAGTCATCTAGGAGGAGGGTCATTCCATGATGGTGATAAGAGAGGTAACTCATCTTGTGATTTACTCACCAATCGTGTTGAGAATAATTGGAATGAAGTGGATCGGCCTACATGGAATAGACAACATCGTGGTCAGGGATCACCCAGACATGGCCAAGGCTACCCTTAGGGAGGCGGTTCTAGATGATGATTGGGACCCACAATGGATGGAGGAGAATTTGGTAGTGGATGGTACTAATATATCTTAACACCACCAACACTAGGGACCCATGATAGGATCATAAAGTTGGTGGTCAGTACTATCAGTTATTGCAGGCCATAAAGGCCAATTATAGGCTACACATGATATGATCTAAGTTATGATAATTTTTTATTATACTCTTTCCTTTGTACTTTTTGACATATGTTCAATTCATTATTTCATAAAATAAATCATATTTTGAGAGATAGAGTTTCCTATTGATATTTTAGCCTTTCATTAATGGAAATAGGTTCCTACAGAGAGTGATTCATTGAAATCACTTATCTTCCTATAGTGTGAGCTATCTATTGGTGGGTATAGTTTCCCATGCGACATATTAATAATCACTGTGAAATAATATGATGTCATATTTTTTATGGATTTATTTTCTACGGTCTTGATAGAGATTTACTATCATAAATAATAGGTCATATTCCTATGGAATGATGTGATAATATTATTCTTTGCGAATAAGTGAGATATCATGGTGAAATGATTGGATTTTGTAAGTATGAAACTACAAACCACCCCCCATTAGTTGAAGATTTTGATCCTTGGAATATCAGGCTCTTCAAACACCATTATTACTTCTATAGTTGTGTAATTTATAGTCCTTTTCCGAAAAATTTTCTAGGACAACCTCTAAGGTAGAAGAATTTTTTTATTGAATTACAATAGAGGACCAATACAATATCTTTCAAGGCATATCAGGTGGATCATATTGAGTTCTAATAGCTAAGGGTTCTATTGAAGTGACTTTAAGTGAAGGTCCATATAGACACAATTTTTTCTCCTAGGAATATTTTTTCTTTTTTTTTTTGTGAAAAATGCATATTAGAGCTTGAGACATTGTGTTGTTTATCACTGCATAAACTAGGAAATGATAAGAAAGAAGTACTCCTTGTCATGGATTGAGGAAACATTGACTAGTGGTGTGGTTCTAGTAGGTTCTTGAAGATCAATATCAGATCTAAAAACCACTAGTTGATAGTTGTGAAGGAAGATATTCCAAACAAATAATTATTATGTCACTGTGAATTGTATGCATTCCTAGTGTTTTCTTTTGGGGCAAGGAATTCCCCCACTGTGGTTTTTTTATTTGATGAACTGAATATTCCTAAAATATATAAACTAATTTTTGGTTCTACTCAAATATAACATACTCATTTTACTAGGTCTATGGAAGATAACGTTGAGTTTTTGAGGATGGTATTAGACTTTCTATGCGAGCACCAACTATATGGTTAGCTCTAAAAGTGCTAGTTTTGTATCTGTGAGGTTCACTTTCTAGGGAATGGAATATATCAACATGGATTAGTTTCAGATGCCATGATGATAGATTCAATTCTTTCTTGGGATCCATCAATGAGTTTGTATGGGGTAAATATATTATTTATCTTGGAGTGGTACAATAGGAGGTTCATTCAATAATTTTTAAATTAGCATCACCATTGAAAAATTTGACGTGGAAGGGGCACCCATATTCTTGAAACACTTGAGCAGTTCTGGTTGAGGTTGACCTATCATCATTTGACGATACAAATGGAGTAAGGAATAAGGTATGATATATTTTTGTAATGCTTCTAGAGAACAGATAAGTTTTGCGTTGATGAAAAATATGGCAGTGATTTCGTATAGGTGAAGGTCGTTGTGACTACATGTAGAGGAATACTACACTTACAAAAAACAATTAGCAGTAATATTATTATGTATGAAAATTGTGAGACACTATCTTCTAGGATAGATAATTATGTTTTACTAAGTCTGTCATAGTTTCTGGTAAATATTGACATAGACTGATCTAAACATGCGAAATAGGCATTGGTTGGAGTTCATATAGGACTATGAATTCTATATTGTCTATAATAATTTAAAGGGAAACATGGTGGAAGATTACCTTATAAAAAATTACTAATATGACTGGGTGGAGGAGGGATCTGAGTAGTTGGATTCATTGATAATGACCCTGGCGGAGGAGAGGGGTATAATATTTCTTTAATTGATTGTGTTTAATCCTATACTTCTTCAGCATACGAGAGAGGCCCAGTTTAGATATATCAAATATGAGGTCATTCATCATGAGATTCGCTTAGGGAATTTGCCATATAGATTCTTTGAAATATGGTATCATGTCATCCAATTATTATGATAGACCATGGTTCCAGTCCTGACGCAAGAGGTAGTGATGATAATGTTTCACATTATTCCTTTGGTTATACATATTAGAATTTTAAATACATACAAAGGCCTTTAGTTATTTCTTTTTTATGTCTGTAATAAGGTTTAGGGACTCCATGCATATCTATTGTTGTCTCACATGTCAATGTTTAATGGATGATCACCGAGATCTGGTAGGTTTATGCAACCCCTTGATATCCAATGGTGGAAATGGGATATTGAATCCATAGACATTGTGACAGGGCCTTTGTGGAAAAATAAAGGCCATATTTCCATCAAGGAAATATTTTATCAACTGACCAAGTTAGAAAAATTCTTTTCTATCATGGAGAAGAGTTCAATAAAATGTTTGGGATAGTTGTACATGAAGGAGAACATTTGACTCCATGGAGTACTGTCAATGATTTCATCCAAAGGTGATCTATAGTGTACTTTCGGGTTGTTGATGCATGGAAGGATGCCTGCAAGACCCATTTGAGGACGAGTATAATGTTTCACCCTCAGATAGATGGGTAGACTAAGTGGACTATGCAGGTGTGGTAGTATATGCTGATGGCATGTGTCGTTGAAAATTTCCAATGCTGAGAGGATCATTGTCCATTGGTAGAGTTATCTTATAATAATATATATGACACTAATTTTATAATGCTACATTTTATAGCATAGTATGAGAGACCATGAAAGACACCATTACGATGAACTGAGATTGGTGAGAGATATGTTGTTATGATAGAGAGGTGTTGGTGAAACTGGAAAATCCCTGATGATTTTTGTGTGAATTTGGATATCTCAAAGATGAATGAAATCATATATAGATGGATGTTGTAGGCCATTTAATTTTGATATGGGAAACTATGTTTTATTGTGAGTCTCCACATGATGAGGATTGTAGAGGTTTGGCTATGGAGGAAAGCTATCCTCAAGGTTTATATAGCTGTTTGAGATCCTGAATAGGGTTAAAGAGGTTTCTTACCACCAAATATTTCACCTACAGTTGGGGTGAGTTCATAATATCTTCCATGCATCACAAACGTGTTGATAAATGGATGATCCAACACATATTATTGAACAGGGTGATATTTACATCATGTATGAACCAACCTACATGGAATACAAAGTGGAGATCTATGATTAGTATGAGAGGTTCTTGTGATGATATCCCATTATCTTGGATCATGTGTTGTGGCTACACATGAACATTCGAGGGATCTCATAGGAGAGAGAAAGAGAGCCATATGTTGTACTAGTATACCCAATTTTATTATCTTATTATTTTTAGGGTGAATTGAATTGAAGTACAAGAGAATATAGTGAATTTGTTTTAATTTGTAATGAAATGAAATATACTAAAGAATATTTTTGGATCTTGGATATGAGAAAGTGCGATATTATACGGCGTGCTAAGAAAAAATTGATATTATAAAAATATTATGTATATTAATATCACAAATGTTTTTTATTCTAGAAATTGTGATTTAACTACTAATATTAGTCTCATATCATAAATTTTAGATCATAGTTTTCTCTATAACACATGTTTTACACAGGGAGAAACCTAACAATGTTTAACATCAGATGACCGGTTGAGGAAATCATTAAAAGTTCATTTAATTAAAATTCATTTGTTAATTTATTTATTTTATTTTAATGAAAAAAATTATATAAAAAATATCCAATATAAATTATATAGTTTATACCGCATAACCCTATGAGATTAGAGAGGAGGAGAATCACTATTCTTTATTGGTGGATTGCATCAATAGATGATGGTTGATCAAATCAAGGTGGATTAAGAGGTAGTGAACATAATGGGCCTTATTCTTCACTAGAGAATACATTCTTCACAAAAATGAATCTCAATCATGGTAAGTGTCATTAATTTTGGTTTAGTCTTTCTATATTAAGTTTTTAATTCATGGATTGTCATATTTTTTATTTTGTTTTCAATTGCATCTCTTTCGTATGAGATCGTTATATGAATTAAATTAATTAATTTGATTTATTATTTTCATTCATGATCTCATAATGGATTCCAATGATTCATGATCATTGGAAAATAGTGTACGGACAAAACTTATTTCACTATTATTCCTATGACTTGCCCCCAACTATTTTTTGCATTCTTAGCTATTGACCCATGGGTCATGGGTTGACATTACCGAGGTAAGTTCAAGTGAAATTATTCCCCAAGATTCATGGTGGTTTGGATAATGATGAATGGATTTGTGTTTTTTTTAAGGAAAGGGATTGATTTAGGGTGATACCTCATAGATCCTAGACCCATGAGTGGGGACGTGAAATAGGATGTGCATGGGACATGTAACAACTTCAAGGAGGAGAAAAAAGTCAGATTTCTAACATCATAGATAGAGAGTCAGTTAGAGATGATATTTTACATTGATCTTAGGTGGTCAAATGATGGTAATTACAGTGGTGGTGGTGGATTTGGATATTTTTTAGAAACAATTTGTTCTAACTATGAAAAACTAGACTACAATGTGTGTTATCTAAATGAAAGCATTCTAGGTAGTATCCATAATGTCGCACAAGGGTGTTAAGAAAAATTAAGGATCACTTGTCTTATGGTCATACCCACACACTGTGTGAGCATCCTCATTTGTCCAAGACATGTTCAAGTTGAAACAAACCTAGGACCCCATGGAGAATAACAAGTTGTGTACTCTATGTGTTCATATGCATGGGAATGTACCTAGGCATGGCTAGGTACATGCCTAGGTGTATGGGCATGACTAAAAGTATAATGGCATATCCAGAAGGACACATGATGGCCCATAGTGGAAGAGACATGTATTTTACATCCTATAGAAGTTGTGTATTATGAGATGTATTACAATAGGTTTTCTATGGAGAACATAGACATGAAACATGGTAGGTACACACACCATGTGGACCCCTTAAATTTTGTTTACATCCTTTCAAAAATTATTTATCATGTATCTCCTTTGTTTGCACTTAGAATTTTTCCTCTGATTTTCCTTTACTGGGCATCTTTCTACATTAAACACAATGTTTTCCATTATTGTGGATTATTAGATATCATTAGATATGTTCTTATCATGATACTTTTTTAGTAGATGCTTGATAAAGGCATTGATTAGGGTAGGATCATCGGAGATATGTTTAGGTTTGTACTCACATGTTGTACCATAGTGTCGGTTTCCCATATTATTTATAAATATATAGATGGTACTTTCCTATAATGTGAATTTGTTATATGTATACATAGTGTTACTCCCACATCTTGAGCTTCAGTGGAAATTAGGTCCTCCTCTAGTGTTGTTCCTCCCTCAGCTATAGAGCATAGTAGTGAGGAGTAGGCCCACCTAATATATTTTTGGTGCATTTGTGTCAGATTCTAGGCATCAGTGATGTAATTTTGAAGCTACATGATAACTCCAAAACTTTATCTTGGTTGTTAAATAGATATCTTATTTCCCTCTCATCTATGTTTCTTTATGAACAAAAATATGTGTTGTGGTACATTTCCCTCTTACTTTGGGTTGAGCTGAGCATATTGGTGAATCTCTATATCATTCCCTCTTTGGTTTTTAGGGTATTCTACTAGGTATTTATATAATAATAAATTCATGGGATTTTCATGCACATGTCATGTATTATACAGATGAAATACATATCAATGCTATATTTGGTGGATAACAATGATACCTTTGTGCATTGGCCACATTCAATGGTTAGGCTTAGTTATTACGAGTCAAGATCTCTCAACATTATTCATTTTCCATTTTTTTCACATTGGGACCTCTCTTATGGATTGGTGTATATTTTTTACTATGTAATTTGGTTCTACTCTGGTTATATGATTTATTCCCATGTGTATTTTTATTCATTATCACAATCTAGATGGATTATCATTTATTATTCCTCTAAACTATTGTAAGGATATGTCCTGGGTGTGTGCGTACTGATACATTAGAAAATTGAATCCCATTTAATTCATTCCTTCTCATCACTTTTAATCAACCCCAAGAACGATAGAGGTGGGATTTTAGTTCTGATGGCTCAATCTTTGGCCATCCAGGTAGGCCCCAGTGGGTTAGGTCATTACTCTTTGTGTGGAATGATCTTCGTTGATTCACGTGATGTGAGGCCGATGGGGATAAAAAAATATGGTTTGTCTAAGATGGATATATATATATATATATATATATATATATATAATGTGACAACCAGACTAGAATATCATTGTGGAATCATGTGGTTTCTAACTAAAGGGGAAGATTATATTGAATTAGTTAGGAATATGAAGATATTATAAATAATGTATGAAGATATTTTTGGTTGTAGAACAGGTATTTACACGATATTATATTTATATATATATATTTGTATAAATATATAAATATATTTAATGATTAATAAAAACATATTTACATATATATAAACTAGTAGTATTGTAAAATGGGGACTAGATGGGGGGATTCCCTGAGACGGTGTGACCGTTGTTCTGCTCCATTATGGGTTGGTTTCATTTTACAAACACAAATACATAAGTCATATTGTTGCATAATTCTTCCCCTGTTTCATGGGAGTGGTATTAAGACCCATTGGTATGGTTAATTAGTGTGAAATAATGGTGTTTAGGTACTGGATTTTTTTTAAACTTTACATCAATGTTTTCAAAATGGTCAATTGAAATTTTCATATGAAAAAATATTTCTTCTTATATATTTCATTTTATGAAAATATTTTAGGAATTTAAAATTTGTTTATTTTGACTATATGAATATATGTAACTGTTTTCATTTAATTTATCTTTCTACATTTAATAATTTTCCAAAAAAAAGTAATAGTTTATAATGTTTTTAGTTTTTTTTAATTCTAGATGCAATTTATTTTCTAAAAATTTCCTATTTAAAAATGTTATTTATTTTATATATATTTGTTTTATACAATTTTTGAGGTTATATTCATTAATACACACCATTTATATTTCAAATGTTTTTTATTATACATTTATATGAAAAAAATATTATTATCCCAATATATTTATACATGTATTTAGAATGAATTAATATTATTCCATTGTGAAGGTAGGGGAATTTATTAAATTTTCAAAACTATTTTTTTAGGTATTAAATGTTTTTTTAAATAAGTATATTTGTATATATATGTGTATATATATATATATATGATCTCATGATAAAAAGTTTTTGTTTTGATATATATATATATATATATTTCATATCAAGAAAAAATATATTATTCTGGCATGTATATGTATATATATAGATATTTATCATTTTAGGAGAAAATGCTTTCCTTTTGTCCTATATATAAAATTATGTATAAATTTATATATATATATGTATATACATGTATATATCAAAATAAAAGAAGTTCTACGTGTAATAATATATATATATATATATTTCATGTGAAATAATTTTTATTTTGAAATCATTCATTTTGAAATTCATGACAAGTATATGGATATTTAATAGAACTATTCCTCACTATGAAAAACATATTTATATGTTCTGAATTACCAAATTTTCAAATACCTATATAAAATTTCAATATAAGTTTTTTAACTATACCAAAATTTATTACACCTTTATGACCAATTATTATTTGACGATAGAAAATGTTAAAATTTATTTTCAGACTCTTAGTTTTCATTATTTTACTACCTCCATTTTCAGTTATTAAAATGTATTATCTCTTACATCCATCATATGCATGAGTTTTCTTAACAAATTGAACTTATATTTATCAATATAATTCCACTTTAAAGAGTTATATTTCAATGTTAATGGTTTTAATGGATGTTAATTTTATTAATATTGTAAAACATGAACAATTATGTCTTAATTATACATAATAAAATAAATTATTTTCCAAATGAAGGTAAGGGATGGGGAGTGAACTAAAACCCCTAATAAGATATTTTACCAATATTTTATTGGTGGGACCAAAATTATATGGCCTTATAAAGAATTGGGTACTGTTTTTATCTCATGAGATTCTATATAGGGTGTAAAAACCAAGGATTTTGATACATATATATTACATATTTTTAGACTAATATTATATACATTAAAAAAATGCCTAATGATAGTAATAGTTTTGTGACTTTGGAGACTAGGTACATAATCATTTAGTTTGGTGAAAGATCATCAATATCTTCCATAAATATTATCCCATTTAGTACTACTCACAAACATATGCTACTTAAAACATTTTTTCATAACCTGGGAAAAAGAAGCAAAAAAATGGAATGATCATATGCTGAATAAAGGTAATAATAGAGATTCACTAGTATAACATGAATATAAGAGTATGAGAACATCTACATAACATTTGATAACCATATCCTTCCTATCAAAAATTATAATCCTATGTCATGGAATAATGATCGGAAGTTCATAAAACATGATTCTTGACCGCACTGTCATTACACGTCAAATTAATTATGTTTTTATGGTTGATTTATTATATAGGGTAGACCCTAGGTCATCTCTCAAGGAGCGTTGGTAGGTTTAGAGTGTGTATTTTTAATAAAAATGACTAAGAGAGGGGGTGGTTTTGAAAAGAGTTTAAAACAATGACTTAGTTGAAATAGTTTAAAAGTTGAGTGACCTAGTGGATTTTGAAAAATATGAGATAAAAGGGTCGATGTAATTTCACTACACAAATATTATGTTCACTATTCATAGAGATTCATCATAGTTTTAGAGTAATTCTTTGGTTGGAGTTAATTGGAATCCCGATTAATTCCTAAGCTTTTATTTCAATGTTTTAAGGACCAAACCTTGACATAACAATCGTATTGTCAAGGTCCAATACTTATGCATGGAATAATAGCTTCAAAAGAAGATTGAAATCTCAATAATGTGGGTATGAAAAGGATTCTTGTGATGTTCAATCGGAACAACACAAGTCACGCACTCAAAAACCTCACACCGATCAGTTATAAATTAAGAGTATAACACTCACATGCATCAAATCAAGCATTCAAACCTGAAATAAAATAAGATACATGGAATGAAATGTTTAAACACCCAAATTAATCCAAACCAGTAGCTAGTGTATGCATCATAACTCCCTTGACATGTGTGTAGCTCCCTTACAACGAACACCCAACTTTTAGCTCGACATCGGGAGGAGGAGGAAGCTCGGGTGGAACTCCTTCTTCATCCTTGATTCCCCTATGCGGATAGGGGCCTCCAGAACCTCAAATGTTATTAAGAGACTCCTCTAGGACTCCAAATTGGCAGTAATTCACTCCATGGCCGAAATTAAAAATGGAGAGCCCAAGGTGCCATTTTATAGGAAAATTGGAAGGTGGTTTTAGGCACACAGATTTCATCAATCCACTTGCACCACGTGTTTAGGCCTTCATACAGCCTTATCTCGCTTTGGAGAAAATAGAAAAGTTGTATCCCTACTTCTTTACTGTCTCCACCGAATTTTTTGCACTTTTTGGACAATTACAGCTCAAGATATTGATAAAATATAGAACACCGCATTTGACTTGGTCCAAATTCGGTATCTTGTACAGATAAGTTTTAATGGACCCTATAGAAGCCGAATCAGGATTGGGTTACTTAATATGAAATGTATCAAATTAAATTTCGGACAGGACCACAAAATTTCATCCCATTTTGATGCACGGATTTCGTGTACTATGCAAAACAGTGGACATATGTCCATGGATCCATGCAATTTTGGCCCATTTTTCTTCCACTTCATCAAGGGCCCTCCAAATCACCTCCACCTACATTGAAATAATAAAAACAAGTAACATTTACCATTATAATATTGATTAAAATTAATTAAATGAATCAAACATAAAGTGAAATTTATTATTATATTTGGAATATACGTTACAAAACTAGTTTAAAACAACGGTGTAAGGGTGGAATAAAACAATGAATCGTGGTACGATCACACACCCACACCTAAACATTTTCACTCCTGGGAAAAATCACATATCCAAATAAAATAATTCATATATATATATATATATTTCCAACATAATGAAGATTTAATATTTGAGGAAATTTTATTTAAATTAATGTGATCAATGCACGAACGACACCAAGGAGTTTTTCCCTGTGAAAATGGAAAAAGATGTCTCATAAATCATATCACAATAAAATTCAAGGAGATTTATGACACTAACATGAGCAAGGAATTAAATGGTCAAATATTACACTAACTCTCCATCTGTGTGTTAGAAAACCATTTCATTCTATTCTTTCCACTTTCTATCAAATAAATATAGGTTATTTTTACATTATTCACCTTTAAATGATTTTTCTCCAAACCTATCCAACATCCTTTGCAATCATATTTTAAGACCCACTCATTTAAGAATTCCCAGAAGTCAAACCATAAGCTCTCGACCTAGATATCCCCATATGATGCACAATTCATCACTCCCCTCATTTATTATATATTTTTTGAATTTTTATTTGAAAACAATCTCACACTCATCTCTCAACCCTTGTTTGATCTCCTCACTACACTAATTGCAATAGTTATAACAATATCAAAGGTTGAAGAGGGGTGGTTTTTGACCTTCCCAAGACACAACCAATTTTTTTAGGGCGTACAACAGTCAGACAATAGGTTCAAATGCATAGGTCAATCTGGTACTGTAATGAAACAGATTGGATAAGGAATGAATGTATGGAAATATCATTTCAAGCTAAAAAATATTAACCCAAAATATATTTACCTTATATTAAGTAAAAAATATTCACACATTGTGGTTTGGTGAAAAAATGTATGGATATATTAGTGACACAGTTTTCCCAAAACTACTCACATAAGGGGCATCAATCATCTCAAATGTTTCACAATAATACAACCATTTATATCATTAACATAAAACCAATTCACTAAAAAATCACTCCTTGATGGTAAACTCATACGCAAATTCTTTTTAGCCTTCGTTATGGTATTTTTTCATTCCCCACTTTATGGTCACCACATCATGGAACTTCGAAATTGTTGATGGGGAAAATGAAAATACCATAAAGAAGGCCAAAAAGAGAAAACAAAAGGAGAAAATGATGAAAATTCCTAACTAACCCAGGAATGTATCCACCCCCCACACCTAGAGTATGCAGTGTCCTCACTGTAATAAAAGAGAATGTGGGAAGGAAGGATAAAACCTGGTGGATGTCCTTCACAATCTGCTTCTTGGACTTGGAGTTCCTCCATCGGGGACTCCATAACGGGTTCATGAAAGTGTTTCAGCCACTGCCCATTGAAAGTGAAAGGTTTCTTGGTTTATTCATTTTTAACATGAACAAAACCAAATCGAGAGACATTAGTAACAATGTATGGTCCAAACCAGTGGTAACAAAGCTTACTGGGATGCAATTTCAGCCTTGCATTGTAGAGGAGGACCTTTTACCCAATATGTAACTGACGATGAAGGATAAGATGGTCATAGGCATCCATGGTACTCTCCTTATAAATCCTGAAGTTTTCATATGCATCTCTTCTCATTTTTTCTAGCTCCTGAATCTGTAACTTCTTTTGAGCACCTACACCAGAATGATTAGAATTGCATTTTTTTGATAGCCCAGTTGGCCCGATGCTCAATCTCATAAGGGAGGTGACAACTCATTCAAAAAACAATCCTATAAGGTGACATTCCAATGGGAGTTTTAAAAATAGTACGGTAATTCCATAATGAATCATCGAGTCTAAGACTCCAATCTTTCCTGTTGGGTTGGACCATTTTTTGAAGAATTTGTTTTACCTTTCTATTTGACACCTCGGATTTACCATTACTTTCTGGGTGATATGCAGTAGATACTCGATGACCGACCCCATACCGATGCAAAAGTGATTGCATTATTCGGTTGCAGAAATGAGAACCCTGGTCACTGATGATGAACCAAGGTAATCCAAACATACAAAAGATCTGAGTGCTCAAAAATTCAACAATTGTTTTGGAATCATCTGTCCTTGTGGCTTGTGCCTCTACCCATTTTGATACATAATCAATGGCCAAAATAATGTACAAGTTTCCAAAAATAATTGGGGAATGTCCCCATAAAGTCAATGCCCCAAACATCAAAAATGTTATGAAAGAGTAAGGGTTGTTGTGGCATTTCATTCCTTTTAGAGACAATCCCCATTCTTTGATAACAAGGATAAGATTTGAAAAATTCATGGGCATCCCAAAAAAGTGCTGGCCAAAAGATACTATAATCAAGAACTTTGCGAGCAGTCCATTGGGGACCAAAGTGGTCCCCATAAGCAAGAGTGTGGCAGAATATAAGGACATATTGAAACTCACTATCGGGAACACAACGCCTAAGGACATGATCGCTACATGTGCGCCAAAGGTAGGGGTCATCCCAAATGTACCAACGAGACTCATGTTTTAGATGATTGGCTTGGTTTTTGTTGAAATTAGTAGGAATTCAAGATGCTACCAAATAATTTAGAATTTCAGCACACCAGGGAATAGCATCTTGCACTTTGTATAATTTCTCATCAGGAAACAAGTCATTAATGGGAATACAGGGGGATGAGACAATGTCCGAGGATGGGTGATCCTATTGATATGGTCTACCACCACATTCTCTGCTCCTTTTTTATCTCTAATTTCAAGATTCAATTCTTGAAGGAGGAGCATCCAACGTATGAGATGTGTTTTGGCTTCCAATTTCTTTAGGAGATATCGGAGGGCTGCATGGTCTGAGAACACAATGACTTTGGACCCTAAAATGTATGACCTGAATTTATCCAAGGAAAACACAATGGCAAGAAATTCTTTTTCAGTGGTGGTGTAGTTTGCTTCAGCAGGGTTAAAAGTACGTGAGGCATAGGCAATGACAGGTGGATCTCGATCGACCCTTTGTGATAAGACTGCCCCAACTGCATAGTTAGAGGCATCACACAAGAGCTCAAATGGTAAATCCCACCGAGGTGGTTGGATTACCGGGGGTGATGTGATACTCCATTTTAATTTATTAAAATCTTCTTCACATTATTTATCAAAAACAAAATCTTTTTCTTTTTGGAGTAAGTAGGATAGGGGAAGTGCAATCATACTAAAATCACGAATGAAATGACGGTAAAATCTGGCATGACCTAGGAAAGACTGCACATCACGTAAATTTTTAGGGAATGGTAGGGAATAAATGACATCCACTTTCTATTTATCTACATGGATACCATCCCTAGAAATGACATGCCCCAAAAATATACCTTGTCGCACCATGAAATGTCATTTCTCATAATTTAATACAATATTCTTTTCAATACAATGACGTAGGACTGAACCAAGACTACTTAAACATTCATCAAACGAGGAACCATAAAAAGTAAAATCATCCATGAAAACTTCCATGAAATTCTCCAGGTAATCTGAAAAAATACTAACCATACATCGCTGGAAAGTACCTGGATCATTGCATAGGCCAAATGGCATCCTTCTATAGGAAAATGTGCTAAAGGGGCAAGTGAAGGTTGTCTTTTCCTAATCCTCGGGGGCAATATGGATCTGAAAGTATCTAGAATACCCATAAAGAAAACAGTAATGGGACTTCCCTGCTAGCCTCACTAGCATTTGGTCAATGAATGGAAAAGTAAAATGGTCCTTCCTAGTGTGTGGGTTTAGTCGGCGATAATCTATACAGACACGCCAACAATTCTGCACACAAGTTGGAACCAATTCATTGTTTTCATTTTTAATTATTGTTAGGCCAGTTTTTTTAGGAGCTACATGAACAGGACTGACCCATTGGCTGTCAGAGATGGGGTAAATGATTCCAGCAGCCAATAACTTTGTTACTTCCATTTTAACTACTTCTAAGAGTTTTGGGTTCAGTCGACATTATGCCTGCCTCACTGGTTTAGCCACATCAGTTAATAAAATATGATGTGTACAAATTGATGGGACAATACAAATAATGCCTGCAAGGGTCCATCCTAATGCTTTTTTATGCTCCCTCAAAAGTTTAAGCAGTCACAATTCATGCTCAGTAGGTAGTGAACTAGCAATGATGACAGGCAACTTGTTTCTATTCTCAAGATATAAATATTTTAATTCTTGGGGCTATTGATTTAGTTCCAATTCAAGTGTATTTTGGATTGATGGGAGTGTGTGTGAAAGTGAGAGGTCACTAATCTCATCTAACTACTCAATGGTATCATCCTCAGATGAGGAATTTTCTTTTAAAAGCGTATCAGTATCATCGATGGTCATGTGATCCTCTTTGTTCAAGAAATTATCAATTAATAAACATGGATGATACTTTTCTAGACCACTACAATAATCAACACATGATTCATTACCAAGAATTTCAATCAAAGAGTAAAATTCAGAAAGGGTGTCTGTGGAAACAAATTAAGTGATTTTAGGGGAAGAGAGTACATCAATTGAATTTACCGAGAGAGAGGAATGTTCTTCTGAGGGGTGCTTCATGGCATCAATGATGTTAAAATGGACTATGTCACCACCAAATTCCATAGATAATGTACCATTATGGACAATAATTATGTCTTTGGCAGTTTTCATGAATGGTCTCCCCAATATAATTGTGGCATGTCTATTAATTCTATCATCTTCCATTTTTAGCACATAAAAATCAGCAAGAAATATTATATTTTGAACCCTCACAAGAACATCCTCTAACACACCAGAAGGTTGTTCTGTACTCCGATTTTCTTGCTGAACAAATATTCTTGTGCGCTTTAGTTCACTGACCTGCAAAGAAGATTATATGGAGTGATGCATCACATTAATAGAATCACCCAAATCAAGCATAGAATTAGAGAAAGAATACTTCCCTATGGTGCACAGAATCGAGAATGTTCCAAGATAGTTTCACTTGGTGGGAAGTGATGGTTGTATTGATGTAATTAATATTTTCATGACTTATTATATTCCCCCTTTACTTATTTTATATTAAATGTGCATAATTTGTGTGAAATATTAATGTTTTAATATTAAGTATAATATTTGAGCATTTTTAGAAGTAGTCAAATTGAGTCAGTTTAATGTTTTAACTATAACTATCACTATACTGATCCAAATTGTGTGGTTCTTGTTTTTTAGGATTCTAATTGCAATATAAAACATTTCATTAGAAGGAACCATGATCCAATTCTTCCATTTGAAGGGTCATATGGTCCTCACAAACAAGACCAAAGAATCTGTGATGAAACTGGACTATTCATGAAGATTGATTTACTGGGCTCAATCCAGAAGTTCAAAAACATTAACTCTCCACCATAAATCGGGGGACACTACCTGTCATCTTGGATAAAAATTTCATGGCCCAAATCTAAGTACAAGGGGCCCAAATGAATCTTTGAAGTCCAGCCCACCATTCTGGCCGAGAATGAATATCAGTATAGTATGCATGACATATCTCCTGATGTAATCATCCAAGCGAGCTGAGATTTTTCAGTGTGAAAGAGGAGATATAGGTGGAAGACTTTTTTGAAGAAACAATTCGGATTTGAAGGCATCTTCATATTCAAAAACCCTTTCACATTACGGACTTCAAAAAGACTGGATTGAAATGGACAGTTTAAGTTTGTTTACTCCACCGGCCATAACTTTTGATCCTTAAGTCCAAATGACTCCACATTTTGAGAGTAGTCGGACAACATTATTGTCTACAACTTTTAAGAAGGAGATATTTTAAGATTCGTCTGTCTAAAGTTCCAAATTGGCGATGCAAGTGGAGGGACAGATTGGGAATGCAAACAGTCCACTCCTTGGGCTATAAATACTCTCCCCTTCTCTCCTTGAGAGGGGTTGGCATTTCAGAAGAGAGGAGATCATATTGGCATGACCAAAGCTTTTCCAAAGTCTTGGGAGGACCTGCCATACTCAAGTTTACACTTGAGAGACCTTTCCTCCTCTCTTTCTTTTCACTTACTTTTGTGTTCTTCATTTCTGTAATCTTGTAATTCTCTTTCTTTGTAATTCTGTTTTAATGCAAGTTACTTCTTAAATATCTCTTATTATCTTCCACCTTCTGTATTTTAATATTAATTTTCTTAAAATAGTTTAAATTCAGTTCAATCCCCTTCCCTTCTTTAGCTTCCTCATTCAATCGAAAGTTCATTTTTAATTATCATCACTGTTCGTGTGTGTGTGTCGACGTACCACTCTTTTCTTATCCCTTTCTTTTTATTCTCTTATTAATTTATAATCATAATCATTATAACCAGATTTTTAATCACCCAAATGGCTGAGTAAATCTCTCATTGGGGTGAGTTATAATTTAGGTATGTTAAGTGATTGAGAGCTTCTACTCGATGAATATTCTTTGAATTAACATTGTGTATGTTGGACTTAACATGTCATGGATTAATGACTTGTTTTGTTTAACATGTGGTTTCCATGGATTATTGGAACCATAAATACACAACCATAAATAAGATCTGATTGAGATTATAACCTTAAGTTAAGTTAAGTCTTGGTTTAAAGCCTTAACACTTAAGAATTCTAATCAACATCATCTTGTGACATGGGTGTTAATTTAAATGCAATATAAAGAAAAGATCGAGGATATCACAAGCTTAACTAACCTAATGATGAACTCACCCCAATCTTTATCAATTTGGTAAATCAAACATCATTCATAAATCATTTCAATTAAGCTCTGCAAACAAACCCCCCTAATCAAAATACAATCAACTAAAAACAAACGACTACTAAAAAGTATCATCGCCGAGGATTCGACCCGAGTGCTGCTATACACATTAGCAGAGCACCGGAACCTTGAACGGTCGATAGGCGACAATCGGCCGCACATTAAAATGGCGCCGTTTCCGAGGATGGTGCTTTAAGTAGTCCTTAGTTTCTGGTTATTGTCAAAAAAACCAAAAAAAAAACAAAAATTTAAAAAAAAATTGAAAAAAAACACAAAGAAAAACCCGTCTTCCTCTTAAAAATCATAAACTGAAAAAAAACAAAGAAAAACCCGTCTTCCTCTTTCTTACAAAATATCTCTGAATGCCCCGTAGCCTTCCAAACAATCCCTCGGATTTGTTTAACCCTGAAATTGAGCGAACACTTCGCCAACTTAGGAGGAACATAAGAGATACTCAACTAATTCAAGAACCAGTCCTCATCCAACCAATTGAAATTGCAATGGCCAATCCTAGGGAACAAACCCTAAAAGAACTTGCTACCCCTGGTATGAATTTCCAACCTCTTGGTATTCAATATCCAAACATTGAAGCTGACTTCGAACTCAAATCGGGTTTGATTCATCTTCTCCCTCATTTTCACGGGCTAGCCGGTGAGGATCCACATCTTCACCTTAAAGAGTTCCAAGTAGTATGCTCTACCATGAAGCCTGAAGGGGTTTCTGAAGAACAAATCAAGCTTAGAGCTTTCCCCTTTTCCCTAGCGGATTCTTCCAAGTCTTGGATCTACTACCTCCCACCTGGTTCCATAAACTCATGGGTTGACATGAAGAGACTTTTCCTTGAGAAGTTCTTTCCCGCTTCCCGAACAGCTTCTATCCGAAAGGAAATAAGCGGCATCCGTAAATTCCCTAATGAATCACTCCATGAGTATTGGGAGAGGTTAAAAAAGCTTGTGGCAACTTGTCCACACCATCAAATCCCTGACCAACTCCTGATCCAATACTTCTATGAGGGGTTATTGGCTATGGAGAGAACTCTCATTGATGCCGCAAGTGGCGGTGCTCTTGTTGACAAAACTCCTGCAGCTGCACGAGAACTCATAAGCAACATGGCTGTAAACACGCAGCAATTCCATACTCGAGCACATGCTCAAGTGAAACAAGCCCAAGAGAATCAATACATAGAGCCCAACAAGATGACTGAGTGGATGAGTGAACTTACAGGTCTTGTGCGTCAACTAGCGGTGGCTACAAAAGCCCCAACCTCATCTTCTCCACAGTCACTATTCCCTGGACCTATCAAGAATTGTGGAATCTGCAACTCTCCATCTCATCCGACTGACACATGTCCACAACTTCAAGATGATCCATCTGATTCATCTAGTCCAATGGAGCTCAATGCGGCATATGCTCAGCGAAACTTCAACCCTCAACAATCAGGTCAGTTTGTTAGAAACTTCAACCAACCCCACTCCGAGCCATTCTCTTCTACCTTTAACCCACCTCTGAGGTATGGTAATCCCATTTCTCATCCTCCACAGTTCCCTCCTCAAAACCCAAACCAGTTTCAATACAGTCAAGGTGTTGGTAACTTCCAACAACCTTACCCTTTTGTCCCTCAACCCCAAAGGAACAATCCTCCTCCTGGATTCCACTATCCTAACGAGCCTTCCCAATTCCCCACCCAATACAGTCGCTTTCCCAAGAACCAAAATCAAGGCCAACCCAATTTGGGACAAGCCTCTTCTTCTAAACAACCATGGGAAAGTGCTGTAGAGGATCTTGCTTCCTTCACCCGTTATAGCCTCAAGAACATTGAAACCCAAATAGGACAACTTGCATCCCACCTTAGCCAGCAACAACCATCCAATTCATCCCAACTCCCAGCTCAACCATTACCCAACCCTAAGGGTAATGTAAGTGCAATTTCACTTAGATCGGGAAAGAAAATTGCAATGCCCCATGCTGATTTCTCTACCTCCCCTTTCGATGTTGATCTTGAAAATGAAAAGAACAAAAAGCTGGAAAAGGAACTTGAATCCACTCATTCACCTCCTTCCATTCCTCTAAGGAACCCAATTCCTTTTCCTCAAGCCATCTCCAAGCCTAAGAAGTCCTTTGAACCTGATCCTGAAATGCTTGACATGTTTAGACGTGTTGAAGTGAACATCCCCCTCGTAGATGCCATCAAACAAATCCCTAAGTATGCCAAGTTTCTTAAGGAATTGTGCACCCATAAGAGGCAACTTAGGAACATTGAAAATGTTTCAACCCAACAGTCCATTCCCATGAAGTGCAAAGATCCAGGGACCTTCACGGTTCCATGTCAAATAGGGAGTTCCAACTTTGATGATGCACTCATAGACCTTGGAGCCTCAATAAATGTCATGCCCAAATCCATTTTCTCCAACCTTGGTCTAGGTCCCTTGCACCCAACGGGTGTTGTCATTCAATTAGCCAATCGAAGCACTGCCAGTCCTGAGGGGATAATTGAGGATGTTCTTGTTCGGGTCAATGATCTTATCTTCCCAGCTGATTTCTATGTCCTTGACATGGAAGGTGAGACGACCTCTTCTCGATCTCCCCTAATTCTAGGAAGACCATTCCTCATGACTGCGAGAACCAAGATTGATGTCCATTCAGGCATCTTATCCATGGAATTCGGTGACCAACTGGTCAAGTTCAACATTTTCCAAGCCATGCGATACCCATCTGAGGATCACTCTGCATTCTCAATCCATTCTTTTGAGGAAACTTCTAAGATTCAATCGAACCCCAATCCACCATGTTCTTCATGTTATAATGATAAAGGATCTTGTGAAATCTGCACCATGATTAACAAAGTCATAAATGGTGATGTTGATGTGGACCTCTCATTCATAGACTCCATCAATCTGGAGGAACTTGAAAACTCTCTTGAATCCCACATCAACTCTGATCTCTACTGCTCCACCTTGGACAGTGTTGACGAAAATGATCCAAACCCATCTGGAATCCCTTCTCCTTCTCCTAACTTGTCTAGCTCTCAAATCAAGGCTGAAACTGATCTAAAACCACTTCCTTCACACCTCAAGTATGCATTCCTTTTCCATAATCCCTCCTACCCTGTCATTATCTCTGCTTCACTTTCTGAAACTGAGGAGTCCCAACTTGTTCAAGTGTTAGAAGAAAACAAAAATGCCTTAGGTTGGACCCTAGAGGATATTCCACGAATCAACCTTGCCCTTTGCATGCATCACATCCATCTAGAGGAATCATCCAAACCAATTAGGCAACCTCAAAGAAGACTCAATCCACTCATACTTGAGGTAGTTAGGGAAGAGATTACCAAGCTTCTTCAAGCTGGTATTATCTTCCCAATTTCTGATAGTGAATGGGTTAGTCCAATTCAAGTCGTTCCTAAGAAGGGAGGGATAACAGTTGTAACAAATGAACATGGAGAAGTGGTCACAACTCGAGTGAAAAACAAATGGCGTGTGTGCATCGATTATCGCAAATTGAATGCTGAAACACGAAAAGATCACTACCCACTTCCTTTCCTTGACCAAATGCTTGAGAGATTGGCCGGAAAGTCACACTATTGCTTTCTTGATGGTTACACCGGATACTTCGAAATTCCAATCGCACCTCAAGACCAAGAAAAGACCACATTCACTTGCCCCTTTGGAACCTATGCCTATAGGCGAATGCCTTTTGGCCTTTGTAATGCTCCTGCAACATTCCAGCGGTGTATGATGAGTATCTTTTCTGAATTCATTGAGAATTGCATGGAGGTCTTCATGGATGACTTTACCATTTATGGAGAGTCATTTGAATCTTTCTTACATTCACTCTCTTTGGTCCTTCAAAAGTGTGTCAAGTGAAACCTTGTGCTGAATTTTGAAAAATGTCACTTCATGGTTTCAAATGGGATTGTTCTAGGGCACATAATTTCTCAAGAGGGTATCCAAGTTGATCCAGCCAAAATTGAGGTGATCCAATCACTTCCTAAACCCAAATCAGTTCGAGACATTCGGTCCTTCCTTGGTCATGCCGGTTTCTATCGGCGATTCATTCATAACTTCAGCAAGATTTCCCTCCCACTCACTCGTTTACTTCAAAATGATGTCACATTCAATTTTGACAAGGCTTGCAAGAGAGCCTTCATTGAACTCAAATCTGCTCTCACATCTGCTCCAATAATCCAACCCCCAGATTGGTCCTTACCATTTGAATTGATGTGTGATGCTTCTGATAGGGCCATTGGGGATGTTCTTGGTCAAAGAAGAGAAAACATTCCTCATGTCATCTTTTATGCCTCAAAAACATTGGACGAAACTCAATCACACTACAATGTGACTGAAAAAGAACTTTTAGCTGTGGTTTTTGCCTTGGATAAATTCCGGTCCTATCTCTTAGGTGCCAAAATCATCATCTTCACGGACCACTCAGCATTAAAGTTCTTACTTAAGAAAAGTGATTCCAAACCAAGGCTAATAAGATGGATTTTAATGCTCCAAGAGTTTGACCTCGTGATAAAAGATAAACCTAGAAAAGAAAACCCTGTAGCTGATCACCTGAGTAGAATTTCTAATTCTTCTCATTCTGAAATAATTGATCCTGAATTTCCAACTGAACACCTCTCATCTCTCACTCCAAAGTTACCATGGTATGCCCCAATTGTCAATTACTTGGTTTCTGGTGTTTTCCCTGAATATTTTTCAAAAGAACAAAAAGAAAAGATGAGAAGTGATTCAAAGCATTATTTTTGGGAAGATAATAAACTTTGGAAAACTGGGGCTGACATGGTAATTAGGAGATGTGTTGATGAAACTGAACAATCCTCCATCTTGGAATTCTACCACTCAATGCCTGGAGGTGGCCACTTTGTACCACAAAGGACTTCTCGAAAGGTCCTAGATTCTGGATTCTTTTGTCCTTCACTCTTCAAGAACTCACACGAGTTCTGTCAATCATGTCCCACTTGCCAAAAGTTTGGCACAATTTCCAAAAGAAACGAAATGCCTCAAAAGCCATTAATCTTCTGTGAGCCTTTCGATGTTTGGGGCATCGATTTCATGGGACCATTTCCCCCTTCCAATGGATTCTCATACATTCTTCTTTCGGTCGATTATGTTTCTAGGTGGGTCGAGGCCAAACCCACTAGGAAAGATGATTCTCAAACTGTGAGTGAGTTCCTCAAAACCCATATATTCCATCGATTCGGAACACCACGTGCTTTGATAAGTGACTTAGGAACTCATTTCTGTAATAGAACCATGGAGTCACTTTTGAAAAAGAATGGGGTTGTACATAAAACATCCACTACATATCACCCTCAAACAAATGGAATGGCTGAACTTTCTAACAGAGAAGTGAAAAGAGTGCTTGAAAGAATTGTTAAGCCCACAAGAAAAGACTGGCCCGATAGACTTGGTGAAGCACTTTGGGCCTATCGAACAGCCTATAAGACACCCATTGGGATGTCTCCATTTAGGCTAGTTTTTGGTAAAGGCTGTCATTTACCAGTTGAAATCCAACATAAGTCATTTTGGGCTGTCAAAACTTGTAATTTTGATTGTGAAAAATCTGGTGAAGAAAGATTGTTGCAGTTGACTGAATTGGAGGAGCTTCGACTCGAATCGTATGAGAACTCCATTCTCTAAAAAGAAAAGGCAAAGTCACTCCATGACAAGTACATTATTCGAAAGGTATTTCATGAAGGTGAAAAGGTAATGCTCTTCAATTCTCGATTTTGACTTCACCCAGGTAAGCTGAATTCTCGTTGGGATGGACCTTTTATTATTACTAATGTTTACCCATTTGGTGCAGTGCAAGTCAAAGACCTTTCTTCAAAAAGAACATTCACGGTAAATGGACATCGGTTAAAGCATCACCATGAGAGGTCTCACAATCCAGGAACCACGTCGACTTCCATCGAAACCCCAACCACTTCAATAGAACCACCACTGGATGGAGACCCGCCAAATCCAAACCAGGGGGCACCTCTTTCCCTTTAACTCTCTCTCTCCTCAATCTCTCTTCCCTCTCTTCTTCTCTCTATTTCTTCTTCTTCCTCTCTCCCTCTCATTTTTTTTACAACATTCTTCCACAACCTTTTTTCTATTTTCTCTTTTGTGTGGATGTGTCCTTAAAAATAAAAAAATTAAAAAAAAAAATTAATTAAAAAAATGAAAATTAACAAAAAAAAGGGGTGTCATAATTACTCATCATCCAATATTGAAATTCTGTCCAACCATTTTGGGGAGTCAAAAGGCTTGTTTTAAACTCGAATATATTGAATTTTTATCTCAAACTTGGGTAAACAATTTTGTGTCAATAACAAACATTTTGAATGAACAATTTTTGGTGGAAAATGATTATCCACTACCGTGAGGAATAACATTAGCCTTCATTCCAAGGTCATCTATGGCCATCTTTTTCATTGTGTGTCTTCACCACTGATTGCGAGTCTTGAGTTTGTGGACCTTCGAGCTGAATTTCCATCTTTTGTGTGCATTAATATGATAGAGGCATTTTCTAAGCCACATGAGAATCAGAATAGCCAAATAGCCTCCCGTTACCCTTACATTGATCCTACTTTTGAAAGCCCCTTTGAGCCTATGAAAACCATTATTTTTATAGCCACATTACAAGCCTAATACCTTGTCCCACCCAACATCTTCATGGATTTTCATTGTACAATTTATTGAAATTTAAGTGTGGGGGGAATGGACTTCATTTTTGGGCGTACTTTCATTGATTTCCAATGTGTCATCATATGCTTGAGGGAAAGCATCCATTCAAGTGTGGGGGAGAGGTTATAATTCTGTGATCTTTGGGGTGTATATGTGTAATTTTCATTTTTACAATAGTCATTGAAAAGTGTTCAAAAAAATGAAAAAAAATTATAGTAAAAAAAAAATGAAAAAACAGGAATGGGTTGTGTCTTGGGTGGGTCAAAAATCATTCATCATCAACCTTTGATCGTGTTATAACTACTAAAATTAGTTCCATGTGGAGATCAAGCATGGGTTGGGAGATGACTGTGAGACATGTTTCAAGCACAACTTTCGAAAAAAAAGAGCAAAAAAAAGAAAAAAAAGAACACTTGAATCATCTTGTATTGTGCCATTATTGGAAGTCTTCCATGTTGTACATATTCCATCATCTCAACCTATTCCATTTTCTATCTCCCTCACTTTTCATTCATCACACATTCATTCCCTTGTAATTATGTGTTTCTATTTCCTTTCAAATCAAATTTCAAAAAAAATGTGCATTGATTTTTCCATGTTGGTGTTTTTAACCCCTCTTTTCCTTTGGACATTATATACCTACCGTCCCAAAGCCACTGAAAAACTCTTTAAAAGACCTCTTGATTATTGTACACATTAGATTTGGGAATGGAATATGAGAGCTCTTACAAACTCTTGATTTTCACTTTTTGTTGGTGAATGAGTGAACCTCCTAAAATACATTTTTATCATCTTGAGAGGAGTAAGTTTTGAGTGCCTACATTTTCCAATTCAAACCTTGAACATGAAAAAATGAATTGTTTATGATGCATTATTGTGAACCAAATTTGTGATGGAATTCAATATGGATGAGTAAAATAGTCTAAACCTCCCCTGATTGGAGAAAACAAAATTTTAATATTTGTTGGTGAGTGAAAATGATTTTGTCATGTTTTTATATTTGTTGCACATGAGGACACGCGCAAATCTAAGTGTGGGGGAGTTGATGTAATTAATATTTTCATGACTTATTATATTCCCCCTTTACTTATTTTATATGAAATGTGCATAATTTGTGTGAAATATTAATGTTTTAATATTAAGTATAATATTTGAGCATTTTTAGAAGTAGTCAAATTGAGTCAGTTTAATGTTTTAATTATAACTATCACTATACTGATCCAAATTGTGTGGTTCTTGTTTTGTAGGATTCTAATTTCAATATAAAACATTTCATTAGAAGGAACCATGATCCAATTCTGCCATTTGAAGGGTCATATGGTCCTCACAAACAAGACCAAAGAATCTGTGAAGAAACTGGACTATTCATGAATATTGATTTACTGGGCTCAATCCAGAAGTTCAAAAACCTTAACTCTCCACCATAATTCGGGGGACACTACATGTCATCTTGGATAAAAATTTCATGGCCCAAATCTAAGTACAAGGGGCCCAAATGAATCTTTGAAGTCCAGCCCACCATTCTGGCCGAGAATGAAAATCAGTATAGTATGCATGACATATCTCCTGATGTAATCATCCAAGCGAGCTGAGATTTTGCAGTTTGAAAGAGCAGATATAGGTGGCCGACGTTGTTGAAGAAACAATTCGGATTTGAAGGCATCTTCATATTCAAAAACCCTTTCACATTATGGACTTCAAAAAGACTGGATTGAAATGGACAGTTTAAGTTTGTATAATCAACCGGCCATAACTTTTGATCCTTAAGTCCAAAGGACTCCATATTTTGAGAGTAGTCGGCCAACATTATTTTCTACAACTTTGAAGCAGGAGATAATTTAAGATTCGTCTATCCAAAGTGCCAAATTGGCGATGCAAGTGGAGGGACAGATTGGGAATGCAAACAGTCCACTCTTTGGGATATAAATACTCTCCCCTTCTCTCCTTGAGAGGGGTTGGCATTTCAGAAGAGAGGAGATCATATTTGCACGACCAAAGCTTTTCCAAAGGCTTGGGAGGACCTGCCATACTCATGTTTACACTTTAGAGACCTTTCCTCCTCTCTTTCTTTTCACTTACTTTTTTGTTCTTCATTTCTGTAATCTTGTAATTCTCTTTCTTTGTAATTCTGTTTAAATGCAAGTTACTTCTTCAATATCTCTTATTCTCTTCCACATTCTGTATTTTAATATTAATGTTCTTAAAATAGTTTAAATTCAGTTCAATCCCATTCCCTTCTTTAGCTTCCTCATTCAATCGAAAGTTCGTTTTTAATTATCATCATTGTTCGTGTGTGTGTGTGTCGACGTACCACTCTTTTCTTATCCCTTTCTTTTTCTTCTCTTATTAATTTATAATCATAATCATTATAACCAGATTATTAATCACCAAAATGGCTGAGTAAATCTCTCATTGGGGTGAGTTATAATTTAGGTATGTTAAGTGATTGAGAGCTTCTGCTCGATGAATATTCTTTGAATTAACATTGTGTATGTTGGACTTAACATGTCATGGATTAATGACTTGTTTTGTTTAACATGTGGTTTCCATGGATTATTGGAACCATAAATACACAACCATAAATAATATCTGATTGAGATTATAACCTTAAGTTAAGTTAAGTCTTGGTTTAAATCCTTAACACTTAAGAATTCTAATCAACATCATCTTGTGACATGGGTGTTAATTTAAATGCAATATAAAGCAAAGCTCGAGGATATCACAAGCTTAACTAAACTAATGATGAACTCACCCCAATCTTTATCAATTTGGTAAATAAAACATCATCCATAAATCATTTCAATTAAACTCTGCAAACAAACCCCCCTAATCAAAATACAATCAACTAAAAACAAACAACTACTAAAAAGTATCATCGCCGAGGATTCGACCCGAGTGCTGCTATACACATTAGCAGAGCACCGGAACCTTGAACGGTCGATAGGCGACAATCGGCCGCACTTTCATGTATCAATGTTGAGACGTTCCTCCCCATGCTCACCTTCCCATCACCTCTAAGTCTCCTTCGGTGGGTACACATCTCCTTCAAAAACATGGCATATCTCAGAATTTTCTTGATGGCATCAATCAAGGGAATGTTAACCTTCACTTTTTTGAAAGACTCGAATATTTGTTTATCAGGTTCAGTTTCCTTTTGTTTCCTTAGTTGGATGGATATTTAGGGAAATGGAAGAGGAATGATTGGGCTTGGTAACTAATCAATAGACACACTCTTTCCTTTGGTAGGACTTCTCTCAAGACAAGGTTCCACCTCATTTGAACTTTTTTCAGTGGTTGGGATGGTGGTTTCCTTAGGAGAGGATGACTCTAATGGAGGGTTCATTTGGATTTTAAGTTGAGTTCCACTCCTAAGGGTGATGGAACTAACATTTCCCTTATCCCTAGGGTTGACAAGTGGTTGAGATGGTAGTTTACTAGACCCATGAATTTGGATTTCACCCACTGAGTTAGCTAGTTAGCCTAATTGGGTTTTGAGGTCTTATATGGATGCTTGGGTGGTTTGTTGGAACTGGAGATTATTAGCATCCATTTGTTTTATCATATCTTCTAGGCTAGGCTCGGGTTTTGGAGGGGGTTGTTGGAAAGGCCTTTGGGGTGGCTGAAAATTTCTGGGTGGTGGTGGTTGAGGACTACTTT
Source organism: Viscum album (assembly GCA_963277665.1). Taxonomy (NCBI): domain Eukaryota; kingdom Viridiplantae; phylum Streptophyta; class Magnoliopsida; order Santalales; family Viscaceae; genus Viscum; species Viscum album. The sequence goes on from OY728166.1 coordinate 310,858,270, forward strand.
TCCCTGGTTGGTTCCAGAGTTGATGAGGCTAGTTTGAATACCCCCTTGACTATAGACTTGGTTATCTTTACAACCAGGGGTGGATGGATAGTAAGGTTCTTGCCTAATGGGTTGGTTAGAGGGGTGTCCTGGGAATATTGCCTCACAACTCTCATAAGTTTCTCTCAATTTGGGGATTTGTTAGAATAGTGGGTATTAGAAGAGCATATACCACAATGTATAGGAGGAGGAGATTGGAATTTCCCTTTGGAAAGAGCAATTTGTTGTAGAAGTGTACTCACCTCTTCAAACATTGTGTCCCCCTTTATCTCGAATTCATTACTTTGCACCTCATGGACACCTCGAATGGGTACACTGAACCTTGAACTGAATTGTTGAGTGTTCTGTTCCATGGTCCCAATTAGGTTCGTTGTAGCAATTGGGGTTTTATCCACTAGTGCACCACCTGCAGCAACATCAATCATGTTACGATCTATTGGAATTAAACCTTCATAAAAATATTGTATTAAAAGTTGATCGCTTATTTGGTGGTGTGGACTACTTGAACATAATATTTTCAAGCATTCCCAATATTCATGAAGGGTTTCTCCTTGAGATTGCCTTATCCCACATATATCTTTCCTTATTGTTACAATTTGAGGGGCTGAGAATTATTTTTCAAGAAAAAGTCGTTTCATGTCCGCCCAACCTCTAATAGGTGAATTAACATAATACAACCAACCTTTAGCCGTGTCTTCTAATGAAAATGGAAATGACCTAAGTTTTACTTGTTCTTCATCCACATTAGCAGATTTTAATTTTGAACACACAGTATGAAATTATTTTAAATGCTTATGTGGATCTTCTCCAAGAAGTCTATGAAATCTTGGTAATAAATGAATTAAACCAAATTTTAGTTCAAAATTGGGTGCCTCGCCTTGTAATTGAATGTAAGTGGGTCGGATATCAAGATCATGTGAGGTTAGTTATTTTAGTGTTATATTATTTTCAGCCATTTTATAAAAGTTATGTTCATTTTTAACTTTGGTTTCAGAAGAAGAATAAGGATCAAGAAGAATTTTAAGAGGTGATGTCTCCTCCTTCAAAGTGTTGTCTTTTGTGTCTCGGTTTCGTTTATGTAGGATCCTATGTAGTTCGGGTTTGAAAGTTTTTAGGTCTCCCGGAGTAGAATGTGTCACAAACAAAACATATACAATAAATAAATTAGAACACAAAAATAAATTAAAAGGTAGAATATAAAACAAAAAAATATTCACAAAAAATACAAAACATTTATCAAAAACACGCACAAAAAACCAAAGCACTCCCCGGAAACGGTGCCAAAATTTGACCTCACTGTCGTGAAACGTCAAATTGATTATGTTTTTAAGGTTGATTTATAGTCTAGGGTAGACCCTACGTCATCTCTCAAGGATCATTGGTAGGTTTAGAGTGTGTATTTTTAATAAAAATGACTAAGAGAGGGGGTGGTTATGAAAAGAGTTTAAAATAATGACTTTGTTGAAATAGCTTAAAAGTTGAGTGACCCGGTGGATTTTTGAAAAATCTGAGATAAAAGGGTAAATGTGATTTCACTAAACACATATAAAGTTCATTGTTCATAGAGATTCATCTTAGGTTTAGAGAAATTCTTGTGTTGGAGTTAATTGGAATCCCGATTAATTCCTAATCTTTTATTTCAATGCTTTAAGGACCAAACCTTGATGTAACAATCGTATTGTCAAGGAACAGTACTTATGCATGGAATAATAGCTTCCAAATCAGATTGAAATCTCAATAAGGTGGGTATGAAAAGGATTATTGTGATGTCCAATCGGAACAACACAAGTCACACACTCAAAATCTCACACCGATTGGTTAGAAATTAAGAGCATAACACTCACATGCATCAAATCAAGCATTAAAACCTGAAATAAAATAAGATACATGGAATTAAATGTTTAACCACCCAAATTACTTCAAACCAGTAGCTAGTGTGTGCATCAAAACTCCCTTGACATGTGTATAGCTCCCTCACAACAAACACCCAACTTTGAGCTCGACCTCGAGGGGTGGAGGAAGCTCAGGTGGAACTCCTTATTCATCCTTGATTCCCCTATGAGGATAGGGGACTCCAGAACCGCCAAGGTGATTAGGAGACTACTCTAGGACACCAAATTTTCAGCACTTCACTCCTTGGTTGAACTTTCAAATGGGGAGCCCAAGGTTCCATTTTATAGGAAAATTGGAAGGTGGTTTTAGGCACACATATTTCATCAATCGAGTTGCACCATGCGTTTTGGCCTTCATACAGCCTTATCTTGCTTTTGAAAAACTAGAAAAGTTTTATCCCTACTTCTTGACTATCTCCACCAAAAGTTTGGAACTGTTTGGACAATTACATCTCAATATATTGATAAAATACAGAACACCACATTTGACTTGGTCCAAATTCGGTGGCTTGGACAGATCAGTTTGAATGGGCCTCATAGAATCCGAATTAGGAATGGGTTCCTTAATATGAAATGTATAATATTAAGGTTTCGAAAGGCCCACAAAATTTCATACCATTTATATGCTCTTATTTCATGTACTATGAAAAACAGTGGACATATGTCCATGGATCCATGCAATTTTGGCCCATTTTTCTTCCACGTCATCAAGGGCCCTCCAAATCACCTCCACCTACATTGAAATAATAAAAACAAGTAACATTTCCCAATATAATGTTGATTAAAATTAATTAAATGATTCAAACATAAATTTAAATTTATTATTATATTTAGAATATTTGTTTCAAAACTGTTTTAAAACAACGGTGTAAGGGTGGAATAAAACAGTGAATCGTGGTACGATCAATTCTTAAGAGAATCAAAGAACATGAGCCATGATATTATCAAATTGTAATAAGACATAGATTTCTTTCATGCACATAATAATAGAAAAATATTTTTTCAATACTATTCCCTAAGATATTCATAAAATATTCTTCTTGAGCTAACCACTAGTGTACCTACTTCTTGCTTGGGATGACCTATCATGCATTCTCTTTTGGGCATGGGATGACCTCACATGTACCATCTTTCAGGCTTGGGATTACCTCTCGTGTACCATTTTTTCACATAAAACATTAATAATTACTCAATTAATTGTTGGGATATTTTGACCCCATCCATCAAATAATTATAATCATAGGTATGTTATCCAAAACATCATAGAACATTCATTATATCATAACCCCTTAAATGAAATGAGTATCATAATAATTTCATCATATCATATCATATGGAAAATATAAATGTTTCATAATCATTTAATCATAGCATAACCCACATAAATAAAAGTGGGTTTTATAACAATTTTATCATGGAATGACCTAGGGAATAAAAACGGATTTCATAATAAACTTTTACTTTTTAACCATTAAGATATTGAATAATAATTGTATCCTTGCTTCATATCCACATAAAATCCTAATTTACTTCAAAGGAGGCCATATTAGATGGATAATTATTTGAAAAGATCAATTGGAATATTTATTGAGAAAAATAACTCTCTTTGAACAATCTCTTTTTAAAAGTGAAAAATTCATAAAACATTTTCTACATCATTTTCATTAAAAATATATGAAAACATATAAATTATGCTTCAGTGATACTAATTGTAATTCATGTGGAAAATTACATTCATGATCTAAATGTTAAAACAATGATTCCTTTAACATTTTTAGTAGAAGAAAAATATACATTATTTTGAAAATTATCTTAAGGTTCCATTTAAAAAATTCTGTACAAAATTAAAAGATGGTAAAAAATTTGGTTAATAAATCATTTGAAAATGTTAAAAAATTTATTTTTTTGAAAAATTCAGTTTGGAAGAAAAAATGGACTTGAACTAAAATGGTGAAATAAAGACAATATTTCATAAAAGCACTCTTTTGAAAATTCAGGTAAATAAAGAGAGTAAAATGAATGGAAATCACGCATTCAGATGACATAAAAATATTATAAGAAAATACATGAGTTTAATGAGATTAAGATCATAACATTTTATCATTGGCATCATAATCATGAGAAATCATGGTAAACGATGAGATTGTAAAATAAAAACATTACAACTTTGGTTTCATTGAATCCTAAGCCTCATATAAGAATACAATTAAATGAAACTTATAACGTGACATGAATAAATATATTCTTTATATTAAATGTAAAAGGGGCCATTTTAACACCTCATAAATAATATAAGACCGAAAATTAATATGTAAATAAAATTTTTTCCATTATAATAATAATAAAATATATTTATGTAAAGTATTCACATCACATAAATGAAATAGTTGGTGAATATGGCATGTGTCTCACTAAAGTAATAAAGAGAGACATAAATCCCTTATCGTTTTTTAATAGTTTGAATCATAATAAAAAAAATAAAAAAATAAAAAAATATTTAAAATAAATAACTCTTGATATAATATTTCAAATGGTTTTTATATATACCACATAAAATAAATGAGTAGTGAATTATCAAATGTATCCCAAAAATAAAAGAGAGACTAGAAATCCCTTACCTTAATTGTCAACTTCTTTCATACACATTAGATAATCCAGTACATGAAATTTGAGTTTATAATACATGTATTATACAAATATAATTATATATATTATAAAATATATGATTTTATTATGACCATTCATTATTATTTCATTACTAATTCTTTATTAAAATCATGTTTTGGGTAGTAACTGCTTTGACATTATTATAAGTTTAGATTGATTATTTTTTGGTCTTCTTACTTTAATCTTGGTTCCATAATATCAAGAATAATATTAATGATATAATTACTATATTTTTAAATAAATTAAAATTATACAACTAATCAACATATATGGTTTTGAGAAATAAAGTATGTTAAGATCATGGAGACGGTAGGTCGTACATATGCATAAGTAAGGATTCCATACTTCAATTGTAATTATGGAAAGAAGTTAAGTAATATTTTGTCATTATATAATTATAATAATATAATAAAAAAAATATTATTCTTTAAATATAATTATATATATCATCTATATGGTGTGATGATGAAAAGATAGAGTTATATCGCTTGGTGAAGGGGTAATCCACACATACATGAATAACATTATCATATTTTAGTGAGTGAAAAGGTATGAAATAAAAAGATAGATTTCATTTTTTATAATAATAAATATTTTATAAATCAGAAACTTATTTAAACTATATAAAATATATTCAATAAATTTATCCTTATTGTATACTATTTAATGTGTTAGTGAAAAATAATCATATCACTTCATGAAGAAGTAGTTCCCTTTACATAGGAACAATATTATTATATCCCTTATACAATGAAAATTATAAAAGTACAAATGATATATCAAATATAAATTTCTACTTATGTTACAAATATAATTTGTATAGTTTAAATCCATTATCATATGAAACAGTAAGTGGTGGATTTTAAAAAATGGATGATATCAGTTCATGAGGTTATAGTCTGTTGTACACAAGAATGTCGTTTTTATAACCCATTTCATGAGTGTGGAGAAATTTGTAGGTATTTTTGTAAACATAACAACATATCATTATATTTAACACACTTATTTTCTTATATCATCGTGTTTTAATAATTATTTATGTATTTTGAAGAAGAAATTAAATAAAAATGCATGTGGAAGAATGTTACCTATTTCCTGAGTATCTACCTTCAATTTGCACAAAAATAATTCCTAGTTTGGATTTATAACAAAAATGAGAATTATAGTATGATAAGAGGGGAGTTAGTAAGTGTTTTTTTTGGGATTGGTAGAACCAAAATGGCTTCATGGGGTGTATAATTAGGGATAGTTGTTTTCATTTTATATGTGATTTGAGTGGCACACTAGTACTTTTTAAAAAGAAAAGTGTGTCCACGCGTTTTCCAAATGAAAAAGGTAACAATTAGAGTATTATATATCCATAGACATGTGTGGGACTATATATTTCCATTTAATTTTATGTATACATATTTTTATGTCATTTTTAACCATATCTCTTTGGTTTAACCCCCACAAAACCCTTTTTCCCTTATACATAACTAATTTTTAAATTATTTATTTATTTATTAAGGTAAATAAATTTATTGACCCCATTATATAACATTAATTAGGATTATTCTAAATATTTTATCCATTTTTTTAAATTTCATTCATATAAGTGAAAAAATTTAATTTAAAATCAATCCAACTAATGCGAAGAGAAATCAGTTTTTCAAAAAAAAAATGTTCAAAAGTTAACAAAGTATTTATATCATAAACCAATATGAAAATGAATTAAATTAATTAAATTAGATTAATATATATATATATTATTGAACTAATTTTACATTAGATTTTTTTTTAACATAATTTTTCTTCATAAATAATTTAAATGAATATCTGGTTTTCAAATAAATTTTAGAAATTTTCATTATTCATAAAAAAAATTAACATTTTTAAAAAAATTATAAAAATATAAAATGAATATAATATTTATATTCTGATTTAAAAAATAAACATTATTTTTTTCTTATAAATTTTATAAAACTTTCGAAAAAATAATCTTAAAAAAATATGCAAAAATGTGACACAACTGTTTTTAGAAAAATACAATATTAAATCATAAAATTGAATTTATTAATATTTATTATCTAGAAATCATATAAGATTAATGTGAAATATTTTCATGAATATTTAATATATTAATTTAATTAAAATAATTCAACAAATTTTTTGTTTTATTTTTTTATTTAAAACACGTTTTTGTTCATAAAATAGCTTTCCAAAATAAATAGTTTCCTTTATTTTGAAATGATTTTTATTTTCATTTTTAATTAACTAGAAAAAAATTAATTCCATTTATATTCATGTTTAAACTATATATTTTTATAAATTTTTTAACTCAATTCATACCTTCCTTTCCAATGGAAAAATTATAACTATAATTTTAAATTATAATCCCTTAATAGTGAGCCACATTTCATTTTAATTCTTCATTGTGTGTAATGAAAGCTAAAATCAATGTATCATGTAACTTAGGATAAACATAGAGGTCAATATAACAAAAAATATCTAAATGATTAAATTCAATTGAAATAAAAAATAAAAAATTATAAAGGTGTTACATTCTACTCTCTATAAAAAGAATTTTTCTCTTCAAAGTCATCACTTTGCTACCAAAAACTGGGGACAATTGTGCCTCATTACATCCTTAGGTTTCCTTTTAGCCACCTCAAGATGGTGTTTTCACCATAAAAATTGGCCAAATAAGTGTGTAACATCTCGGTTTCGGAAGCCGCCTAGAGGCACCCCGTACCCAGTTAGTCACAATGCCTCAAGCACATTTCCCTGAATGCCAGAGGCTACCAAGTAGCAGCGAGGGACTTGGGTGTGATAGTGGGGAAACTATTCCCACATTGGAAGAGTAACATAGAAAACGTAAATAGATAGCAATGGAAGAAGCTGTATAATACCATACCAAAGTAAATAGCGGAAGACTGAAGAAATAAACAACTAGAGAACACATATATAAATGGTTCTTGATACAAAAAGTGTGTGAGACTAAATCCAAGTTGGCATCCACCCAAAGATCCGTTCTTAACAGTTAGTGAATATATATTACAGGCAATAAGCAAAGAGAAGTAGTAAACAAGGAAGTAATCGTAATTAAAAAATCCTATAATTTCAATGCATTAAATTTCATAGATCAAGAAAGTATATAATCACAAATAGGAATCCCTATAGGAAGTACTCATAGACTAACCCCTCTGGTCCAACCAGAACAATGCATGCAACCCTCTGGGAAGTACACAAAGTTTAACCCCTCTGGTTTATCTTTTTCACAGACTCTCTGAGGAAACACTCACCGTCAATTCCCCCTATAGTATCGTATCGTTTAATAAAAGGTGATCTAGGGAAGCACTAAACATACAATTCCCCCTATGTCCTGAATCAAGGAACTATAAACACTATTAGGAATCACTTATGTTCATTCCTCCTATGGTCTCGCATTGTAACAGTAAAACAGACACTCTAGGGAAGCCCTCTACATCCATTCCCTGTATAGTCTACTACACCAGGTTACCACTACCCTGTGTAACTCAATCAACCACAAAGATATATAAAAAACAATGTATACCTTGAGAAATACATGGATAAACAATCTACAACATAAGAGCTTGTCAGATAAAAAGATCACTGCATCCTATCAACACTAAGATTGGAAAGCACAGTAGCCTAACCGACTAAGCGAGACCAAACGGTCACAAAAAAACATTCATGTGAAAACACATCAAAAGAAAAGAAATTTTCCCTATTCACATTCAATTAACCTCTACTCCAGCATACAATCATAATAGTCAATTAATAGGGCTAAAACCATAAACACGCAATACCCCGAACAAGGGTATTGGGAACTTTTTCACATATAACTCAATGAAAATCTATAGAAATGCACAAACCACCTACCTTGGAATTGTATGATCGATATACTTCAGCGTCAACCCTTGGATTTACTTTGAATAAGGTAGATCTAGAAAACCCTTCTAAAACATTCATCTGAGGATAACTCCTGAAAGAGGAGGAACCGGGAAACGAATCTCTAGAAGAAGGAAGAGCCCATTATGGTGATCCCAACACAATCAACATTGGTCAAATCAAAGAACGGATTCTAGATCAGGGGCTTGGGTAAATATCGGCGTCGTACATACGCTATCGGTCGGATAAGGAAAAGAAAAAGACACTTCTCACAATTAGACATAACCCCAGTCCGTTTAATTAAAAAAAGTACACAGCGTGTACATTCCCTTAATGGCCCCCGCATTAGGCGTTATCTAGGTCACCATAGACGGTTATGATCTCAGTTGTTACATGGCCAACATGTGACTACGTGCGGCGAAAGAGTACACAATGTGTACATATAAGTACACGACGTGTACTTCAAATTTTTATTTAAACTCCTCTTTTTCTAAAAAACACTAGAAAAGAGAAAAACATACCTAAAAGGATGATTTGGGTTCTTACAAACTGCACCCCCTCTTAATAAAATTCATCCCCAAATTTCCCTAGCTAGGTAGAGTAGAAATAGAATCCTCAAAAATCTCTATCCACTATGATCCTACATCAGCCTCCCTCTCCTAGGTCTCATCTTATAATCACTCGTGCCGCCATAGCACTCATACTAGAGGAATAGACCATCCATAAAGAAATTTATTACTTTAATCAAAAATCTGGATAGGATGCTCCTCAAATGAAGTTTCCACCTCTAACTCAACCTCCTTAGGTTATAAAATATGAGACGAGTCAGAGAAGTAACGTTGATGTTGAGAAATATGGAAGACGTCTTGCATAGATAGGTAGCTCTAAGTTAATAGCAACCTATAGGCAACCAGACTGAATCCCTCTAACACCTCAAATGGTCTGATGTACCATAGTAAAATCTTACCCTATCTCCTAATCCGCCTATGTCCCAACCTTGGTGTGACACATAAGAAAACCTGATCTCCGACATAAAACTCCAGAGGTCGTCTCCATCGATCAGCATAAGACTTTTGTCGTGACTGTGCAGTAGCCATCATCTTTTGAATCAACTCTATATGCTCTGTGGTCTCCTAGACAAGTCAAGGTGTCAGCATAGATGCCTCTCCAACCTCTATCTATCATAAGGATGGTCATAATGGCCTACTTTACAAAGCCTCATAAGGTTCCATGTGAATAGTTTCTTGAAAACGATTATTGTAGGAAAACACCACAAGAGGTATGTGTTTCTCCCAAAAACATCCAAAATATAGGATGCATGATTGAAGCATGTCCTCAAGCACCTGAGTCATATGCTTTAACTAGCCATATATCTGGTGATGGTAAGTTGTACTCAAAATCACATGTGTACCCAAAGCCCTCTGAAGTCCCCCCAAGACACAAGAAGTAAAACATGTGTCCCTGTCTGAAACAGTGGGGGTGGAACCCCATGTAGATATAAAATCTCTCTAATGTAAAACCTTCCAATATCATCAACACTGAAGGTCTCTTTGATAGGTAAGAATTGAGCAACCTTCATGAGTCTGTCAATGAAAACACAAACTGCATCATTCTCTCAAGGAAACCTTGGTAAACCTATCATGAAATCCATCGCGACATCATTCCACTTCTACTCGGTAATGGGTAACTACTACAAGATACCATCTGGTTGCTGATGCTCTGCCTTCACCTGCTAACAGGTAGAACATATCATGACAAACCCATAAACATCTCTCTTCATACCTGGCCACCAACACTAATGATGTAGATCACGATACATCTTCGTGACACCGGGATGAACTACCCAAACTAATTAATAAAAGTCCTACATCAGCTCCTCGCATATGCCTATTGGCACCCATATGCACCCATGAAAAAAAAGATCTCATCCTCACCTACTGTCCATACTGGAATAGGTTCCTCTCTTGAAACACTCTCCTTCAGGACTAGGCCTTCAAAAACTGATTTTTGACTCGTTTTCACTCGATCAAGTAGAGTAGAGGTAACAACCACCAAAGAAAGAAACATATGCCCCTGACTCTCATGCACCTCCAAATGCATCTCCGAGAAAGGAGCCATAAGCTTCCACTCACTACTGGCTTCCTTAACTGCCTGTATCTAAGTCCTCCTGCTCAACGCATCAGCCACAACATTGCTTTTACCAGGCACGTAGGTAAGATCAAAGTCAAATGACTGAAGGTACTCAACCAACATTTTCTGTCTCAAATTTAGGTCACGTTTAGTGAATATATAATTGATACTTTTGTGGTTAGTGAAAACCATATAATGATCTCCAAAAAGATAGTTTCTCCTACAGCATAAGGCATGAAGAACTAAAGCCAGTTCGAGATCGTGAATCACATAATTCCTCTCATGTGGCCTCAACTACGAAGACCTGTATGCAACAACCTCTTTCCCTAAATTAGCACTGCTCTTAGCCTTATACCTGGTGCATAACAGTAGATAATATAGCTCTTTCCCGACTCTATCAAGACTAGTATCAGCGCTGAAGTCAACCTCCCTTTCATCTCTTGAAAGGCTGACTCACAAGAATCTGACCACAAGTACATCACACCCTTCTTAGTTAGGATCACTAGTGGCACTGATAAGAATGAAAATTACTATATAAAACATCTGTAGTAACCTGCTAGCACTTGAAAACATCTTACCTCAAATAAATTCTTCGGCTGCTCCCCGGAAACTACAACTCTCACTTTCTCTAGGTCTACTGATACACTTGTATCTGAGATAACAGTACCCAAAAAGTGAATTTAGTCCATCCAAAAGTGTCATTTTGAGAGCTTAGCATATAAATGATACTCTCCTAGTGTACTCAAAATGATCTCAAGATGTGTGGCATGGTTGTGTTGAGTGTGAGAGTACACCAATATATCAAGCATGAAGACTACCATGAAATAATCCAAGTATGTATGGAACACTCATTTCATTAGTGCCATGAAAACTACAGGGGTATTCATGAGACTAAATTTCATAACCACATACTCACATAGAACATACATGCTCTAAAAGGCTGTAAGAGGTACATATGATGGTCCAATGCACAAATTATGACAAACAGATCTCAAGTCAATCTTCGAGAACACCCGGTCTCCTCAAAGTTGATAAAATAGATCATCAATCCTCAGCAAGGGATATCGGTTATTGACCATCAATTGGTTCAACTTATGATAATCTACATAAAGTCTGAGGATAACGCCTGCCTTTTTCGCAAAGAGGATAGACAAACCCCAAGGAGAAGTACTAGGTCTGATGAAACACTTCGCCTGCAACTCCTCCAACTGCTTCATAAGCTCATGCAACTCTGGTGTAGCCATCCTATAAGGAGGAATGGACCCTAGTGCTGCTCCTAGCATGAGCTCAAAATAAAAGTACACCTCTTTCTCTGGAGGCAAACCTAAAAATTTTCCTAGAAAGACATTCATGAAACATTCTACCACTGGAGGAAAGTCCATCTGTGAAGTCCCCCGGTCATCAAGATAAAGAGTAGAAATTCGGGTTGTAACTCCTCCCAACCCATGATTCTTAGGTCCCTCTCTACTTTCCTAGACATCCCATTCCCCCTTATGAAGAAACAATCCACTCTCTAGTGATGTGAAACTCACCCTACGATGATAGCAATCGATCCCTGCATAGAAGGGAACTACCCAGTATATTTCAAGAATGAAATAATAGCATGTCATCCCTAAGACATAAAGGTCCCACAAGAAGTGACACCCACCAACCTCTAGAGGGCACTCCTTACACTATTGAACACTAGCCTTTCTTGTCCCCAACGGTGTGTCTAGCGTCATGATATCAGTAGAAGAAAAGATATAGAACTCAAGGATATCCACAATAGCAATAGATTTAAATCTTTGGGAATCCCTCATATCAAAAATATTGGAATCTAAAACTGAGGCAACATGATCGTACCTCGAACAGTAGAGGGTCTGGGATCTTGCTTCAACTGGGTTTGCTCCGCAGCAGAAGTCTAACCTGCATTGTGGCCCTGTGACCCTGCATAACCACTCTGAGTTGATCCTCTCTATTTTTGCTAAAATCCTTGGGACTGGAAACTTTGAATATGACCTCCACCTTATACTACATGGCCGGACGAACTCCAGTTCCCAGACTGGTGAGAAAATGGTGCTGCTACTCTTGAACGAGGGGTCATACAAGGACCTCTATCACCAGCTTCTGGTGAAAAAATTACAGAAGTGCTGAAGATGGCCCATCTTGCCACATGATCGGCACTCCACTTGGTCTCTTGGGCAATTTGGTCACATATGACGGCTATTCCTGCACTGGTATCACACCACCTTGCTAACATAAGAAGTGTCCCACCTCTTTGGATCCCCATACGTAGACATAATGTGGTGCTTCCTCATGTTAGTAGGAGGGATAAAAAATCCAAATGTTGAACCGCCCTGCCTCACCACTCTAGAATCCCTCAGGTTTTACTCTGTGACTAGTGCCTAGTTGACTATAGAAGTTATGGAAGTCAACATGAAGGTGTTTACCTGAGATCAGATGTCAAGCCTAACACCATCCTCAAACATTCTTTCAAGGAATAACTCATCATCTCTTGGGATTGGCGTGAAGCATTGCAACTCTGTGAAGTGAGAAGAATACTCCATAATAGAAAGTGTACCCTGCTATAGATTCATGAATTCTCGGTCTCAATCGAACTTCAAAGTCTCTGGATAGAAGTAGTCATATGAGGAATGATAGAACTCATCCTAAGCCAAAAACTACTGGCATCCCTCCAATGAGATCACGTCTCACCATCTCTTAGTGGATTTCTGAAGCATATATGTAGCAAGCTTCACCCTCTTCTCTGGAGGCATCTCCAGCTGCTCAAAGATAGATAGCATGGAATCTAACCATGACTCTATAGCCAGAGTTCTTCCTTCCCTTGTGAATGTGGGAGGATCCTGCTATTGGAAAACTCACATCAACTCTGCCATAGAATGGGTAGGATTCGGTACTCCTCAGAAGTTCTATATAAACTTCATAAATCCCTTCAGAACAGTTGTTCAGCACCTATGTTCGGAATGATGGCTAGTGCCATGACTGGAACCACTGGAGAATGTAATGGTATTCCATGATTATCCATATCCGGTGTCTGATCACTACCCAATAACTGGGGGGAAACTAGAGGATGTCTTAGTGGCTTGACTCTATAAGGTCAAGCCCACACAATAGATCAAGATTAACAAGGGCTGAAACTTAGAAGTGTGAGAAGAGAACCAGATAAACAAAGCATTCTAGCTTTTCAAAACATGGATACAGAGCGTTTATAATTCCTATATGAAATTTTCCCTTAATCCTTCACATGGTTGTGTACTTATTCCATCCCAGATCATGAAACAACCCATACACATGGTGTGTTTTCATAACACATGAAGTGTACTTGAATCCTTTCTCCTGCCCAAGTTCTTCTACACATCTAAGCCACATGGTTTTCCTAGAACAAGGACTACACGGTGTGTTAATTAAAGACACAACATGTACTAGATGAACTTCACCATCCCATGTTATTAGTCACACAACCGGTTACACGACTCGCTCTACACAGCATGTTCTAGACGGACATGGTGTGTACTTGAAGGATTTCACCGGCCCGTGTTGTTCGATACATGACTAGATACTCGGGTTACACTACACTACATGTCCAAACTTGACATGGTGTTTATAAGCTAAGATTTATCCATCTGTACCATTATTCACATGGTTGGACACATGGTCTACACCACACAACATGTACATCTAGCACACGGCGTGTTTTACCAAGATTTACCAACCCCATGTTTCTACCCACACAGACAGTGAAACAATTAGACACTACACGAAAAGTACATATTGTACATGGAATGTACTTATGGGGAAAAACATTTCTTCCTAAGTAGAAGAACACACGTCTTGTGTGTCCAATATTAAACTTCATATATTTTGGGGTTTTCTAGACAGTAAGCCATAGAAACAACTCCGGAACCCAGAAAAACACTGAAACAAATGTTAAAGTTTCAAAATATGATTTGTGAGGGCACATGCTCCCCAAAAATAAATACATGTAATCTTATACATACCACATAAAAGGGAAACAAGGCAATGAACCACCAAATTCTAGCCCATGAGGGCCCATACCACCTCTAGAACTAAAGTTTGGCATTCCTTTAAACAAAACCATAGATGAATCAAAACCCTATCAAAAGATGGTATTTTATCAGGGCATCTATCACAACAGAATGAATATCTATCACAACATCTACCAAAAAGACATGAAATCACTAATTCAACCCATATGTCTTGATAAGAATGCACGACACGTGATCTCTAGCAAGTGCTTATAAAATGCATGGGATGGTATACCCTCATATCATCGGGTTTCAATAGATATAGAACCTTCAAAATATCAATGATAACTGCATAAAACATGTGAATCAACCAATGGTGAAATAAAATCAACTGTAAAAATTGAAAAATCAGAAAAATTGAAATAACAAGGTAAATTGGATTTTTCCCTATACATGGGTAAGCGAATCCCAGGAACAACCCAGGAACAACTTATTACCAAGTACATATTCTTTCCTATACCTAGCTATAGGATCCAAATAGTAAGTCAAAATGAAAATAATCCCTTTGATATCACTTTGTAATGTCTCAATTCCGAAAACCACCAAGAGGCACCTCATATTTGGTTGGTCAGATGGCCTCAAGCACATTTTCCCGAACACCAGAGGCTTTCAACTAGTAGTGAGGGCCTTGGGTATGATAGTGGGGAAATTATGCCCTCATTAGTAGAGTAACACTATAGAAGTAAACGTATAGAAATTGTTGAAGTATAATAATACCATACTAAAGTAAACATCATAAGACTGAAGAAATAAACAACTGGAGCACACATTTATAAATTATTCATGATACATATGTCTAGGAAGGTATCCAAATAAATAAAAATGCTGGAAAACAGTACTAAAACAAAGTACATAAGAAAATAAGTAAATAGCTGCACAACATTGCAAGTCTTAGCTTGGTCCCATGCTCCCCATCTCCACAGTAATCAAGTACTTGAAGAAGAATGGTGCTTTCCCTTATCTATATCTTTAGAAAAATATTTTTTTTGGGCCCAAAAGCATGACCCAAACAGGTTGTGAGACTATATCCCAGTAGGAAACCACCAAAAGATCTATGCCTAACAATCAATGAATATATATGGCAGGCAATAAGAAAAGAGACGTAGTAAACAAGGAAGTACTCAAAATTAAACAATCCTACAGTCTCAATGAATTCAATTTCCTATATCAAGAAAGTAGATAATCTCAAACAGGGAACCCTCATGGAAGTACTCAAAACCTAACCCCTCTAGTCCAACCAAAACAAGACAAGAAATCCTCTGGGAAGTACACACAGTATAACCCCTCTGGTTCAGCATTTTCACAGACTTTATGAGGAAGCTCTCACCATTAATTACCCCTATAGTCTCATATCGGTAACAAAAATGGGATTTGAAGAAGCACTCAATGTCCAATTTACCCTGTGTCATGCATTGAGTAACTACATACACTCTGAGGAAGCACTTACATCAATTCCCCTTATGGTATCACATTGTAACAGCAAAATAGATACTCTAGAGAAGCCCTCAGCGTCCATTCCCTCTATGGTCTACTACCTCGGGTTCCCACAGCCCTGTGTAAATCAATCGAGCCCAACGATATGTAATGGACCATGTATACCTCAAGAAATACATGGATAAACAGTCTACAACATAACAACATCTCATATAAAAATATCACCCCATACTATCAACACTAGTAACGGAAAGCACCACATCCTAATAGGGTAAGAGAGACTAAAGCTCCTAAAAAAACATGCATGGGAAAACACTTCCAAAGCATAGAAATTAACACTATTCACATTCAATTGACCTCTACTAAAGATAAAGTCATAATAAGAAATTAATAGGCCTAAAACCGTAAATATAGAATACCCCAAAAAGGGTATTGGGTAGTTTTTCTCATATAACTCAAAGACTATCTACATAAAGGAACAAATCACCTACCTCAGTGTTGTATGGTTGATATATTCTTGTGTCGGCCCTTAGACCAACCTAGTATGTGGTAGATCTACAAAAACATCTAAAACGTTCAATTGAGGATAACTCCAAAAAGACCAGGAATCAAGAAACAATGCTCTAGAAGAAGGAAGATCTTACCATGGTGATCCCAATGAAATCAACAGTGGTTGAATTGGAGAATTAATTCTCAATTAGGGGCTCATGGAAGGATCAGAACCATACGGGCAGTCTAGGTCGAAGAAGATGAAGAAAAAGACACTTCTTCCAATTAGATGCAACCTCAGTCTGTTTAATGAAATGAAAGAATATACACGACATGTACATTAAAAGTACACAGCGTGTACTTTCCCTTACCAGCCCCCGCATTAGGTAGTCTTCAGGTCACAACACACAGCATTGTGATCGTCTGTTACACGGCAAGCACGTGACAATGTGCGACAAAATAGTACACGGCGTGCACATATAAGTACACAATGTGTACATCAAAAATTTCTAGAAACTCCTCTTTTTCTCAAAAACACCAGAAAAGAGAAAAACATACCTAAAATAAATATCCTGGTTCATAAAAAGTGTTCTTGTTTTGTATACCCTCATATATTCGAATAATAATCTCTACCAATTGTTCCCCATAAAGAATATCATGCTCAAGTATTATGGCCTATGAATTCAGTAAATGTGACAAATCAGGTATATTCTTCATTAAATGGGATAAATTGAACACATTACAAACATAATATAGGTTCAATGTATTTTCCAAAAGATAATCTACCCTCATGAGATGATATACTATTTCAATGTTTCCAATATACCTATGGATTGGTTTTCCCTTCTCTATTTTATTTAGAAATTCGTAGAAAGTCATTCTCATGAACTTCATATTCTAGATCGCATCATAAATTATCAATTTTTTTTTTAAATTTTTTATATCCTTACGTGTAACCAAATGGCTCTAACCATCCCCTCCATCTTAGCAAATTTCTCAGTACCCAATATCATTCTATCTTTAACTTCATTCTAGTACAGTAGAGACCTACACTTATTTATATAAAGGGGTTCATAAGGATCTATCTCAATTGTTGAGTGAAATCTATTATTGTAATAAAATATAACTTGAGGTTGGGTTTTGATCAGAACCACCTTTGAAATCTATAGAACAATATCTTTTTCTATCCTCTAGGGGTTGAATTCTTCTCACAAGAAAACTATTTATTTGAGGGAAATACATTATACCAGGACTCAATAATTTCTCATGATGTTCCTAAATACATCTACAAAACATTAAGATAAACCTTAGATAGTGATCAAATACAATTAAATATAGTACTTCATGAAATCTTACCACTTCATTAATGTATATTCTGGTCAGCGGAACCAGAATGAAATCTTCGCTAATAAAAACAAACTGTGATGTCTTTATAAA
Source organism: Viscum album (assembly GCA_963277665.1). Classification (NCBI taxonomy): domain Eukaryota; kingdom Viridiplantae; phylum Streptophyta; class Magnoliopsida; order Santalales; family Viscaceae; genus Viscum; species Viscum album. The sequence continues at coordinate 310,876,298 of OY728166.1, forward strand.
TGATTATATACAAACCATAATTAACTCATCATTAAATATATGATAAACCATAATAGTTAATAATACCTTTAATCATATGTGAATAATGTGTAAAGGCATTACTCCTCAAATAAAATTTTCACCAAAACATATAAAAAACTAAAGTGTTTTGTATCTATAAGTGTATCATAAAATATACTTAATAATGGTAAAATCCACTCATAGAATACCTAAAGTGGGGTTTCTAAGACATTGAACTTATGATAAAACATAAAATTATATACCCAGGGTGATATCCATAACTCATATGTTAATCTTATATAGAGATATTTATGCATCCAAAAATAACATACTCCTTAGATGTTTCATGATTCTTACAACCAAAATGCCATTATAAAAATACTTCTACATAATAATCCTTGAATATCAACACATAAGTTCCTCTTTAATGATTGATATGGAAAAGGTCCTTCCTTTTTCTAGAAGTTAATTTTCAGTTCAAGTCATTGAGTTTGATAATACATGTGTCCCCCACACAAAATACATTTGACTACTTGATATTTTTTACTCTATAACCTTCTTTTCCACAAAGAAAACATCTTTCCCTCCATTTGATATACTCTTTTAGGTTATTCTTCCAACATTTTTTACATATAAAAAAGATTAATATTCTTTCAACTATATTCATTACCACATTAAATATCATTAGAATTTAATTTTTTCATAGTTTACACCTTTTGAATATCACCAAAGTTGATGTTCTAAATCATATATCGTTAATGTTGATGAAGCATAATTAAAATACAATTCTCTCAAATAATCATCCAATTTTGTTTCTCATAGTCACTGAATCTTCTATCATATTCATTTTTAACATTATTCATTCTAGTTCCATCCATTGATTAATACTGAAATACATTGTGTGAGAATCCCTAATCATAGTAGAAATCCCAAAATCAGTTATAGGGTGTCAAAATCCAGAAAACTTCTTTTCAATATACGACACATTAATTTTAAAATATGTCAGGGATGATTATTATATTAATCCATCATGATTTTTTGAAAATAGATTTTCAATTTAGAAAGAATATATATTAGGATTGTCAAAATAGGTTTGCAGCAAGACCCATTTTCATGCAACTATTGATGATAGAGTCTAGATCAATGCGACCTTTTCTTAGTAATTACACCTATACACACTTGTTCTCAATCCATATCAACATGTGGTACCCATACTAGGATTTAATTTAATTGAAACAACTTTCTAAATAATTTACCAAAATTCTAATAGATTTTCATATACTATGACCCATCTTTAGATTTTTCCTTAGATACATCCCACGACATATCCTTATAAATATAACTAGGGATATCACTAAAGTTTTCTCAACATAGTTTCCAATGGTTAATTAGATCATTCTTTTTATATGATATATAGAGACCCAAGAGTTTCACACATTGATATTATATCAACTGAGATGAATATTCAATAAATAAAACAAAAAAACACTTATGGACATTCATAATTTAGTTTACTCATATACTATGTACACAATATTAAAATTTGAAGAAATTTCATCAATATATCCCATATAGATCATCCCCTTTTTTAATCTTGAAAATCATAACCTACTTAAAACCATTATTCATAATCTGGGTAAAGGAAACATATAAAGGGTGAGCTCAGATGCTTAGTAAGGGAAATAATTGGGCAGTGTAATAATAACATGAACATAATGGTATGGTAAAATGAGCATTACATTTTAAAACCATACAACATATATCAAAAATCATAAAATTTATTCATGGAATAAATATTCGAAGTGTATAAGACATAAATCACAACAAAATCAATGAACATGATCCACAAGATTATAACATTTTCATATGACATATTATTTTGGTATACACATAAAAAATAAATCTTATATCAAATATACACACCAAGATATTCATAACATGTTTGGACTGGGAAAACCACCCATGTACCCTTTTATGGATTGAGATACCCTCCTCTGTACCCTATTTTGGATTAGGATGACCTCCCATGATTCAGCATGAAAGTGTCCAATCGGGATGATTGTGTCACTAAGAGGGGGAGTGGTGAATTAATGATATTTTTTTATTTTATGTTTCTTTTCAATTGAAACAGCCTTATACTCCAGTTATAGTTTTATATTCCATTCTAAAAACAAATCCAAAACACATCCACAAGAACCAAAGTATTTACAAAGTCCACTATTTAATAAGAATATCTATGTCCCTAGTACAATTTGGAAATGATCCAACACCATAAAATCCACTAGAAAAAAATCCTTCGATTATAGGAAGTAGGATTTACTCTTTCACGCATGTAGCGCTATTAAACAATACAACTAGTGAATGTGGACCCTATTAGCACAAATAGGGTGACATAATTTTTACATAGAAATTCATATTACCTTCTCTTATTTTCAATTCAAAAAATGTATTCAATTGAAATAAAATTCTTTAATTCCTTACCTAGAAGAAAGGTAAGAACATCATGGAATTATTTATAAAAAACTGAGTCCAATTTTCCTTGGTCTACATTTCCAGATCCAATTCCATTGAGACCGATTCTCCTCAAAACAATTTTTCCAGCCTAATTTTCTGATATAATAAAATAGAAATAAATCAGCACCAATTCTATTTCTGTGTATAATAAAACCCAGTATGATTCTTCCTTAGTCTGAGAAACCCTATACGGAAAACCCAAAGTCGATTAATCCATCCTGATATGATAACCACCTGAATACAAATTTTACTTCTTTATTAAAACATCTTCAACAAAATATTGGTATGAATACTTCTTCTTCTCTCTAAAACTCTGAGATTCTCTTGCAACTATAGTGAACAACACTTTGTCATCCCCAAATTACCATGTACACTATTTCTTTTATAGGTGACCCAAAATAGGTTTGATGGGAATCCCAAAAACTTTCCATCTCACAAAAAATTAACCCAAATATAAATTTCCCCTAAAATCAAAAAGAAATTATGACTTTGTCAATGGTTCTCAAAGCTTCTATATTCTTATTCAAATTTCATCTCTATCTTTAGACCTTCATTTGAATTCTCAGTACGATTTCAATACATGAGTTTGATTTTTTCCTAATTTAATTTCTTTAATACAAATCTCTGAATCAATTGAAAAAAATGTATAATGAAATGGATACCATCCTAATTTGCTGAATATGATTCTCAGAACCGACATGAATCAAAATATTTCACTTGAATGTATATATCCCAATTAAAAATTCATTTAGTAGTCTCCTTCTCTTTTCTTTTATCTTAACCCACTTGATATTCAAATCATAATCTTCTCCACTTCTCTTGATGTAGTTGGAAACCGTCAATGAAATTTAACCTTTTGAAATGTCATATTAAATTTTTTATCTCATTTTCACCTTATATTCCCTTGAACCACATAACCAAAACATCTTCTTATCTTTTTCTCTTGACCAGCATAGAAAACACATCATATCCTTCATTTAATTATTTTAACTCACTTGAAAATTCACTTCATCCACAAACCTGTTCATGTATTATGACATTAAATTCTTTTTAGAATAGCTTTAGCATCATCCTCTTTACTTTCCATTTATTACAGCAACATTCTTTTCTTCTCAACCAGATTATGATCTTTTCTGAATATGATTGGTTTTAGAAAGATAATATTGGGTATGATCATTCTAGATACGACCATTCTGAATATGATCATTCAAGAAATGATCATCCTAAATATGATCATTTTGGATATGATTTTCTAGAATATGATTTTTCAGGATAAGATCTTTTTAAAAAACAATCAACACCAACTCTATCTATTCAACCAGAACCATCTTTATAATTGACACTGACTCATCAATCACCATCACCTTCCCAATCAGCCCCACTTTTTCAACAGAAACCACCTTTCAAAACAACACCACCTTTTGAATAAGTAGAATCATTAAAAATAGCAAGACCATTCATTTCCATCCCTATTTATTCCATACAGATTTCATCAAAAGTTCTCAATTAAACTTATGATTTATATGAAATAAAAACCGGCAAAAAATATTCACAATTAATTCATCCTAGTCATAGAGAATCTGATTCAGAACATACACTTCATTCACATCAGTTCCAAAGTGAATCTGATGACATTTTTTTTCCAGAAAGATGTATTCAATTTTATTATAGACCTGATCCGAGTATGATGAAAACATTTTCTTCTGAAATAGATTCTTCTAATTATGATATACTTTCATAGTGAGTAAAATTCTTTTAAAAACATGAGTCTGATTATTTTCAAAACATGGATCTAATTATATTTAAAACAATACCCAATATGATTTTCCCTTAAATAAAGGAGGTGATATCCAAAAACACTCCATGACAAAAAATGACAACACTTGAATAGAAAACACATTCATCATCAGCGTGGTCCTAACAACATCATCCAATAGATTCTGTTGTCAACCAAGTTTTATATATCCATGAACTTTGTATCCTCAAGCAACCGATTACATATCAGCAGTTATAATCGTACATGAGATAAATCATTGTAAGAAATAATAATAATTTATAGTAAAGACATATTTTCCAAAATTAGTTATTAGGTCAAAATATTCATCTTTTCCCTTCCCCAACTTCTATTCAACCTCAACTTATCTTCATCCTTCTTGGAATATAAAATTATTATTTCCTATAACCACTCTAACAAACAGTTAGAATATTTCACTCAGAAAATAATGTTGAATTCACAGCCAAGCCACAACTCTCTCTTTTATGGAATAGATTTATGAAAAAATAAAATTCACCCCTTGAAAATAAAATATAAAGGTAAGATGAGTGAGGGGACAAGAAAAAACCAGAACCGTGATGAGAAAGATCTTGGAAACCCATGTTAAACCTGAATCTTGAGAATGATTCCATCGGTAAAGGTTCTATGAAAATGTAAACAACATGTTCCAATGTTGGAACATACTCTAGCTTCAGTAAATTCTCTTCCACATGCTCTATGATGAACTAATATTTGATATCAATATGCTTTGAAAGATAATGTTAAAATGGATTTCTGGTTAGATTGATTGTGATTTGATTATCACAACCCATGATAAAGGGTAACTTCACATAAATAGGTAGATATTATAATTGAGTTCTCATCCACAAGAGTTGAGTAGTGGCTTGAGTAGCAGCAACATACTCAACATTATCTGTATTGAGAGACACTGAATTCTATTTCTTTGAAAGAAAAATAACATACTTATTCACCATAAAGAATACTCCACTGGATATGGACATTATATCATAAATATTTCCTTCCAAATCTGTATCTGAATACCCAAAAAAATCAATAAATTCTGAACTATAATACCTGATCTCGAATTCAGTTGTTCATTTGATATATCTGACAATTAATTTTCCAAAAATAAGATGTGATTCTTTTGGAGTACTCTAAAATATTTCACATAAGGTGACAACATAAAAAATTTCGGGTCTTCATGAAGTCAAATACAATAGACATCCAGTCGGCTTCTGATAATAATTATGATACATATCTTTTCCTTATCCATATTTACACAACTTGGTTCCCAATGAAATAGGTTTGGAAACCTATTTTGACTTTTCTATTCCAGATCACTTAATAAGTTCTTTAGAATAATTTTATTAGGATATAAAAATGTTTTTTTTTCTTCTAAATTATTTGTAACCCAAGAAATTATATCATTTCTCCCTATATGGATATTTTAAATACCTTCTTCATTTCTTCAAAAAATATTTCACAACATCTTTCATCATTCCCAAAAATCTAATATCATCAATAAAAATAATTAAAATGAGGGAATACTCTTGACATTATCTAATATAAATAATATTATAAAATATTCCATTATTGAATATCATTTTCATTAAGAAAGTATCCAATTTGGAATACCATGCCCTCAGATCTTGTTTTATCCCATACAAGGATTTAATTAATTTTCACACAAAACATTAATCTCTTCCAACAAAAGAGCCACATGTTTGTTCAATAAAAACCACCTCTTCAAGATCACCATTCAGGAATGCGTATTTAGCTTCCATTTGAATGATATTATAGCCTTATTATGAAGAAATATCAAGAAAGATTCTAATTGTTTTCAATCTAGACACCAAAGAAAAAGGTTTCATCAAAATAAATTCCCTTAATCTTTCAATACCCTTTTAAAACTAATATTTCTTTATTTCTTATAACTTCACCTTCTTTATTCCACTTATTCCGAAAAAACCATTTTGTTCCAATGAATTTTTTTTCTAGTTTTTGTTCCATTTCCCATGTATTATTCTTTTAAATCTAATCCAATTCTTCATTCATGGATTGAACCCATTTTGGATGCTCAAATCTTCTTTCACATCATTTATTTACATTTTTTAATACAGTGAAGTATATGTGATAACATTTTTTGTTCTTCTAGTTTGAACCTTTTGATGTTTTTCACCAATTATATTTTGAGATTCCACTTGATTCATCATGCTAAGATGATTTTTTTGAGAATCATCTTCATAACATTAAATATATGATTTTGATTCTTCTTCTTGAGATGTAATACAAGTGTCTGCATCCTTATCAAAATTATTTTCATCATCTTTCCAAACTTCCTTGTCTTCCTGAGCATGTTTGACATATTTTTCCATTTCAATTAAATTCACATAAACTAAATCCGAAATTCTCTTTGTTTCTTTTTTGAAGTATCTATATCTTCTTCCTTCTAAAGCATATCCATGAAACATTCCATCATCACATTTCTGCTCAAATTTTTTATAGTTTCCACCTTTCTTAACACATGGACTCTCGAAAACCCACATGTTTTTCAAACATAGATTTTTTCTATAAAAATATTATAGATTAATACTTTATTGAGGCCTTCCAAAACAATTGTTCTTGAATATAAATTGTTGTACTCATGGATTTCCACCAAAATTAATGAGAAAGGCCATGTTCAAGTAACATAGTTCTTACCATTTCAACCAAGTTTCTATTATTTCTTTAAGTAAACCCATTTTTTTGGGGAGTATATGGGGAAATATACTCATGATTAATTCCATTATTCTCAATATATTCTTCAAACTCTTCATTTTGATATTTACCGCCACTATCTTTTCACAACATATTCACTAAATACTCAAATTCTATCTCAGCATTCCTTATAAACCTTTTAAACATTTTCAAATCATTTGATTTGTGTCTCATATACAAAACATAAAATATGGGTGTAAAATAAAAAATTAAACTAATGAAGTACTCATCTCCATTTATTTATTATTTTCACATTATCCCAAAAATATCAGAATTAATTAGCTACATGGGTTGTCTTAAACAAATATCTACTTTATTATGCACAACATTTGTAATAATTTCTTTCTCGAAGATAGTGAAACCCAAATTTATTTTTCATTGGCATGTCAAAAACGTATCAGGCACTATGTATTTTAGATAAGTTGCTTACATTTCTTTGAGACATATTCCCATGCCTTTTATTCCACAATTGATTATCTTTAATCAAGATCATGTAACAAGAGTTTTTTATTTCACCAATCTGAAACAAATTTTCTTTTTTTATGATGGAATCTTATAATAATATTTACAACTTGTTCAATCTTTACAAAAAACCCATATTTAGTAAATATAACTTTCTTAACCACTTAACATAACTGTGAAACACTTAGAAAATTATGTTTTTGCAAGTCAACATATTGTGTTTTCTTGGATTTCATCTTTTGTTTTCCAATGATGGATGACCAAAAACATTTGATTTTTAATGATCCACCGTTTCTAAATGTCATAGTTACTTTAAATGTTTTATCATTATTTAATAGTTTCGCGTCTCCTGTCATGTGAGAAGAACACCCACTGTGAAGTATCCAAGGTCATTATCCCTTTGAATCTTTAAATTTAGTTTCAACAAAAAGATCTATTTCTTTTTTATTTTCTTTCTTCACATTCCTATTTTGAGAATTAGTAATATTTTGTTGATATGGTAATAAAAATACAACCTTTTTCTAGATTTCATGGTTGATAAATTCACTCACAAATCGATTCCAAGGGTTAGAAACTATTTTCAGCCTTCACTTGAACCTTTTCAGGTTTATTCAATTCCACCTTCTCAGTATTCTTTCATTGAGAGGATTTACTCCCCCTAAAACTTATCCTTTCATAACCTGGGGCGTAGTAGAAATGTTTTTTGTTTAAAGAACACATACTTTCTATGATCACAAATCCCCCACAATAACCGTAATATCCATATAAGAAGTATTTTCCTCTGAAAATTTTATATTTATTGCAAGTATGAATATTTTTCATACCCACATTCTTCCCTTTATTTTACAATCCAATAACCTTTCCATTATTAATTATATTATTCTTCATCTTATTTTCATCCTAAATAGAGTCATATGTTTTTAAAAACATTTCCAAATCTATAGAATATTTTTTCAGACTCTAGATGTTTTGTAACATATGGAATATTCAGATTGGACATATTCTTACCTTTTCCATCTCTCATCTTTTTAAAAACAATTCTATATTTATTCTCATACTTTGAAGGAAACTTTTGTTGAAACATATTAGGTTTCACATTACGAGAACATTCACCAACATTGGTATTAGAGTTTTAGATACCTTTTTTTCTCAATTCATATTTAGATAACTTTTGTTGGACAAGTTCCAACTTCTCTTATTTTTTATTTTATCTTCACTTATAAATGCTTATTACGATTACTTCATTCATTAAGATATTTATTTAAATCATCAAAATATTTCTCCGACTTCAATTAATCATCAGCAAAAAATCTTGATTTCTTATTGAAAAAAATTCATTTTCTAAATTTGTTTCTTTCCAGTCCTTTAAATCTTTCTCAAACATTATTTCAATTATTCTTTCAAATGTATTTTAGGTTTAGTTTATTCTTCTTTGGAACAACATATTTCAAATTACTCATCAGTCACTATTGTAAAAAAACTATTTTCAATATCATAATCAATATATTTTTTAGATTTTGCATCACTACCTTCTTATTATTCATCTTTAGAGAAGAATCTTCTTCTTTTGGATTTGAATAATTTCTTTTCATTCCATATGTATTTCAATTTTTATGTTTCTCCCTATTTATTCCACCATATTCCTAGAATTATTTATTCATCATCAATATCCTCTTCATTCATTCTTCAATGTTAGTTTTCTACAAAGTTACCATGTATTCTACATTCAAAACATTTCAAGTGATGATTACCTTTATATTTTCTTATACCTATTTTCACATTTTTAGAAAACTAGGATAAAATATAATTGAGATTTTTACATACCGCATTTATAAAGTTAGAATCACTATATTCTTTTTTACTATGAATCTTTTTTATTTTTCTTTCTCTACAGCCTTGAAAAACTTTTCTCTATCAACATTTTTTATCATCATTTCATTTACGTTTTTCATTTTATAAATAATGAGAGTGATAGGAAAATCATCTAGAGATAATGTTTTAGGATCTCTTTATTCTAATAATGAAAATTTTGGATTGAACTTATCAGGTAGGATTATTAATATATTTTCTACAACTATAGAGTCATCCATGTTTTGACCAAGACATCTTATTGTACTCACAATAATATTTACGCTGGTAAAGAAGTCCTAAATAGGTTCATGCTCACTCATCTTTAAGTATTCATATCTCAATCTACAGATTTTATGTTTTTACTTCTTGAATTTTGTATTTATTTTGTATATTTTATTCAATTTTTCAATATAAATTTGGATTTGGAAACACCTTTCACTCTAAAGAATTCACTTTTAGAACGTAATGACAATATATAATTCTTATACCTTCAATCATTCTCTAGATTCTTGTTTTCAATAGATGTAAGAGGATAATTTTCATCAATGGGTTGAAACCCAACTGTTGCTTGATCAAGAACATCATAACATATAAACATATAATAATGCATCATTCTATCCGTCCAGATATGATAATTATTTTCATCAAAGAACAAAATACATTTAATGTTTATACATGTGAAAATATCCATTAGAAAAGAATAAGTGAAGGGAACCTGGCTCTGATTCCAATTGAAAGTGTCTAATTAAGATGATTGTTTCACTAATAGGGGAAGGGGGTGAATCATTGACACTCTATTTCTTTTATGTTTATTTTAAATATAACCAACCCACACTATCTGTTATATATTTATATTCCCTGATGAAAACAAATCCAAAACACATCCACCAGAACACAATGATTTAAAAGGTTCACTATTAAAAAAGAATAGCTACGTCCTTGGAATGGTTTTGAAATGATTCAACACCATAAAATACAATAAAAATTACTTAGATTTAAATGAGTAGGATGTACCCTTTAACTTTTATAGAACTATGAAACAATTCTAATAGTGTGTGTTCACCTTATTAGTAAAAATTGGTAAATAAAATTTTTTTATAACAACCCATGCTACCTATGTTTATTTTTATTTAAAAAAATTTATTCAATTGAAATAAAATTCTTCCATTTATTAACCAGACAAAAGGTAAGAACCTCCTAAACTTCATTATAAAAAATAGAGTTCAATTTTCCCAGATTTGATATTCCTTATTCGATTCCTCTAAGACTGATTCTCCTCAAAACAATTCTTCCTATCCAATTTTTTAATAGAATACAATAGAAATAAATTGACACCACTTTAATTACTAAATATGATAAAACCCAATACAATTATTACTCAGCCTGAGAAACCTAATAAGGAAATATTGAAGTGGAATAAATTTTTTCGATACAATGATCACCCAAAAAAAATTAACTTATTAATTAAAACAACTTCAACAAAAGATAAGTATGAATATTTATTCTTCTCTGTGAAACCAAACTCTCTTCTCCCTACTATGGTGAATAATAATTCATCATTAAAAAAGTACCTTGTACTTTCTACCTTATATAGGTGACCCAAAACAGGTTTGGTCGGGAATACCAAAAATGTTCTCACTCACATAAATTCACCCAAATATGAATTTCCCCTAAAATCATAAATAAATTATTACTTTAACAATACCTCTTAAAGATTATTGACTATTCTTCATTCATCATCTCCTTTTTAATACTTTCATTCAAATCATAAGTATAATTTCAATAAGAGAGTCGGATTTTTCTCTATATGATTTCTTTATTACAATGCTCTATATCAATTGAAAAAAAATGTGTAATGTAATGGATACCATTTTGATTTTCTGAGTATTATTCTCAAAAATGACATGAATAAAAATATTTTATTTTAATGTATATATTCCACTTGAAAATTCATGCAACAATCTATTTCTCTTTTCTATTCTCTTGACCCTCATGAGATTATAAACATAATCTTATCCTCTTATCCTCTTATCTTGACCTAGTTAGAAACCATTAAATTAATTAAACCCATTTGAAATGGTTGACTAAATTTTTTATCTCATTTTCTCCATCTCTTACCATGACCAACTTAAAAAAACTTATTTTTCTATTATTCTCATGAACCAATTAGAAAAAACATTATCTTCATCATTTTTTTTATTTTGACTCACTTGAAAATTCACTTTATTCACAACCTGTTCTTCTATCATGACTTCCTTCATGAGTTTAGATTAATTTGAGAATAGATTTAGCATCATCAGACTTGGAATCAAATGTATCTTAACTTTTCATTCATTCTAGATACATTATTTTCTTCTCAACCGAAGTATGATACTTTCTTAATATGATTGTTTTGGATACAACCATCCTAGATATTATCATTCTGGATACATTCATTCTGAATATGATCATTCTAGATAAAATCATTCTGAATACAATCATTTTGGATATGATTTTCTATAATATGATCTTTTTTGGATATTGTCATTTTGAAAAACAATCTGCACCATATCATATTATTCAATTTAAACCATTTTTTAATTGGAACTGCTTCATCAATCGACATCACCTTTTCAATTCGCATAATGTTTTCGATCAGAACCACATTTTAAAATAAAACCACCTTCTGAATCATCACCATCTTTTAAAACACCACCACCATTCCTTTCACTCCCCCTTTCTTTAATCAATCTTGCATCAAAAGTTTTCAAATAAACTTATGATTTATATTAAATACAAATCGGCATAGAATCATCACAATTAATACATCGTAGTCCTAAAGACTTTAATTAAAAACATCCAAACCATTCACATCAGTTCTAGAGTAAATATGAAAAAATTTACATCCAGAAAGATGTATTCACTTCAATTCTAGACCTGAGTTGAGTTTGATCAATTCATTTTCTTCCCAAATAACTTCTTCTAATTAAGTTGTAATTTCATGGTGATTACATTTATTTTGAAAACAAAAGTCTGATTCTTTTCAAAACAGGGATTTGATTCTTTTGAAAACATTGATATGCTTTTTTTTAAAATATAGATCAAATTATTTTTGAAAACCATCCTTAATATTATATTTTTCTATAAAAAAGTGAGGTGATTTATAAAAACATTCATTGACAAGAAAATACAATACATTATTGAAAAACACATTGATGATCAGCATGTTCCTAACACATTATTTTTGATTGGGATAATAACCCATACACCCTTTGATCTAATATAATATTAATCATTAACCAATGCAGTAGACGGAGATATAGGTATTTCCCTTAATATAATGAGAATCATTATTATGTGTGTCATAAGATCATAAATCATTTTTCATATCATAATCCATGAAATGAAATGGGTTTCATAAACACTTTATCAGATCATAAAATATGTAAATGAGACAGATTTTCTAATCATTTCCTCATTTCATCATAGCATAACTCAATGAATAAGAAATAGGTTTTATGAGAATTTTATCATGGTATAATCCATGGAAGAGAATCTTGTTTGATAAATAAAATCTCAAGATAAATCATTATAAGAAATAATAATAATGGAATCATTAGTTTATATCCCCATAAAGTCATAAGTTACATTAAATGATGCCATTTTTTATGGAGAATGTTTTTTAAGGATCACATTAATCATTTATTTATGAAAATATTTTATTAATGAAAGAATTTTTTTAAAATAATATACAATTTTTTTAAATAATTTTCATTTAAATAATACTTTAATATTTATAAATTAATATTTAATTACAATAATTTTCATTATGGAAGAAAATTTTATCCATTCAAAAAATGTTAAAATAAATATTCCTTTCAAATTATCTATAAATATATAATGGGAATAGTTGGAAAATGACAAGAAGATGTTTTTTAAAAAAAATTTAAAAAAATGAAAAACTTGAATTAATGTGTCTTTAATAAAAAATTTATGTATTATAAAAAAAATTAATTTTTTTAGAAAAACTTGTTTTCGAAATAAAAATGGATTTTGACTGAAGAGAGACACAAATAAGATTTTTTATAAAAATATTCCTTTAGACTCTAGATATTTAAAGATGGGAAAATGATGGGGAAACGTTTTTCTCATTATATAACCAGATGAAAAAATACATGAGTTTTATTAGAGTTATATCATAATATTTCATCATTGGAATCATAATCATGTGAAATAATGATAAACGATGAGAGTATAAAAAATACCTTAACACATTGTTAACATTGAATTGTAAGCCCCATGAAAGGAAAATATTAAATTTGATATAAGATAACATGATAATAAATAAATTCCTAATATTACATGTAAAAGGGGATTTATATAAACCTCATAAATAATATAGGTGCATAACGTTACATATGTCTCAAAGAATGAAAAATGGGAAGAAAATCCATTAACTATTTAGTATATTTTGAACCATAATCCTATTGAAAGAGAGGAAATAAATGAATATGAAAATCACCATACATTTCATGAATTTAAAAATAAAATAAATTTATGGGAATTATTGACACCATATAAAATAAATAGGTGGTGAACATGGCTTGTGTCTCATAGAAATAAAAAAAGTGAGATATAAATACCTTTCTCATTTTGTAATCTTTTGACACATAAGAACCAATATAGGATAACAAAAAATGAATCTATAAATATCATGAAAATTATGAGATTAATTATATAACATCTAAAATTGGAAGTATATACATCAAAAAAAAGAAAACTACTGGTGAATTTTCATATGCCTTCAATAAATAAATGAGTAACTAAAAATACCCTACCTTAAGTATCTACATCTTTCAAACACATTCGATCCTCCATTATAATAAATTTAAATTTATTATATTTATATTATAGAAACTTACATAAAATGTTATATTAGATATCATTTATTTATTACCATTCATTGCTCATTATTTACCAATTCCTTGTTAAAATCATGTTTCATGTAACAACATATTTGTTATTTTCATATGTATTGATTTGTTATTTTTAGTACTTTATAATTGACCATGGTTGTATAATAAAATAATAATAATAATTAAATATTTATAATTTTTTATATCAATTATACATTTAAAACCAATCATGAATTATGGTTCTAAGAAATGATGTATGTTATGATTAAGGAAACGGTAGGTTGTACATACTCAGGAGTATTGTTTCCACTTTCCTATGATCATTATGGAAAGAAAGTAAGTAATATTTAATCCTTCAATAAATATCATAATATAATTAATAAAATATTATTTCTTTAAATATACTTATAAATATCATTTATTTAGTGTGGCGATGAAAGGAGTGAGTCATGCCCCTTTGTGAAGATTGTTGTCCACACTTACAAAAACGCCATTATCATCTTTCAGTGAGTAAAAATATAAGAATGAAAATGATATATTATATTTTCATCATGATAAATATTTTATTATTTTAATAATTGTTTCAATTATATCACATATATTCATTATTATTATACTTATTAGCTTCATTGTAAAGCGTTAGTGAAAACAAATAAAATCGCCCCGTAAGGCTATTATCTATTGTAAACATGAATGACGCTATCGTTTCTCCTAGGGAATAAGAATTAAAAGATATATATTATATAATGACTCCATATTAATAATTATTTTTTAAATATAATATATATACTTTATATCCATCTTCATACCTAGTCGTGAGAGGTGGTGATGGAAAAACAAATGTTATTAGTTCATGAGGCAGTAGTTCGCTATTCAAATGAATGATTATTTCATAAATCCTTTGATGAATATGAAGATGGTTATATGGAATGAACTTTACATAATAAAATATAAATTTTTTTTAATATAATGAGGTTATTATATCATCATGTTTTAAAAAAATTGCAAGAGGATGTGTAAGAAATAAAATAAAAATAATAGTTGAAGAACATTATATATTCTTAGAGTAAAATCCATAGGATTGAACCAAAAGACTTAATTGGTTTTTTTATAAAAAAATAATGCATCTAATATTAGAGGATGGATGTTGGGAAGTTATTGGGGAAGGAATTTTCCAATCCAAAAGGGTTTTCAGATCTGTAGAAAACAAGTGATGGGGTGGCCTTTTAAAAGTGTGGTGATTGGTAAAGTTACAAATTTGGAAAATAAAATGGAACACCTATGTTTTTGTACATGAAAAATGGTTCATATTGAAGTATTATAGATATTTAGATATTATAGGGTTGAAATATTTCCATAAAAATTTATTTCAGACAATTATTTTGGTTGTTTTAACTCATATATTTTTAATTTAACCTTAGTAACCTCATTTTAATTTGAACCTCAGTAATTTTTTTTGATGTTTTTAATATTAATTATGGTAAAAAATTAATTTGAATTTATTTTATAATATAATCTTTTTAGATTTCAAATATGGAATCAATTTTTTTAAATTCCATTCACAGAAGTAAAAGTTTTAATTTAATACTAATCCCACAAACACGATGAGAATGTGACATTTTAAAGCCAAAATGTTCAAAAGTTTTCAATTTATTATATCATGATTATATATTAAAATGATTAAAATTTACAAAATTTTATTAATAGTAATATAAATTTCTTAATTTTACATTTAAACTAAATTGACTTATAATTTATCTTTATAATTTATTTTACAAAAATGCATTCTTTTAATAGAATATTAGTATTTTTTATTATTTATCCTAAAATCAACCTTTTAAGAAAATTATAAACAATTCATCATAGGTTATTTTTGATATAATTATTTAAAAAATGATCTTTATTTTTTAATATAATTTTTCTAAAATTTTGAATACTTATTTTTAAAATAATTGTACAAAAAGTCAACAAAACACATTAAAAATACTATTCTAAGTGTAAAATTGTATTTATTAATATATATTATATATATAACACATAAGATAAATTTTATAATTTTCATTGAATATATAATATTTTAATTTTATTCAAATAATTTCCCAAAATAGGTTTTTAATTATTGATGTAAAAAATGTTTCTGCACATAAAAATTGTATTTCAAAACAGAAAGATTTCCTTTATTTTGATTTACATTCATTTAAAATTAATTAAAAACTATTGAATTAATTTTATATATATGTGTGAACCAGATATTCTCATGAATTAATAAACATTATTAATACTCTTTATTCCAATAGCTATGTAAAAACTATCATATTAAATAGTAACTCATAATTACTTTGTCAAATTTCATTTAAAATCGGTGTTTCTTGTATTGCCTGATAAACTTAGTGTTATGTGTAATAGAAGATAAACATCGTGTTATATGTAATATAAAGTATTCAATAGATTAAATTAATTTGAAAAAAATTATTTCAAAAAATCTTAGGGTGTTATATTTGGTGCATAAGAGGTTAACCTAAGCATGTTATGTGATCAAGGAGTGAACTTAATCCATTATGGGACTATTTCAACCATTTTATGTTGTCTTGGTACTAATCCATGAATTTCTATCATGATCCAAATATCTGTCGATATTTTCATGTTATTGGTTATTGTATTTTAAGAGAAACCATCATGATTTTATGAAATAACGAAATACATCTCTTAAAGAGTCAGGGTATTGAAATTTATGATATAATAAGTAATTTAATTTCACATAAACACTCATGATATCCATATAAGGAATGAAAATTTAATTTATATGTCATTATATACCATTTCAAAAATTACAAAACCCTATATCATTTCCTCATGATTTGATACCATTTTTTGAACTTTTTTTCACCTAAACTATATGTTTAGAACCATTTTTCACGATGAATAGGGTCATGTAGAAGAGAGGGAGAGGTCCAGGTCCTTCTATAGCGTTTAAGTCCATTAAATAATATAATTTTTTTGGGGTTTTCTTTTATAGGTGTTGTAATTAAATTTCATTTTGTATCCCGACTCTTTAAAACTCTAAACATTTTTTATCTCTAGTTATTTTATAAAAATAAATGACAAATAATAAATATAAATAAAAAATGGTACTAGACTTTGGTAGTCTCTATTTCATATAGTGTGTGAAATTCATTCCATTCAATGATAGCTAACTTTTACGTCAATTAATTAGACCCAACCCAATTTGTTGAATTAACAATGTAAATTGTGGATTAAACTATATTCATTCTACCTTTATTATTATAATTTAATAACCTGGCCCCTTATGAAATCTCATTTACATAAATTAATGATCATTGATCAATTATGTTTCCTATATGATATTAAGCCATTGACCTATATATGATATTTTAAAAAAATCATGTATCAATTATTATATGTTATGTTTTTAATATAATAATGATTTAAAATGAATCTATTTCATTTTAATCTATATTTAACCTATTCATTTCAATATTTCTATTCATTTATTGATAATCTATAAATTACATGGAAAAATTAAAATTGATATATTTTTATGAATTTGTTGAGTATTGTGCATAAAAATATAGGTTTTATTGAACATAAAATGGGTTTTTATTCAAGAAAATGTAAACAGTTGGCTTGAAAAGTTTTTTAATAAGGATATTTCACCTTGATTATATATTTATTTTTATCATGGATGATATAAAATCATTATTTACAATTTTATACATTTATTTTGGAAAATGGGCCTTTATATTCAATCTAATAATTCCTTGATTATTTAAAATTCTTTTTATAATAACAAATTTATTAATCATGTTTCTCATCTTCATAACAATGTTTTTTATTTTTAGTTGTGTTTTTTATTATTAAATTCTCAAAAGAATAATTCTGATGACATTTGGGGGTTATTAAGATAATGGGGTGGGTATTGGTCTCTTTTATCATGTCAACCTATTTGAATCCCAGATATATTATTAATTTATTTTTCTCTCATTAGTAGTATAATATATTGATGATAATCCTCTATATTAGCCACCAGTTTTTGTTTCTTTTTGGATTTACATTTTTCTACTATATATTCTCTTAGAAATCAATTTTTCAATTATATAGCAATTTAATGTGGTAAAATAATAAATATTTTGAGGTATTTTTACAAATTATCTAGTACCACAATTTAATATAGATTTTTATTATATTATTATTCTATATAGATTTATTTTCTATGACTGGAGCTTAGTATGTTAGGAATATGACCTATGATTTTATAAAACATTTTAACAACTTGGTGGTGTAGGAAGACCAAATTCATCACTATAATTCTCTATTTTGGAATGGGGGAATCCTTTATCCTCCAACCTTAGGGTTAAAGATTGAGATTTATTTATTATGGGAGTACAAATACCCATAACCATTTATCTTCTCCAACCCAATGTTTAGGGATTGATAATTTCTTATCATGTCAGTGCTATTTCCCTTGAAAATTTATTTCTTTTTTAAAATAGACTATTGATTGATCATTCCATTGTGATTGAGTACCACTAGCTCCTATTTTGGATTTCTCAAAATTTGTGGATTTATAATCCTGGATGTTGATTATGAAGGAATAAAGATTCAGATTAATAAAATAATTATTGTGTTATTTGTTATTTTTTATATCTAACACCCATAACATGATACCATTTATGATTTTACATCGATTAAATGAAAGTAAATAAGAATATAAATGTTTGTATCCATTATTTCCTCACCCAAAAATGTTGTTTTCTAATTTTTTTGGAAAAATATAATGTTCAATCATTTATGAATGTCTGAGAGGGGTGAGATGGTCATTGGGGCCCCATTTTTTTAAAGCGGATGTTTAAGTTGTGTGTTATATTTTATATGTATCATAGAGTTTTAGGTCATTCATTGTAACTAGTGGGTATATCAATTTTATACCTTATCCCATTTATGTATTTAATTTGTTTGATTACATTTTTTACATTACTATTTAATACATTAGAATGATTAATTCAAAGTGTACAGTTATATATCAATATTTGGGGGTGACAACACCAAGTTTAAATAGTCACCCATTCTGCCTCACATTTGACCATTCTTAGGTTTTTTTATATTCTCAAGTGTGTGTTTTTTTGGGAGGATTATGTGGGTTGAATATATAAAGAAAAAATCTTTTAATAATCAAAATATATAAATTGATATATCGGAGATAGATAATATACACATTTTTGTTACCCTTTTCATGTACAGTAGACTATTAAATCAATGTGGTTATTGTTGATTTTACCCCATTAATTTAATTTTTTTAATGATGGAATTTTTTTCATTTTATATATTGTATAACCATTAGTTATTTATTGTTCAAATTCATTATAATTTCTTTTCTTGGATGAATATGTTTTAATGTTTTTAACGTCAAATTATTTGGGTAACACATACTATATGTGTTTTTATACCATCAACACTACATATTAACCATGATATTATTTAGTAATAGATTTTTTTGGAGCTTACTAGATGTCATCATTGACGATAGGTGGGTTCTTGAGTGTCCAGTTTTTGTCAATAATTCATATTCCCCCAGTCAATTTTATTATAAAAAATTATAATTTACTAATAAAAATGTCTCCAAGGAGGTCATTATATATGAATAAATTAATTTTTTTACTTGGAGATATATGTAAATATCCTTCAAAATCAAAATTGATCAATACATCAGACATTTTTTAAAAAATATTTAATGTATATGGATTGTTAACCAAAAATTATTTTTATATGATCGCAATAAATACCAAAAAATACTTAAAATGGTAATAGATATAAAAAAATTGGAATGTTATTTAAACAACTATGTGTCTAAGAAAATCGGAGTCTAGAGTTATGTATCGAAATATAATGTTTTTCCCATATATTACAACCATGTATTAATGTTATATTTATTTTTAAAATGGATAAAGAAATTTTTATAGTTAATCTTGATGAATAATAGTTAGTATTATATAATTTATCATGAACCTCTAAATAATTAAATGTGGAACTAATCCATTGATGTATGAAATGAACAAATTTGATAAACAAAACAATAATGTAAAACCAATTTGAGTTCCTTTCTAAGGAAATGATGCACAACATGTTGTAAAAATTGAAAATTTACTATTTATTTTATATTTGAGTGGAAATTAATGTTTTTATTCAAAAAAATAACTCATTATTCCATAAAAAATCCTACTCAATTTGGGAGAAATAATTTGAGTCTCTATTTTTTCATTATGTAATGTAGAATTAAAATTTATTATAATATATAATTTGAGTTGAATACATAATAAAAGTTAATTAATATATGATTAAACTATATTTTATAGTAATGTAATTTGTTATAAATCTCTTGGAATTGATTTTTCTCATTCTCCCATAATGTAAACCTTTGGTTATTTACCCTATATGGGGATAAGTACATGAATAGATGATCACAAAATATAAAAAATCAACAAGAATGGGATGTTAAAAATGTTTGGTAGTTTTCTTATTTATATAAGATAAGGAGGATCAATTATTTTATAATAAATATTTTAATAAATCTGTGTAGGATACACAGAAAATGATTTAAAATTTTTATCCTGTGATTTTGTCTCACTTTAATAAAGAAGAAGAATGGAAAGGTCAATAGTAGAACAAGTGGTTCGTCTACCCCTGACAACATATGTCAATTCTTCTCATTTGGAACTTTAATCGAACAATTTTCATAGACATTATAGTTGGCCTTTTCTATAGAAAAATCTATAACTAATGTATTACTCCCCTTATAAATTACTCCCAAAATAAGGATTTTTACACAAAAATATCCCCCTTATATCAAATTAGGGATAATAGCTAGATATTCGGTCACCTAGAAGGCTTATAGTTTCACATTCAAATGAGCCCTCTTCGTCATAGCTTATCTTTTATTATCGGTGTCGATTATCTTAATTTTTTATAATTCAAAATCTAAAAGATTATAGATCTAGATATATGTTTTGTCATTTTTTATTCCCTTATTGAGTTGTTTAGTTCATTTTGAGTTGAATAAAACTCTAATTATTAGAATAATGATTATAATCCTTCTTATTTTTTTACATTATTGTAAAAATTGCTTTATAAAAAAGTTATCCAAAAAACCTAGATTGTTTTTGATATAAATTTATATTATGGTATAAATTGACAAATTCCTATAAAATAATTATTTATGAGAAATAACACCCCTAAAAATTAATATGTGTTATCCATATATAGATTTTATAATCCATATATCTCTAGAAATATATGACAACATATGTCCTTCTAAACCAGGTTTATCATTTCCCAATATAAATAATGAATCTATATACATAAAAGATATAATAAAATATATTTAATATCCTAAAATTATTTATTCAAGGATTTAATATGAATCTAATCACAATAAAAATAATGTGATAAGTGTACAGTAAACAACACAACCTTATAAACATGATATTATCGATGATCAACTAATAATTAATTTTCACCAAATTTTCATTATCATATTGAGTTGATGTTTGATGTCTTATTTTCAAATTTAAATGACTCAAATTTTGACATATAAATCGTCAATAATTAATCAAGTAAAATATTTAATTATCTATTTCAATGTTTCATTCTTGAAATTACCTAATTTTGTGATTCCTTTTATCATTGGTAATCTTCATGACATCACTTTTTTGACATATCTTAACACTTTAATTTAATTTTTTTGTTAAATTACTTTTCTTACATATCAATCACTATGATATCTTTTCCAAAAATAATATATATCATTAATATAAATAAATATAATGATGATATCACAAACACAAAATCCTTTTATAAAGATAATGTAATCAGAAGTCATTTTCTATAGTCGTTTTTCATTATTAATATCTGAAAAATATTATATCATTTTCCTGATGTGTGTTTCAGACCAGATGAACATTTATAAGGTTTATATTGAATAATTCCATTACCTTTCACGTAAAACACTTAGAATTCTCTGTGTATATATTCTTTTCAAGATCACCATGAAGCAATTTAGTCCTGACATCATGTTGTTATACATCTAGGTTGAGTGCAGATGAAAATGTAAAATAACATATAATATATTCAATTTTTTCAATGGGTAATATTTTTATCAATGTAAATATCATCATGTTAGTCAAATAACATCATAAAAATCATTTAATTTTTTGAATGGTTGTGAGGATCCTCTTTAACCTATGAGTATATACCCCTATATATTATAGATTACATTCATTATATATGGTAACTATACATGGTTGAATGTATAGTTAAATTTTAATTATTTTGTATCATATTACATAAATTTTATCTATTATATATGTGGGAAAATTATAATCACATCATCACCATTTTTTTATCCCTCTTCTATGGGTATCACGTACTCAAATAGTGAGTAATTGTGAATGAATTATTATTCTTTTCTTGATCTCTTTAATTTTCCTATTGATTTGTTATATTCAAGAATATCCTATGAAAAAATAAAATTAGTTAATTTAAGAATATTACATGGTATTTCCACTTCATCATCTTCATGAATCTATTCCCCAATACTTGAATCTAATAGTGCATACACTAGTTCCAAAATGATTGAATTTCCTCAGATTATGAATTCTATTCCTTCTCAACAATATTAATAATATGATATTAATGAAATAAAAAATATCTTATTTTCAGGATAATATAACCACTGGATCTTATATTGTCTATAAAAACAAATTATTAACATTTATAAAAAATATATACACTTCTTTCCATTACAATAAATATTTTCCCTCTCTTCTTTATTAGTGTGTACAATTCACCTGAGGATAAAAAATATCATGTTATCTCTAAATAGTTATCTAATTATTAAAAACTCTTTAGTATTCCATAATTCATAGGAATTAATAGATATTGGAAAATAATTTTTACTCTACACCTAATTACCTCTAACTAAAAATATATTTTAAATATTTTTTATAACAATATACGCTTCATTTTTTAACAGATGGTTCTCTTCATTATACATAATACACCATATCCTATTTTGGATTTTAGTACTTATTTTTTTTAAAATGATGTTGAAAATCCTTTAATATTCTAAAAATATAAAATTTTACTCTTCTATATCATCTATAGACACAAAATTTAGTTTGATTCACATTTTTATCACCATTATAACATTAAAATTCATGAAAACATCCAATAATATATCATTATTTTTTTTAAACCATAATTTTTATGAATTTCCATTAGTAGTTGTTTCAAATTAAATATAAACTCCTTGTGACTTTATTCTCATTATGTATACATATTTTAATAGCAAATACACGTTATTTTATTTTCATGATTTAAAAAAATCCTCAATTGAAACTCAATATTTTTCAATTATATTACCAATATAAGTATCAAAAATTCCACTTTGATTCCAGGATAAATATATTTCTTTTAATGAATTTTTTTCTTTACTTATTTATCTTATTGATCCTTATATACCACTCTTCTTTAAGAACCTCGTTTCTGGATGGGCTAATTTCTCCACAACATGTTCAAGATTATATGATATAAAGTGATGAATTTATATTACCGTTCTCTATTCCCATGTTTCCACTATTCAGTGTCCATTTTCCATCACATGAGGGACTATCATAGCAGTCATAATCCAATCTTTCTTTGTTATTATATTTAATTGGTTATTATAAAAATCACACTTCTTACAATGATAACATGCATCTAATAATATTATTCAAATACTACCAATACAATTGATTTTAAAGTCATCAAAATTTACTATATTCATTTGTTCAAAACATCTAGAATATAATATGGGAAGAAATGTAAATTTTTAGTGACCTAGTGATAAGTTCTTAATCAGTCACTAATATCAAATCATATCATACAAGGTTGACATGATCATATTTTTAATCAGAAATTATATTATTATTTATAAATCTAATATCATTGTATTATGGTTTACCTTTAACATATTTTTCATTACCTACAGCTTCAAACACTACCCAATTAAGTGTGCTAGTTTCCCACAGTGGTGGATCATTATATAATATAATTATTTGGATTAAGATCACATTATTATTTATTTATTTTTCTGGGGTTATTTTAATCCTCTCATACCATGAAATTTTTTCCTTCCTTTTATTTATATGAAATTGCATCTACATTTTAAGTATATCTCATATCATTACTTCTATATACATTATTCAATGTTTAATCATTCAATATTGTTGAGGTATGTTTTGCATTCTGATTGGAGTTAATAATTGACATGACTACTGTATGTAAGGTCAGTGGTCATAGAATTAGTATCAAGTGTGCTGTAACACATCCTTTACCACCATTTTCAAAAAATTATAATAATAAATAATATATATTCACTCACACATATGTGGTAATAAATTCTTATCATTATTTTAAAAAAGGATTATAAGTGATAATATCATGTTTTGTTTCTTATTTATGTTTTTCATCAAATACATATTTTCTAAATTTCACCAAAGAATGGATGAAACATGTTAATTACCAATATATTGGAATTTTTCTTCAATCCAACTTTTAATTTTGGATATTAACTTCCTATTGTGTATGACCCACTATTCATCCACTATTGTAGTTCTTAAAAAAATCATCCATTGTAGATTTATTTACTAGAACATCAGTGGGCTTAGTTTTATCTAAAGGAAATCTAATGGGATTACATAATATATTAATATATAAAGGTATATAATTTCATTATTATAGATATAATAATTACATTCACTAATACTAATCATGTAACATGTATTTACTCTATTAATTTGGAAATAATATAGAAAAATACAACAAATAATTTCCAACAATTGTTATTTAGTTAAAATTAACTTTTAGTTTATCAATAATATACTATAATTGACCATGATATGATCCAAATAATACTAATGACTGATACTTTTAAATTATATGTAATTATGGCATGGATGATTCCATTTATGAATTTTAACACTAAAGATATCACTAGGTAAGTAAAAATTGAAAAATGTTTCATCTACTTTGGTAAGGGGGAATCGTTGAAATCTAAATGACAAGAAAATTGCCCATGTCATATATTTCATTTTAATATTTTGTATTTTTTTCATAGTTAATATTTTATAGAAATCATTTTAATGATACTACCTTTAAAAATAGAATTTGCGAAATTTTATTTTTTTCACATGAAACCCTCTTATAATAGTCACTTCTTCGATGAGGATGAATCTAATATCAATTTATTAGGGAAAATGTTAGTGTAAAGATGAAAAATAAATAGAGAAATACAGGGAAAATGTATATTTAATATAGTTTAGTAGTTTCCATATTTTTATATGAGAATCTTATTGGATTATATTATTATTATTTTAAAAAAATATCGAAGGATATATATTCGGAGGAACATTTTTATTCATCATATTTTATCATATTTCAAAAAAATAATAATTTCAAGGTTATGGGTGGTTATGTGGCTTATTTATCTAAGAAACCCGTCCCCACTAATTTACTTCCAATTATCCTTAATAATAATGATTATTTTAATATGGGTTGGTTAATTACCAAAGGAATACTATTGGTGAAAATATACTACTCCCATAAACTAGTCAACAAATTATTGTTGGTCCTCACTAAACATTGGTAACTTATTTTATTCTTGGACCCCTTTGTTTTTGTTTTTAATCCTTATCTTGTACTCATTATGGTCAATAACTATTTTCATAGGTATACAATTTCATAAGTTTTAATTTTAATCATCCCTCAGGTATTGAAATTGTTTCAAGTATAATATTTTATACATAATTATGAATCCATTATTTGTAATAAAAAATGTTACATTTTTTTTCTCATGATTTCCCTCATCAGCATGGTCCTCTATTTGGTTTTTTAATTTGGTAGCCCATAAATACCATCATTAATGATACAGATCATGTGGAGATCTTCATAGTACAAGATTCCATCTTGTTTATGATTTTTTTTAAAGTACTCTTAAATATACTTTCATGAGAGTATATATCTCTTCAATTTAATGTAACATTAATCTAATTTCATCTCATTAGAGTCAAATTTTCATAACTGATATCTTTTAATTTATCTATTTGGGAAATAAATGATATTGGAACCCATTTTTATTACCTTCCCACTAAAATTTTCCATCCTCATTTCTAAGTATATTATATGTTCTTCATTAATTAATGGTTATATCAAAAAAATAATTTTTTTAAAATCCCTCATTTAGTTTCATAAAAATGACATATCCCCTTCATGTGGCTCCTATATACCACGTTTTTCATCTAATGATAACTTGTTCTTATCCATTCTGAATCTTTATAAGAGTTTTTTAATCCACAATAGTTTCTCATTAATGTTTTCCAAATTCATCAATGATTTTATTGTTTCAACAATATTCTATTCACTATAACATTTCTCAAACATCATATATCTCTTACTCCACCCCTTTTTTAGAATCCAAACACCTTCCTCTTCATTTTTTTCGTTAATTAATAATATATAGAACACATTTATTCAATGATACTTCAATAATACAAGTTTTTATTCTTTGTGTTTCCTTTTATTTAAATTTTTTTAATTTTTAGCCATTTGTAAATCATAATGTTTGTAATAGTTATATGGTAAAATTAGGTATAATAAATGACATATTTTTCCTTATATAACATTGAAGTGACTCAATTTAATTATCCCAAAAATAATTTATCTTAAAATTATATCTATACTATATTATCATTCTTTGACTATCATATTAATTATTTAATAAATCTAGTAAAAAATTCCACAAAAATTAAAATTATATTTTAACATTTTATGATTACAAAAATAAACATAATTATCTATTTAATTTTTTTAATATTCATTACTTCTATTTAGTGTAACTAATATATCATTCCATGACTTATTATTTAATATATAATAATTTATTGACTCTAAAAATAATAATATCAATTAGTAGAATCATTATAAATCTTCTATAATTTAAATTATTATACTAATGTATTTTTCAATATCCATATTAATATTTTTTTAAATATCATTAACTTATTTTACAACCACAACAAAAAAAATTAATCTTAATATTTGTTACTATACTTCTGTTTTTAACTTCATATAATTAAATAAAAATTTTCCATAATGAAACATATAAAAACACAGTTAATATAATAATTCTTTTTTGTAGTCTCTATCACTAATAACCTAAATTTTATTTCATTTAGGCCACTTTCAAAGATCAAATTATTTTCCTTATAAATATAATGATCTATATCACTCCACTTATTTTCAAAAATTGAATCATTGCATAACACTTTAAATACAATAGAAGATATCGAATGGATCCTTGAGAGAAAATGTTACTCAGTTAATATTCTACTATTCTTTACAATGAAAAACAATGTTATCTCATAAAAATAAATCTATATTGTATTATGGTGGGTTGAAACCCATGAATTAATTTTATATTATAGAGTAGTTTCTTGAGTTAATGATTATTGTAATATAAATATAATTTTATATTATATTATTTTTAACATTTTGATGAAACAATTTTTTATTGTAATTGAATAGGATTACATAGAATTAAAAAATTCATTGAATGTGAAACACACTTGGTTTGAATAAATATTAAAACATGGTCCAAAGATAATAATAGTTACATAGTTGAGCATAATGTTAGAGTAGGTGGATTATGAAGAAGTATATAGAAATTTTACTGAAATAAATGAAGATAAAACAATATTATGTTTTAAAGAATATCATATTTTATTTATATTATATATTTTTTGATTAAACATGATAAAATTGCAATGGATTTGGCTATAGATCCATGATATAGAAAAAAACTAGTTACCATAATGAATATGTAATGTCTTGGATTTTTAAGTTTATTATTTTTAAATATTATATGGAATTATTTCAAGACCGGGCGTGAAGACGGAACATTGTTCCATGGTCCAATGAGCCTGGAATGGTGGTTTGAATGTTTTTTAGTTAAGTGAGTCGGCACTTGTGTGCGGCCGTGGCAATTTCCATAACGGATACCCGGATATAAAATCTGAGCGCACTGTTGCATCTAGGATGACGACTTTACCAAAGAATGAGGCCAACCTCGACCGTTTCAGGTCAATGGAAAAAGTTAATTTTTGGATGTTTTAACTAAAATAAAAATAAAATAAATTAACAAGTTTATTTTATTTTCATTTAAGGAAACATCCGCTGCAGCGCGACAACGGCGCAACTGTTTCCTAATTTAATGGTGCGTCATAATAACTTCAAAATGGCAAGTCAATGTCATTAATACTGCCGCGTAATTAAATGACAACATGTTTCTCTTTTTAATGGGTTAAGCAATTTTTGATCGTTGGAAATAGCTAAGAGGAACCTCTGCCAAATCAGTGAGGCGTTGGAGGAAATTATCGGCGACGAACGACAACGGATCCAAACCAAGGATCGTTGCACCGACGTTAAAGGATCTCGATGACAACAACAGCACGACGCCTTCGTCAATGATCGATCCTTTCGAAAGGCAGGGTTTGTTATTTTGATTTCTTTTCCCCATATTTAAGTTTAAACAACGAACGCGTATCAACCATGAACAAGTTGATACGCGGACTCGTACGTTTTTGCGGGAGGGATTTTTCTTCAAGAAGATTATGGGGAATTGATCCTTCATTTATGTTGTTGTTGATTCTTGCTCCATTTAAGCCTATTAATGGGAGAGGATCAATGCCATGACGAATGACGGTAGAGGTTCGTTCCTCATTTTGTTTATTTGGATTTCTTCCTCCTTCATCCCCGCGCGTTCTTCGCATTCTTTGAGAGGCGATGAACAACAGATCATTGTGCATCCGTTCTGCGATGCAATGATCCCAAATCAAAGGTTCAACATCGCAACGACCTTGTGGAGGTGTAGTGATGATGGTGGACGACGAATAGGACCAGATCAAAAAGAGAATTATTTGAGAGTTCTTCATGCGGTAAGATCAAAATGTGTTTTTGGAGCCGATCGAAGGTCTAAAAACTCTGTATGCGGCTTCGTGGTGCCGGGGTGACCAGAACATGGAATTTTTGCGGCGATCGGACGACCGAATTTTTGATCGGAGCAGCACGGGAGGTGCGCCGACAAAGAGCGTCATTTCTGGAAAATTTCAGAAGACACGGCGTGTACTTCCGAAGAACACGCCGTGTAGTACTGGAGGTGGCAGGTAGGGTTTCGGGGTCAGAGAAGAATCACACGGCGTGTGACTCTGGTCACACGGCATGTTGGAACTTCCCCAAAGCCCGACGTGTACTTTGGGTAGTACATGGGCACAGGATGATCTACACGTCTTCAGGCGGCACAACGTGTACAGCGTGAAGAGGCGGCTACGTAGAGCTCGGTGTGTATCTCGGGGAGACACAGACACGTTATGGAGTACATGACCGTGTACTCCATCACACGGCCAGGCGAGGCCAGCCGTGCGGGTCACCCCGCGTGAAGATTACATGGGTCGGAGTACATGGGTTGGTGACCATGTATGGGAACATGTCCAAAGTACACAGAGCCCACCCCAGTTACACAGACATGGCGTGTACCCTGTACTACATGCCGTGTACTATGTTTTTCTACACGACCAGGCTCACGACACGGGCCGTTGTACACGGGCAGTACCCGGGGTTGGACAACACGACGTGTATCATTTCTACATGGGGTGTACTTTTTGGAAAACGGCTTGGTCCTTTTGTTCACCGTGCCTTGAACATCTTTCTTTTGGGTTAGTGCCCCTTCTTCTTGTTTCCCTGAGGGTTAGGCATCTTTCCCTCACACAGGATTTTGATCCCTTCAGGAGGAATTTTTGTGATAGAGTCAGGAATCCATATGAGAGGCCCGGATCGAGATCCTCTATCCATTCCATACCCTAGGTAGAGTCTGGCATCGACATGACTAACTATACCGGGCATTGATCCTCTATCGAGCAGGTGAATTTCAGATGAGTCGCGGTATCCTCCATGGCCCTGGAAGTGATCCTCATCTGTGTATCGATATCTTTCCCACTCAAGAGTGTGTCTCCTGTAATGAGTGCTTCTATCTATTGTTACTTTTCCACTCAGGAGTATGTCTCCTCTAATGTGTGTAGCTATCTCTTGTGATGGTTCTCAATGAACAACACTTCATGAACGGACGTCATCAGGACTATACGACTCGTGGCGTGGGTTCTCCCGGAACGAGTGCGTCACGGAATCTTCGAACAGAATCCCTTAAGGGGGTATGCGGTTGAGTGACTTGTCTCTAGACCACTGGTCTAGGTTTTCAGTATATATGGTTTGTTTTATATGTTCTTTAAACATATACTATGCATAGCTGACTGTACCTTTACTCTGTATTGCTTTGTGGTTTTCAGGGTCCTCTACTGAGTATTCTTATAGTCACCGCTACACGGGCTTTTCCCACACGTCTGGTGTCTTGTGCAGACGAGCAGCCTTTTAACAGAGTCCAGGGAGGACCAGGGCAGAACCGAGCATTCTGAGTTACCTATAGGCTGAGGCGTTCATACGGCCACGAGTGGCCATCCCAGTACCTTTTGAGCTTACAGGTTGGACTTTGTAGTTTCAGACTCTTGTTTGTTTTCTTTTTTGGTGGGCTTGTATTTTTGGCCCGGTTTACTTTTACAGTACTCTACCTTTCATCGTACTCTATTGTTTGGGGTTTAGTTTTATGCATGCATTTTGTTCCTTAGTGTTTTACATTTCAGCATTTGTGGGATTGGAGATGTGTGCGTGTGTACAGGTACTTAGGCAATGCCTCCCGTGTTAGTGATATGCCTACTCGATGCTAGTCACCAGCCCCTGGCCTATTGGAGGCAGGCTTGGGGAGTCACGGCGCGGGCCCCACTGGGACGGGTCGTGATAGAGTGGTATTAGAGGTGGTCGTTTCTACCTTAGGACCAATAGTCTGTGAGTTTGGTTTAGGGAAATAGTGTTAAGTGTTTCATGTTCGGCTTTCAGGCCAGAGACCCCAGTGTTGGTGCGACGGCCAACGTATCCATACACCATGACTCTGATATCCTGCTTTTCGACCCGGTTCATGAATACACTGGTTGTGGGGAAAAAAGGTACATGCATCATATAAGAATGGGTTGTGTTTTCCATGTCCTTGGTGTCAGCTATCCAGATATACTCATTGACCGTGACACATCTTGTTTCTTTACCGGATGCCTCCGCGACGCATACCCACTAGGATTCAGAAGCATGATCACGAGGATGACCACCTCAGTGACGAGGCTTCGATACAGGAACTAGCTCCCTAGGTGTTTACACCAGGTGGTGCACCTGTTATACCACCACCAATGGAGTAGCCAGTGGTACCTGCAGTACCGACCGGTGAGGAGCACAGGCTTAGTGTGCTCCATGAGTTCCAGAGATATAGAACCCTCAGGTTCCAAGGTGAGCCCTACCCTCAGTCGGCTGAGGACTAGCTTGAGGCGGTGACCAAAGTTTTCTGTCTAGTGAGGACACCAGCAGACCAGATGGTGATCCTAGGAGCGAGCCTTCTTCAAGGTTTGGTGGGACAAGGGTGGAGCCTAACCATGCAGAGTCACGACGAGGAGACTCTTTCATGGACAGATTTTGAGGGACTCTTCAGGGAGGAGTTCTCTCCAGTTATGATGAGAGATGTGTGCATCCAGGAGCTTCTTCAGCTCCAACAGGGAAGTATGATGGTGGCTGACTATTCATCAAGGTTCACTAACCTCGCCCGGTACTCGGTGGATATGGTCAGAGACCAGTACTTCAGGGCTCGGACCTTCGAGCGAGGTCTACGGCGATACATCCGAGCTTGTGTCGTGCCTCTATGCATTTCGACTTATGCTGGAGTGCTTGAGCGGGCCTTGGTGATCAGGAGCTTCTTGGCGGAGCAGAGACAGCCGTCGACAGTCAGCAGTAGGCACACAGGTGCACAGACACCGGCAGGAGGGAGCCGACGTCAGGCACAGGGATCTGGATGTGGAAGATGTCATAGGAGGACCTGGGACATGGGATCGATAGTCTAGGGCTCTCTGGCTAGATCCAGTCATCCTAGGGATAAGCGATTCTACTCATGCGATGGTAGGGGACATCTCACTAGAGATTTCCCGACCCATCGAGCTGCTGACAGGGAAGTGGTGGATGGACCACTGAGACAGAGGCAGAGAACGGAGCAGGAAGATCCTCTAGGCGGCGGACGTGGAAGAAGAGCAGGGAGAGCTGCAGGTGGTGGCAGACACTTCGACTTACTTCCACCACCACCCTCAGGAGGTCCACACCAGGCTCAGGGAGCTAGGGGACAGGGACAGGGACAACTGCATGGGGTCGAGGCGTACAACCGAGGGGCTCCAGGGATGATTTGACGTACGATCTATGTCTTTCCTACCTTATCTGTCGTACTCATAGACACAGGTTCCAGTCATTCCCTTATAGCCACATGTCTTG
Organism: Viscum album; assembly: GCA_963277665.1. Taxonomy (NCBI): domain Eukaryota; kingdom Viridiplantae; phylum Streptophyta; class Magnoliopsida; order Santalales; family Viscaceae; genus Viscum; species Viscum album. The sequence goes on from OY728166.1 coordinate 310,909,064, forward strand.
TACAAAACCTCGAGATTCTAGTAGAACCATTGACTCGATCCTTACGCTTGGAGACACCTACAGAAGGAGACTCGACGATCAGACACCTTCGCAGATAGTGTGATCTTACCCTTGGAGGTGAGATTTTTGGTTGGAACCTCTTGGTGGTAGCATCGAGGCCTTAGGGCGTCATTCTCAGTATGTATTGGTTATCTTCGATCCATGCCCAGATTGACTGTTTTAGGCGAAGGGTGCGGTGTGTCCGCCGTGATGGAACGAGGTTTTCCTTTTTCGGTGAAAAGGAAACCCAGGCAGTACAAAATGGGCTCATGCATAAGAGGGTACAGCCGATCACTCATGAGTTGTCTAGCTTTACCCTCGGAGTAGTGGATGTTGTGAGCTCTCAGTTCCGAGCAGTGGTGGCGGAGTATGAGGACGTCTCTCCATGAGATATTTCAGGGTTACCTCCCCTCCAGGAAATTAACTTCTGCATCGACTTACACCCTGGGACGACTCTGATCTCCACGTTGGCATATCAGATGTCTCCTGCAGAGCTTCGCGATCTGAGGGTGAAATTGGAGGATTTGCAAAGAAAGGGTTTCGTGAGACCCAGCGTCTCCCCCTGGGTGGCTCCAGTCTTGTTTTCCAAGAAGGCAGATGAGAGTCTGAGGTTGTGCGTGGATTACTGGTGCCTGAACTAGGTGAAAGTGAAGAACAAATATCCACTGCGGAGAATTAATGACCTATTCGATCAGCTAAGAGGGGCACGGTGGTTCTCGAAGGTTGACCTTCGATCCGGCTATCACCAGCTACGAGTGTGGGATGAGGATATACCAAAGACGGCTTTCATATGTCACTACGCTCACTATGAGTACTTGGTGATTCCCTTTGGTGTGACGAATGCCCCGCAGTGTTCATGGGGTTGATGAACTAGATCTTCCATCCGTACTTGGACCGTTTCATAGTGGTCTTCATCGACGACATCCTTGTGTACTCGGCATCAGAGGAGGACCACGCGAGACACCTTCGGATGGTTCTAGATATACTGCAGGAGCACCAGCTTTATGGGAATCTCTCAAAGTGTCAGTTATGGATTCCAGAGGTCCACTTTTTGGGACATGTCATCTCAGCAGATGGAGTAGTTGTGGACCCATCCAAGGTGGAGGTTGTGTTAGAATGGGAGCCACCTCGGAGCGTGACGGAGGTGCAGAGCTTCCTTGGGTTGGCACGGTACTACTGGAGATTCATTCCTGACTTCTCCAGGATATCAGCACTGATGACATCCTTGACCAGGAAGGGGCAACCCTTCCTGTGGATACAAAAGTGTCAGCAAGCTTTCGAGAAGTTGAGACAGAGTTTGATGAGCACCCCAGTCTTGAGATTTCCTGAGGAAGGTGTCGAGTAGGTAGTTTTCTGCGATGCATCTTGGACTCGACTTGGCTATGTCCTGATGCAGTGGCATGCAGTGATTTCTTATGGTTCGCACCAGCTTAGGCCACATGAGCAGAAATATGCGACCCATGATATCATGTTGGCAGCGGTAGTCTTCTTATTGAAGATGTGGCAACACTACCTTATGGGTGAGTGGTTCATTTTCTACTCTGACCACAAGAGCCTCAAGTACGTCTTCTCATAGAAGGATCTAAATCTGAGGCAGAGACGTTGGCTAGAGTTCCTCCAGGACTATGATTTCGAGATCATCTATACTCCTGGGAAGGGGAACAAGGTGGAGGATGCTCTTAGCAGAATGTCAAGCTCACAGCTATTGAGTGAGGCAACACAGTAGTTAGCCGCGTTACAGTTATCCTTTGTGGATGGAGAGGATACAGCTTACCTACAGTCGATGGTTGTCACCCCTCCACTCTTACAGTGAGTTAGGGAGGCGCAGCTTGGGGATGAGGATTGTGTGGCTTTACATGCACAATTATCTACAGGACATGCTCCATATGGATATTCTCAAGGTGGGGAGCACATGCTTCTTTTCATAGGATGCAATGTTGTACCAGTGGAATTCCAAGAGGAGGTCCTGAGTGAGTTTCATACATCCCCTTTAGCGGTATATCCTGGAGTGGCAAAGATGTACCAGGATATCTGACGATAGTTCTGGTGGTCAGGCATGAAAAAGGCAGTAGCAGAGTTCATTTCTCGATGCCTCACATGCCAGTAAGTGAAGGCTGAGCACCAGGTTCCAGTGGGATTATCCCACCCCATGGAAGTCCCAGAGTGGAAGTGGGATGGAATATCGATGGACTTCGTGACGGGCTTACCATGGACATCCAAAGGGCATGATTCCATCTGGATGATCGTTGACCAACTCACCATGTCGTCCCACTTCCTAGCTATTAGGGAGAAGAGTTCCGTATAGAGCTTGGGGCGTCTCTACTTGCAGGAGATAGTTCGGCTTCATTGTGTCACCTCGACAATAGTCTCATATCGAGATGACCAATTCACATCCCGGTTGTGGAAGGGATTGCATGAGGATTTTGGGACTCAGCTACGCTTGAGCACGGCATTTCATCGCTAGACGGATGGTCAGACGGAGAGGACCGTTCAGGTTCTGGAGGATATGTTGCGAGCCTATATCTTGGACTTTGGTCGTAGTTGGGAGGACCACCTACCACTGGGGGAGTTTTCATACAACAACATCTACCACTCCACCATCAGTATGGAACTGTTCGAGGCCTTGTATGGGAGACCCTACCGGTAACCGCTTTGCTGGACTGACCCCATAGAGTCAGCACTCATGGGTCCAGAGTTAGTGCAAGCTACTACAAAAAAGGTGCAGATCATTCGGGAGAAGATGAAGACTGCCCAGATCCGGCAAAAAACTTATGCCAACAGGTGACGGAGACCTCTAGAGTTTGAGGAGGGAGACCATGTCCTTCTTCGGGTCTGACCATGATGAGGGTTTTGGAGATTTGACTGAGGCAGCAAGCTATCTCTGAGGTTTCTCGGACCTTTCCAGATTCTATGTAGAGTTGGCGAGGTGGTGTACCGCCTAGCTCTACCACCACAGTTGAATCGGGTACATGATGTATTCCATGTGTCGCAGCTGAGGAGGTATATGGATGACCCATCACACGTCATCAATTGGGGTGAGCTGGACATCAAGGATTAAGTGGCCTTTATTGAGTACCCAATGGAGATCGAGGATCAGCAGGAGAGGATCCTTCATGGGTGATCGATTCCCTTGGTGTGCGTTTGGTGGCAGCATGGGAATCTTCAGGAGAGCACATGGGAGCGTGGGGCTTAGATCCGTGCCCAGTACCCTCATCTGTTTGAGTAGCCTTTAATTTGGCTTTTCGGGGACGTAAATACCCAAGGTGGGGAGAATGTAATGTCTCAGATTTTTCTGTTTATTATTTTTAAATATTATATGGAATTATTTCGAGATCGGGCATGAAGAAGGTACATCGTTACAAGGTCTACTGAGCCTAGAATGGTGGTTTGAACTTTTTTTAGTTAACTGAGTCGGCACTTGTGTGTGGCTATGGCAGTTTCCAAAACAGATGCCCGGATAAAAAATCTGAGCGTACTGTTATGTCTGGGACGACGACTTTACCTAAGAATGAGGCCAATCTCGACCGGCGCAGGTCGAGGGAAAAAGTTAATTTTCTGATATTTTAGTTAAAATTAAAATAAAATAAATAAACAAGTTTATTATATTTTCATTTAAGGAAACATCTACTACAACGCGGCAACGACACAACTATTTCCTAAATTAATGGTGTGTCATAATAACTTCAAAATGGCGAGTCAACATCATTAATGAAACCGCGTAATTAAATGAAAACACATTTCCCTTTTTAATGAGTTAAGAAATTGTTGATTGTTGGAAATGTCTGAGAGTAACCTCTGTCAAATCAGCGAGGCGTTGGAGGAAATTCTCAGCGATGAACGACAATGGATCGAAACCAAGGATCGTTGCACCGACGTTGATGGATCTCGACGACAACAGCACCATGGTGCCTTCATCAACGATCGATCCTTTAAAAAGGTAGGGGTTGTTATTTCGATTTCTTTTCCCTGTATTTAAGTTTAAACGACGACCGTAGATCTACCATGAATAAGTTGATCCGCGGACTCGTATGTTTTTGAGGGAGGGATTTTTCTTCGGGAAGATTATGGGGAATTGATCCATTCTTTATGTTTTTGTTTATTCTTGCTCCGTTTAAGCCTATTAATGGGAGTGGATCAATGTCGTGACGAACGACGGCGGAGGTTCGTTCCTCATTTTGTTTATTTGGATTTCTTCCTCCTTTTTCCATGCATGTTCTTCGCATTCTTCGCAGGGTGATGAACAACGGATCGTTGCGCATCTGTTCTGCGAGGCAACGATCTCTAATAAAAGGTTCAACATCTCAACGACCTTTTGGAGGTGCAGCGACAATGAAAGATGATGAATCGGACCAGATCGAAAAGAGCATTCTTCGATCGTTCTTCATGCGGGAAGATCAAAACATGTTTTCGGAGCCAGTCGAAGGTCTGAAAACACCGGAAGCAGCTTCGTTGTGTCAGGGAGACCGGAACCTAGAAGTTTTGCGGTGATCGGATGGCTGAATTGTTGATCAAAGCATCACGGGAGGTGCGCCGACGAAGAGCTTCGTTTCTGGAAATTTTCAGAATACACGGCGTGTACTTCCGAAGAACACGCCGTGTACTACTTGCGGTGGTGGCTAGGGTTTCAGGGTCAGAGAAGAATCACATGGCGTGTGACTCTGGTCACATGGTGTGTTGGACCTTACCCGAAGCTCGGCGTGTACTTTGGGTAATACACGGACATGGGATGATCTACAAGGCTTCAGGAAGCATGGTGTGTACAGCTTGGCAGAGGCGACTATGCGGAGCTCAGCGTGTATCCCGGGGAGAAACAGACACGTGATGGAGTACACGACCGTGTACTACATCGCACGACCAGGCAAGGCCAGCAGCACGGTTCACCCCATGTGCAGATTACACGGGTCGGAGTACACGGTTTGGTGACCTTGTACGGGCACATGGCTAGAGTACACGAAGCCAACCCCAGTTACCCAGACACGGCATGAACCTCGTACTACATGCCATGTGCTATGTTTTTCTACACGACCAGCCTCACGACATAGGCCGTTGTACACGGGCATTACCCGGGGCCGGACAACACGGTGTGTATCATTTCTATACGTTGTGTACTTTTTTGAAAACGGCTTGGTCCTTTTGTTCACCGTGCCTTGAAAATATTTCGTTTGGGTTAGTGCCCCTTCTTCTTGTTTCCCTGAGGGTCAGGCATCTTTCCCTCACGCAGGATTTGGATCCCTTCAGCAGGACTTTCTGAGATAGAGTCAGGCATCCATCCGAGAGGCCCAGATCGAGATCCTCTATCCATTCCAGACCCTAGGTAGAGTCAGGCATCGACGTGACAAACTCTACCGGGCATTGATTCTCTACCTAGAAGGTGAATTCTGGATGAGTCGCTGTATCTACCATGTCCCTGGCAGTGATCCTCATCTGTGTATCATGATCTTTCCCACTCAATAGTGTGTCTCCCGTAATGAGTGATTCTATCTACTGTAACTTTTCCACTCAGGAGTGTGTCTCCTGTAATGAGTGTAGCTGTCTCTCGTGACAGTTCCCGACAAACATCACTTATCGGATAGACATCATCTATACTATAGGACTCGTGGAGTGTGTTCTCCCAAAATGAGTGCAGCATGGAATCTTCGAACAGAATCCCTTATGGGGGTATGCGGTTGCGTGACTTGTCTCTAGACCAATGGTCTGGGTTTTGAGTATATATGGTTTATTTTATATGTTTTGTAAACATATACTGTGCATAGATGACTGTACCTTTACTTTTTATTTCTTTGTGGTTTTTGGGGTCTTCTACTGAGTATTGTTATACTCACCCATGCACAGGCTTTGCCCACACGTCTGGTGTCTTGTGCAGATGAGAAGCCTTTTGACAGAGTCAAGGGCGGACCAGGACAGGACTGAGCTTTCTGATTTCCCGATAACCCGAGGCGTTCCTACGGCCATGAGCGGCCATCCCAGTACCTTTTGAGCTTACAGGTTGGACTTTGCAGTTTCAGACTCTTGTTTGTTTTCTTTTTGGTGGGCTTATATTTTTGGCCCAGTTTACTTTTACAGTACTCTACCTTTTATCGTACTCTGTTGGTTGGGGTTTAGTTGTATGCATGCATTTTTTTCCTTATTGTTTTACATTTCAGAATTCCTGGACTTGGAGATGTGTGCATGTGTACAGGTACTTAGGCAATGCCTCCTATGTTAGTGATATGCCTACTCGGTGCAAGTCACCAACCCCTGGCCTATTGGAGGTAGTCTTTGAAGGACCCCGGGACACCCTGAGTGGGGAGGGGTGAATCAGGGTGACCACTTTTTCTTTTAATTTGTTGGATCTTGTTCCCACGTTGGTAGGAACTTGTTGAACCTGTATGATGATTACGATCAAAATGAAAACATTCACATGAACACAGAAGACACAGTCATTTTTACTTGGTTCACCACTAAGGGCTACGTCCAAGGAGCATACGCCGACAGGTTGCCGGTCGTACCTAAATCCACTATGCTTCACTAGCTGCGGATACAAAAGTTCGGGTACAGACACTCTGTCCCAGGCTCACTGCCTTTACAATAGTTCAGGGATAACTCACTGCATCCCTCGGGTCACTCCCATTGACTCCCCCTGGCTCACTGCCGTTGGTGAAGTCCCACTCAGTTTATAGACGTGTAGGTCTCTTCTTCATTTGCATAAGAGTGCATACTTTGTTGAATGTAGATGCTCTATTGAAGTCCGATTCTCACCAGAAGAAGAATATTACTTTTCCTCGAATGAACCGAGTAGTTTATCGGCTTTCGTGCAGCTCCAGCAAGGCAGGCGTGCTTCAATAGTGTCTAGGTCTCCTTTTCAAGCCCGGCGCGCAAGTCTCCCGGCGGCGCGCAAGTCTCAGGCGCGCAAGACTAAAATGGCGCGCAAGTGTCACTGAAGCACATGCGCGACACTGCCTTCTTGAACTAAATACTTGCGCGATCCACTTCCTTTCTCTTCCAAACTGCCTTGGGAGAACAGCCAAAACACCGGCGCGCAAGCTCTACTTGCGCGACAAAACAACCACCTGCGCGACTCAACCACCTGCGCGACGAGAGCTCTAACAATCTCTCGGCCTTGAACTCCGTTAGAAATGAGGAGGGGTGGTCCAGTATTTATAGGCAAACTGGACCCCCTGCGCGGTGGCGCGCAAGTCCCTCGACGGCGCGCAAGTCCTGTCTCCAGATCCTCTGTCGCGCAAGTTACTTGCGCGACCCAACCAACACTTGCGCGACCTTCTTTCCTTAGCCAAATTATGATGTTCTGATCCTCAAAAACATACGGCGCGCAAGTCTTTCATCCTCCAAGAGCTCGGCGCGCAAGTATCTTTGCCAAAAACACTTTACTTTATTTACGGATTTTCAGGCCCAAAAATTTGGAAAACACTGGGAAACAGCGCCACCTTCACTACTGTTTTCTTCCTGAACGGTATGATCGCTTTGTTGGTTCACACCCTGAAATTCCACTGAGGATTGACAACAAACACAAACCATACACCAAATCATGCTTTGAAGAACCTGGTTCCAACAATCTCCCCCTTTGGGTTTGTTGGCAATCAGAATAAATTCAATAGATCTCCACCCATGAGCAAAACCAAAACGCAAGAATCAACTCAACTAACACTCTAAGTCTGCGTGAGCAAGGCTCGGTGTAGAAAACAAGAGAGAAAGCTTGAATTGGGTCTTAGTCTTAGTGTGTTGAAATCGTACACGAAAATCTCCATCCCGATGTTATCCTTATTAAACTTCTCATCACAAGCTTACACTTCTCATCACAGAAGAATTTCTTGCCTTGAATTTATTCCTTTCTCCCCCATTGACAATAGAACCAAAGACCGAAAAGTTTGTTCAACGTTCAGCTCAAGCCATACTCCCCCTGGATAGTATCTCCCCCATAAACCTGCATCACAGCCATAAACAGATAAAAACAGTTAAAACAAACGGGGAGAGGGGACTTCCGGAGCCTCCTTATGCAGTAGGAGGTGGTCGAACACCGAGGTTCAACTGATGCTTCTCGAACACAGTCGCGGACAATGGCTTGGTTAGGATATCAGCCACTTGCTCATTAGTTCCAACATGATCCATTTTAATCACACCTTGTTCAACCTTTTCTTTGATAAAATGATACCGTATTTCAATATGTTTTGTACGAGAATGCTGAACCGGATTCTTCGTAAGATCAATTGCACTTTTGTTATCACAATAAATCACCATTGGTTGCTGCACCTTATCACCAATATCTGTTAGCTGCTGCTTCATCCAAAGAAGTTGAGTGCATGCTTTTGTGGCGGAGATATATTCAGCTTCAGCAGTACTAAGAGAAGTACTTTCTTGCTTCTTGCTCAACCAGCCAACACATTTATGCCCAATATAGAAAGCTCCACCCCTAGTGGACTTTCTGTCTACTACATCCCCAGCCCAGTCAGCATCAGAAAACGCTGATAATTCACTGTCCCTGCCTGCAGCAAAAAATAACCCGAAGTTATGTGTGCCTTGAATATACCTCATGATTCTTTTTACTGCTGACATATGTTCCTCCTTTGGATTACTCTGAAAGCGGGCCGCAAGGCATGTTGCAAAGACAATATCTGGCCTTGTCGCTGTCAGATACAGTAGGCTTCCAATGATCCTCCTATACATGGTGGGATCAACAGAGTTCCCATCCTCATGCTTTCCAAGTTTAGTTCCAACAGGAATCAGAGTTGACATTGGTTTGGAGTCTTGCATATTGAACTTCTTCAGCAACTCTCTTGCATATTTTTCCTGAGAAATGAAAGTGTATTCCTCCTTTTGAATTACTTGCAACCCCAAGAAATATGTGAGCTCCCCAATCATAGACATTTCAAATTCTGATTTCATGTGGTTGGAAAATTCATCCACTGATTTCTGCCTGCTGCCACCAAAAATGATATCATCAACGTAGACAAGAACCATGAACTGATCTTTTGTAGAATTCTTCACATAGAGATTGTGATCAACTCCTCCTCTTTTGAATTCCAACTTCTTGAGATATGAATCTAGCCGTGAGTACCATGTCCGTGGTGCCTGCTTCAAACCATATAGAGCTTTCTTTAGTTTGCAGACCTTTGTTTCATCGGTACCCAAGACAAACCCCACCGGTTGTTCAATGTAGACTTCTTCTTCGAGTACACCATTAAAGAATGCTGTCTTAACATCCATTTGATATACTTTATATCCTCTTTGGAGTGCCATGGCAAGGAAAAGCCTGATTGATTCCAGTCTAGCAACTGGAGCAAAGGTTTCTTCAACATCAATACCTTCAATCTGGGAGTATCCTTTACATACCAGTCGTGCCTTGTTTCTGATAACACTTCCATGCTCATCAAACTTATTTTTGAAAATCCATTTGGTACCAATCACATTGTGACCTTCAGGTCTCTGGACAAGATCCCATGTCTGATTCTTATCAATCTGATCTAATTCATCATTCATGGCTTTCACCCAAGATTCATCTTTTGCAGCTTCTTCGAATGAGGATGGCTCTACAACTGATAGAAATGCAGATTGTGTGGTATTCCTCATCCTTCTAGTTTGTGTGGGTGCACTACTATCCCCAATTATGTTGGATGGATCAATCTCAGCTCTTCGATTTCTCCTGCGAGGTTCAGTAGTATTCTCTTCAGCCGTAGTTTCTTCTTCAGATTCTTCTTCTGAGTCAACATCATTATGTGATTGATGAGTGTTTTGAACAGCTTCCTCTATTTCTGCATTTGTAGTTTCTTCATGTCCACATTCTTCATGACTTTCTATCACATCAGCATATGACGTCCGTGAAGCATTTGTGGTTTTCTCTTCAATTATCTTAACATCATTGCTTTCCACAATCCTTCCCAAACGATTGTTGAAACATTTGTAGGCTTTGCTGTTCATTGAGTAACCGAGGAAGATTCCTTCATCTGCGTTGTCACCATATTTCCCCTGATTTCCTTCTTTGTTCCTGATGAAGCACTTACTTCCAAAAACACGAAAGTATTTTAGAGAAGGCTTCCGTCCATGCCACAATTCATATGGTGTCTTCGTCTCACCCATATAAAGTCCTGTTCGATTCTGAATGTACACTGCATCTTGAACAGCCTCTTTCCAGTAATGTCGTGGAATACGACTCTCAATCAGCATAGTTCGTGCCATGTTGTTCACCTGTCGATTCCTTCATTCAACAACTCCATTTTGTTGTGGAGTTCTCACAGCAGCTACCTCATGTTGTATCCCATGCTTCTCCAGATAATTTTCAAATTCAATGGACGTGTATTCTCCTCCATTGTCAGATCGCAACACTTTGATTGTTCGTCCAGTATCATTCTCGGCGATTCGCCGATATGTTTTCATGCAGTCAAGGACCTGTCGTTTCCGGTGAATGACCATCACACATGCCATTCGACTGTAATCATCTATGAAAAGGACAAAGTACCTTTCTCCATGAGTTCCGGTAACATTTATTGGACCACAAACATCTGTATGAATCAGATCAAGAAGGTGAGATGCCTTTTTCTTCTTTGGCCGATATGAACTGCAGACCAACTTCCCACGAATACAAGCATCACAGGATTTTTCACGCTCACTCTTCAGGTTGGGAATGTCCATGACAATTCTCAATTTTGATATTTTCTCCATGTCTTGTTGATTGATGTGTCCCAATCTCCGATGCCAGAGATTGTTTTCTTCTTCAACAGTCATGTAACATACATTCTCTTCACTATCAACCTGATACAAGTTTCCTTCTGTTCTGCATCCCTTCATGAGAGAATTGCCAGTTTTTACCTTGATAGTGCAGCCTTTCTGATTAAAAGTAACAACAAGTCCTGAGTCACAGAGTTGACTCACGTTGAGGAGATTATGACGTAGGCCATCTACGTAAAGGACTTCAGTCTTCTTTAGTTCTCCATTAGCTAATTTGGTACTTCCACTCCCTTTGATTTTCAGAGCCCCATCATTACCAAATCTTACTGTACCATCAACATTCTTTATGATATTTGTTAGTAGACTGGCATTATCTGTCATATGAGATGAGCAACCGCTATCTAGAATCCAGGTACTGTTGTTCTTTGTAGCTTTGAGAGCTACCTCTGCAAGGTTTGATTTCTCAATCTTCCTCCTTTCCTTCCATGAGACATTAGATTGAGTATATAGAACTGATGGCCTTTCAACTATCTCTTCCGCAAACCCAGGTTCTTCATAGTCAAAGTCTTCTTTAAGAGGTGAGAACATGTTTGAAAGAAAAACATCGTCTTGCTGACGAGACTTGACATGTCTGGAACTTCTGTATGAGGTGTCAATGTCCCTTCTCTGCCTGCAATTAATGGCCTTATGACCAAAGTTAGAACAATGAAAACAATATCCATAGAAATTATTTCTTCTATAAGAATTAGGATATGAAATTTTTCTCCTTTGTTGAGCATCTATATCTTCTCCATTCAGATAGCTTCTTGCCTCTTCACAATAGGACATGGTATGGCCCAGATAGCCACAGAACTGACACTTCATGAGAAGAAATGTCTTCTCACTTGAATTTTTCCTTATAGCTTCTTCCTTGGGAGAATAGTAAGACTGTCTGCCATTTTTGAAAGTTTGAGGATAATTTTCAGGTCTCCTTTTAGTTTGGATTGAGGGTTCCTTTTTCAGCACTCTAGGTAACATTTCAACATGTTCAACTTTCATCTTATCTTTCTTTTGGATCTTTGCACTTCCAGCAGTTGATGACTTAGCCTCACAGCCAATTCCACTCTTTCCCATGCAAGCAGGTCTTTGATCACTCAAGACTTTTCCAACCCCATCTGAACCACACTTGGCTCTTGCAAGTAATTCTGCATCTGAGAATCTTCCGAACTGTATTTTCTTCCTCGATTCTTTTGGAACTGATTCTGTCTCCATTTTACTCCTCAGAGTAACTACTTCCTCCTCAAGACCCTCAACAGTCTTGGATTTTTCATCCAGTCTGGATGTGACGTCATTGATGACCTTTGCTTGCTCTTCAATTCTCAGCTTCAGATCAACTGCATCATCATTGCTTTCAATTATTTTAGACTGTACCTTCACAAATTCTTCCAGTCGTTCAATTTCAGCTTCAAGTTGATCAACATATTCAGTTGATTCTTCTACAATTGATTTCCACTTATTGCAGCTCTTACATTTAATCTTAAGCTTACTAACTGCATCCTTAAGTTGCACCTCAGGATCTACACAAGTTCTCAGTTGTTTTTCACCATCAGTATCTTCTGACTTTTCAACAGTGGCCATCATAGAAGCATGGTTCCCAGTTTTGAATTCTGGTTCTTCTTCATCACAGAATTCATTGTCATCTTCTTCCTCTTCACAGACAAAACTCTTCCTTTGCATTTTCTTACCAGATTTGAAGTCTCCCTTTTTGAAGAACCTTCTTTGAGGCTTCTTGAAGTTTTCATCTTCACTGTCATCATCATTGATATTCTTCAAGCACTGAGAGGCAATATGCCCAACTTTTCCACAACGGAAGCATGCGAGAGGTAACTTCCCTTTGAATTTCCCTTTCCCCTTCTGGAACTTCTTTGCAATGAGAGAAAGAATTTCTTTCTCTTCGTCATCATCACCGCTACTATCCTTTGAGATTTTCAATTTATCCATGGCCTTGAATGCCATTTCCTTGCTCACCCGAGTCGTAGCATCTTCTGGTTTGACTCTCATTTCATATGCTACCAAACTGCTCAGTATGTCATCTAGAGAAAGTTTGGAAAGATCTCTTTCCTCAAGAGCTGACACCTTCGCATTATACAGAGGTGGAAGTCTTCTTAATATTTTCTTTACAATATCAATGTCTTTGATTTCTTCGCCTAGACCCCGAATTGCTCCAACCACTTCAGTAATTCGATTGAAGAAAGAGTCTGCATTCTCGTCTGGATGCATCTTCAGATCATCAAACCGATTGTGTAGCACTTGTAGTTTCGCCTCCTTCACTTTGCTATCACCTTCATAAATATTCTCATGTTTATCCCACATAGATTTTGCTGAGGTTCAATTCATCACCTTCAGGTAAATCTGATCAGAAAGGGCAGCAGTGAGAGCATTCTGTGCTTTGGCATCTGCATCAAGAAGTTTCCTGTCTGTTTCAGTCATAGCCAGACCTGTTGGATCAGTGACATGTATTCCTTGCACAGTAGAAAAAAGAACTTCCATTCCAAGAGATCTTAGATGAGATCTCATTCTGTTCTTCCAGATCTGGAAATTGCTTCCATCGAAGTAAGGGACTCCCCTGACATTGATCGCGTTTTCCATGACGAAGAAGGTCAGATTCAACGCCAGCAACCTTTACGCTCTGATACCACTTGAAGGACCCCGGGACACCCTGAGAGGGGAGGGGTGAATCAGGGTGACCACTTTTTCTTTTAATTTGTTGGATCTTGTTCCCACGTTGGTAGGAACTTGTTGAACCTGTATGATGATTACGATCAAAATGAAAACATTCACATGCACACAGAAGACACAGTCATTTTTACTTGGTTCACCACTAAGGGCTACGTCCAAGGAGCATACGCCGACAGGTTGCCATTCGTACCTAAATCCACTATGCTTCACTAGCTGCGGATACAAAAGTTCGGGTACAGACACTCTGTCCCAGGCTCACTGCCTTTACAATAGTTCAGGGATAACTCACTGCATCCCTCGGGTCACTCCTGTTGACTCCCCCTGGCTCACTGCCGTTGGTGAAGTCCCACTCAGTTTATAGACGTGTAGGTCTCTTCTTCATTTGCATAAGAGTGCATCCTTTGTTGAATGTAGATGCTCTATTGAAGTCCGATTCTCACCAGAAGAAGAATATTACTTTTCCTCGAATGAACCGAGTAGTTTATCGGCTTTCGTGCAGCTCCAGCAAGGCAGGCGTGCTTCAATAGTGTCTAGGTCTCCTTTTCAAGCCCGGGGCGCAAGTCTCCCGGCGGCGCGCAAGTCTCAGGCGCGCAAGACTAAAATGGCGCGCAAGTGTCACTGAAGCACCTGCGCGACACTGCCTTCTTGAACTAAATACTTGCGCGATCCACTTCCTTTCTCTTCCAAACTGCCTTGGGAGAACAGCCAAAACACCGGCGCGCAAGCTCTACTTGCGCGACAAAACAACCACCTGCGCGACTCAACCACCTGCGCGACGAGAGCTCGAACAATCTCTCGGCCTTGAACTCCGTTAGAAATGAGGAGGGGTGGTCCAGTATTTATAGGCAAACTGGACCCCCTGTGCGGCGGCGCGCAAGTCCCTCGACGACGCGCAAGTCCTGTCTCCAGATCCTCTGTCGCGCAAGTTACTTGCGCGACCCAACCAACACTTGCGCGACCTTCTTTCCTTAGCCAAATTATGATGTTCTGATCCTCAAAAACATACGGCGCGCAAGTCTTTCATCCTCCAAGAGCTCGGCGCGCAAGTATCTTTGCCAAAAACACTTTACTTTATTTACGGATTTTCAGGCCCAAAAATTTGGCAAACACTGGGAAACAGCGCCACCTTCACTACTGTTTCCTTCCTGAACGGTATGATCGCTTTGTTGGTTCACACCCTGAACTTCCACTGAGGATTGACAACAAACACAAACCATACACCAAATCATGCTTTGAAGAACCTGGTTCCAACAGTCTTGGGGAGTAACGGCTCGGGGCCCACAGGGACAGGTCGTGACAGAATAAAATAACATTATCATTTGGTTAACTATTCCATTGTCATTATATAAATTAATAGTATTTCTACAAGCCTAAAATAGTGGTTTTTAGGAACTATTTGAATTGTGTTTCACAAAAATTATGATTTTGTTTTACTGAAGGAATAAATTATTTGAAAAACATTCATGGTTTTGTGAATATGGCTCTAGAAGTTAGAAATTGTAACATTAAATAAAAAATAAAATTACAATAAATAGTAAATGAAATCATAATTTTCATAAAATCTATGAGTTTATAAATAGAAATTAATTTAAATTTTTTATATGATTTATATATTTGTAATATGAAATCCCAGAAACCACACTCTTAGATCCTTTTTTGAAATCCATTACTTTACATTCCCAGCTATGATGCCAATAATTGTGTCCCAAATTTTTTCCACCCTAACCATAAAACATCATCAGGAAAACATGGATCATATACATTAAAGAGTTCCCTTTAGGTTTAGAGTTTCAGAGAATTCAGGATAACTATAACATAAATAACTCATATTAATTTAGAATCATAAAAAACTAGTCTTTAAGGTTGATCTTCATATCATGTTATACCCAACTTTTCTTATTTCACAATAGTTTATCAGTATATAATTTTTTAAATCCTTTATTGTCATAAATTGTTTAACATCATACATTATACCATAGGGAAAAGGAAACATAAGAATGGTGATCTCATATGCAAATTAAGGGCAAACATAAGAATTAAAAATTAAATATAATCAATAAGAATAAAAGTGAATATTTAACTGATGACTTAATCAAATTATATTATGGAATCATAAAATAACTCATACCCATCAATACCAGGATCATCAAATATAAAAAACATGGATAACAAATGAGTTATCAGAATCAATAATACTGAGCCATGTGACATCAATATCATTATTAGAAACATTATAAACTCATAGAAATAATAGAACCAAATAAAGGTATCTTGAGACATCATTACACATTTTAATGTTATAAATAGAATAACCATGCGTTCAACTTCCATACATGTCACTCTTGCAAATGGAGTATCCATACGACCCACTTCCATACCCAATGCATTAGAGGGATATAACAAACTCACCTATCATTATTCAAGTGTGAAAACAACCTTCATTTGTTTATAATGTAACCACCCATCATATGTTCAGGTATGATTTCAAAATCATTACACTTAATTAACCCAAGGAAATGATTTGGGTTTAATAATAATATCTTTGATACATGATTCAACCATGGAAAATAAATTGGTTCAATGAAAACAATGTTGAAACATGGTTAACCCATGGAAAAACTAGGGTTCAATAAAATCCTCATTGAAAAATTATTAAACCATGAAAAAATGGTTTCAATAACAATCTATTAGAAATATGATTAACCATTGTAAAAGAAATTTATTAAATAATAATCTATTTGAAATAAAAATTATCCATCAATATAATGAATGAGGATGGAACCAATAAAAAATATCCCCAGTAAAGGATATGTAAAAACAAGGGTTTTTCAAGTTGATGTTTTGAAATGACCATAAAATATGATGAAAAAAATTATTAATGAAAATAATATTTAAACTCTCAAAATAAACCCAAATCACAATGAATCATTTGAATCATTAACCCCGTGAATGGAATAATCTCAAATTCCACTTATAACACTATTAGAATAAGTATATTCATGATATAACATGTCAAATAAGAATTTTATACACCATATAAAAAATATAGTTTTATGACATAACAAGCATCAAAAATAAGGAAAAATGAAACAAAAATCCATTACTGCTTTGGTAACTTTGAAATAGTAAACCCCATGAGAGAATAATAAATAAATGAAACCATTAATTAATATAAAGATTAACAATTTGTGATATGATATATCAAAAGTTTTAGTAGATACACCACACCAAAAAAAGAAAGTGTTGAATATGACATTTATCTCATAGATGTAAAAAGTGAGATGAAAATCCCTTATTACTTGAGTAAAATTTGAATGGTTAGATATATGAAAGAATAAAATAAATTGAAAGGATGAATGAAAGAATAATCAAAGAGTAAAATAACAAGGATTTGGAAAATTGGATTGATAAGAAACATTTAATTATATCTGGAGGCTTTAATTTTTTGTAGACAACAATGGAAGGGTTCTCACAGGCATGCGAATAATTATCCAATCAATTCAATGATATTATAGAAGATAAACCAGATAAAAAGGTAATGTATATGCCTTGAAAATTATATAGGTATATAACATATAATAATTTTACCTTGGCCTTTAATAATTTCTTTATCTTTTATAGTGTTTTATGAATCTGTTGAACTTGATGGTTTCTCAAATTTTACATAAAGTTATTTTATAATAAAAATTTAATTTTCATTTTGTTAAATTAATAAATAAGCCTCAATATAATGGAAATTGATATTAAACCCATTACCACACGAGAAACACTCAATCTAAAATACTCATCAAAGAATAACATTTCAAAATCATTAAATTTCATGATAATCTATAAATTCATTATATAACATGACAATATTTCTAGATATACACCCTATAAAATAATAAATTTTCAAAACATTACAATATGCTTCAATGAAAGGAGATTGAGATGAAATCCCTTAAAACTGTGGTAACATTTGAATTAGAAACCCAAAATGTAATATTCCTAAAAAGAAACATTTAAATAACATTAATATAATGAAATAAATGATATAATATATCTAAAGGGTATTATATACACAAAATAAAATAAATAAGTGGTGATTATGACGTAAACCTCATGAAAGTAAAAGTGAGACAAGAATCCATTATTTTGAGTTAGAATTCTTATTATTTTACTATATCATCCTGAATAATAAAATTATTTTAATTATCTACTTGATTCATAATACCTTCCCTATTTATTATTACCTTTATATTATTTATAAACAAGGTATATACAATTAATTAATCAATAATGTTTAAGATGGATGTTATTACTATATTCGATTTATGTGTCAAAAGTGACTTTGGTAGGTCAACTATAGTCAAAGTGGTTATTATTAAAAAAATATAAAAAATAATAATCATGTAATAATTATAATTTTTATATTTAAATTATAATTTTAATACCAATCATGGATGACAGTGATGAAAAATGAACTAATATTACAATCTTGGAGATGGTTGGCCATACGTACGCAAGAATAAGGTCATAATTTACCAATGATTGTTATGGAAATAATGAAAGTAAGATTTACCTTTCCATTATTATCATTATATCAAAAATAACATATTATTTAATCATATATACTTATATATAGAATTATTTTCATGAAAAAGGATCGCATCGTGTCGAGGAGGTTGTAGTCCACATGTCCACGAATGATGTTATAACTTTTTCAGTGTGTTAAAGAGAATTAACTAAAATTAAATATAATATATACAAAAAGTAAATTGTTTCAATAATATTGTATATATTTCATTTATGTATCACATGTTAAATTAATGCAATCGTTAAAATATTCCAGGTAATGTGTGAATGTATCACATCGATTTGAGGAGGTTGTACTCGATACGTCAACCAATGATGTCATCGCATTTAAACCAAATAGAATGTATAAAGATATGTGTTATATAAAAACTACATAATTATTTAAATAATATAACTAAAATATATATCATATAAAAATAGAGTTTCAATCATAATGCTCAACCACGAAAGTTGGTAAAGGAAAAATGAACGACATCATTTCGTTAGGTCGTTGTTCACCATACACATGAAAGGTATGTTTGTTAACCATTTAATGGATATGTGTTTAGGTTTAGTTAGAATACTTAAAATTACAATATATTAATATTGTTATGATAATAAGGCTATTATAAAATAATTAAATAATAATTAATGAAGGGATGGAGAAACAATTAAAACATAAATTTATATTGAAGAATGTTACCTCATTTTAGGGTAACTCCAATTGGATTGCTAAAAAGGGTTATATAGAAATAATTATGCCCAGGGGGAGGATTATATGTTTAGGTTAGGAATTTTGGAAGACTATTTTTGTTGAATTTCGATGAGTGAAAGTAGATTGATATGTTTGAGGAAGGGGAAGAGTGAATTCATTTCAAAAATGGAGGGGGGCCACATTCTTGTATATACGGAAAATGTAATCACTATTTGGTGGTCTCCCTTATATCATGTGTTTAAAAAATGGAAAAATAATTTATTAATTTAAACATATGGTTGAAAAAATATCTTCCACAAAAAATAAGTGAATTTTAATAATTTTGTTCTTTAGTTTTTACTTTCTATATATTTTTTTGGTTTTTGATTTGGGTAACTAGTTTTCTAACATAGCTAATTAAAACATTAAGAATAAATTAAGGTGAGATTTTTTAAAAAATGTAGTGAAACATTGTTATAAATATTATATCTAAATTAAAAAATAAATTTCTCATGTGTGTTGGAATTTAATTTTAAAAAAGTGCATATAACTCGCAATAACACTACTTTTACTCGGACCTTGAAAACAAATTTTTTACTATCTATAGGTCCATTATTAAATTATAAAAGATTAATTGGTCCAGGAATGTGCCATATTTTTTATTTATTAAAACATAGAAATCAATTTTAAGATGATAATATTTTTAATATTTTAATTTTTTAAAATAAGATACCACTTATTATAAAATAATCTTAATTTCAATTTGCTTATTATTAAATTAATTATAATTTTAAAAAATAAAAACAATGTTAAAATTAAAATATATTAATTAAATAGTTTTTAAACATGATTTATTCTTCTAAAAAAATAATATAACACATTAATTAATTTATTTTATATTATTTTTAATGTTTTTAGCATCATTTATTTTATTAATGATTAGATAAATAATCTAAGTGTTATCATTTATTAAGAATTTAATGCAATTATATCATCAATAAAAATAAAATTAAATAACCATGATATGAAAACTCATTTAACTTTCAAAATTATCTTTATAATCGATAATATATAGCTTCTTTTATACTCTAAAACTTTATAAATGTTAATGGCAAAGAATGTTCCTTTTTTGTCTTTTTCATTACTTAACTTGTTATATGGGTCACATTTATGAACATTTATCCATATAAAACATAATATTATAACCAATATGGGATATGTTCTATATATTGGAAGATAATGTCTTATAGACAAGTTTATATGTCATTTTGGACCTTATGTGTATGGATTAGTTTCCCGTTATATTTAATTTTACCTTTATCGTTGTAATAAATTTTAATTACTTTTACTATTACATTTGGTCAAAAAATAATTTGATCATATTATAATATAAATATTATACTTATTATAAATTTGTGTTAAAATTTATCGAAATTGAATTCACAGAATTTGAAAAATTAAATTTAAATCTAAACCTACAGATGTGGTGAGAAAGAAGGCTTTTTAAAGTGAAAATGTTCAAATATACAATAATTATTTATATCTAAATTAAATATAAAAACGATTATGATGACTTAAATTTGATTAATATATACATAATTTATCAATTTTTTCATTAAAACATATTTAAAATACAATGTAATATTAATAATTATATAAATGAAAAGGCATCCTTCCACTAAAATGGAGTATTTTGCATTGTTCATCAAAAAATGAAAATTTTCATAAAATTGTAATAATTAACCTAATGTAAATATTGATATTATAATTTTAAAAATGCATTTTATTTTTTCATGTAAGATTTATAAATTTTCTAAAATTATATTTAAAATAGTTGCGCTATTAAAAGGCAGTAAAACTACCTTTCAAAAAATATTGAGCTTTTTATGCATAAAATCAGATTTATTCTTATTTTAAGCCTATCAAATTTTTTGGATTAATTTAGAATTAAATTATAAAAAAAATTATACATAATATAGGAATTCATATTCACACACTCCAATATAATGTCCATGAGGTAACTTTAATATTAAAATAAATAATATCAACATTATATAATTGTTCGGTAAGACTCGTCCTTGTGTGTAACAAAAGTAATCAAAGGGATTTAGTGTAGTGTGAATTAAAAGATAAACATGGGGTTGAGTGTTCTTCAATATAAACTATGTATTACATATAACACAATCTATTAAATAATTTAAATTAAATTGAAATAATATATTTCATAAAATCTCAAGATGTTACATAAAACCCCTTTAAAATAATTTTTTCCCCAAATTTTGTTTTAGTTATCAAATGATTAACATTTATAGTAATCCCTTATTGAGAAAAACATATTTAAAAGGGTTAACAAGGCATCCTACAAAAAATGGAATGTGTGAAAACATAAAGGACACCAGATGTTACACATAACTAGGATTCCACATAAGTGGGACATAGGTGGGAATATTGGAAATGAAAAAATAGTTGAAGCGTGATTGAGGTCATTGATTACAAACAAGTTAATTATTAATTTAATTTTATGGGCCTAAAATACATAAATATGTGATGATAAAAAACACAATCACTTCATCATAATTGAGGTTACTAGGATAATTATTTTGTTTCAATATTCTTCTCCTATAGATAAAGAATCTTCTTACCATCTAGACCAAAGGAAAAAAGAAAAGGGAAATACACTTACTTGATGAGTATAATTTCATAATTTAATCAATTTGCAAAAAAATATAATCTTTATTTCTTAAGGATGATTACTCTAAATAAAAATTTAATTCATGAAGCACTAAAATAAACTTTTAAAGGACACATAACTATAAAAGGGACGGACAGACTATTCTACCTATCATTAGACCTTAACTAAAACTAAAATGGATAGTTCAAGGTAAAATAATTTCTAAAAATGAGTAAACCTTCAAATAATACCCTAATATTCAAAACATAACAGTAATACCTAATGTTAAAAGTAAATTAATCCAGAAATAACTATACTTAAAATCTTACAAGCATTACTTAACTGTGTTTGAAACCCAAATATTAGAAGGATTTGATCATATGTTCCTCCCAGATATATAAACCATTATTTCTCAAACAAAATACCATGATTTTTCAAAATACAAATAATATTTACCTAAGAAAAGTGCATATGACCCAAACATCATAGAGGCTGGTTAAAGAGTGTGGAACCCTTATTATCATTCGGTTATGGGTTTTAGCCCCACTACCTTGCCAAATGTGACAAGTTTTCATTGATCATAAAGGTTGTCCCTTTTTTCTTTAAACATGAAAAGTAATTCCTTCATAAAAATAATTCATTTTCATCCTAGGTGCTAAAAATACCTCATCCAAAAAAAAATCTCCAAAAATATTATTATGGTCTCAACACTTAAAACCTAAATGTGGTGTCTGATACTTTGAACTTATTATCATAATTATGAATGTAAAAATATTATGGTATCCATAACATTTAATATATCCTCAGATGAAAATATCATAATATCTAAATTTATCTGAATAGACCTTTGATTAAAACTATAACAACCCAAAACCCACACACTCAGATCCTGTAATGAAATCCATTAATTTAAATTCTTGATTATGATATCGATAATTATGATGAAATTTATTTCCATAAAAAACATACCACTTCAATAGGAAAACATGGATCACATACATTATAGAGGAGATTTTAGGATTTTAGTTTTATTGAATTATCTAAAACTTCTACATAAACAACTCATATCAATTTGGACTCATAAACAACTGGTTTGTAATTATGAATGTCACCTCCCAATATTCCCAAATTTTTTATTTCAAATTAGGTCATCAATATCATCTTTTTGAAATCCTAAATATTCATAAATAGTTCAAACTCATACTTTATAACCAAGGGAAAATGAAACATAATAAGGGTAAGCTCAGATGCTCAATAATAACCAACATAATAATTAAAAAGAATTCCATTAATAATCATAAGAGTGGAAAAGGAAATGATTACATAATCCAAGTGAATGATGGAATCATAAAATAACTCATACCCCTAAATAATTACATGATGAAATATAAAAGACATGAAGAGGTAATAATCATCAGAATCAATAATTATAATCCATGTGATATCAGTCTCAATTATTAGTAAAATTATAAACTCAGAAAATGTATAGAAACATTTAAAGGTTTATTGGGAAATAATTATACTCTTTACTCTTATAAATGGAATAACCATGTGTTTGACTTTTATACAAGTCACTCTTAAAAATAGAATATACTTACAGATGACTTCTATACCCAATAAATTAGAGGGAAATTAGGGAACCAACCATCCTTAGTTTATAATAGAACCACCCCTCATTGGTTTATAATGTAACCACACAACAAATGAAAAAATACCATTGTAAAATCATCACACAAAATTAACCTAAGTAATTTAAATGGTTTTAATAACAATCTCTATAAAAAATTGTTTAACCATGGAAAAGAAGGGGTTTAATAATAATATTGTTGAAACATGATTATCCAATGGAAAAGAAATGGGATTAATAAAAATATCATTGAAACAAGATTAAATTATAAAAAATAAATGGTTTTAATAACAATCTCTACGAAAATTTATTGAACACTGGATAAGAAATGTTCTAAATAAAAATCTCTTTGAAATAAAAATAATCCATCCAATGAATGAATGAATATGGTGTCAATAAAACATATTCCTAGTATAGAAACAAGGTTTTTTGATGTTTATGAATGTAAATTACATTAAAATATCATGAAAAAAATTCTCTAAGAAAATAATATTTACACATTATAAAGAATCTCAAACCACATTGAAACATTTTAATCATTTACTCCTTGAATGAAATAATGTTAAATGAGAATTATAATATCCAGGTAAAAATTTGACTAATGATATAAAATTTTAATGAGGTAGTATATACTCTTTATAAAAAACAAAAGGTGTATAACATAACAATTATCATAATAAAAAAATTATGACAACAATCCATTACCTATTTTATAATATTGAAACCCCAAACCCCATGAAAGAGTAATAAATAAATGAAATATTTAAATAACATGAATATTAACTGATTAATGATACAATATATCATAACTAGCTATACAGACACCACACAAAAAGAAATGAGTGGTGAAAATTACACTTATCTCACATATGTAAAAAGATAGACAAAAATCACTTACTACTATAGAAACTTTTGAATCATGAGATCAATGAAGGAATAAAATAAATAGAGACATTTAATATCAGGAAATAAATAAAACTTAGGATATAACAAGTCGTAGTAAATTAGATATATTATATAAAAGTAATTATGTGTATAATAAAAAATATGTCTCAAAGGATTGTAAATTGAGATGAAACCCATTAATACATGAGAAAAACTCAAATTATAAAACTAAATTGTTCTAAAAAAAACTATTATTATCATGATAATTTATAAATTCATGTTATAACATTTCAGAATGGATGGATATATAACTTTGAAAATAAGTAAGTTACATTATATTAAGACATGACTCAATGAAATGAGATTGAGATGAAATCCCTTACACATATGGTAAAATATGAATTGAAAAACCCGACTTTAATATTAATAAAATAAAAAATTTCAATACAATTAATATAAAATAATAAATGATGTAATATTTAAAAAGGACAGTAGATACCCCACAAAAAATAAGTGTTGATTAGGACATGTTCCTTATGAAAGTAAAATTGAGACAAAAATAAATTACAATGAGTCTTATTTTTTGTACTTGTCCTCTATCTTCCTGAATAATAAACTATGGTAAATTATCTACTTGATTATTAAATTTTAATGTTTATTAATTAGTTTATTTCAATTATAAATGATATATATAAAATTACTTAATCAATAATATTTAATAAATATGGCTTGACTATATTTTGTTTATGTATCAAAAATGAATTCAGTAGGTTGAATATGATCAAATGGGTCATCATAAAAACATATAAAAAAAGTATCATGAAAAAATATCATATTTATACATCAATTATACTTTTATAACCAATAATTAATTAGTATTATGAAAAATGAACAATGTTTACAATCATGGAGATGGTAGGTCGTACGTGCAAATGAGTAACGTTATCATTTTTCAATAATCATTATGGAAAGAATGAAAGTAAAATTTATATCTCTAGAATGATCAATATATAATAAATACCACATTATTTAATCTTATATTATTATATAAATAATTCTTGTGATGAAAAAGAAATCACATCATATTAAAGAGGTTGTAGTCCACACATCCACAAACGATGTTTCCACTTTTTAGTGTGTGAAATGGTAATAAAAGAAATTTAATATTATATTTTATAGAATGAAAATAATTTATATAATAAAGTAGATATTTAATTTATTTAACATATTTTTAATTAAACCACCCCTTGTTACATTTCATGTAATGTGTGAACATATCACATCTCTTTGAGAAGGTGGTAGTCCAAATGTCCAAAAAATGATTTTATAATATTTACACCAAATGGAATCTATAATGTTATGTGTTTTATAAAAATTACAAAATTATTTATAAAATAGAAATATCATATAAAAATATGGTTTACAACAAAATTCCCAACCATAAAAGGTGGTAAAAGAAAAACAATCAACATATTTTATTGAGATAGTAGCTTGCCAAATATATGAACGGTAAGTTTGTTACACATTTAAAGGATTTGTGTGTATGTATTTGTCTAAACCTTAACATAAATATAATATTAGTATTATTATGATACTAATGTTATTATGTATTCTTTGAATAATAATAAATTAATGTGTGGAGAAAAATATAAAACCTAAATGCAAATTGAGGAACATTACTTCTTTTTTCAGGTAACTCATTTTGTTTTGCACGAAAGGGATTCTTAGGTTGGTATTATAAACACTGCGAGGAATATATATTTAGGGGAGGGATTTTTTGAGACTATTTGGGAAGACTCATTACAAGAAAATGTTTCTTGAGAGGTGTGAGGAAGTAGAATAGTTAATTCCTTTTAATAATAGAGGTGGAGTGACATTCTTGAAAATACCAAAAGGTAATTACTATTTGGAGGTCTCCCTAACCACATGCTCTTACAAAATGTAAAAATAATGGAGTATGTTTAATTTATTGTCAATAAAAATATTCAACACACAAAAATAATTTATTTTTTATAGTTTTTTCCATTTTCATTACGTTTCCTTATATTTTTCATTTTGGGTTTTCATTTACGTAACTAGTTTTCAGACATATGTATTTTAAAAATTAAGACTAAATTATTGTGAGATTTATTAGAAAAAATAATAAAACATAATTATAAATATTTTATAAAATTTCAAAAATTAAAAACACATCTGTGTTGTAATTTAATATCAAAACAAGTGCATGTAACACGCAATAACACTGATTTACCATAGATCGTGAAAAAAATGTTTTTACTATCTCTTGGTAAATAGCCAAACAATTGGGGTAAAGCCCCTTTATTAAAAAAGAAAATGACAGGAAACCATTTTTAATGGTAAATGTAAAACCCATTACATGCAATTAAAGCCAGAGGGGTCAACCCACTGAAAAACCCAGTCCACAGACCATTACAACAGCCCAATGGCCCACCGGGAAAAAACCAACACATTCCCATAAGTCCAGAGAAAACCCTAGAAGCACCGTCGTCGCAAACCACTGTCACGACTACCTATATATCTCCAGCTATGGGAGGCCCACTACTAATCCTGACCTGTAACCACAGAACAAGGGTCACCAATAATTCTGACCAGATCTTGTCTGGGAACCGAATCTGGACCAGATCATCACCCACATTCGTCACCGGTGCCCACCTGTGTCATCGCTATCTGCACCTCCCAACATGAGACGAGTTCTTTAGTGGAAATATGGTTACTGTGAAAAACATATCTATATCTACTGCACAAAATGAAGAAGACCATATCTTATAGACCTGCATCTACTGTGCGAGATGTAGAAGAGGCCGAGAAAGAACACCCAGGCAAACCCTGCCTCCTAGATCATTACTGAAAATGATACTGAGACGAGAATATGTTCAGAACCGCTGATGCCAACCCACATGCCACTACAGTAAGCCAAGCCATGTTTGGATCCCCCTGAAGACCCGACCCATGCCAAAAAACACCCTACCACGCAGAATAGAAAAAGCCACCGACGCATCCTGGATATGCGCCATGTACACATCTAGCAATGCCAAATCCCTTATCCATGTGAATATTCCATCCTTTCGAGAATGGAGCCTTCTAATCGAAACCCTACGACGCCCCCGAGAGAAGATCTCCCAAGAGCACCAAACACGTTGTTGGGTAATGTGGTATTGGGGTGGCCTCCCCACCTGTGTGCCGCACATCCCCAGTGATGCCAAAGGTAACCAATCCTTAGGCTTAGGCTAGTTCCCAATGGGTTAGAGGGGCCCACAAGAGGTTTATTAGCATATAGTGCACGTTTCCTTGTGAGGAATCGAACACGAAACCTTAGGGCCAGGACGCCACCACCTTTAACCAACTCACCCATGCCCTGTAGGCTAATAAAACGTGTTTTTGGGTAACAAGGTATTGGGTTGGCATCCCCACCTATGCACTGCATGTCCCGATAGAGGCCTAAGGTGGACAACCATTGGGCTTATACATGTTCCCAATGGGGTATATGGGCCCACGAGAGGTTTTTTAGCATATAGTGTGTGTTGCCTTATGAGGACTCGAACCCAGAACCTCGGGGTCAGGAGGCCACCACATTTAACCAACTCACCCATTCCTCACATGCTCCTAGAAAGTATGTTAATGATAAAAGATAAATTATTTAATTAATAGAAGATATTTGGTACTTATTAACACTTAAAAATCACTTGGTATAATATAGGTTTTTAATTTCTTTTAATTCATTTTAAATAAAATACCTTTAACTCTAAAATAACATTAATATCAATTTTTTAATTATTAAAATAATTTTATATTAAAAAACTCAATACAATGATGGATTAAAAATATATTAAGTACATATATTATTAACATGATACATTCATCTAAAAAATAATTTATCATGATAATTCATTAAATATAATTTTCTTTTAATATTTTAGAATCATAAATTTTAGTTTAAGATTAACAAAAAAATCCATGTGTTAGTGTTTGTTAACTGTTTAATGTTATTATATCATCCTTAAAAATAATAGATAAAGTACAATGATAAAAAAAATTACCTATCTAAATAATTTTTATAACCAAAACTATGTATCTTCTTCCATACTATAATGATTTAAAAATGTTAGAGGTAAGGACGATTCATTTTTTGTATTTTTCCTTACTTAAATTAATATTTGGGTCACTTTCATGAAAATGTGTTCCAATAACTAATAAAATTAAAAACCAAATGGGATATGGTAGAAATATTGGTAGAAAACATCTTTTATAAGAGTTTCTAGATCATTTTGGACCTTATGTTTAAGTTTTAGTTCCTTGTTAAGCTTAATTTTATGTTAAGCATTATAAGGAATTTTATTAACTTTTACTTATCATTTTAGTCAAAAACATATTTTGATCTTATTGTATTATAAATATTATATGTATATCAAATGTGTATGTTTATATTTTTTAAATTTAATTCGTAGAACTGTAAAAATTAAATTTAAAGAAAATCCTGCAGATGTGGTGACCAAAAAAGGTTTTTAAAGTGAAAACATTTAAAATTGTATTAATTTTGAATATCAAAATTAAATATAAGAATCATTCAAATGAACTTTATTGTATTAATAGATAGATAATAAACCTATTTTTTTAATTTAAATCAAATTTTAAATATAATTTAATGTTATTAATTATTTTAATGAAATGGAATCTTTTAACTAGAATGCAGTATTTTTTCACTATTTATAAAAAATGAAAATTCTCAGAAAAATTAAAAAAATTGAATAAAATAATTTTGATATTATGATTTCAAAAACATAATATATTTTTATATAATATTTTTTATAATTTTAAAATTTATAATTAAAATATGTGCACCATTAAAAGGAAGTAAAACAACCTTTAAAAAATATACAACATTTTAGGATTAAAATTGTATTTATTATTATTTTAATCCAATCAAATTTATTGGACGAATTTCAAACCATTGTATAAACATATGTAAACATGGTATTGTTATTCATATTTACACCAACCAATATAACTACCAAGAGATAACAACCATATTAAATAATCATATCAATAGTATATTGTTTTTCGGTGAGACTCAGCATTGCGCGTAACACAATTTATCAAAGAGACTCAATGTTTTGTAAAAAGAAAGATAACTGTCATGTTAAGAGTTATTATAGGTAAAATGTATATTTTATGTAACAAAATCTATTAATAAATTTAATTTAAATTGAAATAATATATTTCATAAAATCTTCGGATTCTACAAGTGATTATTTTTTATTTATAGTTATGAAAATGAAGACAACATTGATTATGGAAATTTCATTATTATTATTTTTGTATATTTAAAAATAGTGATTCACTTAGAATTAAATAGATATTACCCGAAAAATGATTCAAAGAGTTATCTTATATATAATAGGTTAGTTTTTAGTTAATGAATAACTTCACGACTATATAAAGGATTAGAGTCACTTATAGTAAAATAAGTAAGAGAAAAAATTCTGTATTGTTCATGTTTTTTAACATGATTTTAAGTTGTCTCAAAATTATAAATACATAATATATCATCAGAGTATAAATTTTTTAGTGTAATCAATATATTATGTTTATGGATACCCTATCTCACTTTAAATCCCTCATAGATAAAATGATGAATACCATATAACAAGGCATAAAAACAATTGATCTCATAGAGCTATAAAATGAATAATAATTGGTGAACCATGTAAAAAAAAATCCCAAGATCCATGTGTTTTCATTGATGTTTTCCAAAATCATGATTCCATATAGGGAGATAGTGTTCCTATGTACCAAATTGATATTAGAGAAAATTATTAATTGTGGGAATGAATATTGATCATCGTTTTATCCCCACCTCTCAAGGATTAACATAATTACCTATGAGAATAAATTTTTATTAATTCTTTGGATTGAAAATGAGATCATGAGTAAAATTTATATTGTTAATTTTGAATTTTACTATATATATTCAAATGAATCACATTTATTCTATACATGATAAGGGAATAACTCTAATCAATGGGAAGTGATTTCGTCAATGTAGAGATAAATTGAATCCTTACATTGTATCAATGGTATTGGATATGATATTTATTTATAATGTAGTTTTTATTCTTAAATAATGTTTGGATTACATATTGATTTACCTAAATAACATTAAAGATGATGGATGATCTCAAAATGATTTACCCCCATCACTCTAGAGAATTAACAATTAGAGATGATGGTTTCTAAAATAACCTTTGATATAAGAGATAAACTATATGATAATAATTTAAAAGTTATATATATGTAAAAACCATCCCATGAACCATGTGTGTTTATATTTTAAGTCATAATAATTTCATACGATTAAAACTGGTTGACTTGTTTACATTAATAAAGTTGTTTTTCTCACTATATGACTTTGGATACACTCATGATGATTCGTAAAGTGTGATGAAATTCTTATAAATTATTCCTTGTATATTTTACATCATTATTCCTAAACTTATTAATAATTTTTTAGATTATCTTACAGTTCATAAATTGAATAATAACCATGAAACCCCAACAATGGGTGATATTTTCACAAACCAACCAACCGGAGACTGTCAAGTAGTTGATAATCCGAGCGTGACTACCCCCATCCAACCTTCAATAGGTTAGGGGCTGGTTACCAGTGTTGATTATGTATAACACTCACATATGAGGGCTTATCCTAAAGTACGTGTACACACACACATCTCCATGTCCCTACAATTTTGAAATGTAAATTAAATCTAATACTAAATGAATGCATATATCTAAATCCCATGTTTAGAGTACCACAATATATTAGGATGAAAATAAGGGTTCAATAAAAACCCACTAAATACTGTAATGAAGCACAAACTGATTGAAAGTGGTGACTAAAGAAAAATTTGACTCTTGGTATGAACCATGATCTATCAAGCCTAAATCTATGCATCGTATACCCCTGATCCATTGAGAACCTTCAAGAACATCCAATAATATACATAAAAAACCATATTGTGTGGTGAGATCCCAAACCAAGGTGAGTATAATTACTACTAGAAGGACACCCCAAAATCAATAACCATAAAGCATCATGATTAGTAATCTCATCACAAGATATGTCAATAATAAATAGTGGAATACAATAAAACATGTAGATATACTCAGAGATAAAAATAATTCTCACATTATGCTCCCAACCACATTTCCTACCAAATATATGTTATCAATGGGTGGAAACCCAACTGTTGCTTGATCAAGAACATCATAACATATAAAAATATAATAATGCATCATTCTATCTATCCAGATATGATAATTATTTTCATCAAAGAATAAAATACATTTAATGTTTATACATGTGAAAATATCCATTAGAAAAGAATAAGTGAAGGGAAAATGGCTCTTATTCCATTTGAAAGTGTCTAATTAAGATGATTGTTTCAATAATAGGGGAATGGGGTGAATCATTGACACTCTATTTCTTTTATGTTTATTTTAAATTTAACCAACCTACACTATCTCTTATATATTTATATTCCCTGATGAAAACAAATCCAAAACACATCCACCAGAACATAATGATTTAAAAGGTTCACTATTAAAAAAGAATAGCTACGTCCTTGGAATGGTTTGGAAATGATTCAACACCATAAAATACACTAAAAAAATACTTAGATTTAAATGAGTAGAATGTACCCTTTAACTTTTATAGAACTATGAAACAATTCTACTAGTGTGTGTTTGCCTTATTAACAAAAATCGGTAAATAAAATTGTTTTATAACAACCCATGCTACCTATGTTTATTTTTATTTCAAAAAATGTATTCAATTGAAATAAAATTCTTCCATTTATTACCCAGACAAAAGGTAAGAACCTCCCAAACATCATTATAAAAAACAGAGTTCAATTTTCCCAGATTTGATTTTCCTTATTCGATTCCTCTAAGACTGATTCTCCTCAAAACAATTCTTCCTATCCAATTTTTTAATAGAATACAATAGAAATAAATTGACACCACATTAATTACTAAGTATGATAAAACCCAATACTATTATTACTCAGCCTGAGAAACCTAATAAGGAAATATTGAAGTGGAATAAATTTTTTCGATACAATGATCACCAAAAAAAATTAACTTATTCATTAAAACAACTTCAACAAAAGATAAGTATGAAGATTTATTCTTCTCTGTGAAACCGAAATCTCTTCTCTCTACTATGGTGAATAATAATTCATCATTACAAAAGTACCTTGTACTTTCTACCTTATATAGGTGACCCAAAACAGGTTTGGTCGGGAATTCCAAAAATGTTCTCACTCACATAAATTCACCCAAATATGAATTTCCCCTAAAATCATAAATAAATTATTACTTTATCAATACCTCTTGAAGATTATTGATTATTCTTCATTCATCATCTCCATTTTAATACTTTCATTCAAATCATAAGTATAATTTCAATAAGAGGCTTGGATTTTTCTCTATATTATTTCTTCAATACAAAGCTCTATATCAATTGAAAAAAATGTGTAAAGTAATGGATAGCATTTTGATTTTCTGAATATTATTCTAAAAAATGACATGAATAAAAATATTTCATTTTAATGTATATATCCCCCTTGACAATTCATGCAACAATCTCTTTTTCTTTTCTTTTCTATTAACCCACATGAGATTAAAAACATCATCTTATCCTCTTATCCTCTTATCTTGACCTAGTTAGAAACCATTAAATTAATTAAACACATTTGAAATGGTTGAATAAATTTTTTATCTCATTTTATCCTTCTCTTACCATGACTAACTTAAAAAACTTATTTTTCTATTATTCTCTTGAACCACTTAGAAAAAAAATCATCTTCATCATTTTTTTATTTTGAATCTCTTGAAAATTCACTTTATTCACAACATGTTCTTCTATCATGACATCCTTCATGACTATAGATTAATTTGAGAATAGATTTAGCATCATCAGATTTGGAATAAAATGTATCTTAACTTTTCATTCATTCTAGATACATTATTTTCTTCTCAACCGAAGTATGATACTTTCTTAATATGATTGTTTTGGATACAACCATCCTAGATATTATCGTTCTGGATACAGTCATTCTGAATATGATCATTCTAGATAAAATCATTCTGAATACAATCATTTTGGATATGATTTTCTATAATATGATCTTTTTTGGATATGGTCATTTTGAAAAACAATCACCACTATATCATATTATTCAATTTAAACCATTTTTTAATTGGAACTGCTTCATCAATCGACATCACCTTTTCAATTCGCACAATGTTTTCGATCAAAACCACCTTTTAAAATAAAACCACCTTCTGAATCATCACCATCTTTTAAAACACCACCACCATTCCTTTCACTCCCCCTTTCTTTAATCAATCTTGCATCAAAAGTTTTCAACTAAACTTTTGAATTATATTAAATACAAATCGGCATAGCATCATCACAATTAATACATCGTATTCTTAAAGACTCCAATTAAAAACATCCAAACCATTCACATCAGTTCTAGAGTAAATATGACAAAATTTACATCCAGAAAGATGTATTCACTACCATTATAGACCTGAGTTGAGTTTGATCAAATCATTTTTTCCCAAATAACTTCTTCTAATTAAGTTGTAATTTCATGGTGATTACATTTATTTTGAAAACAAGAGTTTGATTCTTTTCAAAACAGGGATTTGATTCTTTTGAAAACATTGATATGCTTTTTTTTAAAAAATATAGATCAAATTATTTTTGAAAACCATCCTCAATATTATATTTTTCCATAAAAAGGTGAGGTGATTTATAAAAACATTCATTGACAAGAAAATACAATACTTGATTGAAAAACACATTCATGATCAGCATGTTCCTAACACATTATTTATGATTGGGATAATAACCCATACACCCTTTGATCTAATATAACTTTAATCATTAACCAATGAATTAGACAGAGATATAGGTCCTTCCCTTCATATAATTAGAATCATTATTATGTGTGTCATAAGACCATAAATCATTTTTCATATCATAATGCATGAAATGAAATGGGTTTCATAAACACTTTATCAGATCATAAAATATGAAAATGAGACAGATTTTCTAATCATTTCCTCATTTCATCATAGAATAACTCAATGAATAAGAAATAGGTTTCATGAGAATTTTATCATGGTATAATCCATGGAAGAGAATCTTGTTTGATAAATAAAATCTCAAGATAAATCATTATAAGAAATAATAATGATGTAATCATTAGTTTATATCCCCATAAAGTCATAAGTTACATTAAATGATGCCATTTTTTATGGAGAATGTTTTTTAAGGATCACATTAATCATTTCTTTAAGAAAATAATTTTTTAATGAAATAATTTTTTTAAAATAATATACAATTTTTTTAAATAATTTTCATTTAAATAATCCTTTAAAATTTATAAATTAATATTTAATTACAATAATTTTCATTTTGGAAGAAACTTTTATCCATTCAATAAATGTTAAAATAAATATCCCTTTCAAATTATCTATAAATATATAATGGGAATAATTGGAAAATGACAAGAAGATATTTTTTAGTAAATTTTATTAAAAATGAAAATCTTGAATTAATGTGTCTTTAATAAAAAGTTTATGTATTATAAAAAAAAATTAATTTTTTTAGAAAAACATATTTTTGGAATAAAAATGGATTTTGACTGAAGAGAGACATAAATAAGATTTTTTATAAAAATATTCCTTTAGACTCTAGATATTTAAATATGGGAAATGACGGGGAAACATTTTTCTCATTATATAACCAGATGAAAAATACATGAGTTTTATTAGAGTTATATCATAATATTTCATCATTGGAATCATAATCATGTGAAATAATGATAAACGATGAGAGTATAAAAAATACCTTACCACATTGTTAACATTGAATCGTAATCCCCATGAAAGGAAAATTTTAAATTTGATATAAGATAACATGATAATAAATAAATTCATAATATTACATGTAAAAGGGGATTTATATAAACCTCATAAATAATATAGGTGCATAACGTTACATATGTCTCAAATAATGAAAAATGGGAAGAAAATCCATTAACTCTTTAGTATATTTTGAACCATAATCCTATTGAAAGAGAGGAAATAAATGAATATGAAAATCACAATACATTTCATGAATTTAATAATAAAATAAGTTTATGGGAATTATTGACACCATATAAAATAAATAGGTGGTGAATATAGCTTGTGTCTCATAGAAATAAAAAAAAGTGAGATATAAATCCCTTTCTAATTTTCTAATCTTTTGACACATAACAACCAATATAGGATAAAATAAAATGAATCTATAAATATCATGAAAATTTTGAGATTAATTATATAACATAAAAAATTGGAAGTATATATATCAAAAAAATAAAACTACTGGTGATTTTTCATATGCCTTCAAAAAATAAATGAGTAACTAAAAATACCCTACCTTAAGTATCTACATCTTTCAAACACTTTCGATCCTCCATTATAATAAATTTAAATTTATTATATTTATATTATAGAACCTTACATAAAATGTTATATCATATATCATTTATTTATTACCATTCATTGCTCATTATTTACCAATTCCTTGTTAAAATCATGTTTCATGTCATAACATATTTGTTATTTTCATATGTATTGATTTGTTATTTTTAGTACTCTATAATTGACCATGGTTGTATAATCAAAATAATAATAATAATTAAATATTTATAATTTTTTATATCAATTATACATTTAAAACCAATCACGAATTATGGTTCTAAGAAATGATGTATGTTATGATTAAAGAAATTGTAGGTTGTACATACTCAGGAGTATTGTTTCCACTTTCATATGATCATTATGGAAAGTAAGTAAGTAATATATAATCCTTAAATAATTATCATAATATAATTAATAAAATATTATTTCTTTAAATATACTTATAAATATCATTTATTTAGTGTGGCGATGAAAGGTGTGAGTCATGCCCCTTTGTGAAGATTGTTGTCCACACTTACAAAAATTCCATTATCAACTTTCAGTGAGTGAAAATATAAGAATAAAAATGATATATTATATTTTCACCATGATAAATATTTAATTATTTTAATAATTGTTTCAATTATATCACATATATTCATTATTATTATACTTATTAGCTTCATTGTAAAGCGTTAGTGAAAACAAATCAAATCGCCCCGTAAGGCTATAATCTATTGTACACATGAATGACACTATCATTTCCCCTAGGGAATGAGAATTAAAAGAAATATATTATATAATTACTCCATATTAATAAATATTTTTTAAATATAATATATATACTTTATATCCATCTTCATACCTAGTCGTGAGAGGTGGTGATGGAAAAACAAATGTTATTAGTTCGTGAGGCAGTAGTTCGCTATTCAAATGAATGATTATTTCATAAATCTTTTTATGATTATGAAGATGGT
The DNA here is from genome assembly GCA_963277665.1 of Viscum album. Taxonomy (NCBI): domain Eukaryota; kingdom Viridiplantae; phylum Streptophyta; class Magnoliopsida; order Santalales; family Viscaceae; genus Viscum; species Viscum album. The sequence goes on from OY728166.1 coordinate 310,945,426, forward strand.
TATATGGAATGAACTTTATATAATAAAATATAAATTTTTTTATTATAATGAGGTTATTATATCATCATGTTTTAAAAAAATTGCAAGAGGCTGTGTAAGAAATATAATAAAAATAATAGTTGAAGAACATTATATATTCTTAGAGTACAATCCATAGGATTGAACCAAAAGCCTTAATTGGTTCTTTTTATAAAAAAATAATGCATCTAAAATTAGAGGCTGGATGTTGGGAAGTTATTGGGGAAAGAATTTTCCTATCCAAAAGGGTTTTCAGATCTGTAGAAAACAAGTGATGGGGTGGCCTTTTAAAAGTGTGGTGATTGGTACAGTTACAAATCTGGAAAATAAAATGGAACACCTATGTTTTTTTACATGAAAAATGGTTCATATTGAAGTATTATAGATATTTAGATATTATAGGGTTGAAATATTTCCATAAAAATTGATTTCAGACAATTATTTTGGTTATTTTAACTCATATCTTTTTAATTTAACCTTAGTAACCTAATTTTAATCTGAACCATGATAATTTTTTTTTGATGTTTTTAATATTAATTATGGTAAAAACATAATTTTAATATATTTTATAATATAAAATTTTTAGATTTCAAATATGGAATCAATTTTTCTAAATTCCATTCACAGAAGTAAAAGTTTTAATTTAATACTAATCCCACAAACACGATGAGAAAGTGACATTTGAAAGCCAAAATGTTCAAAAGTTTTCAATTTATTATATCATGATTATATATTAAAATGATTAACATTTACTAAATTTTATTAATAGTAATATTAATTTCTTAATTTTACATTAAAACTAAATTGACTTATAATTTATCTTTATAATTAATTTAATAAAAATGAATTTTTTTAATAAAATATTAGTATTTTTTATTATTTATCCTAAAATCAACCTTTTAAGAAAATTATAAACAATTCACCATAGGTTATTTTTGATATAATTATTTAAAAAATGATCTCTATTTTTTAATATAAATTTTTTAAAATTTTGAATAATTATTTTTAAAATAATTGTACAAAAAGTCGACAAAACACATTAAAAATACTATTTTAAGTTTAAAATTGTATTTATTAATATATATTATATATATAACACATGAGATAACTTTTATAATTTTCATTGAATATATAATATTTTAATTTTATTCAAATAATTTCCCAAAAATAGGTTTTTAATTATTAATGTAAAAAATGTTTCTGCACATAAAAATAGTATTTCAAAACAAAAATATTTCCTTTATTTTGATTTACATTCATTTACAATTAATTGGAAACTATTGAATTAATTTTATATATGTGTGTGAACCAGATATTCTCATGATTTAATAAACATTATTAATACTCTTTATTCCAATAGCTATGTAAAAAATATCATATTAAATAATAACTCATAATTACTTTGTCAAATTTCATTTAAAATCAGTGTTTCTTGTATTTCCTGATAAACTTAGTGTTATGTGTAATAGAAGATAAACATCGTCTTATATGTAATATAAAGTATTCAATAAATTAAATTAATTTGAAAAAAATTATTTCAAAAAATCTTAGGGTGTTATATTTGGTGCATGGGAGGTTAACCTAAGCATGTTATGTGATCGAGGAGTTAACTTAATCCATTATGGGTCTATTTCAACCATTTTATGTTGTCTTGGTACTAATCCATTAATTTCTATCATGATCCAAATATCTGTCGATATTTTCATGTTATTTGTTATTGTATTTTAAGAGAAACCATCATGATTTTATGAAATAACGAAATACATCTCTTAAAGAGTCAGGGTATTGAAATTTATGATAGAATAAGTAATTTAATTTCACATAAACACTCATGATATCCATATAAGGAATGAAAATTTAATTTATATGTCATTATATACCATTTCAAAAATTACAAAACCCTATCTCGTTTCCTCATGATTTGAAAACATTTTTTGAACTTTTTTCACCTAAAATATATGTTTAGAACCTTTATTCACAAGGAATATGGTCATGTAGGAGAAAGGGATAGGTCCAGGTCCTTCTATAGCGTTTAAGTCTATTAAATAATATAATTTTTTTGGGGTTTTCTTTTATAGGTGTTATAATTAAATTTCATTATGTATCCCGACTCTTTAAAACTCTAAATTTTTTTCATCTCTAGTTATTTTATAAAAATAAATGACAAATAATAAATCTAAATAAAAAATGGTACTAGACTTTCGTAGTCTCTATTTCATATAGTGTGTGAATTTCATTCCATTCAATGATAGCTAACTTTTACGTCAATTAATTAGACCCAACCCAATTTATTGAATTAACCATGTAAATTGTGGATTAAACTATATTCATTTTACCTTTATTATTATAATTTAATAACCTGGCCCCTTATGAAATCTCATTTACATCTATTAATGATCATTGATCAATTATATTTCCTATATGATATTAAACCATTGACCTATATATGATATTTTAAAAAAATCCTGTATCAATTATTATATGTTATGTTTTTAATATAATAATGATTTAAAATGAATCTATTTCATTTTAATCTATATTTAACCTATTAATTTCAATATTTATATTCATTTGTTAATAAACTATAAATTACATGGAAAAATTAAAATTGATATATTTTTATGAATTTTTTGAGTATTGTGCATAAAAATATAGGTTTTATTGAACATAAAATGGTTTTTTATTCAAGAAAATATAAACAGTTGGCTTGAAAAGTTTTTTAATAAGGATATTTCACCTTGATTATATATTTATTTTTATCATGGATGATATAAAATCATTATTTACAATTTTATACATTTATTTTGGAAAATGGGTCTTTATATTCAATCTAATAATTCCTTGATTATTTAAAATTCTTTTTATAATAACCAATTTATTAATCATGTTTCTCATCTTCATAACAATGTTTTTTATTTTTAGTTGTTTTTATTATTATTAAATTATCAAAAGAATAATTCTGATGACATTTGAGGGTTATTAAGATAATGGGGTGGGTATTGGTCTCTTTTATCACGTCAACCAATTTGAATCCCAGATATATTATTAATTTATTTTTCTCTCATTAGTAGTATAATATATTGATGATAATCCTCTATATTAGCCACCAGTTTTTGTTTCATTTTGGATTTACATTTTTTCTACTATATATTCTCCTAGAAATCAATTTTTCAATTATATAGCAATTTAATGTGGTAAAATAATAAATATTTTGAGGTATTTTTACAAATTATCTAGTACCATAATTTAATATAGATTTTTATTATATTATTATTCTATATAGATTTATTTAATATGACTGGAGCTTAGTATGTTAGGAATCTGACCTATGATTTTATAAAACATTTTAACAACTTGGTGGTGTAGGAAGACCAAATTCTTCACTATAATTCTCTATTTTGGAATGAGGGAATTCTTTATCCTCCAACCTTAGGGTTAAAGATTGAGATTTATTTATTATGGGAGTACAAATACCCATGACCATTTATCTTCTCCAACCCAATGTTTAGGGATTGATAATTTCTTATCATGTCTGTGCTATTTCCCTTGGAAATTTATTTCTTTTTTAAAATAGACTATTGATTGATCATTCCATGGTGATTGAGTACCACTAGCTCCTATTTTGGATTTCTCAAAATTTGTGGCTTTATAATCTTGGATGTTTATTATGAAGGAATAAAGATTCAGATTTATAAAATAATTATTGTGTTATTTGTTATTTTGTATATCTAACCCCCATAACATGATACCATTTATGATTTTACATCTATTAAATGAAAGTGAATAAGAATATAAATGTTTCTATCCATTATTTCCTCACCCAAAAATGTTGATTTCTAATTTTTTTGAAAAAATATAATGTTCAATCATTTATGAATCTTTGAAAGGGGTGACATGGCCATTGGGGCCCCATTTTTTTAAAGTGGATGTTTAAGTTGTGTGTTATATTTTATATTTATCATAGAGTTTTAGGTCTTTCATTGTAACTAGTGGGTATATAAATTTTATACCTTATCCCATTTATGTATTAAATTTGTTTGATTACATTATTTACATTATTATTTAATACATTATAATTATTTATTCAATGTGTACAGTTATATATCAATATTTGGGGGTGACAACACCAAGTTTAAATAGTCACCCATTCAGCCTCACATTTGACCATTCTTAAGTTTTTTTATATTTTAAAGTGTGTGTTTTTTGGGAGGCTTATGTGGGTTGAATATATAAAGAAAAAATCTCTGAATCATTAATATATATATTGATATATCGGAAATAGATAATATACACATTTTTGTTACCCTTTTCATGTACAGTAGACTATTAAATCAATGTGGTTATTGTTGATTTTACCCCATTAATTTAATTTTTTTAATGCTGGAAGTTTTTTCATTTTATATATTGTATAACCATTAGTTATTTATGGTTAAAATTCACTATAATTTCTTTTCTTGTATGAATATTTTTTAATGTTTTTAAAGTCAAATTATTTGTGCAACACATCCCATATGAGTTTTTATACCATAAAAACTACATATTAACCACGATATTATTTAGTAATAGATTTTTTTGGAGCATACTAGATGTCATCTTTAACGATAGGTGGGTTCTTCAGTGTCCAGTTCTTGTCAATAATTCATATTACCCCAGTCAATTTTATTATAAAAATTATAATTTACTAATAATAATGTCTCCAAGGAGGTCATTATATATGAATAAATTATTTTTTTTACTTGAAGATATATGTAAATATCCTTCAAAATCAAAATTGATCAATACATCAGACATTTTTTAAAAAATATTTAATGTATATGGATTATTAACAAAAAAATATTTTTATATGATGGCAATAAATACCAAAAAAATACTTAAAATAGTAATAGATATAAAAAAATTGGAATGTTATTTAAACAACTATGTGTCTAAGAAAATCAGAGTATAGAGTTATGTATCGAAATATAATGTTTTTCCTATATATTACAACCATGTATTAATGTTATATTTATTTTTAAAATGGTTCAAGAAATTTTTATAGTTAATCTTGATGAATAATAGTTAGTATTATATTATTTATCATAAACCTATTAATAATTAAATTTGGAACTAATCCATTGATGTATGAAATGAACAAATTTGGTAAACAAAACAATAATGTAAAACCAATTTGAGTTCCTTTATAAGGAAATGATGCACAACATGTTGTAAAAATTGAAAATTTACTGTTTATTTTATATTTGAGTGGAAATTAATGTTTTTATTCCAAAAAATAACTCATTATTCCATAAAAAATCCTACTCAATTTGGGAGAAATAATTTGAGACTCTATTTTTTCATTATGTAATGTTGAATTAAAATTTATTATAATATATAATTTTAGTTGAATACATAACAAAAGATAATTAATATATGATTAAACTATATTTTATAGTAATGTAATTTGTTATAAATATCTTGGAATTGATTTTTCTCATTCCCCTATAATGTAAACCTTTGGTTATTTACCCTATATGGGGATAAGTACATGAATAGATGATAACAAAATATAAAAAATCAACTAGAATGGGATGTTAAAAATGTTTGGTAGTTTTCTTATTTATATAAGATTAGGAGGATCAATTATTTTATAATAAATATTTGAATAAATCTGTGTAGGATACATAGAAAATGATTTAAAATTTTTATCCTGTGATTTTGTCTCACTTTAATAAAGAAGAAGAATGGAAAGGTCAATAGTATATCAAGTGGTTCGTCTACCGCTGACAACATATGTCAATTCCTCTCATTTGTAACTTTAGTATAACAATTTTTATAGACATTATAGTTGGCCTTTTCTACAGAAAAATCTATAACTGATGTATTACTCCCCTTATAAATTACTCCCAAAATAAGGATTTTTACACAAAAATATCCCCCTTATATCAAATTAGGGATAATAGCTAGATATTCGTTCACCTAGAAGGCTTATAGTTTCATATTCAAATGAACACTCTTCATCATAGCTTATCTTTTATTATTGGTGTTGATTATCTTAATTTTTTATAATTCACCATCTAAAAGATTATAGATCTAGCTATATTTTTTGTCATTTTTTATTCCCTTATTGAGTTGTTTAGTTCATTTTGAGTTGAATAAAACTCTAATTATTAGAATAATGATTATAATACTTCTTATTTTTTTACATTATTGTAAAAATTTCTTTATATAAAAGTGATCCAAAAAACCTAGATTGTTTTTTATATAAATTTATATCATGGTATAAATGGACAAATTCCTATAAAATAATGATTTATGAGAAATAACACCCCTAAAAAATAATATGTGTTATCTATATAGAGATTTTATGATCCATATACCTCTAGAAATATATGACTACATATGTCCTTCTAAACCAGGTTTATCATTTCCCAACATAAATAATGACTCTATATACATAAAAGATATAATAAAATATATTTAATATTCTAAAATTATTTATTCAAGGATTTAATAAGAATCTAATCACAATAAAAATAATGTGATAAGTGTACAGTAAACAACACAACCTTATAAAAATGACATTATCGATGATCAACTAATAATTAATTTTCACCAAATTTTCATTATCATATTGAGTTGATGTTTGATGTCTTATTTTCAAATGGAAATGACTCAAATTTTGACATATAAATAGTCAATAATTAATCATGTAAAATATTTAATTATCTATTTCAATGTTTCATTCTTGAAATTACCTAATTTTGTGATTCCTTTTATCATTAGTAATCTTCATGACATCACTTTTTTGACACATCTTAACACTTTAATTTAATTTTTTTGTTAAATTCCTTTTCTTACCTATCAATCACTATGATATCTTTTCCAATAACAATATATATCATTAATATAAATAAATATAATGATGAAATCACAAACACAAAATCCTTTTATAATGATAATGTAATCAGAAGTCATTTTCGATAGTCATTTTTCATTATTAATATGTGAAAAATATTATATCATTGTCTTGATGTGTGTTTCATACCAGATGAACATTTATAAGGTTTATATTGAATAATTCCATTACCTTTCACGTAAAACACTTAGAATTCTCTGTGTATATATTCTTTTCAAGATAACCATGAAGCAATTTAGTCCTGACATCATGTTGTTATACATCTAGGTTGAGTGCAGATGAAAATCTAAAATAACATATAATATATTCACTTTTTTTAATGGGTAATATTTTTATCAATGTCAATATCATCATGTTAGTCAAATAACATCATAAAAATAATTTAATTTTTTGAATGGTTGTGAGTATCCTCCTTAACCTATGAGTATATACCCCTATATATTATAGATTACATTCATTATATATGGTAACTCTACATGGTTGAATGTATAGTTCAATTTTAATGATTTTGTCTCCTATTATATAACTTTTATCTATTATATATGTTGGAAAATTATAATCACATCATCACCATTTTTTAATCCCTCTTCTATGGGTATCACGTACTCAAATATTGAGTAACTGTGAATGAATTATTATTCTTTTCTTGATCTCGTTAATTTTCCTATTGATTTGTTATATTCAAGAATATCCTATGAAAAAAAATTTAGTTAATTTAAGCATATTACATGGTATTTCCACTTCATCATCTTCCTGAATCTATTCCCCAATACTTGAAACTAATAGTGCATACACTAGTTCCAAAATGATTTAATTTCCTCAGATTATGAATTCTATTCCTTTTCAACAATATTAATAATATGATATTAATGAAATAAAAAATCTCTTATTTTCATGATAATATAACCACTGGATCTTATATTGTCTATAAAAACAAATTATTAACATTTATAAAAAATATATGCACTTCTTTCCATTACAATAAATATTTTCCCTCTCTTCTTTTTTAGTGTGTACAATTCACCTGAGGATAAAAAATATCATGTTCTCTCCAAATAGTTATCTAATTATTAAAAACTCTTTAGTATTACATAATTCATAGGAATTAATAGATATTGGAAAATAATTTTTACTCTACACCTAATTACCTCTAACTAAAAATATCTTTTAAATATTTTTTATAACAATATACGCTTAATTTTTTAACAGATGGTTCTCTTAATTATACACAATACACCATATCCTGTTTTGGATTTAAGTACTTATTTTTTAAAAAATGATGTTGAAAATCCTTTAATATTCTAAAAATATAAAATTTTACTCTTCTATATCATCTATAGACACACAATTTAGTTTGATTCACGTTTTTATCACCATTATAACATTAAAATTCATGAAAACATCCAATAATAGATCATTATTTTTTTTTAAACAATAATTTTTATTAATTTCCATTAGTATATGTTTAAAATTAAATATAAACTCCTAGTGACTTTATTCTAATTATGTATACATATTTTAATATCATGTACAAGATATTTTATTTTCATGATTTAAAAAATTCCTCAATTGAAACTCAATATTTTTCCATTATATTACCAATATAAGTATCAAAAATTCCACCTTGATTCCAGGATAAATATATTTCTTTTAATGAATTTTTTTCTTTACTTATTTATCTTATTGACCCTTATATACCACTCTTCTTTAAGAACCTCGTTTCTGGATGGGCTAATTTCTCCACAACATGTTCAAGATTCTATGATATAAAGAGATGAATTTATATTACCTTTCTATATTCCCATGTTTCCACTATTGAGTGTCCATTTTTCATCACATGAGGGACTATCATAGTGGTCATAATCCAATCTTTCTTTGTTTTTAGATTTAATTGGTTATTATAAAAAATCACACTTCTTACAATGATAACATGCATCTAATAATATTATTCAAATACTACCAATACAATTGATTTTAAATTCATCAAAATTTACTATCTTCATTTGTTCAAAACATCTAGAATATAATATGGGAAGAAATGTAAATTTTTAGTGACCTAGTGAGAAGTTCTTAATCAGTCACTAATATCAAATCATATCATACAGGGTTGACATGATCATATTTTTAATCAGAAATTATATTATTATTTATAACTATAATATCATTGTATTATAGTTTAACTTTAACATATTTTTCATTACCTACAGCTTCAAACACTTCCCAATTAAGTGTGTTATTTTCCCACAGTGGTGGATCTTTATATAATATAATTATTTGGATTAAGATCACATTATTATTTATTCATTTTTCTGGGGTTATTTTAATCCTCTCATACCATGAAATTTTTTCCTTCCTTTTATTTATGTGAAATTGCATCTACATTTTAAGTATATCTCATATCATTACTTCTATATACAGTATTCAATGTTTAATTATTCAATATTGTTGAGTTATGTTTTTCATTTTGATTGGAGTTAATAATTGACATGACTACTGTATGTAAGGTCAGTGGTCATAGAATTAGTATCAAGTGTGCTGTAACACATCCTTTACCACCATTTTCAAAAAATTATAATAATAAATAATATATATTCACTCACACATATGTGGTAATAAATTCTTATCATTATTTTAAAAAAGGATTATAAGTTAGAATATCATGTTTTCTTTCTTATTTAAGTTTTTCATCAAATACATATTTTCTAAATTTCACCAAAGAATGGATGAAACATGTTAATTATCAATATATTGGAATTTTTCTTCAATCCAACTTTTAATTTGGGATATTAAATTCCTATTGTGTATGACCCACTATTCATCCACTATTGCAGTTCTTAAAAAAATCATCCATTGTAGATTTTTTTACTAGAACATCAGTGGGCTTTGTTGTATCTGAAGGAAATCTAATGGGATTACATAATAAATTATTATATAAAGGTATATAATTTCATTATTATAGATATAATAATTACATTCACTAATACTAATCATGTAACCTGTATTTACTTTATTAATTTGGAAATAATATAGAAAAATACAACAAATAATTTCCAACAATTGTTATTTAGTTAAAATTAACTTTTAGTTTATCAATAATATACTATAATTGACCATGATATGATCCAAATAATACTAATGACTGAGACTTTTAAATTATATGTAATTATGGCAGGGATGATTCCATTTATGAATTTTAACACTAAAGATATCACTGGGTAAGTAAAAATTGAAAAATGCTTCATCTACTTTGGTAAGGGGGCATCGTTGAAATCTAAATGACAAGAAAATTTCCCATGTCATATATTTCATTTTAATTTTTTGTATTTTTTTCATAGTTAATATTTTATAGAAATTATTTTAATTATACTTCATTTAAAAATAGAATTTGCGAAATTTTATTTTTTTCACATTAAACCCTCTTATAATAGTCACTTCTTCGATGAGGATGAATCTAATATCAATTTATTAGGGAAAATGTTAGTGTAAAGATGAAAAATAAATAGAGAAATATAGGGAAAATATATATTTAATATAGTTTAGTAGTGTCCATATTTATATATGAGAATCTTATTGGATTATATTATTATTATTTTAAAAAAATATCGAAGGATATATATTTGGAGGAACATTTTTATTCATTATATTTTATCATATTTCAAAAAAATAAAAAATCTATGGTTATGGGTGGTTATGTGGCTTATTTATCTAAGAAACCCTTCCCCACTAATTTACTTCCAATTATCCTTAATCAAAATGATTATTTTAATATGGGTTGGTTAATTACCAAAGGAATACTATTGGTGAAAATATACTACTCCCATAAACTAGTCAACAAATTATTGTTGGTCCTCATTAAACATTGGTAACTTATTTTATTCTTGGACCCCCTTTGTTTTTTTTTTTGATCCTTATCTTGTACTCATTATGGTCAATAACTATTTTCATAGGTATAAAATTTCATAAGTTCTAATTTTAATCATCCCTCAGGTATTGAAATTGTTTCAAGTATAATATTTTATAAATAATTATGAATCCATTATTTGTAATAAAAAATGTTACATTTTTTTTCTCATGATTTCCCTCATCATCGTGGTCCTCTTTTTGGTTTGTTAATTTGGTATCCCATAAATACCATCATTAATGATACAGATCATGTGAAGATCGTCACGGTACAAGATTCCATCATGTTTATGATTTTGTTTTTAAAAGTACTCTTAAATATACTTTCATGAGAGTATATATCTCTTCAATTTAATGTAACATTAATCTAATTTCATCTCATTAGAGTCAAATTTTCATGACTGATATCTTTTAATTTATCTATTTGGGAAATAAATGATATTGGAACCCATTTTTATTACATTCCCACTAAAATTTTCCATCCCCATTTCTAAGTATATTTTATGTTCTTCATTAATTAATAGTTATTTCAAAAAAATATTTTTTTAAAATCCCTCATTTAGTTTCATAAAAATGACATATCCCCTTCATGTGGCTCTTATATACCACATTTTTCATCTAATGATAACATGTTCTTATCCTTTATGAATCTTTATAAGAGTTTTTTAATCCACACTAGTTTCTCATTAATGTTTTCCAAATTCATCAATGATTTTATTGTTTCAACAATATTCTATTCACTAGACCATTTCTCAAACATCATAGATCTCTTAATCCACCCCTTTTTTAGAATCCAAACACCTTCCTCTTCATTTTTTTCGTTAATTAATAATATATAGAACACATTTATTCAATGATACTTCAATAATACAAGTTTTTATTCTTTGTGTTTCCATTTATTTAAATTTTTTTAATTTTTAGCCATTTGTAAATCATAATGTTTATAATAGTTATATGGTAAAATTAGGTATAATGAATGACATATTTTTTCTTATATAACATTGAAGTGACTCAATTTAATTATCCCAAAAATAATTTATCTTAAAATTATATTTATACTATATTATCATTCTTTGACTATCATATTAATTATTTAATAAATCTAGTAAAAAATTACATAAAAATTAAAATTATATTTTAAGATTTTATGATTACTAAAATAAACATAATTATCTATTTAATTTTTTTAATATTCATTACTTCTATTTAGTGTAACTAATATATCATTCCATGACTTATTATTTAATATATAATAATTTATTGACTCTAAAAATAATAATTTCAATTAGTAGAATCATTATAAATATTCTATAATTTAAATTATTATACTAATGTATTTTTTAATATCCATATTAAGATTATTTTAAATATCATTAACTTATTTTACAAACACAACAAAAAAAATTAATCTTAATATTTATTACTATACTTCTATTTTTAACTTCATATAATTAAATAAAATATTTCCATTATGGAACATATAAAAACACAGTTAATATAATAATTCTTTTTTGTAGTCTCTATCACTAATAACCTAAATTTTATTTCATTTAGGCCACTTTCAAAGATCAAATTATTTTCCTTATAAATATAACGATCTATTTCACTCCCCTTATTTTCAAAAATTGAATCATTTCATAACACTTTAAATACACTAGAGGATATCGAATAGATCCTTGAGATTAAATGTTACTCAGTTAATATTCTACTGTTCTTTACAATGAAAGACAATGTTATCTCATAAAAATAAATCTATATTGTATTATGGTGGGTTGAAAGCCATGAATTAATTTCATATTATAGAGTAGTTTCTTGAGTTAATGATTATTGTAATATAAATATAATTTTATATTATATTCATTTTTAACATTCTCATGGAACAATTTTTTATTGTAATTGAATATGTTTCCATAGAATAAAAAAATTCATTGAATGGGAAACACACTTGGTTTGAATAAATATTAAAACATGGTCCAAAGTTAATAATAGTTACATAGTTGAGCATAAAGTTAGATTAGGTGGATTATGAAGAAGTATATAGAAATTTTACTGAAATAAATGAAGATAAAACAATATTATGTTTTAAAGAATATCATATTTTATTTATATTATAATTTTTTTGATTAAACATGATAAAATTGCAATGGATTTGGCTATAGATCCATGATGTAGAAAAAACTAGTTACCATAATGAATATGTAATGTCTTGAATTTTTCAGTTTATTATTTTTAAATATTATATGGAATTATTTCGAGACCAGGCGTGAAGACGGAACATCGTTCCAAGGTCCAATGAGCCTGGAATGGTGGTTTAAACGTTTTTTAGTTAAGTGAGTCGGCACTTGTGTGCGGCTTGGAAATTTCCAAAACGGATGCCCGGATATAAAATCTGAGCACACCGTTGCATCTAGGATGATGACTTTACCAAAGAATGAGGCCAACCTCGACCGGTGCAGGTCGATGGAAAAAATTAATTTTTGGATGTTTTAACTAAAATAAAATTAAAATAAATTAACATGTTTATTTTATTTTCATTTAAGGAAACATCCACTGCAGCGCGACAACGGCGCAACTGTTTCCTAAATTAATGGTGCATCATAATAACTTCAAAATGGAAAGTCAACATCATTAATACCGCCACGTAATTAAATGACATCATGTTTCTCTTTTTAATGGGTTAAGCAATTTTTGATCGTTGGAAACAGCTAAGAGAAACCTCTGCCGAATCCGTGAGGCGTTGGAGGAAATTATCGGCGACGAACGACAACGGATCAAAACCAAGGATCGTTGCACCAATGTTGAAGGATCTCGACGACAACACCATCATGACGACTTCATCAACGATCGATCCTTTCGAAAGGTAGGGGTTTTTATTTTGATTTCTTTTCCCCATATTTAAGTTTAAACAACGAATGCGGATCAACCACGAACAAGTTGATACGCGGACTCGTACGTTTTTGCGGGAGGGATTTTTCTTCAGGAAGATTATGGGGAATTGATCCTTGATTTATGTTGTTGTTGATTCTTGCTCCATTTAAGCCTATTAATGGGAGAGGATCAATGTCATGACGAACGACGGCGGAGGTTCATTCCTCATTTTGTTTATTTGGATTTCTTCCTCCTTCATCCCCGTGCGTTCTTCGCATTCTTTGCGAGGCGATGAACAACAGATCATTGCGCATCCGTTCTGTGATGCAATGATCCCAAATAAAAGGTTCAACATCGCAATGACCTTGTGGAGGTGCAGCGACGATGGTGGATGATGAATAGGACCAGATCAAAAAGAGAATTATTTGAGTGTTCTTCATGAGGTAAGATCAAAATGTGTTTTTGGAGCCGATCGAAGGTCTGAAAACACAGGATGCGGCTTCATGGTGTCGGGGTGACCAGAACATGAAAGTTTTGCGGCGATCGGACGACAAAATTTTTTATTGGAGCAGCACAGGAGGTGCACCGACAAAGAGCGTCGTTTCTGGAAATTTTCAGAATACACGGCGTGTACTTTCGAAGAACATGTCGTGTAGTACTGGCGGTGGTGGCTAGGGTTTCGGGGTCAGAGAAGAATCACACGGCGTGTTGGACCTTCCCCAATGCCCGGCGTGTACTTTGGGTAGTACATGGACATGGGATGATCTACACGGCTTCAGGCGGCACGACGTGTATAGCTTGAAGAGGCGGCTACGTAGAGCTCGGCGTGTATCCCGGGGAGACACAGACACGTTATGGAGTACACGACTGTGTACTCCATCACACGGCCAGGTGAGGCCAGTAGTGCGGGTCACCCCCCGTGAAGATTATATGGGTTGGAGTACACTGGTTGGTGACCGTGTACGAGCACATGGCCAGAGTACACGGAGCCAACCCCAGTTACACAGACATGGCATGTACCCCATACTACATGTCGTGTACTATGTTTTTCTACACGACCAGGCTCATGACACGGGCCGTTGTACACGGGCAGTACCAGGGGTTGGACAACACGACGTGTATCATTTCTATATGGGGTGTACTTTTTGGAAAACAGCTTGGTCCTTTTGTTCACCGTGCCTTGAACATATTTCTTTTGGGTTAGTGCCCCTTCTTCTTATTTCCCTGAGGTTCAGGCATCTTTCCCTCACGCAGGATTTTGATCCCTTCAGCAGGAATTTCTGTGATAGATTCAGGCATCCATCTGAGAGGCCCGGATCGAGATCCTCTATCCATTCCAGACCCTAGGTAGAGTCAGGAATCGACATGACCAAATCTATCGGGAGTTGATCCTCTATCGAGCAGGTGAATTTCAGATTAGTCTCGGTATCCTCCATGGCCGTGGAAGTGATCCTCATCAGTGTATCGATATCTTTCCCACTCAGGATTGTGTCTCCTGTAATGAGTGCTTCTATCTACCGATACTTTTCCACTCAGGAGTCTGTCTCCTATAATGAGTGTAGATATCTATTGTGATGGTTCCCAACGAATAGAACTTCGCAAGCGGACATCATAAGGACTATACGACTCGTGGCGTGTGTTCTCCCGGAACGAGTGCGTCCCAGAATCTTCGAACAGAATCCCTTACGGGGGTATGAAGTTGCGTGACTTGTCTCTAGACCACTGGTCTGGGTTTTGAGTATATCTGGTTTTTTTTATATGTTCTGTAACCATATACTATGCATACCTGACTGTACCTATACTTTGTATTGCTTTGTGGTTTTCAGGGTCCTCTACTGAGTATTCTTATACTCACCTCTGCACGGGCTTTTCCCGCACGTCTGGTGTCTTGTGCAGACGAGCATCCTTTTAACAGAGTCCAGGGAGGACCAGGACAGAATCAAGCATTCTGAGTTCCCTATAGGCTGATGCGTTCATACGGCCATGAGTGGCCATCCTAGTACCTTTTGAGATTATAGGTTGGACTTTGCAGTTTCAGACTCTTGTTTGTTTTCTTTTTTGGTGGGCTTGTATTTTTGGCCCAGTTTACTTTTACACTACTCTACCTTTCGTCGTACTCTATTGGTTGGGGTTTAGTTTTATGAATGCATTTTGTTCCTTAGTGTTTTACATTTCAGCATTTGTGGGATTGGAGATGTGTGTGTGTGTACAAGTACTTAGGAAATGCCTCCCATGTTAGTGACATGCCTACTCGGTGCTAGTCACCAGCCCCTGGCCCATTGGAGGCGGGCTTGGGGAGTCACGGTGCAGGCCCCACAGGGACGGGTCATGATAGAGTGGTATTAGAGGTGGTATTTTCTACCTTAGGACCACGATTTTGTGAGTTTGGTTTGGGGAAATAGTGTTAATTGTTTCATGTTCGGCTTTCAGGCGAGAGACCCCAGTGTTGGTGCGACGGCCAACGTATCCATACACCATGACTCTGATATCCTGCTTTTCGACCCGGTTCATGAATACACTGGTTTTGTGGAAAAAAGGTACATGCATCATATAGGAATGGGTTGTGTTTTCCATGTCCTTGGTGTCAGCTATCCAGATATAATCATTGACCATGACACATCTTGTTTCTTTACAGGATGCCTCTACGACGCATACCCGCTAGGATTCAGAAGCAAGATCACGAGGATGACCACCTCAGTGACGAGGCTTCGATACAGGAACTATCTCCCTAGGTGTTTCCACCAGGTGGTGCACCTCTTATACCACCACCAGTGGAGCAGCCAGTGGTACCTACTGTACCGACCGGTGAGGAGCACAGGCTTAGTGTGCTCCATGAGTTCCAGAGATATAGAACCCTCAGGTTCCGAGGTGAGCCCTACCCTCAGGAGGCTGAGGACTGGCTTGAGGCGGTGACCAAAGTTTTCCGTCTAGTGAGGACACCAACAGACCAGATGGTGATCCTAGGAGCGAGCCTTCTTCAGGGTTCAGCGGGACAAGGGTGGAGTCTAACCATGCAGACTCACGATGAGGAGACTCTTTCATGGACAGATTTTGAGTGACTCTTCAGGGAGGAGTTCTCTCCAGTTATGCTGAAAGATGTGTGCATCCAAGAGCTTCTTCAGCTCCAGCAGGGCAGTATGATGGTGGCTGACTATTCATCAAGGTTCACTAACCTCACCCGGTACTCTAAGGATATGGTTAGTGATCCGTACTTCAGGGATCAGACCTTCGAGAGAGGTCTACGGCGATACATCCGATCTTGTGTCGTGCCTCTATGCATTTCGACTTATGCCGGAGTGCTTGAGAGGGCCTTGGTGATCAGGAGCTTCTTGGCGGAGCAGAGACAGCTGCTGACAGTCAGCAACAGGCAGACAGGTGCACAGACACTGGCATGAGGGAGCCGACGTCAGGCACAGGGATCTGGACGTGGATGATGTCATAGGAGGACCTGGGACAGGGGATCGACAGGCCAGGGCTCTCCGGCTAGATCCAGTCATCCTAGGGATAATCGATTCTACTCATGCGACGGTAGGGGACATCTCGCTAGAGATTTCCTGACCTGTCGAGCTGCTGACAGGGAAGTGGTGGATGGACCATTGAGATAGAGGCAGAGAACGGAGCAGGAAGATCCTCCAGGAGGTGGACGTGGAAGAGGAGCAGGGAGAGCTGCAGGTGGTGGCAGACACTTCGACTTACTTCCACCACCACCCTCAGGAGGTCCGCACCAGGCTCAGGGAGCTAGGGGACTTGGATGGGGACAACTGCATGGGGTCGAGGCGTACGACCGAGGGGCTCCAGGGATGATTTGAGGTACGATCTGTGTCTTTTCTACCTAGCTATCGTACTCATAGACATAGGTTCCAGTCATTCCCTTATAGCCACATATCTTGTACAAAACCTCGAGATTTCAGTAGAACCGTTGACTCGATCCTTACACTTGGAGACACCTACGGGAGGAGACTCGACGATCAGACACCTTTACAGACAGTGTGATCTTACCCTTGGAGGTGATATTTTTGGTTGGAGCCTCTTGGTGGTAGCATCGAGGCCTTACGACGTCATTCTTGGTATGTATTGGTTATCTTCAGTCCATGCCCAGATTGACTGTTTTAGGCGAAGGGTGCGGTGTGTCCGCCATGATGGAACGAGGTTTTCCTTTGTCGGAGAAAAGGAAACCCAGGCAGCACAAAATGGGCTCATGCACAAGAGGGTGTAGCCGATCACTCATGAGTTGTCTAGCTTTACCCTCGGAGCAGTGGATGTTGTGAGCTCTCAGTTCCCAGCAGTGGTGGTGGAGTATGAGGACGTCTCTCCAAGATATATTCCAGGGTTACCTCCCCGCCAGGAAATTAACTTCTGCATCGACTTACACCCTGGGACGAATCTGATCTCCTCGTTGGCATATCAGATGGCTCCTACAGAGCTTTGTGAGTTGAGGGTGAAATTGGAGTATTTGCAAAGAAAGGGTTTCATGAGACCCAGCATCTCCCCCTGGGAGGATCCAGTCTTGTTTTCCAAGAAGGCAGATGAGAGTCTAAGGTTGTGCGTGGATTACCGGTGCCTGAACCAGGTGACAGTGAAGAACAAATATCCACTGCTGATAATTGATGACCTATTCGATCATCTAAGAGGGGCACGGTGGTTCTCAAAGGATAACCTTCGATAAGGCTATCACCAGCTACGAGTGTGGGATGAGGATACACCAAAGACGGATTTCAGATGTCACTACGGTCACTATGAGTACTTGGTGATGCCCTTTGGTGTGATGAATTCTCCGCAGTGTTCATGGGGTTGATGAACTAGATCTTCTATATGTATTTGGACCGTTTAATAGTGGTCTTCATCGACGACATCCTTGTGTACTCGGCGTCAGAGGAGGACAACGCGAGACACCTTCGGATGGTTCTAGATATACTTCAGGAGCACCAGCTTTATGAGAATCTCTCAAAGTGTCAGTTCTGGATTCCGAAGGTCCACTTTCTGGGACATGTCATCTCAGCAGATGGAGTAGTTGTGGACCCAGCCAAGGTGGAGGTTGTGTTAGAATGGGAGATAGCTCGGAGCGTGACGGAGGTGCAGAGCTTCCTTGGGTTGGCAGGTTACTACCGGAGATTTATTCCTGACTTCTCCTGGATATCAGCACTGATGACATCCTTGACCAGGAAGGGGAAACCCTTCATGTGGATACAAAAGTGTCAGCAAGCTTTCGAGAAGTTGAGACAGAGTTTGACGAGCACCCCAGTCTTGAGATTTCCTAAGGAAGGTGTCGAGTAGGTAGTTTTATGCGATTCATCAGGGACTGGGATTGGCTATGTCCTGATACAGCGGCATGCAGTCATTGCTTATGGTTCACACCAGCTTAGGCCACATGAGCAGAACTATGAGACCCATGATCTCATGTTGGCAGCGGTAGTCATCGTATTGAAGATGTGGCAACACTACCTTATGGGTGATTGTTCCATTGTCTACTCTGACCACAAGAGCCTCAAGTACGTCTTCTCACAAAAGGATCTAAATCTGAGGCAGATATGTTGTCTAGAGTTCCCCCATGACTATGATTTCGATATCATATATACTCTTGCAAAGGGGAACAAGGTGGCAGATGCTCTTAGCAGAATGTCATGCTCACAGCTATTGAGTGAGGCAACACAGTAGTTAGTCGCGTTACAGTTATCCTTTGTGGATGGAGAGGATACAACTTACCTATAGTCGATGGTTGTCACCCCTCCACTATTATAGTGAGTTAGGGAGGCACAGCTTGGGGATGACGATTGTGTGGCTTTACGTTCTCAATTATCTACAGGACATGCTCCTGATGGATATTCACAAGGTGGGGAGCACATACT
This sequence comes from Viscum album, assembly GCA_963277665.1. NCBI lineage: Eukaryota > Viridiplantae > Streptophyta > Magnoliopsida > Santalales > Viscaceae > Viscum > Viscum album. Next base: position 310,964,953 of record OY728166.1, read on the forward strand.
TCATGTCATAGGATGCAATGTTGTACCAGTGGAATTCCAGGAGGAGGTCCTGAGTGAGTTTCATACATCCCCTTTGGCGGTATATCCTGGAGTGGCAAAGATGTACCAGGATATCCAACGATAGTTCTGGTGGTCAGGCATGAAAAAGGCAGTAGCAGAGTTCGTTTCTCGATGCCTCACATGCCAGCAAGTGAAGGCTGAGAACCAGGTTCCAGTTGGATTATCCCACCCCATGGAAGTCCTAGAGTGGAAGTGGGATGGAATATCGATGGAATTCATGACGGGCTTACCAGGGACGTCCAAAGGGCATGATTCTATCTGGATGATCCTTGACCGACTCACCAAGTCGTCCCACTTCCTAGCTATCTGGGAGAAGAGTTCCGTAGAGAGCTTGGGGTGTCTCTACTTACAGGAGATAATATGGCTTCATTGTGTCACCTCGACAATAGTCTCTGACCGAGATGACCACTTCACATCCCGGTTGTGGAAGGGATTGCATGAGGATTTTGGGACTCAGCTATGCTTGAGCACGGCATTTCATCCCCAGACGGATGGTCATACGGAGAGGACCATTCAGGTTCTAGAGGATATGTTGCGAGCCTGTATCTTAGACTTTGGTCGTAGTTGGGAGGACCACCTACCACTGGGTGAGTTTGCGTACAACAACATCTACCACTCCACCATCAGTATGGCACTGTTCGGGGCCTTGTATGGGAGACCCTGCCGGTCACCGCTTTGCTGGACTGACCCCAGAGAGTCAGCACTCATGGGTCCAGAGTTAGTGCAAGCTACTACAAAAAAGGTGCAGATCATTCGGGAGCAGATGAAGACTGCCCAGAGCCGGTAGAAAACTTATGCCAACAGGTGACGGAGACCTCTAGAGTTTGAGGAGGGAGACCATGTCCTTCTTCGGGTCTCACCATGATGAGGGTTGTGGAGATTTTTCCGAGGTGGAAAGCTATCTCCGAGGTTCCTCAGACCTTTCCAGATTCTATGCAGAGTTGGCGAGGTGGTGTACCGCCTAGCTCTACCACCACAGCTGAATCGGGTACATGATGTCTTCCATGTGTCGCAGTAGAGGAGGTACGTGGATAACCCATCACACGTCATCAATTGGGTGAGATGGACATCAAGGATGAAGTAACCTTTGTTGAGTACCCAGTGGAGATCGAGGATCAGCCGGAGAGGATCCTTCATGGGTGATCGATTCCCTTGGTGCGTGTTTGGTGGCAGCATGGGAATCTTTAGGAGAGCACATGGGAGCGGGAGGCTTAGATCTATGCCTAGTACCCTCATCTGTTTGAGTAGCCTTTAATTTGGATTTTCGGGGACGTAAATACCCAAGGTGGGGAGAATGTAATGTCTCAGATTTTTGTGTTTATTATTTTTAAATATTATATGGAATTATTTCGAGACTGGGCGTGAAGACGGTACATCGTTCCAAGGTCCACTGAGCCTATAATGGTGGTTTGAACTTTTTTTAGTTAAGTGAGTCGGCACTTGTCTGTGGCTATGGCAGTTTCCAAAAAATATGCCTGGATAAAAAAGCCGAGCGCACTGTTATGTATGGGACGACGACTTTACCTAAGAATGAGGCCAACCTCGAACGGCGCAGGTCGAGGGAAAAAGTTAATTTTCTGATATTTTAGCTAAAATAAAAATAAAATAAATAAACAAGTTTATTTTATTTTCATTTAAGGAAACATCTACTGCAACGCGGTAACGACACAACTATTTCCTAAATTAATGGTGCGTCATAATAACTTCAAAATGGCGAGTCAACATCATTAATGTAGCCGCGTAATTAAATGAAAACACATTTCCCTTTTTAATGAGTTAAGAAATTGTTGATTGTTGGAAATGGCTGAGAGTAACCTCTATCGAATCTGCGAGGCATTGGAGGAAATTCTCGGCGATGAACGACAATGGATCGAAACAAAGGATCGTTGCACTGATGTTGATGGATCTTGATGACAACGGCAGCATGATGCCTTCATCAACGATCGATCCTTTAGAAAGGTAGGGGTTGTTATTTAGATTTCTTTTACCTGTATTTAAGTTTAAACGACGAACGCGGATCTACCACAAACAAGTTGATCCGCGGACTCGTACGTTTTTGCGGGAGGGGTTTTTCTTTGGGAAGATTATGGGGAATTGATCCATTCTTTATGTTGTAGTTTATTCTTTCTTTGTTTAAGCCTATTCACGGGAGTGGATCAATGTCGTGACGAACGATGGAAGAGGTTCATTCCTCATTTTGTTTATTTGGATTTCTTCCTCTTTTTTCCATGCGTGTTCTTCGCATTCTTCGCAGGGTGATGAAAAATGGATTGTTGCGCATCCGTTCTGCGACGCAAAGATCTCAAATCAAAGGTTCAACATCAAAATGACCTTTTGGAGGTGCAGCGATGATGACAGATGATGAATTGGACCAGATCGGAAAGAGCATTCTTCAAGCATTCTTCGTGTGGGAAGATCAAATCGTGTTTTCGGAGCCGGTCGAAGGTCTAAAAACACCGGAAGCAGTTTTGTGGTGTCGGGGAGACTGGAACCTATAAGTTTTGCGGCGATCGGACGGCTGAATTGTTGATCAAAGCAGCACGGGAGGTGCGCCGGCGAAGAGCTCCGTTTCTAGAAATTTTCAGAATACACGACGTGTACTTCCGAAGAACACGTCGTGTACTACTGGTGGTGGTGGCTAGGGTTTTAGGGTCAGAGAAGAATCACATGGCGTGTGAATCTGGTCACATGGCATGATGGACCTTCTGTAGAGACCCGTATCTTGACGTACATGGACATTACATTACTTTTGCGGAATACTTAGTACATAACAAAAACACACACACAAGGATCGTAATAGTTTAGTGTCTTTGGAAACTCGGAATATAATCATCTAATCCTGGTGAAAGATCTTCAACATCTCCCATAAAGATCTTCTTTTTTTTTTACCTAAAACCTTTCTTTATATCCTGGGGAAAAGAAAACAAAAAAGGGTGAGCTCAAATGCTCAGTAAGGGCAAACAAAAGAAATATCAATCACATAATTTTCATAAGAACATAACATTTTTGAAAATCTTAACCTGCAAAAGAGAGCATAATTTCATAACATGGGATAAATCATAGTAGTGAAATGAAATCATAACATAAAACATTACTCATTGTGGCATACACACATAATCATAGAGAATCATTCCTTGTTAGTCAAGACTTATTGCCAAGACTATCTTAGTGGACAAAGTCCCTTTCTGAATCGAGTAATCCTCGTTTCAGTCCTGTTTCACTGAACCGGTATAACCTACCATTCCAGCCATGTCTATCTCATGAGATATAAAATCTTTACCCAATGCATTGGAGGGAGATATAGGTCCCACCCATCTCTTAATGAATCCTTTCTTATGTGTGCCACAAAATCATAAATCATACATCATTGCATAACCCATGTAATAAAAATGGGATTCTTAAACAACATGACATCATAAAACCATTCATATAAGATAAAGGAATTCATAAACATAATTCCATCACAACATATTCAAATCAATGTAAAAATATGGATAGAAACAGAACCCTTTATTGTCTTATATGGAAAATAATTTTGATAAAATACATGAATTGAATTCTTGAGGAAAATATCTTTTCTTCTTCAAAATCAATTTCTTTTCACAAAACATCATGAAATTTTAAAAGAAAGAGATTTTATTGAAAATAGTCATGAAATCTTTTAGAGGAAGCTTCATGAAAATAAGGCTTTATAAAACAGTATAAATCCGTTCGTGCCGTATAAGTTAAAAAAAACATTCTTCGTACTTTTGTCGGAAAAGTCAAAAAGTACCTCGTACGAAAAACGACAAAAGATTCCTTTCATACGTATTACTAAAAACTCACCGAAGGGTAAAAATGGATTTAAACAATTTTAGGTGGATGGAAATAATATTACATATTGAGTAAACATGGATGTGGATGATAAAATACACCCCAGTAAATACTTACGAATAAACAATCTTGGATAAAAATGAGATTGTGATATTTCCCTTACCTTAGGTCTGACTTGCTTTGTAAGTGTCCGAACCTCCTGTATAATGATTTAAATCATGTTATTGACTTATTACAGAATCATATTCATTGTTATGATATCATATATGGTTCACTTATGACATTATATTACCCGTTCTTTTGTAAATTCCATGTTAAAGAAGCGTTTTGGGTAAAATCGTTTCATTTATCGTAGGTGTTTTGACTTGTTGTTCTTGACATCATTATTACTTATATCATGATTTACTTACTTCCAGAATATAAAATATGATTTATATATCATATATATTCAGTATATATATATATATATATAATAGATAGATAAATAAAATGAAAAACACCGTTCATGGAGACGGTAGTCCGTACGTACGCATGAACGCTGTTTTCCTTTCCTTATTGTCTTGAAATGGAAGTAAGTAGATGACATACATAAGTATATATATACATAAATCCAGTAGCTTTATAATGTCATATATTTCATTATTATTTCTTATATATACATTATAATCATTCTTAAATGGTTAACATGGAGAATGAATCTCATCGCGTCGTGGAGACGGTATTCCGTACGTACGCACGAGCGATGATATCATTTCTATAAATATTGAATTGAATTGGAGTGGATTATACAATATATCAGAATAAATATGATGTTGTAATAACTATTTATAGTTATTCTTTACACCATTATACCCATCCATGTAAGGTGGTGGTGGAAAATAGATTACACCACGGCGTGGAGACGATATTCCGTACGTACGCACGCGCGGTGATTTCTTTTTACGTAGGATGGATAGATGGTGAAATAGGGTTGTTTCATACTTATAATAACATATAAGTATATGAGTGATACTGATGTTATTACTTCATAATGAAACAACCTAAGAAGAAGAAGTGGAAGAAGAAATAAAGATGAAAGAATTGGTAACGGTAATTACCTCTTCTTTGAAGTGCCTCTTTGAGACCTCCTCTTAGGGCACTTGAATTGGTCTTTGAGGAAGACCAGAACCTCTAGGATGTTGCTAGGGAAGTGGAGAAGAGATTTTGGCAGGGGTTGGCCGAGCTTGAGTGCTCAAATTGGTGTGAGGAGGAAGGGGAGGAGGTGTCCTTTTATAGGGGAGGAGAGGGGCACCTTAGGAATTCTTAAAAATATTAATTTATAATAAATCTAACCCCACTTAAAAACCTCCAAAAATGACTCATATTCGAAGATTAGATGAGATAGGGTTGTAATCTCATCAACCAATAAAATTTAGACATGTTTGGATATTAATTTAAAAATTATCAATTAGATTTAACTCTAAGTTAAATAATTTAACTTTTACCGTGTCTTTTTGTTTTCTTTCACTATATGGTTAATACACTTACTATAACATGCCAAACGAACCCCAAATTGTTTATTATTAATATATATATCCTTATCTAAGTCATTTGGCCGAACCTTAGATTTTTAGGAATAAAATAACAATTAGTAATATAATATTTGATTTAAAAACTATTTTGTGTCAATTTTGACACTATTTGATATATGATTTTTGTGAAAGTCATAACAGAATTAAATGTTCGAACCAAGTTGATTACATCAACATTACTATATCATAGTAACCTAAAAAATTAGTGTAATTCATAAACAATCTCAAATTACATTTATTTTGGTGCTTATAACATCAATTATGTCAATATTTCATTAAAAATATAATTACTGCATCATCGTTGTGTCATAAATAAATTAAATTATTTGATGTCTAAAAATTACAAATAAAATACCATCATGTAGGAAATCTTTTTAGCTTTCTAATGAATATTTACAATCGAATTTATCTTATGTATAACCCTATATTAAAAATGATTTACTTATTAAACTTTGATTTTAACTATTTTAACCCTTCTTTAAATAAATTAATAATAAATGTCCTAATCTAATCCAAGTGGGCCTAAATGGTCATATTTTATTCCTAACTTTGTTTTTGGTCGAATTACACTTGTCCAATAGAATTAGGACATGTGTTAGGGTAATATTAATATCATATTTACCCTTAGTTACCCTATTTACTATTAACCGTGGTAAAAAGGTAAAAAGTTTCTATTCACCAAAAAATTATTTTCATCTCATTGAACCACATTTTAGTCCTTGATATTAACCGTGTCTCTCGGATTTTCGAAATTCCATTCACAGAAGCGGTAAAATTAAGTTTTATGCAAAATTCAGTTTTTAACCTACCACTTAGTAGTTTCACTATTCATCAAAAATTGATGTTTTTCAGAACAATGCCAAAATTTCATCCCAAGCTATATTTCATATTCCGAATTCAAAAATGAAGTCTATTTTACCAAATTCATAACATAAAAGTTGCATTAATTAATTTTATAATTAAATCCCGCTGTTAAAACAAATAGCGTGTTTTTAAGAAACAATATCTATCAAAAGATTGACACTTGTTTATGTCTAGTTTAAATGTGAAACTACATCCAATGACCAACATTGTATTAAATTGTAAAAATATATTCTAAATATACTTTAAAACCACTCAAATTAATGATTTATCACTATTAATTATTTCGATTAAAAAAGTTGTTTTTTAATTAGTAATTTTCACTATTCATCAGAATATGAAAGTTATCCGAAAAGTACCAAAATTTCACCTTAGGCTATATTCGATACTCCGAATCCAAAAATAAAGTTCATTTTGAAAAATAAGATTTACTGGATTTCAAAAAGTGGTTATTACTATTCATAACGGCTAGTTTTAATAACATTTTAATAGCATATCGCTGTTTAGTGAAACTCGTTATTGCGTACTACACACGCTATCGAGGAAGGTCGCGATTGCGTGTAATGCAAGGCAAGTCAAGGATGCGTGTTTTGCAAGCTCCTTTTTGTGTTGCATACAACACAAGACATTAGTGAAATTAAAAAGAATATTTTTCATAAAATCTTGGGCTGTTACATTCTACCCCCCTTAAAATGAATTTCGCCCTCGAAATTCGTCGGGGTTATAAATGGTTTACTATTCAAAAGTTTATTTAATAGAAACCCACATCGTAAAATGGAATACCAAAACCAATATTTTAAAACAATAGTATGAAACTTAACGGTTACCCAAATAAACTAATCACTGGGTTTCCACATAGGTGAAAATATGGATATGGAAGAAAAATCTAACCATCATGTTCTGATAGAGAGTGGTAGAGAACATGGCTATGGAAAATCCAGTAATCACAAAGCCATAAATTTGTGACGATCTAAGGTACCATCTGATTCATCAGATATAAGATCACTAGGACAACATTTTTGGTTTTCAAGATCGTTTCCCTAAAGTTAAAGAATTTGAATTAGAATAAATACTTACTTTATGTTGGTACAACCTCATTGTTGTTCGTTCCTTTAACAATTTCAACTTCATATCTTAAATAAATGAAGTTGAATTTGTTATTTGTGAAGTGTTAGCAGATCATGTGATAGAATGACGGGTCATTCCATCTGTCTCAAACAAAAGGTTAGCAAAAATTATATACATAAGTCGATCTATAGTGAGATTAATCATATATTGTTCCTAAAATGGACTTATACTTCATATATCATACGGCTTAATATAATAAAACTAGTTTCTACTAAACAGGGACTTCCTGTAGGCCAGTGGTAGGCGATAAAGGCCAGTCGCACTTCGGTTGTGGGTTCAATTCCTACAGCCTTGTCCGATGCGATGGGCTGTCGCCCGTCCTGCAGGTTGTCCTTTTTCTAAAACTATATTACTATAACATCCCATCAATAATATCGAGAAAAAAAACTTCTATCCTTAAACAATACTAACTTATGTCCAACATAATCCATTCCAATCTTTAGGCTTACCCATAATACTGCAGTCCACTCTCATAATATAGTGAAAATGATTACCAGAGATTTAATACTATCGTTAATCCCCATATATATGTCTTGTTGGTCACATTCCAAACATTCAAAGGCCTTAATCATGTATTCTCTTGAATACCTTAGTGAAAACATGAATGCAGTTAAAATTTAACACTTTCCACATACCAAAATCCTCAAAATTCTATATACTCAAACAATGATATCACTTAGTCCTTATATCAATCATGAGCTCATGAATACTATCAAACATATTAGATTCTCTTTATCCCTTCATTATGCGCATATCATCCACTTTCCAAAAAAAATATCTGAATAACCTTTCATTGTTACTCATACCATTCATCATAAACTTTCAAAACTTAAGGAAAGACAACAGTGTAACAATCCTTAGATGTCTTTTTATTCTATAGTACAACATTACACTTGATAAACATGTAATCATTCCACTACCTTCTTAAACCATTGACCGAGCTTCAATAATTCTTTCATCTCACATATCATTTGTAGTCTCTTCATCATCATCAACATAAATACTTCCCATACGACCATACTGGTTATCTTCATGAGACTTTCCCTTAGGGCATTGGTTTGCATAATGCCCGTACATTCCACATTTAAAACATTTAACCATTGTTGATGTCGTAGCAATACCATTATCCTCATCCATGGTGTTAACTGAACCTTTTCCTTTGCACTTACTTGCTTTGTGTCCTTCTTTTCCACACCCAAAGCATCTTCCAGTTCCTTTGAAACATTCTCCTTGATGCCTCTTCCCACATGATTTACATAGGGGAAATTGAACTTTCTTTCCTCTATGATCATCATAAAACTCCATCTTTCTCTTGTTAGCCGAGTCAGGAAACTTACCAAATTTTACTTTATTGATCATATTATGAGATTGCTGATTCGGCATAATAATGATGTTTGGACTTCCAAATCCCATTTCACTATGAAGAATATCATTCTATTGTCCATCATATCCTCCATTATCGTGAATCATCTTGTTTCCAGCCATTTTCTAAAACCCAAAAAAGAATAGTGTGAGAGGCAAAAATCATGCTAGGGAAAACAACATAATAAAGGGGTAGTACCCTCAATATCTAACATCTTAGGTTAAATTCTAAGATCGTTAGATAAATTCTAGGACTATAACCTATACGTATACTTAACCTTAGAGACATCTCTAGACGTACCTTAGAAATATCTCTAGGGATCTCACTAACGTTTTCGCATCCTAGTTTCCAAAGGTTGACTAAACCTTTCCTCTGATACCAACTGTAGAGACCCTTATCTTGACGTACATGGACATTACATTACTTTTGCGGAATACTTAGTACATAACAAAAACACACACACAAGGATCGTAATAGTTTAGTGTCTTTGGAAACTCGGAATATAATCATCTAATCCTGGTGAAAGATCTTCAACATCTCCCATAAAGATCTTCTTTTTTTTATACCTAAAACCTTTCTTTATATCCTGGGGAAAAGAAAACAAAAAAGGGTGAGCTCAAATGCTCAGTAAGGGCAAACAAAAGAAATATCAATCACATAATTTTCATAAGAACATAACATTTTTGAAAATCTTAACCTGCAAAAGAGAGCATAATTTCATAACATGGGATAAATCATAGTAGTGAAATGAAATCATAACATAAAACATTACTCATTGTGGCATACACACATAATCATAGAGAATCATTCCTTGTTAGTCAAGACTTATTGCCAAGACTATCTTAGTGGACAAAGTCCCTTTCTGAATCGAGTAATCCTCGTTTCAGTCCTGTTTCACTGAACCGGTATAACCTACCATTCCAGCCATGTCTATCTCATGAGATATAAAATCTTTACCCAATGCATTGGAGGGAGATATAGGTCCCACCCATCTCTTAATGAATCCTTTCTTATGTGTGCCACAAAATCATAAATCATACATCATTGCATAACCCATGTAATAAAAATGGGATTCTTAAACAACATGACATCATAAAACCATTCATATAAGATAAAGGAATTCATAAACATAATTCCATCACAACATATTCAAATCAATGTAAAAATATGGATAGAAACAGAACCCTTTATTGTCTTATATGGAAAATAATTTTGATAAAATACTTGAATTGAATTCTTGAGGAAAATATCTTTTCTTCTTCAAAATCAATTTCTTTTCACAAAACATCATGAAATTTTAAAAGAAAGAGATTTTATTGAAAATAGTCATGAAATATTTTAGAGGAAGCTTCATGAAAATAAGGATTTATAAAACAGTATAAATCCGTTCGTGCCGTATAAGTTAAAAAAAACATTCTTCGTACTTTTTTCGGAAAAGTCAAAAAGTACCTCGTACGAAAAACGACAAAAGATTCCTTTCATACGTATTACTAAAAACTCACCGAAGGGTAAAAATGGATTTAAACAATTTTAGGTGGATGGAAATAATATTACATATTGAGTAAACATGGATGTGGATGATAAAATACACCCCAGTAAATACTTACGAATAAACAATCTTGGATAAAAATGAGATTGTGATATTTCCCTTACCTTAGGTCTGACTTGCTTTGTAAGTGTCCGAACCTCCTGTATAATGATTTAAATCATGTTATTGACTTATTACAGAATCATATTCATTGTTATGATATCATATATGGTTCACTTATGACATTATATTACCCGTTCTTTTGTAAATTCCATGTTAAAGAATCGTTTTGGGTAAAATCGTTTCATTTATCGTAGGTGTTTTGACTTGTTGTTCTTGACATCATTATTACTTATATCATGATTTAATTACTTCCAGAATATAAAATATGATTTATATATCATATATATTCAGTATATATATATATATAATAGGTAGATAAATAAAATGAAAAACACCGTTCATGGAGACGGTAGTCCGTACGTACGCATGAACGCTGTTTTCCTTTCCTTATTGTCTTGAAATGGAAGTAAGTAGATGACATACATAAGTATATATATACATAAATCCAGTAGCTTTATAATGTCATATATTTCATTATTATTTCTTATATATACATTATAATCATTCTTAAATGGTTAACATGGAGAATGAATCTCATCGCGTCGTGGAGACGGTATTCCGTACGTACGCACGAGTGATGATATCATTTCTATAAATATTGAATTGAATTGGAGTGGATTATACAATATATCAGAATCAATATGATGTTGTAATAACTATTTATAGTTATTCTTTACACCATTATACCCATCCATGTAAGGTGGTGGTGGAAAATAGATTACACCACGGCGTGGAGACGGTATTCCGTACGTACGCACGCGCGGTGATTTCTTTTTCCGTAGGATGGATAGATGGTGAAATAGGGTTGTTTCATACTTATAATAACATATCAGTATATGAGTGATACTGATGTTATTACTTCATAATGAAACAACCTAAGAAGAAGAAGTGGAAGAAGAAATAAAGATGAAAGAATTGGTAACGGTAATTACCTCTTCTTTGAAGTGCCTCTTTGAGACCTCCTCTTAGGGCACTTGAATTGGTCTTTGAGGAAGACCAGAACCTCTAGGATGTTGCTAGGGAAGTGGAGAAGAGATTTTGTCAGGGGTTGGCCGAGCTTGAGTGCTCAAATTGGTGTGAGGAGGAAGGGGAGGAGGTGTCCTTTTATAGGGGAGGAGAGGGGCACCTTAGGAATTCTTAAAAATATTAATTTATAATAAATCTAACCCCACTTAAAAACCTCCAAAAATGACTCATATTCGAAGATTAGATGAGATAGGGTTGTAATCTCATCAACCAATCAAATTTAGACATGTTTGGATATTAATTTAAACCTTATCAATTAGATTTAACTCTAAGTTAAATAATTTAACTTTTACCGTGTCTTTTTGTTTTCTTTCACTATATGGTTAATACACTTACTATAACATGCCAAACGAACCCCAAATTGTTTATTATTAATATATATATCCTTATCTAAGTAATTTGGCCGAACCTTAGATTTTTAGGAATAAAATAACAATTAGTAATATAATATTTGATTTAAAAACTATTTTGTGTCAATTTTGACACTATTTGATATATGATTTTTGTGAAAGTCATAACAGAATTAAATGTTCGAACCAAGTTGATTACATCAACATTAATATATCATAGTAACCTAAAAAAATTAGTGGAATTCATAAAAAATCTCAAATTACATTTATTTTGGTGCTTATAACATCAATTATGTCAATATTTCATTAAAAAGATAATTACTGCATCATCGTTGTGTCATAAATAAATTAAATTATTTGATGTCTAAAAATTACAAATAAAATACCATCATGTAGGAAATCTTTTTAGATTTCTAATGAATATTTACAATCGAATTTATCTTATGTATAACCCTATATTAAAAATTATTTACTTATTAAACTTTGATTTTAACTATTTTAACCCTTCTTTAAATAAATTAATAATAAATGTCCTAATCTAATCCAAGTGGGCCTAAATGGTCATATTTTATTCCTAAGTTTGTTTTTGGTCGAATTACACTTGTCCAATAGAATTAGGACATGTGTTAGGGTAATATTAATATCATATTTACCCTTAGTTACCCTATTTACTATTAACCGTGGTAAAAAGGTAAAAAGTTACTATTCACCAAAAAATTATTTTCATCTCATTGAACCACATTTTAGTCCTTGATATTAACCGTGTCTCTCGGATTTTCGAAATTCCATTCACAGAAGCGGTAAAATTAAGTTTTATGCAAAATTCAGTTTTTAACCTACCACTTAGTAGTTTCACTATTCATCAAAAATTGATGTTTTTCAGAACAATGCCAAAATTTCATCCCAAGCTATATTTCATATTCCGAATTCAAAAATGAAGTCTATTTTACCAAATTCAAAACATAAAAGTTGCATTAATTAATTTTATAATTAAATCCCGCTGTTAAAACAAATAGCGTGTTTTTAAGAAACAATATCTATCAAAAGATTGACACTTGTTTATGTCTAGTTTAAATGTGAAACTACATCCAATGACCAACATTGTATTAAATTGTAAAAATATATTCTAAATATACTTTAAAACCACTCAAATTAATGATTTATCACTATTAATTATTTCGATTAAAAAAGTTGTTTTTTAATTAGTAATTTTCACTATTCATCAGAATATGAAAGTTATCCGAAAAGTACCAAAATTTCACCTTAGGCTATATTCGATACTCCGAATCCAAAAATAAAGTTCATTTTGAAAAATAAGATTTACTGGATTTCAAAAAGTGGTTATTACTATTCATAACGGCTAGTTTTAATAACATTTTAATAGCATATCGTTGTTTAGTGAAACTCGTTATTGCGTACTACACACGCTATCGAGGAAGGTCGCGATTGCGTGTAATGCAAGGCAAGTCAAGGATGCGTGTTGTGCAAGATCCTTTTTGTGTTGCGTACAACACAAGACATTAGTGAAATTAAAAAGAATATTTCTCATAAAATCTTGGGCTGTTACACCTTCCCCGAAGCTCGGCGTGTACTTTGGGTAACACACGGACACGGGATGATCTACACGGCTTTAGGCAGCATGGTGTGTACAGCTTGGCAGAGGCGGCTATGCGGAGCTCAGCGTGTATCCAGGGGAGACACGGACACTTGATGGAGTACACGACTGTGTACTCCATCACACGACCAGGCAAGGCCAGCAGCACAGGTCACGCCATGTGCAGATTACACGGGTCGGAGTACATGGGTTGGTGACCTTGTACGGGCACATGGCTAGAGTACATGAAGCCAACCCCAGTTACCCAGACACGGTGTGAACCCCGTACTACATGCCATGTACTATGTTTTTTTACACGACCAGCCTCACGACATAGGCCGTTGTACACGGGCATTACCCGGGGTTGGACAACACGGTGTGTATCATTTCTACACGCTGTGTACTTTTTTGGAAAACGGATTGGTCATTTTGTTCACCGTGCCTTGAAAATATTTCGTTTGGGTTAGTGCCCCTTCTTCTTTTTTCCCTGAGGGTCAGGCATCTTTCCCTCACGCAGGATTTGGATCCCTTCAGCAGGACTTTCTGAGATAGAGTCAGGAATCCATCCGAGAGGACCAGATCGAGATCCTCTATCCATTCCAGACCCTAGGTAGAGTCAGGAATCGACGTGACAAACTCTACCGGGCATTGATCATCTACCTAGCAGGTGAATTCCGGATGATTCGCGGTATCTTCCATGGCCCTGGAAGTGATCCTCATCTGTGTATCGTGATCTTTCCCACTCCAGAGTGTGTCTCCAGTAGTGAGTGCTTCTATCTACCATAACTTTTCCACTCAAGAGTGTGTCTCCTGTAATGAGTGTATCTATCTCTCGTGACAGTTCCCGATAAACATCACTTCTCGGATAGACGTCATCAGGACTATAGGAATCGTGGAGTGTGTTCTCCCGAAACGAGTGCATCACGGAATCATCGAACAGAATCCCTTACGGGGGTATGCGGTTGCGTGACTTGTCTCTAGACCACTGGTCTGGGTTTTGAGTATATCTGGTTTATTTTATATGTTTGGTAAACATATACTGTGCATAGATTACTGTACCTTTACATTGTATTTCTTTGTGGTTTTTGGGGTCCTCTACTAAGTATTGTTATACTAACCCATGCACAGGCTTTGCCCACACGTATGGTGTCTTGTGAAGATGATCAGCCTTTTGACAGAGTCAAGGGCGGACCGGGACAGAACTAAGCTTTCTGATTTCCCTATAACCTGAGGTGTTCCTACAGCCACGAGCGGCCGTCCCAGTACCTTTTGAGTTTATAGGTTGGACTTTTCAGTTTCAGACTCTTGTTTGTTTTCTTTTTGGTGGGCTTGTATTTTTGGCCCAGTTTACTTTTACAGTAATCTACCTTTTATCATACTCTATTGGTTGGGGTTTAGTTGTATGCATGCATTTTTTTCCTTAGTGTTTTACATTTCAGAATTTCTGGACTTGGAGATGTGTGCGTGTGTACAGGTACTTAGGCAATTCCTCCCATGTTAGTGATATTCCTACTCGGTGCATGTCACCAGCCCCTGGCCTATTGGAGGCAGGCTTGGGGAGTAACGGCTCGGGCCCCACTGGGACGGGTCGTGAGAGAATAAAATAACATTATCATTTGGTTAACTATGCCATAGTCATTATATAAATTAATAGTATTTCTACAATCCTAAAATAGTGGTTTTTAGAAACTATTTGAATTGTGTTTCATAAAAATTATGATTTTGTTTTACTGAAGGAATAAATTATTTGAAAAACATTCTTGGTTTTGTGAATATGGCTCTAGAAGTTAGAAATTGTAACTTTAAATAAAAAAAATTACAATAAATAGTAAATGAAATCATAATTTTCCTAAAATCTATGTGTTTATAAATAAAAATTACTTTATATTTTTTATAAGATTTATATATTTTTAAAATGAAATCCCAGAAACCACACTCTTAGATCCTTTTTTGAAATCCATTAATTTACATTCCCAGCTATGATGCTAATAATTGTGTCCCAATTTTTTTCCACCCTAACCATAAAACATCATCAGGAAAACATGGATCACATACATTAAAGAGTTCCATTTAGGTTTAGAGTTTCATAGAATTCAGGATAACTATAACATAAACAACTTAGATTAATTTAGAATCATAAAAAACTAGTCTTTAAGGTTGATCTTCATATCATGTTATACCCAACTTTTCTTATTTCACAATAGTTTATCAGTATAACATTTTTGAAATCCTTTATTGTCATAAATTGTTTAACCTCATACATTATACCCTGGGGAAAAGGAAACATAAGAAGGGTGATCTCATATGCACATTAAGGGAAAACATAAGCATTAAAAATTAAATATAATCAATAAGAATAAAAGTGAATATTTAACTGATGACTTAATCAAATTCTATTATGGAATCATAAAATAACTCATACCCATCAATACCAGGATCATCAAATATAAAAAACATAGATAACAAATGAGTTATCAGAATCAATAATACTGAGCCATGTGACATCAATATCATTATTAGAAACATTATAAACTCATAGAAATAATAGAAACAAATAAAGGTATCTTGAGACATCATTACACATTTTAATCTTATAAATAGAATAACCATGCGTTCAACTTCCATACCTGTCACTCTTGCAAATGGAGTATTCATACGACCTACTTCCATACCCAATGCATTAGAGGGATATAACGAACTCACCTATCATTAGTCAAGTGTGAAAACAACCTTCATTTGTTTATAATGTAATAACCCATCATATGTTCAGGTATGATTTCAAAATCATTACATTTAATTAACCCAAGGAAATGATTTGGGTTTAATAATAATATCTTTGATACATTATTCAACCATGGAAAATAAATTGGTTCAACGAAAATAACGTTGAAACATGGTTAACCCATGGAAAAAACTAGGGTTCAATAAAATCCTCATTGAAAAATGATTAAACCATGAAAAAATGGTTTCAATAACAATCTATTAGAAATATGATTAACCAATGTAAAAGAAATGTATTAAATAATAATCTATTTGAAATAAAAATTGTCTATCAATATAATGAATGAGGATGGAACCAATAAAAAATATCCCCAGTAAAGGATATGTAAAAACAAGGGTTTTTGAAGTTGATGTTTTGAAATGACCATAAAATATGATGAAAAAAATTATTAATGAAAATAATCTTTAAACTCTCAAAATAAACCCAAATCACGATGAATCATTTGAATCATTAACCCTGTGAATGGAATAATCTCAAATGCCACTTATAATACTATTAGAATAAGTATATTCATGATATAACATGTAAAATAAGAATTTTATACACCATATAAGAAATATAGTTTTATGACATAACAAGCATCAAAAAAAAGGAAAAATGAAAAACATATCCATTACTGCTTTGGTAACTTTGAAACAGTAAACCCCATGAGAGAATAATAAATAAATGAATCCATTAATTAATATAAAGATTAACAATTCGTGATATGATATATCAAAAGTTTTAGTAGATACACCACACCAAAAGAAGAAAGTGGTGAATATGACATTTATCTCATAGATGTAAAAAGTGAGATGAAAATCCCGTATTACTTGAGTAACATTTGAATGGTTAGATATATGAAAGAATAAAATAAATTAAAAGGATGAATGAAAGAATAATCAATGAGTAAAATAACAAGGTTTTGGAAAATTGGATTGATAAGAAACATTTAATTATATCTGGAGGCTTTCATTATTTGTAGACAACAATGGAAGGGTTCTCACAGGCATGCGAATAATTATCCAATCAATTCAATGATATTATCGAAGATGAACCAGATAAAAAGGTAACGTATATGCCTTGAAAATTATAGAGGTATATAACATATAATAATTTTACCTTGGCTTTTATTATTTCCTTATCTTATATAGTGTTTTATGAATCTGTTGAACTTGATGGTTTCTCAAATTTTACATAAAGTTATTTTATAATAAAAATTTAAATTTCATTTTGTTAAATTAACAAATAAGCCTCAATATAATGGAAATTGATATTAAACCCATTACCACACGAGAAACACTCGATATAAAATACTCATTAAAGAATAACATTTCAAAATCATTAAATTTCATGATAATATATAAATTCATTATATAACATGACAATATTTCTAGATATACACCCTATAAAATAATAAATTTCCAAAACATTAAGATATGATTCAATGAAAGGAGATTGAGATGAAATCCCTTAAAACTGTGGTAACATTTGAATTAAAAACCCAAAATGTAATATTCCTAAAAATAAACATTTAAATAACATTAATATAATGAAATAAAAGATATAATATATCTAAAGGGTATTATATACAAAAAATAAAATAAATAAGTGGTGATTATGACGTAAACCTCATGAAAGTAAAAGTGAGACAAGAATCCATTATTTTGAGTTATAATAATTATTATTTTACTATATCACCCTGAATAATAAAATTATTTTAATTATCTACTTGATTCAGAATAATTTCCCTATTTATTATTACCTTTATATTATTTAAAAACAAGGTATATACAATTAATTAATCAATAATGTTTAAGATGGATGTTTTTACTATATTCGATTTATGTGTCAAAAGTGACTTTGGTAGGTCAACTATAGTAAAAGTGGTTATTATTAAAAAAAGATAAAAAATAATAATCATGTAATAATTATAATTTTTATATTTAAATTATAATTTTAATACCAATCATGGATGATAGTGATGAAAAATGAACTAATATTACAATCTTAGAGATGGTTGGCCATACGTACGGAAGAATAAGGTCATCATTTACCAATGATTGTTATGGAAATAATTAAAGTAAGATTTACCTTTCCATAATTATCATTATATCAAAAATAAAATATTATTTAATCATATATACTTATATATATAATTATTTTCATGAAAAAGGATCACATCGTGTCGAGGAGGTTGTTGTCCACATGTCCACGAATGATGTTATAACATTTTCAGTGTGTTAAACGGATTTAACTAAAATGAAATATCATATATACAAAAAGTAAATTGTTTCAATAATATTGTATATATTTCATTTATGTATCACATGTCAAATTAATGCAATCCTTAAAATATTCTATGTAATGTGTGAATGTATCACATCGATTTGAGGAGGTTGTACTCCACACGTCCACCAATGATGTCATCGCATTTAAACCAAATAGAATGCATAAAGATATTTGTTATATAACAACTGTATAATTTTGTAAATAATATAAATATAATATATATCATATAAAAATAGGGTTTCAATCATAATGCTCAACCACGGAAGTTGGTAAAGGAAAAACGAACGACATCATTTCGTGAGGTCGTTGTTCACCATACACATGAAAGGTATGTTTGTTAACCATTTAATGGAAATGTGTATAGGTTTAGTTAGAATACTTAAAATTACAATATATTAATATTGTTATGATAATAAAGCTATTATAAAATAATTAAATAATAATTAATGAAGGGTTGGAGAAACAATTAAAACCTAAATTTACATTGAAGAATGTTACCTCATTTTAGGGTAACTCCAATTGGATTGCTAAAAAGGATTATATAGAAATAATTTTTCCCAAGGGGAGGATTATATGTTTATGTTAGGAATTTTGGAAGACTATTTTTGTGGAATTTCGATGAGTGAAAGTAGATTGATATGTTTGAGGAAGGGGAAGAGTGAATTCATTTCAAAAATGGAGGGGGGGAAACATTCTTTTATATACGGAAAATGTAATCACTATTTGGTGGTCTCCCTTATATCATGTGTTTAGAAAATGGAAAAATAATTTATTAATTTAATCATATGGTCGAAAAAATATCTTCCACAAAAAAATAAGTGAATTTTTATAATTTTGTTCTTTAGTTTTTACTTTCTATATATTTTTTTGGTTTTTCATTTGGGTAACTAGTTTTCTAACCTAGGTAATTAAAACATTAAGAATAAATTAAGGTGAGATTTTTTAAAAAATATAGTGAAACATTTTTATAAATATTATATCTAAATTAAAGAATAAATTTCTCATGTGTGTTGGAATTTAATTTTAAAAAAGTGCATATAACACGCAATAACACTACTTTTACTCGGACCATGAAAACAAAGTTTTTACTATCTATAGGTCGATTATTAAATTATAAAAGATTAATTAGTCCAGGAATATGCCATATTTTTTATTTATTAAAACAAAGAAATCAATTTTAAGATGATAATATTTTTAATATTTTAATTTTTTAAAGTAAAATACCACTTATTATAAAATAACCTTAATGTCAATTTTCTTATTATTAAATTAATTATAATTTTAAAAAATAAAAAGAATGTAAAAATTAAAATATATTAATTAAATAGTTTTTTAACAAGATTTATTCTTCTAAAAAAATAATATAACACATTAATTAATTTATTTTATATTATTTTTAATGTTTTTAGCATCATTTTTTTATTAATGATTAGATAAATAATCTAAGTGTTTTCATTTATTAAGCATTTAATGTAATTATATCATCAATAAAAATAAAATTAAATAACCATGATATAAAAACACATTTAAATTTCAAAATTATCTTTATAATCGATAATATATAGCTTCTTTTATACTGTAAAACTTTATAAATGTTAATGGCAAAGAATGTTCCTTTTTTGTCTTTTTCATTACTTAACTTGTTATATGGGTCACATTTATGAACATTTATCCATATAAAACATAATATTATAACCAATATGGGATATGTTCTATATATTGGAAGAGAATGTCTTATAGATAAGTTTATATGTCATTTTGGACCTTCACTACTGGAAACCTGGCTATATCCACGGACCTATAGCCACGGTTTTATAGAACCGTGGCTATAGGTTTTATATAGCTACGGTTTTTTTCCTACCCGTGGCTATATCCCCTCGCCCAGTTTTTTTCTCCCCCATTCCGTTGGGCTTCATCCTCACCCTCACCCCCAAGCGTCGGGCTCCATCTCCCCGCCCTCGCCGTTTCTCCTCCCTGCGGCCTCATCCTCGCCGCGGCCTCCTCCTCCACGACGCATCAATGCCGCACCATCCTCCTCGCCGACGCCCTCCTCGCCGCGCTCTCCTCACCGAAGCTCTCCTCACCGACGCCCTCCTCGCCGCGACCCTCCTCGCCACGTCATCCTCCCCATGCCCTCCTCACCGGCGCCCTCCTCGCCGGCGCCTTCCTCGTCGCGACCCTCCTCACCGCGTCATCCTCCCCGCGCCCTCCTCACCGGCGCCCTCCTCGCCGCGCCCTCCTCGTCAACATCCTCGAGGTCGACACCCCCATCTCCCTCTATTTTTTTCTCTCCCGAGTGCTGGTTATCTGCATTTTTTTATGCCTCATTTGCACCTTCGATTTCTTTGATTTAGGTAACCTTTACATGTTTTCCCCTTCTATTTCATATCCACTGAGGTTGATGTTTTGAATCCACTTGTAGAATTAGTGTGTATTTTCATTGAAGAGGATTATAGATGTTTCTACGTGGTCCATTACAAATCGTGGTATGATTTCTGCTCTATCTGCAAGTAACTTGGACACCTAAGTCAGGTCTGCTGATGGTCTTCTTCTAAATGGATTGGAATGGTTACATCCCAAGGGATCAATAATAGGAATGTGGGTATTAGTAGAATGTTGATTTTGGTAGATGAGTTTGGATCTACATGTTTTCCTATAAAGGATACAGGATTCACAGGACCTAGGTTGTCATATGAAAATGCATTGTGATCCGACCACGACCATCTAAGGAGCCCGGGGGCGAAAGTTGTTCCATCTGTTTCTAGTGCTGAATATGTACCAATATATGAAGAATTAAAATGAAATTGAGAAATTCAATGGAGAAAAAGATTCCAATATATGAAGAATTAAAATGAGATCCTTTCTTGGACAACAAGGCTGAATTGAATCCCTATATGGGCCCAAGAAACCCTTTACGACTGTTAATGAAATGTTCCGACCATTGTAGAATACTAAGATGTTACCCCTAATATACTTATTAAGTCTCATAGAACCCTTTTACTTTACATAGGTGATGGGTTCCTTAGAGAAGTATATTATAAGTCTACCACTGTATAAATTTTCTAAAATATAAAAATTTATACATGACTGCTTCATTAGTAGGAATAACTTACTAGAATCATCATATGTTCACATTCAAAATAAAGCATTGTACTTCAATAAAAACCTATTTAGAAGAGTTTAATAAATTCAAATTATATTTAACCAATATTAATGTTTCTATAGATGATGAGGATTAGAAATTAATCCTCTTAATCCCTCTTAACAATAGCTACATCACACTAATTGAGACCATGATATATGGTCGAGATTATTTAACTAAAGAAGATGTTAAATAATCTATTTGGTCTATGGATTTTCATTCTGAACCTAAGATAAAAGGATAGGTTGAGTGTTTTTCACAAGGGGAGGACCTAAAACTTAATGTAAAAAAGAAACAATTCAATAGATACAAAAGTAAGAGTAATAAAGAACCCAAATCCAAAACTAGTTATTTGGATAGAAAAGTCACATGTTTTCACTATGTTAAACCCATGAACATTAATCCCATGTGTAGGAAACTCATGTGAGAGTTAGAACACAAAAAACCAACTGACCAGCCTTTTATGGTTGACTCAAGATATTATGCTATTGAATTCCAGAATATATCCATCCATAAACTGAATCATTAGTGGGTCCTCAACTCTAGATATTATTGTAACTTGTGTCTATATATAGAGTCTTTTTTGAATCTATTAAAGAAGTTGGAAGGGTATGTCCTTTTAGGAAACACTACTACAAATTTGGGCTATAGCCACAGACCTATAGCCACGATTTTATAGGTCTGTGTCTATAGGTTTCATACTGCCACGGATTTTTTTCCAATCCATGGCTAAATCGCACGATTTCGTTTTTTTCCCCCAATCACTCGGGCTTCCTCCATGCCGCACGTTTCCTCCTCCCCGAGCCCTCCTCCTCGCCGCGCCCTCCTCTTTCATGACGCCTCCACGTCGCGCCCTCCTCCTCCCCGAAGCCTCCTCGCTGCGCCCTCCTCGCTGCGCCCTCCTCCCCGACACCTCCTTGTTGTGACCCTCCTTCCCAATGCTACCCTCACCAGCAGCACCTCTCCGGCGATTCCCCATGGCGGACGACCTCCCCTCCCTTGTGCTCCCTTGCCAGCCGCGGCCTCCCCTCCCTGCACGCACGCCTCCGGCGCCCCACCTCCCTGCGCGCACACCTCCGGCGCACCTCCTTGTTGGCCAGTCCACCTCCGGTGACCGGACCCCTCCTGGTCGAGCCCTCTTAGCACCGCCAAGATTATGTAAAAGGTACATAGTATTCATGGATTTTTAGGGTACTATAAGTGATTTTTGGCACACATCACAAGGATTGTAATTAATTTGACCTCCCATATGTGGAATAGGAAGATGTTTTCCTAGACTAAACAGTACCAAAGATCCATCAAGGGATTGAAGTTAAACTTAATGAGTGATCATATTTTTAGACTATCTAAGGAGATCATGGATTACTTAGTTTATGGTTCTGACTTTAGAAAAGTGATTGGTTGGATGTTGATGCAGATGTATAATTTTATTACATATGGGTCAAGGAAATTAGTACCCCATGAGTAAAAAAACATGAATTGTGATCTAGATCTAGTATTATTAGTCCTAACTTAGAAGATTTGGAAGAATTGTCTTATGCATGATAAAATTGATATTTAATTAGACCATTAGAGTCCCGGGGATGTATTCACATATAGGGACATGAACATGAGGAATTGTTTCATGTTGTAATTATTATAGATCAATGAATTTGAGATATTATATACTCATTGAATTTAAAAAATTGTATTAGATTCCATTAGAAGGAAGTCCCATGCTCATTTTACTTAGGATGCATTTGAGCGATTTTCTACCATGATATGAACACTTTTTGGGGTTGTGGGTGAATATTTTATTCAATTGAGGGTGATGACTCCTTTAGTTATCCATCATGTGAGATATTCCATTTTAGGTTACACCTACTATGAGTTATTATGTGACTAGATATCCTTCGCAGATTCACCCAAAAGATTTTTTGAATAAGGGAATGGTATCTTAATTTTATAGGGAATGGACTGTGGTCTTAGTAATGATGTTATAGTATCTGATTATAGAGTTTCACACAACCCATTTTCTATACATCCTTAGGTGTGGAATATGTACATAATACTTCATTGGAAATTTTTGTGGGGTATTATGACACAAAACAAGGCTGATTTCATCTCTTGATGCTTCACATGTCAGTAGGTGAAGACTATGATCCTGGTTCAAGTTGATTTTTAACAACCCCTAGTGATCCTAGAGTGGAAATGGAATTGAATTTCTATTTACATTAGTACATGGTGTTAATGTATATCAAGAGCCCATGACCCCATCTATTTTATAATTGACCAACTTCTGGAGATCGTGAAATTCCTTTATATCCTGGAGTAATGTCTAGAGGAGTGTTTTGGAAAGTCGTAAAATAGTAGATTGTTTTCCATTATGGGTTACCCTCATATATTCTATCAAACCCTGATATATGGTTCACATTATGGCTTTGGAGGGGCCTATATGTGATAACTATGAGCTAGATAAATATGAGTACGACCTTCCAACCCTAGACAAATGGGAACACCGAGCTCACTATAGAGGTACTTGATTATATGCTAAGGTCTTGTGTAGTAGACTTCATCTACATCTATGAAAATTTCATTCCCCTGATAGACTTTTTTTTAAATAATAGCTTCCATTCTACTATCATTATTTATCATCTTGAGGCCATCTATGAAAGTACCTTCAGGCCACTATTGTTCCCCAAATAGACTGTAAAGAAATCTCTTGTTGGGCCATATATTGTCTAGGAAATGATAGAGAAGTACAAGTTCATCCATGAGTTCATGAAGACATCCCAGAATAAGTTGAAATATAATATATATCTATAGAAAAGGCCATTGGATTTTGAGTAGAGAGACCGAACATTCCTTTATGTCTCCCTGCAATGTGGATTGGGGAGATTTTTCCAGGGTTCATAATATCTCTACCGCCACGATTCATATCCCTCTCCGTGGCTAAATCATAACCCATTTTTTTTCTCTCCCAATTATCATCGGGTGCCTCCTCTGCCCTCTCGCCACGCCCTCCTCCTCCCCGACGCCTCCTCGTCGCGCCCTCCTCCTTCCCGACGACTCCTCGTCGTGCCCTCCTTCTCCCAGATGCCTCCTCGCCGCGCCCTCCTTGTCGCGCCCTCCTCCCCGACGGCTCCTCGCCGCGACCCTCCTTCCTGACGCGACCCTCCCCCCCAACGCCTCCTCGCAGCGACCCTCCCCCTCGACTCAGCTCTTCCGACGGCTCCTCGCCGCGACCCTCCTCCTCACCGTGACCCTCCTCCCGGACGCCTCCTCCCCGACGCCTCCTCCCTGACTCCTCTCTTCCGACGCCGAGGCAAGTTTTTATGTATGTAAGCATATGAATTATATAATATTCTTCCTAGTTCACGGAGTTTCAGAAATTTTCTCTAACCTTGGGAGGTGATGAGCATTCTATGTATCATCGGTTTGAGTATGGGTTGATAATTCCAAATAAAAAATGTTGAGGGAGGATCCCCCTATCTCACCCATTAGGTATGACCAAAGTATCTTTTGTGAGACCCATTAATAATGAAAGAGAGTCTTGATTTGTAGATAAGTTATTGAATAAGCTTAATAAATATGGTTGAGAAACCAAAACTTTCAAGTACTTAAAAAGTGAAATCCTAGCTAAGAGTGTCAAAATCTTTAGAGATGTCAATATTTAAATCAATATTTCTAGGTTTGGATCTCCTCTATAATATATTCACACATTCAGAGTTAATATATAAATAATCTGTCACTTCCATGTATAAGTACCAACTAATACTTCTTCCATATTCAATTATCTAAGAGTTGAATGGGTTTTGCATGTTATTTTAAAACCATACATTGGAAATCGTAGCCATGTAGCTTCTCATATATTACAACCAATCACTAGTTGAAAACTCAAGTAACATGAGTGGCCTTTTTTGTGAGATCATATTTCTTCTCTTCCTTGTCTAATTCTTATGCAAAGTTAGATGATTCTGTTGTTGCTGATGCATACATCGATCTCTTGACAATTTCATTATCCAATTCCTTGCTTGGTATGGATGCCAATGATCCTCCTAAAACATTTGCAACCATGAAATTTATTGGTTCCATATTTTCCAATGTAAGAACTAGATTTCATAAAAAAACATGATATATGTGCTTTTACATGGAGAAGAAAACTTCTGTTTCATTTGAGCATTGTTACAGATAGCTGCCCGGAAGATGATAATGATGGTTTATCATTCATGCCAATGATCCAAATTTCTGAATGGCTGGATGAGTTCTCGTGTCATATATTTTATTTACTTCTACACTTAGAACAATATAGTTTTATGTAAGTTTTTATGCCTTTTTTTCTGTCCCTTTCTTCAATCATTCTTGTATTATTCTAATATTTAGTTATGAATTGTCTAGTTATTAAGTATTTTATGTTATTGAAGAAGTTAAGGGCTACACTCTTCATCGGTTTTAGGAATGATCCTAATTGAGGATGGTCCCTATTATTTTTTCATGCTGAAAATCCTGTTTGGGAAGCTCTCTCAAAGTCTCTATAGTCAGGTATGTCCTGTAATTTAAGGTTGTTCAATCTAGTAGCTTCAAGAATCCATTTTTCTTCATTTTTTAAGATGATTTAATCTTTGTAAAATTTGTATAATTACCTAAATCGTGTAAAATGTGTCCTTTTTTTCTGTCTACAGTTGACACACTGATCACATTTATATAAGAAGTTGTTATATCTCATTTCTTTTCCCACTATTTTCTTATAGGTGGTCTCTTATGATAAGACCAGTTCTATCCACCACCATCGAAGACAATGAGTTCAAGATTTGGGTATGGTTTATTCCATTTTTATTCTTTCATCCACCTATGTTCAATATATGATTAGTCATTCAATTTGAAATTACCGTTTATCTGCTTATAGGGTGCTTCATCTGGTGAAAGATCCCAAACAACTGACTCAGGTACTATATCAATGTCATCATTGTACCTAACGGTATGTAATAACTTATTCCATCATGCTTTTTGTTTTATGTACTCTGAATTCTTTATTCAAATTACAAAATTGTAAATGTGCTTTTCAAAATATTCTCTTAATGAAAAATGTAATTTTATCTTATGGAATTTAATTTCTCCATGCATCCAAATCTAACATATCATTCTTTATACATTGAACATCAACTATTCTCTATACTTTCAAGGGAGTTATATGATTATTAGCTTCTTTATTGTATTTATTACTTAGCTCGATTGTATTATTATCACATGATCATCAGTAGTTGCATTTTTTTAGTGCTCCAACTCTTGTGTATGTAGATTCATATCATAGTCTTTCAACTTTTCTACTATCGGGTATGTTATACCTGAATCGTCTGATCATAGGGTGTCTACTTAGCGTACAATTTTATTGGACCATCCGATGATCCTCCATTGCTTATTGTATTCTCACAGCGCATATTCTTTCCTCTGATTGCAGTGTACTCCATCCGATGATCAATCCGATATTCTCACTCTGCCCATTCGTGTCATTGCACGACCCCTTCATTTGGTTGTTTTACATTAAAATTATCATACTGTGTCTGGTTATCTTGAACTATTCCATCTATGATTATAACCTTCTGATAGTTACTGCATGCGGAAGTATTTCTAGATCGCCTCTATCCGAGCAATGGAGTCTTGGTTTATCCGAGCATCTCAGTCGGTGTATTTATGTCTGAACATCCCCCCTGCCCGCAACACCCACCCTGCCGCCATCGAATCATCCCGCACCATCCCCCCAACACCTGCAACCAGCCCCTTTCAACCAGCATTCCAGCCTGCTCCTGCTCCCTTCGCTCCTGGTCTGAAGATGTTGCCCCGCGGATGTCGCTGGATTGGGCCAACACGCTGCGGTCACGCCGCGGTCACGCCGCCGTCACGCCGTGGTCACGCCGTGATTTTTCCCTGCTCCAGCCACATCCAGCCCACACCAGCCCCCTTCCACCTTCATTTCACCCTGCTTCCACCAGCATTCCAGCCCGCAACAGCCCCCCCCCCCCCCCCCCACCACCTTCAAATCAGGGCACACCATCCCCCCAACACCTACAACCAGCCCCCTTCCACCCGCATTCCAGCCTCCTCCCACTCCCTTCACTCCTGGCCGGAAGATGTTTCCCTGCGGATGTCGCTGGATCGGGCCAACACGGTGTGGTCACGCTGCGGTCACGCCGCGGTCACGCCGTGATTTTGCCCTCCTCCAGCCACATCCAGCCCACACCAGCCCCCTTCCACCTTCATTTCAGCTCGCTGCCACTAGCATTCCAGCCCGCAACACCCCCCCCCCCACCACCTTTGAATCAGTCCGCACCATCCCTCCAACACCTACAACCAGCCCCTTCCACCTGCATTCCAGCCTCCTCCCACTCCCTTCGCTCCTGGACGGAAGATGCTGCCCTGCGAATGTCACTGGATCGGGCCAACATGCCGCGGTCACGTCGCGGTCACGCCGCGGTCACGCCGTGATTTTTCCCTCATTCAGCCACATCCAGCCCACACTAGCCCCCTTCCACCTTCATTTCAGCCCGCTGCCACTAGCATTCCAGCCCGCAACAGCCCCCCCCTACCACCTTCGAATCAGCCCGCACCATCCCTCCAACAGCTGCAACCAGCCCCCTTCCACCCGCATTCCAGCCTCCTCCCACTCCCTTCGCTCCTGGCCGGAAGATGCTGCCCTACGGATGTCGCTGGATCGGGCCCACACGCTGCGGTCATGCCGCGGTCACGTCGCGGTCATGCCGCGGTCACGCCGTGATTTTTCCCTGCTCCAGCCACATCCAGCCCACACTAGCCCCCTTCCACCTTCATTTCAGCCTACTTCCACCAGCATTCCAGCCCGCAACAGCCCCCCCCCCCATCACCACCTTCGAATCAGCCCGTACCATCCCCCCAACACCTGCAACCAGCCGCCTTCCACCCGCATTCCATCCTCCTCCCACTCCCTTCGCTCCTCGACGGAAGATGCTGCCCTGTGGATGTCGCTGGATCGGGCCAACACGCTGCGGTCACGCTGTGGTCATGCCGCGGTCACGCCGCGGTCACGCCGCGGTCACGCCGCGGTCACGCCGCGGTCACGCCGCGGTCACGCCGCGGTCACGCCGCGGTCACGCCGCGGTCACGCCGCGGTCACGGCGCGGTCACGCCGCGATCACGCCGCGGTCCCGCCGCAGTCACTCCGTGATTTGTCCCTGCTCCAACCACATCCAGCCCACACCAGCCCCCTTCCACCTTCATTTCAGCCCACTGATATCGGCATTCCAGTCCACAAAAGCCCCCTTCCACCTTCGAATCTGCCCGC
Source organism: Viscum album (assembly GCA_963277665.1). Lineage (NCBI taxonomy): Eukaryota > Viridiplantae > Streptophyta > Magnoliopsida > Santalales > Viscaceae > Viscum > Viscum album. Next base: position 310,993,859 of record OY728166.1, read on the forward strand.
ACCATCCCCCAAACACCTGCAACCATCCCCCTTCCACCCGCATTCCAGCCTCCTCCCGCTCCCTTCTCTTCTGGGCGGACGATGTTGCCCCGCGGATTTTGTTGGATCGGGCCAACACGCTGCGGTCACACCGCGGTCACGCCGCGGTCACGCCGCGGTCACGCCGCGGTCACGCCGCGGTCACGCCGCGGTCACGCCGCGGTCACGCCGCGGTCACGCCGCGGTCACGCCGCGGTCACGCCGCGGTCACGCCGCAGTCACTCCGTAGTCATGCCATGATTTGGGCCTACTCCAGCCACATCCATCCCACACCAGCCCCCTTCCACCTTCATTTCAGCCCGCTGCCATCGGCATTCCAGCCCGCAACAGCCGCCCTGTCACTGGATTGGGTCAACACGCTGTGGTCACGCCGCGGTCATGCTGCGGTCACACCGCGGTCATGTCGTGGTATTAATATTTTTCCCTTTCAGAGCATCTTTCAACGAAGTATTAATAGAGGATGGCTTGCAGAATTTCTGTACAATTCTGCACTTATCAGTGGCATGGCCTATCATCCTGCAATGCTCATTGTACTTTGGTATGTTTTCTAATACAAAACATACCTCAATAAGATGATCATTTATATCAATAGAAACACATTCCAGGGGGTGTAGAGGGCCAGGGGGAGGCGTGTCCGGCAGGGGGGTGTCCAGCAGGGGGGAGGGGTGTCCAGTGGGGCTGTCCAGTTGGGGCATGGGGTCTGTCCAGTGGGGTGTAGGGGGCAGGGTGCAGGGGGCAGGGGTGTCCAGCAGGGGGAGGGGCTTTCCAAGCAGGGGGAGGGGTGTCCAGCAAGGGGGGGAGGGTTGTCCAGGGGGTGTCTAGTGGGGTTGTCCAGTGGGGTTGTCCAGTTGGGGCATGGGGGCTGTCCAGTGGGGTACAGGGGGGGCATGGGGGACTGAGGGGGGCATGGGGGTGCAGGGGGTGTTCAAGGGGGCTGTCCAGGGGGTTGCAAGGGGGTGCAAGAGGGCTGTCCAGGAACCTAAGCCCATGCAGGTTATGAATGTCTCTATAGAGAAAATGCAGTGCTATCCGGATCTGGAAAATATCATAAAACATCCCACAGATACTTCACAGGCACCAGGTATAACTATTTCACCACCTATAGATAGTGAGCACGGTGCTATAAAATCTGGTTACTCTATTTCAAATCAAAATTCAAATGTTTTGTTTAATGCAGTACTACATGAAATCTGATGATATATGTTGATGACATGATTACAATTTGTAAGAACATGAGCCTCATAATTATTGTAAAATCACAAAATAATGGTAAGTTTGAAGTGAAAGACTTAGGCATAGCTAATAAAACCTTAGGCATTGAAATTGATAGATATAGACCAAATAATTTTTCTTACTTATCTCAAAATGGTTAAATATTAAATACTAAAAATAGACACATGTTTGAATCTCTCAAAATTTCCAATGTACTCCTAGTAAAACACTTTAAATTTTCATCAACACAAAAACCCATTGCTGATGATGTTATTCAATTTAGGTGTAAAATCCATTATGATAATATTTTTGGTAGCATTATGTACTCTGATTTCCATGGGACTTGATATTGCCTATGAAATCTACAGTCATAGCAGATTTATGACCACACCTGGTGCAGGTGGGCTGCGGGGGGGGGGGGGGGTGGAGGTGGATTGGGGTGGTGGCTGGGGGGCTGGGGGGCTGGGGGTAGCAGGTGGCTGGGGGGTGGCTGGTGCAGGGGGCTGGGGTTGGGGCTGGTGCAGGTGGGCTGCGAGGGGTGGGGGGCTGGTGCAGGTGGGCTGGGGTTGCAGGGGGGCTGGGGAGGGGGGACAGGTGCAGGTGGGCTGGGGTAGCAGGGGCTGCGGGGGGGGGGGGGGACCGGTGCTGGTGGGCTGGGGGTGCCAGGGGGCTGGGTGGGGGGGCTGGTGCAGGTGGGCTTCGGGGGGGGGGGGTGGAGGTGGGCTGGGGGGTGGCAGGGGGGTGGCAGGGGGTGGGATTCTAGATTTGGGATAGTAGGGGGTGTCCAGATAGGGGAGGGGGTGTCCAGATAGGGGGGAGGTGTGTCCAGATAGGGGGGATGTCATTGGACCGGGCCAACACGTTGTGGTCACGCTGCGGTCATGCCGCGGTCACGCCATGGTCACGCCACGGTCACGCCGCGGTCACGCCGTTATTTGGCCTTGCTCCAGGATGACACCCTGCGGCGGTTACTCCTCCCTAGAGAAATGTTGAATGGTTAGCTCTATAATTTTTTGTATTTCCTCATTCCTAAACTATATCTCCTCTCAGCGCTGCCTCTCATCCATCTTTCCAAAAAACGTGCATAGTAGGTGGTACAAAGGCTCAATTCAACTGAAAACATTGGTTTGGAATTGTCTGGCATATTTTATTGTACATGTATCACATAATATTTGTTCGGTAATTCTTCTTTTTCCTCATCCTCTTCACATGTTTTCTGAACCAGATCATCCTCATCCTCTGCACATGTCGTCTGAACCGGATCAGCCTGTTGTGATGGAAATTCAATGTCTACTTTTGGCTGTTTTAGATGAAATTCCTTCCATAATTCCCTCATCTAATGTAGCACTCATTGGAGGAGGATGATCACTACCAAGTTGAGTTTTAAAGGCTGCAAACAATCTGTTTGATGCAATTCCAAAGAGGGTGTTCTATTCTGAGGGCCTATTTCATGATGGAGTTCCCACATTTCCCCCACAAGCTGGCAAAGGGAGGTCTGTTTGGGCCTATGCAAACATGGCTTGTTTTTTATGCACAAAGATGCAACTGGAGACCTGGTTTTCTTGAAGATTTTCCATGAAGGGTATTCACTGTAGAGGATACTAGCTCTGGTCTATATTTGGTAGTTGCTTCCATGATGTTTCCCACAACCGTTTGACTGAATTTCACACCAAACCAAGCCCTGCTAGTGACTCTTTTTCGATGCACTATAAAAATCCCATGGCCAACCCACCAAAATCAATCCATCTATTCCAGGGCCATTTCCACTCTCACTAAAAAATCCAAACTCAATCCCTTTTACAATTCCTAGCTCCCACTTCAATTTAGCCACTATGAACTCCTTTCCAATCCCCCACCATTTTTCAATCCACCTAGGCAACCCATCCACAACTTGACCACCAATCAGGCCTACCCACCTCACAACTTCTAGGCCACCAACCCCACATTTTCCACCAGGCATCCCACTTTAAAGCCATTCCAAACCTCACCCAATTCTAACCAATTAAACCAGACCCCTTAACATTTGAAGCCCTCATCTAAATTCCTATTCCAACTCACTTAAGGGGGGTGGGCTATCCAGCAGGGGGGCGGGGCTGTCCAGTAGGGGGGAGGGCTGTCCAGCAGGGGGGGAGGGCTGTCCAGCAGGGGGGAGGGTTGTCCAGCATGGACTTAACTGGTTTTTTGGAACCCAAAAATACTGAATGATATTTTCTCATTCATAGTAACCGCTCTTAAAATTGATCAAAGGACCTTACATGCTGACTTGGATCTATTCGACAGAGTAATGGTTGAAATAAAACTTGACTCAAAACTTCCCAGCTCAATTAACTTCAATGCCAATGAATAAAAAACTGAAGATATAGTGGAATATGAGCAAAAACCCCCATTTTGGGATCACTATAAAATCATAGGGCATACTATCTTCAACTGTAGGGTGATTAGGAAGCAGGTAATACAACCATATGAGAATGAATGGAAGGAAATGAGGAGACCTAAAAAAGACAAATCCCCCATGATAGACATGCCTGAAATATCCAAAAAGAAATATGAAGTTTGGGTCAAAAAAACTCACACTTTGACTCACATAAGAGATAGTTCAGGAACCAAATGGGTGGATGAAGTGGAGGAAGAAGAAAACTCTATTAATGATCAAAACCTCTCAATTGAAATTACAAACCTTTTACTAGACACTATTAGAGTATCAACCGAGCAGGAAAAGATTTCTAGCTATCAACATGACCTTGAAAAGAATAATCTCTAGCACCCAATCTTGGATGGAGGGAATTCTTCTACTAATGAACTGAAGAAACTAACCTGTACTCCTAGTACTTAAATCCACAATAATGATGTTTGAACTAAAGAAAATGATGTTGCTGACACTCCATACTTAAGCGCCAAGAAGACCCATATTACTTCCACACCTAAATTAGGTATGCAAAAGGAAAATCAGGAAACCCCCTAGTCTTCTAGCTCCATGGTGAAACCTGCCTCCATAGACCTAGAAGCTCGAGCAGGCATGAAAAAGATTCCAGCACCTGTTTTATATGACAATTCAGTTTCAGTTCTCATACCCTAACATATGTAGGTTTTTAATATTCCCCCAGAGCAGAAGTAGAATCTCTCTCAGAACTCTATCGAACAACAATCTTCTCTAGATCATGTTATTTCAGGTACTTCTCCTCCTCTTTCTTATGCTACTAATCACTATTCCATTCTGTCTAAAAAAACTACGTTATGATCAAAATGAATCTTCCTATGATTTTTTCTCTACGAATTCTGCTTCTCTACACTGATGCAACCTGAACACTACTATCCCATCCCATATTGCTAAAAAAACAATGCCTCTTTTATGAACAGTAGCCTGGTTTTAACTACAGGTGACTCCACAATGGGAAAGTAGCATGAGACCAAATCACATGTCCATAATCCTGGGTATGGGGGGGTCTGTCCTGGGGTGTCCAGAGTCTGGGGGGGCAGGACTGGAAGGGGTGTCCAGGGTCTAGGGGTGTCTTTCCTGGGGGGGGGGGGTCTGTCCTGGGGTGTCCAGGGTCAGGGGGTAGGGGGCAGGGGTGTCCAGCAGGGGGAGGGGTGTCCAGCAGGGGGAGGGGATGTCCAGGAAGGGGGAGGGGTGTCCAGCATGGGGGAGGGGTGTCCAAGGGGTGGTCGAGGGGTGTCCAGGGTCTGGGGGGGTCTGTCATGGGGTGTCCAAGGGCAGGGGGCAGGGGTGTCCAGCAGGGGGAGGGGTGTCCAGCAGGGGGAGGGGCTGTCCAGGTAGGGGGAGGGGTGTCCAGCATGGGGGAGGGGTGTCCAGGGGGTGGTCCAGGGGTGTCCAGGGTCTGGGGGGGGGGGTCTGTCCCGGGGTGGGGTCTGTCCTGGGGTGTCCAGGGTCAGGGGGCAGGGGGGGCAGGGGGCAGGGGTGTCCAGCAGGGGGAGGGGTGTCTAGCAGGGGGAGGGGTGTCCAGCATGGAGGAGGGGTGTCCAGGGGGGTGGTCCAGGGGTGTCCAGGGTCTGGGGGGGTCTGTCCTGGGGTGGGGTCTGTCCTGGGGTGTCCAGGGTCAGGGGGCAGGGGGTAGGGGTGTCCAGCAGGGGAAGGGGTGTCCAGCAGGGGGATCTAATATAACTCTTGAAATCTCATTCATGTGTTTCCAATGATTTCTTCGACTGATGTTACAGTAGAAAGCATAAACCGTTTAACAAAAAGAGATCTGACCCTCGTTAAGGAAGGTGCAAGTGATAAGCTTGCAAGTCGGGTTTCATGTCCTCAAAGCACACAAAATTTAGAAAAGTTCTTGAACCGTCCCTACAGTTTTGTTTACATCCACATCGCCCAAAAACTAATTCCCATCTCACCATAAGCCTGACAAGGATAAGCTCTCTCTTTTATCCAGTTCCGATACCGCCATCACTAGCTGGTCCATTATGGACACTTAATGAGTAGGTTTTCACTGAAGTTAGCCTTACAACCTATGCTACAACTCTATTCTACTATGAAAATAATGAGGAAATTTCATTTGTCCAACAGGGGGGGTTGTCCAACAGGGGGGGGGGGGGGGCTGTCCAGTAGGGGGAGGGGGTCCAGGGGTGGTGTCCAAGGGGTGTCCCGGGGTTTAGGGGGTCCAGGTGGTGTCCAGGTGTGGTGTCTAAGGGTGTCCAGTGGGGGTCCAGGTGGTGGTGTCCAGGGGTGTCCAGTGGGTGGTGTCCAGGGGTGTCCAGTTGGGGCATGGGGGCTATCCAGTGGGGTGTAGGGGGCAGGGAGCAGGGGGAAAGGGTGTCCAGTAGGGGGAGGTGTGTCCAGCAGGGGGAGGGGTTGTCCAAGCAGGGGGGAGGGGTGTTCGGCAGGGTGGGGAGGGCTGTCCAGGGGGTGTAGGGGGTGTTCAGTGGGGCTGTCCAGTGGGGTTGTCCAGTTGGGGCATGGGGGCTGTCCAGTGGGGTGCAGGGGGGCATGGGGGACTAAGGGGGGCATGGGGGGTGCATGGGGGTGTTTTTTTCATGTGGATTTGTGGCCTCACCAGATTGGTTGTTCCATTTTGAGGTATTGTAGTGTAAGGGTAGTGATAACCCCTATGACCCAAGTATCTTCAAAATCTTGATCATTTGTATTTCTCATCCTCTAATATATTTCTATAGGTTTCCTCTGGTGAAAACCTTGATCTCCATTGCTGCTTTGCTTCATCAGATCTCTTTCCATACCTATCTCTCCTTGAACTCATATCATTTCTTGTTTTATAGTGGAGATGACGTCCTTCCTTCAAGGAAGAAGTGAATACCCTTCTTGGTGATAGTTCCACAAGTGCAAAAATGAGAATATGAACTTTTGTATCCTGGTGCAGATGGGTTGCGAGGGGGGGCTGGGGGGTTGTAGGGGGCAGGGGGGACTGGCAGGGGGTGGCAGGGGGGACTAGTAGGGGGCTGGGGGGCAGGGGGGGACTGGCAGGGGGGTGGGCTGGCAGGGGGACAAGCAGGGGGGTGGCAGGAGGGGTGGAAGGGGGCAGGGGGTAGGGGGGACAAGCAGGGGAGTGGCGGGGGGGGGACTAGCAGGGGGCAGGGGTAGGGGGATGGCAGGGGGTGGTAGGGGGGACTAGAAAGGGGCAGGGGGGACTAGAAAGGGGAAGGGGGCTGGCAGGGGGACAAGCAGCGGGACAAGCAGGTGGGTGGCAGGGGGCAGGGGGGACTGGCAGGGGGTGGCATAGGGGGACTAGCAGGGGTTGTGGCAGGGGGCAGGGGGGACTGGCAGGGGGCAGGGGGACAAGCAGGGGGGCTGGCAGGGGGGTGGCAGGGGGCAGGGGGTAGGGGGGACAAGCAGGGGAGTGGTAGGGGGGACTAGAAGGGGCCAGGGGGGCAGGGGGGCTGGCAGGGGGACAAGCAGGTGGGTGGCAGGGGGCAGGGGGGGACTTGCAGGGGGTGGCAGAGGGGGACTAGCAGGGGGTGTGGCAGGGGGAAGGGGGGACTGGTAGGGGGCAGGGGGACAAGCAGGGGGGCTGGCATGGGGGTGGAAGGGGGTAGGGGGGACTGGAAGGGGGTGTCTGTAAGGCAGTGGGGAGGAGGGCAGGGGGGGTCTGCAAGGCATAGGGGAGGGGTGCAGGAGGTGTTCAGGGGGGTGTCTAGGGGGGTGTCCAGGGGGTGTCCAGGGGGTGTCCAGGGGGTGTCCAGGGGGTGTCCAGGGGGGTTTCCAGGGGGGGTGTCCAGGGGGTTGGGGGGTATTTTTTTTATGTATGTGCACACCCTATAGCCACGGTTTTAAACTGTGGTTATTGGTTTATTTCCACGGGTTTTAACCGTGGCTATAGACCTAACTCCACAGTTTCCAACCATGGCTATAGATCATGTCCAGCGTCTAATATAGCCACGGTTGAAACCGTGGCATTAAGTATACAGCCACGGTTCCAAACCGTGGCTTTATACCTAAAGCCACGGTTTGAACCTTGGCTATAGGTCTGGGCCTATAGCCACACCAAACTTAGCCACGATTCCTCAAACCGTGGCTATTACCTATAGCCACGGTTTGAGGGACTATAGCCATGGTTTAGAACCATGGCTATAGCCCGAATTTCCAGTAGTGCTTATGTGTATGGATTAGTTCCCTATTATATTTAATTTTACGTTTATCGCTGTAATAAATTTTAATTACTTTTACTATTACTTTTGGTCAAAAAATAATTTGATCTTATTATAATATAAATATTATACTTATTATAAATTTGTGTTAAAATTTATCGAAATTGAATTCACAGAATTAGAAAAATTAAATTTAAATCTAAACCTACAGATGTGGTGAGAAAGAAGGCTTTTTAAAGTGAAAATGTTTAAATATACAATGATTATTTATATCTAAATTAAATATAAAAATGATTATGATGACTTAAATTTGATTAATATATACATAATTTATCAATTTTTTCATTAAAACATATTTAAAATACAATGTAATATTAATAATTATATAAATGAAAAGGCATCCTCCCTCTAAAATGGAGTATTTTCCCCTGTTCATCAAAAAATGAAAATTTTCATAAAATTGTAATAATTAACCTAATGTAAATATTGATATTATAATTTTAAAAATGCATTTTATTTTTTCATGTAAGATTTATAAATTTTCTAAAATTGTATTTAAATTATTTGCGCTATTAAAAGGCAGTAAAACTACCTTTCAAAAAATATTGAGCTTTTTATGCTTAAAATTGGATTTATTCTTATTTTAAGCCTATCAAATTTTTTGGATTAATTTAGAATTATATTATAAAAAAATTATACATAATATAGGAATTCATATTCACACACTCCAATATAATGTCCATGAGGAAACATTAATATTAAAAAAAATAATATCAACATTATATAATTGTTCGGTAAGACTCATCCTTGTGTGTAACAAAAGTAATCAAAGGGATTCAGTGTTGTGTGAAAAAAAAGATAAACATGGGGTTGAGTGTTCTTCAATATAAACTATGTTTTACATATAACACAATATATTAAATAATTTAAATGAAATTGAAATAATATATTTCATAAAATCTCAAGATGTTACATAAAACCCCTTTAAAATAAATTTTTCCCCAAATTTTGTCTTAGTTATCAAATGATTAACATTTATAGTAATCCCTTATTGAGAAAAACATATTTAAAAGGGTTAACAAGGCATCCTATAAAAAAGGGAATGTGTGAAAACATAAAGGACACCAGATGTTACACATAACTAGGATTCCACATAAGTGGGACATAGGTGGGAATATTGGAAAAGCGAAAATAGTTGAAGCGTGATTGAGGTCACTGATTACAAACAAGTTAATGATTAATTTAATTTTAAGGTCCTAAAATACATAAATATGTGATGATAAAAAACACAATCACTTCATCATAATTGAGGTGACTAGGATAATTATTTTGTTTCAATATTCTTCTCCTATAGATAAAGAATATTCTTTCCATCTAGACCAAAGGAAAAAAGAAAAAGGAAATACACTTACTTGATGAGTATAATTTCATAATTTAATCAATTTTCAAAAAAAATATAATCTTTATTTCTTAAGGAGGATTACTCTAAATAAAAATTCAATTCATGAAGCACTAAAATAAACTTTTAAAGGACACATAACTATAAAAGGGACAGACAGACTATTCTACCTATCATTAGACCTTAACTAAAACTAAAATGGATAGCGCAAGGTAAAATAATTTCTAAAAATGAGTAAACCTTCAAATAATACCCTAATACTCAAAACATAACAGTAATACCTAATTTTAAAAGTAAATTAATCCAGAAATAACTATACTTAAAATCTTACAAACATTACTTAACTATGTTTGAAACCCAAATATTAGAAGCATTTGATCATATGTTCTTCCAAGATATGTAAACCATTATTTCTCAAACAAAATACCATGATTTTTCAAAATACAAATAATATTTACCTAAAAAAAGTGCATATGACCCACACATCATAGAGGCTGGTTAAAGAGTGTGGAACCCTTATTATCATTCAGTTATGGGTTTTAGCCCCACTACCTTGCCAGATGTGACAAGTTTTCATTCATCATAAAGGTTGTACCTTTTTTCTTTAAACATGAAAAGTAATTCCTTCATAAAAATAATTCATTTCCATCCTAGGTGCTAAAAATACCTCATCCAAAAAAAATCTCCAAAAATAATATTATGGTCTCAACACTTAAAACCTAAATGTGATGTCTAATACTTTGAACTTATTATCATAATTAAGAATGTAAAAATATTATGGTATCCATAACATTTATTATATCCTCAGATGAAAATATCCTAATATTTAAATTTATCTGAATAGACATTTGATTAAAACTATAACAGCCCAAAACCCACACACTCAGATTCTGTGATGAAATCCATTAATTTAAATTCTTGATTATGATGTTGATAATTATGATGCAATTTATTTCAATAAAAAACATACCACTTCAATAGGAAAACATGGATCATATACATTATAGAAAAGATTTTAGGATTTTAGTTTTATTGAATTATCTATAACTTCTACATAAACAACTCATATCAATTTGGACTCATAAATAACTGGTTTGTAATTATGAATGTCACCTCCCAATATTCCCAAATTTTTTATTTCAAATTAGGTCATCAATATCATCTTTTTGAAATCATAAATATTCATAAATAGTTCAAACTCATACTTTATAACCAAGGGAAAATGAAACATAATAAGGGTAAGCTCAGATGCTCAGTAAGAACCAACATAATAATTAAAAAAAATCCATTAATAATCATAAGAGTGGAAAAGTAAATGATTACATAATCCAAGTGAATGATGGAATCATAAAATAACTCATACCCCTAAATAATTACATGATAAAATATAAAAGACATGAAGAAGTAATAATCATCAGAATCAATAATTATAATCCATGTGATATCAATCTCAATTATTAGTAAAATTATAAACTCATAAAATGTATATAAACATTTAAAGGTTTCTTGGGAAATAATTATACTCTTTACTCTTATAAATGGAATAACCATGTGTTTGACTTTTATACAAGTCACTCTTAAAAATAGAATATCCTTACAGATGACTTCTATACCCAATACATTAGAGGGAAATTAGGGAACCACCCATCCTTAGTCTATAATAGAACCACCCATCATTGGTTTATAATGTAACTACACAAAAAATGAAAAAATACCATTTTAAAATCATCCCACAAAATTAACCTAAGTAATTTAAATGGTTTTAATAACAATCTCTATAAAAAAAAATTAACCATGGAAAAGAAGGGGTTTAATAATAATATTGTTGAAACATGATTGTCCAATGGAAAAGAAATGGGATTAATAAAAATATCTTTGAAATAAGATTAAATTATAAAAAATAAATGGTTTTAATAACAATCTCTACGAAAATTGATTGAACACTGGATAAGAAATGTTCTAAATAAAAATCTCTTTGAAATAAAAATAATCCATCCAATGAATGAATGAGTATGGTGTCAATAAAACATATTCCTAGTATAGAAACAAGGTTTTTTGATGTTTATGAATGTAAATTACATTAAAATATCATGAAAAAAATTCTCTAAGAAAATAATATTTACACATTATAAAGTATCTCAAACCACATTGAAATATTTTAATCATTTACTCCTTCAATGAAATAATGTTAAATGAGAATTATAATATCCAGGTAAAAATTTGACTAATGATATAAAATTTTAATCAGGTAGTATATACTCCTTATAAAATACAAAATATGTATAACATAACAATTATCATAATAAAAAAATTATGACAATAATCCATTACCTATTTGGTAACATTGACACCCCAAACCCCATGAAAGAGTAATAAATAAATGAAATATTTAAATAACATGAATATTAACTGATTAATGATACAATATATCAAAACTAGCTATACAAACACCACACAAAAAGAAATGAGTGGTGAAAATGACACTTATCTCACATATGTAAAAAGATAGACAAAAATCACTTACTACTATAGAAACTTTTGAATCATGAGATCAATGAAGGAATAAAATAAATAGAGACATTTAATATCAGGAAATAAATGAAACATAGGATATAACAAGTCATAGTAAATTAGATATATTATATAAAAGTAATTATGTGTATAATAAAAAATATGTCTCAAAGGATTTTAATTTGAGATGAAACCCATTAATACATGAGAAAAACTCAAATTATAAAACTAAATTTTTCTAAAAAAACTATTATTATCATGATAATTTATAAATTCATGTTATAACATTTCAGACCGGATGGATATATACCTTTGAAAATAAGTAAGTTACATTACATTAAGACATGACTCAATGAAATGAGATTGAGATGAAATCCCTTACACATATGGTAAAATATGAATTGAAAAACCCGACTTTAATATTAATAAAATAAAAAATTTAAATGCAATTAATATAAAATAATAAATGATGTAATATTTAAAAAGGACAGTAGATACCCCACAATAAAATAAGTGTTGATTAGGACATGTGCCTTATGAAAGTAAAATTGAGAAAAAAATAAATTACATTGAGTCTTATTTTTTGTACATGTCCTCTATCTTCCTGAATAATAAACTCTGGTAATTTATCTACTTGATTATTAAATTTTAATTTTTATTAATTAGTTTATTTCAATTATAAATGATATATATAAAATTATTTAATCGATAATATTTAAGAAATATGGTTTGACTATATTTTGTTTATGTATCAAAAATGAATTCGGTAGGTTGAATATGATCAAATGGATCATCATAAAAACATATAAAAAAAGCATCATGAAAAAATATCATATTTATACATCAATTATACTTTTATAACCAATAATTAAATAGTATTATGAAAAATGAACAAATGTTACAATCATGGAGATGGTAGGTCGTACGTGCAAATGAGTAACGTTATCATTTTTCAATAATCATTATGGAAAGAATGAAAGTAAAATTTATATCTCTAGAATGATCAATATATAATAAATACCACATTATTTAATCTTATATTATTATATAAATAATTGTTGTGATGAAAAAGAAATCACATCATATTAAAGAGGTTGTAGTCCACACATCCACAAATGATGTTTCCACTTTTTAGTGTGTGAAATGGTAATAAAAGAAATTTAATATTATATTTTATAGAATGAAAATAATTTCTAGAATAAATTAGATATTTAATTTATTTGACATATTTTTAATTAAACCAACCCTTGTTACATTTCATGTAATGTGTGAACGTATCACATCGCATTGAGAAGGTGGTAGTCCAAATGTCCAAAAAATGATTTTATAATATTTACACCAAATGGAATCTATAATGATATGTGTTTTATAAAAATTACAAAATTATTTATAAAATAGAAATATCATATAAAAATATGTTTTACAACAAAATTCCCAACCATGAAAGGTGGTAAAAGAAAAACGAACAACATCTTTTAGTGAGATAGTAGCTTGCCATATATATGAACGGTAAGTTTGTTACACATTTGAAGGATTTGTGTGTTTGTATTTGTCTAAACCTTAACATAAATATAATATTAGTCTTCTTATGATACTAATGTTATTATGTATTCGTTGAATAATAATAAATTAATGTGTGGTGAAAAATATAAAACATAAATTCACATTGAGGAACATTACTTGTTTTTTCAGGTAACTCATTTTGTTTTTCACCAAAGGGATTCTTAGGTTGGAATTATAAACACTACGAGGAATATAGATTTAGGGAAGGGATTTTTAGAGACTATTTGGGAAGATTAATTACAAGAAAATGTTTCTTGAGAGGTGTGAGGAAGTATAATAGTTAATTCCTTTTAATAATAGAGGTGGAGTGACATTCTTGAAAATACCAAAAGGTAATTACTATTTGGAGGTCTCCCTAACCACATGCTCGTACAAAATGTAAAAATAATGGAGTATGTTTAATTTATTGTCAATAAAAATATTCACCACACAAAAATAATTGATTTTTTATAGTTTTTTCCATTTTCATTACGTTTCCTTATATTTTTCATTTTGGGTTTTCATTTACGTAACTAGTTTTCAGAAATATGTATTTTAAAAATTAAGACTAAATTAATGTGAGATTTATTAGAAAAAATAATAAAAATTAATTATAAATATTTTAAAAAATTTCAAAAATTAAAAACACATCTGTGTTGTAATTTAACATCAAAACAAGTGCATGTAACACGCAATAACATAGATTTACCATAGATCGTGAAAAAAATGTTTTTACTATCTCTTGGTAAATAGCCAAACAATTGGGGTAAAGCCCCTTTATTAAAAAATAAAATGACAGGAAACCCTTTGTAATGGTAAAGGGAAAACCCATTATATGCAATTAAAGCCAGAGGGGTCAACCCACTAAAGAACCCAGTCCACCGACCATTACAACGGCCCAATGGCCCACAGGGAAAAAACAAACACATGCCCATAAGTCCAAAGAAAAAACTAGAATCACCGTCGTCGCAAACCACTTTCATGACTACCGATATATCGCCAGCTATGGGAGGCCCCCTGCTAATCATGACCTTTAACCACAGAACAAGGTTCACCAATAATTCTGACCAGATCTGGTCTGGGAACCGAATTTGGACCAGATCATCACCCACATTCATCACCGGTGCCTACCTGTGTCATCGCCATCAGCACCTCCCAACATGAGACCAGTTCTTTAGTGGAAATATGGTTACTGTGAAAAACATATCTATATCTACTGCACAAAATGAAGAAGACCATATCTTATAGACCTGCATCTGCAGTGTGAGATGCAGACGAGGCCGAGGAAGAACACCCACGAAAACCCTACCTCCTAGGTCATTACTGAAAATGATGCTGAGATGAGAATATGTTCAGAACTGCTGATGCCAAACCACATGCCACCGCAGTAAGCCAAGCCATGTTGGGATCCCCCTGAACACCCGACCCATGCCAAAAAACACCCTACCATGCAGAACAGACAATGCCACCGATGCATCCTGGATATGCGCCTTGTACACATCTAGAAATTCCAAATCCCTTATCCATGTGAATATGCCATATTTCAGATAAGGGGACCTTCTAATCGAAACCCTACGATGCCCCCAAGAGAAGATCTCCCAAGAGCACCAAACACGTTGTTGGGTAATGAGGTATTGTGGTGGCCTCCCCACCTGTGCACCGCACATCCCTAGTGATGCCAAAGGTAACCAATCCTTGGGCTTAGGCCAGTTCCCAATGGGGTAGAGAGGCCCAAGAGAGGTTTATTAGCATATAGTGCATGTTTCCTTGTGAGGACTCGAACACAAAACCTTAGGGTCAGGACGCCACCGCCTTTAACCAACTCACCCATGCCCTTTAGGCTTATAGAACGTGTTTTTGGGTAACAAGGTATTGGGTTGGCATCTCCACCTATGCACTGCATGTCCCGAGCGAGGCCTAAGGTGGACAACCATTGGGCATATACATGTTCCCAATGGGGTATAGGGGCACACGAGAGGTTTGTTAGCATATAGTGTGTGTTTCCTTATGAGGACTCGAACCCAGAACCTCAGGGTCAGGAGGCCACTGCATTTAACCAACTCACCCATTCCTCACATTCTCTTAGTAAATATGTTAATGATAAAAGATAAATTAGTGAGTTAATAGAACATATTTGGTACTTATTAACACGTCAAAATCACTTGGTATAATATAGGTTTTTAATTTCTTTCAATTCATTTTAAATTAAATACCTTTTATTATAAAATAACATTAATATCAATTTTTAAATTATTAAAATAATTTTATATTAAAAAACTCAATACAATGATGGATTAAAAATATATTAAGTACATATATTATTAACATGATACATTCATCTTAAAAATAATTTATCATGATAATTCATTAAATATAATTTTCTTTTAATATTTTAGAATCATATATTTTATTTTAAGATTAACAAAAAAATCCATGTGTTAGTGTTTGTTAAGTGTTTAATGTAATTATATCATCCTTAAAAATAATAGTTAAAGTACATTGATAAAAAAAATTTACCTATCTAAATAATTTTTATAACCAAAACTATGTATCTTCTTCCATACTATAATGATTTAAAAATGTTAGAGGTAAGGACGATTCATTTTTTGTATTTTTCCTTACTTAAATTAATATGTGGGTCACTTTCATGAAAATGTGTTCCAATAACTCATAAAATTAAAAACCAAATGGGATATGGTAGAAATATTGGTAGAAAACATATTTTATAAGAGTTTCTAGATCATTTTGGACCTTATGTTTAAGGTTTAGTTTCTTGTTAAGCTTAATTTTATGTTAAGCACTATAATGAATTTTATTAACTTTTACTAATCATTTTAGTCAAAAAAATATTTTGATCTTATAGTATTATAAATATTATTTGTATATCAAATGTGTATATTTATATTTTTTAAATTTAATTCATAGAACTGTAAAAATGAAATTTAAAGCAAATCCTGCAGATGTGGTTACAAAAAAAGGTTTTTAAAGTAAAAATATTTAAAAGTGTATTAATTTTGAATATCAAAATTAAATATAAGAATCATTCAAATGACCTTTATTGTATTAATAGATAGATAATTAACATATTTTTTTAATTTAAATCAAATTTTAAATATAATTTAATGTTATTAATTATTTTAATGAAATGACATATTTTAACTAGAATGTAGTATTTTTTCACTATTTATAAAAAATGAAAATTCTCAGAAAAATAAAAAAAATTCGAATAAAATAATTTTGATATTCTAGTTTCAAAAACATAATATATTTTTATATAATATTTTTTATAATTTTAAAATTTATAATTAAAATATGTGCACCATTAAAAGGCAGTAAAACAACCTTTAAAAAATATACAACATTTTAGGCTTAAAATTGGATTTATTATTATTTTAATCCAATCAAATTTATTGGGAGAATTTCAAACCATTGTATAAACATATGTAAACATGGTATTGTTATTCATATTTACACCAACCAATATAACTACCAAGAGATAACAACCATATTAAATAATCATATCAATAGTATATTGTTTTTCGGTAAGACTCAGCATTGCGCGTAACACAATTTATCAAAGAGACTCATTGTTGTGTAAAAAGAAAGATAAACGTCATGTTAAGAGTTATTATAGGTAAAATGTATATTTCATGTAACAAAATCTATTAATAAATTTAAGTTAAATTGAAATAATATATTTCATAAAATCTTCAGATGCAACAAGTGATTATTTTTTATTTATAGTTATGAAAAGGAAGACAACATTGATTATGGAAATTTCATTATTATTATTTTTTTATATTTAAAAATAGTGATTCACTTATAATTAAATAGATATTACCCGAAAAATGCTTCAAAGAGTTATCTTATATATAATAGGTTAGTTTTTAGTTAATGAATAACTTCACGTCTATATAAAGGATTAGAGTCATTTATAGTGGAATAAATAAGAGAAAAAATTCTTTATTGTTCATGTTTTTTAACATGATTTTAAGTTGTCTCAAAATTATAAATACATAATATATCATCAGAGTATAAATTTTTTAGTGTAATAAATATATTATGTTTATGGATACCTTATCTCACTTTAAATCCCTCATAGATAAAATGATGAATACCATATAACAAGGCATAAAAACAATTGATCTCATAGAGCTATAAAATGAATAATAATTGGTGAACCATGTAAAACAAATCCCAAGATCCATGTGTTTTCATTGATGTTTTCCAAAATCATGATTCCATATATGGAGCTATTGTTCTTATGTACCAAATTGATATTAGAGAAAATTATTAATTGGGGGAATGAATATTGATCATCGTTTTATCCACACCTCTCAAAGATTAACATAATTAACTATGAGAATAAATTTTTATTTATTCCTTGGATTGAAAATGAGATCATGAGTAAAATTTATATTGTTAATTTTGAATTTTACTATATATATTCAAATTAATCACATTTATTCTATACATAATAAGGGAATAACTCTAATCAATGGGAAGTGATTTCGTCAATGTAGAGATAAATTAAATCCTTACATTGTATCAATGGTATTGGATATGATATTTATTTATAATGTAGTTTTTATTCTTAAATAATGTTTGGATTATATATTGATTTACCTAAATAACATTAAATATGATGGATGATCTTAAAATGATTTACCCCCATCACTCTAGAGAATTAACAATTGGAGATGATGGTTTCTAAAATAACCTTTGATATAAGAGATAAACTATACAATAATAATTTAAAAGTTATATATATATAAAACCCATCCCATAAACCATGCGTGTTTATATTTTAAGTCATAATAATTTCATACGATTAAAACTGGTTGACTTTTTTACATTAATAAATTTGTTTTTCTCACTATATGACTATGGATACACTCATGATGATTCATAAAGTGTGATGAAATTCTTATAAATTATTCCTTGTATATTTTACATCATTATTCCTAAACTTGTTAATAATTTTTTTTATTATCTTACAGTTCATAAATTGAATAATAACCATGAAACCCCAACAATGGGTGATATTTTCACAAACCAACCAACCAGAGACTATCAAGTAGTTGATAATCCGAGCGTGACTACCCCAATCCAACCTTAAATAGGTTAGGGGCTGGTTACCAATGTTGATTATGTATAACACTCACATATGAGGGCTTATCCTAAAGTACGTGTACACACACACATCTCCATGCCCCTACAATTTTCAAATGTAAATTAAATCTAATACTAAATGAATGCATATATCTAAATCCCATGTTTAGAGTACCACAATATATTAGGATGAAAATAAGGGTTCAATAAAAACTCACTAAATACTGTAATTAAGAAAAAACTGATTGAAAGTAGTGACTAAAGAAAAATTTGACTCTTGGTATGAACCATAATCTATCAAGCCTAAATCTATGCATCATCTTCCCCTGATCCATTGAGAACCTTCAAGAACATCCAATAATATACATAAAAACCATATTGTGTGGTGAGATCCCAAACCAAGGTGAGTATAATTAATACTAGAAGGACACCCCAAAATCAATAACCATAAAGCATCAAGATTAGTAATCTCATCACAAGATATGTCAATAATAAATAGTGGAATACAATAAAACATGTAGATATACTCAGAGATAAAAATAATTCTCATATTATGGTCCCAACTACATTTCCTACCAAATATATGTTATCAAAAGTTCATAACTAAATTTTCCAGATAGAACTTATTCGATGATTCTAATAGTACTTAAGGTATCCATCCGAGATTTCATGATCCTTGGGTATCACCATAAGGGATTGCACACTAGAATTATAAAGAGATCGATACATAGATGGGGATAAGACCTAAGAGCGTAGGGAAATATAGAGTAACCCAATATAGAATTAAAATATATGTAAGGTATCTAATCCCATGTAATGTTGGTCATGTAGTTTTCAAGAACAATACCTAGCGGAAAGATTTATGATCCCATCCCTACCTCTAGTATATATTTCTACAAATCTATCTAAATAATAATACCTTATAGAGGGTGTTAATTCTTTATTTTGGATGTTGTTCCATAGTATACCAACACATAGATGGATTGAAGGAACATACCATTATGAAAACAATCCCATGATAAAGGGAATATGGTATGTAAGTCATCATTAAAGTATTACACAACATCTAATTGAAGTACAAAGTGTGTCCCATCATAACTAAGACTACCCATATATCATTACCCATATCCTTGTCCATATACCTAGTTGTTTTAGTGTACCAGGACATGTATGAGTACACAACTCCACCCATATACTGTAGACAAGTCGTGTACATATCCATGTATGTTTTCATGTATCCTCTAAGATATAAAGGGAAACATTTGGTAAGTTTCATAAAGAATGTGACATAGGTCACAAAGTGTGGGGTACTATTCTTGAATGTGAAAACCTTCGCTCCATGGCTTGGTCCGAACATGACATATGTTCCTATATTACACACCGTGAATATATGGATTTACCAAACACCAAAAATATATTTCCAAAATCAATATCTTCTCCTCCAACCTCCAATCCATCCATGAATCATTCCTGTAAATAAAAATATGATCCAATCAAGAATTTCCATTACTTTGTACCATAATTTGACCGTCAGATTCACATGAGAAACCATCAGTCGCATCCCCATTATCATACATAAAAATCCACTTGAATAACTCCATTCCAATCTCATTCCATTACCATAGCTTTATCCCATCTTTAATCCAAATATGAATATTATTTATCAATCAGTTCTAATATAAAATGGTTCTCAACCATTACTTACAAAGTATTTTTCAAACCACTTCCCAAAACAAATTTTAGCAAGGAATGAATGAAGATCATGGGAAGAAATTCATGAAGAAATACATAAATAGTAGACCTTGGCCGATTTTCTTGTTTACCATCGTTTTTTTCATTATAACAATGAACTAAGATATACAAATCAAACAACAAAATAAATCCCCAAATTTATAGAATAATAATTACATTACAACAATATTATTGATCCATGAATCAATATCTTATTTGATTGATTCACATTCATCATAGGATATAAAAATAGGGACAAATATATATATAATAAATTTCCTACTTCTAAATGGATCGATCTATGGTGTAGAATTAATCCAAGTAATTTTTGTTGGTTATATCCTTGATTTTTGGTGAGGTTAATGATTCTCCATAACTTGATGTTCATCCAAAAATGATCCACCACCATGTCCTCTATCAAATTTCAAGGTTATGTGGATAAAAATGAATGTTATAAATAATTGGGTTGATAAATAATTTTATTAGGTCATGGTGTCATGTCAAATAAAATTAATCAATTTATTCATTCGTTCATTTTTTCTCTTCTAGCATCTTTTTTAAATAGACATCCAAAATTGAAAAATATCATATCATGTATAGGGTAATGACTGCATTATGAACTCAATAATAGTCCTAAATTTTCATTTTGAGACTTCATTTATGATTTATTCAGATATTTAGGAAAACTTATTACATATTCTTTTAATATGTTTCACATTTTTTAAATATCTATTTGGGGATCACTAGGCCTTGAGATCCAGCATCGTCTAAGAACTTATATATGAAAATATATTTAGATAAATTTCAAATAATTACATGAAAAAAACTAAGAAATTAAATTATACCCACCTCAAGTATTTTCATCTTTTAATTAAAAAAGGACTAATACAAATATGTCGGTATTGAGATCACATATTTATCTAATACTCCTAGGTTATCTCCCGAAGTATCACATTCTTCCACCAAACATGCACCAAGGGAATATATAACCCATAGAGGATATTCTCCTACATATCTTAGATCTAATATTGATAATCTAAAAAGGTATCCCTATCCTCAATGTCCATCTCTTGTTATTCGATAACATGTGATGGGTTGTGAGCATATCTCTTCAAGCTACCACACATGGAATATTTTGTGTACCTTTTATAATTACGACAGTAGATCCATGTGGTATGACAGCTCTCCAAAACTTCCCAATATCGAGTAAGGGATAATTAATCTTAGATAAAACTAGATTCCCTGACCAAATATCCATAATCCACATCAATTTGAGATCATTAAGATCCATTGTTCTCCCTCATTGATCTCCAAATTCCTCCATCATCAATTCAAATAGGTCTTATGTTGGCTTTGTTTTCTTCACATCTACTTCTGAATAATCCATAACTTCTCTATCAAATATCTCACCAAATCTAGGCCCATGAGTGATGAATCACATGGATCATTCCAACAATGTTATTACCAAAATACTAAACCATGAAAGACATAAAATGGGTTCATATTGAAGGTGAATAGTAAGTGTTAATGTATACAAATTGAACTAAGTGATGGGGATCCTCACAACCACATCCAATGACTAACATTCCATACCTCAACACATCCTCCAGAACATAGATGGTCTACTCGGTTTATCTTTTATTTTGGGGGTTAAAATCTATGCTCAAATTTAGATAAGTACTCAAGGCTTCATAATATCCTCTCCATAATCATGATGTGAAGAAATACTATTATATGAAACTATTTCCAAGGGAACTCTGTGTACTTGGATTATCTCCATGATGTAATGGTGTCTTGGGATCTCTATTAAACTCTACTTCTAGATATCTAGGATATGGGGTGAATTGGGGAGTTGTTCTAAGGTCACCAATAGGAAATCATTTCCTATTGGAGTATGTGGTAACACCATAAAAAATTCTATAGTTTTCCAACCCACTTAGACATGGGAACTTTAATGTGTTTAGCTAAATCTGTTGGGACTTGGTGCTCAACCTTCACCTACAGACATGGGTGGTGTCAATTAAAAAACTCCTCTTCACCCTTCTTTATGCATGGCCACCAAAAATAACAACATAGGTCATGTTGCATCTTATCTACACCAAGATGTACTTCCAATGGGGATGTATGAAACTTCCTCACTACCTCATACCGCAACCTCATGGGCACCATCATCCATAATTTAAAAAGTTTAACTCTCTCCCCACCTTTAGAAAATCCATCAGAAGCATGTCTAGTGTATATTTAAGAATTTATGGTCTCATAGTCTGTATCACTACGATGAACATACCTTAGACACTGTAAAATAATTGGGGTAACAACCATGGGATAAACATATGAATCAATATCCCTATCCACTAGGGGAAACTAAAATGAGGCTAGTTTTTTTGACACTTCATATAAATAATGATAACATGATCTCATACAAAGAGAGTCTCTCATCGCATTCCACTTCCCTAGAGTATATTCTATAGTAAAATCATAGTCATGGAGGAACATTTTCCATTGGATCTATCTAAAGTTATGATCCTTCTATGAGAATATATACATAAGATTCTTGGGATCATAGTAGAGAATAAACTACTCACCCATAAGGTAGTGTCACCACATTTTCAATGTAAATACTACTACTTCCAACTCAAGATTGTGGGTTACATAGTTATTCCCACGTAGTTTCAACTACCAAGAACCATAGGTAAACATAGCCTACTTTAACATCATGACACTACCAATTATGGTCCCTGAATCATTGAGAAACAAAATATTATCAAAACTCTCCTCTAAAAACCTCAATAAGGTGATTCTCATCAACCTCAACCTCAATTCCTAAAATTTTCATAGGCACCTTTTTTACACACGAAAGGATTCCCCAAATGAAAAAAATCAGTCAAAGGTGATGAAATCTTGGATAAATTTGGAACAAATTAGTTATAGTAGCCTTCCACCCTAAATAATCTATATAGCTATGTCACACAGTTGGGTGGATATTAAGGTAACACTACTTTGATATTTTCTAGGTCAATGACTGTACCATGAATTTACATAACATTTCCAAGAATGTAAACCTCCAAAATCTAGAACAGGAACTTAGAGAGGTTCCTATGATGTTGGTTGTCTCATATTCTGTGTTTAACCATCCTCAAGGGTCCCATGTTCTCCTCCTCATACACGGAGTACACTAGGATATCATCAATGAAGACCACCACTAACCAGTATAATAATGGTTGAAATATCAGTTTTATGAGTCCCATGAACACTACTGAGGAATTTATAATGATGAATGGAATCACCATGAACTCATTTGGACCATAGTGAAATTTTAATATCATCTTGGGTATTTCCAAAACTCGAACACGGAACTAGTGATATCCAACGTCGAGGTCAATCATTTTTTACTATCACAACCATCTCAACTAATCCAAGAGTTCATCAACCCTGAGTAGCAGAAATATATTCCTTATAGTCACCTAATTCAGGTCTTAATAATCATCCCATAACCTCATACACCCGTTTTCCTTCCTGGTGAACAACATTAGAACTTCCTATGGAGAAACACTGGGCCTCACAAAGCGCTTCATATGAAAATCCTCCAACATCACACTTATCTTGTCATGATATGTAGTAACCATATAATATTTTTGTGAATATATCTAGTTTTTCATTGGGTGTAAGTCAATGTATAATTCCATCTCTTAGTAGGTAGGTAAGCCTAGAATGTACTCAGGAAATAGGTCTATGTACTCATCCACAAAAGTATGAAAATGACAGCTAACAAAATTCTCTACTACAAGAGTCGTTATATCTAAATGATGAGTAATTGAATGCACCATCAAATTCACGATTTCATCATACTATACTTCGGTCTCTATCTCTTCTATGTAGGAAAAACTATTCCCATCATCATAGACATGATACATCTATTTCCTAAAACATTCAATCTGTGTATGAATAGTGTATAGCTAGTCCATGTATGAGATGATATTATAAGTCCTCAATTTTCCAAAAAGGAGATCCCATTAGAATATATATAATTTAATTTTTTGATAACATTATCTTCAAAAATGAACAAGAACTGATTCATCCTCAGTAGGTGTCTCCAAGAGTAAGTGTTGAGCCAACGCTCAACCTAAACCTCTAGGTTTGGAAGTAAGGATATAGAAATAATATACTATCTCATACCTATGTCTATAAAAAACATTGGTGTAGGAAACTAAATATATCATACCTCTAATCATCCGCATTCACTCTGGATCATAGGCCTCTGTGGCATGCATCTGTCTTTGCACCCCTCCACCAGCTTCGTGAGATTTTTGGGGACTACCTGTGGATTATTGTAAAAAAATATTAAACCATCCCTCACCTCCCACTTTTTTCCCGAATACACATCTAGGTATAATATATAGAAGGAATATCTTCTCATGCGGCTTCCTCTACCTAAGAGGTCCACTCACTGTCTCTCTATCAGTCGTACAACAGGTTATGAAATCCCACATGATATGTACCCTCCCATCACAAGAGGAGAACTACCTCTCCCTAGGCTGACTAGACCCATCATGAGAGCTTGGATCTAGATAACATCAAAACTAAGATAACCTCATGAAACACTCCAAAATTTTGGATCATAGTGTCTTACAAAATATTCCTAATGCTAAGGTCATAGCCTTGATGATCCCCCTGAAGGTACCCACTACTAGTGTCTTCTTCGCATGAAATACCTCTATCACCAAGCCACTCTCTAGCACCCCAAAATAACTAGGAATTCATAGTGGCATCACACTATCTCAGATGTATCTTTATAGAACTATCTAAAAGGTATTCACTAAAACTAATGGATCCCAGACCATATCCATTGAGTGTCATAATATTTTATTAAACCTCGAAGAATACCCATCCATAGTCATGTCGCACTGCTATAGCAGTAAAAGTCTTGGATGTGCACCAATTTCATCATAGTTGTAGAGTAACCCCATAAGATATTCCAAAACACTATCCATTAATGATTTTACTAATAATGAAATTGAACCACCAATCTCTACCAACATCCTATAGATCTATTGAGATGGATCACCACGAGGACCACTTTCTGGTCTATAGGTGTCCGGATGAAATAAAATAATCACAAAACCATGTTAATCCAATCCAAAACTTCATGTAGTTATTTTTCTTCCATGAACCTTATGGGTAACTAATTCTAAACACATAACATGTTCTCAACATGTACACCTCATCATTTGGTAATGTGGGCACTATCTACTCCTTGACAGGTGGGTGTATGATTGGAACACCACCAAAAGTCACTACCTGTGAAACTAGTCCATGTATTGATGAATTGTAACTAAGGGGATATTACTTGTGAACTTTTAATTAATACTATATAATAATATTCATTAATGAATTATGAAATAAACAAGATATAATATATTAAATGAGTTTATATGGGGAGATTACTCATAAAGGGAATAGAAACCCCACCCATTCTTATTTTATGCATGTGCCAATTTTATCTTAGTTATCAATGTCTATATGTTTTGTGTTAAAAGGTAGGTGATCAAAGACCTGGTGTAGGGATATATTTACTACCACACCAACACAGGAGTCCCTGGACAGAAATCCAAACTCAAAAAACTCATAACTATTTCCATAAAAACCAAATTGTTCTCACAGCTTGAAAAACTCCAAACACTAGTCCTAAGATGGTGCACTACCTCTGATACCACTATATCCTGACCCAACCCAGTAATTCCCACTTGGATGGCGGTAAGAAAAGTGTGACTATGCTAATCCCACAATGAGTAGGCTAGGGGTTGGTGACCAGCACCAAGTGGGAATAACCCTCACATGGGAGGCCTTAGAGTAAGGTAATTTTTTGAACACACACATAAACAAGACCATAAAATGATAAAATATTAAATACAATTGATACCAAATGAGTGTATATATATAAATACCATGTTAAGAGTACCAAAAAACTATAAAGGAAATAAGGTCCAGATACATGAAAGCCATAAACTATAATGAAGTTTAACATAAAATCAAGAGGGGGATAAAATTAAATGTGACTCATGTTATGAACCACAGTCTGTGTTGCCCAAATATATCCTTCGTATGATCCTAGTTCACCAAGAACCCCATCAAAAGGTTGTTCATTTTTATAATAAATGACACATGTTGGAAGAACCCATGCATGGGTCGCTATAAGAATACTATGTAGGAAACCCCTATGTAACTAAGAAATAAGATTCAAGGGTAGTCATCTCATCACATGATATATAAATTATAATGTGATTCAAGCAATAAAACATCTAGATATACTCATAGATGACCCTATGTATAAAGGATACGTTAAAACTGTAGTTCCATAAAATTGTTCTACATGGGTGTTTGTAACCACACATGCCTAGAAGAACTCCCTCTGTGAGTCCAATTGTATTGAATGCATATATTCGAGGTGTTGTTCATGATAGGCATTACTAGAAGGGAGTACATGAATGATGTTTTAAGATACTGAAACATATATGAAGGTCAAACCTAGGACTATATGGAAATATCAACTAACCCAATGTAGATTATGCCACTATGGAGAGGATCAATTCTAGTGTACATTTTTTTCCTTATTCCAAGAATCCCACATAGGGAAAAGGTTGATAGAAGATATCATCATGGCCTCTAAGAGTGATTCCTATAATTATATATAAAAAATCATTTTAAGAAGATCATAATCATTTATTCGATACATAATTCCACATTGTACCCTTGTAGGGGTAGATCAAGGGAACACACCCATAGGGAAACTAGTTAATGCTTTAAGGGAACATGGTCTACAAGTCATTCTTAAAGGGGTACATTGTGTGTACTAGTAGTACATGTAATTCATAGTCAACACTTGGCCTACCTG
Source organism: Viscum album (assembly GCA_963277665.1). Lineage (NCBI taxonomy): Eukaryota > Viridiplantae > Streptophyta > Magnoliopsida > Santalales > Viscaceae > Viscum > Viscum album. The sequence continues at coordinate 311,020,852 of OY728166.1, forward strand.
TGTATAACGGCCCATTACCATGTCTTTGATTGTGCATACATGGCTATTTCTATGTACCTAGATGGGTCTATATACTTGACCATGTGTGTGGAGACAACTCAACCTATGTACTCGGGCGGTTTCTCATACCTAGTTATGGCCATGTTTATGTGTCCTCTATTATACACACCATGAAATCATGTAAGGGTCACACTATATGTGACATCTACCACACGACATGTGACTCTTTTATTCTCTTTGGAAACCATAGTGTCGTAGTTAGGGCCCCACATAGTGTATATTTCTTTATTAATAATCTTGTATATCATGATTTTCTTGAAACCACTGATATGCTTCTTGTGTCATCATCTTCTCCTCAATCATTGTATTAAACCTAGAATCATTTCGGTAAACAAAAATATGTTCTGACAAATCCATTTAGTCACCCCTTGCTGGAATCCAGCTGTCTGATTCACTTAGGAAAACCTCTATTGTCTCTTCTAAATCCGAATGTCAAAACCCAGATGAATATATTTGATTCTTCCCTGATCTATTATCAGTTCTTGATCCAATTATTAATCTAAACCTAGATCTATGGTATCCATTATTTCCCCCAATAAACATGTTTGAAATGATTGATTACCAGGTATTTGTTGAGACAACCTCCAAAATGAATGTCAGTGATGAATGAATGAAGAACATGGTAAGAAATACAAAAAACATGAACATGTGGAAGGAAACATAGTCAATGTTCCTATAATCCTTGATTAATTACTATTATAATGGAGACTAAAGAGATAAAATCAAACAACAAATGAAATCCCAAAATTACCAACATAATAACCCCATTACCTCATTATGATCAATCAGGGAATCAATACATTAATTGATTTATTTTCATTCCTCATACGATAATAAGTTGGGAATGAATTCACATAAAAAATTTCCTACCTCAAAATGGATTGATCACTAATTAAAAAAAGAGTTGATGTCACTATCTTTGGTGAGATCCTCAGTTTCCATTAGTGTAAATGATTCTCGATCCGTAGATGTTCATCCATGAAAGATTATCCACCATATAAACTCTCAAATTCCAAGGTTATAAGGGAAACATTAAAATTTGGTTGTAACTATGTTAATATTGAAGTTTATTTTTTAACTGTGTCCTCTCAAATAAAATTAATTATTTAAATAATTCATGCATTTTTTACGCATGCGAAAACATTTTTTAAAAAATTCACGACAACAACTAAGATAATGTAATGTCTAGTATGAAGACTATATTTTGAAATCGATAGTGGACATAGATTTCTAATTGGAGACTCCATTATTGGAATCATTTCAATTTTTCAAGAAAACTTCTCATTATTTATATTAATATATTTAATATTTTTCAAATATTAGTTCAAGAATCAACTAACCTCATAATCTTGTTTTGTTTAGTTGCCTATCATAGAAAATATTAAAATAAATATTTTAAATAATTACATGAAAAAAAGTTATAGTAATCACCTATGAAGGTGGGTTGAATCTAGTTAACTTTTTTTACCAGATTCTTTCTCAATGTTAATATTTACCCTTATAAAACCCCTCTAAATATTTGAACCATTTTTATTGATTAAGGAAATTGAATATTTTATTATGATTATCCCATTATGAACATACTATATTGAAAACATGAAATAAATCAAATATAGTTATATAGAGTCTTTAAAAGGTTCAGTCCTTATGTGGCTGACAACATCTTGTTTTGATCGGGATCATTTCAAGTAATAGATTTTCTACTATTGATGCAAGTGTTTTAGATGGGAAGCTAAAATACAGATCATGAGATATTATATCATCAAAGGCCTATGGTTATGTAAAAATAAACCCTTTTATCTCCAAAAAGGAATTAATGGATCAAATTGCCTCCCAATATTTTACAAACCATCCTCCTACACCTAAAGGGGATCACCAGTTTTCAACATATAATAAAAATTATATCATTATCCTAAAAAAGTGTCCTCAAATTAATTTGGATATTTTATATAACTATAGGATGATAAGTCTCTACATGTTACAATGATAATTAAACTTATCGATGATCTAGATTTTTTGGTCCTCCATAACTCAAACTCAATACTATTAGTTAGTTTAGATGATGAGAACTTAATTTTGTCTTATACATCTATATTCATTTTGTTCTTCATCGTAGATCATAATCATCACAAGAAGCATATGAAATACCTTCAATTCTTCTTTGTTTATATTATAAATTATATTCTATTATATTTTGGTGTCATATCATATGTTGAGGTGACCGCTTCCTATTCTTATCATTTTTATTATACCATGATGTATAGTGTCTGATATTATATAATCATTGGTTTTAACTCTTCCTTAACACCTAGAATGTTCTTTGTATCAACTCCTATATTGAGTTCTCAGTCAATATCTATTTCTTTACCAGGATTATTTTTTTTCGTATAGAATATATGAATCAAATATAATATATTTTCCATATACTTAATATAGAAAATCTGGAACAATATTAGTATTATTATTCTACTCAATAATTCTTCAACCACACCATATTTTCTTGCTCCCATTATCTCACAAGATATTATTTCTTCTTAAAAATTTCCTGATAATGGGAATCTAAGAATATATTTTTTTCACATTTTACTCTTAAATAATAATCACAAAATTCTATCCTTATTCGTTTATAATAAGAAATAGAATTCATATTCTCAAAATATTTCTCCAAATTAAGAGTTTATGAATTTTTAAAATAGTATAAAAACATATAGTTATTATATGTTAGTTTTTTGAGTTTTTTGAGTTTTTATTCACATCATGATAGAATTTGAAAGTTTAATGTAGGCCATAACATTAATTTCGATTCACAGACATCATTATAACATTATATTCATCTTCTTCATGTGAAGAACACTTTCTCACCATTAAAATTGAATCATAATCAAAATTTTGATGTTTTATTAATGGAATCATAGTAAAAGTATCATCAATTTTAATTATCATAATAATACTCATTTATGGTAATAAAATATATTCTATTCCTTAGTAAATCATATTTATCTATGTATAAAACCATATATATTACTTAAAAAATATTACATACCACATTGTGAGTACCGCATATCATAAATAATATGTATGTCTTACTTACTTGGAGAAAATTTATAATAAAATTCCACAAGTATTTTTTATATTATCTTTAACATATTATATAAATATTTATCATTTTATACATAGAACAAATCATCATTGTCTAGAAAATATCTTATATATTAGCATAAGGTTTTTGAAATATTTAAATAATTATAATGTTCTTCTAAAAAACTATGTAATATTTAATAAAATTACATATTGTAATGTGTTTTCTTTAATTTAAAACATTGATAAAAATAAATTAGAAAAAATATTATTTATGGACTCTAAGATGAATAATATTCAACAAAATTTAACATGTTATTCAAAAAATTTTGAATCAAAAAAATATCATAAAAACTACTTTCCATTGAAATATTTGAGAAAAAAAATCTATATAAAATATTACACATCTCTAAAATATCCTACACATATAATAACTTTACCAATTTTAGCATGAAACCCAAAAAATATATTATGTATCATTTTATGATAATGCTAAAACTTTCAAGAAGATTCAAAATTGTCCTACTATCTAATTTTTAGAATGAAAAAAATTTATATATAAAATTATTCATCAAAATTGATTATTCTTATAAAAAAAATTCATTTGAAACAAGACTTGATTAAATCTGGTCAAAATCAATTCAAATCACCTCAAAGAATCATGAGTCTCTACAAATAATTAAAAAATAATTCTATATAATTTTAAAAATGTAATACAATTTTTAAAAAAATAACATCATATACTAATAATTATATAATTTAAATACTCAAATTCTGGTATATCCACGAACCCCTACAACATCCTTAATTATAACTTCAATTTCTGAATTCTCTCACCATTATACATGAGATATTATTTAATGATTGAAAAGTTATTGATGCTCAAGGTACTTGGGATGGTTTATCTTTAGTCTAGCATCACATTTCATTAATCAAAACTCTTCATGAAATTCAATTGTCCAAGTCTTCAAATAAAGTAAAAACTATTATAGACAATACTATTCTCCCATTATTAGAAATTTATTTCGGTTCTTCATAATTATTCTCTATAATAATAACATGATTACGATGATAGTCTATTGAATCGGTCTAGATAATAAAAATATAACCATTTTACATTCTACATATCAATTCCCCAAAAAATTTATAACTTTTACAACTTTTGGGATCTTCCCAAATCACTGATATCATGAAGCTAATATTTACATTCCTCATAAATTTCAATTTCACAAAATGTATAAATATTTATCAAATTCTAATCATGTTATTTAATCCCTACCCTTCAATTTCATATCAATACCCATTTTAATTCTTATGATAATATTATCCTTTATATTTTTAAAAATAAATTCTGAAGTAATGAAGTAACTGAAAAATCTACACATTTTCATTATTATTTAATGATTAAGAATATTTCATATTACCCCCTTATTATCTTCATTTATTGGGATAGATAGTATAATTCACTTAATATAAGGGTTGATTAACATTTAAAAAAGAAATAACACATCAAATTATGAAATCTATGTCTATGTGGGAAATAATCATGGTAGAAAACTATATTGATTAATCTAGAAATTAAAATGTCTATAAATAATCAATCATGTGATACCGATAATTATGGATCATTCTAAGGGTGGATCAAAAACATTATATGAAATTATATAAACTTCAATCAACTTAAAAAACACATAAAAATGTAACTTCTTCCACTTGATTTTCCCACACATGTCCTATTTAGATGGTTGTGTGACCTCAATTGTGTTGAGAAAAGTGTTGTTTTCAACAATACATGTTAATGTTATTTAAAGGGGGAGATGATGGAAAATAATACTTTGTCTCTTTATGATAATTTTGATGCTCACAAATTACCTTAGTTATTTTCTAATCATTTTATTTAGTATTTTTTCGGAATTTATTAATTTATTTTACTTTTGAAATAACTAGAATTTATTACATATGCGGAATCTGCTTTAGTGCATTCTGGAATCACTGTTCATACCTTATGTAGATAAATATAGCACGGAATCTACTTTAGTGAATTTTGGAATCATTGTTCATACCCTACGTGGATAAACGTAGAATAAGGATGAAAAGCATGTATACGTTTTGAGATAAGTGAAAAGTATGATTAAACAACCTTATGTTTTCAGCAAATTATGGAAGGAGAACCTTACATTAGGAAGGAACCATAGGTTTTGGTTATCAGAAATGTTTGGAAGGAGAAACGTACGTAAATTCTAAGCATTAATTTTGTTTCTCAAAAGTATGGTTCATCAACCTTACTTTTGTAAACAACCATACATTTTTGGAAAAGTATGGATCAAGTAAAAGTATGGATCTTTTACCGCACGTTTGAGTGTTGAAGAAAAAGTATGGATGATCAACCCAACGTTTGTGTTCAACCTTACGTTGTCAACCCTACGTTTGTGTTCAAACATACGCTGTTAACCTTACGTTTGAAGACTATGTTATTAACCCTACGTTTGGAGGCCACGTCATCAACTTTATGTTTGGTGTCAGAAATTTTGATAGACGATATTTATGTGTAGCGATTAGTAAGCTGATTTCTAGGTGGATTTCAAGCTGGATTTAAAGTCATTTTTAAAGTATGACTTTGACTGATTAAAATCTGTTTTATTAATGGATTTAAGATCTAATTAAAAGGAGCTTTTTATGCCGAGACTTAAGGGAAGTTACGACTTCTCTGTAAATTTAAATTTTTGAATATAGAAAATCAATAGGCGACTTTTATGGATCTTAATGTGCAGGAGATATGCTTTATTTTATATGTTCTCTCTGAAACACCAGGTACATGAGTATGTGATCGATCTATTATTGAAAATGGTGGAAAATAGAGATTACAACTATTCACGTTGATCTGCTGATTCAAAAAGGAGAGTCGAAGCTCTATTCTTTTAAGAATAAGGAACTAGATAGAAGATTCGCCAATTCTACATCGAATATCTACTGTGGATCTACTACTGCTGAAGTTGTGAACTGTATCTTTATATCTACTGCAATTGGATCAACTCAGAACTGCTTCATCTTGAAGATCAATATTTCTAGATACTTCTATCCATCTGCTGTCAGTTGCATTTTGTTTCAATTATGAAGATCAACTGGAAATTTCTTTGTGAAATTATTTTTATTCTTGAGTAACCATCTTCTTGTTCTAAGCTGTGGAGGTTCGTGTTTGAACCAGAAGGTTTTTTTTTTGCCTTGGATTGTAAAGGTGTCAACTGCCTGTACTAAGTTGTGAATCGGTCTGTAGAAAAGAGGACCAGATAGTGAAAATCACCAAGCTCGTGGAGTTGAGAGTTGGTGGAGTGGAATAGGGGCTTTCTGTTCCTCGAACCACTATAAATTTTTATGTTCGTGATTTTACTTATTCTACTGCTCAATCAAATCTGATAAAGTATAAAAGACAGAACTCATTCAAGAAAAGATTTATCAAAAAATTGCAAAAGACACAATTCACCCCCCTCTTGTGTATAATCTGTAGATTCAGATCCAACAATTGGTATCAATGGAGGATCTTCGGATAGAGCCCTAGCAAGCTAGAAGAAATTTAAAGATTATACAACAGAGCATAATGACTGATACAAGAGAAGGGATTTCAATAGTCAGAGAACCATATTTTAATGGAGAAAACTATGGTTGCTGGAAATCGCGCATGATAATATATCTAAAAAACCTTGGATATAGAGTCTATTCAAATATTCTGACTCCTTATGAAATTCCTGAAAATCCTGTGACATGGAGTGCTGCTATAGAGGCAGAGTACGATATGAAATCGAAGGCTATGAATGTAATTATCTGTGGTCTAGGACCAGATGAATTTAACATAGTATCTCAGTGCCCAACAGCATATGAGATGTGGAAAAAAATAGATGTGGCATAGGAAGGAACATACAATGTGAGGCAAATGAGATATGCAACTGCAAAACTGAAATTTGATACTTTCATAATGGTTGAAGGTGAGAGCATTACCCAAATGAATGGGAGATTGAAAGAAATTGTCAATAACATAACTGCTCTAGGATAACCTATCAAGTAGTCTGATCAAGCATTAAAAGTACTGAGAGTACTTCCTACTCAATGGAATCGTATCTCTAATGCAATCAGACAATCAACACATGTTGAGGATCTAACTATGAGAGAGATTATTGGTACACTGATGATGTATGAATCCGAAATGTATGATGAGGCTAATGAACATAAAGTTCTTATCAAAAGAGAAGATACTTCCTTGAAGGTAACTTCACAATAAAAGAAAAGAAAGATGATGAATAGAGAAGTCAAAGCTAAATTAGAAATCTCTGACTCATCCATCTCATATGAAGAGCTGGCTCAGTTAGCCAGGAAATTTAGAAAGTTCTACAGCAGGAAAAGAGGCTTCAAAAAATCCATTAAGAGAGATGATAAGGAAGTAAGATGTTATGAATGCAAATAGATGGGGCATATCAGACCAGATTACCCACAATTTAAGGATTCAAAGAAGAAGAAATTCTTGAAAAGAAATGACTTTGAGGAGAAATACAAGAAAGCTATGAAATCCACATGGAGTGTATCTGAAGACTCTAGTAGCTCTTTTGAATCAAGGTTAGAGAAAGAAGAAGTCAATCTAAAGGAAAACCTATGTTTCGTGGAAGAAACTAATGAGGTACACTCATATTCCTCCACTGAATCAAATTCTGAATCAAGCTACACAAATGAAAAACCTGCAGCCTACTGGAATATGCTTGAGGAAAAATATGACTCACTATTTAAGAAACATAAGTCACTAAAAAAGAATAATAAATCTGTTTCATAGGAAAGAGATACAATGTTGAAACAACATAATGAATTAACTGATAAATACAATTCGATTAACACTAACTATATTAATATTGAATCAAAAATAAAAACACTACAGGATGAAGTAGAATCTTACAAACAGGCTGCATTGGTTTTTACAAAAGGAGAGAATTTATTAAATGAAATTCTTGGAAAAACTGTCATTAAAAAAGAGTGATTTGGAATTGGAAGTAAAGGAGAAAAACCAAAGCTATATAAAAATTATTTCGTTCCTTTCTCTAAAAAGGTTAATTGTAATTTTTGTGGGACAAAGGGACATATAGCTAAAAACTGTTTCTTAAGACAACCTCAAATTTGTGGTATTAAGAAAGCCTATGTTTCAAAATTCTTATATGATTCAACTAATTTTAAAAGAACAAAGAAAATCTTGATACCCAGATCATTGCTAGCTAACACCCTTGGACCCAACAAAATATGGGTACTAAAGCAATTTGTTTGAAAGTCTTTGCTGGTAGCAGACCACAAGAGAAGAAAAGATATATGGTACATGGACAGTGGATGCTCAAGACATATGAGTGGAAACTCATTGAATTTTTCTTTACTCACTCAAAAGTAAGGAGGACTTGTCACATTTAGTGACAATGCCAAAGGAAAAAATAATTGGTATTGGAACTGTTGGAAATCCAAAAATAGTCTCAATAAACAAACTACTTTATGTACAAGGAATAAAACACAATCTGATAAGTATCTCTCAACTTTGTGATGATGGATATACTGTTGATTTTACCAACAATTTCTGTATTTTTTCTAAAGATAAACTGTTTAAATTTAAAGCACCTATAACTGAAAATGTCTACACTGTGGATTTAAATTCCTTATGTAAACAACAAGTAAACTGCTTGACTGCTAAAGTAAGTGAATCCTGGATCTGGCATAGGAGACTTGGTCATTGCAATGTATATGTTTTACATAAGTTATCTAAGAAACATTTAGTTTCTGATTTACCTTGTCTCAAATTTGAAAGTGATTGATTTTGTGATTCATGTCAACTTGGAAAGCAACACAAATCATCCTTAAAATCTGTTAATAAGGTTGCTACATCTAAACCTCTAGAACATATTCATATGGATTTGTTTAGACCTTCAAGAGTATCAATCTTCGCTGGTAAATTATATTTATATGTTTTAGTTGATGACTATTCAAGATTTACATGGATTTTCTTTTTGAAATTTAAAAACGAATCTTTTACTTTTTTTGAAAGTTTCTGCAAATATGTTCAAAATGAAAAAGGTTTCAATATTATCTCATTGAGATGTGATCATGGTGGAGAATTTGAGAATCTAGAATTTAATTCCTTTTGCTCAAATATGGGTATTAAACATACCTTTTCTGCATCCAAAACACCTCAACAGAATGGGATTGTAGAAAGAAGAAATAGAACAATTCAATAAATGGATAGAACTATGTTAAATGAATATATCCTACCTATATATTTCTGGGCAGAAGCTGTGAATACATCTTGTTATATTATTAATAGAGTTTTAATTAGACCTATTTTGAAAAATATACCCTATGAACTATGGAATAACAGAAAACCTAAAGTAAATTACTTTAAAGTTTTTGGATGCAAAGTTTACATCTTAAACACCAGGGATAATCTTGGTAAGTTAGATCCAAAATTTGGTGAAGGTGTTTTCTTAGGATATTCTGTTACCTCCAAAGCTTATAGAGTTTATAATAAGAAGTCAAGGATTGTTGAAGAATCAGTTCATGTGAAATTTGATGAATCTGATCCTTTTGAGAAAAGGACAGAACAAATGGATGAACTTTACTCTAATGATAACATGAGACTTGATAACTTAAATAATGATTATGAAAATGATATAAAATAAATTCAGTCCAGTTCAGAAGAACATGATACTGAAGAACCTTTAGATATATTACCTAGACAGTCTATAACCCTAATGAATCACCCTTTAGAAACTATAATAGGTGACCTAGAAACTGGTGTTCAAACTAGAAGAAACTTAAGAAACCTAGTGTAATTCTCTGCCTTCCTATCTCAACAAGATCCCAAGACTATAGAAGATTCCTTAGATGATGAAAGATGGGTAATAGAAATGAAAGATGAATTAAACCAGTTTAAAAGAAATGACGTTTTGGAATTATTGGAAAGAACTAAGAATTATCCTATAATAGGAACCAAATGGGTCTTTAGAAATAAACAGGATGACCAAGGAACAATAACTAGAAATAAAGAAAGATTAGTAGCTAAAGGATATAATCAAGAAGAAGGAATAGATTATGATGAGACTTTTGAACCTGTATCTAGGTTAGAAGCCATTATAATCCTTTTAGCTTATGCATCTTATATGAATTTTAAATTATTTTTGATGGATGTTAAATCTACCTTTTTAAATGGTCATTTAATGGAGGAAGTTTATGTTGAGAAACCTCCTGGTTTTGAAAACTCTCAAAAACCCGATTCTGTTTTTAAACATACTAAATCTCTTTATGGACTTAAACAAGAACCTAGATCTTGGTATGAAATATTAAGTTCTTTTCTTGTGAAAAATGATTTTACTGTTGGCATGGCAGACCCAACACTATTTAAGAAAACTATGAAAAATAATGTTTTATTAGTTCAAATTTATGTTGATGATGTAATCTTTGGATCAACTAATAAAACTCTTTGTCAGGAATTTTTAAATTTAATGCAAGAAGAATTTGAAATGAGTATGATGGGAGAATTAAATTTCATTTTGGGTATTCAAATATTTCAAAAAGATTTTGGAAATGTTTTAAATCAAAGAAAATACATTACTGATTTACTTAAGAAATTTGGACTTGAAAACAGCAAGTCATTTACAACTCCTATGGGAACTAATATAAAACTTGATTTGGATGAAACTGGAAAATCAGTTGACAGCAAGTTATATAGAGGTATTATTGGTAGTTTGTTGTATCTTACTACTAGTAGGCCAGATATAATGTATTCAGTATGTCTTTGTGCTAGATTCAATCAAATATTAAAGAATCTGATCTAATTGTTGTTAATAGAATTTTTAGATATTTAAAAGGAACTTTTTTTCAATCACTTCTTTATCCTGAATATTCTGATTTTAATTTGATTTCATATTCAGATGCTGACTTTGGAAGTTGTAGGTTAGATAGAAAAATAACATCAGGTACATGTCCCTTTTTAGGAAAGTATTTAGTATCATGGTCTTGTAAGAAACAACATTATGTTTCCCTCTCAACAGCTAAGGCAGAATATGTTTCTGCTGGCAGTTGTTGTGCACAAGTGTTGTGGATGAAAAACACTCTTATGGACTTTAGATTGAATTTTAACAATACACCTATTTTATGTGATAATACGAGTGAAATTAATATTTCAAAAAATCATATTTTTCATTCTAGAACTAAGCACATTGATATAAAGCATCACTTTTTAGGAGATCATGTTATTAAAAAAGATATATTTTTAGAATTTATAAATACTGAAATTCAATTAGTTGATATTTTTACTAAACCACTACCCACTACAAGGTTTGATTTTATTAAGGGGAGCTAGGTTTATTTAATTTTAAATTATTTTTTAAATTTTTATTTACATTCATTTATTTATGTAAATTTTGTTGAATAATGTTTAAGTTTTTCTTTATTTCATCATATGAAAAATTTATTTGTCTTTAAATATATCTAATGATTAGTGATTACACAGGAATCAAGGTTGTCAGAGCCTTTTTGACTTCTAAACCCTAACCTTCGAACTTCTGAAAGCCTAACCTTCGAACTTCTGAAACCCTAACCTTCGAACCACTGAAACTCTAACCTTCAAACGTTTAGAGACTCTTGAGGAAATGTTAAGGACTAAAAGAGACAGTGAGGCCGAGCTAAGAAATGCCAAGAGACAATGCACTGAGGGAAGAAAAATATTATAGGGTAAGGTAATCGATCTCGACTGGTTATTTCAGACAAATCTATTATTGAAGCAAGCACTGTTGTTTCAGGATCTTGAACAGATGTTCAACAGTGAAAATACGGAATTTCGGTATGAAGTAGAACTTAGATACTTCTTCAAATCTGTACAGTTTAGTCTGGGAGATACAGAGGACAGTATGATGGCTAAGATAGAGGATAGGGATTTCTCAATCTAATCAGTAGAGATTAGTCAGATTCATAACTGCCCTCATGAGGGAGTTTTTCATTTCGACTTGAAGAATATCGGAGATTATGTCCATAAATCTGAAGACATCATGTCTTTTCTTTTTGGTACCAAGACAACAAAGAAAATTTTTGTCAAGGATTTAGAGCCTGATCAGAAGATTTTGGTCAAATTTATTCATACTGGAATAGCTCCATGGATGGCAGAAATGGAAAATATTTTATACCTTGATATGTATATAATATTTCTTATGTTAAGTGATATTAAGTTAAACTTTCCAAGATACATGATAAGGTATCTCAGTTACTGATGTCAAAGTGAGGCAAGGAAGAATTTATACCCTTTTAGTATATTTATTTCTAAACTGTTGTTTAAGAAAGACATGGTGAGATTAGTGGATGCTCGAATTGACAGTCATCACAGTAATACATTTAATACTGGAACTTTGAGTAAAGTTGGATATTTCTGGAGCACAATTAAAGGAAAACGTTTTCCATTAGGAGCTGAGGAAGACTCAGAGAGTGCTCAGACTCAACCTACTAAGTCCAAGGAAGGACAAGCTGAATCCAGAGTCAGCAATGTAACAAGAAGAATTTTCTTTGAAGTGGCAGATGTTGAGGAAGACAGAAGTCAGGAGGGACTTCAATGAAAAAGAAAGAGTCCAGTAAATGAGGAAGTCACTTCCACTAATTTAGAATCTACAACAGAAGCTTTATTTTCTTATTATTTTATGAGAGAAGCTTGTAGAGACCCGTATCCTGACGTACATGGACATTACATTACATTTGTGGAATACTTTGTACATAACAAAAACACACACTAAAGGATCGTAATAGTTTAGTGTCTTTGGAAACTCGGAACATAATCTTCTAATCCTGGTGAAAGATCTTCAATATCTCCCGTAAAGATCTTCCATTTTTTTTACCTAAAACCTTTCTTTATATCCTGGGGAAAAGAAAACATAAAAGGGTGAGCTCAAATGCTCAGTAAGGGTATACAAAAGAAATAAAAATCATATCATATCTTTTTGAAAATCACAACCTGCAAAAGAGATCACAATATCTTAACATGGAACAAATCATAGAAGTGAAAATGAGATCCCCATAATCATAACATGAAACTTGAAACTTTGTGGCATGCACACATAATCATGGAAAATCATTTCTTGTTAGTCATGACTCATTGCCAAGACTATCTTAGTGGACAAAGTCCCTTTCTGAACCGAGTTCACTCCTCGTTTCAGTCCTGTATCACTGAACCGAAATAACCTTCCGTTCCAGCCATGTCTATCTCATGAGATATAAAATCATTACCCAATGCATTGGAGGGAGATATAGGTCCCACCCATCTTATAATGAATCCTTTCTTATGTGTGCCACATAATCATAAAACATACATCATCGCATAACACATATAACAAAAATGGGATTCTTGAAACATCATGACATCATAAATCAATTCATGTATGATAAAGGAATTCATAAACATAATTCCATCACAACATAGTCAAACCAATGTAAAAATATGGATAGAAACAGAACCCTTTATTATCTTAGATGGAAAATAATTTTGATAAAACACTTGAATTGAATTCTTGAGGAAAATATCCTTTCTTCTTCAAAAACATTTTTCCTTTCATAACATGTCATACAACTTTAAAATAAAAGAAGTTGATTAAAAATAAACTTGAAAACTTGTAAAGGAAGCTTCTTTGAAGTAATGTTTTAAAAATCCATTCATGCCGTATAAGTTAAAAAAAACATTCTTCGTACTTTTGTCGGAAAAGTCAAAAAGTACCTCGTACGGAAAAACGACAAAAGATTCCTTTCATATTCTTTACTAAAAACTCACCTAAGGGTAAAATTGGATTTAAAATATTTCAAGTGGATGGAAACAATATTACATATTGAGGGAACATGGATGTGGATGATAAAATACACCCCAGTAAATACTTACGAATAAACAATCTCGGATAAAAATGAGATTGTGATATTTCCCTTACCTTAGGTCCGATTAGCTTTGTACGTGTCCGAAGCTCCTGTATAATGGTTTAAATAATGTTATTGACTTATTCCAGAATCATACATATTGATATGATATCATATATGGTCATATTATTAGCTTCTTGTTAGTAATATTTCATTGTTACTTGTTACTCGGGTCTTTATAACTTTTTGTTCTTATGCGTGTTTTGTCGAATAAATTCTTATTCTTATCTTTAGGTTATAGATAATTCATTTCCAGAATGGTATTAGTGTAGTATATACCATATTAATTCATTCAATTCATTTATATAATCATTATGAAATGAAGATCATGTAGAACGAGTCGCATCACATCGTGGAGACGGTATTCCGTACGTACGCACGAGTGATGATATCGTTCCTATGATCGTGGAATTGTATTGGAGTATATATATATTATTTCAGTATCAATATTACTTCATAATAATCATATGTAGTTACTCATTACACCATTATACCCATCCTTGTAAGGTGATGGTGGAAAATAGATTACACCACGGCGTGGAGACGGTATTCCGTACGTACGCACGCGCGGTGATTTCATTTTTCCGTAGGATGGATAGAAGGTGAATTAGGGTTGTTTCATATTTATAATAACATATCAGTATGTAAGTAATACTGATGTTATTACTTTATCATGAAACAACTAAAGAAGAAGAAGTTGAAGAAGAAAGAAATTGAAAAGATCGGTAATGGATATTACCTCTTCTTTGGAACGCCTCTTTGAATCCTCCACTTAAGGAACTAAGATTGGTCTTTGGAGAAGACCAGAACCTCTAGGATTATTCTAGGAAAGTGGAGAGGAGAAAATGGCAGGGGTTGGCCGAGCTTGAGTGCTCAAAATTGGTGTGAGGAGGAGGGGGAGGAGGTGTCCTTTTATAGGGGAGGAGAGGGGCACCTTAGGAATATCTCAAAATATTATTTTATATTAAAGTCAAAATCGGTTTATAATGGTTCCAAAGGGTCTTATTTAGAAACTAAAGTGGGGATGGGTCGAAATCCTATCAACCAATAGGATTTAGACAAGTTTAGGGTATTATTTTAACCTTATCAATTAGATTTAACTATAAGTTAAATAATTTAACTTTTACCGTGTCTTTTTGTTTTCTTACACTATATGGTTAATACACTTACTATAACATGCCAAACGAACCCCAAATTGTTTATTATTAATATATATATCCTTATCTAAGTCATTTGGCCGAACCTTAGATTTTTAGGAATACAATAAAAATTAATAATATAATATTTTATTTAAAAACTATTTTGTGTCAATTTTGACACTATTTGATATATGATTTTTGTGAAAGTCATAACAGAATTATATGTTCGAACCAAGTTTATTAAATCAACATTAATATATCATAGTAACCTAGAAAATTAGTGGAATTCATAAAAAGTCTTAAATTACATTTATTTTGGTATTTATATTATCAATTATGTCAATATTTCATTAATAAGATAATTACTGCATCATCTTTGTGTCATAAATAAATTATATTATTTGATGTCTAAAAATTACAAATAAAATACCATAATGTAGGAAATCATTTTAGCTTTCTAATGAATATTTATAGTCTAATTTATCTTATGTATAACCCCATATTAAAAATTATTTACTTATTAAACTTTGATTTTAACTATTTTAACCCTTCTTTAAATAAATTAATAATAAAAGTCCTAATCTAATCCAAGTGGGCCTAAATGGTCATATTTTATTCCTAAGTTTGTTTTTGGTCTAATTCCACTTGTCCAATAGAATTAGGACATGTGTTAGGGTAATATTAATATCATATTTACCCTTAGTTACCCTATTTACTATTAATCGCGGTAAAAAAAAGTAAAAAGTTACTATTCACCAAAAATTATTTTCATCTCATTGAACCACATTTTAGTCCTTGATATTAACCGTGTCTCTCGGATTTTCGAAATTCCATTCACAGAAGTGGTAAAATTAAGTTTTATGCAAAATTCAGTTTTTAACCTACCACTTAGTGGTTTCACTATTCATCAAAAATTGAAGTTTTTCAGAAAAATGCCAAAATTTCACCCTAAGCTATAATTGATATTCCGAATTCAAAAATGATTTCTATTTTACAAAATTCCCAACATATAAGTTGCATTAATTGATTTTATAATTAAATCCCACTGTTAAAACAAATAGCGTGTTTTTAAGAAACAAAATCTATCAAAAGATTGACACTTGTTTATGTCTAGTTTAAATGTGAAATTACATCCAATGACCAACATTGTATTAAATTGTAAAAATATATTCTAAATATACTTTAAAACCACTCAAATTAATGATTTATCACTATTAATTATTTCGATTAAAAAAGTTGTTTTTAATTATAATTTGGTAATTTTCACTATTCATCAGAATATGAAAGTTATCCGAAAAGTACCAAAATTTCACCTTAGGCTAAATTCGATACTCCGAATCCAAAAATGAAGTCCATTTTGAGAGTTAAAATTTCTAAAATTTAAAAAGTGGTTATTACTATTCATAACGGCTAGTTTTAATAATATTTTAATAGCATATCATTGTTTCGTGAAACTCAGTATTACGTACCACACACGCTATCGAGGAAGGTTGCGATTGCGTGTAATGCAAGGTAAGTCAAGGATGCGTGTTGTGCAAGCTCCTTTTGGTGTAGCGTATAACACAAGACATTAGTAAAATAAAAAGAATATTTTTTCATAAAATCTCGGGCTGTTACATTCTACCCCCCTTAAAATGAATTTCGCCCTCGAAATTCGTCGGGGTTATAAATGGTTTACTATAGAAACCCACATCGTAAAAGGGAATACCAAAACTTGGCTTTAAAAACTAAAGTATGAAATGTAACGATTACCCAAATAAACTAATTGTTGGGTTTCCACATAGGTAAAAATATGGATATGGAAGAAAAATCTAACCATCATGTTCTGATGGAGAGTGGTAGAGAACATGGCTATGGAAAAGCCAAAAATCACAAATCCATAAATTTGTGATGATATAAGGTACCATCTGATTCCTCAGGTATAAGATCACTAGGACAACATTTTTGGTTTTCAAGATCATTTCCCTAAAGTTGAAAATTTGAATTAGAATAAATACTTACTTTATTTTGGTACAATCTCACTGTTGTTCGTGCCTTGAACAATTTCCACTTCATCTCTTAAATAAATGAAGTTGAATTTGTTATTCGTGAAGTGTTAGCAGATAATGTGATAGAATGACGGGTCATTCCATCTGTCTCAAACAAAAGGTTAGAAAAAGTTATTAAATATACATAAGTCATTCTATAGTGAGATTAATCACATATGGTTCCTAAAATGGACTTATACTTCATATATCATACTGCTTAATATAATAACACTAGTTTCTACTAAACAGGGACTTCCTGTAGGTCAGTGGTAGGCGATAAAGGCCAGTCGCACTTCAGTTGTGGGTTCGATTCATACAGCCTTGTCCGAAGCGATGGGCTGTCGCCCGTCCTGCAGGTTGTCCTTTTTCTAAAACTATATTACTATAACATCCCATCAATAATATCGAGAAAAATTCGATCCTTAAACAATACTCACTTATGTCCAACATAATCCATTTCAATCTTTAGGCTTATCCATAATACTGCAGTCCACTCTCATAATATAGTGACAACGATTACCAGAGATTTAATACTGTCGTTGATCCCCACATATCATAAGATATGTTTTGTTGGTCACATTCTAAACATTCAAAGTCCTTAATCATGTATTCTCTTGAATACCTTAGTGAAAACATGAATGCAGTTAAAAGTTAACACTTTCCACATACCAAAATCCTCAAAATTCTATATACTCAATCCATGATATCACTTAGTCCTTATATCAATCATGAGCTCATGAATATTGTTAAACATTTCATTTTCTTATTTTCCCTTCATTATGCGCATATCATCTTATTTCCAAAAATATCTCAATCACTTTGAATACCACATTAAACCAATACATAAATATTCCAATACTCCATGATACAACATTATTTTGGAATCCCATTACATAAACACTTAATCATTCCACCACATCGTTATCATATTCAACATTGCCAATAGTGATCACATGTGATTTCCCTTTGTCCTTTGCCTTCAGTGGTTGCTCATGTTGATCATCACTAACCCTTGGATTAGGGCAATTATTAGCATAATGCCCCATTTCCTTGCACTTGAAGCATTGAAGTGTTGGCGGTGCGTTCTCTGCAGTGTTTGCTTTATTCACATCATTAGAAACCCTTTTTCCATTACTTCGACACTCAGATGCTCGATGACCTTCTTTTCCACACTTAAAACATTTTCTAGTTCCTTTAAGACAATCTCCACCATGCTTCTTTCCACACTTTGAGCATAAGGAAACATTCATCTTCTTTTCACCATTATTATGAGATTTCTCCTTGAACTCCATCTTTCGTTTCTTGTCAAAACCATGAGATGGATATGTAACACCAACTTCCATTTCTACCTTGATAGCACAACGCACAATTTCTTCATAGCTACTGAAGTCTCTTATAGCTAATTCCCTTCGAAGACTTGGTTTTAAGCCACTGAAAAATCGATCAACTTTACTTTCAGGTTGGATGATAATGCCAGATGCATACCTTGCAAGTCTTGTAAAATTCGCTTCATATATACCAACAGATTCATCATCCTTCTGCTTCAGCTCAATAAACTCCTTTTCCATCTTTGTTCGAAGAATACGAGGGAAGTACTTACTGAAAAACAAGTTCTTGAACTCGTCCCATTCCATGGACTCAATTTCATCCCTTGGCCTCGTATTCTTGATAAGATTCCACCATTGATCAGCTTCACCTTCCAAACGATATACTGCTAAGATGACTTTATCATGTTCAGAACATTGAAGAACTGAAAATATCTTTTCAGTGGTACTGATCCATTGTTCAGCAACAAGTGGATCGGAAGTCCCACTGAAAGAAGGTGGACGTTGCCTCATGAAGGACTCAATAGAATATTGTTCCCTTCTCTGCTCATTTGGAAGTCCAGAATGATTCATAGCTTGTGTAAGTATAGCAATAAGATTTTGCACTCCATCTCCCATAACATTTGTTTGTTCAGGAGGGCAATCATTGCATTGTCCATTGCATTGATCAACACGGTTCCTTCGGGTTCCAGCCATCGTCTAAAACCCAAAAAGAATAGTGTGAGAGGCAAAAATCATGCTAGGGAAAACAACATAATAAAGGGGGAGTACCTTCAATATCCAACATCTTAGGTTTAATTCTATGATCGTTAGCGTAATTCTATTACTATAACCTATACGTATACTTATCCCTAGGGACATCCCTAGACATACCTTAGAAATATCTCTAGGGATCTCACTAACGTTTTCGCATCCTAGTTTCCAAAGGTTGACTAAACCTTTCCTCTGATACCAACTGTAGAGACCCGTATCCTGACGTACATGGACATTACATTACATTTGCGGAATACTTAGTACATAACAAAAACACACACTAAAGGATCGTAATAGTTTAGTGTCTTTGGAAACTCGGAACATAATCTTCTAATCCTGGTGAAAGATCTTCAATATCTCCCATAAAGATCTTCCATTTTTTTTACCTAAAACCTTTCTTTATATCCTGGGGAAAAGAAAACATAAAAGGGTGAGCTCAAATGCTCAGTAAGGGTATACAAAAGAAATAAAAATCATATCATATCTTTTTGAAAATCACAACCTGCAAAAGAGATCATAATATCTTAACATGGAACAAATCATAGAAGTGAAAATGAGATCCCCATAATCATAACATGAAACTTGAAACTTTGTGGCATGCACACATAATCATGGAAAATCATTTCTTGTTAGTCATGACTCATTGCCAAGACTATCTTAGTGGACAAAGTCCCTTTCTGAACCGAGTTCACTCCTCGTTTCAGTCCTGTATCACTGAACCGAAATAACCTTCCGTTCCAGCCATGTCTATCTCATGAGATATAAAATCATTACCCAATGCATTGGAGGGAGATATAGGTCCCACCCATCTTATAATGAATCCTTTCTTATGTGTGCCACATAATCATAAAACATACATCATCGCATAACACATATAACAAAAATGGGATTCTTGAAACATCATGACATCATAAATCAATTCATGTATGATAAAGGAATTCATAAACATAATTCCATCACAACATAGTCAAACCAATGTAAAAATATGGATAGAAACAGAAGCCTTTATTATCTTAGATGGAAAATAATTTTGATAAAACGCTTGAATTGAATTCTTGAGGAAAATATCCTTTCTTCTTCAAAAACATTTTTCCTTTCATAACATGTCATACAACTTTAAAATAAAAGAAGTTGATTAAAAATAAACTTGAAAACTTGTAAAGGAAGCTTCTTTGAAGTAATGTTTTAAAAATCCATTCATGCCGTATAAGTTAAAAAAAACATTCTTCGTACTTTTGTCGGAAAAGTCAAAAAGTACCTCGTACGGAAAAACGACAAAAGATTCCTTTCATATTCTTTACTAAAAACTCACCTAAGGGTAAAATTGGATTTAAACTATTTCAAGTGGATGGAAACAATATTACATATTGAGGGAACATGGATGTGGATGATAAAATACACCCCAGTAAATACTTACGAATAAACAATCTCGGATAAAAATGAGATTGTGATATTTCCCTTACCTTAGGTCCGATTAGCTTTGTACGTGTCCGAAGCTCCTGTATAATGGTTTAAATAATGTTATTGACTTATTCCAGAATCATACATATTGATATGATATCATATATGGTCATATTATTAGCTTCTTGTTAGTAATATTTCATTGTTACTTGTTACTCGGGTCTTTATAACTTTTTGTTCTTATGCGTGTTTTGTCGAATAAATTCTTATTCTTATCTTTAGGTTATAGATAATTCATTTCCAGAATGGTATTAGTGTAGTATATACCATATTAATTCATTCAATTCATTTATATAATCATTATGAAATGAAGATCATGTAGAACGAGTCGCATCACATCGTGGAGACGGTATTCCGTACGTACGCACGAGTGATGATATCGTTCCTATGATCGTGGAATTGTATTGGAGTATATATATATCATTTCAGTATCAATATTACTTCATAATAATCATATGTAGTTACTCATTACACCATTATACCCATCCTTGTAAGGTGATGGTGGAAAATAGATTACACCACGGCGTGGAGACGGTATTCCGTACGTACGCACGCGCGGTGATTTCATTTTTCCGTAGGATGGATAGAAGGTGAATTAGGGTTGTTTCATATTTATAATAACATATCAGTATGTAAGTAATACTGATGTTATTACTTTATCATGAAACAACTAAAGAAGAAGAAGTTGAAGAAGAAAGAAATTGAAAAGATCGGTAATGGATATTACCTCTTCTTTGGAACGCCTCTTTGAATCCTCCACTTAAGGAACTAAGATTGGTCTTTGGAGAAGACCAGAACCTCTAGGATTATTCTAGGAAAGTGGAGAGGAGAAAATGGCAGGGGTTGGCCGAGCTTGAGTGCTCAAAATTGGTGTGAGGAGGAGGGGGAGGAGGTGTCCTTTTATAGGGGAGGAGAGGGGCACCTTAGGAATATCTCAAAATATTATTTTATATTAAAGTCAAAATCGGTTTATAATGGTTCCAAAGGGTCTTATTTCGAAGCTAAAGTGGGGATGGGTCGAAATCCTATCAACCAATAGGATTTAGACAAGTTTAGGGTATTATTTTAACCTTATCAATTAGATTTAACTATAAGTTAAATAATTTAACTTTTACCGTGTCTTTTTGTTTTCTTACACTATATGGTTAATACACTTACTATAACATGCCAAACGAACCCCAAATTGTTTATTATTAATATATATATCCTTATCTAAGTCATTTGGCCGAACCTTAGATTTTTAGGAATACAATAACAATTAATAATATAATATTTGATTTAAAAACTATTTTGTGTCAATTTTGACACTATTTGATATATGATTTTTGTGAAAGTCATAACAGAATTATATGTTCGAACCAAGTTTATTAAATCAATATTAATATATCATAGTAACCTAGAAAATTAGTGGAATTCATAAAAAGTCTTAAATTACATTTATTTTGGTATTTATATTATCAATTATGTCAATATTTCATTAATAAGATAATTACTGCATCATCTTTGTGTCATAAATAAATTATATTATTTGATGTCTAAAAATTACAAATAAAATACCATAATGTAGGAAATCTTTTTAGCTTTCTAATGAATATTTATAGTCGAATTTATCTTATGTATAACCCCATATTAAAAATTATTTACTTATTAAACTTTGATTTTAACTATTTTAACCCTTCTTTAAATAAATTAATAATAAAAGTCCTAATCTAATCCAAGTGGGCCTAAATGGTCATATTTTATTCCTAAGTTTGTTTTTGGTCGAATTCCACTTGTCCAATAGAATTAGGACATGTGTTAGGGTAATATTAATATCATATTTACCCTTAGTTACCCTATTTACTATTAATCGCGGTAAAAAAAAGTAAAAAGTTACTATTCACCAAAAATTATTTTCATCTCATTGAACCACATTTTAGTCCTTGATATTAACCGTGTCTCTCGGATTTTCGAAATTCCATTCACAGAAGTGGTAAAATTAAGTTTTATGCAAAATTCAGTTTTTAACCTACCACTTAGTGGTTTCACTATTCATCAAAAATTGAAGTTTTTCAGAAAAATGCCAAAATTTCACCCTAAGCTATAATTGATATTCCGAATTCAAAAATGATTTCTATTTTACAAAATTCCCAACATATAAGTTGCATTAATTGATTTTATAATTAAATCCCACTGTTAAAATAAATAGCGTGTTTTTAAGAAACAAAATCTATCAAAAGATTGACACTTGTTTATGTCTAGTTTAAATGTGAAATTACATCCAATGACCAACATTGTATTAAATTGTAAAAATATATTCTAAATATACTTTAAAACCACTCAAATTAATGATTTATCACTATTAATTATTTCGATTAAAAAAGTTGTTTTTAATTATAATTTGGTAATTTTCACTATTCATCAGAATATGAAAGTTATCCGAAAAGTACCAAAATTTCACCTTAGGCTAAATTCGATACTCCGAATCCAAAAATGAAGTCCATTTTGAGAGTTAAAATTTCTAAAATTTAAAAAGTGGTTATTACTATTCATAACGGCTAGTTTTAATAATATTTTAATAGCATATCATTGTTTCGTGAAACTCAGTATTACGTACCACACACGCTATCGAGGAAGGTTGCGATTGCGTGTAATGCAAGGTAAGTCAAGGATGCGTGTTGTGCAAGCTCCTTTTGGTGTAGCGTATAACACAAGACATTAGTAAAATAAAAAGAATATTTTTTCATAAAATCTCGGGCTGTTACAAAGCTACTGTTGATATGACCATAGAAGATGTTACTAAGAGAATAGATTTAGTAGAGGAATCAGGATCTCAAGAAGAAACTCAAAGGGAAAATCAGGAAATATTGTAGCTGATGTTGAAGTTGAACTTCAATAGGAAAAAGAGATGGAGGAAGTTCTTGGTGAAGAAGTGTCCAAACCTTAGGAAACTATTGAAAATATTGTTCTTGAAATCCCAATAGAAGAAATAGATGCTGATTTTTGTGGTGATCATGCTTCTAAATCTCACACAGAGGTACTTCAAGAGGATTTTTCTGTGGAGGAGTTTGAAAACTCTAAGGAAAAATATGTGGACCAACTTTCTCAGGATAGAGAAAAAGAGAAATCTAATTTTGAATCATTGACTTTGGTACTAATTAATCAACCTGAGACTATGAATCAAGCACAGGGTGCATCTGATTCAAGGAAAGAAGAAGTTGAAGAACTATACAGAAAAGTATCTCAGTTGTAATCTGAGAATGTTTCTCTGTGAAATGCTTTAGACTTAGAACATTTTAAATTTCAAAAGCTGAAGGAGTTTACAGTTTCAAGGCAAGAAGTTGAAATGTTTAAATAGGATATGTGGACTGCTATTAGATAATTAAAATCTGAAATGGTTATGATGTTATATTTATCATATCTCAAGTTGTTTATGGGGAACCAGTTTGCATCAGTTGCAAATAGTGCTGTTAGTGGATCAGGTACTTCACCTGATTTAATCAGAATGTTTTAGGCAATCACAGCTGTGATGAGAAACATGAATGACATGATAAAAGATCTCTAATGTAACGGTACTCCTTTGTCAGTGTTGTTGGATAATCAGAAGTTCTTAGTGGATCAACTGGAATCTAGTGAGCCATCGATCAGAATTCTGTTAAATCAGTTATCAGAGAAGCTGTCAGTATTTGTTGAAAAAGAGGAAAGGATGCGTGAGTTTTTCAGAGTCAATTTAATTGAAGATATTCATATGACTCAAGAGAATAGAGAGCTCATTATCATTCTTAGAGATGGGATGATGAAGAGACTTAGAGAGTAGTTTATAGAAATCATGTCTGCAATCTAGAAGAGATAGACCATGTTGCCTATCTTACCTAAACCTTGATTCCTATGTATATCATTGTTATGAATATACTACTGTTTTTGAATGAAAATTTTCTTCGTTGTTTATTTTTTCTTTCCTTATTTGTTTTACTAAATTTATTTTTGATATGTTAGTACTCCAGATTTATTTATTGATAAACAGTTCATAATAGCATTTACTAATAGTTCAGTGGAATATTAAAAGTGTTAAAATCTATGATTTTTCATTC
The DNA here is from genome assembly GCA_963277665.1 of Viscum album. Lineage (NCBI taxonomy): Eukaryota > Viridiplantae > Streptophyta > Magnoliopsida > Santalales > Viscaceae > Viscum > Viscum album. The sequence continues at coordinate 311,045,721 of OY728166.1, forward strand.
TTTTTTATATCACAAAAAGGGGGATAATTTGGATAAACCCAACATCAAAACCTCATCATTTTATTTAGGGGGAGAATTCATTTTATTTAGGGAGAAAATTAAATGGGAAATTTGGATTTATAATTATCTTTTTGGCAGAGAAGTTTTTATTTAATACTTTATAACTAATTTTGAAAGTTAATTTTTGTTTAAATATTTTTAATTATTTTATGAGTTTTGTGATCATCAAAAAGGGGGATATTGTTGAGCAAAGTATTGTTTTCAATAATACCTGTTAATGTTATTTAAAGGGGTAGATTATTGAAAATAATACTCTGTCTCTTTATGATAATTTTGATGCTCACAAATACCCTTAGATGTTTTCTAATGATTTTATTTAGTATTTTTCAGGAATTTATTAATTTATTTTACTCTTGAAATAATGAGAATTTATTACTTATGAGGAATCTTCTTTAGCGTGTTCTGGACTCATTGTTCATACCTTACGTAGATAAATATAGAACGGAATCTGCTTTAGCGATTTCTGGAATCACTGTTCATACCCTATGTGGATAAACATAGTGCAAGGATGAAAAGCTTGTATACTTTTTGAGATAAGAGAAATGTATGGTTAAACAACCATACGTTTTCCGCAAAGTATGGAAGGAGAACCCTACGTTAGGAAGGAACCTTACATTTTGGTTATCAGCAAAGTTTGGAAGGAGAACCATATGTAAATTCTAAGAATTACGTTTGTTTCTCAAAAGTATGGTTCATCAACCTTACTTTTGTAAACAACCATACATTCTTGGAAAAGTACGGGTCAAGTAAATGTATAGATATTTTACTGTACGTTTGAGTGTTGAAGAAAAAGTATGGATGATAAATCCTACATTTGTGTTCATCGTTACATTGTCAACCCTACGTTTGTGTTCAAACTTATGTTGTTAACCTTATGATTGAAGACAATGTTATTAACCCTACGTTTGGAGGCCACGTCATCAACCATACATTTGGCGTCGAAAATTTTGATAGACGATATTTATGTGCAATGATCAGTACGCTAATTTCTGGGTGGATTTCAAGCCGGATTTAAAGTCGTTCTTAAAGTACGACTTTGACTAATTCAAAGCCATTTTATTAATGGATTTAAGATCGAATTAAAAGGATCTTTTTTTGTCGAGTCTTAAGGGAAGTTACGACTTCTCTGTAAATTCAAATTTTTGAATATCGCGAATCAGGAGGCGACTTTTATGGATCGAAATGTGTAGGAGATATGATTTATTATATATGTTCTCTCTGAAACACCTTGTACATGAGTATGTGATCGATCTATTATTGAAAATGGTGGAAAACAGAGATTGAAACTATTCATGTTGATCTGCTGATTCAAAAAGGAGCGTCAAAGCTCTATTATTTTAAGAAGAAGGAACTCGATAGAAGATTCACCTATTCTACATAGAATATCTAATGCGGATCTACTACTACTGAAGTTGTGATCTATATCTCTATATCTATTGCAACTGTATCAACTTAGAATAGCTTTGTCTTGAAGATCAATATTTCAAAATACTTTGATCCATCTACTGTCAATTGCATTCTGTTGTAATTGTAAAGATTAACTGGAAATTTCTTTCTGAAATTATTTTTATTCTTGAGTAACCAGCTTCTCGTTCTATGCTGCGTAGGTTCATGTTTGAACCAGAAGGTTTTGTTTTTCCTTGGATTGTAAAGGTTTCAACTGCCTGTACTCAGTTGTGAATCAGTCTGTGGAAAAGAGGACCAGATAGTGAAAATCACCATGCTCGTGGAGTTGAGCGTTGGTGGAGTGGACTAGGGGCTTTCTATTCCCCGAACCACTATACAACTTTGTGTTCATGATTTTACTTATTCTACTGCTCGATCAAATCTAATAAAGTATAGAGGACAGAACTCGTTCAAGAAAATAGTTATCGAAAAACTGAAAAAGATACAATTCACCCCCCTCTTGGGTATAATCTGTAGATTCAGATCCAACAAATTGTGCCTCTATGTATTCCAGAGGCTTCTAACTATTAGTGAGAGATTATGGAAAATAGTGGGTAGACTATACCATATGGAACAAAGTAGAAATATCAACATAAAAATTAAAAATAAATCATGACATAAAACAAAACATATGATAGATTAAAACCATCAAACCTAATGATAATAATAAACCATGCAATACCATACTATAAGACAGTCCAAATTTTTTGTTGAAAGTCATACAAGATTCAAGTAGAAGATCTAATCCAAAAGAATCATAGTCTAAAACCCCAATCCTAGTATAGTCTTAGGCTCTAATATCATCATATAATAGTAATAAGGTCTAGTATATAGCCAATTTTCCTTCTACGGACATGCCTTTATGAGTTTTCATAGGAACTAATGGTTGACAAGATATGACTTGAGTTCAACTCAGTAGGCCAAAACCCATGGGGTCTAAAAATCCATTCTTAATATATATTTAATTCCAAAATATGATAAACATGGGAATTAATTCATAATTAATACCAAATACCAAGTAACATGGCTAACACTTGATCTTCAAATTGAAAACCAATTTCATCCAAACCTGCTTTAGCATAATGTCATATATCTCTAAAAATTGGTGTATTCTACTTCTTATTAGGAATTACCCTGACCACTTCATGATTCTTCTATTGAGGATTAATCACCCATGTCATGAATCAATAATAGAATATATTACCCATAAGAAATCATGAAATTAAACTTCCCACCCTTAGGAAAAAGTTCTTATATATTTATCCCATAGGTAGAATATACCCATTTATCTTTGCCTCAGGAAAAGTGCAGACAAGCATCAAGAAATCAAGAGGTATGTAACAATGTATATAGATTTCAGGTAGTATATATCCATTAATATAGCCCTAAAAATTTATATAACCAAGAACATGTCCCTTAGGATGTATATATATAATCTTATAACCCACCGTCATCAAATATAATAAGAGTCTCGACAAGATAATATACCCAAAAACCATGTATAAAACTAAAAACCAATAATGCCAAACATGCTTTCAAAATCTGTATTTGTCATTTCATTAGGTAACCAATTATCATTCCTTTAAATCTATTTATCAATTCATGCCAAAAACCAAATAAAAGTCAATTACTATTTTTCCAAAGTAACTAATTTTCTCAATGATTGTAAAAAATTCCATTTCAATTATCATTTAATATCAAATACAATTACACATTTTAGAATATCCATATTTATCCAATTATTTACCAATTCCAGTTACATACCAATTTACCCATTTTATTCCATTAAATTTAATAATGAAGACAATTATTGTAATTCAAATTCTATGTAATTAATTTTTTAATCCAATCCATTAACATTTTCTGATTCAATGAAGGTATCTAGGTTATTACATTCCATGCTCCAAACTTTCATACCAATCTGGTTTCAAGAACTCATAGCCCTAATGCCAAAAACTCAATTTGATCCATGTGGGGTCTAAGATTATGTTTTTATAAAAAATAGAGTTTTAAAATTAAGATAATTCACATGATTTTCATACCAATATGATCACACTAAATACAAATACTAGTAAAATGGAAATAACACTAGGATTTTTTTCTAGTCCACCCACCTCAAGATAAAAAATAAGAAGGAAATAGATATAAGAAATCAGATAAATTTTCAACACAATTATACCCTATAAACTATGATTTTAAAACCTCATCATGGTTTGAATAAACATGATCCATTGAGGAAAAATAGTATTTCACCAAATGTAAGAATGATATAAAAATTTTGGATCACCATATCAAGTAATGGATCTAAGGACCAAAGGGAGGTGTCAGAGAGGCTTTGAGATCATTGAAGAGATATGGAAATTTAATAAACTTGAATTAGGTTCGAATTAGGTATTAATTGGTGATTATAGGTTATTTCACGGGAAGAAATATGATTCTTCCACTCACAATCTCAGCCCCGATCGACACCATCTGGTAACCGGTGGGCACCAATGAAGAGATAGTGGTGTCCAATTGAGTCCCTATTAACCTGGATATCCAACTAGATAGCTATAAGTTCTACATTCTCTCCTTAGTTTTACACCACTTATAACCACTAATATCTTATATTTTTCCTCATCATATGATCCCATAAAAACATTTGTAGCAATTCACTATACTAAGAATTTGTATATTCTTCCAAGTATAAAATTGTTTATCAAAGCTCAAGTTTCATCCTTGAAAATATAGAATTGTATGCAACTGGAATGATATGAATTTAAAAAACCACAAAACTATATTACTTCTCATCAATAATCTATAATCTGAAGAATCTGTATGGTTATCAGTGAACTGATGAGTCCAATATTGTCGACTATCAGACTCCCTCTCATAGGTCTCCTATTAAACTCACCCTTTATGTTAGTGCACTCACACAAGAGGTGTGATCCACCATCTATGATTCTTATCACTATGGTCCATGATACAAATATTGTCTTACAAAAATGATCATCAATACCAAACTCAACAGAATAAAATTCTATCGCATAAGAATTTTCTCAGTGATATCTCTAATATTGTGACATGTGTAACCCAATTTGAATTGAACTATTACACTGTTGAAGATCCATTTTTTATTACAATGGACCAATTATATCCACCATATATGTTAACCTAACTAAAATAGGAACTATAATACCATCCTTATAAAATAGAATTCGTCAAACCTAGGATACACCTAAAGAAATCAATGATGAACAACATTGAACTCCACTGATTATCTATGATGGTCATTTTATGTATTCAAATATATCGGGATGGTATCTAAACACATTTTGATCAACTGAACCTGATATTAAATCTCCCATGTGAGACTAAGTCCAATGAGTGCTAAATAACATGCCACTAACTACTTTGGGGGAGAATGGAACAACCTTCTTTAGAAGGACACAAATTTAGCCATCTGGATCAATTCCACTATGAGTGAAAAATGTTTCCTCCAAGAACCACCAAATCCATGACATAGACATGAAAAATATACTAAAAAATATGGATTATATACTCATTTTTTTCATAGGATGATAGGTAGTACTTATATGAACTTATTATCCTAATTCATATGGAAGGACCTTTAAAAAATTTGACATGAAACATGTATCGCTATCAGAAATAATACTCATTAGAACATCATCTAATAATGTACCAATTGTATATATAGATATCACATAGATCATCAATGATAAATTTCTCCCTGATATTCATGAATTTGGATTCCTTTTTCAACAGATCCATGATCACCCGTACTGCGTCATTTTTCCATTATGTAATTGGATATCATATAATTAAGTTCATGACAACATCGTCCCACTTACATTTAAAAACAGGATAAGGATATCATAAACCAGAATGACTTGGATTTCTGACATCCACCAACTAATAGGTAAAAAATAATGCCCAAAAATCCACAATATCATTCTTCCTCTCCATACACCTATATAGCCAACAGAGAACATTATACATCTTCATGAAATCAGAATCAAACACCTATTAATAAGATTAAAATTCCCTCCTCAGATATTCTCACAATCCCATAAGAACCAAAATATATCCATAAATATGATTAACATCAATAAATTTAGGAGACCATATGAATATTGTGTCCCCACCATTTACATTTTTCTTCAATGATATTCCCTTTGAATCAGATAACTTCCCGTTCTTCATCCACTCTAAAGATCATGAGAATAAGATAATTACCTTAAAATTTTATTTTTAAAATCAAAATTTATCATAAAACATAATTATAATAGAAATTAAAATATATAGATAGTTTCTAAAAGCATATTTATAAAATAATCACAATTTTCATCTTATTTCACCAATAATGATAATAGTGTCCCATGTTACTGATTGATGTTCATAGTGCCAATAGAACATATTTTACAGTGTTCATCATTCAAAAAATTTATATTTCAAAATAAATAATCCATTATTCTCTCTATATCACTCATTATGTAACATCCCATTACCTTAATCAGGTATATATACCTTTTTTTAAGTTTTCCTATGGTTTTAAAAATCATTTATGTGATTTTTATGGGTTTACTGCAGACAAAAGAACAGGTACACACTGTGTACCTGAAGTACACGTCATGTACATGGTGCTGGTTACATGTTATGGACTAGGGGATCACATTGTGAATGAGGTGATCATGCCGTGAGTTGGTACACATATTGTACCCTAGGTACATGTCATTTAGGGGTTAAATAGTGTATTTTTTACTTGAGGTAATGGGTTTTTCAGCATATCATTTCAAACATGGTCTACACATAATGACCAAGGGTATACATTTTGGCCCCGTCTGTGACGAGGTTAAATTCAAGTGTTTACCAGTTCCACTCATCTATTCTTTCCAAATCTCTTGTATCTTAGACCAGAGCTCTCCCTAGGAAATTTTTAGTGGTCTCTCACCTTTCGGATCAATATGATTGGCATTGGACATTCAATGTTTTTTTTGTGCATGTCACTGGGTATTTTTTCACTCTGAATATTCCTTATGATTAATCATGGAATCACCCTAGCCATGCATTATCGGAGTTGTTGATTCAAGATAGTTGATCTGAGTCATATTCTTCTAGATCTATTATGAGATCTCGTCCCGAAGGCTGCTCTTTAGCTAGTTGTGGTGAACTAGATGTTCATTCTTGAGGTATGTTGGCTTTCTTCTATCTACTAGCCCCTTGTCTTCTATTTTGAATCAATACTTTGATCTGTAGGTTTAATTCTAGGGAATTTGTTGAAAATGTTGTTGGGTTTCATGGCTTTTGAATTATATTATGGGAGTTTGCAACCCAATCATTGTGGTAGGTGTTTCTATCTCAAGACTATGATAATGAGCCTAATTTCTATTTCTTAATATATTGATTTTTGAAATTGTCATGATTTTTTATGTGTATTGAAAAAGTTCTTTTAAAGTGAAATGGATTTTCCTTGGATTTTGATAAATAGATTTGTGAAATGGTTTTTATTGTTTTTTCAAGACATTGAAATGGGTTTATGAGAAAGAGCACATGGGTTACCTTAGGAACTTATGTGGATGGTTTAGCATAAGACCATAATCCATTCTTTTATTATCAAAAAGGTTTTCCTTGGGGATTTCTTCTATTTCCTTGGATCATTGTTCTAGGGGACTGATATTGTCATTTGGGGGATTGGTCTTGGGGTTTTCCTTTACTTCCAAGGACGGTTGTTCCATGATCATTTTTGTGAACATGATTATTTTGGTATGAGTAGTTTGATTCTTGGACATATAGTATTCCTTGGTGCAGTGATGCCTATGATTTTGTTTGGTATTTCTTGTCTTTTTAAGTTAGCCTTGATATGCATGATTATGCTTGTTTAAAATGATATGGAAAATTTTCATTGAAACTGATATACCATATTTTGTTTAGAACTGTGGAAAAGGGAATTTTTATCATATTTTCTATAAAACTGATTTACTACTTATCATTCCATGTTTGAAATTTAAAATAATCATACAATATTTTTTATACAGAGAATTTCTATGGAACACCTGGGTAGGATCCTACTGATCTTGTTAGATCAAACCCTGTACAGTTCTTCGGTGGTTCATAGACTTTCACTGTCTTGTAGTGCAGGGAAAGGAATAGAACCACAATGATGTGGTGAGGATTATGTAAGATGGTATGGTTAGCTGCTGGTGAGATGGTTGGTGTTCTTCCATGCCATCATTTGAGTAGCTATTTGGTTTTGATTACCTTGTATTTGGACTTTCCTTTTAGAGTTTTAGTTTTTTTATAGTTTTTTTGTTTCCAATATTTTCAAAGATTGGTGGAATATATATTTTTTAGTCTTATAATTTTCCATTATTTATCTATATATGTATTGCATTTGGTTGTTTATGATGGGTGAAATCATTCCCTCATTTTTGTCGTCTTATGCTCGGGTGCTTGTATCATGACCATGGGGAATGGGAACGCCCTTCAGGTTTATGACAGATCAGGTCGGGTGCTGGGTTGAGGGTAACCCAGGTCAGTTATTTACACACTAAATCACCTATAATGATTTCTAGACATCCATTTATAATGCATATTGTTTTCTTAATTCGTATTTTCCATTTTATGAACTTTATGGTAGGGGAAATCATTGTGAGAGAATTCAGGACTATTTATATTTATTACTGTATGTAATATAATTTAATGTGTACATCACTTTCATTTTCCTTTTAGTATTAGAATGTAAGTAATCATTATGTGTAAGGTTATTGTAAAATTGGTTCGACTCCTAACACCAACATGATTATAAATTCAATCTCCCACTTAACTGTCAAGATGAATAACTCTTTAGGAATAAAATCCTAAAAGTGGGTCACTACTAGAGGAAAAAACTTTTGATGAATCATGTGATCTTCTAGAATAAATAATTACATATGAGCCATGCGAAAATACAATATACATAGAATTGTTCTTGAAAGTATTTCCTAATGATCCCATTCAACCTGCTGAATATGGATATCCTATTTTGGAGATAGAATGTTAACTCTGCTCCAATAATATGTTATATGATAATGGTATAAACTATCCTATCTATATCCAAAATAAAATTGAGTATTATTATTTCCATTATAAATAGATACCATTATAATTAGTATCAATCGTTTTCAAGCAACAATACCTATAATTTTCAGATATCTTATGAATTAACCCTTAAATGCATTTCATTATTGAAAACCCCATCCAAATATTCCAAAAAAACACAATAAATTCAAAAAAATTAAAAAAATAGTGGAATGTGATTCTCATGTATAAAAAATATTAAAGGGTATATAATAAAATAATAATACCTCTGATGATGGAAGGTCCTACTCAAGACTAGGGGGAGTATACTATATTGAATGAATCTTATTTTCCCCTCTTTCCAGGTCTCTTGCATGACTACCATGTGATTCTCCCTCCCACTGTTATAGCCTATATTGTATCAGGGTATCCCATTCTCTACCCCAACCAGAATGTCCAAAGGAAATTGAGTTACCTAATAGATTTAGGGTATTTAATTCCTTACAAGAATATAGTTCCTACCCTTATCAACTTCCACTATTCGATTAATGAGCGATCCTATAAGACCTATAAATATGTCACATCCTATAGTATTCTCTTCATTACACTACATATTAAAGACATTGTGGGAAATTATTCTGAGCACTTCCATTCTGAAATCATTAAAATTAGATGCGAACCTAAGATGGTTTTACACTCCCCAAGCTACCCCTACGACCACAGACTTTGAGGAAAACATTGAAGAAACACTTCCTCCTATTAGAAGAATAAGTCCCTAGTTGTCTTACCTGAACTATATTCCCACCATATGGGGAATCTTTATGTTCATTTCTATGAATATAGCCTAAATAATAAACTCAAAAATGTTTCTCAGTGGAAATATGTTAATTTCTAACATTATCTATTAAAAAATGCAATACTGGATCTTTCCCACCATCATGATTTCATCATTTAACAAAGATGGAGAAAATTATTTTGGTTGTTCAATCTCCTAGTGTATTCAGCCTATGAAATACTACCTTTAATTAGTTGTATAAACTCTCTATCCCTCTAATCCCGCAGTAACTTTCATTAAAAATGGATCATGAACTACACCTTTATGTATTTCTGTGTGATATCCTCTTACTCTATATCTTACTCTAGAAAAGACCACCATTGATTGGTTTCTCCTCACAACATATATTAATCCATCATCTCTCTTCTTGTTTGATGATTCTCATGGTGTTTTAAGATTTTCTAGATGAATTCCCCACAAACATATCATCCTTGGTTCCTTCCTCTCTAGTAAACATGGGTTGATGAATGTGATGAAACTATATGGTAAGATATGATATTAAAGGCACACTTCTACTAGTCTCCCTCTCTACAAATCACATTTACAAAAGGAATCTATTGTGAATAAAATATTCTATAGGGTCTCTCTGAACCACTTGAATTTTTGATTCAATAATATGAGGGGTATGATTATAACCGCACTCCAGACACTCAAATAAATAAAGAAGTGGATCCATTGATTACATAAATTTCAAAAAACTTCTTAGATCATATGATAAATAAGAATAATTAGATGATGGATTCATGAAAAAAAAGAAAACCATTGACATATGGTCACTCAAAAAATGGACTAACAAGTGAATTTTCTTGTCATAATAGTTTCATTTATCCTCTTGTTTATTAGATTTGTTAAGAAATTAATTTCACAATATATATTGGTAGATATGTTTGATCAGACACTAAAGTAGTCTAATATTAATTATTAATATCTTAATATATATATATTTCATTGTCCATAAATACAAGTTTTTAGTACATTTCATATATTAAACTATATTTTATATCATTATAAAATTCATATTTAAGGTGAAAATTAGGGCCCAATAAATATTCTTCTTGTGGAATTCCTTATTTTTATTATTTGAATTTGATATTTTGGGATATTATTTACTACTTTTGGTATAATATTTTGACTTTTAATATCAATTAACTAATTATAAGGGAAGATGGAAATTTTAGGGAATGAATGCAAGAAAGTTATGGACAAATTATAATGGTCCTTAGGCATATCAAGATAAAGTTGGGCCTACAATACAATACCAATGAATCTAAAATATTAACTCTAGAAAGGGAAAATTATGGGGATCATTTCATTATGTTATGGATGGAGCTAATTTAGACATTTTCCTGGGGATTCAGATGGTCAAAAATGAAGACTAAATTTATGGCCAGATCTGAACACCCATAAAGTTATCCCACTATTTAGAGCATAACATCCAAAAGGTAAAAAAATTTGCCTAAAATTTTGATAACTATAGAGGAAATATGGAATAATATATATCTCTTATATTAATTTATATGATTGAGATGTGTGGATTTTCAAATTAAAATGCCAAAAGGGAGATGAATCTGAATGATTTTCCTAGTCAACTTCAAAACATCCAATTTCATTTGATTTATCACCATCCTTTTGACTCTCATAAATTTTGGGGAAGGAATGTATTGATGGGTCTTGAACCTAGGATCCTAATATGACTATATAAAGAGCTTTTGTTTTAGTTAATTGGTGTTAATGTTTTTCCTTCAATTATAATTTCAACCTTTTATTTTGTAATCGCATCGTAAATTTATCTCATGTAATTTTTCCATTTTTCTTAATTTAATAATAAAAGTTATTCTTCTTCTTATTATTTTATTTATTTCAATGTCACATTGATACCATTAAATCATTTTTTCAAATTATTAACACTAGCACTTGAGAATTTTATCCTAGAACTATGGAGTGATCATTTTTTTTAGTTTTTTATTTTTCTTCAATTCCACCCCAATGAGTCTACTACACACTTACAATGATAAAATATATTAAATGTATGGATAAAACTATTGTGGGGTGGTCTAAATAAGTATCAAGGGGATGTATTAGATGTTATTTCAGAATTTTATAATTCTTAATCAATTCATTTTTTGATATTTTCAATCAATGGTGTGACTTCTCCATTGATCTCAATAATTTTAAGGATACACATCCAAGGTTCAAAAAATATCCTCTACCATGGACTGATCATGAATTTTATCCTCCAAGTGTATAGGTGATTAGCCTTATGATAGTTTAGACTCAAAATTATATGAGTTATTTGGGAAGTTTATATATCATTGAAAGAGACGATCAAATTTAATACCATAAAATAATATAAAAATAAATTCATCCAATCCATCCTAAGTGATAAAAAAGGATGAACTCATTGTTTTAAAATTGAATTATCTTAATTATCTCAAACTCACTTATAATACAATGAATTCAAACCCAAGTTGGATACTTCATAATCAATCATTCCATCAAATATGAGTGTATTATGTTCACTTATTTAGTCCCTATGGAATTGATCCTATTGACATTCCATTCTATCACAAATTTTAAAAAGTGAAAAAGGGAAATGCCTTAGAAAAAAGAGGAGAAACACATGAATAAAATCAAGGTTTTCAAAGATTTGAAAATTAGATCACCTTAGTCAGGCCAAGGATCCATCAGTGTGCAAGGTACATGAATGTCCAATTACATAATACAACCCAATTGTGAAACCCACCACCATTTCACCCAAGGCCATTTATTTTCATATAAATAGACCCTTGGGGCCTTCATTTGTACAATGGAAATTCCCTGAAGTCTAATTGCTACTCTGATCTTCCTAGTGATTCCACCAAGTCTTCTGAAACATTCAAGGCAGTTAATTAACACCTAGAGTGGAGGAATTGAAGGAGGATCATAGGACTTAAGTCCTTTTAGTGTTTTAAATCCATAAAACTTGCGCGCCTAAGCACCCAACCATCCTAAATCCAAAACACATACTCTCTATCTATTCCTCTCAAAGGAACATGAGCCTCCCACTTCTAAAAATACTTGTGAATAATCTTGATGGTTTGAGTCCAACCTCACCCAAGTATTGACTTCTAGGTTTTTTGTCACTTAAGTGAAAATCACATCACCCAAACCTACTTGTACACCCATACTTGCACACCAGTACATACTTGGACTGCCTTCATTGATTCTCCTACTCCCTTTAGTCTAAACGCCATTAATCCTTCTTCAAATCCATTCATGGAAAGTCTTATTCTTCATTGGCTCCCATATCTAAAATGGATTCTCTTGAAACCTCATCCAAAAGCACCTAACTTATTAAACCATTGGGAATGTCACATCAGTGTGTCTTTTATATGGGTTCGTATATCCACAGTCAAAGGTTTTACACAGTTGTTTCACAATGGGGTTAGGATTTATGGAGTGTATATGGGTTTGTATATCAACAGTCGCATAGACCTTTCTCCAAGGAAAAATATTTGGGAGATCCTGGTCTAGAGGATTGGGGATTGGGTTCTATCATCCCCCTTTCATCTCTAAGACTCAAAACCTCTAGTTACCAATTAGGAGAGTGGGAGTCACACTTGTTTATCTCTAAATGAAATGGAAATGTCTCTCTTCCCTCCTGGGATCCAATAAAGAATCCATCCTAGTGTAAGCCTCTAACTTTTTGATATAGAACATTGCAGTCTTCCTCCTCTATACTATTTTCACCTTCGCTCCTTCCTTACATATGACCCTTGTCCAATGTAAAGAGAATAGAGGGAATGCTCGTCACCTCACCCTATTCCCTGGTCGCCTCACCCTCTTCCACTATCAATGCCATAGGCACATCCCCTTCCACTAGTGGAGGAGGAAAAGTGTTCGTGTTTTTGTTGAATCATTCACATCCTCTTATTTTTAACACTGAGCATGACTCAAGTGGTCTTTGAGATTTGTTATGATTACAACATTTTCACAAACACCCTCATTTAACGAACTATGAGAACTGTGATTCCAACCACAATTAGGATACATTGGAAGCCTTCTCAGGGACTAATCTCACTAGATATCATCTACAATAATACAAACCTAATTACATTAATCATGGTACCCTCCTTAGGATTAATCCCCAAATTAAGCCTCCATATCACCAAGGCATCCTTTTTAGTATGTAAGCCCAAAATCATTTCTCTCAAAGGATGATAATCTCCTGTGATACTAATCGAACAATGTGGGATTTGATTCCCATCCAAATGGGATACGTTGGAAGCCTCTCTGAGTTTAAAACCCAACACTTAAAATCAAACCTCTTCTTTTTGGGCCGTATTTTCAATAGGGTCTAATATTACATGGAAACACATGTTCTTTATAAGATCATTAGGTTGTTTAGGCATAACTACCATACCATACCTTGACTAGGAATCATTAGCATAGATGTCTTTACCTCAGGAAAATAAACTATACAGCTATGTCCTTATCAAATGAACATAAATGGTATGATGTGTCCCATTAAGCAACATCAAACTATGAGGGTTCTGGTTCCTTTCACAGGGAAACATATGTAGCATATTTATGGATATGATCCCAACATCAAAAAAAACCTTTATCTCCAAAGATAACAATTAATTCCAGAGTGCCCCACTGAGTGGCTTAAAAACCAGTATCATCAAAATGATGATTAAAAAATCACGAAATAGTATATGAGAGGATACCATTAAGGGAGAGCCTCAAATACGTATAATTTTCAATTATTGAAGAACCTAAAATACATATGGAGGATTCTAAATTACAAATATTTTAAATATTGATTGAAAATTCTAAGGTAAACCTATGTTATACTTGGTAAATTAATAAAGATTCATGAAAATATCTCAAATCTATATGAGATTCGTGGAGTAGACAATAATTCTCCCCAAAAGGCTATGATGAGTCTAACCTCTCCATCTTCTCGACCAATGAATTTTCTTAAGTATTGTATGTTAAAACTCAATAAATTCATTCATTTAGAAAGAAGTTACCTTTCTGATAAAGAACAATTAGATGTTTGTTATTCCATAAATAAATCCAATGGGAACTACATGGAAATAATTATTCTTATCCAGAACACATGTTCCAAAAGAACTATGAAACAAAAATGGTGAACCTGACATGAATCCTTAACTAGGTTAATAGTTTTACCCACCTGTTAGTCCCCATAAATTGATAAAGGATGGCCTGACGAAGGAATAAATCATCCATGTATCCATCTAAAAAAATATTTCTTTAATAGAGTTCATTTATTTAGTATTTCTTAGAACTTACTTCACCTAAAATGGATTCATTAAAGTTTGCACCCTTGAATTCCATGTCCACTACTCAAGTAGGATCCTCATCCACTAGAAGGAAATCATCACCAATTTAGCATCTTCAACACTGGGTATCCAATGTACTGGTAAGGGAATTCCATCAACACTATATTATCCCAACTTTTGAGGCTTCCCAATAGGCTATTCAAGTTAACAACAACCCTCGATCGTTCAGTCAGAGATGACTAATGGCGAAGAAAAAGACAGTGCCAACCACTTTCTTCAACCGTTTTAGGTCCTTATCCCCAGAATTCAATATCATTTCCCTCACATACTACATGGAGGTGGATTATAGGTCACTCATGAACTCAATTCAATGATTCAAGGGTCTTTCCTAAGGACTCCCACCAACAATCGACATCAGTCGAATCGTACGGCAGTTAACCCCTAACAGGATGGGGTTGTTACCTTTGGTTGTTCAACCCAGGTCCCTCAGACAAGGGTCCACAAGATAAACCGCAGGGGAGAATGAATGGATAAAAGTGAATAGGTTCTTATATTTTCCCTCTCTGGAGAAGTCCATCAATCTAACTTGATGGAAAACAATAAGTGGGCACATACACCCATATGTCCAAATCCTTCTGGTCAGCAGTCTTTTCTGGAAGAAAATTTCCTATCCTACTATTCAAATACAGTGGAGTACTATGAATATGCACAAACACTTGTTAAAAAATTATCAACCAGTCAGTAGGCTCATTTGAGTGATTTCATTGAAGCTCACCAATCAAATGTGGTGGCAACTTGTAAATAGGATCATACACCTACTTACACTCACCAATTCTAAAAATAGTATCATCTTTCAGTACTGATAGAAGTTAATTAACCATTCTTGGTAGAACATTTCTAGAAGGCACATACACCTACCAACATTCATCAAGCCTTCCAATAGACTCGTTTGGAAGCACATGGAGAATTCATTCCGAAAGCTCCAACAACAAATCTGGGTCACACTCAACTCTCTGCCCCCATACATGAGTAATGTCAGTAGCCATTGATATGAAAGGGAATATAAGATCAGAAACATATATGTATTCCAGATATAGAATGGAAATATATTCCCATTCTGGATGCTGAAGTCACCAAAAATATCTTAGTAATGGTGAAAGGTAAGACACAAAATCATGCCTATATTCTGGAAGCATGCCAAAATATCATAACTGTAACTTCAAAAATACCAGGGGAAAAAACACATAACTCTGTCCCCACACCTAGGATAACACATCGGCATGCCATCCTAGAGAAGATACATACCTATGTTCCATTCTAGGAGGGTAATGGGGAATACGCCCCCATATCATACGGTAAATCAGATCGGGAACATACACCATTTGAAATTCAAGTTAATTGGCCCATTCTAATGACCCCTCCAAGGTAGGAACATAAACCTGCCCATGATAACCAACTCTCCTAAAAAGTTGCCCCAACTAAGCCTGAGAGATCATCCAAGAAGAAGTCTCTCCAAACACAGTTTGAAAATCAAGATCCAATCTGTGACCTGGATCCTCTTAATGATGGATTTATTGATTCCCTAAAACATTTATCTATTGTATCTCAAGACCCAACCCTATTATTAACAAATTAATGGAGTTTTAGTATTAATTACAAAGTTCCCCATCAGACACTTCATCATGAAGGCTTTATTCATGAAAATTCAGTCAATCTAGAGAACCTATCTTAGGATGAGAGCCACGACATCCCTTAGTGTGTCCAAAAGACCAAGGAGTGGGAGGATTTATCCTTTATAGTAATCCACCATGGTGGTACTCTACATTATGGAATTCACTATGAATGTTCTCTCAATAGTATTATTTCACATTGCCAAGATAATTCTTTAATTGGCAATGTAGTAATGAGAAATCCATCTTATCTTGAGGCAATTTCCAACGTAAGGTTTGTCACGTCTGATACCTTTTCATCTACAGGTGAAATAATTTCTCAATCAAAATACATTGTAAGGAGATAGTCATTCTCCAAACCTACCTTGGGTCATTTTGAATTCTAATTTAGTAGAGAAAAAATTAATTGATTCCAATGTTTTTTCGTAAAAAAATCGAGAAGTGTCCACTCTGGTCGAACAAAGTGGAAAAACCTCTAGAAAAATATGATGAAGATATGTTGAACATGAGAAAGGAATATGCTAAAGTTGATGTACACGTAATGTTATTACCATTAGAAAACTCTCAAAACAACATTCAAGAATTGATGGAAGAATATTGAGTTCATGATGTACACATAAACTTATGAAAAACTCTTAGTCATTTGAAACCAAAGTATTACCATATGATGAATATATAAATCAAGTACTGGTAATAAAAGAGTTGAAACACCAAATAAATTTGGCATCTTTCTCAGTTTCCGAACTTCCAAAAGTTGAAAAAAATCAGAGAACCATTCAGCATTCATGCCTCGATACATTAAATAAGTTTCTTCAGTTATTTTCTAATACCACATCTGGTGTTCAAATTAAAGGATGGGGTGCACATGGAGCATTTCGTTTTACTGTGCTCCAAAATCATTAAATCCAACCAAATGTAATCTCATTCAATGTTATTTCCCATGGACAAATATAATAAACATATTTCGAATTTAATCAAGTATATGTTTAAGAACAGGCCTCAACTAGCTAACATCGGAGTCAGGCCCGTAGAGAACACGTTGTTGAGATTCTATTTCATGAAGAATCTGATAATATTCAGCAGGCCTCCCGCTTAGAGTTTGTCAGCTGTCAGATAGAGAAAATTTTCAATATAGCACAACGATCTTCCAAAATAAGTTATTTTAGTGGTTGTCGGATAATGCTCCTTACCAATTTTCAGACCCAAATTTTCAAAATTAGAAGAGAAACTGTGGGATTCTCAGCTGTAGCAGTTTAAGAGCCACCCCATCCTGTAGGGTTTGGGTCTTGTTTAATTCACATATTTAATTCAATAAATAATGTTCTGAGGTTTGAATAAAAAGAACTTTAATGGCCCTAGCTTGTAAGGCTGGGATATTTTTCACATCTATAATACCCTCCTCAATGGAAGTCTATTTTCTACCGATTAGGGAAGAAGCCACAAAATGAACAAACAACTGAACTATCTAGGGATTCAATTATGGTTACTATCTATCAAATGGTTCCTGGGATTTCAACATATAGAAGAACTGAATCCCATGGAAGATACAGAAGTAAAAGATCTTACAAATATACTGACAGAATTCCATCAATGCATTATGATTATTAAATGCCATTAATACCATTGTAGATTATCCTCCAAGTAAATGAGTCTAGTTCAGAGGAATTATAAGATCAAGTTCTTATCCATAATAAGGTACACACAAAATAAAATGAAGGATGCATGCGTACCCAAAAACAGAGGCTTACCGAAAATCTAGGTATTCCCTCATGTAACCAACTCCGCCCCTACGAAAGGAATCTGACAAGGGGAAAGGTAAAAGTCAGATCACATCTCATTTTTGCACTAGAGAAGGTCGATATATTTCTCTTGAAGAAATATATTCTTAGAAAGAAGAGGAGATGAATGAGTTGAAATGAATTAATATAGAGTTACTTTGAAGCCACATTTTTTCTTGACATACCCCCAGAAAGATCCTCAACTTGCACATCATGTAAGATATTCTCAAAAAATATGATTTTTTGTAACTATAGATTCTGATAATGAATTCCTTCCATTGGGTACACAGACAATGAAATATTAAACACATTCTTATAGGATTATCTTCATGGGTTATCCAAGAAAAATATCAGTAGCACTACTATTAGTGTTTTTTCGGTCATTTCACCAGCTCAAGATCTAGCTGCTATACTTGTACATGTCCTAGGTCATCTAAATATTCCCCAAATTCTTATGAATAAAATCAAGGCATTAACAACTCAATTGGATGATATGGAAGAACAGTGTGAACCAGTTCAACGATAAATGGAGTCTTAACCTAAATGGGTGGATCTGATCCCGCCCACACCAATTTTATGAATACTACTTTCCCAATCTTTAATGGTTCAGAAGATTCAGAGCAACACATAACACTTTTTTTTCTTCTTTTGATCTCAGGATGGGTAATCCTCAATAGAAAGAAGTAGTAAATCTCAAATGCTTTGTGAAATCATTATAGGGGATGGATGTTATCTGGTATACAAGTTTTCAATATCGATTAATTACTTGATGGGGAGACCTTCATTAGATATTAATTCTTCAATTCAAATTAACACTACCAAAGGAAATAGTTTTTTATCATACAAATTGTTAACAAAGGGAGATTGAAATATTTTCTAACTTCATTGCTCGATGGAATGAATTAATATATTACTCAAATTTGGAACTCCCTTAATAAGTGTTGTTTCAAATTTGTTTAGAAAATCTTCATGATGAGTTACATAGACCACTAATCCCTATGAAATACACTGGAGGGTTTCAAGACCTTACACCAATCACCCAACATGTATAGGATTTCATTGTGGAAAATCAATCTAAATATCATGTAATTCCATTCACTATGGGAAGGAGAATAGGGAAATATGAGGTTTCTATAATCACACTAAAAAAATAACATGTACCAGTTCCCACTTCAAAACCTTTATCATATCGAATGGCTCCTCCTCCCAAGATCCAGCAGCAATTACCTCCTCATTAATATGATAAAAAATATCAAAGGAGGAAATATATTGAGGAGTTAAAGAAATTTTTTCTTTTATAAATGAATAAGATCCCAGTTACTTCATCTCATCTTTAATAAAAAAAATTGGTTCAGCTTTCAAGGATGAAGAAACCAAAAAAATATGAAGATGATGATCTTAAAAATCACTAAACCTTTCACCAAATGTTGGGGCATCCCATTCAGATGTGTTTTGATTTTAAAGACCTCGTGTAAAAAATCGTAGATTCTGGACAAGTGAACATGAAAAATTCATCAGCCCAAGAAGCATCTGTTACTGCTACATGCCTAGAAAAATAAGCCGAGTAATAGGGAAATCAGAAACAAAAATGCGTAGAATTATGATCATTGGATGATCGGGAAAATGATCAACTTAACTCATTCCATTCTAATTTTTTTTTTGAAAAAACCAATTGTGTCTTCTACCACAGAAAACCCATCTTCACCGAAGGATTAATCCTCAAAAAGTCAATCATCAACGAAGCGACCTAATCAGAATGACAAAGAGAAGTCAGAAGAATACAAGATCATATCATGGACAAAGTTTTCATTGACTCTGGAAGATTTCATGTAACCTATTTCAAAAGAAAGAGCACCACCGTGACAAAAGAAAAAACCATAACTGATCGTTCAATTATAATCTTCACCAAATGAATAATCAATCTTTGGTTCTTTCAACATTATCCATTTAACAGATCCCTATACAAATGACGATTCTGTTTGTGATGAGCCTGAATTCCTTATACCTAATGGGGGAACTATGGGATGAAGCTAAGGTTTAGGATATGGGGGAATATGTGGGTATACTAAAAAACACTATTTTAAATCTACCCCTGCTCAAACCATATAGGCGGTAGAAACTCATAGGAGAGCCCTTCAACAGTATCAGCAAAAACAAGGTTGTTCTCCCACACATGAAATGATCGGTCCTGAAATGATTTTTTTGAGGACTATTTATTGGTTAAATTATCATTTTATCAACAAGTGGATACACTTATTCAGTTTAATATACCAAAATCAGAAGTATTTCTAGCTTTTTCCCTAATACAGGGTACTTCTATATCAGGAGCATAAGAATCCAAGACACCTGAAAAATTGCATTTCCATACTGGGAAATTCATACCTCTTGACCAAAAATATGATGTTTTGAAACATCTTTACCAAGTACCAGCCAATTTTTCGATCTTATATGCCTTGAATTTGTTAAAAGATCATATATAATCACTTATTGGGGTGTTTTCAAGTTCTTAAGAGATTGAAACTGAAGTTTCTACTAATGACTATTATTGTATAGAGAATGATCATACATAATTTCATATGGATATATCTTTTACAGATGAAGATAATGATGATTTTGTACATGGACATATCAGGCACTGGTACCTTTCTGGAATGGTTAATGATACAAAAATCCAACGAGCCTTTATTAATAATGTCTCAAGAGTAAACCTCATTCATATCTGTACACTTCATCGACTAGGCCATGCTGAATAAAACTTATCTCCTTTCACTTTAATGTTACAGGGTTTTGACAAAAATCAACAAGAACCATTAGGAGAGTTTACAATCATAACTTAGTTTTGAGATCTTGTTTCTAATTTAAATTTTATGGTTGTTTGTTAGGAAACAGACTTCAACATTATTCTTAGAAGTGATCAACTACACAAACATGAGTCTATTCCTTCTTCATACCATCAATGTCTCAAGTACTATTTCAATGGTCAAATAAAGACATTGTTTGGTGACAAGGATCTGTCAAAATCTGTGAATCTCAGTATATTGAGGTAAAATTCTATCACATGAAGATAACGAGGTCCGTGACAAAATTAGTAACAATATCTAATGCTCTGAATGTTCTAGAAAATATCCCAGCAAACCCATTCAAATATTTGAGTATAGATTAGGTGTTGCCTATCAATCAAATTAAAAGGACAAACCCAAATTCCAAAGTTCCCAGTCAGTATCCAAGTATCACTGAGAGGGGGGGAATCAATGATATCTTTTTCTTTTTTATGTTTCCTTCTTTTTGAAACAACCTTTGCCTCTTGTTAAAGAGTTTCTTCCTTATTGAATGCATACAACCACACGAACACCAGATTTACAAGGATCACTACTCAACAAGAGTTACTACGTATTTGGTATGGTACATAAACAATCTAGTACCACATAATCCACTAGAAAAAAATCCTTTTATATGGAATATAATGAGTAGGATATACCCTTACACTCGGGTAGCACTTGGAAAACAATCCACAAGTGCGTGTGCAACCTCTTAGCACAAATAGGGAATTACAATATTTCAATGCTTATTTACAATTGAACAATTGTATTCTATGAGGTACAGATCCTCAATTTCCTACCCAGAAGATGGTAAGAACTCCCATATGCACAACGGAATATGTACGAAGACACTAAATTTTTCGCATAACCTTTAGGGTTTCTTTCCCGCAATTCAAAAGCCTGACGCGAAAAAAATCCACTTTTGGCATGGAAAACTTATTTCAAGAAACATCTTTTTTCATGCAACTATTCACTCTTTTTCGCAACTCCCCTTTTACGTGTAAACCTCATTCTTTTTGCACAAATCCCCTTTTTTGTGAAAGTCTCTTTATTTTCACGCAACTCCCCTTTTTTGCGCAAATCTATTTCTTTTCACGCAACTCACTTTTCGTATAATTTTACACGCACCAGATCTCGAGATTTATTCTAAGTTTAGAGCTTTAACAAATGGGAGGGGTTCACCTCATATTTATAGGCATTTTTGACCCCTCATGTAAAACACTAATCCGTGTGTAAAACCCCTTTTGTGCGCGTAAAAACTCTTTCATGAAACTTCACATTTCATGCAATGCTCTAATATTTCGCACACCTCATGCTTTTTCCAATTTTCTTGCTTCTGATCTCGAAACACATTTTGTGCGAATAACATCATTCCTCTATTTCATGCACCACACTAATATTTCTCATAGCCTTTATTTTTCATGGAGTACATTGATATTTCTCATACATCTATCCTTTTTTTGCATCCCGTTGATATTTCGCGCATCCCTCGGATATTTCGTACATCCCACTTATATATCATGCATCCCACAAACATTTCGTACGACCTTCATTTTTTCACGTACT
The DNA here is from genome assembly GCA_963277665.1 of Viscum album. Classification (NCBI taxonomy): domain Eukaryota; kingdom Viridiplantae; phylum Streptophyta; class Magnoliopsida; order Santalales; family Viscaceae; genus Viscum; species Viscum album. The sequence continues at coordinate 311,068,239 of OY728166.1, forward strand.
TGGCCCATTTTTTCATGCACTGCGTGCCTTTGTCATTTTTCGATGTTCTGACCTTGTATCATGCCTTGCACACAAAAATCTAAACCATCTTAAACTATGCTTTTTTACCACCTCCAGATTGTCCATTGCATTGTCATTTATATGTTCACTACTTCCCATAACCATTTGTCAGCTTTTATCACAAACTCCACTATCATGATATATATTCTTTGATATATTAGATTTTTCATCTTCATAGTTACAATGGATAGTACTGAAACTTTCCTACCTTCCTGTAGAATCATTCCTTCCAATCAAAACTATATATGACTGGCATCATCATTCCCCCCCCTTTCATTCATAAGGCTTGCATCACATGCTCTCCAAACTAATGAAATTTTTGAAATACATATCAACAATTCATCGTCTGGTTTGAAGTCCTTTACAATGTGATTTGATTTATCTTCTTGGACAATAAAAGACAACACTCTGAAAAATCTAATTCTTCAAACTTCCTTATCTATTCAACTTAGTCCCAAAAAATTTGAGCACTCATCCAGTGACATCCATAATTTCAATTGCATCAATCGAGCCTAAAATCAAGGGAAAAATTGTTGATTTACCAAATAGTGGTGAAAGATTAAATGGAGATGTATTCATTTCATCCACTAAACTATAGAAATTGTTTTATTTCTCAATCGGGCTAGAGGAAGTTGTCATAGTAATGAAGGAATACAAGGATTTTGATTCCTAACCCATCCTCTCCTCTTCAATACTCCAAGAAGACCTTCTTCATTAGTATGGTAAAAAATGGTTGCCTCTTCTTTATGATGTTCAAATACTGACTCTTACCCTAGCTTTGAATGTTTTTCTTCATCACCTACTATGAAAGTATAAACATAAGAAGTGAAACATTAAGAAGAGGAAGAAGAAGAAGATTTCAGGGAAACTCCTCTAGCAGTTGAGGAGGGTGTCTCCACCACTATGGATGAGCTCAAAGAAATAAATCTGGGTACATAAAAATACCCACACCCTACTTTAATTAGTTCCTCCATGACTTCTGAAGAGAAAGAGATATATACATCATTTCTAAAGAAACATAGAGATATATTTTCTTATAACTATTTATAAATTCTATGAATTAATCCCAATGTATCCACTCATCGCTTGGGTTTTCCATAAGAGCATTGAGGATTCAATCAAGAATCAAGAAGAACACACCCAACAAATGACTCTAAAATTGAAGCTGGAGTTGACATGTTTATTAAAGATAACATTTTTAGGGAGGATCAGTTTCCCCAATAGCTAGAAATCTTTGTCTTGGGGAAAAAGAAGAATGGTAAAATTAGAGTTTTCATTGATTTCATATATCTTAACTAGCATTGTCCCAAAGATGAATTTCATGTTCCGGTCAGAAAAATTTTAATTGAGGAAAAACATGGCTATGAATCTCTCTTCTTCTTGGATAGCTACTCTAGGTACAATAAAATCTGATTTTCCCCAGAGAATGAAGAATCTATAGCCTTTCCATCCCCTATGGGTGTGTTTTGATATCGAGTAATTCACTTTGGGTTAATGAATGCATGTGAAATGTATCAACATTCCATGCAACATAACATCAAACCCTTCTTAGTAAAGTTTGATTAATGTTATTTGGATGATCTGTTAGTGAAATCCAAAAACCATTCCAATCACCTGAATGATTTGGAGACCATATTTAGTAAACTCTGGAAACATAATTTGAAGATGAACCCATTGAAATGTTCTTTTAGGGTAACCTAATGAAAATTCATTGACTTCATTTTATTCCATCATTACATCAAAGTTGATCTGGAGAAGACAAAATAAATCCTTATAATGTCACCTCCTAGAAATTTGAAAGAATTAGGATGACATCAAGGGAACTTGGTCTATATCATAAAATTTATCGCCAATTTGGTAGGAAAGTGTTTACCCTTCACCTGATTAATGAATAATGGAGTCACCTATAAATCAATCAAAGACTACCATGAAGAATTTGACACCCTCAAGAAATATCTCTTGATTCAACCAGTATTAATTTCACCTATTGAAAGAAAACCACTTATTCTCTTTATGACAACTTTATAGTGATCACTGGGTGCCTTTCCTACCCAAAACAATGATGCTGGGAATGAAAATAGACTTTACTATTTCCGTCAAACTATGCTTGACACAGAGACTTGATATTCAAGTATCGATAAGTGCTACCTGGCATTAATCTTTGTAGTAACTAAATTGAGGTACAACCTACAACATCACAAGGTCAAATTGGTATCTCACATTATTATTCTCAAATTTATCCTCAGTTTTCTTATTCTTACAGGGAGTTTGGCATAGTGAGCATTTATTTTTAAATAATTTGATATCCAGGTTTTGCCTCAAAGGGAAATAAAAAACCAAGATTTGGTAGATTTATTTACTAAAAATCCATTTGTAGAAGATACATCATTGAATACTAACCTTTCTGATGAAGAGGTATTCTCTATTTAAGATAATACCCAAACATGGTAAATGTAATTTCATGTTTCTTCAAGAATTCCAATGGGGAAGATAATGGAAATGCCTAAAATCAACAAATTTGGGTAGGAATTGTACTTGTCTCCCTAAAAAAGGAAGTGTTTCCATATTCATTTTTGTTATTAGAAGGTGGTACCAAAAAATGTGGCATATTATCAATCTCTCATTGCAGTCCTAGAATTGGATCCCTAGGTACAAGTGAACCACCTAAAAGTGAAAGGGGATTCAGAGTTGGTAATCAAAGAAATCAATGGGTATTATGCCATCAAAAATGTATAGTTAATACCTTTGTGTGATTACATCATAGGGTTAATAGCTGAATTTCCCTTAGATATAACATTTTCTTATGTCCCACAATTAAAAAATGCCCAATCTAATGCACTTGCTATGATAGCCACAACCTTGGAAGATCCAAATCGGGATTAAAAAATCATATGTATTTCCCATCTTCATGTGGTTTCACCTTTAGTTGAAACTAGAATGAAAGAAATTAATGAAATTATCCCTATTTCTGAGCCATATGTCCATACCATTGGATATATGAAACCGATAATAGAATACCTTCAAAATGGAGTAATTATACCATATAGAGCTGAAAAAGAACAGATCCAATGATGAGTGGAAAATTTCACTATTTATGATAGTCCAGATCAAGATAAGATCTTCTAAAAATGATTATTTGATGGAAACCTCTTTAAGTGTATTGACAGAGAAGAAACTGTAGCTATCATGAACGAAGTACATGCACAAGCTTATGGTGCTCGCCAGTTTTGGCATAGGATTTCTGATCAAATCTGAAGGCTGGGATATTTCACCAAGAAATGGAATCCCTTCAATGATGCAGGATTGAATATATTTTACCAAGAAATGGATGTAGTAGGATCTTTACCTCCTGATACATCTATGTAGTTCAAGAATATTCTTACTACAATAGATTTCTTCTCCAAATGGGGTAAGGAAATACATCTCAATGAAGTTAGATCCAAAATCATTGTTAGTTTTTTTCAAAACTAACATCATCACCAGATTTGGTGTCCCGCATACAATATTGATGGATAATGGAATAGATTTCTGTTTGGTTGAGGTAAAAAATTTATATTAAGAGCACAATATCAAATCCAACCATTCATCTCGCTATCATGTAGCGGCCAACAAACAGATATAGTCATTCATTAAGACCCTATCATATATACTCCAGAAGATGGTGGATAAAGATAATAAATATTGGCCTGATAATCTTTTGCATGACTTATGTGATTATCAAACTACAATATGTACTCCCACTTAGTCAAATCCATACTCATTGGTGTATGACACAGAAGCAGCTTTTCCAATTGAAATTCAATTAACTTCACTCCAAGTTTCAATCTGTGATCATTTATCAACATATGAAAAGTATCATAAATGATTCGATGAGCTGCAATGATTAGATGGAAAGATATTTCATACTTTAAATCATATAAAAGTCTACCAAAATGTAATAGCATGATATTTTAACAAGAAATTTTTCCTCTTCTCATTTCTTCATGGAGAATTGGTATTGGTCCTCAAGACTCCAATAATACCAGGAAAGAAGCCTCCAAAGCTTGAGAAAAAGTGGGAAGGACCTTATTCCATACATAAGGTATACTCAAATAGAGATTATTCCCTAATCTCAATGTATGGAGAGCTTATTACAACTCGAACCAATGTGATATTCTGGTAGAAGTAATTTTTATAACTAAAAATATAATATTTCCTTACTGCATGACTCTAAACTACACTACAAAGAGTCCTAGTTGGAAGAAATTAAACTGCATGACAATCATAAGCATCCATACTGCACGATGAAAAAATGCATAGGATATTTGTCCTTATCACACAACATTAAACTGTATGGAATCATTTTCTCTCATTACATGACATTAAACTACATAGATAGCATCTCCTCTATTTGACGTTAAGAGTTTCCACATGCAAGAATAGTTAACATCATCTCTACTCTTTAGAGGCACGTGAGTTCCATTTCAATCTATGTCTGAATCAAATCTGTATAGTAGCCTTATTCCAAGAACTATGTGTGGCTTGATTAATATTTTCAATCAGATATGTAGAGATATCTGGATCTCTAATCCTGGGCCTATCCCCATCCACAAAAAATTATTTCCCTTTTCTCCTCTTGTATATGAACCAGATCTAAAAAGAGTAATCTTTTAAGATACATTGTTAGATCATCCTACCATTTAATGTCTTAAGTTTAATCGTTATTCTAGAATGTATTAAAAGCCCCCCATATCCCACATAAAATTCCATTGGTGTGGGAAATTCTTTTTTCAAGAACTATGTTTGGCGTGATTCTTATTTTAATGGGAAACATAGAGACTCCTAGATCTCCAATCATGGGTGCAGACACGAAAAAAACAAAAATCCCTTTATTCCCTGTGTATGAATAAAACCTGCATAAGGAATTTTCAAAGAACTATCTATGGATTGATTCTCATCCATATGAGATATGTAGTGATATTTGGGTTTAATTCCATGGTCCAACCACAATATCCCCTTTTTTACATTAGAATCGCTTTAGGTCTTCTCTTAATGACTCTGAAGTGCACCACATAATGTCCTTGCTACACAACATTAAAATGAAAAACACCAAAAGAACTATGTATGTATTGATTCTCATCCCATTGAGATACATAGTGAAAACTAGTTCTTGGATCCTTGTCCCATCCATAGTGTATTTTGGGTCCTCTCATTATAAAACCTACCTAGGAAACGAGAAATGTCCCCATTTTACATATGAGTCAGATATATGTATTGGACTCCAAACTCAAAACCAATATTGAATCAAATAGTTATCCTATTCATTGAGCATTATCCTCATTCATATTTCACACTCTTAAATATTGAATATATTCAGATCTTCATAATCTTTCTTATGATTTTTGGTGAAAGAGTTTCTGATATCTGAGAACACTTTTTCCTGACTATGCATTATATTCCCCTCAGTGGCCATGTATAAGTTTCCTATATAACAGGCCTATCAGTAAACATATTCCACTGTTTTTCTATACAATATATGCCCTAATTGGCCATGCATAATACAAACCCTATAACGGGTTCGTAAAAATGGGTAACTTTGTTCTTGGTAAAAGAAACATTTATTCCCTTAAAACATTGATGACAATATACAATATTTTTTCCAATACCTTTCTCTTCATCTGAATGTCTTCAATACCATGGTTTACATATTCTCCTTCCATGTGTTCAAAGAAATATGAAATAACCTTGGATAATTTATCTACATATCATCTCATGTTTCCATTTTTGGTCATTTCCATATGACCTAAAACTACAAAAACCATACTCCTTATATTTGATTTAGAACTTCATAGAAATATTATTCCTATGATTCTTTAGAAATCATGATTCAAAATACTCCTTCTGTATTTAGGTACCTCCCTCCAAAAACCACACTCTGTGTTGTGGGAATCTGAATCTCCATAAAATTTCATCTTGTTGAAATAGAATTTCATATTTTCTTAGAACTCTTTTTCCTGAATATTTAGTATGTTCCCCTAGGTTGTCATGTATAAGTTACCTACATAATGGGCCAATCAATCAAAAGATACCACTGTTTGGCTATGAAGCATATTCCATATTCAACCCTGCATAATACAACCCCCATAATGGGTTCATCAAATAATAGTAACTTCTTTCTTAGGAAATATGTTCTGTAATTAATTTTATCCCTTTTCCCATATCATTATTCAGTTCAAAAAATTACCGAATCATAGTTTACAATTCTTCCCTTCCATACTTGAACATGGTAATATGATTCAAAAAAAATTATCATGAAATTGGAGTGTCTAATAACTTTGTTCAAAGATAAAGACCTTAAATTAAATCCACCTAATGTCTTCACTGCATGACTTAAAACTGAACAGTACAATTTCATCACTGTATAACTCAAGATTGCATAGCATGATATCAAAAAGCCCCATTTCTGAAATATTTTAATTGTTCCCCATATACCAAATATGTGTAGAAGTGTTTTTCCAATTCATGACATATGAAGGAATAGATAACCCTTTATTCTTAAAATCTATTTCTTTGGAAAACTCTCATATTGTGATCTTCAGTCACCCAAACATTATTTTCCTTTCACTATCAACAATAAAATGTTCAGTTTTTGATAGATCATTTACTTGACTATGCAGTACGTGGCCCTAGAGGCCTTACATATAATTTTCCTACAAAAAATTTCTGTTAGTAAAAATGTGCCAATGTTTTTCTATGAAACATATGCCTTAGCTGTTCATGAATAATACAACCCCATAATTGGATCATCCAATAATGGTAACCTCATTCTGGGAAAATACCTCTTTTATGTTTATACATGTTTTAGATTTGGTGACTATAAAATCATGACTCAAGATTCCCCTAGGAATTGTTTAAAGAATATTACATCAATTCTTATCCAATGTGCCATGTTTGGGTTCTATTTTCAAAATTTATGGTCAAAGTTGTTTGAACGTAAACACTAGCCCTTTCTAGTCCATCAGTCATGAATCTAAACTACCAAAACTAAGAGACATGGTACTCACTTGATTAGAAACCTGCAACGGGAACTCCGGACAAATTTAGAGTCCCAGCTCACTAAACATACATTATTGTATGGTTTAGTTAATATTGAGGAATAATAAGTCAAAAGATACAAATTTTATGGGGTTGTTTGTATAACACTAGTAAAAATAATAATACGCTTACTAGACCCATTGGATTAGGTAAAAAAGAATCTAGAAAGAATGAAAATATAGATGATTAAAGACGAAATGATTTTCATTTTTGTGTGAAATATTCACAGATCAACATCCACAAACTAGAGCCTCTCTTCTATCATACATAACAAGAGGTTTTCTATATAACCTCTCATTTGGTTAATGAACTCCTGAGCCCTATCAGATACCTATTGAAGTTTGTTTCGCCGACCAGTTTCATTCTCTTCATCATGGAAAAGTGCTTCCATAGAATCTGCAATGGATTTTACCCATCCTCTTGGACTTATCCAATTGAGTAATGAATCTGTTCAAGCTTCCCTATGACAATGTCTAAGTCTTGATGAAGACACAATTTCTAAACAGTTTTTTCTTTAATTTATTATTTCATTTCTTTTAGCATTGCAGTATGACTGGACTAAGCTTGGGTTAGTGCTTTATAGAATTCATCAGTGTTCATCGACAGTCTATTTTTTGTCAGATATTGTCGAAACCTCTTCTCTTGCTCCCATTTTCATATAATATCATTCATTACAGTATGAATTTCACGGTATTCAAAACCTCTAAATCTTGGAATAATGAACAAAGATGAAGGCCATGGAATTCATGAGGGTATTTTGTCAAGTTTCATTTCAGATATTATCTTCCATATATTTTTTCATGCCTTGAGATGTGAAAGACGAAGAGACTTTGGTAGTTTTGGGTCTGATTTTGAATCACTGTTGTAAGGAGAAACACATTATAAGATTAATGCACTAAAAAAAGTGCCTTATTCTGCTCCTTCTTTGACAATGGTTGATGCACTTCCTAATACTATCTGAGCTGATGTAGAGGCATCACCTCTGGATATAGCCATTGAAGTTGATAACCTTATATGGGGAATTAAAAATCATGGTTATGGTTTTTTTAAAGAGATAACAAGAGTGAGTAAAATCACAATATCAATATCTCTTACCAAATAATAGGTCAGCATCCTGAGCAGACTTCTCCTCAATATTCTCAGTTTCAATGGTTTTGGTTGATGTCTCATATTGGGGAATTCTTTCTCTAATTTTCTTAGGAACCAATGAATGAATATCATAAAGATTTTTTATCTCAAGATTAACCTAATCCAATGTCTCCACAATGGTAGGATTGAAAGTAATATCGATGCTTCCTTCAGGAATCATCATGGTAGCATTTTCTTTAGATGGAACTACATATTTCAACCAATCATGGTTATAAAATTAATCATAGGAAGATTAATACTATGAACAATGAAAAATAAAATCCAGTTGGTTATATATAAAGAACATAAAAATATTCTATAGAATTTGGTCTATTAATGTGTTCTAAAAAATATTCAAAAGACATAACAAGATTCATCATAACATTCCATGATATCCTAGATCCCATGTTAGTCTCATATGTGAGATCATTTGAAGTGGTTGTTTTTCATCATTCCTCTGAAAATTTGTGGCACTGAAGAGCTTCATCAAAAACAGTTGTGTGGTCAGCATTAGTTCTAACATGATTTTATAGAGCTTGTGATGAACCTAAAGTATCACAGGATGGAAATCAGTTATTGTTACATTTAGTGTTTTGTGAAATAAAACCGATTTACCAGAGGTCTGTTATCTTCTGATTACTGGAATAGGAGTGGTTCTGGGAATAGAATTTGGTTCCTTTGGCCTCAATACCTCTTTAGGAACCACTTGGTTAGCTATAATTTGGGTATGTTTAGAAGAACCCTCTATAGTTCCTCAAATATTATTGGTAATTTATCTAATATAAGAAAAAAAAGAAACTCCTGAAATTCAAATAAGTTTAAACACATTCCATGAAAAAAACTAAAATTCATCTCTTTAGAAATGATTACCACTACTGGGAAAACATATAACCAGGTTTTTATTTCTTTGGTGTTTTTGTTTCTTCACCTTATTGGGAGGACTTGAATCATCGTCTCCAAAAATAGGCATTAGATACTACAATACCATTTCTATATCATCCTTCATGGCTTGTTAGACTAGAGATATTTATCCCAATTCACAGGGTGATCCAGTAGCTCCAAGAGAAATACCACCAAGTCTATATTATGGTGATGGAACTTCAACCTATTTTACTTTAGCCAGTAGAAAGTCAAAATAATATTTTCCCAAAGTAACAATTCTTTGACTATATAAAAATTTATATCTAGAATAGAATGTAAAAAATTGAAACTTTCATCTTTCGGATCCATAAAATCAATCCATTCTTCACTAATGAATGATAAGTCCCTTTAGTGGTACCATGATCTATCATTTGTTTCACCTGCTATGTGGTTGGAATTGATTCATCGGTTGTGTATATGAGAATTTACCATTCTCGGATTGAAGTTCTCAGTTTATCAGGATTTTTATTAAAGAGAATATCATAAGAGACCCATAGATCCAATATTCTGGAATATGCAACCCTTCACATAAATCTATCCATGTGGTTTCAACATCATAATGAAAGAAATTCCGTGTTTAAATAGCCTCTGGTCATATCATTTTAGATTACATTACAGAGGGTTGTGAAGAGGATATTGCAGTTTTTTATTTGAGTTTCTTCCTAATTCTTACTGTCACATATGGGGGATGACAAAATGGGACTCATTTCTATTTTTAATGATTGTGACTAGAGTTTCTCGATACAGATTTAGTAGAGATTGATGGTTTTTCTCTCTTAAATCTCATGGGTTGATTATATCTTACACAAGGTCACTTTGGTGAGCTTAGAGCCTCGTCACCTCCACCCTCTGACTCCAATGAGTCATCCTTGGATGGTGAAGAATTATCTTCCAAATGAAAGGGTTCCTTCCAATTGCCTCTCATTATCCCCATTTGAGGGGAAACATGATTTAACACCCCTTCAAGGTAAGATATGACCCAGTTCTAAGTGTTCTAGATAGTCAATCTACTTATTACATTAGTGAAAGGTAAATTAATAATTTACCCAATTTTTCGACAGTTGTCAGGAACCATAATTATTGGGATACCATCATATGTTTCTCTTATATGACATGAATAGGAGGAGATATGGTAATTTTTGGTATACATTTGAATTGAAGTGAAAATCTATATGGAGAATATGAATCACATATGATTTCCCCATCAATCGTAGTGGCCAATATTCTATCTTTTCAAGCTAAAATATATGTCCTTAGCTATACGATGGTTGTCTGATCATCAAAGAAACTCCCCATAGGTGGATTCCCATAAGGTAAAAAGATGAAATTCCTTATACATACCCAACCTCTCCTAGATATCATAAGTGTTTAGAGACAAAGGAGAAATACCATGGATCTCCTAAATAGATGGTTGGAAAGAACTTCCAAAAACCCGTAACCCACTTTAAATAGCATAAGTTCTGAAATGAGTGGTGATCCACCCCCATAACCCCAAGAATGGCCTTAATATTATAAAAGGATACTTCCCTCTGTAAATATGCACTAAGATCCTATGATTCTATTCCAAAATAGGGGTATCTGACCCTACCATCCTCTTCTCAGCTAGCTTGGCCATAATAAAAAAGGTTCATAGCCTTACACCGCCCTTGGAATATCAAATCAACCATAAATACATACTGATTCACATGGATAGGAAACCTTAAAAATATTTATATAGATGAATTTAGGATTTGATTCCATACCCAACTTTTCAAACTCTCCTTTCTCTAATGTAGTCCTGAAAGTGTCATGTGTACATATCTTTTCTGCCTTTGGATAGCTTGTTAGACGTGTCCTAGTGGGACCCTTCTTCATCTTCTTTACCAAAAATATTTACACCCATTCCTCTTGATCAATATTACTTCTTGTATGGGACATCATTATGTTCCTATTCTTGAGCTTATAAAATATTTTCATCAAATCAAAACCCATGGATGGTCTCTTTTTTGAGTCATTCCATGTCACCTTGGGAGAAATAATCTTATCGTACATATCTCCAATGATTGGAGCTCCAAAGATCTTATAGATATGCCAAAAAATAATTCCTCCTTCTCCATGTGTCAAATGGAAGGAAACAGTTTTTTTACATCATCTTCTTAGTAACTCTAGCACAAAATATTCATTCCTATATACATAGGTTTTCCTGACCCATATAGCCTCATACATCTTAACACATTTTAATTCATCCAAAAATTCATGAACACATCTTGAACACCCAATATTCCCACATCCATGTGGGTTTAACACCCTCTCTTGGGCATAAATCCCAAATTTTCTTCCATCCTTTTGATTGATCTTTCTGAGAATCTCAAAATTTGGATAAATACCAGTGTGGATGTAGCTTGGGTGTATGTGATTTCAAATTTGGAGAACATGGGTTGTGATGCATAAAATGGTTCTTATTTTATGTCCCAACATTTATATATAACAACGCAATAGAAATATTAAAAGATGAGAAATTATTATTGTCTTTAAACCAAGAAAGTGGAATATATTTCTTTGGGTCTGAAATGTTGACATCCTACATATGACCATAACTATACAAAGGAAAATAATTACCCTGGGAAAAATTGAAGTGACATTTATTGATATATTTTTCCAAGTATATGAGTGTGGTGTCATATAAATCAATGTAGTCATGATTGAAAATCTTTATCATATCATCAATTCTCTTACTAGAAAATTCATCAGCGGTTCTGATCCTTTTGGGGGCCATTGAACCTGAAAAGAGATAAAAAGTAATCATTAATGTAAGTTAATTTTTTATGTTTTTTGACAATGGAATTAAGAAATATTGATAAAGGTGTTAAGGAGTGCAATTATGAACTTGGTGCGCAAATATGAAACCAATGCTCAAGTGTAAAAACCTAGTTCTGGAACACAAATGAAAGGCATAAAGAAGAAGAACGACCAAATTGGAGGTTCAAAGAGATAGGGATTGTGCACTGAGAGATAGATTTTTGGAAGTCTTTCGAATTTTTGCAGAATTGATGACAATATACATAAGATATGAGAGTTACCTAGATTTATATAACTATGCACACCCATTTACCTTGTGTTCTACCTCTTACGTTCCACATCAAACCCATTTTTCCTTTATATGACATTACCTCAGTAGATGATCTTCTTTTCATTCTGAATCCAATTATGAGGGGGGGGGGCTTTGTTGACATTTAATCATGTCACAGAGTTGGAAAATTGATGAAGGGAAATGACATAGATAAAAAATGATAAAACACATGAAGAAAATAAATATTTATAAAGGATAGAAAATTGGATCTCCTTAGTTAATTAAAGGATCTGTTGTCATGTAAGGTACTTCTACTCCCAATTCTAGCTCACAACCTACTTGCATGCCCGAACCCCATTTCAACCAATGTCACATATTTTCCTATAAATATACCCTTGGGGCCTTCATTTGTATCAATGAATTTTCATAAATCTTAATTGCTTCTCTGGTCTCTCTAGTTCTTCGCCCAAGTCTTCAGAAACATTCATGGTAGTTCTTTAACACCTAGAGCAGAGGAATTGAAGAATGATCATAGGAATTCATTCCTTTTAGTGTTTTAAATCCATAACACTTACGCTACAAAAGCATCGAACCTCCATGAATCAAGAACACATTCATCCCATATATTCCTCTCAATGGAATTTGAGTGCCTCACTTCCGGAAATACCTATGATTACTCTTGAAGGATTGAGTCCAATCTCACCCAATTATTAACATCTAGGTTGTTTGTCACTTAAGTAAACATTTGGTCGTTGAATCCTACTTGTGTGACCAAACTTTCTCACTAGTACTTAATTTGGCACACTTATTTGATTCACATACTCCCTTTATTCTACTTTACATTAAGCATTCTTCAAATACATTCATGCGAATGTTTCTTCTTCATTGGATTCTTTTTGTGAATGGGATTATATAGAAACCTCCACCAAAACCTCCTAACAAATCAATCCTTTGAAAAATTCACATCAACATGTCTCTTATTTGGGTTTGTATATCCAAAATTAAAGGTTTCCCACATTTGTTTCATATTGGGGTTAGGATTCATGGAGTTTTTGTCAGTTTTTTTTATTCACAGTCACATATACCATTCTCCCATGAACAATTTTATGGAGATACCTATCTAGAGGATTACGGTCTTGGTTCCGTACTCCCCTTTTCATAACTAAGACTCAAATCCTCTAGTTCCCAATTATGAGAGTGGGGGTCACACTTTTTTTCATGCATGGAAAGGATAAATCTCCCTCCTCTCTAGGGATCCACTAGGGCAGCCATCCTGGTGTAAGCCCCTAACATTTTGAAGTAGAAGGTTGCAGTCTTTCTCCTATATACTTCATTCTCATTCACTACTTCCTTAAATTGGACCCTTTTACAATGTAATGAGAATACAGAGATGTCTCTTCAGCTCTCTCCCTTCCCCAACTGCCTCACCCTCTTCCACCATCGCCTCTGTTGGTGCGTCCTCTTCCACCAGCAGAGAAGGATATGTGTAGGTGCATTTGTTGAATCTTTCACATCCTCTTGTTTCTCAAACCGATCATGAATCATGTCTGATTAGAGATTAGAGATGATTAAAACATTTGTCACAAACACCCATGGTGAATGAGTTATGGGGACTTTTATTCCCACCATAATTGGGATACATTGGAATCCTTCTTAGGGACCGAGCTCGTTGGATATCCTCTTCAAGAATCCAACACTAATTCCTTTATTCTTGGTATCCTCCAGAGGAGATAACCCCGAATTAAACCCCCAAATCACCAGGTAATACTTTTCAATAAGTAATCCCAAACTCATTTATATCAAAGGACTATACTCTTATATGAGACTAATCAAACTACATGGGATTTTATTCCCAACCAAATGGGAAACGTTTGAAGCCTCTATGAGGATCAAACCCAACTATTCAAATCAACCTTTTTCTTTCTAGGTTGTATTCCGAACACAGTATAATCTATCTTGGAAACCCATATTCTTTCCATGTTCCTTGGGATGTTTAGGAATAATTCCCACATCAAACATTGACTAAGAATCTTTCACTTAGAAGTTTTAGCCACATGACATTAAACTGTACTGCTTGGTCCTTATCACATGACCTTAAAAGTTATGATGTGTCCTATTAAGAGGAACTAAACTACAAGGGTTCTAATTCCTTTTAAAAGGATACATAGGTAGCCTTTTTATGGGTATGATCTCAACATCAAAACAAACCTTCATCTCCCTGGATGACAATAAATTCCAGATTTCCCCACTAAGTGGCTTAAAAACAAGTATCATCATAACTGTGATTAAAATAATCCCTAAATAGTATATTAGGGGATACCAATGATGGAGAACCTTGAATAAATACAGATGAATACATTAATAAAGAACCACGAATACATAAGGATGATTTGAAATTACACACATGATAATAATTGATTTCGAATTTCAAGGGAAACCTATGTTATAAATATTGAATTCATAAGGATTCAAAAAAATGTCTCAAATATATAAAAGAGTCCCAAAGTAGAAAAAAATTCCACCCAAAAGTGTGTGATGATTCCGAACTCCCATCTTCTCGACCAATACATGTTCTTAAGTATCATATGTTTGAAGTCAATGAATGCCTTTTTTGGAATGAAGTTCAATTTTTTATAAGGAATTGTTGAATGTTGTCGATTCCAAAAATAAAACCAATGGATGATTCTTTGAAATAGTGATTATTAACCAAAACACATGTTCTAAGGAAATACAAAACAAATCCCTACCTATACTAAAACAATCTCATATACCAATATGGTAAATTTAAGCACACCTAAATTTTAGAAAGGTTTTTAGGGACCCAATTAAGTCACCTTATAACCTCATTCTATTCTCCCTTATTTCTCTTTTCTCAACCCAAATTATTTTGTATTTTTTCCTTACTATATGTGTGTTTCCTGAAAGTCACAAATCAAACTCTCTATCCATTTTAATGGAATATCATCAACAATACCCCAACATAAACCTGATCTAGAATAAATGGAAAATAAATATTGGGAATCACATAACATAGGTACATAAGTTTCTATTCCCCTAAATGAAAACCCCACACCATGTGAGGTGTACAGTCATTTGGATTATGATTTTTAAAGCATCAATTTCATGCCCCCTCAAGGATGGTCTAAGAGATCAATCATAGGGAAATACATGATTCCCAAACCATAGTCTAAACTGATCTACAACCATTACGAAAGAAATTGAGTCAACAAATAGAGATAATTACTTCTGAGGTTTTACGTTTGAGATTATAACTACAGTGGATTGAAACTTGTGAGGGACCGATTCACACTAATGTTTCCCCCCATCAATATTGATAGAAGAAATTTTTACCCAAATAACTCTATCAAATTGACGTAAGAACAGACCTTTTAATCTAAGAGACATAAATAACATGAGATAATAGTTTATTGGATATTAAATAAAGATGGAAATAATTTTCTATATTCAAAAGAGGTATTTTTTACCATGGATTGAGTTTTTTAAATTTATCCTTATTAGTGATTTTTCAAGACCATCGATCACTAATCCATTGGAAGATATTAGAAAAATTGATTCTATACACACTCCAAAAATTCAATTAGCAATTTTGGGAATTGAATCATGTTTTCAAAAAGAACAAATTATTTAAAAAATAATTGGATAATAAATAGATTTCGATTCAAATTTTCATTATTATTTATGATATTTCAATCAACCAAAACTAAAAATTATTCCCCTTCCTTCCCCACTCACGAATACCTTCTTTGGTGATAATCATGACCTTTCATTTTTCATTCATACTTATCTTAAAACCCATAATGGTGGAATGATTCTTAATGTCTTAGTAAATACAACAGAAGCAACCAAATAATCCATTTCTAAAATTCCTTGGACTTTTACTCTCATTGTTGAACTTAGGATCTCACATGAAACAAATTATAAAAACTTCTATCTCAATAAATTATATGATTAGAATAATGGGGTACTAGAAATTTTTAATGTTGATATTGGATAATATCGGGTGTCCAAGTTGAACTTAAGACTTAAAATTAAGCTCTTTCTAGAAGGAAACCTAGATTCTACATTTTTTATTTATTTTGTGTGTCTATTTGTTCTTTTTGTTAAGGTAACCTATTGGGGTTTCCAATGTGATCTAATTTATCTTTTATGTGATAATTAGGTGTTGAATCATTTTATTATTTCAAAACAAAGCCCATTCCTTCATAATTTCAAACACAGTCGTCTATTATACCTGATGAGTCTATATGTGACATGAGGCCAAAGTGATCAATTACTTATTTAATGGTCATCAACATCAGTCTAGGTGAATTTATTACATGATTACATTTCCATATTTTATTCTCCCCCATATTTACCAATTCATAATTTTCTATTCTCATTTATTTTAACAACTAGGGCAGTGTTATTCTTTATTTGAGGGATTGAAAATCTATAATTTAAAAAAAAGTTAGGATTTTATAATATAAATTTATATTTTAAAAAATCAATTCATTATCCTTGAATTTATTAATTTACATTGTGAAACCTGAAAACTGAATATCTAATAATTTTTAATTCTTTGGTTTTTATTTTAATACACATTTGTGATCATGGGCATAGTTTTTGGAAATAGAATTTGTCTGATCTAATTTTTCAAATTTTACATTTTCATCATCTTAATAAAAATTCCACAATGCTGATCCATTGAATTTTGGGATTAAATTTTAGTTCCTGAGTCTCTGTCATCATTTTCTTGTGTTTGGGTTACTATTATTTTAATTTCAGTATCTAACAAAAAAAATGAAAATAATGACCATGTGGAGATTTAATTTCAAATTCATGATGTTCGATAAATGGAGATCAAGAGTGCATAGTTTTATTTAACATAGTTAGTATTTAAATCTCTATTTTTTAGAATTGAATTGATAAAATGTGTGGTGTTCCGCACTTGGGGGTTTTGACTCTGTAGTTGTCTTTCCCAGAGTTGGTCTTTACATTTTTATTGTGGTTTAGAAATATCAAAAAATATTCAAAAAACCATTAAAAAAATTTAAAAATAAAAAAATAGATACTCATCTTAAGGATTAATGTGATTCCTACCCATCACATCCATTTATTCCCCTTGAAAAATAAAATGGTCCCCATGTCTTTTTGTGATGTACAACACATCAACATGCTTAATTGAAATTGGATGAAATGTGATAATGAATGGTCTTGGGATGAAAATATTCTTGTGAAAATGTCTTTTGTGAAATGATCTTGAAAGGTTTCATGATTTTTTAGAATGATATATTATGAGAAACATATGTTAAAATGTTTTCAGAAAAAGAGATTCAATTTCATATTTTTTAGATACTTTTATCTCAGGACTAGAAAAACTCTAGTTTGGGGGTGTGATTTTCCAATGAAATATTCTAATATTAATTGTCAATTTATTAATATTTATTTGTTTCATTTTCCATAAATACAAATTTTAATTGAATTTCATAAATTGATCTACTTTTCACATCACTATGCAATTCATGTTTGTAGTGCAAATTTGGGCCCCAAAAAAATTTGCTTGTGGAATTAATTACATTAATTACTCAAATTTGATATTTTGGGATATGATTTAACACTTTAGTGGGATATTTTTTCTTTTAGTATCAATTTATTAATCATAAGTGAAGATGGACATTTTTTTGGAATGAATGCATAAAGTTTTGGACAAAGCATAATGGGCCTTGGGCCCACCATGAAAAAGTGGGGCCCAAAATCCAGGCCCAATTAAGCTCAAATTATAACTTTAGAAAGATAAATTGTTTGCAAGAATATCATTTTACTGTGATCAAATCTAATTCATTAGTTTTCATGGTGATCTAGGTGGTCAAAATGAAGATTAAATTTACGGTCAGATTTGAATGCCCATAAAGTCGACCAACCATTTCGAACATAATTTCAAAAAGGATAATATAATACTCTTTAAATTTTGAAATATAATATAGTACATCAATAATAATATATTAATATTAAATGACTTTCCATGATTTGGCCATATGGACACGTCAAAAGGGGGAATGAATCTGGATGCTTTTCCTCACCAACTTTGAAATGTCCAATTTTATTTGAATTTTCACCATCCTTTTGACTCTGATAAATTTTTTGGAAGAGAATTATTGATGGGGTATTGAAATAAGGATCGTCATATGCCTATATAAGGATATTTTGGATGAGTTAATTGGCATCAATTTTTTGTCAGTTGTAATTTCAAGCTTTTATTTTATAATTGCATTATCATTTTCTCTCATGTAATTTTTTCATTAGCCATCATTTCATAATAAAATTTATTCTTATTGTTCTATTTTTTATTCCTTTCTAAATCACATTGATTCCATTGAATGAAGTTGTGAACTTATTCACACTAGCACTTGTGAATTTTATCACACAACAGTGGAGTGATCATTATATCATTTTTTTCTCCTTCTTTAACTCCACCCTCATGAGTCTATTGCCTGCATCCATTGATATAATTGCATAAATGGAGGGGTAAAAACCTATTTTTCGATCAAAGAGAGTATCAATGGGATGTAATGGATCTTATTTAAAAATTTTATAATTTTTATTTAAATCTTTTGGTGAGATTTTCAATCAATGATGTGCATTCTCAATTGATCTCACTAATTATATGACTTCACATCCTAAGTGATAAAAATATACTCTATATTGGAGTTGTCATGAAATTTATCATCAAAATTTATATTCTATTATACTTAGGATAGTTAAGACTCAAAATTACATAATTTATTTGGGAATTTTATATATATTTGGAGGAAACACCGAAATTTAATACATTGAAATTATTTAAAATGGAATTCATCCAATCCACCCTAAGTGATAACCAAGGATACATTAATTTTTTTGAAATTGGATTCACTTAAGCATCTCAAACTCATTTATAATCCAATAAATTCAAAAGAATGTTTTCTACTTCATATACAATCCTTCCATCAAATATTAGTGTATCATGTTCACTTCTTCAGTCTACATGGATTCAATACCAACATGTACAACAACATCAACATAAACCTATAGGGTAAATTTGGGTACAATGAAATTTTGGCGTCGTTGTTGGGGACCCAAGTAAGTCACCTTAAAACCACATTATATTCTACCCCATTTATCTTTTATCTCTCTAACAAGTCTTGTTTTTTTCTTTTCTGTTTGTGTGTGTCTTAAAAATATCAAATCAAACTCTCCAACCATTCCAATGAAATATTATCACCAATAACGCAATATAAATCAAAGATGGAATAAAAGAAAAAATCAAAATTGGGAATCATAGAACATATAAAATTTATTTTAACAACCCATAAATGAATACCCCACACCCTATTAGATGTATTACAATTTGGATTATGATTGTTTATGGGTTCAATTTTCTACCCTCTCTAGGATGGTAAAAGAGATAAATCATAGGGAAATACATGATTATCAACCCCCTGTCCAACATGGGTCATAGCCATTTAATGAAGAATATTTTTCAAAAAAAATGATACAATGAAATTGGAGGTTTTATCTTGTAGATTACAACTAAAATTTATTAAAACATGTGAGGAACCCAATCCCACTTATGTTTTCCACACCTCTTCATTAAGAGAAAAATATTGTTAACCACATAAAACTCTTGAATTTATTGAATAACCAACCTATGAGTATAGGGGACTTGAAGTACATGATAAAGTTTTTTATGGAATTTTAAATCAAGAGGAATATGATTTTCTATATTCACAAGAGGTAATTGTTTCATTATGGATTGTATGTTCTGAATTTATCCCCATTAATGAATTTTCAAGACAATTAATCACTAATCCATTAGAGGAGATGGGATACATTGATTCTATACCCACTCCTAAAATTCAATTGGTTAATTTAGAAAATGAATCATGTTTTCAAAATGAACTAACTCATTCAAAAATATTTGGATAAGAATAAGATTTTGATTCAAATTTCAATTCTTATTTAGGAAATTTCAATCAAACCAAACTCAAATTTATTTTCCTTCCTTCCCTACTGAAGAATCCATCAATAAGAGATAACCATGACCTTTCAATTTTCATTCATCCTTCTCTTAAAATTCATAAATGGGGAATTATTCTTGATGTCACTGGAAATAAAAAAGAATCAACCAGATCAACCATGTCTTAAATTCCTTATACTTTCACACGCATTGCTGAAAATGGGTTTGAAAATGAATCAAATTAGAAAAAATAATCAATCTCAATAAAGTATAATTTGTGAATAATGGGGTCCCTAAAATGATGGAAGTTGTTATTGGATAATATCAGGGTTCTAAGTCAAGATAAAGTCTCAAAATTAAGTGCTTTATAAGAGGAAACCCGAACATTTGTATTTTTTATTTTTGGTGTTTTTTTGTTCCATTTTTTAAAGGAACCATTGGGGGTTTCCAATTTTATATAATGTTTCTTATGTGTGAGATTTAGGTGTTTAATCATTTTAATATTTTAAAATAAATCTCATTCCTTTTAAATTTCAAACAGAACCTTTATTTTTCTATATGTGATGTGAAAAAAAGAGATCAATTACATGTTGAAGGTTCATACAGATCATGCAAGGTGAATTGTTTCTATGATTAGGTTTCATAATTTCATTAACCCATCAATATTTCCAATTCATAATTATTTATTCTCTTATCTTTTAACACTGAGGGTAGTTTCATTCTATTTTGTGGGGAGTAAAAATCTAGGATTTTTTTAAAAAAATATTGGTCTTTTATGATGTGAAATTCAATTAAAAAAATGTCAATTCATCATCCTTTAAATAATTAATGTACATTGTGAAACCGGAAAACTGGATATCAAATGGTTTTTAATTCTTTGATTATGATTTTAATACATATTTATGTTCATGAGCATAATTTCTTGAAATGGTGGTTGTCCTTTGTAATTTTTCAATGTTCACATTTTAATCCTTTAATAAAAATTCCTCAATTCACATCTATTGGATTTTGGGTGTATGTTTTAGTTCCTCGGTCCCTTTCATCAAAGCATAGTGTTTGGGGTCACTTTTAATTTAATTTTATTATCTAACAAAAAAAATTAAAATTGTGACCCTATAGAGAAAGTTTTTGTATACATGTTTGGTGTTTGAAACAAGGGGATCATTCCCTCATAGTTTTTCTTGCCAAGAGTTTTGATTTACATCTCTATTTTATAGAATGGAATTGAAAAGATAAGAAACATTCAGAACTTAGGGATCATGATGCGTTAGTTGTCTTTCCCAGAGTGGGTATTTTCATCTCTATTATGGTTAAAAAAACCAAGAAACATTAAAAAGTGAAAAAAATGGATACTCATCTTAAGGTTTAATTTTAATATCACATAGCACATCCATTTTTTCCCATTTACCATGAAAATGGGCCCCATGTCTTTTTATGACACACCAAATATCATCATGCTTAATTGAAAATGGTTGAAATGTGATGATGAATTTTAACAATGTAATAGGATTGGTATTGGGATATTCATGAGAAATTGTATTATGTAAAATTATTTTGAAATTTTTAACGACTATTTGGAAGGATTTTTTATGAGAAATGTATGTTAAAATGTTTTAAAAAAAGGAATTCAATATCATATTTTTGAGATAATTTTTTCTCGAGACAAGAAAAACTCAAGTTGGTTGGGTGTGATTATCTATTAAAAGAGTATAATATTAATTGATAATATGTTAATATTTATGTGTTTCATCTTCCAAAAATATGAATTTTTAGTGCATTTCATAAATTTAACTACATCTCACATCATTGTGAAATTCTTGTTTAAAGTTAAAATTTTGGAACATTAAATCAACTACTTGTAGAATTCATTATTCTCATTATTTTAATTTTATATTTTGTTATATTATTGAAAACATTTTGTGTAAGATTTTTCTATTTAGGGTAAATTTATGATTCATAAGACAAGATGGACATTTTTGTGAATGAATGTTGAATGTTCCCGAAAAAGCATAATAAGCTTTAGGACCATCAAGAAAAAGTGTGGCCCATATTCCAATACCAATGAAGAAATAATTATAACTATATAAAGATAAAATAATAGGGATCATTTAATTCAAATTTTAAATGAGGTAATTCAGAAGTATTTATGGTGATCCATGTGGTTAAATATGAAGATTAATATTTTTTCAGATCTAAATGCCCATAAATTCAACCCACTATTTTGAAAATAACTTCCAAAAGGAAAAAACAATTAGCCTGAAATTTTTACGGATATTATTGGAAAATGTTTCAATGATATTTCTATTCTATGAACATACATGATTTGGATTTATGGAGTTTAATCCACACATTAAAAAGGGTGATGAATCTGGATATTTTCATGGTAATCTTTGAAACGTCTAATTTCTTTGGATTCCTCACCCTCCTTTTGAATCTCATAAACTTTTGTGAAGGAATTTACTTATGGTGGATCAACCCGAGGCTCATAATATACATATATAAGGATCTAGTGGTGAAGTTAATTACGTCAATTTTTTTCTTTCAATTGTAATTTAAATATTTCATTTTGTAATCAAATCAACAATTTCTCTCATGTAAGATTTTCATTCTCATTAATTTAATAATAAAATTTATTATCCTTCATTTAATGTTATATTCCTTTTCAATATCACACTAATACAATTGAATCATGGTTATAAAAAATTCAAACCAACATTTGTGAATTTTGTCACACAACGGTTGAGTGATCATTATTTCAGTTTTTTCTTCCTATTAAATTCCACTTTCATGAGTCTACTACCCACTTACATTGATATAATAACATCAATTTAGGGATAAAACTCTAGTGTATTGATCCAAGGGAATATAAAGTGGATATATTGGATGTTATTTAAAAATTTTATAATTCTAATCCAATTATTTTGTGGAGATTTTCAATCAATGATGTACCTTCTATAATGATGTCACAACTTTTAAGGCTACGCATCCTGAGTGCTAAAAATAACCTCTACCTTGGATTGATCATTAATCTTATCCTAAAAATGTATAGGAAATTACCCTTAGGATAGAGAAGAAAAAAAATTTCTTGATTTATTTTGTATGTTCATATATCTTTGAAGGAAACACTCGAATTTATGACATTAACATAATTTAAAAAGAAATTCATCTAATCCACCCTAAGATATAACCAAAGATTAAATCATAGTTTTTAAATTAAATTAAATTATGTATCACAAACTCATATATAATATAATAAATTGAATCCCAAGTTGTTCAATTCATAACCAAATCACCACCATCAAGTCACATTCTTAGAATATATGTTTCTTTAGATTTCATCTTAGGTCTTGGAGGATTCAATAACCCATGAAGCACTATAAGAGATTACTTAAACCAGTTATCTCGGGTAAATTTTGGTGAAACCAAAGTTACATGTGAAACAAATTCCTCTAGAATGAACAATTCATGTTAATATAGTTACTTGTGTGCCTACCATGATTATGCATTCTAACATCATGGTATACAAAACCATGAGTAAAATATAAAAATAATGATAAATTACACTACAAATGAATCAAAAAAGGTGAAATATCATAAAAAATGTAACATGATCATATAAATTTAATGCCCCCGATAGAGGAGACACTAAACCGGTGCCCCGAATCAAGTCAGAAAATGACCTCAAGTGCACCCCCACATAGGTTTCTGGCTAGCATTGAGAGTTTGATAAATCACATCAGGGGACTATACCCTCTTTACCTGAGTAAGAAACAACATAAAACATATAAAGTAAAGAAAAACATTGGTAATAACTAGAAATATGCATTACCAACTAATTCCCCAAAAAGGTTAAAAACCATAAATAACAAGTAAATATTCTAATTCATACTAATAGATCCAAAAGTGATGAAAAACACAAAATAAGTACAAAAACCAAATCCCCAAAATGGGGTCTAACTCCAAGTCAGGATCCTTGACCATGAAAATCCAATACCCAACTCAACTCCTATGTATAGGGATTTTTTCCATGTCCAGACACACAACAATGAAGTCTTATTAGCTCCCAAATGGAATCCCAATAAGGGTGTGAGTAGAACTCATTAGGCCACCAAAAATGGTGTCCACAAAATATCCACTCTAAATAGACAGCTCATTCAAATATGAAATAAATTACAATGTAAAATGAAAGAGAACTGAGGATCCATGAGTTAACTATATTCTCTTCAACCATTTCTATGATTAATTCCATTTTCACCACTTTTTCCATCTTAATTAAAAAATTAATTTCCATCACATGTTATATGGGTTTGAATTTACATTATTTATAATATGGCTTAATCCAGTCAATTATCAATCATAAGGGAATAAATCATGTCTCCAATCTCCCTTGGGATTTTCATTTCATGAGAAAATAAATCACACTTACCTTGGATCCTCAGTCTATGTAATCCCATAAAATGAAATTGTTATAGGTATTGAGCCTCAGGCCCCTTCGCTAAACATTTCATTATGGGGTGGTGTTTAAAGACTCAATCTAACCCATCCTGTAGGAATAGATCCTCAAGTCTAATAGACCACAACAACCAAGCCATGTGAACTTTATTATTTATCCATTTACTACATATACCCAATCAAAAACTAGACACAAATAAATACACATACCATTTACATTTCACATTTCATTTAACAAATAAAGAACCATTATGCCTTAACCCATTAACACATTTTCCATTTACCTAGAATAACTAATTTAACCCATATCCAATTTTCATACATTAACCCATTTAAAATAATCAAAAAATACCATACATTATCTCATTTTATAAATTGATGAATTACCTTATCTTAACCCATTTAAACAATAATCATTTCATATTCCTTAATCCACTATAGCATTCCTGTTCCAATTTTATAAACCATTTGACTCAATCACATTAATCCATTTACCCCCCTTTTCACATTATTGTAAACAATCCCTTATTATTTTTCCAACAACAAGACACAAATATAATTAGTTATATTTTATAAATAAAACAAAAATATAAACACATTTCTCATTAGCTTAATTTCTAAATAAGGAATCTTTCTTCTAAACATTACAATTTTTCATGTCCAAGAATGTTGGAGCACCACCTGGGTGGCCCAAAACTAGTCTAATAAACCATAATGAAATCCATGAGGAGCATGGGGGACCTAGATCACCATTTTACCAACCATTTTACCAAATATTATAAAATAAATCAAACAAAGATTAGAAGACAAAAATATATCAACCACACATTTAAAAATGGATAAACAATTATGGGATATAACTTATAGACCACCTACCTCAAACCCGAAGGTGAACACACCCATAAATGTTTCTTTAGATCTGGAATCAATAACCCCTTGAATCCAAAACCTATGTTATTATGTATAAATAATATTCTAGTGATTGGGAAGAATAATAACAAGTCTATAATCCCTAATCTAGAATTTTGTAGAAATAGGAGCATTATACATACCTGGAGCTTCAATCCACAAACAAAGACACTCCAAACAGCCTAGAATAAAAGGAGATCGACCCTTGGGATGACTGGGGATGTTTGGTTAATTATTAGGTCTAGTGGAAAATAATGAGGAATAAAATTGATTTAATATATTAAAATCCTTAGGGGGTGTTTGGTAAATTCACTCTTTAATGGGTCCACAGTTTGGCCATAGGATATTCCAGACCATGTAACAACAATTCGCCAGACTCTTTCCAAGAGGGGATAGGTTTCATGGTCACTGAGAGATCCTCACACTATTTGAAAATCATGTGTCAAATGTGTGAGAAGCCTCTATTCAAGGTTGAATGGTTTGGACTCCCCCTCTCACATTTTTCTCTAACCATGAAATAAACACTGGATGGACCAATTCCCCTTTCATTCATGTCCCAAACCCCTAGAACACCCTTGATATTCCTCATACACAAGATAAGTATTTTTATGAAACTTTAAGTGATTAAAATCAAAATTTGAAAAATAAAATACCTCCATGAATTCTGGTAACTTACAACCTCCCTACTTTATAACGACTCGTCATCGAGCCTGACTCGCATGCATCGCTGAGTTTTTAGAGAAAGGATATTGGTCCATCGGGCATACACATCAGAATCTCTCTCCCATTTTTAGTCCTAAAAATTTCCATATGTCCTTAAAACGTGATCCAATGATACATTATTACCCTACAATGGTTTATCACTATGATCCACAATAAGCACTGGATGTTCCTCAAAGGGTGCATCGGCCTCAAGTTTTAAATCCTCAACATCAGTCTATAAGATGGTTAAGGGAGATAATACTAAATCTATGAAAAAAGAGTAACATCCCTCATACCAATATACTACTATAGAAGATCCAATCAGTACCCCACCAGTTTGATCCTCTCCACAATCTCAAATCTACCCACATACATGGGCACCAACTTGCTCTATTTCCAAATTTGATAGTGATCTGACCTAGGTGATATGTGAAAAGACCCCAGATCTCCCACCATAAACTCAAGTGGTATAAAATGATGATATATATATATATATATATATATTAATTCTACTTACTATAAGCCATTTCTATATGTTTTCAAATCTAATGAACTTGTACAGACACCTCCGGTATGAGACCTGGTCTGAACAGTTCTGATTCCCTAGCTTTCATCCTACACAATAGAGATCTACATGGTCTAATATAAAGTGTATCAAACGGTTCCACCTGAATTTTTCTTGGAAATTATTCTTGTAGAAATCTCAAGAAAAGATAGATTATTTTATCATGATCCACCAAAATATAAGACATATTAACTGAACATGTTCTCTGGTACCCGAACGGTACACTCCAACTTTTCATCCATCTACGAGTGGAAATTCAAACTATAAAATAATTGGGTATAAAGAACCTTTTGTAATACCTTCTAGAAATGTGATGTGAAATGTGGATCACAATACCAAACTATTATTTGTGGGAGCCCATGAAATATCTTGACCTCTAAAACATACAACTCACCCAACTTGTCCACGGGAAAGGTCTCTCGAATCGGCAAGAATTGAGCCACCTTAATAAAATAATCCACAAATTCTGAGATCACATAATTCTTAAAATATGTTCTATGAAGAAATAACATGAAATACATCATTACTTCATTCCATTTCCATTCCAGAATGGGAAATGGATTTAAAAAACCACCCACCCACTAATTCTCAACCTGAACCTACTGATAGGTAAGGCACTACGCCACAAAACCTACAACATATTTCTTCATCCCTAACAACCAATACTATGTACAAATATCATGATATATTTTTATTATATTAGGATTTAATACCCACTCTGATGCATTAATATATCTCTTCAACTCTTCCAGAAAACGTATTAGTACAACAACAAATCCATGAACTTAAAAAACCACATCATTACCAAAGTTCCAATTGGAATGTGACTCATCACCTTTAATACTTTTCCTTAAATAAAAATATTCTAAATAACCATGTATTATACCCTTGATCTAGCTCATAAGCATGTACTAAATTTCCAATGAATCAAGGTTCATATTATCTTGACTGTCCAACACCTCATGATGCATCTCAGCAAAGAAAGCCATCAGCTTCCACTCTAAACTTGATTCCAAAACCGCCTTATTTTCAGTCCTATAACTCAAGGAATCTACAACACTACATCCTTTTCCAGGTGTATTAATCAGATCAATTCCCATGTATTTCATGTATTAAAACCATATTCTATGTTGAAGATTCAAATATCACTAATTGAAGATGAACTTCTAGATTTTATTATCAACATACACCATAAAACATCTCCCAACAAGTAATGATTCCAATATGATAAGGCATGAACCACGGTGGCCAATTGAATATCATTTGTATGATAATTTTTTTCATGAGGCCTCAACTATCATGAACCATATTCCCCAACCCATTTATCCTGCATCAACACTAGTCCAAGACCAACACCAGATGCATAAAAAATAATGTGCACCTCTTAACAAGACCAGAATCTGTGCAGTTGTAAACTACCTCTTTAATTGATGAAAAGAATTTTCAAATTCCCTCGACCACTCAAACTTAACACCCTTATTTATAAAATGTGATATTGGTGATTCTAAATGAGAAAATTATTTAATGAACCAGAATTAATAACCTACTAACCCCTAGAAACAATGAACACTAGATACATTCTTTGGTTGTTCCCAAGACACAATTGCTTAAACTTTATCTAGGCCCACTAACACGTCTTTATCTAAGATTATGTGACCCAAGATATGAATCATATCAATCCAGAAATGAAATTTATATAGATAGATATGTATTCAGTGATGTATTAGTGTATTCATGATGTTTATCATGATATTAATGAGTATTATATTACACCATGATGTCATCAAATAAGATAGCTACAAATTGAACTATGCATGGGTGAAATATTCTGTTCATTAGGGCCACAAACACTTCTTGTTCATTGGTCAATCCCAAATACATGAAAACAAACTCATACAACCTATACCATCACCTAAATGTAGTCCATGATACAAAAAAATTCCTCACCCTTAGTTGGTTATAGTCATATCTAAAATTAATTTTATAAAACACTGAAGGACCTCTCAACTACTCAAAGAGATTGTAAATTCTCAAAATAGGGTATCAATTCTTAACTCTCATACAATTTAGACTTTTATAATCAACACACAACTTCAATGACCCATCAACCTTCTTGGAAAACAAAATTGGAGATCCCTAAGTTGAAATAAAAGGATAAATAAACCCTTTATTCTCCAATTACTCCAACTATGTCTTATGATCCTAGATCTTTTTCGTATCCATCTTGTTTGGTGTAATGTAGAATGATTCAGCTCATAGTAAAAACTTTATAATGAACTCAACATCTCTCTTGGGTGGTATCCCCTATAAATCATCCAGAAACACGTCTTTAAATCAATCGACCACATGAGGGAATAGAATCTTCTCTACTCCTCAATTGTCGACCATAAGACAATCCCTTCGGGCAGGGATTTCACCAAACTAATTAAATAAATCCAATGCACAACATGAAAAAACATCCAATTCTACTTGATGGACATACCTGTCTCCCCCAATAGATGTAAACGTTACCTTGCAGTGGTACAAAATGATGTGGGATTGGTAAAATTCTATAAAGCCTATACCCAAAACTAGATCAACACACAAAATCTCAATCCTGAATAAGTCCCAAAGAAAACGGTTCCCACCATCCTCGAGATCACACCCCTTACACTGCCAGATATTCTCCACTCGCACCCCAAATGGAATTTCAATAGACCTAATCCCATATATATGTTCTTATGCTAATCCCAAAATAACCACAAACTGATTAGAAATTAAAGAAATAAGGCACATGTATCAAATAAAGTACTATCATAAATGGAAACAAGGAGGACCATAGCTCAAAAAAACAATGGTCTAGCCTTTCCTCTCCTTGGTGTAAAATGATGTGCATGAAGTTGACCTACCCATATACTCTAGCCCTAATAAATGTCTTGAGTGTTTTACTACCCTGGGGATATGGATGTTGTTGTTCCGGAGTACCACATCAGCCACCTCGACCAGTACGACTAGTCGATCTCCATCTACCTACCTCGAATGGGGTAACCCACCATCTTCTTATACTCATCATCACCCTCAATCCTCTATTTTTTCCTAGTATTCAAGGGTTTATACAAAACCTCTACACATTCCCCTTTCTACGAAATATAGAACACTCAACTTATGATCAGGGGAACTGGCCCAGCTTGTGCCCCATCCTACCACACTGATAGAGAAGCACAAGGTCCCCACTATAAGATTTTGATCCTCTCTTATGATTATCTATCACACTTAAACCCTAATAAATACTTATGAAATGTCAATTACTACTCTAGAAAGTGGCACCACTAGTTCATCCAATTGAAACCACAAACACACTACCAAAATCTTTTTTTATGTTTCCTTTTGAAATTTTAGTATGATACACAACATATACAAATATTTTCATGTGGAAGATGTTCTCCTGGGTCTTAATCCCATTTATTAGCCCGTCTTGAAAACATCTCACTAAATCAGCCTCATCCCCTTCCAATACTATAACATCGTGTTGTATGTCCATGAAACGTCCCTCATAATCCCTCACTTACATTGATCCCAAGCTCAACCTCATAAACATCAAAGCTTGTCCTTGTCTCAAAGACTCTAAATATAAATACTTCAGAAATATTTTTGGAATCCCTCTCCAAAACATATTGTTGGCCTCTTGAGCCTAAGACAAAATATTCCACCAGCACTTTTCCAATACCTGTAACATATACTCTTATAATGTGAATCACTTTTATGATTGAGTCTATAGGTATTCCAAAATTTTCTAGATGAACTCTATCTAGAACTCTGACTCTTTAGGTACACCATCTCTAGAAGACATTGGAGGGTTCTGAAACTAAAATTCTTTGGTCAAATAAAACAGTCTAATCATGACCCTTATACGGTCTATTTCCATCATTTACAACAAACTAGTGAATTTATCATGGAACTTCTCCTCTACTCAATTATCTTGAACCAGTGAATTATTTTGCTCTGATTTTGGTGGACTATTTTTTGTGACTTCCTATTGTCACCAAAATGGTACATGCCATCATGGTGTAATTTCTTCTATAATTCCAAACACAAGTCTTATAACACGTAACATAAGGATTCAACAATTTACATAAAATTTGTCTCTACACTATCCATAAACAACCAATAACCTAATAGAAATTGTCACATCTAGAACACTAACCTTTATTAACCCTACCATGGATCATCATCAACACTAAGTAATCCAACCTATATAGTAACAAGAAACCCATTAAAAACCTTTCTATAACCATTTTTACTTTCACTACACAAAGCATTATTCTAAAAAACATTTCCAATTTCACAACCTATTACAACAAACATATTAACTCATTTAAAACCCTTTATTAAGCACAATTACCTTACCGTTCATTAAAATTCTTTCAATTTTACCTATTTTCATCATTTTTATTAAAAAATTCTTTTTTTCAAAAATTTTATGGAGTGAAATTCATCTTACCCTTCTTGTCGCACACATCCATCTCATTGGTTCCTATCATTATTTATTCCACTTATTTACATAGGTACCTATAATGATGCATGAATCCACAACCTCGTGTCGTTCTGGCCATGAGAAAAACATCATATAATAGTCACATCACATAAAATGTTCATCACCCAATGGTGAAATATCTTTCAATAGTAACAACACACATCAGGAACAACAATTCTCACCCTGGGAACATGGGTTTTTCATTTGTAATGGGTAAGATACTCCCTAGATTGAGTTCATTATTATGACCCAACAAATCCTAATATCCTACACACCACCCTAAATATTAAGACCACAAAAAACCAAGCTCTAATACCAATTTGCACCATACTTGGTAAGGGATCCACTAAACTGATTCCCCGAGCCGAGTCTCCCAATGACCTCAACTGCACCTCCCTATATAATAGAGGTGGTTGACTAGTAGAGAGGGTATGATAAATAACATGTGGTGATTATACCCTCTTTACTAGAGTAATCTGTAACAAAAAACATATAATATAAAAGAAAATATAAGAAATAACCAAAAACATGCATTAAAAATCAATTCCCCAAACAGGGTATAAACAAAAAATAACTAGTAAATATGCTATGTCGTGCGAATTGTTTCAAAAGTGGAGAAAACCCCAAAATAAAGACAATAACTGAATCTCTAGAATGGTTACTTACTCCATGTTTGGATCATCGACCATTCACATCCCAAGCCCAACTCAACTCCCTATAATCAGGCCTTTTCCCTAGTCCTATCCTACAATAGTGAAGTCTTCACATGTACCCAAATATGACCCAAGAAGGGTGGGAGTAAAACATTGTAGGCCACTACCAATTTTGTTTATAAAATATCCTATGTAAATAGAGATTTCATGAAGATATTAAATAAATTAATAGGTAAACCAAAAGAAAACTCAAGATCCATTAGTTAACTATATTCACTTTAACCATTTCTATCATTATTTATATATACATCAATTATACTATATTCATTACTAAAGTCATTTCCATCACAAGTTCAATGGGTTAGAGATTTACATTATTTACACAATGGCCCAAGCCGGTCGATTATCAAGCATACGTGTATAAATCATGTCCTCAATCTCACTAGGGATAAACATTTCATGTACAAATACATCACAGTTAATTTGGATCCTTGGTCCAAGTAGTCTCATAAAATGAAATAGTTAGAGGTATAGAGCCTTAGTCCCCTTCCCTAACCTATGAATTATGTGGGGGATTTTAGAACATCTGTATAACTTGACCCTTGGGCATAAATCCTCTAGTACAATACCCCAAAATAACTAATCTATTTGCACATTTTTATTTATCCATCTACCATGTATACCCAATCAAATACCACGCACAAACAATACAAATACCATTTACATTTCACATTTAATTTAGCACATAAATAACCCTTATACCTTTACCCATTATCACATTTACCATTTACTGAGTATAACCCATTTAACACATATCACATTTTTATAATTTAAAACATTTATAAAAATAAAAAGGTTCACAAAAATTATCCCATTCAAAACATTTATGAATTAACTTCCTAAAACCATTTAAAAATTAACTATTACATAATCCTTAATCCAGATAACCATTCCCATTCCAATTTCATAAGTGATTTGACTCATTAAAATTAATCCAATAAAACCCTTTGTTAGGATTATGTCAAATGGTCCCTTATAAAACTTCAAACAACTGTACAAAACTACCAATAGTTCTGTTTATTAATTCAAACTAATAAGGCAACACATTTGTCCTAGTTTCTATTTCTACATAATGAAAATCTTTTCTCAAAATTAAAATTTTCAATGTCTGGGAATGTTATCGCTCCCCTTGGGTGGGCCTAAACTAGTCTAATAAATCTCTATACATTCCACCGAGAGAATAAGGTGTCTAGATCACCATATATCCAATAATTTTACCAAATCCTTTAATAAACCTCAAATGTATGTCAATGTAAAACCATATCTCAAACACATATGTAGAAATCAGAAAAATATATGGGATATAATTTGTAGACCACCTACATCAAATCCAAAGATGAACGCACCCTTAACCATAGCCATAGTTCCGGATTTATGAACCCCTTGAAGCCGCAACCAATGATCCAATGAAAAAATATTAGGTTTTAGGGATTCAGAAGAAGAATAAAAATTTTAAAGGGCCTAATTAAGATAATAAAAACAAGCGTGTGATTATAATTACTTGGATCTTCGATCTATAACCAAAATCACTCCAAACAGCCTAAATTAAATTAATATTGTCCCTTGGGATGAATGTAGAAGTTTTATTCTTTATTAGGGATGAAGGAAGAATAATTAGTAGAAAAATATAGGGTGAAAATATTAAATTCTCAGGGGATGTTTGGTAAATTCAAACTTTTTAATGGGCCACAGGGTTTTCCAAACAGCGCACCAACCTTGTGTCAGCATCTAACAAGAGGGATAGGTCACCCAGTTACTAGGGGAGCCTTTTTAATTTTGAAAAATATGTTCTAAACATGTGAAATTCCTCTATCCAAGGTTTCAAGGTTTTGTCCCCCTCCCCATTTTATGGTTTTCTATAACCATGTTCTAATTGTGAGACTCGCACTAGATGGCATAATTCCCTTTTCTTTCATGGCCCAAAGCATTAGAACACACCGAAGCTTCTTTATAAACCCAATAAAAAATTTAATTATCTCACCTTAAGGGATTCAAAACAAAATTTAAAAAAAATAAAAAAGTTCCATGATGACTGGTATATTACAATGAAGAATAAAAATACAATCCTTCGGAACTGAAGGTTTCCACTACACTTGGGGTAGCTACTCCCATGAACAAGATCATATTTAAGACATGAATCATTATATTCTATTGTATTCCTTCCCAAAATAGTATGTAAATAAAAATTTCATGGGATCTGATGAAAATTTTTACCTTCCCCAACCAAGTTATTCCTCATGTGACTATGTTAGATGATTCTGTAACCTCAAGCATACATCACCATATGAAATTGGCATAAAATAGTATCATGTTTTCTATAATATATTAGTGAAAATATATCCTTTATAATATAGTATAAATAAAAAAATTAAAATAAATAATGACATATAACTCAACATATGAAAAATTAAGACCAAAAAACTAAATAATAATAAAAATCCATGTAATTCAATATTTTATTCCAAAATAAATGTCATTGAGGAAGTCAGGTTAGAAACAACTACCAAATAGGATCCAAAAATAATACTCCAAAATAGACCTACCCCCGAACCCCATGCTCAGTCTGGTCTTAAAGATTTAATTCTAGTCCCTCACTGCAATCAAGTTTTTTTTCCGGCCCTCTTTCCTATGTCCAAACCAGTATCCTTGATGTCTGGCTAGTAAGGAAATGGTTCCAAAACAATGTGTGTGGAAAACATTGTTGTAAAACTCCCATGGTTTCTAAAAATATTTTCTATATAGATATATCATGCAATAATACAATAGATAAGAGATTTAATTCATAAATAAAGTATAATAAAAAATAAACCCCTTAACCCTTAAGTTTCAGGTTCACAATTAGGGTCAACCAAAACTATTTCAATATAATATTAAATATCTTTGTCAATCTATGGATTCTCCTGCCTTAGATGAATCACCCATAGAGACAGAAGATAATA
Source organism: Viscum album (assembly GCA_963277665.1). Classification (NCBI taxonomy): domain Eukaryota; kingdom Viridiplantae; phylum Streptophyta; class Magnoliopsida; order Santalales; family Viscaceae; genus Viscum; species Viscum album. The sequence continues at coordinate 311,103,260 of OY728166.1, forward strand.
TTATCACGTTTTACTTTCCCATATCAAGAATCAAGTACATCATATCTCTCCCTTGTGAAATAAATAAATAAAGAAAAATTCCTATAGGAAACAAGTGATCATGAATCTATCCATCAGGTTGTATGTATCCTTGCATCCATCCCTTAGACATAATTTACCCCTAAAAAAAGACCTTATGTGGTATGTATCCATTCATCCTTCCCCCAGTTGGTATGTAACCATTATCAATCCCTCAAGTGGTATGTAACTATTGAGTTGTCCCTTAGCCTGTACGTAACCATGAATCTTGACCTCAGACATCAATCTTAATGAATAATCATTACAAGATAATTTAAAAAGAATACCATGTATAATAAAAATAGAACATATATTTTGGAGTTGTACATGACCACAAACCTTAATTAATTAAGAATAAAAACTAATTTCAATCTCTGAATAAACATGAAATATAATGATCAACTATAGAAAGTGATTGACCTGCCTATTTGGGGATAGAATAAGAGGATATAAGGACGAAGGAATATTATTTCACCAAAAAAATTATTTTTATATATTTATATATCCTTAGATAAAATAAATGACTGATAAACAAAATAATTGTGTTGGAGAAGCCTTTAGATCCATGGAGAAGAATCAAAATTCAAAAAACTAATATAATTGTCAAATTAGAGTTTAATATAAGATTAAAAGGGTTTTCCTTGTATAGAAGCATGATTTTGACCCTTGTAATATCATCCCACCTCAACACCACCATTTAGTTGATGTCCACCACTGGGTAGCTGGTGGTATCCAACAATGTGATTGTACTCTTATAGATCACACTAGTGGGATTATGTTCTTTTAATGTATTACAAGGCTATATAAAATCCAATGAGCTAGCAGGTACTGTTACATATTCTCCTTATCTACACATCACCCCTATCCACTATTATCCTCATCTATTCCAGCTTCTCTAAACCCCCATACACATATTAAGAAATGATTTATGCCAAGAATGGCGCTGTTTTTACAAGGTTTAAGTTGTTTATAAATTCATAATGATATTCAATGAAAATATAAATTAGGGAACACTTTGAATGTGATAGGATCATATAAAAACTTCTATGTATTGGATTTTAAATCCCATTAAAGACTTTTATAACCTATCTAGTCACTCATACTTAATTATTGTAGTTAATATTATCTATAAATAGATTTGAAAAATCATTATCATAACCATTTTCTTTGTTTCTATAAGTGATATAAATAATTACATATTCACATATAAATAGATGAACATTAGGATTGAATCCTTTTTGATAACTCCCCATCAAGGTATGCACTCCAAAAATCAATTATTCATTGGTGGTTTTCTTCAAAATAATCAATAAGAATACTTTGATGTAATGTTATGAATCGTATGAAGGATTCATGTACTCTATGATGGATCACTATTCTAACTATATAATTTTAAATATTTTATATAGTTATACTAGTTGATACATCACATAAAATTCCCAAATCATTTTTAATGAAAAAAACATAAAAGGGGATAATGTAATTCTCTATAAAATCCTTAATGAGAGAAGTAGCTATAAGACATGGATCTTAACCTAGATACTCTTTTCAATATTTCATTAAACACTGAGAACCATTCATAATGTACTCACCCTATTTTTCAACATTTAATTTTTTTTGAAAACATAGATTCATTTTTTTTAAACAGTTTTTTATATATATAATATACTTATTTACATTAGTAATAAATTGAAATTCCATCATCTAGATTTTCTATAACTTTATCAACAATTAAAATTATTCATGGCATATGCTTAGCCACTCCATAGGAACAATCTAGCTCTTTTTCCTTGAAGATGAATGATTTTTCATAGAATTTGTCTTAGTACATAGACTAGTTGATTCATTCCATTTCTTCTTTAATAATTTCTCTTTCCCAAAACATATTCCATGCATTGGTCTTCTATTTTACAACATTTCTTCAATAAAATTGGGTTACCCTTTTTAAAAAACCCTACAGTTTCATTATCAAGTATTTATTAAACTAAACGAACCCTCTTAATCCCATATTGGATTTAATATTCTATTATTTTCAGATTTCTTTACCCAACACTAATTTCCATCACGTGTTTCAAATGATTAATAGTGTGTCTATTCACATTTAATTAGAATAATTTATTCTTTATTTTGACTTTCATCTTATCTTTCTTCATAGGAGTAAAATTTGCAAATTTCATTTGTTTAATATCATGATAGACTTATTACCACTATTATTATTTTTATCTATATTTTTTGTCTTATATGCACATTATCATATTGGTTTACCTTGATTTATCCATAACATAACTCCTAATGAATAAAGAAAAATTATTTTAGTCCACACAAAAATTTTACGGAACTGAAATCTATTTATGGTAGGTAGATTTAGATTCCTCTATGATGTTTTCCTTAACACCATAGGTTTTATATTTACTCTGAATCTTCTACCACTTTTTACAAGCCATATATAATCTCTACATATTAAAATATTTTCTAAATGATTTGTATCCACATTCCCATTATTATAAAATCATTGTAAGTAACCAATAAACCATTTCTTTTGTTTTCAAATGCTTTCAATTTAGAATTAGCTTCATATTGTTCTTGGGAAACATTAAATTTATTTTTATTTCTATTAAGATATGTGATACAAAAAAAGTAACATCAACCCTTGATGATGTGACTGGTTTACAAGAAATATTATCTACATACATTTTGTATAGAATTTTATTTTCACTATGTATAAGGTGATTAAAATTGATTTGTACAATTAAAATTATATGTTTAATTTTTTACCTTGACCTGAAAACATATTTTATGTAAATCATGAGGTGATTTGATACTATTTTTTATAGTATAGTGATCCATTTTATAAACATTATACTTTTAAGACACATATACGGAAACCAATTTTCTTTGAGCAGTTTATGATTATTCAACAATATTGTTTCAAATATAAATGAAATGAACCTCCAATTGAAGATATAATTAGTTCTAAAGATAGTTTCTTGTATTTATGTGTTTTAACCCCACCATACCATTATATTTTCACCTTTCCAATATAATCATTGTGAACATGGATTTACTATTTTTTAGAAATTTACATTTATTATATTTTACATAATTTTAAACTAATTAAAATGGATATTTTTATGGTTTTACTTAGTTTCTCTAATGAATAAGTCACTTATTGAAATTCATATTAACAATAATTTTTAAAAAAATTTAAATTATTCCCAAATAATTTTAAACCATTTATTATAATCTGATATAAATTAATCACAAGCTTTAAAAAGTGAAGTGAAAATGTTATACCGAGGTGATTTTTTAACAATTCATTTTATTGAATGATCTATACCCATTTAATGAGATATGATTATATAATTATATTATTTAAATACTAACATTAATACCAAATAAATAGAACAATTTTAAAAATATATAATTACATAATAAAAAAACATTGTTGATCCACTTGAATACCCCAGACAATTTAGTTTTAGTGTTTTTCAGAATTGAAAAAAACACCACCTAAAAAATCCATATATATTCATCAAATTGTATTTATTTATCCTAATTAGAGGATACATTATTCAACCCTAAGTATTCAAGAAATCCATTTAAATAATCCACATATGAAACCCTTCTAGATATATCGTATTAAACATTATTCTTCATAACCTAGGGAAGTTGAAACATAAGAAGGGTTAGATCAGTACACTATAATGGATGACACAATAATTAATCATCTATGATCATAAATTAAAATAAAAATATCATATGGAAATGATATCATAGTTAATATTTATGGGTATAACATGAGAGAATCATACCAAACAATCATAGATCATTATCATTTTTTCATGGAACTATATATTGCAATATCATAAGTCATGATTCATAAGGGAACCATAAACCCTAATCCATAAGAGAATATCATAGACATATGAATATAGAATAAATACAAATATATGAAGTAATGAAATTTTGAACACAAATAACTGAAATCATATCCATCCACAAACCATTGAACATATCTACCATATATGATTTTCACACACTAACTTGTGTATATAGATAACAAAAATAATTTATACTCAAAATCATGTTAAAATAGATATTTATAATCATTTACATGCACAAAAATCATTATATAATGAGATAAAAAACAATAACCCATATATTAGAGGGCTATAGAAGATCCAACTATCACATAATGATAGACCATGCGTTAGTATTCCATAATAACATAAGTGATATAACTATTACATAATATCCTAATTAGCCTATGTAAAATACTTGAGTTCCAAGAAAATTTCCTCAAAACATCATCAAAATCCATCCAATTGTAAAACCCTAGGATTTCATAACATGTTATTTTCTTTAAAGTAATTCAATAGCTTGCGCTATACACAACACTGAGTTCGAGCGCATCACGACTTACCAAACTAGCTGTTCAAAAAGCAGTTAGGAATAATATTATCTGAATTTTGAATTTTATATAATCCATATAATTTTATAAGCCATATTATGTGTTTCTTAGAAATAATATAAGAAGAAACTCATTTTTTTCAGATAAAATAATTATTTTTCAAAAAATACAATTTTGCCACCATTTAATGGAAAAACTATTTTAAAAATAATATTTGACACTTTTATATATTAAATTTAATGAAATTAAATTATTCATTAGAATCGAGAAATAAAAATTTATTTTCAATAACTTTTTGGTAATTTTCTGATAACATTAATATTTCAATGAATACTGAAAATTACTAAATTTTAGTTGAAAAAAAACTATTTTAATAGAAATAATTTATCATGTAAAATTATGAATTTTAATGGTTTTGAAGTATAATTAGATTACATTTTTATCATTCAATACAATTTAGGTCATTATAAGTAATTTCACGATTAAATTTGACATTAACACATGTCAATCTTTTGATAGTTTTTAATTTTTTAAAAACCTGTTTTCCAGTTTTGACAACAGGAATTAATTTTAAATTAATTAATGAAACATATATGTTTAAAATTTGGTAAAATAGAATTCATTTTTGATGTCACAACCCATCCCCCTAGGATCACATCGTACTACCCCAATCCCGCCTTCCATAGGCCAGGGGATGGCGGCTAGCACCAAAGGTGTAATTCCCTAAAACTGGGAAGGCATTGCCTTTATAAATTGTAAACACACACAACCAAAGTATAAGAGGAAGAAAAGTCTTAGTAAAAGCTTTATAACAAGTGTACTGAAATTAAATGGGCCAGAATACAAGCCCAACTATAAAGTACAAACACAACTAAAAGCAAGTACAACTAAAAAGGTACAAACAACTGAAAGGTGAAAGAAGCTCCTGGATCGTCCTCCAAGGATCCTACCTGAAGGGTAGGTATATATGGCCTCCTTAGCACTCCATGTCTATCAGACTCCACCATGTACTGATACGTTGTAAGGTTTTCCTCCGGGTATCATCCAGTCCTAGTGCTCCCGGCCTCCGTCTGCGTTGTTCGTCATATGCATCCAACACAACGAGGTGCAGGCATAGCCCGTACAGAGGTGAGTATAACGATACTCAGTAAGGACCCCAAGACCCTCAAGGTATCACAAAATCCAACAATGATAAACCCAAAATTATGATTTCAAAGGATAACCATTACTTAGGTATATGCACATACACATACCTAAGTTATCAAGTAACATATCTCAATCATGGGGAAAAAAGGTCAATGACTCATCTCAAACCAGGATTTTTCATTATCAAAACAACAGCTGTTGTAGAAATCCTCCTCTATCGAGTACAGTGGACCTGTCGCAACTCTGAGGCACTACTCACTAACCTTAGACTACTGAGGTACTCCTCCTGTCGAGTATCACGGGTCTGCTTTTAAATCAGGCGCTCCGTCCGGTGTGGGTCTACCGCCAAACCGGGAGCCCCCTCCCTAATAGTCTTCAAAGGTACTCCTCATGTCGAGTACCACGGGTCTACTTCCAATCCATGCGCTCCGTCATCTGTGGGTCTACTGACAAATCGGGCGCTCCGTCCACTGGGCTAGTCGAATCACTCCGAGTCAAATCAGTCAAGCAGTTGTCAGGTCTACAGCTACTAGGTCTCTGCACTCTGTACGCTCGTCTCCAAGAGGATCCACTCCACGAGCTACTGTTCGATACTCCAAGTTTCACTAAGTCTAACATGGAAGTATCTAAAAGGACCACCACGTCATCAGGTTCTCAACGCTACAGATAGCATGTCAATCGGAAGCTCGGTCTGTGAGTTATTATCATTTTAGTCTCGGGGGCACGGTTGGATTCATGTACTAACCAACCTGACTGTGACTCAACTATACCCCAAAATATATTATGGTATACTCAAAGGTATGACTATGCTCCATGAAAACCGGCGCCGCTGACGGTTCGTCAAACGTATGTCTGGTGCCAAGGATATGCCCAAGAAGGTGAAGGGTCGGTAATGGGCACGGGTCTAGTACGACACAGTCTGGGTTAACCTGGTCAGACTCGCTGGCTCTGACTCGAACCATTGGGTGGGTCAGCCCGCTATGTTTTGACTTAGTCTGTTGGGCCCAGCCCAGTTGACCACGATGGATTTTTGGCCCGATAGTCGCCGCATTGGCGGCTCGGTGACTCGGCCTAGGAGATCGTGCCGGGTCGGCCAGCGACACCGCGTGGGAACGTCGTTGGTCGGCTCATATGGCTGGTTGCCGGGAGGCCAGTAGGCAGGCTGCGTGGGGCGCAGGCAGGCCAACGGGTCACCGACATGCCGCGGGGGCACCGAGCAGGGAGCTGGTGCGCCGATTAGGACACGTGGGTGTCGGTCAGGGTACCGGGACACCAGGCAGGGTGTCGGACAAGCCACAGAAGGGGTGTCGGGCAGAGGTGTGAGGCGCGGGGCACCAGGTAGAGGTGCGGGTCCACCAGGCAGTGGGGAGGGGCCACCGGGCATTGGGGCGGGGCCGTTGGGCAGCGGTGTGGGGGCACTGGGCAACGCGCTGGGGCACGCGGGCAGTACGCTGGTGAGGCACGGGCAGCTAGGAAGTACGCCTGGGCGCGGGTCAGGCATCGTTTTGTCGGCGGTGCGGTTTGCGAAGACCATGGGGAGCGCGGCCCTTGTTCCCCATCTATGTCGTCATCACCTCTTTGCCATGTCGTTTTGTCGCTTCATAGAACATAACAAAGAAAAATTAAATGGAGGGTGTCGGGCTATGTGAGGTTGGCCCAAACCCTCCGCGTTTATGGTGATAGCAGTTGGTTCATCAAAGGTATGATGAACGACAATTTATTCTCAAAACTTCTCAATGATTCTTTTTAAAAGAAGATGAGAAAAGAAAAGGAATACTTCTTAAGGTAAAACTGACTACCTTGCTTGTTGGTGTCGTTTGACGGAGTCACGGGAAGACGGAATCGTTCCGTCAACGTTGTAAGAGGAATACCGGTACTCGTTGTTGGCAACGTTCTTCATGGGTGGCATCTTCTCCTTTGATGCAGATGAAGAAGGAGGAAGATGGTGTCGTCGTTCTTCAGTGGTGGACGAGATGTTCCCTTCCTTCCCCCAGTTGAAGAAGGAAGAAGTCGATGTTCTTCGTTCTTCAATGGTTCTTCATTAGAAGATGCATCTCTCCAAGAACTCTCCCTCTCCTTAGTTCTCCCAACAATAAGAAAGAAGCATGCCAACCAAATAAAAGATGGAACTAAAGTCTATTATTTGTTGGCACAACAATTTGAAAAGTTATATTTAATTAAAATAGACAACCCATATAATTAATGGGAAAGATGGTTCAAATTTAAAATAAGGGGAGGTGAAGAGTTCTAATTAACTAATGGGAGATGTTTCCAATTAAGTAATTGTGAGGTGGAGAGTTTTATCCACATAAAAGAGGGGTTAGAGGTGTTAAGGAGCTCGTGTGTGCCCCACTATTCATACTTGAATTGGGGGTTTAAGGGAGGTAAAGCTCATGTGGGCCCCACCTAAAAATATCCTCCCAAGGGAGGTTATGTGTGGGTGGGACCCACCTCCAACATCTCTTTGTAGGATTAAACCGCCACAAATAAAAATAATTCTCACTTTATTTTTTTTAATTAAATTAAACCCCCCCCCCCAACTAACTTCCACTCACATCAGAATGCAACTGCGGTGAAGGTATCACTAAGAAATTACTGACGCTACGAGTTCAACGGTGCCCTAAGAATTCAATTCTGATCACCGGTTCAAGAGTTATGAAACACCGCTCGCATGTTTACTGAACATACCCAAAAAAAATTCGGAAAAATTATTATCAGTCACCCTAGAACAACTGCCATAGAAGTTAGGATCTGACTAGGTGAAACACTCCCCAACGAACCCAATAGTACTCTCGGATTTTCAATCTAAGTTACAGTATATAAGTTATTAATTTTACAATAAAATAATTGTCACTTAATTATTTTATTTGCGGCCAAAAACTAACTTTTTCTGGTGGCCTGTGCTGGCCAGAGTTAGTATCTACTTAAATAAATCATGCCCTCACGTGTTAAACAGTGGTCTCGGATTTTTAATCTTAGCTACCATTTGTGAGTAATAAGTATTTGAAAAATTAAATAATTTATTTAATTATTTTATTTACAGTTATGTCATTTTAGGGATGTCTCACAGGAGTCCCGCACTGACTAAACTTATGTCGTGCCTAGGGTAAACCCACCATTCTGAGTGTAATGGTGTCCTCACATTTCTAATCTAGGTAACCATTTAAGAGTTACTTCACTTTTTCAGGAAAACTGCTTATGCGTGTTAATTTAAACTTAATAAAATATCAGAAATTTATTCCAGACATACCAGGCCTCCAAATCAAGCGTCGTCAGAAACTGCGGACTCGTAAAATTCCCAATAATTTAAGAAAAAAAATCATAAAATTTAAGGGTCTTTACAGTACCCCCACCTCAGGGCTTTACGTCCTCGTAAAGATAGAACACACACTAGGGAAACCAATGAGGGTACTAAGCATGCAACCGAGCCTCCTGCTCCCATGTGCTCTCCTCAAGGTTCATTTTGTCACCAACTAAGGAAAACCTCATCTTAATGTTATAGATAAAACACAACATTTTTTCCTAATATAGTCAATCTCTGTATGAACTGTGGTTTCTCAGTCCATACCCAAACTAACGTCGTAAGTCCTCGATGTTGCCACCAAGAGGTTCCAACCAAAACTCTCATCTCAAGGGTCAGATCACACCATCGGTTTAAGTGTGATTATTGAGTCTCCTCACAAAGGTATCTCCAGATGTGAGGGTCAAGTAAATGGTTTAACCAGAAACTCTAGGTCTGGGACAAGATTCGTGGAAGGAAGGAATGATTGGTACCTATGTCTATTGATACGGCAGCTAGTATTAGATAAAGTCTGTACCATAAATCATTTCTAGAGACCTTGGGTCACACTCCTTGATAGCATGCATCTATTATATTCTTATTACCTTCAGCTTCCTGATCCGGGTGGGGACTGCAAAGGTGGGTTGTTGTAACATGTCAAAATATACACCACCTCATGCTGCTCTCCAAGCTCTACTTCCACATCTTTTTCCCTGTAGATTCATCTTTCCCTGTTACATCCTCTTTCTGAAACAGTTTATATGCCCAAGTCTCTGAGACTAGTGTTGGTTTCCTACTTTCCCTATTCTAACATTGATTGGTTGTATCTGCTCAGCCAAAGAACATTCAACCACAGAGGTTATCTCTAGAACCCTATCATAAGTAAGAATGCATAGAGGAAAAAGTGATAGCTTGGATATCCTTAAACACACCTCGCTCAAAATTTTGAGCTCTAAAGCTCTGATCTGATGATATTAATCAAGTACCAGGAACGATCGGTACGCCTCGACGAACACTCATCTACGACATGGAATCATGAAAAAGCTGTACAGGCTCTAGAGAACTCTCAGCCACCTCCTCAAGCCAGTCTTCAGTCGCCTGTGGGTCGGGCTCGCCTTGGAACGTGAGGGATATCTGGTGCTGAAACACATGTAAGGAACTAATCCTACAAGTTTCCTCTATCGGTATCACTGGTAGTGTCTGCTGACCAACAGGATGTGATATAGTTGGCACACTGCTCGAAGGTACAATCTCGGAAAACGGTCCAAGTACCAAAACTTCATCATTGTGTGGAAAATCCTCATGGTCACTCATTAAAAAAGATTTGTGGCTATTATCCACATCATCTCTACTTGTGTCTCAACTAGGCGGAAAACTCTAGTAATTGCCTCCATCCAGTCCTATGTTCCCTGGGAATCTATCTCGCCTCGTAACCTCAGAGGCCTCTTCCGCTGGGACTTATGCAACGCGATCAGTCAGTGTGCACTGTCCTCCAGTGCGGCTGGTGGCATCTACTACCCAATGAGTGGTGGTGGTGTTGGTACACCACCCAAAGGTTCCAACATAGTAATAGGGACATGAACTAGAGTCTCGTCGCTCAGTGGGCCGTCATTGTGTACTATCTAGAAACTCTAACTGGTTGTCTGCGTGGAGACATCCTGAACAGATGCAACACAGTCAAACGATTTGTACCTAGTGAGATGACCTGGTTTGATATGGCGTACAGAAAACTTTTGGAAACACATATGCAATCAGTATTTTCATGCACCAAGTTGGAAATCAGTATTCAGGGTCCTGGTGTATGGATACGTCGGCCGCCGCACCAACACTGGACTCCCTGAATTGAAAACCATACTCGGTACCCTTAACACTATTGCTTCACAGAAAAGAAATATCAAAATCCTAAGTTCTGTGGTAGAACCTCCCTATGATACCAATTTGTCATGACCCATCCCCCAAATCCTGCATCGTGACTACCTCAAGCCCTCCTTCCATAGGCCAGGGGCTAGTGACTAGCACAAAAGGCGTAATTCCCTAAAACTGGGAAGACATTGTCTTTATAAATCATAAACACACACAACCAGAGTACAAGCAGAAGCAAATACTTAGGAAAATTTTTATAACAAGTGTACTGAAAGTAAAGGGGGCCAGAATAAAAGGCCAACTATAAAGTAAAAATACAACTGAAAGCAAGTACATCTAAAAAGTGAAAAATAGCTGTAAGTTGAAAGCAGCTCCTGGATTGTCCTCCAGGGTTCCTACCTAAAGGGTAGGTACATATGGACTCCTCATCACTCCACGTCCGTCAGACTCCACCGTGTACCGATACGTCAAAAGGTCTTCCTCTGGGTACCATCCAGTCCTAGCTCACCTGGCCTCCATCAGCGTTGTCCGTCATCTACATCCAACACAACGAGGTGCGGGCATAACCTGTGCAGGGGTGAGTATAACGATACTCAGTAGGCACCCTGAGACCCAAAAGGTCTTACAAAATCTAACAAGGATAAACCACAAAGTATGATTTCAACGGATAACCATTACTTAGGTATATGCCCATACATATACCTAATTTGTCAAGTAACCCATCTCAATCATGAGTAAAACACAAAGGTCAATGACTTAGCTCAAACCAGGATATTTCATTATCGAAACCACAGATGCTGGAGAACTCCTCCTCTGTCAAGTACAGTGGCCCCGTTGCGACTCTGAGGCACTAACCACGAACCATAGACAGCTGAGGTACTCCTCCTGTCAAGTATCGTGGGTCTGCTACCAAACCGAGCACTCTTTCTGTTGTGGGTATCCCGCCAAACTGGGTGCTCCCCCTAATGGTCGGCAGAGGTACTCCTCCATTAGAGTACCGTGGGTTTTCTGCCAAGCCAGGCACTCCGTCAGCCATGGGTATGCCACCAAACCGGGCACTCTGTCCACTGGGCTAGTCGAATCACTTCGATTCTAATCGGTCAAGCAGTCTTCAGGTCTACAGCTACTAGGTCTCCACACTCTATATGCTCATCTCCAGGAGGATCTACTCCATGAGCTACTGGTTGATACTCCAAGTGTCTCGAAGTCTCACGTGGAAGTATCTCAAAGGACCGCCACGTCATCGGGGTCTCAACGCTACAAACGACGCATCAATCGGATTCCCGATCTGTGAGTTATTATCATTTTCGTCCTTGGGGCCCCGTTGGATTTGTGTATGAACCAACCCGACAATGAATCAACTATACCCCGAACTCCAATGGGGTATACTCGAAGGGACGACTATGCTCTAAGAAAACTGGCGCCACTAATGGTTTTTCAAATGAACGTCCGGTGCAAAAGATATGCCCAAGAAGGTGAAGGGTCAGTAATGGGCCCTGGTCCAGTCCGACCCGGTCTGACCGACTCAGCCCAACACAGTCTAGACCGACCCGGTCTAGGTCGACCCGGCCAGACTCGCTGGGTCTGACCTGGACCATTGGGTGGGTCAACCCACTATATTTTGACTCGGTCCGCTGGGCCCGGCCCAGCGGACCGCGAGGGCTGTTCGGCCCTATAGTCGCCACATAGGTGGCTTGTTGACTCGGCCCCGGAGACCGGGCCAGGTTAGCCAGCGACACCGCGGGGGAACGCCGCGGGTCGACTCGGAAGGTCAGTGGCCGGGAGGCCAACAGGCAGGCAACACGGGGCGCGGGCAGGCTGGGGGGCACCGACATGTCGTGGGGGCACCGGGCAGGGTGTCGGTGCACCGAGCAGGGCACGTGAGTGCCAGTCAGGGTGTCAGGACACTGGGAAGGGCACCGAGGCACCAAGCAAGCCACGACAGAGGCGCCGGGTAGTGTGCGAGGGCACCGGGCAGCGGCGCGGGGCGCCAGGCAAGCGTGCGGGGCGTCGGGCAAGGGCACAGGGTGCCGAGAAAGGGTGCGGGGCTCTAGGAATTGTCTTTGGGAACTGGGTAGTGGCGCGGGGCGTCGGGCAGCGGGGTGGGGTGGAGGGCAGGGGCGCGGGGCCGCCGGGCAGCAGCGCCGGGCTGCCGGGCAACGACGCGGTGGCGCCGGCCCGGCTGGGCAACATGCCGGTGGGCGTAGGGAGTGCGCCCGTGAGGCACGGGAAGCCGGGCAGTGCGCCGGAGTGCGGGTCAGGCACCGCTTGGTCAGCGGGGTGATTCGCAGAGATTACAGGGAGCGCGGCCCTTGTTCGCCATCTACGTTGTCGTCTCCTCTTTGTCATGTTGTGTTGCCACTTCGTAGAACATCACAAAGAAAAATTTGACGAAGGGTGTCGGTCCGTGTGAGGTTGGATCGAACCCTCCGCATTTATGGTGATAGAAGTTGGTTCCTCAAAGGTATGATGAACAAGAATTTAATCACAAAACTTTGTAATGATTCCTTTCAAAAGAAGATGAGAAAAGAAAAGGAATACTTCTTAAGGTAAAACCCCCTACCAAGCTTGTTGGTGTCATTTGACCAAGTAGTGGGAAGGCAGCGTCATTCCGTCAACATTGGATGAGGAAGAGATGTACTCGTCGATGGCGATGTTCTTCGTGGGCGGCTTCTTCTCCTTTGATGCAGATGAAGTAGGAGGAAGATGGCATCGTCGTTCTTCGGTTGTGGAAGAGACGTTCCCTTCCTTGATCCAGTTGGAGAAGGAAGAAGTCTATGTTCTTCGTCCTTCAGTGGTTCTTCCTTGGAAGATGCATCTCTCTAAGAACTCTCCCTCTCTTTAGTTCTCCCAATAAAAATAATGAAGCATGCCAACCAAATAATAGATGGAAATGACGTCTATTAATTTTTGGCACCACAATTTGAAAATTTGTGGTTAATTAAAAGAGACAACCCATATAATTAATGGGAAAGATGGTTCAAATTTAAAATAATGGGAGGTGAGGAGTTATAATTAATTAATGGGAGAGGTGTCCTTTTAATTAATTGGGAGGTGGAGATTTTTATCCACATAAAAGAGGGGGTTAGTGGTGTTAAGGAGCTCATGTGGGCCCCAATATTCATACTTGAATTGGGGGTTTAAGGGGGGTAAATCTCATGTGGGGCCCACCTCAAAATATCCTCCCAAGTGAGGTTATGTGTGGGTGGGCCCGACCTCCAACCTCTCCTTGGAGGATTAAACAGCCACAAATAAAACTAAAGTTATCACTTTATTTTTATTCAGATTAATTAAAACCCCCAAAAAAATAACTTCCACTCACTTCAGAACGCAACTTCGGTGAAGGTCTCACTAAGAAAATACCGACGCTATGAGTTCAATGGTGTCCTCAGAATTTAATTCCAAGTAGTGGTTCAAGATTTATAAAACACCGCTCGCATGTTTACTGAACGTACTTGAAAAAAAAAATCGGAAACATTATTATCAGTCACCCTCGACCAACTGCCATCAAGGTTAGGCTCTACCTAGGTGAAACATGCCCCAACGAACACAATGGCACTCTCATATTCTCAATCTGAGTTACCGTTGAGAAGTTACGAATTTTACAATAAAATAATTGTCACTTTATTATTTTATTTTCTTCCTAAAACTATCTTGTTCTGGTGGCCCACGCCAGCCAAAGATAGTATCTTCTTAAATAAAGCATGACCTCACGAGTTCAGCGGTGGTCTCAGATTTTTAATTCGAGCTACCGTTTGTGAGTTATAAGAATTTTAAAAATAAAGTAATTTTTTTAATTATTTTATTTACGGTTATGCCATTTTTGGGATTTCTCACAGGAGGCCCGCTTCGACTAAACTTAAGTCGCGCCTAGGGTAAACCCGCCATCCTGACCGCAATGGTGTCCTCGGATTTCTGATCCGAGTAACTGTATAAGAGTTATTCTATTTCTTCAGGAAAACTTCTTACACGGGTTAATTTAAGCATAACAAAACATCAGAAATTGATTCCGGGCACACTGGGCCTCAGAATCAAGTGTCGTCCGAAACTACAGACTCTTAATATTCCCAAGAATTTAGGAAAAGAATTTCCTTGAAATTTCCGTGTCTTTACATTTGAATTCGGAATATAAAAATTAGCTTAGGGTAAATTTTTTATATTTTTCTTAAAACATTCAATTTTTGATGAATAGTGAAAAACACTGTGTTATATTTTAAAACTGAATTTTTATTTAAATAATTATTTATTTTATTTAAATTTATTTTAGGTAAAAATAGATATATAATACTTATATAAGCTCAATGTAATTCATTGGAGTCATTTTATAATAAAATTATATGTATAAAATTTTATTGAATATTTTACAGTCTTTTACCCACCTTCTTGAAGCATTTACAAATTTTCATAAAACATAATTTTACCGCTTCTGTGAGTTGAATTTCAAAAATCCAAGACACACAGTTGACATCAGTATATAAAATTTGGTTCAACAAGATGAAAATAATTTTTGGTGAATAGTAACTTTTGACTTTTATTTACCACGGTTAAAATTATATTGGGTAATTAAGTGTAAAAATGATATTATAATTACCCTAAAACATGTTCTAATTATATTGGATAAGTGTAATTAGAAAAAAAAAACTTAAAAATAATATATGATCCTTTTGGTCCACTTAGATTAGATTACGAAATTTGTTATTATTTTATTTAAAAAAGAGTTAAAAGTGTTAAATTCAATGTTTAATAACTAAACCATTATTAATATAGGGTTATACATAAGATAAATTTTTCTATAAATATCATTCGAAATATGAAATGATTTATTACATAATGTTATTTTATTTATAATTTTTAGACATTAAATAATTAAATTTATTTTTAACACAATAATGATGTAGTAATAATATTATTAAAGAAAGATTAAAATAATTGATATTATCAACATCCAAATAAATGTAATTTGAGTATTTTGATGAATTACACTAATTTTCTATGTTAATATGACATTTTAGGGTTGATTAAATAATTTTTTTTGAAGTATTCATGCGGTTATGATTTTCACAAAAACCAAATACTAAATTGTGTCAAAATTGACATAATTGAGTATTTAAAATAAATACTATATAATTAATTGATTTAGTGTTCCTAAAAATCTATGGTTTGGTCAAAAGACTTATATAAGGTTATATATTATAATAATGATCTAGTAGGGGTTCTTTTGTCTTGTTATAGTAATTTTACTAACAATATAATATAAAAATACAGGGAGACATGGTAAATGTCAAACTATTTATGTAAGAGTTAAATCTAAAAGATAAGGTAATATGGTGACCAAATCCTATTTAAAACCTATTTTTTTAAAGGTTATTGACTCATCCCCACCTTATCCTTTAAATAAATCATTTTTGAGCCATTAGAAACAGAAATTTATTTTATTATAAAATAATATTTCATGCTTTTCCAAAAGAGACCCTCACCTCTCTTATAAAAAGGGTACTTCCCCTTAACTTAATATCCCACCTACAAAAGAATTTGTATCAACTAACCCCTGCACAAATATCCTACCAACTTTTATCTTTTTATCCTAGAGGCTTTCCTTTGGTCAGAAAGCCAACCTAATGAGCCCTTTCGATCAAATCAAAAGGAAGAACCCTAAGAAGAGGTAAATATTTCATCACCTCTTTCATGTTTATTTCTTATTCCACTACCCCTTTCTTTGTTGTTTCCAATATAAAATAATAATTATATTATCTTCTATATATTTTTATGTTATTATGAAAATGGTACAATCATATTTATTATTCTATCTGTCATATGAATGACAAAGTCATCATACGTGCATGCGTACGACATACCATCTCCACGTCATGGTGTAGTTTGTTATTTAAACACCTTATTATTTGGATGGGTATAATAATTCATATAACTAATGAAAATAATAAATATAACATGTTAAAGATTATGTATATATGATATACCATCCAATGAAATAAGATTTCACCATCAATATAATGATATTATTGCACGTGCGTACGTACAGATTACCGTCTCCACAAACGCGATGAAATTCATTCCCTATCGTAATCATTCAAGAATAATTTTCATTTTATGATTAAAAATAATTTTTAAGAACTTATTATCATTCCATATATGAATAAAATACATCTTATCCATAACAAACATGGCATACATAATCGAGAATTTAAAGGAAAACAAATCAGTTAACACCTGAAATGATGATACTTCGAAAATATTTTTAACTAGAAAATATTAGATGATAACATATGATATCATATTTTGTTATATAGTTATTTAATAATTTAATAAAAATTATTTAACAATTATACATGTGGTTAATGTACCCCCGACCAAGGAAAAGTACTAGGTAATGGGTTTTCATCTCACTTCTTATTCTCATGAGATTCATGCTATATTGCCACTATTTACTTTTGTGTGGTGCATTTACTACCCATGATTTTATTCTTTGTGTAATATAATTTAATTTATGGGTATTTACATATTAATTTTATGATACTTATTTCATGGGTTGTACGTTTCTTAAGTTACCAAATCGCGAATTTCAAATTTCAATTTCCAGTCATTGGGATTTATGCATACTTTATTGATTATTTTACACAAAGATTATGTGTGAAATCACTATTTATTATTTATGTAGTAATTTACACTCCCTTTTCTGTTCATATAACTTTTATACACATAATAAATCCATTGATAAATTCACACTCCCTTGATATGAACTTTTTAATGGAAATCTTAACTCTATTTCCATTCATTGAGTTAAACATCCAAGTCATTGGTTTTGTTTTTACAAGATTATGTGTGAATCTAACCTAACTGATTTACACTGAATATCCAATTATATTGAGTGTGTTTATATTTTTCACACATAACTATGTCATTGATTTATCCTTAACCTAAGGATACAGTCTTTAAAATGAAATTTATCTCATCTTACATTCCATTGAGACTTATTTATTGTTATAAACCAATTCACTTTTATTTGTTGTATATACTATACATTGAAATAGTATATCATGGATCCCTTTATTCTCATAATATTATAATTTACTGATTACCTCAATTATTTGTATTCAAGCATCTCTTACTTCCTTAGGAACTCTAACAAAAATATCATTTTAAATGTTTTAAAAATTTATTCTTCTAAATATTTCCCATTAATGTCCTTGTTTTAAAAATGGTTTTAGGGTTTTATATATATGGACATAAATGTTTTAAAATTGAAATTATTTTAAAACGATTTAATGTGGTATGGGACACTTTGATTCAAAAATCTGTTTTAAATAGCTTCTTGAAAAATACTGATACTTTTAATTGTTTTCAAGGAAAATGGACAGTTCTCTCAATGATTTTTACTGATCATTATCAACTATATCAACATCAATTATGGGATATTGTTCTTGATCACGATTGATTTATTATGATATAAATTATTCATATGGTATTGAAGGTTTTGTGATATGTCTGACTGTGGATGTGTTATTTTTATACCATTCATGGTTTATGGATAAAGTTTTGAAATTTTTTAAGCCATTTTTAATATGAATATTGATGTTATGTTTATACCTTTTCCTATAAGGAATGCATTGGACATAGTATGTGATATTTAGAGTCCTATATAGCTCCTCTATGCATCAGTAGGTCCCATGAGACATACTTTCGTCTTAGCACAAGGCCTTAAAAAAATATTATTTGTAGTCTTGGCATAAAGCCTTGACTCTATGGTTATGAAGTTTAGAATTATGCATTACATCATTATGAAATTTTCTATTGATATCACATGTGATTATTCAAATATTATAATTTCCATGTGAATATGTAAATGGAATTATTTGATTTATCTTTGTCATATTATGCTGAAGTTTATGTTTAAAAGGCTTGTGTTCTAGTCTTATAATTTTCCTTAAATGTTTATTATTATTTACGACAGTTTCTGCTATATTGTTATCCTTACTGAGCATTTGGTATCACCCCATTCTTATGTATTATTTTTTCCAAGATGCAAGGAAGTATATTATGATTAACTTGCAAGAATAGGATAAGAGATATAAGAGTGTTCAAATGGGACCCAATGTTGTTTTTTTATTTGATGTTGTAATATAAAACTTATGTATATATCTAGTATTTCCAAGGACACTAAACTGATCCGTCTTTAGGGATACAATTCCTTGTATCATGCCAATGTTATGTAATAATGCACTGATTCTGGGTAACTGGGGTTGGTGCATTACAGTTGGTGTTAGAGGAAGTTTAGTATTAACCTTGAAAGCTAGATTAAGAAAACAACTCTGATTAGGAAACACTACCCTAAGGTAGACATTGAGGATTAGTAAATAAGTACATTCCCAAATTTTGGTAATGTAAATATTATGTGGGTTTTCCATGAAATACATCCCTATATAGATATGAGCGGGTAGAGGTGTCATTGGCACAGATGTACCTAGGAGTGAAAACACCAACAAGGAGTTTCGTGCTTGGCCGGAGGTATCCTGGTACACGGCAATGGGCCTTGTTGCACTCTTGGTTACAACACTCCCAGGGGATATGCTTAGGATAATTCACATTTTTTTACAAACCGATTTGAAGTATTTTAATATAAGATGAGAATAAATAACTTTGGTTAATCCTATGGAGTTTTAGATTGAAATTACGTTCTTATGATATACTATAAATGATTTTATGACTCACACTATGCTTTCTTGTGTTAGTCAATGGCTGGATTCCATGGAATTCCTAGTAACATTAAACATGAAGTACAAGATGGTAATGTTGGTGGAAGTGAGAAACGAATTGGAATGTTGATAGGTGTAAAAGATATCGTGTTCATGCCGAATCAGATTTCCAAAAATTTGATCAACAAAATATATATTAACCAAACTCTCAGACTCAATAAAGAAGATAAAGGCAGTGAATGATAAGAGATCCAGTAATGGAGACCATGGAGAAAAGAAATCTCAATTTCCATCATGTAGGAAATATGGAAGGAGACACCTAGGAAACTATCTCAATAGAACAAATAAATGCTTTATGTGTGGGAAATAAGGACATAAAGTAAAGAATTACGAAGGAAAATGTCAGGTATTATGGAAAAAATAATCTAAAAATACAATTAAAATAATTTTCTGTAAATATAGGGGACTTGGGTATTACCCAAGTAAATTCCCTATTCTACAGGATAACCTATTGGCAAAGAAGAACATATGTGGAAAAAATGGATAAATAAATGTTTAAAAGTATTAGTTTTCTTTGTTGATGGGGTTACTTTGGAAGACTTTACTCTTCTATGTGTAACCCTGTAGTTTGTAATGTGAAAATTCTATTTTAGGAAGAATTATCTTTTCTATTGTTGATATAGTTATAAATAACCATTTGGGTTTATAGGATACTTGAATTTGAGGCAATTAAAGTTATTAAATTTTGGGATGAAAATGTATGGTATGAGATAATAGTTGTGATGAAATTATGTTATGATTATTTTGAGGAATTTATCTCATTTTGGGAATGTTATAAAATATTATTTTTGAAAAATAAAAACATGTAGACCATGTGACAACCCATTATGTCGAACAAAGCTATGGGAATTGAACCCACAACCAGAGTGTGATTGTGATTTATCACCTACCATTGGACTACATGAAGTCCCCGATTAGTTTGACTAATTATTTTTTGTTAAATGATTTTATTGATCAATAATAAGTTGATTTGGGATATCATGTCTTATCAAATAGATATTCTTAGTATAAGAAAATGATTTAGTGATTAAGTGATAAATGTTATTTTCAAAAATGTTCACTCTGTTGGAATTACTATATGCCTAAGGAAAATAGAATAATATGGGATTTTATTTGGGGAGTAACGGTGGATTATTATTTATGATTTTATTGTGGATTTATAGTGATTTTGGATATTTATTGAAATGATTATCCTATCATAGAGAATATGTTATTAGGTTAATTATTTTATGTATGCGACTTTTAGAGAAGTCGATGTTATTGAGAGATACAATTTAACGTGTAAGACTATGTAATCAAATTATTCTATGTTTTGGGTTTCAATATTAGTTTTTATTACATTAAATTATTTTAAGGACAATTGTTTATTGAATGGTATTTATTGAAATTTTCATATAGTTGGTTTAATTTTAGAAATTAAGATTAATATTTCTTCCTCTAACGGATTATCCTTTTTTGGGATCATATGATATTATACTAACCATTTTTGTTTTTGTTAATCTCTAAAGGCAAAGGAAATATATATTTCATCCTTTATGATAATTTTATTCTCAAGAAGTTGATTCAAGCGCTTCAGGTGTGATCAAGTCATCCTGAATACTCATCGTTCGAAAAAAAGATGATTTAGTTGTAGAAATTTATTAAAGGATAAAACTCTACTTAAAAATTAAGTATATATCTTTATGTTCTTTGTCAATATCATAAATAAATTCATCAACATTATGAAATGAAACTTAAAATAATTTTTTTTATTCATTTACTTTTCCTATAGGGAAACTAATGATTGTTTATCCCATAACAAGTTTGTGGTTTTATTGTTGTTAACTTTCTTCAGATCATGTTTTCTATTACTCTCCATAATAACATGACTCATAGTTTATCTTCCATATCCATGTTTTCCTATATGGAATCCTAGTATGGGTTATCCCGGGTGACCTTTGTATTTCACTTTATTTCTTTTAAAGTGATAGTTTTATTGACTCTTTTTTCTGATGTGGGACATTCAATGAAGTTCCCAAGCCCAATTTTGAAATTGTGAGGATGCATTTTCTAAAAGGGATGAAGAATGTAACACCCCATGACTTCATAATAAGTTAATTTTTTAAAGTAATTCAATAGATTGTGTTATACACAACACTGAGTTCAAGCGCACCACGACTTACCCTACTAGCCGTTCAAAAAGAAGTCATGAATAGTATTAACTAAATTTTGAATTTTAAATACTCCATATAATTTTAGAATATATATTATGTGTATCTTATACCTAATATAAGAACAAATTTATTTTTTTCAGATAAAAGAAGTATTTTTCAAAAAAGTCAATTTTACCACCTTTTAATGGAAAACCCTTTTTAAAACCAATATTTGACACTTTTATATATTAAATTTAATGAAATTAAATTCTTTATTAGAATTGGGATATAAAAATGTATTTTGGATAAATATTTTGAACTTTTCTGATAACTTTCATATTTTGATGAATTCTGAAAAATACTAAATTTTAATTGAAAACAAATTTTTTAATCGAAATATTTTATATTGTTAAATTATGAATGTGAATGGTTTGGAAGTATAATTATATTATATTATTTCCATTTAATATAATTTAGTTTGTTATAAGTAATTTATAATTTAAATTTGACAAAAACACATGTCAATCTATTGATAGTTTTTACTTTTTAAAAACCTCACTTTTCAATTTTGACAACGGGAATTAATTTTAAATTAATTAGTGAAAATTATATGTTTTTTATTTGGTAAAATATAATTAATTTTTTATTCGTAATATCAAGACTATTTTATGTTAATGTTTTGGTATTTTTATGAAAATAGTCAATTATTGACGAATTGTGAAAAACACTTCGTTATAGTTTAAACCCGACGTTTTATTTAAATGATTATTTAATTTAATTAAAATTATTTTAAGTCAAAATTGATATATAATACCTATATAAGTTCAATTTAATTCATTGGAGTCTTTTTATAAAAAAATTTAGATGTATAAAAGTTTATTTTACTTTTTACCGTTTTTTACCCACCTTCTAAGAGCATTTACAAATTTACATAAAACAAAATTTTAACATTTCTCGGTGTTGAATTTAAAAAATCCAAGAGACATGGTGGAAATAATTAAGTAAAATTTGGTTTAATAAGATGAAAATAATTTTTTAGGAATAGTAACTTTTGACTTTTATTTATCACCGTTAAAAGTAAATAGGGAAATTAAGGGTAAAAAGGATATTATAATTACCATAACACATGTCCTAATTCTATTAAATAAGTGTAATTAGACCAAAAACCCCTTATGAATAAAATAATTTTCTTTTTTTCCACTTGGATTAGATTAGGAAATTTTTTATTATTTTATTTAAAGAAGAGTTAAAAGTGTTAAATTCATTGTTTAATTACTAAACTATTTTTAATATAGGGTTATACATAAGATAAATTCTAATATAAATATTAATTAGAAAGATAAAACAATTTCCTATATAATTGTATTTTATTTATAATATTTATACATTAAATAATTAAATTTATTTATGACACAATGATGATCCAGTAATTACCATATTAAGGATAGATTAAAATAATTGATATTATAAATATCAAATTAAATGTAATTTGAGATTTTGATGAATTAAACTAATTTTATAGGTTAATATAACATTTTAGGGTTTATTAAATATTTTTTTTAATTAATAATGTAGCTTTTATTTTTATAAAAAACAAATACTAAATAGTGTCAAAATTGACATAATTGAGTTTTAAAAAAAATACTATATTATTAATTGATATAATATTCAGAAACATATAAAGATGGATAAAGGACATAGAAAAGGATATATATGTTAATAATGAACCACTTGGGGTTCTCTTGTATTTTTATAGTATGTTTATTAACCATATAATATAACAATACAAAGAGACATGGTGAATGTCAAACTATTTAACGAAGAGTTAAATCGAAACGATAAGGTTAATATGGTGACTTAACCTGTCTAAAACCTATTTGTTGAAATTTTTTCAACCTATTCCCACCTTATAATCTAAATAAAGCATTTTGGATCCATTAGAAACCGAAAATGATTTTATTATAATAAAATATTTCAAGTTATTCCTAAAGCCACCCTCACCTCTCTTATAAAAGGGTACTTCCCCTTCTCTTAATTTCACACCTCCAAAGACATTTTCTCGGAATAAACCTACCAAAATATCCTCCAAACATTCCTCCCTTAATCATAGAGGCCTATATTTTGTCATAAAGCCAACCTATAGAGCCCTTTTGATCAAATCAAAAGGAAGAACCCGAAGAACTGGTAAATATTTCATCACCTCTTTCAAGTTCTTTTCATCTTCTACTTCCTCTTTCATTGTTTTTTCCATTATAAAATAAAAACTCTAGTATCATATATATACTATGATGTTATTATAAAAAGTTTACAACTATATTTATTATTATATCTATCATATTAATGACAAAGTCACCATACGTGCGTACGTACGGCTTAACGACTCCATGTCGTGGTGTATTTTTCATTCAAACACTTCATTTTTCGGATAGGTATAACAATGCATATAACTAATTAAAATAACAAATATAACAATTTAATGATTCTATATATATGATATACCATCCAATTACATTAAATTTCCCCATGAATATAATGATATTGTTGCTTCTGTGTACGTACGGATTACCGTCTCCACGAACGCGATGAGATTCATTCCCATGTTAATCATTCAAGAATAATATAAATTTTATGATTAACAATAATGGGTAAGAACTTAATAACATTATGGATATACATAAAATACATCTTATCCATAAAAAACATGGATTACATAATCAAAAATATAAAGGAAAAGTGATAAGTTAACACCTGAAATGATGATACTACTAAAATAATATTAACAAAAAAATATTAGAGGATTATATATGATATCATATTTATGTATATAGTTATTTTATAATTTAATAAAAATTATTTAACTATTATAAATTAGGTTAACGTACCCTCGTCCAAGGAAAAGTACAAGGTCAGGGGTTTTCATATCACTTCTTATTCCCATGATATTCATGTTATATTGCCACTATTTCTTTTTTGTGTAGTGTATGTACTGCACATGATTTTATTCTTTGTGTAATATAATTTTATTTATGTTTATTTACATCTTCATTGTATGATACTTTTTTCATGGGGTCTATGTTTTGTAAGTTACTCAATCGGTAAGGGATTTTCAATTTTTAATTTCCACTCTTTGGGATTTATGCATACTTCAATGATTATTTTACTCCAAGATTATGTGTGAAATCACTATTTATTATTTATGTAGTAATTTCCACAACCATTTATATTTATATATCTTTGATACACATAATCAATCAATTGATAAATTCATATTCCATTGATATGAACTTGTTAAGGGTAATATTATCTCAATTTCCATTCATTGAGTTAAACAACCAAGTCATCGGTGTTGTTTTTACAAGAATATGTGTGAATGTAACCTAATTGATTTACATTTAATATCAAATTATATTTAGTGTGTTTATATTTGTCAGACATAATTATTTCATTTATTTATCCTTAACCTAAGGATATATTATTTATATTGTAATTCATATCAACTTACATTCCATTGATACTACTTTGTTGTTAGGCACCAATTCCATTTTTTGGTGTATATATTGTAATTTGACATAGTATATTATGAATAAATTTATTCTAAAGATATTATAAAGTTTTTATTGCCTCAATTATTTTTATTCAAGTGTCTCTCATTTGTTTAGGAACTCAAACTAAAATATCATTTTAAATGTTTTAAAATTTTATTCTTTTAAATCTTTATCATTAATGTCCATATTTTAAAAATGGTTTTAAGGTTTTATTTATATTGATATTAATGTTTTAAAATAGAAATTACTTTTAAAAGGTTGAAATTATTATGGGACACTTTGATTCAAAAATATATTTTAAATAGCTTCTTGATAAATAGTGAGACTTTTAAATGTCTTCAGGAAAAAGGGCTATTTCTCTCAAAGATTTTTACTGATCATTTTCAACTATGTCAAAATCCTTTACGGGATATTATTCTTTATCAAGGTTGATTTATTATGATACAAATATTTCACAATGTATTGAAGGTTTTGTGATATGTTTGACTCTAGATGTGTTATTTTTATACCATTCATGGTTTATGGATAAACTATTGACTTTTCGTATACAAGTTTTAATATAAATGTTTATATTATGTTTAAACATTTTCATATGATGATTGCATTGTACATAGTAAGTGATGGGTGGAGCCCGCTGTAGCTATTAGATGCATCTATAGGTCTCATGAGACAAACTAGTGTCTTGGCACAAGGCCTTGACAAAATCTTATTTTCAATCTTGGAGCAAGGCCTTCACTATGTGGTTATGAAGTCAAGAATTATGCATTCCATCATTATGTAATTGGCTATTGATATTACATTCGATTATTATATTAGTAGAATATCCATGTGAATAAATAAATGAAATTATTTGATTTATCTCTTCCCTATTATGCTGAATTTGAAGTTTAAAAGGCTTGTATTTAAGTCTTATACATTGCCTTAAAGGTTTATTCTTATTTATAAGAGTTTTTGCTATATTGTTATCCTTACTGAGCATTTGAGGTCACCCCTTTCTTATGTTTTATTTTTTCTAGGATGCAAAGAAGTATATTACCATTAACCTACAAGAATAGGCTAAGGGATATAAGAGTGTTCAAAGGGGACAAAATTTTGTTTTTTTTATTTCATGATGTAATGTAAAACATATATATGTATCTAGTACTTCTAAAGCTACTAAACTGATCAGTCTTTCAGGACATGATAATTTGAATCATGCCAATGTTATGTAATAATGCACCAATTTTGGGTAACTGGGGTCAGGGTGTTAAATAGATGTGGAATGTGGATAGTATCATTAGATAATATCCCCTATTAATCATAACAATCATTAATGGATGTTGTGATAGATAAAATTTTTTAATAAACTCATTAGAAAAAAACTATTGAAAAATAAAATGAAAACCCATTTTCTTTTGGTAACATGTAATGGATGATGGATAATGATGAATATTGTTGACATTTAAAAAATAAAATCGAACAAGAAGAACTAATAAAATTAACTTCTCACATTTAAAATATTTTAAATGATATATGTATGGAAAACACTTAAAATATTCATTTTCAATTTTTAATAATGAATTTGGGAGATAGATTAAATTTTTCTTGAATAATAATTGAAATATAGTGTATTATTCATGAATTATTATAAAGAATTTTGATATGGAAGTGAAATATTTTTGGAAAAATTCTTCATAATTTTAAATTAATTGTTTTAAATAAAACCCTTTATGGTGTTGGTAACATTAGAATCCTAATACCATGAAATAGTAAACCTTAAAGATTTTTAAATTGCCATTATTTTGATGAAATTATTTTCATAATACATTCATTTATAGTATATTATATTCAAAAAAAGAAGGTTTATAGTATAAAAATATCTCAAGGAAGAAAAATTAAGAAGAAAACACCCTTATAAAGATCACAACATTTAAGTAAGAATATATCAAAGAAGATATAATGTGAAGGAAATGTAAATCCAGAAAATAATGGATTTAAAAATGAAATAAAATAGGTTATGATTAATAATCATAGAATATCATAGTTAATATAGAATGAATATAAAATAATAAATGGGAATTGAGTTACACATCCACTCTCCTCAAACTAAAACTTGGTTTGATACACTCTTTCCTCCTCTTCATTGGGTATCCACCAATAGATGAATCCTTAATCCTTATAAGGTTGGTGTTCTTGTGGATCCATAAGTACTAGGTTATATATTAGTGTTTTGGGATGTGATTTTGGAAGATATCGGTCTAGAAAAGTTACTAAATTTTCAAGGAGAAGTCGGTTGTGAAAAAATCCATTTATAAGTAATAGGTGGGACAATTTTGTTAATATAATTTATTAATATAATAAAAAAAATTACCAAATATTGTGGTACATAAATTGATAATTAGTTTGTAAAAGATAAGATAAGGTCATTAAATCCCTCATCTGCCCATCTAATGATGATGGGGTTTTTATATTTAATGACATACCTCTTCATTAAAATTCATTATCTCAATTTAACATTTCCCTTGGTGGATAACCATTATTATAAAAAATATTTTTTTAAATATAAAGGAAATATACATTATTCAAAAAATATAATTTCTCACTCCACATATGGAATCCATTTTAGAAGATTCATTTCCTATATTTTACAAAAATTACTCTTAATATTATTTTCTAGAACATAATGAAAAAATATTTGTTGAAAAATGTTGTTTACTAAAAATTAATTTACACTTGAATTTAATGGACTATATATGGTTATGGAAAGAAAATTTAAATTTTTATATTATACCATGAAATCGGAACTAAATAAATTTTTTTAGCAAAAAATTAATGAAAAATAAACAAAACATTTTTCATTATAATAAAATATAACTTATGTTCCAAGAAGTTAAACACGTGTTTCCAAATAAAACATATTAGTTTTAAATTATTTATTTTACTCCATATATATAATTTTTAGAGTAAAATTTTTCTTATATTTTGTACTCGATATTATAATATAATTATTTTATTTATTTTATGGTTACTATAAAAATTTTATTTTTTACCATTGACTAAAAATTCAATATTTTTATAAAATTCAAAAATTACACACTAAGATAACTATAACATAATGAATCTAAAAATGATGTTCATTTTATAATAAATAAAATTATAATATTTATGAAATTATATTTTAGATAATATATATTGTATAAAATAATATTAGTATTTCAAAAAGAACAATTTCTATAAATAATTAAACTAACATTACTTATAGTTTCTCAATAATTTAGTGTATGTCATTAATTTAGTATACAAATCATTACTTTAATTTTATCAATAAATATTACTAATATTATTTTAAAAAATGAACTAACTTTATGAAAAATTGTAAATTCATCAAAATAGTATCTCAAGAATTACAAGTATATTCCATTGTAAGATATCAAACAATTAATATCCAAAAGTGGTTATTTTTTTTAATTTTTTGACATTTATCTACCTTATAATGTCTTTATTTTTATTTTGTCATAAATAATTAATCAATTTATTTCAGTGTTGTGTGAATTATATGTTATTATATATAATGGTTTTATCTAATAGAAAATAAATTAAAAAATCTTGGGTTGTTGTATATATTTATGCCATGACCTAGCCCCTCTATAAAGTACAAATGGGATAATAGTTGTAATAAGGGAGACCATAGAGGTCCACCTCTAATAGACATCAGTTTGGTGAATAACACTAAGGGTTTAAAATTTTTAAATGAGAAGAATTACCCTCATGAGATCCCAAGAACACAAAAATAAAGGAACAACCACCAATAAAATCAAAGATATTTCCATTCAACCACAAATTATTTTATTTAACCCAATAACACTATCATGAAAAATATACAATATTAAGAAAATTCATGTAAAAGCATCTCAAAATATCCAATCTATCCAATAAAATCATCCAAGATAAACAAAAAACGTCTCCTTACTCTTGTGATATATCTTAGAAACACCAAAGAAACTTTATTAGGGTGAGAAATTAATATTTATCAATAGGATCATTCTTGTAAAATAGATCAATATCAATGTTTAAAAAATATACATTAATAATAAAGAGTGAACCAACAAGAAAAAATCAGTCTGTCAATACAACAGGGTAGACAACAAACATGTGAATAAAATACTAATCCCAAAATAACCTTATATTTCCATAAAATCCTCATAAAATCTCCCATGTAACACCCCAATATTTTATGTATATTTTCTTTTGAAATAAATTCAAGGTATTCTATATATTATTTTACACACAACAATGAGAAAAAATGATCTAGGATATATTAATCCTTTATAACATAGCCATTAGGTTTATAGTTATGAATAGTAATAACCACATTATAAAAAATATATAATGGTTTTATGAAATAATAATTTAATG
Organism: Viscum album; assembly: GCA_963277665.1. Lineage (NCBI taxonomy): Eukaryota > Viridiplantae > Streptophyta > Magnoliopsida > Santalales > Viscaceae > Viscum > Viscum album. The sequence goes on from OY728166.1 coordinate 311,132,860, forward strand.
AATAATTCATAATAAACATCTACCAACTTTTCTATAATGACATTTTATACTTCAAATATAGTTTTTCATAAAAAATAATTTTTATATAGTTTTAACCTGAAAATTATAATTAATATCTATAACATTATAGAATTGAACTTTTGTGAATTAATATCATATTTTAAATATTCTTTTAAATAATATATTAGGGTCCAATTTTTGGATTTTAATAAAGATATTTAATTTATAATGAATAGTGAAAATATTAATTTTCTTAAAACTATAATTTCTTCTGATTAATTAAATTAATAAAAAATTAAAATTATATTTTGAATTTGAGAAAAAAGTTAGAAATTATCCTTTATTTCTAGAAAATCAAATTAGTTATATATTAATCCATATTATTCATGATTTTGGTATAATTTTTTTTTCTTGAAAAAACATTATAAAAATTATTTTTAGGTGTGTAATTTATTTTTATCAAAATAAATTAATTAATATATATTAATTATTTATTTAGTGAAATTTAAAAATTATTTATCTAATGAAGTAATTTAACATGCATTTTAATTTTTTAAAAGGAATATAATAGATGTAAATTCAGATTTAGTTATAAAAATTCATTTATCTAAAAATGAGTTTTCATTGGGCCTTGTGTTCTTATTTAATTTTTTTATCCACATATAGAAATTTAAAATAAAAAAATTGATTACATATTTTGAATCTCATGAAATAGTATAATGTTATATGGGAAATATATTTTTTGGCCATAATGAATAATAAGAGAATTTTATTTACCATTGTTAAGGTTAAAGTGAGTTTATTGGGGGTTAATGTAAGAAATAAGGGTAGTAATAACACTTAAAATGTCGTAATTCTTATAATTTGAATATATTTAAACCTTATACCACCATATATTCATATACATTTCCATTTTTTATAATTTATCATGATTTTGATCATAAATTATTGACATCATTTAAGTAATTCCATGTGTGTATCCCTCTAGTTTTATTAAAGGGAATATCTTCTCATACTTTATTCACACAATTTAATCCTTAAATCATGTCCAAAAGTTGACCCAAAATCTTTTAGAATACTACCATTTATTATATAGCTCTTTGTATTCTCCAAAAACCAATTGTTCAAGGATTAAGGTTTATGAAAGTAGAGGTCTATCATAGAAGATGTATTGACCTTAACCAATCTCTTCCAATTTTATTTATTATTCAACATTATCTAAAACAATTCAATCCCTAAAAACATTATAAATAAATTATTATAGATATATTGATATTTTATTAATACAATTGAACAACTACTTCAGTCTTATTCTCTATTAAATTAGAAATGAATGTATTTTCCAAAAGAATGTGTGTACTACTGCCTCCATGCAATGATATAATTCATTTTTCATCCATATAATTCATGGTTAGTTATTATAATGTATTTAATGTATATATATGATGTGATAATTATTTTTTAATGGTGGAATATTAGTTACCATTACATCATTCCATTCATCAAAAAGTGAAAAAAACATCCCTTGTGTGTACGGTTGGATTTTTGTCTCTATGGAGTGAGGTAATTCACATTCACCCCCAAATTATATAAATTGATTTTAAATTTTATATATGTGTTATATATTATACTTATAAAATGAATAAGATTATAAGAAATATTAATTCATTATTTAAATTAAAGGAATAATAATTCCAAACAAAACATAAATGAAAAATAAACAGTTAGCACCCAGAAACGATGATTCTAAAAAATAGTAATTATTCAAATGGTGTTGATATGTTATTAGTAGACCATATATTGTATATATTTTTATATATAATTATAATAAATATAAATTTATTATAGTGGAGGTTAGAGTGTTTATGGAGCAAGATAGACATGAGGGTAGGTTTCCATGTCTAAATATTGATTCATTGAGACATGTTTGAAGTAATGCACCAATTTATGTTTATGAGTAGTATAAGGTTTAAAATTGACATGTTATAATATGTATCCATATTAAATCATGGAATCTATATTTAAAGAGCTAAATTATATTATCCAAAGGGTTTTTGATTCAAAATTGTCTAAGGTATTAATGCTTTATCGTCTCAGTTTTTTTGCCACACATATTCCAATTTCTCCACTTATTTTTTAAATTTTGTGTATAAAGACCCCATTTGATATGTTATGTCATTAATATATTCATATAAATGGTATTTTGGTGAATATATTTTTTTCATTTAATTCATATTGGTTATGATTAAAAAGTTACCAATGTGGTTGGGTTTTAATGTTACATTATTTTTTTTTTATTTTGGATTATTTATGATTAAATTTATGATAATGAAATTACATGATATATTTCACCCAAATATTATGTATTTTTGTTATCATTTGATTATATTCAAAATATTACATGACTTTTTTCATTTTCCTCTCTTTATGAACTTTTTATTTTGAAAGGTTGTTTTAAAGTAAAACCAACTACATTTCTCTCATTGGTAGTAAATAACATTCATCAAGATCCATTTTTCATTTAAATGTTCTCAATAATGTTTTTAACATTATATTATTATTTTATAAATTCATTTTACCCATTTATAGATATTTTTTAAAAAAAATTAGTAGAAAACTTCTTTTACCTTTCTAATTAGTGTAATTTATTACTTCCTGAGAAAATGAGAAAGGATTTTTCATTTTACATACAACATATGAATGAATTTTAATAACTTTATGAAATATTTTTTAAATAATAAATTTCAATACAATATTCCTTATTTTTTTCAAGGGAATTTATTCACATAATAATTTGGAAAAAAATTAGTTTACATAATTTATTGTAAAAGGAAATTGGTATTTCCCTCATGAAATGTTCCAGGGATATTTTAAATGTATTTTCATCAAGAAAAACATCATTTTATATTTAATATATTTAAATGAGAATATGATCCAATGTTACCATATTTATTCTTTCATGGTATGTATTATTAAAACAATCAATAAATATTGAATATTCTCATTTTCTTTCCCATAGGTTATGTTATGAAGAAATGATTATTGTATTCATAAAATTATGGAATACATATGAATGGATTATGAATATTTTATGGATAGTATTTTTATATAATTACAATTAATTGGGTAAATAATAATGTTATATTTCATAAAATGTATATGAGTGGTTTTTCTATTCCCAAAATAGTGTACGGTAGAGGTTATCCTAAGCCTAAAATAGGTACATGAGTGGTTTTTAAAATCCTAAAATGAGATTAATGTCATTGTGTGTAGACTTTACATAATATTTCTATTAATATGATTATTAATCACTTTATAAAACTTTCATATGACATGTTTCTATACTAATGTTATATTATCTGGTCTTCCAATATTTTTTTATCTTCTGATTTATGTCGTATAAACTCACATTCTTTAATCAATGACTCATGATTTTGATAGTACAATTATATTTATAAATTTTAAATGATAATATCATCATCTCATTCACTTAATATCATGATATAAAGACATAAGAACATTGATTTATTTTTCCAATGTTTACACTTATTAATCATTTGAGCTCACCATTTCTTCTGTTTTTTCCCTATGTTATAAAGATAGGTTTTGAGTAGGTTATGAATAAGAAATGTATTGTGTGAGAATAAATTGTTGATGATGACGAAGATATATCATTAAATAAGATGATTATGTACCTAATATATAAATACAATAGACCTTTATTTTAATTTAGGAGGTATTATTGAAAAAGTACCTGAATATTCATATAAGATGATGCAATATTTTTGAATGGAATGTTTGCATCATTATACCACACATCATGGCCATATTAAAACATCCCCATTGACCTATAATAGTATACTTCTAGTGGCATCACCACAACATCACATTCCATTTTAACAATAATTCCATCTACTCTCATCTATTAGTTGTGCTGTTATATATCAAATTAGTAGATAGTTGATAGGATGAAAATGGTCCAAATATCATTTGGAATGATGAATAAAACAATAAAACCCACAAAATCATCACATATCATCATATCATGTAATAACCACCATTGATACACCAATGTATCACCACATCATGAACTATTACCATCTTTATATGTCACCACCACATATCCAGAACCACATTAACACAAATAAAAAACTACACTTCATAGTTTTAACATCACCAAAATCATCACATTAGGATATCATGATCATATATCTAATCATCATTTTTACCTTCCCCTATCTTGTGTGATCTCACCATGAAACATCATTACCACCAAATAATAACTTAAATGATTTTAGTTACAATTAAAAAATAGTAAATAAATAAACAATTTTCCCAATAAGTTGGTGACATAAATACTACAAATAATTTTTTTGGAGGAAAATACTAAAAACAACTATTTATAATTACTAAATTACTTAAATACTTTTGATAAAAAACAATCCAACCAAATTTAATTATTCATTCAATAAATTAAAAATCATTGAAAAATCATCAAAACCCATGTTTTTTAAAAAATTGGTTTCATAAGTCATTAATAATTATGATATGAATAAAATATCTCGTGATATCATTTTACAAATATCATTCACCATTTCATATAAACCCTTCATTATTGAAAGTATATTAAAAATAATAGGATTTCATTGTTCAATTCTTGATATTCACTCCTTGTAATAATTTCCCCCTTTTCAGGGTAATTTTATAAACTAGTTTATGAGTAATTATAGAAGTCCTATTAAACAAAAACTTGCCAACACCACTCACACTCCTTATAAATTAAATATTAACAAGGTCAAGAAACAAAAATCACATCCTCAAAAACCTTACATATGTCAAATTTAGTAATATTCATGAAAGGTATACTAGAATAGCAAATTCATCACCCATTTCAAATTATCAATTCTTCTGAGATGTAGTTAATTTTTTATGTTATCATGATCAAATTTATATCCTCACTACCCTTCCAATTTAAAATTATTATTTCCTAAGAATCATTAACCATGTTCATGGAAAAAATATCAAAAACACCACTAAAATAGAATAAATTATAAAATTATAAAATTATAAGTTTTTATAATATAATTATTCATTAATATCAAAAAATAGTTAACATATTATATAAGTCATTAAGTTAAAATACAACGTAATCATCAAGAATGCCTCTATAACAAGAAATAATAAAACATTTACCAGCACAAGAAAGCTCATTTAGAATCCAAGGATTTACCCCACTAGTTTGTCATTAACTTATGAATTTCATTCTCTATTAATGTGGGTTTAATATATTATTTCCCTCTCCCCATTAATAAGGAAGACACTTTAAGAAACACCAGTAGATATAGAAGAAGAATGTGATTGAATTCATGTAAGTGATCATGTAATGTTTAATAATTAATATCAAAATAGAAGGTTGAAAAATTATTCTACAAATCACATTAATGGATTTTCATGTTTGATGGTTCCCCATGATACATATTTTAGGATACAGTTGTCATGTTACACTTCACACAAGATGGAAGAGAGGAAATAGTTTTACAAATTTCATGTGTTTGAAGATGGGAATTCTTTTAATGGAACATACCCAATATAAGGATGATACACATATTATATATGGTTAAGGGAATAAAATTATGTGAAAAAATTTTGGGTTACTGTTATTTAAAAAGTAGGAGAAATGGGATTCAAGATTCAATCTCGAATACCAATTGTATGAGTTTAATATTGAAAATATTAGAAATTATCATATTTAATCCAGACATGAGATTTATCATTAAAAACTACAATATTTATTCATATATATAAATTATAAAATTCTATTTCAAATATATAAATTCTATTTTCCCATAAATTAAATGATTCTATATATTCTCATATTAATTTACAGTACATGTTCCCCATTGTTTTAAACAACATGTTTTGACTTTATTTTCTATAAATTTTTATTTTTATCACTTTAAATGATGAATTAAATGTAAAATTGCATATTTTTTTATAATTTCATTATCAAAATTTTATTCGACATCATTTAGTATTTTTTGTAGGAATTTTATATTTCAATTATTTTTTTCAATGGAGATTTACACCCCATCCCATGAATTCATTCCTCTCACTTTTTTCCTCTTTCTTCTTCTTTTTGTTTTTCTCTTTTTTTCCTACATATATACTTAAAGGATTTATTTGACCTATTTTTACTCCATTTAATGGATCTATAACCCCAAATTCATATTTATCATTTAATATGGTGTTTAATGTTTTATATATATTTTTTATAAATAAATTTCATTTTACACTTTAATTTATCATATAAATTTAACTGCTTAATATTCCAATTAAAAAAAGTACAACTATAATATTCTTCCATCTTGAAAATTATGCATGAAAACTTATTATATAATTATCATTTTAAATATTTTATAAAAATGTTAATCATCACAATAAATGATTTAAAATCTAGCAAGAAACCAAAAATAATAAGTTTACATTGTCATTAATTTAATATGAATCATAAAATTAATTAATCTAATAATGTGAAAGTATATTTGATACAAAATATATGTGTGTATATATGTTACTAATGTGATGTATTTAACCCATAAATAACATTCTCTAAATCATGGTATAAGATATATTTCAAGATGTTTATATTTTAAAATATGTGATGTAACATCCCACTACATCCCATTTGCTTGAGAGGGAGGGGGAATGATAGTTGGATTTAAGAGATGTTCCCAAGGTGCCAATGGATGGAAATAAATGTCGAGGGATTAAATAGAAAACTAGGGAATGATTTTACCTTATGAAAAAAACAAGCAAACCCTTCACTAACAAAGACTATATGATGCATGTGAATAAAACATTCAAGATTTAATTACCAAAAGACCACCAAGTTGTTCCACAATACAATCCAAAACCAATAATACCCAACACAATATGAGAGTACTATGTGGAATACTAGACAAGAGACCCAAAATAATCCATGACACACTCCACACCTCCACAACAAGCTTTATGTTCCACATAGCAACACATCTCCCAAGTATCACCACAATCCACTTGCAATGAGATTCTTTACCTTTATCAGTGTCCCAGAATACGACATATGCAAATGAACCCAAGTTCTAATAAAGGGGGTGAGTACTAATACTATGTAGGTTTTCCCCATATGACTTCCCTACACACTCTACTAGGAAAAAACCATTAACAAATTTATATAAAGTAGTTTATATAAAAATAATCACAAGTGAAACCATTACCATAAGCTAAAGACACACTTACCAAGACACCACACCAAAACCAAGAAACCAAAGGAATGAAAAAAAAAATGTCACACGACATTTCATCATTTACACATTATCATAACAATTTCCATCTTTCAATGAAATTCACAACAAGGAAACCAGAACCGTGGAGCTTCCATCTAACCCGTTCACCCATATCCACTAGTGGTAATTCCCACCCACTTACCCTTTGATGGTGGCCCTTCCATGCACTAACCATCCCCTTATTATGGTGTTATTTACCTCCCACTACCACACAACATTTCAAACAAGCCATTACCAAGCATATGACCAACCGAGGCCACAACAACATCTAATCAACCATTTCCATTACATGTCAATCCACTTCAATAAATCCACCATTTATTGAAAACACCCTACAACCATTTTACATGCCAAATTATCATTTCAATAAAACAACCCCTTTAGTTAAAAGTCATTTTTATTAACCATTTTCAAAAATCAATCCCAGTAACCCATTTAAAAATATCACTTTTCAAATTCACAAGAAGATAATTTCACAAAGAAACTCCCTTTTCAGAAAAATCCCCAAAACATCACCAAATTGATTTATAAAAAAAATCACACATGAAAACAAAATTAATTTATAGAACAAAAAATTAATTGTAACCGTGATTCAAGTTATAGTGAAGTTGAGTCAAGAGAGAAGTCGTATTCCTTTAGGGTTCGGGTGAAATCGACTCATAAGTAATCACACCTCACATATGGAGAATGCACCACCAAAACCGCTCTATATCCCCTTCCCTAACATCCAAAAGCCTTAAAATCAACACACAAGGGAACACCAACCCTAGATCTACATGCAATGATTGTAGATCTAGAAAATTTAGAATGAGGGAGATGTAGATCTAGAGGAAACCACAATTAACCATGAGAGAAGACTTACTCAGGAAGAACTGCCTTAAATCCACTAAGAAACCAATTGAATTTGCTTTCAAAATTAGTGGGATAACATATTCATCCTTTTAAAACCAAAAATCCTAAGTGAGGCTCAAGTGGGAGAAGAATTCGAGTGAAATAGGTTATGTCCGAGGGAGCCCGAATTTAAAAAAGCTTCCTTTAAGTGGATTCATGGTTAGTCCCACGGTTTGGAAAACCGTGCGCTAACCATGCATGTGAAACTATCTTTAGAGGAGGTGTCTGCTTGGTTGTCCTGCATAGTTTGTCAAACCGTTCATAGGCTGGGGGAATCCTATTGTATCCCCCTATATAGTTTCTTTCAGAACCTGTACAGTTTACCCTAATCGTCCTGAACTCGTGCTCTCTTAGAAAAGCCTCCAAACTTATTAAAAACCATTCAAAAAACTCCTAACACCTTCTCAAATAATTCCATACATTTTAAACACATAAAAAGATATATAAAAGGCTATATACCTCAACCAGGGGTTGTGAATTCTCCCCATCATTTTTATTTTTTTCCTTGGAAAGTAGGTAACCCTTACTTTTCTAAAAGAACTCAGGCCATTATTCATCAATATATTTCTCCTATTCCCAAGTCGCCTCTTGAACCTGAACATGCTTCCCCAAAACAAGAACTAAACCGATGCTTTTACCATGAAAGACTTTATAATGTCTATCCACAATCCTCACTGGATTGTGCACCAATAAAATCATCTGGTTCTAGTTCAACGTAATCCCAATGAATCACAAGGTCATGATTCGGCTGATACATATTCATCCATGGAAAATGAAACATATTGTGCACCACATTAATAGTGGTGGAAAAGCCAAAGGATAAGACACCTCTTCAGTCCTCTCATGTATCTCAAAAGGCCAAATACACCTCAGAGATAACTTACCCGACTTCCCAAGATGAGGATGTCCCAATATAGTATAGATTCTCAAAAACACATGATCACCCACCTTGAATAATAACATTCATCGATGATGGTCCACATAAAATTTCGGACAACTTTGAGTTGTCTCCATCTTCTTCCTGATCAACTGTATTTTCTTTGTGGTCTCTTGGAAAAGGCTCGGTTCGATCAAAAAAGTCTTGCCTATTTCCATCCAAAATAAAGGAGAACAACACAGATTCCCATATAAAGCCTCAAATAGAGCAATATGTATCATATCCTAATAACTATAATTATAGAAGAACTCCACCAATGGTAAGTGCTCCTCCTATGAACCAGCATAGTCTATAACACAAGCCCTTATCATATCCTCCAATTTTTATATCGTCTTCTTGGATTTCCCATCTATCTGAGGATGATATTCCATGATCATAGTAAACTGTGTCCCAACGGCTTGCTACAATGACTTTAAAAAACGAGATGTGAACATTAGATCTCTTTTTGATACAGTTGAAACTGGAACACCTGCCTCTTTACCACCTCCTAGATATATATTTTGGTCATATCCTTCACCATATGAGATTCACTAATTAGAATGAAATGGGATGACTTTTCGATCTGATCCACTATTACCCATATGGCATCATGCTTCTTGAATATTCTAGGCAGCCCGTCACAAAATCCATTGCTATCTTATCCCGTTTACACACTAGGATAGGTAAAGACTGCAACATGCCTTCTTACCACAGATGCTCTGTCTTGACTTGCTAACTATTCAAGCTTCACAAAACAAACTCGACCATATCCCTTTTAATACTTAACCACCAAAACTGCTCCTTCAATGCCTTATCCATTTTCTGAATTCTAGGATGGATCACCCACCTAGAATGATGATAATCTCGGAGATTTTCCTCCTGAAAAGCCACTGGTACCACCATCTAATTCCGAAAACTCAAAGACTGAATTCCCATATTGTTCCCAGTTCTTAATGTTCTCCCCACCATTGAGTTTCGACCTCATCGCCATACACTCAGAATCAGATGATTGTTCCTCTTTAGCCAAACCATCCATGTTAGGAACCAACAAAACCAGAAAGAAGACTGCTCTATCACCCTAGTCCTCACATTCCCACCACATGTTGGCTATGACTGACATCAACTTCCATTTATCTGATACCTGTTTCACCACTTGAGCATATGATTTTCAACTTAATTTATCTACCACAAAATTTACCTTACCCGGTGTGTATATTAGGTCAAAATCAAAAATCTGGAGATATTCCATCCATCTCCATTGCCTCATGTTCAAATCTCTTTGTAAGAAGATGTGATTTAAGTTCTAATACTCAGTAACCACTATAAATTTATCACTGAAGAGATAATGTATCCACATTTTTAAAGAACGAACCACTACTGCCAACTCCCAAACATGTGTTGGGTAGTTCCTCTCATGAAGCCAAAAATATCATCTACCATATGCACCCACATGATCCTCTTGTATGAGAAAACACCCCAATCTTAATACTGATCCATCACAATACATCACATAATCTTTCTTTTGTTATTGAAAAACCAATATTGGTGCTGATATAAGGTGACCCTTTAGCTCTTCAAAAAATTTCTATCACTACTAATACCATTAAAATGGTACATTCTTCCTTGTCAAATCTTTCATCGGAGAATCCAATCGTGAAAAATCATGAACAAAATGTCAATAATACCCAGCTCGAAAAAGTAAGCTCTATATCTCGAAAACATTCTTTGGCGGTTCCCATGAGTTAATAGCCACTATATTTTTTTGGATCAACTGAAACAACCCTCTCAGAAACAACATGTCCAAGGAAACGAACCTCTAGTATCCAAAATTCACACTTTGAAAATTTGACATACAACTGATGATCCCTTAAGATCACTAAAATGATCACCAACTATTGCCCATGATCTACCCTAGTCCTTATATACACCAGCATATCATCATAAAATACCACTACAAAAGAATCCAGATATCTCTGAAATATCTAATTCATCAATTCGATGAACATTGATGGTGCATTCGTTAGACCAAAGGGCATAACCACAAACTCGTAATGGACCTATCAACTTCTAAAAGCCAATTTTGGAATATCATCCTTCCTCACCTGCAATTGGTGATATCTTGACCTCATGTCAATCTGGGAGAGCCACTGAGCACCCCTCAACTGGTCAAAAAATCATTTATTCATGGAAGAGGATATTGGGTTTTTATCATAACCTGATTACGTCTATGATAATAAACATAGAACCTCAAGGTTCCCTCTGCATTTTGAAAAAAAAATGGTTTTTCCCAAAGAGAAAATCTAGGGTAGATGAACCCTTTATTTTCTAACTCTCTTAACTACACCTTTAATTCCCACAATTCTATTAGTACCATTCTGTAAAATCGAAGTGAGATAGGACTGGTCCCCGAAAGAAGATCAATCGTAAACTCCACTTCTATCACAAGTGGAAACCCTGAAAATTATTTAGGAAATACATCCATAAATATATCAACAACTACTAGAAGAAAACTCTTCTCAAGACCATCCACCAATGCCAACAACAAGGCCATTAACTGATATGAGATTTTTCCAATAGTTGGTGCTAACAATTCTGTTGCACCCATCTTTGCAGTCTTCCACCTCTAAAGAGATGTCTAACACCGTCCCCCATCACAAAACTAACTGTTCATTCATAGAAATAGATGTTGGATGTAAACATTATCAACCAATCCATTCCATGGATTATATCATGATCATCCATCTCAAGAATTGATAAATCCCACATCAATTCAATTCCCTTCATATCTAAACAACATCCTCAACACAGGAAGGCTTGACACTCTCTTTGACCCAGAGGAGTTTTTAGTTTCAAAATAGAAGGCATCATTTCTATGTGTAAACCCAGTAAATCAATGATTTGAGAATCAAGAAGAGAATGCAAGGCACTCATATAAAACAAAACTTGCATCAAAGTGGAATTTAAAAGAACTGTACCTTGCACCGTGGATCGTACCAACTAATTTTCCACCACAACCTACTCATCACAAAACAACTATTTTCTTACCACGTTCTACTCTTTATGTCCCTGCTGAGGTGTCGTGGTATTATGAGAATCACCACAACCCAGTTTAATCTTCTACCAACAGGTATGCGGATTCCCCCGACCCATTGAGGCATAAGACCCCTGTGACCCCTAAGGAGTGCCACATACCCCCATCCTTAGAGCATTCCAACAATAACGCTGCAGATGCCACATATGCTTACAATTATGACATGATCGAGGTTGTTCCATACAATCCCACTTGATTTGGCTTTTAGAACAACACTGAAAACATCCAGGTATGCTCTTAGGCTCCGGAGGAAGATTCACCAATCATGTAGTTAGATTCTGAGTGATACTCCCACCCTGGAAATAAGTGTCCCTTTTCCTCTTGAACCCTTATTTCTAGTTCTCACTATTCCTCACAGGTACTAATACACTTCCTCTACTCGTATCCCCCAAGATATCCCTTTCAGCCACAGAGGTTTTATTCACCATATCTGTATTATCATCTATGCATAGCACCACTATATTTGAATGAATGTCCTGCCTCAAACTAGCTTTGAAGATACAAGATTTAAATTATTTACTAGACACCACCTCGGGTAAAAACCTCACTAAGTTCATAAACTTAACTGTATACCCTGTTACTGAAAATTTCTCTTATTTTAAATGGAAAAAATCCATTGTTTGTTGAATTATGAATATATGTGGGTGGAATTGTTTGTTAAACAATTCCTTAAATCCATCCCATGTCATACCTTGTCCATTCTAACTTGGACCTCCATCTCCCACCACTGAAGGGAAATGTCTTCCAACATATACATGGTCAACTTCACATTAAACTATGCCAATGTTCCCAAGAATTTGAATATATTGTTACTTTTATTCAACCATGCTTCTACCCTCTCTGGCTCTAAATCACCCAAAAGATGGATTGATTCTTCCTTTGAAACTCAACTACATGATCAACATGACCTGGTTCATTTGCTTTATTCTCACTTTATACTGCTCGGAAATCTTTCATTATACTCTCCACTGGCTTATAGTTCACCTGGGCCTTAGGTATAACCACATTTTTATTAGCCTCATCTGGTTTGACTCAATAATTCCTACCTGATATCATTTCCACCAATATAAAAATAAAAATAATTCCTTCTATTTTAGAAACACATGTTTCAAAAAAAATTAGTTAAATTACACTACAACTATCACAACCAATATTTACAAAAGTTCACATTTCATATATTGCACTGTTTTGAAATATCAACCATGTTTTGAAAATCAACCCATTTTCAAAATACAACCAGTTTCCATGTTTCAAATCTTTCTGTTTTGACCCCCAATACTAATTTTCAAAATCAAAACATTCACATCACATAATAATTTAATATACCCTAATGAAATATTTATCCTACTGGGATATCATATCTACCATGCATTTCTCTCTCATCTCATTGGAAAAACCCCTGACAATGAGATTTCCAATGCCTATAAGAGTCTCCAAACACTTATGTACCCAACTCCCTGGTAACTTGAAGTTCAACATAAAAGGGTTAGTTATGTCCTCTTATGCAATACATTCCATGTTTTGACAATCATATGCCTTTACACCATCCCAAATCAAGGAATAGACCAAGAATGAATGTTAGCACCAAGACCAACAATCAACACCGAAGGATCGAACAACAGTTCTTAATTAAATCCAAGGGTTGAACAAACCGATACAACTTGTATCATCCCACCGATATCATTGTCTTGAGAGGGTGGGGAAATTATAATTGGCCTTAAGAAACATTCCCAGGGCATAAAATGCTGGTAATAAATATTGAGGGCTTCAAGAACAAATTGGGGAACGATTTTCCCTTAATACAAAACCAACCAAACCACCCACTAAAAAAGACTACATAATTCATGTCAATAAAAAATTCAAGTATGTATTAACAAAAGACAACCAATTTGTTCCGAAATACAATCCAAAACCAATACATCCAACATAGTATGAAAGTACTATTCGGAAGACTATACATGAGACCGAAAATAAATCAAGACACACTCCACATCTCCACACCAATCTCTATGCTCCAAACACTAACACATCTCCCAAGAATCACCACAAGCCACTAGTAATGAGATTCTTTATGTTTACATGTGTCCTGGAATACAACATCTATAAAATCACCCAAGTGCCAAAGTAGGGGCTGGGTACTAATACTCACTAGGTTTTCCCTAAATGACTTCCCTACACACTCCACTAGGATAAAACAATTAGAAATTTTATATAAAGCATTTTATATAAAAATAATCACAAGTGGAACCATTACCATAATCCATACACACCCTTATTAAGCCACCTCAACCAAACCAGGAAACCAAGGGAAATCCAAACAAACAAGCCACAAGCCACTTCATCATTTACACATTAGCATAACAATTTCCATATTGCAAAGAAATGCACAACACGACATCCAAAACGGTGGTGTTTTTGTCCAACCCATTCACCCATTCCTACTAGTGGTACTTTTCACCCACATATCCTTTGATGGTGGACCTTCCATCCACTATCCATTCCCTTATTATAGTGGTATATTCCACCCACTTCCACACAACATTTCAAACAAGATATAACAAATAATATGACCTAAAAAGGCCACAACAATATGAAATCAACCATTTCTATTACATGTCAATCCACTTAAATAAATCCAACATTTATTCAAAAAACCCTTCAATCATTTTACATTCCAATTTGCATTTCAATAAAAAATCCCTTTAGTGAAAACCATTTTAATCAACCATTTTCACAAATCAATCCCAATAACCCATTTAAAAATCTCAATTTTCAAATTCACAACAAGTAAATTTCACCACAACACCACCTTTTTCCAAATAAAATCCTGAAAAAACCAAAAAATAGATTTCCAACCAAATTGTAACATCAAAACAAAAAAAAATATGCAAAAAAATAATTGTAACTAAGATTTACATTCTAGAAAAGTGGAGTGGAGGGAGAATCCACCTACCATTAGCATTCTGAAAAAATAGACCCACAAAAAATCGCACCTCAAATCCGAAGAATGCACTAACAAAACTGCTCTAGTTCCCCTTACCTAACATCAAAAAGCCTTAAAATCAACAACCAAAGCAAACAAAACCCTATATCTATAAGAAATGGATTTAGATATAGAAAATTGAGTGAGATGGAGATGTAGATCTAGTGGAAACTACTAAGAACCATGAGAGAAGACTTACCCAAGAAGAACTGCCATCAATACACCAATGATCCCATACGATTTGCTTCCAAAATGAGTGGGAGAGAACCTTCAACTTCTGATAACCCAAAATTTTGAGTGATCCTCGAGTGGTAGAAGAATTAGAGTGAAATAGGTTAAGCCCAAAAGAGCCTGAATTTTAAAAAAACATTTCTTTATGTGGCCACACGGTTAGTCCGCACTGTTTGGAAAACCTTGTGTTAACCGTGTTCATGCCACTGTCTCAAGAGGAGGGGTCCGCAAGGTTTCCACACACAGTTTGGAAAACCATACAAAGGTTGTGCGAAGCCTACTGTCTCCCATAGCCTGGTTTCCTAGAGAACCCGTACATTTTCCCGTAACCGTGCTCAAACCATACTCCCCTGGAAAATCCTCTAAACTTATTCAAAACCATTCCAAACACTCCCAACTTCTTCCCAACTCATAACATGCACTTTAAACACATAAAAATTCATAAAAGGCTACATACTGCAAACTAGGGGTGTTAGTCTTGATATTTCTCTCTATAAAAAATTTCATGCATAATAGAATTTCAAATATCTTTTAAAAATCCTTTAGATGTTTTAAAAAAAATTCAACCATTATTAAATTAAACTAGTTATTATATAATAGATATCTAGGACCTATTTCACCTGATCTATAATGATGTAATAGCTTATGAAAATTGGGTCTTGTTCATTAGCTACTCAAACAATTTTTATTCTTCAAAATTAATATAAAAAGGAAGAAATGGGGTGACCAACATTAGAAAAGGAAAGAGAAACTAAGATCCTGACATTAAATACCCCTCAAATGAATCTCATCCTCTAGAATTCAAACCCAGAATAAAAATATAAAGTGACACAAATAATTTTTATTTATAAATATTCATGATTTGGTGCCTTACCATATTAAAAAAATTATCAAAAAAATATCAAATAACCAATATCACATAACAAACAAGTATATAAAAGATCACATATAAAACATTTATTGGCTAGAAATTAAATAATTATTGGGTGAAAAAATTTTAATTGAAATTTTTTCGTCTCTTCTTCCTCAATAAATTTCCAAAACAACATTAAATTTTAACTTTCCACCAAATAATATCATAACAAATCCTTCTGAAGGAATTATAAACAATTGTCATAATGGTTTACTTGACCAAAAAATATTTTTAAAGTGTAAATCAGAAGTCATACAAAGAATTAATGTATTTATATCATAAATATGTCATGTTATATTTAATTAAAAATACAATAACTCAAAATATGTTATTTTCTATCCTTATATATATTATTTTGTAGAATGTGAACAGGGTGTTCTAATATTCATGTTTTCATAATTATCAAATTCTGGTATCATAATATTTAAAATATATTAATTTATTCATTGAAACTATATAATGAATTATACATAAATAATTAACAGAAATATAAATCATTTTGTAAATTTTTATCATGATCTATAATGCATTATGTTTTTTAACATTTTTGAGTCATTATTTAAATAAATCACATTATTTCCAAATCAAAATTTTGCATTTTTTATTGGTGTTATCCATAATATCTTTCAGGGTTTTTTTGAAAAAATTATTAAATCACACATAATATAGAAGTGTTATTATAAAAATTATTTTAACTTAATTAAATATTAATTATTGGGAAATGAATAGTCAGAAATATCCCTGAAAAATATTTCATGGAAATTGAAGAATATTTGACATGATTTTTAATAATGAATACATATTAACATACTATTCATAATAATATTAAACTTTTTATTTATTTTTTGATATTAATTTTTATTTTTTAAATTAATATGCATTTAAACATTAATTTTTTATATTAGCATTGTATAGAAATATTACAAAAGATGAAAACATTTCATATATTAAAACAATAATCGATGAATATCTCTTCCAAATAAATTCACCCACGTGAAACTCCATATATCAATATCACTAATCCATAATAATAACTACATTATACTATATACAGAACAAATCCTACATATCTACACACTAACCAATGAAACAAACCACAATATCCAGTACTCAACAATGCATAAACCACCCATAACAAAAAAATCATCTTCCATCCTTATAACCAATGGTAATATCATAATTTCACTCACACATTATCCCAACAATCACCCTAACCATATAACCAACCATTCCTCACCACCACATCAACAATCACAACACCTCATACTCATTAAAGACACTTGTCTTAGACCCCATGTCCAACTGATAACACCTCCAATGCCCATGCCAATAATCCTCAACTAATTCTATATATTTCCCAAAAAGGGAAACATATACTGTTATAACAAACTATAAAATGGTAATCAATTAAATTTTTATTACTAGTTTCATTATTATTTTTGTGTGTCTACTATGAACATGTTCACCAAATTTGTATTTTTTTCAATAACCACTTTCATTACAAGATTTAAATGATTAACCTTTCATTTAATGTGATCACATAAATTAAATGACCACATGAGTTCATCATTTCAATATCTCTGAAAATTGTAGAAAACAATCAGTTCAAATTTATTTAAAAAATAACATGTGGTTTTTTTGTAATTATCATATTACAAAGACTACAAATGTTTCATTATAATTTATAAATAGGATATTCATCAATCATATCTCATAACCATTCTTCGAAATCACAATTTAAAATAAAAATACTACTAACATAAATAATTTATTCATTAAAATCAAATCTAAACATTCTTAAATCACACAACCATATAGGAAAGATGATTTTATATTATATAATGGTATCATACTTTCTCTTTCATATTTATCTCCAAAATTCTAAAAAATTATGACGGACCATAATTTAATATATTAATTTAATAGATCATTTAAATAATAACATACATTATTGCATGCTTATATATTTATCCATCCCAGTAGACTTTCACTATATACATGTTTACCCTAATAAAAAATTCACCTCTTACCCACACACATGATCATCTCTGTTTTATAAACTACATATGGAATAAAATCCATGATTCAATATATAATAATTAAAATTTTAATATTATAAAAAAAATTCCATTATTGAAAATGGGAAACAAGCCCATTCACGTTAATGTTTTCAAATTTCCAAAGTATTCTTGTCAAAAACCAAGAATTATGGAAATAATTGAATAAAATTTAACCTTGATATAATATCCAAACACAAGAATATAATATTTTAGGAGTATATTTTATCACATTCTATAAAAACACATTTGTTATATTGAATTTACAAAAGCATGCTTTTAAAAAAATGACATAGCATTACACAATGATATTACTTTAGGAAACATGGATTAATGTTAATTTTATGATGTAAGATTACAGAAAATTAAGACACATTATGAATTTCATTCAAATAATATTGAACTTAAATGAAATATATAAACTTTTTATACACTTAAATAATTGATATTAAAATATTTTCATAATGAAAATTATTGTAACATTAATGGGGATAATAAATCCATGTTTCAAAAATGTTTCACTAAAGAAATATATTTTTCTAAAAACTAATTGTTTCCTACTATTATTTATGGTTATGAAATCAAAAAATATGAGAACAAAAAATTAACCAAAACTAAAGTATAATATTGCAATCATAAAGAAACTTGAATGATCTGAAATGGAAATGACAGTTAGGCAAGTTTTGATGATGCATATACCTCCCTATGATTCCTACCCCAAAACATTTTCACATAAAACAAAACATGTTTGTTATGTTGTCAATGTCCTTAAATCATCTCACTAGATCCTAAAAAATCCTTGTCATTCTGGATCTTATTGGTATACATCACATTTTAGGATCTACTTCCACCACTTTCCTAAAAATACCATGAAACACTCATATTTTCTTAACTCCAAAATATAAATTTAATCTCCATTATATGGAATGATAGATAATTTAAAAAATCATACCCAATAAAAATTTCTCTTGGTCTAGAAATGATAATAATGGTGACCCATAAAGATTTCCTCTAATAATCCCTAAGTTGGTGAGTATCACCGAGCTTATAAAATGCCAGAATGGGAGGTATTTCCCTAATGGGATCCTAGAAAGATATAAATTAGAGAAAAAACACCATACAACTCCTTGTGATTTCTTTTAAATTGTAATTAATTATGAATAACCCTGTTATATTAACATTCCAAATATTAAATATCATGAAAATACAGGGAATACATTCAATAATGGTCTAATACATCCAAAAACTCCATCCAATATATCGAACAATAGCTCCAAACTCTAGTGATTAATCTTGGAAAGAACTAGAAAAATATAGTGGGGAAAGAAATGAAGAGTAAATATTTCGATAATCATTCTAAAATATACGATCAACTAAGTGAAATAAATATGAAATAGTTGGAAAGATTAAAAATTAACATAATAATGAAATATATACAAGTGGTGTAACGTCCCCCATTTTGGCACTGTCTCACATGATCAAAAAGGGTTGGATATGAGACATCAGGTGTGCCTACCCATATGCTAGATATTTTAAACTAACATTGGGGTTATGAAGAGTATAGTGGGGAAAATATACCTATAGGTATGAAATGTCAAAGAAGTAGAAAATAATCCTGACAATGACTGAATTTACAGTATAAATATAGTGGAATAAAACAATAAAAAATTAATGAATAATAAAATAAACAATAAGGTAATAGAGTAATGATGTGTTATAATTTAACAAAATTTCATTCTGTAAATATTAAAAGTAAAAGACTCATAGGCAGAAATAAATACTCGAAATTCCTTGATCTATAACCCAACATTAATCCCATCTCCAACCTCCATCCCATCTAGCAAACAAAAAATCAACTACAGGGTCATTTACCATCATCCAAAACTACTTCCATGAAATATTCCCCAGTACCAAATGACATACTGAATATCATTTGAGTATAAATCATTAGGAAGACTCCACTATGTCAAAAACTAACTGGTCTAATAAAAAGTGTATGAAATGAAGTGATAAAATTATCTATTAATTAATTCAAAAAATATAAAATACAAGAACAACATGTTACATCTCCATGATGGTATATCTCTAAGAATGTCATAAAATAATGACAACCACAACCATATAATCATTGTGAAATAAAATTCTTTGGCACCATTTAGGAATATTCCTAAGCATGACTTATAGCCATACCAACCATAACCAAATAACCATGGTATAGTCAAAACAATACAGGTAAAAGACCTATAAGAACTACTACATCTAGGTCAATTCCATGTAAGCATTATAGTATGGTATTAGGAAGACCCTAATCTCTATAAAAATTATTGCATGGGACTAGGCCAAGCCCACTCAATATCATATTTACTATATATAAGTGTGCATTTTGTTCCAAGACCAAGAAATATATATAATAATTTCAGCATGAAAAACAAGTCATATAATATAACATGGATATCACAATATCACATCATATATCTCAATGGTTAATTATGAAAACTACAATTTATCATTTTAATACAACATTTATTTTACCTCAAAATTATGTAACAGATATATCAATGAGAAATATTCCATTAACTAGGGATTCTATATCAATCAGTCACATATGATCTCATGTCATGCTAAACACACTTAAAACCATTACTTATTTTAATTATATTCATGTTTTTATAATCCAATAGGTATCCATAATCTAGGTAATAATATAACTGAAAAAGGAATCCAATGAATAATACCACTCACTATATAATTAGTTTGGAATCACATTATATAGGCACCGTCACAATATTTCATAAATGTAGAAACTATCAAACCAAATGGTTTTTTAGACTCCCTACCTTAAATAGATGAAGAACACAACACTTCCAATGACAAAATCCCATAAGAAAAAAGTTGTGGAAGAACTCCAAGATAAACCATGTAAAAAGTTGTCAATAAAAAAACAACAATGAACATGATAAAAGTATATCTCCGCAATTGTAGGTAGAAGAAGGGGGAGAAAGGAAAAAACCTAACTAAAAATATATACCAAGGATTCCTTACACAAACAAGATGTTAAAAAGGGATAATGGGACATAAAAATCACCTGGAGGGTTTCACTGGGATAATATGAGAAGAGAGAAAGTGTATCAGAATGAAATTCATCCTCACGTCATAATTAAAACAATAGGTCTGTGAATTAGATGGTGTTTAATGTAGTTACACATTATGTAAATATTTTTAATGGGATACTATGAAAACACATCACCTCATAATTTTTTCAACAAAATAATCAAAAATTTAACTATGTGTAATCTATTTAGACGACATGTAAATGTTCAAAAGATATTATCTCATTCCATTTTATCATTAAATACCCTTGAACCCATTTTAATGCTTCTAAACATACCAGTAACATGTGAAATAGTTAACCCATTTACAGATGGACTACTTTAATTCAATGATGCATATATCCTAAAACATTAAGTCTTCTTCCCAAAAAAAATTCATCTATCACTGAATGAGACATAGACATAAAGGATCTTAAGAAAAACTCATTGAAATGCATACCCAGATAAATACAGGATCTTACAAAATCCCTGAAATATAAAATACTGTACTTGAGATGATATAATAGTTACTTTGAGGTCTCAATGAAAAATTCTAGGCATTGTGTTTGTATATCAAAATCCATATCCCTGATCTCCTCCTAAACTCTCCCATTCTATAACTACACTCAAACCAACAATATAGTTCTACCTCGAAGATATTTCCCACTACGATCCACAAAATTTATAAAATGTTACTCAAAGTATGCATCAACAAGGATTTTGATGTCTTCTATGTATATGAATTGGGAAGGGTCTACATGATATCTATATAGTTGTGACCGATGAAACATTCCATTCATGTAATTGTAGCATTGTGGAAAGGTTAAACGGTATACCACTGTACTAACCCTTTCCAATATCTCGAACAACTTGATACAAATAGACTCTAGCTTTACATGTTTCCTAATACGGTTTTTCCCTATCCAAGGAGACACACAAATGAAAAAATTATGAACAACTCAAATTCCAGAGGTCATCTTTGATGGTCCTCATATGACTTCTTTTTACTCTGTATGGTCCCCAACCATTTCTTGATCAATTTAACCTGCTCATATGTCTCATATAGGAGACCAGGTCCAACAAGTGTTGACTCACCTACCTCCATCCAACAAAGTGGTGACCGGATCATCCTACAAAAAAATCCACAAAAGATCATTTTTTATTGAATCCTGAAAGATATAATTATGTAAAACACTATGAGTTCAATATGATTCTCTCATGAACCATCAAAATCTAAAACACTTGCTTATAACATATAGTCCAGAACTTGAATAGTCTTCTTTTATTGACCATCAGTCTGTGAATGATAGGATGTTCTCAAAAGAACCCATGATCCAAGATCATTCTAAAGGCCCTACCATAAATGTTTTCTTTGAAATGAGGATCTCTATTTGATATGATACTCCTCAGAACAATGTGCAATCAAACCACCACAAACACATAAATACTACCTATATCATCATTCTTGAAGGTTTTCCTGATAGGAATTATGTGGGGAAACTTATTTAGTTAATCCATAGAAACCCATAATTCATTAATATTGTGGGTTTTATAGGGAAATCCTATCACAAAATTCATTGTGACATCATCTTATTTTCACTCAGGAAGGGGAAAGGCTATGAACACCCACCTTTCCTCTGATTCTCATCATTTACTTACTAACATGTGAAGAATATATCCATGATGCTTTCCACCTCCTTCTTCATTAATGACAAAAAATTCTGTATATAGATATCATTGTGCATCTTTTTTAAACCAAGATTCACCAACCATATACAAGAATGAAACTCCCTCATCATCTCTTCACATAAGACCATATGAACCCATACTCAACCACAAAAAATAGATAATTTACACTACCAAGAGACCATCTTGATGGTTTCTCCCCACCATATAATTTTACCTCAAAACAAATCCCTTCATATCATAAAACTACTCAGTCTTAATCTAGTCCAAAATTATGGATATAATAGATGTCAACGTAAGGGATACCCATACCTGAGTCGCATAAACATCTAGAATCATTTCTACAAATGGCCATTATCCACCACTCAAGAATTAAGTATTGTATTATCTTTACCAATGTCATTTATATTAAGGCCTCAATAATTAAATTTACCTTTCCTGGTGTATAAGTCAACTCATAGTCTAAAGAATACAAATACTTGACCCACCTCCTTTGCTGAAGGTTCATGCCTCCCTGAGAAAATATTTATCTTATGATATTGTGGTTTGTGTATACCAAAACCTCTCACTTATGAGATAGTGTCTCCAAAAAACTCAATTCATGTACCTCTTCTTCTATATCTAGATCACGGGTAGCAATTCATCTTATATGGTCAGATACCTGGAGCCATAAGAAACCACTAAATCCTCCTATGTTAGAATTACTATTAGTCCCACCTCGGATGCACCAAATTACAGGATATACTTTTTACCAAACATAGGTAAAGTGAGGATAGGTGATGAGGTCATCCTGACATTCAAATCTTGAATATCTCTCTCATAAGCATCAATCCAAATCAATATCACCCCTTTCATGGTCATCCCACATATTTGTGCATATAAACAAGAGAAAACATGTAAAAGAACTTATAATAATATTATAAACATAGAAAGAAATGAATCTCAATGATGTTCATGGGATATTCCCAAGATACCATTCCTGTGACTTTCTATGGTTCCTCAAAAACTCATGACTCTGAGATGAGATGGCCCAAGAAGTGTACATTATTAATCCAAAAACTACATTTTCTTTTCTTAGCATATAATTGGTGCTATATCAATGTACTCATGATGATGGAAAGATGTTTGGAATATTATTATAATGATTGGGAGTACACTATGATATCTTCCACAAATACCACCACCAAATAGTCCAAAAAAGTTGAAAGATCATTTTCATCCAGCCCATGAATGATTTTTGTGTGTAACTCAACCCAAAAAACATAACTATGAAAGCATACAAGCCATATATGACCCTAAAAATAGTATGAGGTTTGTCTGAGGGTCTCACCCTTAACTTTTGGTAACCTAATATCAATTAAATCTTGGTAAAGATCTTAGAACCTCTAAAATAATTGAAAATATCAACAATGCATGGAAGAGGATAACGCTCCGTGACCTTAATCTAGTTTAACCTCTATTAATCCACACGTAAGCGTAAAGACCCATCCACATTATTAGTGAAGAGAACCAAGGAATCGTAAAGATATATACTTAGCCATATGAATCCTTTAGATTATAGGACTCACAACTAAACATTCAACTCATGAACCTCAAATGATTAAATTATGAATAGAGGGATTTAAATTAGTTCTTCTACTAACACCAACACAATCGAAAAATCGATCTCTCAAATTTGAAGTAAGTCATAAAACTCATCAAGATAAACATCATAAAAATAGTCTACCATTGGAGGAAAATATTTATACTACATTCCACCCTCATCAAGAGAAAGAGTAGCTATCTGAGTCCTGAAACAATCAAATCTTCACTGAATTGGTCCTGCATTACTAGCCATAACATCCTACTCACCTTAGTAAAAAGAACTTCCTCTTTCTGGAGATTGAATGGTAAATCTACTCTTATAACATTCAATGGGAGCCTGGTATAGAACTTACCAATACATAACAAAAATCAAGTTGAATCATTTCATTTCTAAAACAAATTATTCCCAAATGCAATAGTTACCACCAATCTTTAGAGAAAACTTCTTGAAAATTTAGATATTATCTTAATGTAGTCACAATGGTGTGTTGATGGTAAAAGAACCATGAAATCTTTCCACATAAAATACCAAAGAATTTGAAAAAAAAATACTATATAGAAAAGGTAGTGATTCTGATGTATCACTCAAAACACAAGATAAGGTAGATGACACAAGAATCATAACTCTAATAGTATATGTTTAAGAACCCATGATAGCTGGAGTAGTTTTTGTATAGTGTAGATAACTTTTCCATCTTCCCTAGTCTCCAATATGACTACCCAATTCTCTTTCCCACTTCTAGTATAGAATTTCATATACTGGGGTAATACGTCCCCTTCCTCAACCTGAATGGCCACTGTAACTCCATATACCATCCTGTTGAGGGTTAGCTGAGTCCCTTCCCGAATTAAGTGCATATTATGATCCCCTAACATTGGTCTTCTATGGAATATTCACACAAAACATCTAAATATGACATAATATTCCAAATATATGACACTCAAATAGAGGTTAAAGACACTATTGGCACTTGTATCCAAACTTTACACACTGATAGCATTGGACTAGAACACTATCTTGAGATGAATTCCCATATCTATAACTAGTCATCCCAATATTTCATTGGTAGAAACATTCATAGAAGTTATTCTTTCCATTTGAATAATATCTCATAGATTTCACTGTAGAGACATCATGTACACAAATCCGGATATATCTCATATTTTCTTCCTTGATATGTGCTTAGTTTTTCACATCCTCAATGCAAATTTAACAAAAAAAAATTACCTGTGACCTAATCTCATAGTGAATACCATCCTAAAAAATGAATCACCTTGTAGATCTCATCAGCTACCAAATAAGGCGCAAACCACAATAGGTAATTCAAACACCTATCATAGTCCAAAACTAACATTCCCTCATGCTTATGATGCCTAAAATCATGATATTTTTCATCCCTAAATGTCTTGATATATAAATTTATTATGAACATTATCTTAATGTCTTTCCAAGATAACCCATCATGCTGCCCAAATTACTCTAGAATATCCCACCAAAGCTTAGAGGAACCATGAAGCATATATGTTGCAATATTAAACCTCTTATCCATGGGTGTATGCAGATTATTAAAGATTGTCTAGTATTTATCATTCCAAAACAAGGCTTCATCCCCCCCCCCTTCCCTGGTAAACAATTACAAATGCTATAGTTGAAACTCCCTTATTATCTCAGACATCGAAGGAACAATATGAATAGTTTCCCTTTGCACATATCACATGGCCCTCAGGATGATGTTGTGAAGATAAAAATCCATAGGATCCTTAAGAACAAAAACAATATTTGGTTTAGCTCCATTATGAGAAATCTTATTTCCACTGTCAATATGATCAAGTTAATGCTACTGAGGAGGCATTTTCTCTACAAGACTAATACACACCATGGAGAACTAGCTAGCAACAAGGTCAACCAAAATACGTGACTAAAATAGTGAACCACTAACTCAAGGTCTTTCTAAACATGTCTTACAAGTTTTTTAGCATGACACATCTATTAATTTCCTTTATCTAGAGAAAAATGTATCTTATATCACTGTTCAAAAGGAAAGTATAGATCCCATGAAGGAATAGATATGCCCTTATCATGAAAAATTCATGTTAATATATCCATATATCATTATTATGATGCATGTATTCCCATATCACTCCATACCTAGCCATGAGTAAAAATATAAAGAAAGGGTAACATAATAAAATAATAATTTCTCACAAAATTTTAATCAAACTAGTTTAAATAACATCAACTATATCAAGAACAAATCACAAACAATAATCCCATCCTTAGGATCATGGATTTTCCCCTGTATATGGGTTAGAAAATCCCATCCACAAGCTCATTACCAAGTCCCAAAAAATTCTAGTCTCTTTATTACCATTCTGAAATATTTAATTAGAAGTAAATAAAACATGTTCCTTTCATACCACTTCATGACATCCCTCAATATGGTACTCTCTCATGAAACCAAAAAATGGTTGGTTACAAGAACTCAAGTGAATTTCTACATACACCAGAGGCTTCCGACTAGCAGAGAGGTGTGTGAAGAGTATAGTGGGGAGAAAATACCTTCATATATAATGTTACATAAAAGTATAAAATAAACAATACAATGAATTAAATAAAAGTCTGGGCATATGTGAAGATAACAACAAAAGCCAACTGAATAATCAAATAAATTATAATGGAATAACGTAATGACGTTCTTGAATGTAACTAAATGTCACGTTAGGAAAAATAAAATTTAAATACTAGTAGACTCAAATAAAGACTATAAAGCACCTGATCTCAAACCCACATAGGCCCCTTCTCCAAAATCCATCGCATCCAACAAATAGGAAATCAACAGCAAGTTCCTTTCCCTTTTCCAAACCTTCATCCACTGAATCTTATCAGGTACCAAACAATGTCTCTAATAGAGTGTGAGTGTAACTCAGTAGGTAAACCCCATCATGAACAAAAAACCAATCTGATAAGAAGTTTATGCAATGAAGTGATAGACATGTGTATTAATTAATTCTATATTTAATAAGGAACTACAAAAACCTACTTCAGATATATGTCAGAATATCTCTAAGCATGGATTACAACCATGAAAAACACAACCATATAACCATTGTAAAATAACCTAATTTGGTTCAATGCTATAATATCTCTATGTGTTTCTTAGGACAGTGCCAACCACAACCAAATAACAATGATATAGTCATAACAATTTGGGTCAAATATTTTTAAGCATTACAACATTTGTTTCAATTCCCTATAAGCATTACAATATGAGACTAGATAGATGTGCTCTTTATAAACATTACAACATGAGACTAGGCCTATCTCACTCAATATAAGCATTACAGCATCTAATTGTGCATGTTCTAGGTCTAATCCTAATATATACTCATTTCTCCATGGAACACAAATACTATCAGACAACATTGATATCACAATATATCATCATATGTATCGATGGTTAAATATTTGAATTACCATTATATATCAAATAAATCATTTTATTTAAATCCTAATTGATTAAAAGTCATATCAATAAGAAAATATTCAACAGATTAGGTATTTTATATCATGCAATCACCTAAGATATCATGTCATTCAATACACGCATTAAACGAATCGGCAATTATATTATTTTCAAGGATCAATCACCCAAAGAGTATCTATAAGCTTGGTCTAAAGTCTATTCAAATCATTGGACTCCAAGGAATAATCTAATTCATTACTTGGTTGGTTTGGGAGCCCATTACATTGTAGAAATCACAATATTTTATAAACATGGGAACTTTCACACCATAGGGTTGGGGTTTAGACCTGCTACTATCAACTAGCTATGAATGCAACACTTACAAAAAAACAACCATGAGGAAGAAGGCATGGATGAGAGAAAATAGAATCCTAGAACAATACTAATCAAGATCAAAACCAACAAAACCCACTGCTTTCACCGCAATAGATGGAAGAAGATAAGATAGAAAGGAAAAACATAGCTGGCAAGACTTACTGGGGATTTCACAAACAAACAAGGCATCAATAAAGAGAATTTGGAACACCCAAATCACATTGAGAATTTCCTTAGGATGAGAAGATAAGAGCATCATTGAATTAGAATGAAATTCATCCAGATAGAATACTTTAAAATAGTAGTTTGGGGAATTATAGGGCATGTAATGTAGTTACACGAAGTGTAAATCATTTTATTGGGATATTCCAAAAACCCATCACCTCAATTTCTTTTCATTAAAAAACCTAAAAATTACAATATTTGTAATCTATTTATATGACGTGTAAATTTTTTGTCGAGGGGTTTTCAACCCTTTTACCATTTAAAAACTCTAAAACAACCTTTAAAGCTCCTCTACATACCAAGAACCTATGAAACACTTAACCAATTTATATCCAGACCCCATTAATTCAAATAATCATACATCCTTGAATTTTAATTAATTTTTCTCCAACAAAATCTCTTTGCATCCCTAAAAGACTCAGAAACCATGGCTCAAAAGAAAAAATCAAAGAGGGACATACGTGAAAAAAGATGATATCTTATAAGTGGACATATAACAAACATAGGAATAAAATAAAAAAACAAAAATTCCCTTTAGATATTAGAAACATCCTCCAGTAACCCTCCCACATCATGAGAATCAAACCATATCCACATTAACCATTTAAACAAAAAAATCCAGAACTATAACCATAACATCCCATACACTTGAATCAATAATTCTCACGAATATCACCTATAAACCTAGATGTTACATCTATAATATGATAGTGATCTAGTAGGATGACTATTATACAAATATATTCACAAAAAGAGAGTGAAACCATAAACCACACACCATCATCACATATCAACAAACCATATCATTAAAAAAATAGACAAATCACCATATTATTACATCATTTATGAAATATATCTATATATATCACCACCATATATCAAAAACCACTTTAACACATATCAAAAATCAAACATAATAAATACAAGCTCATCAAAATAACTATAGTAGAGTATTGTGAAAATATAGAGAATCAATCTCATTCCATCCCCCAACAAAAAACAACCTCCACCTTCCATAATAAAAATTTAAAAACAGTAACATTCATAATTTTCTCAACAAATTTACAATCGTATATAATCAATGAAATTAAAAATAATAGAATGAAAAAAATTGTGTGACAAATGTTTCAAAAAATAAGATCATAGAAACAGTATATTCTAATTCAAAAATTACTTCTAACACCATTGGTTACTAATTAACAACCCTACTATCTATAAAATCATTACAGTTGATGATTTGTATCCTACTCATTTTATAATTCATTAAGTTTATGTTAGAAATTAATTCTTTATAGTTTTAATCTTACCCATCACCTTCAATTTTTTCAATCATCTCTTCATTATTTCATGTATATTTAATTTTATAAGATATTAATGTTCTATTCTAAAATTTCCTTCTTGTTACAATTTCCCATTTTCGGGTACACTATTTAAACAAGTTTTTAAATTTTTAATTGATTTCATATTAAATAATACAGTAGTAACACCCCTTCCCATAATCTATAATTAAGAATTAAAAAATTCAAGAAAATGAAAATGCAACCTAAATATCATTCCACATTTAAAATTTAGTAATATTCATGAATGGTGTACTGAAGAATAATAATCAATGCAGATTTCTCATTATAATCGCATCTAAAATGTAGAATAATTTTCATGTTATCACTATCACATAAATATTCTATCTTTTAATAAAATTTAATATTATTAAATCCTAAACCAATTTAAACATTTTTATGAAAAATAAATTAACAACACCATTACATTAAAATAATTAAAAGAAGTATAATATTATTATTTTCAAGAATTTAAATCATTATTACAATCATTAATTTTTTATTATTATTATATATATGAAAATTTCCATACCAAAATCATAATCCATATATCTTAAAAATAAATTGTTATATAAATAAAAGGTAGAAGAAAATTCATTTCAAAACTAAATATCATTCTATCAAATTTATCTTTTCTTTATTCAATCCATTCTTTATTAAGGTGTATTTAAAATATTAATTCCCTATCCCCAAGAAACAAGAACAACCACTAAGAAATAGTCATATATATAGAAGAATAATATTATTTCATGAATGGAATTAATCATATCTTATTTCATTAAGAATATTCTTCCATAATATACAAAATAAGATAAGAAATACCATATGAGGTATGTAATGATTGTTAGTTCTTTTTTATTAATATCATATGATATCCTTTTTCTGTTATGTTTAACACAATATAGGATAATGAAATGATATATGTAACCAATGGAGTTCAAAGCAAGGACTTTTTTGAAAAGTACTATTAGAATCCAAGGATGGTATAAGAATCATCCATATTGGAGAGAATTATAAAGTCCTACCTTTTATTTCATAAATTATTCATTACAATTTATAAAATCTTATAATATATAGGATGTTTTGGGGTTTAGTGTCTTGGACATCATTAACATAATACATGTAAAACAGAAACATTATTCTAAACCCCTTATATTTAATATTATTAGGATCATCCAATGTTTATTTTACTACATATCATATATTGAGTACATAAATTAATGAATGTGGTCAACATAAAGCCTAGTCATAGAATAAAAAACTGGGGATATTTAGTTTGTGACCTTGAGGAATATAAATTAAAAATTATCATATAAACTTTAGACATATAATAATATAAAGAACATAGGTCATAACATATAAATATGGCTAAAACAGAAAAATAAAACACTCATATTCATATCAATAATATTTTTCATGAGTGTGTCATAAAACATAATTATCGTGGTTCTTTAAAAATTATTATAAACCATGTCATATCTAGAGACTAATTCCTTAAGAAATTATTTGGAGAGATATCAAGTCACGCTCAATATATTTCTTAATTCACGTGAGCCAAACTTATCATAATAAACCATTTTACCAATTACATGATGGTAATAAAGAACAAGTTTAATTTAGAATCATTGATTTCATCAGTTCTTAAGAAAACGAAAATTCCCTCATTTTTAACCCATGATAATGGATTATTGGTATAATACATGTAAACCCTTCATAAATAAGATATAATTACATCTAGGTTAATACACAATGAAATGTAATTGGTTTGGGTATCCAAAATATTATAATTTATCATGTGAAAGATATAAATTCATGAATTTAATTTGGAATCATTACAATATAAAACGTGGATTAATGTTTGGGGATAATGAGAGATAATGTAGTTGTCCCATTATTAAAACACCATTTTTTAATTAATGGGATGATAAAATTTTCATGAAAAAGAAGCTTTATCAATAATAAGACACACAAAAGGTGGAACTTGAATGAAAATATATGCGAATAGAATTTATTTACCTTGATGGTTTTATTATTATAACTTAAGAATGGAAACTTGAGACCATAATGTCGCCTTGTTGAGACTATTTGGGAGGTTAATGAGACATAACATCATGGTTAATAGATTTTTAGTGGAGAGTGGGGGTGGAAATGATGTATTAATACCTCATGAGGGGTGGTTTTAAGTGATTAGGTAATTATTATTTTATATTTAAGGATAACCACTATTGGGTCGAATTAATTTCAATGATTTTGGTTAAATTTTAATTTTTATCATGGATGTATAAGTATTTATATTAAAAAACAACCATTTTTTATTTTAATTTTTTTATGTATTTTATGATTTTATCATTTAACTTTAACCTCCAATATTGTTTTACTTATACTATGGTAATAGTTTTTTTACCGAGGTATCTTTTGTATGTATAAAAATGAAATTATCCTTTTTTATTAATTAGGACCATAAAATTAAAAATATTGAATCCATTTTTACATGATAAAATTTTTAAAATTGATAAAAATAAATTCCAACACGATACTCATTCGACATAATTTTTTTTATAAATGATAAAATCATGGTTATCAAAATGATAATCCTTTGTTTCTAAACTTAACACAATATGTAATATGTTGTTCCTTAAATAATTTTTTATTATAGATAAGGATTAACTAATTTGAATTTTATTTCAGATTCTAATATATTATTAGAGTTGTAGTATTTCTAAAAAAAACATCATTTTCACTTTTTAACACAAAAATAAACTCTTTAGAAAGTTAAATAATATTCACCCTAAGATAATTTTGATGAAATGAATCCAAAAACGATTTAGATTTTATCAAAATAATTATATAAATATAATAAATTTACCTTTCTAAAAAACTACTTATTTAATGAAAATTGACTAACTTGTATGTTGTAGTAAACTGTATTTTCATTTTAAAATTTACATAAGAATTATAATTGTGTATTATCATATTAAAGTGTTTTATATAATAATTCCATGAAAATTTTAAACTTATAAAATTATCATAAAGAAAAATTTTAGTGGAAATTTATTATTTTATATATTTTCCAAAACACAATTATAAAATAATCCCAGAAGTCAGTTAATTAAATGAACAACTATAATAATGACAAACCATATTATTGATTAATTTTCAAAATAATAATTGGCCATATTGGCCAACAAACCAGATGCCCAGTGGTCATTGTTCCCTATTAATACACAATAATTCTTTATTCATCACTCATAACATCATTTTAAATAGTCCTTACTGATACATTGATAATAATATTGTTTTCTTAATGATTATTTTTCTTTTTTACAATATTTATGGAAATGGGGATCTTATTAAGGAAATTTAATCCAATATAATTTCTTTTATGGAATGTACTATTATTTAATGTTAAAATAAATTTTATTTTCATTATTTTTAGTCTATATATATGAATTTTGTGTAAATTTATTATGAAATGTAAAAGACTATCTATGTTATTCTATCATAAATAATAAGAAAAATGTTATTAAGAGAAAAGAGTTCATTTATTTAACAAAGAATAATTTTTTGGTCGTTATATTCTTCCATTCTTAATGTAATTTTAACCTTAAATTTTTTGAAGAACCTAAAATTGTTCAATATAACTTCGATTCAATTTCCACGAATCACCATTGGATTTGGGAACCAAATGGAAATTTGAAGAGGATATTCACACATAAAGAGATTTACCATAGGGTGATCATTCACTATCTATACATTATTATAACCATTATGGGGTTTTCATTTGTGTCTACACTATAGTTTCAAGAAGTGTTTATAGGCCTCCCACATTTATATCACATCCCATATCAGTAAGTCAATTCTCAAAGTTCTATTTACTATAGTTCTGGAACAAGGGATGTTGTAGTTTTTACCTTACTTTTCATGGTCAGGGTCCTTCCAAAAGTTTTGATAAATCCTTTTGTTTTTATAATTCTTTCAATGGGATGACTTGAAATCTACAAGCACCATTTCAACAATGAGAGAACATCAAAATATCTTTTCGTAACTCTGAATGTCGCATATTCTAAATGTATTCTCTAGATGGGGTCTTATTCTACCAAAATATCAGTCAAATTGCCCATAATAATTGATGACAAATCTTGATGATTAATGCACAGGATTTTTAAATTTAACATCATAATTCCCAAAAAATTCATTTTCTATTTTTTCAACTTGATTAATTCCCTCTAAATTTAGTTCCAGAGGTTATGAGTGAAACACATTATAAAAAAGACCTTTTTGATGTCCTCTCGTCCAATTTCATTCACCTCATAAATTGTATTAATGTTATCAATCAGTTTAATCCACTAATTAGTTTCTCCCTCGATGATATATAATTTAAACATAAATTTATCTTTCTTTAAACAATTTATTTTTAAAATATATTTTTTTAATATTAATACATTGAACCTTGATTTGTAGATATGATGTTCAACTAAAAATAAGTGGTCATTTAAAAATAAAGGACTTAACTAATTTTTTCCTTCCATTGTGAAGAAGGATTTCCCACTTGGTTTGGGATGACCTTCAGACTTGAGTTAACAGATTCATCATCATCATTATGTGTTCAACTCCAACTCATCCATATTTGAAAGGTTTTCATCACATTTTCTATTAAATCCTTTGTTTTGATGAGTCCTTCGATTTCCTATTTTTTTATATAGTGAGAAAACATAAGAGAGAAAGTTGATAGTTTTTTCTAATATCACCAAAACTATCCTAAAGGAAAGTATAATCTAATTTTTTTAAAATATCATGAATATTAGATAAAATACATAAATATTAATAAACTATTTAAATGATCAATATATTCTTCATAATGTTTTGTAATTGAATTTGATTAATCAAATAATATACACATGGAGTGTCAAAATAGGTTTGAAGCAAGGCCCGTTGTCATTCACCAAGTGGATATCAAGTCCAGATCAATGTACTTTTTTGGGGTTATTACTCCAAGGTGCAATTATGCTTGATCCACATCCACTTGTATTATCCATACATGAATGTAATTTCTTGGAAACCACTTTCATAACACTTCACCAAAATTAAAAGTCCTTCTCCTATGTTTATACATATCTATAGGTTTTTTTACTAATGTTTTCAAATACTAATTTTTACAAAAAACCTTAACCATCATTTGATACATACTATAGTGACTTGCCTTTTTTATTTCATAAAAATTTCATTACATGGTAAAACATTTAATAATACAAATAAGTTGTGAGGTTCAGTGTCTTGTAAATTGGGAACATAATACATTTAGTAGATAAAAAATATTCAATTAAATGTGTAGTTCGTCTTTATAGGACCATCCAAATTTAATTTTAATACACCTCATATACTAGGTCCATATATCCATCAAAGTGGTGAGCATAAAGTATGTTAATTGAATAAAAAAGTGACATTTATATTACGTTTTTTAGGAATATCAGTAAGGCTTGATCATTAGAACATGAGGGATATCATAATAGATAAAAACTAAATAATTAAATTTAAATGTTTTAACAACATAAAAATGAGATATTCATAAGAACATCACTATTTTTTGTCACCATGGTTTCATCATTCATAATTACCGTGGTTATTCACCAAGGTATCATAAAACATGTCATTCTTATTGATTAATTATTTAACCAATGTGTTGGAGAAATTTCAAGGATAAAATATCATATTTAATAATTCATGTTATCAAAACTTATCATAATAAATAATTTAACAAAAAACATGATTATAATAAAGAATGAGTTTCATATAAAATAAATGAGTGTATAAGTGCTCAAATACAAGAACATTACATCATTTTTAACCAAAAATAACTGATGGTGGGATTAATAAATGTAAATCCCCAATAACATCTTGGAAACTAAAATTTTAAATGAAGTTGTTTAGGTATTCACAATATTATAATTTCTCATTTAAAAGAGGGAAAATCAGGAAATGAATTAATTAGCATGAATATATAAAAAATGGATTAAATGGAGGGCATAATTAGAGGTTATGGACGTCTCACATATATATAAAAACTTTTGGTATGTAATTGGGAAAAAATCATGAAAATCATGAAAATAATGAATCATTAATATTAATAAAAATCATAATAAGGAAGAACTTGAACACAAAAAAATAATATGATAATTTCATTACATTTAATATTTTCTTCCTAAAACGTGATGATGGAACCTTGAGAAATTGAAAAAACTATAGAGTGATAATTTGGGAGGTTAAATTAACATAAATTCATACATATGGGATTTTTATTGAATATTTGAGGGTGTTAGTGGGATATTTATGCTTGATGATTGGTGGTATTAAGTTATTAATTTATGATTATTTTATATTTTAGGGTAACCACTATCGGGTCAAACTAATTACACTGATTTTTGGTTGAAAATTAATGTTTTCAATGATGGTTAGGGTAATACAATACACCAACCACTTATTTATTGCTGAAGTTTTTATTTATTTTATGATATTATTATTTAACTTTATCTCACTATATTATTTTACCTATACTATGGGAACTCTTTTTTTATCACGGTAACTATTTTATTTCAAAAAATAAAATTTAACTTATTACATAATATGGAAAATATGATTCAAAATATTCAATCCATATTACATTATTAACTTTATAAATATATTAAATTTGAATTATATCATAACATTTGTATAACTAATAATAATTGTTTTTATAATGGATAAAATCATATTTTCCAAAATGCTAAGAATGTGTTTCTAAAGGTGACATGTTATATACCATCTAGTCCTATAAATAATTTTATATTTTGAAGAAGGATAAAAAAAAATTAAATCTTCTCCATATTTTAATTTTTTATTAGAGTTTCATATTTATATAATTTTTATTATTTATTTAAAAGTAATAGTCTTTTATGATATATTAAAATTTCTGGTCATTAAACAAATTACACGGGACTTTGTCAATTTGTATTAACATGTAAAAGTTTCTTTATAAGATAATTACATGGAAATATTTTTTTAAAAAACTTATAATCATTTTATAAAATATAATTTTAATTGAAATT
Source organism: Viscum album (assembly GCA_963277665.1). Taxonomy (NCBI): domain Eukaryota; kingdom Viridiplantae; phylum Streptophyta; class Magnoliopsida; order Santalales; family Viscaceae; genus Viscum; species Viscum album. The sequence goes on from OY728166.1 coordinate 311,170,109, forward strand.
AAAATATATATTGTTTCCAAAAACAAAATTATAAAAAAATTATAGTACTCACTTTATTAAGCTAACAACAATAATAACGACCAATCATCTTATGGATTAATGGATATAATTCCCATTGATCATGTTGAACAACATTACTTTTTCTCAACAGTCATATTCCCATATAAATACACCATCATTCTATCTTTTTATCTCACTATATCATATAAAGGATCTTACACAACCTTAGATAATTTCTATTTTTTCTTAATGCATAATTTCTTTTTTATGATCTTTATAGTGGGGGTGATATCATTTGGGGAATTCAAGCCTGTGGAGATTATTTTAGTAAATTTACTACAATATAATGTGTATATAAATTTTCATTTCCTTTTTTATTAGTTGATGTCTACAAAATTTGTGTAAGCTTATTATGAATTTTAAATGTCTTTATATGTGCTTCTATTATAAATCATAACAAAATGTTATTGATAGTCAAGAGTTCCCTTATTTAAAGAAGAATATTTTGAAGGTCATTGAATTCTTACCACCTAAATGATATTTCATCCTCATTATTACTTTTTTAACAAAAAATCATCTTATATAACATGGAAATAGTTTTCATCGATAACCTTTAGATTTTTTTTCACTGGATATTAAAGAAGCCCAGCTTCCCACGGTTGATGCACACATCACTGTATATTATTATACTATCATTCCTTTAGTATCAACACTAAGGGGATATGGTTTTAAATATACAAGATAGTTTCAAGAAATATTTTAAGCCTTCCAACATATATAGAAAATCTCAATTCCTTTATAACAATTCCTTGAGTGCCTCTTCCCAGTGTTTTTATATAGGGGAAGTTGTACTTTCCTCACATACTTTATAATGTTTAGGGTCATTTTCAAAGATTTGATTAATCATTATATTTTTATCATTCTCATAATGGGACAAATAGGAATATCAAAACTCTATTTCAAATTTGAGGGAACATCATACATTCTCTTCATAACTCAAAAATTATTGGATTACAATTTTTTCATAAATGGTATCTAAATCTATCAATGAATCAACCTTTATTTATGTAATAATCAGTAAAAATTCTTGAAGTGTAACATGAAATCCTTGGAAATTTCATCTTTTAATTCCCAAATGATTAATTTTAACTTTTTTTTAAATTAAGGAATTACATATAATTTTTTTTGGATGTTATAAGGAAAATATTTATTGAAAATGAACTTTTTGATGTCTTCATATCCTTTGGCGTCAACCACATCCCTTGGGTTCATGTTATTGTTTTGAATCAACCATTAAATATATTAACCCTCTAATTTATATACTACCACGATAACATACAATTTCTCAAAAAAAAATTGAGTACACAAAATATATTTTAAATAATATTGATCCATTGTTTTGAGATAAGTTGATATGATGTTCTACTAAAAATAGGTGGTCGATAATACAAGACAGATTCAACACCAAGTTATTATTAACATGGTGGGGAAAGACACCCCAAATGTTTTTAGATTTTATCCATGATATTATTTAACTAATTTATCAACATCAATAATTTTTCAACTCTAGATCCCCCATACTTTGAAGTTCATCATCTATTTTTCCATTAAATCCATTATTTGTATGGGTCCTTCTATGTTATGCCATTATTTTTTCTAGATGGAGATATCCTAAGTGATAATTTTATAAATTCATTGGAATTATGTAAAAACAATTCACTAATAAATCTTAATCATAAATTTATTTTAATATCATGCTTCTTAGATGATACTCTTCATTTTTAATAAAAGTTTTACACTCTCTATAAATTCTTCATAATGGTTTGTAAGAATACTTGATTAACCAAAACACATACAGTTATATTTTAAAAAATGTGTGAAAAAAAATCCTAATTTCATGCACCAAGTAAAGATTGAGTCTATCTCAATGCCCACTTTTAGGGTTCTTACCCCTAGGTATAGATTTCCTATAGAACCATCCACTTTTATTATACATACATGGATGTAATTTCATGGAATCCACTTATATAATACTTCACCAAAAAAAACATTCCTATATTATGAAATGTCCCTAGGGTTTTTTTACTAATGTTTTATAATCCAAATTTCCACACATAACTAAACAATCATTTTATACCAACTAGAGTGAACTAAATTTTTTATTTCAAAAACATTCCATTACCTGATATAACATTTTGTAAAATAGAGAACATTTTTTAGTTAAGTGGCTCGAAAAATTGGAATATAATACCTGTAAAACATAAACATGATACAAATATATAGTACCTCTTTATATATAATTCAAAAGTAAAATTTTATACATCTCATATACTCAAGGAATACATCAAAAAAAGGGTTGAGAATAAAGACCTGTAAGTGAATAAAAATGAGGTGTCTATCATGTGACCTTGAGGCATATCAATAAGGAATGATCATATGAACAATAAAAATATCACTGTATAATTATGGTAAATCATTACATAAAAATTTGGTTATAAAAAAATGTTATGTTCATAAGTATGTCACAAAGTTTTATCATAACGGTATCGTATTTCATAATTATTGAGGTTATTCACCATGGTATCGTAAAACAAGTTAGATATAGAGATTAATTCTTTACCCAATTCATTGGATTACATAAAATGTACACCTTTTATATATCATAATTAAATTGGGCCACATTGACCATAATAAATAATTTTACTAATAACTCGATGAGAATAAATAATGGGTCTCATATAAAATCATTTAGTGCATGTGTTCCTAAAAAATGAAAAGTACCTCATTTTTAACACACATTAATTAAAGTAGGTTTAATAAATTTATATCCAAGATCAATAATTTTGTTTACTTCTTGTTTAATACCCTTAAAAAATTAATTTTTTTGGTATTCACAATATTGGAATTTCACATGTAAAAAGAGAAATTCCAGAAATTAATTCATCAGCAAGGAAGTATAGAACACGGATTAAAGGGAGGGAAAAATTAAATAGAATGGAGATTTCCCATTGATAAATAAATTTTTTCAATAATATTTAGATTAAATGTACATGAGAATAAATAATAATTAACATTAACAAGACACACCAAAAGTGGTACTTGAATGAAAAAGACGAAGAAGAAAACTCCCCTATCATTAGTAATTTATTCCTAAAACTTGATGATGTAAGCTTGATCACTTGAGGAAACCATGGTGGGTCTATATGGTGGATAAATGACCAAAAATTATTTTTGATGTTATTTATAGTAAAATATTATCATGGGAAGGTTTTATTAATACTTGGGGTGGGGTGGTCTTAAATGACTAAATTATTATTATTTTATATATATATATAAACACTATTGGGTGGCAATAATTCCCAAGATTTATGTTGAAAAATAATTTTTTTTTCAATGTATATTATGGTCTTATAATACCTTAACCACCCATTTAATTTTTTATTTTTTTGGTATTTTATGATTTTAACATTTATATTTTACTCTCTACATTATTTTACCAATATTGCACTAACACTTGTTTTCTGTGGTAAATTATTAATTAAAAACAATGAAATCAATATAATTACCTAATCTGAAGTTCCTAATTAAAATCATTAAATCAATTTTACTTCATTCAATTTTTAGAGTTGATAAAATCATTTCTAACACGATATGCATACAAATCATTAAACCATTTTATATAAAGGATTAAATCATGGTTTTAAAAACGCTAAACATGTTTTTCTAAATGTAAAAAATTACACAATATGTTTTTAAATAAATAAAATTTTATTGAGAATATGTTAAATAAATTTTTTATCATTATGATAACCTAATTATATAATTATTATTATTATATCTGATAATAATAAAATTATCACTTTTTAACATATATATAAAACTCATTATAGATTTTCCATAAATTCAGCCTAAGATAATTTCAATGTACTAAATCCAAAAATTATATTATTTTTATAAAAACATTAATCTAAATATGATAATTTTATATTTCTAAACTATACTTATTTATTAAAATTTATATTTCATTTTTGATATAGAAAATTTTCTACTCATTAAAAAAGTACTTTGGAATTTATTTATTTTTATAATAATATAAAATATTTTAATAAGAAAACATCATGAAAATTTATTTTTTAACTTATAAATTTATCATAAAAAAAATAATTATAGTGGAAATTAAAATATATTGATAGTTTCAGAAAACATATATAGAAAATAATCACAATATTCACTTTATTTCACCAACAAGGATAATGAAGACCCATGTTATTTTTTAATTTTGATAATTCCCATAGACCATATTTTACATTGTTCATCATGCTAAAAATTCATATTTCGAAAAAAATAAACCATTATTCTCTCGGTATCACTCACTATGTAATGTCATGATACCTTGATTGGGTATGTTTCCCCATTTTCTAAGTTCCCTTGTATTTTTAAAAAAAGTGTGTGATTTTTATGGGTTTATGATAGACTGAAGAACAGGTACACACTATGTACCTAATATACACGTCTTATACTTGTTCTTGATTGCTTGCGCATATTGGGATATCATATCGTGAATGAGGAGAACAAGTCATGATCTGGTACATGTTGTGTTCTCGAGGTACACATCGTATAGTGGTTAAAAAAATGATTTTTAACCTGATGTGATAGGTTTTTTGGCATAACATATCCATCAAGGACTACACTAAATGGCTAAGGGGTACACGTCATGACCCTAACCATACCCAAGTTAAATTCACATATTTAGTAGTGTTTCTTTTCAATTATTTCCATATCTCTAGGCTCTCAGAACAGAGCTCTCCCTAGGTTATTTTGAGAGGTCTCTCACCTTCCTCATCGATTTGGTCAGCATTGGATCTATGTTGTGTTTGCAGTGAATCTCATCGAGTAAGTGTTCTCTCTGATTATTCCTTATGATTTATGGAATTATCTCTTTATCCTTGCGTTATTGGATTGATCAAAGATGTTTAATCCTTGTCATATTCTTTTAGATCTGTTAGGAGATCTTTTCTTGAAGGTTGTTCCTCAGATATTTGTGGTGTATCAGATGTTCATTCTTGAGGTATGTGGGATTTTGTCTATCTTTTAACCCCTTATATTCTATTTTTAATCAATCCTTTGCGGTTCGGGTATTATTCTAGGGCCTTCATCGATGATGTTGCTGGGTTTCATTTCTTTTGGATTATGTTGTGTCCATGTGAGACCTAAATAGTAAGGTATGTGGTTCTATCACTAGCCTATGATAATGACTTTATTGGTATTACTTAATATATTTATTTTTTAAATTACCATGATTTTTTGGGATTTTTGAAAAATGGATTTAAGAGAGAAATGGTATTTCCCTATCTTTTGAAATTAAATTTGTGAAATGGTTTTGAATGGGTTTTCAAGGCATTGAAACATGTTTTTGAAGAAGAGAACACGGTTTACTTTTTGTACATAGGTTGAAGGTTTAGCTTGAGGCCATCATCCATTGTTTTTATTATCAAGGAGGTTTATCTTGGGGATTTCCTCTGTTTCCAAGGCTAGTTCTACTAGGGGATCGATATTGAAATTTTAGGGGGATTACTCTTAGAGTTTTCCTCTGATTTCTAGGCATGTTGTTCTAGGATCATTTTTGTGCACTTGATTATTTTGGTACAAGTAGTCTGCTATGTAGACCAATAGTATTCCTTGGTGATGTGATACCTGTGATTCTATTTTTTATTTTTTGGATTTTTGAGATATCTTTAATATTCAAGTTTATGATTGTAAAAAAATGATATGGAAAATGTGATTTGAAACAAATATACCTAATTTTGTTTAGAACTGTTAAGAAAGGAATGGTTACCATGTTTTCTATAAAAACCACTTACTTCTTATCATGCCATGTTTTAAATTTTAAATAAGTATACAATAATTGTTATACAAAGACTTTCTATGAAACATGTAACACCCCAGGATTTCAGAGTGTGTTATTTCTTAAAAATAATTCAATAACTTGCACTACACGCAACACCGAGTTCAATCACACCATTAAAAGAGGTCATGAATAGTATTAACTACATTTTGAACTTTATATAATCCTTATAATTTTAGAATCCCTATTATGAGTTTCTTAGTCATATTGCAAGAACAGATTCATTTTCAGTATTTCACTTTTATCAACTTCTAATAGTGAAACCTTTTTAAATACAATATTTTAAACTTTTTGACTAAATGGGGACATCAAAAATTTAAAATGGAACACCCCAAGCTTCCACGGTACGTTTCCCTTCGAATAATGCGATAACGTGTGTTGTATGCAACCTCGAGTTCTAACACACACCACAACTAATTAAACTAGCCGTTGTGAATAGTAATACCTAATTTTTAAATTTATATATATTTTATATTTCAAAATGGACTTTATTTTTGGATTCGGAATATCTAATTTAACCGAAGGTGAAATTTTGGTACATTTCGGATAACTTTCACATTTTGATGAATAGTGAAAATTACTAAATTTTAATTAAAAACAACTTTTTTAATCAAAATAATTAATAGTGATAAATTATTAATTTGAGTGGTTTTAAAGTATATTTAGAATATATTTTTACCATTTAATATAATGTTGGTAATTGGACATAATTTTACAATTAAACCGAACATAAACGAGTGTCAATCTTTTGATAGTTATTATCTCTTAAAAACACGCTTTTTGTTTTGACAGCGGGAATTAATTTTAAATTAATTTCTGCCACTCTTGTGTTTTGAATTTAGGAAAATGGATTCCATATTTGGAATCAGGATGTTCAAATTGTGTAAATAGGTAACTTTTATTTTTAGACATTTTGAATAATTACTGCGGTAAATATTTTATTTACCATGGTTAAGGGTAAATCCGGTAAATAAGGGTTAAAAATAATATTATAATAATACTAAATTACCCTAAAACGTGTCTTAACCCTAATGGTTGATACATGGTCGACCATGGGCATCTTTGTGTCAATTTTGGGACCCCATGGATCCACTTGTAAGTGATAATGACACATTATATTAATAATGCTTAAATAAAAATAAAAATGGCATACGCTTACATCTTTTAGAAGAACAATTTTTACATAGGGTTATACATGTTGGATTTTAGATTATAAATATTCATTAGAAAGATAAAAAGATTTCATACATAATTATATTTTATTTATAATTTTTAGACATTAAATAAGTTATTTTATTTATGACACAATGATGATGCAGTAATTACTATAATAGTGAAAAATTAAAATAATTGATATTATAAATACCCAAATAAATATAATATGAAACTTTTAATGAATTAAACTAATTTTATAGGATAATATGATATATTAGGAATGATTTAATTGACTTTGTTCGAAGTAATCAATCTGTTATGAGTTTCAAAAAAATCAACTATTGAATAGTGTCAAAATTGACATAAAAGAGTTCTTAAAAAAAATATTATATTATTAATTGATATTAAATTTCTAAAAATCTAAGGTTCGGCCAAGAGACTTATATTATGATAGGTTAATCATTAATGGACCACTTGGGGGTCTCTTGGATGTATATAGTAAGTTTATTAACCATATTATATAAAAATACAAAGAGACACTGTAAAAGTGAAACTAATTAACTTAGAGTTAATACTTAAAGATAAGGTTAATATAAGTACCCAAACCTGTCTAAATTCTATTGGATGAGTTATTTTAGACCTATCCCTACCTCATCCTTTTAATAGTCAACTTTGGAGCCTTTGGAAACCGAATATGAATTTATTAGAAATTAATATTTCTAGCTTTTCCAAAGGTGCCCCTCACCCCTCTTATAAAAGGGCACTCCTCCATCTCATTTCTTCACACCTTCAAAGACTTTTGGTTCGGCCAAACTCTGACCAAATAATCTCCCAACATCCCTCACTACAACCTAGAGGCCTTAGTTTGATCAGAAATCCAACCTAAGGAGCCCTTTTGATCAAATCAAAAGGAAGAACCCGAAGAAGAGGTAATGATTTCACCACCCTTTTCTAAGTTCATTTCTTCTTCCACTTCTTCTTCCTTTGTTCTTACCATTCTAAAATAATAACTCCAGTATCTCACATATACTGTGATGTTATTATAAGTATGGTACAACCATATTCAGTATTCTATCCACCCTTTGAATAACATGTCACCATACGTGCGTACGTACGGCTTGCCGTCTCCACGTCGTGGTGTAATTGTTATTCAATATAATATTATTTGGATGGGTATAATAATGATGTGTAACTCATGTAAATAATAAATATAACATGTTAATTATTCTGTATATATGATATACCATTCATTTATATATTATTTTAATATCAAAAGAATGATATTGTCGCTCGTGTGTACGTACGGACTACCGTCTCCACGAACGCGATGAGATTCATTCTCCATCGTAACCATTCAAGTATAATTATCATTTGATGATTTAAAAATGATGTTTAAGGACTAGATATCATTCTGGATATGAATAAGATACAACAACCATGGCTTATGTAACAAAACATATAAAGAAAATGAGTAAGTTAACACCCGAAACGACGATAATTCTAAGATATTATTAACAAATCAATGTTAAAAGATCATATATGATATCATATTAATATATATGATTCTTGTATAATTTAATAACAATTATTTCACCATTATAAAGGAGGTTAACCTACCCCAACCAAGGAAAAGTACAAGGTAAGGGTTATTTCACAATCTCTTCATTATCCGAGGTTGTATTATACGTAATAATCTACTGGGATCTCTTTATCATCCACATCCATGTTTCTTCGAAATGTATTTCAAAACATTTTTACTATTTACAAGAATATGGGTTAAAGTCATTTATACCCTTGTTTGACTTTTTATAAGAGGTTTATAAAGGAATCTTTCCGTCGTTTTCAAAACAAGGTCCTTTTTAACCTTTTCGACAGAATTGAGATAAGAATGTTTTTTTACTTATACGGCGGGTGCAGTTATTTTCCGCCGTTATAAAATCGTCAAAGCTTTCCTTACAAGCTTACAAGAATATTTTCAAGAAAATGTTTTATTTTATATGGCTCTTAAATGATTTCAAAAATAGAAAGAGATATTTCTCTAAAAAGTGTTTTGATTTCATCTATGTCAAAATCCTTTAATGGATTTTACGCTTATTTGAAGTTGATTTATTATAATACAAAACTTCTATATTGTATTGAAGGTTTTGTGATATGTTTGACTGTGGATGTGCTATTTTATACCATTCATAGTTTATGGTGAAACTATTGACATTTCGTATGCTAGTTTTAATCTGAATGTTTATGTTATATTTCAAACTTTTCTTCAGATGAATGTGCTAAACAAGTATGTTCCGGGTTGGGGACCGGTAAAAGTAAGCCCTCCAGGTTGGGGACTGGTAAAAGTAAGCCCTCCAGGTTGGGGACTGGTTAAAGTAAGCCTTCCAGGTTAGGGACTGGTAAAAGTATGCCCTCCGGGTTGGTGTCCGGTTATTAGAGGCACTCCAGGTTGGTGTCCGGTTATTAGAGGCACTCCGGGTTGGTGTCCGGTTATTAGAGGCACTCCGGGTTGGGTTCCGGTTAGAAGTATCCCCTAGGTCTTGGGATGAGGCCTAGACAAAGAAATTAACGTTTAGCATTATGCATTCCAACATTATGAAAGTGGTTATTGATTTATGCATGTGATTATTCGATTAGTAGAATATCCATGTGAATAAGTAAATGGCATTATTTCATTTTATTTATGCCATACCATGTTGAAAGTTCATGTTTGAAAGGCTTTTGTTTTAGTTATACATTGCCTTAAAAGTTTATTTATGAAAGTTTCCGCTATATTGTTATCCTTACTGGGCATTTGAGCTCACCCCTTTTCTATGTTTTATTTTTCCCAGGAAGTGAAGAAGTAAGGTATGAATGACCTGCAGGGATATTATGTGGGGATATGAGTGTGGATTATGGAGACAATATGTTGTTGTAGTAGTTTTTCATTTAATGATGTAATGTAAAACTTATGAATATATCTAGTGTTTCCAAGTCTACTAAACCAATCGGTCTTTCGAGATTTGATCTTTCTTGTGATCATGCCAATGTTATGTAATTAATGCACCGACTCTGGGTAACTGGGGTCGGGGCGTTACAGTTGGTATCAGAGGAAGTTTAGTACAAACCTTGGAAGCTAGATTTAGATAAACTCTGATTAGAGCACGTAGACCTAAGATGAACTTTGAGGATTAGTATAGAAGAACTTCCTAGAATTTTGGTATTGTAGAGATTTTGTGATTTTTCCGAGCAATACATCCCTGTCTGGATACGAGCAGGTAGAGGCGGCTCTGGCACAGATGTACCTAGGGGTAAAACCCGAAAACACCGCTTTGAGCTAGACTCGAACGGGAACTGGTGCACGACAACGGGCCTTGCTGCACTCTTGGTTACGACACTCCCGGGGGATATGCTTAGGATAATTCTCATTTTCTTTACAAACCATTATGAAGGGTTTATGAGTATATACATCCTCAAAGGAGACATTTTTATGATTATGGATTATATCCATAAATAGTTCAATTTATGTTAAGTGTTTTATAAGAATGGGATTATGTATTTTGATTCATAAACTGATCTAGTGTATGCCATTGTTTAGAAATGGCACCCAATAGAAGGAATGAGAACTCCAGAAATGCACATGATCCAAAGAGAAGGAAGGATCGTATCTTTGATGGTCTTAAGCTAGGATTTATAAGAGAAATAGTCTCCCAGGTTTTATCATCATTTGAAGAAATAATATCATGTGTTGATAAGATAAGTAAAGAGTTTACTGAGTCCTATGGCTTTGAAGGGAAGCAAGAGAAGAAAAGGATGGAAGAGAGAAAGATGGATAAAGGGAAGAGGAAAAAGAAGAATTTTCTCATATGTGGTAACTGTGGAACGAAACACCCTGGAACTTTCCTGAAAGGAATGGGAGTTTGTTATAAGTGTGGAGGAAAAGGGCACAAAGTACGTGACTGCAAGGGTAAGAAAATGGTTTCAAATGTACAATGCTTCATTTGCAAGGAGTTTGGACACTACGCGAACCTATGTCCCAGTCATCAGACTATGCCGCAAATGATGTTATTGGATAATAATCAAGTTATGATACTACCACAGATGAAGAGGAATGATTAGAGTTCTTATGTTGATTATGTCAATTGAGTGTTGTATCAACAATGTACTTGTCATAATAATTATGGAGTATATAAGGATTGTACTGCAGTACTATTTCATTAAGGACTTGATATGGTGTGGAACAAAGAAAAGTGACTCAGTAGCAGGTTAAATGGTTGGAAAATATATGGTTGAGAGAATGATAAATCATAATATAGTTCTGATACTGAGGTAGTGATTTTGGAATAATATGTGATTGTTTTGGAAAAATTGGATATTCTTGACTACCTTGGAACTGATTAATGATTTGTATATTCCATCATTGTTGGGGTTTAAAACATTTTTGGATTGATGAAGTATATCCAGCATTCTATATGGAATAAGGGAGCATGAATGTAATCAATAAGGAATATGGTAATACATGATGAAGGTATTCATATGCTATTACGGGGTAAAAAGGATCTATATTATGTTTACCTTCCTTATAAATGTTAGACTGTGAGTTTGGACAGAAGTATTTTGGATAGTTCTAGTTTGGATTATTTTGGATTTCCATAAAAGGACAACCCGGAGGTCGGGCGGCAACCTGTCGCGTCCGGCAAGGCTGCGATACTTGAACCCGCAACCGAAGGGCGACAAGGGTGTATCACCTACCACTGGACCATGAGATGTCCTGGATTAAATAATGTAGTTTTTATTAAAAGATCATGTAGATGAATTATAAATTCGTTTATTTTGGAACCCTATACGAATAGTGTAAATAAAATTTTTTTTACATTCTATTATCTTTTAGAGTGAAAGATGAGTTTGTGGTAGAAATTTATTAATGGATAAAACTCTAATTATAAAGTAAGTATATTCCTTATGATCTTAGCCAATCTCATAAATAAATTCCTCAATATTAATAAAAGCAACTTTGAACAAAAATGTTTTCCTAGATGGTACCTTAAATCATCACTAATTTATGGCTTTGGGATTGTTGGCCTTTTCATAGCCATGTTCTCCACCACTCTCCATCAGAGAAATGATGGTTATATTTTTCTTCCATATCCATATTTTCCTACATGGAACCCTAGTATGTGTTATTTTCGGTAATCTTCATACATTCGACTCTTTATTTTAAATAGAGGCCTCATTAATTCATTTTTCGATGTGGGATTTCTACTAAGATATTTTGAAATGTCAAAAATGTGTTATCCTAATACCCTATGTTTTGTTGAACCGATTGTATTTCAATTCATCATAGATTGATGAATTTAAGGACCTAAATTTTATACTTGTTTGTGATTGATGACCTCAATCACTACCTATAAATATTTATGTTTTTCCTCCAATTATATGTCTCTAATTTCCACCAATGTTCTCCTAATCGAGATCATAATTTGGTGGTGACCCTTTCATTTCTCTTTTCCTCATATTAAGACTAAATTTTAGTAACCCAATTTCCGATGTGGGTTTTCCCACAAATATATTTACTACTTTCAACCTTTTATTTTCGAAGAACAATTTCAAATTGCGAGGACGCAATTTATTGAAGGAGGGGAGAATGTAACACCCCAGGATTTCAGAGTGTGTTATTTATTAAAAATAATTCAATAACTTGCACTACACGCAACACCGAGTTCAATCACACCATTAAAAGAGGTCATGAATAGTATTAACTACATTTTGAACTTTATATAATCCTTATAATTTTAGAATCCCTATTATGAGTTTCTTAGTCATATTGCAAGAACAGATTCATTTTCAGTATTTCACTTTTATCAACTTCTAATAGTGAAACCTTTTTAAATACAATATTTTAAACTTTTTGACTAAATGGGGACATCAAAAATTTAAAATGAAACACCCCAAGCTTCCACGGTACGTTTTCCTTCGAATAATGCGATAACGTGTGTTGTATGCAACCTTGAGTTCTAACACACACCACAACTAATTAAACTAGCCTTTGTGAATAGTAATACCTACTTTTTAAAATTATATATATTTTATATTTCAAAATGGACTTTATTTTTGGATTCGGAATATCTAATTTAACCGAAGGTGAAATTTTGGTACATTTCGGATAACTTTCATATTTTGATGAATAGTGAAAATTACTAAATTTTAATTAAAAACAACTTTTTAATCAAAATAATTAATAGTGATAAATTATGAATTTGAGTGGTTTTAAAGTATATTTAGAATATATTTTTACCATTTAATATAATGTTGGTAATTGGACATAATTTTACAATTAAACCGAACATAAACGAGTGTCAATCTTTTGATAGTTATTATCTCTTAAAAACACGCTTTTTGTTTTGACAGCGGGAATTAATTTTAAATTAATTTCTGCCACTTCTGTGTTTTGAATTTAGGAAAATGGATTCCATATTTGGAATCAGGATGTTCAAATTGTGTAAATAGGTAACTTTTATTTTTAGACATTTTGAATAATTACTGCGGTAAATATTTTATTTACCATGGTTAAGGGTAAATCCGGTAAATAAGGGTTAAAAAATAATATTATAATAATACTAAATTACCCTAAAACATGTCTTAACCCTAATGGTTGATACATGGTCGACCATGGGCATCTTTGTGTCAATTTTGGGACCCCATGGATCCACTTGTAAGTGATAATGACACATTATATTAATAATGCTTAAATAAAAATAAAAATGGCATACGCTTACATCTTTTAGAAGAACAATTTTTACATAGGGTTATACATGTTGGATTTCGATTATAAATATTCATTAGAACGATAAAAAGATTTCCTACATAATGATATTTTATTTATAATTTTTAGACATTAAATAAGTTATTTTATTTATGACACAATGATGATGCAGTAATTACTATAATAGTGAAAAATTAAAATAATGGATATTATAAATACCCAAATAAATATAATATGAAACTTTTAATGAATTAAACTAATTTTCTAAGATAATATGATATATTAGGATTGATTTAATTGACTTTTTTCGAAGTAATCAATCTGTTATGAGTTTCAAAAAAATCAACTATTGAATAGTGTCAAAATTGACATAAAAGAGTTCTTAAAACAAATATTATATTATTAATTGATATTAAATTCCTAAAAATCTAAGGTTCGGCCAAGAGACTTATATTATGATAGGTTAATCATTAATGGACCACTTGGGGGTCTCTTGGATGTATATAGTAAGTTTATTAACCATATTATATTAAAATACAAAGAGACATTGTAAAAGTGAAACTAATTAACTTAGAGTTAATACTTAAAGATAAGGTTAATATAAGTACCCAAACCTGTCTAAATTCTATTGGATGAGTTATTTTCGACCTATCACTACCTCATCCTTTGAATAGTCAACTTTGGAGCCTTTGGAAACCGAATATGAATTTATTAGAAATTAATATTTCTAGCTTTTCCAAAGGTGCCCCTCACCCCTCTTATAAAAGGGCACTCCTCCATCTCATTTCTTCACACCTTCAAAGCCTTTTGGTTCGGCCAAACTCTGACCAAATAATCTCCCAACATCCCTCAATACAACCTAGAGGCCTTATTTTGATCAGAAAGCCAACCTAAGGAGCCCTTTTGATCAAATCAAAAGGAAGAACCCGAAGAAGAGGTAATGATTTCACCACCCTTTTCTAAGTTCATTTCTTCTTCCACTTCTTCTTCCTTTGTTCTTACCATTCTAAAATAATAACTCCAGTATCTCACATATACTGTGATGTTATTATAAGTATGGTACAACCATATTCAGTATTCTATCCACCCTTTGAATAACATGTCACCATACGTGCGTACGTACGGCTTGCCGTCTCCACGTCGTGGTGTAATTGTTATTCAATATAATATTATTTGGATGGGTATAATAATGATGTGTAACTCATGTAAATAATAAATATAACATGTTAATGATTCTGTATATATGATATACCATTCATTTATATATTATTTTAATATCAAAATAATGATATTGTCGCTCGTGCGTACGTACGGACTACCGTCTCCACGAACGCGATGAGATTCATTCTCCATCGTAACCATTCAAGTATAATTATCATTTGATGATTTAAAAATGATGTTTAAGGACTAGATATCATTCTGGATATGAATAAGATACAACAACCATGGCTTATTTAACAAAACATATAAAGAAAATGAGTAAGTTAACACCCGAAACGACGATAATTCTAAGATATTATTAACAAATCAATGTTAAAAGATCATATATGATATCATATTAATATATATGATTCTTGTATAATTTAATAACAATTATTTCACCATTATACAGGAGGTTAACCTACCCCAACCAAGGAAAAGTACAAGGTAAGGGTTATTTCACAATCTCTTCATTATCCGAGGTTGTATTATACGTAATAATCTACTGGGATCTCTTTATCATCCACATCCATGTTTCTTCGAAATGTATTTCAAAACATTTTTACTATTTACAAGAATATGGGTTAAAGTCATTTATACCCTTGTTTGACTTTTTATAAGAGGTTTATAAAGGAATCTTTCCGTCGTTTTCAAAACAATGTCCTTTTTAACCTTTTCGACAGAATTGAGATAAGAATGTTTTTTTTACTTATACGGCGGGTGCGGTTATTTTCCGCCGTTATAAAATCGTCAAAGCTTTCCTTACAAGCTTACAAGAATATTTCCAAGAAAATGTTTTATTTTATATGTCTCTTAAATTATTTCAAAAATAGAAAGAGATATTTCTCTAAAAAGTGTTTTGATTTCATCTATGTCAACATCCTTTAATGGATTTTACGCTTATTTGAAGTTGATTTATTATAATACAAAACTTCTATATTGTATTGAAGGTTTTGTTATATGTTTGACTGTGGATGTGCTATTTTATACCATTCATAGTTTATGGTGAAACTATTGACATTTCGTATGCTAGTTTTAATCTGAATGTTTATGTTATATTTCAAACTTTTCTTCAGATGAATGTGTTAAACAAGTATGTTCCGGGTTGGGGACCGGTAAAAGTAAGCCCTCCAGGTTGGGGACTGGTAAAAGTAAGCCCTCCAGGTTGGGGACTGGTTAAAGTAAGCCTTCCAGGTTAGGGACTGGTAAAAGTATGCCCTCCGGGTTGGTGTCCGGTTATTAGAGGCACTCCGGGTTGGTGTCCGGTTATTAGAGGCACTCCGGGTTGGTGTCCGGTTATTAGAGGCACTCCGGGTTGGGTTCCGGTTAGAAGTATCCCCTAGGTCTTGGGATGAGGCCTAGACAAAGAAATTAACGTTTAGCATTATGCATTCCAACATTATGAAAGTGTTTATTGATTTATGCATGTGATTATTCGATTAGTAGAATATCCATGTGAATAAGTAAATGGCATTATTTCATTTTATTTATGCCATACCATGTTGAAAGTTCATGTTTGAAAGGCTTTTGTTTTAGTTATACATTTCCTTAAAAGTTTATTTATGAAAGTTTCCGCTATATTGTTATCCTTACTGGGCATTTGAGCTCACCCCTTTTCTATGTTTTATTTTTCCCAGGAAGTGAAGAAGTAAGTTATGAATGACCTGCAGGGATATTATGTGGGGATATGAGTGTGGATTATGGAGACAATATGTTGTTGTAGTAGTTTTTCGTTTAATGATGTAATGTAAAACTTATGAATATATCTAGTGTTTCCAAGGCTACTAAACCAATCGGTCTTTCGAGATTTGATCTTTCTTGTGATCATGCCAATGTTATGTAATTAATGCACCGACTCTGGGTAACTAGGGTCGGGGCGTTACAAAACACCTGGGTGGGATCCTAAGCATCATGATAGCTCACACCCTATGTAATGCTTTGGTGGTGCGTACACCTTTTTTTGTATTTCAGTGTAGAGAAAGGAAAGGAGCTATAGTGAGGTGGTGAGGTTCGTGTCAGCTGGGATGGGTAACTAGTGGTGAGATGCATGGAGTTCGTCCATGCCATCATTGGAGTAACTATTTGGTTTTGGGTCCCTTCTAGTTGGACTTTTCTTTTGGAGTTTAGTTACTATTACAGTTGTTTTTCATTCATTGTTTTCATATAGTTGTGTCATATATTTTTTTTATTCATCTGTTGTTCCATTCTTTCTCTATATATGTATTCCATGTGGTTTTTCACATTTGGTGAATTCATTCCCTCATTTTTTTCATTCCAAGCATGGGTGATTGTTTCTAGCCCGTGGGGATCAGGAACACCCTTCGGGTATCTGATGAATTGGGTTAGGTTCTAGGATTAGGGTAAACTGGGTCAGTTTGTTACATTTTGGTAATACAGGAGTTCTGTCCTCAAGAATATTTTCTTGGGATGTCTGTTAGACTGGAGATAGGATTGTCGGAACTTGAGAGGTATGTTACGATAAGTGTCGGCCCATTTCTTTTCGTAACGAGACTCAAGTTTCCATGGGATGTCAGGATATGTGTCTCTAGTATTGGTTTTCTCTATTAAAAATATCAGTTTCTTCTTATGGAATTTCTAGTTTGAACTGATATTTGTTCTATGTTTTATCAATATTATGTTTCAGTATACATCAGTATGACACTGAGACATCATCCACAGGTTCCTCATAAAGTTGTAGTTGATTCTACTCGTGGGAATCCACCAATGGATTAGAATCTAATTTCTATGATTGTACGATCAGTCTGTGCTATTGATCAATATGTTCCATGAGATTAGAACACAATGTTTTCGGTACATCCAGGAGTTGGAGGGGAAAGATATTTATCGCGGGAGTTATTTTTGGAGAAGTGATCACCCTTTAAAGGGAATAATGAACCTCAAGAGGTGGAGGATTGGATAGATAAGATTGATCAAATCATTGACTTCCTAGAGACACTTGAGAATATCAGGGTGATGTGCACATCATTCAGGCTCGAGGGATCCGCAAATTGTTGTTAGGACTCTATGGTCTAGGAAGACAGCCATGTGGGCTTGGATTGGAATGGTTTCAAAACATTTTTCTTTCAGAAATTCTATTTGGACCCTCTAATGTTGTCAAAATCTATGTATTTCCTTTAATTTTATTATATATAGCATTCGGTGTTTGGAAACACCAACTGGTTTGCTGAGATTGTCAGTTTTGCTCCGGACATGCTAAAGAATGACCAGAAGAAGGCATATAAGTACCTGAAGCATTTGTGATCAGACATTAGATCGTAGATTCTCATGTTGAAGATTTCTACCTATGTAGAGATAATAGAAAGAGAAATGATGGGGAGATGAACATGGAAGGAAAGGTCAGATTTACCACCTCTTCTCTTTGAACTAGTGATAGTTTCATTGGTGAGCATAGGATGAGGAGGAAGTGGTTGGACCATCGCATGAGTGGTGTAGGTGGGTCATAGTTGCGAGCCTTCTCTGCACTATTCGTTGAAGCTATCAGTGATACATTGACTTGCTACCAGTGTGGCAAGGGGGGTCACACCGGAGGTTCTTGTCCCATGCCTGCGAAGACATTCAATAGATGTAAACATGTTGGTCATTGCCAATGCTTTTGTTAGGCTATGAATAAGACTCATTATGGTAAGGTTTTGTCAGCTCTAAAGGCTACAATGGTGCATTCAGAAGCTTTAATGACTATATGGATCCATCCACATGCCTCAGGAGTAAAGTATTTACTTGTATTATATTAGTGTCCCATGGATATTGATGCAGGTTTGACAATAGAGAGAGGTACACTCCTTATTACAGCTTCAGTAGCTACTGTTTTGCTGATAATAATGCCTCCCACTCATTTATATAAACGCATTTTTTTATATTCTTAAACATTCTAAGGAACTTATTCCCTTTACTATGGATTTCGTGACACCTCTTGGCCAGAGGGATGATTAGGGGTTCAGATGTCCTTCTTGTTCATTCACAATAGCTGACACAGAGTTAGTCTGATATTTTCTTGTTCTTGATTGGATCTATTTGATGTTATCATCGGTATAGATTGGCTTGTCACTCATCGACATGAGGTTGATTGTTATCATTGATTTTTTTTATTTATTTCTTCCAATGGGTTTTCTTGTGTGTTTCATAGATATTGGGACCCAAGGTCACGTCATGCATGATTGTCCCACCCATAGTTCAGGAGTTTGTTGGTTGCTGTTGCATTTGAGCTCAATGAAATTTCTTTTATTGAGGATCTTCCTATTGTGTTCTGAGAATTTCCTGACATTTTCCTAGAAGACTTCTCTAGTATTTCTCCAGAGATAGGTAGAGTTCATGATGGACTTGTAGTTAGGTATGCGGACGATATTGATGCCTTCTTACCATATAGCACCAGCAGAGTCGAAAGAACTCACGAATTAGTTGGATAACCTTTTAGATAAGGGGTTTCCCTCTAGTGTTTAACCTTGGGAATCCCCTGTGATCTTTTCAATGAAAGAATATGGTTCACTTTGGTTATGCGTAGAGTATTAAAAGATCAATTGGGAAATAGTTAAGAACAAATATCATTTTCTTCGTGCGTATTATTTGATTGATCAGTTGAAGGGAGCAAAGTGGTTCTTGAATATTGTTCTTTAGCTGGGTTATCATCAGCTCAGAGTCCAAGAGTCTCATATACCAAAGATGGCCTTCAGGAGTAGGTATGTCCAATATGAATATCTTGTGATGGCTTTTTGTCTAAATAATGATCCATCAGTTTTTATGGACTTGATGAATCATATATTTCACTAATATCTTGACAGTTTTGTGGTAGTTCTCGTGTATGATATTATGGTTTTTTAGAAGTATGAGTGTGAGTACATGAACCATATGATTTTTGTTTTGGAGATTCTGAGAAATCACCATCTGTATGGAAAACATTAAAAATGCAGAATCTGGATTCATGAAGTGAAGTTGTTGGGGTACAGAATTTATGATCCTGGATTATCAGTTGATCTAGAAAAGGTTAAAGTTGTTTTATCAAGGTAAGAACCACAAAATATCTTTGAAATTTGAAGCTTCATCGGTATTGCTGGATTCTACCGTTGGATCATCAAGGATTTCATTAATCTGGCATCACCTTTGACTGCACTTACCATGAATGTGGTGAAATTATCACGGGATGAAATGTGCTGGTCTTCCTTTGATGAACAAAAATGAATTCAAACATCAACACATGTTCTTATCTTACCTGATCCCAGTAAGGGGTATGTGGTGTTCTATGATGCATGATGAGCTAGTTTTGGATGGGTGCTTATGTAGGATGATCATGTGATAGAATAGGGATCTATTCATCTCAGAGCACATGATAAGAACTACCCTACTAATAATTTATAGATTTCTACGGTGATGCATACTCTTAAATGTTTGAAGCACTGTCTCTTTGGGGATTAGTTCATGTTTTTCTATGATCATAAGATTCTGAGCTATATGTTATCCCAAAATGACTTGAATCTCAGATAAAGAGGATAGGTAGAACACCTTTAAACATCTAACATTGAAATCATCTACTCTTTGGGGAATGGGAATGTAGTTCTAGATGCTTTAAGTAGAAAGGTACCATCATAGGAGTTCTGGAATTGAAGGATGAGTGGAATCTTGTGGGGATTTTTGATCAGTTTCACTTGGATTCTCAGGAGTATGTTTCAAGTATGGTTCTAACTTGTTTTAAATTATCAAATTCTCTCCTAGAGTCTATTTTTCAAATTAAACAACAATATGACTAGTTTTAGCACATTTGGAAAAACAATTATAGTGAAGAGACAGTTCCTAGTTGGTCTCTTTCTTCAGATGTCATACTTCACTTCACAAAGAGAGTTTTCCTCCCAGCATCTGTCATAAGTTCAGTTTTATTTTATTCTCATCGATCTTAATGGGACATTCAACCAAGCATTCCAAATATTTATTATAACATGATAAGATAGTTTTGTGGCCCGGTATGAAGCATGACATTGTAGATTCTGCATCCCATTGTCACACCAACCAATGGATAAAGGAAGAATACTTGAAACCTTGTGGATTGATTTAGCCTCTTCCAGTGCCGGTTTGGAAGGGGGGTGAGGTGTCCATGGATTTTGTTTTTGGGTTACCATGGACACCCTAGGGGGAAATGCTATCTAGGTGGTTGTTGATCGGTTGATGAAGTCTGCTAATTTCAATCTAATTAAAGACATTATTAAAAATGATGATATGGGTATGCTATATATGCATACGATCATGAGGTTAGATGGGATTCCTTCTTCCTTTGTTTCAGATAGGGGTCCTAGGTTTACCTCAAGGTTCTAGAGGAGTCTTCAAGTGGAAATAGGTACTCCAGTCAAGTTGACAACAACTTATGATCTAGAGACTGATGTCTAAATGGAGTGTATAATTTAGATCCTAGAGGATATGATTCGTTCCTATGTCTTAGATTTCAGTGGATCATTGGATAGACAACTATGACTAATTGATTTTGTTTACAACAACTTTTATTAAACATCAATCAGAATGGACCCATTCAAATTATTGTATGGTCACCAATGAAGATCACCTCTTTGTTGAGTAGAGGTGGGTGAAGTGTTTTTGGGTGGACCATGTCTGGTTCATGAGACATTAGTAAAGATTCAGGAGGTATGATGATGTCTGGTTACAACCCATAGTCGACAGAAATCGTATGCTGATTGGCCACATTTTCCATTGGAGTTTTCCATTGGTGATAATGTTTTCTTGAAAGTTTCTCATCATTTGGGTCACCTTCATCTTGAAAAACGAGGATAGTTGGCTCTAAGATATGTTGGACCGTTTGAGATCATTGAACGAATTCGGTAGTTTTCTTATCTATTATCATTTCTTGCACAGTTGAAAAAAATTTGTGACCTTTTCCACTTATCTCAGCTTAGGATGTAACGCCCCGACCCCAGCTACCCAGAGTCGGTGCATTACTTCTTAACATTGGCATGATCACAAAAGATCAAGTCTCGAAAGACCGATTAGTTTTGGAGCCTTGGAAACACTAGATACATTCATAAATGTTAAATTACATCATAAAGTGAAAAACTAATAACAAAGTCTTCATAGTCCACACTCATATCCTCTTCTGACTATCCCTACAGGTCATTCATAAAATACTTCTTCACATCCTGGAAAATATTAAAACATTGAAAGGGGTGAGCTCAGATGCTCAGTAAGGATAAAAATATTGCGGAAGCTTTCATAAATAAACATCAACATTTAAGGCAATGTATAACTAAAACAAAAGCCTTTTAAACATGAACTTCAACATAATATGGAAAAAGATAAATGAGATAATTCCATTTACTTATTCATATAGATATTCTACTGGTCGAATAATCACATGCAATATCAATAACCACTTTCATAATGATGGAATGCATAATGCCAGACATTATGAAACATTTTGTCAAGGCCTCGTCCAAGACGTCAAAAATGATTAAGGCCTCGGCCAAAATCACAAATCAAATTGGGAAAGGTCCTCGGCCAATTTCACGTCTAGTTGTCTCATGAGACCTACCGATGCATCTAGGAGCTATAGTGGGCTCCACCCGTCACTTGTTAAGTCCAATGCATTCATCATATGAATAGGTTTAAACATATCATAAACCATAACATAATCGTATCACATAAATCATGCATAAAGGAAACATAACATTTCCACATTTCAATCACAAGATATCAATACAGCACATTGATATAATAAAAATTCTTTCAAAACCATTTTCAATACCAAAATAAAAGAAAGTTAAAACTTTGTATTTATTTTTCATTAAAAAAAATGATGGCTTGTAGAGGAAGACGAAACTCAAATAATGGTCACGGCAGTGGAGAAGCCGTTGTCGCCACATAAGTACGGAAAGAAAAACATTCCATTTTTGTCGTTTAGTAAAACAAATCATATAAAAAAGATTCCTTTTGAATAAAAATAAAAGTCAAAGGGGTTTATACACCGTATAAAAGAAAATTGTGTATAAAACCAAATATGCCTCAATGAAAGGAGATTGAGAAGAAGTCCTTAAAAAGATCATTTTTAAAATAAAATAGATCTATTATGTGTATTCACTATACGTACACATAAAGAACGTAACAATACAAAATAGTATATAATAATATCATGACATAATTTTAAAGTAGGAGATTAACCCAAAGAATGGAAGTTGGGTTAAGAAATTCCCTTACCTCGTGTCCGACTTGACTCAACCATTCTTTAACCTCTTGAATAATAAACTAGAGTTAATATCTAACTTATTAAGAACCATTTTAAATTTCATTATCCTTTTTATATCACTTATTACAATGTTATGAACATTATGTAATTATTTAAGTTAATAACGGTCGTTTTGTCGATCTTTGGTACTTGAGTCAATAATAAACTTCTTATAATTAAAAGTTGTTCATGTGGTGAAATATCCATTATATACAGAATTATATTCATGATGTAGTTATCATATATATCATATATATACAGTATATACATTCATTCATAATATTACATAACATTTAGAGTTAAGAAATGAAATGCATCGTTCATGGAGACGGTAAGTCGTACGTACGCATGAACGCTACTTTCATTTCTATTTCATATTTAATGGAATGAAATCATAATGATATAAATATATAATGTAATTCCAGTATAATATATCATATAATATCATTTACTCCATCTTTTATACATCCCACATATGGCATTAACGATTCACATCACTTTGAGGGGGCGGTAGTCCGCACTTCCTAAAATGAAATTATCGCGTTTTCCCATAATGGAAATCATAAAGTATGTCATAAATGAGAAATACATAAGCATAAGGAAAAAATAAACATATTATATATCATATATAAATATAGTTACATCTTAATGGCCACCTTTGCAGGTGTTTTATGAGTGTTGAACAATCATCGTTTCGTGAGGCAGAAATTCACCATCCACAGAAACTGTATGTTCTTTAACCATTAGATGTAGGTGTGTGTAAGTGTATCTCGAATCCTTCTTATAAAAACATCCTAGTATATTGAGGATACTGTTTTTGTTACAAAAGAAATGAATAAAAAGTGTTTAGGGGGTTGGAGAAGAAAAATAAAACAAAACAACATTAGAGAAGACATTACCTCAAAATCGGGTAACTCTTTTTGATTTGAGCCAAACGCTTCCTAGGGAAGGGTTCTGCCTAAAGTGAGGCTTCTAGGAGTAATAGGGGAAGTTGGGAGAGTATTTGGGCAGAGTTTGGCCGAGCCAAATGGCTTGAAAGTGTGAATGAGGTGGTAGAGGTGGGGGCCTTTTATAAGAGGAGAGGAGGGGTACTCTTGGAAAGTAAGGAACTTTTACATTATTATACAATGCTTTTCAGATTCTAAAGGTCCCAAACTTATATAATTCGTGGATAAGGTGATAAGGGTTCGAAATCCACCCATCCAATAGTCTTTGGACAAGTTTAAGCCTTGGATTTTACATTATCTTTTCATTTTATTAAAATCGTTAAATAATGAGGTCATCGCCGCATCATAATGATGTCAAAAATAATTTAATTTATTTAATGTCTAAAAATTATAAAAAAACTACTATGATTTAGGAAATCTTTTTATATTTCCAATGACTATTTATAGTTAAAAATATGACTTTTATAACCCCATGTAAAAAATGTTTTAGTAAAACATTTCATGTTTGTGTCATTTTTTACTTTAACATTAAATAAAAGGTATTTATGTCATTTTCCAACTAAAGTGGCTCCATGGGGTCCCCAAGTTGACCCATGGATTTTATGGGTCGGCCATGGCACATCCAATGAGGGTAGGACATGTGTCAAGCTCATCTCATATTATTAAAACATTATTTTTACCTTAAACTACAATAATTACCTCTAATCGCGATTAAGAACTTAAAAGTTACTATTCACCAAAAATTATTTTAATCTCATTGAACCACATTTTACTTTTTAATGACAACCATGTATGTCGGATTTTATAAAATCAAATCACAGAAGTGGTAATATTTCATTTAAACGAAAAATCAGTTATTTAACTACCACTTAGTGGTTTCACTATTCATCAAAAATTGAAGTTTTTCAGAACAATGCCAAAATTTCACCCTAAGATATATTTGATATTCCAATTTCAAAAATGATGTCTATTTTAAAAAATTACAAACATATAAGTTGAATTAATTAATTTTATAATTAATTCCCGCTGTCACGACAGATAGCGTGTTTTTAAGAAACAATTTATATCAAAAGATTGGCAATTGTTTATGTCCAATTTCAATGTTAAATTAATTATAATGACCACCATTGGATAAAATGGTAAAAATATATTCTAATTATACTTTAAAACCACTAAATAGTATAATTTATCACTATAAATTATTTTTATTAAAAAAGTTGTTTTTAAGTATTTTTCACTATTCATAAAAAATTAGTAGTTCTCAGAAAAATACCCAAAATTCAACATAGGTTAATTTTGATATTCTGAATCCAAAAATGAAGTCCATTTTGAAATATAAAATTTCTATAATTTTAAAAAGTGGTTATTACTATTCATAACGGCTACTTTGATTAGTCGCAGTGTTTTAGAACTCCAAGTTGCATACAATGCAAGCTATTGCATTATTGAATGAGAAGCATATCATGGAAGCTTGGGGTGTTACATTCTCCCCTCCTTCAATAAATTGCGTCCTCGCAATTTGATATTTTTCTTTGAAAATAAAAGGTTGAAAATAGAAAATACCTTTGTGGAAAACCCACATCGGAAGTAAGGTTAATAAAATTTAGCCTTAATAAGAGGGAAATGGAAATAAGAAAGTCACCACCAAATTATGATCTCGATAAGGAGAACATTGGTGGAAATTAGAGACATATAATTGGGTGGAAAACGTAAATATATGTAGGAAGTGATTGTGGTCATCAATCACAATCAACTGTCAAATTGAGGGCCTCAAAGCCTTCAATCTATGTTGATTTAAAATATCATCAGTTCAACAAGACATAAGGTATTAGGATAACACATTTTTTTGTTTTAATATCCCTTTACTAAAGTTTAAGAATTAATTTATTCATTGAATAAGAGATAGGTATATATATATTTATGCTTGACAATTAGAGTTTCAACCTTCAACTCATCTTTCACTCAAAAAGATAATAGAACTCAAAAATATTATACTTATCCTAATTGTATAAGTTTCCAAATGTTAACACATACCATTTAGATTAGTAAAATTATATTGTAATAACCAGGGACTTCCTGTAGGCTAGTGGTAGGAAATAAAGGCCTATCGTACTATGGTTGTGGGTTCGATTCCTGCAGCTTTGTCCGACGCGACGGGTTATGCCCCACCCGGCAGGTTGTCCTTTTCCTAAAACTATAGTATTATAATATTCCAAAAATAATCTTCATAAATTTTTTTAACCTTAAACAATACTATCCAAGATCAACTTAATCCACTCCAACCTTTATAGTTATCCAAAATACCTCTGTCCAGACTTTCTCTAAAAGGTCTCTTAATTCCAAAATCAATTTATCATATTCTCCAAACAAAGTAAAGTTTCTCTTATTGTCACATAATAATAATATAATTACCTTCATCATATTAAAACCTTACTGAAATCAACAAGTACTGAAGTACAATCCTTATATATATATGACGTTATTCTAATAACCAGAATATAATCCATGAGTCCAAAAGCACCAATACATTAATTATTCCGCTTCAACTGTAGTCATAGCATAATATTGGCCTTGATCCCATGGCCTTTTCTGAGGTAAGTTTCCCTGACACTTAAGACATTCATTTTCATAATGACCCATTTCTCTACAATTGTAGCATTCAACATTGATAGCCTCTTTCTTTCCCTTACAATCACGAGCCTGGTGACCTTTTTCTCCACATTTGTAACAAACTCCCATTCCTTTTAAGCAAGTACCAGGGTTATTCTTCCCACAATTATCACATAATGGAAAATCCTTCTTTCCATTTTTTCCTTTATCTGTCTCTTGTTCCATTGTTCTCTTCTCTCTTGCTTTACTTTGTTGTCATAAGACTTAGAGAATTCCTTTTCTGTCTTGATAGCACATGAGACAATATCTTCGTATGACGAGAAGGTTTGTGAGACTAATGCTCGACAGAGAAATGGTTTTAACCCATCAAAGAAACGATCAATCTTACTTCTTGGGTTACGTATATAATCTGCAGCATTCCTCAAGAACCTTGTAAAGTTGGCCTCATACTTTACGACATTCTCATCCTCCTTTTGTCTCAGACTCAAAAAATTTCTTTCCATATCTGCTCGATGGTCACGAGGATAGTATTTTTCTAGGAAAATCTCTTTGAACTCCCTCCATTCCATATTCGATACGTCATCATCTTCCTTTGTATTTTGAATCAATGACCACAATTGATTGGCATCTCCAGTGAGGCGGTAAACTGCCATGATAACCTTCTCCCTTTCGCTACTCCCCAAGGCGTGGAATATTTTCTCTAAGGAGTTTATCCATTGCTCAGATACTAACGTATTTGTACCCCCATTAAATGTTGGTGGTTTTTGCCTCATGAAGCGGTCTAACATTGATCCTCCACGTTGCGGATCAGGGTGCTCCATAAGAGTAAGTTTATTATTCATAACCTGAGTGAGTTGTCCCAGTATGGTAATAATTTGATCAGCACCAGTTGTATCTTCAGATCCACAATAATTATCTTGAGCATGAGGGCAATCCCTACACGGAGTGCGTTCATTGATAAGGTTTCCGTTCCTTCCACTAGGAGCCACTTCTAAACAATGGCATAAACTAGATTAGTTTATGAAATAAAATAAATAATTCCATATTTGTAAAACACTTTACATAAATTGAACTATTTATGGATATAATCCATAATCATAAAAAGAAATGTTTTATTTGAGGAAGTATATACACATAACCCTTCATAGTGGTTTATAATGAAAATGAGAATTATCCTAAGCATATCCCCCGGGAGTGTCGTAACCAAGAGTGCAGCAAGGCTCGTTGTCGTGCACCAGTTCTCGTTCGAGTCTAGATCAAAGCGGTGTTTTCAGGTTTTACCCCTAGGTACATCTGTGCCGGAGCCGCCTCTACCTGCTCGTATCCAGACAGGGATGTATTGCTCAGAAAACTCACAACATCTCTATAATACCAAAATTCTAGGAAGTTCTTCTATATTAATCCTTAAAGTGTATCTTCGGGCTATGTGCTCTAATCGGAGTTTATCTAAATCTAGCTTCCAAGGTTAGTACTAAACTTACTCTGATACCAACTGTAACTCCCCTACCCCAGCTACCCAGAGTCGATGCATTACTTCGTAACATTGGCATGATCACAAAAGATCAAGTCTCGAAAGACTGATTAGTTTAGTAGCCTTGGAAACACTAGATACATTCATAAATGTTAAATTACATCATAAAGTGAAAAACTAATAACAAAGTCTTTATAGTCCACACTCATATCCTCTTCTGACTATCCCTACAGGTCATTCATAAAATACTTCTTCACATCTTGGAAAATATTAAAACATTGAAAGGGGTGATCTCAGATGCTCAGTAAGGATAACGATATTTCGGAAGCTTTCATAAATAAACATCAACATTTAAGGCAATGTATAACTAAAACAAAAGCCTTTTAAACATGAACTTAAACATAATATAGAAAAAGTAAAATGAGATAATTCCATTTACTTATTCACATGGATATTCTACTGGTCGAATAATCACATGCAGTATCAATAACCACTTTCATAATGATGGAATTCATAATGCCAGACATTCTGAAACATTTTGTCAAGGCCTTAGCCAAGACGTCTAAAATGATTAAGGCCTCGGCCAAAATCACAAATCAAATTGGGAAAGGGCATCGGCCAATTCCACGTCTAGTTGTCTCATGAGACCTACCGATGCATCGAGAAGCTATAGCGGGCTCCACCCGTCACTTGTTAAGTCCAATGCATTCCTCATATTAATATGTTTAAACATATCATAAACCATAACAAAATCGTATAACATAAAACATGCATAAAGGAAACATAACATTTCCACATTTCAATCACAAGATATCAATATAGCACATTGATATAATAAAAACGCTTTCAAAACCATTTTCAATACCAAAATAAAAGAAAGTTAAAACTTTGTATTTATTTTTCATTAAAAAAAATGATGGCTTGTAGAGGAATCCGAAACTCAAATAATGGTCACGGAGGCGGAGAAGTCGTTGTCGCTGCATAAGTACGGAAAGAAAAACATTCCCTGTTTTTCGTTTAGTAAAACGCTTCGTATAAAAAAGATTCTTTTTGAATAAACGTAAAAGTCAAAGGGGTTTTACACCGTATAAAAGAAAATTGTGTATAAAACCAAATATGCCTCAATGAAAAGAGATTGAGAAGAAGTCCTTAAAAAGATAATTTTTAAAATAAAATAGATCTATTATGTGTATTCACTATAGGTACACATAAATAACGTAAAAATACAAAATAGGACATAATAATATCATGACATAATTTTAAAGTAGGAGATTAACCCAAAGAATGGAAGTTGGGTTAAGAAATTCCCTTACCCCGTATCCGACTTGACTCAACCGTTCTTTAACCTCCTGAATAATAAACTAGAGTTAATATCTACCTTATTAAGAACCATTTTCAATTTCATTATCCTTTTTATATCACTTATTACAATGTTATGAACATTATGTAATTATTTAAGTTAATAATGGTCGTTTTGTCGATCTTTGGTACTTGAGTCAATAATAAACTTCTTATAATTACAAGTTGTTCATGTGGTGAAATATCCATTATATCCAGAATTGTATTCATGATGTAGTTATCATATATATCATATATACACAGTATATACATTCATTCATAATATTACGTAACATTTAGAGGTAAGAAATGAAATGCACCGTTCATGGAGACGGTAAGCCGTACGTACGCATGAACGCTACTTTCATTTCTATTTCGTATTTAATGGAACGAAATCATAATGATATAAATGTATAATATAATTCCAGTATAATATATCATATAATATCATTTACTCCGTCCTTTATACATCCCACATATGTCATTAACGATTCACATCACTTTGAGGGGGCGGTAGTCTGCACATCCTAAAATGAAATTATCATGTTTACCCATAATGGAAATCATAAAGTATTCCATAAATGAAAAATACATAAGCATAAGGAAAACATAAACATATTATATATCATATATAAATATAGTTACATCTTAATGGCCACCTTTGCAGGTGTTTTATGAGTGTTGAACAATCATCGTTTCGTGAGGCAGAAATTCGCCATCCACAGAAACCGTATGTTCTTTAACCATTAGATGTAGGTGTGTGTAATTGTAGCTCGAATAATTCTTATAAAAACATCCTAGTATATTGAGGATACTGGTGTTGTTACAAAATAAATGAATAAAAAGTGTTTAGGGGGTTGGAGAAGAAAAATAAAACAAAACAACATTAGAGAAGACATTACATCAAAATCGGGTAACTCTTTTTGATTTGAGACAATGGCTTCCTAGGGAAGATTTCTGCCCAAAGTGAGGCTTCTCGTAGTAAGAGGGGGAAGTTGGGAGAGTATTTGGGCAGAGTTTGGCTGAGCCAAATGGCTTGAAAGTGTGAATGAGGTGGTAGAGATGGGGGCCTTTTATAAGAGGATAGGAGGGGTACTCTTGGAAAGTAAGGAAATTTTACATTATTATACAATGATTTTCAGATTCTAAAGGTCCCAAAATTATATAATTCGTGTCTAAGGTGATAAGGGTTATAAATCCACACATCCAATAGTCTTTTGACAAGTGTCAGCCTTGGATTTTACATTATCTTTTCATTTTATTAAAATCGTTAAATAATGAGGTCATCGCCGCATCATAATGATGTCATAAATAATTTAATTTATTTAATGTCTCAAAATTATAAAAAAACTACTATGATGTAGGAAATATTTTTAGCTTTCCAATGACTATTTATAGTCAAAAATATGACTTGTATAACCCCATGTAAAAATTGTTTTAGTAAAACATTTCATGTTTGTGTCATTTTTTACTTTAACATTAAATAAAAGGTATTTATGTCATTTTCAAACTAAAGTGGCTCCATGGGGTCCCCAAGTTGACCCATGGATTTTCTGGGTCGGCCATGGCACATCCAATGAGGGTAGGACATGTTTCAATCTCATCTCATATTATTAAAACATTATTTTTACCTTAAACTACACTAATTACCTCTAATCGCGATTAAGAACTTAAAAGTTACTATTCACCAAAAATTATTTTAATCTCATTGAACCAAATTTTACTTCTTAATGACAACCATGTATGTCAAATTTTAGAAAATCAAATCACAGAAGTGGTAATATTTCATTTAAATGAAAAATCGGTTATTTAACTACCACTTAGTGGTTTCACTATTCATCAAAAATTGAAGTTTTTCAGAACAATGCCAAAATTTCACCCTAAGCTATACATGATATTCCAATTTCAAAAATGATTTCTATTTTAAAAAATTCCAAACATATAAGTTGCATTAATTAATTTTATAATTAATTCCCACTGTCATGAATGATACCGTGTTTTTAAGAAACAATTTATATCAAAAGATTGGCAATTGTTTATGTCCAATTTCAATGTTAAATTAATTCTAATGACCACCATTGGATTAAATGGTAAAAATATATTCTAATTATACTTTAAAACCACTAAATAGTATAATTTATCACTATAAATTATTTTTATTAAAAAAGCTGTTTTTAAGTATTTTTCACTATTCATAAAAAATTAGAAGTTCTCAGAAAAATACCCAAAATTCAACATAGGCTAATTTTGATATTAAGAATCCAAAAATGAATTCCATTTTGAAATATAAAATTTCTATAATTTTAAAAATTGGTTATTACTATTCATAACAGCTACTTTGATTAGTCGCGGTGTTTTAGAACTCGAAGTTGCGTACAATGCAAGCTATTGCATTATTGAATGAGAAGCGTATCATGGAAGCTCGGGGTGTTACATAGGAAGTATAATAAATTGAGTTATAGCCAGATGCATCTATTTTGGAGAAACCGTTTGAGATCATTGACTCTTAAGAGAAAGTCATGTGTGGGAAGTCAATTTCGTTGGTCTGAGTTCTATGGCAATAAGGATCAAATTCTCATGACTCTTGGGAACACGAGTCATTGATGAGGGAGCAGTGGCCTCATCTTTTTCAAGGGATTATATATTCCACATGACTTACCAGGGATGTAAAGTCTTTATGGTGTGGAGGTTTTAACATCTCTTTTCTATAATTGGGTTTGTTTACCCTTTTTATAAGTTCCCTTCTGGTTTTAAAAATCCTTTACCTTATTTTTTGGGTTTACTATTGAATGCAGAACATATACACATTGTGTACCTGATATATACATCATGTACATGGTGCTGGTTGCATGTCATGGATTGGGTGATCACGTCGTGAATAAGGAGATCATGCTGGGAGCTGGTATACATCTTGTACCTGAGGTACACATCATGTAGGAGTTAAATAAATGATTTTTAACACGATGTGATTGTTTTTTCATCATAACATATCCATCATGGACTACACTTCATGACCAAGGGGTAAACATCATGACCCGGCCCATGCCCAAGTTAAATTCACATGTTAACATTTTTTGTCATCTATTCTTTCCATATCTATTATCTCTCTAACCAAAGCTCTCCTTATGAGATTTTTATAGGTCTCTCACCTTCTGGATCGATCTGATCTGTATTGGATCTTGATTTCATTTGCATTGTGTCTCACCAATATGTGTTCTATCTGATTCTTCATTATGATTGATCATGGTAGGTCCATATCCTTCCATTATCATATATGTTAATCGATGATGGTTAATCATTGTTATCTTTTTCTAGATCTATTGTGAGATCTTATCTCAAATTCTGTTCCTTGGCATGTTGTGGTGCACTGGACGTTCATTCTTGAGTTACATGGTATTCCTATATCAATGAACCCCTTATCTGATTTTTTGAATCAATAATTTGAGGTGAAGGTTTGATTATAGGGCCTTCATTCATATCCTTGTGGGGATTCATTTCTTTTTTTATTTCATTGTGGGCATGTTTGACCCAAACATTGAGGTAGGTGGTTCAGTCTCTTGCTTATGATAACGAGACTGATACCTATTTTTTAATAAATTTATGTATGAAATTAGAATTATTGTTTTTGTGTGTTGAAAAAGGTTTTTTAAAGAGAATTGGGTTTATAAGGATTTGTATAAATAGATTTGTGAAATGGATTTTAATGTTTTTTTCAGGCATTAAAATGGGTTTGTGAAAATGGACATATGGGTTACCTTGGGTACTTAGGTTGAAGGATTAGATTGAGGCCATAATCCATTTTTGTTCTTATCAAGGAGGTTTTCCTAAGGGATTTCCTCTATTTATTAGGCCTTTTTTTCTAGGAAACTGATATTAGAATTTTGGGGGGACTACTCTTGGGGGTTTCCTCTTCTTCCTCAGTCTGATTATGAGAATCAGTTTTATGTACTTGATTATTTTGGTATGATAAGTCTACTACCTAGACTATTAGTATTCCTTGATGTTGTGATACCTATGATTCTATTATGTGTTTCTTGTCTTTTTTAGTTAGCCTTGATATGCATGTTTATGCTTGTGGAAAATGATATGGAAAATGTGATGTTAAAAAGATAAACCTCCTTTTTTAGAACTGTGGAAAAGGGAATATTTACCATGTTTTATAAAAAAACAACTTTACTTATTATCAATCCATGTTTTAAATATTAAATAAGTATACATGGATTGTTATATAGATACTTTCTTTGGGACTCATGGGGGGTCCTACTGAGCCTATTAGATCACACCATGTGCATTGCTTTAGTGGGGCGTAGACCTTTGTTTATCTTCCATTTTAAGGAAAGGAAAGCTGTTGTAGTGAGGTGGTGAGGTTCATGTCAGATAGAATGGTTAATTGGTGGTGATATAGTTGGATTTCCTCAATGATATCATTGGAGTAACTATTTGGTTTCCAGTCCCATACTGTCAGGCATGTCTTTTGGAGTTTTAACTGCTGTTACATTTTTCTTATTTCT
This sequence comes from Viscum album, assembly GCA_963277665.1. Classification (NCBI taxonomy): domain Eukaryota; kingdom Viridiplantae; phylum Streptophyta; class Magnoliopsida; order Santalales; family Viscaceae; genus Viscum; species Viscum album. Next base: position 311,204,218 of record OY728166.1, read on the forward strand.
ACCTTTTTCTTAAAATTGTGGCATATAATTTTTCTAATTCCTCTATCATTCCATTCTTTCTCTCTATATGTATTCCATGTTTTATTTTAGGATGGGAGAAATTGTTCCCTCAGTTTTTTCATACAATGCCTGGGTGCTTGTCACTAGCCCATGGAGTTCGGGAACGCCCTTCGGGTATATGACAGATCATGTTGGGTGACAAGTTGAGGGTAATATCATTCATTTAATTGCAATCTACATCACCTATAATGGTCGTTACACATCCATTGATAATGGATATTTTTTTCATAATTCTTTTTTTCCATTTTACAATCTTTATTGAATGGATGATAATTGTGATGGAATTCATAACTATTTATATTTTTCATTGAATGTAATATTATTTAATGTGTACATCACTTTTATTTCCCTAGAATTATTAGTTTTTAACTACCCATTATGTGTAGTCTTCTTGTGAAATATAAAATTCATTCAATGTTAATCTATTGTAAAACATAATAACAAAATTTTGAGAGGAAACAATTCAATTATTTAAAGAAGAATATTTGTAAATTCATTACAGTAAAGAGAATATGTGGACAGAATATGGTTTATAAATAAATAAAATGTAAGGTAAGGTATAGTAGAGTTTGATTCAAAAATAAACGATACATCGAGGTTTAATAAAAAATAAATAACCATTATATTTTATCCTAGTATGAGATTTATCATTCAACAATATAATATATATATTCATTTTTAATTAATTAATCCCTTTTTATAATCATAAATTTCTTTTTCTTCCTATCAAGGAATGAGTGTCTAGTTTCCATCATTAATTCTTAATAGATGTTTCCCCTTTTATTAATTTACACACTTTTACATTAATTTCTAAAAAAGTTTCATTATCACTTTTTTAATGTTTTAATCAATGTTTTGTTTTTCTGTTATATTATTATTATTATTATTATTATTATTATCTTGGTTTATTTCGAAAATAATTTAAATTTATTTTATTATTTTTTCAATTATTTCATTTTCAATGGTTTCATGCACCCCTTACACTTTTTTTACTCCTCCCCATCCCAAACTTTCCTCTCGATTATTCTATTTTCAATATTCTTTCATTTTACCTTTTCTATAACATTTGTTTACCCTCTTATTCATCCCCATCATTAGTCCTTACTCAAAAATGATAAATTTTGTATTTAATATGGTCTTAATTTTTTACGTATATTATTTAAAAATACAATCCATTTTATTCATTCATTTAAAATAAAAATTTAAAGGATTTTGAATTCATTTAAAAATTAAATCTAACACATTTAAAGATGTATTAAATTAATTATATAAATATTTTAAATACTAATCATTTCCAACATTTAACAAAAATATTAATCACTATATTAAATTATTATATATATAAATTGGAATATAAATTAATGATTAAGAATTAAAAAAATGAAACTGATAATTAATTAAACTGAAAAATAAAAAAATATATTCTTTACAATTTGTATATAGTACTAACAAAAGTTATCGATCCAATAAATAATATTTTATAAATAAATATATAAGATATATTTCAATAGACTTATTTTTTCAAATAAGTAATATTCTTAGAATAAAAAATTTAATGCATAAAATAAATTATAGTATATTTTATTGAATTCACTATTTATTTAACAAATGTTACATATAACAAAATTATAATTGATATTATATTATAAATTTCTCAAAAAATTAGAAAAATATGAAGTGGTAAAGTAAGAGATATGGAAAATTTTGTCTCACACACTCTATTTTGTTATATTCCCATTTTAGATGGGCTTTCTCATCCTGCAATCCCTTGATAAATGAAAATAAATGAATTAAATCCATTATAGGAATTTTCTTTTAAAAATAAATGATTTCGGTGTAATTGTATTCAATAGATATAACAAACTCTAATACATTATATCACGACCATTATTCATTATATGTATCATTATCAATAGATACAACTAAACACATTCCGCATTGATTTCCTTCAACTAGTGGTTATTCCTATTACTCTATAAATTCCATTAAAAAATTTATTGTGTCTATTTTCATCATTTTTAAATGTTATGGTTCAATCCAACCTTTTTTTCTTTGACAAGGATGGAAACTACATTTTCTATTTGAGGATTCTATGAATGTTCTACAAATATTCAATTCAAATTTGTATAATAATAACCATTGAAACTATAAATGTATCCATCTAAAGGTGACATAATTTTCTCTTATAAAATTTTACAATACTTGGAATGAAATTGGTTACCTTAGGTGGGGGGGCAAGGTGACTAGTTTTACATAATTCATTTTCAAAAGTAATCTTTTCCTTGATAAACCCCCTCCATGTACCTAAATCCCTATTAATGTTTAAATTAAATATTAATTTTCTTATGATTCACCTTATATGTAAAAACCATATGAATAATATAAATTAATTAAGAGAAAATAGTATTTTTTTTCATGGTTTGAATTGAATGTGATTAACTTCTCCTTATTATAATCATATTTAATATGAGTAAGTTATTTTTTATAACAAATTCATGTATAACATTGGGGTTTTGGTATCAACATCCCATTGTATGAAATAATCAAAAACCAATAGTTATATTTAGATATATATAGTTTTCATTTGATAATAATTAAAATATTATACTGGATCCTACTAGTTTTGAAATGAACATAAAGAGTATTCCTTCTTCCCAACAGACTGTTTATAATGATATTCCAAGAATACCCATATTCAAATTTTAATTTCAATTACTAAAAGATGAATTAATTAAATTTTAAATCCTACCAATATTATTATAATTCATCAAATAAAATAATATTCAAAAAATATAAGTCAAACATTATTCATAGTTACAAGACAATATAAAATGATAATATGATAGACTAACATTTTTCTTCATAGCATGAAACATTTAAAATTATAGTATAGGGATCAGTTTTTTTTCATTCAAATAATTTATCACAATATAATCTTCTTATTATTTATAAAATTTAAATTTTTCCAACATTGAACAAGTAAAAAGATTGGATATTTTTTAGTTAATTCATAACATAATATTCAAAGATGCATATGACGTAATGTTTATTAGAATATTTTGTTCTACAAATATTAGATATTTAATTACTAATAAATATAATATTTCTCTCTGTGTGAAAATATACATATGATTTATAAAAACTAACATAACTTATTATTGGTAAAATATATATAAAATACCACATAAGATTTTATTCTTTTCCAAAATTTTGTAATGAATTCCCTCAAATATCTTATTTATTTTATAAAACATATTAATTAAATATGTATTAATTTCTATATAGAACCATTTATCCATATTTTGAAATTATATTATTAATTAGAATAAGGTTTTCAGATTTTATAGATCTTTATAACGTATATCCACAAAGAAATTATATGTGCATCATTGAATATTATGTATCACAATATATGTTCTATCCTATTCTAATTTTTATCAAACTCTTGGGAAAAATATTATTTATACAATGTATTTTTTGAATATTTTAATTTCCTAGTGTGTTCATAAATAATATTATACAGAAATCAAATTTCATGCACATAACTTCTGTTTTTTAATTTTCATAAAAAAAATATATCCAATAAATTATGCATCACAGAGATATTTACACATCTAATGACTTGGAGATTTTAGAATGAAACTCAAGGAGTAAAATTTAATTTTATTAAGATATATTTTTATGCATACAAAGAATCTGTACACATTTCTAAATTTTTGATTTCTCTGATAATATAAATATTATATAAGAAATTCATTATCCATGTTTAGAATTTCATAAAAATTATATGTTTGAAACCAAACATGATAAACTATTCTCTATTCGGCATTAAATCACCATAAATACTCTAAAACCTCAATAAATAAACTCAAAAAAATAACATTGGAATATATCATAATATTTTGAAAAAATATTATCTAATTTTTTGACTCTTTAGATATTTAAAAAATCTAATTAGTGATCTTTGATGACCCTCGACAACATCTTTAATTCAATCTTCTATCATTGATTTATAAAACATTCATCAAATATATATTATTATCTAATTACATTAGTATTCATTCTTAATGATACTTGGAAGGTTTCTCTACAGTCCAACCACCTTTATAAATCCATAATCAACTCTCTACAAGTTCTTCAGTAATTAATCTCTTCAAACTTCAAAACAACTTTAATTGATAGCACTATTATCCCTTCATCACCACTTTTATTTGGTCTATTTTTATCCAGCTCGGAAATCAATATATGTGAATGGTGGTTATTTCTTGAATATGTTTCTCTAATGAAACAACAACAGTATTACCTCATTGGATTTCATTCCATTATCTATAAGGTAAATATCTTCGACCTTAATAAGGAACTTTCTCCATCGCTATAATATAGTTTCTCCAAATGAATTTTATTTATATTGACCTATTAAAAACCGAAATAAGTATTTATCAAAATCTATTTTGTCTCTTCAATAATTTTCAACTATGTAATCATATTCAGCCAAGAATTTTGGAAGAAAGTATGATTTTAGAAAATTGATTTCATTTAAATCCATAAATAGAATAAATATATTTGATAGAAATAAATCTTTGAAAATTTAATATAATAATGAGACATGTGAAATAATTAAAATAATTTTATATCATTTCTATAAAAATGATTTTTAGGTGTGTAAATGATCCTATATATTGGTTATATAATGCAAACAAGGTCCTAAATTCAATCTTTATGTGGTATTGAGAATTTCCCTCATTTAATTGGGCTTTGAAGCCCATTACTCAAAAATAAAACCTAAATACGAATTTCCTTTTTCCTTTTCCTCATGTGTATGTATTTATAATATGATTGAAATTTAATTTTATTATCAAACACTTTTTTGTAAAAAGTGAGAAATCGTAGGATTTCCAAGAACAAGCACTAAAGGAAAATACAGAATTGTTAAAATGTAACTTGAGACTATTGGAATTATTATCCCTAAAAAGCATCTGGGAAATAGAAGTTACTTATGTTTCTAGATCATACTTTTTAAGGTATTCAAAGTGTGTCACTAGATTTTCCCATATTTTCATGTATTCTTCTTGTGTGATATTCACTTCATTTAAGCCTCTAACTAAAAAAATGTTTTGTTTTTCGATCCAAACACTATTAACCCAAGAAGTATTAAAAACAATGGTCATTCCCATAATCATAACAGAAGATTCTATAAAGGAATTTTTAATGAGTAATTCCTCTTCTATAGCTTCCACATAGCATAAGAGTAGCTCCATAGTAGTTCCCTTGACTACCTGCTAGTCACCCCTTAGGGAAGCTACCCTGCAATCCACATCCTCCACTTGGACAGACTTCCTACAAGAATTTGTATCCACTTCCTTTATCTTGGATTTTGATTTTTTGGATGAATGAGTCTCCATTGGTAGTGGTAAATAAGAGTAATCCTTTTTGCCTTTATTATTTCCTTACTGACCCTTACTCCTCTTTGAACCACAAATATCTTTATCAAGGAAATCTTGTGCACTGTCTTATGAGAATGTACCAGAGGAATCATCACCAGAAACATCCCTATGAAAGCTCTTCTCTACATTGGGTTTATCTGACCAGCCTACCTCTTGGTCAGGACGTTCATTCCCCACTCCCTCGAAGTGGTTACCCAACTTAATGGCTGGTAACTCACTTCTCGGGTTATACCTATTCACTCAAATAGTTTCATCAACCATATAACCCTCTCTTCCAGTGTTTCCTAGACCTAATAGCACTACCTATGTATAATAATAATCCTTATTTAAACATCCCTCAACCCCTTTATTGTCTCTACTATAACATCCCGCCTTTTTATCACATAAACATTCATTACATTTGACAAAACTAGGGATCTTTATGGTTTAGTGTCTTGGAAACCAGGAACTTAAAACATGAAAACCTAAAACATTCTTCTTAAAAACTTGAAAGGATTCTCCTCATGTTCATCCTATGATCATTACTGCATCTCATAAATTGGGGACATACATCAAAAGAAAGGGTGAGCAGAAGGCCCAGTAAGGGAAACAAGAGAAACATTTTACATTTGAACTTGATATACTTCAATAAGGTCATGAAAAGAACTTTAAGGCATGAGAAAGGAATCATGAGATATATCATAATAAAAATAACATTTTTCATAACTTGAAGATGTGGATGCAACATTTAATATTGAAAATCATTTCTTTTCACCAAGTTCTATCCCCAAGGTGTCATTAAAAATTACCAAGGTTATTCACCAAGGTATCAGTCTAAAAGGACATCTCTAGAGATTAAGTCTTTACACAATGCATTGGAGTGCTATCTGGGAACACCCTTGACATGTCTTTATTATCATGTGGTCCACATATATCATCATAAATCACTTCATAAACAACCCATATAGCATAAAATAAATGGGTTTCATTTCATAATCATAACGTTTTAAAAACTGCTTTAAAGACATGATCTTTATGTCACTTTAAACCCAGGGAAAGGGAAAGCGGGTTTCATGTATGTAAATCCCAGAATTTAAAATAGAACACTTTGATATATATGTGAATACACATGTATAAATAAGAGATTTGAGTATTCACTTAATAACATAAAATAATTTTGAGAAAAGAGAGAGGCATTTTGAGACGAAAATTATACAGCATAACGGCTACTTTTCAGGGTTTTAGAATACATTCAAAAGAGAGGGGACATGGGTCAAACATTCATAAATGACCCATAAAACAGTAGAGGGAAAGAATATGAAGTATATATGAACATGGTAATTAAATTTTAAAGATTTACCATATGAAATGAAGAACATGAAAGGAAGACAAAAATAAGATTTCTCTTATATAAATTCGGCAGGCCAAAGGCATCACTTAAACTTAAAAAAAATGAATTGACGAGATCAAATAGGGTCTCTCACCATATGAAAATAAAAGATAAGTATGATAGATATAGAGATGATACCCCAAAATAATCAAAAGGAACTTGAAATACTTGACATGAAAATAGAACTTTGAAAAATGAGAAAGGTGAATGAATCCCTTAAAAATTCATCAGCCTAACGGCGCCACTTAAAACATCAAAATACTGAATTGAAGAGATCAAATGGGGTCTCTCATCATATGATCATAAAAGATAACTATGATAGATATAGATATAATACCCCAAATTAATAAAAAGGAACTTTTAATACTTGACAAGAAAGTAGAACTTCAAAACGAGAAGGGTGAAAGAACCACTTAAAAATTCGGCAGCCTAACGGCGCCACTTAAAACTTCAAAATAATGAATTGAAGAGATCAAATGGGGTCTATCATCATATGATCATAAGATATCAGTATGATAGATATATAGACCATACCCCGACATAATAAAAAGGAACTTGAAAGACGTTACATGAAAATAGATCTTGAAAAATGAGAAGGGAGAAAGAATCCGTTACAAAAATTTCGGCAGCCTAACGGCGCCACTTAAACATTCAGAAAACGAAATAATGAGAGTAAGAGGGGATCTCTCATTATATGAACATGAAAAGGGAAGTATGAGAAATATAAAAGAACATACTTTAACATAATAACATGGAGCATAAAATAAATGACATAAAAGAGATTAATTGAAAAGAAAGAGAGAGGTCGAATCCCTTACCTTAAACGTAACTCTTAAAACTCAAAGGTTGGGACCTTGAGAGGCTTGAGGGAACCATGGGAGGACTCCTTGGGAGTTAAGGAGACCTGAAATTCGTTTAGAATTATTTTTGAGTCCAAATTATGAGATAATGGCTTAGTATTTATAGGGAAAGTGAAGGGACAAGGAAATAGTGTCCAAGGGACACCTCATAAGTGGGTTTCTCAAAACCATGTTCTCTCCCAAGATATTTCCCATGAATTTAGGCCACATGGGGCCCCCAATACAATACTTCATCACCTTTGGTCTGTAAAACCATAAAATATCTCATGAAATCATCATGACATAGTTATGATGTCATTAAACATACCGAAACCCTAAAATTGTATTTTTACTATTCACTGAAAATTCAACTTTTTCAGAAATAACCCCAAAATTTACCTTAACATAATATCGATGTTCTGAGTTCAAAAATGAAATACATTTTATAAAAAAAATTCTATATATTTTTAATTTAATTTTTAATTAAAAAACACTATTCACCCGAAAAAACTAATACTTGAATAATAATGTATGAAACCGTTATTTAACCATTTTATTGAATCACATTACTTAATCAAGGTGCCTAGATTATATTAATACTTTCTTTAAGTGAGATTACTAATCCATTTGGTCACATTACTAATCCTAAGCATAAAATCACTATTCATAATTTACTATTTATTAAAAATTAAGTTGATCTTATTAGACTCTAAATTTCGTACTGAACATAATTGTAGAAGACCATTTTTTGAAAATCATAACACATTTTTAATTATTTAAGGGTTACATAAACATTTTCTAAAATATCCTTTCTCTAAAATTCACCAAAAATATGCATACTATATTTATCCGGACATTTTAAAAGTCATAAACATCATCATAAGAAGAAATCCCAATTTTTATTTAAAACAAAGGATTACACAAGGCAGTTACGGTCTCCTTACATAGCCCCTTATCACACCATCATAGGACCTAAGTGTAAGGTGTGCTAAGGTGAGAGAATATGAGGGAGTCTCGGCCAACATCGCACGAGTATTAATTTCTATCAGTTTGAACTTCTCGCGAAGGGGATCCCGTTCTAGCTTCACATGATGAAGTTCGGCTTGGGTTTGGTCCAGAGCAAAGCCCAGTGGTGCTACCTCCTTCCCAAGTTCTGTTAGATGGGCTTCGATCGGTCCAAGACTGCTGGGTGAGGCCATCGAATCTTCTTTCTATAATAATTAACCAAGATTACTTGTATTTAGAGACAATAATCGAAACATTTAGTTTACAACGGTCATATTGACCAATGGTCATATAACAGTCAAAACCCAACGGTCTCATTTTAATTAAACTCATGTTATCAAATGAAACATTTTTGTTTAGTATAGAAATAAAATAAAATAACACATAAAATTAGGAAACAAGATTTATTCAAAATTTCGGGTTGTTACATCTGCTTCTGAATTAGGACCTCTTCCAATGAAATTATTGGAGGTCTCCAAATGGACTAGAACACCAACATTAATAGTAGAATCCACATCAGGACCTACTTTTCCCAAAGTACCTTTCACCACACATCTATAAGTACCTATGTCTTTGTTCAGTCAATTGAAAATATTAGATACCATAATGCTACCATCCTAAGAAGCAATATGAACACCCTGAGCTGAATCTAGAACCGAACCGGCATCCAGATAAAACTTTTCATCCAAACCACTAATAGGGCCTTGACTCTTTCCCTTAACTTTATAAGACCCCGTCCTATTATGATCACATGGCTTGAATACCCACCTACATTGAACTTTAGCATGTGAAATTTTCTTATAGGTAGAACAAAAATCATTCCCAGTCTCAAAATCCATGAACTGTTTCCATTGGAACTCCTACCCCACACAAATCCAAACAAACTCTGTTAGTAGATTGGAAACATCTACTTCCACAAAAATTCATGGAGAATTGGGTGGAATATAACTTAGGTCTTGTTGTCTGAGCATAAACACCTACCTACCAGATTCTCTAAGTTGCGAATGATTCTAGGGCTTTGAAAGGGTAAGGAAAGTTTGGGAAATCCTACCCATACCACTAATGTTGGTGCATCACATTTCATATGAAAATATAAGGTCTTATGGAAGTGGTAAAAAAATTCACTTAAAATACAGGGGGCACTGGACCAATCCCTAATGAAGTCTTCCTCTAAGGAAAATAGATCATCATATTCCTACTGTTGAGTAGACCATCAGTAGAAAGATATTGAAAACCCCATTTCCCAAAAATGCATCTATTGAACATATTAAATGAAAGCTGACGCTACATAAATAGAGAAACTATTTTGATATTATGAAGAGACGAAACCTTGGTAAACTCTATAAAATAAATATATTACTAAGGAAAACCACCAAATAAATCTGGGACCATAGGTTACAAAGATATTTTCAAGAAAGGGAGAAGAGAATTCGGGTTGGAAAGAGGGGAAAAAGAATGGGATGTGGTTCCTTTGGGGGATAGTGGTCGTCCCTCCCCCCTAAAGTGGGAGAGGGACCAGTGTGGAAGCCATATCCATCATGGGATGCGAACCACAATCATCGAAGCCCTCCTAAGAACCATCCTAGAAATAACTTCTTCACTGCAAGACGAAATGTCTTTGATCATGGTCCAAATGTGTTAGTTGGGTAATGAGGTACAGGTGTGGAAACTAGTGTCTGGGTATAAACAATACACATTGGGATTATTTTCACCCATTAATATAACCATAGAAAGCCAAAATTTTGGCAACATCACATCACTAATATCTTTACTAAGCGAGATGAAACAAATTTTTCAGATTCGAGGTTCCACAACAACAACCAAAACAAAAATTACTACAATTAAATAGGAACATAAAAACTATCCCAAAAACACTATCAAACAAGAGGGTGATCACCCTATATCTGCCACCAACAACATCCACAAGAAGTGGAACACTAGAAACCATATCCACCATCACCACCACAGATCATGTTTCCTTTACCAAGCTCATACACAACAATGTCTACATACAACCAAAACAGTTTGTAGGGTGTGATCCAAATCATTTTAGTATTTCAACCAAAATTTAGGATTCCATGTTATAACATTTTAAGATAAATAAAAATTCACATCTTTACAAAAAATGTTGATACATTTATAAGATATTAGTTTTAGGAAAACATATTTAGGGGAAAACATTTCAGAAACAAAATCACTTTTAACGAAAGACTTTTTCTTAAAATATCTTGCTTCTAAATATAAATGGGTATAAGTTCTACCATATGCTAATGGTTAACACCACATTTCATAAGAATCGTGGCACAAAAAATATATCCAGGGGAAAATACCAATGAGTGACTAGAATAAGTGGGACCTTAGAAAACTTTTACCTCTGTGATAAAGTCATCCAACCAATACTAACATCATTTATATTCATGAGAAATTAGAGTTGATACCATACCATGTTCTAATGGTATTCATATCATAATCCAAAACTAACAATGTTCCCTTGCACGATCCAATAAAGTAGATCCCATCCCAAGGTATAGTGGTATCTGATCATGTCACATATTTAGTTAGGGTTGTAATCATCAATCCTACTAGATGAATTTGGACCTCTCCACTGTAGAGTAGACTAGAGAACATGTTCTAGTCCTACCACCATGATACCTGGGATTCACTTTGTGCTCAAATTCCATTTCACATATCACATAAATCATCAATTTAACATAAACATTCCAAGTATCATAAGTACACAATAAAAACACCGCTTTCACAACACACATTGATCCAACAATCAAAGATCACATAGAAACCACCACTTTCCAAAAAATAACTTTCTATTTTTAACGTACACCAAAACCAATTGAAAAAAATTTAACACCATAGTATTAATTCATGAATCCCATTTGAAAATATTGCAAGAAGAGAACTAATGAAATACAACCATTTACATGGGAAAATCACCTTTCAAATTGACATTCACATTAAATACATTTTATAACATGCTTCACATCACTTTAAAATTTTAAAAACACATTTAAGGTTCAACTATTATTTTCCAACATGCAACAAAATCCATTTATTGTGAAGAGATATCTTTCAACACATTGACACATTAAAATCTATTTTAAAACACATTTTCACATTTCATACAAAGCATAGAGAACTTTCAAGAAGCACCACAATGAGGTGCACATGAAACATAACCATTTTCCATTAGAAATCCAAATTCCATCACCCATTCACATCAAAACTGTTTTAAAAAAATTTTATAACTACAAAAATAATACATAAAACATATTCAACAATACTAGAAAGAAATCCCAAATCAACTAATATTGTCATGTCATGTAACCACCTACCTCACAGTTAGAATCTTCTGCAGTATGGTGTTAAAACAAAACTACACCTCAAAAGACCCTATAAATGCATGATTGGATAGAAATTACCATGATTTCATCCAAAAACACAAGATCTACTCCTCATTTGGTTAAAACCCCACTAGAAATGTAAAACCCAATGAAGGACGAAGAACCCTAAAAAGAGGGATAAATTAAAGTAACTGAGACTTAATTGATGATTCCTTGATGAATCGGGGCCCAAAACACCCAAATATAACTGCTAAAGAAGTCCAAAGAGGATAAGAGGGAGCTCATAGGGTTGAAAATACATAATAGAGATAATTAGGGATTATTTGGGGGTTAAATTTGAAGAGGAGAAATTGGTGATTCTCCATTTTTAATGATCTGGATAGGTCACACAGTTTCCTGCATTGTTTCCCAAATAGTGTTGAAACCATATGTCCCTCACTTTATAAGAGTTATAATATACACAAATCTACCAGAGGGTTTTCCAAACCATGAAACAACCATGTGGTCACCTTTATCCAAGATAAAATTTGTTACACAGTTTCCTAGGAGACAATTCATGGTTTTCCCAAATAGTGCGCCACCCAAGTAACACCTTTTTCCAACACCAATATATATATTTTTATAAAAATACTATGGAAAACCATGGGATAAATACCAGAACAAAAATAAACAAGCTATCACCTAAAATCTCATGGATTTAAAAATTATCCCCACCATGAAAAATTTATATCCTTAGAAAGTCACTCCATGATATTATAAGAAAAAATGGGTAATCCTCCTAAAACAAAGAATTACACTCCCATGTATCATTATCATCACTAAAATGATGCGAAAAAACATACACAAATAGAAAAGACTTCCCTTAAATCACTATCTCTTGGTAATCTATAACCTGCATGGGCTACTCATCCACTTAAAAATTAGGCCCAAACTCTAACTGCTTCTAATTGAAAACATGAGACAGATTTGGGTGGTAGTTTTTTTGTTAGGATACATGGATCAAATAATTAATTGATTTTAACTAATTGGGGAAAGATAAGATATATTTTACCTTAAAATTCCCTTATTATTCTCAAAAGGTCCATCATATATTTGTGTTATCTTTCCTTTCTTACCAAAATGACGGTGACCTAGGTCAGGATACATGTTTAGGAAACTCATTCACTAACATAAAAATATAGATCTCGGTGCCTATTATTGGAATAAGACTTGTAATGACTCTATGCAATAGAAAAACATCCTGATCAACTTAACCTTGTTAGATGTTTCCCAAGAAAGGCTCATTCCCAATAATATGGTCTCAAAAACATCATTCCAACACAAAGAAGACCAACATGGTAGACTGTAAATCATCACATAAGGATCCATTCAAATAATGTATTAATAACTAATTTTTTACACAAACTCAACTAAAACTAAATGGATATCCTGTGACCCTGCAAATTAAAATACATATGGCCAAATAATGTCTTCTATGATCTGATTTTCCCACTCCGTATGACCATCTGTTTGAGTGTAGTATTCTATAATCATCTTGACATGTGACCCCATTGGTTTCTAAAGATCATCCCAAAACTATGACGTAATGTGAGGATCCCTTTCTTAAACATACATTTATAGTAAACCATGAATCCTCATAAACATCCTGACATACAACTAAAGCAATTCATTTACTTTGTCTGAATCCATGATTAGAATGAAATGTGATGATTTGGTCAAACGATCAATCACTACCCAAATGGTGTCCCTCCCCCAGTGTGTATGAGTAAATACAATAATAAATACCATGGAGATCGCATCCCACTTCTTGGTAGGAATGGGTATTGGATGATGCAAATCAAGGGGCCACTGGTGCTCTTATTTAACATGTTAACATGTATAACACTATGATAAAAATTCAGCTACATCTTGCTTTATACCTATCCACCAGAACAACCAAATCAGATCATAGAACACATTCATGCTACTAGGATGAATGAACCATTAAGATTGTTGGCTATCCTGTATCACCAAATTTAGAAATGGATATAAAACCATGAAGCTCTTGCTAAATGACAAATCTCCATCATGATACAATAAACATTCACAAGGAACCTCCCCACCATTTTGGAATTTAATAGAATTATTGAATAAATCATCACTTTACTTCTCCTTTTGAATAATCTCAATAATATAAGGGGTTATATGACCACTACCTAGGATCACCCCTCCACTATGATCCTTGGTTTCAAGGTTCATCCAAGAAAAGATCCCCATAAAAGTCCACTCAACACTTGACTCATTAAATGCATGCACTATCAATTTCATTCTCAAAGAATCTACCATGAAATTTCTCTTTCATGGGGTATAAACTATATCAAAGTAGAACCCATAAAGGTATTCAACCCAACAAAACATCCTCAAAATCAAATATTTTTGGGATAAAATGTAGGCTAATCACTTATGATCTGAATTGAATAAAAACTTCTCTCCAAAAAGATAGTGGCACCATATCTTCAAAGAATGAATCACCACTTCCAACTCTAGCTCAATGTTAGGGTAGTTCTTTTCATGAAAATATAGTTGGCATAAACCATAAGCCTCCACATGGTCTTCCTGCATCAGCACACACCCAATACCTATACATGATACATTACAATAGACCACATATCCTTTTCTAGATTCTTGGGAGACCAAAATGGGGGTTGTGGTCCAATACAACTTAATTTACTCCAATTACGAATGAGACACTGGTCTCCATTCAATATTTATCCCTTTCTGGGTTAGCATAGTCATGGATGCAGAAAGATGAGAGAAATATTGAACAAACTCCATGTAATACCATGCCAGGCCCCAAAATAATCAAATTTCTAAGACATTAATTGGTTGTTCCCATGAAATCATTTCACTGCTCTTCTAGGGGTCCACCAAAACCCCTAATTTTTATATCACATGACCCAAAAACTTCACTTCCCTTATCCAGAAGGTGCACTTACAAAACATTTCATAGACATGATGATCCCGAAAGGTTCCTAGCTGCAACCTCAAATGTTATTTATGCTCCTCCTTAGTCTCTAAATAGACCAAGATTCCATCCACAAATACAACGAAAAATTATTCAAGATACTAATAGAACACCTTTTTCATAACCACCCTAAATAACCCTAGAGAATTTGTTTACCCTAAAGGCATGAACAAATATAAAAAATGGTCTTACCTACTTCGGAAGGCTATTTTATGAACATAAGCCTCTCTAAATATGACATGGTGATAGAAAAATCATTAGTAATTATTGGAAAACCACCTTTACCCATTAATTATGTCAAACAGGCCATCAATTCCAAAAAAAGTATATTCATTCATAATAGTTACTTTATTCAAATTCTGGTAATCAATACACAACAATAGATATTCATCGTCAGTATTTTCAAGCAGAACATGAGCATCTCATGTTGATATTCTAGTGTGAATAAATCCATTGGATTCTAGATCATCTATATTTTCTGTCAATTCCCTCAACTAGGTGGGAGACATATCATATAGGGTAAGAGATATCTTCATTGATCTTAGAAAAAAATTGATGGTGAACATGACATCTCATTCTAGAGGAAAACATGAAAAGTTATTTTGGATTACCCCTATGAACAGATCCACCAAAAGAGGTAATCTACTCTCAGACCTCCTATAATAATATTATAATAGGAGAAACCATATTTGACAAACTAGATAGCCCAATTCTTAAAATTGGGGTCCACAACATCCAGATGGAGGATCCAATTCACATTGGAAAACATGGGTACCTCCATCAGGTTCCAAAAAAAACATAATACCAATAACAATCGATGTGAGCCTAAAATCACACCATCCTAACCATCCCAAGGTTCACATCAAATACTTCCATCTCTAAAATAGGAAAATACTAATCCAGCTTGTCCCCTAACAAGGTGACTGCACAAGACGGTCACTTGAAACTCTGTTATCACTTCATACCAAGCAGTATCATCGAATCCATTAAATATAACATAATCTTATTTGAAAGAATAAAAAATCCACAATATGGGTAGAAATGAAATAAATAGAGTCACCAATATCAAACAAGGGAAAAAAAGACAATGCAATTAGAATGGTACCTTGAATGGTCATAGGCCCTGAATATGATTCCAATGGCACTCATTCTATGGCATAAAGTTGCCTCATCATAGTATGAACCTTGAAATTTCTAATGTCCCCAATATCTTCCATGATCAAACTTTTCCTAGAATATGATTCATCCCTTCCCTAACGACCTCTAAACCAAGAACCCACTACTGACACTACCCCAAAGAAACCATAATTTCCTCTAATTTTTATTTCTACCATCATGGAATGATCAATCACCTAAAAATAGGTTATTAGTTGGAACATGAAGACTAGAGATCATATCTCTAGCAGAAACCCCATCTCAAACTTCTAATCCTTCAGCTACTCATTGGAAATGATATCGAGTGCATAACGAACTAACTCTACTATCTGGTTAGTGTACTCCATCATGATTTAATCTCCCTGGCTATACTTGAAAAACTATCAGGACCTAGTGAGGTAAAAAATATAAGGAAAAAACATATCATTGAATGCTAACCTGAAATCATTACAAACCATATGCTCATTATTTCAAACCTAAAAAATGAGTCCCATCACTTTTGACTGGTACCTTCCAACATGAATGGAGTACAATTCACCCAGACCGCCCCTAGAGTATTATGAAACTCGAACATCCTATTTGACATTTAAAGACAATCCTCTTCTTTTTGAGGGTCTGTGATACCTCAGAAAGAAAGATTCTTGTTCTTGAGGAACTTCAAAGATTTTTCCTTTCTAGGACCTGGTTCTGCTACTCTAACCTAAAAAAACCACATCCTACTCCTTGTCCCATTGTATGGATAGCCAGAACCACTTATTTAACTAATCTAGCATCATATAGTGAGAGATAACTCTCCAATTACTCTCCCCCGGTTGCATAGGAATTCTATGAGGAGTTATCTTACCACAACCTGAAACAATCATAAAGGAAATACCATCAATACAACTATTAATGAAAGTTTTTAAAATTTTCACCAACAACAAAAAATATCAAACACTTCCATAAAACAAAAAATAACCAAATACATCACAAAAAAAGTCAAACGAAAACACTCTACCCCCACCTAGTGTCCATATATAGTCTACAACATGTATGTATCACATAGAGGTGAAGTAAAATAGAATTTCCCAACATACCTTAGGGACTCAAGATCTATCATAATGGGTATTGGTTAAAAACCCCACATGAAACTAGTACCTAAATCCCCAACATTCCTATATCCATTCTATTCAGAATCTTCCAAAATAACATGATCCAAAAAGAGAGAAACATTCTTTGATTCCATTTTTTCACAAATCAAGGATGTGTTCCTTCCAACCCAACTCCCAACCTGTAAAGACTTGTAAAATTCAAGGGAAATTTTTTCTTAATTTTCTTTGGAATTTTACAAGAGCGCGGTTTCTGACGGCACCTGATTCCGAGGCCCGGAGTGCCCGGAATCAATTTCCGAATTTTGGCTCGGGTACATTCAGTGAACAAACGAGCGGGAATTTCTAACTTTTGAACCGGTGCCTAGAATCAAATTCCAAGGGCACCAATGAACTCGCAGCGCCGATATTCGCTTAAGGAGACCTTTTCCGATGTTGCGTTTATTGCGGGTTGAGAGTTAGTTTTTGGGAATTTAGAATAAGTTAAATAAAATTGTGGAATACATATTTTATTTTAAACTTGTTGGTTTTTTTCTACCAAAGGGAGTTAGAGGTGGGACCCACATCCACTTAACCTCCCTTGGGAGTATTAAGTGTGGTGGGGCCCACAAGAATCTTAACTCTTCACCTTCTCTTTTTAAACACCCTATAACTCCTCTTTAATTAACTTGACAACTTGGGTTATTAAATGGGTTGAGTTGTTTAATTTTAAACCTTTGAATTTCAAAATGGTTTGGTTGTGTAAATAGAATAAGGTTTTAGCTTATTTTATTTTGGTTAGAATTCTCTTACCACCTTGAGAGAATTTGGAGCTTTCTTCTTCTTCTTCAAACTCAACGAAGAACGCGAAGAACGCCATTCTTCAACGAAGAACCTCTCCGTCGAAGAACTCGGTCCTTTCGCGACGCCGTATCCGCGATGCGACATACTTCTTCCACGTCATCTCTTCCGCGGAGATTTCCTACGACGAAATCACTGTCAAAGAACTTTGAATCCTCGCTTCACGACGTCGACGTCCTTTTCCCGCGACCCCGACCACCACGACGCTCGTCTTCCGCGGGTCGTTGACAAACATCATTCTTGAAACCGAGGTAGGGGGTTGTTGTTGTTTTATTTATTTATTTACATTCTTTATTCTAGAATGTCGAACCTTGAGGATAACGAATAATTGATATAGTTTAACGTGAGGGGTCCGGACCGCACGAACACGGCCGAACCCCCCTCCTTTGTTCTTGTTTGTTTCTTGCGGATGAAACGAGATGGAGTGGTGCTGTCACACCACGTGGGAATCACACGGCAATTATTGTGCGGCGCCGTCGTGCCGCACCGTGGAAGAATTTCATGGACGCGACGCCGTCGCTCCGCGTCTAAGGGGAAACCAAAGGCGCCGCGGCCGAAGTGGGGCCGCGGCGGAGGGGCACGGTGTCGTCCCACCGCGTCGGACGACGAAGGCCGCGACCGTTTCCGGGACGCGGCAGAACGAGAAGACCGGAGGCTAGCCGGGCCACCGGTGTCGGAAGCCGGAAGGGGGACCGGCCTTGCCAGTCCCGTTGAGGAAGAAACGGCTGGCCAGGTCGGGCCGGCCGGAAGGGAGAAGAACCGGGGGAATTAATTCCCCCAGCTGGTCAAAACTGGCCCCCCATAATGGGGGGGCTGCGGTTACACCAAGGGGGGGGGGGGGGGGGCAGCGCCCCCCATTTCTTTTTTTTAAAGTAGGCCCCCTCACGTGGGGGGCCGTTCATTTGTCAAAGGCACGGCGTGATGCCGCGCCACCAGAGGGAAGAGGTGGGGGGCCTTGCCCCCCCCCCCCCTCGCGCAGCGCACGTGCGGTGCCAGGCCACGCCGGACCGCGCTGCCGCACCGGGCCGCGCCGTCGTGCCTGGCCGCGCCGCCGTGCCGGGCCGGCCGAGCCGGGCGGATCCGGGTCAGGTCGACCTGGGGGGGGTCGGGCCGGGTCGGACCCGGACCCCCCGTTTTCGAATCGACTTCAGTCATTCGCTCATAACATGAGCTACGGACCTCCGATTGACGAACCGTCTTCAACAACACAATCCTTGGATCGAGATGGTCGTTTCGGTATATTACACTCAAGGTTTTGGAGAACATTGAGTTTGGTCGGGTTGGTTCGTACACGATACCAACCGGGCCCTCGGAGCGGAAACGCTCATATCTTGAGCTACGAACGTCCAATTGACGTGCCGTCAGCTTCGTTGAGTTCCTATTAGTGAGATGGATCTTTTAGCATACTCCGCCCAAGGTTTGGACGCAGGTGGAGTACAGTCGGGTTGGTTTTGCCTTAAAAACTAACCGGGCCCCTGGAACAAAAAAGCTAATAACTCTCAGACCGGGCGTCCGATCGACGCGCCATCTGTTGCGTTGAGTTCCTGTTGACGATACGGAACTTTTGGATACATCAACTCTGGACTTTGTGACAGTTGATGTATCAGCCTCTCGGCTCGTGGAGCGGATCCTCCCAACGAGCTTGTTGTGTGCGGAAACCCTAGAGCTGGCTGCGACTGTGACTGCTACTGCTACTGCTACTGTGACTGCGACGACGACAGTATAGAGATCCTTGGTGGATTCGATGACGACGAATTCAGCACTCAGCGATCCTACGTGGATCAGTGCTACAGGTCCTGTGTGGGCCCGATCCTGTGTGGGTCTGCGCTCAGCGGTCCTGTGTGAACCAGCGCCTACAGGTCCTATGTGGGCCCGATCCTGTGTGGGTCATTGCGGGGGTTAGTACCTATCGATCCTTTGTGGGTCCGATGACTTAGATGGATCGGTGATCATCTCTATCGTCTTCCAAAGAAGTATACATGTGTGAGCTGAATCCTGTTGCTTTCCTGTGTGGATTGTGTTGCCCTATCCTGTGTGGATTTCATTTTCTTTCCTGTGTGGAATACGTATACTTTCCTATGTGGACTGAGTTGTACTTGGGCTCGGAGGTTGGAGCGTATTGGAATTGATGACTTAGGTATATGTATGGGCATATACCTAAGCAGTGTCGGTTGTTACTTAGTGATTGTATCTTCCTTTGTGGTTTATCCTTTGTGGATTTTCGGAGACCTTCAGGGGTCTCGGGGTCCCTACTGAGTAGCTTATACTCACCCCTACACAGGCTATGCCTGCACTACGTTGTGTTGGTTGCAGACGACGGACAGTGTTGATCGTGGCTGAGGCTTGCAGAGCAGAACGGTACCTGGAGGTGGACCACTGGGCGGACGTTCCCGGAGCGGACGGCGAGACCCGAGGAGAAGTGGAGCTATCTATACCCACCCTTCAGGTGGGATTTCCAGTGGACAGCTCGGTGTAGCAGATTTTACTTTACAGTTTTTGTTTTCCCTTTCGAGTTGTACTTTACTTTCAGTTTGGGTTTGTATACTGGCCCATTACTTTTCCGCACTTTCAGTTGTACTCTGTTTTTACTTAGTGTTTATTACTCTGCTTGCTTACTCTATGGTTCTTGTTTACTTTTCAAAGGCAATGCCTTCCCTTTTTACCAGGAATTACGCCTTGGTGCTAGTCGCCAGCCCCTGGCCTATGGAAGGCGGGCTTGGGGTAGTCACGGCACGGGCCCCGAGGGCGGGTCATGACAAATTGCTATCAAAGGAGTTCGGTTCTACCGCGAACTCTGATCTTTTCTATGTGAAGCAATAATGTTTAGCGTATTGAGTGTGGTTATCAGTCCAGGGAGTCCAGTGTTGGTGCGGCGGTCGACGTATCCGTACACCAGGACCCTGACTTCTGATTTCGGACTTAATGCACGAAAACATTGATTGCGTGTGTGTTTCAAAGTTTTCTTTGTGATTACTTTATATCAGCTCACCAGGTATACTGTTCTGACCGTGGCACACCTGTTTCCTTTTCAGGATGGCCCCACGATGGCAGCCAGCTAGGGTTCCGAGAGTCGAGCATGATGATAGCCCACCGAGCGACGAGGCCTCGGTGCAGGGCCCTTTGTCGGCAGTGGCACCGGTGGTAGCTCTACCCGCCGAGCCACCGATACTTCCAGCACCATCTGCTGACGATGCACGTCGCCTCAGCGCACTTCATGAGTTTCAGCACCAGCGACCACCTAGGTTTCGTGGGGAGACGGACCCCCAGGCAGCCGAGGACTGGCTGGAGGCAGTGGTACGAGTTTTTAGGCTAGTGAGGACACCTACAGACCTCATGGTGATCCTCGCTGCGAGCCTACTACACGCAGCAGAAGGACGATGGTGGAGCTTGATGCTCCAGGTGCACGATGAGGCATCTCTACTTTGGACGGACTTTGAGAGCCTCTTCCGCTCAGAGTTCGTCCCAGCCACCCTCCGTGCGGTGCGTATCCAGGCGCTTCTTCAGCTGCAGCATGGCAGCATGATGGTCGCTCAGTACTCGGTGAGGTTTACCGATATCTCGCGCTACTCGACCGACATGGTACGGGACCCATTCTTCTGGGCCCAGACCTTCGAGCAGGGGTTGAGACACGAGATCAGGGCATCGCTGATCTCCCTCAGCATACCGACTAAGACAGGAGTACTGGAGCGGGCCCTTTTGATCGAGAGCTTCCTTGCTGAGTCTACACCAGCGCCGAGACCCACCGCAGGGCGACACTTGGCAAAGTCTTCTGCAAGAGGCAGTAGACTGATGACTCAGGGGTCCAGGCAGACCAGACCTTCAGGAAGACGACCACAGGACACTGGCTCAGCAGTGCGGGGCACACAGCGCGGAGCCAGTCTTTCGAGAGGCAGACAGTGCTACTCGTGCGGCGGGCAGGTCCACATGGCTCGTGACTGCCCGACCCGCCGTGCCGAGGAGCAGCAGACGGTTGAGGGACCACCGAGGCAGAGGCAGAGGGTCGACTGTGGTGGTCTGCAGGGAGGAGGCGGATGAGGCAGAGGAGCTGGCCGAGCAGCAGGTGGTGGGCGACGCTTTGAGGCTCTACCACTACCACCACCAGGAGGTCCACCCCGACCATAGGGAGCGGCCGGGAAGAGATAGGCACAGCTCCAGGCAGCAGAGGCCTACGACCACGGCGCACCCAAGATGATTCGAGGTACTATCTGTGTCTACTTCACCCTTTCTGCAGTACTTATAGACACAGGAGCGAGTCACTCTTTCATAGCCGCTGCCCTTGTTCGGAGCTCGGAGATTCCGACAGAGCCGTTGGCTCGATCCTTACGGCTAGAGACTCCTACGGGAGCAGACTCGATGATTACACACTGGTGCCAGTAGTGTGAGCTTACTCTAGGGTGCGAGAGCTTCAGCTGGGATTTTCTTGTAGTAGTGTCGAGGCATTACGACGTCATCTTGGGCATGGATTGGTTATCTATGGTTCATGCCCAGATTGACTGTTTTAGGCGCAAGGTGTGATGTGTACGCACCGACGGGAGCAGGTTCACCTTCACCGGCGAGAAGGGAGCCTTTGCAGCACAGGATGGACTTCCGCGGAGGAGAGGACAGCCCATCACTCATCAGTTGGCTAGCCTCATCCTTGGAGCAGTTGACGTGCGGAGTCCTGGTTTTCCTACAGTGGTGGATCAGTTTGCGGACGTTTTTCCCGACGACGTTCCAGGGCTACCTCCTCGTAGAGAGGTAGACTTTTATATTGATCTATACCCCGGGACAGCCCCGATATCGACTCCAGCATATCGGATGGCCCCCGCCGAGCTTCGAGAGCTACGGGTACAGTTGGAGGACTTGCAAGGCAAGGGGTTTATCTGACCCAGTGTTTCACCCTGGGCTTCCCCGATTTTGTTCGCCATGAAGGCGGACGAGAGCTTGCGAATTTGTGTTGACTATCGCCGCCTGAACCAGGTGATAGTGAGGAACAAGTATCCGCTACCGAGGATTGATGACCTCTTTGATCAGCTCAAGGGAGCACGGTGGTTCTCGAAGATAGACCTCAGGTCAGGCTATCATCAGCTCAGAGTCAGAGATGAGGACGTGCAGAAGACGGCCTTCAGATGTCGGTATGGCCACTATGAGTTCTTGGTTATGCCTTTCGGCGTAACCAATGCTCCAGCGGTGTTCATGGCTCTCGTGAACAGGATCTTTCAGCCATACCTCGATCGATTTGTCGTGGTCTTTATCGACGACATTCTGATTTGCCTACGACTGAGGAGGAGCATGCCTGTCACTTGCGAGTTGTACTAGACACACTCCGAGAGAAATATCTTTATGGTAAGCTCTCGAAGTGCCAGTTCTGGATACGTGAGGTCCACTTCTTGGGACACGTCATCTCTGAGGTGGGAGTTGCAGTGGATCCTGCGAAGATCGAGGCAGTGTTAGCTTGGGAGCCACCCAGGAGCGTGACGGAGGTGCGGAGTTTCTTGGGACTAGCCGGATACTATCGGAGATTCATGCCAGACTTCTCTAGAGTTGCGGCACCACTCACAGCTTTGAAGAAGAAGGGGAAACCCTTCGTCTGGTCAGACGGATGTCAGCAGAGCTTTCAGGAGCAGAGACATAGATTGACCAGCGCACCTATCTTGAGGTTTCCTGAGGAGGGAGTAGTGTACGTAGTCTACTGCGATGCATCAGGGACCGTACTCGGATGTGTTCTGATGCAGGAGTGGGCAGTGATCGCCTATGGATCACGTCAGTTGAGGCCGCATGAGCAGAACTACGCTACCCATGACCTGGAGTTAGCAGTAGTGGTTTTCGCTCTGAAGACATGGCGACACTACCTGATGGGAGAATGCTTTACAGTCTTTTCTGATCATCAGAGTGTTAGGTATATCTTCTCACAGAAGGACCTGAACCTGAGATAGCGGTGATGGCTCGAGTTCCTCCAGGACTATGACTTTGAGATAGTCTATACTCCTAGGAAGGGGAATGTAGTAGCCGATGCCCTCAGCAGGAGGATGGGAATTCAGCTACTTGAGGAGGTGACGGAGCAGCTAGCCTCTTTGCAGATATCCTTCGTGGATAGAGATGGAGAAGCCTTCCTCCAGTCTCTCAAAGTCACCCCTCCACTACTGCAGCAGGTCAAAGAGGCACAGCGTGAGGACGCTGACTGTGAGACACAGCGTTCACAAATATCCTTGGGACATGCACCTGATGGTTTCTCCCTTGGAGCAGAGCACGAAATCCTTTTCAGAGGACGTACCATGGTACCAGTCGCTTTGCGAGAGGAGGTGCTGAGAGAGTTTCACACTTCTCCTTTGGCGGTACATCCTGGAGTGGCGAAGATGTACCAGGATCTCAGACGAAAACACTGGTGGCCGGGCATGAAGAAGGCTGTAGCAGAGTTCATTTCTCGATGCCTCACCTGCCAGTAAGTGAAGGCAGAACATCAGGTACCAGCAGGCTTGGTAAAGCCCTTGGAGGTCCCGGAGTGGAAGTGGGACGGGATATCTATGGACTTCGTGACTGGACTTCCATGCACTTCCAGAGGTCACGACTCTATTTGGGTGATTTTTGACCGACTCACCAATTCGGCACACTTCTTACCCATCAGAGAGCAGGGCTCAATGGAGAGCTTGGGACGTCTCTACGTTCAGGAGATTGTACGGCTTCACGGTGTGCCATCATCTATCGTCTCCGATCGAGATGCTCGCTTTACTTCCTGGCTTTGGAAGGGGTTGCAGGAGGCGTTCGGGACGCAGCTAAGTTTGAGCACAGCCTTTCACCCTTAGACGGATGGTCAGACGGAGAGGACCATTAAGACTCTCGAGGACATTCTCCGCGCATGTGTCCTCGACTTTGGTCGTAGCTAGGTGGACCACCTACCCTTGGTGGAGTTCGCGTACAACAACATCTACCACTCCACCATCGGGATGGCACTGTACGAGGCATTGTACGGCTGACCTTATAGATCTCCTTTATGCTGGACAGACCCTGGGGAGTCAGCACTTGTGGGACCGGAGATGGTCCAGCCCACGACAGAGAAGGTCCAGGTCATCCAGGAGCAGATGAGGACAGCTCAGAGCCGGCAGAAGTCATACGCTGACAGGAGGCGGAGGCCACTAGAGTTCGAGGATGGCGACCACATCTTCTTGCGGGTCTCACCTCGACGTGGTATACGGAGATTTGGCCGAGGTGGAAAGTTATCTCTGCGCTTCATCGGACCCTTCCAGGTCCTCAGCAGGATTGGCGAGGTGTCTTATAGCCTGGCTCTACCACCTCAGTTGCACCGGGTGCATGACGTCTTCCACATATCTCAGCTGAGGAGATATGTGCACGACCCGACGCACATCATTGACCATGGAGAGCTTGACGTTGACGATGGGGAGACTTTTACAGAGGTCTCGGTGGAGATCGAGGATCGACAGGAGCGGGTCCTACATGGATGGTCGATTCCTCTAGTGCGCATCAGATGGCATCACGGGAATCTCCAAGAGAGCACTTGGGAGCGGGAGGCTCAGATGCGTGCTCAGTACCCTCATTTGTTTCCCTAGTTTTTGATGTATCTTTACGGGGACGTAAAGCCCTGAGGTGGGAGTAATGTAAAGACCAGTAAAATTCAAGGGAAATTTTTTCTTAATTTTCTTTGGAATTTTACAAGAGCGCGGTTTCTGACGGCACCTGATTCCGAGGCCCGGAGTTCCCGGAATCAATTTCCGAAGTTTGGCTCGGGTACGTTCAGTAAACGAACGAGCGGGAATTCCTAACTTTTGAACCGGTTCCCGGAATTAAATTCCGAGGGCACCGATGAACTCGCAGCACCAATATTCTCTTAAGGAGAACTTTTCCGAGGTTGCGTTTATTGCGGGTTGAGAGTTAGTTTTTGGGAATTTAGAATAAGTTAAATAAAATTGTGGAATACATATTTTATTTTAAACTTGTTGGTTTTTTTCTCCCAAAAAGAGTTAGAGGTGGGACCCACATCCACTTAACCTCCCTTGGGAGGATTAAGTGTGGTGGGGCCCACACGAAGCTTAACTCTCCACCTTCTCTTTTTAAACTCCCTATAACTCCTCTTTAATTAACTTGACAACTTGGGTTATTAAATGGGTTGAGTTGTTTAATTTCAAACCTTTGAATTTCAAAATGGTTTGGTTGTGTAAATAAAATAGGGCTTTAGCTTATTTTATTTTGGTTAGAATTCTCTTACCACCTTGAGAGAATTTGGAGCTTTCTTCTTCTTCTTCAAACTCAACGAAGAACGCGAAGAATGTCGTTCTTCAACGAAAAACCTCTCCGTCGAAGAACTCGGTCCTTTCGCAACGCCGTATCCGCGACGCAACGTACTTCTTCCGCGTCATCTCTTCCGCGACGATTTCCCGCGATGAAATCACCGTCAAAGAACTTAGAATCCTCGCTTCACGACATCGATGTCCTTTTCCCGCGACGCCGACCACCGCGATGCTCGTCTTCCT
Organism: Viscum album; assembly: GCA_963277665.1. NCBI lineage: Eukaryota > Viridiplantae > Streptophyta > Magnoliopsida > Santalales > Viscaceae > Viscum > Viscum album. Next base: position 311,230,843 of record OY728166.1, read on the forward strand.
CGGGTCGTTGACGAACATCGTTCTTGAAACCGAGGTAGGGGGTTGTTGTTGTTTTATTTATTTATTTCCATTCTTTATTCTAGAATGTCGAACCTTGAGGATAATGAATAATTGATATCGTTTAACGTGAGGGGGTCGGACCGCACGAACATGGCTGAACCCCCCCCCCCCCCCCCCTTTGTTCTTGTTTGTTTCTTGCGGATGAAACGAGATGGCGCGGTGCCGTCGCACCACGCGGGAATCGCACGGCAATTATTGTGCGGAGCCGTCGCGCCGCGCCGTGGAAGAATTTCATGGATGCGACGCTGTCGCGCCACGTCGAAGGGGAAACCAAAGGCACCGCGGCCGGAGTGGGGCCGCAGCGAAGGGGCACAGTGTCGTCGCACCGCGTCGGACGACGAAGGCCGCGGCCGGTTCCGGGCCGCGGCGGAACGAGAAGATCGGCGGCTAGCCGGGCCGCCGGTGTCGGAAGCCGGAAGGGGGACCGGCCTTGCCGGTCCCGTTGAGGAAGAACTGGCCGGCCGGAAGGGAGAAGAACCGGGGGAATTAAATCCTCTGGCTGGCCAAAACCGTCCCCCCATAATGGGGGGCCGCAGTTACACCAGGGGGGGGGGGGGGGGCAGCGCCCCCCCATTTCTTTTTTTTAAAGAAGGCCCCCTCACGTGGGGGGCCGTTCATTTGTCAAAGGCGCAGTGTGATGTCGCGCCGCTAGAGGGAAGAGGCGGCGGGCCTTGCCCCCCCGTGCAGCGCACGTGCGGCGCCAGGCCGCGCCGGACCGCGCCGCCTCGCCGGGCCGCGCCGCCGCGCCTGGCCACGCCGCCGTGCTGGGCCAGCCGAGCCTGGTCGGATCTGGGTCGGGTCGACCCGGTTTGGGGGGACCCGGTTCGGGCCGACCCGGGGGGGGGGCGGGGGGGTCGGGCCGGGTCGGCCCGGACCCGGACCCCCCGTTTTCGAATCGACTTCGGTCATTCGCTCATAACTTGAGCTACGGACCTCCGATTGACGAACCGTCTGCGGAAACGCGATCCTTGGATCAAGGCGGTCGTTTCGGTATATTACACTCAAGGTTTCGGAGAACTTTGAGTTTGGCCGGGTTGGTTCGTACACCAAACCAACCGAGCCCTCGGAGCGGAAATGCTCATATCTTGAGCTACGAACGTCCAATTGACGTGCCGTCAGCTTTTTTGAGTTCCTCTTAGTGAGACGGATCTTTTGGCATACTCCGCCCGAGGTTTGGATGCAGGTGGAGTGTCGTTGGGTTGGTTTTTCCTTAAAAACTAACCGGGCCCCTGGAACGAAAAAGCTAATAACTCTCAGACCGGGCGTCCGATCGACGCGCCGTCTGTTGCGTTGAGTTCCTGTTGACGATACGGAACTTTTGGATACATCAGCTCTGGACTTTGTGATAGTTTATGTATCAGCCTCTCGGCTCGTGGAGCGGATCCTCCCAACGAGCTTGCTGTGTGCGGAAACCCTAGAGCTGGCTGCGACTGTGACTACTACTACTGCTGCTACTGTGACTGCGACGACGACAGTACAGAGATCCTTGGTGGATTTGACGACGACGACTTCAGCACTCAGCGATCCTACGTGGATCAGTGCTACAGGTCCTGTGTGGGCCCGATCCTGTGTGGGTCTGATCCTGTGTGGGTCTGCGCTTAGCGGTCCTGTGTGAACCAGCGCCTACAGGTCCTATGTGGGCCCGATCCTGTGTGGGTCATTGCGGGGGTTAGTACCTATCGATCCTTTGTGGGTCTGACGACTTAGATGGATCGATGATCATCTCTATCGTCTTCCGAAGAAGTATACATGTGTGAGCTGAATCCTATTTCTTTCCTGTGTGGATTGTGTTGCCCTATCCTGTGTGGATTTCGTTTTCTTTCCTGTGTGGAATACGTATACTTTCCTGTGTGGACTGAGTTGTACTTGGGCTCGGAGGTTGGCGCGTATTGGAATTGATTACTTAGGTATATGTATGGGCATATACCTAAGCAGTGTCGGTTGTAACTTAGTGATTGTATCTTCCTTTGTGGTTTATCCTTTGTGGATTTTGGGAGACCTTCAGGGGTATCGGGGTCCCTACTGAGTAGCTTATTCTCACCCCTGTACGGGCTATGCCCGCACTACGTTGTGTTGGTTGCAGACGACGGACAGCGTTGATCGTGGCTGAGGCTTGTAGAGAAAAACGGTACCTGGAGGTGGACCACTGGGCAGACGTGCCCGGAGCGGACGGCGGTACCCGAGGAGCAGTGGAGCTATCTGTACCCACCCTTCAGGTGTGATTTCCAGTGGACAGCTCGGTGTAGCGGCTTTTATTTTACAGTTGTTGTTTTCCTTTTAGAGTTGTACTTTACTTTCAGTTTGGGTTTGTATACTGGCCCATTACTTTTCCGCACTTTCAGTTGTACTCTGTTTTTACTTAGTGTTTACTACTCCGCTTACTTACTCTGTGGTGCTTGTTTACTTTTCAAAGGCAATGCCTTCCCTTTTTACCGGGAATTACGCCTTGGTGCTAGTCGTCAGCCCCTGGCCTATGGAAGGCGGGCTTGGGGTAGTCACGGCACAGGCCCCGAGGGCGGGTCGTGACACAACCAGATCAATGGAATGACCTGAAGGGCGTTCTTGATCACCAAAAATTCAAAACTAGCATCTTGGTATCAAAAATAAATCTTGGGAATGATTTCAACTCTTAATATAAACATAAATGTATAATAAAATAAGAAAACATCAAATCACTAATATTATAACCACGAGAGATATAACAATTTTTCATATTCATGGTTTTACAACTTTAACAAAAAACAAAACTACTAAAAAGAAATGGGAACAAAAAAACCATCCAAAGAAATCTGTGAAAAAAGAGGGTTATCACTCTCATTCCACCACCTCAACACCTATAAGAAGTGGAACACTAGCAACTAGATCCACCATTACCACTAAAAAATATCTTTCACTTAACAAGGTTATAAATAAAAAATTCTATATAGACCCAAAGTACTATGTTTGGTGTGTGCCTAATCACCATAGGATTCAACCCAAATGAATGATTTCATGCTATAACATTATAATATAAATTGGCCTGCATATCCATACAGATAAAATTGAAACATTTCCATCATAAAAATTTCTGGAAAACATTTTTTTGGGAAAACATTTATGAAGTAATTTTTTTAAATAAATCCATTTTATAAAAGGATATTGCTTTGAAATATAAATATACACAAGTTAAACCACATTTTAATGGTTAGTATCACATCTCATAATAATCATTTCACGAAATAGAGCACCATTGAAAAATAATTTTTGGAATCTTTCACTAGTGGGACCATAGAAACCTCATACTATAGTGATAAAATACTTCAACCAATACCACTAGTGTTCATGTGAACGATCCAGTAGGGAAGATCACATCCCAAGGTTTGATGGTCTTTGATCATATCACATGTTTATTATGTTTTGTAATTATCAATCTTACTAGATAAATCCAGGCCTTCCCACTGTTGAGTCAGTTAGAATTCTAGTTCTAGGTGACCCTCCTAAATACCTGATATTCTCATTGTGGTCAAATTCTATTTCATATATCACATAAATCATCACATTCAAAAACACATGCCAAGAATCAAAATCCCCAAAGGAAGTCATTGCTTTCACAAATCACATTGATCCAATGATCTAATCTCTCATAGAAACCACCATTTTCCATAAAAAAAAGCCACTTTCCATTTTACACACACACCAAAACCATTTGAAAATATATTTCTCACTACCAGAACAATTCATGAATCCCATTTTGAAACACAATAAAAAGATAACATATGAAATTTGACCATTAAAGTGGGAAAATACCCTTTCAAATTCACACTCACAATACATCCTTTTTGTAACATTCTTTACATCAATTTCTCAATTCACAAACACATTAATGTGCACAAAAATGTATCCAACATGAAAAAATAAATATATTTTTTAAATAAAACTATCAACACATTATCAACTCTGTAACACCCCGACCCCAGTTGCCTAGAGTCGGTGCATTATGATCATAACATTGGCATGATCATAAGAAAGATCAAATCTCGAAAGACCGATTGGTTTAGTAGCCTTGGAAAATGCCAGATATATTTATAATTTTTACATTACATTATAAAATGAAAAACTACTACAACAACATAATGTCTCAATAGACCACACTATTATCCCCTCATAAAATCCCTGCAGGTCATTCATAATTTACTTCTTCACTTCCTGGGAAAAATAAAACATAGAAAAGGGGTGAGCTCAAATGCCCAGTAAGGATAACAATATAGCGGAAACTTTCATAAATAAGAATAAACATTTAAGGCAATGTATAACTAAAACAAAAGCCTTTTAAATATGAACTTTCAACATGGTATGGCATAAATAAAATGAAATAGTGCCATTTACTTATTCACATGGATATTCTACTAATCGAATAATCACATGCAAAAATCAATAACCACTTTCATAATGTTGGAATGCATAATGCCAGACTATCATAACCACATAGCCAAGGCCTCGTGCCAAGACTACAAATAAGATTTTGTCAAGGCCTTGTGCCAAGACACTAGTTTGTCTCATGAGACCTACCGATGCATCGAGGAGCTATAGCGGGCTCCACCCGTCACTTATTAAGTCCAATGCATTCCCATATGAAAAGGTTTAAACATAACATAAACATTCATATTAAAACTAGCATACGAAATGTCAATAATTTCACCATAAACTATGAATGGTATAAATATAGAACAACCTTAGTCAAACATATCACAAAACCTTTAATTCAATATAGAAGTTTTGTATCATAATAAATCAACTCCAAATAATCTTAAAATCCATCAAAGGATGTTGACATAGATGAAATCAAAATTCTTTTGAAAGAAGTATCTCCTTTTGTTTTGAAATCATTTAAGATCCATATAAAATAAAACATTTTATTTGAAAATATTCTTATAAGCTTGTAAGGAAAGCTTCGACGATTTTATAACGGCGGAAAATAACCGCACCCGCCGTATAAGTTAAAAAAAACATTCTTACCTCAATTCTGTCGAAAAGGTTAAAAAGGACCTTGTTTTGAAAACGACGGAAAGATTCCTTTATAAACCTCTTATAAAAAGTCAAACAAGGGTATAAATGACTTAAACCCATATTCTTGTAAATAGTAAAAATGTTTTGAAATACATTTTTAAGAAACATGGATGTGGATGATAAAGAGATCCCAGTAGATTATTACGTATAAACAACCTCGGATAATGAAGAGATTGTGAAATAACCCTTACCTTGTACATTTCCTTGGTTGGGGTAGGTTAACCTCCTGTATAATGGTGAAATAATTGTTATTAAATTATAAAAGAATCATATACATTAATATGATATCATATATGATCTTTTAATATTGATTTGATAATATCTTAGTATTATCGTCGTTTCGTGTGTTAACTTACTCATTTTCTTTTTATGTTTTGTTACATAAGCCATGGTTGTTGTATCTTATTCATATCCATAATGATATCTAGTCCTTAAACATCATTTTTAAATCATCAAATGATAATTATACTTGAATGGTTACGATGGAGAATGAATCTCATCGCGTTCGTGGAGACGGTAGTCCGTACGTACGCACGAGCGACAATATCATTCTTTTGATATTAAAATAATATATAAATGAATGGTATATCATATATACAGAATCATTAACATGTTATATTTATTATTTACATGAGTTACACATCATTATTATACCCATCCAAATAATATTATATTGAATAACAATTACACCACGACGTGGAGACGGTAAGCCGTACGTACGCACGTATGGTGACATGTTATTCAAAGGGTGGATAGAATACTGAATATGGTTGTACCATACTTATAATAACATCACAGTATATGTGATATACTGGAGTTATTATTTTAGAATGGTAAGAACAAAGGAAGAAGAAGTGGAAGAAGAAATGAACTTAGAAAAGGGTGGTGAAATCATTACCTCTTCTTCGGGTTCTTCCTTTTGATTTGATCAAAAGGGCTCCTTAGGTTGGCTTTCTGATCAAACTAAGGCCCCTAGGTTGTAGTGAGGGAAGTTGGGAGAGTATTTGGGCAGAGTTTGGCCGAACCAAAAGGCTTTGAAGGTGTGAAGAAATGAGAAGGAGGAGTGCCCTTTTATAAGAGGGGTGAGGGGCACCTTTGGAAAAGTTAGAAATATTAATTTATAATAAATTCATATTCGGTTTCTAAAGGCTCCAAAGTTTATTATTCAAAGTTTAAGGTGGGGATAGGTCTAAAACCACTCAACCAATAGAATTTAGACAGGTTTGGGTACTTATATTAACCTTATCTTTAAGTATTAACTCTAAGTTAATTAGTTTCACTTTTACAATGTCTCTTTGTATTTTTATATAATATGGTTAATAAACTTACTATATACATCCAAGAGACCCCCAAGTGGTCCATTAATGATTAACCTATCATAATATAAGTCTCTTGGCCGAACCGTAGATTTTTAGGAATTTAATATCAATTAATAATATAATATTTGTTTTAAGAACTCTTTTATGTCAATTTTGACACTATTCAATAGTTGATTTTTGTGAAACTCATAACAGATTGATTACTTCGAAAAAAGTCAATTAAATCAATCCTAATATATCATATTATCCTAGAAAATTAGTTTAATTCATTAAAAGTTTCATATTATATTTATTTGGGTATTTATAATATCAATTATTTTAATTTTTCACTATTATAGTAATTACTGCATCATCATTGTGTCATAAATAAAATAACTTATTTAATGTCTAAAAATTATAAATAAAATATCATTATGTAGGAAATCTTTTTATCTTTCTAATGAATATTTATAATCGAAAATCCAACATGTATAACCCTATGTAAAAATTGTTCTTCTAAAAGATGTAAGCGTATGCCATTTTTATTTTTATTTAAGCTTTATTAATATAATGTGTCATTATCACTTACAAGTGGATCCATGGGGTCCCAAAATAGACCCAAAGATTCCCATGGTCGACCATGTATCAACCAATAGGGTTAAGACACGTTTTAGGGTAATTTAGTATTATTATAATATTATTTTTTTAACCCTTATTTACCGGATTTACCCTTAACCATGGTAAATAAAATATTTACCGCAGTAATTATTCAAAATGTCTAAAAATAAAAGTTACCTATTTACACAATTTGAAAATCCTGATTCCAAATATGGAATCCATTTTCCTAAATTCAAAACACAGAAGTGGCAGAAATTAATTTAAAATTAATTCCCGCTGTCAAAACAAAAAGCGTGTTTTTAAGAGATAATAACTATAAAAAGATTGACACTTGTTTATGTTCGGTTTAATTGTAAAATTATGTCCAATGACCAATATTATATTAAATGGTAAAAATATATTCTAAATATACTTTAAAACCACTCAAATTCACAATTTATCACTATTAATTATTTTGATTAAAAAAGTTGTTTTTAATTAAAATTTAGTAATTTTCACTATTCATCAAAATATAAAAGTTATCCGAAAAGTACCAAAATTTCACCCTAGGCTAATTTCAATATTCCGAATCCAAAAATGAAGTCCATTTGAAATATAAAATATATATGATTTCAAAAAGTAGGTATTACTATTCACAACGGCTAGTTTAATTAGTTGTGGTGTGTGTTAGAACTCGAGGTTGCGTACAACACACGCTATCGATTATTCGAAGGGAAACGTACCGTGGAAGTTTGGGGTGTTACATTCTCCCCTCCTTCAAATAATTGCGTCCTCGCAATTTCTAGGGTATTACTGCATAAAAAGACTCGGGTGGTTCTTCATCATAAGTTCCTCGGGTTCCCACGTTTCCTCTTCCATCTTATGATTTCTCCACAAAACTTTTACCAGACGCGTCGTCCGGTTTCTCAGTACTTGTTCTCTCGTATCAAGAATCTTGACGGGCTCTTCGCAATAAGACAGATCGGGTTCCAGTTCTAATTCCTCATAGGTGAGTACATGCGTCGGATCAGGCATGTATTTCCTCAACAGAGATACGTGGAACACATCGTGAACTTTGGAGAGACTTGGCGGCATTGCCAATCGGTAAGCTACAGCCCCAATTCGTTCTAGAATTTCGAAAGGTCCAATGTACCTGGGACTCAATTTACCTTTCTTTCCAAAACGTATGACTCCCTTCCATGGAGATACCTTTAGGAAAACATGATTACCGACTTGAAATTCCAAATCCTTCCTTCGATTATCGGCATAGCTCTTCTGCCTACTTTGAGCTGCTTTGATGTGATTTTGGATTACCTTCACCTTTTCCACCGTTTCCTCCACCAGTTATGGGCCTACAAGTTTTCTTTCACCAACATCATCCCAACAGGTTGGTGTACGACATCTCTTTCCGTATAACGCTTCATATGGTGCCATTTGTATACTCGAATGGAAGCTATTGTTATAGTAAAATTCTACCAGTGGTAAATATTGATCCCACATACCCTGAAAGTCAAGTGAGCAAGATCTCAACATGTCTTCTAAGGTTTGAATAGTCCGTTCTGATTGTCCGTCTGTCTGAGGGTGGTAAGCAGTGCTCAAATGAAGTTCAGTATCCAGGGATTTCTGAAGACTTTTCCAAAATCTTGAAGTAAAACGGGGATCACGATCAGAAACAATCGATAGGGGTACACCATGAAGTCTCACAACTTCCTTAATGTATAGTCTTGCTAGACGTTCCAGGGGTAGATCTTCTCTTATAGCAAGAAAATGTGCTGACTTGGTAAGACGATCAACAATAACCCATATTGCATCGTTCCTTCTAGGAGTCTTTGGTAGCCCCATGACAAAGTCCATCGTAATATTGTCCCATTTCCACTCCGGTATGGGAAGAGGTTGCATGACTCCTCCAGGCTGTTGCCTTCCAGCTTTCACTTGTTGACAAACCATACATCTTGACACAAAATCAGCAATCTCCCTCTTCATATTGTCCCACCAAAAATGTTCTTTCAAATCTCTATACATTTTGGTGCTCCCAGGGTGTATAGAGAAATTGGAACTATGAGAATCATCCAGCAATTCCCTTTTTAGATCAGGTATATTGGGAACACAAAGTCTCTTCCCGAATTTCAAAATTCCATCTTCATACACAAAGTCTCTCAATCTCCCATCATTCACAGCTTTAATCTTCTTCTGAAATTCTTCATCATCGGTCTGAGAACTCTTAATCCTTTCTAGTAAAGATGGTTTGGCAACCATTTGAAAAAGCATTGATGTTTCACCTTCCCTGGTTATTCCCATGTCCATCTTCACTAGATCCATGAAAATTGGATCCCTTTCAATTCTCATCATGTTCAGAACTCCATGGTCTTTTCTGCTCAAAGTATCTGCTACTTTGTTTGCTTTCCCCGGGTGGTAGTGTATCGTGCAATCATAATCCTTGAGTAATTCAAGCCATCTCCTTTGCCTCATGTTGAGTTCTTTTTGTGAGAAAATATACTTCAAACTCTTGTGATCAGTATAAATCTCACATTTTTCACCATAGAGGTAGTGCCTCCATATCTTCAAAGCAAATATTACAGCTGCTAACTCGAGATCATGAGTAGGATAGTTTTGTTCATGAATTTTCAACTGTCGTGATGCATAGGCAATAACTCTATCATTCTGCATAAGGACACAACCAAGTCCTTTCTTCGATGCATCACTATAAATAACGAACCCATCATTCCCCGATGGTAGAGTCAATATAGGAGCATTGACTAATCTTTTCTTCAGTTCTTCGAAACATTCTTCACACTCTTTTGTCCAAACAAATTTAACCCCTTTACGTGTGAGCTTCGTTAATGGGTTAGCCAATCGGGCAAAATTTTGGACGAAACGTCGATAATAACCTGCCAAACCAATAAAACTACGTACCTCAGTTATACTCGTAGGTGCTGGCCATTCTTGGATTGCTTTGGTCTTAGAAGGATCAACAGAGATTCCATCTTTAGAGACAATATGGCCAAGAAAAGAAATCTCCTGAAGCCAGAATTCACACTTGCTAAACTTCCCATATAATTCATGCCTCCTCAGAGTCTTCAAGATAATGCGCAAGTGATTTTCATGATCTTCGTAGGTTTTGGAGTATACCAAGATATCATCAATAAATACCACCACAAATTCATCGAGATACTCCTTGAAAACTCTATTCATCAGATCCATGAATACAGAGGGTGCATTAGTCAATCCAAACGGCATTACAGTAAACTCGTAATGCCCGTACCTGGTTCGAAATGCTGTCTTCGAAAGGTCTTCCTTCTTTACACACAACTGATGGTATCCAGATCGAAGGTCAATCTTTGAAAAGTATTGAGCTCCATGCAATTGGTCAAATAAATCATCAATACGAGGTAGGGGATACTTGTTCTTTATCGTTATAGCATTGATCTCCCTATAGTCGATACATAACCTCATAGATCCATCTTTCTTTTTAACAAAAAGAACAGGGGCTCCCCATGGAGAAACACTAGGGCGAATAAATCCCTTATTACTCAGTTCCTCTAGTTGTTTCTTTAGTTCGACTAACTCTACAGTGGCCATTCTATAAGGGGTCTTCGATATAGGCCTTGATCCAGGAATCAAATCAATAGAAAACTCAACTTCTCGTTCTGGAGGATGTCCAGGTAAATCTTCCGGAAATACATCCACAAATTCTTTCACAACAGGTACATCCTCTATTTGAACATTCCTTTCCTCACCGATAGTTACTTCATTCTCTTCCTCCCCAATAATTGAATTTAGTTGAGCTACTGGGGGTGGATCTAAATAAGAATTAGGTGGTGACGATTCTACTCTAAAAATAAGGTGCTCCTAATCATTATCATCAAGAATCGTAACCTCTTTCTTCTTACAATAAATCTTCACATCATAGTCCGAAAGCCAGTCCATACCGAGGATTATATCAAACTCAATCATAGGTATGACGATGAGATCAGCAGATAAAGAAAATTTATGTGCTCTAATGGGGACTGATTCACAAAACTTTGTTGCAATGATACTTCCCTTAGGAGTTTTAACTGACAACTCCCTTATTAAATCAAATTGGAAATATCTAATTTTCTTAGCAAACTGGGAAGATATGAAACAATGCGATGATCCAGAATCAAATAATGCATTTGCTAAACTTGAGGAAACCATTAAATTACCTGCCACCACGTCTTTTGGAGCTTCTACCTCTGCAGTAGTGATAGCATAAGCCTGGCCTTGATCCCTTGGCCTTTTCTGAGGTAAGTTCTCCTGACGCTTAGGGAATGCATTTGCATAATGCCCCATCTCCCTGCAATTGTAGCACTGAACGTTGGTATCTTCCTTCTTCCCCTTGCAATCATGAGCTTGGTGGCCTTTTTCACCACACTTGTAACAGACTCCCATTCCCTTCAGGCAAGCACCGGGGTGTTTCTTCCCGCACTTACCACAAGATGGATATTCAACCTTTCCCTTCTTCCCCTTATTTCCATTCCCAGATTGATCAGCAGGTCTCTTCTTCTCTTGCTTTGCTTTAAAGTCATAAGACTTAGAGAATTCCTTTTCGGTCTTGATAGCACATGAGACAATGTCTTCATACGATGAAAAGGATTGTGAGACTAATGCTCGGCGGAGAAATGGTTTTAACCCATCAAAGAAACGATCAATCTTACTTCTTGGGTTGCGAATATAATCTACAGCATACCTTGCTAACCTTGTAAAGTTAGCCTCATACTTTGTGACATTCTCATCCTCCTTTTGTCTCAGACTTAGAAATTGTCTTTCCATATCTGCTCGATGGTCGCGAGGAAAGTATTTTTCTAAAAATAAATCTTTGAACTCCCTCCATTCCATATTTGATACTTCATCATCTTCTTTCGTATTTTGAATCAATGACCACCATTGATCAGCATCTCCAGTGAGGCGGTAAACTGCCATGATAACTTTTTCCCTTTCACTGCTCCCCAAAGCCTGAAATATTTTCTCTAGGGAAAATATCCATTGCTCAGCTACTAAGGGATTTGTATTCCCATTGAACGTTGGTGGTTGTTGCCTCATGAATCGATCTAACATTGATCCTCCACGCTGCGGATCAGGGTGCTCCATACGGGTAAGGTTATTATTCATAACCTGAGTAAGTTGTCCCAGTATGGTGATTAGCTGATCATCACCAGTTGCATCACCATCCCCACTATAATTATCTTGAGCAGGAGGGCAATCCCTACATGGAGTGTGTGCATTGATACGGTTTCCATTTCTTCCACTAGGCGCCATTTCTAAACAATGGCATAAACTAGATCAGTTTATGAATCAAAATACATAATCCCATACTTATAAAACACTTAGCATAAATTGAACTATTTATGGATATAATCCATAATCATAAAAATATTTTCTTTGAGGAAGTATATACTCATAAACCCTTCATAATGATTTGTAAAGATAGTGAGAGTTATCCTAAGCATATCCCCCGGGAGTGTCGTAACCAAGAGTGCAGCAAGGCCCGTTGTCGTGCACCAGTTCCCGTTCGAGTCTAGCTCAAAGCGGTGTTTTCGGGTTTTACCCCTAGGTACATCTGTGCCAGAGCCGCCTCTACCTGCTCGTATCCAGACAGGGATGTATTGCTCGAAAAACTCACAAAATCTCTACAATACCAAAATTCTAGGAAGTTCTTCTATACTAATCCTCAAAGTTCATCTTAGGTCTACGTGCTCTAATCAGAGTTTATCTAAATCTAGCTTCCAAGGTTTGTACTAAACTTCCTCTGATACCAACTGTAACGCCCCGACCCCAGTTGCCTAGAGTCGGTGCATTATGATCATAACATTGGCATGATCATAAGAAAGATCAAATCTGGAAAGACCGATTGGTTTAGTAGCCTTGGAAAATTCCAGATATATTCATAAGTTTTACATTACATTATAAAATGAAAAACTACTACAACAACATAATGTCTCAATAGACCACACTATTATCCCCTCATAAAATCCCTGCAGGTCATTCATAATTTACTTCTTCACTTCCTGGGAAAAATAAAACATAGAAAAGGGGTGAGCTCAAATGCCCAGTAAGGATAACAATATAGCGGAAACTTTCATAAATAAGAATAAACATTTAAGGAAATGTATAAGTAAAACAAAAGCCTTTTAAATATGAACTTTCAACATGGTATGGCATAAATAAAATGAAATAGTGCCATTTACTTATTCACATGGATATTCTACTAATCGAATAATCACATGCAAAAATCAATAACCACTTTCATAATGTTGGAATGCATAATGCCAGACTATCATAACCACATAGCCAAGGCCTCATGCCAAGACTACAAATACGATTTTGTCAAGGCCTTGTGCCAAGATACTAGTTTGTCTCATGAGACCTACCGATGCATCGAGGAGCTATAGCGGGCTCCACCCGTCACTTATTAAGTCCAATGCATTCCCATATGAAAAGGTTTAAACATAACATAAACATTCGTATTAAAACTAGCATACGAAATGTCAATAATTTCACCATAAACTATGAATGGTATAAATATAGCACAACCTTAGTCAAACATATCACAAAACCTTTAATTCAATATAGAAGTTTTGTATCATAATAAATCAACTCCAAATAATCTTAAAATCCATCAAAGGATGTTGACATAGATGAAATCAAAATTCTTTTGAAAGAAGTATCTACTTTTATTTTGAAATCATTTAAGATCCATATAAAATAAAACATTTTATTTGAAAATATTCTTATAAGCTTGTAAGGAAAGCTTCGACGATTTTATAACGGCGGAAAATAACCGCACCCGCCGTATAAGTTAAAAAAAACATTCTTACCTCAATTCTGTCGAAAAGGTTAAAAAGGACCTTGTTTTGAAAACGATGGAAAGATTCCTTTATAAACCTCTTATAAAAAGTCAAACAAGGGTATAAATGACTTAAACCCATATTCTTGTAAATAGTAAAAATGTTTTTGAAATACATTTTTAAGAAACATGGATGTGGATGATAAAGAGATCCCAGTAGATTATTACGTATAAACAACCTCGGATAATGAAGAGATTGTGAAATAACCCTTACCTTGTACTTTTCCTTGGTTGGGGTAGGTTAACCTCCTGTATAATGGTGAAATAAATATTATTAAATTATAAAAGAATCATATACATTAATATGATATCATATATGATCTTTTAATATTGATTTGATAATATCTTAGTATTATCGTCGTTTCGTGTGTTAACTTACTCATTTTCTTTTTATGTTTTGTTACATAAGCCATGGTTGTTGTATCTTATTCATATCAAGAATGATATCTAGTCCTTAAACATCATTTTTAAATCATCAAATTATAATTATACTTGAATGGTTACGATGGAGAATGAATCTCATCGCGTTCGTGGAGACGGTAGTCCGTACGTACGCACGAGCGACAATATCATTCTTTTGATATTAAAATAATATATAAATGAATGGTATATCATATATACAGAATCATTAACATGTTATATTTATTATTTACATGAGTTACACATCATTATTATACCCATCCAAATAATATTATATTGAATAACAATTACACCACGACGTGGAGACGGTAAGCCGTACGTACGCACGTATGGTGACATGTTATTCAAAGGGTGGATAGAATACTGAATATGGTTGTACCATACTTATAATAACATCACAGTATATGTGATATACTGGAGTTATTATTTTAGAATGGTAAGAACAAAGGAAGAAGAAGTGGAAGAAGAAATGAACTTAGAAAAGGGTGGTGAAATCATTACCTCTTCTTCGGGTTCTTCCTTTTGATTTGATCAAAAGGGCTCCTTAGGTTGGCTTTCTGATCAAACTAAGGACCCTAGGTTGTAGTGAGGGAAGTTGGGAGAGTATTTGGGCAGAGTTTGGCCGAACCAAAAGGCTTTGAAGGTGTGAAGAAATGAGAAGGAGGAGTGCCCTTTTATAAGAGGGGTGAGGGGCACCTTTGGAAAAGTTAGAAATATTAATTTATAATAAATTCATATTCGGTTTCTAAAGGCTCCAAAGTTGATTATTCAAAGGTTAAGGTGGGGATAGGTCGAAAACCACTCAACCAATAGAATTTAGACAGGTTTGGGTACTTATATTAACCTTATCTTTAAGTATTAACTCTAAGTTAATTAGTTTCACTTTTACAATGTCTCTTTGTATTTTTATATAATATGGTTAATAAACTTACTATATACATCCAAGAGACCCCAAAGTGGTCCATTAATGATTAACCTATCATAATATAAGTCTCTTGGTCGAACAGTAGATTTTTAGGAATTTAATATCAATTAATAATATAATATTTGTTTTAAGAACTCTTTTATGTCAATTTTGACACTATTCAATAGTTGATTTTTGTGAAACTCATAACAGATTGATTACTTCGAACAAAGTCCATTAAATCAATCCTAATATATCATATTATCCTAGAAAATTAGTTTAATTCATTAAAACTTTCATATTATATTTATTTGGGTATTTATAATATCAATTATTTTAATTTTTCACTATTATAGTAATTACTGCATCATCATTGTGTCATAAATAAAATAACTTATTTAATGTCTAAAAATTATAAATAAAATATCATTATGTAGGAAATCTTTTTATCTTTCTAATGAATATTTATAATCGAAAATCCAACATGTATAACCCTATGTAAAAATTGTTCTTCTAAAAGATGTAAGCGTATGCCATTTTTATTTTTATTTAAGCTTTATTAATATAATGTGTCATTATCACTTACAAGTGGATCCATGGGGTACCAAAATAGACCCAAAGATTACCATGGTCGACCATGTATCAACCAATAGGGTTAAGACACGTTTTAGGGTAATTTAGTATTATTATAATATTATTTTTTTAACCCTTATTTACCGGATTTACCCTTAACCATGGTAAATAAAATATTTACCGCAGTAATTATTCAAAATGTCTAAAAATAAAAGTTACCTATTTACACAATTTGAAAATCCTGATTCCAAATATGGAATCCATTTTCCTAAATTCAAAACACAGAAGTGGCAGAAATTAATTTAAAATTAATTCCCGCTGTCAAAACAAAAAGCGTGTTTTTAAGAGATAATAACTATAAAAAGATTGACACTTGTTTATGTTCGGTTTAATTGTAAAATTATGTCCAATGACCAATATTATATTAAATGGTAAAAATATATTCTAAATATACTTTAAAACCACTCAAATTTACAATTTATCACTATTAATTATTTTGATTAAAAAAGTTGTTTTTAATTAAAATTTAGTAATTTTCACTATTCATCAAAATATAAAAGTTATCCGAAAAGTACCAAAATTTCACCCTAGGCTAATTTCAATATTCTGAATCCAAAAATGAAGTCCATTTGAAATATAAAATATATATGATTTCAAAAAGTAGGTATTACTATTCACAACGGCTAGTTTAATTAGTTGTGGTGTGTGTTAGAACTCGAGGTTGCGTACAACACACGCTATCGATTATTCGAAGGGAAACGTACCGTGGAAGTTTGGGGTGTTACAAACTCAAATACCCTTTGAAAACAAATTTCTCACATTTCAAACAAAGCATAAAACACTTTCAAGAATCACTATCGTGATGTACACATGAATCATAACCATTTTCCTTTAGAAAACCAACTTTCATCACACATTCATTTCAAAACAATTTTAAAAACCTATTCCCACCACAAAAATAATCCATAAAAAAATAATCAACCAAATAGAAATCCAAAATCATCCAATAATGTAAAATCACAGAACCAACCACCTCACACTTGGAAAAATCTGAACTCTAGTGAAAAACCACACCTGCACCTCAACAAGACTTGATAAATTAAAGATAAAACAAAAAAAACATGATTTCATCTTATAACATAACTTACATGCCTTATTTGTTTATGAAACCCACTAGAAAAAGAGAACCCAAGGAGGGAAGAATAACCCATGAACGAGGGAGAAATCGATTTATGTGAGACTTCTATGATGATTCCTTAAAGAACTAGGGCCAAAACCACCCAATGATGGATGCTAAAGGGTTCCAAGTTTGAGAATAGAAGGCTCCTAGGGATTAAAATCCCTAATTCATCATATTATGGGTGATTTGGGGGTTAAATATAAAGAGGTAAAAAGGGATAATTCTCCATTTTACGGGCCCGAATAGGTTGCACAATTTTCTCACATAGTTTAAAAAAATAACGTGGCAATCAAAATCCATCACTATATAATAGGAACAATTTTCTTGGTTAACCCACATAATGTTCCATACAGTGTGACAACTATGCGGTCACCTCTATCCCAGATGAAATTGGTTACAAGGTTTTCTGGGTGGGGGCACTTGGTTTTCCAAAATTATGGGAAAAATGTGATCCACCTTTTGTCAAAGACCAAATATCCATTTTTTCTCTAAAAACACATGGGGAACCTTAGGGATAAATAGAATACAAAAGTATACAAAATGTTACCTAAAAAATCATGGATTTGAAAATATGTAGTTTTATCTCAACAGAGGTCCATGATGTCATAAACTATCAAATGAGATGACACATCCTATTCGATTTAATTATCAACCCATCTTAAAAATTGTTATACCAAATTTCATTATATTATGAAAAATTCTCAAAATAAAATATTTAATTATCAATGTCCAAATCATTTAAAGTAGGGAACCTCTCCACCAACCTCATGTAAATGGATATATAGCCAATATTTACATAAAATAAAAAAATCACACATATAGGAAAATATATATAGTATTATTTATAATGGGAAAATAAAATAAAATATCACATCCTCATATCATATGAGTTATCAATGTTATCTCTATATAATTGATCATACTCATACTGATCCAAACATATCATCCCATTCAGATATGATGATTATCCATATGGAATAACCTATTAGTATATATTTATATATATTTTTTGTTTATTTTCAAATCATATGTCATGTTAATAAAATAGAATTTAATGATAAAGTATTAAAAATAAAATATATTAAATGGTAAAAAAATAGAAACCAATAAAATATTACTTACTTTAAGGAACATCCACTAAAAATATAAAAAATTCACTAAATCCTGTGAAAGGAAGATATTTTTCATGATTTATTGTTCAAAATATATAACCTAATAATGTATTAAAGTAGCTCACAAGGGTGTATCACATTAAGGTTGTGTGATATGTTTTATCTTTTTTTTTATTTTTTTAAAAATTCGAAGAAAATGGGGATCTACTGAGTTTTTTCATGGATAAAGAAAATTAAAGTATAATAATTAAAGAAAATATAGTTCTTGAATATAGAAAAACAATAGTATTTCAGATAAAATAAAATTTTGAAATATATTGAAGGGAATATATATGAACATGTTTTGACCATTGGATGCACCCTTTTTTATAGTCAATAATTATTTCTCCAATTTTAAATATTTAATATAAACTCTAAGAACTTATTTTATACATATAATATTTCATGAAAATAAGTCTAATAACATATAATAATATTTTTTCTTCAAATATTTTTGACTTCATTACTGAAATACCCAAAACAAATTAAACCTAATAGAATCTGATGTATCTTAAAACAAGGACATTATTATCAAATTTAATCTATGAAAAAAATTAATTTACTTTCAAGGATAAACTAGTAAATAAAAATAGAATTAAGAGAGATAAATCATTTTAAAAAACAACAAGTATAATTTAATATATATATATATATATATGTGAAATTGAAAAGTATATAGTGAATTGAAGAACTCAATAAGGGGTTTTGTTGGTAATCACTGCTGAAAAGGCATCGAATTTCATCCTTGATGGTTGTTCATTCAATGCTTGGTGCAAAAATGTGGAGATCTTCTCCAGTTTCACTCTAAATATTCTTTATTAGTGGATATAAAGTATCTTTTAAAAATTCCATGGCTTCTATCAGGTTGAATCTAAAATGGGAAAGGTTCCAGAAATATGGTGAACACCCAATTGATTTCTTTCTAGGTTGTAGTGTCTTGAAAAATACATTTAATTTCTCTAATAACCAACAAAATTTACAAATTTTTTTAAAAATGTAATCGGATTATTGATATACTATAGATATTTTTCTTTAAAATGTGTCAGAACATGGACGGTAACTTTCCAAAAAAAATACACTTATATAATTTCAATTGAAATAAATATTTCTATTTTAATGTCATGGAAACCATCAACAAGATGTGGTACAACAAAATTAAATGTGATCCTGAATTGGTTCAATAACACCCCTTAATATTGGGGATCCTCCATTGTGTGGGTTTTGATTTCAATGATTTTTCATACTATACATTTTCTTGATTAACTCGTTTAAAAATTTTACCAATTCCATGATTTTTAACCGTTCTCCATTAATATAGAAATACCATTTGAGAAATATCCAAAAATCACTTACAACCATGTTACATTACCCTTGTGCATTGTATCAGATAAATAAATAAATCTTATATAATCTTTTTTTATTTACACATGCATATCATTCATCAATAGGGTATTACTTTATCATATTAGAAAAAAACTCTTACACATCACCATCCTTTACCAAATTCATGGGTTAAGAGTTATGACGATTATTACTCATCCATTTCATCTAATAGTTAAATCTATGTATAGATCAATCATTTTTATAATATCATCCCAAATTTAATATAATATCTTTTACATATAAAGATCACCACTCTTACGCATGTTTGGTGTTTATCAATTTCCTCTTGTACCCTTCATAATGAATCTTATGCATGTAACTATCATGGATTAATTACCCATGTCTTATTTTTTAATATAAAATAAAAAAATTAAATATATTTCCTATATAATAAATCCAAAATATGAATTACATAATTAAAAATCTTGAATTAATCCTAATTCATAATAAATCGAAAAAATAGTCATGAAAACTTATAATAATTAAATTTCACATGAAATGTCAAAATAAAGGGTCTTAAATCATTCAAATAAAAATTTAATTTCATGAAAATATATGCCCTTTAATTTACACACATGTAATCCTTGGAATCATGGAAAGTAATAATTTAAAATATTACCAAAGTAAAATTCAAACCACAATCAACAAGATGTTTCCTTTCTAATATCCATAAAACCCAAACTTATCATGCCTCCTTAATGTTTTAATTACATTTATTTATTAGGTTAATTAAATCCATTTAAAATTACTTCATCAACCCCTAAGCATAATTATTTAACTCAATAGACTTATTTCTCTCACCACATAGAAAAGAAAAATGAATGATTTTAGTCTACACTAATGAAGGGAATCCTCTTAACTCCCATTTGTAATGACTTAACATCCAATAACATGATTATTATAGAAGATACACACCTTCAACACTATAGTAGTAATTTTTTCTTTCCCTCCACTACTTCAACAAAAATATTCACTCTATAAATATTCACATTGTTTTTTGGGGTTTCATTTTAATAGTGAAAAAATAATATTTCAATTTAAAACATTTCTGTGAGCTTATAAAATAAACCTATTGAGAATATTTCCCATTATAGCTTCACATTGAGACATAAGTTTTCCCTAAATATTATTTTAAATGGATTATTTATATGATATATTATTTCTAATGTGAACATAGTTGATGTATAATCACTAAAACAATTATTATCATCTACACTTGAAATCAACAAAAACTGTGAAATTTACTTCTAGAGTTTGGTGATAGGGATTTCAGGCATGTAATGTGGATTTAAAAAACAATATGTTCAAAGATACAATGGGATAATAATGGATAGATTTAAATTATAGTTTGTATTGGAATATTAATGATAAAAATTATATTTTAAAACCAACAAAATGAATCAATCATTTTTAATACAATTATATCAATTCTACTGGGTTTCGAAAAAACTCATAGTAAATTTTGTTTAATCAATAATTCATTAGATCTCTCAAGATGTGAGGTTATTATAATTAAAATTTTAAAAATGGTTTTCAAGACATATAATTCTGTTATTTCAATATTAGATATTTTTCATAATTTTTTTTAATAATAATCAGTTTTTTATAAATTTCTGATATGTTATCAAAGGAAAAGTCATTTCAATATTAATATATGATATTTGAAATACTAAAATAACATTCAATCATTGGAAAAGATTCTAGAAAATAAAATTCATGAAATTTCAACTCTGATGTTTCAAAAACTCACAAAATGAAAAGAAAATAATCTCATAATTATTAATGAAAATTTGAAAAAAAAAGAAACATAAATACAAAATCCTAATCAAATGAAGGATGTTTCTACATACACACTTATCTTATAAAATTTCAGAATTTTGGAATAATTTAATTTAAAATATGATTGAATTAATTATAATAATACACAAAAAACTGATTTGAAATTTTATAACATATCCTCTGATATATTGAGTAGCTTACTGTAAAACCTGATCCCCAGAGGGACTAAAAATCCTATCCAGAAAACATCAATCTTTTCCAATTAAGAGAAAATAATATATCAGTACCTTGTTAATTGATATATATAAACCCAATTGGAAATAAATTTTTAATATTAATATATCTACATTATTTGGAATGATATTTACCTACTAAATATTGACAATAGAATCAAGATGTATCAATTTATATGCATTTATTTTCCCTATCATAAGGATAAATTCATCATGATCGGATGCATCCATCATTATTTAAAAGGTTAAATTGAATATGTGATTCTTAATAATGCTTTTGGATATTAAATTTTGATTTATATCCTCAATGTATTCTTTATAAATATCCTCAATGAAAAAGGTGGAAATTATTTTTATAAATATGGAAAAGGTGAATTTTATCTTGATGAAGTATCAAGTTAACCTTTTATGGAGACCAAAATAGACGTTGAAAGATCTCATATATTTAACATTTTCTAAAATAAAATATAATAAATTATATCACCCTTGTATTGATCAACATGGATTCCTTTTTTTCACTAAATATCATAGCGCAATTCCTGTTTTTATCGTAAGATAAAAAAAATTAATTTTGAGAACAAGGTTTTTATTAGTGAATGTTCTAATGAAAGAAGAAATAATCATCAAACACTATCAAATTATAGTTCATATTTAATGAAATAATATATAAAAATCTCCTCACATTCTTTTAAAAACATATTAAAAATGAACATTGTACAACTTGGAAGGTACCTTGAGCATTAAATGATCCCAACAGAACTCTCATTCAAGAAACATTATCCAAATCATTGGTTAATGTGATTTTTATTGATCTTTAGGGAAATTTGAATTTAAAAATATTTTATAAAAAATATATTAAAACGTAATTGTATTGATTTAAATTTCTATTATGAGTTTTGTTAGGTAATGTGAGAGGTATGTGATATTTCCTAGTCACATCGTTTAGATTCATATATTATTTACAGATGGTAGATTTAATATGATACTTATATAGTCTAATTGTATCTTGATTAATAAAAAAATCCAAAAGGGAATGATTTATAATCCTTTAAAATTTTCTAATAGTTTTGTATTAATCCTTTAATATCATCCAATGTGTAAATACCAACAGATTAATTCAAGTGATGCTTGGTAATTTCCATGATATGTGTTTCTTGTATACTATAAGGGCTCCTAAAATTTGATGTTCTTGATATATGGGTTTCCATTTTTCAATGATAAATTGACGTTTCTCATTCCATTCTATAAATTAATATTTTAGATCCTTGTTGAATGGTTTTAGTCATAACTTATGTAGGAAATATTAAATTCTAAAAGAGGGTTTTGTACACTTTATAGAATATTACTCACCTCCAAAAGAACTAAAAAATATATATTTTTAATTTATTGTATTAGTAAAATAATAAAAATAATTACTAGGTAATGAGAAAGTACCATTTTTAGAATAAATTATAAATTTAGAAAAACATTCTATATATGAATAATAAGATTCCATTTTAGTAGTTTTAGAACACGGAACACATGAGTTATGAATAATTGTTTTATTTAATTAAAGAAAAAAATAAATAGGTTCTTCACATTCATGATTTTTACTTGTTTTATTTATATCAAAAGAGATACAATTATTTTCATTGGTGTTAAAATAAAAATTCTCTAAATTGAAATATTTTTACCTAAAAATGTGTAAAATCATTTAATATATGTTCAAAAATAGGACAATGGAATTTTTTTGAAATATGAAATGGTCATTAATTTCATATAAAATCAGAAAAAAAAATATCAATAGAGTACCAATCAATCCTATTAGCTTTTTTAATGGAGAAACTGTTTAACATATATTTCATGTGTGGAAAAACATTAATGTGGAAATTCTTTTTTCCAAATTCAAGTAAAAATATGGATTTCTGAACATTTTTTATTTCTTTAGAAGGTTTAATAAAGTATCTTTGAAAAATCAAAGGATCTTTTTAAAAAATACTATATTCATCCATTTCAAATAAATAATACTAAATAATTAAAATAACATCCCTTTCTCTTACCAATATATCATCAATTACTCCAATAGGTGTATCCATATATCAGTTAGACAATTGAATCAAAATTTTAGTAAGTTTTATATTTCTAACCTATAAATAAGAGTCAACAAATTAATCCATATCATTTATGGAGTATCCAAAATCTAACATAGTATATGGGAATTGAAACTCCATTATATTTCATGGAATGATGAATATTATGGGACATTTACATTTGACTTAAAGAGAATGTTTAATTATAGAATAAACATTCCTCTCAATGTTCACCTTCTCTCCATCATCAAATATCTTCTTATAATAACACTTATCCTTAAAAAATTGACTATATTTTGGAATATATTTCCTATAACCTATTGTATAATGTTTAAAAAAATATCTAAAAAATATATATAATATACTTATCTAACTCAGTATAAATATTATTCTTTATTAGTGTTATTCTCTTAGGATTAGGTGGTATTGGTTTGGGTATTTATTTTTCATTTTTATCATATTTTTTAGAACCATATTTTCCTACCATTCTCCACCAATAAATTTTAGTTTTATTAATAAATACACACTTCTTTAATTTATTTTTTCACAAAACGTTATGAATTTTTAGTAAGATTGAAATTTTATATCTCTTTATTTGGATCTAATTTTTTTGGAAAAGGATTGTAATATTCCACCAAATATTAAGATTCAGAATTCAAACCTTTGGGGTTGTTCAAAATCATACCACATCCAAATTTCATGGAACAAGAATTTTATTTTCCCTTTTATTTTGGATTTACATTAGTTTGTTGAGGTATTACTCCAGAGTTGTTCTTTTTAATGGTAGGAATTTTTGTATCCATTTTAATTCAAAAATTATTTAAAAATTTGCCTCAATTTATGATTTTCATTATAATTATTTTTTATATTTTTGAGTGGGGTTTTTTATACAATAAATTTATTTCATTATGATCATATTATTTCTACAAGATGTATCTTGGTTGTGTGATACTTGATTAGACTCAAAAAATCTCTATCAAATTTATCTTTAAAATATCTCATTTTTTATTATTCCAGAATTTATTATAATTTTTATGGGGTTTAAAGGTTCTAGAATTATTTTTTTAGAAATTAATTGGTTAAAAAATATCATTATATGTGTAATTGGGTTCTAATAATTTTTTTATTAGTTATTTGAGTGCTAAGTTGAGGCATAAATTGCATAGTAAAATTAAGGTTAGAGACTTGTTTTTTTCTTGTATTGGGTTAATGATGTTTTTTACAACATCATAGACCTCCCCACGGGTGTAATATCATTATATAAACAAGAAAAAAATTTGTTTTTAGAAGTATAAATTTTAACTTTTAAGTAAGTTTTCACATGAATTGGAAACCTAGTTCTAAATTTTTGTGTATTTTGGAGGTGTTAGAGATGATATTTATATCAATTGATGGATTTTATATACCAAATGTCCTCATACGGTGAAATTTATCATGATCCTATCAATAAATTAGATTCCCTCAATAAATAATGGATAAAAATTCATTAAGTGGTATGATGATAGTGGTAGTAAACCAAATCACCTAAATCATTCCCAACACTCATATGAGTTCTCAATTTAGTATTTTATAATTCCTCTAATTTCATTCATAATGAATGTTTTTTAAGAATAATGGAAAAAAATTCATTGAAATGTTTGTTTAGTTCATTTTAATACCTTATTGATGTGCTCGATCAGTGTATACATTTACATAGATTCTATTGAGTATAAGCACATGTTTTAAATGGATACACGTTGTTTTGGAGATAAAATGATATAATTCAGTGATCATGATTATTTTAAAGTATTTTCTATCCAAAGTCAAAAATTTCATATGATTAACAAATTTTCATGTACACATAGCATGTACCCTGTGTATATAGGTCATGTACCTTTTCCTAGAAAAAGATTGGTCAACCCGAATACATTCCCAAGTATACATCCAAAGCTTACATGTTGTATTCTTCCCATTCACATGTCAATTTCTCCCTTCTAGATGTGTTTGTTGGATAATATTGAGAATAAATGTAATGTGGGGCTATGTTACATGGTGTGTACCCCCACCAACCAACCACTGACAAATTCAAGTCAAGGAACGGTGTGGCAGATCACCTACTGGTGGAGGAAAAAAGAAAATAGTAGTTGAATTTACTACATGTTGTGTACATTAGGTTACACTTAATGTAGTATTATTTTCTATAAATAAGATGGCATACCACCATGATTGAAGTTGGAAATCTAGGGGAGGTGTTGCTGCCCTGCTGTTCGAGCATCCCTCATATCCAAATTTTAGATTTATTTGTTGTTTTTATTTATGTTTTAGTATAATTCTCCACTTCACCATATTCCTCTCATATCCATGGTAGGGATTGAGTTTCGGCTCAATAAACACACCGTGACCATGGTCATAAGAGGATAATTTCCATGTGTTGTGGTTGTAATATTATTCTAGTTTGATTTAGAAAGAATTCCAGAAGTAGTGATTTTATTATTAATCATGTTTTACAATTCCTTTATTGAACATAATTCCAATATAACCATTATTATCATATCAGACCAAGAATGATACCAATAGAGAACATTAAAGGAGTTATAATGGATAAATGCATGACCGTTTGGGGAACCCGCTACCACTGTTTTAGGGGACCATGCATTAAGGTGTATTTGAATATTTAATTACCAAACCAAGTAATTGGACATTAAATACATAATCACTAGTTATCAGACCAAAAAACTGTGATAAAATTGAATCCCCATAGTAAAAATATTTTTACTTAAAATTAAAATAACAAAGAATGAAATTAATAATAAATCCTAATAATATTTTAACCCCGACACATATTTATTCTTTTTTTTCTATTCTTATTTTGTTTTATTTTAATTTTTAAAAATAGTTTCACCAGTTCAAACTATTCCCTTCATGTACTCTATCTGTCTAATCAATCGAGACTCTTCAACTTTCACTAAACATTTTTTCTCTCATTTCCCTATGATATTAACACCAATTTACACTAGATACCTATTAGTTGGTTCATAAAGGAACATCGAAATAATAATATGGCCTTCTCTTAATGATGGGAATTGTGTTTTCTTATTATAGTGTTTCTGGAGTAATTAAACCACTAATTTTCCACTCTAGGAAAGGGGAATGGAAAATAATTATGATTCATTGAATATATATTTACCAATGATGGTTTTATATTGAGATAAAAATAAATAATTTCTTTTAATTATTTATGTATATCATATCAGGGAATTCAAAGTAATATTTATATGAATGAATAGAACCAAAATTAATTTCAAAACCAGAAATTACTTATTAGTATTCCACATTTTTTGTATTGATTTATTTTAGAAAATAATTAATAAATTATACATTCTATCATATTTATGTAAAATTGATAACACTATAATATTAGTACATTGGTGGATTCACAACAAGTAATAGATTTTATGGTATGAACAAAAGAATTTCTCACTAAAAAGTTTAATAATTGGGTTCCCTTCCCAATTCTCATAACTCAATCTCTAGAGTGATTGGTTTTATCTACCCATAGTTATAAAGATTATAAATAATTAATAAAACTTACAAATAGTAAAAAAAATATAAATAATTAAAATTCATAGGCATCGTCCACGAAAATGGTGCCAGTTTGAAATTCATATATTTCAAAAAGATATCAATTCAAAAAAATTGGCCTAAGATTGTAGTTTAATTGACACTAGGTTTTTCTTACCTCAATATTTCAAGCTACTCACATGTTTTCACATTTTAATAATTATTTATTTTTGAATAGGAGTATAAAAATAGTGGTTTATAGAGCATTTGTATGAATAATGAAAACAAAATAAAATTAATTAAGAGAATGAGAGTGATTAAAAGTTTTTAAAAATTATATTCATATGAAATTATTTGTGAAAATATATTTTTGAAAAAAATATGAATTAGTTTTTACATTTGGACAAACCTTATTTCATTATAAATAAAAAGTTATCTTTTTTGAATTATTAAGTGAAAACTCATTGATCATAAAGTGTACAACCAATTATACTTAAAAATTATACAAATACCTTAGTATGAGTATTGTTACACCTATGAATTAGATTTAATTATAGAGAAACATCCACCTAATTTAATCCTAACTGAAACCACTTAACTCCCAATATATATCATGTTTAATAAATTAAACTATAGATAATAATTTATTTTCTTAAATTCTTTAAGAATAAATCAAAAAAGAAATATAATGGATTTTTTATTCTAGAAGCTATATACTTTCATTTTAGAGATATATTTGATGAATTATTTATTTAGAATATAGTGAATATTATAATATGAAAATTGGGGTATGTGGGTCTTCGCTACTCAAAATTATAAAAGGCCCTAGTCAAACATGGCGATATAGGTGGTGAATGTCATCTATCAAACATTATTATTTGATTCAAATTATAAGTGGGTGCCTCTCCTATAATTTTCCAATACCAATTTACCTTATCATTATAAGGATAATATCATTTAAATAGGCCATCACTTTAATCTGTTTGGAAGATCACTTTTGTAGGGTTCCATGCTTGAAGTGAATTCCCAATTTATTTCCTTTCGGGTGAAAAAAATATTAATAATCATTTGAAAATTTCCCATAACCCATATCATTTTTATTTTCCCAATGGTATTTGGTTTCTGTAGTAATTGGTTCCATATATGGCACTTTAAAAGTGTTGTGCCAAGGAAGGGAATAATCCATGACATGAATATTTAACAAAAATTCAGTGAATGGACCCTTTTGATCCTCAGAGTATGAATACCATCCCAAAGGCATGGGAACCTAAAAAATTAATATTGGAGATAAATATTTAATAATACACTTCAAAGTGTAGCTGATAATCCTCAACATGGGGATCAAATTTTATTTTGTTTTAAAAAAATAAATACCCCAAAATAACTTTTTTGAAATTACCCCATGTCCATGAATTTTACACATTTTCCATTAATATAGAATATCCATTAAAAATAATGAAAACTCAACAAGTTGAAATGTTCATTACCCTTATGAATTAACATTAAAACATAAATGAATATTACTCATTATCATAATTTATTATTATGTAACACTCAGTGATGATTTTTAACTTTAACATATCATAAAATGACTCCTACGAATCCCTATCCATTATAAAATTCTTAGGTCAGAATCAATATGAATCTTATGCATCTTTTGTAGCTCATAGTAAATTATATTAATAGAATATTAATTTATAAAATAACTTCTCCTTGACTATAAAATTTCTTCTTTTGTTCAAGGAGTTACTCTTATTCTTACTGATCCATTGTCAATTTCTTCTTAAATTCATCTAAATAACTATTACAAATGATATTTTTGTGGAATAATAACCCAAATTTAATACTTTTTTACCAAAACTAATATTCAATAGAAACATAAATTCAATAAATTAATTTTCAAAGAAATCCCTAATATAAATAAAATATAAAAAATAAAAAATAAATACAATTTGATAATAAATCCCCATATATCATTAAG
This sequence comes from Viscum album, assembly GCA_963277665.1. Classification (NCBI taxonomy): domain Eukaryota; kingdom Viridiplantae; phylum Streptophyta; class Magnoliopsida; order Santalales; family Viscaceae; genus Viscum; species Viscum album. The sequence goes on from OY728166.1 coordinate 311,259,922, forward strand.
AAATGGATGTGATGAAATTTTCCTCAAAATATATAAATAATGTTGTTTAAATTATTAAATGAAAGAAAATATTAATGAAAATATATTATCTATCATCTATTCACACCTATCTCAAATAATATTATAACCATTTTGGTTTAAATGCATTTTTACTTAAGTTGTATTATTAGTTGATCTAAAATATTATCCTATATAAGAAATCGACACATTCAATATTCAATTGAGTGAGATGAATTTTTTTAGTAATATTGGTAGATATTTAGTTAAATTAAGGTACCTTAACATATAATTTATTTTACTTTTATCGCAATAAATATGAATTGAACAAATAATGATAAAGAAAACACCTAGTTATGTAATGATATTCTTTATCTAAATTGAATATTTAGGCTCATCAAATGATGTGATATATTAAACATATGTTATATAATCATAAAGTGTTAGTACCTTGGATCATTTCTATCTTATAAATCCACCATTTAAGAAAATCATAAACCATGATTGAGATGTAAATTCATATTTGTCACTTTGGAAGCTAGAATCTATGTGAAACTTTTCCATGTGGTCTTCTTCACAATTAAATACTAAAAAAATACTTATTAATTTTCATGTTCTTAGGTATATATTTTTTAAACTATCCCAATATATTTATTGAGAATTTATTTGTATTTATTATTCATCATTAATGCATAAGATACATCATGATTATTACATATCATATCATTTATGATTGGTAAAACTATATAAATATATATAATATTTATCCTATGTTATCTTTCACTAATAGTTAAAGGATACATCATATTTAAAATTATTTATCTATGTAACAATGTTAATGACCATGTTTCAAAGTTTTCATTCTTAATATATTTAATCACCTTACCAGTATTTGTGTTTATGCCATGGTTAGACATCTATTTAGGTATATATTATTAAATATTTATAATAGTTATATATAGATATATATATATATCATCATCTTGTTATTTTATTGAGATGTATTGTCCCAAAAATTTCTTGATTCTAAAATTTTGATGTCATTTTTATTATTATTATTTCACAAATACAAAAAAAATATAAATAAAATAACTTCCCCACAAACCAATTTAATTTATAATAAGTTTCATCCCTGATTTTTATAATGTTAAACTCTTTAATATATTCACCACTATGAATTTTCCATCATTGAAAAAATTAATTATACCCATAAATGTATCGTCATATATTATAAGTCATAATTACATTTCAGAAGTCCAAAATAGATTCACATTTTATCATACGTATATCATCCAAAAAATTTAAAATATGGATTAATTTTTAACATTAATTTGATATAATTAATGGCGTGATTTCCATGAATACATAATATAATTCTAGTTTATTTAACCATGGAAACTTGAGAAAAGTTTTCATCATATTCAATACTATGAGTTTTTCAAATATGTAGCTTCCAATAAAAGTTTTTAGCTAGACACCCAACCATTCATATATTTCATCTTGAAAAAGACCCAATTTAACCGAATGAGTTTTACATGTTTAGGTATATGTATCTAGTTCTAAACTAGATTTTTGTATTTGGGTTTCATTTTCAATTCTATATCTTTTTACCATTCATAAGATTAAAAATTCATTATGGAATCATGTTAGCATATTTTATTATATTCTTTAATAATTTCCTCACATTCATTATAAATTTTAAATTCATTTATCAAATGTTCTTAATGAAATCTACCATACTATCTTGGTTCTTTTATACAGTAATTAAGTTCACTTTAATGAATTATTTTTGTTTCCAAATATTATATCACTAGAATATAATCATCATTATAACTATAAATATCATCAAGTTCATATTTATTACAGCAAATTAATTTCAAAATATATTTTATTTATTGAAAGAAAATTGGTTGAGCTATAACCACTTTTTCACAACTGATAATAAATAATAATAACCTAATGATTCCTTGAGAACCAAAATAATTTCCTTTACATGATTTAGGTTCTAGTTTACTTGAGTTAATATAATAAAGATATTCATCGTAGCCCCAGGGCATCATGAAATGAATAATAGGATTCTTTCATGTCCACATATCATGAAATATAATTTTTATTACATCCATTCACTTTATTTTAGGTGTTTTCACCCATTTATTTGAGTATCCTTCATTTGGATCTCTTCATGGGTTGATTCAAGTGTTTATTGGAGTTTTGTTTTTATTATTTTGGGATACAACATGGTTGTTGCCAGTTTTAACAAACCATATAGACAGAAAAATGAATCATTGTATTATAGCACTGGTAAGGGTGCACTATTAGAGCATAATTAGATTAAACATGTAGTGAAATCCTACACCATTTTCCAGTAGCCCAAAAATGGTTGCATGGTTTTCACATTTTTATATCTAACTTTGATACCTAACCCAAGAAAAAATGTTATATTTATTTAATTCCCTGAAAATAAAAATTATAATTCAAAAACCCCATTAATTAAAACTAAACTCATCCCACTAGAATATAATCTAATACTATAGATTTTGGAATACCCATAAATGTGTTTTTCTCTATCATCCTCATCTCTTGCTGAATCAAAGAAAAAATCAAAGAATTGATCTTATTTTAGTGAGTTATTTTATTCCTATAATTTTATCTCTTTTATTAATTTGATTCCATTTTCCTAGAGGTTATTAGGGCCTTTTGTTTTTTCCCATGGATTATTGCTATGGAATTTTTTATCTATGGTATTTTAACACTTCTATGGAGATCCCTCTTCCTAGATCTGGTGATTACCATCGAAGTTGAAACATCCAATATTCATTGAATATGGTTTATAAATTCTACATGTTGGTGTTCCTATGATTTTCCTTCATTTTTTAATTCATTTTTTCATTATAATGCATATATATTTTCTTTTTAATTTAAAACACATGTTCTTTAATTTTCTTCCTAAAAATTATATTTGAATAGTTCATTGAACCTATTACCTTTGAATTTAATAATTTATGAATTGAATTTATATGATTTTTAAATCTCTAAACTTTTTGTGAATTTTAAAATGAAAATATTTTTTTTTGTTTTTAATGAAATTCCAAATGAGTTTTGGTAAAAGTGAGGTCTTTAGATGATATTTTTATTCCTAAAATGAAATGTAGTGATTTAAATGAAATGAGTTGAATGCTTTTATATTTTCTAAATAGTATCAAATTCAAGAATTTTTTAAAATAAAAATATCCCACTTTCATTTTTTTACCATTCTTTAAAAATAGGTGATCTTGGGTGATTTTAAACGAGTGATTGATTCACGTATAATGAATTTGTAAACCCAGGTTTGGAAATTTATTAAAACATATTTAAATTTTAAAATTTTATTTGAATTATTTTGTGTTTATATGAAGGAAATGATTATTTTAAAGGACCTATAAGAATTATTTTTATTATTTGTGAGAGGAAGAGGGTATGATCTCCCTTTTGGATGTTGAATTATATAAAATTATTTAAATGAATTTATATTTATTGACAGTACATTTGGAACTTTTTATTGATGATATATTGTGATAGTACCTTCATAAATCTTGATTTATTCTTCTAATTTCCACTGGTAGGTTTTTAAACAAAGATTATATACATTGGGGGTGCTTTCGGGTGAAGGTGAGATGTGATTTTAGGTCATGATCCCATGATTGATACTGACATGAATCCCTATGTGATCCTCATAACTTTATTATATCACTCCCTTCCTTGAATTATCATGGTAACCGAGATATTTATATGATATTAACTAGATATATTCTTTACTATAATAATCACATCCAATTTAGAGTATCCATAGTTAATATAAAATGTTTAGTTTATGGATTTGTGGGTAAGAATGTGGGTGTGTGTCGAACTAATTTTCTTGAGACTCATATCTTGATGATTACACATGATTATTTTTGATTATATAGTTTATACAAGGTACCCTATAATACCTAGTCTTTTCCCATGACATACATATACTTGACACATGACACATTCAAGAGTTCATTATAACTACATGGAACTGTAGATTCCTCGCTTGATTGATTAATTCTCTGGATTCATCTATGTATTGTTATTAATAACCTTGTCCTTACAATATTGACTCTTATATAACTATTGATATCAATTTCATGTCATTTTATTTATTATTTGATAAGTATTAATATTATTATATAGGTTTAAAATATTTTCATGAAAATTTTTAGTTTCTAAATGGTGATATGGAATGTTCCATAGGTTTGGTTACAGAAATGTTTTTTAAATGTTAAAAACTCTATTTTTAATACTAATCTTCATAAATAATATATTATAAACCTCTTTGGATGTATTTTATTAACTTTTAAATGTAACTTATTGAATATTTGGTTTAATTTTACTAGTATTTATAGCTCACACCTTTATTATTCCATTTGGTGTTTTCATCCTTTATGATCTTATAAAAGGTTCCTACGATCTCATATTCATTTCTGGGTTTGATCTAGGGTGACCATGGGTAGGTGACCGGGGTCATGGTTGGGGTCGTGGGATACCATGAGATGAGGTTTAGTTGTATATTCCACATTCATTTTTTATATAATCTCATTGTACATTAAGATGTATGAACTGATTTGTTTATCTGATATTGTTTCTACAGATTATATTAATTATTATAATATTTTGTTGATAAATAATTCCAAAAAGTAGTCTCAAAATTCCTATATGAATTCCGCCATCCAATAGATATAAAAATTTATGTTTTGGATGGTGGTGAATTAGCATGAATATTTTTTTATATGGTACTCTATGTCATTTCATCACAAATGGAATCAAAGGCAGTCTTTCCATGAAAGGAATCTCATCTCCTTGAAAGTTATTATGATTTTTGGGGTTATTAAAGGTAGAAATGAGAATAAGGGTATATTGATACTCAAGAGTTAGTTCATGAATAGTTATTTGATCATGAAGTCCTCAATATAGGACTTTACATACCAAGTATATGAGGACTTGAGTATTTTTCTGAGTATATTTTCTTAATGGTGAATGAGATTTTTTCCCCATGAGAAAATTCATGATTTTTTGAACCACTTATGAAATTTTTTTGGGAATGAAATTATTACAAAAGTCACACTATGAGTTCACATTCTGGTAAACTATAAGGAATAAATGTGACTAATCTAGATGTCAATCTAAGAAATGTTTTTTGGTTGGTGTTTGGTTTACAAGCCCATGCAACCAATCCATTCATATTTATTCTCTAACCTAAATCAGGTTCAATATCTATTTTATCCTAGATAACTTCACTTGTGTGTGGTTAGTTTCAAATTTTATGGATGTGGTTTGTTTCATTTTCTTGTTTGGTTTTTTCATCATTAATACAATGTTTATGATTTCAAATCCCCTTCTAAACAAATTACATAAAAAATTATATTTAGTTATTTGAAAAATGTTTTAAAATATCAAAAGCTGTGAATATAGAAAATATTTATTCAATGGAAAATCATTTTTAATAACTCTTATTTGATGGTTCAAAGTAAGTTTTTAAGATGAAATTTGGGTGGTAATAGATTTAAATTTTAAATGTGCTTGATACATGGAAAATGGGATTATTTTTTTAAAATTGTGTAATAATTCCCATGTCCTAGTAATGAATTTTTGCAACTATGTTGAATTTATATAAAGATATCTCCATTTGAATGGAATGTAAAATATTTTTTAAATAGAGAAATATTATGTTCTTTGAGTTCTATGATTCTTTGATAAAGTGGATTATGGTTTGTTAAGAATTATTTTTCATTCTTATATTTTTAGGATTTTTATTCCCAATTTGAGGATCATATATATAATGATGACCAAAAAAGTAACCCAAGAAGTATTCAATGATGTATAGAAAGTACATTAATTGATCCAACATTCATATTTTTCCGTCATTTTTTTCATAAGTGGAATATCTTATTTAAAATTCTACCAAAAATATATATAAAGTTGTAGATCTAGATAACATACCACCATTACACCCCATCCATAAATTCATGTATTTTCATACACCTTATAATAATAATGAAAAAGGTTCCCTTGATACAATAAAATGGATTATAAAAGTTGATCAAAAATTTTATTATCTCAAGAATCATGATACTCAAAATAGAATTTCTATAAAATCCTTATTTGAGGGACTTGTCTTGGAGTTTTAGGATGCATTGATTTCCTCTTGTCTGCATGAAAGTATTTATATGTAATTCTTTAAGTCATCCATTATTTAGTGGAAGTATCCACTAAATGTATAAAAGGAGAATGTTACCAAGTTCATTATTTTCTTCATGATGATCTAATAGTTTCAGTGTGCATCAAGAGATTGTCATGTTTCATAGACTTCATACTACAACTTGTTTCTAATAAATTTCATAAGGCAATCTATTTTAGAAAAATAATTTACCCATATCTTTTAATTTTCAATCCTACAGCCTGGTTGATATCTTATTAGGATATTATCAATAGATTATTTTTAGTTGAAGAAGATCTAGAGAAATGATATGAATGTAATAATTCTTCATCAGTTGTAGAGAAAGGATAGTGTTATTATAGAAAGAAAAGACTTTTCATGTTTTTCCAGTTAGGAAAACCTTGTCATCCTAATAAATTGTGTTAGAAATATCTAAGTGTTTTTAAATGTTGTGTGGTGTGAGTCACCTTAAGAGGTTATGTATGTTTTGTGATCATAAAGGTATGTTTTTTAGGGATATTTATAGCTTAACTATGGGGTAGTAGATTATTTAATATAATAATCCTCTAATCATTGGCCCTGGAGTGAAACTTTTTATGCAGTGGCTGATCTTTCAACTACCAGTTTCTAGATTTGATGTATGTTAATGCATATTTTTTCTTTTGAAATAGGAGTGGAAACTACTCAACTTTTACCCTATTTTATCATTTTTATTTTTAAAAACAATTTTTTAACATATATAGGTAGATTTTATTTGGATCTTTTTGTATGTTCTCTTTTCACCTTATTGTGTTATCATTTTTATTATTTCCTTTTCTAGATATATTTTTTGTTCTTCATTTTAGATGATAACTCTGTAATTTCAATCCTTCTTTTGGAATGAAATTGGTTAATCAATGTTTTTTATTGTTCTATTAAAGTATTTGAATATTTTATGAGAATCCTTTAAATTTTCAATGATTTTTTTATTTTTTTCAATTTCTTTTTTCCTTGATGGTTAGAGCTCAATTTTGATGTGATAAATGATCTACCTGGTAAAATTATACTGCCATGTCACGCCCAAACCTAGATCTTCTATATTTCCTAGTTGGAATTTGTTATGCCTAGGGAATTTACTTGGGTAACTAGGAAGATGGGATTTCTTGATGGCCCATCAAGTCGAAGGTGCCAGCATTTTATTTTATGACCTTGTCGAGAGGTGCAGTGAGGTGTTGAAAATAAAAGGTGGATTTCATGTACATTATTAGTGTAGAAATCCATGCTATTTATCTTCCTTTATAATTGAATTTTGATCATTTAATTACCATAATTTCATTATTTCTTATGAAAATTATGAATTGTTTAAATGTTTTGTTCTTTTATGTTTTTCAGTTTAATCTCATCGATGTTCTTCGGAGTGAGTGGATAATTTATCTTCATTGGATTGAAGGGATGTTATTTTATCATGTTAAAACATTTGGATTAATATTTAAATGTCAGGTAAATCTATTCTAGGTCTATAGTCTTTATCTATATTTGAGATGTGTGTAGATCATGGTGTTTTGTGTGTTTTGTCAGTATATGGGTGAGTCTCTCTTCTAGGTTGTGGGAAATCCTCCTCACAAGATGAGTGAGAGAATTATTCTAATTTAATATTCTTCTATCATTTATAATGGGAGATTTATGGTGATATAAATTCCTTTGTGGGGGGGGGGTTAAAACATCTCTTTATATTCTTTTTTGTTTTTTTGAACCATTTATATGAGTATCCTTTGATTGTATCTCTTCAGGGGTTGTTTAAGGTGTTTGATGGAGTTTTTGTTATGGTTTATAGGCCTATGAATATTTGGCTCATGGTTTTATAAAAAAAGAATCCAAAACATGAATGTTTTTCCATTATCCAATCTAGGGGAACATAATGGTAACATGGCTAGGATAACTAGGTATCTAAATCCTGAGATTGTTTCTAGTATCCCAGAAATTGTTGAATGGTTTTCACACAGTTAGAAATAATTGTGTGATGTAACCTAAGAAAACATTTGAATTGTATTTAAACCCATGAATTTCTTAATTAAAATCATGAAAATCCCTAATAAAACCTAGAATCCTCCCTATAAAACATAATTAGTTCCTTTGGCTTTTGGGAACAATCTAGAAGAATTGTAGCTCTCCTAAATGAATCTCATGGAAAATAAAAGCACTGATCGAAGCAATGATCCTATTCCTGTGATTTATTTTAAACTCATACTTTGACCTCACTTTATCTATTCATTCATTATTTCGTGAGGTTGTTATGAACATGTGTTTCATAATTATATGTTTCATTGATTTCTAATTGTGGATATATAGTCGTTTATCTCTTCTCTTAAGATACCACTTTCAAGATATATTGATCTCCATTGAGGTAAACACATCATAGATTCAATATGGTTAGGTTATATATTTTCAAATTATGTGTTCCTATTATCTTACATAATATTTTATTTCATTGTTGGTTGATAATTCATAGATACATGTTTCTTAATTTGAAACATGTGTTCATGGAATGTTTTACATAAAATTACTTTTGAAAGATTCTCTAACCTACTTCTCTACAAATTGAACATGGTATGAATTTAATAAATATTATACATTTACCTCTCACATTTTTGTGAGTTCTTGAACTCCATGTTGGGTTGGATTTATTTTCGAAGAACATTTAAAGGATTCTTTGGTGAATGTGAGGGATTTGACACATGTTTTTGTTCCTAAAATGAAATTCCTTGATTTTAATGAAAGAGTTGAAATATATAATTTTTTATAAATATTTTCAAATTCATGAATTTGGGAAATTATCAAGATCCCTATTGTAAGTATATTCCTTATTTTTTATAAAATAGTTTCTCTTTCTTGAAATTAAAGAGGGTGAAAACGCAATTTTGGAAATGTATTCAATCATTTTTAAGTTTAAAAATTCCCATTAAATATTTTATGGATTCACTTAAATAAAATTGTAAAGGACCATTTAACATTATGATTATTATTTGTTAAAGGAAGTGGGTATGATCAACCTTTTGAATGTTTAATTTTATTATAGGTTTTATAATAAATTTATGATGTTTGACGTCCTGATTTGTAGTTTATGATTATCCAATTTTGTTACAATTTTGTAATGTAACTTTCTTGATTCTTATATTTCCCATTTTTGGGTGTTGAAAATGGTGATATTTACTTTGAGTGTTCTCAGGGGTGAGTTTGAGACGTGATTAATTGGAATGATCCCTAAATTGATATTGATAAGGATCCTAGTGTGATCTTAATAATTTTACTATCTGACTCCATTTTGGACTATTAATGGGAACATGAAAACATATATGGGATGAATTATATTTTTTTCACTAGATAACTCACAACCCATCTAGTGGATCCTTAAATAACATGAAATTATTGTGTGATGTATATCTTGCTCGAAAACAAGGTCTCTGTGGAGTGGGTTTTATTGAGACCCGTGAAACTAGATGCAACCTCAGTGATTTTTCATGATGATTTTTAATTAGCTAAAATACAGTTTAATCACTATCATACCTTGTTTGTTCCCATGAACTCTATATACTTGATAATCAATTCATGACAGCATTCATTTTCACTATTTTGAATGGGAGTTTCCTTGCTTGATTGCCAACTACACTTGGTCGATAAAATTATTATTATTTTTTACATTGACACTATTATAGTAACTATGGAATAATTATTGATTTCAAGATCATGTACTTAAATTTATTTATTGATATAATTCTATCTTATGAAATGGTTTTCAATTATTTTAAAAAAAACAATTAGTCTTTAATTCATGAAATGGATTATTTTATATATTTTGTTTGATAAATTATTTTGAAATGTTTAAAACTCTATTTTAATATTATTATTCGTTATCTCTATATTATACTCCTTATTCTGAATATTTTATTTACCTTATGAAGATACTACATATAATATTGAGTGGTGTTTTATTTTTCTTTATATCTCATTCCCCCATTGTACCATTTGGTGTTTTCAACATTTATGATCATAAAGTGATTTCTCATTCTCTTTTATTACTCTATGGTTTCATGATTGGATGTCTTAGGGCGGGTGACCTAGGATATGGTGGGTGTTTGTGGGCCACCATGAGATGGGTTTTAGTTCTTATGACCCACTTTATTTGTTTATTCTCCTTGTACTCTGAGATGTATGTTATCGTTTTTATCTGATATCATTTCCATAGTGTACCTTTATTAATATAATTTATTATGGGAGAAATCATTCCCAATGGATATGTCTTGATTCCAAGGTTCTTTGTGTTTCCTAATGGTGATAATAAATGCATCTTAGGTTGGTGGAGAGTCATCTTGGGTATCAATTTTGATAATACTCTTGGCTGTGTTGTCAGAATTTAAATATCCATCAATGAAACATGATTAAGAGTAATTAAATTGGTATTTGTGTTATACTCTTAATATTAAATTGGTAGTTTTTCATGATGAATCATCGATTGAATCATGTCAATTAGAGTTCAATTATTTCCTTCAGTTACAGAATTTAACTATATTGTTCTCGGTGTAGTGAATTTTGATACTATACCATAATCTTAATGATTTCCCATAAATTCATTACTCAAATATTCTCCACTCTATTAAGATCCATGTGTTTTAATAATTTTCACATGTTGGTTATATAATTCATTAGGAAACACTTTGAACATTTAAAAGGATCAAACTTTTGATTTATAATATGAACATACCCATACCCACTAAATTAATTAGTAAAGGTAATGAAGTACTAAAATCCATTTTGGGATTCATTACATGTAAGATTACATATATTAGTAGTTTTAAAATCTAATAAATCATTTAATCATTTATGTTTACTCTTTTATGGTTATTTGGTCACTTTTCTAAACAAAAGGGGTTCATAAAATTAAAATGATACATAATCGTAGGAATCCAATAATATATCTTTATCTATAAATTAAATGGAGTCTATATTTATTTGAAATATGAAATAATTTTATTAATAATTGGAATTCAATCTAATAATTTTGAACAACAGTATATTTACATTATATATAGTATTTTCATTATCCGGTATGTATAAGATATTAAACATGTTATTATAATAATATGGAATTCAATTTATAAAAATACAACAACAATGGTTCTTGTCACGACCCATCCTCAGGGCCTGTGCCGTAACTATCCCAAGCCCGCCTTTCATAGGACTGGAGCTGGCGACTAGCACCAAAAGCATAACTCCCTAATCCGGGAAGGCATTGCCTTTATAGAAAGTAAACACACACAATCAGAGTACACAACTGGAAGCAAAACACTAAGAAAAACTGAATACAGAAGAGGTGCTGCAAAGTAAAAGGGTCCGGAAATACAAGCCCAACTATATAGTACAAGGAAAAGACAAAATAGGTACAACTAAAAGACAAACAGCTGGAAGGTGTCAAGAAGCACCTGGATCATCCAACATGGATCCTACCTAAAGGGAAGGTACATATAGACTCCTCAGCACTCCACGTATGATCGTCCCCTATAGGTACCTCAGGTCGTGAGGTCCACCTTCAGGTACCGTCTAGTCCTTGTACACTCCACCTCGGTCAGTGCTGTCTGTCTTCGGCATCCAACACAACAAGGTGCAGGCATAGCCCGTGCAAGGGGGAGTATAAAGATACTTAGTAGGGTCCCCAAGTCCCTCATGGTCTCAAAAAATCCAACAATGATAAATGAAAAAGTATGAATCAACGGATAACCATTACTTTGGAATATTCCCATACATATACCTCAGTTATCTAGTAACCCATCTCAATCATGAGGAAAACACAAAGGTCATTGACTCAGATCAAACCAGGATTTTCATTATTGAAACCACAGCTGCTGGAGAAATCCTCCTATGTAGACTATAGTGGGCATGTCGCAACACCAAGGCACTTCTCACGAACCTTAGACTGCTGAGGTACTCCTCCTGTCGAGTATCATGGGTCTGCTGCCAACAACCAGGCGCTCCTCTGTTGTGGGTATGCCGCTAACAACCAGGAAATCCCCCTTATAGCCTACAGAGGTACTCCTCCAATCATGTACCGCAGGTCTGCCACCAACTACCAGGCGCTCCTCTGCCGTGGGTCTGCCTCCAACTACCAGGCGCTCCCCACTAGGCTAGTCGAATCACTCCATGTGGAATCGGTCAAGCAGTCATTAGGTATGCCAGCTACTAGGTCTCCGTACTCTGTATGCTTGTCACTAGATGGATCTGCTCCCTAAGCTACTGAAAAAAACTCCAAATTTCACGAAGTCTCACGTAAAAGTATCTCAAAGGTCTGTCTCGTCAATGGGATCTCAACGCAATAGACGACGTGTCGATCAGACGCCCGGTCTGTGAGTTATTGGAATTTTTTTCAAGGGGCCCGGTTGGTTTTTAGGTTCAAAAATACCCAACAGTACCTCAAATATATCCAAAACTCAAGTGGGGTATGCAAAAGGAACTATCTCACTCCAATCTTATCATCACCAAACACGGTTCGTCGATCGGACACTCGTAGGCAACGATGTGGGATAAAAGGTGTAAATGGGCCATAGCGGGAGTGAGTCCAGTCCGACCCAGTTGGACGGACCCGTTCCGTGGGTCCGATCCGGTCCAAGGGGGCGGCCTGGCCCAGGGTGGCCCAGCCCGTAGGGGCTAGACCAAGGTCAGGCTGGCCCAGGGCGGCCCGGCCCGTGGCAGCTGGGCTAGCCAGCCAGCATGGCCTGGCTGGCCACGCATGGGAGGGGGGTGTCACTCCCCCTGTTACCAATCCGAACCCACGCTGACGCCGGTTCTATTTCTCTGCGAGACCCTTCGGGTCCCGCCTGTAGCGTGCACTGGCAGCTGGGTCAGCGGCCGCCCCTGGTTTCTCCAATGCGGCGCAACGGTGTCGCGATTTTTCTGGCATCCGCGTAGCGCGACGGCGCCATGACACCTCCACCGCGGCCTGGCCTTGTTATGGACTCCCTCTCTTATGCGTGGTGCAATGATTCTGGGCTCGTCGTCTGACCGTCACGGCCCTCCTGGTCGCAAACTTTCCTTCCGGCGAGGTGTGACGACACTACGCCCCTCCGGCACCTTCGCGGCCTGCCTGGCCACGGCTCGGTTCTCAGCGTGGCATGGTGGTGTCGCACCCTTGTGGAGACCTGGCGGCCTTGCACCACTGGATTTCTTCGCAGTCGTTTCATTGTCAGTCGCCTCGTGTACCGCCTCCATCATCATCAAACAAGAACCAAAAAAAAGGGAGGCTCGGGCCATGTTCGTGCAGTCCGAACCCTCCTCGTTATGTTAATATCATTTGGTTCTCAAAGCACACAACATATGACGGGGTACGAAGGGTAATATTCAATCGTAAAAATAACCCCTAACTCGATTTTCGCTCATTGGCGGTGAAAGTAGGTGAAATAGTCATTGGCGAAGTTCTTCACGGGCATCGTCTTCTCTCTTGATGTGGATGAAGTTCGTTAGAGATGTCGTGGGCGTTCTTCATGGGTGTTGCTTCCCTTTCTTTCCCTAGTTGAAGAAGGAAGAAGATGGTGATGGTTCTTCATATCCTTCATTGAGAGGATGTTCTCTCAATTCTTCCAAGTCTCCAACAAAAAATTATGCCAACCAAAATAAATTAATAGCATAAAATTTATTTTAAATGGTCGACGTGAATTCAAATAGATTCAAATAATTAATTAATGAACCATTGATTAATTTATGTGGAGTGGAACACTTATGAGGGAAGGTGAAGAGACTCCCCAATTAATTGGGAGTTCCATGGGGTTAAAGGGGGTTAAAGGAGTTAAAGAGCTTGGGTGGGACCCACCTAATAATATCCTCCCAAGGGAGGTTATACTTGGGTGGGCCCCACCACCATAACCTCCCATATGAGGTTAGGGTGTGGAGGCCCCCACCTCCAACCTCACCTTGGAGATTTTAACCACCCAAAAAAATAAAGTTTATACTTTATTTTATTCAATTTAATTAAAAACCCCCAAAAACTATCTTCCAAACTCATCAGAACGTAACTATGGTGAAGGTCTCACTAAGTAATCACCGACACTGTGAGTTCAACATTGCCCTCAGATTTCAATTCTGAGCACTGGTTTAAAAGATATTAAATCCTACTCTTTCATTTACTGAACGTACCTGAACAAAACTTCATAAACTAATTTCAGACACATCGGGCCTCGGAATCAAGCGCCGTCAGAAACTACGAACTTGTAAAATTACCATGTATTTAAGAAAAAAAAATCCATGGAAATTCTAAGTATTTACATTTTCCCCACCACAGGGCTTTACGACCCCATAAGCTACAACTCGAACTAAGCGGATAAATGGGGGTTCTGAGCACGCATCTGAGCCTCCCGCTCCCATGTGTTCTCCTAGAGGATCCTGTGCTGCCAACGAATGCGCACCATAGGTATCAACCATCCACGCAGGACTCACTCTTTTTGATCCTCAATCTCCCCTGGAACCTCTATGAAAGTCGCCATGTTATCGATTTCTAGCTCTCCATGGTCGATGGTGTGGGATGGGTCATGCACGTACCTCCTCAGCTAAGATACATGGAAGACGTCGTGCACCCGGTGCAACTGTGGTGGAAGATCTAAGTGGTAATCCACCTCGCCTACTCTGCTGAGGACCTAGAAAAGGTCTTATGAACCACAGAGTTAACTTTCCACCTCGGTTGAATCTCCGTAGACCTCATCGAGGTGATACCTATAGAAAGACGTGGTCGCCATCCTCGAACTCCAGAGGTCTCCATCTCCTGTCAGCATATGACTTCTACCTGCTCTGTACAGTATTCATCCATTCCTGGAATATTTTCACCTTCTCCATGGTATCCCATACCATCTCTAGCCCTACTAGTGCTGACTCCCCTGGGTCTTTCCAGCACAGTGGCGATCTTCAAGGCCGTCCATACAAAGCCTCAAAAGGTGCCATACCTATAGTTGAGTGATAGCTATTATTGTAGGAAAACTCCACCAAAGGCAAGTGATCCTCCTAGTTGTGACTGAAGTTGAGTACACATGCACAAAGAATGTCTTCGAGGGTCTGAATGGCCCTCTTGGTCTGACCATGTGTCTAAGGATGGAAGGTGGTGCTCAGATGTAGCTGCATCCTGAAAGCCTCCTGCATCCCCTTCCATAGTTGTAATGTAAATTGTGTGTCTCGGTCGGAGAAAATAGAGGAAGGTACTCCATATAAATTCATTGTCTCTTACACATAGAGACATCCCAAGATCTCTACTAAACCCTTCTCTATGGTCAGTAGGAAGTGGGCTGACTTGGTGAGTCGGTCAACGATCACCCATATCGAGTCGTGACTCCTGGATGTACGTGGAAGACCCATAAAAAATTCCATGGATATCCCATCCCATTTCCACTATGGAACCTCTAAAGGATGAACCAATCCTGCTGGTACCTGGTGTTATGCCATCACTTGCTGACAAGTGAGGCACCGTGATACAAACTCTACTACTACCTTCTTCATGCCTGGCCACCAATGCTTTCATCAAAGATCCTGATACATCTTCGCCACTCCTAGATCTACCACTAGTGGTGAAGTGTGGAAATCCCTCAACACCTCCTCTTGAAGTTCAACTGGTACCATGGTACATCCTATGAAGAGGATGATGTGCTCCCCACCTTCAAAAAGTCCATCAGGTGTCGGCCGTGTCGATATCTGAGCACGTCGTGTCTCGCAGTCAGCGTCCTCATGTTGCACCTCCCTGACTCGCTGAAGAAGTGGAGGTGTCACTGTAAGAGACTGAAGATAAGATTCCCCATCCCTATACACAAAGTATATCTGTAAGGCAGCCAGCTGCTCTATCGCCTCTCATAGCAGCTGAATTCCAGTCCTCCTTCTGAGCGCATCCACAACAATGTTCCCCTTCCCAGGAGTATAGACTATCTAGAAGTCATAGTTCTGGAGGAACTCAAGACATCACCATTGTCTCAGGTTCAGGTCCTTCTGAGAGAGGATTTACCTAAGACAACTGTGATCAGAGTACATGGTAAAACGTTCACCCATAAGATAGTGTGGCCAAATCTTCAAGGTGAACACCATTGCTACTAACTCCAGGTCATGGGTAGCGTAGTTCTGCTCGATCTATATTAGATTCTGAGAACCATATGTGATCACCGCTCACACCTAAATCAGGACACTCATGAATCCTATCCCTGATGTTTCTTAGTAGACTACGTACCCTACACCATCCTCTGGAGGCCTCAAAATGGGGGCACTAGTCATCCTCTTCCCCATCTCCTGAAAGCTCTGATGGAATCTCTCTGACCACACAAAGGGTTTCCCCTTCTTCATCAAGGATGAAAGTGGTGATGTAACTCTGGAGAAGTCTAGAACGAACCTTTGATAGTATCCAACCAAGCCCAAGAAACTTCGTACCTCCGTCACACTCCTGGGTGGATTCCAAGCAAGAACTACCTCAATCTTTGCCGGATCCACTGCAACTCCAGCCTTCGAGATGATGTTTCCCAAGAATTGAACCTCTCAAATCCAAAACTGGAACTTCAAGAGCTTACCATAAAGCTGGTGCTCTTGGAGTGTGTCCAGTACTATCTTCAAATGGTAGGCATGCCCCCTCCTCATTAGTCAAGAATATCAAAATGTCATCGATGATGACTACGACAAAGCGATCGAGGTAAGGTTGGAAGTTCATGTTCATGAGGCTCATGAACACTGCTAGAGTGTTGGTTATGCCGAAGGGCATAACCAAGAACTTGTAGTGGTCGTACCGACACCTGAAGGTCATCTTCTGCACATCCTCATCTCGAACTCTGAGATGGTGATAGCCTGATCTGAGGTCTATCTTTGAGAACCATCGTGCACCCTTTAGCTAATCAAAGAGGACATCTGTCCTCGGAAGTGGGTACTTGTTCTTCATGGTCACTTGGTTTAGGCGAAGATAGTCGACACCGAGCCTCAAGCTCCCATCTGCCTTCTTGGTGAACAGAATTGGGGCTACCCAGGAAGAAACAATGGGCTGGATGAATCCCTTCCCCTAAAAGTCCTCCAGTTGTACCCTCAGATCACGAAGATCAGCGGGAGCCATCCGATATGCTGGAGTAGATATTGGCGTCGTCCCAGGGTATAGGTCAATATAGATGTCCACCTCTTTACATGGAGGTAGTCCTGGAACATCATCAGGGAAAACATCCACGTACTGGTCCACCACTACAGGATAAGTTGGACTCTCCACATCAACTGCTCTGAAGGTGTGGCAAGCCAGCTGGTGAGTGATCGGTTGCACCCTACTCTGAGTAAGTTTGTCCTGCACTACAAAGGTTCCCTTCTCACCGGTGAAGGTGAACCTGGTCCCATCTGTGTAGAAACATCGCACTTTGTGCCTAATACAGTCAATCTGAGCATGGACTGTAGATAACTCGTCCATACCCAAGATGATGTCATAATGCCTCGATGCCGCTACGAGGAGATCCCAGTTAAAGCTCTAGCCTCCTAGAGTAATCTCACACTAATAGAACCAATGTGTAATCGTCGATTCTACTCCCGTAGGATTCTCTAGCCATAAGGATCGATCCAACAGCTCCATCTGAATCTCTATGATCTGAAAGAGGGTAGTGGAAATGAAAGAATGAATGGCACCTATGTCTATAAGAACTATAGAATAGGTGGAATAGACAGATATCATACCTCGAATTGTCACAAGAGTGCCATGGTCATATGCATCAACTAACTGAAGCTGAGCTCTCCCCTGTCTACCTGCTCCCTGCGGTCGGGGTAGACCTCTGGGTGGTGGTGGCGGTGGCACCTCATAACGTCGACCGCCTCCAGCTTCTCAACCAGCTCCTCTGATACGTCCGCTTACACCCTGCGTACCACCTTGATCAAACCTCTGCCTCTATCTGAGAGGTCCGTCAACTGTCTATTGATTGTCAGAACAGCGGGCCAGACAGTCACGAGCCATGTAACCAAGCCCGCCGCATGAGTAACATTGTCCGCTCCTGGCATGAATGGCTCTGTCTCCACTCAGGGTGCCCCACACAACTGATCCGAAGTCATGCAGTTGTCAACCTATAGGTGTGGTCCTCTTGGACCTTTGCAACACCTTTCTTCTGCCAGTTACAGAAGACTCTGATGTGTGTCGACTAGTAGTAGGTCTCGCTGCTGTTGACTGCTCAGTATGGAAACTCTCTACCAGGAGGGCTCTCTCTAACACCCCTACCCGCATTGGGATGATGAGGGAGATCAACGAGTCTCTGATCTCTCACTAGATCCCCTGTACGAAGGTTCAGACCCTAAAGAATATGTCTCGTACCATATCCGTAGAGTAGCGTGAGAGGTCAGTGAACCTCGTTGAGTACTGCACCACTATCATGTTGACCTGCTACAGATGAAGTAGCTCTTGTATCCGCACTACTAGAAGGGTGGCTCGAAAAAACTTCACCAGGAAAAGGCTATCGAAGTCTGCCCAGAGTAGTTTCACCCTGTCATGGACGGGGAGCATTAGGCTCCACCATCTGCCTTCTACTACCTAAAGGAGGCTGGTTGCAAGGATAACCATGAAGGATTCTGCTATCCCAACTAGGATAAAGACTCTCTCCACTTCCTCCATCCAATCCTTAGCCACCTGTGGGTCCGTCTCTCCCTAGATCCTGGGTGGCCACTGGTGCCGGAACTCATGAAAATCACTCAAGAGGCGTTCATCGTCTGCTGCTAGGGTTGGTGGCATCGGTGGACCAATGGGTGGTGGTACCACTGGTGCCTCTTCTGGTGCTTCAACTAGAAAGTGACCATGCACTGAGGCCTCATCGCTCGGCGGGCTGTCAGTGCGTACAACTCTCAGGGTTCTAACTGGTCGTCTATAGGGAGGCATCCTGAAATAAACAGATGTGACACAGTCAAACGATTATACCAAGTGAGCTGACCTGTTTGAGCTCAATTAAAGAAAAACTTTTGAAAACACACACACAATCAGTGTTTTCATGCACTAAGTCGAAAATTAGTAGTCAGGGTCTTGGTGTACGGATACGTCAGCCACCACACCAACACTGGACTCCCTGAACTAAAAACCACACTAGGTACCCTTAACAATATTGCTTCACTAAAAAAAATTTAGAGTCCTATGTTCTGCGGTAGAACCGACTCCTCTGATACCATTTTTTCACAACCCATCCTCAGGGCCCGTGCCGTGACTACCCCAAGACTACCTTCCAAAGTCCATGGGTTGGTGACTAGCACCAAAGGCATAATTCCCTAAGCTGGGAAGGCATTTCCTTTATAAAAATTAAACACACACAATCAGAGTACATAACTGAAGGCAAAACACTAAGAAAAATTATATACAGAAGAGGTGATAGAAAGTAAAAGGGGCCAGAAATACAATCCCAACATTATAGTAAAAGGAAAATAAAAAATAAGTACAACTAAAAGACAAACAATTGGGAGGTGTCAAGCAGCTCCTTGATCATCCACAACAGATTCTACCTAAAGGGTAGGTACAGATAGCCTCCTCAGCACTCCATGTATGTTTGTCTCCTCTGGGTACCATCATGTCATGAGGTCCACCTCCAGGTACCGTCCAGTCCTCATGCACTCTGCCTCGGTCAGCGTTTTACATCGTCTACGTCCAACAAAACAAGGTGCGAGCATAGCCTGTGCAGAGATGAGTATAACGACAATCAGTCGGGACCCTGAGACCTTCAAGGTCTCAAAAAATCTAACAAGGATAAACCAAAATGTATGAATCAACGGATAACCATTACTTAAGTATATTCCCATACATATACCTAAGATATCTAGTAACCCATCTCAATCATGAGGAAAACACAAGGGTCATTGACCCAGCTTAAACCAAGATTTTCATTATCAAACCCACGACTTCTAGAGAACTCCTCCTCTGTAGAGTACAGTGGGCCTGTTGCGACATCAAGGTGCTTCTCACTAACCTTGGACTATTTAGGTACTCCTCCTATCGAGTACCGTGGGTCTTCAGCCAACTACCAGGTGTTGCTTCGCTGTGGGTCTGTCGCCAACTATCAGGCGCTCCCCCTAATAGCCTACTGAGGTACTTCTCCTGTCGAGTACTGAGGGTCTACCGCCAACTACCAGGCACTCCTCCTCAATGGGTCTTCTGTACACTACCAGAAACTCCCCACTAGGCTAGTTAAATCACTCCAAGTCAAATCGGTCAAGCAATCATTAGGTCTTCCATCAACTGGGTCTCTGTACTCTGTCTGATCGTCACTGGAAGGATCTGCTCCCCGAGCTACTGGAAAAAACTCCAACTATCATGAAGTCTCATGTAGAAGTATCTCAATGGTTCGTCTCGTAAATGGAATTTCAACACATCAGACGACGCATTGATCAGATGCCCAGTCTGTGAGTTATTGGAATTTTCGTTCCAAGGTTCATGTTGGTCTTTAGGTTCAAAACAAACCAACCATACCCCAATTGTATCCAAACCTTAAGTGGGGTATGCCAAAGGAACCGTATTGCTCTCAAATTTTTGTCTCCATAGACGGTTCGTCGATCAGACACTCATAGCCCAAGATGTGGGCTAAAAGGGGTAAGCACCCATAGCGGGTCTGGGTCTGACCTGGTCCAAGGGGGCGGCCCAACCTGAGGGCAGCCCTGCTAAAGGCGGACCTTCTGGTGGTGGCCCGGCCCATGGCAGCCCAGCCCAAGGTGGCCCGGCTGGTGACGGCCCGACTGGGGGTGGCCCGGCTGGTTGGCCTACGTGGCCTGGATGGACATGCATGGGAGGGGGGTGTCGCACCCCCTGTTACCGATCCTAACTGGTGATTGGTGCCGGTTCTGTTTCACCATGGGACCCTTCGGGTCCCGCCTATAGTGTGCACCAGCGGCCGGCTCTGCCAGCCACCCTTGGTTTCTCCACCGCGGCGTGACGGCGCTATGCCACCTCCGCCGTAGCCAGGCCAGGTCGTGGCCTCCCGCTCCTCCAAATGGAACGACAACACCACGCTCATCATCCGACCACCATGGCCCTTCCTCGTGGCGTGGTGCGATGGCACCGCGACCCTCCAGCACTGCCACGGCCCGCCTGGCCAGGGCATGGTTCTCAGTGCGGCATGGCGGTTTCGCGCCATTGTGGATACCTGGTTGCCTTGCGTCACTGGATTTTTTCATGGTTGGGTCGTTGTCGGTCGCTGCATGTACCACCTCCATCGTTATCAAACAAGAACCAACAAAAGAGGAGGTTCGGGCTATGTTCATGCAGTCTGAACCCACCTCTTTATGGTGATATCATTTTTTTCTCAAAGCACACAACATACGATGGGGTATGGAGGGTAATATTTAATCATAAAATTAACCCCTACCTCGATTGTCGCTCGTTGGAAGTGGAAGAAGGTGACGTTATTATTAGCGATGTTCTTCGCGGGCGGCGTCTTCTCTCTTGATGTTGATTAAGTTCGTTGGAGATTTCATGGGCGTTCTTTGTGGGTGTCACTTCCCTTTCTTGCCCCGGTTGAAGAAGGAAGAAGATGGCGACAATTCTTCATTTTCTTCATCGAGAGGATGTTCTCTCAATTCTTCCAGGGCTCCACCAAAGAATTATTCCAACCAAAATAAAGTAATAGCATAACCTTTATTTTAATTGGTTGGAATGAATTCAAATGGATTCAAATAATTAATTAATTAACCATTAATTAATTTATGTGAAGTGACACACTTATGAGGGAAGGTGAAGAGTCTCCCCAATTAATTGGGAGTTCTAAGGGGTTAAAGGGGGTTAGAGGAGTTAAAGAGATCAAGTGGGCCCCACCTAATAATATCCTCCCAAGGGAGGTTATAATCGGGTATACCCCACCAACTCTAACCTCACCTTGGAGGTTTTAACCACCCAAATAAAATAAAGTTAATACTTTATTTTATTCAATTTAATTAAAACCTCTAAAAAATTGTCTTCTAAACTCGTCAGAACGCAACTACGGTGAAGGTCTCACTAAGTAATCACTGACGTTGTGAGTTGAAGGATACCCTCAGATTTCAATTCTGAGCACCGGTTCAAAAGATATAAAATCATGCTCGTACGTTTACTAAACGTACCGGAAAAAAACTTCAGAAATTGATTCCAGACACACCGGGCCTCAGAATCAAGCGACGTCAAAAACTGTGGGCTCATAAAATTTCCATGTATTTAAGAAACAAAATTTCCACCAAAATTTAGGGTCTTTAAAGTTATTTGGTATAAATGAAAATAATATCCTATATATTAATTATATAGAAGTAAAATCTTATATTTATTGATGGCCAATGATATTAGTATTATATTATTAATGATAATCCACCAGGAGTAATTAATTTAAAATTACCCCTAGATGATGAAATAATCCTTTATATATTCCTAACTATAGTTTTTATTCTCCTTTAATAAATTTTCTCTATTATTTAAGAAGTTTCACATTACCATGAATAAATTATTCAATTGAAACATTGAATACACATTATTCAACGTTACAAAGTAGATCGTGATCACACATAGTTATTAATTCCAATTAGTTGTTGATCGATCATTAATCCTTTCAATTACATTGAGTTTATATATATCTTATTATTGAATATTATTCTTGAAAATAATTTTGACAACACAGATAAGTTTTTACAAATGCATCATTTTGGTACTTTTACTAAGAATAATTTCCCTCTTTTGAGGTGGAAGAAATTTTCCACGATTTGGGATTCTGTAGAATGTATAATTTATTATATTTTTGGAAAAATAAATATTAAATTATGGTAATAATAATTAAAATCATTTTCATTTCATTTTCCCTTTCCAATGATTTTTCCGACTAATAAATTTTATATTTTTTTAATTCCATGAATATCTAAAATAAAATAATATTCATTATATGTATCATTTATATTATTTTTTTTTATTTGAGTGAATATACTCGCACTCAAATAATAACATTCATAAAAAAAATCAGTGGCCTAGATCCATATTTCTTCATATCATAATTCATCCATGATTTTCAAGTCATGTATATTTTGGTAAGAAAACTTCTTCTAATTATATTTAACACAACTGGTTTATTTTCGAGTGAATAAGATCATTCTTAATTTATCTAATGAATATTCTCTACACCATCGCTTTAGGGCCCAATATGATTGGATTTCCAAGTAAAGTGTAAGAAAATAGTCACATTGGGATACATATTACCATTTTCACCAATATTGGGATATATTATTATTTCGTTACTTGTAATAGCCCATATATTTAATCAATCACGTTCTCTAAATATGTTATTAGTATTGAAAATAATATAACACATATAAATTCAATAAATAATTATATATTCATTCTCACCATTAACATTATATATATCTATCAAATATATTCCATAAATGTTAATATTCATGTTATTTCAATAGTATGTATATTATACAAACTCAATTAATCATATATATAATTGTTATATAATTCCTTTCCCTATGCATATTATATAGTTTTTAAGGATTAATCACATTACATAGAACAATTCTATTTCTCCATATTAAATTTTAAACGTTGAAATGACATAATAATATTATTGTGTTAAGTGAACTGTTGAACATGGGATGTGACATTCCACATAGGGTCCAAGTAGAGACAATGATGAACTATCCTAGGTCAACCTACCATATCACCTGAACTAATCCACCACAAGGCCTGATGTTCATTCCCAATCACCATGGGTTAGCGACAAGTTTTAAGGAATTATGAACAACTGAGGGGAAATTATTTTTAATATTGAGACTAATAAATTTATATTTAATTTCATTAAGAATATATCATAGTGTTTCTATACATTCCAGTTCCATAAAAATGAAATAAATACTATTAAATAATTTTAAAATCAAGAAATTAAATAATAAAATTAAATAACTAAACTCGCTAAAAGAAATAGAAAGTCAAAATGAATACATATCATTTACTAAAATATGTGGAAGACCAAAATTAAAATATATTTGGTTTAATTGGTTGATAAAAAAATTTGAACAAATTCCAAACCCAACCCACATAAAATCAGCTCCATGTAACTTAAATTTACTCACCACACACTAAACATCCCCCAATGGGCCAACCAAAACACCATCATACATGAGATGACAACCATGACAGTAGCATGAATAAATATAGGCTATATAAACATGAATATTTATATGTAGGATGTAAGATAAATGTTCCTAGTAGGATTCCACCACAATGTTTATAAATTTATTTTTATATATTATTTTATAGAATCTTCGATAAAAAAATTCCAAAATTTTATTTTCAAATTAGAAGGAGTAAAGAGGAAAAGTATAATACTTTTATTCCTTATAGAAAAAAATCACCTATTTATGTAAATAAAAACATGTAGCACCACATAAAATGAAATTTATTTGAATTCTTGATTAGGGAACATCTATGTTTATGAAAACCAAAACAATTTTTTCATCCTTTAATTTTTTTATTAGAATACGATTTTTGTAATATTTAGATGAAATGAAGGATAAATGACTTTAAGTTGATATAATAAAGAAAACTATAACAATAAATCAAGAAAACATGTTATAGGTGACACAATAGAGATGAAAGTGATACTGATAAATTTAGATGGAAATAATAATATCACCAAATCATGGATCATCATAATAAGTTCTGAAGATAATATAATAGAATCATCAGAAACTCTCAAGGCCCTAATATGATGTAATGACCATGAACTCAATATCATTAAGTATATATATCATTTATTACATTGTCATAATATATTAGGAATCATGACTTTTTTAAAATAATAGTTTATTAGCATTGGTAAACTAGGTACATACATGATTCCCATATTAAATATTAATTTATAAATCACAACAGAATTTTTTTTGAAAATATCATTGTTTCCTCTTTCATATCATGGTATATAATTCATAACTCATGTCCTCAATTCCTAAGAAGGGAAAAACTAAGGTTAATCTCAAATCCATAATAAGGGTTATTCATAGTTATCCTGAATCAATAAGAATAATCAAAATATAATGTTTAATAAGCTAAAAAAAATTACATTTAGATATTTTGACTATCATGATTAGATAAGGAATAATCATTATGGGAAGGTAAATAACAGAACACACAGTCAATTTATAAAACATTAATATCAATTATTGATAACGAATAATCAATATTTAAATCTAAATGACTAAACACACATTTTATTTTAATAACTTTACTATCTTGAATAGATGATGAATAATTAATATGGTAGGGTAAATAACTGAAATGGCATGCCATTTAATCAATAACAGATGATGAAATAAATCCATATATAATATCATTTATAAAATATCATTGATAATAATAAATATATTGTTAATGAATTAATTGATTAGTTATTACACATCATGATCTCAAACATCATGATACCTCTACCATCAAGAACTTTCACAATATGGATTAAAAATCTTATAGAAAAAATGTCATGATAGCTTGTTGATTTTCCTTATGTGACTACAAATTCATCACGGGGATTTATAATTATAGTCCCCAACCATTACTAAAATTCCAAATCATTTCTCATATATCTAATAATCAACATAATTCATGATCAATGACCCTTATCATCAAATATCTTTATTAAGTAAATAATAAGGATTTATCAATACTTAACTATATAAAACACATATCCATATTAGAACACCATATGTAAAAATACTATATAGTTTATGAAATAATCATATTCATGATAAATAATTTGTATATCTAGTGTGAATTTAATGTTCAATTTTCCTAAGAAAATTAATATATCAATGGAACATTAATGAATACAAAAATGCATCAAGATTATGAATATAAAAACATTCATTTATAATAATGATAAAAATACATCATTATAATGAATAAGGATAGTATCAATAAAACATATTGTTGTTGGGGTATAATTAAAATAAATTTTTGTTGTCATTGATGAATTAAAATTCAAAAAAATAACTTTTAAAACATTCATGCGGAAAATATCATTTTCATCTTGAAAATCTCCTTTTAAAAATCAAGTTAAAAAATTCAAAATAATTTTCCTATAAAATAAGCATTGAATCTTAAGAAAATAATTTTTAAAAAAGAGAATATCCATGATGGCTGGAAATTCTAATTATGTCATACACAATAAAAAAATAACCCTTTACATTTTCAGTAAAAACGAAACATGCATTTTTCAATAACTAAATGATGATTCCTTTCAAAAAAAATTATAAAAAATAATAACATGTAACAATTTAATTAATAAATAATTTATAAAAGGATTAAAATATTTTTATCATATTATTAGAAAAAAATAAATTTAGAAGAAAAAATACTTTCGAATAAAGAGTAAAATGATATCATATTTCTATAAAAACATTTCTCATCAATTATAATTTCAAATGAGTGGAAAAAGTGGCACTATTATGTGAAAAATTCAGGAATAACCCTAAAATAATAATATTAATGGGGTTTATTTTCTAATAATCAAATAATTTCCTTTAATGAAAATTAAATACTAAACCATCCTGATTAAAATGAAAATGTGAAATGAATAATCATAATGGTCTTAATGTTAATGTGATGATTAATCAATGAATTGATTATGTGAATAATACTTAAAACCACATAATGAAATTTTATATAAAACAAAATATTATAAAAACTAATTATACAAAAATCCTAGAATATCAAAGAAAATAAAAATGTAACGTAACATAATGAGAGTAAATTGAGTTTTGAAATTTATTATCCCTTGGTAACTTTTAATTCAAATCACCTTTTAATAAATAATTACAATTAGAACATAAAACAACATGAATTATGAATTAATCATGATAATAAATTTCTAAATGGTAGTATATACACCATATAAACTAAATTGGGTGCATAATATTTCAATAAGACCAAATGAAGGGAAATTATGGTGAAGTCACTTACCTCACCCTTCCATTTTTTAAAATGATTTAAAATCATTTATAATGGTATTAATAATGTTATTAATCTTTAACAAAACAATATTCAAATTTATAATGTTATATTTGATTCTCATTTAATATCTTATCAACATTTCATTAAAAATATTTCATTATTTTGAATTTTTTATATTAATTTTATTGTTTTAACCAAAAATATATTTAATTTATAAAAATAATAATGATATAATAAATATAAATATAAATTAAAGAGTAGTTAGGTATCAAGTAGGCCTGAAAAAATGAATACCAAGTGCGTCTGCATAGAAGAATTTCATGTGTGTTTTATCCTAAAAGATTCAGTTCATGCACATTGTATATTATCGTAATCTCTTTAATGATATCGATGTTATAAATGTAATTTTTTTTTAATTGTAGAAATTTTTTAATCATTATTGAAATTTGATTATGTATAATTGAACACATCATTTTGTGGATATGGTAGGTTGTGCGTATGCATGAGTGATGTTTTCATTTTCTACATGGGAGAAAATTTAAGGAAGTGTGTGGTATATTAATTATCCATAATCATTATAATTCCACATATATATATCATATATTAACTATTTTTATCGAAATTTACCTTTAATTGAAATCATATGTGAAAAATGAATTGCATCATTTGGCAAGGTTGTTGTCTGTTGTACACACGACAGACATTATAATATTTTAATCTAAATGGAAGGTAAGAAGGTATATGTGAAATTAAAATTACATAAGAATAATAATATCACAAATATCATATATTTATCTTAAATAAATCATTATATCCTTATTTGAAAGGTGGTGATGGAAAAATAATTACATCATTTTGTAAGGATCTAAGATTTTTAATAAGACTACTCTATAGAAAGAAGAACCACATACAGAAAGTAAAAGACCTGTAGAAAATTTAATTATGGATGTTTAATCCCTTATAAAAATATATAAATAACAATGGATCAAATCCCAGTGTATAAGGGGAAAATATTAAGTGGAGGATGAAGAACTAGAAGAGACATGGTATCAAGTCAATTCATGGAAACAAGGATGTCATCCCAAAAGTCATGTTAGGGGATATAGTCATGTCATCCAAGAGGATAAGTAGGAATTAAATTCAAGGCTATTTAATCCTATTGTTCTTAAATTTAAAACCTAATTC
Source organism: Viscum album (assembly GCA_963277665.1). NCBI lineage: Eukaryota > Viridiplantae > Streptophyta > Magnoliopsida > Santalales > Viscaceae > Viscum > Viscum album. Next base: position 311,288,241 of record OY728166.1, read on the forward strand.
ATCAAGATTAAAGCATACGAGTTCATTATAACAGGTTTCATGGACGTGGATGTGGTTGTGGAATTGACTAGACCACCTTATGAAAAGAATAATTTTGAATTTGGATTAAAATTAAGAAAAATATAGGTATGTAACTATTATTGTGAGGTCAGTGATTCCTTTTCTGAACACATATATCATTCTCTTTTTTATTGTTCTTTTTCTTTCAATAAAAGGGACTTTTTCCCTAAACATTCCAAAAAATAAAAATGGTTGAAGGTTTTATTTCCGAGTTAATAGAAGCAGAGATGGATATATTTAATGAACATAACATAATAACATCTCAGTATATAGAATATTTTTTTTATTATATGATAATTTGTTAATAATTTTTTAATGAGGTTGAGGAAGAAAGAAAATATAAAATATCTTTTCATAATGTTACCTCCTCTTTGAATAACTTCTTAGTGTTTGCAATGAAATCATTCCATGGATAGATTTTAGATCAAACCAAGGGATGTAGTATGATGGGATGTGATTGAATAAGTAATCTATTTTTTTGATGTATAAACCAAATGGATTTAGATGTGTAAAGAGGGGAGGATAGTGGTGACCTTTTATAAGTGGGGGTATGACACAAATGGTATTTTAAAAAAGAATCAATTAAACTCACATTTGATTATGAAAACATTCTAAAAAATGGATAATTATCATGACTTATGGGATATAAGGTTTATATATAGATATAAACTAGTTTTATATATGGTCGTAGGCCATTTTGTCCTTATCTTTTTAGTCTAACCCCTGGTAAATTAGTTTTTTCTCAATCGTGATAATCAATTTTTTTTTTGAATTTACAAATAATAATCGTTAAAAATTAAGTTGAACATATTTGATAATATAAAATATTTTTATAAAAAAAATTTCTAATCCATTTCTTAAAAATAAATTAATGGAAGTGGTAGAATCCAATTTAAAATTATACCTGTGGACGTGACGAAAAAACAAGTTTCCAAATAAAAAATTCCTATAAGTGTAGAATGTTTTAATATCAAATGTCAACATTAAATATGTTTAAACAACCTAAATTAGTTAAATTGTAATATTATTGAACTAATTATACTTAAGAAAAAATTATAAAATAATTTAACTATGTAAATAATTAAATAAATGAGGTTTTTAGATAAATTCAACATTCTTCACTATTCATCAAAAAATGAAAAATTCTAGAAACATAAAAAAATCACTGTAAGATAATTTTGATGTTATGATTCAAAAAAGTATTTTCATTTTATAATATAAATTTTTTAAATTTGATGAAAATTATTTTTAAATTATGTATGAAAAGCACAACTAAACAATTTTTAGAATAATAAACCTTTTAAAAAATATATTAATTTTCTTTTAATTGATTATAATTTTTATTATAATTAATAGAAAACCATATTTTTCATAATTAAATTAATACTATTAAGACCCTAAAATTTAATGGCTATATTATAATAATTTACATTTTTAGGATTCATTTAGGCTTGGGGTTAATTATTCTGAAATCTATCAAAGAGATTAAATTTAAAGAATTATATTTTGTTTCTTATTTAAGCTCTATGTTGTGTGTCACATATGATATAAAATACAATATTCTTATTGTATAATTTTTGGGTGTTACATTCTCCCAAATTAAAATAAATTTTCCAATATAAAATTTTTATTTTATTATTCAAAAAGGATTGAATAAGTTATCATTAAGATGAACCAAATCATGGGGGTCTAAACTATTGATGTCCCTGAGAATATACTCTTAAAATATTTAACCAATAAGAAGGAAAATACTCTAGGTTAGAGAAGTAGTACATCTAATCAATTTTTGATGCCTTGGAAACTATGATGTCATCAACTATGTTTTCATCACGCCTTGTTTGAATAATGTCAATGTGATTGTCCACGAGCACCTTAAATATCCTAATTGTATATTTAATAACCTAGTTAATTATTCCATTGTTATTCATAACTTTTTAAATTGTCAAAGAGTCTATTTCAACTGCTCCAAAAAAACATTCCACTAGTTTCTCATCCTTAGTCATGTGAATATAGCTACTGGTCCAGCTTTAAGAGAATCTCTTCTTCCATAGTACTTATAGAAACCCCTATAACTGAGTCCAATTTATCCATGGTCACACCTATGCCCTGCATGATCCATATGTGGAATGACCCATTGTTATTTAGTTTGATACTTTGGTGAAAACTTTAAATAAATCTCATACTAAAAATTTATCCTTGTTTTTCGATGAAAAAGGGGTTTCTTCTTGAAAAAATCATTTTTGAAAAACCACATCGTAAAGATGGTTAATAAAAAATTATTCTAATAATATAGAATGGTAAGTAAAAAGATCATATGTAAAACACATAACTATAATTATTTGTAAGAGAAACTTTTTGGTAATTGAATATATGGACATTGAAGAAAAATATAAATTATTAGTGAGTATGATAGAGATCTTTAACCACAAGATAGTGAATTATCAGTGGAAAGATTACAACCTTAAAACCATAATGTTTTTATAATTTAAAAGGATATATGATTCATCAAATATGAATTTATTTTGATAACATTTTTGTTTCAAGATCCATTTACTATTTTTGATTAATTATTTTACTGTCAAATAATATAAGTAAATATAATTATTTGATGCATTTCTATTTCATATTCACAATTTCATCCTTTGGTGGTGCTACAATAAATTTCTTAATTAATTAATTACTCAAGAAAATGAATATCCAAAAATTAATTTTTTTTTCCCAGATTACTAGAAACCAATTTTAACAGGTGGTAGTAACCATTAAATATTGAAAAATCTTTTCTCATATTATTAAATATTTTCCAAAAAAAATATGGTTAACACAACATATTCAATGCAATACAATAATCTCTATCCCTCAATAGTAACACCACCAGTGCATCATTAATATTTACTCACAAAATAATTTATGTAAAAATAATATAATGTTAAATAGAACATCATTCCAGCTAGTGTAAGGTGTTAATATCTTATCTTCCTTTGGTTATGGGTTTATACCCCACAGTATTTCTAGATGAGACGAGTTTTCACAAGGAATTCAGGTTTTCCTTTTTAGAAAACCAGATTAATATAATTCATATAAAATTTATAAAGTGTAATAAACCATAGTTACCAATAAATAAAAGATAATATAAACCCTAAGGCTTACCAATAAATTTCAATTTATTCCATAAATAGTAAGGGATTTATTCTTTAAATAACTTTTTCACTAAAAAATATACTAAACTAATGGGTAATATTGGCATAAATGTATCCAAAACAATAAATAATATTTTTATACTCCCATAACATAAAACTTAAAAATGGGGTTTAAGAAATTTAACTTATGAAAAATAAATAAATCATAAACTTGTTATTGTATTCCTAAGTCTTAATATATTGTTGAAAACTATGCTTCAATAATTTAACACAATCCTATGAGGTTTCAGAATTACTGTATCTAATATACCATCACAAAAAAATTCCTATAATATAATTATGGATTCCAATTACATAAAAACATCATCTATTATATTTCAGCATAGATTCTTCCTTGGTATATGGGTTAACCTTTTGAAGTTGGAATTTACTCGGATAATTCTTATGTTCCCTGTATCAAAGAATCCAAATTGTAAATGGGTCCCTTAAATGAAATTTATTTTCTTCTATTATTTACATCATTTTTAATCATCCATTTGTGTAAATATTCCATTTTTTCACATATAAAACATTTTACCGTTCTTATGAGGCACTCTCTTCAATGTATCCTTCTACATTTTTTACAAGAAGGAAATCTATCCTTCATTCCTCTATGGTCTCCATAACTGGAGATCTTAGTGAACTCCATCCTTATCTTCATTAGTGAGTTAAATATATGGTTTATGTACATGATGTTAATAACATTTCAGTAAAACAATGTAGAAATAATTAAGATATCTTTCACTTCATTCATCATCAAATTTGGTTTCTCATAGTAAACAAAGTTTTTTTCATATTAAATTTTAACATGAATCAACCAGGTTCTAGCTATTGTCTAAAATTGAAAATCATAGTATGATAAAAAAAATAAACACATTGGGAAAACCATATAATAAATTATAGGATATATAAATCATTACCCCTTATTTTCAATATAATACACCATAGGTTTAACCAAGGTAATTAATTATCATCATCTATTCAAATCCTCTAATATGATTTGTAATGAAAAATATAATTATACAAAAAAAATCCCCAATGTGTGTGAAACTAGTTGGGTATTAAAGATTTTTGTCATGTATATAGTAACACTTGAGTAATGACCAACACACATTTTTCAGAGTTATTACCCCTAGGTAAATATATTCTAGAATAATGTCAACTTATAGTATCTATACATATATGTATTTATATAAAAAACCTTATAATATGAACCTTACCAAAAAATTAGAATGTTCTTTTATACTTATCCTTATGTTCTATCATAGGGTTATGATCTATAATCTATTTTTTTTAATCTAGTTCCCAAATACATTATTAAACATCCCATAATACAAACTATAATTACCTCAACCCTAATAACAATGATTCGATGACTATTTTATTACCTTGTAATATGATACACAGAATCTCATCCAAGAGAGTTGAATATTTTAGAAATATTAATAAACTATATACATACATGATCTCTTTATTACTTCGAATATAAAAATTACAACATACTTTTTTAATAATTATAATTATTTCCCCTATAATATCCTTCCATATCATTCATATTAAACTTGATGGATTTTTAGTAAGGGAAATAAAATAATCCATCATGAATGAATATGAATAATCAACATGATAAGGTAAATAACTAAACATACCTTCCATTTAAATAATTTGACTATCATGATTAGATAATTAATCGTTTGTAAAGAAAGGTTAATAATTGAACTCAAATTTCATTTAAATAAAATAAATATCATTAATATATAAGTAATAATCAATATAGAAATGAAAATAACTAAATTCATATTCCATTTCAATAAAATCACTACCACAAATAGATAAATTATAATCAATATTTTTGTGTAAATAACTGAAAAGACATTCCATTTAATCAATAACATAGGATGAAATTCATCTAGAGATAATATCATTTTTAAAATAGCATGGATAATAAAAACATAATTATAAATTATAGAAAAAATTTTATTATTGGATTCCATGATCCCATGCATCGTGATACCTACACCGTCAATTCCTTTCACATGATATTTTAAAACTACAGTTTTAAACTGCTTTAATGCTAGCTTACTGATTTATCTTATAAGACTACTGATGCATCAAGGGGAAATATAATTATAGGACCCACCCATCATTTCTAGTCCAAATCATTCCTCCTATATCGAATAGTATATTTAATTCATGAACAATGTACCTTATTGTCAAATATATATACTGAGTAATGAATAAATATTTATAAAAATTTCCCTAGATAATGAAATAACATTCAATGTTGAAAGATATATGTAGAAATTACATATGTTTTATAAAATAAATGTATACATGATAAATATTATAAATATATAGGAGGAATTTAATTTTCAATGATCACATAAAATTTGTTATTTCAAGGGAATTTTGATGACTATATAAATGAATAAAGAAAGTGAATTTCAATACTTTCAATGTTAAAAATGATCACAAAAAATAATTATAAAGAATAATAAGGGTATTAATACAACATATTCTCAATAGAGTATAATTAAAATAAAGGGTTTTTGTTATTGATGAATTAAAATATCATTAAAGTATCTTTACAAACATTCTTAAAGAAAATAACATTTTTTATATTAATAATAAAAATTTTAAACTTTTGTTTCACAAAAAAATTTGAAAATAATTATCTTTGAAAATAACTATTTAATCTTATAAAATAAGTTTAAAAACATTTTATGTTCATGAAAACTATAAATTCCATCCATGCCACAGAGTTTTGAACAAATATTCCTTTCACTATTTTAGTAAAAGACAAATTTTGATTATTTTTTGAATGAAAATTTGTATTTTAATTATTTATTCAAAATAAAAATTGGGTAAACATTTAATTAGTAAATAATTTTCAAAAGGTAACAAACTTTTTTAAAAATATTTATAGAAAAAATATATTTGGAATTAAAATTTGTTGGAATGATTAGAGAAATGAAGTCATATTTTTTTTGAAAACATTTTCTCTAATATTTAAAGTAAAATGATTAGAAAATGGTAATATTACATTAATATTTAATTAATAAATATAATATAATTAAATTAAATTTGTTTTATCTATTGATCAAATAATATCCTTTAATTAAAATTCAAGCATAAACGATCCCAATTATAATGAGATTATGAAATAAACACTCATATTGATCTTAAAGTTAATGTGATAATTAATTAATGAATAAATTAAGTGTATCAAATTTAAATCCACATATATTGACTAGAAATAAAACATATGTTAATAAACTATTATTACACACACCATCCCAGAATATCAAAGGTAATTAAGAGGTAATATAATCGAATGAAATGAAATTAAGATATTAAATTATATAACCCATGGTAAATTTAATAACAAATAACCTTAGATGAAATAATTAAAATTATAAAATTATATACCAATAATTATTAATTAATTGAGATATTAGATGTAAATTTTTTAGTATTTATAGCATATAAAAGAAACTATGTGCGTAGAATTTCAATTTTCCTCAATGAAGGGACATTGAGATGAAGTCCCTTGCCTTACACATCTTTTTAAGCTCAATGGGATTTAATATCATTTATAATGGTTTTAAGAATTATATTAACTTATTCAAGAACCATATTCATATTTATAATTTCATATGTGATTCTCCTTTAACATTTTATCAGATGTTCATTATTAATATTTCATTTTTTCATTATTTTGGATGTTAATGGCCTTATTGTTTCAAGAATGTATTGCTGTGAAAGTTTTTCTTCACGTAAAATATAATGTTACATAATATCAATAATTATATTATTGTTATAAATATTGTTTATTCCATATATACAAGTCTGTAATCATTACTGAATTTTGGACAAGGAGAAAGGATCACATTGCTTTATGGAGATGGTAGGTCTTACGTACTCACAAGAGATGTTATCATTTCAATAATTGGTGAAAGGGTCATGAATTTTGTGATGTTGTAAATTTATATTATCAATATAAATTCATATATATCCAATATATTAACTAAAAATAGTATTATCACCTTCAATTTAATGTGTAATGTACATCGCTTTATGAGACGATGGCCAGTTATACACACATGCAACATTATCATATTTTAAACTGGATAGAATGTAAGATGGTAAATGTGATATTAGGATTATATATGAATAATAATATCTTAAATATAATATAATTGTTTCAATTACATAATTATATCTAGACATGAAATGTGGTGATATAAAACAAATTAAATCAGTTCATGAGGTAATAGTCCATTGTACACATGATCTATGGTTTCATTTCCCATTTGACAGAAGATGAGATAGTTATAGTATTGGAACAGAACATAATAACATATCATTATATGGATGATATATATGTTATTATATGATCATATTTTAATAATATTTGAATGGGGATGAAGAGGAAACAAAATAAAAACACTCGTTAAAACACGTTAGCTCCCCTTCGGAAAACATCTTTAGGATTGTACAAAAATCATTCCTATGATGAATTTATTATCAGATAAAATAATATAGGATGTTTTTTGGTTAGTGAGGAAGTGATTTGTTTAGGTATTTTCTGAATAAAATTTGTTTGGAAGTGTGAATATGGTCAGATAGTGGGTGTCCCTTTATAAGGAGTCAGAGGAAAAATATAGAATTTCTAAAAAACTACACCCATGATTTATTAATACCATAAACCTAAAAAATGGGTAAGTAGTAACTATTATAGGTGAAAAGGTAGAAATATTTAAATCCAATGGGTGGTGAACAAGTTTGTAGTTTAGTTTAACCCGAATTATTTTTAGTTTAACCCCCAGGTAACTTACATTTTTACCTTAACCACAGAAATAAATTATTACTCATTATTATATTAATTATGGTAATGTATTATGTTGAAATTATTTGACAATATAAACTATTATTATTAAAAATATTCAATCCATTTTTTCAAATTGTTTTCAAATAAGTGATAAAATATAATTAAAAATTATACCTACAGACACGTGGAAGAAACAGGTTTCTAAAGAGAAAATTCTCAAAAGTGTAGAAATATTTATTATCAAAATTCATAATAAAATGTATTAAAATCATGTAAACTATTAAAATTTTAATATAATTGAAATTATTTTACATTAAATCCAACATAAAATAATATTTATATTTGTAATAAATTTAAATAAGAAGGCCATTTTAAAAAATTAATATTTTTTACAATTCGTAGAAAATTCAAAAAATTTGTAAAATTACTATAAATTATCCCTAATATAATTTTTATATTATTATTTATAAATTACATTAATTTTTTTCAAAATATATTTCATAAAATAGATAAAAATTAATCTTAAATTATGGTTGTAATGTGCAACTAAACGTTTTTTTAAATATAGTTTTTCAGAAAACATATCTCTTTCTTTTAAATGATTATTATTTTATATAGAACAAATAGATAAGCATAATTTTTATAATATACATAGTATTATTAATTACCATCAATCTAAGTTCTAGGTTATAATGATATACTATATTACAGTTCCTTTATGCTTAGGGTTGTGTGTTCTGATAACTATCTAAGAGACTAAATTTAATGAAATATATTCTGGGGGTTGTTTAAGAGTAATGGTTAATTACACATATAATATAAAATAAAATGTTCTCAATTTAAAATTATATAGAGTTATATATGATATGATCCTTGACATACTTCGATGAAACTAACTATCACCAAACATTTCGATACTAAAAATAGATTACCTCCTAACTTGCACTACATTATTTGTATTAGGGGAACCCTACTAAAGAATAAATGAACAAAATAGGGGGAATTATCTAGTGAAACAACATAAAAAAATAATATAGGAATATAGATATCCCACTTATCAAAATAAATATCCAATGAAATAGATAAAATGTTGATAAGAAAACAATGGATCTTACACTAAAAATATATTAATAATATAAAATTTAATGAATCCTCTCCCCCAATCTCCAAGTACCATTAAATGAAATATAGTAATTATATTTATACATGAATTGAATAAAAATTAAATTCCACCCACATTGGTAAAATTATTATTTAATACATTAAAAAAAGAAATTAAAACTGTGGGTCTCATAAAAAACAAGAGGACCCTTTGTATAAATCTATATTCATGCCACTAGATTAAAAAAAACAAATTTATAAAACCAAAACCTAAAAAAAATATGGAATCAATATATTTAAATAATTCATAATATATAAATTCCCATAAATCATCATTGAAATTATAATGGAAACCAACCATGATGTAAATAAAATATGAAATAATGATGACTAATAAATCTAAAAGCTAATTTTTTATTGTCTAAGAAAACAACTTAAATTGAAAAAATAAATTGAAAATAGGAATTTTAGGATTTTTCAATAAATATATTTAATAAATTAATTTTTTTTAAAAAAATATAATATCCTCATTAGATTTGATATAATCACTTTGTATATAAAACAATTTTTTGAAATTTAGAATTAGACATCCAGAGAAACCCCATTATGAAAAATGTGGAAAACATAAAACATTTGTTACAAACCCTTAAAAATAATCCCATTTAGGTAAAACATGATTTTAGATTAATTTATAAAACACAACCCCCACATTACCTGTTATATAATTGTAATTTTATAAAAACAACCTCAATAAAATTAAAAAAATCGAGTCTTCTTCAATGGAATAACAAAAACACTAAAAAAACAACCACTATAATACATAAGAACTATATAAAAAAAATATTATCTCAAACCATTGATTCTACCAATATAACCATTATGGTTCACAATAGATCATGAAATAAATAAGAAAAGGAATAATTTTGGGGAGGAGAAAAATAATGATGATGATAATGATAGTTCACATTAGAAAACCACATGGAGATTATTCAATAAGTGATTAAACTATTAAATAATAATAAAGAGAAGCTTCTATGGATCACCCATAATAAAATTAAATAAAATGTATAGAAAGGGAGTTTAGTTTTATATAAAATCAGCAATGTGTAAAAATATAATTTTAAAATTAAAATATTGGGGTAGATCACCTGCTTTTACAACACAATTCACTAAATAGATTTCCAATTACACATCAATAAATATAATCAAGCTACAATTGGAGTAATTTAATCATGTACATTTCTCTAAACTATGTATAAATTTTACTTAAGTCAAAAAGATTGAATTTTAGCCCAGTTAATGTAAAGATGCACAGTTAATTAAAACTAATTTCTAACCATTTTCTAATGCTGAATTATTTTTTATATAAAATAAATATGGTTACAAATGATTTAGAACTATTACTACCATAGAAATGACATAGTTTCTGATACAAATATCTCTATAATGTTAGTTTTTAGGGTTACTGTAGACTATGAATAATCCATGAATTGATCACTATATATATCAATCACTATATAAGAATGGACTTTATGTTTACTTCCATTCATTCCATAATAATTTAGTAACTATGTATCATATAAAATTTTCAAAATTTTCAAAATTAAGATTTAGAATCATGTGAAAATATTTAAAAAACCATTATAATTATATTATATATTTCATAACAGGGATATATGGTTGCAACAGTTGTCCCCACCTTTTCCTATTTCCTCCTCTAAAAAATCAATGATTATTACAGATAAAATTTTGTATAAAAAATATTTTCCCACATTAATGGGTTTACTGGTATACCTTCATCATAAAAACAATAATTTGATAACAATAATGCATCCCTTGAATGTGTGTAATTTCTTTTTTAGAATCACCAGTTGAAATTTAAAAATCTTTAGAACTACCACACCTATATCTAGATATATGATTTAGAATGGTCGAGGAAAAAATTGGGATGGTCCATAGAAAATGAGAGACTAAACATTATATAATTCCATGTGCTTATATAATATTGAACAAAAGAATATTAGAGCATCAATAAAATATATCATGAATCATCAAGCCAAATGGAAAAATTAATCTAATATATTCAGATAACTCCAATAATATCCCAAATCATATTCAATATATACAAATATAGAAGATTAAATTCCAAAGGAATGGTATAATGGTTGAATTATAATACACAATAGTTATTCTGTTGGAATATTCATACATGTTATAGTTCTCGAAACCATATTTAATTTTCTATATATTTTTTTAGACAAAGATATAATTTGCCTTATAAAATTAATGAAAGTAATAAACTTTTCTCCCCCAAATATTGAAAACATTATAACCTCCCACCAACAATAAAAAACACTTTAGAGGCCAGTTTATAATTCCTAGAATGACGTTCAAACCAAAAAAATCCCAAAATAATATGGTATTATATGAAATAATTCACCAACATATTATAATATAAAAAGTGATGAGAAACATAAATTATAATCATGCTATAACATTGGATTTATCACTGATCCATGGATATATAATGGAGGTTAACCAATTACCTTTCTCCTATAACACTAAACTGTTGTGAACAAGATAAGAAGTGAAGTTGTTTGTTAACTTCCTGGCCATGTTCGGTTACTACCCCAAGTTAGAGCATGAAATTATTATATTTTACTAGTCAATGAAAATTTTAAGTTGTTTTAGAACTCATCCCCACTACCTAAACACATACCCAAGGATTCTTATGTGAAACTCATATAAAACCAGATCTCATAACAGTCCAACTCTATTATATAAATCTCATAAGTATATCAAATTATCGATTAATCACCTATCAAAAGATTCATTATTTTACTTGATTCTACAGAACAAAACCCTTTAAATTACTTTCAATGTGTCATTAAACATTAAAATACATTGTATTAAGGGTCTAAGAAAAGACCTCCTTCATGAAAAAAATATTTTAGAAATTAATTAGCCTCAATTTCAAAAGAGAATAACACCAACTCCTATGAATATTTGACAAAAATCATTAATTTGTGCTCACCATAATAAAGACTAATAGAATAAAATGCATTTATTAACATACATTTTCTTGATATAATGAAATTAAATAAATATTTACATAACTAATTTCTATAAAATATAATCATATAGCTAATTTGGGATACTGATTTCCCACCACACTAAAATTCATTCTATAAATATGCACACAATGTCTTTTACCTTTGAAGTTTCTAGATTTTTTGAAGAATTGATGATTAATTCAATCCTCTATAAGCACTATAATATCTCAAGAGGAAATTTATAATTTCAGTAAATAGGTCAATTTTGATTCAATAATTTCTACATAGTGTATAATTATAATGTAAATTATCACTCTACCACTCTATTTCGAGTCTTTTTAGAGTTGTGAATCAGGTTGATTGTACTCTAGTTGAGATAGGGGAACTCTAAGGATTATCCCATGAAAAAATAATACACATATGTCACAATTACATTTATTTAAATGAAACAAAAAATATATGTGGAATTATTATTCTGGAAAAACATGTCTGTTGAATTTAGTAATATATTATAGTATAAAACACATTCACTGCATAATAAAATCCAAAATTACCATATTTCATTAACTAATAATGTTACATTATTTTTTTAAAGGTTTGGGCTGAAGCCTCATTTATTATTAAAGAAAATAAAAGACCACTATAACTGGGTAGAGGGAGGCACATTACATAGCCTGAAGGGCCAGTGGGCATTTAGCCCATTACATGGCCCGTAGGCTCATGTTTTGGCCCAAGAACCATTTTGTGAATAATACTGCTACAGTACCGCACTGCTACATTTTCGCACAGTACCCGCCACTGGTACAGTACCCTGCCCCCGCTACAAACATATTTAGATCATTTTGGTCTCATATAATTATATCACTTGTGAAAAACACTATAAAAATCCAATACATAGAATTAAAAATTAAAGAATATATTACCTTGAGCAGAATTTTTGAGACTTATATCTAATGAAAATAATATATATTTTAGGAATAATACAACCAATATTATCAATGTAATGATAAAACTAATTATTATGTGTATTATTATGATTTTTAGAAATATTAAACTCAATTTTAGAATATTTTCACACTAATTATAATTGTAAAATGACATGTAAATAATATTTAAAATGATTAAAAAATATTTGATTTTTATTATTAAACACATTTGAGAAATATATTGTATTGTTTTTCTAGTATATCTAAATGTGGGGTATGATATCTTTAGTTTGATGATGTAGATTGAGGTGCTCTATGGGGATTTGGTGATGTTTTGAAATGAGTTTAGGATCCTGAATAATTGGACATACCAGACCCACACAGTAGAATTTGGTTCAATAATCACATAATTTATTTATAGAATTCAATAAAAAATGTTGATTCCCATACATAACTATCATATAATTACATAAAAGATATAAAATACATAATTACATACATTCCAAATACATTTTATGTTTAAGGGTTTATCTTATTTGGATAAATCATAATCTATTAAATTTAATATCTTTATAAACTAATGGAAAGTTTATAAACAATATTAAAAAATAATCCTTAATTATTCTTTAAAATCTCACACAATATATCTTATTTTACAAATCATTTGTAACACCTAGATATTTAAAATAATAGTCTATGTTTAATAGCATACGTAATATGAAACACCGAGCCTAAACAAACCATGATATATTATTATATGATAGTTATAACCTAATCAAAATGTAGATTGGTATTAATAGATTTAAATAAACTATAAAATTCATATAAATGTTCTCATAAAATAAATATAATTATCAATTATTTCTTATGAAATAAACATGCAATTTTTTTAAATTCAGTTTATGCATCAAATATATGTTCTTCTTAAAATGATTTATGTTTCCTTTTCATAGAAAATTTTATATTTAATTTCAATAAAATTTAAAAAATATTTATGATAAAATGAAATTAGTTTTAAAAATAATAATATAAAAATTAGGATATATTTAAATTTTTGAAATTTTTGAAAAATATTTTTTGCAGTGAATAGTGAAAAATGACGATTTTTATAAAATATTTAATTCATTACATTTTAAATAAATTTTATGATTTAATTTTTCCCAATGTAATAGAATTATTAATTAATTAAATATTATATAATTTAATACATTTGAATCATCATTATATATAATTTTTGAATTACTATATTTTTTTATATAAAAAACTATTTTCCAAAATCTCATTGCATTTTAAGAATTTATATTAAAAGAAATTTCTTCCACTTCTAGAAACTGAATCGTGAAAGGTGGATTAAATATTTCAATTTAAATTGACCTTTTATTGTAAATATATGTCTTTTTTTTAAATATGAATAATAACTTCAGTAATTTTTTTGCCACAATAAAAGGAAAATCAGGTCATTTTGGTAAAATATAATATGATTAGGACCCCAAAATAACCCTATAACTTTCCAAAGTTTTATTTTATTAATATAAATAATCCATAATCATAAAAAAGTCAAATATATTGCATTTTACTACAATTTGTTTTATCATTTTTACCTTTATATTATTTTATATAATGAAATGTCCAAAATGTCATTTTAATTGTTTTATTACCATTTTATTTTTTTACAAAGGGATAAACATGGGATTTTATGGATTAGAATATTTACATAAAATATAAGTTATTTTTTCATGGAGTTAATTAATTAATAATTTTTTGTTAATAAATAATGTTTTTAAATTCTTAAAGAAACACAAACACAGTTCTTGTACATGTAGTAAAAAATAAAATAATTTTAAGAATTCAAGAAATAAAATAAAATTATTGTGTTTTGTGATAAAAGAATTTTTATGATATAATTAAATATTTGATATTACTTGATTCATTGGTTTATATTTATATTTTTTCATGAATATTTAAATGTAATATTAAATATATAGTTCTAAAATTGATATTAATGTAATTTTATAAAAAAAATTATTTAGTAAAAGATTTAAAATCCCTAAAAAATTAATTTAAGTGTTAATGGGATATGGTTTTTGAAATCATCCATGTTCCATTTATTGGATTTGGACCATTTATTGTAACTATCATGACCATTAAAGTGTAAAAAACATGGTTATCAAGGTATTTGTGAAATTTCGTAATAGTGGGTTTAAATGAAAATATAAGAGAAACAATGAGATGCTAACATATAAAAATTTTATTATATGAAATTATGTACACCAAGTTTTATATTATCTTCAAATATTATCTAATTGGATCCATCTATATAGAAAAATAAATTTATATTAATTTAATATTTTAAGATATTCTAAGAGTGTCTATCTCCTCTATTATAAAAGGGCACTTATTCTTCCCATTTTTTAACACTTAAAAATTATTTTGGTTCCAAAAATCTATGAAAAATATCTAACATATATCCCTAAAAACATACCATAATACAAGGTTTTATCTAAAACGATCCTATAGAAATATTTGGTGTAAACCTTAAGAGTTTGTCTAAAGAAGATATATAGTTCCTAACAAAGTGTTTTTGTTTTATTTCTTGATCCACCTCCTTCAAATAATTTTACTCCATGAAAAAAAAGTAAATATATAATAATAAATATAAATATTATATTATTTTAATTTAAAAACCTATTTTTTCTTTTCATCCAACAAATTTTAAATGAAATTTTAGTTCAAGTGTTTAGCGGACTATCTACCAGCAAATTGATGTCATTTTTTCCATCACAGCCACTAAAGACTTGTTATACTGTTGTTTTTAGTATATATATATATATATATATATATATATATTATTAATGACTTATTTATCATTATTTAAAGATAATATAGAATATAATTTCCTACATGTTTATTCATCAAAATTTGATAATGTCCTTCGTGCATACCTGTAAACCACCACCACCATGAAGTGATGTGAGTCGTTTTTCATCACCACATCACATGGATGAAATATAAAATTATATTTACATAAATATTAAATATATATCTGATATAATTATAATTATTTAATGATAAATAATACATATCTTATTTCCATAGTGATCATTGAAAAATAGAAATGTTACTCATGTGTATGTACAGTCTACCATCTCCATGATTGTAACACAGTTCAATAATAATACAATATTTAATTTTTTTGTTTTAAAAGTATAATTCATTTATAAAAATTATAATTATCCGATTAATATTATTATCTAGATGATTTAATAATGACACCTTTTACCATAGTCAACCTATCAAAGTCATTTTGGATATATAAGTTTAACATTTTCAAAACATCTAATGTGAGATTAATTGAATTTGTACTATAATAAAACATAGTAATGAATTAAATAAAATTAATTATAAACATTTAAATGTTAATTAAGAACATAAATAATTAACAAGAGTTTATTATTTAGGAAGAAAAATTTCATAGGTGACAAGTAAAAATTGAAGTAATAGACTTCATATATATTTACATTCATTAAATTATGTTTTATTATTAACCTCCTAATTTATTTTATATGGTGAATATAATTCCCATTCAATAGGATAAGTATTGAATCATTAATATTTTAGGATATTTAATGTTTCAATTTTAATTTTATCATCTAATGTGTTTTTACATCAATGTTACCAAGTAATAAAAGGATTCTTTAGTCAAAATCCATTTGTGGGGTTGTAACTCTTCTACATTGACATTATTATTCAATGAATAAGTGTGAATTGATATATAAATTATTTTATTATATATTTCAAATAATAATAATTTAAAAATAATATATCTATTTATTAACTAAAAAATCAATGTTAGGATATTTTGAGGGTTATTTTTCTCAAATTCAATTTCATTTGAACATATGTTTATGATTTTCACATATCTTATTTTATAAGGCATATATAATTCCCCTGTGAAATGATATATCATGAATATATATATGAACATTATAATTAATGATCAATTTGACATTATTAATTCATGTGGAATATGATTGAAAATTTACCAATGTGGAATTTATTTTATATTACAATCCCCTTTCATTACAGGATTGTTTATATTCAAGGATCCTTAGGGTGGTTAACATGCTCTAATTTTATTGAACCACATATCATTTATTATAATCTATTTATGAATATATTTTTCCATTTTAATTTTAATTTACTCCCTTGTTGATTAATGAATCATCAAAAAAGTATTTTTTATATGATACTGATCTTATATCTTCTTTTAGATCAAAAATATTTCTCTTCCATATTTATGTTTTCTAACATTTTTGAAAAATGTTATTTTATAAATATAAATGAGTAAATAAATATATTTTAAATTATCTTTAACATTATTTTATAATTATTTAAGTGGTAATTTATTAATGTTGATCAAATGGGTCTCTTTAGACTATATTCATAAAATGTTTGTTTTTTTATTATTTTTAGTATTTACTACATGAACAGGTTTTCTAGCTGTCATGAATATTATTTTACCTATTGATTAAATTATCAGTTTCTATGTTTATTTGTTAAGAAAATAATATTCACAATATTCTATGGATTTTTATTTTTTAAATGATATTTTCAAGGTGAAAAGGTATTTTACACAAAAATATTTGTATTGATCTTTTGATGGTATTTACTTTAATCAATGTCAATAGTACAAGATTTTAAATATACTCCAATTGGTATATTTTTTAATTAATCTATTCATATTTATTATGTGGATGGATTATGAGACTGACATGAATCTTTTTTATTTTTACTGGGTGAATCAAATAATGGAAGAACATTGATTATTTATATAATTGAAAAGTGAAGGATTCTAAATGTTTTATTCCTAAAAGGTACTTAGACATTATTGATGAAAAATCATTGATCCTGATATATCTTATATAAGGGGTTGAGAGCCATTATATCTCCTAATGAAAGAGTGATACTAATATATCTTATATGAAGGGTGGGTCCCATTATAGCTCTCAAATACATTGGGTAATGTTCTTTGTCTTTATAGTCTAAAATTTGGGAGTTAGTGAAGGGGTCCTATAATGGATTTAATTGGTATCTAGTTATTTCTAGCACAGTTTTACAAATTTTATGAAGATAATGATCAAATTCACCAAAAAAAATTCTTTCTATGTGTTTTAATTATTCCTTTCAATAATATTAGCATAAAATGGATCATGATTAATCATTACTATGACTATTTATCTTGATAAAGAATTACTCCATGATTCATCTTTTATGATCTAAGTAAGTGATCAGTATGAATTATCTTATGTTATTATCAATCACTTAAATTATTTCACCAAAACCATAGGATCTCTTATTCATACTGTTGACATTCAATTTTATATGATTTTTTGATACTCTAACAAAGAATTTGAGATCAACCTCAATATTTTTTTCTTTTCTCATGGTTATTAAGATAGGTTTTAAGTATTTGTTTCTAAAAATGTGTCTAATTTTTAATAACATAGTGGGATATAATGTTGATCTTTATAAACTAGGTTTTTATGAATCCATGTTGTTAATAGTTTTTTCAAATTTTTTGGAACTATAAACGAAAATGGTTCTTGGGTATATAAGCTATCCAATATTTTCTATTGATATTTCAATGTTCGTATGAACATTTTTTATATCAAATAAAAAAATATACAGGTTATGTGTTTAGAATCAGACCTGAGATAGAGTGTTAGGTTCATTTATAGTTGGTATTAGAGTGGGGTTTAGAAAACTTTGGAGATTAAGATGTTTTCATTAGAGTTTATCTTAAGATTTATCGATACCTTTATAGGATTATATGTTTAATGTTGGTCGTAGGTACAATGTATTTAAATACAAATTTAGGTTTTATGTAATGGAATTTTAAGGTGAATAATTATATTTGTTTTTATGTTTTATTTGGATTAGGAATATGTATCTCTTTTTTTGACCATGAAGTCTCATAAAAGGATGAATGCCTTTACAATTTGTGGAAATATGTTTAAAGGAATTGATAAAGATTATGATTTAGAAGATATATGATATTAATATAATTATTGGTTATTGAAATTTTAGAAATATGATTTATTATATAGATAACCGTGGGTTTGAAATGTGTTTTTGTTATTAATGATATTTAATAATAATACTACTTAATTTTAGAGAATTTAATATTATTTAGTTTCAAAAATTATTAAGGTATATTATGTGAAAATTAGAGGTTGGATTATCTTTTGGAATAATTGATGATTTGAATTTGATTTTTTGGTGATTCATGTTATTTAGGGAAATGATTAGCATATCTTGGAGATTATATTACCTTTTAAAATACATTTTTTGTATGACTCCTTAAGATTTATTGATGATATTTGGAGCTAAATGTAAAACTTATCATGGAACAATATGTGATCAAGTCATTATAATCATTAGGTTTCATATTATAGAAGTAAAATGTGTAGGAATTTTAAGGATAGTAATTTATAAAATGATTTCATTTATATTTGGGTATTACTGTTGAATTTTAGAGATAAATGTATTGTTTCTTTATATGAATTTTTATTCAATTTTGGAATTATCTTAAGTTTTTCATTTGGTAAATATCTAAAGACATAATAAAATATTTTTTATCCTTTTTTGGTAGAATATGATCTGATTGAAGTTGATCTTATTAAATTAAGAAAAAAACCATCATTAATATTCATAATTTGGATCAAATGATGATGTTACAGTTGAAATGAATTAAAGGATTAAATTATTCTTCATAATTAATTATTTTACATTATTTTATTCATCTAAATAGTAAAATAATTCCTCAAATATTTTAATAGGATCTTGAATAAAAAAATTACCATATTACCTTCACATCAAATTGATGTATGTTCATTTTCACAATTCATCATATTATAGTTTAGTGTACATTTACATTATCTTGATCATTTAATTTTTTATGATCAATTATATTGGTTAACCTCCATCATTATATAAAAATTATTATTTTCTTACATGTCCATGTTTTCACATAGTACTTACTTTTTTATTTGGAAGCCTTGTCATGTGTTCAATATGATGGTCGTATTTCCCTCTCCCTAAATTTCATTAATATGTTTTATTAGTTCTTTTGAGGATGTGGAATTTTAATAAAATAATATTTTTTTAATATTGAATACATTTGAATACTAATACCGTGTTAAAATTATTAGGAAAAAAATTGTTAAAGGGGTTATATTGTAAATCCAAAATTTTTAAAAGAAATACCATGCACAGTTGCATACAAGATACACAACATCAAGATTGAAAAAATAGTGAAATATTATTATATGACTTTTATAACATTGTTGTTAAATTGGTAGTTATGAAAACGATTTAATAATATAATAAAAAAATAGTGTTCATACCCAATATTAATTTATTCATTCATTGTATGGAAACAAGAACCCAATTATTTTGAGGTACATTTATACATTAAAAAAACATTTTTTCAAAAATTATTTTTCATTTATTTTTGTTTTGAATATTATAATTAACTTATATAAACATCAAAAAAATTATTTCATAAAATGAATCTAATTTTTTCAATATTCTTAAAAAATTATATTTTGGTGAAATTCTGAATTTTTTTAGAAAAGATTGATTTTTCAGTGAATAGTGAAAATACTGATTTTTAAAACTGTCATTTTCCATTTATTTTAATGTCTATTTATGATATAATATTATCTAAAATTATATAACTATCATTTAATTAGGCTTAATATTATTAAATTTGTTTGAATTATTTTAAAATCAAATTTTGTTTAACTAAATTTATGTCTTAAAAAGTAAATTTCTAATAATTCTTGTCATATGGTATTATATATTTATATTAAAATTAATTTATTCCTATTATGGGGTCCAATTTTCTTAATAAGCCCCAATAATATGTTTGTATTATTAATAGTATCTTTCAAACATTGTTACCATAGTAAATGGTAAATAAGGTAATTTTGGTTAAACATAATATGATAGGGACTCTTAAATGGCCCTAAATTTTACTTAAATTTTATTGGAAGAATATACCTCATTAGTATTCTAAAAAAATGAATACATTTATTTTTTTCATTTGGACATGTTCTAAAGTCTATATATTATTTTATATAAACAAATGTAAAAAATATCATTATGTTTATTTTATTATAATTATGTTTTTATATAAAAATAATGAGATTATTTGGTTGATTATGAATATTAATTTTATATATAAATGATATATTCTCTTCATGGTAATTCATTTTAAATTTTAATTATTTAAATTACTCCCTTAAATACTTATGAAACACTGACACGGTATGAGTTTAATCAGTAAGAAAATCAATAAAATGATTTTTAACCTGAAAAAATAATATTATTTCAATTATTTATTAGTTAAAACGTTTTTTTAGATACTAGAAATATTAAAAATATGTAATTCATTTTATTACAATTCAATTTTTTTATTTTATTTTTAAATTTAAAATTAATTGAATAGTTCTAAAATTGATATTTATATTATTTTATAAAAATTAATATATTAGTGAATGAATCTAAAATTTATCAAATAATATAATCAAAAAATTTAATGTGATATGGCCAATTACATAAAACATGGTCTATTTATGGCCAATTGTTTCTATTATTGTAACTATATTCACCTTATAAGTGTGAAAACCATTATTATCATAGTAAGTGTGAAAAGAGAAAACATGGGGTAAAAGAATAAAATAATTGTAAAATGAGATCAATACTTATCCAAATAATATTTTATGAGATTATATAGACACATAATAATATTATCTAAAAACAATATCAATTTGTAACCATTTTACCATCAATAATCATTTATATTAATTTATTATTTTATGTAATTTCACGACTATCCATCTTCTCTCTTTTAAAAGGGAACGTATTCTTATCATTTAATCACACATAAAAAGAATTTTAGTTAATTAAATCCATGAAAAAAATTATTCAATGAATCTTTCGCCAAATATTTTGTTCATTTGTTTGATCATAAAAATATCCTTGTGATGCATTTGGTGAAAACATAACACATTTTTCGAAGAATACTTCTTGTTCCTAATAAAGAATTTTTTTTATTTCTTTATACACCTATTGAAAATATTATTCAATCATGGTGAAATATTAACACCATTATCTTTCATATAAAATTATTATTTTATGTTAATAAAACAACATATACCAATATCCTCTTTCATCAAATGGAAAATAAATCTTCCATATGTGTGCAAGGAAGACTATCACCTCATGATCTGATGTCATTCGTTCTCCATCACCACCTCTTCGGATTGGTTATAATGATGTAATTGATATATTTTTATTATATTAATGAAATATTTATCATTATTAAAATATAATATATCTTATAATTTCTTACCTTTTAATTCATTGAAAAATAATAAATACATTCACGTATAAATGATAACTACCACCTCTACGAAATAATGTGATTCTTTTTTTATCACAACATCACATGGATGATATATATAAGTATATTTATAGAAATAATAAGATATATATGATATAATTACAATTATTTAATGAAAATATAATACATATCCTTCTTTTTATAATGATTATTGAATAATGGAAGTGTTACGCATGTGTACGTATGACCTTCCATCACTATGACAGTAATGTAGTTCATTTTTCATTACCGTAATTAATCATGGGTTTTATAAAAAATAATTTATTTATAAAAATAAAAATTATTTCATGAATATTATTCTATATATGATGGAATAAATATCTATTTGCCTATAGTCAACACATCGAAGTCATTATGGATATATTAGTCGAATATCATCAAAATGTAAAACCAGAACTTAATTGATTAGGTAATTAAATATAATTTGGTTATGAATAAAAAAAGGATAATAAATGATAAAATTTTATTAATCATTAAATTAATTAAAATATGATTATTATTTAGGAATATAAAAAATGTATGTAATGATTCAGACTTAAGTTAAGGGATTTTATAATGACCCATACTTTACATACATTGTTATTGCTTCAAAATTTAAGTACACTTATTACAACATAAAACAAAACCATGAAAGGACCGTATAGGTATAGTGTCTTTAGAAACTGGGAAACATAAACAACTGGTTCATAAATCATCTACATTGTATCCCTTTTATTTTATCATATCTAGATTCCCTTTTGGCATATCTTACTTAATACCCTTCTTCCTGACCTGGGGAAAAAAATACAAAAGGGTGAGCTCAAATTCTCAGTAAGGGTAAACAAAAGAGATATCAATCACATCATATTCATAAGAACATATCATTTTGGAAGTCTTAACCTGCAAAAGAGATCATAATTTTATAACACGGGATAAATTATAGTAGTGAAATGTAATCCCAATAATCATAACATAAAACATGAAACTTTCTGGCATACACACATAATCATAGAGAATCATTTCTCAGTAGTCAAGACTCGTTTCCAAGACTATCTTAGCGGACAAAGTCTATTTCTGAACCGACTTCACTCCTCATTTCAGTCCTGTATCACTAAACCAGATTATCCTGCCATTTTAACCATGTCTATCTCATGAGATATAAATCTTTACCCAATGCATTGGAGGGATATATAGATCCCACCCATCTCATAATGAAACCATTCTTATGTGTGCCAAAAAATCATAAATCATAGCATAACCCATGTAATAAAAATGGGATTCTTAAACATCATTCCATCATAACATAATCCATATAATATATAAGGAAATAATGAAATTAATTCCATAATAACATAATCAAATCAATGTAAAAATTGGGATAGAAATAGAACCCTATATTATCTTACATGGAAAATAATTTTGATAAAACACTTGAACTCCATTCTTGAGGAAAATATCCTTTCTACTTAAAAAAAACATTTTACTTTCTTAACATGTCATACAATTTTAAACTAAAAGAAGTTGATTAAAAATAAACTTGAAAACTTGTAAAGGAAGCTTCATGGAAATAATGTTCTATGAAATCATAAAAATCCATTCATTCCATATAAGTTAAAAAAACATTCTTCTCATACTTTGACCGGAAAAGTCAAAAAGTACCTCGAACTAAAAACAACGAAAGATTCCTTTCATATCTTTTACTAAAAACTCACCATTGAGTAATATTGGATTTAAAAAATTGTAGGTGGATATAAATAATATTACATACTGACGAAACATTGATGTGGATGATAAATATGCCCCAGAAATTACCGAAGTATAAACAATCTCGGATAAAATTGAGATTGTATGATTTTTCCTTACCTTAGGTCCGATTTTCTTCGTACGTGTTTGAACCTCATGTATAATGATTTAAATAATGTTATTGACTTATTCCAGAATCGTACTCATTGTTATGATATCATATATGGTCATATTCTTAGCTTTGTATTAGTAATATTTCATTGCTACTTGTTATTATGGTGTTTATTGCTTTTTGTTCTTATGGGTGTTTTGTCGAATAAATTCTTATTCTTATTTTTAGGTTATAGATACCTAATTTAAATAATGTTATTAGTGTAATATATATCATATTTATTCATTCAATTCATTTATATAATCATTATGCATTGAAGATCATGTAGAACGAGTCACATCACATCATGGAGATGGTAGGCCGTACGTACGCACGAGCGATGATATCGTTCCCATGATCGTGGAATTGTATTGAAGTGTATGTATACTATTTAAAAATCAATATCACTTTACAATAATCATATATAGTTATTATTTACACCATTATACACATCCAAGTAAGGTGGTGGTGGAAAACAGATTACACCATGGCGTGGAGACGGTATTCTATACGTACGCACACGCGGTGATTTCATGTTCCATAGGATTGATAGAAGGTGAAATAGGGTTTTTTCATATTTATAATAACATATCAGTATATTAGTGATGATGATGTTATTTATTCATAATTAGACAACTAAAGAATAGGAAGTAGATGAAGAAATAAAGTTGAAATAATCGGTAACGGACATTACCTCTTCTTTGAAGTGCCTCTTCTTAACCTCCTCTTAGGGCACTAAAGATGGTCTTTGAAGAAGACCAGGACCTCAAGGATGTTTCTAGGGAAGTGTAGAAGATAAATTTTCAGGTTTTTTCCGAGCATGAGGGATCAAAAGGGTGTGAAGAGAAGAGGGAAGGATGCCCTTTTTATAAGGGAGGAGAGGGGCACCTTTGGAAAAACTTAAAATATTATTTTATAATAATGTCATATTCTTTTTATAATAGCTCCAAACTGATTAATTTCAAAGCTAAGTAAGGTATGGGTCTAAATGATTTCAACCAATATATTTTAGACAAGTTTATGTGACTATTTTAACCTTATAATTTAGATTTAACTCTAAGTTAAATAATTTAACTTTTACCGTGTCTTCTTTTTTTCTTACTCTATATGGTTAATAAACTTACTATAACAAGCCAAAAGAACCCCAAGTGGTTTATTATTAATATATATAACCTTATATAAGTCATTTTTCCAAACCTTAGATTTTTAGGAATAAAATAACAATTAATAATATAATATTTATTTTAAAAACTATTTTATGTTAATTTTGACACTATTTGGTAATTGATATTTGTGAAAATAATAAAAGCATGATTAGTTCGAAAAAAGTTAATTAAAATATGTCATAGTAACTTATAAAATTAGTTTAATTCTTGAAAAGTCTCAAATTACATTTATTTGGGTATTTATAATATCAATTATGTTAATATTTCCTTAATAAGGTAATTAATGTATCATCATTGTGTCATAAATAAATTAAATTATTTAAAGTCTAAAAATTATAAATAAAATACCATTATATAGGAAATATTTTTATCTTTCTAATGAATATTTATAGTATAATTTCCCTTATTTATTACCCTGTATTAAAAATGTTTTAGTGATTAAACTTTGTTTTTAACTATTTTAACTCTTCTTTAAATAAAATAATATTAAATGTACTAATCTAATCCAAGTGGACCTAAACGGTCATATTATATTCCCAAGGTTTTTTTTTGGTCTAATTAAACTTATCCAATAAAATTAGTACATGTGTTAGAGTAATAATAATACCATTTTTACCCTTAATTACCCTATTTAATTTTAACCGTGGTAAATATAAGTAAACAGTTACTATTCACAAAAAAATTATTTTTATCTTATTGAACCACATTTTAATCCTTGATGTTAACTGTGTCTCTTTGATTTTCAAAATTCCACACACAGAAGCGGTAAAATTAAGTTTTATGTAAATTATCAAACTCTCCTAGGAGGTGGGTAAAAGACGGTGAAAAGTTCAATAAAATTTTTATATATCTAAACTTGTTATAAAATGACTCCAATGAATTACTTTGAACTTATATAGGTGTTATGTATCAATTTTGACCTAAAATAAATTTAAATAAAATAAATTACTATTTAAATGAAAAGTTGGTTTTTAAATAGTAACCTAGTGTTTTCACTATTCATCAAAAATTGAAAGTTTTCAGAAAAATACCAAAAATTCACCCTAGGCTAATTTCGATATTCTGAAACCAAAAATGAAGTCCATTTTGAAAGATAAAATTTATAAAATTTCAAAAAGTGGGTATTATTATTCATAATGGCTAGTTTTAATAATATTTTAGTATCATATCGTTGTTTAGTGAAACTCGGTATTGCGTACAATGCAAGCTATCGAGGAAGGTCGCAATTATATGTAAAGAAAGCCAAGATAGTTTTGTGTGTAGTAAAATATTCTTTTGATGAAAACATAAAAACAAAATATTTCTCATAAAAATATTGGGTGTTACATTCTACCCCACTTAAACTGAATTTGGCCCTCAAAATTCATCACTTTGTAACAAACAGATGAGGATACCTCTCCCACATCATATCCTCAAGCTCCCATGTAGATTCTTTTAATTGGTGGTTCCTCCATAAAACTTTCACCAAGTGAGTGGTCTTGTTCCATAGGACTTTTTCACTACGATCCAGAATCTCTATCGGCTGTTATTCATAAGAAAGATCTTGCTCCAGTGGTACATCTTCTGAGCTGAGTACATGTGAAAGATCGGGTATGTACTTTCTCAGGAGAGATACATGGAACACATCATGAACTTAAGAGAGATTCAGTGGAAGCTCTAATCGATAAGCTACCTTCCCAACACGATCCAGTATTTCAAAAGGACGGATATACCTAGGGCTCAACTTTCCCTTCTTTCCAAATCTCATTACTCTCTTCCAAGTAGATATTCGTAGGAACACATTATCACCCACATAAAACTCTAGGTCTTTTCTTCAGTTGTCGGCATAACTTTTTTGTCTACTCTGAGCTGCTCTTATGTTTTTTTGAATAGATCTGACCTTTTCTACCATCTCATCAAAAAGATCTTTTCCAAATAGCTTTCTTTCCCCAACTTCATCCCAGCAAGTTGGAGTCCTACATTTCTTTCCATAGAGAGCTTAATAAGGAGACATCTGAATACTGGAGTGAAAGCTATTATTATATAAAAATTACACCAAAGGTAGGTGTTGATCCCAACCACCTTTGAAATCTATAGAGCAAGCTCTTAACATATCTTCTAGAGTTTGAATTGTCCTCTCAGACTGATTGTCTGTCTGAGGATGATAAGCAGTGCTGAAAATCCACTCTGTATCCAGAGTATGCTGAAGACATTGCCAAAACATTGAGGTAAACCTCGGATCCTGATCAGTTATAATGGAAAGTGGTATTCCAGGAAATATTACCACTTCCTTCACATATATCCAGGAAAGATGATCAGTAGAGAAATACTCTCTAATAGCAATGAAGTGTGATGACTTTGTAAGACAATCAACTATGACCCAGATAGCATTATTTCCTTTGGATGTTTTAGGAATTCTGGTGACAAACTCCATAGTGATGTTTTCCCATTTTAATTCGGGTATTGTTAATGGTTGTAACATCCCATTTGACTTCTGTCTCTCATCTTTAACTTGCTGACAAACCAAGCATCGAGAGACATATTCAGCAACATCTCTTTTCATACCATCACATCATAAGTACTCTTTTAGGTCCTTAAACATCTTCATGCTTCCAGGATGAATAGAGAATGAAGAAATACGAACCTCATCCAGCAGCTCCTTCTTTAGTTATGGGATGGGAGGAACTCAAACCTGATTCCTAAACCTTATTATCCCATCACAATCATGGTTGAATTCAGGAACATTTGTCACCTTCTTTTGAAACTCAACATCTTATTTTTTTTCCTCTTTAATCTTCACATGTATAGATGGTTGACCATTCATTTGAAAAAGATAAGATTTTTCCCCTTCCATTATAATTCCAAGATCCATCCTTTGTAAATCTATAAATATTGGATCTTTTGTGATCCTCATCATAGATAATCTAGCATGGTCTTGTCGACTTAATGCATATACTACCTTGTTTGCTTTCCCAGGGTGATAATGAATTGAGCAGTCATAATCCTTAATCAGCTCCAACCATCTTCTTTGGAACATATTCAGCTCCTTTTGTGTGAAAATATACTTTAAACTTTTATGATTAGTATAAATATCACACCTTTCACCATAAAGATAATGCCTCCATATTTTTAATGCAAAGATTACCGCAGCTAAATCCAAATCATGAGTTAGGTTATTTTGATCATGGATTTTCAACTGTCGTGAGGCATAAGCTATCCCCATATCATTTTGCATGAGAACACACCCTAATCCCTTCTTGGATGCATCACTATAGATCAAAAATCTTTCTCCACTACAAGGCAGTGTGAGCACATGTGCATTGGATAACCTTATTTTTAACTCCTTTAAATTCTCTTTACACTCCTCCATCCAAATGGACTTCACTTTATTTCGAGTCAACCTGGTGAGTGGATTAGATAATCATGAAAAACATTTCACAAAATTTCAATAATATCCATCCAAACTAAGAAAACATTAGATCTCAGTTACTATTGTTGGTCTCAACCATCTTTTGATAACCCCTATTTTTTCTAGATCCATAGATATCCCCTCTTTTGAGATTATGTGACCCAAAAATGCAACTTTTTGAAGCCAAAATTCACACTTGGTAAATTTGGCATAAATCTTCTCCTTTATCAGGGTCTTTAATACAATTCTCAAGTGATCTTCATGTTCTTACTTTCTCTTTGAATAGACAATAATATCGTCTATAAAGACTACCACAAACTGATAAATATATTCTCTAAAGACTCTATTCATTAGATCCATGAAGATAGCAGGGGCATTAGTAAGACCAAATGGAATCACTATAAATTCATAGTGTCCATACCTTGTACAGAAATCCATATTTGGTATATCCTCCCTTTTGACCCCTAAATGATGATACCATGAACGAAGATCAATCTTGGAAAATTATTGACCTCCACCTAGTTGGTCAAATAAGTCATCAATGCGTGGGAGAGGATATATGTTCTTGATATTGACCTTGTTAAGTTCTCGATAATCAATGCAGAGTCTCATTGATCCATCTTTCTTCTTAACAAACAGAACTGGTGCTCCCCAAGGTGATGCACTAGGGCATATGAATACCTTATCAAGATTCTCTTGGAGTTTCTTATTCAATTCATGCAACTCAATTGGGGCCATTCTATAAGTTTTCTTTGAAATAGGTAAAGCACCATGTACGAGTTCTATTGAAAACTCAACTTCACGATTTGGTGGAAGACCAGGCAATTCCTCTATAAAGACATCATCAAACTCTCGTACAATGGTCATATTCTTAATCGTGAGTTTCTCTCCAACCCTTTGAGATAAATAACCTCCATTTAGTGGAATCAATACCCATAAGAAGGAAGAAATTTCCACCAAAAGGTTATGTTCATCCTTGCATCAATAGACGATCATAGATTGATCTAGAATATGAAATCTGACTTCCCTTCTTTGGAAATTGATATGATATCCATATAAAGAAAGCCAATCCATGCCAAGAATCACATCAAATTCCACTATAGGAAGGATCACAAGATTTACATAAAGCACTTACCCACAAAATTTAATCAGAGAAGAATTGTAAACTTTTGATGCGACGGTTGTGCCATTAGGGGTTGCCACAGCAAACTCAATATCTAACTGCTGAGGTAATATGGCGATACCCTTAGAAAATTCTTCAGAAATAAAAGAGTGGGTGGATCCAGAATCAAATAAAACATATGCTACTTTAGATTGTATGGTAAGTGTACCTTTCACCACTTTGTTATCATAGTCCACATCGCTGATAGAAATTGTAGGTAACTTTCCTTTTTCTTTTGCCTTAAGATTTTGTTGACGTCGGTCATCATCAACAACCCTTGGATTAGGGAATTGATTGGAATAATGCCGCATTTCCTTGCACTTGTAACATTGAAGTGTAGGAGGTGCACTCTTTGTATCCTTTTTTTGTTCGTATCATTATACATCTTCTTCCCATCATTGCGGCATTCAAATGCCCGATGACCTTCTCTTACACATTTGAAACATTTACTTGTCCCTTTAAGACAACTCCCTCCATGTTTCTTTCCACACTTTGAGCTTAAGGGAAAACTCATCTTCTTTTCAGTGTGCTCTTTATATTTCCTTTTGAATTACATTTTCCTCTTCTTATCAAACCCATATGAATGATGGGTTACTCCAATCTCCATCTCAACCTTGAGAGCACATGGAACAATTTCCTCATAGCTATTGAAGTCCCTTATGGGTAACGCCCTTTGAAGACTTGGTTTTAAGCCACTAAATAATCGATCGATCTTACTCTCAGGTTGGATAATAATACCAGAAGCATACCTTGAAAGTCTTGTAAAATTTTCCTCGTAGGTACAAACAGATTCATCATCCTTTTGCTTCAGTTCAAGAAACTCTTTCTCTATCTTTGTTCGAGGAATACAAGGGAAGTACTTACTAAAAAATAAGTTCTTGAACTCGTCCAATTCCATGGAATCAATTTCATCCCTTTTCCTAATATTCTTGATAATAATCCACCATTGATCAGCTTCTCCTTCAAAATGATATACTGCTAAGATGACTTTATCATGTTTGGAACATTGAAGAATTGAAAATATCTTATCAGTAGTACTGATCCATTATTCAGCAACTAATGGATCAGTAGACCCACTGAATGAGGGTGGGCGTTGCCTCATGAAGGATTCAACATAATGTTTCTCCTTCCTTTTCTCGTTTGGAAGTCTGGAATGATTCATAGCTTCAGAAATTTGTGTGATCATGGCTACAAGATTTTTCATTCCAGCTCCAATAACGTTTGGTTGCTCAGGGGGGAAATCATTGCATTTCCCATGGCATTCAACATTAACATGGTTCCTTCAGGTTCCATCCATTTACTAAAACCAATAAGCATAGTGTGAGAAACACTAATCATAATAGGAAAACCACATAATCATGAAAAAAATTAACACATAAGGTTTTATCCTAGGTTATTCATTGCCATTTCTAAAACACTAAGATTGTGTTCTATGCTTAG
Source organism: Viscum album (assembly GCA_963277665.1). Taxonomy (NCBI): domain Eukaryota; kingdom Viridiplantae; phylum Streptophyta; class Magnoliopsida; order Santalales; family Viscaceae; genus Viscum; species Viscum album. The sequence goes on from OY728166.1 coordinate 311,319,886, forward strand.
TCTTATCCATAGGGTTCTTACTAAGGCTTTAACATCTTAGTTTCCAATGGTTGACTATTCCTTTCCTTTGATACCAACTATAACGACCCATACATTACATACATTGTTATTGCTTCAAAATTTAAGTACACTTATTACAACATATAACAAAACCATGAGAGGACCATATAGGTATAGTGTCTTTAGAAACTGAAAACATAAACAACTGGTTCATAAATCATCTACAATGTCTCCCTTTTATTTTATCATATCTAGAGTCCCTTTTAGAATATCTTAATTAATACCCTTCTCCCGGACCTGGGGAAAAGAAAACATACAAAAGGGTGAGGTAAAATGCTCAGTAAGGGTAAACAAAAGAAATATCAATCATATCATATTCATAAGAACATATCATTTTGGAAATATTTACCTACAAAAGAGATCATAATTTCATAACATAGGATAAATCATAGTAGTGAAATGTAATCCCAATAATCATAACCCAAAACATGAAACTTTTTGGCATACACACATAATCATATAGAATCATTTCTTAGTAGTCAAGACTCATTTCCAGGACTATCTTAGCAGACAAAGTCCATTTCTGAACTGAGTTCACTCCTCATTTCAGTCCTGTATCACTGAACCAGATTAACCTGCCATTATAGGCATTTCTATCTCATGAGATATAAATATTTACCCAATGCATTGGAGGGATATATAGGTCCCACACATCTCATAATGAAACCATTCTTATGTGTGCCACAAAATCATAAATCATAGCACAACCCATGTAATAAAAATGGGATTCTTAAACATCATGCCATCATAACATAATCCATATAAGATAAAAGGACATCATAAAATTAATTACAACATAACATAATCAAATAAATGTAAAAATAGGGATAGAAACAGAACCCTATATTATATTATATGGAAAATAATTTTGATAAAACAATTGAACTCCATTCTTGAGGAAAATATCCTTTCTACTTGAAAAAAAAATTACTTTCTTAACATGTCATACAATTTTAAACTAAAAAAATTTGATTAAAAATAAACTTGAAAAATTGTAAAGTAAGCTTCATGGAAATAATGTTCTATGAAATCATAAAAATCTATTCATTCCATATAAGTTAAAAAAACATTCTTCTTGTACTTTGGTCGGAAAAGTCAAAAAGTACCTCGTACTAAAAACGAAAAAAGATTCCTTTCATATCTTTTACTAAAAACTCACCGTTGAGTAACATTGGATTTAAAAAAATTTAGGATGATAGAACTAAAATTACATATTGAATAAACATGGATGTGGATGATAAATATGCCCTAGTAATTACCGAAGTATAAACAATCTCAGATAAAAATTGAGATTGTGAGATTTTCCCTTACCTTAGGTCCGATTTGCTTCGTACATGTTCGAACCTCCTGTATAATGATTTAAATAATGTTATTCACTTATTCCAGAATCATAATCATTTTTATGATATCATATATTGTCATATTCTTTTCTTCGTATTAGTAATATTTCATTGCTACTTGTTATTCGGGTGTTTATTGCTTTTTGTTCTTATGCGTGTTTTTTCGAATAAATTCTTATTCTTCATTTTAGGTTATAGATACGTCATTTCCAGAATTTATTAGTGTAATATATTACATATTTATTCATTAAATTCATTTATATAATCATTATTCATTGAAGATCATGTAGAACGAGTTGCATCACATCATGGAGACGGTAGGCCGTACATACGCACGAGCGAGGATATCATTCCCATGATCGTGGAATTGTATTGAAGTGTATGTATACTATTTCAGAATCAATATCACTTTATAATAATCATATATAGTTATTATTTACACCATTATACCCATCCAAGTAAGGTGGTGGTGGAAAACAGATTACACTACGGCGTGGAGACAGTATTCTGTACGTACGCACGCATGGTGATTTTGTTTTCCATAGGATGGATAGAAGGTGAAATAGGGTTGTTTCATATTTATAATTACATATCAGTATATGATTGATAATGATGTTATTACTTCATAATGAAACAACTAAAGAAGAGTAAATAGAAGAAGAAATAAATTTGAAAGAATCGGTAACGGACATTACCTCTTCTTTGAAGTGCCTCTTCTTAACCTCCTCTTAGGGCACTAAATATGGTCTTTGAAGAACACCAGGACCACAAAGATGTTTCTAGGGAATTGGAGAAGCAAAATTTTCAGGGTTTGGTTGAGCCTGAAGGCTCAAAGTGGTGTGAGGTGGAGAGGGATGAGGTGCTCTTTTATAAGGGAGGTGAGGGGCACTTTAGGAAAAACATAAAATATTATTTTAAAATAAAGTCATATTCGGTTTTTAATAGCTCAAAAATGATTTATTTAGAATCTAAGGTAGGGATTTGTCGAAATAATCTCAACCAATAGATTTTAGACAAGTTTATGTTACTATTTTAACCTTATCATTTAGATTCAACTCTAAGTTAAATAATTTAACTTTTACCGTGTCTTCTTGTTTTCTTACACTATATGGTTAATAAACTTACTATAATAAGCCAAACGAACCCCAAGTGGTTCATTATTAATATATATAACCTTATATAAGTCATTTGGACAATCCTTATATTTTTAGGAATAAAATAACAATTAATAATATAATATTTGTTTTAAAAACTATTTTATGTTAATTTCGACACTATTTGGTAATTGATTTTTGTGAAAATCATAAGAGCATGATTAGTTAGAAAAAAGTTAATTAAATAAATACTAATATTCATATTAACCTATAAAATTAGTTTAGTTCTTGAAAACTCTCAAATCACATTTATTTGGATATTTATAATATCAATTATGTTAATATTTCCTTAATAAGGTAATTACTGCATCATCATTGTGTTATAAATAAATTAAAGTATTGAAAGCATAAAAATTATAAATAAAATATCATTGTGTAGGAAATATTTTTATATTTCTAATGAATATTTATATTCGAATTTATCTTATTTATAACCTGGTATTAAAAATGTTTTAGTTATTAAACTTTGATTTTAACTATTTTAACTCTTCTTTAAATAAAATACTATTAAATGTGATAATCTAATCCATGTGGATCTGTTTGGTCACATTTTATTCCTAAGGTTTTTTTTTGGTCGAATTAAACTTATCCAATAGAATTAAGACATGTGTTAGAGTAATAATAATACCATATTTACCATTAATTACCCTATTTACTTTTAACCATGGTAAATAAAACTAAAAAGTTACTATTCACCAAATTGATTTTTTTAAAAGTATTTACTTTTATTATTATTATTTCTTATCAATTACTGATAAAATGATTGTTGATATACTATTAAAATTAAATATAGAATTTAAATAGAAAATATTTAAATTAATATAAAAGTAAAATAATTATAAAAGTTACATTTTAAAATACAAATAAATCATATTAATTATTTAGTTACACTAATTGAACTTCATTCGTATTAAAAGTATACCTTATTTTATTTAAATAAATATTTCATAAATTTTATACTAAAATTAATTATTTTAAATTCAATTACAAGGTTTTAATAGTGATAATTTTATATATATATATATATATATATTATTTAAATATATCATGGTTTCATTTAAGTCTGGTGATGCGTGTTGAGAAATAAATCAAACACATTAAATTATTTAGAGATAATCATATATTAAAATACTAAAAAGTTATAAACATAGAGTTTAAATATTTTATTGAGAAATTTAAAAGATAATATTTTTGGAATTTATAATACTAGGAAATTCATAATATTCCCAAGTCACCATGTAATTCATAATGGTTACCCAATAGTTAATAAATATGTTTTTGAGATGAAAATAAATGAAGTGTTTTTAGAATATTGATGATTTGAATAAGCCCTAAATATTTTTTAAAATAATTTGATACAAAAATGATGAATAGTTACCAAATTTATATCTATAAATAATATAATATTGATAAATTTTTACAATTCAAGAAACAACATACATGAATGTATAAGTTATTTTTTAGAAAACAAAAATAAATAAATAAAACACCTTGAATAATATCTATTGTATTTGCAGAATAAGTGAGTTGTTTGGTGAAATGTAAGATTTTTAAGGATGGATATGTTCTCCTATTAAGGTTCAAATTAAAATAAATCAAAGAAAAATACTTACACAATTACTAAGAACATGAATAACCTTAATTAATATTGACAATACTAAAACAACGGCTTCTAAAATATTTGTAATTGTGTTGTGGCCCTTATTATCATATATAAGCATAAGTATTTTTTACATCAAACTACATCGGTTATCCAAATTTGAGAAGATGAATATTTTATAGAGGATAGATCTGGAAGATAAACTTGGGAGTTTTTTCATGTTTTTTTATGTTACAAATATCACTGGTAAATGATTATGTTTTGAATCAATATAATTTTTTTTATAATTAAATAAAATAGTGTTTATATTACAGTGAAGGTTTCCAAATCATGAAGGTAATTAACACGTTTTTACATTGTTTGAGGAAGAATGAAAATTCAACATGGTTCTGAAATTTGATATGTAGTAACATTGTTATGATACTGACATGTCATGGTTTTTAAATGAATATGATTCCATTAGAGTAATTGTTTATTAAATTTCATACCATGATAGTCATACACTACAATTAAATGTTTTAATAATCTATTTCACACTATGACTATTGATTCCTTAACATAACCCTGAAAAAATAATAGAAATTCTACATAATAAAGATGTTCTTTATGTTGCTAATATATTTGATGACTTGTTATAACTAAAATGTAGAGAGAATTATTTTGTAATCATAGAGAAATAAATCCATCCTTATTTGGGTCATCATGTATATAATAGAGGCCAAATTTTATGAAAATTAATTGGAGGTATTACATGTAATTATATTCATGAGTTCTGATAATCGTTAGTGGTGGGAAATTGATATACTAATATTACATGGTTTCTCATATATAATATATTACAATGAAATTTAAAATATGGGATGTGTAAATTTGGAGAAAATAATGGTGCTAAAATAAATTCCATAATTGTACAAAAACACTGGATAAAATATGCAAGTATAGAACAACCCATGTGGATGGTCGTACGAGGATAGAAGTGTGGAAATAAAAACTAAATTAGATTATTATTGTATAATGCTTACATTGTAAATAAATCATAAAATAAGTTTTCTTAATAGTTTTTAATTTTTTTCAACAACATTTGTAGTGGGATTATGATCATTTCTTTTATTAATTTCCTTAATATAATAGTAGGATAATTATGGGGGTGGGTAAAACCACCATGCACCAAGTATATAGTTACTTTTATTAGAGGTGAACTTTATTGAAATCATATTGTGTTCCTTTTTATTTATACTACATTATGAATTTAAGTGTGTGATTTGTAATATACATGAATGTTGTTGGTGTTTTGAAGAAGAAATATTAACACTAATACATCTCCCACCTAGTGTTAATTGGATCTCATTTGATCCATTCAATTTGTTTATGGGAATTATTTTTCTCTTAAATATTACTCTTGTTCTTATAAGGATTAGAAAAAATATTATTCCTATAGTTAATGGAAATTTTTTATACCTTTAGAAACAAAGAATTTTTCCAACATTCCCTCAATGGGTCTTGATGTTGAAGATTTATTCCTTTATGATTTTATTATTACAAAGTAAATAATAATCTGGACTCTAATTGGTATAAAAAAGGATGATAATTATGGAATGTTTAGAAATTCTCCACACTCCTCATTATCTAGGAAGAAGATTGTAATTGTTATAGGATTCATGGATTCTTGTGATATTTTGGAAAAAATTGTATTTATTAAGTTATAAAAGAGTAGTAGGTTGTAATGTAACAAATTTATAAGTAATAGTTTGAATAATTTGAAATTAATGAAAATGTTCCAGTTCATGAATTATTTAAAAGATTTTATTTCATTTATTATACCATTAGAAGATATTAATAAAGTCACGGAGACTTCACTACAATGAATAAATGAATGAGTATTATTCAAAATAATATTTATGGTATGATCTCACTATATAAAAATAAATATATTTACAATTTAACTATTTTTAAGCATCATGGCACTCTCATTAATTATTAAATGAATATTTGAGATATAATCAATAGAATATTTAATAAATAGAAGAAAAAAATCATTCAAATCCACCATGAATTTTATTATAGATGATGAGTATATTTATTATTGTGAAGAAGACAATATGGAAGATTATAGTGATACTCTATCTCTCCTATGTAATGGAACATCATAAAAAGTAAATGTAAGTATAATTCAAAAATACATCTTAGATAATTTGACTATAAAAATTTTATCCATTTTCCTACAAACTATCCCTTGAAAAATTGGATGGAAAGTGTGGATGATGAAGTAATTAAAAAAAATATAATTGAGTCTCAATAAAGATAAATCATTCTCAATAAAAAGGTATGAAATAAATACCACAAATTTTTATAGAATTTTGTTTAATATTTTGAAGGTATTATTGATGGTGAGTAAACATATAATAAAGAAACTCTAAATAAGAATACACATAATGTTATCATGGTATTAGAAGAAGAAGAAGGAAATTTATTAGAGGATGACTCAAAGGTTAATTGTGATTAATATACTAAAGAGTGATAATCAACCAAGGATAACACAATGAGAATAGAGATCACGATGTTTTAGAATGAGATCAGATATCTAAGAGATAAAAATTAACATCTCAAAAAGAACATTGATATGCATAATCAAATTCATTTTGAGAATGAATGTCTGGTCAAATAAGGTGAATAGTTAAATCATTATGATTCAATGAAAATTAATACTTTTAATGAAACAACCATTAATATTATATTTTTGGATATGAAGGTAGAAACACTAATGATTAATATTTTTTAATTTGAGTAGGAAAATTAAAAATTAAAAATTATTTAAATATATACGTTAGAGGTGTGTTTTAGTGCTACAAAATGAAAACATCCACCACTTATTTTTCATATAATTGTTGATATAAAGAATAAAAATCAATTTATAATTTTTATAATAAGATCATCATTTTAGAATAATTTATTAAACAACAACAATCTAAAATGGAAAAATATGTTTTAGAACAGTTAAATATTTCTCATATTTTGACATAGAAAAATTCAAATGAAATATATATTACACAATAAAATGGTAAAAAAATATATCCAAAAAATTGATTTGGGAGAAATATCATAAGTGATGAAAGATTTGACTCAAACTGAAACCCATGTAGTGACTACTTTTCTATCAAATAAAAAGGATTGAAGGTTATTTTTGGTGTTCTTATGGGTTTGGATAGATATATTATAATCACTGGTATATGATTTAATTATATTTTTTATGATGTTTGTATGAGTTAAGGGGGATACCATAGAATTATGTGAAAAATAATCATATTCTATAACTATTAGAGATGAAGTTTCAAGTTTATTTATATTTATCCTGAGGATTGAGGTAGGATTGATGAGGATGAAAACATATCAAATTAAAATGACATGTTTATTCTATCTCAATTAAATATATATCTAACATATGATAATAATTAGAATAAGTATCAATTATAAAAATGGAAATATGTGGTTGATGTTTCATTTGAGGATTGAAAATTTTAGAACCCATGGATCAGGGATAGTGGTTAATCATTTAATAATTACATGTGATTTGAATAACATAAGGAATATATAAATATATGAATTAGAAAATACAACCTTTATAAATGATAAGTAATTATAAATAAATGGTTTTTTAGGTGCCAATAGAAGGGGAACAAAATTTTCTTGTTATATTTGTGGATAGGATAAAACACAACGTGTTTGGTATATCAAACCATTTTATAATGAAAAGGAAAATATTTTCATTAATGGATTTATTTCTATAGAAGATATTAATGGATTTAGATTATATAATAATAGGGTTAACAACCCATGGTAATTATTTTCTTATTTTAGAATCTAAAACTAGTTTCTACATGATTATACATGTAGAGAAAAATTAATAGAATAATATAAATGGTTATCATGGCCAAACAAAAATGATGAAATTTATTAGAGACATGAAAATGAAAATATTTTCATTAATGGATTTATTTCTATAGAAGATATTAATGGATTTAGATTATATAACAATAGGGTTAACAACCCATGGTAATTATTTTCTTATTTTAGAATCTAAAACTAGTTTCTACATGATTATACATGTAGAGAGAAATTAATAGAATAATATAAATGGTTATCATGGCTAAACAACAATGATGAAATTTATTAGAGACATGAAAATGTGAAATATTCCAATTATAGATGAGTATTGTGTAATTATTTTCAAACCATTTCATAAAAGAAAATTTTTAATTAAAAGTATGAAGGTTGTTTTCATTCAATTATAAATAACATTGATCATGGTTCACTCTAATGATAGTGTATCAATGATCATGAAGTAAATATATGAGTGTAAAGAATTCACTAAATTCATTTATGACTTCACCTGAATGACTAGAATAATTTTATGCCTTATAAATATCAATCCTTAAACATGATTAAATTCGTTAAAATTATTTTTTATATAAAATAGTTTTACCTATGATTAAATTATTTTATGTTTGTGGTACTGAGTATTCCACCATATTTTTTTGCAATATATTAATGAAAAGAGAATAATACATTATTCTTTTACCTCTATACCCATCAATAAATTTGATTGGGTAAAATAATTAATATGATTCTCGTAAATATATCTATCACTGATCTAATTGGGCCTGACACATTAGATACATCTAGTTTAAATAAATTAAAACTACTGGATTCATATGAAAAAATTAGGAAAAAGTCAGATAATAAGAATTGTTAAAAATGATCCAAAATTAATCCACATTTAAATCACTTTTGATTGTTTGGTAGTTCATTTTTTTCAAGAAGAATGATAGAAGTGTTATTTAGATTGCTAATATTGATGATGATATATTATTACATGGTAATATACCAAATGGATGATATTATAGGTACTATAAAAAAATTGATAAGATAGTGAATTTTGATGCTGTGATAGGTATAGGTTCGAAGAGAAGTTCCAAATCACAATCAGGGTGAATGATGAGGATGAAATTGTATATTATGGACCTTCTGATGAGATTGAAGAAAACACATAGTTTTGGGATGGAGATGTAACTTTTACTTACTCCTGTGATGATTATAAATATTTTAACTCTATTATAAGATCAAAATTAATAAATAAACATGTTTATGTTTATAATATAATTTTGGATTAGAATAAATTGGTGATATGTAGAATTAAAATCATGTAAACAATCCATACTAGTCTTCACTCGTGTATTGAAACCAAAATAGTCAATGAAGCTTTTCAAAATGAAGAATTGATCCATGCCATGAATTATGTGGTGCATGAAATTTTACAAGTTTTAAAAATGGAAGCCTATTATCAGGAACTAAATGGATAATATAACTATAAAAAAGGGTTTCTATGAACAAGATATGTGAGAATGGATAATTTTGAAGAAACCAATTAATGACTTTATTCAAGGGACAATATCCTATCCAGTGAGATTATTTTTAAAACACATCTTCCCCCATTAAATGACCTAAAACTATAATAAGTTTCCATGATATTTAATCTAAGTTAAGATTCCTTTTATTTCCAAAATGGATATAAAGTCTACATTTCTAAATGTTGACCTAATGAAGTAATCCAATATATAGGTACCTAATGGTTTTTTTATTCATATAGAATGAATAGTTGATTATTTAAGAAAGATATCTATGTGTTAAATATATCCCTAATAAAATGTTTTTTTGATATTTTTAAGAACCTAAGTAGTATAGATTTTTGAAAATGAAAAGTGGATAGCATTATATAAGAAAAAAATTCAAGTCCCACCTCACTCATTGAATTTATGTATGTTAATGATATTATTTTGGCTGTAAATAAAGAAAATATTTTTGAATATATTTTTAGAAAAAATGATGACGACGTTTGATAAGTATTTTCTTGGTTTTTACCATGATTCTCATGCGAATGAAAATTACCCAATCCACTGACTATAAATTCATCTCATATGAAATGTATTTCCAAGAGTTAATAAAAAGGTTTTATATGTATAGATCGAGAAGAGTGTCTACAACAAGTAAATTTGGAACCAAGATGAGTATGGATGATGAATAAAAGATTCTGAATGATAATGAATTCAAAAAAAAATATTTTAATTCTCTTGTATGTGTCTTTGTTAAGGCTTGATATTTTCTATGTTGTTTTATATTCATGAAATCAATCAATTCATGAGTAGTAACACCTCTTGGATGAAAAAATAATATTTAGACACATTATAAGTAGATCTGAATGATTTAATTGTATTATAAATAAAATGTGATGAAATTTCATTGAAACATTGATCTTTAATATGCATAAAAATTGATTATTGAATGTCTACATCTATAAGATAAATCATCATTATTGAAGGATGTGTGTAATATAATTCTAAGAATCAGTCAACCATCACATTATTATTTTAAGGAGGTATAATATATTATTTCTTTTGATGAAGTTACAATGATGATCCAGATGAAAAAAAAACTATAGGATATAGATTGTTTAGATAAATAAATATTATTAACTATATCTGATAACCAATTAACCATAAAATTTTCCAAAAATCAATTTTATTGTTATAGTTCAATTCACATTGAAATAAATTATAATTTTTTGAAAAAATGTGGCTAAAAGTACATTAAACCAATAATTTAATCTATAAAAGGAATAAATTATGGATATTTTTACAAAACCACATGAACTTCAGGTATTTAAAAGATGATAAAGAATTTAATTCATCCCAATATCTAAAAATATTGATATATATTATTTGAGATACCTCCCCTATTCCAATTATTATAAAACTTCTCTAAACATGGAATAGTTATATATTTATAGGAAAGACATCATGGTTTTGAAATGTTATGATCTATTTATTAAGTGAGTGTATGAGAGAATTAAAAAAAAATTGTAATTCCTTATGTGACGATTCAGAATTGATATTATTTATTGAATAGTTCATGGAGATGTTTTATGTCAGAATTAATCGACCTTTAATTTCATAACATGGTTTTCTCATATATACATTGAGTTTATTGGTTCATTAATAACAAGTATAAAGAATATTATACCATTATCTATACTAAAACACATTATCTTTATTTTAAATAGGGTGAAGAAGATTCTCAATTTGGTTACTTTTCTTATCAAGTGGGGAAGTTGATTTCAAATTTGACATAAAATAGAAATATAGAGAATTCAAAACATATCCAAAGGTAGATTTTGTTGAACCCACTTAAGGATGATTTTGTATTTTTTTTCAATACATGTAATTATGGTTTTAGTTTCTTGATTTGAGGTGAGGTGGATAGAGTTTATCAGAGAAATATTAAAGATGTTATAAAATCATTTGAAGTTCCAAAACTTAAGGTTATGAAGTTTTTGCGAGAGGTATGAAATTTAATATTTACCAAATATTATAGACTGGAAATATGGAAATATTGGGATGCACCCATGAATACGTAAAGGTGAAAAGTTTAAATATTGGAATTTATAAATAATACATTAATTGAAGTGATTTTGGAAAAGAGTTGAGTGGAAGAATCTAAGAAAATGATTGAAAAGAGGCTAATCCAAATATCATAATGAAGTCTAAGTGTCATGTCCTGAAAAAAAAGCATATTGAATTATTTGGAGATGAAAAAAATCATAAGTGAACAAATAATTAATTTATTAGAAGAATGAATTAACAAAGGAAAAAATTGTGTTGTATATATGTTATTTACATTATGAATCAGTTATTCAAGATTAATGTAATATTATTTATTATCACCATGTTCTTCTATAGAATGTAAAAAATGATACTAAAATATTCATATGCAATTCGGAAGCATAATATAAATAAAATGTATAATTAAAAATACATATAGGAGGGTGTTTGACTGAAAATGTCAAATTTTGTTAGGAACCTCACATTTATATGGATGAATAAATATTTTTTATAAAAATGTCTATTTGTTTTCTAAGTTATGGAAATTAATTATTTTTTTGGAATGTAGAATTGTAAATTATACATGGTGGTGTTGTGAACATCATTATAATTAAATCTATAATGGGTTGATTGTTAATACATGATTCATACTGATATTTATGAATAATTATAGAATATACTTTCTATTCCATGATTATGGTTTCCAGATAGTGAAGAGAAATATCATGTCACAAAGAAGAATGAGGATGAAATAGAATACATGCAGGTTCTATAATTTTAGATTTATTCACACCATGATTATAATTTCATGAGATGGTGTATGATTAATAAGATATAATATTAGTGGTTCACATTATAATTTGATGTCCCGATTGTTATACATTGCTCTCAAATTAGTTATTAATCAATGTCATTCAATGAACAATGATTCCATAAACTAACTTTGAAAATTTTAAATTAAGCCTATGTCATGAGGAATTTATTCATGATATTAAAAGATGTTATTTTATGAAAACATTAAAATGTGGAGGTAATAGTGAAGATGTCATGGATATTGAAATAAGCTATTATTGAGGTTACTATGTTGACAAAGAAGGTGTAGTTTTTTGTAATTAATTTTATATATTATTGGTGATCTATTTCATATGTTTTGTTGACCATGATGGGTGTAGATAGATATAAAAATATTAAAGGGTTTTCATTTATTGTGTATGAAAGTAAAATTTAGGTAAATGTAAATTATAAATGGAAAAAATTGATGTAATCCTCATTTATGAATTCAATCACTATAATGAATGAATAATATGATTTCAGAATTTCCCATGTTTATTTATATATGAGGATAGAATAAAGAAGATAAATATTATATTACACCATTTTTGACTCATACTTTCTTTTTTGACCATTCTCACATAATTTTTTTTGTTTTGATAATTATTCTATGTCTAGTTGTTTCCAAAATTTGTAGCAAGTTCATGTTTTTTCCCTTTAATATAGAAGCTTGATGAAAATAATACAAGATTCATCTGTAAATTGAATAAAAATCCTTATATACTAGGGATGTTCTAATATTTCATATAGGTTACCAACATGTATTAGTCCTATTTATTTTTTCGCCATTGGGAGTTAAAGAGAGATATACTAAATAAAATAAAGTGATGGTGGGATTTAGAATAAAAAAATATTAAAACAGATTCAGAAGACTATAATTCAAAATAAAATCTTAAGTAATCCTATCACTAATAAAATGAATCTTCAATTTTAAAAACTAGATAGAATTTATAAATGTTTTTCAAATAGTTAATTATCAAATAATTTAAATAAAATTATTTTTTATATAAAATTTTAAAAATGTCTATGGTATAAAATTATTTTGTGAAAAAGGATTTCACTTTTGGAATGAAAATTTCAAAATAATCCATAAGTGAAGTGATTATAATATTCTAAATACACATCAATTTTTAGGTTCATAGTAAAAATTTCTTTTTCTTATTTAAAATCTATTTTATTTACTTAATTTATTATTGTAATAATTAAATAAAAAATTCTAGAAGGGGTTTCTTATAACGTCTCTTTTTTATGTAAATATATGGAAGATATTGAGTATTATTATCTAAACCAGGTGATAAGACAATGTGACATTCTGAGGCCTTGATAGTCCATCATTTGAATTATAAAAATAGTAATTATATTAATATTACATTGGCACATTTTTTACTGTAATAAAGTAACTCAAAAATAGTGGCACTGGGGGAAAATATAAGACCATTGTTGAGTACATAACATGTGTTTTACCCTTGTAAGGATATAATCTTTGTTGGTGTCATACATTGGACTTCAGATCCAACGATAGTTTAATAATTAAATAAATTATAATATATACTTAATTATTTATTTCAACTATAAACATTATTAAAAACCTATAAGTATATGTTTATGGAAAAAAATAAGATTAACCGCAAAACCGTAATTTTTTTTAGATTTTCCCTTAGAGGTGAATTTTGGTAGGATTCATGAATGATAGATGGATAATAGAGGACAGAAAATCAGTGCACCAACAAAACCAATGCATATTGATAGGGTGAAAAAATCCAAAAGCAATTATCCTATATAAATTGATCTAATCATGAATTATGAAGTTTTACTTATTTGGATTTATCTTTTTTTTAGATCCCGCATTGAATAAAGATCAATTCCAGTAACACGAATTGATTCTTGGTTCAGTGGTTTAATTATTTTACAGTTGATTTTATTATTCTTGGTTAAATAATTTTTAATTATAATGACAACATATTGAGAAAAAACAAAAAAATGACATGTTTTGTTCCTTTATTCTATTTCTTATATTCCCCACACCTGTCCACCCAAGTTTCTTCACAAAATCATCACATTGAATTTATTTGGCTTAGGGTTCGACCAATACCTGATATCCAATTGATGCATGATCATTCTTCAGTGTAATGAATGGATACCATGGGATAAGTTTGTGATTGAGGGTGTGACCATGGTTTATGATATTATAGGATGAATTAAGGTAGAAAATATCAATTTGGGGGGGTTATTTTTTCATGTTTTGACACAAGGAAATGAGATGGGTATCGACAAGGATTTCATAGTCTTTTTTATGGATGGAATCGAATATATAATGATACAAAGGTTGAGCATGACAAAATTTTAAATCTATGAGTGATATTGGAGGTGGATATGGATGTGATGATGGTGTGAGCATATTCTTGAAGGAATCATGATTTTATATAAATCCACATTACATGTCATGTATTTCTGAAATACATGATGTGGTGGGTCATAGCTACAACACTAGGTATTCTATGTAAAGATAAGGATCACATTCCATATGACCCAGTTCTAGTGGCTCACCTTGTATCTCATAGGATATATGGTTATAGAAACTGATAGGCACACTGGAACAATTATCGTACATATACATGGCCTCATACTATGACAAGATAAGTAAAAGGTCAGGGTTATGTTTCCATGGGGAATGCATGGAGTACATGAGCATGGGATGAGGCACAAGGGCTGACCCAAGGCTAGAATCACACACAATTTACTACAAGAACATTTCATTTACTTTCTACAAGATCAATGGAGGATCATTTTCTTTTTATTGTGGACATATTTCCTTTATATATTCACGCTCGATTCATCCCTATAAGGGTATAGTTTGGAATTACATCTTAAAAAATGGAGTCCTATAATAAATAAGGTATTATTTTTAGATAGAGTTACCCTAAAATTTCTATGATGATGAGGGGTAATTATCTATTATCCTCTTCCATAGTTCGGGTTCTAAGAATCTGAGTGAACAATATACATAGGCATAAATATCTTAATTTGTAGGTTAATCTAGATTTGGTTTTTAGTATATCCAATGACCCTAGGTGTGATCCCCCATCTGTGTATTGATATCTTCCAAATTATATTCTCTTTTTATTTATGGAGAGACCATATTGTCACAACATATCAGATGTATTTCAAGAGTTTCATCACACTCATGGAGTGAGTTCTCTGGAGTGACTGTTGTTAAAAACTATTGAGTAGGGTCTTAGGTTGTTAATGCAGTTGGGACCATACCTTAAGTCTATGTTCCACCATGAGTATATCTGGTTGGGTATTTTTTAATTTACCATATTTCTACTTGACATGACTTGGGGATGAGAGGAATATTATCTTGATTCATTATACTTAGTGATTTCAAGGAGTATTACTATGTGGCATTATACTCACCTCTATAGTGGCCTTTCCAACACATATTGTGTACTATTTAAATGACTAACCATTTTTTGGGGTTCATGGAGGACTTAGAGTAGAATAATCTTATTTTTGGATAGATATAACATTTTATATACTAGGGGTCACAATGGACTATTATCCATTTACTCTTGTGGGTCAGACTTATTTCAGGTGTTAGTGGTCCTGTAATTAAGCCTATTAAGATTTCCAATATTGTATTCATACTCTGATTGTGGATTTTATACATATTGATGAATTGATGTAATTTTTTTTACATTTTATCATTTTGTGTGCTTAGAGATGACTTATTTCATATAGGTGTATAAGGTTATAGCCTCCCATGTGAGTAATATTCCTACTAAGTGTGGGTCTTCAACCCCTGGACAATTAGTGGTGGGATTATGGCAGTCACACTCATCCTACCATCATCTATGAGGGACCCGATGGGATAGGTCACGATAGATTGGTATCAATGGGTGAGTTATCTATGTTATGATTGGAGTTTATATTTTTTTCCATTTGTGAGATTTTTTGGGTTATATGGAAATAGGTTTGAGTGTTTTTAGATTTCATTTCATGATAGAGGCTCTATTACTAATGTGTAAGAAAAAATATCCATTCACTATAACAATAAAAACCTTCTTTATAAAATCCCTATGTGTATTCACTAGTTGTAGATAAAATACCTTTGTACATGCATCATATATGAATTGGTTTTAGTTTCCATTTCCTTCTTAAGACAACTATAAAAATTTACACATTGGTCATCTTACAACTTGTCTATTTTAGGATTACTCCATGATGACTTCGAGTTAGGAATTTTTAGTATTATTATGATTATGATCAACTTAGTGATGATGCATGTATTCAAGGTATATTTTTGGAGGTTGTACTTCTATGTGGCTTGAATGTAAAACCTCCATCCATTGACTAGAATAAGGTATCAATATTACCAATGGATAAGGTGAACATGGTGAGTTCACTTCATGAGCTTTAGTGTTAATGGAAAATCAGGTTCTAGGGTGAACCAGACCCACATGAAACTGATGATTCTCTTGAGGTTTTTATTCAAGTCTTTCACCTTTTCAATATATATGAAAACCAAATTGTGGTCTTGGAAATAATCCTTCTTCATGGATTTATAAGGGGATAGAGAATCCTGGTTCTTCTATTTTATGATGAAAAAAAATCCTTCAATGAAAAAAATTTAGATCATTTGAGATAGGATTTTTCTCTAACTACGGTGTGGATGGTGCTTATCTAAGAGAATCTATAGGTTCAATAGGGAATAATGTCTATGGATGAGTACTCACCATGTTTTACCAACCTCGTTTGATACTCGATGGTCATGGTATATTGTCAATTCATCCGTATATGGATCCTCATGAAATTAATATGTTAACACATTCGATATTGTTTGATACCTCTATACTTAGTTAACATTGTTGGGGTGTTTTATCATGATTTATTGGTCAAGGGATCTATAGTTAGGAAGAAAATGATAGTGGGTGATTATGGTGGTAACATAGAAGAATAGAATTTTTTGGAACAAATTCGATGAGAAACATTGGTATTTTGATGCGTGTGGAATTTTTGGAAGTGATCTTAGGATAGTGGGTCTTCAAATTAGTGATATTAGGGTAATTATATCTAGCCTAATTAAAGGGGGTGAAACTATTGTGTTGGGTGGGGACATCTTCGGAAAGATTGTAAAAACCATAGTAAAGTTGAATAAGATATAGTGGATGTCTCACCAAGGAAGAGGTAGCACAAAGAGCATGGAGTTATATAGGGAGGAATTCATGGTAGAAGAGTATGAAGAGTAGATGGTGGTAAAAGAAAATTTGACATGATTTCACCACTACCCATAGGTGGTCCCAATCAGGATTAGGTAGTTAGTTGAAAAGTGCCAGGGAAGCTATATGCAGTGGATGAATATAACCCAAAGGATCTAGGGATTATTATAGGTTTGACATTATTATTTTCAAACTTATTTGAAGTTATAATAAACATAGGTTTGATCCAGTCTTTCCTACAAATATCCCTAGTTTGACACCTAGAAATTCTGGTTGAGCCCTTGGTTCCAACTTTATGATTAGAGACTCCAATCATATGTGAGTTAGAGATAAAGCACATCTTCTAGAAGTTTCATATTATACATTGAATAGAGAGATCCTTGTGGGGTCATCTAGTATTAGTGATGAATCCATATAATCTCATCTTAGGAATAGAATGGATATACACAATTCACATATAAATTGGTTGTTTTGAATGGTGTATGAAGTGTGTCTTTATAGATGGGATGGGGTTTTATTTAATATGTGGGAAGGATAATTAATAATAGTAGGATGGAAATGTAAATAAGAAACTACATCTGATTATTCATCAGTTGGATAAAATGAATCTTTGAGTAGTGCATGTTATACGCCACTAATATCCTATGGTGTTCAAGATGTATGAGGAGGTCCTTCCTGAAAATGTTATAAGAATAACTCCCCACATAGATATAGACTTATTAATTTCATTCCACATAGTTAAAGACCAAATAATTGAGCCAATATATCATAAATATCTTTCATAGCTTCATTAATTGAATGTATAGTAGATGTACTTTCAAATGAATTACTTTTTTAGACACAGTGTGTCACCCTTTGAAACCTTTGTGTTGTTCACCAAGAAGGTGGGTAAGAGATTGAGGTTGTGTGTGGATTATCATAACTTGAATTAGGTTTCAATAAAGAATAATAATCCTATATAAAGATTTATTGTCTTTTTAATCACTTGATAGGGGAATGATGCTTTTCAAAGACTGAACTCATCTCATGATATCAACATCATCAATTACGGTATGAGGATATACCAAAGAAGCAATTATCATATCACTATAGTATATTTGAGTACTTGGTGATTCCCTTCAGCAAGAAGAATTCCCTAGAATAATTTATGGGAATCAAGAACTAGATCTTCCATCCATTCTTGGACCAATTTGGCCTAGTATTCATTGATATATAATACAATACTCGATGACCAATGAGGAATTCAAGACACACTTGAAGAAGGTCCTAGATTTCTTCAAATATCACCAGCGTTATGGGAATATGTTTGACTATTAGTTATAGAATATGTAGGTCCAATTTTTGGTACATATCATCCCTTTAGAGGGAGTATTAGTGCACCTAGTAATGGTTGAGGTAGTGTTAGCTTGTGTTCCAACCAAGAACCTGATGGGGGTGAGGAGGTTTCATGGGTTGGTAGGATAATACATTGGATTTCATCATGATTACACTTGTATATTAACATATTAGACTAGTTTTACCTAGAAGGGGTAGCCTTTAATTTTGATGGAAAGGTTTCGATAAGATTTTCAAGAGTTAAGGCAGTGGTTGACTAGTTCACCCATCATGATATTAGCATAGTAGAGTGACGAGTATGTATTATTTTCTAATGCTTTTGGGAATATATATGGTTATGTTATAATGTGGTCATAGGTGGGGATTTCCTATGGTTCCATGTAGTTCTAACCTCACAACCAAGAATACATGAAACATGATCTATAGTTGGTTATTGTTTCATTAACCATGAAGATTTGGTTGAAATACTATATGGGTGAGTTTTTTATCATCTAATCTAACGATAAGATTCTCAAGTATATATTATCATAAATGAATCTTATTCTAGTATAAAGGATGTGGCTATAGGTACTCAAGGATTATGAATTCAAGAGAGTCTATACTCCTTGTAAGGGGAACATCTAAGTATATTCTTTTCATCGTGAGATTTTTCTCGTAGTTTTTTGAATAAGGAATCAGAGTAGTTATCTTTATTCCAGTTATCCTTATTGGATATGGAAGGTTCATCATATCTATAGTTGATGATTTTTAACACATTTTTTCCTCATCAAGATAGGGAGTCTCAATGTGGATATACCAACTATAAGACTGTTCATACTCATATATCCATTGTACATGCTCTTGATGAATTTTTTAAATATGGAAAACATGTTACCCTTTTTAGAGGACAAATAATGGTACTAGTGATGTTATGTGAGGAGGTTTTTTTAGTGTCTTAAAAACCCACTTATAGTTACATCTCTGTGTATAAAAGATGTACCATGACCATCAATGATGGTTTTGCTTTCTAGGAATGAATAATGTAGTAATATAGTTTGTCTCTTGATGAATCACTTCTTAAAAGGAGAAGGGTATGCACCAGGTTCTAGTAATATTATCTCAACCCCAAATGTTTCTAGAGTGTTAGTTGGATGAGATATCTATGTAATTAATATCGAGGCATGCATGGACATATTTAGGACATGATGAAACCTCTTTGATCATAAAGTGACACACCAAGTTAGAAAAATCTCTAGTTATCCCAATGAATAGTTAAATTGAGATCTTGTGATGCCATTACATGCATGATATATTCATACTCCACGGATCTCCATAAATGATCATTTCAGACCATGATTTATACTTCACATCATAATTACATAGTGGATTGAAAGATTCCATTGGGACTTAGTTGTGTTTGAACACAATGTTACACCTCCAAAATGATGTTCAGACAATGATGACCATTTAGGTTATAGAGGACATGTTGAGGGATTTAATTTTAGTGTTTTTTCATCTTTTTGAGGATCCCCTATCATTGGTGGAGTTTACATTAAACAATTGATAACATTACACCACTTTTATGGCACCACTCGATGAATTATCTGGGTTACCCTATTGGTAACCATTATATTGCACTAATACATGAGATTCAACACTAATGGTCCCATAGTCGGTTCTAGTCATGAAAAGTAAGGATAAATCATCTAAGAGAAAATGAAAAATGCACAGATTCATAGAAATTATTATGCATACCGTCAATATAGGAATTTGGGGTTTTAGGAGGGAGGCCACATATTCTTGAAGGTCTCTCCACGATGTGTTTTATAGTGATTTGTATGGGTTGGTAATTTTTCTCTAAGATTCATCATACCATTCCAAATAATGTGTAGGGCCATGGAGGTTGTGTACTTCTTATCCATACTACAATAATTAGACTGGGTACACGATGTCTTCCACATATCGTATCATAGGATGTATGCGCATGACCCATCTTATGTTATGGAATTAGGTGAGATGGACATTGAAGATTAATCTACCATTGAAGAGTATTAAGTGAAGATTGAGAATTTTAATAATAGTATCCCTTATGGGTTTGTGATTCCCATACTACATGACTGGTAGTAGCTTGATATGCTTTAGGAGGGAACCTGGGAGTGGGATACATAAATGTGGGCTCACTACCCACATAATTTTGAGTAATCAATATTTTTATTTTAGATAAAAATATTTATGATGGGGTGAATTTAACATCTCTTTTTTATCGTGTAAATATTTTAAATATATCCAGTAATGTTTTTGGTGGCATGCACAGAAACAATGAATTTTTCTGATGCCCAGTGATCCCAATATTGATATTATAAAAAATATTAAATTTATTAATATCATGCACACATAGTTTCCTTATATATTGTAATAACACTTGAGTATGGACTTATAAGGTAAATCTCATACTACTATTGATTCCATATCATGTTTTACCCTATTTGGACATAATTGTGGTTGGTGTCACATGTTGGGCATCAGTTCCATCATGGGTGGAATAATTAAATAAATTAAAATATTTATTTAATTATATAATTATATCCTAAATGTAATTAAAACCCTAAATATATAATTTGGAAAACAATTAAAGTCATATGAAAAACCAAGAGTATTGATAGAGGATTTAGTGAAAGAGAATTCAAGGGTGATTCACAAATAACCAATCACAAACTGAGGATTGGTAATTGTAGCACCAAAAAAACTAGTGGATCTCATAAATGACAATGTCCCAATACCTTTCATCAGTAATGATCAATAAAATATATATTTAAGAGGACTTATTTATGTGGATTAATCCCATATTGATATACCACATAGGATTCATATCAATTCCACTAACAATAATTGATTCACTCATTGATGATTGATTTATTTTACTATAAATATAATTATTCATGGTTAATTAATTATAAATTCTAATGAGAACATATTGAGGACAACATGAAATACTTTCATGTATCATTTTTTTATTTTTATTATTGGATTTATCTCATGTTTCATCACAAAAACATGGTGGAAAAGTTTTTGGATCGCAGTTCAATGTATGATTGGTGGTAAATAATTATGAAACCATTCCACAGCATAGCAGATTGATACCGTAGGAGTAGTTCATGATAAATGGTATGATAATGTTTTGATTATTATGGATGATTAACAGTTTAAGATGAAATTATTTCACATGTTCCATTTTTTCTAGTTTGATGTTCGGTTATGGCATGGGTGACAAGGATTGTTTCCTGATTGGTTTGGATAGTTAGAATTTAATATCTAAATATGGAAAGGTTTTTCTAGAAGACATATATAGTATATGGGTTATATTGTGTTGGATCCATAGGAAATAATATTTTGATTATATATATGAAGGAGAAATGGGTTTCTGTAAATCTCATGTAATGTTGTGTGTAATCTAAAAATACAAATTGTGTGGGGAACATTCTTTGGTGATGGTGTTTCTAGGGTATGTTACGGATCACACGTAATGTGACACATATCACACATCATGTGACTCAGTGTTAGTGTCATTTCTTTTATATTTGAGTATAGATGGTCATGGACAAGTCCAAGCACATTGACACGTGTTAGGTACAAAGGAATAGTCTAATACTCAATCATAGAAATTAACACGAGCATAACCAATTATACACGGTCATAGAATAGAGTACACAGGCACAAGCTGGAGCACATAGGCTGAACTAGGGTTGGAAAGACACATAGTTTACTATAAGAGAAGACCATTTACATTCTATGATATGGATTGAGAGCCAGGTTTTCTTTATTCTAGACCATTTTCCATAGGGGACATTCCCTCTATCCGTACCTATGAGGGTATAGTTTTGAATTGAGTATTTAACATTGAATTGTGATCTTCTATAAGGGATTTGTTTTAGATAGAGTTGATTGAGTTAATTTAGGTAGTCATGGTGGAGTCATCTATCGTCTTCTTCTTGGTGTTGGGTTTCAGGAAGTCATTTGACCAATATACACAAGAATCAATCCCCTATATAGAGGGTTAATCTATATAGGTTATTAGTATACCTCATAGTAATAGGTTTGAACCACTATATGTGTATTTTCCTCTTCAGATTCCCTATATTTTACTTTTTTATGATGATAATTGTTGATCATGATATCTCATATGGACATCACTGGTAATATTAGACTAATGGAGTGAATTCTCCTAGGAGAGTATTGATACAAACTCTCAATTCGGTTCATATATTGGAAATACGATTGTGAACATACCTTGAGACTTAGTGTCTACCAATATTATATCTAGATATTTATTTCTGTATTCTCATAATTTTTATTTAAATTCCTATGTGATGACAATACTATTATCTTCATGCTTTATGTTTATTTATTTTACGGTGTCCTACAGTGTATTAAATATTTACCCATGTAAGGTATTTTCACTCTCATGACTTGTATTATATAGATTATCGACTATTTGATGGGATTAAATGAGTACCAGGAGAAAATAGATCTTTTTTTATGGATATAAAAACCATGGTTCATACTTGGAGTCAAATTTAACTGCAACACCACCATTCTAGTAGGTTTAATAACTTTCTAGTTTTGGTGGGTTTGTATTTGTCCCTTAATCCTTCCCATTTTTTCTTTATACTCTAACTGGGTGATTTATATGTTTTCATGCGTTTGTGTCTGGTATTATTAAATTTCAATATATAGTGGTCTTGGATATGTGTGAGTGTGTGTGTGTGTAGTAACATTAGGATATGGTCTTCCATGTGCGTCTTCTTCCTACTTGACACTAGTCATAATCCCCTTTCCTATTGGGTGCGGGCATAGGCTAGTCGCAATATGATTACTACCAACCAGGAGAGCATAGGTGTGATGGTTCATGACACATCTTGACCCAAAAATTAATTGAGAAGAATACTAATCAAAATTAAAAAATAAATTCAGGTTTCAAACCTAAAAATCAATTTCCAAAGTCTAAAAAGATAAGGTATATCATAAAAACATAATACCAATTTGTATTCTTTCCTTATTTATATACTAATAAAATCAATGTTAAAGGAATTAGAGATCCATTCAAATTTATTATTTTAATAATAAATAATTCATAATTTCATTGAAGACTAATATTAAATGTATTTCATTATAAAGAGTAGTTCACTCAATAATATAACTTCAAAATCCCAAATTCATAAATTATAAACACACCATCTCTCATCGCATGAAAAATAAATTCAAATCCACTTATCAATAACCAAGATCAACCCAATGACTTCTACATTTGTATTAATTTATATTTAAGAGCATTGAGGTATCAACCATTCGTAATTCCTCAATGATTTTGTTCTTATCTAAGTAACAAAGAATCAAAAAATATGTAACCCCATTATCATCATACTTTCAATATTTTTCTTTCTATTATCATAATATTATTAATTTTCGTTCCTTAAACAATTTATTTAAATATTATAGAAATTAATGACATTATTATTTTATGGTATAGCTATATAAACCATTAATAATATATATTATTTCTCTCACACTTCCTTTTAGAATGTCCCTTTAATGGTTGATTTTATCTTCCCAAGAGGATGTTTTCAATTTCATTCACATCAACCTCCTTCTAGGTTGGGCATATAAATTATTTAAAATTTGTAAAAAAACGTTTTTTTATATAGTTTTTTAATGTAATTATACCATTATATAATTAGTTATGTATTAAAACCATGAAAGATGAATAAAAAGATTCAATATCAAAACAAAATTAGCAGTCAAAAATCTCATATTTAACAAAAATATTGACAATTAACATATAATAAATAATATTTTCCATGGAAATAATAAATAAATGTATCAATCTTGTGAATTATTTTTAAATATTCATAAGTTTCTTATAGAGGACGTGTAAACATGACAAAACAAAATTGGTACTAACGTAAGGTGACAATCCCCCGACAATACTCTTTTTATTTACTGTCTAATATAATTTTCATATCATTATATATATTTACTACACCAATCCTTATGTTAAACTTCTTATTAAACCTTTTTGGGTAATCAAATATCCATTCCTTGAAATATCAATCATTTATTTCCAATTCTTACTCTATAATGTTATTTGGTTCCTCTCGAACCAAACTCATATTTTGGATTTTCTTCTATTATTTTATATTTTAACAATGATTTTTTAAAAAAATATCATCTAAATTTGTATTACTGTTACTTCCATTTTTTCTTCATGGGATATGCATGTTTTTACATTATTTAAATTTATTCATACGAACATTTATTATTTTAAATAATGAATATTTTATCAAAAACATTCATTTATTCTTTTTTTTTATTATTATTTTCTCCATGAAATTTGATCTCTTCATTTCTAATTCTACCCTTCCATAACCAATTTTTTCCTACCCATTTTGGGAACCTAGAGATATATTCTATGACACATGATTTATTAAATTAATATTGAATCAATTTATTTCACGTTATATCATATCATGTTTGTGATTCATTTAAGTTTTATGTTCCAATTTTCATTAAATACTATGACGATATTATGATGTGAAAATTTGGATAAGAATTATATATATTTCTAATGAGTTTTTTAATATTATTAATCTTTTAATATTACGATTATGTGTCAAAATACTCTTATTTGTTTTCACAATTTAAGAAGTAATGATTTTAAAAAGGTTATATTAAGGGTAAATATGATGTTATCATTGTTCAAAATATTAGCATCAACCATTTTCATGAATCTTCTATAGTATATGCCTCTTTTAAATGAGTCTTATATGATTATAATGATGATCATATGATTATAAATGATAATGATTATTATTTTCAACTATTTTCTCACCTATATTTAGTTATCATGTTCTTTTCAATTATCCTTTTATTTATTAGGAATTTAACCCACCTTTTCTCTGATACATTTCCCTTAGTGATTACTTTTACTATGTAGTATATTAGTATTATAAATTGTGATTTAAATAATATTAAAAATGTTATATGTACTCATGTTATATAAACCAGATTTTTGAAAATCTAATAAAACTTTCCATTTTTGTAATTATTTTTGTTATGACATTTATCTTAAAAATTATATAATAATCACATATATAAGATATAGGTCTATATAGTTTCTATAAAACAATTGACTAGTTACTTTTTGAAATTATGATTCTAAAATTTAACATATAATAATCTTATGGATCTCATAGGTGAAAACATTATAATTTATTTACACATGAAATTAAATTATATACCAATTCTATATTAACTTATGTTTTATTATAAACTATTTAGTTTCAAAAAATGATGGGAAGTGGGATAAACTTGGATAAAATCCCATGTGATGGAAAGTGGAATTATTATATGATTTCCATTAAAAATATTGTGGTTTAGGGAGTTCAAAACCTCATGATAGTAATTACATAGCTATCTTAGGTTATGAATAATAACTTGAACCTTGTGTTACTTACACCTTCACCAAATAAATGAAAACTAGTCATTAGATCCTTTATAAACCAGTGAATAGATTCATTTAGTGGATGTTATGATCCAATTATTTTAGAGAAATGGGTTAAATCCATGGAAAAGTTAATTTTAAGGATTTATTATTTTATGAAAGATAAATTTACCCTAATTGTCTATATTTATAAAGATAATTTCAAAAATGGTCGAAATTATTCAAAAATATGAATAAAAATTATAAAGTTTAATAAATTATTGAAGTGTGAAATCAAATATAATATTTCTAAAAAAATTATATGAAAATTGATGAATATGATTGAATAAGGGAATTTTATACATAATATACCACACATAGTCTAATAATTAAGCTATAAGGAACAAGGACACTATATTATATGGTTTATCAAAAAATGGTCTTAAATTGTAAATAAGAATAAAAAATAAAAAATTAGAGGAAGTGGAGGAATACTTATTATATCACCACTGTCACGACCCCCTCCCCACAAGGTGTACCCCTCTTGAGTCAGCAATGTGAGAAGGGATATAGTGACCCCCAAGTCCCACCTCCAGTAGGCCCCAGGATGGAAACTAGCATTGAGGGTATAGTAAACACACAAATGAAAGGCATTACCCTCTAAGAGAACACATGAAAAGGAGAGAGATAAGATAAAAACCAACTAAATACAACTCAAACTGAAATATAAAAGAAAACCCAAGTGCACATATGTAATTTCATTAAAAACTACTACAACTAAAAGGGGAAAATTGCAAGTACCAAAGGAAAGTAAAAAACAACAGAAACCACAAGCCCGAACAGCTCTTATAACCCCAAGATAGTTGAAACCAACTGGATCTCCAACCTTCTTTAACTGACCTGAAAAACAGTTTATATATGCATAGGGTGAGTATAACAGTATACTCAGTAGGATCCTCCCCAGAGCCTCTCATGCAAATGTAAAGAAATCATGCTAAAGCACAGTGAACAACAAGTTAAACTAAATCATCACCTAAATAGGTATACTATGTTCCTTGCCTCGCAATTGATACTCTCGCCAATTAATGAATACATAAGTATATAATATAATAATTAATATCAAGGGTACCCTGCTACTACTTCCCCACTGGTTTGCTGCTTTCCACCAATGTCGTACATCCTAAGAATCTCTCTCCAAAAATGCTTGCCTGCATACACCTGGGTGAAGCACCACAACATGCACCTCATGAAACAAAACCACCACGTCCATATAATCAAAGTAACCCTGATGTTTCTAGGAGCCACCATAGCTCGCATAATGTGTATCATATGTCGAACATTATACTTCAAGCCATTACAGCACACACACCGAGTAAGGATCTACAAGCCATCACAGCCTATACAGGTTACACCTATAGTATTCTATAAGAAACTATATATAGAATATATGTGTGTGAATAACCAAAATCTATTATATCCTTCTACACACATATATGGGTAAAACTAACCACTATTCCTACCAGCACATGTAACTACCAAGAGAAGAGATTGGGGCCAAAGGGGGTATCCACCCATCCATCCTCCCACTGGAATATTGAGGAAAACACCCCCCAGGGCTCAGAATCCCTAGGGTGTCAGTTTTCCAAACTAATGGGGTGCAGTAGCATATAGATGCACAAAAATATAGAATATACTGGATCTCCCAACCACACTATAGGCATAACAAAGTATTAGAATCAATTGCAGCTAATGTCTCTCATACTCCTGGATGTCACTTCTAAGATTTGGTATCCCATAAGAACACAACCATTTAAAGATATTTAATACATTACTCCATTACATTTTTATCATTTTCACATTACGTTAATTTAATCATCAATTAACCATTAATAATTTCCACTTTATATTTCATTAGTGTCTCACCCAAAGTTCATTTTTCTTTTAAATGGAAACCTCAGCATTGCGTCCCAGCAAGCTCCAACCCCATGGGTTAACATTATTTATTCAATCATTTATTAACAACATTATTACTTTCCCATACTTCCAGGCATTATAGAAAAACATTCTAAGATACTAAACACAAGGGGGATCAACGTGGTGTGTAGATGAACTACTCATTGAGTCTTTTCCACCTATAGTAAGAGTGTAGACCCATCCCCCCTCAGGAACCTAAACACGGAAAGCACGTGGCATATGTCATGCGTCTTTTCAAATTTTCGAAGGAGGGTAAGCAAACTAAATGCCTTGATTAGTGGTGAATTTAAGGAATATAAACAACCAACAAGAAACAAAATGAATCCAAACATTCACATCCAACCTGTTCTATCATATTTGGTGTCCTCCTTGACACCCACATGTAGAAACTGTTGCATCTCGCAACTATAGGCATCAACTACTACCACAACTAATAGGCCTCCCTACCCCCACATATCACAACAGTAATCTAGACTCACATCAAAACACAAGTAGTAGGAAAAATATTATATCAACTGGGCTCTTGGTACTTAAACAAGGCATTCTTTCTTCATACATAATGATCTCTCACAGCTCCAAGAATAAGGATCTTGGCCTTTATAAGCCAGAGGGTAACTCAGAACCCTACGAGGCATTATCTTTTTATCAAATAGCCATTTATTTAATCCAAATAGAATTAACTGATTTATTATTTTTAGATTTTAACTGTGGGTAACATAAATATTAAGCTATCGCAAATAATTAAACATGCTTACTGTATCAATTTCACTAGAATCAAATTACAAAAAAAACAACTGAATTCATTTACATGCCTATTTATCTTTATCCAAACAATTTTCAATTAATTCCAGATTTATTTTATTTACCAATTTCTTTTAAGAAGGTACAGAAAAACAAAACAAGCAAAGATATCACACTATCTAGAAAAACAAGAGGCAATAACATATGATTGATATTAATTTATTTATTTGGTTCAAATATTTATTATGTCAATTCCATTGTGATCAAGTAGATAAAACATGATAACTATACATTTTCATGTAAAATAAAATAGAAGAAATGAATCCCCTACCTCAAAAGGTTATTAATGTTCTTTTTACGAGAATGATCCACACAACGGATCACGATCGCCTCCTCCTGTGACAACTGCATCCACCTGAGGATATTGTAGTACCACCACACCAACTGAACCCAAGAAACTAAATTTGAAGAATGGAGATCACATTATATAATATGAAAAAGATAAACATGAGAATATGAACCCCAAATACTGATGATAAATCATACATTATATCAAAGATTGATGGATACAAATTGGCTTCACTAAAACTGGGGGTGCACTTACAGCAAGAAGAACATCGAGGGAAACCAATCCATGAGTAAAAGTTTAATCTCATGATTCCTACAGGAAGGAAGGAAAGTTTTGAGTGTCTTGAACTAGAGAACAAGGAGGAAGAACAAGGGATGAAGATATCTCGTCCCTTTAGAAGATTTAACAGAGTAGCAGTTTATGATACGCTAGATTTTCCATTAAATGTGGATCACATTAAACCAAGATGTTTGACAAAGTTAAAGCATCTCAAGACTTAGAAAAATTAATTTCGGAGTTATGGGCTTTTAATCAGCCTTAAATACCTTAAAACAATGTATTTAATTCATTTTACGTCAAAGAAAATGTTAAATCCGTGAAACTGGAAAAATTTGGGAATTTTTAAAATGAAATATGAAACAGTCCTAGAAACAATATTCATGAGCTATGACACCATTTCTATCACACTGTGTCTGTGACACTGTGTCTGTGAAACTGTTTCTATGACACCGTGAATGTGATGTCGTGACTAGGAAACCGTTTCTATGACACCGTGTCTATGACACCATTTTTGTGACAATATTTATATCACACCATTTCTGTGACACAGTGATTGTGACACTGTTTCTGTGACACCATTTATGCGACACCATTTCTGTCAAACTATTTTTGTGACACCGTGACTATAACACAGTTTTTGTAACACCGTTTCTGTTACACCATTTCTGTGACACAATGATTGTGACTCTGTTTCTGTGACATTGTTTATATCACACCATTTTTGTGACACCATGACTGTGACACTGTTTATGTGACACCATTTATATCGCACCATTTTTGAGACACTGTGACTATGACGCCATTTCCATGCCACAATTTTTGTGACCCTGTGACACTGTTCACAAAACTAGAAATACAGTTCACATAACTAGAAATTTGGAAAAGTGTTGGGGATGAGTCTCCTTAACCACCCAGAACACCTCAACCACTAGATTATTGTAAGGTAATGGACCAAAGAGGTATGGGCCAATATATCATATACCTTTCAAAACATTCCATTCCTCTATAATCCAAAACCAACCCAAAAAGAAACATAAAATGGGTTCAAACAGCCACTCATCGAGATACCTCTCAAAAGAGAGAAATCCATAAGAAGCAACATAATAAATTTATCTTATAAACATGAAAGGTCTATAACCACAAAGCAAACAAAATTACATGAAAAGAGTTAAACATTAAACAAATTTGGGTATTGAGCACATATTTATGACTCATGTTCCCAGGTACTCTCATCGACACCACCGTGTTGCCAAAAGACACGAACCAAGGCAATAGAACTCCCACACCACACCTTCTCTTTGCGGTCTTGGATATCCACAGGCCGCTCTTCGAAGGTCGCATCATCATCAGCATCAATCTCTCCCCAATCGAAGACGTGTGAGTCATCATGAACATAACAATAGAGCTGTGATACATGGAAAACATCATGTATCCAGATCATCTGAGGGGGAAGTGTTATCTGATACGCCACAACTCCAACATGAGCCAATATCTCGAAAGGCCCAACAAACTGAGGAGAAAGCTTACTCTCACGACCCAACCTTCTCTTCCCATGGCGGGAAGTCCCCTTCAGAAACATGTGATCCCCAACATAAAACTCCAAAGGTCTCATCCTTTGATCAGCATATGATTTATGATGATCTTTTATTGTCTTCATCCTCTCACAAATCACCAAAACCATCTATGTGATACTCTTCACTAGTTCTAGTTTGAGAATCGCTGACTCTCTGACCCTAGTCCAGCACAACAAAGAATAGAATGGTCAGCCATACTAGGCTTCAAATGGCACCACACCGATGGTGGATTGAAAACTATTGTTCTAAGAGAATTCCGCCAAGGGTAAGTGACTCACCGACGAACCTCCAAAATCCAAGACACAAGAGCGTAACAAGACTTTAAGTGTCTGGATAGTCCGCTCTGTCTAACAGTCTGTCTGAGGATGAAAAGCAGTGCTAAGGTGTAAATAAGAACAATAAGCATGCTAGAGACCTCTCCACACCCAGGAGGTAAAACGAGGATCTCGATAAAAAATGATCTTCCTTAGGACTCCATGAAGTCTCACCACCTCTTCCAAATACTACCTCAAAAAAACCTCCACTAAGCATGACTCCTTGAACTCTATGAAGTGGGATAATTTTGGTAAATAATCCCATACCACACAGATAGTGTCATGTCCTCCCTGTGATCGATGTAAACCAATAATAAAGTCCATTGAGATTTTCTCCCACTTCCAGTGAGGAATATCTAATGCCTGGAGCAAACCATCAGGGACATAGTGCTCAGTCTTCACCTTTTGGCAGACCAAACATTGACACACAAACTCTAAAACTACATGCATAAGCCCAGGCCACAAAAACTGACTTATCAGGCCTTGGTACATCATTTTAATGTCAGGATTCACTGCTAAAGGTGAACTATATAACTCTCTAAGAACCATCTCATACATCGACAAAGGAACAAAAATCCTTCCATGATACAACACTCGGTGATGTTCACCCTCAGACCAACCATCAGGGGCCACACCACAAACAAATTGGTCTCTCCAGAACTCCAACTCAAGATCCCCCAACCTGGACTCTTCCACCTGCTACAACAGAGATGACTACACCATTTTATGAAAAATAAAACCTCTTCCCCCAACTTATCCCATATCGAGATGTAATGCTGAACGTTATTCCATTACTCTCTAGGAATACCATATTCATGAACTACATCACTATGTGACTTCTGGATTAGTGCATCAGCTAAAAAATTCCTCTTTCTAGGTGTAAATAATATTTTGAAGTTGTATTCCTATAATAAATCCATCCACTGATGTTGTCGCATTTTTATGTCATACTAGTAGAAAACTTACTTCAGGCTCTTATAATTAGTGAAAATCACAAAGCGCTCACTAATGAGGTAATGTCTCCACAACTTCATATCAAATACCATGGATTCCAAATCAAGTTCATGGGTGGAATAGTTACATTCAGGGTGATGAAAATGTCAAGACCCATAAGAAACTACCGATCTCTACTATATTAGAACACAGCCTAACCCGAGATGTGAATCATCGCAGAAAACATCAAACAGAACACCCTCTACAGGAAGAAAAAGAACTGGAGCACTTACTAACTTCTCCTTTAGATACTCGAAAGCTTCCTGAAATTGATTAGTCCACATTAATTCATGATCCTTCTTGGTCAATGTTTTTAGAGGAGTTACAACCTGAGAGAAATTAGCTAGGAACCTCATGTAGTAGCCTACAAGAGAAAGAAAACATCACACCTCTACCACTATCTTGGGGGATTCTCAAGACACAAATACTTATATCTTTAATGGATCCACAAATACTCTTTGATTGGATACAAAATGACCTAAGAAATGGAATTCTCAATCCCAAAACTCACTCATCGACAACTTCCAAAATAGTTGTTGTAGATGAAGAACTCCCAAAATGGCATGAAGATGCTCTGCATGCTCCTCAAATGTGGAGTACACAAGGATGTCGTCAAGGAAAACCACCACAAAATTATCCTAGAAATCACTTAACACAGCGTTCATCAATCCCATGAACAAATCTGTATAATTCTTCACACCGAATGTCATTACCACGAATTAGTAATGCCCATGATGACAACAAAAAGTAGTCTTCGGGATATCGTCATCCTTCACATGTGTCTAATGATATCCTGACCACAATTCAACCTTCAAGAACCATCTTTAACCCTTCATTTGATTGAAAAAATCTTTAATCCATGGAAGAAGATAGCGATTCTTCACTGTCACTTTGTTTAAGCGATGATAATCGATACACAACCGCAAACTGTCGCTAGCCTTCTTTATGAAAAAAACCGGGGCACCCCATGGTGACACACTCGGCCGAACAAGAACACACTATAATAGACCATAAAGTTGTATATGTAGTTATGGTAACTCATAAGTAACCATCCTATATGGACACATAGAGAAAAGAGATGCTCTTAGTTGTATCTTGATCCCAAACTCGATCTCTCATTGAGGGGATAAGCCTACAACTTCTTCTAAAATAAAATCAGGGTACACTTCTACGACCCTAGGAAACGCCAACTACTGAACCTCTGAAGAACTCAGAATAATCTCATCCATCACGGATGATAAGGACGAAACACGGCTCTGACACATTAGAGGGTCTCACTCGCCAACAAACACCACTGGTTCTCCATCCTCATCAAAGAACACAACATGCCTCCTAAATCAATCCATGATATCCTTCACCAAATAAAACAAATCCATGATGAGGATGACATTATATGGTTGTATCTATAATCATAGGAAACCTCCCCAAGAGTGGTGTTTCCCCAGCACTAGTTCACAATATCTAAATTCTTAAAACAAGTCAGCTCGACATCCAACTGGGGTAGTCAATGCCAAGGGTACTAGAATCCTCTCTACCTCAGGTCCCAAAGAACGGACGAGGGTAGGTGACATGAAGGAGTGTGTCACTCCTGAATCAAACAAGGAATACACCAAGGTAGAAAACAAGATAAGGGTACCTTGAATGACATATGGGTCCCCGAGAGCTGGCAACCCTAAAGCATGAATTTGCCCACATCCTCATGTATGACCTTTATAACCTTGGTGATGACCACCACCACGGTCGTGCTATGCCCTCTAAAGAAGGGGAGCATCACGGGGTTGTCCTTTGCCTGCCCAATATACCCTTTACTAATCCAAATCGGGTTCAACCTACTATTGTTGCCTCGGCTGGAACTACCTCAACGGATGAACCTAGGGAAGAAAACCTAGTGCACGATGACTACTCTTAAAGGTCGAGCACTCTCTCTACTAATGACCTTTCCCTCCATAATTAAAACAAGTGCATGATACCTTGGCATAGGCTTAACAGTAGCTTCCCCTATAGAAACGAGATGTTGAGGGTTGGGACCTACCCCGGCCGAACGGAAACTCTTCTTCCCTGAAAACCGGGAACCCCAGACCATAGCATTGCATTGTGAGGAATCCAGATGACTCCCCTCTCAAGAGGATCTGGTTTTGTAAAATGTCCTCTCGATTACCTCTTCCCTTTTCAGCACCTCAAGATATGTCTTCAGCATAAATGTGGTGACCTAGCGCTAGATCTCTGGATGCAAAGCCTCCTCGAAATTCCTCGAACTGGCCTCCTCATTTGGAAATAGGTCTGAAGCTTATCATAAAAGGTTCCGGAAACGAATTCCAAACTCTCTCACATTTGATTTCCCCTATCAAAGGGTAACAAGCTCCTTGAGACTGGACACCTTCGCGTTCAAAGATAGAAACTCAACTCTAAACTTGTCTTGGAACTCCTCCCATGAGATCGCCAACTCTTCATGATCCCTGAGGAAAAAGAATCACCACTGCCTCACTACTCCACACTGCATCGTCAAAACCAATAACACCTAGTTCTTCTTCTTATCACGGATCGAACTGAATCCTATCTCAACCACCTCCAACTAGTCTTCTATGACTGCATCTAAAACAGAGCCTTCATTCTTCTACAAAATATGGTTCAAAAACTCTAGGAGTGTCCTCCTCCATGTTATATCATTGTAAACCTCTACCATACGACGATCTAATGGAATAGATTTCTAGACAACTTCTATGTGATCCTGACGAGGACATCAACCAATAGACATACCTGAAAAATAACAAACAGTTAGAGATCCTAAACCTGTAATATGGAAGACTCAATATTAATTGATTAATTTTTTTCTTTTATTCATTTTATATTAACATATCCCAATTTCAACCCATTAAAACATGGGAAGAAAGAATAATGATGCAATATTCTTTTTCTAGGTATCTACCCTACAACTAGTATCACCACATTTAGTAAACATTGTAAAATTAAAGGTCCATTCATAAGATCATAGGGGGGGCCTAAATTCTTATGTCTTAGCTAGTCCATAGTGTTTACATCACTTGCTAAACATGACTGACATTGTTTCCCTACCAACCCATGAAACCTCACTTGTGCCTAACCCCAACTCCATCCTATCCCTCAACCAGACCTCTGATACCACTCTGTCACGGCCCCCTCCTCACAAGGTATACCCCTCATGGTTCGAGAATGTGAGAATAGAGATAGTGACCCCCCGAGTCCTGCCTCCAGTAGGCCTCGGGTTGGAAACTAGCACCAAGGGTATAGTAAACTCACAAATGGGAGGCATTACCCTCTAAGAGCACACATGTGAGCGAGAGAGATAAGATAGTCACCAACCAACTCCAACTCATACTGAAATATAAAATAAAATCCAAGTTCACATATGTTCTTTCATGAAAAACTACTACAACATAAAGGGGAAAACTGCAAGTACTAAAGGAAAGTAAAAGTAGCAGCAACCAAAATCCCAAATAGCTCCTGAAACCCCAAGCTAGTAGAAACCATCTAGATCTCCAAACTACTCCTGGTGACTTGAAAAACATTTTATATATACATAGGGTGAGTATAATAGTATTTTATGTAGGATCCTCCCCAGAACCTCTCTTGTAAAAGTAATGAAAGCATGTTAAATCACAGTTAACATCAAGTGAAACTAACTCATCACCTAAACAGGTATAGTAATTACCCAGCCTCACCATGGATACTCTCACCAAGTAATGCATACAAGATTATATAATATAATAAAGAATATAAAAGGTACCCCACTACTACTTCCCCACTGGTTTTCCACTTTTCCCCAATGTCACTCGTCCTAAGAATCTCTCTCCAAAAAGGCTTTCCCACAGACACTTGGGTGAAGCACCACAACATGCACCTCGTGCAAGAAAACCACCACTTCCACGTAATCAAATTAACTAGGTAGTTTCTGGGATCCACTAAAACTCTTATTACGTTTATCATATGTCGGGCATTATACCTCAAGACATTACAGCCCACACACCGAGTAAATATCTTCAATCCATCACATCCTATACACATTACACCTATAGTAGTCCATAAGAAAATGTATCCAGAATATATGTGTTTGAATAACCACAATCCATTACTGACCTCTACATACATATATGGGTAAAAATAACCACTATTCCTACCAGCACAAGTAACTTCCAAGAGAAGAGAGCAGGGCCAAAGGGGGAAGTCAACCATCCATACTCCCACCAAAATGTTGGGGAAAACACCCACAGGACTAAGAATCTATAGGGTGTCAGTTACCCTAATTTAAGTGGTGGAGTAGTGTATAGAAACACAAAAAGTACAGAATATACTATATCTCACAACCACACTATGGGAATAACCTAGTCTTAAACTCAGCTTCATCTCATGTCACTCGTACTCCCAACTTTCACTTCTAAGACTATGTATCCTATAAGCACAAATCCATTTAAAGAGATTTAATACATTACATCATTCCCTTTTTATCAGTTTCAATTTATGTTAATTTAAAAAATAATTAACCATTAATAATTTCCACATTTTATTTCATTATAATCACAAAAAAAGTTCATTATTTCCTTAAATGTCAACTATAGTATTGCGTCCCAGCAAGCTCCAACCCCATGGGTAAACATCATTTATTCAATCTTTTATTAACAACATTATTACTTTCCCATATACCAAGGAATTCTAGAAAAACATTCTAAGATACTAAAAACAAGGGGGATTAACATGGTGAGTAGATGAACTACCTGTCAATTATTTTACACCTATAGCAAGAGTGTAGACCCATTCTCCCTCAAGAAGCTAAACATGGAAAGCATGTGGCATACCTTGCATGTCATCTCCACCTTTATAAGGAGGGTAAGAAAACCAGCTACCTTGAATAGTGGGGAATGTAAGGAAGATAAACAACCAACAAGAAACAGAAAGCATCCAAACATTCACATCCAACTTGTTTCATCATCTCTAGTGTCCTCCCTGACACCCACATGCATATACTAATGTATATCGCCACTCTAGGAATCAACTGCTGCCACAACCAATAGGCCTCCCCACCCCCACATATCACAATAGTCATCCAAACACACATCACAATCTAAGAAGTAGGAAAACAAAATTATATCAATTGGGATCTTAGTCCTTAAACAATGAATTCTTTCTTCATAAATAGTGATCTCTCACAACTCCAATCATAAGGCTCTTGGCCTTTATAAGCTAGAGGTAACTCAGAACCCTACAAGGAATTAACTTTTTATCAAATATCTAGTTCTTTAATCCATCTAGAATTAACCAATTTATTATTTGTATGTTCCAAATATGGGTAACCTAAACAGTAATCTATCATATATAATTAAAAATGCTTACTTTATCAATTTGACTAGAATCAAATTATAAAAAAAACAACAGGATTCATTTACATGTCTCTTTATCTTTAGCCAAGCAATTATCAATTAATTGAATATTTACGTTCTTTAATAATTTCCATCAAGAACCAAAATCTAAACAAAACAATCATAGATATCACACTATCTAGAAAAACAAGAGGAAATAAAATATGATCGATATCAATTAATTTATCTCATTCAAATATTAATTATGTCAATTACATTGTGATCCAATGGCTAAAACATTCTAACTGTACATTTTCACATAAAATAAAAGGGTAGAAACGAATACCCTACCTCAAAATTTTCATAACATTATTTATGTGAGAATTATCCACACAACGGATCACGATCACCTCTTCCTGTGACAACTATATCCACCCGAGCATGTCGCGACACGAACGCACCAACTAAACCCAAGAAACACCACTATAAGCATAGATAACACATTTCATAATTTGGAAAGGAGAAATAGGAAAAGATGAAACCAAAATAATAATGATAAATCACACCTTATATCGAATATTGATGGATAGTGCTTTGTTGCACTAAAATAGGGGGTACACTTGCAGCAAGAAGAACGTTGAGGGAAACCAATCCACAGAGAAAAGTCTAATCTCACAATTCCTATGGGAAATAAGTAAAGGTTCGAGTGTCTCATAGTAGAGAACAAGGAGGAAGAACAAGGGAGGAAGATATCTCATCCCTTTGGATGATTTAATGGATCTTTAGTTTAAGATATGCTAGATTTTCCATTAAATGAAGATCACATTAAACCACATGGTGTGGCCAAGTAAAAGCATCCTAAGTCTTAGGAAAAATAATATAGGAGTTATGGGATTTTAATTGGCCTTAAATCCATTAAAAAATTCCTTTAATGTCTTTTATGTCAATGAAAATGTTAAATCAACGAAACTGGAAAATTGGGGAATTTGGAAAAGTAAATATGAAACAGTTCTGGAAACACTGTTCATGATCTGTGACACCATTTCTATCACACCATGTCTATGACACCATGTCTTTGACACCGTGTCTGTGACACTTTGTCTGTGACACCGTGTCTCTGACACTGTGTCTGTGACACCTTGTTTGTGACACCGTGTCTGTGACAACGTGCTTGTGACACTGTGACTCTAACACCATTTTTGTGACACCATGTCTGTGATACCGTTTCCATGACACCATTTTTGTCACATTGATTCTATGACTCTGTGACTGTGACACTGTTTCTATGACACTGTTTCTGTCACACTATTTTTGTGACATCATGACTGTGACACCGTTTCTGTGAGACCATTTCTGTCACACCATTTCTAGGACACCGTGACTATGACACCGTTTCTGTAACACCTTTTCTATCACATAGTTTCTATGACACTATTTTTGTGACACCATTTCTGTCACACCATTTCTCTCACACCGTAACTGTGACACTTTTTCTGTGACACCATTTCTATCACACCATTTTTGTGACACCGTCACACTGTTCACAAAACTGTAAACATTGTTCACGAAACTAGAAATTTGGAAATGTGTTGGGGAAAAGTCTTGTTGACCTCCCAAAACACCTCAATAACCATATTTCAACAAGTGAATAGACCAGAGAGGTCATGTAAATTACAACCACTCTAGTGGAGGAATTGAAAATGAAGTAGTAAATTGTATACTTACTATTCACTCAAGAATGTTCCTAGTTTTATTTGATTTATGCTCCATAATTAATTTATATGCTACATGATTTCTATAACTATTGAGTCACTTATCTAATACCTCAAAAATGGGATATGAATGAAAACACCTAGTGGTTTGATCATTGTGATCATAGTGTCGGACTCTTCCCTAGTTAGTTCATTTGGGAATATTCTTCTAGTAAATATCATAATATCGATTTTTTTATAATTTAATACTATATTAGGAATTAATTTGATCTCATTAGAAACATATAATTTAAACTATCATGGAAATAAGATCACATTTCATATCAAATTCCATCTAATGTTCTTATTCAAATACAAAACAGACTATGAATTTAAATTAGAAAATACTTTAATGGTATGAGTGCCAATGCCCAATAAGAATAATATAATAATAAAATTTTTGATAGAAAATATATCATAAATCTTGATGAAATTATTATTTTAAGGGAATATATAGATTTATTCCTCATTGATTTGTCCTTCACCATTTTTAAGATGTACTGTTTTGAATAGAACTATTTACCTATTAGATATTCATAGCCAAGAGACCATCTTGGTTGAGGCCAACACAAATGGTATAATTAAATATGTAACCAAAAGTAAATTTTTATAACTAGTTAATATGACCAAGTGCATCATGATTAGGTGCACTAATTCTATTTGAAAACAATAAGGATGTGCTAGTGTATATTTTTACCAATAACTGAGATCTAAATATCATCGATGTAATAAAACATTATCATATAAAAATAATGGTTTATTTGTTTATAGATATTAAAGAACATCATAAATCATTAAATTATATATTAATTATTGATATCATTAGAAAAAATATAGATAGAAGATATTAGAAACACATAAATTAGTAAGAGATGTGGACACGATGAGTTTAGAGTTTCAATATTTGAAGTTATTAATGTGAATTCACACTTCATAGGATTGATGAATAGATCTATTATTGAAATTATTGATAAATATGTAGATGTATTTATTATCAATATTCACATATACTCTAAGTTAAATGGATATAATCAGGGTAACCTATTACTTTTGATGAAAACATAAATGTGGGAGATGTTGTTTAATAAGGTTATCAAGTGTGTATTTTGGATATAAAAATTCATTTTATTGAGGTATGTGGTAAATATTGATGTTATTTACATGATTTACTCAAATAAAAATTCAATTTATAAATTGATTAATAGAAATGTTAATTTTAGAGCTACTGTTTTCATAGATTTCCTAGTCATTAATAATGATTTATGATAAAATTATAATGATTTTCTTCTTGAAAACTAACTATGTTAAAATAGAAAGGGGTAATATATATGTTGATGAAATAATGTGTTAAAATATTTATTTTACTAAATAAGATTCAAATAACATAACTTATACTCACACACCCATTAAGTGGAAAAGTATTTGTGTCATATTATAGTTCCTGAAAGAAATGTCTAAGTTCAATACTTATACAAAATGTAATGTAATAATAATTTTTAGACCAAATTAAATGATCCATGATATGAAATTATTGTTGAATGGTTTAGACTTATCAAATATAATATTTTAATTTATAAATTCTAGACACTACCTCTATGGAGAGAAGTGTGAAATACATAGTTATTATTAAATTTTAAAGTATATACAAATATAGAAGGAGTTGAGCACGAATCAATGAATATATATGGAGTTAACCAATGACTCCGATTTATTAATAAACTATCATCCTTTAATTGAAATTTAGGTAGCTAATGGTATTATCTTAAGGAAAAATTATGCTCATTCAATTAAAAATATCTATAAATAACCCATTTTCATGTATATATAATGCATTGATTAGGAATTCATAATGGGAGAGAAAACATCCTACATTATATAAATAATTTCATGACAACCTATAAAATATAAAATTAAGGAGGAACAAAGGGATGATTTATAGATTTAGAATAAGTTGAGAGAAATAAAGGAAAGATTTATGGATTCAATGTCTATAAATATTGAACCAACAAATTTGGAACTATATTTTATGTATCATTTTCACCATATATAAATAAATAGTTAAATAATAATACACATAGATCATAATTCCTATACATCCTAGAGTAAAAATTTCATACCAGTTCCTTTAAGGAAAATTATGACGGGACAACATGAAGAAATATATTATTGAGTACTCCTCAAACTGATTGGTATGTTAGAACATAAAATAAGACTATGAGAAGTCGAATTGGAAGATGAAAACATTACTCATATAGACATGGAAATGGGAGAATATAATGACCGAATTTTTTAGGGTTATTCAAAAGTCATTTAAAGTAAATAATTCAATATATATTATTTTTATTTCAATCGCTATGTTTTCTCGCTTAATCAGAATTCGAGAATATTTCATGCTCAAACAAAATTAAATGATATTTTAAAATGAAGTTGTGATGTTTATTGGGAAACCACTTTTAGTAATAAATGATTGATATCCATGGATTTTATATACATTCTATAAAATTCATCAATATTCCCTGAATACTTAGTTAATAAATAGTTTTAAATTTCACTTCTATAATTATGGTCAATCCTAAATGAATTCTAGAAACATGAGGGTATGGCGATTTCTCCATCGATGTACATAAGAATATGTTGGGATGAAAATCATCCCCTTGTAGAGTTCTCATACAACTACAGTTTCCATTCATGTATTCAGGTAGGGCCTTATCAATATATATATGGTAAGAGGTGTAGAACTTATAAATTTGGAATTATGTAATTGAAAAGAATCTCCTTGAACATGAATATGTACAATAGATGAAACCGAATGTTCAATCCATTAAG
Organism: Viscum album; assembly: GCA_963277665.1. NCBI lineage: Eukaryota > Viridiplantae > Streptophyta > Magnoliopsida > Santalales > Viscaceae > Viscum > Viscum album. The sequence continues at coordinate 311,362,445 of OY728166.1, forward strand.
AAATACAATTAATCTTCTTAGAGAAAAAAATATATTTGAAAATCATGTCAAATGTAACTTTATGTTTGATGTTAGAGAAAAAATGATCTATTAAATATCACATTGGAAGATATTCATCAGCTTTTTAATGAAGGTAAATTTTTTCTTTAGGTACATTGGTCCCTTTATGTCTCTTGATTGAATATGATCTATGGAAAATTTATGAGAATTTCAACTAAACCGATCTCATTTTCTAGATATGATTCGCATATTTAACTTGAGTATATGAATACATGATATCTCACATGTACATTATACAAAGGTTGTAAAATAAGAGAATTTACTCTTCTATAACGTTTAACTTTTGATAATATTAGGCCATAGAGTCGATGATCTAGATAAAAATACTACTCATGTAAAAATACATAGGAAAAACTGAAAGTATGAATATGTAACATGGGATCATGAGAATTCAATAAAACATAAGATTTCTTAAATGGTCTCAACCTTGGATATGAATTGGATTTTAGAGGATGAAATTTCTAAAGGAGGGAAGGATGTAATAACCTCATCTTTTATATATATAATTTTCCAACTAAATAGTGATGTGTATCATATTTAGGAATATGTTATTCTATAAAACACAAATACAACATAAAAAATAAAAAATAAATTTATTATTTATAAAAAATAAATTTAAAGAATAAATATACTCCATAAAATTGAATACAATAAAATGGGGTAATAAATAGAAATAAAATATAATATAATATAATATAATTTTTTTATCATTTTGGTTTCCTAGAATTATAACACCCAATACCAAAATGTAAAATAAAAAAATTAAATAATGTAATTTTTAATTTTGAAAATAATGAATACATATCCTTGAGAGGACTTGAATTGAATGATGAATTATAGAAATATATAAAATGTGTAGGAATTATAAACCTAATATGACCTATATAATAGTAAAATAGACTCCTAGGGATAGTATATTGACAATTTAGAATAATTAATTGGATTTTAGAAATTTAATATTACTATTAGTATAGTAAAATGACGTGTATATAATATTTGATATGAATAAAATAATTAACTTTAATTATTAGCATACTATAAAAAAAATTCAAGTTTAATTACTCAAAGGAAAGTATAAATGAATTTTTATTAATGTGTTTTTTATATAATTGGAAGAACTAAAAATTTAATAATTATTATTAAAATTACTTGAGTTAGAAAATAATTTTCAAAAATGTATTATATTTTATGAAACATCATGTCCATATTTTCCAAGAGTGGTGTTTTTGGTAATTTTATTCAAAACGTGAATTTGTTTGGTGTGAAGTAAATAATAAATTTTCATGTAATAGGTATGTTAATTACTAATTTTATTAATATAATAATTACATTATAAATAATAGAATTGTTATATCATTAAAACCCCTATTTAAAATATTAAATGATATATTAAAAAAGTAATTTGATTTCCAAACAAAATTTTCAATTTACAACATCTAAAAATATAATGTTTATAATATAATCATTATTATTCTTCCCTCGTTTATTTTAAATAATCAAACAATGTATATGTAAAAGGAAACAAAATAGAATAGAAATTTATTGAATTCATAAAACAAAAATCTTAACTCCATAAAATATCACTATTGAATGTTTTACCTAGGAAAAAATAATTTAATAGATATTTTAACCTAAAATTACCCCCCATAAATTATAATTACCTAGTTTCCCTACCCTTTGAAAATAACATCTTATCAACTTCCCAGATCTGAAACATTTCCCAATTACCTTTTCATATGAATCCTTATAACCTTAATGATGTCTTGGTCACATCCAACCCCAAGACCTCAAGGATTGTGTTCTATAGAAAATTAGTAAAGCTTCAAAAAACAGATAACACCATAATCCTTTTATTTTTATTATTTTTATTTATACTCTCTCAATATATTTTCTTTTAAAAAATCATAAACAAACTAACTAAACTTTTTATTAGAAAAATATTTTTATTATGACATGGAATAACTATTTTAATCCATTTAAAACATATATATTCTCTCTCACCACCCTTCATTTGACATATTCCAGTACTGGTTGTTTTTATCATTCAACAAGGATAATACCAATTCTATAATTATTATAGCCTCCATGGATGGTTAGTAAAAGTTATTTTAAATATTTAACATGATTTTTTCCCAAAAACAATTTATATAATTTCACTACCGTATAAATAAATATGAATCCAAACCACAAAATCAAAAAAAAATTGATAATTTAATGAATCATTTCAATCAAAACATTTGAACATGGAAAAATATATAAAATAAATTATAATTTTTTAAATTTTTTAAATTAAAACATTAATAAATTTAAAAACATATGGATCGGTAATTTTTAAAACATGATTTTCTTATATTTGATGTGTAATGGTAAAAAAAAGTACCTAATATATAGGGATTTTATCCAAAACCTACTTTATTGATTTATTCAGTTTTCCATATATTATTTAAATTTAATTTTATATTATTACTACTATAATCCTCATATTATTTCATTTATTTTACATTTATATGGATTTACATGTCTATTCAATGAATCAAAATTAATTATTCACATTTTTTACTTTATAATGTTTGTCAGGGGACTATCAAACCCAACTCTTCTTTTGGGTTTATCATTACATATTATATATTTTAACAATTATTATTTTAAAATTTTATTCTATATATATATATATATATATCACTTTTCATTCTATATTTATCTGGGGATATTAATGTTTCTTTATAATTCAGATTCATTCTTAGCTACATTCAATATTTTCATCAAAGACCCATTTTTTGAAATCTCCGAACTATTCTACTAATGATTATTCCTCATCTCTCTATGAAATATGTATCCTTATTTTTTTTATTATAAACTTTCATGACAATAATAATTTTTTTATTCCAATATTTTTAATCTACAATTTTTTTCTTGTAAAATTATTCATTACAATATTAGTAAACCCAATCATTTGTCATGGTTTCATATCAAGATTATGATTAAGGTATGTTTTCATTTCAATATGGCATGCATAATTATCATAATATTATTATGTGAATGTTGAATTGAAATTATGTATCAGTATGATTCATTTTTTAATTTAACATATCCCATGATATTATTATTATACATGATCTTCATTAATTATTTTGTCACATTTTATAATGAGATGATTTGTACGTCTAAAATATGAAGGAACATGATTCTAGATTTGTTTTAAATGTTATGATGTTTCATTCATATGTATGTGCCAAAATTACATGCCTCCTTATAATGATTCCCATTTTCATAGAGGGGTTATCCCTTGATTATGATATTATAATGATATTTATGCCCAATCATTATTTCAAAATTATTCTTTCATCATGTTCATTAAAACTATCCCTCCCATTATTAACCTTTTTAATCAACCATTCCTTATAGTATGTCCTCAATTAATTATAAATATTATGGATAATATGAATCCTTTAGAGGAATATAAATAATTATTTCAAAAAATTAATATTTCTAATATACTCATATTATATGAATATAATATTACTTATATACTAAAACTTTTGATATTGGAATGTACTATTGTTGTGTATCGTATCTCAAAAATGAAATAATAATTTCTTATAAAATATATGGGCCAATATATTACCCATATCCATATTATAAAAAACATGAAAAACCCCAATCATTACATAATTGATAATTAAAATCCTACAATCAAAATGTTGATGAAAATTTTAAACCCAAAATAGAAATCTCATGAAGATAAAACAAACATACAGAACATTATAAAACATTTAATTTCAATACCAGTAGAATTTGTTAATAAATATTTAAAATCATTTCCTAAAATATTTTACACATATAAATAATTATCCCTTATAAATATAATGATATAATACATAATATAAAATATATTCCAACCAAACAACATTGATACATTAAAAATAAATTATATAAGTGATATAAATTTATTAAAAAAATTAATTTGAGGTATTTTATAGTAGAAAAGAATCCAATTATAATGTTAGTGGTTGTTAAGATAGAGCACAGTTTGTCCACACGGTTTGGAAGACCCTACGACAACCATGAAATAATCATTCAATATTGTCCAGAATCATCTCCAAAATCACTATATCATTTTATAAACCAAACACCATTGCTTCCTCTTCCTTTTACACCTAAAAATCAACCCCCCCCCCCCCCCAATTTACTAATAAAAATCCAATTACAATTAAAATGAAATCAATTTAAATAATAAATTATAACAAAACCTAAAAAAGAAAACATTTTTAGAATTCAAATCATTACTACCCCAAGTAACTCAAGTTTCATCATGTATGGCAGTGATCATGAACATACTCATTAGTATCCTCTTCATTTATCATGATTTTCTATATAATTTACCATTATACCCAAATGTAACAAGATATATCTAGTATAATTTTGTAATGAAATTGATTTGGTCAACATTACACAACACGAGAAGCAATCTTCCATAAGACTCAAAACATTTCCCCGAACACAATATGAATAAGAGAAGTAATAAGGAATCATATAGGAAAAAGAATAAAATATTTCCTCCGAGAAGACCAATAAAATTAATTTAGATCATTACTGACACTCATTCAAAATGCATCTATACATTAGTTATTGAGGAAAAGTTAATTCATAGTTTCAAAAAATGTCAAACAAAACATGTAATAATGAAAATTAATAACTAAACTCACTTGTAGAAATAATATAATGAGTACCAAAAAAGTACTGGAATAAAAGGGTGACTGAAATAAAAATATACTTTTATCAATTTTATGATAAAAATATCCTAAAAATTTTTAAAATCTAGATCATATATGAGAACCACTACATGGTCTAAGATTACTCAAATGACATTTTGTTTGAGAAATCCAAGACCACTGGTAGGTTAAGAACTGGTGTAGTACCCTAGGTGGAGAAAAATTATTATGTGCATCTGGAGTTTTGAAACAATGCACTAGATAATACCCTATTTATATTTAATTATTTTTGAAAAATAATCATTAAAAAATATTAAATAATTTATCTTAATGTTTGATCTGACCAAACTCTTTATGGTCACATATGTTTTACCCCACATGTGTTAAACACCATGTCCAGGACATAACGCTGGTCTTGGATTTCTCAAACAACACAACATTTTGGAGACACTAAATTGTTTTTGCTAAAATGATGTATACAAAATATAATATCTTTATTATCTTTATTATGTCTACATTGAGCCTCTGTGGGACTAGGAATTTTTCACTAACTCAACACATAACAACCAAAATATTTCAATATGGTGACTACAATTTTACCCTTAAATAAGGTCTTTAAAACATTTATTATGTGTTTTTATTGAATATTAAAAAAATTTATATAAAAATACACATAAAATATATATAAAGAGGGTTTTATTATAATTAAAAAAATTGAGGATGTTACAATTCTCCCCCTCTATTGACCTCTTATCCCTGAGATGTATCCCTAGTAGTCCTGATCGAACAACCCAGACCCATGAGTATGAGATTCTAGATTTCATGTCTTCGTAACATGAGGAGCATTTGGAACATAAAAAGTCATATTCATTATATGGGATCACAGAAGGAATAATCTAGTAGTTTATATGTAACCCAATTTATAATGATTCTAGAACATACCCATGTTTTTCCTTACATGTTAGTCACAAATATAATATATATATATACTAATACAACATCATGCTCAGTTCACTAAATTGATTCCAAAAAAAATATATGACAACATCATGGACAAATAAATTAGTTAATTCCAATTGAGATATATCACAATAGCATAAAAACACAAATATGTCAAACAAAGAGAAACTATCCCAAAAAGACAGCACAAATCAAAAAATTTAATAATTTAACTACTATGTAGCATAATAATCGATTTATATATGTAATGTGATCCTCAGTTCCTATTCATGATGAATAAACACACCCAAAACCCTAGAAATCACATTTCAACACCATGTTCATCATATGTGGTTAATTAAATAAATATTAATAGAAAAAAAAAATTCATACTTTACAGAAACTTGATGGTTCACTATACAGTATAGTCCATGCACTTAAATAGTTACCATGCCTAAGACCCAATGTCATATCTATTTTCTACCATGTCCTAAAAAAATATAATAAAAGAAACAAGTTATTGAGTCCTGATAACTAATTACATTTTTGTAACATCCTGACTCAAACCACAAGGTCCAAGCTGGAGTTCCACATGACCTCATGAGTGCCTCCCCATTTTTAAAATGTTGTTGACAAGTATTGAGTATCTATGTCTCTCTATGGGGAGACTATACCCTCATTATCGTGAAATATTATCAATAATAATCAATAAAAAACAATAAATAGTTTGTTTAAATGAAAAAACATAAAAATGACATACAAAGAAGAATAGTTCCCACTGTGGTAAGCCTCTCCATAGTATATGAAGCAGTTAAATTCAAGAAAAGTAAATAAACAAACAACTTCAAGGTACTCTAGTTTCTATCTTAGTTTTCTCTATCTCATTGCTCCACCCCTAAACTATTCACCATAATACCTTTTCCCTTCACTACATCATTTGTTATGAAATCTAAAAGTGCACCAAAATTCCAAAGTAGGGTATGAGGATAAGGCTCAGTAGGATACCACCAATGCAACTTCACCATAAGAGCACAATATATATAAAAGTGTATATCATGAGATGGGTAAATTCTCAATAAACATACATAATATGAGTCATCATGAACTGACAAAGCCTCCATGAACCCTAAACCCACCTACTTCGACTCAATTCTAGTAATATTTTCTAGAAGATTCATACCTATATAAAGGTCACATAGCTCATCCCACCCTTCTAGTGGTTGTTACTGAACGCTTCACATTCTATTAGGTCCATCCTCAGTCTTCTTATCCTTTTAATCACCCATGACCAAATTACATAGGAATTAATGACCGATATCTTCCAAAAATACAATATGATTTCCCATCTACAGTGGTATACTCATCTTATTTTAAAGACATAAAGACTATGTTAGGATAGTAAATGGTCATTGGACTACATAACTTCTACCCTCAAGCATCCTCCTATATATCTTAGTGTACGTTGACTAGGCACTATACTTTACCCTTTATAGGGTTATCCACACCCACCTTTAAATATGGTAGGAATGTATTTGATTGTGTAACCTCATAAAACAACCCTCAAGTCCCCTCATGATTATCACAGTAATATCCATATAGTCACTATATTTTCCCCTATATAGAGGTAGCCACACCTACCTTTAGGGATGTTAGGAAAAATTCTGTTTGGGTAACCTCGTACACCAAACCTCAAGGATACACCTAAGTATATTGGTACCTATAATAAAATTCCATAGGCTGTGAAACACTAAAAAAATACATGGGGTATCATGGAATGATAAGACATGCCAAAATAAAAGGCATGATAATCACTCACAAACAAGTACACCCATGACTACTCAAAAACTCACATACCTCTCATAGTAAGCATGATTGAGTTTAACATAACATAACATCATGATAACAATATAAATATACAAGTCCTATAAAGGTAAGTAACCTCATACATTAGGTTTAATGAGGACTGACAATAAGGGTTGACGTCCAAATTTAAAAACACCTCTAAAACACCATTTCATTAAATGAAGCACTACGTAATGATAAATTTTTAAAGACTAAATGATATTACTCAAGTAAATAAGGTGAAAAATTCCATTTAGGATAATACCTAATAATAATTCCAAAATTTATCATGCTTTTCTTGGATTAGTGATCAAGATAGGTGACCTTATGGGATGCTTCCTAGGGTGTGTGTGTGTGAGGAAAAACACACTGAAAGAACATGTGTTGGCATGTGGGGACAATCATTAGTCTGATAATAGACCCATTTTTTAATTTAATGTAGTTTTATTGGAATGAAACCAAGGTATTACATGTGAAACATGGGGTCATATGACTTGGTTTATGTGTCGGGAAAGGTAGAGTTATAGAAAATTGTATCAGATCCCATATCCATTGGGAAGTGCAGTGGCACTACCTAGGATTTGTGTGTCAGGTACACAATGCGGTATTTTTTATTTAAAAGGGCGGAGAGTGTAACATTAATGGGAAAATTGAGACTTAAAATAATTTAACACCTTATAATTATGAAGTGTTAATGGCTAAATGATATTACTAATGTCAGAAATGTGACCATTTTATTTTGAGATCCTACTTAATTAACTCCAAACATAAGTGTTCTTGGATTTGAGTATTGATAATGATTTGTGACCTTCTGGTAATTTTCCCAGGGTGTGTTTGAGTGAGGAAAAATACACATTTAATGAATGTATATTGACTTGTGGGGAAATTCATTTGTCTGATGACCCATTTGGGAATGTGGTTGGGTCCCTGGTAGTGGACCATGTGTCTATAAGAAAACTAGAAGTACTTAGAGGGCCAGGAATTGAGGACAATGTTTGGATTGGGTGTCGGTGGTGTCAGTGTGTCCCAGTTGTTACATTGGTATTAGAGTAGGGGTCTAGCCTTATGTGTGTTATAACATCCTCAAACAGTAATTAGTGTGATAATTGGTTCCATTGGATATTGGAATGTCTTGGTTGGGAATGAATACATGTGTTTACATGTGAAAAACTGGGTCATATAACTAGGTTCACGCCCTAAAAATTCTAATTCATGCCAAATGGTTTCAAAGTCAATACCTATCTTGAAGTGTTGTGGAATTACATCGGTTTTGTGAGTGGGGTCCATAAAAGGGCATACTTCTTTAAAGGGGTGTATAGTGTAACACCCCAGTGAAAGTGAGACTTAAAATAATCTAACTCCAAATAATGATAATGGGATAGAGAATAAATTTTATTGTTCATTTCAAATATTTCCACCTTTCCTTTTGGAAGCCTCTCGGATTAGAACCACACACATAAGTGTATCAGGATTGGAGTAGTAATCAGGATGGGTGGACTCTTTTGAAGGTTCTCAGGGTGTGTATTAGTGAATAAAAAACACAATGAAAGATTATGTGTTAGTTTTTGGGAATAGTCATTAGTCTAATGACCCATTTAGGCACGTTGTTGGGGCCTAGGTTGGGGACCATGTGTTTTTAGGAAAAGTGGAATTACCTGGAAGTCCAAGACTCGAAGACCACGATACGGGGGGTGTATGTGGTGTTAGTTGGGCCTAGTTTTTACATTGGTGTAAGATCAAGGATCCATCCTTAAGTGTGGTGGCACTACCTTAGTTGAGATACAGTGTCCACAATAAGGGTTTTTTTCTCTAAAGTGTGGGTGGTGAATGTAACACCCCATAATGATAATTGGTAAGAGATTAAATGATATTAATCATGTAAATTGGTTAAAAATTTCCTATCAGAAGTCTAGCTGATTAGAACACCAAATTTAAGCATCTTTATCTTTGAGTAGTGATCAATATGGGTGACCTTTTAGGAATTTTATCAGGGTGTGTGTGATTGAGGACAAAACATAGTGAAATAATTTTTTTATTACTATGAGTAATTAATATGATAAGAGAACCTAGTGAGTAATGTTATTTAGTGCTTATAAAAGGAAAAATAGGTATTACATGAGACCCTTGGAGTCAAATGACATAGTTTATGTCCTAGGGATGTTTGGGTCATGAAAAAAGGTATTCAATCCCACGCCTAGCCAGAAGTGTAGTGGCACTACCTGGGCTTTGTTTGTGGTGTCCACAATGAGGGTACTATGAATAAAAGTGGTGGTGAGTATAACACCCCTGAAATGTGAGACATAAAAAGTAAAAATGTTACTAACCATGTCAACAAGGTGCAACTTTATTTTCAGGAGCCTACCTAATTATAAATCCATAGTTAACTATGCTTGGCCCAAAGTAGTGATAAGGATGAATGACCTTCTCGGATGTTTCCTAGTGTGTGTGTGTGTTTGTGTGTTAGGGATGAAAAAATAAAATAAAAGATCATGTATTTTCATTTGAGGGAATTAATTATCTGGATAAGTTACCCTAGTAGGAAATAAAATGTAGTGTTCTCTAAAGGAAACAAATGTATTATAGGAGACGCATGGTGACATATGACTATGGTCACAACACGAGGATGGTTGGTTAATGAAAAATATCACCAATGAAACTCACAAGGTATTATATAATAACATCTAAAAGATATAATTCAATTCAATGATCATCATATATCATTCACATGGTATAATGGAAAAGATCATTAAGGATTTTTTTTTCAATTCTTTAATCTCGTGATACCATTCTGTAGGAAAAATATAATTCTTTAGAAAATATTTTATGTACTTTCTTAAGGATATATGTTTTATTTTAATTCATTGTATATTTAATTTATGGGATCATTTAAGTCAATAAATATCACCCCCAACAATAGTGTCCTCATGTTTGATGGAATGATATTATATATAGATAAAGGGAGAGGATGGTTCCACATCTTATATCCCATAGCTTGTATATTCTTTATATGACTATGAATACTATTAATGATCTTGAAGATGGGATGTCTTATACATAACATAATTAGAAGAATATTCTATCTAACTGGAGATCATGTAATTTTTTTCTCTCATCTCTCTTAGATAATTTATTTACATGAATTATTATAGCAAAAACTAGATTCTAGAGAAAAATATATGATATTAATAAGGTTGTAATTCTAGTAAAAGATTCTTTGTTTAGAACCTATTAGAATAAAAAAAAATTTAAATAAGGAAGAAGAGAAATTGATTACTGAAATGTTCATTTTAGTAAAAAAAATATAATCTTGATTCATTATTACGGTGAAATTATTATAGATTCTACAATCATTATAATCTTATGATAATACTTATATATTAATTGTATGAACAAGTTTTATAATGTGGTGATCAAGACATATAATAGTGAACCATAAAATAATTCAATATTTTCTTAATTTAAAATTAAATCAAAATAGTGATTAAATTAAGGATAGATGGTAAAACTTATAACTATATTTCATTCAATGTTTCAGAAATCTCAAATGATGTGGCGTCAAAAAGGGTTCATGATTAATAAATTTTCACGAAAGTTGATTCCATGGTCTTTGATGAATTTATATATTTATTCTAAAAATATATATACAATGTAGAGAATTTAATTATAAGGGATTCATTCATCTAAATTATTTTATTGTGTCCACATTGGAAAAATTTTATCAAGCTACCTCAATGAGAAAGAATAATTTGAGAAGTATGATAAAAAATATATTCATTTAAGAAGAGAAATATAGATATTTGAAACAACAGTAGAAGATTATTCAAATGAAGTTAAAAATTAAATAAAATTAACAATAAAAATATTGTCTCACTACATGATTCCAAATATTTTGATGAGTATATTATAATATAATAAGAAGACTCATTTAAAAAATAAAAACACCTTTAATGAAAAATTAAAATTATGAAAAAATTCATTGAGTGCAGAAGATGATGAAGATAATGGTGATAGAGAAAGAAATAATGAGGATACACCAAAAGAGTTTAAATAAAGTGAAGAAATCATAACATACCTCAAATAAAAAAATTAATTATAAAATAAATCCTATATTGTGGATAATGATTCCATAATAAAATTCCATTATAATCCAAAAGAAAAAAATATTGTAGATATGAAGATTCAGTTTAAATGAATGATGTCATACCTAAATAAATTTATTGAAGAAATAAACAAATGGTTCAACATAACCTCTTAAAATATTATTTCCATGAAGGATGAGGTGAATAATCATGAGAAAAATATTTTGGATGATTAATGTTAATAAATTAAAACTAAATCTATAATTCTCACAAATTCAATGATTAATGTTTCTCAATTAATGAAAATAGAAGAAAAATTAAAACATTAAAATAGTTAGTCATGTGATTCTTCCACTATTCTAAGAAACATTGTCCTGGAAACATAATAATAAAATTATAATGGTGGTACTAGTGATAAAGGAATGAAAATTTTATTTCATCATCTTAATAGTAAGACACACCAATATACATTTTAGATAAGAATTTAAAAAACTCCATTGTTAAAGTGTTGCTGAAAGAAAATAAAATTGATTCTGAGCCTAAGGGAAAGTCCTGGGTAAAATAAAAGGATTTTATGCCTGATAATATTATAAACAACATCATATATAAAATCAGAATAAAACATTAGGATTATATTTTTTAGAACTAATTTCAATCTGAGGTGATTAGTCTTTTATTAGAGATGTTAGTGTTGTGAAATATAAGGGAAAAAATATTTTTTTGGGTATAATATATCATGTTATTCATTAAAGAGAGGTGTTATATTGAGGGGCTAGGGGGTTAATGGAAAATTATAAAGGGTAAACCATGGGTAATCATAAAATTGTAGGTTAAATTTCATTATTCCATTGATTTTCTTGATGAAACTTTTGGGCAGAGTGATCAAAGAGGTCACATTTCCAAAAAGTGTCTTATTATATTACCAGAGTAACTAAAGAATAATTATGTTTATAAATAATTTATGTAGTGGAAAATCGGGAGAATAATATAGTGTTTGATGTGTATTATAAAGATAAAATGGGAAATAATATGTTTATCTTTGATAGTATTTTATACAAACACACGAAAGGATACCAAAATATGTTAAATTATATAAAATGGTGTTATAGAGGTTCTATGTTTTTCAAAAATGATGGATCACTCAATGTATAAGGAGTTAGATAAGATAATATTGGTATGAAAAAAACCATAAATATTTTCTTTTTTAATAGGATGAGGCATAATCTCTATAGTGTTTCTTAATATTGGGATAATAAGAAAGTGGTAATATTATTATTCGAATGAATGTTTCATATAGACCATGAAGGATAAGAAAATTATAATGAATTGAAAGTGAACAATAGAAAAAAATTTCATATTTAAAATGATTAAAATTCATGTTTCATGAGCATAAATGAGGATAACCATACTTGGCATATAAAACTTGTCTATTTGGAATAGAAGTAAATTTCTTGGACTAACAAGATTTAAGTTAAAATTTTAGAGAACCAACACATGTTTTAAAAATTATGGGGGGATTGTGAAAAGGTGTTTATAGTCAATAAATATTCAAATGTAGAAACCCATTTAGTAAATATTCTATGATATTTTGAGACTAATGATCTTAAAATCCAGTAACAGTGATATATTTTTTGTCTTTTATAGATTATGAGATTAATTAAAATCATTTCAATTTTATGTCGATCAAATAATAAACTCTTGAAATGTGTAAAAAAATTATATATAAGTATTGATATTAAAATAGGGTATGTAATCATATGAATTTTATCTACTATTGGATATGAAAATAAAATTAATAGTTTTAGGGATATAATTAGATTCATGTGATTCAACATGAATATATCACTCTATAAACACCAAAAGAAAATGAATTTTCTAAGAAGAAGAATGAATATTCATCGACATGGAATGAAAAATATTAATATAGTATGATACAGAAACATATTTTTAATGTCAATCCTTATAAATACATGAATTTTTCCTCTATAAATAAAAAAATATTTTTGACAGCTTTCTATAAATGAAGCATAGAACTAAAACGAAAACTAAGAAATATTTTTCTAAAATATAAATATTAAATATGACCACTAAAATATAACCATTCAGTTAGAAGTTATGAATATGGATAAACACAATAAAAATTATTTTTATAATTAAAATAAACAATACTTTTTACTAATTAATTTTTTTAGTATAATTAAATGAATAAAGATAATTATTTCTTTAATAAAAATATATTTACTAAGAATTAGTTTTATATTTCATGAAACAATGTATATTATGATTAAATAATAATATAATAAATTTATAATTTAATAATATATAACCTGAAAATTAATTATTTAATGAATATAAATAATAATAAAGAACAGTTAATATATTTAAAAGATATTTTCTAATTTGATCAGTTTTCCCCAATATTTTAATAATTTAAACAATTATTGAATATAAAAATTTTATAAATTTAATTTTGAAACATTAAAATCATATTTTGAATAATAATAATAATAATATATTATAAATATAATTTTTTTGTATTTTTATAAAACATTTTATTTGTTTTTGAATAGTGCACAATACCATTTTTACAAATAACATGTGTTTTATGATATTATTAGTGTATATGTATGAATTAGAAATTTATGAATCCCTTATATAAATATGTATTTTATAAGTGATTTAATAATTTTAAAAAATAATAATGTCTCCGATTTTCCTTGAATTATTTTTAAATATTAAATTTAATTATTACGAGAACATACATTGTGACGGTGTGCGATTCTGAGACCCAGAGTGCCCAAAATTAATGTTTGAAATAAATTAAACTTTTAAATATTGTGCGCGAGTGGTTTTCCTGAAAAAGTGGAATAATTTTTAAATAGATGCCCCAATCCAAAATTTGAGTGCACTGTTGCGTTCAGAGAAGAAACTTTACATTTTGATAGGCCTAAACGTGATCAGTGTAGGTCGGTAGTAGAAGTTAGTTTTTTGATGTTTAAATGGAAATAAAATAAATTAATAATTTATTTTATTTTAAACGTTTCCATGACTCAATAACACGTTAATTGGTATTAAATAACAAGGATCCCAAGATTAGGCCCATAATCGTGGAAACTTTCCATGGACGTTGTGGATCTTTGGAAAGGAGCCATCAAGGGAGGAATCTCGATGAAAGAAGATAGACAATGACATATGGATCTTTTCACAGTGAGATCAAATCCTACCCAATGGATGCTCTCCCTTTTTTCAAACATTAAGCTAGGGGTTGTTATTTAAATTAATTTTTCCCCGTTCTTGGATTCAAATGACGAACGTGGATTAACCCATGAACAAGTTGACCCCTGAATCCTTTTTTCTTGTGGGAGGGTCTTTTATCGAGTTCATTTTAGGGAATTAATCCTTGCACGATTTGATTTATATTTTGATTTTCTCTATTTGATAATTCTAATAGGAGCGGATCAATTTCCTGAAGAATAACAGTGGAGGTTTGTTCTAGAACTTGTTATTTTTATTTCTTTTCCCTTCTTGACCCTACGTTCTTCAAGTTCTTTGTGGGGTTATGAAAACATATCAGTAAGGATCCATTTTTCAATGCAACGATCCAAAATTAGAGATCTGAGATCATGAAAACCCAACATAGGTTCAATAATTATGGAGGTAGGTGAATCGACACAGTTTGTAAGAAATCGTTCATCGACCGTTCTTCACATGGATGATAGAAACATATTTTTGGAGCTGATTGGACGCCTGAAACATACCAAATCGACATTCCCATGATGGGTGACATCAAATCATGAGTTTAATGGTGATCATATTATCTAATCGATAGATTGAAGACCACCAAAGGCGCATAGAGGAAGAATATTGATTCTAGAAAATCGCAAGGAACACAATGTGTTCTCTGAAGAACATGACGTGTTGCACTGGCTCAGTGGAACCTAGGGTTTCGTGATGCATGAAGTGGTGACACAAAATGTGACAACTATCACATGGAATGTGGGTTCTTACATGGGACTTAGTATATATCTCGTATGACACACAGACAAGGGGTGGTGTACATGGCATGTACTCCATCACACGGCCAGACCAGACCGGTTACACAAGTTACCCCTGTACTGGTACATGGGTTGGAAGACACAGGTTGAAATTGTGTACGGGAACATGGTCAGCATACACTAAGCAACCCCCAGATTGTAGGACATGGTTTTCCACTCTCTTACACACAGTTTATTTTTCTATGTAAACAACATGTTCTTCTGTCTCAGGCTGTTGTACACGGGTAGTACCCAGAGTCAAGAGACACGGTGTGTGAATCTTCTACACACCAAGTACTTTTCTGTACAAGTCTTTACCTCCTTGTCCACCATACCTTGGAGAATTTTTGATTGGTTTAGTACCCCTTTTATCATTATCCTGAAGTTCAGGTATCGTTTCCAACCACAGGAGTACAACCCCGTTCAGTAGGACCTTCTGGAAATAGTAGGAGTCCCTCTGAGAGGCCTGAAGTGAGATCCTCTATCCATTCATGTGCCACAGGTAGTGTTAGGTTATCGACATGACCAATCCCAATATACATTGGTCCTATACTTATCAGGTTAATCCATATGATTTGTGGTATCACCCACATGCCCCTGGCGGTGTTCCTTATCTATGTATCATTATCTTTTCCCACGTAGGAGCGAGTTCTCTCGACATGAGTCTATCTGTTCTCTCTTAAAATCTATATGTGTGTCTATCTCTCTCACGAGAATTCCTAACAAATTTAATTCCTAGGAAGACTTCACCATAGCTATCACACATGTGGAGTGAGTTCTCCTGGATTAGTTCTTTGCGGAATCTTGGAACTGAATCCCTAGTGTGTGTAGGCAGTTGTTGTGAATTACATCTAGACTACGGATATGGGTTTCAGGTATATCTGGATATGTTTCTCTTTTTATATGTTTTATAGACTTATAATTTCTATAGATTACCATACCTTTACATTGTGAAATAATGTGTGGTTTTTTGGGGTCCCATACTTAGTATTGTTAAACTCACCCCTGCATAGTATTTTCCCACACTTGTCATGTCTTGTTCATACCAGCAGCCTTTCTATGGAATCTATGGAGGACAGGGACTAGACCGAACATTGTAATATTCCTTACAATCTGAGGTTTTCCTACGGCTATGAGTAGTATTCTCTGTACCTTTTTTCATTAGTATGTGTTGGAATTTGTACTTTTCAAACTCTTTCTTTTAGTGGGATTTTATTCTATCCTAGTTTAATTTTTGTATATTACATTTAGTTGTACTCTGTTGGTTGGGTTTAGTTGTATGCATGCATTTTGTTCCTTAGTGGTTTTTACATTTCATAAATTGTGCTATTGCAGTTGTTTGTATGTGTATAAGTGCTTATAAAATTCCTCCCATGTTAGTGATATGTCTACTTAGGGATAGTCACCATCCCCTGGCCTATTGGAGGTGGATTTGGGGAGTTGTGGCATGGCCCCCACAGGTATGGGTCATGAAATAGGGGTATCAAAGGAGTTTGGTTCTACCTATGGACCAAGAGTCTATGAGATTGGTTTGGGGAAACCATGTTAAGTGTTTCGATCTCTGGTTTTAGGACAGGGACTACATTGTTGGTGTGGTCGGCCGACGTAACCATAAACCTAGACTCTGATAACATTTTTTTCGACTCGGTACTTGAGATCACTAGTTACAGGGAAACAAAAATGGTACATGCATCATATATGAGTGGGTTCTTATTTCCATGTCCTTTGTTTCAGCTATACCGATATACTCTTTAATAGTGTAACATCTTTTTTTCTTCTAGGATGCATCTATGACACATATTAGCTATGATTTAGCAGTTCGATCATGAGGACACCCCCTCAGTGAAGAGCCTTCAATTTGAGGACCATTTCACTAGGTGTTAACTCCTGGTGGTGTAGCCGCTACACCACCACCACTAGAGAAACATGTGTTATCTGTAATACAAGAAGATGAGGATTGTAGGGTGATAATTCCCCTAGAGATTCAGAGATAGAGACCCATCTAGTTCTGAGGAGAGCCCGAACCTCAAGTGGATGAGGACTGTCTTGAGTCGGTGACTAAATTTTTCTATCTAGTGAGGACACTAGTGGACTAGATAGTGATCCTAGGAGAAATCATTCTTCAAGGATTGGAAGTACGATGATAGAGTTTGATAATGCAAACCCATGACAAGGAGACTCTTTCATGGATGGAGTTTGAGAAACTCTTTAGGAAGGATTTCTCTCTGGTTACACTAATATCAATTCATATCCAATAGATTCTTCAACTTCAGTAGGGAAGTTTAATGGTGGATTACTATTCATCTAGGTTCACCAAAATTTCTTGGTACTTTATGGATATGGTCAGGGATCAATACTTCAGAGCTCAAACCCTTAAGAAAGTTATACGATGGGACATACAAGCTAGTGTCCTGACTCTATTTATTTTAACTTATGTAGGAGTGATCAACTGAGCTTTTTTGGTCAAGAGCTTCTTGGATGAGTAAAGATAACTAGTGACAGTCAGTAGTAGAAACATAGATGTAGTTCCCTAAGTAGTAGGGAACTAACACTAGGAATATATATCGAGATGTGGGAGACATCACAGGAGGTCCCAAGATAGGGGATATATGGTCTAGGGATCTTAGGTGGGATCCAGTCATCCCTAGGAGATGTGATTATTCTCATGTGATATAAGGATACATCTCGCTATAGAATTCCCAACCCATAAAACTACCGAAAGGGAGGCTGTGGATGGACAAATGAGGTTGAGGTAGATATTGGAGCAGGCAGACCCACCAGGTGGAGGATGTGGAAGAAGAGAAAGGATAGTTATAAGAGGTAGAAAATGATTTGACCTACTTCGAACACAACACTAAGTAGGTCCACACCAGGCTTAGTGAGCTGGGGAACAGGGGTGGGGATAGCAACATGTGGTCGAGGGATACGACCCGGGGACTCCCTGGATGATATGAGGTATGAAATGTGTCTTTTCTACCTTATCTTCCATACTTATAGTCACAGCTTCTAGTTATTATTTCTTCACCACATGTCTTCTATGAAATCTTGAGATTATGGTTGAGTTGTTGACTTGACCCATATGCTTGGAGACACCTATGGGAGGAAACTTGATGATCACGCATCATTACTGATAGTGTAATCTTACACTTGGTGGTGAGTATTTTGGTTGGAACCTGTTGGTGGCAGTGTTGAGGCCATACAAAGTCATTCTTGGTATGGATTGGTTATCTCTGGTCCATTCCTAGATTGACTACTTTTGGCGAAGAGTGTGGTGTTTCCGCAGTGATGAAATGAGGTTTTCCTTTATTGGTGAAAAGGAAACCCAAGCATCACAGAATTAGCTCATTCTAAGGATGGTGCATCCGATCACTCATGAGTTGGCTAGGCTTACCCTCAGAGCAGTAGATGTTGTGTGCTTTCAGTTCCCGGCAGTAGCATCAGAGTATGAGAACGTATTTCTATAATATGTTTCAAGATTACCTCCCTGCTGAGAGATCAACTTCTGCATCAACATACACCCTAGGATGGTACGGATATCCTCATCGACATATCGACTGGCTACTGTAGATCATTTTGAGTTGAGGGTGTAGTTATATGGTTTTTAGAGTAAAGGCTTTGTAAGACCCAGTGTTTCACCATGGGCGGCCCCGATTTTGTTTTCCAAGATGGAAGACAAGAGCTTGAGGTTGTGCATGGATTATTGGTGTCTAGGTCAGGTAATGGTAAAGAACATGTATCCACTCCCAAGTATTGATGGCCTCTTCAATAAACTGAGATGGTAATGGTGGTTCTCGAAAGTTGACTTTCAATCGGGTTACCCCTAGTTATGAGTATGAGATGAGGATATATCTAAGACAGCTATCAGATGCTTCTACGGTCACTAAGAGTACTTGGTGAAGCCTTTGGCATGCAAAAAAACATTATAGTGTTCATGGGACTTATGAACCGGACCTTCATCCATACATAGACTGGTTCATAGTGGTCTTCGTCGATTATATCCTTGTGTACTCAAATTCAGAGTAGGAACACACGAGACACCTGTGGATGGTTCTAGATGTACTCCAAGAAGACCAGCTTTATGGGAATCTCTCAAAGTTCCAGTTCTAGATATAGGAGGTCCACTTTTTGGGACATTTTATCTCAGCAGATGGAGTATAATTGGACCCAGCCAAGGTTGAGGAGGTGATAGCATGGGTGATACTCTGAAGTGTGACAAAGGTGTAGAGCTTCCTTTGGTTGTTAGAATACTACTAGAGGTGTATCTTTGATTTTCTCGGATATTATTACTGATGAAAACCATGACCCAGAAGAGGAAATCTATCATATGGATGGATAAGTGTCGATATGTTATCCAGCAGTTGAGGTAGAGTTTGACGAGGCCACCAATATTTATATTTCTAGAAGAGGGTGTTCAGTATATATTTTTTTACAATGTATTAAGGACCAGGCTTGGTTGTGTCTTGATATAGAGACAGGTTGTGATTACGTAAGGTTTTTGTAGCTAAGGCCACAAGATAAGAACTATTTGACCCATGATCTTGAGTTAGTAGAAGTAGTATTCACATTGAATATGTGGAGACACTACCTGATGGGAGAATAGATTATTGTCTACTCTGACTATAAGAACCTCAAGTACATCTTCTCGAACAAGGATTTGAACCAAAGGTAGAGGTGATGGATGGATTTCCTATAGGATTTTGACTTCGAGATCATCTATACTCTTGGGAAGGGGAATGTTGTGGAAGATGATCTCAGTAGGGGATCGAGTTTGTAGCTATTGAGTGAGGCGTCGGAGTAGTTGGCATCGCAACAGTTATCCTTTGAGGATAAAGATTATAGATTGTATCTCTAGTTGATGTTTGGAACCCCTCCACTCTTACGAGGAGTCTGGGAGAAAAAACTAGGGGATGTCGACTGCGAGACTTTACATGCTCGGTTATCCACAGGACAAGATCCTGATGGATATTCACAAGGTGGGGAGAACATCTTCTTTTTCATAGGACAGACATTTGTGCCAGTGGATTTGTGGGAGGAGGTTATAAGGAATTTTCATACACCCTCCTTGGTGGTACATCCTATAATGGAAAAAATGTACATAGACCTCTGGCATCTGTTCTGGTGGAAAAGTATGAAGAAGGTAGTGGTGTAGTTCATTTCTTGATGCCTTATATTCCAGCAGGTGAAGGCAAGGCACTAGGTTCTAATGGGATTATCTCACCCTCTAGAAGTTACAGAGTGGAAGTGGGATGGAATATTGATGGACTTCATGATGGGTTTACCACGAATGTCAAGGGGACACGATTCCATATCGATGATCGTTGACTAACTCAATAACTTAACCCAATTCTTATTTATCAAGGAACAAAGTTATGTGGAGATCTTGGTACACCTCTACATATAGTTCAGCTTCATGTCATCCCTTAGAAAATTGTTTTAGATCACGATGCTCGTTTCACATCCTGGTTATGGAAGGGATTGCAGAAGGAATTTGGGACTCAACTATGCTTCATCCCAACATTCCGTCCCTAGAATTATTATACCATTCAGGTTCTATAGGTTATGTTGTGGGCATGTATCTTGGACTTTTTTCATAGTTGAGAGGACCACCTACCACATGTGGAGTTTGAATGAAAAACATCTACCACTCCACCATCATTATGACATGGTTTGAGACATTATATGGGTGACCTTGCCAATCACGGCTTTGTTGGACCGACCCCAGAGAGTCAGCACTCATGGGTCCAAAGTTAGTGTGAGCTACCATTGAGAAGGTGAATATCATCTAGTATTAGATGCATATTTCACAGAGATAACATTAGTATTATGCTGATAGATGGTGGAGACCTCTAGATTATAAAGAGGGAGACCATGTCTTCCTTAAGGTCTCACCTCGATGAGGGTTGTGGAGATTTTTCCTGGGCAGCAATTTGTCTCTAAGGTTCATCATCACTTTTCATATACTATACAGAGTTGGGGGTGGCATATCACCTAACTCTACCACTACAGTTTTACATAGTACATAATGTATTCCACATGTCACAATTGAGGAGGTACATGCCTGACCCATCGCAAGTCATCAACTAGGGAGAGTTGGACATCAAGGATGGAGTGACCTTCATAGAGTGCCCAATGGAGATCAAGGATAAATAGGATATGATCCTTCCTGAGAGAGTTATTCCCTTGGGGTGTGTCTTGTGGCGGCACAATAATATTTAGGTGAGGAGGTGGGAGCGGGAGGCTCTGATTCGTGCATAGTACCAACATTTGTTTGAATAACCTTTTGTTTTGGATTTTTGGGGACATAAAATCCCTAAGGTGGGGATAATATAATTTATTGGATTTTCCTTGAATTATTTTTAAATATAAAATAGAAATATAACGAAACCAGGATTTGCGATGACATTCGATTCCGAGGCACGAAGTTCCTGTAAAAAATATTTGGAACAAAGTATCCTTTCAAATAGCACACACATAAAGTTTTCCTTAAAAAAGTGGAATAAAATTTAAATAGGTGCATGGATTAGAAATATGAGGAAACCATTGCATTCATATAAGAAACTTTACCTTAGATGATTACTAACATTGACCGGCATGAGTCGACAGTAGAAGTTAATTTTTGGATGTTTTAAAGAAAATAAAATAAATTAATAATTGATTTTATTTTAAATATTTCAATGATGCAGCAACATGTTAATTGGTTTTTAATAACTAGGATCCCATGCTTAGGCCCATAACCCTAGATACATTCCTTGTATACTCTAGATCATTGGAGATTATCCATCCATGGAGGAATCTTGATGAACGATGATGAGCGATGAAACGTGGTTCGTTGCGTAGTGAGATCGAATCCCGAACGACGATCACTCTTCCTCTTCATCAACGATTGAGGTAGGGATTTTTATTTTAATTCTTCATTCCCCATTCTTGTATTCAAATAATGAACATGAATCAAACCACGAACAAGTTTACCTGTGAATTGTTCATTCTTGCTGGAGGGTCTTTTATCGGGTTCATTTTGGGGAATTAATATGTGCATGATTTGGTTTATATTTTTATTTTCTCTATTTGATCCTTCAAACGGGAGTGGATCAACTCCGTGATTAATGACGGAGGAGGTTTGTTCCACAATTCATTATTTGGATATCTTCTCCCTTTTGACCCCACATTTTTCACATTCTTGGTGGGGTTATGAACAATGGATCATTCTACATTTGTTTCACAACATAATGATCCAATATTGGAGATCATACATCATGAAAACCCAACAAAGGTGTGACGATGATGGCAGTAGGGCAAGTTGACACAGTTTTGAAGAAATCAATCTTTGACCACTCTTCACAAAGATGATCGAAACATGTTTTTGGAGATGATTGGATGCCCAAAACTTACTGAATCAGCATTTCCATGGAAGGGAGACCTTGTATCTTGAGTTTCGTAGAGATCAGATAGTTATATTGATGGATCTAAGATCACTGGAGATACGTAGAGGAAGAACCGTGACTCCGGAAAATCACAAAGAACACGACGTGTTCTCCGAAGAACACGGCATGTCGGGCCGTCTTGTAGGTGGCTGGGGTTTTGCGATATAAGAAGTGATGACATATCATGTGAAAACTATGACACGATGCATGGGTCCTTACGTGGGACTCGGCATGTATCTCATATGACACATGAACATAGGGTAGAGTACATGACATGTACTCCACCATACGACCAAACCAGACTAGGTACACAGGTTACCCCATGTATGGGTACATGGGTTACCCCGTGTATTGGTACATGGGTTAGAAGACATGGTTTGAAGCCATGTACGGGCACATGGACAGATTACATGGAGTGACCCCCATAAAGTGGGACATGACATGCTACACTCTTACATTCCATTTATATGTCATTTTACATAACATGTTCATCTGACTTGAGCCGTTGTACACGAGCCGTACCCAGATTCAAGAGATTTCGTGTGTGACTCTTCTACACCATGTGTACTTTTCTATACATGGCTTGACCTCTTTCCATAGTACCTTGGACAAGTTTAATTAGGGTTAGATCCCCTTTTCTCATTCCCCAAAAGGTCTGGTATCATTTCCATCCATAGGAGTATGACCCCCTTCAGCATGACATTTTGGATAGATTAGGATTTCTTCTTAGAGTCTCAGGGTGAGATCCTCTATCCATTCTTGTGCCCTAGGTAGTGTCAGGTTATCGATGCAACCAATCCTACCAGACGTCAATCCTATACTTAGATGGTTAATCTGCATGAGTTGTCAAATCACCCCCATAGACCTAACGGTGTTCCTCATCTGTGTATCATGATCTTTTCCCAATCAGGAGTGAGTTATCTTGGCATGAGTGTATTTGTTCTCTCTTCAGTTTTATTTGTGCATCTATCTCTCTCGTGAAACTTCCAAATGAACATACTTATTGGACAGACATCAACCGGGTTGTCAAACTCATGGAGTGAGTTCTCCTAGATAAGTGCTTCATGGAATCTTCAAACTGAATTCCTAGCATAGGTATGCGGTTGTTGTGACTTACCTCTGGACTATGGGTCTGGGTTTCAAGTATATCTGGATATGTTTCTCTTATTATATGTTCTTTAGACATAGTCTATTTAGAGATTATTATACCTATACTTTTTGTATTGCTTTGTGATTTTTTTAGACTCCCAACTGAGTATTGTTATACTAACCCATGTACGAGCTTTGCCCGCACGTGTCATGTCATGTACAGATGAGTGGCATTTTTATGGATTAAAGGGTGAACCAGGACTAGACCGAGCTTTGTGAGATTCTTTACAGGCTGAGGTGTTCTTACAGGTATGAGCAGTAGTCCAGGTACCTTTTTTTCTTATAGGTTGGACTTTGTAGTTTTCAAACTCATTATTTTGGTGGGATTGTATGCTGACCCAATTTAAATTCTTCACTATACTTTCCATTGTAATTTGTTGGTTTGGTTTAGTTGTATTCATGCCTTTTATTCCTTAGTGGTTTTTACATTTAATCATTTGTGGTTTTAGAGATGTGTGTGTGTGTGTGTACTTAAGAAATGCCTCCCATGTTTGTTATATACCTACTCGGTGATAGTCACCAACCCATGGTCTATTGGAGGAGGGCTTGGGGAGTCGCGGCATGGGCCCCATTGAGATGTGTTGTGAAAATGTTTTTTAATTTATAACTCCAAATTTTACATTTTATAATTTAAAATATAATTTTGAAAAATTGTTTTAATATATTTTATAGTTAATAATTTTAAAATAATTTTAACCACTCCAAAATATTTAATAAATAAAAATAGATTTCAAATTTTTTATCACTATAAACAAATCATATAATAAATAACATTTCATTTTTCTGAAAAACATGATAAATTACCTAGTAAAAAATTGCATTCCATGGTTAAAATGAAAATGATAAAAATGAAAAAAGTATGATGTTAAGCACCTAACATGTTTGAAACATGTATTCAATTGAGGGATGAATGTTTGTATAAACCTTGTATCTCCCTCATTCCATTATTTCTCAATTTTGGAAAAAAATATCATTGAGAGTGACTACCCATTATTTATATTTTTTGGTTATTTACAAAAAATTTCACTCATTTTTCCTTGATAAAAGGGGAACTCATCTCAAAACCTTCCCTCACACCAAATATGAATAATTTCTACTCAAAAGACTCCTCCAAACTCATATACACCATAAAAAGGTTCTGGTATTATCAATAGATACTCCCCCAAATGTTTAATCCCCTTTAAAAACAAGATAATCCATGAAGTGAGGTAGAAGTTCCTAACCACTCCTATATTCTATTACATTATATACATTCATTAATAAATTTAATTTCTACATTTCAAAATGTTAAAATTATGTTCATTATTATACTTTTATTTTAAATAAGTTATGGGGATGAAGGAGCGAGAAGAGGTGCGTGGAGTGAGCGTAGGCGGTAGGGGAAACCCCAGCGGCGCTGCGTCTGAATCGTCTATGAGGAAGGTTGATGGTGGGCTCACCGATATAGATCTGAGTGTTTCACCGTATGCTGGTGTTGATTTGAGCCTTCGGGTGTCAGATTTGCCGCTATTTCAGGATCTGATATCGTGAGGGTTGGTCGTGATGGTGGCGCTGGCGGGCTCGCAGAAGTAGATCATAGTGATTTGTTCCTTCAGGTGTCAGATCTTCTACTGGCATGGGGTTTTGACAGTGTGAGGGTTGGCCGTGAAGAGCCACAACACAATTCTACGACCCCTGTTTTGAGTGTTGGAATGAATGATCCTCGTCGTGATGATCGTAGGGTGTCACTTCTAGCTCCAGTCAAAAGTGTTGCAGCGCCTGTGTGCAATGAGGGTTCCCTTTCACAGAAGAAATTTAATGTGCTTTGTACACAGAAAGTCATATCCTTTTATGAAGATCTCTCCAAATGTTCAATTTAGAGTTCTCATGTCTTCTCTGATGATGCTCGTGAATCCCAGGATTCCAGGTCTGATGGCGGTAGATTTACGGTCATTGCTAATCTGGTGGATGTTAATGAGAGAATTGATGCTTGCAAGTTCTCAATAATTGGGTGATTAATTCTATATAATGTGGATAAAACAATGAATAAATATGTCCTAAAATCCATGATTTCCTTGGTCTAGGGCATTCTAAATTGGCAGATTTTCCCCATCGGTAGAGGATACTTTCACCTTCAGTTTTCATCTACAAGAGATATGCTGAAGGCATGGAGTATTGGTTTTTTCTATTTGAATCCATGTGTTTTATTTTTTCTTGGGAATTAAACATTAAAACATAATGATAGAATCATTCAAATGCACAGATATGGGTGAGAATCTATGGTCTTAGTTTGGTTCTTTGGCATCATTCAATTTCGAATTATTTAGTTTCATACATTGGTGCACCTATGAAGATGGTCAACAACACGGGTAATTTAGCCCGTAGGGTTTTTTTTTAGTTTAATGGGTTAGGGTTTTTTTTAATTTGAGAAATGGGTTTGTTCAGCGCCACTTTAAGTGGCGCTGAACAAAATTGGGGCAAAACGCCACTTGAAGTGGCGGTTTCACCCCACACCACCCCCAACCCCCATATATATATATATATATATATATATATATAAGAAATTTATTTATTTATAATAAATACATGAATAAATAAATTATAATAAATTATATTTTTTATAATAAATTTATTTATTTATATTTATTATAAATATAACACATACATTAATTATAATATATTAATTATAATTATATATTTATTCTATTTATAACTATACATTTATTATAATTCTATATTTATTATATTTATAATTATGTAATTATTATAATTAAAATTATGGAATTATAATAAATTTATAATGATAAAAATAATAACTATAATAAATATATAATTATGATAAATATATAATAGTACTAAATAAATAAATATAATAAATATGCAATTATAATAATTAGAGAAATATAAATATAATAAATACAAAAATATAATAATTATATAATTATAGTAAATATTAATTATAATAAATATTTAATTATAATAAATGTATAATAAAATAAATAAAATAAATACAATAAATATATAATAATATTTATTATTAATTATACATTTATTTAATAAATGTATACATTATTAAATGTATTGTATTTATTAAATAAATGCATATTTATTAAATGTATACATTATATTTAATAAATGTATTGTATTTATAATAAATTTATATTATATTCATCAAATACATTTATTTAAATATATTGTATTTGTAATAAATGTATATTTAATAAATGTATATTTATATTTAATAAATGTATTGTATTTATAATAAATTTATATTATATTTATTAAATACATTTATTTAAATATATTGTATTTGTAATAAATGTATATTTAATAAATGTATTATATTTATTAAATACACTTATTATAATAAATGTATTATAATAAATGTATATTTATTATATGTATTGTATTTATAACAAAAGTATATTTATTAAATGTATTATATTGTATTTATAATAAATGTATATTTATTAAATGTATTATATTTATTAAATACAATTATTAAATGTATTGTATTTATAATAAATGTATATTTATTAAATACATTTATAAATATAGTTCATTTATTATAAAAATATTGATATAAATGTATATTTATTATAATAAATAAATGTATATTACATTTATAAATAATTACATATTTATTATAATACATAAATGTATATTTATAATTATATAATTATAGTATATAATTATTCATAGATATGATAATTATACAATAAAGATACATAATTACATATTACATTTATTATATTATAATTAAAAAATAAATTTATTGTAATATTTATTATACATTTATTATACGTATTTATTATAATAAATGTATAAAATAAATGTAGATTTATTATAATAAATAAATGTATATTTATTATAAATATCAATATAAATGTATATTTATTATAATTAAATATTATAATATTTATTATAATAAATATACATTTATAATAAATTTATCATAAATATTTATTATAAATTTATTATAATAAATATTATAATAATATTTATTTTAATAGATATTATAAATGTATATTTATTATAATAATATTCATTATACATTTATTAGATATTTATTATTATAAATATTATTATATTTAATTATAATAAGTATTTATTATAAATATAAATGTATTATAAATATTTATTATACATTTATTATACATTTATTGTGCATTTATTATAATAGTATTTATTAAAACATTTATTAGATATTTATTATAATGAATATTATAATATTATAACATTATAATATTTGTAATAAATGTATAATAAATGTATAAAAAATGTATATTTATTATAATAATATTATAATATTTATTAGATATTTATTATAAATAAGTAAATTTATTATAATTTTTGTATATATTATAAAAAATATAATTATGTATTTTTTGTATTTTTTTATATTTATTATAATAAATAAATTTATTATATATATATATATATATATATATATATATATATATATATATATATATATATCGGGTTTGGGGGGTGTGGGGTCAAAGCGCCACTTCATGCGGCGCTTTGCCCTTTTTTTGTCCAGCGCCACTTCATTTGGCGCTGGACAACCCCATTTCCCCAAATATTTTAAAACCTACCCCATAAAACTAAAAAAAACCCCCTACGCCTAAAATCGCCTCAACAACACTGTTGACGGAAAATTTGGTTATTTTTCAAGATTCTTGGCGAATGTGGATATGATGAATAGTATAACTGATTTCGCCACTATGGTGGTCAATGGTGATAGTATAAAAGAAGATTTTCAATATGAATACATCCCTGCATTTTGAAATATCTGTGGGTTTGTGGGGAAAGAAGTTTTGGACTACCGGAATGTTCAGAAAATATAGTTAAAGTAGGTGGGTACTTCTTCACATCCTGGCCATGGAAAGCCTCATGGCCCCTAAAATTTGGGAGAGGAGTCAGACAGGAACCATTCCCCTATGGGAAATGTCCCAAAAGAGATTACTTTGGTGGTAGACATTAATGGTAATCCAATGTCTTTAGAGAAGTAGTCTCCTATCACCACACATGAGAAAATTCTAAATGATCAAGCCTCCTTGGATTCTCAACACACCTCTGACATAGAGCCTAGCACTAATAAAAAATGTAGTTGTGATGAACAAGTGGAGAAGAAACCGTATCATATACCTAAGGTAAGGGGCTACTAACTTAGTTGGGTTGACAGTTCTAATAGATCAAAAATTAATGATGTTTTCTATGAGGAATTTGGGAATGTATAAGATTCTTTTGGAGGAAAATCATCAGGTGTGAGTTGTACTAAGGAATGTGGCATGGATAATTTGAATTATGGTTCAAATAATGATGATATCTTTATTCATGATCTCTTCGGGGGAAATGAAACTTCTGAGGAAGTCCCCTTAGATGACCTTAATGAAAATTAGTAGGCTCCTAAACAGTCGAAGAAAGGCAGACATCTTAATGGTTGGGGTGGTTTTTTAGTTAGGGGTGTCATAAATAAATGATGGTGACCGTTGTTTGAACTTCTTTTTAATGGATTTTCATGTGCCATGTTTTTACTCTGTCTCTCGTTATCTCTCTTTCATGTGTACGTTTTCTTTTATAATAAATTTCATGAACCACGGGGTTTAATCCATGGTTTTCACTGTTTCTCCTATATAAATTATGGTAAAACTATTGACCACCATCCCCTTTTCTAATAAGAAAAAAAGAAGATGTGAATTCTTCATGTGTGGAGACTATTGCCTCCACGAAAAAACAAGTTCTATTTTTCACTACCACCATTATGTGTGGATATAGATTGTATTTTATTATTATATATTATATATATGTGTGTGAAATATAAATAATTAATATGGTTTTATTTGGATACCTAAATAATTTTTCATCATCATAAGATAATTCATCGATATTGGAAAATTACCTGAAACTAGTTCATTGCCATTTTCATGTTCACAAAGCATGAATAAAAATATCATGTAATTATGTTATAACATTAAATGACTTTATAAAAATTCAATTATAGTACCTCTAATGTAACTTTAATGGTTATTATTTTATGAAAAGGGAAGATCAACATTGTTTTTATGTACCTAGTTCTAAATAGTGATTTTTTTTAACACCTGATGTTGAAATGAGATTAGAAAAATATAATACATGAAGGGAATTGTTATTAATTATGTGTATAAATTTAAATGTATATGGATATGGTATTGGAATTTTTTATTATATGTTTTATTTTTATGATAAATGAGGTTAAATAACATTCTTTTAAATCACTCTTAAAGGTAAGGGTCTTTGTAACTCAATCTTCTTTCTTTGAGTTATACAATTTCTTAAGGAACTTTGTTTCTACGTTTATACATTTCAAATGATATTTTCATTTATTTATATGTAAAAAATAATTTTTATCCAAATAAAATCTCATGAAAGTTTTTCTTTTGATTTTTATTATAAATAAAGAATTTTTTTGAAAAGAGACTTATAATTATGTCTTTTACAATGTTGAATAAAAAATGTTCTCAAAATACCTTTTCATTATTTATTTTTCATTATTTAAAAAAATGATCCATCTATAATGGGTTTATGGTTCATGATTCTCCATATATTTTTCATTTATTATTTGATTATTTTGGTTGATCATGTTTTTGGAATCAAATGATTTATTTCATGATTTTTTTATACAGTTTGATGATTTTTAAAAACCCTATTTATTTTAGTTGGTTATTTTAAAAAAGTGAATGATTTCCATTTAGATGATTTGAGAAACCCATTTTTTGTTATTTTAAAACTATTTATTTCCATTAGGATGTTTTATGAAATCCATTTTATTTCCATGGTTTCACTCTGATTTGAATAGTGAAGGATATTTAGCTAGCTCACTTAAGTGTAGATGAGTAATATGCTGTTCCATTATAAACTAATGATGATTGGTTCTTCTATAAACTAATAATTTTTAGTCACATTATCAAACCTAAAATGGGTGGGTGTGTTATGACCCTCTAATGATCTGTATAAAATTTTATATCACATGAGATTAATTATTCAAATGTACACTTTAGTTTCTCATAAGTGTGGGCACTAACAGTGTGTCTTGTGAAATTAATGTTACCTATACTAATGTATATTCCATATTTAAAAGAAAATTATCATTATTTTCTTATTCCATAGTGATGTGGCTCATGAAAATAGTGTTTCTTACTGCTAATGTTTGTGCCACAGCTAAAGGATGTTATTTATTATGATTTTTTTCTCTCATGATTCAAGAATTATGTAAAATACTTATAATACACTTTAGAACTATCATGATCCCATTTTGATATGCAATAGATTTGAGTTCATTTTCAATTTACTTTGAATCTCACTTATGTTTTATGTGTATCACTCAAGATGATTTTCTATTTCTATTATGCTTATATTCTTAGTTATTCTTATTAACTCATCTATAGTGAACTGGTTTTTCAACACTTACTAATTATATGATCTCTCACCTTTTATATGTATTCATTCCCCATTTTATGAGGATGAATTTTACTAAATATAAATTTAGAAGATGGTATTGTATGGTTCTGTTAAGGATAAATGATCTCATGTTTTGTAACAATGAGATTATTATGAAGCTAATCTCTAAAGACATGTAACATATGATTCCTCAGGATATTATTGTTTATGAAATCTATTTTTTATCATGTAAAAGTTTTATTACAATTTAATGTTTATCTTCAATCGCTATAGATGGTATCAAAGGAGGGTTTAGTTATTTTTTGGATATTTTTTAGTGAACATTATTAAAACCCCTATGTGAAATTATATGGTATGAATCTATGTAAAGGATAATATCTTAATGTTTAGGTACATTATTAAGTTTATGGTTGTTCAAGAAATTAAGTCCATATATGGATATTAAAAGTGGTTACAGTACCTGAAATAGTTTTATCTAGAGGTAATAATTGTAAAAAGGGAATGTTGGGTACTAACATGACTATGACCTAATACATGAAAAATAGGCCCAACTATACACTGTGTTTGACACTCATGGAGGAAGATATTTGGTTAATCACATTTTTTTCAAAAGTTAATACAAATTATTTCAACCTATATAACTAAATCAGTTAGAATCCCAACCTTAGATATCATAGAATGGAACCAATATATTCACATTGAAACAGATGAACGTAATTTATGAAATTCCATGGAAATTAAACTCTATAAAAATGGTGATGAAACACAACACTAAGGGTATCTGGGCTCAAATGACAAAGGAGGAGGTCAACATTGATGACATGACTATTTTTTGGGAATATAATGATATATTTCTAGATGAAGTATTTGGCCTTACCCTAGATAGTGAGTTTTAGTTTTCAATTAAATTTCAACATGGATCCATTCCTATCTTAAATAAAATATATAAAATGGTACCCATTTAGTTATAAGAGTTAAAAAATAAATTATAAAAAATTTAGTTAATTGTTTTATACACCAATTGTTTATCCATGGGGACGATTATTCCTATTTTCTGAAAATTCGCATGGGTTAAGTAATTATTAAATTGATTATCACGAGATGAATTAAATAAATAAAAATAATAAGTATCTTCTACTTCATATTGATGATCTATTTGATCAAATCCAAGCACCTCAATACATTATAGTGATTTACCTTCGATCTGGAAACCATCAGTTCATGGTTGAAAGTGAATATATTTAAAAAGTAGATTTACGAATGAGGTATGGATATTTTGAATTTATAGTTATTCTATTTAGACATACAAATTCTATTTTTATCATTATGGATATAATGAATATATACTTTAAGGATGACCTTGTTCATTTTATGAATTTCATTATTTATTATATTATTATATATTCAATGACAATGTTTGAGCATATGAATACATTTAAATTATATTAATGTCCTTGAGAAATAAGTAATTTTATGAAAAAATTAGAATATGTGAATTCTGGTAGTATAAAGTATCATGAATGCATCATGTAAACAGAATAAAGGTTATATCTATTAATCTAAGAAATAAAAAATTTATTGGACAGTGGCATAGAGAGATGAATGTAACAGAGGTCTATAGTTCTATTGGGATATTAGGATATTACCAATTATTGATGAGATGTTTCTCATAGATATAAAAATCAATTAACCAAATTCACATTTAAAAGAGTAATGTTCCATTGGATAGTATAATGTGAAGAATGATTCAAGAAACTGAAGAAGAGGTTGGTCATTTGACATGCACTTTCATTACCCTACATTAAATAAGGATTTTCAATATAGAATGATTCTTATGAGAATTTATTGGGTTGAATCCTCCTAAAAAGTAAAGGGTAATTTATTATTCTTTAAGAATATTAAAAACTCATGGGAAAATGACTCATTACTTGATTTAGATCTTGAATTGGTGATATTTTCATTGAATATTTGGTGATACTTTATCTATCAATAATTTTTTTATAATATATATTTTTATAAAAATATATTTAAATTTATATTAACATATAATTACTTTAATATTCACCATAGGAGATAGTTGTAATTGATAAAATATTATAATATCTCAATACATTAGCACTGAGGGAAGGAAAATAAGGCAGCATGTGCTCTTAGTATGAAGGACCATACCACCCTAATAAAATGATTATTAAAAAATACCTAATAAGATGGGATTTTCATAGGATGAATCTTAATTTGAAAATGGATGAATATAAGTCCTATAATTCCAAAATGACTACCCAACCTTTCGTTATTGTATAGATCTAAGAGTCCAAGAAAGACAATATAGATCTATAAAAAAGTTCAAATTTTTTTGATGTTCAAATTTGATATAGTGGGATTTATGATTTTTTTGAAACAATATATGTGTCCCATAAAAATGAGAACATTAGAGTGAATATTTTTAAGATTCTCATTTTACATTATTCACTAATATTGGAGGAAGGGAAAAAAGGTTTAAATAACTGGAAACAAAAATTATGGTGGAATAATATGGGGAGAGAGATTGTATAATACATATCTCGAGGCTTGGTACTCTATCTTGTTAATTACTAATGAAAAATGTATAAGGGCATATTGAAACCATTTCACATAACAAAATTGAAATGG
The DNA here is from genome assembly GCA_963277665.1 of Viscum album. Lineage (NCBI taxonomy): Eukaryota > Viridiplantae > Streptophyta > Magnoliopsida > Santalales > Viscaceae > Viscum > Viscum album. Next base: position 311,396,752 of record OY728166.1, read on the forward strand.
GAAAACCACCATGGATTTAATTATAGGAAAACATAAATCATTTGATGGTTGTGGTGCTATTTGGGAAATATTCCATCAACTTACATAGTTAGTAAACTTTATTTCTACCAAAAAAATAGTTGTCCCTTGAAAAAATTACAAGATATAAATGATGGAATTAATATGGATATATAAGGTACCACTATACATCATATCTGATTAGTATTTGAACATTACAATGAGTTTCTAGAGAAGTATTAAATAATAATTGGAAGTAGATTTGACCTTCATAACTTCTTATCATCCACAGATAGATGGTAAGTCTAAGAGGGAAATTCCAACAATTAAGGATATATTTAGATATTGTTCAATAGATATACTAGGATATTGTAATCAACACCTACCTTGGATAGAGTTATCATAAAATAAAAGTTAAAAATATTCCATTTAGATGGGCCATATTTTTATTTGTGTGGAAATATATTCAAGACTATTATATGTTGGGATAAATAATAACAGAGGAATTTGATAGGTATAGAGCTTTTATAAGAAATTTTGTTGAGGGTATAAAATATTCAGTAAGATATGAACATTTCTCATAGTCAAAATAATATCTATGAAGATAATAAAAAATGTGATTTGATGTTTGATGTTGTTGGAATCATCTGTTTTGATAATCCCAAATCATGTTTCATTTATGTGATAATCATGTTTTCATTCTATGTTAATAATGTTTCATTAATGTTTCTTGATTCTATAGAGTAATATTCATATACTCTCAATCTCACTACTTGATTGGTTAAGCTTACAATGCAGAATTTATCTATGTACAAGGTCACTGATACAAGGTCACAGATACATGGTCACTGATACAAGGTCACAGATACAAGGTCACTGATACAAGGTCACCGATAAAAGGTCACCGATACAAGGTCAGTGATACAAGGTCACCGATACATGGACACTAATAGAAAGGTCACTGATGCAAGCCTACTAATGAAGGTTACCGATGGAAGGTTACAGTTGGAGGCTGCCGATGTGTACCTGATGTAGAAGCTTGCGGATGCGAAGGCTTCTATTACCAGTCTATTGATACCCTTACTTTGTAAAATTCTTGATATTTTCTAATAGTCATATTTTCTGAAATTAATGCTTCTGACTTAATTAATACTTATTGAAGGCATTTTAAGAGACTATATGTTGACAGTAAGAGGTACGAGAAAGATTTCACGTGATTTACTTACTCCTATTGTTGGACCTCAAATATGAAAGAAAAAGACAAAGGAAGAAAGATATATAAAGGCATAGAGAAAAACAAAAATATAAGTCCCGAAGTTAAATTCATGAGGAAGAAATTACTAAAGAAAAACAAGGAACCATTTGAGCACCTTCACTATGAACCCCGAGAACTTCAAGAAGATAATTTCATAAAAAAACATCAGGATGCCTTCTGTGTCTCATAAAATTTCAATCAACTCATGAATAAGAACACTAAATTCCTAAAAGATAGTACCTGGAGTTGCGACACTCTGTTTTGGAGACAACTTCCAAAGATATACTCAAACTTTAAATTCTTCACTTCAAGGAGTCAGAAGATGAACTGTAAACACATACAACCTTCTAAACTCTATCTCATCATAATTGGTCTATTGTGTTTTTTATTTTTACATTTTTGAGAAGTGTGTCTGTCTTCTTCACACACTGTCTCTTGTGCTAGAACTGGAAGATATTGAATATCCTTACATTGAACCTCACTTACATTTTTTCCCCACGTAAAAATGTGGAAGAGACCCTGTGTGGTCTGTATTGTTTGTCTTTCCCATGAAGAATAGTGGTAGAGGGTGTGAACCCTGGAAAGTTTTTGAAAACTATTGTAAAGCCTGATATAGGTTTTGTATGATGTTTATTGCTAATATAAACTACTTGGAGGCATGTGATCACCAATTATATAGGATTAAGTCTTAGCTTGAGACTGAACCTCTTGTTTTACTTCACTGTGCACTATATTTTGTTATACTCTGTTTTATCTATTTTCTGCTGCTTATATTTGATAAAACATAAAACTGTTTTTCATTTTCTTTGATTCTTAATTTTGGTTAGTGTGTGTATATGTTGAATTTTGTAAACTTTTTTCAAAAGTTTAAGAAGTATTTTTAAACCAATTCAAATGAAGACTAATCAACCTTTGAGAAACCTGTTGTCCATCTAAACATTTACATCTCAACTTCCTTAATTAACCGGTCTATTTTACAATTGGGGGATCCTTTTAGAATAAGGTTTTTAACAAAAATTTTATGTAGAAACTCAATTCACCACCCTCTTGAGATTACACTTCGACCAACATTTGGTATCCGGGGAAGGTTTGTCTAGTGTTAAAATTCCTTTAAACTGTGATTTTAGTTGTATCTTAAAGATATTAAATTTTCTATCATATCTAATTTTCTAGTTTTTTAAATTCTAAGTAACTATGGAAAATAGCGTTGAGGGTGTTGCTTATAACAGGCCACATTTCATTAATGTTAATAACTATGCTAAGTGGAAATTAAAAAGGAAAATGTATCTAGAGAGCATGGGACCTGAAATCTGGGAGACAATTGAAGAACAACATATATTTCCTTCTAGTACTAGAGACACATGGTCTCAGTTGACTAAAGCCACATATAATAATAACTTTAAAGAAATGAATGATTTGTACTATTATCTAAGTGATGATGAATTAAATAGAATATCTACTCGTAAAACTACATATGAAATTTGGAATGCTTTAGCTGTTTCTCATTAGGGAGCAACCAATGTTAAAGAAATGAGATTAAATACATATACAATTAAATATGATAATTTTAAAATGAATCCTGATGAACTTATTTCTGAAATTTATCTCAGGTTCAATGAAATAGTGAATACTATGAGTCTGCTTGGGAAACCAGTGGAAAACAAGGACCAGATTATGAGATTGCTTCGACGCCTACCAGACAGATGGAGAGGAACATCTATTTCAATCCCAGAATCTTGTGACATAGGAAAAATACCAGTGAAGGAACTAATTTGAAATATTATGATGTATGAAGAATAAATTAATGTGAATACAGAAGTAGATGAAGAACCAAGGAAGAAATCTATAGCATTCAAGACTGCTACCTCAAAGAAAAAAGATAATGAAAAAGTTCAAGCTCCTATAGTTACTTCCACAAGTGAAGACATAGACTCTGACAGTGATGATGAGATGGCTCATATTGCAAGGAGATTCAAGATTTTTTACTAAAATAAAAAGTTCTTTAGATAATCAAACTACAAAGGAAGGTATGATAATAAAGGACAGTGAAAAACTGACAGAAAATGGAATGACAACACAGCCGATATAGTATGATATGAGTGTAAATGAAAAGGTCATGTGAAGGATGATTTACCCAAGCTTAAATTTAAGAAGACGTATGAAGATAAAGGAAAAGGATATAAAAAGGCTATGAAAGACACCTGGAGTGCCTCAGAAGATAGCTCAAGTGGACCTGACACTTCTGATAGTGACAAGAACAAACATGCAAATCTGTGTTTCATGACAGAAGCATTTAAGGTAACACCCAATTCCCCTATACCTAATGATTATTATTCTGGGAATGAAGTTGAATCAAAAAATGATGAAAATATAACTAAGGATGAACTATTCTAATATTATGTACTGATTGAGGATACCATCGATGAACTAAAGGATAAATATAAACTATTGAAAGACAACATGCTTTAAATTCTAGTTACAAATCTGATCTAGATAATGTGAATGAAAAATATTCTCAGCTTTTAAAAGAAAATACTGAACTGAAATTATGAAATGATCAATTGAAAAGGGATTTGGAAGAATTTACTGCCGGTAGAGATACCTTTACCCAGTTACTAGGGAAACTAATTGCTCCAAAATACACAACTGGTATAGGATATAAACCAGTATAGATAAGGATTATTAAAACTAAATTTGTTCCCATATCTGGACAGTTCATAGCTAGTTCATGTTCTGAACCATCTTTTGAAAAACAATTCTCTAAAGGACAAAACCAAGTGTTCATGTCTCAAAATATATCTTTTTATTATAGAAAATCTATGAGACAAGTATGGGTTCAAAAAAAATTTATTGTTAACCTCTCTGGACCCAAGAAAATATAGGTACCAATGTTACCCCACACTTAATCTGTTTTGTAGGAAAATTGTCTAAAAGCTCCTGTAAAAATCTGTAGTACTTGGACAGTGGATGTTCAAGACATATGACAGGAGACTATACATGTTTCAAAATCTTAATTAAAGTTAATGGAGGATATGTCACATTTGGAGATAATTCTAAATGTAATATCATTGTCTTATTCCAAATTGGTAACCCTAATACTGTATTAATTTCAAAAGTACTTTTTCTTGATGGGTTAAAATAGAATCTGCTAAGTATTTCTCAGTTGTGTGATGATGGATTGAATGATAAATTTGAAAATGATGCATGTAATGTTTTTAATTCTAAAAATGATTTAATATTTACTGCTCTTAGAAATGAGAATTTATATGTTGTTGATATATATTCTTTAGTTAAGAAAACTATTTATTGTTTAAATGTGTTTCATAAAGAATCCTGGTTGTGGCACAAAAGACTAGGACACTGCAATGTGCACTCACTTAGGAGACTGAATAAGAAAGGTTTAGTTAGAGACTTATATAACTTGTAATTACCTCTTAACAAAGTGTGTAATACTTATCAAAAGGGAAAACAACACAAAGTTTCTTTCAAACCAAAAAAAGAAGTTTCTACTTCTCAACCGCTTGAGTTTGTTCAGATGGACTTGTTTGGACCATCAATAGTTTTTAGTTTAAATGGGAAGCACTATCTTTATGTTCTTGTAGATGATTTTTCTAGGTACACTTGGGTATACTTTATGGCTTACAAAAGTGAATCTTTTTCTTATTTTATCAAATACCCCAAGTCTGTAGAAAATCATAGTGGACATAAAATTAAGACCTTGAGAAGTGATCATGGTCGTGAGTTTGAGAATCAAGACTTTGAATCTTTTTCCTCAAAAAATGGCCATACTCACAATTTCTATGCTCCTAGAACACCTAAATAGTACGGAGTTGTGGAAAAAAAGAAATAGAACCATTCAAGAGATTTCTAGGTCAATTCTTAATGAATATGATTTTCCTATATATTTTTTGGGTTAAATCTGTTAACACAGCTTGCTATATTATCAATAGAGTCTTAATTATACATATTCTTAAGAAGAACCTGTAAAAAATTTGGAATAATAGAAAGCCTACGGTTAATTACTTTTCACTTTTTGGTTGTAAATTATTTATCCATACCACTAAATATAATCTTGAAAATTTTTCTTCAAAAAGTGATGAAGGAATTTTCCTTGGACACTCAAATTCTAGTAAAGCCTAGAGAGTATTTAATAAGAGAACAAAATGTGTAGAAGAATCATTTAATATCAAATTTTATGAGACTGATCCACATGAACCCAAAACCACTCTTGATCATCTTGAGGAAGATATGTCAATTTTGGATATTGATGACAAAGACAGTGAACCCTTAGTGAAACAACCTGTTCTGGAAAATTTCCAGAATCTGTTCATGGTGAATCTAAACCTACAGATAATCATGATAAGTATAGTTAAAATCATTCTAGAGGTATAAGAACTCTCAAAAATCATCCTTTAGATGTTGTAGTAGGTGATCTAAATAGAGGGACACAGACTAGAGATTCTCTGAGAAACCAGGTTGAACATCAAGATTTTCTTTCACAGATTGAACCTAAAAATATCAATGATGAATTCAGTGATGAATTTTGGGTGATAGCTATGAAAGATTAATTGAATCATTTTGAAAGAAAAAAAGTTTGGGAATTAGTGGACATACCTAAAGACACATTGACCATAGGCACTAAATGGTTGTTTAGAAATAAAGTTGATGAATCGGAAAATATAGATGGAAAAAAATCTAGGTTAGTTGCACAAGGGGATAGTAAAAAGGAAGTAATAGACTATGAGGAGACCTTGGAACTTGTATCTAGGTTAGAGTCCCTTAGGATACTACTTGCTTATGCAGCTCATCTGAATTTTAAAATTTATCAAATGGATGTTAAAAGTGATTTTCTAAACGTTTATATATTTGAGGATGTGTTTGTTGAAAACCCACTGTCTTTACAAATCAACATTTTTCAAATCATATTTTTAAACTGTTTAAAGCCTTATATGGTCTAAAACAAGCTCCAAGAGCTTGGTATGACAGACTTAGTTCCTTTCTTATTTCGAAAGGTTTTACTAAAGGAATAGTGTTTCATATTCTCTTTATTAAAATAATTTCCAAAGATGTTTTAATAGTATAAATTTATGTAGATGATATAATTTTGGGATCCTCTAAAAACTCTCTCTCTACTAATTTTCCGAAAATGAAGCAAGATGAATTTGAAATGATTCTAATGGGGGAACTAAAAAAATTTCTTGGATTTCAAAATTTTCAAAATAAAAAAGGTATTATTTTAAATCAAAGTAAATATACTAAGTATATTTTGAAACTTTGTGGTTTGGATAGTAGAAAAGGTGGTGATACACCTTTGAGTACCACTTATAAGTTGGATACTGATGAAAATGGTGAATAAGTGGATCAAGCCAATTACCGAGGTATGGTTGAGAGTCTGCTCTATCTTACTACTAGTAGACCTGAAATTATGTTCAGTGTATGCATGTGTGCTTATTTTCAAGACAATACCAAAGATTATCACTTAAATGTTGTTAAAATGATTATTACATATCTCAAGTATACTATAAATTTAGGACTATTTTATCCCAGAGGACAACTGTTTGATTTAATAAGTTATTCGAATGATGACTTTGCTGGTTGAAAGTTAGACAGAAAAAGAACCTATGGAACATGTCACATTTTAGGCAAGTCACTAGTATCATGGTGTAGTAAGAAACAAAATTTAGTTTCATTATCTACTGTAGAGGATGAAAATATAGCTGCTGGTAGTTTTTGTGCTCAAATTTTGTGGATGAAACACACTTTACTAGACTATGGATATCAATTCAAACATGTCTCTATAAATTGTGACTACACAAGTACCATTAACATCTCTAGAAATCCAGTATCTCATGCTAGGACAAAGCATATTGATGCAAGACATCACTTCTTGGGAGATCGTTATCAAAGAGGTGATATTAATCTTGAATTCATTGGTATTAAACACCAATTAACAGATATATTCACAAAGACTTTGAATTATAAGAGGTTAAATTACATCAAACATGAGTTAGGTATGATAAACTATGGAGTATAGGACCTCACCGTTAGACCTTACCGATAGGACCTCACCCTTAGACCTTACCGATAGGACCTCACCATTAGACCTTACCGATAGGACCTCAATGTTAGACCTTACCGATAGGTCCTCACCATTAGACCTTACCGATAGGAAATCACTATTAGACCTTACCGATAGCACCTCACCATTAGACCTTGCCAATCAGACCTTACTGTTAGACCTTACTGATAGGACCTCACCGTTAGACCTTACTGATGCCTCCTTACCGATAGACGACTTGAGTCTGGGACTTTGTGCTTTTGTGTTCTCAGCTGGAATATGAAATGTTTTCTGCATATTACTTATTTATTTTATCTATTTCATTTATTGATCCCTAAATGATAAAAATAAAACACATATCACATTTCGATCCACATAAAACCCTCTCCCATACCATTTTATCCCCAATCTCAGAACCTAAACCTCTACTGAAACCTTAAACAGCTCCAGATCGATGGCAAGAGTCAAAAGGCCATCGGTTGATGATGAAGGAGACACATCAGATCCTAAGAGACCTAGAGCCGAGTTGAGTAGTGGAAGATAGATAGTGGAAAAGGTTCTTAACCATCATTTATCAAAGAGGGAAATAGTGGTTGAGAAGGAGCTAAGTTCAGAGTGGCTGATGTCGAGCCGGTCTTTAATACTGAAGGCACTTGAAGCTCAGGGATGGGTTGAGTGTTTTTCAAATAATAATGGACCATATTACCTGAAGTTGGTGAATGAATTTAATGAGTATCTTATGTTTTATCAGTGTATGGATTAGCACCAGATGTCTTCCAGAGTAAATGAAGTCAGTGTGAGTTTCTCCTCTGCTGAGTGGGCTGACTTCTTGAGGGTCCTACATGAAGGGATTTGTGATTATTACTCAAAAGTGGTGCCTCCCACTAGTGAGTTCTTCTACTATGAAGAAGCATTATCTAAATTGAAAAGGAATGGAATTACTATGAAATTACTTGCTACTAAAATGGTAGGAGAGGATAAGCTGATTTTCATGTTTATTCAACATATTTTAAGACCCTGAAAAGGGAACTTTGAAACTTTAAAGTTTCAAGATGTTTTTCTCTTGTATATGTTAAATCATGAAAAGAAGATCAACTTATGTAGGATTTTGATGATTCAACTAGATGATATGACCAAACCTAGTTCCAAACCCAATTCCCTATTTCATGCTAAGTTGATATATCTTATGTTAAAAGTGAAAGGAGTTGCTGGGGATAAGGTGGAAAATGATGTTGTGCAAGATAACCACTACATCACCAAAGTGATTTTCAAGATAATGAAGATCAACTGGAATCGATGGCTGAGGAGATAGTTGAATGATGTGGCTAAGATGTATGAATAGTTTAACCCTATTGCTCATCCTACTAGGCCTAAAAATAAGAGAGACCCTAGTCTAAAGCCTGGTGAAGTAGAGCCTACTTATTCAGATGAAGAATAAGAGGTTGTTGTTGTGCAAGAAAGAGATGATTCTTCTATAGATGATAGGAGTGATCCTAAAATTCCCTCAAATCCTCGTGTTAACATTGTATCCTTTGGTGATCCTAGCCCACCAATGAGATTTCCTAGAATGGATAGTGTCCTAAGGGATAGTGATGATGAAACCAGTGAAAAAGAAGGAGCCGAAAGTGTCTTAAGAGACATTAGATATACCTAATACGAGGATGAGGAAACTGATTCAAGTCAAGATGACTTTGATATAGCTACTGTTGAAAGTGAATAGGAATTTTTATGTCTCAGTATTTTAATAGGACAAACAAAAAGGGTAGAAAGTAGAGATGAAGAAGTTGCTGATTCAGTTGAAGCTGGACTTGTTTTGGAAGTCGTTGAAGATTATGTGGAGGAAGTGGTAGTGGAACTTCCTATTAATGAATTTGATTAAGGAGGTCTGATGGAGATAGATGTGGCTGATCAGAATAATGCTCCAACTTAGGTGGAGGAACCTGTTGCTATAAGATCAGCTAAAGTTTCTCATGAGATAGAGGACTGGATAGAATCTCCTGACTTTGTGGTTTTAGGCCTAGATTATAGAGATTCTGAAGATGACCAGCCTATCAGAAGTCCTCCAATTCCTACTATCTCATAAACTACCATTGTGTAGCCAGTGTTTCTATTACCTCGAGACTATGTAAAGAAGGATGAATTGGATTCTTTGAAAATAGACCCAAAGAGGAATATTGATGAGAAAACTACTGACATAGCGAGAAAAATAGCTCACAATCAAGGACTCATGACATCTGCAGTGGAAAGGATAGTCTCTACCTCTCACTCAGCTATGTTACATGAGGTCAGGGAATGTCAGAATCACATAAGAATTTTGGCAGTGTCTATGGAATCATTGAAATAGTCTATTTACAGCTTAGATTCATATATAGCTTCACGAGCTTAGGCAGACAGAGACCTTAGATATGTTAAAAGTGTGGTTCCACAAATGGTCACAGTGTTTGAGGATTTTAAGAAGTCTCTGGAAACATATGTGAAAGGCCAAGACAATGATGTAAAAAGGATGATTTGTGGGATAAAAAAATCATTTAAATATATTATTGCTTTCTCTATGGCGCCTTTGGGTGCATGTGAATCTTCTTCAACCTCTCCTCCCGCTAACATTGAAGCCTTCAGGACCTTTGTTAAAGAAGAAGTGGAAAAGTTCTCTGGTTCTAGTACCCATGACTCTTAGATAATTTTCATTACTAGTAAAATTCATAACCTTGTGGGAAATTATTTAATGGATGCTTCTCAATATCAGAAAGCCATCAAGGATCAAGTTGACTTCTATTACAAATGGTTATACACTAAGCAGTATATGGATGGTCACTTGACTGCTTTTGGAAAATTTTAGAATCCCTCCTATCACTTAGGCATTTAAGGATCAAGTGGGAAAGCTTAGAGAGCTGACTTTTACCCTGGAGAGATTCATGGAAAACAAAGATGATTTCACCTCTACTATGGAAATAGGGGGAAGCATTATTATGGACTTTAGGGATATTCTGTTACCCTTCCTCCATGTGGACTGCACACCCATCATTGTTCCACCTGCTTTATCTTCTTCTTCAGCAGCCTCAAGTTCCACCCTTAATGCTCCTTTGATGACACCTGCCCAGGCCATCAGAAGTTTGAACCCAATGATTACTCAGAGATCTACTCTCTATAGGTCTACTGATTCCTCAGTGGTTGCTCCTCCTATACTGCTCACTACCATCCCTCAGCCTATCCCTCCACCATTATAACCTACCTCCTCATCTTCTAAAGACAAAGATCCATTGTACATATCTGATGTGGATTGAGTGTGTATTATCATAGCTGATACAGATTGTTGTATTCTTTTTGTATTTTGAACTCCTGTTTTATTAATACAAACACTCTCTTTTCTCTCTTTTTGTTATATATTCCTTTATGTTAATCACAAAGGGGTAGAAGTGTTTATATGTTTTTATATATTTTCTAGCCTAAATTTATTGTTCAACATATAATTTGTTTATGATCACATCACTAATGAAATTATCAGATGTGTTTAACCTTGATTCAAAACTCTTAAACCTAAAGATTCAATGACATAATTTGTTATTATCAAAAAGGGGGAGATTGTGGGACTCACCTTTTTGATAATCCCAAATCATGTTTCATTTATGTGATAATAATGTTTTCATTCTATGTTAATTATGTTTCATTAATGTCTCTTGTTTATATAGAGTAATATTCATATACTCTCAATCTCACTGCTTGATTGGTTAAGCTTACAGTGCAGAATTTATCTAAGTACAAGGTAATCGATACAAGGTCACCGATACATGGTCACTGATACAAAGGTCATTGATGCAAGCCTACTTATAAAGGTTACCGATGGAAGGTTATAGTTGTAGGTTGCCGATGTGCACCTGCTGTTGAAGCCTACCGATGCGAAGGCTACCGTTACCAATCTACCGATACCCTTTGTCAAATTCTTGATATTTTTCTAACGGTTATATTTTCTAACTTTAATGGTTCTGACTTAATTAATACTTATTGTAGACATATCAGGAGACCATATCATGATAGTATGAGGTATGAGAAAGATTACACATGATGTACTTACTCCTATTTTCTAAACTCAAATATGAAAAAGAAAAAGGCCAAGGAAGAATGATATATAAAGGCACAAAGAAAAATAAAAACATATGTCTAGAAGTAAGATGCATGAGGAAGAAATTATTAAAGAACAAGGAAGAACCATTCAAGCACCTTCACTGTGAACCCCAAGAACATTAAGAAGATAATTTTGGGAAAACAACTTGAGGCTACCTTCTGTGTCTCATAAACATTCAATCAACTTAAGAAGCAGAACACTCAATTCCTGAAAGCTAGTACCTGGAGTTGAGACACTCTGTTTTGGAGACAACATCCATAGATAGACTCAAACTTCAAATTCTTCACTTCAAGGAGTCAGGAGTTGAACTACAAACACATAGAGCCTTCTGAACTCTATCTCATCATAATTTCTCTATTGTGTTTCTTCTTTTTACATTTCTGGGAAGTGTGTCAGTCTGCTTCACACACTATCTACTATGATATAACTTGAGGATATTGAATATCCTTACATCGAACCTCACTTACATTTTGTTCCCACGTAAAACCATGGAAGATATCATGTGTGGTCTGTATTGTTTGTATTTCCCATGAAAAATAGTGGTAGAGGGTGTGAACCCTGGACAATTTGTGAAAAATATTTTAAATCCCGATATAGGCTATGTATCAATTTTATTGCTAATATAAACTGCTTAGTAATAGGTGAAACCAAGTGGAGAGGATTATTTCTCAACTCGAGACTGAACCTCTTGTTTTACTTCACTGTGAAATATATTTTGTTATACTCTATTTTATCTATTTTCCGCTGATTATATTTTCTAAAACATAAAACTGTTTTTCATTTTCTTTGATTGTTAATTTTGGTTAGTGTGTGTATATGTTGAATCCAGTAAACTTGTTTCAAAAGTTGAAGAATTTTTTTACACCAATTCAACTGAGGACTAATCACCCTTTGAGAAACCTGTTGACCAACTAAAAATTTACATCTCTACTACCTTAATTAGCTAGGTCGTTTTAAAATTTGGGGATCCTTTTAAAAAAGGTTTTTAACTAAAATTTTAAGTAAGAACTCAATTCACCCTCCTCTTGAGATTCCACTCCGACCAACAGATGTTGTTGACTAGGTGTTCCTTTGAATATCTCCTTAGAATATCATTATGAGATTTAAGAATAAAGGGGAGTTGATCCCTAAGTATATTGGTCCCTTATAGTTACTTAATCATTTTGGGGTTCTAGATTATCAATTATCAGTCCTTAATTACCTCTCCTCAATGCATTATGTGTTCCATGTATCACATTTGAGGAATTTTATATAAAACCCTTCACATATTACGAAATCATAAGCTATGTAACTATAACATTATCTTTCTATGAGGGATAACATGTGGAAATTATGTATCGAAAAGAACATCTTTTTTAGAATAATTCCACTCTCATGGTCGAGGTTTTATAGAGAGAACATAATTTTGGTGAAGCTACATGGAAACATGAGGATTTAATAAAGATATACTACAATAAAATATTCTTCCATGTAATGAAATTTTGAGGAAAAAATTAGTATTCATGGTGGTAGAATGTGATTACCCAATTCTAACATTATTATATAAAAACTATAATTCATATTTTGTTCCACATTTAATCATGAAAAAAAATAGAAAATATTTGGTAAAATATAAATACAAAAAACAATAGATACGATATTATCATTGAATTAATTAGTATAAATATGAGTAAAAAAACTAATAAACATGTTTATAGTGAAAAATTATACTTTTAATAATAATTACATGTAATTATTGATGATATTTTATATTATGTGACTAAGAATTTTATGAATAAATAATAAAATACTGATAATATTAATAATTTATTATTAGTAAATTAATTGTTAAATTATTAGAAATAAGAATAAGTAATAACTAATATTTTAAAAATCTATTTTCCAATCTGACCAGTTTTCATCTATATTTTGTGATTTTTTTAATTATTTAATTCTAAATTTTATGAAATTTAATTTTCAAAAATTAATATATTTTCTTTATTAAGAATAATAATTCAATCTCATGAATAATGGTTTTTCTAAAACATTTTATTTTTAGGTTAGTATTAAAAAATATTTTTTTAAATAACATTACTTTTATTATATTATATGTACATAATTATGAATATGAAAAAAAATGAAACCATTTTATAAATATAGATTTTATAATTTGTTTCATAATTTTAAAGATGTGAATTTATTTCATAAACCCATATTTGAAATTTTATAAATATGATGTATTTTTTTAAAAAAAATTATGTTAATACGTTATACATTTAGTATTTCTAACTTATGTTTTATCACATATTAACATTGTATAAAAAAATGTGTTTAAAATTAAGAATAATTAGTTCTATAATGTATAATGAGTAATATTTTATATTTTTCCCTACATGATAAATTACCTTGCTAAAAAAAGCTATTGTTACGAAAAAAAACTAAAACAATGTGTAACATAAGAAGTAAAGTGACTAAAATAATTAAGACATGTTTTTAATTGTATTCTTGAACTGTTTCATGGAATTATATCTTCTCAATTCAATTATTTTTAAAATTTATAACCATTTTCTTTGAGATTAACTTCCCATTGTTGTTTTTTTGGTATTTACAAAAAATCATCCCCCTTTCACTTATAAATGGGGAACCCATCTCCTCACCCTTACACAAAAACCCCATATGTTCAGCACAAAATCCACCCAAACCAATCCCCCATACTTATAGATACCTCAATTATGTTATTTTATTATAAAAAATATCATCCTTGGAATGTTTCTTTCCCTTTATAAGGGAGATACTCACTGATATGTGGTATATGTTTATATCCTCTCATTTACTCTTCTAATTCTTTATATGATTTAATTCTACCTCAAAATAAATTTAACCATATTAAAATGATGAAATTAGTATAAATATTATAATTATGTGTTATTATAAATATTTTACAAACATTATACTCCCTCTCATTTTTCATTAAGGAAAATAAAATTGTTAATTGTAGGTGTGTGTGGACTACCACCTCATTGAATAAACGCGTTTCATTTTTCACTATGACCACCATGACTTGTTTTATGTTTTATTTTATATTTATGTATGTGATATATATATATATATAATATAAATCATTAGTATGGTTCCTTTTGAATAATATAAAAAATTTTGATCACTGTAAGGTAATCAATCAATATATGTAAACAACCAAAAACTAGTTCATCACTATTTTCATCTTCCCGAAACATGAATAAAATTACCATGTAATGAAGTTAAAAAATTATATTAATTTATATTAAATTAATTATATTCCTTTTAATTTTATGTAATTTATTATCTTTTGATGAAAATGGAAGATTAAAAGAGATTTTAAGAGTGGTTCAATACTGTCAAGATTATTAACACCACTTGTTGAAAAGAGATTACAACTATCTAATACATGAAAATAATTTTTATTATTTATTATTATAATTGAAAATTTATTTTAATATTTTTATGAAACATTTATTTAAGATATTTAACTTTGTGATACAAGAAGTAAAATAACTTCCATGTAGATCAAGGTTAGATAAAAAAGACTTTGTAACTCAAACTTCTTTTTCAATTAAACAATTCCTTTTTTATCATCATTTTTAAATACATTACATTTTTAATGATTTTATATTATTATATAATGGTAAAATTGTTTTTGAACAAAATCTATTATATCTAAATGTATTGTTTTCATTTTTTATATTAAAAAAATAAGGTATTTTGGAAATATAAAAGTAACTATGTATTTTATAACAATGAATACGAAATATTTTCAAAAAATTCTTTTCATTATTTGTTTTTCATTATCATAAAAATGATCCATGTATAATGGTGTTATGTTTAATGTTTCAACCCCTATATTTTTTTATTTGAATATTTAGAATGATCAATTTTTCATTATCAATTTATTTTTTTATAGTAGTTTTTTTATAAAATTTAGATATTTTATAGATAAATTTATTATTTCAAGGGGTTCATTTTTAATGTGAATGGTTTTTATTTATAAGTTTTGTAAACCTCATTTTATTTAAATATATTTTTTATTAAAAGTTAATTATTTTTATTTGGATGTATTATTAATCCCATTTTATTTCCACGGGTTCTCTATGAATTGAGATGTCAATTATTTTTAAGTTACACATAAGTATGGATGACTAACAGGTGGTTCCATTATATACCACTGATGGGCGGTTCCATTAGAAACTAAGGAAATGTGGTTTTTTATACTATAAGTATTATTGGTTAAATTATAATTATGATATGGGTGGGTTGGTTATATCCCACCAATGGATTGGATAAAATTTTATATCCATTGAGATAAATTATTCCTGAGTACATTTTAGTTAACAATAAGCAAGGCACTGATAGTATGGATCATTAATGCAGTGTTCATAGTAGAAATGTATGTTCCATATTATAAAGACGTTCTTTATTCAATTTTTATGATCTCATGATGTGACTCATGAATGTAATATTTTCCTATGTTATTGAATTTGATATGGCTAAAGGATATTTTTAATTATGATCTTATTTTCTCATGATACAAAGTGTATATTAAATTATTCTATGACATGTTATAATTATTATGTTCCCATGTTGATATATTCAAATTTTATATTTTTATTAAATTTAATTTCAATATCACTTATATTTTATGGTTATTACTCATGGTGATATGATATTTCATTTGTGATCATGTGTTTACTTTTTCTTATAAACTCATCCATGATTAAATGTTTATGAAAATAATATTAATCATTTGATATTACCCCTTTATTGGGTTTTCACTATCCAGGTTATGAGGATGAGTCCAGAAAATTTCATGTATATTAGAGGGTCTAATATGTTTCCTTTATGGATAAATATTCTCATATATTTTAAAATTGATGATTACATAGAGAGTCTCAAATGAAGTTTATCATCTCAGTCCTTAATGTATTATTATATATGTATTTTAATGTTTCTAACATGTATATGATATAAAATAATGGCATTTTTAGCTGGTGTGAATACAATCCTTAACCATAAATGTTAATATTTTGAATCTATACCTACTCTGAACTAACAAATTGAAAACATTGTATAATATTTGTTTCAAAATAAAACCCCACATAATGTAATTATTTATGATTACAATTTAATGATTTATATGATAAAATTGAAATACTAGACCTTTTTTGATGAGAGAGTCAAAGAAGGTATATTTCATGGGTACACACCTAGAATAAAAAGTTGCCGATACTACAACATAACATCTATGAAGATTAATGAAAAAATTAATGTCATTGGGTTGGAAAATAAAAATAAAAATTGTGACATTATTACAGTATAATTAATAATCTATTACATACGAATACAAGAAATGCAACCTCAAACATTGGAAGTCTAGTTTTTTGGGAATTAGGTATATAACATAACATCCTAAAAATAGGGTATAACAAAATTATTAAAAACATACATGAATTATTATAGAAATCATCATTCCTCTAAAAATTCATGGGATAACTTGGGGACATACATAATAAAGGGTTGATCTATATGCCCCAATAAGGGAATAAAAAAGGAATACATGATGAAAGTATTACGTGTTAGAAAATAGGAAATTAAATGGGACCTAAAAAGGGTGAGAATCATAAAAATGAACGAATAGGTGTGATTTAACATGATTACACAAAGGAAGCAAGGGATATTGTCAAAAACATAAAACATGACATCATAAACATAGGTTAAGGCTGAACACCAAGTCACCATAACACGGTGGAAAATGTCTTATGATGGATTAGGTTTAATCCCTAATCTTTTGATGATGTATCATGAGACTAAAAGGTTACCCAATGTGTTGGATATCGACGTGAGCTTAGTCCAGATCAAATCCTTATGATGCTATATTCCTTATAATCTATAATAAATGGGCTTCATAGTTTATTGTCATACTGGTTGAGGTCATCACATTGTTTGTGTCCATTTTATTTTTCAAAAGACTATATTTATACTAATAATATTATTATAATTCAATAAATATTTTATGAATATTTATGTTTCTAAATGTTATTTTAAATCTGATTGGATTTGATAAAACTAAAAATGTGAATGTTTTTTCTATAACAATAATACATAATAATAAATTTACTTCAACCACAATGGGAATTTAATTTATAAAATTTTGGGTCATTACAATATTCCCAATTTATAAATTCACCCAAAATATTTACATATCACACACTAAAATGGATGAGGGTAATTCTATTATATCACCTCCTCAGGGTCCCACAATACTTCTCCAATCTTTTGGTTTCTTCAAACCACATTCACCAGGTGCATTGTCTTATTTCATATAAAGTTTTCACTACAATATAAGATGATTACCAACCGCTCCTCATATGAAGGATCATTCTCCAATAGTACCACATATATATTTAGCACATGTGGGGGTCTAGTATGTACTTATATATGAGGGATACATGAACCACATCATGTACTTGAGATATTTTAAGTGGGAATGATATTCGATTTTCCACCGCTTTGATTTGTGCAGGGTTCTCAATGGTACTAATGAATATTGGACTATGATTTTCCATTTCCACAAATCTATTGACTTTATTCCAAGGAGATATATAGTGTAATACCTTATCTCCAACCTCAAACTCCATGTCTCATCGATGATTTCTATCATAGCTCTTTTATTGACTCAAACCATCACAAATGTGCTACTGAATGGTTTTGATGTTTTCCACTATTTCATCAAGCATATAAGGACCCAATAATTTTCTTTCATTAACTTCATCCAAACATAGAGGTGCTCTGAGACTCTTCCCATAAATGGGATTCATAGAAATCCATTTGGATTCTTGAGTGGAAACAATTATTTTATGAGAACTCAAACATAGGAAGATGTCGATACCATCCTACTTTGTTGTGAATTAAGCATGATCTCAACATTTACTCATGTTTCTGGATATTCCACTCAGATTAGAAATAATTTTGAGGGTGATAATCTTCTTTGATGTTACAATAAATATTTAGAGCATGTTAGATACTCTTCCCAAACATGGAGGTAAATATAGGATATCAATCAGATATAAATCGATACTGGTGTTCCATACAGCCACACCACTTCTCTAGAGTATAATTTTTCATGTTTATTGATTGAGAATTACTCTAAAATTGAAATGAAGTGATCATTATTTGTAACATGATCTACCATAAACCATATATAATTAATTCCTCTAGATCTATTTGTAAGACCAGTGAAAATCACATAATTGTGATTTCCTATTTCTCTATATGTATGGGTAATGGTTGCATCATCCCCTTAGATTTTTTCCTTTCATCTTTCACTTGCTGACATACATACCACCTCGATGTATATTCTGTGATCAAATTCATCATATTATCTAACCAATAGTATTCTTAGATATATTGATACATATTTATACTCCCTAGATAGATGGATAAGTTTGAGATATATGCATCATCAAATATCTTCTTCGTTAACTTAGGATTCGATGGAACAAATTTTCATAAAACAAATATTACCGCTCCTAATTAATTAATTTTGAATTATGATGATTTTTATTTTCTTATATATTTCACCTTCTTCTAAATGTACACATAATCTACTTCAGAGTCCATTATCTTCTCTAGACATGATAGTTGACCAATATTTTGTGAAATAATTTAGGATGTTTATTCTTTTATGATTCTCATGTTAGTCCTTTTAAAGTAAAAGAAGATCATATACTTCTCAATTATCATCAATGATAATATTTCCCTATCATTTCTTCTTGGAACATCTTCCACATTATTTTCATTCATATGATGGTAGTGGATTGATCAGTCACAGTCCTTAATCATCACTAAACATATATTTAGGCGCATATTCAAATCTTTCTCTGTGAATATATTTTTGAGGATAATACGATCATCATATATTTTACACTTCTTTTTAAAGAGATTTTGTCACTATATTTTCAACACTTAGATTACTACAGCTAACACCTGGTCATATATTGGGTAGTTTTGTTCCTAAACAATCAATTTCCTTCAAGCATGGGCTATCACTTTTTCATTATGTCCTAACACACAACCTACTCCCT
Organism: Viscum album; assembly: GCA_963277665.1. Taxonomy (NCBI): domain Eukaryota; kingdom Viridiplantae; phylum Streptophyta; class Magnoliopsida; order Santalales; family Viscaceae; genus Viscum; species Viscum album. The sequence goes on from OY728166.1 coordinate 311,416,278, forward strand.
TATTTAATTTATCATTGTTTAACAAGAAAATTTCTCCACTTTTGGGTAGTGAAAGTGTAAGTGTAGTGATAAGACTCTTTTTCATCTCCCTAAATCTATCTTCACATTCATTATTCTAAAAAAAATCATGACTCCCTTCTCATTTATCTTTTTTAGAGGGTTTTAAAATAATGATAAATTTCTCAAAAATCAATGATAATACCAAAATAACCCAAGTAATCTATAAATTACTATCATAGATTTTGGACTTATCCATATTTCTATTTCTTCTATCATTGAAGGTTCCAAATATATCCTATTACCTATGATAATATTCCTGGGGATTATACCCTTAAAAAAGAACTCAAATTTGTTGAACTTTTTATAAATCTTCTCCTTTCATAAGATCTTTAACACAATTATTAAATTCTTCTAATGATCATCCTTTCATTTATATCATATTATAATATCCTCAATAAAAACTACCACACATTTCTTATGGATATGTCTAAAAACTCTCTTCACAAATTCAATGAAATATTGGTGGACCATTAGTAAGCCTGAATGGAATTACTGTGAACCCATAGTTCCTATACCTTGTATAGAAATAGGTCATGGGGATATCATCCTTCTTCCCCCTTACATTATAAGACCTCGACTGAAGATCCACCTTGGAAAAGTATTGGGGTCCATATAGCTGATCGAACAAGTCATCAAACCATGGAAGCTGATAATTTTTCTTTATCATGATCTTGTTTACCTCGTTATAATTAATGAAAATGCTCATTGACCCATCCATATTCTTGATGAAGTGGACCGATGCACCACAAGGTGATACACTTGGGCATATGGACCCTTTATCTAAATTATTCTATTGTTGCTTCTTGAGATCCAAATGTTCCACAATATCCATTTTATATGTAGTCTTGGATAATGGAAATTCCCTATGTATAAAATTGATTGAAAATTAAACCACTTTTCAAGGAGTAACACTAGCCATTTAATTGGGAAACACATTAGTATATTCCCTCACAGTGGGCATTTATTCAAGGATTATCTTTTCTTTACACTAAATTATCTAATCTATATAAGCTTTTTTATAGGGAAAAAATACCCATGCATGAGATGTTAGGTCTAAATAACATTCATCCTCCCCCTTTAACCGGTACTGAATCATAAGACAATTCACAATACATAGAGTGACTTCTTTATCACGGTTATTTATGTTGTCAATAAATAAAGAAAGCCAGTCCATACCCATAATTACATAAAATTATACAAAAGGGTTTATCACAAGATTATATAGGAACTTCATCCCACATATTTTAATAAAGGATTATTTATATAAATTGTATTCAATAATATCCCCAATTTCCATTATCAATAACAATTCTAATTCCATTCTTGGTGGTTGTGTTTGAATAGTACTACTAAAATTGCGTGATACAAAGGAATGTGTATAATCAGAATAAAAAAGTCTATTCTCTATTGTTGAATGAATAACTAGCTTACTTATCACCACTTGTATTTTTGGATCCCCCATAGTGGTTTTAATAGAATAATATTTACCTTTCCACCACGAAGTTTGTTAGCTCTGATTGTCTTTGACTGCCTTTAGATTAGTGCATTGGTTTTCAAGGTTCCCTTGTTCCATGTAGAAGAAACATTGAAACAAAATCTAAGGGTTATTTGTAGTATTCCTCTATTCTATTATATTGGTTTTCCTCTCCCATAATCAATCTCTAATTATATTTCCTTCCTTCCTACAGTTAAATCAATTCCTCATCCACTTCATCTAGATGCCTCATTCCTCATTTTGACAACTGTAATGTTAAAATTTATTACCAATGTTAAATTTATCCATGAAAAAACTACAATTAAACTCTAATTTACACTTTTTATCCCTATGAGACCCTTGATATTTGTTGATATCAATTTTTACTTTGAGGGAACATCGTTAAATTTCCTCATAACTACCAAAGTATCAGATTACCATGGATTTTTCATAGGAACAGTTTCATACTACCAAAAAAATGAAAAAAATTTACTTAGGGGTAATAAAAAAGCCTTAGTCATATAATATAATTATTTTGAGGTCTTCCACATATTTCTGGATGGATTCAACACCTTTTTCTTATGGGAAAGGAAACAACTTTCCATTTTTTGTTGGATAGTGGGAGAAAATTATTTTTAAAAAAATAATTTTTTGAATTCCTTTCACCCCACCATTTCTATCTCTTCATCATAATTGGAATTCCAAAACAATGTCCACCAATGGTCAACTTATAACTCTATACAATAAACATATGGTACAATATTCTCTTTTGTGGAACAATGAATGATGGAGAAGATATTTTAAATAGATTTAACCTATTGTTCTATGATTATGGGATCAAATGATCCTTTGAAATTTGGAGGCCTTTATCACATAAAGGTATCAATTGCATAATTTTCTTTTTTTGGGGGATTTGGTATTACCTATGATTCAAGTTTTTATATTGAACTTGTATAAATTGATAGATTATCATAAAAAAATTATGATTCTTGCTCCCATCAGGTTGGGCATCTCAGTTTAAAATTCATCAAATTTCCCTCCACATTGGTTGTTTACTCATATCTTTCTATTTCTCTCCATTGGCTAAAATAAAGGAGAAAATAAAGGACAAGTAATTTTCAAATATTAAACTCATAATTCTGAATCCAATAATATTAAATGAATATTTTATTATTGAAATATATTTCCTTAACATATGAATTTCTAGACATTAATCTATTTTATCCATTATATCATTACTATAATAGAATATTATTGGATTTTCTTGTGTTCACTAAATAATTATTTGTAATGCGCTTACTAATTTTACAAATAATATTTCTTATGAGTGTCAAAAAAAGAGTGAAACTAGGCATATTGTCATACACTAGTTCATGATCGAATTTGGATCAATGCAGCATTTTCAAAATTTTCCCATAGGCACATCTACGCTAGAGCCACATTCACATGTATTATCAAGACATGGATGTATTTTCATGGAAATAACATGCCCTTTACTTTTACAAAATTTAGGGATGTTTTATTTTTTATTCTTATCCCTAAGTATTTCACTATATTTTTATAATTATAATCCCAAAAATAATTATACTTTCTTTTGATACCAACTATGACAACCCCTATTTCTATTACACATCTATTCATGATTTATTAAAATAGAATAGACAAAATACAACCCAAAAAATCACAAAGTATACCTTTGGGGGAATCAGGTGCATATCATAACATCATGAACATGGGGTATAAAAACATTACTTAAAAATTCCTTAACATTCTCCAAGAAATCATTATTCCTCTAAAACTGCAAGGTATAACCTAAGGAAAAACAACATAAAGGTAATATCTATAAAGAAAAATAAACATGTTATAACATGGATAATGTATTACAAGATATAAAATAGGAAATTAAATGGGACAAAAAAGGGTGATAATCATAAAAATTAACAAAGAGGCATGATATATCATTATAACATAAAGGAGACATTTGAAAGTGGAATCTACTTTAAAAATGATATTGTAATCCTTGGTCAAGGATAAAAACCAAGACATCATAACATTGTGTAAAAAGTCATGTGATGGATTAGGTTAGATACCAAATACCTTTCAGGATTTATCATGAAACAAAAACATTACCCAGTACATTGGAACTCTATATAATATTGGTTGCACCCGTCACTTTTATATTATGTACATGCATAAGTATGACACATAGATCATTAAAAATAGGAAAATATTTCGACATATATATGTCCATTATCATGTAGTGTGGAATAAATACATGTAATTAAATTTTAAAAGGAGTACAGTTATGTCTATGATAATACCCTTCAGTGTAAATAGTGATGTTATTCACAATAAAAAGGTTTGGCATTATAAATTTACACTGAAATTTTAGCAGCATAACAACCATACTTAAGGATCCATAAAAAGGCTTCATGAAAGAGAAAGGGGTATATCATAATTTTGAAATCAAATTTATAGTAATAAATAGATTTTAAAACATATCCCCAAATTATAAATTATAAATAAAAACATAGTATGATGAATACTTATGAATAAAGAGGAGAAGTTAAGGACCACTTACCATGAGATGGTCATTCCAAAAGCGAGGGTGGGGCTTCTTGGGAGCTTGTTGGAACCTTAGGAGGACTATAGAGAGTGTAGTGAAGAGTAAGGATGTGATCTAATGTTTTTAGTGAATTGTAATTCGTGATTGGGTGGGTTTGTATAAGAAAAGAGCAGGAAGATATTTATTGTTTCCCAAGTGTAGGTTTTGGACTTTATATAATAATGTAATAAAAAACACAAACCATACCATATTTTTTTTACATGGTTTCATTTAAAGAGGGATTAATTTAGTTAATTTATAATTTATAGGGCTGAAATTATTAAAATATCACACTTTTTTATGTATAAGTGATTCGTATTCATAATGGATTGATTTAAAAACCATAAAATAGTATACAAGTTTTAGAGGATTCATAACAGATTTACCAAATTAATCAAATATACTAAAAATGAAATTATTTTAAATGGGAAACAAATATTTGGTCTTGGATTCCCTTTATATAATTTATTAATTGATTTTTGGGTCATTATGATGTCATAATAGACTCATATATTTATACTATATTGAATTTTTTCCATAAAATTTGCCTTTCTCAAAAAAATTATCAAAATTTAACCATTTTGTAATTTTAAAATTTTGATTCAAAAAAATATTAATTTAATCAAAATAATTTGTTAAATATATGAATTTTTTTATATTAGGAATCAATATTTATTTAAAAATGATGGTTTTTAAAAATAAAATTTTTAACCCTCATTAAAATTAATTTGGAATTTATAAATTTATATTATCAAAAATACATAATAAATATTGTTTAGTAATAATATGTTATTAGAAATTATTTAAAATTTTCATTTATTAATAAAAAATAATGTCTTAATAAAAATTACAAATTACCCAAATATAAAATTTTTATTTTTTTGAATCAAAATCTAATTCAGTTGCAATATAAGTATAAAAAAATAAAATATAACCATTATTTTAACAAATATACTGTATATATATTCGTATTGTTTGGGTCTTGGTACAAATACTTTTATTACACTAGAAAATTCTCTATGGGTATGGTGTGTGATAGTGATATTTTCATGGGTTGGTTCATCATACATGAATTGGTTCATAATCTCGATAATCAGTAACATCACTTGTAAATAGTTTCACTCATTATTTAGTTTTTGGATCTCAACTTGTTCTTAGTCAAAAAAATCCAAGTGATTTTATCTTATTTAGAAGCTCTGGTAAATGGGATTCATTGGGTATGATCCCACGAGATTAGTCCATCACTTCCTTTTTATATTTCAATTGGATTTATAAAAACCTTATATTTATACTAGTCATATAATCACTATTCAATGACTATATTATTTAAGGTTATGATGATTAATGATATTTTAAGTATGATTGGGTAAAATAAAACCAAATAAGTGCATGTTTTTTCTATAACCATAATACATCATATGGCATTTAATTCAACCACAAATAGATTTTTATTTATAAATGTTTGGGTAATTAAAACAATCCATCATATGAATAATTACCCATTGATGGTAACTCTAAAAGAGATGAAGATATAAAATTATATAGTATTCAAGATGAGGGGGTATATTTTCATAACATCAGGATGAATCTAAAAAATTATTAATAATGAATTATTAGAGACCATAAATTCTATATATCAATGACTTTGAAAACATATTGATCATCAAAATGTTCTTAGATATAACATAATGTCAGTAAAAACTTGTTGATTCTTTGGAATTTAAAATCATACCATATTTATTTCATAACTTGAACAAGATAGTATTTATGTGACCCTATAACAATCTAATTGGGTTTAAACAAAGGAACAATACTAAAACCAAATAGAGAATAATGACACTTGGAAATTATTGAAACACCCCACAACTAAAAACTGATGAGAAAATTAAGTCTATTTTTTAAATAATCTCAATGAAAGAGGTACAGTTTTAATGAATAAAGATCATATTTTTTTCAAAGGATATTATCAACTCAAGGTTATTGATTTTGATGATACCTTTTCTCTATATATATGACTTGAAATTATTAAAAAAAATTAAGAAATTTTTATTCAATATAAATAGATTTTTTTCCAAATGAATCTTTTGTCGTTGTTCCAAAATTTTGAACATTTGGAAGAAGTTAATATTGATAAATGAGAATGTATTTTCCTTGATAGTGATGGTTATTGAGTGTGAATGTTGAATAAGGAATTATATTGTATTACAAAACACCTCCAACATGGTATTAGAGTCTGTATAACAATATAAATAACATGCACTTCAAGAAAAGAAAATTGATTAAAATATTTATATTAATATTGAGAGCACAAAATTAATCTATTTGAACATGTATTTCAATGACATAAGTTTTTTAGAATAAATAAAAAATATATATGTAATTTTTAATTAAAATAAATATTGTTTTTAAATATTTCAATTATTTAGTGAGATGACATTTTCATTCAGGTTTCATTTCAATAATGAAGTTTGTTTTATCATTCTATCATAGGAAAATTATTATCATGAGTTACATAAGATATTTGGATTGGAGGAATCAATAAAATATTTTACTCTAATAACAGATAGGATCATGATATCCTAATATAAATGAGTAAGGATTCTGAATCAAACAAAGACCTAAGAAACATTGGTAGCTTAAATAATTTAAATAAATTATGTTCAGATATAGTTTTTTTACTTATATATTGTGAAAAATTAAAAATTAACCCAAAAGTAGCTCATCTTATGGTTAAAATATGGTACTTGTGACACATAAACGGAACTCTTATGTTGATGAAAACATGAGAGGAGGATGTTTTTTAGGGATAGTAGAGGATCTAGGTTGTTGTGTTTTAGTTATTTTCTTTGTATTGGTAATTCCCTTGGTGTAGAGACCAAAGCTATAGCCCTAGGTGTTTCCCTATGTGGGCATTTCAACCTTCCAATCTCAAAAAGTTGAATCAGACTCGGTTATGCTTGTTATATTTATTAAATAGAACGATAATGTTCCATGGGATCTGGTTAACTCTATTAGGTATTGTAGAAACTCTATTAACCAAAATATTCTTGTCAAGCATATCTGGAGAGAAGGGAATTATGTTGCTAATTCTCTCTCTATCTAAGGTGGTCCAAGAGAGACCTTGACTCTCTACACTAGTTTAGTGTCTATACCCAATGATTATAAAACTTTTTTAAGAATAGTTCATTATTTCTTCATTATTTTTATCCCCCATAAGTTTGTTAGGTATGGAATCTTTTAATGTTTTACCTTTTATTTCAATAAAAATTTTCTTTTTAGCCATGAAGTAAAATTATATCATTCATAGTCCAGTGGAATCTTGGTATAATTTCTTGTCACAATTCACTTCTAAAATAATATGAATGAAGTTATAAATTGAGGATATAAGGTGTTATGTATCATACCTATTAGTTATTGTCTGTGAAAATCAGAGTGCATTGTACTTGTAGAATAATATGATTCAAATTTAATGTTCAAATAAAGCTGGAATCATATATAACATCATCAAAGTGAAAATTGAACATTGAGAGATTTTGTTAGAATTTGTTCCTTCCAAACAAAATTCATAGATATCATGATAATACCCCTTTTTAAGGTTTACTTTCAATACAAATCATGTTTAAAGATGGAATTATTTCCGAAAATCCCTATATATTTCATTTGTTAATTTTCATTTTTCATTCATTTAATTTTTTAATAAATGTGGTGAATAAAACAAGATATATTCCTCAAAAGGGGGAGAGAATATACTTTCTTTTTCAGGTGTCCATTAATGGAAAGAGATGTTTGTGGTGTCTTACAAATCATATGAAGATTATAATATTAGAATAATTGATATTGGAGAACTATGCATGTGCTAATATTCAGGTTATGAAAATATAAAAAGTGGTAGAATGAAGATCCCTTTGAATTATTAAATACTAAATAGTCCTTATAATATGAATCAAAATATTCATTGTGGTTGACTTAATCTCAATAGATACATGGTCAATATGGAATTGATATTACATTGATGGATGGAGTTCTCTTAGAATAATCATTTTAACCTATGGTTATGTGTTTATATGACATTCATATTGGAGGTGTGTTGTTACATGTTTCTTGAAAAAATTACTTCTTAGATGTTCCAACCCTTAGTTAATATCATATAGAAGAGTATATATCATATATGTGAAGGAATATACCTTATGAAGGAAAGAATATATAAAACATTTTTTATGAATTTGTATTCTATAATATAGAATATATATGATATATTATAGAATCAGTCGATAGTGGTAATGATCGTATCATGATAAATCTAATAGATGAACGAGTTAATATGACATAAGAATCTACTTAAATGAATATAATTAGACAAGATATAAGAGTTAATTATATATGTAAGTATTTTCTCCAAATATGGATAGTTTTTCCATGACATGTCATATTAGGGTTTCTATGTATTTGACCATGATGGGACAAAAATACAAGGAGATTGTAGTTAAATGTGGTTTTGGAAATCTATTTTTCACATTTTGTGAGTCCATATTTATTTCTAGGAATTTCAGTTAAGTGGAGAAGATCACGCTAAAGTAAAAGAAACATAATTTTAAAACCCTAGGAGAATTGTTTTGAGGATTTTTTGGGTTTTATTGATTCATGGTGAACCACACTTGTTTCCGACACTTTCGACGGGGCGCACGCATCCGTCTGTGGGGAGGACGCGCTGCTTGTTGCCATGCATTCTCGCTTTCCAAAGGTGGGCAGCATCCATTCCTTATTCAGGGATGTCTGCTCCTTGATCGATACCGGGATGGTGGGATTTCGGTTCTTCCTTCCATGGATTCCTCCTCGGAACTCATTACCTAGTCTGGGTCTCCCTCATAGTTTTAAGACGGGTTCGTGAAGCTCATTACTGGCGCCATATCTACATGGACGTCAGTTAATTATGCTACTTCTACCGAGATGCTCCAAGGGGTCTTGTCGGGGCAGCAACCTTCGGTGAAGAGAATGGTCACGTTGGGGTGTTGTTGGCATGTCTTGACGCTGGGGATCGGCATGTCTACCTTCTGTCCCTTATCACAGGGATTCTCGAGGGCGCAGAAGCCTGAGGCATCCCACATCGAACATGGGGATTGTGTACCATCTGAGGTTTTCCTCAGCTTCCCATGTTTAACACGGGGTATGCCATGAGTTTAACATCTTTCGAAGACGGATCGGACTGAAGGACCCCCTAGGGGGAACACTTGTAATGTCCCGGACCTCTCCAGTCCATTTCTTTGTGAAATTTTGGTGTTGGAGGTGTTCCGGGAGGTCAAGGGGACTTATCCCCAAAACTTTTCCAAATTTCCAGTTTTGTGAACAGTGTTTCCAGTTTTATGAAAAGTAACAGATCAGTCTCACCGATCGGTCTGACAGATCAGTTTCACAGACCAGTCTCATAGATCAGTCTCACAGACCAGTCTCACAGATCGGTCTCACAGACCAGTCTCACAGATCGGTCTGACAGATCAGTTTTACAGAACAGTCTCACAGATCGGTCTTATAGACCAGTCTCACAGATCGGTCTCACAGACCAGTCTCACAGATCGGTCTGACAAATCAGTTTCACAGATCGGTCTCGCAGATCAGTGTCACAGATCGGTCTCACAGTCTAGTCTCACAGATCGGTCTCACAGATCAGTGTCACAGACCAGTCTCACCGATCGGTCTCACAGACCAGTCTCACAGATCGGTCTGACAGATCAGTTTCACCAACCAGTCTCACAGATCGGTCTCACAGACCAGTCTCACAGATCGGTCTCATAGACCAGTCTCACAAATCGGTCTGACAGATCAGTTTCACAGACCAGTCTCACAGATCGGTCTCACAGATCAGTTTCACAGATCGGTCTGATAGATGGGTCTCACAGACCAGTCTCACAGATCGGTCTCACAGATCAGTTTCAGAGATCAGTCTGACAGATCAGTTTCACAGATTAGTTTCATGTACAGTAACAGTGGGTGAACAGTGTTTCCAGATTCCTACAGTTTTTCCCCTTTTGACGTTTCCTTTGACGTAAAATACATTTAAATACTTATTTTTTAAGGGCTCTTAAGGCCGTTTCAAAGGCCATAAATCTTATATTAATTATTCCTAAGGCTTGGAATGTTTTACTTGGTCAAACTTCATGGGTTAATGCGATCTGTTTTTAATGGAGAATTAACCAGATCTTAAACCGTCGCCCCATTAAATCTTAAAAAGGTACGAGATATAATTCTCCCTTGTTCTTTCCCTTTGTTCTTAGCTAAGAGACGCTAGAACCTTTCAATCATTCCCGTAGGAGTTTCACAATCAATCTTTACTCCTAGGATTGGTTCTGCTCTGTTTTGGATGAAACCGAACTCTGTCGGTCAATCTTCCCAATAAGGTATGTTTTATCGTCGTTCCTTTGGGGATCATCTTCTCTTGTTTCTCCCTTACATATTATACCATGTAATTTCCATGATTCTAATGGGTTTTTCTTGGGGTTGGTTGGTACTGTCGTACCGTGGCATCCTCCGGTGGATGCAGTTGTCATGAGAGGAGGATTTTGACCCGTTGTATGGATAAAGGACGTCAAGAACTCTTCAAGGTAGGGGATTCATGGATTCTATAATTGTATATGTGGAATTGTAGAATTAGCATGATTTAGTCCTCTGGATCACAATGAAATTGACCTAATTAAATACTTGAACCGGATTAAAAGAATTGGTTGATCGCATGTTGTTGCTTTATACCGTTATAACAGTTTGCCTCATGTTTTCCTAGATAGAGTGATACCTATGATTTCTTTGATTTTTCGTTCGTTCATGATAGAAATTGATAATGAACGTAAATCCGGAATTAATTGTTAATTAATTGGCTAAAGATAAAGGGGCATGTAAATTAGTCTGGTTATTTCCGTTGTTGTAGTTGTTCTAATTTGAGGATAATCAAATTAGGGAAGTAAGCATGGTTATTTAATTATGATAGCTTACTGATTAGGTATCCCGTAATTGGAACCTACGAATAACATATCTTCTAATTCAATATGGATTAAAGAACAGATTATGTGGGAATTTCAAAAAGGGTTTTGAGTTACCCTCTAGTTTGTTAAAGGGTCAAGATCCCATGGTTATGATTGTTGTTTTTTTGCTGCTTGTTCTATGATGTGACCCTGGAGGGGTGTTGTGATATGTGGAGGCATGGAGGCCTTGTGGTTGTGGCAGCAGATGATGCCTAGAGTGGCGAGATGCATCAGTTATGCATGTGGGTGTCGGGGAGGACACTAGGGGTGATGGAATGGGATGGATGTGGTTTCTGGATGCTTGTGGTTTTCTTGAATGTTAATCTGCTTTGCTTTTCCCCACTTATCAAGGCATCTGGTCTTTCTACCCTTCTTCCGAAGGAGGCGAAGATGCGCGGGGTATGCCACGTGCTTTCCGTGTTTAGCCTCTCGAGGGAGAATGGGTCTGTGCTCTTTCTATAGGCAGCAAAGACTCGAAAGGTAGTATATCTACTCACCGTGTTGAGCCTCCTTTGTGTTTATAAGCATAGGATGATTTTCTAGAATGCCTGGGAATATGGAAAAGTAATTCTGTAATGAATGTTTGATTAAATGGTGAAAATCCACGGGGATAGAGATATTGGAATTTAAAGGTGATGTGAATCTTAAAAAGGAGGAGTTATTTTTGAATGTGATTCCAATTCAGTTTAATGTGGAATTGTTCATTATTAATTAATGTTTAAAGAATTAATTAATGTACAGTGGAACTGATAAAATGAGAACAGAGTAATCTAATAAAGCTCTTCGACTGTTTGTGTGCTTATAGGATACCTAGTCTTAGAAGTAGCAGCCTGGAGTCTGAGAGACGTTAGCTGCAGTTGTATCTAAGACTAGGTAATTCCCATAGTGTGGATGTGAGTTACATATATATTCTATACTTTTTGTGTTTCTATACGCTACTCCACCCTATCGGTAAGAGCAACTGAAACCCCTGGGGATTTTGAGCCCTGGGGGGGGGGGGTGTTTTCCCCAACATTCTGATGGGAGGTTGAATGGATGACTACCCCCTTTGACACAGCTCTCTTTTCTTGGTAGATCTTTGTGCTGGTAGGCACACTGGTTAGTTTTACCCATATATGTGTGTAGAGGGCTATAATGGATTGTGGTTATTTCACACACATATATTCTGGATATAGTATCCTATGGACTACTATAGGTGTAACGTGTATAGGCTGTGATGGCTGGAGGATCCCTATTCGGTGTATGGGCTATAATGGCTTGAGGTATAATAACCGATGTATGATACACGTTATGCATGCTCTGGTGGCTCCCAGAACTTACCCGATTGCTTTTGGTTGTGAGGATGGTGTGGTGCTTCTCCCAGGTGTCTGCGAGCAAACCTTTGTGGTGCATGAGGTGCAGATTGTGGATCTTAGCCCAGGTGTCTGCGGGCAAGCCTTGGAGAGAGATGCACAGGACGTATGTCGTTGGGGAAAAGCAAAAAACCAGTGGGGAAGTAGTAGCGGGGTACCCTTGATAATCTTTACTTTATGCTATATTCTTGTATGCGTTACTTGGCGAGGGTAGCCATGGTGAGGTTGGGAACTTAGTATACCTGTTTAGGTGACAAGTTAGTTTCACTTGTTGTTCACTAGGCTTTAGCATGCTTTCTTTACTTTTGCACGAGAGGCTTGGGGAGGATCCTACTGAGTATACTGTTATACTCACCCTATGTATATATAAACTGTTTTTCAGGTCAGTTGGATCAGGTTGGAGATCAATCTGGTTACTACTAGCTTGTGGTTGGAGGAGGAGCTGTTCGGGCTTGTGGTCGCTGCTGTTTTACTTTCTTTTGGGTACTTTTAGTTTTCCCTTTCAGTTGTAGTACTTTTTCATGACATTTCATATATGTACTTTGTTTTATTTTGTATTTCAGATCCCTTTTTTCATCTGAGTTGGAGTTTATTGGAGTCTATTCTATCTCTCTCTTCTGCATGTGTTCTCTTAGAGGGTAATGCCTCCCATTTGTGTGTGTATTATACCCTCGGCGCTAGTCGCCAACCTGGGGCCTACTGGAGGCGGGACTCGGGGGTCATTATCTCTCTTCTCACATTGTCGGCCCAGGAGGGGTACACTTTGTGGGGAGGGGGTCGTGACGGAGTGGTATCAGAGGTCTGGTTGAGGGATAGGATGGAGTTGGGAGTTAGGCACTGGTGAGGATGCATGAGATGGTATGGAAATAGTGTCATTCATGTTTAGAAAGTGGGGTAAACACTGAAGACCGGCAGAGACATAGGCGTGTAAGGACCCCTATGATCTGTTGCACGGACCTTTAAGTTTACGATGGCTACTAAACAAAGTGATACTGGTTGCAGGGTAGAGACCTAGGAAAGGATCATGTATCATTATTCTTTGCGCCTGTGTTTGAATGGGTAGACCTTGGGATAGGTAACCTAAAATAATTAATTAATTAATGTTGAGTCTTCCATATTCCAGGATTAGGAGCTCTAACAGTTGTTATTTTACAGGTATGGCTCCAGGTCGATGTCCTTGTTAGGTTTGCGCAGAAGATGCCTAGCAGGCTATTCCAGCAGATCGTCGCCGGGTAGAGGTTGACGACGATGAAACTTGGAGGAAGACACTCCGACAGTTTCAGCGCCAGAGTATACAGAAGTACGAGGGCTCCATTTCAGATTCATTCACAGAAGACTGGTTGGAGGAGGTCGAGATAGGCTTCAGTTTGATTCGTGCTCGGAAGGAACACTGGGTGTCCTTGGTTGTGATGATGCTGCGTGGAGCAGCGAGAAAGTGGTGGTTCTTGTTACTCGGGGATCGTGAGGAGTCAGCGATCTCATGGGAGGAGTTTCGAGACAGGTTTAGAGTCGAGTTTCTTTCTTCGACTGCGAAGGCGTCCAGTCTCTAGGAGCTTCTTACCCTTCGACAGGGGAGCTCCAGTGTTCGAGAGTTTGGAATCCGTTTCAGGAACCTTATACGATATTCTTCAGACCTGTTACCATATGAGGAGGCTAGGGAGAGGCATTTTGAGGAGGCTTTGTGTCCAGAGATCTAGCGCCAGGTCACCCCATTTATGCTGAAGACATATCTCGAGGTGCTGGAGAGGGCATACGTTGTTGAGAGGACCTTGGCCAGGACCGGATCGTCACGAGAGGGGAATCGTCATGATTCATCACAAAGCAAAGATGTGGTCCGGGGATCCCAGTTTTCAGGGAAGAAGAGTTTTCGTTCACCTGGGGGTAGGTCCCAGCCCTTTCTATCTCGTTTCTCTAGAGGCAGCAACCCTCAGGACTATGCCAAGGGATCAGGCGCTTGTTTTTATTGTGGTGTTCATGGTCATCATCAGTGGGAGTGCCCGACTTTTCAGAGCAGTCATCGTGCACCGGGCTCTCCGCTCCAGGTTTCCCCGTTGAGGCATTTCCAGCCGAGGCAGCAGCAGCAGGTTGCACCAGCTTTAGATCACCATAGGGTAGATGGAGCAGGAAGAGGACAACCCCATGATGCTCCCCGTCCTCAGAGAGTAGAGCATGGTCATGGCAGTGGTCGTTATCAGGGTCAGAGAGGCCATGGAGGAGGTCGTGGTCAGCTTCATGCTCTAGCATTGCCAGCCCCCGGCGATCCAGATGTCGTTCAAGGTACCCTTTGTTGTTTTCTACATTGGTGTATGCCTTGTTTGATTCAGGAGCAACACACTCCTTCATATCACCTACCCTTGTCCAAGCTTTGGGACTTGAGGTAGAGAGACATCCTGTGCCCTTGGCGTTGACTATGCCAGTTGGAGGTCGAGCCGACTTGTTTGAAGTATGTAGAGACTGTGAGCTAGTGTTGGGGCAACACCGCTCTTGGGGAGATTTCTTATGTTTACGAATACAACCATATGATGTCATACTTAGCATGGATTGGTTGTATTCGGTGCAGGCTATTGTGGATTGCTACAGGAAGAAGGTCTTTTCTTTGATGCAGATGGAGAGAAAGTGGTGTTTTTTGGTGAGAGAGATCCTCGGATGAGTTATAGACGAGTTTCATCCTTATCATCCATGATGGATGGGATGATGCTGAGTTCTTCAGAGGTTCAACAGTTGGAGTTTCCTAGGGTCGTAGAAGAGTACCCTGACGTCTTTCCAGAAGAGGTTGTATCCTTACCCCCTCGATGAGAGATCGAGTTTGGGATCGAGCTACAGCCAAGAGCGTCTCCTATCTCTATGTCTCCGTATAGGATGGCCCCTTCTGAGTTACGAGAGCTACATATTCAGCTTGATGGTCTGTTGCAGTGCGGTTTTGTTCGGCCAAGTGTGTCACCGTGGGGAGTGCCAGTTTTGTTTGTGAAAAAGGTTGACGGCAGTTTGCGGTTGTGTGTCGATTATCATCGATTAAACAAAGTGACAATAAAGAACTGCTATCCTCTTCCACGGATTGATGACCTATTCGATCAACTGAAGGGTTCAAGTTGCTTCTCAAAGATCGACTTGCGGTCAGGATATCATCAGATGCGTGTAAAGGATGAGGATATCCCGAAGACTGCTTTCCATTGTCGTCATGGGCATTATGAGTTTGTTGTAATGCCATTCGGCATGATGAATGCTCGAGCTATTTTCATGGGGTTGATGAATACTGTGTTCCATGAATTCCTGGACAAGTTTGTTGTGATTTTCATCGATGACATCCTTTTGTACTCCACATATGAAGTGGAGCATGTAGAGCATATATGAGCCGTTTTGGGAGTTCTTCGCCAACATCAGTTGTTTGGTAAGTTGTCCAAGTGTGAGTTTTGGGCTCGAGAAGTTCTTTTCTTGGGGCATGTTGTGTCCCAACAGGGAGTAGTTGTGGATCCTTCGAAGATAGAAGCAGTGGTGTCTTGGGCAGCCCCCAAGACCGTGTCAGAGGTGCGAAGTGTCCTTGGTCTCGCAGGCTATTATAGGAGGTTTGTAGCCAATTTCTCCCGAGTTGCAACTCCTCTGACAGCTTTGACCAAGAAGGATCAAGCATTCATATGGACTGATCAGTGTTAGGCAGCTTTCGAATATCTAAAGGAGAAGTTGGTAAGTGCTTTAGTCCTTTGTCTCCCAGCGGAAGGAGTCCAGTTTGATGTTTTCTGTGATGCTTCACATCTGGGGCTAGGCTGTGTTCTCATGCAGCAGAGGTTAGTTGTTTCTTATGGGTCTCGGTAGTTGCGTCCCCATGAATGCAACTACGCCACCCATGATATTGAGTTGGCAGCCGTGGTGTTTTCTCTGAAGTTGTGGAGACATTACCTCATTGGTGAGCACTTTGTGGTTTTCAACGATCATAAGAGTTTGAGGTATGGTTTCTCCCAATGTGACTTGAACTTGCGGCAACGTCGATGGATGGAGTTCTTACAGGAATACGACTTTGAAATATCATATACACCTGGAAAAGGGAATGTTGTAACTGATGCACTGAGCCGAAAGTCACGTAATGATGTTGTCCGTGAATCTGGTGATTCCTGGAGAGTAATGGAAGAGCTATTGTAACACCCCGAGATTTTATGAAAAATATTCTTTTTAATTTCATTAATGTCTTGTGTTATACGCTACACCAAAAGTAGCTTTCACAACACACATCTCTGACCTGGCTTGAATTACACGCAATCGCGACCTTCCACGATAGCGTGTGTTGTACGCAACACCAAGTTTCGCTAAACAACGATATGCTATTAAAATATTATCAAAACTAGCCGATATGAATAGTAATAACCACTTTTTGAAATTTTGTAAATTTTATTTTTCAAAATGGAATTCATTTTTGGATTCGTAATATCGAAATTAGCTTAGGGTGAAATTTTGGCGATTTTCGGATAACTTTCATATTTTGATGAATAGTGAAAATTACTAAATTTTAATTAAAAACAACTTTTTCAATCGAAATAATTAATAGTGATAAATTATTAATTTGAGTGGTTTTAAAGTATATTTAGAAAATATTTTTACAATTTAATACAATGTTGGTCATTGGATGTAATTTCACATTTAAACCAGTTATAAACTAGTGTCAATCTTTTGATAGTTATTATCTCTTAAAAACACGCTATTTGTTTTGACAACGAGAATTAATTTTTAAATTAGTTATTGCAACTGATATGTTTTGAATTTGGTAAAATAGACATCATTTTTGAGTTCATAATATCAAATATAGCTTAGGCCTAATTTTTGGTATTTTTCTGAAAACTTTCAATTTTCGATAAATAGTGAAACCACTAAGTGGTAGTTAAAAAAAACTGAATTGTTCATAAAACTTAATTTTACCGCTTCTGTGAGTGGAATTTCGAAAATCCGAGAGACACGGTTAATATCAAGGACTAAAATGTGGTTCAATGAGATGAAAATAATTTTTGGTGAATAGTAACTTTTTACTTTTTTTTACCACGGTTAAAAGTAAATAGGGTAATTAAGGGTAAAGATGATATTATTATTACCCCAACACATGTCCTAATTCTATTGGATAAGTTTAATTCGACCAAAAACAAACTTAGGAATAAAATATGACCATTTAGGCCCACTTGGATTAGATTAGGACATTTATTATTAATTTATTTAAAGAAGGGTTAAAAGAGTTAAAATCAAAGTTTATTTACTAAAACATTTTTAATATGGGGTTATACATAAGATAAATTCGACTATAAATATTAATTATATAGCTAAAAAGATTTCCTACATAATGGTATTTTATTTGTAATTTTTAGACATTAAATAATTTAATTTATTTATGACACAACGATGATGCAGTAATTATCTTATTAATGAAATATTGACATAATTGATGTTATAAATACCCAAATAAATATAATTTGAGACTTTTTATGAATTCCACTAATTTTCTAGGTTACTATGATATATTAGTGTTGATTTAATCAGCTTGGTTCGAACATATAATTCTGTTATGACTTTCACAAAAATCATATATCAAATAGTGTCAAAATTGACAGAAAATAGTTTTTAAATAAAATAAAATATTATTAATTGTTATTTTATTCCTAAAAATCTAAGGTTCGGCCAAATGACTTAGATAAGGATATATATATTAATAATAAACAACTTGGGGTTCGTTTGGCATGTTATAGTAAGTGTATTAACCATATAGTGTAAGAAAACAAAAAGTCACGGTAAAAGTTAAATTATTTAACTTAGAGTTAAATCTAAGTGATAAGGTTAAAATAATAACCTAAACTTGTCTAAATACTATTGGTTGATAGGATTTCGACCCATCCCCACTTTACCTTCTAAATAAGACCCTTTGGAACCATTATAAACCGATTTTGACTTTAATATAAAATAATATTTTGAGATATTCCTAAGGTGCCCCTCTCCTCCCTTATAAAAGGACACCTCCTCCCCCTCCTCCTAACACCAATTTGAGCACTCAAGCTCGGCCAACCCCTGCCAAAATCTCTTCTCCACTTCCCTAGAAACATCCTAGAGGTTCTGGTCTTCCTCAAAGACCAATTTTAGTGCCCTAAGAGGAGGTCTCAAAGAGGCGCTTCAAAGAAGAGGTAATTACCGTTACCAATTCTTTCATCTTTATTTCTTCTTCCACTTCTTCTTCTTAGGTTGTTTCATTATGAAGTAATAACATCAGTATCACTCATATACTGATATGTTATTATAAGTATGAAACAACCCTATTTCACCATCTATCCATCCTACGGAAAAAGAAATCACCGCGCGTGCGTACGTACGGAATATCGTCTCCACGCCGTGGTGTAATCTATTTTCCACCACCACCTTACATGGATGAGTATAATGGTGTAAAGAATAACTATACATAGTTATTAAAACATAATATTGATTCTGATATATTGTATAATCCACTCCAATTCAATTCAATATTTATGGAAATGATATCATCGCTCGTGCGTACGTACGGACTACCGTCTCCACGACGCGATGAGATTCATTCTCCATGTTAACCATTTAAGAATGATTATAAAGTATATATAAGAAATAATAATGAAATATATGACATTATAAAGCTACTGGATTTATATATATATATATATATATGTATGTCATCTACTTACTTCCGTTCAAGACAATAAGGAAAGGAAAACAACGTTCATGCGTACGTACGGACTACCGTCTCCATGAACGGTGTTTTTCATTTCATTTATCTATCTATTATATATATATATATATACTGAATATATATGATATATAAATCATATTTTATATTCTGGAAGTAATTAAATCATGATATAATTAATAATAATGTCAAGAACAACAAGTCAAAACACCTACGATAAATGAAACGATTTTACCCAAAACGCTTCTTTAACATGGAATTTACAAAAGAACGGGTAATATAAAGTCATAAGTGAACCATATATGATATCATAACAATTAATATGATTCTGTAATAAGTCAATGACATTATTTAAATCATTATACAGGAGGTTCGGACACATACGAAGCTAATCGGACCTAAGGTAAGGGAAATATCACAATCTCATTTTTATCCGAGATTGTTTATTCGTAAGTATTTACTGGGGTGTATTTTATGATCCACATCCATGTTTCATCAATATGTAATATTATTTCCATCCACCTACAATTGTTTAAATCCATTTTTACCCTTCGGTGAGTTTTTAGTAATATGTATGAAAGGAATCTTTTGTCATTTTTCATACGAGGTACTTTTTGACTTTTCCGAAAAAAGTACGAAGAATCTTTTTTTAACTTATACGACATGAATGGATTTTTAAAACATTATTTCCAAGAAACTTCCTTTACAAGTTTTCAAGTTTATTTTTAATCAACTTATTTTATTTTAAAGTCTTATGACATGTTATGAAAGGAAAAATGTTTTTGAAGTAGAAAGGATATTTTCCTCAAGAATGGAGTTCAAGTATTTTATCAAAATTATTTTCCATCTAAGATAATAAAAGGGTTCTGTTTTTATCCCTATTATTACATTGGTTTGATTATGTTGTGATGGAAATATTTTTATGAATTCCTTTATCTTATATGAATTGTTTTATGATGTCATGTTGTTTAAGAATCCCATTTTTATTACATGGGTTACGCTATGATGTATGGTTTATGATTATGTGGCACACATAAGAAAGGATTAATTATAAGATGGGTGGGACCTATATCTCCCTCCAATGCATTGGGTAAGGATTTTATATCTCATGAGATAGACATGGCTGGAATGGTAGGTTATACCGGTTCAGTGAAACAGGACTGAAACGAGGGTTACTCGATTCAGAAAGGGACTTTGTCCACTAAGATAGTCTTGGCAATGAGTCTTGACTAACAAGAAATGATTCTCTATGATTATGTGTGTATGCCACAAAGTTACATGTTTTAAGATTATGATTATTGTGATTACATTTCACTGCCATGATTTATCCCATGTTATGAAATTATGATCTCTTTTGCAGGTTAAAATTTCCAAAAGTTATGTGCTTGTGTATATGATGAGATTTATATTTCTTTTGTTTACCCTTACTGAGCATTTGAGCTCACCCTTTTATGTTTTCTTTTCCCCAGGATATAAAAAAAGGTTTTAGGTAAAAAAAGGGAAGATCTTTATGGGAGATATTGGAGATCTTTCACCACGATTAGAAGATTACGTTCCGAGTTTCCAAAGACACTAAACTATTACGATCCTTGTGTGTGTGTTTTTGTTATGTACTAAGTATTCAGAAAAAGTAATGTAATGTCCATGTACGTAAAGCTTCGGGTCTCTACAGTTGGTATCAGAGGAAAGGTTTAGTCAACCTTTGGAAACTAGGATGTGAGAACTCTAGTGAGATCCCTAGAGATATTTCTAAGGTATGTCTAGGGATGCCTCTAAGGGTAAGTATACGTATAGGTTATATTACTAGAATTACGCTAACGATCATAGAATTAAACCTAAGATGTTAGATATTGAAGGTACTCCACCTTTATTATGTTGTTTTCCCTAGCATGATTTTTGCCTCTCACACTATTCTTTTTGGGTTTTAGACGATGGCTGGAACCCGAAGGAACCGTGTTGATCAATGCAATGGACAATGCAATGATTGCCTTCCTGAACAAACAAATGTTGTGGGAGATGGAGTGCAAAAGCTTTTTGCTATACTTACACAAGCTATGAATCATTCTGGACTTCCAAATGAATAGAGAAGGGAACAATATTCTATTGAGTCCTTCATGAGGCAACGTCCACCTTCTTTCAATGGGTCTTTCGATCCACTTGTTGCTGAACAATGGATCAGTACCACTGAAAAGATATTTTCAGTTCTTCAATGTTCTGAACATGATAAAGTCATCTTAGCGGTATATCGTTTGGAAGGTGAAGCTGATCAATGGTGGAATCTTAACAAGAATACGAGGCCAAGAGATGAAATTGAGTCCATGGAATGGGACGAGTTCAAGAACTTGTTTTTCAATAAGTACTTCCCTCGTATTCTTCGAACAAAGATGGAGAAGGAGTTTCTTGAACTGAAGCAGAAGGATGGTGAATCTGTTGGTATATACGAAGCGAATTTTACCAGACTTGCAAGGTATGCATCTGGAATTATCATGCAACCTGAAAGTAAAGTTGATCGATTTTTCAGTGGCTTAAAACCAAGTCTTCGAAGGGCATTAGCTATAAGAGACTTCAGTAGCTATGAAGAAATTGTGCGTTGTGCTATCAAGGTAGAAATGGAAGTTGGTGTTACATATCCATCTCATGGTTTTGACAAGAAATGAAAGATGGAGTTCAAGGAGAAATCTCAGAATAATGGTGAAAAGAAGATGAATGTTTCCTTATGCACAAAGTGTGGAAAGAAGCATGGTGGAGATTGTCTTAAGGGGACTAGAAAATGTTTTAAGTGTGGAAAATAAGGTCATCGAGCAGCTGAGTGTCGAAGTAATGGAAAAAGGGTTTCTAATGATGTGAATAAAGCAAACACTGCAGAGAACACACCACCAACACTTCAATGCTTCAAGTGCAAGGAAATGGGGCATTATGCTAATAAATTCCCTAATCCAAGGGTTAGTGATGATCGACATGAGCAACCGCTTAAGGCAAAGGATAAAGGGAAGTCACATGCGATCACTATTGGCGATGTTGAATATGACAATGATGTGGTGGAATGATTAAGTGTTTATGTAATGGGATTCCAAAATAATGTTGTATCATGGAGTATTGGAATATTTATGTATTGGTCTAATGTGGTATTCAAAGTGATTGAGATATTTTTGGAAATAAGACGATGTGCGCATAATGAAGGGAAAATGAGAAAATGAAATGTTTAACAGTATTGATGAGCTCATGATTGATAGAAGGACTAAGTGATATCATGGTTTGAGTATATAGAATATTGATGATTTTGGTATGTGGAAGGTGTTAAATTTTAACTGCATTCATGTTTTCACTAAGGTTCAATGGGTATTCAAGAGAATACATGATTAAGGCCTTTGAATGTTTGGAATGTGACCAACAGGACATATCTTATGATATATGGGGATCAACGATGGTATTAAATCTCTGGTAGTCGTTTTCACTATATTATGAGAGTGGACTGCAGTATTATGGATAAGCCTAAAGATTGGAATGGATTATGTTGGACATAAGTTAGTATTGTTTAAGGATAGAATTTTTTTTCGATATTATTGATGGGATGTTATAGTAATGTAGTTTTAGAAAAAGGAAAACCTGCAGGACGGGCGACAACCCATCACTTCGGACAAGGCTATGGGAATCGAACCCACAACCGAAATGCGACTGGCCTTTATCGCCTACCAATGGCCTATAGGAAGTCCCTGTTTAGTAGAAACTAGTTTTATTTTATTAAGTGGTATGATATATGAAGTATAAGTCCATTTTAGGAACCATATATGATTAATCTCACTATAGAATGACTTATGTATATTTAATAACTTTTTCTAACCTTTTGTTTAAGACAGATGGAATGACCCGTCATTCTATCACATGATCTGCTAACACTTCACGAATAACAAATTCAACTTCATTTATTTAAGAGATAAAGTGGAAATTGTTCAAGGCACGAACAACAGTGAGATTGTACCAAAATAAAGTAAGTATTTATTCTAATTCAAATTCTTCAACTTTAGGGAAAAGATCTTGAAAACCAAAAATGTTGTCCTAGTGATCTTGTATCTGATTAATCAGATGGTACCTTAGATCGTCACAAATTTATGGATTTGTGATTATTGGCTTTTCCATAGCCATGTTCTCTACCACTCTCCATCAGAACATGATGGTTAGATTTCTCTTCCATATCCATATTTTCACCTATGTGGAAACCCAGTGATTAGTTTATTTGGGTAACCGTTACGTTTCATACTTTTGTTTTTAAAGATTGGTTTTGGTATTCCTTTTTACGATGTGGGTTTCTATTAAAGAATCTTTCGAGTAGTAAACCATTTATAACCCCGACGAATTTCGAGGGCGAAATTCATTTTAAGGGGGGTAGAATGTAACACCCCGAGATTTTATGAAAAATATTCTTTTTAATTTCATTAATGTCTTGTGTTATACGCTACACCAAAAGTAGCTTTCACAACACACATCTCTGACCTGACTTGAATTACACGCAATCGCGACCTTCCACGATAGCGTGTGTTGTACGCAACACCAAGTTTCGCTAAACAACGATATGCTATTAAAACATTATCAAAACTAGCCGTTATGAATAGTAATAACCACTTTTTGAAATTTTTTAAGTTTTATTTTTCAAAATGGAATTCATTTTTGGATTCGTAATATCGAAATTATCTTAGGGTGCAATTTTGGCGATTTTCGGATAACTTTCATATTTTGATGAATAGTGAAAATTACTAAATTTTAAGTAAAAACAACTTTTTCAATCGAAATAATTAATAGTGATAAATTATTAATTTGAGTGGTTTTAAAGTATATTTAGAAAATATTTTTACAATTTAATACAATGTTGGTCATTGGATGTAATTTCACATTTAAACCAGTTATAAACTAGTGTCAATCTTTTGATAGTTATTATCTCTTAAAAACACGCTATTTGTTTTGACAACGAGAATTAATTTTTAAATTAGTTAATGCAACTGATATGTTTTGAATTTGGTAAAATAGACATCATTTTTGAGTTCATAATATCAAATATAGCTTAGGCCTAATTTTTGGTATTTTTCTGAAAACTTTCAATTTTCGATGAATAGTGAAACCACTAAGTGTTAGTTAAAAAAACTGAATTGTTCATAAAACTTAATTTTACCGCTTCTGTGAGTGGAATTTCGAAAATCCGAGAGACACGGTTAATATCAAGGACTAAAATGTGGTTCAATGAGATGAAAATAATTTTTGGTGAATAGTAACTTTTTACTTTTTTTTACCACGGTTAAAAGTAAATAGGGTAATTAAGGGTAAAGATGATATTATTATTACCCCAACACATGTCCTAATTCTACTGGATAAGTGTAATTCGACCAAAAAAAAACTTAGGAATAAAATATGACCATTTAGGCCCACTTGGATTAGATTAGGACATTTATTATTAATTTATTTAAAGAAGGGTTAAAAGAGTTAAAATCAAAGTTTATTTACTAAAACATTTTTAATATGGGGTTATACATAAGATAAATTCGACTATAAATATTAATTAGATAGCTAAAAATATTTTCTACATAATGGTATTTTATTTGTAATTTTTAGACATTAAATAATTTAATTTATTTATGACACAACGATGATGCAGTAATTATCTTATTAATGAAATATTGACATAATTGATGTTATAAATACCCAAATAAATATAATTTGAGACTTTTTATGAATTCCACTAATTTTCTAGGTTACTATGATATATTAGTGTTGATTTAATCATCTTGGTTCGAACATATAATTCTGTTATGACTTTCACAAAAATCATATATCAAATAGTGTCAAAATTGACACAAAATAGTTTTTAAATAAAATATTATATTATTAATTGTTATTTTATTTCTAAAAATCTAAGGTTCTGCCAAATGACTTAGATAAGGATATATATATTAATAATAAACAACTTGGGGTTCGTTTGGCATGTTATAGTAAGTGTATTAACCATATAGTGTAAGAAAACAAAAAGTCACGGTAAAAGTTAAATTATTTAACTTAGAGTTAAATCTAAGTGATAAGGTTAAAATAATAACCTAAACTTGTCTAAATACTATTGGTTGATAGGATTTAGACCCATCCCCACTTTACCTTCTAAATAAGACCCTTTGGAACCATTATAAACCGATTTTGACTTTAATATAAAATAATATTTTGAGATATTCCTAAGGTGCCCCTCTCCTCCCTTATAAAAGGACACCTCCTCCCCCTCCTCCTCACACCAATTTGAGCACTCAAGCTCGGCCAACCCCTGCCAAAATCTCTTCTCCACTTCCCTAGAAACATCCTAGAGGTTATGGTCTTCCTCAAAGACCAATTTTAGTGCCCTAAGAGGAGGTCTCAAAGAGGCGCTTCAAAGAAGAGGTAATTACCGTTACCAATTCTTTCATCTTTATTTCTTCTTCCACTTCTTCTTCTTAGGTTGTTTCATTATGAAGTAATAACATCAGTATCACTCATATACTGATATGTTATTATAAGTATGAAACAACCCTATTTCACCATCTATCCATCCTACGGAAAAAGAAATCACCGCGCGTGCGTACGTACGGAATATCGTCTCCACGCCGTGGTGTAATCTATTTTCCACCACCACCTTACATGGATGGGTATAATGGTGTAAAGAATAACTATACATAGTTATTAAAACATAATATTGATTCTGATATATTGTATAATCCACTCCAATTCAATTCAATATTTATGGAAATGATATCATCGCTCGTGCGTACGTACGGACTACCGTCTCCACGGCGCGGCGAGATTCATTCTCCATGTTAACCATTTAAGAATGATTATAAAGTATATATAAGAAATAATAATGAAATATATGACATTATAAATCTACTGGATTTATGTATATATATATATATATGTATGTCATCTACTTACTTCCATTCAAGACAATAAGGAAAGGAAAACAGCGTTCATGCGTACGTACGGACTACCGTCTCCATGAACGGTGTTTTTCATTTCATTTATCTATCTATTATATATATATATATATACTGAATATATATGATATATAAATCATATTTTATATTCTGGAAGTAAGTAAATCATGATATAAGTAATAATAATGTCAAGAACAACAAGTCAAAACACCTACGATAAATGAAACGATTTTACCCAAAACGCTACTTTAACATGGAATTTACAAAAGAACGGGTAATATAAAGTCATAAGTGAACCATATATGATATCATAACAATGAATATGATTCTGTAATAAGTCAATGACATTATTTAAATCATTATACAGGAGGTTCAGACACATACGAAGCTAATCGGACCTAAGGTAAGGGAAATATCACAATCTCATTTTTATCCGAGATTGTTTATTCGTAAGTATTTACTGGGGTGTATTTTATCATCCACATCCATGTTTCATCAATATGTAATATTATTTCCATCCACCTACAATTGTTTAAATCCATTTTTACCCTTCGGTGAGTTTTTAGTAATATGTATGAAAGGAATCTTTTGTCATTTTTCGTACGAGGTACTTTTTGACTTTTCCGACAAAAGTACGAAGAATCTTTTTTTTAACTTATACGACATGAATGGATTTTTAAAACATTATTTCCAAGAAACTTCCTTTACAAGTTTTCAAGTTTATTTTTAATCAACTTCTTTTATTTTAAAGTCGTATGACATGTTATGAAAGGAAAAATGTTTTTGAAGTAGAAAGGATATTTTCCTCAAGAATGGAGTTCAAGTATTTTATCAAAATTATTTTCCATCTAAGATAATAAAAGGGTTCTGTTTTTATCCCTATTATTACATTGGTTTGATTATGTTGTGATGGAAATATTTTTATGAATTCCTTTATCTTATATGAATTGTTTTATGATGTCATGTTGTTTAAGAATCCCATTTTTATTACATGGGTTACGCTATGATGTATGGTTTATGATTATGTGGCACACATAAGAAAGGATTCATTATAAGATGGGTGGGACCTATATCTCCCTCCAATGCATTGGGTAAAGATTTTATATCTCATGAGATAGACATGGCTGGAATGGTAGGTTATACCGGTTCAGTGAAACAGGACTGAAACGAGGGTTACTCGATTCAGAAAGGGACTTTGTCCACTAAGATAGTCTTGGAAATGATTCTTGACTAACAAGAAATGATTCTCTATGATTATGTGTGTATTCCACAAAGTTACATGTTTTAATATTATGATTATTGTGATTACATTTCACTGCCATGATTTATCTCATGTTATGAAATTATGATCTCTTTTGCAGGTTAAAATTTCCAAAAGTTATGTGCTTTTGTATACGATGAGATTTATATTTCTTTTGTTTACCCTTACTGAGCATTTGAGCTCACCCTTTTATGTTTTCTTTTCCCCAGGATATAAAGAAAGGTTTTAGGTAAAAAAAGGGAAGATCTTTATGGGAGATATTGGAGATCTTTCACCACGATTAGAAGATTACGTTCCGAGTTTCCAAAGACACTAAACTATTACGATCCTTGTGTGTGTGTTTTTGTTATGTACTAAGTATTCCGCAAAAGTAATGTAATGTCCATGTACGTAAAGCTTCGGGTCTCTACAGCTATCATCTTTGCATCTTGATATGGGAGAAGTTGGGGGTAGAGGCTGTCTTTTCCAGATGACGGTGTAGTCATCCCTGATGCAGAAGGTGGAAGAGTCTCAGTTGGGTGATCTAGAGGTGGAAGTTTGGAGAGACAGAGTTGTTTGTGGTGAGGCCCTTAATGGTTGGTCGGAGGATGAACAACACCGAGTGTAGTATCATGGCAGGCTTTTTGTTCCCTTGGCGATGCGCGAGACGGTTATCCGAGAGTTCCATAGTTCACCATTGGAAGTACATCCTGGTGTGATGAAGATGTACTGATCCTTGAGGTGTCAGTTTTGGTGTCTTGGGATGAAGCGTACGGTTGCAGAGTGTCTGTCTCGATGTTTAGTCTGCCAGAAGGTGAAGGCCGAACGCCATGTTCCTGGTGGTCTTCTCCAGCAATTAGAGATTCCTCAGTGGAAGTGGGAGGATATCTTAATGGACTTTGTTACAGGTTTACCTCGAGCTCTGGGAGGACATGCTGCTATATGGGTGGTAGTGGATCGTTTAACAAAGTCGGCCCACTTCATAGCGATCAAGGAGTCGAGCTCAGTGGAAGTTTTGTCGAGGAAGTATCTAGAGGAGGTGGTGAGACTTCATGGAGTACCTAGGACGATCATTTCTGATCGAGATCCTCATTTTACCTCTAGGGTGTGGAGAGGTATCCAGCATGCTTTTGGCTCTCAACTTTGCCTTAGCACTGCTTTTCATCCTCAAACGGATGGTCAGACAGAGCGAAGCATCCAGACTCTTGAAGACATGCTGCACTCTTGTGTTCTTGATTTTGGAGGTTCATGGATGAAGCACTTACCCTTGGTAGAGTTCACTTAAAACAATAGTTTTCACTCTACCATAGGTATGGCTCCGTTTGAAGCCTTGTATGGCCGGCCATGCCGTTCTCCGTTGGGCTGGACTGGGGTCGGAGAGTCATCAATTCTCGGACCAGAACTAGTGCAGAATACAACAGAGATGGTTCAGGTGATTCGTGAGAGGATGAAGATAACACATGATCATCAGAAATCATATGCTGATCAAAGAATGATACCCTTAGAGTTTAATGTTGGGGATCATGTGTTTCTGAAGGTGACTCCCCGTCGTGGGCAGTGAAGGTTTGGTCGTGGAAGTAAGATTTCTCCCCGGTTTGTTGGGCCTTTCGAGGTGTTAGCTCGTGTTGGAGCTGTGGCGTATCGAGTAGAACTTCCTCCTCATATGAGTCGGATACATGATGTTTTCCATGTATCACAGCTCCGTCGTTATCTTCATGATGAATCTCATGTTATCAATTGGGGAGAGATCGATATTGATGATGATGCAACCTTTGAGGAGCGAACTATGGAGATCTAAGAACACAAGGAGAAGGTGTTGCGTGAGCATTCTATCCCCTTAGTTCATGTCTTGTGGAGACACGGTGGCATGTAGGAGAGTACCTGGGAGCGTGAGTCACAGATACGTGCTCAGTACCCAGAGTTGTTTAATGTTTAACTCCTTTCATGTAATGATGTTTTCTTTGTGGTTGGACCTTTCATGTTTTATTTAGGTACTTTTCATGTGATGTTATGTTTGAATGGTATGGATATGGATTGTTTTTACCCATGCTCTTGGATGTTTTGGTTTTGTCCTAGCTTTAGAACAACTCAAGGTGGTTTTTCCCTGAGAGGTATCTTACGGGGTGGTTGTTCGGACCCCTCTTTTCCTCAGGATGGTTTTAAATTCTCATGGACGAGAATGTTTTGAGAGGTATCTGATGTAATGTCCCAGACCTCTCCGGTCTATTACTTTGTGAAATTTTGGTGTTGGAGATGTTTCGGGAGGTCAAAGGGACTTATCCCCAACACTTTGCCAAATTTCCAGTTCTGTGAACAGTGTTTCCAGTTTTATGAACAGTAACAGATCGGT
Source organism: Viscum album (assembly GCA_963277665.1). NCBI lineage: Eukaryota > Viridiplantae > Streptophyta > Magnoliopsida > Santalales > Viscaceae > Viscum > Viscum album. The sequence goes on from OY728166.1 coordinate 311,445,986, forward strand.
CTCACCGATCGGTCTGACAAATCAGTTTCACAGACCAGTCTCACAGATCGGTCTCACAGACCAGTCTCACAGATCGGTCTCAGAGACGAGTCTCACAGATCGGTCTGACAGATCAGTTTTACAGACCAGTCTCACAGACCAGTCTCACAGATCGGTCTCACAGACCAGTCTCACAGATCGGTCTGACAGATTAGTTTCACAGACCAGTCTCACAGATCAGTCTCGCAGATCAGTTTCATAGATTGGTCTCACAGAACAGTCTCACAGATCGGTCTCACAGATCAGTTTCACAGACCAGTCTCACAGATCGGTCTCACAGACCAGTCTCACAGATCGGTCTCACAGACCAGTCTCACAGATCGGTCTCACAGATCAGTTTCACAGATCGGTCTGACAGATCAGTTTCATGTACAGTAACAGTGGGTGAACAGTGTTTCCAGATTCCTACAGTTTTTCCCCTTTTGATGTTTCCTTTGACGTAAAATACATTTAAAGCCTTATTTTTTTAAGGGCTCTTAAGGTTGTTTCAAAGGCCATAAATCTTATATTAATTATTCCTAAGGCTTGGAATGTTTTACTTGGTCAAACCGTGTGGGTTAATGCGATCCGTTTTTAATGGAGAATTAACTGGATCTTAAACCGTCACCCCATTAAATCTTAAAAAGGGATGAGATATAATTCTCCCTTGTTCTTTCCCTTTATTCTCAGCTAAGATATGATAGAACCTTTGAATCATTCCCGTAGGAGTTGCACAATGAATCTTTAATCCTAGGATTGGTTCTGCTCTGTTTTGGATGCAACCGAACTCTGTCGGTCAATCTTCTCAATAAGGTATGTTTTATCATCATTCCTTTGGGGACCATCTTCTCTTGTTTCTCCCTTCCATATTATACCATGTAATTTCCATGATTCTAATGGGTTTTTCTTGAGGTTGGTTGGAACTATCGTACCGTGGCATCCTCCGGTGGATGCAGTTGTCGTGAGAGGAGGATTGTGACCCGTTGTGTGGATAAAGGACGTCAAGAACTCTTCGAGGTAGGGGATTCATGGCTTCTGTAATTGTATATGTGCAATTGTAGAATTAGCATGATTTAGTCCTCTGGATCACAATTAAATTGACCTAATTAAATACTTGAACCAGATTAAAAGAATTGGTTGATCGCATGTTGTTGCTTTATACCGTGATAACGGTTTGCCTCATGTTTTCCTAGATAGAGTGATACCTATGATTTATTTGATTTGTTGTTCGTTCATGATAGAAATTGATAATGAATGTAATTCCAGAATTAATTGTTAATTAATTGGCTAAAGATAAAGGGGCATGTAAATTAGTCTGGTTGTTGCCGTCGTTGTAGTTGTTCAAATTTGAAGATAATCAAATTAGGGAGGTAAGCATGGTTATTTAATTGTGATATCTTACTGATTAGGTATCCCGTAATTGGAACCTACGAATAACATATCTGATAATTCAATATGGATTAAAGAACAGATTATGTGGGAATTTCAAAAAGGGTTTTGAGTTACCCTCTTGTTTGTTAAAGGGTCAAGAGCCCATGGTTATGATTGTTGTTTTTCTGCTGCTTGTGCTATGATGTGACTCTGGAGGTGTGTTGTGATATGTGGAGGCATGGAGGCCTTGTGGTTGTGGCAGCAGACGATGCCTAGAGTGGTGAGATGCATCAGTTATGCATGTGGGTGTCGCGGAGGACACCAGGGGTGATGGAATGGGATGGATGTGGTTGCTGGATGCTTGTGGTTTTCTTGAATGTTAATCTGCTTTGCTTTTCCCCACTGCTCAAGGAAGCTTGTCTTGCTACCCTTCTTTTGAAGGAGGCGAAGACATGCGGGGTATGCCATGTGCTTTCCGTGTTTAGCCTCTCTAGGGAGAATGGGTCTATGCTCTTGCTATAGGCGGCAAAGACTCGATGGGTATTATATATACTCATCGTGTTGAGCCTCCTTTGTGTTTAGATGCATAGGATTATTTTCTAGAATGCCTGGGAAAATGGAAAAGTAAATCTGTAATGAATGTTTGATTAAATGGTGAAAATCCATGGGGATGGAGATACTGGAATTTAAAGGTGATGTGAATCTTAAAAATGAGCAGTTGTTTTTGAATGTGATGCCAATTCAGTTTAATGTGGAATTGTTCATTCTTAATTAATGTTTAAATAATTAATTAATGTACAATGGAACTGATAAAATGAGAATGGAGTAATCTAATAAAGCTCTTCAAATGTTTGTGTGCTTATAGGATACCTAGTCTTAGAAGTATCATCTTGGAGTCTGAGAGACGTTAGTTGCAGTTGTATCTAAGACTAGGTAATGCCCATAGTGTCGATGTGAGTTACATATATATTCTGTACTTTTTGTGTTTCTATTTGCTACTCCACCCTGTCGGTAAGGGCAACTGACACCCTGGGGATTTTGAGCCCTGGGGGGGTGTTTTCCCCAACATTCTGATGGGAGGTTGAATGGCTGACTACCCCCTTTGACCCCTCTCTCTTCTCTTGGTAGATCTTTGTGCTGGTAGGCACACTGGTTAGTTTTACCCATATGTGTGTGTAGAGGGATGTAATGGCTTGTGGTTATTTCGCACACATATATTCTGGATATAGTATCCTATGGACTACTATAGGTGTAACGTGTATAGGTTGTGATGGCTTGAGGATCCCTATTCGGTGTATGGGATATAATGGATTGAGGTATAATACCCGATGTATGATACATGTTATGTGGGTTGTGGTGGCTCCCAGAACTTACCCGGTTGCTTTTTGTTGTGAGGATGGTGTGGTGATTCGCCCAGGTGTCTGTGGGAAAGCCTTTGTGGTGCACGAGGTTCAGATTGTGGAGCTTAGCCCAGGTGTCTGCGGGCAAGCCTTGGAGAGAGATGCACAGGATGTATGTCGTTGGGGCAAAGCGGCAAACCAGTGGGGAAGTAGTAGCGGGGTAACCTTGATAATCTTTATTTTATGCTATATTCTTGTTTGTGTTACTTGGTTAGAGTAGCCATGGTGAGTTTGGGAACTTAGTATACTTGTTTAGGTGACGAGTTAGTTTCAATTGTTGTTCACTAGGCTTTAGCATGCTTTCTTTAATTTTGAACGAGAGGCTTGGGGAGGATCCTACTGAGTATACTGTTATACTCACCCTATGTATATATAAACTATTTTTCAGGTCACTTGGAGCAGGTTGGAGATCAAGCTGGTTACAACTAGCTTGTGGTTGGAGGAGGAGCTGTTCGGGCTTGTGGTCGCTGCCGTATTACTTTCTTTTGGGTACTTTTAGTTTTCCCTTTCAGTTGTAGTACTTTGGCATGACATTTCATATATGTACTTGTTTTTATTTTATATTTCAGATCCCTCTTTTCTTCTGAGTTGGAGTTGATTAGAGTCTATTCTATCTCTCTCTTATGTATGTGTTTAATGCCTCCTATTTGTTTGTGTATTATACCCTCGTTGCTAGTCGCCAACCCCGGGCCTACTGGAGGCGGGACTTGGGGTTCATTATCTCTCTTCTCACATTTCCAGCCCAGGAGGGGTACACTTTGTGGGGAGGGGGTCGTGACAACACTGATGTTGGGGCCAGCACGTGGGCGTCTTCCCAGATGTCATGGAGTGGGATGGGGTGGAATGATCTCACCAGGATGTGGTGGCCTGGGTAAGGATCAGGATGGATGGTGGAGTGATGGGCTTGAATCTCGTGGAGGCTTCCTACATATCCCCGTGGCAGGGAATCAAAGTCCGCATAGTTCTGTGGTATGGTGGGAAACCTGGAGAGGCGACCCGTGAGAATGAACGCATGGATTAGAGCCTGGAGGGAGTAAGATCTTCGGGCTAGGGCATGATCTTCCCATGGAATGTGGGCTCAGGGGGAAGTCACGATGAGATGTGGGTGTGAGACATGGGGCTTACGCTCTGAGACGACCCAAGAGGGGGAATACAGTTTAACATCATGCGAGACGAGATACAGTTTAACGTCATGTGGAACGAGGGCATATAGTTTAACGTCATGCGGGACGAGACACAGTTTAACGTCATGCGGGACGAGAGATTTGGGGCTTACGATCTGAGGCGGCCCAGAGTGGGTAAGGGGCTTATGCTCTGAGGCGGCCCATGGTTGTCGGGGAACCGATGTGGAGAGGTCAGAACGACCGGTTGGTGGGCTTGAACCTCGTGGAGGCTTCCTACGTACCATGCGTTAGTGCGGATCAAAGTCCACGTAGTTCGCTGGGATGGGGCTTACGCTCTGAGGCGGCCCATGGTGGTCAGGGAACTGACGTGGAGAGGTCAGAATGACCGGTTGGTGGGCTTGAACCTCATGGAGGCTTCCTACGTACCGTGCGTTAGCACGGATCAAAGTCCACGTAGTTCGCTGGGATGGGGCTTTCGCTCTAAGGCGGCCCATAGAGGATGTCATGGTCGATGCGCGCTCTAAGCCCACGTGAGTCATGCTCGGTGTGAGAAACAAGAGGCAGCAGGGACCAGATGATCACGTCGCAAAGGGTGGATCCGTGAGAAGCGGAAAGGGGCTTACGCGTTGAGCGGCCCAAATAGGAAACATGGGCTTATGTGTGGTTAGAGGCCCTTGGTGCTGGGGTTTACTCCAGGGTGGAGGCCCATGGTGCGACAAAGCGCAATGGGAAGGGGACTCCACTGGCCTTGGCAGGGGGAAGTACGGAGATGCACGGGTGCAACCTTCCACAAGAGAGGCTAGGGGCTTATGCTCTGAGGCAGCCCTTCCCCCGTGGACAAACGCCCCTCTGACAAGGAGGATCTCATTCCATGCGAGGAAGAGTCCATTCCCGTGGAGATGAGTGGGCGTAAAGAATGCCCGAGCCGGGGGGACCCTGCGTGCGAAGCACGGGGTTGGACCACACTTTAACGTCATGTGTTAAGGACGAGGTGCTTAGCAGTTTAACGTCCTGTAGCTTGGATGAGGTGGGTTCGCTACACACCCCTTGGGATTACATGCCCAATGCCCTCTACCCCTTGTGGGAGGGAAGGCATCGGCAAGGCCGTAGTGAAGGGGGGCCATAAGGCGAACCATCGAGGGGTCCAGGTTAGCATGGCTATGCGAAGAAGCAATAACCATTAGCGTGCCTATGTGGAGAAGCATAAGGCAAAGCAACGCAATGGGAAACACCGCCCAAGGAACCTTGAGGTTACTTCGCACGAGCCTGGAAGGCCGTCTGGGAAAACAACGCATGGCGCGCATGCCTGGCAGGGGAGACATCAGGTTCCGGCATAGAGAGGCATCCAAGGGGTGTCAAGGTGAAGAGTCATGGGTTTTACGTGCAAAGAGAAGGTTTGCGTGCAAAACACCGGGATGGTGTGCAATTGGAGTCAGGGATTGCACGCAGATAGGGAATTGCACGCAAGGTATTGCGTGCATGGAAGGGGATTGCGCGCATGGGACCTGGATTGCGCACATGGAAGGAACCCGAAGGAGGGGGAAAATTGACTTAAACCAGTGGAGTTGCGCGCAAAGGCGAACCCCGGGGCAAGGTTGCGTGAAAAGGGGAATTACCTGGAAGTCATATTGCATGCGGGGGGAGTCGAATTGCGCGCACGAGAGCCGATCCGAATTCTGAAACCCCCAAACTGTTTGGGGTCGCCTTCTATTTATAGGCATCGACCAGCTCGAAATCCAGGCGGCACACGAAATCTTCCGCACCGGGAGTCATCGGTGCGCAAAAACTCACCACGAGGAATTGGGGTGCGCAAAAATTGCACGCCCCACCGGCTCGATTGCGTGCATCCCAAGGATACTTTGCGCGAATGATTTTATTTCATGCAAGTCCTCCTTTATTTCGTGTACCACTTCCCGTGCCTCCAGACCGGGCCTCTGATTCCAAATATGACTTCGCTTTGCCAGTTCGAAAATTCCTCTAGCAGTTACGGACTTTTTTGGCATCTACAAATTCCCCCCCTCAGAATTGGATCGGCGAGAGGTCGCAACGATCAGATTCCAAGGGAAACGCTGAAACGCTGAAGTGCTGGGTCTCATGGGCACTTTGCGCACAAAATTCCAACGGAGCGTGAAAAACGATGGACTCACGCGGAATTCTCTTTCTGCACGGCACAGAACCCTAGCCTCGCCTATAAAAAGGGGTGTTGGGTCCCAAATCTGTACTTTAGCTTTTTCCGCGCGATAGGTTTATCGCTCTCGTGTGCGAAATTGCTTCCGCGGCTGCTCGTAAAAATGCTCTGGCAGCGTGGAATTCCTTCCGAATTTTTGCTGCCTTTGCGCGCCTGCTCGGGATATTCCATGCTTAGCCTGACGATTGCGTTCCCATCTCCTGGATTTTGCGCTTCCACTTCAGATTTCGCGCGGCATTCTCCGATTCCGCGCACTGCATCCTGATTTTGTGCAACTCCCAAGATATTCGATATGGCTGCAAACCGAGTTGAGGTGGGGGAAGACGCCGCTCGTAGGACAGAAATGGCGGTGAACGAGGTGGTTTATGGAACCAAGGTGATCGTCTCCAACAACCTGACCTTGTTCAATCTGCTGAATCCGGACCAGAAGACGTATCCCCTATCTGACAACCTCCCACTCTGGAACTTTGGCATCCTGGAGGAGGTGCCTCTTCCGGGCTTCGAGGTGGACATGCCGTGGTCATGGGTGACCTGGGAGGACGAGCTTCCTCGCTACAACATCACCAAAAACATCCATACTTCTAGGGAAACCAGACATATGGAAGTATATGTCCTGAACCCGAGGACCAGGACCATTGCTGGGGATGAGTCTGTTGCAGAGAATTATCCAGCCCTCTACGCGAGCACGTTCCGTCAGAGCGTCACGGATGACATGAAGGGCTGGCTGAAGGATTGGGACCTGCGGTCCGGGGGCAACTTCACCAGCGAATGGGCCTGGGCGTTCTGGGTTTGCAATACCTGTGACCAGTTCAGGGAAGAACTGCAGTATATCGGCCTGTTCGAGGCGGTATGAACATCACAGTTCCACTTCCACCGTCAACCTGAGCTCGGGCCGGAGCTATTCACCCGGTGGTCTCCTGATACCAATACATTCCACCTTCATCATGGGGAAGTCGGCATCAGTATCTGGTACATTCACTGCATTGGAGGTATCCCACTAGAAGGCTACCAATATGATGAGTTCGTTCCTCCAAAGAACACCTGGGAAGACAGGTCACGGATGCCTATGCTAACGTGGAACCTACTGGAGCTAGCCAAAGAGAGGCTGGGGGTCAAGGAATTCCTGAAGGACATTGCCTACAAGGGCTGGTTCAGCCTGCTCCTTGAGAAGGATCTGTCCATCAAGATGTCAGGACGGGGTAAACGGTGCCCAACCGCAGCTCAGAGGAGTAAGGACGGGTCATACTGGAGGACCCTGGAGGCGGGGCAATACCAATCATGGGGCTATCACATCATCGAGGCCTGGGACCCAAACGTCCGGTATCCCGGGTTCCTTGCCGCCTTCCTGAGCGGGTGGCTCATGCCGGTGTGGGACGCGAGGATGGGCGTCCGTCCAGCAACATTGGTGATGGCGGGTACCATGGCCGCCAACAAACGGTTCAACTTGGGCGTCCCCGTACTGTCCAAGATGTACGCCATCCTGGGACGCATCTCACGAGGGGGGTCACCTCGGAGAGTATCTGGTCCCTTCCAGATCTTCCACGGCTGGGTGGCGGCTTATCTCGGTGAGTACACTTTCCCAAACGCCATCCGTCCTCTGGGAAATGGTCTGCGACCGTCCTTGCTGAACATCACAGGGGTGGCGCCGATGACGCTCAATGAGGAGGGTGTGAGAATCCACATTGGCAACCACAACAACTTCCACTTCAGCCCGTTCCCCACCCCGGTTGGCCAGATGGTGGACAACGGGCGAGGCTCTCTGGAACAGCAGGAGTATTTCCAGAGCATTCGGGGCGGGGTGCTCGAGGCTCGGATTGACGGGAAGGTGATCTGCGAGCCTTATGTGCCATCCCGATTCGCCAGGAAGTTCGGGTGCCTCCAACGAATGTCGAAAAAGGTATTCACGGTTGTCTGGCAGGAGAAGAATCCCTGCGTCCTACGCCAGATGTGGTTGATGTTTACCACCTTCAGCTCTGGCGATGTCGTTACTCTTCTTCCCACCGGGGTCGATGCTGGCCTAGAAACCGAGTATGCCGAACACTGTACAATCACATACCCCGAGGGGATTTTACGCAAGTGAGTCCGACATCTCGAGGTTACTCGCGTGGAAACTGGGTGATGGGAAAGAAGGAAAGTGTTGCTGGAAGGGGGTAACCAAGGGTGCGTCAGGCAGCGAGGCCTGCGCAGGCCGAGACTTCAACAGTAGGAACATCACATAGCGCTGTCGCGACCATGTTGCCCGTGGGGGGGTCACATGAGGCGGCCAGGGAACTGCCTGGGAAGCAGATAAGATACCTGCTCGAACCTTCCCAAGATGCAATTTTCCAGGCACTGTGGTCAGCATGGATGACCCTACGGCAATCGCTGAGCGTTGAAGCCATCTGGCAGAATATCATGCAAAACGGGATCCAACTGCCAGAGGTCGGGCTCATTAGAATTACCGACCGAGTGAACTTCCATCGGCGACATGCTTATCTAACGGCGATGGAAACATACGCATGCCAAATGGGTCGGAGTTCAGAGCCACCTTTCCTAGTGAAAGTGATGCTTGGCCAGGAGCATGATCCGGAAGCGATGCCGCTGGAAGAAGGCGACAGTGACGAGGATTCGGAGGGGGAGGAGGAGACCGGAGAAGACGAAGGTGAAGGAGAAGACGAAGAAGAAGGAGAACCATAAGGTGAGGGGTCTCAAGGGGTGACATAACAAGGGAGTCTCTGAGAGAGCGGCGATATTGTTGGATCTGATCTCGAAATAACCGAGATACTCGAGGTCTATCTCTATCTTCATTCATTTTTCTTCTTCATCCATTCTCCTTTCCAATTTCCCAACCATCTCTCTGCCTCACTCAGAAGTGGCTGAGTGTTGGATGGGCGTCCCCACCAGAGGAGGGAGGATAGGAATCGGTGGGACATGAGGGGGATCCAACACCCATCATTGAATTAACAAGCGTAGAGGGGTCTCCCATTACGGCAGCTCCTGCAGCGGCTGGAACACTAGAGACCGATGCTATGGACTCCTGTAAGTCTCACGCTTCACTACTGGCGCTTGGTATCAAAAGATCCCAACTAATCAGCGTACGCCTTGTGTAGTGATCTCAACATTGGAGGCTCGTCAGGCTGTGGAGCCCAGGCTGTTCGTGAGTGGACCAGTGGCGGACATACCACCTCATTCAGAACATGCTCCCTACACAGAGTCGGCCCCAAAAATTGGTGAGAAGGGGGAAGCGGACATCAGCGACGCTGTTCTTGAGGCGAGGACAGAAGCTGATAAGGGCATCTTCACTAATGGGGCGAGAGAAGAAGGTTTCCCGGATGTCGAGGACCCTATTCCTCATGAAGGTGTCCCTGGGGAAGATCCTGCTGCCGATCTGCTGGCTGCTTTTCCTATGTACTGACCCGCTGACCCTGAGGAGATAGATGAATCAGACTCAGAGGAAGCCGAGGAGATCCGGATGACACGGCAAAAAGGGTGTAAGTGTATCCAGCGCTTTCTCAGACATCCCCAGTCGGATTGGCTGTGGCGGATGGGATCACTCCAGACCTGGCTGCGCTTCCTGTGCACCGGAGGGACTGACACTCAGCACCTTCATCTGACGGTCCGTGATTACATGGCTGAGAAGATACATGAGAGTAGCCAGCGCACCGACGTTTCCCAGTGACAGGAAAGATCAGCGAGTGCCCAAGCGTTGCTGAGGGCAGAACAGGAAGTCCGACACCTTGAAGGGCAGGCGGCAGATAAGGAGGCCATCATTGCAACATGCTCTGAGCTTGTGGAGCAACTGACGGACCAGCTGGCTGACACGCCGGAACAAATGATGGAGGTGAATCACCGGATGACCGTACTTCAAACTGAGTGGTCGCAGGCACAAGCTAGGGCTGGCGAGCTGTGCTCTGCGGCGATTGATGAGGAGAGAGTCTTCAAGGAGCGAGAAGCGGTCCTGGAGGCTACCAGCCAAAGGGTAGCAGTGCTGGAAAGATCGATTCAGCACGATGATCCCCAAGGGCTTTGTTTTGGCCAACTCATGAACTTCTTGCTTGTACTTCTCATCTTCTCAATCAAACACATGGCCAAATTCATTCATTTGTACCCTTGGTTTAATATGCTCAACAATAATTCCGAAACGAATAACAACTCATCCCTAATCTCCTGTGGGTTGCGCCCCACGCGAGAAGCAAAGGATGCTCGTAATATCATTTCATCCAACTGTGGGGCATTGACCAAGCTTCAGGCATCCAAAATTGGGCCTGGATTTCTGAGGATACCTCAGACCGATTAATATATCACCTTCTCAATGTGCTCAGACACACGAGCAGGGAAATGCCAGGGGCATTGAAATCCATCCGAACATAGGGAGATAGAGAGGAAGGGTGAATCACACTGCCCAAATTCGGAACACTATGGGGCACGATGATGGACGATAACTATTAACCGTGGTGGAAACACAACATCCATATCGTGTTATCCTAGAATGGGTACAATAAATGAGGGTTGACCGCTGACCATGTTCGCAACATGGAGCCTAACTCAAATATCGTCGGTCAGTTTTCCAGAACGTTGGCCCAGGACAGCAGGCGGACCATAGGTCTGTCATCCATATTGCTACAATAGGCGGACCAAAGGTCTATCATCCATATTGTGGCAGCATGAATACCAAAGTCTATCATCGATAATGTTAGGGGGTCCCGTCAAACCTGACCAGTCCTTCAAAATGTTGTCCCAGGACAGTAGGCGGACCATAGGACTATCATCCATATTTCTACAATAGGCGGACCAAAGTCTATCATCCATACTATTAGGGGGTCCCGTCAAACATGAAAGGAAATGAGGATCCGAATAAAGGGGCATGAAAATCATGGAAGGTGGAGTGGTGGTTTGTTCGAACATAGTCCAACACTCCTGAAATTGCGCCACCGTGGCGGAGGCGCATTAGGCGGACATACCAACCTGATCGCAGATCGTACTAATTTCCAAGTAGGACCTCTTTGGTGAGAGAACTTCCACTTCCCATTATTAACATGGGTCATCCCGAACTTATTCGGGGTAGATGTCTCGATTACACCACTTCCCAAGAAGTCAGACCGAGAGGCCGATAATAAGGAGGGACAAGGTTCGATAATACCTGGGGCTGGACCCAAAACAAAATGTCCGGGCGTTCCTACGTATCTCATTAGGATGATAATCAAGCCACATGTAGTTCTAGAAGCACAGTTTAACGTCATTCCGGACGAAATACAGTTTAATGTCATGCAGGACAAGGGACACATCTCATCTGGGGATAGGCACGACACGGTGAGTAACCTGACGTGAATGAGGACATAATCCCACACCACACCGTACAATCCCACAAGAGAGAGCGAGTCGTAGAAGACCAAAGAAATTATCTTAGTTTTAGGTCTTAGAACTCAGACCAAAGGAGAAGGGGAATGGGAGAAACACTGTAGAGCGATTTCAAAACCCAACGTGAATGGGGAAAAACCCTACTTACTATGTGCTCCCAGGGACGCGTTTAGGCCGATATACCAAGTGAAAAAAGTTAGGCTAGGCCTGTGGGGAAGTTCCCAGGTGCTCCTACGTATCTCATAAGGATGATAATCAAGCCATACATAGTTCTTGAAGGGCAGCATGGCGCGATGTGGTGCCTACGCAAAGGACGAAGGAGCCGTACGGGTCTAGCCCTCGCACCAAAAGAAGCGGCATTTGATATGTCTTGTTTGTTCTTGAAGGTAAATGGTTTTTCTTTTGTGGGGTGACTGGCCTAGGGTAGAAATTCCTGGCATCTCCACAATAATCAAGCCATAACAGGCGTTGACAAGCAGCATGGTAATCGACCAATACCTGGCGTGATGTCCCCCATGGGGAGGTCATCAGAATGTAGTGCCATTTTTCGTTGTGCGGCCATGACGATATCATCACAGTTTAAGGTCGTATGGTTTGGACCAACAACATAGTTTAAGGTCATATGGTTTGGACCGACAACATAGTTTAAGGTCATATGGTTTGGACCGACAACACATTTTAAGGTCATATGTCTTGGACTGACAACACATTTTAAGGTCATATGGTTTGGACCGACAACACAGTTTAAGGTCGTATGGATTCGACCGACAGCAAAGTTTAAGGTCGTATGGCTTGGACCGAAATCACAGTTTAAGGTCATATGGTTTGCACCGACAACACAGTTTAAGGTCATATGTCTTGGACCGACAACACAGTTTAAGGTCGTATGGCTTGGACCGACAGCACAGTTTATGGTCATATGGCTTGGACCCACAACACAGTTTAAGGTCATATGGCTTGGACCGACAGCACAGTTTAAGGTCGTATGGCTTAGACCGAGGGGAACACGCACGATGCGATAAATCATACCTGATGCGGGTGAGGGCGTAATCCCATACCATCACTGCGCGCGATTCCGATAGAGGAGCCTCGGGCCAAGGGGCCGGCGAGGGTCCAACCATTAGGAGGGGGACAAGAGATGCTAGATCCCAGCTATGCTGGGCCCAAAACGCAATGTCTGGGAGACTCCTCGTTTCCCATGGGGATGAGGGTCAAGCTGCACGCAACCTGGAAAGAAGAAACCCAAGCACATACTCAAGCGCTCAGATTGTGGGAGCCCCGAGAGACACCGTTATGTAGCTTGGTCTATCTGACATGTGGGGGTGTACCGAGGGCTAGTACAAGGAGTGTTGAGATTCCACCTTGACATGGTGGGGTGAAACATAATGTGAATCATGCTACCAACATTCAGGGCCCGAGAAAGTCGGCATGACGACTAAGGATTACTGCTGACCACGTTCGCAACACAACATCCTGTCGCATTAGCCATGGGGAAAAACAAATGAGCATCAACCGCTGACCATATTCGCAACGCGGGATTTTTATCGATTTGTTGTCTGAAACCCTTGGGGGCGTTGTCCTGTAACGGTAGGAGAGCCCTTAGGCGTTGTATCCAGGTCGTTCTTGGGGGTCCCTCCGGGTGTGAAGGATGATGGGGGTCCATATGAAGGGGAACACGAAGCTTGGAAAGTGGATGGAAATTGCCTAAGTCGAATCTAACACTCCAAGTCCTGGACCAGAGTACTCTGAACACATTAGCAGACCACTGGAAATGGTCAAAGGGCTCAGTCTAAGAGCGGCCAAAAGATGGTGGATCCCCGAGAAAAGGGGGGCGCAATGCCAAACACCCTGGCAACTGGGAGATTGTGGGATCTCCTAAGAGATGGGGCTGGACTTGAAATCTAGGTGTTCAGGCGATCCTACGTATCTCATAAGGATGGGAATCAAGCCACACATACTTCTAGATGGCGCCTTTTAATGTCATGGGGAACATGACATAGGAGGGCTAGTCCTGAGGACAGGGTGCACGTGGTGCAGCTATTGCAAACCCGACGTGAATGAGGACATAATCCCATACCACGCCACATGATCCTGTGGTCAAGGTCCCAAAGGCGAGACATACACGATAGTGGACCTCAAGATGGACCCAAAGATGAAAGGTCTGGGCGTTCCTACATATCCCATTAAGATGGGAATCAAGCTAGACGTAGTTCTAGAAACACATTTTAATTCCATGTAGGACGAAATACGGATCTTAGTTTTAGGTCTTAGAACTTGGACCAAGGTGCAGTTTAGGGTCGTGTAGGACCAAGTGAAGTTTAAGGTCATGCAGGACCAAGTGTAGTTTAAGGTCATGCAGGACCAAGTGCAGTTTAAGGTCATGCAGGACCAAGTGCAGGCTTAGGCAAAGTACTTCTTGAGAAACCTGGAGTTGGTGGGGGGAGTTATGCGCTCACCACCCATAGTTACTAGGGAATACGCTCCATTGGGATAGAACTTATGGAAAATAAAAGGACCCTCCCATTTGGGCTCCAACTTGGGTGGTTTCCTGCTTGGAATCATTGGCACTTTGAGAGCCAGCACCAGGTCACCTTGCAGGAAGGAGCAGAGGTGAACCTTCTTATTGAAAGCTCGAGCCATACTGCTCTAATTCCTTTCCAAGTTATGTAAAGTGTGAAGCCTACTTCTGTCCAGCGCTTCCAATTCGGCTAGATGGATATCAGCAACTCTATCCGGTGCTTGCTGGTCGTAGACCTCCATGAATAATGAGGGAAACTGGATCTGGATGGGCAGGACAGCCTCAACTCCGTATACCAGGGAATACGGAGTCACCTGGTTGGAGTTACGAGTCGTCATCCTATAAGCCCATAGGGCGTTGGGTAGCTTTTTTGGTCAAATTTTCTTGTTCTGACCAACCATCTTTTGCAGAATGTTAGAGAGGGTTTTGTTAAACGCCTCAATCTGTCTATTCGCCTGCGCATGATAGAGGGAAGTGTGGTTAGAGCAAATGTTGTACTTAGCCTACAATTTCTTCAGCTCGGCCGCTCGGAAGTTGGTTCCGTTATCCGTGAGGATAGTGTGAGGTACTCCAAACCGATAGATGATATTGGAGCTCACGAAGTCAGCGATAGAACAGGCCTTGAATTCCTTGAGCGGGATTGCCTCTGCCCACTTTGAGAAGAAATCTGTAGTGTTTAAGATGAACCGGCACTAGCGGGCCATCGTCGGCGGGTAAGGCCCTACGACATCCAACCCCCAGACTGCAAAGGGCCAAGAATACTTGGTAGTATGGAGAGGCTCCGGTGGCCGATGCACAAAGTTAGCATGAACTTGGCATGCATGAAACCTCTTGGCATACTTGATGCAGTCGTAGATCATGGAGGGCCAGAAGTATCCCATCCTCCGAATCTGGTGAGACAACTGCGACCCAGCCTGGTGGGCGCCACAGGAACCAACGTGCACTTCTTGCATGACCCGTAGAATCTCGACTCCTTGAAGACAACGGAGGAGAACACCATAAAACCCACGCTTGTAAAGGAGCTGCTCAAGGCTGGGACCGCTTTGAAGGGTGAACTACAGCGCACGACGTCGGATTCGTTCTCACTCGGTTAGGTCCAGCATAAGATTGTCATGCTAGAAATATTCAACCAAGGGCATCCTCCAGTCAGGAACTGTCTCGATCACCATGCCTGAATCCCCCGAGGATCCTAACGTAGGGGCACCATCAGTGAGATGGTTCACTCGCGGGCCATGATCGCCCTCCGAAATAACAGGAGAAATGACTCTCCGGTGCGCCGCGTGGATGATTAGGTCATCCTGTTCGGGCTCTGCAAGTGATGCGGCCAAGCTGGCCAAAGCATCTGCTCGACTGTTCTGCGACCGGGGAATGTGAATGACATCTGGCCGGGAGGGGAACTTAGCCATTAGACGGAGGGTGCACTCCAGCAACGGCATGATTTCTGGATTTCTGACAGCATAGTCACCATTGACCAGCTTGATGACTAGCTTAGAGTCCCCTTTTACATACAGATGGGGTACGTCAACCTCGAGAGCCAAATCGAGGCTAGTGATGAGGGCATGATATTCTGCCTTATTGTTGGTGCAGCCTTCTAAAAACAGGAATGAATATGGCAGAACGTCTTGCTCTAGGGTGATGAAGACGATACCCAGGCCCACTCTATTAAGCCTAGGATCATTGAGCCTTCTACCGGTGGGGCTCCATGAGGTACCGTGAAAGTGCATATGCCAGCATGGGATGGCGTGATCGACTGAGAGGATTG
The DNA here is from genome assembly GCA_963277665.1 of Viscum album. Taxonomy (NCBI): domain Eukaryota; kingdom Viridiplantae; phylum Streptophyta; class Magnoliopsida; order Santalales; family Viscaceae; genus Viscum; species Viscum album. The sequence goes on from OY728166.1 coordinate 311,461,704, forward strand.
CCTCATCAAGAAAGCCTAGATCCAGTGGCTGGTCCACGGAGATTGGGTGGGCAGCTAAGAAGTCTGCCAACGCCTGTCCTTTGATGGCCTTCTGAGGTACGAACCTGATGTCGAACTGCTGGAGGATCACCGCCCAGCGCGCCAATCGGCCGGTCAACATAGGTTGGTTCAGGATGTATTTCAACAGGTCTACCCGAGAGACCAGTTGTACCTCGTGGTGCTGCAAGTAGTGCCTCAATTTCTGCACGGAAAATACGAGCGCCAGGAAGCTCTTCTCGATGGCAGAATATCTAATTTCTGCGTCAAGGAGCATGCGACTGAGGTAGTAGAGTCTATTCTCTGTTCCCTCATTGTTCTTCTGGGCAAGAAGCGTGCCGAGGGATCGCTCTAGGGTGGTCACGTAAAGGACCAGTGTCTTTCTGGGAACGGGTGGCATCAGGACCGGAGGTTGAAGTAGATACTACTTTATTTCCTCAAAAGCGATCTGACACTCTTCGTTCCATCCATAGGTGGCTCCTTTCTTCATGAGCCAAGAAAGGGGCTTACACTTGCCGGCCAGATTTGCAATTAATCGGCGTATATAGGCTAAGTGGCCTTGGAGGCCTCGAAGCTTTCGAATATTACTCAGGGGAGGAATCTGACTAATGTCCTTGATCTTCTCTGGGTCGATCTCGATGCCTTGATACCTAACAATGAAGCCAAGAAACTTTTCGGAGGTGACCCCGAAGGCGCACTTCAACGGGTTCATCTTCAAGTGGCGAGAACAGAGGAAGCCGAACACTTTCTCAAGGTATTTGAGGTGTTCCTGGAGCCAACAAGATTTTACTACCAGGTATTCTATGTAACACTCCACCAGCGTCCTGAGGATCGGCTTGAATATGCGGTGCATAGCCCGTTGATAGGTGGAACCCGCATTCTTCATGCCGAAGGGCATAACCCGGTAGCAGAAAGTACCCTGGGGGGCCCTGAAGGCAGTGAACTCTTCATCCTTGGGGGCCATCCGGATCTGGTTGTACCCGGAGTACCCATCCATGAAGGAGAGGGCTTGAAACCCAACCGTGGCATCGATCAACAACTCTATCAGAGGAAGGGAAAAATCATCCTTCGGACAGTGGCGATTGAGATCGCGGAAGTCGATGCAGACCCTGATCTGCCCGTTCTTCTTCCTGAATGGCACAATGTTGGCTAGAAACCTGGGATACTGGACTTCCTTGATGAAGTTGGCCTGGATGAGCTTATCAACTTCGGCCTCAACCATGGCACCATGATAGGGGTACATCTTTCTGGGAGGCTGTTTGAACCCGCGATGGTTTTTTGGGAGGCCAAGGCGGTTGACGGATACCTAGGGATCTAGTCCCGACATCTCATTATAACTCCAATCAAACACATCACGGTGCTATCTGAGGAAGTCTATGTACCGTTGCCGTTCCTCGGGGGGCATAGCGGCGCTGACCAATGTGGGTCTTGGGTCCGCCTCGCTACCGAGGTTCACCTACACTAACTCGTCGATCGTGGTGGAGACGCCCTCCTAAAAGGTAGGAGGAGCATCTTCCATGTACTCCTCTTCACTTGTGGAACGATCGTCCACGGGGGGAGCCATTTCGGGGCTTCCAGACCCTAACGGGAAGCTGGTGCCGGCTTGGGCGACAGAGGACGTCACGTCAGGAGACTCAGGCACTGTGGAGACCATGGCGACAAAGGCGGTTGATCCAATCCCATTTGGCCTTCAGCCCAAGGGGCCACGCTTTATGACATCAAATCAGTAGTGGCGCGTTGGCTTGAGCCGGTCGATTCCGGACCGGCGAAATAGACACGTATGACGTACTGTCGTTTCTATGAGCCTAACGTCCCGATATCATACAGGGGTAGGAGGCTCGGGGATCACCTGAGCCTGGTTGGTGTAAGAATACAAGGTGATTTCCTGCAGTCACTTAGACCCGGAAATATTCCTTCCTCTGGTACCCGAGACAACAAAGCACTCCCCCATATCGGGGGTCGTGGCCTCCAACTGATGGATTGGGAAGACATATGCATCGTCCAAACCTGCCCAGGGATCACTCGTGACAGTGGCGGGCTCGACCTCACCTGCCAGGATCTTCTTGTCCTTGCTCTTGTAATAGTCAGTGTCCAGGTAACGGTCTTCACAAGAGGCAAACAGAGACTCATCTCCTTGGAGCACATCCACTCGACCCTTAAGGGAGTATTTGAGGCACTGGTGATACGATGAGGGGACCGCTGCGTGAAGGTAGAGTCACGGTCTTCCCATAAATGCATTGTAGGCGGTGTCCTGAGAGACAACCATGAATTCAGTATTGGCAATTAGGCCATCGAACTGGGTCTTCAGACGAATCTTGCTGAGTGGAGTTCGCTCGGTCCTGTCATACCCCTGGATCTTGAGGTCGGAGGGATTTAAATCATCCTCAGACAACCCCAGTTTCTGTAGTGTCCGAGTTGGGATTAGGATAATCTTGGAACCCGTGTAGACAAGATAGCGGCAAACTTCCATGCCATTGAACTGGCCGGTGATGTACAGTGGGAGGATGTTCCCCTGTATGGGAAGGTCTTCATCTTCACCGGAAAACGAGATAACCGCCTGAAATTCGGCGTCCTCAATCACCTCGGTGTGGAAGGATTATGCGGCCACTACCTCTATTTCAAACTGGAGGGGGCTCCTTAAAGCCTTGGCGAGCACCTCACGCATTTCAGATGATAGACGAAGGGACTCAAGGATAAACAGCCTTGCCGGAATGCCGACCAGGTGCTTCACAACATCATAATTTCGGGCCAAACATGAGCTTATGCTTACGGGAGGTCGCTCTGTGATTGGAGGCATGAAGGGCCCTACAGGCGGGACCGGTGACTGACTGGTACTAGGAATGTCCCGCTGTTTACTAGCCGAAGCCCGAGAGGTGGCTGTCGTGCTAGGACCGGAAGTCTGTAGTTGACCGGTGGTAAGGCAGGGCTGGTTGCGACACAGACAAGGTGGTTCCACCTAATCCAGCAACATAAATGGTGGTGGAGGCGAACCTATTGACACCGGGTGAGGGAGCCACGTGTGTAGCTCTCTATACCAGGCCTGCTGCCTGGTCTCGGTAGCGTGCATGGCTTGACTAGAGGTGATGACTGTCATGCCCTGGCGATTCATGTAGCCACATCTCCGCCGATGTTGGCGACGGCTAGGGACATTGGGGAGGTCCACCTGGTGTTCCTCATCATCGAGAGTCAAAAAGGGATTTACCAACTCTACGGTGTTAACCGAAGCGTACCCCGGGCTTTCGCTCGAGGAGTCATCCACTACCGGATGGAGTCTCGGAGGGATCCCCTTCTCTGGGGGCATAAAATTGCCAAGCGTGCAGGAAGATGACAACACTGGTAGGGCACGTTCTTTCTTCTTACGCCGCTGCTTGCTCTTCTGGGAAGAGGTAGGCTGGGATGATGATGCCAAAGCGGCGCTCGCAGACTCTGAGGGCTCTGGATGACTCAGGCGGGCATGGATGATGCCATGGTCATGGGCAACCATCCTGCGGGCCATCCAGTCATTATACTTCTGGGACCCATGGTCGGAAACCTGTTCCCACTCATCCCCGTTTTCACTCCTGCCATATGATCTCACGAAGATACCTGCCACCTGTGCCGGGGCTGGGCCCAACCTGACTATGTTGTTGTCAATCTGGTCATGGAGCCAGTCCTTGAACACATAGCATTTCTGGATGGTGTGTCCCAAGAACTGGTGATAAGGGCAGTAGTTAGGGTGTTCAGTGAGACACGCCTCTTCTGGCTTTCGGCACTCAGGAAGCCGCACGATCCTCTGCTCTAAGGAACTACGGAAATAACCGGGGACCTAAGCCTCACCAAATGAGTAAGTCTAATTCCTTCTATCTGGAAAGGGGGCTCTTGGAGGCTGACCATGACCAGGGTTCAGAGGAGTAGGTCGAGGAGGTGAAGCCTGATTATCTCGCCTAGGTGGTGGCGGTGCGTTACACGGAGGCGCCTGCCGATTTTGAGGCAGTCGCTGCTGGGCCAGAGGTTGTTCTCGTGGGGGTGGAACCCTATGAGGCTGCTGATATAGCCTTACTGGTAGCAACTCTAGCTATCTGGGGGCCTCTATCTGGGCTACAGCAGGGGGATCGGCTCTGGCGGCTCTCCTTGTAGAGATTACAGGAGGCAGTGGGCGTGCCTGACTGGCCTGTTGCAGGGATTCTTCGAGGCGCTGATCCTTGTATGAGAAGTCCCGGAACCCTCCAGGGTAATTCTAAGTGATCAGAGAATGAACCAGCTCTGCCTTGACATTCCCTACACACATCGTCAGTAATTTCTCCTGAGTTAGTGGCATGTCAAGGGAGTACCTGAGCCCCTTCCACCGGGCGACGAAGTCCGCAACTCACTCGTCGGGCCTTTGTTTGCACCTGAAGGGGTCTGCAATGTTCGTCTTCCGGGTTGTGGAATTGAACTGGTAGAGGAATTTCCGGCAAAGGTCCTCCCAGCTAGTCATAGATCCAATAGGGAGCTGGCTGTACCAGACGAATGCTGGTCCTTCCAGTGTCTGAACGAAGCAACGGAGCTTGGAAGCCTCCTGCTGCGCCGGAGTCCCTAACATAGGCCCGCACCTCGAGTTGAAGTGGTCTAGGTGTTGTGGCAGGTATACGGTCCTGTTAAAGGGGGCCAAAGTGGGGATCCCAAATCCCGGCGGGGCCGTCATATCATCTACCCATGCTGGGTATGGCTTGCCATCCGGTGGGATTGCCACCTGCCGAGTTTCTAGGGCCTCCAAGCGGGCGATGAGTACTTCCATCAGATCGTCCAGACACGGATTCCTATCCAGATGGGGATATCTAACCACAAGCACATTTCTAGGCTCTTCGATACGGTAGTCAAGCTCAGCAGCTCGCGGGGCGGCTGGCGGAGAGACTCTCGGGCCGGTGGGAGGAAACCGAGCAGGGTCCCCCAGGTGGTCCCGCCGCTCGGGAGGGTTCGACGAAACATATCGTGCTCTCTTTCCATGGGTTCCATCCTATCCTTTGTCGGTGAACGTAACATGGTCGTGGTTTCCCGAGGGAATCTCGATAAGGGGTAGATGCTCCTGCCCCTGCTGTCCTGGTCTAGGGTTACTATAGTCAGGCCGCCGCTCTACAATGCATTCGACCAAGAGCTCATCAACCAACCTCTTTTTCTTAGCAAGCTATTGGCGTAGCATGGCCTTCTTGGGATCTTTTTCTTCCTTCTACACTGAGGCAGATGGGTCGGCGAGTTTGACAGACCCGACAGACTCTTTACCCTTGCCGATGTTTCGGCTCAGTGTTAGTGCCTCCGTGGGTACAGGGAGAACTAGGAGGATCCTCTATTGGTGAGTAATCTTCCCAGAAGGGTCTAGTAGCGTCTTTTCCTCAGGGGGTAAGTCCCCGTCGAGGGGATCCACACCGTTTCCCTCATCTGAAAGGTCATCCATGTTGACTGCCACTGCCCTTGGCGACGTTCCCTCAGGGCCGCCCAGTGAATTGGGCTATCGGCGGATCACACAGAAATAAGGGCAGCGTACTGCCCCCATCCGCGAATGTGCGTGTGGGGGTGGATTCCTCAATAACATTGCGGAGTACATGAATACTATGTAAGCATTGTTGCTGGAGGGCCCCGTGGTGGCCTATTGACTCGGGGTTCCGAACCATAGGGAGCGCTGCCAGGTCAACCCGACGACACTGCTCACTGATATCCTCAAGATGTGCTTGGCTCCCGGGATAAGGCGCTAGATGATGGCGAAGACGGGAGTGAGTCACCCAAAGAGTCTAGTGGAAGCATTCAAACTCTCATGGGGTGAGTGACTCTGGCATATCAAAATCTGATCCTATGACCGACCAAAACTTCTTGGGGATGTGGCCCGTTGCGAGGATGGTCCAGAAGCTCCATGACTCCGGTTCGGGGTCCGGACCTTGCTTCCCCTACTCGTCAACCGAGAATATTCGGGGAAATGGCATTGAAACCGAGGCATTCCGCCAGGCTGGTGGGCTGGCCAGCGGGGAATATGGCGAAGAGGCCGACTGGCCGCCGATCCCTGAGTCATCCTCCAAGGGTTGCAGTGCCCTGGCTACCACATCGCGATAGGATGGGCCGGTGAATGGGCCTCCTGTCACAGCGTCGGTGCTTGCCGAGGGTGTGTCACCTCGCGGATCTTCCGTCAGTCCCCAAAAAAGTTCCCCACCCTCTCTGATAGGGGAGGAAGGCGCTTCTGGGGAGGCCAGTGGCAACTGCAGGTTTGACCCCTGGGGGTACGCTAAGTCCTCGTACCTTCGTAGGGAGGAGGGAATCATATGGATCTTGCATTTGGGGAGTACGAGACTGACGCGCCACATCCCCATCCCTGCCCTCAACTCAAAGGGTTGGTGGGAAGGTTCCATCATCGAGTCTTACTCCGCCTCAGAATCCGAGAAACGGACTGGTCTAATTTCCGTCCGGACTCCCCTGACATTCCTCTTACGGCGACGACGCCCGGCCTTCCTGCCCCTGGGTTGCTCCTTAGGGTAAGGATGATTTCCTTCAAGGAGTCCCCTGGCTTCAATAGAGCTGAGGCAGAGGGGATTGAAGGCCGGGGTGCGAGAAGCACCAGGACAGATGTCGAAAGGGACATGGGGAGGAACTCCATGTGAGTGAGCGACTAGATACGCAACGACTCCATACCCGCGGCCAGTAGTAGGGGGCGTGACCTCATACCTAGTGCGGTGGGCGCTGGAAAGAGTCATACCCGGAGCGTAGCCGTTGCAAATAAGCCTTCGTATTTCCAGATCAGTGGCACAGAATGAGCCTTCAGGGTGGGTGGCACTACCATGGATTGGTCCGCGGTGGCCATTGCCAGTGCCTGAGACCGGGAGATTCGACCCAACTTGCCTGCAGGGCGGTCAGGGTTTCGATCCCAGTTGGGCATGTGGCTTCCCTTGCTCAACGTGTGAGGGGGTCTGGTAACAGGAGTCAGCAGTGGCTCAGGCCACAGTGGTTGCTGATATTGGTTCCCCAAGATGGGCATTCTCTTCCGCTCGCACTCGATGCTGGCGTCAGGTCAGGTGGGTCGGAGCCGGTGGTGCAGGCATGAAGATTGCATGCTCCTCGGCCCAGAGAGTCAGGCGGTGGCATCGACGCAGCCTGGCAGGGGTTCATACCGTTAACCCCTGGGACGGGTCTCTGATCGGGCGGACCCGGACATCCCCCACCTCATTGGAGTAGGGGAGGGATGTGTCAAGGCGCTACGGGGATAGACTACCGAAGCGGTTGAATGTCGGAGTGGGGAGCGGTGTATCCCTGCGCGGCCCTCAGGGGTGGAGATGGTGGTGAGGCGCAGCCGCCTCAAGATCCAAATGGGCCATGCCCCTGGTGGGGATGATCCATTCCTCGTCGTACCTACGAACCAAGTCGTTGATCACCCTTCGCTGGATGATTTCTGATGGGGAGAGGGTGCGTGAGCGCCTGAAAGCTACGGCGGTCAAAGTCGAAGCGACTATGGAAAAGGAGGGACCACACGGGGTGGCCGCGTCGGTACTGCCCCTGCCTCTGTACCGGTGGGCAGGTGGCGATCGAGCTCCAGACACAGTGATTCGATTCCTGGAAGCAGGGAGATGAACTCATTAGTATTAACAGGAAAAGGAATCAAAAACCAAAGCCCAACGTCATTCCGTCTTTCGTGGCCGGAGAGAGGGATCCACACTGACGACGTCATAGAACAGAGTGGTCAACGTCCTAATGGCCTCGACCCCTGGTGGGTTTCACGTCCCGGTGATAGGTACCCGGATCTAGTGACATGCTAATCTTCTGACACCCTGAACTCTACCATTCTCCGTATTGAGGAGAAGAGCTTCACGTAGGGTTCACCATTTTTATGTTTCCGACGCTTTCGTCGGGGCGCGCGCATCCGTCTATGGGGAGGATGCACTGCTTGTTGCCCGCATTCCCTCTTTCCCAAGGCGGGTGACATCCATTCCTTATTCAGGGACGTCTGCTCCTTGATCGAAACTAGGATGATGGGATGTCAGTTCTTCCTTCCATGGATTCCTCCTCAGAACTCGTTACCTAGTCCGGGTCTCCCTCATAGATTTAAGACGGGTTCGTGAAGCTCATTCTTGGTGCCATATCTATATGGACGCCAGTTAATTACGTTGCTTCCGTCGAGACTCTCCAAGGGGTCTTTTCGGGGCAGCAACCTTCGGTGAGGAGAGTGGTCACGTTGGGGTGTCGTTGGCATGTCTTGACGCCGGGGATCAGCATGTCTACCTTCTGTCCCTTATCACAGGGCTTCTCGAGGGCACGGAAGCCCGAGGCATCCCACATCGAACGCGGGGATTGTGTACCATCTGAGGTTTTCATCAGTTTCCCATGTTTAACACGGGGTATGCCGTGAGTTTAACGTCTTGTGGAGACAGATCAGACTGAAGGACCCCCTAGGGGGAACACCGATGTTGGGGCCAACACGTGTGCGGCTTCCCAGATGTCATGGAGTGGGATGGGGTGGCATGATCTCACCGGGATGTGGTGGCCCGGGTAAGGATCAGGATGGATGGTGGAGTGATGGGCTTGAACCTCATGGAGGCTTCCTACGTATCCCCGTGGCAGGGAATCAAAGTCCGCGTAGTTCGGTGGTATGGTGGGACACCTGGAGAGGTGAACCGCGAGAATGAACGCATGGATTGGATCCTGGAGGGAGTAAGATCTCCGGGCTAGGGCATGAGCTTCCCAAGGCACGTGGGCTCAAGGGGGAAGTCAGGATGAGACGTGGGTGTGAGACATGGGGCTTAAGCTCTAAGATAGCCCAAGAAGGGGAATACAGTTTAACGTAATGTGGGACGAGATACAGTTTAACGTCATGCGGGACGAGGGCATACAGTTTAACGTCATGCGGGATGAGACACAGTTTAACGTCATGTTGGACGAGGGATTTGGGGCTTACACTCTAAGGCGGCCCAGAGTGGGTATGGGGATTACGCTTTGAGGCGGCCCATGGTGGTCGGGGAACCAATGTGGAGAGGTCGGAACGACTGGTTGGTGGGATTGAACCTCGTGGAGGCTTCCTACGTACAGTGCGTTAGCACAGATCAAAGTCCACGTAGTTTGCTGGGATGGGGCTTACGCTATGAGGCGGCCCATGGTGGTCGGGGAACTGACGTGGAGAGGTCGGAACGACCGGTTGGTGGGCTTGAACCTCGTGGAGGCTTCCTACATACCGTGCGTTAGCACGAATTAAAGTCCACGTAGTTTGCTGGGATGGGGCTTACGCTCTGAGGCGGCCCATAGAGGATGTCATGGTCGATGTGCGCTCTAAGCCCACATGAGTCATGCTCAGTGTGAGAAATAAGAGGCAGCAGGGACCAGATGATCACGTCGCAAAGGGTGCGTCCATGAGAAGCGGAAAGGGGCTTATGCGTTGAGCAGCCCAAAGAGGAAACAGGGGCTTACGCGTGGTTAGTGGCCCTTTGTTCCGGGGCTTACTCCAGGGTGGAGGCCCATGGTGCGACAAATTGCATTGGGAAGGGGACTCCACTGGCCTTGGCAGGGGGAAGTATGGAGATGCACGGGTGCAACCTTCCGCAAGAGAGGCTAGGGGCTTACGCTCTGAGGCATCCCTTCCCCCACAGACAAACGCCACTCCGATAAGGAGGATCTCATTCCATGCGAGGAAGAGTTCATTCTCGTGGAGACGAGTGGGCATAAAGAATTCCTGAGCCGGGGGGACCCTGCGTGCGAAGAACGGGGTCAGACCACAGTTTAACGTCATGTGTTAAGGATGAGGTGCTTAGAAATTTAACGTCCTGCAGCTTGGACGAGGTGGGTTCGCTCCACACCCCTAGGGCTTACATGCCCAATGCCCTTTACCCCTTGTGGGAGGGAAGGCATCAACAAGGACGTAGTGAAGGGGGGCCGCAGGGCGAACCATCGAGGGGTCCACGTTAGCGTGGCTATGCGAAGAAGCAATTGCCATTAGTGTGCCTATGCAGAGAAGCATAAGGCAAAGCAATGCAACAGGAAACACCGCCTAAGGAACCTTGAGGTTACTTCGCACGAGCCTGGAAGGCCGTATGGGAAAAAAACGCATGACGCGCATGCCTGGCAGGGGAGACATCAGGTGTCGGTGCAGAGAGGTAGCCAAGGGGCGTCAAGGTGAAGGGTCCTGGGATTTGCGCCCAAAGAGAAGGTTTGCGCACAAAACACCAGGATGGCGCGCAATTGGAGTCAGGGGATTGCGCACGGATAGGGAATTGTGTGCAAGGTATTGCGCGCACGGAATGGGATTGCGTGCACGGGACACAGATTGTGCGTAAGGAAGGAACCCAAAGGAGGGGGAAAATTCACTTAAACCAGTGGAGTTGCGCACAAAGGCAAACCCCGGGGCAAGGTTGCGTGAAAAGGGGAATTACCTGGAAGTCATATTGCGCACATGGGGAGTCGAATTGCGCGCATGGGAGCCGATCCGAATTCCGCAACCCCCAAACCGTTTTGGGTCGCCTTCTATTTATAGGCATCAACCGGCGCGGAATCCAGGCGGCACACGAAATCTTCCGCGCTGGGAGCCGTCGGCGCGTAAAACCTCACCGTGAGGAACCAGGGCGCACAAAAAATGCGTGCCTCACCAGATCGATTGCGCGCATCCCGGGGATACTTCGCATGAACGGTTTTATTTCGCGCAAGTCCTCATTTATTTCGCGCACCACTTCCCGGGCCTCCGGACCAGGCCTCTGATTCCGAATATGACTTCGATTTTCCATTTCGAAACTTCCTCTACGAGTTACAGACTTTTTGGGCGTCTAGAACACCATTATCCATGTTTCACATTGTAATGAGTTTGGCTACAAGATATCACTGGATTTTTTTTCCAAAAAAAGTAAATATTCCACATTATAGGTAACCTATATTTCTTAAAATAAATTCAAAAATATTTTGTGATAATATAAATTTTTTTTGATTTAGTCATCCAAATAAATCTTAGATGAGGGTCAAACCATTTTCAGTTGAATCAGACCATGATACATGTTAAATCAAAAAATATTTGGGGACATTCCTAGAGAAAATGGAGGGTGGTTAAAATAGGAGACTCTTAGAATAACATATAGCATTCAATATAGTATTTGGAAAATAATTTTGGATAATAGAAAATGCATGACACTAATTGTTCATATTGTAATTGGGATTTCAATATAATCATTGTGATCCATTCCTTGATCATTTGATTATAAACTAGAACAAGGGTAGTGTGATCACAAATTATATACACTAATTATTATTCATGTAAAACCCTAAATATTTTTTAATTTTTATTTTTAAAATAAATAACATTTTTTCGAAAGATTTTGTTATATGCAACACCAATTTTTAATAAATAATGAGAAGCAATTAATAATTTAATTTAAAATTTTCTATTATTAAAAGGAAATTAATAATTATATAATGAATTATAAAAAAATAAATATTAAATATAATTTTTTATATAAATAAAATAGATTTATAAAAAAATCTGGGTAAAATGTTTATCTATTTTGAAAATAATATTTTCTAAAAAAAATAAATTTCTTCTTGTGAATAATAAAAAAATTAATTTTTACAATTTTTATAAAATGAATTTAATAAAATAAAATTTATCATATAAATTATCATTATAAATCTATGTTAGGGTGAAATTTTTGTATTTTTCTAAAAATATTAATCTTTTGATGAATAGTGAATATACTAGTTTTATTGAAGAACACATTTTTATTTAAAGAATTCATACAGTTAATTTTGGTTATAAAATTGGTTTTAAAGTAAAATTAGTTCAATTATATATATATATATATTAATATAATTTACTTCATTGGAATAATTGTTATATTTAATTTTAAAATAATATTTTTTTAACTATTAAATATTTTCTCTTTGGTAAACTGTTTTCTCCTCCCATATGCCAGTTTAATTTTAAATTAACCATTTTATACTAATGTGAATTTAATTTAAAAAAAAATGTATTCAATATTTTAAAACATAATAATTTATATTAAATATTATGTTCAAATTATATTTTTAAAACATAATGAATAGTAAAAATAGTAAATCTTATTTATCGCGGTTATGGTAAAAAAATTGTTTACCTGGGTGTTAATCTAAACATATATGTGACAAAATGACTCAAACCTTGTCCAAAAATAATTATATTTCCACATATAAACCTTATAATGTATATGTCTTTATAATGGACTATTTTGGATCCTTTTAGCTTGTAAAAAATTTGGGTACACACTTTCCTTTCCAAAAAATCACTATTGTGCCACTCACCTCACTTATAAATGGACACCTTGTATCATATCATTTTCATACTTCCAAAACAATTTTCTTGATCCAATACGTGAAAAAATAACTTTTTTTAATACCTTCACTCATTATATAATCCTTATTTTGGTCATAAAATAAACATAGGAAGTCTTTTTGTGTAAACTTATACTGGTTACTTAAAGAATATGTAATGTTCTTTAACGATAATATTTATCTTATTTATACTCCACCTCATTAAATTATAATTAAACCATGATTAAATAATAAACTTAGTATATTACATATTATGATGTTATTTTATGTTAGGGCCATGATATAAAACTATATCCACTTCCATTTTATTAGATATGAAATATTTATTTGTGTGTATGGAAGACTATCGCCTTAGAAACTGAGGTTATTTTTTTTCCTTCACCACCTCTCAAGGAAAGATGTAATGATAGATTAAATATCTAAATATTATATATATTATATTAATATAGTTATTGAATTATTATATCACACATACATCTTTACTTAGATTCAATGGGAATACAAAAACATCACTAGTGTGTACAGCAGAGTACCACCTCACAAAGCGATGTGATTCATTCACACATTACAAGTAAGGTAATAAGGATAGATTTAAATAAAATATATGATATATTTATGAACTAGAAATTTATTTTATAATTATAATTATTTTTTAACTTTATTTCTTTCAATCCAATGAAAAAATGGAAACAACATTCACGCATACATACGACCTACCATCTACATGAAAAGTGTGTTTTTAATTTTTCATCTCTAACATTTTTGGATTACTCTAAATACATATATACTAAATATATATTTCATTTATGTCATGGTTGAAATTAGTGATATTATTCTTCCACAATAAAATTAATAGGACCATAAAAATAACAAATCAAAACATGCATGAAAAATAATATAGTTATTACCTGAAATGTGACTTTAACATGGAGTTATTAAAAAGATTGATAAAATATCATAAGTAAATAATATACAGTATGATATATATATATGTATGGTTTTAAAATTTATTTATAATAAATAATTATTTATTATAAAATAGTATTTTACTTGTATGATGGAATTCAAGACCTAAGGTATGGGATTTTTATCTCAGTGCTATTTTCTATGAGACACATACTATATTCACCACATGTTTCATTAATGTTGTGTATATACTAACTATGAATGTAATTTTTTATTATTCTCATAAAAAGTGTTGGTATTTACATTTCCCTTTTAGGATCTCCCATTCAAATGATTTATAGTAGAAAATTTATCAAAGTGGTAAGAGATTTTTATCTCAATTTTTCTTCTTTGAGGCACATGTTATGTCATGAACCAATATTGTTTTATAAGGTGAATATACCCCTTTGAAATGTAATATCTAGATTATTTTTTATATTATGATTTTATAAGTATCATTTATTGTTATTTTTATTGGAATTATTATTCAATGTTACCATAGTTATAAGAGTTTAATGTTACAATCTCCTCATTTATCATGATTGATCATGATTACGCTTCCAATGATAAAAGATTTTGATTCATGTATCAGGAAACTCTTTTCATTATTATCCTCTGGTTCTGTCATGAGAAGAAATGTATTCCATATTTTTAGTCTACTTATGTACTAAAGTGTTAAAAATAATTTTTTTTATGAAAACTCATCTTTATTTATCTCATGAGTTGAAAACCCTTATTCTTCCAAAAAAATGTTTTCTAAAAATAGTTTAAATTTTTTAAAAAATTGACCAGATGATTTGTTAAATAAATTTTTACCAATGGTTGAGTTTATAATAAAAATTAATTAAATATTCATGATTCTTTACAAACAAGTACCATTTTTCTTTTACTGAAAATACGAAAGGAATAATTATTTTAGCATGTACGGAATGAATGGAAATTTCCTGATGTCATGACCATTATTTTATCAGATGATTCCATCATAAATTTATAAATTTTTATTAAATAAATTATTTCTAAAATATTTTATGAATTTTTAATTTAATAAAATTTTACATTCAAAGAAAGAATACTTTCCCCAACAAATAGTTCAGGTGATATTTCATTCCAAATCATTTCCCAAATAAAACTACATCCTTTGATGTTACTTGTGATTTAATAGGGATATGATACACGATTACCATTATTATTCCTTATATAAATTGTTAGACTTAAATATTATAATATATTTATAAAACTCATTACTCTTCTACAAGTTATACAACAAAAAAATACTTATGAAACTAGCATAATTTTCCTTGGGTTATGCTTTGATTAAATAATGAAATTATTATGAATCCTTTTTTCTTTTCCACATGTTATATTATGATAAAATGTTTCTAAATCACATTTATTTTCATGTTTTTTTATTTATAGAATAATTTATTATTTTTTGTAATTTATATGTATGATTTTCATTACATGATGTTTGGGACCTATATCTAACTCCAATTTATTAGGTAAATATTGATATCTCATGAGATAAACATGACGGTAATGGGGAGTGAACCCTTTTCAATAAGGGACTCCATCCACTAGGATAGTATTTGGAGTGAACATTGACTACTAATATTTTTTGGTGAGTGAAACCAATATACTATATTAGTCTTTAAAATTATCAATGATCTACAAAGGAAGTGATTTTCTATGATTATTTGTTTTCCAAAATTCTATGTATTATTCCAATTTTATGCTCTCATGGTTCATGTTATTTGATTCCACTATGATTGATGTATTGAAAATTTATAATATTTCTTCCATGAATCATGTTTATGATCTATAATATGAAGGGTGTTATTCTCAAATGTTATTCTCATTATCTCTTACCCCAATGCTCATGATAGGTTGATATCTCCCATGTTTACCCTATATGGTAATCTATACTCACCATTTCATATATTTCTATTCCATATGTTATAATTAATGATATTACATATTCCATTTATAATAATGGTTCTAGTTATAAAAGACACAGTGGAAGATTTTTTTATCTCACTTGTAGATGAATTTTTTATCCATCTATATATCTGAAGGTAGAATACATATATAATCCTCAGTCATGTGTTTGTGTAATGTAATGAATATTCATATAAAACATGTATTATCAATGTATGAGATGTTTGAGTTTATGTAGTTGGATTCAATGAATAGGTTTAGTTATCCTTTAGAAACTATGATATGATTACTTTAGGGATAACTCTTAGGAGATGTATGGGGATAAGTCTAAGGATTTGTCAAAGTATAAGAAAATGTTTGATGGTTTTTGTGAAAGGGTGGAATGAGTGGTTTCCAATAAAATACAACCTATTATAGATAAAACATGTGGATTTAGTTCTATAATAGAGGAACCTTGGGTATTTACTAAAAAGTGTGAATCGAGATGGACTCAATTGTCACATGGCACATAACAGTGGGCCTTACTGCACACCTGTTTTGAGAATTCCATGGGATATTAATTAGGAATTAAAAACCTATATACCAAAAATGATGAAGGATTTAAAAATATGATTAATATGAATAAAAAAGTATATTCCTAAGTATTCCTAGATTATAAATATTGGTCCATAATTTATAAAACATATAAGTGCTTTTTCTCGATTATTTGGTTCCCCACTATGATTATTGTTTCTTATACTGTGGTTTTTAGTTTTTGTAAATGGATGGAAACCAAAGGAATCATGTTAATTTTGACTGTGATAGTAAATCAAATTATTGAAAACAAGGGTTTCCAAATGTTATGTGATATGGAATAAAAAATATATTTTTTATAATCCCATAACATTATCAAGAGATGAATCTTACAAAACATCCAAATGAGAAAAGGATGGAAAAATGTTTTGTTGAGTCTTTCATGAGGAACATCCACCTTCTTTCAGTGGTTCCATGGATTGAATGGTTTCTAGAAAAAATATTAGTAAAATTGAATAGATATTCTCTATTTTTTATTATTTGAAACATGAAATAGTAATTTTGTTTGTCTATCATTTGGAAGGAGAAGCAGATCAATGGTGCACCCTCATGAAGAACCCAAGTTAACATTTTGAAATTTACTCCAAGGAATGGGATGAGTTTAAGAGATTATTTTTCAATAAGTATTTCGCATGTATCCATTATACAAAAATATTGAATGAATTGTATGAGATAAAGAGGAATGATAATGAATCTATTGGTGCTTATAAAAAAATATTACAATACTTGTAAGAAATTACTCCGGAATTACCATCCAACTTGAATGTATAGTTTATTGATTCCTCAGTGGATTAAAATCATGTCTCCAAATGGAATTAGTCATAATGTATTTTAGTAACATTGAAGAAGTTATTTTATGTTCTCTAAAAGAAGAAATTGAGATCAAAGTTACCCATTTATCACATGGTTTTGTTAAGAAAATGAATATAGGGTTCATTAGAAACTATTAAAACCATAGAGAAGAGAATCTAAGAATTATTCCATGTTTGAAGTATATAAGGAAACATAGAGGAATGTTTCTTAAGGGGACTATAAAATGATTAAGTTTTTAAATTAAGGACATTAAGTAACTGATTCCTGAAGTGATGTTAATAAGTTATCTAATGATTCAAATAGAGAGAAATCTACATTGAATTCACCGCCAACACTTTAGTGATTCAAATGAAAGGAGTATGGAGACTATGTTAACCTACGACCAAATTTAATGGTGAATGATGATGATTAATGTCAATAACCTATTAAGATGAGGGGAAAAGAAAAATAACATGTAATCACTATTTCTGATGAGTGGTATGATAATGATGCTGTGAAATGTATTCCTACCATCCACTCTATAAATACTATTGTCTTGATTTACGATGGATCTAATAATGTTTCATATCTGAATCATTTTATAAGGATGTATATATTGAACAAAAATGAATATATTTAGGCATATAAATGAAAACATCTAATGTAATGATGATCACATCTCAATTATATAACTCCTCTCCAGTTGAAGTTTTTTGGGATTTGTTTCCTATAATTATTGGCATTCTTCCTCTGGTTGAATTTGATGTTATTTTATAAATGGGTTGTATTTATCTACATAAGGCCCGCATAAATTTTCAAGGAAGGGAATCCATATTTCATATTTTAAACAAACCTATGATCTTCTATAAAACTAATGATAATAATCAACTTTTGATAGATATCAAATCCATTATATTGGTCTAGATTCCCATTTTGAAGGGGTATTTATCTCACATGGTTGTGGAGAAACTCAACATAAATGATATGCCTATTTTTGGGAATATTTGATTTATTTATAGAAAAATTTTCAAGTATTCAAATGAATGATGATGTTTAGTTTTCAATAGAACTCTCACCTAGAACCACATCAATTTCAAGGACTTCATATAGAATGGCCTAGATTGAGTTGTAAGAATTAATGAAGAAATTACCTCAGAAACGTGAAAATGGAATCATTCATCAAAGTGTGTCACTATGTGGTGTACCTATTCTTATTATAAAAAATACAGATGGGGGGATGTGACTCTACATTGACTATCGTGATCTGAACAAGATCAAAATAAAAAACTGGTATCTTTTACGCCATATTGATGATCTATTTGTTCAACTATGTGGAGATCATTATTTTCCCATGATTTACCTTCATTTTTGATATCACAAATTGATGTTAAAGAAGGAGGATATACCTAATAAATAATTTTGTATAATATATGGTCACTATGAATATATAGTAATTCAATTCAGTCTTTCTAAGGCCGCTATTGTCTTCATGGATTTAATAAATAGTTTCTTTAGATATTAACTCAATAAATTATTGGTAGTCTTTGTCGATGATATTCTAATCTATTAAAAGTGAATGTAATAGCATGAAGATAACATAGTTATTTTACTAAATACTCTAATTAAAGAGAAAATATATAAAATTATACAAATTTTGAATTTTGGAAGTAAAATGTTTCATTTTTTTGGTCATATAATCTCAACAGAGGGTATATCGGTAGATCCATCAAAAATCGAGGCTAATAAATGTCATCCCAAAGAAACCATGGAGACTAAGATGTGTAGTTTTCATGGTTTATCAGTATATTATTGATGGGTTTCAGGTAATATCTCATGAATATCTAATCAAATAAAGAATTTACTTCAGAAGGGATCCATGTTCATCTAAATAGATAAATGTAAGGAACATTTCAAGGAACTAAAGAGAAGATTATTCATCACGGCTATGATTACATTTCCCTATAGTGGTGAAGGGTATATAATCTATTGTGATGCATTTTATAAGTGATTGAGATGTGTTTTAATGAAGAATGTATCTATCAAAGCTCATGCCTCATGCCAATTGAATGTTCATGAAAAAATTACCCAACTCATGATTTTGATTTATCTTTGTTAATTTTTAAATTATTGACATGAATCCATTGTATTTTTGGAGAAAAGTGATAAATATGTACTGATTAAAAAAATTAAATTATATATTCAAAAAAGAGTTTTTTAATATTCACTAAATAATATGGTTATAGATGATTAAGGATTATGATTTCTCAATACATTATCATCCTGGTAAAGAGATCATGGTGGCCAGCTATTTCAGTTGAGGGGATCATTATAGATTATCCATGATAAGGAAAAAAGAGATCCAATATTTTTGAATTTTAAAAGAATGAAAATTTAGATCCTAAATGAAAGAGAGAAATAATATATTTCAAAATTTAATTTTCAACCATATATCCATGTGATGATTAAAGAGATGTAGAAAAAATAAATGGTGATTAAAAATAAAGTAAGAAATTTCCATGACTTTAACCTTTTACATGATGGAATGATAGGGTTCAGGAACTGTGTATGGGTTTCATCCATTCCAGATTTATGGAATTTTTTGTTATAAGAAGCTCATAGTTCCTCATTTTCTAGTCATCCGGGAAGTACAATTATTGATATGGATTTGAAAGAATTTTTTTGGTGGGAAGGCATGAACCAAGATATTATAGAGTTTGAATATTGGTGCTTCAAATATAATCATTTTAAGGATAAGATACAAAATACTAATGGGATGTTACACCCAATACCCATACCGGAATGAAAATGGGATAACAACACCAATTATTTTGTAATCAGACTCCACAAAACATTTAATGGGAATAATTATATATGGGTTGTAATTGGTCACCTTACAAAGTTAGAACACTTCATCGCAATGAGGGGAGATTTCTCTTTCGATCATCTTTTTAGGATACAAATTATTGAAGTGGTATTGTTTCTAGGAGTACCATATTCAATTTTTTTTAATCATGATATGAGGTTTAACTCTATATTCTGGTGAATCCTTCATCGATCTCTTGATACAGAGTAGAGTTTTCCATTGTGTATCATCCTCAAAGATATAGTCATCTCGAGAGAAAAATTGAAAAACTATAAGATATGATTTGTTATTTTTATATATCTTTTAAAGTTGGTTGGGAACAACACTTTCTTATAGTTGAGTTTTCATACAACAATAGCTCTCACTCAACTATTCATATTGATCTTTATGAAGTCGGCAATTGAAAGAAGTGTAGAAATCCAACATGTTAAGATGAAGTATGAGAAATAAATCTATTGGGACCAAAAATATGTGATGAAATGTAATATAATGTTAGATCAATTTGATAACACTTAAAAAATACACAATTTTGATAGAAAATGTAAGCTAATAAATGTCAACATGATCTAAAATTATATATTAGTGACAAGGTTCTTCCATTAATTTCTTTGTGGAATAATGTAATGAGATTTTTAAAGAAGGGAAAAACTAATATGTAGTTATATTTATCCCTTTGATATTGTTGGTTGTATTAAGACTGTATCCAATCGGTTGATGCTTCCACCAGACTTATCTTAAATTCATAATGTATTCCATGTATCTATCTTGTAGAATTACAAACTTAACGCTTCTCATGTACTGAACTCAATGGTCATACCAATAGAGATTGATCATTCTTACGAGGAATAACTAGTGTAGATTATATATCATGCAAATAAATTTATACAAAACAAGACCACTCACCTATTAAATGTTTTTTTGTGAAACCACCAGTATGAAAAAGCTATCTGGGAACTTGAGGTCATGATAAGGAAAAACTATCCTGAAGTGTTTGTATAAGACTGATATAATTTCAAGGGAAAATAAATTTATAGGGGGTTATAATGTCACAACCTGAGTTTTTATGAATGTTTTATCAATAAATTAAATTTCTTTGACATCTTTCATTACATATAACATAGGGTTTTATGTAACCATGAAAAAAATATTATTATTATTATTTTGTAGGACTTTTATTTCCTAACCATTAAACATGGTGGAATTAATAAGAATAATTATAAGTTAAATATTATGTATAATAGTTTTTTAAAATAAATAATATAAAAAACGTAATTTATTGTAAAGTATTTAAATGTTTTGTAAATACTATTTTCTCAAAAATAGTGTTTTTTTCTTTGTGTAAACAATAATAAAATTAATTTTTGATTATTTCATAAAATTAATTTGATAAAATGAATTTATTTTTTGAAATCATCATATCAAAATTATCTTAGGGTGAATTTTTTAGATTTTTTTTAAAAGACTGATCTTTAGAGGAATAGTGAAAATATTATTTATTATTAAAAACCTACATTTCAATTAATGAATTTATGTTGTTCATTTATTTTTTAAATTTAGTTTTTAAGTAAAATTAGTTAAATTATATACAATTTAATCCAATTTAGGAAATTTTAGTCATTTTCATTTTGAATTTTTAAATTAATGTTTTCTATACTTTTGAACATTTTCTCTTCGAAAAAACACTTTCATGCCTATGGGGTCAATTTTAAATTAAAAATTTACAACTATATTAATTTAATTTCGAAAAATGGGTAAATTATTCTAAATTCAAATATTTTTATGTTATCAAATATATTAAATTTTTTTTTTCATATAATAAATAGTAAAAATAGTATAAAAAATATTTATCGTGGTTAAGGATTAAATGGGTTTAATGTGGGTTAAACTAAAATGATATGGGTTATAAATGACCAAAAACATGTCCAAAAACCATTTAATGTCCATATATAAACCTTATTGTGTCTTTTTATCAAGAATGGTTTATGTTGGATCCTTTTTTATGTGTTGAATGTGGGTAAGCCTTTTTCTTTCAAAATAATTCAAAGTGTTCCACTCAACTGACTTATAAAAGGACACCCCTTATCCTCTCTAATTAAAAATTCCAAAACCATTTTTATTGAAAATTAAATTTCCAAATATATTATTTAATTATCTACTATAATACTATATTACTTTTTTCATAAATCCATCCTAGGAAGGATTTTGGTGAAAACATATGCAGGTTTCTTGAAGAAGAGGTGACTTTCTTCAATGAGAATATTTTTTTATATATTAATCCATATCCTTCAATTAATTTTAAAACATACTAATATATTAACCTTGATATATTTCATATTCCAAAATGATGTTATTTTATGTGAACTAACCACAACCATATCCACTTCCATCAAATGAGATATGAAATCATCATTCATGTGTAAAATAGACTATCGCTTTGTGAACCAGTGTTATTCATTTTCTGTCACTGCCTCTTGTGATGATATATAATGATTTATTAAATGTTTATATGTTATATATATATGAATATATATTATTATTACATTTATCTAATTTTTATATCAGATATAACTATTTAATTTCCATTCTATGATAATATGATTATATCGCTCATTTCTACAGTAGACTACCGCCTCTTGAAGTAATGTGTTTCATTAAAATTTTAAATGGAATTTAATAAGGCTATTATTAATGAATATTATATATATATATATGAAATAAAATTGATTCTATAATGGTAATATATTATTTATCTTTTTTTATTTCAGTCCATCAAGTAAATGGAAACAACGTTTATGTATATGTACAATCAATAGTCTCCATGAATGGTGTATTTAAGTTTCTATATCTAAAATTAATAGATTAATATAAATACATATATAATGAATATATATGATATTTATATAATTTTTATAATTTTGGAGTTTAAGTAACTTGGATCAAAGTAAGTGTATTAAGAAAATAATAAATCAAAACATATATGCTAAATAAAGTAGTTATTTCCAGAAACATGAGTTTAACCTAAAATTGTTCATAAATAGGTAATAAAAGGTCATAAGTAAAGAATATATGGTAATATATACTTATATATGTTTATATAAAAGATTTATTTTAAAATTATATTTATTTTACATTAGTTTTTAACTTGTACGATGGATGTCGAGACATAAGGTAATTTATTTCCATATCACTTTTATTTTTTGTGAGACGCAAGCCATATTCACCATGATATTATTTTATTTGTTATGTATACTACTGATAATTTTTTATTATTATTATCATACTGAAAATTATTGGGTTTTACATATCAATTTTAGGATCTTAATTTCAAGGGGTTTATGGTTCAAAAGATACCAAAGTGGTAAGGTGTTTTTGTCTCAATTTCCATTCTTTGATACAAATGTTATGGTACACACATATATTATTTTATGAGTTAAATATAAATCCCATTTCACATTTAATAAAATTAATTTAATTATTCGCATTATATAAAATTTTTCATTTAATTGAATTCTTCAATGGTGTTTAATATAAAATGTTACTAAAGTTATAAGAGTTTTTTTGATACAATCTCATAATTTATCAGGATTGTTCATTATTAAATTTATAATTATGAATTATTGTGATATTTATATCAATAAATCTATTTAATTACTTCTCTTCTATTTATTTCATTGGAATTCATGTTTTCCCGTAATTGTTTTCTATTAATGTACTCAATAGTTTAAAAAGTTTTTTGAAGAAAAATAATCATTATTTCTCTCTTCAATTGAAAAACTTTTTTCATCAAAATACATGATTTCTAAAAACATAATTTTTTTAACATTATAATTTAATTTAATTTAATTATTGTCTGTGTTTTAATTTAGAAAAAATCTAGGAATCTTCATGTCATTTTCCAAACAAGGCTTATTTGTATTTTACTGAAAATGTGAAAGGAATATTTGTGTTTACATGTGCAACATGAATGTAAATTTATTAATTTCATGAAAACTATTTTATTTTAATATTAATTCATATATTTCTAATATTATTTTCAATGAAATTTTTTTATTCAATATTAAAATAATTTTTAATTTTTGAAAGTCTAATTTTCTTAAAATTTAAATTTTCCACAATAAACGTTATAATTGATTTTTCTTTCAAAACAATTTATCATATAAGATAAAAAAGATTTATGTTAATTATTATTTACTTGGGATATGATCCATGCATAACATTATTTTTCTTTATCTTAATGGTTTTTTATAATGATAATATGTTTATGAAACACATTTCTCTTCCATGGGTTATACCATGCTAAAATGCTTATGAAACCTGATTTTCCATGGGTTTTTCTTTTTTGAAATGATGAAATGATTATGAAAACTATTTGTTTCCACATTTTATGTTAATTTGAAATGTTTATGAACCACATTTTTTCATTAGTTCTGATATGATGAATGTTTTATGATCTTGTGGTACCCAAATGTAAGATTTTTAGTATGTGATATGTAAGGCCTATATCTATCTTTAATGAAATGTGTAAAGATTGATATCTTATAAAATAAAAATTTTGAGAATGAGGGGTGAAATATATTTAATAAGGGTGTAATGACCTGATCTTTTGAAGAATATGTGTTTGTTGAATTTGTGTGTACTCATCAAAACTATATCCTTTAATTAATGAATTGATTATAATTTAGATGAGGACATTGGGTTTTGAATACTACATGATTTTTGGTCAATATTACCATTGAAAATTATTCTCTTAATGTTATAATTATTTTTTATAAATAAAATTGATCATGGTTAATTAATATAGAAAGAAGAGTCTATGGCCTCATCCAGTAGACTAGGGTCGTACGAAGCCTATCTGTCAGAGCATGGGAAGGAGGTAGCATCTCTGGGCTTTTCTCTAGACCAATCCCAATCTGAAATCCAACACGTTAAGATTTAACAGATTCCCATAAGGTAGATGTTCATGTTTATAGAAATTACCACTTAGGAAATGTTGTCTGAGCCCCCCAAGATTCTATCACCATTGCCAAAAATAGCCTTCTACAGTTGTGATCAGTAAGTAATTTAGAGTCTAATAAGATAAAAATATTTTTTAGTGAATATTAAAGTATGAATAGTAATATTACCCTTATGAATAGTAATGTGACCAATAGAATAGAAACCTCACTTTAGAAAGTATAAATATAATATACGCATCTTGAATGGTGAAGTGATATAATAGCATAAGTGAATAACTGTTTCAGAAATTATTAGTTTTATATTAGTATTTTTTCTGGTTAATAATGATTTTACTTAAAATTTAAAAGTATTATAATTAGAATTTTATTTTCATAAAATAGAGTTCATTTTTTTAATTCAGAGCATCAATATTAGGTTAGGGTAAATTTATGATATTTTAATAAAATGTTTTGGTTTTCAATGAATAGTAAAAAATAAAGTTTTGAGTTTTTGTGTGTTTAATGACATCATTAATGATGTAACAATGATGTAATAATTCTGGTCAACTTTTGAATAGTAATATAGGTTATGAGGTGTCCCAAGTGGCCAATACCATGGGAAAATACCGTGGGCAAGCCCATGGTTTTTCAAATACCACGAATGTGGTGTCCTTTGGAAATTAATAAAATATTCCCTCATATTTTCTATACATACTAACCAATTCCTTCAATAAATTAATTAAAACTCATCCTCAATGAATATATGGAATTTTTACCTCCCAAGGAGTCCTACCAAGGTTCCTTTAATCCCCCCAAGGGTACAACCTTCGAGGTTTTGAAGTTACTCTTCTAGGTAAGGGAACCTTTCACCCTCCTCTTTTAGTCACGACTTCATTTATGTTTTGTCTTATAGATTCCTTTTCATTATGTGGGGTACGTTATTCTATATCATTAATGCATTAAATTTATTTCCAAATTATTAGATACCATTTCCACTCTCATCAACTAATTTTTTGTATTTTTAAGTGATGTCGTTTGGCTGCTGAATTTTTATAAAAGAAATCGCATATTCTATTTTCATTAAAGTTTCTTTTTCATGTGTTATGTCAATAAAAAATTCATTCCATGATCTTATTTATAGTTTATTATGTCTCTATTCTGTTTTATGAGTTATTTATTTGTGTGTGACCCTTATCCCCTCTCTTTTTAATGTTTTCTAAAACCATGTTATATATTCGTTATGCTATAGAAATTTCATCTCAAAATCTCTTTCTCTTTTTCTCATTAAATTATCATATTTTATTTATATGAATACCCAAACCATTTTTGATTCTAGTGGAATTCAAAAAGTCATAAAAATAATATATATTATTCTGTAATTAACATACATGAATCCTTCATTCCATTTCCATGTGTTATAAATGACATAATGATAAAGTTTTTAAGCACTTTTAAAATGTCACGATTTTGAAATGATACCCATTTATTTTATTATTTTTGGGTTTTTTATGAAATGATTGTGTATGATATATGTGGATCGCATGAAAATAAATACATATTAAGGTTTCTCCCTGAGAGCTCTCCAATTCATTGGGTAATGAATTTAATCTCTATAGATGACATGTTTCACGATACCTTGGTGAATAACCTTGGTAATTTTTATAACACCTTGGGGATGAACCTTGGTGATATGATTATGAATGTCTAAATTAAATGTTTTATCCACATTTTCATGTTATGTTTCATGTTATTATTATTATAATATGCCTCTTTATCTCCATGTTCTTCTTGATATTGCTCAAGTTCACATGTAAACTGTTTCACTTGCTTTCCTTACTGGGTATTCTGCTCACGCTTTCATTTGATGTATGTATCCAGGTTATGAGATTTAGTAATTGTACATAGGATGAACTTTTCAAGAATATTCTCCATGGGATTAAAATAATTCTTTATATTTTCATGTTTTATGTTCCCGATTACGAAGACACTAGACTTTAAATATCCTCTATTTGTAACATGAAATTAAAAGTTAGGTAATAAAAATGTGGGATTCCATAGTTTGTATAAAAGGATAGTTTAGTTATTCGTGGAAATTATGCTATAAAACATTGTAAATAACCCTATAAAAAATCTTAAATATATAAAAACATCTTGGTATTTTGTTGAAATATTAAGTAAGTGGTTTCCGGACAAATAAATCCTTGTTTGGATACAAACTAGTGGATGTGGCTCTAGAACAGATGTAACTTGTAGTGAAAACTCTAACAAGGAGTTTCAGGCTTGACTAGGGTATCCTGGTACATGACAACATGCCTTTTTTCACTCATGGTTTGA
Organism: Viscum album; assembly: GCA_963277665.1. NCBI lineage: Eukaryota > Viridiplantae > Streptophyta > Magnoliopsida > Santalales > Viscaceae > Viscum > Viscum album. Next base: position 311,488,386 of record OY728166.1, read on the forward strand.
CACTCCAGAGGGATATGTTTGGTTAATCAAAAGATTTTTATGAATCATTATGAATTATTTATAGATAAATGTAATTATTATTAAGGAATACTATATTTAAGCATAAAGGTTTAAAATACACTATAGTTAAAAGATTCATAAATGAAATAAGTTTCTCACTAAGGTTTTATTCTTTTTGAAAATGGAGGGAAATAGGACGAACCATGCAAATGGTGACCGCAATGGACCATTCACTGATGGGCCTCCAATGGAAGGTGGAATGGAAGAATTCTTGATAATGATGAACTAACTAACTCAAGTTATGGGAAATATATTGAATCAATCTGGGAGACCGATCTCACTACAAAGAGAACTACATTCTTTTGAGTCCTTTATGAATAAATGACCACCAACCTTAGTGGATTAATTGACCCATTGATTGCGGAATAGTGGATTAGCTTTGTAGGGAAGATCTTTTCTATACTCTATTGTTCAAAGAAAGAGAAGGTCACCCTGGCTGGTTATCACTTAGAGGGAGAATCTAATTAGTGTTGGGAGATGATTAAAAACATGGTGAAAAGAGTTCAGGTTAAAGCTATTATGTGGGAATAGTTCATGGGGATATTCTTCAATAAGTAATTCCCTTGTTCTATGAGAAAAAGAATGGAGAAGGAGTTTCATGAGTTGAAGTAGAAGGAGAATTAATTTTTTGAAGCTACAAAATTTACTTCCTAAGAGTTTATTGTTATACCTATATCATTTTCCTGGATCCTAATGGGATGTTTGATAGATTCTGTGGTTGACTGAGACCTCATCTGCGGAAGAATCTAGCCAACCAAGACTACGACAACAATGAAGAGATCGCTTGGAGTGCAATGAAAGTCTAACTGGAGTTTGGTGAGACATATTAGTCTCATTAATCCAATGATAATAAGAGATAAATGGAGCCAATCTTAGGGAGCAGCTTCAATCATGGAAGAGGAGGCTAGAAAGTGAAATGTACCACATGTAATAAATATGGGAAGAAGCATTTAGGGAACTGACTACATAGAAGAAGGAAGTGCTACATGGTTGAATAGATGGCCACATTGCACTGAATTTTCATAGTGAAGTGAAGCCTCAACTTCCCAACACTAAATAAAAGAGAAAGATGGTGTAGGACATACCTGATGTCCAATGCTATATGTATGAAAAACTTCGGAACTTTTCTCATCACTGTCTAAATCTGAGGGTAGTGGAGGGGAATCACTTTCAGCCATAGAAAAGTCCAAGGGAACAAGGTCGTGCTTTTTTTGTCACCATGGATAAAGTTGAAGTGCCAAATGATGTGGTGGAATGTACTCTTGTTGTTCTCTAAAATCTAGCAAGTACTTTGTTTGATTCTGGTTCTACGCATTCCTTTATTTTCTCCATATTTTCAAAGAATTTTGAATCATATCCTGAATTTATAAAAGTATACTTATCATTCAAGACTCTTTATGGGATTATCCAAGCATGATTAGTGTTTATAAACACTAGTATTTAATTTAGTGAGCACAATCTTATCACAAATCTAGTAGTCATTCCCATGTTGTAATTCGACATTATACCAGGGATGGATTGGATCTCAAAGTATAATGCTAAGATCAAATTTATAAGTAAAGAAAACTTAGTATTCTAGAATGTAAAACCTATATTTATCTTCCAAGGATAGATATCTCAACCATATCTTTGTTTATAAGAACCTGCTATATCTATCTTTATGTAGTTGATTGATGAATAAGAAGAAGGAAATGAGAGTATAAGGATAGAAAATGTCCCCATCACCAAGGAATACATTGATTTAATTCTTAATGAGTTACCCAGACCTCCCCCAAAAAGTGACGATGAGTTCTCTATTGAACTCATACCTTGATCCCATCCGATTTCAAAGTCCCCTTATAGGATGGAAAATGTGGAGCTGGAGTAATTAAAGAAACAACTATAAGATCTTTTGGAGAATGGTTTTATCCTACCGAGTGTGTCTCCTTGGGGAAAACATGTTCTCTTTGTGAAGAATAAGGATAGATTGATGTGGCTATGAATTGATTATAAAGAACTTAATGGGATCACAGTGTAGAACAAATACCCTCTTCCAAGAATTAAAGACTTATTTGACTAACTTCGTGGGGCACAATTCTTCTCCAAGATTGATCTTCGACATGGTTATCATCAACTAAGGGTGAAAAAAGAAGATATTCCTAAAATATACCTTCTGATCAAGATATGATCATTAGGAGTTTCTTGTTATTCCCTTCATACTAACTAATACACCTGCTATTTTTATGGATTTGATGTATAGAGTCTTTAAGAACTACCGTGATAACTTTGTGGTAGTTTTCATTGATGATTTTCTGATATATTCCAAATTTCATGAGGAGCATGACGACCATCTAAGGGTTATTTTTAAAACTCTATGGAAGGAGAGGATTTTTGGAATGTTTAGAAAATGTGAATTTTGGTTACAATAATTTTCTTTCTTGGGGAAAATTGTAAACAATGATTGAATCAAAGTTGAACCTACAAAGAAAAAGCTACAGAGGAGTGGCGTCAACCAACCACAATAACAGAGAACCAAAGTTTCCTTGGATTATCAATATATTATAGAAGTTTTGTGAAAAACGTTTCATGACTTATTAATCCATTAACCAAGTTAACTCGAAAATGGGTCAAGTTCATCTGGACAAAGCAGTGTGAGGAATGTTTCCAAGAGTGAAAGAAGAGATTGGTTACTGCACCCATGTAAACTCTGCCCTCATGTGGAGAAGGATTCGTTATATGTAGTGATGCATCTCGGAAAGGTCTTGGGTGCATCCTCATGAAAAATGAAAAAGTCATTTCTTATGCATCTCGTTAGTTGAATACTCATGGGAAGAACTATCCTACACATGATCTGGTGCTGGATGCAGTTGTTTTTCATCTAAATATATGGAGGAACTATATTAATGGGGAGAAATGTTATATATACATATACCATCAATGTTTGAAGTATATTTTCTCACAAAAGTAATTGAACAAAAGATAGAGGAGATGGTTGGAACTTCTTAAAGACTATGATTGTTCAATTCATTATCATCCCGGAAGAGAAAACAATTTCACTGATGAATTACGTATGAAAGAACCAGTTGTTCTTTCCATGATGATGATTCAAATTGATCATTTGATCAATTAACTACTAAATCTAGACATGGAAATTATAAGGGAAGGGACATCATCAACTCTATCCCAAATTATTTCTCAATCGTCAATACTAGAGAAGATTGATAAGGCTCGAAAATAATATCCATTGTTACAAAAGAAGTTTGAGGTTGTGAAGGATGGGATGATTCTAGAGATCAATATTGATCATGAAGGTGTACTAAAATTTCATACAAGATTACGTGTTCCATCTATTCCATAAATAAAGAAGGATATGATGGATGAAGATCATAGATCTACTTTCTCTATACATCTAGGAAGCACGAAAATGTATAGGGACCTTCATGATCATTATTATTTAGATTATATGAAAAAGGAAGATTTTTTACTACACATCAAGGTTCCTGGTATGTCCACAAGTGAAGGCAGAGTGACAACTTCCAAAATGGGTATAACAACCACTACCCTTACATGCATGGAAGTGGGACAATATCACTATGGACTTTGTCACTTGTCTCTCGAGAACTTCCATAGGAAACAATGTGATATGTGTTATTGTGAACCATCTCACCATGACTACCCATTTTATCACTATAAGAGAAGATTCATCTCTTGATCAACTTTCCATGATTTATGTGAAGGAAGTGGTAAGGCTGTATGGAGTTCCACATTCTAACATATCCAATTATGATCTAAGGTTCACCTAAAAATTTTAGAGAAGTCTTCAACATTCTCTAAGCACTGAATTGAATTTCAATATGGCCTATCACCCCCAAAATGATGGTTAATCTGAAAGGAATATTCAAACACTCAAGGACATGATGAGAACATGCTCAATGATATTTAAATGTAGATGGGATCAAAATATCCCATGATTTGAGTTCTCTTATAACAACAGATTACACTCGAGCATTCAAATGGCACCTTATGAATCTCTATATTCGAAGCAATTTATAACTCTTATATGTTGGGATGAAGCAGGTTAGAGAAATATGCTTTGGCCCAATCTTGTACAAGAGATGACAAAAAAGGTTCATGCCATCCAACCACACATTAAGGCTGCTCATAGTTGGTAAAAGAGCTAGGTTGATACCATTGAAGGGACTTGGAGTTTGATGTTGGTGTCAAAGTATTTACTTGAATTTCACCTTGGAAGAGATTCATGAGGTTTGGTAAGAAAGGGATGTTCATCCCTAGGTACATTGTCTCCTATGAAATCCTTGATCGCATAAGAGTAATGCCCTGTCAGCTTTCACTTTCTCCAAATATAGCACAAGTTCCTGATGTCTTCCATGTATCCATCTTGAGAAAGTACATACCTAACCCTTCACATGTACTAAATCCAGAGGTGGTACAACTGGAACATAAACTCTCTTATGAGGATAAGCTGATAGAGATCTTGGATCATAGGGAAAAGGTTCTACGCAAGAAGACTACCAGAATTATTAAGGTGTTGTGGAGGAACCACAAATGTGAAGAAGCCACGTTGGAACTAGAGGAGTCTACGATGCAGAAGTACCAACACCTTTTCTCTTCTCAGGGTATGAGTTAAAATTTAGGGGATGAAATTTTTTAAGGGGGGAAGAATTTAATGACCCTATCTTTTCAATAATATTTGTTTCCTGAATTTGTGTGTAGTCCTTAAAACTATATCCTTTAATTAATTAAGTGAGTATAATTAAAATGAGATTGTTGGGTTTCAACTGTTATAATGATATTAGACAATATGACCATTGAAAACTATATTCTTAATTTTATGATTATTGTTTACAAACACAAGTCATCATGGTTAATTAATATAGAAAGAAGAGTCGATGGCCTCATTTAGTAGACCAGGGTTGTACAAAACCCGTCTTTCGAAGCTTGGGAAGGAGGTTTCATCTTTAGGCTTTGATCTTGACCAATCCCAATCACAACACCAACACGTTAAGATTTAACGAAATCTCTTATGGGAGAAGTTCAAGTTGATATAAATTACCACTCGGGTAATGTTGTCTGAGACACCCCAAGTTTCTATCACCATTTCACACCTTACTCTTAGGTCTTATGCAAATTTTGTAAGGTGCTATGTAACAAGGCCTTAGTTACATTGTTTATCCTTTTTGTATAAATAAAATTTTTATTTCTTATTATAGTAAAATGTTTGAATTTCAAATATCAAGATAAATATAGGAAGAATTTATTAAAGCTCCTTATTATTGCTAAATTTTGTGAAAAAGGGTATTTTAGAATATATTTTTATACTTTTAGTAAGTAATAATGTGATATTATTTTCAAAAAATGACCTTCTATAGTTGTGATCAATATGAAATTTAGAGTCTAATAATATCAACATAATTTTTAGTGAATAGTAAAGTATGAATAGTAATATTACCCTTATGAATATTAATGCGACCAATGGAATTGTAACCTCACTTAATAAATTATAAATATAATTTTGGCATCTTGAATAGTGAATTGATATAATAGAATAAGTAATGTCACGACCCCCTCCCACCAAAGATGCCCCTCTTGAGCTGGCAATGGTGAAAGGGAGATAATGACCCCTCGAGTCCCGCCTCCAGTAGGCCCCGGGGTGGCGACTAGCACCAAGGGTATGAGTTTTCACAAATATGGGAGGTATTACCCTTTTTATTTATTTAGGATTGGAAAATAGGACAAGTCAACCACCAAAAAGGAAAAGAACAAGTGTATAGAAATAAACCCAAACCAAGCCCACATGCATGTATAAACAATTTTATAACAAGGTACAAGTACAAGAAATCTAAAAGTATAGTACCAAAAGAAAACAAAGGTACAACAACAACAACAACTCCAACTGTCCGACTAGAAGGGTCCCGCATGGCCCTGGTAGTCCTCCTAGAAACCTGAAAGTAAACGTAGGGTGAGCATACAAGTATACTCAGTAGGGAAACCTAAATCTCTCGTGCACAAGTGGGGAGACATCCTAATGTCCCGTGAAAAAAACAGAAGAACCTAGAAAGGAATTCTATCCACCCAACCTTACCAGCCACACTCACCAAAAACACAATCACAATAGGTAGTAGTATATAAGAACAAGAGTATTGGGTACCCTGCACCATTTCCCTTGAGTTAGCTTCTCTTCCTAACGATGAACGTCCTGACATTGCCACACTCTCCCGCCCGCACACACCTGGGCCTCACAACCACGCATCCCGCCCGCACACACCTGGGCCTCAAAACCACGCATCCCGCCCGCACACACCTGTGCCTCACAACCACGCATCCCCCCTGCACACACCTGGGCCTCACAACCACGCATCCCGCCTGCACACACCTGGGCCTCACAACCACACATCCCACCCGCACACACCTGGGCCTCATCCCGAAGATTCTTGGGAAACAGTAGAACCTATCCGAAGAGTCTTGGGCTAAAACCATCCCAATAGAAACCTACCCGAATAGTCTTAGGTGTAAGGTCACATCAAGCCATCACAACCTAGGGGATAAGGAGCAGGAAGGAGCTAGTAACTAAGGGAAAAACACCCTCTCCCATGAAATGGGAGTGTTTGACACTAAGTTCTCAACATGGGTGGGGTTCTATAAAACACAAAAGATACAGATATATATATCCCAACCACACAGCCCAACCTAAGGCTTCTAAACAGAGAAACTCAACACGTGCCTCAGTACTGCTACTATGAAGCATGCATACAACAAACAACCCCAACCCCATTTAGGTTTTCACCTTTCAGCAGAAATTAGTTTATTAGTTCCCTAACTACTGCACAACTATTCACAACTAAACACATCGATCGTTCGTAAAGCATATCCCTGCCATTCAAAAATAAATATAGGAAAACACAAGCACAACAAAACCCTTCTTATTAACCAACCAACCCATTGATTATTAATCTTGTTCCAATACCATGACCCACCATTCATTAACTCTTCCACTTTTATTTATTATTCACAACCCGCTGTTCATTCACAAACAAGCCCATCCCTGCAGCCCTGCTTCCAAACACCATAACCACAACACACCAAAACCCGTACATCAATATCCCTTTAACACCATTATCATAGCCCCACTGCCCATTACTAACATAGCATTCACACCAACCCACAACCAAGTCAACCGCAGCCCCACTGCTCACCCTATCCACAACAACCCACAAACACCCCCATCACATTCCACGTATCCAAGACAACACCCACATGTTCATTATTCCATTTTGTTCAACTGGGGTGATCACACAAGGGTTCCAGATTTTAAACAGCCAACTTTATGTGATTAACCAATTTCCACATTCCACAAAGTTTCCATCCATAAGAAAAATCCAGAAGGAGAGGGAAACATTTAATTACGTAAGCAAAGGCCCCCCAATGACCAAGATTTTCAGTAGGCACAAGCTCATTCAATTTACAACATAATATCACAGGATATAAATAATGTAACTGAATTCACAAACTTCCCATCCTCGTTATATAATCCATTTATTATCTTTATTTATTGGTTCAACCGTATATCACGAAAACAGGAGGATACCCACCCCGCATGATGAAAAAAATAGAGAGACAAAGGTAATATCCCTACCTCAAACAGGTTCCGATCGCAACGCTCCCCCGGATCAGCCTTAGAAGACATCCGTCGGCGTCCGTCACTTATGTCGGGTCCTGGAAAAACCTCCTTGGGTGGAAGTCGGAATGGAAAGGCCAAAGGAAAGACAAAATATCCAAGCTTGGAAGTTCTGCCTCATCGTTACGATCCCGTGGCCACTGACAGATCGTAAATCGGAGCTCGGACGGAGAAGTTATGGAAGAAAGAGCCTTCGAGTCTCTTGGGAGAACTCTGCTCAGAGGAAAGGGGAGGAGAGGGGTGAGTTGAAAGGAGGAGGGGACCCATCCTTTTATAGGCGAGAAAAGAAGAAGTACACGACGTGTATTTTATGGTACACGACGTGTAATCGGTGATTTCACATGGTCTCCACGCGGCTTCCAACACGGCGCCACAGCCGTTGACTGGTCAACACACGGTTTGAGGGTAACGCATACGCGGGGAAGGACTACATGGCGTGTAGTTTGGACACACAGTGTGTACTAATTTATGGCACACGGCAAGGAAAAAACTACAACATGGTACACGACCGTCGACTGGTAACGCGTACGCGGGGAATGGCTACACGACGTGTAGTACTGGACACATGGCGTGTACCCATTTACTTCACACAGAGAGGACACGACCTGCAACACGGGGTATACCCGGCAAGGGGGTACACGACGTGTACTCAAACTACAAGGCGTGTAGTTTCAAAATTCTGGAAATTGTGTGAAAAGTCCATTTTACCCTCCAGAACACTTCGTGGCCTTCTTTTTGACAAAGGAATGGGCCGGAGAGGTCCGGGCCATTACATCAGATACCTCTTAAAACATTCTCGTCACAAAGAATTAAAAAACCAACCCATAAAAACCCAACAAGATACATCTTAGGGTTCTCGTTATAACAGGAACCCAACCAACAACCCTAATTACAGGTGTTAGGAATTTCCTCTCCTATGTCAAGATATTATCCGCTTTAGGAGGCACTGACTCACCTGTATGGGTTTAATCGCATCCGCATTAATGCATCTTGATTAAGGATTGGTCCTTCCCACTTCCGTATATTAGGATTTTCCAACTTACACTGCCCCCAACACCGCACAACCAACACACTACCCGAACATGTGGTTTGGAGAAATTCCTTCTCCTATGTCGAGATATTATACGCTTTGGGCGGCACTGACTCGCCTGCACGGGTTTAATCACATCCACATTAATGCGTCTCGATTAAGGAACAGGTGTTCCCCTTTTTCCCACACATCTGGACATGCTACACACTTCCAGAGAACAAGGAAACAAAAGGTCTCACAACCTGACAAGCCAAACATTCCATAAATCAAAGGTACATAGTAGAACATCAACACAAAGCTCAGAAGAACAAGGAAAAAACACAAGTCAAAACAACTCCAGGTACTGAGCATGCATCTGTGTCTCCCGCTCCCAAGTGCTCTCCTTGAGGCAACCATGCCTCCACAACACACGAACCAACGGAATGGTTCATCCACAGAGCACCTTCTCTTTATGATCCTCGATTATGAATGGTCGTTCCTCGAAGGTCACGTCATCTCCCACATCTAACTCTCCCCAGTAGATAATGTGGGAGTCATCATGTAAGTACCAGAAAAGCTGAGAGATGTGGAAGACGTCATGAACCTTCTCCAACTGAGGAGGTAAGGCCAGCTGATATGCCACCTCACCGACTCGCCTCAACACCTTAAAAGGTCCGATGAAACTAGGTGAGAGCTTTCTACCTTTCCCAAACCTCCTCTGCCCCCGTCGAGGGGAAAACTTCAAAAAACACATGATCTCCCACCTTGAACTCCAAGGGCCTTCTCCGATGATCAGCATATGACTTTTGTCGGTCATGAGCTGCTTTCAACCTCTCACGTACAATCTGGACTTTCTCTATGGTGCTCTGCACTACCTCTGGCCCAAGAGCACCTGTCTCACCAACCTCTGCCCATCAAATGGGTGAACGACATGACCTTCCATACAAAGCCTCAAACGGTGCCATGCCAATAGTAGAGTAGAAGCTGTTGTTGTAGGCAAACTATAGTAAAGGAAAGTGTCATACCTGTGATCCTCCGAAATCCAGAACGCATGATCGCAGCATTTCCTCCAACGTCTGGATAGTCCGCTCCGTCTGCCCATCGGTCTGGGGGTGGAAAGAAGTGCTAAGGAGTAGATGGGTGCCAGAAGCATGATGTAACCCCCTCCAGACTCATGAGGTAAACCGATTATCCCTATCTGAGATGATAGTCTTCGAGACTCCATGCAACCGCACAACCTTGTCTACGTACCTCTGTGCTAAGGTACTCACCGGGACTGACTCCTTAATTGCTAATAAGTGAGCTGATTTCGTCAGTCAATCCACCACTACCCAGATATCATCATAACCAACCTGAGCTCTGGGTTGTCCAGTGACAAAGTCCATTGAGATTTCATCCCACTTCCACTCGGGGACATCTAAAGGATGGAACAAACCACTGGGAACACGGTGTTCAGCCTTTACTTGCTGACACACTAGGCATTTAGCCACAAACTCCACCACTGCCCATTTCACCCCGGGCCACCAAAACTGTTCCCTCAGGCCTCGATACATTTTTGAAACTCCTGGATGTACCGCCAAGGCTGAGATATGGAACTCATGGAGAACTCCCTCATGCATCACCTTCGGAACAAACAACCTTCCCTGGAAAATCATCTCATGTCATCTATCCTCTGACCATCCTTCTGGAGCATTCCCCTGATCAAAACGATCCCGCATCACTTCTGCCTCGAAGTCCCCCCACTGAGACCCTTCTACCTGCTGTAACAAAGAGGATTGCACCATCATCTGAAACAAACAGCCTCTAACACCTTCTACCCTGGAATCCAAGTGCAAGGCAGCCAACTTTCCCATCTCCTTCCAAGCATTAGTGGATTCCCGAACTACTTCCTGATGCGACTTCCTGCTCAGGGCATCAGCCACAACGTTTCCCTTACCTTCAGTGTAAGAGATATCAAAGTCATAGTCTTGGAGAAACTAGAACTATATCTGCTGCTGTAAGTTCAAGTCACGCTGGGAGAAGATATAACCCAGGCTCTTGTGATCTTAGAAGACCACAAAGTGCTCCCCAAAGAGGTAATTTCACCACAGCTTTAGTGCGAACACTACTGCTACAAGCTCTAGGTCATGGGTTGTATAGTTACGCTCGTGAGGGCGTAACTGCCTAGACCCATAACAGATCATTACCGTCTTCTGCATCAGCACGCACCCCAGACCAAGGCCAAAAGCATCACAAAACTCCTCATACAACAACCCATCCTCTAAAAACCTGAGTACGGGAGCACTGGACAACTTCTCCTTCAGGTAGTCGAAAGCTTTTTGGAACTGATCGCTCCATAGGAAGACCTGGTTCTTCCACGTCAGAGCTGTCAATGGAGAAGCAACTCGAGAGAAGTCTGGAACGAACCTCCGATAGTAACCTGCTAACCCCAGGAAACTACAAACTTCTGCCACACTCATGGGTGCTGCCCAAGAAACAACTGCCTCTACCTTCGACTGGTCCACTGACACTCCATGCTGAGATACCACGTGCCCAAGGAAGTGTCATTCTTGCATCAAGAACTTACACTTCGACAATTTCCTGTAAAGATGGTGGTGTCGAAGGACTTCCAAGACTTCCCTGAGATGCTCAACGTGATCCCCCTTTGATCTTGAGTAGATCAGGATGTCATCGATAAACACAATGACAAACCGGTCCAGAAACTCTCGGAAGACAAAGTTCATAAGTCCCATGAACATAGCTGGTGCATTCGTAACTCCAAACGACATCACTACAAACTCGAAGTGACCATACCTTCACCTGAAAGCCATCTTCGAGATGTCACTGTCTTTTACTCTCAACTGATGATATCCAGATCGTAGATCAATCTTGGAAAACCAACCTGCTCCCCTCAGTTGGTCAAAGAGATCATCTATCCTTGGAAGGGGGTAGTGGTTCTTGATCGTTACCTGGTTCAACCTTCGGTAGTCTATGCATAGCCTGAGACCACTATCTGCCTTCTTTACAAACAAAACATGAGCACCCCATGGAGATACGTTGGGTCGAACAAAATCCTTCTCCATCAGATCATCAATTTGAATCTGCAACTCCCGCAACTCTGAAGGTTCCATCTGATAAGGGGCCATCGAAATCGGACGGGCACCAGGCTGTAAGTCTATCCCGAACTCAACGTCACATCGGGGGGGGGGGGGGGGGGGGCAGGGGGGGGGGGGGGGTAGAGTCACAAACTTCTCAGGAAAAACATCGAGGAACTCCCCAACAACCTTTGGGATATCCATCATCTCAGTATCAGCTGGAACCACTGATAACCCGCCTAACAAGGAAAGGACAGGCTCCACATGCCGACTTCCTACCTGATAGATCCTCTCTCTAACAAAAGATATGCGCTGCCCATCCACATCGGAGAACACGACTCTTCTCTGGAAGTAGTCAATAACGACACTAACAGAAAACAACCAGTCGATGCCTAAGATGACATCGTATGGCTGCATCTGTAATAGAAGAAGGTCGCCACTAGATCGATGTGGTCCCAATGTCAGCCCACATCCCTGGAAAACACAAGATACGCTGGTCTGGACTCCAACTAGTGTACTCAGAACCAGTGGTATGGAAAGTCTCTCTATGTCTACTCCCAAATCATGCGCTAGACCAGGTGCAAAAAATGAGTGTGAAGATCCTGAATCGAATAAAGAATAAACAAGAGTGTTGAAGAAACAAAACATACCTCACACCACCTCTGGTCCTGCTGGAGCTGTCAACTCTGCTGCGTGCAACTGTCCACGCCCAGATCCTCTGCCTCTCTGATGTCGACCAGGTGACATAACGGTACAGTAAACAAAGATCGCCTAAGCCCAAGTAGTAAGGAAATTTCTCAAGGTTTTATTTTATCATTATTTCAATTTATTTCCCATAACTCCCAAATCAAGTAAAACAAAATCATGATGATGCATGTACCTTCCCTAGGGTCTCTACCCTACAATCAATGTAGTCTCAATTGGTCGTTCAGTAGGCTCAAAGTCCTTGCATCAAATCACGGGGGGCCATAAAATCCCGTGTCCTAGCCCGTCTTCCCTGGCCTATGTCACACACCAAGATTAACTAACACTGTTGCCCTACCATCCCATGCAATCCTCACTGTGCCTAACTCCAGAATTCATCCTATCTCTCAACCATCAGCCTCTGATACCATTCTGTCACGACCCCCTCCCACCAAAGATTCCCCTCCTGAGCTGGCAATGGTAAAAGGGAGATAATGACCCCCGAGTCCCGCCTCCAGTAGGCCCCGGGGTGGAGACCAGCACCAAGGGTATGAGTTTTCACAAATATGAGAGGCATTACCCTTTTTATTTATTTCGGATCAAGAAATAGGACAATTCAACCACCAAAAAGGAAAATAACAAGTGTATAGAAATAAACCCAAACCAAACCCAAATGCATGTTTAAACAATTTTATAACAAGGCACAAGTATAAGAAATCTCAAAGTACAGTACCAAAACAAAAAAAAGGTACAACAACAACGACAACTCCAATTGTCCGACTAGTAGGGTCCCGCACAGCCCTGGTAGTCCTCCTGGAAACCTAAAAGTAAACGTAGGGTGAGCATACAAGTATACTCAGTAGGGAAACCTAAAGCTTTCATGCACAAGTGGGGAGGCATTCTAATGTCCCGTGAGAATAACATAAGAACCTAGAAAGGAATTATATCCACCAAACCTCACCAGCCACACTCACCAAAAACACGATCACAACAGGTAGTAGTATATAAGAACAAGAGTATTGGGTACCCCGCACCATTTCCCTTTAGTTAGATGCTCTTCCTAATGACGAATGTCCTAACGCTGCCACACTCTCCCTACCCGCACACACCTGGGCCTCACAAACCAGACATCCCGCCCGCGCACACCTGGGCCTCACAACCATGCATCCCGCCCGCACACACTTGGGCCTCACAACCACACATCCCGCCCGTACACACCTAGGTCTCACAACCACACATCCCGCCCGCACACACTTGGGCCTCACAACCACTCATCCCACCCGCACACACCTGGGCCTCATCCCAAAGATTCTTGGGAAATAGTAGAACCTGCCCGAAGAGTCTTGGTCTAAAACCATCCCAATCGAAACCTACCCGAAGAGTCTTAGGTGTAAGGTCGCCTCAAGCCATCACAGCCTAGGGGAGAAGGAGCAGGAAAGAGCTAGTAACTAAGGGAAAAACACCCACTCCCATGAAATGGGAGTGTTCGGCACTAAGTGCTTAACATAGGTGGGGTGCGATAAAACACAAAAGATACAGATATATATATACCAACCACACAGCCCAAGCTAAGGCTTCTAAACAGAGAAACTGAGCACGTGCCTCGGCACTGATACTATGAGGCATGCATACAACAAACAACCCCAACCCCATTTATGTTTTCACATTTCAGCAGAAATTAATTTATTAGTTCCCTAACTACTGGGAAATTATTCACAACCCAACACATCGATCATTCGTAAAGCATATCCCTGCCATCCATAAATCAAGTTAGGAAAACACAAGCACAACAAAACCCTTCTTATTAACCAACCAACCCATTGATTATTAATCTTGTTCCATTACCATGACCCACCATTAATTAAATCTTCCAATTTTATTTATTATTCACAACCCACTATTCGTTCACAAACAAGACCATCCCTGCAGCCCTGCTTCCAAACACCATAACCACAAAACATCGAAACCCGTACATCAATATCCATTTAACACCATTATCGCAGCCCCGTTGCCCATTACTAACATAGCATTCACACCAACCCACAACCAAGTCAACCGTAGCCCCACTGCTCACCCTATCCACAACAACCCACAAACACCCCCATCACATGACACGTATCCAAGAAAACACCCACATGTTCATTATTCCATTTTGTTCAACCAGGGTGATCACACAAGGGTTCCAGATTTTAAACAGCCAACTTTATGTGATTAACCAATTTCCACATTCCACAAAGTTTCCATCCATAAGAAAAATACATAAGGAGAGGGAAACATTTAATTGCGTAATCAAAGCCCCCCAATGACCAAGATTTTCAGTAGGCAGAAGCTCATTCAATTCACAACATAATATCACAGGATATAAATAATGTAACTACATTCACAAACTTCCCATCCCCATTATATAACCAATTTATTATCTTTATTTATTGTTTCAACTGTATATCACGAAAACAAGAGGATACCCACCCCACATGATGCACAAAAGAGAGAGACAAAGGTAAGATCCCTACCTCAACAGGTTCCGATCGCAACGCTCCCCTGGATCAACCTTAGAAGACATCTGTCGGCGTCCGTCACTTCTGTCGGGTCCCGGAAAAACCTCCTTGGGTGGAAGTCGGAAAGGAAAGGCTGAAGGAAAGACAACGGATCCAAGCTCGGAAGTTCCGCCTCTTATTTACGATCATGTGGCCGCTGACGGATCGTAAATCGGAGCTCGGACGGAGAAGTTATGGAAGAAAGAGCCTTCGAGTCTCTTGAGAGAACTCTGGTCAGAGGAAAGGGGAGGAGAGGGGTGAGTTGAAAGGAGGAGGGGACCCCTCCTTTTATAGGTGAGAAAAGCAAAAGTAAATGGAATTTATTTTATAGTATATGGCGTGTACTCATTGATTTCACGTGGTCTCCACGCGGCTTCCAACACGGCGCCACGACCATTGACTGGTCAACACACGGTTTGAGGGTAACGCATACGCAGGGAAGGACTACATGGCGTGTAGTTTGGACACACGGTGTGTACTCATTTATTGCACACGACAAGGACACAGCTCCAACATGGTACATAACCATCGACTGGTAACGTGTACATGGGGAAGGGCTACACGGTGTGTAGTACTAGACACACGGCGTGTACCCATTTACTTCACACGGCAAAGACACGACCTGCAACACGGGGTATACCCGGAAAGGTGGTACACGGTGTGTACTCAAACTACACAGAGTATAGTTTCAAAATTCTGAAAAGTGTGGGAAAATTCCATTTTACCCTCCAGAACACTTCATAGCCTTCTTTTTGACAAAGGAATGGGCTGGAGAGGTTCGAGCCATTACAAGTAACTAGTTATTTCAGAAATTATTTGTTAAGTATTCGTATTTTTTTCTAGTAAATAGTGTTTTTACATAAAAATTAAACATATTAAAATTAGAAAATTACTTTCATAAAATGGAGTTCATTTTTGAATTCAGAGAATTGATATTAGTTTTGGGTGAATTTATGATATTTTTATAAATTGTTTTGTTTTTCGGTGAATAGTAAAAAAAATAGTTTTGAGTTTCAGTGTGTTTAATGACATCATTAATGACGTAATAATGATATAATAATTCTAGTTGACTTTTGAATATTAATATATATTATTAGGTTTCCCAAGTATACAATACCATGGAAAAATACCATGGGAAAGCCCATGGTTTTTTCAAATAAAACTAATGAGGTGTCCCTTGGAAATTAATAAAATATTCCCTCACTTTTGTTATAAATACCAAACCATTCCTTCATTGAATTCATTAAAAATTCCTACTCAACAAAACTATGGTATTTTAACCTCCCAGGTAGTCCTCCCAAGGTGCCTTCATGCCTCCCTAAGGTCCCATCCTTTGATATTTTGAAGTTTCTCTTCTAGGTAAGGGAACCTTTCACCCTCCTCTTTTAGTCATGACTTCTTTTAGGTTATGCCTTCTAGTATCCATTTTATTATGTGGGGGTACATTATTATATGTCCTTAATTATTTCCATTTATGTACAAATTATGAGAGACCCTTTCCTCTCTAATCAACAGATTTTTTGAATTTTTATGTGACATCGTTAGGCTGATAATTTTTCGTAAAAGAAATCTCATCTCATCTTTTCTTTCAAGTTTTGTTTTCATGTGGTATGTCATTCAAAATTCCACAACATTCTCTTATTTATATTTTTTTTCTGTATCTATAATATATTATGATTTATTTATGAGTGGTTTAACCTCATCCCCTCTTTTTTTAATGTTTTAAAAAAACATGTTATATGGACATTATTCAGTATAAATTTTGTCTTAAAATCACACTTTCTCTTTTTCTCAAGAAATTATCTTATTTTATTAATATAAAATACCAAAACTATTTAGTTTATATGGGTATTAATAAATTCATAAAAATGATATATTTAATTCTGGAATTGATATACATGAAACCCTCATTCATTTTTAATGGGTTATAAATGACATAACGATCATCTTTTTAACCACTTTTAAAACATCATGATTTTGAAATGGAACCAATTTCTCTTATTCATTTAGGGTAATTTATGAAAAGTTTTTTTATCATAAATTTAGATCACCTGAAAATAAATACATATTAAGGGTGAACCCTGATATTGCTCTAATTCATTGGGTGAATAATTTAATCTCTAGAGATGATAAGTTTCACGATACCTTTGTGAATAACCTTCGTATTTTTTATGACAACTAGGGGGTGCACCTTGATGATATGTTTTTGAATTTATAAATTAAATATTGTATCCAATATTTCAAGTAATTTTTCATGTAATTATTATTATGATTTTCCTCTTTATCTCTATGTTCTTTTTGATATTTCTCAAGTTCACATGTAAAATATTTTATTTGCTTTCCTTACCGGGCCTTCTGCTCACCCTTTCCATTGATGTATGACTTCAGGTTATGAGAATCATTAATTGTACTTGGGATGAATTTTTCAAGAAGATTTTTAAGGATATTAAAATAAATCTTTATGTTTTTGTGTTTTATGTTCCTGATTTCCAAGACACTAGAATTTAAATATCCTATATTTGTAAAATGTATTGAAAAGTTATGTAATAAAAAGGAAGGATTCCATAAATGGACTCTATCCACAATGTTAGTGTTGGGAGTGAGCCTTGAATAACATGATGGGATGTGGATTGAACCCTATCCACTATAATTTCTGTGTAAATGGAAATTAAACTACAAAGTAAATAGTTTTCTTTGATTATGTCTATTCAAAAAATATATGCCTTATTTGAATATTATGCTCTCATGGTTCATGTTCATTGATTAAATAATGATTCATGTCTTATGAAAAACCCTAATTTATTCATTTAATCATGTTTATGATCTTGGATATGAATGATAATATTTTAAAATTTCATTATCATGTTATCATAACCCAATACTCATGATATGATCATATCTATCATATTTACCCTTACTAAGCATTTGAGATCACACTTTCTTATATCTCCTTGCCCCAGGTTATGATGAGAGTTATTATGATTGATATGTTTAATAAGTGTCCCAATAATTAAAAAAATATTGGAAGTTGATGTATCTCACATATACACTAGTTGTTTATGTTTTATGGTTTACAAAGGCATTATACCTTTACAATCCTTGGGTGTGTGTTTGTGTAATGTAGTGAATATTCATAAAAAATATATAATATTTATATATGGGAAGTTTTGTTGTCTACAATAAACCTTATAATAAGGGTTGGTGAGACTTATAATAACCCCTATTTGGAGGTGTAATCATACTTTCTTGGTGTATCATCATCAATAATTACCATTATGAGCTAGTTCACACTAACTGGTGATAAGAAAAAAAATGATAAATAGCTAGAATTTTTTAGCTACCTCTGATTCACCCCCATTGAATGATGTATTAATAAATCATGATATATTAATGGTATATACTTTCAATATAATTTGAATTGTGTTTTTAGGGATGTGTATACAAAGGGTATGGATAATTTTTTTGGATTATTGATCAAACATTTATTATACTTGCCCATATCAATTGCCCTTATTTTTTTCACTATTATATTTTGTTCAAGATTACAATGAAAAATAGATGATTATAATTTTAATAAATTAAGGCATATCATTAGTTAAATTTAATGAGATATTTATTATAGATCAATGTTTTATAAAGATAAATATATTAATATATATAATAAACATAATGTAGATTGGTTATGTGATGTCATAAATCAAAATTCAACTACTAGAGGAGCATTCTTTATTAGAGGAATATGATATTCTTCAATTACATGAACATAAATTTAGTTACTTTTAACACTAAAAAATTATGAGTATGTTTACTCATCATAAGACACAAATGAAATTAGTTTAATGAAATTACAATAAATGGGTATGAGAGTAAAATTTCTTTGTAGATTTTTTATTGGGGTTATAATAAAAGGGTAGCATATTTTTCAAATATCATTAGTCAATATTATAGAAAATATTTGTTAATATCATGTATCATATCATTAAGGTAATGGTGTCATATTTTTAATGTATCTCAGTTTATGTTTAGATAAAGGAACACGTCATTAACACATCCCTTAATAGAGGATTCTATTTTTCATGAAAAAATTTTCTTGGGAGTGTAATCTATCCAAATATCCCTTCATGTTTTTAAATTTTCTCTCTCATATTTCTTTTAATTTATTATAAAATTTTTTCAACTCAAAGATGATTTTACATGTCAATGTGATAAACTTATATGATAAAAAAGTGATAATTTGGATCTATATAAAACTCTTTTATTGAATAAGGAGGTGAATTAATTACATAACACTAAAGGAGAGACAACAGTTATGAAATTATGGGAATAATAGTTTAAATATGAATTTATGAGTATAATTTTGTAATTATTATTTCACTATGAAGTTTAGTTCCATGATTATAAATTTTTCCTATGTTTATTTTCATTGGTATCATGTTTACTTGAAATATTAATGTGGAGATAAAAAATCACATGATGATATTACAAATATCCTTGAAATATAATGAAAATTAGTTAATAAAGTATTATTTTTTACATTGGATTAAAGATATATATATAATTTATAATTCTATCTAGTAATGCATTGTTTAGATAACTCTCATATTTGGAGAATACTATGAATAAGTTTCTTGAGTAAATAATTCTTGAGTTATAAACTTGTTTTCATGTTTTATTAATTTTAAACATGGATATGAAATTTATTATTTATTATTTGATATAAATATATTAAAATTTAATGTTTAAATTCTTGTAAATATAAAACCATTTCCTAGGAAAAGAAATTTTTTAATGTTTATATTTAAAAAATAAATAAAATATTTACTATTTAGTTGATGTAATTTAACCAGGATGAAGTAACAAGAACCATTACTAAAAAAGTGATGAAAACCACATAATGTATTATTAAATCTTGTAGTTATTTTTGTAAGAAGAATAATATCTAAATATATATATATATGAGAATATAGTTATTATTTTAAACATGAATCTATGTGATGTAATTGTGAATCACTAGTCACAATAAGGAATGAAATAACATTAATATTTATAAAACCATGCAATAGTATTTTTAAAATTTAATGATAATTAATTTTTTTTAATATTAAAGAATTTCTATAATTATTATAATTTTGATTCATCAAAATTAAATTGTGGTTTTACATTACATGTCATAGTTTTGAGAAAACCCTCACATTTGATGATAGTGGTTCCAAAGATAGAAACTAATCTTTTAGATAAAAAACATGTCATGGACAAGAGGAAATAATGCGTCAGATCAATCTAACTCTATATGTTTTTAAATGTAAATGATTTTTTTAATTTTATGTAATATTGAGATATTTGACATTGTTTCATATATAAGGTTGACCAAGAGAATTCAAGTCACGATTATGGTTGTTACGCCATAGTTTTATATTATTTATTTAAATGTAGATATTCACATATAATATAACATCCTTCATTGTATTTTGTTGAAGAATGTTTTACTTCATTTACATGGGTGTGGATAAACTTTACATTATAATTATTCTTTCATGGATTATCCTAAGGAAAAAATAAATGATGAAAATTGCAGAAGAGAATAAATTTGGTTTATAATGTGCTCAAGGATATTGAAAAATGGTATCAGATCAAGTATTAGGTTTAATGTTACTAATTTGATGTTGGAACCTTTAATATTATTATAATGTCCTACATCAATCAAAGGGAAAGATAAAGAAATATTTTTAAAATTGTGTCAATATCTCTCCCATAATAATTAATTTTTCATGGATGGACATGATAAAAACATATATATGGGTGTGATGACTAATGTGAATAATATCAGGTTGCAGGGTAGTATGGTTTATTAGAATAATTATTCAATTATATACCCCCAATATTTATTCTATGATTTTATGAGATGGAATTGTATATTATTTTTGTCTAAATTGTTTAAAAATATCAATAGTGGATTAAATGAACATGTAGAGGAAGAATGAAGTAAAAAGTTTATTGATTCTGATTATTGTTTATGGTTCATCAATTCATTTCCCAACTATCATTTTTTAGTATGAAATATGTACACATATTTATAGGAGACATAATTATAAATGGTCTATAATAATCCCCATTCTCAAAGTGATCATTATTGATAAGAAGAAAATGACTAAGAGTATGTGATAATTGTAATTGGTCACTATGACTACAGACATGTGAAGTGTTGAAAAATCATGTAAAAAATCCTTTAATTTATGAATTTTTTATATTTATTTATCCACCTTAATTATTTTATAGGGTTGTGGGTTGATCATAATCACTAACAGGTAAAAATTATGGTATTATGTTTTTGGGAAATGTTTTATAAGTGCAATTTCACTCATAGTTCTCCTTATACAAAACTAGTAACATCACCACTTATATAACACTTGATTATTAATATAAATTATTAACATTACCCAATCCATTAAGTCCATCTCTATGTTATAATATCAAAATGTGGGCCACGATAAGCACACATCATATAGGCCTAGGGCTAGTGACAAGAAACGATTAGATATATCTCACAATATGGGAGGGATTAACCAATATCTAGATAAAATAGACACACATATACAATGAATTTTTTTTCTAGAAACATCAATATAATACATATAAATAACTAAATTCTATTCAAAAAATGCTTTAGATGAAAAAATGAAAATACAAAACTATAATGGAAAATTATGAAGGCCATATACATCTAATAGGACTATGAATTTGTTGGCCATAATACCCATGAAATATCCCCCATACTGTGACTGATCCTGAATCGATCTCCAACTCTAATGGTCCTCACCACTATCATGAACCACCATTCTCCAACATATATGTCCAAGAGTCTCCCTGAATTAACTTTGAATTGTCAACAACATCTTCACATCTATCATAACCATCTATAAACTATGTATCGTCTACACAAACACTATATAAGTGGGTAGATGGATTAAGAGGGGTTTAGTATAAACATACTTTATAGGGTTCCCCAAAACAACTAATTAAAAATAATAAACTATCCATCTCAAAATATAGTATTATGAAGTGACCAAATGTATGTCATGGAATGATGACTATATTCTCTATAATAAGGATTTTTAGGTATAAAAAGTAGTCTTAGTAATATCATCCCTAACTCCAAAAGGTGAATGTCTCAAGAGAATTGTTGGGATCTTATGGTACCAAAATATCATTGAATTATGATGTAGATTATTTATTTATATGTATATCTAAATGGAAACCTAGTATTCCTTAGGAGTCACTAGTCTCAAAGAATCTATTCTATTCAAAATTTCTTCCAATCCACCAATATAATATAATATCGGGGATTATCCCCTTGTGGTGGTGAATAAATAAATTGAGATAGTGTCACACATAACTATTCTCTATTTCCTTTAAACATTTTATAAACCCATAAGGGATCCTTATTAGAATAAAGGATAGATTTTCTCAAGTGGATTACAAAAACTTACTATAAAAACCACCCAAAAATTAATTATAGGATATTGCTTGAGACATAGAAAAAAGTCAGGATTTTTATAGAATTGTCAAAAGAGAATCTGTATATATACCTGAGAGTCCAAAGAACCAAATTGGTATGAATTTCACCTATTTGGAACCAAAATAGAGAACCCATGCCTCATAATATATCACACTAAAAATGAAGCTATCGTAAACAATCTGGTGAAGCACATACCAGATGGGAGTAACACACAAAACATGACGGAGAGGTACTAAAACCCTAAATTCCCTAATAATCCTGCTTAAACCCCTATATCCCCTCAAAAAAACCTTGGATATTAAAATAGTCAAATAATTTTTTGTGTATATGTAAAAAATCAAAATAAGTTATTTTATTTTCCAAAAAACATACATTAGTGTATAATGTTTTTAAAAATAACTGATATATGCAAGAGAAAGCCACATGGAAGACAATACGAATAACACTTTGAATGATGGGTGGGGTGGAAATGATGCAATTCATGAGTAGAGCCTCATTCATGCTGCATGATCCACACATTTGTTTCCACTCAAAGAGGTAGTTTGGGAAGAACCAACATGGTATGACCATCTACCCACCCGCATGATCAGCCCATTAAGGTCGTGCACTCTAGAAACATGTCATGTTATTCATTGATCAACCTAGGGATACTTGAATGTTTTGGACACTAAAATACCTCCTTCAATATAGTAATTACAAGTCCAACCAATCCCAAATGATCAAACTGTAGGGGGGAATGACCTTACCACCCCTTACCTTTACCCCTACAGCAAATTGGGGCCATGATCTCTTATACAAGGGCCACAAACCACCACTAATGTATTCTATACTCCTTCACCATGTTATATAGTTCTTCCTTTCTCTACATCACCTTGCACCATTCTATATCCTACCACTAAATCTGGTTTCCATCATTACTACATCACGAGGGAACAACCTGACTCTTGTAGCTATCTTGCATCATCAACATCATCACCCCTTACTACTTATGAAGAACCATTTTCCACATAAAAGAGGGAGGGAGGGAGGTAAATAGGAGATCAAGAGAGTGATTGTAGAGAGAGGGGTTTGATCACATCATTATTCATTAGTTTTTAAAGAAACCATGAATTCACAAAGAAAAATGTTTGTAGGAAATCATTATACCCTAGAAAACATATTGAAAGGGATGAATTTTTTTAAAATAGGATTTCGATAAATCATAATGGAATTTTGAGAAAATAAATCTATAATAGATGAATATTAAATCATAAGAAAGTATTATTTTTAATTTATTGATTTATTAAAATGTTCATGAAGAATGATGAAATGAAAAATAAAATACATTGATAAGAATCGTTACTTAAATTATTTTTTGATGCCAAAATTATGTTCAATGATGCCGTGTGATATAATTATCAATTCCATAATAGAGATTGTCTCAATACGATGGTTATTTTTCCCATCATCATAATATTTATTTAAATCTCTTGATATAGTTTTTATACAAATAAATTATGTCTAATACTTGAAAGAAACTATAATATGGATTTTGTATGACAATTTCTTGTGTTCATAGTTTAAAAATCATGGGAATTTATATATTAAAATATAGAGTAAACCTGTTAAGGTCCACCTCATGGGACCATAGATATTAAATCGGGTTATAAATTCTTTTGTGTAATAATTACATTATAGATGAAAATTAGGCATCATTTTTCCCATCCGAAATTTCATAAGTGGTATGAAAATTTCATCAGAAACACATGTGAACAAACTAAAAATAATTTATTTTTAATACATAAATATAGAGTTTTTATAGTTCTCCCAACCCACCACTTACTCATCAACTAATCACAAAATATTATATATAATTATTTCAATTTTCAAACCCAAAAAATACAATTCACTACATCACTATATGATCTAAGAAATAAATATTTATTTAATTAATATATATTAAAACCCCTATAAAATTAAACCACCCAAGAAATTCACAAGAACACACCACAATGGAAAACACTGCATTTTGAGGTTAGGGGTACCCTAAAAACTCCAATTATTTTTATAGGGGTATATTTACTTTTTACCACTTTATAGGTCTAAAGGCTTTGAAACATAGTTTCAAAATAATTATAGATATTGAAAAATATAGGTAGTTACATTCCCCCCCCCATATTTGAACCATTTTGACCTCTAAGTTGATTTTTTTTAATAAGGAGGCTTAGAGAACAACCTCAAGTGGAAAAATATCCCCCATCACAAAAATTGGCTTCTTCATTGAGTTTAGTCTTAATAGATCCTGGTACTAAACAAACTCTGAAAAGAACTACCATTTCCTATCACTGTGACTATCGGCTCTAGCTCACCTAGAATCATAACATTAATAGAAAAATGTATCATCTCTATGCAAGTCTTAATATGCATATAGAACTAATTTCCTTTAGTCATACAGGGTTTTATTACATTATTAGATGAATTTAATTCAACAACCATTAACATCCATTGAAAATGGTTTGTCGACAAGGTTACCTCTGGTAGGAGTGACACACTACATGACTTTTAGGTTCATTGTAGACTGGTTTTGAATGAGAATACCCTATCCATATTTCCCCTAACATAGATCACCTTCCATTATTTCACAATGACATCTAAAAAGTTGCAATAAATTATTACTCTTTAGACCTATATCATACTCTTTTGGTTCTCCTTCCAGTAAATAAAATGAACTAATATTAATAACTCTTGGAATAAGAGAAAATTGATCATTCTTTCTAAATATCCTTAAAAATATCTATTCAAGTTATCAATATATAAAAAATATCTAATGGGTATGAATCCAATATGAAAGGTAGTATATTTTTTTATTCCACCAGACATTAATGTAATATTATAATGAGTAAAATTTGATAATAGAAAAATTTTCAAACATACCATCACTAAAATATTGAACACCTGGTTTCCCAATCAAAAAAATTAAATGGATAGTATGTATCCCCCAAATGACCCTACTTTGTCATCTCCGAACCCTAGAATAAATCCTAAAAAACAATATAAATATAAAAATACACCCAATTAAGATAAAATCAGCCTATAACATATAAAATCATTTTCCTTGTGATTTTTATACACATATTGATCTTTTATACATACAACAATGTGGTTTTTGCTTCACTAGGTTGATCTCCACATTGGTTTTCCATTTTGATATTTCATTTGAATACCAAAATAAGACAACTACCCACCTTGGATAATGGATTATGTGTTTCTAACCTTCAGGATAACCCCTCATGTCTATCTTTGGAGAAAATCTAATCATAAAGGAGCACTAATTTGACTTTTCCAACATTTGGACTCTCTTACACAAGGGAAGAATTTGGGGGGAACCACCACTAATCAATTGTGAGAAACTCCTATCCTCAAGGAAGAATAACTAATGAAAAGGTATCTAATCATTTAATTCCAACATTATATAAAAAAAACTTTATGTAATAAATAAGACACGATTTATTCTCCAACCGATACCATATCAACTTTATGACGACTAACACTATTCCATGAGTTTAGAACATACACTATAATAGTATACTAAATTTCTAACACTATTATTGTAATATAAAGGGAATTTGAAATTTCTTATTTGGTTTTTAATCAACCTAATAAAAATACATATTAATTTCTGACACTTAATAAAAATGAAAATTCTATCCGTCATTAAACAATGAATAACTTGAATGGGATTTATGGAATGTACTCACATTTATACATATTTCTTACAAATAGGAACATACATACATATCATTAATTAATAATTCACATATTAATCGATACTAATAGGAATAGATTTATCACTAATGATTATATAAAGAAAATTTATGCATACTATCTAACGGGTAGATAATAATAGCTACTTGATAGAAGGATCCTCTCACTACACCTTAGGAATCACCCTCACCAATTAAATGAGTAAACCACTATATTTACTGAACTTCACATCACTACACAGTAAAAAAATTGTTACCCAATACCTACCAATGTAGGTACAACATCATTTCACCTCATCTATAAAGGCGTCTCTTAGAATACCTCATTATACACTTTGAAAAATCACTTCACTAAAAGGGGTGAGTGAAAAATGGTCACCATCAGTGAAATAACTATCTAAAAATTGTATAGATAGGTATTTATATGGAATATATAATTTACAAACATATGATATAGATTTAATAACTACACCATACTGTATGAGGGTCTTAGAAAATAGTGAAAATTATTCTTAAGACCTCAACCATTGCTACCTTGCCCAGTCTTCCATTGCCCACATCTTACGATATCTATAAATGCCACTACTATATTCCTAAGATAAAAAATGAGGTGATTATAGGATTGTTTAGATGCACCATACATCTATTAATCCTCTCCCAATAGTATATCTCCCACCAAACATATTTAGGATATGAAACAATATGTAAAATAGAGAGGTATCTATTATTGACGCTACATCCAACATAGAGGTCCAATCACAACATAATATGGGCTATATGTTAATGAAATTTCAATATGTTCACAAAGTTATAATGTATCGTTAATAATAATCCTCAATCTACTAATGCTAGTTTATCCATCACAGGAATATGCGATGTTGTGTGAAATCAATACCATAGTTAGATATCTATTACACTAGAGTCCTCGCCCAATCTTCTGAGCTCATACAATTCCCCACAAAACATTTCTATGGAGGATATCATAAGTATTGGAGGCCATAATTTGTACATGGACATGGTCATCTTTCATTATTAAGGTTCATGAAACCTTAGATAAAAATCCATAAAAAATGGATGATACTCCATTTGTAGTAAAACAATCTATTAGTGATTTATTGAAAAAAGGTCATCTTTGAACATATTACTACACCATGTGGGAAACTCAATGCATGAATCATTATAAAGTCATTTATAGTTGGAACTATATTGAACTATGAGTCATGTACTCCTACCAAACATTCATCACCTAACTTTACATCCCACCTCACAGCCTTATGGGATCTATATCACCATAACATGACGAATATGTCTAGCATATTTCTAATCATAGGTTAATTAGTGGGGATGGACATATATTCTAAAAAATATATATAATAAACATGAAGGGGAGAAAAAATACCATATGTCATAGTGATAAAATTTATCCTATCCATGTCTTGGAAAATAATATCTCATCTCACCCTAACTACTAGATAGTGATGAAAATATAGTAAATAGATCATCAAAACCCTTACTCGTCATTGAATATGATTACTAGTGGGTAGCATCATATATTCAACAATATGAACTCTTGAGGTTTAGATCATATATGGATGTACTGACATATAATGGTTGTGGATGGTCATATAAATAACTAAATTATTCATATACCAGCATAAATATACCTTGAAATTGTGGTCTTATATCCTTAGGTAAACTAATATGTTATCAGATTCCTAGAAAAAGTGTACAATATCCTAGACACCTATGAGAGTCTTTGTAGTTTTATAATCATACTTATAACCCCTAAAAAGAATTGCATTGGGTTCCTAAACCAGTCCTCACATGACTATTAACTCCAAATGCTACACTATTTAAAAATATAAAATAAACCCAATTTAAAAATACCCAACCCATAGGGGATCCTTCTAGGATGGTAGCAAGTCATTTCTTCCACCCCATTCCCTCCTATAATAATTCTTGTGATTGTAACAATCAAATAGTATACATATCTCCCATAATTTGAGGCCTTAGCCTATATCAATAGATATAAGATACATATATCTGATATATTAAATGAACAATAACACCATAATGATATATATAAACAACTAAACAATGTAAAACTCATGCATGAAAAAATATATAGTTAAAATGCTACATAAAAATGTACTAATTTATCCTCACAACTGCCAACCCTCTAGATCTGATAGAAACAAGCACTCAAAAATCTAATCCTCATTGTAAGAAATATTTGATTTATCTAAAATGGGAAATGATACAAACACATTTAAAACTAATAATTCTTCATAATGAAATTCTATGTATCTGTACTATTCTACTATGAATAATCCTCCCAAACTCCATATACTCCATGACCGTACGTAAATTTTTCTTCATATTAATAGACTAATCATGTGTGGAAAAAAATCACATATGGGAAAGTTGAAACATACTTAGTATGATTCATCAAAAACCAAAAAAATGGATATTTCAGATCAAACATCAAAATTTAAATGAAATCCAGATACATAAAAGAACAAATCTAGATATTCTAAATAATTAAAATTACTAGGTTTATATATTAGTCTCAATAAAATAAATTATTATATATAAAGGAAAAGATCTCTTGAGAAACTATTAATGCTTAGGGTATCAAAATATCTATGAAGACTCCATTATATAGATTAATTGTATGTCTCTTCATGATAGAATCCTAGAGATCCTATGGAGTCACTTATCTCAAATAACCTGATCTTTTTATGAATTCATTAACAACAAATTTTTAATCCACTAAGGGAAATATTTCTCTGGCCAAGGTACATGCATTAGTAGAGGGAGTATCACACATTACTATCCATCATATCATTCAATTATTTTAAAAATATACAGGGGAGTTTACACAAAAACCAAGGGTACATTTCCTTCAGGGAATTACTATACCTTACATTCATTTCCACATAACACCAATTTAAATGAAATATTGAGAGAAATATAAAAACATCCTAATCTTCACATCTTAATAATAAGATAATCGATATAAAACCACAATAATATAAACATTATGACTACTAGCCTCTTCATCCTATTAGATTCATAAGATGAATCCCCTCCCCACTTGATAGATTAATTCAAAAAAGTTTATAACAAAAAATTTATTTGAACTACGCAAAAGAAGAGAGTAGAAAAACACATATGATAGATAGGTATGGGAACCCTAAAACATCCAATTATTATACTCAAATCCTTCCATTGACACTATGAATCTCTATCATAAACTAACCATATCGCAGTTTAAACATCCTTAGATTTAAGTAATTTCCATTCCATTATAATCTATATAATAGGATACTTAAAATAGTCTATAAATTTCCCTAAAATGGACACCCCTTGAGAATTATGTAAATAATTCCCTACAATGGAAAGAGTGGGACACATAGTGGCCTATAGGAATGCTTAGAAGGGGAGGTTGAACCCCCTATGAGTGTCACGACCCATGAATAGAACAAAACACAGGTGTGTGGATCCAATGTGCATGACATATATTTTACATCTTCTTTCTATTCCCTACGCTATCCATCTCCTGGCCCAACGATGGTTGGAATACTTAGGTCGCCTACATCCCACATTTCATGAGGTATGTGGGTATTTTTTTCTCTCAAAAGATTATACAACTTGGGGAGGTGACCTAAAAACCCCACCCATCACCCACATGATGCACCTAGGGATTTACAGTAGTCTCCTCCACCCAGGCCACCACTCACAACCGCGATGCATAGTTCACTTTCACTATATAGTGTCTTGTTACCTCATGTAATTACATAACCTTTAAATATTCTAGGATGTAATCACTCTCAAATCCCTAGGTCACGATGTAACCCTTCCTTTGTCTCAGTTAATCAACTCCACCAACCCTTGTTGTTGAAACATGTGACAAGGAGATAGAGAGGGAAGGGGAGAGAGTGAGGTGGTTCTCTCACCTCATTATTCATTATTTTCCTATAAATATTTGAATTCACGAGGAAAAAATTTAATGTTTAAATAATTCAACTCTAGGTAATCAAATGTATAGGGATTAAAAGTTCAGTATTGACAATATGAAAATTTAAAATGTGGATTATTGAAAATCAATAAATAATATATCTCAATTAATATAATGAAATAATGGTTTTAGTTTATATATTCAATAAAAGTTTTATGAATAATGGTGTAACAAAAATAATAAATAATATCACCCTTGATCAATCACCATCACTTATATTCATTTTTTGATGTTAGGGTTTTATTCATCATCATCCTGCAGTTAAATTGTCTATTTTATAACCAATTGTGTCTTGATACATGCCAATACATTCGCATTATCGGATGATCTATTTCCCACTCTTGACCATTTGTTTATTTCAATAAATTATAATAATACATTCAGTGAATTTATAATAGTGGTTTAATAAGATAACATCATGGGTTAAAAATTTAAAAAATCACTAAAATCTAGATATTATTAGATAAATCACACTCTTGATGGTCCAACCTAGGGACCACAAATAAAAAATTAAAATATACCATCCTAAGGGTAAAAATAACATTTTGAATTAAAAATTTATTTATTTTTAACCATCCATAATTTTTAAGTTATATATTCATTTTATCACAAACGTATATAAATGGAAAAAATAACATATTACATTTAACATGATAATATTGAGGATTTGAAATAATAGAAACCCCTGGAATAAAGTAAACCAATATAAAAAATATTACATAAAAATGTTACAATTTTCACAAAAAAATACCTAGTGTCACTACATCAACATAAAATCTTTGGGATAATGATTTATTTTAGTAATAAATTTTAAAAATCCTTTAAAACGTAACATTCCCAAAAATTCCCCAAAACATGTCATCAGGGAATCACATCATTTTGATATTATTAGAATCCCCATCAAATTTTATTGAGGTTGTCTGTTTTGGTAAATTTTATATTTTAGATCCTAGGACTCTGAATAATAGTGTTGAGATATATCTTTAATAAGAAACAACCCATAATTTACACTTTTGTACCTTGATGAATTTGTATATATTATAAATTTTACTTATTTACTACCATATAGATTTATTCTTTTTTCACACTTTGAAAACTAAATTAAAGAAATATTAAAAGGAATTTTTCTTCTCAAATTAATTTAGAATTGTAAGTGTGGGTTTTAAGAGTATTCATTAACCATATTTTTTTATATTTTTTTATAGAGAATTGATAAATATACAGTCAATTTAATCTTGGGTAAACATATACTCAATATTTGAAGTTACAACTCCCATCATTTTTTTATAAATAGCTAAAAAATTTAAATAATTTTCTATATGAAATATTTCTTAAGAATTTTGGACAAATAAATTACAATTTGATCAAAATATATAATCCACAACAACAAAGTCATATTTCTATAGAATTATCCATGTAATTAAAGTTTTCTTATAGAAATTAAAATGTTTACAATCCTTTAATAAAATAAATGTTCCACCAATTATATGTTTCCTATCTCTAAAAATGTCATCCTAATATGAATTTTTGAAAATAAATTTCAAATTTATGTATTTTTAATAAAAATTAACAAATTTTTAATTTTTAATTTTAAATCTATCACAATCCACATTGCATACTTCACATGTAACATTTTTTACATCTCTCTCAATCCTTGAACATAATGTGATTTTACATACAATGTACATTTCGTATGTAATTATATATTGTAATCATCCAATCACCATTCAAACCTCTAGTTTTTTTTCACTTTTAGACAACTTAATCTTTTCTTAATTTGTAAATGACATTCACAAGTGTGTAAAACTATTTAAAAACCTCCATTTGTTTAACAATACCACATAATAATTCCTTTGAGTTAATATTATATGATTCTATTTTAAATAAAATATTCTATCCCAGATAAAACATTCAAATCTTGAAACATTGAAGTTTCAAATATTTCATTAATCTAGTTAGAAATTAAATTCCAGATATACTCTTTATCTTAAAAACTTTTTCATGTTGAATATAAATTTATATTAAGATTAATTATGGTTTTTAGTCTCACATTAAAATTGTTTCATAATTTTACATAGTTGAAGGTTAATTTCATTATAGTTTTCTAAAATAGTGTATTATGAATGTTTTTTATGTTTTAATCCATATAATTCCTTAATAAAACATAATTTATTTCAGTCTTTATAATGAATATCACTCTCCTTAATTTCATAAAAATATTATTTTTTATCCCTCTATTTAGGAATTCATAATTAATGCCTTTTTGATTTATTTTTATGTCATTAAAAAAATGAATTATTTTTTAAAGAATACATTCCCAAAAAGGTATAAAAATATATTCCAATTTATTTTACTCAATAAAGTAATATTCATTTCATACCATCATATATTTGGTTCTCCAAATATTTCAATTTCCATTATTCAATTTTATAGATACTCACTTTGTTCCAATAATGTTATCCTTTTTGGTGTGGTAAAAACATCCCATGTATCATTATTTTTAATATAGTCTCAATCTTCTTTCATATCATTTTATCATCCTTTATATGGAATATATTCAAAAAAAAGTTTTCCTCGATCTATAAAATTAGTAAAATATGTCATCATACTTTAATTTTTGCTCAAATTTAAACTATTTCATCAGGATAGACAATTATGTCATTATTTAGAAAGATTATGCATTCCCATATAACACACGT
Organism: Viscum album; assembly: GCA_963277665.1. NCBI lineage: Eukaryota > Viridiplantae > Streptophyta > Magnoliopsida > Santalales > Viscaceae > Viscum > Viscum album. Next base: position 311,521,404 of record OY728166.1, read on the forward strand.
TAAATTACTTCCCATAATCAACTTCATCACTTATAAATGATGAATCCTAATATATATAATCTTTATAATCACAAGAATATACCTCAGTGGTATTTTTAAAATTCATCATGTAATTTTTCCTTTATCTTCATCTACTTCATCAAAATTTTACCAATCATCGATTCGATGGTTAATAAAAAAATAATAGTTACCAATCTATTAAAATATTATTTTCCCTCAGCTTGTAACCTCTTCCACTTCTTAAATATCCCATGAATATTTATTTTTGAATCATTTTCATCAATATTTTACAGATAATATAAATTTATAGTTTTTATACATGTAAATACTAACAATTTTTAGTGTATAGTTAAAAGGTTACTTCATAAAAATATCTTATGTATAATTTTTTTGAATCCATATATTTAGGAATTCATATTGAATATTTATATTTTTATATTTAATTTATCTCATAAATGTACTTTCATGTTCATTATTCAGGCAGGAATGTCCTTCATATATCAAATAAAATTCATTTCTTCATTATAAAAAGTTTTTTTATTTAGTTTTTTAAGGACAAAAAAAATCATATTTTACACCATTTTATCCATGATAATTTTTATAATCAATTATATTGTAATTTTTTATCATTTAGTCTTGGTTTAATTACATATAATATATATCCCCCTTCAACATCAGTAGCTATGGTTAAGCCTTTTAATTTATTAAGAAATATTTTAATGGTTAAATATGGATGTCTAAAAACTTAAATATGGAATTATAAAACATAGAAACTAGTTTTACATTTTTCTTAATTTTTTTTATGATATTATTTTCATATATATTTTTTGATAGTTTCATTTTGGATTTTTAATTTTCTATCATTTCCCTTCTTGAACATGGTTTTTACTAGGTAACTACATGGTTTGGGAAAACTATATGATGATGATTAAAAAACACTACACTTAATTATTGAAGCACATAGTTTGAGAATAATACGTAAGATGACCCTTAAACAATAGTTCTTTCAATATAATTTGAACTTTTACAGTTAAGGGTGCATGTGTATTACATAGTTTAGAGAGAATGGTTCTTGTTCTGGGGGAAACTATGAAGATTACCCATATTCATTGGTTGTTGGGTGAATGGGGATGATAAAATTTTATGAAATCCATATGAAAACTATTTAAATTATACTACATCTTGATAGAGATGTTTTACATAGTAGAAATATTGACTAAAAACCCATTTATCTTACCTCCATGACTTACATAGTTTTCAACAAATATGGTTTTCAAAAAATTCCATTACTTTATTTTATAGTGTTAAAAGTAGCATTTTTCCTCACTCTATTCAACCAATGATCAAGGTGAAAAGAATATCTCTCTTTCCTCCCTCCTTTTTTATCTTTAATCTATATCCAATTGATTCTATACTATTTTTCTTCGTAATCACCCATCCACTTCTTTTATACTCCTTTCCTCTTCCATTGATACTAATTGTCTTTGGTTTCATATTTCTATTATAAAAACTATGGTTTATTTGGCCCTATTTTTTAGACTCTAGGAAATAATTTCATTTTGGGTATTCATTATTTGGGGTTTTTTGAGTCACGTACTTCATCATTTAGGAATTCACTAACATATTCAAAGACTTTTATCTTGATCAATATTTATCCAAGTTAGGTGATTTAAAGTATTAAATGTGGAAAATAATTTAGTTCTTGAAATTTCTACAAGTTTAATTTTTTAAATCATACAACTATGTGATAAAAAAATTAATGACTCTGGAATGGGATTCTCATTGGTTGTGAAGGGTGATTTCAAATGAATTTTGTATTTAAAATGGGTTTTAAATTTAAGGTGTTATAAAATGGGTTCATTTATGTGTTTTTAATTTAATTTATGTTTTAAAAACGTTTTTGATATCATTTGGGTCTTGGAATAAATTAATAAATTTTATTTTAGGCTTTTAATAAATTTAATGAATATGAGAGTGATTTTTAAATATTTTTCAAGGGTTTATTATAGTGTATTTCTCAACATATATTATTAAAAATTATTTTGAAATATTATAAAATATTTGGTATCATGTAAATATATTTAATAAGGCCCATTATTCACTATTAAATAGTTTCTTGAACAATGTGGGTTTGTATGAGCCACATAATCCCCTTAAAATATTATTATTTCTATAGTTGTGTCTGCAAGGGTTTTTTCTATAATATTATCATTTATATAATCAGATTAGAGATTTTTCTAGTGGCTAAATTTGGCATGATGTGAAATTTATGTTTTACATCATTATTATTGATATACCCTGTAAAATATTCACATAATAGTGCTACTTTTATTTTTTCACTACAAACTATGTGAGAGGTATATAATTGTACAACACTATATAGTTTCATTATATTCTTGTCTCCCATAAAATATGTTAGGGTTCATATGTATTTCATCTTAATCTAGGATAATGAGAGTCTAGTCTGGTGTCTAGTGTTAGGATACATGGTTGGTTAACTTTTTATCCATGTTTTTTATCTTCTAGGACCATCTCAAATTATTCACTATTTTGTTCCCAATGATACTAGATAATTTTGTAATAGAAATTCATTTTCTTTTCGTTGTTTTATTGACCTCTATGGAATCATGAATCTCTTTTATTTATGGTTCCCCAATGTTTTACTTATTTATTCTTTCTATGTGTTTTTCTTTTTTAAATACATTTCAAGTTAATTTTATGGGTGATTTTCATAAATAATTTTAAAATAGGATATCAAATGAGTGTTTTAAAAAATGAGTAGCTCAATAAAATTTCTTTTAAGTGATTATTTTCTTTTAAAATAAATGAAAAAAATTAATATATATCATAAATACATTGTAGGTTTTATTTTATTATATACTTACATAAGAAAAAAATTATTTTTTTAATTTTATTTTAGACAAAAATAAAATGAAATTACATTTAAATGGAATAACACAATCTCTTTAGTTAAATCTTATAGGTATTGGTTTTCCTCGTACCCTATATACACCATTTTGTGTTTTTATCTCTTAGGTTTTCTTTTCTTGGGCCTTGGACTAAAATGTCTTTATGTTTGGAGTGAATTATTTCTATGATTTTTTTGAATTGGATACAAATAGTGAGAAAGGTTCACATGAAGATGGTGGCTTCTGGTTTAATATTAATTAATTTTGGGACCCTTGATACTTATTACCTTTCATTTTTCTATATATTTATCTTATTATTTATTTCTATGTTTCACTTTGATTGTATGTCTTTATTAGTATATCATGGGTGAAATATTTCCCATGTGTATGATTTATTGATAAATCAGTGCTTAATTGTATCCTTGGGTCATGAGGAATGTGCCTCAATCCTTTCCACGGGCCGACTCAGGTTTACGACTTAGAGATGCCTCAAGAAGGTACATGAAAAAAAATATATAGAACCCTCTCTATACTAGGGGTGTTTCTAGATATGAATGAGAATTATGAATGTATTGGGGCTTGATTAAAGATTATAATGGAAGTGTGTGGATGGTTTTTCTCCACATAAACATAGATATTCCATAGTTGGATAGGATTTTATTATTAATCATGAGTTAAAATTTAGATTTCATTGATGTATTTTGATATACTTTTATGATATATTAGACTTTCTTGACTATGTTTGTGATTTTGGGGATCATCCTATTTTTTGGTGGTGAAAAAAAGGGTTTCATGAATATCCCACACGGTCTGATAACATGTATAAAATGATTTTGTGAAAATTATAAAGCATGTTGTGTGGATGATTCTTATTTTACCAGCAGATGTTGGAAAATCAGGAAAATTTATATTTATTCTCTGGAAAATAATCTTTCAATCCTTTCCATATAGGGGGATCCCAATACTATTTTCTCTCTATTTGATATTGATTAAAGGAGTTTCTTTTAGATAATTTATGATATTGAATATGTTTTGATTTCTGTTTTATGATTCTATGTTTGAATTCATCAAAAGAAATTCAGTTTTATGAATCAAAAATTGGTTTTGAATTACAGTTTTCTTAAAGGACATGAAATTGTGTTAAAATTTTTGATTTTATTATAGAATAAAATAGTATTGGGGAATTATTTTTCATAAAATATGTGATTTTTATGAAAGTGTTATTTATAAAAGATTGAGTTTTAGAAAATTAATCTTTTAAATTTGATTTATAGTATATTTTCAATAACAACTAATTTCAAAATAAATTTTTGAATATAATTTGGTATAAAAAATTAGTTTATTACTTGAGGGGTTTTTTGATTGTTTTGTGGATAGTGAAATGATTTAAAAAGTTTCCTTTATTTCAAATGACTTGATTTCATGTTTTTTGATTTGATTGAAAAATTTTATGAATGGTATTGGTTTTATAAGAAACATTCATATGGAGTTTTAGTTTGTAAAGAAGTATCTTTTGAAAATATTAAATAAAATGAAATGTTATCAAGGGATTTTGTGAAGCCCTTATCAAGTTTGAAAATAACCATGAAGGGTTTTATATTTGTTTTTCTTGGTCAAGTTTTTTCTAGTGTTGTTTTAATTTATGTTAGCGTTGTGTGATTGGTTTATTGGAAAAATGGTTTGGTGAAGTTTTTGTTTTTTATACATGTATTCTCCCAAGATGGTATTTTATGAAATATATAATTTTCATTCATTGGATTTATCTATAGGAATGCACATCTCATTATTTAGGTGTGGGTTCTTCATGTATTGAATTTACCAATACATAATATTGAGTAGTGGAGCCAATATCTCATATTCATGTGGAAACAATCAATGTATTTTTTAATCAACATCTTAATTACTTCCATGGTTACCAATTTTCTTATAGGGTGGTGTAATAGATAATGATTATTGAGGAAGTATCAAATTCTTTTAGAAACCCTGTTGGTTCAAGACTGAACATTATAGTCACCCAATTCAAGGGACCAATAATAGGTTAGAGGTATACTATTGTCACTTGTCATCCATGTGGGGGAATTTAATTAGACTACGTCAAGAAAGTATTCAATCAATGGTTTTGTTCTAATTAGTTTTCTAACTCTATATTGGTGGAGTTTAATTCCTATGTCCCCATAGAAGTGAATGAAGATGTTCCATTGGGTGAGGATTAAATTATTTTAGAGGTAGTGTGGGAATATTTGGTGGTTAGTGTAACGACCCAATCTTTTTGAGTAGTATATTAACTTACTCTTAATGATTTAATAAGATGTTATTGGTTAATGCAGAAAGAGGATTTGATGGCTTCATCCAGTAGAATCGACCCTTATGAAGCCCACTTATCAGAGCTTGGGAAGGAGGTAGCATCTGTGGGCTTCGCTTTGGACCAAGCCCAAGCCGAACTCCATCATGTCAAGCTTGAACAGAAACGCCTACGGGAGAAGTTCAAGTTAGTAAAGATTACTACTAGGGCAATGTTATCTGAGCCTCCCTCAGATTCTCTCACCATAGCACACCTTACACTTAGGTCTTATACCGGTGTTATAAGGGGCTATGTGACGAGACCCTAGCTTCCTTGTGTAATCCTTTCAGGTGAATAATTTGAGATATATTCCTTTAGTGATGTTTGTGGAATTTCTTTTGTCCAGATAATTTTAGGATGTATTTTATTGATGAGTTTTGGAAAAAAGGATATTTTAAAATATTTATGAAAACCCTAAATAACTAATGATGTGTAAAGATTTTCAAAAAATGGTCTTCTACAAAAGTATTCAGTAAGGAATTTGGAGTCTAATAAGATCAACTTAATTTTTGATGAATAGTAAATTATGAATAGCGATTTTATGCTTAGGATTAGTAATGTGACCAAATGGATTAGTAATTTCACTCAAAGAAAGTTTTAATATAATTTAGACACCTAGATTAAGTAATGTGATTCAATAAAATGGGTAAATAACGGTTTCATAAATGTTTAATCAAGTATTAGTTTTTTCTGGTGAATAGTGTTTTTTAATTAAAAATTTAATTAAAAATAATTAGATAATTATTTTTATAAAAAGGACTTTATTTTTGAACTCAGAGGATCGATATTATGTTAAGTTAATTTTTGGGGATTTTTCTGAAAAAAATGAATTTTCGATGAATAGTGTTTTTATTTAAAAATTAAATTAAAAATATTTAGAAAATTATTTTTATAAAATGGATTTCATTTTTGAAATCAGAGCATTGATATTTGGTTAAGGTGAAATTTTGGGATTATTCTGAGAAAGTTGAATTTTCGATTAATAGTGAAAATATAGTTTTTAAGTTACGGGTGTTTAATGACATCATTAAATGATGTATTAAGTATATATTCAATATGGTCGAATTATGAATAGTAATATAAGGTATGAGGTGTCCCAATTGGCCAATACCATGGGCAAATACCATGGGCAAGCCCATGGTTTTGCCAAAACCACTAATGAGGTGTCCCTTGGCCATTAATGCCGTGTCCCCTCACATTCCCTATAAATACCCACCCTTTCCTCCTTTAGTTTTCACTCCCAACTCTCCCCCAACGAATTTCTGGTCTTCTTACCTCCCAAGGAGTCCTCCCAAGGTGCCCCCAAGCCCTCAAGGTCCAAAACATTGAAATCAAGAGTCACATTTTAAGGTAAGGGATCCGACCTCTTTCCTTCTTTTCATGTAATCTCTTTTATATCATTCCTTTTAGGCTCCAGGTTATTATGTGAGAGGATGTTATTTTATATTCCTCTTACTGCCCTTTCATGTTTATATGATGAGAGATCCCCTCTTACTCTCATCATTTCGTTTTATGAAAGTTTAAGTGACGCCGTTAGGCTACCGAATTTTTTTAAGTGATTCTTTCACCCTTCTCATTTTTCAAGTTCGATTTTCATGTCAAATCTTTCAAGTTACTTTTTATTATGTTGGGGTATGATCTCCATATCTATCATACTGATCTCTTATTATCATATGATGAGAGACCCTATTTGATCTTTTCAAAATTTTTTTATTGAAGTTAAGTGACGCCGTTAGGCTGCCGAATTTTAATAAGAGAAATCTTGTTTTGTCTCACTTCCATGTTTTTCATTTCATATGGTATATCTTTCAAATTTCATTACCATGTTCTTAAATCCCTTATATTATGTCCCCCTACTATTTTATGGATCATTTATGAGTGGGTGACCCATGTCCCCTCTCTTTTCAATGTTTTCTAAAACCTTGTAACATAGTCGTTATGCTGCAGAATCTTCGTCTCAAAATGCCTCTCTCTTTTCTCAAAAATTATTTTATTTTATAAAGTGAATACTCAAAGCTCTTATTTCTACAAGGGTATTCACATATATATCAAAATGTTCCATTTTAAATTATGGTATTTACATACATGAGACCCGCTTTCCCTTTCTGTGGGTTTAAAGTGACGTAAAGATCATGTCTTTAAAGCAGTTTTTAAAACGTTATGATTATGAAATGAAACCCATTTATTTTATGCTATATGGGTTATTTATGAAATTTTTGATGATTATATATGTGGCTCACATGATAATAAAGGAAAATTTAAGGGTGCACCCTGATAGCGCTCCAATGCATTGGGTAATGATGTAACCACTAGAGATTACAATTTTCACGATATCTTGGTGAATAACCTTGGTAATTTTCAAAGGAAACCTTGGGGATGGACCTTGGTGATATGTTCATGATTGTCTATGTTAAATGATGTATCCACATTTTCAAGTTATGAAAAATGTTATTTTTATTATGAAATGACTCATGATTTCTTTCTCATGCCTTAAAGTTCTTTTCATGTCCTTATTGAAGTATATCAAGTTCACATGTAAAATGTTCCTCTTGTTTCCCTTACTGGGCCTTCTGCTCACCCTTTCTTGTGATGTATGTCCCCAGGTTATGAGATGCGGTAATGAACCTAGGATGAACATAAGGAGAATACTTTCAAGTGTTTAAGAAGAATGCTTTATGTTGTTTTCATGTATTATGTTCCTGGTTTCCAAGACACTAGACCTTAAAGATCCTCAGTTATGTGTAATGTAATGAAAGTTTATATTCTAAAAAGGCGGGATGCTATAGTTGGTATCAAAGGATGGTTTAGTTATTTGTGGAAATTAGGATATAAAAACTTTAGGAAGAACGCTATAGAAAAGTTTAAATATAGGAAAACTTCCTGGTATTTTGGTAAGTATTGAGTAAGTGGTTTATCAAACAAATACATCCCTGTCTGGATACGAGCAGGTAGAGGTGGCTCTGGCACAGATGTACATAGGGGTAAAACCCAAAAACACCGCTTTGAGCTAGACTCGAACGGGAACTGGTGCACGATAACGGGCCTTGCTGCACTCTTGGTTACGACACTCCCGGGGGATATGTTTGGTTAATCACAAGCTTTTTATGAATCATTATGAAGGAATTATAGAAAAGTGTAATTGTCTAAGCATGAAGTCTTAGTTAAAAGATTAATAGATGAAATAAGTTTCTCACTAAGGTTTTATTCTTTTAGAAAATGGCGGGCAATAGGAGGAACCGTGCTGATGGTGACCGCAATACACCATGTGCTGACGGCCCTCCAATGGAAGTCGGAATGGAAACATTCATGTGAATGATGAACCAACTAACTCAAGTTATGAGTAATAACGTGAATCAAGCTGAGAGGCCGATCTCACCATGAAGGGAACAACTTTCTATTGAGTCCTTCATGCACCAACGACCACCAACATTCAGTGGATCTACTGAACCTTTGGTTGCAGAACAATGGATAAGCTCCATTGAAAATATCTTTTCTGTACTTCATTGTTCGGAACAAGAAAAAGTCACCCTTGCTGTTTACCGCCTAGAGGGAGAAGCTGATCAGTGGTGGTCACTGATCAAAAACACAGAGCCACGAGGAGAGATGGAAGCTATGGAGGGGGAAGAGTTCCGGGGAATATTCTTTAATAATTATTTCCCTCGTTCAATGAGAACGAGAATGGAGAAAGAATTTCTCCAGCTGAAGCAAAAGGAGAATGAATCAGTTGGAACCTACGAGATGAACTTCACAAGGATTTCCCGTTATACCTCAAGCTTCGTCATAGACCCCAATGGGAAGGTTGATAGATTCTTTAGTGGACTACGACCTCATCTACGGAAGAATCTAGCCAATAGGGACTATGATAGCTATGAAGAAATTGTTCGAAGTGCTATGAAAGTTGAACAAGAGTTTGGGGAGACACAGTGGTCTCACAAATCTAATGAGAAGAAGAGAACTCTAGAACAAAGACTGGGAAGAAGTTTTGATCAGGAAAGAGGTGGAAAGCATATGAAACATGCCACATGCAATAAATGTGGGAAGAAGCATTCGGGGAAATGCTTGATCGGAAGTGGTAAGTGCTATAGGTGTGGAAAAGAAGGACATATTTCTCGGAATTGTCGTAGTGATGTGATGCCTTAACTTCCCAACACTAACGAAAAATGAAAGATGGTTTTGGCCCTACCCGAAGTCACATGCTTCAAGTGTGGACAGCTTGGGCACTTTTCTAATCAATGCCCAAATCCGAGGGCGGTGGAGGGGAAACACCATCAACCTCAGCAGAGGCTAAGGGAGCAAGGTCGTGCTTTCGCTATCACAACAACTAAAGTTGAAGTTCCGAAAGATGTGGTAGCAGGTACTCTTGTCGTCCTCTCAAAACTAGCAAGTACTTTATTTGATTCAGGTTCTACGCATTCCTTTATTTCTTCCAAGTTTGCAAAGAATATAGAATCAATCCCCGAATTGCTTGAGGTAGAGTTGTCAGTCAAGACTCCAAGTGGGATTATCCATGCATCAACAGTGTTTAGAGACTCTAGTGTTTACCTTAGTGAGCACAATCTTATCGCAAATCTAGTAGTCATTCCCATGTTGGAATTCGACGTTATACTAGGGATGGACTGGCTCTCAAAGTATAATGCTAAGATCAAATGAAGAAGTAAGGAAATTTCAGTAGTCATGAATGAACGACCTACAGTTATCTTCCGAGGAGAGATATCCCGAACTGATCCCTATCTAGAAGCACCTCCTATAGCTTTCTTTATGGAGTTAATCGATGATGAAGAAGAAGGAAAAGGGAGCATACAAATAGAAGATGTTCCGATTGTTCAGGAATACATGGATGTATTTCCTGAGGAGTTACCTGGACCTCCCCCAGAAAGAGAGGTAGAGTTCTCCATTGAACTCGTACCTGGGTCTCAACCGATATCAATGAATCCGTATAGAATGGCAAATGTGGATCTAGAAGAGTTAAAGAAACAACTCCAAGACTTGTTGGAGAAGGGGTTTATCCGACCGAGTGTGTCTCCTTGGGGAGCACCAGTTCTCTTTGTGAAGAAGAAGGATGGATCAATGCGACTATGCATTGATTATAGAGAACTGAACGAGATCAAAGTAAAGAATAGATATCCTCTTCCAAGAATTGATGATTTATTTGACCAACTTCGCGGGGCTCAATTCTTCTCTAAGGTTGACCTTCGATCTGGTTATCATCAACTGAGGGTGAAGAAGGAAGATATTCCAAACACTGCCTTCCGATCAAGATATGGGCATTATGAGTTTACTGTTATTCCTTTCGGCTTGACTAATGCTCCTGCTATTTTCATGGATTTGATGAATAGAGTCTTTAAGGACTACCTTGATAACTTTGTGGTAGTTTTTATTGATGATATTTTGATATATTCAAAAAGTCGTGAGGAGCATGAAGATCATCTGAGGGTTATTTTGAAAACTCTACGGAAGGAGAGGCTCTTTGGGAAGTTCAGCAAGTGTGAGTTTTGGTTACAACAAGTGGATTTCTTGGGGCACATCGTAACCAATAAAGGAATCTCGGTTGACCCTGCAAAGACAATGGTTGTGGAGGAGTGGCCTCAAACCACAATAGTAACTAAGATTCATAGTTTCCTTGGTTTAGCGGGATATTATAGGAGGTTTGTGAAAAACTTTTCACGGCTTTCTAATACACTAACCAAGTTGACTCGAAAAGGGGTTAAGTTCATCTGGACAAAGGAATGTGAGGAAAGTTTCCAAGAGCTGAAGAAGAGATTGGTTACTGCACCTGTGTTAACACTACCCTCTATCAGAGAAGGATTCATTATTTTTAGCGATGCATCTCTGAAAGGGCTTGGGTGCGTCCTCATGAAAAATGACAAGGTAATTTCTTATGCATCTCGACAGTTGAAGATTCATGAGAAAAATTATCCTACACATGATCTAGAGCTGGCGGCAGTTGTTTTTGCTCTAAAGATATGGAGGCACTATCTTTATGGGGAGAAATGTGATATATACACTGACCACCAAAGTCTAAAGTTTATTTTCACACAGAAATAATTGAACATGAGACAAAGGAGATGGTTGGAGCTTATTAAAGACTATGATTTTTCAATACATTATCACCCTGGAAGAGCAAACAAAGTCGCGGATGCGTTAAGTAGGAAAGATCATGTTGTTCTGGCAACAATGAGGATCTTAGGAGATCCCTTGATTAAAGATCTAGTAAAACTGGACATGGGAATTATAAGGAAAGGGACATCATCAACCCTATCCCAAATGATTTCTCAACCTTCATTACTAAAGAATATCAAGAAGGCTCAAAAAGAATATCCTTTGCTGTAGGAGAAGTTCGAGGCTGTAAAGGATGGGAAGTTACCTGATTTCAATATTGATCAAGAAGGTGTATTGAAATTTCATACAAGACTATGTGTTCCATCTATTCTGGAGATAAAGAAAGAACTGATGGATGAAGCTCATAGCTCTACTTTCTCTATACATCCGGGAAGCACTAAGATGTATAAAGACCTTCGTGATCATTATTAGTGGGATAACATGAATAGGGAGATTGCTGATTACACTACAAGGTGCCTGGTGTGTCAGCAAGTAAAGGCAGAACGACAACTTCCTAAGGGGGTATTACAACCGCTACCCATACCAGTATGGAAGTGGGATAATATCACTATGGACTTTGTAACTGGTCTCCCAAAAACATCCAAAGGAAACAATGCGATATGGGTTATTGTGGACCATCTCACCAAGACAGCCCATTTTATCTCTATTCGGGAAGATTTCTCTCTGGATCAGCTTGCCAAGATATAAGTGAAGAAAGTGGTATGGCTGCATAAGGTACCACTATCCATCGTATCTGATCGTGACCCAAGATTCACATCAAAATTCTGGAGAAGTCTTCAACATGATCTGAATACTGAATTGAATTTTAGTACGGCCTATCATCCTCAAACTGATGGCCAATCTGAAAGGACTATTCAAACACTCGAAGACATGCTGAGATTATGCTCAATGGAATTTAAAGGTGGATGGGATCAACACCTCCCATTAGTTGAGTTCTCCTACAACAACAGCTTCCATTCGAGTATTCAGATGGCACCCTATGAAGCTCTGTATGGAAAGCGATGTAGAACTCCTACTTGTTGGGATGAAACTGGTGAGAGAAAGCTTCTTGGGCCTGATCTTGTGCAAGAAATGACAGAACAGGTTCATGCCATCCAACAACACATAAAGGCTGCTCAGAGTCAGCAGAAGAGCTATGCTGACAATCGTCGAAGGGACTTGGAGTTTGGTGTTGGTGACTAAGTCATCCTTCGAATTTCTCCATGGAAGAGAGTCATGCAGTTTGGGAAGAAAGGGAAGCTCATCCCTAGGTACATTGGCCCCTATGAAATCCTTGATCGCATAGGAGCAGTGGCCTATCGTCTAGCACTTCCACCAAACCTAGCTCAAGTTCATGATGTCTTCCATGTATCTCTCTTGAGGAAGTACATACCCGACCCTTCGCATGTACTGAACGCAGAGGTGGTACAACTGGAAAACGACCTCTCTTATGAGGAGCAGCCAGTGGAGATCTTGGACCGTAGAGACAAGGTCCTACGAAACAAGACTACCCACCTTGTGAAAGTGTTGTGGAGGAATCATAAATATGAAGAAGCGACTTGGGAGCCTGAGGAAACAATGAAGCAAAAGTACCCTCACCTTTTCGACTAGGCCTCAAGTATAAATTTTGGGGACGAAATTTCTTAAGGGGGGAAGAATGTAACGACCCAATCTTTTTGAGTAGTATATTAACTTACTCTTAATGATTTAATAAGATGTTAATGGTTAATGCAGAAAGAGGAGTCGATGGCTTCATCCAGTAGACTCGACCCTTATGAAGCCCACTTATTAGAGCTTGGGAAGGAGGTAGCATCTGTGGGCTTCGCTTTGGACCAAGCCCAAGCCGAACTCCAGCATGTCAAGCTTGAACAGAAACGCCTACGGGAGAAGTTCAAGTTAGTAGAGATTACTACTAGGGCAATGTTATCTGAGCCTCCTTCAGATTCTCTCACCATAGCACACCTTACACTTAGGTCATATGCCGGTGTTATAAGGGGCTATGTGACGAGACCCTAGCTTCCTTGTGTAATCCTTTCGGGTGAATAATTTGAGATCTCTTCCTTTAGTGATGTTTGTGGAATTTCTTTTTTCCGGATAATTTTAGGATGTATTTTATTGATGAATTTTGGAAAAAAGGATATTTTAAAATATTTATGAAAACCCTAAATAACTAATGATGTGTAATGATTTTCAAAAAATGGTCTTCTACAAAAGTGTTCATTAAGGAATTTGGAGTCTAATAAGATCAACTTAATTTTTGATGAATAGTAAATTATGAATAGTGATTTTACACTTAGGATTAGTAATTTGAACAAATAGATTAGTAATTTCACTCAAAGAAAGTTTTAATATAATTTAGACACCTAGATTAAGTAATGTGATTCAATAAAATGGGTAAATAACGGTTACATAAATGATTAATCAAGTATTAGTTTTTTCGGGTGAATAGTGTTTTTTAATTAAAAATTTAATTAAAAATAATTAGATAATTATTTTTTTAAAAAGGACATTATTTTTGAACTCAGAGCATCGATATTATGCTAAGGTAATTTTTGGGGATTTTTCTGAAAAAAATGAATTTTCGATGAATAGTGTTTTTATTTAAAAATTAAATTAAAAATATTTAGAAAAATATTTTTCTAAAATGGATTTCATTTTTGAAATAAGAGCATTGATATTTGGTTAAGGTGAAATTTTGGGATTATTCTGAGAAAGTTGAATTTTCGATGAATAGTGAAAATATAGTTTTTAAGTTACGGGTGTTTAATGACATCATTAAATGATATATTAAGTATATATTCAATATGGTCGAATTATGAATATTAAGATAAGGTATGAGGTGTCCCAAGTGGCCAATACCATGGGCAAATACCATGGGAAAGCCCATGGTTTTTCCAAAACCACTAATGAGGTGTCCCTTGGCCATTAATGCCTTGTCCCCTCACTTTCCCTATAAATACCCTCCCTTTCCTCCTTTAGTTTTCACTCCCAACTCACCCCCAACGAAGTTCTGGTCTCCTTACCTACCAAGGAGTCCTCCCAAGGTGCCCTCAAGCCCTCAAGGTCCAAAACTTTGAGTTTCAAGAGTCACATTTTAAGGTAAGGGATCCGACCTCTTTCCTTCTTTTCATGTAATCTCTTTTATATCATTCCTTTTAGGCTCCATGTTATTATGTGAGAGGATGTTCTTTTATATTCCTCTTACTACCCTTTCATGTTTATATGATGAGAGATCCCCTCTTACTCTCATCATTTCGTTTTATGAAAGTTTAAGTGACGCCGTTAGGCTACCGAAATTTTTTAAGTGATTCTTTCACCCTTCTCATTTTTCAAGTTCGATTTTCATTTCAAATCTTTCAAGTTACTTTTTATTATGTTGGGGTATGATCTCCATATCTATCATACTGATCTCTTATGATCATATGATGAGAGATCCTATTTGATCTTTTCAAATTTTTTTATTGAAGTTAAGTGACGCCGTTAGGCTGCCGAATTTTCATAAGAGAAATCTTGTTTTGTCTCACTTCCATGTTTTTCATTTCATATGGTATATCTTTCAAATTTCATTACCATGTTCTTAAATCCCTTATATTCTATCCCCCTACTGTTTTATGGATCATTTATGAGTGGGTGACCCATGTCCCCTCTCTTTTCAATGTTTTCTAAAACCTTGTAACATAGCCGTTATGCTGCAGAATCTTCGTCTCAAAATGCCTCTCTCTTTTCTCAAAAATTATTTTATGTTATAAAGTGAATACTCAAAGATCTTATTTCTACAAGGGTATTCACATATATATCAAAATGTTCCATTTTAAATTCTGGGATTTACATACATGAGACCCGCTTTCCCTTTCCGTGGGTTTAAAGTGACGTAAAGATCATGTCTTTAAAGCAGTTTTTAAAACGTTATGATTATGAAATGAAACCCATTTATTTTATGCTATATGGGTTATTTATGAAATGTTTGATGATGATATATGTGGCTCACATGATAATAAAGGAAAATTTAAGGGTGCGCCCTGATAGCGCTCCAATGCATTGTAACCACTAGAGATTACAATTTTCACGATACCTTGGTGAATAACCTTGGTAATTTTCAAAGGACACCTTGGGGATGGACCTTGGTGATATGTTCATGATTGTCTATGTTAAATGATGTAGCCACATTTTCAAGTTATTAAAAATGTTATTTTTATTATGAAATGACTCATGATTTCTTTCTCATGCCTTAAAGTTCTTTTCATGTCCTTATTGAAGGATATCAAGTTCACATGTAAAATGTTCCTCTTGTTTCCCTTACTGGGCCTTCTGCTCACCCTTTCTTGTGATGTATGTCCCCAGGTTATGTGATGCGGTAATGAACCTAGGATGAACTTAAGGATAAGAATTTCAAGTGTTTAAGAAGAATTCTTTATTTTGTTTTCATGTATTATGTTCCTGGTTTCCAAGACACTAGACCTTAAAGATCCTCAGTTATGTGTAATGTAATGAAAGTTTATATTATAAAAAGGTGGGATGCTATAGTTAGTTAGGCTTATTATTCAAAGAAGAAGAAGAAGAAGAATGATGTGTTTTTCTATAGTGGAGTGCATGTACATTATAATTATACATGAGTTAAATATTATTAGGATATCCATTATTATCTCTAGATGATCCATTATTATATGTTTTGAAAAATGGGAAATATAAAAGGGAAGTATCAAGTGTATTCTCATTTTTGGAGCATTTATTTTAAAGAAACATGTAATTTTTTTGGGAGTATTAGGATTATAGTTTTTTTAGTCTCATTGGATTGGTGGAAATATTTTTTGGATATGGGTTATTAGGATTTTTGTTAGATTGTGTGTGTGGTTTGAGGTCAGTTCATTAATGGTCAAGAAAGGGAGACATTGGTTCAGTGATTGGGTAACAATTTTGGTCATTTCAATTGAAATGTTTTTCGATAGATAGTGATAATTTAATTTTATTAGGTTCATAATGAGATGAAAACATATCCTGAGGTCCTTGTGTTCCCATTTGAGATTATTTACTCAGCACTATTCCATGTTTGGTTCTTGATGACATATTATTTCCATTTTATCATGGTTAAATACGTGGATGAACATGGAGATGGTTTTTTATGATTTTTCACTAAAATTGGGTTGTTTTTTTGATAGTTAGTATTTTTTCCATGGAGATTAATATGGCTATTGGAATTTTGTTATTTTTTCATTATTTATAGAAGTGAGATCTCATTATCATTTTTCTAAAGTTTCATATTCATCCTTGTATCTCCATTTATAGATGTTATACTTGGTGGGGAGACCCATGATAGGTATCCACCTTATTTGGATATTGTGTCTCTCAGTAATGGATGATTTCTATTGGGATGTGTATTTTGTAATTTATGGATCCATCTAATCATTTGGAAATTATAATTTATTTTGATAAGTTTCATTTTTAAGATCCACTTTATTCAGTTTACCCTCTCTCCCACCTTTACTCTTGAGTTTTAGCTATATTTTTCTATCTACCATCTTATTCTCATAATAAAGGATTTCTTTTGAAAAAAAAAGTAATATAGGGATGAGAATGTAATACCCCATGTAGTTATTATATATATATTATTTTATTTTATAGTCATCTAATTTCTTTTATATTTTTAGCATGAATTATTAATTTTTTTGAACTGTGTGTCTTAGTATATAGTTTCTACTAGGATACAACATAGTATGTGTAAAATATAAAAAACAATTATTATAAAGACTTCTTATGGTGCATCATTGAAGAACACAATTAAGTATAAACTATGAAATTACGATTACACAAGGGGGATTTTAAATAATTTTTATCTTACATGATTAATAGAGCATAGATGGGATACATTATAGGTATAATTGTGCATTTCCATGAGTAAACTAAATGGAAAACCCATACACATGGGTAGTGGGGAACATAAATTGTGAGAGGTTCAAGAAAATTGTTCGACAATAGTGAAATGTGGGATAAAAAATAATAATGATATTTCTCAAGGTTAGTTTATGGTTTCCAAAACTATGTGGCCTAACTGTGAGACCTAACCTATTTTAATAAAATGTGATTTAGAAAAAAAATGCCTTCTCGGTTTTAAAGGGGCTAACTCCAAATACTCCTTTACTCAATTTAGTCAAAGACCATGGAATATTAGGGATCTCTCCTCCATCTATACATCTCTTGTGATTTCTAAGATCCTCCCCTTTGATTCAAAGGCATTTCTAAATGTAATACCCCTCCCCCTTCTTGTTTATTAATTTCTTCATACCTCAACACTCTTTTTTTAGGATTTAATTTCTCCTAAAAACCCTAGGAGAAGTTAGTGTTATTTTTCACAAGGTAATTTACACATTGGGTTTTTATTTTTATGGTTTTCTTGTGTTCTCACCTTTCTTGTTAATAAATTCTCTATTATAGGAGAATAATTCATTCTCAATCATCATTTAATTGAGGTGACTACTTTTTTTTCATTTTATTTATTTCAAATTATATTTAGTGCATTAAATTTATGGTTGTTTTATTCATTAAATTACTCATATATGGGATAAGTAAATGGATTTCATAATTCCTTTGGAATTGGTTTCTCACAAGGAGTGAATAGTTATATTAAAGGTAAGGGTTTATAAAATGAGTTTTATATTCCATGTTTCATAAAATGGTTTCTGTTTGGACCAATATGAGCCTATATACTCTGAGAGGGGGGGGGGGGGGTGAATCAGTGTATGAATATTATTTTCTAAATTCTTCCTGCCCCACAAGATCTTGACCTTTTTATTACAAGAGTCACTTTTCTTGCACTTTTGTGTTTATTATGATCACTTATTTTCTTCTTTATCTAATGATGATTTTAATGCAATGTAGGGAAGCAAGCAGGAAGACACGAAGATTTTTACTTGGTTCACCCTCACGGGGTAACGTCCAAGGAGCATACAATGGCGATGTGCTGCTGTACCAAATCCACTAAAGCTCACTATGAACTTTGCCCAGGATCACTGTCTTTATAATGTTTAGGGTTAGCTCACTGCTTTCTCAAAGGTCACTCCCTATTTCTCTCTCTCAGGATCACTCCCGGAAGAAAGGAGAAACTTTTTCCTCTTCCTTTTCTCACTAAACTTGGAAGGGATCCACTCACAGTTTATAGACTTCTTGGTCTCTTAATTTGCATGAATACATGGATCCTCAACTATTGATAGATTCTCTATTAAATTCCAACTTTCATCCACTAATGAATACCCCGTTTCCCCTGAACACTGGGAAATTACTTTGAAAATACCTTCGCAAAGAACCCTACTTCGTGAGGCTCCCAGTTTTGCGAAATTCAAACAAGCCTTCTCAAAGCTCCTGCATTTTCAGGAATCACTCTCACGAAGCACTCTCGTGAAGCTCAAGTCATCACAGAGCAACTTCCCTCATGAAGATCACTGACCCAACGTAGAGCTCGCAACTTTTGTGGAGCTAGATTAGCCATTGTGAAGTTCTTCTTTCACAAAGCACACTACCTTCACAAACCACCTTCACAAACTATGAGCAAAATATTTTTTCTAAAAACTCTTTAATTCTCCTGAGGGGTTTGTGGTCTATTTATAGGAAATTCCACTAACCCTCAAACCTTCCATACGAAGTCAACGCCACATCATCATAAATCGTGAAGCTCTGATGTTCCCACCGAAATTATATCAAAATCATGAAGCACGTTGTAATTGTGGAGAATGACCATCAATTCCTTCGCACCTTCGCCACAAAGCTCCCTCACAAATCCATTCACCACCGTGATTCACTACAACCTCTGTCATTCGCGAAGCTTGTCGTAATCGTGAAGCATCACCGTCAACATTCTTCTATTCTTCGCGAAATCCAATCCATGAGGCCTATCTTCGCGAAAATCATGCCTTTTCCATATTTAAATTAGGCCTTCACGGAAATCCTATTTTCGTGATGCTCACCGAACTCCAAATTTTGGACCCCAAAAATTTGGCAAACACTAGAAAACGGTGCCACATTGTACTGCTGTTTTTGAACCGCCTCCAGATCGTCTGTTCCTTTTTCATGGTTCTTTTTCAACATGGATTTTCAACAATATCTCTGGAAATTGACAATTCACCATGGAAACCTGCTTTTTCAACAAACACAATCAACCCAAAAATGATGCAATGTTACCTTGAGAGATTTTGGACCAACAATTTCAATGATGTGTTATAAATGAAACGGATGTTTTAAAAACATTTGTTTACCCTTTTTATTTTAAAATATATTAAGTAGTGTTGTGTTATGGTTTTAAATGATTTTATATAACATATTGTGATTTTAAGAATTTCATCCAATTTTTTTTATTTTTATTATTATATATAAAATTTTAAAAATTATTTTTGAGTAATTATAAAAGATACAACATACCAAGTGGATATTTAAGAATGACTCTTTGGAACTTTTAGATGATTTTTTGAATAATTTGAGTGTGTATGAAACTCTTGATCTCCATTTTCTATAACAATTATAACAGTCATGAATCCTATGGGGATATTGATTTTAATATGGTATGAATAGAGTGATCGAGGCGATATCATACATGTCTATTAGAGATGAGGTGAGATTCATGTTTTTATTTCAAATTCATTGTTGAAGACTGACTTTTTACTTTTATATTTATGAATTCATTTTGAATTTATTGAGAGGTATATATTAATTCAACATCAGATATTATCACAGAAATATTATCCCAATGTTATGTGTTTTGTCTAATGAGGAGTTCCCTTGATTCTTGGCCAAGTGAAAGTCAATCGAGTGACATGTATTGGGATGCAATTTAGGTTTGAAACTGGATGTTATTTTTTAAATAATAGTATAATCTCACGATATGACATAGTGTGTTTCCCATGGTACCAAATGACTCAATATGGGGAATTCATTTATATTCCTAATTTTGATTGGCATATATTGCACCAGGGTTCTCATTTGTGATGTGGTTCCCTAGAGTAATTACTTTTTAATTTTTTTCTATGTTTTTTCATTTTTTAAATGAATTCATGTATCATTGAAAGTTGTGTTTCTAATATGGTTATATAATTGGATTTATAATTGGAACTTATTGAAAGATGCATTGGATAATAAAATGTTTTCTATGTGATTTTTCTATTTTAAGGGAAAAGAAAATAATTTTTTAGAATGATGATGGATATTTTGTTTTTTTCATACATTATATATTTATATATGTTGAAAAAATATTTTCTAATTTTTATCAATATATTTTACAATGAAATTATATTTTTAATGGAATAAATAATTTATTTTTTAGAATCCAACTAGACTCTGTTTCTCTCACACTGTACATACACAATTCAGTTTATAATACTATTATTTTTTATTTTTTGGTCCCCTAAAATCATACATCATTATATTGGGTAAACCTTAATCCATGTATATTATGGGTGGGATATAAAGAGTGACTGTAGGTTATATTAAAGAGGTCAATTCTAGATTAGATTTATTTTATTTTGGGACAATTTTTTTTCTTACCTACCATGTTATAATTTATTGATATGTTTATTTATTTATATTATGCACTAACATAGTATGTGTTAATTTAAATATCAAGGGTTAAATCATTCACATGTGTATAATCTATTGATACATTGGTTCTTTTCATCACCCATTGTGATCAATAATGTGCATCCGGCCTAACCATGGGTTGGATGACCATTTCAGAGATGACCCATGTTGGTTAGTGATAGAAAAACTCCAATAAACCATATATAATGGATTCAATAAATAAATTTTAAATTAACAATAAAATGATAAATTTTTTTAACCATTTACTAGTCAATCTAACATGTCCATTCTATAAACTGGAATTAGATCAAGTGCACTAATAATTATAAAAAGTGATCATTTCTCTAAAGGTAACCATGGATTTTATTAATCACATGATTCATGGATAATAACTCTATCAAGACATAGTTTATTATAAACATGATTTAAATGGTATGAGAGAATCAAGAGCTATGAATGATCTCAGTTTCGATGAATTCTACATTTTATTTTGATAATATGGTATCAAACATAACTTATGATGATTAAACCGGCTTATATAAGAATAAATGAACTCAAAACATTTGGAATTTATTGAATGATAGTTTCATAAAATTATTGAATGTTTTAATATTATTATTTATTATCATGAATCTTTTTGATGAATTATTAACATTTAAACATTCATTTTATGTGATAAAATCCCCATAATCCTCATCACTTATGGTTATAAAATAGAATAATAGTTGGGGTAGTTGTTGGAGTCTGAACTATATATTTTTGTATATCATGATAGTCTCTTTTCATTTCAATCATGGCATAGTATCTCACAATATGTTTTTGTGAAAATATTTTTAGAGAATGTAGTGGTCTAAACCAAAACTCCTTGATTATCCTTTTAGTGAACATACCCAATAAAATATCCCACTTTCACTAAAATTTTCATTGACTTAGTGAACTATATCCATATTCCATATAATAAGTAATAACTTATTAAACAATATATAAAACACATGATGAATATCTAAAAACTATTTTTTAGAAAATCTCTCACCAATTAATCATTTATCACATCATATTTAATAACTTTTGAATATTTATCCAAAACTTCTTATGGATACCCTCTAAATAAATTCTAGGGTAGTTCTAAAATTTTCATAATCACGATTCTCATTCTCACAACCAAAAAAGATAACCCCATTGTCATTTTATTCATTGAAAACAATTATCAATTATTGATTCCATAAATGTAAGAGAATAACAACTTCTATCAAGGAATCAGTGATACTCAAATAATACAATGATTAGGCATCATCTCTAAATAACACATGTATCTATATACATTTTTAAAGAGACATCGTCATTTAAAAGTATTAATTTTTTGAAGACTGTTTTTCTATGACATTGAGTAACCATGTGGCATGGATAAGGTCAATCCCATATTGAAACTCTTATGTTATTTTTTCATTTATAATTAAATGAGTTTTTTATTGAATACATCAATTATAACTAACTTGTATGGACAATCACATCAGATAACCCTCATCCAATAGAAAATCACATCACATGTCTAATATATATATGTATATACACATCCTCACTTTACCTCAATCATAGAACTATATATCATATTCATTATATGAGAGGAAAAATCATGTCTTGGTTAAGATCCAATTGATAACATGATCTAAAACATATCCAACAACCCCCTAATTTGATAATACGCAAGAATTTTATAATAATGGAATCAATGTTTTCAGATTCTCATACTAGGTTTCACACCATCTTTAGGTATGGGGGAATCCAAATATGAAACATATACAACCAGTATACCAAATACTTACCGTATTACACTCTAAATTTTATAAACTTAGTGGGTTTACCAAAAAAAATTCTCATTTTAAGATTAATGAGAATATATAATAAATAAATAGAAAAATAATACTCTTTAAATCCTTAAAATTTCCAAAAAAAATAACATTTCATGACAAAATATGATTAAGGATAACTCAAATTCATACTTTTAGAGGTTCATCTATGTAATATATACATTGAATGTGAAAAATGAAGGTTCCCTATTGTATTGACCTGATACTTGTTATATCATTATAATCTAAAAAAATTAATAAAACCATACATAAGAACCTATACAATAATATAAAATATAATATAACTCTATTTTAGTCTTTTGTTTGTTATACTTTTATGGATTTTTTAAATTTTATTAAATATAGACATAATTCCTACCATATCTCGATTTGACCATATGATAAAATCCTTCCTCTAAAATTCATTAGTTGCTAGCATCTATAATTTAATCTATTATAATTATTGGTGGTACCATAAAATCATATTCCCATATTCCTTTATCTTAAAAGACATTAAAACTCTGTTTCTTTAAATAAAAAAATTTATGATGTCCTTTACTATTATTTCCTACATTGATCTCTTTCTTAGTTCAACATAATTATCATCGTTCATGTGAAGTTCTTAGAAAAAATTTCACTTGGATCATCTTGGTATGTATTTTAAATATTTACTTTGTATATTTACAAAAACAACCTATAATCCAAAAAAAAATATATTGATATTATCCACTTTATGGAATCAAAATGTAACTCTTTATATATCTATTTACCATCTTACACAAAACTCTTTGATGATATTGAATAATATTCAAATCAAGTACTTGAATAACATAAAATTTTAAATTTTAATATTTTAAATTCTATATATCCAAAACACACACCCGCTAGACTCATAGATAGTATATTCCTATAAAATATCATACTAAGATGGAAAAGTATTTGGCGTTTATTAAATAAAACTTATTTCCTCAGAGTAGGAATATTTAATAAATATAATATTGGAATATATAACTTATATTATATTCTCTGTATTTGGTGTATTATTTAAACAAATAAAATATTTTTCATTAAAATCTTCCACTTATGGTGGTGGAATCATTTTCTATATATTTTGATAAACAACTCGATAAAAATGTTTATTCTGGTAATAACTATTTTTATACTTTTTGAATTTTCAAAATATTTTATTCATTATGACGAATCAAGTACCATTTGTATTTAATCCCTTATCACTTATAGTTTTTGAAAATTATTTTTTAGTAAACATATTCTCTAATCATATAATAGAAATGATAATAATCTAAACATACATTATTTAAATTCATTTCAGTTATAATTATTCTTGTGTATTCGTAAAATGATTAATTAATCCTTTCCCCAATCATTTAAATTAATACCATATGCTCCATTTTTTCATTTTTTCAATTCTTATATACATAAAAAAGTCATAAATAAAAAAATTTATATCACATACCTATAAAAATATATGATTTATTTATATATAACTTTTACCTGAAATAGAATCTCTATGGAGATTCAAAAACCCCGTTATATTTCCCAAATAATTTCCCTCTAATTGAAACATTTTTCCTCTTTCAGGAAACCACTATTAGGTTTCAATAAATGATGAAAATGGTTATAATATAATAAATTTAATAATGTGATGCCAAATTTTATCCTCATGTACATTCTATATTTTACTACATTTTAGATATCATACATCATGCTCATTTATTCAAAAAATATTGAGAAAAATAGTTAGTACTTTATTGATATAATTATTGCATCATCTTTTTCATGAGGACGATCAAGTTTACATTAATAAAGATCCAAGATATAGCACAGTGGCTATCCTCGAGGTCGCTCTCAAAGAAGTAGTGTCGAATTCACAAGTGTTCGTTCGAAAAATCTTTTCGTGTTTTTAAATATTTTGAAAACAGGATACACAACTCCTAATAAATCACTAATCAGTACTGAAAAAGAACAGTGGAGAGAGAAGAAGTGATGGAGAAGTTCAAAAACATAGAGACACATGAAAAACCAAGAAACCAAAGTAGGTGCAGACAGAACACAAGTCACATAACAAACAAATGACACCAAGACACAAAATAAAAAAGTTAGTGGGAACAATTCCAGACCCAGGTTAATTCACCCTCTACTCTCCATCCTAGATCAACTTAAGATATTAATAAACAATTCTCAGTCCACTCAATGCATATTCATTGACTCGGATCATACACAAATATCTCCATGAGATTGAGAACTCAAGCATAGAATTTCTTCCCTTCTTAATCATTCCTCCGAAACTACAAGTGATTCACTCAAAAGAGTCTTCCAAGCCAGGTGTCCTCACTAGGTAGAATGATCCTACTTAGATCATCAAATTTCACAACAAATCTTGATTCTCACTTCATGAAATCAATATATGAATTGAAGAATAAGTAAGGCGATAGAGTAGAAACTTGATCCAACACAAGGATGTGCTCGCGCGTACACCTATTCACTATCACAATTTACTAAGGCTAAAAAGAAAATAGTGATCATGTTGATGCTCGAGTCTCTAGGATGCGTCTGGTTTCATAATGAGGATCAAGCCCCACAAATTAGGTCTCCATTTCTTGAGTTTTGATATCAAAATACAAGATGTGGAATAATGTACAACATGAATACCAAAACATAATGAACATCACAATTCAATTAACTAAACATGAAACTCTAAGAGAGTATTTATAGACTCAACTTAAAACACAAAAAATAGAGCATGGAGAAGAGGTTGAGAATGGAGGATCAGGGTCCCTTCTCTGATGTCAAAGATGATCCCCTATCCGT
This sequence comes from Viscum album, assembly GCA_963277665.1. Taxonomy (NCBI): domain Eukaryota; kingdom Viridiplantae; phylum Streptophyta; class Magnoliopsida; order Santalales; family Viscaceae; genus Viscum; species Viscum album. Next base: position 311,546,987 of record OY728166.1, read on the forward strand.
GAGATGTGGATGGAGTGTGCTTGAGTGCCCATCCCCCTTTCTAGAATGATTCCCTAGAGAAGAGAGGAGTCAGGAGCCTATTATTCAAAGATGAAAATAGAAAACTGTAACGGATGACCAAATAGAGAGAAGATCCACGAGGTGCACTTTCATGTGAACATCAACAGCTCTCAAGTGAACTCCCTATAAGATCAAACAACCCCACTACAACAACCTTGTGAATATTCTCATGTTATTCCCATGAAATATTTTTCCTTTTCCCACAACCAACTACACCTATATGTACAAATCCCCCTACATGGAACAACAAAAAATCATGTGAGTCAGAAAAAATGAAACTATTATAAATATATACTATATATTAATATCACTAATTAAAATTAATTATAATACTTACAAATATATATATATTATAATATCTAATATTATTATTACTAATATATGTTAATATATATAATATAACAATTAAAAATATTTTTTAGTTATATTTACTTTACTATTATTATTATATATTAAATGATATTATTATTATGTTATATCATATAATAAAATTTTATATGTATATATATTATATGTATTATATTATATATATATTTATATTTATTATAGTATAATCATTATTTAAAACAAAAGAAAAGGAACAAAGAAAAAAGGAGAGGGGTTGGGGTGAGGGTTCGTGCCTAGAGGAAGGGTGAGGCCGAGGTGCATGGCCTGTTTGAGCAATAGAATGATGAGATGAAGTGGGATTCAATTTGTGTGAAGGGGTGAGAGCTGTGGAAAATAGAGGTAGTGCGAGGCAGAGATAGGGTTGTGGTGAGTAGGGAATGACTGACGTTCAGAGGCTGTGGTTAGAAAAACAAAAAACCATGGGTTCAGGTTCATCACGAATGATCTTCAGATCTAGGAAATTAGGGTTTGAAATTTGATGTTGAACCACTGCTGGACTTGATTTTGTTTGATTTTCTATGTGAATTGTTCTTTTGAGACTTGTGGATGCTGTGGTGATTGAATTTTTTATTTTTTTGTGGTTGTGGTGCTTTCGGTGTGATGACAGTGTGATGGGAGAGGGGGGGGGGGAGCTTAGATGGTGAGTGGAAATGGTGTTCCACTGATTGGTAGTGGAATTCTGGGAGAGGGTGATGGGGGACTGACCAAGCGATGGAACCATGAATGTGGGGTAGTAATTGGTTATGCGGTGCCTGGAGGAATGTGGCACTGTGAGGAAAAGTGGTGAGATAACAACTGTAGTGGAAACGGTGGCACCGTGAGCGCTGGAACAGTGGCACAGTCAGGTGGGGGATATGGTGGAACCACTAGTAGGTGAATGGTGGGTAGAAGAAAAATAGTGAGATGCTGCCCCCATAAGGAAGAAAGGTAGTGGCACCGTGAGTTGGTGGAGCAAAAATAGAGGGACCCTATGACCACAACACCTACAAAACAAACAACAAATAATTAACTTAATTTGAAGAAATTGATAATTTAATAGAACCAAAAAATAAATAGATTAATAAATTAACAAATTAAATTAACCAATAGAGTTAAAAAATAAAACAAATTTAAAAACAAATATAAAATTAATTAACCATTATTCAGAATAAATAATTAATTTTGATTTAAAATTTTTAACAAATTAATTTCAAACCATTTAAAATAGTTAATGTTACTAACTTAAATTGATTAACCAGTTAATTAAACAATTAATTAAAGAATTAGTTTATTAAATTATTCAACAATTAATTGAATAAAATTAAGTTGTTAAAATAATTAAATTTATTAAAAATTAAAAATTAAAATATGATATTTATTAATAAATTAATAATTAATAATTAATTAATTAAATTAATGAATTTAATAAAATAATTTTTAAAATAATGAATAAAAAATAAAAGAATAAAAATGAAGTTAAAAATAACAAGGAATATTTCATTTGAATGTTATTAAAAATAGCACAATAACTCACCAAAATAATTTATTTACATAAAAATGATTTTTTTAAATAATGTACAAGAAAGAACAACAAACAAATTATTTAATAAAAAATTAGTTTAAAATAAAAATGTTAAAGAAAATACAAAATAGGATGTGGAAAATAATGTAAAAACACTTCCACATCAAACTCCCCCACACTTAAAATAGTTTTTTTCCCTCAAACAAATGCATACCTTGACATTAAAACAAAAAGGTGATTTTTTGAGTTACAATACAAAAAGTGCATGATTAATCTTTAATACCAAGGGAACATGACCAACCAGTGGGTCATACATTTCAAAGGTGTTAAAAAATAGTGTCCTAACTTACTTCAAAAACTCACTCAATGTCAAGAACATCACAAATTCATACATTGTCAAGTATTTCATTCTTCCTATGTGTACTCATTAAATTTGAACTTAATGTTATGATTCAAGGAGTGTTGACAGGTTAGATGAAGTGGAACTCAAAACATAACCAAGGGTTCCTTCCATTATCACCTTCTTATAGGTTCTAAAAATTAAAGTCCATTAATTTCATCACTTTACTGATTCAACTCAAATAAATTTTAACCATGCCAATTGCTCCCTTCTTCATATGGGTTCAAAATTCCCCTCGCCTTAATGAATTCAATTTTTGATAAGAGCACTTAATTTTAATTTTTCCCAACCATATTCCATGTGCACTGCATTCTGCATAAAACTTATTAAGATTGAAATTGGATTTATTTATTCGTAGAAATGCACCCAATGCACTTGGTCTCAAATACTCACTGTGGGATCCCATTGTCCCATTTTACTCCAGTTACTATGTACTTAACTAATAATCATTTGAGTTGACTTCCCAAGGTGAATGAATATTATATTTACAAAAATTTTGAGTCCCCAATGTTTTACTGAGAACTTATAGTCACCCTAAGTTATGATACTCATTCCAAAAAACTTATCTTGTCACACTCCCATCCTCATTTTTTAAATAGACAGATCCATAGAGAGAGTGAACAAATTCCACTTATCAATCACTCAAGCTTAACGGTTTCTGACTAAATTACACTCCCAACAACCAGTGAGTAATTATACACTAAACAGGACAGAATGAAAGTACCATTGAACCCTTAATGACCCTCAAGTGATGAAATAATTTTAAAATTTTGAAAGGCGTTTTGAAAAGTTTGAAACAATTTAACCATTTTTATAAACAAACACAAACCACAAGTTCAAAAAGGGGGAATTTGAAATGACACTATAATGACCCTCTCCCACACACATAAAACCCAACATTGTCCCTAATGTCTAATCCTAAGGTAGGGGTAGAAAATTTCAATATATATGAACATTTCATCTTAAAAAGGATATGGAGTGGTAGCAATGAGATACAAAAAAATTCCAAAAAAAAAGAAAAAAAAGAAAACCACAGACAAACAAAAACATAATAACCCAACCTGACCAACCATCACCAGAAAAAAAGAACTTTATATTCCTAAAACATGCATTATTTGAATTTTTAAAGAGGAGACAAAATATTATATCAATGTAATTCAAATAGTATCATGATTAACAATAATTTTCAGTAGAAACATAATGGAATTTAAAGTAGTTGGTGGAAGAATGTTTCACAAATAAGATCAAAATAATATTTAAACTCTGTAGATGCTAGAATCAAAACATCCATGCAAGAGAAAAAATTCAATTTTCATAGAAAATCAAGGGACTCCTCCATACTTAAAACACAAAAACATGCAATAAAAATGTTAATATTAAAATATTTCATCATAAAACAATACTCCCATTAATGTGCATCTTCTCAAATTTACAATTGTCTTTCATTTATTGTTTTGTGCATGAAATTTGCCTTCTCTAGTTTGGAACCTACATCATGAAACAATTTAACATTAGTGTTCAAGATTTTAATTTCAAATAAAAAGTAACTACAAAGTGTGAGTTAGTGACTTTAATCCATTAATATAGAAAACCGGCCCCTTACGACTTAAATGATAGCCATGTGGAATCTACTGCTTGTTTATTTCCTATAAATACGCAAATTAAAAACAGTATGCAATAATTAATTAATGGTGAAAATTATAAAGTATAATCCTAGGATAACCCCCTTGGGGTGGTTTATTTTGAATATGCATAGCAAGAAAACCCTTTAATCAACCCCAATCTGATGGGGGATTTGGTTTCTTGATCAAGAACCACTAGAATTGATTCCGTCCAACATTTGTCACTTGACATCTTTGGAGTAAACCATGTGCAACTTCAACCAAATTACCCTTCTGGATAGTGAAGTACTTATTGTTGAGTGATGGAGGGGAATACAAAAGTTATGGGTACTACCCCTATTCTGCATCCTCTTGAGGTTGATTGTGCACAAGTTGTAATGTCGTAAAACTTGGATGTGACTTGTCTTCTGGTTAAATAAGAAAAACATTTCCTCTTAGAAAAAAATTAATGTGTCATCATCTAATTCGGTTCTAGTGCACAACTCCAAAAATTCCTCTTTAAAAATAACTACCAAACTAGAAGTGACATTCAGAATTAGAAGTTCCATTATCTTTTTAGTAGAAGCTACTGCAACTTCCTCACTCTCCATGAAATAAAAAATGTGAGATGCATCTTCAATACTTGAACATAGAGTAACACAATTAAATTCATCTTTTATGTAATACAAGTTGAATAAAAATATAGCTTCTTTCATAAAACTGTCAACTCCTTTTAGCAGTGTTTTTTCATCCTCATGATGGAATAGTGATCCTGGGAGAGGGTCCGGGGAAAGAGCAAGGTAGTCAACCTCCTCTATACTCTCTTCAAAACACACCACCTCACTTTCTACATCTTCTAAGGATAATGGTAGGATTTCATGTGTTGTCTCCACCTATTGAAGCATTGAAAAATCATTAAAATATTTATTGCATGAAAAATCATTAAAATGGAAATCGGGGAAAAAATGATCATCAAAGAAATGTACAACATCATGAATCTTAGCAAGTCCATCTCTTGAATACCCTTGAAAACATCCTCAAAAATTGGTTCTGGAATTTCCAGCCTTGACTGCATGGGAAAATCCATATAAAGTTGGGAAACTCTAATATTTTCTTTCTTCTCTTACTTTTATATGGCCTTCTCAATTGCTTTCTAAAATATTGGGTTTCATTGGACGGTGGTGGTAGTGCATTATCTTCTTGGTTACCCTTAACCTTATCCATATCTTGATGCATCAACTACATTATCTCATGAGAATAAGTTTTCTCCTCATCAGTAAGGTCTAAATAATGTCTTTCATGCAGCCAAATTTGAAATTTAGCAATAGCCTTCTCATGCTCTTGAACCGGGTCAAATAGTGACACTATATCAAATTTGTTAGAGTTCATCATGGTTTTGTGTGTGTGTGTTTCTTATGATTTTTATATGTTTTTTTCTTTTAAAATAGAAGAAAATTTGGAAAAACCACTCAGACACTCGTTACTTCCCTGAAAACGGTGCCAAATTTTGATTTCATTTTTATCACGAGGATGGTCAGGTTTACATTTTCAATGACCCAAAATATAGCACAATGGATAACATTGGGCTCACTCTCAAGGAAGTAGTGTCGAATTCATGATTGTTCATTCAAAAAATATTTTGTGTTTTTAAATATTTTCAAAACAGAAAACACAATTCCTAAAAAATCACTAATCAGTACTGAAGAGCACAGTGTAAAGAGAAACAGTGATGGAAAAGTGAAAAAACATAGAGTCATAGTACAAAACCAAGAAAAGAAAGTAGGTGTAGACACAACACAAGGCACATAACAAACATATGACACCAAGATACAGAATAAAAAAAATCAATGTGAACAAGGATGGACCCAGGTTAATTAACCCACTACCTCCTATCCTAGATCAACTTAAGATATTAATCAATAATTCTCAATACACTCAATTCATGCCTGATGACTCAGATCATACACCAATATCACCATGAAATTGAACCCTCAAGAAAAAAATTTTATTCCATGCTTAATAATTCCTCTAAACTGCAAGTGATTCACTCAATTGAGTCATCCTAGCCAGATGTCGTCACTAGGCTGAATGATCCTGCTGAGATTGTCAAATTACACAACCAATCTTGATTCTTAGTTTGAGAAAAAAAGACAGGAGGGGGAGAAGAAGTGATATGAGACAGTAACTATCCGATCTAGAAAAAAGATGTGTTTGCATGCACACCAATTCACATTTATGGTTTTCTAATGCTAAGAAGAAAATGGTGATCGTGTTGATGCTTAGATCTCCAGGTTGCATCGGGTTTCATAATGGGGATCATTCCCCACAAATTAGGTCTCTATTTCTAGATATTTGAGATCACAACATGAGATGAGAAAGAATGTATGACATGAATAATCAAATATAATGAAAAACACAATTCAATTAACTAAACATGAAACAATATGAGAGTATTTATAGACTCATCATAAAACACCAAAAAAAGAGCATGGAGAAGAGGAGGAGAATGGAGGAGTAGGGTCCCGACTCTGATGTCGAAGAAAATCCATAGTCTGTGAGATGTGGATGGAGTGTGGTTGAGTACCCCTACTCCTTACTGGAATTATTCTCCAGAGAAGAGAGGAGTCGTGTTCCTCTTCTTCAGAGATGAAAATATAAAAATGCAATTAACGAACTAATAGACAGAAGATCCACGTGGCACACATTCATGTTCACGTCACCATCTCTCAAGTGAACTACCTGTAAGGGTAAACAACCCCCCCCCCTACGACAATGACCTCACAAATATTCTCTCTCTATTCCAAAAAACAATTCCCATATCCCACAACCGACTCCACCTGTATGAACAACTACCCCTATATAGAATAAAAAAATGCATGTGAGTCAGAAAAAATGAAACTAATATAAATACATACTATATCTTAATATCACTACTTAAAATTAATGTAAATACTTATAAATATATAAATATATATATATATATTATAATATATAATATTATTGTTACTAACATATATAAATATATATAATATAAATATAAAAACTACATAATAGTTATATTTACTTTACTATTATTATTATATATTGAATGATATTATTATTTTGTTATATCATATTAAAAATTGTTATATATATTGTATGTATTATATAGATATAGATATATATTTATTATGGTATAATTATTATATAAAACAAAAAAAATGTAATAAAGAATAAAAAGAGAGGTGGTGGGGTGCAGGTTCGTGCGAAGGAGTAGGATGAGGCCAAGGTGCAGGGTAGGTTCGGGCAATAGAATGATGAGATAAAGTGGGATTCGATTTGTTAAAAGGGATGTTGAGCTATGGAAAATAGAGGCAGCACGTGGAAATGATTGGGTAGTGGCGAGCAGGGAATGACTGGGGTTCAGAGGCTGTGGTGATCAAAGGTGAAGACCGCAGGTTTGGGTTCATCTCAAATGATCTTGAGATATAATAAATTAGGTTTTGAAATTTGATGTTAAACAACTATTGTTTTTGACTGTGTTTGATTTTCTATGTGAATTGTTCTATTATGACCTGTAGATGCTGCAACGATTGATTTGTTATTTCACTTTGTGGTTGTTGTGCTTCCGGTTTGATGACAGTTTGACGGTATAGGGGAAAAGGTCTGATGGTGAGAATAGATGTTGTACCACCACTTAGTGGTGAAACAATGGAAAAGGGTGATGGGGGATAGGCTATGGTGTGGAACTATGAATGTTGGGAAGTAATATGTGATGTGGTTCCTGGAGGACTGTGGCACCATGAGGAAAAGTGGGGAGATAGAAAGTGTAGTGGACATGGTGGCACTGTGAGTGCTGGAACTGTGTCATAATCAAGTGGGGGATGCAGTGGAACCATTAGTTGGTGAATGGTGGGTAGAAGAAAAATTGTGTGGCAGTGCCACCATATGGAAGAAAGGCGGTGGCACCGTAAGTTGGTGGAACAACAACAGAAGGACTATGCGACCACATAACCTACAAAACAAACAACAAAAAACTATATTAAATTCAAGAATTCAATAATTTAATAAAACAAAAAAATAAATAGATTAATATATTAATAAATTAAATTAACCAATAGAGTTAAAAAATAAAACAAATTTTAAAAAATTAATAGAATTAATTAACCATTATTCATAAAAAGAATTTATTTGGATTAAAATTTATAATCAAATTAATTCAAAACCATTTAAAATATTTAAATTCAATAACTTAAATTTACTAAAAAATTAATTCTTCAATTAATTAAACAATTAGTTAATTAATTAATTAAAATATTAATTGAATAAAATTAAGTAGTTAAACTAATTAAATTATTGAAATAATTAAAAATTAAAATGTGTTATCTATTTATAATTTAAAAATATGGAATAAATAAATTAAATTAATTAATTTAATAAAATAATTTTAAAAATAATTAATAAAAAATAAAAAGAATAAAAATGAAAGATAAAATAAAAAGGAGTATTTCATTTGATATTTCTTTAAAATAACACGATAACTCACCAAATTAAATGATTTATATAAAAAATGATTGTTTTACAAATTATTATACAAGAAAGACCAAAAAACAGATTATTTAATAAAAAAACATTTTGGAATTACAAAGTTAATGAAAATACAAAAAAGGATGTGGAAAAGAATGTGAAACACTGCCACATCACATTCTCACTTTCATAACACATCCATCTAAATGAATTTCATATCCAGATCATTCGATAAGAGAAATATCCAATATCAACAAGTCGTTACTGGAATAATTATCATTACTACATGAGTGGTTTCTGGTATTCTTATCGTTATATTGTCTCTAATTACATTATAACCTTATATGAAACAGTCTATAATTTTTATAAGCATCAGTATTACCTTGTTGAACTACTACAAAAATAGTTGGAAATGGAAAGAGTTTTTATGACACATATAATTTTACCTTTCTTCATAAGAAAAATACTTTTGTTAATTACCTATGATATTGATTATATAAAACACATAATTTCTAAATGTTGATATCAATTTTATATCAAATGAAGATGATTCATTTTATTTATAATAGAATATTTTAACAAATAAGTATCATATTTCATATTCATTTAATAAGAAATTTGGATAAATATTATCCCCCTAAAACTAAGACCCCATTAGAACTCATCTGGTCTATTAGTGGGATAAGATACATATTAAACTATACAGTGAGTATGATTTTTCATTCCCCTATCTACATAGTTATTTAGGTTTCGTATCACCCCAATAATATCCTATATGAATCTTTTATTTTTTAATGTATAACAATTTTTCTAATCCATTATATTTATAAACTAGTCACCATACCTTTGGTATCATAACTCAAAGAGTATCATACTTATCTATAACCCAAAAAACAAAAAAAAAATATTCCACATATAAATGTTATAAGCACAATGAAATCATTAGTATTGAATTCCCAACTCGTATTTATTTTATAATGGTTTATTAATCCAAAATGTACATCTACAAGGAACACTTAAAACATTCAAATATTAGTTATCATGAGAATTATATAACCAAACACAGGATCATCATATAATGATTTATAATATATTTAATCTGTTAATGAATTTTTCTTTGATAAATTCTTTCTCACTGATGCATTTAACTACATATCTAAAACCTATCATTTTTTATGAAATGATTTAAATGTGTATTACCTTTAACATTGATCCACACATGTACCATGAACCTCTAAGACAATTAATAGGAATTTATGAGTGATAGTGCAATATATTCTAAATCGTAAACCATTCTTCCTGGGTCACCATGATATTATCTTCCTAGAAGGATCCTCCTTGATCTCTCTAGAATCTATTATAGTCTAGAGGAAGATCGATCATTTTTCTTGTGAGTGTTATTGAAGAGGGTCCCTTTTAGTCTTGAGATAATTCTCTAGATTTTTATGCACAACCCAAACAATTAAAAGTGTTATTAATGAAAATAATATAGTTATGTTTAAATAGTGCTATGATTATAAAATACTAGTTTCATATTTTCTCTTATTATGTCATTAATCCCCAGGTAAACCCAAGTATAATGTTATAATAATTTTGTTATAATTTCTTGACATTTGAATAAATGAATAATTATTTATTTATTATTTCATGAATAATTTTTTTGAAATACTTCCAAATAAAATTATATATATATTACTTCTCACTGAACCTATAAACTCAGTCCACAATTCCTCCATGATATTTTTCTTCCCTATAATATTGAATATTTATTTAATAAATACTTGTCAACCCATTATCGACTAATAAATAAATATATACTATATTCACTAAATAAATAATTAATATTTATAAAATATTTGGTTCATAAAATATTCTCTCAAATAACTAGTGATGGAATATAGGTGATCAAGAAAATATAAATTTTTATTAAAAAATGTTTGAGAATAATATGTAGTCATTATTTCAAATAATAAATAATGTGATTATTTAACCAAGGTTCTATACAATCATAGAGCGTGAACCTCTATTATTTTTTTCAACAACAATAGGTGGATCCACAAAAATTCCAAGGTTAGAATTTAGAAACATTCCAAGGTACCCTTAAAGAATGATGTTAAGGTCACAAAAATGTAAAACCTCTTACAATTTATTATTGTGTGATATAATCTGATTACTAATATATCTCTAATCTAAAAGATTTTATGTTAGTTTCAACCACATATGTGATTGATATATCTTTCTTTGACATTCTAGAAATAAAAATTTTCACAAAACTATGACCATGAATTTATTTAGGCTATTTAATTTCAATTATAGTGCCTTAGATATGAACTTCACTTAAATAAATCATGTGGAAAACCCTTTCTCACATTTTTCAACAATGTAATATTTATCATGAAACACACAATGTATAATAACTAAAAACGAAAATATGTCATAACTATTTTTGTTAACTAATCAATATACATGAATAATAATATATATTAACAATAATATAAATGTATATGGATTATTAAAAAAATATACATATAAGAATATCCATTAATAAATATAAATGTTGATTTCTTATTGGAATTTCAAGTTGTCATAATCTCTTGAACTAGAAATTACCCTAGGAAAACACCATGAGAATGTTCTTCATAGACCGATGAGTATCCACATGAGATATCTCATCTCATTTTTGTCTCTCAAAATAATATCATATCAGTATAAAATATATATTTACTAATGTTTTCATGCCACTATTGGGTTCTCATCATAGAGGTGAATTGCTATGAAATTTTAGAGTGGTAGTTATTCTTTGAAAAATATCACATACTATGTCACATTGAATAAAAATAATAATGTGATAAGAATTTTATTATTATTTAGAAAAAATATAGGTAATATTAATGTACATGGAATTTGGTTCAAGGGACCCAACTGTGACACACTCCCACTTTCACTAGAGATAACTAATAATAATTTATTTCTGCAAGCTCTCACATGAAATTAATTGTTATACTTTGGTAAGGCTTTGGTCATGTGGTACAACACATTTACTTCCATGAAAAATAATCATACTAAAATTTCACCCCTATGTGAAAAATCCATCAATAGGTGATACTTGCGATTTATGTTCCTTGTACATTGGATTGACCATGGATATTTTTCAATAGTCACCACTATAATGTGATCATAGTATAATGTGATGAGGTCTTTACTATTATGTACCATATAATTATCCTGATTATGGATTTATAACCAAACATATTATTTGTAAATATTAGAAGTCTTTATATACTCAATCTCCGCTACAGAATATGCAACTCTTGTATTTTTTGAACACATCCAGCATACAACTCCTCCATTGGGACTGAAGACATATCCTGACTATAAATTTAGATCATTCAATTATGTTTGAAAATTAAAATTATTATAAAATAGGATACCAAATTCCTTATCTAACCCATACACTAAGAACATATACTTATTTATTCTCAGTTAATTATGGATATATTTAATAGAAGACCAATTTTGTTTACCTTGTTTGCTTTATATATCACTAACATGATCATGGAGTTGTAAAATATTAACACTAGTACAAAACATCACATACATGATTGATACTATCATATAAGTTAGTAGTATACTACTCATTATATATTTTCCTTTTATGTGTGGGGATAAATTTTCTTGGAAAGATGTGTACCATTGCACATTAAAACTAATCCTCTCTTTTATTTTTCCATAATAAATCTCTTTAATGTCTTTTCAATGTCAGTATATTCACTTATTCTATGAATACTCTTAGATACATTGAGAATAATCATGATCCCTTTAACATATATATATTACCATAAGTCTTTCATTGATATTCACCCATTTATCAAGTATGTAACAAATTGTAAGGCTGAAATTTTGTTTACAATACTTATTTTTCATTAATATATTGTGCTCGGATAATGCATGTAATCCCACTATACTACTTAGTAAAAACATGGATAACATTAATTATTAATGAAACTAAATACATTTATATCTTTATCGAACTGAATTTACCTTGAGACAAATGCTTACTTTAATGCATAAATAGTATTGTGAGACATTAAAAACCTTTTTTCATTATTTATAGTCTAAAATAATTCTGGTTTTATAATATAGACATCATTATAAAGATTCCTTTTATGGAACATTATTTTGACACCTATTTTAAAAAAATTCATAGTCTTGGTAAGATGTTATCTATAGTATAAATCAATTGTATTTAAACCTAAAACTAGATAAACTTATTATTCACATTCAATGGATTGAAATTATTGAAACCCTTTATCCAATAGCCATTATTTTTATGTAAACACTTTACCATCCAAGTCTGTGTTTTTATTGAATACCCATTTAAACCCAATGATATTTACATCAACTATAGGATGGACCAAAACTCATAAATGGTTCTAATATATTTTATTGATATCATAATTATTTTTTTCCTATAATCGTGTAGCTACTTAGGTCTCAACTATCCTTTTTCAGAGACAATATCATTATTTTGAACCAATAATAAATCACCATCTTTGGTGACTAGAAAACCATATATTTCAAGTTCTCTTACCTCTATGTTTCTTCTAAATAGTAATTGTGTTTCTGTAACATCTACTTCCATAGGGACCTATGGAATATATTTCTATTTCAAATCTTATGTATCATAATCATCAACTTCATAGAAGTCAATATTCCTCCCACTATCCTTATATAAGGATGTTATCCATTTTAGTAAAGATATATTATCAAGTGATAGTTACTGTCCTGTATGATGGGTTTCAAATATATTATCCCATTATTTACATATCATACCCTATAAAGATAAACATTGTTCCTCAGTGTTCTTGTTTGTTTCATGAGATGGATTTAACAAAATCCTTGAATCCCCCTTCAATAGTGTGTAAAAACTCTTGTTTATTTCAATAAATTAACAAATATGGAATTACTTTTTATTTCTTAGTTTCTACACTATATATAATTTTGGTTTCATTATGTAATTTATATTCCTAATTATATAATGGATGATCTCTATGACTAATGATCAACCATACCATGTCATAAAAGGTATGGTTCCTCCTTTCACTAACACCATTCCACTACAGTGTACAACGTGAAGTGAGTATAGACAGAATCCAAAACTCCCATTTAAAATTTCTAACTCATATTTATTATATTCAACACAGAAATATGTTCATATCTTCTTTATCTTCATACCATGTTGATTCACAACTCAATTATTGAAATATTTGAATTTCTCAAAGTCCTCATACATATACCTTATTAAGTATACATATAAATATATACAAAATTAATATGTAAAAGTTATGAAGTTTGAATATACACCACTAGATACTACTACAAATGGTCCACACACATCAGTGTGTACCAGTCCAAGAGGCTCTGTGACCCTTTCACCATGTCCATAAAATGGTGGTTTGGTCATTTTTATTTTTAATAAGATTTATATCTTTCATATGATTTATCTAAAAAGATACTAAATAACCATCCTAATTATCCTTTTTCATATGATTCTTCATTGAGTGAATATGATTTTTATGCCATGTTTGGGTGTTATATGAGTCATGAAGATGTGATTTTTGGTGTGATGTTTTTTCATTATTTGTAAAAGAATCATTCTTTATTCTAATTTGAAAATCAATCCATCCATATCAAGTAAAATAACATATAATAGGTTCTTAGTAACAATTATCACATAATAATAATTCTTTAAAACCAATATCATTCCTATTAACAATGGTAGGTGATAGTATCATATAATAATTACAGGGTGTCTTGCTCCATTTTTTTCTTCAAGATCCATCTCTTTAATAAAAATATTTTGAAATATATAATAATTACATCATTTGGATACATATGTGAGAACTAAAATCATTATATCATGTCAATTATGTAGATATAAATATATTTCACTTGATAGTGAACTCACCCATAACTTCATGTTGCTCATATGTGTAGTTCATGTAACACTTCAAGGGTTTGTGATTTTTTTCAAATATTTTTAATTTACTCAAAACTTTTCATTATATTCAATATAGATTTTAAAATAACTATGATATAAAATTAAAATATTCTTATGTGATTGATATTTCATTACCACTGTATTGGTAGGTATGAATCAGAAAAAGTAAAATATGACCAACATATGGTTTACACTAGTATAAAATATATCTATTTAATTAAACAATGAAAAAATATTTCTAAATTCTTTTAAAATAAAATAAATGATTTTTTGTAAAACTATTCTCATCCGTGCAAAGTGTCTTTATCTTAATAAATAAAATTGGTCACTGTCAATGAATTATTTAAATGAATTTTAAATATCTTTTATTCAATAAATTTGTTTATTATTCATCTAAAAATATTTCTTGGCATAGGATAAAAATAACTCTAGTTTTAAGATTGGAAACTATATTTTTTCGAAATAGAGGTTTTGTCTTGTTTTTTCCCTTATTTTAAAATTAATTATTTGAAAATTTATAAATTTTACTTGAATAAATTTGTGTGATTTTTTAAATCAAAATGATAGAGTTATCATCAAGTTAATTTTTGATAATTTTATAAAAATATTATTTTTTTTATTAATAGTGAGAAATAATTATTTTATTTAAAATTAACTTTCCATTTAAAAAATTTACAAAGGTAATTATATTTTAAAATACTATAAAAAAATTAGTTCAATTATATTATTATTAATACAATTTAGGTAACTTTAATCAATTTTATGTTTTGTTTTTATTTAAAAACTTTTATAACATAAGAAACTTTTTATTTTTACAATCACTTTTCTTCGCATTTATGAGTTTACTTTTCCATTAAACTATTTCATTTTTATAAAATATAGTTAAAATAATGGATTTCATATTATAATAAGAATAATTGATATAATTTAATAATTTCAACTTAATTTTATTTTAATGTATTTTGAAAATAGTAAAATTTTATTTCTACGGTTGAGGTTAAAATAGATTTCTTTCTCTATATATACACATGTGTTAATATTAATATTCCACACACATATTATTTTTTATTTTCTAAATTTTATTTGATATTTAAAATTAGTAGGTAATAAATAACTAATAATGATCATTTTATTTTTATGATTAAAGGATATAATAGCTTTATAATAATTTTTTTTACTTTAGTGATAAGTAAAATGGTAAAAGTGAGTAATATTAGATGTAATGGAAATAACATGTGTAAAAAATGTTTCTTTGTTAGTGGTGAAGTGGTTGATAAAAATTATCTTCTCTATACACTATTATTTATCAATTTTTTAGGAACATGGTTTTTACAGTGACTCCACATTTATGATTTCTTTTGGCTATATACAAAATGTCACTCTTTCTCACTTATAAAAGGGAACCTCATGTCTTCTTTATTCACACATAGAAAGACTTTTGGTTCTAAGAATACCATTCCATGTACCTTCTCTACTCCCCTTACAATGTCCTATTGTCCTTGTTATTTGTATAAAACCCACCTATTAGTGATTTTGGTTAAAACATATAGAGGTTGTTCGAAGAAGAGTTATCATTACTAATCTGGTGTTTTTGTTCTTCTCCTTCTTCCACCACCATCCAATATTATTAAAAAAATTATTAAATAATAATAGTATTATCATAATAATATTGAAATTTTGTTTTTTTGTTTTTTTTAAATATTTCAATCTTCTGTTCAATCAAATGGGAAATGAAGTAGTCGATCATGTGTATGGTAGGAAACTGCATTGAGAACTGATACAAACTGTCTTCCACCACTGCCTCTCATAGATGAATATAATGATTTATTAATTCTATATATATTATATTTATGATATAATTATACTTCTATAAGTATAGTATCATATCCACCTTCATACCTTCCAATCTATTGGAAAACCATAATGTCTCATGTGCGTACATGTTGACTACCTTATCTATGAAGTAATGTAATTAATCTTTATTTTTTTCTTTACAAGTATGGTAATAAAGATGGATTTTATTAATATATATGATATATATTATATGAAAATGATTTTTTAGGTGAATTATTGTCACCAACCAGCTCGTATACCCTAGTACCCTAATACTTGAACCAACACTGATATAACCTAATGGGTGTTCTCGATCCCCATGTGTTGGTGACTAGGACCTATCATTATTCAAGATAATACTTGAAATTGTTTTGATGTATAAAAGTGTAAAAAATAGAGGCAAGTATATATGATAAAAATAATCTTTCATAGGGAGAATAGTGCCAAAATTCAAACATGTAAAAAACCAAATAGCACTTCAATATAGTACCAAAATGAAAACGGTTGAACAAACTAAGGTCCTAATAGATTCGATACTACTATCCCTAAGAGTCAACAATAATTTCAACCTCCAAGTGGCACATTCCCCATGATCAAACCTAGAAATTGGAAATATACAAATGCATAATGTAAAAGGTGGAGTTTGAAATAAACCCCAACTAGGGTCTCACAATGTGTTCCATAATAATAATCCATAAAATTGATAAACGAAATAATTATTTCAATTTTAAAAAATAAGTATGATAGTAAATTATCATATTTAAATAAAAAAATTATTTTCATTTCAAATTATGGAAAATATTTCAAACATGGATTACATAAACTCTTTATATAAAACAGATTATATAAATCTTTAGGCATAAAAAAATTGTTTAAAAAATAATGGAATATATATATAATAATAAAATCCCAATAAGAAACTTGGTAATCTTCCAAGTGGAAAGATATTTTCTACATATGTTAACCCGAAAAACTTAAAACAGTGAGCATGATGATGTGCACTTTCACCCCTTGGTCTTAGTTAGAATAGGACCATCAACATCCTACTAGGGATAAGATCCTATGAACATGTGGTTTGATAGAGTTGTACATCATCAATCCAACACCAAAGAATTAACTTCCTAATGTTTTTGTCCCAAATAACTTACTAAATAACCAGGATCACATGTTCTCAATTAATTAATCAACCAAAGGAGAATCATTTCCAAAAAGTTACAAATAAAATTTCCCAATTCAAATTTTCAATATACCATTTTCATTTTAAAACCAAACATATATTTTCATTTCTTCAAATCTTATATTTTTGAAAAAAAACTATAGGTTTACATCATCTTAATTTAAGATATTTTTTTCAATAAATGGAATCAATTAAAATAATTCATTATTTCCATTAATTTTAACAAACACCTCAATTTCCAATTTCATTAGAATTGGGTTTCTTTTTCTCAGAATCCATATCATGGAAATTCAAATACCAATTTACATCAATTAGGTTTTTATAATTCAATTGAAATAAATTTAAAAAAACTATCAAATCGAGGTTTAATCAATTTCACATCTTAAATAGAACCGCATACCTAACAAAATTCCTGAAATGTGACCCACCAACAAGAACGAGGGCATATAAGATATAGGAAGACCTCAAAGAAATAATATTAAACTGACACGTAGTTTTGATCCAAAAATCCCATGACGATAAATCAAACTCCAATGAGGGAAAGAAAAAGACTTAGAGGAAATAGGGAGACCACATACCTAGATAGATTCACCATAACTGAAACAATGATCAATATCTAAACAAAATAATACAAAAGTGTTAGAGGGATCCAAAATCATGTGGAGATTGATCTAGGTTGATAGGAAGGAACCCTAGATGAATCAAAATAAAATATTTAGTTTATCCACATTTTTAAAACTTTCACATTATAATTTACATTACCTATAACCCAAATTCACATAATTTAATTATTGAGTCCCATGTATGATGAAAAACCGATCAATTTTTATTAAAAACATTATTTTTAAATTATAAAAAAAATTAAACTATACCCAATGTGTATCCATTATCGATGTGTGTTAGTTTTATGGAATATGATGGGAGATGATTACACAATGTGTAACCAAATTACATAGTGTATAAATCCCTATCAAACTATAGAACCCATAAGTTTAATGCTGAAAATTCCAACAAATCTTGGACTTAAAAATTACAGTTATCCATACAATTCATTCTCAGCCTTACCTTAGAGAAAAAAATGGAAAACCATGTTAGAATTTAAACGTGCCTACTAGAGAGGTAAATTTATGTGACAACCTCCCCACAATAGAATTTTTTTTCAAATAAAGCCTACCAAGAAGATTCTACATCAAAAATGTGAAGCCATTTCCCTCTCATTATTTCATTTCCCTCCTATGTATCATGAAAATATGAACCATGCTTCTATACCACCTAAACCAAAGGTATCATCCTCCCATGAAGTACCTTGGTATCAAAATCAACTATCCTGACTGGATGCTCAGTCATGGATAAATTAGTCTCAATGTCAAGATCACCCCATATTAAAATAAGAGATAGATCTGAAATATATTTTTAGAGCCGAGACACATGGAACACATCATATATTGGTGTCAAATATGGTATACATTCAAAATTTTAAGAAACTTTTCAAACCTACTCAATGACCTAAAAAGGTCCATCAAAATTGGGAGAATGCTTCCCTTGCCTCCTAATCCATTGATGACCCAAATGTGTTGAAACATTCTATAACACATGATCACCAACTGAAATGCCCAATGGTCTATGATGATGATCAACATAAGATTTATACCATCTACATTCTTTCAACATCCTCTAATGAATAAATTTATTTTTTTAATGTTATATCTTGAACTAATATTGTTCTAAACAAGGAACATTCAATGATCACTGAAATAAAAGTTGATATATAAAAGGCCAATAATACAAGCAATCAAAAGGATTCATTTTGACTGAGGATTGGTAACTATTGTTATAAGAAAAATCAACCAACCCTAAATTGATTACCAAGCTCCACCAAATTCAAGTACATATGTATAGATTATATCCCCAAGAATCTATATATCCCTCTAAGTCTAGCAATCAATCTGTAAAAGTTATGTCATACTACAACGAACATGAGACCCTAGTTCCACCATAAGACCTCTCCAAAAAATGAGAAGTAAAATAGGGATGTCTATTAGAGACTAAAAAATATGGTACTCTATGAAAATGAACAATCTCTCTCACATAGATATGTCCCAACTCATCAAATTTAGTTGTTTTTTCAATTGATAGGAAGTGAGCTGATTTAGTCAGCATATTGATCACAACCCATAAAAAAATTCTTTTTATGGGTACATGGAAACCCAACCACAAAGTCTATCGAGATCTCATCCCACTTCCACATTAGCACAGGAAGTGGTTAAAGAAATCATAAAGGTCATCGGTGCTTAGAATTGACATGTGGGATCATATAATAATTAAAGTGAAAAATAGAAATGACCCATAACATACCTATCCACTAGAATCTTCACAACATGTCATAGAACATATTCACGGTTCCTGGGTGCACTTACCCCCCTAACAATTATGTAAATCACCCTTCACAACATTTCCCACTAGGAAAGCTATAATGTGTCAGTTTTGAAAACATATAATACCTTTTGTGGATAATGAACACTTAAAATGGTCTCCCCACTAAAAAGAGAGTCTCAAAGGATGTAGAACACATCACCAATATATTGTTCCTGATTAATAATCATGAGAAGAGTAGAGGTAAACTAAACACTATCCAAGACAACATCAGCAGATGTTTTATTAAATCCAGTATGAAACTATGAGAAAAGATCCATCACATTCTACTCTTCTAATGATTCATTCACTTCATGGGATGGATGATTTATGATCAAGGCATATGGGATTACATTTATTTTCTAGGATATATAGGCAATGCAAATGTCA
Source organism: Viscum album (assembly GCA_963277665.1). Taxonomy (NCBI): domain Eukaryota; kingdom Viridiplantae; phylum Streptophyta; class Magnoliopsida; order Santalales; family Viscaceae; genus Viscum; species Viscum album. The sequence goes on from OY728166.1 coordinate 311,567,255, forward strand.
AAATATTTTAGGTATTCCATCCAAAGCTAATAGTTGAGATTAAAATAATTTTGAGAGAAGATATAACTAAATACTCTATGGTTAGAGAACATGATAAAACTTTCTCCAAAAAGGTTATGTATCCAATTATTTAGAGCATCCATCACAGATACAAGATCAAGGTAATGGGTTAGATAATTCTCATAATGGGGCCTAAGATAAGGAGAGCCAAAGGAAACAATGTGATCACCCTACTTAAGAACATAGACCAAACCTGAACCTGATGAGTCACAAAAGACTATATAGCCCTAACTGTCCTTAGAAATAGTCAACATCCATATAGAAGTATAAAGTTGTTTCAGATCAATGAATGAATTCTGAAAATTTTAATCCTAAGAAATCTATTCTCCATTCCTAGTTAGATTAGTATTTGGAGAGGAAAAATTCTAGAAATCCTTTATGAACTGGAAGTAATACCCATTCAAACCCAAAAATCCCTAAATCTCAAAGACATTATATAGTTTCTCCCATGTCATAACAACTTTCAACTTCTCAAGATCAACTAAAATACAATGTTCCAAGGCCATGGGTCCCATAACATCACTTCCCAAATCCATAAATTACATTTCAATTGCTTTTCATAAATATGGTGATTACTCAATAATTCTAAAACTACCCTCATATGATGTACATGATCCTCCTTGCACTTAGAGTAAAGTAGAATGTCATCCACAATGACTAACATAAAAATATAAAGACCATCATGTAATTTCCTATTCATAAAATCCATGACGACTGTAGGATATTTCATTATAAAAAATGGAATGAAAGGATACTCAAATTTGATATACCTACTCTAGAAGGTGGTTTTAAGAATATAATATTCTTTAATTATCAAATAATGATAATCAAATTAAAGTTCAATATTTGAAAACCACTTCACCCCATTCACATATTCAAATAGATAATTAATATGTTGAAAAATATATATGTTCATTACTATAAATCAATTGATTTTCCGATAATCAACACAAAGGAAAAGTGACCCATTATCTTTCTATGAAAAGAGAATATGCACTGCTGAAGGTGACACAATCTAGTGTAAAAATAAATTCTCTAAAATATCATCTAACTAAGTCTTTTAATATTTCAGTTTAGCGGGTTCTAAGCGTTAATAAGGAATAGTTACTGGTTGAGCACTGGATATTAATTCAATAGAGAACTCTAACTCCCTTATTGATGGAAAAAATAGAGAAGTCTGAAAGAAAAACATCAGGAAACTCAACAAAAATAGTAGGGTGATCCCCACTAAAAGGTTACCACACTAGGTCAAGAGTGAACACAGATATCAAATTATCCATCTATGGATAAGAAGTTCTGGCTTTTCTCATCCATGAGTCCCATTGTACTAGAAAGTTACAACACAACCCATCAGGCATAGTAAAATAGACCCATTGAGGAAAATAATCAATTAAAGATTTACTAATAATTATCTAATCCCTCCTGAATATGAGATAAAGAGTTTTCATGTAATGAACCAAAAAATACCTTGAAATTTCATATATCTAATACCAAGAAAACATTATAAGGACATCAAATACCCTACTCTCTCTTTGTTTTAAGGGGCGTAATAGTATCCATTACATAAGATAAAATCCCCATAAAGAATATTTAGAAAATTCATAATAAAAGTTGATATAAATGATTGAGATACAATAGTATCAAATAAAGAAGTCACTATATATAGAGAAATAGTGATAGTACCTCTCACAGTTCATGGTCCCATATATTCTACAACTAGAGACTCTTCCAATGTAAAAAGAAGATTCCTTATAGATGTCAATGGCTGGAATCCCGTAGACCGTGAAGCATCTGATTTCAGAAAAATGGATTTTTTAATGATGATCTCATGCCACTACATGGAGAATAATTCACTTGACATAACTTCACCAAGTGAGCCGATCATCCATATGAACCACATATCTTGGGTGCCTTTGTTAAAACCCATTTCAAGCACCCAAGCTTCCCACACTGGTAGAAAATCAAAGGTCCCTTTATAGGAATTATAGAGGTAATGAAGAACTTTACTATTTACACACTACATGAGACTTATCAAACTTACCTTTCCCTTTATCAGAACAAAAAAATCACCTCTATGAGAAAAGTAAACTCCTTTCAACACTGACCTACATGTCTGGTCATGATCAACCATTAACACCAAATCCAAGACATCAACATAAGAACAGAGCTTCACTAGGAATACCTGATATATAATATCAGATCGAAGTCCCATATTGATCCATTGAGTCACCATATTATCATTTGATACAATATTATTTGGAAACCACACAAGCTCAGCAAAGCAATTTTCATATTCAGTCACAAACATGTTATCCTGTTCGAGTTTGAAAAACATTGTAGCCTAATAAAACACCATAGACTATGGAGAGAAATAGTCAATTAAAATAGCCTTTAATTTATTCTATTATATTCCATCATTCATCTTCTAAATCACCACAATTTACTACCACGTCATGTTAGGTCCATCATGATTAATGGTATCACACTTAACATTAATATCTTCACAGGTTTCCAAGAAATCAAAGATATACTTAATATTTGTTAACTAGCCTGAAGACTCTTGGGGGTTATTATCGAAAAGGAATGTAGATGTCTTATAAAATAGAAATTCATGAAAAAGATTTTAAGATTCATCCCTCTGAGGTTATATAGATGGAGCCTAAATAGAAATGGGAACATGTGTCTATCCCAGGGCTTTGATGGAATGCACAACAACCTCAACGATATTCTGGTCCAAGGGAGGATTTTCTCACTATGGTTCATAAGTAGATTCCTCGTGTATCCAATTTTCATAGATTCTCAAAGACATAATGAAAAAAACATAAGAAAAAAACAATGAATATGTGAAGTGATTACTCATATTAACACTCAAACAAGAGAAACCAAGAAATTAATTCCTTCAGATATAAAATCCAAATTTGGATTTTAAACTATTAAAATCTGAAGCAGAGAAAAGACTAGAACTAATCCTCAATATGACTTTTCCAAACGTCCTATGGTGACTTATGGATAATTACTATGAGATCTAGCCCAGAACTAACTCACAACTACCTCTTAAGTCCCGACAAGATCTCAACCCATGTTCTGAAATCATGGAATGATTCTAAACCTTTTTTTGATACCACTTTCTCATGAACCAACCTAGAAACCCTAGTACCTTGACACCCAAGATGGAACTAACATATCATGAAGAGAATTTACTATCCCTGCAAGTTGGATAATAACACCTCACTTCATACAAGATAAAACTATTAATAGTTTTTTCATATAATAGCTTAAGAAACAAAAATAATTCAGTATGCTCAAAATAAAACTTCATATGGATAATAATACCAGAAGTCAAAAAGGTAAAAAAACATTCACAATGTAAAAGAAATAAAATAGCTTTACAACCCAAGGTCCCAATAGAATTAACACTCCAATCCCAAATATTCAACAAAAACTTCTACATCCAAATGGGGATATCCCCTTCCTCAAACCTAGTAAGAGAAAATATAAAAATTTCCACAGGAAAAGGTAGGGTGTGATTTAAAATACCAGTAGGGTCTCACCAAGTATTCCATAATAAGATTCCATAAAAAATTAACCCAAATAATGTTTTCAAATTTAAACAAAACAGTTATGATAATAAATTTTCATACATAAAACAAAACATGCTTCTCATTTCATATGACAGAAATCATTTCAAACATGGCTTAAATAAACACTATATATAAAATTGTTCATATAAATAATTAGGCACGAGAAAATGTTTTTTCAAAAACAGTAATATATATATATATATATATAATAAATCTCAACAAGAAATATGGTCATCATCCAATAGGTTAGATAGATTCTATTTTTTAGACTATCACACACATGAATCAGTGATCATAGCAATCTTCACACACGTCCCTCAGGCTTAGGATAAATATGTCCCACCAAAACCCCAATGGGGATATGAAACACTATACTAGGTTTTTTAGAGTTGTAAAGTGTCAATAAATTTATAGAGAATATTAATATTAGAATGTTTGTACCACATAAATTACTAACTAACTAGGCTCGAATGTTCCAAATCAATCAATCAAAAATGGGAAAATAATTTGAAAATAGTTACAAATGAAATTTCCCTATTTCCAATTTCAATATTCCACATAATTAAGGAACTATAAATTGGTTTTCATTTCATCAATTAATGTTTTTTAATAAACCAACCATATTTTTTCATCTTTTTAATTTAAACCATTTTACAAAAAATGAATCAATTCAAATCACTTCACAAATTTCCATCAATTTCAAATTATAAACCAACATCAAATTCTATTAGAATTTGAGGGTTTTTTCTAGAATCCCTACCATAGAAATTAAATTTTAAATTTTCATAAATTGGATTTTCATAATTATATTGAACACAATTTAAAACAATCATGAAAAAAAGGTTTAATCAATTGACCATCATAAATAGAACCACCTACCTTTTTCATGGAAACACAATGCCCTAACTTGATCCGCCAACAAGAATGTGGGCATAAAATATTGGGAAAATCAACCAAGAAATATGATTCAAAAAAATAATTTTTTATATCCATCAATCCCAAAATGATTCAAAAAAATCCATAAAGGGAAAGGGAAAGATATAGAGAGATATGGAGATTGCTTACCCAAAGAGATGCATTACAATTTCAACAATGATCAATCATTTAAAGAAATGTTCTGAAAGGGTTAGAGGGATCCAAAATCACTTAAGGATGGATATAGGTTAAGATAAAGAAAAAATGGAAGAAAGGTAATAACTTTTTTAGACAAGACACCTATTTAAAAATGACACTATATAATTTACATGTTGTGCTACCCGAATTCACTTTGGGTAATTATCAAGTCCCACTTGTGCTAAAAAACCAATCGCTTTTTATTGAAACCCATTTTTTAATATATACATGATGTTTATATTGAATATGATGTATATCGTTTCAGGATATATATTATTTTCAAAAAATATGTTTGGTGATGATTACACTTCATGTTACTACATTACAATACATTTAAATCTACATTATACTATATAATGTATAGATTAAATGCTGAAAATTAAAATAAATCCATGAAATCTCCATTACATGTTTCTTAATAATTATTTCTCATCCCTACCTAGATAGAAAAAGGAAAACCATGAAAAATCATAAAACATACATGATATATATTTAATGTCATGTTATAATTATTATTTACCTTTCTTTCATTCCATTCATTGAAAAATGTAAACAATAACCATGAGTACGTATGACCTTCAATCTCCATAGATTGTGAAATTAATTTTTTAATCACTAAATTTTATGTATAAATATATATATATTTAAATAATGAATATATATATATATATAATATTTATATCACTGTTAACATTTTGAATATGATGGAACCATACTAAATTTACAAGTACCCAAACCACGAAACCAAAACATACATGAAATTTGAAGTTGTTACCACCCGTAACAACTATATTAATATTGAATTGTTAATAAATGGGTTGTAAAAGGATATAAGTAGATAATATTATATATATATGATAAAAATTATAGAATAGATTTAAAATAAATATATAATTATTATAGAGTGAGTTCAAACATGTATGAAGGATATTAAACTTGAGGTAAGGTATTTTCCCCTCACTTTTATTTCCATGAGACACATGCCATATTCACCACATGTTTCTTTTATATGGTGTATATACTTCCCATTTATTTCATTCATGATTCTTATCATAAATTTTTGTTGGATATAAATATCTATATATGGATGTTTATTTCAATGGGATTATAAATCAAATGTTACCAATGTTGTAAGTGTTGTATGTTTTAATTTTACTAATTATTGATATTGATTATGATTATACATACAATGAGCAAATATTATAATGTATCCCTAAAAAACTCATGAATATTTTTATCCTAAGTTTATTTTTCGATATTACATGTTTTCCTTTAATTTTCCTCTATTTATGTACTTAAGGGACTAAAATAATTTTTTAAGGAAAACTAACTTTATATATATCTCTTTTCAAAAAAACTTATTCATCCATATCCTTATTTTATAAAAAATGATTCAAGAATGTTTTTCTTATTTCTATATGACTGAATAAACTCATTTTTAACAATATATAACTTTTTTTGAGATAATTAAATGCTTTTTTCCATTTTATGAATTAGTTAGTATTTACTTTTTACTAAAAACATGAAAGGATTCATTATTTTAATATTTATAGCATAAGAAGAAGTTTTATCCATCATGACCACTAAATTATTTGAATTTTTTATGAACTATATGTGAGGTTCTTTTTAAATAATTTTTTTATATTATAAATTATTATATTTTAAACATGTTAATTAATAGTTAAAAGATTATTTTCCTCATAGTATTTTCCAAGTGATTTTTTGAAGTATTTTCCCATCTAAGATGACATCATTTGATGTTTCAAAACATTTATTTGGGATATAAACCAATTATAATATCCTTACTCTATCTAAGGTTAATTTATGATTATGTTGACATGATGTTTATGAAATCCAATACTTTTTCAATTGGTTTTATTATGATGAATTGATATGAGGATTATGAAACTCGTTTCACTTCCACATGTCACATGGTGATGAAATGTTTCTGAAACCCATTTATTTTCCATTAGTAATTCTATGATGAAATATTTTTGAAACCCATTTATTTTTTATCAGTTATGATATAATAAATATTTTTTTATCTTATGATATATATATATATATATGATTTTAATTATGTTATGTTTTCGAAACAAATTATATATCCCTCTAATGCATTGGGTGATGAAGGATATCTCTTGAGATAAATTTGACTGGAATGGGGTGTTTACATAGTTTACTAAGGGAATCTATCCGCTATGATAGTCTTGGGAGTGAACCCTAAATACTAAGATGGTTTGTGGAGTGAAATAATTCCACCATGATAGTATTGAGAGTGAACCATGACTATTACTATTGTTTAGGGAGCGAACCCAATACACATTGATAGTCTTATATGTTATCCTTGATTACTAAATAAATAATTTTCTATGTGTATGTGTATGAAAAAAACATATATCATATTCCAATATTATTCCATTAGGGTCATGTTATTTGATTCCATTATGATTCAAGTCATATCAATAGAGTATCCATGGGAATTTATTCAAAATTATGTTCTTTGATATGTAGGGAATTGTTTTCAAATGTTTTTATAATATTCTCGTACTATAATCCTCAAGTTATTTTTTAAAGACCAATTATATCTTACTTCACATCCATTATTAAGAATCTATGATCACCCTTTACTTTTTTATCTCCCCCATTTATGATGCATGGTATTAATATTTACATGTCTAAGTAGGGTTCTAGTTATGAAGAACATAGTAGGAGATGATATAGTTCACTTATGAACTAATTTTTTATGTAAACTAGTTTACAAAGATACTATACCTATATGAATTATGTGAGGATATTCATGTTAGGTAACGAATATTCATCTTATAATATGAAATTTATTTTTATGAAAAGTATAGGTATCTGTAGAGGGTATGAGAGAAAGGTTTAATTACCCTTTGGAAACAATATTTAGAAAACATTAGTGAAAATAACAGTGTGTGATTTACTAGAAGAACATTCTTATCTGGATACTACCTATGGATTTGGATCTCTTATAGTTTTACCTAGGGTAAATAACCCTAAAAAGGAAATTTGGTAATTGACTTGATAATTACTCAGTACATGACCAATAGGTCATGTTGTACACCTTTCAAGAAAATCTTTGGGGATATTCTTATGTTAATTAAAATTTTAGTTATAACCCATTTTGAAAGATTTTAATAGATGATGGAAATCAATAGATTTGGTTAAAACTATGTTGTAATGGATTAAAACAACAATTTATATATTTAGACATCCTATAAATGATTTTTCCGGATTATTTGGTTTCCCATAACAATTATTATTTATCACACAATGTCGTTTGGTTTGAGTTAACAAATAGAACCTAAACAAATCATGTGGGATCTGAATGCAACGAAATATGAAATGATTTTACTCATGAGATAACAGATGTTATGGGACCTGGAATTTGAAATCTCATTGTTATACTTACTCATCATTATCAAGAAATGAATAATGTTGAGATTACAAATGAGAAAAGAAGGTAAAAATGTTAGGTTGAGTCCTTCATGAGGCATTTTTTAACTTTTTCTAGTGGGTCCCCAAATCCAGTAGTCACTGAGGAATGGATCAATACTATTGATAATATATTTTCCATTCTATAGTGTTTGGGCCATGAAAATTCATTTAAGTTTTCTATCACTTGGAAGTAAAAGTAGATCAATGGTGGAATAATATCAATAATATGATGAAACATGTATAAATTGACTTTATTGTGTGGGATGAGTTTCAGTTATTTTTTTCAATAAATAATTTCCTTATATTATTCATATGAAAATGGATAAGTAATGACTTGATCTAAAGAACAAGACTAATGAATTATTTGATACCTGTGTGGAATATTATATAAAAATTTTGAGGTAGTCTTATTTTATTATCATCTAAAACGAATATAAGGTTGATCAATTATTCAGTCGATTAAAACCATGTATTTCAAAGTCATTATCCATAAATGAATTTATTATATATAATGAAATCATTTGATATACTATTAATGTGGAAATGGAGACTTGGATTACCCATCAATCGTGTTGTTTTAATAATAAAATAAATTTTTAATTAAAAAAACTCGAAAAACCATGGAGAGAAGAAAATAGAATTCCATTTTTCGTAATGTGTAACATATTAACTTGAAATCCACTTAACTAGGTCCCCGAGATAGTGAGATACAAGGCCTAAAGCATGCATCCCCATACGCTAAAGACTGATGACCAGTAGTTAGGGTGTGAATATGGTACTATGGAGATACAATAACCTCATATAAGAGTAGAACAATTGATTACAACATAAAATATGCAATAGTAGAATCATGATATAAATGGACACTAAATGACTAGACCAGCATCCTACCATAGAAAAGAAAAAACCAATAACAAAATAGATAATAATCGGAAGAATAAATAAATTATAAATTGAATAATAATATCAAAATCTACTCACTACTATCATATACAAGGATTCATGGCATGTTGATGTAAAAAAATGGAACAGGGGAAAGTATTATACTACATTCTATTAAAAATATAAAAAAATCAAAATGCTTATCCACTAAAATCTCAAGAATAATCTCATTACTATTCTTTTATTCTTCTACTATAAGTAAATAATATCAAATATCTGTAGCAAGGTGCCTCCTCATACCCATACCTACAGAGAAGTGATCTACTCTGGTACTAAAGGTAGCCTATGTAGGGTTTGATAAAAAATCCCATTATTACACCACCAATGGTGTCTATAATTAATCCATGACGTGATCATAGCTAATTAGTTTTTAGGTATAAATGAAATAATAGAAAATACTAAAAAAATATGTACCAGCCTGCTCAGGTTCTCAAAGGACACATGGCGGCTCTACCTACATCATCTCATAGCCACAATGAGAGTATGATCGGTAACTATCTATATAGTAATAGTATTATATATTATAGTTTTATATTATATCCTCATATATGGACCAAGTGTGTGTAGATGAAATTGGCCATATACTGGGAATACTAGGTGTTGGATGGACTAGGGTGTAAATTAGACATCCATATCAAGTCTAAATGAGTCTATAAGATCAATAAATTGGGTATATTCCCTAAATATCTAGATGAATGAGAGACTTCATGATCATCACTTGGGATTTTGGGTGAGTCATCATGACAACACCTGAAGCAAGGAATGTGGTGCTTCATTCCCACCATCCAAATAGTGTCTAGGGTTTGAGGCACCATGCTCAAATCCCAATATATGGGAGCTTGGAATGTCATTCACAAAAAATGTCTTTAACATCATCCATAATATATAACATAGGATTAATTAAAATTACAATAATATCCAAGATAAATTACCTCTCATACATGACATTCATCAAGCCTAGATATATGGAAGGAGTCTTCAATTTATAGTTAACAAAAACAAAACAAGAGGTGTGTCCTTTTGACCCATTAACATCTAATCAATTAGTCTATTTAATTCATTTAGGAAATTCCAAATATCATGTGGAATGCCATTAAATTTAACATAATAAATTTAGTTAAATGAAAATATGGAAATTCCATTTCATGGTTCGATGAGGCATTTATAAGGCACCTTATTCAGTTAGGCAATCACCAACTAGGGAAATTACATTTATATGTCAGGACAAGAACATAGTATGTGCCTTGGGTTAAATAAAAATTTATATAATAGGGTAAATTCATCTTATAATCCAATTAAAACTCATAAAAATCATTACAAAAATTTAATCAATCAATTACATAGGGTAATTTAAGCCAAAACTCCGAAGGGGTGTCCGTGATGGATATTGGAATCCTCAAATCACAAAACAATGATCCGAGAGGGTATAACATGTTGCATATAACAATTTATAATAAATAAATAAATTTTAAATCGATTGTTGGTGAAGGTCAGCATGCCGCAAAATGGAGTGGAAATAAAAACACCAAAACAATTAGTAAAAACAATGATACCTCTTACCTTAGGGTTGTTGATGACACATCGTCAGATGGTGGACTCTAATACATTATAGATTGGGATAAATCAATGAAGTGTTCCATTGACCTGATAATAGGGCTATAGATATTGCACCAAAATAAAAAATATGAATATAAACATATATTGTATGGAAGATGAATAGACATCGGATTGATATGGATTTTCTGCTTCTAATGAAGTTTGATTTGGAGTTTGGGTCATGTTGGTATTACAAAGCTAGTCGAAAGAAGAAAACGTCCTACATGAGGATGGATATGAGTTTCATCTTCTAGAATGAGAGGATAAGATAGGTGGTTTTAGTTATAGGTTCATTAATGGAAATTTAGGAATTTTACCCTAAAAAACTAGGGCACACGGTTTCACTGTACGGTTGGCCAAACCATGCACAAAATGTGAAAATGGTCTCTATCCGACCTCTACATGTTTTTGCATGGGTGTGAACTTAGTGTCTCATGATTATAGAAAAATTGTGTGGCCCCCATGCATCCTTTATCTCATCCCACATTGTTAAGAGAGACCGTGCATGCTGGGTGACATGGTTTCTACTAACCGTGAGGCTTAGTTTATTTTCTAAAATCCTGGTGTTCTCAGCACACAAAAAAATATATGGACACCCTCATGATCTTTGTGGATCCAATGGGTAACCACATAAAGGTATTTTAAAGTATTTTATACTTTAAACAAATGATTCATACCTTCTTGAAAATACATTTCATTTCAACCTCCCCTCCTTATATAAACTCATCCCTGAGTTGGACTTCTGAGTGTAAAGTGGAATCATCAGTAATGAGTTCCAGTCACATATCACATATATCATCTTCAAATTCCTAGGCATCATCTAATACTTAGTTATTCTTCCTAGTACCTATAGTAAGGGAACTAACCTTCCTTCTAGTTTCTTCAAACTATGATCCGCAATAATAATTGGATACTCTTTAAAATAAGCATCGACATCCAACACAAACTCATTAAGCTAAAATATGTGTGATGGTTATGGACAATATTAGTGAAGGTGATACTAGTGTATGAAATCATACCTTGACTGGTATCTTTGAGGAATTATTATCTGGTATTCCTCTGGTATGATCTATTTCACAAACTTAAAGGTTCTAAAAAACCCAGTTGAGAGGTTTTCCTACCTATGAATACATCTGTTGCCCAAACTAGGTGAAACTCGCAAGAAAACCCAAGCTCCAACCTTAAACTCAAGAGGTCTCTAGCATCAGTTGTCATATGATTTATATATATACTAATCATTATTCATGTGATTTATGATCAACTAGAAATTTTCTATATTCTCCTTCGTGAGATGTTCTCCAAGAATTGTTGTTACCCATACCTATAACCTTTATAGAGTTGAATGGAAAATCCTACCATATAATCCTTCATAAGGATAAATCTCGATGGTAGGATAAATGATGTTATTATAATATAACTAAAAAATAGGGATTTGTTCCTCTAAGGAACCCCAATGTCAAGGACACTATCATAGAGCATGTTCTCTAGAACCTCAATCATAGTTTTTATATATTCATCAGTCTGTGGGTTATAGTCCATGCTTAGAAGCATTTATGTACCTAGGGCCTTCAAAAACCCCTTCTAGAATTGTGAAATAAAGTTAGTGTATCTGTCATAAATGATAAATTAAGTTGATTCAAGAATATGTAGATCTTCCCTAGTGTATATTCTCTCTTTCACATCAACCGATAAGGTCTCTCTCACATATAATAAGTGTATGAAATTCATCCTATGATCAAGGATAACCCACACTAAATTTTTTAAATGAGGTGATCTAGTTAAACTAGTCATGAAATCCTTTGAAACATCATCCCATTTTCAATTGGGGATGAAAAACATCTGTAAAATATATACCAGATGTCGATTTTTTTCCTTAACCTACAGGTAGGTTGAATAATGAGTGATGAATTTAGAAATCCCCTATTTCATATCAGGACATAAATAATGGAATTATATGTCTTGAAACATCTTGGTGTCAATGGGGTGAACTTCCAAAGCTAAGGAATAAAACTGAAGCATCATATCCTCTATAATGTTTTTTGGAACCTATACACTTCAATTTAATAGTATAGTGTCATCCCCATTCATGGTCCAACGTAAAGATGTATCTTCATCTGATATTATTTTCCTTAGGGAAAGGCCTGTTGGGCGGAAGAAAACAAGGGAATGATGGCAAGAGGGGGGTGAATTGCCTTTTTAAAAAAGATTAACAAATTAAAAATCAAAGTAAAGAATGCAGCGGAAATAAAGAGGCAATCACACAAGAAATTGATAACGGAGTTCGGCCAAAACCCGGCCTACGTCTCCGCTCCCAACTCAACCGTTGAGAGACTCCTACCGCTTGCTTTTCAATGGTTTTAGCAAGAAACCCACTAGGCTTTGAGGTAGCACTAGGACCTATTACAGCTTGCTTTTATTGGTTGAGCAAGAACCCACTTACTTTTAATGGTTAAGTAAGAACCCACTAGCCTTTTTAACGGGTGAAGGCTAGCTCACCGAAACACAAGCCTTTTAAAAGGAAAGGCTTGAAGAAACCTCTTCACACCTTAATGGTGGTGTGAGAACCCAAAAGAAAGGGGGATGAGAAAAGGGTTTGGGGTTTGTAGGCACAAACCCAAATTTAAGCTCAAAATAAAATAAACAATAAAAACCGTATTGTTGAGAAGCCTTGGGCGCCAAAGGTTGAATAGAGATGAAGACGTGCACTCCCAAGCTTCTATGGTGGTGCTCCTTGGATGTGGAATTGGATTGGAGCAGTTGTGGTTCCCTTGGAGCAATCCGCCGGAGGTTTGCCAAATGAGGAGAATTGTGTTCGTTGGCTTCACAATGCTTAATTATGGTCCGGCAATTGTTCCGGGGCTTCAAGGTCCTTTATTTATAGAGGGGGAACCCTCATATGGCCGTTGGAGGTCTTCGGAGCCGTTGTAAAGGCTTTCGGAGCCGTTGGGAGGCAAGTGGAGCAGCCTGGTCAAAGCCCCAACGGCTAGTTTGACTGGCTCTACCGGCTGGCCGGTACAGTCCCACCGGTTGGCCGGTGTGTGCAAAATGACATAGGATTCGGGCTCAGCCTCCACCGGTTGGCCGGTGCTGAGGCCACCGGTTGGCCGGTGCTGAGACAGTAGCTCAGACTGTTCTGCTGGGTGCCACCGGCTGGCCGGTGCTGAGGCCACCGGTTGGCCGGTGGGGAGGCAGTAGCTTCCCTTTGAGTGCAGGTGCCACCGGCTGGCCGCTGGTGTGCCACCGGCTGGCCGGTGGTCTGGATTTCAGTCCACTTTGCCTTCTTTCTTTCTTGGCCCAATTCCTTGGCCACCTGATTTGATTCCTATCAACCAAAAACACTTGAAAGAGGATTAGATAAATATGAGGGTGATTGTGATCATGAAAATAAAACCTTGAGGGGTACGAGAGGTACAACAATCTCCCCCTATTTTGATGATCACAATCACCAAAACAATTAAAGTAAAAAACTGAAATTGAAAGGAAATGATAAGCATGATGAAAAGGATTCTCCCCCAATCAATCAAGAAATTTCTCCCCCTTTGTGATTATCAAAATAGAATGGGGCATAAAACTTGTTTGAGGGAAATGAGAGATTTTAAAATCAATTGAAATTTTGAGAATTGAAAGATTGAAAAAATTGAATAACAGTTTGAATTGAAAGTTTTAAATCAAAAACAAATTGAAATTTGAATTTTGAAACCAAATGAAATTTTTGAAATGAAAAATTCGAATTGAATATTTTGAAATGAAAATTTTGATACCAAGTGTTGAAATTGAAGGTTGGAATCAAAAATTTTGAAATTACAATAAATCTTAAAAGATCCTAACTCCCCCTAAATAAAAACAAAAAGTCACCGGGGAAAGGAAACTATTTTTGGCCCGGAGAGACTCGCAAGAAGGGATTTTTCAATCCAAACTTGTCTCATGGCGGGTCTTCTCCTAAAAAATTCATCATTTAAGAAAATAGATTTGGGGCGGCCATACCGGGCATTTTTGCAATTGCACTCATAAATGAGGTGCCCGGGTTTTTTGCAATAGTTACAAAATTTGAAACTAGAGCTCCCCCTTACAAAAACAGTGGGTGCATGGGAGGAGGAGGCTTGGTTGGTATAGCCAAGTCCATTGGTGGTTCTAGAAACTCGTTGAGAACCCAATAATTTGGACAAATTTTGTTCACCTTGGGTGAACTTGGCTAGGGATTCCCTAAGGTCTTTGATAGTTGATTCCATGGAATCAATATCCGGGAGGTTTTGGATTTTAAGGGTCAACTCCTCCTTCTCTTTGAGAAGTTGATCTTTTTCGGAGGAGAGTTTTTTGAAAGACTTTTTTAAAGCAACAAATTTTGAAGAGAGTTCGTGAAAACCATTTTCAAGTTGGTCTCTAACATGTTGGAGTTCTTCATAAGACAAATTATTGAAAGAATTTGAAGAACTAGAGGAGGAAGAGGAGGAAGAGGAGGAAGATACCTCATGTTTTGCCATTAGGCATTTGTTACCGTTGTCGCTTGAGGAGGAGGAGGAGGATGATGAAGAGGAGGTGTCACTCCATGTCGCCTTGAGAACCTTTTTCTTTCCTTTTTCCCTTGACGTGGCCCGTTTTTTGTTGAGTGGGCAATCGGGCTTGTAATGGCCCTTTTCGCCGCACCCGTAGCATTTTACCTTGGGCTCGGATCTTGCGGTGGGTTCTTGCTTTCGATGCTTGCGGTATTTCTTCTTCTTGTGCTTCTTCATAAACTTGTGCATTTGGCGGGCGAGATTCTCCATTTCCGAGTCGCCGCTTGAAGATGAAGTAGATGAGGAAGATGAGGAAGAAGATGAGGAGGAGCTTACTTCTTTTTGTACCTTGAGGGCAATGTTCTTTGGTGTCTTGATTGGTGTGCCCTCCTTTTGAGCATGCCTCCTCATTGTGATCTCGTACGTCATTAGGGATCCGATGAGCTCCTCTACCGGCATATTTTTGACGTCCTTAGCTTCTTGGATCGCCGTCACCTTTGGTGCCCATGAGCTCGGAAGGACCCATAGGATCTTCTTGACCATCGTCTCGGCTGAAACATCATCACCAAGAGATTTCCTTCCATTGCACACGTCAGTAAAGCGAGTAAACATTTCAGAAATTGATTCATTTTGGTGCATGGAAAAAGACTCAAAATCCTGACGATACATGTCCAATC
The DNA here is from genome assembly GCA_963277665.1 of Viscum album. Taxonomy (NCBI): domain Eukaryota; kingdom Viridiplantae; phylum Streptophyta; class Magnoliopsida; order Santalales; family Viscaceae; genus Viscum; species Viscum album. The sequence continues at coordinate 311,583,179 of OY728166.1, forward strand.
GAGTATCCTTTACTTTGTTGGTCCCCTCATGGGTAACCTCCAAAAGTTTCCAGATTTCATGTGCGGAGCTGCATGTGGAAACTCGATTGAACTCGTTTCGGTCAAGGCCGCAATGAAGAGCATTCATGGCTTTGCCATCAAGCTCAAAATTTCTAATGTCGGCTTGGGTCCATTTGGATTCGTGGGGGGTAGACAAAGTGTAACCTTGCATGACAATTTTATAAATGGGATATCCTATGCTTCTAAGAAAGGTAGTCATGCAGGTTTTCCAATAATTATAGTCGGTCCCATCAAAAAATGGAGCCCGACCCAATGAGAGGCCCTCGGGGGCGAAAGAGGTTGATGCCATCTTAATGGATCTTAAATTTGAAACCGGGTTAGGGTATTACTCAAATTTCCCTCTGATACCAATTGTTGGGCGGAAGAAAACAAGGGAATGATGGCAAGAGGGGGGTGAATTGCCTTTTTAAAAAAGATTAACAAATTAAAAATCAAAGTAAAGAATGCAGCAGAAATAAAGAGGCAATCACACAAGAAATTGATAACGGAGTTCGGCCAAAACCCGGCCTACGTCTCCGCTCCCAACTCAACCGTTGAGAGATTCCTACCGCTTTCTTTTCAATGGTTTTAGCAAGAAACCCACTAGGCTTTGAGGTAGCACTGGGACCTATTACAGCTTGCTTTTATTGGTTGAGCAAGAACCCACTTACTTTTAATGGTTAAGTAAGAACCCACTAGCCTTTTTAACGGGTGAAGGCTAGCTCACCGAAAAACAAGCCTTTTAAAAGGAAAGGCTTGAAGAAACCTCTTCACACCTTAATGGTGGTGTGAGAACCCAAAATAAAGGGGGATGAGAAAAGGGTTTGGGGTTTGTAGGCACAAACCCAAATTTAAGCTCAAAATAAAATAAACAATAAAAACCGTATTGTTGAGAAGCCTTGGGTGCCAAAGGTTGAATGGAGATGAAGACGTGCACTCCCAAGATTCTATGGTGGTGCTCCTTGGATGTGGAATTGGATTGGAGCAGTTGTGGTTCCCTTGGAGCAATCCGCCGGAGGTTTGCCAAATGAGGAGAATTGTGTTCGTTGGCTTCACAATGCTTAATTATGGTCCGACAATTGTTCCGGGGCTTCAAGGTCCTTTATTTATAGAGGGGGAACCCTCATATGGCCGTTGGAGGTCTTCGGAGCCGTTGTAAAGGCTTTCGGAGCCGTTGGGAGGCAAGTGGAGCAGCCTGGTCAAAGCCCCAACGGCTAGTTTGACTGGCTCCACCGGCTGGCCGGTACAGTCCCACCGGTTGGCCGGTGTGTGCAAAATGGCATAGGATTCGGGCTCAGCCTCCACCGGCTGGCCGGTGCTGAGGCCACCGGTTGGCCGGTGCTGAGACAGTAGCTCAGACTGTTCTGCTGGGTGCCACCGGCTGGCCGGTGCTGAGGCCACCGGTTGGCCGGTGGGGAGGCAGTAGCTTCCCTTTGAGTGCAGGTGCCACCGGCTGGCCGCTGGTGTGCCACCGGCTGGCCGGTGGTCTGGATTTCAGTCCACTTTGCCTTCTTTCTTTCTTGGCCCAATTCCTTGGCCACCTGATTTGATTCCTATCAACCAAAAACACTTGAAAGAGGATTAGATAAATATGAGGGTGATTGTGATCATGAAAATAAAACCTTGAGGGGTACGAGAGGTACAACAAGGCCTTTGGGATCAAATAGTTTCATCATTCTTACATGTTCTAGAAGAGTATAATCCATTGATAAGGATGTTAGTATAGTATTACTATGATCCTCTGGAACCTTAATGTGTATATCTGAGAATAAGGCCATGAGTTTCTATTCACTATTAGACACATGAACTTTCTGTATCTAAGTCTTCCAGCTCAGAGAATAGGCTACTAAAGTTCCATTAATAGGTATGTAATTTATCTCGAAATCAAATGATTATTGTTACTCAACCCATCTACAATGCTTGATATTCATATCTCACTGTGTAAATATGTAACTAAGGATTTTTTGATCTATAAACACCCAAAAATTATATCCATGTAAATATTTTTCTCAATAGTAAAAGTCATAACTAAAATAGCTAGCTAGAGTTCACACATCGGGTAATTCTGATCATGAGGCCTCACCTTATGAGACTTTTATGAGACCATGGATCATCATCTATCAAAACATCTCTAAGATCAATACATGATGCATCATAGTAGTCTATATAGCTCCTTCCTAGATATAGCATAATCAGTATCAGTGTTGAATTCAATCTTACCTAAAAAACCTAAGTGAATTCTTTATAATCTTCTTACCGTATTATTTTCATCCATTTCTTTTTCAATCCCATAAGAAGCGCTGCTCGGTGTGAGAAATCATGGATGAAGTGTCTGTAAGTCACAGATAGCCCCACAAAACTCCACATGAAAAATAAATTCTTGGGTTTCTCCTAGAGAGAAATAGATCTCACTTTATTTGGGTCTTCTAAAACTCTTAACTGTGAGATAATTTTACCATGGAAGTGGACTTTGTCGATCAAAAATTGAAATTTATTTATCTTATCATAAAGCTACATCTCTCTTATATTATTCAACATGATCTCTATATGGTTGGAATGGTCATTTCTAGAGCATGAATACAGTAATATACCCTCAAACATGACCTAAATAAATGAATTTAGATACTGGTGGAAAACCCAATTCATAAGATCCATAAAAACTATGTTGTGCTTATGAGACTGAATAGCTTTACCAGGTACTCATATAGACCATACCGACTCCTAAAAGATACATAAGGTATGTATAATGTCCTAACATGAAGCTTATGATAGATCGACATCAAATATATATTTTAAAACACTATCACTCCTCAAAGTTTATAAAATAGGTCATATCTCTCTCTAGTGATGTAAATTTCACCCTCCAGCAATAACATTCTATGAGGACTCGATAGGGAACTAACTAGTTCATCCCTATGATTACATAAAATACCTTCATGTCATGGAAGAAAAGATTCCATATGAAGAGGTATAATCCTATTATAAGGGGAAAATAATCACAAAGGACAATTTCCACAGATCAAATACCTAACATGGAATCAAGCATCATAACACCATAGAAGTGATCATTATTAAGTCCTATCATCTCTATTATTTCATCAGATATAAAAGAGTGAGATGTGCATGTGTAAAATAAAGTATACACCAATGTGAAGGCTTCTAGAATATTACCTCAAACAGTAGATGGTCTAGTGATTTTCTTATTAGTTAAAGGGTAGAATACATGTAAACAACCTGTAACATGGCCTTGAGTCACTTCCTAACTGATCTAAGAAATCCCCCTCTGTTGGTGATGAGATTCATGCGTCTAACCACCTCTTAGTCAACCTCCACCTCATCCAAAGTGGCTAGTGGTATTCCAACTTCCTTTTTAGTGAGATCCAACCAGACTCCCTCGAGATCATAGGGCAGGAATAAATACTCTCTTGTTAGGCACTGATGGAAAATTATGACTGAAACGTAGGATATGGACCATTTTTCCTTAGTCTCTACATTCCACAGGATCTTATAAACACTGACATTTAGTAAGTCCTGGCTTCCTATACTGGTGACATATCAAGAAAATATCTACATTAATATCATGACTATTGTTACATGGTGATAAACCTCAATGTGATGCTTGAATCCTCTATAATAACCACTAATATATTTCGGTACTAAACTTCCTAGACTCGCAGCATCATCTTCCCTCAAATTCATATCTATAATATGATCCAGGTTTACGGTATTAGAAATAATAGTCAACTTGAATACATTGAACTATGACTGGATGGTCTATACCTGCCCATCCTCTAATTGACTCATGGAAATAAAATCATCAACCAATAGAGTTAGTGTGAACCATTATAGCTTAGTAAAGTGATAAGAAAGCACCATGATAGACATATCCCCTTATTTCCGGTTCATAAACTCTCTTGTTCTGTCAGTACATAGAGTCTAGGGAAATTGGTAGACATCTAATATCATATATAAATCTTCCCATACCATATTACAAAGCTTCTCTTTTTTGGTAATAACATCCCATTTTTTGGAAGAATCACATAGCATATATATAACAAGCTTGACCCTCCGATCTAGAGGCATCTCTTGATGATCAAATATAAAAGAATAGTTTCGATCCAAGACTCAAAATCATGAGTTCTTTCATCCACCAAAAACGGGGGAAGATGGTTCTCCTGGATCTCTTGAGTCATTTCTTCCATAGTCAGGGAGAAATGACTTGCATTGATTTCATCATGAGAAAGAATCTATCACAGAACTGGGCGCTGGTGCCCATGTTAGGAATAGGGAGAGGTGCCCCATGTGGCACTAATGGAAGAATAAATGGGCGATGAAGGCCATCCACCTCAAGTGAATGGTCTTCAACACCTTTAGGTCATATGAATGGAATTTTTTATGGAGGAATAATGCAACAATGCCAAACGTATGCCTCAAAAAATAATTCAAACAACTGAAAAGATTGCAGATTGAAAACTAGTATAGGTGTATATCCTTCTTATTAACTGATCACACACCTCTTCCTACTACTAAATCCAAGACTGGGTAATATAGAAAGATAATATTAGGACATAGAAACATAAGAGACACACCAAATACCCACTATTAATGCCGAGATCATGTCTAGGTCTCTGTTTAACATGTATAAGATGGATATTTTCACATTAAAAAATAATATTCATTTTAAATTTTTGCTCATTCAAATTTTCAAATCTATTAAAATTGTCAAATTAGACATATCACCATTTCTAACAAATAAGTGTCTATACTCATTATGAACCAAAAGGTGTCATCCAATTTAACCATACTATAACATGTTCCAACCCCTGTAACCAATGGTCCATGTCACAACATTCCATAACTAACTGCTTAAAGTGTATCCTTTAACCTATGTAGGAAAATACAGTTAGTATAATGTAGTCACTTTATGTGTCGATAATTTTTTAGAATCCCCTATAATAAATATTAGTACATTTCAATACATAATAATCAAGGCACAAAATATGCAACAGGAAAATACATACTGAAAATAAATGTGTCCTAGAACAATGCATGGAATATTAGTCTTATTATACCAATATTGATGCATGTAATACAAATCCCTCATTTCATCTAGACAAGGTAAAAGAAATCTCATTTAAATAATACCATTATTAATAAAATAACAAGGAATGTGTTTCACCCAATACTAAAGTCTTTTCAACCACAAAAAACATAATTAATAATAGCAATTTCCCATCCTTGGTAATATGGGTTTACCCTATACATGGGTAATCTATGTACATGTGTAGGGTAATTTCCAAATTAGTTAATCCAATTACCCTATCAAATACCCAAACATAAAGACAAACTAAAAAATAATTCTCTGATACCACTGTGTAACTTCCCAACCCAGTGTCCACTTAACTAGGCCCTCGAGCTGGTGGGACGCATGGCCTCAAGAGCACATCCACATATTCTAGGGGTTGTCAACTAGTAGTGAGGGTGTAAATGTGGTAATGTTTGGAGGCTACACCTTTATATCAGAGTGGAAAAGTAGATAATAATAATAAGCATACAATAGAGGAAGAATGATACAAATGGACACTAAATTACTGGACCAGTAACCCATCATAGTGGAAGAATTTTTGAAAAAATTAATAAGTAAAAGGATAATAAATTAATGATAAATAGAATAATAATATCAAAATACACTAGTCAAGAATAAATAAAATAATATATAATGTTGAATAAATAAGTACCAGTTTGATTATGTCCCTAAATAACTCATGGCGACTAAACCTACTTCGCCAGAAAACCAAAATGTGTGGCTAGTCAGTAACAACATATATAGTTATATTATCTATATAGTATAGGTATTAATTGAATCCACCTATATGGACCAATTTTGTATCGATGTTAGTGGCCATATACCTGGAATACTGGTTACTGGCTAGGCTAGGCATAAATCCGACATACATAACCTATCTAAAAGAGCCTATAAGCTCAAGAAATAGGGTACATTCCCTAAATTTGATGACTAATGAGAGACATCATGCTCATCAAACAAGATGGTGGGTGAGTAATAATTTATACACCCTAAGAAAGGGACATGGTGCATCATTCCAATCATACAAACAATGTTAATCGTGTGAGACATCATGCTCAAAACCTGATATATGTGAGTGTGGAATGTCATTCCCAATAAAACCCTCAACCATCTTCCACACCCTATACCAAAGGTGTAATAATATTTATAATAACATTCCTAAAGCGTTACCTATCATTTATTACATTTATCAACCCCAGATATATACAAAGGTACTAAAATTAAATTTTAATAAAAATATAACAAGTAGTGTGGACATATGAATCATCAAAATTTAATCAATTATTCCATTGAATTTATTTTAGAATAGCTGACCATCATGTTGAAATACATTAAATACAATACAATACATTTAATTTAATCAATAAATGTAAATTCCATTTCCTAGTTCAATGAGTCACTTAGAAGGTGACTTATACAATTATCCATCACAAATAAGATAGATTCCATTTATATGTCAGGAATATAACATATAGGGTTCCTTGGGTTCAATAAAAATTTATATAAAAGGGGGAGTTAACATTATAATCCAAGAAAAATTCTTAGAAGGAGTTCTAGGTGTTTAATAATTCAATTAATAAGAGGAAATCCAAGATAGCACACCCAATGGGTGTTTGTGATCGAGATACGCATATTGAAATTAAAAAAAATGATCTTTGGGAGTATGACATAGTGATTATATTTATTTATAATGAATAAATAAATTTTATGGCAAAGGGTGGCATGCGACAAAACAATATGGATATGAAAACACCAAAACATTTGTGTAAAATGATGAGACCTCCTACCTTAGGGTAATTTATGACTCTTCATCCTAGGACGACCTTATATTTCAAGTAAATTGGTAGAAATAAAATAAATGTTCCAAAATCCTAAAAAAATAAAAAAGTGCATGCACAAAAATAGTGAAAAAAAACAAAGATAAACTTATATATGAAAAAAGATGAATATAGATCTTACCAATATGGAAATGATGCTTAATAAGGAACTGGATTTGGATTCTAGATCGAATAGGTATTGAAAAACCTAGATGGGAAAATAAAATGGATTACAGGAGGTGGGAGATGAGTTTCATATTCTAGAATGAGAGGATAAGATAGGTGGGTTTAGTTTTCGGTACATTAAGGTAAATTTTGAAATTTATCCTAAAAAATGGTTATACAGTTTGTCTAAATGGTTATCTAATCCTTGTGCCAACCATGTGAATGGCCTCTATACATGCTCTACAGTTTTTTCACACAAGCGTGTACCTTGGTTCACACAATTATATAAAAATTGGTTGTCCCCTAGGTCTCCTCTATCTAAACATGAATGATTAGAAGAGACCATGGGGGATGGGATGTACGGGGTCTACTAACCATGTGACCCAGTCTATTTTCCAAATTCTTGGGGTTTTAGGCTTCAAACAATCCCTAGACACCCTTCAGACCTTCATGACTCCATTGGCTAACATCATAAAGGTAATTTTAAAAAATTAAATAGAGAAACAAATGAGTCGTACCTTCATGAAAAGGTATATCATTAAAAATGTGTGGAAGGATATATAGAGGAAATTGTATTAATAGAACTGTTAAATATTTATTGTGTCAAAATAAAGGTCATTAGGTAATCTAAATTTGATGTGATGGGATGGAGTTAGCTATTTATGTGAATAGAGGGAAAGAACTATAGAATACATTGATCACACTCTAGTGTTTTATATGAAAGTATTATTATAATTAAGCTAACTAATGCTCAAATTCGAATGTTAATGGTTTTTATTGGTGATAGTAACCTATTAATACATAAATAAAGGGGTTTCCCTTAAGATCACTATTTTTATGAGGGTCATGATAAAAACATGGTGAAAGGTAAAATTCCCAACCATTATAGAAAAATTAATGTCTTATTTGACTTTAGATCTAAAAATTATTTTATATCTAATGAATTTTCTAAAGGTATCAAAATTACACCTCAATGATCAAATATTGAATTAATATTTAAAACCCTTAATATTAGAATGATCACATATAAAATCAAGGATTTATCTCCTATTTTTGTTTATTGTAATGTGTATCCTTGAAATCTTATTATTATAGCTCTGATGGAATTTTAACTTTATCTTAGGCATGAATTTTATTTCATTATATAATTACCACATTAATTTTGTAGAAAAGAAAGTTAGGTTTGATCTTCCAACCAACATATAATCATCTATCAGTGAGACTATAAATATTAAACTTCCAAAAAAATTAACATCCATTATATGGGTCTTGATTCCTATTCAAAAGGGGTGTTATCTCAGATGGTTGGGGAGGAACTCAATAGCGTTGTTATGCCAATTATATTTTATTTTTTATGCATTTTGGAAATAGTTATTTGGTATTCCTTTTTTTCATGAACTGGAGTTCTCAATATATATCATACATAATGCTACACGTATTTCAAGGACTTCCAATTGGTTGGCCCTAACTGAGTTGTTGGAATTGGAGATTAAACTTCAAGAAAATCATGAAAAGGGATTCATTTGGTTATGTTTTTCTCCTAGGGGTTCATGTGTTCATTTTTAAGAAGAAATATGGATATATACAATACTATATTGATTATCAAGAACCTAAAGAGATCAAAATCAGAAACAAGTATCCTTTACCATTTATTGATGACTTATTTGATCAAATGCCTAGATCTCAATAATTTTTTATTATTGAACTCCATTTTCTATATCATCGATTAATTTTCATGAAGAATAATATACCAAAGACATCATTTTCACAAGGTATGAAAATGATGAATATATTGTGATTCGAATTGGTTTTACTAATTCCCCCATAATATTTATGGATTTAATCGGTAAAGTCTATGGAGATTACCTTGACCTCTTTGTAGTAGTATTTTAAAAAATATATTCTTCTATATTTATGGAGAAATTACATGCATAAATATCATTAGATGATTATAATAATGGCCCTAAATAAGGATTTTTAAGAAAAAATTACCAATTTTAAATTTTGGCATAAAAATGGCCTAGACTGGCCACGATGACTGATATCCATAGTTATCTTAGTTTAGGTAGATATTAATGGATCATTTTTTAAAATAAATCATGGATATCCAATCCATGCACCAAGTAAACTCAAAATGGATCCATGCTCTATTTGACATATGAATGGGAAGAAAATTTCAAGGAACTAAAGAGAATCTTAGTCAGCACATCTATGATTACATTTTATTAAAGTGGAGAAGGGTTTTTAATATATAGGATGAATCAAAGAATGTATTCAGATGTGTTAACTTGTAGAATTATATGGTTATATCTTATTCCTAATGAAAATTGAATTTCCAGGATAAAATTTTTCAAAACATAGATTTAGATTTGATTGTGGATTTTTTTACATTAAAAATATGGTTCTATTATTCATATGGTGAACAGTGTGATATATATACTGATCATATAATTTTAATGTATATATTTACATGAAAATATTTCAATATGTTCTATTGGAGATATTTGTAGATTACTAAAGATTATAACATCCCCATACATTACTACCTATGGAAATAAAACAAGGTGAAAAATTTTGTGAGTTGAATGAATCATGATATATTTTCCTTGATAAGGATAAAAAAAGATATTATATTTTTGCATTTTTAAATTATGGGTCTTCAAATATAGAAGGAATGGGAAAAATTTTATCTTTCTCAAATGAGTGTTCAACTATATATCTCTGTAGGAATTAAATATTAATAAATAGAATATATTGAACTTCAGAAGAAGGTGAGAAATATTTCTCAATTTAACATTAATTATAATGTAATTATAATGTTTAGAAACAAAATATAAGTTATGTCTATAATATATTTTATGATGGAGAAGTTTTAGGAGGATCATAGTTCTGAATTCTCTATTAATCTGGGAATTAAAAAGATGTATATATATCTGAAAGATTATTTATTGTAGGGAAATATAAATATTGATATTGCATAATACGTATCTTGGTGTATAGTAAGTAATAAAGTTAAGGATTTAGGACAAATATCAAAGATTATTTACAACCATTTCCCATACTATAAAGGAAATGTCAAAACACCACCATGGATATTGTCATTAGACACCACAAAACATCTAACATCCATAATTTGATTTGTGTTGTAGTCAGTGACCATATGAAGTCATCAAAATTCATTTACATTTAATAAAATAAATCATGTGATCATATTTCCAGGATATACATTAAGGAATTGGTAATGTCAAATGGATATCCACATCCTTTTGTATCTAGTTAGGATACAAGGTTTACCCCGATGATCTAGTGAATACTTTATCAAGCTCTGGACACATAGTTATTATTCAACACAACATATCATCCTCAGATAGATATTCAGTTTGAGGTAACTATTTAATCTTTAATGGTTCTTTTGAGATATATTTATATGGAATTCAATGGTGTTTGAGATCAACACCTTCCTCTAATAAATATTTTTTACAAAAATATATTTCACTCAAGCATTCATATGGATCGTTATGAAATTTTTATTGAATTAAGTGTAAAAATCCAATGTGATCAAATGAAGATAGAGAAATAAAACTGTTGAGACCAATGTTAGCTATTGAAATGGTATATAATTTTAGATTCATCAAACAAAATGTCAAGGATGCTCATATTTGATACAAAAGTTGTGATTAAATCATCAATATGAGGTGTAATTTGATGTTTGTGAGAATTTAATTACGTGAATTTAACCTTGGTATATGATAAAGATAATTGGTAAGAAATAAAAGATAAGAACTTGTTATATTGTCCCCTTCAAGATTCTTTTCTAAGTAGGGAAGGTAGTTTATCTCATGGTGCTTCCACTAAATTGCTCTCAATATCATGATGTGATCTATTTATCTCACATCAAGAAGCATGTACCCAGTTTTTCAAATATAATGAACTCAGAGGCCATACCAATGGTGAAATATCTCTTTTATGATGATCAACTAGTGGATATTCCTGACTATAGAGAGAAAATGATATGAAACCAGACCACTCATTGGGTCAATGTTTAGTGTTGAAATCAATAATTTGAGGAAACTACATGGGAAACCTATGAAATAATAAGGAAGAAAAATCCAGATTTATTTGTATCAAAGTGATGGAATTTTGATGAAGAAAATTAATTTTTAGGTGTTATAATTCAATGTCATGATATTTTATAAAATATTTTATCAAATATATTTAATTTCAACAATAGTCCGGGTTACACGGAACATTGAGTTTAAAATAACCACTATATAATATAAAAATATTATTGTGTGATAGTTATTTCTTTGTCATTGGATTGGATGTTATGAATTATACTAACTAAATAATTAAAATAATATGGTATAAACTTGTATAAAATAAATTAATTAGTTATCAGTTGATTATAAAAGAAAAAATATATCAATAAAAAATAAAATAAATATTTTTTCTGAAAAATGGTTTTTTGTGCATAGTGTGTTTTTATATATGATGTCCTCACCTGGGGGAAACAAGACAATGCCCCAATCTAGTTCTATACATGATCTTAGGTGCACCTCCTCATATGCTAGAGTCTTCTGAATAACATCAAGGGTCTAATATATAACATGGAGATAATATACCGTCTTTATAAAAGTATCATAATAATGGAAATAAATAAACAATATCCAAATATAAGAAACAAAAATTGATAATCATCCAAAATAATTATGTGAACAAAATATCATTATGAATCCAAAATAGTTAAAATGAATATTGACCAATGTTGTAAATATATCATGTTGTAGAAGTGTAACATGTCAAATGAAAGCCCAGAATAAAGACACATTGACATCACCAAGTGGGTCCTAAATTAATGTACAGTTTCATCATCCAAGATACATCATGAATCCCTTATGTATCCATATAACATTAGAATAATTACATTATATTGTCCTTTAAACTTAAATTACATTTGGGTACTAATTAAGTAATCGATATAGGGTGTGAGTACAACTTAGTAGGACACCACCAATCGATTCTAAAGAAATATCAGGTCTATAATAGTGTATGTAGTTTTATAAAGTGTAAAATATAAAAAAAATGTAAAAATGTTTCACATTTTTTATTATTTAATCAAAAATTTCATACATGATTTATCCCATGATATGTTCTAGACCATATACAATAGGGATTTTCATAATTCATTATTTCAGGGGATTTTATTATTCTTGTAATTTTAATTTTAATTTTTGTAACATGGAAAATCAATCCAATTTCTAATATCATGGGGGATTTGAGCATCTATCTGGAACCCCATGGGAATTTTGAGCATATATACCTTTCCCCCACATGATGGGTACTGGTATCATAAGTCAATTTCCCACACATTATTGTTCACATGCATGCATTAGTGTCCTGGATCATCGGTCTGCCACCCCGTGGGTATTTAGAGCATCAGTCCACAACCCACACCTCTTTTATCATTAAATAAAAATTATCCAATATATATAAAGGTCAAAATAATTAACCCTATATTCCATCGTTTTCATGGAGATGAACCATTTAAATTATCAATCACATTCACTATTTTTAACCTTAAGCACATGGAGTAACATGAACAGTTAACCATTAATCATATTATTATCATTTAATGACACATTTAATTAACTCATAAAAGTTAATAAAATCAACCAAATATATCCCATTATAAACCGTGAAATAAGTATTTAGTTAAACCCATTGATGGGAACACCCTATTATCCCCCTTATTGTAACACCACAGGGGTTTCTATCAACTCTTGTATAAATACTCCAATGAGTCCAAGAGGATCCATGATGTGTTTAAAAATTTCATGGAAATCAATTACATAATTAAATTTAAAATATAATTGGAAAACATGGGAAATAAATGGTACAAATACAACACAATATCATAATAAATACTACTATAATTAGAAATTATAAAACTACCTCATGATCGTTGACGATGCTTTCCAAATCTTAAACATTAATTAAGTGTAAAATAATCGAAATCAAAATGATGGAAGAGATATAGAATAAAATACTAGGAACAAGATCCAATGAAACAAGATCTATCAAAACCTATATCCAAACTAATTTCCCATGGAAGAAAAACCATCCCACTCTATAGGGGAAGAACATAGGAGGGAGAGAGAGAGAGAGAGGAATCATAAAAATAATGAAATCACTTACCAAAGAGGAGTCGATCCTTTTACTAGATACTAGATTCTCCAGGAAAGGGGTTAAGAGAGCCTTGAAACTATCTCAGTAGCCTAAAACATCATTAGATATAATTTTATGGAAAAATAGTTTGATTAGAGTAAATAATGGGTGGTTTGAGAATTTTAAAAATGAAATTGGGGCATTAAAATTTTGTGTGCATGGTTTCCTGGGAAGAGGGAATTGATTTCAAAACCTTTCAAAAACTATCAAAACCCCCCCATAGATATTAGGGTTCATGGTTTAGAGAGGGAATATACATGGTTTGTTCAATCTATGTGAATTCTCTTACGGATCCAAAAAGGGGGTTCATAGTTACTTGGAAAAAAATGCACAGTTTTCCCTAATAGTGTGCCAATAAGGAACTGCCCCAGGGGAATCCAAATTTCTCCAAATTCACCCAAAAAACCACAATGAAGGACCTAACCACCATATGATCAAAAAAATGGAAAATAATAATTGAAAAATAGTATGATATATCTTTATAATGATTTTGATATTCCATTCCCCTAAAAATATAATAGCTAATCCTTGAGATGTATTTCTATCCATCAATATTATTATGAAATAAGATGGCCAGGACACTGAGCCTACAAGTATTATTCAAATTACCATGTTTTCTATTAAATATTTACATGTTTCCACAACACTCATACCAATGTAACTATCTTCCCCCATAAAAAAATCACTATGATCTACAACACAAATGAGATGCTTCTCAAAGTACAAATCAACCTCATGATCAACATTATCTACACTGATCACATGAGAAGGTTCAGGGTTATATTTTTGATTATGTGACACATGTAATATATAATGAATCAAACTATATCTCTTTTTAAGATACAATAATTATTCCACTCATCTGATTCTCTCTAAGACCTCAAAAGGTGTATAAAACATGTGTTCCAACTTTCCCTACCTCAAAATCATATGGTGACCCAATCTCGATGACACCCAAAAGAATAAATGGTCTCCTACTATAAACTCATGAGGTCGATGATTATGATCATTATAATATTTTTTTATACTATATAGAAACCCTATCCTTTTACATATATTATTACATGACTTTAAGCATAATTAACCATAAAATACAAACCAAGGATCATAACATCTAGTGTATTTTGGAATATTATATGCATTAATATGAAAAAAAGTAACTAGAATGAAAAATATTTTTATTAATCTTCCATGATGATATTAAAACTCCATTTGAGATATAATAACTGCATAGAAAAGCCTGGGAAATACATAGACAAAAATTAGGAGGTAAAAATCCCGGTAAGGAAATAAATATGGGAATAAATGAAAAAAATGAATTATAAGTCATAACATAATATCATAAGAGGTGTGGAATATGAATAATTGTATGGATTAATCACACATAGATCATGGAATCATATGATCATGGAAACATATGAATTTTGTATCAACCTAAAACATGCCATTAACATGAGTCAAGGATAACTACCAAGTCTATATCACATGGTGGAAAAAGTCTCATAATGTATTAGGTTTACTCCATAATCCCATACATAATTACTCGTGAGAGTCAACATTACCCAATAAATTGGATCAATATCTGGGTTCAAGCATCAAAAAAATTTCATGCATATTTGAGGAACATGAATAATTAAACATAATCTATAAACAAAAGGCTTACCCACAGAAATAAATGGGTTTCATAATCATGACATAAGTTATAACCCAAGGGAATATCATAACGGTGTCCATGAAAAAATAGTTTTAAATCATAATTGGACACTCTTAAGGGAAAATAGATATAGATCACAATAAATAATGTCAAACTGATGTGAGAAAATGTAAAATTGAATTTTTAATAAAACATTATAAATGAGACACTTTCATGTGGTTTAAAAAAATATTAAAGAATATTTAAAGTGAAAAAATACATATTATTTGCATAATACCAAAAATGAACTAAGATAGTCTTTCATTATAAAAACAACCCTTTAATCATGCTTGATTATTGAGAGTAATTGAGAAAAGAACCATTTAAAATATGTATAACCAAATTAAAAAAGAATTAATTTGTATGGATACCTATTTTTTGAACATATACACACAATTAATTATATTTAATTAAGATTAATGAGTAAATATATTGGTGTAAAGAGTGAGAAATCATATCCCAAAAGAAAAAATGGAGGTTCAGAGAGATCCCTTACCTTATGTCTTAATGTGTTCTGCACATGCACTTAATGTCCAAGATAATAATATTAGATCCACTAATTACATAATATAATAAATATTTTACATATATTTTATTTATTATAATTTTATTATTTTCATTTATGGTCATTGAGATTACTTATAATGTATAATTTTGTTGTTTTTGGAGCATTTGTTTCACAATTTTATGATTGGTTCCCCTGATTTAAATTTTTGGAGTTTTTGTAAAATTGAAGAAAAAATATAGAAGTGGAATTATCTGATATTTAGGAACCTCTATAATTTTAAATAATATCATATATCATTATATTTTCTTGAATCGGGATAATTCATTATATATAACATTAATGATAAATGATTACGTTGTTATGGAATTTCTTCGATCATCACAAAATAGTTTTTTCATTATTTTTTATTATACACATATGTGTGTGTGTGTCTCTATTATTTCAATAACATGAAAAAATATAAAATATAATTATTTCAATATTATTTAACCATAATAATTGTTTTATGGGAATCCTTTAACATAGTAATGGAAAAAAATACTTGTCATCCAAGAAGGCAGTGAATTGACAACTCATAGATGATGTTTTCAATTATATAATAAAATGAGAAGATAAGATATTTTATAGTGGATATTCTATTATCACAATAAAATGAAAGTATACATATGATACTATAGTTATCATGTAACTTTTTATATTGTATTAAAGGATTAAATTGAAGAAACAATGAGTTTAGAAGAAAAAAGGTGGAGGATTTTCCCTCTTCAATATTGTATCCATGAAACCCTCTTTAAGGCATTTATTTTGGTCTTTTTATAAGATACAAAGAACCTAGTCTTGTAGGAGAGTCTTGTTAAGATAATTTGGAATAATTTATTCATGATAAAAGGCTTAGTGTGTGTGAGTAGAATATGTTTTTATGGGTGGTATTCATAGGGGAGGAGAGGGTTGTTTTTTTATTATATTATTCTTTAGTTTATTATTTTTGTTTAAGACTATGAATAGTGTTGATACTTATTAATAAATAAATTATATAATGAAGTATAATTTTAATTAATTGTTTGTACATCATACATACTTCAACCATGGATAAAACATTCATGTATTTATCTTATACCATATATTACGGTATTTCACTATTAACTAAAATTTAAACAACATTAGAAAAATCACTAAAAATCACTATAAGTTTTTTTCAAAGTGTAGATTTAAAAAATTAATTCCATTTTAGGAAAATAATTTTCTAAATAAAAAAATTTCAATTTTAATTAAAATATTAATTTACTAAAACAAATAACAATTTTAATATTATAACTGATTTTAGGAAAAAATGAAAAATTTAGTAAAGTCCCATAAAATTATCTTATAATTATAATGAAACAAAGTTCTAAGTTTGTAATATATTTTATGAAAATAAATTTTCCTTTAAATCATTATATTCAATTAAAATTGTAAAGAAAAATTTACTTTTTATAAAAATAATGACACTTAATTTATTATTTCTAAAACATTTATTTACTTATTTCATGGTATAAATAAATAATATTTTCATTTATATGATTAATAAATTTTATTTATACTTTCATAGATGATGTTACTATTCTATTAGGAAAATTATTATTCCTAATGGTCGCATTACTAGTCCAACAGTCGGGTTACTACTCAAACGGTCAGATTTTTAATGCTCATTAGTGTTTACTACTTCCTATATATAATGTTTATTCCATTAAAAATTCACTTATATTTTCTTCAAAGGATATATATACTTTACCATTTAAACTTATGTTTTATTATTAACATTATTTTTTATTTATATGGGATTGTTCATGATCGTAGTTATTCTATTGGATTGAGAAAATGAAATTTTTTTATGCTTTTTATCTTATTTTATATTTAATGTCCCACTGTAATATTTAACATTATTATTGTTTTATTACTAACAATTGTATCATTATTAATTTATGAGGATAATATTTTATTTGTTTCTCTATATGATGTTTTTGATTTATGTAATATGATATAATTATAAGAAGGTAATTTCCATTGATAAAATTCTAGGTCATTACATTATTCCCTTATAATGAAATTTCTTCCTCCAAAGTTTTTCTTACATACCAAGGTGAAAATAGTTGAGGGCACTTCTCATTCATTACTTCTCCCATTTCCCAGGTTGCCTCTTATTATTTATGGTTGCACCATATTACATTGACAAGGTGGTTAGTTATGTTGTGTATAATATTATCTCTATAGTATAAGATCTTCACTAGATGCTCATCATAAAAGGTATCATTTTTTAGTTGTACCACCTATTGATTTACTACATGTGAGGGATATGGTATGTACATCATGAGGGGAGATATGTGTAAAAATTCATGCACTTGAGACATGGTTGGTGGAAGTGTTAGTCGATAGGCTACAGTGACGACGTGATCAAGAATCTTGAAGGGGATGATGTACATGGGAATTATCTTAACTTTATTCCCAAATCTCATGACCCACTTCTAATGAGATATATAAAAGAATAATTTTTCACTAACCTCAGACTCCAGATCCCATCTATGATTTTCATTAAAACTATTTTTGTTGACTTTGGGATAAATTGATGTATTTATGAATGTTTTTCACCTTTTATACCATTTTATTGACCATTTTAGATCCCAGTAGCTTATGTTCACCATCATAATTCCATCATACTTGTTTTCTTCATCTTTACCCATAAAGAAATTATTATGGAGCCATTTTTATGCTAAATTTGGAACTATAGTTGTGATAGAATTCGACTAGGGGAAGATGTTCACCCCATCCTCATTTGAAATCTTTAGAACATGCTCTCAATATGTCTTCCAGTGTCTGAATAGTCTACTCAGATTAACCATTAGTTTGAGGATGGTAATTCTTAATGAAGTTTAGCTTAGTATTTACAACATGTTGGAGACTTTTCCCACACATGGAGGTAAATCAAGGATCATGATAACATATA
Source organism: Viscum album (assembly GCA_963277665.1). Taxonomy (NCBI): domain Eukaryota; kingdom Viridiplantae; phylum Streptophyta; class Magnoliopsida; order Santalales; family Viscaceae; genus Viscum; species Viscum album. Next base: position 311,601,692 of record OY728166.1, read on the forward strand.
ATCGATAATGAAACTCCATGTATAATCACCACATCTCTGTTGTATATTCAGGAACGTTTTTCAAGTGATAATTCCTCTCAAAATGTTATAAAGTGATTTGTCTTTGTAAGACGATTCACAAAAACCCCTTATAGAATTATTTCCTATAGATGTCTTTGGAATTATAGTGAAATATTCCTCAATGATGTTCTCCCATTTCCGTGTTGGTATGGGAAATAGTTTCATCATCCCATTAGTCCAATGTATTTCAGACTTAACTTATTGAAAAACCAAGGGAAATTATGTATATTTAGAGATCTCTTTCTTCATATTGTCCCATCAATAGCACACTATGAGATCCTGATACATCTTTATGCTCTTTGGATAGATAGATAATGTTGAGATAAGTGTGTCATTGAAAAGATATTTATTTATCAATGGATTACATGGAAAAAATTGGCATGACCCAAATCTTATGACTCCTTCCTCGTCAATATTAAACTATGAGGATTTCACTTTTCTAATTGCTTCCACCTTCATCTGCATTTCCATAATATTTAATTTAGAGTCCTTTATTTTCTTTGAGAGTAATGGATGAGAAATAATTTGAGAGGGGATTAATGATGTTCCTCTATTAATGATCCCCATGTTAATACTTTGGAAATCTAAAAAATATTAGATATTTCTCAATTCTCAATATTGACAATATTGAAGGATCCATTCTACTTAGAGCATCTGCCACTTTATTTACTTTACTTAGATGGTAGTGTATTGGGTAGTCATAATCCTTGCAAATATATTACCATATTTGTTAGAAAATGTTAATATCATTTTAAGTGAATATATATTTTAGGCTATTATGATCTGTATATATTTCACACTTCTACCCATAGAGATAATTCTACTAAATTTTCATCTCAAATATCACATCCACCAACTCTAGGTCATGTGTGGGATAATTTTTCACATGAAATTTCAATTTATTTGAGTCATAGGCTATAAAATTATAATTTTTCATCATTACATAGCCTTAAAACTTCTTTGAAGAATAAATTTATACTACAATTATCTTCCTACTTATTAGTAGTGTAAGTACTAGTGCAATGAAAAGCCACTTTTTCAACTCTATAAAGAAGTCTTCACAATCACTATTCTTGGAAACAAATTCCTCCATTCCATGTTATATTGGTTAGTGGGTTTTAAAATCATGATATTTTTTTCAATAATCATTGGTAATACCCATCTAGATCAATGAAATTATGTATCTCCATTACGTATATTGTCATGGTCTACTCTTCGGTATATTTTGTCTTGGAAGGGTCCACATATATTCATTTACAGGTGATAACATGCCCTAATAATGATAATTTCTCCATCCAAAACACACATTTACTATAAATTGAATAAATGTTCTCCCTAAATAAAGTATTTATCACAATATTAAAATGATCCTAATATTCTTCCTTTCTCTTAGAGTATATCAGAATATCATCGATAAAGACAACCAAAATATTTTAGAGGTAATATCTAATGACAATATTCATTTATTCCATGAAATTTTTGGATAATTAGTGAGTCATAATTTCACATACATGGTTTAATTTAAAGTTATTTTTCATGTAATTTCCATTCTTTCTTTGTTGTGGGGGTTTTCCAAGAATTTTTCAAGGCAATGGTGGGTTGTCAAGATTTTTGGCCAAACTGTGAGCCAATTTCCAGATTTAAAAATAAATATTTTTTCTATTATAACTACTCAGTTTGTCAATGTTTCCACCCATTAAACTTACCACTTGGTCTCCCCTGACCTATTAAAACTACTATTTCTTTTTGAACCCCTTATGAATCAATAATTATCATGGGCTTGGGTGATTTTTTCTGGAATTGGGCCAACCAGTGATCACATTTCCTTTTTTTTATTTCATTCATATCTCCTTCGTTTTTAAATGTTTTCGGTTATTAAACCTCTCACTCAATTCCAATAACCCTATACACACCCCCATGTTTATTTCTCCATATTTGGATCTCATGTTCATTGATGATCAGTGGAACCTTTCTTAGGCCTTCTCAAATCATCCACATTTTAAAAGGTAATTTGTTTTCTTCATAACTCCTTCATTTTTTACTCTTTTTTCCCCCATTTAAGTTCCAAATTGACCTAATTATCCTTATTAAAACCTCAATATCAGTTTCTTTACTTCTTGTAGATTCACCTATTAGTGTATTGGGGGATATTTCATCAAGATCTCCCAAGTAAGTGGGTTTCCTTCCTTCCTCCTCCCATTTGATTAGGGTTTCTTCCATTTTTCATGAAGTTTCTAATGTCCAAAAAGTAGGGCTTTAAAACATGGATTTTATCTTGGGTTTATTATTATAATATTGTGGTTTTATACTTGTTTTAACTCCCTTGTAGTGTATAGGTGGTGTGGTTGAACTTTTGCACAAGGATTTGGTGTTTTTGACACACTTGGTAGGTGATCCCATGTGTAATAACTACAAGATGAGTTAGCCTTGTATGATTTCAATTTTTAGCCTAATACTTCATCGTTTTTTTAATTTAAAAATTATTTTTGGTGGTATTTTTTATGAAATTGATTTTAAGTGCCATTTTTGTGTGAAAAAATGGGTGTTTTAAATGTGCATTTCATGTTGTACCATTTGGGGAAATTTTCTAATTTAAGGGAGGGTCCTATTAAAAATAATTTCTACTAATAATTCTTGTTTGGGGTAATATTAGTGTATATTTGGTTTTCAAAGAGGGAAGATGGATTTTAAGTGAAAAGTTTGGTTATATTCTTTGAAAATGTTTTATGGAAATTAAAAATTGTTTATTGAGTTATATAAATGGTGAAAAGAATTTTTAGCTACTTTTTTTAGTCTTTATGACCATAAATTGTGTTTTCATATGGAAATTGAATTTGGTAACATGTTGAAATTGTTTGAGCACAAAGGTGGAAACTTGGGTATCTAGGTGGGTGGATGTGTACTACTATGCTAGTGATCCGGAGTGGGTTTTTTCCTATTTCACTTAGAATGTTAGACATTGAAAACACTATGAAAACTATAATGATAATGATTGGGGACCACGAGGCTATGGTAATTTTCCCTAATAGTGGCTCATTCATGAGAAAGTATATTGGTATGGTTACTTTATTATGAGATATGAGGTACATGTGTCCAAAAACTAACTAGTTCCTAGGGATGTTCCCAATATTAGTGCTCATTGAATATTTCATATTTATCCTTGGATTGTGATGTGTTTGGATATAAAATTCAATATCATACATGTTTTATTGAAATGTGTTCATCATTTGAAATCATTTTTTGAAAACTTATTACTTTTAAAAGTTTCATTCTTCACAAATTATTACCTCCAATTATTGTTTATTAAAACATTCATGGTTTTTATATAGTAATTATTACCATATGGATTATTTGGGGTGGTATCATATTTGGATTAGGCTCAAACCCTACATACATTGTTGGGTGAAAGTAGGCTTGATCATGTTTGACATGGGTAAAGGCAAGTACATGGGTGATGGCGGTTCGGGTAATTAGTTTCCTACATTGTGTGGTGTTGTGGAGACGACTTGTGGGTGATGACCCCTTGTCGTACAGTGTTCCTTGGACAGTATTGATGCTAATTTTATGTATCTTTGGACATCTTGTTTATTTTTTAGACCCATGTATTTACTATAGATTTTATTTAAGTCTTGTTTGGTATGAATTTTCTGATTTTCTTTATTAATTTTCTTGGTTGTTTTATGTATCCATATTCTGGTAAATCATTTCCAAACCAATATTTATGATACCCAAGCACTTGTTCCATCTTATGGGGATAGTGAATGCCCTTAGGGACTTACCACAGACCAGGTAGGGTTCTTGTTTTATTGGTGACCAGATTCAGCTCGTTAAAAATGGTATCAGAGGTGTGGTTAATATTTTAAGGATATATTATTATGTTAGGATTAGTCGGGCTAGACAAGAGCTAGAACAGTTGGAGCTTGAGGTTTTGGTCACAAGTAGTGTTCCTAGACCATACCTCTTGAGGAATACCACAATTCACTATGGGACACTGTAATTGTTTGTTTGACTTCACTTCTAGATGAGATGCATGGGCTGCAGACTTCATGCATACATCAGGTGGGGGTGAAGTAGTTATTTATTTTATTATTGTAATGTGTTTATATTATATATATTCAAGGATATTGGTGAAATTTTTCAGAACTATTTTACTGATTTTTTATCTTATAATCATTTCCTTTTGTAGCAATATGCCTCCCTGGAAATCTCACACACACCTACAGGATGAAGAAAGAGAGAGTTCTCCCTCACCGATTGACCAGAGGTTGGTGGAAGCTGTAGCTCGGACTATTCAAGCTTAAGGACAAAGGGGAATCTTGATCCTACAACTACTCCATCTATAGAATATGAACTCGGTCCAAGGAAGGACAAATTTTAGGAGCATGGAACCCCGGGAAGTGGAGGAGTGTCTTGAAAAGATCAAATGCATGTTTGAGTTCCTCAACAAACCCAAGGAGATCAGGGTGAAGTGTGCCTCTTTTCTATTAGGGGGCCCTAGTAGCAGGTGGAGGGAATCAATGCTTCAATCTGGGAAGAATGAATAGATGAGATGGAAGGACATCAAGGTAACCTACAATGACCAGTACTGCCCTGAAGTCTTAGCATATTCTAGATCTCGAGAGTTTATGGAGATGTTTCAGGGGAAATTTTAGTTATTGTGTTTTCCAACCATTTTTATGATATGGGCATGTATGCTCCAGAAATGGCCTTGACTTAGCTGATGAAGGCCTAGAAGTTTGATAGGGGTTTGCAACCAGAGATATTTTCCCAAGTATTCCCATTTAAGTTAAAAACCTATGTGGAGGTGGTTGATCGAGAATGGATGGTGGGTATTGATCATACAAGGGGGGTTGTTTTCTTTGGGATAGTGTCAGGAATGGGAAGTGGTAGCTCTTTTAATAAGAAAAGAAAGTGGGGGAGTTGGTAAAGAATGGAGGTGGTAGCTCTGGTGAACCTTCTAGGTAGTTTTCTTCGGTGGATTATGATGCGAGGTCCGTTGTGTGCATGTAGTGTGGGATGAAAGGGAACATTTGACCAGAATTCAAATCTCCATAGAAGCCCTGTTATCAGTGTGAAGGTATGGGACACTTGCATTGTTTTTTTAGGATGGAACATCCACTCCATAGTGGGGAAGGATCTGTGAATTCCAGGGGAGTTCCAACTTTGTCAGAGCTATTGAGGACGGGGGCCTCAGTTTAGTAGTGGTGGTGGAAGGGCCAGGTCATCTTTAGGGCATATCTAGTTCTAGGAAGATCCACAATCAAGTGGCTATTCTCTGGTAGAGACTAGGCATCTTCATGCGGTGGATCAGGCACCAGAACGATCAGAGGTGGGGTCATCAATACTTCGAGGTACCTTTTTTATTGCATCTTCTATAGCTATTTATATTTTTGATATTTATGCTTATGTTTCATTCAACTCTACCTATTTTGTGAAAATGTTAAACTTTCCAACAGATCTTTTGTCTTTTTTAGTGGAGTTGGTGATGCCACTAAGAAATAAGAAGGAGCAGGGTCTTAGGTTCTTGCTGTGTGTGCTTTCCATGTCAGGGGTTGAGATGGAGTGGTACATCCTAGTATTATTTATGGATCTATTTGACATGACACTTGGCATGGATTGACCGGCTCTCTTTGATGAATAGATCGATTGTTATAGGCGACGGGTTGGTTTCACGACACCTGATTTGAGTCATCAAGTTTACCATGGGGATTGGGATCCTCATTCAGGTCGTGTAGGACCTCCATTCATAGATTCTGGGAATCAAGTCTTCCAGTTATCATTACATGTGCTATAGGACGATGTTCATGCTCCTGGAGGTGGACTAACTCATTTAGTGGATGAGTTTCGGGAGGTATTCTCAGATGATTTTCTAGGATTTCCTTTGGAGCGGGATGTGGAGTTATCAATTGATTTGGCACCATGAACACATCTAATATATCTTCCCTCATATTGTATGGCACCCACCGAGCTTAGAGAATTAATGATATAGTTGTATAATTTAGAATCCAAAGGATTTATCTACCTGAGTGTCTATCCTTGGGCTTCTCGTGTTCTTTTTATGATAAAGGCCGATAGATCCCTCCAGTTGTGTATTGATTACCAAAATCTGAACAAGGTAACCATCAAGAAAAAATATCCTTTTCCATGAATAGATTACTTGTTTGATAAGTTTAAGGGGGAAATGTTTTTTTTCTAAAATAGACTTTTTTTCGGGTTACCATCAACTCACAGTGAAAGAGGCAGATATCCCAAAGACAGTCTTCCAAAGATGATGCAGCCACTTTGAGTACTTGGTCATGCCCTTCAGATTGACCAATGCTCTAGTGATATTTATGGAACTCATGAATAGGTTTTTTAACCAGTATCTCATTTCTTTCATTGTAGTGTTCATGGATGAAATCCTAGTTTTTTCTGGATCTAAGGAGGAACCCGAATGTCATTTGCAGATGGTTTGGTGCAACTTGCAAGAGCATCGCGTTTCTGAAAAGATGTTGAAGGGTATTTTCTGGATCAAGGAGGTGGAGTTTTTTAGGAATTTGATCTCGGAGTAGGGGGTTTCAATGGACCTTAAGAAGAGTAGTGTGGTTATTTCTTGGGAGCAGCCGAAGAACGTGTTCGCGATTAAGAGTTTCCTCAGTCTGGATGGTTACTACAGGAGGTTTTTTTGGTATTTCTCTCAGTCTGCTTCACCCATGAATGTGCTCACTTAGAAAGGGGTGAAGTTTTTATGGGGTCCAGAGTGTGAGAAATACTTTAAAGAACTGATTCGGCAGTTGAATACTGCCCCCGTGCTGATTTTTTCAGAGGCTGGAAAAGGGTATGTTGTGTTTTATAACACTTCAGGTATTGGTCATGGGTATGTGCTTATGTTGGGTGATCAGATGGTGGCATATGGTTCCATCCAACTATGACCACAAAAATAAATTTATCTGACCCACGATTTATACTTATTATATGTGATTCATTCATTAAAGACTTGGTGTCACTACCTCTTTGGGGATAATTCTGTGGCCTATTCTGATAACAAAATCTTGGCCTTCATTTTCTTATACAAGGATCTCTATCTGAGGTAGCACCACTAGATCAAGTACTTTCAGGGGTTTGACTTTGACATTTTCTATACCCTAGGAAAGGGAAATGTGGTGGTGGATTATTTGAGTAGAAAATAACTAGTGAAAGCCATGAATAATTCCTATGAATAGTAGACTCTGATGGGGCATGTTTCTCAGATGCATGTGGAGACCAAAGAGCATAGTGGAGGTGCATTCTTGGTGAGCATTCAGCTGACTCCTTCTCTCTTAGAGTTGATTTAGCAAGAATAGCCTAGTGGTGAGCTTTATCAGTGGTCGAGGAATTTTCTTCAAGGTGGGGAGATTCCTTATGATTTTTCATCGTCTCCTGAGGGAATCTTGTACTTCAGGGTCCAATGATTAGTTCCATCATCTCTGTAGAAGGTAGTGTTGTAGGAGAGCCACTAGTGTCATTGGGTTGTCCATTTTAGTGACACCAAGATGTATTATGATGTGTGTTAGTAGTTCTAGTGTCCAGGTATGAGATGAGACACAGTTGACTTTGTGTCGAGATGCTATATATGTCAATAGGTGGAAGAGAAGCACCAAATTCCCTCTGGTTTTCTCCATACATTACCCAATCCTACATGGAAGGGGGAAGAGGTCTCCATGGGATTAATTATTGTCTTTCCTTGTACACCTCAAAGTAATAATTCTTTATGGGTACTGGTTGATCATCTGACCAAATCGGTTCACTTCATTCCAATCAAAGATACAACTAAAGTGGATGAGTTGGGCCATTTTTATCTTTAGTAAGTGTTAAGGGTTCATGGTGTTCCATCATTAGTTGTCTGAGATAGAGACTCATGTTTCACTTCTCATTTTTGGGAAGGCCTTCAAAAGGCCTTTGATTCATAGATTTAGATGATCACCACATATCATCCCCAAATGGATGGTCAGATAGAGCATGTGAATTTGATACTGGAGGACATTCTCTATGCATGTGTTTTGAACTTTTTAGGTTCTTGGGTAGTCCATTTTGGATTTGTTGAATTTTTTGATAATAACAGTTACCCATCCTCGATTTGAATGGATTCTTTTGTGGTTCTCAATGGTCATCCATGTTTGTTCCCTCTATGTTGGGCTGAGATTGGTGAGACTTCACTGTTGGGGTCGAACCTTGTTCAAGAGACATATAAGAAGGTCAAGCTGATTGGGTATCACTTATTGATAGCTTAGAGTCGCCATAAATCTTATGCATACCAAAGGAGTTGAATCCTAGAGTTTTTTGTTGGTGACCGAGTATTCTTGAAAATGGCCCCTCATCTGGGCCATCGTTATTTGGGAAAGTAAGGGAAGCTGATGTTGCGGTATGTCAGACCTTTTGAAATCATTGAGTATATTGGTAAGGTGGAATACTAGTTGTCTTTGCCTACTCAGTTTTCATCCATTCTTGACATCTTCCACATCTCCAAGTTTAAAAAGTATAACCTTGATATGTCCTATGTGCTGAATTGGGAGGAGTTGGATATAGAGAAAGATTTGTCAATTTTTGAGTGATTGAAAAAAATAGTCTATTCCAAAGAGATGGTAAATTATGTAATGTCTATTATATTTGTTCGGGTCCTTTGGAATCATGGGAACAATTTACATGAAACATGGGAGCATAAGTTGTGGGTTGATAAAGAGTATCCATTCTTTTTTTCCAATCAAGCTTTGGGTTGACTTTCTGGGGTGGAATGTCTTTCATGATAGGGATAATTTTCACCCACATGACTTATTTTAAAGGTATTTTTCATGTTATTTCTACTATTTTTTTGTAGGTGTTTCTTATGAATTTTTTGGAGAAAGGGTGTGTTTTCCTAATTTGGGCCAAACTATGACGCCCTTTCCAAATTTAAAAATAAATTTTGTTTCTTTTATAACTCCTCTGTTTTCAGAATTTTTAACCCATTAAACATCTTAAATTGACTCCACTAACCTATTAAAACTACCATATCCATTTGTACAACTTATAAATCCATAATCATGGTGGGTTTGCGTGATTTATATAGGCATTGGGCAACCCATTAGCCCATTACCTATTTTTTTATAAAAATTATTTATTTACTATCTCATTCATTTATATAATATTTTTTAGTTATTCCACCTCTTACTCGACCCCAATGACTATAGGTACACCCCCATGTTCCTTTCTCCCTCTTTGGATTTCATCTTAGTCTCAGATTAGGGAAAATTTTCTTAGACTTTCTCAATTCATCTAGATTTGAAAAGGTAATTTGTTACTTTCATAACTCCTTCATTTTTTACTTTTTTTCCCTATTTCTATTCCTAATTGACCTCCTAATCCATATTACAACCTCCATATTAGTTTTTGTTTCTTAGAGATTCACCAATTGGTGTGTTTGTGGAGATTTATTCAAGATCTCTCAAGTTAGTGGGTTTCCTTCCTCCTCCTATTTCCTTGTGGTTTTCTATTTTTCATGAAGTTCCTAATTTTTATAAAGTAAGGATTTGAAACTACGGTTTTATCTTTGGTTTATTTTTCTAATATTTTGGTATATTGTTTTTTTAACTCCCTTGTGGTGAGGAGGAGGCGCAGTTGAACTTTCACACAAGGATTTTTTCTTTTTAACACACTTGGTAAGTTATTTCACGTTTAAGCTCTACTAAATGAGTTAGGATTTCTTGATATCTATTTTTATCATACTTCTTCATCATTTATCTTGTTGAAAAAATTATTTTTGGTGGTATTTTTAATGAAATTAAAATTAATTTCCATTTTTATGTGAAAATGAGTGTTTTAAATGTGTATTCTTTGTTGTCCCATTTGGGTCTATTTTATAATTCATGGGAGGGACTTATTAATATGTTTTTATACTACCAAATTCTGGTTTGGGGTAATATAGGTGTGCATTTGGTTTTTAAATTGGTCTTTTAGATGGTTTTTATGTGCAGTGTTTGGTTATATTCCTTGAAAATGTTTTATAGAAATTCTAAATGGATTATTGAGTTATATAAATGGTGAAAAGCTTGTGTAGATACTATTTTGACTATGTATGAAAATATATGGCGTTTTTATATGAAAAATTAATTTGTTAACATGTGGGAATTGTTTGATCACAAAGGGGGAAACTCGGGTATATAGGTGGGAAGACGCGTACCAGTATGTTTTGTCCCTATTTCACTTAGAAAGTTGGACATTGAAAATACTAATAAAACTATAATGATGATGATTGGGGACCAATAGTTTATGGTCATTTTACCTACTAATGGATCATGCATGAGAAAGGATATTCTTATGGTTACATTACACTGAGATACGACGTACATTGGGCCCGAAACTAACTACTGCCTAAGGATGTTCCCAAGATTAGTGCACATTAACTCTTTCATATTTATCATTGGATTTTGGTGTGATTGGATGGACAATTTAGTATATTACATGTTTTATTGAAATGTGTTCATCCTTTTAAATCAACCTTTAAAAATGTTTACTTTTAAAAGTTTTCTTATTTTGAAATTATTGCCATTATTTCTTATTTATTAAAACTTTCATTCTTTTTATCTTGTAATGCTTACCATATAGAGTCTATTGGGTGGTATCCTATTGGAATTATGCACAAAACCTACTTACACTATTGGGTGTAAGTTTACATGATCATGTTTGACATAGGTAAATGAAAGGCCTTGGGTGAGGACAGTTTGGGTTGTTAGTTTCCATTACAGTGAGGTGTTGTGGAGACGGCTCGTTGGTGACGATCCCTTGTCGGGTGGTGTTCCTTGGAATATATTTCTATTAATTTTATGTATCTTTGGACCTCTTTTGTAATCTATAGACCCATGTATTAAGTTCTTAATTTAATTTATGTCTTCTTATTATGAATTTTCAGATTCTATTTATTGATTGTTTTGGTTGTTTTATGTATCCATACTAGGGTAAATCATTCCCAACCCAATATTTATGATACCCTGGCACATGTTCCAACTTGTGGGGATAGAGAACCCCCTTTAAGAATTTCCAAAAACTGGGTCAGGTTCCAGTTTTAATGGAGACTGATTTGGTTCGTGACACATAAGGGCATTACTATGAACTCATAATGGCCATACATATTTCAAAATTCATTCTTAGGAATATATTCCTTCCACGCCTTTATTTGGTGATATATTGATTGAATTTATTCTTTAGAAAAATACTTGGCCCCAGATAGTAGATCAAACAAGTCATCTATCTATGGCAGGGGATAGATTTTTTTTATCATGAGTTTTTTGAGATCATGATAATAAATGTAAAGATACATTGATCCATCTTTATTCTTGATAAAGAGAACTAGTGCACACCTTAGTGAAGCACTATGTCATATAAAACCCTTTTCCAGATTCTATTGTAACTTCTTCCTTGGTTCCTCCAACTCAATGGTGGTCATTCTATAAGGATTCTTTGATATTGTTAGTGATCTAGGTATAATATCAATTTAAAACTCAACCTCTTGCTTAGGTGGAGGAACATCTAATTCGTCATGGAACACATCAATTTCATCACTCATAATGGGAATGTCTTCGAGCATGATCCTATAATTTGTCTTAATAATTTGGGATAAATATTAATTATCATAGGTAAATAAAATATACAACTGATATGATGATTCTGAAGAAGATTCTCATCCTCCTTACACTTATAAATAATTGGAGGATTCGTGAAGACATGTATAGTGATCTCTCTTTCCTGACATTTGATGTTAGATTTATATAAATATAGTCATTCCATACCCAATATTGAATCAAACTCCACAAAAATAAGTAAAAAATTTATTTAATTAAGTTTTAGTCCACATATAGTAACTAGGGTGAAGTTATATACCATCAATGTAATAATTTCCCAATCTTCTGTTGTCATGGATAACTCAAGCTTCATTTTTCGAGGGGGTGTTGGAATAACTCTAATGGAAATTTTTAAATGTAAAATAATGTGTAGAACCAGAAAAAAGTGTGTTTTCTATTCATGAATGAATAACTAACATACCTATCACCACATCATTTTCGGGCTCCACCTTAGCAGTAGTGAGAGCATATGTTGTTCCTTGATTCCTAGGATATTGTTGTTTTTTATTGCCTCTGAAACTCCTTGGATTAGGGAATTGGCTTTAATAATGATCATGGTCCTTACAATTGAAACACTTCACTACAAGAGGAGTTTTGTTCTAAAAATTCATTTCTTTTTCCTCATTTTTGGGCTTCTTCATATCCCTTCAAAAATAATTATCCTCATGCCCCTCTTTTCCACATTTAAAGCATCTCTTGCTTCCCTTTCAAAATATACATGTTTTATTCTTCCAAAACATTTGCCATGTGGGATGTTGGGTTTTTGTTCCATAATATGATTTATCTATTGACCTCCCATACTAAACTCCATTTTACACTTTTTAACATTGGTACCACAATACCGTTGAGAGACTCCAATATCCATCTCAATCTTTAGGAAAAAATAGAAGATATCCTCATAGTTATCGATGTCTCAAATAGAAAACTCTTTTCATAAACATAGATTCAGTCCTCAAAAGAAGTGAACAACATTTCTTTCAGTGTTAATGAAAATGATAGAAGTGTATCATTAAAGACTTGCAATGTTTTCCTCATATTCCTAATAGAATAATCTTTATTTTGTTTCAGTCTGAGAAACCACCTTTCCATCTTAAGATGGATTGTTTGTGGAAAATATTTATTGGAAAATATTTTCTTGAATAATTCCCAATCCATATAATAAATTTCCTCCTTATACTTTCTATTTTTTTCAGTTTCTACCACTGATCATCTTCCACATCTAAATGATAAACCACAACATTATTTTCTCTTATTTGGAGTGTTAAAGGATAGAAAATATCTTGTCAATGAAGTTAATCCTTTTTTAAGGGGATTAGAAGATACACTAAATAAAGGAGGAATTTTCACATAAATAATTCAACAGAAAATTCCACTTTCTTAGTATAAGGAGGGTGATCTATGAGATTCATGTTATTATTAATAACTTGGGCCAGTTGAGCAAGTATTGTCATGAAGTTATGGGTTCCCATTCCAATCAAATTTGGAATTTCGTTGAGTAAATTTTTATATTTATTATCGCATTGATTATTTTAGTATGTTCTATAATTTACATAAATTAAATATGATAATGAAATTAAAATTAGGGTACTTGAATACATAGTTATTAATCATATAAAAGAAACTTTAATAATAGAATGATAAGAATGTTAATGAAAAGTATATCCTAAAATATGATTCCATAAGTTTTTATTTAGGTTATCTATAGTGATAATATTATCTATAGGGTTATTAAAAAAATCTAGTCCTAATCTAAAAAAATTACCATCCCATGCTCTGATACCAACTATAGAAACCCTATGGTTTTAAACATATTATTACATGAGTTTTAGTATAATTAACCATGAAATACAAACTAGGGATCATAAAGTCTACTATATTTGGATGGTTATTTATATTGATCTAAAAAAATAGAACTATAATGAAACAAATAATTATTAATATTATATAATGTGATCCTATCTCCATTTAAGACCCTATAACTACATAGAATAATATGAGGAATTCATAGAAAAATTGTATGAGATAAAAATCCCAGTAAGGGAATAAAACATATATCATGAGTTAAAAGGCATAACATAATGACATAAAATTCATGGAACATGAATAATGATATGGAATCATATAACATGGAACATAGATTTATATGGTCATGGAAACATAGAAATTTGGAAAAAACATAAAACATGATATAATCATGAGTCAAGGCTAACTTCCAAGACTATATCACACAGTGAAAAAAGTACCATAATGGATTAGGTTTACTCCCTAGTCCCATACATAACATCCCATGAGATGAAACATTACCCAAGTAAATGGAGATATATCTGGTTGCACCCATCACAACATGTTCATGAATATGTGTGCCACATGATAATCAAACCTAAGGGATAAACAAAAAGTTTACCCATTGAATGAAATGGGTTTCGTAATCATGTCATCAAGAAAAACCAAAGGGAATATCATAATGGTGGCCATTAAATAATATATTTCAATCATACCAAGACATTAATATGGTAAATATACATAGATAATGTTAATTATGTCCAACAGAAGTGAAAACATATAAAATTGTCATTTAAGAAACATTAGAAATGAGACACTTTGGTGCGGTTTAAGAAAAGTATTAAATAATATTTAAAGAGGAAAAAAGCATAATTATTTGTGTAAAACCATAAATTTTATAACAAAGTATTTCATGAAAAAATAATTATTTTATAAAAAAAATGGGGTTCTAAAATAGATTATGAAGTGTTCTTGATAATGGGTAAGAGATATGGAAGTTCCCTTTGATCGATCTTTCTTATTAAAATGAATTTAGAAGGGAACATTTGAAAATATGTATTTCAACATAAAATAAGAATTAATTGATCTGGATATAAATTTTTAGAATATATAACCATAATTTAGTATATTTTCATTAAAATAAAGAATAAATAAATTGGTGTAAATAGATAGAAAGCGTAACCTAAAGGAAAAAATAGAGATTTAGAGAGATCCATTATCTTATGTCTGAATATGATCTTCACTTGAACTTAATATCATAGATAATAAAGTTATATACATTAATTAATTTACTTAGAATCATTTCAAAATTTATTTGATTCATTATAATTTTATTAAGTTCATTTATGGTTATTTTGAGGAGTTAAAATGTTTAATTTTGTTGTTATTGGGGAGTTAGTTTCAGGATTTTATAATCGGTTCTATTGAGTTTAATTATTGGAGTTATTATAAAATTGAATAAAAACACAAGAAGTATAATTATATGATATTAATTCACAAATATAATTTTAAATGGTCTCATATTTCATTTTTATTTTTATTATGAGGATGGTTCATTAGATACAATGTTAATGATAAATGTTTAGATTATTTTGGTGGTTTTTTTTTTATCATCATAAAATTTTTTGTTTTATGATTTAATATTATTCACAAATATATTAGTTCCAAAACATGAAAAAATATATAAAAAACATATATAAATATTATTTTTCTATAATTATGGTTTTATGAAAATCCTTCAAGGTGGTAATTGAAAACAAAAATTCATCATCCATGAAGGAGGTGAATCGATACCCCCAGACAATGTTTTCATTTTTAGAATAAAATGAGAAGAGATTATATTTGATGATGGATATTGAATTAACATAAAAAAAATTAGTATATATATGATACTTTAGTTATAATGTACCTTTGGATAATGGATGACTTAGAAGAAAGAATAAATTTAAAACAGAAAGGTGGAGGATTTTACATCTTGAATATTTTCTACTTGAGAACATCCTTAAGGAACAAGATTTTGGATTTTCTATCTAGAATATAAGATCACGGAAATAGGGTTATTGAGAAGTTAATATTTCATAATTTTAAAAATATACAAGAATTAGAAGATGTGAAGAGAAGCGGTGTTGCGGGTTGGTATCCATAGGGTTTGAGAGGGGTGTTTTCTTATTATTCTATTTTTAATTTATTATTTTGGATCAACAATATAAATAGTTTTGATTATTATCTATAAATAAATTAAATAATTAATTATTGTTTTAGATAATTGTGATTACATCATCCATATATCATTCATGACTCAAAAATTCATGCATTTTGGTTATACTATAAATTATCATAATTCACTATTCAGCAAAATTTCATCTATTTTATAAAAAACATAAATATTTCATCATAATTTTTTTTGATGCGTATATTTCCAAAATAAACTCTATTTTATGATAAAAAATTTTAAATATGATAAAATTAATTTATAATTAAAATAATTTTTTGTTCAAAAAATATTGATTTTAATATTCTAATCAATACTATAACACTTTGAATAGTTAATTAAAGTCTCATAAAATTAACTATTAAATATAATAAAACATAACATTAATTTATGAATAAGTTTTAAAAAATAAATTTTCTTTTAAATCATTATATTAATTATATGATTGTAAATAAACATTATTTTTGTATAAAAATACTAACACTTAATTTATCATTTCTAAAAGAATTAGTTACTTATTAAAAGATATAAATATATGATATTTTCATTTATATGATTCATAAATTGTATATATAATTTTATAGCTAAGGTTATTATTCTAGAAGAAAGATTGATATTCCTAAGGGTCACGATACTAGTCCAACGGTCAAGTTATTATTCCAATGGTCATATTTCTAACAGTCATAATAGTTTACTACTTGATATAAATACTTCATATTCCATTCATCATTACCATATATTTTCTTCCAAGATTATATATAATTTTCTATTTAAAATGAATTTTTTATTATGAACATTGTGTTTTTTTCTAAATCATTTTTCATTATGGTGGTAATTCTGGTGGATCGATATGATAATTTTTTTTTTATTATTATTATATTATTTTCTATTTATTATCCTATTATAATATTTGGAATTTATATTGGATTGATTTCTAACTAATGTATCTTTTTTCATTCATGAGTATCATATTTTGTTGGATTCCCTATGTTATTTTTGTGATTTATACTATATGACATAATTGTAAGAACAGAATTTGCAATGATAAAATTCAATGTCATTACATAATCTGATATATAGCCACACGTTTCTGAATAAACATAATCTATTCTAAAATATCTTAAATTAGACTCAGTCCCAACAATACTGACTCACCCACCTCCATCCATCATTATGGGGATCTAGATGAACTTTTATAAAGAGACTCATATGGTTCCATCTATATATTCACCTGATACTATTGTTATTGAAAAACTCAACGAGAACTATGTGATTATATAAAGATCCACAAAAATAAAGTATGCAAGCTATCAGTACGTCCTCTAGAACATGGATAATATTATATGATTTCCCATTTATTAGCAGGTGGAAATACATACTTAAAAGTACCTATGTACCCAAAAACTTTTGAAATCCTTTCAAGAATATAAAATTAAATCGTGAATCACGGTCTGAAACTATGCTCTCTGGAACACTATGAAAAAGGAATATCTATTGGACATATATCTCACCCAACTGGTCCATGGTAAATATATCTCATATTATAAATAAAGGGAAAACTTTTTTCAACCATTTGATAATCAAAAAAGTTCCAACATTCATCTGAGTTCTCATCAGAAGACCCACTACAGTGTCTCTGGTAATATTGTCCCACTTCCATTTTGAAATGGAAAACATCAACATAAATACACCAGTTAATTTATGCTTGGACTTAACCTATTGATAGGTGTAGCATCATATAACAAAACCTGAAATATCTCTTTTAATTACTAGTGACCAATATTGTTGATGAAAATCATACTATTTATTGGATAAACCATGATTCAATGCCCACTTTGAGACCTGAAACTCAATCATTGTATCCTCACACATACAAGTAAGAACAACAACATGGTACGAGACAAAGATGTTCTCATCCTAATCTGTAGTCCAATCTGAAGGTGATTCCCCACTATCAAGGCTTTCCATCAAAGCCAAACACCCCAGATCCACGTACTATCTCTCTTTGATTCAACTAAGAAGTGTGGAATCAACTGAAAATGATGTAAGGATTATCTTCCCATGGACCTCTTGAACCTCAATGTGCATCTCATCTAGAAATTTCATTATCTTCTACTAAGAAATGGATTCCTAACATTCCTATGTCTATGTCTTCCTTCTTAAAGTGTTAAAAAAACTATTTCCCTTCACCGATGTATTGGATAACTCAAAATATAATGACAAAATATAGTCAAACCACCTCTTCTATATGATGTTAAAGTCTCTATATAATTAGAGATAACATATGATATTTTGATCACATTACAAAGTAACTATTTTCCGAAAAAGGAATGCCCCTAAAAAATTAAGTCATAAACCACCACAGATAACTTGAGATCATGAATATGGTAATTCCATTCATGTGTCCTCAATTTTTATGATGCATAACCCACAACTTAATACCCCTACATAAATAGTGATCCATGTTTGACATCAAATGAATCAAGAAACATGGTATACTTCTCTGTTGGCTCGGGTAAGATCAAAATCAGTGTGGTATTCAACTGTTTATTCAACTCTAATAAAGCATTCTAAGATGCTCTAAACCATTCAAACTTGACCCCCTTCATGGTCAATTCTTAATGTGGTTCTTCCAAATGGAAAAATTATTTATTAACCCTCTAAAAATAACCTTCCAATAAAAATGAACTGGATATTAAAATCATTCTTAAGTTGTTCCTAGGAATCTGCTACCTAAATTTTCTATGGGTCCACTAACCAAAATTACTTTGATATTATGTGACCGTATATATGTACCATGTTGATCCAAAATTTACACTTAGATATCTTGTTGTATAACCAATTCTATCTCAGTGTATTATATAGAATGTCTAGATGTGGGTTATGATCCTCATGAGTATTAGAGTATGCCCAGATGTCACCCTAAAAAACACCAATAAATGGGTCCATTGATAGGTGAAAGATTCAGTTCATCAAGGCCATAAACATTGTTGGGGCCTTCATTAACCCAAAGAGTATCACAATGAACTCATATAAGCCATATGTAATTCTAAAATCAGTCCATGGTATGTTAGAAGGTCTAACTCTCAATTGATGATACCATAATCTCAATTCAATCTTGTAAAACATACATTCTCCTCTCAAATGGTCAAAGAGAACATTGATATGTGGAATATGATATGATTTCTTCACTGTCATCTAGTTCAACTTGCAGTTATCAACAAATAAATGCAACATCATGTCAGCCTTCATAGTAAACATTACTAGATAACCCCACAGAGAAGTAATTAGATGGATAAATCACTCATCCATCAACTCTTCAATTGGAGTTTTATGTTCTAGAAGCTCTACTGATTCCATTTGGTAAGGTTGAATAGAAATTGCATTACCTTCATGGATGATCTCAATTATAAACTCAATATCTCTCTCAAGTGGCAACACTGAGAAGTATATAGGAAATAAGTCTTGAAATCAATCCACTATGGGTGTAAGGACACTCTGCTTTACACCCCCCTTCATGCAACCAAATTCTTTCAACTAGGGTGGTAAGCTCCCCAGATTCTATTTTACTATTCCTTGATGCCTAGCTATGATATCCTATTATCTATGATGAAAATAATTGTTATCCTCATGATATGTGAAGGTCACTCAGCTACGGTAACAATTAATATGATCTTGGTGCGATTCTAGCTAGTCCATAACCAATATCAAGTCAAAACCTTACATATCAAGTATATAAAGTTAAAAATGGAAACAATTCTCTCCAACATTGAGGGAACACTCCTTGAATAAACATATTTCCATCAACCATACTCATAAAGTTGTGTCAATCTTCATAACCCCACTCAAAAAATCAATCATTTGTTTCAAATAGTTCACAAGTTGAGTAGATATAAATGATTTGAGGAACTATTTACAAATATAGTAGAAATCATAGAAGCTAAGAGAATAGTACCTCTAATAATTGATGAATGAGCCTTTCTATCCATAAGTACAGGGTGAAGTGAATCTAATTTTTCTACCCCTCAACCCTAAGATGTAGTATGAGTCCCCTATATCACATTAATATATTGATACGAGTGTCCTTTCACTAAATTATCACATCCTCCAAATCAACAACCATGTTCAATAGTACTCTAACCACCAAACTTGTATGTTGTAAAAGACCCTCTTAATATACCATAGATCAATCTACCTCTAACACCACTATCAATCTGTTGTGGGTTCCAAAAAAACTGATGTATGTGTCTCATCCTTCTGCAAGATCAACACTCTACCATTAGTCATAGAAAAAGGTTATTATTGTGACCCGGCCTACCACACTAATGTAAAAGCACTTGTGTATTTCCCTAAGTAACATAGATTTCCCCCTGGCCACTTGTCTTACCACTACTATGGTTTATGTTATTGTAGCAACACTTCCTACACTCTGATGTCATTCCTCTTGGTCATCTAGTAGAGAACAAATTTACTCCATTAGAAGCCTCCTTTCTGACACAATTATAAGTGAGATCTTGATTCCCTAACTAAAACAACATCTTCAACTAAGAGATATTAACCTAAGACTTAATATCACATTTAAGTTCATTCTAAAAACAATTCTTTGTTGTTTCATCATCTGTTTCAAATGATGTGAAAACGAGCTACATGTCAGTGAAGCCACCATAATAATCTATCACAAACATAGTCTATTTGGTCAACCACATAAACTTTTTTCTCTCTCTTGCCTCAGTGTATATGGGTAAAAGTGTCTGGGGAACATATCCTGAAGGTATGTCTATGCCATGTTCTCCATCTTCTCATGATTAGCCTAGATATACCACTAGTGTATCGTTTGACCACATAATATATAACAATCCAACATGACTTATTACTCTTTAAGAGTCTCTAAATGTTCAAGTAAAATATGGATAGACTCAATCTGTAACTCATTTGCCTTAATTCCATCATCTCTTGTGATGGTTTGAGGGTGACGCAACTAAAATTCCCATTTTAAATCAAATAAATTTGCATCCCCCCAAGGTATCTATTTATAAAATATATAAATCAAGAAATGTTCTTAAAGAATATTTCTCCCAGTATTTCACTGAGAACTATCTGGGCCTCTGGTTCCATTGATGTAGGTACAATTCCAACAATATCCTCCAATCCTCATATCAGAAAATGTCATCATAGAGGCATGTATCTATCCTTCCAAACACACATCTTAGTTCAAAAAAAATAATTATAAAATTTAATCAAGATATATTCACATAAGGACATAAAAAGTCACCCATCATACTCTTCCACATAGTTAAAACTATGGCACTACCACTACCCTCAACCATCCCTCGCCATGGTTAGAGAAAAAATAGGGTAAACCAATTTTAAATTTCATGTTTTTCAATAGACATCCAATTTATCCATTTCAAAATACCAAATTTAACATATTTCATTCATTATTAATTCATTATTAGACACTATTTATTTTTAAATTATACAAATAATGAAAATCTTTATTTATTACCTGATACCCACTCATAACATTCTTTTATAAGAGTTCCTAAAATTATGCATGTAACAATAAATTTTAAATGCTTGGAATGATGCATGTATACACACTATCATTCTATGTAGGTCCCTAAGGGAAATCATAAAAAACAATAACATCACACAGAAAGTTCATAACTTTATGTGAAATAACATTCAACTATAATAGCAACCATCGATAATAATAATATCATGCAAGGTACTTAGGGGTTTCCTTGCACATGATTCATCTACTCCCATTCATGAGCTCTTGGACATGGCCTAATTCATCCTAGTATACTATATACATTTTAAAAATATTATGAAAGATGAAAAGAAAAAATAAAAACCCCTTAGATATCATTTTGTGACATCCCAACATGGGTAACACATGCCTGTCCCCCAAACCAGTTCTTTACATAACATTAGGTGCGCCTCCCCATTTGCAGAGGCTGAAAACTAGTAGCGAGGGTCTATTGTGTAATTTTGGGAGACTATACCCACTTTTTCAAAGTAGTATCATAGTTTAAATAATTAAAAAATACTCAATAATCATCCAAAATCAATATAAGACTAACATCTCTAGATTAATCCAAAATAGGGAAAATGAAAATAAACCAATGTAAAAAATATTCCATGTCGTACAAATTTAAAATGTATATTTAAAACCCAAAATAAAGACAAAATGGTATCTACCATATGGGTCCTAGAAACATGTATTTTTCCCTTATCCAAGATCCATCTTGAATACAATCTCAACCATCTAATATAGGGCTCTTTCACTTATCATGTCCTACAAACATAAAGACTATTTGGGTACCTATCAGGAAACCCAAGTACGGTGTGAGTATGACTCATTAGGACACTACCAACAACATCTAAAGTAAAATCATGTTTATAACAGTATATGGATTTGTATAAAACTTAACTTATAAAAATACAAAGAACACATGTTTCTCATTTTTGATTCTTCAATCTTCTGCATCATACCTTCTTCGTACCATTCTAGAGTATAGACCATATACCATAAGGATATCACAGTTCATTATTTCAAGGACATTAATAATTCATTTAATTTTAGTTAAAATTAGGGTATCTTATAGCGTCAATCCAAGTACCAATATCTTGTGTGACAAGATCATCAGTCTGGTACCCCATGGGTATTTGAGTATTAGTCCCTATTCCAAACCTCATGGGTATTTGGAAATTCAGTACCTATCCCATACTTTATCATTCACAGACATTCAATGGGGTACTTTAACATCTACCTAGCACCCCATTATTATTTCTAGCATTACTCCCTGACCAACACATCATTTATCATTTAATAAAATATATCACATATATATCAAGTTTCAAAATCATTAAACATTAATTCATTCATTTTAATCATGGTGAAAAATCTAAATTAACAATATGAATCATGGTTCTTTAACTTAAACCCATTTACCAATATGAAATATAACCCATTAATCCCATTATCAAAATATAATCACAAATTTCATTAACTCATCAAGTTAATAAAATCATCCCATTAAATCCAATTATCAACCATGCACTGAGGATTTAACTCAATTTCATTAACATGTTATTCCCCTTTTTATAAATCATAAATCACCATTTGCATTATATTGGAACACCATATGGGTTTCCATCATGTTTGATCTAAAAACACCAACAAGTCCAATAGGATCGGTGAAGGGTTTCGAAATCTCAAGGAAATCAATTCATTAATTCAATTTCAAATAAATTTTCCCATCATGGAAAAGCAATGGTATGAATACAAAACCTGATAAAAATCAATTCTATAGTAATTACCAAATATACCACCTACCTCAAGATCATTGAAAAAACTTTCCAAATCCTAATACTCAATTTCATGTACAACAATTGAAATCGCAACTGCAAGAGAGATCTAGAATAAAAAATTAGGATCATGTTCCAAAAAAAGAAGATCCATAAAAACCTAGATTTAAACATACTGAAAATAGTGTAAAATCCATTACTCTCTATATGGGAATAATATGGGAGAGATATAAATCTTAAATGGGGAATAAATCACTTTCCAAAGAGTAGTTCATCCTTCAACCAGATCTTTAGTTCACCAAGAAAGGGGTTTGAGGACCCCTGTAACCCAATTAAGATTCTATAAACTCATTTTAAATCATTTTAGGATGAAATAAAGTGATTAGGGTTAATAATGATGGGTTCATGAATTTTAAAATAGAAATTAGTGTCTATAAAAACTGAAGTGCAAGGTTTCCGAAGTATGGCGCAGGGTTTTCCAAATAGTGTGCTTTAACCATGTGCCCCTAATCCTGTGGTCCAAGGATAATACTCAATGAGAAAATAGTTTTCTAAAACATATGAAATTTTCCAAATCCATCTACCTGATGGTCAGTGGTTTGGGGATAGAGGCCACACGTTTTGGTCAAATCATGTGCCACCTCTTGTGACTCCCAAATAAGTAATGTGATTCCTTAGGAAAAAATATATTATTTCCCCTAACATTTTACCAAATTTTAACATCCCAATGGTCTTAAATAGTTCTCCAAATTCCCCTAAAAAAACCCCAATTATAGAACCGAAAAATATCAAATAAAAACAATAGAAAATGAATACCTGAAAATGAGTATGATACATCTCCAGAATGGTCCGCATATTATATTATATTAAAAAAAATTAATCCAATATTATATATTTATATTAATAAAAATTTAATATTATGTACTAAATATTATTTTTTATCATTCATCTAATATTTTTAAAAATAATATGTTTAGAATATTTCTAGTTTTATGCTAAAAAATAGTAACTTTTTATTCTAAAAAGTAGTTTCATTGCAATTTTTACACTTATTTTGAAATTAATTTTTATAACATATATAAATTTATAAAAAAATTTCTTCATTTTTAAATTTTAAACTCCAAAATATCTAAGTGTAATTTTTGAGAATTTTCTAAAAATATTAAATTTTTTAATGAATATTAAAAAATACCAATTTTTTTAAAATTTCATTTACATTTAAAGAATTTACAATGTTCTATTTTTTATTAAAATTGTTTTAAATGTAAAATTGGTTTAACTATATTATTATTATTCCAATTTAGTCATTATAATCAATTTTATGTTTAATTGTTTATCAATTAATTTTATACATAAGGATACTTTTTCATTGCAAAACTCATTTCCATCATATTTGTGGGTTTAAAATTTAAATAATTTCTACCACTTCTAAGAATTGAATTTTAAAAGATTTATTCGATAGTTTTAATAAATATAATTATAATTAGGTAATAATTACAACATTATTTTTGGTCATAATGAATATTAAAAACATAAATAATTATTTATCATTGTTTAGTTTTAAACGGGGTTTTCCTTGTTTCATGCACATGTGTTAAAATTAATTTTTTAAAACATATAGACTATTTTTATAAATTATATATCATATTTAAAATAAGTGGGTGAAAATTATCTAATTAGTAAAATTTTATTTTTATGGTTAAATCATAAATTACCCAGGTAAAAATATTACTTAGTAGAGAAAAATAAAAAAGTAAAAGTGAGTAAACATAGAAGTAATTAGAGTAACATGTTTAAAAAATGTTACCTTTTTAGTTTTAGATGTGTTACATAACCTTATATTCCCTCCAATCCATTTTTATCAATTTTTAGGCTTCCTTTTTAGAGTGACTTCAATTATTTAAACATTTTGTGTATTTACAAAAACATCACTCCTTCTAATTAATAAAAGGGTAATTCCTATCCTCTTTTCATAAAAACTAAATGACTTTTGGTACATAAAATACCTACACAAAACACTTCATTAATTACCTTACCATGTTCTAGATAACTTGAATTAAATAGAAAACCCTCATAGTAAGGCTTTTGATCCAAACATGAAGAGGTTATCTGAAGAAGAGGTATCATTCTTAACTGTGTTCTTTTATATTATTCCTTCTTCCACCTCTTTTAAATTTAATTCAACAATGTTGAAATAAAATCACAAGTATATTTAAAATAATTAGATGTAATTATGTTATTTTCATTTCCTATATACATTTCCTCTTCCATCAAATGGGAAACAAAACTTTGGATCATGTGTACGGTGGACTACTGCCTCTTGAATCGATGTAATTTGTTTTACAAAACCTCCTCTCATGATAATGTATATTATCCTTACTTAATAGTTATATTATATAATTATAAAATCATATATATAATCTAACATTTCAATCTATTGTAAAATGATAATGTTTCTCTTGGGTCCATGTGGACTACCACCTCCATGAAACGATGTAATTCATTTTCATTTCCACTGTACATGGATTGTACTAACAAATCATTTAATGATTATATGTTACATATATGAAATTATAATAATTTATTAAGGTTTAATTATTATTTTCCTTTATTTCATTCCAGCATTCAAAAATTTAAAATAGAGTTCACGAGTATATACGACCTACCATCTCCATGAATAATGTAATTTATTTTTCTTTATCTAAATTTAATGGATAACTATAAATATACATAAAATGAATATTAATAATTTTAATATCATTATTTAAATTTAATAGATGATTTAAATATAATCAAAGTATGAATAAAAATCTACTGAACCAGAACATGCATGAAATACGAAGAAGTTATCACCAGGAATGGTCATTTTAATAATTAATTGTTAATAAACTGGTGATAAAATTTTAAAAATAAATAATATATGATAAATATGAAATTTTTATGAATTATATTAAAAATAAATATATATTTATTAAAAATTATGATGGAGAACATATGAAGGATTTTAGACCTAAGGTAACAGATTTTCATCTAAATTTTATTTATCTGGGAAACATGTCATATTCACCACTTGCGGAATTTGGGTTCTGTATATACTTCCCATTAATTTAATTTTTGATTACTATCATGAAAATTATTGGATTAAATTTTCCATATATGGTTATTTATATCATGGGGCTTATGGTTCAAAAAATTTCATTGTGGTAAGGGTTTTATGTTTCAATCTCATTTTTTTTTTCATGATTGTTTATGATTATGCTTTATATGATTAAATACAATGAACTATGACTTAATGAAGACATGAATTTTACTCTAAAATGTTTATTTTAGTATATTAAATGTTTTTATTTAATTTTTCTCTTTTAATTTACTCAAGATGTTGAAATATTTTTTTTTATGGAAAACTGAATGTATTTCTCTCTTTGTTCCAGAACCCTTTTTCTTCCATAACCATGATTTCTAAAAATGTTTTTAGAAATGTTTATAATATTTTTATAAGATTTATTAGTGAAATTTTTAAACAAGTTATAATTTTTTAAAAATGGTATAAAATTAATATTATTTTCATTTTCTAAATTATGTAATTTTGACGTTTTATATAAAATATGAATGGAATAATTATTTTAATATACAAAACATTAATTTAATTTTTTACATTGAGACCAATAAATTATATGATGATTCATTTAAATTTTCCTAATTATATTTTAAAATAAATTTCTTCCCTTTAATATTTTTGAAATTCTTAGGTTATAAATAATTTATTTAAAGTTAAAATTTTATTTTCCTCAACAAATGTTCCAATTGATCTTTTAATGGAATCTTTTGTCTATGATCACGTATTTTGATGTGTCCTAATCATTAAAAGATATATCATCCAATGATTCTATACTTATTATTTCTATGTATGGTTTATGATTATTATGAAATGATTTTTATGAAAGTCTTTCCATTTTCAATTGTTTAAGGAAATTTTATTTGATGTATTGATTATGAAACCAAATACCTTTCCACAGGTTATTTGATGATGAAATCATTATGAAACACTTTTATTTTCCATGGGTTATGATATGATGAAAGTATTATGAACCCAATTTATTTTTCATTGATAATTATTTGATGATTGTTTTATTATCTTATAGAAGACTTATGTATGATTTTCATTATGTGAAAGGTGGTCCCAGAACTATATATTCTCTTAATGTATTTGGTAAAGTTGGATATACCAAGAGATAAATAGGAGTGGAATAGGTTTTGAACCCTATTCCATATGGGACTCCATACACTATGATAGTCTTGAGAGTGAACTTAGTTAAAATGATGATTTAGGGAGTGAAACTATTCCACTATGATAGTGTTGGAAATGAACATTGACTACTATGATGGTTTGGGGTGTAAAATCATTCCACTATAGAAATTTGAAATTAAAATAAATATTTTTCACTCTTCATTAAAAAATGAACTTTTTAGAAAATTATAAAAAATTCAATGTAAGATAATGCTCAAATGATTCTTTTAAAAATGATGTTAATTTTATCAAATAATATTAAAAAATAGTTAGAAATTAATTTTTAATTTGTTCCAAAAAAACAATAAATATCATTCTTGAGGTAAAATGTATTTATAAAGTATATAAAGTATTTATGAAAAAATAGAGTACATAATTATCAACAAGTTTTATTTATCTAAAATTTTTTAAATAATATTTATAGAATAGTTATTCTTATTCATACAACTAACATCATTGAATAGGTTATAACTTTGATGATTAGAAAATAATATTTTGATTGTATCTTGAGGTTCCATTAATCTACTAGTTTCATGTAATGAATGATATTAGAGAAATAAAAAAATTAAAGACAAATATAGTCTAATATATCAAGATGCTACACTACCATAGCTACTTATAGATTTATATAGTATTTATGTTCAATTACTATGACTTTTATTAACATTAACATTTTCCACTATTTATTTTAAATAGAAAACCCATGATTTCAAAACTATCTTGTATTTTAAAAAATATCATGTAATATATTTATCAAAATGATTATGCATAAAACATGTGGTCAGATCCTAATTTTTGTGATATCACACCCTATATAATCCCCATGAGTGTTTATAGACCTTATGTTGTATAATGTTGGTTAAAGAAAGACTTTACTTAGAGGATGTTGGTATTCATTCATGTGAATTATTGGATGGTCAATTGTGGCGACATGGAGGGTGGTTGACCATTATTTCAGGAAGATATGAGTGTTTCTTTTTATTGGTATCCACAAGTTTGTATATTTTATTACCTTTAATGGATGTTTTACCTTATCCTAAGGTATCCTATTTTGTTATTGTTTATGTCAGGGATTTTTTTTGTTTATTATAGGGTGATTCTAGTTTATGAAATAGGAAAATTGTTCCAAATGGAGTTTGATGATACATAGTTAGTTGTTTATATCCCATGAAGATCAGGAATTCCCTTCGGGGTTTGTGATGGGTTAGGTCAGGTGTTGGTTCAGATGGAATCTCTAGGATCAATCATGAAAAAAACATATAAAAGTGTTCTTTTAACTTTTCTTTTGGGTATTTATATTTTAAAAAGTCTTGATTGGTATGAGATAAGATTGGTGGGGATCGAGTCACTATTTGTGAGTGTGGCATCTGGACAACACACCTTGTGAAGGTCCTTGGTTCAGCATGGGAAATTTTGAATTTGTTTGATTCCTACCTAATGTGTGATTCATGGGCTATAAATCGATCGTGGATTCCAATATAGGGTGCAGTATTTTGAATCATTTAATGATTTATTTTTTAATTGTAGAATTACTTTCTTATTTCATTTTCATAAATCTTATTGATATATTTAATTTATGGTTTCCTTTTTTTTGGTACCATGCCTCCCTTAAGACACTAGTACAACCCTAGGAGTGTCCATAGAGTTTTATCTCTCAGTTGACTAACTAGTTGACCAGAATATTATTGAGGAAATTGTATGGGTTGTTTGAGCCCTATACCATGTAGTGGTAATTGTTTCGTCTCAGACCAAGGAATAAATTCGAACATGAAATGGGCTAAACTAAATAGTTTCTCAAGAATAATCCGTACTCAATTAAAGTAATAATTGGCCCTGAAGAAGAAGAGTATTGGGTAGGGAAGTTTTATGATATCATTGAGTTTTTAGTAACTCTTGAAGAATTAAAGGTAAAGTGTTATCCTTCTTATTTCAGAGGATCCTAGATGTGGGTGAAATAGATTGGATTCTAGGTTGTTAATCATCAGAACATAGGGTGGAAGGACTTCAAGGATGTATTTACTGTGACATTATTTCCTAAGTCGTTGATGCTCACCATGGCTCATGAATTCTTGGACCTTCAGTAGTGATACAACTTAGTGATGGACTATGCCAACCATTTTAAAGATTCTTCCCAATTTTCTATAGAGTTGATCATTATTTTTTGGAAAAAAATATTTTTTGTTTAAAATGGGTTTTCAACTGTGAAGACCCTTAATCCAAGAACAAAAATCTGGTGGTTACATTTTTTACATTTTCATATGATAAAAAATATCATATCACAATGGAACAAATAGTTAAGTGGTATTTAAGAACAAAAAATATATATTATTCTCATTTTACATTAGAAATAAAATATAAAATTGAGTTAGAGTAATTATTTTGTATCATTGAA
Organism: Viscum album; assembly: GCA_963277665.1. Taxonomy (NCBI): domain Eukaryota; kingdom Viridiplantae; phylum Streptophyta; class Magnoliopsida; order Santalales; family Viscaceae; genus Viscum; species Viscum album. The sequence continues at coordinate 311,631,352 of OY728166.1, forward strand.
CACATTTATAGATTTCATATTTATATACTCAATAAAGGAAAACGAATAATGGGGGAGATAAAATACTTAGTAACAGTTGTGTATAATAGATGACATCATGAGTGAATAAGGAATAATCAATAACTAAAAACTCAATCAATTTAACTAATTAATTGGTTAGGAAATAGATACATGAATAATATCAATTCATTAATCACATGGATAATAATAACTAAATTCTTGGTGTAGGATGTTCATAATGATGGACTTCATGATCTCATACCTCATTAAATACACACCCTAAAGGCGTTATGATAGAACATTATAAATTAGGCATATGAATTCCACAAAAACCAACATAATAATGATATCCGGTTAATTTGACCCATGAGACCTATCGATGTAACAAGGGGATATGTATAACTAAGACCAACCCATCAACTTGTAAAAAAAATATTCATATTGAGTAGAAGAAGTGAACTATCAATATTTCCCCAGCTAATAAAATAACTATCCTAGTAAACCACCATATGTAGAAAGGGTATCTTTCTTTTTTCATAATCATATCCATGATAAAAATAATGGAGATATTTAATATAAATGTAATTTCTAATTAAAAATAATCACTTGAAAATGAATTTTACATGAAAATTATAATGGTCATATAAATAATAAAAAGATGATATATAACAATCAACTCATTAAAAAAGTAGATTTTGATGTAAAATCCTATCTTTTTAAAAGTAGAAAAAAATAACGTGAAACTTTTAAAAAATATTTCATCAAAGTGTTTTAATTTTAAAACAAATAAAATATTATAGAAGAATATAAACAGTGTAACAATGTTAAAGAAGAAAAATTAATATGTTAATGTCATATATATTTGAAAGAAACATTTAATTTTACTTTTTTTAAAGAAAGAAAAATATGCCTGTTTCGTAAAATATTAAAAATATTCCTTTAAAAAATTTAAAAATTTATCAAAATTTAAAAATTTATAAATATTTCATTGATAAATCATTTTAAAAAAATGAAAATAATTTTTTATAATATAAACATATAATAAAAATATACTCAATTGAAAAGAGAAATAATATCAACTTTTATTTCAAACATTTAATAACCTAAATCAAGTGGAAAAGAGATCAAAACCGGTAATAAAGTCTAGAAACTCCTTAAATATCCCAAAGGTAGAAAATAGAAAGATGTTTTGAAGGAAATTTTTTAAAATTCCATCAATAAAAATTTATAAAATCCCAAAATAAAATGAGATTGTAAATTAAATTCTTACCCATTTGGTATCTTGTAAATTGTACCACCATTATGATTTACATGAATTGAAACATCAATAATCACAAGTAAATATATATTAATGATATATACATTAAATGGGATGTATATATACCACATTAAAATAAATAGTCACCTAATTCTAAATATATCTCCATTAAGTTGAAATTAAGATGAAATCTCTTACAAATAACATATCATTGAATCGAGAATTAATCAGAGTGATTATGAGTGAAAAATATGAATCAAAATAGAGAAAAGTAAAAATAACACATAAAATGGTATCTTCAAACATAATCATGGCTCAATATAATCAATTATGAAGTGATTTAAACCAATTAAAGGTGATTGAGTTAAGAATCCCCTTACCTTATGTTCGACATGGCTCATATGTTCTTTTGAAATCCCCTGTAATAAATTAATATTTATTATAATTACATAATAGAAATATATACATGTCTATAATATCCTATTTTATACATTTATAACAGCTTAAACCCCTTTAATTAATAATACTTTATTACTATCAATATTTATGGTGCCCAATGCTTCCCATTATTTTGAAAATTTTGGTTCTGTAGTTTCAATACTTGTACATTAATTATGGTTACATCATCTATTTAATGTTTATTGAGATATAGATATCATATATATACATTATATATATATATATCTCTCTCTGTGTGTGTATGTTTATTATCATTCATAAAAGGTAGGTATAGAATAATTAATTACATTGTTCATGGAGATTCTAGTCCCCATGTATGCATGAATAATGTTTGAATTTTTTAAATGATGGAATGAATGAAAGTTAAATAATAATTAACCTTTATATAATAATTATCATATCATATAGGTCATATTTATTCATTATTAACAACCATTTTATGAAAATGGAAAAATGATTCACATCGCTATATGGAGGTGGTAGTTCACATGTATGCATGAACAACATTGTTGATTTCCAACAGATTGGATTGCAAGAATTTTTATATGATTTTTTAGGTTAAGTGTATGAATTATTTCATAAATATCATAAATATAAATTATTTTCATATTTATGACCATTCATTAAAAAGGTGATGATAACTAAATAACATCACTATATAGAGAATGCATGTCTTATGTATGCACGAGCAATGTTTTCAATTTTAATTGGATGGAAAAAATATGGAAAATGGTTTTACTATAATTATAACAACATATCATTATATTAAATATAACATAGATATTATTTTAAAATCATTATAAGACATTAAAATAATTATAAGAAAAATAAACATGAAAGATTCGGTAAAGATGATTACCACTTTTTCGGTATACTTTCATTACATCCTTTATTAAAGAACCTTGTAATGGTATTTAAAGAATAAAAATACCACTATTTCATATCTAAATATGTTTATATGTTAATTTGGAAGTGTAATTTTGAGATATTTTTCATAAATTGGTTTAAATAAAATAGAGAACATATGTCCATTTGTAAGGATGAAAGGGATATTAATGGAATTTCATAAAGTGTTAAATTATTATAAATTTATTTTCATTTCAAAATGGATAAAAATTTATAAATTTAGAATTAATTATGATTATTAGTTGAAATAATATCATCCTATAAAATTTGAACTTGTTTCAGTTATTTTTCTACCTTATCCATTAGTTGTACCCCCCACCCAAACATTTACCCTATCGACAATTTCCACAATTATAATGTTTTAAAAACATTAATGGCGGTGAATGTTACAATAAGAGGACAGATAAAACATAAATGGACTATGTTTTATTTTCTAAACCATATCCCATTCACTTACCTAATGATAGAATTTTTATGAGTTTTAAATCATTTAAATGAATATTTCTTTTACAAAGTATCAATAATGTCATTTTGGACACAGTTTCTTAAATTTGACATTACATAAATCCATATAATTAATTAATTCTAATATAGTCCTATAAAACGTCCCTAAAATGACATATTTTTCTATAGAATTCGTGAAACACTATAATTCATCAAAATTTGTATTACTTTGAATATTTTTAATATCGTTTAGTTTATTTTTCGATTAATTGAACACATACCATGTCAAAATTACGTATAAACCTAAAATAATTAATCAATATATTAAAATTAAATGAAGTTAAAATGATAAAAAAAATTATTTCATCATTCAAATGAGAAGTGAAAATACAGAATATCCACTTTTATCATTATGGAATAATATTTGATATATTATACTCAAGAATGTGATATTTTTTTTTATTATTTTCTTAAAGTAAAATTATGGTCAATATCAATTGTATAAGGAAAAACTATCCATTTTTCGAAGACATTTTTAGAAATTTCTATACTCCACTAATAAAATAAGAAAAAATAATGTGTTAGTAGAAATTTAAAACCCTATCACAGGGTTTTAACCCGATTTTATTGATATTTCCCTTACCGAGGTGAAAAATATCCACTAAGGTTACTATTCATAATGAAAAAACGAAAAGGGATCTATTTTTGAAATTTTGAATATCCTGATTCAAAATTTTAAAACCTTTTTATTAAATTAAATTCATTCAATTGGCATAAATAAATTTATGATAATAGCAGAAAACACAAAGAAAAAAAATATTTTAGAAAATCACTTTTTTAATTATAAAAATTAATTTATAGAAAAAATCAAGTATAATAATGATTCATATGTAATTAATTATATTTTACCTAAAAAAAATTTACATAAGATATCCAATAATATAGTGGTACATTTAAATTATATTAATTTATAAAAAGGAATCGGAGTATTTAAAAAATTTATACTTTCACAATTCACATAAAAATAAATTATTTATAAAAATCCCAAAATTTATCTCTAATATAATTTTATTATTTTGATTGACTAAATTGATCTCATTTTAAAAAATATAATTTTAAAAATTAGAATTTTTTTATTATAATTTTAACACAAAAAAGTGCAATAAAATCATTTTTTCTAGAAAAATATAATTTTTGAAGCCTAATACAACTTCTCTAAAATATGAGTACTAATTTTCTAAAAATTAATCAATAAATATTTATTGTTTTAGAATTTTATACATATATTTTATAATATGGTTATGTATATTTATGTTGGTTAATTCCATTTCTTGGTTATCACATAAATTTTTTTTACAATATATTAATAATCTCTTACATCTTTGTGTTGTGTGTTAAGAAATCTGTCGATCTTATTATTCATAATAAATAAATTTTCAGGCTATTATAATATCCCCCCTTAAAAAATTATTCACCCTATATTTTTTCTTGTTTATAAATGGTAAAAACGTTTTTAAAAATTCATATCATACGTAGTGATAATAAGAAATCATTTCAAAAGGGAAAGTGGGAAACATAAAGGTTACTTGAAATATCACATATTTAGGTTCCAATATAAGGAGAAAATTAATGGGATATAAAATTTTATATATGTATAAGAAAACTATTGTTTTGGGACTAATATATTTTTATAAATAACATGTTTATGATAAATTCAACAACCACAAACCCCTAAATCGATGATGACTAAAAATACAATCAATTTGTCAGAAATGAACTTAAATGATATAATTTTCATTTAAATATCATTTTTTTAAAGTTGAGGTTTTATTTTACTATCGAGATATATAAAATTATAAAATTTTATTACCTTATTTATTTACTTTTCTTAATCACACATTTATATATTGGTTTTTATTTGATGAATTTCCTCATCATATATTTTTTCTAGAAATGAACATTCCAAATGAATTTCTTATGCTTTAAGCACTAAAATTAACTTTTAACAAATCATAAGATTAATAAAATATTTTAAATTCGTTACTTATCTCTCTAGATATTTAATAAAACCACAATTGTGGTCATATTTTATCCAATATGGATAAATATAACATTTTACCTATAAAACATAAATAATATAGCTAAAAGTTCATATTAATCCATTCCATAAATAGTTAACATTTAGATTCCTCCAAAATATCCAATTCCTTTATGTAAATATCCCTAATCATCATAATTTCACAAGGAAACTATTTATTTTTCCATAAATTTACTCAATCTAAATTCCTAAAATTATGTTTAACTTAATTATATAATATTATCATATGGTGAAGTTCATCAAAAATAACTATAATGACTTAGTCACCAAATCAATTTTCAATCTCGTAGTTATCTATATGAAAAAAATATATCCCAAAATTCTTATTGAAATTTTATTCCAATCAACCACAATTACATGAACATCAGTAATCATATTAACCATAAAGTTAATCAATAACTTTAATCATTATTTTAAAAAAATATATAAAACAATTATTCAATAAATAATATTTTTACTAAAACTTATACTAAACCAAACGTGTATATTCCCATAAATTTAATAAAAAATAACCATAATAACTTTAAAAACAAGTCACTTGAAAACTCAAATGGGGTATCTATGAATTAAAACTTATGGTTAAGCTTATACTTATAAACCAATGACTATTTAGGGTTATCCAAAATTACATTGTCATATCAATGGTTTCAATAGGTTATATTCTCATATTCATTATAATGGTTAAAAATGAAAATGTGAATTGTCCCAAAAATATCCATGGAACTATTAAACTAGGTTCACAGTAATGGAATAGTCATCATGCACTAAAATAAAGGTTGAAATATATTCAACCAACACTCTTGGAGGTTATTACTCATAGGCACATCTTTGACAAAACCAAATACACCTTTAGTATCCAAACAGGATGGTATTTCTTGGAAGACCATATAATCCCTACCTTATGAAAAAAATATAATACATTCCAAAAATTATATATGTTATCACTGTTTATTATAGGTTTATGATTTCTAATATATGTTTTCCTAAATTCAGTTCCTAAGGTTTATACTAAACTATCTCTAATTCCAACTATAATGACCCTGACTCCAGTAGACCTTAACTGGTGATTACTTTATTACAATGAAATAAAATTAAAGTAATCACATCCCAAAAGACTAAATAGTTTATTATCTTTATGGAAAAAGATTCATACATACACCCATTTTACAATGGAAATAAATTATAAAATTGAGTGAGAGTATTTATTCTAAATCCTTGAACTCTTTCAAAGATTTATATTCCATGTCAAGGGGAAAGGGAAACATGTAAAGTGCTATCTCAAATTCTTAGTATGGGTTATGTATAGTTCATGATATCATGAGTGAATAATGAATAAAAAATATGAAAAGATATATTTACTTAAGACACCTTCCATTTAATCAATAACATGAGTATGGAATGCATCAATTGATAATGTTAATAAAATAATATCATGGATAATAATAACTAAATTACTAATGAACAAAATTTATAATGTTAGACATCATTCTATCAAACATAATGATATCTTTATGTCTATGGTTTTATACCAAGACAATTTAACAATGCATAGGAATATACCAGAAATCAATTTAATAAGTCTAACCAAATGATTTTTCTCACTAGGCCTTCAGGAAAAATATATATGTTGTAATAAAGAGGGTGGTTGGGAGGGTTATCACATGGGGAATATGACTGTACTTTCATGAATGTTTGTGTGTGGTGTGTCTGTTTTTGATGTAATTGTAACCCCAAGCACCTAATATAATTATCACTTATCAAAAAATATATGTATTAGGTAAAGGATAACTAATATCTTGATTTTCCTAGTTAACAAAATAAAAATCAGAGTAAAACACCAAATATAGAAATAATATATAATTAATTTAAAAATCATATCCCTAATACAAATAATATGGATATTTAATATAGATGTAATTTCCATTGAAAAAATGATCAATAAAATTGAATGTTCCAAGGTAATTCTAATAGACCCAAAATTAATCAAGATATAAGATATTACCATCAATTCATCTAAAAAGTAAATTCTATAGTAAAATAATATCTTGTATGATATATAATAAAATGAAATGGATACAATTAAACTCTGTTTTCATAAACGAGTTTTCTATGTAAAACCCCTTAAATCCTATAGAAGAATATAAATAGTGAAAAGTGGTTATAAAATATGAAAAATCTATTTATGCCATATACATTAAAAATATAAATTCATTTTTTTAAACACAAAAATGACGCTTTTAGAAAACATTTGAAAGGATACATTTAAAAATTATAAAAATACATAAAATATCCCTGATAAATTATTGGATTAAATAGAAAGTAACTTTTTAATATAATTTTGAAAAATTTAGAAATAGGAATAAAAATATGGTTGATCAAGAAGATAAAAGAGAGAGTCCCTTAAATTTAACATTCAGTTTCATGATTCAAAATCCAAGAGAGGAAAGTTAGTAGAAAATAGATAAACTCCTCAAAAAAATAAATGAAAGGGAAATTGATGGTGTGTATGGGAAATGATTCCACGATTCCTTTAATGAAAATATATGAAATCCCAAATGAAAATGAGATTGTAAAATAAATTCAACCCTCTTTAGAATTTTTTAAATTATATCTCCTTGAAAGATAAAAATGGACCGAAACTTTAATAATCATGAATAAATATATATTAATTATGAGATCCTAGATTTTATATATGATAAGAAATATTTTATTTTCAGTTTAAATAATTTTTTTATTAATATGAAAATTCCTAAAATAATACAAAGGTTCTGGGAGCATCTAAGGCTTGTTCTAATCCTAGATCTCTATTTTTGAGAAATATAGTGAGTTTCATAGTTACATCACAATTAGTTATAAAATTGTGAAGCTCAACTACTGGAACCAAATAGGAGTAGAATAGTTTGTTTAATTGTGTATGGTGGGGCACATGGCTATGGAAAACTGGAAATAAAATGAAGGTTTGCTTCACATGGTTAATGCACAATTTCTCATGACATCTTGCCAAGTTGTGTGATGGGTAGAGGCCTTGGATAGTAAGAATACACGTTTTGATCATGGTTTTTGAAACCATGTATTTTCCATGCACCTTGGATATTTCCAATTACATAGTAGCCATTTGGTTCAGAAAACCTTAAGGGAAATCCATTTCCACTTTAACAAAAAGTGAAATTGTTTTATTACCTTCCTCAAATATAATTTCCTCCTCTACACTTGTCATTTCCAACATATAGAAAACCCTATCGCTTGAGATATTCTATGATTTAAAAAGTGATGTAGATGATCTATTATAAGAGGGGTGAATTGTAAGTTTAAGAACGTTCATTTTTAACCTTAAGGAAAACTATTTTAAACAATGTTAAGCAAAGTAAATTCACAAAGACTCTTTTAGTTGAACTAAACAAACTTTCTAGGTTCTGGAAATAAGGTTCCTGAAATGAATCTTAATGAAATTTTACATAGCCAAAGATCCTACCTTAAAGTGTATTGAATCGTATTTATCAGATTACATAAAAGAATGAGAAAGTATAAGAAAGTTATACTTTCTTTATCAAAATACAACAGAAATAAACTTAAAACAAAACAAGTAACAGGTATGAAATATTTTAACCCAAATAGTTAGGTATCCAACAACATTGTATATAGGTACCATGATTTATACTTTTAATAATGTATGTCTTAACCACACCATGGTAAGTCCTCGATAAAAATATCAGAATCTGTCATAATATCAATGAAATCCCTCAAACATCAAGGTTGTTGGAACCTCTATCTTCTTATCCCTAGAAGTCCTCAAACATTTAGGTAGTAGCCACCTCTGTCTTTCTATCCCTGGAAGCCCTCGATTGTACTCAAAAACAATTGGGGTTGCACAAATCAATCATAACAAGATATTCAGAACTGCACAATGCATGAGGGTATCTCTCTCTAGAAATCACTTAAGCAGCATTCAATCTCTAGAGTGATGGAACTGTTGTGAGCTTGTTCAAATTATATATTATTTATAGGTACTTCTCCAATGGTTGGCTCCCTCCTCCAATGTTCATATTTTTTCTTGAATATCGAAGGGACCTATACATGTGTCACTTGAATAATGGTTAGTTAGAAATATATTTTATGACATAGTTTCATAATAAGTTGAAGGAAAAAAAAGTTGTTCAACAAAATTTATTTTTTAGAGTCTAGGAAAAGATAAAGTTAGGAGTCTAATAAAATAAACATTTAGAGTCTATAAGATAAGGATATTCAGATTCTATTTTACAAAGAATTCATAATCTTAATTCTAAGGTTTCTAGAGATAGAATTTCAATGAATCCGGTATCTAAATTCTAAATAATTTAGAGTCTGAATTCTGATGAATTCAGAGTCTAAATTCTAATGAATTCGGAGTCTGAATTCTGATGAATTCAGAGTCATAATTATAATGAATTCGGATTATGAATTATAATGAATTCAAAGTCTGAATTTTGAGGAATTAAAAGCTTGAATTCTGAAGAATTTGGAGTCTGAATTATGGGGAATTCAGAACCGGAATTCAAAGAATTTAGAGTCTGAATTTTAGAGAATTCGGAGTCTAGATTTTAGAGAATTTGGAACCTGAATACAAAGAATTTGGAACCTAAAATCAGAGAATTTGGAACCTGAATTTAGAGAATTTGGAGCTTAAATTTCAAATAATTTGGAACCTAAATTCAAAGAATTTGGAATATGAAAACAGAACACTCTATATCCAAGGAATTATAGGATTTTGAGGTTTTAGATTTGAAACAAAATTTTATAAATAGTGATAAAAAGAGTTAGATTTAAAGGGATTATAAAGAGAATAATGAAAGAAAAGGTAAGGATAAAATTTTCCTTAAAGAATATAAATTTTCTTTATGAAAATAATAATTATGGAAATTATATTTTTTCTTATGATAAAGTGTTTGTGATTTTCAAAACACAAGGAAATAGAAAATTTATAAGGAAACCTTATAGACTCAAGAATATCCCCCTTTTTGGAAAGCACAAACATCTTTACGAAAAATAATATAATAACATAGACTTTTACTTTATGGACGTAAATGAAAAACTTATCTCCCTTTACTTATAGATCATATTGAATATGACTAACTCCCCCATTAGATTTTTAAATCCCTAAGGATCATATTCTTTACTTCTTTAAATAGATTTTAATTTTTCTTTCATAAGGAAAAATTCTTAGATAAAACTCCCCCAAACTTAGAGAATTATCTTCTTTACATAATATTCTTTTTATCATTCCTTTCTCCCCCTTTGTGATTTTCAAAAATGAATAAAGGGAATGGAAAAGGATGGTATATAAAATATTAGTAATATACAAAAAAACTCATAAATGACAAAAAAAATTATTATAATTGAAAGAATTTGTACAAGGAAGAAAATAAAACAAAAGATCAGATTGGGAAAAAATCATCCTTCTTTCTCCTTCAGTAGTAACTTCTTCCTGGTGGTTTTTAGCTTCTTAAGCTCCTTGTGATCTTCTTCAGAGATCTTGAGAAACTATTTCTTATCCTTATTTTTCTTCTCCATAAATTTTATTTTCTCTTCATGAGACTTAATAATTTCAGTATGAGTCTTTAAAACATCTTCTTTCTTGCTGAACTTTTCCTCAAACTCTATTCTAATATCCCTTTCCCTATTTATATTCATCGAAAATAAATTAAGCTTCCCATTCCGGTCTTTTAATTCTTTCTTCTGAACTATTTGTTCACGATTGAGACTCTCATCAAAACATGAAGTAAGTGATTTTATCATGACATCTATGGTATCAAAATCATCCTTCACATTGTCTTGAAAGTCATCAAAAAAAATTTAGCTCTTCAATTTTATTCCTTGAACACTTTGTGATTTCCTTGCATGACCTCTTGTGATCTTCATACCCAATGAAGAAAGATTTTAAGTCATCCTCAAGCCTGAAAAACTCATCCATAAGCATGGAAACAGAATATGATTTCTGAATAAATGAGTGTTTAATCATCTAACACCTCGAGTCTATACTCAGAAACAAAGGAATGGTATCAACCAACTTCTTCAACGATTGGACCACAAAGTAATGTCCTAGAGAGGACAATTCCGAATTAGATTCTCTGGTTGGTGAGGATTTTTTCTCTATCTCTTCATCTTTTCTATTTTATGAACCACCAACATACTTCTTTTTAACCATGGCTTTCCTCAGTGTATCAACCAACATCTATTTTCCCTTATCAGTTCTCAGAATGATCTCAGCTACTTTTGGTGATTCATGTTCACTATCTCATAGTTGAACTATTTTTTCTTAATCATCATTTTCTTTCTATGCATCTTCCACTAGGTCATCTTGTTGAACCAATTCCTTATTTCTAATCACTTCTTCAGTTGGTTTGTTCACTTTTCTATGACCCTCTTCTTCTTTTCTTGGGGTAGCAAGTTCTGAAGATTTTTCTTGAGAAGTCTGGATCGACAATTTCTTTAAAGGACTCTCCTTCTCATGATAAACCTCTACATGCCTTATGATATCATCAATGTCATCCCCTTCTTCTTATTCTTCTTATTCTTCTTCCACTTACTATTATTGCATTATTTCTTCATCGTATTCTTGTTCCAAAATTACCATTTTCTTTTCTGGAGTCACTATAAGTGATTCTTCCAGAAATGATTCTAGTATCTAGACCGGTTTAGAGGCTTTCTCGGTGTCTTTGAAAAGATCTTGAACAATTTCAGCCTCCGATATCTTCTTTTCCTGTTTCTTTAGCTTTTCTTATATCTCATGATCCTCAGAAGCCATGATCTTCAAGGCTTTAGCTTTAGTATGATCCAATCCAAAACTAGTCTCCCCTTCCATCCAATTCTTCGTATCTTCTCTCCACTTGGAAACCACTTAATCCAGATAGGACTTTTGCTTCTTAGGTTTTGGAGGTACAGATTGGGTTTCCTGAACTATAATAGTTTTTTCTTTCACTTAGAGTTCCTTCACCTTTATCTTATTCCCACTATTCTTGGAAGTCTCAGCCACATCTGGTTTTTTGATAAATCATTGATTTCAGATTTAGAAAAATCATAGAATTATCAGGATTCACTATTGAAAAAAACCTTCATCCTTCTTAAGGTTTCATCACTAGGAAACATAAGCATGAAATTTCTTAGCTTAGAGCTACAAGATATTTTGAATGTATCAAGAAAAATAACTATGAGTTTGGAAAGAATAGCCAAATACATAATAATATGAGACTTGATAGTTCCATTATTGAAATTTGAAATTGTAAGCAAGATATACTGCACAAGGTTAATATTCATGAGATTTACCAGAAAATCCAGAATATAAATGTCACTTTTCTTCAGGGAATCCTTATCCCCTTTTCTCGAAATGATAAACCCCTTAACCAATAATTACATAATCTAAAAATTTGTAGAAAAATTTTTGATCTTTGGTTTCTTTACCCCAAAAAAACTAAGGCACTTTATATCCTTTTCCTTATCAGAACTTTCTAAAACATCTGGTAGCTTATGGGTGCAGAATTTAGCTTCTCCCTTGTAAGGGATTCCAGTGATATTAGATTCCATACTGAAAAAAAGAGAATACTTTTTCCCATTACTCTTAAAATAAAACTTATTTTTCCACCTCGAACAAAAAAACATAGAGTTTCATAAAATTCTACTAGAAACTACAGATACACTGGATCATATCCCTTTGTTTTTTATATGCAAAAAATCTCCCATGAATTCCACTTGATATTCTCTGAAATAAGGGAATCATATTTGGAAAAGAACTTCAGATCTACTAACATTTCTCTATAGATCTACCATTTGATTTTTTATTTTATATACAACATTTGTTTCTATGGGTATGCTTCCAAAGACAGTTAGATTTGAGGAAACTAGAAAATTTGTAACGACGCTTAAGTAAAGTAGTAGAGATTCAACACGCAAAATCTTGATAATTGATGTGGGACATCCATCGGGGGGCCTTTATATAGGCATTTGAGGCGACGGTTCATATTCCCAAAAAGATCCAATGGTTTGGATAAGCTTGATCTGATGTGATGGTTGAGATAAAAGCTAAAAAAGGATTTTGATAGGTTCTGATCTTTTGATGTTTTTAAGATAGAAATTTTGATTTAAGAAAAGTGAATCCAAAATTTTTTCTTAAATAACATGAAAATACCAATATGTAAAAAAGATGATTACAAAATTTTAAGAAAGGAATCATTCCTTCCGGATTCTTAGGAGGAAAAATTTATCAGTAATGAGGAAAATTTTCTTTGAATAACTTTTAGATTATAAAAAAATTTATTATTAAAAAAAAAATTTAATTTGAGAATTTTTAGACGAAAAAAATTTTAGCTATGAAAAATATTGACTACAATTTTTTTTGACTACATATAATTTAGACTAGAATTTTTTTGACATTAATAGAAAAATGTACTCCCCCTATGAAAAATAGTTTCTTAATGTAAGGAGATAAGTTTCAACAAAAAGTTAGTATGCGAGATTACCTTAAAGTTATCATTCCTAACATCTGTTTAATGTATTCAAATTTATGGAAGGGTAAGGATTTGATGAAAATATCAGCAAGTTGATCTTGCATTACAATAAATTGACGAATGATATCTCCTTAAAGTGTGTTATCTCTAAGAAAGTGATTCCTAATATCTATGTGTTTTTCACAGGAGTAATGTAAAAGGTTATTACTTAGGGAAATGGAACTAGTGTTATCACACAATATCTGTGTTTTGGTAAAACTCATGCCATAGTATGTGAGTGTGTGTAACATCCACAACACTTGAGCACAAAAACTTCTAGCTGCTATATATTCAGATTCATTGGTGGAAAGTGCTACTGAGTGTTTCTTTTTTTATAACCAAGAAACTAATAAATCTCATATGAAATTAAAAGTTATGGATGTACTTTTCCGATCCATTCTACATCCAATAAAATCAGAATTTGAAAAACTTTTTAAAACTAAATCATTTCTAGAAGTATAAAAGAGTCCTAAATCCATGGTTCCCATTAAATATAGAAAAATTCTTTTCACTGAATTTAAATGAGATTCCTTAAGACTGGATTGATATCTTTTACATAATCATACTGAAAACATTAAGTCTAGATGAATAGCTTTCAAGTATAGTAGACTTCCTATCATACCTTTAAATGATGTTTGACCTACTAGTTTCCCAACTTCATCAAGATCAAGAGAATTTGAGGTACTAATGGAAGTTCTTATACTCTTAGTGTTTTCATATGCATACTTTTTAAGAAGATATTTAATATACTTATGTTGAGATATATAAGTTCCTTCTAGTTTTTGAGAAATTTGAAAACCTAGGAAAAATGTTAACACACCCATCATACTTATTTAAAACTCAAATTTCATTAAATTTTCAGAAAAATTAGTTAAAGATTACTGAGTTGAACTAAATATAATGTCATCAAAATAAATTTAAATAATCAATACATTTTTATTGTCTTTATTTATATAAAGAGTTGGATTAGAAGTTCTCTTAACATAGTTTTTTTTATAACAAAAATTATGTTAGTCTATCATACTAGGCTCTAGGGGCTTGTTTAAGTCTATATAAATCTTTGGTAAGTTTAAAAACACATTCAGTATGTTTTGTATCTTCAAAACTAGAAGTTTCTTAAAAATAAACATCCACTTGAACATATACATTAAAGAAAGAACATTTTACATCCATTTGAAATAGTTTGAAATTAAATAATGTTGTAAAGGAAATTAAAATATGAATAGATTCACGTCTAGCTAGTAGAACATAGGTTTCTTCATAGTCTACAATTTCTTGTTTATTATAGCCTTTAGTAGCTAATCTAGCTTTTTTCTCACAATGTTTTCATTTTCATCACACTTATATCTGATGACCCATTTTGCTTCAATTATAGAAGTTTCCTTAGGTCTTTCAACCAAGGTCCAGACTTTTTTCTTTTTGAATTCATTTAGCTCATCCTATATGGATTTTATCTAATCATCGTCACCTAAAGCTTCATCAATGGTTTTTTTGTTATAGTTGGGAAAGGAATGGTAGATGTTCTACTTTATTTCCTAAGGAACTTATAGTCCTTACAGGTTGATTTACATCACCAAGGATACTATCACTATGATGATTCTTAAGAAACAACTGATTAGGGTTTTTTAATACATGTTCATCAACATATGCTAAGAAATATTCAATGATAAATTCTTCAGAAATATTTTCTTGAACATTTTCTTTATCAGAAAGTTCTTATATCAAGGTTTGAAAATTAGTTTTTTTAAACACATCTACAGATTTAGGTTGAGGTTGTTTAAAAATAAAAGTATTAGTTTCATTAAATTTAATATGCATTGTTTCATAAACAGTACAAGTATTTTTATTAAAAACTCTATAATCCTTAGAAGTTGTGGAGTAGCCTAAGAAAATTCCTTCATCGGATTTGGGTGAAAATTTATGTAAATTATCTTTAGTATTCATAATGAATACTTTTCAACCAAATACTTTGAAGCAGAAATGTCTAGGTTTTCTTCCATTCCACAATTCATAAGGGGTTTTGTTAAGAAAATGTCTAATCAAAACTCGATTTATAGTATAACAAGCAGTACTTACATCTTCATCCCAAAAGTGTTTAGCTCTTGAATATTCACTCAACATGGTTCTAGTTATCTCTTGGAGAATTTGATATCTTCATTCAACAACACTATTCTATTGAGGGGTTCTTTGAGCTAAGAAGTTATTAATAATGCCTTTTCTACTAAAAAAACTTTCAAAATATGAATTTTGAAATTATCCTTTATGGTCACTATGAATAGTTATCAATGGATGGTTTTTCTCATTTTTAACTTGGGAGCTAGAAGTTTAGAAATAAGTAAAAGCTTTAGACTTATTTGCTAGAAAATAGACCCACATAAATCTAATGTAATCATCAACTAAGAAAAATACCTAATATTTACCACCAATGCTTCCAGTTTGTGTTGGACTGAAAATATCCATATGCACTAACCGTAATACATTAGAAGTTGAGACTTCACCGATTTACTTAAAACTTGATTTCTATTGCTTTCCAAATTGACAAGGATTAAAAAAATTTAAAGAATAAAATCTAAGCACCAGTTGATCCTTAACAACTCTTTTATTTAAGATTTTTCATAGGTTCTTAAGGTTACATTTTCCTATACTTCTATTCTATAACCAAGATTGATCTTCCATTTCACTAATGAGAGGTATATCTTGTCTCCTATAGTCTTCTATGTTTAGTGTGTATACATTCTCTTGCCTATGGGCAGAAAGAATAAACTCTTCTTTGTAATTGTGTACTATGAACTTATCATTCCTAAAATTCACAAGGTAAACTTCATCACATAATTGACTTGTGCTAATAAGGTTGTGCTTAAGACCTTTAAAAAATAATACATTTGAAATAAAAAAAAATTCAAGAAGAATAATGTTACCTATACCAATAATTTCTTCCGGATCATTATGTTTGAATGTTACTTTTCCTCATTTCGTCTTGATTATCATTTAAAAGAAGTTTTTGTTACCAGTCATATGTCGGGAACATACAATATCTATGTACCACATATTTTTGTTTGTAATTTCTTTTTTTTCCTGAAAATAAAAGAGTTAAATTTTCAGAATCCAATATTTCTTGGTTCTGGAAATTTCATAAAGAAAGATTTTAGTTATCCACATTTTCATAGAATAATAAGTATTATGAAAAACTAAATATTTGGTTTTGTTTAGAGAACAATTTTTCTCCCAATGTCCACTACACTAACATTTAGTGCAGAATGAATTAGTTTGCAGAACAAAATAGTTACTACTATACACTGGTTTTAATAGATATAACCAAATCCATAACGATTTCTTATAGGTTGAATTTGGGAATACATCTTGTCAAAGTTTTCCTTACCAGAGGTAAATTTTGACAAACACTTCCTTATGGAAAATATTTTTAACTTTATTTTTATAACCATGTTTTTATCTTTAAAAACATTAGTTTTAGAACTTGAGTTAGTCTCTAAAATATTTTTCTTAGAGATTATATTTTCAAGATCCTTAGAATGTTTATCCTTCTCAGAATTAACTTCCTCAAGATTTTGGAAATAATTTTAAAATCAAAAGTTTTCTTATCAAGATATTTAGAAATATATGATACTTATTTGGTTAAAATAGATCATCTATAATATTTTTTATCAATCTTTTTATTTAGTTTAGAATTTTAATTCTCAAGAAGTTTAGAAATTATAAACACTTCTTCACAAGAAGGTAATATATTATCTTCTGATGAGAAAGACTCATCATCTGATGATTCATAGTATTTAAAAACATTATAATTTTCATTGAAAGATACATTAGTGACAAATTAATCATTGTGTATCGTGGCCATTAGACAATGATTTTAAATGGGTAGGTTGGTTAGTAGACCAAGATTCTTCTGATCAGAAGATTTATACTCTCAGGATTCATCTGAAGACTCACCTTCACTGGAAGTCCAGGTGTCACTGGATTTCAAAACATTCTTATATTTTTCCTTGTAGTACTTATTTCTATTCCTATCAGAATGTTAATCATTTTTATCATTTTTCTTAAGTGTAATACAATCTGGTCTTACATTACCTACTCTTTTGCAATCATAGCAAGTGACTTCCGAGTATTTCTTGTATTTTCTTTATTTCTTTTTATATCTATACTGAAAGTATTTCTTTATCACTATCTTGTTTATTCTTCGATTAATATTATCTAGATAATTCTAAAAAAATTTACTTCCACTAGATTCATATAACACAGTGACTTTTTTAGACATGGGTCTTATAACCCTTTCTGGAGTCTTGGATTTAATATTAGTAAAGGCTATAATTACATTTCCATTCTTCTTCTTATTCATATCATCATCTCTTTTAATTCTTGTCTCATGTAGAAGAATAGTTCCAAAAATCTCATCAAGAGTAATTTGAGATACTTTTATATTCTCATCAATAGCTGTTCTATTGGATTCCCGCTCATTCGGCATAACATTTATAATCTTATCCAAAAGATCTTTATCATCAAGACCTTTCTCACCCATAGATTCTAGACTATTAACAATTGTTATAAATCTTTTTTGTACCTTTCATACTGGTTCTTCATAGGGAAATATAAATCCATGATATTCTGCTCTAGGCATAGATCTTCTTCTCTCTATGAATTTGGAGGTACCAAAATGTGGAACTCCCAATTTCCTCCAAATACGATTAGCAGCTTTACAAAAAGAAATTTCACTATATATATTTCTGGTCATAGAACGCTACAAATTATTGTGTACCATGTAATTTAGTTGATATTCTGAAATTTTTTAGTTTGTGAAGGTTTTTACTTCATTATCAGAAATTTTGTAACCTCCGGCAATCATTAACAAAAATTCTACTCTAGTATTAAAAACAAAAGTCTTCATAAAATATCTCCAGTATTCATAATCATTACCAAAAAAATATGTGGTCTAGTATGATTTATATTTTCAATCGAACCAAAATTCATACTTTCCATTCTATAAGAAAATATCATTCCACAAAAACTTGTTAATAGAAAAGGTTTATAATCAAAGATACAAATTCCTAAGCAATGAAAAAATTTAGAACAATGAAAACTTGAGAAAGAAAACTTATATATGAATATAAGTAATTCAGAGACCTCCTCTGATACCAATTGTAGGATCGAAAAAGTGATTTAGATGCTCAATTACAAGAGGTGTGTGAATTTTAAGTTTAAAAACATTCATTTTTAACCTTAGAAAACTATGTTTAACAAAGTTAAACAAAGTAAAATAAAAAATCCTATTTTAGTTCAACTAAACAAAATTGCTAGGTTCTAGAAAGATGGTTTCAGAAATAAAACATAAGGAATGTATACTTATGTAAATATTCTAACTTAATGTGTATAGAATATTATTTATCAGTGTACATAAAAGAATGAGAAAGTATAAGAAAGTTATACTTTCTTTCTTTATCAAAATATAGCCAAAATAAACATACAACAAAACAAGTAACATGTATGAAATCTTTTAACCCAAAGAGTAGGGTATCCAAAAACCATGGATAAAGGTCCCTTGATTTATACTTTAAAAAAGTCTGTCTTACCAACACCAGGGTAAGCCCTTGATTGGAATATCAAAATCTTTCTTGTTTTCCCCACAATCCCTCGAACTTTAAGGTAGTTGGAACCTCTATCTTCATATCCCCAGAAGTCCTCGAACTTTAAGGTAGTCATCACATCTTTCTTCCTATCCCTGGAATCACTCGATTGTACTCCGCAATAATCAGAGTCTTATGAAGAAATCTGAACAAGATGTTCAAAACTGAACAAATCATGAGGGTCTCTCTCTAGAAATCACATCAGGAGCATGCAATCTCTAATGTGCAGGAATGGTTTTGAGCTCGTTCAAATGAGCTCTTATTTTTATGTACTTCTCTAATGGTCATCTCCCTCCTCCAACGGTCATATTTATCCTTGTATCTCAGGGGGACCTGTACACGTGTCACTCAAACAATAGTTAGTTAGAAGTAGATTTCACGCCATCCATTCATAATAAGTGTAACAAAAAAATGAAGTTGTTTGACCAAAATTATTTTTTGTAGTCTAGGAAAATATAAAGTTCAAAATCTAATAAAATAAACATTTAGAGTCTATAAGACATGGATATTTGAATTCTATTTTAAAAAGAATTTGGAATCTGATTTATAAAGTTTCCAGAGTCATAATTTCAATGAATTCGGTATGAGAATTCTAAAGAATTCAGATTCTGAATTCAGATGAATTCGAAGTCTAAATTCTGATGAATTCGGAGTCTGAATTCTAATGAATTCGAAGTCTGAATTCTGAGGAATTTAGAGTCCGAATTTTGAGGAATTCATAGTCTGAATAATAATGAATTAGGAACCTGAATTCAAAGAATTCAGAGTCTTAATTTCAAAGAATTTGAAACCTGAATTTAGAGAATTCGGAGTTTGAATTTCAGAGAATTTGGAACCTGCATTCAGAGAATTTGAAACCTAAATTCAGAGAATTCAGAGTCTGTATTTCATATAATTCTGAACCTGAATTCATAGAATTCAAAAATCTAAGAATAGAAAACTCTACATCCAAGGAATTATATGATTCTGAGGTTTTATATGTGAAACCAAATATTAGACATAGTGAAAAAAAGAGTTATATTTAGAGGGATTATAAAGAGAATAATGAAAAAAAAGGTAAGGATACAAATTTCTTTAGAGAATAGAAATGTTCCTTATGAAAAAAATCTACAGGTAAAATATATTTTTCCTTGAGATAAAGTGTTTGTGATTTTCAAAACATATATAAATGGAAATTTCATAAGGAAACCTTATTGACTCAATAGATATATCCCCTACGATTAATCTAGGATTTTATCTATCCTTACATTCTTGAATACAATAAAATCACCACTCAATATGTTGGATATCCAACTGAATTACTAAAATTACCCCTCTTTTCCATCTCAATTTATCTCACAATATATAATTCTTTTTTTGTGTGAGCTCATATGCTCAATTTTTAGGGTGTTTATTTATTTTCTTAGATTTCTACCATTTTATCTTGAATATTAAGTTGATATCTAATGAGGATTCATCCATAAGTATATGGTAGTAGTTATTTCCCTTTTATATGAATTTGTTTATGTGTATGCCATGTCTCGTCATTCCCCCCATTGGAAATTCCATGTGGAGCCTCTAAAATGTGATTTTCCATTGATTATATGTCTAGAAAATGAATAGATACTCCCATAGACCACTAATTTTATGAAAGGTTTTCTGCATTAACTAGTACCACCCCTTTGGGTGTGTTTATTATATGGAATTTACACTTTATGAATTCCCATGAGACCAACCCACCTTTTAAGTGATATTGTCTCAATTGTTAAGATTCAAATGAATTAAGAAAATAAAATAAAATATTAAATAAATTTAAGTGATTTTTAATAGGAATTCTATATCACATGACCCTATTTAAACATTGAATTATTTCCCTAATTATATGTGATTACATGAAATGTGGATGGCATGAAAAAATTTAACCTATCTCATTTTTAATTAAACAAATTAAAATAATGGATATATTTTTGGTTGAGTATACTTGATCATTTATCATATAATTCTTGACTATGTGCATGAGACTAAATTACTTTAAATGTTTTGGAATTCTATAAGTGATACTTAGAATCCAATTGCGGTTTTCCTTGAACGAACTCATTGAATTCAAATATATTGGTTGATGCATCTTCTAAGTGGAAGACTAAACATGTATTTAGTCTTTGTATTATATTATGAATTTTAAGTCATAGAACTAAGATTTCTATTTATTTCCAACACATAAATTAAATACCTTTAATGATTCTCTTTGGATTCAGATTGATTTTATAGACTGCCTAGTATCATTCCTTGGGGCTCTATTAAATTCTCACACAGTGCTTACCTAGGATATAATCCTAGGGATCATGTTGCATTTTTTCCCTAGGGTAAGCTGCCAAGGGTACACCCTTGTGAACACTACCTATTTAATAAAGAATAAAATCCCTTGAAATTATGAAATATTTTCTAATTATCAACAAATATGGACTCCTTGGTTCTACGCCTCTTTTCCTGAAATTATATATATATAACAAGAATGTTAATTTCATAGACATTCCAGTTTAGCCAGAAATAGGTATTATAATATGATTATCCCATGATGAACTCAGGTTGACATGTTTAATTTTTAGCTACATTATTTATTTACCTTCACACTAATCATTAGATATTCACAGACATGATATTTCTAGATCATGTTGGTGGTTACCGATTGAGTTTTATTCACACACTTTTTAGGACACTATTTTGTACTGAAATAGAATTCATGGATACATGTATGGAAAAAGGTAATAGTCTTACTATGGATACATGATTTTCTATAATAAGATGTAGTATGGGAGTAGAGGATAGAGATGGTTCTTATGATGCTATTTGAGATAGATTTGGGACATTTTGTTTTTTTTTATAGTCTTCGCACCATACCACCGTAGACCCTCATTGTTAGTTGGAATCCTCTGGCATATGGTAAGGCTCACTTGAGGTCATGTTTCCAATGCGTCAAGTCACATATTAGTGGATATGTTTGGGGATGTCAGAAAGTGGAATCAGATATTTTTTTCCATGTCTTAATGTTTTGGGTTGTTATACAAGATAATAGGTAGTGTCATAATTTTGTAAAGAGCCTATACCTTAGACTAGCTAACCCGCGTTCAAGGAAAAATCCATGTTACAGTGAATGGTAATTGTTATTCTTGATTCTTCTTATCACTGTTGTATTATTTTAACTATTGGAAGACACACATGATTTCTGGTATTTATTTTTTTACTATGGTTTAATTTTCACCCTTGTATTAGAGAGGTTAGGATGTATTATCTCACACATCAATATAGGAACCTAAGGATTTATGTTTCATTCATACTCCAAGACAAGATTACTTTCTTGTGTGGATTTCCTATAGTATTGTTTAGGGTCTTAATTGTGATTTCTATAAATCATAATAACTTTTCTTTTAGGGAAAAAGGATAATTAATTTGATATGTAAATTTCATGCATTAACCTAAATTTTGTTTTACCATATATATTGATGGTGTTTGTAGCACCCCAAACACTTCATGGTATGTTTTTCTTAAATAAATTCTAGTTATGGCCTATATTTCATGAATCACTATGTCTATATGGAACAAAACATGGTTACTTATAGGATATATCCATAACCTAGCCATTAAACTTATATTTTTCAACTCTAGAATTTGAATTTTAAAAATCTGACATACAGTATTGTGTTCAAGATGATATTTAAAGTTTGATAGAATTAACTTAATTTTTGGTTAATAGTAACATACCCTTATGAATAGTAACCCACCCTTTTGAAAAGTAACTTACCCTATGAATAGTAATATGACTCTTATGAATGGTATCCATGCCCTTGAATGTATAAACGAATTTAGGCACCTTAAAAATGAAGATGAATATTTTAAGTGTTTATATTTTTCGATTAAATAATTATTTTAATTAAATATTTAACTAATAATATTTGGAAAATTATTTTTGAAAAATGGACTTCATTTTTGGATTCTACACATTGAAAAACAGTAAGGGTGAATTTTTTGTATTTTTCTGAAATACTTGAATTTTATATGAATAGTAAAATCCAATAATTCGCAATAAATGCTAAATAAAAGAATTTATTGAGTCTTTGATGATGATCTTTTGATGTAATCCCAATTGGTTTGAAGTCACATGCATATATTACTGTTCAAGGTCTTGGAATACTCACTATTGGTTTCCTTGAGAGGAAATAATAAATTAATGATTATAATATTAAGAAAACTTCTC
Source organism: Viscum album (assembly GCA_963277665.1). Lineage (NCBI taxonomy): Eukaryota > Viridiplantae > Streptophyta > Magnoliopsida > Santalales > Viscaceae > Viscum > Viscum album. The sequence continues at coordinate 311,654,900 of OY728166.1, forward strand.
TCCCCTCCACTATATAAATCACTCCTCACCCCCTCTTCCTCCCACAGCACTCAAGCTCCAAACCTTGCCTTAATTCTTCCAAATATTCTTTCCACGCCCTCTCCCCATGTTCAATACTAGCTGGTCTCACCAAAAGGTCAAAAACAAAGTCCTTAAAGAGATTCTCAAGGAGGAGTACTCAAGAGGCGAACCTTCCTTCTCTTTTCTTTCAATTTCTTTTACAAAGTTCCATTCTTTTTTTCTCCCTTCTCACATACCCTCATCCAAATGCAATGATAATTCCAATACCTTAAATGTACTAGATTTACATTGTACTGATGGAATATTTTATCATAATCTCTCTTTTTCCCTCCTTTTATACAATAAATTCAAACATCATCTGAGATTTTTAAATTTATCACACTCAAGGAAGACAAATTTTCAAATTTGCATTACTATCTTTAATACTGGTCATGAAACCTTTTCAATGGTTTATTTAAGTCATAATATATGTATTTTATTTTTATTAATGTTCTGGAATCTTTACATTTTCATATTATGGAATAATGATACAAAACAAGTTTATTGTGCACAAAACCGCCAAGCCAAATCCAAGAGTTTATTTTAACTCATCGAATGAGTCATCCTCATGGTATATAAACAGAATAATTATAAGAAAATTTATATCTATTTAATTTCATTAATAATGTATATTAACAATTATGGATGTTTAACCACATTTCAAATGAACTTCCATTAATGAATAAAATTTATCAAATCATGAATCCAAGTAAGAAAATGATTCTAAAACAATAAAATTGAATCTCTTAAACCAATAAAAAAGGCCATTAATGAACATAATAATGTTATACCATATAAGTTAAATGTTTATGAGGTTCTGGAATTATTAATTAATGAATATAAATTTTATTATTTAGATCATTAAGAACAAACAAGAACACCTTCAAACGTAAGGTAAGGGATCCTCTCTCTCACTTTTGTTCAAGAGTATCCCCTATGTTGTGCTCTTTTATTTTTAATTCCTAATGATGGGGTATGTTTTCGCACCTCCCCCATACTTCCCTTATGACATATAAATAATGTAATACCCCTTTACCTCTCATTAATCCCTCGTAATAACACTCAATACCATGTCGAAATGTTTGTAAGGGGTCTCTCATCTCACTTTCATTTCTGTGAGATTTTCATTGTTCGCCACTTATTTCTTGAGTATGGTATATGTGTATTTCCATTTGATATATAATAACATGATTATTTTTATATTCATGGTATTCAATGATTCATTTGATGGTTATTATGTTCTGGTCATATGATTCGACTGATTACATTGTGGTAAGAGACTTTGTCTCAACTACTATTTTGTTGTTTCTAACTTTGTGTTGTGCACCTAATAATCCTTATATGGTGTACTTACTACCCATTTGAGATCAATTTTCATTTGAAATTATATTTATATTAAATATCCATAATCTCATATCATGGATATGTTGTTTTTCTAAACCGTATACCATTTTACATATGGTGTTTATTTGGAAAGTTATTTTAATTATAGAAATATTGATGAATCTGTATAATCTACTCTATATGGATATTGAAAAGGCATATTGCTGTTGTATTGAATAAATTTATAAAGAATACATTTGGACATGTAGTGGTGGGTGGGGGACACTACAGCCTCTCGATGCATTGTTAGGTCTCCTGAGATAAATCAGTTTGCATCAAACCCTTGGAGTTTGTTTCCAAAAATCCGATGGGTTTCTACCGATAGAACTAAACCGTTTTTACGGTATTAGGGTTTCATGTGCCAGATACATGACATCTAATAAATAATAATTCTCTTTATTCATTATCAGTTTTTACTATCCATGAGGTTTTCACTATGACAAAATCTATAGATGCAGTTTCATTCTCAGTTTATTAATGCTGTGAGTTTTTCATCTATTCACCATGTCATATTGATTGATTATGATCCACTTGTTATTGTAATTATTATTTCACTATTTTTAACACTTACAAAGAATTTGAGCTCTCCCATTTCATTGTTTAACCTCAAAAGGGGATGAAGATAAGGTCATTTATTGAATTCATGTGGTTGCAGTTTTAGTTTTGTTATGTATTGCATTTTGTATACTTTTTCAATGTAATTTGTGTTACATATATGTATCTATTTTCTTCAAGACTACTAAACTGATATTTCCTTTGGGATTTCTAATTCCTTATAACCATTCAAATATCAAAAGTAATTCTTCAGCTCCAGCCTAGAGGGGTTGGTGTTTTACAGTTGGTATCATAGGAAGTTTAGTAGAAAACTTGGAAACTAGAGTAGGAAATGTATAGTAGGGAAAAAATCCCTAAGGAAGTATTTGAGGATAAACGTACAATAACGTCCTGGTATTTTTGTAAGGAATAGATTATGTGGATATTTTATGCAATACATCGCTGTCTAGATATGAGTAGGTAGAGTCAGCTCTAGCACAGATGTATCTAGCGGTAAAACCTGAAAACACCGCTTTGAGCTAGACTCGAACGGGAACTGGTGCACAACAACGGGCCTTGTTTCACTCTTGGTTACGATACTCCTGGGAGAGATGATTAGGATAATTCACATTTTAATTACAATCCATTATGAAGGATTTTAATGTAAATTTTCCCTCAGATAAACCATGTTTATAGGATTAACTATTCATTGAAATTCAATTTATGTTGAGTGCTTTTCTGTTTGAGATTCATAAACTAATCTAGTGTATCCCATTATTTAGAAATGGCATCTAACGAATGAAGGGGAATCAATACTCGTGGTCAAGGTAGGGATATCCCTACTTACCAAGTCAACACATTCAATGTTGGAGCAGATCAGATCATGACCATATTGGGAAAACATACTCAGGTTGTAACGAATAACCATTCCGCACCTATTTTGGATCGTTTCATGCGGCAGAAGTCTCCATCTTTTAGTGGGACTACTAACCCAGTGTGTAACACCCTGAGATTTTATGATATATATATTTTTTAATTTCTTTGATATCTTATATTATACACTACACCAAGATTAGTTTTTACTATACGCAACACCGTATTAGCGTACAGTATACACAACACTATTCTTGGCTCGTGTTACACATAGATTCAAGTTCGTTTTGTGGAAATTATTCTATGCAACATTAAGTATATATTTTTCTTAATAAGTTTTGATTATGTTATAAGCAACACCAAACAAATCTTTTACTACACACAACCCTGACTTGGCTTGCATTATACACAATCAAGACCTTATTCGATAGCGTGTGTAGTACGCAATACCAAGTTTCACTAAATGATATATTATTATAATATTATTATGAACTAGCCGTTATGAATAGTAATACCCACTTTTTGAAATTTTATAAATTTTAGTTTTCAAAATGGAAATCATTTTTTTATTCAGAATATCGAAATTATCCTAGGGTGAAGTTTTGGTTTTTTCTGAAAACTTTCAATTTTTTATGAATAGTGAAAGCACTAGGTTACTATTTAAAAACCAACTTTTTATTTAAATAATTATTTATTTTATTTAAATTTATTTTAGTTCAAAATTGATATATAATACCGATATAAGTTCTATGTAATTCATTGGAGTCATTTTATAATAATTTTAGGCATAAAAATTTTGTTGAACTTTTCACCGTCTTTTACGCACCTCCTAGGAGAGTTTAAAAATTTACATAAATCATAATTTTACCACTTCTGTGAGTGTAATTTCTAAAATCCAAGAGACACGATTAATATCAAGTAGTAAAATGTGGTTCAATAAGATAAAAATAATTTTTGGTGAATAGTAACTTTTTACTTTTATTTACCACGGTTAAAAGTAAATAGGGTAATTAAGTGTAAAAATGATATTATTATTACCCTAACACATGTCCCAATTCTATTGGATAAGTGCAGTTCGACCAAAAACAAACTTAGGGATAAAATATTACCCTTTAGGTCCACTTGGATTAGATTCGGACATTTATTATTATTTTATTTATAGAAGAATTAAAATAGTTAAAATCAATGTTTAATAAGTAAAACATTTTTAATATGGGGTTATACATAAGATAAATTTGACTATAAATATTAATTTTAAAGATAAAAATATTTAATACATAATTATATTTTATTTATAATTTTTAAGAATTAAATAATTTAATTTATTTCTGACACAATGATGATGCAGTAATTAACTTATTAATGAAATATTAACATAATTGATGTTATAAATACCCAAATAAATATAATTTTAGACTTTTTATGAATTAAACTATTTTTAAAGGTTAATATTACATGTTAGTATGGATTTAATTAACTTTTTTCTAACTAATCATTCTATTATGATTTTAAAAAAACAAGAACCAAATAGTGTCAAAATTGACATAAAATAGTTTTTAAAACAAATATTATATTATTAATTGTTATTTTATTCCTAAAATATAAGGTTAGGAAAAATGACTTATATAAGGATATATATATTAACAATGAACCAATTGGGGTTTTTTTTCTTGTTATAGTATGTTTATTATCCATATAGTGTACAAAAACAAAAAGACACGGTAAAAGTTAAATTATTTAACTTAGAGTTAAATCTAAATGATAAGGATCAAATAGTAACCTAAACTTGTATAAAACCTATTGGTTGAGAGTATTTCGACCCATCCCCACCTTATCTTTTAAATAAATCAATTTGGAGCTATTAAAAACCGAATATGACTTTATTATAAAATAATATTTTAAGTTTTCCTAAGGTGCCCCTCTCCTCCCTTATAAAAAGGGCACCCCTTCCCTCTTCTCTTCACACCATTTTGAGCCTTGAAGCTCGAAAAAACCCTACCGATTCATATTCTCAACCTATCTATTTATATCATAGAGGTTCTGGTCTTCTCAAAAGACCAACTCTAGTTCCCTAAGAAGAAGTTTAAAGGAGGTGCGTTGAGGAAGAGGTAATCTCTTCTACCGATTATTTCATGTTTTCTTTCTTCTTCAACTTCTTCTTATTTAGTTGTTTCATTATAAAGTAATAACATGAGTATCAATAATATACTGATATGTTATTATAAATATGAAAAACCCCATTTAACCTTCTATCCATCCTACGGAAAATGAAATCACCGCGCGTGCATACGAACGGAATATCATCCCCACGCCGTGGTGTAATCGGTTTTTCCACCACCACCTTACTTGTATGGGTTTAATGGTGTAAAGAATAACTATATATAGTTATTATAACATCATACTGATTCTATGGTATTATATCATCCACTCCAATTCCATTCAATAATTATGGGAACGATATCATCGTTCGTTGGTACGTACGGATTATCGTCTCCACGACGTGATGAGATTCATTTTCCATGTTAACAATTCAAGAATGATTATAAAGTATATATAATATGTAATCATGAAATATATGAAATAATAATTCTATTGGATTTATGTATATATATATATATGTATGTCATCTACTTAATTCCATTCATGTCAATAAGGAAAAGAAAACAGTGTTCATGCGTACGTACAACCTACCGTCTCCATGAACGGTGTATTTCATTTCTTTTATCTATATATTATATATATATATATATATACTGAATATATATGATATATAAATCATGATTTACATTATGGAAGTAATTAAATCATGATATAATTAATAATAATATCAAGAACCTCATGTCCAAACGCGTATGATAAATAAAATGATTTTACAAAAGAACGGGTAATATAAAGTAATAAGTGAACCATATAAGATATCATAACAATGAATATGACTCTGTAATAATTCAATGACATTATTTAAATCATTATACAGTAGTTTCGGATACATACAAAGAATATCAGACCTAAGGTAAGGGATAATTATTCCAATCTCATTCTTATCGGAGATTGTTTATTCGTAAGTATTTACTGGGGTTATGTTTATCATCCATGTCCATGTTTTCTAAAAAAATGTTTTCATAAAATGTTTAGTATTCTTCCATGTATGTTTAAAGCCATTTTTACCCTTTTATGACTTTTACCACAAGGTTTGGAAGGAATCTTTCTTTTGTTTACCATATGAGGTACTTTTTGACTTTTCTGACAAAGTACGAGAAGAATGTTTTTTTAACTTATACGGCATGAAAATATTTTTACGGTTTTATAACACCTTATATTCATGAATCTTACTCTAAATGATTTCATGAATATTTTCAAAAAAATATTTTTCTTTTAAAATTACATGGAATTTTTTGAAAAGAAAATGATTTTGAAGAAGAAAGGATATTTTCCTCAAGAATTCATTTCAAGTGTTTTATCAAAACTATTTTCCATCTAAGATGACATTATTTAGTAAGTTTATTTTTCTAGTATAATGTCTCTATTATTTACATGGTTTTATTTTTCTTATGATGAAATGATATCCATTTATTTTATATGTTATGATGGGATGATGTTTATGAAACCCATTTTATTTGTTGGGTTATTATGAATGATGTATGTTTATTTTGTGTCACACGAAAGAATGATTTAATTATGAGATGGGTGGGACCTATATCTTCCTCCAATGCATTGGGTAAAGATTTATATCTCATGAGATAGACATGGCTGGAATGGTAAGTTAATCTGGTTCAATGTTACAGGACTGAAATGAGGAGTGAACTCGATTCAGAAAGGGACTTTGTCCACTAAGATGGTCTTGGAAGCAATGAATTGGATACTATGGAAATCATATCGTGTGCTTAATGGTTTTCCAAAATTACATGATTTATTCCCATTCTATTTTATGATGATTTATGTTCCATTAGGATCTATGCCTTACGTACTGCTATGTTTTATGTCATTGCTCAAGATTTCAATGTTTAAACATTATGTTCATGTTCTTATGTTCAAATTTATATGGTTTGTTTTATTTTCTCCATGCTTACCCTTACTGAGCATTTGAGCTCACCCTTTATATGTTTTATTTTCCCCAGCATATAAATAAAGGTTTTAGGTAAGAAAAAAAAGGGGAAGATCATTATGGGAGATGTTGAAGATCATTCACCACAATTAGAAGATTATGTTCCGAGTTTCCAAAGTCACTAAACTATTATGGTCCTTCTGTGTTTGTTTTTGTTATGTATTAAGTATTCCGCAAAAGTAATGTAATGTCCATGTACTTCAAGATTTGGGTATCTACAGTTGGTATTAGAGGAAAGTTATAGTTATCCTTTGGAAACTAGGATGTGAAAAATTTAGTTAAATCTATAGAGATATTTCTAATGTATGTCTAGGGATGTCCCTAAGGTTAAGTATATGAAAAAGATATAGTCCTAGAATTATGTTGACGATCATGAATAACCTAGGGTGAACCTAAGGTGTCATGCATTAAAGAATTTTTGATAAGTTAGACATCCCATAAGTGACTTTTTATGATTATTTGGTTCCTCGTTATTTTAATTGTTTCTTACACTATGGTTTCTGGTCTTAGTCAATGGCGGAAATGAGAATGAATTCAGTTAACATTGATTCTAATGGAAAAATTGGTGACTATGATCAACGAAATTATGTAATGCCTGGAGAGAAAGATATTGTGATTATGCCGAATCAGTCATCTCAATATATGATTAACAAGGTGAACTTTAGTTGTATTTTTAAGTCATCAAATAAGAGGAAGATGGAATTTTATGCATGTTCGCATGGTGAGGATCATAGAAAAAGAAAGATTGAGATTTCTAAAGAAGGGAGGAAGAACCTTAAGGAATACCGCAAATGTAGGGGAAGATGTTATCTATGTGGAGAAAAGTGTCACAGAGTTATAGAATGTTATAGAGTCCAATGTATTATCTACAAAGAACATGGGAATTACCCAACTCAATGCCCTGACCTAAGAAGTTACTTCTAAATTGAGGAAGGACCTATTCCATGCCAATAATTGAAGAGGATGGATTGAAGGGATTATGTATTGGAATTAAATAATAATGTTGTTGAGGTACTTTTATGGTATATTCGAATATCTATGTATTGGTCCATTGTGGTTTTCCATAAGAATATGGTACCGGTAAGCATGAAAAGTGATTGAAATATTTTTGGAAAGAATATGATATGTGCATAATAAAGGGATAAGGATAAAATAAATTGTTTGATAGTATTCATGAGATCATGATTGATATATGGACTAAGTGATATCATGGTTTGAGTATATAGAATTTTAGGGATTTAGGTATGTGGAAAGAGTTAACTTTTGACAACACTCATGTTTTCACTAAGGTTCTATGGTAATTCATGTTTCAAAAGTATACATGATTAAGATATTCACATGTTTGGAATGTGACCAACAAGATATATCATATGATATATGTGGGATAAATGATGGTATTCACATGCTCGGTAAATGACATTTCTAGTAATTGTTTTCATTATACTATGAGCTTGGACAGAAGTATTTTAGATAAGCTTAAAGATTTGAATGGATTATGTTGGACATAAGTTAGTATTGTTTAAGGATAGAACTTTTTTCAATATTATTGATGGGATGTTATAATAATATATTTTTAGAAAAAGGAAAACATGCAGGATGGGCGACAACCCGTCACGTCGGACAAGGCTATGGGAATCAAACCCACAACCAAAGTGCAACAGGATATTATCACCTACCACTGTCCTACAGGAAGTCCCTGGTTAGTAGAAACCAGTTTTATTATATTAAGCAGTATGATATATGAATTATAAGTCCATTTTAGGAACCATATATGATTAATCTCACTATAGATGGACTTATGTTTTTTTGATAACTTTTTTTAACCTTTTGTTTGAGACAGATGGAATGACCCATCATTCTATCACATGATCTGTTATCACTTCATGAATGACAAATTCAACATTATTTCTTTAAGATATGAAGTGGAAATTGTTCAAGGCATGAACAACGGTGAGATTTTACCGAAATAAAGTATGTATTTCTTCTAATTCAAATTCTTCAACTTTAGGGAAATGATCTTAAAAACCAAAAATGTTGTCCTAGTGCCCTTATATCTGATGAATTATATGGTACCTTAGATCATCACAAATTTATGGCTTTGTGATTGTTGGTTTTTTCATAGCCATGTCCTCTACCACTCTTCATCAGAAGTTCATTGTTATATTTCTCTTCCATATCCATGTTTTCACCTATGTTGTCCTATGTGGAAACCCAGTGCTGAGTTACTTTGGGTGACTGTTATGATTCTAAATTCCCTTTTTAAAATGAAGTTTTAGTATTCCTTTTTATGATGTCGGTTTATATGAAAGAAACTTTCAAGTAGTAAACCATTTATAACCCCGACGAATTTCGAGGGTGAAATTCATTTTAAGGGGGGTAGAATGTAACACCCCAAGATTTTATGATATATATTATTTTTAATTTCATTGATATCTTCTATTATACACTACACCAAGATTATCTTGTACTATATGAAACATTGTATTATCTTGAAGTATACGCAACAATATTCTTGGCTCGTGATACACACAGATTCAAGTTCGTTTTGTGGAAATTATTCTACACAACATTAAGTATATATTTTATTTAATAAGTTTTGATTATATTATACGCAACACCAAACGGAGCTTTCATTACACACATCCCTTACTTGGATTTCATTACACGCAATCAAGACCTTCTTCGATAGCGTGTGTAGTACGCAATACCAAGTTTCACTAAAAGAGATATAATTATAATATTATTACGAACTAGCCTTTATGAATAGTAATACCCAATTTTTGAAATTTTATAAATTATATTTTTCAAAATGGACTTCATTTTTGGATTCGGAATATCAAAATTATCCTAGGGATATTTTTTGGTATTTTTCTGAAAACTTTCAATTTTTGATGAATAGTGAAAACACTATGTTACTATTTAAAAACCGACTTTTTATTTAAATAATTATTTATTTAATTTAAATTTATTTTAGGTAAAAATTGATACATAATACCTATATAAGTTCAATTTAATTCATTGGAGTCATTTTATAATAATTTTAGATATAAAAATTTCATTGAACTTTTAACCGTCTTTTACCCACCTACTAGGAGAGGTTGAAAATTTACATAAAACTTAATTTTACCGCTTCTTTGAGTAGAATTTATAAAATCTGAGAGACATGGTTAATATCAAGGAGTAAAATGTGGTTCAATAAGATAAAAATAATTTTTTGTGAAGAGTAACTTTTTTACTTTTATTTACCATGATTAAAAGTAAATAGGATAATTAAGGAAACAAATGATATTATTATTACCCTAAAACATGCCCTAATTCTATTGGATAAGTGTAGTTTGACCAAAAACAACCTTAGGGATAAAATATTACCCTTTAGGTCCACTTGGAGTAGATTAGGACATTTATTATTATTTTATATAAAGAAGAATTAAAATAGTTAAAATCAATGTTTAATAACTAAAAAATTTTAATATAGGGTTATACATAAGATAAATTCGACTATAAATATTCATTATAAAGCTAAAAAAGATTTCCTACATAATGGTATTTTATTTATAATTTTTAGACAGTAAATAATTTAATTTATTTATGACATAATGATGATGCAATAATTAACTTATTAATGAAATATTAACATAATTGATGTTATAAATACACAAATAAATGTTATATTAGACTTTTTATGAATTAAAATAATTTTATAGGTTAATATGACATGTTATTATGGATTTAATTAACTTTGTTCAAACTAATCATTCTGTTATGATTTTCACAAAAATCAAGTACCAAATAGTGTCAAAATTGACATAAAATAGTTTTTAAAAAAAATATTATATTATTAAATGTTATTTTATTCCTAAAAATCTATGGTTCATCCAAATGACATAGATAAGGATATATATATATTAATAATTAACCACTCTGGGTTCTTTTGTCTTGTTATATTAAGTTTATTAACCATATAGTGTAAGAAAACAAAAAGACACGGTAAAAGTTAAATTATTTAACTTAGAGTTAAATCTAAATGATAAGGATAAAATAGTAACCTAAACTGGTATAAGACCAATTGGTTGAGAGGATTTCTACCCATCCCCACTTTAGCATCGAAATAAATCAATTTGGAGCTATTAAAAACCGAATATGACTTTATTATAAAATAATATTTTAAGTTTTCCTAAGGTGCCCCTCTCCTCCCTTATAAAAAGGGAACCACTTCCCTCTTCTCTTCACACCCTTTTGATCCTTGAATCTCGGCCAAACCATGCCAATTCCTCTTCTCAACCTCTCTAGTTTTATCTTAGAGGTTCTTTTCTTCTCAAAAAACCATCTCTAGTGACCTAAGAAGAAGTATAAATGAGGTGCGTCGAGGAAGAGGTAATCTCTTCTATCGATTCTTTCAAGTTTTCTTTCTTCTTCAACTTATTCTTATTTAGTTGTTTCATTATAAATTAACAACATAATTATCACTAATATACTGATATGTTATTATAAATTGGAAAAAACCCCCATTTCACCTTCTATCCATCCTACAGAAAATGAAATCACCGCGCGTGCTTACGTACGGAATACCGTCTCCACGCCGTGGTGTAATCAGTTTTTCCACCACCACCCTACTTGGATGGGTATAATGGTGTAAAGAATAACTATATATGGTTATTATAACATCATAATGATTCTAATGTATTATATCATCTACTCCAATTCCATTCAATAACTATGGGAATGATATCATCACTCGTGCGTACGTACGGATTACCGTCTCCACGACGTGATGAGATTCATTTCCCATGTTAACAATTCAAGAATGATTATAAAGTATATATAATAAGTGATCATGAAATATATGACATAATAATGCTACTGTATTTATGTGTATATATATATGTATGACATCTACTTAATTCCATTCAAGTCAATAAGGAAAACAAAACAGCATTCATGCGTACGTACGGCCTACCGTCTCCATGAATGGTGTATTTCATTTCATTTATCTATCTATTATATATATATAATGAATATATATGATATATAAATCATGATTTAAATTATTTATGTAATTAAATCATGATATAAGTAATAATAATATCAATAATAACAAGTCCAAATACGTAAGATAAATAAAACGATTTTACAAAAGAACGAGTTATATAAAGTCATAAGTGAACCATATATGATATCATAACAATAAATATGATTCTGTAATAATTCAATGACATTATTTAAATCATTATACATGAGGTTCGGATACATACGAAGAATATCGAACCTAAGGTAATGGATAATTATTCCAATCTCATTCTTATCCAAGATTGTTTATTCGTAAGTATTTACTGGGGTTATGTTTATCATCCATGTCCATGTTTTCTAAAAAAATGTTTTCATAAAATGTTTAGTATTATTCAATGTATTTTTAAAGTCATTTTTACCCTTTTATGACTTTTACCACAAGTTTTGGAAGGAATCTTTCTTTTTTTACCATATGAGGTACTTTTTGACTTTTCCGACAAAGTACGAGAAGAACGTTTTTTTAACTTATACGGCATGGACAGATTTTTACGATTTTATAACACCTTATATTCATGAATCTTACTCTACAAGATTTCATGACTATTTTCAAAAAAAATATTTTTCTTTTAAAATTACATGGAATTTTGTGAAAAGAAAATGATTTTGAAGAATAAAGGATGTTTTCCTCAAGAATTCATTTCAAGTGTTTTATCAAAACTATTTTCCATCTAAGATGAAATTATTTAGTAAGTTTATATTTCAAGTATAATGTCTCCATTTTTTACATGGTTTTATTTTTCTTATGATGAAATGATATCCATTTATTTTATATGGATTACGTTATGATGGGATTATGTTTATGAAACCCATTTTATTTGTTGGGTTATTATGAATGATATATGTTTATTTTGTGGCACAATAAAGAATGATTTCATTATGAGATAGGTGGGACCTATATCTCCATACAATTCATTGGGTAAAGATTTATATCTCATGATATATACATGGCTGGAACGGTATGTTAATCCGGTTCAATGTTACAGGACTGAAATGAGGTGTGAACTTGATTCAGAAAGGGACTTTGTCCACTAATATGGTCTTGACAGCAATGCCTTGGCTACTATGGAAATCATATCATGTGATTAATGGTTTTTAACAATTACATGATTTATTCCCATGCTATTTGATGATGATTTATGTTCCATTATGATCTATGCCTTAGGTACTGCTATGTTTTATGTCATTGCTCATGATTTCGATGTTTAAACATTATGTTCATGTTTTTATGTTCAAATGTATATGGTTTGTTTTATTTTCTCCATGATTACCCTTACTGAGCATTTGAGCTCACCCTTTATATGTTTTCTTTTCCCCAGAATATAAAGAAAGGTTTTAGGTAAGAAAAAAAAGGGGGAAATATTTATGGGAGATGTTGAAGATCTTTCACCACAATTAGAAGATCATGTTTCGAGTTTCGAAAGACACTAAACTATTACGGTCCTTCATTGTTTGTTTTTGTGATGTATTAAGTTTTCCAAAAATGTAATGTAATGTCCATGTACGTCAAGATTTGGGTCTCCACACAGTGGTTTCTGAGAAATGGATCAAGTCCCTTGAAAAGATATTCATGGCATTATGATGAAATGAAAATGAAAAGGTAGTACTGGTAGTATATTGTCTCAAGGGCGAAGCTGGTCAATGGTGGTCCTTGATTCAAAATACAACCGAGGAATAAGAAATAGAAGATATGGAATGGATGACTTTTAAGGAAATATTCTTCAAAAAATATTTCCCTCGTGAGCAACGAACTGAAATGAAGAGGAAATTCCTCAGCTTAAAATAAAGGGAAGAAGACAATGTTGCTGAGTATGACGCTACTTTCACAAGGTTGTCCAAGTATGTCGTAGATTACGTATGTGACTCGGCATACAAGACTGATCATTTCTTTGAAGGTCTTATTCCAAGTCATCGAAGGGAACTGGCTTCTCAATCATTTTCATCATATGATGAAATTGTATCAAGTGCCATCAAAACAGAGAGGGAATTTTCTAGATCAAATATATTCAAAGGAAACCAAGATAAGAAGAGGTACTCTGATAACAAAGGAAAAGGAGAAGCACCAAAGAAGAGAAAGGGAACAAAGTTATTCCCATTATGTGAGAACTATGGAAATAATCATCTCATGAAATGCTTGAAAGGCATGGGAGTCTGCTATAACTGCAGATAAAAGGTTCATCAATCTGATGAATGCAAGGGGAAGAAACAATTCAATGATATTCAATGCTATAATTGTAGAGATATGGGACACTATTCAAATTAGTTTCTTAAGGGACAAAGACCCATGCCTTAGAAAAATCCAAGAGAACAAGGGAGAGCCTATGCGATTACAACCACAAAGGTTGATCTTCCTAATGATGTGGTGTTAGGTACTTTAATTGCATCCTCAAACTTAGACAACACTTTATTTAATTATGGATCATATCATTCATTTATATCTTCCATGTTTTCCAAGAAAATTAGAAATGTACAATTTGATTTAATAAAGGAGTTGTTAGTCAAAACTCACAGGGGATGTATCATTGAAACAATGTCATGTCAACTAGTCCCCCACCAGAACCCAAAACGTGCTTTAGTTGCTAACCTTATCATCATACCAATGAAATAATTTGATATAATTCTCAATATGAATTGGTTGTCAAATTATGATGTGAATATTTATTGTAAGAAGAAGGAAGTTACAATTTTTAAAATTGGTGTAGAATCCCTTATCTTTAGGGAAGAAACATCGCCACCATATTCTTATCTAGAACCACCCCCAGTAGCTCTATTGAATACAATACTTTGAGATGAAGATAAAACAATATCTATAGGTGAGTAAATAAATCTTCAAATTGAATATGTGCACATAGTGGAAGAGTACATTGATGTATTTCCAGAGGATTTACCTGAACATCCTCCAGAGTGGGAAGTTGAGTTCTCTATTAATTTAATTTATAATGCAAGAACTCTATCAAAGAATACCTATAGAATGGATACTATGGAATTAGTAGATCTAAAGAAACAACTATATTATTTTAGTGAAAAATGATTTATTCGACCTAGTGTTTCTCCATGGGGAGACCATGTCCTCTTTGTCAAGAAGAAAGATGGATCCATGAGGCTTTGCATTGATTATAGGGTAATCAATGCTATTACAATAAAGAATAAGTATCTTTTGCCCTAGATTGATGATTTATTTGATCAAATTCATGGAGATATATACTTTTTGAATATTGGCCTTTGATCTAGATATCATCACTTGTGTGTGAGGAACAAATATATTCCTAAAACAGCATTTTGGACCAGGTATAGGATTACAAGTTTACAGTGATGCCTTTTGTACTGACAAATTCACCCTCTATTTTCATGGATTTAATTAATAGAGT
Organism: Viscum album; assembly: GCA_963277665.1. Lineage (NCBI taxonomy): Eukaryota > Viridiplantae > Streptophyta > Magnoliopsida > Santalales > Viscaceae > Viscum > Viscum album. The sequence continues at coordinate 311,670,287 of OY728166.1, forward strand.
TTTCAAGGAATATCTTGATAACTTTGTTGTGTTATTCATCGATGATATCCTCGTATACTCATGAAATCTATGAAGACCATGAGAATCACTTTTGGGTTATTCTGAGAACTCTTAGAAGAAATAAATTATATGGGAAGTTTATCAAGTGTGAATTATGGATTCAATAATTTTCTTTTCTAGGCCATATTCTCTCTAAGGATGGAATCCTAGTTGATCATGCGAACACAAAGGCAATCCAAGATTGGCCCATGCCAACAAACATAACTGAGGTACGCAGTTTTTTTGGCTTAGCAGGTTACTATCGGCGTTTCGTTCAGAATTTTTCCCGAATGGCTAACCCACTAACCAAGATTACACATAAAGGAGTTAAGTTTGTGTGGAAAAAAGAATTTATAGAATACTTCGAATAATTGAAAATAATATTGGTCAATTATCCAATTTTGACTCTTCCATCTGGAAGTGATGGATTTTTAATATACAGTGATGCATCAAAGAATGGACCAGGTTGCGTCCTTATGGAAAACGATAAAGTTATTACTTATGTATCAAGACAGTTGCAGAATCATGAGGCAAATTATCCAACTCGTGATCTTGAGTTAGCTGCCGTAATCTTTGATCTGAAAATATGGAGGCATTATTTCTATAGAGAGAGATGTTAGATTTATACAGACCACAAGAGTTTGAAATATATTTTCACACAAAAGGAACTCAACATGAGGAAAATAATATGGCTCGAGTTACTCAAGGATTAAGATTATTCAATACACTACCACCCAAGAAAGGCGAATAAGGTGGCAGATGCATTGAGCAGAAAAGATCATGGAATTCTGACTCAAATGAGGATTGAAAGAGATAATATATTCATGGATCTATGGAAGATGGATATGGGAATTTTTAAGGAAGGGGAAAATCACTCCTCTTTCAAATTATTGCTAAACTATCTTTGCTAGAGAATATAAAAATCTCTCAATTTGATGATGAAAATATGCCCAGAAAAATTAATGCAGTTAAGGATGGGAGACCGGATGACTTCGTGTATAAAGAAGGAGTTCTGAAATTTGGGAAGAGGTTATGCATTCCATCAGTACCTAAGATAAAAAAGGGAACTATTAGACTTTCCTCATAGCTAAAAATACTCTATACACCAGGGTAGCACCAAGATGTATATAGATATGAATGAATATTTTTTGTGGGATAATATGAAGCGAGAAATTGCTGAATATATGTCAAGGTGTCTAGTTTGTCAACAAGTGAAGGCAGAGAGACAAAATCCCAAAGGAGTGATGCAAAATCTACATGTTTCTACATGGAAGTGGGATAACATTACTATGGATTTTGTCACCGGACTACTGAGGACACCTAGAAGGAATGATGCAATATGGGTAATTATTGATGGTCTCACAAAATCAGCACATTTCTTTCTAATAAGATAGGATTTACCACTTGAGCACCTGGAAATAATTTATATTAATGAAGTTATAAGACTTAATGGTGAACCTATATCGATTGTCTCCGATCGATATCCCTGGTTTACATCAAAATTTGGGAAAAGTCTCCAGAAGGATATGAATGAGCTTCGTATGAGTATTTCTTATCACCCCTAAACTGACGGACAGTCTGAAAGGACTATACAAACTCTAGAAGATATGTTCCGGTCATATTCTCTTGACATCCAAGGTATGTGGGATTAATAATTTCCTTTAGTGGAATTTTCATACAAAAATTGTTTCCATTATAGTATTCAAATGGCTCCATATGAAGAGTTATATGGAAAGAGATGTCAAACTCCAACTTGTTGGGATGAATTTGGTGAGAGGAAACTTATAGGGCCAGAACTTATTGAAGAGACCACGACAATGGTGAAGAAAATACAAGCCCATATTAAATCAGCCCAAAGAAGGCAGAAGAGTTATGCTGACAACCATAGAAAGGACTAGGAATTCTAAGTGGGAGATCATGTATTTCTGGAAGTATCTCAATGTAAGGTTGTCTTAATGTTTGGTAAGAAAGTGAAATTGATCCCCAGGTACATCAGACAATTTGAAACTCTAGAAAGAATCAGAGCTGTAGCCTACCATTTAGCGATGTCACCAAATATATCTAGAGTTCATGATTTGTTCCACATATCATTGTTAAATAAATACATGCCAGACCCAACACATGTACTCACACATGAAGAAATTGAACTAGAAACTGATATGTCATATTGTGAAAAGCCTATCGGGATTCTTGACACAAGGGAGTAGGTATTGAGAAATTGGAAAACTCGTCTAGTAAAGGTTCTTTGGAGAAACCCAAATATGGAGGAAATAACATGGGAACCTTATGATGTTATGAAAAATAATCACCCACATCTTTTTTTGAGTTTTATACATAAACTTTCGAGGACAAAATTTCCGAAGGAGGGAATAATGTAGCACCCCAAACACTTCATGGTATTTTTTTCTTAAATACAATCTAGTTATAGCCTATATTTCAGGAATCACTGATCATATATTGAACAAAACATGGTTACTTATAGGATATATCCATAACCTAGCCATTAAACTTAAATTTTCCAACTCTGTGATTTCAATTTCAAAAATCTGACATATATGGTTGTGTTCAAGATGATAATCAGAGTCTGATAGAATTAAATTAATTTTTGGTGAATAGTAACCTACCCTTATGAATAGTAACCTACCCTTATGAATATTTACTTACCCTTATGAATAGTAATATGACTCTTATGAATGGTATCCATTCCCTTGAATGTATAATAAAATTTAGGCACCTTAAAAATGAAGATCAATATTTTAGGTGTTTATATTTTTTGATTAAATAATTATTTTAATTAAATATTTTATTAATCATATTTAAAAAATTATTTTTTGAAAAATGGACTTCATTTTTGGATTCTACACATCAAAAAATGGTTATGGTGAATTTTTTGTTTTTTTCTAAAATACATGAATTTTTTATGAATAGTAAAATATGATAATTCAAAATGAATGCTAAATAAAAGAATTTATTGAGTCATTAATGATGAACTTCTAATGTAATCCCAATTTTTTCAAAGTCACATGCATATATTACTATTCTTGTTCATGGAATACTCACTATTGGTTGTCTTGAGAGGAAATAATAAATTAATGATAATAATATTAAGACAACTCCTCTCCCCTTCACTATATAAACCACCCCTCAACCCTCTTCCTCCCACACCACTCAAGATTCAATACTTGCCAAAATTCTGCAAAATACTCTTCCCAAGACCCCTCCCCACGTCCGAGACCTGATGGTCTCACCAAAAGGCAAAAAAAGGCCTTAAAAAGATTCTCAACGAGGAGTACTCAAGAGGTGAACCTTCCTTCTCATTTCTATCAATTTCTTTTACATAGTTCCATTATTTTGTTCTCCCTTCTCACCTACCCTCATAAAAATGCCATTATAATTCCATTACCTTACATGTACATGATTTTTATTGTGCTAATGGAATATTTTATCATGATATCTCTTATTCCCTCCTTTTATAAAATAAATGCAAACAATGTCTGAGATGTGTAAATTTATCACACTCAAGGAAGACGGGTTTTCATATTTGAATTACTATCTTCAACACTGTTCATGAAACCTTTTAAATGGCTTAACCAGGTCATAATATATGTATTTTATCTTGATTAATGCTCGGTAATCTTTACATGTTCATAATATGGAATAATAATAGAGAACAAGTTTATTGTGCACAAAACCGCCAAGCCAAATCCAAGCGTTTATTTTAACTCATCGAATGAGTCATCCTCATGGTATATAAAAAGAATCATTATAAGAACATTTATATCTCTTTAAATTCAATAATAATTTATATTAAAAATTCTGGATGTTTAACCACATTTCAAATGAACTTCCATTAATGAATACAAGTAATTAAATCATGAAACCAAGTAAAATAATTCTTCTAAAACAATAAAATTGAATCTCTTAAACCAATAAAAAAGGCCATTAATGAACTTAATAAGATTATACCATATCAATTAAATGTTTATGACGTTCTGGGATTATTAATTAATGAATCTAAATTTTATTATTCATGTTGTTAAGTACAAACAAGAACACCTTCGAGCGTAAGGTAAGGGATCCTCTCTCTCACTTTTGTTCAAGAATCTCTCCTATGTTGTGCTCTTTTATTTTTAATTACTAATGATGGGGTATGTTTTCTAACCTCCCCCATACTTTCCTTGTGACATATAAATAATGTAATACCCCTTTAACTCTCATTAATCCCCCGCAATAACACTCATTACCATGCCGAAATGTTTTTAAGGGGTTTCTCATCTCACTTTCATTTCTGTGAGATTTTCATTGTTTTCCACTTACTTATTTAATGTGGTATATGTGTACTTACATTTTATATATAATAACATTATTCTATTTATATTCATTTTATTAAATGATTCATTTTATGTTTATTAAGTTCTGGTCAAATGATTTGACTGATTACTTTTTGGTAAGAGACTTTGTCTCAACTACTATTTTTTTGTGTCTAACTTTATATTATACACCTAACAATCCTTATGTGGTGTACCTACTGCTCATTTGAGATCACATTTCATTTGAAATTATATATATATCAAATATCCATAATCTCATATCATGGATATGTTTGTTTCCAAAACCGTATACCATTTTACATACGTTGTTTATTTGGAAATTTATTTTAATTATGGAAATATTAATGAATCAATATACTTTAGTATATAAAGATATTGAAAAGGAATATTTCTCTTGTATTGAATCAATGTATAAATAATTATTTGGACATGAATTGGTGGGTGGGGCCCACTAAATTCCCTAGATGCATTGGTAGGTCTCATGAGACAAATCATTTGGCAACAAACCCTTCGATTTTGTTTCCAAAAATTAGACGGGTTTCTTCCCATACAACTAATAAGCATTCTCTTTATTCATTATCAATTTTTACTATACATGAGGTTTTCACTATGACAAAATCTATGTATGTAGTTTCATTCTCAGTTTATTAATGGCGTGAGTTTTTCATCTATTCACCGTGTCATATTGATTGATTGTGATTCACTTGTTATTGTATTCATGCTTACGCTATTTTTAACCCTTACTGGGCATTTGAGCTCACCCCTTTCATTGTATACCTTCAACAGGTTATGAAGAGAAGGTCAGTTGTTGAGTTCATGTGGTTTCAATTTTAGTTTTGTTATGTATTGTATTTTGTAACCTTTTTCAATGTAATTTGTGTTACATCTATGTATCTAGTTTCTTCAAGACTACTAAACTAATCTTTCCTTCGGTATTTTTCATTCCTTATAACCATGCCAATATCACAAGTAATACTCTGGCTCCAACTTAGAGGGGTCGGGGTGTTACAGTGTTACCTTAATTAACAAATTATCATAAGTTTTACTTTTGTGACTATGGTAATATGAATTAAAAATTTAGTTCAGTACGATTAAATAAATTTTAATTATAATATATAATATTGGTACTTCTATTAATTGGGAATAGAAATCTATATAATAAAATATTCATATATTGATTATTACATCCTAAGACATGAAGTAAAATTCCTTATTGTGGTTATGTGAAGTACCAATTTTAACTTATAATGTGTTTGAATTTATAAGTGGTAATTTTAACTCATCTATCTCGATCACGATATATATATTCTTACCAAAACTTTGATTTGTAAAAGTTAATTGAAAAGGGTCTTCATTATATTAGGATAATAATTAAAATATAATCTATTTTTTCCTCTATAAATTACTATTCCAACTCCAAATAATAGAACCCATTTTGAGAATGCATGGAACCATAACATGAACCTAATTTGTTAATGGTGATATGGTAGTATCTATTATGTTACTTCAGGATCGTTTGAGTTACCTTGACCTAGATTTTGTAGCAGGAAGATGGGTTTTTAATATTTTATTGGAAGGTTGTGTACCTACTTAATTATTTATCTAAAATTTCTTCTATTATCAAATATCATTCTTAGGAGTGGGCTTATAATTTTAGATGTATACCTCCATGACAGCCTTAGGATGAATTCCATGTGGGTGGTGATGACTATGCTTTTAAGGAGGTTGGACTAGAACAATCTATATTACCTCCTATAGTTCCACTTATTAAACCTTCTATTATATATGATTTGGGAAAAAATTGTTAGTTTATAGAGGGTTTCTTGTGGTTTGTGAAATCCATGGTAGCATCTTCACAACCTAAATCGACTATATTGGAGTTGACTCGAGAGTTCTAGCAGCAGAAACCAACTATATTTTTAGGGAATGGAAGCCCCCATCTAGCTAGAGGCTATGTTATCTATCTATGAGAGCCTTGAGACACCTTTAGAAAAGAGATTCAAGATCAAAGACTACATTCTTATAGGGTCCCACAAGATTTTTTGGGATGTTTTGAACCTAGAAGATCATCATCGTGTTATGGTATAGTGGGATTTCTAGATAGCCTTATATTATAACTTATTTTTATACACCTTTGGAGATGAATGTCCAAGTGAGTTTACACACCTATAATATAGTAAAATTTCCATTATGTACAAATAAAATATTTTAATAGAGATCCAAAATTACATTCATATTTAGGCTGAAAATGAATTAACTGGAGCAAGGTGATTTGAGGATGGAATCATATACCTCAAACAATCTCAGGTAAATATGTTCCTCTTGACATACATTACTGATATAGTGAATCAATTCATCATCTATAAGCATAACCTGATGTAATATGAATGTGTGTGACATAGTGGATCAATTTTGAGGAAGTGGTGTAGCTCTCCTAGAGGTATGAAGCATTGTTTTTAGTTTTCTTTTAGAGACAACACTAATAGGAGTGTGCTGATGAGTATCCATGTGATGTGAAACCAATGTGGTAAGTATAGAAACATGAAGCCATTGTGTGGGAAAGACCTAGTTGAATGTATGGATTTTGTAAATATGGGTTATCTTCAGTAGTATTATTGAATCATTCCATCAATGTAAATTGAGTGGGGGTCATCTACGACCCCAGGTTATGGAGCATGATCAGTAGTTGTATGTCAGAATGGTAGCTGGAGTACTACCATACGTTTAGGAAAAATAGTTATATGTTACTAATGGATTAATTCATATGGAATACAGATATAGTAGATCGAAAAATGCTTAGATTAGTTAGGTTTTAGCTTAGGATGAAAAATCAGACCAGATATATAAACCATACTATAAACTAATGGAGAAAAGTATCATTACTTATACAGATTGATGTATGATTTTAGTAGTCTCTACTTTATTATCTTCCTTATTTGACACATACTCTTCACACTCATTCATTTCCATGGATATTTTAGAATACATTGGGGTTAACATTCATTATTTCAATATAGTATTGACTCTTTAAATTATTTTTGTAGTATGATCATAAATAGCGTGCCAATGAAAGAAGTCCCCCTTAAGATTTTCAGTTATCACTTCTTATGAAGATTATTCTTCCCTGAGAAAATTTATTTTGAAATAATTCATGGTAAAAACTTGTAATTATCATATCACACTCATGTTAATTTCTATCATTGGTGGGTGTCCTTCATATCACCCATGGGTGGTAACTATAAATAGAAAGGAAAATGGGATGTCTAGACTTGCTAAGATGGAGATAAGCATTGTGGTCTAGACATAATGATAGCCTATATTTCTAGTATTTTTCTAAGTGATTAGGGATCATGGTATAAGTATTTACATTTTGGTGTGGATCTTTTTAGGGATGTATTCTATGATTAATTTTATAGGATACCTCTTAAGAGAGTGGTAGAGTTTACTATTAATTTAGTAGCAGGAGAATCTTCTGTATATGTCCTACCATTAAGGTTTGTTTCTAATAAGCTTCAAAAACTCAAAAGGTTGTCGGGGGACCTAGAAGCTAAAATTTTTATATAACCAAGTACTTCACCTTAGGGTTCACCCATTCTTTTCTTCGAGAATGTGGATAGTAACCTTAGGATTTATGTGTATTATTGAATGTTGAATAAACTTATGGTTAAGGTCCATTATAATTTAATTTGTATAAAAGTCTTATTATATAATTTATGAGGAGATAAGGTCTTCTCCAATATGTATTTTATATTGGGATATCTTCACGTATGATTTTGACATTTAAATATACCTTTTACAACTTTTTAAAGAATTTATGGATTGAATATGAACTTGGTAATGTCATTCGCTCTGACCAAAATTGTGATGGTTATTATGTTTAGGATGAATTATATTTTCCATGTGTAAATGAATTAATTTTTTTAGTCTTGAGGGATGTAATTTTGATTTATTTTCATACTCGACATGGTCATCATAAACACCTTGATAAAATATTTAATACACTAAGAGAGAACCATCTATATGTTAATATCGCAAAATTTTACTTTTTGATTAATAAATTTCACATCTTGGCTCACTTTATATCATAGGTGGGAGTGTTTATTTATATAGATAAGGAATAATCCGTGTTTTATTCAGATCATCTAGAAAAACATTGATATATAGTGTTTCCTGATGCTTCTTGGATATTATTTTCATTTTATTCATGATTTATCACAGCTTGAAGAACCTATTATAGTCTGGAAAACAAATGTGTTAAATTATTATTCAATAAATCTCATTACAATGCCCTTATAGATCTAAAATAAATAATTATCTCATCACTGATCATGATTTTAATTGATCATGTAAGTGGCTATAAGGCGTATTGTAAATCCTTAGGCAGCATTTTGGGAGAAATTTTGATGTATAATGAATGATTCAGGGAAAAATGGTCTCATCTTTTGGGGAATCATTAGTGGAATTACTCGATGCATGATCTCATGTTAGTGGTAGTTGTTCATTCTTTGTGTTTATGGAGACATAACTTTCTAAGAGAATAGTTCATAGTTTTCAAAGAGCATCAAATTCTAAAATTCATATTTATTCAGCATGATTTGAACCTCACAATATAAATTTGGGTTTAATACCTTCATTATATGTATTTTTATCATTATTATATGCCTTGTAAATTAAATGCAGTTGTAGGTGCAAAAATCTAGAAGAATCAGATGCAATTTGTTCAGGAAGCTAGTAGAAAGTGGAAATTGATAGCTTTGTTTTATGTGATGCATCTTGAGATACGAGAGTGTTAGGGGGAACATGTTCATAAGGATTTTATAGTAAATTATTTACTTCTAGATTGATTTAAGATGCTACAGTTTTTTGATCCCAAAGGGTTAGTCCTAATAGAAGGAAATTCATGTGATGACTCATTGTCTATTTGGTTCACTAAGAAGGGTTAGTTATTGAAAATTCATGGGAATGTTTGGCTACCAATATACATGCTAGAATAGATTATATAAGAATCTCAATCCTCTAATTAGGATGTATATCCTAGACTTACCATGGTGTATCATGACATACACCATTAGTATTTGTTGTTGGGGATGAAAAGATAGATTATAGGTTTCATAAGTTGGTGTTCCGCCTTTTAGTAGGTGAAGGTAGAGCACTAATGACCTGGTGACCTTTTACAGCCACTACCCATTATGGAGTAGAAATGGGATAAATTAACTATATATTTCATGGAAAGCTAACTGAAATCTCATTGAGGAAGTGATGTAGTATAGGTTATCATAGAAAGGTTGATGAAGCCCACTCGCTTATTTTCTATCTTGGATACCTACTCATTTTATGAGATTATAAGACTTTATGTCTAATATTTCATACACATTTATGGTGTTCCATGGAACATCATATTATAAATGTACTCTCATTTTACATAATGGTTCTAGTAGGGGTTGTTGATGCTTCAAAAGTTCTTTTGAGCATATCTAATCACACTTAGACTAATGGTCTTTTCAACAATACTATCCAGGTTTTGTATGACATTATTAGGGAATAAATTCATGATTTAGGAGGTTATTGTGGGAAAAATACATATTTGAATGTTTTATCATTATAATAGATTATATGAGACTATAAAAATTTGTCTTTATGATTCCTTGTATGGAATGTTATGTTAATAAACTCAGTGCCTATTAGTGGTAGGGGAAACCATACTACTAAGACTGTATCTCATACATGAAAAAATAGTGAAGGTACATATTATTAGGAAGCATGTGGAAAAAACTGTTCTATTTAGAATTATTATTCTAATATCTTCTACTAACCTCTATAGTTTTAGGTAGGATATCCAATCATGTTTCATGTCGCACCTGGATTATTTAATCGATGAATTATTAGGTAGGGAATGTTATGGCCAATATTAATCAGACCATCTAATATTTTTTGAGAGTTTCATAGTGGATTATCAGATAATATTCCCTTAGATATATAGGGATACATATGTTATTTTTAATGTTTTTTAATTACATAATTACTATTCAAACTTGTATCACGTCCTTCGTCTTGATGAGGTTGAATTTAATGTTGATTTTTTTGAGTAGTATTCTACACATGTACTTGAATGAAGAATAAATGCTCTAAATGGTAGGATAGTTCAATTAGAATAGGTTTTATGGGCACATCCATATATAGGATGAGACCTAATATTTGTAGTTTCACATACATGCTTTGTGGATGGAATTATTCTCATATGATAATCAACCACCCTCAAGGAAACTCAATGAAATATATTTTTAAGGATGAGAGGTTGTAATATCCAATATTTTCTACAAGGTATGGATCTATTAATTTAATGTTTAAATCAAACTTTTTATCTTTTTAAGAATTCATAAAACATTTAATAATGGGTTTTATATATTTTGGGACTTGTTCAGATCCCAAAGCTCTTGTTTAATGAGAAATAGAGTGGGGTAGGTAGTTGGTGCATGGTTAGTTAGAATAGTGCAGATCAACTATGTGGCCCAAAAATGAGAATCATTTTTTAAACCATGAGAGGGAGGATTCATGGAAATTAAAAACATGAAATAAATTTTAGGTGTGTACAATATGCTTAGTTCATGATTTCTTTTAATCATAAACCTAGTGAAGAAATGATTGGAGGCCTTGGATAGTGGGCAGGTGTAGGCTATGCACAATTTATCAAACTATGCACCTAGCCATGAAAGGGGGCGTCACCATGGAGAGTTATAACATTAATTTTGGTGCATGGTTTGGAAAATTATGAATCCAAAATTATCACCATTTTAAAAAGTGTGAACTTACAATTTTACTCTTTGATCCATTAATCTAATTTCCTTCTCTTCTCCCCTAATTTCTTATGTAGATAAACCACTCCTTCAGGATAGATCTCCCCCAATATCAAGATAAGTTTTTAGATATCCTCCGTAATAGGGATATAATCCATGTGGAATTATTCACATTTAATATTCAACAATAAAGATATGGTTCCTCTTTTTTTATATTGGTATTATATCTCGCTATATCAGATTTTATTTTTTGTACAAGCTAATATGCTCTATTTTCATGGTGTTTTTATACTTTCTATGAGTTATCATATTCCATACCAAATAAAAAGTTGATATATGACAAGGATTTATCCACCAGTATAAGGTGCATCCTCATTATACCTGCTATACATTACATGAAACATCTATAAAATATGATTTTCCAATTATTATATGTTTTTATCACAATGAGATACTCCCATAGGATGATATTATTTTGGGAAGATGTCTACATAAACTAGTAAAAAACATTTTTGTGTGTTTAGTATATGACCTTGATAGATTATAAATTCCAAAGAGATTAAAAAACCTCCAATGTATGTTTTTGTTGTTTATTATGATTCAAATAAAAGATTTGAATAAGTTGAAATGTTAAATTAATTTAATGGAACGTGAATGGAAAGTCCATCACATCTGACCATGCTTAAATTATAAATTATTCCCATGATTATGTGGGATTAAATGAAAGGAGAAAGATACACCCAAATGTCACCTAACTATTATTTAATTGTTAAATATTATTGAGGTTACCTTTAAGATTGAGTACACTTGATTATTTGTCATATCATACATGACTAAATTCATCAAACTAAATTACCTTAAAAGGAATGATATACTTGGATTAATACATGAACTCCCTTTATGTTTTACCATGGATGGACTCATGGGATAAAAACTAAGTCTTTGATGCCTCTATCATGTTGTAGAACAGACATGGATTCATTCTTTATCTTATATTTAGAACACCTCATCTTGGAACAAACATTTCTCTATTTTTTCTAAAATTATACTAAACTCCCTATATCATTATCCTAGGATTCATTTTGATGTTATGGAACACCTTGGATCATTACCTGGGATACTTTCAATTTTATCATTGGCAATTCTTGGGACATGATCCTAAGGATTGGGTAGTATTTTCCCTCTACAGTGAATAGTAAAGTGGCATACCCCTACAAGCATCACCCAATTAATAAAGAATAAAATATATAGAAATTTTGGAAAATTACCATATTATCACAAAATACTGATACCTTCTTTGTATTCCTTGATTCTCAACTATATAAAAATAAAAATAAAATGTCAAATGAAGAAATAATTTATTAATTAGGTCGATGAAGGTAGTATCGAATGGGTGTTCCACAAGGAACTTGGACAAAATTGGTTTATTTGTTTACCAAAAAATTATATACCTACACACATTCTATTATATATTCACATAATGGGTATTAATAGACACCATTAGGGGTATAATACTAATTTTAACTCACACCATGTTTGGGCCACTGTTTGGTACTAGAAGAGATTTATTGGATATAGGTAGGGACAAAGGTAAGTGTCATGATATTGATGCATAATTTTATGTAAAAGAATATTATTCAAGATAAAAGGAATGAGATAGTGATTTTGGTGATATTAGAGATAGATTATGAACTTTTTATATTTTTTATAGAATTATTTTTATATTCCTATTACTTTTCCCCATATATCCCCCATTTTGATTAGCATCATTACATGATTCCATATTTTAAATGTCACTTGATAAGGTGATGCTTAGGGATTATGCATGTTTTTTTATTTAATATGGATGAATAACTTTTTATTATTAAAAATTTAGTATGTTTCTACTATTTATTTATTTATTATACTACTATGATTCTTCTTTGATAAAGGATGGTATAGTACCCCCACAACACCATAATAGACCCTTGCTACTACTCATCAGCCTCTACAATTTGAGGAGGTGTGCTTTACACTATGTGGATTGTGGGTAAGTTCACATATCATTAGATTAGGATAGGGAAAAAAAATTAACTTTAAATACATCAATGTTGGTATTATATATACCACACAAAAATAAATTGGCATATAGTAGGATATATAACCTAATGGAGTGGAAGTTGTGCTTAAATCCCTTATAGAGATCATATCGTTGAATTGAGAATTAATCAATAGATCGATTATGTGTAACAATGTAAATCCACATTATGAAAACTAGAAGTATAATATAAATCAATAAATGTTCATTTCACACAAAATATGTTTGTGATATAATCAATGAAGAGGTTATTTAACCCAATAAAGGGATAATGAGTTAAAAATATCTTTCCTAAATTTTGACTTTCCTTGTAAGTGATATTAACATTCTCTATAATAAATTTTTAAATATTTTACATATATACCAGTACCATATACATATCTATAATATCATATATGATTAATTTATAACATCTTATACCCTATTTTTTAATAGAATTTTATTACTGTATGTGTCTCAGGCATTAACTGTGTCCTTTTATTATGAGAAATTTTATTCAATAGTTACCATCCTTATACTTTGACTATAGTTCCATAATATTTATATTATTAATCAGTAGATGAATATAATATATATTTATTATATAAATATAGCTTCATCCATTAATGGTAGATACTAATAAATGAATTTCACTATTCTTATATATTATATGTCGAATGTAATCATGAACTATATTTTCACTTTTTCACTAATGGAAAAAAACACGGTAAATAATAATTAATTTTTTTAGAATCATTATTATATCATATATATCATAATTTTTCCTTAAAATTTTCATTATTACCATTTAGGTAAATCCTAAAGGAAAATATGGATCACATCACTTCGTGGACGAGGTATTCCACACATACGCAGAAGTGACAAGTTTATTTTCCAACAGATAGTAAGGTAAGAATATATATAAGATATAACAAATATATAATCATATTTATATCCAACATATCATACATATACATTATTTCAATCTTTATAACCATCCATATAATGCGGTGATGAAAAATGAACTACATCTCTATGTGGAGACTGTAATCCATACATACGAATGAGTGATGTTTCCACTGTTCATATGTTGGAAAAGTGACTAAAAATAGTTGTAAAATATTCAAAAGAAACATATATGTACATTATTAAAATTTTATTAATTTTTTAACTACATTAAAACAAATTTTTATAATTATAATAAGAAATAAACATGAAATAGTAGGTAAACACAATTACCACTTCTTTGGTAGAGATCCTTTACATCCCCTATTAAAAACTATAATAATTATATTTTGATTACAAAATAACAAATAATTTATTTATAGTGAATTTTATAATATAATTTTATATAATTTGGTCAAGATATGTTTCTAAAAGTGGTGTAAATAAAATAGAGAAGTGGTGTCCTTTTTTATGTGATGGGATGGGAATTCCATAAATTTAATAAAGTATTAAATTAATAAAATTTATTTTTCATGTCAAAATTGATCCAAAATGATATAGATAAAATATATTACGAGTATTAGTAAAATAATCCCATACATTAAACTTTTAAAAAAGTTAATTTTTTCACCATAATCCTTTAGTTTTATCCCTCTATTAACCCCTTGGACAATTAACACAATATTAAAGTTTTCTACACATTAAGTTTCATTAATGTTTCTATAAGATGGAAAAAAATCCATAAATGGACCATGGATGATCTTATAAACCATATATCATTCACTTGAATGAATTTTAGATTATATTCAATTTTAAATAATTTAATAAAATATTATTTATTATAAAATATGATTCATGTTATTTTTGACACTGTTCATTTAGATTGACATTAAATATATCATGCTAGTGATAAAATAAGAATATTATCCTTCAAAACCCCCTAAAATATCAAATTTTTTATAATTTTTTTTAAAACTCTAATTTTTTAAATAGTTATTACTTTTAATATTTTTAATATCATTTATTTTATTTTTCTCCAAGTTGAATAAATATTGTGTCGTCATTGCATAATCATTTAATCTAATTATTGAATTAATAAATTTTAAAATAAATTATCATAAAACAACCCTATTAATTCAAATTTTAAATGAAAATTTAAAACTTAACATAAGATCTTTTTATCTTTAATGAAAAATATTAGAGATATTAAGTACAAGAATGTGTCATTTTATTATTTTTTTAGAAATTAATATATAGGTTAATATCATATAAAAAATGAACCATATAGAATTTTTTTCAATAAACATGTGTAAATTTAAAATATATATTCATCCAATGGGATACATTAAAGTATTATATAAATTATAAATCTTTATCCCAATGTTTTAAATCTATTTTAACAGTTTTACCCTTACTAAGGTGACAAATATCTACTAAGGATACTATTCATAATGACAAAAATAAATTTAGCCCATTAATAAAATTGGACCCTCATTATTAAAAATATGGAATATATTTTATCATATTCAATACACATAAGTATAGGATAGTGATTTAAAATAAAAACACAAAATGCAATGGAAAACAATTTTTTTAGAAAAATGTGTTTTTAAGTCTAAAAAACATATACCAATTTATAATGATGACTCAAAATTAATTAACTATATTATATAAAATAAATATTATATACATAATATAATATATAATGGGACTTTAAAATTTCATTATTTAACAAAAAAAGTACAATATTTGAAAAATAAGTGTTTTTCACTATTCACTGACAAATCCTTCAGTTCTGGAAAATCCCAAAATATAAATCTATGTTAATTTGGTAAGATGTTTTCAAAAATTAATGTCATTTTATAAAATATAGTTTTCAAAAGTTGAGTAAATTTATTATTGTTTCTAGAAAAAAATTCAATAAAGGAATTTTAAAAGAAAAATGCATTTTGGATGCATAATATGACTTCACTAAAATTTGAGTTCATATTTACCAAATATTAATCAATAAATTTTTATTTAGAAATAAAATTATTCATATATTTTATAATTTAGTTACTCATACTCATATCCACAAATTCAACCACAAATTTATCACATTATAATATATCTTGATTCTCTTAAATATTAGTGTTTCCCAATATGCTTGTTATCGAGATTATAAATCTTTAAAACTAATTTTTTGGGTATTACAGTGAACTTATATCTAGTCCCAAGTCTTAATAATAATTTTTAGAAAATATTATAAGATTTTTTACCAATAAAAGATGGTATATATTGATCATGAAGGTATGCCAGTTTTGAATGGGATGACCATTATTCCTAGTAAAATAAGAACAACCTCATTTGAGAATAAAAGGAAGTTTGAAGGGAAGAGGAAACACGGTGTTGTATGTTTTGGTTATTTTCCATAACCATAATCTTCCTCAGTTATAGGTGGTTGAACAGTTTTTTTACATCACTGTAGAAAGGACAATAACATGTGATCTACTTTTTAGGTTCCACCTAGCTCATTTTATCATTGTTGACACATAGGTTGTTTGTACAATTTTCATCTATTCCCATTACTTAAAAAAGTGGTGTATTCTCTACTAATTATCGATGAATCAAAATCTAGTATTATTCTTACAATGATATTAAGGCTTTATCTGGTGGTAATTCTAGTAAGGATGTATCTTTTTATGGGTAGTGTTATCTTAGAATAAAGTCATAGGTTACCAGTCAACCTCAAGATCAGTTGAAGATGAGGCACCTTTAAGAAGAGTTTTAGGAACTCGTGTAATCTAATGTGGGCCCTATGAATGTTAAAGGTATATTTATCATTACTTTATCTATGTTAAAATATTTATTTAACAAAGTTACCTCTCACCCCCTTCAACTATTCTCTCCATGTTTACATTTAAAGCTCGCGACCAAGGTCATGCCATATGTCATGGATATATATACACTACTTGTATAGAGGAAAGAGATATATTTTTATTTCCCATAATGTGTTATATCTATATTGGATTTTTTGTTATAGTGTAAATTCCTAATATTTTACATGAACCTCATTTATGTGACTGTAGTGATGGATTAGATGACATTATTTTAGGATCACATTGATTTCAACATTTGGTGGGTTACCTTCACTGCTCTATATGGGAGAATATGGATATTATATGGGGAATAGACCCATGGAATAGATGGATAGGACCCCCATTTCTATAGTTATATAGTCTCACTAGTTATGTATAATCTCTTATGTTCTAAGATGATGATGGATGTTGAATAAGTGAGTTTCCTCTCATGGTTTTAGAGGATCATGAATGGTTCATGAATTATTTCTCAAGATTTACTCCACAAGGGATGAGGATTCTACAATTTATTAGTGTTAATTAATTAACTGAAATGTATCCCATTATAAAAAAAAATCTCTAACTAACTTGAAGGATTTAAATATTTAGATGGATGATCTAGAGTTTAAAGGCTTTAGAAGTATGAGAATGTCTTCATGGGATACACTAGTATATTGTTTCAATAATGATGATGGATATATCCATTTATATGTTGACTATTGGATGTTAAACATGGTCAGAATCATAAATATATACCCATCTTTTTAAATACATGATCTATTTTACTAGAATAAAAGGGAAAAATGGTTTTCTATGATCAATATCATATTTGGGTATCACCAAGTTAGTATAAAAGAAGATAATGTCCCTAATACTTATTTTTTAAGTAGGTATAACCATTTATAGTATCTAGGGATTCTAATTGGATTGAAAAAGATCCAAAATTTTTCATCACCCTCATGAACTATGTGCTCCAACCATGGTGTTTCCTGAAAGGTCTTTCACAGGCACGAGGTGGCAGGCATGCTGGGGAGGATGCGCAATCAGTCCATCTACTGCCAATCTATTATTATAAATCAGGACTCATATCTTGATGCTAAGATGGAGAAGGATGTTTCCAAGGTATATATGAGGATTATTTTTGGGTGCAACTTCTATTTCTGCATGATCATTCCATGTTTCTCACTAAACCAAAAAGTGATTTATGAAAATTTAAAAATATTTGTAGTGGGTATAACCACTTTGAGTATCTAGTAATACTGTTTAGATATAGAATGATCGAAAAAGAGTACAAATGTAACATAGTGGTCCATAGATATCTTGAATCCTTTTTCATTGTATTACTAGCTGACATCTTATTTTATTCAATATCTAAAGAAGAGAACAGATGTAATGTCACTAACTTTTATAAATGAAATTCTCTTTCTAAATGAGTGAATGCAATAATATAAAAAGAAATTATTGAAATAGCTTCCACAAATTTACTTATTTTGGAGAATTATATGTTATATTTGGATTGAAATAACCATTAATCATCATTTACATTGATATTATAGTTTTTACACATTGATCGTATGATTACTATATATTAAGGGATATGATAAAGTTAAATTGACATAGAAAAAAAGAAGTTATGGCCTCGACCAGTAGGATCATTCCCAATGAATCCCATTTACGAATCTTAATAGGGATATTAAATAACTTGGCATTTACCTTAACTAAAAATGTGAAGATATTTAACAAATAAATCATGATAGATATCTTTTATGGTAGAAGTTCTAATTAATCGAGATCAAGGCCCAAACCATGTTTTTTGAACCTCCACAAGAAACTCTAACAATTGCACACCTTAAACATATGAAATTCACTGGGGGTAATAAAGGCTATGTATCTATACCCTAAATGTATGATTTTTTTTGTTTTCTTTTCAAAAAAATAATGATTATATTTAACAATTTTTATTATTACTTTTATAATGATTAGAAAATTATTTGGATAAAAATTAAATTCCGATAAGATGAAACATTAATTATATTTTTGTAAAATATATATTTTCAGAAAAATATCAATTTATTATAAATTATTGAATTTATAAATTAAATAATATTTTAGTATAATATTATTACTAAATAAAAATGATACACTTTTTTTATGAAGTCAAATGTAATTTTTTTAATTGTTAGAAAATTGTTTTGCTCAAAAAACAGTATTTTTCAATAAATTATGAATTTTTATTTAAAATAGTTTATTTTCATATTTAGAGAAGTTTTTTTATAAAATAAAAACTATTTCTAAAATAATCATATGAAAATTATCGAACAGTGAATTTTTTAATACTTTTCTAAGACAGTCAAATTTTTACATGATGATTAAGTATGATATAAATATACTGTATATATTTAGACATTAGAAAATACAGAAGGTGATTTAATATACTCTTTAATGAGTTTCCACTACCAAAATTATGTTTTCCATTTAAAATAATGTCTTTTTGAAGTTATTTTATTTATTTTATAAACCCTTAATGAATTCCCAAAAACCTATACTGTATTTTAAGGTTTAAAAATAAATTATTTATAAACATGACTCACATACATATCGCTAAGGGTAAAATTTTAATTATTTAAGTTCTTGGCCTTATAAAATAATTAAATCCAATACTCTTTGGTAGTAACCATGCTAAATAATCATGCACTTTTTTGGGATTTGGAATAATTTATCATATAGTGTCCAAAAACTATGACTATAAATTAATAAAAAAAAATTCCCCTAACTTCTTCTATATTAACCCATTCTTACTCTAGTTTATCCTAACATAAAGCCCTTATAGAATGAAGTTACTCTAACCTTACCTTTCTATATCCCTCCCAAGGATCCCGTAAGATCTCATAAATCTTCTCCAAAACATTTAGAAGTTCCCTCTCAAGGTAAGCGATCCTCCCCTTCCCCTCTTTATTCATGTTCCTTCTTTATATTGTGCCTTTTTATTTCAATTTTTTAATGGTATGATATGTTTTATAACATCCATATTAATGAAATTGTGATTTTAATGTGATGAGATACCCCTTTTACTCTCATTAAAACTATCCATAAATATTTATGAACCCACATTATGTTGTCGAAATTATCCTATGATTTTTTATTCCAAATTTATGTTCAGTGAATACCCATCCCCATTTCCACTTGAGGGGATTAACCGATATGTACATATCCTTTACTTATTGGGGGATTCCATTTATGTAACCCACACTTATTAATCATTTGATTAAAATTAATGCAATTAATCTTTAGTTTTATGATCTTTTTGGTGTATTTAAGCATGTACATGTTATGAATGTTACATGTGGGCTTAAAATTATATGTCCATCTGATTCAATTAGTAATATTTTGGCTCATGATACATTACATAATCGATTAGGGAGTGAACTTAATCCATTATGGGATTTTTTCTACCATGTTATCTTGTCTAGGTAGTTATTCTTATCTATGGTTATATCATATTTTATGTTGTTTCCACATTCCCATGTTTCCTTCACGTGATCAACATAAATTATGATTTGATGATAAAATTCCAAATTCTAACCCAAATTAGGCTACCTTGA
Organism: Viscum album; assembly: GCA_963277665.1. Taxonomy (NCBI): domain Eukaryota; kingdom Viridiplantae; phylum Streptophyta; class Magnoliopsida; order Santalales; family Viscaceae; genus Viscum; species Viscum album. The sequence continues at coordinate 311,690,891 of OY728166.1, forward strand.
TATTCATATTAACACACATGTAAAACTTTAACATATTATATTATTTTATTATTCCCTTATATGGATTTATATATCAACCTTTCTTATGTATGTCCCGAGGTTATCTTGTGCAGAATTTGATGATTAGTGAAATATAAAGACATTTTTTGTAGTTCTTGAATAATTTCATTGAACAAATTTTCCATGTTATTATGTTATGAACTTAATTTTCCAAGTATAATAGGCCTCGTAATTTCGTTGGGTTGTATTAAGTGTATCCTTATGTAATAAATCATGAATTAATTTGTATTAAAGAAATGATTATTTTTGGGATTATGATTGAGAAACCATAATGAATTCATTAGGGATAAGACTAAAACATATTAAAACATCCCTAATTTTTTTAATTTATAGAGTAAGTGGTTTCAAATAAAATACTTTCGTGTATGGGTACTAAATGGGGATGTGGCTCTGGCTTAGTTGTACCTAGGGGTAATTTCCCAAAAAACTATGCATTGTGTTACACTTGATCATCACCTCATGCAAAAAAAATGGCCTTGCTGGACGAATAGATTTTCCCTATTAAGGGGTATTATTTTGAAACTTTTCAAGCTCATTATGAACCATTATTAATGAAACAAAAACACCCATTAGATTTTATTGAAACATGAAAAAATAGGTTAAATTATATAGGAATTATCTATTTAATTTTCATGATTTTTTTTACATATTTAATAGTTTAAAAAATATATTCCATATTTTTTCATTTGTTTTAGTCAGCAGCTAAAAATAGGAAAAAACAAGTCAATAACCAATGTGATGGGAAATGTGATGAATTCCAAAAAGAGATGACCAATATGATTGAAATAGGAGTTATGAACTTCATGAAAATACATTCAAATTTAAATCATGTTCGGAATCAAAACATGATTCAAGATGAATACACGAATCCCCTTGAGAATGATAATGTTTAAAATGATACTTTTACACGATAAAGGCCTCATGCATTCAATAGATCTATTGATCCATTAATCATGAAAAAATGGAACAAATCCATTGAAAATATCTTATATGTACTTCAATGATATGAAAATGAGATGTTCATATTGGCTATTAATTATATGTAAAATATTTGATATGTGTATAATTTGGTTAAAAATATAATGCCTGAGGAGGAAATCATAGTGATGGAGTGGGAGGAATTTTTGAAAAAATATTTTAATAAATATATTTCTCTCACTCTATGACTGAAAATGGAGTGGTATTTCATGATCCTAAAGGAAATAAAGAAAAATACATTAGGGAATACATGGAAAACTTCACAAGACATTCATAATACACCTTCATCTTTCTTATCTCTCCCATATATAAATTTTTCCACTTCATTAGTGGGATAATGATAAGTCATTGAAAATATTTTCCAATTCTATACTTTGAAATCAATGAGAAAATTATCCAATTCACCCTCAAAGTTGAAATGGATATTTTTAAATCTCACATGACTCCTTTTTTAGGAGATATGAAGTGTATAATGGACTTTAATCCTAGAGTTTTAATAGATAAAACTCATGGTGTCATAATATTACAACATCCTACTTGTCAAATGTGTGGGAAGAAGTATCTTGAAAATTCCTTTAAGGGTATAAGAAAATAATTTAAGTGTAAGAAGGAAGGGAACCTATTTAGAAATTACTAGTGAGAGAAACCAACAAATGTGTTGGAAGAAATGAATTTTGTAGTAAATCCTCACCCTATTATAAAATGATTCAAATTTACGGAATAATGACACTACGCATATCAGTTCACTAAGATAAGGTTCATTGATGATGAAGGATACTAATAACCTTGAAGGCCTTGAAAATAAGGGTTATCTTATACAGTCACATTATTTTTTTTATCCTAACAATGATGTGGTCACAAGTACGCAATTATTCACTTAATAATAACAAACTTACATTTTTTATGTTGGTTCTACACATTATTTCATATCACACTTATAAGGCCCCAGCCTTAAACCTTACTTAATCTTGAGTTTTTACAAGATTACACATTGAGGATCTTTTCAGGTTTAGAGTTTTATATAATTAGATCATATAACTTGCATTACATTCCACATTTACACAAAGTGGTTACATAAAATATAGTATTCATTTTTTTCCCATCAACGGAAACATATTTAAAAATAAAGCATGGATTCTTTCTTGACACTTACTTGGAACTATCATCATAACATGTACCTTTCCCTTGACCTGTGAAAAACATTTCAAAAAAACTTGGGATCAGCATAAAAAGCTCAGTAAGGGTTATAAAAATATGGAAAGGAAACATGAGTTCATATATACATAAGAATGAAACCTTACTTTACCCGTAAAACATAGGCACTTTAACATACCTCATGAAATCATGAATAAATCATGGAAATCATATGACATAAAGGTAACTTGAGGCATTCATAACATTCTTATGTAGGGAGTAACCCTCTTGGTTACATTTGGAATACCCACCACAGCATATTCCCTAAATCGCTTCAGAGAAACCTTAACGTTTCACTCCTTTGCGTTACCCAATGCATTGGAGAGCTATATCGGGCTCACCCGCCCTTAGTTTATAACGGAACCACCCGTCTTAATAATAATTCACAAGAACCATAACATAATCATAGCACATAACTTAAGCATAAAGGAAATATAACATTCCCACATTGCAAAAACAATATAACATTTTAAGATATTGAAATAATGAATCCATTCTAAAAACCATTTTCAAAACCATTTAAAACATTTAATAAAGATATTTTTATATCAAAGTGTCCAATACCACTTTGAATCTTTTTACATTTTAAACCATTAATATCCATATAAATAAATCCTTAAAACCATTTTGAAAACATGGATATTAATGAGAAATATTTATAAGAATAAATCATTAAAACATGTAAAACGATATTTTAGTTAAAGGGTGTTTAACAAAATGAGAGGCACTTGAATACAATAATTGAGGAATAAAATTTAATCAGAACTTTATAATATCATGAGAATAAAGGGATTCATGATATAATATTCCAAGGGACAGTATATACACCATATAAGAGTGAATTGGTGCATAACAACAATGAAGTCTCAATAGAAATGTAGAATGCGATGAAATCCCTTATAAAGAAGGTATCCTTAAATTAAGGATAAATAAATCTCAAAATTATGTGTGAAAAATATAAATACACACAATATAAGTGGATATTAAGTGTAAAACAATAAAAGTTCATTCAAACATATTCAAAGGATGAAATATTCAATAACTACATGTTGAACCCAAATAAATTGAAATTGGGTTAAAAAGTTCCATTGGTAAAATTTGACAGCCTAACGACGTCACTTCAAAATTCAGAAAATGAGTTGATGAGAGATAAAAAGGGTATCTCATCACTTGGAAATAAAATTTAAATCAATAAGGATATATAAGAACATATCTCAACATAATAGTATGTTAATTAAAAGACATAACAAAAGATGTCTTTTAAAAGAGGAGGGTGAAAGGTTCCCTTACCGACATGGGTATCTTTCGAAACATACACCCTGTGAAAGAAGGACAATACAACATTGATGTAAATAATAATAAATGAAATTATATTACACAATGAGTAAAATAATTTTCAGTACATACACCACTCAAAGGAATTTGTGGAAAATGTAGCATAAATCTCACGGGAATAAAAGTGAGATGAAAAACCCCTTACAAAAACTCAGCAGCCTAATAGCGCCACTTAAAACTTCCAAAAATGGATTGTTGAGATAAAATAGGGTCTCTCATGATATGAACATAAAAAGGTACAGAATGAGTAATATAAAATAACATCCCCAAACATATGAAATATGAGCTTAAAATAAATGACATAAAACAGAGTACTTAAAAAGAAAGAGAGGGGTAGGATCCCTTAACTCGGGTCTGACTTGACTCGATCGTTCATTAATCTCCTGAATAATAAACTTGAGTTAATTTCTAATTCCTTAAGAACCTTTTTAAAATTCATTATTCCTTTTATAGCACTTATTACCATGTCATTAACACTATGTAATTATTTTAGTTAATAACGGTCGTTTAAATGATCATTGGTACTTGAGTCAAAAATTGAACTTGTTGGAAAATAATTTTCCATGTAGTTATAGGTACATCATATCCAGAATAGTATTTATGTTTTAAATATCATATATATCCAGTATATATTCATTTTATACTATTCCATAGCATTTGGAGATAAAAATTAAAAGCACAGTTCATGGAGACGGTAGGTCGTACGTACGCATGAACGCTACTTTCATTTTTTGTCATATTAATGAAATTAAAACAAAATTATAGATATATATATATATATTTTATAATTAAATAATTATATCCATCATTTACATGTAATATATTACATATATATCCATTATATATATGTACTTATAATAGTACATAACATTTTAAGATAAGAAATGAAATGTACCGTTCATGGAGACGGTAAGCCGTACGTACGCATGAACGCTACTTCCATTTCTATTTCATATTTAATGGAATTAAAACATAATGATAAATAATAGTATTTTAATTCTAGTATGGTATCATATATAATATCATTTAATATATCCTTTATACGTACCACATATGATATTAATGAATCAAATCACTTTGAGGGGGCGGTAGTCCGCACTTCCTTAAATGAAGATATCGCTTATACCCATAATGGAAGCCATAAAGATATTCCATAAATAAAAAATACAGAATATTGAGGAAAACATAAACATATTATATATCATATATAAATATAGTGTCATCTTAATGGCCACCTTTTAAGGTGTTATAAGAATGTTGAACAATCATCGTTTCGTGAGGCAGAAATTCGCCATCCACAGAAACCGTATGTTCATTAACCATTAGATGTAGGTGTGTGTAAGTGTAGCTAGAATACTTCTTATAAAAACATCCTAGTATATTAAGGATAGTGGATTTTTTACAAAATAAATTAATAAAAAGAGTTGAGGGGGTTGGAGAATCAAAATAAAACAAAAGGACACAAGTGGAGACATTACCTTAAAATCGGGTAACTCTCTTTGGTTTGAGCTCAAAGGCTTCCTTGGTAAGACTTATGCCCAAAGTGAGGCTTCAAGGAGTTATATAGGGATGTGGAGAGACAAAATGAGCAGGGTTTGGCTGATACAAAGGCTTTTATAGTGTGGGTAAGGAGGTAGAGGTGGGGGCCTTTTATAAGAGGAGGGGAGGGGCACTCTTGGAAAGGTATAAAATGTAACTTTATTTTCAAATGAGTTTCGGATTTTAATGGTCCCACATTGATGTGTTTCGAGGATAAGGTGATAATTGTTCTAAATCCATCCATCCAATAGGTTTTGGACATGTGTAGGTCTTAGATTTTACATTATCTTTCCATTTTATTTAAATCCTTTATTAATGAGGTAATCGCTGCATCATCATGATGTCATAAATAATTTAATACATTTAATGTCTAAAAATTATATAAAAAAAATCATGATGTAGGAAATCCTTTTAGATTTATAATTAATATTTATAGTCCAAAATATCATTTATGTAGACAAAATTAAAAATATTTTACTTAGGTGAAACATTCTTTGTTACATTTAACATTCTTTAAAAATAAAAAGATAAAAAGTCACTTTCTCACAAAATTGATTTCATGGGGCCCCCAAGTTTGGCACAAGGCATCCCATGTCCTTCCATGAGACAACCAGTAGCCTTAGGACACATTTTGTGGTCATTTTTTATTATTATGATATTATCTTAGTATCTTTAACTACCCGATTACTCATTAATCAAGATAATTAAAGATAATTACCGTCGTTACTATTCATAATGTCCAAAAACAAAAGAGTATTAATTAAATAATTTGGACCTTATGATTCCAAATATGTAATCCATTTTACCAAATTTTAAACACATAAATTGCAAAAATTAATTTAAAAATAATTCTCGTTGTCAAAACAAATAGCAGGTTTTTTAGAAACAATATTTATGAAAAGTTTGGCACTTGTTTATGCCCAATTAAAAAGTGAAATTAATCCCAATGACCATAATTGTATTAAATGGTAAAAATATATTCTAATTAAACTTTAAAAAAAAATTAAAAAGATAATATAACCATATAATTAAATTATATGAAAAAGCAGTTTTGATGTAAAATGCAGTATTTTCCACTATTCATTGAAAAATGAACATTGTCAGAAAAATACCAAAAATTAACCCAAGGTAAATTTAAATGTCCCAATCATAAAGAATGTGTTTATTTTGAAAAATAGATCTTATAAAATTGTCAAAATTTTGATTTAAAAATGGTTTTCCATCAAAAGGTAGTAAAACAATCTTTTAAAAATACTTGTGTATTCAATGCTTAAGATTGGATTCATTTGTATTTTAAGCCTCTAAAATTTATTGGATAAAAGTAAAAATATTTGAAAAACATATATAATCATTTTTTAGTTATTTATATTCATTCCCGCCATCACAACAGCTAGGTGTTAACAATCATTTAAAATAATATTATTTTATTATTAGAGTGCAACGTAAGATTCCCAAGAAACTCGTTGTTGCGTATCGGGTAAGCCATCTAGCATAGCGTTCACTTTAAATTAATATTGACATTTTATTCACAAATAGGGATAAATATAAAAATTTAATATTCTTTATTTACCTAGGTTGTTACATCCTTCCTCCCTTTTGGGAATTGCGTCCTCATAATTTTAAAATTGAGCTTGGAAACATCCTTGAAAGTCCCACATCGGAACAAGAGTCGGTAAAACAATCAATTTAAAATAAAGGAAGATAAGTACATAGGTCACCCGAGTTAACCCATACTAGGATTCCATGTAGGAAAACATGGACATGGAGGAGAAAACATAGGGTCATGTTCTGATGGAGAGTGATAGAAAACATGTTTAGGAAAAAGTTAACCACAAGAAAATCACAGACTTGTGATGGGTTAAACGGTATTCGTTTCCCCAGTAGGAAAAGTTAATAGACAACATTTTTGTTTTAAGTTACTTTTTATTGACGAATTTATTCATAAGGAAACATAATCACTTATCATGTTGACTTTCAACTTTTATTAGATTCCTTACCCAAACTCATATTTTCTCCAAAAGACGAGTATTTAGGAAGACTTGTTCACATTAAGAGTACAATAATCAACTTCTAGAGAATCACCTAATCCACAAAAGATAACTCTATAATTCCCATGTATTTAGACATTAACCAAAACCAAAACCAAAAAGGTTAGTACAAGACCAGATAATCCAGAAAAGGATAACCCTTTATAAAAAACAAAATCTATTCTTAATCTCCAAAATTTGTCCAACAAAACCCAAAGTTCAACGAGGACCATTCGATAAACAATTTGTCCATAAAATCCTTCAAAGTAAACCAAAATAAGATTGAAACCCAAATATTTTAAGGTTTTAGTCACATATTCTTCCAAGTTAAATCGTAACATTTATCTCCAAACAACATCAGTTTCTCTTAAGGTCTCGTATTGAAAATTAATTAACCTAATCAAATATCTTCCATGATAGGTTAATATATTTCCATAGATAACCAAAAATCAAATTACTCTTAATTCATAAAATCATCTAATTAAAAAGAATCAGTCAAACTAACCAGGGACTTCATGTAGTCTAGTGGTAGGCGATAAATACCAGTCGCACTTTGGTTGTGGGTTCAATTCCCGCAGCTTTGTCTGATGCGATGGATTGTAACACGGTCTACGTGTTTTCCGTTTTCCAAAACTATATAATTCTTAAAACATTCCCCAAAACAAGATAAAATCTTAAAAAATGATCATAACCTATTTTAACCTCAAGTTTATCTCATTCCTTTCATTTTCCATCATATCATAGAGTAACCCATAATTACCTAAAAAGTAAGGATCAAATAAACCCTAATGGTTACCTTTATAATTATTACCTGAACTTCCACATCGATTGGTCATATCATACATGATGCATTACAGAACATAGCAAGGTTCAAGTGGATGATCATGACTCCTTGATAGTTGGTTTAGAACAACCACGAGTTTCCTTATTGAATCCCCCATTTCATCCAGTCTCTTAATCAGAGAACCACCACAGTTTCCTTCAAACCTATTGTCACTTTGCTGCCAGCTAGATCCATCCATTCACTAAAAACAAAAATGTCAGTGTGAGTATATCAACAAAACCATCATGTACTAATGAGGAAGATAACCACTAAGATATACTTACTCATTCACTTTATCTAAAACTAGGACTCTTTCTGAAATCCTAACCATTATGGTAATGTCACTTATGCTTAAAGAATACCCTAACCTCTAAAGTTATCTAAACCGACCTCTGATACCAACTATAAGGCCCCAGCCTTAAACCTTACTTAATCATGAGTTTTTACAAGATTACACATTGAGGATATTTTCAGGTTTAGAGTTTTATAGAATTAGATCATAAAAGTGCATTACATTCCACATTTACAAAAAGTGGTTACATAAAAGATAGTATTCATTTTTTTCCCATCAACGGAAACATATTTAAAAATGAAGCATGGATTCTTTCTTGACACTTCCTTGGAACTATCATCATAACATGTACCTTTCCCTTGACCTGTGAAAAACATTTCAAAAAAACTTGGGATGAGAATAAAAAGATCAGTAAGGGTTATAAAAATATGGAAAGGAAACATGAGTTCATATATACATAAGAATGAAATCATACTTTACCCGTAAATCATAGGCACTTTAACATACCTCATCAAATCATGAATAAATCATAGAAATCATATGACATAAAGGTAACTTGAGGCATTCATAGCATTCTTACGTAGGGAGTAACCCTCTTGGTTACATTTGGAATACCCACCATAGTATATTCCCTAAATCTCTTCGGAGAAACCTTAACGTTTCACTCCTTCGCGTTACCCAATGCATTGGAGAGCTATATCGGGCTCACCCGCCCTTAGTTTATCACGGAACCACCCGTATTCATAATAATTCCCAAGAACCATAACATAATCATAGCACATAACTTAAGAATAAATGAAAGATAACATTCCCACATTGAAAAAACAATATAACATTCTAAGATATTGAAATAATGAATCCATTCTAAAAACCATTTTCAAAACCATTTAAAACATTTAATAAAGATATTTTTAAATCAAAGTGTCCCATACCACTTTCAGGATTTTAACATTTTAAACCATTAATATCCATATAAATAAATCCTTAAAACCATTTTGAAAACATGGATATTAATGATAAATATTTATAAGAATAAATCATTAAAATGTTTAAAACGATATTTTAGTTAAAGGGTGTTTAACAAAATGAGAGACACTTGAATACAATAATTGAGGAATAACATTTAATCAGAACTTTATAATATCACGAGAATAAATGGATTCATGATAAAATATTCCAAGGGACAGTATATACACCATATAAGAGTGAATTGGTGCATAACAACAATAAAGTCTCAATAGAAATGTAGAATGCAATGAAATCCCTTATAAAGAAGGTATCCCTAAATTAAGGATAAATCAATCTCAAAATTATGTGTGAAAAATATAAATACACCCAATATAAGTGGATATTAAGTGTAAAACAATAAAAGTTCATTCACACATATTCAAAGGATGACATATTCAATAACTACATGTTGAACCCAAAGAAATTGAAATTGGGTTAAAAAGTTCCCTTGGTAAAATTTGACAGCCTAACAGCGTCACTTCAAAATTCAGAAAATGAGTTGATGAGAGATAAAAAGGGTATCTCATCACTTGGACATAAAATTTACATCAATAAGGATATAGAAGAACATATCCCAACATAATAGTATGTTAATTAAAAGACATAACAAAAGATGTCTTTTAAAAGAGGAGGGTGAAAGGTTCCCTTACCGACATGAGTATCTTTCGAAACATACACCCCGTGAAAGAAGGACAATAAAACATTGATTTAAATACTCATAAATGAAAGTATATTACACAATGAGTAAAATAATGGTCAGTACATACACCACTCAAAGGAATTTGTGGCAAATGTAGCATAAATCTCACGGGAATAAAAGTGAGATGAAAAATCCCTTACGAAAACGCGGCAGCCTAACGGCGCCACTTAAAACTTCCAAAAATGGATTGTTGAGATCAAATAGGGTCTCTCATGATATGAACATAAAAAGGTAAATAATTAGGAATATAAAATAACATCCCCAAACATATGAAATATGAGCTTAAAATAAATGACATAAAAGAGAGTACTTAAAAAGAAAGAGAGGGGTAGGATCCCTTACCTCGGGTCTGACTTGACTCGATCGTTCTTTAATCTCCTGAATAATAAACTTGAGTTAATTTATACTTACTTAAGAACCTTTTTCAAGTTCATTATTCCTTTTATATAACTTATTACCATGTCATTAACACTATGTAATTATTTTAGTTAATAACGGTCGTTTAAACGATCATTGGTACTTGAGTCAAAAATTGAAATTGTTGGAAAATAATTTTCCATGCAGTTATAGGTACATCATATCCAGAATAGTATTGATGTTTTAAATATAATATATATCCAGTATATATTCATTTTATACTATTCCATAGCATTTTGAGATAAAAATTAAAAGCATCGTTCATGGACACGGTAGGCCGTACGTACGCATGAACGCTACTTTCATTTTTTGTCATATTAATGGAATTAAAACAAAATGATAGATATATATATATGTGTTATAATTACAGAATTATATCCATCATTTACATGTAATATATTACATATATATCCATTATATACATGTACTTATAATAGTACATAACATTTTGAGATAAGAAATGAAATGTACCGTTCATGGAGACGGTAAGCCGTACGTACGCATGAACGCTACTTCCATTTCTATTTCATATTTAATGGAATTAAAACATAATGATAAAAAATAGTATTTTAATTCCAGTATGGTATAATATATAATATCATTAAATATATCCTTTATACGTACCACATATGGTATTAATGAATCAAATCACTTTGAGGGGGCGGTAGTCCGCACTTCCTTAAATGAAGATATCGCGTATACCCATAATGGAAGCCATAAAGGTATGCCAAAAATTAAAAATACAGAAGCTTTAGGAAAACATAAACATATTATATATCATATATAAATATAGCGTCATCTTAATGGCCACCTTTGAAGGTGTTAGAAGAATGTTGAATAATCATCGTTTCGTGAGGCAGAAATTCTCCATCCAGAGAAACAGTATGTTCATTAACCATTAGATGTAGGTGTGTGTAATTGTAGCTCTAATAATTCTTATAAAAACATCCTAGTATATTTCATATACTGTATTTGTTACAAAATAAATGAATAAAAAGAGTTTAGGGGGTTGGAGAAGCAAAATAAAACAAAAGGACACAAGTGAAGACATTACCTTAAAATCGGGTAACTCCCTTTGGTTTGAGCTCAAAGGTTTCCTTGGGAAGACTTATGCCAAAAGTGAGGCATCAAGGAGTTATAGAGGGATGTGGAGAGACAAAATGGGCAGGGTTTGTCTGAGCCAAAGGCTTTGAAAGTGTGGTTAAGGAGGTATAGGTGGGGGACTTTTATAAGAGGAGGGGAGGGGCACTCTTGGAAAGGTATAAAATGTAACTTTATTTTCAAATGAGTTTCGGATTTTAATGGTCCCAAATTGATGTGTTTCTAGGATAAGGTGATAAGGGTTCGAAATACATCCATAAAATAGGTTTTGGACATGTTTAGGTCTTAGATTTTACATTATCTTTCCATTTTATTTAAATCCTTTATTAATGAGGTAATCGCTGCATCATCATGATGTCATAAATAATTTAATACATTTAATGTCTAAAAATTATAAAAAAATATCATGATGTGGGAAATATTTTTAGATTTCTAATGAATATTTATTGTCCAAAATATCATTTATTTAGACAAAATTAAAAATATTTTACTTAGGTGATACATTCTTTGTTACATTTAACATTCTTTAAAAATAAAAAGATAAAAAGTCACTTTCTCACAAAAGTGATTCCATGGGGCCCCCAAGTTTGGCACAAGGCATCCCATGGTCGGCCATGAGACAACCAGTAGCCTTAGGACACATTTTTTGGTCATTTTTTTTATTATGATATTATCTTATTATCTTTAACTACCCGATTACTCATTAATCAAGATAATTAAAGATAGTTACCGTCGTTACTATTCATAATGTCCAAAAACAAAAGACTCTTAATTACAAAATTTGGACCTTCTAATTCCAAATATGTAATCTATTTTTCCAAATTCCAAACACATAAATTTCAAAAATTAATTTAAAAATAATTCCCGTTGTCAAAACAAATAGCGGGTTTTTTAGAAACAATATTTATGAAAAGTTTGGCACTTGTTTATGCCCAATTAAAAAGTGAAATTAATCCCAATGACCATAATTGGATTAAATGGTAAAAATATATTCTAATTACACTTTAAAACAAATTAAAAAGATAATATAACCATATAATTAAATTATATGAAAAAGCAGTTTTGATGTAAAATGCAGTATTTTTCACTATTCATTGAAAAATGAACATTGTCAGAAAAATACCAAAAATTAACCCAAGGTAAATTTCAATGTCCCAATAATAAATAATATTTTTATTTTAAAAAATAGAGCTTACTAAATTGTCAAAAGTTTGATTTAAAAATGGTTTTCCATCAAAAGGTAGTAAAACAATCTTTTAAAAATACTAGTGTATTCAATGCTTAAGATTGGATTCATTTGTATTTTAAGCCTCTAAAATTTATTGGATAAAAGTAAAAATATTTGAAAAACATATATAATCATTTTGTAGTTATTTATATTCATTCTCGTCATCACAACTACTAGGCGTTAACAATCATTTAAAATAATATTATTTTATTATTAGAGTGAATCGTAAGATTCCCAAGAAACTCGTTGTTGCGTATTGGGTAATCCATCTAGAATAGCGTTCACTTTAAATTAATATTGACATTTTATTCACAAATAGGGATAAATATAAAAATTTCATATTCTATATTTACCTAGGGTGTTACAACACTAGTTTAGTATAACTATTCCAACACCACCAAAAAACATTGAATTAAAGCTATCAATGAAAATGAAAAATGGAAAAAAATTTGCATCCCATGTATATAACTCCTCCCATGTCTGAATTTTTGTGTTGAATTTCAATTAAAATCTTATGATACTCCCTTTAGTGGAATTTGATTTTATTCTTGGTATGAATTTTCTTTCCTCATACATATATATCATAAATAGCTATGATAGTTAAATCCCCATCTATATGGATAATTCCTTTTTGATTCTATAAAAGTGAACGGAGGAGGATAGATATCCTTTGGTCTCATCATATCAATAGTGGATATTATTATATCATAAGAATTTGTATCTAACTCATATTATTGAGACTAAAAAAAATATCATCCTTGATTATATGTCTTGGGTAAGAGAATTTATTGATGTTTTCTTCAAATAATTTTCTACTCTTCCTCCTTATTTATAGTTGTTATTCTCAATTGAACTTATACATGGTGCATTTATAATATCAAAGACTTCATATAGAATTGAATTTGTTGAACATGAAGAGATTAAGAAGAAACTAAAAAAGAATTTGTAAAATTGGTTTATATTTCCAATTGCTTCGCCAAGGGCTCCACTGGTCCACTTTGTCAAAAATATTGATTGGTCAATGTTATTCAACATTAATTCTCATGAAATAAAAATTTTCTAATAAGGAACTTGTATCCAATTAAATGTATTTATTACTTGTTTAATCTCCTACATGTATCATAATACTTATTATAGTTGGATCCTCTTTCAAGATATTATATGTAAAGTTATGAGAAATTGGATATCCCCAATAATATTTGTTCATACATGGTATGGGAGATAAGAGTTAATTTTTATGCCCATTGGGATCACTAATTATCCAAAAATCTCTATATAATTTGTGAATAGATTATTTTGGGATTACACTGAATAATTCATGGTAGTCTTGATTAGTGATATGCTAATCTACTCAAAATGAAAGGAGGATCATGTGGAATGTTTTGATACTGTACTAAAGACCATACAAAAAGAAAATATGTATGAAAAATAAAGAACATGAAAGTTTTATATGGATTAAGTAACATTCATACAAAATGTTTTTAACACTGAAGGGTTATCTATTGATCCTTAAAAATATAGGAAATTCAATGATGGACCAGACCAACATCAGTAATGGAAATCCAAAGTTTCCTTGGATTATCTAGGTATTATCGTCGATTTTTGAAAAACATCCCATGATTTTCAATCCCAATAATCGAGATAACATGAAACAATGTCTTCTTTTTTTACTAAAGAATGTGAATAGTGATTTAAAGAGTCTAATAAGAGGCTAATAACTACAGGTATGATTACATTATCTTATTGTGGGGAACGATATGTGATCTATGATGATGAATCATAAATATGAATGGGTTTTTCAATCATGAAATATGAATAAGTAATAGCATATTCCACCAAAACATTAAATATCCATGCCCAAAAATCCCCAATACATGATCTATAATTGGCTGCAGGGAACCTCACATTGAAGATTTGGTTTCATTATCACTATATAAGGATGCACAACATATATACATACAAAAATATCCTCAAGTATATATTAACACAAAATAATCTCAATATAAACCAATGGAGGATGGTGGAGATGATCAAGGAATACGATTTTCCTATCCATTAAATCTAAAAGAAGAAGAAATTTTGAAAAATTATCAAAGTAGATAGGATAATGAAACATTATCCATGATTTATATTGCAATGGATCAAATCTTCTTGGGCATGAAAATGATGGACATGGGAATAATAAAACCATCTTCATTATATGTATATCAAATAAAAGAACAACCATATAATCATGAGATGATCATGGAGGCCGATAAATATGATTAAGTGACACAGAAAATGTAGCTAATATTCTAGAAGACATAAGATGTATAGATATTTAATTTAAAACATCTGGGGTATATTATGAAGATTGATATTGTTGAATTTATATCTTGATGTTTGGTATTACCAAAAGTCAACGAGGAATGATATAATTCTAAGGGTATGATGCCACCATTTCCCATGAAATTTTGTAAATGGGAAAATGTGACCATGGATTTAATCGTAAGATTCTACAATACATCTAATGTTAATAACTTTTTCAATGTGGTAGTCAATCTCCTTACCTTGTAAAAGTATTTCATTTTTATTAAGGAATATTTCACTCTTGTCCAACTCACAAAGACAGACATAAGGACTGTAGTAAGGATACATGGATTTCCACTCTCCATTGAATATGATCAAGATCCGAGGTTTGCCTCAATATTTTGGATAACCTTTCATCACGAATTGGATATAGAGTTCAGTTTTAGTACATCTTATCCCCCTCAAATGAATATTCATTCTAAGGGTACAATTCAAACTCTAAATGATTTTTTGAAATCATGTTTAGTTTATTACTAATAGTTTTCAGATAAATACCATCCCTTAGTGGAGTTCTAATATAAAAAATAATTTCCATTATATCATTAAAATTACACTTTATAAAGCACTATATGGGAAGGGGTGTCAGAATTTGACATTATGGGATGAAGTTTGAGAGGGGAATCTAATGGGACCTGATCTTATATATGAAATGAGAGAGAAGGTTCAAAACATTGAACATCATATTAAATACATGGAAATTAGATATAAAATCTGTGTATAAAATCATCAATGATACCTATATTTTAAATTCATAGATAAGTTGTTCCTTTTTATATTTCCATAGAAGAATTTCAGGAGGTTAGGAAGAATAAAAAACATTGTCAAAGATCAATCAGCATGATTGGGATCCTTGTTTGCATCCGAGTGGTGGAATATCGGCTAGCACTCCCACTTAATATATCTAAAATACATGATATCTTATATGAATCCCTCTTAAGGATGGACTTAATAGAACCCTAACATGTATAAAATCTATAGGTTGTACAATTGGAGAACTATATTTCATATTGGGATAATCTATTGAGGATCTTAGATCAAAGATAAAAGGTTATATGATATAAGATAACTCACCTACTCATAGTGTTTGGTGTAACCACAAGTTATAGTAGGCATCTTGGGTATTGGTAGAGGAAATGGAATCGAAATACCCTCATCCATTTTAATTTTTAAACTAAAAATTTCATGGTTGAAGTTTATGAATGTGGGGAAGAATATAACTAGCCAAAGTTTTATAAATGAAATTATATTTTTAAATAAGTTAATTCCTTATTATGAAATGAAATTCTAGAAAACACATGAACTATTTAGTTTCTTTTGGATCAAGATATCTTAATTTAGAAGTTAAAATAACCTGATGAATTAAAAATTTTGATAGTATAGTTGTTATATAGTTATTGAATGATTAGTATACATCAAGGGTTATGATAAAGTATAATGGACATAAAAAAAATGATGTCCTTGAGTAGTTTTATATTACCATTTGAAGCCCAATTATCAATGATTTAAAGTGATATATCTTCCCTGTGATTTTCCCTAAACAAATACAAAGTTGATATTTAATAAATAAAGACTGAGTGAAACCATTTATGGGATAAGTTCATCCTCATCTAGATCATAACTCAAAACATGTTCACTAAACCACCCCAAAAAATATTACCATCATAAACCCCACCATAAATGAATTCTATAACACCCCGACCCCAGAAGCCCATATCTGATGCATTATATTAATACATTGGCATAATTACAAGGAATCAAGTCCTGAAGGACAAATCAGTTTAGCAGTCTTGGAAAATAGATTACATACATGGACGTTACAGTACACATTAAAACATAAAACACAACATCAATAATCCTTTTATAACACCATTATTCCTCTATCTTAACACTGCATATAAATCATAAAACACTTTTTGGAATCCTGGGAAAACAAAAAATAATAAAGGGGTGAGTTCAGATGCTCAGTAAGTGTAAATAATTTAGCAGAAGATGTAAACTTTTAAGGAAAGATGTGTAATAAAAACAACATCCTTTTAAACATAAACTTGAACATAATATGGAAAAAATAAATAAAACATTACCATATAAACATGAATATGAATATTTTACAAGTCGAATAATCACTTGTAACAACTTGTTTCATAACTATGGAATCCATAATGACAGACATCATAACCACATAGTCAAGGCCTCGTGCCAAGACTATAAATAAAAATTGTGTCAAGGCCTTGTTCCAAGCCACTAATTTTTATCATGAGACCTATCGATGCATCGAGGGGCTACAGTTCCCCCCCATCACCAACTAAGTCCAATTCATTCCTCATATAAAAATGTTGAAACATAATGTAAACATTTGTATTAAAACTAGAATATGAAATGTCAATACATTAACAATAAAAAATTAATGGTATAAAAATATAACATCCATAGTAAAACATATCAAAACTCATTCAATAAAATATGGAAGATTTTATTATAATAAATCAACCTCAATCAAGAATAATATCCAGTAAAGGATGTTGACATAGATGAAAATGATCAGTAAAACTCTTTGAGAGAAATACCCATTTTTCATGAAATCATTTAAAAGTCACACAATTTATAAATGAATACATTTAAAAGATATTTTTTCATCAAAGTGTCCCATACGAATTTTAAACTTTTGAAAGAAATTTACATTTTAAAACATTCATGTCCATATAAATAAATCTTTAAAACCATTTTGAAAACATTGACATTAAGGAGAAAGATTTAGAAGAATAAATATTAAAAAAAATTAAAAATGATGTTTTAGTTTAAGAGTCCCTTAAAAATCCTTTTTAAAACTCTATTATGAAACATGTACATGGATAATAAATATGTCCCAATAAAAACTTACACATGAACAATCTCGGATAATAATGAGATTGAGAAATTGACCCTTACCTTGTACTTTCCTTTGGTTGAGGGTATGTTTAACCTACTGTATAATGACCATTTTATGTTATTAAATTATTCTAGAACCAAAATCATATTTTTGATATCATACTTGAATCATTTATTACTTTATACTACCCATTTAATAATAATTTCCAGGTTAAAATAATATTTCGGGTAATAATCGCTTTCTTTATCGTACATGTTTTAACTTGTCATTCTTAATATTATCACTTATATCATGATTTAATTACTTCCAAAATATAAAACATTATTTATTTATCATATATATTCAGAATATAAATATGTATAATAGATAGATATATGAAATGGAAAACACCGTTTATGGAGACGGTAGGTCGTACGTACGCATAAATGTTGTTTCTGTTTTCATATCATATTGAATGAAAGTAAGAAAATGAGATATATGTAAATACACACACACATAGGTATATATATATATTCATTAAAATTATTATTTCATATATTATATACTTATTAATAATATATATTTTTATAATCATTGTTGAATGGTGAACATGGAAATGAATCTCATCGCATCGTGGAGACGGTAAGTCGTATGTACGTACGAGCAATAATTTAATTCTATTGATGGTTAAATTGCTTGTAATTTGATGTTATATTATATATAAATAATAATTAAAATGTTTTATTTATTTTTTACATCAATTAAACTCGTTATTATACCCATCTAAAAAATGAAGTCTTGAATAACAAACTACACCACGACGTGGAGATGGTAATCCATACGTATGCACGTATGGTGACTTTTTCATTCATAGGATGGATAGAATAATATGTATGGTTGTACCATATTTAAAAAAACTTGTCAGTATGTATAAGGTACTGGAGTTATTATGTTGATATGGAAACGATAAATAATGAGAAAGTGAAAGACAAAAGGAACTTTGAAATAGGTGATGAAGTAATTACCTCTTCTTCAGGTTCTTCCTTTTGATATGAACAAAAAAGGATCCATATGATGGATTTTGTATCAATGTAATGCCTCTAGTTTTAATTCATGGCAGTTGGGAGAAGATTTGAGTAGGGTTTGGCTGAGCCAAATGGATTTTTCAGGTGTGAATTTAAGATAAGGGGAAGTACCCTTTTATAAGAGAGGTGAGGGGCACTTTAGGAAAATCTTGAAATGTTAATTTATTCTAAAATCATTTCTGGTTTCTAATAGCTCCAAATGGATTTTTTTTGAGGGTATGGTGATTATGGGTCTCAAAACTCCCAAACAATAGGTTTTAGGAATGTTTATTTCACCATATTAATGTTATCTTTTAGATTTAACTCTTGGTTAAATAGTTTAACTTTTACCATGTCTTCTTGTATTCTTACACTATATGGTTAATAAACTTACTATAAACAACAAATAGAACCTAAAGTGGTTAATTAATGACATATATAAAATTATTTAAGTCATTTGGATGAACCCTAGATTATTTATGAATATTATATCATTTAATAATATAGTATTTGTTTTAAAAACTCATTTATGTCAATTTTCACATTATTTAGTATTTGGTTTTTGTGAAAGTCATAACAACTTGATTAATTCAAAAAAAACATTGAATCACCCCTAACATGTAATATTAACCTATAAAATTCTTTTATGGAATCAAAAGTTTAAATTTAAATTTATTTTAATATTTATAATATCATTTATTTAATTCTTTAATTAATAAGGAAAATATTGCATCATTATTGTGTCATAAATAATATTAATTATTTAATGTATAAAAATTATAAATAAAATAACATGATGTAGGAAATAATTTTATATTTCTAATTAATATTTATTTTATAAAGGATCAATTATATAACCTTATATAAATGTTTTTTTACTAAAATATATATGTTTATGTTACATTTTCTTTATCTTTAAATTAATTTTTATAAAGTGTCATTTTCACTTACAAGTGGCTCCATGGGGTCCCAAATAGACCCAAGGATGCCCATGGTCGAAAATTTATCCTCTAATATATTTATTACACATTTTAGGGTAATTTAATATTATTATAATATTATTTGTTTGATGCTTATTTACCAGATTTACCATTTAACCATGGAAAATAAAATATTTACTGAATTTACTATTCATAATGTCTATATACAAAATTTACCTATTCAAAATATTTGGACTTCCTGACTCCAAATATGTAATACATTTTTCCAAATTCAAAACACATAAGGTGCATAAATTAATTTAAAATTAATTCTCATTGTCAAAACCAAAATTGGGGTTTTAAAAGTAAAATTATCAAAAGATTAACATTTGTTTATGTACAATTTAAAGGTAAAATTACTTAAAATAACATGTATTATATTAAAAGATAAAAATATTTTCTAATTACACTTTAAAACAAGTCAAATTTATAATTTAACATTATAAATTATTTTGATTAAAAAGTTGTTTTTAATTAAAATTTAGTATTTTTCAATGTTCATAAAAATTTGACACTTATCAAAAAAGTGCCAAAATATTTCCCAAACTATATTTTTATATCCCTATTATAAAAAAGAATTTAATTTCATCAAATTAAATATATAAAAGTGTCTAATATTGGATTTAAAAAAGGGTTCTCCATTAAAATCCTTTAAAATTTCATTTTTTTTAAATACTTCTTTTATCTGAAAATTTGAATTTGTTCTTATATTATTTCCAAGAAACACATGATATGGATGTTAAAATTATATGGAGGATATAAAATTCAAAATTCAGTTAATACTACTCATAAATTATTTTTAAATGGCTTTTTTCTAAGTCGTGGTGCGCTCAAACTTTGTGTTGTGTGTGACGCAATCTATTGAATTACATTAAAGAGATAACTTACCATTAAATATTGGGGTGTTACATTCTACCCTACCTCAATAAATTTAATCCTCATAATTTTAAATTGTTCTTCAAAAATATAATTTTGAAAATATAAAATACCATAATGGAAAACCCACATTGGAAAAAGGGTTACTAAAATGTAGTCTTAATTAGAGGGAAAGGGAAATGAAAAAGTCACCACTAAATTAGGGTTTCAAATAGGAGAAAATTGGTTGAAATTATAAACACATATATTTATAGGGAGTGATTGAGGTCATAAATCCCAAAAAAGTGAACAATAAATGTAAAATTGAGGGCCTCAAAGCCATCAATCTATGAAAATTTAAAGTATCATCAGTTCAACAAAACATAAGGTATTAGGATAACACATTTTTTTAGATACTCATTTTTTGAAGAGGATGGATTAATTTACAATCTGGGTAAGAAATAATGAAAAAATACTTGATTTCATTACATATCATAGTCATAATCTCATCAGTTGGTTGTGATTTGATCTATTTTCACTTCATCCCTTACACTAGGAAATGAATGTTCAAAAATTATTTTTTTACACCTAAATCTCATTTGATAAATCATAAGGTCCACAAGTATTTCCTTAATCCTCTATATATTTACTGAAATCCAAAATTTTTGGTCATAGTATCCAATAAATTATACTTTACCCTTATATAAAATATCAAGTTCTCAACTTACTCCACTACAAACTTTAGACTTATCCAATACACTTGTGTCCAAACTCATAGTCTGAAAATTTATGTGGGAGGTAAATATAATGAAGATCACTTTTCCCTACCTTCTTCATATATTTTTATAAAACATGGTAACACTGTGAATTACCATAAAACCTTATTGAATATGTTCATACTCCATTATTACTTATAAAATACGAGATATACTCCATAAATCCAAAGATGTTTTGAACTCCAACAATGAAGGAATAAAAAAATAATTAATTTGTTCTAAGGTAGTAAAGAATATTAAATATAATATATCCAAATAAATCATCTCTTTTTCCAAAATCACTACCTCAGTATCAGGACCATATTAAGGTGTAACTTTCCCTAAACTATGTATTTTCCAAAATCTTTAACTTGTTATTGAGTCATATTTATTAGTACAATACAATCTCAAATCCTCAATGATATAGTAATGTAGTAAAATCCTTATTTATTTACATAAGTCATATAATCAGAACATTATTAATAAAATACTCAAATGAAATAATTCCTTAATCTCAATATAAGCACATTAATCATTCCTCTACATCCATGGTTGATCCATAATCTTGATTGTGATCCAATAGTTGCTTTGGGGTATATTACTTTGATGATTGAGATATTAATTCACATAGTGTCCCATTTCTTTATAGTAGAATCATTGTACATTATAAACCTTTTTCTTACTCATAAATAAATTTTCTTATTCATTATAACTATTCAACATATTCTTGAAAATCCATAGAAAAAACATAAATTGAATACTCTTTATATAATTCACTTATTCATAATTCTTGGATCCAAATAGATAAATACTTAAATCCTTCAAATTTAATGGTTATCATGGAATAGGTCCTTCCTGGGTTTATAGGTAGATTCTTATATTTGGGCAATGAGTTAGGTAATGCCCATGATTTCTACAGATGATACATTGAACTCTATAACAATTGGTCACTCAATGACTCATACATCCTCTCATCTATTTGAGATATTCCTCAAGTTTCTTATTTCCTTCCTCTTGACATATAGGAAGATGAATATTATTTTATCTATACTTCTTAAAATTTGAACATTTATAAATGTTCATCTTACTCTTACACATTGTGTTAGGAATGTCATCAATGATCACATTGTTAATAATATATCTTGATAACTGATTTGGCATAATCATAATATCATTCTCTCTAGTCATTATCCAATTTTATTACTGAAAATCACCATATTTTCCAACAAACTCAATGTTAATCCAATTGTTTTTGGTTTTCTCCATTAACTCAGACCAGAAAGCACAGGGTGAGAAACACATATTATTAAAAACCACATAATCAAGGTAAGTTGATTTAAATATATAACATAATAGGTTTAATCCTAGGTTACCCAGGATAATTACCAAAATTCCAGGGTGTTCTTCTATACTTATCCTCAAAGTCTATCTTAGTGTTATGATCCCTAATCTAAGTTTTCTAAATCTATTTCCAAGGTTGTTTCTAAACTTTCTCAGATACCAACTTTAATGCGCCGACCCTAGAATCCTGGATCCAATGCATTATCTTAATAAATTATCATGATTACAAGGAATCAAGTCTTGAAGGACCAATCAGTTTAGCAGTCCTGGAAAATAGATTACCTATATAAATGTTATATTATACATTAAAACATAAAACAGAACATAAATAATAATTTATACTGCAATTATTCCCCAATATTAACCCTCCATATCAATCATAATACAATTCTTGGAATCATAGGAAAACAAAACATAAGAAAGGGGTGAGTTCAAATGCTCAGTAATGGTAAATAAATTATCCGAAGCTATAAACATTTAAGTAAAGATGTGTAATAAAGAAAACAACCTTTTAAATATAAACTTGAAAATAATATGGGAAAAATTTATTAATCATTATCATATAAACATGCACATGGATATTCTTCTAGTCGAATAATCATATGTAATAAATAATTTCATTATGAGGGAATGCATAATGACAGACATCATAACCACTTAGTCAAGACCTTGGGCCAATACTAAAAATAAAATTTTTGTCAATTCCTTATTCCAAACAATAATTTTTTTCATGAGACCTATTGATGCATCTAGGGGCTATATCGGGCCCCGCCCATCAATTACTAAGTCCAATTCATTCCTCATATGAAAATTTTGAAACATAACATATTCATTCGTATTAAAACTAGCATACGATATTTCAGTATTTTAACCATAAACCATGAATGGTATAAAAATAGAAAATTCACATAAAAACATATCATAACTCATTCAATAAAATATGGAATATTGTTTTATAATAAATCAAACTCAATCATGAATAATATCTAGTAAAGGATGTTGGCATAGTTGAAAATGATCAGTAAAACTCTTTGAGGGAAATACACATTTTTCATGAAATCATTTAAAAGTCACACAATTTATAAAGGAATAAATTTAAAATATATTTTTTCATCAATGTATCCCATACCCATTAGAAACTTTTTAAAGGAATTAAAATTTTAATACATTCATGTCCATATAAATAGATCCTTAACACCATTTTAAAAACATGGAAAATAATGATAAAGATTTAAAAGAATAAATATTTAAAACATTTAAAATGATGTTTTATTTAAAGATTCCCTTAAAAAATCCTTTTGAAAAATATTTTATGAAACATGAACAAGGATAATAAATTTTTCCCAGTAAATACTTTCACATAAACAATATCATATAATAATGAGATTGAGGAATTAACCCTTACCTTGTGATTTCCTTTGGTCGAGGGTATGTTTAAACTTTTGAATAATGACCATTGTACATTATTAAATTATACCAAAACCATATTCATTTTTATAATATCATACGTGAGTATTTTATGACTTTTTACTACCCATTTAATAATAATTTCCATGTTAAAACAAAATTTTGGGTAACAATCGCTTTCTTTATAGTATGTGTTTTAACTTGTTATTATTAATTGTATCACTTATATCATGATTTAATTGATTACAGAATATAAAAAATTATTTATGAATCACAAATATTCAGGATATAAATATGTATAATTCATAGATATAGGAAATGGAAAACACCGTTTATGGAGACGGTAGGTCGTATGTACGCATTAAACGTTGTTTCCATTTTCATAGCATATTGAACAGAAGTAAATGAATGAGATATATATATAAATAAACACACACACACACACAGACATATAAATATATATATCCAGTAGCATTATTTTTTCACATATTATATACTTATTAATAATATATATTTTTATAATCATCGTTGAATGGTGAACATGGAAATGAATCTCATCGCGTTGTGGAGATGGTAAGTCGTACCTACACACGAGTTAAAATTTCATTATATTGTTGGTAAAATTGTATGTAATTGGATGGTATATTATATATATAGAATCATTAACATGTTATATTTATTATTTACCTCAATTATACTCATTATTATACCCATCCAAATAATGAAGTGTTAAATAACAAATTATGCCACGACGTCGAGACGGTAAGCTGTACGTATGCATGTATGGTGACTTTCTCGTTCATGGGATGGATATAATAATGAATATGGTTTTAACATACTTATAATAACATCTCATTATGTATAAGGTACTGGATTTATTATTTTTCTATGGAAACGACAAAGAAAGTGGAAGTGGAAGAAGAAATGAACTTTGAAAGAGGTGATGAAGGTATTACCTCTTCTTCGAGTTCATCTTTTTTATTTGAACAAAATGGATAATTAAGATGGATTTTGGATCAATGTAATGACTCTAAGTTTAAGTTAGGGTATTTTGGAGGATATTTTAATAGGTTTTGGCCAAGAAAAATGGCTTTGGATGTGTGAATTTAGGAGAAGCGGAAGTACCCTCTTATAAGAGAGTCGATGGACATATTCGGAAAATATTGAAATATTAATTTATTCTAAAATGATTTTCAGTTTCTAATAGCTCCAAATGAATTTTTTTCAAGGATAAGGTGGGTATGGGTCTAAAAACACTCAAAAAATAGGTTTCTTACAAGTTTATATTTCCATATTAAACTTATCTTTTAGATTGAACTCTTAGTTAAATAGTTTAACTTTTACCATGTATTTTTGTATTCTTACACTATACGGTTAATAAACATACTATAAACTACAAAGAGAACCCCAAGTGGTTCATTAATGACATATATAACATTATTTAAGACCTTTGGCCGAACCTTATATTTTAATTAATATAATATAATTTAATAAAATATTATTTTTTTTAAAGTCTCAATTATTTCAATTTTGACACTTTTTAGTATTTAGTTTTTTTGAAAGTCATAACAACTTGATTAATTCAAAAAAATACATTAAATCATCTCTAACATGTCATATTTACCTATAATATTATTATATTTCATCAAAAGTTTCAATTTAAATTTATTTTAATATTTATAATATCATTTATTTGATTCATTTATTAATAAGTAAAATACTGCATCATTAGTGTGTCGTAAATAATATTTATTATTTATTGTCTAAAAATTATAAATAAAATACCATGATGTATAAAACCATTTTATATTTCTAATTAATATTTATTGTCTAATAGTTCAATTATATAACCTCATATGAATTTTTTTTTTACTAAAATATATATGTTTATGTTACATTTTTCTTATCTTTAAATTAATTTTTATAAAGTGTCATTTTCACTTACAAGTGGCTCCATGGGGTCCCAAAATATACCCAAGGATACCCATGGTCAAAAATTTATCATCCAATATTGTTAAAAAACGTGTTAGGTTAATTTTATATTTTTATAATATTATTTTTTACACTTTTTTAACAGATTTACCCTTTAACTGTGGTAAATAAAATATTAACTAGAGTTACTATTCATAATGTCTATAGTTAAAAGTTACCTATTTATAAAATTTGGACCTTATAATTCCAAATATTGAATCCATTTTTCCAAATTCAAAACACATAAGTTTCAGAAATTAATTTAATATTAATTTCCTTTGTAAAAACCAAAAAAGTGGGTTTTAAGAAGTAAAAATATCAAACGATTGGCATGTGATTCTGTACAATTTAATTGTGAAATTACATAAAATGACCTATTTTATAATAAATGATAAAAATATAATCTAATAATACTTTAAAACTAATCAAATTTATAATTTAGCACTTTTAATTATTTCGACTAAAAAAGTTTTTTTAAATTAAAATTTAGTATTTTACATTATTCATCAAAATATGAAAGTTATCAGAAAAGTGCCAAAATTTTATCCAAACTAAATGTTTATGTCCTGATTCTAAATAAGACTTTTATTTCATCAAATTTAATATATATAAATTTCAAATATTGGATTTAAAAAGGGATCGCCATTAAAAGGCTGTAAAATTTCATTTTTAAAAAAAATATTTCTTTTATCTAAAAAATTGAATTTATTCTTATATTATGTCTATGAAACACATAATATGGAGGTCAAAATTATATGGAGTATATAAAATTCAATATTCAATTAATACTATTCATAAGCACTTTTTGAAAGGCTAGTTTGGTAAGTTGTGGTGCGGTCGAACTCGGTGTTGCATGTGGCACAAGCTATTGAATTACTTTAAATAGATAATGTACTATGAAATCTTGCAGTGTTACATTCTCCCATACTTCAATAAATTTCGTCCTCTTAATATGAAATTGATCTTCTAAAATAATATGTTGAAACTAGAAAATACATTTGTGGATAACTCACTTTAAAAATAGGGTTACTAAAATTTATTCTTAATTAGAGGGAAAGGAAAATGAAAAAGTTGCCACAATATTAGGGTATGTAATATAAGAACATTGGAGAAAATTATAGACACATAATTGGAGGAAAACATAAATATTTATTGGGAGTGATTGAGGTCATCAATCACAAACAAGTGAAAAATTAATGTAAAATTGAGGGCCTCAAAACCATCAATGTATAATGATTTAAAGTATCATTGGTTCAAAAAAACATAAGGTATTAGGATAACACATTTCTTTAGATACTATTTTTTAGTAGAGGATGGATTAATTTACTATCTAGATAAGAACTCGTGAAAAAATACATGCTTTTATTACCTTTTATAATCATAATCTCATCATTTGGTTGTGGTTTGATCTATTTTTACTTCATCCCTTACACTAGGAAATGAATCTCCAAAAATGATATTTTTTATACATAAAGTGAATTTGATAAATCATAAGGTCTACAAGTATTTTTTTAATCCTATATATGTTTACTAAAATCCAAAATGTTAGGTCAGAGTATCGAATAAATTATACTTTAACCTTATACAAAAAATCAAGTGATAAACTTACTATATTCAAAACATTAGACTAATCCAAAATACTTGTGTCCAAACTCAGAGTCTAAAAATTTATATGGGAGGTAAACATAATAATGATCTATTTTTTCATATAATAACATGTGAATACTTTCATCATGTATTTTCTTAAAACATAGTAACACCTTGAATTACCATAAAACCTTATTCAAAACGTTCATGATCCCTTATTCCTTATAGAATACCATATATACTCCTTAAATCAAAATATTTTGTAAACTCCAACAATGATAGAATAAAAAAAATACTTAATTAGTTCCAAGGTAGTCAATAATATTCAATATAATTTATCCAAATCAATCATCTCTTATTCCAAAATCACTACCTTGGTATCAGGACCATATTAAGGTTTATCTTTCCCTCAACTATGTATTTTCCAAAAAAAATTACTTGCTGTTGAGTAACTTTTCTTAGTATAATAAAATCAGAAATTTTCAATGAAATAGAACAGAATTCTAATCCTTATTTGTCTACATAATACATATAATAATTACATCATCAATACAATAATCAAATGAAATAATTCTTCAATCCTGACATAAGCACATTAATCATTCCTCTACATCTGTGGTAGAGGCCTAATCTTGATTGTGATTAAATAGTGGATTTGGGGGTATATTCCTTTGATGATTGAGACATTGA
Source organism: Viscum album (assembly GCA_963277665.1). Taxonomy (NCBI): domain Eukaryota; kingdom Viridiplantae; phylum Streptophyta; class Magnoliopsida; order Santalales; family Viscaceae; genus Viscum; species Viscum album. The sequence goes on from OY728166.1 coordinate 311,719,437, forward strand.
TTCAAATAGTTTCCCACATCTTTATAGTTGAATAATTGTACATTGAAATCCTTTTTCTTACTCATAAATCAATTTTATTTTTCATTATAACTATTCAACATATTCTTGAAAATCCTTTGTAAAAAAACATAAACTGAATACTCCTTATATAATTCACTTATTCGTAATTATTGGATCGAAATACATAAATACATCAATCCTTCACATTTAATGTTTGGCATGGAATAGGACTTTCCTTGATTTAGGGGTATATTCTTATGTTTGGGCATTAAGTTGGTTAATTCTTAAGATTTCAACATATGACACATTGAACTCTATAAAAATTGGCTACTCTATGACCCTTTTCTCACAAAGATAAAATCTTCCCCTCCATTTGAGATATTCCTCAAGGTTCTTATTTCATTCCTCTTGACATATAGTAAGCTGAATCTTAGTTCCTCTATGCTTCTTAAAATTTTAACATTTATAAACATTCATCTTCCTCTGACGCATTGTGTTAGGAATGTCATAAAATATTGCATTATTAATCATATATCTCTATAACTAATTTGGTATAATCATGATATCCTTCTCTCCAGTCATTATCCAATTTTTTTACTCAAAATCACCAGATTTTCCAATAAACTCAATGGTAATCCAATTCCTTCATGTTTCCTCCATTAACTAAGACCAGAATACACAGGGTGAGAAACTCATCTCATTATAGAAAACCACATAATAAAGGTAAGTTTCTTTCAATCAATAACATCATAGGTTTAATCCTGGGTTGACTATTATCATTACTAAATTTCCAGGGGGTTCTTCTATACTTATCCTCAAAGTCTATCTTAGTGTTATGATCTCTAATCTATGTTTTATAAATATATTTCCAAGGTTATTTCTAAACGTCCTCTGATACCAACTATAACACCCTGATCCTAGAAGCCCAGAATTGGTGCATAAATTTACTACATTAGAATGATTACAAGGAATCATGTCCCAAAGGACTAATCAGTTTAGCAGTCTTGGAAAATAGATTACATACATGAACGTTACATTACACATTTAAACATAAAACACAACATAAATAATCATTTGAGAACGCTATTATTCCTTTACCTTAACCCTCTATATAAATCATATTACACTTCTTAGAATCCTGGGAAAACAAAACTTAATAAATAGGTGAGCTCAGATGCTCAATAAGTGTAAATAATTTAGCGGAAGTTATAAACTTTTAAGGCAAAATATGTAATAAAAACAACAACCTTTTAAACATAAATTTGAATATAATATGGTAAAAATAAATCAAACATTTCCATATAAACATGCACATGTATATTCTACTAGTTTAATAATGACATATAATAACTAATTTCATAACGAGGGAATGCATAATTCCAGACATCATAACTACATTGTCAAGGACTCGTGCCAAGACTACAAATAATTTTTTTTTCAAGGCCTTGTTCCAAGACACTAATTTGTCTCATGAGACCTATCGATGCATCAAGGGGCTATAGAGGGTCACACATGTCACTTACTAAGTCCAATACATTCCTCATATGAAAATGTTGAAACATAATATAAACATTCGTATTAAAAATAGATTACGAAATTTAAATACTTTAACCATAAACCATGAATGGTATAAAAATAGAACATCGACAGTAAAAATTCTCTTAACTCATTAAATACAGTATCTAAGATTTTATTATAAAAAATCACCTCAATCAAGAGTAATATCCAGTAAAGAATGTTGACATAGTTGAAAATAATTTGTAAAACTCTTTGAGATAAATACCCAATTTTCATGAATTCATTTAAAATTTGCACAATTTATAAAGGAATAAATTTAAAAGATATTTTTTCATAAAATTTTCCCATACCATTTTGGAACTTTTTAAAGTAATTAACATTTTAAATCATTCTTTTCCATGAAAATAAATCCTTAAAACCATTTTGAAATCATAGACATTAATGAGAATGATTTAGAAGAATAAATATTTAAAACATTTAAAATGAAGTTTTAGTTTAAGAGTCCCTTAAAAATTATTTTGAAAACTATTTTTTGAAACAAATAAATGGATAAAAAAATATGTCTCAGTAAATACTTACACATGAACAATCTTGGATAATAATGAGATTGAGGAATTAACGCTTACCTTGTACATTCTTTTGGTCAAGGGTACGTTTAACCTCCTGTATAATGACCATTTTTATGTTATTAAATTATAACAGAACAATATTCATATTTATGATATCATAGATGATTCATTTATGACTTTATACTACCCATTTAATAATAATTTCCATGTTAAAATAGTATTTTGGGTAATAATCATTTTCTTTATCATACGTGTTTTAACTTTTTATTCTTAATCTTATCACTTATATCATGATTTAATTGCTTCCAAAATATAAAATATTATTTATGTATCACATATATTCAGAATATAAATATGTATAATAGATAGATATAAGAAATTGAAAACACTATTTATGGAGACGGTAGGTTGTACATACGCATAAACGCTATTTCCATTTTCATATCATGTTAAACGGAAGTAAGAGAATGAGATAAATGTAAATATATATATATATATGTATATGTATGTATATGTATTCAATAGAATTATTATGTCATATGTTATATACTTATTAATAATATATATTTTTAAAATCATCGTTGAATGGTGAATGTGGAAATGAATCTCATCACATCGTGGAGATGGTAAGTCGTACGTACGCATGAGCGAAAATTTCATTCTATTGATGGTGTAATTGTATGTAATTGGAAGTTATATTGTATATACAGAATAATTAACATGTTATATTTATTATTTAGAGAAATTATACTCATTATTATACCCTTCCAAATAATGATGTGTTGAATAACAAACTACACCACGACATAGAGACGGTTAGTCGTACGTACGCACGTATGGTGACTTTGTCATTCATAGGATGGGTAGAATAATGAATATGGTCATACAATATTATAATAAAATATCATTATATAGATGGTACTAGACTTATTATTTTGGTATGTAAATGACAATGAAATAGGAAGTGGAAAAATAAAAGAACTTTGAAATAGGTGATGAATTAATTACCTCTTATTTGGGTTCTTCCTTTTGATTCGAACAAAAGGGATATTTAGTTAAAATTTAGATAAATGTAAGGCCTATAAGTTTAAGTAGGAGTATTTGGGATTATACTTGAGCACGGTTTGGCTGATCCAAATGGATTTGGAGGTGTTAATTTAACAGAAGGGGAAGTAACCTTAAATAAGAGAGGTGAGGAGCACTTTAGGAAAATCATGAAATATTAATTTATTCTAAAATCATTTTCAGTTTATAATAGCTAGAAATGGATGTTTTTCAATTATATGGTGGGTATGAGTTTAAAAAATATCAACAAATATGTTTTAGATAAATTTAGGTCACCATATTAACCTTATCCTTTAGATTTAACTCTTAGTTAAATAGTTTAACGTTTACTATGTCTTCTTGTATTCTTTCACTATATGGTTGTCAAACTTACTATAAAATTCGAAGTGAACCTCAAGTGGTTCATTAATGACATATCTAACATTATTTGAGTCTTTTGGACAAACCATATATTTTTAGTAATATAATATCATTTATTAAAATAATATTTTTTTAAAACTCATTTATGACAATTTTGACACAATTTAGTATTTGTGTTTTTGAAAGTCACAACAACTTGATTAGTTAGAAAAAAATAAACTTAATCATCCCAAAATGTCATATTCACCTAGAAAATTCATTTATGGAATAAAAGTATCAATTTACATTTATTTTAATATTTATAATATCATTTATTTAATTCTTTCATTAATAAAGAAAATGTTGCATCATTATCGTGTCATAAATAATATTAATTATTTAATGTCTAAAAATTATAAATAAAATGCCATGATGTAGGAAATAATTTTATATTTCTAATTAATATTTATAGTCTAAGATATCAATAACATAACCTCATATAAAAATTATTTTACTAATAGATATATGTTTATGTTACATTTTTCTTATCTTTAAATTAATTTTTATAAAGTGTCATTTTCACTTACATGTTTCTCCATGGGGTCCCAAAATCGACTAAAGGATTCCCATTATCAGAAATTTATCATAAAATAGGGTTAAGACATGTGTTAGTGTAATTTAATATTATTATAATATTATTTTTTTATGCTTATTTACCATATTTACCCTTTAACCATGGTAGATAAAATATTTTCTAAAGTTACAATTCATAATTTATATAGATAAAAGTTACCTATTTACACAATTTTAATCTCTTGATTCAAAATATGGAATATATTTTTCCAAATTCAAAAAAAATAAGTTGATGAAATTAATTTTAAATTAATTCTCGTTGTCAAAACCAAAAAGTGGGGTTTTATGAAGTAAAAACTATCGAAAGATTAACATGTGTTTATCAACAATTGAAATGTAAAATTACATCCAATGAACTAAATTATATTAAATTATAAAAATATAATATATTTAAACTCTAAAACAAATGAAATTTATAATTTAACACTATAAATTATTTCAATTAAAAAAGTTGTTTTTAATTACAATTTAGTATTTTTCACTATTCATCAAAATATGAATGTTATCAGAAAAGTGCCAAAAATTTATCTAGACTAAATTTTTTTGTCCCAATTCTAAATAAGAATTTAATATTATCAATTTGAATATATAAAAGTGTCGAATATTGGATTTAAAAAGGGTTCTCCATTAAAATGCGGTAAATTTGTATTTTTTGAAACATACTTCTTTTATTTGTAAAATTGAATTGGTTCTCATATTATATCCAAGAAACACATAATATGGATTTTAAAATTATATGGAGTATATAAAATTAAAAATTCAGTTAATACTATTCTAAACCACTTTTTTAATGGCAAGTTTGGTAAGTTGTTGTGAGCTCGAACTCGGTGTTGTGTGTGGCGCAAGGTATTGAATTACTTTAAAGAGAAAACTTAATATGATATATTTGGATGATACATTCTACCTTACTTTAATAAATTGTTTCCTTGCAATTTGAAATTGTTCATTGAAAATAAAAGCTTGAAAATATAAAATACCTTTGTAGAAAACCCTTATCAGAAATAGGGTTACTGAAATTTAGTCTTAATTACTGGGAATTGGAATTGAAAAAGCCACCACAAAATTAAGGTTTTGAATAGAAGAACATTGATGGAAATTATAGACACATAATTGGAGTAAGAATTAAATATTTATAGGGAGTTATTGAGGTCATAAATCACAACCAAGTGAGTAATAAATATAAAATTGAGGGCCTCAAATCCATCAATCTATGATGATTTAATGTATCATCAGTTCAACAAAACAAAAGGTATTAGAATAACAAATTTATTTAGATAATCTTTTTTTAAGAGGATGGATTAATTTACTATATATATAAGAACTCACGAAAACATACTTGATTTCATTATCTTTCATAATCATAATCTCATCAATTGGTTGTGCTTCGATCTTTTTTTACTTCATCCCTTACACTAAGAAATGAATGTTAAAAAATAATTTTTGTATACCTAAAGAGCATTTGATAAATCATAAGGTCGACAATTAGTTCTTAATCCCCTATATGCTTATTGAAAGACAAAATTATATCTCAGAGTATCCAATAAATTATACTTTAAATTTATACAAAATATCAAGTGCTCAACTTAATCCATTCTGACCTTTAGACTTATCCAAAATACTTGTGTCAAAACTCATAGTCTAAAAATTTATATGGGAGGTAAACATAATGAAAATATCTTTTTTTAGAAAATAACATGTGACTGCCTTCATCATGTATTTTCTTAAAACATGGTTTCATCATGAATTACCATAAAACCTTATTTAAAACATTTATTCTTCCTTATTTCTAATAGATTACAGGATATACTTTTTAATTCAAAAAATGTTGTTAACTCCAACAATGATGGAATAAACAAATAATTAATTAGTTCTAAGGTAGACAAGAATATTTAATATAATTTATCCAAATCAATCATCTCTTATTCCAAAATCACTACCTCAGTATCAAGACCATATTAATGTTTATATTTCCCCCAACTATGTATTTTCCAAAATGTTTAAATTGTTATTGAGTCACTTTTCTTAACACAATAAATTATCAAATCCCCAATGAAATAGTACTAAAGTACAATCCTTATTTATTTATATAATTCATTTAACCAGTACATCATTGATACAATACTCAAATTCCATAATTCTTCAATCCCAACATAAGAACAGTAATCATTCATCTCCATCTGTGGTAGAATCATAATCTTGATATTGATCCAGTAGTACCTTTTGGGGTATATTACATTGATGATTGAGAAATTGATTCACATAGTGTCCTATCTTCTTATAGTTGAAGAATTATACATTGGAAACCTTATTCTTACTCATAAATCAATTTTCTTGTCTATTATAACCATTCAAAATATTCTTGAAAATCATTAGTGAAAAACATAAACTGAATACTCCTTGTATAATTCAATTATTCATAATTCTTGGATCTAAATACATAAATACATCAATCATTCAAATTTAATGTTGTCATGGAAGAGGTCCTTCCTTGGATTAGTTCTATATTTTTATGTTTGGGGATTTATTTGGGTAATTCCCATGATTTCCATAGATGAGACATTAAACTCTATAACAATTGGTCACTCTATGATCCATTTTTTCACATAGATAACATCTTCCCCTCCATTTGAGATATTCCTCAAGTTTCTTCTATCCTTCCTCTTGACATGTAGGAAACTGAATCTTTTTTCCTTTATGCTTCTTAAAATTTGAAAATTTATAAACATCCATCTTACACTTACGAAATGTGTTAGGAATTTCATCAAATATCACATTGTTAATCATATATCTTGATAACTGATTTGGAATAATCACAATATCTTTCTCTCTAGTCATTATCATATTTTGTTGCTCAAAATCGCCAGATTTTTCAATAAACTCAATGTTAATCCAATTCCTTTAGGTTTCCTCTATTAACTAAGACAAGAAATCACAGGGTGGGAAACACATCTCATTAAATAAAACCACATAATCAAGGTAAGTTTCTTTCAATCTATAACAACATAGTTTTAATCCTAGGTTATCCATTATCATTACCAACATTCCAGGGGGTTCTTCTATACTTATCCTCAAAGTCTATCTTAGGGTTATAATCCATACTCTATGTTTTCTAAACCTATTTCCAAAGTTGTTTGATAAATTTCCACTGATACCAACTATAATGCCCTCACTCCAAAAGCCCAGAGCCAGTTCATTATTTTAATACATTAGCATGATTATAGGGAATAATGTCCTAATGTTCTGATCCGTTTAGCAGTCTTGGAAAATATATTACATACACGAACATTGCATGACACATTAAAACATAAAACAAAAAATAAATAATCCTTTAAGGATGTCATTATTCCCCTATATTAACCCTTTATATCAATAATAATACACTTCTTGTAATCCTATGAAAACAAAAAATATGAAAGGGGTGAGCTCAGATGCTTAGTAAGGGTAAATAATTTAGCGGAAGCTATAAAGTTTTAAGAAAAGATGTGTAATAAAAACACCAGCCTTTTAATAATCAACTTAAAAAAAATCAATCATTACCAGATAAACATGAGCATTTATATTCTACTAGTCGAATAATCACATGTAATAACAAATTTCATAAAGAGGGAATGCATAATTCCGGACATCATAACCACATAGTCAAGGCCACGTGCCAAGACTACAAATCAAAATTTTGTCAAGGCCTTTCTTTAAATCACTAATTTCCTTCATGAGACCTATTGATGCATCAAGGGGTTGTAGTGGGACCTGCCCGTCACTTACAAAGTCCAATACATTCCTCATATGAAAATGTTGAAACATAACAAAAACATTCGTATTAAACCTAGCATACTAAATGTCAATACATTAACCACAAACTACGAATGGTATAAAAATATAACATCCATAGTTAAAACATATCATAACTCATTCAATACAATAAAAAATATTGTATCATAATAAATCAACCTCAATCAACAATAATATCGAGTAAATGATGTTGATACAGTTAAAAATGATCAGTAAAAATCTTTGAGGGAAATACCCCTTTTTCATGAAATCATTTAAGAGTCACACAATTTATAAAGGAATAAATTTAAAAGATATTTTCACATCATATTTTTCCATACCAATTTTAATATTTTATAAGAAATTAACATTTAAAAACATTCTTGTCCATATAAATAAATCCTTAAAACCATTTAGAAAATAAGGACATTAATGAGAAAGAATTAGAAGAATAAATATTTAAAACATTTAAAATGTTGTTTTAGTTAAATATTACCTTAAAAAATCATTTTTAAAACTCTTTTATGAAACATGAACATTTATTACAAATATTTCCTAGTAAATAATTACACATGAAGAATCTCGGAAAGTAATGAGATTGAGGAATTAACCCTTACCATTTACTTTCTTTTGGTTGAGGTTACGTTTAACCTTCTGTATAATGAACATATTATGTTATTAAATTATACCAGAACCATATTCATATTTATGATACCATAATTGATTTATTTATGACTTTATACTACCTATTTAATAATAATTTCTATGTTAAAATAACATTTCGGGTAATAATCGATTTCTTTATTGTACATGTTTTAACTTTTTATTCTTAATTGTATCACTTATATAATGATTTAATTGCTTATAGAATATAAAAACTTATTTATGTAGCACATATATTCAGAATACAAATATGTATAATAGATAGATATATGAAATGGAAAACACCGTTTATGGAGACAGTAGGTCGTACGTACGCATAAACACTATTTCCGTTTTCATATCATATTGAACGGAAGTAAGTGAATGAGATATATGTATGTGTGTGTGTATATATATATCAAGTAGAATTATTATATCATATATTATATCATTATTAATAATATATATTTTTATAATCATCTTTTAATGGTGAATGTGGTAATGAATCTCATCACATCGTGGAGACGGTAAGTTGTACGTACGCACGAGCGGAAATTTCTTTCTATTGATGGTGAAATTTTATATAATTGGATGTTATATTATACATAAAGAATAATTAAAATGTTTTATTTATTATTTAAATCAATTATAATCATTATTATAGTCATCCAAATAATGATGTGTTGAATAACAAACTACACCACAACGTGGAGATGATAAACCGTACGTACGCATGTATGGTGACTTTGTCATTAATAGGATGGATATAATAATGAATATGGTTGTACCATATTTATAATAACATCTAAGTATTTATAATATACTGGAGTTATTATTTTGGTATGGAAATGACAAAGATAGAGTAAGTGGAATAAAAAAAACCTTGAAAGAGGTGATAAAGTAATTACCTTTTCTTCGAGTTCAACCTTTTGATTTGAACAAAAGGGCTCCTTAGGTTGGATTTAGGATAAATGTAAGGCCTTTAAGTTTAACTGAGGTTATTTGGGGGGATATTTGAGTAGGTTTTGGCTTAGACAAATGGATTTGGCGGTGTGAATTTAAGATAAGGGTAAGTACCCTGTTATTAGAGAGGTGAGGGGCACTTTAGGAAAATCTTGAAATATTAATTTATTCTAAAATAATTTTCAGTTTATAATAGATCCAAATGGATTTTTATTTTAGGATAATGTGTGAATTGGTCTAAAAACTCTCAACTAATAGGTTTTATACTATTTTAGGTCACTATATTAACCTTATCTTTTAGATTTAACTCTTAGTTAAATAGTTTAACTTTTACCATGTCTTCTTATATTCTTACACTATATGGTTAATAAACATACTATAAACTACCAATAGAATCTCAAGTTGTTAATTAATGACATATATAACATTATTTAAGTCCTTATTCCTAACCTTAGAGTTTTATAAATAATATATCATCTAATAAAATAGTATTTGTTTTAAAAACTCATTTACGTCAATTTTGAAACTATTCAGTATTTGGTTTTTGTGAAAGTCATAAAACATTTATTACTTAAACAAATACATTTAATCATATATTAAATGTAATATTAACCTAGAAAATTCTTTTATGGCATCAAAACTTTTAATTTTCATTTATTTTAATATTTATAATATCATTTATTTGATTCTTTCATTAATAAGTAAAATACTGCATCATTATTGTGACATAAAAAATATTAATTATTTAATATCTAAAATTTTAAAATAAAATACCATGATATAGGAAATATATTTAGGTTTCTAATTAATATTTATAGTCTAATAGATCAATTATATAACACCATAAAAAAAATTTTAGAATAAGATATATGTTTATGTTACATTTTCCTTATCTTTAAATTAATTTTTATAAAGTTTCATTCCCACTTACAATTGGATCCATGGGGTCCCAAAATCGACCCAAGGATTCCCATGGTTGGAAATATATCATAAAATAGGGTTACGACACATGTTAGGTTAATTTAATATTATTATAATATTATTTTTTCCACTTATTTATCAGATTTACCCTTTAAGTGTGGTAAATAAAATATTTACTAAAGTTAATATTCATAATTTCTATAGATAAAAGTTATATATTTACGCAATTTTTACATCCTGATTCCAAATATGGAATCCATTTTTCCAAATTCAAAAAACACAAGTTGCATAAATTAATTTAAAATTAATTATCATTGTCAAAACCAAAAGGCGGGTTTTTAAGAAATAAAAACTATCAAAATATTGACAAGTGTTTATGTACAATTTAAATGTGAAATTACATAAAATTGCCTAAATTATATTAAATTATAACAAAATAATCTAATTATACTTTAAAACTACTCAAATATATAATTTAACACTATGAATTATTTTGATTAAAAAAGTTTTTTTAATTAAAATTTATTATTTTTTACTATTCATCAAAATATGAAAGTTATCATAAAAGTGCCAAATATTTATCCAAACTAATGTTTTATGTCCCCCATAAAAAGAATAATTTATGTTCATCAAATTGAATACATAAATGTTTCAAAAATTGGATTTAAAAATGATTCACCATTAAAAGGCGGTAAAATTGCATTTTTTAAAAAATACTTCTTTTATCTAAAAAATAGAATTTGTTCATATATTATGTCTAAGAAACACATTATATGGATGTTAAAATTATATGAAGTATATATAATTCAAAATTCAGTTAATATTGTTCATAACCTCTTTTTGAATAGCTAGTTTGGTAAGTCACGATGCGCTCGAACTCGGTGTTGCGTGTGGTGCAAGCTATTTAATTACTTTAAAGAGATAACGTACTATGATATCTTATGGTTTTGAATTATCTCATACATTAATAAACTGTGTCTTTTCAATTTGAAGTTTTTTTTTCAAAAATAAAAGGTTGTAAATAGAAAATACCTTTGTGGAAAACCCACATTGGAAATAGGGTTACTAAAATTTAGTCTTAATTAGAGGGAAAGGAAAACGAAAAAGTCACCACAAATTTGGGTTTCTAATAGGAGAACATTGGTGGAAATTATAGACACATAATTGGAGAAAAATTTAAATATTTATAGGGAGGGATTGAGTTCGTCAATCAAAAACAAGTGAACAATAAATATAAAATTAAGGCCCTCAAAGTCATCAATCTATGATGATTTAATGTATCATCAGTTTAGAAAAACATAAGGTATTAGGAAAACAAATTATTTTAGATACTATTTTTTTGAATAGGATAGATTAATTTACTATCTAGATATCAAATCTTGAAAACATACTTGATTTCATTATGTGTCATAATCATAATCTCATCATTTGGTTGTGCTTTGATCTATTTTCACTCCATGACTTACACTAGGAAATGAATTTTCAAAAAAAATTATTCATAAACTGCATTTGATAAATCATAAGGACCATAAGTATTTAATTAATCCTATATATGTTTACTAAAATCCAAAATCTTAGGTCATAGTATCCAATAAAATATACTTTAACCTTATACAAAATATCAAGTTCTAAACATACTACATTCCAACCTTTAGACTTATCCAACATTCTTATGTCTAAACTCACAGTATAAAAATTTATATGGTAGATAAACATAATGAAGATCACTTTTTCCATATAATAACATGTGAATAACTTCATATTATATTTTCTTAAAACATGGTAACACCGTGAATCACCTGTTTCCGACGCTTTCGCCGGGGCGCTCGCGTATCCGTCTATGAGGACGCGCTGCTGTTGCCCCGCATTCCCACTTTCCAAAGGCGGGCAGCATTTGCTCCTAATTCAGGGACGTCTGCTCCTTGATTTAAATGGGATGATGGGATATCGGTTCTTCCTTATGTGGATTCCTCCTCAGAACTCATCACCTAGTCCGGGTCTCCCTCATAGATTTAATACGTTGTTCGTGAATCTCATTCCTGGTGCCATATCTTCATGGACGCTGGTTAATTACACTACTTTCATCAAGACTTTCCATAGGGTCTTGACATGGCAGCGACCTTTGGTTGGAGTAGACAGAAACATCAGGCATATCGGGGCATCTCTGGGTGCGTGGACATAGGGGAACCTGTATTCTTCCTCATAAGAGGGCATCTCAAGGGTGTATAACCCGAGGCATGTATCTGAGGTTTTCCTCAGCTTCCCGTGTTTAACATAGGGTATTCTGCGAGTTTAACGTCTTACGGAGATGGTTACGTCAAAGGCGTGTCATCCGAGGTTTTCCTCAGGCATCTCATGTTTATCACGAGGTAGGTCGTGAGTTTAACGTCTTACGGAGATGGAATGAGGGTGATCAGAACGTCCCATAGAGACGGACCAGATTGGTACATCCCAAGGGGGAAATACCTAGAATATGGATAGATTAGGACTCCCAATGAGGACGGATCTGAGGTGTTGCGCTCCAAGGAGGGGGGATGTCACACCGTAATGGCTGATCTGAACACCACTGAGGGCAGATCAAGTGAAGTGCACCCCAGGATGGGGTACACCATGGATTACCATTGGTTGGGATTGAACCTCTTGGAGGTTTCCTACATACCCTGTGTAGAGGAAAGGGATCAAAACCCACGTAGTTCGAATGAGGTGTGGAATACAGTTTAACGTCATGCGGGATGGGGGTGAACCGACGTGAATGAGGTCGAAACGACCGGGTGGTGGGCTTGAACCTCGTGAGGCTTCCTACATACCATGACTTGACATGGATCAAAGACCACATAGTTCAAAGGGTGTGTCGGCGAACCGATGCGAGTGAGGACCTTGGTCCAGATGGTGTGGGGCTTACACACTAGGTTGCCCAAGTGCTGATGACCTGACATGAAGAAGGTCGGAGTGACCAAAAGGTGGTGGGCTTGAACCTCTAGGAGGCTTCCTACATACCATACCTTGACATGGATCAAAGACCACGTAGTTCAGGTTGGACACCGGAAGGCCGACGTGAATGAGGAGGACCAGGGGGTCCCAGTGGTGGTGGGCTTGGACCTCGTGGAGGATTCCTACATACCATGCCTTAGCACAGATCAAAGACCACATAGTTCAGGTTGGTCACAACAACTTGCCGTTGGACCAGAATGCATTTTAGCATCATGCAGGATGAAGATGAACCCTGACGTGAATGAATGATGGGTGGGCTTGAACCTCAGGAAGGCTTCCTACGTACCATGCCTTGACATGGATCAAAGACCTCGTAGTTCAAATGGTTTCAGTCTTCAGTGAACCGACGTGAAGGTGGACCTTGGTCTAATGAGAGATGGGCTTGAACCTCAGGAAGGATTCCTACGTACCATGCCTTGACATGGATCAAAGACCTCGTAGTTCAAATGGTGGAAGTCGTCAGCGAACCAACATGAAGGTGGACCTTGGTCCAATGAGAGATGGGCTTGAACCTCGGGAAGGCTTCCTATGTACCATGCCTTGACATGGATCAAAGACCTCGTAGTTCAAAGAGTTTCATCGGTGAACCGACGTGAAAGTAGACCCAGGGGTCCACTAGTGGTGGGTGTCGGAAAACCGACGTGAAGAAGGGACCTTGGTCCGATGGGAGATGGGCTTGAACCTCAGGGAGGATTCCTACGTACCATGCCTTGACATGGATCAAAGTCCTCGTAGTTCAGGTGATGGAATACAGTTTAACGTCATGCGGGACGATGGTGAACCGACGTGAATGGGGTCGGAACGACTAGGTGATGGGCTTGAACCTCGTAGAGGCTTCCTACGTACCACGCCTTGACATGAATCAAAGTCCTCGTAGTTTGGTTGGTTGTGCAGTTTAACATCATGCTGGATGAGGGAATACAGTTTAACGTCATGCTGGACGAGGTGTTGTCATGGCCAATGCTTTCTCTAAGCCCACGTGAGTCATGCTCAGTGTGAGAAATAAGAGATAGTAGAGACCTGACGATCACGCCGCGAAGGGTGCGTCCGTGAGAAGCGAAGAGGGGCTTACGCGTTAGGCGGCCCATGGAGCTGGGACTTACTCCAAGATGGAGGCCCAAGGAAAAGGATGATGATAGTTTTGGGCTTAAGCCTTGAAGAGGCATCCTACGTATCCTCATGGCAGGGAATCAAAGACCACGTAGTTCTTCTGATGACGGCTTACCGCCGATTGGGGGTTTCAACGGATTACCGCTAGATTAGGTCATAATGGCTTACCACTGGATAGGATCACAACAGCTTACCGCTGGATAAGGATGTCAACGGCTTACCGCTGAATAAGGTCGCAACGGCTTACCACTGAATAAGGATCACAACGGCTTACCGCTGGATAAGGATCACAACGGCTTACTGCTGGATGAGGATGTCAATGGCTTGCCGCTGAATAAGGTCGCAATGGCTTACCACTGGATAGGATCACAATGGCTTACCGCTGGATAAGGATCACAACGGCTTACTGTTGGATGAGGATGTCAACGGCTTGCCGCTGAATAAGGGCGCAACGGCTTACCGCTGGATAGGATCACAACGGCTTACCACTAGATAAGGATCACAACGGCTTACCGTTGGATGAGGATGTCAACGGCTTGCCGCTGAATAAGGTCGCAACGGCTTACCGCTGGATAGGATCACAACGGCTTACCGCTGGATAAGGATCACAACGGCATACCGCTGGATGAGGATGTCAACGGCTTGCCGCTGAATGGGGTCACAACGGCTTACCGCTAGATAGGATCGCAATAGCTTACCGCTGGATAAGGATCACAACGGCTTACCGCTGGATGAGGATGTCAACGGCTTGCCGCTGAATGGGCTCGCAATGGCTTACCGCTATATTGGGTGTCAACGGCATACCACTGAAAAGGGTGACAACAGTTTATGGGGCTTACGCTAGGAAGCTGCCCGGGTGCTGCTATGGAGCGGCACTGTTGAATGGGGCTTATGCTATAAAGTTTCCCGGGTTCCGCTATTGAGTGGGAACGGTGGATGGGGCTTACGCAAGGAAGCTACCCGGTGTGCCGCTAAGGAGCGGCAATGGTAGATGGGGCTTACGCTAGGAAACTGCCCGGATGCCGCTATGGAGTGGAAATAGTGAATGGGGATTACGCTAGGAAGCTGCTCGGATGCTGCTATGGAGTGGCAATAGTGAATGGGGCTTACGCTAGGAAGCTTCCCGGTGTACCGCTAAGGAGCAGCAATGGTGGATGGGGCTTACGCTAGGAAGCTGCCCAGATGCCGCTATAGAGCGGCAATCGTGAATGGTGCTTACGCTAGGAAGCTGTCTGGTGTGCCGCTAAGGAGAGGCAATGGTGGATGGGGCTTACGCTAGGAAGCTTCCCGGATGCCGTTAAGGAGCGACAATCATGGATGGGGCTTATGCTAGGAAGCTACCCGGGTGCCGCTATGGAGCGACAATGGTGAAGGGGGCTTATGCAAAGAAGTTGCTCGGGTGCCGCTAGGGAGAGACAATGGTGAATGGGGCTTACGCTAGGAAGCTGCCTGGTGTGCTGCTAAGGAGCGTCAACGGTGAATGGGGCTTATGCTAGGAAGCTTCCCGGGTGCCGCTAAGGAGCGGAAACAGTGGATGGGGATTATGCTAGGAAGTTGCCCCGGTGCCGCTAGGGAGCGGAAATGGTGCATGGGGATTACTCTTGGAAGTCTCCCAAATGCCGCTATGGAGCGGCAATAGTGAATGGGGCTTACGCTAGGAAGCTGCCCGGTGTGCCGCTAAGGAGTGAAAATGATGGATGGGGCTTACGTTAGGAAGCTTCCTAGATGCCGCTATAGAGCGGCAATCGTGAATGGGGCTTACACTAGGAAGCTGCCCGGTGTGCCGCTAAGGAGCGGCAATGGTGGATGGGGCTTATGCTATGAAGTTTCCTGGGTGCCGCTATGGAGCGGCAACGGTGGATGGGGCGTACTCAAGGAAGCTTCCCGGTGTGCCGCTAAGGAGCGGGAATGGTGGATGGGGCTTATGCTAGGAAGCTGCACGGATGCCGCTATGGAGCGGCAATAGTGAATGGGGCTTACGCTAGGAAGCTGCCTGGATGCCGCTATGGAGCGGCAATAGTGAATGGGGCTTATGCTAGGAAGCTGCCCAGGTGCCACTAGGGAGCGGCAATGGTGCATGGGGCTTACGCTAGGAAGCTTCCCGGATGCCGCTATGGAGTGGCAATAGTGAATGGGGCTTACGCTAGGAAGATTCCCGGTGTGCCGCTAAGGAGCGGCAATGGTGGATGGGGCTTACGCTAGGAAGCTGCCCGGATGCCACTATGGAGTGGCAATCGTGAATGGGGCTTACGCTAGGAAGCTTCCCGGTGTGCCGCTAAGGAGCGGCAATGGTGGATGGGGCTTACGCTATGAAGCTGCCTGGGTGCCGCTATGGAGCGGCAACGGTGGATGGGGATTACGCAAGGAAGCTTCCCGGTGTGCCGCTAAGGAGCGGCAATGGTGGATGGGGCTTACACTAGGAAGCTGCCCGGATGCCGCTATGGAGCAACAATAGTGAATGGGGCTTACGCTAGGAAGTTACCCGGATGCCGCTATGGAGCGGCAATAGTGATTGGGGCTTATGCTAGGAAGCTTCCCGGTGTTCCGCTAAGGAGCGGCAATGGTGGATGGGGCTTACGCTAGGAAGCTGCCCGGATGCTGCTAAGGAGCAGCAATCGTGGATGGGGATTATGCTAGGAAGCTGCCCGGGTGCCGCTATGGAGCGGAAATGATGAATGGGTCTTACGCTAGGGAGCTGCCCAGGTGTCTTCCTCATGTCTGGCCATGAGGGCATCCCAACTCACTGGTTAATTGAGGCCTTCACTTATGCACTGGTGCACAAGAAGGAGAATAACAAGGGGCATTGGAATTATGCCACTGTAATCATGGCATTAGGCATCTTATGCTTGGAGCATAAGGCATCTCTTGTTTAGTGCAAGAGGCATACTGTGTTAGGAACATAGGGCGCTCTACAGTTTAGAGTCTTGTAGGTAGGACTATTGGAATCTCATTCTTGGAGCATAATGCATCTCTAGTATAGGGCAAGAGGCATCCTATGTTTGGAACATAGGGCACACTACAGTTTATAGTCATGTAGAGAGGACTGTTAGGCGTCTTATGCTTGGAGCATAAGGCATCTCTCGTATAGGGAAAGAGGAATCTCTTGTTTGGATTAAGAGGCATCCTATCATTTGTTAGATAGCGGGAACTATAGTTTATAGTCTTGTCAATGGGACTGTTGGCTTCTTATACTAAGAGCATAAGGCATCTCTTGTTTGGAACAAGAGGCATCCTATGATTGGCACATAGGGTGTGCTACAGTTTAGATTCATGTAGATAGGACTATTGGGATCTCATGCTAGGAGCATGAGGCATCTCTTGTTTGGAGAAATAGGCATCCTATGTTAGGAACATATGGAGTACTACAGTTTATAGTCATGTAGATAGGACTGTTGGCATCTCATGCTTGATGTATGAGGCATCTCTCGTATGGGGCAAGAGGCATCCTACCATTTGTTAGATAGGGATTACTACAGTTTAGAGTCATGTAGAAAGGACTATTAGGCAGAAGGTGCCTAGAAATGGTTGGTGTTGGGACTTACGCAAGGGTGGCCCTTTCTGGTTCAACCTGGAATAGGAGCCAAGTGATTGGGTTTGGAGGAGTTACCTGAGGAATGGTGCGTCTCAAGGTACTCGGGGAATTGGTGATGAGAATCTCAACTCACGACATGAGAATGAAACCAAGAGGAATATGTCGACTCTAGGTGTTTCATGGTGTGTGGAGGTGCATCTCAAATCATGTTATTCCATTGGTTGAAGGTGGGTGCGCATGAGGGCGCAATGGAAAATACCGATGTCCCGGCCTGAAAAGTTGGCGGTGTGAATCTCCATTTTTCATGGGGGTCTGTGACGGTTGCGAAGGGACCGGGCCGGGACCACAACACGACACTGACCTTGAGCGGGGGTGCGGGGGCACAGCCCCTGCGGTATGGACCGGTTGGTGCGAAGGTAGGATCCTTGCGAAGGATAGGTCTTCGCGAAGTAGCTTTGCGGAGCATGGCCTCGCGGGGCAAAGGCCTCTCACGGAGCAAGGACTCTCGTGGAGCAAAGGGCTCTCGCAAAGCTTGGTCTCGCGGAGCAGCATCGCGGAGCAGCATCGCGGAGCATAGGCTCGCAGAACATGGACTCACAGAGGATGGTCTTGTGGAGCAGCATCACGAAGCATTGGCTCGCGGAGCATGGACTCACGGAGCCTCGGATCGCGAAGAAGCAACGCAAAGGAAGCTGCTCGCGGAGCAAGGCCTCGCGGAGCCGCAATGCAGAGCTCTGCTCGGCCACCCAAGGGGGCGAAGTGGCTGTGGCCATCCGTTCTGAGAAGGGGGGTGAGCTGGGTATTTATAGGCAAGGGGCGCCACGAAGCAAAGCTCACGTGGCGCAAAGACGGAGCTTGCTCCGCGGCGCGTCGCGAATATCAAAGCACTTCGCGGAGCCGTCCCACCTCCTTTGCTTTGCGGCGGGTTCACGAACATCAAATTCGTTCATGGAGCATCCCGCCTCCTGTGCTTCGCGGTGGGTTCGCGAACGTCAAATTCGTTCGCGGAGCATCCTGCCTCCTGTGCTTCGCGGCGGGTTCGCGAACGTCAAATTCGTTCGCGGAGCATCCCACCTCATGTTCTTCACGGCGGGTCGCGAAGGTCAAACAGGTTTGTGGAGCTTCCCGCCTAATTGCTTTGTGGCGGCGCTCCGCAATCGCGAAGGCGGCTTCGCGAATGGGCTTTGTGAACCAGTTTTCCAGCCAAACTTCAAATGTCCATAACTCCTAATCTGTAACTCCGTTCGGGCCCTACGACCTACCAAATAGAAGCTTACGAAATGGACTACGATCTTGGATCATGTATGGAAGCATTTGGAAAATTTTGGGGACGCGTTTTTTGGGGTCTACATCACCATAAAAACTTATTGAAAACGTTCATGCTCCCATATTCTTTATAGAATACCGGATATACTCCTTAAATCCAAAAATGTTGTAAACTCCAAAAATTATGGAATAAAAAAATTATTAGTTCCAAGTTAGTCAATAATATTCAATATAATTTATCCAAAACAATCATACCTTATTCCAAAATCACTACCGGAGTATCAAGACCATATTAAGGTTTATCTTACCCTCAACTATGTATTTTACAAAATCTTTAACTTGCTATTGAGCCAGTTTTCTTAGTACAACACAATCTCAAATCCTCAATGAAATAGTATTATAGTACAATACTTATTTATTTACATAATTCATATAACCAGTACATCATTGATACAATACTCAAATTACATAATTCATCATTCCCAGTATAAGCACATTAATCTTTCCCATTAGTACAAAAACAGTTGTTTATGTCAGTTATTTTAGTTTTTTCATGTCGATTTTGAACCGACGTGTTTGCGAGTGATGATAAAATATATATTTTTTAAGGTCAGTTATTTATTAACCAATGTTAAAAAATATTGTTTTCATGATTTTTCACATCGTTTATTTATGAACCAACATGAAAGACCATACATTTTTCCAAAAAAAATGTCGACAAAACTCTATTTTTCACGTCATTTTTCAAATAACTGAAGTGAAAAATCATACAATTTTTTTTTTAACATCGATTATTAAATAGTGGACATTAAAAATATTTTTTTTATTTTTCAAGTCAGTTATTTAGAGGTGATCAACTTTTTATGGCCATAATGTTTGATCCATAACTTCGTTTGACCTCCAGGACCAGTCAAATAGAAGATTTGGAAATGAAATACATGTTTGTTATCGATTTTCCTGCCACTTATTTAATAACCGACATAAAAAAAGTACAAAAAAGTATTTTTCACGTCAGTTCATATACAACCGACGTGAAAAATTGATTTTTCATGTCTATTATTTATAACCGCCTTGAAAAAGTCATAATAATTTATTTTTCACACCAGGTATTATATAACCGACATGAAAAATCAGTGAAAATAACTTGAAAATAAAACCATAATATGAAAAATATTAGGCGGTAATTGAAATTTTCAATGCAACATTATAAAAAAATAGAACATGTTATTAGCGTGATTTGAAAATTTAACTTTCACATCAGTTTTTTTAAAACCGACCTGATAAAATCATTTTAACGTCGGTTATTATGTAACCAACTTAAAAAAATTGGGTTTATAACATTGGTTATTTGATAAACAACATGATAAAATGAGATTGTTGATTTTCCATGTTGGTTATAATATAACTGACATGATAAATCAATTTTACAGCTTTTCACGTCAGTTATTTATAACCAACATAAAAAATGTTTTTTGTACTTGTGTCCTCTCCATCTGTGGTAGAAGCTTAATCTTGATTATGATCCAACAACAGATTTTGGGGTATATTCCTCTGATGATTGATATATTTATTCACATAGTGTCCCATCTCCTTATAGTAGAAGCATTGTACATTGGAAACATTTTTCTTACTCATAAATCAATTTTCATGTCCATTATAACTATTAAACATATTCTTGAAAATCCTTAGTAAAAAACATAAACCGAATACTCCTTATATAATTCAATTATTCATATTTTTTAGATAAAAATACATATATAGTTCAATCCTTAAAATTTAATGGTTAGAATGGAATAGTTCCTTCTTTAGTTTAGAGGTAGATTCTTATGTCTGGTCATTGATTTGGGTAATGCCCATGATTTTTACATATGAGACATTCAACTCTATAACAATTGGTCACTATATGAACCTTTTTCCCATAGACATAACTTCTTTCCCTCCATTTGAGATATTCCCCAATGTTCTTCTTTCCTTCTTCTTGACATGTAGGAAGTTGAATCTTCTTTCCTCTATGATTCTTAAAATTTAAACATTTATAAACATTCATCTTAATCTTACACATTGTGTTAATAATTTCATAAAATATCACATTTTTAATCATATATCTTGAAAATTTATTTGGCCACTACCACAAAACTGGGCAAGGCATGCGCCTGCCTTTATCAGTGCTAACGGAAAAGCGCTGATAAAGGTGTACCGTTTATCAACACTTTTTTTAGCGCTGATAAAGGGATTATTTATCAGCGCTAAAAAAGCGCTGATAAAGGTTGTATTTATCAGCGCTTTTCATTTTAGCGCTAATAAATACACCCTTTATCAGCACTTTTTACTAGCGCTGATAAAGGCTCACGCGGGATTGATAAAAACCCTCGGGTCCTCTTCCTCCTCCCCGCACCCTGTCAAGCTCTCGCGGAAGCCCTCCTCTATGCCGCTACCACCACCTCCTTCTCCTCCTCTGCCGCAGCCACCTCCTCCTCCTTCTCCTCCTCCTTCTCCTCCTCCTCCGACTACCGCCTCCTCCTCCTCCGGCCGTCGCCTCCTCCTCCTCCTCTGTGCCTGCTCCTCCTCCTCCTCCTCCTCCTCCATCATGGCCTCATCCTCCTCCTCCTCCACTGGCGCCTCCTCCTCCTCCTCCTCTGCTTACTCCGTTGCCTCCTCTCCACTGCGGGTCCTCCACTACGGCCTCCTCCTCCTCCTCCTCTGCTACCTCTGCCCTGCCTCCACCCTCCCTCTGTGCTTCCTTTGTTTCCTCCAGTGCCTCTACTGTCGATGCCTCTTTCTCCTCCTCCACCGGTTCCTCCTCCTTAAGGTGATTCAAATTGAATTTTCATGAATTAATTATGTTTGCTTTGTGGTGACCCCTTGCATCCTATCCCAAATTATGAATATTGATTTTTGGATTTAAGAGTGTTGTTATTGTGGGTAATTGTTATGTTTGGATTGTGATCACATGATGTTATGTGTTATATTATATTCTCATGATAATATGACATTACAACTTGAATGATTCACCTCGTATGTGTGTTAGCATGCATGGTGTTTATATGTTGTACATCAAAGAAGTGGACCATCATGAAATTAATATCCCTTAGTAGGGTACTACACTTGATATGTGATAATGAAGACATAGAACCTAAGCATAGGGTGGAGGTACAACATATCCATGGTGTCATGTCATTGGTGTGCTTGAGGTACCCAGTATTTTCTAGGTCTCGTTCACTATGAGATGCATAATTTTTTTCAATAACCACATGTATCTATCTCATACATAGAAAGAGGGTAAGAAGGTCACTGATTTCCTGGCTACTTAGGCCTCTCTAGGTAACATGTGTACCATATTTAACATCACAGGATACCTCCCCCAAGCTTATTATTTTAGTTAAAGAAGATTCCCTTGGGATAAACTAATTTATACCTCCTTTGACTATTTTTAGCCTTGTCCCCTTCTTGAAATAAAATATATCAACATTGGATGTGTTGAAATAAAGTTCATGACTGAGTCATTTAAGCTATAACCTTGGGTTTGTTGTGCCCCCCTCCACTACTCCCTCTTCTCCCCACCTCATCCATGCCTTCCCTCCTCCCTCATCTCCCTCTCCTATAACTAAACCTCCTCTCCTTCCTCCACCCATACTCACTTCCCTCCTAGCACCATGATTTGAAATAAGGGTAGGTGCCTTCCCCAATCCAAACACATAGCTTATGGATCGTGGCCTATTGCAGCTAAGCACTAGACCCAAACTCTAACTCCACCATCTTCTTCTCCCTCTTATTTTCCACCACCATTGGAAGATTCCATCTCGTTGGGTTTTGATTTTCCTTTTTCATCCCACCACTCACAAGATGTGGTTCCACCTACCAATGTCCATCCCTATTTTCACTTTGAGTAAATGCAACACTATATGTGCTTGGACCATTTTCAATCCAAGTCAATTTTCACCAACAAATCCATGGATTTGGTCATAATACACAAGGTCCTCATCGACAAGGTTGTTATGGTATCCCTTCGCATCAATGAAACACTCACAAATTATTGATGTTCCCGAGGAGACGTTTTAGGAGCGCTTTTTAGAGTTCCTTACAACATTCAAGATAGAATTAATCTGTATCACCTTCAAACTAGGTGGTAGGGATTGGGATTTGACACTGGGTGAGTTCAGAGTTATCTTGGGGTTTATTCTTCTGACTTTGCTACATCCACTACCTATGTTGCTTTGTGTCTTGATCTGAACAAGACAAATACACTAAAGATTTGTGTGTTGATCACTCATGATCCCACGAGCATCCATGATCCTCCCACATCCAAAGCACCCAGATGAAGGGTTATTATATGAGGATTAGTCATTGTGCCTTAGCTCATTCCTGGATAGCATGGGGAGACTCCCACATAACCATCACATAGACTAAGGTTCCCATTACGGCAACTTCCATGGGTGCCCTTGTGGAAAACATATAATACTTCTTACTTATGCATTTGGTCCCATGTGTTTCAATCAACTCTTTACACTTTTACTTTTGATGAACATTTTAGGCTACCTATTGGCCTTACCCATGAGGTATTTCCTTGTACGGACACCCTATAGAGACCGCCCTATGAGATTGATCCACAAGTTGCACTCATTATCTTACTTCCTCACAAAAGGTATGGTTAACCCATGTCTATAGTGGTGAACCCCACTAACACACTATAAAAAACTCCCAAGAACCACCCCTCATCAGGGATGATCGAGGAGAGGAAGAGATTGGATGAATCCCAAGAACCACCCAAGATTTTCTATTAATGATCACGCCCCCTACCATTTTTGAAGTATCTTGTTTTTTATCTAAATTATACTCATATTCCTTCTCCTCTAACCTATATACTCATCCTATGGATTTCAAATAGGATGAATATAAATACAGAATGGATGAATTCCAATCAGTTGACAGAAGAGTATGAAGAGGGTGTGAAAGAGTTTATCAAGTTTGCAAAAGATCATGCATGTGACTCTTCTCAAATCCTTTGTCCATGTTTACGCTGTTGTTATTCAAAACAAATTAGTCCAGATGAGTTGGAAGAACACTTGATCTGTCACGGAATATATCAGAGTTATACATGTTGGAATAAACATGGGGAAACAACGAATGTAGGTAGTGACTGGGATGACACTGTGTTTTATGGATCATCTGATATGATTACAAACATGAACAATGAAGATAACCGTATGGAGGATGTGATTACAGATGTGAATGATGATAAAGATCGTATTGAGGAAATGACAAGGACCTTCGAAGATGAACTTCATGATTTCCCAAAATTGTTTGAGAAGTTAAAAAGTTGTGTAAAGATGCCATTGTATGCTGGTTGCACTAAATATACAGCATTGTCAGCTCTACTGAAGCTGTATAATTTGAAAGCAGACAACAGGTGGAGTGACGACAGTTTTATGAAACTACTTTCCCTCATGAATGACATGCTCCCAGAAGACAATGAGCTCCCGAGCCGAAAATACGATGCCAAACGAATGCTACGATCTATGTGTATGATCTCTGAAAGAATACACGCCTGCCCGAATGACTATATACTATTTCACAAGGACCACAAATCACTTAAAGAATTCCCAATGTGTGGTGATTCTCGATACAGGAAAGATGAATCCAATCCTTCTAATGTTTTATGGTACTTTCCAATCATTCCAAGGTTTAGACGCCCATATGGAAGTGAGGATACTGCATAACAATTAACATGGCATGCAGATACAAGAATTAAAGATGGGATACTACATCACCCGGTAGACTCTCCTCAGTGGAAGAGAATTGATCATGAGTATCCTGAATTTGGAAACGAGTCGAGAAACCTCTTTCTTGCGTTATCTACAAATGGAGTGAATCTTTTTTGTTTTCAAAGCAACAGTCATAGTACATGGCTAGTTATGTTGATAAATTATAACTTACCATCATGGTTATGCATGAAATGAAAATACATCATGTTATATATGCTTATATCAGGACCAAAACAACCAGGTAATGATATTGATGTTTATTTTTCTCCATTGATCGAAGATTTGAAATTATTGTGGAATTCATGTGTTACATTGTATGATGCTTACAGAAAGGAAGATTTCACTTTGAGAGTCATGTTGTACGGGACGATAAATGACTTCCCTGCTTATGGAAATTTGTCAGGATATAGCATTAAAGTAAATCAAGGCTGTCCCATTTGCAAAGAAGGTACACAATCAATTAGGATGAAACATTCATCAAAAACCGTGTTTCTAGGACATCGCAGATTTCTTCCACAACGACATAAGTACCGTTCTTGGACGACATCATTTGATGGAAGTTCAAAATAACGTACAACACCGTCTACACTAACATGTGATCAATTGTTTGATAAGTTTAAAAATTTGGACACTACTTTTGGTAAACCGGCTTCGAAAAACCTTATGAAAATCGGTTGGAAAAAGAGATTAGTTTTTTTTGAATTACAATACTGGAATTGTTTGTATGTAAGACATTTTCTTGATGTTATGCATGTTGAAAAAAAATGTATTTGATAGTGTTATCGTCACGTTGCTAAATACATCTGGCAAAAAAAGATGGAATTAAGGCTAGGTTGGACATGGTTGAGATGGGAATACGAGAAGAGTTGGCACCAATGAAGGGTGAAAATGAAAATTTCTTCCTCCTGCTGCTTACACTCTTTCCAGGAAGGAGAGATATCAGTTTTTCAACTTCTTGAATGACGTAAAGGTTCCAGAGGGGTATTCGTCAAATATTAGTAACCTCGTGTCAATGTGCGACTTGAAGTTAAAAGGTCTGAAATCACATGACTGTCATGTTTTGATGAAAAATCTCATTCCAATTGCTTTACGTTGCATTTTGCCCAAGAATGTCTACCATACATTAACGAAACTATGTTTCTTCTTCAAAGCTATATGCAGCAAAGTTATAGACCCAAAAAAATTGCCAGCTATGGAAAAAGAAATTGTCGTCATATTATTTGAATTAGAAATGTTATTCCCACCTTCATTTTTTGATATGATGGTTCATTTGATGGTCCACTTGGTGAAAGAGATTTGACTATGTGGTCCTGTACATTATAGATGGATGTACCCCATTGAACGGTATATGAAAATTTTGAAAGGGTATTTCAAAATTCGAAGTCGTCTAGAGGGTTGTATTGCATAGAGATATATTGTTGAGGAATCTGTTGAATTCTGTAATGAATACTTGTCTGGTGTGGAAAGCATTGGCTTACCAAAATCTCGTCACACTGGGCATCTTGAGGGTGAAGGAATTTCTAGAAGAAAGGTTGTCACAATCAATATTACAGATCGGGAGCATTCCCACCTTTATGTTTTGCATAACAATTTCAACGTTGACCCATATGTTGAAATCCACAAAGAAATTATTAGGCATTTGAATCCATATAGGGATGAAAAATGGATATCAGATACACATAATCGACAGTTTATAGGATGGTTTCAAGATCATATTTTTAAGAAGTCAGATGAAAATACAGAGTCAATTTCTAAACGACTTCGATGGCTAGCTGGAGGACCAAGTGTGTATGCATTATCTTACAATGCTTATGTAGTTAATGGTTATACATTTTATACTAATGAACATGATGAAGAAAGTACCATGCAGAATAGTGGGGTTACACTTGTGGCTGAAGCGATGTATGTTTCCGATGCTAAGGAAGGAAATCCAATTTATGCGAATATGTCATACTTTGGCATCATCAAACAAATATGGGAGTTGGATTATACGGAATTTCAAGTTCCGATATTTCAATGCAAGTGGGTTGATAACATGAGTGCTGTTAAAATAGATGATTTGAGATTCGTGAAAGTTGATTTCAGTAAGGAAGGGGAGAAAGACGAACCGTTTATAATGGCATCACAGGCAGTGCAAGTATTTTATGTTCCAGATCCCGCAAACCGAAACTGGTCAATCATTCTGTTATCGACCAAAACAGCTGAAGGGTTAGATGAAAATTCAACAGACGATGACCCTTTCATTGGGACTTCGCAATCATTTCGCAGTGGTCCCAATGTAGATGACGTTTTTTATGTCAGAGGAGACCACAATGAAGGGATATGGATTGTTGATAGAGGGGACAAATCCCTTCACCCTTTAAAAAAAAGAGAGGTCAATAATTAGGTTATTGATTTTTATTGTAATATAGATTGTGTTACATTATGTTATTATCTGTTCGCTGCTGCTTTTATGTGATCTAAATTAAATTTTAAACAAGTTCTGTAGATAATGACTTCTTCACCTGCTGATGCACCCAATCCCGAGACACAACACGTCTCTCAACCTGTTGCAGCTGGTCCCACTGCTGAGAGACAACATGTCTCTCAACCTGTTGCAGCTGGTCCCACTGCTGACGTACAACAGGTCTCTTAACCTGTTGCAGCTGGTGCCAGTGCCGATGCTAACACTTCAGAGAAACATAATGATGATGCAGAAACTGATGAAATGGTAGGTGATGAAACCCCAGCGACACAAAAAAACAGGTGCACCGTAGTTTGACATTTTTTGCCAAAATCCTTAAGGAAAAAGCAAAAGGCATCAAATATGAGGTGGGATGGAATAAACTAGGCCAGCATGTAAACCCCAAAAAATCCATGTTTAGTAGCTACATTGGAATCGTCACTCGACAACGCGTGCTGATTGATGTAGAGTCGTGGTACCATGTTGTCAACGGGTTGAAAACATTAATGTGGGAAGTGATTACGATAACATTACGATATCATCTATTTAATTTATTAAAATAAAATAAAATACTGAAATATTGACTAACCCTTCATCATCTCTTGCAGAGTTCATTTATAGTAGATGTTTCGCACAAAGAATATGTTTTAAGACTGGCAGGAAGGATTCATAGAGGCTTTTGCACCATTTTAACGAAACAACATATGAAAGATGCCGAAGGGAAAATCAAGTCGCACCCACCTCCTCTTTATGCACACTTGATATCCTAAGGAACATGGGATGCATTTTGCAATCGTCGTGCGGAATAGAATTTTTAGGTACATTGTGTTTGGTTACATGTTGTGTAACGTTGCTTTTATTCATCATGTTGATTGACAGGTTTTTATTTATGAAACAACAACTGAGTGCTAAAAATAAATAACGGGTAGCAAAACCAGCGTACCCCTACCGTAAAGCAAGGCTGGGGTACGCTTCAATTGAAAAACAATTGGTACATATTTTAAAAGTACTGTAATAATTTTATGTGACATAAAACAATACTGTAACCATGTTTCTTTGTTTATATGCAGATTGATGAAGCAAAATCTCAAGTCACTTCCATTCCATGCCATGTGCTATGGAAGGAGGCTCGTGTTAATAAAGAGGGGAAACTGATAGATGAAAACACACAAAAAATGTGGGAAACATGTGTAAGTATGACATAATATAAACTTATTTTGCTTTCAATCACTATTACATAACGATGCTTACTTATTTTTCCATTTTTTCTATTTGACATAGTCACAGGAATCAACAACACCCGCATCAGATGCAGACATACTTTCAATGGCCTTGAAACAGCCAGAACAGTATGGCCGTGTCAGAGGTGTGGGTTTTGGGGTGTCACCCCGGGCATATTTTCAGAAAAAAAACAAGAGGATGAACAAACTAAAGAATTGCATGTAATGAGAGATAGAGTAGCTACCATTGAAGAACTATTCCAAGCTTAGGGAGAGATGCTAAAGAGTTTGATGGAGGAGAGGCGAAGAGAACAAACAACTCAAGAATAACCCGCATGAGAAGATCCACCCCTCACCAGCTTTGAGGCGATCCATTCCCCTCAAAGACCTGACTTAACTGAGGTAATCAATGTTCTAATCTTCATTTTTGTGAAATGTGAATCACATAGGCACTGATACCTTTCATTTATGATATTCTACAGGGTGAAAATGACTGTGATTTATATCTTTTAAATCCCACCCATCGCCTTATAGCGAGGGCTACAGTGTTCAATATGCCGAATGACACGCTATACTCCAGACCACTTCCAACTGGTCATGTCAAAGTGTCGATTAACGTAGCTCATGAGCCGAGAGCTGAGATACCCATGCCAAATGACGATGATGACATTCATACGGTGGAAATAGCTATTGGAACATTCGTTACATGGTCGTAGAATCTTTTAAAAAAACATGTCGACCAGGAGGTATTCATTTCCAATTCATTTTTCAAGCAGAACCTTTAACATTAAATTAGAAAATGGCTGAACCGATGAATGTTATTACAGAAGGACAAAATGGAGAAGCTAAAACAAAAGAGCGGATCCCACATTGGATCAACCAACCGATCAAAATGATCTACTGAGAGCGCGTTCACCCTGCTCGTTCTATATCCACATTTAATATCATTGAAAGCTCATGTGGATAGGAAAATGAAAGATGAAAAGAGTTATACAATTGTTTGTGAAAAAGATATGTACGGAGAGGAAACATTAGATTTAGTTAGTGAAAACATTGTTTCTAAGATCATCACATACGACTGGCTAGGCGTCTCAGTTATAAATGTATACATGAGGTATGTTTTTATGATTTCATTTTACAAAAGCTGATATACTTTGATAATTATGGATAAATACATATCATATTTTTCACAAGCGTATATATGAAAAAAATTGAAGGGATTTTCCCCTGAATACAAATTTGGACTCGTTAGTCCTCACACAATTTCTACACAACGAGAAGAAATAGATTCTAATTTTCAGGCTGAATTAATGTCAAATATGGTTAGAACATTTCAAAGTAGAATTACGACTAACAGAATCTTTTTAATACCAACGTTGCAGGGGTAAAACTCTACATTTTAATCATATCAATTATATTTTCATTTCTATCAGTACTTATTTCTTTTTGTGTTTTTAGGGAACATTGGATGCTCATTGCAGTCAATTTGCATACTCCAAAGATTTATTTTATGGATTCACTACATAGATATCCAACTAACCGACCACACATGATGGTGATTGTCAATTTGTAATACAATAGATCCAACATTTTAGAACTAAATATCTAGTTATATAATTTATATTATCTTTTAATGAGTATTTTTATATGATAGGGCGGTGTATGAATATCGTCTAAAGGCTGGAATGAATCCAGGGCATAAAGAAGAAAATGCCCACAAGATCTAAAAATGGAGAAGTATTTGGGTATATATAATTATATTTCACTATCCAAATACATATCAAAACAAATTACTTATTTTTCTTGATGTTTCTGCAGTGTCTGAAACAAACAAACGACAAGGACTATGGTTATTATGTTTGTAAATTTATCAAAGAGATCATATTTCATGAACACACTAGCATCCTTGAAGAGGTATTTTTGAAAATAATTACTACTTCATTTAAAATAATTATTAATCCTTTGTGTATTTATATTTTTTCTGTACTACTATGATTGTCACAAAAATTCCTATTCAGAAGATGATATAAATGTCTTTAGAAACGAATGGGTAGCGTACCTGATGGAAGAATGTAAACAAATATGATAATGAAGGTGAATTAATAAAACTTATGTTATCTTTATATGGTCATTTATATCTCCCTCTACACTTATTGAGCATCTATGATCTCCCTTTATTATGTTTCATATCCTTAGATTAGTGAATTCCTACTACTCAGTTTGAAAATGACATAAACTTTAGAAAACAACACTACTGACATACGGAATACCGAGAAAACGCGTTCGGATTGTTTTGAAACTTTAGGACAATGATCTATGAGTCATTTGTGACATTTAAAAATCAACCGCACCTCAATCCGACACACGGTGTGACCGGTATGGCTAAAAGTGTCTGATATCAGTTTCAAATTGAGATAAACTTTCGAAAACCACACTAATTACATATGGAATACCGATAAAACGTGTTTGGATAGTTTTGATACTTTAGGAAAACGATCCATGAGTCATTTTTGACATGTACGAATTGACCGCATCTCGATCTGACACACTGTGTGACCGGTGTGGCTAAAAGTGTCTGATATTAGTTTAAAATGACATAAATATTAGAAAACAACACTACTGACATACGGAATACTGAGAAAATTCATTCAGATTGTTTTGATACTTCAGGAAAATGATCCATGAGTCATTTTTGATGTGTACGAATCAACCTCACCTCAATCCGATGCACGGTGTGACCGGTATGGCTAAAAGTGTCTGATATCAGTTTCAAATTGAGATAAACTTTAGAAAACAACACTACTGACATACGTAATACCAAGCAAACGTGTTCAGATTGTTTTGATACTTTAGGAAAATGATCAACGAGTCATTTGTGATGTGTACGAATCAACCGCACCTCAATCTGACACACAGTGTGACCAGTATGGCTAAAAGTGTCTGATATCAGTTTCAAATTGAGATAAACTTTAGAAAACAACACTACTGACATACGAAATACCAAGAAAGCACATTTGGATTGTTTTGATACATTAGTACAACGATCCATGAGTCATTTGTGATGTGTACGAATCAACCGTACCTCAATCCGATGCACAGTGTGACCGGTATGTCTAAAATTGTCTGATATCAGTTTCAAATTGAGATAAACTTTTGAAAATAACACTAATAACATACGGAATACTGAGAAAATGCGTTCGGATTGTTTTGATACTTGAAGAACACGATCCAAGAGTCATTTGTGACGTGTAAAAATCAACCGCACCTCAATCTGACGCATGGTGTGATCGGTATGGCTAAAAGTGTCTGATATCAGTTTGAAAATGACATAAACTTTAGAAAACAACACTACTGACATACGGAAAATAGAGAAAATACATTTGGATTGTTTTAATACTTTAGGAAAACGATCCACGAGTCATTTGTGACGTGTATAAATTGACCACACCTCAATCTTACGCAAGGTGTGACCGGTATGGATAAAAGTGTTTGATATCAGCTTCAAATTGAGATAAACTTTGGAAAACAACAATACTGACATACAGATTACCAAGGAAACGCGTTCAGATTGTTTTGAAACATTAGGAAAACAATCCATGAGTCATTTTTGATGTGTACGAATTGACCGCACCTCAATCTGATGCACGGTGTGACCGATATGGCTAAAAGTGTCTGATATCAGTTTCAAATTGAGATGAACTTTCGAAAACAACACTAATGACATTCATAATACCGATCAAACGCGTTCGGATTGTTTTGATACTTTAGAAAAATGATCCATGAGTCATTTGTGACGTGTAAAAACTGACCTCACCGTAATCCGATGCACAGTGTGACCGGTATGGCTAAAAGTGTCTGATATCAGTTTTATAATGACATAATCTTTAGAAAACAACACTACTGACATACGGAATACCGATCAAACGCGTTCGGATTGTTTTGATACTTCATTACAACGATCCCTGAGTCATTTCTGACATGTACGAATCGACCACACCTCAATCCGACGTACGATGTGACCGGTATGGATAAAAGTGTATGATATTAGTTTCAAATTGAGATAAACTTTAGAAAACAACACTACTGACATACAGAATACCAAGAAAACACATTTGGATTTTTTTCTATACCTTAGGACAACGATCCATGAGTCATTTGCGATGTTTAAAAATCGGCCGCACCTCAATCCGATGCACGGTGTGACCCGTGTGGCTAAAAGTGCCTGATATCAGTTTCAAATTGAGATAAACTTTAGAAAATAACACTAATGACATACGTAATACCAATCAAATGTGTTCGGATTGTTTTTATACTTTAGGGAAACGATCCAAGAGTCATTTGTGACATTTATAAATCAACCGCACCTCAATCCAATGCGTGGTGTGATCGGTATGGCTAAAATTTTCTGATATCAGTTTCAAATTGAGATAAACTTTGGAAAACAACACTAATGACATACGGAATACCGAGAAAATTCATTCAGATTGTTTTGATACTTTAGGACAATGATCCATGAGTCATTTTTTATGTGTAAGAATTGACCTCACCTCAATCCGATGCACGATGTGACCGATATGGCAAAAAGTGTCTGATATCAGTTTGAAAATGACATAAACTTTAGAAAACAACACTACTGACATATGGAATACTAATAAAACACGTTCGGATTGTTTTGATACTTCAGTACAACGATCCATGAGTCATTTTTTGACGTGTAAGAATCGACCACAGCTCAATCCGATTCATGGTGTGACCAGTATGGCTAAAAGTGTCTGCTATCAGTTTCAAATTGAGATAAACTTTGGAAAACAACACTACTGACATACAGAATACCGAGAAAACACATTCGGATTATTTTCAAACTTTAAGAAAACGATCCATGAGTCATTTTTGACGTGTACGAATTGACCTCACCTCAATCCGACGCACAGTGTGACCGGTATGGCTAAAAGTGTCTGATATCAGTTTCAAATTGAGATAAACTTTCGAAAACAACACTAATGTCATACGAAATACCAATAAAATGCATTCAGATTTTTTTGATACTTTAGGAAAACGATCCATGAGTCATTTTTGACATGTACAAATCAACCGCACCTCAATCCGACGCACGGTGTGACCGGTATGGCTAAAAGTGTCTGACATCAGTTTCAAATTGAGATAAACTTTCGAAAACAACACAAATGACATCAAAGAAAATGCATTCAGATTGTTTTGATACATGAATACAACGATCCAAGAGTCATTTTTGACATTTACGAATTGACCGCACCTCAATCTGAGGCACGGTGTGACCGGTATGGCTAAAAGTATCTGATATCAGTTTGAAAATGACATAAACTTTAGAAAACAACACTACTGACATACGGAAAACCAAGAAAACATGTTCGGATTGTTTTAATACTTTAGGAAAACGATCCATGAGTCATTTTTGATGTGTAAAAATTGATCACACCTCAATCCGACGCACGGTGTGACCGGTATGACTAAAAGTGTCTGATATCAACTTAAAATTGAGATAAACTTTGGAAAACAACACTACTGACATACGGAATACCAAGCAAACACATTATTATTGTTTTGAAACTTTAGGAAAATGATCCATGAGTCATTTTTGACGTGTACGAATCAACCGCACCTCAATCTGACACACTGTGTGACCGTTATGGCTAAAAGTGCTTGATATCAGTTTCAAATTGAGATAAACTTTTGAAAACAACACTAATGATATACGGAATACCGAGAAAACACGATCGGATTGTTTTGATACTTTAGGAAAATGATCCATGAGTCATTTGTGACGTGTATGAATCGACCACACCTCAATATGACGCACGGTGTGACCGGTATGGCTAAAATTGTCTGATATCAGTTTGAAAAAGACATAAACTTTAGAAAACAACACTAATGACATACAGAATACCGATAAAACCCGTTCGAATTGTTTTGATACATCAGGAAAACAATCCATGAGTCATTTGTGATGTGTACGAATCAATCGCACCTCAATCCAACACACAGTGTTACCGGTATGGCTAAAAGTGTCTGATATCAGTTTCAAATTGAGATAAACTTTAGAAAACAACACTACTGACATACGGAATACTGAGAAAACGCGTTCGGGTTGTTTTGATACATTAGGAAAATGATCCATGAGTCATTTTTGATGTGTATGAATTGATCGCACCTCAATCCGATGCACGGTGTGACCGGTATGGCTAAAAGTGTATCATATCAGTTTCATTTTGAGATAAACTTTGAAAAACAACACTACTGACATACGGAATAATGAGAAAAAACATTTTGATTGTTTTAAAACATTAGTAAAATGATCCATGAATCCTTTGTGACATGTAAGAATCGACCGCACCTCAATCCGACGCACAGTGTGACCGGTATGGCTAAAAGTGTCTGATATCGGTTTCAAATTGAGATAAACTTTCAAAAACGACACTAAAGACATACGGAATACTGATCAACTGTGTTCAGATTGTTTTGATACTTTAGGACAACGATCTATGAGTCATTTGTGATGTGTATGAATTGACCTCACCTCAATCCGATGCACGGTGTGACCGGTATGGATAAATGTGTCTGATATCATTTTGAAAATGACATAAACTTTAGAAAACAACACTACTAACATACAGAATACCAAGAAAATGCATTTGGATTATTTTGATACTTTAGGAAAATGATCCATGAGTCATTTTTGACATGTACGAATTGACCGCACCTCAATCTGATGCATGGTGTGACCAGTATAGCTAAAAGTGTCTGATATCAGTTTCAAATTGAGATAAAATTTAGAAAACAACACTACAGACATACGGAATACCGAGAAAACACGTTCATATTGTTTTGATACTTTAGGAAAACGATCCAAGAGTCATTTGTGAAGTTTAAGAATTGACCTCACCTCAATCCGACGCACGGTGTGACCGGTATGGCTAAAAGTGTCTAATATCAGTTTCAAATTGAGATAAACTTTGGAAAACAACACTAATGACATACGGAATACCAAGAAAACGCATTCAGATTGTTTTTATACTTTAGGAAAAGGATCCACGATTCATTTGTGACATGTACGAATTGACTTCACCTTAATCTGAGGCACGGTGTGACCGGTATGGCTAAAAGTGTCTGATATCAGTTTGTAAATGACATAAACTTTAGAAAACAACACTACTGACATACGGAATACCAAGAAAACGTGTTCTGATTGTTTTCATACTTCAGGACAATGATCCATGAGTCATTTTTGACGTGTACGAATTGACCTCACCTCAATCCGATGCACGGTGTGACCGGAATGGCTAAAAGTTTCTGATATCAGTTTCAAATTGAGATAAACTTTAAAAAACAACACTACTGACATAAGAAATACCAAGCAAACACGTTAGGATTGTTTTGAAACTTCCGGACAACGATCCATGAATCATTTTTGACGTGTACAAATCAACCGCAGCTCAATACGATGCACGGTGTGACCGGTATGGCTAAAAGTGTCTGATATCAGTTTCAAATTGAGATAAACATTGGAAAACAACACTACTGACATATGGAATACCGAGAAAACGCATTAGGATTGTTTTGAAACTTTAGGAAAACGATCAATGAGTCATTTGTGATGTGTACGAATCGACCACACCTCAATCTGACTCACAGTGTGACCGGTAAATCTTTTCATTAGATAAAGAATCATTATTTATTAAATAAGATAAATCAATCAAAAACATATTGATTTTACATTATTCCCTTTCATTGTTATGAAAATGAAAACATTTGAGTTTAAAATTTCATATTTTAGTTTCACATTTCCATATTAATGTATTATTTCATATTACTGTTTTAATTTCTTTCATTATTGCATTACTAACATAATATTTGTTTTCTTATATAGGTGAATTTTTTTCCTTGAGTTCAGATGCTTTGTTCGGTAACAAATACCATCGAGAGCGGATCACGGATATCAAAGGATAAAACATGAATGTTTATAACGGTTGTTGAATAATTCTAATTGTAACCATGTAAAACAATGTTTGAAATGTATATAGCAATGTGTTTTTCTGTATTCATGATGTTAAGTAAATGTATATACCATTGTCGGTCAAAATATTATGTGCGGGTGCTATGGTGTGCAGGTGTGTATGTGCTACATTGTGCAGGTATTCTGGTGTGCAGGTTCTGTTTTTTTGGTGCAGGCGATGGTGCCTTTATCAGCGCTTTTTTTAGCGCTTATAAAGGACACCTTTTACAGTGCTAGAGGAGCACTAATAAAGGGTCGCCTTTATCAGCGCTCTGATAAGCGCCGATATAGGAGACCTTTATCAGCGCTAAAAAAATGCTGATAAAGGACACCCTTTATCAGCACTTTTTTTAGCGCTGATAAAGGTCTCCGATATCAGCACTTCTCGGAGCGCTGATAAAGGGGACCCCCCCCCTTTTTCTACACCGGCATTAACTGCGCATTTCTAGCGCTGTTAATTCCGGTTTTTAGTGCTGATAAAGGGCCAAGTTGTAGTAGTGGGCATAATCACAATATCTTTCTCTCCAGTCATTATCCGATTTTGTTGCTCAAAATCGCCAGATTTTCCAACAAACTCAATGTTAATCCAATTCCTTATGGTTTCCTCCATTAACTAAGATCAGAAATTATAAGGTGGGAAACACATCCCATTAAAGAAAACCACATAATCAAGGTAAGTTTCTTTCAATATATAACATCATAGGTTTAATCCTAGGTTATCCATGATCATTACCAAAATTACAGGGGGTTCTTCTATACTAATCCTCAATGTCTATCTTAGGTTTATGATCCCTAATATATGTTTTATAAATATATTTACAACTTTTTTGTTAAAATTATTCTAATACCAACTATAACTCCCCGACCATAGAAGCCTGTATTTAATGCATTATTTTAATACATTGGAATGATTACAAGGAATCAAGTCCCGAAGCACTGATCAATTTAGCAGTCTTGGAAAATAGATTAAATACATGGATGTTACATTACACATTAAAACATAAAACACAACATAAATAATCCTTTTATAATTCCATTATTACCCTATATTAACCCTCCATATAAATCATAATACACTTCATGGAATCCTAGGAAAAAACATAAGAAAGGGGTGATCTTAGATGCTCATAAAGGGTAAATAATTTAGTGGAAGCTATAAAATTTTAAAGCAAGATGTGTAATAAAAAAAATAACCTTCTAAACATAAACTTGAAAATAATATAGCAAAAATAAATCAAACATTACCATATAAACATTCACATGTATATTCTACTTGTCGAATAATCACATGTAATAACTAATTTCATAACGAGGGAATGCATAATTCCAGACATCATAATGACATAGTAAATTAATCGTACCAAGAATACAAATAAAAAATTTATAAAGGCCTTGTTCCAAGACACTAATTTGTTTCATGAGACCTATCTATGCATCTAGAGACTATAGAGGGCCCTGCTTGTAACTTACTAAGTCCAATGCATTCTTCATATGAAAATTTGGAAACATAATAGAAACATTCATATTAAAACTAGCATTCAAAATGTAAATATTTTAACCATAAACCATGAATGGTATAAAAATAGAACATCCAGAGTAAAACATATCATTACTCATTCAATACAATACATAATATTTTATTATAATAAATCATCCTCAATCAAGATTAATATCTATTAAAGGATGTTGATATAGTTGAAAATGATCGGTAAAACTCTTTCATAGAAATACCCCATTTCATTAAATCATTTAAAAGTCACACAATTTATAAAGAAAGAAATTTAAAATATATTTTTGCATCAAAGTTTCGTATAACACTTTAAACCTTTTTTAAATTAATTAAAAATTTAAAACATTCATGTCCATATAAATAAATCCTTAAAACCATTTTGAAAACATAGACATTAATGAGAAAGATTTAGAAGAATAAATATTTAAAAATTTAAAATGATGTTTTAGTTAAAGGGTCCTTTAAAAATTCTTTTGAAAACTCTTTTATAAAACATGGACATGGATAAAAAAACATGTCCCAGTAAATACGTACACATGAACAATCTCGGATAATAATGAGATTGAGGAATTAACCCTTACCTTGTACTTTCTATTGGTCGAGGGTACGTTTAACCTTTTTTATAATGACCATATTATGTTATTAAATTATAAAAGAACCATATTAATATTTATGATATCATACTTGATTCATATATGACATTATACTACCCATTTAATAATAATTTTCTTGTTAAAATAACATTTTGGGTAATAATCGCTTTCTTTATTGTATGTTTTTTAACCTTTTATTCTTAATCATATCACTTATATCATGATTTAATTACTTCTATAATATAAAACATTATTTAGGTATCATATATATTCATATTATAAATTTTTATAATAGATAGATATATGAAATGGAAAACACCATTTAGGGAGACGGTAGGTCGTACTTATGCATAAATGTTGTTTTTGTTTTCATATCGTATTGAACAGAAGTAAGCGAATGAGATATTTGTAAATACACACCAAAATATATATATATATATATATATCCATTATCTTTATTATGTCATATATTACATACTTATTAATAATATATATTTTTATAATCATCGTTCAATGGTGAACGTGGAAATGAATCTCATCGCGTTGTGGAGACGGTAAGTCGTACATACGCACGAGTGACAATTTAATTCAATTGATGGTGAAATTGTATTTAATTAGATGGAATATTATATATACATAATAA
This sequence comes from Viscum album, assembly GCA_963277665.1. NCBI lineage: Eukaryota > Viridiplantae > Streptophyta > Magnoliopsida > Santalales > Viscaceae > Viscum > Viscum album. Next base: position 311,758,954 of record OY728166.1, read on the forward strand.
TTAACATGTTATATTTATTATTTACATCAATTATACTCATTATTATACTCATCCAAATAATGAAGTGTTGAATAACAAAGTACACCACGACGTAGAGACGGAAAGTCGTACGTACACACGTATGGTGGCTTTGTCATTAATAGGATGGATAGAATAATGAATATGGTTGTAACATATTTATAATAACATCTCAGTATGTATAGGGTACTCTATGTATTATTTTGGAATGGAAAAGACAAAGAAAGAGGAAGTGGAAGAAGAAAAGAACTTTGAAAGAGGTGATGAAGTAATTACCTCTTCTTCAGGTTCTTCATTTTGATTTGAAAATAATGTCTCCTTAGGTTGGCTTTAAGATAAAATTAAGGACTCTAGGTTTAATTTAGGTCAGTTGTGAGGATATTTGAGCAAGATTTTTCCAATCCAAATGGATTTGGAGGTGTGAATTTAAGAGAAGGGGAAGTACCCTTTTATAAGAGAGGTGAGGGGAACTTTTAGAAAAGCTAGAAATATTAATTTATTATAAACTAATTTTATATTTATAATAGTTCCGATTTGATTTATTTCTAGGATAATATAGGGATGGGTCTAAAACCTCTAAACCAATAGGTTTTATACAAGTTTAGGTCACTATATTAACCATATATTTTAGATTTAACTCTTAGTTATATAGTTTATCTTTTACCATGTCTTCTTGTATTCTTACAATATATGGTTAATAAAATTTCTATAAAATACCAAGAGAACATCAAGTGGTTAATTAATGACATATCTAACATTATTTAAGTCCTTTGGACAAACATCCTATTTTTTGGAAAATTTTATAATTTAATAAAAAATTATTTGTTTTAAAAACTCCTTTATGTCAATCTTGACACTATTTTGTATTTGGTTTTTTTGAAAGTTATAAAAACTTTATTACTTAGAAAAAAAATATAATGAATCATACCTAACATGTCATATTGACCTATAAAATTATTTTTATGGCATAAAAAGTTTCAATTTACATTTATTTTAATATTTATAATATCAATTATTTCATTATTTCATTTATAAAGAAAATACTGCATCATTGTTGTGTCATAAATAATATTAATTATTTAATGTCTAAAAATTATAGATAAAATACCATTATGTATTAAATATTTCTAAATTTATAATGAATATTTATATTCAAATAGTTCATTTATATAACCTCAAGTAAAAGTTTTTTTACTAAAAGATATATGTTTATGTTACATTTTCCTCATCTTGAAATTAATTTTTATAAAGTGTCATTTCCACTTACAAGTGGCTCCATTGGGTTCCAAAATAAACCAAAGTATGACAATGGTCTGAAATGTATTAGGAAATAGGGTTAGGACATGTTTTAGGATATTTTTATGTTACTATAATATTATTTTGTTTACCCTTATTTACCATATTTACCCATTAACCATGATAAATAAAATATATACTAAAGTTACTATTCATAATGTCTAAAAATAAAAGTTACCTATTTATATAATTTGGAAATATTGATTCCAAATATGGAATCTATTTTTCCAAATTCAAAATAGAGAATTTTTAGAAATTAATTTAAAATTAATTCTCATGGTCAAAACCAAAAAGGGGGGGTTTAAGAAGAAAAACTATCAAAATATTGACATGTTTTTATGTACAATTTAAATGTGACATTATATCCAATGACCTAAATTATATTAAATTATAAAAATATAATCTAATTATACTTTAAAACTACTCAAATTTATAATTTATTACTATAAATTATTTCGATTAAAAAAGTTGTTTCTAATTAAAATTTAGTATTTTTCACTATTAATCAAAATATTAAAGTTATCAAAAAAGTGCCAAAAATTTATCCAAACTAAATTTTTATGTCCTTATTTTAAGGAATAATTTAATTTCATAAAATTTAATATATAAAAGTTTCAAATATTGGATTTAAAAAGGGTTCTCCATTAAAAGGAGGTAAAATTGAATTTTTTGAAAAATACTTCATTTATATGAAAAATTGATTTTTTTTCTTATATTATGTCTAAGAAACACATAATATGGATGTTAAAATTATATGGAGTGTATAAAATACAAAATGAAGCTAATATTATTCACAACCACTTTTTGAATGTCTAGTTTGATAAGTCGTGGGGCGCTCGAACTCGGTATTGTGTGTGGCGCAAGCAATAGAATTACTTTGAAGAGATAATTTACTATGATATCCAAGTGTGTTACAAATTCACTAGTGTAATAATTGGAATTGAATATAGGAACTAATTGTATGATTTTTTTTATTTTCTTCCACTAAAATAATTTCTATATTAATTCTTTTTTATTTTTTATTTTATAATTTTCAAATAATAAGGTTAATAAAAATTTTATTATGATACGATGAAACAAAAATTTTATTCCTGTGAAATATATAATTTTAATCAAGACTCACTTTTTGATGAATTGGAGAATTTTTTAAATAATTGATATTTTAATATAATAATATTATTATTAAATACTATTTTTAAATTATAAATGATAATATATTTTTAATATGTAAAATTAAATTTTTAGAAGGGTCAACAACTGTTATTGTCCAAAAAAAGTATTTTTCAATAAAAGGGGATTTTTATTTTAAACATTTAAATCCTCATATTTAGAGAAATATAATGATTAAATCATTATTATTTTTTAAATATTCATGTTAAAATTATCCAACACTGATTTTTTCATAATTGTATTTGATTTTTGAATTTTTGGTTAAAATTAATTATGATATAATTATATAGTATGCATTTTGATATCATAAATTCCCAAATGTTATGTAATAAATAATATGAAGTGTTTGAAAAAAAAATTATGTTTCCCTTTTACAATAATGGGTTTTTAGGTTATTATATTGATTTTATAAACCCTTAATTAATCCTAAAAAACCTATATTATATTTTATGGTTTAAAATTCAATTTTTTATAAGCATGACTCACGTCAGAATCTACAAGGGTACTGTATTGATTATTTAGATTCATGGAAATATAATTTAATTAAATCCATTGCTCTTCGGATAAAATGATGGGAAAAACCATGGGATGGTATGTGGTTTGTATTAATTTTTATATAGAGTTCAAAAGCTATGTTTTGAAATCGCTAAATAATTCTCCACACATTGGAAATATAAAACCACCCAACATCGCATTTCTATTTCGTCAAAACCATTAGAGAGTAATGATACTTTGAAATTCCCTCTATATATCCCTCCCAAGGTTCCCCCAAGCTCTTTATATTCTTTTATCATGCTTTTAGAAGTTCCCAGTCAATGTAAGGGATCCTCTCCTCCATTTATTCTTGTTACTTATTTATTACATTATTTTTTATTTTAAATTGTTCATATTGGGATATGATTTATCACATATCTCTTAATATAATTATAATTTTTCCTATATTATATACCCTTTTATATCTCATTAATCCATTCCATTAATCTTTATATTTCATTTTTATACTTCCAAAATTATCCAACAATTTTCCATGCAAGAATATTTTTAGTGAAAACCCATAACCATTTCCACTCAAGGTAATTCATCGAGATGTTCCTGTACTTAATTGATTGGGTAATCACATGTATATAAACCACACACCTTAATTGTGTGACTAAATGTGATTAATTTCATCCTTATGTTGTTTAATCTATGTGGAAATTTTACATATGTTTATGTTATGAATGTGATGGGTGGGTCGTGAATTATATATCCCTCCACTGCGTTGGATAATGATTTTTACTCATGAAACATTTTGTATGAGATTAAGGAGTGAACTTAATCAATGATTGGGATTTTTTTTTGACCTTTTGATGTTTTCTTGGAAGTTATCCTTAACTTATGATTGGGTCATATTTTATATTGTTCCCACATTCCTATGTTTCCTTTATGGTGTCAATATATATCTTGCTTCAATGACCAATATAATTATTCTCACTCCTATTATGTTACCTTGATATGCCTATTGACTCATATATACTTCTTTACAAAATGTTATGAATTTATTGTTCCCCAAATATTCATATAGATCACCCCTATATTATGTTCATACCATGGTTATCCCAAGCAGTAATAGATGATCAGTGTAATATAAAAAGGCATGTTCTGATGTTTCTGAATAATTCCATTGTACCAATGTTCCATGTTATTATGTTATGTACCTAATTTTCAAAAGACACTAGGCCTAAAAATATTTTACAGTTGTATTAAGTGTATATTTGTTTTAATAAATCATTAATTAAGGTGTATTAATGACATGGGTTATCATAATTGATAACATCTGAAAATCATTTTTGGTGAAATTTCATGATCATGAAAGTTTCACTATATTTTTACTGTGTAGTTTTTCAATTCAAGAATTTATTTTTTAGGAAATTAGAAATAATTATGTGGGGGATCATTTTATCCAATTATATTTAGTGAAAATATGTACTGAGATGATCTGAGGAATGTTTTTGATATTAGGAACTTCTTGGTCCTAGCTGCTTACTATAGCTGGATCGTCAAAGACTTAGCTTGACTTACATCACCTTTGATAGTTGTGAATTAAAATGGGGTCAAGTTATTTTATATCATAGAATTTTAATCATCAATTTAGAAGTTTAAGAATAAATTTTCCTCAGAAATTTTGTTGAATCCACTTGAAGTAGGTCTAGGATATGTGTTATACTATGATGAGTCAAGTATAGGTCTTGGTTTTTTCTCATGAAAAGTAACCATGTTGTGATGTATAACTCCCAAAAACTCCAGACACATTAGATGAATTAACCAACCAATGAACTTGAACTCTAAATCAAGATATATTATCTCAAAATATACCCCACTAACATTTTTTATAATGGTTTATATTTTATTCCAATGAAAAATTCTTGAGATATACCTTCTCCCACATGAAATTGACTCTTAGAAAAAGACGAAGGTTTGAGTGTCTCCACAGGTTTGATTTCGAAATAATCTATTCCCCATATAGATGGAATGTTGTTTCTTATTCCTTAAGTAGGATTTTTTCACCTCATAATCTGAAGGATTCTATATTGAGTGTAATCTCATGAATCTTTTTTCCAAGATACACTTGGAATAAAAGAAAGATAAATCGAGGAAGTTATTAGATTAAATATTGTTTATAATTTCTATTATAGTTCTAATTAATGATTAAAACTAAGGTATGAGATGTTTCTACACTAAGAAAGATTCTAAATGGTGGGTAGGTAGTCATTGAATGGTCATTATCTTAGAAGTAACCCTTAATTTTGGAGGAAATTATATTGTTCCATTGTTTTTTAGGAACTTTGTGATTCCAGACTGTGACCAGTCATAGTAAGCTACCCATTATAGCCCGAATGGCCTGAAGGCATTCGTTTTTATAGACTTTTTATAAACCCACATTCAAGGTATGAGGGGGAACCCTTAAAAGGCCCATAGGTTCAGAGATTACATGGCGCATAGGCTTATAAGATTACATGACCTGAAGGTCTTAGGGAATTCAACAAGACTATCTACAAGAAAACTGCCCCTCCCCAACATCTGCATCATGATAGTAGCTCTCCACCTTCGCATGGCCATCTAGCTTGGCTTCTTGTGCAAGCACAGGATGGTCTATATGGCATAGCCATACCCTCTCATTCTAACAAATCCATTTGTCTCTACTCTGGTGAGTGCACTAACTCCGAATCTTCTTCTGGGGATGCTCCTTTTTTTGTAGTCTGTCTGGGGCAACTGCATGTGGCTTGAAGGACATGAGGTGTCCCGAAGGCCTTAAAGGTGGCCTGAAAGCCCAAAATACCCGAAGGTTTGGGTGGCTCGAATTCCTTAAAGACTCCAAGCCCAAACCAGTGGCCCAAGGTGAATAGTTCCAGCTGCTATAGTACCGAACAATACCTACTATAGTAACTACTATAGTTCCTGCTACAGTACCCGCACAGTGTACAGTTCTGCTACTGTACCTGTGCAGTGTATAGTTCTGCTACTGTACCCAGAAATATGCCTCTACCTGGTTCCAGTTCTACTACCAACATCATATATTCGTGTTATACATGTCATTGGATCAATTCCAAACATCAGAGAGCTTCGGTCCTTCTCCATCCCCTTCTTATTCCATCCTAGAAGTGGGATAAGGTGTCTATTGATTTTATCATTTGGTTACCCCATACTCCCTGGGGGGTTTCCATTTAGTTGCTTAATGATCATTTGACCAAATATTATCACTTCATCTTGATAAAAACGCTATTAAAGTGAAGGTGTTGTATAGGTTTTATGTTTTTGATATCATAATATTTCATGGGGTAACATCTTTTATCATTTCAAAGAGAGATCCATGTTTCAAAAAATTGTTTTAGGAAGACCTTGAAAATGTAATTATGTCACATGTTATTCTCAACATGAAATTACAACCCTAAATTGATTGCAAAAAAAGGGTGAGTGATTCAAATTTTAAAATATATTCTTTGCACCCACATTTTAGAATTTACAGGGGGCTTATAAAAAACCTACCCATTCAAACTATTTAATGGTTTCTCAATTTGACCCACCACTGAACCAAAGGGTTTTTATATTACCCATAGGATAGAAAAATGTTCTTAGGAATTACATGATCACACGTGTGATTGGTTTCATCAAATAAAAATAGTAAATGAGATAACTGTAAATATTAAAAATATGGAATGACTCATCAATATATTAATATTCCATGTTGAAATAAAATGATCACAAAATAATAAATAAGAAACATAACATAAATTCACCAGCATGGGTTCCAAATATATCTATCACCACACATATCTCCCTCTCTTACTTGGAAAACATGCCCACCCGTTTCATATTCTCGAACACCACAATATCAATGCACCTCCAACCATAGAAAGAAATAAAATTCTAACTAGAAAAAGTAAATCATATAAATAACATAGTTATTAAGACACTCTATAAATGTAATTAAGTTCCTACTAATTCATGTTATAGGAACACTGACCAAATAAAATAAAATAAAAAATTACAATATATTAATCAATTTTTAATGTGTGGTCTGAAGGGGAACCAAGCACCTGCAACTAAAATATAATTGGTTTGATAACATAAGCACTCTGAAGTCAAGTAAAACCCTTCATAACAACATAGAAACTTTCATATTACTTTATATAAATTCTATTTTTAAATATACTAGTGAAATATTAATTTTTTATTAAGTGTTAAATGAAACAATAACATCTCACCTGTGTGATAAAACTCTTTTTCATGATTCTTTTTAAATAAAAATATAATCACCCAAAAATCAATTTTTTTCAAACTAAACAACATAACCAAATCACAATTTTATATTTTAAATTTAAAACAATTTCTTAAAAACCTTTTTAGAAACATCAAATTAAAAAAAATGAGGTTTTCAAACATCACATAGTTTTCAAAAACATGATTGAAAACTAGCCAATTATAAATCCAAGCACGACAGCCTAAAAACCTATTTCAAAACTCACACAGAGTTGGAGTTTTATAAAAAAACAACTTCCCACTTTTTTCATTATAGGAAAAATTTAAATCTAAATTCTAAAAATAGACTCAAAAAAGATTATATTCAAGCATTTCTTTTCCCCTTATATAAAAATAGTTCTCAACACATTTTGAATGCATTTGAAAATAAAACCATGAAAAAGAGGATAGAACTTAGACACGCACCACATGCTCAGTATACCCAATAATGTTTAAAATGGTTAAGTATAAACATCATCTGAATATATCCAAATAAATGGAAATGGTCTTAAAACATTATATAATATAAACAAGGCACTAATAAAAGGAACCGAGAACATTAATCATCCTAGTACTAGTAAGTTACACTTAGGACTCCAACCTTATGGGTATAATGTGATTGAGTCTAAACATAATTTTATAGATAGATAAGCAAGGTGTAATCTCTCACAGTCTTCCATAGGCCCAAATCCAAGAGCTATCTACATCTCTTGTTCAAACAAGTTGATGCTCTCTTTTTTTCTACTAAAGGATCTCATAGATCTTCAGAAATCAAATGGAAGCTCTAATGGTGTTCTTACCCAAAGGATATCACAGTTCATTGGACAACACATGGTCACAGTCAATTTATCTAATGTTCTACTCAATTCCAAAAATATTCACATCACAAGTAAAAGGAGGTGTGAAAAATAAAACATTCTTTAATAATACAAATGAATATAAAAAACTCACACACCACCTCTTACTCTCAAAAAAGTATCCCCAAAATCAAGCCCAAGAAGCATATATATTGCATCAAAATAGACATCTACAAATGGGATCACATACCACTATTTGCCATAATAATAATAATAGTGATCAAAAGGGTATTAAATAATTTATGAAACCTCATTTTCAGAATTTTTCAAATAGCCCATCCCTTTTTAACAAAACATGATTTGGGTGCGAAGCCATTTCACCAATTCAAATTTGAAACTCATATGCGAAAGCTGTCCTCAATTTTTAAATCACCATTTAATGAATTTAAATACACAATGACTTAAAAAATAAAATCCCCAAGTAATAACATGCCCTTTTAAAATCACCTAGAAAATTTTGAAATATCAAATGCTTTAGACACCTCAAAACAAATGTCATCATATCCCTTTAAAATTAAAAACCCGAAACCCTTTGTTTGAAACAAAATTTAAATCAAGAATACTTTTTAAAACATCAATATGTTTCTTTATAGTGATTTTTAAAGTCAAAATCATTATTTGAAAGCCAACTGTGAATTTTTAAAAACTATTGGCCTATATTTTCAGCCCATGACAAGGATTTAGAACAATAATATATTAAATTAGGCCATCATGGGTCATATAAAAAAATAATAACATTTAATAGAACCTAGTATAATACTACCATGTAATTTAAATAATGAAATATAATGTAATGAAAAAGAAACACTGACCTCATATCAAAGAAGATTGAGTTGAAAGAAATATACAACATACTAATACATGTCGACATTGATGGGGAAGTCTCCCACACATTATAGAAAGTCCTTATAAACCCTAAACATAAATAACCATGATTTTCGAACCATCCCAAAAAATTAATCATGAAACATGAAAAATTAGGGTTCATGGAAAGGAGAAAAAAGGATGAGAGAGGGATAGAGAAGAGTGGATTAGATTAAAGTAAGGATTTCCACTTGGAGATCACAAAGGAATTTGGGTATAATATATATAGAAAATCTAGTCGATGGGATGAGGGTTTTAATAACCCAAAGTTTTATCAATTGAATTCCCCTTATTATATTTTTGTCATGTATGTATAAATTTTAAACATCGCTTAGAGAAACCACAAAATATCATTCTTATAAATGAATAATGGTATATTAGTTAGAAAATAAACAAATAAGAATTAAAAATATTACAGTGGGGCAATAAATAGAAAATAATATAATTAGAAATGGATAATTTGGATCTATACCATCCACTGGAATGATTGTTCTCGTGAAAAAAGCTGTATATTTAAAACACAAAATTAATAATAAAATATTCATTCTAAAGATGAACGTATATATATAATTGTGATAAATTATCGGTTAATGAAGAATGAATTTAATAAGTGGTATTTAAAGGATTTAGTAAACCCATATGACCATTATAATCTGACTATTGAATATTAATCCAACTATAAAGAATAGTAATCAAATCATTAAGAATAGTAATATGACTGTTAGAAATAGTAATATGGATATTTGAATAGTAACCTCACCTTAAAAGGGTAAAATAACATTTCAGTATCCTATAAATGAAAATTTGATATATTTATATCATGGTACATTTAAATAAATTTTTTCAAAATGATAAAATATGTTTTGGTATTTTTATAAAACATAAATATTTTATTTTAAATTTTATAATGAATATAATGATTTAAAAGAATCTTTGTTTTCATAAAATTATTTCCTAAATTTATATTATGTTTTTTAATAATGATTTGATAATTTTATGTTCCCGTTAATAAATTTTCAAAAGGAAATAAAATTCATTATAATATTAAAATCGGTGTTTTTCAAATAAATGAAAATTTTATTTAAAAATTTTATTTAATTTATTTATATAATTATATTCATAAAATTAAGTCCAATTTTGGAATCTCAGTATCAAAGATAGTTATGTTGAATTTTTAGGATTTTTTGAAAATAATAGAATTTTTGGTGTATAGTGAAATATAGTATTTTATGGTATTTAGCATTATAAGACAAATACTTGAATTAATGAGTCATGGATGATATAAGAACCCATATTTTTAAACTCACAAGAAATAGTTACTATATATATTCACAATAATCTACACTATTTATAGTCTTAGTCCAAAATAATAAACAAATAAATATAACAATAAAAATGCCCCTCTACACCCCTTATAAATTCCAACCCTCACCACCCCCTCTCTTCACAAATTATATGATTTATATCTTTCTAATATTCAACCCAAATCCCTCCCCATGCCTCCTCCTATTTCCTATTATTTTTTATCTCACCAAAAACCCAAATACAAGTGCCTTTAAGGGGGATCTCAAGGCGATGATATTCAAGAGATAAAATCCCCCTTCTTTACTTTTTAAATTCTTCATTTCTTTTACTTTATAATCACCCCTATCTTAAGTTACATGATAACTACCATATCATATATATATATATATATATGTGTGTGTGTGTGTGTGTTTATTTTATTTTTTTAATTTAATATCCATCATCAATCCCCTTCTCTCCTACTTTTATTTTAAAAACAAAAACATAGTCTGTAATATGTAAGTTCACCACCTTCGTGGACGACAAGTTTTCGTTTACCATTACCACCTTAAAGGCTGGTAATAAAACCATTATTATGGTTAAATTAAATTTGAAAACATATATTATAACTTATTTAGTGTTCTAGATGTAGTATATTAACATAATATTAAATAAAATGAAACTAGTTCATGATGGTTGTTAAAACTGCCAAAAATAAACTAGACATTATTCATTAATGTTTTATTAATTGAATCATCCTGATATAATAAAAAATGATATATTGGATAATTTAATGTTTTATAATTATATTAATACCTTTTTGTTCCACTTATATATTTTTTTCATCAATTTTCAAGAACTCTCACAATTATACTCAGGGGAACCGACCTGAAAACCATGTAACGAACACTCCCGGGACAACAAAATTGAATATTATATACAATAAAAATGGAAATAAATAAAGGTAATAAAATTATAATAAATAAAATAAATTTTTAAAATGTTTTTAATTAACTAATTAAGATATCTAATTTTTTTTAAGACATTAAGTTCAAGTGAAAAACACATTCAGACAGAAGGTTAGGGATCTCTCTGAACCTCCATTTTCCTTCGGGATATGATTTCTCTCTCTTTAAACTAATTTATTTCTCTATTATTCTTATATAATTCTTATAAATAATGTTTATATGTTCCATAAATGTTTATTTAGTTCAATTTATCCTTATTTTATAGGGAAATAAATGTTTTAAAGGTTCCCCTCTCAATTACTCTCGATAAGCTGTCCCAGTTAAAGGGAACTATTTCATTTCTTACCCATTTTCAAATACACTACATAAACTATTTTAAACCACAAATGGGTTTATAAATTAAATAATCATTTCATGAAAATTTTCTTATTTTGTTTATGGTTTTATACAAAAACAATTATTCCTTTATCCACTTAAAAAACTCTTTACTATTTTTCATTAAACAACACTAATGTGGTTCATTTTGAAAGTTTCCTAAACACACTTTTTCATGTATTCAATTTAGTTGGAAATCATTATTCATGAAATATTATTATTTTTACTTTATTATTTTCCATAAATTATTTAATACCTTCTTTTATGGATACGATTATGATACTCCATATGGTTTTTCATTATGACATGATTACGAAACCCATTTCATTCTATTTGTAACCCTTATGATTATTCATTATGTTTTATTTATTTATCTGTAACACATATGCATGTACATTTTATGATTGGTTCACCTAGATATCACTCAAATGTGTTTGGTAATGTTTAGTCTCATGAGACGCCATATATGGATTAGGGAGTATACCGAATCCATTATGGTAATTTATACACCATGTGATATAGTCATGATAATTAGACTTGACTCATGTTTATATCATGTTATATGTTATTTCCACATACTAATGTTGCTATGATCAAATTATTCCAGGTTCTATATTATATTCTAACATATGGTTATTTGTGGTTCATTCCATTTATGTAATCATGTTAATTATTGTGTTATGATTTATTCTAATTTTTATTCCCTTAATAGGATTTTTAGCTCATACCTTTTGTTTATGTATTTCCTAGAAAATCCTATGTAGATGTCAGAGCTCAAAGTGAGATATGAACTCATTATAGAGATTATTAAAAAAATGTTTGATTTTTGTTTCATTTTTTCATATTATGTATCTGATCTTCCAAATAAATTATCCTTGGTTTATCTTTTATAGATAATTTTTCTCGACATCATGTAATAATATGTATAAAAATCTATATTTATTACAGTTGGTATCATAGAACGGTCTTGTTATTTTTGGTGATTACAACTATAATACATTATTAATAACCCTAGAGACAATTCTGTCACCTAGGATAACCTAGATTAAAATTTAGCTAATCATAAGATAGGATATACTTTTCATTTATGATTTTACCCTTATATGTTCATAGTTTCCTTGTTATATACTCATTATATATGCATTCAATCCCCACCAATTTTTTTATTTTTTTATATAATGAATAGAAATAGGATAATATGTTATAACAATGATTTTTACTAGAAATGTGATGATTACCCTAATGACATTCGAAGCTTAATAGGAAATGGGATCTTAGAACATCATGATAGTACTGGATCAACATGATCAAATTATTAATAATAAAATGAATTGTATGGAATTCCCTCTTTCTATTAATAAAGAGAAAGTTGTAGTAAAATATTTTATCTTAAAAAGGACCACTATATTTATTGGATCTTCTGAACCCCTTATATCTATATAATTTATTAACTCTATTAAGAATACATTCTTTGTCATCCAATGCTTAGAAGAATAGAATGTTTTAATTGAGGTCTATCATTTTTATGGGGAAGCTGATAAGTGGTAGAAACTTATCAAAAACATGAATTATAAGAAGGAAATGTATTCCATGTATTGGGAAGGATTTAGTAAAGTAATATTCATAAAATAATTTCCTTGAACACTTTTTTATAAGATAGAATGTGTGTTCCTAGAACTAAAGAAAAAGGAAGAAGAGTATATCAGGGATTATTAATAAAATGTTACATGGATTGAAGGATACACCTCTAGCTTTTTCATGAACACTATAAGCAAGTTTGATCTCTTCTTTAGTGGATTAATGTAAATCCTATTAAAATAGTTGGTAATTGGAGACTTTGATAGCTATAAAGAGATTATTATTTTTCCTCTAATGTTGAGATAGACATTGGAATCACTCAGTGGTCTTATGGTATCAGAGATAAAAAATGTAAATTGGAGTTTAATATTGGAGTATAAAAAAGATAAATCCCATGGAGGAAAGAAAAACCAACATCCCACATGTCAAAAGTGTGGGAATACGCATATGGGGAATTATCTAAAGTAAAATGATAAATGATTCAAATTTTAAAATAAGGGGGATTAGGATAATAATTTCTAAAGGGATATAATGAATCCCACAAATGTAAAAAATTAAAGGAATTTTCAAATCAGTACTCATCCTATGGTATAGTGTTTCAACTACAAGGAATATAAGTATTATGAAAGGTAATTCCCTAATAAAATGATTTCTGGATACAATCAATGAAAATAACCTCCATGGAAGTAAGGAAGGGTGTATGTTATCAGTATTATTACAGTGGAGCCTGAAAATGATGTGGTGATCGGTATCCTAGATACTCATTCATGAATAATAAACACGAAGGTACCGGGAACATAGTGAATGCCCTGCAACATTGAATTTTATAATTTTACACCAAGGATCTACATGACTATGTCATCATTGGTGGAACGTTACTCGGTATAAGCTCGAGGATCATCACGCAAGGATTTTCTAAGAAAAAAATGATAAACTAAAAATACATGGTTATATATGCATCCAAAATCAAAATATGCTTATCATCAGTGATCCCTACTCAATGAATCTGAATTCCAATTCTTATAAATCATATCCATGCACTTTAATAAACACTAGGATCGTATATCATTGAATTTTGGGTGTTAGTGCATAAATTTGATAACCGATTTGATACACAGACGATCAGCACATAACCTTGCTTGCGATGTGTGAGAGTGGGATCAATCGAAAATCTTATATATAGAGAATATCTCTCTGGAATGCAGGAGAGGGAATAAGAGAGAGGGGGAGTTGAAAAATTGTTGGCAATTTCTTACCTTCCTTTATTTATAACATGTTAAGAAATTTCCTGGTATAGCCTTCCCAACCCCTGAATAATTAACACAATATAAACTACATTTTATGACCATTTTACCGAGTCATAAATATTACTATCACTTTTGTGTAATATATTACATGATAATACTTGATCTATTAACGTGACTTTTCATTCCCTCAAATATTAAATGAACCTAGAGTATTTTAATTTAATATTCATTCAAATACTATTTTTTTTATATTCACTTTATAACATGTAAATACATTTAATAAATAAATTAAATGCGAAATATTTGTAAAATTAATAAAATGAATTTAATTATTTATTTGGTGATCATATATCCTTGGGAAAATCCTATACCCCAATGGTGGGTCCCATCATGTCTAAATACATATTCAGCTAAATATAGAAGATTCTCAAATACAGTATTTTGTGTGACCCTCTAGGACCTTATCTCAATAGAAGTGAATACTATTCACTGAAAAGAAGTGTAACGCCCAGAGTCTTTGGGAATTATTTTTTCGAATTAATTTATTCTTTTTGATATTTTTCATTTCATGAAACACTAAAAATAGTTATTTTATATATATTAAAGTACTAAGTGTGGGTTTTGTTATACACAATTTAAGTGAATCATTAAATACACGAAATATAAAGGATAGATTTCTCTACACAGAACACTAAGGTCATCTTACATTACATTTAAAACTGACTTTCCTCAACATATTGTGAAACTTGCAAGACCAAGTTTTACCAAACAATAATATATTATTAAAATATAATTATTTAATATTTTAAATAATAACCTAGCCATTAAGATAGAGGTTATTAATATTATTAACTTACTTGATAAAACCTGTGGTTCACAAAAGTGTAAAAGAAATTCAATAGTTACAATAACTATAAGAACCAATTGAATATTAAGGAAATATTCTAATAGAAAACTAGTTTTATTCTCACAAAGTTATTTTATCATAATAAATTAAATTAATTATATTTCCTGAAGATATTAATGTAATATATATATATATATATATATTTAAAATAAATATTTTTGATATTCATCTAATATATTGGATATGCACTAGATAAGAACAAGCCCATTTTTACACATAAAAAACATTTACTATTGTTAAGGTACTTTCACAACATTTTAACGGAGAACATATTTTAAATATTGTTTTTGGAACTTTTATAAATTTTTATTTCAATATAAACTTCATTTTCGAAATAGAAACCTAAATATTAGGTTATGGTAAATTTTTTATATTTTTCTGTGAGTTTTTATTTTTTAATGAATAGTGAAAATATTAAAATTTAACTCAAAGATGATTTTTCATATAATTTATTTATATTGTTAATTTATATTTTTGGTTGGTGTTAATGTTTAATTAGATTAATTTTTTATCACTAAATATACTTTCAGTCATTGTAATAAATTTCATTTTGAAATTGACTATAAAAAAATAAATCTTTTGAACGTTTTTACTTTAAAAAACACGCATTGTATTCTCATCTGTTAGATTATATTTAAATTAATTTTTGTAACTTATTAGTTTATAATTTTTAAAAAATAATTCCATATTTGGAATTAGAATAATTTATAATTTCTAATAAGGTTATCTTAGTTTTTTGATAAAAAATATTAATGAAATTAATTGAAATTAATTACAACAATTAAAGTTAAATTAAGATTAATAAGGAATTAAACCATAACCTTAAAGCCCAAAACAACCTATAAACATGTCCATAATCTATTTTATGGCAATATTTAGGCCTTATATTCCCTTTTATCAACTTTGGACCATTATTGGATCCACTTTCAATAACAAAATGTGGGTGGGGTTTCCCTATTCCAAAATATTACAAGAGTTCCACTCCTCTACTATAAAATGGCCTCATCTCCTCACACTTCAACACACCACTCAAGCCACATAAGTTCTTAAATAATATTCTCATATAGCTTCCAAAAATCCCCCACTTTCTACTATACACCTTCATTGTACATAAATCCATCCAAGGAATCCCTTTGGTGCAAACCAAAATGAGTTACCTAATTCAGAGGTAACACCCTCCCTCAAACTTCTTTCTTTTCTCCAATAATTTTTTTATTTATTATTACATGATTTTATAAAAACAAAAATATCCTAAAAATACTAGGATTTATTATTTTAAGGTTTCTACCAACACTTACACACTCATCTGTTTAATGGGTAGTAGACATACTTTTTACGTATACAGTGAACTACCGCCTCATTAAACGATGATTGTTCATTTCTTTATCTACCAACTATCATGGTGTACATTATGATGGAAACTCTATTTTATTATTTTATATGTTTTATTTATTATATCTTTAATATTATTTAATTTTTTTACAACACATATATTAATACTTTCCATTTTGTGTTAATATGATAATTTATTTTAACAAAGTGTGAACTATCACCCCCTAAAAGAAATTTGATTAGTGTATACACTACATAGAATGTATTAAGGATGAGTTAAGTGAATATATATAATATATATTATATAATAGTTCTACTATAATAATTATATATATACATATATGTCTTTTACTTTTGTTCATTCAACACGACAACTAAACAGAAATAGCATCCATGCATACGTACGTCTTACCGTCTCCATGAACGGTGTATTTAATTTAATACTTCTACATTATATGGATTATTATAATACATATATACTGAATATGAATTATATTTATATCATGGTTTAAATTATGTAAATCATGATATATGTATAAGGACAAAAGATATAAAAAATTATGACACATGTGAAAAAAGAAGATACTACCCAAAGTGAAACCTTAAAATAGAATTGTTAACAAGAATGTAAGTTAAATCCATAATCAAAGCATATATGGTATTATAATTAATAATATGGTTATATTACAGATCTATAATAAATCTATATTTATTATAATAGAGTTTTAAAAGAGTATGATGAATGTCAATACAAAGGTAATGGAATTTCATCTCACTCTTTATTTCCGTGAGATACATGCCTTATCCACCACTCAGTTATTTTTTGTGGGGTATATAGCACCCATGAATGTATTTTATGCCACTTATAATTAAATATATTGGTATTTAAATAATCATTTTATGATATTTCTTTCATGTATTTTATGTATCAAATGTTACCAAATAAGTAGAGTAATTTTGTCTCAACTTTCCTTCTTTGAGACACATGCCACATTATACACCTATAATTCATATATGAGGAGTATAAAATTTCTTTTAAGTATTATAACATTAATATAAATATTTTCATGATATTTTTAAGCTCCATGTAATTTCATTTTCCTACATGGAGAGTATTATTCAAAGTTACCATATGGTAAGAGTTTATTGAAACAATCTCATCGTTTATCAATATTATTTATGATCACATTTTCATTAATGAAATCTTATGATCCATTTTTAATGAAAACTCATTAATTTTCTTTTCTTTTTTATATTATTTATTTATTCATGTATTAATACCATTTTTACACTATTTGGTACCTAAAATAATTAAGAATGTTTTTAAGAAAATATCATTTTACCTCTCTCTTCGGTCTGAAATATATGTTACTTTAAAACCATTCGTTCCAAAAATGGAATCCAAAAATATTCTACTAATATCATATGATAATTAAAATATATTTTTACACTTTTTCATTTTAAATTTTCTTTCATGGGAATGTTATTGTCACTTTCTGAATAAGGCATTTCTGACCTTTTACTCGGAAAAAAGGATGGTTCTTTTTACATGATACAACATGTATAGATTTTCCAACTATCATTATATTGAATATTCCTTTGCATGCATAAAAGAATGTTATTTAAGAAAGTGTTTTTTAATGTTATTTTCAAAGAATTTTTTTTTCAAATAATTTTCAATATTTCTCTAAAAATTTTCAAAATATTTATCAGGTAACGTGGTTTTCAAATGATTTTCAAGCGTCTTTATATGTTTTCAAAGAATAAAATTTTTTAAAAGGCCTTCAAGCTTCTATAAAAAATTTCGAAGGAAAATGATTTCAAAATCTTTTCAATGATTCCTTTATAAATTTTCAGGTTTATTTTTGTGAAAATGTTTTTAAAAGGGATTTACATTTTAAGAATATTTGTTCAAAGGAGAAAGGATAATTTCCTCCTAAAGTATTTTTAAAAGATCTTTTAGAAAATTTTGCCATCTATGATGACATCTATTGGTGTTAGTCATGGATTTATTTAGAAATTATTCTATGTTTCTATTCTTAATATTTCTCTAAATATTTTATGTTTTATGGAATGATTTTTATGATACTTGTTTTTCTTTCACATTTTATATAATTCTGAAACCCTTTTATTTTTACAGGTTATGATTTTGATTAAAAGATTATGAAACTAGTATCTTTTATATAGGTTATGATTTGATTACATGTTTATGTTGCCCATTTCATTTCATGGGTTAAGATATGATTATTTATGATTATTCGGAACATGTTTGTATGAGTTAATTATGGGGTGGTTGGTACCTATATCTCCCTCTTATGAATTAGGTATAGATTTATATCTCATGAGGTAGACATGGATTATATGAGGAGTGAGCTCGGTTATTTTTTACCAAGATATAATGAGGAGTAAACTCGGATTAGTAATACAAGGCTTGAATTGAGAGTGAACTCGGTTCAGTAAAGATCTTTCTCCACTAAGTTGGACTTGGTAGTGACTCCATGACTGCTATGGAAATCATATTATATGCTTATGTGTTTGCAATAATTCCATGTTTTATTACTATGTTATGATTTCATGATCTATGTTCTTTATTTTTTTTTTGATTTATATATTTATGAACTTTTGGGATTTATTCCCTGATTCATGTTTATGATATTTGATATATAGAGTATGATCTTCAATTTTTTTGATCTCATTCTCATACTCCAATTCTCGTTTTTATGCTTACATGTCTCCCCTATTTACCCTTACTGAGCATCTGAGCTCACCCCTTTTTATGTTTCCTTCTCCAGTTTGTGAAGATATGGATTATGTATGATGTGTCTAGGAAGGGTTATTGTCAATAAGAACCTAGTATGACATAATATAGCTCACTTATGTACTATTATTTATGTTTCCATGTTTTCAAAGTCACCATACTAATACGGTATTTATGCATTAATTTTCATAATGTTTTAAGTATTTTGAAAAAGTGATGTCATGTTTATATATGTTAATACTAGGTCATTATAGTTGGTATCAGAGCAAAGGTTTAGTAAACATTTGGAAACTAGGATGAGAAAATCATATTGATAACTCTAATGTCATGTTTAAGGATAAGTCTAAGGATTAGGAAAAGTATAATAAAATGTCCTAGAATTTTGGTAAATGATATAGTGAGTGGTTTCCAGGAAATAAATCCATCCCTAGATTCTACAAGTGGACATGGTTCAAGCCCAGTTGTACCTATGAGTAACAACTCTGACAAGGTGTCTCAGGCCTCACTCGAGGTAATTTAGTACATGACAATGGACCTTACAGTACACCTAGTTTGACACTCCAAGGGGATATGATTTAGAAATTCACCAAATATTCATGAACCATTACGAGGAATTTTAATTGAATATGACTATGAATAACATAGGATAAACTTAATTTAATTTCGATTAAAAGGTTAGTGTCATTATTTAGAAATCATATAAGTAATTTTTCATGATTATCTAGTTCTATTTTAAGATATGTGTTTCTCAACTTTTTCCTTCTAGTTTTATTCAATGTATACAACTAGAAGAAACATGGTTAACATTGAATGTTTTAGATGTGGAACATATGGGATTCTCATAAATAGAATTTGAAATGTGGTAAGAGTATTGGTTATACTTTTCAACATAAAGATATTGAAAAGGACATGTGAAAAAGTATGTGAGGTTCTTACATAATTGTTTACATTAAACGTAAGAAGCATGAATAGATTTAGGTTTAGGAACCTTAAGACAATATTCTTATTTTATATTATTGGAAATATGTATTAAGGAATAAGTTTATGAATCATGAGTAATGGTTTAGGAATAATGTTTGATAAGTAAAGTACTTATGTTTTGGAATTCAAAGATTATGCTATATAAATCATGAAATATATATGTATTATCACTATATGTTTTCCTTAATGATTTAACAGGATGTGTTTAATGGTGATCAAGACTTATAAAAGTGATGTTTTTATTAAGGAAAGGTAACCCTTGGTGTGATCAAGATGTTGAGAAAATTTTGTTTCGCTTAGATAAAGAGATGATTGATTTGGATAAAGTAAATTGGATATCACTGATTACCAAGGATATGATTAATTTTTGGTTGAAAATGTGTTATATCTTATCATGTATGAAGTTTAAACTTATTTTACTTAATGAATATATCTAGTAACCATTAGAATAAAGAATCTTGTATATTTTCCATTATTATTCATGTTAATTCAAGTTATTGCCATGTTTCAAGAGAATATATGATGAGGTTATTCACATGTTTGGAATGTGACAACCAAGTGTTACTTTGTGATACTCAGCAGATTAATATTAAGATGATTTTGTGACTTTATTTATAAATTTTGGGATTTTCAACATTTGGAAGGGTTATAATGTTAACCATTTATGAAATATTAAGTTAAAAAATGGATGAAGTTTGTGAAAATAATGTATTATCTCACCACATGAGGATTTATGCCTATTGGATAACCTATTTTAAGAACATGGTGTTGACAATAACTGATGAATAATGGCATGGAATATTATGGATCTCCTGATTTGTTATTGCTTCAGGAATGAAAAATTCACTTTACTTTTTAGAGAAAGAGGAGAATTTGATCAAGGAATAGAAAAGGGTGTGGTTTTCCTAAAATCATGAAAGTATATATTTTCATGAAAAATCTTTATCTTTAGGAAAAATGAAATTGAAACTAAAAAGTTTATCCTAGTACCTTTTTTTGATGATTCAGATGGTCCCATTGTTTATCTCAGATTCATGACTTTGGGATCTATTAAATTTTCCAATGCCTTTCTCTATATCACTCTCGATCAAAATATGATTGTTAGATTTCTCTTCCATGTCCATTATTTTATTATCCACCTATGTTCTCCCATGTATAAAACCAATTATATGTTACTTTGGGTAACCATTATGTTTCCATCTTTCATTTTTTAAAAGAAGTTTTAGTATTCATTTTTACAATGTGGGTTTATAAGAAATGAACTTTGATTAATTAAACTATTAATAACATAGATGAATTTATAGTGAAAATTTTATTTCATGGGGGTATAATGTAACTCGATGATATTTTTTGAATTGTTTTTACAAATTAATTTATTCTTTTTTATATTTTTCATTTCACACAACACTAAATAGTTATTTTATATATATTAAATTACTTTGTTTGGATTGATTGATACGCAATGTTAAGTTAATCATGATCAATAAATAATATAAATGTTATATTTCTCTAAATAGAACACTGGGGTTAGCTTGTGTTATACACAAGACTGAAATTCCACAATGGCTTGCACCCAAGACCAAGTTTTATCAAAAAAATATATTATTAAAATATTATTATTTAATATATTAAGAATTAGCCTGGAAGATAAGTTTTTAGTTAAGAATATTATTAACTGAATTTTAAAAACCTATGGTTTACACAATTATAAAAATAATTCAAAAGTTACAATTAATAAAATAACCAATTCAATATAAAAATAAATATTTTTATAGAAAATAATTGTTATTCTCACAAAGTTATCTTATCATAATAAATTAAATTAATTACAATTAGTGATTTATGATAATGTAATATATATATATATATATATTATATTCAATTAAATATTTTTTATACACATCCAATATATTTGATAGACATAACATAAGAACAAACCCAATTTTCATATAAAAAACTTATATTTTTAATAAGGTACTTTATCAACCTTTTAATGAAGAACCTATTTTAAATATAATTATTGGACATTTTATAAATTTTAAATGTAAAAATAAACCTCATTTTTTAAATAGAAACATAAAAATTAGGTTAGGGTGAATTTTTTGTATTTTTCTGTGAAGTTTTATTTTTTTAATGAATATTGAAAATACTAAAATTTTACTCAAAAATGATTTTTCATATAATTTATTTAAATAGTTAAATTATATATTCATATGGTTTTAAAGTTTAATTATTTTAAATATTTTTCATTCAATAAATTTTTGGTCATTTTAATCAATTTAAAATTAAAATTGTTTATAAAAACATAGTAATCTTTTGAACATTTTTAACTTTAGAAACCCGCATTGTCGTTCGGTCAGTGGGATTATATTTAAATTAATTTCTTCCAATTAGGTGTTTTGAATTTAGAAAAAAGGATTACATATTTATAATTGTAATAATTTATAATATCTAATAAGGTTAACTTATTTTTTGACCAAAAATATTAGTGAATGTAATTAGAATTAATTACTACTATTAAGGTTAAATTAAGATTAATAAGGGACTAAACCATATCCTTAAAAAGAAAAATGACCTATAAACATGTCCAAAATAAATTGTATGGACATATTTTGAAAATATCATGTATTTATAAACTTTTTAACATTATTTGGTTCACTTCCAATAAAAAATGTGGGCGGGGGGTCTCCTTTTCTAAAATATTACAAGAGTGTCACTCCTCCTCCACTATAAAAAGGCATCCTCTCCTCCCAATTCCACACACCTATTAGGACACATAAGTTCAGCCAAAATCTTCCAAAATATATTCCAAACATCCATTAATTCCTCCTATAATACCACCTTTGAAATAAAGCCATCCAAGGTATCCCATTGGTGTAAACCAAAAGGAGTTTCCCAATTAAGAGGTATCCCCTCCCTCAAATTCATATCTTTTATCCACTCCCAAAAATATTATTATTACATGATTTTATAATAACACTAATAACCTCAATATACTTTCATGTTTTTAGGATAATTTTTTATCTACACTTACACACACTTCTATCTAATGGGTAACAAACATGCTATTTACCTATACGGAAAACTATCATCTCACTAAATGATGATTGTTCATTTTTTTACCACCTCTCATGGTGGGAATTATGATGCAAAATATATTTATATATGTTAAATGTTATATTTATTATTTATTTAATCTTATTTAATTATTTTACAACACATATCATTTTAATTTCTATTTTATGTTAATATGATAATTTATTTTGAGGAAGTGTGGATTAACGCCCCCTCAAAGTGATGTGATTCGTTCATACACAACATGGAATGTATTAAGGACAGGATTAGTGAATATAAATTATATATATAATATAATCAAGATACTTTAATAATTATTTATATATATACAAACATTAATTTTACTTTATTTATTTCAACACAAAAATTAAACAGAAATAGCGTTCATACATATGTACGGCTTACCATCTCTATGAACAATGTATTCCATTTCATAATTCTATATTCTATAGATTATTATAATAAACATATAATGAATATAAATTATATTTAAATCTTGGTTTACATTCTGTAAATAATGATATAATTAAAAGGATCAATGATATAACAAATTAAGATACATGCAAAAAATAATTTAGATATTACCTGAAGTGAAATTTTAACATAAAATTGGTAAAAAGTGGGTAATATAATTCCACAATAAAACAATATATGATATTATAATTAAGAATAACATCATTTTATAGATTTATAATACGTTCATATTTATTATACTAGAGGTTTGAATGAGTATGATGAAATTCAAGACACAAGGTAATAGAATTTCATCTCACTCTTTATTTCTGTGACATAAATGCCTTATTCACTGCTCACTTCCTTTGTGTGGTGTATATACTGACCATGAATGTATTATATTCCTATAATACATAAATCTATGTTTATTTAAATAAATATTTTATGTTTCAAAAGTTACCAAATCGGTAAATTACTTTTGTCTTAATTTTCTTTCTTTGAGACACATTCGATGTTATACACCTATATTGTTTATATGAGGTGTATAAAATAAATTTGAAATGTTATAACATGATTCAACTTATTTTAATAAAATTTTAAAGCTCTTTGTAATTCAATTTTTCTACATGGGGTGATTGATTTAAAGTTACCATTTTGTAAGATCTTATTGAAAGAATCTCTCTATTTATCAAGATTGTTTATGATCATGTTTCGATTAATGATATATTATGATCAATTTTTAAAGAACACTCATGAATTTTCTTATCCTTTGGAATGTATTTGTTTCTTCTTGTATTTATACAATTTTTTCCAATATTTGGTACTTAATATAACTAAGAAAGTTTTTTAAGAAAATATGACATTAATTCTCTCTTCGGTCAAAAATATATGTTCCTTAAAAAACATGCATTACAAAAAGAGATTACAATTATATTCTACTAATATCATATGATAATTAAATGACATTTTTACCCATTTTTCTTTTACAAATTTTTATCAAATGAATCTTATTGTCTCTTTTAAAACAAGGCCTCTTCTAACCTTTTTATTGTGGAAAAAGGAATTTTCTTTTTACCTCATACAACATGTATAGATTTTCCCACTATCATTTCATTGAATATTCCTTTTCATATTTAAAAGGTTTATTTTTAAGAAATTTTCCAAGTAATGGTTTTAAAACCACATTCAAGTTTTCATTATATGTTTTTAAAGTATTATTCAATAAAAGTGGTTTTTAAATGTTTTTCAAGCTTCTATTATAAATTTTCAAGGAAATAGTTTTTAAAAGGTTTTAAAGTTTCTTTTACATGTTTTAAAGGAAAATTGTTTCCAAAATGTTTTCATGCTCCTCTACAATTTTTAAAAGGAAAAAAGATTTCAATTTTTTTTTCAATGCTTCCTTTATAAGTTTTGAATTTTGTTTCAAGAAAATGGTATTCAATAGGTTTTATGGTTTAATAATAAGTTTTCAAATGAGAAAGGATAATTTAAACATGAAGTGTTTTTAAAGGATCTTTCAAAAAAAATTCCCATCTAAGATAACATCTATTGTTGTTACTCATTCCATTCTAGGGAAATGATTAAATTTTTTCATTCATATTCTTTTTCTAAACGGTTTATGAATTATAAAATGATGTTTATGATACCTATTTCACTTTAACTGGTTATATACTTACAAAAACAACTTCTTTTCATGGGTTATGGTTTTGATGATATGATTATGAAATCCGTATATTTTTCATAGGTTAGGAAATGATTACATATTTATGATACCTATTTAATTTCATGGGTTATGATATGATTGTTTATGATTTTGTGGCAAATTTATATATAATTTCATTTTGAGATGGTTGGGACCTATATCTACCTCCACTTCATTAGGTAAATATTTATATCTTATAAGATATACATGGATGGAATGAGGAGTGATCTCAATACACTATTATAGGGCTAGAACGAGGAGTGAACTCAATTCAGTAATATAGGACTGGAACAGGGAGTGAACATAGTCCATTAAAGATATTTATCCACTAACATGGCCTTGGAAATGATTACATTACTACTATGGAAATCATATTATTTGATTTTGTGTTTTCCACAATTCCTGTTTTATTCCTATGTTATGCTTTCATGAACTATGTTCTTTATTTCCTTATGATTTTTGTCTTTATTAACTGTTATGATTTATTCCATGATTCATGCTTATGATATTTGATATATAGGGTATGAACTTAAAATGTTCTGATCACATTCACATACTCTTATACTCATGTTTATGCTTACATGTCTCCCTTGTCTAGCCTTAATGAGAATCTGAGCTCACCACTTTTTATGTTTCCTTCCCTAGGTTATGAAGATATGTATTATGTATGATGTTTCTAAGAAGGGTGATAGTCATGAAGAACCTAGTGGGTGATAATGTAAATCACATATGTTTCAGTGTTCATGTTTCCATGATTCCCAAGGCAGTAGACTAAAACATTATTTAAGAATCCATTTCTTTAATGTTTTAAGTATTCTACAAAAGAGATTTAATGTCTATGTATGTCATGACTGGGTTGTTATAAAGAGAAGGATCTAGAAACCCATCATGTCCCATAATGATATATGAATACTAAAATAAACAACTACCAACCTATGAACATGCACCATGTAATATAATCTCTTTTTCTTCAAAAACCTCATAAAGTAAGACACACACCCATGTCATCTTCATTTTCTTTCATTCTTAGTTTCTGATCTAACTGGGAAAATTTACCCTCAACTTCTATAGCCATGGTCTTATGAAGGTACTACCATCCTGATCAAAGTGGCATGAAATATATTACTTAACCTGGAAGATAAAAATTGTATATTGACCATTAAACCAATTTCATAACATCAATGACATAGCCAACAAAATAAACCTCACCTTGATTCAATTATCATGGTTTTTTCCTTGCATCAAAGAATGGTATCAAATGAAACACAATGGTACGGATCTCATGTTAAGAGACCAATACACATGTTTGTAGATACGAACAACTAATGTCACTCAAAACATGAATTGTTCCTATTGGTGGGTCTTTCCTCATAAAATCACTTCTAGAGATCACCAAGTGAGAAATCAATGAGAAGAAGTCTCAATGATTATGATAACCTAGCACCTTATAGTAAAACATCTACTGTTTTTAGTCAGTAAGTTGTATCTATATCATAGGGCATATATTTAATATTATTTTCATAGTATCTTGAGGTTATCATTATAGAATGGGGTCTTATATAACCTTTTGATATGACAATTAATATATAAAATTTACCATTAAATAGTGGATTCATAAATATCTACACTATAATTGTAAGAATAAATCATTTATATCTAACTGTATACATGATATGGAAATCAAATGTACTATTGAAGTCGGTTCTTGGAACCCACTATTAAAACACACCCACTTGTACTAGAGCCAACTTGCTAACCAAACTTCTTAGTTCTTACATGATTAGGATCAAGTTTCTACTAAGTCACGACATTAGTTATTGTATCATCCATATTTCTGTTTTATGATAATTCTTCCATATAAGACCTCATCTCATTGAGAAAAACTTCTCAAGAGATGGAATTCTATAGGATATGCCTTTTTAAAACTTTCATAACTTGAAATATAGTATATTAAAAATATCATAATTTAAAATATGGTAATACTTTACTTACTAGGTGTAATTCTAACAACTGGAACAAATCATTGCTTTTAACTACTTCTTAGATGCCTCATAAGCTGCAACATACTCAGTATTTGTAGGTATGAATCACATGGTATTAGATGAGCTTGTATCACTCATAACCTAATATGTACTATGATATAAATCACAAGGATCTATGGAATACTAGTTTATGTCCCTTAAAACTAGAATCCTTTCTTCTCTACATCCCATGTACAAATCTTCTGCACTTTTCGAGGTACAATCAGATAGTTCTGACAACTTCACTTGTAGTTATCCTAGATATAACTTATATTTTCATACTATAAACCATATCTTATAAATATTAGTTCTTTTACATATCATTTAATATGTGATTAATCCATAACTAAGTCATATGGAATTTAACATACCATGTTAATTTCCTCCCATGTCCTGGACATGTCAACTGGGAGAGATATATTATAACACCCTGAGATTTTATGAAAAATATTCTTTTTAATTTCATTAATGTATTGTGTTGTATGCTACACCAAAAGAAGCTTTCACAACACACATCCTTGACTTGCCTTTCATTACACGCAATCGCGACCTTTCCTCGATAGCGTGTGTAGTACGCAATACCGAGTTTCACAAAACAACGATATGCTATTAAAATATTATTAAAACTAGCCGTTATGAATAGTAATAACTACTTTTTGAAATTTTTTAAATTTTATTTTTCAAAATGGACTTCATTTTTGGATTCGTAATATCGAAATTAGCTTAGGGTGAAATTTTGGTACTTTTCGGATAACTTTCATTTTCTGATGAATAGTAAAAATTACTAAATTTTAATTAAAAACAACCTTTTTAATCGAAATAATTAATAGTGATAAATTATTAATTTGAGTAGTTTTAAAGTATATTTAGAATATATTTTTACAATTTAATACAATGTTGGTCATTGGATGTAATTTCACATTTAAACCAGACATAAACAAATGTCAATCTTTTGATAGTTATTATCTCTTAAGAACATGCTATTTGTTTTGACGATGGGAATTAATTTTTATATTAATTAATTCAACTGATATGTTTTGAATTTGGTAAAATAGACATCATTTTTGAATTCATAATATCAAATATAGCTTAGGCCTAATTTTTGGTATTTTTTTGGAAACTTTCATTTTTTGATGAATAGTGAAACCACTAAGTGGTAGTTAAAAAAATGAATTTTTCATAAAACTTAATTTTACCGCTTCTGTGAGTGGAATTTAAAAAATCTGAGAGACACGGTTGATGTCAGTAAGTAAAATTTGGTTCAATGAGATGAAAATATTTTTTGGTGAATAGTAACTTTTTACTTTTTTTTACCACGGTTAAAAGTAAATAGGGTAATTAAGGGTAAAAATGATATTATTATTACCCTAAAACATGTCCTAATTCTATTGGACAAGTGTAATTAGACCAAAAACAACATTAGGAATAAAATATGACCATTTAGGCCCACTTGGATTAGATTAGGACATTTATTATTAATTTATTTAAAGAAGGGTTAAAATAGTTAAAATCAAAGTTTAATAAGTAAATCATTTATAATATGGGGTTATACATAAGATAAATTCGACTATAAATATTAATTAGAAATATAAAAATATTTCCTACATAATGGTATTTTATTTGTAATTTTTATACATTAAATAATTTAATTTATTTATGACACAATGATGATGTAGTAATTATCTTATTAATGAAATATTGACATAATTGATGTTATAAATACCCAAATAAATGTAATTTTAGACTTTTTATGAATTAAAATAATTTTATAGGTTAATATGACATGTTATTATTGATTTAATTAATTTTGTTCGAACTAATCATTCTGTTATGATTTTTACAAAAAATCAATTACTAAATAGTGTCAAAATTGACATAAAATAGTTTTTAAAACAAATATTATATTATTAATTGTTATTTTATTCCTAAAGATCTAAGGTTCGGCCATATGACTTAGATAAGGTTATATATATTAATAATAAACAACTTGGGGTTAGTTTGGCTGCTTATAGTAAGTTTATTAACCTTATAGTATAAGAACACAAGAAGACACAGTAAAAGTAAAATTATTTACCTTAATGTTAAATCTAAATGATAAGGTTAAAATAGGAACCTAAACTTGTCTAAATTTTATTGTATTAGAGGAGTTATACCCATACCCACATTATCTTCAAAATAAATCAATTTTTAGCTATTTAAAACTGAATTTGGCTTTATAATAAAATAATATTTTTAGTTATCCCAAAGGTGCCCCTCTCCTCCCTTATAAAAGGGCTCCCCCTCCCTCTCTTCCTCACACCACTTTGAGCCTTCAATCTCGGCCAACCCCTGCCAAATTCTCTTCTCCACTTCCCTAGAAACATCTTAGAGGTTATGGTCTTCCTCAAAGACCAATTTTAGTGCCCTAAAAGGAGATCTCAAAGAGGCGCTTCAAAGAAGAGGTAATGTCCATTACCGATTCTTTCAACATTATTTCTTCTTCCACTTCTTCTTATTAGGTTGTTTCATTATGAAGTAATAAAATCAGTATCAATAATATACTTATATGTTATTATAAGTATGAAACAACCCTATTTAACCATCTATACATCCCACGGAAAACGAAATCACCGCGCGTGCGTACGTACGGAATACCGTCTCCACGCCGTGGTGAAATCTATTTTCCACCACCGCCTTACTTGGATGGGTATAATGGTGTAAATAATAACTATATATGATTACTTTAAAGTGATATTGATTCTGAAATAGTATACATACACTCCAATACAGTCCCAAGATCATGAGAACGATATCATCGCTCGTGCGTACGTACGGACTACCGTCTCCACGACGCGATGAGATTCATTCTCCACTTTAACCATTCATGAATGATTATAAGGTATATATAATAATTAATCATGAAATATATGAAATAATAATGATACAGGATTTATGTGTATATATATGTATGTCATCTACTTAATTCCATTCAACTCAATAAGGAAACGAAAACAGCGTTCATGCGTACGTACGGCCTACCGTCTCCATGAACGGTGTATTTCTTTCCATTTACTGATTTATTGTATATATGTATATTCTGAATATATATTATATATAAATCATGTTTTATATTCTGGAATTAAGTAATCATGATCTAATTAATCTTATTAATAATTACAAGTCAAAACACGGACGACAAATGAATCAATTTTACCCAAAACGCTCTTTAACATGGAATTTACAAAAGAACGGGTAATATAAAGTCATAAGTGAACCATATATGATATCATAACAATGAGTATGATTCTGTAATAAGTCAATGAAATTATTTAAATCATTATATAGGAGGTTCGGACACTTACAAAGCAAATCAGACCTCAGGTAAGGGAAATATCACAATCTCATTTTTATCCGAGATTGTTTATACTTTGGCATTTACTGGGGTGTATTTTATCATCCACGTCCATGTTTCCTAAATATTTAATATTATTTCTATTCACCTACAATTTTTTAAATCCTATTTTACCCTTCGGTGAATTTTTAGTAAAATATATGAAATGAATCTTTTTTCGTTTTTCGTACGAGGTACTTTTTTGACTTTTCCGACAAAAGTACAAGAAGAATGTTTTCTTAACTTATACGGCATGAATGGATTTTTAAAACATTATTTCCAAGAAGCTTCCTTTACAAGTTTTCAAGTTTATTTTTAATCAACTTCTTTTAGTTTAGAATTTTATAACATGTTAAGAAAGGAAAAGTGTTTTTTAAGTAGAAAGGGTATTTTACTCAAGAATGGAGTTCAAGTGTTTTATCAAAATTATTTTCCATCTAAGATAATAAAGGGTTTTGTTTCTATTCCTATTATTAAATTTATTAGGTAATGTTGTGATGGAATTATTTTTATGAATTCCTTTATCTTATATGAATTGTTTTATGATGTCATGATGTTTAAGAATCCCATTTTTATTACATGGGTTATGCAATGATGTATGATTTATGATTTTGTGGAACACATAAGAATGGTATCATTATGAGATGGGTGGGACCTATATCTCCCTCCAATGCATTGGGTAAAGATTTTATATCTCATGAGATAGACATGGCTGGAACGGTAGGTTATACCGGTTCAGTGAAACAGGACTGAAACGAGGAGTGAACTCGATTCAGAAATGGACTTTGTCCACTAAGATAGTCTTGGGAATGAGTCTTGACTAACAAGAAATGATTCTCTATGATTATGTGTGTATGCCACAAAGTTTCGTGTTTTAAGTTATGATTATTGGGATTACATTTCACTACTATGATTTATCCCATGTTATGATATTATGATCTGTTTTGCAGGTTAAGATTTCCAAAATGTTATGTTCTTATGAATATGATGTGATTGATATTTCTTTTGTTTACCCTTACTGAGCATTTGATCTCACCCTTTTTTGTTTTATTTTCCCTAGGATATAAAGAAAGGTTTTAGGTAGAAAAAAAGGAAGATCTTTATGGGAGATGTTGAAGATCTTTCACCACGATTAGAAGATTATATTCCGAGTTTCCAAAGACACTAAACTATTACGGTCCTTGTGTGTGTGTTTTTGTTATGTACTAAGTATTCCGCAAAAGTAATGTAATTTCCTTGTACGTCAATCTTCGGGACTCTACAGTTGGTATTAGAGGAAAGGTTTAGTTAACCTTTGGAAACTAGGATGCGAAAACGTTAGTGAGATCCCTAGAGATATTTCTAAGGTATGTCTAGGGATGTCCCTAAGGTTAAGTATAAGTACAGGTTATAGTCCTAGAATTATGGTAACGATATTAGATTAAACCTAAGATGTTATATATTGATGTTAATCCCCCTTTATTATGATTTTTTCCTCTCACACTATTCTTTTTGGGTTTTAGAAAATGGCTGGAAACAAGATAATTCACGATAATGGAGGATATGATGGACAATGGAATGATATTCTTCATGAGAAACCAAATGAAATGGGATTTGGAATTCCAAACATCATTATTATGCCGAATCAGAAATCTCATAATATGATCAATAAAGTAAAATTTGTTAAGTTTCCTGACTCAGCTAATAAGAGAAAGATGGAGTTTCATGATGATCATAGAGGAAAGAAAGTTCAATTTCCCCTATGTAAATCATGTGGGAAGAGGAATCAAGGAGAATGTTTCAAAGGAACTGGAAGATGCTTTGGGTGTGGAAAAGAAGGACACAAAGCCAGTAAGTGCAAAGGAAAAGGTTCAGTTAACACCAGGGATGAGGATAATGGTATTGCTACGACATCAACAATGGTTAGATGTTTTAAATGTGGAATGTACGGGCATTATGCAAACCAATTCCTTAAGGGAAAGTCTCATGAAGAGAATCAGTATGGTCGTATGGTTAGTATTTATGTTGATGATGATGAAGAGACTACAAATGATATGTGAGATGAAAGAATTGTTGAAGCTTGGTCAATGGTTTAAGAATCTAGTGGAATGATTACATGTTTATCATGTGTAATGTTGTATAAGTAACCTCATGGTACTATGGAATAAAGAGACATCTAAGTATTGTTACACTGTTGTCTTTCCTTGAGTTTTGAAAGTGTATGATTAATGGTACCATTATCCATGAAAGGTTATTCAGATATTTTTTAAATGTAGATGATATGCGCATAATGAAGGGATAAGGATAAAATTAATGTTTGATAGTATTCATGAGCTCATGATTGATATAAGGACTAAGTGATATCATGGTTTGAGGATATAGAATTTTGAGGATTTTGGTATGTGGAAAGTGTTAACTTTTAACTGCATTCATGTTTTTAATAAACTTCAATGGATATTCATTCTTCAAGAGAATACATGATTAAGGTATTCACATATTTGTAATTTGACCAACAAGATATATCTTATGATATATGGGGGATAAATGATGGCATTCACGTGATCATTTTCTTTATACTATGGGCTTAGACCAAAGTATTTTAGATAAGCCTAAAGATTAGAATGGATTATGTTGGACATAAGTTAGTATTGTTTAAGGATAGAACTTTTTTCGATATTTTTGATGGGATGTTATAGTAATATAGCTTTAGGAAAGGGACAACCTGCAGGACGGGCGACAACCCATCGCGTCGGACAAGGCTGTGGGAATCGAACCCACAACCGAAGTGCGACTGGCCTTTATCACCTTACACTGGCCTACAGGAAGTACCTGTTTAGTAGAAACTAGTTTTATTATATTAAGAAGTATAATATAAGAAGTATATGTCCATTTTAGGAACCATATATGATTAATCTCACTATAGATGGACTTACGTATTTTTTTATAACTTTTCTAACCTTTTGTTTGAGACAGATGGAATGACCCCTCATTCTATCACATGATCTGCTAAAACATCACGAATGACAAATTCAACTTCATTTCTTTAAGAGATGAAGTCGAAATTGTCCAAAGAGCGACTAACGGTGAGACTATACCAAAATCACGAAAGTATTTCTTCTAATTCCAATTTCATCAACTTTAGGGAAATGATATTGAAAACAAAAATGTTGTCCTAGTGCTCTTATATCTAATGAATCAGATGGTACCTTAGATCGTCACAAATTTATGGCTTTGTGATTGCTGGCTTTTCCATAGCCATGTTCTCTACCACTCTCCATCAGAACATGATGGTTAGATTTCTCTTCCATATCCATATTTTCACCTATGTGGAAACCCAGTGATTAGTTTATTTAGGTAACCGTTATGTTTCATGCTTTTGTTTTTAAAGATTGGTTTTGGTATTCCTTTTTACGATGTGGGTTTCTATTAAAGAAACTTTTGAGTAGTAAACCACTTATAACCCCGACGAATTTCGAGGGCGAAATTCATTTTAAGGGGGGTAGAATGTAACACCCCGAGATTTTATGAAAAATATTCTTTTTAATTTCATTAATTTCTTGTGTTGTACGCTACACCAAAAGAAGCTTGCACAACACGCATCCTTGACTTTCCTTGCATTACACGCAATCGTGACCTTTCCTCGATAGCATGTCTAGTACGCAATACCAAGTTTCACAAAACAACGATATGCTATTAAAATATTATTAAAACTAGCCGTTATGAATAGTAATAACCACTTTTTGAAATTTTGTAAATTTTATTTTTCAAAATTGACTTCATTTTTGGATTCGGAATATCGAAATTAGCTTAGGGTGAATTTTTGGTACTTTTCGGATAACTTTCATTTTCTGATGAATAGTAAAAATTACTAAATTTTAATTATAAACATCCTTTTTAATCGAAATAATTAATATTGATAAATTATTAATTTGAGTAGTTTTAAAGTATATTTAGAATATATTTTTACAATTTAATACAATATTTGTCATTGGATTTAATTTCACATTTAAACCAGACATAAACAAATGTCAATCTTTTGATAGTTATTATCTCTTCAGAACACGCTATTTGTTTTGACAACGGGAATTAATTTTTAAACTAATTAATTCAACTGATATGTTTTGAATTTGGTAAAATAGAAATCATTTTTGAATTCATAATATTAAATATATCTTAGGCCTAATTTTTGGTATTTTTCTGGAAACTTTCATTTTTTGATGAATAGTGAAACCACTAAGTGGTAGTTAAAAAAATTTAATTTTTCATAAAACTTAATTTTACCACTTCTGTGACTGGAATTTAAAAAATCCGAGAGACACGGTTGATGTCAGTAAGTAAAATGTGGTTCAATGAGATGAAAATAATTTTTGGTGAATAGTAACTTTTTACTTTTTTTTACCACGGTTAAAAGTATATAGGGTAATTAAGGGTAAAAATGATATTATTATTACCCTAACACATGTCCTAATTCTATTGGACAAGTGTAATTAGACCAAAAACAACCTTAGGAATAAAATATGACCATTTAGGCCCACTTGGATTAGATTAGGACATTTATTATTAATTTATTTAAAGAAGGGTTAAAATAGTTAAAATCAAAGTTTAATAAGTAAATCATTTTTAATATGGGGTTATACATAAGATAAATTCGACTATAAATATTCATTAGAAAGATAAGAAGATTTACTACATAATGGTATTTTATTTTTAATTTTTATACATTAAATAATTTAATTTATTTATGACACAATGATGATGCAGTAATTATCTTATTAATGAAATATTGACATAAATGATGTTATAAATACCCAAATAAATGTAATTTGAGACTTTTTATGAATTCCACTAATTTTATAGGTTCATATGACATGTTATTATTGATTTAATTAACTTTTTTCTAACTAATCATTCTTTTATAATTTTCAAAAAAATCAATTACTAAATAGTGTCAAAATTGACATAAAATAGTTTTTAAAACAAATATTATATTATTAATTGTTATTTTATTCCTAAAAATCTAAGGTTCGGCCATATGACTTATATAAGGTTATATATATTAATAATAAACAACTTGGGGTTCGTTTGGCTGCTTATAGTAAGTTTATTAACCTTATAGTATAAGAACACAAGAAGACACGGTAAAAGTAAAATTATTTAACTTAATGTTAAATCTAAATCATAAGGTTAAAATAGGAACCTAAACTTGTCTAAATTCTATTGGATGAGAGGATATCGACCCATCCCCACCTTAGCTTCAAAATAAATCAATTTGGAGCTATTTAAAACCTAATTTGGCTTTATAATAAAATAATATTTTTAGTTATTCCAAAGGTGCCCCTCTCCTCCCTTATAAAAGGGCACCCCCTCCATCTCTTCCTCACACAACTTTGAGCCTTAAATATCGTCCAACCCCTGACAAATTCTATTCTCCACTTCCCTAGAAACATCCTAGAGGTTCTGGTCTTCCTCAAAGACCAATTTTAGTGCCCGAAAATGAGATCTCAAAGAGGCGCTTCAAAGAAGAGGTAATGTCTGTTACCGATTCTTTCAACTTTATTTCTTCTTCCACTTCTTCTTATTAGGTTGTTTAATTATTAATTAATAACATAAGTATCACTCATATACTGATATGTTATTATAAGTATGAAAAAACCCTATTTCACCATCTATCCATCCTACGGAAAATGAAATCACCGCGCATGTGTACGTACGGAATACCGTCTCCACGCCGTGGTGAAATCTATTTTCCACCACCACCTTACTTGGATGGGTATAATGGTGTAAACAACAACTATATATTATTAATTTAAAGTGATATTTATTCTGAAATAGTATACATACACTCCAATACAGTCCCATGATCATGAGAACGATATCATCGCTCGTGCGTACGTACGGACTACCGTCTCCACGACGCGATGAGATTCATTCTCCACTTTAACTATTAATGAATGATTATAAAGTATATATAATAAGTAATCATGAAATATATGACATAATAATGATACTGTATTTATGTGTATATATATGTATGTCATCTACTTAATTCCATTCAACTCAATAAGGAAACGAAAACAGCGTTCATGCGTACGTACGGCCTACTGTCTCCATGAACAGTGTATTTCTTTCCATTTATTGATTTATTGTATATATGTATATTCTGAATATATATTATATATAAATAATGTTTTATATTCTGTAATTAAGTAATCATGATCTAAGTAATCATATGAATAATTATAAGTCAAAACACGGACGACAAATGAAACAATTTTACCCAAAACGCTCTTTAACATAGAATTTACAAAAGAACGGGTAATATAAAGTCATAAGTGAACCATATATGATATCATAACAATGAGTATGATTCTAGAATAAGTCAATTACATTATTTAAATCATTATACAGGAGGTTCGGACACTTACGAAGCAAATCGGACCTAAGGTAAGGGAAATATCACAATCTCATTTTTATCCGAGATTGTTTATACTTTGGCATTTACTGGGGTGTATTTTATCATCCACATCCATGTTTTCTCAATATTTAATATTATTTCTATTCACCTACAATTTTTTAAATCCTATTTTACCCTTCGGTGAGTTTTTAGTAAAAGATATGAAAGGAATCTTTTGTCATTTTTCGTACGAGGTACTTTTTTGACTTTTCCAACAAAAGTACAAGAAGAATGTTTTTTTAACTTATACGTCATGAATGGATTTTTAAAACATTATTTCCAAGAAGCTTACTTTACAAGTTTTCAAGTTTATTTTTAATCAAATTCTTTTAGTTTAGAATTTTATGACATGTTAAGAAATGAAATTGTTTTTTAAGTAGAAAGGATATTTTCCTCAAGAATGGGGTTCAAGTGTTTTATCAAAATTATTTTACATCTAAGATAATAAAGGGTTCTGTTTATATCCCTATTATTACATTGATTTGATAATGTTGTGATGGAATTATTTTTATGAATTCCTTTATCTTATATGAATTGTTTTATGATGTCATGATGTTTACGAATCCCATTTTTATTACATGGGTTATGCAATGATGTATGATTTATGATTTTGTGGCACACATAAGAATGGTATCATTATAAGATGGGTGGGACCTATATCTCCCTCCAATGCATTGGGTAAATATTTTATATCTCATGAGATAGACATGGCTGGAACGGTAGGTTATACCGGTTCAGTGAAACAGGATTGAAACGAGGAGTGAACTCGGTTCAGAAATGGACTTTGTCCACTAAGATAGTCTTGGCAATGAGTCTTGACTAACAAGAAATGATTCTCTATGATTATGTGTGTATGCCACAAAGTTTCATGTTTTATGTTATGATTATTGGGATTACATTTCACTACTATGATTTATCCCATTTTATGATATTATGATCTATTTTGCAGGTTAAGATTTCCAAAATGTTATGTTCTTATGAATATGATGTGATTGATATTTCTTTTGTTTACCCTTACTGAGCATTTGAGCTCACCCTTTTATGTTTTCTTTTCCCCATGATATAAATAAAGGTTTTAGGTAGAAAAAAAAGGAAGATCTTTATGGGAGATGTTGAAGATCTTTCACCACGATTAGAAGATTATATTCCGAGTTTCCAAAGACACTAAACTATTATGGTCCTTGTGTGTGTGTTTTTGTTATGTACTAAGTATTACGCAAAAGTAATGTAATGTCCTTGTACGTCAAGGTTCGGGTCTCTACATATATGCCATGTGACATTAGTTGTAATTATCTCTTGAATTGTTCTAGGTTTTATTTTTAAATACCATATCAATATATGTACGATTGATTATGTCAAGAAACCTTTAGATATACCTCTGCAGATCATGTTTCCTAGAACATAGGTTTCTAATTTAATTCAATCACTAGAGAATAGATTCTCAACCTAGTCTAACCTAATTATAATAGCAATATAATATTTCAATATATTTTTTAACATATTTTACTTGGAAAACATTGGTTCTCCCACTAACCTCTAGTAGCCACATGAAAAAAAATCATTCTAAATGAATATTATTTGATCATGTTTATTAATTCAATCCTAAACTAGATTTTAGTAACTTATAACCTTTATTATCATTATGTGATGTTACCATCCCATTACAGTTTCATCATATAGACACCTTTCCTGAATGGTGTTCAAGACATCCAATGCTCAATACTGATCATATAGATTATTTATAAAAAGTAAAAAAAAAATTAATGGATTTAGGCATAACGACTTGGTATAACCAAATATGCCTTATTGTTACTGTGCTTAAACCATCCATGTATCAACTCAAATGAATACCCACTGTAGTATTCAATATAATAAGTCCATTTTCACTTTGATACATGGAATCCATTACTGAATTTTAATTGATCTTGATGATCTCAACATATTCCCATATACTTCTTACATGTATGAATTATTATTCACAATGAATAATGTATCACAAGCTATGATGAATTTAAAACCCTTTACTATTGTTTTATCCTTCATTTTCATTATGTGTCTCTACAACACTTCTATTCCACATGCACTTATGGAACTAGTTCCTACATCTTAAGCATTGACTAAACCCAAGTCATATGGCTCCCACTATCTATAATAGAGATGTGCACCCTCCTATAGAAATGTAGTCCATTACGTTACTACAAATTTTTCTATCCTAGGAAATTATGTAATATCCTAAGAAACTGTTAGAATAATTACATAGATTCATAGTGTGTTTTACTTGATGATTTTTTTTATATCCTCAACAAAATCATTGAATCTAAACACATGTCTCATGAAATAAGGGATCTTCATCATACTATGACTCATATGATATCCATTTTTCATTATAGTCTGCATGTGGTTATGGGATATTTCCATTATTAGCAAAGTGAATCATGAAATATAAGGGAAGTTTATACAAATAAAAAATTGATACTCCTTGCATACTAAATTTGATGTATAAAACAGGTTTCTAGAAATCACTCCATGCTCTATTTTGTTGATCAATGTTAACATGTAATAATTCATCATTGATCATCATCATTAACATCAATCTCATGATATAGATATGGTAATGTCTATTTAGGAATTACTCTATGCTATATTATATTGATCGATGATTGCTTGGTCAAGATATTCATCAACATGTTGGCCTGAAGAAACTTATATCTTCTGAAATGAAAATATCATACATCACATTTACATTCCTTGACAACATAAAGGAATCTTATGATGTATATTTACCACTAGCTTACCCTTGGAAAATTTCATTCTCACTTGTTGAACTAATTCCAAAAGCATTGTGGCTTACCATTATTTTTAAAGGCTTATTTTTTCAAAACTAAGTATATATGTTGATAATATCTAATTTTTTTTAGCTCATATGAGTATAAATACCACACTGGGAATATCCTTGACATCCAATTTAGTTTTTCTTGATAAAGAGTTTTCTTCCCACAACTAAGTAATTAGTCTAACATTTTATATTCATCAGGTACTGCTTAAGATTCATGTATTTCTAAACTATTATATGAGTATTCTACACCACAAATAACATTCATACTCAAAGCTGTAATGATGTATCCTCATTTACAAAAGACACGTGAGATAAATTTTTTTGTTTAAACTTAATAATAGTTTTACCAGAATCATTCACTTGGAAATATATAAGTCATGTACTTCTCACGACTAGATTGGGAATCACCCATTCTCAGCTGCTTGGGGAATACACCTGAGTTCTAGTAATGTTTCTATACATACTTGGTTAATGTATTTCAATACACAAATGTGATGGGAATGATTTATTTAATACCCAAGATATAAAACTGAAACATTACATTTTATATTGATGAATATACCTGAATAAGTAGTGGTAACTTGCTTCTTTAATTCAGTTTATTGTTATTTAACTTCCATAGTTTTATTTCATGATATTCAATGAAAATAAACTCATGTTTATATCAAACTCATTGCATTGAAGGACATTGAGAATGTGATTTTGGCATTACATTTCATTTGCCTTTTCACCTTCTATTTTACTTTGTTCATTGTAATAATTAAATATTATCATGTCTTTTACATTCTTATTTACTTGGTGAACCATACCTAAATAGGTAATGAAGTGTTTACTCAATATTGTTTGTTTTGTAACCTAAAATGAGACTTGAGTAAATGGGCAGAAATGATATGTCAAAGGGATCCATTGAAAGATCGTGACATATCTTTCAATTCAAATGTTCAATGTAATCATAGTCTTATTCATATGTTTCTTCACTTTCTCCTAGAAAACTTCATATAGATAAGACTACATGTTATATCAACCATGTCCCGATGTAGTGACCACAACTAG
This sequence comes from Viscum album, assembly GCA_963277665.1. Taxonomy (NCBI): domain Eukaryota; kingdom Viridiplantae; phylum Streptophyta; class Magnoliopsida; order Santalales; family Viscaceae; genus Viscum; species Viscum album. Next base: position 311,800,311 of record OY728166.1, read on the forward strand.
AATCAGATGTTAGTGATGGAATTCTGACATAACCATCATATGATTAACACATGTGTTTTTGGTAATCATATTTCCCACCCTCTCTTCTTGAGGTATCTTAATAGGTATAGGGACACTAGCACCTTGAATTTCCTATAGTATTGTGTGCAAGAACCAATACTATTCTTGGAAATTCATGCTAGTAGAGAAATTTTCTCTGTTCAATATCTATCATTGTATTTTTTATGGTATAGCTTCTCATTTAAATCAAAATAAATATTAGATGGTTTTTAATTTTTATCTTAAATAATGATTTAGTCATTTTGATTAATTAATTAAATCATTAATTTTATCCCACTATTTTATCAAATTATAAGAACTCGCTATGATAGAATTGGAATACTCTGTCACATGAGTATTCTAGAGGAAAGGATCCCTAAACATCCCCTCATAATCTACAAGTTATGGCTACACTACTACATACAGGGTTCAAGGTAGGAATTTGACCGGTCAACCGCATTAACTCGTCGTTCCTTGATCTGTCAAGTGAATTCCTGACTTCTAAAATCATAACATGATTTAGTTAGTGTCTGCCTCTAAAATGATAGAACTTTATCTATGGATAATCCTTACTATCAATTTAGTTATGTCAACTCACCACTCTCATAAGAACTCCCTAGTAGTAAGAGGCACCCTCAACTATGTCTGACCGAGAACCTTGAACTCCTAGTTTTGTACAAATTTGAAGGACGTAAGGTGGTTATGACTTAATATTTCTTGGAGGGTTTTCTTATTTTAAATGGATTAAATAAAACATTTTCTATTTCATAAGAATTTTCTATGTGATCTCACTCGCAAATCACACTGCAATAAATAGAAAAATATTCCTCTCGTCATGTGATCATTTTATCTATGCATGCTTGTTTATTATTTTATGCGATCAAACATAAACTACACATACACAAAAATTATAAACCATGAAAAAAATAAAATCATGACGTGATCATGATTTGATACTATTAGTTAATCCATTGAGTGAATAATGGATCAACCTAGACCCTAGGCTTAACACCGAGAGTTGTATCGCTTGCGACATGAGTTGCATTGTCTGCCCATCCAATGAGTCAAACTTCTATCTGGTGCATCTCCCTAACTCAGTGCGAAGTGCATCACATATCATCTTTTTTATGAAACAACAATTCTAACTTGTAGGAGAGGGGGTCTTGAGAGTATAAAATACAATAGAGAAATTGACACATAGACCCTTATACGTTTAATGACAAAGATGACTCGCAGATCTCCATTTATTAAACTACTTATTATAAACCATTACAATAATAAAATAAATATAACAAACAATCCCAAAAAATGCATTGGTTGGTCTTAGGCTCATGATCAGTTCAATGTACATTATACTTGCATATTAAAATAAATGTAGAAATTAAAATTAAACCTGCATTGAATTATACTCAAAGATGTTTTTATTAAATTTACATTCACTCTTATTTTAATTCAATATTTATTTCATTTGGTCCCATTAATTAATTTAATTTAACACCAAAATTAAATTAATTTCACCCATAGTAATAAAAATAATTTTAAATAAAAAACTAATATTTAATCAATTTAATTTAAAACGAAAATTAAATTAACTAAATTAATTAATTTTTTATCATATAAACATAATCATGCTACGAAAACACTCGGTAAGGCCTCTACGGGTCGGGCCGAACCCGCACACACCCAGTCTGATATGTGCAGTCTCTGAACAAGGGTATTTTGGGCTAGGCCGGTCTTCCCAACCCCGTTTTGGGCTGATCCGACCTTCCCGGGCCTGTTTCGGGATAGATCTAGTCTGTGAAGAGGGTACTAAGAATACCTTGTGAAACATGGTTGTATCCTCAACTATAGAGAGGATGTAAGGGGATTGATGGCGACCTTGATCGGACCGTAGGTAGAAAACTGGCAGGGACAACACCGGTAAAGGAGGTCTGTGGTAGGGTTCTGATAGAGGAAGGCCGGATCTGGATGGGGTAGATAGCCAGTGACGTCGCGGAAGACCATTCGAGGCCTTGCAGAGGCGGCGGCCAGGGGGCGGTGCTCGGCGGATGATGTGCACCGAAATATTCAAGCAGGGGGCGTTGTCACTACATCCTGGTGTTAGAAAGCGCAGATCTAGGCCTCCGAACAAGCATGTGGAGGCCCAATCTCATGGAAGGCGGTTAGATCTGACATCGGGAGTGGAGGTTGAGCGGTGTCGTGTCACACACAGGATCTGAGCAGCATTGCAACTGGGGTTCTGGATGGAGGAGGTGCATGCCGGTGATCTGAGGGTGGTAGAGGTGAGCCATGAGCGGATTTGTTCGAGGCAGCCCAACATTGGTGGAGGGGGCCAGTCACGAATGGTTTAGCCGGATGTGGTTGTGGGTAGTAGGCCTAGGTCATGACGGCCATTGTGGTTCTCGCATGTGGCAAAGGTGGAGTTGTCTGATAAAGTGAGGTGGGGGACGGCCCGACCGGGAGCTGTTGGACTCAGCCACTGCAACAAGGAGGTGGGCTAGGGTCATGCCCGGTGGGGTCTTCGTGGTGAGGGTGAGAGGCTGGCATCTGAGGGAAGCCAGTTTTTTTTTTTTTTTTGACCTACAAGTAGGCGCCACATTTCGATTTTGGTGGTATTCAAGAGTCTCCTTACCCTTTATTTTTTTCTAAACCCTCTTTCTATGGATAAATATAAATTAATTTTTTAAAAAGGGATATTATCCCTCCCGGAGAACCCTATTCCAGCCATTAAAAAAGAGGTTGAAAAAATCATTTTCACTGAAATCCAATCTTTGATGAGGGGTTCAAGTGTTTAAACTTATAAAATATATATGTTCTTTATAATTAACTCGTAAAGTGAGTTTTCAATTCGTATTAAAAGTTCATATGGTCGAAACATGGCCATCCCATGTCAGATTTACTCATGGTCTGTGTCGTTGGGATCAGAATAACACCCTCTTTTATATATAAGGAAAATCAATTCTTCCATGGTTTAAAATACTTTCTTGTTTCTCTGATACCAATTGAATTTATCAGGAACAGAAAGGAATCCTCGAATCATGAGATTTTAAAATTTTCCAACAACAATCGACATGACTACGTCATTGTCGGTGGAACACTACACAGTATAAGCTCGAAGATCTTCACACGGGGAATTTTTATGCAAAATAACAATAAACCAAAAATACCTAGTAACATCGGAAGTCATGCTCAACGTCTACTTGTCATCGGTGATCGGTGCATGAAGAATCTGAAGCTAAATAACTCTAGATCATCCACACATAGATCAAGACATCGCGGGAGCGCCGATCATAAAATTTCAGGTGCAAGCACGTAAATCCTACAATGTCATCGATGCTCTGACGACCATCACATCACCTTCCGTGTGATGTGTGAGAGATGGTTCAATCCTATCTCCTAGATCTATAACATCTCTCTCTAGAATGTTGGAGAGATAGGATCATAGAGAGAGGACACTACTACAAAACGGCCTATATCAGCGCTCAAAACGGGCTTTAACAGTGCTAAAAAAGCGTTGTAAAGCTCAGCGCTCATATGGGGGGGGTGTCCCATTTATTAGCGCTCCAAAAAGAGCTGATAAATGCCCCTTTTATCAGCTCTTAAAAAAAGCGCTGATAAAAAACCCCTTTATCTAGCACTGATAAAATGGACCTTTATCAGCGCTTTTAAAAAGCACTGATAAAAGTAAAAAAAATTAAAAAAAAGTAAAAACGAATTAAATAATGCAGGGAGAGATTTTCCCTTTATCAGCGCTAGGAGGTCTCCCGCACACTGCCCTTCCCGCGCATCCTTACACGCGTGCACCCCTTTGCGCTTCGACCCGAACTCGAACCCGCAACTTCCCCCTTTCGGGCAGCACCTCTACCACTAAGCTATTCCGTTTTTTTCTATATTTAATGATATATCTATTTATTTATATATATAAATATATAAATATATATAGTAATATTTATTCGTATATTGATATAGATTCATATTAATTTAAATATATTTATTCATATATTAGTATATATATATATATTCATTCGTATATTAAATATATTTATATTTATTTATTTTTATATATATATTTTTAATTATAATTTTTTTATCCATATATTTATTTGTATATTAATATATACTTATAAGATTAGTTTTAAATACATTTATGAAATATGTTTTTTATGTGTGTTTATAATTAAATAAATAAATAAATGCATACATATATACAACACACACTCACAAACACATATATATTTATGAATAAATACATATATATATATATGTGTGTGTGTATTTGAAAAGCCATAGAATGTTAAAACGATCATAACTTATAATCGAGAAGCCCATTTCAGCTCCACAACCAGTCAAATTGAAGAAAATGAAATAATATTCGATATGAAATGTGGTAAAGGGCTAACAGACATCCGGATCAGAAGTTATACCTGTTTGAATGTTAACAAATCGGGGTATCCCAACTAAAAACTCAGTTTTGGAGGCCTTCTGGGCCTTTTTTAGCCTCAATATATGTGATAAAGGCTTTGCCTAGGTCACTAGTGTGTAGATCTTATCGCATGCTTCGATTTGATATGTTGTAGAGCTCAAACGGACACTCGGATCAAAAGTTATGTCCGTTTGAAGTTTGAGTTACATTTTCAACTTATTTTAGATTTTTTATTAACTGTTTTGATTTTTTGTGTCTTCAAATTGTTATTAAATGATTTTTAGTCAATAATAATTAGAAAATTATTAATTAATATTATCTTTTAAATATTTTAAAGCCATTTTCATTAAATTTCTTATATATTAAATTTAATAGTGTATTTATACGTATCTAAAACATATTTAAAAAATATATATTATATTTATATCAATATAAATATACTTATATAACAATAATTTATATTTCATGATTTTTTTTAAAAAATAAAATTTATAACTAGTAGGAAAAAGCGTTGATAAAGGCCCCCTTTATCAGTGCTTTTTTTAGCACTGATAAAGAGGTAACGCTTCCCTTGACCGTTTTTGTAGTAGTGGGAAGTGAAAAATTATTGGAAATGTCCTCTCTTCCTCTATGTATATCGTGATAAAAAATTACACAGTATTGCTTTCCTAATCCATGAATAATTAACACATTATAAATGACTTATTATTGATGCTGTATCAAGTCATAAATATTATTATCACTTTATTGTAATATATTATGTGATAATAATCGAGACATTAACAGGAATTTTTGTTCTAACGAACATTAAATGAACCACAAATATTTTAAACTAATATTCATTCAAATAATATTTTTCAAGTATTTGTATTAAATCTTATAAATAAATTTAATAAAGAAATTCAATGACAATAATTCAAAACTTGAATAATATGATTTTTTATTTCTTTAGTGATCATATCTCTTTGTACAAATCTCATACCCCAATGGTGGGTCCCACCATGTCCAATATACATATTCAACTCAATAGGGTAGATTTTCGAATATTCTATTGTGTATGATCCTCTAGAACCTTTTCTCAATAGCAGTGAATATTATTCGTAGAATAAAAGAAGGATCTAGCAACCCATCATGTCTCCTAAAGAGATAAGGTTATTAATAGGGATGAATACCAACCTTCGAAAATGCAATGTGTAATATAATCTCTTTGTCTTTGAATATCTCATAAAAATTCATGCACACCAATGTCATTATCCATTTCATTTTTTATTATTTTTTGATATAACTGGACGGATTTACCCATGACTGTCATGTCCATGATCTTATAAAGGTACTACTATCCTGATCAATGCAACACAAGTTATATTACTTCTTTAAGATAGAATCCAAAAATAAATTCTTAACCACTCAACCAATGTCAAACCACCAATGACATACCCAACATAAGTTACCTTGCCAATATTTCATTATCATGGATTTTTCCATGCATAAATGAATGCAATCAAATGGAACACATTGGTAATGATCTCAAGTTAGGAGACCAATACACAAATATGTACATAATAACAGCCAATGAAACAAAAAAAATGTGATGTTCATATTGAAAGGTATATCCTCAAGATCTCACTACTAGAGATCACTAAGTGTGAACTTCATGAGAAGTATTTTCAATGATTATGAGACCCCAACACCTGGTAGTCAAACATCTATTGTTTCTAGTTAGTAAGATTTATCTAGACCATAAAACATATATTTAATATTAATTTCACATAATCTCAAAGTTCTCATTATAGCCTAGGATCTGCTATAACATTTTGATATGACAATTAATCTATGGAAATTACCATTAAATAATATACTTAGAAATATATTCACTATAAGGGTAATAAGACATCATGTATATATCACTATATACACAATATGGTAATCAAAATTAATGTTTGAGTTGGGTCTAGGAGACCTACTATTACAAAAAATATACTATATGATTCTGTTTCTACAAATTATTACATATCATGTAAGTTTAGTAGAATAATTAAAATACCACCTCAAAACATGAAGGTCATGTTATCTGTAATAGTGGAATATAGGGAGATTGTTGCTTCCAAAGTATATAATTTCTCTCCGTACATAGTTTTTAAATTAATCCTCCTATAAAATCACATCTTATTTCCTCTTGTGGACCTTAATGCTATATTGGGCATGGATAAAATATCTTTATATAAGGCCAACATCAACTTTTAGGAAATGTATATCACTCTTCACATCTCGACCCATTCTATAATTCTGTACAACTATAAAAAGGATGATGAATCTTCTTAAGAATTATTATCTTAATTGTGGATATTATTTCCTTATGAGAAAGAATATCTAGCTCAAATTATTGATACAATTGAGAGTATCATGCTCGAAGACAATACCATTATGAGGGACTATATTGATGTGTTCCTTGAAGAATTTCCCAGTATTCCTTATTAATGAGAGGTTAAGTTCTCAATTTATCTTATTCCTAGATCTCTAACTATATCAAAGACTTTTTATAAAATGGCCACAATTTGGGTTGGACGAACTAAATAAATTGCTTGAAAAGAATATTTAAAATGGTTTCATATGTCTGAGTGATTCCCCATGGGGTGAAATAGTATTATTCATCAAATGGAATTATATATCAATGTGCCTCAACATTGATTATCATGATCTCAAAAAAATCATGATAAATAACAACTATATCTTACAATAGATAGATGACTTGTTCGATCAACTGCGTGGGTACATCTATTTCTCTAAGGTGGATCTTCGGGCAGGATGTCACCAACTAATGGGTTAAGAAGGAATATATTCCCAAAACTAACTTTTCAAGGAGGTATGTACACTATGAGTTCATAGTGATTCCCTTTGGACTCACTAATGCTCTAGTAAATTTCACGAACATTATTAATAAATATTTATAGATCAACACAAAAAAAATTGTACTATTTATAGATGATATTCTAAAATACTCCAACAAAATGGAGGATCATGAGGAGTATTTTAATACTATGATAAAGACTTTGTGAAGGGAGAAAATCTAGGTATAGTATACTAAATGAAAGTTATGGGTGGAGGAAGTATCCTTATTGGGGCATGTTATCACCAATAAATGAATATCAATGGACCCTTCTATTACAACTGGAATCAAATAGTAGCCCAAGAAAACATATATATCAGATATCCATAGTTTCCTTGGTCTAGCTGGGTATTACAGATAATATTTGAGGAACTCCTCACAATTTTCAAACCCACTAACCCTGTTGACTTGGAATGGAGTAAAGTTTCTCTGTACTAGTGAATGTGAAAACTGCTTTAAAGAGTTAAAAAATGTCTTATCACTGCACCAGTTTTTATGCTACTTACAAGTGGGTAACTCTTTGTGGTACACATTAATGATTCAAAGAAGTTATCATGTTGTTTATTGATGAAAAATGATAAAGTGATATCATGCACCTTAAGGAAGCTGAAATTTCATGAGAAAAAATATCTCTTTCATGATCTGGAGTTAGAAGCTTTGGTCATAGTGTTGAAAATTTGGTGTTATTATCTCTAAGTGGGGGAAGTTTGAGATATATACAACTCACAAGAGCCTCAAAGTTATATTCACAAATAAAAAGATTAATATGAACCAGTGAAGATGTATAGGGTCATCAATGATTATGAATTATCAATCCACTACCATCCTAGAAAAAAAAATAAAGTAGAAGATGATCTATGTATAAATGATCCTACAACATTATCAATGATGATAATTAAAAAGGATACAATCATATTATAATTCAAAAGGACGGACATGGGAATCATAAATGAAGTAACAACCGAATTTTTTTCTCAAATGATTTCTCAAATACTGCTATTAGATAAGATAAAGGCTTATCTAATAGATGATGTGTAAATTCAAAATAAGATTGAATCTATCAAAATAGGAAATCCTAAGAATTAAAAATTAATGATGAAGGAGTCATAAGGTTTGGGTCATGAATATGTCCACTATAAAATACATTGATAAAGAGGTATATTTTTAATTATGAACATATCTTTACCTTCTATATCCACCCATAGATCATAAATATGTATAAATATATCTGAGAGAACTATTGGTGTGACAATATGAAGAAGGAGATATTTGAATATACATCAATGCTACTGGTATTTCAGCAAGTGAAGTCTAAAAGTAAAAAATTATAAGGGGGTGATGCAACCATTACTCATACCTATGTGGAAATGGGAAAACATAACCATGGATTCTATCATTGTAATTATGAAGACATATAATGTAAATAATGAAATATGGGTTTTTTTGATCATCATACAAAGACCAATAACATCATTTCAATTTAAGAGGACTTCTCAGTCAACCAAATTACACTAATATACATCATAGAAGTGGCGTGGATGCAAGGAGTACCATTATCAATTATATTCGATCAATATCAATGATTAACCTCCATGTTCTATAAAAGTCTCAAAGATGCTCGAAATGCCAAGCTAAACTTTAGTACATATTATTATCCTCAAACTGATTTCTATTTTGAGGATAGTTCTTACACTAGAATACATGTTGACAGTATGATCAATGAAATTTAAAAGAGGATGAGATTAACATCTCCCACTGGAAAAATTCTCTTACAAAAGTAGTTTCCACTCAAGCATCCAAATGGGTCCATTTGATGAACTTTTTGGGAAAATATGCATAACATCATCATAATGGTATGATGTCCATGAAAATATGTTATTAGGACATGGAATGGTCTAATAAATGGTAGAAAAGGTGAAAACCATTCAGTATCACCTCAAGGAATCCCAAATCCTACAAAAGATCTGTGTAGAAAATTATTGATGAGACTTAGAGTTGGAAGTCGAAGATATGGTATTTCATTTTTATATCTCTATGGAAGAGAGTCCTGAGATTTTGGAAGAATGGAAAAATACATCCTAGGTATATCAAAACCTTTTAGATTCTTGATCATTTCGAAGTTGTGGTATTTTGACTAGAACATTCACCAACCATGTCTTAAGTAAATAATGTATTACCTGTATCACTTTTTAGGAACTACATACCATATACCTCATATATACTGAATTCAGAGGTGGTAAAGCTATAAAATTATCTATCTTATGTGGAGAATCCAATGAAGATCATGGATAGTATAGATAAATTTATATTCAATAAGACTACTCACATATTGAAAGTACTATGGAGGAACCATAAATACAAAAATGTGACATGGGAATTGGAGGAATTGATGAAGGATTGGTACCATTACCTATTTCCACCTTAGAATGTTAAATGAAATTTCAAGGATGAAATTTCAAAATGGTGGAAGAATGTAATGAACCAAAATTCTAATAATGGAATTCCACTTCTTATAACTAGATCTTGTAACTATAAATCATAAAAATCACATTTATAAACAACAAAATATTATTCTAATAAATGAATAATGATATATTATTCATAAAATAAAGCAATAATAATTCAAAATATTACAGATGGAAAATAAATAAGAAATAAGATAATCATAATTATAAAATTTGTATGTAGTCGATCCACCATAATGACTATGCTCATGAACAAAGATATAAAAATAAAACATTACATTAATAATAAAATATTAATTATTCTTATGAAAGTGTATATATAAACTTTTGATAAAGTATATGTGAATGAAGAACTAATTTAATAATAGGTATTTATAGGATGTAGTTAACCCATATTATAGTTGTAAATGTGACCATTGGAATAGTAATATGGTGGTTAGGAATAGTAATATGACCATGAGGGATATTAATATGGCCATTAAAATAGTAACCTCACCTATGAAAGCGTAAAATAAAAATTAGGTATCTTATAAATGAAAATATGACATACTCATATCATGGTACAAGTAAGTAAATGGTTTCAAAATGATAAATTAAGTCTTGATATTTTCATAATATGTGAACATTTTGTTTAATTTTATAAATGTTTTAATGATTTAAAAGATTTTTTTTATAAAATTATTTCATAAATTAATATTATGTTTTATTATAATTATTAGATAATTTTATGAGACCACGAAGAAATTTCAAAGAGTTATAAAGTCGATTCTAATAATAAAATCAGTATTTTTGAAATAAATAAGAATTTTATTAAAAAATTGAATTTATCAGATTCATAAAATTATTTCCATAAAATGGAACCTATTTCCTAATTTTACATGTCAAAAAATGGTATGGGTGAATTTTTTGGAATTTCATAAAATAGTTGACTTTTTGTTTAAAAGTGAAATACAATAATTTACGTTATTAAACATTATAAGAAAAAACATGATTTTCTGACATGGATTATGTAAGAACCCATTATATCTTACTCACATTATCTATTCATTAAATACTTTCACAATAATCAACTCTATTGTTAGTATTGACCCTAAATTACAATCTAATTAATATAATAATTCAAAACACCACTCTGCTCCCCTTAGAAATACCACCCCTCACCACCACATTTTATATTTTGAGTATCCTAATATTCTTCCTGAAACACACTCCAATCCACATAGCCATGTATTGGTTTTTATGATCTCACTAAATAACCAATTCCAATTTCCTTAAGGATTTTTTCAAGGGGCTGATATTCAAGAGGTAAAATACGGAATCTTTCCATTTTAAATTCTTTCTTTCTTGTACTTTATCATCACCCCCAATCTAAAGATACATGATGAATCCTGTATCATATGTATAATTTTATTTTATTTTTTTTAATTTAATATCCATCATTAAACCACTTTTTTCCTCATTTTATTATAAAATCAAAAACATCATTTGTAATATGTTGGTCTAATGCCTTTATGGATGACAAGTTTTCTTTTTCTATTACCGCCTCCAAGGATGGTCATAAAACCATTATTATGGTTAAGTATGATTTTAATATATATTATAACTTATTTCATGTTATGCAACCAATATATAACCAAAATGTTAAATAAAATGAAATAGTTCGTGATGGTTGAAAAAATGCCAAAATAAATTAAACATTTCTTATTGACATTTTATCAAATGAATCATTCTAATATCTGGTAAAAAATGATATATGGGACCATTTAAAATTATGATAGTATATTAAAAACATTTAATTCCACTTCATTAATTTTTATTCCATTTTAAAAGAACTCCCATAATTCTACTCATGGGAATTGACTAGAAAACCATGAAACGATCACTCCTGAAATAATGAAACTGAACATCACAACCCATTAAAATGACCATTAATGAACATAATAAAATTATAACAAATAAAATATATGTTTTAATTGTTTTTAAATAATTAGTTAATGTATCTAATTTGATTATCCATAATATTAAGTTCAAGTGCAGAACACATTCTGACAAATGATAAAGGATCTCTTTGAACCATCATTTTTCCTTTGGGTTACACTTTCTCTCTCTTTAACAAAAAATATTTCTCCATTATTCTTATATACATCTTATAAATTATATAATATGTCCTGAAATATTTATCTAGTTCAATTAATCCTTATTTTATGGGTAAATACATTTTTTAAAAGGATTCCCTCCCGATTCCCCTTGACAAGAAAGCTTGATTAAAGGGAACTTCATCATTTCTTACCCATTTTAAAGTACACAAAATAAACCACTTCAATACACAAATATTTTTCTATAATCAATAATTTTATAATGAAGAAATATACTAGTTATTTTCTATTTATATAAAACCAATTCCTTCTTTTTCCTCTTGAAACACTCTTTAATCTTTTTCCTTAAATCACACTAAAGTCGATCGTTTCAAAGGTATCTTAAACAATTTTTTGATTGTATTCAGTTTAGTTGGAAATAATTATTCATGAACAATTATTATATTTAATTCTTTATTTTCAATAAATTATTTAATCTCTTCTTTAATTGATACCATTATGATACACCGTATGTTTTTCCATATGACATGATTATGAAACTCGTTTCATTCCATGTGTAGCCCTTCTGATTATTCCTTATGTTTGATTTCATTATATGGAACACATATTCATTTATATGTTGTGATAAGTTCACATAAATATAGATCCAATTCACTCGGTAATGCTTTCTCTCATGAGACTTACTGTACGAGATTAGGAAGTAAACCTAATTCATTACAGGAATTTGTCTCTAATGTGATATAGTATTGGAAATATTCTTTGACTCATGTTTATGTAATGCTATATATTTCCAACACATTCCAATATTGAATTTATCATATGATACCGTTTTTTATATTTTATCCTTATACAAGTTTATTCATGATTCATGCCTTTTATTCTATCTTGTTATGCCTTCTAAAACAAGTTCCATGCTTTATTACAATGTTTATTCCCTTACTGTGATTCTTAGCTCATCCCTTTTGTTTATCTATTCCAAAGGTTATCCTATATAGACACAGGTGATCAGAGGGATTTATGAGAAAATTATGGGGATTAATAAAAATATGTCTTATTTTAAATTCATGTTTTCTAATTATATATCTAATCTTAAAAATAAACTAGACTCTTTAGTATTTGGTTTTTATATCATGGTTAATTATGATTAAAAATGTAATATTGTTTTTGTAAAAATCTAGGGTTATTATATGTGTGGCGTCATTCGTGGGAGAGGAGGGGGTGGACGAGGGGGGAGTGTGTGTAGTGTGAGGGTGAAATGGGTAAGGGTTGCGTTCATATAATTTTAAGTGTTTTCAAATAAAAAAAATTAAAATATAAGAATAAAACCAAAAAAATTTAAAAACCAGGATAGTCCACACCATTAGGTTTCATGGTTTCGATAACCTTAAACCATTATTAGGAAAGTATCTACCTAAAAAAACCCTACCCTTACATGGTTTCTCCTAGGCACCACAGAATTAGAAAAACCATTCTATAACCATTCTAAAAGGCAGTACCACATGACAGGGCTGAATAACACACTTCTTTCATGGTTTACTAAATCATGTGTATGTTGGTAACTATACCCCAAACTCACCAAATCCACACACAAATTTTCCAAGGACTCGAATAGTTTGGGCTTAATTTTTTACATACCATGAAACCCAAACCATGAAAATACAAAATGAACTGCATGTAAGGGGTTTTGTATGGTTTTTCATTAAACTATGTACCTTAACCACACATATAGAAAAAACCTCAAAACATTCAATGTTTTGGAAAGAAAGCCATTTGAAACATAAAAAATGATAAAAAAAAACACATTGACATGGTGGGTATCAGAAATGTCTCATAAAACAACTTTTTACTATTAGATATTCTTAGAATAAATTAAATGTCTTGTGGGAATGAATTAATAATTAATATTATAATAAAACACCTTATATAAGGTAAATTCCACATAAAGACTGAAAAAACTACCAAACATGTAATTTTTATTAAGGAAATACAGTCTGAGAATTGACTTCCCAACCCTTTTGAATTGAAAAAATGTTGGAAAACACAAAAACATATTTTTTAAGGAATAAAATATTGTCCTTGAGAAAAAACATCCCAAAAATATCCAAATGTAATTAAAAAAACCTCACCAGAAAACGCCGACCACAAACAACTGGTTCAAAATAAAAAGAAGACAACTACTCCCACAAACATCCCAAATAATCCCAAAATAGGTTCACGCTATCATGGAATCCACACAAGGATATCTAAATGAATAAAATGACTAAAAAAGAAATGACAAATATCTAAGATAAGGGTCACAAATGTAAGAAATGTGTGTTTATATCTAACCCCTTAGAACACCATCTTATAGAAATTCTCTTGGAAAAAAAATCTCTATAATGTAAAAAGAAAAATATCAAAAAATACTACCACCAAAGTATCCATGAACTCACAATTGCCTCTTCTCAAGTATAAGGTAGAAACCCAAACCTTCCCACAGTCTATGAAAGAAATTGGAAACAAAAACCCTCAAGAATTAATTAATGAACAGACCCAAAAGGGAATCACCTCCCAGAATGGAAAACCATAGAAGGACCCATGCACTACTAGGATAAGTACCACTCAAGAAAAAATTACTCTAAACATATTGATAAGAAATATAAAAATGGCCATTATTCTAGGAGAGTCACAACCAAACACCTAAATGCTACACCAAATGATATCCACTCTCCCATCAATCCTTAGAAAATCCCACAAACAAGATAGTCCAAGAAAAAATGATCCTCAATGATCAAACTATAAACTAAAATTGATGGTTATAAACCCATGGAACAAATAATCTCAAAAGGACCACTTAATGTAAAATTTATTTAGTTCAATACAAATCACCAAAAATCAAAGAATGAAACAACACATTCCACTAAAATTAAAGTATTGGATGTGTAAAACAGAAGGAGAAAGGACCCCTAACATGAAAGTCTACCTTCACACTAGAGTATCCTGTGAGGGGTGGGTTTCACATTAAACAACCTGATACATTGACTCTCACAAAATAATTTCCCCAAAAATGACAAGGATTTGTCCCAAAACACACCATAGACAATAATATGATAAGATTTGTTTAAAAAATAAGGGAATATTTTAAAATAAAAAATTTCATTTTATAAAACCCAAGGCACCATTAAAATTTGGCCTTTATTCATTCAAAACCAAATATAAACCATTTTCAAAAATTCAAACCCCATGACCTTATATGATTTTGTTAATTTAATATGTTTCCAATACTGAATTCAATACAAAAACTTTGTGTCTTAAAAACAAAACACTATTTAGGGTTTTGAATTAAATAATACACATTCCTTTTTGAAAGTGTTTTCATAACACTTAACATTTTAAAATACAATCACCAATGGTAAAAATAAAATATGGAAAAAAAAGTGTCCCATAAAATGGAAAATCTATATTTAATGACATTTTTTCTAAATTCCAAATATAACCAAATATTTCAAAACCTTTTATAAGAAAAAACTAATTTACTAAACAAGCTCGATGGAAAAAATTTAAAATGAAAACATTTTCACGTGAAATCCATTTTCAACCATACAAAATGAATTTTACAACACATACACATACTACATAAAAAAGTCACAACACAAGTATCAATAAATTATAAATCCAACTATTCAAATATATACCAAGACCGACCATGATTATTATCATGTTTCCCGAACACACACTAAAAAAATACAATGGCGAAGCAGTCTAAATAACAAAAAAAACTAGGATGTGTAACAATTCCAGACTTGGCCACATGGTTGATAACCACATGCTAATCATGCATTAGTCCCTACAACTTACAAGAAATCAAACCTTTGGATACTGTATAATTTTATCAAGACCTAAAATCCAAGCTCACACATTTATTTCCAATTCTAAATCTCTAGTACATCATCAAACACTCTCCCCCAATGGAACTAAATAAATGATATTGAGGATTAAAAACTACCACCATAGGCATCAAAAACATAATATAATAATGGAATAAATTGTAAAACCAATATAAAAAGAAAATTGGGGGACCCCAAGATGGACCCTCACTCTCCCGAACCACCACTCTCCTTCTCCATGCTCACCCTCCTCTAGGGTTTTGAGAGTCTTCGGGTGATGTTACCTCCTCCTCCTACCTCTTCAGCATTTATAGTCTCTGGTTCTCTTTCAAGTCTCTTCCTGACGGCGGATTTTTAGGGTTTTTACCCTTCTTTGGATCAGCGTCAAATCAGCTCTCTCTAGGTTGGTTCTCGCTCCCCTTGCTTCTCCTTTTTTGGGGTTCCTCCTGAAATCCGTCTTTTCTCTTTCTTCCTCTCATCGATTTGTCTCCTTGATTTCACGATTGGTCCGCTATGATGAAGGCGTTGCACCTTTTCCCCGGCTGCCACACCTCGCTCTGACCTCGTGATCCTCCACTCCTCTCCAGGTCAGTTTGGGAGAGTAAGATTCTCGAGGTTTTGGGCGTATCAGCTCGGTGGCCAGGGATGTTCAATGTGTCTTCATCGTTTCTCTCTAGGGTTCCAGTCCCTGGTCTCCCCGCTATCTTTCTTAGTTTTTGCTTATGCTTGGGTTTTTTCCACGTTCTTCTTTCTCATCTACATCAACCTTATCTAACCTAGAGTTCTATCTCTCCTCTCCAGGTCAGAATTGGAGAGATTTATACAAAGGGTTTTTGGGCCATGTGGTTCAGCAACCGTGGATTTTGCTTCAGTGATTCATTTCCATCAGGTTTTATGATCCAGTTTTCTTATGTCATAGTGGTTCCTAAGGTGCTTGTTTGCATTTTGTGATTCTGTTTTGTTTTTGTTTATCTGGCGATGTCTTTGACGATCTTATGATGTTTGGTTAGTTTTTGAGTGATTTTTGTGGTTCGGGGTCGGTGTTGGTTGAAGAAGTGGAATTTATGATGCGGTTCGGAAGGTGTTACTCATCTTGTGGTGTTTGGTGGATGTATTTTCGAAGATGACATTGATGTTTTAGCGATGATAATATTGGACTCCGGTGGCCTTCCTTTTCGGTCTGGTAGATGAAGGAAGAAGATGACCGGTGTGAGGATGGTTCAGTTATCGATAGGCGATGCCGATGATGATTTTTGGAGTGTGCTACAGCTACGTGATGTGAACTACAGTGATGTGTTTGGTAGAGATGATTATGATGTTGATCATGGGATTCGCGGGATGTGTACTGGGTGACGATTACTTTTGCCTTGGATTTTGAATTCGGAATTTGGTGTTATCGCAGGTTTGGTGGTCTGTACTTGTTTTTTGAAATGGTTTGAAGATTGTAATTTGAATTTTGAAATCATCTGTTGAATGTTTTTTTGTAAGGTTCCCACTTTTCTTTAAAGTGGATCTTTCAATAAAAGAAATGTTGGGTAGAAAAATATCAAAGGAAAATCCCAACTGTCTATGGAATCTCAATGATCGGGGCATGAAAGTGATTCCATCACTCCCCCTGAACCTTCATTTCATGTCTCAACAACCTTATCTCTCAACTAAAAACATCCCAAAACTGATTGAATTCAAAATGATTATTCTCATGTCAAAATGAAACAAAACCACACTTTCCATACCATATATAAGAACTTGTCTATGCCATCCATCTAACAAACTGCAAAATTGGCCCTCTATTAGTCCCAAGGAAAATCTCTATCCACATAGGATGGAAAATAGTGCATGTAAATAATAGGAACACACATGGGAATGTGTTCACCAAATAATCAAAATAAACATGAAGATATTAATATAACAAAAATATAGAATGACCTATTAGTATATCAGATGTACACACTAAAATAAATAGAAATAAATAGATAAACAATCACTAAAATATAAAATTAGTAAACCAACATAATCATTAAAAAACCTCCCTCACAATTCAGGTCTCTATCTCCTATATAAAAAAGAAACCCACTATATACCTATCCTTAATAACTAAAATATCACTACACCTCCAACCATATAAAGAAATAAAACTGTTATCATCTAAAGTAAATAAAATAAAATAAATAAATATCCAGAAAATCTATAAAAGTAACACATGTGCTACCAAATAAATTAACAAGAACATTGGATTAATTCATTAAAATAAAAACAATCCTTATATCTATCAATTATATAAGAGTGGTTTAATGGATAACCAAATACCTCCAACTGGAATAAAATCAGCATTATCATATAAGAACCCAGTAAGCCACCAAAAAATACTGTAACTATGAATATTCTTCTATATTACATTATTGAAATTATAGTTTGAAATAGAATAGAAAAATATTCATTTTCTATAAGGAATTAAAAAACAACACATCATATGTTTGGTAAAACTCTTTTTCAAGGATTTTTTTAAACAAAATTAATTTCATATAAATCAATTTTCCCAACCTAAACTATTTTAAATAAACACTCCATTAATGTCTTAATTTAAAACCATTTCATAAACAACTATTTAAGTAACACCCATTTCAAAACTCAAATAGGTTCTTAGCCATCACATAGTTTTCTAAAACATGATTGAATACCTACCTTTTTTAAATCATGAAACAATGGCCTAAAAAATGATTTAAAAATACACACTCACACATGGAATTTAAAAACAAACCATTTTTTTAATTTTCCCATAAGAAATCTCTATTCAAACTCATTTCAAAAAAAAGTTTAAAAACATTAAATTAATTATTTCATTTTACCTTATTTTAAAGTATTTCACAATAACTTTTTAATGAATTTTAAATAAAAATCATCAAAAAGAGGAAGTAACATAGTAATGATTCACATGATCAATATATATAAAAACCCATAATGATGGTAGGAAGATAAATAATAATCACATAAAAGTTAAATTGAAATGGTCATAACAAATTATATCACATTAATAAGGTACCAATAAGATGAACCAAGCACATAAATCATCCTAGAATGAATAAGGTAAACCTTGGGCTCCAACCATAACTGTTCAATGAAAGTGACTCTAAACAATGTTTTTTGCTAAGATAATTCAGGTGTAAGCTCTCAAATAATTCCTCAGGCCCAACACCAAGATCTATCTTAGTCTATTAGTTAATAAATTTTATGATCTCTCAATCATCCTACCAAAATCTCTCACAATCCCATGGTTAAAAAATGTATGATCTCATGGTCTTCCTCCCAAAGGGCTCTCATGGTCACTTGGAAAATGCTTGCTCACACCACATTTATCACATGTACAAATCAATTCCAAAAATAATCACAAAATAAGAAAAAATAGTTATGTATACTCAAACATTTCTTACTAAAATAGAATAATATATGATAACTTACACACCAACACCTACCCTCACAAATTCATCCCCATAGTCAAGCTCAAGAATAATATACAATGCATCAATGTAAACATACACACATGTGATCACATTCCACTATTGACTAAAAAAATCACAATGGGGCTTGAGATGATATCACATAATTTATAAAACAAAATTTCACACAATGATAATGGGATATCTCATTAAAACAAAACATGATTGGAGTGACATCAATTTTTTAAAAAAAATCTTTTGAAACTCAAATAGGAACACACACTTCCCTTTTTTAAAAAACAGTTTAAATCATTCAAAGCCACAATGTGTTCCAAAATTTTATCCCCAATGTATAACACACCCTTTTGAAATACCTTACTCATTTTGAAATCATGAAATTTTTAATAACCATGAGAATGGTTATGATTTCCCCTTGAAAGTGCGCAACCCAAGACACTTGATTTGAAACCCATATTAAATCAAAAATACTTTTTAAAACATCCTATCGATGCCTGCCACCATTTTTTATTGTCAAAAACATTCTTTAAAATCCAACAATGAATTTTTTAAAAAATAATATGGATTATAACCTCATGCCATGATTTAAAGTCATTGTTATGTCATTTTCCCCCTCACGGGTCATACATATAAGCATAAATTAAAAAAACCATTCTAAAACTATCACGATATGAAAGAAATGTAATGAAATGTGGTGAAAAAGAAACAATTATCTCATACGAACATAAATTGAGTTGGAAGAATACAATGAAGAGAAAAAACACATCACCTTATAGAGCAAAGGATCCCCTTCATAATAGAGAGTCCTTTGAACCTTAACACTTAATACTCGTATTTTCGACCCATCTAAAAATACTAATCATGAAACATTAACCATTAGGGATCATCGAATGGAGAAAATAGGGTGAAAGAGCTTGGGGAAAGTGATTAGAGGATTCAAGGAAGGCTTATTACTTAAATATATCAATAGGAGTTGGTTTGACTTAGTGAAGAGAATAGGATTGAAAGTAGGAGGGTAATTTCATGTGAGGTAGAAAATGGAGCTACCTAAAGGGGGGTATCGAGTAAGGTAGTTAAGGTTAAGGGATTGGGGGGTTTATTTTTAATGTTTTTAAAATTTTAAAAAAATTAATAATGTAAATATAAATGCCAAAATTTTGAAAGGAATGTAGAAATTATGTTAATGATGTAGGGTTTTCATAATTGTGTGGCAATGGTAAACAAGGCACTCTCTAACCAAACCCCACCCCCACAAATTTTTTCTTATGCACCATATGGTTGAAAAAACCATGACACATCCTTTATAATAGGAACATACACATTATAGATTTTAATTTCATTCTTTTCACAAGGTTTACCACCCCATGTTCATACCATGAACTATACACAAGAATCACTAGAACACCAAATGATTTCTCGTATGAATTTCATGATTTGTTCTTAATTGTGAATATTCCATGGTACCCAAACCTTATGAGTTATAAATCAACTACATATAAAGTTAGCTACAATATTTTCCTTTAAATATTCCTCTTTATCCATGAAAAGTAATAAAATCTCCAAATTTTCCATGGCTTATAAAAAAACTCAAAAAAAAAATATAAACAAGATTCAAACATAAAAATATAAAATAAAATAAAAATCACAGTGAAACAGTAGGTTTCAATGTGATTAGGAGAACTATGCATGAATGGTGGGGTTTCCCTATAATAATAATTTTCAATCCTTGATAAATATGGATCCCATCTAAGCCTTATATGGTTTAAATTTCAAGTCTCCATTGTATTGGTTTGTGGTGGTAAAAACAACATTAGATAGATCAAGAGTATTTCAAGATATGACATGAAAGATATATATAATTAGGAAACATTTGATGAAATATCACGGCCATTAAAATTCATATATTGACCATCTACATTGACCCTTAGTGTTTTCAATGGGTGAACTGATAGATTGAATGCTGACGCCTCATTTGGGCCATAAAAATTGTAGGAAATAGGGAAGTTGGATCTGAGCTGTGTTGAACCCTTTGTGGGTATCCAGAGGGTCAAGAATGAGGCTTACAATTTTCAATATCCTTTTTAGATCATATCTATTTATTTTATTTTCAATATCTCTCTATTGAAAAAATATAACACAAACCCCACTCACATGATGAATTACTTAGAGCTCAATCTGAAACATGATATGTCAATATACGAACGTCCTATTTAGATTGTTGATTCCCATGTGACGATGATGAAATGGAAATCCATCATGTATTTTTGGTTTATATATAATCTGGGGAATAAAAATCTTGATACATTGGAATCAAAATATTCAGTGAAATTGAAATGGCCTAACATACTATTTGATCAAACTATATATTCGATTTTTGATATTGAAATTGGCATGATGGGAAGAATTGTTACAACTATAGTGCCATTTTATAGTATTTATTGTTTAGTATTTCACCACTATTTTTATATAAAATTTTTAGGCCCTTTTATTTAAAATTTAATATTTTTAAGGATATACGTCTAAGCACAAAGGTACGGGATAGTTATAAAAAACCATGTGACAATAGTAAAAATTATGCATATCCTAAACAGTTGGATTTTTCATGGTTTATACATTGTTTATAAAACAATTTGGGAATCCTTACAAACCATGTATGCTGGGAATAGGAACCCATATAGATAGTGCTTGATTATCAAAACTATGTTTTCTACCACATTTTTCAAAAACATATAAATTCTGAAAATATCTCATGGTCTGATTTGATACCCTTCTACCCCTTTTCACTATATTCTAAAACCCTTCATCCCCAAGAACACGATCCTTCTCATAACATTATCTATTTTATCCATGTTTGGACGGTGTTTTCCTTAGATCTTTATGAAATATCCCAATAAGTAACTCATATCCCTTATCTTTGGTTTCCCCTCCCATCCATCATAATCTTCCTCCTAACTAGTGGTTGTGATGAACTTGGGTTGGTCCAAGACATTAAAAATGATATGGTTATAGATATTCATGAATTTTTTTTAATACTATATAGTACCATTTTCCCTTGTAGTTTCCAACTGGTTCATAGAGATTTCAAGTTTAACAGTAGGTGGTTTCATGTTGTACCATTTATTTTGATAAATTAAATATAGATATTATAGTTTTTGAATCATCCTAAACTAATATTATATGCATAGAAGTTTTTCCATAATTATTAATGGTTGTCTTGGTTTTGAATTTATTCCATTTTTATAAATGATATTGATTATGTTTGTTATAATTTTTTGGAATGTTATTAAATGGTAGTGTGTTTTTCTCTATTAAAAAATGGAAGCACTAGGTAACCCTATATACCTTTGGGATTAGACTAGGACAAGTATGATTGGTGGTCATAGAAATGATTAGAATATCATCTCTAGAAAGATTATAGTAAAACAAAAAACTAAACTAAATTGTGATATGAGATGGTTTACGGATCATGCACGATAATGGAGACCTATGGGTTTGGATTTATCATTAAAGGTATAAGGATCCAAGGAAACTGGCCCTAACTATATAGGTATTCCTAGAATGTTTATGTTCATTCACACTCTAGTTTATTTTTTCTGGTTTCCACCATTTATTTTAAAATAAAAAATCATTTTTTAAAAACAATCATATATTTAAAAAACTAGAATGTAATATTAATATCTCAAGGGTTATGAATGAAAAAAGTTATAGGACCATACTAATAAAATGAGATCAAACCTTGTATACACCCAATGGGTGTTTATAGACATTATTTTTTTTTCTAATACAGTTAAAACAAAAGCTTCTCATAGAGGTGGTGTGTATTCATTCAAGTTGCTGATGGGATTATTAATGGTGGTGGATGATGTGTGGTCAAACCATATATAATGAGGATATGGGTGGTAATTTTTTGGATCTCCTTTAATTTTTTAAATTTTGTTGATTTTAATTGAGGTATTACCGTATGATAATGTATTCTATTTTATTATAATTTATGTCATGTAATTTTATTTCATATTGATTATATAGTGATGTTGGTTTATGAATTGGAAAAAATTGTTCCCATATGAGTACCTTTATGATCAGGAACTGTTTTCCAGCATATGGGGATTGAGAATTCCTCTTAAGCCTTTGATGAGCTAGGTAAAGTTCCAGTTTTTATTGTATCCATTTATACTGTATGTAAATAGATCATATAAGTTATCTATACATTTTTAATACCCAATAAAATAGTAAATATTCCATTAACTAGTCAATTCAGGCCATCCACACTAAAAAAAGTGATTTGTACATGTTCACTAAGAATAAGTTCAAGGAATATTTCTTATTAAGGTATCCATAGATCAGGGGAATCCCCTAATGCTCATGTAAGGCCTCTATAAAACCAAAATTTTCTAGAACCATTAGTTCAAATTTATGATAGAATCATGAGAAATGATTGATTTTAGTTTTTTTGGAGTACTATATAGTATACTAATAATAATGAATCAAATGCCACTTATAAGTATTGAACCAACTTATATAGGCATCAATGAACTGAGATTATTCAACCTATTTGGTTAGCAGTTCCAAAGTTATATTTTAATATTTCATGTTGTGTAACGTCAGACTTAAGTCCTTATGATGAATTTATAAAATTTGAAAATTCATTATATAAAATCTAACACCTCATAGTAATAATAACATGTTGGTTGTATCATAGAATCATAGCTGAGGTATAATATGGAGTCTAACCCATTTATTATAATATAACATGATACCCCCTTTCATTGGAACAACAATATAGTGTCTCCCATAATGTTTTGGTGTATATTAGGTAAGAATATGAAATATTATAAACCACATCATCCCGGTCCACCGTTCACTTCACATATCCAAAAAAAGATACATGGAAATTATGGTTATAAAACATTCAAATATTTAACAATCATCACTGAATGGGATAAAATATGAATTAAATTTTGATTATTTATTCATCAAGGGACAGGAAATTTTAGAATGAGTTGTCTTTAGTGGTAATTTTGATTTAATTTAAACCTTTTTGGATATAAATTAAACCATCATAACCATATGATGTGTATTATAAGTTATATAATTATCCTTTTAAATATTTGGGCTGTGAATTAAATATTCCATCTTAGTAATTTTTCTAATGCTACTTTTTCCAACATGATTGAATCTTTTATGTTGTTATTTTTTTCATCCCCTACCCAGAAGTAAGAATAATTACTTTCATTTATAATTTATAAAATATTATCAATTATTCTTTACCTATTATATAAATTATTCTATCTTTCAAAATTATTAGAATATATATAATATTCCATGAAATTACTTTATTTCCACTATCATATAATTTTTCGGCACTTAAAAAATTTCTTATAAACTCATAAAGAAACAATACATTTTTATTTTATGTTTTTGGATTATATATCAATTGTTTTAACCCCATTCCTTTCCTTTAGATATATATTTTCTAATTATAAATGTAAAAAAAGGAATATTTATTTTATTCATGAATTTTTTAGCTTTCACTAGTGGGGAATAACTGTTATCATCAACCCAACTTTTCATCATCTAATGATTTTAGCATCACTTCCACCAATACAAATTTTTCCTATATTATTATTCTATTATAATTAGATGATCCAATATCATATATTAATTTAATATGGAGTATAGTTATATAGTCTTTATCAAAGTGACTAAATTGGTAAAATCTTTTTCATGCTTCTTCAATAGATCCAAACTAGTTACGAATTATCATCTTGGAACTCTTCTTCTCTATTGGAATTCAAACCCTCATATTTGATTTCAACTTCTCATGTTGAATCAATATAAATTAATAAAAAAATTTCCATATTTAATGTCACATATTAATCATCATATGTACAATATTTATCCATATACACCACAACACCAATGGTATATATTAAATTTTAAATTTTGTCCATTCTACAAATTATGAACTAAAAAATTATATTGTTTTTAGAGTCGAATGAATAAATATTTTTGTTATTATTTACAATTAAATTTTGATAAGAATATATATAAATTAATTTGAATATATATATTTTCTTTTATCACCTTTTTTTACCAAAATATGTTCTATAATATTACTATAATCTTTCAAAAATTGTAAAAAATAGTTTTAGATTTTTTGTGGGCGATACATAATAAATTTTATCATTTTTTAATTTGTTTTGAGGATTTATTACAATCACATTATTTATATTATTTATATTAAATATTATATTTTATTTGATGTCCCATAGATTTATCTAGTATGTTATTAGAAACATCATTCTTCTAAGTAAAATTTTATGATTCAACTTTCATATTCATGACTTTGTGAAAATATTTTTTCACCATTTTAAAGTCTTATAGGGTCATTAAATAAATAGATTAAACCTCCATTGATGCCATCTATTTATCACTAGAATAAAATTCAATCTCATATAATAGTTTCTCATGTTCAAAATAAAAAATAATTTATTACAATAAATTTATTAATGAATTCATATTATTTTTATATAAATTTATATTTAATTTCATTATTATTTTCCATCACTACCTTACGAATTTCTATGTCATTATTTAATTTTATATATGGATTTTTTATTAATCCCATTTTTACAAAAAAGATCTTTTGTATATGTTTCTTAATTTTCAATTTTTTTATGGTCTAAATTATTTTTTTAATATAATATATGATTGTTTTATGTTTTCTTTCAAATTCCTTATATCCATTAAAATCAGTCTTAAAACTTGTGTAATTTTATCCCTTGTATCTGCTTCCTATATAATATTTTTTGTTTTCTAAAAATTTTAACCTATTACTTAATGTTACCATTTTATTTTTCATACTGACAAAACAACCTTTTAGATAAATAATTTTCATGATCTTCTCGTTTTTTAGCTTATTTTTTATTAGAACAATTCTTAAGAAAGTGTTCAAAATTCACTATAATTATGTCTTAAAACATAGTTTTACCTTTTAACATCATTTTTAATCTTATAAAATTATTTTTTTATTACATATTTAACTTCTACAAAACACTCATCATCATCACCTTCACACTCAGTAAAAGTGTATTTTTTCCATCACATTATATGTTTTAAGGACATTATAGCTTTAAATGCTCTTTTTCTACTCAATGCTATTATTTTGGAAAGAATCTATTTTTATCATATCATAAGAAATATTATATTATTTTAAATCAAAAATAAATTTATTTTATATACCTATATCATTAAAATATTAAAATAATTTGATAAATATATTATTATAATTCTTTAGTAGCTTATTCACCATAATTAAATCTTATGGTTTTTCACTATATCTTTTAATGGTGTTATAAATTTCACTAATTTTAGTTAATAATTCATTATTTGTGTTTTAATTATTTATATTTATCATCCTTAAATGTTTCCTTAAAGTGTTTGATATTTTCCACCTTCAACCTCTTATTGACTTCAAAGACATTTCTTATTTCTTCACTGTAATGACTTAACTTTTGACCAATATAAGGATCATTGGTTTTCATTTTTAATATTTCTATTGAACTTGGTAAATGTGTGATATAGCCTAAGGAATGTAGGAGGAGAATCTAGGGCTAGTTCCGAGCTCAGAAGGTCCATAAAAGGTGGCTGGAGGTTGGGTCGCATGGTTAGTGTAAACTGTGTGATCCAAGCCATAGAATTTAGATAAATCATGCCGCTGCAGAAAGGGAACCATCAAGTCTTCACAGTTTATATAAAACTATGTGGACCGTTCAAAATACTATGCATGTGTTCTATATTCATTGGAATATCCTTCACACATGATGTGTAAACCATTCACATAAACTGTACATTGTGTGTTTTTATGAAACATTACAATTTTACCCACCCTCTTTAACATGAGTTATTTTTTTGTTTTCCTCACCTCTAGAAGAAAAAACCTCCTCCTTTAGCCTCATTGAGCTCAAACCATCCTCTAAGCTTGGATCATTGATATTT
Organism: Viscum album; assembly: GCA_963277665.1. Lineage (NCBI taxonomy): Eukaryota > Viridiplantae > Streptophyta > Magnoliopsida > Santalales > Viscaceae > Viscum > Viscum album. The sequence goes on from OY728166.1 coordinate 311,827,537, forward strand.
CATCCATACGGTGTCTGATCTTCAGTCTGTTTATGGAAATGGAAACCCTATGATAAGTCTCCATTGTCTCTCTACTCTTGTTCATGTTCATCTTGCCATCTATTGTGCTTTTTGGTTTTAGTTTCTTATGCCCTATTTTTATGGAATTGGATTAAAACTCATATCTATTCTAACCTTATTTGGATATGAGTTTGATATCAAGTGATTCTTCTTCTACGACCCTATGGTATGTGGTCATGTAGTTTTCTTTTTGAGTTTTCATTGTTTATTATTTATTTTATCGTGTCATGGGCCGACCTTTACTAAGCTCCTTTGTTGTGTTTTTTCCATCATGTATAATTGAACATAGTGTGATAATGTAGGATAATTGAATAATGTTTAGGGTTTCAATATCACCCATGAACAATATGGTCACCTAAGGGCTCTGCCGACCAAATTGGCCATTTTAGGCTAATTTCCCAACAAGATTGAATCAGGTTTAAATCTCTTAGATTGAGTTTAAATTTAATTTCTATAACATCCTAGGTAGTTATAGAATAATTATTTTTTATATTTATTAATATTTATGAAATAGATAGTGATATTACCATAATAGGGATGCTATGTTTGACAGCGTACTCAACACGCAACAATGGGTTTCTCTAAAATCCTAAAATGCAGATAAGAATGAGTTATACCGAAAAATAATATATTTTTAATATAATTATTTTAAATGGTAGTTATCACTATAGAAATTGTATTGAAAATAATGAACAAAACTAACTAAATTATGTTTACACATGTTTATTAAATATTTTTACCTTATCCTAATAAATTTTAGAGGCTTTAAATGAGAATAAATCTAGTTTTAAGCATAAAATACTCGAATACTTTTAAATATAGTTTTATAATATTATGATAGAGAACCCTTTTAAAATGTAGTTTTTGATACATTAATAAGTAATATTTGATAAAATAAACTTCTTCTTTGGAAGTGAGACATAAAAATTTTGTTTTCTTAATGTTTTGGTATCTTTCTGATAAAATTCATATTTTATGAATAGAGTAAAATAAGGCATTTTAATTCAAAATATCTTTTTCATCTAATTTATATATATTTTTAGATTATCCCTTTAATTGGTTTTAAAGTACAATTAGATTATGTTTTTATCATTTAATCCAATGTAAGTCATTGGAAGTAATTTCACCTTGATATTTGATATAAACACATTTAAATCTTATGATGTTTTTTACTTTAAAAAAACATATTTTTTTTGTATTGTCAATGTGATTAATTTTAAATTAATTACTAATAATTATGTGATTTAAATTTTTGAAAAGTAGAATACATATTTATAATCAATGGGTATAAATTATGTTAATAGGTTACTTTTATTTCATGGATATTATAAATAGTAACTACGGTAATATTTTTAATGCAGTTAAAGGTAAATAGGGTAAATTTTGGTAACAAACATTATGGTAAAGAAAACAAATTACTCTAACATCGTAAAAAATACAATTGAATGAATAAAAGTAGAAACTTAATACCAAAGGATATTAATTGACAAATTTAATGGACTTTTTTTCTTTGAAATTGATAAAAATATATATAGTTTTATAAAATGTTACACCATGTAACCCTATTATTTTTTATATGTATAATAATATTAATAGAGTGATAAATATGATACAATTTAGATAATAAATAGTCTACATAATTAAAATTAAATTATATACATCATTATATTTTATTTATAATTTTTATAGGTTAAATAATTACCCTAAATACTGACCCAATAGTGATATAGTAATTATTATATTAAAATAAATCTTAAATAAATCATATAAAAAGTATTTAAATAAATATAATTTGAATTATTTTGGAAACTACACTAATTTTAAAGGATACTATGACATATTATTTGTCTATTCAATGGGTTTTTTCAAAGTTGTCTCTCTATTTGGATTTGATTTAAATTCAATGAAATAAATAGGGTCAAAATTGACACTATTGATATTTTATAGACATAATATTTTATTAAAATTATTTAAAAATTATAAAAATATTTTTAAATTCCAAAGGGGATATGATAAGATCAAAAAGTTATAAAAATTTACATTTATAGGAAATTTACCCCATATAAGTAAAACATATAGCTTCTTAATATTTAGAGTGATGTTACCATAATTAAAATTAAAATAGAATAATTAAATGTAAAATGAAAAGTTATGGTTTAAAATGAAATAAAAACATGAGTAAAAATTTTCAGTTTAGAGGATTTAAATATTTCCCCATATTATATGTTATATAACTCATGTTTGACTCCTTTTTATTTTAAAAATATTTTATTTTAGTTTAATATTTTAATAGTTTCTAAGGGTTCCCCTCCACTCTTATATAAAAGGAACTAACTCATATCTATTAATACCACTTCAAGAACCTTTTGGTTCATCCAATATCTTCCCATTACCCTTCCTAAAATACAACCCATCGTTTTTAGGCATTTTTTAGGCATAAGACTCTCTTTAGAGGTGTTAAGGTGTTATTCAAAGGTAATCAACCAAAGAAAAGGTATTCTTTTTTATTTAAGTATTTATATACTATAGCTTATTCCACTTATTAAAATATTCTTAAACCATGATTAAATTATAACGTAAGTATCCACAATATAATTATATTTTATTATGTTAATTTAATCACTTGAATCCATCTCCAATTTTATCAAATGGGAAATGAACTTTTCTTTCGTGCGTACGGTGAACTACCACCTCGTGAATCGATATAGTTTATTTTTCATCATCTTCTTTAAAACTGGTTATAATGATGGAATTAATGTTAATACATGATATTCATGACATATTAATCATTATAAGATGATAATATATCACTAAATTTCATACTTTCTAGGCATATAAAAATGATAACGTTGTTCGTGCGTACGTATGAACTATCACCTCTATGAATCATTGTAATTTGTTTTCATTCACTAACCAACTTTTATGATATATATGTAAGTATATTTAAATTATTAATATTATATTTATGATTTTATGATCATTTTGGAATGTTAAAATTGTACTTACATTATTTCTATAATGATCGATAAAAAATAGAAAACGTTACACATGCGTACGTACAACCTACCTCTCTAAGAATATAACATTTTTCATTTTTTATAACCATACTTCATGGTTTTTTAAAAGTATAATTTAAGTATAAAAATGATAATAAAGTCATGAATAGTATTCTAGAGATGATGGACTTATGACCACATGGACTTGTGATATCATACTATGTTCATTTTCGGGTCAAGTACTGAATACCAAAAAAACGTCTAACATGAACTCAAATAATTGACTAAATATTTTAACATTGTAATAAATGAAATAAAAATAATAATGAAAATTATAAGGTTCTAGGTCAATTATAAAGTAACCTAACTTTATTATTCAAGAATATAAAGAACGTATGAGACAATTCAAACTCAAGGTAAGCGACTTTAACTCAATCTCCTTTAATTGAGGAATATTTTGATGTTATACTCTACATTATTTTAGAAAATGTATAATAGAAACCTTTTTATTTTAATTTCATTCAATCATTTTAAAAATTAATCTTTTTATACAAAGCATTTAACATTCTTTACAAAATGAAAAAGGAATGTTTTTAACATATGCGGTGACAACGACTTCTCTGCCTCTATAATCTTTTTTTTTCATATTTGGTTTCTTATATAGGACATAAGGTTTTTAAAAGGAAATAGAAACCCCTTATTACCTTTTTGTAAGTTTTGGTATTGAAAATGGTTTTTAGATTTTAATTACAATTTCAATATCTTGAAATTATTTCTTTTGATTACAAATGAAATTTTATGAGTGAAATTTTGATAATTGAAATATTTTATGTGTTTTGATTATATAATGGTTCTAGGACATTTGATGAGTGGTTACATTGTAAACAAAAGATGGTTGGTTACATGATAAACCAAGGATGTGTGGTTATGTTATAAGCTTCAATGTATTGGTTATAGAAGCTGGTCATATGATTATTCCATTTGTAAGAGTGATATGTGTGGAATTCGACTGTATGGTTATTTCATTTAAGTATGATTATGTCCCAAGTTACCTTTATATGTTATGTGAAATTTTTATGACTTTTATGGTAATATGTTTATTAAAAAAAGGGTAATAAATGAGAATATATTTACTGAAGATTATTTAATAATTTTTAAAGGTGAAAAGTATTACTTTATGATAAAGTATTCATGGTTGACAATTTTCACAAGGCTAATAGTTTTCCTTCTTTGTGTTTCCCTTAGTGATATTTTTATGCTCATACCAAGTTTTGAAAGGTTTTTCATGGGATTTAAATAAGAATAGAGTCAAGTATGTGATCAAAGAAAAGTTATGATATTTAAACATGAAACAAAACTATATTTCTTTTTAAAAGTATTTGCTAAACAAAAAAATTTATAGTGAGTATAAGTGTCTACTTTTTAATATTTAAGTTGTTATGTATGAGTTATGGCCAAATTATATAAATCTATAAACCAAAAATGATCCTCAATATTAATTATTAACATAAATCAATATTATAAAATGTTAATGGTTGGGGATTAATAGTTAGTATTATATGAGGATTTAGACAAATTTAGGGGTTATGATATTGTTAATAGAACATCCATAAATTATTTTTACCTTGTGGACAAATTGAAATGATATATCATTTGAATATTACCATGTTGCTTTGTATAAGATATATTTATTCAAAATGGTTTTCTGTAGAGAAAATAGGGACTCTATACAACAAAGTCATATATATGAAAACAACCTTCCAAATCAACATCCTAAGATAGTCAAAATTGGAACTAAATATTTTATTGCAGTGATGGATCAGTTGACTCAAGAAATAAATAGTGTTGTTGTATGTGCAAGAGATCAACCAGATCAATTGTAGATGAATATTTTTTTATTGGAGCATTTCATGAGGTAATGTCCCCCATCATTCAAAGGATCATCTTACCCCGTGTAAGCTAAAGGGTGGATTAAATCACAAGAAAATATTTTTGATATAATTTTGTGGTTATATCATCTAAAGGTTATCTTATTATTTATCCTTTTGAAGGTGAAGCTGATCAGTGTTCTTCAATGATTAAAAATATCAAAGGAATTAAAGAGATTGATTCCATGGAATGGGATAAATTTAAGAATATCTTCCTTGAGAAATATTTTTCCAAGGCTATTTGACATGGGATTGAATAATAATTCTTTTAATTGAGAAAAAATAAGAAATATTTTGTGGCTTAATATGAAAATAAATTTACATGTTTATCATAGTACATCCCAAATTTTATCCGAGATATTTATAGTAAGATAAATTAGTTTTACTTAGGATTGAAGAAGAAATATCGAAGGGCATTAGCTTCTCATGAGTTTAAAAGCTATGAGAAAATTTTATGATGTGATATGAAGGTAGAAATGGAGTTTTCTGATGATCATGTGTTCCAGAAGAGAAATAAAAAGAAGTGATTCAGTTGACAGGAAATGAGAAATCATTCATAAAATAAGTATAGAGTTAAGAAATCTAAATTTCTAACTTGTGAGAAGTGTTTTAAAAAGAATCCTCGAGAATGTCTCTCAAAATATGGGAGTGCTTTAGATGTGGTATGACTATTCATATTGGTCGTGACTAAAAAGAGAAGATCTGGAAAGTAATCAAAAGTTGATGGTAATATGTTTTAGTTGTAATTTGTTAGGGAATTATGCCAATGTGTGTCCAATGTTGATTACCTAGGGTGGTACCCTCGAAAGTATAAGGGAGTGTAAATTTTTTCTACTACTACGATTGATGTGGGACCATAAAATGAAGTAGTGATAGGTTTGTTACGGGTTTTACAATATATTCCAACACTCTATTTGACTCTAAATCGTCACATTAATTCTTTTCTAAGATATTTTTAATTAAATTTGAAATATCACTTCATGAATATTGTATATGAATTTCGGTAAAAACTTTGGGTGAAAGTATTAAATAAATAAATATTGATAGGAATATTCCTATTATGATTAGTTGGATGGTATTTCCTTAAAATCTTATTGAACTTCCCATAGTATAATTTGATATCATTTTGGGTATGGATTGGAGTTTAGATTATCATGCTAAAATAGATTGAAAAGGCTATAAAGTTTTATTTAATGTTTTCATACCTTTGATAACATACCACGAATCCAAGAGATTGATTAAAGATGAATGTTAAAGTTATCTAGATCATGTTACTGAAAATAAATAATAGTTTTTATTAGTGACATTCCAGTATTGAATTAATTTATATATGTTTTCCTGAATGAATTTACTAGTATTGTTTCAGATCAAGAGGTTAAATTTACTATTGATTTAGTGCTGGATGCTAAGACTATTTCTAAACCCCCTTATCTAATGGATAAAGTATAATTGGTGTAATTGAAAAAATAGTAGCAATAATTTCCTGATAAAGGTTTAATTCAACCTAGCATTTCACCATGGGGTGCTCCTATTTTATTTGTGAAAAAGAAATATTGTTTTGTGATACTTTGTATTGATTAAAGTGCCTTGAATAATATCACTATTAAGATCAAGTATCCTTTTCCTCATATCTATGATATTTTTGATCAACTTCAGGGATATTGGTATTTTTTTAAGAATTATTTGAGGTTTGAGTATCATCCGATGAAGGTGATAGAGGATTACATTCTAATGACAACATTCTAAATGCGATATGGGAATTATGAGGTTGTAGTTATACCCTTTGGGTTATCTAATTCACATGTTGTATTTATGTATCTAATGAATGTAGCCTTTCATCAGTTTATTGATCAGTTTGTGGTTGTGTTTATAGATGATATTTTTTATATTCTAAAAGATATAAAGAACATGAAAGTCACTTAAGGATTTTTCTCGAACCTTAAAAGAGAAGAAACTATATAGAATGTTTAGTAATAGTGTATCTTTATTGCAGTAAATTTTATTCGTTGGTCATATTGTTTCTAAAGATTGCATAAATATTGAACCTTCTAAAACAAAATTTGTTGAAGAGTGTCCAATACCATCCAATATCATAGAGATCTGTACTTTTTATAGATTATTGGGTTATTACCAATGGTTTTTTGAAAAAGTTTCTTGGCTATCTATACCACCGAAGAAGTTAACATGTAAGGAAATTATGTTCATCTAGAAAAAATAATGATATGAATGTTTTCAAGAATTGAAAAAAAGATTGGTAAATGCTTTAGTTTTGGCTAGGCCTTACAAGAGTGGTTAATTTGTTATCTATCGTGATGCTTTATTTAAAAGACTTTTTTGTGTCCTAATGCAGAATAGTCAAGTGTTTTCTTAAGCTTCAAGTTAGTTAAACCTGAATTTGTTAAATTACCCTATAAAGGACTTGTAATTTTCTGATGTTGTTTTTACATTTAAAATATGGATGCATCATTTATATGGTGTAATGTATAAAATGTATACTGATAAAATTTTTTGAAGTATATATTCTCTCATAAATAATTGAAAATGAGATATAAGATATGGTTGTAATTAATTAAGGATTATGATTTCATGATTCATTACCATCCCTGAAAATAAAATAAATAGGTTGATGCTTTGAGTTGAAAAAGTATTGCTCTATTAACCATTTTATGTTTGGAATGAGATAAATTGTTTAATGATTTGATTAATTTTGGATTGGAAGTTGTTGGTGCAGGAAATTCCCCAATTTTGTTTCAAGTGTTAGTGAAATAATTTCTATCAGAAAGAGTTAATCAAACACAAATGGAAGATAGTGAGTTTCATGAAAAGGTATAATTGGTTCAAAATGGTAAGTTACCTAAATTTTACATGAATAAAGATTGTTTTGTAAGGTTTGGGAAGAAATTTTGTATGCCTTGTGATTCGTAGTTGAAGAAATATTTATTAAGTGAAGATCATAATTCTTCTTTTTTAGTTCTTCTAGGAATCACTAATATGTACAAAGAACTTCAAATGAATTACTACTAGGATGGAATTAAAAAATATATTACTGAATTTACCCTAAGATGTTTGATTTATCAATAGGTTAAGGAATAGAGTTAGTTACTAAAAGGGGTACTTCAACAATTTACAGTACCAAATTGAAAATGGGAAAATATATCCATGGATTTAATAGTGGTATTATCAAAGTCTTTTCAAGGTAACAATGTGAATTGAGTTATTGTTGATCGATTTTCTAAATCTTTTCATCTTCTTCCTATTCTAGATACTCTATATCTAGATAAACTTTCTAGATATTAGATGAAATATATAGTCAATTTACATGGGTTTCCACTCTCTATTGTATCTAATCATAATACTAGGTTTACTTATAACTTTTGAAAATACCTTTAGAAGTCATTGGGTATTGAATTAAATTTCATAACATCTTTTCATCCTCAATCATACGGGAAGTTAGAATGAACAATTTAGAACTTGGAGGATATGATATGTTCTAGTTCAATGGATTACTAGGTAATTTGGGATCAATTACATTCTTTGGTTGAGTTGTATTATAATAATAGTTTTCATTCCAATATACAGATGTAACCATTTGAGGCATTAGGTGGAATGCGGTGTCAAACACCAGCTTTTTTGGGATGAATTAGGTGAAAGGAAGTTAATGATACCAGAATCGGTAAAAGAAATGGCAGAGAAAGTTCAGTTGACCCAGAGACATATGATTATATCACAGATTAAGAAAAAGATGTATGTGGATAACTGGAAGAAGGGTCTTTCTTTTGAGGTATGTGATCATGTTTTTCTGAAACTTTTACCATGGAAAAGTGAGATTCATTTTGGTAAGAAAGGGAAGTTAAGTCCATGCTTCATTGGACCCTATGAAATCTTATAGAAAGTTGGATTAATTTCCTACCGAGTGGATTTAACTCTAGTTCTATCCCTTGTAAATAATGTTTTTTAGTTTTCAATAATATGGAAGTATATTCTAGATCTATCTCTTATTTTGAGTCAAGAAGTAGTTTAGTTAGAAGAGAATCCTTTTTATGAGGAACAACCAGTCTAGATTCTTGGCTGTAGAGGGGATGTGTTGGGGAATAAAGTGATTATTCATGTTATGGTTTTGTGAAAAAACAATATGGTTAAAGTGAATAAATGGAATCAGAAAATGCTATGAGTGAGAAATAACCCCACTTATTTGATAAATGAAAAAAATTACGAGGATGCAATTTACAAAATGGGGAAGGATGTAACATCCCAGTTAACTATAAAGAAATAATTCATATTTACTAATATTTATGAATTAGATATTAATTTTACTTTATCAAAGACACTATGTCTGATAGCGTACTCGACACACAGTAATGGGTTTCTCTGAAATCCTATGTTTCACACAAAACCACGCTATACTAAAAAATAATGTTTTATTAATATTAATATTTAAATGGTAGTTATCATAGAGATTTTTTATTAGTGTAAATTAAGATAAATAATTAAATTATTTTTACACATGTTTATTAAATATTTTTTACATTCCCCCAATAAATTTTATAGGCTTAAAGTGATAATAAATACAATTTAAAACATAAAATACTCTAATATTTTTAAAGGTAGTGTTACCGCCTTATGATGGAAAACTTTTTTTAAACATAGTTTTTGACACATTAATAAGTTATATTTGATAAAATAAACTTCTTATTTGGAAAAAAGAAATCAAAACTTAGTTTGGATAATGTTTTTTTTATTTTTATGATAAAATTCATATTTTAATGAATAGTGAAAATACTGTATTTTATTGAAAAGTTACTTTTTGATCAAGTTTATTTATATTTTTAAACTATACATACATTTGATTTTAAAGTATAATTATATTATTTTTTTATAATTTAATCCAATTTTTGTCATTGAAAATAATTTTACAATGAAATTTGATATAAACACATATCAATCTTTTGATGATATTTACATTTAAAAAACTGTTTTTTCATTTTGTCAATATGATAAATTTTAACATAATTACTCTAACTTATATTTTTTAAATTTTGAAAAAAGGATTCCATATTTGTAATTAGTGGGTTTAAATTATGTTAAATGTTTACTTTTATTTTTTTGATATTATGAATACTAGCTAAGATAATTTTTATTTTACATGGTTAACATAAAACCGCATAAATTAGGGTAACAAACAATATGACATGGACAAAACTTCACTCCAGCACATGAAAACAATATAATTAAATCAAAAAAAGTAGACCATTAACATATGATTATCATAATTTACTCATTTAATGAACTTTTTCCATGAAAGTGAAATAAATATTATTAAAACAAACAAAAATGTCGACATGGCACCCTCTTATTTCTTAAAAGTATAATAATTTTAATATAGTGATAAATATGATAATATTTGTATAATAAATAGTCCTTAGAAATAAAATTAAATTATATAAATCATGATATTTTATTTATAATTTTTAAAGTTAAAATAATTACCATGAATACTAGCACAACAATGATATAGTAATTATTTCATTAATACAAATATCAAATAAATGATATGAAAAATATTAAAATAAATATAATTTCAATTATTAAGGGTAATCCATGAGTTTCATAGTATAGTATTAATTATTATAAGTCTATTCAAATTTTTTTCTGAAGTTATCTTTACGTTTGGATTTTATGTAAATTCAGAGAAATGAATAGTGTCAAAATTGATACAATTGATATTTTATAAAAATAATATTTCATTAAAATTTTTAAAAATAAAAAAATTCCATTAAAATTAAAATTTCGATATGATAAGTTCTAAAAGTTTATAAATTATCTATTTATTGAAAATTTACCCCATATAATTAAACTTTATATTCTCATAATATATAAAATGTTATTACCATAATAAAAATTTAAATATAATAATTAAGTGTAAAATGAAATAATAAGGTTTAAAATGAAATAAACAAATGTATAAAAATTAATAGTTGAGGGGATTTGGAAATAGTATAATCTTATAATATACATAACTCAATTTTGATTCATTTGGATTTAAAAATTAATTTATTTTAATTCAATATTTTAAGAGATTCCAAGGGTGCCCCTCCCCTCTTTTAAAAAAGGAACCCACTCTTCTCTATTATTAACACTTAAAGAACCTTTTGGTTCAGAAACTTTCTTCCCAAACACCTTCCTAAAATACCTCCCAACATTTTTGATGCCTTATTTTAGTCATACCGCCATCCTTAGAGGTGTTAAGGTGGTCACCAAAGGTGATCAACCAAAGAGGTTTTTATTGTTTTTATTTAAGTATTTCTATATTATTCCATCTTCCACTTCTTCAAATATCTTTAAAAAAACATGAAATAATAAATAAAATATACTCAATATAATGATATTTTATAATGTTAATATCATCAATAGAATCCATCTCTAATTTCATCAAATGAGAAATGAACTTTTCGTTCATGTGTACGTCAGACAATCGCTTCGAGAACCTATATAGTTTATTTTCATCACCATATTGAAATAATTTTTATAATGATGGAATTAATTTTCATATGTGATATGAAGGAAATTCTATTCATTATAATATGATAATATATCCCTTACATTCTTGCTTTTCATGAACATAAAAATGATAATGTCGTTCATGCGTACGTGTAAACTATCACCACTATAAAGCGATGTTATTTGTTTTTATTCGCACAACCACTTGTATGATATATATAAGTATAATTATATGATTGATATTATATTGATGATGTTATTATCATACTGTAAAGATAAAATCGTACTTACCTTCTTTCTATAACGATCAAAGAGAAATGGAAAATGTTACTCATGCGTATGTATGGCCTACTGTCTCCATGAATATAAAATTGTTTATTTTTAATAACCATAATTCATGGTGTGACTTACAAATATAATTTATGTATAAAAATGATAATAATTTCATTAATATAATTATATATATGATGGAATTATTACCATTCAAACTAGTGATATCATACCATGTTCATTTCCAACTCAACCACCGAATACCAACAAAACATCGAACATGAACTCAAATAATTAACTAACTATTATAATGTGTTAATCAATGATATAAAAGGAATAATAAAATTAAAATGTTCTGAATCAATTATAAATTAACATAATCTTCTTATTCAAGATGATAAATAAGTTATGAGGCTAGTCAGATTCAACGTAAGGCACTTCATATCAGTCTCTTTTCATTGTGGCATATTTTTTTTAGTTATATACCACCTTCTTTTATAAGGTGTATAATCAACCCCTTTGACTTTTAAAATGCTTAAAATGTTTTAAAAATGAATAGTTTTATACGAATTGTTTTAATTTTTTTTACAAAATAACAAAAATAATCTTTTTAAAAGTATGTGGGGACAATGAATTCTCCACCACCATAACCGTTATTTAATATTTGGCATCCTCTATAAGCGTTAATGTTTTTAAAAATAAAATAAATACATTATTCAATTTTTAGGTGATTTGGTATTGAAAATGGTTTTTATTGTTAACTTACTTTTTCAATATCTTTAAATTATTTATTGTGATTGCAAATGAAATTTTATAAGTGAAACATTGATAATTTCAATATTTTATGTGTTATGATTATATAATGGTACTTGAACATTTGACAAGTAGTTACATGATAAACCAAAGATGGGTGGTTATATGATAAACCAAATATGGGTGTTTTCGTGATAAACAAAGGATGGGTGATTATGTAATAATCTCTAACGCATTAGGTATGGATGTCATCTGTATGGCTATTCCATTTGTAAGAGTGATATGCATGGAAGTCGACTGTATGGTCATTCAATTTAAGAATATTTTGGTCCCCAGTTTCCATTATATGCCTTGTGTGGTTTTTATGGTATTATTTTGATTACATAAAGGGTAAGCAATAAGATTATATTCAGTAAATATTTTTTACTACTTCATAAAAGTGAAAAGTATTACTTTATCATAATGTATTCATGGTTTACATGTTTTCAAAAGGCTAACTGTTTTCCTTCATTGTGTATTACTTTCTGATATTTTTTTATCATCACAAGTTTTGAAATGTTTTTCATATGATTTAAATGATAATAGCATCAAATATTGAATCAAATAAAAGTTATGATTTTTAAACATGAAATAAAACCATGTTTCTTTTTAAAAGTATTTGTTTTTTGAAAAAAATAGATAGTGAGTAAAAGTGTATACTTTATAATATTTAAGTTGTTATGTAGGAGTTATGGCCTAACTCTCTATAGTTATAAACCTAAAAATATACTCTATGTGAATTCATTACATAACTCAAAATTATATAATTTCTAAGGATGGGGATTTATAATTTACCCTTGTATCATATGTAATTTTTTGAACCTAAGGACCCATATGGGTGTTTGGACATAATAAGCTTGGAATTTCCAAAATGGTTATGGGACTATTAAGATATGCCTTTATAATTTAATTTTATATGATAGGCAATGTGAATACAATTCATTATCTATATTGGTTCACATGTAACAAATTATTTCCCATAAAATGAATTGGATGAATAAATGAAACATCCTTTTTTAAGCTTTAAATATAAATGCTTAATATTTTATTCATTAAGTACTATACTTGTGATAATGAATGTGCTCCTTACATGGTTTTCGACTTGATGAGGGCATGAGAGGTGCATACCTCATGTCTTGTGATTATAAATGTAATGCCTTATGGCCGTGGAGCTAAGATATCACGAGAGCCTTAATGAGAAGACTTTGAGAGATTTTTTTTGAGGACCCATAGATTGTTGGGGCCTTGGGGTTGGGAAGACTATGAGATCTCCCTTGTGTATTATCAAGAGATCCTGAGAGATCTTGGGGATGGTCCAAGGGTTAGACCATGAGTGGTTTCCTGGAATAGGATGTATAAGAGCTACATCCAAATATTTCCCAACATGTATCTATATATAAATATATATACCTTGTGACATGATTCGACATACCAACTGTGTGGTGAAGTAGGTAGACCCATCAGGTGTCCTTTAAGAACCTGAGTTGTAGATTGTTTATTTATTATGCATTGCTTTACTTATCTGTCTTATTGTTTACTATTTACATATGAGTGCCTACTCAGATTACATATAGACACCATTTGTGGAAACTTACTGAGATGTTTATATCACACCCTACTCATGCCACCATCAGCACCTGAGAAGATTTTTTTCTTGCAGGTATGGATATAGGCTGACCCCAACTTTCAAGATATTGATTCTATTTGAATAGATAGAGCTTAGGTTCAGAGGATTAGGCTTATGCTCGAGATTTTATGGAATAGATTTTGTCTTTTGTTCACTTTTTTATTTTTTTATTAGCATGTCTATTTATTTTTTCTTGTTTTCATTTTGTACTAGAATTCCAAGCATACATGTTGTATAAGACACTGGCTATAAGGATCTTGTAATATTATTCAGTCATTCATTCTTTCACTCTTTATTTTATCAGTATGATTTAGTGTGCTTCCACAATTTTTTACTTTTGTGGTATCTATTGTGCTAATCTATCATGGGGGTATAGTCTCTCCATGGTTTTACCATCACACCACTGCTGTTAGTCGGTAGCCCTTGGATTACGGGGAGATACGCTATGGGTCATGTGGATAATCGGTCTCGAGGAATAGGATAAGTGGAAGCGGGGTCTGGGACATCACAAAGTGGTATTAGAGGGGGTTCCTATCATTCATTACTATTTTGAAACAATAGATTAGATATTGGGAATGTTTGGAACTTGGTCATAGGCCATTCTTAGGCATCACAAACCCATGCATGGGGTAAGGTCCAAGTTTCTTGAATTATTGATATTATTGATTCTATTCTTACTATAGATATTATTTCACCATTGGGTATTTCACATTAATTTTGAAGTTATTAATATTGATAATATTGAAATTATGATTTCATTATGCATCCTGATTAATTGAAAGGTTATATATTATAACATGCATCAGGATAGGAACAATATGAATAGGCCATGATTTGTTTCATGTCATGTTTAAGATTCCTAGAAAGCATTTCCGGTTTCAGATTATTATATCATATATATATATATATATATATAAAATCGTCATGATATTTTTTGCATGATTTGAATCGATCTATAGTGTGAGTTGAGTGGGTGTCACTCTCTGACTCATATGGTGTATGGTCCCTTATGGATCAGAAAATGGAATTCCATCTATCTAGACCATTTGAAAAATGGTATAATCACATGGATAAGTGCAATTTAAATGAAAATGACATCCATGTGTGTGTCATATTTTGCTGTATATTGTTTATGGGCCCTTATGGTCTAGAAAATGGCATATCATTAAGTTAGGATATTTTGAATGACTTAAATGTTTTAATGATCATATTTTCAGATGGAAAATGACTTTCAACTTGAGAACAATCATATTTTACATTCCTAAAATAGAAACATTACCCAAACCCAAATTATTTGTGGGTGATTATTCTTTATTAAGGCCTAGTATGGCCTATTCTATCATATAGTCTTGGATTTCAAATCAGGAAGAGAGACATGTTATACCATCATGAATGAAATTGTTTAAATTGGATTGTGAATGTAGTTGTTTAAATTTATTGTTCTCTTCTGTGATAATATTTTGGAATTTTAGTGTTATGTTTCCCCAGTGTTCTTGAGTGGCACAACCTTAATATTGTGATGATCATATTCTTTAGATAGTTGGGATTGAGCCTCCAATTTTACTCCCAATTGAGCCACATGTGGGTCCTCCTTATATACTTGATTTGTGCTCTGACACCTAGTTTTGAGAGGGCATATTTCATAAGATACAGAATGTGCAAGGCTGATTTCAACCTGCCATTAGCATGGTAGTGTTGACTCACAAGATTTAGAAACATCATCCTCATACTTTCTCAGGGGATGGGGGACCAATTGTTGAAAAGTCACAAGGTCAAGGTGATCCTATCTATATTCGAGCACCTAGATATGACTCTATAGTGGAGGGTTAATATGTCTTATTATAGGCAATGCGACTCATCCAAGAGGTAGTGGGATGTCATCACTCAAGCATTCTAGTACAAGGATCTAGTTTGTGCTGAATTCGAGACTGTCATTTCACTCAATATTCAATGTTATCTTCCAATTCCAAGGAAATAGAAACAGGGAAGGGGAAGGGGTAGAACATCAAGGGGGTCTAAAAAAGTGTAAACCTAGTGTATTTCCTAAGATAAAATCAGAGCTACCTGGTGGTGGGATTTAGGAGAGATAAATTTTTTTAAAGGGAAATACATGGATGATTTGGAAGATACAATTTGGGAACTCAGTTACCTTCATGCCACATGTGGAGGAGATCTGTGCCATTGGAGATGAGGGACCTTCACCTGTGAATCAAATAATTAATCTTCCATGGAGTTGTAGATGGGTATTTGGTAGATATTCTAACAATATTTTAGTATGTTTCTACTGATGCCATTGAAATTTGTTATGAGTAGCATAACTCAAGGCCAATAAGCATGGTTGTGGCTTCCATATTTAAGAAATCCCCCACTCCATAAGATTTTTTAAAATCATAGATAACAGATCCATGAGATTTTCAGACCATTCCACCCCTTTCATAATCCCATGTCTGCATGCAACATTAGTATTTATCTTTAAACCCAACATAAGAGTAGACTAACTTACCCAGGTCCCATGTTGATCCACCCTGGTCACATATATGGTATTCCATCCAAGAAAAAAGCATCAAGGGGGGAATTATAATATTTTTTTAAGGAATTCTAGGTCATACATAAGGAATTTTCTTCACAACCAGATCGATCACCGAAGGATTAGGTCCATCATAGCGAGCCCGGTTACAGCCACTCTAGATGGTCTAGATCTTAGCAACCAGAATAATGGCTCAAGATTGATCCTCTATATCCCCCTACATGGGGCGACAAACAATCCCTGTAAGAAATCACCAGAAGACATCCCTTCCCCATGTATTACATTAAAATTTCCTAGTGCGTTCTATAAGTGGTGATCCTGGTTACTACAGAATAAAAAATGACAAGTAGTTTATTTTTTGGGGACAAACAACAATAGGATTTGGAGGCAATCTGGACATATTTCCTTTTAAACCCTTTTTCTGAAGGGATGGTATAGTTAATCACTCTCCAAACTAGAAAATAATACTTCCTCAGGATCATCTTGCACCAGAGAACCTTACCCCAAGGATCACTCAAGATACCTGATTACAATAAGTTTTTGTAGGCTTTAGGTGAGAAATATCTATAAGAAAAACCTGAAAAAAATGCACTGATAAAAATTATTATCTTTGATGATTCTATTGAATTCTAGTTATTGGGAGGGGGTAAGAATGGACTGGATGAATGTAGGGTGGTTTCAGGCCTTCCTAAAGGTTAAATTAGGGGTGCAACAACTATGAAATCCAAAGATGTCACTCACCCAATTACTATTATAGAAACTAATTTTTCCTATTCAAATAGTCTCTCATTATATATTTTAGTGAAATTAGTTATAGAGAATGTAGTGGTCTAACCGAAAACTCAATGGTTATCATTTTAGTGAACATATCAAACAAAATCTCCCACTATCACTAAAATCCTCATGGACTTTGTGAAAATTATTCATATTCTATATCACAGGTAATAACTTGTTAAACCACATATAAAACTCATTATGAATATCTAAAAACTATTTTTATAAAATATATCATCTATTCATCATTTATCACATCATATTTAATAATTTTGAATATTTATACAAAACTTCTAATGGATACCCTTTAAATAAATTCTGAAGTTGTTCTAAAATTTTCATAAACATGATCCTCATTATCACAACCAAAAAGGTGACCCCATTGTTCTTTTATTCATTGAAAACAATTATAAAATATTGATTCCATAAAAGTAATAAAATACCATCCTCTATCAAGGAATCAATGCTACTCAAACTATAAAACGATTAGGCATGATCTCTATATAACACATCTATCTAAAAATATTTTTAAACAAATGTCATCATATGAAAGATTGAATTTCATATAAACATATTCTATGACATTGAGTAACCATGTGACATTGATAATGTCAATCCCATATCAAAATTCATATGTTCTTTATTCATTTAGTATTAAATTAGTTTTTCATTGATACATCAATTGTAACTAACCTGAATGGATGATCATATCTGATTCAATTCATCCAATAGATAATTATATAAAATGTATTATCTATGTATGTATATATAAATCCTTACATTACCTCAATAATGTTACCATATATCACATTCATCATATGATAGGAAAAATTCCATATCGGTTAAGATCCAATTGATGAAATGATGTAAAACATATCCAAAACCCCCTAATTTTATAAGACTCAAGGATTTTATAATAATGAAATTAATGTTTTAGGATTCTATTACTAGGATAAACACCATACTTAGGTATGGGGGAATACAAATATGAACCATGAACATGTAGTATACCAAATACATACCTTATTACACTCTCAACTATATAAACATAGTCGGTCAACCAACACACAATTCTCATTTTGTGGATAATGAGAATATACAATATCTTAATATAAGAATAATAATATTTAAATCTTTATAATTTCCTAAGGAAAATAATATTTAAGGCCAAAATTTACTTAGGATAACTCAAAATCATATATTTAGAGTTTCATCTGTGTAATATATGCATTAAATCAGAAAAATAGAGGTTCCCTTT
The DNA here is from genome assembly GCA_963277665.1 of Viscum album. NCBI lineage: Eukaryota > Viridiplantae > Streptophyta > Magnoliopsida > Santalales > Viscaceae > Viscum > Viscum album. The sequence goes on from OY728166.1 coordinate 311,846,267, forward strand.
TGTATTAACAAGATACATATTATATCCTTATACTATAATAAAATTAATAAACAAAAAATAAGAACATATCCAATAATATACTATATAATATAACTCTAGTTTAGACTTAGGTTTGTCATAATTTTATGGTTTTGTAAATTTTATTACATCTAGACATAATTCCTACCATATCTCTATTTGACCATCTGATAAAATCCTTCCACTAAAATCATTTAGTGAGTTGCATCTGTAATTTAATATATTATTATTACTAGTGGTACCTAGAAATCATTTTCATATTATTCATTTATCCTAATAGGAATTAAAACTCCTTTTCTTTAATTAAATAGATTTATTGATGTAATTTACTTTTATTTCCTAAATTGATATCTTTTTAAGTTTGACATCATCATCATAATTCATTTAACCTTCTTAAAACAAATTTCCTTGGTATTATTTTAGTATGTATTGTAAATATTTACATTGTATCTTTACAAAAAAATCCTAGACTGCTATAAAATATAGAGTGATATTATCCACTATATGGTAAAAAAATGTAACTCTTTATATTTCTCTTTACCATCTTACACAATACTCTTTTATGATATTAAATAATATTCTAATCAAATACCTGAATAATTTTTTTTTCAATTGTAATATTTGAATTCTATATATCCAAAACACACACCCACTAGACTCATAGAAATTATATTCCTATTGAATATCATACTAAGATGGGAAACTATTTTGTGTTTAGGAAATTACATTTATTTTCTCATATTAGAAATTTTAATTAAATATAATAATTGAATATATATATTATATGGTATTCTCTGAATTTAGGGTATTATTTTAATAAATAATATATTATTCATTAAAATATTACAATTATTATGGTGGAAATATTTTCCTCATATTTTTACAAACAACTAGATAAACTTGTTTATTTTGGTAAATCTATTTTTATCCTTTTTTCCTATTCAAAAAATGTTATTGAGACTAATGAATTAGGAACCATTTGTATTTAATCTATTATCTCTTATAGTTTGTGACAATTCATTCTTATTAAACATATTCTTTAATCATATAAGATAAATGATATTATATTAACTTCTATTATTTATAATCACTTGAGGTAAAATTATTCCTTTGTATTTATAGAATGATTATGTCAACCTTTCCCTTATCATTTAAATGAATACCATATGCTTAATTTTTTCATTTTTTTGAATTCTTTTATACTTAAAAAGTTTTAAATTTTAAATTTTCTATCACATACCTATAAAAATATATGATTAAATTATATACAACTTTTACCTAAAATGGAATCTCTATAGTGTTTCAAAAACCCCGTTATGTTGCCTGAATAATTTCCATCTAATTGAAATATTTTCTTTCTTTAATGAAACCACCATTTGGTTTCAATAAATGAGGAAATAGTTCTAATAAACAAGTGATTCCATGTTTCCACCTCATGTACATTCTATATTTTACTACATTTAATAAATCATACATCATGCTCATTTATTCACCACACATTTATAGGAGTAGTTAATACTTTATTGATATCATTCTCATTGTCATGACAATTCCATACAAATGAATTTCATATCCAAACCATTCAATAATAAAAATATCCAATCTCAGAAAGTCATTACATGAACAATTATAATTAATACATGAGAGGATACTGAAATTCCTATCATCATATTTTTTATAATTACATTAAAACCTTATATGAAACCATCTATAATTATCATAAGAAACAATGTTACCGTATTGAACAACTGCAACAATAGATTGATATGGAATGTGTTTTTATGAAACATATAATTTTACCTTTATACGTAAGAAAAATTTGTTAGTTAACTATCTATGTTATTGATTATATTAAAAATTTAATTTCTAAAGATTTATCTAAGAGTTATATTAATTGATGACGATTCATTTTATCTATAATAGATGATTTTAAAAAATGAGTATCATATTTCATATTCATTTAATAATTATTATTTTTAAATATTCCCCCCCTAAAACTAAGACCCATTAAACTCATTTGATCTATTAGTGGTTTGAGATTCATATTTAACTATATAATGTGTATTATTTTCCATTCCCCTATCCACAAAGTTATTTAGGTTGGATATCACCCCAATAATATCATATATGAATCTTGTATTTCTTAATGTATGTCACTTTTTCCAATCCATCATATTTATAAACTCATGACCGTTCTTTTGGTATCCTAACTCTTAGAGTCTCATAGATAACTGCAACCCAAATAAAACACAAAAAATATGGAAACATATGATGATTATGAGAACAGTGGAAGAATTGGTCAAGAATTCTCAACTCTTATTTCTTTCATAATCGATTATTAATCCCAAATGTACACCTACTAGAAACACTGATTTTTTTAATTTATTAAACTATTAATTTTCATGATAATTCTATAACAAAACATAGGATCATCACATGATTATTTATAGTTAATTTAACCTATTAATAAATTACTCTATGAAGAATTATTTATCATTGATTCATTTGAAAATGTCCCTACATCCTATCATTTTTGTATCAAATGAATTAAATGCATATTACCTATATCATTGATCCAAACATGTATCATGAACCTCTAAGACTCATAATAGGAATCTATGAGTGATAACCATTAGATTTTAAATTGCACACCATTCATCCTTGGTCACTATGATATTGTCTTCCTATAAGTATTCTCTTGGATCTCTATAGAATCTATTATAGTGGGGAGGTGTATAGATCACCATTATTTTTAGTGTCATTGAAGAGGGTCTCTTTTGGGTTTTATATAATTCACTAGAGTTTTTATGCACAACCCAAACAATGGATAGTGTAATGAATGAAAATAATATAATTAAGTTAAATAACTTTTGGATTAGAAAATACTAGTTTCATATTCTCTTTTATTATGTCTTTAATCCCTATGTAATCCAATGTATAATGTTATAATAATATTGTTATAATTTTTGGACATTTGAATAAATATATAATTAATTAATTTTTATTTCATGAATAAATTATTTGAAATATTTACAAATAATATTTTTTTATATATATTACTTCTCACCGAACCTATAAACTCAGTATACCATTCCTCCATGATATTTATCAGCCCTATAATATTGAATATTTATTTAATAAATATATATCACCCCATAATCCACTAATAAATAAATATATATTATATTCACTGGATAGAAATTTAATATTTATGAAATATTCAGTTAAGAAAATATTTTCTCAAATAACTAGTGACAGAATATATGTGATAGGGAAAATATGAATGATTATTAAAACTTGTTTGAGAATAATATCTAGTCATTATGTCAAATAATAAAGAATATGATTTTTAATCGAGTTTATGGATAATCATAGAGTGTGAACCTCTATGATTTTTTTCAAGGACATTAGGTGGAGCCAAACAAAGTCCAAGGATAACAATAAGAAACATGCCAAGGTACCCATAGAGGATGATGTTAATTTCATAAAAACATAAATCCTCAGACAGATGATTGTTGTGTACTATAATATAACTAATAATATATCTCTAATATACCAAATTTCATATTGGTGTTATCCACATATGTAATTGATATATCTTTCTTTGAAATTATTGAAATAAAATTACACACAACACCATTACCATGAATTTATTTAGGATATTTCATTTCCATTAAAGGGCCTTTGATATCAACATTACATAACGAACTAAAGGGGAAAACCCTTTCTCAAATTATTCAATAATATAATATTACCCATGAAACACCCAATGTATAATAACTGAAAAAAAATTTGTCAGCACCATTTTTGTTAACTCATAAATACATCTGAATAGTAATATATATTAATAATAATCTTAAATTATATGAATTAGTAAAAAAATATACATATAGGAATAACCATTGATAAATATAAATATTAATTTCCCAATGGATGTTCAGGTTCTCATAATCTCTTGAACTAGAAATTACCATGGGAAAACACCATGAGAATGATCCTCAAAGACCAATGAGTATCCACCTAAGACATCTCATCTCGTATAAGTCTTTCAAAATAATATCATCTCAGCTTAAAAAAATATTTACAATAAGGTTGTAATGGAACTTTCAAGTTCTCATTATGGAGGGGAATTTCTATGACATTTTAGAGTATAATTTATTCTTTCAAAAATATCATATACTATGTCACCCAGAAGAAAAATCATATTGTGTTAATAATTTTATTAATATTAAAAACAACTAATATAGGTATTCTCAATGTACATAGAATCTGGCTTAAGGGACCAAATTCTGACATACTCCCACTTTCACTAGAGAAAAATGATTATAATTTATTCCCACAAGCTCTCACATGAAATTCATGGTTCAACTATGGTAAGGCTTTGATCATGGGGTCCCCCGCATTTATATCCATGAAAAATATTCATACTACAACTTCAACCTTATGTTGAAAATCCCTCAATAGGTGATACTTACGAAGTATGTTCCTTAACCATTGGATTGACCTTGGAACTTTTTCAATAGACGCCACTATAGTATTATCACAATATAATGTGATGGGGTCTTTACTATTATATACCATATCATTATCCTAGGTAATGTTTCATAACCAAACATATTATTGGATATATTATATGCCTCTGTATACTCAACTCCACTACAAAATCTACAGCTTTTGGATTTTTGAACACTTTCAACTAAAAACTCCTCCATTGAGACCAAAGACATATCCTGACTATCAATTCAGATCATTCTATTATATTTGAAAACTAGAATTATTATAAAACATTATGATTAATTACTCATCTTCTCTATACACTAAGAATATATACTTATTTATTCTTAGATAATTATGGATATCCTTTATAGAATACCAATTTCGTTCACCTTGATCGACTTTATATCTCACTAACTTGATCACGGAGTTGTAAAATATCAACACAAGTATAAATAATGACACAAATTATTGATCCTATCATAGAAGTGAGTAGGATACTACTCATTCTATATTTTCCTCTTATGTATGGGGATATATTTTCTTGTAAATATGTGTACCATTTAACATTGGAACCAGTCCACTATCATATTTTTTCAGAATAATTTTCTTTAATGTCTCTTAAATGTTAGTATGTTCACTTAGTTAATGAATACACTTGAATATATAGAGAATAATCATGATCACCTTAACATATATAGATTAACCTACATATTTCATCAAAATTCACATTTTTATCACGTCTGTAGCTGACTGTAATGCTGAAATTCTCTTTAAAATAATTAGTTTTTCATCAATATATTGTGCTAGGATAATGCTAGTAATCCCACTGTACTACTTGTAAAAACATTTAAGACATTATATATTAATGAAATTTTTTTTTTATAACTTCATAGAATAAAATTTTCCATGATATGGATGCTTGCATTAATGCATAAATGGTACAATGAAATATTAAAATCTTTTTCTCATTTTTTAGAGTGGAAAATCTTTTTAGTTGTGTAATATAAACATCATTATAATGATTCCTTTTAGGGAACGTTGTTTTGACACCCATTTTTCAAACTTCATAATCATGGTATGATGATATATATAGTATAAATTAAATATATTTAAACCTAAAACTAGATAATTTTGTTATTCCTAGTTAATGAATTGAAATTTTTTAAACCCTTTATCCAATAACCTTTATTTTTAGGTATTCACTTTACCGTAAAAGTGTGGTTTTTTCTTGAATACCTATTTACACTTTATGAGATTTATTTCAACTATAGGATCAAACAGAACAAAAAATGGTTCTAATATATTTTATGCATATCATAATTATTTTTTACTTATAATAATATACCTCTTGAGGTCTCAACTAACCTTTTTCAAAGACAACATAATTATTTTCAACCAATAATAAGTAACCATCTTTGGGGACTAGAAAACCAAATCTTTCTAGTTATCTTACTTATATGATTATTTAAATTAGTAATTTTGTTTCCAGAACATATTCTTCCATAGGGACCTATGGAATCTATTAATATCACAAATATTATGTATTCTAAACATCAAAATCATTGAAGTCAATATTTCTCCCACTATCATTCATGAGGATGTGCTCCCTTTTATAAAATAGGGCCTATCTAGTGATAGTTACTTTCTTGTATGATGAGTTTTAAATATAGTATTCCATTATTTTCTTATGATACCCTAAAAAGATACAAATTGTTCCTCAGTGTTCTAGTTTGTTTCCTGATATGTCCTTAACAAAATCCTTGAATCCCTATTCAAGAGTGTATGTAAACACATATTTATTTCTATAAATTAAAACATATGGAATTACTTTTGATGTCTTAGTTATACAATATATATAATTTTAATTGCAGTATGTAATTCATATCCCTAATTGTATAATGGAATATCTTCATGACTCATCATCAATCATACCTTGTCAGGAAAGGAATGGTTCCTCCTTTCATTGACACCATTCCACTACAGTGTACAAGGTGATGTGAGTACAGATAGAATCCAAAACTCCCATTAAAAATTTCTAACTCATTGTTATTATATTCAGCATTAGGATTTTTAAGATCTTCTTTATCTTCATACGAAGTTTATTCCTAACTTAATTATTAAAATCATTGAATTTATCGATGTTCTAATACTTATACCATATCAAGTACACATATCAATATATACTCAAGTCATATGTTAAAGTTATGAAGTATGAATATACAACACTAGATAATACTATAATAGGTCCAAACACATCAGTGTGTACCTATCCAATGATCTCTGTAACCCTTTCACAGTGTTCAAAAAATGGTGGTTTGGTCATCTTTCCTTCTAAATAACCCCGATATCATTCATGTGATTTATCTATAAAGATACTGAATAACCATCCTAATTGGTATTTTTCATATGATTCTATTTTAAGTGAATATGACTTTGATGCCAGGGATGGGTGTTATATGATTCGTGCAGAAGTGATTTTTTCTTTGACAATTTTCTTTATTTATAAAATAAGAATTTTTTTCTAATTTGAAAATCAATCAATTAATATCAAGTAATGTAAAATATAATATTTTATTAGTAACAATTAGCACATAAAAAATTCTTTAAAACCAATAACATTCCTATTGATAATGTATGTTGATATTATTATATAGCTATGGTAGGGTGTCTTGCTCTATTTAATTCTTCAAGATCCATATCTCTAAAAAAATTGAAATATGCGTAGTTCCATCATTTGGATACATATTTGAGAACAACATGAATTATCTCATATCAATTATGTAGATATAAATTTTTTTCACTTGATAATGAATACACCCTTAGATTAACATTTCTTATAGGTGTAGTTCTTGTAACAACTCACGATTTTATGATTTTTTTTCAAATATATTTTATTTACTCAAAATTTTTCATTAGATACAATATATAGTTTAAAATAAATGTGATATAAAATTAAAATATTCATATGTGATAGATATTTCCTAGACATTGGATTGGTAGGTATGAATAGGAATAAGTAATATATTAACAACATATGGTTTACACTAGTAAAAAATATATTTATTTACTTCAATGATTAAAAATAAAATAAAAATCACTTGAAAACAAAAGAAATACTTTTTTGTAAAACAATTTTCATTGCTGAAATGTGTTTTTATCTTAATAAATAAAATAAGTCACTATTAGTGAATGATTTTAATGAAATTTCTATATTTTTATTCAATATTTTTTTATTATTCATCTAATATTTTTTCTTGGAACAGGATTCAAATAACTCCAGTTTTAATATTAGAAACTATATTTTTTCCAAAAGGAGGTTTCGTTGTGTTTGTTGCACATATTTGAAAATTTATAAATTTTATTTTAAAAAATTAGTGTGATTTTTGAAATCAAAATTATAGAGTTATCATCAAGTTAATATTTTATAATTTTATGAAAATATTAGTTTTTTGATGAATAATGAAAAATAATAATTTTATTAAAAACTATATTTTTATTTAAGGAATTTACAAAGGTAATTGTTTTTTAAAAAATAGTATTAGAAAAATTATTTAAATTATATTATTATAAATACAATTTAGGTAATTTGAACTAATTTTACGTTTTATTTTTATATAAAAATATCTTAAACATAAGACACTTTTTATTTTTTAAATATCTTTTTGTCGAGTTTATGGGTTTACTTTTAAATTAAAATATTTCACTTCTTTGAACTAAAATTAAAAAAATAGATTCCATATTTTAATTCGTATCATTGATATAATTTAATAATTTCAACATATTTTTTTATAATTAATTTAAAAATTATTAAAATTCAATTATCATGGTTGAGGTTAAAATGGGGTTTTTTCTTTATATGTGCATGCGTTAAAATTAATATTTCACACACATAATATTTTTTATTTTTTAAATTTGCTTTCATATTTAAAACCAATGGGTAAAAATAACTAATAATGCTCATTTTAGATTTAGGATTAAAGTTTAAATTAGCTTTTTATTTTTTTTGTTACTGTAGTGATAACTATAATGGTAAAACCGAGTAACATTAGATGTAAATAGAAGAAAATGTGTAAAAAAATGGTTATTTTTTGTGTGTTTTAGGTGTGTATAAAATTTATTTTTCCTCCAAAATATTATTTGTTAGTTTTTTAGGAACATTATTATAGAGTGAATTCACATTTATGATTTTTTTTGGGAATATACAAAATGTCACTCTATCTCACTTATAAAAGGTAAACTTATGTCCTATTTTATTCACACATAGAAATCCTTATGGTTCAGAAAATACCAACCCAAGTACCTTCCTTACCTCCCTTACCATGTCCTTGGGGCCTCGTTTTGAGTAGAAACCCCACTTATGAAGGATTTTTGTGAAAACATTCAGATGTTATTCAAAGTAGTGGTATCATTCTTAACTGAGAGTTTTTGTTTTTATTCTTCTTAAACCTCTATCAAATATTATTAAATAATGATAAAATTATAACACCAATATATTAAATATGTTGATATTTTATTTTTTTAATTTATTAAACTATATCAATCTTTGAATCTATCAAATGGGAAACAAATTCACTGATCGTGTGTATGGTAGGAAACCTCATTGAGAACCGGTGAAATCTGTCTTCCATCACCGCTTCTCATCATTGGATATAATGATGTATGTAGTGCATATATATATATATAATATCATATAATTATACTTCTGTAAGTATAGTATCATATCTACCAGCTTACCTTCCAATCCATTAGAAAACCATAATGTCTCTTATGCATACTTGTGGACTACCTTATCCATGAAGTGATGTGATTAATTTTTTCATTTATGATTTACATGGATGGTAATAAATATAGATTTTATGAATATATATATGATATATATTATAGGATAATGATTATGTATAAGGGAATTTTTGTCACGAACCAGCTTGTATACCCAAGTACCCTGATACATGAGTCGGTACTAACATAGCCCAAAGGGTGTTCTCGATCCCCATTGGTTGGAGACTAGCACTTGGTATCATAAAAGATAATACTGGGGAGTTGATTTTCAACATAAAACTGTAAGAAATGGAGGCAAGTATGTAGGATAATAATAATACTCCACCGGGAGAACAATACTAGAATTGAAACAGGTAAAAAAAGTACTTATACAATGTTCTATAAAGAAAATTGATGAACAACCCAAGGTTTCAATGTATTCGATACTCATATCCCAAATATTAAACATAAATTTCCACCCCCAGGTGGTACATTCCCCCTAATCAAATTTTGAAATAGGAAATCTAAAAATTCATAAAGTAAAAGGTAGAGTTTGAACTAAAATCCATATAGGGTTTCACTAAGTGTTCGATAATAATATTCCATAAAAAAGATAAACCAAATAATGATTTCAATTTTTAAAAAATAGGTATGATAATACATTTAAATATTTAAATCAAAACAAGAGGTTCATTTAAAATGATGGAAAATTTTTCAAACTTGGATTAAATAAAAACCTTATAGAAAATAGTTTATATAAATCATTACGCGTGAAAAAAGTAGTTTAAAAAATAATGGAATATATATATATATAATAAAAAAAATAACAATAAGAAATGTGGTGATCTTATAATAGGTAAGATAGTTTCTAATTATAATAACCCCACACAATTAAGTGAGTGTAAAGAATGATGTGCACACATGTCCCTCAGTCTTAGTCAGAATATGACCCATCAACATCCCAATAGGGATAAGATCCTCCAAAGGATGTTTTTTAGAGTTTTATATCATCAATAAATTTCCAAGGAATTACCATCTTGGTGTGTTTGTACCAAATAACTTACTAACTACCCAGGCTCACATATTCTCAATTAATTAACCATCAATGGGAAAATAATTTCAAAATAGTTATAACTGATTTTTTCCCATTTATAGATTAAATTTTCTATTATCATATTAAAACCAAACATCAATTTTTAGTTCTTAAATTCATACCTTTTTAAAAAGACATACCCTAGGATTTCATCATTTTAATTTATGATATTTTCTAATAAAAGAATTAAATTAAAATTATTTCATAATTTCCATCAATTTCAACATACACCCCAATTTACAATTCCATTGGAATTGGGGGTTTTATCAAAATATATATCCTTGAAATTCAAATACCAATTAACATTAATTAGGATTTCATAATTCAGTTGAAATAAATTAAAAAAAACTATCAAATCAGGGTTTAATAATTTTTTCATCTTAAACAGAACCAACTACCTTTTTCACAGAAACAAAATGCCAGAAATGTGACCCACCAACAAGAACGAGGGAGAATAAGATTTAGGAAGACATCCTATAAACACGATTAAATAACATGGAGTTTATATCCATCAATACCATGATGATAAATCAAACTCCAATGAGGGAAAGAGAAAGAGATAGATAGATAGGGAGACCGCCCACCCATATAGATGCACCACAACCGCAACAATGATTAATTACTGAATAAAACAATCTAGAAGTTTTTGAGGGATCCAAAATCACCTAGATATGGATCTAGGTTGATAGGATGGAAACCTAGATGAAAGGAAATAAATTTTTTAGTTTATCAACATTTTTTAAACTGACACTTGGGATTTTACATTACTTGTAACCAAAATTCACATTATATAATTATTGAGTCCCACATATGATGACAAAACCATTGATTTTTATTAAAATCATTTTTTTAAAATTATAAAATACATGTAAACTATACACAATTTTTATCATTTAACTTTGTGTGCTATTTTCATGGAATACAATGGGTGATGATTATATAATGTGTAAACAAATTACATAGTATGTAAATCCCTATCAGACTACAAAACCCATAGGTTTAATGCTGAAAATTCCATCAAATCCATGACTTTACCATTATAGTTATCCATCCAATTCATTCTTAGCCTTACCATGAAAATAAAAATGGAAAAACATGTCAAATTTTAAATGTACCTACTAGAGAGGTAATGTTATGTTACATCCTCCGTACTATAGAATTATTTTTTCAAAATAAATCTTGTCAATAAGTTTTTTCATCGAAAAGGTGAGGCCATTTCCCTATCATCAATGCATCTCACTCCCATGTTTCATGAGAATAAAAACCATGCATCCATACCACACAAGTGAAATGTATCTTCCTCCCATGAATTAAATTGGTCTCAAAATCAAGTACCCTAACTAGATGCTCAGTCATGGAGAAATTAGGCTCAATGTCAAGATCACTCCATCTTAAAACATAGGATAGATTGGAAATATATTTTCATAACTGATATACATGGAAACCATCATGTATTTATGTAAACTATGGTGGAGGTTATAAATTTTAAAAAAACTTTTTCAACCTACTGAACAACCTAAAAAGGTCCCAAAAAATGAGGAGAAAGCTTCTCTATCCTCCCAATCCTTCGATGAACCAAATGAGGTGAAACATTCTAGAACACATGATCACTAACTGAAATTCCAAATGGTCTATGATGAGAATCATCATAATATTCATACCGACTATATGCCGTCAAGATCCTATAAAGAATCAACTAATTTTTTGATGTTCTATCTTGAACTAATATTATTCTAACCAAATGAACATTCCATGATCACTGACAAAAAAATAGATATATACAAGGTTGAGAATACAAGTCATTAAAAGGATCTATTCTAACTAAGGATTGGTAACTATTGTTATAAGAAAAATAATCCAAACCCAAATGGAATCCAAAGCTCCACTAAATTTGAGGACATAGGTATGTAGAATATCCTTAAAAATCTATAGTATAGCCATCCATCTGTAGATGGTAGGTCATACTAAAAAAAACATGAGAACATAGTGACTCCTGAAGGCCTCTTCCAAAATGATAAGTAAAATTGGGATCTATATTAGAGACTATAGAATATGTAACTCTATGAAAATGATCAATATCTCTCATATAGAGACGTCCCAACTCAATAATGTTGGTTGTATCTCAAATGGGTAATAAGTGAGCTGATTTTGTCAGCTTATTGATCACAACCCATATCACATTTTTATTTCTATGGGTTTATGGAAACCCAACCACAAATTCCATAGATATCTCTTCCCACTAATATATTGGAACTGGAAGTTATTTAAGAAACCCCAAAGGTCTTTGGTGATCATCATTAACCTATGGGAACATATAATAATGAGAGACAAAATTAGAAATGGCCCATCTCATACAAGTCCACTAGAATCATCACAACATTTCATAGAACATCTTCATGGTTCTTAAGTGCACTTCTCCCTAGGAATTATGGAAATAATCCATCACAACATTTCTCACTCAAGAAGATACAATGTATCATTTTTGAAAACATAGGACACCCTATGTGGAGAAAAAGAACATAAAATGGTCTTCCCACAATAAAGAGAGTCTCTAATGATGTAGAACTCCTCATTAATCTATTTTTCCTGATTAATCATCACACAAAGATTAGAATTCAACTAAACACTATCCAAGATAACCTATTCCCCAGTTTTCATAACTCTTATATGAAACTATGAAAAAAGAGCTATCAAATTCTACTCTTTGGATGAATCATTCACATCCAGGGTTGGAATATTTTTTCTCAAGTCATCTTGGATTACATTTAATTTCTTTATGATATAGGTAATTTCAATGTCAAAAGATTGTATTTATTCCACCCAAAGTCACTGTTGGAGATTCAAATCATTTTGAGAGAATATATAACTCAAGATTCATTGGTTAGAGAGAATGGTAAACCTTTCTCCGAAATGGTAATGTCTCAAACTCTTTAGAGCATAAATCACAGTTATAAGTTCAAGGTAATGTGATAGGTAATTCTCTTAATGGGGCCTAAGATTACGATATCCATTGGAAATAATGTTATCACCCTGCATAAGAACATAGACCAAACCCAAACCCAATGAATTACAAAAGACCACATATCAATACTTGGCCTCAGAAAGAGTCAACATTGATGTAATAGTCAAAAGATGTTTTAGCTCAATGAAAGAATTATGAAATTTTTAATCCCATGAAAAATGTCCTCCCTTCCTAGATAGATCTGTCTTTAGAGAGAAAAAATTATAGAAAAAATTTATGAACCGACAATAATACCCATCCAAATCCAACAAGCCATGAATCTCAAAGACATGACATAGTTGCTCCCATGTCATAATAGCTTTCACCTTATTAGGATCGAATAAAATACCACGTTCCAAAACCATGTGTCCCATAACTTTACTTCCCAAATCCATAAATTACATTCGGATATCTTTGAATAAATCCACTAGTTTCTCAACAATTCTAGAACTACATTTATATGACGTACACCATACTCATTGGAGATAGAGTAAACTAGGATTTAATCCACAATGACAACCATGATCATATCATGATCTTCATGGAATTTACTTAATTTGAAAAAATGTCATGAAAGAAAACTAAAAATGGATATACCTTCTCTGAAAGGTGGATTTCTGAATGTATGATTCTTTAATTCTCAACAGGTAATAACCGAGTCTAAGATAAATATTTGAAAACCACTTAACCACATTCACATATTCAAACATATCATCAATATGAGGAAATAGAAACTTGTTCATTAATATAAATCAATTTATTTTTTGATAGTCAATACAAAGGCGAAGTGACCCATTATCTTTCCATGCAAAGAGAATATCCACCACCCAATGTGATACACACAGGTGTATAAATACTTTCTCTAAAATATCATCTAACTATGTCATCAACTCTTTCAATTCAGTTGGTTCTATGTAGTAAAAAGGAATAATTATTGGTTGAGTAATAGATACCAATTCAATATAAAACTCTACCTCCCTTATTGATAGAAAAATAGAGAAGTCTGAAGGAAAAAACATTGGAAAACTCAAAAAAATATTTGAGGGAGATCACCACTCAAAATTTCTCACACGACGTCAAAAGTGAACAAAAATATAAATTTATATAACTATGGATAATAAAGTATGTATTTTCACATCCTTGAGTCCCATTCTACCCAAAATATACATCACAACCCATTGGGCACAGTAATGGAGACCCATCGAGGATAATAATCAATTTAGGATTTACTAGAAAAGATCTAATCCATCCTGAATTTGACATCAATAGGTTTCAAGTAAAGAACTGTAAAATCCATTGAATGTTTGATATCTAATAATGAGAAAACACTATAAAGATATCAAATACCCTACTATATTTTTGTTTCGAGGGGTGTAGTAATATCGATCACATACAATAAAAGATATATAAAGAAGATTTAGCATATTTAAAATAAGAGTTGATATAAATGATTGAGATACACCAGTATCAAATAATGATGTCATTAAATATAGAGAAATAGTGATGGAACCTTTCAAAGTTCTAGGACACATATCTTTTACCTCTAGAGACTCTTCCAATGTGAAAATATGCTTCATTATGGATGTTTATGGTTGGTACCCCTTCGATCCTAATGAATCAGATTTCACCCTAATAATATTTTTTGATGATGATATCATTCCACTACTTGGAGAATTATAAAAATTACATAACTTCTACAAGTGACCTGATCATCCATATAGACCACATATCTTGGGTACCTTAGTGAAAACCTGTTTCAAGCACCCAAGATTCCCACACTGGTAGCAAATCAAAGGATCTCTTCCCGGAATTAGAGGAGGTCTAGAAGAACAGTACTGTTGAGATACTCCATGATACTTATCACACTTACCTTTCTCTTTATAATAACTCACAAAATTCTTCTATAAGAAAAATAAAATTCTGTCAACCCTAACCTACCAGCCAGTTCAAGCTCAACCATCAACACCCTATCCAACACATCAACATAAGAAAAGAGTTTTGCCAAGATTACCTAAATATAATATTAGATAGAAGTCCAATATTGAACTATTGAGTCTCAATATTCTAATTTGATTTAATATTATTTGAAAACTATACAAGACCAGTAAAGATATTTTCATATTCAACCATAGACCTGTCAGCCTATTTGAGTTTGAAAAACTCCATACCCTTACACAACACCATTGACTTTATATAGAACTAGAAACTAAAATAACCATTATTTACTTCTATTATAAGAACTAATTAATCTTATACATCACCATTATTTTCTACCATATCATTATAGGTCCATTAATATTAAAGGTATCACACCTCAGCTTAATATCATCAAGGGTTTCCATGAAATAAAAGTGATGATAAATATTTCTCAACTAGTTCTAAGCCTCTTGAGGGAAATTATAGACAAGTAATGTAGATGTATTCTAAAAAAGGAACTTCTGGGAAAGATTTTGAGATTCATCCCTCTGAGGTTATAAAGATATATCCTAAATAGGTATGGGAACATGTGTTTATCCCAGGGAATAGATGGAACACACAACAACCTCAACCAAATTCTTGTCTAAGGGAGGATTTTGTCACTATGATTCATCCATAGATTCCTCATGCATCCTATTTTCATAGAATCTCAAAGACATAATGAAACAAAACATAAGAAACCAACACTGAATATGTTAAAATATTACACAAATCAACACTCAAACAAGATCAACCAGGAAATTAATTCCATCAGATATGAAAAAAAAAATTCCGATTTCAAACTATTCAAATCTGAAGCTATAAAAAGACACAAACTATCCTCCAATATGTCTTTCCCAAACTTCCCATGGTGACTTGAGGATAATTACCATGAGATCTGGACAAGAACTAACTTTAAACTACCTCGTAAGTCCTGAAAAAATATCTAACAGTGTTATGACATCAAGGAATGATTCTTAACATGATTTTTATACCACTTTTTCATGAACCATACCAGATACCCTAGTACCCTAATACCCAAGATATGACTATCATATCATGAAGGTAATTTCTTATCCCCATAGGTTTAAGACATTCACCTGACATCATAAAAGGTAAAATTGTGAATAGTTTTACCACATAATTATGGAAGAAACCAAAATAATTCAATATCCTGAAAAGAAAAATCCATAGGGATAATAATACTAAAAGTCAAAAAGGTAAAAAAAATTACTTTCAAAAAGTACAAGAAAGAAATTATTTTAATATCCCAAGGTCCCAATGGAATTGAAACTCCAATCCCAAAGAGTCCACAATGACATCCACATCTAAATGTGGATATCCCCTTTCTCAAACCAAGCATGATAAAATATTAAAAATTCCAACAAAAAATGTTGTGTGTGAGATAAAATACTAGTACAGTCTCACCAAGTATTACATAATAATATTATATAAAAAATAAAACCAAATCATGCTTTCAATTAAAAAATAGTTATGATAATAAATTTTCATACTTAAAACAAAACATGATTCTCATTTCAAATGATGGAAAAAATTTCAGACATGAATTACATAAACATTAAATATAAAATAGTTCATATAAATCGTTAGGAAAGATAAAATATAGTTTAAAAAAAATGGAATATATATTTAATCAAAACAATAACAACACACAATATGGTCATCATCCAAGTGGTAAGATAGTTTATTTTTATTAGATATTAACACACATAAATCAATGATCATAGCAATTTGTACACACATCCCTCAGGCTTGGACTGAATATTATCCATCAACATCAAAATGGGGATAAGATCTACTATACTTAGTTTTTTGTTTGGGTTGTAAAGTGTCAATAAATTTCCAAGGAATTACCATATTATCATTATTTTACCAAATAACTTACTAACTATCAAGTCTCGAATGTTCCAAATCAATCAAACAAAATGGGAAAATCATTTGAAAATAGTGAAAAATAAAATCTCCCAATTTCTAATTTCAATATTATTTTTTATTAAGAAACCATAAATAGGATTTCATTTCATCAATTCATTGTTATTTAACAAACCAACCTTAGGTTTTCATATTTTTAATTTAAACCAATTTACAACAAAATGAATCAATTCAAATCATTTCACAATTTCTATCAATTTCAAATTACACACCAATTTCGAATTCCACTAGAATTGGAGGGCTTTTTAGAATCCCTATCCTAAAAATTTAATCTCAGATTTTCATCAATTGGGTTTTCATAATTTAATTGAATACAATTCCAGAAAACCATGAAATCAATTTTTAATTGATTAGCCATCTTAAACTGAACCACATTCCTTTTTCATGGGAACATAATTCCCGTAACAAGAACCACCAAGAAGAATGAGGGCATAAAAGATCTATAAAATCAACCTAGATATAATATTAAAAAATAAATAGTTTATATCCTTCAATCCCAAAATGATTCATAAAACTTGATAGAGGAAACGAGAAAGAGACATAGTGATAGAAAGACTGTTTACCTGAAGAGACGCACCACAATTGCAATAATGATCAATCATGGAATGTAATGATATGAAAGGGTTGGAGGGATCCAAAATAACTTAAGTATGGATATAGGATGAGGGAAAGGAAACATGGAGAAAAGGGAATAATTTTTTTTCAAGCCACCTATTTAAAAATGACAATCATGAATTTATACGTCACGTAACCCAAATTCACTTTATGTAATTATCAACTCCCACATAGGCTGAAAGACCCATTGATTTTTTTGAAAACCTTAATTTTAATTTATACATGATATTTATATTTTATATGACATGTATACTTTCAATATAAATAAATTTTTTAAAACAAATGTTGGGTGATGATTACACATCATGTAACCAAATTACACTACTTGTAAACCCCCATTATACTGTAGAACTCATAAGTTTAATAAATAAAATTCAAATAAATCCACGAATTAACTATTAATGGTATCCTCCCAATTATTTCTCAACCCTACCTAGACAGAAAAAAGAAAACCCTAAAAAAATAGAAAACAAGATTGATATAAAGTTAACAAGATTTTATAATTATTTTTTACCTTTCCTTGATTTCATTGATTCAAAAATGAAAACAATGATCATGATTACTTACAGCCTGATATCTCCATGGATTGTGGAATTCATTTTTCTATCACTATATTTTATGTATAACTATAAATATTTATATAATGAATATATATGATATTCATATCATTATTATCATTTTGGATATGATGGAACCATAATAAATTTAAAAGTACTCTAACTAGGAAACCGCTACATACCTGAAATTTGAAGTTGTTATCACCCGTAAAAACTATATTAATATTTAATTATTAATAAAAAAGTGATAAAAGGCTATAATTAAATATTATTTGATCTATATGATAATGTTTATAGAATATAATTAAAATAAATTTATTGTTATTATAGTGTGGGTTCAAACATGTATGAATGATATTAGACCTGAGGTATGATATTTTTTCCTCACTATTATTTCCATGATACACATGCCATATCCACCACATGTTTCTTTTATCTGGTGTATATACTTCCCATTTATATCATTTAGGATTCTTTTCAAAAAAATTTATATATAAATATCTATATATAGTTGCTTATTTCATGGGGATTATGAATCAAATGGTACCAATGTTGTAAGTGTAGTATGTTTCAATATTAGTATTTACCAGGATTGATTATGATTACACTTCTAATAAGGAAATATTATAATTTATCCATATTAAACCCATGAATATTCCTATCCTATGTTTATTTTTGGATATTGCAAGATTCCCTTTCTTTTTTTTTCAAATCTATTTACTCAAGGGACTGAAATAAGTTTTTATGGAAAACTGAATTTATATACCTCTATAGTCGAAAATAATTTTCCAGCCATATCATAATTCTCAAAAAATGTTTTCATGAATGTTTTTAATATTTATATATGACTTTCTAAACTAGTTTTTATCAGTATTCCACTTTTTTGAAACAATTGAATGATTTGTTTTCATTTTATTAATGAGTTACTATTGATTTTTTACTAAAAACGTGAAAGGATTCATTATTTTAATATTTACATCATAAAAATAATTATTCTTAATTATGAACACTCAATTGTTTGAATTTTCCATTACATATTTTTGAGATTCTTTTAATTTCTTATTTATATTTTATAAATTATTAGATTTGAAATATGTTAATTCAAAGTTAAAAGTTTATTTTTCACGTTATATATTCCAAGTGATCTTAAAAAGTATTTTTCCATCTAAGATGAAATCATTTGATATTGAAAAATATTTATTGGGGATATAAACCAATGATAATATCCTTACTCAATCTATGGTTGGTTTATGATTATGATGGATTTTTTTTTATGAAATACATTTCTTTTTTCAAGAGGTTATGTTATGATGAATTTATATGAGGATTATGAAACTCATGTCACTTCCATAGGTCATGTGATGATGAAATGTTTCTGAAACCCATTAATTTTCCATCAGTAATTCTAGGATGAAATGTTTTTGAAACCCATTTATTTTCCATTGGATATGATATAATGAATATTTTATCATCTTTTAGAATATATATATGATTTTCATTATGTGATGGGTTCTCAATTAATTATATACCCCTCTAATGTATTGGGTTAAACTTGACTAGAATGGGGAGTTAACATAGTTTACTAATGGAATCTATCCACTATAACAGTCTTGGGAGTGAACCCTAAATACTAAGATGGTTTGTGGAGTGAAATCATTCCACCATGATAGTCTTTAGATTAAACATTAAATATTACTATTGTTTGGGGGTTGAACCCAATACACATTGATAATCTTATAAGTTAGCCTTGATTATTGAAGAAATAATTTTCTTTGTGTATATGTATCCCAAAAACATATATCTTATTCCAATATTAATCCACCAGGGTTATGTTATTTGATTTAATTATGATTCAATTCATATGAATAGAATATCCTTGGGAATTGATTCTAAATTATGATCTTTGATATGTAGGGAATTGTTATCAAATATTATTCTCATCTTCTCATAATATAATTCTTATGTTATTTTTATGTGATCATTGATATCTTCCATCACTTACATTACTAATAATATGAGCTCATAATTTATTATGATTTATCTCCCCCAGTTATGATTTATGGTATCTAGATTGACATGTGTTAGAAGGGTGTTAGTTATGAAGAACTTATTGGGTGATGATGTATTTCACTTATGAACCAGTTGTTTATGAGACCTAGTTTACAAATATACTAGACCTATATGAATTAATTTATGATATTTTTGTTATATAATGAATATTTATCTAATAATATGGAATGTATATGTATAAAAATTATAGGTATCAATATAAGGTTTGAGAGAAAGGTTTAATTATCATTTGGACACTAAAATGATAAAACTTTAGTGAAAAGAACAATGTGTGTTTTTACTAGAAGAACATTCCTTTTGAGATACTACATGTAGATTTGTATCTCACATAGTTTTAACAAGGGAATATAACCCAAAAAATGGAACATTTTGAATTTAATCGATAATTACTCAGTACACTACCAAGAGTTCTTATTGTGCTCCTTTCCTAACAATCTCAGGGGATACTCCAGGGATAATTCAAATTTTAGTTATAAACCATAATGAAGGATTTAAATAGATTATGGAAATAAATATATTTGGTTAAACCTATGGAGTAATATATTAAAAAGATGGAATAAAGATTTATACATCATATAAATAATTTTTCATGATTATTTTGTCCATTATAATTATTATTTATCACACTATGTCATTTGTTTTGAGTTAACAGATAGAACCTGGAGAAATTGTGTTGGCTCTGAATCCAAATGAATATGAAATGATTTTCCTTATGAGATAAGATATTTTATGGGACCTGGAATGTAAAATATCATTGTTAAACTTACTCATAATTATCAATACATGAATTATGCAAAGATTAAAAATGAGAAAAGAAGGTAAAATTTTTTATGTTGAGTCCTTCATTAGAAATTTTTTAACTTCTTTTAGTGGGTCCCCAAATCCATTAGTCACTAAGAAATGGATAAATACCACTGATAATATATTTTTCATTCAATAATGTTTGGGCCATAAATTTTTTTGAGTTGTCTATCACTTGGAAGGAAAAGAATATCAATGGGGGAATAATATCAATAATATAAAGAAACATGAAGAAATTGACTTTATTGGGTGGGATGAGTTTAAGTTATTTTTTTTCAATAATTATTTAACTCATATTCTTTATATGAAAATGGATAAAGAATTCCTTGATCTAAAGAGGAAGGATGATGACTTCTTTGATACCTATGTGGAAGATTTTATAAAAAGTTTGAAGTATGATTATTATATTATCTTCCAAGACAAATATAAGGCTAATCCATTATTTAGTAGATTGAAACCATGTCTTATAAAGTCATTATCCATAAATACTTTTAGTATTAATGAATAAATAATTCAAATACTATCGATGTGGAAATGGATATTGGGGTTTCCCATCAATATTATTGTTTTGATAATAAAATGAAATTTTTATTTAAAGAAAACTCTTAAAACCATGGATGGAAGAACATATCCTTCCGTTATTATTAATTTGTAACATCTTGACCAAACATCCACTTAACTGGTTCCTTGATCTGGTGAGTTACATGGCCTCAATCACGCCTCCCCATATGCCAGAGGCTAATGACAAGCAGTGAGGGTGTAATCGTGGTATATTGGGGGAGACTATAACCACATTTAAGATTAAAATAGTGGATTACAATAATACATATACAATATAAGAATCATGATATAAATAGAAAATAAATGACTGGACTAGAAACCATCCATAGCATATTCAAAAACTAAAAAAATAATAAATATGAAGTGGAAGAATAAATAACCAAGATACTGAATAATAATATCAAAATCCACTAGGCAGTATCATATACATGGATTCATGGCATGTTTATGTAAAAAATTAGAATAAGGGAAAGGATTATACATCATTTTTAAAAACTACTTTCCCACTAAAATCTCAAGAATAATCTCATTATTGTTCTTATATTCTCCAACTATAAGTAAAGAATATCAAATATCTGTAGCAATGTGCCTACCCATACCCATTCACATAGACAGGTGATCTACATGGGTACCAAAGGTATCCTGAGTAAGGTTCGATCCAAAATCATAGTATTCCACCACAAATAGTGTCTAGAATTATCCATTATGTCCTCATAGACAAACAATATTACGGTATAAATGAAATAATAAACAACGCTGAATAATAAGTACCAGCCTCCACAGGTTCCCAAAGGACACATGAAGTCTCTACCTACTTCGTCTTATATCCATAATGAGTGTATGATTGGTAAATATATATATAGTAATAATATTCTATAGTATATTTATATATTGTATCAGTTCATATGGACTGAGTATGTATAGATGTAAGTGTCCATATACATAGAATACTAGGTACTGGATGGACTGAGGCATAACTTAGACATCCATATCCAATCTAAATGAGCCTATAAGATCATGAAATATGGTTCGTTCCATACATATCATGATGAATGAGAGACTTAATTATCATCACTTGACATGGTGGGTCATTCATCATGACAACACCCAAAGAAATGTATGTGGTGCTTCATGCCCACTATCCAAATAGTGTCAATGGTGTGAGGCAGCATGCCCAAATCCCGATGTATGGGAGCATGGCACTTCATGCACAAAAAAATCCTTAATCAACATACATAGCCTATACAAAATTCTTAATTAAAATTAGAATAATATCCATGAAGGATTACCTATCATGCATTACATTCATCAAGACCAGATATATGCAAGGAGTCTTTAGCTTACATTTAATATAAACATAACAAGAGATATGGCATTTCAACTCATTAACATCTAACCAATTAGTTCATTTAATTCATTTACACAAGTCCAACTATCATGTGACAATCCATTAAATTTAACACAAGCCATTTAATTAAATAAATACATGGATATTCCATTTAATGGTTCAATGAGGCTATTATAAGGTGCCTTATTCAATTATCCAATCACCTACAAGGAAAATTACATTTATAAATTTGGCCAAGAACATAGGATGTGCCTTGGTATCAATCAACATTTACATGAAAAGGTAAATTCAACTTATAATCCAAGTTAAACTCTTATGAGGAATTATAGAAATTCAGTCAATCAATTACATAGGGGAATTTAATTAAGAACACTCAAGCGGTGTCTATGATCATGGTTGTAATCCTCAAATTACTAAAAAATGATCCTTGAGAGTATAACATGGTTCTTATAATTATTTAGAACAAATAAATCAATTTTAAATCAATGGGTGGTGAAGGAAGACACACGGAATAATAGAGTGGCTATAAATACACCAAATTGTTTTGTGAAAATGATGATACCTCCTACCTTAGGGTTGTTGATGACTCATCATCCAATGGTGGACTCATATTCATGATAGATTTAGAGAAATTGAAGAAACATTCTAGTTAACTAAAAATAGGGATAAATTTATTGCACCAAAATAGCAAAAAAAACATGAATATAAACATATATAGGATAGAATATGAATAGATATCTAATCGATATGGATCTGCTACTTCTAATGGAGCTTGATTTTGAGTCCATGTCAAAGTGTTATTACAAAACCCATATGTCCGAAGAAAATTTCTTACATGAGGATGGAGATGGGTTTAATCTACTAAAATGATAGGATAATATAGTTTGGTTTAGTTTTAGGTTCATTAATTAAAATTTGGTAATTTCACCCTAAAAATAAGGGTACATGGTTTGGATGAACAAATGGCCAAACCATGCACCAACTGTGTGAATCGTCTCTATCTGACCTCTACATTTT
Organism: Viscum album; assembly: GCA_963277665.1. Classification (NCBI taxonomy): domain Eukaryota; kingdom Viridiplantae; phylum Streptophyta; class Magnoliopsida; order Santalales; family Viscaceae; genus Viscum; species Viscum album. The sequence goes on from OY728166.1 coordinate 311,870,512, forward strand.
TTGAACAGGTGTGAACCTAGTGTCCTACGGTTTCAGAAAAACTCTATGGACCCCATGTCTCCTCTATCTCACCCCACATTGTTAAGAGAGACCATGTATGCTGGGAGGCATGGTTTCTACTAACCATGAAGCTTAGTCTGTTTTCCAAAATTCTAGAGTTCCTAGCATGAAAAATCCATGGAAACCCTCATGATCTCCGTGAATCCATTATGTCAAATCATAAGGGACATTTAATGGATTTTAAACCATAAACAAATGATCCATACCTTCATTAAAAGACATGTCATTACAACCTCCCCTCCATATAAAAACTCATCCCTGAGTTGGTCATCTGAGTTTAAAGTGGCATCATGAGTAAGGAGTTTCTGACATATATCTCATATATCAGCATCACACTCCAAGGTATCATCTTATACTCTTTCATTCTTCTATACCAACCATACCAAAGTAACTGACCTTCCTTGAAGTTTCTTTATACTCTGATCCATAATAAAAATTGGATACTCCTCAAGAGAAGCATCTACATGAAACAAAAAATCATCATACTAAAATATATGCAATAGGTCTGGACAATATCATCAAAGGTGAGACATGTGAATGAAATCATGCATTGGTTGGTATCTATGAAGAAGTATTGTATGGTAATCCACTATTATGATATATTTAACAACCACGAAGGGCCTAACAAACCTAGGTGAGAGCTTTCCCTAGATATAAATACACTTATTTCCCAACCTAGATGAGACTTGCAAGAAATCCCAAGCTTGGACCTCAAACTCAAGAGGTCTCCAGCGTCGGTTTCCATATGATTTATATATGTACTAAGCATTACTCATGTGATTTTTGATCAACTATACCTTTTCTATATACTCTTTAATGAGATGTTATCCAATCATTATAGTCTCCCCTACCTCTATCTAGTAGATAGGTGAATGAAAAATCCTACATTATAACACTTCAATAGTATCCATCTCGATGGTAGGCTGAAATATTTTATTATAAGATAACTCTAAAATAGGGATTTATTCCTCCCAAGAACCCCCAATTTTAGGGACACAATCATGGAGCATGTTCTCTAGAACCTGGATCATACTCTCTATCTATTCATTAGTCTATGGGTTATAGGCCATTCTTAGAAGCATATATGTAACTAAGGCCTTCTGCAACCCCTTCCATAACAATGAAATAAAGTGGGTGTATCTATCATAAATGATATATTGAGTAAAAAAAATAAGATTTAGACCCTCCATAGTGTATTGTCTCTCCAGCTCATCTATCGATAAGGTCTCTCGCACATATAAGAAGTGTAAAAACTTCATCCTATGATCAATGATAACACACAATGTATCATTTTCCTGAAGTGATACAGTTATACTAATAATGAAATAAATTGAAACATCATCCCATTTTCAATTGGGGATGACCATCATCTGTAAAATCCCTACCAGATACTGATGATCTCCCTTAACCTGCTAACAGGTGGAACAATGAGTGATGAATATAGAAATCTTTCATTTCATATCCAGACAAAAATAGTGGAACTATATGTCTTGATACTTCTAAGGGACATCAGGGTGAAGTTACAAATCTAAGGAATGAAATTACATCATCATATTCTCTGACATGATTGCTGGAACCCATACACATTAATGGAATAGTATAGTATCATCCCCATCCACTATCCAACCTAAAGATGTATCATCACATGATATTATTTCCCTTAGTAAAAGGCCTCTGGGATCAAATTGTTTCATCATTTTTACATATTCCAGAAGAATAGAAGTCGTTGATAAGGATGTGTGGATATCTTAACCATGATCCTCCTAAACTTCAATGTGTATCTTTGATAATAAGGCCATCAGATTATATTCATTATTGGACTCCTGAACTTCTTGTATCTATGTCTTATTGCTCAAATAATCAGCTACTGAATTTTGGTTAATAAGCATCTAATTTATCTTGAAATCAAACAATTTTTGGTACTAAATCCACCTACGATGCATGATATTCATATATCACTATGTAAATATTTACTTGATGATCTTATGATATGTGAACACCCAAAAATTCTATCCATGAAAATAGTTTCCTCAACATCATAAGGCATGAACTATAATAGCTAGCTAGAGGTCGTGCATCTGGTAATTATGATCATGAGGCCTCAACTAATGAGAATTGTATGCGACCATTGCTCATCGTGTATCAGAACATCTTGAAACCCGATACATGATGCATCACAATAGTCTATATAGCCTTATAATGGCTCTAGCATAATTAGTATAGGCTTTGAATTCAATCTTATCTAATATCATAAAATGATTATTTATAATCTTCTAACCAAGTGAATTTCAATCACTTCTTTGTCAAGCCTGTAATCGGCACTGCAAGGAATGAAAAATATTTTATGAATCTTATTTAATACCCAGATAGACCCAAGAAACTCTAGATGAAAAATAAATTATTGGGTTTCTCTGATAAAACTATACCTCTCACTTTATTTGGGTATACTAAAACTCCTAACTCTAAGATAATGTGACCCATGAAGTGTACTTTGTCGATAAAAAAGTGCAATTTATTGATCTTAGCATAAAGATAATTCTCTCTTAGAGTATTCAGCATGATCTCTAAATGGTTGGAATGGTAATTTCTGGAGCATGAATACAGTAATATATCAAAAAAATGACTTCCATGAATGAATCTAGCTATTGGAGGAAAACCCGATTCATAAGAGCCATAAAAACGATGGTGTGTCTATGAGACTGAATAGCATGACCAAGTACTCATATAGGCCATACCTAATCCTAAAATAGGCATGAGGTATTTATAATGTCCTAAGGTTAACATTATGATAGAATGACCTAAAATATATCTTTTAAAACACTCTCGCTCCTTGAAGTTTATCAAATAGGTCATCTATTCAAGACAATGGATACTGATTCTTTACGGTTAGATGGTTCAAACAACTGTAATCCATGAAAATCCTAAGGGTATCATCTGCCTTCTTGAAAAAAGGTCCTTTTAACCCCATTGAGATGTGTTAGGACATATAAGGCCTTTAGACTCCATATCGACCAGTTACTTCTTGAGTTCTAGAGGTTCTATAGGTTCCATCCTATAAGTAGGAATAGTTACTTATGCTTCTCATGGAAAATTTTCAATAGTAAACTCTACCTCTCACCCTAGAGGTAGACTAGGGAATTCATCAGGGAAATCATCCATAAATTGATCAACTATAGAAGGGAAAATAGTAGTTCATAACCCATGATCATCCAGGAAAAGAACTACAATCTGACCTATCACACTCTCTATCCTCTAATGCTCGGGTCTAGCTCGAGTCACATGAACATCCCATTGTCTCTTATTCATGTTCATATCTCCCCTAGCTATGTAAATTTAACCCTCTAGTAATAGAAACCTATAGGAAGTCGATAGGGAACTAACCAGTTCATCCATATGATTACATAAAAGACCTTCATGTCAAGGATGAAAAGATTCCATATGAAAAGGTATCTTCCTATAGTATGTGGACAATCCTTAAAAAGGATAATTCCCCCTGATCAGATACCTAACATGGTATCGAGCATCATAACACCATATAAGTATTCCATATCAAGTCCCAACATATCTATGATTTCACCGGATATAAATGAGTGAGATGTGAATGTGTAAAATAAAGGATACACTAAAGTGGATGCTTCTAGAATATTACCTAGAACATTAGATGGTCTAGTGATTTTCTCATTCGGTATTGGCTGGAATACATGTAACTTTCCTATACCATGGCCCAGAGTCACTGCCTGACTGATCCAAGAAATATTGCTCGGTTGGTGATGAGAGTCATGAGTCTAACCACCTGTTCCTTGACCTCCACCTCATCTAAATTGGATAGTGGTATTATAGATTCCTTCTTGGTGAGATCCTACATGATGAGATCTAGAACATAGGGTAGGAATAGATCCCCACTCACTAGGAACTGATGGACCAGACTTGTTGAAACGAAGGATATGGATCATTTTCCCTCAGTCTCTACATTCCACGGGATCTCATAAAAATTGAAATTTATTATGTCCTGCTTCCCATAGTGGTGAAATATTATAAAAATATCTACACAAGAAGCCTAACTGGAATTACCCGATGAGAAACCTCAAAGTGATTCTTATATCCTCTAGAAGAACCATTGATTGATTTAGGCACTGAACCTCCCCGACATGCACCATAAGCATTCCTCAAATTATTTTCTATAATAAGGGCCTGGTTGATGGTTTTATAAATATTAGTCAACATGTATACATTGAACTATGGATGGATGGTGTATACCTTCCCATTATTTAGTTGACTTCTGGCCATAAGATCATCACCGCTAGAGTCAGTGTGAACCTCTATAGTCCAGTAAAGTGGGAAGAATTATCCATGATAGACATATATTTTTATTGTCGGTTCATAAACTCTTTATCTCTATTAGGAATCAGAGTCATGGGAAATAAGTAGTCATAGAATATCTTCCAAAAATTTTCCCATACCATATTACAATGCTGATCTTCTTGGGTAATAATATCCCACTATTTTTGGAAGAATCACATAGCATATATGTATCAAGCTTGACCCTTCGATATGGAGGCTTCTCCAGATTCTCTAATATAAGAGAATAGCTTCAACCAAGACTCAAAATAATGAGGTCTTCCATCCCCAAATAATGTGGGAAGATGGTGCTGCTGGAACCCTCAATTCAATTCTGCAATAGTCGGGTAAGGTTGAGAGATGACATGCATAGATTGCAGCATGAGAAAGAAACCATCATAGAAATGGGTGTTGGTTCCCATATTAGGAATAAGAAGAGGTCCTACATGTGAAAGTAAAAGAGTAATCAATGGAGGCTCAAGGCCCTCCAACTCAAGTTCATGGTCTTAACCATCTTCAGGGCATATGAAATTTTTTTCTGTGAAGTAATGATGTAATAATTCCAAATTAATGCCTTGGAAAATATTTCTAACAACTGAAATGATTGCAGATTGAGAACTAGTATAGGTGTATAACCTTGTTATAGACTAATAATACACCTATACCTTCACCTAAATCCAAGAGTAGGTAATAGAAAAAAACCATATTATCTATACTAACATAATAGACACACCAAAAACCCACTATTAAGGTCGAGATCAGGTCTAGGTCTCTGTTTCACATGCATGAGATGGATATTTTTACATTGGAAATAATATTCATTTTAAATTTGTGCTCATTCAAATTTTCAAATATCTTTAAGTTGTTAATGTAGATATATCACCATTTCCAATACATAAGTGACCATAATCATTATTAACCAAAATATGGCATCCAATTAAACTATACTATAACACGTTCTAACCCCTGTAACTGATGGTCGATGGACCAATTTGACATAACTAACTGCTTAAGGAGTCTCCTTTATCCTATGCAGGAAAATAAAGTTAGGATAAGTTAGGAAATTTAGGTGTCAATTATGTTTTAAAATATCCTAGAATAAATTTCAGTAAATTTCAATACATAATAATCAAGGCACTAATAATATGCAACATGTTAATTCACACTGAAAATAAATGTGTCCTAGAAAAATACATGGCATATTTGTTATATTATTCCTATATTGATGCAAGTAATACAACACCATCATTTAATTGGGACAATGTAAATGAAATCTCATTTCAATAATACCATTATTAATAAAACCACAATGCATATGTTTCACCCAATGGTGAAGTATTTTCCACCATAACAAACATAATCCATAGTTTCCATTTCCCACCCTAGGTAATTGGGTTTACCCTGTACTTGGGTAAGCTATGTATAGGAATAGGGTCATTTTAAAATTCCTTTAACTCTTATTATCTTGTATAATACCTAAACATAAAGAAAAAATAAAAATTAATTCTTTGATGACACTTTGTAACTTCCCAACCCAGTGTCCACTTAATTGGGCCCCCGAGCCGGTGGGTTGTATGGCCTCAAGCACACCTCCACATATTCTAGGGAATTTTGACAAGCAGTGAGGGTGTAAATGTGGTAAAGTGGTGAGGCTATACCTTCATATCAGAGTGGCACAATAGATAACAACAATAATCATACAATAGTTGAAGCATAATACAAATGGACACTAAATGACTGGATCAGTAACCCATCGTAGTATAAGAACATTCCAAAAACATTTTAAATAAGTATAAGGAGAATAAATAAATGATAAAATAAATAATAATATCAAAATACACTAGTCAGAATCATATATATGGATGAATGGTGTGTTGATTTACAAAATGGGAACAAGGTACCAACATATACAACCAGGTATATAGAAATACAAAAAGAACAAAAGGCTGATCCAGTAAAATCTCAATCATATAATCGATACTCTACATCTACACCCAAACTAAAGTAAATAATTTAAAATATCTATAAGAATGTATATTACCTTATCTATACATGCATAAAATTATTCTACTCTGGTTCCAATAGCAGCCTGAGTAGGGTGTGATATAAAATCCTAATAGTCCACCACCAAAAATGTATGTATGTAATCTAAGTAGTGCTCATATATAAATAGTGTGCAGGTATAAAAGAAATAATAGATAATGTTGAATAAATAAGTACCAGTCTAATTAAGTCCCTAAATAATGCATGGTGGCTCTACCTACTTCACCTCATGGCCAGAATGAGTGTCTGGTTAGTAACTATATATATAGTAGTAGTATTTATATAGTACATTTATATATTGAATCCACCTATATGGAACAAGTATGTGTAGAAATTAGTGTCCATATACCTGGAATACTAGGTACTGGCTAGACAAGGGCATAACTCAGACATGCATAACCTATCTAATTAATCCTATAAGCTCAATAAATAGGGTACATTCCAAACATATCATGATGAATTAAAGACACCATTCTCATCACTCGATATAGAGGGTGAGTCATAATGTAAACACAATAAGAAAGGGACATGGTGCATCATTCCCACCATCCAAATAGTGTCAATAGTGTGAGACATCATTCTCAACACCTGATATATGTGATCGTGGAACATCATTCCCAATAAAACTCTTAATCATCATCCACATGCTATATCAAAGGTATAATAATATTTATAATAACATCCTTGAGGCATTACCTATCATGTATTACATTCATCAACCCTAGGTATATACAAGGGAACATAAATTTGCTTTAAATAAAGATATTACAAGTGGTGTGGATGATCCACTCCTTAAAATTTAATAAAATATTCCATTGAATTTATTTAGGAAAGAAAAACCATCATATATAAAACCATTATATATAATAAAATCCATTTAATTAAATTAATACATGGAAATTGCATTTCCTAGTTTAATGTGGACTTATAAGGTGAATTCATCAATTATCCATCACATATAAGATAGATTACATTTATATGTCAGGCCAATAACATAGAAGGTTCATCAGGTTCAATCAAAATTTATATAAAAGGGGACATTAAACTTATAATCCAAGACTAATGCTTAAGAAGGAATTCTATGTATTTAATCAGTCAATTACAATGGGAAAAATCCATAACGGCACACCCAATGGGTGTCTGTGATCGATCTAGGCATCTAGAAATTACAAAACAACGATCCTTGGGTGTATTCCATGGTGCTTATATTGTTTTAGAATGAATAAATAAATTTTAAGGCAATACGCGATGAAGGACAACTTTCATAATAATACCATGGCTACGAAAACACAAAAACATTTGTGGAAAATGATGAGACACACTACCTGAGGTTAGTTTATGAATTATCATTCCATGGAGGCCTTATATTCAAAGTAAATAGGGAGAAATATAAGAAATGATCCAATTCGCTAAAAACTAGCCAAATGAGCTTTCACTTGAATAGTTCAACGAATACAAAGATAAACATAGATAGGAAGGGAGAGGAATTTAGATCTTAACAATATGGATCTAATGCTTCATAAGAAACTTTATTTGGATTATGAATTGAATAGATATATGAAAAACATAGAAGGGAGAATATAATGTCTTATGAGAGGTGGGAGATGAGTTTCATCCATTGGAATGGGAGGATAAGATAGGTGGGTTTAGATTTAGGTTCCTTAAAGTAAATTTTGTAATTTCATCCTAAAAGATAAGGTCACATGGTTCGGTGAAATGTTTATACAAAACTCATTCCAACCATATAAATGGCCTTTATCCAACCTCTGCAGTTTTTTCAGACGGGCGTGTACATAGGGTCACCCAATTGCAGACAAACAGTTTTTCCCCTAGGTCTCCTCTATCTCAACTTGTACGGTTATGAGAGGTCATGGGGGATGGGCTATACGGGGTTTACAAACCATGTGACTAAGTCAATTTCTAAATTTCTAGGGCTTTAGAATTTAAACAATCCATGGACACCGTCGTGACCATTGTGACTCCATTGGGTAACATCATAAGTGTCATTTAATGAAATTTAATCAAAAATGAAATGACTTATACCTTCATGAAAATACATGTCATTAAAAATGTGTGGAAGGATACAAGGAGGAAGTAGTATTAAGGGAAATATTAATTTTTTTTAGTGTGGAAATGAAGGTCATTAGGTAAACGAATGTTGATGCGATGGAAAGGGGTTAACTATTTATGCGAATAGAGAGAAAGAACCATAGAAAGTGAAGATCACACTCTAGTGTTTTATATGCATATATTATTGGAATTAAGCTAACCAATGCTCAAATGCGAAGGTTAATGACATTGATCAATTATAGTAACCTATTAATCCAAATCCAAAGGGGTATTCCATGCGATCACTATTTTTTATGAGGGGTATGACAAAGAAATAGTGAATGTTACAATTCCCAACCTTTATAAAACTATTAATTTCTTATTTGAATCTAGATCTAACCATTATTTTATATCTAAATATTTTTATAAAGGTATCAAAAATCCACATCAATTATTAGATATTGAATAAATATTTAAAACCCATAATGATACAATGGTCACACCTCAAATCAAGGATTCATCTCCAGTTTATATTTTTTGTAATGTGCATCCTACAGATCTTGTTATTCTAACTCTGATGGAATTATTATTTTATCTTATGCATGATTTTTATTTAATTATGTAATTACTACATTAATTTTTGATGATCTAAATTCATGTTTGATATTCAAACCAACCTATAATTTCCTATTAGTGAGACTATAAATATGAAATGATGACAAAATCAACATCCATTATATGGGTCTTGATTCCTTTTCAAAAGGGGTTTTATCTTAAATAGTTTGGGAGGAACTCAATATCGATGATATGAATATTATATTGTATTTTGTTGATATATTTTGGAAATAGTTATTTGTTATTCCTATGAGTTAGGAAATGTAGTTTTTAATTGAAATCATACATACTGTACACCTATTTCAAAGAATACCTATTGATTGGCCCCAACCGAGTTGCAGGAAGTGATGAAGAAACATCAAGAAATTATTCAAAATGGATCCATTCGGTTATGTTTGTCTCTTTTGGGTTAATGTGTTCATTTTTTAGGATAAATATAGATATATACAACTCTATATTGATTATCAAGAACTTAATAATATCAAAATAATGAACATGTATCCTCTACCATATATTGATCACTTATTTAATCAACTGTATAGATATAAATAATTTTAAATGATTGACCTTAATTTTTTATATCGTCAATTAATGGTCATGAAGGAGAATATACTCAAGACATCAATTGTCACAAGGTATGAAAATTATGAATATATTGTGATTCGATTTGTTTTTAGTAATTCCCCCACAATATTCATCGATTGAATGAATACAATATATAGAGATTACCTTGACCTCTTTGCAGAAGTATTTATAAATAATATTATTTTTTATTTAGAGATAAATGATGTGCATAAATATCATTGGTTGATTATCATAAAGTCCCTAAATAAGGATTTTTTATGGAAAATTTACCAATTGTGAATTTTGGCTAAAAAAATGACCTAGACCAACAATGATAAATAATATCCATAGTTATCTTGGTTTCAGTGGATATTAATGGATCATTTTTTAAAATTTATCAAGGTTATCTGATCCACTCACCAATTAAAATCAAAAGGGATCCATGATCCTTTAGGCAGATAAATGTGAAGATAATTTCAATAAACTAAAGTGAAGTTTAGTCAACACACCTATGCTTACATTTTACTATAGTGGAGAATGTTTGTTAATATATATGATGAATAAAAGATGGTATTCATATGTTTTCACTTTTAGAATGATATTGTTATATCTTTTTCCTAAATAAAATTGAATTTTTATGATAAGAAATTTCAAAACATAGATTTGGTGTTAATTTTGGAATTTGTTTTATTAAAAATATAGTTCCACTATCTATATCATTAAAGTTATAATATATATTTTGATCATATAATTTTAATGTATATATTTATGTAAAAATAGATTAATATGTTCTAGAGGAGATGGTTGGATCTTACTAAATATTATGACTTCCCCATACATTACCACCCATAGAAATAAAACAAGGTGAAAAATGTTTTCAATTGAATGGATCATGATATATTTTACTTTATAAGGATAAAAAAGATATTTTATTTATTTATTTTCAAATGATGGATATTGAAATATTGATGATTTGGAGAAATTTCATCACTCTCATGTGAGTGTCCAACCATCTATCTATGTAGGAATTAAATAGGAACAAAAATAATATATTGAACAATAGAGGAAGGTCAAAAATATTTCTCTATTTAACCTAATTATGATGGAATTATAATGTTTAGAAACAAAATATATATTAGGTATATAATATTTTTTAATATGGTGAAGTTTGAGGAGGATCATTTTACTTCTTTATATATTCATCTAGGAATTACAAAGATGAATAGATATGTGAAGGACAATTTATTTAGGAAAAAAATGAAGAAAGATATTTCATAATATGTATATTAGTGCATGGTAGGACATAATATTAAGGATTCAAGAAAAATTTATAAGAGGATTTTACAACCATTACCCATACTAGAATGGAATTGGGAAAACAGAACCATGGATATTGTCAGTGGACACCAGAAAAAATCTAACAAACATAATGTGATTTGGAATTTAGTCGATCACCATAAGAAGTTAGAAGAATTCATTTCCATTAAGGAAATAACTCGTGTGATCTTATTTCCATGATATGACTTAATTAATTGGTAATTTAAAATGGATTTTTACATCCTATTGTATCTGGTTATGTTAGAAGGTTTTCCTCGATGATCTGGTGAAGACTTCCATAGGTGTTGGGAATAGAGTTATGATTCAACACTGTATATCATCCTCAGATAGATATCCTATCTAAGGGAACTATTCAATCCTTAGAGGATATACTGAGATATATTTCTATTGAATTCAAAGGTGTTTGGGATCAACGCATTCCTCTAATGAATATTTTTTTACAAAAATAGCTTTCCCTAGAGTATTTATATGGATCCTTATGAATATCATTTTAAATTAAGTGTAAAAGTCTAATGTGATAGTATGATTTTGAGAAATAAAGATATTGGGACCTAAGTTGGATATTTATATGCTATAGAATTCTAGATTCATTAAATGATATATCAAGGAAGCTAAAATTTAATACAAAAGTTGTGATGAAATCATCAACATGAGGTAGAATTTGAAGTTGGTGAGATTTTTTTATACGAATTTAACCTTGGTATATGATAATGATAATTGGGAAGAAAGAAAAGACAATCCTTGGTTATATTATCCCCTTCAAGATTCATGATTGAGTAAGGAAGGTAGCTTATCTCATGGTGCTTCCACTGTACCACTTTCAATTTCATGATGTGTTCCACTTATCTCTCATTAGGAAGCAAATACCTAGTTCTTTACATAAAATGAACTCAGAGGTCATACCACTGGTGAAATATATCTTTTTTGATGATAAACTAGTGGATATTCATGATCATATAGAGAAATTCTTGTGAAACAAGACCACTCATTAGGTTAATGTTTAGTGGCGAAACCAACAATTTGAGAAAACTATAGAGGAAACTTAGGATATAATGAGAAGGAATAATCCTTAGTTATTTGTATCAGAGTGACATAATTTTGATGGAGAAATTAATATAGAGGGGGTAGAATGCAACAGTGTGATATTTTATAAAATATTTTTTCATATATATATAATTTCATCGATAAGTCGGATTAAATGAAACACCAATTTTAAAAGAACCACTATATAATATTAAAATATTATTGTATGATAGTTATATCTATATAATTGGATTAGATTTTATGAATAATACTAACTAAATCATTAAAAACAAATTTTTTAAACATGTGTAAATAAAATTAATTGGTTATCAATTGATTACAAATGAAAATAAATAGCAATTAAAAAAATAAATATTTTTATGAAAAATGGTTTTATGTCCGCAATGTGTTTTTATCTATGATGTCCTCACTTGGGGGATACATGTTGATTCCACAAGCCAGTTATTTACAAGACCTTAGGTTCACCTCCCCATAGCTAGTGGATTTTGAATAGCATCATGGGTCTAATATGTAACATGGAGAGAAAATAAACTCTTTATCAAAGTAGAACAATAATGGAAATAAATAAACAATATCCAATGATAATAAAAAATACTCGATAATAAAAAAAAATCAATATGAGAAAAAATATCATGAAGAATCCAATATAGGTAATATGACTGTAGACCAATGTAGTAAATATGTCATGTCGTACAGGTGTCACATGTCAAATGAAAACCCAAAATAAAGACACATTGACATCTCCAAGTGGGTCCGAACATAATGTAAAGTTCCCCCATCCAAGATGCATCCTGAATCCCAAAATAGCCATCTAAAATATTTATCTGGCACTTATATTTCCCTTCAAACATAAATTCTATTATGGTACAAATCAGGTAACCCATGGAGGGTGTGAGTACAACTTAGTAGGTCACCGCCAATATAATCTAATAAAATATCTGGTCTATAACTGTGTATGTAGTTATAAAAAGGGTAAAATATAAAAATACAAAGTAAATAGGTTTCTCATTTATAATTATTTAATAAAACATTTCATACATGCTTCATCCAATGATTTATTCTAGACCATATACCATAAGGATATTATAATTCATTCTTTCATGGGATTTTTTATTCCTATAATTCCAATTTCAATTTTTGTGTCTTAGAGAATAAATCAATGTACTAATATATTGGGGGTGTTAGGCATAAATATGGAACCCCATGGGAATTTTGAGCATTAGTACCTACCCCACACTTTATGGGTATTTGGATCAGAAGTACATGTCCCATACATTATTGTTCACATGCATGCATCGAGGTTCGGGACCATCGGTCTGGAACCCCATGGGTATTTAGATCATCAATCCCTAACCAACACCTCATTTATCATTAATTAAAAATTATCACCTGTATATAAAGGTCAAAAACATTAACACTCTATTAAATTTTCATCTTCGAGATGAACCATTTTAATTATCAATCACTATCACTATTTTTAACCTTAAGAACATGGAGTTAACATAAACAATTAATCATTAATCCCATTATTAACATTTAATCACACATTTAATTAGCTCATCAAAGTTAATAAAATCAACCCAATAAATCCAATTATGAACCATGAAACAATTATTTTGTTCATTCTATGGATTTTGACTCCCCATTATTCCCCTTATTTGCACACCCCATGGTTTTTTATCAACTTTAGTCTAAAAACACCAATTATTCCAATGAGATTCATGAAGGGTTTACAAATTTCAAAGAAATAAATTACTTAATTCAATTTAAAATTTAATATATGAACATGGGATGAAATGGTACAACTACAACACAATATCAAAATCAAGACTATTAAAATTAGTAATTTGAGAACCTGCCTCAACTTTGTTGATGATTCTTGCCAAATCTTAATCGTAAATTCAGTGTAGAATGATTTAAATCAAAATGATCGAAGATTTATATAATAAAAACCTAGGATCAATATCTAAAAAAACAATATCCATAAAAATCTATATAAAAACCAATTTCTCAGGGAATAAAAACCATCCCACTCCAAAGGGGAAGAAAATGGGAGAGAGAGGAATCATAAAAAAGGAAGAAATCCCTTACCAAAGAGGATTCAATCCATTAACCAGAACATAGATTCTAAAAAAAAGGGGTTAAAAGTTCCTTAAAAATCTCTCAATATCCTCAAAAATCATTAGAAACAGTTTTAGGACAAAATAGTGTGATTAGAGTAAATAATGGGTGGTTCTAGAATTTAAAAATAAAAACCAGGGCATTAAAAATCTGCGTGCATGGTTTCTTGGGAAGGGCACATGGTTTTCAAAACCATGATCCAACCCTGACACCCCATATGTTTGAGGGTAGATGGATTGGGGAGGTATTATACATGGTTTTTTCAATCTATGTGCATCATATTGTTGCTCTAAAAAGGGGTGCACAGATTCTTGGGGGAAAACTGCATAGTTTTCCCTAATCACACACCAACTATGAACTACCCCATGAGCTTCCAAATTTCTCCAAATTCACCCAAAAAAACCAAAATAAAATACCTAAACAATATGTCACGACCCAACTTCACCAAGAAGATGGAAGGGATAACAAAATTCCAGACCCTTTCGTCTTCAAGTTGAAGGAGAGAAAATAACCCCTCTATTCCTGCCTTCAATAGACCCTGGAGTTGTGACTAGAACCAAGGGTATAAAATCACATGTAATATAGAAGGAATTACCCTTTTTTTTAGTAGGATTAGAAGATACGTTGGTAAAAACCTAAACAACTCAATAACTGAAGGTATAAGTAAGGAAAAACCAAAAATCTAGTCCCATATGCATGTTCCAAATAAAGTCCTACAAGGTACAAAAAAAACTCCATGGAGAAGTACCAAAATAAAGGAAAAGTAGCAACGTAAATGATCATAATGTCTGAGTTAGTATGGTCCCACACAGTCCCCGAAGTCCTCTTGGAAACCTAAAAGTAGTTTTTATATATGTAGGGTGACTATACAGGTATACTCAGTAGGGAAAACCAAAATATCTTGTCCACAAGTGGGGAGGCATTCTAATGCCCCATGAGAAAAGGAGATAACCAAAGCACCTAGAAAGGAAAATATCCACCCAAACTTCACCATGGGATGCTCCCCAAATAATGAAAGTCATGTAAAGTAATATAAATAAATACTTGATGTTTGGGTACCCTGAACTATTTTCCCACTGGTTATTGAAGACATCATACACGTCAGACCTCCCCCACCATTCTCACTACAGTCCCAATGCCGCCCCAACAACAAAATTTTGGGCCGCCACAACTGTGCATCCTGTCCGCAGACACTTGGGCCACAATAACCCCACAAATCCCTACCAATAGACACCTAGTCCATAAAAACTACTGCCACACCCAAAGACACCTAGGCCAGAACAACTACTGTCATGCCCGAAGACACCTGGGCCTCATCCTGAAGGTACTTGGGAAACAAACTGCCCGCACACACTTGAGCCAACCACCACAACCACCCTACTTGAAGATTTTGGGGCTGTAATGGACCACAGTCCATCACTACCTACTTGAAGATTCTTGGGATACTTGGGAAAGGTAGTAGAAAAGAAGCTAATAACCATCCACTCATAGGAGTGTTGGAAAAAACACCCTCCCCCATGAAATGGGGGTGTCTGACATGAAGTGTTCAACTTGGGTGGTAAGGGATTAAGAAAAATAAGAACTAAAATATATATACAGGTAAACACGCACTCATCCCAACCTAGGGGTTCCAAAACCAACCCATACACAAACACCCTCGTTATTATTAATTCCTAAAAAGCACAAGATCCACTACCCAGTCACAACTCATTATCGGAAAGCAATTACCCATTGAAACCATTCTTGTTATCATATTCACATGATTCCATTTACATAATTATTCACTAGAAAGCAACTAAAAGGCATAACCACAAGCCAGGGAAGTAAAAAAACAGCCAACAACAAATTAAGCATTTACACCCGGTTCTCTTGTAAAGTCACAACAACAAAAGGGATCTGTGAGATCCCTCGAAGTATTGAAACAAAACCAAGACCCAATATACGACCCCAAATCCAAAAACTAACAAATGCATATTAGGGGATCCCATCCCCATCCACATCATCCCATAAGAATCAAGCAGAACAACCACACATTTCACCAGAATAGAGAAATGGGGTTTTCATATTTAAACCCACCATTCCTTTAGTTGTGTCATTCTGTTTGGTTAACCAGGGTGACCACACAAGGATTATTATTCATTGGGAATCCATTTAGTCAACTGAGTTTATGTGATTAACCAGTTTCCATGTTACAACTATTCAATAACTAAAGTATACAAAAAATAGAGGTTCATTAGCGTGAAATAAATAACCACCAATGACTATGACTTTCAGTGGAAAAAATCCAATACAATTCATAATATAACAACAAAGGTATAATACAACAACAACATCATCATTATCACCCCTTCATTCTTTAAAGGTTCATTTATTATCTTTTTTATAGATTGGTTTCTCATTCTCGAAGGAAACATTATCATACCCACCCCACATGATACATAGTAAAAAGAGATGAAGGAAGAACCCTACTTAGTTAATCAATGATCGAAGTTTTTCTCCTTGCACCAAGAAATAGGGATACACTACTTATAGGGAAAACTCCACGAAATCTAAGTAGAAAGGTCTTGAGCATGGGCCCATGACTCACCTTAGGAATAGGGACTCCAAACGCACCAAGGAAAGGAAAAGACTAGCCCATAAGAAGGAAGAAACTCTGTGCGATAAAAGGCAATATTCTGGAGGTACCAGATATGAAATATTGAATGCCTTTAAAGGTGGATCATGACTTCTCCACATGTTTGGGCAGTTTCACATGATGGAATTATTTTTTATTTAAAAATTTTCATCAGAGTGGTGGCTAAAATAGCTGCGAGTTAAAAGGTTTCATTTAAACAGAGGAAAATGCGTAACAACGACACAAGGTTTCGGTCAGTCGTGGGTCTCCCCACTACAATAGATCTCAAAAATAATTTATGGTCCTTAAAAATAGCCTCAAACCACATTAAAGAGGCATTAAACCTTAAAAAATCATTATAATAAATTGGGGAATGAAAGCCCCGACAACCCCATGACACCGATCAGTGAGACTGATTGGTGACACCACAGTGGTACCCTACTACCAACACTGCCACCTTCACGACTCACTGATGGGTCCAGGGCACCCAACACTATAAATTGAAAACTTAATGGACCATAAGGGTCTAATCCATCACATCAGATACCTCTCAAACTATTCTTGTCCTTGAGAATCGAAACTAGACCCGAAGAAAATAGAGGGGTCTGAACAACAACCTCAAAGATACCTCTTAGGAGTAAACCTCCTAGAACTCTTGGAAAAACTCTCCCTCACATTACCACAAAAACATACAAAGGTCACACTATCCCGACATATGGATTATGGGGTCCCTTCCCCCAAGTCAAGATACTATGCACTTTGGGTGGCACTGACTCACCCGCAGAGGTTTAATCACATCCAGACTAATGCATCTTGATTAGGGATCAGTTCCTCCCCTCCCCACAGTTAGGACTCTTCACATACATTTAGAGAACAAGGAAAACAACACATTTCATAGTTAACAAGGTCAACCAATACATCAAAAACAAGTCCCAAAAAACTGAACAAAAATACAAATAGATATGGGTACTGGGCGCGCATTTGATCTTCTTGCTCCCATGTACTCTCCTCAAGGCCCTTATGCCTCCAAAACACATGAACCAAAGGGATGGTTCATCCCCGAAGAACTTTCTCCATTCGATCATCAATCCTCAATAGTCGCTCCATGAACATAGAATCTTCCTCTATATACAACTCTCCCTAGTAAATGGAAAGGGAATCATCGTGTAGCTATCGACGAAGCTAGGAGACATAGAAAACATCGTGGATCCTTTCCAACTGAGGTGGAAATGCTAACTGATATGCCACCTCATAGACTCGCCCCAACACTTCTAAAGGCATGCTGAACCTAGGAGAGTGTTTTCTCACCTTTCCGAACCTTCACTGCCCACATCGAGGTAATAACATCAAGAACACATGGTCCCTGACCTTGAACTCCAAGGGTCTCCTTCTATGATCGATGTACAACTTATTCCGGTCTAGAGACACCTTCATCCTCCCTCGTACAAGCTAAATATTCTTTGTGGTTCTCTACACTAACTCTGGGCCAATAACACCTACCACCCCAACCTCGGTCTAGCACATGGGAAAACATCACGACCTCCCATACAAATCTTGAAATGCTGCCATGATAATAGTAGAGTGATAGATATTATTATAGGAAAACTATACTAAGGGAAAATTTCAATCTCACAATCTGCCAAAGTCCAAAACACATTCTCTTAGAATATCCTCGAATGTATGGATGGTCTGCTCTGTCTGCCCATCTATCTGGGGGTGTAAAGTAGTGTTAAGGAATAGATGGGTCCCAAAAGCATGTGACAATCCATTCCAGAATCATGAGGTAAACCATGAATCCCTATTCAATACTATGGTCCTCAAAACTCCATGCAACCATACCACCTCATACATGTATCTACATGATAAGGCATCCACCACAGTTGAATTCTTGATCTCCAGGAAGTGAGATGATTTCATCAAATGGTCTACCACAACCCATATATCATCCTATTCTCCTTAAACCCTGGGTATTCTCGTGAAAAAATCCATCGATATGTCATCCCACTTCCACTCGGGGACAACTAAAGGCTTCAACAAACCTCCTAGGATGTGGTGTTCAGCCTTCACCTGGTGAGACACAAGGAACCTTGTAACAAACTCTACCACATTCCACTTCACCTCATGCCACAAAAAATGACCCCTCAAGCCCTGGTACATCTTGGAAACACCTGGGTGTACCACCAGGTGTGATTTTTTGAACTTACCAATAACTATCCAACATATTTCCACCGATACAAACAACTTCCCATGAAACAACATTTGATTATGTCTGTCTTCTGACCATCCTTTCAGCGCATTGCCTTGGTTGACAAGATTTCACTTAACATGATCGTACATCACTTCAGCCTCTACGTCCCCCCACCGAGACACCTCCAACTACTAAAACAAAGAGGATTATACTATCATTTAAAACATACATCCTCTACCATCCTCCACCCTTGAATCTAGGTTTAGGGATACCAACTCCTCCATTTCATTCCAAGAATCTTCCGATTCTCAGACCACATCCTTCCATGAATTTCTACTCAAGGAATTGGACACCAAGTTCCCCTTTCTAGAGGTGTAGGAAATATCAAAGTCATAGTCCTAAAAAAACTTTATACACCACTGCTGCCGCAAGTTCAGGTCTCACATGGAGAATATGTGCCTCAAGATCTTATGATCTATGAAGACCACAAAGAGCTTCCCGATGAGGTTGTGCCACCCAAAATTTAGTGAGAACACAACCACTTTGAGCTCCAAGTCGTGGGTGGAATAATTACACTCATGGGGACGTAACTGACTAGACCCATAAGAGATCACCCCTTGCTGTTGCATCAACACACACACCAATCCTTGTATTGACTCATCATATAACACCTCAAACAATACCCCTTCCTCTGGAAACTTGAGCACTGTATCACTGACCAACCTTTCCTTCAGATAGCTGAAAGCTTCCTGAAACTAATCACTCCACACGAAGGCCTGGTACTTTATGGTCAAAGCTGTCAAAGGAGCTATAACTTGGGAGAAGTCAGGTACAAACCTCCAATAATAGCCTACCAAACCCATAAAACTATGAACCTGTATCACATTCTTGGGTGATTCAAAAGAAACAACTACATCAACCTTTGATGGATCAACTTCTATTCCCTGGTTGAACACCAAGTGTCCAAGGAAGTGCCCCTCCTGCGTACAGAACTTGCACTTGGACAACTTCACGTAGAGCCGGTGCCATCAGAGGACCTCTAAAATCATTCTCCAATGCTCGGAATTATCCTCCTCTGATCTTGAGTAGATAAATATATCATCGATGAAAACAATGATGAAACAGTCTAGAAACACATAGAAAATAGAGTTCATGAGCCCCATGAACATAGAAAGTGTGTTTGTAATATCGAATGACATGACTATGAACTCAAAGTGCCCATACATGCACATGAAACAGTCTTTAGGATATCATTATCTTTCACCCTTAACTGGTGATACCTAGACCGTAGATCGATATTAGAGAACTAATCTTCTCCCCTTAGCTGGTAAAAGAGGTCATATATCCTCATAAGAGGGTAACAGTTCTTGATAGTTACCTGATTCAGTATCTGGTAGTCTATACAGAGTCTGAGACTACCATCTTCCTTATTCTCAAACAAGACCAAAGCACCCCATGACAAAATGCTGGGTCGGAAAAAACCATTCTTCATGAGATCATCAATCTGAATCCACAACTCCCGCAACTTAGAAGGCACCATCCGATAATTATCCATCGAAATTGGATGAGCACCAGGTTTTAATTCTATCAAAAACTCAACGTCACATTGAGGAAGTACAGCCACAACCTCCTCGAAAAAACATTCAGTAAATCTTTGAAAACTCTCATAAAATCCAACATCTCATCATCCACTGATTACACTGAAATATTGGCCAAATTAGAAAGAAGAGTCTCCATACAATGTCTCCCCACCTAAAAACCTCATTCAGTAACAAAATTTACACACTGGTCTCCCATATCTTAAAACACAACACTTATCTAGAATTAGTTGATAATGACACACATAGAGAACATCCAATATATGCCTAAAATAACATAATATGGCTACATATATAGAAAAAGAAGGCCCTCTAAGGAATAATGTGGCCCCAACATCAGTCTGCTTCCCTGGAAATCATAAGAAAAGATGGTCTTACCTCCGACTAGAATACTCAATACCAGGGGCATGGAAAGTCTCTCTATTTCCAGACATAGAGCATGGGATATAATGGGTGAAACAAAGGAGTGTGAAGCTCCTGAATAAAACAAAGAATGTGCATGAGTTCTAATCAAGCTGATCGTACCTCAAACGACATTCGGCCCTATTGGAACAGATACCTCTGTGGCATGCAACTGCCCATTCCCAGCTCCTCTGTCCCTCAGATTTTGGCCACATCACTAACCATGCCCTAGTTGTGGTCCCTGAGGAGCGCCCTGAGGTCAGCCTCCTCCTGAAACGTCTACACATGAAGGAGCGGAAGCTCGATGTCCCTTATGTTGCTACTAAAAGGGCCTGGCTGAAAACTACTGCTACTGAGGTGGGTGCTGAACCTACCCACCCCCACTATACTACACTCGATCCAGGCACTATTTCCTAATGTGCCTATGACTGCCACATATAAATCATATCTTTCCTAGGCCCACAAAGAAAGGGTGAGGACTTAAAGATCGAAACTGGAACTACTGGGGCCTACTCCTCACTGGCCGAAACCTGGAAGGCCCTGACGCTAGAGGCCTGCTACTAACGGCCTTCCCCTTTGACAAGCCCAACTAGCTCCCCTCTTATGACACACCTCCCAGTGTGTGCATCCTTTCCAACACATCACCCTTCTTCTATACCTCCATGTACGTTAGTAGGGTGAAGGGAGTAACAACATACTGAAGAGAAGGTCAGAGTTCCTACTATTAATGTCTCACTCGAGACTCCTCATCTGGAAAAAGGTCTGGAGAAAAATGAAGGAGATCCTTGAACTTGATTCCCATCTCCCTCACTGACATACTACCATTATGAAGGGAGAGTAGCTCCTACATCCTTTCATCCTTTATCATATAATAAAGGAATTTCACTTGGAATTCTTTCACGAAGTCAGCCCACAAAACTCAGTCTCCATTATATCTTTGAGTTAGAGCATCTACCAATGATGCACTAATAATCTCATCTGATTGACTTCCAATGGAACCCAGTACTCAGATAGAGCCCAAAACAAGCTGAAAGCTATCACCAACTCCTAGAGCAAGATTTCGGTCTCTATGTCTGAGACGCTGCCCTCGTACTTTCTGAGTGTTTTCCACTAAAAGACACGAAGTATCCTCTACCACTGGTCATCCTTTTCCTCCTGATCGGTCCTCCTTTGATCTGCCAGATATGCCTCTTAGACCACGATCACCAGCACTGCTCGTGGTCTTCATCTGGGTTCCATAGCTTCAAGGTAAACAATGAATGCCTAATCTTGAGTAGTGTAGAAGATTTCATTTAATATTTTCTTAAAATTTTTATGTATTTATATTCCCAGAACACCCAGAACACACAAGAACACCAGTCATTATGAACCATTTACCTTTCATAGGGTCTTTACCCTACAATCAGTGTAGCCTCACTTGGTCGTTCGGTAGGTCCTGAGCCCTTGCATCGGATCACAGGGGGGCCTAAAATCCCATTTCTTATCCAGTCTTACCTATCCTATTTCATGCACCAATATTTCCAAACACTATTTCTCTACCATCCCATGAAATCATCACTATTACTAACCCCGATATCTTTCATATCTCTCAAACATCACCTTTGATACAAATCTGTCATGACCCACCTTCACCAAGACAAGTGAAGGGACATAAAACTGCTAGAACCTTCTTTACTCAAGTTGAAGGAGAGATAATGACCCCCTGAGTCCCACCTTCAATAGGCCCCGAAGTAAAGACTAGCACCAAGGGTATAGAATCACACATAATATGGAATTTATTACCCTTTTTATTTAGTAGGATCAAGTGATAAAATGGTAAAAACCCAAAAAAACATCAAAATGAAAGGTAGAAGTAAGGAAAAACAAAATATCCATTCCCATATGCATGTTCTAAATAAAGTGCTACATGGTACAAGAAAACTCCAAGGGGAAGTACCAAAAGAAAAGAAAAAAAGCAATGTCAATGGTTCCTGCGTCTGAGTTAGTATGGTCTCGCATGGTCCCTAAATTCCACATTGAAACATGAATGTAATTTTATATATGTAGGGTGAGTATATAGGTATACTCAGTAGGGAAAACCAAAAGTTCTCATGCACAAGTGGGGAGGCATTCTAATTTCTTATGAGAAAAAGAGATAACCAAAGCACCTAGAAAGGAAATTATCCACCCAACCCTCACCAAGGCACACTACCCAATTAACACAATCCAAGTAAAGTAATATAAATAACACATCAATGTTTGGGTACCTAGAACCACTTTCCCACCGGTTATTGAATACATCTTACACATCAGACCTCCCCCACCATTCTCACCGCAGTCCCACTACCATCCCATAAACAACCTTTTGGGCCACCAAAACTACGTATCTGGCCTACAGAAACCTACGCCACAATAACCACACACATTACCACCCGAAAACACCTGGTCCACAACAATTACCGCCAGACCCAAAGACACTTGGTCCATAACAACTTCTGCCATGCCCGAAGACACCTGGGCCTCATCTCGAAGACACTTGGGAAATAAAATGCTGGTACACACCTGGTCCAACCACCCCAACCACCATAACTAAATAATATTGGGATTTAATGGACCTTAGACCATCATAGACTACCCAAAGATTTTTGGGTTACTCAGGAAAAGGAGCAGAAAATGAGCTAATAACCTTCCACTCATATGAGTGTTGGGAAACAAACCCTCTGACATGAAATAGGGGTGTTTTCAAGAATTTCTCAGCTTGGGTGGGGAATAAATAAAAAAATATGAACTAATATATACATATAGGTAAACAGGTACTCATCCCAACCAAGGGGTTCTAAAACTATCCCATACACACACACCCTTGTTACTATTCATTCATAAAAAGCACAACAGCCACAACCAAGTAACAACTCATTCTCGGAAAGCAATTCCCCATTGAACCCATTCTTTTTATCATATCCAAGTGATTCTATTTAGATAATTATTCACTATTGGGAAACAAATAGGCATATCCACAATCCAAGGAAGACAAAAATAGCCAAGCAGCAAATTAAGCATTCACACCCAATTATCTTATAAAGTCACAACAACAAAATGGATCTGTGACATCCGTCAAAGTACTAGAACCAAACCAAGCACCAACATACAGCCCCACATGGCCCCGAATCAACAAACTAAAAACTTCACAATAGGGGATCCCATCCCCATCCATGTCACCCCACAAGAATCAAGTAGAACAACCACACATATAACCAGAACATAGAAAATGGTTTTCAGATTTAAACACACCATTCTTTTAGTTCCATCTTTCAATTTGATTAACCGGGGTGACTACACAAGGATTCTTATTCATTGAGAATCCATTTAATCATCCATGTTTACGTGATTAATCAGTTTCCATGTTTCAACCATTCAATCACCGAATTTTCTAAAAAATAGAGGTTCATTAGTGCACAAGAAAGTACTACCAATGACCACAATTTTCAGTGGACAAAATCCCATAAAATTAATAATATAAAAACAAAGGTATAATAAAGAAACAACATCCTCATTTTCACCGCGTCATTCTTTAAAGGTTCATCTATTATCATTTTTAAGGTTTGGTTTCATCTATCCATGAAGGAAACATTATCATACCCACCCCACATGATACACAGTAAAGAGATACAAAGGAAGAAACCTACTTGGATGATCAATGATCGATGTTTTTATCCTATCTCCAAGAACTGGGGATACCCAACTTGTAAGGAAAAATCCATGAAGGCTAAACAGAAAGGGATCAAGCATGGGTGCATGACTCACCTTGGGCGGAGGGACTCCAAACACACTAAGGAAAAGACTAGCCCAGAAGAAGGAAGAAACTACGTGTGATAAAAGGTGAGATCCTAGAGTTACAGGACATGAAATATTGAATGCCTTTAAAGGCATATCATGAATTCTACACATGTTTGTGCGGTTACACATGATGGAATTAATTTTTATTTAATAATTCTCATCATAGAGGTGGCTATAACAGCTATGAGTAAACAAGTTTCATTTAAATAGAGTAAAACACGTAACATCGACACAATGTTTGTGTTAGTCGAGGGTCGCCCCACACCTGGAGATCTAGAACATCATTTATGGTCCTTAAAAACAGCCTCTAAACACTTCAAAGAGTCATTAAACCTGAAATGAAGCGTTATGAGAAATTGGGGAAGGAAACCCCCGACAACCCTATGGCACCGATCAGTGAGTCACCGATCCGGGACACCGATGGGTGACACCACGGTGAAACCCTGCCACCGACACTGCTACCCTCACGATTCACTGATGGGTCCAGGGTTCCCCAAAACTAGAAATTAACAAAGTAATGGACCAGTAGGGTCTAGAAAATTACACAATATATGATCAAGAAAAGGGAAACTATTACATTAAAAAGAGGATAATTATTCTCGATAAATTTTTGGATATTCCAATCTCCCAAACATATAATAGATCATCATTGATCTATATTTATATACTTCACTAATATTATGAAATAAAATGGTTAGGACACTAAGACTACATTTATTCTTCCATATACCATGTTTCTTCTTAAATATGTCTATGTTTTAGCAACACTCAGACCAATGGAACTATCTTTCCCGATAAAAAATATAACTATGATCAACAACACAAATGAGATGATTCTCAAGGGAGAATCAGCCTCAAGCTCAACATAATCAACACTGATCTCATTAGAAGGGTTAAGGATATATTTCCGAAGATGTGACGCATGTAATACACCATGAATCAAACTATATATCTTGTTAACAAACAGTCATTATGACACTCATTTGATTCACTCCACTATCTCAAAAAGTTTAAAAAAAATTTGTACCAACATTCCCTACCTCAGAATCATATGGTGACCCATTCTTGTGGACACATGAAGGAATACAAATTCTCCCACTATAAACTCATGAGGTTGATGATTCTGATCATCATAATTATTTTTTCTACTACATAACAACCCTATCCTTTTTCACATATTATTACACAATTTTAAGCACAATTAACAATCAAATACAAACCAAGGATCATAAGTGTCTTTTGGAATATTATATACATAAAACTAAAAACATTTAACTAGAATGAAACATCTCATTATTAATATTCCATGATGATATCCTAACTCCCTTTGAGATATGATAATAACGTAGGATATCCTAGGGAATAAATAGACAAAAAGTATGAGTTAAAAATCTCAATAAGGGAATAAATATGGGAATAAAGGGAAAAAATGAGTTAGAAGTCATAACATGATATCATTAGATGCATGGAATATGAATAATTGTATGGATTAATATCACATAGAACATTTAATCATATGATCATGGTAACATAGGAATGTTTCAACAACATAAAACATGACATAATAATGATTCAAGGATAACTGAAAAGACTATATACCATGGTGGAAAAAGTCCCATAATGTGTTAGGTTTACTCCCTAATCCCAGGATCACTATCTGGATTCATGCATCAAAACATGTTCATGCATATTTTAGACACATGAAGAATTAATCATAAGGTATAAACAAAAGGGTTACCCATTGAAAAATGGGTTTCGTAAGCATTTCATAAGGCGTAACCCAAGGGAATATCATAATGGGGTCCATAAAAAAAGAGTTTTAAATCATAATTGGAAATTAATAAGGGAAAATATAAATATATCATGACAAATGATGTCAAACTGAATTGAGAAAATTTAAAATGAGTGTTTAATAAAACATTACAAATGAGACACTTTAGTTAAGCTTAAGTAAAATATTAAAGAATATTTAAAGATGAAAAAGACATATTATCTATATAACACCAAAAATTAACTAAGATATATTATAATTATAAACAAATATATTTTGGAAAAATAAATGTGTCTTAAAATAGATTATGTAGTGTTCTTGATAATGGTTCAGTGATAAGGAAGTTTCCTTTAATCGTTCTTGATTATCAAGAGTAATCGGGAAGAGAAACTTTTAAAATATTTATAACCCTATTAAAGAAGAATGGATTTATATATATACATATTTTGGGAACATATACACATAATTTATAAGATTTAAATAATAATAATGAATAAATACATTATTGTAGAGAGTGAGAATGTGTAACCCGAAGGAAAGAATGGAGGTTTAGAGAGATCCCTTACCTTATTTCTAAATGTGTTCCGCACTTGGACTTAATATCCAAGATAATAAAATTATATACATTAATTAATTCATTGAAAAATTATTATACATATATTTTAGATATTATAATTGTATTATGTTCATTTATGGTCATTTTGATTACTTATGATGTTTAATTGTTCCATTTTCGGAGTGTTCGTTTCTTGATTTTATGATCGGTTCGCATGATTTAAATTATGGATGTTCTTTTAAAATTAAAAAAAAAATCATGAAGTGAAATTATATGATATTAAGGAACCTATATAATTATAAATGGTACCATATATTATTATCATTTATTTTTTGGGGATAATTCACTATATAGAACATTAATGATAAATGATTAGTTTATTTTTTCTTTTCATTGATCAACAAAAAATAGTTATTATTATTATTTAATATTATATATATATATATATATATTAGTTCAATAACATGAAAATATAAATTATAAATATTTCAATATTATTTAACCATAATAACTATTTTATGGATATCCTTGAACATAGTAATGGAAAACAAATACTCGTCATCCAAGAAGGCAGTGAATTGACACCACAAATGTTGTTTTAATTTTTATAATAAAAGGAGAAGAGAAGAGATTTTAGAATGGATATTAAATTATAAAAATAAAATTCTAGTATATATATAATACAGTATTTATCATGTAACTTATTATAGTGTATGAAAGGATGAAATTGAATAAATAATGAGTTATAAATGGTGGAGGATTTCCCCTCTTTAATATTGTATCAATGAAACCCTCCTTAAAGAACTTGATTTTGTTCTTTCTTTGAGAACCAATGAACCTATTATTGAGGGAGAGTCTTGGAAATAGAATTTGGAATAATTTAGTTATGATATAAGGCTTAGTATGTGTAAGGAGAAGATGTTTTTATGGGTGTTATTCATATGGGAGGAGAGGGGTGTTTTTTTAATTTTATTCATTAGTATATTATTTTGGTTCAAGACTAACAATAGTGTTCATTCTTATCACTAAATATATTAAATAATGAATGATAGATTTATGTAATTGTGCTTCCAACATCCATACATCAACCATGGATCAAAAATTCATGTATCAATCTTATACCATAATTTACAGTATTTCACTATTGAATAAAATTTAAACTACATTTAAAAAATATAATAAATTTACCATAAATATTTTTAAAAGAGTATATTTCCAAAAATAAACTCCATTTTAGGATAATAATTTTCTAAATATTATAAATTTAATTTTTAATTAAAATTTTAATTTATTCAAAAGATTTTGATTTTAGTATTATAACAGATATTATGAAAAATTGAAACATTTAGTAAAGTCTCATAGAATTATCTTATAATATTTAGAAAACCACATATTACTTTAGTAATAAATTTTATGAAAATAATTATCTTTTAAATCATTATATTAACTATAATATTGTAAATAAACATTTACTTTTTATAAAAATAATGACACTTAATTTATCATTTCTAAAACATTTATTTACATAATCCAAGATATAACTAAATATTATTTTCATTTATAAGATGAATAAATATTATTTATACTTTCATAGATTAGATTACTATTATAGAAGCCAAATTTATATTGCTAATGGTCAATTTCTAGTTTAATAGTCAGGTTACTACTCAAATGGTCAGATTTCAAATGGTTATAAGGGTTTACTACTTCCAATTAATTATCTTTTTACATTAAAAATTCAATTTTATTTTCTTATAATGATATATACACTTCAATATATATATTTTTATTATTATTAAAATTTTGTATTATTTCTATAGCATTGTTCATGAGCATAGTTATTCTGTTGGATCAAGAAAATATAAATTTTATTATTCTTATTATCTTATTTAGATTTAATGTAATAAACTAATATTTGACTTTATTATTGTTTTTTGCTAACAATTATATCATTATTAATTTATTATGATAATATTTTGTTGGTTTCTCTATGTGATTTTTTCTATTTATGTAATATGTCATAATTATAAGAAAGTAATTTTCATTAATAAAATTATAGGTCATTACATTCTTCCCCTATTATGAAATTTCTTCCTCAAATAATTGTATTACATACTAATGTAAAAATAGTTGAGGATAGTTTTCATTCATTTGATCTTACATTTACCATGTCACCTCTTCTTATTTATGGTTCCACCATAGTACTTTCATTAGGTGAGTAGTTTTGTTGTATAGAAATTTAACTCTATGATGACATATCTTCACCGGGTCCTCCTCATAAGAGAGATCATTTTTTAGTTGTACAAACTCTGAAATTTTTACATATGAGGGGTATGGTATGTACTTCTTTAAGAGGGATATATGGAAGACATCATGCACTTAAGACGTGGTTGGTGGATCTTTTAGTCGATAGGCCACAACGCTGACGTGATCAATAATCTTGAAGGGGATGAAGTACATGGGATATAGATTTACTTTGTTCCCAAATATCATGACCCTATTCCAATGTTATTTACATAAGAATACCTTTTCACCAACCTCAAACTTCAAATCCCGTCGATGATTATCTTCAAAACTCTTTTGTCGACTTTGAGATGAATTGATATGTTGCTGAATTTTTTCACCTTTTATACCATTTCATAAACCATTTTATGTCCCAGAATCTTATGTTCACTGACATAATCCCATCTACCAGTGTTTTGAATCTTTTCCCATAAAGGGATTCATGTGGATCCATTTTTATGATTAATTGGAAACTATTGTTGTATGAGTTCTCGACTAGGGGAAGATGATGACCCCATCATCCTATAAAGTCTATAGAAAATTCCCTCAACATGTATTCTAGTGTATAAATAGTCTACTCATATTAGCCATCAGTTTGAAGATGATAAACTATAATGAAGATCAGCTCAGTATTTAGAGCATGTTGGAGACTTTTCTCGAATATGGAGGTAAATCTAGGATCACGATCGCATATAATCGATAATGGTACTCCATGTAGAATCACTACATCTCAGATGTATATTCATGCAAGTTAATCAAGTGATAAATCCTCTCAAATTTTGATTAAGTGATTTTTCTTTGTAAGATGATCCACAAAAACCAATATATCATGTTTTTTCTCTAGATTCCATTGGAAGTCTAGTGAAAAATTCCTCAGTGATGTTATCCCATTTCCATGTTTCTATGGGTAATGGTTCCATCATCCCCATATAATAATTACTTTTAGACGTTTCATACTAACAAACCAAGAAAATTACTGTATATTTAGCGATCTTCTTCTTCTTATTGTCCCATCAATAACACACTCAGAGATCATGATACATTATTATGCTCTCTAAGTGGACAGAGAAAGTTGAGATATATGTGTCATTTAAAAGATCTATATTTATTAATGGATTAAATGACACAAATAAGAGTGACCCAAATCTTATTACTTCTTCCCTATCAATATTAAACAATAATGATTTCTCTTTTCTGATAGCTTCCACCTTCATCTATTTTTACACATTATTTCATTTGGAATCATTTATTTTATCCATGATTAGTGGATGAGAAATAATTTTATAGAGTATTGATTGTGTTACTTAATTAATAATTATTATGAAAATTATTTTGAAATATAAAAATATAGGATCTTTCTCAATTCTCATCATTGATAATGTTGCAGGATCCTTTATACATAGAGCATTTATCACTTTATTTACATTACTAGGATGTTAGTTGATTGAGTATTCATAATCCATGGAAACATATACCAATAATTGTTGGTGAATGTTAATATACTTCTATGTGAATATATATTTGAGGTTATTATGATCAGTATATATCACACACTTCTCCCCATAGAGATACTTCCACTAAATTTTCAACATAAATATCACATATGTCAACTCCAGGTCATGTGTGGGATCGTTTTTCTAATGAAATTTTAATTTCTTTTAGTTGTAAGATATAACTTTATCATTTTTCATCCATACATAGCCTAATACTTTGTTTTAAGAATCATTGTACAAAACAAAGAGTTCCTTACTTGTCAGTAGTGTAAGTACGAGTGCAATGATAAGCCTCTTTTTCAACTCTTTAATGCAGTCTTAAAAATAACTAGTCCAGAAAAACATTCATCCCTTCTATGTTAGATTGGTTAGTGTGTTTTACAATCATGATAAGTTCTTCAAAAATCATCATCAATACCCATATCACCCAAGATAATGGTGGATCTCTATTATAGATGTTGTCCTGGTCCACTCTTTTATTTCCATTGTCTTCAAAAGGTCCACATATATTCATTTTCTAGTCATAACATGCCCTAATAATGATACATTCTCTATCCATAACAAACATTTACTATACATTGCATAAATTGTATACATTAACAAAGTATTTAACACAATATCCAAATGATCCCCGTATTCTTCCTTAACTCTTAGAGTTTATCATAATATCATTGATAAAGACTACCAAAACAATTTAGAGGTAATATCATATGACTATATTAATTAATTCCATGGATATTGTTGAATAATTAGTGAGTCATAAGGTCATTACTATGAAATCATAGTGGTCATACATATTTTAAAAATCAATCTTATGCATATATTCCTTCCTCACCTTTAATTGGTGATATCTTGACTGAAGGACTTATTTAGAAAAATACTTGGCCCCATGTAGTGGATTGAACAATTCAACTATCTGTCATAGTGGATAGATTTTCTTTATCATTATTATTTTTATATAATTATAATAAATGTAAATTTTCCTTGATCTATACTTATTCATGATGAAGAAGACAAGTGTGACCCCTGGTGAAGTACTCATGCATATAAAACCCTTGTCCAAATTCTCTTGTAACTACTTTATCAATTCCCCCAACTAGATGGTGGTAATTATATAATGTGTATTTGATATTGGATGAAATCTAGGTATTATATAAGTTCATAAATGAACCTATCGGTCAGGATGACGAACATGAAATTTGTTGTGGAACACATCAATGTCATCCCTCATAATGGGAATGCCTTTGAGCATGATCCTCTCTTTTGTCTCAATCATTTGAGCTAGATATTCTTGATCATAGGGAAATAATATCTACAATTTAGATGAAGATTCTAAAGGAGATTCTTAATCCTCCTTACACTTGTTCATAAATATAGGATTTCTTGATATGTAAATAGTGATCTCTCTTTCCTGACATTTGATGTTGGATTTATATAAATTTAGTCAGTCCATACCCAATATAGAATCAAACTCCTCAAAAGGATATAAACAATATTTGATGAAGTTTCCATCCACATACATTAACTGGGGTGA
Source organism: Viscum album (assembly GCA_963277665.1). Taxonomy (NCBI): domain Eukaryota; kingdom Viridiplantae; phylum Streptophyta; class Magnoliopsida; order Santalales; family Viscaceae; genus Viscum; species Viscum album. The sequence continues at coordinate 311,902,939 of OY728166.1, forward strand.
TGTTATATACTTTCGATGTCATAATTTCCCCATTTTATATTATCATGGATAACTCAACCTTAATATTATGAGGTTGTGTTTGAAAAAATCTAATAAACATTCAAGATAAGAAATAATGTGTAGAACCAGAATCAAAAAATTTTGTTTGATATTCTTGAATGAATAACCAGAAAACCTATCACCATATCTATAAGGCCCCAGCCTTAAACCTTACTTAATCTTGAGTTATTACAAGATTACACATTGAGGATCTTTTCGGGTTTAGAGTTTTAGATAATTAGATCATAAAACTTGCATTACATTCCACATATAAACAAAGTGGTTACATAAAGATAGTATTCTTCATTCCCATCAATGGAAACACATTTAAAATAAAACATGGAATATTTCTTGACACATCCTTGACTCTATCATCTTATCATGTACCTTTCCCTTGACCTGTGAAAACATTTCAAAAAAACCTGGGATGAGCATAAAAAGCTCAGTATGTGTTATAAAAATATGGAAAGGAAACATGGGTACATATGTACATAAGGATGAGATCATACTTTACCCATAAAACATAAGCACTTTAACATACCTCATCAAATCATGAATAAATCATAGAAATCATAATACATAAAGGTAACTTGAGGCATTCATAACATTCTTACGTAGGGAGTAACCCTCTTGGTTAAATTTGGAATACCCATCACAGTATATTCCCTAAATCTCTTCGGAGAAACCTTAATGTTTCACTCCTTCACGTTACCCAATGCATTGGAGAGCTATAACGGGCTCACCTGCCCTTAGTTTATCACGGAACCACCCGTCTTCATAATAATGCCCAAGAACCATAAAATAATCATATCACATAAAACATGCATAAAGGAAACATAACATTTCCACATTTCAATCAAGAGATATCAATACAAAACATTGATATAATAAAAACATTATGAAAACCATTTTCAATACCAAAGTAAAATAAAATTAAAACATGATATTTATTTTTCTTTTAAAAAGAACGTATGGCTTGTAGAGGAAGCCAAAACTCAAATAACGGTCACGACGGCGAAGAAGTCGTTGTCGCCGCATACGTACAACAAAAACATTCCCTTTTGTCGTTTAGTAAACGCTTCATATAAAAAAGATTCCTTTTGAATAAACGTAAAAGTCAAAGGGGTTTATACACCGTATAAAATAAAGTTGTGTATAAAATAAAATATGCCTCAATGAAAGGAGATTGAGACGAAGTCCCATACCTCATATCCGACTTGACCCGACCGTTCTTTAATCTCCTGAATAATAAACTTGAGTTAATATCTACTTGCTTAAGAACCTTTTCCAAGTTCATTATTCCTTTTATACCATGTTAAGAATATCATGTAATCATTGAAGTTAATAATGTTCATTTTGTCGGTATTTGGTTCTAAAGTCAAAAATAGGCTTCTTACACTTACATGTTGTTAATTTGGTCAAAGGTTCGTTATATACAGAATGATATTAATGATTTGGATAACATATATATCATATATATTCATCATATACATGTATTTATAATATTACATCACATTTAGAGTTAAGAAATGAAATGCACCGTTCATGGAGACGGTAAGCCGTACGTACGGATGAACGCTACTTCCATTTATATTTCGTATTTTCTGGAATGGAATCATAATGGTATAAGAGTATATTATAATTCCAGTATAATAAAATATATAATATCATTAACTTTATCCTTTACACATCCCACATATGGTATTAACGAATCAAATCACTTTCAGGGGGCGGTAGTCCGCACTTCCTAAAATGAAGATACCGTGTTTACCCATAATGGAAACCATAAAGGTATGCCCAAAATGAAAAAACAGAAGATTAAGGAAAACATAAACATATTATATATCATATATAAAAATAGTGACATCATAATGGCCACCTTTGAAGGTGTTAAATGAGTATTGAACAATCATCGTTTCGGGAGGCAGAATTTCGCCATCCACGAAAACCGAATGTTCTTTAACCATTTGATGTAGTTGTGTGAGAGTGTAGCTCAAATAAATATTATAAAAACATCCTAGTATATTGATGATACTGGTGTTGTTACAAAAGAAGTAAATAAAAAGAGTTTAGGGGGTTGGAGAAGCAAAATAAAACAAATGAACATGAGAGAATGAATTACCTTTAAAAGTGTAACTCCTTTTGATTTGAGCCTAAAGGATTCCTTTGAAAGGATTCTGCCCAAAGGTAATCCTCTAGGATGAGGAGAGGGATTTGGAGAGAGTAAATGGGCAGGGGTTGGCCGAGCCAAAGGCTTGAGGAGTGTGTGAAATGAGGTAGAGGTGGGGGCCTTTTATAAGAGGAGAGGAGGGGCACTTTTGGAAAGTAAATAAATATTACTTTATTTGAAAAGGTGTTTCGGTTTTAAAAGGTCCCACATTGATATAATTCGTGGATAAGGTGATAAGGGTTCGAAATACACTCATCCAATTTGTTTTGGCCATGTGTAGATTTTAGATTTTTCATTATCTTTGCATTTTATTTAAATCGTTAAATAATGAGGTCATCGCTGCATCATCATGATGTCATAAATAATTTAATTTATTTAAAGTCTAAAAATTATAAAAAAAATACTATGATGTTGGAAATATTTTGATATTTCCAATGACTATTTATAATTAAATATCTTATCTTTATAACCCCATTTAAAAATTCTTTTTGTAAAACATATTATGTTTGTGTCACTTTTACTTTTACATTAAATAAAAAGTAATTTATGTCATTTCCCAACCAATGTGGATCCATGGGGTCCCCAAGTTGACCCATGGCTTGTATTGGTCGGCCATGACACAACCAATGAGGGTAGGACATGTGTCAAGCTCATCTTATTTTATTAAAGCATTATTTTTACCTTAAACTACAGTAATTACTACTAATCGCGATTAAGAACTTAATAAGTTACTATTCACCAAAAAATTATTATAGTCTCATTGAACCACATTATACTTTGCAATGACAACCATGTATGTCGGATTTTTGAAATTCAAAACACAATGATGGAAAAATTTCATTTAAACGGAAAATCAATTTTTATAAGTACCACTTAGTGGTTTCACTATTCATCAAAAATTGAAGTTTTTCAGAAAATTACCAAAAATTCACCCTAATATATATTTGATATTACGAATTCAAAAATGAAGTCTATTTTAAAAAATTCAATACATATAAGTCAAATTAATTAATTTGATAATTAATTCCCACTGTCAGAGCAAATAACGTGTTTTTATGAAACAATAAGTATCAAAAGATTGATACCAGTTTAAGTCCAATTTCAAAGTGAAATTGATTCCAATGACCACCATTGGATTAAATGGTAAAAATATATTCTAATTTCACTTCAAAACCAATTCAAAAGATAATCTAATCATATAAATAGATTATATTAAAAAGCAGTTTTGATGTAAAATGCAGTATTTTTCACTATTCATTAAAAAATGAACATTGTCAGAAAAATACCAAAAATTCACACAAAGTAAATTTTGATGTCCCAATCATAACGAATAAGTTTATTTTGACAAACATAGTTTATAAAATTGTCAAAAGATAGATTTAAAAGGGGTTTTCCATCATAAGGCAGTAAAACAATCTTTTAAGAATATTAGTTTATTCCATGCATAAGATTGTATTTATTTTCATTTTAAGCCTCTAAAACACTATCTTAATCATTAATAGACATGGATAAAAATATCTATTATTCATTACTTACTTGAGATGTTACATCCTTCCCCCCTTTAGAAAATTGCGTCCCCGCAATTTATTTACTTATCAAATAAATGGGGGTACTTATCCCTCATTGCATTTTCAGATTCCCATGTTGCCTCTTCAATCATGTGGTTTTTCCACAAAACCTTTACCTGGTGAATCACCTTATTCCGTAACACTTGCTCCTAGTGGTCAAGAATCTAGACCGGTTGTTCCTCATAAGATAGGTTCTCTTCCAACTGAACTACCTCTGGACTCAAAACATGAGATAGATCTGGCATATACTTTCTCAACATCGAAATGTGAAAAACATTGTGTACCTGAGATAAACTCGGAGGTAAAGCCACTCGGTATGCAACTAATCCAACTCTCTCCAGAATTTCGTATGGTCCAATGAACCTTGGACTTAGCTTTCCTTTCTTACCAAATCTCATCACACTTTTCCAAGGAGAAACCTTGAGAAAAACATAATCACCTACCTTGAAAGTTAGATCCTTCTTCCGGTTATCCGCATAACTCTTCTGCCTGCTCTGAGCTATTCTCATGTGTTTCTGAATCAGCTGAACTTTTTCTGCCATCTCTTCTACCAATTTTGGTCCCATCAACTTCCTTTCACCCACTTCATCCCAGAAAGCTGGAGTTCGACACCGCTTCCCATATAATGCCTCAAATGGTGCCATCTGTATACTGGAATGGAAATTGTTATTATATGAAAATTCAACCAAAGAAAGATGTTGGTCCCAACTTCCCTGATAATCCATAGAACAAGCTCGTAGCATATCCTCCAATGTCTGAATTGTTCGTTCTGACTGCCCATCTGATTGAGGAAAAAAAGCTGTACTAAAATTTAATTCAGTACCCAACGACTTCTGAAGGCCTTTCCAAAAGTTAGAAGTAAACCTGGGATCACGATCCGATACAATGGAGAGAGGAACTCCATGTAACCTGACTATCTCTTTAAGATACAAACGGGAAAGTTGATCAAGAGAGAAAGTATCTCGTATAGCAAGGAAATGAGCAGATTTGGTCAAGCGATCAACAATAACCCAGATTGAATTATTACCTCGAGATGTCTTCGGTAATCCAACAACAAAGTCCATGGATATATTCTCCCATTTCCACTCTGGAACTGGTAAAGGCTGAAGCATCCCTTTCGGTAACTGCCGCTCTGCTTTAACCTGCTGACAAGTCAAACACTTCACAGTAAAATCAGCAATATCTCTTTTCATTCCATCCCACCAGTAATACTCCCGCAGATCTCTATACATCTTAGTACTGCCCGGATGAACTGAAAACAGAGAACTATGAGCTTCACATAACAACTCTCTCTTCAACTATGAATCACAAGGCACACACAATCTCTTCCCAAATCTCAAAACACAATCATTATCAATGTTGAATTCAGGCAACTTACCTTTCTGAACCAGCTCTACCTTTTTCTGCAACTCACTGTCTTGCTTCTGTGCTTGCTTGATTCTATCTGATAGAGAAGATCTCACTGATACCTGAAACAAAACTGAAGGACTTCCTGCACCAACAACTTCTATGCCAAAGTTCATCAAATCGTTAACCAAAGGATCACGTTCCAACCGCAACATTGTTAATGAAGCATTACTTTTTCGACTCAAAGCATCAACCACTTTATTTGATTTTCCCGGATGGTAATGAATTGTACAATCATAATCCTTGATTAATTCTATCCATCTCCTTTGTCTCATGTTTAACTCTTTCTGAGTGAATATATACTTTAAACTTTTGTGATCATTATATATTTCACACTTTACTCCATACAAATGATGCCTCCAATTTTTTAAAGCAAAAACAACTGCAGCTAATTCCAAATCATGTGTAGGGTAATTTACCTCATGAGTTTTCAACTGTCGTGAAGCATAAGCAATTACCTGATCATTTTGCATTAGGACTCAACCAAGTCCTTTCAATGAAGCATCACTGTATATAACAAACTCACCATTCCTGGAAGGTAGTTCCAAAACTCGAGCATTCACCAATCTTCTTTTCAATTCCTGAGAACAATCATCACATTCTTTTGTCCCGATAAACTTAACAGCCTTCCGAGTTAGCTTAGTCATTGGACTAGATAACCATGAAAAATTTCTAACAAACCTTCGGTAATATCCCGCCAAACCAAGGAAGCTACGAATCTCGGTTACATTTGTGGGTCTTGGCCATTCTTACACAACTTTTGTTTTTGCAGGATCAACAGTTATTCCATATTTAGAAACAATGTGACCAAGGAATGAAATTTGTTGCAACCAAAACTCACACTTGCTGAATTTCCCATACAATTTCTTTTCTTTTATGGTTTGCAAGATAACCCTTAAATGTCTTTCATGCTCCTCTTTACTTTTAGAAAACACCAAAATATCATCAATGAAAACCACCACAAACTTATCCAAGAACTCATGGAAAATTCTATTCATTAAGTCCATGAATACAGCAGGTGCATTGGTTAGCCCAAAAGGCATTACTAAAAATTCATAATGGCCATATCTCGTACGGAACGCGGTCTTCGGAATATCTGCCTCCTTTACCTTTAGCTGATGGTACCCCGATCTCAGGTTAATCTTTGAAAAAAACTGAGCTCCCTGGAGCTGATCAAACAAATCATCGATATGAGGCAAAGGATATTTGTTCTTAACAGTGATGTTATTCAAGGCTCTATAATCAATGCAAAGTCTCATAGAGCCATCTTTCTTTTTAACAAATAAAATAGGAGCACCCCATGGTGATGTGCTAGGTCTAATAAAACCTTTCTCTAATAAATCTTGCAATTGCTCCTTCAACTCTAAAAGTTCAATTTGTGCCATTCGATAAGGGGGTTTTGAAATTGGCTTAGCATCAGGAACTAAGTCAACAGTAAACTCAACTTCCCGATCTGGTATTATTCCAAGAAACTCATCAGGAAAAACATCAGGATACTCATTTACCACTGGCACATCATTAATCTGAACAGTTCCTTTATTTTCAACGATGTGTGCAAGGTAACATTCATTTCCATCTTTTACAAGTTTCTCGGCCTCTTGATATGTTATCAAAAGTAAGGGTTCATTCTTGTAAACAAACTGAAAGTCTTTCTGAAAAGAAACTTCTTTAGCTCTAAAGTCAATCTTAGCATGGTAAATAGAGAGCCAATCCATACCCAGGATAACATCAAACTCTACTAGAGGTAGAACAATAAGGTTTGCAAGTAGGTTCTTTCCACAGATAAGGATAGGAAGATTCTTATAAATTCTTTTAGCCTCAACATTCGCCCCAGGTGTTTTTACCAAAAGTTCAGGAGTCATTTCTTGAGATGGTATTCCCATTTTACTAGAAAAGGTTTTAGAGATGAAAGAATGCGTAGACCCTGAATCAAAAAACACACTGGCATAATCTGAAAAAACAAACAAAATACCTGATACAACTTCATTTGATGGCCCGACATCTGCTGAAGTAGTTGCAAAGGATTTCACCACCCCTTTCTGCTTGTAGTCTAACTGCTTCCCATCATTCAAGCTCTTTGTCGGACACTCGTTTGCATAGTGACCCATCTCACTGCACTTATAACATTTCACTAACTTTAAATCAAATTTGTTCTTACCTTCACCTTGATCCTTTTCAGTGCAATCACGAGCCTTATGTCCCATCTTACCACATCGGTAGCACTTTCCAGAATTCAGAAGACATTCCCCAGCATGCCTTTTGCCACATTTATCACAAACTGGAAACTTAGTTCTCTTACCATCAGACTTTTTTGAAGAATTCTTACCTTTCTCCTGCCACCTCAGTCTCTTCTTCTGCTGGTTGTTATAGAACACTTGGTCATCGGCAAACTCCATTTCCACCTTCTCAGCACATCGAACAAGCTTTTCATAACTTTTAAACTCACGAGAAGCTAATGCCCTTCGATATTTTAGCTTTAATCCTGAGAAAAAACGATTGATTTTACTATCAAGGTCTCGGATAAAATTTGAAGCATACCTTGCTAATCGAGTGAACCTTTCTTCATAGGTAGCCACTGAGTCTTCCTCTTGCCTCAATTCCAAGAATTGTTTTTCAATCCTAAGCCGAACAGCCTTAGGAAAATACTTCTCAAGAAACATACCTTTGAATTCATCCCAGTCAAGAGCATCAATCTCATCGGCGTCCCTGATATTTTTAACCATAGACCACCACTGATCTGCTTCACCCTCCAAACGGTAAATAGAAAGACTAACCTTTTGATTGTCTGAACACCCCATGACATCAAAAATATTCTCCAGTGCTTTAATCCACCCTTCAGCTAGCACATGGTTAGATGATCCTCTGAATGATGGTGGATGTTGCCTCATGAAATGTTCCACCACTGACATGTTCCTCTACGGTTGATCTGGCTGATCTCGTGCATGGATACCACCACCATTTATCGCTTGAGTCAACTGTGCCATTACTGCAACAAACTGTTCAGTTCCAATTCCGACCATCTCGGGATGCTGATTCGGAAGGTTATTTCTTCTGTATGCCTTCCTAGCACTGCTTCCCTGTTTCCTCTGCGGAAAACCATTCTGAACAAACATGTCTTAGATGAAGCAACATGGTAATCTTTAAATGCTATATCATTTCAAAAAAAAATTTGGATAATCATTTAATAGAATTCTAACTCCTAAAGTTATCTAAACCGACCTCTGATACCAACTATAAGGCCCTAGCCTTAAACCTTACTTAATCTTGAGTTATTACAAGATTACACATTGAGGATCTTTTCGGGTTTAGAGTTTTAGAGAATTAGATCATAAAACTTTCATTACATTCCACATATAAACAAAGTGGTTACATAAAGATAGTATTCTTCATTCCCATCAATGGAAACACATTTAAAATAAAACATGGATTATTTCTTGACACATCCTTGAATCTATCATCTTATCATGTACCTTTCCCTTGACCTGTGAAAACATTTCAAAAAAACTTGGGATGAGCATAAAAAGCTCAGTATGGGTTATAAAAATATGGAAAGGAAACATGGGTACATATGTACATAAGGATGAGATCATACTTTACCCATAAAACATAAGCACTTTAACATACCTCATCAAATCATGAATAAATCATAGAAATCATAAGACATAAAGGTAACTTGAGGCATTCATAACATTCTTACGTAGGGAGTAACCCTCTTGGTTACATTTGGAATACCCATCACAGTATATTCCCTAAATCTCTTCAGAGAAACCTTAACGTTTCACTCCTCCGCGTTACCCAATGCATTGGAGAGCTATAACGGGCTCACCCGCCCTTAGTTTATCACGGAACCACCCGTCTTCATAATAATGCCCAAGAACCATAACATAATCATATCACATAAAACATGCATAAAGGAAACATAACATTTCCACATTTCATTCACGAGATATCAATACAACACATTGATATAATAAAAACATTATGAAAACCATTTTCAATACCAAATTAAAAGAAAAGTAAAACATGATATTTACTTTTCTTTTAAAATGAACGTATGGCTTGTAGAGGAAGCCGAAACTCAAATAACGGTCACGACGGCGGAGAAGTCGTTGTCACCGCATACGTACGACAAAAACATTCCCTTTTTTCGTTTAGTAAACGATTCGTATAAAAAAGATTCCTTTTGAATAAATGTAAAAGTCAAAGGGGTTTATACACCGTATAAAAGAAAGTTGTGTATAAAATAAAATACGCCTCAATGAAAGGAGATTGAGACGAAGTCCCATACCTCGTATCCGACTTGACCCGACCGTTCTTTAATCTCCTGAATAATAAACTTGAGTTAATATCTACTTGATTAAGAACCTTTTCCGAGTTCATTATTCCTTTTATACCATGTTAGGAATATCATGTAATCATTTAAGTTAATAATGTTCATTTTGTCGGTATTTGGTTCTAAAGTCAAAAATAGACTTCTTACACTTACATGTTGTTAATTTGGTCAAAGGATCGTTATATCCAGAATGATATTAATGATTTGGATAACATATATATCATATATATTCATCATATACATGTATTTATAATATTACATCACATTTAGAGGTAAGAAATGAAATGCACCGTTCATGGAGACGGTAAGCCGTACGTACGCATAAACGCTACTTCCATTTCTATTTCGTATTTTCTGGAATGGAATCATAATGATATAAGAGTATATTATAATTCCAGTATAATAACATATATAATATCATTAACTTTATCCTTTACACATCCCACATATGGTATTAACGAATCAAATCATTTTCAGGGGGCGGTAGTCCGCACTTCCTAAAATGAAGATATCGTGTTTACCCATAATGGAAACCAAAAAGGTATGCCCAAAATGAAAAAAACAGAAGCTTAATGAAAATATAAACATATTATATATCATATATAAAAATAGTGACATCATAATGGCCACCTTTGAAGGTGTTAAATGAGTATTGAACAATCATCGTTTCGGGAGGCAGAATTTCGCCATCCACAGAAACCGTATGTTATTTAACCATTTGATGTAGTTGTGTGAGAGTGTAGCTCAAATAAATATTATAACAACATCCTAGTATATTGATGATACTGGTGTTGTTACAAAAGAAGTAAATAAAAAGAGTTTAGGGGGTTGGAGAAGCAAAATAAAACAAATGAACATGAGAGAATGAATTACCTTTAAAAGTGTAACTCCTTTTGATTTGAGCCTAAAGGCTTCCTTTGAAAGGATTCTGCCCAAAGGTAATCCTCTAGGATGAGGATAGGGATGTGGAGAGAGTAAATGGGCAGGGGTTGGCCGAGCCAAAGGCTTGAGGAGTGTGTGAAATGAGGTAGAGGTGGGGGCCTTTTATAAGAGGAGAGGAGGGGCACTTTTGGAAAGTAAATAAATATTACTTTATTTGAAAATGTGTTTCGGTTTTAAAAGGTCCCTCATTGATATAATTCGTGAATAAGGTGATAAGGGTTCGAAATCCACTCATCCAATTTGTTTTGTCCATGTGTAGGTTTTAGATTTTTCATTATCTTTCCATTTTATTTAAATCGTTAAATAATGAGGTCATCGCTGCATCATCATGATGTCATAAATAATTTAATTTATTTAAAGTATAAAAATTATAAAAAAAATACTATGATGTAGGAAATCTCTTTAGATTTCCAATTACTATTTATAATTAAATATCTGATCTTTATAACCCCATTTAAAAATTCTTTTTGTAAAACAAATTATGTTTGTGTCACTTTTACTTTTACATTAAATAAAGAGTAATTTATGTCATTTCCCAACCAAAGTGGATCCATGGGGTCCCCAAGTTGACCCATGGCTTGTCTTGGTCGGCCATGACACAACCAATGAGGGTAGGACATGTGTCAAGCTTATCTTATTTTATTAAAGCATTATTTTTACCTTAAACTACACTAATTACCACTAATCGCGATTAAGAACTTAATAAGTTACTATTCAGCAAAAAATTATTATAGTCTCATTGAACCAGATTTTACATCTTAATGACAACCATGTATGTCGGATTTTTGAAATTCAAAACACAATGATGGAAAAATTTCATTTAAACGGAAAATCAATTTTTATAAGTACCACTTAGTGGTTTCACTATTCATCAAAAATTGAAGTTTTTCAGAAAATTACCAAAAATTCACCCTAAGCTATATTTGATATTAAGAATTCAAAAATGAAGTCTATTTTACAAAATTCAATACATATAAGTCAAATTGATTAATTTAATAATTAATTCCCGCTGTAAGAGAAAATAGCGTGTTTTTATGAAACAATAAGTATCAAAAGATTGATACCAGTTTAAGTCCAATTTCAAAGTGAAATTGATTCCAATGACCACCATTGGATTAAATGGTAAAAATATATTCTAATTTCACTTCAAAACCAATTCAAAAGATAATCTAATCATATAAATAAATTAGATTAAAAAGCAGTTTTGATGTAAAATGCAGTATTTTTCACTATTCATTAAAAAATGAACATTGTCAGAAAAATACCAAAAATTCACACAAAGTAAATTTTGATGTCCCAATCATAACGACTAAGTTTATTTTGACAAACATAGTTTATAAAATTGTCAAAAGATAGATTTAAAAAGGGTTTTCCATCATAAGGCAGTAAAACAATCTTTTAAGAATATTAGTTTATTCCATGCATAAGATTGTATTTATTTTTATTTTAAGCCTCTAAAACACTATCTTAATCATTAATAGACATGGATAAAAATATCTATTATTCATTACTTACTTGAGATGTTACAATATCATTGTTGGGATCCACCTCAGAAGTAATGATATAATATGCCCTTACTTTCTTCTATGGATATTGTTTTTGTTGATTTCCTTCAGCAACCCTTGGATTAGGTAATTGGCTTGTATAATACGCATGGTTCTTTCAATTGAAACACTTCACTATAATATGAGTTTTGTCCTAAAAATTTATTCCTTATTCTTTATTTTTGGGTTTCTTCATATCCCTTTAGAAATAATTGTCATGATTCCCCACTCTTCCACATTTAAATCATATCCTAGTTCCCTTTATAAATTTCCATGTTTTCTTCTTCCCACAGATTTTACACATGGGATGTTGGGTTTTACTACATCATAGGATTCCTCGGTTTATCCTACAATATTAAATTGCATTTTAATCTTTTAAACTTTTCTTCCACAAGACCACTGAGAGTATCCAATCTATATCTCAACCTTTATGGAACAATAGAATAAATCCTCATAGTTATTGATGTCTCTAATTACCAACACTTTTCATAATCTCTAATTTTGTCCTCATGAGAATTAAATAACCTTTCTTTCGGTGTTCGTGAAAAATTTAGAGGTGTATCATGCAATCCTTGTAAATGTTTCCTCATACACCTAGTAAAATCATATTCATTTTGGTTCAGTATGAGAAACTACCTTTCCATCTTAAGATGTAGAGTTCGGGGAAAATATTTACTGGAAAATATTTTTCTTGAATACTTCCATATCCATATAATAAATTTCCTCTTTATAATTAATCTTTTTGATCAGTTTCCACCACTGATCATCTTATCCATAAAAATGATTAACCACCAACATTTTTTTCCTCTTATTCAGAGCATTAAAGGATCGAAAATATCTTCTCAATGTAGTTAATCCATTATTTAGTGGTAAAGGGATCGGAAGATCCACTAAATATTGGAGGCCTCTTTTAGATAAATTATTCAATAAAAACATTATATTTCTTAGTATAAGGAGGTAGATCCATGAGATTAAATTTATTATTCATAAATTGAGTTAGTTGAGAAATTATTGACATAATGTTATGAGTTCCCATTCATATTAAATTTAAAATCTCATTAGGTAAAATTTCATATTTCCTATCATATTGAGTATTGTCATAGGTTCTCAAATTTAAATAAATTAACTAAGAAAGGGAATGTAAAATTAGGGATCTTGAATTCTTAGCTAATAATTGTATAAAATGAAACTTTGAAAATAGAATTATAAGATTGTAAATGAAAAGTATATCCTAACAAATGATTCTATAATTTTGAATCTTGGTTATCCATAATGATAATATTATCCATATGTTTTTTACATTTTCTTAGTCCTAATTTAAAAAAATAACTAACCCATGCTCTGATAACAACTATAATAACATTATACTTTTACCCATATTATTACGTGATTTTAGGAACAATTAACCACCAAATAGAAACCATGGATTGTAAATTCTTCTGTATTTTGAAGATTATATATATCAAACTAAAAAATGGAATTAGAATGAAAAAATAATTTTTAATCTTACGTAATGTGATCCTAACTCCCTTTGAGACCCTATATCTAAATATGATAACATGAGGAATACATAGACAAATGGGATGAGGTAAAAAGACCAGTAAGAAAATAAAACCTATCATGTGAGTTATAAGGCATAACATGATAACATAAAATGAATGGCACATGAATAATTATATGGAAGCATAAAGCATATAACATGGAGTCATATGATCATGGAAACAATGAAATTTGGAAGAAACATAAAACAAGACATAAACATGAGTCAAGGTTAACTTCAAAAACTATATCACAAGGTCAAAAAAGTACTATAATGGATTAGGTTTAATCCATAGTCCCATACTTGACATCCCATGAGACTAAAAATTACCCAATTAATTGGAGATATATTTGGATACACCCGTCATAACATTTTCATGAATATGTGTTCCACATGAAGAATCAAACATAAGGGATATCCCAAAATTTTATCAATTGAATGAAATGGGGTTCCTAATCATGTCATAAGGCATAACCAAAGGAAATATCATAATAAAATCTATTAAATAATATATTTAAATCATAATTAGGCATTAATAGGGTAAATATACATAGATCATGATAAATTATGTCCAACATAAGTGAAAACATGTAAAATTATTGTTTAAGAAACATTAGAAATTTGACATATTGGAGTGGTTTAAGGAAAATATTAAATAATCATTAATGATGAAAAGAACATAATTATTTGTAAAAAGTAAAAAATTTTCTAATAAATAATTTCATGAAAATATTGATTTTAGAAAACAAAATGGTGCGCTAAAACATATTATGGAGTGTTATTAATAATGGTTTAGAGATATGGAAGTTACCTTTGTTCAGGCTTTCATATTATGATGAATTGAGAAGGGGAGCTTTTAAAATAGGTATTTTATCATAAAAGAAGAATTAATTGATCTTGATACATATTTTATAAACATATAAATATAATTTAGTAGATTAACATTAAAATAAAGAATTAATAAATTGATGTTAAGAGATAGAAAGCATAACCTAAAAGAAAAAATAGAGCTTCAGAGAGATCCCAAACATTATGTCTGAATGTGTTATTCACTTGCACTTAATATCCCAGATAATAACACTATATCCATTAATTATTTAATTTAAAATATTTTAAACATATATTTTATTCATTATATTTTTATTATTTTCATTTATGGTAATTTTTATGAGTTCAAATCATTAATTTTGTTTTTATGGGGGTGTTTGGTTTAGGATTTTATGATCCGTTACATTGAGATTAATTATGGGAGTTCTTGTAATATTGAATAAAAACAGCAGAAGTGGAATTATATGATATTAATTCACCTAACTTGTTTAATGGTCCCATATATCATTTTTTATTATGAGGATGGGTCATTAAATAGAACGTTAATGATAAATTTATAGTTTATTTTGGTGGGTTTCAATCATCACGAACTAGTTTGTTGTATTAGTTAAAATTATTCAAATATATCTCAGTTCCAAAAAATGAAAAAATATATAAAAAAATATATAAATATTATTTAAAAATAATGATTATTTTCTAAAAATCCTTGAATTCTTTAATTGAAAAAAAAATCATCATCCATGAAAGCGATGAATCAACACCTTCGGACGATGTTTTCATTTTTAGAATAAAAGGATAATATTTGATATTTTATGATGGATAGTTCATTAACATAATAAAATTATATATTATATATATATATGGAAATGTAGTTATAATATACCTTTGGATAGTGTAGTGATGGATGATTTAGATGAAATAATGAATTTAAAAGAGAAAGGTGGAGGATTTCACCTCTTGAATATTTTCTCCTTGAGAACATCCTTATTGAACTTGAGTTTGTATTTTCTATTGAGAACATAAGGTCTTTTAATTATAGGGGAATAGAAAGTTATTTTTTCATAATTTTGACAAGAATGAAGTCTTAGATGGTGTGAGGAGAAGTGGTGTTGAGGGGTGGTATTCAATGGGTATTAAAGGTGTGTTTTCTTATTATTGTATTCATTAGTTTTTTTATTTTGGATCAACACTAGAAATAGTCTTTATTATTATCTATAAATAAACTAAATAATTATTTATATTTTTTGATAATGGTGATTACATCATCCATACATCAATCTGACAAAAAAATTCATGTATTTAGCTTATACTATAAATTATCATTATTCACTATATAGAAAAATTTCAACTATTTTAGAAAAGTATCAAAATTGTATCCTAACCATTTTTCAATGTGTATATTTAGAAAATAAACTACATTTTATGATAATATCTTTCTAAATAGTATAAAATTAATTTTTAATTCAAATAAACATTTATTAAAAAAATATTGATTTTAATATTATAACTGATTTTATGACACTTTGAAAAATTAATTAAAGTCACATAAAATTATCTTATAATAATAATACAACATAACATTAATTTATGAATGAATATTACAAAAATTAAATTTTATTTTAAATAATTATATTAATTATGTGATTTTAAATGAAAATTTACTTTTTATAAAAATAATAACACTTAATTAAACATTTATAAAATAATTATTTAATTATTTAAAGCAATAAATATATGATATTCTCATTTATATGATTCATAAATTTTCTATATACATTCATAGGTGAGGTTATTATTCTAGAAGCCATATTACTATTCCAAAGGGGCACATTACTAGTCCAACAGTTAGGTTATTATTCTAATGTTCATATTTCAAATAGTCATAATGGTTTACTACATCCTATAAATACTTCTCATTCCATTCTTTATTACCTTATATTTTATTCCATGTTTATATATAATTTCATCTTTAAATTAATTTTTTTATTATTAACATTACTTTTTATTTCTACATCTTTTTTCATTAGTGTGGTAATTCTTATGGAGTGAGCCGATCCAAATATTTCTATTAATATTATATTATATTCTATTTATTGTCCCATTGTAATATTTTGAATTTTTATTCATTTGATTTCTCATTAATGTATCATTTTTCATTTATGAGTATGATATTTTTTGGTTTCCCAATATTATTTTTTGTGATTTATACTATATGACATAACTATAAGAATATAATTTTAAGTGATAAAATTCTAGGTCATTACATACTATGAGTTATAGCCACACATTTCTGAAAAAACATAACCTGTTCTGAAAGCTCATGAATTAGACTGAGTCCCAACCACACTGACTCACCACCTCCTTCCAACATTGTGGGGATCTACGTGACCTTCCATAAAGAGCCTCATATAGTTCCAACTATATAGTTTCATGATACTATTATTATAGGAAAACTCAATGAGCACTCTATGATTCTAGAAAGATCCACCAAAATAATGTATGAATGCTCTCAGTATGTACTCTAAAACCGAGATAATATTATCTTATTTCCTATTTATTATTTTGTGAAAAGACTTACTCAAAAGTACCTATGTACCAAAAAACTTATGCAAGACTTTAAAGAATAATGAATTAAATTGTGAAACACTATATGAAACTATGCTCTGTGGAACCCTCTGAAAAAGGACTATCTATTAGAAATATATCTCACCCAACTAGCCCATGGTAAATATATGTTGTATTGGAAATAAATTGACTACTTTTGTTAACCCATATACAATCAACCAAATAAAAACATTCATCTATGTTCTCATCATAAGACCCACTAGAGAGTCCCTAGTAATGTTCTCCCACTTCCATTTTGAAATGGGAAACGTCAGTAGAAAATCAATAGTTCATTGATGATTGGTCTTAACCCATTGATAGGTATAACATAATGTCATGAAACCTACAATCTCTACTTTCATGCTGAGTGACCAATATTCTCAATGAAATTCATATTACTTATTGGATAAATCAAGATTCACTAGCCACTTCGAGACATCAAACTCACTCATCATCTCCTCAAACATACAAGTTAGAACAACAACATGGTACCAGAAAAAGATGTTCTCATCCTAATCTATAGTCCAATATGAAGGTGAATCCTCTCCATTAAGGCTTTCCATCAAGTCCAAACACTCCAGATCCTTATACCAGCTCTCTTTGATTCAACTAACGAGTGTGGAATAAACCGAAATGGTGTAAGGGTTATCTTATCATGGACCTCTCCTAAACCTCATTATGTATCTCATCTATTAATATCATCATCTTCCACTAATAACTGGATTCATGAAATTCCTAAGTCTATGTATTACTTCTCAAAGTGTTAGAAACACTATTAACCTTCCCTAATGTATAGGCTAACTCAAAATATAATGAATAAATATACTCCACCCACATCTTCTATCAGATGTTCAAGTCTCTATATAATAAGATATAACATACAATTTTTTGATATATTTACAAATTAAACTATTTTCCCCATTGGTAATGCATCTAACACTTTATTTCATGAACCACCATATATAACTTTAGATCATGTGTAAGGAAATTCCATTCATGTGGCCTCAATTGTCATGATCCCTAAACCACAACTTGATCCCCCTTCATAAATAGTGCTCCATGTTTGACTTCATACAATTCGAGAAACATGGTATACATCTCTATCAGATTAGGTAGGATCAAAATTGGTGTGGTACTCAACTTCTTCTTTAACTCATATAATGAATTTAACATGCTCTAAAACATTCATACCTGATCTCCTTTATAGTCAATTCCTAAAGTGGTTCTGCCAAATGGGAAAATTATTGAATAAACCTATGAAAATATCTAGTCAATAAAAGAATTATTTGGATATTAAAAACATTCTTGGGTTGTTCCTAAGAATATAATACCCAAATTTTATATAGGTCTACTAACAAAACTTCCTATGAGATGATGTGAACTTATAAATATACCATGTTGATCCAGAATAGACACTTTGATATCTTGTTGTATAACTGAATCCCTATTGGTGTATTATGGACAATGTCAAGATGTGGATTTTGATCCTCATGATTATTGGAGTATACCAAGATTTCATCCTAAAAAACAACCAAAAATGGGTCCACTTATGAGTGAAATATTCATTTCATCAAGGCCATAAACATGGTTGGGGCCTTTGTCCATCTGAACAACATCAAGATGAACTCATATAGTCCATACCTGCTTCTGAATGCATTCCATGGTATGTTAGAATGTCTAACACTCAATTGATGATACCCTAATCTCACGTTAATCTTGTAGAACACATATAATCCTATCAAGTGGAAAAATTGAATGTCAATATTTGGAAGAGGATATAAGTTCTTCATTATCACCCAGTTCAACTTGCAGTTATTAACACATAAATGCAACTTCATGTCAGCATTCTTAGTATACATTACTAGAGAACCCCATAGAGATGTACTCATATGGATAAATCCCTCATCCATAAACTCTTAGAGATGAATTTTATATTATTTAATATGTAATAATTCCATTTTTTAAGGTTGAATAGAAACTATATCATCTCCAACCGTGAGATCAATTATAAACTCAATATCTCTCTCAGCTGGCAGAACTGAGATTTATTAAAGAAATATGTCTAGAAATCAATCCACTATGGGTGGAAAGACACTCCTCTTAACAACCCCATAATGCAATAAAATTCTTTCAACATGGGTGGTGATCTCCTCAGTTTCTATTTTATTTATCATACATGCCCAACTTTGATATCATATTCTCCATGATGAACATAATTGTTACCCTTAGGATAGGTGAAGGTCACTCTCCTATGGTAATAATTGAAATGATATTGGTACTACAATAGCTAGTCCATACCCAATATCAAGTCAAAACCTTACATATCAAGTATATAAAGGTACAAAATGAAATTATACTCACCAAAATTGAGAGAACACCCCTTATGTAAAAATATGTCCAACCACCATACTCCTAATGTTGTGTCAATCTTCATAACCCCACTCACAAACATCAACATTTGTTTCAAACAATTCACAAGTTGAGAAAATATAAATGAATTTGAGGCTATACATTAAAATATAGTAGAAAGCATATAAGATAAAAGAATAGTACCCCTAATATTTGAAAAATGAGCCTTTCTATCCATAAGTGTAGGTTGAAATGAAGGTAATTTTTCTACCCCTCTACCGAGAGATGTATTATGAGTCTCTTAAATCAAAGTAATATATTGATATGGGTGTGCTTGCCCAAAATTATCACATCTTCTGCCTCAACCATGATGTTCAATATATCTCCATCTACTAGACTTTTTTGTTGTATAAGTCTCTCTTCATGTACCTTGATTCAGTATACCTCTTATACCACTACCCATCTATCATGGGTTCTTGAAAAACTTATGTGTGTGTCACATACATATGTGTGCTCAGCACTCTACCATTGGTCATGGAGACAAGTTATGATAGTGAACCAGACAACTACACTGCTGGAAAAGAACTCAAGTATTTCCCTAAGTAATATATCCTTCCCCCTGGCCAATTTTCTTACCACCACTCTAGTTTATGTTGTTGTTGAAACACTTCCTGCACTTTGAATTCATTCTTCCTGGTCATCTAGTAGAGACCAACTATACTCCACTAGAATCCTCCTTTATTACCCACTCAGAAATAAGATCTTGATTCCCCTACTCAATCAACATATTCAACTAATAGATATTAATGTGGGACTTAATATCAAATTTAAGTCCATTTTGAAAACATTTCATCACGGTTTCCTCATATATTCCCAATGTTGGGACAAAGTGTTGCATATCGGTGAAGCCACCAGCACAATCCATCACAATCATACTCTTTTGGGTCAACTGCAGAAACTTTTTATCTCTCTCCTTCCTTAGTGTATATAGGTAAAAGTGTGAGGATATTATCCAAAATGTCTAAGGATCTTATCCAAAATGTCTAAGGATCTTATCCAAAATGTCTTTCCATAACATGTTCCCCCACTTCTCATGCCGAGGGTGGATATCCCATGAGTGCATCACTTGACCACAAAACATATAACAATCCAAAAAGGCTCATTCCTCCATAGGAGTATTTAGATGTTCAGTAAAACCTAGATAGACTCAATCCAGAACTCATTTGCCTCGATTCCACCCCCTATGGTGATGGTTAAAGGGTGTTACAATATGAATTACCATTTCAAATCAGATAAATTATACATTTCACACCCTAGGAATCTATTTGTAAAATTTATAAATAAATCAATTTTCTTGAAGAATAACTCTCATAAACCGTCACCCAGAACTGTTAGGGCCTCTAGATCTATTACTAGAGGTATATTTCTAACAATCTCATCCTATCATCCTACCATAAAATGTCTTTATGGATACATGTATCTATAATTCCAAACAAAAATATTAGGGATACAAACAATTAAATGTCACATTTAAACAAGAGATATTCACATAATGAAATAATATGTCACACCTCTTACACCATCATAGAGTCAAAACTAAGGCTCTACCACTACCCACAACCATCCCTCGCTATGTTCATGGATAACATAAAGTAAAACAATTTTAAATTTCTTGTTTTTAATTATACAACCAACTTATCCATTTCAAAGTACCAAATTTAACTAATTTTATTAATTATTAATTCTTTATTAGGAACTATTTATTTTAAATTACACGAATAATGAAAATCATTTTCAATTACCCAATACACACTCATAACTTTATTTTATATGTGTGCCAAAAATTATGCGTGTAACAATAAATATAGAGTTCATAGAATGATGAATTTATTCACACTATCATTCCATGAAGGGCCCTAAGAAATATCATAGAAAAAAATAACATCACATAAAAAGTGCACCACCTGAGTTGAAATAACATTCAACTATAACTGCAAGCATCAAGAATAGTAATCTCACGCAAGGTACTTGGGGTTTCCCTCACACAATATTTATCTACTCCCATGCATGATTTCTTGACCATGGCCCAACTCATCTTAGTATACTATATAAATTTCCCAAATATTATGAAAGATGAAAAGAAAAAATAAAAACCCCTTAAATACCACTTTGTGACATCCCAACCTGGGTACCACATGCTGGTGCCTCAATCTAGTTTGTTACATATCCTTAGGTGTGCCTCCCTGTTTCAGGAGGATGACAACTAGCATTGAGGTTCTAGTATGTAATATTGGGAGACTATACCCTCTTTATGAAATAATTAAAATATTTTAAATAATTAAAAGAACTCAGTAATCATCCAAAATAAATATAAGACCTGCATCTCATGATGATTCCAAAATTGGGCAAATCAAAATAAACCAATGCAGTAAATATGTTATGTTGTTCAAATTTAAAATGTCAATTGAAAACCAAAAATTTAAACACACCTGTATCTCCCATGTGGGTCCAAGAAACATGTTCGGTTTCCTCATCCATGATCCATCTCGAAAAAAAATCTCAACCATCTAACATAGGGCTCTTTCCCTTATCATGTCATAGAAACATAAAGTATATTTGGGTACCTATCTGGAAACCCATGTTCATGTGAGTATGATTCAATAGGCCGCCACCAATAGTTTATATATCAATATCATGTCTATAATAGTATATGAAGTTGTATAAATAATAACTTATAAAAATACACAGTACACCAGTTTCTAATTTTTGATTCTTTGATCAACCAAATCATACCTTCTTTGTCCCATGAGAGAGTGTAGACTATATACCATAATAATATCACAATTCAATATTTCAATGATTTTGATTATTCATTTAATTCTAGTTAAAATATCGGTATCTTGGAGCATCAATCCAAGTACCAATATATTGCGTGACAAGATCATCATTCTGGTACCCCATGGGTATTTGAGTATTAGTCCCTATCCCACACCTCATGGGTATTTGGAAAATCCATTCCTATCCCATACTTTATCTCTCACACACATTCATTGGGTTGCTTAAACATCTTCCCAACACCCTATCATTATTTTTAACATCAATCCATGACCAACACCTCATTTATCATTAAATCAAAATTATCACATAAATATCAAGTTTCATGATCATTAAACTATTATTCAATCATTTTCACGATTGTTAATAGTCTCAATTAACAATCACAATCATGGTTCTTTAACATAAGCTCATGGGATAACATGAAAAATTACTCATTAATCCCATCAATAATATATAATCACACATTTCATTAACTCATGAAATTTAAGAAAATCATCCCATTAAATCAAATTGTTAACAATGCAGTGAGGATTTAATTCAATTACATTAACCCATCATTATCTTTTTTATAAATAATAAATCACTATTTCCAATGTATTAAAACACCATGTGGGTTTCCATCATGTCTGGTCTAAAAAATCCAATGAGTCTAATAGTATTGGTGAAGTGTTTCAACATTTTAATGAAATAAATAAATTAATTAAATTTAAAATTATGTTTCCCAATATGGAAAAACAACGATATGATAAAAAACATGATCATAGACAATAATATAGTAATTACCAATTAAACCACCTACCTTAAGATCATTGACCACAATTTTCAAATCTTAATCCCCATTTCGGTGTGAAACAATCGAAATCTCAAATGTAAAAGAGATCTAGAATAATAAATTAGAACTAAGATCCTAAAAAATAAGATCCATAAAAACATAGATTTAAAAATAATAAAAATAATGGAAAATACATACCTCTCTATAGTGGAAGAATATGGGAGAGATATGAATATTAAAGGAGGAAGAAATCACGTTCAAAAGAGGAGTCCATCCTTCAATTGAATCTTTAATTCACTATGAACCGGGTTTGAGGACCCCTTTAACCCTTTTACGAGCCTTCAATGTCATTTGAAATCATGTTAGGATGAAATAATGTGACTAGGGTTAATAACTAGGGGTTCATGGATTTTAAAATAAAAATTATGGTCTTTTAAAACTCATGTGCAATGTTTCATGGGTATGGTGCATGGTTTTCAAAACAATGTACCTCAACCATGTTCCCTTATTAATGTGGTGAATGGTTATTCCTCAGTGGGAACATAGTTTTCAAAACCATTTTTTTTCAAACCCCTCTACCTGATGGTGCATGGTTTATGGAGGGAGCCCACATGGTTTGTCAAATCGTGTGCCACCTCTTTTGTATCCCAAATTGGGAACATGATTTATTGAGGAAAATTAAATGGTTTTCCATAACCATGTTCTAACAGTGCATATCCCCCTAGTCTTTAATATTTTTCCAAATTCCCCAAAAACAACTCCAATGATAGAACCAACTAATATATGATAAAAACAATGAAAAATGAATACCTACAAATGTGTATGAGACATCTCTTGAATGGTCCAGATCTTACATTATATTAACAAATAAAATAATCCAATATTGTATAATGATTTTAATAAAAATTTTATATTATATATTCAATATTATTTTTTACCATTCATTTAATTTTTTAAGGAATATTTTAAGAATATTTTTAGTTTTATGTCCCAAAACTGTATCATTTTATTCTAAAAAAGTTTCATCATAATTTTCACAATTATTTTGAAATTAATATTTCCAAATATTATAAATTTATACAAAATAATGAACAAAATTTTTTAATTCTATATTCTAAAACTATCTAAGAGTAAATTTAGAGAATTTTCTAAAAATATTAATTTTTCAATGAATACTAAAAAATACTAATTTTTTTAGAATTTCATTTTCATTTAAATAATTTAAAAATATTTTCTTTTCTATTAAAATGGTTTGAAATTTAAAATTATTTTAACTATTTTTTATTATTAAAATTTATTTATTATAATCAATTTTATGTTGAAGTTTTTTATAAATATTTTAATACTTAAGGAAACTTTTTCTTTACAAAACTGCTTTTCATCATATTTGTGGGTTTACATACAAAATAATTTCTATGAATTATAAGAATTGAATATTAAAATCTATATTAAATATTTTTAATCACCATAATTTTTATGAGGTAATAACTCCAACATTATTTTTGATCAAAATGAATATTAAAAAAAATAAAAAATTAATTTTCGTTGTTTTATTTTAAACAAATTTTTCCTTGTTATAGGAACATGTGTTAAAATTAATTTTTTACACATATAGATTTTTTATAAAATATATATCATATTTTTAATAAGTGGGTCCAAGTTTTATACTGAATATTATTTTATTTTTTGGATAAAGCATAAATTTCCTAGGTAAAAATATTACCTATGGTGGGGAAACTCAAAAGGTAAAAGTGAGTAACTTTAGAAGTAATTAGGGTAAAATGTTTAAAAATGTTACCTTTTAATGTTGGATTTGTTCATTGACCTTATCTTTAATCCAAATTAATTTTTACCAATTTTTAGGCTTATTTTTTAGAGTGAATTCCCATTATTGAAATGTTTTGGGTATTTAAAAAATTGTCACTTCTTATCAATAATAAATGGGAACCTCTTCTCCTATTTTCATCAGAAATAATATTAATTTTGGTTCATAAAATACTTCCACAAAACACTTAATTAGTTTCATTATAATGTTCTTTATTCTTTAAATTGAATAGAAAACCATCATAGTATGTCTTTTGATACAAACATGAAGAGGTTGTCCAAAAAAGAGGTATCATTATTAACTGTGTTCATTTGTGTTATTCCATCTTCCACATCTTTAAAATCAAATTCAAAATTTTTGAAATAAAATCACATGTATATTCAAAATAATTATATGTTATTATGTTATTTTCGTTAACTATATACATCTTTTTTTTCCATCAAATGGGAAATGAAACTGTCGATCATGTGTACGGTGGACTACCGCCTTGTGAACCGATGTAATTCGTTTTACAATACCTTCTCTCATGACTGGTAATAATGATGGATTTAATGTAGTTATATTATCATTATTAAATAGTTATAATTATATAATTATAATATCATATCTATGTTCTTTCATTCCAATCTATTTTAAAATGATAATGTCTTTCATGTGTATGTGTGGACTACCACCTCCATGAAGCAATGTAATTCACTTTCATTTACACTATACCTGGATTGTACTAAGGATTGATTTGATGAATATATTTGACATATATGATATTATAATAATTTTTTAAGGTTGAATTATTATTTTCCATTATTTAGTTCCATCATTTGAAAATTTAAAATAGTGGTCATGAGTAGATACGACCTACCATATCCATAAATAATGTAATTTACTTTTCTTTAAATTAATTTAATAGATGATTATAAATACATATAAAATGAATATATATGATGTTTATATAATTATTAACATTCAAGAGATGATGGAACCGTAATTAATGTATGAGGAAAAAATCTACTAATCTAAAACATGCATGAAAGACAAAGAAGTTATTACCCGGAACAATCATTTTAAAAATTAATTATTAATAATCTGGTAATAAAATGTTAAAATTAAATAATATATGATAAATATGATATAGTTATTTATTATATAAATAATAAATATATAATTATTAAAAATGATAATTTAGAACATATGAAGGATTTCAGACATAAGGTAAGAAATTTTTATTTAAATTTTATTTATATGGGACACATGTAATATTCACCACTTTCTTAATTTTAGTGGTGTGTATATTTCCCATGAATTTAATTTTTTATTAATATAATTAAAATTATTGGATATAATATCCATATATGTGTATTTATATCATAGGTCTTATGGTTCAAAAAATTTAATGTGTTAATGGTTTTATGTTATAATCTCATTGTTTTTCCGGATTGTTTATGATTCTGCTTCTGATGATTAAATCCTATAAACTATCACTCAAGAAAAACATGAATATTATTATCCAATAGTTATTTTAGAATATTAAATGTTTTTACATCATTTCTCTATATTTATTTACTCAATATAATGAAATAAGTTTTTGTATGGAAAACTGACTTTATTTCTCTCTTCACTCTAAAATAATTTTTATTCCATAATCATGTTTTATAAAAAGGTTTTCAAGAATGTTTATAATATTTTTCTATGATTTCCTTGAGCAATTTATAACAATATTATAATTTTTTAAATTTTTTATAAAATTATTATTATTTTCATTTTCGAAATTAGGTAATTTTGACTTTTTATAAAAAATATTAAAGGAATCATTACTTCAATATACACCACATTAATGTAATTTTTTTCATTGAGACCAATAAATTATCTGATGATACCTTTACATTTTTTCATTTATTTTTTAAAATAATTTTTCCCTTTATTATGTAAGAATTTTTTAGGTTATAAATATCTTATTTAATGTTTAAGTTGTATTTTCCTCAATAAATGTTTTAAATTATCATTTAATGTAATTTTTCATGTAATATTACATATTTTGATATTTCATATTCATTATAAGAGATATTATCCAATGATACCATATTTATTCATTCTATGGATGGATTATGATTATTATGAAATGATTCTTATGAGACCTATTCCATTTTTAATTGATTAACTCATTTTTAATTTATGTTATGATTATGAAACCAAATACCTTTCCACAGGTTATCTGATGATGAAATAATTATGAAACCATTTTGTTTTCCGGGGTCTATGATATGATGAAATTTTTATGAACACCATTTATTTTTCATGGATAATTATATGATGAATTTTTTATTATCTTATGAAAGATTTATGTAATATTTTTATTATGTGAAAGCCGGTCCCAAAACTATATATTCTCATAATGAATTTGGTAAATTATGATATATTGAGAGATAAATAGAGTGTAATAGGAATGGAACCCTATTCTGTAAGGGACTTCATACACTATGAAAATCTTGAGAGTGAACATTTACTACAATGATGGTTTAGGGAGTGAACCCATTCTAATACGATAGTATTGGGAGTGAGCCTCGAATACTATAATGGTTTGGGGTGTAAAATTAATACAGTCTAGAAATTTTCAATTAAAATAAATATTTTTCAATCTTTATTGACAAATGAACATTTCAAAAAATTATAAAAAAGTAAATTTATGATAATCCTCAGATGATTCGTTTATAAATGTAGTTAATTTTTTCAAATACTGTTACAAAAAATTAGTATAAATTAATTTATTTATCTTTTCAAAATAATATTAAATATCATTCTTGAAGTAAAATGTATTTCTAAAGAATATAAATTATTTAATAAAAAATAGATTACATAATTATCAACATGTTTGATTTATCTAAAAAAATTATACATTATATTTATAAAATAATTTTTCTGATTCATATAACCAACTTTAATGAATAGCTTATAACAATAATGATTAAGAAATAATATTTTGATTGTATTATGTGAATCATTTAAACTAGTAGTTTTAGGTAATGAAAGATATCATAGAAATAAAAATATTTAAAGAAAAATATAGTCTAATATATCAAGATGCTATAATACCCTAACTCCTTATATAATTCCATAAATTTTCATTTACTCTATATTTTATTATCTTTCCCATTTTCCACTATTTATTTGAAATGGAAAACCCATGTTTTCAAAACAATCTTGTATTTAAAAAAATATTATTTTATATTTTTATTTAAATGACTACGAATAAAACATGTGGTCGGTTCTTAATTTTTTTTTGATCTCATAATAAATATAAACCCAATGTGTGTTTTTAGACTATATGTGGTATGATTTCAGTTAAATAAATCATTCACTTAGAGGATGTGGGTATTATTTCATGTGAATTATTGGGTGGTCAATTATGGTGACATGGAGGGTGGTCGAACCTTTTTTCCAGAGGATATGAGTGGTTCTTTTTATTGATCTCTAAATATTTCTATATTTTATTACCTTTCATGGATGTTTTTCCTTATCCAAAGGTATCATTTTTTGTTATTTTCTATGTCATGGATGTTTCTTGTGTTGATTCTATGGTTATTATAGTTTATGAAATGGGAAAAAAAATCTAATGAATTTTCATGATACATATATAGTTTTTTCTATCCCATGTGGATCAGGAATGGCCTTTCGTGTTTGGGAAGGTTCAGGTTAGGTGCTGGTTCAAATGGAAAATCAGTGATCCATCATGAAAAAAATCATATAAATGTGTTATCTTAAATTTTAATTTGTGTCTTGTTATTTGGGAAAGTCTTTATTGATATGAGATATTATTGGTGGGGATCAATGTAATGTTTTTAAGTGCGGTGTCTGGACAACACACCTTCTGATGGTCCTTAGGTCACAATGGGAAATTTAAAATTTGTTTGATTCCTCACTATTGTGTGATTTGGGGCTATAGACTGGTCATGGATTCTAATATAGGGTGGATTAGTTTGAATAATTTAAAGATTAATTTTTAAATTAAATACTTACATTCTTGTTCCATTTTCATGAATCTTATTGATTTATTTAAATGATGGTTTCTATTTTTTGTTTATTTTTTATTTGTATGGTACCATTCCTCCTCTCATCTACTAGTAAAATAAAAGGAGTGGGTATAGATTTTTATCTTTCCTTTGACTGACTAGTTGATCAGATTTTTGTTGAGTAAATTTGTTGGGTTGTCTGGGCCCTATACTAGAGAGTGGCATTTTTTTCGGCTCAAACCAAAGAATTAAAATCAGGACCAGAAAAGGATTAAGCTAAATATTTTCTAAATAATAATCCCTACTCTATGTAATGAATCATTGAACCACATGAATCTGAGTATTAGGTAGAGAAGTTTGAGGGGATCTTTGAGTTTCTAGGAAATCCTGAGGCATTCATGGTAAAGTGTGATCCTTTTTATATAATAGGGTCTTTGCTGTGGGTGGGAGAGATTAAATTCAAAGTTGGGAAGCATCAGAACATGGGGTGGAATGACTTCATGGAGATATTTACTGAGACATTTTATCAACATTCTTTGACACTCTCCATGTCTCGGGAATTCTTGGACCTTCAGTAGTGATACCGTTTAGTGATGGACTATGCCAGCCATTTTGAATAGTTTTTCCACTTTTCTCTAGTACAGATCACCATTTTTAGGGAAAATATTTTTTAGATTGAGATGGGTTTGCAACTGTGAAGTCCCAAACTCCAGTAACCCAAATCTATTGGTTACTTTTTTTTAAAGTTTTCATAAGATACAAAAGATCATATCACTTTGGGCCAAATATGTTTGTCGTATTAAAAACCATAAGTATGCATTCTTCCCATTTTATATTGGAAATAAAATATAAAATGTAGTTAGAGTAATTATTTGGTATCCATGAACTCATTTAAATATTTCATCTTTATATACTCGAGAAAGTAAAATAAATAAAGGGGTTTCTAAAATACTTAGTAAGGGATATGTATAATGGAAGATATCATGAGTGAATAAGGAATAATCAATATAGAAAGATAAATAACTAAAATATCATTAAATTTAATCAATTACTTGGTTATGAAGTAGATCCATGGATAATATAAATTCAATAATCACATGGATAATAAAAATTGAATTGTCGGTGAAGTAAATTCATAATGATAGATTAAATGATTTCATACATCATTAAATACTTACCCCCAAGGCCTTATGATAAGAAATTTTAAATTATTCATATGAATACCACAAAATACCCCTATAACATGGATATCCAACTAATTTATCCCATAATACCTATTGATTCATCGATAGGTTATGTATAACTACGACCAATCCATCAATGAAAGTACAATTAATTCCCCACATATTGAATGAAAAATTTAATACAAAAACAATATCACTTAACAAAAAATATTCATATTGAGTAGAGGATGTGAACTATCGATATTTCGTTAACCAATAAAATAACTGTCATAGTAAACCACTATATGTAGAAAGGGTATATGTGTTTTTCCATAATAATATCCATGATACAAAGAATATGGATATTTTATATAAATGTAATGTATAATTAAAAATGATCACATGAAAATGAATTTTTCATGAAAATTCTAATAGACATACAATTAATCAAGATATAAGAGATAACAATCAACTCAATAGAAAGTTTTATTTTGAAGTTAAATAAAATCTATTTAATAGTAGAAAAAAATAATGTGAAACTTTTATAAAAATAATTCATCAATATATTTTATTTTTAAAACAAATTAAATCTTTTAGAAGATGATAAATGCTATAAAAATGTTATGAGATAAAAAATAATATGTTAATGTCAAATATATTGAAAAAAACAATCAATTTTAATTTTTGTAAAGAAATAAATGTTTATTTTGTTAAATACTATAAATCTTCTATTAAAAAATTTTAAATTTTACAAAAATTTAAAAAGATAAAAAAATTCCATGATAAATAATTTCAATAAACAAAAAAAAATTGAAATAATTTTTAAAAATATAAACCTGGAATAAAAATATACTCATTTGAAAAGAGAAATAATATCAACTTTTCTTTCAAACATTAAATAACCAGTATCTAGTGTAAATGATATCAAAACCTAGAATAAGGTCTAGAAACTCCTTAAATATCCAAAATATTAAAAATAGATAGAGGTGTTGAAGGAAAAAATTTAAAATTCCATCAATCAGGATTTATGAAATCCCAAATTAAAATGTGATATTATATTCAATTCTTAAAACTTTGGTATCTTATAAATTGTAACCCCTCTAAGATTTACATGAAATGAAACATCAATAACCATCAATAAATATATATTAATGTTAGATACATGAAATGGGATGTATATACACCACATAAAAATAAATAGTTGTATAATTCTAAATATGTATCCATTGAGTTGAAATTATGATGAAATACCTTACAAAGATCGTATCATTGAATCGAGAGTTAATTAGAGTGATTATGTGTGAAAAATGTGAATCCACATATAGACAAGTGAAAATAAAACATTAAAAGGTAGATTTAAACATAATCATGGTTGAATATAATCAATTAAGATGTTATTTAACCCAATGAAAGGTGATCGAGTTAAGAAACCCATTACATTAAGTTCGACTTGGCTCAAATGTAACTTTGAAATCCCATATAATATATTAATATTGATTATAATTACATAATAGAACCACATACATGTTTTTAATATCATATTTGATACATTTATTACAACTTAAACCCCTTTAATTAACAATATTTTATTACTATTAATATTTCAGGAGTTAAATGCTTCCAATTATTTTGAGAGTTTTGGTTATGTAATTTCGATACTTATACATTGATTATGGTTACATTATATACAGAATGTTTCTCGTGATATAAATATCATATATATTCATTATATATATGTGTATATATATATATATATATATTCATCGATAAAAGGTAGATGTAGAAAAATTAATTACACCGTTCATGGAGATTCTAGGCCTCACATTCGAATGAATGATGTTTTCACAATTCAAAAAATGTAATAAATGAATGGTAAATAATAATAAACCTTTACATAATAATTATCATATCATATATGTCATATTTATTCATTATTACCATTAAAGTGATGAAAATGGAAAAATGATTCACATTGCTACGTGAAGGTGGTAGTCTATATGTACACATGAACAACATTATCGATATCCAACATATTGGATTGTATGAAATTATATATTATTTTTTAATTAATGAATAAAAAATATTTATTAAATATTATGTATATCAATTATTTTCATCTTTATAACCATTCATGAAAAATGGTAATGAAAATCAAATTACATCACTATATGGAGAATGTATGTCTTATGTATGCACGAGAGATGTTTTCACATTTCATAGGATTGAAAATATATGTAAAATGTTTTTACTATAATTATAATAAAATATCATTATATTATAGATATTATTTTAAAATTATTACAGAAAATTAAAATTAGTAAAAGAACAAATAAACATGAATGAGTCAGTAAAGATGATTACCCCATTTTCGGTATACTTTCTTTAGATTCCTTCTTAAGGACCCTTGTAATGGTATTTAAAGAATAAAAAAACCTCTATTTCATATCTAAATATGTTTATATGTTAATTTTTTAGGGTTTGGTTGAGATATTTTTCTCAAATTAGTTTAAATAAAATAAATAACATGCATCCTTTTATAAAGATGGGAGGGGAATTTAAAGAATTTCATAGTGTTAAATTATTATAATTTTTTTTTTATATTTAAAAATGGTTAAAAATTGATATATTTAGAATATATTATGAGTATTGGTTGAAATAATCTCATACTATAATATTTTAACATTTTTAGTTACTTTTTTACCTTATCCATTAATGGTAACCCCCCCTAAGATTAACCCTTTCGACAATTACCACAATATTAATTTAAAAAAAATTAAGGATGGTTAATTTTACCATAAGAGGATGGATGAAACATAAATGGAACATTGTTGATTTTTTAAACCATTTCCCATTCACTTTCCCTATGATAGTTTTTTTTATGATTTTTTAAAAGAATATATATTTTTAAAAAAATATCAAAAATGTCACTTTGGACACAATTTATTTAATTTGACTTTACATACTACCATACAATGAATTAATTAAAATATAATCTTATAAAACATAACTATCATGACATATTTTACTATAAAATTCGTGAAAAACTATAATTCATCAAAATTTTCATTACATTTAGTATTATAAAAACCATTTAGTTTATTTTTTATTAATTGAACAAATACAAAGTCAGAATTGAGGTTGAACATAAGATAATTATTCAATCACTAAAAAATAAAAAAAATTCTTTTGAAAAAAACATTATTTAGTATATAAAATGATAATTTAAAATATAACATATCCTATTTTATCCATATGAAAAAATACTCAATATATTTAACTCAAGAATGTGATATTTTGTTTTTATTATGTTCTTAAAGTAAAATGAAGTTCAAAATTAAAATTAAAAAAATATCCATTTTTTGAGAAAATTGATAGAAATTTCTAAAATACATTAATAAAATAAGAAAAAATAATGTGTTATGAAAATTTTAAACCCTTATCCAAAATTTTTTAACCGATTTTACCAATTTTTCCATTCATATGGTGAAAAATATCCACCAAGGTTACTATTCATAATGACAAAAAGGGAACTATTTTTTAAATTTTAATATCCTGATTCAAAATACATAAAACATTTTATGAAATTAAATTCCTTAAATTGGAATAAATAAATTTATAATAATAGTATAAAACAGAACCAAAAACATTTATTTTAGTAAAACACCTTTTTAAGTATAAAAATAAACTTATAGAAAAAACCACATATAATGATTATTCAGATTTATTTAATTAGATTTTAACAAAAAAACTCTTCATATACCATATCAAATAATATAATGACAAATTAAAATTAATTTATTTTATAGAAAATATCATATTTTTTAAAATAATATGAATTTTCATAATTCATTTGAAAATAAATTATTTTAAAAAACCCCCAAAATTTCACCGCAATTTAATTTTATTAATTAGATTTAAAAATTTAAGCTCATTTTATAAAATATAATTTTAAAAAGTATAATTTTTATAATTATAATTTTAAAACAAAAAGTGAAATAAATAATTTTTTATTTCAGAAAAATAAAAAATTGAAATATAATACGGCTTCTTTAAAATTTGAGTAAATATTTTCTAAACATTAATAAATAAATTTTTATTGAGTGGATATATTATTACTATATTTTATAACGTTGTAATGCATATGCATTTCAGATAATTTCATATTTGGGTAATCACATAATATGTTTTTTACAATATATCTAAATTATCTTAAATATTGGTGTTGCGTGTTAAGAAATCTATCGATTTTATTATTCTTCGAAACTAAATTTTCTGGTAGATATAATATCCCCCTATAAGAAAATTATGCCCACGCTATTTTTTCTTGGTTACAAAAGGTTAAAACATGTTTTAAATCACATATCATATGTAACAATAATAAGACATCATTCTAAAAAGTAATGTGGGAAACATAAAGGTTACTTGAAATATCAGATATTCAGTTTCCAATATAAGGAGGAAATTAAAGGGATAGAAAATTTTGTAGATATTGGTTAAAACTATTGTCCAAGGAATTGTAGATTTTTATAGAGAACATGTTTAAGATACTTTCAACAACCAGAAAACCCTAAATTGGTGATGACTAAAAAGACCATCAATTTATCAGAAATGAACATAAAAGGATAAAATTTTCCTTTAAATATAATTTTATTTAAGTGGAGGTATTATTTTACTGTCAAGATATATAAAATTATAAAATTTTACTACCTAATTTATTTACTTTTCTTCATAAAACTTTTATACATTGTTTTTTTATTTTATGAATTTCTTCATCATCTATTATCCTTAGAAATGAACATTATAGATGAAATTTTTATTCTTTAAGAACAAAACTTAACTTTTAACAAATCATAAAATTCATAAAATATTTTCTAGTCATTACTTATCTCTCTAGATATTTAATAAAACCAAAATTGTAATCATATGTTATCCAATATGGATAAATATACCTTTTAACTTATAAAACATCAATAATAACTCCAAAAGTTCATCTTAATCCATTCCATAAATAGTTATCCTTAAGATTCCTCCAGAATATTCTTTTCCATTGTGTAAATAACAAGAATCATCATAAATTCACAAGGAAATCATTTATGATTACATAAATTTACTTGATCTAGCTTTCTAAAATTATTTTTACTTTAATTATATATTATTCCCCATTTGGTGCACTTCATAAAAAATATTGATAATGACTTAGTCACCAAGTCCATTTTCAATCATGTAGTTATATATATGAATTCTATATATTAACAAAATAATATTTATATTTTATTCCAAGAAACTAAAATTACTTTAACATTAGTTATCATATTAACCATAAAAGTTATCAATAACATTAAACTATATTTTAAAAAAATAAATAAAATAATTATTTAACAAATAATTTTTTTACTAAAACTTATACTAAATCAAACGTGTATATTCCCATAATTTTCATCAAAAATAAACTTAATAAAATTAAACATAAGTCACATGAAAATTCAATATGGGTATCTATGACTTCAAACTTATGGTTAAGCTTATAAATATAAACCCTTAACACTTTAGTTTTATCCAAAATTACATTGGCATATCACCGATTTCAATAGCTTATATTCTCATATTCATCATAATGGTTCATAATGAAAATGTGAATAGAACAAAAAATATCCCCAGATATAAGGCCCCAGCCTTAAATATTAATTAATCTTGAGATATTTCAAGAATACACATTGAGGATATTTTCAGGTTTAGAGTTTTAGATAATTAGATCATAAATCATGCATTACATTCAACATTTAATCAAAGTGGTAACATAAAATATAGTACTCATTTTTCCCATCAACGGAAAAATATTTAAAATAAAACATGGATTCTTTCTTGACACTTCCTTGACACTATCATCACATCATGTACCTTTCCCTTAACCTGTGAAAAACATTTCAAAAACTTGGGATGAGCATAAAAAGCTCAGTAAGGGATATAAAAGTATGAAATGAAAACATTAATCCATGTATGAAATCATACTTTACTCATAAAACATATTTATTTTAACATACCTCATCAAATCATGAATAAATCATAGAAATCATAAGACATAAAAGTAACTTGAGGCATTCATAAAATTCTTATGTAGGGAGTAACCCTCATGGTTATGTTTGGAATACCCATCACAGTATATTCCCTAAATCTCTTCAGAGAAACCCTAACGTTTAACTCCTTCACGTTACCCAATGCATTGGAGATCTATATCGGGCTCACCCACCCTTATTTTATCACAGAACCACCCATCTTCATAAACAATTCCCAAGAACCATAACATAATTGTATCACATAAAACATGCATAAAGGAGACATAACATTTCCACATTTCAATCACAAGATATCAAAAACACATTGATATAATAAAAACATTATCAAAACCATTCTCAATACCAAAATAAAAGAAAAGTAAAACATGGTATTTATTTTTCTTTAAAAAAAGTTACGTCTTGTAGAGGAAGCCGAAACTCAAATAATGGTCATGGCGGTGAAGAAGTCGTTGTCGCAGTATACGTAAGACAAAAAAACATTCCCTTTTGTCGTTTAGTAAAATGATTCATATAAAAAATATTCCTTTTGAATAAACATAAAAGTCAAAGGGGTTTATACACTGTATAAAAGAAGGTCATGTATAAAACAAAATATGCCTCAATGAAAGGAGATTGAGACAGAGTTCCTTACCTCGGGTCTGAATTGACCCGATCGTTCTTTAACCTCCTGAATAATAAACTTGAGTTAATTTATACCTGCTTAAGAACCCTTTTTCAAGTTCATTATTCCTTTTTATATCACTTATGTTATGAACACTATGTAATTATTAATAATGGTCGTTTTGTCGATCATTGGTACTTGAGTCAAAAATAAAATATTTATAATTACAAGTTGTTCATGTATCCATTATATCCAGAGTTATATTCACGATATAGATATCATATATATCATATATATCTAGTATATACATACATTTATAATATTATATAACATTTAGAGGTAAGAAATGAAATGCACCGTTCATGGAGACTGTAAGCCGTACGTACGCCTGAACGCTACTTTCATTTCTATTTAAAATTTTATGGAATGAAACCATAATGACATAAAGGTATATTATAATTCTAGTATAATTTCATATATAATATCATTAACTCTATCTTTTATATGTCCCACATATGCAATTAACGAATCAAATCACTTGGAGGGGGCAGTAGTCCGCACTTCCTAAAATGAAAATATCACATTTACCCATAATGGAAACCATAAAGGTATTCCATAAATGAAAAATAAATAAGCTTAAGGAAAACATAAAAATATTATATATCATATATAAATATATTGACATCTTAATGGCCACCTTTTAAGGTGTTAGAATAATATTGAACAATCATCGTTTCGTGAGGCAGAAATTCACAATCCATGGAAACAATATTCTCTTTAACCATTAGATGAAGGTGTGTGTAAGTGTAGCTCAAATACTTCTTATAACAACATCCTAGTATATTGATGAAACTGGTGTTGTTATAAAAGAAATGAATAAAAAGCGTTTAAGGGGTTGGATAAAACAAAAGAACATTAGAGAAGACTTTACCTTTAAATCGGGTAACTCTTCTTGGTTTGAACCAAAAGAGTTTCTTAAAGAGATTTCTGCCTAAGGTAAGTCTTATAGGATGAAGAGAGGGATTTGGAGATATAAAATTAGCATATCTTGGCCGAGACAAAGTCTTGAGATGTGTGGGTATAGAGGTAGAGGTGGGGGATTTTTATAAGAGGAGAGGAGGGGCACTTTTGGAATGTTATAAAATGTTACTTTATATTAAAATGAGTTTCAGATTTTAAAGGTCCCACATTGATATATTTATAGGATAAGGTGATAAGGGTTCAAAATATACTCATCCAATAGGTCTTTGACATGTGTAAGTCTTATATTTTACATTATCTTGTCATTTTATATAAATCGTTCATTAATGAGGTAATCGCTGCATCATCATGATGTCATAAATAATTTAATTTATTTAATGTCTAAAAATTAAAAAAAATACTATGATGTAGGAAATATTTTTATATTTCAAATAAATATTTATAGTCTAAGATATCATTTATGTAGACAAAATTAAAAATGTTTTACTCAGGTGATACATTATTTAGTGATATTCTCCTTTCTTTAAAAATAAAAAGATAAAGTGTCACTTTCACCCAAAAGTGATTCCACGGGGTCCCTATGTTTGGAACAAGGCATCCCATGGTCAGATATGACACAACCAGTAGCATTAGGACACATGTTGGGGTCATTTTTTTAATTATTATGATATTATTTTATTATCCTTAACTACCCGATTACTATTTAATCAAGATAATTAAAGATAATTACCATTGTTACTATTCATAATGTCCAAAAACAAAAGAGTCTTGATTACATAATTTAGATCTTCTGATTCAAAATATGGAATCCGTTTTACCAAATTCCAAACATATAAATTGCAATAATGAATTTGAAAATAATTCCCGTTGTCAAAACAAATAGCGGGTTTTTTTGAAACAATATCTATGAAAAGTTTGGCACTTGTTTATGCCCAATTCCAAAGTGGAATTAATTTTAATGACCACAATTATATTAAGTGGTAAAAATATATTATAATTAAACTTTAAAACCAATTAAAAATATAATATAACCATATAATTAAATTAGATAAAAAAGTGGTTTTGATGTAAAGTGCAATATTTTTCACTATTCATTAAAAATTGAACATGGTCAAAAAGATACCAAAAATTTATCCAAAGTAAATTTAAATGTCTGAATAATAAAAAATATGTTTATTTTGACAAATAGAGCTTATAAAATTGTCAAAAGATATATTAAAAAATGGTTCACCCTCAAAAGGCGGTAAAACAATCTTTTAAAATTATTAGAGAATTCTATGCTTAAGATTTGATTTATTCTCATTTTAAACCTCTAAAACACTATCTAATTCATAAATTGACATAGATAAGAATATATATTATTCATTACTTACTTGGGATATTACATCTTTCCCCCTTTAGAAAATTGTGTCCCCACAATTTATTTACTTATCAAATAAGTGAGCGTATTTATCCCTCATTGCATTTTCCGATTCCCATGTTGCCTCTTCAATCATGTGGTTTTTCCACAAAACCTTTACTTAATGAATCAATTTATTCCACAACACTTGCTCCCTGTTGTCAAGAATCTGGACAGGTTGTTCCTCACAAGAAAGGTTCTCTTCCAACTGAACTACCCCTGGACTCAAAACATGAGATGGATCTGGCATGTACTTCCTTAACATTGAAACATGAAAAACATTGTGTACCTAAGATAAAATTGGAGGTAAATCCACTCAGTATGCAACTGATCCAACTCTCTCCAGAATTTTATATGGACCAATGAACCTTGGTCTCATCTTTCCTTTCTTACCAAATTGCATCACACTTTTCCTTGGTAATACTTTGAGAAAAACATGAACACCTACCTCAAAAGAGAGATCCTTCCTCCTATTGTCTGCATAACTCTTCTGTCTTCTTTGAGCTGTTCTCATGTGTTTCTGTATCAACTGAACTTTTTTTCCAACTCTTCTACCAATTTCGGTCCCATCAAATTCCTTTCACCCACTTCATCCTAGAAAGCTGGAGTTTGACACCGCTTCCCATATAATGCCTCAAATGGTGCCATCTGTATACTGGAATGAAAACTTTTATTATAAGAAAACTCATCCAAAGAAAGATGTTGGTCCCAACTTCCCTAATAATCCATCAAACAAGCACGTAGCATATCTTCCAAATTCTGAATCGTTCGTTCTGACTTCCCATCTGATTGAGGATAAAAAGTTTTACTAAAATTTAATTCAGTACCCAATGACTTCTGAAGGCCTTTCCAAAAGTTAGAAGTTAACCTGGGATCACGATCAGATATAATGGAGAGAGGAACTCCATGTAACCAGAATATCTCTTTAAGATACAAACGGGAAAGTTGATCTAGTGAAAAATTATCTCGTATAGAAAGTTAATGATCTGATTTAGTGAAGCGATCAACAATAACTCAGATTGCATTATTACCTCAAGGTGTCTTCGGCAATCCCACAAAGAAGTCCATGGATATATTCTCCCATTTCCACTCTGGCATGGGTAATGGCTGAAGCATCCCTTTCGGTAACTGCCGCTCTGCTTTAACCTGTTGACAAGTCAAACACTTCAAAGTAAAATCAGCAATATATCTTTTTCATTTCATCCCACCAGTAATACTCCCGAAGATCTCTATACATCTTAGTAATGCCTAGATGAACTAAAAACGGAGAACTATGAGCTTCACATAACAACTCCCCCTTCAACTAAGAATCACAAGGAACACACAATCTATTCCCAAATCTCAAAACACAATCATTATCAATGTTGAATTCAGGCAACTTACCCTTCTGAACCAGCTCTACCTTTTTCTGTAACTCACTGTCTTGCTTCTGTGCTTGCTTAATTCTGTCTAATAGAGATGATTTCACTGATACATGAAACAAAACAGAAGAATATCCTACACCAACAACTTCTATGCCAATGTTCATCAAATCCTTAACCAAATGATCACATTCCAAATGCAACATTGTTAATGAAGCATTACATTTTCGACTCAAAGCATCAAAAACTTTATCTTCTTTTCCCGGATGGTAATGAATTGTACAATCATAATCCATGATTAATTCCAGCCATCGCCTCTGTCTCTTGTTCAATTCTTTCTGAGTGAATATATACTTTAAACTTTTTTGATCAGTATATATTTCACATTTTACACCATACAAATGATGCCTCCTAATTTTTAAAGTGAAAAAAACAGCAACTAATTCCAAATCATGTGTAGGGTAATTTTACTCATGAGTTTTCAACTGACGTTAAGCATAAACAATTACCTGATAATTTTTCATTAGGATGCAACCAAGTCCTTTCAATGAATCATCACTATAGATAACAAACTCCCCATTCCTATAAGGTAGTGTCAAAACTGGAGCATTCACCAATATTCTTTTTAGTTCCGGAAAACAATCATCACATTCTATTATCCAGATAAACTTAACACCCTTCCGAGTTATCTTAGTTATTGGACTAGATAACCGTGAAAAATTTCTAACAAACCTTCAGTAATATCCTGCCAAACCATGGAAGCTACAAATCTCAGTTACATTTTTGGTTCTTGGCCATTCTTCCATAACCGTTGTTTTTGTAATATCAATAGTTATTCCATCTTTAGAAACAATATGTCCAAGGAAAGAAATTTGTTGCAACCAAAACTCACAGTACTTGAATTTCCCATACAATTTCTTTTCTTTCATGGTTTGAAAAATAACCCTTAAATGTCTTTCATGCTACTCTTTACTTTTAGAAAACATAAAAATATCATCAATGAAAACAACCAAAAAATTATCCAAGAACTCATGGAAAATTCTATTCATAAGGTCCATGAATACAGTAGGAGCATTGGTTAGCCCAAAAGGCATAAATACAAATTCATAATGGCTATATATTGTACGAAATGCGGTCTTCGGAATATCTGCTTCCTTTAACTTCAACTGATGGTACCCCAATCTCAGGTCAATCTTTGAAATATACTGAGCTCCCTAGAGCTGATCAAACAAATCATCGATATGAGGCAAATGATATTTGTTCTTAACAGTGATGTTATTCAAGGCTCTATAATCAATGAAAAGTCTCATTGAACCATATTTATTTTTAACAAATAAAATAAGATAACCCCATGGTGATGTGCTAGGTTGAATGAAACCCTTCTCTAATAAATCTTGAAATTGCTCCTTTAACTCTAAAAGTTCAATTTGAGCCATTCGATAAGGGGGTTTTGAAATTGGCTTAGCATCAGGAACTAAGTCAAAAATAAATTAAACTTCTGGATCTGGTATTATTCCAGGAAACTTATCAGGAAAAAAATCAGGATACTCATTTACCATTGGAACATCATTAATCTGAACAGTTCCTTTGTTTTCAACAATATGTGCAAGGTAACATTCATTCCCATCTTTTACAAGTTTCCCAGCCTCTTGATATGTTATCAATAGTAAGGGTTCATTATTGTACACAAAATGAAATTCTTTCTGAAAAAAAACTTCTTTAGCTCTACAGTCAATCTTAGCATGGTAAATAGAGAGCCAATCTATACCCAGGATAACATCAAACTCTACTAGAGGTAAAACAATAAGGTTTGCAAGTAGGTTCTTCCCACGGATAATGATAGGAAGATTCTTATAAATTCTTTTTGCCTCAATATTTCCCCCAGGTGTTTTTACCAAAAGTTCAGGAGTAATTTCTTGAGATGGAATTCCCAATTTAATAAAAAAAATTTCAGAGATGAAAGAATGTGTAGACCCTGAATCAAACAACACACTGGAATAATCTAAAAAACAAACAAAGTACCTGATACCACTTCATTTGATGGACCAACATCTACTGAAGTAGTTACAAAGGATTTCACCACCCCTTTTTTATTGTAGTCTAACTGCTTCCCATCACTCGAGCTCTTTGTAGGACACTCATTTGCATAGTGACCCATACTATTGCACTTAAACCATTTCACTAATTGTAAATCAAATTTGGTCTTACTGTCACCCTGATCTTTTTCAGTACAATAATGATCCTTTTGTCCCATCTTACCACATCAGTAGCACTTTCCAGAATTCAGAAGATATTCCCCAGCACGCCTTTTACCACATTTATCAAAAACTGGAAACTTAGTTTTCTTACCATCAGACCTTTTTGAATAATTCTTCCCTTTATCCTGCCACCTTGGTCTTCTCTTCTGTTGGTTTTTATAGAACACTTGATCATCGACAAACTCTATTTCCACCTTCTCAGCACATCGAAAAAGCTTTTCATAACTTTTGAACTCACGAGAAGCCAATTCCCTTCGATATTTTGGATTTAATCCTGAGTAAAAATGATTGATTTTACTATCAAGGTCTTTGATAAAATTTGGATCATACCTTTCCAATCGATTGAACCTCTCTTCATAAGCAACCATTGAGTCAACCTCTTGCCTCAATTCCAAGAATTTATTTTCCATCCTAAGTCGAACAGCCTTCGGGAAATATTTCTCATGAAACATACCATTGAATTCATCCCAGTCGAGAGCATAAATCTCATCAGCATCCCTGATATTTTTAACCATCGACCACCACTGATCTGCTTCACCCTCCAAATGGTAAATAGCAAGACTAACCTTTTGATTGTCTGAACACCCCATGACATTGAAAATCTCCTCCAATGATTTAATCCACCCTTAATCTATCATAGGGTCAGATGATCCTCTGAATGATGGGGGATGTTGCCTCATGAAATGTTCCACCACTGACATGTTCCTCTGTGGTTTATCTGGCTGATCTGGTGCATGGATACCACCACCATTTATCGCTTGAGTCAACTGCGCCATTACTGTAACAAACTGTTCAGTTCCAATTCTGACCATCTCCAGATGCTGATTAGGAAGGCCATTTCCTTCTGTATACCTTCCTAGCACTGCTTCCTTGTTTTTTCTATGGAAAACCATTCTGAACAAACATGTCTTAGATGTAGCAACATGGTAATATTCAAATTCTATATCATTTCAATTTGACCAAAAAAAAAATATTTTTGGATAATTTTTTAATAGAATTCTAACTCTTAAAGTTATCTAAACCGACCTTTGATACCATCTATAAGGCCCCAGCCTTAAACATTACTTAATCTTGAGATATTTCAAGAATACACATTGAGGGTATTTTCAGGTTTAGAGTTTTAGAGAATTAGATCATAAATCATGCATTACATTCAACATTTAAACAAAGTAGTTACATAAAAGATAGTACTCATTTTTCCCATCAATGGAAACATATTTAAAATAAAACATGGATTCTTTCTTGAAACTTCCTTGACACTATCATCACATCATGTACCTTTCCCTTGACCTGTGAAAAACATTTCAAAAACTTGGGATGAGCATAAAAAGCTCAGTAAGGGATATAAAAGTAAAGAATGAAAACATTAGTCCATGTATGAAATCATACATTACTCATAAAAAATATGCATTTTAACATACCTCATCAAATCATGAATAAATCATATAAATCATAAGACATAAAGGTAACTTGAGGCATTCATAACATTCTTACGTTGGGAGTAACCCTCATGGTTATGTTTGGAATACCCATCACAGTATATTCCCTAAATCTCTTCGGAGAAAACCCTAAAATTTAACTCCTTCGCGTTACCGAATGCATTGGAGAGCTATATCGGGCTCACCCACCCTTAGTTTATCACGGAACCACCCGTCTTTATAAACAATTCCCAAGAACCATAACATAATTGTATCACATAAAACATGCATAAAGGAAACATATCATTTCCACATTTCAATCACAAGATATCAACAACACATTGATATAATAAAAACATTATCAAAACCATTTTAATTACCAAAATAAAAGAAAAGTAGAACATGGTATTTATTTTTCTTTTAAAAAATGTTATGTCTTGTATAGGAAGCTGAAACTCAAATAATGGTCATGGCGGTGGAGAAGTCGTTGTCGCCGTATACGTAAGACAAAAAAAATTCCCTTTTTTCATTTAGTAAAATGCTTCGTATAAATAATATTCATTTTAAATAAACATAAAATTCAAAGGGGTTTATACACTGTATAAAATTAGGTCGTGTATAAAACAAAATATTCCATAATGAAAGGAGATTGAGAGGAAGTCCCTTACCTCGGGTCCGAATTGACTCGATCGTTCTTTAACCTCCTGAATAATAAACATGAGTTAATTTATACTTGCTTATG
This sequence comes from Viscum album, assembly GCA_963277665.1. NCBI lineage: Eukaryota > Viridiplantae > Streptophyta > Magnoliopsida > Santalales > Viscaceae > Viscum > Viscum album. The sequence continues at coordinate 311,947,699 of OY728166.1, forward strand.
AACCCTTTTTAAAGTTCATTATTCCTTTTTATATCACTTATGTTATGAACACTATGTAATTATTAATAATTGTCGTTTTGTCGATCATTGGTACTTGAGTCAAAAATAAACTCTTTATAATTACAAGTTGTTCATGTATCTATTATATCTAGTGCTATATTCATGATAAAGATATAATATAGATCATATATATCTAGTATATACATGCATTTATAATATTTCATAACAATTAGAGGTAATAAATGAAATGCACCATTCATGGAGACGGTAAGCCGTACGTACGCATGAATGCTACTTTCATTTATATTTTGTATTTTATGGAATGGAACCATAATGACATAAAGGTATATTATAATTCCATTATAAGGTCATATATAATATCATTAACACCATCCTTTATACGTCTACATATTGCATTAACAAATCAAATCACTTTGAGGTGGTGGTAGTCCGCACTTCCTAAAATGAAGATATCGCATTTACCAATATTGGAAACCATAAAGGTATGCCATAAATAAAAAATACAGAAGATTTAGGAAAACATAAACATATTAAATATCATATATAAATATAGTGACATCTTAATGTTCACCTTTGAAGGTGTTAGAAGAATATTGAACAATCATCGTTTCGTGAGGCAGAAATTCGCGATCTACAGAAACAATATGTTCTTTAACCATTAGATGAAGGTGTGTGTAAGTGTAGCTCGAATACATATTATAACAACATCCTAGTATATTGAATATACTGGTTTTGTTACAAAAGAAATGAATAAAAAGAGTTTATGGGGTTGGATAAAACAAAATAACATTAGAGAAGACTTTACCTTTAAATCGGGTAACTCTTCTTGGTTTGAACCAATAGGGTTTCTTAAAGATATTTCTGCCTAAGGTAAGGATTCTAGGATGAAGAGATGGATTTGGATTGATAAAATGAGTAGATCTTGGCCGAGCCAAATGCTTGAGAATTGTGGGTAAGGAAGTAGAGGTGGGGGCCTTTTATAAGAGGAGCGGAGGGGCACTCTTGAAAAGTTATAAAATGTTACTTTATATTAAAATGAGTTTCGGATTTTAAAGGTATGACATTGATATATTTAGAGGATAAGGTGATAATGGTTCGAAATATAGTCTTCCAATAGGTCTTTTACAAGTGTATGTCTTAGATTATACATTATATTTTCATTTTATTTAAATCGTTCATTAATGAGGTAATCACTGCATCATCAAGATGTCATAAATAATATAATTTATTTAATGTATAAAAATTATAAAAAAATACTATAATGTAGGAAATCTTTTTATATTTACAATGAATATTTATAGTCCAATATATCATTTATTTAGACAAAATTAAAAATGTTTTACTCAGGTGATACATTCTTTAGTGATATTCTCCATTCTTTAAAAATAAAAAGATAAAGTGTCACTTTCACCCAAAAGTGATTCCATGGGGTCCCTATGTTTTGCACAAGGCATCCCATGGTCGGCCATGACACAACCAGTGGCATTAGGACACATTTTGGAGTCATTTTTTTTATTATGATATTATTTTATTATCCTTAACTACCAGATTACTAATTAATCAAGATAATTAAAGATAATTACCGTCATTACTATTCATAATGTCGAAAAACAAGAGTCTTAATTACATAATTTTGACCTTGTGATTACAAATATGGAATCAATTTTACCAAATTACAAACATAGAAATTGAAATAATGAATTTAAAAATAATTCCCGTTTTCAAAACAAATAGCAGTTTTTTTGAAACAATATCTATGAAAAGTTTGGCACTTGTTTATGCCCAATTCAAAAGTGGAATTAATTATAATGACTACAATTGGATTAAATGGTAAAAATATATTCTAATTAAACTTTAAAACCATTTAAAATGATAATATAACTATATAATTAAATTAGATGAAAAAGAAGTTTTGATGTAAAATGCAGTAATTTTCAGTATTCATTAAAAAAAAGAACATGGTCAGAAAAATACCGAAAATTTATCCAAAGTAAATTTCAATGTCTTAATTAAAAAGAATAATTTTATTTTGACAAATAGAGATTATAAAATTATTAAAATAAAGATTTAAAAATGGTTTTCCACCAAAAGGTGGTAAAACAATCTTTTAAAAATATTTGAGAATTCTATGCTTAAGATTGGATTTATTCTCCTTTTAAGCCTCTAAAACCCTATCTAATTCATAAATTGACATAGATAAGAATATATATTATTCATTACATACTTAGGATGTTAATAAGGAACTGTCAAAATAGGTGTAAAGTAATGGAATAGTCATCGTACACTAAAATGATGATGGAGATATATTCGACCAGCACTCTTCATGGTTATTTGTCACGACCCGTCCTCGGGGCCCGTGCCGTGACTACCCCAAGCCCGCCTTCCATAGGCCAGGGGCTGGCGACTAGCACCAAAGGCATAAAATCCCGATAACTGGGAAGGCATTGCCTTTATAAAAGGAAACAAGCACCACAGAGTACAAGCGGAAGTAAAATACTAAGTGCAAAAAGAAGAGCTGAAAAGAAAAAGGGGCCGGAAATACAAGCCCAACTGTAAAGTACAACTCGAAAGGGAAAACAGCGACTAAAAAGTAAAGCTGCTACGCTGAGATGTCCACTGGAAATCCCACCTGAGGGGTGGGTACAGATAGCTCCTCTGCTCCTCGGGTCCCGCCATCCGCTCCGAGTATGTCCCGCCCAGTGGTCCACCTCCGGGTACCGCCTCGTCGTAAAGTCCACCTCCAGGTACCGTCCAGTCCTTGAACCTTCGGCTTCTGTCAGCACTGTCCGTCGTCTGCAACCAACACAACGAGGTGCGGGCATAGCCCGTGCAGGGGTGAGTATAACGATACTCAGTAGGGACCCCGAGACCCTCAAGGTCTCACTAAAACCAACAAGGATAAACACAAGAAGATCTCAACAGATAAACCCTACTTAGGTATATGCCCATACATATACCTAAGTTATCAAGTAACCCATCTCAATCATGAGGAAACACAAGGATTGTGAAAACGACGGATAACCACTACCCGGGTATATGCCCATACATATACCAAAGTTAGCAAGTGACCCATCTCAATCATGAGGTAAACACAAGGTCAAAAGTCTCAGCTCAAACCAGGATTTTCATTATCGAAACCGTAACTGCTGAAGAGCTCCGTCTCTAGAGTGTACAGTGGTCCTGTCACGACTCCGAGGTACTGCTCACTAACCTAAGACTGCTGAAGTACTCCTCCTGTCGAGTACTGCGGACCAGCCACCCAAACACAGTAGTGCTTCCCGCCGAGGTATGTCACCCAAACTCCGAAGTGCACACCCCCTAGTAGCCTGCTGAGGTACTCTCCGGACGAGCACCGCAGGTCTGCACTGTCACACAGGTAGTGCTCCGTCCGCCATGGGTCTGCACCTCTGAAGGTAGTGCTCCATCCACTGGGCTAGTCGACTCACTCCAAGTCGAGTCGGTCAAGCAGTCGTCAGGTCTCAGCCAGTTACACGGTCTCCGTACATCGCACGCTCGTCACTGGGAGGGTCCGCTCCAAGAGCTACAGGTCGATACTCCAAGTATCTCAAAGTCCCACGAAGAAGTGTCTCAAAGGTCCGTCTCGTCACAGGGGTCTCAACGCAACAGACGGCGTGTCGATCGGACGCCCGGTCTGTGAGTTATTAGCCTATTTGTCCCAGGGGCCCGGTTGGTTTCGTGAGCGAAACCAATCCCGGCCGTATCTCAACTGTACCCCGAACTCCCATAGGGTATACTCAAAGGGACCGTTTCTCAACGTAACCACCAACGCCGCTGACGGCTCGTCAAGCGGACGTCCTGTCTGAAAGATATCAGCTTTCCCGTTCCAGGGGCCCGGTTGGATTTCGGGTACAATCCAACCCGGCCATACTCCGAGTGTAACCAAAACTCGGGCGGAGTATGTCAAAAGTTCCGTCTCATCAAGAAGAAGACAACGAAACAGACGGCGCGTCAATCGGACGCCCGGTCTGTGAGTTATTGGCTTTTTCGTCTCCGGGGCCCGGTTGGTTTTTAAGGCAAAACCAACCCGACCGTACTCCACCTGCGTCCAAACCTCGGCCGGAGTATGCCAAAAGATCCGTCTCACTAAGAGGAACATTACGCGACTGACGGCACGTCAATCAGACGTCCTTAGCTCAAGATATGATCGTTTCCGCTCCGAAGGCCCGGTTGGTTCCGTGATCGAACCAACCCGGCCGAACTCAAAGTAAACCGAAACCTTGAGTGCGATATACCGAAACGACCGTCTCGATCCAAGGATCGCGTTGCCGCAGACGGTTCGTCATTCGGAGGTCCGAGGCTCAAGTTATGAGCCAAAAACCGAATCTGGTTCGAAACGGGGGAGTCCGGGTCCGGGCCGACCCGGCCCGACGCCCCCCGGGGGCGGCGGCGCGGCGGCGGCAGGCCGCGGTGGCGGTGGCGGCGGCGGGCCGCGGTGGCGGCGGCGGCGGGCCGCGGGGGCGGCGGCGGCGGGCCGCGGTGGCGGCGGGGTGCCGCGAGGTGGCGGCACGGTCGGCACGCGGGGGCTAAGCCCCCGCTTCTTCAAGGGCGGCGCGGCTATGCCGCGCCGTTTTGACAAATGGCCCCCCTCCAGGGGGCCCGCTTCTTGGAAAACCGGGGGGCTGTTGCCCCCCCCTTGTCATGGATGAACCGCCCCCCTCTCTTAAAGAGGGGGTTTTATTTAAGTGGCCGGGGAATTAAATTCCCCAGTTTTAATGGTATCCGGCCGGCCAGCTGGCCGGCCGGTTTTCTCTAACGGGACCGGAATTTCCGGTCCCCCTTCGGCTTCCGACGCCGGCGGCCCGGCCGCCGGTCTCTTCTTCCGCCGCGGCCCGGAACCGGCTGCGGTCTGCTCGTCCCGCCGCGGCCCGGAACCGGCCGCGGTCTCCTCGTCCCGCCGCGGCCCGGAACCGGCCGCGGTATTCGTCGTCCGGCGCGGTGCGACGGCACCGCGCCCATTTCCCCGTGCCATGATTCCTTCCAACGCGGCGCGACGGCGTCGCGTTCTTGAAGATTCTCCTCGGCGTAACGCGACGGCGTTGCGTAAATTAAATGCACGATCAACCGCGTGGTGCGACGGCACCACGCCGCTTGCTTCCACCCGCAAGAACAAACAAGAACGTTGGAGGGGGTTCGGCCGTGTTCGTACGGTCCGGCCCCCCTCACGTTAAATTAATAACGCAACTTTAAATAAACAACATCCTCACGTTAGTCATACGAACCACGAGCAAGAATGAGATAATTAAATATTAAATCAACATCCCCTACCTTGGTATAAGGTTCGAAGATCGTTCTACGTTCCGCGGAAGACGACGTCGCAGAGGTCGGGCGACGCGGTCGTCGTTCGTCAAATTCAACGACGAAGAGGCGCGTCCGAAGAGGCACGTCGTTGGCGAATCCTTGTACGCCGACGAAGGTTGTCCGAGGAAGATGCGGTGTTCTCTCTCGTTGACACCGAAGACGAAGAAGAGCGGAGCGACGTTCTTCGTCGGAACTTGAGCGTTCTACGTCAAGTCTTGAGGAAAGTCAAATAAAAAGGAAACATCGAACTCAAGAACCCTTACCTCGATAGTCACACGTTGACGGAGTCGTGAAATATCGGTGTCGCGGAGGAAGAGTCGTAGTCGAATCTTCGTATGCCGACGAAGAAGGTCCGAAGAGGAAGCGGCGTTCCCTCTTGTTGACACCGAGGACGAAGAAGAGTGGCATTGTTCTTCGTCGGAGTTTGAGCGTTCTTCGTTCTTCGGTGGAGAAGTTCTTCGTTGAGGTTGAGCGTTCTTCGTGATCTTCGTCAGAGATGAAGAAGAAGAAGAAAATGATGCTCTCCACCTCTCGAGAAGACAAACCATTCAACCAACAATAAAAAAAAGACAACATCTTATCTTATTATCACACAACACACTAGAATTTCAAAGGTTTGAAATTCAAAATGGATAACTCCAAAATTAACTCACTTATTTAATATACATGAGTTGTATAATTAAAAAGAAGTTAAGTTATCAAGCCATTAAGAGGGAGAGTGGGGAGTTGAAAAGGTGGGGGTTCGTGTGGGCCCCACCACTCTTAATCCTCCCAAGGGAGGTTAAGTGGTTGTGGGTCCCACTTCCAACCTCCTTTGAGAGGTTTTAAGAAGTTATAATAAAATTTTTTCTACACAAATTTTATTTAACTCAACTAAAACCCTCAAAAAATAACTTTCAACCCGCAACAAACGCAACTCCCGAAAAGGTCTCTTTAAGCGAATATCGGCGCTGCGAGTTCATCGGTGCCCTCAGATTTCAATTCCGAGCACCGGATCAAAAGTTAGGAATTCCCGCTCGTTCGTTCACTGAACGTACCCGAGCCAAACTTCGGAAATTAATTCCGGGCACTCCGGGCCTCGGAATCAGATGCCGTCTGAAACCGCGCTCTTGTAAAATTCTAAAGAAAATTAAGAAAAAATTTTCCTTGAATTTTACGGGTCTTTACATTACTCCCACCTCAGGGCTTTACGTCCCCGTAAAGCTACATCAAAAACTAGGGAAACAAAAGAGGGTACTGAGCACGCATCTGAGCCTCCCGCTCCCATGTGCTCTCCTGGAGATTCCCGTGCCGCCATCAGTTGCACACAAGAGGAATCGATCGCCCATGTAGGACCCGCTCCTGTCGATCCTCTATCTCCACCGGGACCTCCGTAAAAGTCGCCCCATCGTCAAGGATGTGCGTCGGGTCGTGCACGTATCTCCTCAGCTGAGACACGTGGAAGACGTCGTGCACCCGGTGCAACTGAGGTGGTAGAGCCAGGCGATAAGCCACCTCACCAACCCTGTTGAGAACCTGGAAGGGTCCGATGAAGCGCGGAGATAACTTGCCGCCTCGGCCAAATCTCCGAATACCACGTCGAGGTGAGACGCGCAAGAAGACGTGGTCACCATCCTCGAACTCTAGTGGCCTCCGCCTCCTGTCAGCGTATGACTTCTGCCGGCTCTATGCTGTCCTCATCCGCTCCTGGATGACCTGGACCTCCTCTGACGTTGCCCGGACCATCTCTGGTCCCACAAGAGCTGCGAGATTTCTTCTTTGCCGATAAGAGAAACCTGGTCTCATCCCCTGGATGAACCACATTCTTTGCCTAAAACAGTCAATCCTAACATGGATAATACTAATCCATACCAAGGATGACGTCGTAAGGCCTCGACGCTACTACTAAGAGATCCAACCGTTACTCTCGCCTCCAAGGGTTGAGTCACACTGTCGGCATCAGTGTGTGGTAACTGGTCTCCTCCAGTAGATGTCTCACAAGTGAGGGTCAAGTCAACAGTCAACTGGAACCTCTTAGTAACATCACAAAAGAGGACAGGAATGAAAACATCACAAAGGATGCGTCTTTTATTATTGCAGCTCATAATACAAGACGCTACACAAAAGCAACATCAACATAGAACTAGAAGTACAAAGGATGTATCCACTAGCTCTGCTCCTATCCACCTACTCTCGGAGCTCTACTGCCTTGTCCACTACTCGGCTGTTGCTCAAGCACTCGCCGCTGCTTCTGTCTCAGTGGCTCCTCTAACACCCGCTGATCAATCGTACGAGGAGTCGGACAGTCGCGTGCCAGGTGACCCTTTCCGCGGCATGAGTAACACAACCTTCTCCTTGCACGGCTAGCTCTGTTCCCACTCCGGGTGCCCTGCACCACTTTTCCTAAAACCCGAGATCGCCCAACTGCTGGTCTGGTCCTCCTGGACCTCTGCATCATCTGTCTACTGCCCACAGATGACTCGGCTTCTGATCGAAAAACACGCGGTAAAGGCAGAATCTCCTGTACACGCTCAGGGTGTAGAGATACTGGCACAAACTCCACCCTGAAGAAGGTCTCGAAGTCTTCCCATGCGAAGTTCATCTCATCGCAAAACTGAAACAAGTGGCTCCACCACCTACCTGCTGCTGCGTGTAGTAGGCTCGCAGCGAGGATCACCATGAGGTCTGCTGGTGTCCTCACTAGCCTAAACACTCGTACCACTGCCTCCAGCCAGTCCTCTGCAGCCTGGGGATCCGTCTCCCCGCGAAACCTAGGCGGTCGCTGGCGCTGAAACTCATGCAGTGCGCTGAGGCGATGTGCATCGTCAGCGGCTGCTGCTGGAAGCATCGGGGGCTCGGCGGGTAGAGCTACCGCCGGTGCCACTGCTAACAAAGGGCCCTGCACCGAGGCCTCGTCGCTCGGTGGGCTGTCGTCACGTTCGATTCTCGGAACCCTAGCTGGTCGTCTGAGAAAAGACATCCTGAAAGAAACAACGTAACACGATCAAACGATTATACCTGGTGAGCTGACCTGGTTTGAGCTGTTTTAAGGGGAAAAACCTTTGTAAACACACACGCAATCAGTGTTTTCGTGCACAAAGTCGGAAATCAGTTGTCAGGGTCCTGGTGTATGGATACGTCGGCCGCCCGCACCAACACTGGACTCCCTGAACTGATAACCACACTCGGTACCCTTAACACTATTGCTTCACAGAAAGAAAGATCAGAGTTATAAGTTCTGCGGTAGAACCGAACTCCTCTGATACCAATTTGTCACGACCCGTCCTCGGGGCCCGTGCCGTGACTACCCCAAGCCCGCCTTCCATAGGCCAGGGGCTGGCGACTAGCACCAAAGGCGTAAAATCCCGATAACTGGGAAGGCATTACCTTTATAAAAGGAAACAAGCACCACAGAGTACAAGCGGAAGTAAAATACTAAGTGCAAAAAGAAGAGCTGAAAAGAAAAAGGGGCCGGAAATACAAGCCCAACTGTAAAGTACAACTCGAAAGGGAAAACAGCGACTGAAAAGTAAAGCTGCTACGCTGAGATGTCCACTGGAAATCCCACCTGAGGGGTGGGTACAGATAGCTCCTCTGCTCCTCGGGTCCCGCCATCCGCTCCGAGTATGTCCCGCCCAGTGGTCCACCTCCGGGTACCGCCTCATCGTAAAGTCCACCTCCAGGTACCGTCCAGTCCTTGAACCTTCGGCTTCTGTCAGCACTGTCCGTCGTCTGCAACCAACACAACGAGGTGCGGGCATAGCCCGTGCAGGGGTGAGTATAACGATACTCAGTAGGGACCCCGAGACCCTCAAGGTCTCACTAAAACCAACAAGGATAAACACAAGAAGATCTCAACAGATAAACCCTACTTAGGTATATTCCCATACATATACCTAAGTTATCAAGTAACCCATCTCAATCATGAGGAAACACAAGGATTGTGAAAACGACGGATAACCACTACCCGGGTATATGCCCATACATATACCAAAGTTAGCAAGTGACCCATCTCAATCATGAGGTAAACACAAGGTCAAAAGTCTCAGCTCAAACCAGGATTTTCATTATCGAAACCGTAACTACTGAAGAGCTCCGTCTCTAGAGTGTACAGTGGTCCTGTCACGACTCCGAGGTACTGCTCACTAACCTAAGACTGCTGAAGTACTCCTCCTGTCGAGTACTGCGGGCCAGCCACCCAAACACAGTAGTGCTTCCCGCCGAGGTATGTCACCCAAACTCCGAAGTGCACACCCCCTAGTAGCCTGCTGAGGTACTCTCCGGACGAGCACCGCGGGTCTGCACTGTCACACAGGTAGTGCTCCGTCCGCCATGGGTCTGCACCTCTGAAGGTAGTGCTCCGTCCACTGGGCTAGTCGACTCACTCCAAGTCGAGTCGGTCAAGCAGTCGTCAGGTCTCAGCCAGTTACACGGTCTCCATACATCGCACGCTCGTCACTGGGAGGGTCCGCTCCACGAGCTACATGTCGATACTCCAAGTATCTCAAAGTCCCACGAAGAAGTGTCTCAAAGGTCCGTCTCGTCACAGGGGTCTCAACGCAACAGACGGCGCGTCGATCGGACGCCCGGTCTGTGAGTTATTAGCCTATTTGTCCCAGGGGCCCGGTTGGTTTCGTGAGCGAAACCAATCCCGGCCGTATCTCAACTGTACCCCGAACTCCCATAGGGTATACTCAAAGGGACCGTTTCTCAACGTAACCACCAACGCCGCTGACGGCTCGTCAAGCGGACGTCCTGTCTGAAAGATATCAGCTTTCCCGTTCCAGGGGCCCGGTTGGATTTCGGGTACAATCCAACCCGGCCATACTCCGAGTGTAACCAAAACTCGGGCGGAGTATGTCAAAAGTTCCGTCTCATCAAGAAGAAGACAACGAAACAGACGGCGCGTCAATCGGACGCCCGGTCTGTGAGTTATTGGCTTTTTCGTCTCCGGGGCCCGGTTGGTTTTTAAGGCAAAACCAACCCGACCGTACTCCACCTACGTCCAAACCTCGGGCGGAGTATGCCAAAAGATCCGTCTCACTAAGAGGTACATTACGCGACTGACGGCACGTCAATCGGACGTCCGTAGCTCAAGATATGAGCGTTTCCGCTCCGAAGGCCCGGTTGGTTCCGTGATCGAACCAACCCGGCCGAACTCAAAGTAAACCTAAACCTTGAGTGCGATATACCGAAACGACCGTCTCGATCCAAGGATCGCGTTGCCGCAGACGGTTCGTCATTCGGAGGTCCGAGGCTCAAGTTATGAGCCAAAAACCGAATCTGGTTCGAAACGGGGGGGGGGGGGTCCGGGCCGACCCGGCCCGACCCCCCCCGGGGGCGGCGCGGCGGCGGCGGCGGCGGCGGCGGCGCGGCGGCGGTGGGCCGCGGTGGCGGCGGCGGCGGCGGGCCGCGGTGGCGGCGGCGGCGGGCCGCGGAGGCGGCGGCGGCGGGCCGCGGTGGCGGCGGGGTGCCGCGAGGTGGCGGCACGGTCGGCACGCGGGGGCTAAGCCCCCGCTTCTTCAAGGGCGGCGCGGCTATGCCGCGCCGTTTTGACAAATGCCCCCCCTCCAGGGGGCCCGCTTCTTGGAAAACCGGGGGGCTGTTGCCCCCCCCTTGTCATGGATGAACCGCCCCCCTCTCTTAAAGAGGGGGTTTTATTTAAGTGGCCGGGGAATTAAATTCCCCGGTTTTAATGGTATCCGGCCGGCCAGCTGGCCGGCCGGTTTTCTCTAACGGGACCGGAATTTCCGGTCCCCCTTCGGCTTCCGACGGCGGCGGCCCGGCCGCCGGTCTCTTCTTCCGCCGCGGCCCGGAACCGGCCGCGGTCTTCTCGTCCCGCCGCGGCCCGGAACCGGCCGCGGTCTCCTCGTCCCGCCGCGGCCCGGAACCGGCCGCGGTATTCGTCGTCCGGCGCGGTGCGACGGCACCGCGCCCCTTTCGCCGTGCCATGATTCCTTCCAACGCGGCGCGACGGCGTCGCGTTCTTGAAGATTCTCCTCGGCGTAACGCGACGGCGTTGCGTAAATTAAATGCACGATCAACCGCGTGGTGCGACGGCACCACGCCGCTTGCTTCCACCCGCAAGAACAAACAAGAACGTTGGAGGGGGTTCGGCCGTGTTCGTACGGTCCGGCCCCCCTCACGTTAAATTAATAACGCAACTTTAAATAAACAACATCCTCACGTTAGTCATACGAACCACGAGCAAGAATGAGATAATTAAATATTAAATCAACATCCCCTACCTTGGTATAAGGTTCGAAGATCTTTCTACGTTCCGCAAGAAAAGACGTCGCGGAGGTCGGGCGACGCGGTCGTCGTTCGTCAAATTCAACGACGAAGAGGCGCGTCCGAAGAGGCACGTCGTTGGAGAATCCTTGTACGCCGACGAAGGTTGTCCGAGGAAGATGCGGTGTTCTCTCTCGTTGACACCGAAGACGAAGAAGAGCGGAGCGGCGTTCTTCATCGGAACTTGAGCGTTCTACGTCAAGTCTTGAGGAAAGTCAAATAAAAAGGAAACATCGAACTCAAGAACCCTTACCTCGATAGTCACACGTTGACGGAGTCGTGAAATATCGGTGTCGCGGAGGAAGAGTCGTAGTCGAATCTTCGTATGCCGACGAAGAAGGTCCGAAGAGGAAGCGGCGTTCCCTCTTGTTGACACCGAGGACGAAGAAGAGAGGCATCGTTCTTCGTCGGAGTTTGAGCGTTCTTCGTTCTTCGGTGGAGAAGTTCTTCGTTGAGGTTGAGCGTTCTTCGTGATCTTCGTCAGAGATGAAGAAGAAGAAGAAAATGATGCTCTCCACCTCTCGAGAAGACAAACCATTCAACCAACAATAAAAAAAAGACAACATCTTATCTTATTATCACACAACACACTAGAATTTCAAAGGTTTGAAATTCAAAATGGATAACTCCAAAATTAACTCACTTATTTAATATACATGAGTTGTATAATTAAAAAGAAGTTAAGTTATCAAGCCATTAAGAGGGAGAGTGGGGAGTTGAAAAGGTGGGGGTTCGTGTGGGCCCCACCACTCTTAATCCTCCCAAGGGAGGTTAAGTGGTTGTGGGTCCCACTTCCAACCTCCTTTGAGAGGTTTTAAGAAGTTATAATAAAATTTGTTCTACACAAATTTTATTTAACTCAACTAAAACCCTCAAAAAATAACTTTCAACCCGCAACAAACGCAACTCCCGAAAAGGTCTCTTTAAGCGAATATCGGCGCTGCGAGTTCATCGGTGCCCTCGGATTTCAATTCCGAGCACCGGATCAAAAGTTAGGAATTCCCGCTCGTTCGTTCACTGAACGTACCCGAGCCAAACTTCGGAAATTAATTCCGGGCACTCCGGGCCTCGGAATCAGATGCCGTCTGAAACCGCGCTCTTGTAAAATTCTAAAGAAAATTAAGAAAAAATTTTCCTTGAATTTTACGGGTCTTTACATTATTACCCATAGGCACATCTATGAAAAAACCAAATCCATGTGTAGTATCAAACTATAATGACACCAACTCCAGTATCCCTGAGATGGTGTTTACTTTATTACATATAAATATTATTTATGAAATAACTTCTCAAAAGGCCAAATTGTTTAGTAGTCTTGAAGAAAAAGATTCATACATTATACACATTTTACATTATAAATAAAATATAAAATTGAGTGAGAGTAATTATTCTCAATCCTTGAACTCATTCAAAGATTTCTTTTTCATGTTTAGGGGAAAGGGAAATATATCACTACTAGAATTTTTGGCTTTCGAGGCGGGGGACTTATAGCAGCCGCCATTTACCGGCCGCTAATACTATCAACAACGGCCACCAAATGGTGGCCGCTGCACTTTAATATCGCAAAAACCCTACATTTCCCCTCCCCCCATTATCCCCTCCCCAACCCCGCGACCCACCCTTCCTTGACCCCGCGACCCCGACCCCCGCGACCCCGACCCCTTGACCCGGCGAGCTCGACCCCCGGTGAGCCCGACCCCCAGCGACCCCTCCCTGACCCCCGACGTCCCCTCCCCGACCCCCGACGACCCCGACCCCTGACCACCAGTAACCTCGGTGACCCTGACCCCCAGCGAGCCCGACCCCCGACGACCCCTCCCTGACCCCCGGCGACCCCGACCCCTGACCGCCGGCAACCCCGACCCCCGTCGACCCCGACCCCCGACCCCCGACCTCCCGATGACCTCGACAACCCCCGGAGACCCCGACCCCCGACAACCCCCACCCCCTTGCCTCCGTGCTGTGCCACCCACAACCCCGATAACCCCCACCGCCTTGCCTCCGTGCTGTGCCCCCATGACCTCGACACCCCCACGACCCGACAACCCCCACCCCTACCCGCATTGCACCTTTGGACAGTCCTGCCGCCGTCGTCCCCTCCCGGCCTCGTTGCATCCCTCCGGCAAGTCCTCCTGCCTCCGTTGGGCCCTCTCGGTCTAGTGTGCACCGCCGTATAGAACCCTCCACACTTCGTCCAACGGTTCTTCTCCTTTCGAGTCCAGTCATCGAACCCCTGTCGTCAAGTCACTGCGCCGTCATGGATCCACAATCGAGTCACACCCCGTTACCCACGATGGAGTCCTCTGCAGGGAATGTTTTTTATCCTTTTAATATTTGGGTTTTAAATTTTAATGATATGTGTTTTTTTTAGAATTTAAATAAGATATTTCACTTTTGATTTCTATTAAATACAAATATGGATAAAAGTTGGATTGATATGCAAGATAGATTTTCAGCTTAATATTATGAGGGGATTAAGTGATTTATGGATTTCACCAACAAATTTCCAAGCGATATGATTAGTTTTCCATGCAGAAAATTTGAAAATAGATATCTCTTCAAATGAGATAGTGTTAGAGAAAATTTGTTTTTGAATGGGTTTTTGAAAAACTATAAGACATGGACACGTCATGGAGAATATTTCGTTTCATGTCATTGCTCAGAAAGTATTCATATGAATGTTTATTCGAGAATAGTTGATCCGATGAACATAATGCTCAATGATATGATGCGTCAGTTTCAATATGAAGAAAATAATGTCGTAAATGACGATGTTGGATTGAGTAACCCCCGTTCTTCTGCAGATGGAGAAGTATTGAAATTCTTTGAAATTCTTGATGATACTCATATTGAATTATATCCTGGATGCACTAAATTTAGTAAACTATCATTCATCGTTGAATTGTTAAACCTGAAGGCCTTGAACCAGTGGTCAAACACCTCATTCGACATGTTGTTGGTATTATTGAAGAAGGTACTCCCTGCTGGAGTGAAGAGTCCGGAGTCATTCTATCAAGCTCACAAGTTAATCAATGATCATGGTTTTACATATGATACAATTGACGTGTGTTGCAATAATTTTATGTTGTTCATATAAGAGAATACACAATTAAATAATTGTACTATTTTCTATACATTCAAGTGGAAGACCAATGAGATTAATCAAGGTAGTCAGATTCTTCCTAGGAGAGTCTTGAATCAAGGGAAACATGTTTCCGCTAAACAGATGCATTATTTCCTACTGAAACCGAGACTGAAGAGATTCTTCTTGTCCACTAAAATTGCTAAATTGATGACTTGGAATTCAGAGATAAATAAAGAGGTTGATAAATTAACTCACCCGACAGATTCTTTGGCATGGAAAGAGTTTGATCAAAGACACCCAGACTTTTCCCGATATGATCGTAATATTCGACTGAGTTTGGCAGTAGATGGTTTTAACCCATTTAGGTCCATGGTTAGTGCGACACATAGTACATGGCCAGTGGTGTTGGTTCCATACAACATTCCCCCATGGTTATGTATGAAGCAACCTTTTTTGTTACTGTCAATTATAATTGATGGACCGAGAGGACCTGGTGATAAAATCAATGTTTATATGCAACCTTGGATGGATGAGCTGCAAGAATTTTGGGCTGATGGTGTAATGACTTTTGACTCGGCAGTAAATGAAATGTTTAGACTGCATGCCTCTTTGTTATGGAAAATTAATGATTTCCCAGCATATGGTAACTTATCAGGTTGGAGTAAAAAAGGAGAATTTGCTTTCCCTTGTTGTAATAAGAGTAATAAATAAATATGGATTAAGCACTGTATAAAGTGGGCATATCTCGGCCACAGACGCTTTCTTCGTCCATTTCACAGGTTCAGAGAAGACCGTGTATCATTTGATGTGAATAGAGAGTATGAACCATCACCACAAATACTGTCTGGGGTTGAAATTTGTGCACAAATTGATCAAGAAAACATCCGTACAATGTATGATTTTCAAGATTTATTGGTTCTTTCATTGCCTTCTATTCCTACTGAAAATAGACAGCGAAGTCATAATTGGATGAAATGAAGTATTTTTTGAATTTCCTTATTGGAAATATAATATTTTAAGGCATAATTTAGATGTGATGCACATTGAAAAAAATGTATTTGATAATATTTTGCGCACCATTTTATGTGTCATGGGGAAATCAAAGGACAGTGCTAATGCTCGACGTAATTTGCAAGAAATGGGATTGAGAAAACCTTTACATTTACAGCTGGGTGAAGGTAATTGGGCATACATGCTTGCTGCATAGTACACAATGTTTAAAAAAGAGAAAAAACATTTCTATCAATTTTAAAGACTGTTAAGGTGCCAGATGGTTATTGCTCTAATATTTCGAAGCGTGTAAATATGATGATCATGGAATTATAGGGTTTGAAATGTCATGATAATCATATTATGCTTCAACAGTTAATTCCTAGAGCAATTCATGATTTCTTACCTTCCCAGGTTGTTGAGCCATTGATTGGAGTTTCTAATTTTTTCAGAAAGCTCTGTTCTAGGAATCATCGCATGAGTGATTTGAAAAAGCTACATGATAAGATTGTACTTGCACTATGTCACCTAGAAAAACTCTTTCCGCTGTCTTTTTTTGATGTCATGGTTCACTTGACTATGCATTTAACTGGTGAAGTCATTGCTGGTGGTCCCGTTAAATTCAGGTGGATATATCCAATAGAGCGATACTTAAATACGTTGAAACGGTATGTGCGCAAAAAAGCTCGTCCAGAAGCCTCAATTGCCAAGGGATATTTAATGGATGAGCGTACTAATTTCTATTCGTCATATATTGATGAGGTTGAAACAAAGATAGATAAACCGTCCCAGACTGACGAGGGTCCAATTGGAGAGGGAATAACATTTGATATGTGGAATGATGAGTGGGTTCAAGCTCATAGATATGTGTTGTTCAACACTCCATCAGTTATGCCATTGATACATTAAGTTTCATAGTTGATGTGTATTTTGTTTCTATATTTATTTTTTTTGCTTACCTTATATTGTGTTGTGATTTAGGATGCATATCGCTGAGTTGAAACGTGAAAGGCCCTGTGCAACTGACTATCAAATCCAAAAACATCATTTCAACACATTTCATGAGTGGTTCAAGACTCATGTACGTATAATTGATTTAATATTTTTATAGTGAATCTTAGTTGTATATTCACAATCCTTTATCCATTAAACTATATATGTGAAATTTGCAGATTCAAAAGTTACGTGATTTAACCCAGCATGTGAGTGAAGAACTCAACCAACTAGCTGATGGTCCATTTATTACAGCTTGTTGCTACAAGTCTTTAGATGCTAATGGATTCTGATTTCGTATTAGCGATGTTGATATGAACCGAGCCACACAAAATAGTGGTGTTGGTTGTTCTTTGGTTAGTGCGAGTTATTATTATGTATTTTTGAGAGATATTATTGAGGTTATTTATGATCGTGTCTTAACACACATATTGTTAAGGTGTGATTGGGTCGATCCAGTTTTTGGAACTAAATTTGATAACCTACGATTTAAATTAGTAAACATTAACAATATGCTATATAAAGATGACCGAGTTAACAATGAGCCCTTCATAATGACATCGTAGGTAGAAGAAGTTTACTTTGTCGGCATTGATTCTAATTGGAAAGTTGTGGTGAAAATGTATAGAAGAGGGGTTTTTCTGATTGACCCAGAGGAACCTGAAGTTATCACATTTCCTGATCAAACACTTGACCAAACAACAGTAGTTGTATGAGATGAAGATATACAATGGACCAGAGAGATAGTTGAAGGAGATACGATAGACTTGAATGATTTTTGGAAATTGTAATTATATCCCCAGTTATTATTTGTAAAAATATTTATGAGTTATATATGTATAAAAATTTCTTGATTTAACTATAATTTCTTTTAATGTAGGTATGTCACAGGGTGGTCACAGTGGTTCACCTGATGTTGTAGGTATGTATGTTTTCATTTTTCTAAATTAATTGATTGTAATTTATTATTTATATTTCACAAACTATTTCTAATAATTAATTTATATTGTAATTGAATTATGAATTTATGTTTTTCAGGATCTACTGCTTCTTCCAGCAGACACAGGGGTCCTGGTAGAGGGGTTCGATCCTGGAACTCTAGAGCCCGATTGCATGTGTTATGTGACGACACATTTCATCCAGTTGGAGATGGTGCTACTGCATTGAGTCGTCAGTTTAAGCATATAATACGAGACTCACACATATTCCCTCTGATGACTCGTGACTGGAGTTCTTTCCCCAAAGATATGATGGACAGATTATGGAGGGAGGTTTAGGTAAATTCAATGTTTAATTTTTCATGATATTGTTATTATTATTGTCCCATCTACTGAAAGTTTTTTTAACAGGATTATTTGACATCCTGTCCAGATGCGTTTCGGGCTGTATGTATGTCCAAATGCCGAAAATTATGGAAGGATTACAATTAAATGGTGAAGAGAGATCACTGGACACCATTTGCGGGTATGCCAGACATTCTACAGCGAGTCCCTCCGGGCATTCTTCCTGCACAGTGGCAGGATTTGGCTGCGTTTTGGTCAACTGAGGCAGCGATGGTAAGATTTATTACTTTGAATCTATAAATGACTAATTTTTCAAATGTCTATTAAGTAAATATGTTGAATGTAGACCGAGTCTGCTCATCATTCATAGAATCGGGCGATGCAGGGCACACCTTCCAGACTTGGCACTCGATATGTGTCACAACTCAGACATGATGTAAGTTTAGAATTCACTATTTCATTCATATTTTAAAAATATTATAGTATAACATGGTGAACCCCTTTATTATAGTTACACCAATGCGGCGAGCCAATCGATTAGACGTCCATATGGATTAGGACTCGTAGGGTGAGTGATCCCGATGTTTTTGGTGTTATAGTAAACAAATTATTTACTAATAAATGTATTTTTATTTTATATAAATTATTCATATTTGTTCATTCATTATATGCTACAGGCTCAGTTTGACACCCAGTTAGCAGAGTTTCCAGAGGAGCAACGTCTTAGTATGGTGCGTAGAGATGAAATATTTCACTATGTCGTGGGGAGAGATGGTCATGGTTATTCTTTGACTTATAGAGGTGGTGTCCCACGACGTGCAGTTGTTATAGAAGATGTGATGGGTGCATGCAGAGAGTCAGGGATGCACACACAGGTTGAGATAGATGCTTCCATGCAGAATATGTAGTGCAATTTTGATTCACATTTTCAGCAGTTACGTGCAGAGTATGAGGAGAGGATGTCACAGATGTCATCATGTATCGATGAAATGACGACGCAACAAGTGGCACCACATGTAAACAATAAAACAAACCATAATCAGATTTACTTTTATTGATATGTTTAAGATACATAATACTGATATATATTGTAGGATCCGAATACATCTGGTGGACATCACATTGATATTGGTGATCCAGATGAGAATGAACCCCATGCATGAGGTAATTTCATTTGTGTTGATGAATTCTTTAGAATTTTTTATATCCTTGATGAATATAATTTTACTTTTTTACCTAGATTAGTTTGTTTTAGTATTTGTGGATGATATCTTTGTGAACTCCAAGACTGATGATGATCATACCCAACATATTGACATCATACAGATTAAACTTATTGACTATACTCTAAGCTATATATATGTCAGTTTTGTATTGATTATATAGGTATAGTTATTGGGTCAAATAATCTCAGAGGAAGGTATGTTAGTGGATGGAGAGAAACTTCAGGTACTTGTTTCGTGGGAGAAGCCCAAGAACTCTTTCGATATTTGTATATTTTTATGGTGAGTTAATTGTGACGTGTATGCGAAGACGACACGTCAATAGGATGTGCGGTTTGCGCGGTACGGTTCAGTATGCGTTCTTTAAGTGTTGTGCGCGCTTCATAAACGCGCGTGGGGGAGGGGGGGTCCAAATGGGCTGAAAGAAGTCTGAATGGCCTGAAATCAGACGAAATCAAAGGGTGAGTGAATTGTGATGTGGTCGAGAAGAAGACATGTCAATCGGACGTGCCGTGTGCCCGCGGTGACCAGGAATGCCATTCTCGTGTCATAAACGGCCAAAACGGGCGTCTAATGGACAAATTCATAGTGGAAGACATCATATTGACCTGAAATCACAGGGAAACAATATAATTATAATTTGTGACGTGTACTCATAGACGGAACGTCAATCAGACGTGTGGTTTGCGTGGTACGGCTCAGTATGCGTTCTTTAAGTGTTGCGCGCGCTTCATAAACGCGCGTGGGGGTCCAAATGGGCCGAACGAAGTCCGAATGGCCTGAAATCAGACAACATAAAATGGTGAGTAAATTGTGATGTGTTTGAGTAGACGAAACGTCAATCAGATGTGTCGTGTGCCCGCGGTGACCGGGAACGCCGTTTTGGTGTCATAAAAGGCCAAAATGGGCGTTTAACGGTCAAATTAATAGTGAATGACATCAGATTGAACTGAAATCACACATCAAAAATATAATTATTATTATTGACATGTACGTGTAGACGACACGTCAATCAGACGTGTGGTTTGCGCGGTACGGCTCAGTATGTGTTCTTTAAGTGTTGTGCGCGCTTCATAAACGCGCGTGGGGGGGGGGGGGTCCAAATGGTCCAAATGAAGGCCGAATGGACTAAAATCAGACAACATCAAAGGGTGAGTTAATTGTGATGTGGTCGAGCAGAAAACACATCAATCGGACATGCCGTGTGCCTGCGGTGACCGGGAACGCCGTTCTAGTGTCATAAACGGCCAAAACGGGCGTCTAACGGTCAAATTCATAGTGGAAGACATCAGATTGACCTGAAATCACAGTGAAACAATCTAATTATTATTCGTGAAGTGTACGTGTAGATGGAACGTCAATCAGATATGCGGTTTGCGCGGTACGGCTCAGTATGCGTTCTTTAAGTGTTGCACGCGCTTCATAAACGCGCCTGGGGGGGTCCAAACGGGCCGAACGAAGTCCGAATGGCCTGAAATCAGAAGAAATCAAAGGGTGAGTGAATTGTGATGTGGTTGAGCATAAGACACTTCAATTGGACGTGCCGTGTGCCCGTAGTGACCGGGAACACCGTTCTGGTGTCATAAACGGCCAAAACGGGCATCTAACTGTCAAATTCATAGCGTACGACATCGGATTGACCTGAGATCACATGTAAACAATCTAATTATTATTTGTGACGTGTACACACAGACATAATGTCAATCGTACATGCGGTTTGCATGGTACGACTCAGTATGCATTCTTTAAGTGTTGCGTGCTCGTCATAAACACGCGTGGGGGGGGGGGGGGGGGGGTCCAAACGAGCCGAACGAAGTCCGAATGACCTGAAATAAGACAACATAAAAGGGTGAGTGAATTTTGATGTGTTCAAGTAGACGACACATCAATCGAACGTGCTGTGTGCCTCAGGTGACTGGGAACTCCGTTCTGGTGTCACAAACGACCAAAACGGACGTCTAATGGTCAAATTCATAGAGGACGACATCAGATTGAAATAAAATCACACTTCAACAATATAATTATTGTTATTGATGTGTAAGAGCTTACGGAACATCAATCAGACGTGCGGTTTGCACGTTACGTCTAAGTATGCGTTCTTTAAGTGTTGTGCGCGCTTCATAAACACGTGGGGGGGGGGGGGGGGTCCAAACGGGCTGAACGAAGTCCGAATGGAATGAAATCAGACGAAATCAAAGGTTGAGGGAATTGTGATGTGGTCAAGTAGACGACACATCAATCAGATGTGTCGTGTGCCCACCGAGACCGGGAACACCATTCCGGTGTCATAAACGGCCAAAACGGGCATCTAACGGTCAAATTCATAGCAGACGACATCATATTGACCTGAAATCATAGGGAAACAATATTATTATTAGTCTTAATGTGTATGAGTAGACGAAATGTCAATTGGACGTGCGGTTTGCACGATATGAATCAGTATACGTTCTTTATGTGTTGTGCTTGCTTTATAAAGGCGCGTGGGGGGGGGGGGTCAAACGGGCCAAACGAAGTCCGAATGGCCTGAAATCAGACGACATCAAAGGGTGAGTGAGTTGTGATGTGGTCGAGTAGACGTCACATCAATCAGACATGTCGTGTGCCCACGGTGACCGAGAACGCCGTTCTGGTGTCATAAATGGGCAAAACGGGCGTCTAACGGTCAAATTCATAGCGGATGACATCGGATTGACCTAAAATCACAGGGCAACAATCTAATTAGAACCATATAATTATTGATTTTAAAATTTTAAAACGGTAATAAAAATATGAATATATTTTTAAAATCAAATACTTTAGATCTATTACAGTAAGTTTGAATTGAAATATGTTAATTTGTTTTCAAGGTTTTATTCGTTACTAATTTTGTTATTAAATATTGTTATGCAGTTATATGTGATGATGGATGTGGAGCTTGGAAGATGAATATTGAGATTTATTTGGGTATATATTATTGTGTCATTGAATTTTTTTTAAAAAAATTAAAAACCTATAGGGGCTGCCATTTGGCGGCCGCTAAAGGTGTTTCCATGGACCCCTATAGCGGCCGCCTTTTTGCGGCCGTTACAGGTCCGGGCTACAGTGGCCGCCAAATGTCGGCCGCTGAAGCCTATCCCGACTTGCCTATAGCATCCACCAAATGGCGGTCGCTGATCACAACAGCAACGGGTCAAAATCGCCCGCCGATTGGCAGACGCTAGGTGGCCGCTATAGACCTTTAGCGACGACTTTTGGCGGCCACTAAAGGTCATAATTGTATGAGTGTATAATGTGTTCTCTCAAATGCTCAGTATGGGTTATATATAGTGGATGATATCATGAATTAAGAATTAATAGTAAACAATTAAGGATATATTTACTGAAGACAACTTCCATTTAACCAATAACATGAGTATGAAATGAATTAAGAGATATCATTAAGGAAATAATATCATGTATAATAATAACTGAATTCTAAATGAGTTAAATTATTAATTTTAGACACTATGCTCTCAAACACAATGATATCATTATGTCCAAGGAATTATACCAATAAAATTTAATAATGTGTAGGAATACACCAGAAAACAATTAAATAAGTCTTGATAATTGATTTTTACCTTGATACATATCGATGAATTAAGGGATATTTATAAATTGGCCCTACCCATAACTATATATCCAATACATTACCCATATATTAAATGATAAATTTAACTTAATCAATACGACTTATGAAAAATATATGTACTCGGTAAAGGATACCTAATATCATTATTTTCCCAATTAATCAAATAACTATTAGAGTAAAACACAAAATATAGAATTAATATATGATTAATCAAAAAATAATATCCCTAATAACAATAATATTTATATTTAAGAGAATTGTAATTTCCATTAAAAAATGATCAATAAAATTGAATGTTTCAAGATAATTTTAATGGACACAAAATTAATCCAGAGATGAGATGTTTCCATAAATTAATCTAAAAAGTAGATTCTATAGTAAAATTGCAACGCCCCATGATTTCATATTAATTTATATCATTAAATTAATTCATAGCTTATATTGCACGTAACACTTACTTGGCTTACATTATATGCAAGATTGAGTTTCTGTGAAACAACGCATTAGTATTATAATTGGTCATATGATATGTTTATATCATAATAATTAAATATAGTAATAAAAATTGTAAAAAATAAATTTTAAATGTCATTTATAATTCTATTACATACATAAACCATATTTATAAGGTAAGGTATAAGTTTCATTAAAATATTAGTGCTATTTTGACAAAGGAACTAATTTTTATATCCTATTGTAAATAGTAATAAAATTAATTTTAGTGACTATTATAAATTTAATTTTTTGAAATTGAATTAATTTTCGAATTCCGAATATCAATATTAGATTAGGGTGAATGTTTTTTAATTTTATGAGTTGTTCTTTTAATGAATAGTGTAAAATAATGCGTTTTAATTCAAAACTGCCTTTTCACCCTATTTATTTTGATAGTAATATTATAATTTTAATTATTTTTAGAGTATATTTGGATTATATTTTTATCATTTAATTTACTAATGGTAATTAGAAGTAATTTTACATTTAAATTGGATATAAACACATGTTAATCTTTTGATAGTTTTTACTTCTTAAAAACTCAATTTTTGGTTTCCACAATGGGAATTAATTTTAAATTAACTAATTAAACATATATGTCATGAATTTGGTAAAATAGACATCATTTTTAAATTTAAAATATCCAATTTATCTTAGGGTTAATTTTTTGTTTTTTTCTGAAAATATTCAATTTTGATGAACAGTAAAAAACACTGCATTGTACATAAAAACTGATATTTTAATTTAAATAATTATTTTTAATCTAAATTTATTTTAAATTAAAAATATATACATAATACTTATATTAGTCCAATGTAATTAATTTGTGTCATTTTATAATAGGATTAGATATATAAATGTTTATTGAACTTTTTAACATCTTTTGCCCACCTTTTAGGTAAATTTGTAAATTTGCATAAAACATAATTTTACTGATTCTATAAATTGAATTTAAAAAATCCAAGAGAAAAAACTGACATAATTATGTAAAATTTTGTTCAATAGGATGAAAATAATTTGCTGTGAATAGTTACTTTTGAATTTTATTTACCACGGTTAATAATAAATAGAGTAATTAAAGGTAAAAATGATATTTTAATTACCCCAACACATGTCCTAATTCTATTGGATAAGTGTATTTCGACCAAAAGAAACCTTAGGAATAAAATATGATCCACTTTTATCCACTTGGATTAGATTATTACATTTATTAATATTTTATTTAAAGAAGAGTTAAAAGTGTTAAATTCAAATTTCTATAACTAATTTTTTTTAATAGAGGGTTATACATAAGGTAATTTTGACTATAAATATTCATTATAAATCTAAAAATATTTTCTATATCATGGTATTTTATTTATAATTTTTTGACATTAAATAAATAGCTTTATTTAAGACCCAATGATGATTCAGTAATTACCTTATTTATAAAAGATTAAAATAATAGATATTATAAATTTTAAAATAAATGTAAATTGAAACTTTTTATGCCATATAATAATTTTATAAGTGAATATGAAATATTAGGATTTCATCAATTCATTGTTTTTGAAGAAATCATATTGGTATGACTTTCACAAAAACCAAATAATAAATAGTGCCAAAATTAACATAAATGAGTTTTTAAAACAAATATTATTTTATTAAATGATATAATATTCCTAAAAATATAATATTCTGCTAAAGGACTTATATAATGATATATATGTCATTAATTAACATCTTGTGGTTCTCTGGATATTTTATTGTATGTTTATTAACTATGTAATATATAAATATTAGAAGACATGGTAAAAGTAAAACTAACTAAGAGTTAAATCTAAACGGCAGGGTTAATATGGTGACCTAAACATGCCTAAAAACTATTGGTTGAGAGTTTTTAGACCCATACCTACCTTAGACTCAAAATATTTCCATTTTGTTCCATTAAGAACCGAAAATTATTTTATAATAAAATAATATTTCAATCTTTTTCTAAAGATCCCCTCACCTCTCTTATAAGAGGGTACTTACCCTTCACATAACTTCACACCTCCAAATACATTTATATTGGCCAAAACGTACTCAAATATCCTATTAAATACCCTAAAATCAACATATATGGCATAATTTGTCCATAAATATAACCTAAGTAGCCCGTTTAGTTCAAACAAAAAATAAACACCCGAAGAAGAGGTAATTATTTCATCACCTCTTTCAAAGATTTTTTCTTCTTCCACTTCTTCTTTCTTTGTTGTTTCCATAAAAAATAATTGCTATAGTAACTTCTAGATACTGATATTTCATTATAAATAAGGTATAACCATATTAATTATTATATTTATCCTATGAATGAAAAGTCACCATATGTGTGTACGTACAACTTACCGTCTCCACTTCGTGGTGTAGTTTGTTATTCAAAACTTCCTTATTTGAATGGGTATAATAATGAGTATAATTTATTTAAATAAAAAATATAACATGTTAATGAATATTTATAAACCATACAATTACATATGATTCCACCATCAATAGAATTATATTATTGCTCGTGCGTACGTACAGCTTACCGTCTCGACGACGTGATGAGATTTTATTTCCCATCGTAAACATTCAAGAATAATTTTCATTTGACGATTATTAATGATGTTTAAGAACATAATATAATTATATATATGAATCAAATATATCCTATCCATAACAACCATGACTTACATAATAGAACATCTAAAGGAAAATGAACCATTTAACACCCGAAACAATGATACTTCTGAAATATTATTAACAAAGCAATATTATAAAATCATATATAATATCATATTTATTCATGTGGTTCTTATATGAATTAATAAAAATGATTTAAATATTATACGTGAGGTTAAAATACCCTCTAATAAGGAAAAGTACATGGTAAGGCATTTTCATCTCACTTTATTCTCTTGAGATTCTTGCTATATTTGCCACTATTTCCTATTGTATAGTGTATGTACTGCCCATGATTGTATTACTTGTGTAATAAACATTAATTTATGGTTATTTAAATTTTTATTGTATGATAATTATTTCATGGGGTGTATGTTTCATATGTTACCAAATCATTAAGGTAATTTCTAATTTCAATTTCCAAACATTGGGTTTTATGCAAACATCACTGATTATTTTACTCCAAGATTATGTGTGAAATCAGTATTTACTTCCTTATGTAGTAATTTCCACTCCCCTTTGTGTGGATATACTTTTGATACACATAATAACTCCATTGATAAATTCTCATGTCATTGATATGAACTTGATAAGAGTATTCTTAACTCAATTCCCATTCTTTATGTTAAACATCCAAGTCATGGCTGTTGTTTTTACAAGAATATGTGTGAATGTCCTCTGATTGATATACACTGAATATCCAATTATATTGAGTGTATTTATATTTATCACAAACAATTATGTCATTGATTTATCCTTAACCTAAGGATACAGTCTTTATAATGGATTTCAGGTCTATTTACATTCTATTGAAACTTCTTTGTTGTTATGCGCCAATTCACTTTTATATAGTTTGTATAATGTAATTTGACATAGTATTTCACAAATCCCTTTATTCTCATAATATTATAAAGTTTTTATTATCTCCTTTATTTTTATTCAAGTGTCTCTCATTTGGTTAGGAACTCTAACTAAAATATTATTTTAAATGTTTTAAAGAATTATTCTTCTAAATATTTCTCATTAATATCCTTGTTTTAAAAATGGTTTTAACGATTTATTTATATGGACATGAATGTTTTAAAAATAAAATTACTTTAAAAAGTTTCAAAGTTGTATGGGAGACTTTGATTAAAAAATCTCTTTTAAATGGATTGTTGATAAATAATGAGACTTTTAAATGTTTTCAAGAAAAAAAGGGATATTTATATCAAATAGTTTTACTGATTATTTTCATGTATGTCAATATCCTTCATTATTCTTGATTGAGGTTGATTTATTATAATAAAATCTCCCATATTGTATTTAATTAGTTATATTTTATTATGGATGTGCTATTTTTATACCATTTGTGCTTTGTGGTTAAAATATTGACATTCCTTATGCTAGTTTCAATATGAATGTTTATATTAAGTTTCGCCATTTTCATATGAAGAATGTATTAGACATAGTAAGTGATGGGCAGGGCCTGCTATATCCCCTCCATGCATCGATAGTTTTCATGAGACAAACTAGTGTATTGGCACAAGGCCTTGACAAAATCTTTATTTGTAGTCTTAGAACGTGGCCATGACTATGTGGTTATGATGTCTAACATTATGCATTCCATCATTATGGAATTAGCTATTCATATTACATGTGATTATTTGACTAGTAGAATATCCATGTGAATAAGTAAATTACATTTTTTGATTTATCTTTTCCATATTATGATGATGTTTTTGTTTAAAAGGCTTGTGTTTTAGTCTAATGCATTGCATTAAATGCTTATAATTATTTATGGAAGATTTCGCTATATTTTTATCCTTACTGATTATCTGAGCTCACCTCTATATAATGTTTTATTTTTCCTAGGATGTAAATAAGTATATTATTATTGACATGCAAGGATTTTATAATTGATATGAGTGTGTTCTATGGATACACAATGTTGTTTTTTTATTTTCCCAATGTAATGTAAAACATGTGTATGTATCTATTACTTCCAAGACTACTAAACAGATCGGTATTTTAGGACATGATCTCTTCTGATCATGCCAATGTTATTTAATATTACACCAAATTTTGGTAACTAGGGTCGGGGCACTATAGTTTGTATCATATGAATTTTATTACAACCCTTGGAAACTAGATTTAGAAAAACTCTGATTAGAGAACATTACCCTAAGATAGACTTTGAGGATTGGTATAGAAGAACATCTAAAAAATTTGCTAATGTAGCTATTATGTGGATTTTCCAAGAAAAACATCCATGTATGGATACTAAAAGTGGATTTGGTTCTAGCACATATATAACTAGGAGTGAAAACTATGACCAGGAGTTTCAGGCTTGACTCGGGATATCCTCACACACAACAACGAGCCTTACTACAGACCTAGTTTGACACTCCCGAGGGATATACTTAGGATAATTAACATTTTCATTACAAACTGATAATTTTTTTTAATATAATATGAGAATTAATACCCTTGCAAAATCCTATGGTATTTTAGATTGAAAATAAGTTGTCATGATATTATCTAAATGATTTTATGACTATTGTAACTCACACTATGCTTTTTTGTTTTAGTCAATGGTTGGATTATAAGGAAGTTATAGTATCATTGATCTTGATGTACATGGTGGGAACAATGGTAGAAATGAGCAGTGAAATGGAATATTGATAGATGTAAAATTTTCTGTGTTTATGACGAACCAGTTTTCCAAATATATGATCAACAACATATACATTAACCAACTCTAGAACTTGACAAAGAATAGAAAGGCGGTGAATGATAAGAGCTCCATTAGTGGATACCATGGAGAAAAGAAAGCTTAATTTCTATCATATAGGAAATGTGGAAGGGGACACCCAGGTAAGTGACTCAATGGAATAAATAAATTCTTTGTGTGTGGGAAAGAAAGACATAAACTAAAGAATTTCCAAATAAAAATGAAGAGTACTATAGAAGAAAATAAAAATGATTCTAAGAATCCATTTACAATCGTTTTTCTTAAATATAGGGGACCTGGGAAATACCTGATTCAATTCCCTATTCTATAGGATAACCACTATGTTATGGAAGAACCTTTGTGGAAATAAAAGGATGGAGAAATGTTTAAAATTAATAATGATCTTTGTTGATGGGATTACTTTGGAAGTCTTTTCTCTTGTATGTGTAACCCTGAAGTTTGTTATGGGAAAATGTTATTTGAGAAATAATTATCTTTTCTTTTGTGTATATAGTTATAAAGAACTATTTGGATTTATATGATCCTTGAATTTGAAGAAATTACATGTTATTACTTTTTGGATGAAAATGTGAGTAATGCGACAACATTTTTTGTTAAAACATGTTATGGTTATTTTTGAGAAATTTATCTCATTTTTTGAATGTTATAAAATTATAGTGTTTGAAATGGGACAACATGAAGACCGTGTGACAGCCCATCGCATCAGATAAAGCTATGAGAATCGAACCCACAACCAAAGTGCGAATGAGATTTATCACCTACCACTTGACTACGTGTAGTCCTTGGTTAGTATGACTAATTATTTTTTGGTAAATGATTTTATGGATCAATAATATGTTTATTTCCAAAACTTATGATTTATTAAATGGATATCCTTAGTATAGGATAATGATTTGGTGATTATGTGATAAATGTCATTTTGAAAGACGTTCGGTCTTTTGGGAACATTATAGGCCTATGGAAAATAGAATACTATGGGATTTAATTTGAGGAGTAATGGTAGATTTTTATTTTGGAAGAATCTATTTTTTTATTATCTAATTATTGAAATTTAGGTTATTTATGAAAATTATTAACCTATCAGGGAGAATATGTTATTAAGTTAATTTCTTTTAAGTATGCGACTTTAAGAGTAGTCGATGTTATTTAGAGATAAATGTGAAGATTTATCGTAGAAGACTATGTTATCAAATACTTCTGATTTTTTGGTTTCAAACTTAGTTTGGATTGTTTTGAATAATTTTAAGGACAATTATTTTTTGAATGGTCTTTTTTGAACTTTTGGTAGTGTTTGTTTAATTTTGAAGATTTAGAGTAATATTCCCTTCTGTAAAGTATTATCATTTTTAGGGATCATATGTTATTGTATTAACCATTTTGGTTTTTGATGATTTCTAAATACAAGGGAAATATGTAGTTCATCTTTTTTGGGTTATTTGATTCTCTATAAGTTGATTCTAGCGCTTTAGGTGTGACCAAGTCATGTTGAATACTCATCGTTTGGAGAAATTATGAGTTTGTGGTAGAAATTTACTAAAGGGAGAAACTTTACTTGAAAAGTAAGTATATATTCATATGTTATTAGTAAATATCATAAATAAATTCCTCAACATTAGGAAAAGGAACGGAAAACAAAAACATTGTCTGTTTACTCTTCTTACTGGGTAATCAAAGGCCGTTTAACCCATCACAAGTTTATGGTTTTCTGGTAGTTAACTTTCTCTTGATCATGTTTTCTATCACTCGCCATCAGAACTTTATGGTTTTTTCCCATTAAATATCCCTATTTTCCTACATGGAACCTTAAAATGGTTTATCTCAAATAACCTTTTTTACTTCTCTTTATTTCTTTTAAAGTGATAGTTTTATTGACTGTTTTTCTATTGTGAGATTTCAACAAAGATGTTATGAATTATCAAACCCCTAGTTTTTTTGAGTTTAAATTTCATGGAAAAAATTATTATATGGAGGGGATAATGTAAGGTCCCAAGATATCATAGTATGTTATACCATTAATCTAATTCAATAGCTTATATTGCATGAAAAACTAACTTGGTTTACATTATATGCAAGATTGAGTTTCTATGAAACAACACTTTAGTATTATAATGGTTCAAATGATATATTTATAACATAACAATTAAATATAGTAATACTAATTAAAAAAAATAAATGTCATTTATAATTCTATCACATACGTAAACAATATTTATAAGGTAATGTATAAGTTTCAATAAAATATAAGTACTACTTTGATAAAGGTACTACTTATTATGCCCTTTTGTGAACAATAATAAAATTAATTTTAGGCACTATTACAAATTTAATTTGGTGAAATAGACATAATTGTTTAATTCCTAATATCAATATTAGAATAGGGTGAATGTTTGATAATTTTATGAGAAGTTTCATTTTTTAACTAATAGTGAAAAATACTGCGTTTTAATTCAAAACTGCCTTTTCACCCAATTTACATATACATTTAGATTAAACTTTTAATTGGTTTTATATTATATATAGATTATATTTTTATCCTTTAATATAAATTTGGTCAGTGGACACAATTTCACATTTAAATTGGATATAAGCACATGCCAATCTTTTGATATATTTCACTTCTTAAAAACCCACTTTCTGGTTTTGACCATAGAAATTAATATTAAATTAACTATTGAAACTTATATGTCTTGAATTTGGTAAAATAGAAATCATTTTTAAATCCAAAATATAAAAATTATCCTAGTGTTAATATTTTTTCTTTTTATGAAAACTTTGAATTTTTGATGAATAATGAAAACACTACATTGTAGATAAAAACTGACATTTTCAATTAAATAATTATTTTTAATCTAAATTTATTTTAATGTAAAAATATATACATAATACTTATATTAGTCCAATTTAATTCATTGAACTAATTTTATAATAATATTATT
Source organism: Viscum album (assembly GCA_963277665.1). Taxonomy (NCBI): domain Eukaryota; kingdom Viridiplantae; phylum Streptophyta; class Magnoliopsida; order Santalales; family Viscaceae; genus Viscum; species Viscum album. Next base: position 311,979,340 of record OY728166.1, read on the forward strand.
TATATAAAATTTTATTGAACTTTTTAACATCTTTTACCCACCTTCTCGGCACATTTGCAAATTTGCATAAAACAAAATTTTACCGCTTTTGTGAATTTAATTTCAAAAATCTGAGAGACATGGTTGAATCAGTATGTAAAATGTGGTTCATTAGGATGAAAATAATCTTTGGTGAATAGTATATATTGAATTTTATTTATCATAGTTGAAAGTAAATAGAGTAATTAAAGGTAAAGATGATATTATAAATACACAAAAACTTTCCTAATTCTATTGGATAAGTGTATTTCAACATAAATAAACCTTAGAAATAAAATATGACCTTTTTGATCAACTTGTGTTCGATTAAGTCATTTATTATTATTTTATTTAAAGAAGAGTTAAAATTGTAAAATTCAAATTTTAATAACTAAAACATTTTTAATAGAGGGTTATATTTAGGATAATTTCATCTATAAATATTAATTAGAAAGATAAAATTATTTCCTACATCATGGTATTTTATTTATAATTTTATAAATTAAATAATTAAATTTATTTATAACCCAATGATGATGTAGTAATTATATTATTAATGAAATAATAAAATAATTGATATTATAAATATTATAATAAATGTAAATTGAAACCTTTTATGCCATCCACTAAATTTATAGGTGAATATGAAATGTTAGGATTTATTTAATGTATTTTCTTCGAAGACATCATATTCTTAGGACTTTCATAAAAACCAAATAATAAATAGTGTTAAAATTAACATACATGAGTTTTTAAAACAAATACTATATTATTAAATGATATAATATTACCAAATATATAATATTCTTCCAAAATACTTATATAATTATAGTTATTTAATTAATGAACCAATTTTGGTTTTCATGGAATTTTATAGTAAGTTTATTAACCATGTAATATAGAAACACAAGAAGACATGGTAGACGTTAAACTATTTAACTAAGAGCTAAATCTAAATGATAAGGCTAATTTAGTGACATAAACATGTCTAAATCCTATTGGTTGAGATTTTTTCGACCCATCCCCACCTTAGACGCGAAATAAATGCATTTAGAGATATTATAAACCTAAATTTATTTTATAATAAAATAATATTTCAAGCATTTCCTAAAGTTCCCCTCACCTCTCTTATAAGATGGTACTTCCACTTCTCTTAAATTCAAGCCTCAAAATCCATTTGGATTGGCCAAACCCTGCTCAGATATCTTCTCAACTAATCTCACTTCAACCTAGAGTCCTTACATGGATAATAAATCCAACCTAAGGAGACATTTTTTTCAAACCAAAAGGAAACACCCGAAGAAGAGGTCATTATTTCATCACCTCTTTCAAAGTTCTTTTCTTCTTACACTTCCTCTTTAATTTTTTCAAATAAAAAAATAATATCTCGATTAGCTTCTAGATAATGAGATGTTATTATAAATATATTACAACCATATTCATTATTATATCCATCCTATTAATAACAAAGTCACCATATGTGCATACGTACAGCTCGCCGTCTCCACATCGTGGTGTAGTTTGTTATTCAACACCTCATTATTTGGATGGGTATAACAATGTTTATAATTTATGTAAATAATAAATATAACATGTTAAGTAATATTTATACCCTATTCAATTACATACAATTCCACCATCAATAGAATGATATTGTCGCTCGTGCGTACATACAACTTACTATCTCCACGACGCGATGAGATTTCATTTCCCATCCTAACCATTCAAGAATAATTTTAATTTGATTATTAGAAAGATGATTAATAACTTAATATCATTATGGATATAAATTAAATAAATCATATCATAAAAAATATTACTTACATAATAATACTTATAAAGGAAAACAAATCATTTAACACCCAAAATAATGATACCGCTGAAATATTATTAACAAAGTAATATTAGAACATCATATATGATATAATATTTATGTATTTGGTACTTTTATAATTTAATATAAATGATTTAACTATTATAATGGACGTTAAAGTACCCTACACTAAATAAATGTACAAGGTAAGGGGTTTTCATCTCACTTTTTATTCACATGAGATTCATGCTATATTTTCCACTATTTCCTTTTGTGTGGTGTTTGTACTACCCCTGATTGTATTATTTGTGTAATATAATTTAGTTTATGGGTATTTACATATTATTTTTCTGATCATTCGTTCATGGGGTGTATGTTTTGTGAGTTACCAAATAGATAAGGGAATTTCTAATTTCAATATCCACTCATTGGGTTTTACGAAAACTTCATGAATTATTTTACACCAAAATTATGTGTGGAATCACTATTTATTTACTTATTTAAGAATTTAAACTCCCCTTTGTGTGGATATAGTTTCTATACACATAATAACTCCATTGATAAATTCTCATGTCATCGATATTAACTTGATAAGAGTAATATTACCTAGTTGATACTTATACTCCAATTGTGGTTTTCCTTGGACGAACTCATGGAATTCACATAGATTCATTGTTGAATAATCCAAGTGAAATACTGAACAAAGATCTAGTATTTGTGTTAGATTATTTATGCCATGTCATAACAAAGAGCATTCCCTTTATTTCCAAAACATAAATTGAATACCTTTGATGCCTCTCCTTGGATTCAGATTTATTTTATAGACTGACTTGTATTATTCATTGGGATCTATTCAATTCTCACACTAAGGTTACATATGATATAATCTAGGGATTTGGTAGAATTTTTCCCATAGGTTAAGGTTCCATGGGTACACCCTTGTGGACACAACCTACTTAATAATGAATAAAATCCATGGAAGTAATAGAATATTATATATTTATCCTTAAATACGGACTCCTTGGTTCTATACCTCAGGTCTAGAAATTATATATATATAACTAGAATGTTAATTTCTAAGAGACATTCTAGATTAGGATGAAATAGGTTGTATGATATGGTTGTTCCATGATGAAATTTTGATGACATGTTTTTTTCAGCCACATTATTTATTTACACGCACACAAATCATTATATATTCACAGACTAGATTTTGTTAGATCATGTTGGTTGTTTCCGATGTAGTTTTACTCACACCCTATTTATGCCATCATCTGGTACTGATACAGACTTCATGGATACATTTAGGGAAAAAGGGAATAGTCCTACTATAGGTACATGATTTTCTATAATAGTATGGAGTATGGGATTATAGGACCGAGATGGTGCTTATAATGCTATTGGAGATATATTCAGGTCATTTTTTATGTTTTTTTATAATCTCACCACCATACCACCGTAGACGCTCATTGGTAGTTGAATCCTCTGGCATATGGTATGGCTCACCTAAGGCCATGGGTTCAATGTGTCAAATCACATATTAGTGGATAAGTTTGGGGATGTCAAATTTTGGTATCAGATATTCTTTTCGAGGTCCCAATGTTTTGGTTCTCTATACAAGATAATAGGTATTGTCGTAATTTTGTAAGGAGCATATACCACAGACTTGCTAACCTGCATTCAAGGAAAAATACAAGTTACCTTGGATGGTAATTGTTGTTCTTGATTCCTCTTATATCTATTGTATTATTTTAACCATTGGGAGACACACATTATTTTTGGAATTTATTTTTCTTACTATGGATTAATTTTCACCCTTGGATTAGTATGTTAAATAGGTATTATCTCACACATCATTATAGGAACATAATGATTTATGTTTCAATAATATTTTAAGACATGTTTATTTTATTGCATGGATTTACTATAGTATGTTTTCGGGTATTTAATTTGATATCTGTAAATTAGAAAAACATTTCTTGTTGAAAAAATAGATAATTAATTTGTTGTGTAAATTTTAGGTATTAACCTAAATTGTATTTTACTATATAGATTGATGAAGGTTTCTTAATTAACCAATTATAATAAGTCTTACCTATTTGACTATGGTCATATAATTTAAAAATATAGTTCATTACGATTAAATAGATTCCAATTGTATCATATAAAGTTGGTACTTCTATAAATTTGGAATGGAAATATATATAATCAAATATTCAAATATGAATTATTACATCCTAATACATGATGTAATTTTTTTTATTGTGGCTACATGACGTATCAGTTTTAAAGTGTTCAAATTTATAACATGTGAATTTTAACTCATCTAAATTGACCACAATATATATAAAAGTTATTTAAAAAGGGTCATCATTAAATTAGGATACCGATTACAACTTAAACTATGTTTTCCTCTATAAATTTCAATTGAAACTTCATATAATGGATCCCATTTTGAGAAGGCATGGAACTATTACACGAACTTAATTTGTTAATGGGATGATGGGAGTAACTCTTATGTTACTTACTGATTATTTGAGTTACCTAGGCCTAGATTTTGTAACAGGATGATAGGTTTCAAAATATTTATAGGAAGGTTGTGTACCTATCTAATTATTTAGATAATTTTTTTCTATTATAAAATCTATTAATGAGGCATGTGATTATAATTATATATATATACATCTATGATGACCTCTGGTTGAATTCCATGGGGGTGGTGATGATTGTGCTCCAGATGAGGTGGGACCTACACCATCGATATTACCTCCTATAGTGCCACATTTTAAACCTACTATTATATATTATATGGGCACTAATGGTTAGTTTATATAGGGTTTATTGTGGTTTTTGAAATCCATTATAGCATCTTCACAAGCTACATTGACTATATTGGAGTTGACTTGAGAGTTATAGTAGCAGAACCCTACAATCAACATAGGGGATGGTATCCCCCAACCGGATAGAGACTATGTTATCTATCTATGAGATCCTTGAGAAACCTCTACAAAGTATGGTAAAGATAAAAGAATACATTCTTAAAAGTTCTTACAAGATTTGGTTGTTTTTTTTGTACCTGTAAGATCACCATCGGGTTATGGTATAGTGGGATTTCGAGAGAGCCTTATATGATTACTTATTTCTATACATATTGAGAGATAAATTCCCAATGGAGTTTACACACCTATAATAGAGTAAAACTTCATTTATGGACTACTCCTATTATTTCATAGAGATGCAAAATTACATTCATATTCATGTTGGTAATGAATTAACCAGAGTAAGGTGATTTGAGGATGGACTCATATACCTCATAAGATCTCAAGTAAATATATTCCTCTTGACCTACTCAACTGAGAAAGTGAATGAATTCATCATAAACATGTATAACCTGAGGGAATATGAAATTGTGAGACATAGTGGATCAATTTTTCAGAAGGGGTGTAGTTCACCCAGTGGTATGAAGCTATATTTTGAGTTTTCTTTTATAGATAATTGTAATCAAAGTGTGAACCTGAGTAGCCATGTGAAATGTAACCAATGTGGTTTGTATGGAAACATTAATCCCCTTTGTGGGAATGACCCAGTTGAATATTGGAATTTTTTAAATATAGATTATCTTTTTTAGTATTGTAGAATCATTCCTAAATGAACATTGAGAGAGGGTCGGCTATGACCCCATGTTATGGAGCCTGATCAGTAGGTCCACATCAGAATGGTAGCTGGAGTACTACCATATGTTTAGGACATAGAGTTATATGTTACTATAGGATTCATTCATCTAGAATAAAGATCCAGTAGATCAAAAATGCTCAAGGTAGTTTGGATGTAGCTTAGGATAATATATCAGACTAGATATATGACCCATAACATAAACCAAAGGAGAAAATTATCGAGCCTTCTACAGTTTGAGGAATGATTTTAGTAGTCTCTACTTTATTATATTCCTTATTTAACACATAATCTTCACACTCTTTCCTTTCCATGGAATTTTTAGAATCCATTGGGAATGAAATTCCTTATTTCTATATAGTTTTGACTCTTGAAATGCCTTTTAGAGTATGATCATAAAGAGTGCACCAATGCAAGAAGTCCCCCCAAGAGATTTTTAGTTATCACGTCTTATTGAGATTATTATTCCTCAAGATAATGGATTTTAAAATAATTCATGGTATGAAATTATAAGTATGATATCACACATATGTCAGTTTCTATCATCGGTGGGTGTCTTTCATATCACCCATGGGTGGAAATGATAATTATAAAGTAAAAAAGGGATGTCTAGACTTACAGAGATGGGGATAAGCATCATGGACTAGTCATAATGACAACCTATATTGCTAGTATTTTTTAATTTCATTAGGCATCACACAAGAAATATTTCCATTTTTGGGTGTGTATCTTTAGGGATATATTCCCTGATGAATTTTATATGATTCCTACTTAGAGATTGGTAGTGTTTACTGTTAATTTAGTACCAGGAGGAACTTCAGTATCTATCCCACCATAAATCTTGGTTTCTAATGAGCTCCATGAACTCAAAAACGAGTTGGGGACCTGGAATCTATGGGTTTTATATGACCATGCACATCACCTTGGGGTTCACCCATTCCCTTCTCCAGGAAGGTGGATATTACCCTCAGGATTTATGTAGATTATTGACTGTTGCATGAACTTATGGTTATGGTCCATTATCATTTAACATTTATAGAGTTCCTCTTTAATTATCTATGAGGAGATAAGGTCTTCTCCATTATTTATTTTATGTTGTTATATCATCAGGTATGATTTTGGCCTTTAGATATACCTTGTACAACTTTCTAAAGAAGTTATGGATTTAATATGTCTGTGGTAATGTAATTCATTCTGATGAACATATTGATTGTTTTTTTTGTTTATTATTAATTGTATTTTCCACCCAAAATTGGATTATTTTTTTCATTTTTGATGGATGAAATATTGGTTTATTTTCATACTTGACATGATCATGATAAACATATTGATAAGATATTGAATACACTAAGATAGAACCAACTAAATGCTAATATCACAAAATTTTACTTCTTAATTAACTAATTTCACTTCTTGGGTCACTTTATATCATAGGAAGGAGTATTTATTTACATAAAGAAGTAATTATTCATGGTTTCTTAGGAGCATCCAAAAAATAACTTTGACATTTATTGTTTCATGAGGCTAGCTAGACATTATTATCATTTTATTCATGATTCCTCACACCTTTAAGAACCTCTTAAGGGATTGCAATAGAATGGTGTAAAATTATTATTCTCTAAATCCTATGAAAATTCCATTATGGATCTAAAAGGAAGACTTATCTCATCACTAATCATGATTTTACTTGATCCTAAAAGAGGCTATATGGTGTATTGTAATTTCTTATGCAATAGTTTGGGAGAAATTTTGATATAGGATGAATGAGTCATGGAATATAGGTCTCATCATTTGAGGCATCATTAGTGGAATTATTCAATTCATGATTTCATGTTACTAGTATTTTGTCATGACACGACCCGTACCATGGCTCGAGCCAGAACAACCCCAAGCCTACCTCCATAGGCCTAGGGCTGGCGACTAGCACCGAAGGAACAACAAACTAGGGGAGGCCACTGCCTAAGAAACTATACACACACATGAAACTAACTCAATGAAAAAGTTCACATAAAATAAAGAATGATAAAACACTGATACAAAAGGGAAACCAACATACTTGCATCGACCTCTAACCAATAAAAGTAAAGTGCTGAAAAGTAGACTAAAAAGTAAACTGAATAGTAAAAGGGGAAAAACACGTGCCCAACCAGAAAGGTGACACAACTTCGAAACAGGTAAAATGAAAGTAATCTTCCAGTGAGTCTCACACCTGAAAGTCCTAATACGGCCACTAAATGCAGCCCAAGCTCCTGTGTCTTCTACGCTCCTCCGTAGTCTCGACCGACTGGTCTGTTGTCTGTAAGGGCACAACAAGTGCGGGAAAAGCCCAAGCAGGGGTGAGTATAAAGATAATCAGTAGGATGCCCCGAAAGTTCAAGGGAGAAACAAAGGAGGTACTAAAATGGTGAGCAGTAGACAGAACAAAGAACAGTGTAAGAGTACAATAGTTAGAGTACAGATCAGCCCAATAAAAGAAAGGAAGTAGACTCACCCAATCCAAGAGGATCTTGACACAGAAAGCACGTGGAATACCCCACGCGGCTTTTCCCCTCCTAGAAATTGAGTAACTGAACCCAAGGATTGGGAACAAAAGTTGAGTGTATATATATATATATGCTAAACAAGAGACCCAAACAAGTGTGTAAGGGGATCTCCATCTCCATGCTCAGCCCAGGAGAGGTCGCCAACAATTCTAATCAAAGCCATCCGCAAATCCCAACACCTCGTCATGACTGCCTAGGAATCCCAAGTCAAAGAGGCCCAAATCACTGCACTTCGATACTATCCGCTTTGGGAAGCACTGACTCTCTTGCACGATTTTAGGTCGCATCACAAGTACACGTCTTAGTGGGGAAAGTTACCCTCTTCATTTTGGGTCCGTAGGTGATGTCAAAGCTATCACACTACTGATACACACAATAATAGTCCCACTCTAGTAATCATGATGAAAAGTCACTGACTAGCCTCATAGAAAGGGTTGAGACTGAACTGCCAACGGGTGACCCACTGCCCAGCCCTACTGGAGGGTAAACCCCACTATGTCGATGTGGACCCACTGCCTAGCCCCACTGGTGGGTAAACCTTAACAAATCATTGGTTGACCCACTGCCCATCCCTGCTAAAGGTTAAAACCCCAAATAAGTCTACAGTGACCCACTACCTAGCCCTGCTGGAGGGTAAACCTTAATAAATCATCAGGTGACCCACTGCCCAGCCCTACTAGAGGGTAAACCCTAAATATGTCGATGGTGACCCACTGACCAGCCCCGAGGGAGGGTAAACCGTAATAAATAATTTGGTGAACCACTGTCCATCCCTACTAAAGGGTAAACCTTAAATAAGTTGATGGTGACCCACTGCCCAGCCCTGCTGGAGGGTAAACCATAATAAATCCTCAGGTGACCCACTGTCCAGCCCTAATAGAGGGTAAACCCTAAATAAGTTGACGGTGACCCACTGCCTAGCCCCGCTGGAGGGTAAACCATAATAAATCATCGGGTGACCCACTGCCTAGCCCTATAGGAGGGTAAACCCTAAATAAGTTGATGATGACCCACTAACCAGCCCCGCTGGAGGGTAAACCGTAATAAATCATAGGGTGACCCACTGCCCAGTACTACTGGAGGGTAAACCCTAAATAAGTCGATGGTGACCCACTGCCCAGCCCCACTAGAAGGTAAACCTCGAATTGGTCTGATAACACTGCACTGCAACTAACATCACAGGGTGTCACCAACATCACTAATGTGGATTGGTTCGAAGTGCATCAAAGTAATCTCTGACCAACACCCTTTCATGTTTCCACATTTAATGAGATCTCGAACGAGGCTCTGCACACCCAAACAGATTACACCATTGCAATCCTCATAGAAAAACATGCAGGATAGGCTATTTACTCGCCCGAAACAGACAACCGGTGAACATGGTAATATTCACCATAGCCAGCCTGCATGGGGCCCACATCACGATCCCAAAAATCGTCAAGAGGATCACACCATTGCAATCCCCTCAGAAAAACACTTGGGATCAACTACTCACACCCCCCGAACAGACATCTCGTGAAAAGTGGCGTTTCAACGTAAAATGTGTGAACCGGGTCAGTGGGGCCCACACCTTGTCTCCAGCCCGAACATTTCAGAAAGAATCTCAAAAATCTCACACGAGGTCTGGGGTCACACTGCCACTGATGGCGCATCAATCAAACATCCCAAACAAGAGTTAAGCCCGACGCCAGAATAATTAATTAATTAAATAATTAATTTCTTGTTTGCATTAAGCATTTCATGCCACTGAGCAACAAAACCAAACCGCAAAGGTTCTGAACCAACTTTGGATGGACCGTCTCAACTCTATGGCCAAAACACCCTTAAAGGCACACCAAATTGACGTCCAGATCATGAAGTACATTTGTCATGAGCTTTAATAATAATTTATTATTATTAAATTAAATCTCTTCAAGTCACCCATCTTTGGGCTCAGAACCCAAAAACTCCGAAACTGACTTTGAAAAGTCCTTCTCATTGACACAAAACCACAACCGTAGACAGCGAGTGAAATGGACATGTTGTTTAGAAGATACGACCCCTTGAACGCAAGGGGCCCAACCGGGCCAGTTCTGGGCCGCGGGCCAACCCGACTCGCCACGACCCACTGGTCGCGGCCCGCTCCACCTTCACCGGGCCACATGGACCAGTTCATTTGAATGGAACGGCCCTCTTGGACAGTCTCCCCCTTCACACGCCACGTCAAGGAGGACCCGCAGTACGCGAGTCATGTTCCCCAGCAGTTACCACCTCCACCGACCAGCCAACCTAGCCGGTCCCTCCTCACCATGTCAATAAAAGGAGACCCGCCTTATGCGGGTCTCGGTCGGCCTCTCCTAGTGCCTTGAGTTCCCCCTTCCGAGCGCGACAGGCCACCGCCGGACGCCATTACCTCCGGCAGCGCACCGCCACGCCACCATAGACTGCACCATGCCGCCTCACACTGCTCAACCACACCGCCCCGATGCCCCCTACTCGCACGATCGTACCACCTACACCAGCCGCACCAGACTGATTTGCTCTGACGCGTCGTCCCACTGACAGGACTGCTTCGCCCTGCTACTACGACATCGCCCGACCGAACCATCCTGGCCATCGCGGGCTTGACCACCACTGTACTGGTCGATGAACAGGGCACCCACGGACCACCCTCTCCACTACATGCGATCAATTAGGCGCATGGGCTGTCGATGCCCTCTCCTCCATCGACCGAAGACCCCTACTCAATCCAAACATAATTAAACTAGCATCTTCTTCCCCTTTCCATATCCGATTGTGGATCGTCCGACCATACTTCACACGAGGAAGAAACACAAAGTGTGTATATACTAAAGGAGTGCAACAATACCGACAGAAATATTGATTATGATTCAATTATTTCCAGTGGAGATCAAGGAGAAAGAAAATTAACAAGTTTATGTATCATGGTCAAATCATGAAATATGCAGTGAATTCATAAACTAAACCAAGAAATCAAAAGGTGGGAGAAAAATCAATAAATTAAAGGTCCTACCAGAATTGGATCATTCCTTGTTGACCAAGAAAATATTCACTGATGAAGGAGGATCTGTTGCATTCGCCGCGTCTTGATCCGTTTAGGATCAGAGGTTTGTCAACGTCATAGGAAAGGAGAAGAAAGGAGTCATTGGTGATCCCATTGTTATGAGATAATTCATCTAAAATAGGAATTTATAACTCTCAATTGGTTAAAAGATTTTTAAAAACAAATAATTAAATAAATAATCATTTAATCATTTTATTAATTTCCCATGATGGCGCATAAGCCGAAAACCCGACGTTGACGAACGTTATACTTAGCCTAGGGCAATGCCTACGTTTTGGGTTCATCTGTGGTATCAGATTTATCATCCAAGTCCTCGTATATGAGTTATTAGGGTTTGAGCTTTTAAATGAATAATATAATAATTTAATTTATCCATTTAAAACACTACCAATGAGCGAGGGGTCTGAATTTCCCACACCAACTTATTTTATGCTGCGTCTAGGGTAAACACTGCGTTCCGGACCCAACTGTGCACTCAGTTTTCCCATATGAGAAACCATTTAGGAGTCATCACGTTTTATTTAGTTAACCACGTGTTCTTAATATAAAAACACTTAATTTTTTTATAAAAGTAATTCCAGGCACACCTAGCCACGGAATTGCACGCCGTCTGAACGTCCTTCTCTGGAATGACATCAAGAAATTTTTCAATGTCTCAGAGTCCCAAAAACTGAGTTCTCACATATTTTTTCATCTCTTGTGTTAATGGAGACATTTCTTTCTTGGAGAATAGTTCATTGTTTTCAAATACCATAAAAGTATGAATTACATATTTATTCAACATGATTTGAACCTCAGACTATGAATTTGGGCTTAATACCTTCATTACACTTATTTTATCATGATTATATGACTTTGAAATTAAATGAATTTGTTGTTGCTCTGAGATATATGAATCAAAAGCAATCTATTCAAGAAGCCAGTAGAAAATGGAAATTGATAGCTCTCTTTTGTGTAATGCATCTTGAGAACCCAGAGTGTGATGGGGAGCATGTTCATATGGATTTTATTCTAAATTATTTACTTATTAAATGATTGAAAATGTCTAAACTTTTTGATGCCAAAGGGTTAGTTCTAATGGAAAGAAATTCATGTCATGAATCACTAGCTAGTTTGTTCATTAAGAAGGATTTGATGTTTAAAATTCATGGGCATGCTTGGGTAATAATATACATGCTGGAAGAACTGATACATGAATCTCAGTTCTCTAATTGGTACAAACATCATGGATATACCATGATGTATCATGACATACTCTAGTAGTATTGGTTATTGGGTATGAAAAGAGAGTTTATATGTTTCATTAGTTGGTGTTCCACATATTAGTAGGTGAAGGTAGAGCACCAATTACATGGAGACATTTTATAGCAACTACCCATTCTGGATTAGAAATGGGATAACATCCCTATGTATTTTAAGACATGATTACTGAAATCCCATTGAGGAAGTATTGTAGTATAGGTTATCAGAGAAAGGTGGATAAATATTTCCCACTTATTTCCTACTAAATATGACTTCTCATTTGATGAGATTATAATACTTTACATCTAATATTTTATACAAATTTATGGTTTTCCACAGAACATCGTATTAGAAATGGATTCCAATTTTTTTCATGGTTATAGAAGGGGTTTTTGATTGTTCACAAGTTCTTTTGAGTAGATCCTATCAAACTCAGAACAATGGCCTTTTCGAGAATACTATCCAGGTTTTGTATGACATGATTATGTCATGAATCCTTAATTTTGGAGGTTATTGGGAGATAGAATTACATATTTTAATGTTTTATCATAATAATAGATTATATGAGACTATAAAAATTTCTCTTTGTGATGAATTATATGGTTTTTTATGTCAATAAACTCGGTGCCTGTTAGAGGTAGGGGAAGTAGTATTGATGGGAGCATATCCCATACATGAAAAATCAGAGAAGGCACATATTATTAGGAAGAATATGGGAAAAAATTATTCTACGTAGAATGCGTATTACAATATTTTCCACTAACCACTATAGTTTTAGGTAGGATATCTAGCCCTCTTGGATGTCTTGCCTAGATTATGTAATAGATGAATTATTAGATAGGGAAGGTTGTGGACAATATTAATCGAACCATCTAATATTTTTGATAGGGTCATTGAGTATTATCAAATAATATTCCCTCATTCATATAGTGAGACTTATGTCTTTTTTCATGTTTATTAATTAAATTGTTATCATTCAAACTTCTATAATGTCCTTTAATCTAATGAGGTATAATTTAATGTTTATGCTTCCTTTAAGGAGTATCCAAAACATGTCATTGATTGAAGAATGAAGTTTCTAAATGATATGATAGTTCCTCTAGTGTAGCAGGTGGGTAAATTAAAAAGCTAGTACTGTAGCAGGACTATTCGCAGAATGGGTCTTGGGCCCAAAATTTTGGGCCTATGAGCCATGTAATGGGCTACATGCCCACTAGGACTTCAGGCCAAATATATATGATGTAATAAAGTGGGTAGTTGGGTGAGTTATCCCTTAGGGGGGATATGCACTTATTTTCAATCATGTGTGTGTGGTGTGTTTGTGTTTGATGTAATTGTACCCCTAATCACCTAATATATATGTTTAAATTACTTGTTTTATATTTTTGATAATTCAAAAAAGATTTAATAAAGGGTTTTAGAGAGTCTAGGACTTGTTTAGTGCACAAAGATCATGTTTTTGGAGAAACGGTGTGAGGTAGATGGTTAGTGCATGGTTAGTTAGAATAGTGCAGCTCAACTATGTGTCCTAATGAGGAGTATGGTTTTTAAACCATATGAGAGTGGATTCATGGAACTGAAAAACATAAAATAAATTGTAGGTGTATACTACATGTTTGGTTCATTATTTATTTTAATCATACACCTAGCTGAGAATGGGTTAGAGGCCTTGGATAGAGAGAAATCACGGACTATGCACAATTTTTCAATATATGCACCTAGACATGAAAGGGGGTGTCACCTTGGAGATGTCTAACATTAATTTTGGGGCATGGTTTGGAAAATTGTGCATCAAAAATTATCAACTTCTTAAAAAGTATGAAATTAAAATATTAATCTTTGATCCATAAATCTAATTTTCTTCTCTTCTCCCTTAATTTCTTATGCCCAGAAAAACCTCCTACATGATAGATCCCCCCATCGTCTACATAAGTTTTTACATATCCTCTCTATTATGCATATATTTCTAGTGATATTCTTCTAATTGAATATCCAACAAGAAGAATATGATTTATCTTTATTTATATTCTTATTATATCTTGCTATATCAGATATTATTTTTGTGTGAGTTTATATGCTCTTTTTTCAGGGTGTTTTTCTATTTTCAATGATTTATTCGATTCCATATCAAATCCAATGTTGATATATGAAAATGATTCATCCACCAGTATAAGGTATGTATTCTATCCATTTTCTATGAAATTAGATATATCTATATAGTGAAATTTCATTCTACATGATATACATTAAATTAAAGACCTTTATAATTTGATTTTCTTTTGATTGTATGTTTTTATCATGATGAGATACTCCCATTGGCTGAAAATTTTAAAGGAAGATGTCTACATAAACTAGTAAAAACTAGTGGTGTATGTTTATTATATTACCTTGATAGTTTATAAATTCCAATGAGACCGAAACACCTCATCTGTAGGTTTTTCTTGTTTATTATGATTCAAATTAATGATTTGAATAAGTTGAAATGTTAAGTTAATTTAATGGAACATAAATGGATTGTCCATATCACCTTAACTTGATTAAATTATGAATTATTCCCATGATTAATTGGGATTAAATAAAAGGTGAAGGATATGAACAAGTTTCACGTAACTCTTATATAATAGTTAAATGTTACCATGGTTACCTTTCGGATTGAGTATACATGATTCCTTATCATATCATACATGAATACATTCATAGAACTAAATTACCATAAAAGTAATGGTATGTCTAGATTAATACATCAAATACCTTCATGGTTTACCATGGATGGACTCATGGGATACAAAATGATTCTTTAATGTCTCTGCCAAGTTATATAACACACCTAGATTCATTCACTATATTATATTTAGAATGCATTTTAATGCAACTAAGGGTTCTCTATTTTTTCAAAAATTAAATTGAATTACCTATATTATTATCCTAGGATTCATCTTGATGTTATGGAACATGTTGGATAATTACTTGGGATCCTTTCAATTTTACCATTAGGGATTCCTAGGACATGATCCTTGGGTTAGGGTATCATTTTACCCATAGGGTGAATAGTAAAGGGAACACCCCTGGGGACATAACCCAATTAATAAAGCATAAAAGATATATAAATTAAATAAAATTATTATATTATCACTACATATTGATACCTAGGTTATATTCCTTGATTCTCAGACATATAAATATAAAACTAGAATGTTAAATGCACAAAGACATTATGTCTTAGGCTAAAGAAGGTAGTATCACATGGGTGTTCTACAAGGAAATTAGACAAAAATGTTTTATTGATTGACTATAAAATTTTATATACCTGGACACATAAAATTATATATTCACAAAATGGATGGTACTACACACCATTAGGTGTGGACTACTAAGTTTAACTCACATCATATTTGGTCCACCATTTGGTACTCGAAGATATTTTTTTTTGATGTAGATAGGGACAAAGTTATGTGTCCTGATATGGATGCCTAATTTTAGGTAATAGAATGGAGTTTAAGAGAATAAAACTGAGGCAATGATTATGGTGCTATTTGAGATAAATTATGTACTTTTTATGTTTTGTATTGCATGATTTGAATATTCCTATTACTTTTTCCTCATATATCCCCCATTTTGTTTAGAATTACTACATGATTCTATTTTTTAATGTTACTGGCTAGGGTTCTACTTATGGATTATGCATGTTTGTTTATTAAATCTGGATGACTAACTTTTTATTATTCCTCATTCAGTATGTTTATACTATTTATACATTTATTATACCTCTCTGATGAAACTTTGATAAAGGAAGATATAGTACACCCCACAAACCCACAATAGACTCTTGCTACTACTCAATAGCCTCAATAATATTAGGAGGTGTGCTTGACACGATATGGACTGTGAGTCAGTTCATATATCATTGGATTAGGATCGAGACAATAAATTAATTTTTAATACATTAATGTTGGTATTATATATACCATATGAAAATAAATTGTTGTATGGTAGCATATATGACCCAATGGAGTAAAAATAGGGATGAAATCCCTTACAAAGATCATATCATTGAATTAAGAATCATTCAATTGATCGATTATGTGTAACAATTTAAATCCACAAGAAGAAAACTAGAAATTTAATATAAATCAATGAATGTTCATTTCATACATAATATTTGTGTGATATAATCAATGAAGAGGTTAATTAACCCAATGATGGGATACTGAGTTAAAAACATCTTACCTCAAGTTTGACATGCCTTGTAAGGGATTATAGAATTCTCTATAATCAATTTTGATTTATTTTACATATATACCATAACTATATTAATATATATAATATCATATATGATTCATTTGTAACATATTATCCCTTGTTTTTTAATACTATTTTTTACTATGTTTGCCTCAGTTGTTAACTGAGCCCTTTTATTTTGAGAATTTCTATTCAATAGTTTCCATCCTTATTATTTCATTATAGTTCCATAATCATTATATTATTAATAAGTATATAAATATCAAATATATTCATTATATACATATAGGTTCATTCATTAATGGTAGATACTGATAAATGAATTTCACTATTCTTATAGATTATAGGTCGAATGTAATCACGAACTATGTTATCACTTTTTCACAAATGGGAAAAAGCACAGTAAATAATAATTCACCTTTTTGGAATCATTATTATGTAATATATATCATATTTATTCATTAAAATATTCATTATTACCATACAGGTAAATCAGAAAGGGAAAAATGGATCACTTCACTTCGTGGACGTGGTATTCCACACAAAGGCACATGTGACATTTTTATTTCCAATAGATTGTAAGGTAATAAGATATATAATATATAACAATTATATAAGCATATTTATTTCCTAAATATCACTCGAATACATTATTTCTATCTTTATAACCATCCATCTAATTTGGTGATGAAAAATAAATTACACCATTATGTTGAGATCGTAATCCATACATACACACGGGTGATGTTTTCACTATTCATATAATAGAAAAGTTATTAAAAATAGTATTAAAAAATTAAAAAATAACATAATTTTGTATTATTGATATTGTATTAATTATTTAAGAATGTTACAACACATTTTAATAAGTATAAGAATAAATAAACCTAAAATAGTTGGTAAAAATGATTACCACTTCCTTGGTAGAAATCCTTTAAAAATTTTATTAAAAACTATTGTAATTATATTTTGAGAATAAAATCACAACTAATTCGTGTATAGTGAATTTCATAATATAAATTGGTAGTATTTTTTCAAGATATTTTTCTCAAAGCGGGGTAAATAAAATAGGGAAGTGGTGTCCATTTTTATGTGATGGGATGAGAATTCCCTAAATTTATTAAAGTGTTTAATTATTAAAAATACTATTTTTTTAAAAAAAAATTATCAAAAATTATATATCGAAAATATAATATGATGATTAGTAAAATAATATCATATACTAAAGTTTCATAAAATGTAATATTTTTACCATAACACTTTAGTTTAATCCCTCTATTAACCCATTGGACAATTACCACAATATTAAAGTTTTCTACACATTAAGCGTCATTAATGTTTCTATAAGATGGAAAATAATCCATAAGTGGACCATGGATGATATTATAATTCATATATAATTCAATTGGATGCATTTAGGATTATTTTCAATTTTAAATCATTTAATAAATATTATTTCTTATAAAATATGATTTATGTCATTTTAGACACTCTTCATTTAGTTTGAATTTAAATATTTAATGCATGTGATAGAATAAGAATATGATCCTTAAAATCCCACTGAAATATCATATATATCTATAATTTTTTTAACACTTTAATTTACCAAATTTTTATTACTTTTAATATTTTTATTATCATTGATTTTGTTTTTCTCTTAATTGAATAAATATTGTGTTTTCATAGCATAATCATTTAAGCTAATTATTCAATTACTAAATTTTCAAATAAATTTACATGAAAAACCATTTAATCAACATTTTAATGAAAATTATAAACTTAAAATAATCACTTTTATCCTTAAGGAAAAATATTAGAGATATTAATCTCAATAATTTGACATTTTATTATTTTTTATAATGTAATATATATGTTAATATCATATAAAAAATTCACCATGTGGAAATTTTTTCAATAAAAATCTGTAAATTTTAAATCTATATTAATCAAATGGGATACATGAAATTATTATATATATTATAAATCCTTATCCCAATGTTTTATTGCTATTGTACTTGTTTTACCCTTACCAAGGTGACAAATATCCACTAAGGATACTATTCATAATGAAAAAAATAAAATTAACCCATTTATCAAATTGGAAACTCCTATTTACAAATATAGAATCAATTTTATAAAATCAAATACACATAATTATATAATATTAATATAAAATAAAATCACAAAATGTAATGAAAAAACTATTTTTGTAGAAAAATGTTTTTTATGTCCAAAAAACATATACTGAGGTATAATGATGACTCAAATGTAATTAAATAGATTATATAAAAATAAAATGTATTATATACATAATACAATATATAATGGGACTTAAAATTTCATTAGTTAAAAAGATAAATTATATTATTTGAAAAATAACTATTTTCCCTATTCACTAAAAAATCCATCATTTCTGGAAAATCCTTAAATATAACCCTAAGTTAATTTCGATAAGATGATTTCAAAAATTATGTTCACTTTATAAAATATAGTTTCCATTATTTGAGTATATTTATTATACTTTCCAAAATAAAATTCAATAATTTTTTTAAAGAAAAATGCATTTTGGAAACATAATATGACTTCACTGAAATTTGAGTTCTTATTTACCAAAAACAAATGAATAAATTTTTATTTAGTAATACCATTATATATATATTTTTTATAATGAAATTACTCATACTCATAACCACCAATTCAATAACAAGGTTATCACATTATAATTTGTTATAATATGTCTCAATTACCTTAAATTTTAATGTCTCTCGATATTCATGTAATCGAGATTATAATTCTTCAAAACTAATTTTTTTGGTTATTACAATGACCTTATATCTAGTCCCAAGTCTTACAAATAATTTTTAAGAAATATGCTAAGATTTTTTACCATTTAAAGATGGTATAGATGTATTGGGAAGGTATTTTAGGTCTATATGGGATGACCTTTGTGCCTAATAAAAGAAGAAATACCTCATTAGAGAATAAAAGGATGTTTGAAGATAAGGAGAAACATGGTGGTGGTTGTTTTGGTTATTTTCCAAGTCTTTCATATTCGTTAGCTATAGGTGGTGGAACTATTTTCTTATAACAGTGTTGAAGGGACAACAACATGAGATCTACATTTCAGGTTCCACCTAGATCATTTCATCATTGTAGACACATAGGTTGTTTGTACAATATTTCATGTATTCCCATTCATTAAAAATTGGTGCATGATCTACTTATTATGGATGAATCTCAATATAATATGATGTTTCCAAGGATATGGGGACTCTATCTTGTGGTAATGGTGGTAAGGATGAGTATTTTTATAGGTCGAGTTATCTTATAATAAATTTATAGGTTACTAGTCAACATCATGCTCAATTGAAGAAGAGGAACCTTAAAGAATGGTTACAAGCACCAACAGAATCTGATGTAGGCCCTATGAATGTTTAAGTTATAGTTATCATTATTTGTCCTATGTAAAATAATTTATTTGAAAAAGGTACACATCACCCCATTAAATTATTATCTCTATGTTTACTTTTAAATCTCACGACTGAGGTCAATATATATGTCATGGAAATAGATAAACCACATGCGAAGAGGAAGGAGAGATATTTTCATTTCCCATTGGGTGTTGTTTCTATATTGGAGTTTTTTTTGGAGTATGACTTCATTATTTTTTAGACGATCCTCATTTATATGATTTTAGGGATGGATTATATGACATTATTCTGGGATCACATTGATTTATACATTCTATGGGTTACCATCACTTCCCCATGTGGGAGAGCGTGGATATTTTATAGGGAATAGACCCATGTACTAGATGGATATGACCTCCAATTATAGAGTTATATAGGCTCACTTTTCAGGTATAATATCTTATGTTATAATATGATGATGGATGTTAAATAAGTGAGTTTCCCCTCATGGTTAGGGAGTATCGAAAGGGTTCTTGAAGTGTTTCATGATATTTAGTCCATAAGGGAAGAATATTTTAGCATTTATTTGGGATCGAGGACTTGATTAAAATATCCCCCATTATAAAACATTTATCCAACTAACTTGAAGGATTTAAATATTTAGATGGATGATCTATAGTCTAGAAGGTTTATCTATCTGAGCATGAATTCATGGGATATTCTAGTATATATTTTTTCTAGGAACGATTATGGATCTCTCTATTTATGCGTTGACTATAAGATATTAAACACAGTCAAAATCATAAATATATACATATTTTCCTAAATACATGATCTATTTTACTATAATAAAGGGGAACAATGGTTTTCTATGATCGATATCATATTTGGGTATCACTAGGTTAGGATGATGTAAGATAATGTCCCCAATAATTCTTTTCTTAAGTAGGTATAACCACTTTGGGTATCTATGGTTATTTTTGGATTGAAAAAGATCCAAAATTTTTCAATGACCTCATAAACTAAGTGGTCCATATATATCTAGACTCTTTTTATACAATTTTCTAACCTTGGTGTTTCCTCAATGGTCTTTGGCTGGCAGGAGGAGGAAGACAAGATGGGAAGGATGCACAGTCACTCCCTTAGTCGTTAATCTATTCTTATATCTAAGAATTCATATCTTTATGGTGAGAGGGGGAAAGATTTTTCCCAAGGTTTGTATGAGGATTATTTTTGGGTGTAACTTCTGTTTATGTACAATCTTTTATAGGTTCTCAATCAACGAAAAAGTGATTTACAGAAATTTTAGAAATTTTTTAGTGGATATAACCACTTTGAGTATCTAGTGATTATATTTGGACTGGAAAAGATAAAAATGTTTTCATGTCCCTCATGTACTCAGAAGCCCATATAAATCTTGTCTCTATTTTCATTGTATTATTAGTTAACATCTTGGTTTATTCAATATCTGAAGTGGAGCACAAGTGTAACATCACTAACTTTTATAAATGAAATTCCCTTTTTAAATGAGTGAATACCATATTATAAAATAAATTATAGAATTTATATTGACTTATTTGGTTATTTTAGACATTATATGTTATATTCATATTTGAATAACCAGTAATCCTCATTCAATTGATAGTATAGTTTTTATACATTGATCGTATGATTACTATATATTAATGGTTATGACAAAGTTAAATTGACATTGAAAAAGGAAGTTATGGCCTCGACTAGTAGGATCATGCCCAATGAAGCCCATTTATGGGATCTTCATAGGAATATTAAATAACTACAAATTTACCTTCACTAAAAATAGGAAGATATTCAACAACTAAATCAAGAGAGAAAACATTTATGGGATATGTTCTATGTCATCGAGATCATGGCCCAAACCATCTTCACAAATCCACCACAGGAAACTATCACAATCGCACACCTTAACCATATGAAATTCACTAGGAAAATAAAGGATATGTATTCATACCCTAAATTTATGAATTTTTATGTATTATTTTCAAAAAATTAGTGACTATATTTCTTAATTTTTATTATTACTTTCATATGAACTAGAAAAAAAATTGATAAAAATTCTATTTTGTTTTGATGAACAATAAATTATATTTGTTTGAAATATATATTTTCTGAAAAATATCTATTTTCTATAAGTTCATGAATTTATAAAATAAATAATATTTTAGTAAATTATTATTATTAAATATAAATGATACCATAACTTTATGAGGTCAAATGTAATATTTTTAATTGTTATAAAATAGTTTTGGTAAAAAAAACCATTATTTTTCAATAAATGGTTATTTTTTCTTTAAAATAGTTTATTATCATATTTATAGAATTATTTTTATAAAATAATAACTATTTTTTAAATAATCATGTGAAAATTATCAAATGAATAATTTTTTTAACTTTTCTAAGACATTCAGATTTTTAGCTGAGGATTAAATATGATATAATTATATGGTATATATTATGACATCATAAAAGACAAAAGGTGATTTAATAAATACTATAATGACTTCCCCAACACAAATTATGTTTCTCATTTAAAATAATGTCATTTTAATGTTATTTTATTTATCCTATAAACCATTAATGAATTCTCAAAGACATGTATTATATATTTACGGTTTAAAAATAAAATATTTAAAAACATGAATCATATTTCAAAAGTCATAAGATGTATAAATATTTAATATAAAACATATGGGAGATATTATGAAGAGGGTGATTTTAGAAATTTTATCTCAATGTTTGTTATTCAAAAAGACAAGGTGGAATGATAGATGTCTAATGGTATGATGCCTCCATTTCTCACACAAGTATGTAAATGGAAAAAATGACCATGGATTTCATCATAGGATTTCGCAAGACATCTAATGTCAATAACTCTGTCAAGGAGGTAGTCAATCACCTTACCATGTAAAAGTATTTTATTTTTATTAAGGAATATTTAACTCTTGTCCAACTCACCATGATAGATATAAGGAATGTGGTAAGGCCGCATGGATTTATACTCCCCATTGAATTTATTTTTGATCTGAGGTTTGCCTCAATATTTTGGAGAAAAATTATCCAATAATTGGATATAAGGATAAGTTTTGGTACATCTTATCACCCTCATATGTAGTTTCATTCTAAGGGATCAATTCAAACTCTAAGGGATACGTTGAAATCATTTTTAGTGTATTTAAAATAATTTTAAGATCAATTTCACCACTTCGTGGAGTTATACTATAAAAAATCGTTTCTATTATATCATTCAAATTACACCTTATGCTACTCTGTATAGGAAGATATGTTAGAATTTGACATGATGGGATGATGTTAGAGAGGGGAAGTTAATAGTACCCGATTTTATCTATAAAATGATAGTGAAGCTTCAAAAAATTGAGCATCATATTAAATCATTGATAATTAGATATAAAATATATGTTATCAATCATCGAAGAGACCTATAGTTTAATGTCATAGAGAATTTATTCCTTTTTATATTTACATTGAAGAATGTCATGAGGTTTAGGAAGAATAAAAAACATAGTCATCGATGCATCGGAATGTTTGGGATCCTTGTTCGCATTCGAGTGGTGGAATATCAACCAGCACTCAAACCTAATATATCCAATGTACATGATATTTTCTATGAATCCCTCTTAAAGATGAATATACCAGAACCCTCACATGTACTAAATATGGAGGTTATACAATTGGAGAATAATATTTTATATGAGGAGAATTTATAGAAGATCTTATATTGTTTAAAAAAACTTCTATGATATAAAATAACTCACCTCTTCATAGTGTATTGTTGTAACAAAAATTTATATAAAGAAAATTGGGTATTATAAAGGGAAATAAAATCTAAATACCCTCATCAATTTTAATTATTAAACCAAAAAAATTAAAGGATGATATTTATGAATACGGGAAGAATATAACATTAAAATGTTTTATTAATGAAATAACCTTTTTAAATAAGTGAAATATTTTTTATGAAATGAAATTATAGAAAACCCATGACCTATTTAGTTTCTTTTGGTTCCAGATATCTATAATTTAGAATTAAAAATATGGCGATGAATTATAAATTTTGATAGTGTAGTTGTTATATAGTGACTGAATGATTAGTATGCATCAAGGGTTATGATAAATTTTAATTGACACAGAAAAAGGAAATGATAGCCTTGAGTTGTTGTATGTTACCATGTGAAGCCCATTTATCAAATATTTAAAGTGATATATCATCCCTAATATTTTTCTTAAACCAATCAGAAGTAGATATTCTATAAATAAAGACTGAGTGAAACCATTTATGGGATAATTTTAATCCTATCTAGATCATAGCTCAAACCATGTTCACTAAACCAACCCCAAAAAATATTATAATCACACACCTCACTATAATATAATTCACTGATGTAATAATAGGAAATGAATCTAAAAAATAACTGTATAAATTTTTATATTCTCTTCCACTAAAATAATTTCTATATTTATATACTTTTAATATTACTTTTATAATTTTCAAATAATATGGTTGATAAAAATTGGTTTTTGATTCGATGAGACACAAATTTTATTGTTTTTGAAATATATAGTTTTAATCAAGACTCACTTTTTGATGAATTGGATATTTTTTAATAAATTGATATTTTAATATAAAAATATTTTTATTCTGTACAATTTATTAATTATAAATGATAATATATTTTTAATATGAAAAATTTAATTTTTAAAAGGTCTAGCAAATCGTTATTGTCCAAAAAACTGGTATTTTTAATTAAAAGGGGTTTTTTATTTTAAACATGTAAAAGACCATCTTTAGAGAGATTTAATGATTAAATGGTTATTATTTTTTAAATATTCTTCTTCAAATAATCCATCATTTATTTTTTCATAATTTTATGTGATATTTGAATTTTTGGTGAAAATTTATTATTATATTATTATATGATATGAATTATTATATTATAAAATCCCAATAGTGATGTAATAAATAATATGAAGTGTCTAAAAAATTATGTTTTCCTTTTAAAATAATGCGTTTTTGAGGTTATTGTATTGATTTTATAAACCATTAACGAGTCCACAAAAACCTATATTATATTTTAATGTTTAGAAATCAATTTTTTAGAAGAATGCCTCATATTAGCATCTGCAAGGGTATTGTGTTGATTTTTTAAGTTGCTGGACATATAATATAATTAAATCCACTAATATTTGGAGAAAACCATGTTAAAATACCCAGGGATGGTATGTGGTTTGTATTAATTTATTATATAGAGTTCAAAATCAATGTTTTGAAATTAATAAAGAATTCCCCACAATTTTGATATATTGACCGACCCAACATATCATTTATATTTAGTCAAAACCATTTGAGCCCAATGTTACTCTTAAATTACCCCTATATATACCTTACATGTTTCCCCGCAATCTCTTTATACACTCTTGTCATGCTTTTATAAGTGACCACTCAATGAAATGGATTCTCTCCTCTTTTTATTCTAGTGAATTATTTATTACATTCCATTTTATTTATAATTGTTCATATTCTGATATGATTTCTAAAAAAAACCACTAAATATAATTATAATTTTTGGAATATGATGTACCCTTTTAGATATCATTAATAAATTCCATGAACCATTATGTTCCATTGTTATACTTCGGAAATTATTGAATAATTTTCCATGAGAAACTATTTAGCAAAAAACCCTAACTATTTCCACTCAAGGTAATCCATAGAGATGTGCCTATCCTTTATTGATTGGGGAATCACATGTATATAACCCACACACATTAATTATGGGATTAAATGTAATGAATTTAAACCTTATGTTGTCTAATATTTGTTGAAAATTTACATATATATATATGTTATGAATGTGATGGGCGGGATGCGAATTATATAGTCCTCCATTGCATTCGATAATTTTTCTCACTCATGAGACATTATGTATGAGATTAGATAGTGAAAATAATTCATGATGGGAACTTTTCAACCTTTTGATATTGTATTGGACGTTATCCACAACTTATGATTGTGTCAAATTTTATATTGTTCCCACATTCGCATGATTCCTTTAGGGTTTCAACTTATATCATACTTCAATGATCTGTATAATTATTCTCCCTCCTATTATGTTAAATTGATATGCCTGTTGAACCACATGTACTTCTTTACCTTATGATATTCATTTATTATTTTCCTTAATAAGAATATAGATCACCCCACTCTTATGTGCATACCATGGTTATCCCATGAAGTATTAGATGATCAGTAGAATATAACGACATGTTTTGATGTCTTTTAATAATTCCATTATACCCACATTCCATCTTATTATACTATTTACCTAATTTTTTAAGATACTAAGACTATAAATCTTTTATAGTTATATTAAGTGTATATTTTTTAAAAAAATTATGAATTAAGGTGTATTAATGATATGGGTTGTCCTAATAAATAAAATCTGAGAATAATTTTTGGAGAAATTTCAGAATTATTAAAGTTTCACTATATTTTAAATTTGTTGTTTTTGGATTCAAGAAGTTATTTTTTAGGAAATTTGATATCATTACATGGGGTATCATTTTATCCAATGATGTTTATTGAAATGATTTATTGAGATGATCTGATGAATTTTTCTGAAATCAGGAACTTCATGGTACTAGATGCTTACAACAGGCAGTTCGTTAAAGAATACTCTTGACATGAACCACCTATGATAACTGATAATTAAAAAATGGTAAGGTTATTTTTCATATTGGAATTTTAATCATCAATTGATGAGTTTAAAATTAATTTTTCACCACCAATTTTGATGAATTCATTAGAAGTAGGTCAAGGATATGTGGTCCACTATAATGACTCATGTATAGGTCTTCGTTTTTTCTTATGCAGGGTGACTACGTTGTGATGCATATCTACAAAAAAATCTAGACACATTATATTAATTACCCAACCAATGACCTTGAACTATACTTCATGATGAAATCTCTAAAAATATGGCCTCACTACATTTTTTAGAATGGTTTGTATTTTATTCCAATAAAAAAATATTGAGATACACCTTCTCCCTAAGGGAACTAACTCTTAGGAAAAGAAGAAGTTTTGAGTGTATAAAAAGGTTTTATTTTGAAATAATTTATTCCCCATGTAGATGGAATGTTTTTTCTGATGTCTTAAGTAGGATGTTTTCATCTTATAATCTAAAGGAGTATATAGTGAGTGTAATCACATGGAACATTATTTCAATAAACAATGGGTATAAAAGAAAGAGAAATAGAGGATGTCACTGGCTCAAATATAGTTTATTATTTCTTATATAGAGCTAATAAATGATTAGAAACCAATGGATGAGATGTTTATACACTCAAAAAAATTCTAAATGGTGGGTAGGTAGTCATTGAATTGTCATTATCATTAGAAGGAAACCTTCATTTTGGAGGAATTTTTTTTACATTGTTTATGAGGAACATGGTAATTCTAGACTATGAACAGTCATAGTGAGTTTCTAATTCTATATCCTTCAATATGTTTCAATATATGTGATTCTATTTCTAGTGCTAACATTGTATATTAGTGTTATGCATGTCATTAGATCAATTCCAAACATCAGATTGCTTGTATCCTTCTCCATCATCTTCTTATTTATTCCTGGAAGTGGGATAAGGTGTATACATATTTTATCATTTGGTTACCCCATACTCCATGGGGTAGGGTTTCCATTTGGTTGTTTAATGATCATTTGAAAAAATATTCTCACTTCATATTGATCAAAAAAACAACTAAAGTGTAGATTTTTTATTGTTGTATGTTTAGGAGATCAAATATTTCACGGGGTAACACCTTATATCACTTGAAAAAGGGATACATGTTTCAAATAATGGTTTTGGGAAGACCTTCATAATGTAATTATGTCGAAATTTATTCATAACATTAAATACCAATCCAAAATTAATTGAAAAAATTTGAGGGATTCATATTTTAAAAGATATTCTTTGCACTGGAATTTTAGAATATGTGGGGGGAATATAAATAACCCACCAATTCCTTCTATTTAATAGTTTCTTGATATGACCCACCATTAGACCAAAGAGTGTTTCTATTCCCCATAGGCTAAAAATATGTTCTTAGGCATCATAGGATCATAAATAGGATTTGTTTCATCCAATAATCATAGTAAATGATAAAAAAGTAAATATAAAAAATATATAATGACTCATCAATATATTAGTCTTCCATGCCAAAATAAAATTACCACAAAAGAATAAGTAAGAAATAGAATATAAATTAAATAGATTGGCCACCAAATATCACTATCACCAAACCAACCTTCCTCTCTTGCATGGAAAACATTCCCACCAGTTGCATATTCTCATACACCACAATATCAATGCACCTCCAACCATAAAAAGAAATAAAATTGTAATTCAAAAAAGTAATTCATATAAATATCATAGTTATCTAGAAACAATATAAAATTAATGATTTTCTGACCAAATCAGGTAATAGGAAGACATACCAAATTGAATAAAATTTAAAAAAATTATATTAATCAATTATCAAAGTGTGTTCTAAAGGAGAATCAAGAACTTAAAACTGAAATATAATGGGTTTGATATCATAAGAACTCATAAGTCAAGTAAAAACCTCCCTAAGTACATAACCACATTCATTTTACTTCATATAAATTATATTTTTGAATACAGTAGTGAATTATACATTTTCCATAATGTTTTAAATGAAACAACAACATGTCACATGTGTGATAAAACTCTTTTTTATTATTTTTTATTAAATAAAAATAATCACCAAAAATCAATTTTACCTAAACAAAACCACTTATCTAAAACACTATCTGGATGTATCAATTTAAAACCATTTCATAAAAAATATTTTAGAAAAACCAATTTACATAATGAAAGGGGTTCTAAAACATCACATAGTTTTCAAAATAAAGATTGAAAACCATCCAATTATAAATCCAAGCACAATGGCCTAAAAACCTGTTTCAAAACTCACACATATTTTGAATTTTATAACAACACATTTTCCCACATTTTTCATTATATGAAACTTTTAAATCTAATTTCTAAAAATAGTTTCAAAATATATGCAATTCAAGAATTATATTTCACCTTATATAAAAACACTTTTCAACCCATTTTGAATGCATTTGAAAAGAAAACCATGAAATAGAGGAAGGAACATAGTCAAGACGCACGTTCTCAATATACCGAATCAAATATAAAATGGGTAAGTATAAACATAATCAACATATAACAAAATATATGAAAATGGACTAAAAACATGATATCATATAAACAAGTCAGTAATAAAATGCACTGAGCAAATTAATCTACCTATAATTAAAAAGGTACACCTAGGACTCCATCCCTATGGGTCTAATGTGATTTAGTATAAACAAAATTTTATAGATGGATAAAAAAGGTGTAATCTCTCATAGTCTTACATGGGCCAAAATCCAAGAGTTATTTCCGCCTCTTGGTCAAACAAGTGGATGCTCTCCTTGTTTTCCTACCAAGTCTCTCATAGATCCTTATAAAACAAATGGATGATCTAATGGTCCTTCTCTCTATATGCTCTCATAGTTCCTTAGACAACACATGGTGACAAATGGTATCACATTACACTATGTTCCATAATAATCATAACGTTGATCAAGAGGGTATCAAATAATTTATAAAACCTCATTTCCATAATGCTCCAAATAGGCCATCCCTTTTCAACAAAACATTCTTGGAGTTTCAATCCATTTCACCAATTCAATTTTGAGATTAATATGGGAAATCTCCCTTCCATTTCTAAATCACTATTTAAAGAATTTAAATCCACAATGACTTCAAAAATTAAATCCCCATGGGATAACATACTCTTTTAAAATCATCTATTGTATTTGGAAATATAAAATGATTTATCCACCTCAAAAAAATGTTATCATATCTATTTAAAACATAAAATCACAGACCCTTTTTTTAACCTAATTTAAATCAAGTATACTTTTTGAAACTTCGATATGTTTCTATAAAGAGATTTTTATTGTCAAAATCAACAATTACAAGTCAACTATGAATTTTTAGAAACTATTGTCATAGATTTTTAGCCCATGCCAAATATTCAGAACAATATTAAGTTAATCTATCCCCTCATGGGTCATACATAAAAAGACTAACATTAAAAATAAACTATTATAATAATACCAGGTAATTAAAATAATGAAATATTAAGTAATTAAAAAGAAACACCGAACTCATACCAACGAAGATTGAGTTGAAATAAATCTAAAAAATACCAAACAATTTATCCTTTGATGGTGAAGGGTCCCACACAATAGAGAATGTCCTTATAAACCCTAAACACAAAAACCATTATTTTTAAACCATACCAAAACATTAATCACGAAACAAGAAAAATTAGAGTTCATAGAAATGAGAAAAAAGGCTGGGAGAGGGAGGGAGAAGAGTGGATGTAAGTAAAGGAAGGATTTCCACTTTGATAACATAATGGAATTTGGAAAAAATATATGGATAAAATCTAGTTTATGGGAGGAGGATTTTAATAACCCAAAATTTTATCAATGTAATTTCCCTTCTTATAGTTATGTCATGTATGTATAAATTTAGAACATCAAATAGAGAAACTGAAAAATTCCATTCTCATAAATAAATAATGGTATATTAGATATAAAATAAAAAAATAATAATTTAAAATATTATAGTGGAACAATAAATATAAAATAAGATAATTTGAATAGTAAAATTTGGGTCTATTCAATCCATTGGAATGATTGTTCTCATGAACAAAGCTGTAGAAATAAAAATCACATTAATAAAAAAATATTCATTATAAAGATGAAATTCAATATATAATTGAGATAAATTATATGTGAATGAATAATTAATTCAATAAGTGATATTTGAAGGATGTAGTAAACCCATATGACCATTATAAATCTGACTGTTGAATATTAATATGACTATTAAGAATAGTAATCCACCCATTAGAAATAGTAATATGACTATTAAGAATAGTAATCTGTATTTTATAATAGTAACATCACCTATGAATGTGTAAAATAACATTTTGTTGTCTTATAAATGAAAATATTATAAATTTATATCATGATACATGTAAATAAATGTTTTCAGAATGATGAATTATGTTTTGGTATTTGTATAAAACGAAAATATTTTATTTTCAATTCTATAAAGAATATAATGATTTAAAAGAATATTTATTTACATAAAATGATATAATAAATTTATATTATGTTTTTTAATAATGATTTGATAGTTTTATGATCCCATAAATAAATTTTCAAATGGATATAAAATCGATTTTACTATTAAAATCGGTATTTTTCAAATAAATGATAATTTTATTTAAAAATTTAATTTATCATATTTATTAAATTATATTCATAAAATTATATAAAATTTTAAAATATCTATATTATATAATGGTTTTGGGGGAATTTTTGGACTTTTCTAAAATAACTGAATTTTTGTTAAATAGTGAAATACAATATTTTATGGTATTTTGCATTATATGCCAAATATAGGAATTATTGGGTCATGGATGATGTAAGAACCCATATGTTGAAACTCAGATGAAATATTTACTATATATTATCACAATAATAAACACTATTTGTTATCTTTGGCCAAAATAATAAACAAATAAATATAATAATAAAAAACACACATCTCCCCCCCTTATAAATAGAACCCCTCACCACCCCTTCTCCTCACACATTATAAGATTTATTTCTTTCCAATATTCAACCCAAATACATCCCCATTCCTCCTCTCATATCCTAGTATTTTTTATCTCACCAAAAAACCAATTCTATGTTCCATTTAGGGGGATCTCAAGGAGGTGATATTCAATAGGTAAAATCCACCTTCTTTCTCTTTTAAATTATTTATTTCTTATACTTTATACCCACCCTCTATATAAAGATACATGATAACTATCATATCACAAACACACACACACATATATATATATATATATATATATATCCTTGTGTGTTTGTATGTGTGTTTATTTTATTTTTTTACTTTAATATCCATCATAAAACCCCTTCTATCCTACTTTTATTGTAAAAATAAAAACATTGTCCTTAATTTGTTAGTTCCCCACCTTTGTGTAGGATGAGTTTTAATTTACCATTAACACCTTAAAATATGTTCATAAAACCATTATTATGGTTAAATAATATTTTAATATAAATATTATAATATATTTAATTTCCTAGAGGTAGTAAATAAACATTATATAAAATAAAATGAAACTAGTTCATGATGGTCCATAAACCACCAAAATAAAATAAACATTATTCATTAAGGTTTTTTCAATTGAATCGACCTCATATAATAAAAAATGAGATATAGAATAATTTAAAATTATGGAATTATATTGTACCCATTTTTTCCAGTTTTGGATTTTATTTTCTTCAAATTTTAAATAACTCAAACAATTATACTAATGGGAATCGACCAGAAAACCTTGTAACGAACACTCCCGAGACAACAAAATTATATATTATATACCATCAAAATTTCCATAAATGAACTTAATAAAATAATAATAAATAAAATTTATGTGTAAAATTTATTCAGTTAAATAATTAATATATCTATTTTTTAGTACATTAAGTGCAAGTGCATAACAGATTCATACATATGGTAAGGGATCTCTCCAAATCACCAATTTTTCCTTTAGGATATGATTTCTCTCTCATTAACCTAATTTAGTTCTCTATTATTATTATATAATTCTTATAAATTATGCTTATATTTTCCAAAAATGTTTATCTAGTTCAATTATCCAGCTCTTATAGGAAAATACACATTTTTAAAGGTTCCCCTTTCAATTACCCTCGACAAGCTATCCCGATTAAAGGTAACTTTTTCATTTCTTCCACATTTCCAAATACACTAAATAGACTTTTTAAAGACACAAATATATTTATAAAATCGAAAATATTTTCATGAAAAACATTCTTAGATAATTTATGGTTTATATAAACAATTATACATTTGTCAACTTAAAATATTCTTTAATCTTTTCCATTAAACAACACTAAAGTAGCTTGTTTTAGAAGTTTCCTAAACGCACATTTTCATTTATTAAATTTAGTTGTACATCATTATTCATGAAATATTATTATTTTTTACTTATTTATTTTATATAAATTATTTAATACCATATTTTATGGATTCAATTATGATACCCCCTTTTGTTTTTCCCTACAACATGATTATGAAACACATTTCTTTCCATGGGTAACAATTATGATTATTCCTTATGTTTCCTTTATTTATGTGGAACACATATGCATGTAGATGTTATGATCAGTGAACCTAGATATCACTAAATTGCGTTGGGTAATTTTCAGTCTCATGAGGCATCATATATAGATTAGGGAGTAAACCTAATCCATTATGGGAATTTTTCTACTATGTGATATAGACTTTACAATTAGACTTGACTCATGTTAATGTCATGTTATGAATTATTTCCACATTCCAATATTACTATGATCATATAATTCCATGTTCTATATGACATGATAATATATGGTTATTCGTGATATATTCCATTTATGTTATCATGTTAACTTTTGTGTTATGATTTTTTCTATTTTTATTCCATTATTGGGATTTTTAGCTCATCCCGTTTGTTTATGAATTCCATAGACAATATTATGTAGATATAGGATGTAAAAGTGAGTTATGAACTCATTATCACGATTAATAAAAATATGTTTTATTTTAGTTTAATTTTTTAAATTATATATCTAATATTCCAAATAATCTACCAATTGTTTTTATTTTATGGATAAATGTGCTTATAGTCATGTAATAATATGTATAAAAATCTATGGTTATTATAGTTGGTATCATAGAACAAACATGTTATTTTTTAGGATTAAGACAATAATACTTTATTAAGAACCCTAGGGATAATTTTATCACCTAGGATAACCTAGTTTAAAATTTATTTTATCATAAGTTAGGATATACTTTTCATTTATGATTTTATCCTTCTATGTTCATAGTTTCCTTGTTAATTCTCATTTGTTATGTATTCAATCCACATTATTTTTTTAGATAATGACTAGAAATAGGAGAACCTGTTCAAATAAACAATTTTATTGAAACTATGATGATTACCCTAATGACATGCCAAACATTATGGTCAATTAGATTTCAGAACTTCAAGATAGTAGTGGATCAACTGGCTCAAATTATGAATAATAACATGAATCATATGGAATTCCCTCATTCTCATAAGAAAGATATAGTTGTGGTATAAGATTTTTTATTATAATGGACCCCTATATTTAGTGGATTTTTTGATCCCCTTATCATGAAACTATGGATTAACTCCATTGAGAATACATTATTCATCCTCCAACGCTTAGAAGAAGAGAAAGTTGTGACAGAGGACCATCATTTTTATGGGGAAGTTGATAAGTGGTGAAAACTAATAAAAAAAATTAATTTTTAGGAAGGGATTAATTCCACAGGTTGGGAAGGATTCAAGAAAATATTATTCAAAAAATAATTTCCTTGAACACTTTGTCTTAAGATGGAATAGTTGTTCCACAGACTGAAGAAAAATGGAAGAAGATTCTATCAGGGAGTACGAGGAAAACATTACAAGGATTGATGGATACACTTCTAGATTTTTCATGAACACTGAAATAAAGGTTGATATCTTATTTAGTGTATTAAATTCGAGCCTATGAAAATCATTAGAAATTGGAGACTTTGATATATATAAGGATATTATATATTTTTCTCTTAAGATTGTGGTAGATATTGGAAACACTTAGTGGTCTTATTAGATTAAAGATAAAAAGTATAAAATGTATTTTATTTTGGGAGGATAAAAAGATAAATCCCATTGAGGAAAAAACCAACATACCACAAGTCAAAATTGTGGGAAGAAACATCTGGGGAACTATCTAAAGGGAATCGAGAGATGCTTCAAATGTGGAAAAGAGGGGCATCAGGATAATAATTTCTAAAGGGATATAAAGAATCCTGAAAATGTAAAAATATATACGAAATCTTAGATCAAAAATCATCCTATGGTACAGTGTTTCAACTACAAGGAACACATGTATCATTAAAGATAATCCCCTAAGACAAGGATTGTTGGAGACAATCAATGACAATAAACTAAAGCCGATATGGAATGTAATATTCTATCACTTCTGTTGAGGTGGAGCCTAAGAATTATGTGGTCATATTTATGCTGGTTATTCATTCATGAATAATAAACTTGAAGGTACTGAGAATGCAGTGATGTCCCAATAACATTGGATTTTAAAATTTTCCACCAACGATCTACATGACTACGTCATCATCGGTGGAACACTACCTGGTATAAGCCCGAGGATCTTCACACAAGATTTTTTTATGTAAAAAATAATCAACAATAAATACATGGTTAGATTCAAATATTAACTAGAAATATGCTCATCATCAGTGATCACTGCTCAAGGAATCCAAATTAAAATTCTTCTATATCATCCACACTCACATCAAGAAACTATGGGATCATAGATCATCAAATTTCTGTTGTGAGCAGGGAAATATGACGAAGTCTTTGAATGTGATATTGGTTCTACATTTGATTGGCCTTTTCACATTTTCATTTAATTTATTCTCCATAATAATTAAATATTAATATGTATTTCACATTATTATTTACTTGATAAACCTTACCTAAATATGCAATGAAGTGTTTATTCAATATTGTTTGTTTTGTAACCTAAAATGAGACTTGAGTAAATAAGTGAGAATGATATGAGAAAGGGATCCATTGAAAGATCACAAATTATCTTTCAATTAAAATGTTTAGTGCAATGATTGTCTTATTCATATGATGCATCAAATTATCTTATAAAACTTCTTGGAGATGAGACTACGTGTTATATCAATCATGTCATGATGTAGTGACCACAACTAGAATTTGATGTTAGTGATGGAATTATGACATAACTATCATATGCTTAACACATGAGTCTTCGATAATCATATATATCACCCTCTATTCTTGAGGTATCTTAATTCATATAGGGACACTGACACCTTGAATTTCTTATAGTATTTTGTGCAAAAACTTGTACTATTCTTGGAAATTCAGGCTAGTTTGGACATTATCTTTGTTGAATACCTATAACTATATTTATTATGGTATATCTTTCCATTTATATCAAAATATATTATAGTATATTTGTAATTTTTATCTTGAATACTAATTTAGACATTTTTATTAATTAATTAAATCATTAAATGTCTCCCACTATTTTATCAAATTATAAGAACCGGTTGTGCTAGAATTGGAATACTCTTTCACATGAGTATTAAGGTGTCAAGGATCCCTAAAACTCCCATAATAGTCTACAATATATGGATACACTGCTACATAGAGGGTTCAAGGTTGGCGTTTGAATGGCCAGCTGCATTAAAGCATGGTTCCTTGATCTCCCAAATGAATTCCTAACTTCTAAAATCATAACATGATTTAATCCATGCCTACCTATAAAATGATAGAATGTCATATATGGCTAATAATTATGACCCATTTATTCAAGTCTACAGACCACTCACAAAAAACTCCCCGGTAGTAAGAGACACCCTTAGCTATGGCTGATTGAGCACCTCGAAATCCATGTTTTGTCCAAATGTAAATGTTGGGAGGCAGTTATGACATAATATTTCATTAAGGGTTTTATTATTTTAATGTGATGAAGGAAAAAATTTTATATTTCATAATAATGTTCTATGTGATCTCACTCGCAACTGACATTGCAATAAATTGAAAAATATCCCTCTTATCACATGATCATTTTATCTATGCATGATTGTTTATTATTTTATGTGATCACACATAAACTAAAAATATGCAAAAATAATAAACCATGAAAAAATAAAATCCTAATGTGATCATGATATGATACTATTACTTAGCCTATTGAGTGAATAATGTATCAACATATAACCTATGGGTAATATCATGAGTCATGTCATTTGCGACACGATTTGTAGTGCCTTCCCATCCAATGTGTCAAACTCTTGTCTAGTGCATTGCCCAAACTCCAAGAAAAGTTCATCACATATCATCTTCATTATTATACAAAAATTATAACAAATAAGAGAGGGGGTCTTGATAGTATAAAATACAACTAAGAAATGTACAAACATAACCTTATACATTTAATGAAAAAGATTACTCATAGATCACCATTTGTTAAATTACTTATTACAAACCACTTAAAAAATAAAATAAATAAATCAAGAAATAACTAGAAATGCATTGGTTGGTATTAGGCTCATGATCAATCTAATTTTCATTAAAATCTATTATTAAAATATTTTTAAAAATTAAAATAAAAAATGTATTGAATTATACATGAATATGTTTTTGTTATCTTTAAATTCACTCGTATTTTAATTCAATATTTATGTTATTTGGTCCCAATAAATAATTTATTTTTAAAACAAAAAATTTAACTATTTAATTGATTTAATTTAACACTAAAATTAAATTAATTTTAATCGTAATAATAAAAATATTTTTAATTTAGGAACTAATAATTAATTAATCTAATTTAAAAAAAATTAATTTAATGAATTTAATTTTAGAAAAACTAAATTAATTAATTAAATTAAATTTTTATCATATAAATATAATTAGGCTGCGGAAAAACTGGGTAAGGCCTCTCTGGGTCGGGGCGAACCCGCACACACCCAGTCTGACATTTACAGTCCCTATACAAGGGTATTTGGGGTTGTGCCGCTCTTTCCAATCCTATTTTAATTTGGGATGACCTTACTAGGACCATTTTAGGATAGATCTAGTTTTTATATAGGGTACTGATAATTCCCTATGAATCATGGTTGTATCCTCAATTACAGGGAGGATAGGAGGGGGACGACGGTGACCTAGTTTTGACCAGAGGCTGAAAACCGGTGGGGATAGAGAAAGTAAAGGAGGTTATGGTAGGGTTTCGATAGTGGAAATCCAGATCTTCCTGGGGTAGATAGCCAGTTACCTCATAGAAGAACAGTTGAGGTCTTGTAGTAGTGGCGACCTCAGGGAAGTGCTTGGCAGATGAGGTTCACCAAAATCTTCAAGAAAGGGTGTGGTGTCACTACATCCTGGTGGTCGATGGTTCTAATGGGGTTTCATATGGGAGCCATTGGAATCCTATGGTCATGTGAGGGGGATAAGAGGTTCCAAAAATCATAGATCTAGGTGTATTAACAAGTATGTTGATCCCTAATATCATAAAAAGCAGTTAGATCTAGCCTCAGGAGTAGAGGTCATGTAGTGCTGAGTCTCACACGTGATCTGAGCAGCCCGAAAACTAGGGTTCTTAATGGAGGAGCTGCATGCTGGTGACCTAAGAGTGGTAGAGGTGATCCACCAATGGATCCGTTCAAGGCATCCCAATAGTGGTGGGGGATTCATTATGGTTTTTTCCAAAGGGGCGGTGTGTCGACACGATGACGAAGTGGCATGGGGAGTCTTCCTAGGTAACTACGACCATGGTGGTTCTAGAACACAGTGAAGGTGGAGCTGACCAATAGAGAGTGGTGGGGGATGGGTCGACTGGGAGCTGTCGGACTCATCTACTGCAACAAGGAGGTGGGACAAGGTCCTTCCTGTTT
Organism: Viscum album; assembly: GCA_963277665.1. Taxonomy (NCBI): domain Eukaryota; kingdom Viridiplantae; phylum Streptophyta; class Magnoliopsida; order Santalales; family Viscaceae; genus Viscum; species Viscum album. Next base: position 312,018,088 of record OY728166.1, read on the forward strand.
GAGTCATCAGGGTGAGGGTGAGAGGTTGCCGTTCGAGGGAAGCTAGCTTTTTTCCTTTTGCTGACCCACAAGTAGGCACCACATTTCAATTTTAGAGGTATTCAAAAGCTCTTTCCCCTTTATTTTTTTTCTAAATAAAATTTCTAAGGCTATATATAAAATTAATTAATAAAATTAACTTATTTAAATGGGATGTTATCCTTATAGGAGAACCCTATTCTGACCATCAAAAAACAGGTCACAAAATCCAGGTTAACCAAAATCCCATCATTGTTGATGGGTTAAAGTATTTAAACATATAATATATATATATATTATTTATAATTAACCCATAAAGATCATTTTAAATTCATATTAAAACTTCATATGATCAAAAAATGGCCATCCTATGTAAGATTTACTCATGGTCTATGTTGTTGGTACCAGAATGACACCCTCTTTTATATATAATGAAAATTTATTCTTCCTCGATTTAAAATATTTACTGGTATCTATGATACCATTTGAAGGTACTATAAATGCATTGGAATCCCTAAAACAAGGGATTTTAAAATTTTCCCACAATGATCGACATGACTACATCATCGTCGGTGGAACTCTTCCCAGAATAAGCTTAAGAATTCTTACATGAGGAATTTTCAAGCACAAAATAATAAACCAAAAATACCTATTTAAATCAGATGTCATGATCTATGTCTACATGTCATCAATGATAAGTTATCAAAGAATCCAAAGATAAATTCCTATAGATTAACCACTCATGGTTCAAGAAATATTGGGAGCACCGATCCTAAAATTCTGGGTGCAAGCATAGAAATTTGACAATACCATCGATGCTCTGACGATCATTGTGTAACCTTCCTTGTGATGTGCAAGAGATTGTTCAATCAAAACTCATAAATCTAAAACATCTCTCTCAGTAATGTGGGAGAGATATAAACATAGTGAGTTGAAGTGAAAAAATAATGGGAAAGTCCTCTCTTCCACTATGTATATCATGTTACGAAATTACCCAGTATTACCTTCTAGGCCCCTGAATAATTAACACACTATAAATGACATATTATGGATACTGTATCAAGTCATAAATAATATTATAACTTTCTCGTAATATATTATGTGATAATACTCAATACATTAACTTTACATGTTGTTTAATCCAATATTAAATGATCCTTGAATATTTTAAACACATATTTGTTCAAATAATATTTTTTAGGTATTTAAATTAAATATTATAAATATATTTAGTAAATAAATTCAATGAAAATTATTCATAACTTGAATAATATGAATTTATTTATTTCTTTAGGGATCATATCTACTTTTAAAAATCTATCACCTTAATTGTGGGTCCCACCATGTCCAATATACAAAGTCAACTTAATAGTGTAGATTCTTGAATATGCTATTGTGTCTGACCCTCTAAAACCTTATCTAAATAGTAGTGAATACTATTCATAGAATAAGAGCAAGATCTAGAAACCCATCATGGCCTCTAAAGAGATAAGGATAGTCATAAAAATGACTACCAACCTATGAATATTCCCTGTGTAGTATAATCTTATTGTCTTCAAATATCTCATAAAACAAGATGCACACCTATGTCATTACCCTTTTCTTTCCTTATTATTTGTTGATATAACTAGACAAATTTACCCACTATTGTCATGGACATGATCTTATGAAGGTAATACCATCTTTATCAATGAGGCCCAATATATATTACTTTCTTAATGTGGAAGCCACAAATCATTTCTTGACCATTCAACCAATGTCATACCACCAATGACATACCCAACACAAGCTACCTCACCAACATTTTATTGTCATGGATTTTACCTTGCATAAATGAATGTAATGAAATGGAACAGATTGCTAATGATCTCAAGTTAGGAGACCAATACATATGTATGTACATATGAGAAACCAACGATAGACACAAAATGGGGTGTTCCTATTGGAGGTTATATCCTCATGGAATTACTGTTAGAGATCACCATGTATGGACTTCATGAGAATAATTTTCATTGATTATGTGACCCATGCACCTGACAGTCAAACATATACTATTTACAGTCAGTAAGATGTCTCTATACCATAAAACATATATTTAAGATTTATTTGATATTATCTCGAGGTTCTCATTATATCAATTGACCTTCTATAACCTTTTGTTATGATAATTAATCTATAGAAATCACTATTAAATTTTGCAATCATAAATATCTTCATTATGAGGATAAGAATACATCATGTATATCTTACTATATACAAAATATGGTAATCAAAAGTACTATTCATATTAGGTCTAGGGAACCCACTATTACAAAAAATGAACTATTTGATTTTGGTTCTATACATTATTTCATATCATGTATGTTTAGTAGAACTATTAAAACACCACCTCAAAATATAGAGGTTATATTACCTATAATAGTGGGAAATGAAGATATTGTGTTAGGTACACAAGGCTGAATACCCTGAGAGGGGGGGTGAATCAGGGTATGACAAATTTAAAATTAATGCCCATTATGATCTATTTTCATTGTTAAGAAAAACAATATTCTCTATCATTCCTGCCGCACAAAGTAAATAGAAAGTAAAGCACGCACATTACACAAAAATTTTACTTGGTTCACCGCAAAGGGATACTTCCAAGGAGCATACACCGACAAGTTTTCAGTCGTACCAAATTCCAATAAACTTCACTAGCTGTGGATTACAAGGTTTGGGTACAATCACTCTGTCCCAGGCTTACTGCCTTTACAAGATTTAGGGTCAGCTCACTGCTTTCCCAAGGGTCACTCCCTGTTTCTCTCTCTCTGGCTCACTGCCGGTGGAGAGGATCACCTTCTTCCTCTTCCTTTGCTCACTGCTCTAGAAAGGATCCACTCACAGTTTATAGACCTGTGGGTCTCTTCATTTGCCTAAATGAATGCATCTTCCTCTTTATGTAGATGCTCTGTTGAAGTAAAAATTTCACCCGTAGATGAATATCTCTTTGCACCGAAGGTATCAGGAAAACTTCCAGCTTCCACGCAGCCTGAAAATTACTGATGGAAATAAACCTTACTTGGCGTGCAAGTTAATCTCGGTGCACAAGTATCGGCACTCAAGTCTCAACTGGCATGCAAGTCCACCTCACACACTTGCGCGACACAAGATTCTTCAACTCCATACTTGCGCAACACACTTCCTTTTACGCCCAATCCAATATTGGTGCGCAACTCCACACTAGCGCACAACCTCAAAAACTGGCACGCAACTATCACCCTAGCACGCAAGTCCCACATGCGCGACCACACACCACTTGCGCGACCACCACAACTGCGCGACGAGAGATCTGATTTCTCAAAGTGTTGAACTCTGGTGTAGAATGAGGAGAGTGGTCCAGTATTTATAGGCAATCTGACCACCCGGCGCAATGACGCGCAAGTCAACCCTCAGCGCACAAGTCTCGATGCGCATGTCTCTTCCCCTTCAAGTCACTTGCGCGGCCCAATTCCAAACTTGCGCGAACCTCTTTCCTTTGCCATATTTTGATCTTTGGATATTGAAAAACCATAGGCATGCAAGTTCTCAAACTTCCATGGCATCGGCACGCAAGTATCTTTCACGGCGCGCAAGTCACCTTCACGACCTCACCATAACTTTCCCGAACCTTATCCCTTTGCCATATTTTGATGATCTGATCTTGAAAAACATATGGCATGCAAGTTTCCAAGCCTTCCTGTACACGGTGTACAAGTCCCTTTTCCAAAAACCACTTTTCTTCATTTGTCGATTTTCAGGCCCAAAAATTTGGAAAACACTGGAAAACGGAGCCACCTTGTATCTGTTCTTTTGTACCGCCTCCAGATCATCCATTCCTTTTGTCGAAGTCCTTGAATCAAACATGGGTCGTTGACCTCAGCTCTTGAACTCGACATTCCATCATGAAATCCTCTTTTTCAACAAATTTTTATGTCATTGTTTTTCTTTGTCAACAATCACAACTCAGATATCCACTTTCTCAACAAACACAATCACCTCAAAAATGATTCAAAGATTCCTTGAGGAATTTTTTCCCAACATATTTTTACATCCAAAGTATAAAACTCCTCCCCGTTTAGAGTTTGGGGACTAAATCTCCTATAAAATCTCATCTTACTTTCTCTTGTGGAACGTGATACCACTTTGGTTATGTATTGGATGTCTTTATATGAAGCCAACATCAACATTCAGAAAAAAGATACCACTAATCACATCTTGAGCCATCCTCTAATTATGTACAACTGTAAGGAGGGGGATTAATCTTATTTAAAATCATTATCTAAATTTTGGATATTATTGCCTTATGATAAAGAATATCTCGGTCAAATTATTGACAAAAATAAAAGGATCAATATCAATGTCAATCCCATTATGAGGGACTATACTGATGTGTTCCTCAAAGAATTTTTTAATCTTCCTCATGATCAAGAGGTTTATTTCTCAATTAATCTTATTCTGATATCTCTACCTATATAATATGCTCCTTAAAGAATGTCCCCCATTAGGATGGAAGAACTGAAGAAATAGTTATAAGAGAATATTGAAAATGGTTTCATATGTTTGAGTGATTCCCCATGGGGTGCACTGTTACTATTCATAGAAAAAGGAATATGGATCAATGTGCCTCTACATTTATTATCACAAGCTCAAAAAATCAAGATAAATAACAAATATATCATACCATAGATATATGACTTGTTTGGTAAACTGTGTGGGGCCATATATTTCTCTAAGGTGGACCTTCAGGCATGATATCATCAATTAAAGGTTAAGAAGGAAGATATTCCCACGAAATTTTTTTGAATAAGGTATAGACACTATAAGTTCATAGTGATTCCATTTTGACTCACTAATTCTCCAATAAATTTCATGGACCTAATTAATAATGTCTTTAGAGATTACCTCGAAAAAATTGTAGTATTTATAGATGATATTCTAAAATACTACAATAGAATGGAGGATTGTGAGGAGTATTTGAATACTATGATAAAGACTTTCTGAATGGAGAAAATATATGTATAGTATAGTAAAATAGAGTTATAGATAGATTTAGTTCTTTATTGGGGAGTGTTATCACCAACAAAGTAATATCAATGGACCATTCTATGAAAATTGGAATCAGTGAGTTGCCAAAGAAAAAATATATAAAAGATATCAATAGTTTCCTTGGTAATTATGGGTATCACCAATGATTGTTTTGGAACTTATTACCATTTTCAAATATACTAACCAAGCGAACTTGTAATTGAGTAATGTTTTTCTGGACTAGTGATTATGAAGACTACTTTAAAGAGTTGAAAAAAGTATTATCACTACACCAGTACTTACACTACTGACATGTAGGGAAATATTTCTGGTATACGTTGATTATTCAAAGAGGGTATCCTATTGTCTACTGAGTAAAAATGATAAAGTTTTATCTTACACTTTATGGAAGATAAAATTTCATTAGAAAAACTATCTCATTTATGATCTGGATTTATCAGCTGTGTTCATTGAGATGAAAATCTGGAGAAATTATCTCTATGTGGTGAAGTATGAGATATATACTTTTCACAAGATCCTAAAAGATATATTTACAAATAAAAATAATAATATGCACTAGTGAAGATGGTTAGGGCTGATCAAAGATTATGAATTATCAATCCAGTACCATCTTGGTAAAGAAAATAAAGTAGAAGATAGTCTAAGTAGAAATGATCCTATAAATTTATTAATGATGATAATTAAGAAGGATCCATTCATGTTATACTTGAAAAGTATAGAAATGGGAATCCTAAAGGAAGGAACATCATAATTCCATTCCCAAATTATTTATCAACAATCCATTTTAGGTAAGATAAGTTATTATCAAATAGGTGATGTGTAAATTCAAAATAAGATAGAATCTATCAAAATAGGAAATCCACATAATTAAAAATTTATGATGGAGTCATATGGTATGGGTAATGAATATGTGTACTATAAAATCCTAAGATAAAGAGCGATATTTTTAAATATGAACATATCTCTACCTTCACTGTCCACCCATGGATTATAAATATGTATCAAGAAAATTGAGATCACTATTGGCGTGAAAATATGAAAAGGGAGATATTTGAATATACATCAATGTAAGTAGAATGTCAGCAAGTGAATTCTAAAAGTAAAAACATCTAAGGGTATAATGAAACCATTACTCATACCTATGTGGAAATGGGAAAACGTCACCATGAATTCTGTCATAGGAATTATGAAGATTTCTAATGGAAATAATGAAATTTGTGTTTTTGTGGATCATCTTACAATGACCAATCACTTCATTGCAATTGCTAAGGACTTATCAGTCAACCAAATTACACTAATATACATAAGAGAAGTGGTGTGTCCACATGGAGTACATTTATCGATTATATTTGATAAAGATCCAATATTAACTCCATGTTCTGGAAAAGCCTCCAACATTCTCTAAAAAATTGAGTTGAAGTTTAGTATGAATTATCATCCATAAAAAGATTTCTATTTTGAGTATAGTCCTGACACTAGAATACATGTTGATAGTATGATAAATGAACTTTAAAGTAGAATGAGATCAAAATCTTCCACTAGAATAATTCTATTATAAAACTAGTTTCAACTCAAGCATCAAAATGGGTCCATTTGAAGCCCTTTATGGGAAAAGATTCATAATATCATCATAATGGTATGATGTCGATGAACATAAGTTATTGGGACCTGAAATGGTCTATGAAATGGTATAAAAGGTGAAAACCATTCAACAGAACCTCAAGGCATCCCAAAGCCTACATAAGATTTGTGTAGAAAATTATCGATGGGACTAAGAGTTGGAAGTTGAATATATGGTATTCCTTTACATATCTATATGAATAGGGTCATGAGATTTTGGAATAATGGAAAAATATATCCTAGGTATATCAAACCCTTTTAAATTATTGATCATATTGGAGTTGTGGAATTTCAACTTTCACTTCTACCAACCATGTCTCACATATATAATGTATTCCATGTATCACTTCTGAGGATGTACACACAATATGCCTCACATTTTCTGAATTCAGAGGTGGTAAAGCTAGAAAATGATCTCTCTTATGTGGAGCAGCTGGTGAAGATCTTGGACAATATAGTTAAAGTTCAATTCAACAAAACTACTCACCTATTCAAATTACTATAGAGGATCCATAAAAAAAGAGGGTACATGGGAAATAAAGGACTTGATGAAGGATTGGTACCCTCACCTATTTCCACCATAGTATGTTAAATGAAATTTCAAGGATTAAATTTCGTAAGGGTGGAAGAATGTAATGAACCAAAATTTTAACAACGTAATTTCGATTCTTATAACTAGTTCGTGTAACTATAAATCAAAAACACCTTATATAGAAACCACAAAATATTTTTCTAAAAAATGAATAATGATATATTAGTCATAAAATAAACCAATAAGAATTCAAAATATTCAACAGGAAAATAATTAAGAAATAAGATAATCATAATTGGAAAATTTGGATATACTCGATCCACTATAATGATTGTGCTCATAAACCTAGATATTAAAATAAAACATTATATTAATAATAAAATATTTATTCTTAATATGAAATTGTATATATAAACATGAAATAATGTATACGTTAGTGAAGAATTAATTTAATTATAGGTACTTATAGGATGTAGAAAACTCATGTGACAGTTATAAATATGACTATTGGAATAGTAATCTGACCATTAGGAATAGTAATATAACCATAAGGAATAGTAATATGTCCATTAAAATAGTATCCTCACCTATGAAAGTGTAAAATAAAAATTAAGTATCTTATAAATGAAAATATGATATATTAATTTCATGGTAAAAGTGAATAAATTATTTAAAAATGATAAATTAATTCTTGATATTTTCATAATATGTAAATATTTTTTTAAATTTTACAATTAATTTAAAGATTTAAATAAAAATTTATTTTTATAAAATTATTTCCTAAATTAATAGTATGATTTATTATAATTATTATATAGTTTTATGACTCCACAAATAAATTTTCAAATATTTGTAAAGTTGATTGTAATATAAAAATAAGTATTCTTCAAATAAATGAGTGTTTTATTTAAATAATTGAATTCATAAAATTTTGAATTTTTTTTTCTTAAATTGGAGTATATTTTTTAAACTTATAAGTCTAAAAATTTTAAGATAGAATTTTTTTTGAGATTTTTCTTAAATAGTTGAATTTTTTTGAAAGTGAAATACAACAATTTTCAGTATTTAACATTATAAGACAAAAAACATGATTTTTTCATAAATTACCTAAGAACCCATTATATCAAACTCAATTTCTCTAGTAATTATATATTTTTCCAGTAATCAACACTATTGATTTTCTAGACCCAAAATGAAAAACAAATTAATATAATAATCAAAAACACCAATCTCATCCTCTTAAGAAATACAACCACTCACCACCCCTTATTAGATCTTGATATTCCCAATATTATTCCTAAAATACACTACAAAACTCTTACCCATGTCTTGGTCTTTATGATTTCACCAAACGTCCAATTCCAATTTCCTTAAGGAGGTTCTCAAGGGGATGATATTCAAGTGGTAAAATCCAGCTTCTTTCCATTTTAAATTCTTTATTTATTGTACTTTATCATCAACCCCTATCTGTAGAGACAAAATGAATATAGTATCATATATAAAATTTTATTTTATTTTTTAATGTAATATCCATAATCAAACCCCTTTTATCCCCCTTTTTTTATAGAATCAGAAACATCATTTGTAATACGTTGGTCCACCGCCTTCATGGACGATGAGTTTTATTTTTCTGTTACTACCTCCCAGGATGGTCATAAAACCATTATTATAGTTAAATATTATTTTAATATAAATATATAGTATAAATTATTTAATTTTCTGTAAAAAATATATAATAATAATATTAAATAAAGTGAAGAATGTTTGTGATGGTCGTAAAAACTACTAAAGTAAACTAAACATTCTTCATTAACATTTTATCAAATAAACCATCCACATATCTGATAAAAAATTATATATGGGACCATTTAAAATTATGGAAATATATTAATACCATTTTATTTCACTTCTATAATTTTTATTTTATTTTACAAGAACTCCCATAATTCTACTCATGGGAACCAACTAGAAAACCATGAAACGAACACACCCGGAACATTGAAAGTAAACATCACAACCCATAAAATGACCATAAATGAACATAACAAAATTATATTAAATAAACTATATGTTTTAATGGATTTGAATTAATTAATTAATTTGTATAATTTTATTATCCATAATATTATGTTCATGTGTAGAACACATTCATACATATGGTAAGGGGTCTTTTTGAACCTTCATTTTTTCCTTTGGGTTACACTTTCTCTCTCTTCACCCCAACGTATTTCTATATTATTCCTTTATAAATGTTATATATATTATCATATGTATAGACTTATTTATTTAGTGCAATTCATCCTTATTTAATGGGTAAACACATTTTTTTAAAGGATCCCCTCCCTATTCCTCTGGATAAGAAAGCCCGATTAAAGGGAACTTCTTCATTTCTTACACATTTTCAAGAACACTGCATAAAATATGTCAATCCACCAATATTTTTATATATTCAATAAATTTATCAAGAAAAAAATATATTAGTTCTTTTTTATTTATATAAAACCCATTCCTTCATTTTCCTCTTGAAACACTCTTTAATATTTTTCCTTAAAGCACACTAAATTGGATCATTTCAAAAGTATCCTAAACACATTATTTCATGTATTTAATTTAGTTGGAAATAATATTTCATGAAAAATTAATATTTTTACTGCTTTATTTTACATAAATTATTTAATCTCTTCTTTCATTGATACCATTATGATACACTGTGTGTCTTCTCTTTATGACAAGATTACGAGACTCGTATTATTCCATGTCTAACCCTACTGATGGTTTCGTATGTTTGATTTAATTGTGTGGCACACATATTCATTTAAATTTTAGGATAAGTTAACATAAATACAAATTCATTTCATTGGGTAATTTTTTATCTCATGATACTTATTATATGATATGGGAGTAAACCTAATCCATTATGGGGATTTGTCCCCGATGTTATATAGTTCTGGATGTCTTCCTTGACTCATTTTTATGTCATGTTATATGCCTACAAAACATTCCAATATTGACATGATCAAATTATACCATTTTTTATATGTCATTCTCATACATGATTATTCAAGATCCATGCCTTTTATGTTATCTTGTTATTCCTTTTAAATCATGTGGCATGCTTTATTCCAATTTTTACTCCCTTTCTGGGATTCTTAAATTATCCATTTTTTATCTATTCAAAAGGATATCCTATGTTGACATAGAAGCTCAGAGGGATTTATGAGATAACTATGGATATTAATAAAAATATGTCTTATTTTAGTTTCATGTTTTATAATTATATTTCTAATATTCCAAATAAACTAGACTCTTTGTTCCATGGTTTTTATTTCATGCTTAATTATGATTAAAAAAATTCAATATTTTTTTGATAAAATCATGGGTCATTATAAGTGTGGTATCATTCTAGGGAGAGGAGGGAGAAGATGGGGGGGGGGGGTCGTGTCAGGGTGATATGGGTAAGGGTTGTGTTCTTAGAGTTTTATGTGTTTTAAAAAAAATTAAATATAAAAAGAAAACCAAAAAATTTAAAAACCTGAGTAGTCAAAATGATTAGACCGCACAGTTTGGATAACCTGAAACCATCCTTGTGAATGTATCTACCTAGCCAAACCCCACCCCTACATAGTTTCTCCTAGGCACCAAATAATTGGTAAATGATTCTATATCCATTCTAAAATGCACTGTCACATTACAGGGCTAAATATCACACTTCTTTCGTGGTTTACTAAATCATGTGTATTTCATGAACTATTCCCCATACTCATCAAAATCCCAAAACAATTTTCCTATGACTCGCGTAGCTTGGGTTTAACTATGTATAAACCATGAAACCTAAACTAATAAATTTCAAAATGAATTACATGTTAGGGTTTCTATATGATTTTTTATTAAACCGTTCACCTTAACTACACATATAAAAAACTCAAAATTTTCAATGTTTTAGAATGAAAAACACTTGAAACATAAAAAATGATAAAATAAAATAAAAACCCCATTGACATGGTGGGTGTCAAAAATGATCCCTGAAACCAATTTTTACCAATAGATATTATTAGAATAAATTAAAGGTAAAATGTTAATGAATTAATAAGTAATATTCTAATAAAAAACCTCATTTATAAAAAATTTCTCTTAATGTATTGAAATATTACAAACAAGTAAAATATATTAATGAAACAGAGTCTATTAATTGGATACCCAACCATTTTGAATTGAAAAAATATTAGAAAAAATAAAAACCACTTTTTCAAAAAATAAAATATTTTCAATGAGAAACCACATCCCCAAAATATCAAAATGGAATTCACAAAATTTCAGTGGCCAATGCTAACCAACAACAACTGGTTCAACATCAAAAGGAGAGAAGTACTACTAGAAACATCGAAAATGATCCCAAAATAGGATAAAACTATCCTGGAATCCACATAAGGATCTCTCAATGAATAACATGCATTGAAAATAAATTATGGAGCTCTAAACTAAGGTTCACAAATGTAAGAAAAGTGTGTTTAGATCTAACCCCTTCGAATATCGTACCATAGAAATTATATTAAAAACACATACATGTGAATTTAAAAGAAAAATAGAAAAAAAGACTACAACCATGTATCCATGCACTCATCCTTATCTCCTATCAAGTATAAGGTAAAATCCAAAAACATCGCACAATCTATGACAAATATTGGAAACAAAAATCCTTATAAAATAAGTAATGAACAAATACCAAAGGGAATCACATCCTACAATGGAAAACCATAGAAGGACCCTTGCACCACAAGTCCAATTCCCCCTCATGAAAAAATTACTCTGAACCTAATGATCACAAATATAAAAATGGTCATTTATCCATGAGATTCACAACCAAACACTTGAATACAACACCGAATGATATCCACTCACCCAAAAAAACTCAGATGATCCCACCTATAAGAAACTCTAATAAAATCCTGTCCTCAATAATATAAACATATACCAAAATTCATGGTTATAACCCCATGGATCCAATAATCTCAAAATGACCCCTTAAAAGAATATTTCTTTACTTCAATCGAAATCAAAAAATACAATAAAGAAACAACACATTCCACTCAAATTAATGCATAGGATGTGTAAAATAGAAGGAGAAAGAACCCCTAACATGGACAACCTACTTTCATTCAAGATTATTCTTGGAGGGGTAGGGTTTCACATTAAATAAACTGAGACATAGACTATCACACATTCATTACCCCAAAAATGACACACAGTTATCCCAAAACACATCATGTACAAATTTTTTTTAAGATTTATTTAAACAATAAGGGCCTATTTAAAAAAAAAATCAAATAATGAAACCCATGGCCCCATTTAAATCAAGCCATCATTAATTTAAAAACAAATAGAAACAATTTTAAAAAATTTAAACCCAAATACTATACATGATTTGGTTAATTTAAATTGTTTCCAATAATGAATTTAATAAAAAAACTATGTGTTTTAAAACAAAAACATCATTTAGGGTTTTAAATTAAATCATAAACATTCCATTTTGAAATAGATTTCAAATCACTTACTATTATAAAATATAATCACCAATGGTAAAAAAATATTATGGAAAATAACAGATTCTCATAAAATGGGAAATACATATTTTATATCATTTTTTCTAAATTGAAAATAAAACCTATTTTTTAAAACCCTTTCAAATGAAAAAATTAATTTTATAAACAAGCACGAAGGCCTATGTTTAAATTGAAAATATTTTCATGTGAAATCCATTTTTCAACAATACAAAATTAATTTTACAACACATGAACATACACCATAACAAAGGAAAAACACAAGCCGCAATAAAGTCTAAATCCAATGATGAAAAAATTTAACAAGACCAACTATGATTCTTAACATGTTTTATAAAAACACAATGGGAAATACAATGGTGATGTTTTCTAAATTAAAAAAAATAGATGTGTAAGAGTTTTAGAATTAGCCACATGGTTGATAACCACATGCTAATAATGCATTAGTCTCCAAAACAGACAAAGAATCAATGCTTGGGATACTCTATGGTTTTTTTCAAGACCTAAAATCCAACCTCAAACATTTATTTCCCATATTAAATCTATATCCCAACATCAAACACTCTCCCTAAAGGGAACTCAATAAATAAAATTTAGTATTAAAAACCACCACTATAGGATTCAAAACATAATCCAATAATGGAATCAAATGGAAAACTAAAATAAAAGGAAAAATCCCAAGTATCATTAGAAAATAAATTCTCATGGAATGAAAGTAATTAAAAAAATCTCCATGTATGTTTCAATAAGTTCCCAAAAACCTTATCTTTCAACATAAAACATCCCAAAAAATAGATGGAATAACAAAAGATTATGCTCTTATCAAAAATAAAAGAACCCGAACCTTCCATACCATTTCTAAGAACTGGAATTGGCCATCCATCTGATAGACCTTTGAACTATCCTTCCACTATCCTTAAGAGAAATCCCAATCCACACAGGATGAAAACTAGTGTATGTGAATCATAGGATCATACATGGGAATGTTTTCACCTAATAATCAGACTAAATGTTAATGTATTAATATAACAAAAATAGAGAAAGACCTATCAGTATATCAAATGTCCATAATAAAATGAATTTGAAGAAAAAGTTAAAAAATCAAAAAAAATAAAAGTAGTAAACCAAATAATCCCCTAAACTTTCCCTCACAACCCAGGTCTCCCTCTCTTAAAAAGAAAAGAAACCCACTAGATACTTATCCTCAATAACTAAAATATCAATACACATCCAAAAATAGAAACAAATAAAATCCTTATTTTGTAAATAATAAAATAAAATAAATAAATATCCATAAAATAAATAAGATTAAAACATGTTCTACCAAATAAATTAACAAGAACATTGGATTAATTCCTTAAAATAAAAAACTATCCTCTTATATATTAATTATATAATTGTGGTCTGATGGTGAACCAAAAACCTCCAACTAGAATAAAATAGGCATTAGCAAATAAGAACCTAGTATGCCACGAAAAACCACAGTAACTAAGAATATTATTCCAAATTACATCATTGAAATTATAGATGAAAATAGAATAGAAAAATAATCATTTTACAAAGTGAATTAAAACAATAGCACATCACATGGGTGATAAAACACTTTTGAAAAAAATCAAATGAATGTAATTTCATAGAAATAGATTTTCCCAGCATAAACCATTGGGGAAAACACTTTTTTAATGTATCAATTTAAAACCATTTCATAAAAAACCCAATGAGAAACACCCATTTCAAAACTCAAAGAGGTTCCTAATCATTACATAGTTTTCCAAACCATGTTTGAAAACAATCCATTTATAAAAATAGAAACAATGTCCTAAAAACAATTTAAAACACACAGACACATGAAGTTTCAAAACAACACAATTTTTTACTTTTCACATAAGATATCTATATTTAAAATCAGTTCAAAAAATATTTTAAGTACATTTAATTTAATATTTAATTTTTCCTTATTTTAAGGTATTTCAAAACCACATTGGAAAGAATTTAAAATGAAAACCCTGAAAAGGAGTAAGTGACATAGTAATGAACCACATGATCAATATACCTAAAAAACCATAATGACGGTAGGAATAAAAATAATAATCATATAAAAGATAAATTGAAATGGTCATAACACATTATATCACATTAGTAAGGTTCTAATAAAATGAACCAAGCACATAAATTATCCTGGAATGATTAAGGTAAACCTAGGGCTCTAACCATAACTGTCTAATATGAGTGATTGTAAGAAATTATTTTTTGTTAGATGATTAAGGTGTAAGATCTCACATTATTCCTCAGGCATAACTCCATGATCAATCTTAGTCTCTTGGTAAATAAATTGGATACTCTCTCAATCTTCCTACCAAAATATCTCACAATCCCATGGTTAAAAAATGTATGATCACATGTTATTCCTCCCAAAAGGATCTCATGGTCACTTGGAAAATGCACAATCACACCACGGTTATCATATGGACTAATCAATTCCAAACATAATCACATCATAAGAGAAAATAGTTGTGAATAGTCAAAAATTTCTTACTAAAGGAGAAGAATTTATAATAAATCACACACCAACACCTAACCTCACAAATGAATCCTCACAGTCAAGCATAAGAATCATATATAATGCATCAAAGTAAACATACACACATGAGATCAAATTCCACTATAGACCAATAGACTCACAATGGGGAAAGAGATGGTATCACATCATTTATAAAAACACAATTCACACAATGCCAAACAGGTCATCTCTTTAAAAAAACATTCTTGGAGTTCCTTGAAATTTTAAAAAAATATTTTGAAACTCAAATGGGAACTCACACTTTCATTTTTAAATAACCTTTTAAATCATTAAAATTTACAATGAGTTCTAGAATTTTATCCCTAAGGTATAACATTCACTTTTGAAATCCCATAATCATTTGGAAATTATAAGATATTTAAAATCCTTGAGAATGTTTATGAAATCCCCTTGAAAGTGAAAAACCTAAGACACATGATTTGAAACCCATATTAAATCAAAAATACTTTTTAAAATATCATGCTAATTCCTACCACCAGTTATTTATTTTCAAAATATTTCATCAAAATCCAACCAAGAATTTTTATAAAAACTTTGTATGGATTATAATCTCATTCCATGATTTAAAATCATTGTTAATTCATTTCTTCCCCTCATGGGTCAAAAATAAAAGAATAAATTTTTAAAAAAACCATTATAAAACTATCATGATATTAAAGAATTGTAATATAATGTTGAGAAAAAGAATAACTTATCTCATTACAACATAAATTATGTTTGAATCATGCTATAGAGTGACAAAACATATCAACTTCTGGAGAAAAGGATCCCCTGCATAATAGAGAGTCCCCCCAAACCTTAAACACTTAAAAAATGTATTTTGGACCCATCCCAAAAGCTTAATCATGACACAGTAACCATTAGAGTTCAAGGAATGGAGAAGAAAAAGTGATAGAGGGAGGGGAATGATATGTTAGGATTCATGGAAGGCGTATTACTTAAATATATCAATAGGATTTGGTTAGACTCAGAGAAGAGAAGCAGGTCGAATGTAGGAGGGTAATGTCATATGTGGTAGAAAAGGGTTTTTCACGAAGGGGATGTCGAGTGAGGTAGTTAAGGTTAAGGGATTGGGGGTTTTAGTTTTAATGTTTCTAAATTTAAAAATAATTAAATATGTAAATATAAAATACAAAACCTTAAAAATATGGTAGAAATCATTGTTATGATGTCGGGATTTCATAACTATGTTCCAATGGTACACAAGGAACTACTTAGCCAAACCCCACCCCCACAAAGTTTCTATTAAGCACCAGATGGAATAAAAAACCATGATCCATACTTTATAATAACAACTTCCACATTATATATCTATATTGTATGCTTTTCATGGGGTTTACATACCCATGTGCATTCCATGATCTATATATAAGAATCACTAGAAGAACAAATGATTTCTCCTATGAATTGCATGATTTGTTCATAATTGTGTATATTCCATGATACCCAAACCTTGTTAGTTATAAATAAACTTAATATAAGGTTACCTACATGGTTTTCCTTTAAATTGTAATCATTATCCATAAAAAGAAATGAAATATCCATATTTTCCATGTTTTAGAAAAAACTCAACAAAAACATAAACAAGACTCAAAATCAAAAATATAAAATAAAACAAAAACATAGTGAAATGGTGGGATTAAATGTGATTTTAATAACAATTCTTGAATGGTGGGGTTTCCCTATAAATATAGTTTTCAATCCTTGATCAAGATGACTCCCATAAAAGCCTTATATGTTCTAAATGTTTTGTTTCCACTATATTGGTCTGTAGTGGGAGAGAAAACATTATATGGATCAAGAGTAGTCAAAGAGATGACATGAGATATCTAGATAATTTAGAAAAATTTGATGACATCACATAGCCATTAAAACTATTATGATGATGATCTACGTTGAACCTTAGAGTTTTTAGTGGGTGACTAGGTTGATTGAATGGTGACACCTCATTTGAGCCATAGACGTTGTAGAAATTACGAGAATTTGTCTCTTATGTTTTTTTGAACCCTTTGTATTTATTGAGAGGGCTGAGAAAGAGGATTACCATTTCACCTGCCATTCATTAGTTTATATATATTGATTATATTTTAAATATCTCTCTATTGAAAAACTATAACACAAGCCCCACCAAAATGTTGAATTGCTGAAAGCTCAATCTGGAACATGATATGTCACTATATGAACATCCTATTCAGATTGATGATTCCCATGTGAATTGATGACATAGAAATCCATATTATTTGTTTGGATTATATAGAATCTTAAGAATGTTGATAAAGATACATTAGAATCAAAATATTGGGTGAAAGTGAAATGGCCTCACATATTGTTTGAGAAAACTATGGATTCGATTTTTTAGGACAAAAATTGGAATTATGGGAAGAATGGTTACACCCATACTTTTATTTTATGGTATTTATTATTTATCATTTATCCTATAAATTATTTATATAAAAATTTTAGGTTCTTTTATTTAAAGTTTTATGTTTTAGGGAGACATGGTTAAACACAAAGTTAGAGGATGGTTATAAAAAACTATGCGACAATAGTGAAAATTATACATATCATAACAATTGGATTTTTAATGGTTTCTAAATAGTTTATAAAACCATGTGTGAATCCTTACAAACCATGTATTCCAAGAAGAGGCACTTACACAGATAACATATGATTTTCAAAACCGTGTGTTCTATCCCATTTTTCAAAAACTTTTAAATTTTAAAAAATTATCATGGCCTGGTTTGAAAACCCTCTCCCCCATTTCACTCTATTCTAAAACCCTTAATCTATAATAAAACCATCCTTCTCATCATATCCTATATTTTATCCATGATTGGATGGTGTTTTCCTTGGTTCTTTGAGAAATACCCCAGTAAGTAACTCATATCCCTTGTCATTGGTTTCCTCTCCTGTCCTTCATAATCTTTCTTTTAACTAGTTATTGTATAATACTAGGGTTTGTATAATACATACAATATGATATGGTTTTAGATGTTTACGGGTTTTTATTAATCCTTTTTAGTAACCTCTTTGCTTGGATTATAGATTCCTACTGGTTTATGGTGATTTCAAGTTTAACGCTAAGGGGTTTCATGTTGTATCATTTTTTAATAAATTCAATTTGGTTATTATTGTTTTAGAATCTTTCTAAACTAATACTATATGTATAGAATTGTTTTCTAATAATTATTAATGGTTGTGTTGGATTGGAATTTATTCTATTTTCATAAATGATATTGATTATGTGTGTTATAATTTTTGGAATGGTACTAAATGGTAGATTATTTTTCTATATTAAAAAAGTTGTAGCACTTGGTAACCCTATATAACATGGTGATTATACTAGGAAAAGTATGGTTGGTGGTCATAGTAATGATCTAGACTTTTATCTCTAGACAGATTATAGTACAAAAATAACTAAATTAAACTATAATGTGTGATGGTTTATGGATCATGAACAATAATGGATACCCATGGGTATAGATTTATCATTGAGTGTATAATGATCCTAGGAAACTAAACCTAACTATATAGGTCTTCCCATAGTGTTTATTTACATTTACACTCCTGTTTAATTTTAAATGGTTTCCACTGTTTATTTTAAAATGAAAAATATTTTTTAAAAAACAATCCTATATTTTAAAACCTAAAATGTAATATTTATATATTAATTTTTATGAAAGGAACAAGTTATGGTATTTAGCTAATAAAATTAGCTCAAACCATGTATACACATAATGGGTGTTTATATACTTTGTTTTTTCTGATATAGTTAAAACAAAGATTCTCAGAGTTGTGGTGGTTATTCATGCTAGTTACTGATGGGACGGTTAATGGTGGTGGATGGAGGGCGGTCAAAGCTTATGTTATGAGGATATGAGAGGTACATTTTTTATCTCCTCTTCTTTTTTATATTTTGATGATTTTCATGGATGTATTACTATAGGATATTGTATTCCATTTTTTATCATTTATTTCATATTCTTTTTTCCTATTAATTTTATAGTGATTTCGGTGTATGAATTGGGAAAATCATTCCCATATGTGTACTTTCATGCTCAGGAAATTTTTTCCCAGCCAATGGGGATTGTGAATTCACTTTATGCCTTTTTAGGGGTAGGTAATGTGATAGATTTTACTACAGCTAAGTCTGATTCATGGAAATGGAGCAGAAAATCTATCTATACATTTTTAATACCCAATAAAATAGTATAATATTCTATTAACTAGTCAATTTGGGTAATCCACACTACAAATAGTGATTTCGAAAAGTTATATAAGGATAAGTTGAAGGAATCCTTCCTATGAAGGTATCTATGGATCATAAGAATCCCCCACTGCTCAAGTAAGGCCTCTATCAAACCAAAATTTTCTAGAACCATTAGCTAAAATATATGATAGAATTAGGAGTAAGGATTGATCTCAGTTTTTTTGGGAGTACAACAAAGTATTCTAGAAATATGGAATCAAATGACACTTAAAGGGATTGAGACAACCTATATAGGAATCAATGAACTCAAAATATTCAACCTATTTGGTTAACTGTTCCAAAATAGTATTTTTAACAATTAATATTGTGTAATTTTACACTTGAATCCTTATAATGAATTTATAAAATTTGAACATTCAAGATATAAAATAAAACTACTCATAATTATAATAACATGATAGTTGTAACACAATATCATATTTGAGGTAGAAGATGGATTCCAACCCATTTATTATCATATAATATGATACTCCCCTTTAATTCCCACAACAATATAGTGTCTCCCATTATGTTGTGACGTATATAGGGTAATAATATGAAATATTATTAACCCCAACATCCTGGTCCACCTTTCAGATCAAATATCTAAAACCAATTACTTGGTAATTATGGTGATCAAACATTAAAATATTTAATAATTATCACTGAATGTGATAAAATATTAATAACATTTTGATCATTGATTCATCATGTGACTAAAATATTTAAAAAGAATTGTCTCTAGTGGTAATTTTTATTGAATTTATACATTTTTTAATAAATTGAACCATCATCACATTTTTATTTTTATTATATACTATATTTTTATCCTTTTCAATATTTGGGTTATGAATTAAATATTCTATCTTAGTAATTTTTCTAATGGTGCTTTTTCCAACAAGACTGAATCTTTTGCATTCTTTTGTTTTTTCATCCCATGCACAGAAGTAATAATAATTAATTTCATTTAAAATTTTTAATATATAGTCACATATTCTTTCACCAATACTAAAATTCTTCTATCATTAAAAATTATGAGGATATATACAATCTTCAAATAAATAACTTCATTCCCACTATCACAATATTTTTCGATACATCAAATGACACTTAAAGGGATTGAGACAACCTATATAGGAATCAGTGAACTCAAAATATTCAACCTATTTGGTTAACTGTTCCAAAATAGTATTTTTAACAATTAATATCGTGTAATTTTACACTTGAATCCTTACAATGAATTTATAAAATTTGAACATTCAAGTTATAAAATAAAACTACTCTTAATTATAATAACATGATAGTTGTAACACAATATCATATTTGAGGTAGAATATGGATTCCAACCCATTTATTATCATATAATATGATACTCCCCTTTAATTCCCACAACAATATAGTGTCTCCCATTATGCTGTGATGTATATAGGGTAAGAATATGAAATATTATTAACCCCAACATCCTGGTCCACCTTTCACTTCAAATATCTAAAACCAATTAATTGATAATTATGGTGATCAAACATTAAAATATTTAATAATTATCACTGAATGTGATAAAATATTAATAACATTTTGATCATTGATTCATCATGTGACTGAAATATTTAAAAATAATTGTCTCTAGTGGTAATTTTTATTGAATGTATACATTTTTTATATAAATTAAACCATCATAAAATTTATATTTTTATTATATACTATATTTTTATCCTTTTCAATATTTGGGTTATGAATTAAATATTCTATCTTAGTAATTTTTCTAATGGTGCTTTTTCCAACAAGACTGAATCTTTTGCATTCTTTTATTTTTTCATCCCATGCACAGAAGTAATAATAATTAATTTCATTTAAAATTTGTAATATATTGTCACATATTATTTCACCATTACTAAAATTATTCTATCATTAAAAATTATGAGGATATATACAATCTTCCAATAAATTACTTCATTCCCACTATCACAGTATTTTTCGATACATCAATATTTCTTGTAAACTCATCAAGAAACAATACATTTGTTTTTTCTGTTATGGGATTATATACCAGTTATTTCAAACCCATTTTTTTCTTTTAGAAGTTTATTTTTTAGTGGTGAATTCAATAATACAGGAAATATTTATTTTATTCAAAAAAATAGCTTTCACTAGTGGGGAATAACTATTATCATCAACCCAGCTTGTCATTGTCTAATAATTTTAACATCCCATCCACCACTGTAAATTTTTATCATATTCTCATTTTTTTTATCATTAGATGAAAAAAATCATATATTAATATTATTTGGAGTATAGTTATATATTCCTTATCAAAGTGACTAAATTGGTAAAAAATTTTGCATGATTATTCAAGAGATCCAACCTAGTTATCAATTCTCATCTTATAAATCTTCTTCTCAATGAGAATTAAAACCCTTATATTTGATTTCCATTTCTAATGTTGAATCAATATAAATTAATAAAATGTTTGTCATATTTAATGTCACATATTATACCATCATATATACAATATTTATCCATACACACTAGAGCACCAATGGTATATATTAAATTTGAAATTTCTTTCATTCTGAAAATATTGAAATGCAACATTATAATGTTTCTTAGAGAAAAATGAATCAATTTTTTAATTATTATTTAAGATTAATTTTTTACAGGAATATATTTTAATTAATATTAAGTATATAATTTTTTTTTCACATTTTTTTTAAAAAAAGTTTCTAGAATATTACTTTAATCTTTCTCAAATTTCAAAAAAGTAGTTTTAGATTTTTGTGAGTGATACACAATAAATTTAATCATTTTTTACTTAGTTGTGAATACTAATTACAGTCACATTATTCCAACTCATTATATTAAATATTATATGGTATTTGATATCCCATAGATTCATATACTATCTTATTAGAAATATCATTCTTATTTGTATAATTTGATGATTCAATATTCAGATCCATGACATTTTGAAAACATTTTTCACCATTTTGAAGTCATCTCTAGCCATTAAATAAATTGATTAAACCTCCATTGACTCCTTCTATATATCACTAGAATAAAATTCAATATCATATCATGTTTTATCATGTTCAAACACAAAAATAAATTATAACAATATATTCATTTACAAATTCATCTTCTTTCTATATAAATTGAGATTTAATTCCATTATGATTTTCCATCAGTACCTTGATATTTTTTATGTCATTTTTTAATTTTATATTTGGTTTTTAGATTCATCTTATTTTTCCTTACAAAAATTGTTTGTATATGCTTCTTTATTATCAGTGTTTTTATGGTATATATTATTTGTTAATATAAGACATGAATGTTTTATGTTTTCTTTGTAATTCATTATATCCATTAAAATTACTCTCATAACTAGATTAGTTCTATTCCATCTCTCAACTTATTATATAATATATCTTTTTATTCTAAAAAATGTAACCTCTCATTTAATGTTACCATATTATTTTTCATGCTTACTAGATAACCATTTATCTAGAGAACTTTCATAATCTTCCCATTTTTTATCTTATTTGTTTTAGAATGGTTCTTCAAAAAGTGTTCAAAATCAATAAAATTGTGTATTTTAAAATTTAGTTTATCCTTTTAACATCATTTTTAATCTTATAAAATTATTTTTTATTAGATATATAACTTTTAAAAACATCACATCATCATCACCATCAAAATCAGTAAAAGTGTATTTTCTTCCACCACTTTAAAAATTTTAATGTCATTATAGATTTAAATGGTATTTTTTATATACAATGGTATTATTTTTGAAAGAATAAGTTTTTATCACATCATAGGAAATATTATTATATTGTAAATTATCAAGATATATATTTTCCATCACTCAATCATAGAAAGAATAATTATTTTTATAAATATATTATTATAATACATCAGCAGCTTATTCAACATAGTGGAATCTTTTGGGTTTTCACCATATAATTTAATGGTGTTGAAAATTTCACTAATTTTAGTTAATATTTCATTATTTATGTTTTCACAATTCATTTTTATTATCTTTTAAAATTTTCTTGAAGTTTTTATATTTTCAACCTTCACCCTCTTATTGACTTCAAAGATATTTCTTATTCTTCATTGTAACTGTTGGGCGAAAATCCCTCAAGGTATCATTGAAGAATTTTTGAGGTGATTGTGTTTGTTGACAAAGTGGACATCTGTGTGGTGATTGTTGACAAAGAAAACTATGACATACAAATTTATTGAAAAAGGGGATTTCATGGTGGCATGTCAAGTTCATGTGATGTGGTAAACGATCCATGTTTGATTCATGAATGTCGACAAAGGAATGGAAGATCTAGAGGTGGTACAGAAAGAGTAGATATAATATGGCACTGTTTTTCCAGTGTTTTCCAAATTTTTGGGCCTGAAAATCGACAAATGATGAAAAGTTGTTTTTGGAAAAGGGACTTGCGCGCCATGTACTTGAAGGAGAGAAAACTTGTGCACCTAATGTTTTTCAAGATCAGAAGGTCAAAATATTGCAAAGGAAAGAGGGTCGCGCAGGTATAGGTGTGGTCGCGTAGGTGACTTGCGTGCCGTGAAAGGACATGCACACTGGTGCCTAAGAGGATTGGAAAGTTGCGCACCATATGTTTTTCAAGATCAGATATTCGAAATATGGAAAAGGAAATAGGGTCATGCATGTCTCTTGTAGGAGAATAAACCTGCATACCGGGACTTGCGTGCTGAGGGGAGACTTGTGCGCCACCACGTAGGTTGACCAAATACCTATAAATACAGGACCACCCCTCCTCATTTTTAACAGATTTCAACACTTTGAAAAATCAGAGCTCCCATCGCACTAGTGTGGTGGTCGCACAAGTGGTGTGTGGTCGCACAGGTGGACTTGCGCGCCAGTGTTTGAAGTTGCGCACCAGTTGGATGTTGCACGACAATATTAGTTTGGGCATAAAAGGGGTTGAGTCGAGCAGTTTTGGAGTTTCAGAAGATTGTGCCGCGAAAGTGGTTGAAGTGACTTGCATGCCAGTTGTGACCTGCGCGCTGGGTTAGATTTGCGCACCAAGTAAGGTCGATTCACGACAGTTATTCAGGGAAACATGAAAGCTGAAAGATTGCTCAATACCTTCAGTGCAAAGAGAAATTCATCTACGGGTGAAAGTTGTAATTCGATAGAGAATCTACATACAATAGAGGATGCATTCATTAGAGATAATGAAGAGACCTACAAGTCTATAAACTGTGAGTGGACCCTTTCTGGAGTAGTGAGCAAAGGAAGAGGAAGAAGGTGATCCTCTCCACCGGCAGTGAGCTAGAGAGAGAGAGAAATAGGGAGTGACCCTTGGTAAAGTAGTGAGCTGACCCTAAACCTTGTAAATGGAGTGAGCCTGGGACAGAGTGTTCATGCCTGAACCTCTTAATCCATAGCTAGTGAAGTTTAGTGGAATTTGGTATGACCGACAAACTATCGGCGTATGCTCCTTGGATGTATCCCTTAACGGTGAACCAAGTAAAAATTGATGTGTCCGGTGCTTGCTTTACTTTCTATTTATAGTGTGCAGTGGGAAAGAGAGAGAAGAGTGTTTTTCTTAATAGAAAAACAAGATCAGAATAAGCTTTAATTTTAAATTTTTCGAACCTTGATTCACCCCCCTCTAAGGGTATTCGGCCTTGTGAACCAAACAATTGGTATCCCAAGGACAGGTTGATATTTTTTCTTCTCTCAATGGAGGTCACTAATCATAAAGGGATACCAATTTCAACAGATTTAATTTTCAGATATGGAGGAATCGAATGCCACACTATTTCCGATATTTGGGAATGGATGTGTTTTTAGCAGCTATGCATGGTATCACAACTGATATTACTAGTGGTACATTATCAGAAGCTAAGCATAGAGAGTTGGATGATGATTCCAAATCAATCAATGTCTTAGGGGGATCCCTTTCCAATCCCATCTATACAAAGGTGATGTCATGAAAAACGTCACATTCCATGTGGGAAAAGCTTTTGAATATATATTAAGGGGATACAAAGGTTAGAGAGGAAAAGCTGCAAGTGTTGTGGAACAAGTATAAAGATCTGAGAATGAACCCGAGTGAGTCTGTTGATGCATTATTTGACAGGGTAAATGTTGTGGTAGAAAACATGCGAGGTCTTTGTGAAATTATCGAAGAAATAAAAATTTTGAAGCGCATCTTGAGAAAACTTCCACCTCGGTTCAATCTGAAAGTTTCTATTTTGGAAAATAACGACACGAAAGAACAGATATTGGATAACCTGCACATCACCCTTATTGCATATGAAATGAGAAATGATGATAACGACGCTGTGGAAAAGGGTAAATCCAAAGAGTTGGCATTTAAGGCAATGAAGATGCTCACCATTGAAGATTCTCAAGAGGAAGAAGAGATAGATGAGGTAATGTCATTCCTCTCCTCAAATCATCAAAGAGGAAAAGGAAAGTTCAAAGGGAAACATCCTCTTTCATTCATTAGATGTGGAATGGTTGGACATCTCGCAGAAAGATGCCCCAAAATGTTTCAAGAAGAAAATGATAATGATAATTTTGAAATTACTAAGAAGAAATCTTCAGCCTATGCGAAAGGGAAGAAGAAGTTCAAGAGAAATTTCATCAATAATAAGAATATTATTTCACAACAAATAGACAGTTCAGATGAGTTTGAGGTAGAAGAGGTTGAGAGAATAAAGAACTGTAAAGATCGAGGATAAAATTCTTTGGTGGTAGTCGTCGGTAGTTCTCAAGAAAAGGATGAAACTGAAGCTGGAGAAGAAGAAGAAGAAGTTGAAGGGAGAGTTGATATGGAAGCCGAATTGGAAGCAGCTCTTGAAGAGATAGATGTTTGGAGATCCAAAACAAAGAAAGTCAATAAAGTTATTCATGATGACAAACTCTATATGTAGTAGCAGGAAGAAGAGAAGTCTGAGTTGATGGAAGAAATTGAAAAATTCAAGTTATCAACACCAAAGAACTCAGAATCAGTTAGTGAGTATAAGATCAAGATTGAATAATAGAAAATGGAGATCAATGTCTTATACAGAAAAGTGAAAGATCATATCAATTGTATCGAAGAGCTTGAAGAAGAAGTTGTTGGTCTGTGGAGAAAAGTTAAAGACTATGAAAAACCCTTGATTCCTAATAAATTCTTGGGAAAGTAGGAAATTCAGAATACTGAAAAGATGAAATAGGAGCATAGTAGTTCAGCAGGAAAGAAGCAGCAATTGAGCTCAAACATTGAGGCTGATTTAGGGCTTGATCAGAAGCAAAAATCTATGGAAATTGAAGTCAGACCGCAAGCACCCGTCCCGAGATTGATGGTTTATTTGGGAAGAAAGTAGAATTAGAATATTCAAAGATCCCAAGGGGAAACACATTGTGATGAAGTAACACGAAGGAATGCACCTTATATCAGGTGTTATTGTTGTGGAAATATGGGACATTCATAGTATGTGTGTTCCATAGCCAAGAGATATCAAAGGGAACGAGAACAGAGGTGACAGCCAAATAGAGAACAGTTGTCTAGAATACATTTCTAAGGACACTATTTTTGGTGCAGAGGATTTGGGCACATGGCTAGGTACTGCACTTCGAACATACAGACAAATGTGCCGAAGTATAATCAAAATGTTTGCAAGCAGCAGATCAATAAACTAAAAGGTGAGTTAAAAATGCAGAACAGATTTGAGGCTTTGCAAGATGAAGCTGGTCGATCATACTATGAGAAATAACTGAAGTCTCAATCCATGCCGAGTGTGAAGGAAAAAGTATGGACCAAGAAGTAGAAAATTGAGAAGGCTGTGGTGGCAGAAATTGCACTTAAGGAATTAGATCACTATGGTGTATGAATCCTTGATAGTGGTTGAACTCTCACATGAAAGGCAATAAAGATATTGTCACATGCATAAAATATGACAAAGAAGGAGTTGTCAAATTAGGAAACGATGAAGGCCTGAAGATTGTTGGCTCTAGAAAAGCCATGTTTGGGGGCAAGGAAATGAGACGTGCTGATGTCTTGGTAGTAGAAGGTCTTAGTCATAACTTGCTCAGTGTCAGTCAACTATGTGACTCTGGGCATTCTATCTGATTTACGAAGAAGATGTGTGGTGTGATTGATAAATATGGAGAATTTGTTCTACAAAGAAAAAGGAAAAAGGGAAATACTTACCTTGTAGGTGGGGAAGAAGATATTTTCCTTTTATCTAGAGAGGAAGAAAACCAGTGGTGGCATAAGCAACTTGGTCACCTATTCCAACCATCCATGGAAGATCTGGTAATGTGTGATGTTTCTAGAGACCATCCCAAACTATCAGGTGATCGCACTCATACGTGTGATGCTTGCCAACAAGGGAATATAATCAGAAAGACATACATGCCAAAGGAACAGAAATAAACTAGAGTGCTCGAATTGGTGCATGATGATGTTTGTGGACCAATCTCACCACGAGCTATAAATGGGAAAAGGTACTATGTTCTTTTCATTGATAATTATATCTGAATGTCCTGGGTATTTTTCATTACCCATAAAAAAGAGGTGTTCAGTTTCATAAATCAGTATAGGAGGGAATCACAAAGGATTCTTGGGAAGAAAATTCTGAAGTTTCGTACACATAACAGTACATGATTCACAAAGAGTCAAGTTGAAGACTATCTCAAGAAACACGGGATAAGGTATCATGTTTTATCAGTGAGAACTCCCCAACAGAATGGATTGGTTGACAAGAGAAATCATATCATCAACATCATGGCCGGAACGATGCTTATTGAAAAGAACTACCAGAGAATTTTTGGAAGGAAGCAGTTTTGACATCGGTCTATATCACGAATAGGTCTCTATTGTGTCTGATGGAAGGGAAGACTCCGTATGAAATGTTGTATGGAAAGAATACAATGTTGAAATACTTTCGAATATTTGGAAGTAAGTGTTTCAATCTCAATAAAAAAATCACAGAAAGTTTGAGTCAAGAGGAGATGAGGGGATATTCCTTGGATACTCAGAGAAAAAGAAAATCATATAAATGCTTCAACAAAAGGCTAGGAAAAATTATTGAGGGAAATTATGTCACTATAGTTGAAAATGAACAGAATACTCAATGAACTAGGGAACAATTTTTGGATGAATGTGATGATGAAGTAAGAAACACAGGGGGAGCATAAGTGGCAGATGCTGACTTAGAAGAAGATACTGATGATGAACAAGAAAGTGTCAAGCCTGTGGCTGCAAGGAAGCCAAAGAGTAAAGTTGAAATTGATATGCAGAATATCATTGGTGATCAGACATATCCAGTTCAGACTCAAAGAATGAAATCATTACAACAAACATCATTTTTATCTTAGGTGAAGCCGAAATATTTTTCCGATGTAGCTGAAGATGAAAACTGGGTTCAGGCTATGAATGAAGAGCTTAATCAGATCGAGAAGAACCAGGCATGGGACATTG
The DNA here is from genome assembly GCA_963277665.1 of Viscum album. Classification (NCBI taxonomy): domain Eukaryota; kingdom Viridiplantae; phylum Streptophyta; class Magnoliopsida; order Santalales; family Viscaceae; genus Viscum; species Viscum album. The sequence continues at coordinate 312,047,162 of OY728166.1, forward strand.
TTTTGAGGCCAGCAGATAAGAATGTAATTGGTACTAAATCTGTATATCGCCACAAGATGAATGAAGATAGAATAGTGATTCGGAACAGAGAACGACTAGTGTGCAAGGGATACTCCCAGATAGAGGGAATAGATGTTGATGATACATTTGCACTGGTTGCAAGGCTGGAGACAATCAGAATATTTTTTTCCATAGTAGTGCAAAGAAAGTTCAAAGTGTTCCACATGGATGTGAAATCTGGATTTTTGAATGGATTTCTAGAAGAGGAGGTTTATATTTAGCAGTTAAATGGTTTTCTCATTCATGAGGATGTGAACAAAGTTTTCAGGCTGAAGAAGGCATTGTATGGGCTAACACAAGCACCAAGAGCATGGTACTCAAGGCTTGATCAGTACTTGAAGAAGCATGGTTTCCAACATTGGGGAGTTGATTACAATCTCTATTTCAGCAAAGAAAGTAATCAAAGAATGATGGTGTTTGTGTATTTCGATGACATAATATTTGTTGGATCGGATGAAGCTCAGTGCAGACAATTTTCTGAATTCATGAAAAACGAGTTTGAAATGTCAATGATTGGAGGGATAACATTTTTCTTTGGTCTACAGGTGATAAAATGAAGGTTTGGAACATTAATTTCTCAATACAAATATTCCAAGGAGGTTTTAATATGGTTTGTAATGGAGTGTTCCAAGGAGATGATGACTCTGGTTGCTACCTGGATGAAATTATCAAAAGATGAGGATGTCAAGGCAGTTAATATCACAGAATATAGGAAAATTATTGGAAGTCTGTTGTACTTGAACGCAACAAGGCCTTATATTGTTTTCACCACATGCCAAGTAGCAAGATATCAGACTAATCCCAAGGAAATCCACATGCTTGGAGTGAAAATAATACTTCGTTATATCAAAGGCACCATGGATTTTGGTCTAATGTATAATGACAAATCTCAATCAGTATTATTGGGTTACACAGATGTAGATTGGGCCAGATCAGTAGATGATAGAAAATCAACGTCAGGAGGTGCATTCTATCTTGATGGACTGTGTATTTCTTGGCTAAGCATGAAGCAAGATATCATTTCATTGAGCACTGCAGAGGCTGTGTATATTGTGGCCACTCAAGCATGCACACAGTTATTGTGGATGAAGTAGTAGCTTGAAGATATGGGAGTTGAAGTAAAGTCTCCAATCCGAATCAAGTGTGATAACTCAAGTGCTATGAATCTCAGTAAAAATATTGTCCATCATTCAAGGACAAAGCACATTGAGATAAAGTATCATTTTATCAAGGAGAAGGTCGAGTAGGGAATCGTGAAGTTATAGTATGTTCCTACAGAGCTATAGGTTGCAAAAATTCTGACAAAGGCCTTACCCAAGGAAGCATTTGAGAGGCATCGACTGGATCTGGGAGTTCAGTCGACTCCCCGCACTTAAAATAGTGTGGATGTGGGACACCCCCCACCCCTCTTCCTGAGGTATGATGTATGTTTCCCAAATGTGATGATGTGTTCTCTACTCTGTTATAGACTACAAAGGAGTGAACTTTGGGTTCATTGACAAAGGGGGAGAAAACAGTGATTGTTCAAGGGGGAGAAAGTGTGGAAATTTGTCAAATCATGCATGATATGGGGAGAAGCTGACAGGTGGAGCAGCAAGATAGGGAGAGACCTATGAGAAAGGGGGAGCATTTTAAATCTGACGATGCTAGAAGTGATCGTTCAAAGAATAGTTATCACAAAAGCTGGGGATTGTGATAAAATCAAAAGTGTGTTTTGGGAATTCGGTAAGAATATTTCCAACAAATTGGTATCAGTTTGGTGTCAATAGTGAGTGTTAGAGATGAAGTGATACATTTATGAACTTTTCATTTAGTCTTGTTTCTCACACTGAGCATTGCTCATGTGGGATTAGAGTATGTGTTGAGTAAATCCTTGATCGCTATCAGAATCTTAAAATGTGAATGGTGGATAAACAATTAACGATGTAACTTTTTATGGGAGATTTGTCAACAAACCCAAAGGGGGACATTGTTGGGAAAGAATCCCTCAAGGTAACATTGAAGCATTTTTGAGGTGATTGTGTTTGTTGACAAAGTGGACATCTGTGTGGTGATTTTTGACAAAGCAAACCATGACATACAATTTTGTTGACAAAGGGGATTTCATGGTTGCATGTTAAGTTCTAGGGCTGTGGTTAATGATCCATGTTTGATTCAAGAACGTCTACAAAGGAATGGATGATCTGAAGGTGGTACAGAAAGAGTACATACAAGGTGGTGCCGTTTTCTAGTGTTTGCCAAATTTTTGGGCCTGAAAATACACAAATGAAGAGAAGAGGTTTTTCGAAAAGGGACTTTCATTCCATGTACTTGAAGGATGGGAAACTTACACACCTAATGTTTTTCAAGATCAAAAGGTCAAAATATGGAAACAGAAAGAGGGTCACGCAGGTATTGGTGTGGTCACGCAGGTGACTTGCGTGCTGTGAAAGGACCTATGTGCCGGTGCCTAGGAGGGTTGGAAAGTTGTGCGTCATATGTTTTTTAAGATCAGATCTTCAAAATATGGAAATTGAAATTGGGTCACGCATGTGTCTTGTAGGAGAAGAAACCTGCGCGCCTGGACTTACACGTCAAGGGGAGACTTGTGTATCGCCACGTAGGTTGACCAAATGCCTATAAATATAGGACCACTCCTCCTCATTTTTAATGGATTTCAACACTTTAAAAAATCAGATCTCCCGTCGTGCTGGAGTGGTGGTCACGCAAGTGGTGTGTGGTCGTGCAGGTGGACTTGTGCGCCATTGTTTGAAGTTGCACACCGGTTGGTTATTGTGCACCAATATTCGTTTGGGCGTAAAAGGGGTTGAGTCACACAGGTTTGGAGTTGCAGAATATTGTTCCGCACAGGTGGTTGAAGTGACTTGTGCACCGGTTGTGACTTGTGCGGCGATACTTGCACGCTGGGTTAGACTTGCGGGCCAAGTAAGGTTGATTCACAGCAGTTAGTCAGGGCTGCGTGAAAGCTGAATGATTTCTCAATACCATCAGTGCAAAGAGAAATTCATTTATAGGTGAATGTTGGACTTCAACAGAGCATCTACATACAACAAAGGATGCATTCATTAGAGATAATTAAGATACCTACTAGTCTATAAACTATGAGTGGATCCTTTCTGGAGCAGTGAGCAAAGGAAGAGGAAGAATGTGATCCTCTCCATCAACAGTGAGCCAGAGAGAGAGAAATAATGAGTGACCCTTGGGAAACCAGTGAGATGACAATAAACCTTGTTAAGTCAATGAGCCTGGGATATAGTTGCTATGCCCAAACCTTGTAATCCATAGCTAGTGAGGTTTAGTGGATTTTGGTATGACCGAAAACCTATCGGCGTATGTTCCTTGGATGTAGCCCTTAGCAGTGAACCAAGTAAAAATTGATGTGTCTTGTTCTTGGTTTACTTTATGTATATATAGTGCAACGAGAAAGATAGAGAAGAGTGTTTTTCTTAATAGCGAAACAAGATCAGAACGAGTTTTAAATTTAAAATAGTCATAGCCTGATTCACCCCCCCCCTCTTAGGGTATTCAGCCTTGTGGACCTAACAATAACGACCTGTCTTTTGACCAACGTAAGGATCATTGGTTTTAATTTTTAATATTTCCCCTAAACGTAGTAAAGGTGTGATATTGTCTAATTAAGGATAGAGGAGAATCTGGGCTAGTTCAGTGTTCAGAGGTCTAGAAAAGGGGTATGTAGGCTAAGACACACTGTTAGTGTAAACTGTGTGACCCATGCCACACAGTTTAGATAAATCATAAAGCTACAGAAAGGAGAACCTCTAAGTCCTCACAGTTTTTATAAAACCATGTGGACCATGTGCAAAACCATGAGGGTGCACTGTATTTAGGGTATTATACTTCACACATGGTTTTTAAACCATGCGCATAAACCATGCATCGTGTTTTTTCATGTGAAATTACCATTTTCCACACCCTCTTTAACATAAGTTTTTTTCTCTTTTCTTCACCTCTAAAACGTAGAACCCTGTACTTACTCTTTTTTAAGATCAACCCATCCCCCAAGAATAAATCATTGAAAAAACCTCCATCTAGTGTCTGATATTTAATTCATTGGTGGTAATGGATCCCCTATGGTAAGGCTCCCTAGTCTCTCTACTCTTGTTCCAGTTCATCTTGGCATCTATTAAGCTATTTAGTTTAATCTAAAATTTACTTTTTTAGGGAATTGGATTGATACTCATATATATTAGAACATTAATTGAATATGTGGTTAATATCAAGTGAGTCATTGTGGATGGTCCAAAGGTAGGTGGCCACATATTTTTATATTTGAGTTTTGGCTGTTTCATATTTATTCACTCTTGTCATGGGCCGACCTTTGTTGAGATCCTTTTTCATGTTGATTCTTTAATGTATAATTTACTATAGTGTGATGATATAGGTTTATTGAATCATGTTTAGGGGATTATATATCACCCATAAACTATATGGACACCTAAGGGGTGTGCCGACCAAATTATCCATTTTAGGACAATTTTTTAATAAGACTGAATCATGTTTATATATCCTAGATTGAGTTTAAATTGAATTTATGTAACATCCCATATAAATATAGAATAATCATTATTAATATTCATTAATATTTATGAACTGAATAATGATTTTACCATTACAAGGAAGCTATGTCCAATAATGTACTTGACACACAATAATGAGTTTTTCTAAAATCCTATGTTGCACACAAGACTGAGTTATACTGAAAAATAATATATTATTAATATTATTATATAAAATGGTAGTTATCACCTAGCCCTTATTTTGTAATGAAATAAAAAAATAACTACATTATGTTTACACATGTTCATAAAATATTTCTACCTTCTCCTAATAAATTTTAGAGGCTTCAAATGAGAATAAACCTAGTTTTAAGCATCAAATACTCTAATATTTTAAAGGTGGTTTTATCACCTTCGGATGGAGAACCATTTTTAAATACAGTTTACGATAAATTAATAAGTTATATTAGACAAAAAAAACTTATTATTTGGAATTGGTAAATAAAAATATAGGTTTATTAATGTTTTGATATTTTTTTGATAAAATTCATATTTTAATGAATAGGGAAATTTATGCATTTTAATTCAAAACTGATTTTTCATCTAATTTATTTATATTATTACATAATCATTTTAATTGGATTTATAGTATAATTAGATTAATTTTTTTATCATTTAATCATATTTTAGTCATTTGATGTAATTTCACATTGATATTTGATATAAACAAATGTCAATCTTTTAATGTTTTTTACGTTTAAGAAACATTTTTCACTTTTTTTCAACATGTTTAATTTTAAATTAATTAATGAAACATCTATTTTTTAAATTTTTGAAAAATTGATTCCTTATTTAGAATCCATGAGTCTAAATTTTGTTAATAGGTTACTTTTATTTTTTTGATATTATGAATAGTAACTATAGTATTTTTTAACGCAGTTGAAGGTAAATCGGGTAAATTAGGGTAAAATCAATATGATAAGGACAAAAAAATACACTAACATCGTAAAAATTCTATTGGATGAATAAAATTAGAAACTTAACACCTAATTATAGCAATTGACTAATTTAATGGACTTTTTTTTCAAGAAATTGACAAAAATATTATTAAAACAAAATAGAGTGACAACATGTCACCCTCTTATTTCTTTTAAGTATATTAATATTAATATAGAGAAAAATATGATAAAATTTAGATCATTAATAGTATCCATAAATATAAAGAAATTAACTACATCATGATATTTTATTTATAATTTTTAAAGGTTAAATTATTACCCTAAATAATGAAACAATTAGAATATAATAATAATTTTTTTAATAGAAATATTAAATAAATGATATGAAAAATATTGAAATAAATGTAATTTGAATTATTTTTGGAACTCCAGTAATTTTATATGAGACTATCACTTATTATAAGTTTATTAAATTGTTGTTTTTCAATGTTATCTCTCTTTTTGGGATTTTATTGAAATTAAATGAAATGAATTGTGTCAAAATTGGCACTATTGAAATTTTATAAACATAATAATTTATTAAATTATTTTAAAATTATAAAAAAAATTAAAATTATTTAGTGGATATGATAAGGTTTAAATGTTCATAATTTTTACATTTATGTTCAATTTATCCCATATAATTAAAACTTATTACCCTTTAATTGTTTGAATGTTGTTACCACAATTATAAATAAAATATAACAATTAAGTGTGGAATGGAATGACAATGTTTAAAATTAAATAAAAAACATTTATAAAAATTATAATTTGAGAGGAATTAAAAATATCCTCATATTATCTATGAAATAACTCATGTTGGAGTCATTTTTATTTAAAAATTAATTTATATTAATTTAATATTTTAAGAGTTTCCAAGGTTTCCCCTTCCATCTTCTACAAAAGGCACCCACTCTTCTACATTAATCACACTTCAAGAACCTTTTTATTCATCCAAAATCTACCCAAACCTATTCATAAAATACCTCACCATATTCATGTGGAATTATTTTTGGAAGAAAACCCTATTTAGATGTGTTAAGGTGTTCATAAATGGTGATTAACCAAATAAGAGGTATTGTTTTATATTTAAGTATTTCTATATTATTATTTATTACACTTCTAAATTCTACTTAAAATGGGATTAAATAATAAATTAAGTATCCTCAATATAATGATATTTTATTATGTTAATTTCATCACCTGAATCCGTCACCAATTTTATGAAATGGGAAATTAAATTTTCTTTTGTGTGTATGACAGACTACCATCTCACAAACCGATATAGTTTGTTTTTCATCACTGAGTTTAATAACTGGTTATAATGATGGAATTAATGTTAATATGTTATATTAATGAAATTTTAGTCACTGCAAGATGAAAATTTACAGTTAATTTCATATTTCCAGGCACATAAAAATTATAATGTCATTCTTGTGTATGTGTGAACTATCACCTCCATGAATTAATGTTATTCATTTTCATTCACTACACCAATTTTATGAAATATATATATATAAGTCTATTTATAGGATTAATATTATATTTATGATGTTATGATCATTATGGAAAGATAAAATTGCACTTAACTTATTTCTATAATTATAAATGAACAGTGGAAAATGTTATAAATGCATATGTTTGGCCTACCATCTCTATGAATATAACATTTTTCATTTTTCATATCAATACTCTGTGGTTTTATTTAAAATTATATTTATGTACAAAAATGATAATAATTTTAGGAATATAATTCTAGAGATGACGGACTTATGACCACATGGACTAGTGATATCATTCCTTGTAATTTTTTTTACAAAAGTATCAATTACCAACAAACCAACATACATTTTCAAAATATTGACTAATTATTATAAAACTGAAATTAATGACATAAAAGGAATAAAAAAATAAAAAGGTTCAAAAGAAAATATAAATTAGCCTATGTTTATTAATTAGGATGATAAAGATCATGTGAGACAAGTTAGACTCAAGTTAAGGGACTTCATCTCAATCTCCTTTCATTGAGGCATATATTGATGTTATACACCACCTTCTTTTATAAGGTGTATAATTAAACCCTTTGAAATTTAATTTCAATCAATTGTTTTCAAAAGGGATTTTTTATATGAATCATATTACTTTCATTACAAAATTAAAAAGGAATTTTTTTAACATATGAAGTGACAATGACCTATCCACCGCCATAACTATTATTTGATATTTGTATTTCTCTATAATCCTTAATGTTTTAAAAGGAAAATAATTCCCTTGTTCCCTTTTTAGAGGCTTTGGTATTGAAAATTGTTTTTAAAGTGGAATTACTTTTTCAATACCTTTAAATGATTTCTTATGATTAAAAATGAAATTTTATGATTGAAATTTTGATAATTGCAATATTTTATGTTTTATAATTATATAATGGTACACGAAAATTTGATGGGTGGTTACATAATAAACCAAAGATGGGTGTTTATTTGATAACTGAAACATGGTTAGCTCTATGATAAACCAAGGATAGATGATTATGTTATAACCTACAATGCACTGTGTATGGAAGTCGATCGTATGGTTATTCCATTCATAAGCATCCTATGTGTGGAAGTAGACTTTAGGGTTATTCCACATATGTATGATTATGTCCAAAGTTACCTTTATGTGATATTTTTTTATTTTTATGGGTTTTATAGTAATATTTTGATTTTTAAAAGGGTAAAAAATGTGCATATATTCAGTGAATATTATTTACTACTTTATAAACGTGAAATGTTTTACTCTTTGATAAAGTATTCATGGTAGACATGTTTTCTCAAGGATAATAGTTGTTCTTATTTGTTTATCCATTACTGATATTTTTATGATCATATCAAATTTTGAAATGTTTTTCATAGAATTTAAAGGAGAATATAGTCGGGGAGTTGATCATGGAAAAATTATGATGTTTAAACATGAAACAATACCATTTTTCAATTTAAAAGTATTTGTTTAATGAAAAAATGGATAGTTAGTAGAAGTGTATAATTTTTAATATTTACGTTTTTATTTATGAGTTATGGCCAAATTCTCTAAATAATTAAACCAGAAATGATAATCAATGTTAATTATTAATATAACTCAATATTATATATGGTTTAAGGTTATGGACTTATAGTTGGTATTAGAGGTAGATTTAGATAAATTTAGGGGTAATGATATTATTAATAGAATATCCATAAATTATTTTTATCTAATGGTCAAATTTAAATGCTATATCATTTGAATATTAATATGTTTCTTCATCTGAGATATGTCTTTTTATTATGGTTTTCTATAGAAGAGTCTGGGTAGCTGTATTGGCAAGGCATATAGAGGAAAACAACATTACAAATATACATACTGAGGTGGTTGGAATCAGAACTGAATATTTTGTTATAGTGATGGCTCAATTGACTGAAGGAATAAATAGTGGTGTTTTATGTTCATGAGATCAACTAGATAAACCCTAGAAGAATATTTTGGAATTAGATAATTTCATAAGGCAACGTCCCCCATCATTCATAGGATCATCTAACCCTATGAAAGCTAAAGTGTGGATTAAATCATTAGAAAATATTTTTGATTTAATTTTCTCTTTATACAATCAAAAAGTTAGTATTTTTGTTTATCATTTTAAAGGTGAAGACGATCAGTGGTGGTCAATGATTAAAAATATCAAATGATGTGAAGAGATTGATTCCATGGAAGGGGATGAATTTAAGAATATCTTCCTTGAGAGATATTTTCCTAAGGATGTTTGATATAGGATGGAATAATAATTCTTGGAATTTAGACAAAAGGAGGAAGATTTGGTGGCTTAATTTGAATATAATTTCACTCATTTGTCAAAGTGAATCCCAAATTTTATCTGAGATATTGATAGTAAGATAAATTTATTTTACATAGCATTATAGCATAAATATTGAAGTGAATTTTCTTCTCATGAGTTCAAAAGTTATGAGAATATTTTTGATGTGATAAGAAAGTATAGATTGATTTTTATGATCATCATGTGTTTCGTGAGATTATGAACAATAAGTGATACAATTGGAAAGAAATGGGGAATCATTCATAAAATAAGTTTGGTGGTAAGAAATATAAATTTCCATCTTGTGAGAAGTGTGGTAAAAATATTCCTAGTGAAGAACTCATAAAATATGAAAATTTCTTTGGATGTGGTAAGACAGTTCATATTTCTCATGACTAAAAAGAGATGATTAAAAAAACAAAAAAATGTCAATGTTAAGATATTTTAGTTGCAATGTGTTTGGGAATTATGCTAATGTGTGTCCAAAGTTAATTACCCATGGTGGAAAACATGACAACATAAGGGAGTGGAAAAAGAATTTTCTACTACGATGATTGATGCAGGACCATCAAATAAAGTGGTGATAGGTATGTTACATATTTTTTTTAAAATATGCCAATACTCTATTTGACTCTGGATCTTCACATTTATTCATTTTTAAGAGATTTGAAATTAAATTGTAAATATCACTTCCTGAATATGATATAGAACTTTTGGTAAAAGCTTTGGGTTAAATTATTAAAGAAACCCTGATTTATAGGAATATTCCTGTTATCATTAGTTGGACGGTCTTTCCTCCAATTATTTTGGAACTTCCCAAAGTATAATTTGATACCATTTTGGGTATGGATTGGCTTTTAGTTTATCATGATAAAATAGATTGAAAAGCCAAGAAAGTTTTATTTAATGATTTAATACCTTTGGTAACATACAAAGAATCTAAAATATTGATAAAAGATGGATGTGAATGTTATCAAGATTATAATAATGAAAAGAAAGAAATAGTTTTGATTAGTGACATTCTAGTATTAAAAGAATTTAAATAAGATTTTTCTGATGAATTTCCTGGTATTGTTCTTTATTGGGAGGTTAAATTTACTATTGGTTTAGTTCTAGATACTAATCCTATTTCTAAACCCCCAATCTAATTGCTAAAGTAGAATTGGTGGAATTGAAAAAATAGTTGCAATAATTTCTTGATAAAGGTTTCATTTAACAAAGCACTTCAACACGACGTGATCCTATTTTATTTGTGAAAAATAAATATAGTTGTATGATACTTTTTATTGATTAAATATCCTTGAATAACAATATTATTAAGAACAATTATACATTTCCTCATATCTATTATTTGTTTTTTCAGATCCAGGGATCTCAGTATTTTTCAAAGATTGATTTGAGGTCCGTGTATCATCAATTGATGTTTAAAGAGTATTACATTATAGATATAGTGTTTTGAACGAGATATGGGAATTATGAGGTTGTATTTATTCCCTTTGGGTTATCTAATGAACATTTTTTATTTATTAATATCATGAATGGAGCCTTTAATTAGTTTATGGATCAGTTTTTTGTTGTGTTTATAGATGATATTTTTGTATATTCTAAAACATAGAAAAAAATGAAAGTCAATTAAGGATTGTTTTTTCAACCTTAAAAGAAAATAAAATATATATAATGTTTTTTATAAGTGTATTTTTATTGCAAAAAATTCATTCCTTGATAATATTATTTCTAAATATGGCATAACTATTGACCCTTCTAAAACAAATTTTGTTGATGAGTGTCCAAGACTGACCAATATCATATATGTACATAGTTTTCTTAGATTATTCAGTGATTACAGATGTTTTGATGAAAACATTTCTTGGTTATATATCACACAAACTAAGTCAACATTTAAGGGAGTTGATTTTGTCTGGAAAAAATAATGAGATGATTTTTTCAGGAACTAAAGAAGAAGATTGGTAAATGCTCCAGTGTTGACCCTTCCTTCCTGGAGTGGTGAATTTGTTATCTACTATGATGATTCATTTTAAGGATTTGGTTGATTCCTAACACATAATGATTTGGTATTTCCTTATTCTATATGTTAGTTAAAATCTCATGAGTTAATTATCCTACACATGATTTGGAATTAGCTGATGTTTTTTTCATTAAAAATTTGGATGCATCATTTGTATGTTGTAAAGTGTGAAATATATGCTAATAAAAAATTTTGAAGTATATATTCTCTTTAAATGAATTAAACATGATAAAGAGGATATGGATATAATTAATCAAGGATTATTATTAACTTATTCATTACCATCTAGGAAAATAAAACAATGTAGATGATGTTTTGAGTCGAAAAATTAATCCTACATTAACCATGTTACATTTGGAATGATATCCTTTGGTTAATGATTTGATTAATATTGGATTGAAATTTGTTGGTGTAGGAAATTCCTCTATTTTGTTTCATGTGTCAGTGAACTCATCTCTATCAGACAGAATTAATCAAGTTCATATAGAAGACAGTGAGTTGCATAAAAAGGTAAAATTGGGTTAAAAGGTTAAGTTACATGAATTTTACATGGATAAATATTTTTTATGGTTTGGGAAGAGATTATGGGTTCCTTATGATTTAGAGTTGAAGAAATATTTATTATTTGATCATCATAGTTCTTCATTTTCAATTCATCCGGGCAACACTTGGATGTATAGATAAATTCAAGAGTATTACATATGGGATGGAATTAAAAGAGATATTACTGACTTTATCCAAAGATGTTTAATTTATCAATAGGTTAAAGAAGATCGTAGTAACTGAAAAGTATTCTTCAGCATTTTCTAGTAACATATTGGAAATAGGAAAATATATAAATGGATTTTGTAGTGTTATTACCAAAGACTTCTCAAGGTAATAATGTTAGTAGGGTTGTTGTTGATCTGTTGACTAAATCGTCTCATTTTCTTCCAATTTGAGAAACTATATATCTAGATAAAGATTCTAGATTTTATATTAAAGAGATAGTTTGGTTACATGGGATTACCTTATTTATTGTAACTGACCGTGAGTCTACTTTCGCTTATAAATTTTGGAAACACCTTTAGAAGTCATTGGGAAATGAATTGAATTTTAGTATAGGTTTTAATCTTCAATCAGATGGGCAGTCAAAATGAACAATTCATACCTTAGAAGATTTTCTATGTTCTTGTTCAATGGATTAATAGAGAAGTTGGGATCACTATCATTATTTGTTTGAGTTTTATTATAATAAATTTTAACATTCTAGTATATAGATTGAACAATTTGAGGCATTATATGGAAAGCGCCATAGAACTCTAGCTTTTTAGGGATGAATTATGTGAATGAGAAGTTGATTGTTCTAGAATTGGTAAAGTAAATGATAGAGAAATATCAATTGATTCAAGGAAATGTGAGGAGAGCATAGAGTAAGAAGAAATGTTACATGGATAACTGGAGGAGGTGTATTTCTTTGGAGGAAGGTGATCTTGTTTTTCTCATCATTTCACCATCGAAAAGTGTGACACATTTTGGTAAGAAAGTGAAGTTAAGTGCATGGTTCACTGGACCTTATGAAATCCTGGAGAAAGATGGATCAATTTTTTATCGAGTGGATTTACCTCTAGTTCTATCGTAGGTAAACTATGTTTTTCATGATTTAATGTTAAGGAAGTATATGCCAGATCCATCTCATTTTTTGACACCAGAAGTAGTTCAGTTAGAAGAGAATCTTTCTTATGAGTAATAGCCAGTCTAGATTCTTTACTATAGAGAGAATGTGTTGAGGAATAAAGTGATTCTTCATGTTATGGTTTTTTTGGAAAATACATATTGTTTTAGAGGCAACATTGGAATCTAAAAATGATATGAGGGAGAAATAACCCCACTTATTTGATAAATGAAAAAAATATGAGGATGTAATTTAAAAAAAGGGGAAGGATGCAACATCCCAGGTAATTATAAAATAAGACTTTTTAATATTTAATAATTTGAGAGTGATTTTACCTTAATAGGGACACTACGGAAGATAGCATACTTGACACATAGTAATGATTTTCTTTGAATTCATATATTTGACACAAAACCGAGCTATGTTGAAAAATAATGTATAATTAATATTATTAATTAAAATGGTAGTCATCAACTAGCCATTTTATTGGTGAAAATGAAAATAAATAACTAAATTATGTTTAAACATGTTTAATAAATTTTTTTACTTTCCATCAATAAATTTTAGAGGCCTAATGTAAGAATAAATTTAATTTAAACCATAAAATTCACTAATATTTTCAATGGTATTTTTACCACCTTATGATGGAAAACTAATTTTTAAATATATTTTTTGACAGATTAATAAGTTATATTTGATAAAATAAACATCATATTTATATTTGGGACATCAAAACTGGTTTTGTTAATTTTTTGGTATTTTTATTATAAAATTCATATTTTAATTAATATTGAAAAATACTGCATTTTAATTCAAAAATGTTTTTCATCTAATATATTTATATTTTTATATTATAATTTTAAATCATTTTAAAATATAATTTGGTTCTGATTTTATAATTTAATAAAAAAATTCATTGAAAAAGAAATTACATTTAAATATGATATAAGCATAGGTTAATCATTTGATTGTATTTAATTTTAAAAAACTTGTTTTCTAATTTTTTCTGTGGGATTAATATTAAATTAATTATTGCAACATATTTTTTTTTAGATTTTTAAGAATGGATTCCATATTTTTAATTAGTGGGTCTAAATTATGTTAATAGTTTACTTTTAGTTATTTTAGATATTATGAATAGTAACTACAATAATTTTTATTTTACAAGGTTAAAAGCAAATTTTGTAATTTAAGGTAACAAAAAATATGATAAGGACAAAAAAATTACTCTAGAATGTGAAAAAATACTATTGGATGAATAAAAGTCGACCCTTAACACCTGAGGATCATACTTTACTAATTTAATAGATTTTTCTATAAAAGTGATATACATATTATTAAAGAGAAATAAAGTGACAACATGTCACCCTTTTATTTCTTCTAAGTATTATAATTTTAATATAATGATCAATATGATAAAACTTGGATAATAAATATTCTCCAGAAATATAATTAAATTATGTAAATCATTATATTTTATTTATAAATTTTAGAGGTAAATAATTACCATAAATACTAACTCCACAATGAAAGAGTAATTATTTTATTAATAGAAATATCAAATATATGATATTGAAAATAATAAAATTAATATAATTTCAATTATTTTAGGTACCCCATGAATTTTATAGGATAATATTACATATTATAAGTCTATTAATTGTTATTTTTTCAAATTTTTCTTTATTTTTTGATTTTATGGAAATTTTGTAAAATGAATAGTGTCAAAATTAATACCATTGATATTTTATAAAAATAATATTTTATTAAATTATTTAAAAATAATAATAAACTTTTAAATTTAAAAAATTGGATAGGATGAGGTCTAAAATTTCATAAAGTCATCTTTTAAGAGAGATTGACCACTATATAATTAAAACTTATATCCTCTTATTATTTAAAATGTTATTACTACAATTAAAATTAAAATAGAATAATTAAGGGTAAAATTAAATGATAATGTTTAGAATGTGATAAAAAAATGTATTCAAATTGTTGGATGATATTATTTATAAATATACTCGTCTTTTCTTATATATAACTCAAGTTAGATTTATTTTTATTTAAAAATTAATTTAATATAATTTAATATTTTAAGAGTTCCCAAGGGTTCCCCTTCCCTCTTCTATAAATGTCACTCACACTTCGCTATTACTCACACTTCAATAAACTTTTGTTTCATCCAATATCATCCCAAAACCCTTTACAAAATACCTCCCCACATTCATGAGGCCTTATTTTATGCATAACACCAGCCATATAGGTGTTAAGGTGTTCATCAAAGGTGTTCAACCAAAGATGATGTATTGTTTTTATTTAAGTATTTCTATATTATACCTTATTACACTTCTTAAAATCTCCTTAAACCATCATTAATTAATAAATCCATCATCCTCAATATACTGAGATGTTATTTTGTTAATATAATTATGACAACCCTACTTTTTATTGCACAATTAAACATTATTTATTATATAAAATTCACTTGATACAACATAGAGGATTGAGAGGTGTACTATCTTTGGGGATTAGGATCATTACATAACATATTAAAACATGAAATACAACATCTTTATTGAAAACTTCCTTTACATGACCACCACATTCCCTCGTACTCAGCCTTTCATGGGATAACCTGAGGACATGCATAAGAAAAGGGTGAGATATAAAGCCCAATAAAGGAATAATCATGGAATAACATGAGTAAAATACTTGTTAGAAAATAGGAATATCAATAGAGAACAAGAGAAGCATAAACATAAAGGCATGTTAAATCAAGATAATCATAACATGGAAATGTGGCAACAACAATTAACATGGAATTAGCATGAGCTAAGGCTCATTGCACATGGAGCATGAGTAAACCCTCATTTCACATGAATCATGAGTAAAACCTTGTTACACATGAATTATCATGAGTCAAAACCCATTGAACAAGACATATCATGATACTATACATTACGCAATGCATTGGATCACTATCAGGGTGCACCCTTCTTAAACATTTCATTTCATGCATAACTGTGCCACATGGATCATAAAACATTGAATCATTCAAACTAATCATTTATTCCATGATAAACTAATGTAGAATACATACATGAAACTCTTTAAATAATAAGTAAATTTGAATAAATCTGAATACCCTTGATAGAGAAATGGACATGGTATTCACTACACAATGACTTTGGCTTGGAAAAGGGCGGTGCGATTTCGACAACATAACTGCTTGACATAAGAACTAATAAAAATGGTTTATGAGAGATAAAGGGGTGTATCATCATATTTAAATGACAATTAAAGTAATGGGTTATATATTTATATGTTCAAACAAATGTAATGGAATTTATAATCATGATACAAAACAATTTCTTGAATGTAGATTAGGAGAGAGAAATTCCTTTCAGAATTTTGGCAAAGTAACGGGTGTACATGGGAGGCATTTAATGAGAGAGAAATGGGTATACCATCATTCAAACATAAATAGGGAATTATAGGGGAAGTTAGAAACCATAACCCAAAACTTATAATTGATATTAAAAGGGCATAATAATTTAATGAATATTGGACAAAAATGAGAAAGGAAGAAAACCCCTTACTTGGAAGTGTGCTTGCAAAGGATTGAGAGAGGCTTGGGAGCAGCTTATTGGGAGCTTAGGGCACCTTGGGAGGATTCTATAGAGAGGAGGAAAAATATTGGACGAACTAAAAAGGCTTTGAGTTATGAGTAATTAGGATCTTGGGTGGGTTTATATAGGAAAGGTGAGGGAATTCTTCATTATTTAGGATTGGGACATCTCACATTAAACTAATACAAACCACATACCAGACCATGGTTTCTGCCCATGGTTTTTGGAAAAGGGAAGTGGAAATAAATATTTTATAAGGCCAAAGTACGAACTTCTTAAAATAATAGGGTTGCTTATGTGGATATGAGTCACACTCCCAAGGAAAACAATTTAAAAAAACAAAATGTTTAATAAGTCATGAAGCGTACACTAAGGCTTTGTAAAATAAATCAAACAAAACCAAAATCACATTATTTTAATGGTAAAATATATATTTTCTGAACCTAAAGTTTTTATTATTTTATTACATCACTATTTGGTCATTATGATGTCATTAAACACATTATATAATTAAACGGTATTCAATTTTTACCCAAAAATTTGACAGTCTCAGAAAATTATGAAAAATTAACCGTTGGATAATTTCGACATCCTGATTCAAGAAATGATATTAATTTTTTATAAATAAATTTCTAAATATATTAATTTTCACTTTTATAATAAAAACCCACATTTATCGAGAATTCATGGGTTTTGACAAAAAAGGCTTTCAAACCTTAATAAAATATTATTTAATCAAAAAATACATTAATTCATTAAAATAGATTTCTTAGTTGAATATTAACTAAAAATACTATTTTTGCTTTGAATACTATTTACAAGGTTACAATAATAAAATAAAAGTATATTCATTATTATATACAAAAATAATGTACATAACCATATAACTATAGAATTTTTACATAACCCCTTATAACACCCACATAAGATGGAAGAGTAAGGTGTGTGATAGGGATAAACTCTTGGGGTGGCCCGGATAACATTGCTCGGGTGGTAATCTCTATCAAATTTCTATTCTCTCGTAAGAGGTCCCACTAAAGCTTAACATATTCAAGCTCGGCTTGGGATTGGTCAAGAGTGGAGACCAAATACGCAACCTCTTTTCTGAGCTCTGAAAAATGGCCTTCGTATGGGCTACATCTATTAGATGAGGACATCGCTTCATTTGTCTGAGTAAATTGGATTTTTTAAATCCCTATATTTATAATTATCATGTAATCACTGTTTAACAACATTATTAGCAACAGTAACAATTCATAATAGTATTTTATAATCCAGAAACACAAAACCAAATAATTTGACATTTTATATAATAATTTTACATAAATAGACATTTAACTAGATCAAGATGGATTTCTATTAATGAAATTTTGGGTCGTTACAATCTTCCCACCTTAAGAAATTTCACCCTCAAAATTTCCTTTTCCCACCCTAAAAATTGTGGGTAACTATGATTAATTATTTCCTCTGATTCCCACTTTATTTCTTAAAACTTGTGGTTTCACCATAGCACGTTGATGTGGGGAATTGTCATATTTTTTATAACTTCTTCTCTATGATGTAAGATCTTCACTAGTTTCTCCTCATAAGAAAGATCATCCTCCAACTGTACCACCTCTGAAGAGAGTAAATGTGAAGGTTCGATATTTACTTCCTTAAGAGGGATAAGTTAAAAAAATCATGTACTTTGGCCATGGTAGGTGTAAGTGCTAGACGATAGGCCACATCCCTGACATGATCAAAAATCTTGAAGGGGCTGATGCACCTTGGACTTAACTTCTATTTCTTTCCAAACCTCATGACATTCTTCCACAGAGATATAAGTAGAATATAACACCCTAAACATTTTATGGTATTATTATATTAAATACATTATATTCATCACTGTGTTCCATTGAAAGAACACTAGGTTATTTATAAGATAGTCAAAACCTATCCATTAAATATAAATTTTCCACTTCTATGTTTTGAATTTTGAAAAATGGTCATTTAGAGTTGTGATCAGTAAGTCATTTGGAGTCTGATAGGACAAACTTGATTTTTGGTGAATAGTAACATACCTTTATGAATAGTAATATGAATAGTAATATGACCCTTATGAATAATAAATAATAATATTATTTTATTTTCTTAAGGCAATAAGATAATGAGATCTTAATAAGTTTTTCAATGAGAAATAAAACTTATTGCACCTTTAAGATTGTTATTTTTCAAATTAACTATGACATTATTTAAATATTAAATTAATAATACTTAAAAAATTATTCTCAAAAAATGGAGTTCATTTTTGAATTCTATACATCGAAAAATGGTTTGGGTAAATTTTTGGGATTTTTCTAAAATACATAAATTTTTCATGAATAGTAAAAATACAGTTTTGAGTTTTCAGTAGTTTAATGACATAAAAATGATGTAATAATTAAATATAAAAGTATGGTTGACTTTTTTACAGTAATTTATGACATGAGGTGTCCCACGTGGATAAAACCATGAGCAAATACCATGGGAAAGCCCATGGTTTGAAAAAACCACTAATAAGGTGTCCCTTTGAAATTATTAATAAATTATCTCTCTTTTTATATAAATACCCACTCAACCATTCGTTTTCATTCCTTCCAAATCCCTCATCCTGGAATCTCTGGTGGTTTTACCTCTCCAGGAGTCCTCCCAAGGTGTCCCTAACCCCCCAAGCTCCAATCCTTCAAGATCTAGGAGTTATTCTACAAGGTAAGGTAATCTTTCATTCCCTTCTTTAAGTCGACACTTCTTTTATGTTAGCTATTTGAAATTACTTTAACATATGTTGGGTTTTGACTTTTTTTATTCTTATAACTTTCCTTTTTATTTAAATATAATGAGATACCTTTTTGTTCTCATCATTTTATTTTATGACATTTTAAGCGACGTTGTTAGGCTGCCGAATTTTCACAAGGATTCTCTCAATATTTCTTTTATTTTAATGATCATCTATTTTCTTTTTATCTTCTCAACTCATATATCTAAATGACCATGATAAACTCCAGTATCATATATATACTAGAATTATATCATGTTAATGGAATAATCATCATAAATATTCTTACTCCCCCCTTTTTATTTTTATAAGCGAAGTCAACATCCATGAGGTTCCAATTTATTACCTTTGTGGATGACAGAGTTTTGTTCTTCACTTTCTACTTCATTACTTGTCATGAAACCATTTAAATGGTTGAACCAAATAATAATATATTTATTTCATATCATTAATGTTCTATAATATTTATACACTCATAATAAAGAATAATAATACAAAATGAGTTCATTGTATACAAAACTGCCACGCTAAATCCAAGCGTTTATCAAAAACATTTAACCAACGATTCATCCTAAATTATATAACCTATAATCATTATAAGATCATTTATATCTCATTAATGTCACTAATAATATGTATTAACAACTTTGGATATTTATCCACATTTCAAATGAACATCCATTCATGCGAGCAAGTAAACGAATCATGAATACCAAGGAAGAAAATGCTTCCAAAACAATAAAATTTAACCTCTTAAACACATTAAAAAGGTCCATGAATGAACTTAATATTGTTATACTAAATCAATTAAATCTATATGATTTTCAGGAATTATTAATTTGTGAAACTAAATTTGATTATTCAGGTCATTAAAACAAACTAAGAACACACTCGAGAAAAAGGTAAGGGGTTTCTCATATCACGTTCATTTCTGTGAGATTTTCTTTGTTCGCCACATATTTAATATATGTGGTATAAGTGTACTTACATTTGATATAAAATAACATGATTCTATTTATATTCATGTTATTAAATGATTCATTTTATGTTCATTTCATTCTGGTCATATGATTCGACTGATTACATTGAGGCAAGAGACCTTGTATCAACATCTATTTTATTGTGACTAACTTTGCATGGTGCACCTAATAATACTTATGTGGTTTACCTACTAACCATTTGAGATAAATTTTTATATTAAATTATATTTATATTAAATATCTATAATTTCATCTCATGGATATTTTTGTTTTCTAAACCGCATACCATTTTACATACGGTGTTTATTTGGAATGTTATTTTAATTATGGAAATATTGATGAATCTGTATACTCTACTCTATACAGATATTAAAAAAGGAACTTTTCTCTTGTATTGAATCAATTTATAAAGAATGTTTTGGACATTCAGTGGAAGGTGGGGCCCACTATAGCCCCTCGATGCATCGGTAGGTCTCATGAGACAAATCAGTTGGCGACAAACCCTTCAAGTAGTTTACAAAAATCAGACGGGTTTCCACCCATAGAACTAATCCATTTTAATGGTATTATGGTTTCATGTGCTAGATACATGATGTCCAATTAATAAGAATTCTCCTTATTCATTAACAATTTTTATTATTATCCATGAGGTTTTCACTATGACAAAATCTATGGATGCAGTTTCAATATCAATTTTTTAATGGAACTAGTTTATCTTTAATTAACTATTCCATATTGATTATGTCAGATTGATTATGATTCACTTATTATGGTACTCATGCTTCCACTAATTGTAACCATTACTGAGCATTTAAGCTCATTCCTTTCATTGTTTACTTTCAACAGGTGACAAAGAGGAGATTTTTTATTGAGTTCTTGTGGATGCAGTTTTTAGTTTCGTTATGTATTATATTTTGTAATCTTTTCCAATATAATTTGAGCAACATCTATGTATCTAGATTACTCAAGACTACTAAAATGATCATTCCTTAGAGATTTTAATTCCTGATAACCATGCCAATATCAAAAGTAATGCACCAGCTCCAGCCAAGAGGGGTCGGGGTGTTACAGTTGTTATCATAGGAAGTTTAGTAGAAAACTTGGAAACTAGAGTAGGAAATGTATAGTAGGGAACAAAGCCCTGAGGTAATATTTGAGGATTAACATACAGGAACTTCCTGATATTTTGGTAAGGAATAGATTATGTGGATATTTTAAGAAATATGTCCCTATCTGGATACAATCAGGTAGAGGTGGCTCTGGTATAGATGTATCTAGGGGTAAAACCCAAAAACACTGCTTTGAGCTAGACTCAAATGGTAACTGGTGCATGAAAATGGGCCTTGCTGCACTCTTGGTTACGACACTCCCATGGGATATGCTTAGGTTAATTCACATTTTCTTTACAAGCCATTATGAAGGAGTTTAATGTAAATTTTTCCTTAGAGAAACCATTTTTATAATATTAGCTATGTATAGAATTTCAATATATGTTGAGTGATTTTCTATTTGATATTAATAAACTAATCTAGTGTATACAATTATTTAGAAATGTCATCTAATAGAAGAAGGGGAATCAATACTCGTGGGCAAGTTAGGGATCTCCCTTCTGAGAAAGTCAACATAGTCAATGTTGGTGCAGATCAGATCATGACCATATTAGGACAACATACTCAAGTTGTAACAATTAACAATTCGACACCTGTGTTGGATCATTTCATGTGGCAAAATCCCCCACATTTTAGTGGGACTACTAATCTAGTGGTTACTCAGCAATGGATCAAGTCCCTTGAAATGATAATAATGGTGTTAAGATGCAATTAAAATGAAAAGGTAGTATTGGTAGTATATTGTCTCAATGGCGGCACTGATCAATGGTGGTCCCTGAGTCAAAATACCATGGAGGAAGAAGAAATAGAAGATATGGAATGGAGTACTTTTAATGAAATATTATTCAAAAAATATTTCCCTCATGAGCAATGAACTGGAATGAAGAGGAGGTTCCTTTGATTAAAACATAGGGAAGAAGACAATGTTGCAGAGTATGAGGCTACCTTCACATGGTTGTCCAGGTATGTCGTAGATTACATATGTGACTTGGCAGAAAAGATTGATCATTTCTTTGAATGTCTTAATCCAAGTCTTTGAAGGTCACTGGATTCTCAATCATTTTCATCATAGAACAAAATTGTATTAAGTGCCATCAAAACAGAGGTTGAATTCTCTAGATCAAATATTTTCAAAGGAAACCAAGATAAGAAGCAGTACTCCAATAACAAAGGAAAACGAGAAGCTGCAAAGAAGAGCAAGGGAACAAAGTTATTCCCATTATGTGAGAATTGTGGAAAGAATCATCTCTGGAAATTCTTGAAAGGAATGGGAGTCTGCTATAACTGCAGAGAGAAGGGTCATCGATCTGATGAAATCAAGGGGAAGAAATAATTCAATTATATTAAATGCTATAATTTCAAATAGATGGGACACTATGCAAATGAGTGTCCGAAGCACCAAGGAAACATGCCTCAGAAAAATCCAAGAGAACAAGGGAGAGCCTATGAGATTACAACTATGTAGGTTGAAGTTCCTAATGACATGGTGGTAGGTACTTTAATTGTTTACTAAAACTTAGCCAACACTTTATTTTATTCGGGATCATATCATTCATTTATATCTTCCCTATTTTTCCACGAAAAATAGATATGTCCAATTTGATTTGAAAAAGGAGTTTTCATTCAAAACTCCTAGGGGATGTATCATTGTAACCAAGGAATGTTGACAAGTCCCCCTCTAGACACCAAAATGTGCTCTAGTTGATAACCTTATCATCATAACAATGACTGCATTTGATATAATTCTCAGTATAGATTGGCTGTCAAATTATGATGCGAAGATTTCTTTTATGAAGAAGGAAGCAACAATTTTTGAAAGTGGTGTAGAATTCCTTGTCTTTAGGGCAGAAACATCGCAACTTGATTATTATCTAGAACCACCCCCAATATCTCTAGTGAATACAATACATGGAAAGGAAGATAAACCAATATATATTGGAGAGGAAAGAAATCTTCAAATTGAAGATGTCAACATTGTGAAAGAGTACATTGATATATTTCCAGAGGATTTACCTGGACATCCTCCAGAGCGGGAAGTTGAGTTCTCTATTGATTTAATTCCTGGTGAAAGAACTATATCAAAGACTCCCTATAGAATAACCACTATGGAATTAGTATAGCTAAATAATAAACTAGAGTATTTGAGTGAAAAATTATTTATTCGACCTAGTGTTTCTCTATGGGGAGCCCCTGTCCTCTTTTTCAAGAATAAAGATGGATCCATGAGGCTTTGCATTGATTACAGGGGAATCAATGCTATTACAATAAAAAATAAGTATCCTCTTCCCCAGATTGATGATTTATTTGACCAACTTCATGGATCCTATTACTTTTCGAAGTTTGACCTTCGATCCAAATATCATTAGTTGCATATGATGAAGGAAGATATTTCTAAGATAGAATTTTGGACCAGGTATGGGCATTACAAGTTTACAATGATGCCTTTTGGACTGACAAATGAACCCTCTATTTTTATATATTTAATGAATTTAGTTTTCATGGAATATCTTGATAACTTTTTTCTGGTATTCATTGATGATATCTTCATATACTCAAAAATCTATGAAGACCATGAGAATCACTTGAGAGTTATTCTGAGAACTCTTAGAAGAAATAAATTATATGGGATGTTTAGCAAGTGTAAATTCTGGCATCAATCAATTTCTTTTCTGGGCCATATTGTCTCTAAGGATGGAATCCTAGTTGATGTTGCGAAGACAAAGGCAATCCATAATTGGCCCACACCAACAAACATAACTAAGGTATGCAGTTGTATTTCCTTAGTAGGTTATTATCAATGTTTTGTTCAGAATTTTGCATGATTGGCTAGTCCGCTAACCAAGCTCACACATAAAGGAGTTATGTTTCTGTGGAAAAAAGAATGTATGGAATGCTTCAATGAATTGAAAACGAGTTTGGTCAATGCTACAATTTTGAATCTTCCATCTGGAAGTGATGGATTTGTAATATACAACGATGCATCAAAGAATGGATTGGATTGTGTCCTTATGAAAAATTATAAAGTTATTTCATATGCATCAAGATAGTTGAAGACTCATGAGAAAAATTATCCTACTCATGATCTTGAATTAGCAGCTGTAATCTTTCCTCTGAAAATATAGAGGTATTTTCTCTATAGAGAGAGATGTGATATTTATACGGACCACAAGATTTTGAAATATATTTTCACCAAAAAGAACTCAACATGAGGAAAAAATATGGTTGTAGTTACTAAAAGATTATTATTTTTCAATACACTACCACCTAGGAAAGGCGAATAAGGTGGAAGATGCATTAAGAAGGAAAGATCATGGCCTTATGACTCAAATGAGGATTGAAAAAGATCCTATATTCATGGATCTACTGAAGATGGATATGGTAATTGTTAATAAAGGGGAAACATCACTCCTCATTCAGATTATTACTAAACCATCATTACTAGAGAAGATAAAAATTTCTCAATCTAATGATGAGAATCTTCACAAGATAATTAATGCAGTTAAGGATGGGAGACTGTCTGAATTTTTGTATGAAGAAGGAGTTCTGATGTTTGGGAAGAGGTTATGTGTTCCATCAGTACCTAAGATAAAAAGGGAACTATTTGATGATGCTCATAGCTCCAATTTCTCTATACACTCAGGTAGCACCAAGATGTATCTGAAGTAATATTTTCGGTGGGATAATATGAATTGAGAAATTGTTGACTACATGTCTGTAACAACCCGAGATTTTATGAAAAAAAACAATCTTTTTAATTTTATTAATGTCTTGTGTTGTACGCTACTCCAAAAGGAGCTTGAACAACACACATCCTTGACTTGCCTTGCATTACACGCAATCACGACCTTCCTCGATAGCGTGTGTAGTACGCAATACTGAGTTTCACTAAACAACGATATGCTATTAAAATATTATTAAAACTTGCCGTTATGAATAGTAATAACCACTTTTTAAAATTCTGTAAATCTTATTTTTCAAAATGAACTTCATTTTTGGATTCAGAGTATCGAATTTAGCCTAAGGTGAAATTTTGGTACTTTTCGGATAACTTTCATATTCTAATGAATAGTGAAAATTACTAAATTATAATTAAAAAACAATTTTTTTTAATCGAAATAATTAATAGAGATAAATTATTAATTTGAGTTGTTTTAAAGTATATTTAGAATATATTTTTACAATTTAATACCATGTTGGTCATTGGTTGTAATTTCACATTTAAACCAGACATAATCAAGTGTCAATCTTTTGATATATTTTGTTTCGTAAAAACACGCTATTTGTTTTAACAGCGGGATTTAATTAATTAATGCAACTTCTATGATATGAATTTGGTAAAATAGACGTCATTTTTGAATTCAGAATATGAAATATAGCTTAGGATGAAATTTTGGTATTTTTCTGAAAACATTCAATTTTTGATGAATAGTGAAACTACTAAGTGGTAGGTTAAAAACTGAATTTTGCATAAAACTTAATTTTACCGCTTCTGTGAATGGAATTTCGAAAATCCGACAGACACGGTTAATATCAAGGACTAAAATGAGGTTCAATGAGATGAAAATAATTTTTGGTGAATAGTAACTTTTTACTTTTTTTTTTACCACGGTTAATAGTAAATAGGGTAACTAAGGGTAAATATGATATTACTATTACCCTAACACATGTCCTAATTCTATTGGATAAATGTAATTCGACCAAAAACAACCTTAGGAATATAATATGACCATTTAGGTCCACTTGGATTAGATTATGACATTTAATATTATTTTATTTAATGAATAGTTAAAATAGTTAAAATCAAAGTTTAATAACTAAAACATTATTAATATGGGGTTATACATAAGATAAATTAGACTATAAATATTCATTAGAAAGCTAAAAATATTTCCTACATAATTATATTTTATTTATAATTTTTAGACTTTAAATAAATTAATTTATTTATGACACAACGATAATGCAGTAATTACCCTTTTAAGGAAATATTAACATAATTGATGTTATAAATGCTCAAATGAATGTAATTTGAGACTTTTTATGACTTACACTAATTTTCTAGGTTACTATGATATATTAGTGTTGATTTAATCAACTTGGTTCGAACATATAATTCTGTTATGACTTTCAAAAAAATCATATATCAAATAGTGTCAAAATTGACACAAAATAGTTTTTAAATAAAATATTATATTATTAATTGTTATTTTATTCTTAAAAATCTAATGTTCGGGAAAATGACTTAGATAAGGATATATTTATTAATAATATACAATTTGGGGTTCGTTTGGCATGTTATAGTAATTGTATTAACCATATAGTGAAAGAAAACAAAAAGACACGGTAAAAGTTAAATTATTTAACTTAGAGTTAAATCTAATTGATAAGGTTAAAATAATAACCTAAACTTGTCTAAATCCTATTGGTTGATAGGATTTCGACCCATCCCCACATTAGCTTCGAAATAAGACCCTTTGGAACCATTATAAACTGATTTTGACTTTAATGTAAAATAATATTTTGAGATATTCCTAAAGTGCCCCTCTCCTCCCTTATAAAAGGGTACCTCCTCCCCCTCCTCCTCACACCACTTTGAGCACTCAAGCTCGGCCAACCCCTGCCAAAATCTCTTCTCCACTTCCCTAGCAACATCCTAGAGGTTCTGGTCTTCCTCAAAGACCAATTTTAGTGCCCTAAGAGGAGGTCTCAAAGAGGCGCTTCAAAGAAGAGGTAATTACCGTTACCAATTCTTTCATCTTTATTTCTTCTTCCACTTCTTCTTCTTAGGTTGTTTCATTATGAAGTAATAACATCAGTATCACTCATATACTGATATGTTATTATAATTATGAAACAACCCTATTTTACCATCTATCCATCCTACGGAAAAAGAAATCACCGCGCGTGCGTACGTACGGAATACCGTCTCCACGCCGTGGTGTAATCTATTTTCCACCACCACTTTACATGGATGGGTATAATGGTGTAAAGAATAACTATACATAGTTATTACAACAACATATTGATTCTGATATATTGTATAATCCACTCCAATTCAATTCAATATTTATGGAAATGATATCATCGCTCGTGCGTACGTACGGACTACCGTCTCCACGACGCGATGAGATTCATTCTCCATGTTAACCATTTAAGAATGATTATAAAGTATATATAAGAAATAATAATGAAATATATGACATAATAATGATACTGGATTTATTTATATATATATATATATATATGTCATCTACTTACTTCCATTCAAGACAATAAGGAAAGAAAAACAGCGTTCATGCGTACGTACGGACTACCGTCTCCATGAACGGTGTTTTTCATTTCATTTATCTATCTATTATATATATATATATATTGAATATATATGATATATAAATAATATTTTATATTCTGGAAGTAAGTAAATCATGATATAAGTAATAATAATGTCAAGAACAATAATTCAAAACACCTACGATAAATGAAACGATTTTACCCAAAACGCTTCTTTAACATGGAATTTACAAAAGAACGGGTAATATAATGTCATAAGTGAACCATATATGATATCATAACAATGAATATGATTCTTTAATAAGTCAATGACATTATTTAAATCATTATACAGTAGGTTCGGACACATACGAATCAAATCGGACCTAAGGTAAGGGAAAATATCACAATCTCACTTTTATCCGAGATTGTTTTTACTTTGGTAATTACTGGGGTGTATTTTATCATCCACATCCATGTTCCCTCAATATGTAATATTATTTCCTTCCTTCTACAATAGTTTATATCCAATTTTACCCTTCGGTAAGTTTTTTGTAAAAGACATGAAAGGAATCTTTTGTCGTTTTTCGTACGAGGTACTTTTGGAATTTTATGACAAAAGTTAGAAGAATGTTTTTTTTTAACTTATACGGCATGAATGGATTTTTAAAACATTATTTCCAAGAAGCTTCCTTTACAAGTTTTCAAGTTTATTTTTAATCTACTTCTTTTATTTTAATGTTGTATGACATGTTAAGAAAGGAAAAATGTTTTTGAAGAAGAAAGGATATTTTCCTCAAGAATGGAGTTCAAGTGTTTTATCAAAATTATTTTCCATCTAAGATAATAAAGGGTTCTGTTTTTATCCCTATTATTACATTGATTTGATTATGTTGTGAGGGAATTATTTTATGAAGTCATTTACCTTATATGGTTTGTTTTATGATATCATGATGTTTCAAGAATCCCATTTTTGTTACATGTGTTATGCGATGATGTATGATTTATGATTATGTGGCACACATAAGAAAGGATTCATTATAAGATGGGTGGGACCTATATCTCCCTCCAATGCATTGGGTAAAGATTTTATATCTCATGAGATAGACAGGGCTGGAACGGTAGGTTATACCGGTTCAGTGATACAGGACTGAAACGAGGGTTACTCGATTCAGAAAGGGACTTTGTCCACTAAGATGGTCATGGCAATGAGTCTTGACTAACAAGAAATGATTCTCTATGATTATGTGTGAATGCCACAAAGTTTCATGTTTTAAGTTATGATTACATTTCACTGCCATGATTTACTCCATGTTATGAAATTATGATCTCTTTTGCAGGTTAAGATTTCCAAAAGTTATGTGCTTATCTATATGATGTGATTGATATTTATTTTGTTTACCCTTACTGAGCATTTGAGCTCACCCTTTTATGTTTTCTTTTCCCCAGGATATAAAGAAAGGTTTTAGGTATAAAAAAAGGATCTTTATGGGAGATGTTGAAGATCTTTCACCACGATTAGAAGATTATATTCCGAGTTTCCAAAGACACTAAACTATTACGATCCTTGTGTGTGTGTGTTTTTGTTATGTACTAAGTATTCCGCAAAAGTAATGTAAAGTCTATGTACGTCAGGCTTCAGGTCTCTACAGTTGGTATCAGAGGAAAGGTTTAGTCAACCTTTGGAAACTAGGATGCGAAAACGTTAGTGAGATCCCTAGAGATATTTCTAAGGTATGTCTAGGGATGTCCCTAAGGTTAAGTATACGTATAGGTTATAGTACTAGAATTACGCTAACGATCATAGAATTAAACCTAAGATGTCAGATATTGAAGGTACTCCCCCTTTACTATGTTGTTTTCCCTAGCATTATTTTTCCTCTCACACTATTCTGTTTGGGTTTTAGAAAATGGCTGGAAACAAGATGATTCACAATAATGGAGGATATGATGGACAATGGAATGATATTCTTCATGAGAAACCAAATGAAATGGGATTTGGATGTCCAAACATCATTATTATGCCGAATCAGCAATCTCATAATATGATCAATAAAGTAAAATTTGGTAAGTTTCCTGACTCGACTAATAAGAGAAAGATGGAGTTCCATGATGATCATAGAGGAAAGAAAGTTCAATTTCCCCTATGTAAATCATGTGGGAAGAGGCATCAAGGAGAATGTTTCAAGGGAACTGGAAGATGCTTTGGGTGTGGAAAAGAAGGACACAAAGCAAGTAAGTGCAAAGGAAAAGGGTCGGTTAACACCATGGATGAGGATAATGGTATTGCTACGACATCAAAAATGGTTAAGTGTTTTAAATGTGGAATGTATGGGCATTATGCAAACAAATGCCCTAAGGGAAAGACTCATGAAGAGAATCAGTATGGTCATATGGGTAGTATTTATGTGGATGATGATGAAGAGACTACAAATGATATGTGAGATGAAAGAATTTTTGAAGCTCGGTCAATGGTTTAAGAATGTAGTGGAATGATTACATGTTTATCATGTGTAATTCTGTATAAGTAATCTCATGCTACTATGGAATAAAGAGACATCTATGGATTGTTACACTGTTGTCTTTCCTTGTGTTTTGAAAGTGTATGATTAATGTTACTAGTATCCATGAAAGGTTACTCAGATATTTTTGGAATGTAGATGATATGTGCATAGTGAAGGGATAAGGAGAAAATTAAATGTTTGATAGTATTCATGAGCTCATGATTGATATAAGGACTAAGTGATATCATGGTTTGAGTATATAGAATTTTGAGGATTTTGGTATGTGGAAAGTGTTAACTTTAAACTGCATTCATGTTTTCACTAAGGTATTCAAGAGAATACATGATTATGGACTTTGAATGTTTAGAATGTGACCAACAAGACATATCTTATGGGGATCAACGATGGTATTAAATCTCTGGTAATTGTTTTCACTATATTATGAGAGTGGACTGCAGTATTATGGGTAAGCCTAAAGATTGGAATGGATTATGTTGGAATAAGTTAGTATTGTTTAAGGATAGAAGTTTTTTTTTCGAAATTATTGATGGGATGTTATAGTAATGTAGTTTTAGAAAAAGGACAACCTACAGGACGGGCGGCAACCCATCGCTTCGGACAAGGCTGTGGGAATCGAACCCACAACCGAAGTGCGACTGGCCTTTATCTCCTACCACTGGCCTACAGGAAGTCCCTGTTTAGTAAAAACTAGTTTTATTATATTAAGCAGTATGATATATGAAGTATAAGTCCATTTTGGGAACCATATATGATTAATCTCACTATAGATCGACTTATGCATATAATTTTTGCTAACCTTTTGTTTGAGACAGATGGAATGACCCGTCATTCTATCACATGATCTGCTAACACTTCACTAATAACAAATTCAACTTCATTTATTTAAGAGATGAAGTGGAAATTGTTCAAGGCACGAACAACAGTGAGATTGTACCAAAATAAGGTAAGTATTTATTCTAATGCAAATTTTCAACTTTAGGGAAATGATCTTGAAAACCAAAAATGTTGTCCTAGTGATCTTATACCTGATGAATCAGATGGTACCTTATATCATCACAAATCTATGGATTTGTGATTACTGGCTTTTCCATAGCCATGTTCTCTACCACTCTCCAACAGAACATGATGGTTAGATTTCTCTTCCATATCCATATTTTCACCTATGTGGAAACCCAGTGATTAGTTTATTTGGGTAATCGTTACGTTTCATACGTTAGTTTTTAAAGCCATGTTTTGGTATTCCTTTTTACGATGTGGGTTTCTATTAAAGAAACTTTCGAATAGTAAACCATTTATAACCCCAACGAATTTCGAGGGAGAAATTCATTTTAAGGGGGGTAGAATGTAACAACCCGAGATTTTATGAAAAAAATATTCTTTTTAATTTTATTAATGTCTTGTGTTGTACGCTACTCCAAAAGGAGCTTGAACAACACACATCCTTGACTTGCCTTGCATTACACGCAATCACGACCTTCCTCGATAGCGTGTGTAGTACGCAATACCGAGTTTCACTAAACAACGATATGCTATTAAAATATTATTAAAACTTGCCGTTATGAATAGTAATAACCACTTTTTAAAATTCTGTAAATCTTATTTTTCAAAATGAACTTCATTTTTGGATTCAGAGTATCGAATTTAGCCTAAGGTGAAATTTTGGTACATTTCGGATAACTTTCATATTCTAATGAATAGTGAAAATTACTAAATTATAATTAAAAAACAATTTTTTTTAATCGAAATAATTAATAGAGATAAATTATTAATTTGAGTTGTTTTAAAGTATATTTAGAATATATTTTTACAATTTAATACAATGTTGGTCATTGGTTGTAATTTCACATTTAAACCAGACATAATCAAGTGTCAATCTTTTGATATATTTTGTTTCGTAAAAACACGCTATTTGTTTTAACAGCGGGATTTAATTAATTAATGCAACTTCTATGATATGAATTTGGTAAAATAGAATTCATTTTTGAATTCAGAATATGAAATATAGCTTAGGATGAAATTTTGGTATTTTTCTGAAAACATTCAATTTTTGATGAATAGTGAAACTACTAAGTGGTAGGTTAAAAACTGAATTTTGCATAAAACTTAATTTTACCGCTTCTGTGAATGGAATTTCGAAAATCCGACAGACACGGTTAATATCAAGGACTAAAATGGGGTTCAATGAGATGAAAATAATTTTTGGTGAATAGTAACTTTTTACTTTTTTTTTCCACGGTTAATAGTAAATAGGGTAACTAAGGGTAAATATGATATTACTATTACCCTAACACATGTCCTAATTCTATTGGATAAATGTAATTCGACCAAAAACAACCTTAGGAATATAATATGACCATTTAGGTCCACTTGGATTAGATTATGACATTTAATATTATTTTATTTAATGAATAGTTAAAATAGTTAAAATCAAAGTTTAATAACTAAAACATTATTAATATGGGGTTATACATAAGATAAATTAGACTATAAATATTCATTAGAAAGATAAAAAGATTTCCTACATAATTATATTTTATTTATAATTTTTAGACTTTAAATAAATTAATTTATTTATGACACAACGATAATGCAGTAATTACCCTTTTAAGGAAATATTAACATAATTGATGTTATAAATGCTCAAATGAATGTAATTTGAGACTTTTTATGACATACACTAATTTTCTAGGTTACTATGATATATTAGTGGTGATTTAATCAACTTGGTTCGAACATATAATTCTTTTATGACTTTCAAAAAAATCATATATCAAATAGTGTCAAAATTGACACAAAATAGTTTTTAAATAAAATATTATATTATTAATTGTTATTTTATTCTTAAAAATCTAAAGATCGTCCAAATGACTTAGATAAGGATATATTTATTAATAATATACAATTTGGGGTTCGTTTGGCATGTTATAGTAATTGTATTAACCATATAGTGAAAGAAAACAAAAAGACATGGTAAAAGTTAAATTATTTAACTTAGAGTTAAATCTAATTGATAAGGTTAAAATAATAACCTAAACTTGTCTAAATCCTATTGGTTGATAGGATTTCGACCCATCCCCACATTAGCTTCGAAATAAGACCCTTTGGAACCATTATAAACTGATTTTGACTTTAATGTAAAATAATATTTTGAGATATTCCTAAAGTGCCCCTCTCCTCCCTTATAAAAGGGTACCTCCTCCCCCTCCTCCTCACACCACTTTGAGCACTCAAGCTCGGCCAACCCCTGCCCAAATCTCTTCTCCACTTCCCTAGAAACATCCTAGAGGTTCTGGTCTTCCTCAAAGACCAATTTTAGTGCCCTAAGAGGAGGTCTCAAAGAGGCGCTTCAAAGAAGAGGTAATTACCGTTACCAATTCTTTGATCTTTATTTCTTCTTCCACTTCTTCTTCTTAGGTTGTTTCATTATGAAGTAATAACATCAGTATCACTCATATACTGATATGTTATTATAATTATGAAACAACCCTATTTTACCATCTATCCATCCTACGGAAAAAGAAATCACCGCGCGTGCGTACGTACGGAATACCGTCTCCACGCCGTGGTGTAATCTATTTTCCACCACCACTTTACATGGATGGGTATAATGGTGTAAAGAATAACTATACATAGTTATTACAACATCATATTGATTCTGATATATTGTATAATCCACTCCAATTCAATTCAATATTTATGGAAATGATATCATCGCTCGTGCGTACGTACGGACTACCGTCTCCACGACGCGATCAGATTCATTCTCCATGTTAACCATTTAAGAATGATTATAAAGTATATATAAGAAATAATAATGAAATATATGACATTATAATGATACTGGATTTATTTATATATATATATATATATATGTCATCTACTTACTTCCATTCAAGACAATAAGGAAAGAAAAACAGCGTTCATGCGTACGTACGGACTACCGTCTCCATGAACGGTGTTTTTCATTTCATTTATCTATCTATTATATATATATATATACTGAATATATATGATATATAAATAATATTTTATATTCTGGAAGTAAGTAAATCATGATATAAGTAATAATAATGTCAAGAACAACAAGTCAAAACACCTACGATAAATGAAACGATTTTACCCAAAACGCTTCTTTAACATGGAATTTACAAAAGAACGGGTAATATAATGTCATAAGTGAACCATATATGATATCATAACAATGAATATGATTCTGTAATAAGTCAATGACATTATTTAAATCATTATACAGGAGGTTCGGACACATACGAATCAAATCGGACCTAAGGTAAGGGAAAATATCACAATCTCACTTTTATCCGAGATTGTTTTTACTTTGGTAATTACTGGGGTGTATTTTATCATCCACATCCATGTTCCCTCGATATGTAATATTATTTTCTTCCTTCTACAATAGTTTATATCCAATTTTACCCTTCGGTAAGTTTTTCGTAATTGACATGAAAGGAATCTTTTGTCGTTTTTCGTACGAGGTACTTTTTGAATTTTCTGACAAAAGTTAGAAGAATGTTTTTTTAACTTATACGGCATGAATGGATTTTTAAAACATTATTTCCAAGAAGCTTCCTTTACAAGTTTTCAAGTTTATTTTTAATCTACTTCTTTTATTTTAAAGTTGTATGACATGTTAAGAAAGGAAAAATGTTTTTGAAGAAGAAAGGATATTTTCCTCAAGAATGGAGTTCAAGTGTTTTATCAAAATTATTTTCCATCTAAGATAATAAAGGGTTCTGTTTTTATCCCTATTATTACATTGATTTGATTATGTTGTGAGGGAATTATTTTATGAAGTCATTTACCTTATATGGTTTGTTTTATGATATCATGATGTTTCAAGAATCCCATTTTTGTTACATGTGTTATGCGATGATGTATGATTTATGATTATGTGGCACACATAAGAAAGGATTCATTATAAGATGGGTGGGACCTATATCTCCCTCCAATGCATTGGGTAAAGATTTTATATCTCATGAGATAGACAGGGCTGGAACGGTAGGTTATACCGGTTCAGTGAAACAGGACTGAAACGAGGGTTACTCGATTCAGAAAGGGACTTTGTCCACTAAGATGGTCTTGGAAATGAGTCTTGACTAACAAGAAATGATTCTCTATGATTATGTGTGAATTCCACAAAGTTTCATGTTTTAAGTTATGATTACATTTCACTGCCATGATTTACTCCATGTTATGAAATTATGATCTCTTTTGCAGGTTAAGATTTCCAAAAGTTATGTGCTTATCTATATGATGTGATTGATACTTATTTTGTTTACCCTTACTGAGCATTTGAGCTCACCCTTTTATGTTTTCTTTTCCCCAGGATATAAAGAAAGGTTTTAGGTATAAAAAAAGGATCTTTATGGGAGATGTTGAAGATCTTTCACCACGATTAGAAGATTATATTCCGAGTTTCCAAAGACACTAAACTATTACGATCCTTGTGTGTGTGTGTTTTTGTTATGTACTAAGTATTCCTCAAAAGTAATGTAAAGTCTATGTACGTCAGGCTTCGGGTCTCTACAATGTCAAGGTGTCTAGTTTGTCAACAAGTGAAGGAAGAGAGTCAACATAACAAAGGATTGATGCAACCTCTACCTATTCCTATGTTTATGTTGGATAACATTACAATGTATTTTATCACTGGACTGCTGAGGACACCTAGAAGGAATGATTCAATACGGGTAATTGTTGATCGGCTCACTAAAACATCACATTTCCTTCCAATAACAGTGGATTTACCACTTGAGCTCCTAGAAAGACTTTATATTAATGATGTTATGAGACTTCATGGTGAACCTCTATAAATTGTCTCCGATTGAGATCCCTGGTTTACGTCAAAATTCTGGAAATGTCTCCAGAAGGCTTTGAATACTGAGCTTCATATGAGTACTGCATATCACCCCAAAACTGATGGACAATCTAAAAGGACTATTCGAACTCTAGAAGATATTCTAATGTCATGTTTTCTTATCTTCCAAGGTATGTAAGATCAATACTTGCCTTTGGTGTAATTTTCATACAACAATAGTTTCCATTCTAGTATTAAAATGGCTCCATATGAAGCATTATATGGAAAGATATGTCGAACTCCAACTTGTTGGGATGAAGTTGGTGAGAGGAAACATATATGACCATAACTTATTGAAGAGACCACGACAAAGGTAATGAAAATACAAGACCATATTAAAGCAGCACAAATTAGGCAGAAGAGTAATGCTGACAACTAGAGAAAGGACTTGGAATTTTATGTGGGAGATCATGTATTTCTGAAAGTATCTCCATGTAAGGGCTTGTTAAGGTTCGGTAAGAAAAGGAAACTGATCCCCAGGTATATAAGAAAACATGAAATTTTGGGAAGAATATGATATGTAGCTTTTATTTTAGCGATGCCGCCAAATCTATCTAGAGTTCATGATGTGTTCCACGTATCATTGTTAAAGAAGTATATTCCTGACCCAAAACATGTACTCACAAATGAAGAAATAGAACTGGAACATGATTTCTCAAACTGTGAAAAGCCTATCAAGATTCTTGACATAAGAGAGCATATATTGAGAAATCGAACAACGTTTCTAGTAAAGGTTCTTTGGAGAAACCAAAATATGGAGGAAGAAACATGGGAACCAGAGGATTTCATGATGAAGAACCACCAATATCTTTTTGGTGGGCTTTATATATAAAATTTCAAAGATGAAATTTCCAAAGGAGGGAATAATATAACACCCCAAACATTTTATGGTATGATTATATTAAATATATTATATTCATCACTGTGTTCCTTTGAAAAAACACTTGGTTATTTAGGAGATAGTCAAAACCTATCCATTAAATATAAAATTTCCACTTCTATGTTTTGAATTTCGAAAAATAGTCATCTAGAGTTGTGATCAGTATGTTATTTAGAGTCTGATAGAACAAACATGATTTTTGGTGATCAGTAACATACCCTTATGAATAGTAAAATTAATAGTAATATGACCCTTATGAATAGTAAATAATAATATTATTTTATTTTCTTAAGGAAATAAGATAATGAGATCTGCATTTGTTTTTAATGAGAAATAAAACTAATTGCACCGTTAAGATTGTTATTTTTAAAATTAACTATGACTTTATTTAAAAATTATATTAATAATATTTAGAAAATTATTTTCAAAAAATGGTGTTCATTTTTTAATTCTACATGTAAAAAAATGGTTAGGGTAAATTTTGGTGATTTGTCTAAAATACATGAATTTTTTATGAAAAGTAAAAATATAGTTTTGAGTTTTCAGTAGTTTAATGAAATCATAATTATAAAATAATTAAATATAAAAGTATGGAAGACTTTTTTATAGTAATGTATGACATTATGTGTCCAAAGTGGCTAAAACCATGGGAAAATACAATGGTAAAGCCCCTGGTTTGGCCAAAACCACTAATGAGGTGTCCCTTTGAAATCATTAAAAAATTACTTCTCATTTTCCATAAATACCCACTCATCCATTCGTTTTATTTCATTTCAAATCCTTAATCCTCTAAGATATGGTGGTTTTACCTCTCTATGAGTCCTCCCACGGTGTCCCTAAGCCCCAAAGGTCCCATCCTTCAAGATCTAGGAGTTATTCTACTAGGTAAGGGAATCCTTCATTCTCTTCTTTAAGTTGACACTTCTTTTATGTTATCTATTTGAAATTCCTTTGACATATGTTGGGGTTTGAATTTATTTATTCTTATTATATTCCTTTGAATTTCAATATTATGCGATACCCTTTTGTTCTCATCATTTGATTTTATGAAATTTTAAGCGGTGTTGTTAGGCTGCCGAATTTTCATAAGGGATCTCTCAACTTTTCTTTTATTTTCGAGATCATCTCTTTCTTTTTTCTCTTCTCACCTCCTCTGTCCAAATGACCATGATAAACTCCAGTATCATCTATATAATGGAATTATATCATGTTAATGGAATAACCATCATTAATATTCTTACTCCCCCTTTTTATTTTTATAAGAAAAATCAAAGTCCATGAGGTTCCAATTTATAACCTTTGTAGACGACGGAGTTTTGTTCTTAAATTTCTCTTTCATTACTAGTAATGAAATCATTTTAATGGTTGAAACAAATCAGAATATATGTATTTCATCTTATTAATGATCTGGAATCTATACACACTCATAATATGGATTAATAATACAAAATGAGTTCATTGTATACAAAACCGCCAAGCCAAATCCAGACATTTATCAAAAAAATTTAATTATTGATTCATCCTAAAATATATAACCTATAATCATTATAAGATCACTTAGATATATTTAATTTCACTAATAATATGTATTAACAACTCTGTATATTTATCCACATTTCAAATGAACTTCCATTCATGAGAGCAAGTAAACGAATCATGAAAACCAAGGAAGAAAATGCTTCCATAACAATAAAATTGAACCTCTTAAACCCATTAAAAAAGGACATGAATGAACCTAATAAGGTTATAATAAATCAATAACATTTATAGGAGGTTATGGACTTATTAATTAATGAATCAAAATTTTATTATTCAGGTCATTAAAACAAATAAAGAACACACTTGAGAAAAAGGTAAATGGTTTCTCATCTCACTTTCATTTCTGTGAGATTTTCATTGTTCACCACATATTTCATATATGTGGTATATGTGTACCTCCATTTGATATAAAATAACATGATTCTTTTTATATTAATTTTATTCAATGATTCATTTGAGGTTCATTACGTTCTGGTCATGTGATTCGACTGATTACATTGTGGTAAGAGACCTTGTATCAACTTCTATTTGGTTGTGACTAACATTGTATGGTGCACCTAATAATCCTTATTTGGTGTACCTACTGAACAATTGAGATCAATTTTCATTTGAAATTATATTTATATTAAATATCCATAATCTAATATCATGGATATTTTTGTTGTCTAAACCGTATAACATTTTACATACGATGTTTATTTGGAAAGTTATTCTAATTATCGAAATATTAATGAATCTGTATACTATACTCTATATGGATATTAAAAAAAGAATATTTATCTTGTATTGAATCAATTTATAAATAATGATTTGGACATGCAGCTGCTGGTGGGGCCCTCTATAGCCCCATCGATGCATCGGTAGGTCTCATGGGACAAATCAGTTGGCGACAAACCCTTCGAGTTTGTTTCCAAAAATCAGACGGGTTTCTACCAATAGAACTAAACCATTTTAATGGTATTATGGTTTCATGTTCTAGATACATGAAGTCCAATTAATAATCATTCTCTTTATTCATTACCAGTTATTATTATTATTCATGAGGTTTCCACTATGACAAAATCTATGGATGCAGTTTAAATCTCAGTTTATTAATGGCATTAGTTTTTCATTTATTCAGTATGACATATTGATTATGTCAGATTGATTATGATTCAATTATTATTATACTCATGATTCCACTAATTGTAACCCTTACTGAGAATTTGAGCTCACCCCTTTCATTTTTTACTTTCAATAGGCGACGAAGAGGAGATCGTATATTGAGTTCTTGTGGATTCAGTTTTTAGTTTTGTTAGGTATTGAATTTTGTAAACTTTTCCGATGTAATTTGAGAAACATCTAGGTATCTAGTTTCTTGAAGACTACTAAACTGATCATTAATTTAGGATTTTTATTCTTTGTAACCATGCCAATATCAAAAGTAATGAACAAACTCTAGCCTAGAGGGGTCAAGGTGTTACATAGAAATACCATGTCTCCAACTTTAAACTAAAGTTCTCATTGATGGTTATCTGCATAAATCTTCTGTCAACTATGGGCTTCCATGATATGCTGCTGAATGGATTTCACCTTCTCCACCATTACTTTTACCATTTCTAGTCCAAGCAGCTTACACTCACCGACCTCATCCCAACACGCCTGTGTTCTGTATCTTTTTCCATAAAGAGATTCATAAGGTGCCATTTGGATGCTCGATTGGAAACTATTATTATAAGAGAACTCAACCAGAGGAAGATGTTGATCTCATCATCCTTTAATGTTCTTTGAGCATGATCTCAACATATCCTCATGTGTTTGGATAGTCCTCTTGGATTGGCCATCATTTTGAGGATGATACGCTGTACTGATGTTCAGTTCTGTATTCAGAGCATGTTAAAGACCCTTACAAAACTTAGAGGTGAATATTGGATCTCGACCGGACATAATAGATAGTGGTACTCCATGATTCTTTATAAATTCCCTGATATATATCCATACCAGTTTATCCAATGAGAAATCGTCACAAATATAAATGAAGTGTACAACCTTTGTAAGACAATCCACAACAACCCAGATTGCATTGTTTCCATTGTATGTCTTTAGAAGTCTAGTGACAATGTCCATAGTGATGTTCCCCCATTTACATTCTTGTATGGAAATGGATGCATCATCCTGTTAAACTTCTGCCTCTCTTCCTTCACTTACTGACACACTAGGCACTTTGATGTATATTCAGTGATATACTTCTTTATATTATCCCACCAATAATACTCTTAGAGATCTCGATATATCATTGTGTTTCCGGGGTGAATAGAGAAATTTTAACTATGTTCATCATCCAAAAGTTCCTTTTTTAGATCTGGACATGATGGAACACATAGGCTTTTCCCAAATCCCACAATTCCTTCTTCATTAACATTAAACTCCATGGATTTCCCTTTTATGATAGCATCCGCTTTTTTTCATTCCCACATCATCCTTTTGAGAATCCTTTAACATTTCCAAAAGAGAGGGTTGAGTAATCATTTGTGAAAGGACTGATGATTTTCTATTCTTTATGATTCCCATGTCCATGTTTATCAAATATAAGAAGATTGTATCCTTTTAAATTCTCATCAATAATAGAATCATTGGGTCCTTTCCACTTAGGGCATCTGCCACCTTGTTCGCTTTACCAGGGTTGTAATGGATTGAGCAGTCATTGTCTTTGATCAGCTCTAACCATCTTCATTGGGGCATGTTTAACACTTTCTGTGTGAATATATACTTGAGACTTTTCTGGTTCGTATATATTTCAAAATTCTCCCCAAAGAGATAATTCCTCCAAATTTTCAAAGCGAAGATCACTGTAGCCAACTCGAGGTAATGTGTTGGATAGTTCTTTTCATGAACTTTTAGTTTTCTTGAAGCATAGGCAATGGATTTTTTATTTTCTATCAACAAACATCCTAGGACCCTTGTAGAAGCATCACTAAATACAACAAAAATTTATCCACTTGTGGATAAAGTGAGCACATGCATAGTGATAAGCCTCATTTTTAACTCCTTGAAGATTTTTTCACATTTATCACTCCAAGAAAACTTTACTCCCTTTTGAGTCATCTTGGTAAGAGGGTTGGACAATTGTGAGAAATTTCTCACAAATCATCCATATTATCCAGGTAACCCCAATAAGCTACGAATATTCGTTACCGATGTTGGACTCGACCATCCCTCAATTGCATCAATTTTTAAGGGATCCACAAATATCCCATTGATTGTGATGATATGTCCCAAGAATGAGACCTCCTTCAACCAGAACTCACACTTTCTATACTTTTCATAGAGCTTCTCCTTCCACAAGGTCTCTAATACAGTTCTTAGATACTCCTCATGATCCTCCTTGGTTTTGGATTATATCAGAATATCATCTATAAAGGATACCAAAAACTTGTCGAGGTAATCTCTAAAGACTCTATTCATCAATTACATGAATATTTTTGGAGCATTATTGAGTCAAAAAGGCATTACTATGAATTCATAGTGCCCATATCTTGTACAAAAAGTAGTCTTGTAGATATCTTCCTTCTTCACCCTTACTTGATAATATCTCGACTGCAAATCCACCTTGGAGAAGTATTGTTCTCTACACAGCTGATCAAAAAAGTCATCAACTCATGGGAGATGATACTTTTTCTTTATCATGATTTTGTTAATCTCACAATAATCGATGAAAAGGTGCATTGAATCATCCTTATTCTTGACGAAGAGGACTGGTTCACCCCATGGTGAAGCACCTGGGCATATAAACCCTTTATCCATATTCTTCTTTATTAATTTCTTCAGCTCTTCAAGCTCTACCAAAACCATTCTATACAGAGTCTTAGATATTGAAAATTCCCCAGGTATAAGATCAATTGAGAATTCAACATCTCTTCTAGGAGGAAGACCAAAATATTCCTCAGAAAACACTTCCAGCAAATTCTCTCAAAATAGACATGTCTTCTAGGATGGTTTCCTCCTTAGACTCAATCATCTGAGCCAGAAACACGTGCTCATAGGTTAGTAATATCTACTCTTGAGACGATGGAGCTAAAGAAGATTCATCTTCCACTTTTCACTTGTAATGAATCGGGGGTCGATTCTCTACATGGAGAGTGATTTCCCTCTCACAAAAATTTTTGTTGGCTCTATATAAGGAAATCCAATACAAGCTAAGAATTGAATCAAATTCCACCAGAGGGAGTATTACATGGTTCTCAGGGATGTTCAGTCCACAGATTATGATATGGGTGGAGTTATATTCATGGGATGAAATGATTTCCCCTTTTTCTGTACTCACTGACATCTTCACTTCCATGATTTGTGGTGGTTCTTGGATTTTTCTACTAAGCTTTATAGATATAAAATAATGCATAGAACCTGAATCAAAAAGTACGTTCACTATTCTAGAATGAATGACTAGATTACTTGTCACCACTTATTTTTCAGGGTTCACTTCGATAGTAGTGATGGAAAAAACCTACCTTTACTGCCTTGGAGGTTGTTGCCTTAGAAAACCCTTAGCTTAAGGAACTGATTTAAAAGATTCCTTGGTTCTTTGCAATTGTAGCAATGAACCATGCATTGAGGTTCGAAGGGAGCATTCCTATCCAATGTCACAGCTGTGGGTATTTCTTTACAATAGTTAATAGCCAGGTTTCCTTCTCTTCCACACCTAAAACATTTCCTCGTCCCCTTCAGGCAATTTTAGGGGTGTTTCTTTCCGCACCTTTAGAAAGTGGGGAGGTGGGTCTTCTTGGAACCATTGGATTTATCCATTGGACAACCAACATAGAATTAAACCTTACTCTTCTTCTCCCCATGATACCCATGAGATTCTATGATCTCCATTTGGACCTTGAGGGCACATCGGACTATTTCCTCATAGCTGTCGAAGTCACGGATCAACAACGCTTTCCACAGGCTAGGTTTCAGCCCACCAAAGAAGCGGTCAACCTTGCATTCTGGGGTAACAAAGAAGCTGGAATCATATCATGTAAGCCTTTTAAAGTTTGACTCATACAATCCAAAAGATTCGTTGTCTTTTTTCTTAAGGGCGAGGAAGTCCCTTTCCATCTTAATCAAAAGGATGAGCGGAAAATATTTATCAAAAAACATCTTCTGGAAATACTTCCATTCCAACGCCTTGATCTCCCCCTCAGGCTTCGTATTTCTGATCAACGTCCACCATTGATTAGCTTCACCCTCCATACAATAATAAGCTAGGAGAACCTTATATTGTTCAGTTCATTGAAGTATGGAGAAGATATTTTCAATGGAGTTGATCCATTGTTCAGCAATTGAGGGATCAGATGATCCATTAAAAGTAGGA
Source organism: Viscum album (assembly GCA_963277665.1). Classification (NCBI taxonomy): domain Eukaryota; kingdom Viridiplantae; phylum Streptophyta; class Magnoliopsida; order Santalales; family Viscaceae; genus Viscum; species Viscum album. The sequence continues at coordinate 312,091,173 of OY728166.1, forward strand.
GGCCTTTGTCTCATGAAGCTCTCAATAGGGACTTGTTCTTTATTGGGGGGGGGGGGGGGTTGAACATTCCTCTTGACCCATGTTTCTATTCAAATATTGATTTATTTGAGAGATAATTGTGAAAAAGGTTAAAATTACCGCTCCCATTGGACTGGGTATCTCATTAGTACAATCATAAAATTGATCTTCACATCGGTTGTTAGCCTGATTCCTCATATTACTAGCCATTGGCAGGAATAAGAGGAATGTTAGGGGTAACACATAAAGGGTAATACAAGGACAAAACTGATGGCTTATAAATAACTATTATTTCCTTAACATATGAATCTATTGGATTTAGTCTATGTTATCCATGATCTACTTTCTAACATATATTCTTAGAGAATTTATTGTCCCTTAATAATGGTTCATACTAAGCTTCTGAATTTACCAAATCATATCCCCCAAAAGTGTCATAACCAAGAGTGTAGCAAGGCCCATTTTCGTGCACTAGTTCCTATTCGAGTCTAGCTCAAAGTGGTGTTTTTGGGTTTTACCCCTAGGATACATTTGTGCAAGAGCCACCTATACCTACTCGTATCCAGAGAGAGATGTATTTGATTGATAAACCACTTACCCAATACTCACCAAAACATAGGGATGTTTTTATTATACTTAGTCTTGTCTCTAAGGATTTACTAGGATTTTCTAATCCTAATCCCAAAAATGACTAAACCTATCCTCTGATACCAACAATGACAACCCTTCTTTTTATTACACAATTAAACATAATTTATTACATAAAATTCACTTTATATAATATAGTATATTGAGAGGTCTAGTGTATTTAGGGCTTAGGATCATTACATAACAACTTAAAACATGAAATAAAACATCTTTATTGAATAATTCCGTTACATGACCACTACATTCCCTCGTACATAGCATTGCATGGGATAACCTAAGGACATGAATAAGAAAATGGTGAGATATAAAGCCTAGTTAGGGAATAATCATGTAATTACATGAGGAGTAAAATACATGTTAAACAATAGGGATATCAATAGCACACAAGAGAATCATAAACATAAAGGCATGATAAATCATGATAATCATATCATTGAAATGTGGCAACAACACTTATCATGGAATTAGCATGATCCAAGGCTCATTGAACATAGAGCATGAGTAAAAACTCATTGCACATGAAGCATGAGTAAAATCTCGTTGCACTTGAATTATCATGATTCAACACCAATTTCACATGACTTATCATGATACAATACTTTACCCAGTGCATTGGTGTGCTATCAGTGTGCACCCTTCTTAAACATTTCATTTCATGCATAAGTGTGCCAGATGGATCATAAAACATTGGATCATTTAACATAATAATTTATTTCAGGATAAAGAAATGTGGAATACATATATGAAACTCTTTAAATAATAAGTAAATGTGAATAAACGTGAATACCCTTGATAGAGAAATGGGAAGGGTATTCACTACACAATTACTTTGGCTTAGAAAAGCACGGTACAATTTCTGTAGCATAATGGCGTGACATAAGTACTCATAAAAATGGTTGATGAGAGATAAAGGGGTGTCTCATCATATTTACATGGCATGGAAAGTAAGGGGTTCATATCGATATATGTCCCAATTTTTTTAATGGAATTTAGATTCATGATACAAAGGAATTGCTTGAATGTAAATGGGGAGAGATAAATTCCTTTTGGAATTTCAGCATAGTAACAGGTGTACATGAGAGGAATTTAATGAAATATAACGTGGTCTCCAATCATTAAAACATAAAGAGGGCAGTATGGGGGATGTGCTAAACCATACCCCGACATTTATAACTGAAATTAAAAGGGCATAACAATTTAATGAATATTGGAAAAAAATGAGAAAGGAAGAAAAACCTTTACTTGGAAGTGTGCTTCCAAAGGCTTGAGAGAGGCTTCTTCTGAGCTTGGAGAACCCTGGGAGGATTCTAGAGAGAGGAGGGAAGAGTTTGGAAGAACTACAAAGGCATTGAGTGAGAAGTAAGTGGTAGATTTGGTGGGTTTATATAGGAAAGGTGAGAGAATTCTTTATTATTTAGGTTTGGGACACCTCACATTAAACTAATCCAACCCACGAACCAGCCCATGGTTTTTTCTCATGGTTTTTGGAAAATGGAAGTTGAAAACAATATTTTATAAGTCCAAAGTCCAATTTTAATAAAATAATGGGGTTTCTTATGTGTATATGAGTCACACTCTCAAGAAAAACAATTTAAAAAGACAAAATGTTTGGTAAGTCTTAAGGGTCCACTAAGGCTTTGTAAAATAAATCAAAGAAACCCAAAATAACATTATTTTAATGGTAAAACATATATTGGCCGAACATAAAGTTTATATTATTTTATTACATAACTATTAGGTCATTATGATGTTATAAAACACATTATATATTTAAATGGTATTTAATTTTTACCCAAAAATTTGACTGTCTCCGAAAATTAGGAAAAATTCACCGTTGGATAATTTTGCCATCTTGATTGCAGAAATAATATTCATTTTATCTAAATAATTTTCTAAATATTTTAATTTTCACTTTTAAAATAAAAACCAACATTTATCGAAAATTCATGGGTTTTGACAAAAATGGATTTCAAACCTTAATTAATAATACAATTGCATTCATAAAATTATACGATCATTTATATTTAATAAAAATTAATTTAATAATAATAATTATTTTTTATTGAAATATTATTGAATTCAAAAATCAATTAATTCATCAAAAAATATTTCTTAGTTGAACATTAACTAAAAATATTATTTGTGCTTTGAAAACTGTTTACAAGGTAACAATAATAAAACGAAAGTATATTAATTATTATGTATAAAAATAATGTAAATAACCATAGTACTAGGGTCTTGTTACATAACCCCTTGTAACACCTTCATAATACCGAAGTGTAAGGTGTACGATGGTGACCGACTATTGGGGTGGCTCAGATAACATTGCTTGGGTGGTAATCTCTATCAACTTTCACTTCTCTCGTAGGAGGTCCCGCTTGAGTTTAACATATTCAAGCTCATCTTGGGCTTGGTCAAGAGCGAATCCCAAAGACGCAACCTATTTTACGAGATCTGAAAAATGGGCTTCATTTGGGTAATGTCTACTCGATGAGGCCATCACTTCCTTTTTCTGAGTAAATTGGATTTTCTAAAGCTTTATATTTATACTAATCTTGTGATCATTGATGAAAGACTATATTAGCAATGTTCAAAATTCATAAAAGTATTTTCAAATAAAAAAACCTAAAACTAAATAAGTTGACATTTTATATAAACATTTTACATAAAGAGACATTTAATTAGATCAAGAGGGATATCCATTAATGGATGTTTGTGTCATTACATAATCACTATAATCTATCTCCAATTTCATCGAAGGTGAAATGAACTTTTCATTCATGTGTATGGAGGACTACCTCCTCGGGAATCGATATAGTTCGTTTTTCATCACCATATTTGATGACTGGTTATAATTATTGAATTAATATTTATATGTGATATTCATGAAATATTAATCGTTACAACATGATAGTATACCAATTACATTCTTACTTTCCATGCACATAAAAATGATAATTTTGTATGTGCGTGCGTGTGAACTATCACCACCACGAAGCGATTTGATTCATTTTTATTCACCAAACAACATTTATGATATGTATATAGGTATAATTAAATTATTTATATGATATTAATGATGTTATAATAATTCTGGAATAATAAAATATTACTTAACATTTTTCTATAATGGTCAATTAAAAATGGAAAATGTTGCTCATGCGTATGTACGACCTACCGTCTCCACCAGTACAACATTGTTAATTTTTCATAACCATACATCATGGTTTGATTTAGAAATATAATTTATGGATAAAAATGATAAAAATGTCAATAATATTCTTCTATAGATTATGTACTTATGACCGCATAGACTAGTGACATCATACCATGTTCATTTTTGTCTCATGTATGGAATAAAAACAAAACGTCCGACATGAACTCAAATAATTAACTAATTATTATAACATGATAGTCAATGATATAAAAGTAATAATAAAAAATAAAAGGTTATAAATCAAGAATAAATTATCCTAATATTATTATTTTTGATGATAATGAATGTATGAAGCTAGTAAGACTCAATGTAAGGGACTTCGCCTCAGTCTCCTTTCATTGTGGCATATTTTTATGATATACACCACCTTATTTTATATGGTTTATAATCAACCCCTTTTAATTTTAATTTAATTAATAGGTTTTCAAAGGAATCATTTTATACAAATCATTTTACTTTCTTTAGAAAATGAGAAAAGGAATGGTTTTTAATGTATGTGGTGACAACGACTTCTCTGTCACCACAATTGTTATTTGATATTTAGATTCATCTATAAGCCCTAATGTTTTTAAAAGGAAAAGAAATCCATTATTCATGTTTTGACTATTTTTGTATTAAAAATGGATTTTTATGTGGATTGACTATTTCGATATCTTGAAATGATTTATTTTGACTCAAAATGAAATTTAATGAGTGAAATGTTGATAATTGAAATATTTTACGTGTTATGATTATATAATGGTACTTGGGAATTTGTTGGGTAGTAATGTGATAAACCAATGTTGGGTGGTTACATGATAAACCAATGATGGGTGGTTCCATGATAAACCATGGATGTGTGGTTATGTTATAACCTCCAATGCATTAGGTATGGATGTTATACTTACGGTAATTCTATTTGTAAGAGTGATATGTGTGAAAGTCGTCTGTGTGGTCATTCCATTAAGTATGATTATGTCCCAAGTTACCTTTATACATTACGTGTGATTTTTATAGTTTTTATGTTAGTATTTTCAAAAAAGAAAGGGTAAGCAATGAGATTATATTCAGTAAAGTGTAGTTACTACTTCATAAAGGTGAAAAGTAATATGTTATGATAAAGTTATTGAACTCTCTGTGGAATGGTTATTTTAATAATCAAAAATCATAGTTTTATTTATTCCCTTTTATTATTTTGATAAACTTGTTCTAAATGTGTTTAAATCATATCTACAATTGTTTATCTATGATCAATTTATGGTTATGGTTGACCTGGAAGTATTCTGGATTGAACAGACACTTTGTAATAATTCTATGTCTTGACTCACCAATAGTCCTTTTCCTGAGTCACTGATGATGAACGGTCGCACCAATGCTAAGACACCGATGCTAAGACACCGATGCTAAGACACCGATGCTAGAACAACGATGCTAAGACACTAATGCTAATACACCGATGCTAAGACACCGATGCTAAGCCACCAATGCTAAGACACCGATGCAAAGATACCGATGCAAAGATACTGATGCTAAGATAACGATGCTAAGACATCGATGATGTTGAGACACTGATGCTGATGCAACTAAAACTGATGCAGATTCAAAATGTCTCACCGATCTCATGACTCTCCGAAAGTCATGAAAATTGTTTGAACCTCTATAAATTCGTATTTAATTATAACGGTCATAATTGATGTTTTTAATGCAATTAATGATATTTAATGTCAGTTGTTGGCATGTCAGGAGACCTTACCTCATACCTATGGAAAGGTAATCATTCCCATTTCCAAAGCTTATGCAATAAAAAGGAAGATCGAGCTGCAGTAAAAGTATGGATGCGTGAAATGGCATAAAGAGAGAATTCTTCCTTGAATATACACGAGAGACCGAAGAACTTGCGACAAAGTGGAAAAAGGGGAATTTGCAAGATCTAAATAAAACTCTTACGCACGCAATCCAACACTTCTGAAGAACATACATAGAACACTGGAAATCAGATAACTCACTTGCCTGTGAAGGACATTAAGATGTATCACGATACTCTTTTTTTAACAGCAAAACTACAGAAGGACTCTGAAGCATCTCTGCTAAATCCAACAAGTCCAGAGTTGCACTACCAATCACTAGAGCTTTCTAAACTCTAATACATTCTTTCTTTAGTGATTCTATCTTTACATTTTCAGCATTGTGTGTACCCTATTTATTTTACACACACTGTCTCCTAAGCTAAACTGTAGGATTCCTAAATCCTCACTCAAACTTCATAACTCTTTTTTTCCCACTTTGGATAGTGGTAGTGGTCGAGTAAGACCTGAACAGCCTATGTGCTATTGTTTTAATTTCCTACAAAGAACTGTGGTAGGGGTCCCTATGTGGCCTGGATAGTCATTCACTTTTTTTAACCCCAATCCAGGGTGTGGATCAATTTATATAAATTGTTGGGTGGAATAAGTCTCAGCTTGAGACAGAACCTCTTGGTTTACTCTTCTATTCATTTTAATTTAAGTCTATAAGTGTACTATATATTTATTCCTCTACTATTACTTTGAAATACAAAACTATTTTAAATCTACATTGATAGTTAAATTAACAAGTGTTTATACATATTGTAAATTAGTAAGTCATTTTCAAAAGTTAATTTAATCTTCAGATTAAGTTAACTGAGACCAAATGAATCTTTGCGGAACTGATTGAACCTTTACACTCTGTATAGATTCACTATAGTTTAACTTTGTTTTTAAATTGGGGGATTTTAAGAGAAATATTTTCAACAGAAATTTTAATTGGAACTCAATTCACCCCCCTATTGAGTATCCACTCCGATCAACGTTTGGAATCAAAGGATTTTGTTTTTATTAAAGGATTTTTGAAATACTATGTTTTTAAACTATGATTTTAGTTTCATCTTTAATGATCTTAAATTTTTTATAGTTCTAAATTTTATCCCTTTAAATTTATTTTCTAAAATCTAGTTATGGATAATAAACTAGAGGGTACTACTATGAACATGACACCATTATTTAATGGTATTAACTATGCTCAGTGGAAACATAAATTGAAAATAAATCTAGAGAGTATGGGTTATGATATTTTGACCGCTATAGAGTCTCAATATAAAATTCCAAAAACTGAAAGAACAACTAGGGATGAACCTACAAAGACTTCTTACAATAATAATTATAATGCTATGAATGCCTTGTACTATGCTTTAGGAGATGAGGAATTTAACAGAATATCTACTTGCAAAACTCTTTTGAAATTTGGGATACTTTAGGTGTTCCTCATTAAGGAACAAATAATGTTAAAGAAATGTGATTGAATACTTATACTATTTAATATGATAATTTTAAAATGAAAACTGATGAACCCATTTCTTATATGTATCTCAGGTTCAATGAGATAGTCAACACAATGAATTCACTTAGTAAATCTATTCCAGCAAAGGAACAAATCATGAGGATATTGAGGTGTCTACCAGACCGATAGAGAGGCACATCTATTTCAATCATAGAATCATGTGACATTGGAGCTCTGCCTATCAAAGAACTTATTGAAAAACTAATTATATATGAGGAAGAACTAAAAGTGAATAAAGAGGAAGATGATGAACCAAAAAGGAAATCAGTGTCTTTCAAAACTTCTACTTCAAAGAGTAAAGACAAAGAGAAAATTCAAATACAAACTGAAAGTTCAACAATTGAAAGTTCAGACTCTGATTGTGATGTAGAAATGGCTCAGATAGCCAGAAGGTTTGAGAAATTTTATAGGAATAAGAAATTTTTCAGAAACTCAAATTACAAAGGAAAGTATGACAATAAGGGACATTGGATGAAGGACTGGAAAAATCCAGATAGAAGTGATGAAGTTGTTTTTTACGAGTGAAAACAAAAATGACATATTAAAGCAGACTTCCCAAAGTAAAAATTCAAAAATAAATTTGATTACAAAGACAATAAGTACAAGAAATCTATGAAGGCTACCTGGAGTGCATCTGAAGACAGCACAAGTGAATGTGAAATGACTGATTCTGAGAAGAATCATGCCAATTTTTGTTTCATGACCAACACATCTGAGGTAACCTTAGATACTCCTATTTTAAAATCTTATTATTCTGGAGATGTTGCAAAATATGATTCTGATTCTGAAAACATGACTAGTAAGGAATTATTTGAATATTGTAATATGCTGGAAGATACATGTAATGAACTTAAGGATAAATACAAATCATTGAAGAAATATCATGCTCTCACTACTACTGTTAAAACTGAACTTACTATTGAAAAATAGAAAAATGATCAAATGTTTAAAGAGAACACAAAACTAGAAATGTCAAATTAGAAACTTATAAAGGATGTAGAGAAGTTTACAAATGGAAAGGATACACTAACTCAAATGCTAGGAAAGACAGTGGCACCTAAATACACTACTAGAATAGTCTACAAACCTAGACAGAGATAGCTTATTGAGAATAGATTTATTCCTAAATCTGGATAGATTACTGGTAGTTCTAGTTCTGAACATTCATATTCCCCAACTAGTGATTCACATAGTTATAGATCTAATAATGTTTATCTTTAAAAATATTTTGATTATGTAAATTATATGAGACCCTTAAGACCAATGCGGGTACCAAAATCTCTAACTGATAACCTTTCTGGACCCAAGAAGATATGGGTACCAAAGTCATTTTCCATCTAAATCTATTTTGTAGGAAACCTATTTGAAGAGTTCTCAGCAGAAGGTATGGTACTTGGACAATGGATGTTCGAGACACATGTCTGAAGATTAATCATTTTTTAAAAGCCTAATCAAGATTGATGGAGGTCATGTCACCTTTGGTGATAATTTTAATGAAAAAATCATTGGCCTAGGCCAATTTGGTAACACTGATTCAGTTTTAATTTCCAAAGTTTTATTTGTTGATGGACTGAAATATAATCTGTTAAGTATTTCTCAATAGTGTGATGATGGTTTTAATGTAAAATTTGAAAATGATTTTTGTAATGTTTTTAATTCTAAAAATGTTTTAGTCTTTTCTGCCTTAATAAATGAAAATGTTAATGCAGTTTATTTAAATTCTTTATCTAAGAAAAATGTTACTTGCCTAAATTATTTTCATAAAAAGTCTTCGCTTTGGCACAAGAGATTAGGACACTGCAACATCCATTCACTTAGAAAACTAACTAGGAAGAACTTGGTTAGAGACCTACCTAAACTTGAATTCCCAATTGACAATGTTTGTAATCCATGTCAAAAAGGAAAACAACATAAAGTTTCTTTTAAGTCAAAGAAAGAAGTTTATACTTCTCAACCTGTTGAGTTGGTTCACATGGACTTGTTTGGACCATCAAGAGTATGTAGTTTAAATGGGAAGCACTATGTCTATGTTCTAGTAGATTACTTTTCTAGACATACTTGGGTTTACTTCTTAGCTCACAAAAGTGAAGCTTTTTCTTACTTTGTTAAATATTCCAAATCTGTAGAAAACCATTGTGGAATCAAGATTAAAACTCTAAGGAGTGATCATGGCCATGAATTTGAAAATGAAAACTTTGAATCTTATTGCTCACACAATGGCTATAGTCACAACTTTTCTGCTCCTAGAACACCTTAGCAGAATGGTGTAGTAGAAAGAAGAAATAGATCCCTTTAAGAAATAGCTATAACCATGCTTAATAAATATGACCTACCTATTTACTTTTGGGCTGAAGCTGTAAATATAGCTTATTATATCATTAATAGAGTCTTAATTACACCAGTTCTCAAGAAGACCCCATATGAGTTGTGGAATAATATAAAACCTAAAGTTAGTTACTTTAGAGTCATTGGCCACAAAGTTTTTATTCTTAATACAAAGGATAATCTGGACAAGTTTTCATCTAAAAGTGATGAGGTAATCTTTCTTGGTTATTCTTTAACTAGAAAAGCATATAGAGTCTTTAATTAGAGAACCAAATGTGTGGAAGAATCTGTTCACATCAAGTTTCATGAAACTGATCCACATGAGCTTAAAACCTCTCTTGAAAATCATCAAGATGATTTATTTGTTCTGGAACTTAATGACAAATCTAAAGAACCTACTATAAAAACATCCAGTTTTGTACATATTCCAGAATCTACTTCTGTTGAACCAGAACCTATAGATGAACCTGAAATTTCTATTCCTACCTTTACTAGATCAATAGGGATTCTAAAGAATCATTCTTTGGATGCTGTTGTTGGTAATCCTGATAGAGGGACACATACTAGAGCTTCTCTAAGAAACTAGGTTGAACATCAAGCATTTTCTTTCACATCTAGAACCTAAAAATGTCAATGATGCTATCAATGATGAATTTTGGGTAATGGCTATGCAAGAAGATTAAAATCAATTTGAAATAAACAAAGTCTAGGAATTAGTTGACAAACCTAAGGAAACTTTTACAATAGGCACAAAATGGGTTTTTAGAAATAAAGTTGATGAGTCTGGAATCATAGTTAGAAACAAAGGTAGGCTAGTTTCACAAGGATATAGTTAAAAAGAAGGTATAAAATATGAGTAAACCTTTGTACCTGTAGCCAGATTAGAAGCCATTAGGATCTTACTTGCATATGCTGCTCATATGAATTTCAAGTTATATCAAATGGATGTCAAAAGTGATTTTCTAAATGGCTTTATTGTTGAAGATGTTTTTTTAACAACCACCTAGATTTTTTAATCATCATTTTCCAAATCAGGGTTTTAAACTTTCTAAAGCTTTATAGGGCTTAAAAAAGGCTCCAAAAGCTTGGTATGATAGACTTAGTAATTTTCTTATTTCAAAAAGTTTTACTAAAGGGATTTCTGATCCAACTATTTTTATTAAAATAATTTCTAAATATGTTTTAATAGTTCAAATATATGTTTATGATATTATTTTGGGATCTTCTAAACTTTCTTTATGTATTGAATTTTCAAAGAGTATGCAAAACAGATTTGAAATGAGTTTAATGGGAGAACATAAATATTTTCTTGGATTTCAAGTTTTTCAAAATGAAAATGGTATTATTTTTAATCAAAGTAAATACACAAAGGATCTTCTAAAACGTTTTTGTTTAGATAGTATTATGGAATGTGATACTTCTATGAGTACAGTTTGTAAATTAGATGCAGATGAAACTAGGAAACCGGTGGATCAAACCAATTATAGAGGTATGATTGGAAGCATACATTACCTTACTTCTAGTCAACTAGATATTATGTTTAGTGTGTTTACTTGTGCAAGATTTTATGAAAACCTAAAATAATCTCATTTACTTGCTGTTAAATGAATTTTTAAGTATCTTAAACACACTGTAAACTGAGGCTTGTTTTATCAAAAAAGACAAACTTTTGAGTTAATCATTTATTCAGATGCTGACTTTGCTGGTTGCAAGTTAGATAGGAAGAGCACATCTGGAACATGTCGTTTATTGGGAAAATACATAGTATCTTGGTGTAGTAAGAAATGAAACTATGTTTCATTATCTACTACTGAAGCCGAATACATTGTTGCTGGTAGTTGTTGTGCACAAATTCTGTGGATGAAACACACTCTTTTGGACTATGGATATGATTTTAAGCATATTTCAATTAACTGTGATAACACTAGTGCAATTAACATTTCAATGAACCCTGTGTCTCACTCTAGAACCAAACACATTGATGTCAGTCATCACTTTTTGAGAGATCACCACCAAAAAGGTGATATTACTCTTGATTTTATAGGAACTGAACATCAATTAACTGATATTTTAACCAAGCCTTTAAATTGTGAAAGGTTAAAATCGATTAAAAAAGAGTTAGGTATGATAGATATGTGAAACCGATATGTTAAACCAATCTGTGGAACCGATCTGTCAAACTGATCAGTGAAACCGATCTGTCAAACCGATCTTTCATGTCGATTAGTGCTACCGATTGGGTCGTACTATTTTTTCAAAATTACTTTTGTCTGTTTAAAATGACGTTGTTTTACATAATCAATATTTTATTCTTTATAACCATAAATGATAAAAATAATGACCCACAGATATTCCATTCTCTAAAGACTGTTGACCTTCCATTTCCCGCCGAACTCTCTCCTATATTCTCTGTAACCCGAGCCTTGTAAATCTTTCTAAGCCTCTCGATTATCTCAAAACCTCAAAATGGCCAAGCAAAAGAGACAGAGCATGGAATCTGAAGGAACTTCACCTATCAAGCATGCTCTAGGTTAGTCGAGCAGTACGACGTAGAGGTCTATGAACCCGAAGCTAGAAAAACGAGAAGTTATAGCTGAAAAGGAAATTTGTTCGGAATGGGTTTTATCTAGAAAGTTCGTTCTCTTGAAAGTGTTGGAAACTCAATGCTGGAAGGAGTGGTTCTGTAATAATGATAGATTCTTTTACCCAAAGCTAGTGTACGAGTTCTATTTGAACATGGATATAGATTTGGACGGAGTAGAGGCTGCGAGACTGTCTTCTGTAGTAAAAGGGAAAAATATTACGTTTTCATCAATACAATGGGCTGAAAGTCTAGGAGTACCTCACAATGGAAGATACTAGGACTATTCTGGTAATATTCCTCCCACAACTGATTAATTTTCTTAGCCATGGAGTTTTTGACTGGGAATTCTGAATCGTGAAGGATAATTGCTGCTGAGTTGGATGGTGAGAAACGAATCCTGTTCAAATTTATTCAACATCAAGTATGTCCAAGAAAAGGTAATTTTTCTACCGTAAAGTATCAAGATGTTTTTCTTCTATTTATTTTTCTGAATGGTGAAAAGATCAATCTATATAGATATTTTTCCGAGCATATTTTTGAGATGATAAAACCTTCAAAGAAAGATACTATTCTGTTTTATTCTAAACAGATTTCTGCCATGCTGACGTTCTTAGGCTATGGGGATGATGGAGATGATTTTATCTCATCGGTTAGATTTTATTTCAAAAAAATTATTTGTAAGAGAATGAAAATCAATTGGAACCCATGGAGGAAATCTTGGGTTGTTGATGGAGAAAATTTATATGAGACCTTCAATCCTACTGATCATCCATAGAGACCAAGGTAAGTAAGAGATCATAGATTAAAACCTGGTGAGGAAGTGATCTATTCAGATGAAGAATAGGAAGTGATTGTTCCTAAAGAAACTGGTGAATCTAGTAAGAAAGGAACAAAAGAAGAAGAAGCTGATGAGAATATAAATTCTGAAGAAAAGGCTGAATCATATCTTGATGAATGGAGTGATCCAGATACTGTTAGACCAAAGAGAAGAAGGATGGAGTTTGGTTTAGCGAGTCCTCTTCTCAATTTACCAGAAATTGAACAAGTTTTAGATGAAGAAGAAGAAGGCGAGACTACTGAATCAACTTCTGAGGAGTATGAATCCGGATGTATAGAAAGTTCAATTGAGATATCAGTTTATGATGATGATGATGATGATGAAGGTTATGATGGTGTTAAGAGTGATGTTGATGGTGATGGTGGTAGTGGTGATAGTGAAAGTGATGGTGGTGATGCTGCTGCTGATTATGCTGATGCTCGACCTATTGAAGGTCAAAATGTGATCCAAGATGATCCTTAACCCCAACCTATTGAGAAAGAAAATGTCCCTGAGTCTAAGAGGATAGAAAAGTTGGAGAGTGATGAGGATGGAGAAGTCCTTCCTGAAAATTCTGGATGAGCTTAGTTTGTGAAACCTATATACCCATCATGAAAAGCAGCATGGGAGGAGTATCCAGGTCTTGCAATTCTAGGATTCGACTACCTAGAGGAAGAGGATGGTGTAGAAGTGGATCTTGCAAGAATAAGTGATTCTATTGAGGCTCAATTCGTTGTCGTGTTTTTGCAAAGAACAGATGTTAGACCTGATCCTTCAGTATCTCAAGGTAGACCTGTTCCGGTAGTCGCTCAGTCAGATTTTGATAATTTCAAGGATGAATTGATTCAAGCTGTTAGAGAGACTGTGAAAAGTGAGTTATCTCAAGTTCCTGCTCCTAATCCTTTGACTTTATCTGATGCTGCTATGAATGATTTGGCTCAAAGAGTGGCAAGCCTTATCAAACCAGACTTGTGCAATTACAGTGAATCGATTGGCAGACATATTACCTCTTTGAATCAAACTCTTACGTATTTAGGCATAAATCTTGTTTCTCTGTTAGGTGAGTTCAGAACAACCATCTCAGGTATGATGGAAGTGTTAAGAAATCTGATCGAACATTTGAAGAAAGCATATTTGAAGAAGTTAAAATCTGAGATTACTCAGGTTATTGCTCAGGCTGGAAATTCCATGGTGACCAAGATCACTGGTCGTGAATTAGATACCTTAAGAGATGTTGTTACTAAAGAGCTAGCAGCTATTGGGAAGATTTTAGGTTTAGATTATTTGATTAAAATGAAAGAGCATAGTGATCATGTGCATAAAATGGTACAATTTTATTCAGCGGATGCTAAAAAAGCTCAAAAGAAGATTAAGGAGAAAGTAGATCATTAATTCTCTAAGATCTACATAAAGCATGAGTTGAATCATCATTTTAAAGTACTGGATGATAACTTGAGACTCCCTCCAGTGAATCAAGCTTTTAAAGCTCAAGTTCAGCAGTTAAAATATATTACCCCCACTTCAAAAAATTTCATGAAAAATAAGGATGATTTTGAAAATGCCATGAAGTACGGTGGAGAAGTCATTCAGGAATTCATCAATTTTCTAAACCCTACCTTCATGTGCAAGAAAAAGCCATTGTTTTTCCAACAGCTGAGACTTTTCAATCATCAGATGTTTCTCCTGGACAGATGTCTATTTCTCAAGCTCTTTCCAGTATTAGACCAGTCTTTCAACAGAAACCTTCAGAACGAACTTCTTCACAGCAAGTGACCTTGGAACCCACAGTTCGTCCAGCTCGGGTAGTCCTACCTCTATTCTCCATAAGCCCAGTTCCACCTTCTACCCAACAACCTTTTGGACCTTCAATTCTTCCTACTGCTAAAGGGAAATCTCCCTTGCACCCTGAGAAATAGCTATTACAGTCAATTTTTGAGAGGGTGTTTGTTTTCCTGAACTATTCCCTCTTGTCTGTAATATGTGTACTCATTGTTGGTATAGAATATTCTTTCTTATCTTCTTTATCTCTTCTTTCTGATAATCCCAAAGGGGGAGAGAAATAACGGAGAGAAAACAGAGGAATCATGCATGCATATGAAAACTCAGAGAGATCATGTATCTGGATGAATCATGTATCTGGATGGGTGAACTAAATGTCCATACGAGCCCATGCTGGCTATTTATCACATGCATGTATACACAGGGGGAGAAATGTTGAATGAGGAGAATGCCTCAGTTATATATATGTTCTGGTTGCTATTCTAACCATGTTTTATCTTTTGGAATATATACTTTTTTATAGGGGGAGCATAATGAATGAAATACTATATTCTCTCTTTATTTATTCCATTGATTTATGATTATCAAAAAGGGGGAGATTATTGAACCTTTTGTGGAATGGTTATTTTAATAATCACAAATCTTAGTTTTATTTATTTCTTTTTAGTTTTTCGATCAAATTTTTCTAAATGTGTTTAAATCATATCTAAAATTGTTTTTCTATGATCAATTTATGGTTATGGTTGATCTGGAAGTATTCTAGATTGAACAGACACTTTGTAAGAATTCCATGACTTGACTCACCGATAGTCATTTTCCTGAGTCACCGATGATTAACGGTCGCACCAATGATAAGACACCGATGCTATGACACCGATTCTAAGACACCGATTCTAAGACACCGATGATAAGACACTGGTGCTAAGACACCGAAACTTAGACACCGCTGCTAAGAAACCGATGCTAAGACACCGATGCTAAGACACTGATCCTAAGACACCGATGCTAAGACGCTGATGCTAAGACATCGATTCTAAGATACTGATTCTAAGATATCGATGCAATGATACTGATGCTAAGACATCGATGATGCTGAGACACCGATGCAGATGCAACCAAAACTGATGCAGATTCAAAATGTCTCACCGATCTCATGACTCACCGATAGTCATGAAAACTCTTTGAACCTCTATAAATTCGTATTTAATTCTAACAGTCATACTTGATATTTTTAATGCAATTAATGACATTTAATGTTAGTTGTTGGAATGTCAGGAGACCGTACCTCGTACCTATGGAAAGGTAATCATTCCCATTGCTGGAGCTCAAGGAATAAAAAAGAATATCGAGCTGCAGTAAAAGTATAGATTTGTGAAAAGGCATAAAGAGAGAATTCATCCTTTAATATACATGATAGACTTAATAACTCAAGACAAAGTGGAAAAAGGGTCATTTTTAAGATCTAAAGAAAACTCTTATGCATGCAATCCAGCACTACTAAAGAACATACGAAGAACACTGGAAATAAGAGAACTCACTTTCCTATGAAGGGCATCAAGCTATATCACGATACTCTATTTTTCAATAGAAAAACCACTGAAGGACTCAGAAGCATCTCTGCTAAATCCAACGAGTCCAGATCTGCACTACCAATCACTAGAGATTTCTAAACTCTGATAAATTCTTTCTTTAGTGATTCTATCATTACATTTTGAGCAGTGTGTGTACCCTGTTTATTTTACACTCACATTGTCTACTAAGATAAACTGGAGTATTCTTAAATCCTCACTCAAACATCATAACTCTTTGTTTCCCACTATGGATAGTGGTAAAGGTCGAGTAAGACCTGAACAGCCTGTGTGCTGTTGTTTGCTTTTGCTACAAAGAACTGTTGTAGGGGTCCCTGTGTGGCCTAAACATTCATTCACTATTTTTAATCCCGATCCAGGGTGTGGATAAATTTATATAAATCTTTGAGAGGACTAAGTCTCGGCATGATACTGAACCTCTTGGTTTACTCTGCAGTGCATTTTAATTTAAGTCTATAAGTTTACTATATATTTATTCCGCTGCTATTAATTTGAAATACAAAACTAAGATAAAGACACTTTGATAGAAAAATTAGAAAGTGTTTATACTTTTTTTAAATCAGTAAGTCAGTTTAAAAAGTTAATTTAATCTTCAGATTAAGTTAACTGATACCCAATCAATCTTTGAGGAATTGATTGAACCTTTACACTATGTATAGATTCACTAAAGTTTAACATTGTTTTTAAATTGGGGAATATTAATAGAAATATTTTCAATAGAAGTATTAATTGGAACTCAATTCACCCCCCTCTTGAGTATCCACTCCGACCAAAAAAAGTATTTATAGTTTACATGTTTTTACAAGCCTAAAAAATTTCCTTATTTGTGTATCCCTTACTGATATGTTTTTTCTCATCCCATGTTTTGAAATGTTTATCACATGATTTAATGGGGAATAGAGTCACAAATGGGATGATGGAAAATTGATGATGTTTAACAATGAAATGAAACCATGATTATTTAAAAGTTTTTTCTTTCGGAAAAAATGGATAGTGAGTATAAGTGTCTAATTTTTAATATTGAAGTTGTTATGTGTGAGTTATGGCCCAACGCTCTAAATTTCAAAACCTAAAAATATCCTCAATGTGAATTCCTTATAAAACTCAAAATAATATAATGTTTAAGGATGGGTACTTATAATTTTCCCATGTATCACATGTATTTTGTTGAACCCGATGCACTTTATGGGTGTGTGGACCTATTAGGATTTTAATTTTTAAAATGAGACTAAAAATATTTTGATATGCCTTTATAATTGAATTTCTCAGGAGAGGCAATGTGGATGCAATTACTTTTCTAGATTGGTTCGCATGTAATGAATGCTTTCAATTTAAATGATTTGAAGGGATATATGACCAAGCCTTGTTTAGGATTTAAATAGAAATTATTAGGATTTTATTCCTTATGTATTCTACTTGCGATAATGAATGTCCCTCTTACATGTTTTTGGACTTGATCAGGGCATGAGAGGTGCATACCTCATACCTTGGGTATTATAAATGTTATGCCTTATAGATATGGAGATAAGGGATCATGTGATCCCAAATGGGAAGATTATGAGAGATTTTATTAAGGACCCAAGGATTGTGGGGGGCTTGGGGTAGGGAAGACTGTGAGATCTCCCTTGTGTATTTTCAAGTGACCCTTAGAGCTCTTGGGGATAGGCTAAGGTTTAGACCATGAGTGATTCCATGGAATATGATGTATGAGAGTTTGGTCCCAATATTTCCTAACATTTAACTATATATAAATATATAGGATTATAATATATATATATATACCTAGTGACACAATAAAACATACCAGTTGTAAGCAGATATAGGTTGACCCATCATACTTCATTTAGGATCCTAAGTGAAAGATTGTTTATTTATTCTTCATTTCATTACTTAAATGTCTTTTTATCAACTTTTTACATATGAACACCTACTCGGTTTATACGTAGACACCATTAGTGGTGGCCTACTGATATGTTTATCCCACACCCTACTCGGTCCACATTTAACACCCGAGAAGAGTATTTTTCTATAGGTATGGTTAGATACAAACACCAACCTTCAGGCTATGGATTCTATTTTCATAGAAGGATCTTTGGCTCAGAGGATCAGGCTTACACTCGAGACTCTATGGAGCATTTTTGTCTTTTGTTCACTTTTTTACCTTTTTATTATCATGCCTTTTTATCTTTTATTTTTTTTACTTTTGTACTAGTATTTTATGTGTACATGTTGTATCAGATACTCCTATGATGATTTTGTTATATTATTTAGTATTTTAGACTTTCAATTTTTATTTTATCAATCTGTTTGAGTATGCTTCCATAAATGTTTACTTTTGTTGTATCATCTATGATACTCAAACATAGGTGTATATTCTCCCAGCATTTTTACCATCACACTCCCAATGCTAATCAGCAACCCAAGGCTTATAGGGAGATGCACTAGGGTTCTTATGGCCAACCGGGTTTTAGGAATAGGTTAATTGGTAGTCGGGTCCAAGAAATCACAAAGTGGTATTAGATGGGGTTTCATATTTCTTTACTATTTGGATATAATATATATTAGAGATTGGGAATGTTTGGAAGTTGGTCACATGTCATTCTTTGGAGTCACAAACCCATGTATGGGGTAAGGTCTGTGTTCCTTGAATTATTGTTGTTATTGAATCTATTCAAACTATTGATATCATTTTACCATTTGGCGTTTAAAAAGACTTGTGATGTTTTTGATATTGATAATATTGAAATTATGATTTCATGGACTGACCTAATGAAATGATTTTTATATATTAGAACATGCCTCATGATAGGCACAATATGTATAGGCCATGCATTTTTTCATGTCATGATGAAGATTTTCAACAAGCATTTCTTGTTTCAAATTATTATGCCTTGTTTTATATATATATATATATATAATTATTTTGACATTTTTGTTGGATTTTTATCGATCTATCCTGTGAGTTTAGTGGGTGTCACTCTCTGACTCATAAACTGTATGGCCAATTATGGATTGGAAAATGGCATTCCATCTAGCTCAAACTTTTTTAAAATGGTATAATTATATGGATAAGTGCAATTAAAATGAAAATGACATCCAAGTGTCTGTTGTCTTTTGGTGAATATCTTGTATGGGACCTTATGGGCTGGAAAATGACATTTTATTTAGTTAAGATGATTTGAATTTCTTAAATGTTTCAATAAGAAAACTTTTAAATTAAAAAATAATTTTACGTTGAGAACAACCATATATTGTGTGCCTAAAGTAGAAACCTGACCCAACCTACACTTGGTAGTGGGTAGTGGTAGTTTCTTCTTTGATATGGCCCGTTATAGCCTATTCTATCATCGAGGAATGGATTTTGAAGCTGAATAGAGATGTGTTAATCCTTCATGAAGGAAAGTTTTTAAATTGATTCATGAATTCAATTGTATAAATTTATGGTTCTCTTATATGATGTTATGTTGTCATTGTAGTGCTATGATTCCTTGACGTCGTTGAGGAACATTCCCTGAATGTGGTGACAATCACATTCATGAGATTGTGTTCATTGAGAATCTAGTTGTACTTCCTATAGAGCCACATGTGGCTCCTCCTTCTATACCTTATTAGGTTACTAACACCCATTTTTTGAGAGGGATTCTAGCTTATAATGGTGAATATGCAAGTTGGAGTGCAACATTCCTTGATCATGGTTGAAATGACTCACGATTTTCAGCAGCATCCTCTTCCTAATTTCTCAGGGGATGGGGGAACACTTGTTGTGGAGTCACAAGTGGAGGAGATACTGTCTATCTTTGATCATCTAGATATGCCTCTTGAGTGGAGGGTTAATCTAGTTGCTTAAATGCTACCCGACTCAGCCAAGGGGTGGTGGGATGTCATCACCCAAGAAAGCCAGCATAAGGATATGGTTAGGACCGAATTCCAGACAGTCAGTTCACTCAATATTCAATATTTTATTCCAATGGAAAGGAAACAGAAACAAGGAATGGGAGGGGTTATACCTTAATGGAGTTATGAAAATGTGTAAACCCAATGCATCGCCTAAGATAAAATCAGAGCTACCTAGGGGAGGGATATGGGAGTGAAAAATTCTTTTAGGGGGAAATCCAAGGATTCTTTGGAAGCCAAAAAATTAGTAAATCGATTACCTTTAGACCATATATGAAGGAGATACATGCCAATGGAGATGAGGGACCTTCAACTATGAATAAAATAACTGATCTGACATGGAGTGGTAGATGGTTCTTTTATAGAGATCCAGACAATATTTGAGTATGTTTCCACTGATGCCATAGAAATTTTCTGGGAGAAGCATAATTCAAGGCCATTGAGTATGGTTGCGGATTCCATCTTCAAGGAATCCGTCACTCCATAAAATGCATTAAAATAATATATAACATATCCATGCGTTTTTTAGACCATGCCACCTCCATGAATAATACCCTATCTACATGTTCCATTAGTATTTATCATTAAACACATCATAGAAGTTGATCAACGTACCCAGGTCCCAAGTTGGTCCACGCAGGCCACCTTTGTGGTAAGACATCCAAGTAAAAATCATCAAAGGGATGGGGCCTTATCATGGTTTTTAAGAAGGCATGCCAGATAAGAAATAAGGCGTTTTTCTTTCATAACAATACTGATCACTGAAGGATTAGTTCCATCATGGAGAGCCTGGTGGCGACCACTCTAGATGGTCTAGATGCAGGAAGCCAGAATAATGTCTCAATATTTCTCCTCCAAATTCCCCTACATGGGTCTCCATACCATCCGTACAATAATTCTCTAGGAGATATTTATTCACCAATGATTACATTAAAATCACTCAGTGCATTCCACGGGTTGATATCCCAGTCACTATAGATGAAAAAAAGAGAAATAGTTTTGTATTCTAGGGAAAAAACAACAAAATTTAGAGGAAATATAGAAAACATAAATTTTAATTACTACTTATAAGGGGATGGAATGGTTATCCACTCTCCAAACTATGAAATTATACTTATCAGGGTTCATCTTGCATCAAAGAACCTTCCCCGAAGGATCACTCAGGAGACCTAATTATTGCATGTTTCAATAGGCTTTAGCTAATAAATCTCATGAAGATGAACCTTAAATAATGAATTTATCCAAAGTATTATCCTTAATGATGATATTGAATTATAGTTTTTGGGAGGGGATAAGAATGTAATAGATGAAAAAAGGGTGGATGTAGACCTGCCTGAAGGTTAAATTGTGGGTGGGAGAACTAGGAAATCCCAAGATCTTGTCAAACCAATTAATATTCTGGAAACTAATGTCACCTCTTCCAATAATCCATGTAGATTTCTACTAGAGAACAAGGATATTCTCCCAAAAGGAATTCCTGGGGTGAAGGAGTCACTCTCCTCTCACTAACACAAAATCCATAATTTCCACGGATGAACCTACTCCTTAAAGACATCCCATCAACCAACTACCATGATAACTTTTCTTGAGGAGATAACATAGTAATCCTCACATTACAAACATTGATTCCACCTTGATCCAATGGTTTAGAGAGTGTAGTCCAAGAGGCCCAATGACTTCTACCTTCCCCTAGAGCATCCCAGATGAAGGAGTATAAAATCTTTTCAATTTTCTTCATAGTGTCTACATAAACCTAGATCATGGAAATAATATGCATAGGGATAGATAATAGGACACAGTTAACAAGGGTAATCCTCCCTCTAAAAGATAAAAAGTGATTCTTCTAGTTGTTGATATGATTAAAATTTTTGGTGAAAATACCTTCAAAGTGTCTCACACATATCATACTCCATATAGTATACTCCTCCACATAGTGTATTTCACACTCTCTTTTATGAATAATTCTTTCTACAGAATTTGATAGTTGATAGATCTATATAGTTTATGAATCTGCATTAAGGGGCCATGTCAGTTATGGATTAGTCATCCCATTTCACTAAGATGTAGTGTTTCACTCTTTCTCCTATTAGATCAAGACGAGGCAATGAAAGAATGTCTCTTGTCTTGGTTTATATACTTTTTACTCCATATAGTATACACCTCCTGCTAGTATATTCCAAAATTTCTTTTATGAATACTTCTTTCCACATACTTTGAGGGCTGACAGATCGACAAGGTATATGAATCTACAGTAGGAGACCATGTTATTTATGGATTACTTGTCCCATTTCTCTATGATGTAGTGTTTCTCTCATTCTCTAGTTGCTACAAATCTAATGGATGCTAATTGATTTTAGGATGGGTTATGTTTTTCCATATGATCACATGTAAATGTGTTCATGTTGAAAAATATTTCGAAAATATTCTACCAGACCCTAATTACAGAGTGAAATCTAAGAGAGGCAGAGGGTACGAGCCATGGCAGTTCGGCACCAAAGGCTTCCAGTGGATCTTCCTCTGGGTGAAAGTGGATTTTGAGTTTTCTCATGGAGGATATAGCAGTAAGGATCTTACAATGGGTAGTTTTATGGTCTGTCACTAGTGTGAAAAAACTAGGAACTTAAAATCATAGTGTCCATAGGATCCAGTGCAATGTAGAGGTTGTGGAAGGATGCGCCACATAGATAATGTGTGTAAGACATTCACTCTAGTCCCTAGTGAGTGAGAATCTACACTTACTCCTCAATCAAGAGTGGGGTCAGAAGGATCATTACAGACAAGTAGCTAGAATACCACCGGTAATTCTAGATGAGGTGGTTGTTAACGTAGAGGAATATAGACTTATGATTCTCAGTTCCAGTTAAGGGGGCCTACTCAAGGAATTCAGGGAGTGACTCAGGGTCTCAGTATAGGCCAGTTACTTGCATTTCAGCCTACACCATAGGATCATAGCACCAAACCATCTACTGTACGAGGTACCATTCTAGTATCCTCCACTTTAGTTCCTAGTTTTTTTGATTTATGCACGTCTCACTCATTTATATCTAAGGAAATCACTGAGATTATAAACCTTGAAATTACATTTTATCATGGCATCATGATGCTGGATACACCCTTAGGAATCCATTCAGAGGGAGTTCAGTGATGTTAGAGTTTTCCTCTTGAGGATGGTGGTTAACTTTTTGAATAGAACCTGTACGTTCTTCATATGATGGGTTTAAATATAATTGTTGGGATTGACTAGTTAGTTCCCTATAGGTCCTGTATTGACTACTATTGTCCGAGGGTGAAATTCACATCATCGAAGGGAATTGTATAAGTGAATAAAGAATCATGGAATGTCAATTTGACACATGCTAGACCCGTGCAGTAGAGGTTGGGTGGTGTTACACCACAAATTCCTAGTCTCTACATTTATGATCAAGGGTTACAACCCATTGTCTTTCCTCTAGTGGTGGATAATTTCAGGGACATTTTCACTGATTATTTTTCTAATCTACCTCTTTTAGGATAGGTAGAGTTTGCTATTGATCTTATTCCAAGAAAAACACTGGAGACCATTCCCTCATATAGGATTTCACCTAAGGTGCTTTTGTAACTCAAGAATCAGTTGGAGGATCTGCGGGTGAATGGATTTATTCACCCCATTACTTCTCCTTTCAGTTCACCTGTCATCTTTTATAAGAGTGCAGATGGTATCCTTATTAATTATGTGGATTACCATTAGTTGAATCAACATACTATTAATAATTGAAATCATTTTCCTAGAGTAACTGATCTCTTTGATCATCTTCGAGGAGTGAATGTGTTTTAAAAGATAGATCTAAGGTCGGGATATCATCAGGTTCATGTCCAGACTTCAAACATACCTCACACAACATTATGATGTTTGTGTGGTCTCTACGAGTACCTTGTTATACCTCTTGAACTCCAAAACACACCAACTAGATTCATGGATCTTATGAATAGGGTTTTCCAAAAATATCTAGATTCATTTATGGTGTTCTTCATTGAATATATCTTAGTGTATTCGTGATCCATACATGACTTTGAAACCCATCTTGAGATCATGATGAATATGATGAGAGAGAATCATCTCTATTTTATGATCAATAATTCCCACTTCTAGATCGACAACATCCACTTCCTGATCCATATCTTCTCATAGTCGTGATTTTCTATTGACCAAGATAAAGTGAGAGCTTTAGTTTCTTAGGATCATCACAAGAACATATTTGATATTTTTATTTTCTTAGGGCTTGTTGGATATTAAAAACACTTCATTCAAGATTTCTCTGTCCTCGTAGCGCCTCTTATGAGCTTGAAAAGAAGGGTGTGAAATTATAATGGTCAGAATATTGTGAAGCAGTCATTCAATAGTTGAAGGTAATACATTCTTGAGAACTAATACTAATATTGTTAGAGATGGACATGGCTTATATATTCTATTATGACACATATGTTTCCTGGATTGGATCTGTTCTGATGCAGGATGAGCGAGTCATTGCATATTGTTCACTTTAGTTGAGGCTTCATGAGTATAATTTCTTGGCACATGACCTAGAGCTCGTTTTTATTGTTCATGACTTACACTATTGGACACACTATGTTTTTAGAGGTCATTTTATGGTGTTTATAGACCAAATAATCCTCAAATACATCTTCACCCAGCAGGATCTGGATCTTAGACAGCATTGGTTGGTCAAGTACCTACAATATTTTGATTTGGAACTGGAATACACTCTAGGTAAAGGGAATTCAATAACTGATGCTATGAGATGGTAGAATAAAACATAGTTGGTTCAATAATATAGTTATGAATGGAAGACTATGGCCCTATTATTGGAGATGCACATCACAGATTAGGAGGATAGTGCCCAAACTATTCTCTCTAGATTAGTAGTGACATATAATAATCCAAAATGAGTAAGGTTGAAATAGATATCTAATCTTGAAGGTATTGTCCTATGGGAAGGTTTTTCAGATTATGATACCTTTTTCGGTGGGGTGTTCTATGGGGATGATACATTTTTGTTATGTAGGCATATATTGGTCCCCAAAAACATTTGAGAGCTGGTGCTGAGGGATTTCTATGCCTCAGGATGGGCAGTTTACCCCTATGTCTCCAAAATGTATCAAGATCTATGATTTCAATATTAGTGGCCTAGAATAAAGTGTGAGATAACTGGTTTTATCATTAGATGTTCAACCAATCAACAGGTGAAGGTAGAAAATCAGCATCCAGCAGGGCTCCTTCAGCTGTTGTCCATTCTTGACTGAATGTGGGATGATGTTTTGATGGAATTCGTGGCTGGTTAAACCAGATCACCTCAGGGAAACAACATAGTGTGGGTTTTCATTGAACGTATAATTAATACCACACAATTCATACATTTTCTATATACCTTCTATGTAAATGAGATAGGAAGAATGTATGTCAAAGAGGTTGTACGTATTCATGGAGCACCTCATTCTATATTTTCTGAGAGAGACACTCATTTCAAATAATGATTCTAGAAGGGGTTATAGATGTCCTTAGGTATGTAGGTAATTTTATTCATGACCTATCACCCATATAATGATGGATAGACAAAGCATAAAATACATGGGCTAGAGGATATTCTTCGTGCATGCATTCTCAAAATTGGTGGTTCTTCAGAGAAAAACATTCCCCTCATTATTTTTCTTATAAAAATATATTTGAGGGTACCATTGAGATGGATCCCTATAAAGACTTATATGGTAGGCCTTATCACCCACCTATGTTCTGGTTATAGGTAGGGGAAGTAGGTGTCCTTAGGCCTCATCTTGTGTGGGAGACATCAGGGTAGGTCTATCTAATGAGCATGTTGAAAAATCAGTCCAAACAGTAGTCTTTTGCCAACAAACACCGTAGACCCCATGATTTTATGGTTGGAGACAAGTTTTTCTTGAATGTACCACCCTGGTTGGGACATATATGTTTTAGGAAGTAGGGTAAGTTATCATCGGGGATTTTAAACCCTTTGCGGTTCAGAAATGGATCAGACCAATGGCTTACCAGTTGGAAATTCATCATAGATATCAGTATATGGATGATGTCTTTGATGTATCTTAGATTAACCAATATTAACCCGAACCATCTCATGTCTTTCAACATGATGTGGTTGATCTAGATATGGATACTCCATCAAGGAGTATCCAATGTGTATAGTTGATCGGAGTGTGAAGACACACCAATGAAGGTATGTTCCTCTTGTATGGGTGTTGTGGTAGTACGACTGAGTACAGGATGAGACCTAGAAGTAGGAAGCTGATGTACAATCTCAGTGGCTAAAACAATTTTCCAATAGTCTCTATTTTCCCTCTGAAGGCCAACTCTGATATGAGTACCTATAATGAGGTTAAGTTGTAACAAAACTAATTTTGAACAAGGTATAGATCATTGGTTTTCAATTTGAATTTTCCCTTAAAAAAGTTAAATGTGTGCCACAACCTAAGGAAGGCTCAAGGAGTGTCTAGGGTTGGTTCAGAGCCTGACGGTCTACAAATTGGGGCTATAGGCTTGGTTGTATAGTTAGTGTAATCTGTGATCCTAGGATGCATAGTTTAGATAAACTAGGAAACTAAAAATAGGGGAACCAACAAGTCCACATAGTTTTTCTACAACCATGTGTATTAGGTGCATAGTCATGTGGGCCTGTTGCAGTTAGGGGTAGATCCTTCACGCACGGTTTGCACATGGTTTTAAAACCATGAATAGTTTTTTTGAGTAAAATTTATTATTTCCCCTCCCTATTTAACATAAATTATTTTTCTATTTTCCTCACCTCTAGTGGACAGAACCTCCTCATTCCTCCTCTTTGATCTTAAACCCTCCTCCAAGCAAGGATCTTTGATAAATATTACAAATGGTATAGTGACCCAACCTTTTCTTACATTACTATTACATCATTTCAAAGATAAACAACATAATAGTATTACACATATAGGATCCAATGGTTTAGTGTCTTGGGAAAACTAGGACCACACATAACAAATACAACATCGAGCATAAACATTAATTTAATTTCTTCTTCTATAGCTTCTTATTGCACTTGTCCTCTCCTTAGTACATGTACTCACCTGAGGATATACATCAAAAGGGGTGAGCTAAAATCCCAGTAAGAGGATTGATGAGAACAATATATCATGGGTTGAGCATAATCATAACATAGGCAAAAGATCATGAACATGAGAGGAGCACAAATAATAGACTTGAAATGTGGCAATGCATAAAAATGAAACATCATGTCTTAGTGGTTAACTACCACACATACTTGTGAAGCAAGCTAGAATCTTGTTCACAAATCATTTCACATTTACTCATGAGATTATTCACTTTACCCAATTCATTGGAGTGCTATATAATTCCGAGCGCACCCGTCACATTTAAAAATTCATATTGTGCTATTCAATTCCGAGCGCAGCCGTCACATCATAACATCATCATTTATCATGCATGACACAATGAAAATATAACATAAATCAGCATATTGAACCCATGAAAAGTAATGAGTTTCATATCATAATAACACCTTCATAATCTTTGGGTTCCCAGAAGAAAGAGGGAATAACCCACATGTGACAAGAACCGTCCACTTTGAGTGAGAAGTAAAAGGGGAGTTCTTAAAAGAAGAGTTATTTTGGAAAACATTTTGTTGGATATAAAAACCAGTGATAACATGTATATCCCAGAAAAGTAAATAAAATTATGAAAAAATGATCTTTTAGAAGTAACCATATCAAAAATGGAGTAAAATAGGGATAACCCAAAGGAAGAAAATTGGGTTCGAGATTTCCCCTTACCTTGTACCTGAATGCTTCCTTCTCATTAATGTCCTATATAATGAAATTATATTCAATAATTTTAAATACAGAACCATGTTTACATTAAATGGGTTCATTCTGGTTTCATTATGTTTTATTATATTCCTTTTGATGACTTATAGAGTTTAAAAACATTGTTCAGGGATATTCATTTTTATGGTTTTTCTTGGGTGGTTCACTTGTATTCTTAAATTAAAGTTTGGGCAGATCATGGGTAAACATCCAAAAATTTTATTACATGTTATTAGTGATATTACAAGATCTTTAATTATTATATAATGAATTATATTATATCCATTTGGGTGAATCATTAGATAAGAATTAAATGATGATTATTTTGGTTAATTTGAGCGGTTTTTGGATCACAATGAACTTGTTTTAACTTTTCACTTAGTAATATGGCCATAGGTTATTTATAGAACATAAAATAGAACATAATTCATATAACATATTCTGTTTCAACCATAAAAAGGTTTCATGACCAGATCTGAAGGTAGAAATTGAAGAAGAGAGCATGTCGTTTTTGAAGGTGATAAATTAACACCTCATGAACAACGTTCTCTTTAATAAAATAAAAGGCATAGGGAAAGGGTGTGGGGAGATATAATATCACATTAGGATAATAAAATTAAATTATATGTATAATAATGTAGTTAAAAACAATTTGGATGAATATAGTTGGGGAGATATCAATAAAGGAACTTGATCTTGAAAGGAAATTAAAGGAGAAGAGGGAGGGAAATTACCTCTTGAATCCTTCACTTGAGAACCTCCTTAAGGGCCTAATCTTGGTCTTTTGATGAAACCATAAGATCTTGAACATGGGGGAGGGGATATGGGAGATTATTGGGTAGAGATTAGTCAATTATTGAAGATTGAGAGGTGTGGTTTGGCAAGAGGAGGGGAGGACTTATTTATACATGGGGAGGGAGGTGTTTTTAGTATAAAATATTAAATAAAATAATATATCATGATTTAGACTTGTAATAGTAGTTTTTTGACATCCTAAATCATATATTAATATAATATAATTCGTTTTAGGCTATAAATCTTCTTTATAATTCGAATTAATTAATTTATAAAAAGGAAAGTGAAAGAAAGAGAAAAAGACACTTTAAGAAATCAGCTTTTGACTTTAGGATTTGGAAAGTTCTGTTTAGGTTTGAGAATTGGATTTATTGTATTTTAAGGGACCATTTATGAAATTTAATATAATTTTATCGAAAATAATGCTCTTGAATGTTTATGTCAACATTACATCATTAATGATGCAATTTAGTATACACCGATTATGCGAAAAACTGTATTTTTTACTATTCACCTGAAAATTGATGTATTTCAGAAAAAATCCAAAAATTTACCCATACCATTTTTTGACATGTAGAATAAAAAATTGAAGTCCATTTTTCAAAAATAATTTTCTAAATATTATTAATTTAATATTTAATTAAAATCATAATTTACTTAAAAAAACAGTCTTTAAGATTAAAACTAATTTTATAGTGCTTCCAAAAATTACGTAGGGTCTTATAAAATTATCTAAAAACTATAATACATTGATTCAATAATTTATGAATATATTATATGGAAAAAAATATTCTTTTAAATTAATTAATTAATTAATTATAATTAATTATTTATGACTTAGAACATACCAAAACGTTTACTAAGGTCAAATTGTCACTTTCTAAGACGTATAAATTTTATTTTATTATTCATAGGTAATGTTACTATTATGTTGGATGATTTACTATTCATAAGGGTCATATTACTATTCATAAGGGTATGTTTCTATTCCTAAGGGTACATTATTATTCATAAAAAATTACTTTTGTTTCATTAGACTCCAAAAATCATCTTGAACAGAATCGTGTATGTCGAATTTTATAAATTCCTAACACAGAAGTGACCAACTTATATTTAATGGTCACTTGTCACTTAGTAGTTCATTATGTTGTGATTTCATGTTAATTTATGAAATATTTATAAGAATGAAATTTACATTGAAAAACTTTGGGTCGTTACATTCTTCCCCCCTTATGAAATTTCACCTCTGAAATTTCACTTTACAAAAATAGATGAGGATACTTCTCCTTCATTGCCTCTTCTGGGTCCCAAGTTGCTTCCTCAAACTTATGGTTCCTCCACAAGACTTTGACAAGATCGGTTGTCTTGTTGCGTAGAACCTTATCTCTTCGATCCAGAATCTTAACTGGCTGATCCTCAGAGGAGAGATCATCTTCTAGCTACACCACCTCTAAGTTTACTACATGTGAGGGGTCTGGTATGTACTTCCTCAGTAGTGATACATGAAACACATCATGAACTTGAGCCATATTTGGTGGAAGTGCTAGACGATAGGCCACAACTCCTATGCGGTCAAGGATCTCAAAGGGGCCAATATACCTTGGTCTTATCTTCCCTTTCTTCCCGAATCGCATGACTCTCTTCCATGGAGATATTCGAAGGAAGACTTTATCTCCAATGTCGAACTCCAAGTCCCTTCGACGGTTGTCAGCATAGCTCTTTTACCGACTTTGAGCAGCTTTGATGTGTTTATTGATTACTTGAACCTTCTCAGTCATCTCTTGAACAAGATTGGGCCCATGTAGCTTTCTTTCTCCAACTTCAACCCAACAGGATGGATTTCTACATCGCTTCCCATAAAGAGCTTCATATGGAGCCATATGAATACTCGAGTGGAAGCTATTGTTGTATGAGAACTCAACCAATGGGAGATGCTGATCCCAACCACCATTGAATTCAAGAGAGCATGATCTTTTCATATCTTCAAGAGTCTAAATAGTTCTTACAGACAGGCCATCGATTTGGGGGTGATAGGCCGTGCTGAAATTCAATTCAGTACTTAAATCATGTTGAAGGCTCCTCTAGAACTTTGATGTGAACCTTGGATCACGGTCAGAGACAATTGAGAGTGGAACACCGTGCAGTCTCACCACTTCTTTCACATATATCCTTTCAAGTTGTTCAAGCGAGAGGTCTTCTCGAATAGCGATAAAATGGGCAGTCTTGGTGAGTCGGCCAACCACAACCCATATATCATTATTTACCTTTGACGTCTTCGGGAGGCCTGTGACAAAGTCCATAGTAACATTTTACCATTTCTACATGGGTATAGGCAATGGCTGCATCATACCTTTGGACTTTTGTCACTCATCTTTGACTTGCTGACAAACCAAGCACCTTGATATATATTCTGCAATCTCCTTCTTCATGTTATCCCACCAGAAGTGTTCTCGGAGATCATGGTACATCTTGCTACTCCCACGATGGATAGAGAAAGTTGAGTTATGGGGATTATCCAATAGCTCCTTCTTTATCTTAGGTGATGAAGGCACACAAAGCTGCATTCCAAACTGAATCATACCATCATCATCGATATGGAACTCTTGCAGCTTCCCTTCCTTTACTGCATTCACCCTCTTTTGTATCTCCACATCATCCCTTTGTGCTTCATTAATCTTCTCCTGGATGGATGGTTGTTCAATAATTTAGGAAAGGTAGGATGTATCCCCTACCCTTACGATTCCCAAATCCATCCTTTTCACAACCATGAAGACAGAGTCTTTCTCAATTCGCAACATGGATAGAGTAGCAGGTTGTTTTCTGCTTAGAGCATCAGCTACCTTGTTTGCCTTTCTAGGATGATATTGAATAGAGAAATCATAATCCTTGATTATCTCTAACCATCTTTTTTTATGCATGTTGAGATCCTTTTGTGTGAATATATACTTTAGGCTCTTGTGGTCGGTGTATATGTCACACTTCTCACCATAAAGGTAGTGTCGCCAGATTTTCAAGGAAAAAATCACGGCTTCCAGCTCTAGATCATGCGTTGGGTTGTTCTGCTCCTGGATCGTCAACTGTCGTGAGGCGTAGGCTATCACATTATCATTTTTCATGAGTACACAACCCAAGCCATTCTTTGAAGCATCACTATATATCACAAAAATTTCTCCACTTTTCGGTAGTGTGTGTACAGGTGCAGTGATCAGCCTTATCTTTATCTCCTTGAAGCTTCTCTCACATTCTTCCATCCAGACATACTATACCTCTTTTCTTGTTAACTTAGTTAGCGGGCTTGACAATCATGAGAAGTTTCTCACAAAACGTCAGTAGTACCCAGCTAAACCAAGAAAACTATGGACTTCTATGACACTAGAGGGCCTGGGCCATTCTTTAATCACCTTTGTCTTTGAAGGATCCACAGAAATTACCTCACTTGTGATCACATGTCCCATGAATGTGACTTGATTCATCCAAAAGTCACACTTGCTAAACTTGGAGTATAACTTCTCCTTTCTTAATGTCTCCCACACATGTCTTAGATGTTCTTCATGTTCCTCCTTGCTCTTAGAGTAGATGAGAATATCGTCAATAAAAACTACCACAAATTTGTCAAGGTAATGTCTAAAGACTCTATTCATCAAATCCATGAAGATTGCAGGGTAATTAGTAAGTCCAAAGGGCATCACCAAAAACTCATAGTGCCCAAACCTTGTACAGAAGGCAGTATTTTGAATATCTTTCTTCTTCACCTTTACCTGATGATATCCAAAACGAGGATCCACCTTTGAGAAGTTTTGATCTCCTATTAATTGATCGAAAAAGTCATCAATACTTGGAATAGGATACTTGTTCTTCATGGTTATCTTGTTGAGTTTCCGATAATCGATACATAGACGCATTGTTCCATCCTTCTTCTACACAAAGAGCACTGGTGCACCCCCAAGGTGATGCACTAGGGCGTATGAACCCTTTGTCCAGATGCTCTTACAACTGCTTCTTTAACTCCTCCAGTTCGATGGGATACATCCTATAGGGGCACTTCGAGATATGAGTAGCTCCAGGTATGAGTTCAATTGAGAACTCTACCTCATGATCTGGGGGAATTCTTGGTAACTCTTCAAGAAATATATCACCGTATTCCCTCATGATGGGCATTTCTTCAAGGTTAGAACTTTTCGTCAACTCAACCATTTGGGCGAGGTATGCTTCTTCATAGGGAATCAACACCCACACCATTGAAGGATTCTTCAAATGAGATTCATGATCTTCCTTGAATTTGTCGAGGATCATGGGATGGTTCAGAATATGAAAAGATATTTCCTTTTCCTGACAGTTGATATATGCTCTATATAAAGAGAGCCAGTCCATTCCCGTTATAGCGTCAAATTCCACCAAGTGAATTTTTACGAGATTTGTCGGAACAATCTTCCCACATACACCAACAGGAGAAGATTCAAACACTTAGGTTGCATTGATTCCACTACTTGGTGTTTTTATGGATATCTCGACTTCAAGGTTTCATGGCTTCTATTCTATAGTTTTAGAAAACTTTCAAGATATAAAGGAATGCGTAGAATCAGAATCAAATAACACTTTTACCATTCTTGAGTGAATAGGAAGTGTACCTTGTATGACGTCATTATCATTCTACACCTCCACAGTAGTGATGGCATAAGCCTTTCCTTGTTCCTTTGGCTTTGGTGGTTGCTGAAACTGATTACCCTCTAGAGCTCGAGGTTTAGTGCACGGGTTTTCATAGTGCCTAAGCTCCCTACAGTTGTAGCATTGAACCATGGGTGGTTATCCCCTTTCATCGGCTACATTTTCCTTCCTTTTCATGTATTTTCAACACTCTTGAGCATGGTGTCCTTCGTTCCAACATTTAAATCATTTCCCCATCTCTTTGAGGCAGTTCCCATTGTGCAACTTCCCACATTTTTTTTATGTGGGATGTTGATTTTTCTTCCCAGCTTTATCCCTAGATCCAACGGCTTGAAACTCCATCTTTCGTTTCCTATCCCCATAGCCATGGGACCAGTCTCCAAACTCTATCTCCACTTGGAGAGCACACCGAAAAACCTATTTATAACTCTAAATGTTTCGAATTTCCAGAGCCTTTCGAAGGTGTGGTTTTAATCCACTAAAGAATCTATCAATTTTGCTATCATTGTTGATAACAAAACCTGAAGTGTACCTTGCAAGACTTGTGAAATTCACTTCATTGGTTGTGATAGATTCTCCTTCTTTTTTCTTGTGCTCTATGAATTCTCTCTCTATCTTCGTACGAAGATTTCATGGGAAATACTTATTAAGAAACATTATCTTAATGTCTTCCCATTCCATCTCTTCAATTTCCTCCCTTGGCTTGTTGTTCTTAATCAAATCCCACCATTAATCAAATTCTCCATCTAGACGATAAACGAATAGAGTCACCTTCTCCGTCTCAAAATAGTGAAGCATAGAAAAGATCTTCTCCATGGAGTTGACCCACTGTTCAACAACTAGTGGATCAGAAGATCTGCAAAACGTCGGTGGTCATTGCCGCATAAAACATTCAATAGCCAGTTGCTCCCTCTTTGGTGAAGGAGTAAGTTCCACATTATTATGCTTATTGTTCATAACCTGAGATAATTAGGTAAGCATCGCCATGAAGTTTTGAACTCCACCTCCCAAATCATTGGGGATGTCGTTCGGGCAATCGTTTTATTGGCCCTCACATGAGTTATGGCCTGATTTCTCCTGGTTCCCACCATTTTCTAAAATAGAAAAGGTTAAAACAAAACATAAGTAGACAAGTCATTAATAACATATTCATTTAAAAAATTATACCAAAATCATAACATATGGGATCCCTAGGTAAATATTCTTGTGTGCATATTTGTACTTAATCAAATGCTATAGGTTTCCTTTGGGGTTCACTAATCCTAATTCCCAAATTAACTAAACCTTGCATATGATACCAACTATAGAGACCCGGCCTTTTTTACATTACTATTACATCATTTCAAAGATAAACAACATAATAGTATTACATATAGAGGATCCAAAGGTTTAGTGTATTGGGAAAACTAGGACCACACATAACAAATACAACATTAAGCATAAACATTCATTTAATTTCTTCTTCTATAGCTTCTTATTGCACTTGTCCTATCCTTAGTACATGTATCCACCTGAGGATACACTTCAAAAGGGGTGATCTAAATGCCCAATAAGAGGATAGATAAGAACAATATATCATGGGGTGAGCATAATCATAACATAGTAAAAATATCATGAACATGAGAGGAGCATAAATAATAGACTTGAAATGTGGCAATGCATAAAAATGAAACATCATGTCTTAGTGGTTAACTACCACACATACTTGTGAAACAAGATAGAATATTGTTCAAAATCATTTCAAATTTACTCATGAGATTAATCACTTTACCCAATGCATTGGAGTGCTATATAATTCCAGGCACACCCGTCACATTTAAACATTCATATTGCGCTATATAATTCCGGGCGCACCCGTCACATCATAACATCATAATTTATCATGAATTCCACAATGAACATATAACATTAATCAACATAATGAATCCATGAAAAGGAATGAGTTTTATCTCATAATAACACCTTAATAAGCTTTGGGTTCCAAAAATAAAGAGGGAATAACCCATATGTTACAAGAACCGTCCACTTTGAGTGAGAAGTAAAAGGTGCGTTCTTAAAAGAAGAGTTCTTTTGGAAAACATTTTGTTGGTAATAAAAACCAGTTAAAAACATTTATATCCTAGAAAAATAAATTAAATGATTAACAAATGATCTTTGTGAAGTAACCATTCCAAAAATGGAGTGAAAGACGGAGAACCCGACGGAAGAAAATTGGGATCGAGATTTCCCCTTACCTTGTACCCGAATGCTTCCTTCTCTTTAATGTCCTGTATAATAACATTATATTCATTAATTAGAAATCTATAACCATGTTTATATTAATATGGTTCATTCTGGTTTCATTATGTCATATTAGGTTCCTTTGGATGACTTAGAGTTTAAAAACTTTGTTCGAGGATGTTCGTTTTTATGGTTTTTCTTGGGTGGTTCACTTGTATTCTTAAATTAATGTTTGGGTAGATCATGGGTAAACATACAGAAATGACATAACATGTTATTAGTGATATAACATGAGCTTGAATGATTTTATAATGAATTATATTAGATCCATGTGGGTGAATCATTAGATAAGAATTAAATGATGATTATTTGGGTTAATTTGAGCGGTTTTTGGATCACAACGAACTTGTTTTAACTTTTCACTTAGTAATATGACCATAGGTTATTTCCAGAACATAAAATAGAACATAATACATATAACATATTCTGGTGCAACCATAAAAATGGTTTCATGACCAGATTTGAAGGTGGAAATTGAAGAAGAGAGCATGTCATTTTTGAAGGTGACAAATTAACACCTCATGAACAACGTTCTCTTTAATAAAATAAAAGGAAGAGGTAAAGGGTGTGGGGTGATAAAATATCCCATTAGAATCATAAAATTATAGTATATTTATAATTATATAGTTACAAAACAATTTGGATGAATATAGGTGGGGAGAGATCAAGAAAGTAACTTGATATTGAAAGGAAATTAAAGGGGAAGAGGGAGGGAAATTCTCTCTTGAATCCTTCACTTTAGAACCTTTTTAAGGGCCTATGATTGGTCTCTTGATGAGACCAGAAGCTCTTGGACGTGGGGGAGGGGCTATGCGAGATGATTGGGCAGAGCTTAGACAATTCTGGAAGCTTGAGAGGTGTGGTTTAGCAAGTGGAGGGTGGGGGGGGGGGTTTATTTATACATGAGGAGGGAGGTGTTTTTAGTATAAAATATTAAATAAAATAATATATCAAGAGTTAGACTTTTAATAGTAGTTTTTTGACATCCTGAATCATATATTAATATAATATAATTCTTTTTAGGCTTTAACTCTTCTTTATAATTTTAATTAATTAATTTATTAAAAGGAATGTGAAAGAAAGAGAAAAAGACACATTAAGAAATCACATTTTGACTTTAGGCTTTGGAATGTTCTTTTTAGGTTTGAGAATTTGATTTATTGTATTTTAAGGAACCATTTATGAAATTTAATATAATTTGTCCGAAAATAATGCTCTAGAATGTTTATTTCATCATTACATCATTAATGATTCAATTTAGTATACACCGATTATACGAAAAACTTTATTTTTTACTATTCACACGAAAATTGAAGTATTTCAGAAAAAACCCAAACATTTACCCCTACATTTTTTGACGTGTAGAAAAAAAAATGAAGTCCATTTTTTAAAAATAAATTTCTAAATATTATTAATTTAATATTTAATTAAAATCATAATTTACTTAAAAAAACAGTTTTTATGATTAAAACTAATTTTATAGTGCTTCCAAAAATTACGTAGGGTCTTATAAAATTATCTAAAAACTATAAGACATTTGTCTCCGATGATTTTACGATGGGGTTCGTGCACACATCCATCACGCGGGGGAGGACACGCGGCTTGTTGCCCCACATTCCTGCTTTCCAAAGGCAGACGACATCCATTCCTTGTTCGGGGTTGTCTGCTCCTTGATCGAAACCAGGATGATGGGATGTCAGTTATTCCTTCCATGGATTCCTCCTCGGAGCTCGTCACCTAGTCCGAGTCTCCCTCATATATTTAAGATAGGTTCATGAAGCTCGTTCCCGGCGCCATATTTGCATGGACACCAGTTAATTACACTTCTTCCGTCGAGACGCTCCAAGGGGTCTGATCGGGGCACAACCTTCGGTGAGAAGAATGGTCACGCTGGGGTGTCGTCGACATGTCTTGACACTGGGGGATTGGCATGTCTGTCTTTTGTCCCTTATTATAGGGCTTCTCAAGGGTCTGGAAGCCCGAGGCATCCCACATTGAACATGTGGAATTGTGTACCATCTGAGGTTTTCCTCAGCTTCCCATGTTTAACATGGGGTATGTCGCGAGTTTAACGTCTTGCAAAGATGGATCAGACTGATCGAAACACTGAGAGTGGATCAGATTGAAGGACCCCCTTGGAGGAACATAGATGTTGGGGCCAGCACGTGGGCGACTTCTCGGATACTGTGGAGAAGAATGAGGTGGCATGATCTCACCGGGATGTGGCGGCCCAGGTAAGGATCAGGATGGGTGATGGAGTGAAGGTATTGAACCTCGTGGAGGCTTCATATGTTTCCAATGGCAGGGAATCAAAGTCCGCGTAGTTCGGTGATATGGTGGGACACCTGAAGAGGCGACCCGTGAGAATGAACGCATTGATTGGAGCCTAGATGAATTATGATCTTCGGGCTAGGGCATGAGCTTCCCGAGGCACGTGGGCTCGAGGGGGAGGTCAATATGAGACGTGGGTGTGAGGATTGGGGATTACGCTCTGAGGCA
Organism: Viscum album; assembly: GCA_963277665.1. NCBI lineage: Eukaryota > Viridiplantae > Streptophyta > Magnoliopsida > Santalales > Viscaceae > Viscum > Viscum album. Next base: position 312,129,479 of record OY728166.1, read on the forward strand.
GCCCATGATGGTGCTGGTGAATCGACACGACGAGGTCGGAACAACTGGGTGATGGGCTTTCACCTCGTGGAGGCTTCCTACGTACCATGCTTTAGCACAGATCAATGTCCACATAGTTCAGGGCATACTTTTTAACATCATACGGGATGAGATAAATTTTAAGGTCATGCAGGATGAGGGCATACAATTTAATGTCATGTGGGAAGAGGGTGTACAGTTTAAGGTCATGCGGGATGAGGGCATAGAATTTAACATCATGCGGGACTAGGGCGTATAGTTTAACTTCATGCGGGATGAGGGAATACAGTTTAACATCATGCGGGACAAGGGCATTTGGGGCTTATACTCTGAGGCAGCCCAATGTGTTGGCGAACTGATGTGAAGAAGTCGGAACGACCGGGTGGTGGGCATGAACCTCATGGAGGCTTCCTACGTACCATGCATTAGCACGGAACAAAGTCCATGTAGATTTCTTGGATGGGGATTACACTCTGGGGCGGCCCATGAGGATGTCATGGTCGATGCTCACTCTATGACCACGTGAGTCATGCTCGGTGTGAGAAACAAGAGGAAGAAGTGACCAGACGATCACATCGCAAAGGGTGCGTCCGTGAGAAACTTAAAGGGGCTTACGCGTTTAGCGGCCCAGAGAAGAAACAGGGGATTACACGTGGTTAGCAGCCCTTGGTGCTGGGGCTTACTCTAGGATAGAGGCCCGTGGTGCGATAAAGCGCAGTGGGAAAGAGACTCCATTGGACTTGGCAGTGGTGAAGTACGGAGGTGCATGGGTGCAACCTTCTGCAAGAGAGGCTAGGGGATTATGCGCTGAGGTAGACCTTCCCCCATGGACAAATGCCACTCCAACAAGGAGGATCTCATTCCATGTGAGGAAGAATCCATTCCCGTGGAGACGAGAGGCGTAAAGAATGTCCGAGCTAGGGGGAACCTGTGTGCGAGGCATGGGGTTAGACCACAGTTTAACGTCATGTGTTAAGGACGAGTTGCTTGGCAGTTTAACATCCCGCAGCATGGACGAGGTGGGTTCGATCCACACCCCTCGGGCTTACATGCCCAACACCCTCTACCCCTTTGAGAGGGAAGGCATCGACAAGGTTGTAGTAAGGGGGGGGGGAGGTGGTGCAGGGTGAACCATTTAGGGGTCCACATTAGCATGACTATGGTGGATGGGGATTATGCATGGAAGCTACCCAGGTGCCACTAAGGAGCGACAACGATGGACGAGGCTTACTCATGGAAGAAGCCCGTAATGTCTTCCTTATGTCTGGTCATGAGGGCATTCCAACTCACTGGTGGGTTGAGGTATGCACCTATGCACAAGTGCACAAGCAGGATAATGCCAAGGGAATTTGAATAGGCCTGAACAAAGGGATATGAAATGTTTGAATCACATGCCCAGAATTCGGAATGCAATGAGAGCGGCATGGCGATAGAGGATAACTGCTGACCATGTTCACAACACAACATCCTGTCGCATTAGCCTAAAATGGGGACAAACAAATGAGGGTTCGACTGCTGACCGTGTTCAAAACACAAGACCTGACTCAAAGTGTCGCCCAAAGTCTTCTGGGGCATTGGCCTAAGACAGCAGGCAGACCATGGGTCAATCATCAATACTGTTTCAACAGGTGGACCACAGGTCAAGCATCCTTTCCGTTAGGGGGTCTCTTCAGACATGGAGGTGGATGCAGACCCAAATGAAGGACACGCAAAGCGTGAGGTGGGGTGATGGAATGTTTGAATGGATTCCAACTCTCTTGAAACTATGACACTATAATCATGGAATTAGGCATCTTATGCTTGTCACATAAGGCATCTCTTGTTTGGAACAAGAGGCATCCTATTGCTGAATGATAGGGCATTCAACTCAGGGGAATTGATGATAAGAATATCAAATCACGACCTAGGAAACGAACCAAGAAGAATATGTCAACTCAAGGTTTTCCATGGTGTGTGGGGGAGTATCTCAAATCATGGTATTACATAGGTTGAAGGTGGGTGCACATAAGGGAGAAATGGAAAACCCTGAGCTGAGAAGTTCACGGTGGGACTCTCCATTCTTCATGGGGGTCTGTGTCAGTAGCGAAGGGACCGACAGTGACCCTGAGCGGGGGAGCGGGGGCGCAACCCCCATAGTATGGACCAGCGGGTGTTATCATGTATACTACTACACATAATAGGAGTGACACATAGGATAGGCTGTGTGCAATAAAGAGGGGATGCATGCAATTGACAATGGTGCACGGAAAACACCGGGTCAGCACGCAATTTAGGGACGCGCGCGAAAAAGGCCGGGTCGGTGCGAAAATGAAGGGATTGTGTGCAAAAGAAGGAATTGCGCGTAATGGAAGGGGTGTGCGCACAAAGGAAGGATTGCGCGCAACTTGTCCGGACTGCGCGTAAATGAAGGAATTTCACGCAAGGGGCAGACCCCAAAGGGGTTGGATTTTAGTCTAAGCCATAGGGATCTCGCGCAAAGGCGGATCCCGGGGCGACATGGTGCGGAAAAGAACCATAACTCGAGACCATATTGCATGCGAAATTGCGTGCACTGGAGCTGGTTCAAATTCCTCAACCTCAAAAAGGAAGGGGGTCTCCTTCTATTTATAGGCATCCTCTAGCACGGAATCCAGGGTTGCGCGCAAAATTTAAGCCATAGAGGCAGCGACGCGAAATATCGACCGCGCGGGATGCGGGCGTGAAATTTTTTTGCACTGGTGCTGGGAATTTGCGCGAATCCTGGGCTGCCTTTCGCACGAGACATTTTTCCGCGCACTTCACCCAATTTTTTGCGCACCACTTCCGGACCCTCCGGACCGAGCCTTCGGGTCCGAATATGACTTCACTTTTCCATTTTGGAACTTTCCCCGATTGTTAAGAACTTTTCGGAATCTACAACATTGATTCAATAATTTATGAATACATTATATGGAAATAAATATTCTTTTAAATTAATTAAATAATTATAATTAATTATTTATGACTTATAACACACCAAAACGTTTACTAAGGTCAAATTGAAACTTTCTAAGATGTCTAAATTTTATTTTATTATTCATAGGTAATGTTACTCTTATGTTGGATGATTTACTATTCATAAGGTTCATATTACTATTCATAAGGGTATGTTACTATTCATAAGGGTACGTTACTATTCACAAAAAATTACTTTTGTTTCATTAGACACCAAAAATCTTCTTGAACAGAACTGTGTATGTCGAAGGAGTGTGCCAACCAAATTGGCCATTCTAGGCCAATTTCCAAATATTATCAAATCCTATTTATATCACTCAATATGAGTTTAAATTGAATTTACCCTTGTCTAACATGTATTTTGTTGAACCCAAGGCACACTATGGGTGTTTGGACTTCTTCCACTTGTAATTTCCCAAATATGTATGGGACTATTTTGATATGCATTTATAGTTGAATTTTTCATGAGAGGAAATTTGAATGAAATACCTTGTCTAGATTTTTTCACATGTAATGAATGATATCCCTTGAAATGAATTGAATGAATGTTTTACAAAACCTTGATTAATTTTTAAATGTAAATTCTTAAGATTCTATGCCTTATGTATTTTACATGGGATAATTAATGTTCCCCTTACATGGTTTTGGAATTTATAAGGGAATTAGAGATTCATGCATCATTCCCTACATATTATAAATGTGATGCCCTATGAAAGTGGAGCTACGAGACATGTGATCCCTATTGGTAATACTATTAGAGATTCTATTAAGGACCTATGGATTGTTGGAGATTTGGGGTGGGGAAGACTTTGATAGCTCCCTTGTGTATTGTCGAGAGACCATGATAGCTCTTGGGGTTATGCCAGGGGTTAGACTATGAGAGCTTCCCCTGAATAGGATGTCTAAGAGTTACATCCCAATATTTACCAAAATTTATATATATATAAATATATATGATTATAATATATATATATATACCTAGTGATGTTATTAGACATACCAACTGTGGGATAAATAAGGTAGACCGATGATGTGTCCTTTAGAAAGCCAAGCAAGAGATTGTTTATTTATTCTGCATTACATTACTTATATGTCTTATTGTGTACAGTTTACATATGAGCACCTACTCGGTTTACATATAGAAACTGCTGGTGGTGGCCTACTCGGATATTTATCTCACACCCTACTAGGGATACCTTCAGCAAATGAGAAGACTATTTTCTTATAGATATTGATAGAGTAAAACACCAACCTTCAGGATGTTGAATCAATTTTCATTTATAGAGATTTGGAGCAGATAATCGGGATTAGGCTCGAGATGCTATGGAAATACATTTTGCTTTTTTCACTTTTGTATTTTTTATTAGCATTAATGTTTCATGTTTTTTCCCTTTTTCACTAGAATTCCATGCATACATGTTGTATCAAACACTACCTTTGAGGATTTTTTATATATTATTCAGTCATTCAGTATTCCATTGTTTATTGTATCATTTTTTTTGAGTATGGTTCTACTAATTTTACTTCTGTTGTATTTTTTGTGGAACTATGATATGGGGGTATAGTCTCCACATGGTTTTACCATCACACCCATACTTCTATTTAGTAGCCCCTAGCTTATGGGTAAATGAGCTAGGGGTCATGTGTCCAACTAGTCTTGAGGTATAGGTTAATTGGCATCTGGGTCAGGGACTTCACGTTCACTTTTTATTTTGTATTTTTGTAGAAACATTTTATTGAAAACAACTTATATGGTTAATAAGATAATATATAATTTATTTACATTATATCCACATATATTTTTATCTATATCAATAAATATTACATATTTTCTGAATAGTAAAAAACTATTTTTAATAGTATCAAATAAATTTAACCCATGTGATAATAAAACATTTTTTATTTCCAACATATAAAATTTTAGCCCCAAAATGTGGGAAATAAAATCTTCTAATAGAGTTTATCCGATTTATTTTAACTCAATTTATTCATTAAAAATAATTTTTTCATAAAAATATATCCTCTCACAATGGTTCCAACCATGAAGAACATGAGATGATGTAATTACTCATGACATTCCCTAAAAAGTGTTAATGTAGCATTGATAGTGGTTTCTATATTTAACCATGATTTATCAATTACTTCAATATTAAACTCTTAATTAGTTAAAGAAAAAATATTATATCAAATAACTAATCACCCCTAACCCATATTAAAATAAATAAAAATAATACATAAGAAAATCAGGTTTATAAACATCACAAATAATGTGGGTGATCATGAAATTAAATTGACTATTATCAAATACATCATATAAACATTCACTAACATTATTAAGGAATTAAAAAATATTATCATAATGTATTATTGTTTTCTCAAAAAAAATTATCTTAAAACAATACAAGCCTCATACGTAATTACATAATAAAAAAATATTAAAAAAAGAAGATCAAAATTAAATATCATGTTAACACTTATATAAATAATGCTATCTTATTTCATTATAAATCATATACTAAAAGATTTTTCAATGATTTAAGTAATATCCTATATTAAAATCTAATTTCCAAGAAAAATGTTGCACTCCCAAATATATATAATAAATTATTTCATGTCGTAAATAACCTATTATGATATGGTCGGAGTTTCCACATCTTAATATTTCCTTTAAAAATCCATCTATTCTTTGGATGATGGGTAATTACATTTTTAGTTTCCTTTTTTCAAATAAAATAAAAATGATGTGGTTGAAAATAATTTCCCCTCATATTCTTATTGAGGAATATATATTTTAATCTATTCGATATTTTAGGGTATAAATTTACATGGATTTTTTCAATAAGTTATGTGTGATCACTGGGTAATGACAAAATTACTATTTACCCTTCTTTTAAAAGGGCCATGAGTCCTAATATATTCATTAGAGTCAAATTTTAATGAAATATTATATTGATTTTGAGCCTACCAATAAACATGATACTCTCAATTTTGTTTCGATAATAAAACATTCAACCAATGTTATTAAAGAAGAAGAACCATTCAGAGTCTACATAGGTGTCACTGATTCATGTGCCTATTTTTAGGTTCAAATTAGGTTCTTTAGGTCTATACAATTATAATCTTCTTACTTCAGAATATATTTTCATCCAAACATTAAATATATAATCATTACAACATCTTAGATGAACATTTAATACATATCAGAGAAAGACATCCCCTATAATAGTAAACTTCTAGTGTCTTATGAGACTAGATATATAATAGTTTTATTTAGTTAAAGATATTCATCATATTCCAACACGTTATTCTCACATAGTACATAGCTTAGATATAACCTACATAAAAACTAGCTACATCACCTAGGGAATTGAATCATATGAAGGGGTTATCTAATATTATTAGAATTGGTAAATATAGAACATATCAATCAGTGATCACTAGTGGTCATAAGATAAAAATATTGGTATTATAACAAGATCGTTACTTATGAATATCATTTCCAATTAGTCAAATATTATAATGACTTAGATTTTCTATATTTTATTTTTAAAAATTATTTTGAAAAATTAGGAGACCATGCACTGAAACTGCATGTGATTTTGAGGCCAGGGGTTCCCAAAACAATTGTTTGAAAAATGATATGTTTTTAATATCATGTGCGTGAGACTTTTCTGAAAAAGTGAAATATCTTAGAAAAACATTCCTAGAGCAGAAATCCAACTGCACCATTGAGCTCAGGGTAGTGTCATTACCCTAGGTTTGACCTAACATTGGTCAACGTGAGTCATTTGTAGAAAAATATCACCAAAAGTGTATCCGTAAATAAAATAAATAAATATATATTTTATTTTGAAATCCTAATTAATCATAAATAGTAACTCATATTGGAAATATACGACAATTGTTGAGTTCGTAAGGGGGTATTTTCCTTGAGAGAGTCCTAACATCGATCTGGGTGGGTCGGCTGAAGATGTTAGTTTCTGGATGTGAACATCATTATAATATTTAATAAAAGTATTTATTTGGATGTTAATTTTTGACATAGTGTTGTTTTTTTATAATCCTTGTTAGAGTAATTCAGTTTTATCAACATAACCCTGGAATTCCCCTAAGGAATGGAGAAGGATGCTCTCTCCTAATGATGAATGTTGGTAGATTGAGGATCGACAATGACACAAAACCTCTATTCTTCATCAACGACTGATCCAATCCTCAAGGTATGGTGTCAATATCTTCATGATTTATTTTCCCCATCTTATAATTAAACGATGAATGTGGGCCAACCCATGAATAGGATGATTCAGGGTTCGATCATCCTTGCAGGAGGGATAATTATTGCATGATTAAATGGAATATATCTTGGTCATTATTCTCCTATTAATTTTTTTGTGATCCCGCTAACATGAACAGATCAAGGCTGGGGAATAATGACAACATCCATGTGTTTAGGTGTTCATGTGCTAAATACCCCCACCTAAATCTATCATTTTCTTCATGTCTTCTTCACCCTTTTGAAACCCTACACGAACGATCAATCATTGCACCCACAATCCATGCCACAACTATCTAAGACTGAAGTTTATGTTCTGTGAAAGAATTATAGACTTGAGATGGGAGATAATTAGGTATGCATCAGATCATTATAGAGGGTACAATGAATGTAGGGTCACTAGAAGGGTGGCTGGCATTGAGGGTAGCGCACAACTTGGTGGGAGGCTGGGTTCTGATAGGGTGCACCACCGTGGTCTAGCAAGACCACACCAGAGGATGAACCCCCAGTGTCATAGACCAAGGGAGGTGTAAAAGAGACATGAAAGGAAGCTGAGGAAGTGTAACACAGCTTAGAGGTTGCGTTTGTACAATATTGTGGTGATAGGGAGGTCATGGGAGCAGGCGTGGAACGTGGATCGATCGCGTGAACACGGTCCTGCCACATAGACCAGGGGTGATGACCTTGCGGTTGGGTGACCACGTGGACTAGAGGGATGTGTCCAAGGTGGTATGTGTCTAGAAAAGTAGAATTGTCTCACATGATGTGGGCTGGGCTATAGAACTAGGCCAGTTCAGGTCATCCTAGACCAATCAGGCTGGGTCGGGTCGGAATCAAATCGGACCGAAACCTTTTTACTAAATTATCCTTATCTTTCACACCAGTGTCCATTTGATGAATTTTTTTAAGAGTTAAAAACCTTTTTAAGAGATATTATTTATGAGATACTCTATGTTAGTTTTAGTGGAAGTTGGTATACGACCTAATGTCTTGAGAAGTAGGTTCTCTCGAAACAAGCGTTCTATGAGCACAATCCTAAGGTTGTCTATGATAATGTGATTTTGGTGACTATGTGACTTGTGGGATGCATGACACATCAATGCTCTAGGATCTATCGATGCTCAGTGCTCTATTAATTCTATGTGTTTCCTCAATGCTATGTGTGCCATCGACACTCTGTGCACCATCGATATCTCGGACCCCATCACCGCTCCTGGCGCAACCGATGCTCCATGTTCCAATAACACTTCTTGAGCCAATGACACTTTGTGTGCCATTGACTCTATGTGGACCATCGACACTTGGTGTACTATTGACTCTTTGTACTTTATCGAGGGTTCATGCTCTGCTGAAACATCTAGTATCATATAGAATCATAGATCAATGGAATACAACTGGAAATACACCACCTCATGCTTTTGACATATACATGTGCAAGCTTACTATATTGAATGTACTTCAAGTGTTTACTTTGTGTTGTACTTTGTGTATTTACTTTATATAATAGTAAAAAATTTTCCATTGTGGTATATTTCTTTTAATTCTTTGTGGTATTTCCATCATGGTTTCAGGTCCCTACTAAGTATTACTTTAATCACCCCGATATGGGAAAAGATCACACGTGTTATGACTTGTGCATACAATTGATTCTTTGATCAAGGCATTGGTGGTCTGGGGCGAGGTGGTGCTTACAGTGAAGCCCAAAAAACAAGGTGTGATTTAGTGAATTCAAATAGCTATTTCTATACCAACCCTTCAAGTAGGGTTTTCTATGGATGAGTTTCAGGAGTTTGTACTTCTCCTTTTGGTTGGGATTATATTCTTTCACCATTTACTTTAATTTTTTGTGCAATCATACTCTGTTGTTGGTATCATAGTGGTGCAAATGCGTTTTTACTTAATGTTCTTTGTTTCATTGTTGTGGGCATGGAGATGGGTGTGTGTGTACATGTATATAGTAAAATGCATCTCATTTGTAGGATAAGCCTACTCAGTGCAAGATTCCAGCCCCTAGTCTGTTGGAGGCGGGCTTTGGGTAGTCATGACATGGGCCCTGAGGGATGGTTCATGAAATAGTTGTGTCATAGGAGGTCAGTTCTACCTAAAAAACCAAGAGTCTATGAGGATGTTTTGGGGAAAAATTGTCGAGTGTTTCGAGTTAAGCTTTCAGACCATGGAATCTAGTGTTGGTGTGGCAGTCGACATATCCATACACCAAGATCCTGAACTCTAGTTTCCTAATTGGTACATGAAAACACTATTTGTAGGGAAAAATAAGGTGTACATGCATCATAAAGGACTGAATCAGTTCTCATGTCCTTATTGAGTCAGTGTCATCACTACATGTATACTTTATTTAATGTGGTACATCATGATCTAATTTAGGATTCCTCTACAAAGACAACTAACCAGTATTCTAATGTTTGATCATAAGGATGATCTTCCTTGTGATTAGGATTCAATATCGAGTCCAGTGCCAGATATAGAACCTCTAAGTGGTGTACCAATGATACCACCACCCAGAGAAAAGTAGTTATTACCAGCGTCACTGATAGAGGATGCATGCATGCTGAGTGAGTTTCATGAGTTCTAGAGGGAGAGACCTCCCAGGATTAGGGTTGATATAGACCCTAAGGTAGCTGAGGAGTTGATGGAGGAAGTTATATGTTTATTCCACTAGTGAGGATGCCTCTCAAACATATGGATGTTCTAGCCATGAGTCTTCTACATGGATCTATGAGGAGATGGTGGATCTTAGTGATTGATACACAAGAGGATATGACCCTAACTTAGACAGACATCAAATGTTTCTTCAAGGAGGATTTCTTCCTACTGATGTTACACTCTGTGCACATAGAGGAGTTGTTGTATCTGCAACAAGGCTGCCAGACAGTAGTAGAGTACTCAACAAGATTTACAAATCATTCTCACCATTCCATGTATATGTTATGGGACCCATTCTTCATGGCCCTGAACTTTGAGAAGTGCATATGCCATGAGATCAAGTAATCTATGATATCCCTTATCATTTTAAAATATGTTGGGGGTATTGGAGCGAGCTATTATAATAGAGATATTTCTAGCGGATTAGACATCAGTAGTGGGAGATACCACTGGACGCTGTGTAGCTGAAGGCCGAACGTCAGGTATCCAACAACTATAGATGGGATTAAAGAGGATTATATAGTTTAGGGGATGACCCAAGGACACAGTTCTAGTGTTACAAGACTCTCATGGAATAGCGGGTCAGCTGAAGGATAGTCTATGTTACTCATGTGGTAGTCAGGGACATCTGGCTAGAGATTGTTTGACCTGTCATACAACTGATCAAGAGATGGTCGAGGGACCACTAAGTCATAGGTGAAGGTAGGAACAAGGAAATGTTCCAGAAGATATATGTGGAAGATGAGCTGCACATATATTAGGAGGTGGGAATTGGTTATAGGTACTACCATTTCCACCCCCAGGTGGTCTACCATTGGCTCATGGAGCTAGTGGATTGGGATGAGGCCAACATCAGGTGATGGAGTCCTATGAACTTGATGCTCTATAGATGATCATATGTACAACATGTTCCTTTTCCACCCTATATATTGTTTTGATAGACATTGGTGCTAGTCACTCTTTTCTCACCACAACCCTTGTTCAAGTTACAGAGATTCTAGTAGAATCGTTGACTTGATCCCTTCTATTAGAGAAAATTTTGGGAAGATATTAGATGATCATACACTGGTTCTAATAGTGTGCACTTACTCTTGTGTTTGAGTGTTTTGGTTGAGACCTCTTTGTGGTAGCATCAAAAAATTACGTCATTATTCTTGGTATGGTCTAGTTATCCAGAGTTCATGCCCATATTGACTATTTTTGGTGCATAGGGTAGTGTGTCTAAAGAGATGAGAACATGTTTTACTTTTCAAGAGAAAAGTAAACCTAAAAAGTTTAGGATGGACATGCATGTAGGAGGATGTAGAAGATCACACACTAGTTGTCTAGGACGACCCTCAGTACAGTAGATGAGATGAGTCCTCAGTTTATTGTAGTGGTGGATGAGTACGAGGACATCTTTCTAAAAGATGTTCCTAGATTATATCCTTATTGGGAGGTGGATTTCTGCATTGATATGTACCTTGGGATGACACCAATATCTACAACTGCATATCGGATGGCTCCAGTGGAGCTTTATTAATTAAGAGTACATCTAGAGGACTTGAAGAGAAAGGGCTTTGTGAGACCTAGTGTTTTGACTTGGGCAACACCAATTTTGTTTTCTGAGAATCCATACATGAGCTTGATATTATGTGTGGAATTTTGGTGCCTGAAATAGGTGACATTGAGGAAGATGTATACACTATCAAGGATTGAATACCTATTCGATCATCTAAAGGGAGTGAGGTGGTTCTTGAAGATAGACCTCAAATCTTGCTATCACCAGCTTAAATTACGGTATGAGGACATCCCGAAGACAACATTCAAATGTCGGTACGACCATTATGAGTACTTAGTGATGTCGTTTGGCATTACGAACACCCCAAATGTGTGCATGGGACTCAAAAACAAGATCTTCCTGCCATACATAGATTGGTTCATCATGGCCTTCATTGATGACATCCTGGTTTACTCCATGTCCAAGGAGGACCACACGATACACTTGAGGATGGTAATGGACACACTCCAAGAGCACCAGATTTGTGGTAATATTTCGATGTGTCAGTTATCGATACAAGAGGTACAATTTCTAGGACATATCATTTAGTAGGATGGATTTGTAGTAGATCCAGTTAAGATTAAATTGGTTCTTTCTTGGGAGCCACCTAAGAGTGTTACTGAGGTGCAGAGATTCCTATGTTTGGAGAAGTACTATCAGAGGTGTGTACTTGACATTTATAGTGTAGAAACACCCTTGAAATCCTTGACATGGAAAGTGAATACTTTTGTGTGGATAGATAAGTGTATGTATTGCTTTTAGGAGTTGAGGAAAAGATTGACTAGCACTCCCATATTGAGATTACTATAGGAGGTTGTTTAGTACATGGTGTCCTGTGATGCATATGGGACCAGGATTGGTTGTGTCCTAATGCAGGGGAACGTAGTGATTGCCTATGGTTTGGGACAATTGAGGTAGAATGAGTAGAACTATGCGACCCATGATCTGGAGCTAGTATCAATAGTATTCCCATTGATGATTTTGTGAGACTACATGATGGGCAAGTGGTTTATTGTCCACTATGACCACAAAAGTCTCAATTATTTCTTCTCTTAGAAGGATATAGACATGATTCATAGACAATGGATTGAGTTTCTCAAAGACAATGACATTGAGATTTTCTATACTCATTGGAAGGGGAATGTAGGGGTGGGTGCTCTTAGTTGGAGATCCATCTTACAGTTGTTGAGTGAGGAATTAGATTATTTAGATGTTTTATAGATATTCTTTGTGGATGGAGATGGAGAATCATACATCTAGTGGATGGTTTTCTTCCCTCCACTCTTATAGCGAGTTAGGAAGGTATATCTCAGAGACACTGACTATGAGACTACACTTGATCAAATGTCTAAAAGGAATGCCTTTGATGGATATTCGAAAGCTGGGGAGTATGTAATTCTCTTCAGTGAATGGATAATAGTTTTAGTGATGTTGCTGGAGGAAGTGTTGATGGAGTTCCATACTTACCCTTTGGTGGTATATCCAAGAGTAGAAAATTTGTATCAAGACCTCCGACGTCAATTTTTGTGGATGGGGATGAATAAGGAGGTGACATAGTTTGTTTCTTAATGCCTCACTTTTTATTAAGTGAATGTTGAGCACCAAGATCTAGTGGGTTTGAATCAACACCTTAATGTTCCAGATTAGAAGTGGGATGGGATATTGATGGACATAATGACGATGTTGGACTTCTCATGTATTAATCATGTTTTAATGATCACAAATCTTATTCAACCTAGTTAACTCCTAAAAATTATATCAAATCATGTGTATTAATTTTTAAATTATTCTCATGCTTTAAGAAGACCCATTCAAGATCTTAATTTCTATATATTCAATTTACTTACTTAATACTATATTTGATCGACTCTTATAATACCTTCTTTGACAAATTCTTAAGTCTAATACATTCTATTATCATCATTGCTTATGTCTGAACATGGTTACTTTGAAAAGTATGAGACACCGTGAGTTTGCCACTGGTTATGTATTTCTAGAAACGTAAAGTAAGACACCATGAAGAAAGACACCGTGAAGCAAGACACAGTGAAGCAAGGCACCGTGAATAAAGATATTGTGAATCAAGACACCGTGAAGCAAGACACCGCGAAACAAGACATCATGAAGCAAGACACCATGAAGAAAGACACCGTGAATAAGGACACCATGAAGAAGAAACCATAAAGCAAGACACTGTGAACAAGACACCGTGAACAAGACACCGTAAAAAAAGACATCGTGAACAAGACACCCTGAACAAGACACCGTGAACAAGACATTGTGAACATGAGACATCATGACGGCGAGACACCATGATCATGAGACAACACTCAGACACCGTGATCAATCTAGACACCATGTGAAGGATACTCCATTTCCACGACTTACTATGACACCATTTCTTAAACTATTTTTTCTTATTTCAATTTAATTTATAACATTTATATTTTAATATTTTAATTCACTAACATAATTAATGTTTTTTTGTAGACATATCGTCGAATAGTACGAGCTATGAGGTGTAGAATACATGAAACCTGTCGGCTCCAATGCATGAATTCCCAGATAAAAGCGTACTCTGGCCACGAATCATAGAGCATGATATTGAATGAAAAAAAAGGTTGTGAGAACCATAATGAAGTACAGACTTTGAGAAAGGAAAGGTCGTCTGTATGCAAGTAGACACTATTAAAGAACAAACGAAGCATATTTGAAGCTTAGAGAACATCTTCGGTCTGTCGAACCTCACGATGAACACTAGCTAAATCTACACAATCTGTTTTACAGACAAGTAATTAAGCTCTGCATCTTCAAAATCTCAGAAGTCCAAAGTTACAAAGACAAACACTCATAGAATTTCGAAACCCATCACCATATTTCTGCTCTATTGTGTATCTATTTAATACCTTTCGAATAGAGTGTGCACCTGTAGAAAAACACACTCTATTTCCTGCATTAAACTGAAGGATACAAGATATCCTTACTCAATCACTCAATTTACTCTTTTGTATACCCACAGATAAGTGTCGAAGAGGACCCTGTGTAACTTGGTATTTTGTCCCCATGAAAACTGGGGAAGAGGTCCCTATGTGACCTGGACAGTTTGTGTACAGTTCTTAACCCCATTCCAATGTGTGGATCAATATTTATTTATATAAACTGCTTGGTGGCAGGTGATCACTAAGTGGAGTGGATTAGGTCTCAGCTTGAGACTGAACCACTTGTTTCATATCCATTGTGCTGATTAATTTTGTCATATCTGTTTTACTACTTTTCTTCATAACTCAGAAATAAAAAAATCCACATTGATAGTTAGTCTTGGAAAGAATTTATAACTATCTTGTGTTAGTAGAATAACATCAAAAGTAGTTTTAATAATTAATATTAAGATTATTGTGAACTAATAAATCTTATAAGATGATATTTAAACAGTCAAACTCTTATAACAGTATAACCTTGATTAATTGGGCAATATTTTATCTTTGGGGAAACCGTTTTTTGAAATAATTTTGACAAAAGTTTTTATAGTTACTCAATTCACCCGTCCCCTCTTGAGTAATCTACTCCAACCAACATTTGGTATCAGAGGCTGTTAATTAGGAATCTGTTTAATCTTATTCAACTATGATTATAGTTGTACTTTAAAGATCTTTAAATTTCTCTTAATTCTAAATTTATAGCTCTTTTAATGTAATACTTTATTATGGATAATATATTGGAAGGTGCTGCAACCAACAGATCACCATTCTTTAATGGAACCAATTATGATCAATGGAAAATTAAAATGAAAATGAATTTAGAGAGTATGAGTTTTGAAATTTGGTCATCCATTATAGATGAATAAAAAATTCCTGCTACCGATATAATCACATGGGATGAACCTACCAAAACTACCTACAATAACAACTGCAAAGATATGAATGCTCTATACTGCTCCTTAGAAGATACAGAGTTTAATAGAATTTCTACTTGTAAAATTGCCCATGAAATTCGGGATACCCTGTCTGTCTCACATGAAGGAACATCTAGTGTAAAAGAAATGAGACTTAATACTTATACCATTAAATATGATAATTTTAAAATGAAACATGATGAGCCTATTTTTAACATGTATCATAGGTTCAATGAGATTTTCATCACAATGATTTATCTTGGAAGAGAAGTCACTACTAAGGACCAGATCATGAGAATCCATAGATGTCTACCAGATAGATGGAGGGGAATCTGGGTCTCTATTAAAGAATCATGTGACATCAAAAATATACCTGTAAAAGAAAACACTGGGAAACTGATGATGTATGAGGAAGAGCTAAAAGTCAATAAAGATGAGGATGAACTAAAGAAGAAAGATATTGCATTCAAGACCACCACCTCTAAGCATAAAGAAAAAGGGAAACTGGAAGCTTCTATAGAAATCTCCACCAGTAAAAACTCATCATCTGAAAGTGATGAAAAGATGGCTCAACTATCCAGAAGATTCAAATGATTTTACAGAAATAAGAACTTTTTCAAATAGCCAAACTTCAAGGGAAAATATGAACAAAAAGGAAACTATAAAAAGAACTTGAAAAGAAGTGACAAAACTGATGAAATTGTCTGCACTGAATGTAAGCACAAAGGACATATAAAGGCTGACTATCCAAATCTAAAGTACAAAATGAAATACGAGGACAAGGATAGGAAGTAGAAAAAGGAAATGAATGCAACCTGGAGTGATTCTATGGATAGTTCAAGCGACTCAAAGATATCACATGATGAACAATCTAACAAAGCCAATATATGTTTTATGAAAAACACATCTGAGTTAACATTGGACTCTTCTGTACATAATTCATATTATTCTGATGATGAGAGTGACTCTGAAAAATGACTAATGAAGAAATGTTTGAATACTGTAACATGCTTGAGGAAACATGCAATGAACTAAAAGACAAATATAAATCATTAAAGAAACAACATGCTCTTACCCTGACTATTTAATTAGTTCTCACAACTAAAAAGGAGAAAAATTCTTAGCTACTCAAAGAAAAATATTAATTAAAATTGTCTAATGAGAAATTAAAGAGTGACCCAGAAAAGTTTACTAATGGGAAAAATACCCTTACCCAAATGCTAGGAAAACAAATTTCTCCTAAATACAACCCTGGCATTGGTTATCAACCTAGTAAAAGAAACCTTTTATGAACACAATTGTTTCAAAATATAGGACATACATTTTTACTCCCAGTTCTTGAATCAAATCAAATAATTCAATACATGATTCATATTATACTATTTCAAGTTTTTGTGGACCAAATACAGTTTATTTTTCAAATACTTTACATAATTCTTATTGGAAACCTATGAGGAAAATATGGATTCCTAAATCACTTATTACTACTATTACTGGACCCAAACATGTATGGGTACCAAAATCTATTTTTTCTTAATCTTTTTGAAGGAAAGCTTCTTAAAGAGATCCTATAAAAGTATATGGTACTTGGATAATGGATGTTTAAGGAACATGACAGGAGACTACTCATGCTTTAAGAACCTAATAAAAGTATATGGAGGACATGTCACATGTGGTGATAATGACAAGGGAAAGATTATAGGTCTCGACCAAATCGGTAAATCTAACTCAATTTTAATTTCCAAAGTAATATTTGTTGATGGTTTAAAATATTATCTTCCTAGTATCTCACAATTATATGATGATGGATTTCATGTTATATTCGAAAATGATTATTATAATTTCTTTAATCCTAAATATGAATAAGTATTTTCTGTAATAAGAAATGAAAATGGTTATTCTATTAATTTAGATTATTTAGCTTCACAAAATGCTTCATGCTTAAGTGTATATATAAATAATCTTGTCTCTAACATAGAAGACTAGAACCCTGTAATGTTCACACCCTTAGAAATCTATCTAGAAAATTCCATGTTAAAGACTTACCCAAACTTGAGTTTCCAAATGGAAAAGTGTATAATCCCTATCAAAAGGGAAAAAAACACAAAGTTTTTTTCAAACCAAAGAAATAAGTTTCCACTTCTCAACCACTCTAACTAGTTCACATGTTTTTGTTTGGACCATCAATAGTTTCTATTTTAAATGGGATGCACTATGTTTATGTTCTTATAGATGAATTTTCTAGATACACTTGGACCTTCTTTATGGCTCAAAAAAGTGAAGCCTACTCTTATTTTACAAAATATGCCAAGTTTGTAGAAAATAGTAGTGGACTTAGAATTATATCATTAAGAAGTGAACATGGCCATGAATGTGAAAATCAAGAGTTTTAATCATTTTTCTCACAAAATGATTATTGTCACAGTTTCTATACCCCTAGAACACGTCAGCAGAATGGAGTTGTAGAGAGAAGAAATAGAACCCTGTATGAAATTTCTAGAACAATGATTAGTGAAAATGACCTACCTATTTATTTTTGGGCTGAAGCTATCAATATATCTTGCTACATAATCAATAGAGTTTTGACCAAACCTATTCTTAAGAGGGATCCTTACGAATTATGGAACAATAGAAAACCCAAGGTTAGCTACTTCGATGTTTTTTGGTTATAAAGTCTATATTCATAATACCAATGAGAATCTTGACAAATTTTCATCCAAAAGTGATGAAGGTATTTTTTTATGATATTCCATGTCTAGTAAATCCTATAGTGTGTTCAGTAAAAGAACTAAATATGTGAAGAATCTATTCATGCCAAATTTGATGAAACAGATCCACATGAGCCTAAAAAAATCCTACAGAATCTAGAGGATGATGTATCAAATCTGAACATTAATTCAAAATACTCAAATTCTTCTATGAAAGAATCTGTGAAAACATCCAGCTCTAGAAATTCCGTAGACTCAAGTCACAATGAACCTGAATCTGTTGATGAAACTAAAATCACTAGTCCCTCTTTTTCTAAAACTATTATTACCCTCAAGAACCATCCCTTTGATGATGTTGTAGGAGACTTAGACAAAGGAATTCAAACTAGAGATTCTCCTAGAAATCTGGTTGAACATCAAGTCTTCTTGTTACAACCTGAACCTAACTACATTAATGATGTTATCAATGGTGAATTTTGGGTGACGGATATGCATGGAGAACTTAATCAGTTTGAAAGGAATAAAGTTTGAAAACTTTTTAAAATAACTAAGGACACTTTCACCATTGGAACTAAATGGGTTTTTAGAAATAAGTTAGATGAAGATGGTAACATAGTTAGAAACAAGGCTATTTTAGTTACACAAATCTATAGTCAAGAAGAAGGAATTGACTATGAGGAGACCTTTGCACCAGTAGCCAGACATGAAGCCATCAGAATCATGCTTTCCTATGTTGAACATTTGAATTTCAAACTATATCAAATGGATGTTAAGAGTGTATTGTTAATTAGGTATATAGCTAAGGATGTTTTTGGTGAAAAACCCCTAGATTTACAAAACCCCATTTTCCAAATCCTGTTCCTAAACTATCAAAATATATATATAGTTTAAAGACAACTCCAAGAGATGGGTATGATCGATTGAGTAATTTTCTTATTTCCAAAGGTTTTACAAAAGAAATAGATGATTATAAAACAAATTTTTAATGATGTTTTAATTGTTCAAATCTATGTAGATGACATTATTTTTGGATCTTAGAAGAATTATTTATGTGTTGATTTTTCCAAAATGATGCCAAAAGAATTTGAAATGAGTTTAATGGGTAAACTAAAATTCTATCTTGGATTTCAAATCTTTCTAAATAATGATGGAATTGTTTTAATTCAAAGTAAATATACTAGAGATCTTCTAAAATGTTTTGGATTGGATATCACTAAAAGTAGTGACACTCCCATGAGTACAAATTGTAAGTTGGATCTTGATGAAGAATGAAAATCTATTGATCAAACCAGTTATAGAGGAATGATTGGATGTTTAATCTACCTAAATTATAGTCATCTTGACATTATGTTTAGTGTGTGTATGTGTGCTCGTTTTCAAGAAAATCCTATGGAATCGTTTTTCAATGATATAAAGATAATTTTCAAATACCTCATGAATACACCCAATCTAGGACTGTTTTATCCTAAAGGAAAATCATTTGAATTAGTTAGTTATTCTAATACTGACATTGGTGGTTGTAAGTTAGTCATAAAAATCACCTCTGGAACATATCACCTTTTAGGAAAGTCACTAGTATCAAGGTGTAGTAAGAAACAAATTTTTTTTGCATTATCTACTATAGAAGATGAATACATAGCTACTCGTAGTTGTTGTACACTAATTTAGTAGATGAAACACACATTACTAGATTATGGATATCAATTCAGACATGTACCTATAAATTGGGAGAAAACAAGTGCTATTAACATCTCAAAAATCATGTTTCACATTCGTGGACAAAGCACATTGATGTAAGACATCACTATTTGAGAGATCATTGTCAAAAAGGTAATATCACTCTGGAATGAATTGGTACTAAATATCAACTTATTGATATATTCACCAAACCCTGGAATTTTGAAAGAATAGACTACATCATACATGAATTAGGAATGATAAATCTAAAATAGATACCTTACTTGTTACTATTTGAGATCTTACTGTTCAATATATTACTGTTTGATGCTTTACTGTTTCATGATTACAGTTTCTAAACTAGTATTTCATGTTACTGTTTCACCTTAATACATAATTATTGTTTCTCATGTTTACTGTCTCATTGTAAAGTTCATGTTTACGGTCTCACAGTCAGTATTATGTGATTACTCTCTGACAGTTACTGTCTCACCATAACGTACGTTTATTGTCTCACTGTAATGTCCAGACATGAACTCACTGTAAAAATTCTTTATAATTTGTTTTTGTAAAACTCGTATCATGGTAATTATCCTTCTCACATATTTTGTTTTGCTACACATTTATTTTTGCGATGTTTGGTATTCTTAATTGATAAAATAAAGAATGTATCACTCGATTCTTCACTCGGGGATTCTTCTACATACTCATTTCAAACCCTTCTTCATCTCTGTAATCCTTATCTCTCTCAAATATTTATTGAATTCCAAGAATGAAACGTCGGTCATTGTCGACACCTGAGAAGCGAAACTCGAAGAATAAGAAGATTACACCTAAGATAACACCTAAAGGACCTTTAAATCTGAATCTGGTAAACCGCATTGTAGTACCTGAGAAAGAGATCTGTCCCAAATGGGTTCTGTCTAGTAATTCTCTGGTATTGAAAGTGTTAGAATAGAAAGGCTGGTTAGAGTGGTTCTCGAAGGAAGATAGACCCATCTACCCTAGGTTAGTGGCGCAGTTTTACAAGTACGTACAGTTCTCTTTCGATTCTGCTGATAGTTATGTTTTAATAAGTTTGGTAAATGGCTAGAGATGCTCATTCTTTTCGAGGTTATGGGCTGCATTCCTTAGGATACCTCGTGAAGGCATCTGTGAGGATTATCATAGAGGACCTCCACCTTCAACCGAATTCTTTGATTTAGAATATTGCCTGAAATCCTTAACTTGAAATGTCACCCCGAGGAGTGTCATTGTTGCTGAATTAGATGGAAAATCAAGGCTTTCGTTCATGTTTATAAAGAATTTGGTTTGTCCCAGAAAAGGTGATTTTTCTTTTTTAAAATATCAAGATGTGTTTCTGATCCCCCTTATGAATAATTGTCATAAGATCAACCTGTGAAAATATATCATATATCATATGTGTGATCTGATCAAAGTCACATCCAAGTCAACTTCACTATTTTACTCTCAGCTAATATTAGCCATGCTTCTTTCCAAAAGGTATGGTTGGACCCAATGAGGAAGTAATTAAGGATTTTAAATTATGTATCTTAAAATCCACTACCAAGAAAATGAAGATAAATTGGAATCCTTGGAAAAAGGAATGGGTGGAAGAAAATGAATAGAATTTATGAGAAATTCGATCTAGTGGATTATCCCTCAAGACCAAGAAATATTACTAATCCTGGGTTGGATCCAGATGATATTGTTGAGTATCCAAAAGAAGAGGAAGAAGAGGCTGAAGTGACACCTAGGTAAGTTGTTATTATTGAGGAAGACAAGAAAACTATTCCTCATGAAGTTCTTGAAGAAGAAGTCCCTACTCCTAAATAAGCTGTTAATCTGGAAACTCAACCTGAGGCTGAAAAAAAATTAGTTGTACAAGAATCTGAAAAGCATGCCATGGAAGAGCCTATAGTAGAAGAGCCACCTGTTTTGCAAGAGGTTAATCTTGAGGAACTCCCAGTGGACCAATCTGTTCCTGAAATCATTCCATCGGCTGAAGAATGGATGCATCTAGCTTTTTAGCTGGCTATAAAGGAAATGAGTGAGGAACATAGAGCTATGTTTGTGGAATTAGACCGAGATCCTATGCCTCCTAGCCCTGAGAAAGAGGCACCTATTGAGGGGGAGAAAACCCCAAATCTCGAGTCTATTTAAGCATCACATCCAACTGAGTCGAGTCCTATAGAAACTCTGTATAAATTTCTCATTTTCTATGATGTGGATGACTCTCATCAGGTTACAGAAACCAGACGTGATATTTCATCTATATTCTAGTTGAAATCAGTCTCCAATATCACACCTAATAAGGAACCTGAGCCGGTACCAGTCCCTACTCCTGAACCTTTATCTGAACAACCATATTTTGTGAGTAAGTATGATCTAAAGGAATTTGGTGCTTCCCTCATATCTAGAGTTGTGGAACATATGAATGCCCAACCTCTTCCTGTGACCAATTTAAGGGAGAGAGATGCCTCCATATTATTAGAGAAAATTATTTGGGAAATACAACCTAATATGCTTCATGAGATTCAAGAAGTAAGATATTTCCATGAATGGGGATTTATACTTCAATAGAATCTTCTCCAAGACTGATATGACAAACCATTTAAAGTATCTTAACGAAATTCTGCAGACTCTTCCTATGACACAATCT
Organism: Viscum album; assembly: GCA_963277665.1. Lineage (NCBI taxonomy): Eukaryota > Viridiplantae > Streptophyta > Magnoliopsida > Santalales > Viscaceae > Viscum > Viscum album. Next base: position 312,151,883 of record OY728166.1, read on the forward strand.
TTCAAGTCCCAAGTCCAAAATCTCACCGAGTTTACTCGATTTTCAGACATGTTTATGGAGAACAAATATGATTTTGAGAAATACATGTTTTATGGTGGAGATATCATTACATATTTCATCAAACTCCTGCGGCCCTATCTTCATGTCCATAGTACAAACATTGTTGCTCCAGCGGCTGCACCTCTAAGGCACGATATGACTACCTTCACCTCTTACCTAGCCTCAAACACTTTGTTTGTCGGCCAAGCACTAAGTCAGATCAGGCCTGTGATTCTTGACCAACAACTACCTAGATCTTCTACTACTCCTACATTGGCTCCATCAGTCTTTGAAGGCCTTCCCTTACCCTCTTTATCAACCACCTCACTGCCTTTTTCTACCTCGACCTCTTCTCCTATGGTTTCGTCTTTTGCCACTGCTACTAAAGGAAAAGAGAAGGCCAGCCCATGAATAAGCACAGTGATTACTCTTTTTTGATAGAGATTCTATTGCTTTTGTATTGCTATTTTGTTGTACTGGACCTTCTTTGATTTAATGAAATGTGCACATTTCATGACTTCTATTATTTCTATCATTTTGATAATCCCAAAAGGGGGAGAAATTTCTATATTTTATCCATTTATCTCTATTGTTGAATCCAATATTCACCTTTAACTTTAAATGATTTTTGATCATAAAAAAGGAGGATATTGTTGGACTCCTCATGTATTAATCATGTTTTAATGATCAAAAATATTATTCAACCTAGTTAACTCCAGTAAATTATATCAAATCATGTGTATTAATGTTTAAATTATTCTCATGCTTTAATAAGAGCCATTAAAGATCTTAATTGATTTATATTAAATTTACATACTTAATACTATCTTTGATCTACTCTCATAATACCTTATTTGACAAATGCTTAAGTCTAATCCATTCTATTGTCATCATTACTTAAGTTTTAACACAGTTACTTTGAAAAGTATGAGCCACCATGAGTCTTCCACTAGTTATATCTTTTTGGAGCCATGAAGCAAGACACCGTGAAGCAAGACACCGTGAAGAAAGACACCGTAATGCAAGACACCATGAAGAAAGACACTGTGAATCAAGACACCATGAAGCAAGACACCATGAAGCAAGACACCATGAAACAAGACACCGTGAAGTAGGACACCATGAATAAAGAAACCGTGAAGCAAGACACCGTGAACAAGGCACCATGAAGTAAGAAAACATGAACAAGACACCGTGAACAAGAAACCATGAAACAAGACACCGTGAACAAGACACCGTGAACAAGATACCGTGACCCTAGGGCACCATGACCACGAGACACCATGACCATGAGACAACACTCAAACACTGTGATCAATCTAGACACTATGTAAAAGAGACACCATTTCCATGACTTATTGTGAAACCATTTGTTAAACTATTTTTTTATCTTTAAATTTAATTTCTTACGGTCATATTTGAAGATTTTAATGAACTGACATAATTAATGTTTCTTTGTAGACATATCATCGGATAGTACGAGGTATGAGGTGTAGAATACATGCAACCTGTCGGCTCCAACACATGCATTCCAAGATAATAGTGAACTGTGGACAAGAATCATAGATCGTGATACTAAATGAAAAACAAAGGTGTGAGCACCATAATGAAGAACACACTTAGAGAAAGGAAAGGCCAACTGTATGCAAATCGACACTACTGAAGAACAAACTAAGCATATTTGTTGCTTAGAGAACATATTCTCTCTGTTGAAACTCACAACGAACACTATATGAATCAAAACACTATATTTTACAGACAAGGACTCCAACTCTGCATTTGCTTCATCTTAGAAGTCCAAAGATGCAAATACAAACACTCAGATCATTTCTAAAACCATCTCCATATTTCTGCTTTGTTGTGTATCTGTCTATTACCTTTCGAGCAGAGTGTGTACCTGTAGAACAACACAATCTAACTCCAACATTAAACTGATGGATACAAGCTATCCTTACCCAAACACTCTATTTACTCTTTTTTATACCCACAGATAAGTGTGGAAGAGGTCCCTGTGTGGCCTGGTATTTCGTCCCCACAAAAATTGTGGAAGAGGTTCCTGTGCGACCTGGACAGTCTGTGTATTGTTGTTAACCTCGATCCATGGTGTGGATCAAAGTTCATTTATATAAACTGATTGGTGGTAGGTGATCACCAAGTGGAGTGGATTAGGTCTCGGCTTGAGATTGAACCACTTGTTTCATATCCACTATGCTGATTAATTTAGTCTTCTATATTTTACTTCTTTTCTTCATAACTCAGAAATAAATAAATTTACTTGGATAGTTATTCTTGGAAGGAATTTATAAATGCCTTTTCTTAGTAGACCAACTTCAAAAGTAGTTTTTATAATTAATATTATGTGTACTGAGAACTAATCAATCTTCCAAGAAGTCATTTAAACAGTCAAACTCTTATAATAGTATAACCTTGATTAAATAGGCTGTATTTAATCATTGGGGAAACCTTATTTAGAAATAATTTTTATAGAAATTTTTATATTTACTCAATACAAACCTCGCCTCTTGAGTAATCAAATCCAACCAACAGATGGGTTTACCATGCACATCTAGGGGATGTAATTCTATTTGGGTGATTGTTGAATGACTCACCAAGTCTGGACACTTCCTACAAATCCATGAGAAATGCTCAGTATAGATATTGGGATGCCTCTATGTGCAAGAGATAGTTTAGATTAATGGATTTCCATCAATGATCATCTTAGATCATGATGATGACATTACATCTCGGCTATGGAAGGGATAGTAGGGGTGCTAGGGACTCAGTTGTGCTTAAGCACAACATTTCATCCCAAAATGGATAGGCAAATGAAGAGGACCATCCAATTTGTTGAGGAAATGCTATAGGCTTGTATCCTATACTTTTTCCATAGTTGGTAGGATCACCTACCTCTATTAGAGTTCCCTTACAACAACGGATACCACCCCAACATCGGTAAGGCACTATTCGAGGCCTCGTATGGGTGACCCTACAGGTCACCACTATGCTGGTTAGACCCAGGAGTGTTAGAACTCATGGGTCTAAGGATGGTATGGGATGCCATTGAGAAGTTTTATATGATCAATGAGAAGATAAGGTCTACACAGTTCTAGTAGAATTCATATGATGATAGGAAGTGAACACCTTTAGAGTTTGAGGAGGGACATCATGTGTTCCTTCGGGTCACACCTCGACAGGGATTGATGAGATTTGGATGGGGTGGAAAGTTATCTCTTAGATACATCAGCCATTTTAAGATTCTGGGTAGAGTTGGAAAGGTGATGTAACACCTAGATCTACCTCTATAGTTAGATCGGGTGCATGATTTCTTCCACTTGTCATGGCTAAGAAGGTAAGTGTATTATCCATCACATGTCATCTACTAGGGGGAGCTGTAAATTGATCATGAGATGACAATTATGGAATATCCAATGGAGATCAAGGATTGACGAGAGCAGATCCTTCTTGGGTAGTAGATTCCTCTAGTGCGCATTTAGTGGCATCACATGAATCTCCAGGAGAGAAATTGGGAGTGGAAGTCTCATATTCGGGCTCAATAACATCACCTTTTTTGTTGAGTATCCCTTGTTTTGTCTTTCTGGGATGTCATTCCCTAAGGTGGAGAGAATTTAATGTCTCTTATTTTCTTGGTTTTAATTTCTGAAATTATTTGGTACAATTCTGAGACCAATCATTAAGACGGAGCACGATTCTGAGACCATAGGTGACTGGAACTATAGTCTGAAAAATGTTATGTTTTTAACAAAACACAGACACAAATTTTCTAAAAGAGGTAAGTAACTCATAATTGATTTCTCATATCAAAAATAGGAGGGAATAGTTGATCTCAGAGTAGTGGATTTACCTTGGTCACAACCTAACATTGGTCGACACTGGTCATCTGTAGAAAAAATCACCAAGGGTGTAACTGTAAATAAAACAAATAAATAGAAATTATTTTATTTTAAAAAACCAATAACTAGTAAAAGGTAACCAATATTGAAAAACTGACCCCACTAATGATTTCATAAGGGGTTTTCCCTTAGATGAGGCTTAACATCGATTAGCGCGGGTCGGCTGCTAAAGTTAGATTTTTGATGTGAATGTCATTAAAATATGCGATAAAAATATTTTATTTGGATGTTTTGTGATGACACAGTGGAAGTTTCCATTTTTTATAATCCATGTCAAAGTAATTCTATATTATCACCATAAAAATGGAATTCAACTTAGGTAATGACGATGAATCTCTCTCCCTATGACGACCGTCAGTGGATTGAGGATCAATGACAACATAAACATCTATTCATTGTCAAAGAATGATCCAATCTTTATTGTAGGGTGTCAAATTTTTCATGATTTCTTTTCCCATTCATATAATATAAGGATAAACATAGTTCCACCCACAAATAGGTTGATCTTTGGTTTGATCATTCTTGTAGGAGGGATAATTATGGCAGGTTTAAAGGGAATATATATTAGTGATAATTCGGCTATTAGTTTCTTCATGACACCGCTAACATGAATAGGTAAAGGCTGAACAAACATGTCCAAGATATGTTATTTAGGTGTTCATGGGATAAATCTATTCCCTCTAAATATATCATGTTCTTTATGCATTATTAACCCTTTTGAAACCCAATGCTAATGATCGATCATTTTTCCCATGATCCATGGCGCAACGATCCTGGACCGAAGGTTGTGATCTGTGACGATATTGTAGAGGTCAGGCGAGAGAACATAAGGCATGTGGTGGATCATAGAATAGGGTGTGACAAAAAGTGGTCCACTGGCAGGGTGGACGGTGTTGTGGATAATGACTGGCCTAGAGGGAGACTAGGATCTGGCAGGGCACACAACTGCGATCCAATGGGACTGTACCATAAGAGGATCCCATGGCGGGGTAGGCCATGGGTGGCGAGCAGGATCCATGACAATGGGACATATTTCGAAGGATGAATTGGAAAATCCCCACAGTGATGGGGAGACCACGGGACTAGGGGCAGAATGATGAGTGGATGTGTGAAATGTTGTTTGGCCACGCTGACTGGGGGAGCCGGGTGGCCACACGGTCCGGTGACCCTATGGACTAGATGGATGCGGCCAGGGCGGGCCTTGTCTAGTAGGGTAGAACCAGCCTCTGTGAAGTGGGTTAGGATAGGGAACCAGGCTACTCTGGTATTCCAGCTACCAATTAGGCTGGGCAGGTTCAGTCCATCCCTAATCCACCATGCCTTTTCGGGTTGGACCCGGACTAGACTAGACCTTTTTTTACTAAATTGGCCTTATCATTCAAACCTTGTGTCCATTTGATGAGGAATTTGTGGAGTTGGGACCCTTGCGATGAGAAGAACCTTTTAAAATACTATAAGTGTGTTTTTTGTACTATTTGGAATACAACCTAATGGATTTGGGCGTAGGTTCTCCCAAAACAAGCGTGTTGTGAGTGAAATCATATAGCTAGTTGTGACTATGTGATCCGGGTGACTATGTGACTTGGGGGGCTACATAACCAATAAATGATCTGTTCCCCATTGATGCTCGATGTTCCACTTACACTCCGTGCACCATCTATGCTTCATTCTCCCTTGATGTCCCGAATTCCACCATTGTTCCAGGTGGCATCAAAGCTAAGTGTGCCACTGATTCTCTGTGTGACATCATAGCTCTGTGTTCCATCAATACTCCATGCTCTATCAATGATCAATGTACCATCGATTCTCGATGTGCCTTCAACACTTCTTGTTTCATATAGACTTAGATATCTATGGACTAAAACTTTATATCCTTCTCTTCATACTTTGGACTTATACCTATGTGGGTTGGCTATATTTATTGTATTTCATGTGTTTCCTTGTGGTGTACTTTGTTTGTTTCTGTTGTGGCATGCATCATGTGTTTCCTTTGTGGTATTCTTCATGTACTTCTTAGTGGTATTTTCCTACATGGCTTATGGGTACCTATTGGGTATTGTTTTTCTCACCCTTACATGGGTGATTCATGCACATGTTGTTTATTGTGTAGACGATCAACACTTTGTTGGATTTTATGATGGATCGAGGCCAGAGGGTGCTGAGAGAGAGGCTTGACAGATGAGGTTTTCTTCAATGAATTCAAATGGTTGTTTCTACACCTACCCTTCAGGTGGGGTTTTTTACAGATGTGTTTTAGGATCCTATACATTTCCTTTTGGCTGGGCTTGTATTCAGGCCCCATTTACTATTCATTTTTTTACTATCATACTTTATTGTTGGTATCTTAGTTATAAAGATGCTTGTTTACATAGTGTTTTCAGTTTCATCATTTTATCCTTGGAGATGGGTGTGTGTGTAATGGTACTTAGGAAAATGACCCCCATTTGTAGGATAAGCCTATTCGGTGGTAGTGGCCAGCCCTTGGCTAATTGGAGGTGGGATTCGGGTAGTCATGGCATGGGTCCTAGGGGACAGGTCATGACAAGGATCTTTTATCATGAATCATTTTATAAGGATTTTCCATGACAGAACAAAAAACTCCTAAGAGTGTGGAATTATAAAAAATAAATCCTAATGGATTTTTTCACTCCCCATTTAATTATTTCCTTAGTCAATGATCACTCCCAAAACTATTATAATTGACTAATATCATTACTAAACTAGATTCAATCCCCATTCTAGTCTATATTATCTCATGATATGTCAATCATTACCTAATGAAATGGATATATATATAATCTTGGGCCCACCTATCACATAAAAAACACACATATATATATATTTTTGTTCTGCATGATCATAAAACATTCATCAATTCATAATATCAAAACTAATAGTAATTATAATTGTTATATAAACCCCATATCATTTCACCATATTTTACCCTGTAAAAAATAAATAAGTTTCATAAAAAATCTTTATAAAATAATTAACAAAATGGAATGAAAAAGGTTTCATAGAATCATCTTTGAACCATTATCATCATCATCATCATCCATTCAAAGAAATAAATAAGGTTGGTATCATAAGATAACATCCCATTTGTACCATAAAAATACAAAAAGGATGTTAACATAGATGAAAAATATCTTTATAAGTGAATTAGAATATTTCTTTAAAATAGTTAAAACAAAATTTTCTTTTGGTGGCATTAAAAACAATTACTAGAATATAGTGAAAAAAATCATTGAAAACAACTATGGGATGTATTAAATGAAGTTTCAAATAAAATGATGAAAATGGAAATGAGTAATGAATTTCGTGCCATATATGTCATAAGTGAATATTATTTTCAACTTTTTATAAAATTTCAAAAACAAAAATATCATAAATATTTTTAACAATAATTGTTTTAAACCATATTAAATAATTTTTTATGTTTTGAAAATGAATATTTTAATACATTTAAGTTATAAATATAATTTCCCTAAAATAATTTGAAGATTATTATCATGGAATAAACATTTGTTGACCAAAGAGGAAAAAGGTTAGCTTTTCTTTAATACATTTTATCCAATATTATAAGTACCAATTAGTCAAAAATGAAACAATTATAGAATAATTATAAGAATAACCATAATATAACAAAATATACTGGGTTTAAAATATAATAACAATCTAATTTCCCTCAACTAAAATTTATCATGGAAAATTATGATAAGAATTGTGATTGTAACATAAACCCATACCACTTTGGTAAAATTTATGTCGTAACTCCCTTGATATAAATAAATTAAAATGAAATAGTAAATAAAATTAATATAAGGGTATTCATTATATAACATTTCATATGGAAATTATATACAATTTATAAACACAAATAGGTACATAATATGAAACATGTCTCAACAAAACATTATTAAGAGGAAGAACTGTTACAGTTTTTGTAATTACTAAATAAAAACCCTCTGAAAATTGATATCCTTAGATGAATTTTTTAATCTGAATAATCCTCATTAAAATATTGTTAATATAGAATCATGTTCAGTATATACACCACACAAAAAAATGGTGAATATGGAATATTTTTCATTGAAATAAAAGTGAAATGACCAACCTTGAACTCATGCCATGTATTTCTTCTTACACATTAAAATGTATTGTATAAAAAATATATACTTATTATTCTTATATTAAATACCATAATCATATATAAAATGATATTTTTAATTTATTTTTATTTATTATTATACTTTCATAGATAATTTGTTGTTAAAATTAGCATTCGAGTGAAAAAATTATATTTTATATGAATGATTCTGTTAAATAGTTACATTCCTTGATCCTTGGTCATGGTTTCCTCATATACAAAATATAAATTAGGAGATAATTTTAACACTTATTAATTATAGACACCTTTATAACCATTCATATAAATTAATGATGAAAAATTAATTACATCAGTTGGTGGATGTGGAAGTCCACAAGTACGAACGAGTGATGTTTTCAATTATGGATGAATAAAATGAAATGAAGGTATATAATAATTCACCTTCATATAATAAAAATTATTTCAAAAAAATTATGTATATTAATAAAATTTATCTTTATTACCATCCACATAAATATAAAATAAATATGAATAAAAAAGATTCATGGATGTGGTAGTCAACACTTACGCACAAGTGATGTTCCATTTTCCAAAGGATGGAAATGAGATAGAGAAGTTATATAATATGAAAATAGAAACATATTTGTGTATTTAATTTACATATCAAATAATTTTAAGAATTTTATATAAATTTTTTTGGGGATTAATAAGAATTAAACAAGGAAAATAAACGTGAGAATATATACCACTTCTTTAGGTATCGTCTTTAGAAAAGAAACTTATAAATTTAAGGATGGATTTTTTAGAAGACATGGACCTAAATGTCATGTATAAGGATGTATTATGTGTATTTGAGAAGATATTGGTTAATAAAAATTTCTCATGTGGCAAGTATAATATAAGATATTAGGTATCCTTCTATAATTGATGTGGGTATAAAACATGTAAATAATTCAATGCTTATTATGTAATATATGTATCACACAATTTATATAGATCCAAAATGGGAAAAAATATAAATATATTTAAGGTATAAATAAAATAAACTAATAAAATCAAATCAAGGTTTTAGTTATATTATAAACCATATCTCCTAGGTTAACCAATCTTCTAACCCTTCTAACCATTACTATGGTAACATTATTTTTTAATATAGTTATTATTTATTTTGTAAAATTATTAATTTAGACTTATAAAATTAAATTAATTATACTGATTAAAATTGTGGAATCCAAATTACAAACATTAATTTCTATTTGTTGTTGAATTTCATTTAAATATATGTGCGCTAAAAAATGATAATCGCTTTTAGAAAAAAATGTATTTGTAAGAATAAAATGATATTTATTATTATTAAATTTTTAATAAAAATAGACATATGAATGTTAAAATATTTTACTGAATATATTATATAAAAACTAAATTAATATAATTCATCAAAATATATTAATTTTGTTTATCAATATAAAATTTTGTTTCACCCATAAAAATAGTTTTCCAAAAAAGAGATGTTTTTATACTTTCAAATGATTTTTTTTCATTTATAATTAGTTGAAAGCTAATTAATTCACTTTCTATGTGTATAAAAAATAATTTTTGATAATTTAATTTTTCATATTCATACCTTAAAATCCATTGTCTAGGGGATAACTACCAAATTAAATAATAATATTTCAAAAGTACATCGCAGTTCACTTAAACATTTTGTTTCATATAAAGAAAGATATAAAAAACATTGGATTTATTTAAATTAATATATATAAAATAAATAGATTTATTGTTACATTCTAACCCCATTATATTATTTTTGTCCTCAAAATTCCATCACTTTTTTGTAACTAATTGAGGTTAATTATACATTATCACATCCTCGGAATCCCATGTAACTTCCTCAAATTTATGGTTCTACACAAAAAACATTTCTAAGTGATTGGTTTTGTTACAAAAAAATTTCTCTCCTCTGTCCATATTCTACACAAATTGTATCTAATAATGTATATTATGCTCCTGAGTTATGACTTCAAATGTTAATACATGTGATTTATTATGTATTCACTCCTCAAAAAAGATACATTGAATGCATTGTGATCTTGAGAGATATTAAGTTGATGCATGATGTGAAAAAAACCATCCTAATATGATTAGGAATGTCAAAGTGTTGGATATATAAATTTTTCGATCATAATATAGATGTATATTTATATTATATGGCACAGTACAAGAGGGGGTGAATTGTAGGTTTAAAAACATTGTATTTAGATACTTAAGAAAGAACTTAGTTTAAGAGGTCTTAAACTAATACAATTCACAATCAATAAAATTGACCATATAGGTCTTGGATCATATAGATATGATACGATGTAATACTATATGTAATGTAAAATAATTGTATTTGAATTGAATATAATGATCAGAGAAATATAAATGTAAATTATTCTACCATATACCGTACAGAATCTCTTAATACAATATGTAAAGAATTAATCTTAATTGAAACAATTACAATTGAAATGAATATGAATATAAATAAGAAACAATAAAATTTCCTATCTAATATTTATAGTAGTGGAAATGTAAATGTATTACAATTATTTTATCCCGAAGAGTATGGTATCCTTTCACCTAGGGTAAAAGGTATATCTTACCACCACCTTGGTAATCCCTCAATACGATGATCAACACGACTTTCATCATATCACAGGAAGACCTCAATTAAGAAAGTAATAGGAACCCATATATTTCATCCAATTGAAATCCCTTAATAAGATAATCGTTAGCATGTCTTCCTATCCCTAGAATCCCTCAATCATTATCACAATTATCAGTCAAACAAAGTAGAAACAAAGCACTTATAGAAATAAATGAACATGAAACAAGTTGTTCACTTCCTGTATCTTCAAGGATTTTACACAAAGAAAGAGAGAAGTCACAACATCTCTCTCTAGAACTTGATAAGATAAAATTTGTTTTTTGGGTTCGAATGACCTTCTATTTACATGACTCATGATCCAACAACCTTATTTACTCTAACAGTCATATTTCTCTGAAAAAGAATGAAGGAATTGGACACCTATCCTTACAATAGTAAAAAAAACATAATACACGATTTCATTTTTATTGGTAAATAACCAATTCAGCGACATCATTTTGGTTTGAAAATATTAAGTGCAAAGGTATGAAGCAGTGGATATTAAAATCTTGTAATCGGTATTTAAGTAAGACAGGATTTCAATACATTACATAGTATGATGAAAAACATGGTTACAATGCTTAACAAGGATAAAATACATATCATGGTTATGGTATAGGATTAAAAATAATATTATGATTATGATACGTATCCTGGTTATGATGCATGTTCTCGTTATGACACATGTGGTTACGATGCATGAGGTTACAATGCATAATGCAATTTTGATTTATGATTATGGTACTATATATAATCCGATTAAGATTCCCAATTACAATGCAGTACATAATATGGTTATGAATCATGATTACGATGCAATACACAATCTGGTTACGATTCCTGATTACAATGCAATACATAATCTGGTTATGATTCCTGATTACGATGCAATACATAATCTGGCAACGATTTTGAACCAATATGTGTAATTATGATTGAAAAAAAATCAGCATATGATTATGATGTAAAATAAAAATCAAGTATGGTTCTAATGAAAACCCAAGTATTTGATTAAGATTATAAAATAACATATCTGGTTACGTTGTAAAATAATATATAAAAAAATGTGAGTGAACAACATACATGATTATGATAAGAATACAAAAAAAATAAAAAACAATATATATGTTATTACGATATGTGTTATTTGTGATTTCCAAAACAAATGATTGATGGAAAATTTGAAACCTGTTTTGATTCAATAATGTCCCCTTTTTTTGAAATCACAAAACCAAAAAAAAAACATGAGAAACAACAAAAAAACTTATCCCCCCTGAGTATAATAACTCTTCTGAAAGAAATGGTGAATGTGACTAATTCAACCCTAGGTTTGAGATCACTTGGGAAATTATTGTATTTTCTTTTATTTGTGTGTTTCCCCCCTTAATAAGGTACTCAACAAATTCTTATTTTCAAAACCACCACCTCTTGTGATTTTAAAAAAGAGTAAGGTTAAATATTTATTTCCTACAAAATGTTTGAGTAAAAACATACAAAATAATAATTGTTACTTGAAATAGAACTTTATTACAACAATATTTCAAACATCATTATTTCCACTTTTGTTTTTACAAAATATTAAACAATGAGAGATTCATATTTTTGAACTCCTTTCCGTCCTCCATGAGTTTTTGAAGAACTTCTTGTTGAGCCTTCATCTTCTCATCCTATCCCGCAATAATCTTTTCTTGCTTCCAGATCCTATATTCATGAATATGATTAATTGCTTCTTGATATTTAGGTTTTGTTTCTTGGTTATTGAAATAATCTAACCTGAGTCTATAGGCCTTTTATAAGATAAAAACTCAAATTGAGAGAGAAACAATCTCATTAATCTCATTTGACAACTTTTCCTTTAAACTCTCAAGATCTACTGAGCATACCTTTTTTGAGGTACCAAGTCTTTGAAAGTCTTAAAGCATTTCATTAAAATCATCAATCAACTTTAGATAAAGATAGTTGAGTTTATTTTCCCAGTGTACCAATTCATCCTGCTTGTCCAAATGATTTTTGAGGCTATCATAAATGTTGTAAGACCACTTCAAAACCTTATTTCCAGCATTACTATGCTCAACACATGTTCCTTGAAAATATTGATATCATAATCAAGACTTTGAATTTTTTCCATCAAAAACTTGACAGAGTTCATTATATCATTATAGGAATTTGAAATAATTTCTTTTCTGGCTTCAACTTTTGGAATGAAGGGTATCAACGTCACAAATCTATTCAAATCCTGTTTAATGTACTGAATTCCTTTCATAGTGATTATTCTTCCAGAATATGTGTCTTTAGTGTATTGTGGGAGATCACCTAAATGAGTCTCAGTACCGATCACCTGAGCTGGATGATTTTGATTCTTATCAGATTCTTCCTCTTCTTCTTTTTCTTATTTATCATAAACATGAATTACCTTCTTGGAGGAAACCATTTGACAGACTTTATTGTTGGGATAAGGATCTAGAGATGGATGAAAAAATGATGTTACTTCATATGACTCTGTGGTATGACTTACTTTTTTGGATCTTCTTTATCATCAACTTCTATTTCTACTTTTCCCTTTTCTTATTCCCTTTCTTCTTCTTGATCATGTTCTTCTTGCACTACTTATTCTTGTTCTTATTCATCTTCTTTAAAAAATTTAGCAAGATATTGTGTAGCAGATTGTTCATAAAATTGTTTCTCCTTTCCATTATCTTATGGAAATGATTGAGTCTTAATATATGGATCTCTTATTATTATTACATTTTTTAGTTTATCATCTGTTATGATAAGAGTATCAATGTCAATAGCTTTAACCTTCCTCTTCTTCAATCTCTTCCTTATATCGTTTTCTTTCAAGGTTTCTTCTGACCTTACTTTCATTTCCAAGGCTTTAACAAGATTTAATCCAAACTAAGGATCCCCTTTATTCATTTCCGGCTTTTTTCTTTCTCCAATCAGAAGAATCCTCATTGTATAGAGACTTTTGTTTCTTTGATGGATTTTGAGTTTTATCCTTAAATACATTTCTTCTATTCAATTTTTTCCTTGATGGATTAGAAGGCTTATCACAACCTTCAACTACTTCATTTTCTTTATCAGTATCCAGAAATTTATCAAACTTTTTTGATTCAGGATAGAATCGTAACTTGAGCCTTCTTATTGTATCCTTACTAATTAAGGGCTCCTTGAAATAAGTCATATCTAACTTAATTAGATCATTACACAAGATCATGAATTATTATAGAAAATTATTGATAATGGAGGGAAGCATGATCATCTGTGATTTTATAGCACCAGATTTGAACTTCTTGATTTTTACGAAGACGACCCCCCCTAAGGTTGAACCTTCTCATGTTTATCAAATAATGAAGAACATACAGATCTGAAAATTTCAATGTTTCCTTATCACCCTTTCCAAAAACAAAAAACCCTTTCATACAGAGGGCTATAATTCTATTATCTCTTGATAAATGAATTACTTTTCTCTTGTCCCCGTGAATCTCAAAAGGTATTTTTTTAGATTTATACTTATCAGAAGTTCCATCATGGAAATTTATAAGAAGGATAAAGTGAATCACCCTCAAATGGAACAACTAGAAACATAGCTTCTTGTTTTAATGAGGTTTTATAATTCTTATCATACAACATAAAATAAATATAAATATATTTTTCTATCTCTACATCTTCATAAAATTGTAAAACCTTATCATGATACACATAATGCTAATCAAAAGCTGTTCTTTCAACACAAATAGATTCCCAGCATTAAAAAATGATAATCCGTTTTAAAGATGAATCAAAAGACTTGTAGAAGTCTCAAGATACCAACCTTTAAACTCAAAAGGTCATGGAAGAGAATTCCTTTAGGGACATTTCTTTTTGAGACGAAGTAGTAGACTTGGTCATGAAAGTCTTACTAGAACCTTGACCACCAAATATAAATTTTTATTAACAAGCCACTCTAAGGAAAAGTGGGAAACCATCGTTCTCAAAACCAAAACCACTACGTGTTAAAGGAGCTCACAAAGTTATTAAAAACAAAAATAAGGTTATTTGAATCAGCTACTCTATATAATTCCCACTGCAATGTGCTTACCTGTGTGTTTAGATCTTTCCTGAGAAGTTATTCGATATGAGAGATCATCTTGTTCATTGTCTGAAAAAATTCTTCTAGAGATATTTTTCCTTGATTGAAACCTCGAGCAATTTTTCGATCTTGGTTGTCAATCCATGCTTCCTACTCCTCAGTGGCCTCAAATTTAATCCTTCTATCATTTACTCGCACCTTTAAGATCTTCATGATTACAAAATCCGAGTAGATCTATGATTACAAAAGGTGAGGTAGAAACCAATTTCGAACAATTATGACTATTTATAGAGTAACTGGTCTGGAGAGAAAAAAAGATGAGATTAGTGTGTGATAAGTTCTTTTAAAAAGAATTTGATGGTATAGATTATATTTGAAAGATCCAATGGTCGATAATGATTTCAAAATCTAGAGGTTTTTTTAAAATAAAATCATATTTAGACTGAAATTGATTAAGAATTAAAAGAAATAGTTGAGAAACAACTATTGAAACAAAAAAAATATGGTTTTATAAATTATACCTACCGAAGCTCTAGGATAGATGTATTGGTTTTAATATATTGTTCTTGTAAAATGAATAAAAATTTTAAAATCGATAAAATCAAATAGTCTAGTACCAATTATTTAGAACATATATAGTAATCCACAACCAATAGTCAATTACCGACAAGGAAATCCAACAATGATAATCTAGTACCAATAATGTATTTCAATGGTGATAGTTTAGTATCGATAAAGTATCACAATACTGGTAGTCTAACCTAGTACGGATAATTATGAAACTGAAACATGAAACTGATAAAAACATGAAATCCATAATGTCATGAAACTGATAAAATTATGAAACTGATAAAGTCATGAAGTTGATCAAGTCGTGAAACTGATAAAATTAAAAACTAAAGAGTGAAACCAATTACAGTGAAATTGATTGTAGTAAAATTGAAAAAATATATAGGGTAAACCTAATAAACATATAATTACAAGGGGAAATTGATAAAAATATGTATACAACCCCTTTAAAAATGAGTAACTCAATGTAAGGAAGTGATTTAAGAAAAAGATAGATTTTAATGACTAATTTAGAGTGATCATTCTTATTTTATCTTTAATGTATTCAAATCTATCTGAAGATAATGGTTTTGTGAAAATTTCAGCAAGTTGTTCTTTCTTTACGATGAATTTTAATGCAATATCTTTTTTTGTGATCCCTAAAAATTTGATTCATAATATCTATGTGTTTATCAAGTGAATGATGTGCAGTGGTTTTACTAAGAAAAATGAAATTAGTATTGTCTCATAGTATTTGAGTTTTAGAAAAACTCATGCCATAGTCAATGAGTGTGTGTTGCATCCACAACACCTAGGCACAACAACTTCCATCTACTACATATTCAGATTCAGTTATGGAATGTTCTACTGAGTTTTGTTTCTTGAAAGACCAAGAAACCAAAGAATCTCTTAAAAAATGACATGTTCTGGATGCAATTTTTCTATCCATTATAAAACCAACAAAGTTAGCATCTAAATAAATTTCAAAACAAAATCATTTCAAGAATAATTGAATAGTCCTAAATCAATAGTTTCCTTTAAGTAGCGAAAAATTATTTTCACTGATTTTAAATGACATTCATTTGGACTAGATTGGTATCTTTCAAATAATCATTCAGAAAGCATTAAGTCTGGATGAATAGTTTTATAGTATAACAAACTTCATATCATACCTCTAAAATTTGTTTGATCCACCGGTTTCCCAACTTCATCAAGATCAAGTGTATTTGATGTACCGATTAGAGTTCAAATACTTTTAGTGTTTACATATTCATACTTTTTTGAGTAAGTCTTTGATATAATTATGCAAAGATATATAGGATCCTTCTGTTTTATGAGATATTTGAAAACCTAAAAATAATGTTAAATTATTCATCATATTCATTTCAATCTCATATTTCATTAAAATCATAAAATAATTAGTTAAGGATTGCTGAGTTTAAATGGATATAATTTCATCCACATAGATTTTTACAATGAAAACATTTTTTTTTTCATTTTTATAAAAATATTTGGGTCATCAGTACCTTTGGCATAATTTTTTTGTAATGGAAATCATGTGAGTCTATCATACCATGATCTAGGGTCTTCTTTAAGGCCATACAAAACTTTGGTTAGTTAAAAAACATGATCATAATGTTTTTAATCTATAAAACTATGATGTTTCTCTATAAAAACTTCTTGTTGTAAAAACACATTAAGAAAAGAACATTTTACATCCATTTGAAAAAGTTCAAAATTGAAGTATGCTACAATGGCTAATAGAATTCGAATAGATCCCAGTCTATCTATTGGTGTATAGGCTTCTTCATAGTAAATTACCTCTTATTGATTATAGACCTTTGTAAAAATTCTTGCTTAATTTCTTAAGATGACTCCTTTTCACTCACATTTATTTTTGAAAACCCATTTTACACCAATCTAAAATATTTATTTAGGTCTTTAAACCAAGGTCTAGACATGATTCCTTTTAAATTCATTTAGTTCATCTTGCATTTATTTAGTCCAATCTTTATAACCTAAGGCCTCATTCAATGTTTTAGGTTCCAATTGAGATTGAAAAGAAAGATTTTCTATTTCATTTCTCAAGGAATTTCTAGTTATAACAGGTTTACTTACATCAGATATGATATTATCACATGGATGATTCTTATAAAAAAATTTATTTGGGATCTTTAAAACCTCTTCATCAGCATAATATAGAAAGGATTATAGGGTAAATGTTTCAGAAACATTTTTTGATTGGATCCCTTTTCAGAAGAGTTTTCTAACAAATGATTATAATAAGTTTATGAAAACACATCAGTTGATGTTGGTAGGTATTGTTTAAAAAAGAAAGGTGTTATTTTCATCAAATATAACATTCTCTATTTCCTCAATAGTACATGATTTTTAAAAAAATACTCTATAAGCCATTGAAGTTATGGAATAACCTAGAAATATTATTTTATTGGATTTGGGTGTGAAATTATTTAAATTATCTTTTGTATTCAATATGAGTACTTTGCATCAAAATAATCTAAAGTATGAAACTTTCGGCTTTCTGCCATTCCACAATTCATAAGGTGTTTTATTAAGAAAATGTCTATTTAAAATAGAAATTATAGTATAACATGTAGTACTAACAACTTCAGCCTAGAAATTCTTATCAATTGAGTATTCACTCAATAGGGTTCTTGTTATTTCCAGGAGAATACGATTAATTCTCTCAAAACACCATTTTTATATGGGGTACTTGGGGATTAAAAGTTGGGAGTACTACATTTCTTAATAAAAAAGCTTCAAAATCATAATTTTGAAATTCTCCACCCTGATCACTATGAATAGTTATCAGTGGTAGTTTTTTCTCATTTTTAACTTGGGCTCTAAAAGTTTTGAAATAAAAAAAGGATTCTGATTTCTTTGACAAAAAATATACTCATGTGAATTTGGTGTAGTCATAAACTAAGAATAATACATATTACTTGGCTCCAATGCTTAAACTTTGTGCATGACCAAAAAGATCCATGTGAACTAACTATAATGCATTAGAATTTGAAACTTCTTTGATTGATTTAAAGCTAGTTTTATGTTTCTTTGCATATTTACAAGGGTCAAAAACATTCTAAGAATCATACTTTAGATCCATTATATCCTTAAAACTTCATTTCTTTGAGAGTTTACAAAGGTTCCTTAGGTTACAGTGTCATAAACTTCTATTCCATAACCAATATTGGTCTTCCATTGCACTTAATCAAGGTAGGTCTTGGCCTTTAAGGTCTTGTATGTTGATTGTGTATAAATTCTCATGCCTATGGGTAGAAATAATTAATTCATCCTTGGAATTGGGAACTAGAAATTTATCATTCGAAAAATTCATAGTATAACCTTCATAACATAATTGACTTATGCTTATAAGGTTGTGATTAATACCTTTTAAAAACAAAATATTTGAAATTATAACTTCTCTTAAAAGAACAATATTACATATACAAATGATCGTTCCCTGAGAATAATCTTTGATGGTCACTCTTCCACCATTAATTTCAATAATATTTTCAAAGATATCTTTGTGTCTAGTATTGTTTCGAGAAAAAACACTATCCATGTACTAAATGTTTTTATTGTTGGCACACTTTTTGTTTTCCTGAAAAAGAAACAATTAGTTTTTCGGAACCCAAACTCGTTTGGATCTAGAAATTTTAGATAAAAGGATTTTAGGAATCCACATTTGTTTTGAAAAATGAGATTTATGAAATCTTAAATATTGAGTTTTATTAAGAAAATAATTTATTTTCCAATGTCCACGACATTGAAATTTAGTAGAGAATGGGGCACTTTGAACAACAAAATAGTTATGAGTAAAAATCAGTTTTGAGTGAGTATAACCAATTCCAGAACTATTTATAAGAGGATGAATTAGAGAATAAAATTTATCAAATTATTTCCCTCCCAAAGTGATTTCTGATAAAAAGTTTCTTTAAAGAAAATATTTCATATTTTAGTCTAATGATCAAATTATCATTCTCAGAATAAATTTTTTTAATTGTTTTTAGTTTCAAAAACAATTTTCATTTAATCAAGTTGTTCAAAGTCTGTAAAATTTTTATCCTTCTCAGAACATACTTTAATAAGGGGTTTTGAACTATTTTCAAAATCAAGAGTTTTCTTATCAAAATCTTTTGAAATATTTGATACATATTTTGTACGAATATATATTCTAGAATTTAACTTGTCAAGATTTTTCATGAGTTTAGAATTTTCATTCTTAAGTAATTTGGAAAATTTGGATACTTATTTAAAAGAATGTAAATTATCCTATGGTAAATATGATCCTTTATTCGAAGAGTAAGAATATTTCTCATTAGGGTAGTTTTTATTTAAAGATACATTTGTTAGAGATTCATCATTGTGTACCTTAGACATGAAATAATTATTTTCAATATGTAGTTTATCAATGAGTCTTATATTCTTCTGACTAGAATATCAGTATTCTATGGACTTTTCTATTGGATCACCACTAATTGTACTCCATGTATCATTTCATTTCAATAAATTCTTATTCTTTGACATGTAGTAATTTTTCTTGTTTAATTCAAAATGGTTATCCTTCCTGTATTTTCTTTTTAGTAAAGGAAAATCTTGTCTAATATGACATGGTCTTTTACATTCATAACATGTTACTTTTGAGTCTTTCATGTCCTTCCTATCTTTATTTTTGAATCTGTATCGAAAGTCATTCTTTCCAATAATCTTGTTCATCATTCAAGCAAGATTGTATAACTCATTATATTAATGATCATTATTACTTGATTCTGATATAATAAAAACATTCTTATCTTTGGATATATTTATCCTTTCTGGTATCTTAGATCTGGATGTAGTAGTAAAAGTTACACTCCCATTACCAATATTATTCTTATTGAAATCATAATCTCTTTTCATTCTTGTCTTGTGACGAAGAAGAGTTCCAAATAACTCATCAAGAGTGATTTGAGTGACTTTCCTATTTTAATCAATAACTATCCATTTCAATTCCCATTTATTAGGAATTATATAAATTATCTTTTCCACAAGCGTTTAATCATCAAGACCATTTTTACCCATAGATTTTATACTGTTGATTATTGTCATAAATCTTTGTTGTTTCATGCAAACGTTTTCTCTATTATAAAAAAAACCCATGATATTCTGCTCGAAGCGTTGCTCTTCTTGTTTCTATAACTTTAGATGTACCAAAATTTGTGACTTTAAACATCTTCTAGATATAATTGGATGCTTCACATGATGATATTTGAGTATATATATTCTTAGTAATGGAACACAACAATGTGTTGTTTACCTTGTAGTTTAGTTGATATTCTTGTTTCTCTTGGTTGGTGAAGGTACTGATTTTCTTTTTCTAGGATTTTTTATTCTCCAGTAAGCATGAAAAAGTTGTCCACCACAGTATTAATAAAAAATTTCTTCATTTGATCTCTCCAGTACTCATATTCCTTTCCATCAAAAATTGATGGTCTACTTGGAATTACATTTTCAATTGATCCAATATTAATTCCTACCATCTTCCAAAACAATACTTCTCCACTCCACACATTAGTGTAGTAAGTATTTATAAACAAAATATTTGTAAAAGAAATGCAATTGAGATAAAAAAGATAATCCTGTTAAACAAATAAGTGGAAACCTTACTCTGATACCAATTGTTGCATTATAATATATATGTATATGTATATTATATGGAACAATAAATTAGCCGGGGTGATTTTCAGGTTTAAAAACTGTGTATTTAAACACTGAATATAGAACATAGTTTAAGAGGTCTTAAACTAATACAATTCAAAATCAGTAAAATTGACCATATAGGTCTTGGATCAGATAGATATGAAATGATGTAATACTATAAGTATTGTAAAAAATTGTATTTGAATTGAATACAATGATCTGAGTAATATAAATTTAAATGATTCTACCATATAGCGTATAGAATCTCTTAATAAATATGTAATGAATGAATCGAAATTAAAACAATTACAATTGAAATTAATATGAATAGAAATATGGAACAATAAAATTCATTTTATAATATAGATAGTAGAGTAAATGTAAAAGTATTACAAGTATTTTATCCCAAAGAGTTGGGTATCCTTTCACCTAGGATAAAAGGTTTGACTTACCACAACCTTGGTAAGACCTCAATACGATGATCGGCACGACTGCCTTACTATCCACGTATGCCCTCGATTAAGAAGTCAATCGGTACCAATGTCTTCCATGAAATTGAAATACCTAGATACGATTATTTGCAGCACATCTTCCTATCCACAGAATCCGTCGATTGTTATCATGATGATCATTCCCACAAAGCAAAATTAGAGAATTAATATAAATACAAGAACACGGAACAAGATATTCACTTCTTGTATCCTCAATGATACCACACAATACAAGAGAAAAGTGACAACATCTCTCCCTAGAACATGATAGAAGAAAATTTTGTTTTTTCTGGCATGAATGATCTTATATTTATAGGCCTCAGGTTCCAACAATCATATTTCCTCCAAAAGTCATATTTTTCCAAAAAAACTCATAGGGACTTTGACACCTAGCATTAAAATGGTCAAGATGAATAGAATACATGACATCATTTTGATTAGTAAATAACCAATTCAACAACATCGTTTTGGTTAGAAAATAGTAATTGAAATGGTATGATAAAATGGATATGAAAAGCAAGTAATCAGTATTAAAGTAATACATTAATTAAATACATTACACGAGTATGATGAAAAGCTTGGTTACGATTCCTAACATGGATAAAATAATTATTTTGGTTATGGTATATGATTAAAAAGTATATTATGATTACGATATATATCCTGGTTATGATGCATGATCTAATTATGATACATGTGGTTACGATTCATGAGGTTACAATGCATAACAAAGTTATTATTTATGATTATGATACAACACATAATCTGATTATGATTTTAAATTACGATGGAATACATAATCATGTCACGATTCCTAATTATGACACAATATATAATATGGTTACAATTCTTGATTACGATGAAATACATAACCTGGTTACGATTCCTAATTATGATGAAATACATAATCTATTTACAATTTTGAAATAATATATGTAATTACGATTGAAAACAATATACATATGGTTATGATGTAAAATCAACATCAAGTACAGTTAGGATCAAAAAATATTATGTGTTTATTATTATAAAATAACAAGTCTAGTTATGTTGTAAAATAACACATAAAACAACTTGAGTAAACAACATACATGATTATGATAAGAATGCAACAAATACAAAATATAATATATATGTGATTACGATATGTGTGATTTGTGATTTCCAAAACAAATAATTGATGGGAAAGTCAAAACACATTTTTAATCAACATATATGTGTCAGGATTACTCTATTTTGAAATCTCATAACCTTTATCCAATGAGATATCCATAATAATACATTTCCACCAACATTGAACTCTATATCTCACTAATGATTTTCAGCATAATTTTTTTGTAGACTCTAAGATGCTATGATATGTTGTAGAATTTATCTAACCTTCTCTGTCATTTCCTTATCTAGATATATACCCAATAGATTTCTGTCTCTAAATTTATCCATGTATATTGTAGTATTTCAGTTCCTACCATAGTGGATTTCAAAAGGATTTATCTTAATGGTTGATTGAAACATTTTTTTTGAATGAAAAATTGTCTAAACATAGGTGTTGATCCCAAACACATTTAAATTCCATTGAAAAAAATATTTTGATGATTATTAATAGTTTTAAATGGTCCTCTTATACTCTCTTCATATCTTAGTATTATATGAATTCATATAGATTCACTTTGTATTTTGAGGTTATTAAAGACTACTGTGTAACATTGAGGTAAAACTCAGGCCTGGATTAGATAAAATAGAATATGGTACACTCTATAACCTTACTCATATTTCGTTTTTATCCAAAAAATATGATCAAGAGAGAAATATTCTATTGTTTCAATGAAGTGTGATCAATTATTATTGAATTTTACTACAACATGAATAACATTATTTCCTTAATATGTTTTAGGGAGTCCAAGAATAAAATACAGAGTGATGTTTTGCCTTTCAAAATCTTGTATGGGTAATGGTAGTAACATCACTTTAGATATCTATATATTATCCTTAACATGATTATATACCAAATAACCTGATGCGTACTCCATAATATCACATTTATTATGGTCCAACTAGAAATACTCTCTCACATCATTATATATTTTTGTACATCTGGGATGAATAAATAATGATGAACAATAAAATTTATCCTAGTAATCCTTTTTTAATTTTATTATTGACATGGAACATACTTGGTTCATGAACTATATAATTCCCTTAAAATCAAGGTTTATCTCAGGAACAATACTCACTTTCGTCTAAAATTTTGTATCATCCTTCTACATCTCTTTATTCATCACATGCATGAATGGATGAATATTCATCTAAGAAATGTATGAACTTTCCCATTTCATCATAATGTAAATATAAATCTTTTTAAAATTCAAAAGAATGGGATGACATTAAACCCTCATGATGGTTAAAACTATCATTATCTTTCTGAATAATGGAATCATCCAAATTATTATCCTTCCCAAGGTGGTAATGTATTTCACACTCTATATCATTAGAAAATAGAAACACACACTATGTATTGTGATCATCACTTTATTTTTAAATATATACTTAAATCTCTTATTATCATTATGTATTATCACATGTTACACTATAAACATAATTTATCAAAATTATTTTATGAAAAAATGGTGACTCATAACTCCAAATCATGAGTGGGGTAATGTTTTTTATGACATGTAACATGATATGGGGAATAAAAAATCACCATATCATTCTCTATGAGGTCACATCCCAATCCATTAATTGATTCATCAATATAGATCAAACCCCCCTGCACTATAGTGTAGTGTTATCATAAATGCACTGACCAACCATATTTTTAACTCCATGAAATTTTATACATTTTCATATATCTATAGGAACTTAGCTCACTTTCATGTCAACTTAATTATTATATTATATATCCATGAAAATTTGTTCAAAAAGAATTGATTGTATCTATACAACCCAAAAAAACTATTCATCTTCGTCATCATGGTTGTTTTGGGGCATTTCTCAAGAACTTTCATCTTTAGAGGATCCACTGATATAACCTATTATGAGATTATTCATCTAAGAATAAAGCATTCGATATAAAAAATTCACAATATCTAAATTTGGAATACAATTTTTCTCTCCTCAGAGTCTTAAACACAATCCTAAAATGACGTTCACTCTCTTCCTTATCCTTTGAATATATATGAATATCATCTAAATATAATCTCAAAAACTAATCTAGGAAATCTATAAACACTCAATTCATTAAATACATGAAGATATAAGTGGCATTGTAAAGTCTGAATGGTTTCGTTATAAACTCGTAATAACTATACCTCATAAAAAGGATTTCTTTGGTATATATTTTTTCTTGAATCCAAATTTATGATAACTGAAGTATACGTTAATTGTGGAAACATATTGAGATTCATGTTTTTTATCCAATAGGTCATCAATACTAGGTAAATGATATTTTTTTCTTGATGTTGATCTTATTTTATTCTCTATAATTAATGGACATAAACAATAACCCATCTTTCATTATAGTAATAATAAAAAATATACCCCCATTTTGATACACATGGGAATATGAATCCCTGATAAATATTGTACTGGATTTTTTATTCAAATCCAGAAACTCAATCGTGGCCATTTAATATAGATTCTTTGATGTAAGTGTAGCACCATGTATGAGTTCTATTGAAAACTCAATTTCACTGTTAATGGTAAGGCTAGGTTTTTCATCGTGAAATGATTCATCATATTCATGAGAAAATTAATATAATCAATTTTGAGTTTCTTACCAAACACTTGAGATAAATATCCCATGTGAGTATGAATTAAAACCTATAATTTAAGTCATTTCCATTTTATGTTTATGTTTATCATCGAACCAAAAGTCAATTATAGGCAGATTCATATTATCAAATGTGACTTCCCATGATTGGAAATTAATATGTTATTTATATAATGAGATCTTTTATATTATCCAAATAACATTGTACTATACTAAAGGTAATATAATAATTTTTTTCATAGGGAATATTCTTATAGACATTAATGGGATATCCATATCTTTGGAGTGGAGGATAAGTGTTCCTTAAAAATCATAATCCATATTAGCAATTGATATATTATAGGTCCTTCTATGATCGAAGTGTTATCCCTTGGATTTTGGATTAATTTTTATAATTCCCAAGATCCCTATATATAATTAATTAATCAATTATTACCTTAGGATGAAACTCTTTACCCTCCATTGAACTCTTAATTTTCCCTAAAAAAATAGTTTATAAATAGCCTTCTTTTCCACACATAAAACATCTTCTAATCACTTTTATAAATTTTCATTCATGCTTATTCCCATATTCATGACATATATGAGGCTTACTCGTCTTCATTCCATGGTCTTTATAACCTGATCATTTAAGAAATTCATTCTTTCCATTTTTGTGAATTCAGACAATCACATTGGATTTTATTGTTAATCATAATTTGAGATAGGTAACAAAGAATAGTCACAATGTTTTTCATTATAGATCCAATTTAATTTGTTTTGTCATGTGTAAATACATTTTAGTGGATGTAACATTCATTATTCACATGATTAATCATCATTGTAACCATTGAAAAACCATAAATATTAGTTTCAATATGAATAATTAATATTAAGGGTAAATATTTATGTGATTTAGAAATTCATTCTTTTGATGTCATAAATTATGACACATTAGTTCATCCTATGATAATTTATGTTCATCTCGTAACTCTATGTAATATCATTGGTTGTTATATATTCTACCGTTTATTTAATCATAATGTCTTATAAATATAATTTGAATTAACCAAATAATATCCCATGGGAATTTCCAACTAGGTGTGTAATCTTAGACCCACTCATTATGCATCATGTGAAGACTAAGGTTACACTTATCCATATTTTCCAAGGTTTTTACCCCTGGGTGCATCTATGCCACTTCCACATCCACATTCCTATATCAAGATAGGGATGATATTTCTATGAGACCATAAATTTTCTACATTATAAAAACACATTGTTGTTATAATATACATACAATTATCATATGATTATTACTACATTAATCCAATAATTATCTAAAAAACCCTACTCTTATACCAACTATGGTGACCCAAACATTACATAAATAAATATTATTAAATCATTTTAGAGAAAAATTGAAACATATAATAATAATACATTCCCTAGAACTGTAATGGTTGACCCTCTTTTGAGACTATATACATAATCATATTGTTTCATGAATTATCTTCAAAATCAGTGAAATAGTTCTTATTATGTATTAAAATTCATAAAAATACTATAATTGAATATTTTCTTCATTACCTCAGGAAAGGAAACATAATAATTGGTGATATTAGAGGCCTATTATGGGTAAGAATATGAGATATAAATAAACAATCCTAAGTGAGAATAATATAAGAATAATGGTATGATAACTTAACCTTAAACAACATAATTCATCACTAATAATTCAAATATATTGAATACAGAATCATTTAATAATGATTTTTTTCATAATAAAATACATACGTAATATGAGTTTGAAATAAAAAATAATCAATAATGAGCCATGATAACATATCATAAGTGAGGATACTCAAGCATAAAAAATATAAATATTTCATTATTTTTTTATGAATATTAAAATATATTTCATATTAATAAATATATAAGAATAGTAAAGGTTTATTTTCTATGGTGTCTAGATAGATAACCATCTTAATTATTATATGACCTTCAACATCTCCCACAAAGTTATTTATATTTGAACCCTTCTTAACATATCATCATAGTTCCTTCCATCAAAACCCGGGGAAGGAAAACATAATAATAGGTGATATCAGATGTTTAGAAAGGCCAAACATGGGATATATCAATCATAATTGGATAATATGATCATAGTGGTATAATAACATAATAATGGAATGTTCACATTGTAAAAAATTCATTTAGATAAAATCATATATAGAAAACATGAAAATCAATTCATATCCATAAGTATGATTCATATGTGTTTAAAAATATTAATCATAATTAAAGATTCAAAACAAAGTAATGTGGTATTATAATTAAAGGAAATCATAATATTTTTTAACATAGATGTTCTCATTCATGTCCATGAATAATATTATGATCTTATCTATAATAAATAAAATTTACACATAATAATGAAAACAAAACTACTTAAAATTGTTTATATATAAATTATTGTGAGAATGTCTATTTTAAATAATTTTATCACATAAAAATGTGAACATATCTATTTGTAATGATGACAATTAATATTCTTTTGATCATAGATTATAGAAATAATAACCACATATTAAAATGTGAACATAGATATTTCAAATGATTTTCATGATTGTCATCATCATCTCACAAGATATCTATATTACATTACCCAATTCATTTTAAGTATATAATATGCTAACCTATCATATTTTCAAAATCCATTCATATTTATTCCACATTTTAATGAAATCATTGATCATTTCATCATATATTAACCACTGAAAAATAAAATGGGTTTATTCCAAATTTTATC
The DNA here is from genome assembly GCA_963277665.1 of Viscum album. NCBI lineage: Eukaryota > Viridiplantae > Streptophyta > Magnoliopsida > Santalales > Viscaceae > Viscum > Viscum album. Next base: position 312,180,011 of record OY728166.1, read on the forward strand.
ATCATAATAAATAACCATCTAGGGAAAGAATAATTATGAAATTATCGAATCACATACCCGGTGAAGCATAAGTAACATCAATAGTTTTTTCGTCAAAGAAATTTCTATTAAATTATCACTAGAACACTTCTTGAGGAAAATAACCTTATTATTTCTAAATAAATTTTTTAAATATAAAAATTTCCATAATATTAGGGAAATATTATTTGAAATGAACAATAGATACTTGGGAATGATTCTTCAAATAAAGGTTTATTCATGATGGTGGTAAAATATATATTTTTGGTATATGTTAAAACAAATATTTCGTTCACACCATTGGTAAAAGATTCATCATTTGGAAACTAAAATAATATATATTAGAATTTTTTATTTTAATTTTCATATAAGTTAAGAAAATTATTTTAATCAATCATTTTTATAATAGTTAAAATATTATTTAACATATTTGAAATAAAATATGTACATGGAAGTAAAATATTCATGTCCAAAGAGGAAATAAAGTCGACTTCACTTAAAAAAATTCTCTGAAAATTTTATTTGTACCAAAGAGATGTAAATGAAAGGTAAAAAAGTAAAAATCCATAATAAAAAATTGGATAAGAAAATATATTTGGTTTAAAGTATAATTATCATAAAATTAACCTCAATAAAAATTTAACCTAAACCATCTCAAATGGAAATGAGATTTTAATAAAAATCTCTCAGCTATAGTGTCATCAAGATTAGTACGCATTAAGAAAATAATTTATAATTACTATATATTTAATATTTATTAATTAATTTACCATATACATAAATAAATTAATATAAACAATTAAATTTATTATATAAATTATCCTTTTATTAAAAATTTCATCATTAAAATGAACATTAATGTAGAAACTTGTCTATTTTATATATGTCTTTCGATTCCATGGTTCTGTTACCCAAACCTTGATAATTGTTTAGTCATATATAAAATATTAATCATGAAATAAGTATAATGTTCATTAATTTTTACAATTATTATAACTATTCATATAATGTGGTGATGAAAAATGAATTTCATCACTTCATGGAAAATTATGACTTTACAAACACATAGTAAAGTTTTTCACTTTTTGATGATTGGGATGAAAGAAACAGAAATTATTAATATCCATTCATGATTCATTATTATATCATAAATTTCATATATTTTTATTAGATATATCCTTATTAACATATATTTATATTGTAAATGAGAAACGAATCACATCACTTTGTGGAGGTTTTTGTCCACACGTATGCACAAGAGACTTTGTCATTTTTTAATGAATATGTAGAAAAGTAGGTATATAATTTATTATATTTATAGAAGAATAATTATTTCATTAATATCATGTATATATATAATTTAAATACATCATAATTACAAACTATGAGTGATGTTTATGTAAAATGAATCATATTACTTTGTGGAGGCAGTGGTCTACACTGACATATAATAAATGCTTTCATTTCCAATTTACAAGAAAAGAGGTGTAAAATTGTTTTCCTACAATCATTATTACATATGAGTATATTGATGATATAATATTCATTATCCTAGTATGTAATCTAAAAATTAAACTTATTTATAAGATGAAATAAATTTTGAAATAGTCGGGTAAGATGATTACCTCTTCTTTGAGAGACCTTCTTTGGCTTAAAATGTAAACCAAATATGGATTGTCTTATGGGATGAATAAAATCTATTTGATGAAGGAAATTAAAATTTAATGCTATAAATGTAGGTATTGTTTGAGATATAAGGCTCAAATTTTTTTTATAATGGAGGAGAAGAGGTTCCCTTATATAAGTGAGGGGAGGACACACAGGGAATTACATAAATGATTTAAATATAAGAATGTTGCATTCTTTTAAAAGTGGGACCAAATTGTATAAAAATTATGGTAAGGTAATATAATGTCAAAATATATTCAACTAACAATGTTTGGGTATTTATATATATCATTTTTATACTTATCTATTAGATTAACCTCTGGTAATTTTTTTTATCCATGACTATGGTAAAATCATCTTTTTTACAATTAATTTAGACCAAAATATATGTTAAAACTTTAAAATTATATTAATTATTATAATTGAAATCATGGAATCCATTTAAGAAGACTCAATTTCTCTATTTGGTAGAAAATAATTTTTAAATAAGTGTGAAAAATGGAACAATTTATTTTAGAGAATGGATTTTAAAGTATAAGGCCAAATTTATACTTATTCCTTACATAGTAAAACCATTCGATGAATGTCAAAATAATTTAAGGAATATATTACCTAAAAGTTTATCTAAATCATTAATTTATTGATATTAATTAAATTTATTCTTTTAAAATCACATTTTATTCCTAAAAGCAATTTTTTATAAAAACATCTACTTATTATTTTCAAATGTTTTTATTTTTATGGCTAACCAATTGATAATGAATAAACAGATTTTATACATGTATAAAAATTATTATTAATTTTTTACTATTAATAAAAACCAATTAAATGGATAGATGATAACTATCACATTATATAATAAGAATTTAATAATATGTCATAGTTTATTTAAACCCAGTGTTTGGTGTAAAGAAATCGATAAAAAAATCATTATATATTAAATAAAAATATAAAAAAATATGTTATAGTGTTACATTATAACCCCTTTATATTAGGTTTTTACTGAATATTCCATCACAGTGATATAAACATTTATGTGTACTAATGCCTCAATCTGTCCTCGTGTTTCTTCATGGTTTCATCAAATTTATGGTTTTTGACAAAACAATGACCAGGTGAGTGGTATTGATACAAAACACAGTATCTATTAGAACTAGAATCTACAAAAAAATCCCTCATAAGATATATCTTGATCTACTTTTATTCCCTCTTATTTCAGTAATTATGAAGGATTCAGGATTTATATATTCCGGAGAAATACATAGCACATATCGTGAAATCTAGAGAGATTTTGTTGGAACACCAAGCCATAGTCAATTTTCCCAATAAAATAAATAATTTCATAAGAAAAAATATATATAGATATTATCATTCCATTTAATGTAATTACTAAGACATTTTATTAAGGAGAAAATCGTAGGAACACCTTATCACCCGCTATGTAATCTAGATCTCACTGATGATTATCAGCATAAATTTTCTATCAACGCTAATTGACTATGATGTGATGATGACTGAATATAACCTTATCTTGCATTTCCTCAACTATAAATAGTACCAATATATTTTTTCTCAAATATCATCATACCTCATTCATGTTCTATACTTATTTCCATATAGGTATTAATTAGGAACCATCTGAATTCTTAAGTAAAAGATATTGTTGTAAGAAAATTGACCAGAGAATGGTTTTGATAAAAACCACATTTGAAATCTATTAAACTTTATATTAACATATCATCAAGGGATTTAATGTTAATCTTAGACTAACCATCCTTACAAGGAAGATATTTAGTGATAATGTTCAAATTATTATTCAATGCATTCTACAGACTTCTCTAGAACATCTAGGTAAACCTCCTAGCCTGAACACATATAATTAAATATGGTAATAAATACAATCATTCAAATTACTTCATGTATATAAATGATAATTAATCAAGATTGAAAATTTATATTATTTTAACTGACTATATTTATTTCGTAAGGCGATCAACTAAAACATAAATAATATTATTCCCTTTATATGCTTTCTGGAGTCTGACGATTAAATCCATGGTAATGTTTTTTCATTTGAATTATGATATGGTTAATAGTTATTAAATCCCCAAAGACTTGTTTTTCGTCCATAATATTGAAACATACCATATGTTGAGAAACATACTTAGAAATATCATGTGTCAGGTTACCCCAAAAGAAATACACTGTCAGTTCATTATACATCTTTTTTACATCCAAGATGAATAGAGAACAATGAACTAAAGGTTTCAACCGAAACCTCTTTCAAGTGTTGTGTTTGTGGGATACATACTCAATTCCTATTACATAACATTCAATCATAATCAAGTTTACACGTTGTAACATTTTCCACCTTCTTATATAGTTCCACATTCTCCTTCTAATCCACTTTCATCCTTAAATAGATGAATGGTTTAACATTCATCTTAGAATGATGTTATATCTCCACTTTCATCACAATTATAAGGACAATATATTTCAAATATATAATAATTGGATTGATTTTGATCCTTATAATGGTTAAATTAGCATGGTCCTTCCATCTAAAAGCATTAACCACATTGTTTTCTTTCCAATGGTTATAGTTTATTTAGTGGTGATAATCTTCAATTAATCCCAAACATCTCCTTTTGTGAAAATTAAACTCTTTATATGTGAATATATGCGTCAATATCTTACTATCATCATATATATGACATAGTTTTATCATAAATATAATTCCTCCATATTTTCCATGAAAAAATAATCACTACCATCACTAAATAATTAGATAGTAACTTTTTATAAGGAATTTTCAATTGGTGTGTGGATAAATATTTCACAGTCTTATATCCCAACCCTTCTCATTGGATTGAGAGGGTGGTGATATGTTACTAGCCCTTAAGAGACACCCCCATAATGCCAATGTATGGAAATAAATCCTTATGGGTTTCAATACATTGGGGGAATATTTACCCTTTAATAATAAAACAACTAAACCAAAAATAGACACAAAAAAAAACACTATATGATGTATGATAATAATGAAAGAAAACTCCACATTTCACTTTCCAAAATTATATTAAATACAGGTACCTTAGCATAAGACTATAATATCAAAGTAAACAGAGAGGAGAACCATGAAAACACCAGGACAACTTCAAGACTCCAAAGGTCCACGTACTCTAATCTCCAACTCCACCAATCACCCAAGAATTAATAAGTTGTGCTAAATATGTTCAATACTTTACCTTTTCCCATGTATCAGTAGATGATATCTAAAAAATCATTAAATTTCCAATGTAGGGGTGAGTACTATAACTCAGTAGGATTCACCCCAATGACTTCCCTACTCACACCAATAGGACTGATAAATTAGAAAATTTTATATAAAACAATTTATATAAAAACAATTTCTAAAACAATTTATAACTAAATATAAACAATTTCTATATCAACTAGTTTTCCAAAAAAAAATAATTTAACAAAGAAAGCAACCAAAATGCATTAAAACCATTTCAGACGATCCATTTTTCATAACTATTACATTCCACATATCCAACTCTATATTCTTAGTTATGAATGTTCTATACCCATGAAAATTATCTCATCAATCTACAAAATATTGATAATGTAATTATATCTCATTTGATGTTACACCTTTTTCACTTATCACAATGTCATATTTCAACCAAGCCTCGAAAATGCAATATGAACACACACACAAAGTATGCCCAAAAACCATTACAATCCTAACATTCAAAAACCATTTCAATAAAACAAACTTTTTATTGAAATACCTTTTCAAAAATACATTTAAAAAATCTAGAAAATCCATATTTTAAAAATAACAGTTTAAAATAAAGAAACCAAAGCACATTGCATAACAAATCACCACATTTCAGAAATTCTACCAAAAAAAGAAAAATTATCTCTAAAGAGGATTTATATCATAATTTAATCCTCAATTTCACTATCAATTTCATGAAATTAAATAAATTTAAAACTAATATACTCAGTTTTAGAAAGATGACTCTATAGTGAATCCACTTACCTCATGTTTTTTTGGAAAAAATGGTAAATAGCACAAAAACACCACAAAACTGAGTTGAAACTCAACATACCTACTTTATATATCTTGTTATATCATAAAAAACCATATGTAAACATATTTTTCATCCACAAAATTATATCTACCCACAATAGGTGGATATCTAAGAATGAAAGATGAAGGGATATGTATATATAATAAAATGAATCAAGAATGACAAAGAACAAAGCCTTACCATAAGAATCAGGCTTCAACAACCTAAGGGATGGCTCTAGATCACTTAAAATTTACTTGATAGAGGTTCTTAGACCATTGAGAGACCAAAATCGCGAGTGAGGGCCATTAGGGAAACAAATAATACTTAGAGACAAAAAATTTTGATTCACTTTTTAAGGATCTAAATTTGACTCGTGCATGGTTTAATTGCACAATTAGATAAATTTTTCACTAACTATGCTCTCGATTTGGTATTAAGGAAGACCTCACATGATTGGCTAACACATTTACCAAACTATGCACCAAATATTCTATATCTCACTTTTTAACAAATGCACCACACTGCATGGTCTCTCCTAGGCTTTTACATGGTTTGGAAAAACCATATGCAGTCTATGAACTTTCCCTTTTGCCTTAGTCTCACTATGCACAGTTTCTTGAAAGTGTTTCACAGTTTCTAAAAACCATGAACCACCCATTCACCTATATGAAAACAAAAAAGAACTCTATATCTTTCTCCAATCTCTCCCAAACATCACTGATATACTTTATATACTTAAAAATCATAATGAAAAGGTTACATACCTGAAATCAAGGGTGATAAATTTTCCCACCCATTGGCCTTTCCATTCCAAGAATATAGAAAACCATTAGTGTCTTAAAATATTTCTTAGCATTGATCTTTCCTCTCCCCCTATCCCTCCCAAGTCTCTTCTTGAACTAGACCATGTTTCCACAGAACATGCACTAGGATAATGCATTTCCCACAGAATAATTTCTATTACCTATCCACAATATGAACATTGATATTTACCAATGAAGCTTCTGATTCTACATCGAAATGATTTCATCTGATCACATTGTCAGGATTAGGTTGATACTTTTTTAAATAAGATACATGGAACGCATTGTTTACCACAACAAATCATGATGGTAATGCCAAAAAGATATGCCACCTCACAAACCTATTCCAATTTATAAAAAAAGCATATGTATTGATAATATAACTAACCATTATTACCAAAACATCGATGTACAATCCTTGGAGAGATCCTTAAGAACATATGATCACTCACAATGAATGAACACAATCATCGATGATGATCCACATATGATTTTTGAAGACTACGAGTTGTATCCATATGTTTCTTAATAAACATAATATTATCTATTGTTTCTTTGAAAAGGTTTGGCCCAACCAGTAAATCCTCATCTGTTTCCATCCAACAAAGTGGATAACAATAAGGATGCCCAAAAAATTCTTCGGAAGAAGGCATATGTATTGAGGACTGACATCTATTGTTATATGAGAACTCCACCAACGGAACATTCTCTTCCCATGAGCCGCAAAAATCTATTACACAAGACCGAAATATGTCTTCCAACATTTGTATCATCCTTCTATATTTCCCATCTATCTGAGGATGATATGCCATACTCGTAGTCAACTAATTTCTAAGGGCTTTTTGTAAGGATTTATATAAACAAGATGGGAAGCTCAAATATTTATTTTATACAATTGATATTGGTATGAAATGTCCCTTTAACACTTCTTGGATATAAATTTTGGGCAGATCCTCCACTGTATCTGTTTCACAAATACGGATAAAATGAACTGACTTGGTAATCTGATTCACTATTACCAATATGAAATCATGTTTCTAAACTGTTCTTAGTAGACATGTAACAAAATCCATCTCTATATAATCCCATTTCCAAATAGGGGTAGGTATGTTCAGTAACATAACTATTTGTCACTTATTATCTACTATAACTTGATGACAAGTCAAGTATCTCAAAACTAACTCAACCACATTTTATTTCATGCTAATCCACCAAAACTGTGCTTTTAATGCCTTATCTGTATTCTATATTCCTAGATGAACAACCCATATAGAATGATGGTAAGCATGAGTTTTTTCCCAAAAAAACCATATGTACAACAGTCTGATTCCTGAACCACAACATTGAAGTTGCATATAACATCCATCCCATAATGATCTCCCCACCATTGAGTTTTGAACTAATATCCAGACATTATGAATAATATTTCTATGCCTCTTTATCCATTTTTACCAATTTAGGAACCATAGAAACTAAAAATAAAACTACATAATTTTTTTAGTCTTTGCATTCCACATGCATGTAGACAAGGACTGACATCAATTTTCATTCATTTGATGCCTACTTTTCCAACATTGTCTATGAATTTATGCTTAATGCATCAGCCGCAGAATTTCCTTTACCCAGTGTACACATCAAGTCAAAGTGGAACATATATAGTTACTCCATCAATCTCCTTTATCTATGATTAAAATCCCATTATGAAAAAATCTGTTTCAATCTCTTTTGATCCATTAATATAGTAAATTTATCACCAAAGATATAATGAAGCCATGTCTTCAATGTATGGGTGACTGCAGCAAACTCTAAATTGTTTATTGGGTAGTTCTTCTCATGAACTCTCAAATGAATTGATCCATAAGAAACAACATGGTCTCTTTGCATGAGAAAACACCCTACCCCAGATCCCAAAGCATCAAAATACACCACGTACCATTGTCCTAATTCTAAAAAATCAATATTGGTGTTGATATATGGCTATCTTTAAGATCTTGAAAAGATTTCTGGAATTCCTCAAAACATCTGAATAGAATATTCCTCATTTTAAAAGCTTACATTGGCGAGTGTATGAAGGAATAAAGCATTTTTAATAACCAGTTAGACAAAGAAAAATATATATCTCAAAGATATTCTTTGGTGGTTGCTAATATATTATAGCTTCTATCTTATCTTGATCGACTAAAATGCCTCTTATAGAAATTACATGGCCCAAAAAGTGTATAACTGTTATCCAAAATTATCACTTTGATAATTTGAAATAATAAAGATGTTCTCTCATGATTTACAACACTATCACCAAGTGTTTCTAATGCTTAGTTCTTGTCATTGAATACAAAAATATGTCTTCAATAAACACCACAAAAATATAATACAGATATTATTGAAATATCTCAATGATCAATTCCATAAAGACTGTTGGTAAATTATTAAGATTGGAAGGCATTACTACATATTCATAATTTCTATATCTACTTCTTAAAGCTATTTATTAAATATTCTAATTCTGAACTCATAATTGGTGATATCCTGACCACATGTCAACATTAGAGAACCATTGAACTCCCCATAATTGATCAAACTGGTCATCAATTAATGGAAGTGGGTACCTAGTCATTATCATAATTTGGTTAAGATTAAAATAATCCCAATACATCATTATATTTTCATCATCTTTCTTCAAAAACAAGATGTGTGTTTCCAAGAGAGACATACTTGGCCGAAAGAAAACCTTTCTTTCTAGTTCTTCCAACTTCACTTTTAGTTCCCTTAATTATAATGATTCCATTCAATAATATTGAAGTGAGAGAGGACTGGTCCCCGAGAGAAGATCAATCATAAACTCCACCTCCCTTATATGTAGAAACCAATATAATTTTTCAAGGAAAAAAATAGGAAACGATCCACAAATACTAGAAAAATGTTATCCTCAATTTCTTTAATTGATAAAAAAGACAATGATATCAACTAGTATGAGAACATTCCAACTACTTGTGCTAACAACCCTATATATCCTATCATTACAACCCTTTATCCTCTAAATAATTTCTCGATTCTATTATTAGTGTCAAAACTAATGTTTTTACTATAACATTTGATAAGATCCGTAAACATTTTTAACCAATCCATACCCAAGATTACATAATATGAATTAATTTCCAACCTAGATAAATCACATTTCAATTCAACTCCATCAATAGTTATAGAACATGATCTATATAAAAAGGCTCTACATTCTCGTTCCCCAAGATAAGTTTTGAGTTTTATCATATAAGGCATCATCTCAAGTTTTAAACATAGTAAATCAATTTCATGAGAAGTAATAAATGAATACGATGCACCAGTATCGAGATGCACATGTATAAGCGTAATATTCAAACGAATCGTACCACTCACCATAGATGGTATAACTTGATCATCCATAATAACCTGCACAGCCTCATGTAATTTCTTTGTTGTTTCACTTTGTTCTTTATTGAACAACTACGATTTCTCTACCTAAGAAGTCATGTTATTCTTGGAATCACCGCAGGTAGCTCAATTTTTCTGATGAAACTAATTCTATTGTCATATCCCCTTCGAATCATACAATTCCTTTCATACCTAAAAATTGTCTTGAGCATCTAGTCGTGGAGCACTATGACAATAGTGTTGAAGATGTCCCATATTGTTGCAATTATGAAAGGCAATTTTTTTTGTTGTACACTCTCTCTATATGTGGTTAAAGGAACCAACTTAGAAACATCTAGCATTTTTCATGGGTCTAAGTGACTGATTCACTAATCGAACTTTTTAATTATGATTCACACTCCCAACATGGATTTAAGTGTCCCTCTTCCTCTTACTGCAAGCATTAGAGTTCCCACCAGTTCCTATGGGTTTGAACATAATTCCCCCTCCCATATCACCTAATATGTCCCTTTCATCCAACATTACTCTATTGATGATATTTTTTAGTCCGTAATACATAGCATGAGAATATTTTAGTGAATCTACTATCCCATCCCAAATTCAATGATGCATGCCTTCAAGGGTGATCTAGCAAATCATTTAGGTGAAAAGTAGTCTAAATTCATGAATTTGGATGCATAACCGGTGAATGTTTTTTTTATGCTTCAGTATGAAAAATTCAATCATTATATGAACCTTGAATGTGTGAGCATAGAATTTTCTGTTCACACATCCCTCAAAATCCTCCTAACCAAGGCCTTTATCAACTTTATCCGGTACAACATGATCCCACCATTGATATGCAATATCGTCCAACATATACGTCACTACCTTGAATTTAAACTCTATCAGTTTTCCACTGAATTTGGAGATATGATTCATCCTATTCAACCACACCTCTTCCATTTGTAGTTTATAATAACCCTAGAAAATTGGTGGATTCTACTTCAGGAACTAGACATAATTATCCACATGTCTTGCCCCATCCCTCTGGTTCCCTGGCTCCACATCTTGAAGCAAATGGATGATGCTTTGAACTAGTTATTATTTCACTAATGGCTTCAGGGAAACTATGTTCTCAGTAGCTTACTCTAGATGGTTTCTATAACACCTACTAGGTTTTATTTTGAATATGAATATTAAATGCCATAAGTCTCACTCTCTATAAACTATAGGCTTAACATTTCATAATCTATCACATAAGATATCACTACATTTATTTCAAAATTCATCCTTTACTATGTTATGTCATTTTTGGAAATATTAAAAATTCTTTTGAAAATCAATCCATTTTCAAAATACTACAACCAATATATTTTTAAAATATTTCATTTGGAAACAGTTCTAGAATTTTCAAAAATCAATACATTTTCACAAAATCATAAATAATTCTTCCAAATGATGTAATCACTCTTAGTGGGATATTATTCCTCTAATGATTTTCACAATTTTCTCATGGGATAAACCCATGAAAATGATATTTCAAAGCTAAAAGTTTCTCCAAAACACATATGTACTCAAATCCCTAGTAACTTGATGTTCAGAGTAAAAAAGGTGAGCTATATATTTTTTTCTCTACATTCAATGTCCTAAAAATACTACTCCTTTCTATAATCCCAAATAATGGAATATATAAGAATTAATTCAACTCTAAGACTAATAGTACTTATTAATAATTGTTCCACAAGGAAAGGAACAATTTTATACTGTTTGTCTCAAAAAGTCTTTTGGACCAAACTAAACTGATACCATTTGTTTCAAACATACATTTGGACTGAACAAAACAAATACCATTTTTAACAGACTACCCCTTCTCATTGACTTGAGAGGGCAGTGGTACATTACTAGGCCTTAAGAGATATCCTTAAGATGCTAAAGGATATAAATAAATGTCAAAGGATTACAATACATTTGGGGGATGATTTACCCTATATGAATAAAAAAACTAACCCAAAAGTAAATTCCAAGAAAACCAATATATGATGTATGATGACAATGAAATCTAACTTGTAATGTCTCGGTTCCGGAAGCCACCCAAAGGCGCCCCGTACCCAGTTATTCACATGGCCCCAAGTGCATTTCCCCGCATGCCAGAGGCTTCCGAATAGTAGTGAGGTCTTGGGTGTGATATTGAGGAAACTATGCCCTCATATGGCAGAGTACACAGTGGAAGTAAAGAACACACAAAAGAAAAAGAAATAAATATCCATCAACAGTAAATATTGGAAGACTGGTATAATAAACAACTGAAGCACACACACACACATATATATAATGATTCATGATACATATGTCTATGAAAGCATCCAAACAAGTCACAATTCTGGAAATACAAACAGTGTAAAACCAAAGTACAAAAGAAAAATATTAAAAAATCCTCGGCATCACAAGCATAAGCTTGGTCCCATGATCTCCACCTCCACAACAAGTCAACTACATGAAGTAGAAGGGCGCTTTACCTTATCTATACCTGCAGCAATATAATCTGTTTGGGCCCAAAAGCTTGACCCAAATAGGGTGTGTGACAAAATCCCAGTAGGCAACCACTCGAATATCTGTGTCTAACAGTCTGTGAATATATGGCAGTTAAAAGTACAAAAAACAGCAAACAGGAAAGTACTTAGCAGTAAACAATACACAATTTCAATTTCAAGAAGTTAGTGAGACAAACAGCTAAACACCAACAGGTAACCCTATGGGAAGTACTTATAACCATCCCCTCTTGTCCTACCTAACAATTACAAGCCACACTCTGGCAGTACACTCAGCATAACCCATGTGGTTCAGTATATAAAGAAACTCTGAGGAAGCACTCACAGTCAATTCCCATTATAGTCTAAGGTAGTCAAGAACTCTGTTAGGATGCACTCACATTCAATTCACATGATAGCCCCAAGGTCAAGGACACTCTGAGGAAGCTTGCTCTGTCAATTCCCCTTATAGCTCAGGTTGATCATAGACTCTCTGAGGAAGAACTCATCATCAATTCCCCTTATAGTCTAAAGCAGTCAAGGTAAATCAAAGTAAACAAAGACACTCGGAGGAAGCTCACATGTTCAATTCCCCTTATAGTCTATGGTGCTCAAAGATTATTTGAGGAAGCTCACTCGGTCAATTCCCCTTATAGTATAAAGTTCACAAAGACTCTTTGAGGAAGCTCACATGGTCAATTACCCTTATATTCTACGACATCACATTCTCACGGACCTGTGTTAGTCAATGAGCATAACAATACAATATGGACAAAGTAAACCTATATACCTACTTGGCTAAATAGTCTACAACATATCAAGCATATCAGAAAACAAAATCTCCATCATACAGCAACATGCATGGAAAAAAGGCAAGGTAGTTAAACAAGATAAATGGGACCAAATGGTCGTAAATATAACATGCATGGGAAATACATCCAAATCATAGAAATAAACCCAATTCATATCCAAATGAACTCTACACCAGCATACAAGCATGGTAGGAAAACAAAAGGGGTAAAACGGTAAACACACAATACCCCATTCAAGGGTATTGGTGAAATATTCACATAATACTGAAAGACTTTGAACAGAAAGGCCCAAACCACCTACCTTGGAATTAGAAGATTCTTATATGTGAACCTCAAATCTTCAATATCCTTATAACATCAAAGATCTAGAAAAACTCTTAAAACATTCAACCCACAATATCTCATGACAGAGGATAAATCATAAGATGGTGCTCTAGGAGAAGAGAGAACTCACCGATGTGATTACAACGCAACAGACAATGTTCGATTTGAAGGACAGATGGACGCTCAGGGGTTCGTCGAAGATCCATACCCGTGTAGAGCTCTCAAATGAACATGACCTAAAAGAAGAGAGTTCTGCCGATTAGACGTGACCCCATTGCATTTAATGAAAAAAGTACACGACATATACTTTTGAAGTAAATGGTGTCTACTTAACATTTTTTACTCCACTTTAAACAGCCTCCAAGTCACTCCCACACGACCGTGTGTGTGGCTACTATACAACCCGCACACAACCTCCTACAGTAAGGAAGTAAACGGCGTGTACTCATAAAGTATACGACGTGTACTTAGAAAAAATCCAGAATTTCCTCCTTTTATCAAAAACGAACAAAAAAGAAAAAACATACCTGAAAAGAAGGTCTGGGTTCTTACACAACTCAACATTTCATTTGTCATGATAATTCAAAATCCAAGAACAACAACGTTAGACTACAATATCAAAGTAAACAGTGTAAGAAAACCCTAAAAACTTTATGACAACTCCAAGACTCTAAATCTCCAAATAATCCATGCTCTAACTCCACTAATAGCCAAGGTATCACCAAGTAGTGCTAAATATGTGTGATAATTTACCTTTTCCTATGTCTTAGTTGATGACATATACAAAAGCACCAGAGTTCCCAAGCATGGGTAATTACTGTAACTTAGTATGTTTTCCCCAATGACTTCCCTACTCATTCCACTATGATAGAAAATTTAGCAACATTTATATAAATAAAATTATTTAAAAAAATTAATAAAATAGTTTATAACAAAATTTAAACAAGTTCTATATCAACCAATTTTCCAAAAAAAAACTTTTTCAATGAAATCAGCTAAACAATGCTTTAAACCCATTTCAGAATATCCATTTGTCATATCAATTCCAATCCATATATTCAACCATGAATTCTTATTTTTTACAATTCCACACTCATGATTGATTTCTCATAGATCTACCAATTCATCACTATGTAATTATATCCAATGTTCCATTACACCTTTGGCATCGAGAAAAAGGTCATATATCAACCAAGCCTCAAAAATGCAATATGAGCACAAACAAAAAGTATTCCCAAAAACCATGACAATACAAACATACCAAAAACCATTTCAATAATTTTTTATTTATTAAAATATAGTTTCCTACATTACATTTCAGAAATACAACAAAACCATATTTTAAAATAAACACTTTAAGTTCAAGAAACGAAATCACATTTCACATCAAATCACCCCAATTACCCAATTTCACAAAAAACCATAAATTTTCACTAATGAGGTTTTATACCTTGATTTTCACCAAAATTTTATAGTCAATTTCATGAATTTAAATCAATTAAAAACTAAACCAACAATTTGTAGCAAGAAGAGTTGAGATTGAATCTTCCTACCAAAAGAGTTTTGGTAAAAATGATAAATGGCATGAAAGACATCACAAAACCAGGTTAAAACTCCAAAAAACCACCTTAGATCTCTTACCCTCTCATAAAGAAACAAATATAAACATATTTTCCTTAAAAACCCTTAGATATACCCATAATAGGAATAGATATAAGGAAATGATAGGAAGGGAGAAGTAGATCTAAGAAAATGCTTCAAGAATGACGAAGAATGAAGCCTTACCGCAATAATCACGATTTAACGCACTAAGGGACAACTCTAGATAGCTTCCAATTAACCTTGGAGATGTTCTCCAACCATTAAGAGACCAAAATCCAATGTGTGGGCCTTTTGGGACAATATTGAGGCACTTATAGGAAAATAAGAGTGAGATCAACTTTGTAAGGATCTAACATTGACCCACGCACAGTTTAGTTGCACTGTTAGACAATTTGTGCGCTAATCGTGATCTATATTCTTTATTAAGGAATACCTTTAACAGTTGGCTTGCATAGTCTCCAAATCATACTATCCAAAATATTCTGCACACTTCATGGTCTCTCTTATGCTTTTACAGGGTTTTTAAAAATATTTTGTAGCCCGTGCGCGTTCCCTTTTCCCCATGTGTCACAATGCATGGTTTCCTACAAATGTTGAACGGTTTCGACAAACCATAAACTACCCGTTCACCTGTAGAAAATCCCAAAACCTCCCAAAACGTTCTCTAATCTCTCCCAATCATCGACTATATACTTTATATACATAATGTTCATAAAGAAAAGGTTACATACCCGAAATTGGGGGTTCTACACACCATGTTAGTCTATATGTGGATGAATCTCAATTATTTATTTGATGCATCTTGATAGATCATAAAACCTTCTCTGTTGTTGGGTAGTATGAGCATAGGTTTACTAGACATACATATTCTCTACTCCTTTAAATTTTCATCACATTCATTTTTTCATGGGAACATGGATTCTCTTAGTGCCAACTAGGTATGTAGATTATATATCTAGTAAAAATCCCTCACAATACATCGATAATATCCATTAAACCCAAGAAAACTAAAAATCTCAGTAATAGTGGTTTGACTGGTCCATTGGTTAATAACTTCTGATTTTGAAGGATCCAATGATATACCCTTGCAGGAAATAAAATGACCAATGATTGAAATGTTATGTAGCCAAAAACTTTACATAGTATGTTTCACATACAACTCCACTTTCTAAAGGGTCTTCTTCCAAATCATAAAATGATTATCATTTTCTTCTTTACCCATTGAAAATATATGAAAATCATCCCTAAAAAATACTTCAAACTAATCATTTTTATCTTAATATACCCTATTCATTAGATCCATGAAGATAGATAATGCATTGTTATGTCTAATTGGAATTTATAAAAATCTATAATTACCATACATTATATGTAATGTAGTATTTGGTATATCCTCTTTATTTAACCTTGATAGATTATATCTAGAATAGGTGCACCAAATTTTGATTCACTTTGGAATATGAATCACTTTTCTAGACTCTCCTACTATTTCTTATAAAATTCTTGTGACTCTATTGGGGAAATTCATTAAGGAGTCATTGAAATAATCATAACATCATAATTGATTTATATTAAAAACCCCAATTTATGATTTAGGGGAAGAATAGAAATTTTTTCAATAAATACATCAATATATTCTTAAATAATAGGCTTGCCTTTAGTGTTGAGTTTATCTGAAACCATTTGAGACAAATAACCGACATTTATAGGTAGTATGACCCATACAATGGATGTAATTCCCATTATAATTCCATGTTCATCCATACAATGATAGAAAACCATAACTTGATTTGAATTATCATAAGGGACATCCCCTCCTAAGAAAATGATATGGTATTTTTATATAGAATGTCATTCTATTCCAAAAATCACATAAAATTCAACTAGATAATGAATCATAAGATTTTCAGGAATCAAGTTATAATAATATTTTATGGATAATGATATATATAATTGAGATGTGATCTTCATCCCTTTTGGGTTTTTTCTTCCAACTAAATATATAATCATTGATGTGGGGATGTGATGATGCTAGAAAATTACTTAGATATGAATTCATCAAATAAAATATTTTTAGTTCTAGTGTGTATGGAAAGTGTACCTTCACCACGTCATTCTCTTGACCCATATTAGTTGTGATAGAAAATTCTTTCCATTTATTATTATTCTTAGGGGTTATTGGGGACTATAATCCTTTTTGTCTCTTGGATTATAGAATTTATTTTCATAATTCTTATACTCCTTAGATCAAAAACCTTGAACATAATTGGCTGAATCTTTTTTCTCATATGTTGAATTTAAATAAAATTTCATCCATCGTTGAAATCACTAGCTTGATGTCCTACCTTTTCCAAACTGAATCATTTCCAAGTTCCTTTTAAGTAGTTTCCTAAGTTCATTTTCAACCATTTTCTATGTGTAAATGATTTGACATTCATTCCTCAATGGTATTTACCAATTAATTTTACATGAAGATCTGTTTTTGTCTTCTTTCCACTAAAAATAATTATTATTATTAGAGTTCCAAAAATATATTTCTACTATTAGATCATATTAAATGATTTATTCATAGTTACCAAATTCATTTAGGGTTAATTCTTTTCGAATATTTGGTTTTAGGAAACTAGGGAATAAATCAATTTTACTCACATATCCAATTATATATCCTGAATCATACCATAAAATTTTGTAAATCTTTTTTTTAGTTAATAAAGGATTCATCATCCATCTATTTCATATCCATAATTTCCACATCTATCGTAGTATGAAGAGTTTAAGGAATATATTTACGTGGAAATACCCCCTCAAATTCCTCCCATTCCTATGATTTTTTTCTTCCTCTTACTTCTTATTCATGAAAAGAGTCTAAATTTTTTTAAAATTACCTTCCAAGAGATATATTGATATGATAAATTTCTTATCGTTTATGAACTTAAGATTGAATTATATCTTTTACATCATGTTGGTACATTTATTAGAAACTTATGGATTAGAATATCCACAAAAGGTTTGTTTATTTTGTCACATAGAAGATCATGTGAAATGTTTCTCCTTCGAAGGTGAATTTTGAATCTTCACATTTTTTTCATTGTTTATCATAGATTGGTGGAGTTGAGTGAACATAGTTGAAAGATAAAAAATAAAAACTACAAATCCATTTGGTATCTCCTGGGTAATGTCATTTAATTGCTAGTGGAATTCATTGTTAGCATGGTTTCTTCTAGTTCCATGAATTGACTTAAAGAAAAAAACTCACATAATTATTGGGAAATAATAAACATAGTAAGAAATCATAAGAAAATATTTCATGATACATCCTAATTTACGAGATATTCTTATAAACATGAAACAAATTAGGTTCATCCCAAATCATTTTTGGTTCACTATAGGGTTTAAATTGATTTATCTTTATATTTTCTATAAAATAATCTATAAAACTAACAAAACCATTCTCTAATACAAACTCAGGATTCCAATTCAAAACATAAATAAATATTTCATCATATTAGATGAATGTTCATTATATTTCAACATAATATATGTTCATGGACTATAATGGATTGGTGTCTTTGGGGACTAGATACATGCTAAACATATTTCTTAAGACATCTTCAACATCACCCATAATGTTCTTCATATTAATACACTTCTATGAATATCATACTTTTTCATTTACCAAAACCTAGCGTGGGAAAACAAAATAAATGGGCGGAATAAATGCTAAATAAGGGTAATTATGAGATATATCAATCTGAAGAGATAAAAACATTATCATAAGGGTATTTTTACATAATCATTTGAATATTCTATGTGTTAAGGTTTCAGAACCATGAAATCATAGATCATAAACTCAAAAACAAATTCATAAGAATAAGAATAATTAATAAAGGTGTTAAAGTATTAATAATCATTAAATAATCTTAACACTGTCATGTGGAATAATAGGAATAATAAATCATTGTATTTTAAAAAAACTATTCATAATCAGGTCCACATAAAATACTCTTAGCATAGATTGAATAAATCATACTCATACATAAAAATGTGGACATAGATATTGAAAAAAATCTCTTTGAATATTCATATTTTCATATCTAGTATAAAATAAAATAATAAATTTTTTTTTTGAGAAAATCTATTCAAATTCATTCCTATTCATATTTGTACGATCATGACTTGTAGAAATCATAAACATGCATCATGATTTTAATATTACTATTATACATAATTTCCATACATATCATCATCGTGTCATGAGAAATCTATATCACATTTAAAAAATAAATTATATGGCTATAATGGACCCAAAAATCACATAATCATAATAAAATCTTTTTATTCCACAATATAATGAAAACATTTTTTATTTCATCATATCTAAACTCATCGAAAGAAAAAAAATTTAAAAAAATATTAATTCATCTTAATAAATAACCATATAGAGAAATCATATAGGAGGTAGAGTTGGATCATTTAAATAATAATTCATAATTAACATCTATTATTGTTGTTATAGATGAGAATATAGTTAAAACATCACTAGTATATTCTTATTAAAATAATTATTATCATTTTAAAATATCTTAATTGAAATATATAAATTTTTCAAATATGAAGAATATAACTCCATTGAAAATACCCCTATAAAATTTTAATGTATTATTCAAATAAAATAGTAGTAATTATGGTGGAAAAATCTATTCATGTCAAATATGTTAAAACATATATTTCATTCACACCTTTGGAAAAAATTTATCATTTGGAAAATACAAATAAGATTAATTTTAAACCTTTTAATATAATTTAAAATATGAGTAAAAAATTAATTACTTCAAAAATTAGTAAATATTAATAGAATTATTGAAATAATTTCAAACAAATATGTACACGGATGAAACATATTCCTGACCAAAGTGGAATCAAAGTTGAATTTTCTTTAAAACATGTTCTCAATAGTTTTATGTACAAAAGAAGGGTAATAAAAAGAAAAATATGAAAACCAAACTATTAACAAGAGGAGAATATTATATATGGTTTTTAAAGAATAATTTTCATATAATTTTCCTAAATGAAACTTTAAAATAATTAATCCCAAAGAGAAATGAGATTGTTGATAAAATATCTTATATCATGTCTTATCTTACTATGTATAAATTAAAAACTCTTATATAATAAATATAGAATTATTAATAGTAAATTATATTACTATATTCAAAAATAACATAATATTTATCAATAATTTATAATTTATAATTTTCATTTCATTACAAATTTCATCATTAAAACAAACATTCTTCTCAAAATCGTTTCATTTTCCACAGATGTTTAAGTTTGATATTCTGGTACTTGCACTATGATCATGTTTTAATCATATCTGGGATCATAATAATGAAGTAAATATCATATTTATTCATCATATAAACTTGTATAACCATTAAAAATTTTTTTTTATGAAAAATTAATTACTTCACTTCACAGATACGGTAATTCGTACATATGATTGAGAGATGTTTTTATTATTCAATATATTGAAAGAAATAATGTAAAATTATAACTCACATTTATATAATAGTTATTATATCATATATATATACATATTCATTCAATATATCCTTATTAATATTTATGTAATTTGAAAATTGAAAATGTATCACATCTATTATTAGAGGTGGTTGTCAACAAGTTCACACAAGCGACATTATCGTTTTTCAATGTATGGAAAGATAATATGGTAGATAACATATTTAAATTATCATTAATAATTTTTCATAAATAAAATATATAAACCTTAAATCCATTATAATAACTAACCATGAATAATGGCGAGGTAAAATAAATTATATCACCACTTGGATGAGGTAGTGTACATTTACACATGAGTGATACTTTCATTTATAATTTGATGTAAAAGTGGTTGAAAATTGTATTACAATAACAATAATAATATGTAACTATGTTTATTGTTTTTGATTCATTACATTGTAATTTTTAAAATAAATTTACAATATGTATAAGAAGAAGTAACCATTGAAAGACTCAGGTAAGACGATTACCACTTCTTTGTGAGACCTTTATTGGAATGCACATTAATCCTTAATATGATAGTCTTATGCGAATACCATAAAATATAGGATGAATTTATGAGATCTAAGAAGATATTATTATTATTTTTGGATGATATATTAGGTTAAAATTTTATGAATAATAAAGAATAAGATGTTCCATTTCATAAGTGATGAGGAGACACTAGGAATTACTTTTAAGATATAAATAATATAGGGTCACATTCATACGAATATAAAACTAAATAGAGAGAAAAGAAATATTGTAATTATAAAAGTTATAAATATATTCTACCAATGATATTTAAACATTTTTATGTTGAATTTTTACCCTTATCTAGTAGTTTAACCCCTATTTAACTCGTGTTAACCTTAGTTATTGTAATAGATTTTAACTGCTTTTATTACTCATTAGGACAAAAAAAAAAGATGAAACTATTAAATTATATTTATTATTATAATTTAAAAAATAAAATCCATTTTTAAATATTCAATTTATATAAGTGTAAAGAATCCATTTTAATTATAAAAAATGCAAGAACCATATTTTTAGTGAAATGAATTTTAATTATAAGATTTAATTTAATATTATTCCTAACACTATAAAAATATTACATGAATGTTAATATATTTTATTGAATATATAATATTATAATTTAATTAAAACTATTCATCAATTGATATTAATTAACATTCTTATGATAAAAATAAATTATTTTTAAATAATAGTGTTTCAAAAAAATATTTTTTACATTAAATGGTTTTATTTTTATTTATAACTAATATATAACCAATAAATTAATTTACTACATGCATTAAAAATTATTTTCTATATTTTATTGGCCCTTATTCATACCCACAAATCCAAATTAAATTTTAATAACTATCATATTAAATAATAATAATTCAATAATATATCATAATTCATTTAAACTAAGTGTTTCATGTAATGAAAGTCATTAATCACATAAAAATTATTATAGATAAATATATCATACAATATTGGGTTTGAAAAAGAGAATAATTCATTAGTGTTTGGAATACATAGAAGCATAGAAAATCATAATCACAGACTATAATGACTACAAATATTGTCATAGTGGATAGGGTTTACTCCCCATTCCATCATTTTCCAAGTCAAGGTTCACTCCCAAGACTCCCATAATAGAAATATTCCCTTACTGAACTAGGTTCACTCCCCAAAACATTCTATATTATCCCATGATATATCATTTCTTTACCAATTCATTATAGTTCAATATAATTATGGTTCCTCCCATCATATAAAGGAACTATAAATATAAGTGCAAAAAATATCCTAAAACATTAATCAATACATATTATCAAAACCTATGGAATGGAAATTAATTTCATAAAAATTAAATCATTCCATCATAGCTTAAAATATTTAAAGGAAATGTGTTCCATAAATATTTCATCATAACATGATTAAACCATGGGTAAGAATGTGGTTTCGTATAATAATCCTTAGATAATATATATCATAAGTCATACATTAGAAAAATAAGATGGTATAATAAAAAAACATCCCAATATATGTATAAAAAAACTTGATGGTTTTCTAAATTGATGAAAAATACCATTATAATATCATATGATTATTTATATAAAAATACGTAATATAAATTTTCTTTTAGAATATTTAAAATACTCAATATTCCCATAATATTGAGAAAATGGTTTTCTATGAAAAATATTATGGTAACTTTTAAGGTAATATTAAGGAAAAATAATGATCTTTTTTATGGGAAAATCCTTTCATTCCATATATGTTAATAGAGAACGTTATTTTCAAAAATAAATTATAATATAAAAAATGTCTTTTTCGAAAAATATTATAAAATATTTATTTTAAACTTTTTTTAAATAATTTAAAATATTGTGACAAGTTATTTTTTGAAACATTTAAAATATTGATATAATTTTCAATATATCAATTTGATTATTTTTAACAAGTAAGACAAATTTCATCAACCAAAGTGGAAAAAAGGTTGTCATTTTATAAAACAAATATTCCCAACCATTTTGAGTACCAAATAGAATTAAATGGTAATATTACTTTAAAATTTTATAAATAACCATAGGGTAAAGAAATACATGGTTTTTAAAGTATAATAACCTTATAATTTCCATTAAAATAAATTTTTCATATACAATCATGAAAGAAAAGGACTTATCAACAAAAACTCTAACCGCTTAGGTATCTTTTGAATCAAGACCCTTTTGAATGAAATAAATTCAAATAAATATTTATATAATATTAAAATAAATATATTCATGATATATCTTATCATATTGGTATTATATACACCATATAAACACAAAGTGGTTCATAGGATGATGTATGTCTCAGTGAGACAATAAGAAGTTGAAGAACCCTTACAAATTTGGTAATTTTCTAATAAAAAACATATAAAATATATAGCCTTATATGGATTTTTAAATCCACATAATCATAATTAAAGGAATCCTAAAATAAATTCATGGTTTTTATATACACGGTAGAGAATAAAAAAGTTTTTAATATGGTACATGTCTCGTGGAATGAAAAGTGAGATGATAAACCCTTACCTCATGTCCCATATTACATGATATGAATTCAAACCGTAGTTATAATAAATATAGATTTTTTAAATATATTATAGAATAATATTCAATAAAATTAATATTTATAATTATTTTTTATTTTTTATTATCCTTCTATAAAAAATTCTTAAAAAAATGAACATTCAGGTGAAATGGGTTTGTTTTACATGCATGCTTATGTTCGATGGTTCCGGTCCATGCACCTTGGTATTTGTTTTATCCTATTTAAAATATTATTAAGGAAAAAAATATCATATTTATTCTTTATATAAACTTTTATTACGATTAATTTAAAATATGGATAAAAATTTAATTGCATCACTTCATCGAGGTGATAGTCCCCACGTATGTAGAGGTAATGTTTTCACTTTTAAATGGAAATAAAAAAAGAAAGTTTTATAATACATCGCCATTAAAGAATCATAATTATATAATATTTATAATATTTATTTATTAAATATATCATTATTACTATCAATTTAAGGATAAATGATAAATGAAACACAAAAATCTGTGGAGGTGGTTGTCCACACGTACGCACAAGAGACATTATCTTTTTATAAAAGATGGAATGTAGATAGAATATGGCTATGAAATTGGAAAAAATTATTATATTAAATATGATGATTCAATCATAGTAATATGGTTTTAGAAAAATTCTACAAGGTTCAATAAGAAGGAAAGATTGAAATATTTAGTAAGAACAGTTATTTACTCATTAGTTATCCTTCTTTGAAAAGAACCCTATGATTTCATGGATGGGTATTCTTGGAAGACCATGTCCTCAAGGTCATGGAATATATTTTTGGAATAAAATTTTTTAAGATATTATTTTAGGTAAATTTATCATTTTATATTGAGAATAAATTATATTATCTTCTCTTTGATAAGTAAGGTGGGTGGAAAACTTGTAAATACTTAAAACTTTATTGTATAATATATATCTTTCTTATGTCATGTAGATCCAAAAAATAATATTTTCAAATATAATAAGGATATTTTCAAATTAACATCATAAAATTAACTTGAATAAAGTTTTTGTTATATTTTAATCATTATTTATTAGGTTAATGCCTCTTTGAACAAATTTGACCCTTACAATTATAACTATATTTTTTTCCATATAAACTGTTCATTATAGAAAAAAATTAAGCTTAAAATAATAAATTGTAATAATTATTCTTATTAAAATAATTTAACATTTTATAACAATAAATTTCTATAAGTGGTATATTTTATTTACAAAATACGCTACCAAAACATAATAGAAACTGTTTTCAGGAAAAATGTATTTGTAAGTATAAAAATGGATTTATTCATATTCCATGAAAAATAAAAACCATTATATGAATGATAAAAATATGTTGTTGGACATATTATCAACATATTTTATTAATTTCCTCCATAAAATAAATATATTTAATTTATTAAGATCAATATTCATTGTATTCACAGAAATTGTTTTTAGGAAGGAAAACATCTCTTTTTTACTCTTAAATGATTTTATTTTATTTCCAAAAATATTTAATATAGAATGAAATTATGTAATAATTCTATAAATAATAATATTTAATAATTTATTTTTTCCTATTAATACCCACCAATATAAAAAAATAGATTACTTTTACATTATATAATACTAATTTAATTTTATAACACAATTTGTATAAATTCAAGGTTGCCTGTAAATAAATCTATCAAACACACTAATATTATTTAATGATAAATATGTCAAAAAATCAGGTGGTGTTACAAAATATGATTATAAGGAAGAATGGATTTAAAATATTAATGATTCATGTAATAAAATTTATCATTTTTAATCTTATGATCCAACTAATAACATTTCTAAATGAAATGCACTCATCCTAGTGAAGGAGGAAGTAATTCATCAATGGGGTACTTCTAGATTTTTGTATGTTAAGGAATAGTAATATATTAATACCATGTTAAATAATTTTTTGTTATGTTATCATTGATCTAAAATGGATGTATATTAGATTTGTTCTATGCTGAGGAGATACCATAGAGGATCTATTCTAGATGATTTGTAATTCTATCCTTCACCTACAAAAATGTGTGAGAAAACTATGAATTAATGTTAATGTATTCATCCATAAATAAGAAATATTTTACCAATATAGAGTTAAATAATTGTTTTGATGAACTATGGGATAATATTATGTATAATTATATGGACTAACTTCTACGATCTGTAAAGATGAAGAAGTTGGTTCAACATCCTTTACCTATTGAAGTCTTAACATAAATAGGTACTTAAGTGGTTTGTATTGATAAAAAACAATGATTTATACTGATGGATTTTTTTCTATAGTCTTTTCAGATATTTTTGAAGATTTATAGGCTGATTCATCATTTTATCCAGGTTTGAATAGAGGGAAGAAAGTAATATTATACCCATAGTTCTTCATAATTATTGATGGGAGGATGACTATATTATTTAAGGACATACACAACTTACTTATTCAATTAATTATTAGGTATTTTAGAAGACATAATATTATATAGGTGAAGTAGAATGACGTTTCTAAGGTGTTTTATTAACAACTTTTAAAACCCATCCTATTATAGTTTAAACCAGAACTTATAAATTTTCATACTCTTCCACCATAACTAAAGGTAGAGTACCAAAATTTGGAGCCCCTGTAGAGTTTTATTTTCACATTATATTAACTAAAAGTATTAAATTTAAATATTCTTCTTTTTTAAATTCATAAAAAGATAAATTTGAGGATGAAATTGAAATGAAAATCAATCTAAAATTATCACAGGATAATGATATTAATGTTAAAATGCATTTAGACTAAATCCCCTAGGGCCTCAATGGTGGACATGAGGATTGGGTTGAAATGTAGGATGATGCAATCTACAATGAAATTGAACTAAATGTTTTCACCTATGTTGATTACCTTAGGTCTCATATATCATATCATTCTTTGTTAAGGATAACCTCAAAGCCAACCCAAAGAATGACATAAATGATTTATCATGGAAATATTGGTGACCTTATATCAAGTTGAGATATGATAAACTATGGTATTCCATTAAAATTATTAATTAGTGGTTGTTTATCCTTATTTGGGCATGTACCTATTTCCCACAAAACATCCTTGTGCATTTTGTAAAATATAAAAAATATGGATTTAAAAAAAATCTATTCAAATATGATGATCTCATAATAAATTAATATTATCCAAAATATAATTCTCAGGATATTATTATCCTTACCAGAAAATTGATATATTATTTGATTATATATTTAATAAAATATAATTTAACTTCATTCCAAATGATATTTTTTTTATAAATTCATATTTTTGTAAATATATTATTTATATACCTAGTAAATTTAAAAATAATTTGAATATTGGATATAAAATTACATGATAAATTATATAATTTTGAAATGTTCTCTATTCTTTTTTCTTTTTCATGAATATAGTGAAATTAAGATATGTGTCTGTTAGAAATTCTCAAAATCTAATGTGTATATTATATATTCACTAGGTTTTAAATTTATATTTCCTAAAACTCATTAACCACTAAAAATGTCATGGTTCATTGTTTATAATTAATCAACACCTTATAATTTTTCTTCTCATGGATTGGAATTAACATTTAATATGATATATATGTTGAGTGTATCTTCATAGTATATTGACTAACTTATCTTTTATTTTTCAATCCAAGTTTTTTTGTGTTACATTCATGTTAATTTTCAATTCATGAAACTCCAATGCATTTAGTAGAACTATAATAGTATTCCACTCAGTAATTATTATTATTTCATATAAATAAAATAATGTTCAAATATTTCTTCCAAGTGTCATGAATTAAAATCACTCAACTCAATTCAATAATGAATAAAATAATTGATCATTAGTAAGCCTCAAATATAATTTTTTTATTATTTATACTTCATAAAAATTCATTAATAAGTATAGGAAAATATTTTCCCAAAATTCTATACATGTGTTTGAAATTTAAGAGGACTTATGTAATTATAAAAAATTATATATATTGTTTCATAATTTGCCACATTAAATTTTTTTAATTAATTGTTCATGTCTGGAATCATCGGATAATCCATAATTTATTTTCAATGATAAACAAAATGATGCAAAAATAATAATAATAATTATTTAATGGCTATTTAAATATTCCGAAGACTGGATTCATTAGTTCCCAATGATATAGTATATATCACCATTAAAATATGAACTTCTACAACTAATTATATGTTTTTTAATCAAATTTTTAGGTTATATTTTTATATTCTATTAAAAATGATTCATTATCCATAATAGATTCAATGTTTAAAGAGTTATTTAATTCTTATAAAATAGTTTTTATAATTTATAAAGAATTTTTGTTGTTCTATCTCAAAGATTGTTCTATTGTTGGTGATAAAATATCATAAATCTGAATAATAAATTTTTAAAGAAACAAGTTTTTATATTTTTTATAGGATAATAATACACTAAAAAAATTATTTGTTTTAAAAGAGTGATATTTAAGAGGGAAATTAGTAGATATTTTACAGAATGCTTTGAGATTTGTAAATAATGAGGAGATATTATGGAAGTGATAGGAGATTATATGAGAATTAATATCAGAGAAAAAAATATAAATAATTGATAAAATTCTATTCATTCAAAAACTATAAAAAAATTAAGGGATTATGATATTTTTAATACTGTGAATGAGATGAACCAGTGCATTAAGAACCCTACATGGTCGATGATAGGTTGTATGTTCCACCTCAAGCAATCCTTTAATAATCCTAAGGAATACATGTATAACTAGTAAAGAAAAACATATATTAGAGGAATTAACCAATAACAACCTATAGTATATATTTATCACTATTGCATTCAATAACCTGCAACACATGTAGTTATATTAAAAAAATGAAATTTTTAAATGTATTCATTATAAATCACATGTTAAATATATACCACCATGTAGTCAAACACCAAAGTAACTATAAATCAAAACAAATATCTAAACCTAAAAAACATATAAAATGAAACCTCTAATTATTAAAATTAATCATATATTGATCTCAAATTGTATTAGCTACCAAAAAATAGTGAATCACTATTCTCCACTAAAAAACATCTAGAATCAACTCTGAAAAAGCCATATGAGGTCCACACTCACTAAAAGAATCTCTAAAATGGGTGTGATATTTTTACACACAGCTTGTGTCTAAAAAATAAAATCAAGGGTGAGTATAAATATAATCATTTGGAAACCATAAAACCAATAAGGAAATAAAAAACAATAAGTAATCCTAGAGTCTGAAATTGGAGATAAACCAAAATGTAGGTAATATTATTAATATATTTTACTACTAGAATTATAAGGGGAATAATTGATTTCAAAAAATCCTAAATCAACTACATGAATGATTTTATGTCATGTGAAACAAGGGATGATCGAAATATTTAATAAATATAGTTAAAAAATTTAATTACCCAGTTGTATATCATATCTTTATGGATTTAATGGTGTTTCCATGGTTTCATATTGCTGAGAAAATCGATAATATTCAGTTTCTTCAAAACACCACCCCAAACCATGTTAGTGGAAACATGTGCATCACAGTTTTATGTGCATTGGATAATGGAGTACTACAACTTTTCAACAAAAACTATCATTTTAATATTATTTTTTGGTTGAAGGAGTAATAACACCATATTTAAAAGACTATCAAATAATTAGAAAACACACACACCTCTTAGAAATTTTAATATGGGACCCACACCTCTTAGAAATTTTAATATGGGACCCACACCTAGACAAAGTGCACATTTAAAATGAGGAAGTACCAAAATATGATGGAGGTCCCATTCCTCATCGAGTCTCTCACATCAATTAAGGTACAACCTAACTCCCTAGACAAAGTAATAACACCCTGATTATCAAAGGGAGTATTGAACTATATCAATTGTGGTAGGACATATACCATGTTTATTCCAAGGAGGTATTGACCCCACATTGAATCTAGAAAAACTATTCCCCAAATATGAAGTAGAGTACCAAACTCTTTTATAATTAGAAGGGACTTATAGACTCTAATTATAAATATTCCACGAATGTTTCTAACTCCATTTATTCTATGATCTATCACACTCAACCCCAGTTATTGACCTTATGGTGTAAAGGAAACTATATTTCTAAAATCAACTTGAATCTCACTATTGACATATAAAAAGATATAAAATCATGATATATATAGAAGTATTCTCATAATGGACTACTCACCAATCCATATTCAATTCCAAGAAACAACTATGTGATAATCCCCCAATTCTAGAAAAATACATGACATTTACATTTTGATATAAATTGTGTGTCATATCCATAGTATTCTAGTCATGTGTTATAATCACTTATCATGTGGGGGTCAACCTAAAAGGAATGCATGATGGTGTATAGTATATTTGGGACCCACAATGGTACTTTTCATATATATATCCATTATTTGATTCATGTAATATAGATATACATTGGGTTCCATCTGATAATAAATTAAATATTAAACTTATAAGTTATATAGTGTGAACCAAGATGAGTCTTGAGTCACGTAGACTTAGTCATACAAGATGTGTTTTAATGGAAACACATAATTTTGTCTATATAGATCATTCAAGGAATATATTGGTTCTTGATTCATTTTTTTTAGTTCAACCATGGCTTGCAACAACACAACATGTATTCCAAATTGGGTGGTTTTGAGTTTAACCTACCAAACTATGGGTCATTCAATCCATACCTACATGGTATGTGGTACAAATTATTACATCATGTTATTTTTATAGATCTCTAAAAATATAGTTTTTTATTCTAGTGACATTTATAATGTTAATTTTTTAGACTATATCTCAGGTATTCAAATTTATTTTCAAAATCACATAAAACATTGTATCTATCAAATAGTTCAATAGATCTTGTACCACTTAATTTGGTTACATATACTATGTATTGTATCATGCAAAAAATCAACCATATATCCCATGATGTGAAGAATTGATAATATTGACTCATTTATTCATTGAATATATCACACTAATTTCCTCTACACAAGCCTCCTGCTACCACAACACACTTCAAGTAGTTGTCAACACATTCCCATGATTCCCCTATATTAGCTCTTCTCCCACCATCATCATCATAAATGATTCCATGCCAATGGAATCAGACCACTGAAAACGAGGTTGATTGATAGTGATGATTGTCATGAGAAAATAGATTAATGAGTGGGAGAATTTATTATTAATATAATCTTTAAATCACACGAATACATTCAAAATAATTTTTTATCAACTAGAAAGGATATGAGATTAATTAAGATGAATAAAAAAAATTTTAAATACATGAACATAAATAATTTCATGAAAATGGAAAACAGATTTCAAAGGTCCACTCAGAATCACAAGATTTTCCTTGGTGGGAAAATTCAGCATCTAAGTGCCTATCAACAAGTGGAGAATGATGGATAAGGAATAAAAATTAATTTTGAATCCATACCTGACAGATAGTTTTCATCATATAAATTAATTTTTTTATAACATATGATCCAGTAATCTCATATTTGAATTGTTATTATCATTATCATTATTGTAGAGAATAATGACCTCCATATTTGATTCTATCTCTTATTCCGACTCTCTAATTTATAGTTTATAGAGAATAACCCTAATTGATAGGTTTAAGAGTAATATATAGGGGTTTTAGGGTTATGTTGTAATTAATTAATTACATAATAAATAATTTATTTATTTATTAACACCATCATGATGAGGCCTTACCTACGGCCTGGATTTGAAAAAATATTAGACCTCCTTAGAGGAAAACCGTATATTCTGGTCATAATGGATGTGTTGAAATTTAAACCCATACTTTCTATTATATATTCTGATATTCTCACTCATGATATGATAATTTTTGAATAATAAATATCTATCAAAAATCATACATATAAACCCACCAAAACACAACACTGGGTTAAACACAGTACCCCATGATTAAGTAAACCATTGGGATGTATTTTCAAGGATTTTTATAGGTAAAATTTAATATTTTACCCCTATTTGAAGCCCTGATTGTTCAAATTTTTAAAATGATATACGTTTCAATCAAAAAAGTTTTATGTATCTATATCGCATCATCCATCACAGAATTTCATCCATGAAAAAGACATGATCCCTAACATAAGTTTGATCATGAATAATCTCGTGTGGAAAGATAGTCCACCATCACACACACATAATTTTACATGGGAAGCTAGAGCTCTCTGTTAACTCATTTCACATCCATCTTGGAAAGGAACACTATCATTTTTCACCAGTTCTATCTTCTCTAGATTTTTTTTAATGAAACACCATATATGAAGTATAATCATTCATTAAGAGTGTCATGTGAAGACTCCACACCCATAAACTTTTCTTTTCAAAAATTCATCTAACCACATGGGATTAATTGAAAACCAAATTGTCACAACCCATCCCCTGGGTCCAATGTCATGACTACCCCAGGACTCCCTCTGATAGGCCAGGTCCTGGTGACTAGTGCTATTTAGGAATATCCCAACAATGGAATGAATTTACCTAATAACCTATACACACACACACCGAACTCCAAGCCATAGTGGTTGGAGATAGAATACACTACGTAAAGAAAATTCATGCATACCACTATAACCCAACCATAGAGTACAACATAAATTAAAGTAATAATATAAAACTAGCTTAGAAAACAAGCCCACTAAAAGAAAGACAACTATAATGTCTGGTATGTAAACTCCTGTACTGAAGATACTATAGGAAGCTATATGAAACATCTCAGCTCGTCTCATCTCATAAGGCACCATTCAATATACTCGTAATGGATTCTAAGACCCAACATCTCTTCCAATTCCATCAATAAGTTTCTACTTATAACACTCTCTATTTTGATAGATCCCACTCCTCGATCTATATAAAATAAATCACATAGAACAAGTCTACCAAAATTATCTGAGAGAACATATGGTCTTGATACATCACAAACATTCCCTAAGACGTTTGGTATCACTGATACATGGAGTCTCAATATCACATCCAATCAACACTCACATGATTCTTCTCGATGCATGCTCGTTCTGAGAGAAATCTCTCCTCGAGCTATAAATTCATCAAGGACCCTACAAAGAGGTTTTGCTAAATTGGGCCCCACCCAAAGAGAACACACTGAGAACTACCTGAATATCACTAGTCAGGTCAAGTCATGAAGGAAATAATTGGATCTCAATATATTGATAGGGGTCCTACACCTATGGATTACTAGGGGACATCCCGGACCTACTGGAATTATCATCCTAGATAGTGGGTGAGTGATTGTGTAAATATTGGTCACACCCATACTGAAAACCCAATCTAAGGTACCACGACGTGAAGTGAGGACTGAATGGGCCTCTCATTGTGATCCATGCTCTATTAAGCTATGTTACTGAGAAAGCTAGGGTAAGCCATCTAACTTAAGATCATGGGTCATTCACTATGATAGGAACATGATACAACATCAAACCTTTATAGAGAAGCCCAAGGGTAAGATATCTATCTCTATTGTCACCCTATATTATGGGATTATGATCCTATATCGATCCCTCATAAATATGAAAAATAGAGCACAGACAACCCCAAATGGTATGACTAAATACCAACAAAATCCATCTCAAATGAATCACCATGTCGATAGGGTCCCAACATTGTAAATTTCCTATCAAACAAAAATACGATTTGAAATTTGTGGGATTTTTAGTGAAAAGATGTCAGTTGGGTATGGGTCTGGTCTGAGCCAGTAAGACCGACCCAACCTGACCCAACCCAATGGATCGACCAGGTCCTCTAGGCCCATACTGGACCAGTTGCGCTCGACCCGCTCCATCGGGCAGGTCTTCTTCGCTCGAGATGTGGCAGTACCACATCTTTGAACCACCCCACAGGTCGTTGAGGGGTCCTACATCCACAATCCAACTAGACCAAGGCTCTCTGACCACATCCATTGATAACATCCACTAGTATCCCACCAGCGACCCCTAATCACTGACTGCAGTAGTTGTCACTGGCTCCTATATCGCACCAGCATGCAGTTGCCACCGAAATGCGGGTGGATTCTTCTACGGACCACCAGATGTGCTCTGGTGGTCCGTTATTTGATCTGGAATAGGTTCTAGAATCCTCAGTTCGACATATTCACTATAATGGCCTCCTATCCGCACAACGATCCTTTTTGTTGAAAATTCGTTCAAGCAGAAATATCTCCCACACCGCCTTAATCCGTTCTCCACCGTCATCATCACAACTCCATC
Organism: Viscum album; assembly: GCA_963277665.1. Lineage (NCBI taxonomy): Eukaryota > Viridiplantae > Streptophyta > Magnoliopsida > Santalales > Viscaceae > Viscum > Viscum album. The sequence continues at coordinate 312,214,288 of OY728166.1, forward strand.
ATGTTGAGTCCATCTCAGATTCATGATGTCAGATTTTTTCACCAGGGATTGGTTGTTCAATGACCGATCGATCTCTAAATGTCATGTTGCTGGCCAAATGATGAACTCCCATGATGAAAAAAGAATATAGGTAGGAAAGGCATGAATCAAAAAAGATTAACAATCCTCGATCAATGTTCATGTCGATCAGGATTCATTTCCAATAGAATGGTTGACAAAAAATCACAAATAAAATATCCTATTAAAATCCAGCAAATCAAACCCTCCCACAAGAACAATCAAACAGTGGGTCTACTAATTCGTGGTATGATCTATGTTCATCTTTTTAATCCAAGAATAGGGAAAGAAAATAATTAAATAATAACCCCAACCTCAAGTTGGATCTCTTAGAGACATAGATTGAAGTTGCATCATCATGTTTATCATTTCTCCACTGGTGTTCGTCGATTCATTGTCACTTGACCAAATCCGGAACACTGATCCATCATTATTGGTGAAAGATCCTCCTCCCCTGTACCTTAGGGAAACTCAATTGTTCTAGAGAAACTATCTAGTATTATGAATTCTAACGCTGGACCCTTCCCCTGATTAACGGAGGAAACACATTAACACATTTCAGCATTACTGTTTCACATTGAAACAGCATCGCCACACTGATTCATTTAAGAAATTAGAATAGGTTGTTGCGTCACTTCATTTCCACACTGCAAATGATTAAAAGTAAATAAAACAAACTCCTTTAATTTAATTTTATTATTCTTTAAAATTACAAAAATTATGCTTTTCCTTGACCCACGTCGGTCAAGGATAAGTTGCACCTAAAGAAAGAACATACTCATGACCTCAACCGTACTCTCATATTTTTGATGTGAGTTATCATTTATGAGTTTGAAGGATTTGGAAAAAAATATGTTTATTTAATTATTTTATATGTAGTTATTCCATTTTTTTGTTTTCTCATTGGAGACCAGCAGTGACTAATGTTAAGTCACTCCTTGGGTAAAATTTCCATCCCAAACACAATGGTGCCCTCATATTTTTTATTTGGGAACCTGTATAAGAATTATTTAATCTTTTTAGAAAAACTCTCATGTGTGATATTTAAAAACATAACATTTTTCAATGAATCATTTCAGGTACTTTGGGCCATAGAATCGCACGTTGTCTCAGTGCATTGTCCCAAACTTTTCCCAAGTATTTTCTAAAAAGAGAACTAAGAAAATATGATCCATTACATTCTCCCCAACATAAGGTTTTACATCCTCAAAAAGCTAAACCAGGTTTACTCAAACAAAAGGTGAGAGCTCTGAACATGAATCTAAGCCTCCTGCACCCATGTGGTCTTCCCGAGATTCTCATACTACCACCAGGCATGAACTAAGGTAAAATATAATCTATGATGGACCCTCAATCTTCATTTGGATCTCATCCCAATACACTCTAGGGTTGATGTCCATCTCCCCCAATATTGTGACATCCAAAGTGGTTATGCACGAATCTCCTCAATTGTGACACATGGAAGACGTTCAGAACCCAGCCACATTATGGGGTATAACTAAGAATTACACTACCTCAAAAACTCAACATAGTACCTGAAAGAGGGACTGTTAACCTTAGAGATAGATTTACACCCCATAAGAAATATTTGTAACCCTCATCAGGGTGAGACCCAAAAGAGACATGGTCTCCTTTCTAGAACTCCAAAGGTCTCCGCCGTCTACCAACACAAAACATCAGATGGCCCTATACAGTCTTCATCCACTCCTAGATGGCCTGCACATTCTATGTGAATTCCTCTTATAATCCCTTCCAAAATTATGATATAAAGTGAGCATCACAATCTAAAATAGTCATCAATGAAACTATGGGAGTAAAAATATCTCTAGCATATAAGGGCATCCTTATCCCTCTATTAATCTCGGTTCCAGGGTAGTTAGGAAGTGGTCTGACTCAATGAGTCGTTCAATTATCACCCATATGGTATCGCATCTCCAGGATAGATGTGGTAAACCTATCATTAATTCCATCGACATTCCCTCCCACTACCTTCCTGGTACCCTAACAAAGAAGAATCCACCCCTTCCAAGTAAAGGCCCTTGACATGTAGATTTGACAACCCAGTAAACTAATTCAAACAAGTGTTTATCTTTTATTTCAACAGTCATGTCCAACTTCAAAATGTTATTTCATCCCCAGTGTCTGCCTTCAAATTCACATGAAAATTTGTTTTCATGTGGCAACTCTAGGTATCCACTACTAAAACTATGCATTTCATGAAAATAATGTTGTTCTCCCCACCTTTCAAATGCAAATCAAGGGTATTCTCTATGGAAAACTGAGAATGTAAATCCTCATAGACAGTATCACCAAATTGTGACTCTCTAACTCATTTAATAGTGAATGGGTAATAATCAATGAAATGAGATGAGTTGATTCATATCCATCCAAAATGGATAACTGCAACAAGGTAAACAGCTCCAGTGCCTCATTTAGTAACTTCTAACTGGATTCTTATTGAGAGGAACTCCAATTCATAGTCCTATAGGAACTCTATTAATAACCTCTATCTAAATACTTGATCCTTATAATAGAAGACATAATTTATAATCTCATGGTTGAATTGGATGATGGGTCACTCACCCATTAGGTAGTATCACCAAATATTCAATGAGAATACCATCACTGCCAACTCGAGATTATGGGTTGGACAATTCGGCTCATCAAACTCAATATCAACTGTCATTGGATTCACTGCAACTCTAGCCTCTGAGGTGATGTTCCCTAGAAACATAAGACCTATCAAATACAAGATACACTACTCAAGAGATTTACATGTAGATGGTGCTCCTGAAGTGGGTCTAGTACTATCCTCAAGTGTCTTACATTCTCCTCCTCAGACGCTGAGAACACCAACATGTCATCAAAAAAGATCCCTTGAGGATTCCCAGGGTGAAACACCGAGTCTCACTAATCCCTTCGTCTAAAAGTCCCCTATATGTACCCCCATCTCATGAAGCTCTTTGGGATCCATCTGATATACTGGAATAAATATAGGTGCCACCCCAAGGTGTAGACCCGTGTAAAAGTCTAACACTCGACAAAAAATGGAACCTGGAACATCTTCCAGGAAGATGTACTTATAATCTACCGCCACTAAGAAACATGAGGACTCCTAAAATCCATTTCACCAAGGGTCAGAGTATCCAACTGAATAGAAATCAGTTGCACCCTCTTCTCCCTGTGTCCATCAAGAGCTGCAAGGACTTCCCCCTTGTAGATAGAGGGAAATCAAGTTCTATCACCATAGACAAACCACCCCCTTTTTGTATTATAATAAATCTGAGAATGAATTATGGATTTTTCTATACTGAGAATGACACTGTATGACCTTGAAACCACTAACAAGAGATCCAAATCGAAACTCTTGCCTTCAAGAGTTAGAACACAGTATTGGCACCAGTGTGTGGTCATTGGGTCTCCTCTAGTATGTGTTTGTTAACTAGAGGATCCATTCATTCATATTAATCAGAACTTATAGGTATAAAACAAGAAAAGTTGATTCAAATCAAAATCAATAGGGGAAGTTTATATCCATACATCAGCTAAAGTAGAAAAATGTGGATCATACCTTGAATCATCCCTGGAGTCCTGGGGTCATTTGTCTTGACAGCCTACAACAATCTCCTCCCCTTTCCTCCAGCTCCTAGAGTCTGGTATGGGCCACCTGGAGGTGGTGATGGCATCAAGTCAAAATTTTTTCCACCTCCTACTATTTCCCTAGCTCTCCTACCACATTCACCGCCCAACGGATCTATCTTCTCATGTTGTTGCCTCTTCCTTGGTGGTTCATCAACTACCTATCTAACTATATCATGAATGGTGAGACAATATAAAATGAAATTACCCCTTTTTATATATGAAAAGAAACGAATTTTCTTCTGTGAATTGGAACCTCCCAAGAACTCTTGACAAAACCTCTAGTTCTATGGCATACATTGCCCACTTGCGATCGGTAGGTCCTAATGACCCTGAATCCTGGGAGATCACTGCCTGAGAAGCCTATGACACACATTCGAACACTACGCCTCATCATCTAGTGCCAAAAGATCCATCCATGACTCATTATGGCAAGATTCATCCACCTGAACCACTATAGGTGGGTCTTCTAACTGGTAATTAGGAGAAACCACCACTTGTTGACTATCCTGAAGAAGAAATGGTCTATAATAGGCTCCCATCAAGGAGTCCTCATCACGTATCAGTCCAAACAACTAATCCTACTATGGAAACCTCACTGGAAGGAATCATAAACACATCCTATGGAAAACAAGATGTATCACAGTTAAACAAGTGTAACTGCTGAGATAACTCAAGAAGGAAATAAAAAACAACACCCATTAAAATATGATGCATGTAACATTATATTTCTATGCAACTAGTGTTTTTGAACCAATTAAAAAATAATGTTCCCGAAGTCTTGGTGAATTGATACATCGGCCGCCACACCAACACTGGTGTCCCTAGCCAGAAATCTGAACTCAAAACCCTTAACACTATTTCCCAAAACATATCTCACTGACTCCCAGTGCCAATGTGGAACTGAACCCCATTTGATACCACTCTGTCATGACCTGTCAATGGGTCCCATGTCATGACTACCCCAAGACCACCTCTGATATGCCAGAGGCTAGCGACTAGCACTGGGTATGTATATCCCACAAATGTGATCCATTTCCCTGTGAACTTGTACACACGCACCCAACTCCAAGCCACAGTGGATAGAGAGTGAAAACACTATGTAAAGAAAATGCACACATACCACTACAACCCAACTACAGAGTTTGACAGAAAGTAAAATAGTAAAGTAAAATCAGGCCAAAATACAAACCTTCTAAAAGAAATAAAACTGCAATGTTTGACCTATAAAAATGGGTACTAAATATGCTTAAGATGTTTCAAGAAACATCTCAGCTCAATTGATCTGACAAGGAACCTTCTGGTCTTGGTCCTATTCCTGATCCACATAGGACTCTATCAAAGAATTAGGAAACTATATAAGACATGACAGATGTGGGAAAATCCTATTCAAGTTTGAGTAAAACAATACTTAGTAGGGGAAGTCAAAACATAAAGTAAGATACCAGAAATAAAACACCAATAATTAGATATAGTCAGATCAACACATGTATTTTTCAACAACACATATAAAAAAGAACATCCCAGTATACTCATAAATGATTCCAAGACACAACATCTCATCCACTGCCCTCCATTTGATTCTATTTTAGCATACTCGATTCTAATAGATCCCACTCCTCGAGTTATATAAAATAAAACATGTAGAAAAAGTCTACAAATTTTATCTAAGAGAACAACTGCTCTCGATATGTCATAAAGATTCTCTGAGACATTTGGTCTCACTGATATAAAGATTCTCCATATCACATCCAATCCATAGTCATAAGATTCTGCTTGTGGGATTCTCTTTCTAGGAGAAATCACTCCTCAATCTATAATGTCATCATAGACCCTCACAAGAGGTCACGCTAAATTGGGTTCCCCACAAATAAAATTAACTATGAACTACCCAAATCACACTGGTTATGTAAATTCATGATGGAATTTATTAGATATTGATACATAGATAGGGGGTCCTACACCCAGGGCTCATGGGGGGACATCCTGGCCCTACATGAATTATAATCCTAGATATGGGGTGACTACCCTTGTAAATATTGGTCACCCCATACTACAAACCCTATCTAAGTGACCCTGAAGTGAATTGCGGACTGACTGGTCCTCTCAGGGTGATCAATGCTCTAGTCCATGGAGACATTAGTAAAGCTGGGCTGAGCCAACTCCCATCAGAATATGGTCCATTCTCTAGGACAGGAACATGATATTACATCGAACATTCATAGATTAGCCCAAGGGTTTGGTCTTAGTCTCTACTTTCACCCTCTATGACGGGATCAAGATCATGATCAATCCCTCATAGGAAATACAAATGGAACACCACCAAACCCTTGTTGGTTTGAGTAAATACCCCCAAATCCATATCAAAATAACCGTCTCATCCAGAGGATCCCAAATCCATAGAATTAGTGTCAAACGGACTTGCGGTTTGAATGTTATTGAAATTTTAGTGAAAAGAGTGTGGTTGGGTCCTGGTCCGATCTGGCCCAGTTAGGCCGACCCGACCTGACCGGGACTGGGGTCCATCGAACCAACTAACCAGGTTCAACATGACTTATAGGGATGACTCAGTCTGCTGGGCCCGACCCAGCCTGCTGCACTAGCCCAACCCGTCCTGTTGGACTAGGCTGGTCTACTCCGCCTGGAACGCGGTGGGTGTTGTGTCTCTGAACAACCCTGTGGGTTGCTGTGGTGTCTTACCATCATGGTCCTGCTAGACATTGGCTAACTGTTGGATCTACCAAAGAACACCACTGGTGGGCCCTATTATCCACCATCAACAGTTGTTGTGGTCTCTTCCACCACACACGCATGTGGCCACCACCATCACAGGTGCACCAATGGCTTCTTCCACATTCCACAAAATGTACTCTGGCGGTCCATACATCATTCTAAAGGAGGTTCTGGAATACTCATATTGATATCTTCAGTTTCGTGGGATCCGATAAACTCCATGATCATTTCCCATGAAAATATGTTCATGAAAAATATCTTCGACACCTCCTCAATCTTCTCCCCACCATCGTTATCTCACCTCCATCATGTAGAGTCCACCTCAAATCCCTAATACCAGATCGTAGTGCCAAGGATTGATTGAAAAATGTATAATAGATCACCAAATGTCGAGTTTTCGGATAATTGATCAATACCCGCGACAAATGAAGAATTGAGGTAGGAAAGGCATGGATCAAAAAAGATGACCGAACCTCGATCTTTGTTCGTGTTGATCGGGTTTCATTGTTGTTAGAATGGTTAACCATTAATCACCAAGATAACCTCCAATGAAAACCCTATAAATCAAACCCTCCCACAAGAATGATCCAACTACAAGTCAACATGTTCATGGGTTGATCCTCGTTCTTCATTTAATTCCAATATTAGGGAAAGAAAATATTTAAATAACAATGCATACTATGAGTTGAATTGCAAGAAGACATAGATTGAAGTTTCATCAACATGTCAATACTTGTTCTGTCGGCGTTCATCGATTCATAATCACTTGATCGAATTTGGACCTCTGATCTGTCACCACTGATGAGAGAACATCCTCCCCCTTACCTTAGGTAAACTCAACAGTTCCATTGAAATTCTATAGTTTTATGAATTCTAATAATGCATCTTGACCCTGGTTAATATAGTAAATAAGTTAATGTGTTTCAGTGTTACTATTTAGTTTTGAAATAGCATCACCACATTGCTTCATTTATGAATGTAGAATGGGTTTCTCCATAGTTGTGTCATAGCATCGCCACATAGTGAAACATTGAAAGAAAATAAAATAAAATTCTCTATGTTAATTTTATTCTCCTTTAAAAGTCCAAAAAATTAAAATTTACCCTATACTCGCACCGGTTGAGGTTAGCCTCTACCAAAGGAAACCAAATCCTCATGATCTCTATAGTACTATCGTATTTCTAATCTGTGTTGTTGTTTATGAGTTATAAGGATTTGGAAAATAAAATAATTTTATTTACTTATTTTATTTACGGTTATTCCATTTTAAGGTTTTCTCACTAGAGACCTACGCCAACTAATGTTATGTCACACCTAGGGTAAACCTGCTATCCAGAACGCAATAGTTCCCTTGGATTTCTGATCTGGACACTTATTTAATATTTATTTCACGTTTTTGTTAAAATTGATCATGTGTGCTCTTTAAAAACATTGAATATTTTATGGATAATTACGAGAACTTTGGGCCTCAGTATCACATGACGTCTCATCACTCGGTCTTGAAATCTTTCCAAGAATTTAATTTAAATAGAACTGAGATAATTTGAGTTGTTACAAAAATCCAGTAGAATCCACCATCAAATTTACCATATTCAAGGTTATATCTAATTAGGTGTTATATATCCTACTGTTAAATTGAGTTTTTAATGAATTTAACATAGGTATGGTCTATCTTCACTAATCTATATTATTGAGAATATTATATATATATTCTAAACCAGATCTAAATTATTTTAAAAGTATAAAAGTGATTATAGTCGAAATCATCACTTCTATTATGTCCTTCCAATAAGGAACACATAACAATTTTAATATCTTAAATTATTAATATAAAATAAGATCTATTACTCAATATCCTCTCAAGAATTTTCTTTAACATTAAAGGCATACAATGATATCCAACCCAAAGTGCATCCATCGTAATAAAATAAAACAAATTTTTTTATATTCACTCATTAAGCATAGAATTTTGAGCACACCATGAAATGGACCTAGCCTCTATTAATTACCTAGTATCATAACATTTCTCATAAGTAGACCAATATAGAAAAATTCAAATTTTACGGTATTCATAATTAAGATATCCCCGACTTATTCTCTATACACATTGGATAACAACTTAAAAAATATTGAGCTACCAAATAAGTGAAACTCTAGTTAAAAAATCATCCTTCACAACTTAAAAATTGGATCCATTCAAAGAGAACATAAAAATTATCCACTATATATACAACATGGAGGACCATGATTCACTATAGAGGTATTAATTTTGAATTTATGAAAATATTTTCTATAAACAATAAGGTAAAACCTTTATCTTTTGGATAAGTGGGTGTAAAACACCATGACTTTAAGAAAAAGATTAATATCTATCACTTAAGATCATCTGTTCAGTCGGTATAACTAAATAAACATCCCAAATATAGTTCTACCATAAATAAAGAAAGGGTTGGAGGCTCACATCTTTGATTATTATTGTTTATAAAATTCTCTCAATCCCGGAAAGAATCATCTTATTCAAGGATAACATTCCCTTCATATCCTTAATCAACTAGATAGGGAATTTCTTACTAGAGGAATTATCCCCCAATACACTACAATTCCACTCCAATATTAATACCCATAATAGATAAAAACATTATATTGAAAAATCACCATTTCATTTAAAATGATATTTTACAACTACAAAATATAAGATTGTATATATATTGGCCACCTCCTAACGTATAATCATGATTCAAACTCTGATACACATCAATAAATTCCCACCCACATTTCCATTATGTAATTCATCTTCTAAACTGATATCATATAAACCCATTCTTATCATATGATGGGTAGTATACTAGTAGTAATTGAGGTTAGAACTTGTAACCTACACCTATATGGATCAAAATCACCATTATGAGTAGACCCTTCCTTATCTATACAAAATCATATCATCATTTAGTTATAGAATGAGGTTACTAGTAAAAACAGTGAAAGTGATTGTGAGTGTCTTCTCTAATATAAAGGAATCACATGAAATACAACTTTCTTGATCGATGATAAAATCTATTTACAAGGAGTGAGTGAATAAAAAACACAAATAGTGGAACTATCAAGATAGGATGGTTTGGATATAGAACCCACTAGAAAATCTAAAACCATTACAAAATATTTAGATTGAATTTTTATCACCTACATTGAAATGTATAAAGTTCATAGGATAATGGAAATAAATCATGCATAAAAATACTTCAGTTTATGGTTAATTATATCATCTCATTATTTTCATAATCCCAAATCTCCAGAAGCAAGAACATCATGATTGATAATGAATAATTGTGGTGGGGAGTTTGGGTGTGTATTAGTACATTTTTCACTAGTTCATATTTCTACCCCACCGATACCTTGTCTTATAGAACAAATTTGTTGTATAAAATAATTCCAAAAACATGAAGGTATTTTATCTCAATGTGAAAATTAACATGAAGGTTTGTGCACAACATTTGTCTGGCTAGGATAAAAACTATTCTATCCTATATCCAATGATCGAGTGCATTTTATCATAGGCTTTACAGCCATGCATAGCTCTCTCAAAGAACTAGGTGTATGTAGAGTTTTGTAGGATCACATCCATATATCAAATCCTCTTCTAAGAGGCTCCTCTCAAACTACAATGTTTCTAAACATCTATCATAAATCATTTTAATAGAATACCTCACAAGGTATGAGAGAATAAAATCATACTTGGAGATGTTAATATTAAAATATAGAGATTCAAGTATCTATAAATGGAATATCATTAAAAATATGGTCTCAGACACCGAACATGATATAGTGGTCTGATTATGATTTTGATGGAAACAACAACATTTTATAGCTTTTTGCGCCATGAATAAAACTCAGGGAAAGAATCAGTACATGGTAAATAGGGGCATGATCAAGATGAGGGATTTCAAATATTAAACTAAATCCTTTCATGTACTAACTAATGGTTAGGATTTATATGTAATCCTATGAGGCCTCTGTCATTGGAATGCATGCACATGTATTTATCCAACAAGAAGTCTATATCAGTTTTGCATGAACTAACATCCACTATATGAGATAATTTATAATAATCAAAATGTGGAGTGAAGTTTCCCTATATCATTAGTCAAATATATCACTTAATCATGTCTATTAATCAATTACTCTTCACTCAACTTATTAGTGATGTGAGGATCAAGCACTGGAAAAAAATCTTTATGATCATTCCTTTCAATACAATATTGATATATTCATGTGAAATCCATGATTTTATGGGATGAACCCACGTGTATTATACAATATCTAAATGAGATAATATATTAAAGAAGTGAAATATCACAACTGATGGAAATATATTTCATGTACCATCTAACATGTACCCCAAAATTAATTCCATAGAGCTCTAGTTTGTTTAATATATTATCAATGTTTGAGATAAAGGATACATCATCTGATTCACCTATATAAGTATCCTTTGTTACACAACTAAACTCATGACCACACGGACACCATTACCCTAAATTCCCAAACTAGACCTTATAATAATTATATCTCTAAACTCTATTCTATTGAATTGAATTACATTGATACCACTCTAACTTGACTAGAAACACTACGTAACCTCCTGAAATACTAATAATACATGTTTTTCACACAATGTAATCCACTAATTATCCAATTTATGTAGACGAGAACCATTAATTAATAACATACATTGGAGGAATTATCCTATAAAACCCTCAAAACTAACATATATATCCAATGAATAAAATAAATGACATTAAAAAGCGTATATATAAAATCAATTAATCATTTTCAAATGTATCCATGACTCATCACATGTCAAATATATACTATTGGATAAAAATTCACCGAATAAATTTTGTAACTAAAAAAGTCGGTGTACCTAATGAACAAGAATCAAGGGATATATCCTCCTCACTAAAAGGACTCCTAGATGAATCCATAATGGAAACGATCAGCACAACCATTAAGAACCACCTAACTACCAATATTGATTAAGTATAAGATCTAAAAATGAAGTAGTATATTCATTACCATGAATAAAAACTATGAATAATTAATTATCTTCATATGCACAATATGTGTGGTCAGAAATCATGTGTTGGTCTGAGTATTAACATACTATATAGACCACCCTAAAAATATATGAAAAGTCAAAAAATCCATATCGATATCTATAATAAGATAATTAATTTAATGAAGTAAAAAATTATTGATATTATATTATACTAAAATTTTAAAAGACGTATGGTAGTATGAGAAATCTAATCATAACAACACAAAGGATCATTTCTCATGGGAAATATAGAATAATAAAAATACTAAAGCCTCACAAATTCTAATAAAGATATCTAAATTATAGGATTTATTTATATAGAAACCATGGTATTAATAAGGATTCATATATCCTAGAATATACTCACCATTTTACCACCTCAATCTATAATTCCTAACTATGGTAATTGAAATAGAAACCTCACTATAGTATGTCCATAAAATGATGGATTATTTCTCTTTATTACTTAAAACTATTGTTTGATGGATCTAGAAAAATATAGTGGAACCCCCACATAATCCAAGAATTTTTTTCAATCACAGGATTACTAACACCTACAATCCATAACTAAATAGTTATTCAAAAATCCACAAACCTATCAGAAATCATAGTAGGGAACCATTGCATTATCATCGTGAACATGTAATATGAGGGGGTACCAAACCACTATGGAGGTCCCAAGACTTATTGATAATACACATTATATTAGGGAGTACATACTCTATGTATAGATGAATTATTCTCTAAGTATATAAGGGATAAATGAACTCAATAATTTGTATATATGACACACAAATAGACATGGAAAAGGGGGAACCGACCTCATTCTTGATTTGGAGGACCCATTTATTAAATATATTGGAGAGTATTGAACTCCAAAGAAAATTTGAGGGACCAATTACCTATCACTAGAAAGACACTAGATGATTCTTTAACATCTTTTCTGATGTAATCATTATGTTAGACCGAATAAATTGTCCCTTTAGAGATAAGAAAACTACTCTCCTATAATTTCTAATTATCTCACCTCCGATATTAAATAGTGATGTATCATCATGATTCATGTGAAATATTTATTAGGATTGACTAATAATGTGTCAAAACCTATTTCCTATGTACAAAAATTTGAAAAAACATCGCAGTCTAGAAAAGTGCATGATATGTTCTTTTAGATACATGACATGTAGCCCCTACAAAACTGTCTGTTAATTTGTTTCAATCACATTCAACATGGGTGGTAAAACAAAATAGAATATATTATGGGGTATATAAAATTTTGTACACATGTGGGTACTCGTTGTGTATCTCAGCACTCAGTGTCATGTTGTCTCAATATATATGGATTTTTATCCAATGATACATGATGTGTTAAAATTAAGTGTTACTCAGTGTGTACCAAGTGGAATCTCGATTCATATAGTCTAAAATATACATATAATGTCTTGATTGACATATGAAATGTTGTCTGCAAAGATGATTTTTGGAAATTCCAGTCCTTTATTTGCTTCATGTACTCTAGTTAACCACCATGTATACATAAAATGGTATCTAGTTTTGTACTCTCCATACACGGGGATATGAATTCTAGCACAATATATCATATAGTACTAGGGTATATGTCAGGTTTTATTTATAGTTCTTCGTATCCCAAGAACAACATCCCTTTGATATAAACATTGTGTTTTCTTACAAATACACTCTAGGTAGTGAATATTTTTTCACTGAATCCCCATAAGTATTTCACTCTTTCACTGGTCCATTGAATCTTTAATTATTATGCATGACTGTACCTTTTTTTCCATTCTTTCTCAAACATCATCACTGATACATTGATGGAAATAACTAATGATTTATTATCATTCATTTATTGAATCTTTCATCCTAAAATCCCTCTCCTCATACCTTATACGACAACATCATATTGTAGGTGGTATTTAACCCTTTAATCCATTTACTATTGTCAGCACCACACTATTTTTATCTTCCATGATTTTATTCCATTGGTTTCAAACCTCAATCGAGGAGGAGGGTCATTGGAAATCATTATGGTGATAAAATAGAAAAAAAATGGTAAATTCATGATTTAAATAATTTTTCAATCGCTTTAATACCTTTACAACCATTTTATTCATTAAGGGAAAGATATAGGGTATATTTTATAATGACTATAATTAATTACTTCCAATAGTAAGAAATTAGGAATTCCATGATAATAGAGAAGGATTTACTAAGAAGATTAAGGATCTCTAGGTACAACTTTGGTGCTAATATTTTCTCTAGTAGTGTAACACAAAAAGAGGAATAAGGATCATAGAATATAATTCAAATGAAGAATCACTACCTCAAAATGATTCATCATCAATCAAATAGCACATTTATGTTATGTTATCTTAGAATCACATCATTGATCCATGAATGGTGTTTTGATTACCACTAAAAATTCAATACTCCAGGATTCTATGCACTCTATTAGGTTATCTATATAATTTATCGATTATGGTGGCTATCCCTAATTAGAGACGTCAATAGATAATAAATTGGAGTATTTTCAGTTTTAGAAGAAATTTATTATTACTTTAATATTAATTTATTCATTCAATAACAAACATGTGATGGGTGTCAAGCCGAGGACCAGTTGTGAACTATGAGTTAACCAACCATATGGTAAAAATAATTTTTCTTATATAATAATAGTGGTTTAATTCTTATTCATTTATCTATTTAAGAGATACTTATATTCATGCTTGTAGGATAAATATTTATTTAAATAATAAATAACAAAAATCATTTAGAATTTTTCATAATTAAAAATTCATCAATACTCATCCTATGAATAAAATACACACCCCAAGATCAATGGATATATCAATAAATTATTCCATAGTTCATGGTAAAGGTAAATTTACTTTTTTACCCCTCTTATAAGACATGGGAAATTACATCTCAAAAATTAAGATAATTCCAGAATTGTAAAACTATAGGTCACTATAGTTAATACAACTTACATTGGAACAAGAATGATGTTTTTTCAAATATATTTAAAATATTATATTTTAAATAATATTATGTAGGTATACACACATTATAATGGTCATGAATTCATGTTTTTTTGTGCCCCATAAATCAAAATTTATAATCAATTTTTGACGACTCTATCATTGGAAATATTGAACTCTGATTCACATTCGATTAGAATCACCTTTCAAGGTAAGAAATGTTATAAAATTTCATGAAGTTTAATATATTCCCCATATAAAATATATTTTAAGGACCAATGAATGTATTCTTAAAATCATTGGGATTAATTTAATATATATAATAATGTGCATTTGCAGCTTCACTTTTAATACAAACCATCATTGTAAGGACCATAGATTGTACACAAACAAGGATAGTGATTAAAATTGATATACAAGTTATGTATAAAATACCGAAATTGAATTGAAAATTATGATCTTAAAATTCTATTAATGATGATCATTTTTCAATTATTTAATTCAAAATATCATGTGTCAAGAATAATTTTATCTATGTAATAATTTTTAAAGGAAATTAGAATTGTAGTATATGGTTTTTACAATGTATTTGGAGAAAATATGAATTTAAAATATCATTTTTTATATAAAATTTTAATTTTGTATATTTCTCATTAGTATGTTGATATAAAATTTAATTAATAATTGGTTCAGTGGAATATCAGTTCTTTTTAAAAAAAATGATGTATGATAATCAGGTGTTAAAAATGTATTTGATGTAAAAATAAAGGTAAAATATACAAAATTTTAATTTGGAATATAAATTTAATGTATGATTTTTCAAGTGTTTTTCATTGTAAATTCTACATAATATTAAATATTTAATTCAATTACTTTCAAAAATTTTTGATAAAATTGAAAAAATGTTGAATTTTTTTAGATTATTCATTGTTTTGGAATGTGGTTTATAAACTATATAATAAAACTATTATAGATGTCTTATATTTATAAAAATATTATGATATTTCCATGTGGTTTTTTAACAATAAATCCATTAGAACATAAGCCTTGAAATGTCTTTTACATCATCTTATATAATTAATTGGTATGGATCGTAAATCATGAATTTTTTTTTCTAATTTCAAAGCATGCATGAAAAATGATACATTATTGCAAGAATTATTATTCCTATGTTGCTTTTTTTCCTTCTATATGGGTCAAAAACCGTTAAACTATTTTTATGTTTTTAATATTTATAAACTTGTTTAAGATCCTCATTTTTTTCTAGGTGTTGGATCTCGACATGTAAAATTTTATTTTATCACTTTTAGTATTTATATGTTTCTAAATAAAGATTTATTAACCAAAAATAGAATTTCTAAGGAATCTAGTGTGTATTTTATTTTATGTTTTTCCACCTTTTTTAGGTTGAGTATCATTTTTTGAAATAATTTGTTGAATTTTTTTCATGAGATTCAAGATATTATTTGTATATTATAAATTAATTACTTTGAAACAAAATAAATGGAATAGAAATTTGTGAAAATATTTGAAAAAAATCATTAATTAGTTAAAAAGGAATTATGAAAATAATTAACTATCATATCAAAATATAATTAATGTGAGTTATGTTTACATTATAATTTTTTTTATTTAGAGTATTTTAGTATTTGGTAAAAAGTTAATTATAATTCCAATTTTCAATTTTCTACATTATGTTAATCTAGAATATTATTATTTTGGATCATTACTTGCATTTATTAAAATTTTCACTTTCAGATAGGATTGAAGGAAAAATTGATCTTCCATTGGGCGATAAACAAGTCATATAAATAGATTTTTTGAGTCCTTTTAAAGTTCATATTTTTTATTCTAAAAAATAATTATCTACTAATATCCCTTGAGTGGGTAACTCATATAGGGTATGTAGAAAAAATAATGGTTTGACAACTAAAATAATCTATGTGTATTTTTTTAATTTTTTTAATAGGGTAATTTTTATTAAGTTTTAATATTATTTGTGATGAATTTATATCTTTTTCATTCACATTCACTCAATATTACATGAAATAATTCAAGGAAAACATTAGTTTTCTTTTGGGGACAACTAATAGATTATAAGTTTACTCACCCCATACAAGCATTTCATGTCTGTGTATATAGATATTGTATTCCATGACATTTATAAAAGGAAAAAAATTATCAATTTTTGGCCATTATCCTACACGATGGTATATATAAGATTTAAGGAATATAATTTAAATATCGTACACTCCATGTAACTATTATGTTCCATTTATATATTATATTTTGTGTAATATATTTTTATTAATGTATTGTTTCTAAATTATTCCAATTTCTATTCACACTCTTAGTTGTATTGGATGATGTTCTATTTTAGAATTTGTTGTTATTCAAATAATCCTACTCTTAGTAAATTTATTACAGAATTACAACACAAGTACAAAAGGGTAATATTGATGTTGATTTTCACATGGTAGTATTTGATGATTTTCTATTTTGAATTTTTTTCAATAAACCTGATTTTAGTAAAATTATTATACAATTACAATACATGTACTAAAAATACTATTAATGTATATTTAAAAACACATGTTACTATATTGTGATGTTCTATTTTTTAGTTTTTTGTTTCAATAATCTTATTGATAGTAACCATATTATATAATAATAACTTGTGTCTGAAAGGGGACTATTGATTTGATTTGAAATTATATGAATCTTACGAATAACTTTTGAACCTTATTATGTATTTATAAATAATTTCTAATAGAATTTTTTATATTATATAGGTCAACTGTGTGAAAATAAAATATATGAAGGCCCCAATATATTTTTATGGTAAATCTCCCATTTATGTAAGTTTATTGTATATGAGGTTAAATCATCCCTCAATAAATTACCTTTATCCTAAAAACTAGTTTATTCCCTCTAACAATAATGGGTATATGGTTGATAACATATGATATCTTGGCCCAAACATATTGATCAGGGTGTTATATAATAGTTTCAATGACTTCTTGTGCTACTTATGAACTAAAATTATAGTTTTTTATGTTGATGCACTATGTAGTATGTTATATTTTGTGTATAAATGAATGAATAAAATTTTTTTCATGAGCATTGAGTTGAACCATTTTTTGGGTAGCATAGTCGTTTAATGAACACATTAAAATAATATATTATTATATTTCCATAATAATAATATCCATACAATATGGGTTTCTCTGAGAATTTAATTTTGGGATCATGTTAATTATGGACTTTATTTTTTCATGCATGAATTGTTTTTATTTTCCATAGATTTTTCATTTAAATAAATTATGTTTATCTTTTTTTTAAAGAATGAAATGTATTTTTATTTTATTACCTTATATATTCTAATTTTTTAGTATTTTTATGTGGTAAAAATTGAAATAAATCACGTTTAAAAAAAATAAATATAGATGTTTTTTATGTAAAACATTGGCATTTTGAATAAAATAACTAGTTCAGTGACCTTGAATAGTTTCAGTTCACAATAAATGAACTATGAAAAGTGATAATTCATCTTTAAAAAGTCCCCCTATATTATTTATTGATTTATAAGACATGTTTTCTCAAAAAATATTATCATTTTTAAATTTTCCTTATTTACAATATAGAATATATTTTCATGTAGTCTAGTGTCCTTTCTGTTGAAAAGTCATATTATGGACACCTATTTAATGAAACTCCAGGAAAATATTGTAATATTTCAGTAAAAAGATCTAAATTCATCTTTATGGAAGGATCTATGAAATATTATTCCATTTAATGATCCTCTGATAAACCAATATCTTTTAAGTATATATATTATTTCCATCTATGTCCTTTTAATGGAGATGAACCAAAAAATACCATGTAACATAGAACTAGCTATATAATTACAAATAAACAATACTATAGCTATTAATGATGATTCTAAAATATAAGTATCCAAGGAGTGAATCTGTATTAATGATCAAATTTTATAATTTCAATATACTTTAACAAATTCAAATTTAAATTTCTAAATTAACATTTTAGAGGAAACAACTCACATGTGATTGAATATAATTCTAGAATCTAGGATGGATAATAATCTCAAGTATACTAGGTTTTAATGATTATTTATACCATAGTTCCATCCACGAAATATTGTAATTTATAATCAAATTGGATTAATTCTTTTACATAATGAAATTAGTATTTAAGAGACTATAAAACCTATTTTTTGACATTGTATGTTTTTCACCCATGTTAGATAATAATGAAATACCTAAATATGAAATATGTAAATTTGGATATAATTAAAGCTTCAATATAATTTTATTTTACATAATATACCAACTAAGGAAAATGTATGTTGAATTTTAGTGATGTAATAGGTTGATACTTTATAAATCCATGAATTTGGGAATTTCCTTCCAAAATTAATAATTAGATAAGAATTTCTAGTTTATAAAAATTTAATTTAGGTAACATCTAATAAATTTGATAGGGATCACATGGTTGATCCACATATTCCACTTAATTTAATTTTTATGGTTAAGATAATGGATTGTTCCATTAGAGTGACTCATGGAGTAACTTGAAACTAAATTGACTATAAGAGATAAATTATTTCCAGTTATATGATGGATTGTTGAATATCATGATATATTTTACATCTCATCCATTGGAAGAAATTATTGGTATATATACATAGATAAAATATTATAATGGGTATATGGGAAGACCAAATGAATGTGGATCTTTGATGTTGGATAGAATCAGAAGAATAAAATTAGTAGTCAGACATAGTCCATATTAATTTTTCTATCTATAAAAGTTAACATCACACATAAAGAAGGATATAAGATATATTTTCATATCGAATAAAACTTTTATAGGTACTATCATAGGTCATTCATATTTTTATTGTACAATATTAAATGTATCCGTTGTAATGATTACTTTATTTTATTTAAGGGAATCTCTGACTTTTATATTTACTTGAGTATTTGATTGATTAGGGTTTCATATGTAATTAATGAATTATTAAAATAATTACACTATTAGGAATGAGGATTAGTCTTGATTTATAATTTCTATATTTTCATTTTATAATTAGTAGTGTGGTAGTATATTGGGAAATTTCAATCATTTAGATAATCATTTTATTCCTAATTTTTGCAATGGACTTATTACTAAGGTACTCAGTATATATTGATCATTGTTATCAAAATGTATATGTTACCTCTCCGTATTGTGTTAATCATAATTGCATAGCTAATTTGGTTATTAATATAATAATATAAAGACTAATTTAAAAAATATGGGATCCATAAAATAATTGTTTTCTATTTTAGATCACATTGAAATGGAATTAAATATAAACTTATCATTTCTTAAATTGGATCATTAGTAATTAGATATATTATAAGGAAAAATATTATAGGTTTTCTATCGAATTGGGTGTATTGTTATGGACCTTCTTACCTTTTACTTTGCAAGTATTTTTTTGGTAGAGGTGTCTTTGGGAGGTCCTGAGGTAGTTGAAAAGGAAAAGGGATGTTGTAGCTCAAAAATCTAGTTGTGGGGGATCAACAGCATGGGACATGAGGTATTACCATATGGATGGATTTTGTGGTTTGTAGAGGCTGGTTGAATCATAGAGTGCATTCGAAGATGAGTTTTGTAGTACTTACAACACATGAATATATTCGATGTAGAGAGAGTTTATAACATGAAGATGAGTTTCTTAGCGGAGTGGATATGGTATATAGGTATTGGATATGGTGTAGTGTATTGTGTTTGATTTTTTTTATAGTTATGAATTTTTAGTAATAGTTGTTCCATGGTTCTAGTGTTTTGGTGTATCATTCTCTTAGGAATAGGCATTCTGAGATATAATCCTTTCCACTATGACATGGTTTCTTTCTTATTTTATCATGTATATGGTGTGTGGATATCCATGCATCTCAATGGTAGATTTGAATCGAATCAATATGGTGTAGTCCCTTTCACTTCACAGTGTTCTACTTCATTTTATATATTATACTATGCTGTAAAATAGGCTTAAATGTGATCTTGTATTTTTCAGACTAGGTATAAAAACCCAAATCCCCTTAAATTTTTTGATATATCATGTTTTTCTCTTATTTCATGAGATACTCAAGTGCATATAAGGGAGTCCTTTCAGCCCCATTTCAGTGGAATTCATTCTTATCGTTGAGAGGTTGATATTTAGTTATTAAAGGGGGTTTTTCTTCAATCCATTAAATATTTTCTTAACTTTTCTTTGTCTGGATAAGGTTTTTATGATTTAAATCCTCTGGTTTTGTTGTTTTTTAGTATAGGAAAGATGTGGTTGTTGTGTTTTGGGTTGGTAATTATGTTTTCCTTAATTTGGGAACATAGTGTTTTCATTCATCTTGATTAAACCTTATGTATCAAATCATAAATCTCCATTTAAGGTACATGATCCTTCATTTCTCACTAGTTTTATCATACAGAAGGGGTTATGATCTTTTTATCTTTTAGAAAGATAGTATACATTTTCCAAAAAATTATAATTAATTTTTTTAATCTAAATTGAAAAGGTAGGATAATTAATTCATACTTCATAGCCTTTTATATAATTTATTTTGTCATAATAGGGTCATCATTCCTTGCGGAAAATTTTGTCTATTGTGGGATTTTCATATTATGTGATTATTGTGAATATAGTACCCTTATGGTGAGGTTATTTGATACCAACTAAAACGAAAATTCACTAACCACTTATATCCTATTAATAAAATGTTTTCCCATGGAATTTATGGCTTGTGTGAGAATTCCCAGGAAAATAAAGTTAAATGTGATGTTAATCCCCTTGTATAAATATGAATTAAGGAATGTGTTTTATGTGATGTGGATGTGATTTGTGATGATGTTGTTTGGTCGTGCTTTCATGGGGTAAGTGATGAGTTCTGTGATTTTGATATATGGTAGATCACACATTGGAAGTGGTTGTGATGTAGAAAGAAGTTGTGATGTTGAAATACATTGTGGTTTAAAAATGGTTACAACATGGGAATTTTTAGCATGAGAATGATGGGTTTTTTATTTTATAGTTGTGTGTTTTGATAGTCTCTTATGTAGTAATGGAATTAAATTTAAATGATTAATTGAAATAGAATAGGATTAACTATTTAATGCATGCAACAAATATTATTTAAAGTGTTTTCAAATGTGGTTTATATGAAAATGTACAATAAAAGGGATGGAAAAATAAATTGGATACTGAATTTGAAATATTGAAAATGACATAACATGAAATCAAAGTGTGGATTGTTCCATCTGCCTTATAACATGTTGTGTGGTGTTGTATATTTAGTAGTGGTTATGAATGGGGAATAATATGTGAGCCTTAGTAGTGATATTGTGATTTGGGATAGTTCTTGTTTTGTTAACCCTTAGGATATACATTTATATGGGTCATTATGTAAATATATTGTTCATTCATTATAATTTATATATGATCCCAAACCATGTTGAGAATCGCATGATGATAACCAAATTTTTTTGATGTGGTTTCCCAAAATCCTGGTGGGGAGGATGGATGGATAGATTCTCACCCATAACTGCACTCTATTATATGTTATGTTGACATGCACAAGCTATGATCACCTAATTTCTAAAGTGTTTGGTTGTAATGTTTTATGATATGGATTATGGTAGGGTCATGTAAGGTAATAGGAGGGAATGATGTTGATGAACTTCCTATTCATAAATCCCTACTATTCTAATTTTGGATATTATTTAATGGAAGACGTGTATGAAGGTGACATGTGGTGTGATGTGATATCCCATGGGTGTTTTGGTGAGATTTGGTGTGATCTGATGTCCTAGGTGTCTTTGGGTGATATGTGGTGTGTTTTGATGTCCCTTGTTTCTATGAGCTAGATGTTTTATGGAAGATACGGTAACTCTAGGATGTATGCCATTAGAATATTATAATGCAAAATCAATGGTAAAATGGCATTGTGTACCTTTTAATCAATATGTTTTTCATTATGTTACTATGTGTGTATGTGTTAATTGGTTTTCGTGCAATTGTTATGATGATATTGGTTTATTAGCCTATTTAGGTTCTTTTGGATCTATTGTTTTCTCACTAGTGTATTAGTGTGCTACATTCTCATGTGTATAATATAATATGGGTATTATCCTAAGAAATGTATAGTTATTATCCCTATATAAATCTACACACTATTTTTCAGGTTTTTAGGAGTACATCATGGACCATGTTGGACACCATTACTTTGGACCTTTAGAGTATCTGTTGAGTCAATGCTATAAGACTTTTCTTTTGGGAATCTTTTTGGGACTCTTGTATTTCATTACATTATATATGAACTATGGTATGTTTTTTCTTAAATTATTATATATTATGATTTGTATTTTATGGATGTTTATATACTATATTCATATTATATATTTTTATAGATGGTAATGCCATCCATGTGTGAGATTCTTACACCATCAGTGTTAGGCACCAAACTAGGGCCTACTTGTGGTGGGACTCAGCAGTCATTATCATTCTCTGTTCATTACCATCTGAGTAGGGTTGCATTCAAAGGGAGGGTTACATGAGAGAGTTGTATAATGTGTTTTGGTTAAGGGATAGGATTGAGTTTTATGTTAGGAATATATAGGTTTTCAAGGGTAGGTTAGAGAACAATATCAGTTGATCATGGTGGGTGACATAGGCCAAGATTGACTAGATATAACACATGATTTTACGATCCCCAATGATCTGATTCAAGGACCATGAGCCTAATTACTGACTAATTGAGATGGAACTACTTACATGGTAGAGTCCTATGAGAGGTATGGTAATTATGATTAACTTCCATTCTTGTTTGAATTGGGTGGTTTTGAGAAGATTATAATTTAATTGAATAAATCATAATAAAATTCTATACTAAATGGTATAGGAAATACTTGTTTCCCTTTATATATATGGATCCTAGTTATCATCTTCATGTCATTCATACATTGGGGGTTTGGAAGGATAACCCAATTGATCACTAATTTTTTGATCTGGTTGAGGATGATGATCATTGGCAGAGAAAGTTGCGTGTTTTCAATGGAATTAATTGGTAATGTATGATGGGTTCATATTTAATATGGATACATAGATATAGTTGGAAGGATATTGAGATATCTTTTAGTCTGATCCAAGAACCATAGGTGTATTGGGTCCCATTAGTAGTTAGTCAGATGTAGTGAGTTGTATGTTGATGTTGAACATTGTACATTGGTGAGTGAAATGAGCCATATGTTTTATGCGTTGTATTTAAGAATGAGATATTTGAATAGATATTTTCATCAGCCACGAAGGTATTGAAGAGGCCACATATGGTCTCCCTTCACCAAGTTAGTATTTTCTTGTGGGGTCTAGTTATCTTGTAAAATTATGCATTTCATTTTTCCAATAACGTTTTTCCTAGTGATGAGTCCCATGAATGGAATCATGAGGGGGAACTCCATCCTTATATCTTGTATGATGTTTCACATTTAACATTTCAAATTTATTTCTAGGTTTATAAGAAGTTATAACAAGTTAAATTTATGCACTCATAGTGAGGTTTACCATTTGAGGGGAACAAGTGGGTTTACTTAAAGAGAATAGTTGTCAGTTGTAGGTCTTAGTTGACCAGGATATAGAAATTTCAACAAGTGGGGAGTCTATATCTACAAAGTTTCTTACTACCATCTGGTTCAAGTAGTTTCTATGATTTTCTGGGAGTCCTTAGAAAACTATTAATAAATTTTAGGGGATTTTTCCATTTACATAACCAAATAATTGTGGTTATTAGATATTTATATGATGGAGGTGGGTTTTTTCAGCGTCTTCCTGAGCAGTAGCTTCTAGTGTGGTCATTTCAGTAGTATGGGGAGTATTCTAACTAACAATAAAAATGTTATATGGAAGGTATTGGCTGACCTTAGGATATTAATTATCTCTAGTAACCCTGACATGAGTATATTTCTAGAGGTGGCCATTAGAAGATTGGTAGAAGAGCTAAGAATAGTCAGTTGAATGTAGTGGAGGTGAAAACTCCTAAGGAGATAAGGATTTTTAGAGGTATGATTATATTTTCTTATACCCATGTATATTATTATTTTTTGATTCAATAGGTTCACAATCCTTTATTTCACCTTTTATATTCTATAATATGGGACTAGATGTAAAAAATGATTCACATTCCCCTAGTGTTGACTATTCTAGGATGAGTCTAAAAAATATTCATAGATGTGTGAAGTGGGTGTAAAATGATGATGGGACCACATTATTCTTGTGAGGATCAT
This sequence comes from Viscum album, assembly GCA_963277665.1. Taxonomy (NCBI): domain Eukaryota; kingdom Viridiplantae; phylum Streptophyta; class Magnoliopsida; order Santalales; family Viscaceae; genus Viscum; species Viscum album. The sequence goes on from OY728166.1 coordinate 312,239,149, forward strand.
ATCATGATATAGATATAGCCTTGATATTTTATTCTATGAATCAAATGGTTATTCCATGTCCTCTATTGTTGACTACATTGAAAGGATATGTCTGGTGTTGGGTGTGGTTTGTCATTGTGTGGTTTTCTTTGGTGAGTGGGGATGCTAGCTGGGTTAAAGATGCATGGAGACCTTTATTATTTGATAGATGATTGGTATATGTAATTATTAGAAACTTTTTGGTAGAGGTTCATAGAGTTTTCAAATAGTATCTAGATGTATTTTCTAATAAGGTATTGACACTACCCCCTCAATGAAATGTTATTTTCATGATATATTTACAACACAACGATTCTTCGAGTTCATGTTCTCCTTATCACATGAATACATTATGAGTTTTTGGAGTTGAGGATTTAGATAGATTATTGGATGAGTAAATGTTTCATCAAGACCAGTGTGTCATCATGTGGTGCACCAGTGTTGGTTTTCAAGAAGGTATATGGTAGTATGATGTTAAGTATACACTAATAAATGTTGAATTGGATGATGATAAATAATAATTACCATCTAATGAGGATTGATTATCTTTTACACTAATTGAGAGGTGATAATTTCTATGATTGTTCTATGGTCTGGATATCACTAGTTAATGGAAAATGAGGATGGTATCCTAAATACTATCATCATATGAAATTATGGGAACCTTGAGTTTACGTTCATGATGATTAGAACCTCAAAGTCACCAACTGTGTTCATTGGTATCATGAACTTTGTGTTCTGTTAATTCATGTACCATCACATAGTTTTGTGCATCAATGAAATATTGATCTACTCAATTATGGTGGAGGAACAATATAATAATATCATATCTAACTTGCAGGTACTTCGACATTACCATCTCTATGGAATGTTTTTCGAGTGTACACTTCATACACATGGGGTGAATTTCCTTAGGCATGTGGTGTCCTATAAAGTTGTGCCTCTTGACCCATCAAATATATAGCAATATTTTCTTGGGTGGAAACCAATAATGTAGAATAGTTTCTTAAATTCTTAAGTCTTGCAGTGTATAATTGAAGGAATGTATTTGATTACTCAAGGGTTGTATCCCATTAGAAGATTTGACTTGGAAGGACTCAGATATTATTTGGAATGATTAGTGTTAGATAGCATTTTATACATAAAAGGGGACATATATAAGTAATTTAATTCTTGGTTACTAGAGGAGAGGTGTTGGTTGAAATTATTTGTGGCCATACCATGGGATGCCTCTTGATATAGAAGAAGGAAATGATATCTTAAGGGTCTAGGATGTTTCATCACCATCAGTGTAGCTATTCCACCCATGATTTGGAGCTAGTAATGGTTGTGTTTACACTAAAGTTATGGTGACATTACCAAATTAAGGAGCACTTTTTGGTCTTTATGGATTCCAAGAGCATGAGTTATATCTTTTCGTAACAAGATGTGAATATGAAATAGTGATGTCGGATGTTGTTTTATCAAGACAACAACATCAAGATATCCAACACCTCTAGAAATGGTAACGTTGTGGCCAATACATAGAACTAAAAATCATGGGAGGATGTTTTGTTGCAGTCTAGAGATTCTTGGAGGGAAATGGAGGCGTTTACAACCATGTAATAAGATTAATGGTGGTTGATAGTAGAGGTTTCCTATTTTATATGAAAACGAGGTATTCTATGATAAAATTGGTGATGTAATCTTAGTAGGGTGACTCAAAGGTATAGGTTATAAATGATCATGTTTTCCATGGTGATGCTCATGAGGGATTGTAATTTGATGGTCACAACTGAATGTCATTTCAAGGGAGGATATTTTTTATGGTGATTATGTGTGAGGAATTCCTCCATGAGTTACATATCTCATATTTAGTGGTGCACCTAGTAGTTTACAAGATATATCTTATCTTGAGTGAGATATTTTAGGGGCCTAGGATTAAATGGATACTGTTGTAGTTTGGGGTTTATTGTTTATTTTTTCAACATGTGAAGACAGATCACCATGTTCCTAGAGTATAGTCACTTCCCTTGGATATTTCTGAGTGAATATGTGATGAAATATCAACGGAAATCATCATAGGTTTATGATGAGATATCCGAGTTTTTGTTTCTATCTGAGAAAAAATGGATTGGTTGACAAAATAATCTCACTTCCTGACAATCAAATATTCCAACACCATGAATGAAATAGAAAATATGTATATGGTTAAGGATGTATAGCTACATATTGTTCAAAGGTCTGTTGTCATGGACCGAGCCTCTTATTTTACCTTTTTATTCTATAAATTATTGTATAATGCCTTGGGCACTAAGTTGATCCACATCACTAATTTCCACCATCAATCATATGGGTAGATGGAGAAGACAATATAGTCATTATAGGTCATGTTTTCAACATTTTTATTAGACTCTATAATATCTTGGGAATTCAGTTGAATTTTTTAGAGTTTTCTTATAACAAGAGTTGTTATTCATACATTATCATGGACCAATTTGAGGATTGTATGGGAGTCCATGTTTTTCTCTATTTTACTTGACCGATGTTGTAGATATGTCATTTCTCAATCTCTATGTTGTATATAATGTGATTAATAAGGATCATGTTGTTCATGAGAGGATGAAATAATAACTGGACCAATATAATCCATATTTCAATTATTAGTGGAGTCCCTTGGAGTTAGAGGATAGGAACAGAATGTTCATGATAATATCACCTTAGTGTGGAAAGTAGATGATTGTAAAGGTAACTAAGCTCTTGCCTCAATTTTTAGGTTATTGAGGTGTTTGAATACATCAGTGAGGTGACTTATATGTTACCACTCCTACCACGACTGAACATAATCAAGAAAATCTTCCACATCTATTAGATCAATTGATATCTTCATTATGAATCCAATTTTAATTACATGGAAGATTTGGAGATCGATGAAAATGTGACATACATGGAATAGAAATTTCATATCTATGATAATAAGGAAAAGGTGTTTTGTGGATGACACATTCCTTTAGTTATTGTTTCTGGAGGCATATTTTCCTGTAGGAGAGTACATGGGAGAGTGAGACACATAAGTGTGTCTAGTACCAAATTTAATTTTGGGTTTTGTCTTTTTTTTTCTTTTTATTGTAATGATTAAAGATTTTTTCCTATATAATTTGATTTCCCTTTATATCTATATTTTGTTAATGATTTAAGTATTTGAAGAAGGAAAATATAATTACTAATCAATAAATTTTATACTATGAAATGTATAAAAACACTGTGGGTGATACAGTGCTTTATACAGTAGATAATATCATCATATGTAAGATGAAATTCCTTAATTTTCATTCTTGGGGTCATTTTGTGTGAAGGTTATTATAATTTTTGGCTTGGTCCATTTGTAGGTTGAGATGTTGGTGCAAATTATTATGCAGAGAGATGATATCTTGTGTATGACGTAAAATATGTGTTTTTCGGGGAGGCTTGGTGAACATTTTTTACCGGTTTTGGTGTGATTTTTTTGTGGAAATTATTAGTTATAACGAGATCCATCAAAGGTGTCTCATGTGATGGTTGTATAGACCCACTTTTTATTTTCATTCTAGATTGGGATTTAATATTTAAGGATGAGAATACTTTAAGAAGAATATAATTTTCTGGTTCGTACCATCTAAAACTTTGTGGGAATTATAGTGGAATAGGTTTTTGAAGTAGGAAATGTTATTGTTGGAGGGGGAAATGGGGGATAGAGATGGAAAATCCAACTGTGAGGATCTATAATTTTGATCATAGGGTTGTCCTATAAGTGTGTGCTTTATGAAATAGAGAGGTTATCTTCTATATAGGGTGTCTTAGTGGAAGATATTGGTCCTACAACCAAAATCAGCATAGATGAGGAATAGATAGAGGTTATTTAATTGAAATGGGTTTCTTAACCATGTGGATTTGGCACCGCAATATTGTTTGTAGCATTGATTCCCATAATATGGTTTTTAGTAGTTTTGAATTATCTATTCCTAGACTCACCATGGAATTGGGGAAGTAGTGTAACATATTTTTAGAAATAGGGGTTCTACAGTATAATCCTTCCCATTTTTCCATGGTACCTTCCATGTTTTATCAAATATATGACATAGATATATCCATGTTTCATGTAAGTAGCTTTGATTATCATCACTATGGCATCGTCCATTTCATTACAACCGAGTATGGTTCTTTTTTAGATGTTATGGGGAATGGTTTTATAGGCTACACCATGATCTCATGTTTTTTAGAATTCATATAAAATTCAAAATATATTCTAACCCTATTTTATATAAATATTTTATCTAATTTAATGTGTATACTATGTGTGTTCCAAAGAGTAATTTCAAAATAATCTTTTCAAATTTTCATTAGAAGGTTGATTCTTGGTGTTTTTATATAAGTATAAGTCTTTACCTTCTTTATTTTCCTCCTTATTCTTCATTTATTAGAAAATTATATAAATGATAACCTAATTTTTTTTTTAATATGGGAATGATGGGTTTTCTGTATTCAGGGATGGTATCGATGTTCTCCTTCTTTGTGGTGCTCAGTGGTGGTATGCCTCATGATTAAAACTTATGAAGGAAATATTTAATATTCCTTTTAGATAAGTGATTCTTCTTTTCACACATATTATATCATGTGGGATGGTTTATTCTCCTGTTATATTTTGGTAAGACAGTATGAAGAAGCCTACCCAAGATAATGAATTGGTTTAAATGGCATTGAAGTGGAAAGGGATATAATCCAATTATTTACTAATTTTTATAATATTTATTTTTTGATTGTATGAGCTTGATTCCTTTCTTAAGATAATTTCTAATGTGATATTTTGTTTTGGTTTTATTATTGTTACTATTTCACCCTCATGGTGAGGATATTTGATATCACCTAAAATAAAAATTGGATAACCACCAATGTATGGTCAATAAAATGGGTTCCCCTAGAATTTATGGATTTTGTGAGAATTCCCTTAAAAATAAAATAGAATATGATGTGAATATGATTGTTTAAATATCAAATAAGGTAGGTTTTTTGTGTGATGTGGATGTGATGTGTGATGGTGAAGTATGGTTGTTTTGTGGGGGGAAGATCTGATTAGTTGTTTTTTTATGATCTTTTTAAGATTAGATATGGGAATTGGTCATGATATGGATAGTGGGTGTGATGTGGAAAGTGGATATGGTGGTGAAATAGTAGAAATATTGGGCTTATTGGTATGAGAATGATAGTTTGTGGTTTTATTGTTGTGTGTTCTACTAATTTACTTGGTATTTTTCATATAAAATGTATGTAATGAATTGAAATGGAATGGGTTAAAATGGGTAATAAATGTTTGAAAGATGATGTGATGTGTGGATAAATGTTCTTGATGTATAAAAGTGTAATAACAGAGAAAGAATAATAAATTTCTTGGTAAATGAGAAATATAGAAAATGGCCTAACGTGAAATGAATGGTTGGAATGTTTCTTATTGGTTATTATTTGTTGTGCGGTGTTTTGAATTTAGTGGTTCTAGTGAAAGTGTTGGAGGATATAGGTCTTGGTGGTGATTTTTTGAGTTGGGATGCTAAATTTTTTGTAAACCCATATGTGGGGATAGTGTATGTGGATTTAAATATATCTATTGTACATCCACTATTATTTTAATATTTACCCCAACCATATTTCAAATTATTTATATATTAACAAATATTAAGTGTGTGTTTTTTCCAAAATCCTTGTGGTGTGGATGGGGGGATAACTACCTTATATTCCCTGCTCTCTCTTCCAGGTGATTTTTATTTTTATTGTAAGTGATGTCCAAAATTCAAAATAATATTATGGTGATGTTTGATGAGATATAATATTTTGGGGGTTGTGCATGGAAGAAGGTGGTTACTAAGTTTATATCATTCATGTTCATAATGCCCAAATATTTTGGTTATGGATGTTATGTGATAACACATGTATCTGCATGTGAGATGTGGTGTGTTTTGATGGACTAGGTGTCTTAGAGATATATGTGATGTGATTTTATGGAAAAAATTTTATTGGGGAAGATAGTGTGTGTTGTTATAGAACATGTGTCTATGGGACAAATGTTATTCATAATCGACAGGATCCCTAGTATGTATTTCATTGGTGTGTGATAGTGGAAACTAGTGGTAAAGTGGTGAGAGCTACCTTTTTATCAATATTATTCTTATTATTATACTATAAATGGATGTTTTATTTGGTTATTATTACATGGTTATGATGGGATTTGTTAGTTGACATGTTCTCATGCTGTTGGTTTTTTTGTTGTCCCATTGGTTCATTAGTATGCATCTTTCTCATGTTCACAATTGATTTTGGGTACAATCTTACATAGTATAAATATATTATAACCTTATGTATATGAATACTATTTATAATGTTTCTATAATTCCATATTGAACTATGTTAAATGCCTTTATCAAATACAGTTAGAGTTTTTATTGAATCTCTGCCACAATACTATTAATTTGGTTATTTAATTGGAGACTCCTATGTCTGTTTATGTTATTCATACATTATGTTATAGTTTTGGTAATGTTATTTTATATTATGTCTGGGAGATTATTTATCATTGATATCCTATCTCACGATCATATCTTTTTGTAGAGGTTAATTACTTCTATGTGTGAGATTATTGTAACCTTGATGCTAGTTTCCAGCCTAGGGAATATGAAGGTAGGACTAAGGGGTCATCATCCTTCTACAATCATTATAAAATTGGGAGAGTTACGATTAAAGGGAAGGACATGAGGTGTAGTTTTTTTCTTTTTATTATCATGGAATAGTTTTATATCATTTCATTGATATCATATTGTCTTTCATAATCCATTTAATTTAAGGTTCACATGTAATATTTGGAGTTTGTTAAACTAAGTGCTTCTCTTTGGTATGGACAGTGTTTATTCAGTAGGATAGTTGATGGAAGTCTATTATTATGATCAAATTGGGGTAATTTAAAATAGTGAATATTAGAACATATATACCATTGATCACACATTAATGATATAATTGATCATTATAATAGCTAAAGGTTCTTCTCAAAGATTAAAATATGATCAAAATATCAATAATAAGGTCTAATTGGGTAGGATATCTTAAAAATAATGTTTTAAATGTTTCATGGATTCTATGAACATTTAGTTATTTCATTATAGATTAATAGTTAGCTTATAGTGAACATGGAATTAATGATTTAAATATTCTACAGATATCTTAACCCACTCTCTTGGTAATTGTGGGTGATATTTTGGTATATTTATGATCTAAATCATATCATGATGTTAAACTATTTATTTTCATTTAATCTCTTTATGATAATTTTTTATATTAAAAAATATTGAGTTTTGAATTTTGGATAAAAAAATAATTATTGTGGGTCACATTGTATAAAAGGAAGCTTTTTTATTGATTTAGATATTGTTGGGTCCATAATATATTGGAAAACACCATAGAATATTTTTCATCTTACTTTTTACTTGTGTTGTATGTATTTTCAGTATTTTATTTATTAATCAATGATTCCCTTAATTTTGAATCCTAATCTTACCACAATTCACTATTTTATTCCACCCCTTACACCGCTGTTTTAAACTAGTTCTGTAATGAACATTCCAAATATAATAATAAATATTACTTTATTTTTTATTCAATTAATTAGTGTTAATCAATATTGGAATGGGAAAAGTTTTTTGTCTTTATTATTTCAATGTAGGAGGAGATGATTTGGAGGGCCCCTGATGAAGTGGAAGAAAAATGAGCCAAAATTGCATGGATCCAGGAAGACCTGTTCACTGTTTTACGTGTATAGAAACATATGTGCATCCAAATGGGCTCATATTTTGTTTACATATAAAAAATATAATGGGATACAACTCTTAAGAAGAAATCCAATCCCAATTCATCCATAAAGGTGCCCAACTGAACTGATCTGTCCAAGGAATCAAATCTGCACAAAGTCAAATGCGTTATTCTGTGATCCATCAATATCTCTAGATCCACATGTCCAATTGATTCCAAACATTCGGTGGAGATAGTCAGGAAGTGGGGATAGAACATTCCAGTTTTTTTAAAAGGGAGATTCGGGTTTCTACTGGTCGAAACACGTGGTACAAGTTGATTGAATAAATCTATGTGCCAAAACCACCTTCCAATTTTTCTATAAAATGGCACCTTGGGCTCCCCATTTGGGAGTTCGGCCAGGAGGCAAGGTTCTTGCATTTTGAATTCCCCAAGGAGTCTTTGAAACATCCCTTGATGTTCTGGAGGCTATGGGAAATTCTACCCCAACATCATTCTCTTCCTCCTCTCGCATGGGTTTCTAAACCCCTCGTGGTCACCCGAGGAGGAACATGATGCAATATCGAGATTCATTTTTGTATTATATTGAATTATCTTTTTAAATACAGGTTTCATTTTATTTTTCGTCACCATCTATTTTAATTTTGTTGAGTTATGTAATGGTATGTCATGATCAACTCATACGATCATGTTTGGGGGTACCCATTCATGTGATGTTTCACACACCGTTCAACACTACCTTTTCCCTTTTCAATTACGTTGTTTGGGTGGTTCATATTGGTCAATTGAACTCACATAAGCATAGTAAAGGCTATGTAAATTTATGTCATGGTATCACAAATAAATAAAATACAAACCTGGACAATGCATTGAGTTCTTCATGTGTTTTCTTGGTGAGTTTCGGTTATGAAGTCAAAAACAAATCACCCAATCATCGGCGGTGTCCAGTGAATCATTGTTTGTTTTCGACTAAACCCTAGGAGGTATCCTATTATAAAATCAGTAACATTATGGTTCTAGTGATAAAAACTAGGGATTAAAATATCATAACCCTACATCATTAAGTGATGAAGGATAAACATCATGAGAGTACACTAGGTTGATCATTCTTAATTAATTCTATTAATCTCTACATTGTTTTATCACTTTGATTTTATATTTTCTTCTTTAATCATCAAACCCACAAGTTTTACAAAACCTCATTCAGCTTCTACTATCATAATCAAGACCCTCTTTTTAAATTAATGATCTAACAGACTGTCAAGATACGACCTAGGGTTGCTGTTATACTGCAGAAATTCTAGTCAAAATTAAACAACTAATTTGACGCGCTTGACAACGTGATCAAGTTTTGGCACAGTTACTGGGGATCCAAGATCATTTTTTTCTTTATTTACTTTTATTTATTTATTTTACTTCTTAATTATTACTCCTTTAAATACCCCATCCCCATTTGATTGTTTCTGTTTTGGGTTTTGTCTTTATTTTTGGTTGTTTTTGGTGTGTTCTTTCTCTCTCTCTCTCTCTCTCTCTTTATAGCAACCCGCCTTTTTATAACATTAAATTTTATTACAAAATAGAAAACTGAGTATCTTTAAGGTTTAGTGCCTTGGAAACCAGGAATTTATTACATGAGGAAAAAAACATTCTTCTTAAACAGTTAAAAGGCTTCTTCATTTGTTCATCCTAAGTTCATTACAACATCTCATAACCTGGGAGCATACATCAAAGGAAAGGGTCAGCAAAAGGCCCAGTAAGGGAAATAAGGGAAACATTTTAAATGAGAACTTGAGATACATCAATAAAGTCATGAAAAAGAACTTTATGGAATGAGAAAGAAATCATGAGGCATATCATAATAAAAATAACTTATTTCATAACTTGAAGATGTGGATACAACATTTTACAAAGACAATAATTTCCGTTTCACCAAGGTCCATATCCAAGGTGTCAATAAAAATTACCAAGGTTATTCACCATGGAATCAGTCTAAATGATCATCTCTAGAGATTAAGTATTTACCCAATGCATTGGAGCGCTATCGGGGCGCACCCTTAAATTTGTCATTATTATCATGCGAGATAGATATATCATCATCAAACATTTCTTAAACAACCCATATAGCATAAAAGAAATGGGTTTCATTTCATAGTCATCACATTCTAAAAAAACTGCTTTAAAGACGTGATCTTTATGTCACTTTAACCCCACGGAAAGGAAAGCGGGTCTCATGTATGTAAATACAAGAATTTAATATAGAACATATTGGTATATATGTGAATACCCATTTAGAAGAAAGAATTATGAGTATTCACTTAATAAAATATATGAATTTGAGAATAAGAGAGAGACATTTTGAGACGGAAATTCTGCAGCATAACGGCTATGTTACGAGGTTTTAGAAAACATTGAAAAGATATGGGACATGGGTCACCCACTCATAAATGTTCCATAAAACAGTATGGGGATAGAATATAAGGGATTTAAGAATATGGTAATTAAATTTGAATGATATACCATATTAAATGAAGAACATGAAATGAAGACACAAATAATATTTCTCTTATGAAAATTCGGCAGCCTAACGACGTCATTTAAACATAAAAAAAAATGAATTGATGAGATAAAAAAGGGTCTCTCATCATATGAACATAAAATATCAGTATGAAAGATATAGATATCATACCCCAACATAATAAAAATAACTTGAAAGACTTGACATGAAAGTAGAACTTTGAAAAATGAGAAAGGTGAACAAATCCCTTAAAAATTCCGCAGCCTAACGGCGCCACTTAAACTTCAACAAAAAAATGAATTGACGAGATAAAATTGGGTCTCTAATCATATGAACATAAAATATCAGTATTATAGATATAGATATCATACCTCAACATAATAAAAAGGTAATTTAAAGACTTGACATGAAAGTAGAAGTTTGAACAAGGGAAAGGTGAACGAATCCTTAAAAATTCTGCAGCCTATCATCACCACTTAAACATCAACAAAAATGAATTTACCAGATCAAATAGGGTCTCTCATCATATGAAAACAAAATATCAGTATGATAGATTTAGAGATCATACCGCAACATAATAAAATGGAACATGATAGACTGGACATGAAAATAGATCTTGAAAACGAGAAGGGTGAAAGAATCCCTTAAAAATTCGGCAGCCTAACAACGCCACTTTAACATTCTTAAAATGAAATGATGAGAGGAAGAAGGGGTATCTAGCCATATGAACATGAAAAGGGAAGTAAGATGAACATAAAAGAACATAATTCAACATAAGATCATGGAGCATAAATGAAATGACATAAAATAGATTACTTGAAAAGAAAGAGAGAGGTCAGATCCCTTACCTTAAAACGTAACTCTTAAAACTCAAAGGTAGGGACCTTGAGGGCTTGGGGGCACCTTGGGAGGACTCATTTGGAGGTAATGAGGCCAGAGCTTCGTTTGGGGAGAGTTGGGAGTCGAATGGATGAGAGGATGGCTTGGTATTTATAGGGAAAGTGAGGGGATAAGGCATTAATGGCCAAGGGACCCCTCATTGGTGGTTTTGGAAAAACCATGGGCTTGCCCATGGTATTTGCCCATGGTATTGGCCAATGGGTCCCCCCATACAATAATGCATCATCTTTGGTCGTCCAACACTTAAAATATCTCATGAAATCATCATGACACAGTTATGATGCCATTAAACATACCAAAACCCTAAAACTGTATTTTCACTATTCATCGAAAATTCAACTTTCTCAGAAAAATCCCAAAATTTCACCTTAACCATATATCAATTCTCTGATTTCAAAAATGAACTCCTTTATATAAAAATAATTTTCTAAATTTTTTTAATTTAATTTTTAAATAATTACACTATTCACTGAAAATTCAACTTTTCGGAAAGATCCCCAACAATTATCTTAACATAATATCGATGTTCTGAGTTCAAAAATAAAGTCCATTTTATAAAAATAATTTTATAAATAATTTTAATTTAATTTTTAATTAAAAAAAACTATTCACCCAAAAAAACTAATACTTGAATAATAATTTATGAAACTGTTATTTAACCATTTCATTGAATTACATTACTTAATCAAGGTGCCTAGATTATATTAATACTTTCCTTAAGTGACATTACTAGTCTATTTGGTCACATTACTAATCCTAAGCATAAAATCACTATTCATAATTTACTATTAATCAAAAATTAAGTTCATTTTATTATACTCTAAATTTCATGCTCAACATAATTGTAGAAGTCCATTTTTTGAAAATCATTACTCATTTTTAATTATTTAAGGTTTACATAACCATTTTTTAAAATATCCTTTCCCAAAAAATTCACCAAAAATATGCATACTATATTTATCCGGACATTTTGAAAATTCATAAACATCATCATAAGAAGAAATCACAAATTTTTTATTTAAAAAAAAAGGATTACACAAGGAAGTTATGGTCTCCTTACATAGCCTCTTATCACACCAGCATAGGACCTAAGTGTAAGGTGTACTAAGGTGAGAGAATCTGAGGGAGGCTCGACCAACATCACACGCATAGTAATTTCTATTTGTTTGAACTTCTTGTGAAGGCGATTCCATTCTAGCTTCACACGATGATGTTCGGCTTGGGTTTGGTCCAGAGAAAATCCCAGTGGTGCTACCTCCTTCCCAAGTTCTGTTAGATGGGCTTCGATCGGTCCAAGACTACTGGGTGAGGCTATCAAATCTTCTTTCTATATTAATTAACCAAGATCACTTGTATTTAGAGACAAAAGTCACAACATTCAGTTTTCAACGGTCATACTGACTAATGGTCAGATAATAATCAAAACCCAACAGTCTCATTTTAATTATACTCATGTTATCAAATGAAATAGTTTTTTGAGTTTGAAAAATAAAATAACACACAAAATTAGGAAAAAATATTTATTCAAAATTTCAGGTCATTTCACTCTTCTTCTCCATCTCCCTCTCTAAAATTCTGTATTATAACATTATATTATTTTTTCACCCTTCTTAAGAGATTTTATCCTTATTAGAAAAAACTTCTCAAATTATTTTCATGACCTGATCTGGTAAACAACCACCACTAGAATTTGACCTTAAAATTGAAAAGTCACTTTAAACACAAATCAAGGCATCTAGAGAAGGTCAATCAAGTAACATAGAGGAACCCATTTTGGAACCTCAAGTAATCCTAAACCAATCCAACATTGAACCCAATAAAACCCAAGAAAACACGGCTACAAATAATCAAACATTAAAAGAAATAACCACCCCTGATGTGGAGTACCAACATGTGTACATACAATATCCCGAGGAAGAAGCCAACATTGAGATGAGATCAGGTCTCATCCAACTTTTTCTTAAATTCCTTGGTCTTCCTGGTGAGGACCCTCACAAACATATCTAAGAGTTTCATATAGTCTGCTCCCCCATGAAGCCCCAAAACGTGTCTGAGGGCCTAATTAAGTTTAGGGCCTTCCCTTTCTCCCTTGATGGTGTATCCAAAGATTGCCTATATTATTTGCCTCCCACAATTGGGGGATGTAATGACCTAAAAATACTCTTTATGGAGAAGTTCTTCCCTGCCTCCCGAACTGTATCAATTTGAATAGAAATCTGTGGAATTAGGCATTCACAAGGAGAGACCCTTCATGAATATTGGGAGAGATTCAAAAGAAATTGCTCAAGATACCCCCACCACTAGATTAGTGAACAACTATTAATCCAATAAATATATGAGGGACTTATTGCCATGGATGATGGAATGATTGATGTTGTAGTTGGTGGTTCCCTAGTTGATAAAACTCTTTCCGCCACTCATGACTTAATATCCAACATGGCTCAAAATGCACAACAATTTGGTACACGATCAATTGCACCAACCCGAGGAGTTCATGGGGTATGTTATTTATCCCTTGAGAAAAAGGTAGATACTAAACATGATGAGATGCATACCCTTCTAAGGAAATTTGCTCAATCACAAGGTAACTCGCAATCTACTTCTATTCCATTACATTGTGGTGTTTGTTCTGATAACACTGATTTTTCGGACCAGTGCCCAAAACTTCAAGATTCATCTGATTCTTGTGCACCTGTGTTCCCAAGGCGTCCATTCCAAAAAGCATCTCCCTTCAAGAAAGAACAATTCCGGCCAATCCAAAATCTAGGGTGGCAAGCACAACCCTAGTACTGACAAGGAGGAAACTCAAGCTACCCAAAGCAAAATTGGTATCAACAAGGCTAGGGTATGAATCCTTCAAATCATTAAACTTCTCAAAACAACCCCCCTCCTCCTCCAAAATCTTAACCAAGCCTCGAGGATATGATGAAGCAAATGGAAACCAAAAACATCTAGTTCCAACAGACCACACAATCGACCATTCAAGATTTACGAACTCAAGTGGGACAATTGGCGAACACTATCAGTGAACTTATGATGCAAGGTTCTGGATAACTATCGTCTCAACCCATTACCAATTCGAAGGAAAAAGGTAATATATGTGAAATTACACTTTTTAGTGGTAAAGAAGCTTCTCCTTTTACTGATTCTATGCAACAGGTATGTCTCCCTCTTGAAAACACTCCTTCCCAACCCTCAAAATTTCATGTAATGAAAAACAAAATAAAAAGGGAAATCAAATTATCTTTTATGAATCAAATGAACAATCCATTCCTCTTCCTTTCCCACAAATACTCTCTAAATCTAGTAAAAATTCCGATAATGATATTGATAATGAGATAATGGATATATTTAAAATAGGTCAAGATAATATTCTTTTATTGGATGCATTCAAGCAAATTCCCCATTATGAAAAATTTTTTATACAACTTTCCACCAACAGACGAAGGCTGAAGGGGAACGAGAGAGTCAACTTGGGGAGGAATGTCTCAACCTTTATTCAAACAGTAATGCCAACCAAACGAAAGGATCTGGGAACATTCACAATATCATGTACCATAATGGAGACTTTCTTTTCGGATGCTATGATAAATTTAGGTGCTTCCATTAATTTAATGACTCACTCTATGTATAATTCTCTGTAGGTCAGAGAGCTTCAACCAATTGGAATTTTCGTGAAACTTGCCAACCGGAGTATAACACATCCAACAGAAGTGATTGAGGATGTCCTTGTATGAGTAAAGAATCTCATCTTCCCTGTTGATTTCTATATTCTTGAGATGTAAGATACCCGAACCCAAGGACATGATCCTCTCATACATGGGAGGCCATTCCCCAAAACATCAAAATTGATCATCAACGTTCACAATGGTATGTTTTCCATGGAATTCGGAGTAGAAAAGGTAAGTTTTAACATCCTTGAGGCTATGAAACACCCCGATGAAGAGCACTCCACTCTTTCTGTCTATTTTATGGAAGTTCTCTCAAATGATGCAAACACACATAATTCTATCCTCAACCCAAACTATGATTCATTTTTGTTTTCTCCACCCTTTGATGATTTCAGTTTTGATTCATGTTTAGAGTGTTTTGTGGGTTCTAAAAAGTGTAAATTTTGTGCTTTAATTGATGAGTGTGTGTATTCTGAGGAACCCATGATAGACGATGATTCTACAAATCTCATTTTTATAGATTATTTATCTTTAGAAAATAAACATGAGTAGATAGATAGTTTAATGTACATCAATCCCCCTAAATCCCCTCCCTCAATCCAGAAACCACCTTTGTTAGAACTTAAACAACATTCTTATAATTTAAAATAAGCATATATTGAGGGTATAGACCAATTGCCTGTTATTATTTCCAATAACCTCTCTCCAAAATAGGAATCGAAACTTTTAAATATTTTGGGAGTGTAAAATGAAAATAGGATGGACATTTTCTGATATTCCCCGGAATATACCATCTATTTTTATGCACCATATACTTTTGGATGATGAGGCTGAGCCCGTAAGAAAATCTAAAATTTGGTTGAATCCTACTCTCCTTGAAGTGGTAAAATTGGAAGTTAGTAAATCACTTGTTGTGGGGATCATTTATCCTATATCTGATAGTAAATAGGTTAGTCCAGTGAAAATTGTGCCTAAAAAATAGGAATAACAATTGTGTCAAATTGAAGGGATGAATTGGTTCCAACACATGTGCAAAACAGTTGGCGAGTCTGTATTGACTACCGTTGACTGAATCAAGCCATGCAGAAGGAGCACTTTCCATTACCTTTCATTGACCAAATGTTAGAACGATTGGCTGGTAAGTCCCATTATTGTTTCCTTGAGGGATATTCGGGTTATTTACAAATCCATATATCCCCTGAGGACCAAGAAAAGGCAACATTTACTTGTCTATTTGGAATATTTGCTTACTGAAGGATTCCATTCGGTCTATGTAATGCTACTGGTACTTTTCAGCGATGTATGTTGAGTATTTTTTCTGAGTACCTTGAGAGTTGTATATAAGTATTTATGGATGATTTCATAGTATATGGATCTTTTTTTGATGATTTTTTGGAATTACTAGGTTCATTCCTCTACCGCTGCGTTGAAAAAGATCTTGTTTTAAATTATGAGAAATGCCATTTTATGGTTGAGCAGGGGATAGTTGTTGGGCATGTAATTTCAAATAAGGTAATTCAAGTAGATAAATCTAAAATTGAATTAATTTCAACCCTTCCATATCCAAAATGTTATCATGAGGTTAGATCATTCTTGGGTCTTGCTGGTTTTTACTGTCGATTCATTAAAGACTTTAGTAAGATTGCACTTCCATTGTCCTGGTTATTGCAAAAATATTCTGAGTTTTTGTTTGATAAAAATTATGAGGATGAATTCAATTCACTAAAAAAGAGTCTCACATCACCACCCATAATCCAAACACCATGTTGGGATCTCCCCTTCAAGATTATGTGTGATGCCTCTTACTTTGCGGTCGAGGCAGTTTTATCACAAAGGGTTGAGAAGGCTCCTCATGTCATTGTGTATGCCTCACGTACCCTTGAACCTACCCAGGAAAACTACACAACCACTGAAAAGGAACTTCTTTCTATTGTGTTTTCCTTGAAAAAATTTTGTTCATATCTTATCAAGACAAAAATCATCGTTTTCTCTGATCATGCTGACCTTCATTTCCTCGTAAAGAAACCTGATGCCAAGCCCCGCCTCATTCGGTGGATGCTCCTCCTCCAGGAGTTTGACATTGATATTAAAGATAAGAGAGGAGTGGAGAATACGGTATCTGACCACATTAGTAGTATTTCCCGACCATTAGACCATCATGTTGACTCACCCCTACCCATTTGAGAATTCTTCCCTCATGAGAACCTTTGTGATGTTGTGGACCTTGCCCCCTGGTATGAAGACACTGTGAATTTTCTAGCAACATCTAGGTTCGCCACTGATATCAGCATTTTACAATCCTAGAGACATAAGCATGATTCTCATTGGTACATTTGGGATGACACATACTTGTGGAGAATTTGTAGTGACCAAGTTGTTCGTCGGTGTGTCCCTGACCATGAGTTTACCTCTGTTTTGACCTTCTGCCACACTTTGGCCTATGGGGGCCACTTTGGCTCTCAACGTACAGCTCGAAAGGTCCATGACTCAAGAATTTATTGGAATACTTTATATAGGGATGCCCATATATTTTTCAAGTCATACAGTCATTGCCAATCCACAGTGAATATCTCCAAGAGGAATGAAATGCCCCAACATCCCATGTAATTTTGTGAGATCTTCGATGCATGGGGCGTTGACTTCATGGTGCCTTTTCCGAATTCATTTGGCTTTGTGTACATCTTATTGGCTGTTGACTATGTATTTAAATGGGTGGAAGCAAAGGCCACCTGGACCGATGTCTCTCAAGTGGTTGTTGATTTTGTGAGGTCCCAAATTTTCAGTAGGTTTGGTTTGCCTATATTCATCATTAGTGATCAGGGTTCACATTTTTTCAATCGCAACATGAAAAATTCGCTTCTTAAGTATGGGGTTTTTCATAAAATCTCTACAGCATATCACCCCCAAACTAACAGATAAGCATAAATCTCAAATAGGGAAGTTAAGAGAATCTTAGAAAAAATAGTACAACCTAATAGGGAATATTGGAGTTTACGCTTGGATGATGCACTTTGGGCGTACCATACAACTATTAAAACCCCAATCAGAATGTCACCATACAAAATTATGTTTGGAAAGGCTTTTCACCTCCAAGTGGAGGTAGAACACCATGCATATTGGGATGTTAAACAATGTAATATGAACCTTTCAGATGTAGGTGAGAAAAGAATGCTGGAAATTCAAGAGTTGGAAGAAATTCAACATGATGCATATGAGAACTCCCAGATATATAAAGAGAAGACAAAGGCTATTCATTATATAATGATTCACCCACAGAAGTTCCATATTGGTGAGAAGGTCCTCATGTACAATTCTAGGCTTAATCTCTACCCTGGTAAGCCTTGTTCCCGATGCCTCGGTCCTTATACTATTACTAATGTTTACGCTTTTGGTGAAATATAGATTTTTCCTGAGAAGAGTGGACGAAGTCTTAACGTCAATGGGAAGAGACTTAAACACTTCTATTTGGATTTTCCGAATAATATAGTGGAGGAAATCCACCTTCTCGACGCATCATACCAATAAAACACACCAAGTCTAATCCTTTCTTCTCACATTCTCAATTATTTCAGTGAGGACACTACACATTCAAGGTGTGGTGGGTGGATATATTCTTGGATTAGTTAGTAATTTTCAACGTTTTCTCTTTTATTCTATTTTTTTCCTTCTTTATGGTATTTTCATTTTTCCCCGTCAATAATTTTGAAGTTCCAAGATTTGGGACCATAAAGGGGGGAAAGTAAAAATACCATAACGAAGGCTAAAAATAATATTCGTATGAATTTAAAACCAGGGAGTGATTTTTTTTAGTGAATTGGTTTTCTATCAATGATATAAATGGTCGTTTCTATGTGAAACCTTTGAGATGATTGACTGCCCTTGTGTGAGTAGTTTTTGGGAAAACTGTGTCACTAATATCTCCACAAATTTGTGCACCCAACTACAAAGTGTGAATAATTCTTACTTAATATAGGGTAAATATATGTTATCTTAATATTTTTCAGCTTTAAATGATATTTTCATACATTCATTCCTTATCCAATCTGTTTCATTACTCTACCAGATTGACCTATGCGTGTGTACCTAATGTACGACTATTGTATGCCCTAAAAAAACAATGCTTGTGTCTTGGTCAGGTCAAAAACCACTCCTCTTCAACCTTTTATCTTGTTATAACTATTGAAATTAGTGTCATGAAGAGGTCAAACAAGGGTTGAGAGTTGAGTGTGAGATTTGTTCCAAATGCAACATCAAAAAAAATTAATAAATGAGGGGAGCGATGAAATATGAAACATATGGGGATATCTAGGTTAGGAGATTATACTTTGACTTCTAGGAATTCTTAAGTGAGTGGGTCTTGAAATATTATTACAAAGGATGTAGGGAAGGTTCGGTGTACAATATCATTTAAGCTGAAAAATGTTAAAATAACGTATATTTATTGGATAGCAAGTGGAAATAATAGCATGGAATGGTTTTCACACACACACACATGGAGAGTTAGTGTCATGGTTGACTTCTGAATTCCTTGCTCAATTTGGTATCCTTATATTTTTTGAATTTTCATATGATATGATTTATGAGACATCTTTTTCTATTTTCACTAGGAATAACTCTTTGGTGTGGTTCGTGCATTGATCAAATTACATTAATTAAAACATACTAAAACATTAAATCTTCATGATTTTGGGAATATAAATATGCATAATTTTATTTGGATATGTGACTTTTCCTAGGAGTGCAAATGTTTAGGTGTGGGGGTGTGGTCGTACCACGACACACTATTTTATTCTACCCTTACAATGATGTTTTAAAATAGTTTTGTAATGAACATTC
Source organism: Viscum album (assembly GCA_963277665.1). Lineage (NCBI taxonomy): Eukaryota > Viridiplantae > Streptophyta > Magnoliopsida > Santalales > Viscaceae > Viscum > Viscum album. The sequence continues at coordinate 312,258,895 of OY728166.1, forward strand.
CAAATATAATAATAAATTTAACTTTATGTTTGAATAAATTAATTAGTTTTAATTCATATTATAATGTGCAGTGTTACTTGTCTTTATTATTTCAATGTAGGAGGATATGATTTGGAGGGCCCTTGATGAAGTGGAAGAAAAATGGGCCAAAATTTCCTGAATCAATGAAGACATGTCCACTATTTTGATTGTATAGAAACTTCCGTGCATCCAAATGGGTTCATATTTTTAATTGATATAATGTATAAGGGGATAAAACTCTTATGAAGGAATCCAAGCATAATTCAGCCGTCAAGGGGAGAAGCCGAACTGATCTATCCAAGGAATCAAATCTCCACAAAGATAAATGTGGTGTTCTGTAATCTGTTCATATATTCGGATCCACATGTCCAATTTATTCCAATATTTCGGTGGAGATATTAAAGAAGCGGGGATAAAACTTTCTAGTTTTTTCAAAAGGGATATTCAGGTGTCTACTGGTCGAAACACATGGTACAAGTGGATTGAAGAAAGTTGTGTGCCAAAACCACCTTCCAATTTTCCTATAAAATGGCACCTTGGGCTCCCCATTTGGGAGTTCGTCCAGGAGGAAAGGTGCTACGATTTTGGAGTCTCCATGGAGTATTCTTGACATCCCTTGAAGTTCTGGAGGCTATGGGAAGTTTTAACACAACATCCTTCTCTTCCTCCTCTCCTATAGTTTTCTAAACCCCTTATGATCACCCAGGGAGGAAAGTGATGTAATCCCGAGATTCATTTTTGTATTATATTGAATGATATTTTTAATTCCAGGTTGTATGTTGTTTTTATTCATCATATGGTTTAATTTTATTGGGTTATGTACTGGTATGTCTTGCTCAACTCATTTGATCATGTTTGGGGGTACCCATTCATGTGATGTTTCACACACCATTCACCGCTTACTTTTCCACCTTTCAATTGTGGTGTTTGTGTGGTTCATATTGGTGAATTGAACTCACATAATCATTTTCAAGGCCATGTACATTTATTTCATGGTATCACAAATTAATAACATACAAAACTAGATAGCGCATCGATTTCTTCATGTGTTGCCTTGGTGAGTTTCGGTTATGAAGTCAAACACAAATCACTCAATCATCGGCGGTGTCTGGTGAATCATTGTGTGTTTTCGACTAAACCCTAGGAGGTATCCTAGTATAAACTCAGAAAATTTTTGGTTCTAGGTGTTAAAAACCAGGTATTAAAAGATCACAACCCTATATCTTGAATCGATGAATGATAAACATCATGAGAGTACCCTTGGTTGATCACGCTTAATAAATTCTATTAGTCTCTACATTGTTTTATCGGTTTAATTTTCTATTTTCATCTTTAATCATCAAACCCCCAAGTTTTACAAAACCTCATTCACCTTCTACTATCATAATCAAAATCGTATTTTTTAATTAATGATCTAAGGCTCCGTAGAGATATTACCTAGGGTTGCTGCTATACTGTAGATATTCTATTCAAAATTAAACAACTAATTTGACACGCTCGACAACACGACCAAAACCTAAAACCAAGAAAGGTGTGAAATTTTAATATAATGAGAGTTACTAAGAGTATATTAAAGAGATAAAAATTAGAATACCCTAAAATCATTAATTTTTTAATAAGGTAATATTTTTCATGAATTTATTCTTCTAGAGTAGAAAAATATTTTTACTTATATTGGGAAATTATTTCATAGCATATAAATCAACATATCAGAGTCTATATGAATAAAATTATTATACACCAAATTAATAATTATATATATGGGTTTATTCGTTGAAATGTTTAATGCATTATCTCTTTGGGAAAAAAATTAAGATGTTTATTATTCATAAAAGTTTTCAATATAAGATCTCATAGTGAAACTAAAATTATTTTGAAATAATTTGAGTTGAATTCCATTAAGTCTTAAATTATTATTGTAACCATACATAACATATTGTTAATTCAATGGATAATTCTTCAGGAAATAAATCACTATAATTTTGGGTCAATTAGAAAGAGTTTAATTATAAGTTTTAAATACAATAGATGATTTATAAATATGGGTGCAACACGAAATGTGATTCATGTTATTTCTATGATTGAAAGTCACATATACACATAATGACTAGGTTATGAAGGGGAATTTATCTAACATTTAGTATTAAATAATTTGATAATTTTAAAATATTAGGGACACCATTTAGATGGATAATACTTTATAATTTTATGTTTTATTTACTAAATTATGTGGTTATTCATTCACTTCATCCTGAGGGTGTTTTGGATATAATAAATCACTGTAGTTTAGTTTTTTAACTTATGGAAACCAAGAAATATTGTTTTATATTTTTCTTATTATGGTGGTTTTTGTTAAAGTAAGGTATTTTTAGTTTTCTATCTTTTTGATTAAATTGTTCATATATGAATATAGTGCACTGATAACCCTTGGGAATGCTATAATATCTACATATAACCATGTAAAAATGGGATTAAACATCTATAAATATTAGGATTGATCCATCTATGTATACCCAAATATGGTATTCTATCAACATAATTACCGAATGAATTAAAAAGTAAGACAATTTTTTATATTATGAGGTAATTCAATTTAATATTTGGATAATATGTTTATTATGGAAGTTGAGAAACCACATATGGTACCTCTATCAACTGTTTTGGATATGAATATTTATTTATGTTAAATATTTTCTAATTTTCATATTTTATAGGAAAAATATTAGTTTGGTAAAATATACCATCTACCAATAATTTTATATTATGAATTATCTATCCATGTCTCAGATTATATAATACAAGTATGTGTTCAAAATTTAAGGGTATCTTATGAATATTATATCCTTTTTTATAAATTTATCTATAATACTTGTTACCAATAACCAGTTTTTAAAAATTAAATATATTATAATTTTATTATTATTATATTGATCAAAATTTATTAAAATTGATCTACTATGTGGAAATTTTTTGAAATTTCATAATATTACCACGTATTATAAATTATTAATTTGACCCCTTCAACAATATTTTATAATTTTTTATATAAATTTTCTTATTTGGGATATTTTAATTATAAATTTCATTAAATGATAACTCATTTATTAAGTCAGAAATTCATTTTATATAGCCTTTCATGGATCACATGTTTTAGAAGGGGGAATCATACTTTAATTAAAATATTTTTTTCAAAAAATAAAATGGAAACCTGTTAACCATTTTAGGGAAATCTAAGTCATTTTGGTTTGGATAAGGATAATGTTTTTACATCTATTATAGAAAACTAAAACATTTCTTTTATTATTATAGATGTCCTATTGGTTCATGGAAGATGATGGTAAAAAATAAATTCCAGTGGGAATAAAATATTTTTCGAAGATGAACTTTTCCAAATTAAGTCATTTGTAAATGTACACCTAATGAAATAAATAATATTTTCTTTATTATTGCAAGGATAATTTACTTTTATTATAGAGTTGAGATAAGAGGATAATTTGGTGCTCTAACATTATCTAGACTTTAAAACATTGAACAATATAATGTGATGATACATTCCAAGATTCATAGTTCTCTTTATTCAATATTTTAGTATTTTCACAGTCATTTAATTTTATGTTTACTATTATTAGTTTTATTTAAATTTTGAAGTAAAATAAAAATATAAATTGATATCACTATTTTTTAAAGTATTATATACATGACTTTTTCAATGATGGATAGTTCTATTTTGAAATATTCATTTTTTATAACAATCAATCTTATGCAAGACTCCTTCATTTAAAATATGAGAATCCCAATGAAAAAATTATTTTATTATATTATGATTTGTGATTTCATTTTTTAAATTTACCAATAATTCAAAGGGTAACTTTTTAATTTTTGGGGTTGTGTAAATGTAAATAATTATTTTGTAATTTTAATTATCAAAATGAAAATTCCATAGATTTATTTATAGAGATGCATTTCAAGATCAATGAAAATCCATTTATATGTATAGTTAGTGTATGATTTTATTATTTAACACTAAAAATAATCAACATTTTGTAATGTTAATTGAGGTTGAGTTCAATTATTTCCACTAATATAAATTAGTAAAAGGTAAATTTGTTTTCAATTTGGGGCCCAATTAATTATTGTAGGGTTTTGAACATACAAAATTATGGAAACCTACTTAAATGAAATAAATATTTTGAGGAAAATGGTAAACCATCAATTGCAAGGGTGGGTTAGTTCAGTTTCTATTTTCAATTAAAAAAATCTTTATTCGTTTTGTTTTTCATTCTATTTCAAATCTCTAAAATCAAAACCTATAATCTTGTATACTTTATAATTTTTCTTATTTTACATTAAAACCTATAATAAATTGAAATGTGTACTACCTAACTATGATTTTTATATGATTCATTCACTATACTAATCTTATTTAAATAAAAAATCATTCCAAAGTGATTACAATTTAACATCATCAAATTAGAATCATTGAAGGGGAGTTATAGTATTTAAACATATCATGAAAAATGAAAGTTTTTTATAGTTAATTCTCATTTTTAATTAATTATTCTTTCCCTATTCACTTTATTTTTTATCATCATTTTTTCAATTATTATAATTTTCGTTTACATTTTTAGTTACTATTAAACTATTAGGATGAGGAATGTACATATAGGAATCACGGGGAATTTTAGTTTATCATTCATATAAAAGAAAAATACGAAAAATAAAATAAATAGTTGGGATTATTTTTTGAAATTATATGGATGTGATTATTACCCAGTGATGGGATAATGTAAAATTGATCCATTATAGTCATTTAAATAAAAATTTTATCTGGTATATCAGTCAAAATTTGAGGGGAGTTGTGACATAAACCATTTTGGACCTGTTGAGTGTGTGTAATTTTTTATTTGGTTGTAATCCATTAATTATTACTATTGATTATATTTATCATTACTAATTTAATTAAAAATTATCTATAAAACATAAAATTAACCTCTTTATGTTGATATTATTATCTATTTATAAATGTTTCTTTTAGAATTGATATATTAAAATATCCCACCTATATGTCCTTTTATTATTACAATATAATGGTACGTGAAATTATAAGGATCTTATTTGGAAATATTGGTATGTGGATAGTCTCAATATTCAATATTTTGAAGATTCATTTCATTATAGGATACTTGAGTTTTATAGTTCCACTAAAAATAAAATGAAACATTATATAGTATATCAAAATAATGATAAATTAAATTGAATCATTTGAAAATTTTTTACGTCATATTTTAATTGTAAACAAATATTCATTTAATACCAAACAGTGAAAATGAACTTTTAATGAAAATAGTGATTAGTACATCTAAATTCATAATTTTATATACTTTATAGAATATTTGAATATAAAAATATAAAATAATTTAATGTTGTTTATTCAACTATAAAACCCAAAAACAATTGAGGAGGAAACAAAAAAAAAGGTCATTAGCAATATCATTTGATGTAAAATGTTGAAATAAATGTACTACTTATAATCTTTTTAGGTGACATAATGGAATGATTAAAAATTTATATTATTATAAATATATATTAGTATTAATGTTTACACTCATTTGGATATAAATCTCAGGTTTCATGAATTCATACAATTATTCACTATAGATGTAATTGAAGACATTAAATATTTTTTGTGTAAAAAAATTGAATTACTAAATTAGCACAAAATATTTCATCCAACATTTCAATAAATTCCTCATACCTATATAGAAAATCGTGGTATATTTCCAGGAATAATGGTTATTTAAGGAAAAAATATCTATAGTGGTATAATAATAGAATTAAATTAAAACACAAAACATATATAAATATTCTTATAGGGGATCTCATCCAATAAGAGGTGAATATTAGTTATGATCCTGATAGAAGTTACATTATTTCACCCCATAGAAATACAAGTAACCTTATCTCATAAGGTTTCAGAATAAAATCCTATGATGGTTTGGGGAATTTTCAATAAATCATAGTATCCTACCTATATTTTTTCATAACCTCAATATATAAATGATTTTTATATAATTTTACCTAAGATACTATTTTATCAGTAGTAATAACCACTAGATCTAAATAAATGTAATCCATTCATGATTATACACATTATTTGATAGAAATATCTTTTCAATATGATGTATGGTATATGAAAATGAAAAGTCTCTTTTTAGAGAAACATTAAAAAATCTATTACACATAAAGAGAAATTCCAAAAAACCCCAAAATAGGTTTTAAAATCAGCTTTTGATAAAGGGAAGATCATAGAAAAACTATATAATAATTCATGATCATTTAATAAAGTTATTATTAATCAAAAAATGATCATAGAAGTCAATGTACTTTATTTATATTCTTATATATATACTTATGAGCTAGATGGTAACCAACCTTGATTTATTTTAGCCCTGTAATTTTTGAATATCCCTTCGAAAACCTTTCCAAACCACATAAGGTTTTAATTGATATAATATGGAGGAGTGGTTAGAAAATGATTGGGAAACAAGTTTCCAGTAGCCCACTAAAATTTAACATGACTACATCGAATCAACCTATAATCACAATTTATAAGTAAATTAATTTAAATAGAAGTGGAATTAGAATATAAATTTGGTAACTCATAGATATCTACAATTCTCCAATAGTTTTGTATAATTAAATTAGGTAAATGGAGAGGTTACCTAAAAAATGCATTGAAAATGTTCATGTATGTTGTGATAATAATCCATTTAGTTAAGAAATATTATCAAACTAAAAGGTATGAAAAACTACTAAAAAAATATAATAAAAATATAATTAGTCTAAAATGATGAGGTTAAATACAAATTAGAGGTATATTTTCATACTATAACACCAAAAAAGGATATTCCTATAAAGCATAAGAATATGAGAATATTCACTACAAAGTGAACCATCAAGGAGTTTTATTTATTTAATGATTTATGTAATTCAAGGGATTCCATTAATGAAATTAATCATTTTATTTTCTATTTCATGATAATTAGTCAGATGAATTTGATATGGTTTCTAGTGAAATTACTAAATAATGATACTAGATAACTGATGGAAGTTGTTGAGGATGTAATTTTTTTATTAAATCAAAGGACATTTCCCATAATTTTGTATATTCTGAATATAGATGGTGATTATGTATATTCATATGCTCCCATCATATTGGTATAACCATTTTATAGAAAATATAAATCAATTATTAATGTTTTTAATGGTAGTATTCTTATGGATTTTGGGGATGTAATTGTAATTTTAATATTTTCGACTTTATAAAGTACTACTCATAAGAAAATTTAATATATGTTATCACCCACTAATATTTTTCTAATATTAGAACTTTGGATTTTTTATTTCAAGATATTTATATTTATAAGTATTTAATTTATAAAGTTTTTTTATATTGGGATTTTTAAAATTTCATTGGGGCTTTACACCCCTATTTTTCATGATCCAACCACTGATTGTTTTTACTTTTAAAGGGATTTATATAATTATCTTATGAATGTTATATATGACTAACACAAGATTATTGATTATTATAATATATGAAATTCATTATTCTCTACATATGAAGAAAAATTTAAAAACTATATTTTATCTCTGTATGACTTTTGAATAGTTTAAGGAATATTCTTTAAGCTACGTGATTCATCAGCGAACAATTATGGGTACTGAGGAGGCCCTATATTGATATAAATAAATATTAAATATATTATATCATGTGTGACCATATTTTCAAAAAAATATTAATATTTCATAGATAGGTCCTCAGATGATAAATTTGAGTCTCTGGTAGATTCTAGAACACTTGGTTTACCCTAGGCGTGACATAAGGTTCTTTAGCGCCATAAGATTCATGGAGGAAATTAATTGGAAGGTGAATTTAATAAAATTATCAATTTATTTTATTTATTTTAATAAAATAACATAACATAATCCTACCACTATAAATTGTCCATTATGAAGGATACATAGGGTTAGCAACATAACCCTATGGATTTGAGAGGAGTAGTGTTCTTTATTGGTAGATGAAGATCAAAGGATGATGAAAAAAATGATGGTGAACTGAGTCATAATTAATTAACATAGCAGACCATATAAATCATTTTTTAACATGCTCTTCTCCAATTACCAATCAATAATTGAGGTAGGGATCATTATTTTTAGTTTCCACCAATTTAAAAAATGATTATTCATGGATTTCTTATCTACATTATTTTTCCATTGATCAACGTTCTTCGTATGTGTTGTTTTATAAATTTTATATGTTGTGACATTCTTAACCATTGTTCTTATTAATTTATAATTTTAGGACATGATTGAATCATCCTATGATTGATTAATCATCTTTTTATTATTTTCATACACTTTTTTTCACGTTATTCATTGTTGGACCATGGGTCCACAATTCAACATTCCTGGGGTGTATTCAAGTGTGATTGAATCCCCAAAATCATGATTTTTTCACGATTGATAGACAGATCAACAATTTGGGGAAGGATTGAGGATAGATTTTGAATGAAATTTTTTCTTTATGGATTCAATATCTAAAGCGGTGGTGGGACACATGATGGATTTATACATTAGCGGTTGGCCTCCTGATTTCTATCCAACGGAGGTCAAGATTCATTGTTGGACTGTGATTCCTATAAATTTAGTATATTTAGTAGTTAAACTAGGAATTAAAAACATAAAATAATGTAGATATGGATCCCTAATAGAAAAAAAAAATTATAGGAAATACATGACTATATGTCTTGTAATATTGAAGAACAAATATCATGTAGTTCCCACACTGTAGTGGCTAGGGAATCAGGTTAAAATAAATAGCACACACCATGTAGACCCACCACATGTTTTGTGGTCCTACGATAGTGGCACATCATGTTCTCTGGGAGTACATGGGAATGGAAATGACTAGTTACATGGTCATGGATATAGTACATGGGCACAAAAATGTACTTGTACATTTCCAAGATACTCAGACACAACTATATACATGAGAATGGGTTCATGTAAATGGGAACTTGAAAGCCCTGGTCGGTAGAGACATGTCATGTGCCACTAGTAAATTCCATATAGAGTGACATCACTTCCCAATATGGATCTCAGGGAGAACATGTTGAAGAAATGAGGTTATTTCACACATCATGTAACCTCACATACATGTCATCTACATCACCTAGGAACTTCTAAATTCTATATCTCATTATGTATAACATAGATGTTGCCTCATGAGTAGCCTATCATGAGTTTTTTTCACATATAACATGACAGTGCCATTCAATTTTTCATATGAGATATAATGTGATGTGTTGCTAGTGTGACACTTATTCTATGATGATTAACCAATTGTAGAGATCAAGAAGTATCATAAGAGGGATGTGGAGGTTGGAAACCCCTTGTTGTTCTAGGGAATGGGTCCGCCAAAATCTAAATATTATTAGTGTAAAACCTTATATATTAGGTCATGGTTCCACTATATGTTTACTGGCACCCCCTGATGCATCAGATCAAGCGTCCTCTATCTGCTATGTGGAAATCCCCTTAAGCACCAGTGTGTTGGTCCTCTATCTGTGGAGTGGCACCCTTCTGATACACCATGGTCTTGGCCATTTATATAATTAATGGAAACCATCAACACACATTCACACGTGTCCTACACTATATTGTTTTCCTCCTCGGCTATGGAGAACATTGGCGAAAAGAGGTCCCTCCACTCTAATTGTTTTTAGTTTTCAAAAGATGCATTGAATAGAGATAATTCTCATTCTATTGAGAGTGATTGTGATGAATTATTCATCCACTATGTATCTTATGTGGTAACATATAACCACTAGTATAGATAGTGCCTCCACATCTACTGAGATCATTTTCATGATTGTGGACCCTCTACACAGATATTGGCACATTTTAACATGATGATATCCATCAGAGATGTACACTTGGATCTATAGATATAATTTTTATTCTTACATAGTATTTGGAGATGGAGATATCATTTATCTCTCATTTGGGATTCTTGTCTAGAATATCTATTCTATTGTGGTTTTTTCTAACGATTTGATTGATAGACCCTTCTAGTTTGAGCATAACAATGTTATATCATTCTATTTCAACAATTTCGGTTTTTGGAACCCTATTAGGTATATATATACTCAACCATGTATTCTATTTTCCCACACACATAAGGTTTTATGATAACAATATGAAGATTGAAAATGAAATCAGTTGATTATAGCGGTATATGGGTGCTCTGACCACATTCGATGGATAGAAATGGAGATCAAGAGTTGGTCCCTCTTCGGTTTCCCTTTATCTAGTTGTTCAATGGTTGGGACCACATTTCATGTTGGGTGTGATTTTTTCTACATTATGATGAGGAATTATATTTTTGTACTCTGACGTATTCCCTGGAGTTTATTACATGAATGTTTATACTCTATATGTTTTAGTCTATTGTTATTTTTATTCACTTTTTTATTGAGATGGTTATTTTCAAGAGTACATGCACATTAGGCGAAGGCATCCCATTAAAGTTTATTCCATCTTGGCACTTGTCACTATCCCCTTGCCAATTTGAGGTTCTCTTATTGTTTTCACACCCATCTTGTCACTAGCCATGTGTTACTTGATGGTTTTGTTCATAGAAGATTGGTATTAGAGGTGGTACTTATTTGGGTTAGTGTATAGATAGACCCATGATGGGTATTTTTTTGGGAACATCAGGAAATGGAATTGTAGTGTTGTGTGTATGAATTTCATGCTAGGGAAACTAGTTCTCATGTGGTGGCTATTATATCCATTCACTATGACTCATAATACAAACTTATTGAATCAAGACACTGATAAATTATTCACAGATATCAAATGGTACATGCATCATATAGGATTAAGTCCTTTAACTATCTTTCTTGAGTCGTCTCCCCATATATTCTCTCTAACCATGGTAAATCTTATTAATTTCAATGAATCATCTGTGATGATAGCTAGAAGATATTTGGAGATTGTTTCATAATGAAAATTAGTTTATAAATGAGGCTATAGTTTTGGGACACCTTAATTAGGTGTTTCCCTTGGGTAGTCATCGAGTGGTGCTACCACCTATTGAGAAGTTCATTGACCTTTTTACAGTGGTCCAAATATATTATCATCCATATATAGATCTGTTTATGGATCCATCAGGACTAGATGATGGTACATATATACTTTCAACCTTGAATAGTTCATGGGATATAGGCTTTGAGGTTTTTTTAGTGATCAAGCCCCTCATATTGTGAAGTATTTCCCCATGCTGGTGGTATGGGTTTATTGGCATGTGCAGACCCTAACTGATCAAATGGTTTCCCTCACAACTAATCTTATTCATAGAGAATAGGCTTGTTCTGGTAGTTTCTATAGATGACACACCTATTCTAAGCATGTTTTATAATTTGAAGAGATGGATATTTCCTAGTAATAGTAGTGATACCAGCCCCCTTATTAGGTAGTATAGAAATGGAACAAGACTATGGTGTGGACCCCCCTCATTGATAGGATTCCTCTTGGGGGTGGTCCTTGTGGTGAGACTTCTCTCAAATGATGATGCTATAATTAGGGCCATTTTTTTACATTTGACATAGATTCAATTATACAGGGAATAGGACACATCCCCCACTTGGATGCATTCTTTGGAAAAAAATTGTAACTATGTAGGAGTGTTAGTGCCACTAAAAGAGGATAGTGTTCAGGTGTGTTGGATGAGTTCCTTTGACTTCTATATATTTTAATAATTTTATGTGATAAGGTTTTAGAGTGGGACCTAGTTACCGAGTACAGTAGAGAAAGAGGAAATATATATTCAAGTAGAATATTATTTTGACCCCAAGTCTCAAGGTGTTATTATGGTATGACATATTCCTTCAGTTATATAGTTGGTTTCAAGACACGTTTCAATGGGTGTAGCCACTATTCAAGGCCCAATGATATTAGTCGATCATTTTATCACAAAAATTTTGTCTAGAGGATCTTCCAGATAGGATTGGTGATTACACACCACTATTGACAATGTTTCCTTCTCCGAGAGGAGGTAGAGCCTCATGTGGTATCACTTTGTAGCTGGTAGTGAGGCATTATGATAGTTTCCTTTACCTGTACTATCTTCTTACTTCCCATGAACATATTACTACCACAAGTGAGGATTAAAAAGTTATAGAGATGCTAGTATATTATATTTCATAATTGATGAGAAGGGATCCTAGAAAAGGTAGTATGAACTCATGTATAGGAGGGTACATCTGATTTCTTATCAGTTTGATAGTAAGAACCAGGGAGTGGCTAATCGTATAAGCTCATTGTTCCTGCAATGTGGGAAGGTATGAACACATATTCACTGGGGATGTTATATTTTTACCTTTCAATAAAGTGTTTGTTTTCTACCAATACATGTATCAAGGATTTCCAAAAATCTACTCTCATGTATCAAAAGACCCTATGTAGATATGACGGAATGTAGTGCAATTAGAGGTGTTTGAAAAGTAGATACTTGATAGACCCAGTGTGTTTCCCTGGTTATTCAAGCGGCATTTCTCGTAAGAGGTGGTTGAGATATTTAGGATAGGTGTGTACTAACATCACCGAATCTAAGTGACTGTTAAGGAAGAGTATCCACCACTGAGAATCTATTATTGCTATAAATAGTGGAATTGGGAGAAGTGGTTCTCGGTGTTTGACCTCAAGATATATTTTCACCAGCTCCATGTTCATGAGGATAATGTGTCGAGAATGGGTTCCTAGAGCTTCTATGTTAGAATTGAGTTCATAGTGATACCCTTTGATGTGATGGAATCCCCCATAACATTCATGGGACTTACTAACCGGATCCTTAACCCTTTATGGATCAGTTATTTATAATCATATATGGTGAAAACATTGTGTACTTTTTTTCAGTATTGGCCCATGAGATACTCATAAGGATATATTAGTTTATGTTCTAAGAGTTCTTGATTTATGGAGATCAGTAGAACAGGTAGTTCTAAATTCTGGAGGTCCATTTCCCTAGGATATTTTTTCTCAGACATGTGTGTGATTGTGGAAATAGAAATGATAAATTTTTGGTAGTTTGAGGGCTTTTTAAATGTTTGGTCATGATAGAAGATTCTCATAGAGATGAATCCCATTCATTTTTTTCAGAGAGGTGGTGGATCAGTAGACCTCTTTGTAGTTTACCCTTATGTTTGAGAAGGGTGAAATGTTCCTCTATTCTATATTTGTTTACCCCACCACTTATATAGAAGGTTAGGGAGTCATATATTAGATATAGGAGATGTTAGATCTTACATGAATAGATATTAGATGGACGATATCTTGATGGAATTTCTATAGCGGGTAGCATGTCATCCTTAATGAAGGATAGATGATGACACCAGTATTCATATTAGATGATGTGTTGAGGAGGTTCTTTTCCCTTAGTAGTATAGATAAGAGAGGTGAGGATGTACCATGACTCATTATAAATGGTATTGAAATCCATGTATGTTATATCATGTTTTTTACTTATCAATCAATGCCTTTCCTATTAGTATGTGCAAGCTATATTTCCCATATGAAAGTTGAAGTTGGTTGGTATCTTCAAGGTTCTCCTGACATGAATTCCACAATTAGTGAGGCATCCCAATGATGTCTGAGTAATCAAATACTGAATCACCATGTTTTCCCACTTCCTAACCATCCAATAGTAGATCTTAATATATATATTTTGGGACTCATGTTCATGTAGGATGTATTATAAATTTTATTTGTTCCATTGAAAATAATTTTAGACCATGATGTATGCTTCACATCACAATTATAGAGTGGATGTAGTAATCCCATGGTAATTCTTTATAATTGATCATAATTTTTCTACCATAGGAATATGGTCTGGTTTAGTATAATACTCTGTTTTTTAGGAACATTCTTTTATTTTACATGGGTATTTTGGTTCATGTCAAAGAGAATCATCTACCATTGATGGATTTTTTGTATTATAACATTAACCACTCCACTATTGGTGTTGTATCATTTTAGGATATCTAGAAAATATAGTAATGTTTGTTGATGTACTAGTCAGGGCTAGTGGGAGGCAGTTCTTACAAACAAAGATTTTGTGCTAGTGATGGTTGTGAATGTTGTATTTCATACCGGGGAAGATGTCAATTTCCATAATATTATAGATTCCTATATTCACTCCAAATGATGGCCTTTGATGTTTTATGAGGTTATCATGTGTTTATATAGACCTAAATTCATTGATGTTTATGGGGATTTCTCTAGAACTAAGGATATATCCATGGTTCATAGGCCCTTATTCAAGTTATTATGATGGGTTAGCAAGTTGGTGTACCTCTTGAACCCATGACCATTGTTAGATTGGATGCTCGATGTATCACACATGGACCAGCTATAGAGATTTGTGCATGAATCATTACATGATGTTGATTAGGGTGAGATATAAATCGAGGGTAGAGATACACTTTAAAGGTGCACGGTTTTTTTGGGAACTAGCAAGAGAAGACCCTTCATGGGTAAATTCTTCCCTTGGTAATGTATTTGTTGACAGGATGGGAACCATCTGGCAAGATCATGGGAGTGGGAACTTAGTATCCTCACTAGTGAGTAAGAATTTACGTTTAGTGATGAAAATACTTAAAGGTGGAGAGAGTGTAATGACCCTTGTTTTTACAATAAAATATTGGAATATTTTAACCATTATTTTCTAATTCATTTGATGTGTCAGAACGAGATTTTGGGGCTCGAGCAGGCCTGAACTTGATATAATAAAAATATTAAAAATATTACATCATGTGTGAAAATTATTTTAGAAATAAAATTAATATCACTTAGATGAATCCTTATATGAGAAATATGATGCTTTTTTTATTCTAAGATATGGGTTTTACCCTAGGTGCAACCTATGGTTTGTCAGTGTCGGATATTTTATGAAATAGAGTCATTGGAGAGTGAATTTAATGAAATAAAAAAAATGTTTTATATATTTTAATTAAATTACCTAACCTAGTCATCCCTCTATAAATATACCATTATTAAATATCGCCATGGTATGCTGCATAATCCATGGTGGATTTGACAAGAGGAGAAGCAATATTCATTGGAAGATTAGAATCTAAGGGTGAAAATGAACATATCAAGGTAGATTGAGAGGCATGTAGTGAATGAAAAATTCCATCTTCGTCATTGGAGAACACAAACTTCCCCAAAAATTGGTCTATAATCAAGGTTGGGATTGGTATATATGGTTTTTTATATTTTGAGTAAAGATTGACCATGAATTTATCATCTATGTTCTTTTTTCATGGATCATCATTCTTCTCATGATCCCGTTTATAAAGTTTATTCATTTCACCATGATTCACTCATATTGTTTCTATTATATAATTTTTTTCCCTTGATTACTTCTATTAATTATCTATTCACCATGTTTTAATCCTTTTCTACAACCATTGTCTTTTCATTTCATTTATCCCATGGGTTCACATTTTGACATTATTGGGGTGTGTTTCAGAATGATCAAACCGCCAAATTCTTGGCGATTGTAGGATTGAAATACATATATTTGGTTTTAGGTAGGATCAATGTTATATGTGGGATGAAATAGATGATTATTAGATTCAAGACCATAAGTGACAGTAAGACTTATGATGGATTTCAATGTTGTAAATCAGACACCTAATTTCCATCCTTCGGGGATAGGGAATAGATGGAGAGTTGTGGGTCCTATGATTTTGGTGAATTCAGGAGGTCAACCAAACATGAATTACTGAATAAATAGTAGATCTATGATCTATGTATAGAAACAATATTTTTTTGTGAAAAACATGACTACCCAAAATCGCATCCATAAGAACTCAATATGTATAGTCCTCTGGATGTAGTTTAATGGGTTTCATGTGGATATAAATATCACATGTAGTGTGGACCAACCACATGCCCTATGACATTGCTCTGGAGGCTCAACATATACTCAGAGAGTACATGGGCAGCAACACAATCATGAATTTATGAATGACCATAGTACATGGGTATTTTTGTGTACTCATACATGGACAAGATACCTAGACATGATAATATACATGGGAACATGATGATATACATGGGAACATGCCGATGTACATTGGCACAAGATTATGTAAACAAATATGGGCCGATATACATGGTCATGGGCCGAAAGTGAATAGGAAACCCACATGTGGTAGACACACACTTTTTAAAATGATTATAACCTATTTAGCGTGAAAATGTTTACCAATACATGCCTATAAGAGAAACTAACTTGGTGATGAGGTGATGTCACACAATGTGTGACCCCATGTACACACCGTGTACTTCTCCCTTGAACTTCTACCTTCCATATCTCCTTCTTAAAAACTCATAAGATGAACCATTAATAGCTTACCCTGAGTCTTTTTCCTTGTATAATGTGATGGTATCCTTCGTTATCACATAGAAGATATGATTCTAGGTATTGTGATTATGAAAATTCTTCCGGGGATGATTGATTGATAGTAGTGGTGGGGAGGGATAATAAGATGGATGATGTTATTTGAAAACCCTATGTCAAACTAATGAACATTTCCCCATACTATCTATCTACATATTGTAACAACCTATAGCATCAAGAAATGGTTCCTCTATTTTCTGAGTGAAACCATCCCACCCAGATGCACTAGGGTATGAGTACTCTACCTACAGAGTGGAACCACCATGATGCACCAGGGCACAAGTCCCCTATTTGTTGAGATAAACCACCTAATTCTCAAGGATTAATGCTCTATATCTACTGAGGGGAACCCCCAAACCCATTATGGAATTATTACACCATTTCATATTTTCCCCCTCGGTTATGGTGAGCAGTGGTGAGGTGTAGTCCCTCTACTCTGAGTCTTTTGGGTTTAAGAGATTCATGGAATGGAGATAGTGCTCCCTCGTATGGGACATATAGTTGCATGGATACATCCCTACACTCTATATCAAATGTGGTTATTCTAAAAACCCATTGAGGATATCCCCATATTCTTTTGAGAGTAGTAATGAGTTGCGGGCCCTCAAAACAGATTTTTGCATGTTTGTGCATCATGCAGGGCATAAGAGATGGACCAAGGTAGCTGTAGGAATACTCATTATTCTTATATGGTCTATGAAGACATAGATCACCTTTCTCTATCATTCGGGCATCTTTTTTAGAGTATCTCAGTAATCGTGGTTTCGTCTCATGTTCTAATTGAAATGAAATTACGGGCTAAACTGACTACTATTGTATCTTTTTGTGGATTACTTTATAGTTTTTGGGAGATCCTACTAGGTATGTACATACTAACTAAATCATGGGTTTTTCTTTAATGAATCTTGTATTATGTAGTTGAAATGAATATTGGTGGTGACAATGATTAATCATAGTAGTAATTTGGTTCTTTGAACATGTTTGGTGGTCAAATGTAAAGATCATGAGATCAGATCTCTTTAGTATTTCTTTTTTCTTGTTGTTATCAAGGTGGGACATCATTTTTAGTTGGGCATGTATTTCTCCTCTTTATAATTTATCATTATATTCTTGTACTATGTTGTATTTCCTAGAGGTTATTACATGCATGGTTCTACTCAATATTTTTCTATCATTTGTTATTCATCTACTCTTTTTCATGGATATAGTTATGTGAGTTGGTGCAGGTATACTATTTTAGGTCCTACCCTTATAGTTTATTAATTCATAGAGTTTTTTGTTACACATATTCTATTAGAGGTGGTATTTAAGTGGTCATAATCAGTTTTCCACAATATATGAGGGCCCCTATTGGTCGAATCATGAAAAAAAATCTAATATTGATAAGTATTGTCTATATATTAGTGTTTTAATGATTTTTCCATTTATATAATACCTAATAAACGTAAAACTTGTAGTGTTACCCATTAACGTAAAACACTCCAACATTGTGATTGATAAAAAATTGCATAATATTACTTTAAAAATATCCTTCTGAAATAAGAGACCTAACTTTAAGATATTTTTTTTATAGAAAATTAGTGGTATTTGGTAGACCATAAAAAACATTCATAGACCCTTAATTTAAAAATATAGGCTCCTATTGATGGATTTGTGTGAAGTGGTATCATAGACACAACAAAGGCTAATCCCACTATTTTTGAATTTATTAAAAATGATGTAGAAAGATTGGTTGAGGCAATTATTAATTACACAATTCTTGATTCTTAGTGGTTTATACTCATTCATGTTATTACAGAAAAAGATTCATTGGTATAAGAAATGAGAGTGGTATTAGTTCATGTAAAGAACATCACCTATCTATTAATGAAAATATTTTTGAGGCACTCATAAGAAGGATTATTATTTTTTATTAGATAGATTCTATAGTAATTTTTTGGTTTATATTTCTCCAAATCACCTTAATATAGAAAATTTAATTTCTCATTTAATATATCTCATAACCGAAGGATTATATTTAGATGTTATAATATATATAAAATTAGAAAAAAATTATGATTCAGTTTCAATTTAGTGAATGGTTATGAGATATAATTCGAGGCCTTAAAAAGTCTCATGAATTATTTGGATACTTTTAGAAGATTGATAAGTTTTTATGGGTGATGGTGTAGAATAAAATATAAAATGGGGAGTCCCAAGATGAATCATGGTAAGATACATTTTTTTTTAAAATATTGAAATATGAATCTTCACCATATAATGTTAAAGATAATAATAAATTCATTTTCTCAAACATGTTTTATGTGATTATGAAAGAAAATCATGCATCACTGTTTTAGTGGGAGAAAGAGATTCATAGTCTCATGTATGTCCAGGGAGACCATATACTTATTTCATTAATTACATAAAAGTTACCCCTAAATATTATATTTGTTTTCTAAATTTTCAACAATATCTCTTATTATTATCTTTATTTAAAGCAGGCCATTCTTCACTACAAGAAATTTTTCCTTTAACCAAAATTTTGGGTATATTATAAATTTAAACAATCATGAAATTTGTCATCATGGGATATTTCATAAGAGTTTAAATAGATGGACACAAATTTTTTTTAAATTCCACATGTTTACTAATTCAAAATGGTTTTTATATTTCATAGTGATTTTATATATGAATGTTGGTAAAATATTAGTTGTATTTTTAATTTACATTATATATTTACATTATTCAGTAATGTTTTAAAAAGGCACAAAATAAATGAAACTACTTTGTGTTAGTTAGAATACCTAATTTTTTTTCAATATATAGCTATTGTATAAATCACTACTATTGAATGTAGTGAAAATATTTCAATCAGAAGGATTATTCTCTAAAATAAGATAAAAAATATACACCTAAAAATCTATACCAATAGATTCAAAATGCACTAGTGGAGTCTAATATGTACCTAATGAATCAAATATATGATATTCAATTCATATACAAAAAATTTCATGTAATATATTATATAATAACACAAATATATATATGAATATATATTTTTAATAATAAACTATATTTAAAAAAAAATAATAACATTAGTAATCCAACATAACATTCAAGGAGTTTTAAATCGGTTTTCATTATGAGTACCCAAAACATGTGCCAATGATCACCTCCATTTCAACTCCCTATGATGATCCAACATTGTCATACATCCATATTTCGTAATTTTATAGTAATATTAATTATATATCTTAATAAATCACTCCCTTGAACCTATATGTTTAGTTTATTTAGATATTAGGTACATGATATTCTTATTTTTTAACATGTTTTAAACATTTCCCATAAAATTCCTCACACATGAAATACTTCTAGACATTACACAAATATTACTCTTCATTTCATTGATAATGGAATTGAAATATAATGTGATCTCAAACACTCTATATGTGTATATATAATAGATATAAATCAATGAATAAAATTAACCGTATTATAAACAAGTGGGTATGATGATATACTCCAAGTTTATGAAAATAACATAATAAAATCATAACCAATGAAAAATAAACCATCAGTCATGAGTCATGAAGTAATTCTATTTATATAACATAAAACATGGGTCATGTGTATAAGAACATGAGTCAATAAACATGTTCCCTGAAAAAATTACATAGGGATTCTACATGACATAGAGTTATAGAATAAGAATATGGAAATTACATAAGAAAAAAAATCATGTCAATGGTCACAATCATGAAAATAATAACATAGTTCATAGTGTCCCATAGTTGTGGGGTTCACTTCCCATTCCATAAAATAGTGGATGGATTCTCGTAAGGGTTTGGTTCACACCACATTCCCTCATACATAGTGTAAATAATCCTTTATGTTTTTAGTTTTACACTTTACTCCAATATACAAAGTGGATAGAGTCCCTTAGGGGTTTGGTTTTACTCTAAGATCCCATATACATAGTTGATAGATCCCCTTAGGGTTCGGTTTTACACATTATTCCCATATAAATTGTGGATAGAGTCCCTTAGGGATTAAGTTTACTTCCTATTCCCTTATACGTAGTGAAAAAATTATCTTATTGGTTTAGGTTTAATCTACATTACTATATATATGGTTGATAGAGTCCCATGTGTTTTTGGGTATACACTCTATTCCATAACATTTCATGGGATAAAAATCTTTACCCATTTCATTAAAGGGAAATATAATTTTGGGCCCACCCTTCACATAATATAAAACCATAAATATTTTAATCTCAAGAAAACATTTAGAATCTCATCCTAGAATAATTAACAAGGGTTAAAGAAATATGTTTCATGAAATTTTTTTAAATTCATGATCAAAATCCTTCCAAAGAAAAAATTTGGATGGTATCATTAGTTCATATATCTAGTGTAGCATAAGAAACATTAATAGATATTAACATAGATGAAGAATTGGAAAATTGATTAACAAATAAGAATATATATCCTCTATTTTTTATATAATTATTATTAAAAATAAAATTACATATAAAAATATATTTTTTGAAACTCAATGATAATTTAAATAATAATTACATTTTATAATTAATAAAATTTGAAAAAGAAAATTTGTAAATAAAATCATTAATATTAGTGGGATAAAGTGATTACGTGTAAAGTCATAAAATGATTCCTTTAAAAAATGTTATTATAAAGTAAAATTAAAAAGCACATTCCATTAAAAATAATTATATTATTGATACTGATACCTATAAAATCATATAAAAATGAGGACATAGTGGAAATAGATTCCCAACCAAAAAACAAGAAAAGGATTGATCAATATACATGAATATTATCGGATTAATTATAATCAAAGGAAGGTAAAATGGTAAGAATAATTGTTAAATTAATATTAATATAGTTAAAGAAAATATAAGGGGTTTGAGAGGTATATAATTTACAATTTATCCCTGTGGTAATTTATTAATAAAAAATCTCAATTTTAAAATTGAGATTAGAAATGAAACACTTACGAATATTGTAACATTTGATTCAAAATAACATGAAAGATATCACCTTAAATGAAATTCATGTAGAATTAATGAAATTATAATTATGATAAAATATATCAAATAGTTGGTATATACATCGAATAAATAAAAAATCTGCATAATATAAAGCATGTCTCAAAGAGAGGAAATTGGGATGAAAAACCATCACGATAGACTTCTTATTCATCTTAGCCAATATAACTAAAAGAATAATAAATTAAGTTCTACAATTAATATTTATAATAAACATATTCAGGTTTATTATTCATAGTATAATTCATTTATAATTTCTTATTACCCACATTGTAATTATTTATTATTATTAATAATATTCAGGTAGTTATTGTTCCATTTTTCAATGCATGATGCAATTTAGTAGTTTCATTCCATGTTCATTGATCCTGGTTTCCTTAATGTCTCTCATTTTCCATGTATTTGTTTTTATATTGTATGGATTATTTTTAGGCAAAGAACTGAGACATCATGTGAATCTGAGGCCTAGTGTGCCTAGAATAAATGTTTGAAATATTTTTAATATATTATATAGAATGCATGCACATTTTTTGTAACAATGTGGGGTAACTTATTAACAGGTTCCCATATCAAAAGTCATAGGGAACTACTGAGTTTATAATGTCATTTTTAACCAAGGCACGACTTAAAATTAGTCGAAGTAGTTCTTTTTTGTAATAATCATCACAAACATAAAAATGAATAATATAATATAATTAAATTATTTTAATTTTTTTGTTGATGGAGTGGCATGGAGACCAAAACATTCCTCTTTAAAAATACTTCTATAAAAAAATAGTAGGGCTATCCGCATAATCCAGGAGCCATTGGAGTGCTTCTAAGGAGAACATTGGGGGATTTCTCTCAGATGAACTACAACCAGATCATAGATCAATGATTAACCTGGAAAGATTCAAAAGATCTCTTCAATGATCATGGAACGACCCCTTTCATCATTATTGGTTGATCCAAATCGAGGTACGGATGTTTTTTTAATTAATTATTTTCCCTATTCCTAATTAATATGATGAAGATAGATTAATCAACTAATGAATTGATCCGTGGGTCATGCGTATTTTCAAGATGGGTTTATTTTGGGGTTATTTTGAGATAATTTATTCATGACATATTCTATTAGTTCTTGGACTTTAATTATAATGGAAATGAACCTATATTGACATAAACATAAATCGATGTTCGTTCCACTCGTTATTCTTGTTCTTTTTCTACCTTCAATTATTCATCCATCATGAGCATTATTCATTTGGCCTACAGTTCAACATATCTCGATCAATTGATCATCGTACACATGTTTCATGGCACAAATATACAAAATCATAGATCTAGTATCATCACGAAATGATAGTGGTATGATTGTGGAAGAAGCGATAAATAATACGATGGTGGTACTCAATTTTGTCTTCTTCGATGTTCTTTAGTGAAAAATTATTAACGATGTTTAGATCCATTTTTTGATCATATTTAATGGTTATAATTTGGTTTTTGTCAATGGAAAGGCTCAAACAAAAACTTTTGTTGAGTTTTTTGGCAAGGAATGGACAGATGAAAGGCTAGAGTAGCGGAGAAGATTACTGAAATACATATCTGTATTTTTCAAAAATACAATGCTACACAGTGTGTAAGTTGTATCTACACACCCTATGAGGGCCCCATTGTTGATACTATATTATTGGATGAATGTTAAGTATCACATGGAATGTTACCACTATCAAACGACATGTGATCACTCCCAGGTGACTCAGAGTGTACTTCTAGAAGTGTATGAACATGGGTTGGTGTACACGGGTTGGAGTACATGGGTTGGAGCACATCATGTACTCCCCTACACGAACATGACCAGGATGGGTACATTGGCAAAGTTTTTTTCTGGTACATAGACATAGGTACATGGGATGAATTTGTGTACTAGCACATGGGTTGACTACATGTGTTTCCTACAAGCAATGTACATCTACATAGATATGGATGGATGACATGGGCTGTTATACGGGTAGGAACCATAGTCAAGGGACACAACATGTGACCCCTACTACACTCCATGTAGTCTTTTATACATGTATTATATCCCTTTTAGTCTTTATATTGGAAAAAAATTAGTGTACATTCCCCATATTTTTTCCTTGGGGTTTGTTTTGGACTCTTCACTTACTTCTAGGACTACGATCCCTTGTGATGTACTTCCAAGCTATAATAGTTAGAATCAGTTCAAAATTCCCAGTGTGAGATACTCTATTCATATTCATACTCTATGAGGAGTTCTTAGTATCATTGTGACATACACTAAGTGGGATCCAATTCTCTACTTTGCGGGTTAATCCATATGTAGTTGTTTCTATCACCCCACAACCTTAGCAGTGATTATCATCGCTGTATCTTATTCTCTTTAGACCATTGGTGTGTACGTTCTAATTATGAGACCCAAAAAACCACACCACTCAAATGGACTTCATTATTTCTATAAGACTCAGGTGTTCTCTTGGATGGTCTCTTCATGAAATATTCTATCTAGAATCCAGGGTTGGTATACTGTGGTTGTGATTTACCCATTTTTTATTTTGTCTCTTTTTTGAGTATATTTGGATATTCTTGTAATATTTATTGTAGACATATACCTATGTAGAGATAAAAATATTTTATTTGTAGTATGATTTGTGTTTTTGGGGTGTCCTACTGTGTATTGTCATACTCACCCATGAACGTGATTTTCAAACACATGTCATGCCTTTTGCAGATGATTGACCATTTGATAGAGTCCTAGGTAGACCAGGATCAGATGATGCTTTGTGAGACGAGACAGACTGAGTTATGTTCTTAAAGATTTCTAACAGAAGTCCCAATACTTACTTTCAAGTTGTACTTGTGTTTAAAAATATTTGTGTTGGGATTTTATTTCAATATTTTTACTTCCCTTTACATCATGTCATACATTGGTTGTGGGATTTATATTTATACATGCATGGTTGCTCAGTAGTTTTTATCATTCATTATTTTATAGTCTTGGATATGTGAGTGTGTATGGGTACTTAGGCTAATTCTTCTAATGTGAGTTATACAACTACTCAGTGCTAGTCACCATCCCTAGCCTATTGGAAGTGGGATTAGTGATTTGTGGAATCGACCCCTCTAGTACGGGTCATGATAGAGTGGTGTTAGATTTTTCAGTTCTGATTTTGGACCAATGTTTGTGAGATTGGTTTTGGGAAATAATGTTAAGTGTTTTGGGAAATAATGTTAAGTGTTTCGAGTTTAGATATCATTCCAAGGACTCCAGTGTTGGTGTTTTGACCAGCATATCCATACACAATGAATCTGATCACCTTCTTTTCAACATATTACATAAGAACATTGGTTGGAGGGAAAATAATGGTATATGCATCATATAGAAATGAGTTGGGGTTTCCATGTCCTTATTGAGTCATCTCTCTAGATATACTTATTGACTATTACACATCTTATTTGTTTTAGGATTCTTCTATAGTGTATTATATCTTCAATTCGGTATCAGGATCATGAGGATGATACACTCAGTGATGAGGCGTCGATAAAGGGACCAGTCCCCAAGATGTTACCTTCAGGTGGTGCGCCAGACATACCACCACCTGTAGAAAAGCATGTGGAACCCGCAGTATCATAGTATAAGGTGGGCATACTGAATGTGATTCATGATTTTTAGAGATAGATACCCCTTGGGTTTTATGGTGAGCACAACCCATAGGCGAATGAGGACTAGATTGCGGTAGTGTATTGAGTTTTTTGTATTTTAACTAAACCAAAAAATCAAATGGTGGTCCTAGAAATGATCCTTCTTCATGGATCACTAGGGTGATAATGGGGTTTGGTGACCTAGTATTTTGACGATACGACTCTTTCATGGATAGAGTGTGAGTCCTTTTTTAGAGAGGAGTTATCACTAGATATGTTGAAGGTTTTATGTATCCAAGAGCTTCCACAACTACAGCAAGTTAGTGTGACAGTAGATGAGTATTCATCGAGGATTACCAACTTATCTATGTACCGGATGGATATGGTTCACGACTAATTCTTAAGGGATTAGACCTTTGAAATATTTATACACATAGAAATTTTATCCAATTTTTTCCCTCTATGAATTCTTACATATGTTGGTGTACTATGGTGAGCTTTGGTGGACAAGAGTTTCTTGGATGAGCAGATACATCTGGTGGATGTCAGTAGTGGGAAAGCAAGAGCAGAGACCTCAATCGTAAAGAGACAATGTCGGTCTCATGGTACAGGACATGTGAGATGTTTCAGGAGGAGGTACTAAGAAAAAGGATGTGTAGTTTAAGGTTTATATGGTGTGTCCAATAATCCTATGGAGAGGGGGTTCTACTCATGTGATGGCAGGGGACATCTTGTATGAGATTGTCTGACCCTCCATACAGTGAATTGAGAAACCATAGATGGGCCTTCATGGAACATGCTATAGTAGCAGCATGATGTTTTATAGAGTTTAAGACATGGAAGAGGATCTAGTGGGGTAGTAGGAGGTGGTAAATGCATTTAATTGTTACCACCACCACCCCTAGGTGGTCAATGCTAGGCTTAGGGAGATGGTGGACAACGACAGGGAATGGTAAAAGTAGTTGAAGAATAATATGCAGTGGATACAAGAATGATTAGTGGTATGATATTTTCCATTTATAACTTAGGTTTATTACTAATACAAATAGGTTCTAGTCATTCCTTCATTTCAAAAAATCTTTTTTGAGACATAGATATTCTGTTTGAGACCTTGGTTTGACTGTCATGCTTGGAGACTCTAACTAGAGAAGATTCAGTGATCATACACTTGTGCCAACAGTGTGACCAGACTCTTGGAGATAAGAGTATTTATTGTATTATCTTAGTAAAAATGTTGAGGCCTTATGATTCCATTCCTGGAATATATTTTTTATCATTGGTTCATGACCAGATTGACTATTTTTTCAGAAGGATGTAGTGTGTCTGTAGTAATGGAACTAGTTTTTCCATTGTCAATGAAAAGGAGGCCCGGGAAATGTAGGATAGACTCTTGCATAAGATAGTTCATCCAATTTCTAATTAGTTGGCTATTCATAACCTTGGTGCGCTGAATGTTATGAGTTTCATGTTTCATGAAGTGGTAGGGGATTATGAGGACTTCTTCCATTGAGGATGTTCCAGGTTTACCTCCCCCCAAGATATATGATTCTACATTCATTTACACCCTAGTAAAACAATGATATCTACCCCCATCATGTTGGATGTCTCCCATAGAGATTTGTGGGATGAGGGTGAAATTGGGTGATTTTCAATGGAAGGGAATCATTATACCCAGTGTTTCAACCTGGAAGACCCATTTTTGTTTGGAAAGAAGAAAGATGTGATATTGGGGTTGTTTGTGGACTAACGACACTTGAACTAGGTGATCATGAAGAAACAATATCCACTATTGATGATCAATGACCACTTTGATCAGTTGATAGGGTCTCCATGGTTCTCAATGGCTGACCTTAAGTTAGGCTATCCCCATATGTTAATACAGTGTGAGGATATACCAATGATTGAATTTTGATGTGTTGTTTTTTTCTATGTGTATTTGGTGATTATCTTTAGCTTAAAAAATTCCCAAACAGTGTTCATGGGACTCATGAACCGGATATTTCAGCCTTATGTAGACTGGTGTGTGGTAGTCTTCATCAATGATATCGTTGGGTAATCAACGTCTGAGGGGAGCATGTGAGACAATTGAGGATAGTTCTAGAGATACTCTAAGAGGACCACATTTATATAAAGATCTTGATGTTCTAGTTATAGATTCAGGTTGTCTAATTTTTGGGACATTTTTTCTCAGGAGATGGAGTGGCATTGGATACGGCCAAGGATGAGGTTGTGTTAGCTTGGGAGCAACCTAATAACATGACAGAGGTGCATAGTTTGCTTGGGATGGAAGGATATTATATGATATTCATAATTTATTTCTCTAGGATATCATATCCCATGACATCTTTGACTTAGAAGGGGAAGCCTTTTTATGATTGAGAAGTGTCAGTGGGCTTTTCAGTAGTTGAGGCAGAGTTCGACGAGTGCTCCAATATTAAGATTTCCAGAGGAGGGTTTCGAGTACGTAGTTTTTTGTGATAAATCAAGAACTAGT
Organism: Viscum album; assembly: GCA_963277665.1. NCBI lineage: Eukaryota > Viridiplantae > Streptophyta > Magnoliopsida > Santalales > Viscaceae > Viscum > Viscum album. The sequence continues at coordinate 312,286,636 of OY728166.1, forward strand.
ATTGGATGTGTTTTGATTTAGAGAAAGATGGTGATTTTTTGTGGTTTACATCAATTGAGACCACATGATCAAAACTAGGTGACCCATGATCTTGATTTAGTAGTGGCAGTCTCCACGCTAAATATGTGGTGACACAGTCTGATGGGCATGTGGTTTAGTGACTATTATGATCACAATAGTCTCATGTATATCATCTCTTAGAGTTATCATAACTTGAGACAGAGGAGACAGATAGAGTTACTCCCGGACTATGACTTTGAGATTGTCTACACTTCTATGAAGGAGGGCATGGTGGCAGATTCTATCAATATGAGACCTTATTCGCAGTTGCTGATCGAGGTGTTAAAGTAATTGGCATCATTCTAGTTATCCATTTGTGGAAGGAGATGGATCAGATTACCTCCAATATATGGATGTCCCCTCTCCACTATTTTAGTGAGTCTGGGAGACACAACTTAGTTATACCGACTATGAGACTATATGTACTCAAATATCCATTGGACATGATACTTATGGATTTTCTAAAGGTGGGGAGTGCATATTTTTTAGAAGATGCAAGATGTTATTAGTGATGTTTTGAGGAGAGGATCTAAAAGGGTTTTACACATCTACTTTGGTTGTATATCAAGGTGTGGTGAAGATGTACCATGAACTCCGATATTAGTTTTGGTTATCAGGGATGAAGAGTAGAGTTGCTGAGTTTTTCTCTAGATGCCTTACTTGCCAATACGTTAAGGTTGAGCACCCGGTTTCAGAAGGTATATCTCAACCCATTGAGGTGACATAATGAAAGTGGTATAAGATCTATATAGAATTTGTTATGGGATTACCACATACGTCCATGGGACACGATGTCATTTGGTTTATCGTAGAATAACTCACCAGGTCGGACCACTTCTTAGCTATATGAGAGAAAAGTTCATTAGAGAGCATAGAAAACTTTTTTCTGTCAGATATAGGATGACTCCATGGAGTTCCATATATGATCATTCCTTACCATGATTCTCTCTTTACATACCTATTGTGGAAGGGATTAAAGGAGGTATCTGGGAATTATTTACACTTTAGCACAACATTTAACCACAAAATTGACATCCAGACTGAGCAGAACATTCAGGTTATAGAGGACGTAATGTAGGATTACATGTTTTACTTTGGACATATTTGGTAGGATCACCTACAACTTGTGGAGTTTTCAAACAACAACCACTACCATTCCACCACCGGTATGGAACCATTTGTATCCTTTTCTAAGGGATCCTATACGTCACCACATTACTGGACTAACCAAAACGATTTCGAACTCATGGTCCTAATGTTCGTGTGAAAAAATAATAATAATGTGAATATCATCCAAGAGGGTATGAAGACTACCCAAAGCAATCATAAGTCTTATACTGATAGGAGATCGATGACTTTGGAGTTCAAGAAATGAGACCTTGTATTCCTACAGGTTTCACCTCAATGTGGATTACATAGATTTGGTTAAGGTGGAAAGTTATCTTCAATGTTCATCATACCAATTTAGATACTATTTATAGTTGGGGAGGTGGAATACTACTTAGATCTACCTCTAAAATTAGACCGGCTACATGTTTTCTTCCATGTGTCAAAGATGAGGCTGTATGTATATGAATCATCACAAATTATTGACTGTGGTGATCTGGACATCGAGTATGTATCTACCTTGGTTGAGTAACCAATAAAGATTGAGGAATGGAAGGAGAGTATCCTTCATGGTAGATTTATTCCTTTAGTGTGTGTCTAGTAGAAGAAGAGGAAACATTAATAGATGAAATAGGAGTGAGAGGCATTGATTTGTTCTCAGTGCCCACATATTTTTGAGCAGCACATGTTTTTTAATTTTAAGGATGTAAAGATACAAGGTGGGGATAATTTAATATATAATATTTTCATGTATTATTTTCCATATTTTATGTAATATTTTTTGACTAGGTGTTGAGATGATGTGTGATTATGAGGCCTGGTGTGAATAGAATGATTATTTGAAATATATTAAATATATTAAAAATCATGCACATAAGATTCTCCTAAAATAAGTCGGATACCATCTAAATGGTTTCCCGAATCATATATCATTGTGAACCATTGAGTTTAAAATCTGTGGTTTACCCTAAGTGTGACTTAATCTTAGTCATCATGGGTGGTTTGTGTAAAAACCAACAAAGGAATAAAATGAATAATATAATTATATTATTTTATATTAATTGTTTTATTGATGAAAAGATGAAGTGACCTAGAAATTCCCCTTTCAATAGGCTATTATGGTAAAATCCTAGGGTTAGATACATAACCCTAGAGCTATTTGAGATCCTCTAACAGAAAGTTAAATGATTTCTCTCATGTGAAATATGATCAGATCGTGGATCGATGGTCAACGTACAACAGATTCAAAGGATCTCATCAATGATCATGGCACAAATCCATTCTTCATTATCGATTGATCCAAATAGAGGTATATAATTTGTTTTAATTGTTTCTTTTTCATTTTCTTGATTTCTATGAACAACACAGATTAATCAATTAATGGATTGATCTAGGGATCATGCGTATTTGTGGGATGGGTCTATTTCTGGGTAATTTCATGTGAATTAAATTGTTATTCATTTAGTTGATTTTTTTATTGTATTTCTAATGGAAATGAACCTAGATCAGCATGAAAATTGATCTAGGTTTGTTCCTATTGTTTTTCCTATTGTTTTTCTCCCCTAAATTTGTTTTTCATCATTATCATTATTCATTCAGCTCATGGTTTGGCATATGCTAGTCAATCGATCGTTGCACACCCATTTTGTGGGGAATTAATCCAAAATCATAGATATGGTATCGACACCAAAAATGGTGGTATGATGGTGGATGCGATGAAGAATCAGATGGTGGTGGATACCTGATTTTATGTTCCTCGTCATTCTTCGGTGCACAACAAACAACGACTCTTAGATCCATTTTATGAGAATTCTTTATGGCTAAAACAAGGTGATTCTTGATGGAGAGGCTTATATGATGTATTTTTATGGGTTTTCTAGCATGTCATGGCTGGATCAGAAATTTGACCAGAGGAGAAGATGATCAGACTGCAGATCTTTGTTTCTAGAAAATTCCACTCTACATGGCATGTAAATCAGATACACATGTCGTATGGGGCCGCCTTGGTGGTGACTATGGTTTTGGGATAATGTTAAGCATCACATGATGTTTGAACCCTATCATACAGTTGGTCATTTTCCCCCGGAGACTTGTCATGTTCTTCAGGATTTACACAGACACGGGTTGGAGTACATGGGTTGGAGCTTGTTGTGCACTCCCCTACACAGACACAGCTTAGAAAGGTAAATGTAATAAGTCATTTAATAGTACATGGACACAAGTACATGAGATAAATCCATGTACGAGCATGTGGGTAGATAACATGATTTTCCTAAATAATGTGTACTTCTATATAGACAAGGATTGATGACACTGGTCATTTAAATGGGCAAGACTAGAGGTCATGGGACAAAACATATGCCCCTTATTACAAGCCATGTACTATTTTATACATGGATTACATCCCTTATCCTTTGTATATTGTACAAGTTTCATTAGGGTATGTTCCCTTAATCCTTTCATAGAGGGTTGGTATGGAATCATCTCCTACTCCTAGGACTGCAATACCTTTAATAGGACATCATAGATAGAGTCATTGAAATCCATCCTATAGGCCTAATGTAAGATCCTTTATTCATCATTGTTCCAAAGGTGGAGTTCATAGTATCATTGTGACCAAAACTACGTGGGATTTGATCCTTTACATAGTAGGTTAAACCATACTGACTTGTTGGTATCACTACATGGCCTTGGAAGTGATCCATATATATGTATTGTATTCTCTTCAGACCGTGGGTGTGTACTTTCTAATGATGAGACCTAATGAGAAGAACCTCTGATACAAAACTCACCGATTATATCACACTCAGAAGTGTGTGCTTCTAGATGAGTTCTTCATGGAATCTTTGAGCTGGAATCCTAGGCTGGTATATTATGGTTGTGACTTAACCATTTTTGATTGTGTGCCTTTGTTGAGTGTATCTGGATATTATTGTTATATGTGATAAAGACATATACTTGTGTAGAGATAACTGTATTTGATTTTTTTGTATTATTTGTGTTTTCAAGGTTTTCTATGGAGTATTGTTGTACTCACCTCTACACGGGATTTTCCAACACATGTTGTGTCTTGTACAAATGATCGACATTTAGAAAGATTCCTAGGAGTACAATGACAAGATGATGCTTAGTGAGACCAAACAGACCAAGGTGTGTTCCTATGGATTTCTAATAGAAGTCCCATTACTTAATTTCATGTTGGAATTATGTTTTAGACTCTATGTGCTGGGGTTGTATTTAGCCGTATTTAATTACCTTTGCTTCATGGAGTACCTTGGTTGTGGGATTAAAATGTATGCATGCATGGTTGTTTAGTTGTATTTACACTTTACCATTTTATAGGCTTAGAGATGTGTGTATGTGTACACGTACATAAGATTATTCCTCCCCTGTTATTATTATTCCTACTCAGTTCTAGTCACCAGCCCATGGCCTATTGGAGGCATTCTTTGGGAGTTGCGGTAGGGCCCCTCTAGGATAGGTTATGAAAGTTTCATCCGTGAAAACAAATTATTGAAGATGTAGCATATATATTTGGTATATTTATATATTCCTTATGTTATTTCATAGAACTTATGGTGATTTTTTCAATGAATTATTAAAAATATCATTTTCAGATATTATTCAATTTATAAAAGAATAATGTTTTTTGTGAAATTATATTGAAATATTACCACTAAAAATAATGAAAACCTCATAAATAAATCATTATTTCATTATAATACTAATATTTATTTATTTTAGTCTTTAATAATGTAAATATTCTAACATCATTCATGTTGGTGGTAAAACATAACCAAACAAGAACACATTATAACTACTGAATGTGTATGAACATGTTATTTTTTAATAATAATATCAATTTTATAACATCATAACAAACTCAAAAAAATTATTTTAAAATGTTTAATAAATTTTTTGATAGGGTGGATTAAGAAGGTAATAATAATGATTAAGGAGAGGATAACAGTAACATTGAAAAAATGAATATTCTCTTATAGAGCCTCTAGGATATAAGGGATTTGAGACTCATTTTTGTTACACAAGGTTCCCAAATGTGGGTGAGGCTTGGTAGGGAGAGTGTTTGGGTAATTTTTTTACGTGGAAATAGTAATGGCCATACCTTTTATAAATTAAATTCACTTTTTAAATATGTAAATTAATTATTAATTAATGAATTTATATAAAAATCATGCACTACATTCATTATCTTAGACCCTTATAAGTTATACACTACCACATATAAAATACCTTTAGGCATTACAACCAATGATAATATTTTATTTTTATAGTGACCTTTAAGAATACTATATTATGGGTTATGATAATTTCTGATTGACACATATGAAAGAAGTTATGGTCATAACCAGTAGGATTGTACCTTATAAAGCCAATTTATCAAAGATTCTATGGGAGAAAGAATTAAAAATATTTTCCCTTTAACAAGACTGAGAAGATATCTACTAACTAAAAAATGATAAAAAAGTATTTATGGGATAAGTTTATGATCATTGAGATCACAACCTAAACCATGTTCACCAAACAAACTCAAGAAAATATCACCATTGCACACCTTACCCTTAGGGTGTTCACTGGTGTAATGAGGATCTATGTATCTGGGCCTTAATAGTATTCATTTTGTTATTTTAATTTTAATAAAACACTTATTATATTTATTCTTTTTTAATATTATATTTTAAATGATTAAATTTCGGTTTTGGTAAAAATTATATTTTGATACGATAAAACATAAATATTATTTTTCTAAAATATTTAGTTTTAATAAAAACAATTTTTTAGGAATTTAATAATTTTTAAAATAAATTATATTTTAATAAATTTTCATTATTAATTATAATTTATTATATATAAATGATAATATTATACAATAAAGTCAAATATAATTACTATAATCTCCAAAAATATATTATTGTCAAGAAGAACTAGTATTTTTCAATATATTGGTATTTTTTATTTAAGTGTTAATTTCCATATATATATATATATATTTATATTTATAAAAGATATATAATTTTTTAAATAAAATCATTGATATTTTCAAATAGATAATTTTTCATAAATTTCTGAGGTAGTTTAATTTTTAGGTAAAAAACATATTGTATAAATACATTTTATGTATTATGACATCATAATTACCCAAAAGTGATGTAATATATTCCCTAAAAAGAATATAAAACAAAAATTATTTTTCCCATTTAAAAAAATATTTTTTATGTTATTTGATTACTTTGATAAACCCTTAATAAACCCTCTAAAACCTATATTATATTTTAAGGTTTTAGAATCAATTCATTATCAACATGAATAACTTTAACATCAACTTGTAAATTATTTTATTGTGTTTGGTTATAAGCCTTATAAAATAGTGAAAAAAATAATACTTGGTATAAACCATCTAAAAAACCACTCTAATTTTGTTGGTTTGGATTACTTTATCATATCATGTCTATAACCTATGTTTGGATATTAATAAATAATTCTCCTCTTTTTTTCTATATAAACTCACCAAACCACCAACTCATCCTCACTAAAAACTCTTGGAGCATGAATTCACTCTTACATTACCTCTATATATCCCTATCAAGGTTCCCTAATTCTATTAATGTGTTTTGTGAAATATTTTTGAAGAGTCCTCTCAAGGTAAGAGATCATCTCTTTCTCTTCTTTATTCAAGAACCTATTTATTTATTTCCTCTAGAATTCAAATTTTAAAAGATGGGATATTATTTTAAATATACATATTAGTATCCTTATTATTACTATGTAGTCAGATAACCCTTTCACTCTCATCCACCCTTTTAGTAAACTAATATGTACATCAATTATACTATCAAAATTATCATTCGATTTTCCATGACAAATATTTGTGTAGTGAATTATTATATCCATTTACACTCAAAAGAATTCACATAGTTATACCTATAGTTAATTTATTGGGTATTTAAATTTATTTAACACACATTACTTAATCATGGGGTTAAAATTAACGAATTACATCCTTAGGTTTTATGATCTATACAGAACGCTTATGCATGTATATGATATGAAAATAAAAAGTGGGACAAGATTTATATTTCTCTCCAATGCATTAGGTAATGTTTTAATCTCAATATATTCCATGTATAGTGTCTGGGATGTTCTCCTAAACATACTATGGTATTTTTTTAGTGTTTATACTTGACTTATGTTTATGTTGTCAAGTTTTATATTTATGTCAAATTCCTTTGATTATTTTATACTAAAATGTTATATGATGCTTTATTATTCAATAATATAATTCTCAAAAACAATATTCTACCATTATATGCCTCTTGTATCACATTTACTAATATAACTTATTATATGAATTTCTATTCCTTTACATTTATTTCTATATCATTCCTTTGTTAAGTCCTTCCCTAGGTAATCCCATGCAATTTTATAAGATCTAGCAAAAATATGGTAATGTTTTAATGTTTTAAATAATGATTTTTTATTACTTTAACAAGTTGTTATTTCATGTACTTAATTCATTAAAGACAATATGATTCACAATATTCTAAGGTTATATTAAATGTTTCTTTTGAATTTTTTAATTATATAAGGTGTAATGAAATATGGATTTCCATAGTTGGTATCAGAGGAAAGTCTCGTTATTTGTTGGATTAAGATCATAAAATTATCACAATATCCGTAGGGATAATATTAAATATAAGAAAACATAATTTAATTTTGGTAAAGTATTGTGTAAGTTGTTTTCAAGGAAACACATCACTTTCTAGATACACCATGTGGATTTGGATTTGAAAAAGAGGTTCCTTTGGGTAATAACCTCAAAAAGGGAGCATTGAGATGGACTCAATAATCCCCTGGTGCATGAAAACAAGCTTTGATACGTACTTAATTTGACGCTCTGAGAGGATATTATTAAAAAATTTATAATCTTATTATGAACCATTATTAAGGGATACTAATATACACATAAGATTTTATGTTATGATATAAATCTTGGATAACATAGATAGAAACCTTGAAATACATAAGTTAAATAATATATATATATATATATTTTGATCTATCCAACCAATGTTCATAGTTTCCTGTTTATATATTTAATATTTTAAAAATACTCATCCTATATTTTCAATTAATTTGTAGTCAATGGCTAAAAATATAAGAAATAAAGTCGATAATAAATTTGAGGAAAAATAATATGACTTTCTATTGTGATGCCTAACCCAAAGGTAGTAGGAATCACAAACCCTATAACAATAATTTCTTAATTAACTTAGGTTTTGAATTTAATATTTAATCAGGAGGATAGCCAAAATTGTTGGAACTAAGGCCACACTTTGCTAAAAATGGAGTATGGTTTTTTTTGTTGTTATTTCAAATTGTATTGATCAAGGAGTTTGAAAGGAATGTGGTATTAAAATTGAGGCTAAAAGTAGTATTGAAGGTAGCACAGTTTCCCAGTGTTTTCCAAATTCTTGGGCCTCATAATATGAAATTTGTGTGTTTTGAAAAAGATGAGTTTTAACAACGGAATCATGGACGATGAACCATATTCTTGAAAAAAAATTCAGACCATGAATTTTGGTATGTGGAATGGTGAATCTCTAACCATGATGTAGGAATGGTATACAGACCTCGTAGGAGGAATTGTTCTCCGAGTGATGGATGTTCACAATGAAGACTTTCAGGTCACGGGAAGGCTCTTGGTACGTGAAAGGCACGATGGTTTGCAGTATCGAATGTAGTTAGTGAAATCAAGGTAGAGTTTTGAGAAACTATGAAGGGTGTTTTTTGAAGAAATGGGGCAGTGATTTGTGAAACCACATAAGGAGAATTTTAATATGTGGACTTTGTAAGGAATATGGTTCATGAGAGATACATAGTACGAGGTGAAGGTGGTGCTGTAATGATGATTTGCTAAATCATAGTTTATAATATTATTCTAATATATTTTCCAATAAAGGATCACTAATCCTTTCATTAGAGGTGGGATAAAAGATAAAATATCTGAGAGGAATTTTGTGAAATCGGTAAATAGTTCATTGGAAGAAACCTCCACTAAGATTTAATTAAAAATATTAAAGGAATTCAGTGAAGTCCAAAACAGTTCACGGAAGATAGTACGATGAGGAAGAATGATGATTTTTAGGAAGAAATGTCTACAATGTAGAGCCAATACATGGAGAAAGAACTCCGTCTGTGGATTTATTATGGTACGCAGAAAATAAATAGATAGATTATGCTGAGTGGAGACGGTTTGCAGAGTGAAGGCAGTAAATTGAGCATAGTCTATTCACGGAAGGTGATTTACAAAGGAAGAACATGAAGGGGGATCACAAAGGTTATTCATGAAGGTAGTATATGGAGTTGGTACATGGTATACATGTAGTATGCAGTGTAGTGTTGTACGCAGTGGAAGAAGGTCAGTTCATAGAGGAGTAGTTTATGAACCATCCGTACACGAAAAATTGAACTTCATCTCTGGGTAAAAGTAGAAAATTAATAGGGCATCCATAAATTGAGGGTTCATGATTTAATGTCAATTCATTGAAGTTACCCTCAAGTCGATAAACTAAGAAATACATCTCTAAAGGTAATAAGCCAGGGGAGTCAACATAGGTGATCTGAGAGAAGAAATGATCTATCCCTAAACTTTTGTAAAAGTAGTGTGCCTCGCACAAAGTGACTATTTCCAAACCTTTGTAATCCATAGCTTTTGAATATTAGTGTACTTTGGTATGACTGAAAACTTTTCGGCGTATTCTCCTTAAATGTAGCCCTTCGTGGTGAACCAAGTAAAATAATTGTGTTTTTTCTTTGCATGAGATTGTTTTTTTACACATTATCATCAGACAAGTTTAATATGTTCCGCGAAATGTTGGAACAATATCCTTCTATTTAAAAGAAAATGTTGACACCCAGATTCACCCCTCCCCTCTCAGGGTGTTTTGAGGTCCTTCAAGTGGAATCAGAGCATAAAGGTTTCTGGTGTTAAATCATCCCTTCATTTATATAATGGAGAATACAGTAAATGTCAGGGGAGTACCCCCATTTTATGGAAGAAACCTTAAAATATGGATGAAAACGATGAGGTTTAATCTAATATCTCTTGGAAATGAAGTCCTATTTGCGACTCCACAAGGAATACAAGTCACTAATCAAAATGGGATTTCTATGAATGATACAGACAAGAAAATGCTTAATTTAGATTCTAAAGAATAGAATGCCCTCACTGTAGCTCTGTCTGATCAGATATATCTAAAAGTTATGAGTTTTATTTCATCAATGTTCATGTGGAAAAAACAATAGTACAAATATGAAGGAAACATGAATGTGAAGGAGTAAAAACTATATGTATTTTCAAATAGTTTTGATGATAAAAAAATGCATCTAGATGAAAATGAAAATGTGTTATTTAATCGAATTACTGAAGTAGTTGGAGAAACACAAGGACTTCTTGAAGAAATTAAATGCGTTGATATTGTAAAGAAAATTTAGAGAATACTTCTACATCTTTACAATGCAAAGGTGTCATCACTTGAGGAAATGGATCTCTCTAACATTTATTTAGATGATATCCTTAGTAGTCTAGGGTCTTATGAAATGAGATTCAATCCTAAAAATGAAACGTCTCTTGTAAGAAAGGAAATGGAAGTTTAATCCATGTAAAAAAGAAAAATTTCAGGAGATGGTGTTGATAAATAAAATGAGGAAAAATAAATTATTTCTCACATTTCTAAGAAATTCAAGAAGGAAATAAAAAAATTAGATGGAAAGTTACCTCAAACGTGTTTCCATTTTGGAAGAGTTGGTCATATTTCGTCTCGATTCCCAAAAACGTTTGATGGTGAAGAAATAGAAACTGGTGACACTTAAAAACCATAGATAAATATTTTCAAAACAAGAGACTTAAAATATGGAACAAACTAAAAAAGAAATAGTTTTTTCTATGAAAAAGAAGATGACGATAATGAATTAATTGAGGATAAAGAAGCTTAATTTATTTTCAGAATCCATGATTCCATGAAGGATAAAATTGATAGAACCAAACCATAAAAAGATAATGTTGGGGATAATCATTTGACCACTAATATCAATCACAAGTTTCATCATAATGATGCTTCTAGTAATATTTGGAATCAATGTTAGAGATGAAATTAGTGGAGAACAATTGTGGAAGAATCATTTGAATATGTTAATTAGATTGAAGCTAAAATTGAATGATTGGAAGAATTTGTGAAAGTTCAATCATCAATCTTTGAGATCTTAGAAAATGTAGTGGAACAAAAACTAGGAATTAAAGAATTGGGAAAGGAAATCAATGACCCTACCTACATACTAGAAGAGAAGTCCAAAACCATTGAAGGTATTGAAGAAGAAGTTGTTACTATGAGGAGTAAACTCAAAAGTGAATCAATATCAAAAGAAGCAAAGAATAAAATAAAGTTCATAAAATTCTCAGATGTTGAGTTTCTGTACAAAGATGGCCATGGATATGATGGAGTGGAAAATATTTTTAATGACCAAATACCTTTCATCAAGGGTAATAGGGGAATCAGTTGTCATGATGAAACATCAAATGCTGGAAATAAAATGAGTCAAAATAAAGGCAAGCTGAACAAGTTGAAAATTCACCAGAAGTACTGAAGAAGAAACCCTAAATTTAAACTAAAAGTAGAACTAAAAACTATTATTAGGCATCATGATATCATAGGATGTCAAACTAACCTCCTAAAAAATTGACATGGGATGGAATATAAGGTAAATTACATTACCATTAATGAAATGTCAATTTTTTTGGCTATATAGGTTAGACATGTCATACTATGAAGTTTCATGGAGATGCATGAATGGGTAAGAGAGAGGAAATCAAAAAAGGATAATGAATTTGTATCCTAACTCTTATAGAATAAACAATTTCTATGGATATTGTTTTTTTGTACAAACATTGGTTATAAAACTGTTGATTGCAGAAAAATTAATGGCATCAACAATTCTTATTGAACTCAGTGACAAGTCAATACTTTCTTACTAGACGGTGTAACTCGTACAAAGAGATTTTATTCCCTAAAAGAATTATATGACTATGAATAAACTACTCACATGGAAGAGACATTTGAAAGGCCATATTTTTTTCTTCACTCCATCTAATATTTCTTATGGGGAACAAAATAAAATTGGAAAACCCCAACCATGCAGAAGTAGCTCTCAAAGCTACCAAGAACAGCATGACGTGGATTCGTGATATTGGATGATCATCCCATATGATAGGAAATTCAGAACAATTAATGAATATCAAGAAAAAGGTTTATGGAATGGTGAGGTTTGGGAATGATGGTGCTTTGAAGGTCAAAGGTAGTGGAAGTACTGAATTGGCCATTGGTGAGATGAAAAAGACTAAAGTTTTTTATGTAGACAGGTTGTGTCACAATATCCTAAGTGTGAGCCAGCTCTATGGCTCAGAACATATAGTGACATTTAGTAAAAAAGGGTGCACTATAAAAGGAATAATAGAGAATTATATCTCGAAGGGATATAGAACATATGGAAACTTATATCAGGTTTATAGTAAAGAGAACATCTGTTTCATGAAAGTTTAAAAAGAGATAGACTTTTAGCATCGAAGTTTGGGTCACATCAATCAACAAGATATTGAAATGATATTTAATTGAATAATTTCATTGATATACTAAATCTGGTTCTTGAATGATAGATGAATTGTGATTCATGTGTTCATGGAATTTTGGTGTGGAGTTCATATCAAATTAAAGAATAAAAGACCATAAAATCTTCTTAATATCATTCATGCCTATGTATGTGGTCCAACAAATGTTGCAAGATCATTTTGATAAAGGTAATTAATCCTTTTCATTGATGATTATAGTACAATGGTTTGTGTGATGTTTATACATAGGAAATGAAAAGTTATTTATTTCATGAAAACTTATCACCAATAGTCGATAATGATAATGGTTGGACAATCAAAGATCTTTGGTTTGAAAATGGAGGGGACTACACATCCATTGAATTTGAAAATTACCTATAGAAACATGGAATGAAACATCAGGTGGCTGTTGCGAGAAACCCATAACAAAATGCACTTTTTGACTTCCAAAATTGATAGGTGAATAGTATGGCTAGAACTATGCTAATTAAGAGTCATATCTCTCACCATTACTGGAAAAAGGTATTCTAAGTGACAGTTTATATTCAACGTTGAATAAGGATTTATATGAGGGAATACAAGACACCATAGGAGTTATGGCATGAAATGAAGCCCTATTTGAATTATTTTTATGTTTTCAAAAGTAAATACTTTATCCTATTCAAAGAAGAAAATCATGGAAAGTATGGTGATGTTGCAGAGGAAGGAATATTACTCAGATATTCAATTAAAATCTATTCTCAGATTTAAGGTGTTGATATTGAAGAAACCTTTGCCCCATTGGATAGAATAGAGTCAATCAGACTATTTATTGCAATGGAAATTCAAATAGGATACAAGGTGTATCAAATAGATTTTAAGACAACATTATTAAATGGTGTTCTTAAAGAAGAAGTAAATATTGAATAAGTAGTGGGATTTCATCTTGGTAATGATGAATTGAAGTTGGGTAGATTAAAGAAGGATTTATATGGTCTGAAACTAGCACCATGGCCATGGTACTCTTGGTCAGATTCTTATCTAAATAAGCTTGAATTTATTGGAGGAGTTGTTCAAAATATTTTTGTAAAGATTTCATAGAATGATCAGTTCATGGTTCTAGTTTATGTAAATGATATTATTTTTAGTGGATGTATAAATGAATCAATGGATAAAATTTCTAATCTAATGAAATCATATTTTGAAATTTCTATTATTAATGAACTTATATACTTGTTAGGGTTGTAATTGATCTAGAGGAATGACTACAATTTCATTTCTATGGAATATTATGAAAGCGAGTTGCAGAAAAATTTCAATATAATTGATTTTTTTAATGATAGACTAGAAACTTTCCTAGAAAAAATATATCCCTTTATTAGAAAGAAAGAAATAATAAACATACACCAGTCTAAAAGTGGAAAATTTACATTGATCCCTCCTCATAATGGGAAGAAGATCACTAGGCACTTGATCACCCCAATGAAAATCAGAGTTACTAACACCTTTGTTGGAAACCCATATACCAATGAATTTTCTTCTCTATACACATGAGTAAAAATGTGTTCCTTTGAATAAATCAGATCCAAACATTTAGTCTATCAATTAGTTAGCTTCCATGAGAGATGAAGATTACTTGTCCAGAGTGCTAACACCAAGTGTGTGGAATCCCATTCTATGCCTAATTTATTCCAACCCCTTCTATCATCCTATTCAACCGCCTCAATTACACCATAAATCTCTTGTTCAAGAGAAGAATAAAAACCACATGATTCATAAAGATAGCTAATAACAAATCGTTGGTGATCTATAAATACTGTACCAAATCCTGAATCCCCTGAATTACCATGCGAAGTGCCATATGAATTTACCTTAATCCATCCATGAAAGGTTGCCTACCAAAACACTTTAATTGTCCCAAAAGGTAAAGCAAAATTTTCCATGACACCCACCCTATTTAAAAAAGACAGATTGTGAAAGGAATTCCCACATAATTTACCTTTCGAAATGACAGCCTCATGGATTACAGTGACAATTCCAGAGATTACTACACCTATAGAAAAAACCTACTGTTCATGGATGATTTTATTTCTGGAATAACACATAAGATAGATCAACTCCTCTATATCAATGTGAAAAAGAGAGTAGATCTATGCTGATAGATTAATATCATGCAAAATCTTTATAAAAGTATCCATCGAATTCATCTGTGGCAGGTTCACTTCAAATATACTAGAGACCATCGCCCACATTGCTGAAGCTGCAGTGAAACTAAGAAAAATATGATCGATGTATTCCCTATGTTGATGACATAGGACACACCTAGAGTTGAGGGAGATCCCACATGTTTAATGATGATCCTCCCTTGGAAGCCTCATGTGTGCTACTCTCTATGAAAAGATGGCCTGAGATGGTTTTTAGAATCCCCTGTTCAAAATACCCATCCATTGAGAAGCAAAGACACATCCAACAAAATGTTTATAGAAACCTTTAGAGGAAGGTATCCCATTAAAAGTTGTCTCCCATTCCTAGAATTTTTCCCTGGAAGAGAGTAATTACTTCCTAACAATATAAATAACCTAATATGGAAGACCTTCCATGAAACCAAGTTGATCTTTATATAAAAAATAAAAATCAAGATTGGGATTATCACAAAGAACCAAATATTCTAAGCGAATACCAGTCCAATTAGATTTCCAAAATGGAAGGGAGGATTCATTTGATGCCAACCAACGAGAATCTGCATCAATTCTGAAAAATATGTTCCTAAAAGAAAGCCAAATAGTGGAATTAATGTAATTAATATTGCATGATTTGATTCTGTGAATAAATCTTTCTCTAATATAAGAGAGAGCTTCAGATTTCATGTTGAAAAGTCTCCATATAATTCCTTCTTGCGGAGAATCATTTAAACAACCCATATTTTTTATACCCAAACCCCCATCATGATAAGGTTTGCATAAAAAATTCCAAGGGACCGTTTCATGATTTTTTTCAGTGATACTTCCACTCCAAATGAAATTCTTGATAGAGACATTGATGCTCTTGATTAAGGTGATCATCCACTTATAAACCATGAATGTGTAGACTAATTTAGATATGATGAAGGACTTCACAAGACAAACTCTACCAGCCATAGATAAATATTTACCCTTCTAGGAAGAAAGTTATCTTCGAATCATTCCAACAATGCTGGAAAAATAGCAAGCCTTCAGCCTTCCCCAAAATAAAGGCACTCCCAAGTAATTGAAGGGAATATCTCCTTCTCGAATACCCAGCTCTCTAATGATGTCATTCTTTCTATTGGATGAGAAATTCCTTCCAAAGTAAACAAATGATTTTTTCTAACTAACCACCTATCCCGAAACCATCTCATATTGCAAAAGAGCATTCTTTATGTTCATGATATGATATTTATCTCATCTAGTGAAGAGGAAGATGTCATCAGCATAAAAAAGATGTGATGGAGGAACCAACCCTCTTCCAGTATGAATTATTTTCAACTATCCATTGCCAACCATGATAGATAAGATCCTACTGAGGTAGTCCTCAACAATATATAAAATGATTGGTGATAAAGGACCACCCTGCCTAAAACCTCTTGAACACTCAAAGTATCCTTAAAGAGATCCATTAATAATAATTTAAATGTGAGATGAGCTCAAAATATACATGATCCAATTAATAAAAACATCATCAAATCCATATATGACATGAATATTGCATGTGAATCCCCATTCCATTGTATCAAAAACCTTATTGATGTCCAATTTGAGGGCAATGTTACCACCTCTGATGAGACTTATGAGGAGATTCAAACATTCCAAGGCAGTTATAAGGAAATTTGGATTGATCTCCCCTTAATAAAGCTAAACTAATTGGTAGAAACAATCTTGCAAGAAATGTGTGATAGCTTACTAGCAAGAATTTTTCAATTGACTTTGTGACCAGTGTTGACCAAGGCAACTAGCCTGAATAAATGATTTTCATTTTCATTCTCCACTTTCAGAATAAGGACAAGAAACTAGGCATTCAAACCACTAGGAAGGATCCCAGCTTTGAAAAATTGTATAACTAACCAACAAACATCTTCATGAATTATATCCCAAAAATATTGAAAAAAGAAATTTCCAAATCCATACAGACAATGAGAACTCCCAGAGTTGAGGATGAACATAGCCTCCTTGACTTCCGACTCAAGATGAATAGCAATGAGATTGGAGTTATCCCCTTGGTTTAAAAGCTTTTGAATCACCCCCTCCTAAGGATTAATAGTTGAATGGGACCCATTTAAGAGCTCTTTGAAGTAAGGGATTATGTGCTCCACTAGATCCTTTCTATTATAAATTAGGTTGTCCCCATTTATGTTCAAAGAAAGAGTTTTAGAGATATTTCTAATTTTTTGAAGAGTATTAAAAATTTTAGAGTTCCAATAACCATCCTTTAAACATTTAGCCTTGAAGGAATCCCTTTTCAAGGTATCCTTAATTTTGAGAAGATTGTTGATATTGAGGATTTTATAAGTTTCATACAAGCACCCATTGGAGAAATCATTACTTGAATTGATCTCTGGATGTTCTGAAGATATGACTCAAGAGAAGATATTTATAAATCAAGAGAGATAAATTGATCATTGCTCTAGAATATTAGATTCCTTTTGAGGATTTTGAGCTTGGTGATTCAAGAAAAAGAATCATTCCTGCAATTTACATAATCCCATGTGTGTTGAATAATAGTCTTGCTATTATAATGTGTGACCTATGATTTATTGAACCTAGAAGGGAGAGGGTGCTTGGGTTCCTTATCTGTGAGTTCCAACAGAATTGGATGATGATCCAAATTAAGTCTAAAAAGAGTTGTAAATGAGATTGAACCCCATTTATCTAGAAAAGCACCATTGATAAAAGCCCTATCAATTTTTCTGGCCACATGACTATTGATATTCCTCCTATGCTGTGTATATTTGACACCTACCAAATTAACCTCAACCAAGTCATTTTGTTCAATTCATGTTCTGAATTCTCTCGAAGAAATGGAGTTGCTGACAGCTCCAATTTTTTCACCCAAATTGAGAATTGAATTAATGTCCCCAACTATTATCCAGGGGGTGGAGATGCCTTATTTCAAGGACCCCATTTCCACCCATAGATTCCTACAATCCTGATAACTGTTGCTGGCATATAAAAAGGTAAAAACAAAATCATTGTCAAGATAATTTAAGGAGTAGGTGACACACTGCTGACTTGAAATATCCATGGGTGTACTGGTCAGAGAAGAATGAGCCAAGAACCATAGCCTTTTGACATCAGTTGAACACCAATTTGATGTCAATTAAATAGAAAACCAACTTTTGTAAATTGGAAATATTAGGATGGAATATCTTTTTAGGCTCGGACAGACCTATAATAATTGGGTTGTTCTTCTGGATGAACAATTGAATGGATCTAGTGGTTTCCATATTTTCAAGTCCTTGAAAATTCCAATACAGCATCTTCATTTGAAATGAACTTAGAGGCTAGGGCCCCTCATGTTTTATGGTTTCTTAGGTGGCCGGCCGGCCTTGTTTTTGTTAGCTCTGGAGTCTTCTAATAGATCTGTTACATCAACTGTGATGTTCAGTACAACATTTCCTTTTTCATTCAGTTTTGATTTCCTCATATATATCAGATTTTCCTAGTTATAATTGGTATTAACATCACTCCACTCATTACCAACTCCAATTTGATCAACTCTTTCCATATAAATTCAAACTATATTAGATGATTCCCTGTAGCCTGTAGATTCAGATCCATTAATTTTGTTCCCAAAATGTTCCTCTGACTGCAAGTTCGAAGTAGTGTCCATGCTGTTATGAGTTAGTGTGCCTGCAATAAATATAATATTACCATAATCAGAAACCCTGGATACAACTGCATTAATTGGTAAGGAAGTTCCCAGAGAATTCTTCCCAGAATGGGGAGTGTCACCAACATCAATAATTGAGACCTCCAAGAAAGGAGTTTCCTTTTGTGCTTAACCATGTGGATTATGGACATCTCTATGCATCTTGGGACTCCTCCCCTTCAACTATGTTAGCCCAGGTCTACTTCTGGATGGGTGACCCAGTCTGTTCCTTTTTCAGAGATAACCAATTGGATCTGTTCATGATTGATAGTAGAAATATCTGGTGGAATCCTTAAAGTTGTCTGTGAAAGACCAGCATGATCCTTGATGATTCATTTATTATCAACAGGGACATTTGTTTTTTCTTTTACTATTATTAGAATCACTCCATTCTATGGCTTCTAGAACAGTAACCTTCTTTTGTAGAATTGTGAATTTGGTAACAAAGTGACCCACCATCTTGAAAACCTCATAAAAAGGAGGAACGTTCTCATATTCAACTTTCACCTCTGTTCTGTATCCCTTAGCAAGAAAGGATATACTATTAGGATGCTTCAATTCCAGATTTAAATCAACAAGCATATGAGAAAAGAAGCCGAGTTCTCCATCCATGGGCCTTTGATCTAATCTGATCGGAGTACCAATACAAGAGGCTATATCATTCAGAATTCTTGAATGCTAATATAACAAATTCAAACCATGAATCCTAATCCAAATTTGGACATTATATTGCTTGAGATTAAAGGGATTGAAATTAACATCCCATTCAGATAGCCTGATAATTCCAGGCTTCCATTGCAAATTTCCAACATTCCATGCTGAATTCAAAGCCTCCCTGGATTGTAAATCAATATGAACAAAACCTCTCCCAATGGTAATTAGCCTCCAATCCCTTTTCCCCAACAGTGAGAAATACGATTCTTAAGCTCACCATGTGACCAGGGTCTATCACCCTTTGAGTATATCACACAACCTAGAATTGAAAATTTACAAAGATTAATCCTTTACTGAAGGGATTCTGGGTCTACCTCAAAATAGAAACCACCATTCTCAAGTCACGTGACATTGTATGGTTTATTTGAAACACCCTTGGTAGGATCTCTGGATCCTGAGAGGGCTTCCACAAAAGATAATCCCGACTTCTTCAAACCCAACGGTTCTTGGGGATCCCTGGCTTTGATCAGGTTCAATAGAGATCCATGATCATCCTTGTAGGAGAATCATTAGAAGTTTATTGTACATGACTATGACATGTCTAGATATTATCTTTGCAAGATGATTAGTGGCCTGCTTTCAAAGTAATCTGAAGGACAGAGAATAGAAGAAGTGAAAAGAATCATGAGATACATTCAAGTTACTCACAATTATGGATTATTTTTTTCTATAGAAAAATATAATGAACTTTCAGCATTTTTTAATGCAGACATGGATTGATATGCGTTTAATATAAAATTTACAAGTGGTGGAGCATTTTTTATTGGAAAGAAATGTGTTGGATGGTGGAGTAATAATGAAATGTTATTAACCAAAGGATGATCACATGATCTTATATGATATCATAAAGATTAATATGATTCGAAAATAAGTTAATGATATTTTTTAAATCATTATATAGGATATTCAGATACATACAAAGGAAATTGGACCTAATTTAAGGGATAGTTTCGTAATCTCATTATAATCTGAGATTGTTTGTACGTAAGTATTTAATAGGGTATATTTATCATCCACATCCTTGTTTCCTAAATATGTAATATATATTATATTATTATACACATTATTAAAGTCAATTTTACCGATTGGTGAATTTTACAATGGTATGAAAAGGAATCTTTTTTTATCTTTCAAGTTGAGGTACTTTTTTACATTTTGACAAAAGTATAAGAAGATTATTTTCTAATAACATATACAACCTGAATGGATTATTATGATTTCATATCTCCTTATTTATATGAATTTTAATTTAATGTATTTTAAGATGATTTTCAAATAACTTATTTTCTATAAAAATTACTTGGCATTTTGAGTAAACAAAATGTTTTTGGAGAAGAAATGATATTTTCCTCAAAAATTAATTTTATGAGTTTTATCAAAAATATTTTCCATCTATGATGAAATTATTTAAATAGGGTTATGTTTATATCCCTATTATTCCTATGGATTTATTATTTCTATGATGTAATTCTATTTATGAAATAGATTTTTTTATATGGATTATGTTATAATGGAATGATATTTAGGAAACCCATTTTATTATGTGGGTTATAAAATAATGAAGATTTGTGTTTTTGTGGCACATGTAAATATGATTTCATTATGATATGGGTGAGACTTATATCTCCATCAAATACATTAGGTAATGATTTATATCTCATGGTATATACTGGCCGAAATGGGAAATGATCTCGGTTCAGAAATACAGGGCTAGAACGAGGAGTGAACTCGGTTTAGTAATGGACATTTTCTTCTATGATGGTCTTAGAAATGAGGATTGAATAATATGAAATTATTTTCTATACTTAAGGGTATTATGAAAATTACATGCCTTATGTTATGACTATTCCCATTGATTCTTTAAGAACTTTTATGATATATCATATCACATGATATCATGATCTTTTATATGAAGGATAATATTTTCAAATTTTATGTTCTTATGTCTCATGATTATGATATGGTTGATATCTCCCTTTTTTACCCTTACTAAGCATCTAAGCTCACCCTTTTTTTGTTTCTTTTCCCCAAGTTGTGAATAAGGTTATTAATTAAGATATTTCAAATAAGGGTCTAGTTATTGCGGAATAAGAGGGAGACAATGTAGTTGTTTTATTAACCAGTTGTTTACGTTTCCTTGTTTATAAAGACAGTATAGCTATATTTACCTATCATAGATTTGTTATATTTTATAATGAATATTTTTCAATTTTAATGTAATATCTATGTATGTAAATTATAGTCCATTATATTTGTTATGATGGGAAATGTATAGTTAACTTGTGTAAACTAGGATGAGAAAATCTTAGTAAGAACTCTAAGGATATGTCGATGCATAGGATATAATACTAGTGTTCTTGAAATGATAATGAATAACTTAGGATAAAACCTAATGTTTCCTAAACTGAAATTTTATTCTTTATTATATGGTTTTACACTTATGATTAGTGTTTCTCACATTATTCTTCTTAGTTTTAGTTAATGGTTGGAACCTGAAGGAACCACATTAATGTTGGATGTGAAGGACAATGTAATGATTGTCTACTGAACAACCAAATGTTATGGGAGCTAGACTGAAAAATATTCTAGCTAGGAACATACTACTTTCTTAAGATATGAATCATATAGGACTTCCAAAATAGAAAATTAGGGAACAACATTTTATTGAGTCCTTAAATAAGAAGCATCAACCTTCCTTTAATGGGTATTTTGATTCATTAGTGGATGAACAATGGATCAGTACCATAGAAAATATTTTTTAGTTATCCAATGTTTAGAACAGGATAAATTCATCATGGAAACCAATAGTATAGAAGGTGAAGCTCATTAATAGGGGAATCTTATCAAGAATATGAGGAAAAGAGATGAAATTGAATCCATGGGATGGGATGAGTTCATGAACTTATTTTTTAATAATTGATTTCATCATACTCTTTAAAAAAAGATAGAGAAGGAGTTCCTTGAGCTTAAGAAAAAGGCGGATAAACCATTGGTTCATCTAAAGAAAATTTTACAAGACATTCAAGGTATGCTTCTAAAATTATTATCCAACCTGAGATTAAAATTGATCAATTCTTTAGGGGACTAAAAAAGAGTCTCTAAAGGGAATTATACATAAGGGAATTAAATATCTATGAGGAAATCATTATATGTGCTCTCAAGGATGAGATGGTGATTAGAGTAACAAATCAGTTCAATGGGTTTGATAAGAGGATAACAATAGAATTCAAGGGAAAATATAAAGACTATACTAAAATGAAAATGATTCTCCCATATTTTCAATGGGTCTAAAGAAACATTTTTGGAATTGTCTTAAAGGTACTATAAAATGTTTTATGTTTAGAAAAGAAGGTCATCAAGTAATTTAATGCTGAAGTGATGGGAAGAATATTTCTAACAATTCAAACAAATAAAATGCTACATATAATGCACCTTTTACACATCAATGTTACAAATGAAAGAAAGTGGGGAATTATTCTAATAAATTCAATAATACAAGGATTATTAATGATGATTGATTACAGAAAACAATTATGTCCATAGAAAATTAAAGTTAAGTGCGATCATTATCAGTGATGTAGAGTATGATAATGCAGTAGAGAAAGGTACACATTCCATCCACTTTAATGTAAAAAATTTGTTTTTTTATTCTGGATCAACCCAATATTTTATTTATAAGGAATTTTATAAGGGTATCATAATATTACCTCAACAAATAGATATCTAGTTAGTTGTGACAACTCCTAATGGAATAACAATCACATCAAAAGTTTATAATTCTTCTCCGGTAGAAGTTATTGGGAATGTTCTTCCTGTAAATCCTGTGATCCTTCCTAGAGTGGAATTTTATGTTATTCTTGAAATGTAATGGATTTATCTACATGTATCTCATATCAATTTACAAGTAATTGAATCCACATATCATATTCTAGATCCATCTATGATCATCTATTTATACGAGGTTAATTATGTCCTCCCTGTGGAAATTTATTCCATCTTATGGGTCTTGATTCCTATAAATGAAGTTAATCTATCTCAAATGGATGTGGAGAAACTCACCATTATGAATACACCTATTTTATGAGAGTTTCATAATGTCTTTACAAAAGAATTTCTAGGCCTTACACTGAATCATGAGGTTGATTTTTCTAATAGAACTCTTACAAGGTGTTATGGTTATTTCAACAAAACTTATATAATGGTCCCAATTTATTCGCATGACTTAAAGAATAAACTCTATGAGAATATTTACAAGGGATTCATATAACCTAGTGAGTCAACTTGGGGATCACGTTTTCTATTTGTTAATAAGAAATATTTATCAATGAGACTCTCTATTGTTTATCAAGAACTTAACAAGATCACTATCAAGAAAAAATATCATCTTCCCTAAATTGATGACTTATTCAACCAAATACGTGCATCTCAACACTTTTAAAACATTTATATTCATTTAGGGTATCATTAAATAAGGGTCAAGAAAGGGGATATACCAAAGATGGAATTCTGTAAAATGTATGGACACTATGAATTTATAGTGATTCCTTTTGGTCTTACTAATTCCCATGCTATCATCATGGATATAATTAATTGAGTATTTAGATACTATATTGATCTGTTTTTTGTGGATTATATAGAAGATATTCCGGACTAATTTAAGAGAAAGTAAGATCATTAATATCACTTGATAATTGTACTGAAGACCCTGATTAAGGAGAAGATTCATGAAAAATTTTACAAGTGTGAATTTCAGCTTCATAAATCATCTTTTTTTGGTCACATAATCTCATAATATGGGACAAATGTGGATCCAAAAAATAAAATTTATTGATAGTTGGTTGAGACCAAAAATGATAACTAATATCCAAATTATTCATGGTTTGGATGGATATTATTGATTTTTTGTGAATGATTTTTCATGATTATCTAATCCACTAACCAAGTTGACTTGGAATGTAGTTATGTTCATGTGAATGGAGTAAAGTGAAGATAATTTAAAAGATCTAAAAAAAGGTTATACAGTGCAACTATGCTCACACTACCTTATAGTGGAGAAATTCATGTGATCTATAGTGATTCATCCAAGAAGGGTCTGGGTTGTGTTGCATGGAAAATGATATGGTGATAACTTATGCCTCTCGGTAACTGAAAGATCATTAGAAAAATTAACCAACACATGATTTGGATTTAGCTAAAGTAATTATTGAATTAAATATATAGAGGAATTATATTTATTCTTAAAGGTGTGTTATTTATACAGATCATAAAATTTTAAATTATATTTTCACTGAAGATGAGTTGAATATGCACCAAAGAAGATGGTTGGAGTTGATTAAATATTACGAATTCTCAATGCATTACCACCATTGGAAAGAGAACAAGGTTGAAGATGCTTTGAGTCGAAAATACCATGATATCCTATCCATGATGAGGATCACAAAAGATTCAATATCTATGGACTTAAAAATGATATATATTGAAATTTTAAAGGAAGGGGAACTTTGTTTTGGCTAATGCTCTGGTCTGAGCTATTTCAGACCCCAAAATAATTTTTTTGTAGAATCATTTGACTCATTATTTTAATAAAATAAAAATTCTTGTGTGTGTGTAAAAAAATTAAGGGTACAAATATTATCTTTCACAAATAAATTTTCAACCATCTATAAAAGATAATATTAAGGGTGTGTAAAAGTAAGATGTTGAGCTACAAAAGATGGGGAGAAATGTTCCTAAATTCATCCTTGATTGTGATGGAATAATAGGGTTTAGGAACTGTGTTCGTATTCCTCCCATACTAAAATTAATGAATTATTTTTTTATGAGGATCATAGTTATTCATTCTCTATTCATCCTAGAAGAACAAAGACGTACAAGGACCTGATAGAGTATTTCTGGTAGGGTGGCATGAAAAGAGATGTTGTTGAATATGTCCCTCAGTGCTTGGTTTTTCATCAATTTAAGGATGAGAGACATAAGTATAATGGGATGTTAGAACCATTACCCATACCCAAATGAAAATGTGAAAAAATCACTATGGTCATTGTTAATATACATCCCAAAACATTTAAAGTTCATAACAGTATATGGGTTTTAGTTGATCACCTTAGGAAGTCAGGGCATGTCATTACTATTAGAGAGGATTTCTCTCTTGAACAGCTTGTAGGATATTTGTACATGAAGTGGTAAGATTGAATTGAGTACCACTTTACATTATATCTGATCAAGATCCTAGGTTTACCTTGATGTTTTGGTTAAGTATTCAATAAGATCTGGATACAAAGTTTTGTTTCATCGATATTTATCATCCTTGGATAGATGTTCATTCTTAGGGGATAATTAAAACTCTAGAAGACATGTTGGGATCGTTCTCTATGGATTCAAAGGTGGCTGAGACCAAAACCTACCTTTGGTGTAATCTTCATAAAACAATAGCTTTCACTCCAGTATTCAGATGAATCCTTATGAAACCCTCTATAGAACCAAGTGCATAACTCCAACTTGCAAGGAATATTTTGGGTAAAGTAATCTAATAGGACCTGATCTTGTTGATGAATATGCAAAAGAGGTCAGATCGATTCAACAATAGATAAGAGTAGCTCAGAGTCGAAAAAAAAAGATATGATAAAAACCAATAAAAAGACCAATAGTTAGAAGTGGGTGATAAGGTGATTCTATAAATATCTCCCTAGAAGTGAGTAATGAGATTTGGAAATAAGGGAAAGCTAATCACTAGGTATATATGTCCTTTTGAAATTCTATATCATATTGGAAGGTAGCTTATTTATTGGTGCTTCCACTGAATATCTATCGAGTTCATTATGTGTTCCATGTATATCAAGTACATACCTGATTCTTTACATGTAATAAACTTAGAAGTTATACCACTAAAGAAATATCTTTCTTATGAAGAACAACCAATAGAGATTTTGGATCGTAGTGAAAAAATTCTATGAAACTAGTCTTGTCACGAACCAGCCTGGGTCGACCCTGAACCGGTCACCCGAGCCGGTCCGCGGCAAGTCCCGAGGGGCGTTCCCGATCCCCCCAGGATTGCAACGTGTGCCGGGCATTAAAATTTCAATCGTTGGGAACGATTTTAGCCCAAACTAAAAACAGGATCAAAAGAATGAATATAAACTAAACAAACAAACAAACACTAAAGACACAAACAAAACTACACCACAACATACCTCCACGTGACCTCGCGGGTCACCACCCAACTACAACCAATGTCGCTCCCTCACTGAGCGACTCAAGCAGGAAAACCTGAACACAAGGAACCTGCAACTGAAAAATGTAAAAGATAGGCGTGAGCACAAAAGTACTCAGTAGGTGAGCCCCACAACAAATCCCAATGCACTTCCAGTAAATAAAGAATCTACATAATCCAGGTTTGAACTTTAATATATAAAAGTAAGTTTTCATAATGCTTTACTTGAAAATCAAACACGAGACATTTCCCTTATTCCTTCCCGAAAGTTAGTTCCATTTCATTAGTTTTAAACTCATTCTGAGAAGCAAAGTATTACATTTTCAAAGCTAACCCAAAGAGAATAAAGCATTTTCATTTGAAAACCATTTTTCCCAAAGTCTAACAGTATAGGCTGTGAAATATGACTGAAAGCAACAAGTAGGGAAAACAAGTGCATGTAAAGGTAAACAGGCAAGGAAAACCAAGTGCAAGTAAAAATAAACCAGAAGATTATCAGCAATAACTATGGGCACACACACACGCTCACATACTCACACACACACACATACTCACACACACACACTCACACCCAAGTGGTCCCCCGTATGCCGACGGAAGGCACCACGCCAAAGATGGTAGAGCACTATGGGTAAATCCCCTAAGGTTCATCTAGCTTGCGTGGGACCATAGAACCTCGTGTCTCCGTGAAACGTGGCTTAGAAGGCCACGACCCTCAGATATCATATGTTTAGTTAGTGTTGCAATCTTCAATCCAGCTAAGTGAAACAGGGACGACACCCATCCGGCTCACTAGCGCACTAGTTCTAGTCCGCCCACCTAGATACCCAGGGTTTCCCCGTGTGCTCAAACTAGTTTCACATTCACATAGTATATTTCTTCCTCATATCGCAGGCCAAACAAGATATCGCACACAAAAGTCACCATTTCCACACCCAAACAATATTTCAAAACTCACGCACGTCAAAAATACCTTTCTGAAAATATAAATGTCATTACCTAATCATTTCGCAAAAAACCCCTTTTTGGAAACACTCAAACAAGAACACAAACAACTTTCACAACCCAGAAAGCATTATTTTTAATAACACAACAAGGGAAAACATCTTTCGTCAACCAAGAACCACACGTAAAGTTTCCAAAAACAATTTCAAAAGGTCACACGACGTTTTCTCTAATCAAGGTTAAAAGAAAACACCATTTTCCATAAACAGTACATTTACTAATTTAAACATGCCAAAAACATTTCAAAACCCAATTCAACATGTCTTTCGTTACTCAGGAAGAACCATTTAGCGACATTACTATGAAATCCCACAATTGAAACCAAGAAAACACTTTTAATGAAATGCTAGAATTAAATAGTTTGCATTATCAGCAAACCACCACACTATAAAAACTACTTAATATTATTTTCTTAAATTTACTGAAATTTAATAAAAGGACAAGGAATAAATAAATTCTTAATTTAGAGGCAAGTGCATAGGGAGACCTACCTCAGGACGCAGCTCGGATATGACGACACAGTATACCTCGCACTGGCGCACAAGCACGCGCAAGCCGATGTTCGCGGTGTCATAGGGTTACCTCGCCAACATGCTGAAACAAACACATGGTAACTAAGAACACGAAGCCACTGACTCAGAACAAAACAAATGAACAACCAATGCAAAGGAACCAGCTAGATATATTTTTTTCAAAACACATCCCGCGAAAGAATAAGGATTTATTCAAATTAAATAAAAACACCGATGTTGAATAAAGAGAAAATTAAATAAACAATAAGACGTAAATACAATAATAAATAAATAATCAAAAGAATAAAATAATGAACAAATGAATAAACAGATAGATAAATAACTAAAATGATACATAATTGAATGAATAATTAAATAATTAAATAAATAATTGAATAGGTAAGTCAATAAATGAAAGAAAGAGTGAATAAGTAAATAATTAAATAACTAATTAATTAACAAATACTTAAATGAGTAAATAAATAAATAGATAATTAATTAATTAATCAATTAATAAATAATAATAATAATAATAATAATAATAAGATGTTAATAATTAAAATGATAATAAATATAATAATAATAATAATAAAAACAATAATAATATGAAATGATAATAACAATAATAATAATAAAAATACTAATAATACAATAATAATAATAATAATAATAATAATAATAATAATGTAATAATAATAAAACATTTATGATATTATTAATATGATAAAGATAATAATAATAAACGTTATAAGATTAACAAACAAAACACAAAAATAAAATAAAATAAAATAAAAACTCACAGCTCAAGAGCGGGTAAGGGAGGAGGCGGCAGCCAGAGGTGGGGCGCGGTGGCCGGGCGACGCAGGTCGGGAGCGGGGCGGAGGCCGGCGGTCGGCTGGCGGAGGAGGCCGGCGTGGCGAGGTCGTAGGCCGGAGGTGGTGGAGTCGGACGGCAGGGGGGGTGCGGCACGGGACAGGGGTGCCGGACGTTGCGCGGGGGAGCCGGGACGGCGACGGGGAAACGGGGCGGTCGGGTGCAGTAGCGGGAGCCGGAAACAGGGAGGGCGGTGCGCCGAGCCGTTGCGGCTGACGGCGCACCGGGGTGGAGCAGGGCGAGTATGGCGGTGTTCGGGCCGCCGGATGCTGGAGCAGGGGGGGCGCGCCAGGCCAGGGGTCGCCAGGTCGGGGGGCGGCGGAGCAAACCGGTCACGCGGGGAGGAAAAAGGGGAGCGACGTCGGTTTGGAGGTTGGGTGCAGGCTCGGTGCGGCAAGGCTGAGCCGGGACGGAGATGGGGCGGAGCGGGAGCAGGGGAGATGCCGGAGGCGAGGCCGGGGGTTGCAGTGGGGTGAGGGAGGACGCCGGACAGGGAGGTGCGCCGGGAAGCACGTGCAGCGACGACGGTTGGGATGGGGATGCCGGAGGCGGTGGGAGCAGGGCCGGCGACAGGAACAGGCAGAGGAGGGGCAGCGAGCCGGTTCGGCGGATGGCAAGAGGGGCACGGCGGTCGGGACGTGGTGAGCGGGGCAGAACGCTGGAGGGGGAGAAGGAGCGCCGCCAGCGTGGGGGGAAACGGGATTAGGGTTGGGCTCTTATACATATATATATATATATGATAAATAATAATAAGAATAATAATTATATTAATAATAATTAAAATAAAGCTTTATAATAATAATAAAAATAATAAAAAGGTATAATAATAATAATAAAACCTTATAATATTAATAATAATAATAAACGTTATAATAATAGAAATATTAAAACTTTATGATAATAATGATAATAATAATAGAATAAAAATTAGTTTATTATAATAATAATTATTCTTATCAAATATTTGAAATAATAAAATCACTTAAAAAAACACACATATATATATATATTTATAAACATGTAGATATATATATATATACCTATAAACATATAAACGTAAATACCATAACATATACATATATAATCATGTATATAGACATAAACATATATAAACACATATACGTACATATATATACATATATATATATACATATATACATTAGCATACCCATATGTAAACATATATATAAAATACTAAAATGATGATAATACAATTTAAATGGTAAGAACATCAACATGAAAATTTTATATCAAAACGTCGGGTGAACACACGATCACCCGGGCTAAACGCACGGTCACCGCTAACGATGCGGTGACCGCGCACCGTCGTGAAGCCACCAACACAATTAAACTTCGAAAAAAAAAATTTAAATCGGGACCAGAAAGAAGAACAATTACGGACATCCGCGGTCGGGGTGTGACAATTCTCCCCACCACAGACACTTTCTGCCCCCAGAAAGTCACCAGGCCAAAAGTCGGTCAAGATTTAAGTCCATGCCCCAACGGAACTAAAGGAACCAGAGAGAACTGAGAATCTCAGGGATGACCTTACCCTGCACAGGTCACACCCGACCGATTCAAGAGAAAACTGGGGTCCGAGATTGAGGGGAGAACACGAAGGGGTTCTCCCCACCACAAGAACTTAACTAGTGCAGGAAAGTTGAACATCTAAATAGAAAACCCTAGGGAAGGGGGGTCGACGCGGGAACTCCCAACCAATTCAAACCAACTCTTATAGCACGATTACTACAACACCTCCGTCGACACCTTGAACCCACGACTAGAGTCATCAACTTCAACACCAGGGAAAACCCATAGAAGAACATTTAACCAATATCAAATTGGGGATAAAGTCTGAGAAGGACCAAAAACTGGGCATGAATTATCTGAATCCTTAGAGACCTTTCTAGGCGGCATTTCCTGAGCGATATGTAAAACTCAAAGCCAAAACCAACATCAAATCGAAGCAACATCAATAAAGGTGTCTTCATCAAAAACAGCCAGCACAAGGACCAAACAGATACAACACAACCCAAAACAAAATCTCCTCTTTAAAATTCCCTTTTCATTTTTGATTTCAAAACCACCCTTTTTCAATATCACATTCCAAAAACCAATCCACTTTCAAACCAAAACTTTCCAAAACCGTTTCCCATTTAAAACCAATTTAGAAAACAAAGTCAAGCCTTTAACTTCAAATACACACCCAGGTAATCTCATGAACCGTTTCACATGTCTTCATCCACATTCCATTCATACGTGCATCAACACACACTTTCCATGCATTCTCACACATGTGCAAATGTTCATAAAGAGGAACCGAGGTTTCAACCCAAATCATTCTTATCCAATTCCAAGAAAACAACAGATTTTCAAATCAAGAGATTTCAGTTTTAAAACCCACTTCATACATTTAAAGTCCTTTTAAAAGAAACCAGTCCAATTTTCAAAAATCCTTTTTCATTTCAAACAACGCACTCACACAAACCAAAACAAAAGCAGGATCCAAATTTGCATCAACCACTGAAGTGAGAGACTAGTAGTCACGCTCAACCTGACGACATGGTAGTGAGCCATGTCTCAAGTCAGTTTCGACCACTAGGAGGAATTCAAACCACGTACTCGGACTCCACATGGGTCACTACTCCATGTGAAATCACGACGTAACGTCGGCTTGCCTCCATCGTCATCTCTCAATCCAAGACAAACCAGAAAAGACAAGGACACAATTCCCGAACTACCCCTGGTAACTCGAAGATCAGTGCGAGCAAGAGTTTGCGACGCTCTTCCCGTACTTACCCCTCGAGTTCCGACAGTCCTAATCTCCTTCTACCGGACAACCCAAATAACAAGAACCACCTCTGATACCATTTTTTCACGAACCAGCCCGGGTCGACCCTGAACCGGTCACCCGAGCCGGTCCGCGGCAAGTCCCGAGGGGCGTTCCCGATCCCCCCGGGATGGCAACGAGTGCCGGGCATTAAAATTTCAATCGTTGGGAACGATTTTAGCCCAAACTAAAAACAGGATCAAAAGAACGAATATAAACTAAACAAACAAACAAACACTAAAGACACAAACAAAACTACACCACGACATACCTCCACGTGACCTCGCGGGTCACCACCCAACTACAACCAATGTCGCTCCCTCACTGAGCGACTCAAGCATGAAAACCTGAACACAAGGAACCTGCAACTGAAAAATGTAAAAGATTGGCGTGAGCACAAAAGTACTCAGTAGGTGAGCCCCACAACAAATCCCAATGCACTGCCAGTAAATAAAGAATCTACATAATCCAGGTTTGAACTTTAATATATAAAAGTAAGTTTTCATAATGCTTTACTTGAAAATCAAACACGAGACATTTCCCTTATTCCTTCCCGAAAGTTAGTTCCATTTCATTAGTTTTAAACTCATTCTGAAAAGAAAAGTATTACATTTTCAAAGCTAACCCAAAGAGAATAAAGCATTTTCATTTGAAAACCATTTTTCCCAAAGTCTAACAGTATAGGCTGTGAAATATGACTGAAAGCAACAAGCAGGGAAAACAAGTGCAAGTAAAGGTAAAGAGGCAAGGAAAACCAAGTGCAAGTAAAAATAAACCAGAAGATTATCAGTAATAACCATGGGCACGCACACACGCTCACATACTCACACACACACACATACTCACACACACACACTCACACCCAAGTGGTCCCCCGTATGCCGACGGAAGGCACCACGCCAAAGATGGTAGAGCACTATGGGTAAATCCCCTAAGGTTCATCTAGCTCGCGTGGGACCCTAGAACCTCGTGTCTCGGTGAAACGTGGCTTAGAAGGCCACGACCCTCAGAAAACATGGCTTAGAAGGCCACGACCCTCAGAACACGTGGCTTAGAAGGCCACAACCCTCAGATATCATATGTTTAGTTAGTGTTGCAATCGTCAATCCAGCTAAGTGAAACAGGGACGACACCCATCCGGCTCACTAGCGCACTAGTTCTAGTCCGCCCACCTAGATACCCAGGGTTTCCCCATGTGCTCAAACAAGTTTCACATTCACATAGTATATTTCTTCCTCATATCGCAGGCCAAACAAGATATCGCACACAAAAGTCACCATTTCCACACCCAAACAATATTTCAAAACTCACGCACGTCAAAAATACCTTTCTGAAAATATAAATGTCATTACCT
This sequence comes from Viscum album, assembly GCA_963277665.1. Taxonomy (NCBI): domain Eukaryota; kingdom Viridiplantae; phylum Streptophyta; class Magnoliopsida; order Santalales; family Viscaceae; genus Viscum; species Viscum album. Next base: position 312,319,843 of record OY728166.1, read on the forward strand.
AATCATTTCGTAAAAAACCCCTTTTTGGAAACACTCAAACAAGAACACAAACAACTTTCACAACCCAGAAAGCATTATTTTTAATAACACAACAAGGGAAAACATCTTTCGTCAACCAAGAACCACACGTAAAGTTTCCAAAAACAATTTCAAAAGGTCACACGACGTTTTCTCTAATCAAGGTTATAAGAAAACACCATTTTCCATAAACAGTACATTTACTAATTTACACATGCCAAAAAAATTTCAAAACCCAATTCAACATGTCTTTCGTTACTCAGGAAGAACCATTTAGCGACATTACTATGAAATCCCACAATTGAAACCAAGAAAACACTTTTAATGAAATGCTAGAATTAAACAGTTTGCATTATCAGCAAACCACCACACTATAAAAACTACTTAATATTATTTTCTTAAATTTACTGAAATTTAATAAAAGGAAAAGGAATAAATAAATTCTTAATTTAGAGGCAAGTGCATAGGGAGACCTACCTCAGGACACAGCTCGGATATGACGACACAGTATACCTCGCACTGGTGCACAAGCACGCGCAAGCCGATGTTCGCGGTGTCATACGGTTACCTCGCCAACACGCTGAAACAAACACATGGTAACTAAGAACACAAAGCCACTGACTCAGAACAAAACAAACGAACAACCAATGAAAAGGAACCAGCTTGATATATTTTTTTCAAAACACATCCCGCGAAAGAATAAGGATTTATTCAAATTAAATAAAAACACCGATGTTGAATAAAGATAAAATTAAATAAACAATAAGACGTAAATACAATAATAAATAAATAATCAAAAGAATAAAATAATGAACAAATGAATAAACAGATAGATAAATAACTAAAATGATACATAATTGAATGAATAATTAAATAATTAAATAAATAATTGAATAGGTAAATCAATAAATGAAAGAAAGAGTGAATAAGTAAATAATTAAATAACTAATTAATTAACAAATACTTAAATGAGTAAATAAATAAATAGATAATTAATTAATTAATCAATTAATAAATAATAATAATAATAATAATAATAGGATGTTAATAATTAAAATGATAATAAATATAATAATAATAATAATAAAAACAATAATAATATGAAATGATAATAACAATAATAATAATAAAAATACTAATAATAATATAATAATAATAATAATAATAATAAAGTAATAATAATAAAACATTTATGATATTATTAATATGACAAAGATAATAATAATAAACGTTATAAGATTAACAAACAAAACACAAAAATAAAATAAAAAAAAAACTCACAGCTCAAGAGCGGGTAAGGGAGGAGGCGGCAGCCATAGGTGGGGCGCGGCGGCCGGGCGACGCAGGTCGGGAGCGGGGCGGAGGCCGGCGGTCGGCTGGCGGAGGAGGCCGGCGTGGCGAGGTCGTAGGCCGGAGGTGGTGGAGTCGGACGGCAGGGGGGGTGCGGCACGGGACAGGGGTGCCAGACGTTGCGCGGGAGAGCCGGGACGACGACGGGGAAACGGGGCGGTCGGGAGCAGCAGCGGGAGCCGGAAACAGGGAGGGCGGTGCGGCGAGCCGTTGCGGCTGACGGCGCACCGGGGTGGAGCAGGGCGAGCATGGCGGTGTTCGGGCCGCCGGATGCTGGAGCAGGGGGGGCGCGCCGGGCCAGGGGTCGCCAGGTCGGGGGGCGGCGGAGCAAACCGGTCACGCGGGGAGGAAAAAGGGGAGCGGCGTCGGTTGGGTGCAGGCTCGGTGCGGCAAGGCTGAGCCGGGGCGGAGATGGGGCGGAGCGGGAGCAGGGGAGATACCCGAGGAGAGGCCGGGGGTTGCAGTGGGGTGAGGGAGGATGCCGGACAGGGAGGTGCGCCGGGAAGCACGTGCAGCGACGACGGATGGGATGGGGATGCCAGAGGCGGCGGGAGCAGGGCCGGCGACAGGAACATGCAGAGGAGGGGCAGCGAGCCGGTTCAGCGGTTGGCAAGAGGGGCACGGCGGTCGGGACGTGGTGAGCGGGGCAGAACGCTGGAGGGGGAGAAGGAGCGCCGCCAGCGTGGGGGGAAACGGGATTAGGGTTGGGCTCTTATACATATATATATATATATGATAAATAATAATAAGAATAATATTTATATTAATAATAATTAAAATTAAGCTTTATGATAATAATAAAAATAATAAAAAGGTATAATAATAATAATAAAACCTTATAATATTAATAATAATAATAAACGTTATAATAATAGAAATATTAAAACTTTATGATAATAATGATAATAATAATAGAATAAAAATTAGTTAATCATAATAATAATTATTCTTATCAAATATTTGAAATAATAAAATCACTTAAAAAAACACACACATATATATATATATTTATAAACATGTAGATATATATATATATACCTATAAACATATAAACGTAAATACCATAACATATACATATATAATCATGTATATAGACATAAACATATATAAACACATATACGTACATATATATACATATATATATATACATATATACATTAGCATACCCATATGTAAACATATATATAAAATACTAAAATGATGATAATACAATTTAAATAGTAAGAACATCAACATGAAAATTTTATATCAAAATGTCGGGTGAACACACGATCACCCGGGCTAAACGCACGGTCACCGCTAACGATGCGGTGACCGCGCACCGGCGTGAAGCCACCAACACAATTAAACTTCGAAAAAAAAAAATTTAAATCGGGACCAGAAAGAAGAACAATTACGGACATCCGCGGTCGGGGTGTGACAAGTCTAGTCGCTTGGTTAAAGTTTTGTGGAAGAACCATCAATTTGAGAAATATAAGTGGGAACTTGATGATTTTATAAGGCATAGATATCCTAATCTGTTTTCATCCAAGTGAAAAATTTCTTGGAAGAAATTCATTTTAAGGGAGGTAGAACGTAACACCCATATGTTTTTATGAAATATATTCTTTTAAAAAAATTAATTCTTCAATAGATTGCATTACACTCAATCATGAGTTTAAAAGAACTATAAGACGCCTATAGTATAAAATGAACATTATAACCTTTTCATTTGGTTAGTGGGAAAAAATATAACTAACTTATGAAAATGTATGGTGATTTCATTTGCTACCAATTATTTATGAAAAACAGAAATCAATTATATATTTGTAGTTTTGTATTAATAAATTTAGTGAATTAATATTAGTAAATGAAATATTTATTTTATATATTTAATAAAATATTTTATATATTCCTCTAATAGATATTTTTTTCATAGGGTATGAATTAACACAATTTTATTTATAAAGGTAATTTTCCACCTTTTAATAGAAAACCCTTTTTAAATTATAATTTTGATACATTAATAATTTTTTATATGAAAATATGAAAAATTTCTTTGGAATTGGGATATAAAAAATTAATTTGGATTAATTTTTTATATTTTCTGATAACTTTCATGTTTTAATAAATAGTAAAAAGAGACTAAATTTTAATTGAAAACAACTTTTGTCATCGAAATAATTTATTTGGTGAAACTATATTATTGGATTTTTTTTAAAGTATAAATGATATATTTTGTATTAATTAATATAATTTAGGTCATTGGTATTAATTTTACATTTATTTCAGATATGAAAACATTTTAATCTTTTGAAATGTTTTAACTTTTAAAAACTCGTTCTCTCAATCCAACAAAGGTATTAATTTTAAATGAATTACTAAAATTTCTATGTATTGAATTTTGAAATATGGATTTCATATTTATAATCATTTGGTTCAAATAATGTAAATATATTTATTTTATTTTTGGGCATTATGAAACTTAACTTCGGTAATTTATAATAATTCGGTAAAAGGGTAAACTAGGTAATTAAGGGTATGAAATAATATTATTGAATTAATTTAGAACTTTTCTTAAAATCATTAGATGAGTGAGTTTCTACCTAAGTCATACTTGGGTCAAAATGGTGTCTTTTTGAAGCCAATTGGACGGGATTAGGACATTTAAATTAATTTATTTAAAGAAGTAAATATGTATTACTCAATTTTTAATAATTAAATAATTTTAAATATCAGATAAATTCAATTATAAATACACATTTTGAAAAGAAATTTTTTATTTATCATGTTAATTTATTTATAATTTTTTGGAAAATAAATAATTACTTTATATATTTATACATTAATGATGCAGAAATAATATAATTGTTGAAAAATCAATAAATTAATTGTTATTAAAATTATAATAATCATTAAAAGGCACAAACACCTGATAAAATTTTATTTGTTGATTATATATCAACCATATTTTTTCATGGTTCAAGTTATTAACCATTTGGATCCATATAAAAAATACTATGACACTATTAATTTTTTATTAAAAGTGATGTTAACGTTGTCACATTCACATTTTAATAAATGTATCATTTTTTAATATTTTATTTTCTCGAAGATATATTATAATATAAATATTCATATAAAATATAGATGATTTATATTCATTACGGTATTGTATTTTAAATTTGTATTCAACAAATAAGTATATTAAAAAATTTTACAAAACAAATATAGTAATTATTTTATTAATGGAGATAACAAATAAATAAAATTCCAGATTGTTAATATATCCAATGATTTTATAGATGACCTTTACCACTTATGAGTATAATAAAATATTGTTTTTTAAGGTAAATTTTTATATTCATATTTTTTTTAAATCATTGAATTGAATAGTTTTGAAATTGACACTATTGTTTCTTTATCAAATTAATGTTTTATTTAATTAATTAAAAATAATAAATTTTTTTTAAAAATATATAATAATTATTATATGGTCTAAAATATTCTAAGGTATTTATTGTTTGCCTAATTTACATCATGTATGTAAATATTTCACACTTTTAATGTTGAAATATTTGTTACCCTAGATAAAAATTAAATAGAATAACTAAGTGTTTATTAAAATGATAAGGTTTAAATTGATAGAAAAACATTTATAAAATTTCTTTTTGGATGAAATTAGAACCCTATATCATCAAATTTAACAATTTGGGGCATTTTTTGGGTTTCTGGATGAGTTTTTATTTTATTATAAATTATTTTTTTGGAGTTTACAAAAGTGCCTTGCAGTTCAATTATAAAAGGGCACATGCACTCTTGTCTATTTACTTCACTTTGAGCCTCCAATATATGAAATATCCTACCAAATTACCTTATCAAATTCCTGAGTTACATTATAGAATTTTTTTCTTCTTCAAATTCAATCTATTATGCTTTAGGAGGATATTAAAGACAGCACGTCGAAGAAGAGGTAATCTCCTCTACTGATTCTTTCAAGCTTCTTTCTTCTTTTACTTACTATTCATGATTTATTTAATTATAATGAAATAAATCTAGTATCAATTATATACTAATATTTTTTTTCTATGAAACAATAATATTCGACCTTCTATCCATCCTAAAAAAAATAAAATCACCATACTTGCGTACATACAGCTTACCGTCTCCGTATCGTGGTGTAATCAGTTTTTCACCACCACCCTACTTGGATGGGTATAATGATGGAAATATTAAATATATATGATTATTATAACATTATATTTATTTTTAAATATTATACACCATCCAATAAATTATCATTCAACAATTATGGGAATGATATTGTCGCTCGTAGGTACGTACGTCCTACCATCTCTACAATGTGATGTTATTCAATATACATGATATTCAATAAATCATGATTATATAAATGAAGTTTATTAATAAATATGATATATATTATAATAATATAATTATTTAAATTATATAAATATAACCTAATAAGAGGAATAATAACTTCTCTATGAAAATATGTATCATAAAATGAAGTAGTTAATACCTGAATAACGAGTAATAATGACATGTTATTTACAAAAGAATGATAATATGATCATATATCATATAATAAAAATTAATATGATTATATAATAAGTCCATGACATTATTTAAATCATTATACATGATATTTAGATATATACAACTTAAATCAGACATAAGGTAATGTATAATTTTGTAATCCCATTATTATATGAGATTGTCTGTATGTAAGTATTTACTAAAGTATATTTATCATCCACACAAATGTTTCCTAAATAAGTAATATTTTTTTAATTTTTAAATATATTTTTAAAGTAAATTTTACCCATTGGAAAATTTTATTAAACAATATGAATGGAATATTTTTTCTTCTTACGACACGAGGTATTTTTGACATTCTGAAAAAATTACATGAATAATGTTTTTATTTAAACTATACAACATGAATGGATTTTTACCCTTTCATAACACCTTTTTTCAATAAATCTTCATTTATAACATTTGAAGATAATTTTCAATGAAATTATTTATTTCTAAAATTGGTGGCATTGTGAGAAAAAAATCATTTTCGAAGAAGAAAGGATATTCTGATCAAGAATTAATTTCAAGTGTTTTATCAAAATTATTTTCCATAGAAGATGAAATTATTTAAATAGGGTTATGATTGTATTAGTATTATTCATATGGTTTTATTGTATTTATTATGGAATTATATTTATAAAATTGATCTATTTTATATGTATTATGTTATGAGGGAATGATGTTTAAGAAACTCATTTTATTCTGTGGGTAATGCTATGATGGGTTATTTGTGTTTTTCTGGCACATGAAAGAATGATTTCGTTGTGAGATGGGTGGGACTTATATCTTCCCCAAATGCATTGGATAATTATTTATATTTCATGATATAGACTTGTATGGAATGGTAAATAATATTTGTTCATTAATACATGGTTTCAAAGCGGATTGAACTCAGTTCAGTAATGGACTTTGTCCACAATGATGGTATTGGAAATGAGCCTTGACTAATATGAAATGATTTTCAATGATTATGTGTATGTAAAAAATTCCATCTCTTATGTTATGACTATTGTCATTGATTCTTTATGAATTTTTATGATTTATCCTATGACATGATATGATGATATTTTATATAGAGGATAATATTTTAAAATGATGTGTTCTTATATGTCATGGTTATGATATGATTGATATCTCCCTTGTTTACCCTTATTAATTATATAAGTTCACCCTTTCTTATATTTTACTTCAATAGGTTGTGAATAGGGGTATTAAGTAAGATATTTCGAAAGGGGTCTAGTTATAATGTATTATGTAGGAGAAAATGTATATGTCTTATGAACTAGTTGTTTATATTTCTTAGTTTCTAAATACACAATACCTATATGGTCCTATCATGGATTTTTTATATTTTCTAACGAATATTATTCAATTTTTATGTAATATATATGTATGTAAATTATGGGTTATTATATTTTTACCCCCTATATCCCTAGGGTGTGGTTCCCCAATATCCTTTATATAGGTAGAGCTGCAACTCCATCGAATTATAGAAGGTGATGTTCCTAAATCTTCAATGTATCAATTACAGTATTGATCTTGGGTGGTGATTTCGTCCTTCATTAGAGTAGCACACCATTTTTTGTGCTATGTAGCATTGAGGTGTGGGTCATCTAAACTCATTCTATAGAGGTTATGAATGATTATTGTATTAGAGATGCTACCATTGAAACTATGGGTATACTCTTCCTTAATATATATTTTTGAAATTAAAGATCCCCTTTCTCTCTTAAATTTCATTTCATTTTATAATATCTAAATTTTAGTTTCCTTACCCAATTTTCTTATGGGTTGATATACCTCTTGTTATTTATATTTCCATTGTCTTGGTTTTGGGTAATCTTACTAGGTATGTATATAATCATGCCTACATGGTCTTTTTCTACACTTGAAATATATTATAATGACTACAAATCAATTTAAAGTGACATTGGTGGACATAGATTCATGGAAGCATAGTGGTAATTGGTGTTTTAAGTCATGTGTAGTGGGAAGCCTCATAGATTGTAAGTTGAAATCTCAGTAGACTTTATTTTTCCGTTTTTCATGATGTTGGGACGTCATTTCTTATAGGGGTGTATTTTTCCCTTTTATATCTTTTATATTTCCATGATGTGCATTTATTTATTTTCTAGAGGTTGTTTCAGGAATTATTAATATTATATATAGTTCGGTTATTCATTATATCCCTACATTTGTTGTGCGATGTTAGTTTATTGCCTCTGTATATATACTTTAGGACAAAGACTCTCAATTCAATGATATGGCTACTTGATATTACTTTCCATCCCCTATCCTGTTGAAGGAGATCTTATGGTGCCACCCTTCACGTATTTCCATTCTAGTAAGGTTCTCAGTGGGTTGGTTCATGAGAGAGTGGTATAAAAGTATTTTGGCCAAAAGTCTATATTTACTGGTGGTCATTAATGTGAGGTTTTGTTTGGGAACTCATGAAAAAAATTAGATAGTGTCAAGTTCAATTATCTTGATAGGGAACCTTGTTTTGGTGTAGTGGATGACATATCCATACACAATTACTCTAACTATATTCTTACCAACATGGTATAATGAGGAATCCATTATAGGGAACCAATGGTACATATATCTTATATGATTAGATATTTTGAATTTAATGTCCTTCTTTATTCAAGTCCAAAAATATGCTTATCAAGACATAGTAATTTTTTTTAATATTTCCAAATACCATGGAAATGGTAGCCATCATGGATATAGATATCGGGTTATAAAGATGACCAACTAATAAATTAGAACTTTGTTAAGGGGCATATTCATGAGGTGTTTCCACCATCTGAGAATTGAGTAGAGACCCCATATTATGGGAAACCAATAGCTATGGTAGTTCAAGATTATGATTCATATATTCATAGTGAATTGTGTAAAATTAAGTGATAGATACCTCTTAGGTTTTATAGTGATCCCAAACCTCAAGTAGTAGAGGATTGGATTGGCGTACTGATATGAGTTTCTAGATCATTCGGACACCAAATAATTAGATAGTTTTGTATAAAACTGGTCTTCTTAATGGTGTTCCAAGGTGCTGGTGTGGTCTGATCACTCGGAACCATAATGAGATAAATTACTCATGGTTAGACTTTTAGTAGTTATTCTACGATTATTATTTCCCTTCGATAATGTGTTCATTATATATCTAAGAGCATCTTGAGTTGTAATAGAGTGGTATGAAAATTTTTTAGTATGGATAGAGGTTCACCAAATTCATGAGATATTCTCTTGATTGGATGTGATATGGATACTTCTGGGAACATAAGCTTGACCCAGGCCTTTAGAGAGTCCTTTATATAGGCATTGTCTTCTTATTCATTCCTACCTACATTGTACTAATAGAGAAGGATTTGGTTATAGATAACTTACATAAAGAGGTATGTTAGGAAGTGGGAGCAGATAGTGGAAATCATAGGTCTAAGTCATCTGTAGTAGCTAGAAATCTTTATTATTCAGGTTCATGGGACTATAGGCATACTCATGTTACGAATTATACATATGGATATGTCTTTTATTGTTCACATAGTGGATCTAGACGTCTTGGAGAAGGATGATGTCATGCTCATGATGGGTAAGATCACATAGTCTATTATTTTCAAAAACTTCTTGCTATGGACGGTGGTTATTCAATGGATGCATATCCATGACAGAGTCAATATCAAGATCAATTATCTCCTTGGTGTGGTTAGCACATCCCCTAGTGAAGTGGGGTTATTAGAGGAGTATATAGAGCACAAGGTGTACGAGCTGCAGGTGGAGGATAATTCCATTTTCATGAAAAATAACTATGGTCAAATTTAATAAAGGATGAAAATTTATCTTAAGAAGATATTTATTGTTCATTTTATATCCATGGTAAATAACATTAAATTTTTAAAGGTAGACTATGATTTACTAACTAGTATTTACATGGTTATGTATATTCAGAATTATTAAATCCTAAATATTCATTATTATGTTATAAGTTGAAATTTTTTAGTCATTTTTCAACAAGTAATACTTCTAATGATGTGTTTAGATTTTTTTAGTTTTTAAATATCGATATGGACATGTTGATAGAAACTAATCTTGGTCTATTGTGACATATATACAAAGACATATAAATGGGAGAAAATGAGAATGTCTTTCAAATGATATATGGGTTAATAAGCATTGTGAATGGGTTGAGTGCACTTAAAGAATCAATTTACAGTATTTCTACGGTTAGAGGAGTTATCATATCACTGCACAAGAAGTTTCATTCAATGAATGATTTAGTTGATCGGGGTATGAACATCAAAGAATAAACTATAGATGATTTTATTAATTTACTCTTATTGTATGATCCTATGTTAATGAAAACATGCCACAAAACATATGAGAGGAAGAATGTTTTTTCTTTAAAATTTTTTATTACTTATTATTGTACCTATGAATATAATTTGGATTCCTTGAGGAATAGAAAATTTATAAAAACTATGTTTTTCAAAGGATAAAATAGATATATTTATAAGAACAACTGGTCTAAAAGAGGCAGAAGAAATTCTAAGAAGGATTATAATAATTATATTAAAAGTTGGTCAAATATGAATTTAATGAATTTAGATCATACTTTTAATTAGTTATATAAGAAACAAACTAACAAAATGGACTGTCTGGGGCAGACAAATAAAAGAATATACTGGATCTTCTAGATGAAATAGAAGAGAGAATTTTCTACCTATAGTGGTACTTAGTATTTTAATTAATGTGATGAATATAAATTTGAGAATGAAATTGTAAATGTTTTTTAGAATAATATGAAAAGGTATATTTTTCACCTTCCAACTCGTGTTCATTATGTGAAATAGATTAATTTTAAAACTAATGAAAGATCAAAGTTATCTGATAATTTATAAAAATAAGGTTGATTCAGATTCCTTAAATCATAGAGAATAAAATTATATTCATGATGTGGGAAAGGGAAGATTATAAACCCAACTTCTGGTAGTAATGAAAATATATATAATAAAATGGAATTTATGTAAAAGAAAAAAGTAATATGAAATAAGAAACAATAATTTTCAAGAAGGATATATATAATTTAATAATTGGATAAAAATATCATGATAATGTTATAATATTACAAAGGATGGTGTAAGAAAAAGAAAGTGTACTGGATATAGTTGACATGAACCAAAGATGTATTGGAACAATTTTGTGAAAGGAAAAGAATGATGGTCCTTCTATTGAAATTAGTTTTATGTGTGTGAATTAATAATAAACTACTCTAGTGGGTTCTCTTTAATATTTTTTTAAACTTTTTCTAACATGAATGCATTAATTTCAAAAACATTTTAACTGATAGGCAGACTAACACTTTTACAAAATTGGTTTCCAAAGGTTTATATTCAAATCTGATTTAACCTATGATAGTATATATTCTTAATTTAGTGTGTTTAAGTAGTTTTGTACACATGAAGATTTATTTTTTATTTTATCATATTATAGTATGTACATTAATACTTTTATTTCTTTAATTTTTAACATAGTATTGCATTTAATTTATTATTTGTACATTACATGAAATAAATGAGGTTTATTATTTTGATTAATTGATTAATATTTATTAATTCATTAAATATTATCAAAAACATTCATGGATCCATAAAGTTGTTTTTTCATTTAGGGGAATTTTACATGATGGATTTATTCACTATTATAACCTTTAATGAGTAGGAATGTTGGATTAAGGGGGAGTATACTTGACAATTTTTATTAGTTTTATTGTTTTAATAATTTTTATCTTTTAATAGATGTATTATTTAATATTTTTAATTATCATAGGTCTAGTGTTTTATATTTTAATTTAAGAATATTTTGAATGTTTATTCTATGTATATATTTATTATATATTTTTTAATCTTTTTAATATTATTCACTATTTTTGTGGGAGATTTATTTTCTATACTTTATTTTTTAACAATGAGGTTGAAATTCAGTGTTATAGGTTATTCTATTTTTAAAATTTATATTTTTTCCAAAATCTACTAAATATTGTCTTATTTTTTTATATTTACAAAATGGGAATAGAGTTTTAGGGTTTTGTAGTCATAAAAAATAAGTAAATAGGTTTGTTACTCTATTCCACATTCTTCCACACTTTATTTATAATTATTTTTATTTTCCCAAATCTCTCATTGATTATTTATATTATCCTATAGTTTTGTTATTGGGGTAATTAATTCACTTATATTGTATCTGTGTATAATTATCCATGTATAATTTAATATTATTGTTTATCTTTTAATATATCTAAATAAGTGTTATAAAATTACAATATTTCAATATAAGAATAATGATATAAATCTCTATAGATGAACAATGGAAAAGATCAATAGTGTGTATTAATAGTTGAGTGACTAGGTGAATTAGTCTTACATGTTAATAAATTAGAGTTACCTGAGGTTGATACTACTACATAAATGACCTTTAGCAGTGCACAAAAAGGACTTCAACAGTGCTTAAAAAGTGTTTTTGTCCTCATCACCATTAATGGGGGTAACCATTATAAGTTCTAAAAATGTTCTGATAAATGGGGGCCTTTATTAGTGCAAAACAAAGCACTCATAAAGGTTTTCCTTTATCAGTGTTAATTTAGCTTTGATAAAGGCACTCATTTGTCAGTGATTTCATTAGCGCTAATAAAGGTCCCACTTTATTAGTTATTTCAATAAAACTAATAAATTTAACCTTCATCAGTGCAAGGCATATAACAGATAAAGGAACAACCTACTATACTGTACTATTTGAAAAACAGCACGCTGCAGCAAATACCTATAACCAGTATAAAAATATATAATTTAATTGAAATAAATTTTACATCATGAATACACAAAAACTATACTACATACATTTCAAAAAAAATTGTATAATTAAATTTAAAATTACTATCCACAAACATTAAAAAAACATATATATTTTATCATATTTGGAACCCATAATCCCCGCTCAAAAAATTCTGACAATGGTATTAGTTGGTGAGCACATCACCTAAACCCGAGAAAATGAATCCACCTATAGAAAAAACCAATATTATGTTAGTAATACTATTAAGAAAAAGAAAATAAAACATTAATATGAAAAATGCATCAATAAATTCCAACTTTAATTAAAAAGACACACTTAGCATTATATTGTTCACAATGTGCATCTTATTTATGTACGGATGATTCCTATACATCCAAAATGATTTATGGGTGATTATACTAAAGTATAAAAACAATTAAAATTTGTTTTATATGTTTTTAGAATGTCACTTGTTCTTTTTACTAAAATTAATGTAAATTTTAAATAAAAAGACACACATGGATTTATATCTGCCACACCGTGCATCAGATTGAGGTAAAGATGATTCCTACACATCACAAATTAGTTATGCATTAGTTTCTTAAAGTATCAAAATAACCCGAATGTTTTTTCTTTGTTTTGAGTATGTGACTTGTGTTTTTTACTAAAATTTCTTTTCAAACTGGAAACACACACTTTGAGTCATAACGGTCACATCGTGTATCGTTTATACATGAAACTACTTCCAAAACATCACAAATTAATTATGAATCATTTTAAAATATTATAATTATAATTTTAAATGATTTTCATGGTTTTCAGTGAGTGGCACAAGTTTAGAAATAAAATTTCATTTTTAATCTGATAACGAACACTTTGAGCCATATTGGTCACCCAATGCATTCGATTTATGTGTGGTTGATTCCGACACATTACAAATTACTTATGGATCATTTTTATAAATAAATAAAACAATTTAAATTTATTTTAATAGTTTTTAATATGTCACATGTTCTTTTTCCCAAAATTACTGTTAATTTTAAATAAAAAGGCACACATGGAGTCATATCTATTACACTGTGTGTTGGATTGAGGTGAGTTTAATTACCACATTTCAAAATTACATATAGATCATTATAAAAATATATAAAATCTATTCGAATATTGTTTCATGGATTTTAGTATGTCACTTGTTCTTTTTAATAAAATTAATGTCAATTTTTAATAAAAGGACATAGTTATAGTTATACCTATCACTCCATGCATCATATTGAGGTTTGGTTGATTCATACATGTCAAAAATGCCATTTGGATCATTTTACTAAAGTATCAAAATAATCAAAATGAATTTTATTGGTTTTCAGTATGTCACATGTTCTTTTTACAAAAATTTATGTCAATTTTAAATATATAGACAAAAAAGGAATTGGACTAGTCAAACTGTGTGTTGGAATGAGGTGATCCTAATTTTTAAACAAAAAAATGAATTATGCATAATTTTCCCAAAGTATCAAAACAATCTGAATGTGTTTACTTTATTTTGAGTATTTCACTTTTTTTATTAAAATTATTTAAAACGGGAAACATGCACTTTGAGATATACCGGTCACATCATGTGTTAGTTCAACATGAGACTTATTTCTACAAATCACAACTGACTTATGAATCATTTTACTATATTATCAAGACAATCAGAGAGTGTTTTCTTATTTATCAATGAGTAACACATTTTCAACTAAAAATTCGATTTTAATTTGATAACATACATTTTTAGTCATATCGGTTACATCATGAGTTGTATTGAGATGTTGTTGATTACCACATGTCTTAAAGAATTATATATTGTTTTACTAAATTATCAAAATAATCTAAATGTTTTTTTCTCATTTTTCAGTATGACACTAATTTTTTTTTGCAAAATTAATGTCACTTTTTAATAAAACATTACATTTTATATTGAAGAGGAGTTGATATTAAATGTCATAAATAACATATGGATCATTTTCATAATATATGAAAACATTGCGAATTTTGTTTCTTGGGTTTTTGAATGTCACTTATTTTTTTTAACTAAAATGTAATATGAAATTAGAAACACACACTTTGAGTCATATCGGTCACATAATGTGTTGGTTTTATGTGATACTACATCATGAACATCAAAACTGACATATTAATTTTTGTAAAAAATTATCAAGACAGTATGAGTGAGTTTTGATAGTTTTTAGTTAGTGAGTCATGTTTTGAACTAAGTTGACAGTTTTAAACTCTCAATGGAAACTTTGAGTCATACCAGTCGCATAACGCATCTGATTGACCTGTGTTTGATTTATACTCATCAAAATTAACTTATGGATAATTTTCTTAATTTATCCTAAAAATATGAATTAATTTTAATATTTTTAATTATGTCACTTATTCTATTTACTAAAAGGAATGTAAATTTTAAATAAAAAGAAACACCTAGAAATATACCAGTCACGTCATTTGTCAGATTGAGTTTTGACTAATATATACACATCAAAAATTACATATAGAATGTTGTACTAATGTATAAAAACAATATAAATGTGTTTTCTTAATTTTTCGTTTATTGGTTGTTCTTTTTACTAAAATTTATGTCAAATTTAAATAAAAAGACACACTTTGTGTCATATCGGTCACATTGTTCCATAGATTAAGGTGTGGTTGATCCTTATATGTCAAAAATGACTTATAGATCTTTTCGTACAGTATCAAAATAGTCTAAATGGTTTTTCTCTATTTTTAGTATGTCACTTATTGTTTTTACTTGAATTAATGTCAATTTTAAATAAAAAGACATAGTTGGATCTATACCTATCACACTTTGAATTAGATTGAGGTGGAGTTGATTCTTACATGTCAGAAATGACATATAGATCATTTTACTAAAGTATTAAAACAACACGAATGTGTTTTATTGATTTTTAGTATGTCCCTTTTTTATTTTTCTAAAATTAATGTCAATTTTAAATTAAAACACACAATTGAGTATGTGATGTGTGTTTTGAACTAAAATATAAATTATATACTAATAACAAATAGTATGAGTCATACCTAAAACATTTTGTATGAGATTGTGGTGTGGATGATTGATTTGGTTATGTGTGTTTTCTTTAAACTATCTAAAAATATTCATAAAAAAGAGGAAATGTTCTATTATGATGTAATAGAAACCCCGTGATCCTTGAAACACTTACGTTTCAAGCAAAATGTGGTTTCTTATCCCATTAGAACATAACATGTTCTATCTTTTCTAGCTTTTTACATATAGTTGAAAGTAACGTACAACTTCCCAAAATATCTTTTTAAAAAACTAAATAAGTATTAGATAAAAATGATAATAAAATTAACTTACAAATAGTCTCTAAAATGATGAAAAAACTCATTAAATAAATATTAGTAATTCACCTTTTCATGATGTTTTTATACATTATTAATCTATTTCTATATTTTTATTATCTCAGTTGCAGCCTAAATGTCTAATATCTCATGAGCATGAGCATATTTGAACAAGCCACCCCAACTCAAACTAAATAATCCACCTATATAAGAAAAAAATTCTAATGCGAGTAATACTAAAAAACAAATTAAACATACATATGAATAAATTTATTACTTCTATGAAGAACAATTACTATGAAGACATCAATATTAACTCTATGATTGACCATAGGAATAATCATTACTATTCTTTAAAAGGTAGTGGATGAAACATGGAGGAAAGTGAAAAATTTCAACACTGCAGGTCTGAAAAGGTTTTGGCAAAGAATAAGTCTATGGATGTTTTTGGGAAAAAAGTCATGAATTAACGAAATTTTTTTTCTAAAATTAATAAAACTCTAAGGAACAATGAAAATTAAATCAATGTTTAACTTAATAATTTTTCTAAAAAATAGATATATTATATAGTAACATTACCCTTACATTCTTCCAAAGTGTTTCCTTCATTATAGTCTCTTATTCAGTTGGATTGGTAAAATCATTTTGTGTAGAAAACATTGTCTTCATGAGTAGTTAATATTTTAATTTATATTATATTAATGTTGTAGATAACAAATAATATCATGAGTAAAAGCATAGTATATAAAAAACAATTAAACCTTATCATTGAATAGTATTTATTTTTTCAAGGTAGTAGGAATTCACTTTTTCATGATGGTTGTATACATTCTTGACCCATTTCTTTGTTTTAATTATTTTAGTTGCTGCCTCAAAGTCCAATCTCATATGAGGTCATTTCTTCATGATCTCTATGAAAATTAACAAAATTAGTATCTAATAGAAATTTTGAGGAAATTAACTAAAAAATAGATATAATTATTATTCAATAAACTAAATAAGAAGTATAAAGTAACATGTTCATGATATATGTCTACATTATACCAACAGGTATGTTTCCCATTTATTTCTAAAAAAATCTATTTCATCTTTTGAATATGATGATCATTTTAAGTCATACTTGTAATGGAAAAATTTTAATATACAATTAATTAATAAATATTTTAAATTAAATAGTGATTATCTTTGAAAATACCTCTTCGTGGATTCTATTTTTGTGATGGTATATGATATATCTCATAAATTTACAAACTAGATAACCATATTATTTTCCATTTATTTATTTCAGAAACTTCAAAGACAGTGATAAAAATAATTAATTCTTTTATATATGTTTGGATAGTGAAATATTATTATATATACCCTGACACATGTCCACTTTTATAACTTGTTAGGCTCCTTATGTGTATGGACTATCCTCATCCCATGATTTTAAATATATTTACTCACCACCCATTCAAAAAATAATTCCCATTAAAACATAATATAATATATATATATATATAAATTGATGTTTTTTTTCTAAAACTATGATTTTAGTGTACTATAAATTGAAAAATGTCATCACATGTGGCCATCTTTTTGGGTATCCATGTTGTGAATCTAGAAAATAAATCTTTGGAGGATCCAAAATTAATATAATGAGTATCCAATGTTTCCAAAAAATAAAAAAAGTAAAACATAATGAAATTAATAAATATATATTTAAAATGATTAAATTTTAGAGTTTTCCCTCTCTATCATTGGTATTAAGAATATTATATCATTCGTATGTTTTATTTCAAAATATTTGGTTAGTTTTACCTCTATTTCATCCTTTTTATTCTATTTATTTTTTGTATGTATAACTGACATGAGTACTAATTATTCTATATTCCTTTTGATGGGGTAATTCCTTCAATTGGTATTCATATATGGACCTAAAAAAATATAAAATATATTTATTCATAATTAACATAGTATATCAGCTATTAGAAAAAAATCATAAAATCACACCTCATGTGTACATTTACAAATGGGATTCCTAGAAACTCATACTTGAGGATTTAATTTACATTCTCAAGACAAATTTAGTCTGTAATATCATCTTTGTACATTTATACTTCAAAATGAACTATGTGATTACTAAAACTTTGTAACTTTGTATCTGTATAAACATTTAATGTTAGTAAATAAAGATATTGAATAAGAAAATTAATGGTGATTTTTTATTATTTTTTTGATTAGTTGGTTTATCATTTAAATGTTTCTGGTTCGACCATTCATTTCACCTTCTTCCCTTTGTATTTCTGTAAAAACATTCATTGGATCAGACATTTTTCGTTAATTGTTTAAGTTTTAGCATGAAAAATAATTTGGAAATGAATACCTACTTCTCGGATTGTTTTCAATATCTTAGGACCATGCTTTGAATACTCCAATACCTTGTTTTACAATATGAATATTTGCATAATCAAGTGGAATAGGTATCTAAGTGCTTACATCATGAGCTATGGTATTCCCCACTCTAAAATGACCTATTGGAAGTGGTCTATTTTGTAGACTGTCTTCTTGGATATTAAACACAGTATCTCTTGAAACAAGGTGATGGGTTTGTGTTGATATATATAAGTTGTAGTTTTTTTAACTATATAGAATATCATTTTAGAAAAGGTATTCCTGTGTATCTAATTAAACATTCATAACACAATTTTGAGACTATTGGTTAACTCATCTAAGACAGCTCATTGAGGGGAATGGATTAACTCAAAGCAAGTAGAAACGGGGAATGATCATGATGTGGTGGTTTTTTGTGAGTTCTTTCTTCTCTATACTTTCCCCCCATAACATCTTATAAGAAACTAAGACTTCTAATGAAATATTTCTACAATGTAATGTAGTATTATTCCATATCTTCCATTTATTTATGTTTCTCCTCCTGCTATTTTATTTTCTCAAAATATGCTCTTACGTCACCCCAAAACTCACACCTCTGACATGGTCAAATTTTTCTTCCAACATCAAGGCCAATCATAGTAGTTGTTCATCCGTTATAGGTGTTAATGATTCCTAAGTATAATTTGGGAATAAAATATCTGAAAATAATTAATCATTGTTATTTAATAACAATTTAAACCAGAAAAAAATGTCATACTTACACATTCATCCCACACTTTTTGTGTGTTTTCCTCTATTAGTATCCCATATTTATTTTCAAATTCCTCCTTCCATAGCACTTGAAATCATATGGATGTGGCTTTGGATTTGGATTCATTAGTATACACATAAATAGAGGAACATAATAATGTTGTTTTTTCATTTCACATAAAATTATTACGGTAGATTTTAAATACAAACAATTTTTTTCATGTGATGAATACTCCATCATTTCCTTACGACACGGGTATGTTAGTTTTGCTTCTCGTTCCTTATTTTTAGTACTCTTATGTTGTTTAATAAATAATAAATTCTCAATCAAAATGATTAATACATGTATTGTAAAATAGTTTATTAGCATCCAAAATGTACTTGAAAAGATATATCCCAACGACAACCAATAAACCCATCACACACTCCATGGATTATCAGGTGTGCAAACATAAGCGATGCATGTAGGTTTATTTTACCTTCATCATCTTTAAGATGAAATCTCATTAGAATTTTTCAAAAAATGTATGCAAGCCTTTACAAAAAATCACTAATATAAATTTCTTGTGGGATTCATCTATAAAAAATTAACTCTACAATGGATGATTAATAGTAATTCAATGTCTCGCTATTTTATTTTTAGTAAATTAATGAATGTATATCATAATTATATAATAATCTCTTCCCAAATCAGTGTCTTAAGTGTAGGCACAACATGTTCCCATGAAGTTGAATCAATCGGTACGTGTTGCTGAGTGATGAGACTAATGAAACTGCTAAACATAACCATATTGGGGTTAATAGTATAGTCACGCACCATCCATCTAACCTCAAATTTTATGCCTTGTATTTTTTTCTTAACAATTTTTTTGAATTTTCAGGCTATGAAAGTCCTATTTTTTATGCAGCATTGATTCTCCATCATCTACTATTTAATCAGGTTCAACATTGTTAATATAACCTTCATCTTGATTGGTAGCATTGGCATGTGCAGAATGTAATTCTTCCTCCACACTATGAGATTCAAAATGTTGATAAACATGTTGTTTCTTAGGATTGGTAGCCCCGACATGTGTGGAAGGTCATTATTCCTCTACACTTGTAGAAATAGATGGTTGAGATACATATTGATCCTCAGGATTGGGCGCATCAGCACGTGAATGATTCATTATCTAAAGAACTGGTTTAAAATTTATTTTAGATTATATTTATTTAGCAGTGAACAGATAATAACATGAGGTAAAAAATCTAAATTTCAAAAAAATAACCTGATTATTGAACTCTATTTTTTGAAGGTTGAAGGGATTTGACCATTCTATCGAGAATCTAAATACATTCATTGTGGTTTCCTCTGATATAAAAAACATTTTCCACATTGGGACCTCTGTGAAATGATTGTGACATCTTAATGAAAGGTTCATCCTCAATTGAATTTTTATTTCACCCTTTAGTGGTTTTGGTCGATAATAGAAAAAATTTATTACTTTTGGTTAGCAGGATATGGAACATAAAATAATTTCACTTCCTATGATATCATTATAAATGGTTCATCTTTTTATTGTTCCTTACTAAAATCCAATTTCATGAATCCCAATTCATATATTTTAATATAACTCCTTTTATCAAAAAACTTGTATTGAAAAATCAGTACTTGGAATGTTATATATTCCAACTCCCATTTTCTTGATGATTCCAAAGTATGAAATATTCACATAAATTGGATTTCTATACTTTGTACTAGAAAGATGAATTACTTTAGCCACAAGTGTAAATAAAATATTTTTAATGGAATTCCCTTAATCATATTCATTTTTATTGATGATATAATCATTAAATACATAACTATTATAATATAATACATATGCACATGGTCATTGGGCTAGCTAATGAAATTGTTCTGAAATTGAATCAATATTTTCATCTGAATCCTTAAAAATATGGTCTTGAAACCATCCTATAAATTATTGATTATGTGTATTTGATATCCAACTTTCATCCCTTGATGGGTTCAAATACCTAAGAGTTTTTTTGTGGGATTAAACATATGGGTAACCTTTAAACTTTTATATAAAAATGTAATGGTGGGCATGCTATCAATCTATAATATTGATTGTGACAACATCTATTCAATAAATTCCTTCACCTATATTCGAATAGTGTGAAAATATTTCTGTAGAATAATCTTTTCTGCACTGTACAGGTATTTGGTATACAATTCAATGGCTTCCTCAACAATATATCACTCCAAAATAAAATCATCTAGACAAATTCAATTTTTGACTTACCCTTTTTAAATATTCATATACCATTCAATGGGGTACATCTATATATAATTTACATTACTATGTAGTTGAATCTCTCTCACCAAGTGAACCATAAAGTTTTCCATCATATCAAATATTTCTATAGGGAATAGCATTTCCAATTCACATTATATGATTCAAATTTTCCTTTCCATAGTTTCCTATTTCATAGGGTATATAACTTTTCTGAATATATCTTTGAAAAAGAAACATGTCCTGGGTAATGTATTATGGAATTTTTTTATAAAAATGAAACATATAGCTAAAGTAATTAGATCTTGCATCAAAACATGATAGTTGTTAGATTTCATACCATTTATCTATAATTTAATCATTAAAATGATATTCATGAAATTTTATGACTACCCATATAGAATAGTTACATCATTAAATATGTTTAAAAACATATATCTCTCATACCTAGAATGAGTGTAGGTGGCAAGAGGAAGAAAAGTTTTTTTCACCCTTTACTGGAACCAAATCTTCCTATATTCCCATAAATATCATGTCCAACATTGACTTGATTTCATCCTTTGTTTTTATGGGTTAATATAGTAACATTCCAATGACAATAGCACATTCATTTTTTTTATCATGCATAACACCGAGAAAATTTTTGACGTATAGACAATTCCATTATGGTAATTCCATTACAAGTGTAGACATTGTTCTCCAAAAAACACTTATTTCACTATAAACCATCTAAATTTGAGGCACATAAAAAATATCCCTCAATTATCCATCTTTCATGAACTTAGAAACCACTAAAAAAACTTGGATGCTTTTTTCATTCCTTGTGATTCATCTGACTCACACAACCCCTTATTGAATTGATTCTACTCGTGTGGTCATAACCCAACACTAGAAATATTAGCCTTCACATAGAACTATCATCACCTCCAACATAAAATAGATTGATAATAACAACACGTAAAAGGGAATGTCATTAACTCTATCCAACCCATAGGATAACTATCATGACCGCACTCTCGTAAAATGTTAATTAATTTTTAAACCCATTGAAAATCCCTAACCTAATTTTCATCTAACATCGCATGAATGATTTAAATTATAGTATTCCTCCTCAACATAATATTCTATTTTATTTGGTGTTAGCTTCTATGGGGATGAGTCTTAGGAAACAAAATTCAATAATCACTGTCATCCTCATCATCTTCTTCCACTGAACAGTTATTATTTCATTTTGTTACCTGAGAATCATCCTCAATATCTTCTAGAAATGGCCCTATTTGCTTCAACTACTCTCAGTATAAATCATACCTTACTAGTTATCAGTGAACATTGTGGTTGAATTTATAGCATAACACCTAGCACCAGTGGATTAATTATTATTATTTTAAATTCAATTACTCATTTCATTTAAATCATGATGAAATTATTTAAAACATTATAATGTTCAGATCCACTTATTCAAAATCCACCTATTTATTTATTTATTTTGTTAAATATTAATATTACCAAATAAAATAGGATGCATATGATTAAAAAATTTCCAGATGATAATAGTTTGAAAAAAATTATGAATATTGTTGAAAGAGTTCATCATGTTTGAAAAAGATCATACATATAGCCCTTCTCGAATACTTTTTCCTTGTTTACTCTGTTGTTATTCAATAATAATTAATCTAGAGGACTTGGATGAACACTTAATCTATCATGGAATATAAATGTTTAAATAAACATTTGGAAAAAGTGAGTGTAGATTTTGGATGGGTAACATTTATTTTTATAAACAATCTAATATGATTACAAGTGTGGACATTAAAGAACACCATATCAAGGATGTGATTATAGGTGTGTATGATAATGAAATTCCCTTTTACATGGTGTTATTATCAATTTATATTATATAGGAGGTGATGATAGTGATATGTGAAGGATAATATTGCTAGTGTTGGGTTATGACCGCCTGAGTAGAATTAATTAAATAAGGGATTTGTGTGAGTCTGATGAATCACATGGAATGAAAAAAAGTATCCAAGTATTTTTTGAGTGGTTTCTAAGTTCATGGAAGATGGATAATCGAGGAAAATTTTCATTATGCCTCAAATTTATGACGTTTATTAGGAAATAAGAGATATTTAGTGAACAATGTTGTAGATAATATTAATATTGCTTGAAACCCCAAAGAGTGGAAGGAATACAAAAAATTGACACATGCATTTTAGAATTCTAGAATTTAAATTCTTTTAAAAAATAAATTCTTCTGATAAATAAATTAAGGGCATGTTGAAAAAATACAGGAATATAATTGATGGATTAATTAAAACTAGATATGCATTTATGTTATTATTTCTTCGAGTCGATGACATTGCATAGGGTAGTAGTGGAATTTATGGAATTTCATTAGATTTGAGGCAGTGGATTTGAGTTGGTAGAGGATTCTTTAAAATTAAGAATTTAATGACTGACACCCACTCATTCCTCACCTCCCATTAGGATCAACCCCACCTTACCACCATAATAGTTCCTTGTAGGTATAAAAATAAATAATTTGTTAGTCCGATGACCTATCAGTCACTTAGAATTTCAATTTTTAAATGGAAATTAAAATTATATCAGCATAAAATTATTAGTATACAACTGAATGTAAAATAGGTTTTTTACCTTGGAATATAAATTTTTAATAGTATTTGTCTTAATAACAATTAATGAGCATGACATACAAACCTTTTGTGGTCATGGAATTTTTAATGTAACTATACACAATCCATACCATGATTAATAATCCATTGGTGTTAATTGTACGAGCCTCTTTTTATTCAATACATAAAAACTATACTGATATGTTTTTTTATGTGTTAGAAATTTAAAACCCCATATCTCTTCCTTATACACCCATTTATCACCCTAAGACATATTTGACTTAGTTTACATTTTGATAGGGAAATTATAAGGGTTTTACGTCCTTATAAAATGATTTTCTCATATTATATATTGAGATAAATCTACATGAGATTAAAGGTATGAAATTCAATCTCTCCATCATTCAATGGCCTCTCTCTATTTTTTTTAAACTATATAAAATATCATATATGTTATAAAATTATACAAGAAATATAAAAGATTATAGTTTATAAATTTATAAAGGTATAAAATTACAATATATAAAAGTAACATTTCTAAAATTATAAAAGTATAATGACTTATAATGAATAAAACTATAAATTTATGTTAATTTAAAAATCATGAAAAATATAAAAATATAAATAAAAAATAAAATTTTATATTTAAACTATATATGTAAATATGATTTACTATAAAAATTTTAAAATTATATAAATGAATAAATGAATAAAACTACAAAACAATAAATATTTAATTAAAATTATTTTTAAATTATATTAGTATAATACAATATACTATAAAATTTAAAAAATTATATAAAATTTAAAATATATATAACTATAAAATTATAAACAATAAACACTTTGAATATGTCAAAAGAAATTTTTGTATAATGCAGGTTTTATTCATAACTAAAATTGAATTACTTAATCAACAAATTGAATTTATTCTATTACATTAAATTCCATAAAAAATTAAGAACCAATTGAAAATTATTTTTGAAGACCATAACACCTTTCTGAATTAAACACTTACTCCATAATGGTTCTTCTAGAAATTTAACAAATACGTTGTTCACAATGAAATTTAAAAATAATTTAAAATTTACATTTATTTAATATAAAAATAGTTAACATTCATTAGAAACTTACATAAAAACATTATTTCATCCTATGTATTACACTAATATAATTAATACTATTATAAATATCCAAGAACATTAATTAAATGGCCATGTAATCAATAGATCTAAAAATTAAAGAGAATCCTTGGTAAAACCAACATACAACTCCCTAATTTCAATAAGGGATACTCAATTCTACCCCAATCGAGTGTAATAAACCAAGAAGAGAGAACAAATAGGCTAGTCCCATGATAAAAATAAAAAATCAATTATATACACCCTAGATTTTTTCACCATAAATGAGGTCATACAAGAATAATGTATGTATCATATGAGAAGTGAATATGAGTCATTGGAATAGCATAAGTTTCATTGCCTTTTCCAAACTCAACGTACACATTTTTACCATGATGGATTAGAGTGTTCCCATAGTAAGCGGAAGAAAATAGGAGTGGATGGAGAAGGATGAGGATAGTAGACTCTTACTCATACCAAATATAACAAGGATGTGGGCTATTCATTGGGTTCATTAAAAAGAAGTGAAAACATGCACTGGATAGGTGTGATTGAAAATAATAGTGTTATTGTAGGTTCTAACAAGATAAACATGCACATACCTTATATTTGGAGACACTACTACAAATATGGTCTTTATCAGTGCTAAAAAAGTCTATTAACAGCGCTAAAAAATCCCTGTTAATTGAGGTGAGGATAAAGGGGGTCCCTTTTATCACTGCTCTGAAAAGTGCTGAAAAAGGCCCCTTTTATCAATGCTAAAAAAAGCGCTGATAAAATCTGAAAAAAATTAAAATATAAATAAAAAATATATTATTTGCAATTTTAGGGGGCTTCAATAGCGCTTGAAGCCCCCCATTAATAGCATCCACCGCCTATTGTAGCCACACACACCCCAGGACAGCTCCACCCAGCCCCACCCACCTTTAACATCGCTAGGTAATTCCCTACACCTACGTGCATGACCTGGCTCCCACAGGATTCGAACTCGAGACCTCTTGCATGCTAGCCTAAGCCTTTACCACTCCACCATATTGCATTTCTTTTCATTTATTAATATATCTAGTTATTTATATATATTTATTTATATTAACTCATATATTAATATATATATATATATAGTTATATTAATATATATATCCTTATATTAGTATATATATATTAACATATATATATATATTTAGTCATATTAATATATACATATATTTAATTATATTAATATATATATATATATATCTGTATATTATATATATATATATTAACATATATATATATATATATTTAGTCATATTAATATGTACATATATTTAATTATATTAGTTTATATGTATTCGTATATTAATATATATATATATAGTTATAATTTTTTTTCTGAATATTTATTTGTATATTAATAAATATTAATATATATTTATAATATTAGTTTTAAATACATTTATATAATATTTTTTCTTATGTGTGTTTTTATAAATAAATAAATATATATATATACAACAAACACATAGAGACATATATATTATATGCATATCTGTAGGTATAATTGTACATATTTATATATATATACAAATTTTATATATTAATATATATATACAAAAGTGCTAGAAATGGGGTCTCGAAAAACCTAACAAATCACAGTCACTAAAAAAGACATAAATTCTTCTCTGGGAGTCCGTTTCAGCTCTATAAATAGTAAAACTGAAGCTCAAAATAGGAACTACTATAACACAGCTGCTGAAGGCTGAAAAGACACACAGATCAAAAGTTATGACAATTTTAATAAAAAATTGATAGGGGTCCGGACACGGAAACTAAGTTTTAGAGGCCTTCTGGTAGGTTTTTAGGCTTTTTGGATCCTAGACATGACTAAGAGTATATATCTGTCATCCTTCTTTGTAGATCACTTCTCTACCATCGATTTGATATGTGGTAGAGCCCAAATGGACACCCGGAGTGAAAGTTATGACAGTTTGAAGTTGGACTTTTTTTGAGTGCTATAACTGATAGATCATTCGTTCCTATAATCTTCTAACGGTTTTGACTATACGTGGTCATCAATCATTTCAACAGCTTCAATTTTACTGGTTACATCACTCAAACGAACTACCAAAGAATAATTTATGCTCGTTTTAGTGAGTTTCTAGTTTCTTAGGTTTTTGGAAGATTTGAGAGTTGCCAAATTTCAAACGACAATATCTTCTGCTCCGAAAGTCCGTTCTTGCTTTACCACATATCAAATCAAAGCTTTCAAAAGGTTACACAATTTGGTTATCACCAAAAATCATTCTCATGTTCTTTAAGGTCCAAAAAGTACAAAAAACCCTCTGAACGGTCATAAGTTTGGCTCCGAGGGTCCGTTTTTCCATAACTTCAGCTTCAGGTGTCCGTTTTTCCTCAACCAAAGATCAAATAGAATCTTACGGCCAGACCTAAACTATGGTGACCATTGTAATACCTTCTAATATTCTTCAAGGTATGAAAAGGTCTTTAATCCCTACAAACGACCATAATTTCTACTCCGGGGTGTCCATTTTGGGTCTATGAAATATCAAATCGATTTAAAACATATTTTAGAAAATATTTATTATATTTATATAACTATATTATTTTTTAAGATTTTTTTTGAAATATACACATTTATCAGCTCTAGGAAAATGTGCGCTAATAAAACCCCCCTTTATCAATGCTACTAAAAAAAGTGCTGATAAAGGATGGCGCTGAAAAAACCCAGTTTTGTGGTAGTGAGATATCGATCCATTGAGAATATAAGTTGACGACAGCAGTAGAGTCCGGTGACAACGGTGATGGAAACAATAGAGATCTCATTCCAAGAAAGTATGATGAGTGAGTGGTATAAGGATTATGTTAGGGTTCCATTTATATGAACTTGTAAGGTGTTTATCATGGCTTTCAAAAAAGCACTAATAAAGGTTAGTTTTATCAGTGCTAAAATAGAAAGTGTTATTAAATTAACCTTTATCATCACTCTTTTATCACTAATAAAGTAATTATTTATCAGTGTTCAACAGTTGCAGATAAAACATATCTTCATCAGTGCTGAAATTCCAGCACTGATATAGAGTAGTTTTATCAACGCTATTCTAATGCTGATAAGGATCTAATCTTAATAATTTATTTATATTATTATAATTATATATATAATAATACGTTTATAAATATTATTATATATTTATAAATATTTTTATATATTTATAAATATTATTATATATTTATAAATATTTTTATATATTTATAAATATTTATATATATTTATAAATATTTGAATATAATTATAAATATATTAATATAATTTTATATCCAAACAGCTCTGCAATGGATTAAAAAATATGGTTCAAAATTTTATTAAATTAAAGTAAAGGTATGGGAGAAATAATGGTAAATATTAAAAGTGTGACAGATCACACCATAGAAGAAGATAATGAATTCCACATACACAATATAAATCACCTCCTTTTGTACCGGCCCGGCCATGAGATCCCCCCCAAGTGGACAGATGATTCCTGCGTCTTCATTGCACTGGGTTTGAAGCCTCGTCTGTGGATATCTCATCCAACATAGGTCAAGAAGAATCCTTTAATGAAAAAAAACCTCAACCAAGGTAAACACGCCTCTAATTAGAGAAACCCCATAAGAAAGAAATCTAACGGATCAATTATTAAAACATCCAAAGCTTTTCAACCATGGGAAACACTATTTAAGCAATTAAGGATGTTTTCCCCATTTCAATCCTCTCAAAAAACATGAAAGGATTCGCCTCAACATGCGCCACTGATCCTTTTAGGATAATTTTACCAAAACCAGACTCCTTAAACGTTGCCAGGTTCACTTCAACCCTAACATCATTTGAAGAATGCAAGCTAGATGGTGTCAATGTAGGCTGATGCAAATCCTCACCTGATCTCAGCCCCAAATGCCCTCAAAGATCCTCTACACTATGACCTATGGGACAATGATCCCAAAGCTGATCCACACCATTACACAAACCAGTCGGTGCCATACCAGACCCGATTCGACCTGGTAAACCTGAAGCCGATTCCGCATGACGAATCCCAGTAAGATCCGATGGAGAGGTCTAAATCAAACCAGATCCACATAGATCCACTAATTAATGCCCAACCAAAGCTGCTTCCCTTCCAAATTTGTGGAAATCGGAAGTTGATTTCCAAGGAAGAACCAAAGTTGGATGACGCTTTTCCTCAATTGCACCCTTCCGACGTGAACCATCAGCAAGAAAAAAATCACTACTGGAAAGAAGTATGTTGCCACGGAAGTTTGCAAGAGTTGAGAATAATGAATTGAGAACCATCATGATCGACGAACCGTATAAATATTTGTATATATTTATAAATATCTGTATATATTTTTAATTTTTTTATATATTAATAAATATATTTATATAGTTATAAATATTTATAAAATTATAAAATTATAAATATATTTATTATAATTTTAAAATTATTTAAATATAAATATTTATTTTTGATTATGATTATAAATTATTATTTATTTAGTTATTTATTTATTTATATTTATAATTTTAAATTAATATATTTATAAATATATTTATATAATTATTAATACATTTATAAATATTTATTTATTGACATATAAATATGTATTTATAAAATTATAATAAATGTATTTGTAGTAATTTTATAATTATTTAAGTTTATATAGATATATATATTTATGTAAAATTATAAATATAAATATATATTTTAATTTATTTTATAATTATAATTATAAATAAATTTATTTATATATAATTGTATATAATTATATATATATATATATTTATTTATAAAATTATACATTCTGGTCTGCACCGCTTTTGGTATATTTATATAATTATATATATATTTATGTCAATATATTAATATACATAATTACAAATATAATAACTACATTTATTATTTAAATATATTTATTATAATTTTCTATTTATTTAAGAATATATATTTATTTATAATTATAATTACAAATAAATATATTTAAAAAGTAGTTATATATAATTAAAATTTAATAATTTTAAATATAATAAATATAGTTATTGTAATTTTATAATTATTTTTTAGAACATAATAAGTTAATTAGTATAACATGGATGAATAATACCTAATAAAGTATATATCATAAAAAATCAGTCATTGCATATATGGAAGCATGAATAATATGGGTGTCAATGTATAAATGAACATTCATGAGTCTTTAAGACATATCATATGCTTGCATCATCATAATATAGGTAATCTTAACATTTGGTACATATCAACCCACAATCATGTGTACAAATAAAATTATGATCATAAAGTGTCAATTATACTCACGCATTAACACATGGAAATAAATAACGACAATCATCTCCCTAAATATCATCATTATCTCATGATATATATATATATATATAAGTATATATGTATGTATTTATTGACCTAATTCATTGGAGACACATATTTATTTAAATATATATATATATTAATTTATAACTATAATTATAAATTAATATATATAAAAATTATTTATACATAATTATAAATATAATAAATATATTTATTATTTTAAAAAGAAATATTATAGTTTTATAATTTGTTAAACTTATATTAATATATTTATAATATTATAAATAAATTTTTAAACATTATATGTATATATTTAAATTATTAAAAAATATATATTAATATATCAAATTTAGATTAATAATAAACATGCTAATTTTAATTAATGTATTTAAAAAACATTATTTTTTAATATAAATATATTAATTTTATTTATATTAATAATTTTTTCTATTTTAAAAATTATCTTCGCTAAAAATAGCACTGATAAAGATCAATCGTTATCAGTGCTAAAAACGTTGATAAAGAGTACACCTTTATGAGTGATTTTTTTAATGTTGATAAAAGGAAACTTTATCGTTGCATTTATCTAGCACTGATAAAGTTGACACTTTTATCAGCTCTTTCTATTTAGCATTGATAAAAGCATGCGGTGATTTTGTGTCGATCTATGGTAACAAAATATATATGAGAAGTCAATTCTACATATGGAGATATCTACCACATAAGAGAGAATATGTGTATCAATCATATTAATACTATGTAGCATGTGGCCAAAATTATATTCTCTCTTGTTAAAATATAATGAAATTAGTTTAATAATGTATATAAATAAATATAATCACCATTTCAAGAGATGTTTTCCATCATGTTATATTTTTTTCCGATTTGATAGTTGTAAAATATTGAACATTGAAAAATAATCATACATGAGATGAAGAGTCGTTATAGATTCAAAACAATTATTATGTCTTGATATTCTATGTATTAGAATGTTTTCAATGTACACGTATAGGAATATAAAGTAATAATGTATACGAATATTGATAAAACTCTGTATATTATTCTACAAGGACACTGTTAATAAATTTTCTAAATCATAATGAGACTACAATGCAAAAATTCATACTGGTTTTACATTATTTATCTTTTAGGTATTATAGTTTTAATTTTAAATTCTTTTATCATTTAGAAATTATATCAGTGGATCTTATGATATGTTATGCAAATATTTTCATGGTTACTTATTTCCAGTTTGATGGAGTTTTTTGACATTATCATTAGTGGATAGTTTTCATATTTAATTTTCTAATTGTTCTAATTATAAGGAAATTTAAATGATCTTGGAATATATTCCATATTATTATATCTTACATTTTATTCTTATAAGAAATCATAAATGTTCTAGGAAACATGATTCATAAATTTTAAAAATAATTAATTTTCTTTCAATGGGATGATGCAATGCATTGATAATGTTTCCAGAATAAAAAATCCTAATTTTGGGAGAATTATTATTTATGAAGATGAACTACTATTGTGAAAAGATAGTAGTCAATATAATACATAATAAATATATTTCTATAAGAAGCTATATTTTATTTCTTTATGGTTGAATAATTTATAATTTTTTAATGAAAAGAAATCAACTTGAACCTACACCCAATGATAAACTTCTTGAATACTTATTCATTAAGGGTCATATCTTGTTCATCATTAACTGGTAACACCATTATATACAACATTAACAAGTTTAATTATGTTATTTAATTCATTGAACAATATTTTCATATACTATAAATTAATTTATTGAGTTGTAACATGACTCACTCACTGGTTATACCACTACTAAAAGGTATGTGTCTGGTTATGCTCACTTGATTAAAATGAAAGTAACATGGTTATCCCTATTCCCATAAAAGGAAAAGTTGGTTATTTACCAATTCGAAAGGAAATTTGTTGTTTGTGCCCTGGTCTAGTAAAATGTAGGATTTGGGTTTCTTCCTATAGGTGTCAAAAAGGTCAGGTTTTAAGAGTTTTCACTATTTGTTAAAAGTGAAACATCAATAGTGGATGTCGACACTCTTAGATTAAGAATTTTAAGAGTAGATATAGTATCATTTGTATTTAACCTCTATAAATATCATGTGTTTTCTCATTTAACTAATTTTTATACACTCTAAACACTCAATGTACAAACATTTTATGGATGAATAGATTTATCTTTTTTTATCATATTATGTATTTTTGTTGAATTACTATGATTGTTTTAAGATAGACAATTAATATACCTCTTGTATCATTCCATATATGTTGTGGGATCTAACATCAATTTAGGTTTATTATATAGAACCAAATAATCTCATAAGTATATCTTAATAAAAAAACTTGTTTCGTAGGGTCTAGAATCTTTCCTTATAGGTAGAACATTGATCATGCCTGGTAGTTAAAAAAATATAACAATGCTTTATCGAGAATAAATAATCATGGTAAGATACATATTCAAGATAATATGATGATTTTATTTCCATAATAAGATAACTACATCATCTAAGAAGAATGATTAAAATAAATTTATGATAAGATGATTCTGTATAGGTGTTTCATGTTTGAGACTCAGTCCTTCTCAAGAGCTCATGACTCAAAATAATTCTTTGTGAGTTTTATTCATTATGTATTGGATCATATATCATATCACAAATTTCATTCATATAGTTAAATGTATATGAAGTAATATTCCATGTGAAATATAATTTTTATTAATGGAATCTTCAAAACGTAAACATTAAAGGGATTACACAATCATACAATTGACCTTATTTATAATTGGGTTCTTGGGGTTTTTCTTAAACTCTACCATCTTTTATAAATTACATTATTTTTTTAAAAAAATCATGTTTATATTTAATATAATATTATCTCATTGAGAACAGTGTGGAATTTTATGTGTGTGGGAAGGGATAAAATTGTATTTACTGTTTATAAAAAATATTTTAAAAAATTACTATGTTTATTATGTTAATAAAAAACCTTCTTATGATTATTATTTTTTAAAAATATTTAACAATCATTTTTGTGGCTCTTTTGAAGTAAAAAATTAATTTTTTTAAAAAATACATTGATGATTGGTAATTGTTTTTTATTAATTATGATAAATTGGTGGTTCACGTGTGAATCGCCATTTTGAAATAAGATATCTAAATCATTAAGTTGTTTTATAGAACCATCTCAATTAAAAGGCATATTTTTATGAATTCAATTTATGGGAAAGTTTAATTGTTTTCTAAATATTATTTAATGTTTTAATCAATAATCAGTTGGAATATATTTAAATATAAATTATCCATTATAATAATTTATTAATACTAAACATTAAACCATACATGAGAATAAAAGATATATAATTATGATTTATATTATAAAAACTATAAAATAGTTATTTTATAAATATAATTTTTCTTCGAATTAATATAAATTGTAAGGATGTAATCAAATTCCATCACATAGTTTTATAGTTTATGAACTAATAAATATTAAACAATTTAAGAAATTAAATAACAAAAGAAAGAAATAATTTGATCATGTATATGGTAGACCTTAATCCCCTCAAAATGTATAAAAACCAAATAAATTAAAATATTAATAGAATAAAAATTTTAAAACATATTATATGATTACATAACCTATTCTAGGTTTATATGAGTAGAAATAATAGTAATCAAAGTCCACTTCCTAGATCCTCTTCTACCAAACTAATACAATATAAAATAATTTGAGAAGTAATAGACATGTGAAACTCTTATATATACCAAACATGAGAGATAAATATTCTATAATAATGATGAACCGATATCTCATTATAAAAATTTTTAGAATAAAATGTAAACAATATCAAAAATAAATTTTGATGCAAGACTAATAGTATTTACTTGAGGTTGAAGAAAATAAATTGTATATGTGTCTTCTCAAGTATTTTATTAACATGGAAATTGATTTACTTCAGAGAAAATGATTGTACATTATATTTTAGTAGTAATACTGATCAATATGGATTTGAAAAGGTGTAAGTATTTTATTTGGTAAGTTTCTAGTCTTATCATTGGTAGTCTTTATCACATAAATGTTATTTACTATAATTTTTTTGACACTTTATCAATATTTTCCATAGACTGAGAAAACCATATATATGCAATAATCTCTCCTCATAGTCACTTTCTTTTCATATTCATAGACTGATATGTCTTATTTAATGAGAAATTCAATGTTTTTAAATAGATTTTGAATATAACAACAGTGATCACTACAATTTGGTCTTCATGGTTGCTTACATCAATATCCATTTCCAATTGAATTAGTTGTGAAACACATTTTGATCTGGATTCATATTATCCATGATCACATGGAAATTTTATTAATGTAATTTTATAAATCTATTTTGATATCCACAATCACTTCTCTTCATATTAATGATATTTTTAATTATTCATGAGATACTTGTCCCTATAGTCATGAAAAAATCTCTCTTTACTCTTGGTGATCTGAACGTTCTATGAAAGGCATAAAAAATTTCTACTATGTGGACATTAATTTCTTAACTCCCACCATTTTTCACATAAATAATTAAATGCATTAAACTCAAAATAACCACATTTTTAACTATAAACAAATGAATTATTAAACATAACCAAACAATATCCCCATTTTTTATAATCTTAAATTATGGATGTTAAATCATAAAATATTGATGAGATACATATATAAACCAATTGATCATAGAATATAGTTTATAAATTAATTTGATTAAATCATTGATAATAATTTATGAGTTATTAAATCAATATTTTTCTATTTATTCCTCCCTTATATAATTTCTCCCATATTAGAATTTTAACAAAATAAAATTTAACAAAAAAAGACAAATTTGTGAATCAATATTAATCTTCTAGGTATTTGTATCAATGGGAAATAATGTTATGATTATATAAAGGAAAGAATGTGTTATATTTTTAATAATAAATTAATTAGTTTAATAAACCATAGATAATATTTTGTGATAATAATCATATAAATAATATTAGTAAAAACGAAAATAAAATATAGTGAGTATTTTTTTATATTTAATATAATATTAAAACTGATATAAATACTATAAAACCAAATAAATAAATAAATAAATAAAAAACATGTTATTAAACTAGAAAAATATAGAATATAAGTCTTCCCATGAGATCCATAAGTACTATCAGTGGAATTCTCTTATGTTTCCCATTTAACAAATAATTGTTTTTCATTATGTAGTCAAATACATAAGTTATATAATAGAGTAAATGGCAATAAATTATAGGAAGCGAAGCGTATTAAGGAGGTTATAAATTCTTAATGAGTATAGTGAAGTTTACATCAAACTATTCCGCTAATGAAAAACCTCTAGTATTAAACTTCATTAACTCCTCAAAAAATTTTATAATAAAAACCATGAAATTTTTGGATTCTTCAATGACATCTGTCCTAAAGACCATAAAATGATCCTCAGTAAGTATGAATTTATTATAATAATTAAAAAATATAATAATTATAAATAGGTATTTCTTAAAAGTAGTTATCAGATTTGTTATTTTTAAACATTTAGAGATAAGAAGATTAATTTCTCATGTTGGTCTTAGTTTTTGAACCTATTTCTCATATTATTTTTTTATTTAGTCACCTTTAAAAGCTAATCAATGTATATATTGAAATGGTAGAATATCTCCATAAAAAATTTACAATCATTTATTGAATCCTTTTTTGGTTTATATTTATATTTATATTTCTCTCAGTGATTAGATTTTGAGCATGTTTTTCTTACTCAACTATGAATAAATATTTAATCCTTTGAGATTAACTTACGTAATTAATTTAAGTGGTGATTATCCTATTAATTTAGTACTTTGTTTGTACCATGTGTAACATGATAATAATAATATAATAACAAGAAGGATGACTTATAGGTGTTTTTATTCTGAAATTTATTTACCAATCTCTTTATTAAGAACCACCAAATTCAAGGAAGAGGTAGATTTTGTGTGAGAAATCTCACAAACAGTTCTTCCTATTAGAATCATTACCATATACATAAGGTTTAATAGGATTTTAATTTTCACTATATCTTAATGAATGCCATTTATGATAATTTTAAATATGTAATTATTTCTAAACATTGTATATTTAATCATAATCAATATAAAATCCTTAGTTATGGAAACCAGATAACCCATTACTGCTATGAAATAATATTTAAGTCTCTCATCTAAATATATGATGGTTTTGATCCATTGAACATAAAATGAGTCTATTTATGTAATGATTATTAAAGGGACTTATCTGAAAAATTAGGTTTGAGCTTATAAGATTAATATTTACTCACAATATCTTTTGTAGTATGTGTAGGATAAGAATAATTAGTTTGATTATTAACTTGAATTACAATTACAAGTGGGTCATATATGAATTATATGTATTATTTCATCTATCATATTCTCAATAGGATAAATATATTCATCAATTTCTAGAATAAAATCATCTCTGGGATCATCTAAAAATATATCGGCAAAAATATATACTTTATTTGCATCCATCAAATAAAGATTCTCTTATACATAATTCTCCACTAATTAATCAATGGCGGATTACTAAAAAATGTTGTAGCATCTATAAAATAAACATTTTAATTTTCATATATGGATTTTTCGGTAGAAAAATAAACATCTCAAAAAATTATTTTAGAATCATTATCATTATCCAAGGGTGTTTAATAAATTTACAATTAAGTGGATTAATGTTAGAATATCATTACGCTATTAATATTTGGTAACTTCTTATGATATATCAACAACTTAAAAATCTATTTGGGTAGATTTAATAGTTTTATCAACTATTTTGATAGAAACACACACACACACACACACAAGTATATATATATACTAATATAGAAACAACATGTATAGATAGATCACCATAAAAAGGTCATCCATCATGGATAGATAGTCTATATGAGTAATCATTGTTAGGTTTCTCCCTCTGTATTATTAGTAACATATGATATTTCCCCCCATAAGTTAGTTATATAGATATAAATTTCCTACCATATTTAAAAAAAAATATGAAACCCCAAATGGACTATCAAGATGTAATATTTACTCAAATATTTCATTAACTTAATCTTCATCAACTTATACTACACTTCTTCATCACGTTAAACCTCAAAAATAATATCCACTTCACCAATATCTTTAATTAATCATCCATATATTTTAAAGTTCTTTCTAATCTATATTGAGGATTTGGGTAACTAAAATGTGTAAACATGTAACAATGTTTTTTTAAAACCTATCACGAAGAACCTTTTCTAATGGTTGTAATATACTGAGATGTTTGTAAAAATACAATGAAAAATAATTATTCTATTTAAAGAATAATTTTCAAAACATACTCTTGGATTTAAGTAATTGTGCTCTAGAACTATAGAAATATGTTTCATGTTTTAAATTTTGTTAATATTATTATTATTATCAGACACATAATCTATATTCAAAATTATAAATCTATGTATGTAAAAATGTTTCCATAAGTATATAATATATAGAAAAAAATGTATCTTGGTCATAAATAATATTTATGAAAAGTTACTTAGAAATATAGTATGTTATAGAATCTTTATTAGAATTCAATTCTCTCAATTAAACTCTACAAAGTTAGGTATTATGGGATTGGTAATCCCTTATGGTAATTATAATTCTGGGGAAACATAAAAATATGGGTAAAACACTAGATAATAATATTTTAAATGCTCATTGTATCCATTATGTGGAACTCCAAATTATTTTTCCATTTCATATAAATCAGCATTAACCATGTCACTATTCAATTTTGACTTAAAAATATATATCATTTAATGAACATAAAAAAATATGAATTTAGATAAAATCCATTTTTAATCCTTGAGTATAATATATCATCTTTGAACACTTTGATTTATACATTTTCCACCAATACCTTATAGGATATAGATCACGAGGTTCTGAGGTACTCAAGATCTACAAAATTTGTTATAGCCATAATGCAACCCCCTAAATAGCGATTTTCACTCCAAAATTTATAGATGAATTCATTGAGGAATAATCATTTATATTCAGTTATGTACTATATGAGGTATAATGTTTATATTTATCCATCCCTAAAATTATCTCAACATATTGAAGTCAGATAAAATCATGGACTGAAAAAAAATACTTAACATTTTTTGGAGGAAAAGGTCCTTGATTAAATAATAGTAGGTTATAAATGAATTTTTCAGGATAATTTAATGGTTTCCAAATCCATAATAGTTAAAATAAGATATTTTAGTAAAAAATAAAATAAATATAACATGGATAAAAAAAGAAAATTATTAAATGAAATTATTAAAAAAATAAATTTAATGATTTTATAATGTCATAGATGAATATTTAACAACTAATGGTGAGAAAAATCGACTTTAACTCTTAGTCCTAGAAAGGTAAATATAATAATGAAATTTTCAATGGAATTCCATGTTATTATTTAGTGTAGTCAAAACTAGTACATTTAATCATTATAATATTATATATAAAATTCAAGACCATAGAGTTTTATCTAGTAGGTATTTTCTGGAAACATTAAAATATAAATATTTTTATGATCACTAGATTCTCCATCAAAAGGTGTGCATTGAGGTAGTTAATAATAAATTTTTATCATATAAAAATATTCCAACTGAATAATTTTATATGGAACTGTGGAATGATGAAATGGGTTTGAAGGTGAATTTTATGATTAAGTCATCCTCTAGTTCTAAAGGCCTTAGTATAGTTAAATTAAATATCAATATTACATTATAAGTCATTTTAGTTTGTACTCATGATGGGAAAGATTAAAAATTTTTCTAATTATTTTTGTAATTTTAACATGATTTCTCTCTTAGATTATAGTATTTACCCTCTCTAAGAATATCAAGACCTATGTTATGAAATTATGACTTACCCCAACCAAATAGTATGAAATTTACAACAACCCCATGTGTATGTTTCTTTGAAAACTCATTTAGAATTCTAGAATTAGATAAAGAGGAAGAGAATGTTCTTATAACTATTCATGTATTTTAGATGATGGGTCACATTTAAGACACTAACCTAAACATGTATAATTAGACCAATTCTAGGTTATGATTGTGTTAATGGATGTTCAGGGGTAAAATTTAGAAAAACAATTCCTGGTTTTGGGATATTTTTTTAAAGAAAGATAATTATAGGTACATGATAGGTTGGTAAAGTGTACCCAAAAGATGTAGTAATGAAAATGAATCTCTAAGTGGGTTACAAGGTTGATAATGAATATGGGGTGAGTACCATGTATGGCCTTGATTACCTAGTGGTGGTTTTCCAAATACTCTTAATCCTCTATGTTGTTTATTTTAATTATTAATTAATTGATTGATTGATTTTATTTAAAATATTTAAATTGGGGAATTTTATTTTTGATCCCAATAGAAGGGAGTTCGAATTACCACCACATTCACTCTTTATACTCTCTTCTCGAAGGGATAATTCATAAAATTATGGGTTGATTTTTAATCTATCTATGACATGGGGACACCATGATTATGTTTTAGTATCCCTATTTCATGAGAAATATGGGGTTTTGGATATTCCCGATGATTTTTTGTGAGGGGGTTGAATGTGTTGCACAGTTATCCATATTAGGTTCACCATGTTTTCATTTTATAGAAACATTCAATGGTTCCCACATCCATAACTGAGTATATACCTTTTTTCCAAAGGTAGTCGTTCAATTGGGGTTTCAGACCCAACAACACTTTAGAACTCACATTGGTCAAGATCATGGGTGGTCGAGATCATCACACAAGTTAGGGTTAATTATTTCCTATTCTAAGACTCTATTATATATTTAACATATGTTTGATAATCTTATTTTAATCCTGATATAAGACTGGTTACCCTAAAAAATGATCAAGTGTTTAACCCTTCCATGTGTAAAGAGGGTATACTGATGAGTCCATCTGTATGTATTGAGGTTCTCCATCTATTCCATATTATGGGTAGCTGCTTATATTTTTAACCCATATTACCAGGAACTCTAGAGTTTACTACCATCTAGGTAGGTGATTAATATTCTAAGGATGGTATTGAACCTTTATGATGTGTCCAACTATCCCACTTATA
Source organism: Viscum album (assembly GCA_963277665.1). Taxonomy (NCBI): domain Eukaryota; kingdom Viridiplantae; phylum Streptophyta; class Magnoliopsida; order Santalales; family Viscaceae; genus Viscum; species Viscum album. Next base: position 312,360,728 of record OY728166.1, read on the forward strand.
GAAAAAATAAAAACCAACATAGGTCGTTAAAACCCTATAGTTCAACATCATGAAAAAAGAAAATATATGAGGGAAATTATGAACTAAGTATTCAACATGAGACTTGGGGAGGAATCTTATGTATCCTAGTTGTGGTAGGAATCAGATTCATTATAGTTCGATCATGCCCTTGATACATACCATGAGGTGAATTTTCTTATATGAGGGGAGTAACATCATACCACTAGATGGGGATTACACACTGAGGATTACCCATATAGGGAGCTTCATGATGCAAATGATGTGATCATTAAAAATTCTAAATTCCACATGATCTATTCTCGGTGTTAGAAATAAGGTATAAAAAGTAACTGGTCTCACTGCGTATGGGTGAGGTACTTATGCAATAGGGAACCCCTTTAAATGTTTGATATGGAGCTCTGGAATTCAGAAGGTTTCCTATATAAACTATTTATGGAAGGAATCATAGTTCTCAAATCTCAATTTCCTTCTCAATCCACTGGGGGATGAGGAAGAATGATAATCACATGAGAGAGATTGGGTACTAATTGTTGGAATATCAAAAACATGGTGGGACTTACAACGAAGTAGATTCCCATTGGAGCTTGGTCCTTAGTAAGGCATCCAATGTATCATGAGTGTAGTTGGAATTAGAGTTATCATAGTTCAGTTTGGTTCCTCGATCCTCAAATGGATGATGGATAATGATGAACTGATATGGGTGATTAAGATCTGGGGGTTAGAATAGTGGACACATAGAGGGACTTACACCGAGGTGGATTCCCATATGATCTTAGGCCTTAAGAAGAAATCCTATATATCATGATCATTCTAGGAATTATAGTTCTCATAATTTAGTTTCATTATCAATCCACTCAGGGACTAGAAATAAAGATATTCCCATGGAAGATATTGGGTTCCAATAGTTGGAATGTCAGAAACATGGTAGGACATACACAAATGTAGATTCAAATTTGAGCTTGATCCTTAGGAATGTGTCCTATGTATCTTGAGTATGGTAGGTGTCAATGTTCTCATAGTTCATTTGGGTTACTCAATCCTATGATTGATGAGGGATAATGATGAACCCATATGGAATATTATTCTCTAAGGGTTTTAATGTTAAAGACATGGAGGGACTTACATAGAGGTGGATTCCAATTTAAACTTAGCCCTTAAGAAGCAGCCCTATAGATCCTGACTATGGTAGGTATCTAAGTTATTTTATTTCGGTTGGGTTCCCTAATCTACTGATTGATAAAGTATAATGATGAAACCATAAAGGATATTATGCTCTAAGGGTCTGAATGTTGGAGACATGGAAGGATTGACAATGTGGTGGATTCTCATTTGAGATCGGGCCTTAAGAAGGCATCATATATCTACTAAGTATGGAAGGAATAAAAGTTCTCATAGTTAATATATGGTATGAGAAAATATATCAACTATAAATTTTTTTCATGTATTAGATCGTCTTCTTGACATGTCTTTATTTCCTGCTTGACTTGTTCTGATTGTTCACTTGATGTGTTTAAGGATGTTTGGACAAGTCTGGGTTTTCTATAGGATATGTACAGAGATAATCACATGATCTAATTGACTTGTTTGATGGATGACGCATAATCTGAATGGAATGTCTGGTGGCTATTTCATTATCAATATTTATACTTCTAGTGGACATTTCATGACCTGGATGATAATTATGGAGGGTGTAGCATTATCTAGATGACTTTTTTGTAGGACATTGCCTAATCATGGAAGACATGTCTAGAGGGTTTCTCATGATCTGGCCTACATGTATGGAGGACATCAAATGTTCAAGTATTACATGTCTAGAGGGTTTCTTCATCCTATATAACATGTCTGGAGGCTGTTGAAAGACCTGGACAAGGATATTGAGTCATGTACTAGTGTTTAGAAGGCATGACTGGAGACAATCACATGATCTAGGCTGACATTTCTAGGGTGGTCACAGGATCTGGTTGACTTGTCTGAAGGACATCATTTGATCAATTAAGTCATGTTTGGAGGGTGTTCTATGAATTGGATGACATTTCTATAGGGTGTCACAAGACAAGGATGATAGTGTCCAGGCATGTCATGATGTCTAGTGGACATATCTGAAGACAATCACATGATCTAGGCTGAAATGCCTTATGGGTTTTTCTTGATCCTGCTGACTTGACATGGTGACATCACAAAACATAGTTAATATGTGCTAGTGAGATCACACGACCTAGGTAACAAGTCCTACTTCCATCACGTATCTTGGGAAACTTATCTCAAGGAAATAGAAATATTTAGTTGGCCATCCTAGAGGACTTTACAAGACCTGGGTGGAATTCTTTGAGGGAATTGTGTATCATTATTTACATGTTTGAGGGACATCACATGATTCAAATGGAATTTATATGGAGTGTCACATGACTTGAGAAATATTTCTTGGTGTGGTCTCATGATCTAGGTGGGTCATGCAAAGTGCATGAGGATCAGTGAATCCAACATCACATAAATTCCCAATCTTTTCACTCTCTATTCCATCCCTTATTGCATATGTGCCCCATGTTTTTCTAGTGTTATCTTATTTTAGGTTTCATGTGAACCATCCAACATGTGATACCTTCTTCATATAATACATATGAAATTCCATAATTCCATCAAATGATCTGTATAGAGATCATGCGAAGTGTTTGTGCATGATGTATGATCAATCCAGTCATTCCTTATGTTTTAAGTGGGGAATACCTTTTTGATCACATGATTGGCTGCTCTAAGAAGTCCACTCCTTAGCTCCCATGTAGAAGTCATCCGTCATCCGTGGGTTTTGGAATATACTGTTTTTTTGTGTCGAGGAGGAGGGATTTATAGACCTCTATACCCCAGTTATACGCTACCTTGTGCAACATGTTTCTCATAGATTTGTGCTAGATTCAGTGGTGTTATTTTGATATCATGTGCATCGCATGATCCTCCCATGGTTCATCCACGGCATCATGTGATGATCTTCAACCATGATAATGCTACATTGTGGCCATATTTATTACAATCTAGCCAATCAAATGGATTTTTCATAACTATGTCGATATGTCAAATAGTTTTCAAAAGGATAGGAAAACATGTATAGTATTCTTCACGAGATTAGGACACCCATGGAATATATTTGGTGTGATCGAAGAAAAATAGTATGGGGATATTTATGAGACTAAGGAGGATTATCAAGGGGCCCCTTCTAGATCAGAATGAAATATCTAAGGAACATCAAGAGATCACATTGGATTATCGAGGGGGGCCTTGCATAATCAATGGTTATCAACTAAGGCATATAAACCACTTCGTATGAAGACTAGTATATCTTCCCTTCAAAAGAATCTTCAAACTTTTCTTATTTTATTTCAATATTTATTTTACATGGAAAAGGGAATCTCATGAAGCTATGTGAGTGTTGGTGAATATAGTCACTCTCCCTGTCTATGATGCATTGTATGAATAACAATGGATCTTTTAGAGACGCAAGATCATTTTAATGGAAAAACCTATCGTTTTGGGAATGTTGTGGTGCATGATCGGTGTTGGATCTCATGGGGTCATGTGAGCATCGTCAAGGACAATTTCTCTACATGTTTTTGGTGCATCACATGATCAGTGATGGATTTTGTGATGGTATGTGACCATCATCATGGATGATTTCATGGCTTTTCTACGGTGGGTGTCCTAATCAGTGAAGGATCCTATGACAAAATTGTAGGTATCATCATGGACAGTCTCCCTTCTTGTTTTTGGTGTGTTACATGATTAGTGATGGATCTTGTGCTAGCTTGTGTGCATTGTCATGGATAGCCTCTTTTCTTGTTTAAGGATCTCAAGGGGTGTCACGTGATATTCAGAGAGTCATGTAATCTCATAGTCGGGATCACATGAACAAAGTAATATAAATCCATCACATAATAAATATGGTCTTTCTAAGACATATGAGATAAGGGTATGTGGCCGATATCCCAAAACACATGATGTTTTCACTAAAATGAGGTTTCAAGTTGCATGTCCAGGATACTTGTCAAGGACAAATAATGATGACGAAATCCTAGTTCGCATTATGCTATTTTGAGATAGAGTTCACATTATCCAAATAAATGAATGAAAAAGGTTTCAAGGATTCTTGTGGAAATTCATTAAATGAATGAGTTGCATAACCCATTCCACTTAAAGTTATTACATAGCCCAAGGTTCACATGAGGGCATTATATGACATTCAATTCTTCATGTGATTGCATAGAGGGTTTTGGTGAAGGAGCTCTGCACATACTTTACTTGTCATTCCTTTGACACCCATGTGTGGATTATATATTCTCTTTATATGATGGTATCATGTGTTAAAAGGATATTCTCGTGTGTATAAGAATATCGCATATGTGTGGTGTGGACTTCCATCAGGTTGATAAGATTTAGTGATCCTTGAGTGTTATTTATGATTAGATTTCATGGTGCATCAAATAAATTATTTAGGGCTTGATCATCCCCATTTGTAGTGTTTTTGTCCACAATTCCTCATGGAACATGGTATATGTGGTAGTTCACTCCCTTTATACTCTAAGATTGTAGTTTCTTACATATTTTTATGACATTGTATTTTGGTGATAAATGAGTTTTATCTTTTCGAGATCATAAATCCTTTTCGACATCATAGTCATTTGCATGATAGATTACATAGTGCCAGCCATTCACATGTTTGATTACGTGGTGGCTCAGCTCTTTGTGTGAATACAAGCATGCAGTAGTTCATATGCTTATTCACATAATGAAGGCTTGCGTAATTGGGTTCACATATATCTATTTTGTATATAAAATGAGTTATTCTCCGAGTTTTTTTAAATATGTTTTTTATAAACGTGTAGGTTTAAAAAAATTAAAAATGTTCCTCAGAGGTGGCGGCGCCACTGCTGCCTTTCCCCTAAAATGAAAAAAAAATATTTTAAATATTATTTTCTATATATTTAAAATTTTAAATTTTTATTTTCATTTTGTTATGTTTATATATATATATATATTACAAAATGTTTCAACAAAATTTAACTCTTATTCATGTATGTGACTTTCCTATCCTATAAAATATAAACTATAAGACCAATAAAATGAAAATTAAAATATGTATTATGAATATAATAAATTCTAAAAAATAAAAAGAATTTATCAAAAAATTATGATGAGAAATAATTAATAAGATTTCTAATCCACCAACATTAAACTTAAAAATGTTTTAAGTATGTGACCTTACTAGCCTGTAAAATATAAACTATATGACCAATTTAAATGAAAATTAAAACATGAATTAAAAATATAATAAATAGTTGAAGTTTTATTTTATATTAATATAGGTGTTATAGTTTATATTTTATAAGATTTTCCTTATTTTTTTCTGTCACTTCTAAGTAGATTTTCTTACATTCCATTCATTTTCATTTATTTATTTTATTTATAAAACTTTTTATTTTATTCAACTTTTTAGATGTTTAGGCTATCTTATATTTTCTTACATTGTTTTTATACTGTATATTTTATAATATTTTAATGTTTTATACATGAAATTTAATATTTATTTCTATGTTTCATGTATTCAACTTTGAAAGCTATAAAATATAAATTATGCCTAAAATATTAATGAAAACTAAAACACTGGATAAACATATAAAAAGGGCTGATAGTAATAATAGTAACTTTATTTCAATTGACATAAAACATATAAATAACATGAACAATCAGCATCTATGTCTATTGTGGGGAGATTACATCTTACATGGTGGTGTGCGAATAGTATATCTGCTTCGAGTTCGCTGTAGAGTCTAGTGACCTAGAAAGGGCTGATCCTCGGGCACTAGAATGTCGACTGTCGCATCCTCCACCTGTGTGTCAGTGGGAGGAATTATCAACTAAATGTCGTACTATGCTCCTGATCCTTCTCCCACTAGGGTGGTAGAAGGACCTTCCATCATTGCAGTGGGGTACCAAGCCTATAATTGAGTTATACCCCAAGGTTGCGATGGATCTGGACCCAAAGGTTGTGATGGATCTAGATCCCAATACTGAGATGGATCTAGACCCCAATATAGAGTGTGGTGTGGATATCTTGTCAAGAAAGAGAAATCACATTCCACCTGAGGAATATCCTCAATCAGCTGAGGGTAGACTACTAGAGGGATTACCACTGCCTATGGAACTGATTAGGTTTCTTGTGTACCACGATGTTGTCTACGTCATCATCGTCGTGGATCCTCATCAACTGCAACTATTTTAGGATGTTCCTCTAGGGTAGGAACCTTCTCTCTCTGGGTTGGCCTCTCTAAGATTCTCTATAAAAGTTCTTGATAAAATGACATTTTCTCCAGCACTTCAACATGGATGACTGCCCACCAAAATACCCCCTCCTCCTTTTCATCACTCAAGTGAACAAGATTCTCTGAGTGAGTTACCTATAAAGAGATTCAAAATTAATTATTAAATAGTTCAATAAAAAAACTAATGTAAATTTATTGACTTACATTATTATGAATCTCTCTACCGTGTCAGGTTAGATACTTTATGGACTTCAGTTTATACCATGGCTCATACTCGACCTGCTCCGAAAGAAAGAATTTATTTGTAGGTATACACTAGATATGAAACCCTAAACGTTTACACCAACAGTGGAGAAAGTCAACTTGTACTCAGTGCATGTCCTCATCCTGCCTCCCTGTCAACTTCACGTCATGAGGATTCTTTTTCTGTCTCGGCGGTAATGGAATCGGCTGAAGACAGAAAAACTGATGCATGAATCTATCAGTATACTTCCACTCAATAATATGTAAGTGAATGAGGGGCACTAAAATCATTGCATCCTCAAGACCAATAGTACTATATGTTGGGCGGAGAGTGGTGGCAAGAGGGGGGGTGAATTGCCTTTTAAAAATTAATTAACAATTTAAAACAATGTTAAAGAGCAGCGGAAATAAAAGAGGCAAGACACAAAATTGATAATGGAGTTCGGCCTAAATCCCAAGCCTACGTCTCCGCTCCCAACTCAACCTTTGAGAGATTTACTACCGCTTGCTTTTTAATGGTTTTAGCAAGAAACCCACTAGACTTTAAGGTTGTCTAGAACCTATTACAACTTGCTTTTAATGGTTGAGCAAGAACCCACTAGCCTTATTACAGGTGAAGGCTAGCTCACCTATGACTCAAGCCTTTTAAAGGGAAGGCTTGACTAACCTCTTCACACCTTGAATGTAGTGTGAAAACCCAAACAAAAGGAAGATAAAAGAAATGGGGGTTTGTAGGAACAAACCCAAATTGATGCTCAAAAAGAATAAAACAAGAAAAACCGTAATGTGGAGAAGTCTTGGGTGCCAATGGATTGATTGGAGTTGATGAAGAGCGCTCCCAAGCTTCTTTGGTGATGCTCCTTGGATGTGGAAGTGGGTTGGAGCAATTGAGGTTCCTTGAAGGAATCTGCCGGAGGTTTGCCAAATGATGAAAAATGTGTCCGTTGGCTTCCGTTGGCTTTGTTATGGTTCCACACACGTTCCGGGGCTTCCTAGTCCTTTATTTATAGAGGGGGAACCCTCATATGGCCGTTCGGGGTCTTCGGAGCCGTTGGAAAAGTCTTCGGAGCCATTGGGAGCAGGCTGGTCAAAGCCCAATGGCTAGTTTGACTGGCTCCACCGGCTGACCGGTACAGTGCCACCGGTTGGCTGGTGCTTGGAAAATGGAGAGGCCTTCTGCCCAGGCACCACCGGCTGGCCGGTGAGGAGGCCACCGGTTGGCCGGTGGTGAGACAGTAGGTATCCCTTCTGTCTGGGTTCCACCGGCTGGCCGGTGATGGGACACCGGTTGGCCGGTGGTCTGGACAGAGGGGATGCCTTCTGTCAAGATTCCACCAGCTGGCCGGTGGTCATCCACCGGTTGGCCGGTGGACTGAAATCAGTCCACTTTTGCCTTCTTGCTTTCTTGGCCCAATTCCTTGGCAACCTGAAATCATGCCTATCATCCAAAAACACTTAAAACAAGATTAGATAAATAAGAGAGTGATTGTGATCATGAAAATTAAACCACGAGGGGTACGAGAGGTACAACAATCTCCCCCTATTTTGATGATCACAATCACCAAAACAAGCAATGTAAAAGACTGAAATGAAAGGCATGCTTTAAAGGATAAAGCAAAGCATGAGAGAAAGATTTGTCCCCCAATCAACCAATAATTTCTCCCCCTTTGTGATTATCAAAATAGAACGGGGCATAAAACATGATTGAAGGAAAGGTTGAAAAACAAGATAGAGTTTTTAAACCAATTGAAATTTTTGAGATTTGAATTGAAAGTTTTGAATTGAAAGTTTTGAATTGAAGGTTTTGAATTGAAAGTTTTGAATTGAAAGTTTTGAAATGAAAGTTTTGAATTGAAAGTTTTGAATTGAAAGTTTTGAATTTAAAGCAAAAATGCTTAAATGATCCTAACTCCCCCTAAATAAAAACAACAAATCACCGGGGAGTGGTTTTTGAAACCGAGACAAATTTTGGCCTAGAGAGACACGCTAAAAGGGATTTTTCAATCCACACTTGTCTAGTGGTGGGTCTTCTCCTATGAAATTCATCATTAATGAAAATAGTTTTGGGCCTTCCATACCGGGCATTTTTGCAGTCGCTCTCGTAAATTAAGTACCCGGTTTTTTTACAATAGTTGCAAAATTTATATTGGGAGCTCCCCCTTACAAAAATAGTTGGAGCATGGGAAGATGAAGCTTTCTTGGAATATCCAAGCCCTTGGGTGGTTCTTGATATGCATTGGGAACCAAGGAGCTTCGAAAGGTTATGTTCACCTTCGGTGAACTTAGCTAGGGATTCCCTTAAATCCTTGATTGTTGATTACATAGAATCAACATCGGGAAGGTTTTGGATCTTGAGGGACAAGTCTTCCTTCTCTTTGAGAAGTTGATCCTTTTCGGAAGAAATAATTTTGAATTTCTTTTTTAAGGCAATAAATTTGGAAGAAAGTTCATGAAAACCTTCCTCCAATTGATCTCTCGCATGTTGGAGATCCTCGTAAGATAAATGATTGAAAGAATTTGAAGAACAATAGGAAGAGGAGTCGGAAGAGGTTACCTCATGAAATGCCATTAGGCATTTTTTACCGTTGTCACTTGAGGAGGAGGAGGAGGAGGAGGATGTTGAGCTATCACTCCATGTGGCCTTGAATGCCTTCTTCTTCTCCTTTTGCTTGGTCCCTTCATGGGTAACCTCCAAAAGCTTCCAAATTTCATGAGAAGTGGTGCAAGTAGAAATACAATTAAATTCATTACGGTCTAACCCACAATGAAGAGCATTCATGGATTTAGCATCAAGCTCAAAATTAGCAATGTCTTCGGGGGTCCATTTAGACTCATCTTTTCTAGAGAGAGTGTAGCCTTGCATAACAATTCTATATATAGGATAGCCAATACTTCTAAGAAAAGTGGTCATGCGGGTTTTCCAATAAGTATAGTCGGTTCCATCAAAGAATGGAGCACGACCCAAAGAATAGCCTTCGGGGGAGAAAGAAGTTGAAGCCATCACAATGGATCTTGAATTTGAAACCGGTGAAGGTATTACACAAACACTACCTCTAATACCAAATGTTGGGCTGAGAGTGATGGAAAGAGGGTGGGTGAATTGCCTTTTAAAAATTAATTAACAATTTAATACAATGTTAATGCGCAGCAGAAATAAAAGAGGCAAGACACAAAATTGATAACGGAGTTCGGCCTAAATCCCAAGCCTACGTCTCTGCTCCCAACTCAACCGTTGAGAGATTTACTACCGCTTGCTTTTTAATGGTTTTAGCAAGAAACCCACTAGACTTTAAGGTAGTCTAGAACCTATTACAGCTTGCTTTTAATGGTTGAGCAAGAACCCACTATCCTTCTTACAGGTGAAGGCTAGCTCACCTGTGACTCAAGCCTTTTAAAGGGAAAGCTTGACTAACCTCTTCACACCTTGAAGGTGGTGTGAAAACCCAAACAAAAGGAAGATAAAGGAAATGGGGGTTTGTAGGCACAAACCCAAATTGATGCTCAAAAAGAATAAAACAAGAAAAATCGTAATGTGGAGAAGTCTTGGGCACCAATGGATTGATTGGAGTTGATGAAGAGCGCTCCAAAGCTTCTTTGGTGATTCTCCTTGGATGTGGAAGTGGGTTGGAGCAATTGAGGTTCCTTGAAAGAATCCGCCGGAGGTTTTCCAAATGATGAAAAATGTGTCCGTTGGCTTCCGTTGGCTTTGTTATGGTTCCACAGACGTTCCGGGGCTTCCTAGTCCTTTATTTATAGAGGGGGAACCCTCATATGGCCGTTCGGGGTCTTCGGAGACGTTGGAAAATTCTTCGGAGCCGTTGGGAGCAGGCTGGTCAAAGCCCAACGGCTAGTTTGACTGGCTCCACCGGCTGACCGGTACAGTGCCACCGGTTGGCCGGTGCTTGGAAAATGGAGAGGCCTTCTGCCCAGGCACCACCGGCTGGCCGGTGAGGAGGCCACCGGTTGGCCGGTGGTGAGATAGTAGGTATCCCTTCTGTCTGGGTTCCACCGGCTGGCCGGTGATGGGACACTGGTTGGCCGGTGGTCTGGACAGAGGGGATGCCTTCTGTCAAGATTCCACCGGCTGGCCGGTGGTCATCCACCGGTTGGCCGGTGGACTGAAATCAGTCCACTTTTGCCTTCTTGCTTTCTTGGCCCAATTCCTTGGCAACCGGAAATCATGCCTATCATCCAAAAACACTTAAAACAAGAATAGATAAATAAGAGAGTGATTGTGATCATGAAAATTAAACCACGAGGGGTACGAGAGGTACAACACTATATGGTGGCAACTGGTCCATTATAGTCTAGTATAGAATCCATGAAATCTGAAATGACATGTGATATTTGTCAAAAAATCTTCTCACTAAAAACCAAAATTGATGCTATTATTAAATTTGTTACATAGTGATTGATTGTGTATACTTACCTAGTCAGGTAAGAGATAGTACAACTTGAGCCGATATGCGCCCAAATGGTGTCTCAGAACTATGCGGAAACTGTGTCTCTGACACCACGTGTAAAATACAACATCGATAGTTAAAAATAATGAGAAAGTAAATTCAATAACTCCTAGTAGCATCAGAATCCAATAGAGATGTGTGATCATACTATCCTCCATGTGGTGATCATGCAGAACCTCCATAGTGATCAAGGGACCAGCAAGATAAGGGTGGAATGATGGGATGAGCTCCCATACCCACATCTGATGAAGAATGACGCATCCACTGAGATCTATGCGGTCATAGTGTGATAGACTGCATAATGCTTTGTAGGTGTATTCCAAGTAGACTGATCCCCAAATGTATATCACAACCTTATCAATGTCCTCCAGTAGGGGTAGATACATCATGTGCATGTGCATCCCTGAGTGATGAGCACACATGGTCCCTCTAATGAGTCGTAATATATATGTATGGGAATAACATGTGAGAGTATGCTCATCGGCATCATAAGGTAAATATGGAATCTGCTCCTCCAACCAAGGCATAGATATTGATGCTCCATCTTTAGCCCTATGTTCGGACAAAATGTCGATGCCTAACAATTGCTGAGCAAGGTCGGTCAAAGATGAATGAGTGATTCTAATAATTGATTCCCCTGGATAGGAAGACCGAGAATCACTACCACATCCTAGAGGGTGATGGTCATCTCTCCCTAAAGTAGGTGGAATGTGTGTGTCTCTGGTATCCACCTCTCCATGAGGGTAGCAAGTAGGTTATGGTCAATAAATATGAAATCTGATATAGCAATGCCATTGAATCCATCATGGCACAAGTATGGTCTAATTGCATCTGGGGGAACATGGTGCTTGACTCACCCTGGTCGATCGATCCTCACCAATGTCTATCACGGCCTGATAATCATGGATATCTTTCTCAATGATTAGTATGGTATCATCTATCTTCATATAAACAAATTAAATGAGTCATAAGTTTAATATGTAAATATATCATTATATAAATAATAATGTTATGACTTCTAGAATTTAATACATTCCAAGTTTATTCACATTGTTTAATGAAGTTAGTTTTACTAAAAGAGAGGTGCATGTATTTATGCTTTTCAAATCATATTACTAACGTGTTGTTGAGATATGGTTATACCTAGAAAAGGATGTTTGTATGATATGGTTATATATATATATATATATAATTTCTTTTTATGGAAATGTTTATTATAAAATGGTGTGCTTTGTAATTTATTTATGATTTTCCATATAATGGTATGTTTCATGATTATTTTCTCACATGTGTAGGTTATTCTGTAACACTAACTAAACTTCAAGAAAGAATTTGTGGTACATGAACCATGACACGGGAGTAACAGTGACAACGACGACGCTGAGGATGTACACTCATTCTGTCATCGTCATTGTTGTCACTATTCCTCCTGCGCAGTGATTCATTTCGCACAAATGTTTTCTTGAAGTTCATTTAGTGTTACCGAATCAGTTATACTAACCTATATTCTTGGTTGTGTACTATAACAAGTTCCTTTCTTAGTTTTATAACCTCCCCATAGTAGTACACATAGGTAACACATGACTCTACACATCGAAAATGTTTTCTGGTCATGATTCTGATAGTGAAACTAATATTGATAAATATGGTTGATCATATAATCATTATTATACTGTAATTGTATAACGTCTTCTTGTATCGTAATATATGATACTATTATTTCATTATATAAAAGTTTATTTGAATATGAATCACATAATGTTTTGAAAAAAGAGTTAAAAAGAAGATATAATAACATATAATTTACAATATGAGGATATCACAATGAAGACAATACATTATGGTGGATGAGAGTGTGAACTCGACCCAACAATGTTAGGGAATCATTTCTAGTTATGAAATTCTTGATGACATATGGTGCATCTCAGACTCTGTCCTTGTTTATAAGGTTAGTCCATCTCATTCTGCATCTTGAAAGCCTTCGGTCTCCCACGGGGATGTAACTGGTTGATGTCAGGTATCACTATCAACTGGCCTTTGGGTATTGGGAAATAATGGAACTCCCCAATAGGAATCCATGGTTTAGCATAATAGTTATCAATGGTGTCCATTCAGTACAATGAATCAACATATGCTTCCCATGATATTTTCACAGAGGCACATGTTGTAGTGGCATGTGTGCATGGAAACAGTAAGGCCTGAAAGTATCCACATTGGCATTGCCTTGTTTCTAGTAATACCACCATTTTTCCCCGATATTATTTGTGAAGGTGTATGAATGGTTTTGAAATTAAAATTTAGAGTCTTCTCATCGAAAAAGGCATACATGATAACAAGACACTTCTACAACATTCTTTTCAATCTCTCATTGAAAGTGTCTTACGTACCTTAGCCCCTACTGAATTCTGTCTGAGGCCAGTTTTTTTCTATCAACAATGTACTTCATGCAATGATATAATGTCTCCTAAACTATGGTTGTTATAGGTAATTTTATAATCCCCTTAATGACACCATTGATGCACTCCAAAATTTCTAGGGTCTTGTGTCCATAACTCTTCCCTATGTCATATGCCAATGTCCATTTTTCTTTTAGAATCTGCATCATATAATCATAAAATTCTTGATTAGAATTCTAGATTTGTTCGAAAAATTATTCAAAAATCCATTGATTCGGCTCATATGCTACATAGAAGAGATTATATTTCAAATAAAACGATTATATATTTTTGTTGAAATAGTAAAAAATAACAAAGACAATGTGTACTAAGCCTCGTGACTACCTTCTTCATCGATTCATTGTGGAATGTTTTCCAAATGTTTCTAGAAATGTGTCTAATTTTGTACTGATGATGTGCATTTGAGGATCATCGTGTATCAAGGTCCACATTTACTACCTCTTTAATTGACTGATGTTAATAAGATATCAAACAGACACCCCAGATGTAAGTGAAATTGTTGCTGATATATGCCAAAAACCAACTCCAGGATTCATAGTTTTCTTTGTCTACAATGGATAAGGCAAGCAGAAGAGGTGAATGGTTTCCATCTTGGGTTATCGTAATCGACAATACACCCTTATATTTTCTATATAGAAACGTTCCATCAATTTGAATGACATGTTTGTTGAAACAAAATGCAGATATATAGGGGAGGAATGCCTAGAAAAAACTATGAAATTCAACACGAGATGGATCAAGTCAGTTTTCTTGAGACACTAGTTCATTTGTATCAATATGGACTAAAACTTAGTTATAGTGCCTTAGTATGGCTAGAAATTTCACTAACACCTGATAAGAGTCATCCAAATCACCATAGACCTTCACAATTGCCTTCTATTTCTCCAGCCATGAATTATTATAGGAAATATTATTACCAAATGTTTGATGTATCCTCTCTTATACTATGGCTATTAGAACATCCTGTCATATCCTAATCATGTCAATAAAAATGGATGTCACAAATTCTACTTCCAAATAGGCATGATCTTGTGTTAGGCTTGGCTGAACACAAGTATAAACTGCCTCAATCCTCAAGATTCTACTACCACCTAATTCAATGTTCGGAATCGCCCACAAGAGGAATCTACAATAATCCCCATACTTCTCACACCATATGAGATATTCACTACAACCTTATTCATAAACTATATATCTACAGTGTCTCTCAATGTGAAATCACTTTAGTTGGATTTTTAATGCATCTTTACTTGGAAAATTCCTTCCAACATATAAGGTTTTCTCCAGCTCACTAAACCTATCTGGTAAAACTCTAGGAAACTCAGTTGTGGGTGTGAGAACATTACTGTTGAATTCAGGCACATGTGTCATTTCTTATGAACAATATGCAAAAAATGGTGGATGTTTTATTGTGGGTCGAGGATGTTGTACAACTAATGCATGTCTAGAAACTTCCTCCCCAACTTCAACTGGTCTCTCCTCATCAGCAATGGTTTCACCATCCATTCCATCATTACGAAACTCCTCATCAAATTTCAGATTGGTGTGTATATTTGTAAGATCATCTAGGTTTTACTCTTTTGCATCATTTGAAATAGGCTCAATTTTATGTGGTGGAAAATCTTCAACCACTCTTGTACGTCTACATCATCGTACAACTGGACGTTGTTGTTGTACATTTGAAACATCAACATATAACTCCATAATGGTACCATCTAACCGTTGAGAAAATAAATTTATTTCTTTGACCCACTGTGCATTAGCAACCAATGGACAAGCTAGATTCTACAGTGTCATCGGGAATTGCAAATGTCTACAGCTCATAGACTTGATTTCTTGATCGGATCCCATTTTTATAGAACCATGAATTCTGTTTTGAAGGTCACTCAGGGTTACACAATCATTTGTACTAACCACTATTATTGGTTGTGTGTTCCAAGAAGCTCCTTTCTCAGTTTGAATAACCTCCTCGTAGCAGTACACATAGATAAACATGAATTTCTACATCAAAAATGTTTTTTTGATCTAGATTATGATAGTGACAATGATTGCTGACTATATAATATTTATTGTACTTCGGTTTTAGAACATCTATTTATACCCTTAATTATTATACAAAAGTTATTAGAATATAAGTCCCAAAATGTTTTGGAAACTGAGGTCAAAAAGAAAAGAAAACCTCAAATTAGTTTATTTCTCATTGGTAAAATGAAAATTATGATCATGTAAAGTAAAATATAAAAAAAACACATTAAATAACACATGAATGTTTTACAACATATAAGAAATACCAACAATTTTCAACAAAACATGGTTTGGATGATATTAACCTAACTTTGAATGTGAGGTAAAACCAAACTGATTTTTATTTGATAGATTAATAACAACTTCTACAAGTTAATACTTAACTTATTAAGTACATGTATTTAGATGATTTTATTAAGCTACCAAATACAAATAAACTGGATTTTAGATCACTTTTTAAGTGATGCTCATCTCATCCAAACCACATTTAATTGAAAAATGTTAAGGTATTTCTTGTAATTTGTAAAAAATTCATGTGTAATTTAATGTGTTTGTTCTTCTACATTTAATTTTATATAATTATAATTTTCATTTTATCAATGATAAGTATTATAAGATAATCATTACATGTATTTATCTTTTAATCCTAAGTTATTCATTAATTAATCTATAATTAATCATTATTAATAAAAACTATTATTTATAAACTATATAATCTTTATGATACTAAAATTTTAAAACATCTTGTTATATGTTAAACAATGATACTAATGTTTCTTATTATGGTTTTTATCTAATCAATCATTCTTTAATCACTAGTTAATCTTTATTAAGTTATTTTTTAATTATTCTTTCATTAATCATTAATCATTTGATATTAATTAGTTAATTATAATTAATTAATTATATGTATTCATTTTTAATTATATGTTGTTCATTAATCATTCAAAACATATTCATTACTAATAATAACTATTATTTCTAAACTATATATAACTAATTAAACTATGTAACAAATAACACCTTTAAAACTAACTAAAAAAATCAATTACTAATAATAACCTTCATTCTTTAATGCATTTTTCCATGTCCATTTCATTTTATATCTTCATAATTATTATTTTATTAATGATAAGTATATTGATTCGATTTTTCTTTTCCTAAGTATTTTGGTAGTTTAGAAAGAAAATATGAATTATCTAAAACATATCCCCCTAGAGTGTCAAACCAGGACTGCAACAAGCCTCGTTGTCGTGCATCAGTTCTCATTTGAGTCTAGTTCAAAGAGGTATTTTTGGGTTTTACCCCTAGGTACATCTGTACCAGAATCACATTCATCTGTTTTTATCCAGACATGAATTTGATTGCTTAGATAACCACATAATCGTTATGCTACCAAAATTTTACAATATTTAATCCTAATTTAATATATACCTATACTTAATCATTACTAATAATAATTATTACTCCAAACTATATATAACTAATTAAACTACATAATAAACAAAACATTTATAATTATCTAATCTACTTAAAAAAAGAAATATTTAGTACTAAAAAGAATTCAATTAAATAAATAAAAATATCTCTAAATGATGCTTCACAAAAAACCGAGTCTTCTTTTGAACCACCAACTCCACTAAATGCGGAAATGAGTTTTTTTGGAGAGAGAAGCAGTGGATAGAATAGAGATGTGAGAAAATGTAAGTGAGGATAAGGGTGGCCAGGTGCCCTTTTATAGGGCGTGGGGCGAAAAACATCATGGGTGGTGCTGCCTTTCGCCTCACGCAAAGGTGCAAGGTGACACACTCACACCGTCTTTGCCAAGTCATCAATTCGAGATAAAAATAGTGGTGGAGGGAAGGAGGCAGAGCTACTACTGCCTTTGGGAATACTCCCAAAAGCACCATCCGGGATGGTGCCTTTAATGCCCATTTTTAAAATTATTTCCAACATAAGCAATTTTTTTAAAAATATATATATTATAAAACACATTAAAAAAACTGTTTCTTTGTAATGGCTGCGGCCCCTCCAACTTGTGATCTCCTTGTATTTATAGATAAAGTATCACACTGCATGTGTTCATCCGAGAAAGGCGGTGCATCCGGTGAACATGCTCTTTCATCCACCGCACCCACTTTCTTTGATCTGATGGTATGGGTGAATCGAATTAGAAACACTCCACTATTGACGTATCTTCTTTGCCAAGAAGTATGAGACAATGATGAGTCCAAGCCATAATAGGGGCTCTTTATCGGAACCAACGTGACTCTGGATAAAGTCGGATGAGAAGAAAGCTTGAGGAACACTGAGGGATTATACCCAATGAGGTCGATTCCATGGTTTTCCTACAGGATGATGAATGTTTTTAAAATAACGATCCCTACAGTAGAGGAACCACGCATCATCCTCCTTCTTCGCAGTGCATGATTCAGCATGCATGTGATATTACCATCCCTACAGACTTCTTACCAGACAATGCATGCATGTGAGATTGACATTAGGGCTTCCTGAGACACTTTGATCATTTATGAATTTGTTTGATCGCATATCCTCACGGGGGATTCTTGTCATCGCGTAGTCTGCAAATGGAATTTCATGTGTGCGCTGTAGAATTTCCTCATGCATAGGATATTCACACGTCTACCTGGAGGTTTCACAATTCCATGCTTCTTCTTCCTATTCTTCTTCTGGATAATGATGGTGAAGTTTAAGAGGATCCTAGCCATGTGAGAATCACATATTATTCTCTTTTTTCGCACTGGACAAGTCCATATGCATGTTGTATTCTTCATAAACTGACGTCTCATTTTATTTCATGTGTGGAATCCTCACATGAGGTATAGATGCATGAGAGTCATCGAGACTTCCTCTCATGGCAGTGATGTTGTCTGTCGAAGGTGCTGGTTTACCTCCCATGGAAGAGATCCTATTATTCAAGTGCTGGGTTAAAGATGAACCACAACCTCATTAATCCATCACGTGATATGCCCCTAATTGAATAAAATGGAAAATTCCATTTTACATGTTTTATTTTATTTATTATCATTATTATTATTTGTAAACGCATAACAACAACAACAACAAGAATATTATTATTATTATTATTAAAACTCCTCTAATTGTGTAAACAATGCACACACCCCAAACATCATTAACATATGTCATTATGCATCATGATTAGTTAAACACTCTTCCAATGTGTCCACCTGCTGCAAAGTGTGTGGCACACATTTATTTGTGCTAACAAAATCCCCTACCCCTTAGAATTGGATTCATTTTGAACGAAAAAGAATCTGGTTCTAAGGTAAATATACAAAAGCTTTTCTATAAATATGAATGAGGATGATTTCCTCTTGGGTGTGGCTCACAGATAAAAGGTTCTCGGATTTTTTCCTAGGCGAGTAAAATAAGCGAGCATAGATTGATTTTTTCTAAGCCATATTGTGGGCCCCACACAATTTATATCTCTTTCTTTATACTACCCTAATTTTTTCCAAATCTTCATATATGGGATTGATTTGCCGGCATGGACTTGGATTTTTCTCAGGATGCTCTTATCAGGTTTTCAACATGGTGAGCATTGTGTATATTTCTAGTCTGGAAAACTAGACTATTGTTGTGTTGTAGTTTAGGATCTTCTAGTTCGAAACATATATTGTTGTAGTTTAGGATCTTTTAGCTCAAACCTTCAATTGTTGGTAATATAATGTTTTTGAAGTGAAATTCTCTTTATAGTTTAATATCATATAGTAAGGAAAACTGTCATGCAATTCTAATATCATGTGGTGAGAACATCTTGCATGTTTTTTAAAGTTATGTGCTAAGGATATCTTCCATTCAGTTTAACATCCTATGGTAAAGAAATCTTCCTTGTGTTTTAAGGTCATGCAGTAAGGGCATCTTACATGCAGTTTAATGCCTTGTGGTAAGGATGTAAATATGTCTTGTAGTTTAAAGGTATGCAACAAGGACATATAATACTATTACATTTTAATTCTTGTTTCCAGGACATAAAATACTATGATGTTTAAATTCTTGCTACCAGGACATGATTAATGAATATGGAATGGGACAGACATACCGAGAATGAAGAAAAACGTCCAATGAATTGAGTTTTGCAGCATTGTTGTAAGGACTCATGATGATTTGAGTTCCTTTCCTGTAATGAGGAGACATCCCTGGTTGGTAGGTCAAATCCCTTATGCATCACTCTCATATTCAAATATAGGTGTCCCCACTCTTTTCTTAGGGTTGTGAAAGATTTTGGAAATGGTATGGGTGGGTTGCGAAATCTTAGGGAAGCTAAGTATACCTGGAAATTTGAAGCATGGGATGAGTAATTCATAATCCAAATGTTGAATTCAATGAATACGGAATGGGGAAGACATTCCGTGGATGACTCATAACACCCTGAGGTGTTGGGTTCCACAATGGAGTTGTCGGGGCTCAAGAGGATTGAGTTCCTTTCCCACCACCACAACGAAATGAGGTTTTATCAGCACTAAAAAAATGTCCTTATATGCGCTAAAAAGGAACTAATAATCGAGGCGCTATTAAAATCGGGGTCCCTTTTATCATTGCTAAGAAAGTACTAATAAAAGGGTCCCTTATCAGTGTTTTTTTGCACCGATAAATGTTAAAAAAAATTTAAAAAGATTCTACAAATTGGCGGGGGGCTTTAACAGCGCTTGACCCCCCCTTCAACGACGTTATTGAAGCACCCCGTCTGCATGCCTTACCACCCCTGCACACCCCATCCTCACTCCCAACCCTTTAATAGTGCTATCATCCACTTCATTAACCCACGTGCGTGCCCCTGCTTCCCCCAGAATTCGAACTCGAGACCTCTCTTCTATGTGCCTGGACCCTTTACCACTCCTCCATGTTTCTTTGCTCTCCATTTAATGATATATATATATATATATAATGTTATATTTATTCGTATATTAATATATATTTAATTAACATATATATATATATATTAATATATATATATATAGTTATATTAATATATATATATATATATCGGTTTATTAATATATATATATACACACACATATACATATATATTTATATATTCGTTCATATATTAATATATATTTATATCTAAATATTTAGTTATATTTAGTTATATATTTTTATCTGTATATTTATTTGTATATTAATCTATATTTATAAGATCAGTTTTAAATACATTAATAAAATCTGTTTTTTTTTGTGCGTATAAATAAATAAATAAATACATATGTACAGAACACACACACACACATATTATATACATGTATCTATAAGTATAATTATACATATTTATATATATTTACAAATGTTATATATAAATATGTATATACATATGTTTAGAATATATAGAAAATATATATTAGTTTGTCAATACAGGCACACACAAATATACTCACACACGCATATACATTATATAGGTATATACATATTCATATATTTGTATTTTAAATAAAATGGATATTAATTTTTTTTTAGATAAGGATTACATATTGAAAAATATATTTTATATGTAAATATGTTTAATTATTTATTTATAAAATTAATTTTTTTATGTGTGAATATATAAAAAAATATATATGTTTATATATTTCATTATAAATAAAAGTACATTATAAAAAACCATAAAATTTCAAATCCATAACATCATTATGAATGTAATCCCTCAGAATAAATTCATTCCCCACTGAATAGGAACATATACCCCCTAAACATCGAATGTTAAAAAAATTGGGTATTCTGACCAAAATCTCAGTTTTGGATGACTTTTGGTACTTTTTTGCCTCAAAAAATGTGATAGGAGGTTCTTTTCTATCGCTAGGGCGTAGTGATCATAGTATGATTTGATTTGATATGTGCTAGAGTTCAAACAGACACCCGAATAAAATTTTATTGTTATTTGATGTTTGAGTTACGTTTTCAACTTATTTTAGATATTTTATTATTTGTTGGTTTTTTTGTGTCTACAAATTTTTATTAAATGGTTATTACTTGATGATAATTAGCAAATTATTAATTAATAATATATTTTTTTAAAATATTTTATAAGGAATTTTCACTACATATCCTATATATAAAGTCAAATTTCTATTTATACTTATCTAAAACATATTTAAAATATATATATTATATTTATATCAATATAAATATATTTATATATTTATATATCAATATATTATTTTTACTGATATATATATATATTAAATACACCCTTTATCAGTGATAGTAGAAAATGCATTGATAAAGACATCTTTTTATCAATGATTATAAAAAACAACTGATAAAGGGGACAACTTTAACAATGATAAAAAAAGCACTAATAAAGGGGATACCTTCATCAGTGTTAAAAAAAGCATTGATAAAGGGGTGCTTTTAGTATCACTTTTTAGCGCTGTTAAAAGTACCTTCTATCATCTCTTTTTAGTGCTGATAAAGGTACCCTTGTATCAATGCTTTTTTAGCGATGTTAAAGGACATCGATGTGAAAACTCATTTTTGTGATAGTGTGCAAGGAGGATATTATTTTTGTTGGTAGGAAAAATAATTTATTCATGATCCCATAGGGCCTACTTGTATGGGCAAGAAAATTTGATCCCCACTCCTTTCCAAGGGTCATGAGTGATTTATTAAGACTCAAATGTCTGGGTGATGAAGATGGATATGGATCAAAAGTTTTCCAGGAAGGGTTTTGGAACCCCATATAAGATTATATTTTTATATGGAAGCTCATCCCCCAAACTATATGGTTTCAAATTATGTGGTGTGGGCCGTCAAAAGTTTTGGGAATGAAGTTTCACATTCTTACTTTGAGAAAGGTTATAAAACACAGTGACATAATGTCAAGTATGTTGAATCTACTTGAATAGTCTGGTTACAAGGAATGTAAATTATTGTATAAATTTCTCAGGACATGAAGATGATTTGGGAAAGTCATGTCAGGGATGACCCAAAACACCCTATGTTTTTTGGCTCTATCATAGTGACAACGGGGCTCACAAGGGATAAAAGTCTGTTTTTTCAAGTTATGGCACATTTAGTTAAAGTCCATAGGCACATATGCAGAATACATTTGCATACATGCATAGTCAATCAAAGGGTCCCTTGAGGCCAGAATCCTTTTCCAAGGGCCATGGAAAGTTTTCAGTTATCCAAGGTGCTCAAATCATGAAGTGTGATTTATTGAAAATGTAACATTCAATAAGGGTTCAAGAACCCTAAAGGTTGTGTCACTGCCTAGTGAACATTCTTTCCTGATGAGGAGATGTGAAAAAACATTAATCAAACTTTTCCATGGACTAGGGGGTCTAGCAAGAATGGATCTACATTTACAAGGGCCACAAAGTGGTCCCTATGAGATTTATGACTTGTTCATTTAAGATCTAATTTTTTTCTAAAATATGGAGATGTAGAGTGCATAAAATAGATACTTGACTTTTTCTGAGGCCTCTCCATGTGGGTTTTCAAATGGAAAAGTTTTTTGTCTCTTCCATTAGTAATTTAGGGTATTTTCATTTGGACTATAGAAGGATAAATTTTAAGGTTGTACAACTTCCACCAAGGTGAATATAGTTTATGGTCCCAATGTATATGAGAATAATATGGGGTGAATGTTACAAAAGAACCAAATTTGAATACCCAATGTCATGAATACTCCAACATACATCTGAGAGGGATTTGAAAATATTTTAAATAATGCCTTGAGGTTCTTGGTTCATGAGTAATGATATGGGAAAATTGTGTGGGGGATGACCCAAAACACCCTAAGGTGATCAATTTCTGCCACTGTCACCTCAGGAATCACAAGGGTTATAAAGAAATTTTTGAAATTTATGACACATTTGGTCGATGACCATAAGCGTATACGCAAGATCCATAAGCCTACATGCATATTAAAAAAATGGTCCATTAAAGTCAGGTATCCTTTTCCAAGGTCCATGAAAGGTTTTCAATTATATGAGGTGATCAAGACATGAAGTGTGATTTATGGGATGAGGTGATTAAATGATGATAGAAGAACCCCATTTTCTAGTTGAATGAAGTCATGATCATTTATATTTTTATACAGAATGATGATGAGTGATGGCCTGCACCTTTTAATTCCATGTAGTGGGGATGCATTTTTCATGCAGTTTTAATATCATGTGACTAGGATGTTGTCCTTTTAATTTAACATCGTGCGATTAGGACATTTTCCATGCTGTTTGAAGTCATGCAGTAAAGATGTTGGCCTCATAGTTTAACATCATGTTGTAAGGACGTAAGCATGCTATGATGTTTAATGTATTTCTACCAGGACATATGTATGCTATGATGTTTAAAGTCTTGATTTCATGACATAAGTGTGTTATCAAGTTTAATGTATTGCTACCCGGACATAAGTATGTTATGTAGTTTAAATCCATGCTGCCAGGATATAAGTATGCTATTCATTTAAAAGTCATGCTACCTTGACATAAGTATGATATACAATTTAAATTCTTTCTTCCATGACGTAATCCCCAATATAAGATATATATCATTCTCATTGGATAGAGTTATATTCCAAGTTCCCTAGGAACACATGAGACATGCTCAGCGTGAGAAAGAAATGGCAACTTGGAGACCAATTGACCCATTCAAAGTTGGGTCTCGGATAACTTGTTACTTTTGTCAAGATCATATGTAGTTATGAGTTAATTTTTTTCATTTTATATGTTTTTTATTAACCCATGATTGGAGATCTAGGTGTCTCTATGAATCCTATGATGACATGAATCAATCCATACATAGTTAATGTATGGATTTTCTATGTGTAGGTCTGAACCGTACAAAGAGATGTGGGACATTTTTTTATCATGTCTAGACCCAAGAATAAAATTTTTGGGAATAATTATGAATCATGTGATGGAAGGAATCAAGCTACACATAGTTATTGAACAGGAAACTCTATACACAGGTTCTAACCCTATACATAGGAGGGGGTGGATTATTCCCATTGATTATTTATAATTAGGATGAGGATTAAAGATCTGGTCATCACTACATTTCCTATGATAATATAAATCAAGAAACATGTATTTATTGAAGAACCATGTAGTTTAATGTCATGTGGAAAGGATGTAGGTTCCCCGATATTAAAAGGGAATATTTCTACTGGTCCCAAGAATTGAAAATCAAGACTTCACTACATATACTATAATGATATGAATCAAGACAAAAATAGTTCTTAAACAAGATACTCTCTATATAGGTCTCACCCATACGCAGAGGGGGGAATTATTCCCATTTATTGTTGTAGTTGGGACTAGGATTAGTGATTTGAGCATCACTATGTATCATGAGATCATAGGAATCAAGCCACACATAGTTATTGAATGGAGGTGTGGTTGGGATCCAACACCAAGGGTAGTGGTCCTCTCATGAATGGTCTATAGTAATGAATAGTTTTCTATCATGCAATAGACATCCACCATGCTATTTAACATCATGAGGTATAGAATCATAGCATGCCCTTTAATGTATTGCATCTGGGACTATTCTAACCCCATCATGACCTAATATTTCTCGATCATGCAGGGAAGCCTTTACCAGAAATCCTAAGACCATCTGAGTTGTGCTCGATGATAGAAAGAAGTAATGGAAAAGGATACCCTCACCACAAAGAAAAAATTAAAGGAAGGATAGGGATATTTTGAATCATATAGTTGCTAGGCTAAGATATAGGATCTCAGAATCCCTACGTATCTCATTGGAATAAGAATCCAGCAATATGTAGTAATGGAAAACCATGTTTTTTTTTCATGTATAAAATAAATCTTCCATGATTTTTAACATAATGTTGTACGGACAAAGGTGACTCGATGTGGAATAAGAAAAATATTGATATTGCGACCAAGAATGGATTTCTAGGCATCACTTCGTATCCTGTGATTATAGGAATGAAGCCACACATTGTTATGGGAAACCATGCAGTTCATTGTCATACAAAAAGGACATCATCCAGGAAGTTTAATGTCATGTGGTAAGGAAGAGGGTATACTAATGTGCAAAATAAGTCTTGACTATTGTCGCTCAGTCTGATGTCTTTTGACCGAGACTGGTATATTGTGGTTGGGCCCTGAATTTGAGATCTAGGCATCACAACATATTTCGTGACAATAGGAATCAAGACACTTGTAGTTCCTGGATGATAAATCCCCTATATGGATCTGACTCACATATTGGGATGAGGTCACTTCATTTCTCTTTTTCAAAGATAAATATTATGTGTGATGAATCTCTAGTGAGAAGATGCTTCCCATTTGGTTTAACATCATGTGATAAGGATGTCTTCCATATTGTTTTGAATCATGTGTTAGGGATAAATCCTACACAATTTAAGGTCATGTAGTTAGGATGAAAATAATTCTTGATGATAGCTACACAATTTATTTATTTAGAAACTTCACATTGGTGGGGGGTGTAACGTGTTCCTCATCCATTGTGTCTAGTGAGTAGCCTCTATTGTGATATAATTTTTGTATTATATAAGGTCCTTCTCATTTGGGTTCCATCTTCAAATGATTATTTCCTGGTATCATTAGGGTCATGAGAACCAATACTAGTTCTCTATGAAGAAACGAATAGAGGAGATCCTTTTTATTCAATGATCATATGATTTGATTCTAATGGACTTCAAGGTTGTGAAATTTATGAAACCTCTTCACATCAAGGCACTCTAATTCATACAACCATTTTTTAAAATTTTTATCACCTGAGAGCTTTCAAAAAAGTCCTATTCTAATAAATAGAAACTATACTTCTATAAGAAACACTACCTTAGTTTTATACACAAATGAATATGGAGTTACCTATGTAGCATTATGTATAGTCATGTGGTAGGCCCATAAATCAAAGGGGATCCTTTCCATCCATAAATTATTCTCCTTATTCACTATATTATGGAATATGTTTGAATGAGCATTGTTTATGTCCTCTATTTCTACATTATCTACTGCATGATTGTGAGATGAATGATTATACTCGATGTTATACTCCTGGAACAATTTCTTCAACTCTGTAGAATAGAAGTTAGTGCCATTGTCCATCAGTATCATGTAAGTGACTCCGAATCTGGTGATAATATTAGAATTCATGATGTAAATGATGTTGTTCATTATGACTTCCTTGAGGGGTATTACCCTAGACCATTTGTATATGAATTCAGTAGCATTATAGTTGTACTTAAACAACTTGGTTGTTGTGGGGTTATATGGACCTATAACATCCATTCACCATGCATCTAACATCTAAGAATATTTTTTTTGTATTTAGAAATTCAAGGGTGTGATCGATGTAGTTTTCATGAATCTACAATGCATAACATCTCCTAGTGAATTATGTAGTCCTATATCATTTTTTTCAGTTAGAAAAGGAGCCTCATGATTTAGTGGGATAGTCAGGTCTCAGATTGATGAGTTCCATATGTTCCTACATGGACTTCCTCCATTATAGTAGGAATCTCCCTTTTATCTATGAAACTGAAGTGGATTCCATCAAAACCTCATTTTTTTGATGGATTTTTTTTCACATTTGGACATTCCCATAGGGTAAATTTTGCTACTCCACATAGAATTTGAACCATTCTGACTTATTTTCTTAGTAGAGTCCCATTTTGGAGATAACTAATTAAGGGAGCCTTCCATAAAAGGGTGTATATCAGTTCAAAACACTCTGGGGCGGTTTTGACCTGATTGATTTATTCTATGTTGCAAACAATTATTGATGAGACCATACTCCAGTGTGTGATGTGGAAGATGGATTCCTTCTAACCAGGGTTGGTCAAGAATGTGGAAACATTATACAATGTATCATCAAGATCATTCTGTGAATGGGGGACATTATGAAACATGGTCTAAAAAAGAAAACTCTTCCATTAGTCCTTTGATGTATCTAGTGAGAGGGGAAAATTATTTATTTTTATGGAATATTCACCAGTGATCTACTTTATCACTATCTATGAATCCTCATTGATATTCAAGTAGGATATCTATAGTTTTAGGTCTAGTTCAATGCCAGTGATGAGGGCTTGGTATTCAAAATTTTTATCTGTGAAACCTTCAGATAGGGAAAAATTGTATGGAAAGATTATTTGTTTGGAGGAATAAATAAAATCCCTAATCCAACCCAATTGAATTTTTAGTTTTCCATTCTCTTACCAATATTAATTTTGGAGGTGCCATTAAAATATATATCCCATGTTCGTGGAGAGACATTGGTGTAGGAAACCTCCTCATATGGAAGTTTGGTGCCCTCTAATGTTGTTTTTGGGATGGGATGTTCTATAAGGAAATAATCATGGGTTTTTCCTTTCACCACTTTTTGTGAAATGAACTAGATTTCATAATGTTTTAGAATAACTACCCACCGAGATAAACTCTTGATCAATATGGGAAAATTAAGGATGTACTTGAGTGGGCCAATATGAGAGACCAAGTTGAATTTGTGGTGATGAATGTAGTACCAAATATATTTTACTATAAAGATGAGTGTGAGGAAGTTCTTCTCAACATCTTATTATCAGTTATTAGTTATTATATTAATTCAACTAAGGTAATAGATATTGTTCTCTTTCCATGCATCATTTCTATGTGCAAGGAGAGCCCAAAGTGATCATTCCATGACAGCCACATGCAAGATGAGTTTCTTTCCTTCCACTAGTGGCATCAGGACTAGTGGGTATAGTGGGTACTTAAAGAGACCCTCAAAGTCTTCTTGGCGATCCCCATCCAGTTGATAGGTGATTCCATTATTCATTAGCTTGGTTAATGGGATAGATTATCTGTCCAGGTTAGCTATGAAATTATGAATGTAAGAGAGGTTCCCATAGAACTCCCTCAACTCTTTGAGATTACAAGGGGTGAAATTTATTTGATTTCACTAGTATTATTAGTATTAACCTCTATGTTATAGTGGCATATCACAAATAAAATGAATTTACTAGATGTTTCCTTGAAAGTGCATTTCAGTGGATTCATCTTCAGACTCTATTGTTTCAACTTTTCAAATACTATTTGATGTTCTATGAAGTGATCACATAACTAAGGGGATTTCACTACAATATAATTGGCATAACATTCTATTATTCATACTAGGAAGGTTGAAATTCACGTCCAATTGTCTCCTATCGATTGGTCTAAGTTCTAGTGCTTTTCTAATGTGTATAGAAGCACTCAGGTCGAATCCTCGGTGATGATACTTTGTATAGTCATTTGTTTTTAGTTGATTGTATTTTGATTAGGGGGGTTTGTATGTGAAGATTAATTGAAATGATTTATTCACTATAATTGATTTAAAAAATTGATAATTATTTGGGTGAGTTCATCATTAGGTTAGTTAAGCTTGTGATATCCTTGATCTTTGCTTTATATTGCATTTAAATTAACACCCATGTCACAAGTTGACGTTGATTTGAATTCCCAACTATTAAGGATTTAATCCAAGCCTTAACATAACTTATGCATATAATCTTGATCATATCTTGTTTATGGTAGTGTATTTATCTTTCCAATAATCCATGGAAACTACACATTAAACAAAACATGTCATTAATCCATGACATGCTAAGTCCAACATACACAATGTTAATTCAACGAATACTCATCGAGCGAAAGCTCTCAATCGCTTAACATACCTAAATTAAATCTCACCCCAATGAGAGATTTACTCAGCAATTAATATGTTTATTAATCTGGTAATATAAGTTTATAGTGATGAATTATAAAGAGAAGAAAAAGAAAGGGATTAGAAAAGAGTGGTACGTCGAACACAGACACACGAACAATGATGATAATTAAAACTGGATTTTCGATTGAATGAGGAAGAAAAATAAGGGAAGGGGTTTCAGATGAATTTAAACTATTTTAACAACATTAAAATGAAACTACAGAAGGTGGATGAGTATTAGAGATATTGAAGAAGAAACTTGCATTAAAACAGAATTAAAAAAGAAAGGACTTACAAAATTACAAAAACGAAGAACACGAAATTAAGGGAAAACAATGAGAGGAGGAAAGGTATATCAAGTGAAAAATTGAGTATTTAAGATACTCCCATGCCTTTTTCAAGGATTTGGTCGTGCCTATATAATCTCCTCTCTTCTGAAATGCCAACCCCTCTCAAGGAGAGAAGGGGAGAGTATTTATAGCCCACGGAGAGGACTGTTTGAATTCCCAATCTGTCCCTCCACTTTCATCTCCAATTTTTCTATTCCGATAGCTGAATATCGAGATATCTCCTCCTTCAAAGTTGTAGATAATAATTTTGGGTGACTACTCTCAACATTTGGAGGAATTTGGACATATGTAGCCAATGTTATGGCAGGATTATTAAACAATTTTAATCTGTCCATTTCAATATTGTCTTTTTGATGTTCAAAATGTGAAAGGGTTTTTGAATAAGAAGATCCCCTCAACGCCAAATTATTTCTTCAAAAAAGTCGGCGCCTATATCTCCTATTTCACACTGAAAAATGTAAGCTCTATTTGATGCTTAAATCATGAGATATGTCATGAATACTATACTGATTTTATTTCTCAGCCAGAATGAAGGTCTAGAATTCAAATCTTTATTTGGGCCCCATGTTCTTAGAGTTGTGCCCTTAAATTTCTGTCCATGATTCTTTTGGATAATCAAAACACAGGGTAGAGTTTCATGAAATTTGGGCTTTGGGAGTTAGACCAGGAACTCAATAATCATGGATGGTCCAGTTTCTTCATAAATTTTGTAGGTCATCTAGTGTGGTAAATGTGATCCTTCAAATAGAATAATTCTCCCATGATCCCTTCTAATGAAATGTTTTATATTGAATTAGGAATCCTAAAAAACAAGAACCACACAATTTTTTATCATTAGGGTGATATTTATAAATATAATAGTAAATTGACGCAATTGGACTACTTCTAAAAATGCTCAAAATTTATACTTAGTATTAAAACATTAATATTTAACATAAATTATGCACATTTTATATAAAATTAGTGAAGGGAGTATTTAATAAGTAATGAAAATATGAATAACATCAAATTTATTTAAGTTATAATGCATGGCGTATTGATAAGTAGCACCATATTTCTTTAATTAAAAGGGAATGACCTGATAGAAAATGATCCCATACGGTTCTGTAAAGGCAATGACCTCCTCATCTTCTGGGGAAATCTTTATCTAATTATACCGTAAGTACCCATCCTTTAAATAAAGGGTATGAAATATAGAAATTTAATCAATCAATAGTTATGTGTTTGTAAATGGGAAGTCATCCTTTGGGTAGTGTCGATTAAGTTTTCTAAATTTAATACAGACCCTAATCTACCCATTATTTATCATTAAAGGGATGATGTTGGCATTCCATATTGGGTATTTCACTTCCCAGACTAAATTTTATATGATAAAATTTTCAACTTACACCTATAAAATATAAGAATTATTGGGTGAATATCCACATATGTTTTCAGTCCATGAATTTATGTATAACTCCAAACAACCACATAACGATGTTTCTATAGAAACACAATGTACATATATTTTTCCTCTAGAGGAATGGTTCCATTAATTGATGTAGGCTACAAGTCTTATTTTTTCCCCATATTTACCTTACTGAGCTCATTGACGGGGTTAGATATGTCTTTCTCAAATGCAGGAGGGGAGTTCTAGAGAACATCGTCTTCTTCTTCCATCACGGAGTCTGTAGAGGCATTTTATGGTGAGGTAGGAAATACAAGGGAACATTTATCACTGTCATGGTGAGAAGTTTGATTGGATGAGAAATTTTCATCCACTTTTATTAGAGTTGTTATATAGAGATTCCAGAACTGATTTTCTCTCACGATGTCTCTAGAGAGAGGAAAATCTTGGACATCTAGTATTAGGTCTATTTCCTTGATCATGTTTATGGGTATCTCATAATCATTGTCATGAATAATCTAAGGATTTTATGGGGTGGTTACCTATCCATTGGGGAATATAACCTATATATTTTCATCCATCATTGGTTGGTTTCCCCCTCTTTTATAGAAACCCGCCTCAATATACATGGCTTCACAAGACTTGAAAGGTGCAATGTCTCCATGTAGTATATAGACCTTCCCATTGATGGGGGATTTCAAACACTGATGACATGTTGAAGGTACTGTGACATTGATATAAATACAAGGCCTTATGAATATGAAATTATATTCAATATCTTTCTAGATAACCATGAAATTAGTGTTATATGTGAGATCTCCAAACTAATCCTTGAGCTTGACCATCCTGGGAGGTCTTTTATTACTCTTATAATACCCTTTAATGGTCAAATTTATGGTATATAATCTCCCATAAATATATCCCAAACATCAGAGGGCCTTAATTAGGATGAGGTTGATCTTGGAACCATTTTCAATCACATTAGTTGGGATCACTTTTTGTATACAGATTGTATTTGTTGTTAATAGTTTTCAATACTGGTCAAAATGATGAAGAAGATGATGAAGGACTAAAAATATGGTGTAGATTGGCTGAAGTTAGGTTTCCTGGAGAATTGTTATGGAATCATAGAATTGGATGTCATACTATAGCAATTATCTAAGAAGATCGATTCAAATGATTGATGCACTGATCCTTAGTTCGAAGAACTTGTGTCAAATGTGACACATTGTTGACAAAAATGAACAATGGTGAGATATCATACATATAAGGAGGATTTTAGAAGAAAGATAATTTGAAGAAGACAATGAAAATCTTCATGATTGCATGGGAACCATGAAAGAACTTGAATAATGGAATCATATGATTAACATGATCTGTAGAATGATGGTTGAAGAAGAAGAGAGAATGTGGAAGGGCTTGGAATTATATGAAGGACATGAAATACATATTTCCTTGAAATCGAATGATTGTTGCACTGTTCTTAAAGATCCCAATACACGTATCAGAGGTGATACATTGTCTGCAACATTGAAGGTATTTGAAGAAGCTTCAAACCACCACTTTTAGATGAAGATAGATGATTGGAGTTCTTTGTAATTAACACTCAAAAAAGAATTGAGGATGAAGAAGTACTTTGTAATGAATATTCCAAAAAGAATGTACAAAACCAGATGATGCTTTGATAATATGTATTTCCGAAATATCATAAGTTAAGAAAACTTGTGATGAAATCCTTATGAAGGAAGGGGGGAATTTTGATTCCAGTCATATACAGTTTTGATTGGAAGGAATGATGCTACTGGAAGATAGGGATGTTTCAGTACTTCTCATTGTAATTTCGACGATGCTAAATCTAGTCTATCAAAGTATATATATCATGATAGTGGAGTTTGTTATAATAGATGAAGAATGGTTATGGGAAGCAGTGAAGGTAGAAATGACAAAGGAATGCACAATCTGGAGGTGGCACAAAAGCACAGTTTAAGGTGGCGCTATTTTCCAGTGTTTTCCAAATTTTGGGGCCTAAAAATCATGAGATGAAGAAGTGATTTTGGAAAACGAAAGAAAGTGGCGTGCCAGTCCAGAGTGGCGCACAAGTATTTCCATGCAAGTATTGGTGCAGAAGTGTAAGTGTCGCGCAAGTTATATTTAAAAAATCATCACATCAAAATAAAACAAAGGAAATAAAGTGGTGCACAAGTTGAATATTGGCTTGCATGTCAAAAAGTGGCGGGCAATTTTGGTGCACAAGTATAAGTGGCACGCAAGTATAAGGGGCGCACAAGATTACATTGCATGCAAGTCATATTCCAACATCATTATATCAAAATATGAAAAAGGAAATAATGTTCCATTCTAGTGATGGAAGGGTGAAAAAGTGATGGAGAGGCATGCAAGTATTGGCGTGCAAGTCTATGTGGCTGCAAGTCAGAAAAATTCCTAAAAATAGATGACTCACCTCCTCATTTTTTAATGCTCAACACTTAAGAGAAAATTTGATCTCTGAGTGCGCAAGTAGTAGAAGGTTCTCTGATCATGAAAGTAGAAGAGGGTGGCATGCAGGATGAAGTGGCGTGCAAGGTGAGGGTTATCTATAAGGCACGCAAGTAGGGTGTCATGCATGTTTTTCCGTGCATGTTTTTCTGCGCAAGTTTTTCCATGCAAGTTGCTGGAGGCGCGCAAGCAGGGAGGTACTTCCAAGAAGTGGAATGTGTATTAGACAAAGGGTGGCACTCAAGTTGTGAGCTATTCTCAATGGTGGTGTGCAAGTAGTGAGTAGGCACGCAAGCAGGTGGCGCGTAAGTAGTGAGGTGTGCAAGTAGGGAGGCACACAAACAGGGTGGCGCAAAAGTAAGTATTAGTGCGCAAGCTAGTACTTGTGATTCTAGAAAGAAGAAGAAGAAGAGATCTGTGCAGATGGTTTTGCACTGAGAGAGAACGTGTGAAGAAGAGTAGGTTTCAATGTAGCTGGTTTTGCATTGAAGAAGCAGAAGAAGAAGAGTGTGCAACTTACAAGTTTTCTGCATATAAAGAAGAGAAGAGGCAGAAGAAGAACATAGTATGCCCAACATGAAGATTACAATTATTTAGGGCAGTTTGATTCAGATGATGCCAAGTGAACCTATCTTCATTTCCTAAATAATCACATTGGTATATGTGATTCTTGCTAAGAATGAAAAATAAGTGTAAGTGCATTCTGTTATTGCACTAAGGAAGAAAAAGAATTCCTAGTGCAGCTATTTTTGCACTAGTGAAGAAGAAAAGAAGAAGAAAAGAATAATTTATTGCTAAATACTTTGCAAGTAATCAAGTGAAGAGCACTAAAGATGGTCAAGAGCAGAACCTACCTTTTGAAGAAGGAAGAAGACTGTCTCCATAGGCAGTATAAAGAACTACCTAGAGGCTACAAGTTGGACTAGGTTGTCACTAGCCCAGGAAGATTGGATTGTTTCTCTTCCCCCTCCAAAGTGTAGGGACTCACATTGGCTAGAGGATTATTTTCCTAACCACTCCACTGTAATTTCATATCACATCATAGTGGATAATCCATGCACTAGTCATATCCTTGCATGGAAAGGACGTAGCTACTCTTATTGAGTGGTGAACCTTGTAAAAATATCATCTGCATATTTTTACTGCTTTTTATTATTGCATGCGATTGGAAAAGAGAATAATATAACCAAGATCCTAACAGGTCAAGAGGTACAAGGATAAAAGTTGGAATTGGTTTAAAAAGTCCCCAACACTAATTCAACCCCCCTCTCTGAGTTAGGTATATCACAAACTGGTCCTCTCAAGATCCATTCATATGTCGACATTATCAAGCATTCCTAAAACATATAGTGGTCTAATGTGTCCCTATATGACCTCTTCATGATCTTTCTCTATGAATTGGATGGATACATGGAATTATGATTGAATACTCTCCACTCAATAAACCTAAACTACAACGATTTCTATGTCAAACTCTTGTGGGATCTAGAGGGATTAAATGAGAGCCTATCTGGGTTATTTTCAGAGATAGAGCACATCCTGGATTGAAAAACTGGATATGAGAACCGCAAACTATTTCCGAATGTCCTAATTTTATGCCAAATTTCAACGCTTCTCATGGTGGGGATGGACCTTATTATGTGTTTTAGGAGGTAAGGTTTCTAAGGAGGATGTTCCTAGTGCATGTCCAGAGGTTGAAGGAGAATATGCTTCCAGTTCCATAGGTCAAAACAGACTTCCCTATTATTAGTGTTGATCAGTAAATTGCACCCCTACTAAACTGTAATGTAAGAGGACTAGGAATGGGTGATTGCTTGAGGGTTTTAGGACACCTACATGTCTTTGTAGGGATTATTTATTTTCTTTCCCATGATTATCTACCTCATATATGTCCTCTATGGGGATGTGATTGAGATATTTTGGTTAGACTATGCTTTCATTGTTCCCTGTATCCTTAGATCATGCGTATGTGGCCTCCAGCTCCCTAATCTGGTATATGGAACTCTTACTCAAAGGATTATTAATAATAAAAAGAGGGGTCTTAAAAGTGTATTAAATTTTCAAGACCAAATATTAGATCTTCATTTGATTACGGTTTTGTTTAGTGGGGTGGTTCTTGAAAGGTACTTTCGTGGATGCTGTCAAATGAAGTGTGATTTTTTGGGTACTCGGGTGCACCAGAGTGGCAGACCAAGGTCCTCTCTCAAAGGAGGAAGTAAATTAAATCAAATTCTTAATGGTATTATAAATATAAAATAAAAGAGAATATAAACACTAATTAAAAATAATGAGGGGTTTTACCATTTATAAAAGAATAATAAGTATGTTGGAAGAAGATTGCATTTTTTGTTTTTGTTATTGAAATGAAACTTGATTAATAAAACATAATAAGAAGTTGTTTTTTTAGAAAATATTTTAAAAAATGTAATTGATATAAATATAAATCTTTAAGAAATTATTTATCATTATAATTTAAATTAATATCCAATTAATTGTGATCCCTTAACTTGTTAACCCCCGAACCCTATGAGAATTAAATTTACCACAAAGAGGAAGATAATTAAACCCTATGCTATCTTTGGGACCTGAAATCACAAAACCCTTATTTGATTTATGATCATAGGTTAGATTATTTTTAGTGGTTAATTTGATCACATATCCACTTTGTAAATGAAGATTAATTGAGTTTATGGATTACATTCGAACTCTACAAATTGATTATGTGTGGTCTTGTATTATCAGTTAAGGTTGCACTCTCACAATTCACACAATTACCGACCTCATGTGTTTTGTGTCAATTGTTCAATTGCCTGCATAGTTTAATGTAAATTAAAAAATAAATTAATATATCATATTAATTGAATTTCAATAGATCATTTATTCAAAAATAAATTAATGAATAATGTAAGAGGTAGAACAATTACAAAGAAAACTACTCTTCCATGGGCGGCATAGTCATCATAGGCACAAATTGCATTTGAAAAGATTTAGAAAGGGTATAACCCAATATCATTTCTACTCTACGATTTTCAGCCCAAATAGGAAGACTAAGAGAAAAATGAAAAATGAAATAATAGAATAAATGGAATAGAAACTAATAGTTTATTAAAAGTACAGCAACATTACAAAAAAAGAAGAGGAAAATAAGAGCATTTTGGAGGAGATCCTAGCTTGGTAGCTTACCTCCTCCAATTGTGAATTGAAATGGTATAGAACCACTTATCCTCTACTCCCAATCTTCTAATGAATGTACCAAAACCATCAAAATGAGAAAAACACTAATTTATAGAGGGGAGGGGAGGCTAGGTTTAAAGAGGGTTCAAGTGTGAATGGGGAAATTCGGTTAAAAAAATTAATCCAAATTGAACCACCTATTTGACCACCTAAACACATGAACCAGTTGTCATTAATGAAGGATGATTTGTGAGATAATGAGTTCTTGATATCCTCTCAAAATTTGGGTCTAAGTGATCATACCATGATTCACTGTGTCATTTTTACCCTTACACCATTGTATTAAACTGAATTTGTATTGTAAATTCCAAATATAATAACAAAATGCACTTCATATTTGATTTAGTTATTTTATTTTTATAAATGTTAAAAAGGTAAATTTTAATTGTTTGATAATATCATTGATGGTGGAGGTGATTTGGAGGACCTATTATGAAGTCCAAGAAATATGGGCCAAACTGCGTAGGATCCAAGCAGACTAGTGGACTAATATGCCCATTGTTACTAGAAAGTGCATCCAAATGTGATGAAATTTTTGGGGCTAGTTCAGAATCTAATAGGCCACATTTCATCTCAAGGAACCCAATCCCGATCAAGCTTCTATGGGGCCCATCTGAACTGATCTGTCCAAGACACCGAATATGAACAAAGTCAAAAGTGGCATTCTGTAATATGTCAATATCTCAAGCTGTGATTGTCCAAGAGATTCCAAACATTTGGTGGTGATTGTAAAGAAATAGGGATAAAACTGTCCAGTTTTTAAAAAAAGGAGTTTTGACTCTCTAGTAGCCAAAACCCTTCCTCCAAGAGGTTTATCAAAATATGGGTGCCCAAAACCACTTCCCATTTTGGCAATAAAAAGGCACCTGAGGCACCCAATTTGGTAGTTCGAACCATATTTGAAGCTCTACCATTTTGGAGTCCTGGAAGAGTATCCCCCTCATCCTTGAAGTTCATGAGGCCCATATCCCCATAGTGTGATCAATAATGAAGAAGGAGTTCCACCCGGGCTTTATCCTCCTCCCGATGTCGAGCTAAACATTGGGTGATCGTTGCGAGGGAGATACACACTTGAAGAGAGAGTTCCAGCAACTTATATTCAACTGGTTTTGTTTAATTTGTGTGTGAATTATTTCACTTATGTTTAATATTCATAGGATTATTCTCTAAATTCTTTTATTTGGTTTAATTAAGTGAAACATTTCTCATTTCAATACCTATTGGCTTGAGATTCAAGTTGGAATCTTCAGTTGTTCCGATTGAACTACACAAGCATACTCTTTCTCTCAAACATACATGAGATTTATAATAACCCTTCTATTTATTAAACACTTAAACATGATTTATTACATAAAATATTCACTTTATACAACATGGAATATCGATAGTTCTAGTGTCTTTCTATCTTAGGAACATTATATAATATATTAGAACATAAAACACACAACAACATTATTGAAAACTTCCTTTACATGACCACTACATTCCCTAGTACTTAACATTGCATGGGATAACCTAAGGACATGCATAAGAAAAGGGGGAGCTATAAATCCCAGTAAGGGAATATACATAGAATAACATGAGGAATACAACATGTTAGACAATAGGAATATCAATGGAGCACAAGAGAAACATGAACATAAAGGCATGATAAAGCATGATAATTATAACAATGAAATGTGGCAACAACACATAACATAAAATTAGCATGAGCCAAGGATCATTGCACATGGAGCACGAGTAAACCCTCATTGCACATGAAGAATGAGTAAAAACTTGTTTCAATTTAATTATAATGATTCAACACCCATTGCACATGTAATATCATGATACTATACTTTACCCAATGCATTGGAGCGTTATTAGGGTACACCCTTCTTAAACATTTCATATCATGCATAAGTGTTGCACATGGATCATAAAATCAATCAACAACATAAGTTATTCCACAATTAAGTAATGTGGAATAATTAAATGAAAGTACCATTAAATATGTATATGTATATAAAGGTTAATACCCTTGATAGAGACATGGGTATGGTATTC
Organism: Viscum album; assembly: GCA_963277665.1. Classification (NCBI taxonomy): domain Eukaryota; kingdom Viridiplantae; phylum Streptophyta; class Magnoliopsida; order Santalales; family Viscaceae; genus Viscum; species Viscum album. The sequence goes on from OY728166.1 coordinate 312,399,458, forward strand.
ACTACACAATGATCTTGGATTGGAAAAACGCGGTGCAATTTGGGCAGCATAACGGCATGAAAAAAGGATTCATAAAATATTATTGATGAGAGAGAAAAGGGTATCTCATCATATACATGAACTGGAATGTAAGATATTCATATAGATACATGTCCCAACAAATGGAATTTAGATGCATAATACAAAAGAATTACTTGGATGTAAAAGATGAGAGAAATCCTTCACCGAACTTCGGCATGGTAACAGGTGTACATGAGAAGAATTAATGAGAGAGAAAGGGGTATCACATCATCCAAAAATAAAGAGGGGAGTATGGTAATGGTGTGAAATCATACCCCAACATTTGTAATTGAAAACAAAAGGTAATAACAACTTAAAGAAAATTGGACAAAAATGAGAAAGGAAGAAATCCCTTACATGGAAATGTGATACCAAAGGCTTGGGAGAGGCTTGAGAGATGATTCTTGGGGTGTTAGGGAACCTTTAGAGTATTATAGTGAAAGGAGGTCAGAGTTTGGTCGAACTCGAAAGGCTTTTAGTGAAGAGGAAGTGGGAGCTTGGGTGGGTTTATATAGGAAAAGAGAGGGAATTCTTTATTATTTAGGTTTGGGACACCTCACATTAAACTAATCAAAACCAAAAACCAGTCCATGGTTTTTACCCCTTGTTTTTTCCAAAGGCGAGTGGAAAAAAATATTTTATATGTCCAATGGCCAAATGTTTTAAAATAATAGGGTTGCTTTTGTGGAGGTGAGTCACACTCTTAAAGAAAACAATTTAAAAAGACAAAATGTTTTATAAGTCTTGGAGGGTCCACTAAAGCCTTGTAAAATAAATAAAAAAACCCAAAATCACATTATATTAATGGTAAAACATATATTGGACTAACATAATGTTTATATTATTTTATTACATCACCATTGGGTCATTATTATGTCAAAAAATACATTATATATTTAAACGATATTTAATTTTTACCCAAAAATTTGACTGTCTCAGAAAATTATGAAAAATTCACCATTGGATAATTTCGTTGTTCGGATTCCAAAAATAATATTAATTTTATATAAATAATTATCTAAATATGTGAATTTTTACTTTTAAAATAAAAACTGACATTTATAAAAAAAATCACGGGTTTTGAAAAAAACAGCTTTCAAACTTTAATAAAAATTACAATTACATTCATAAAATTATATGATAATTTATATTTAATAAAAACTAATAATAAGATTAATATTTTAATAAAACGTTATTCAATTCAAAAATCCATTAATTCATCAAAATATATTTCTCAGTTGAATATTAGCTAAAAATACTATTTTTACTTAAAAAACTTTTTACAAAGTGACAATAATAAAATGAATGCACATTATTTATACAAAAATAATGTACATATTCATTGTTCTAGGGTATTGTTACATAACCCCTTATAACACCTGTATAAGATCAAAGGGTAAGGTGTGGGATGGTGACAGACTCATTGGGTGGCTCAGATAACACCGCTTGAGTGGTAATCTCTATTTACTTCCACTTCTCCTATAGTCGGTTCCGGTCAAGCATAACGTGTTCAAGCTCAGCTTGGGATTGGTCAAGAGTGAAGCCCAATGATGCCACCACCTTTCCAAGCTCCGACAAATGATATTTTTACCCGGAAATTCTACTATATGAGGCCATTACTTCCTTTATTTGAGTAAATTGGATTTGTTAAAGCCATATATTTATACTAATCATGTGATCACTATTCAACAGCTATATTAGCAATGGTCACAATTCATAATGGTATTTTAAAATCAAGAATCATAAAAACAATGATGTTCACATTTTATATAACCATAATAAACATTTAATTAGAACAAGAGTTATCCCCATTAATGAAAGTTTGGGTCTTTACAATCTTCCCCCATTAAGAAATTTCTCCCTTGAAATTTCCTTTTCCCACTCTAAAACAAATGTGGCTAACTCTGATTCATCACTTTCTCTGATTCCCACATCACTTATTCAAACTTCTGGTTTTTCCACAACACCTTGACGAGGGGCATTCTATTATTTAATGGAACCTTTTCTCTATGATCTATGATCTTCACTAGTTTCTCCTCGTAAGAAAGACCATCTTATAGTTGTACTACCTCTGAAGAGAGTACATGTGAAGGGTCTGGTATGTACTTACTTAAGAGGGATAGATGAAATAAATCATTTACTTTGGCCATGGTAGGTGGATGTGCTAATCAATAGACCAAAACCCCAATACAATCAAGAATCTCAAAGGGGCTGATGTACCTAGGACTTAACCTCCCTTTCCTTCCAAACCTCATGACCTTATTCCATGGATATATGCATTGAAATAACATGTCTTCTACTTTAAACTCAAGGTATTATCGTCAATTATCTGCATGACTCTTCTTTTGACTCTAGGCTGCCTTGATATGCTGCTGAATGGTTTTCACCTTATCCACTATTTCTTTTCCCATTTCTGGTCCTAGAAGCTTATGCTCACTGAATTCATCCCAAAATGCATGTGTTCTGCACCTCATCCCATATAGGGATTCATAAGGTGACATTCGGATGCTCAAGTGGATATAGTTATTGTAGAAGAATTCAACCAGTGGAAGATGTTGGTACCATCCTCCTTTGAAGTTCATAGAACATGATCTTAACTTATTCTCTAGTGTCTGAATAGTTCACTCTGATTGGCCATCAGTTTGAGGATGATAGGTCGTACTAAAGTTTAGTTCAGTATTTAGAGTATGTTGAAGACACTTCCAAAACATATAGGTGAATCATGGATCTCAATCGGACACAATAGATAGTGGTACTCCATGTCACCTTACCACTTCCCTCATATATATTCGTGCCAGTTGATCGAATGACAAATCCTCCTGAATTTCAATAAAGTGTAAAAACATTGTAAGACGATCCACAACAACCCAGATTACATTGTTGCCTTTGGATGTCTTCAGAAGTACCGTGACTAAGTCCATGGTGATGTTCTCCAATTTCCATGATGGTATGGTCAATGGTTGCATCATCCCCTTAGACTTCTGCCTCGCTGCCTTCACTTGCTGACACACTAAAAACTTTGATGTATACTCTGTGATCACCTTATTCATATTATCCCACCAATAATGATCTTAGAGATCTCGATACATCTTTGTGTTTCCTAGGTTAATAGGGAAATTTAAACTATGTGCATCATCCAAAAGTTTCTTCTTTAGCTCTGGAATTGATGGAACACATAGTCTTTTCCCAAATCTGACAATTCCATCTTTATTAACACTGAACTCCGAGGATTTCCCTTTTCTGATCACTTCCACTTTCTTTTGAGTTCCCACATCATCCTTTTGAACACCGTTTATCCTTTCCAAAAGATACGATTGAGAAATAATTTGTGAATGTATTGATGATGTTCCCTTATTTATGTTTCCCATGTCCATATTCATCAAGTCTAAGAAGATTGGATCCTTTTCAATTTTCATCAATGTTAGAATCGTTAGGTTCTTTCTATTTAGAGTAGCTTCCACCTTGTTCGCTTTCCCAAGGTGGTAATGGATTGATTAGTCATAGTCTTTGATCGGCTCTAACCATCTTCATTGGCGCATGTTCAACTCATTCTGTGTGAATATATACTTGAGGCTTTTGTGGTCCGTATATATTTCACACTTCTCCCCAAAGAGATAATGCCACCAAATTTTTAAAGTGAAGATCACTGCAGCCAACTACAAATCATGTGTTGGATAATTTTACTCATGAAATTTCAATTACCTTGAAGCATTGGAAATGACTTTGTCATTTTGCATCAACACACAACCCATGCCCTTCTTCAAAGCATCAATTAATACCACAAAAAGTTCTTAAATTGTGGGTAAAGGGAGCATAGGTGTAGTGATAAGCCACATTTTTAACTCCTTTAATCTATCTTTGCATTCAAAACTCCATGAAAACTATACTCCCTTACGAGTTATCTTGGAAAGAGGGTTGGACAATTGTGAGAAATTTCACACAAATTGTCAATAAAATCTAGCAAACCCCAAGAATCTACGGATATCCATTACCGATGTTTGCCTCGGCCATCCCACAATTGCATCTTTTTTGGAGGGATCCAAACATATCCCTTTTCTTGTGATGATATGGGCCAAGAATGAGGCCTCATTCAACCAGAAATCACAGTTGCTATACTTTTTATAGAGGTTCTCCTTCTGTAGGGTCTCTAGTACAGTTATTAGTTGCTCCTCATGATCCTCTTTAGTATTAGAGTATATCAGAATATCATCTATAAATACTACAGAAAATTTGTCAAGGTAATCCCTAAATACTATATCCATCATGTCCATGAATATTGATGGAGAATTAGTGAGTCTGAAAGGCATTACTATGAATTCATAGTGCCTGTATCTTATATGGAAAGATGTCTTGGGGATATCTTCCTTCATCACCCTTACTTGATAATATCCCAACTGAAAATCCACCTTGGAGAAGTATTGTTCTACACACAGCTGATCAAACAATTCATCAATTTGTGGGAGAGAATACTTGTTCTTTATCATGATTTTGTTAAGCATGAGATAATCAAGGAAAATGCGCATTGACCCATCTTTATTTTTGAAGAAGAGGATTGGTGGACCCCATGGTGAAGCATTTGGGCCTATAAACCCTTTATCCAAATTCTATTTTAGTTGTTTCTTTAGCACATAAAGCTCTAAAACAACCATTCTATATGGTGTCTTGGATATTGGAAATGCCCCATGTATAAGATCAATTGAGAATTCAACATATCTTATGGGAGGAAGACTAGGAAATTCCCCGGGAAACACTTCAGTGAATTTCTTCACAATAGGCATGTCTTCAAGGATGGTTGCCTCCTTAGACTCAATCATCTAATCCAGATACACATTCTCATAGGGTAGTAATATCCATGATTGAGATGATAGATCTATAGAAGATTCATCTTGATCCTTGCACTTGTATAGAATTGGGGGTCGATTCTCCACATGGAGAGTGATTTCTCTCTCACAGAAATTTATGTTGGATTTATATAAGGAAAGTCAATCCATGCAAAGAATTGCATCAAATTCCACCAGAGTTAGTGTGACATGGTTCAACAGAAATTTAAATCAATAGATTATGATAGGGGAGGAGGTATATTCATGGGATGTAATGATTGCCCCATTTTCCGTACTCACCGACATGTTTACTTCTATGATTTGCAGTGGTGCTGGGATTGTTCTACTAAACTTTTAGGATATAAAAGAATGAATATAACCTGAATCAAAAAGTATGTTATCTATTATTGAATGAATAACTAGAATACCTATGACCACTTCGTTTTCAGGGTTCACTTCGGCAGTAGTGATGGAAAATCTCTTCCTTGATACCTTGGAGGTTGTTGGTTTCCTCCGAAAACCCTTGGATTTGGGCACTGATTTGAAAGATTCCCTAGTTATTTGCAATTGTAGAAATGAACAACGCGTTGAGGTTTGAATGGATTATTACTCTCCCCTGTTGCAGCTGTGATTTTTTCTTGTCGGAAATTAACAGCTAGGTTCCCTTCTCTTCCACAGCTTAAGCATTTCCTCATCCCCTTCAGGCAATTTCCAGGGTGCTTCTCTCAGTACCTTTGGAAATTTGGGTACTTGATCTTCATAGCACCGTTGGATTTACCCATCAGACCGCCAACATTGAATTCCACTTTATGAATCTTATCCCCATGATACCCTTGAGATTCTATGATCTCCATTTCGACCTTTAGGGAACATCAGAAAATTTTCTCATAGCTGTCGAAGTTCGTGATCGCTAGGGCATTCCATAGGCTAGGTTTCAGCCCACCAAATAAGTGGTCAACCTTGAATTCAGGGGTAACAACAATGCCAAAGGAATATCATGAAAGCCTTTTGAAGTTTTCCTCATATAATCTGACAGATTCAATGTCTTTTTTCTGATAGGAAAAGAAGTCCCTATCTATCTTATGTTGAAGGGTGCACATAAAATATTTATCAAAAAACATCTTCTAGAAATCCTTTCATTACAACGCCTCGATCTCCTCCACAGGCTTCATATTTTTGATCCACATCCACCATTGATCAGATTCAACCTCCATATGATATGTAGCCAGGAGAACCTTTTCTTATTCAGAAAATTGAAGGATGGAGAAGATCTTTTCAATGGAGTTTATCCATTGTTCGACGATTGAGGGATCATATGATCCATTAAAAGCAAGAGGAATTTGTCTCATGAAGCTCTTGATAACGACTTGTTCTTTCTTGGGGTGGGGGTGAAAATTCATCTTGACGCATGTGTTTATTCAAATATTGAGTTAAATGTGAGATTAGTGTGACAAAGTTTGCTATTCCCACCCCCATCAGATTGAACATCTCACTAGAAAAGTCATCACATTGAACTTCACATCAGTTGTTAGCCTGAGTCCTCCTATTACTAGACATTGGCTGGAATAAAAGGAAATTTAGGGGTAACACAAAAAGGTTAATCCAAAGAAAAAACTAATGACTTATAAATAAATTTTATTTCCTTAACTTATGAATCAATAGGCTTCGATCTATTCTATTCGTGATCTAATTTCTAACATTTATTCTTAGGGGCACTTTTTTTCATTCCCTTAATAGGGGTTCATACTAAGATTATGAATTTACCAAAGAATATCCCCTTGGAGTGTCATAACCAAGAGTGCAGAAAAGCTTGTTGTATTTCACCAGTTCCCCTTCAAGTCTAGCTCAAAGTGGTGTTTTTGGGTTTTACCCCTAGGATACATCTATGCTAGAGCCGCCTCTACCTACTCGTATCAAGACATGGATGTATTTGCTTGATAAAGAACTTAATCAATACTCAAAAATACGTAGGGATGTTTTTATTACACTTATTCAAGTCTCTATGTCTTCACTAGGGTTTTCTAATCCTAATCCCGAAAATAACTAAACCTATCATCTAATAACAACTATAACAACCCTTCTCTTTATTACACACTTAAACATGATTTATTACATAAAATACTCACTTTATTAAACATGGAAGATCAAGAGGTCTAGTGTATTTGGGTCTTAGGAACATTATATAACATCTTAGAACATAAAACACACAACATCTTTATTGAAAACTCCCTTTACATGACCCCTACAATCCCATATACTTAGCATTTCATGGGATTACCTAAGGACATGCATAAGAAAAGGGTGAGCTATAAATCCTAGTAAGGGAATAAACATGGAATAAAATGATTAATACACTAAAAGTTAGAAAATAGGCATATAAATGGAGCCCAATAGATACGTGAACATAAAGTTATGATAAAGCATGATAATCATTACATGGAAATGTGGCAATAACACTTAACATGGAATTAGCATGATCGAAGGCTCATTGCACATGGAGCATGAGTAAACCCTAATTGCACATGAAGCACAAGTAAAATCTCATTTCACTTGAATTATCATGATTCAACACCCATTTCACATGATGTATCATGATACTATACTAGACCCAATGAAATGGAGTGCTATCAGGGATCACCCTTCTTAAATAGTTCATTTCATGCATAAGTGTGCCACATGGATCATGGAATCAATCAAAATCACAAGTTATTACACAATTAAGTAATTTGGAATAAATAAATGAATGTACCATTCAATATGTATATCTTTATAAAGGTGAATACCCTTGATAAAGACATGGGTATGGTATTCACTACACAATGATCTTGGCTTGAAAAAACACGGTTCAATTTCACTAGCATAACGGCGTGACATAAGGATTCATGAAAATTGTTTATGAGATAGAAAAAGGGTGTCTCATCATATATACATGAAATGTATATCAAGGGGGTCATATAGATACATGTCCTAACAAATGGAATTTATATGAATAATACAAAAGAATTACTTGGATGTAAAAGAGGAGAGAGAAATCCTTCACAGAATTTCAGCGTGGTAATAGGTGTGCGTGGGAGGAATTAATGAGAGAGAAAGGGGTATACCATCATACAAACAGTAATATGGCAGTATGGGGGAGGTGTGAAATCATTCTCCAACATTTTTAATTGAAAAAAATAGCATAACAACTTAAAGAAAAATGGACAAAATGAGAAAGGAAGAAATCCCTTACTTTGAAGCGTGTTCCCAAAGGCTTGGGAGAGGCTTGAGAGATGATTCTTGGGAGCCTAGGGAACCTTGGTAGGATTCTAGAGAGAGGATGGAAGGGTTTAGTCGAACTAAAAAAGCTTTTAGTGAAGGGAAAGTGGGATATTGCGGGGGTTTATTTGGAAAAGAGAGGGAATTATTTATTATTTTGGTTTGGGACACCTCATATTAAACTAATCGAAACCAAAATCCCGCCCATGGTTTTTCCCATGGCTTTTTCCAAAGGGAGTGGAAAAAAATATTTTATAATGAAAATGTCCTAACTTATTAAAATAATAGGGTTGCTTATGTGTATGTGAGTCACACTCTTAAGTAAAACAATTTAAAAAGACAAAATGTTTTATATGTATTGGAGGGTCCACTAAAGCTTTGTACAATAAATCATACAAACCCAAAATCACATTATTTTAATGCTAAAAAATATATTTTCTGAAATAGGGTTTATATTATTTTATTACATCACCATTGGGTCATTATGATATCATAAATCACATTATATATATAAAAGGTATTTAATTTTTACGCAAATATTCAACAGTCTTAAAAAATTATGAAAAATTCACCATTGGATAATTTCAAAATCCCAATTCAAAAAATAATATTAATTTTATCTAAATAATTTTCTAAATATTTGTATTTTTACTTTTAAAATAAAAACCGACATTTATCGAAAATTCTTGGGTTTTGACAAAAACAGCTTTCAAACCTCAATAAAAATTACAATTTCATTAATAAAATTATAATATCATTTATATTTAATAAAAATTAATAATAATAATATTTTAATAAAATATTTATTAATACAAAAATACATGAATTCATCAAAATAGGTTTCTCAGTTGAATATTAGCTAAAAATATTATTTGTGCTTTAAAAACTGTTTACAAAGTAACAATAATAAAATGGATGCACATTATTTATACAAAAATAATGTTCATAGTCATAGTGCTAGAGTATTGTTACATAAACCCTCATAACCACCACCAAATATATATTTTTTTATTAAAGACACTTTTGAGGAAAAAGTGTAGAAAACCATATAGTACAACCCAACCATTAGACACTATAACACATAACAAAATTATTAAAGACTCGCTTGAAACCACTTGACTTAAAATCTTTAAATAATTTCCAGGAAAGAATTTTTACCTTTTTTCCAGGGTAGTCCCTGATAATGTTCTCAAAATTAGAAGCCAAATTACTCCACGCTCAGAAGAACTCCTCCTCAACCAATTTCTTGTTGTTGAAACCTCTAAATATAATTAAGTGTTGTTGGTCGATCCACACGCTTTGTTCCTTGTTCATGTATGCTTGAATAAATCTATATTTCATCCATTCCACAACCACCATAGAAGCGCGTATGGGTATATCCTTTTGTGCCATTTCTTCCTTGTATTGTAACAGTAACTCCCAAGGATCATCCCTAACCACAACATCTCCTTCCGGCTCCACATGCATCCCTCTCACTCCTACCTTAACAGTTGAGACTAGTTCCCTCTCTTGCACCTCTGCTGCCCATCCACCAACAATAATAGTTCCTGCCTCACACCACGGACCAAGGGTGACCGCCAGTGTCATCTCCTCTATGTGTAGTTGAAACTCCTCTTGTTGATCTCCTTTATTTGGAGGGTTATTCCCTTGCTCTGGATATTCAAAGTCCAAATCTTTCCGGCTTTCCACTCCCTCAACTAGCCGAAGCTTGAGCTCCTTGCATGTCCCCCCGTTTTTGGCTAACCGAGTCTCCATCGGTCTTGGAATGTAGGAGTAGTCTTTGCGCCCCTTTGGATTCGGCTTCCTAGATACAATGGAGCACCCTGGGTCCTTGTTCTCCTTGTTCCCTTTCTTCCTTCTTTGGATGTGCAGATCTTTACCCACTCCTCCCAAGCTATTATCTTCAAAAATCTGATCATCACCCTCAGACTCCACCTCATATGGACCCTTAGAACTGCCCTCAGACTCGCCCTCATTGCTCAAGCTTCCTAATCGGTTTCTGAGGTAAATGCAGGATAGAGTTCCCCTCGAGTTGGAGTCCATCTTGTTATCTAGAGTTCTGTGAACCCCATGTGATCATTTCTCCCACTCACGGCCTACCTTCAACTTGCTCTCACCAGGAGACACCCTACCAAAATTCCTGCTGCTACCTATGCGCACCGCCATGGCATACGTGCATGGAGTCACTTCCCCAGAAGATGGGCCAACAACATAAGCATCTCCAACAGTCTCCCCCAGAGCTTGAGTAGGAGCATTTCTAGACACCAGAAATGCTTCATCCTTTCCAAAGGCTGAAGTTCCCCCTTCCATACTGCTAGAAGGGCCAACCAGATCACACTTCAACCTTATGAACACATCCACAACCTTAGGCCCTAGAGGGGAGGCCATAGTAGGTTTTGGAATCCTGTCACCACTTGAGAACCTGATATCCTCTGTCTCCATATTCCATTGACTACAGATAGCAGACACTACACCAGTAACAACAACAAGAGAACAACCCTAGACCTCCTAGACCTCCATAACAGTTCCTTGTTGCCTCTCCCTTCGCCTACAGATCTCCAGGTTATGTCCCAACCTATTATATGGAAAACAATATTCACTCCATGATTCAAAAATGGCAGACTTCTTGTATCAGAATTCTTCCCCCACATCAATCCAAAAATAGTCGATAGGTGCCTTTGATACATCAACCTCAATACAAACCCTCGGGGAGATAGGGTGGCTCACCACTATTGTCCGGCTGTCAAAACATAGAAAACCCCCGACCAAATTTTTGAGCAACCAAAGGATGGAGGGATTTTGAAACGGAAGTGGGAGTTTAGGGAAACTTACCCAAATCACCAGCTTGGAAGGGTCTCTCTTCATGTGAATGTCGTATGACCATTTGAAGAGGAAGAAGCGAGATCCATCACAGGAGCGAGGTGTGCTCAACCATGCGATGATCAGATCCTCCTCGGAGATGAAGCGAATCATTTTATTTCTGGTGTCCAGAAGACCTACCATGACTCGCCCTTGTAAACCTCATGATTTGAAAATCCATCGGTCAAAGAAGTCCACCGATGGCTGGCGTTGCTTGAATCACGCTATCAAGGTCAAGTCCAGTAGGGGGGACGCCATGAAATCCGAGGAAAGGTAGGAAGGTAGTCAGTGTTTGAGAAGGGGATGAAAGGGCAATCCCCATAGAGATGCAGAAGAGGACACTCCCCCTCAGAGGGTGGAGGGGCCGAAGTGAGGCTCATCGCCTCCTAGGGTATGGCTTCGGCGCGACGAGAGAGACGATCAGTCGGTCCATGAGAAACCCACAACTACATAACCCTTCATAACACCTGCATAAGACCAAAGGGTATGGTGTGCGATGGTGATATACTCTTGGGGTGGCTTAGATAACATCGCTCAGGTGAAAAGCCCAATGACACCACCTCCTTTCCAAGCTCCAACAAATGGGCATAGTATGGGGAAATTCCACTAGATGAGGCCATCTCTTCTTTGTCAGAGTAAATTGGATTTGTTAAAGCCCTCTATTTATACTAATCATGTGATCATTATTCAATGTCTATATTAGCAATGGTCACAATTCACAACAATATTTTAAAAACTAGAAACATAAAACCAATGATGTTCACACTTTATATAACCATAATATGCATTTAATTAGACCAAGATAAATTCTCATTAATGAAATTTTTTGTCATTACAAGATTTCAGCATGATTTGGTAGACCTCATTCCATTATTGTGGTCCAGACCTTGACAACACGTTTTTTTGTGTTAACGGGCGGTTCTTTGTACATCATTTTAAGATGAAATAGGGGAACAAAGATCTTGGTTAACCCTCAACCAAAGGATTACACTAATATATAATAATCAATTAAGAATGAGGAAATATTAAAGTGCTTTAGTAACTTAGAAATGATCACTTATTTATCTCATATTTTTCAAAATCCACTTTGTCTTTCACCTTTACAACTTTTTACATTATTTTTCTTTTTTAAAATTGTTTTCAAAATCATCCCTATTTTGTTCTTCTTATAAAATATAAACACTCAAAACCTATCAACTCTCCTTGAGAGATGACCTAGGGTCCTCCCTAGACTATAAATCATCCTTGAAAACATAATCAATTTGATGTGTCATGACAACGTGTTCAAATTTTGGCGTTGTTTTTGGAGATCACTTTGGTTTTAGGGCGTGTTTTCGATTTTTTTTTAAATTTTGTTAATATTTGTTTATTTGATCTTCTACCTTTAAATTTAATTTTTTCTCTAACATATTTATTGTTTAGGTTCTGTGTATGACATGTTCTACTCTAAGATACTTAAAACCTTTTGAACCTGAACCAGAGAGGATCCTACATTAGCGACCTTGAGATACACAAGAGGAACCTTTGAAGGAGGACACAGAAAACATCAAAACACATCCTGAACCTTCTTCTTATTCTTTGGGAACCCACATTAAAACATAAATTAATGCGAATAACATGGATGTAAAAAATCAAACACTAAAAGAACTAACCTGTCATTATATTGATATCCAACCAACATTTATTCAAATTCACGGTGAGGTGCCCATCTTTGAACTACAATCTGGTTTAATTCATTTATTACCAAGATTCCAAGGAATTCCTGGAGAATATCCAGACAAGCATCTAAAATAATTTCATACTGTGTGGTATACATTGAAAACTGTAAATTTTGATGAAGAACTAGTAAAGTTAAGGGCCTTACCTTTTTTATTATAATACACTGTAAAAGACTAAATTCATTATGTTAATTCCCCAATAAGAGGTTGGGTAGACATGAAACACCTTTTTCCTGAAAAATATTTCCCAGCCTCTCGCACTGCAACTATAAAAAATGAAATATGTGGTATAATAAAATCACAAGGGGAAACACTACATAAATACTAAGAATTCTTTTAAAAGGCTTTCTTTAAGTTTCCCACACCACCAAATAAGAGAACAAATTTTAATTCAGTATTTTTATGAATGTTTAATCCCTATTGATAAAAATTTGATTGATACTGCTGCACGTGGTACACTTGTGGATAAGACCCCAATTTCTATAAGAACCTTGATTGAGAACATGGAACAGAACACTCAGCAATTTGGTACAAGTTATAGTGTACTCATTCGAGGTCTCTATGAAGTGAAAAGTACCTAATTTAAGAACAAGGTGGACACAAAGTTTGAAGAGGTATGTACCCTTATAAGACAACTTTCTCTTTCCCAATGGAAATCCCAATCTCATCCTCCCATCCATTGTGTTATATGTTCTTATGACACTCACTACTCTGACCAATTCCCCCAATTGAGAGAAACTTCTGAGATTTGTGAGTCAATATTTCAAGGTCACACCTATCACCAACTACTTTGGAAAGAACCATACTATCCATAAAATCTTGGGTGGAAATAAAACCAAGCCTATAGGCAGGGGGTATTCAAACCAACCTCAACCACCATGGAAGTATCAGGGTCAGAGTAGTCATCCACCACCACCCAGAAATACTCAAACACCCCAAAGGCCATTCCAACAACCCCCTATAAATCCTGAGCCTATCCTAGAATATATGATGAAATAAATGCCTTCCGACAATCTCAAATTCCAAAAAACCACCCAGGAATCCATACAAGACCTTAAAACCCAATTAGGCCAACTAGCTAACATGGTGAGGTAAATTCAAAGTCACGGGTCGAGTAAACTACATTCTCAACCCGGTAGTTAACCCTGGGTATAAGGGAAATGTTAGTGACATCACCCTTAAGAGTGGAAAAAAACTAAAAAACCAAATGAATCCCCTATTAGAGTTATCCCCTCTTAAGAAAACCTCCATCCCAACCATTGAAAATGTTCTAAATGTTGAAAAAATGTATTGAGAGAATCCATTTCAATAGAAAGAGTGTGTTTGTCAATGAGTCTCTTATCCAACCCATGCCTCTTCCATTTCCCCAAAGGGCCACCCATCATAAGAAACAAAATGAAAATGGGATAGATAAGTAAATATTGGAAACTTTCAAAAAAGTGAAGGTAAACATCCCCTTGATTTATATTGTGAAACAAATTCTAAGATATGCAATGTTTCTGAAAAAGATGTGTACACACTGAAGGCGACTTTGTGGGTATGAAAAGGTGAGCTTAGGGGGAAATGTATTAGCATTTATAGTGCCATCACATCCTACCAAGTGCAACGACCCTAGGACATTCTTGATTCCATGACCCATAGGGGGTTATTCATTTCTAATTCCATGATTTATTTAGTTTCTTCTAGAAATGTGATGCCTCACACCATTTAATCTACATTGTATGTTAGGGTACTGAAGCCCACATGAATTTTTGTCCAACTGAGCAAATAGAGTACCTCACACCCTTCTGGTGTGTTAGAGGATGATCTTGTGAGGGTGAAAATTTTAATTTTTCCTGCTGATTTTTAAGTGCAAAAAATGGAATATGACAGGATGAATGGACATGACCCAATTATATTGGATAAAACATTCTTGAAAACTACCAAAACCTTAATTAATCTCCATAATGGTACATTATCTATGGAATTTTGTGGTGACATAGTCCATTTCAATATCCTTGATTCCATGAAGCACCCCTTAGAAGAACATTCTTCTCTCTCTATTAATTATATAGATGTATTCCCTTAAATTGAAGAGACTTCATTTAATACCCCTGATCCCATTTTTGAGTTTTCTAAATTGATAGAAATTCTAGGAAATGAATAATGCATTGATTGCTGTAGTGGTCTAGAAAAGTGTAATGGATGTTTTTTGATTGATGATTTCTTTAACACTGAGGATCCAAAGACCACCGATGATATTTCTAAGCTTGTAAAAGCTCATTCTTCATTTGAGGATTATAACATTGAGTAGGTAGATTAGATCAGTGACCTCTCACTTTCACACACACTCCCATCAATCCAAAAATCCACCTAAATTGGAACTTAAACAACTATCTCAAGATTTAAAATATTTATATCTTGAGAATGGTAACATGTTGCCCGTCATAATTTCTAGTTAACTCTTTCCTGATCATAAATTGTGATTTCTTGAACTTTTTATGGAGGTTAAAAAATCATTGGGATGGACACTTGCTGACATTCCTGGTATGCGACCATAAATTTGTACACATCATATTTTATTAAATGATGAGGTTAAAATAGTGAGTCAGACACAACGTCAACTAAACCCAAACATCTTAGATGTTTTGAAAAAGTAGGTAACAAAATTATTGGCAGATGGAATCATTTAACCCATCTCTGACATCCAATTGTTTAGTCCTGTTCAAGTATTTCCTAAAAAAATTGGTCTTATTGTAATAAAAAATGAAAACAATGAATTAGTCCAAATTGTGTGTAGAATAGTTGGCATGTCTGTATAGACTATTGTCAACTAAACCAACTTATTAGGAACGACCATTTCACTTTTACATTAACTGACCAAATTCTATAGATTCTAGCAGGTAAGTCCCACTATGGTTTCCTTAATGGATATTTTGGATACTTTCATATCCATATTTTTCCCAAGAACCAGGAAAAGATGACCTTCACTTTCCCCTTTGGCACATTTTCATATAGGAGGATTCTATTTGGTATGTGAAATGCTCTGGGTACTTTCCAACGATGCATGGATAGTATTTTTTCAGATTACCTAGATAATTTCATGGAAGTATTCATGGATGATTTCACTATTTATGGATCTTCATTTGATGAATGTTTGAGTAGTCTTGCTTTAGTCCTACGTCATTGTATTGAAAAGAATCTCGTATTAAATTATGAGAAATGAAATTTCATGGTGTGACAAGGTATAGTTTTGTGACATGTCATTTCTTGGTATGGAATCCCAGTAGTTAAATCAAAATTTGATTTCATTTCATCCCTAAAATTCACAAAAATTGTACTAGATTTGTGGTCTTTCCTAGGTCATACTGAATTTTACCGTCGTTTCATTCGTGACTTTAGTAAAATTTCACTCTCCTTCTCCTGATTACTCCAAAAAAATTTGTTTTGATAATGAATGTGAGGAATATTTTAATAAGTTAAAATGAAGTCTCATATCACCCCTGGTAATCCAACCACCAAAGTGGTATTTACCATTTTAGATCATGTGTGACACCTCTAACTCTGCAGTTGGGGTAGTCTTAACACAAAGGGTCAATCGAGCACCACTTGTCATTTCCCATGCCTAACGTACACCAGACCCTTCCCAAGAAAACTAAACCACAACTAAAAAATAATTCATTTCCATTGTGTTTGCCTTGGGAAAATTTAGGTCATATATTTTAGGATATAAAGTCATTGTATTCTCAGACCATGCAGCCCTCTGGTATCTCCTTAAGAAACCAAAAGTCTAACCATGTTTCATTTGCTAGATGATCCTCCTTCAGAAATTTAATTTGAAATTAGAGATAAAAAAGGAGCATATAATGTGGTGGCTGACCATATCAGTAGGATTCCCACATCTAAGGACATTTACTCATCCCCTTCTATTCCCATAAATGACATGTTACCTAATAAGAAACTGTCCAAGTACAAGATGTTATTCCTTAGTATGCCAAAATTGTAAATTATTTGGTAGCATCTTGCATTCCTTCTGATTTCAACAAAAACCAAGTCGATTGTCTTATACATGAGTCTTGTCGTCACATTAGGGATGAACCCAACCTTTGGTGCACCTGTAGTGATCATGTCCTCAGGCATTGTCTTCCCGATAGCGAGTTTCAGTCCATCCTTAGGTTTTTCCACACTCTTGCTTGTGGGGTCCACTTTGGTCCCCAACAGACTGATCATAAGGTCCTCAATTCTAGTCTCTTTTAGCACACATTGTTTGAGGATGCCCATGTCTTCTGTAAATCTGATCCTCACTGTCAATGTATGGGGAATGTATAAAAAAAAATGAGATTCCACAAAAACCCTTACTCTTCCATGACATTTTCGATGTTTGGGGAATTGACCTTATAGGACCATTCCTTGATTCATTTGTTTACCTGTAAATTCTATTGGATGTGAATTATCATTCAAAATGGGTATAGAAACAAACTACAAGGACTGATGATTCTAAGAAAGTTGTAGAATTTTTGAGAACCTAAATATTTTGTAGGTTTGGCTTACCTAGGTTTGTCATCAGTGAGCAGGGTTCTCATTTCTGCAACTGAACAATGCAATCTCTTTTGCATTGGTATGGGGTCCGGAATAGAGTGACTACTGCATATCACCCACAGACCAATGGTCAAGCTGAGGTGTCAAATAAGGAGGTAAAACATATTATTGAAAAAATGGTTCAACCCAATATAAAAGATTGGAGTCTTAGACTCAATGATTCATTATGGACTTACCATACTGCTTTTAAAACCTGCATTGGCATGTCACCATATTGGCTACTGTTTAGAAAGAGTTGTCACCTCCTTGTTGAGATTGAGCACTAGGTCTACTGAGCTGTCAAACAATAAAATTATAATCTTTTTGGTGCAGGTGCCCAAAGGAAGTTGCAGATTCAAGAGTTGGAGGGAATGAGAAGAGATGCATATGAGAAATCATGGATTTATAAAGAGTGAACCACGACTGTCCATGACCGTCTCATCCTACATCTTCAATTCCACATTGGGCAGAAGGTCCTCCTCTATAATGTAAGGATGAAGTTGCATCCAGGTAAGCTTCGTTCCCATTGGTTTTGACCATACACTATTAATAACGTCTCTCCAGTCGGTGTTGTATAGGTTTAAAATGAAGAAAGCAAGAAAACCTACACTATCAATGGGTAGTGACTAAAGCACATCCATGAATACATTTCGGAGTCTCCTATGGAGGAAATCCATGTTCAAGAATCAATATATTAATGAAACTCACCAAGTTTTATCCTTACATCCCACCTTCTATTCAATTATAGTGAGGACACTGCACACTTTTGGTGTGTGTGTTTGGGGGGGGGGGAGGGGGTACATTCCTGGGATAGTTAGGATTTTCATCGTCTTTCTTCTTTATTCAATTTTTTTTCCTTTTTATGGTATTTTCCCCCCATTATGGTCCCAAAATCAATGAACTTACTAAAAATTCATGTTGAATTTTTTTATTCCATGTTGATTTAACATTTGATAAAAACTTGACGCTGTTATGGAATGAATGTTTGTATAAATTTAACATCAAGAAGTAATTTTTAGTTAATTGGTTTTCTGTCAATGATATAAATAGTTGTATCTCTATGAAACCTCTGAGATGATTGATTCCCCTTGTTTGAGTAGTTTTTGGGAAAACTATTTCACTAGTATCTCCACACATTTTATCACCAAACCACAATGTGTGAATATTTATTAATTAATAGAAGGAAAATATAATTTAGGTTAATATTTTTCATCTTAAATTGTTATTTCCATACGTTCATTCCTTATGTGATCTATTTAAATACTATACCATATTGACCTATGTGTGTGTACCTGATATACGACTATTGTACGCCCTCAAAAAAATCAAAAATAAATGATCAAAATCAAAACAAAATTGGGTTCTGTCTTGGGTAGGTAAAAAACCACTCCTCCCCATCCTTTGATCTTGTTATAACTATTATAATTAGTTTCATGAGATGATCAGACAAGGGTTGAGAGATGAGTGTGAGATTTATTCCAAATTCCACTTTTAGAATAAATAATAATAAATGAGAGGATTGATGAAATGTGCATCATGTGGGGATATCTAGGATGGGAGCTTATTTTTTGACTTCTGGGAATGCTTCAGAGAGTGGGTCTTAAAATATGATCTTAATGGATTTAGGGTAGGTTCTGTGGAAAAAATATTTTAAGCTAAAAATCTAAAAACAACCAATATTTATTTGACAAAAAGTGGAAATAATATTAGGGAATGGTTTTCATGCACAGAAATGGAGAGTTAGTGACATGGTTGACTTCTGAATTCCTTGTTCAATTTTTTATCATGATTCTCTTTGAATTTCACTATGATATGATATGTGAGACATCTTTTTCAATTTCACTAAGAACTCTTTGGTGTGCTTTGTGCATTGATCACATTACTTTAATTAAATATAATTACCTCAGATGTTAAATCTTCATGATGTTGGTAATATATACATGCATAATTTCTGAAAATGTAACTTTTTTCAGGAGTGAAAATTTGTTGGTGTGGGGGTGTGGTCGTACCACAATTCACTGTGTCATTTTCACCCTTACACCATTGTATTAATCAAAATTTGTACTGTAAATTACAAATATAATTACAAAACACACTTCATGTTTGGTTTAGTTATTTTATGTTTATAACTGTTAAAAAGGGAAATGTTACATGTTTGATAATATCATTGAAGGTGGAGGTGATTTGGAGGATAGATTATGAAGTCCATGAAATATGGGCCAAACTGCGGAGGATGCAAACACACCAGTGGATTAATCTGCACACAGATACTAGAACGTGCATCCAAATGCGATTATAATTTTTGGGATTGTCTAAAGTTTAAAAGGATACATTTCATCTAAAGGAACCCAATCTCAATTTGTCTTCTAAGGGGCTCATCCGAACTGATCTTTCCAAACCACCGAATTCCAAAGTTTCATTTTGTAATATGTCAATATCTGGAGTTTTGATTTTTAAAAGGATTACAAAATATTGGTGATGATATTAAAGAAGTGGGGCTACAAATTTCCAGTTTTGTCAAAAGGTAGATTCAACTATCTTGTATCCAAATACTATCCTCCAAGTGGTTTATCAAAATCTAGGTTCCGAAAACCACTTCCCATTTTGGCTATAAATTGGCACCTTGGAATCCCCATTTGGTAGTTCGAACCAGAAGTGAAGATCTACCATTTTCGAGTCTTGTAGGAGTCTCCCCCTCATTCTTGAAGATCTGGAGGCCCCTATCTCAATTAAGGGATTAATAATGAAGAAATAATTCCACCTGAGCTTAATCCCCCTCCTGATGTCGAGCTAAATGGTGGGTGATAATTTTGAGGGAGCTACACACTTGAATAGGGAGTTAAAACACCTTATATTCTACTAGTTTTGTATAATTTGTGTTTGAATTATTTCACTTATGTTTTATCATCATATTCATCTTCTCTAAATGCATTTATTTGATTTAATTAAGTTAAACATTTCTCATTTCAATACTGATTGGGTTGAGATTCAAGTGGGAATCTTCGGTTGTTCCGATTAGGCAAAACAAGCATCCTAATTCCCTCACACGTACATGAGATTCCAGTATTCCTTAGTATACCTCATTCTATTCTTGTGGTCCAAACCTTGATAACATGATTTTTGTGTCAATGGGTGGTTCTTTGTGCATCATTATAAGAGGAAAGAGGGGAACCAAGATCTTGGTTAACCCTAAACCAAAGGATTTCACTAAAAATTGTTTACAAAATCACCCCCTCTTTTGTTCATCTTATTAAAAATACACACTCAAAACCTATAAACTCTCCTAGAGAGATAACCTAGGGTCTAAAATATACTATACATCAACCTTAAAAACATAATCAATTTTATGTTTCATGATAGCGCGTTCACTAAGACATGCTCGGATGTAGTTATGACTCAAATACAGAACCAATGTCCAATCTGGCGATTCTAGCCCAACTTTGATTTCATGGAACATTTTCACCAAACAAAGCATGATTTAAGTCAAATTTCCTGAATACAATTTGTAGAAACTTAATTCAGGAACAAATTTTCAAAATATTAATTTCAAATAATTCAAATAAATTATTTATGTTCGAAATACTATAGTGAATTTTTAAAGGGTAAAACAGGAATTTTCATCAAATTTTCAAATGAACGGTCTAATCACAAATATTTTATAAATAAACATATTTAACACAATGTGAGGAAATATTTTCATTTATTATCAATAAAATATTCAAAAAAATTGTTTTTTATCAACTCCCACACACTTACCCTTTTTCACTCCTAGGCAAAACCTCATATCATGTATTTAAAAAAATTGTGACAAGATATAAATATTCAAATTTCACAATCCACAGCGCCAATACCGGAAAAATAAGAATCCCACCAAGATTAAATATCAATAAATTTTAAAGTCATTGTCTCATAAATTGGGTTAAAAAATCTATTGAGATTCATAACACTAATCATAGAAAAACAAATCATGGGTCTACCAGGCCACTAATTATCCACCTGTGTGTGTGCCAACCATTCCATGATCATAAATCCATCCTTTATTTAGTATATTTAGGTCAATTAAAACAATTATTAGTACCACGTTTAATTCACCAAACTTGTTCTACTTTCCTTTGTAATAGAATTTCAAGACCCACCCAGTTATGCATTCCTGAAAGTCAAACATTAGGATCCCTACCTAGATATCCCAATATGTTGTACATTTCATCACTACCCTCATTTATTATTATTATTTTTGTTTTTTTATGTTTCACTTGGAAAAAATATCACACTCGACTCTCAACACATTCTTGATCTCCACACAACACTAATTGTAACAGTTATAACAAGATCAAAGGTCAATAAAGAGTGGTTTTTGACCTATCCAGGATATAATCCATAATTGTTTTGATTTAAAACAATAGTCAGATAACAGGTACACACACATAGGTCAATTCAGTATAGTATGAAATAGATCAGAAGAGAAATGAATGTATGGATCAAACAATGAATTATTTTACCTAACATGAATATAACATCAATTTAGTAGGAAAAATTTCACAAGTCATGGTAGACTAAAAATTTGTGTGTAGAAATCAATGACACAATTTACCATGAACAAATATCACAAATAATGATGTCAAAATCTAAAAGGTTTTATAATGACACAACCATTCATATGATCAATGACTTCAATTTTTATAAAAATCAACATTTGATGAGAAAATATCACCCATGATTATAATTCCACCAATGAATTTTAAAAACATGACTTTTCTATGGGTTCCACATGAGAATGTTACATGATATATATATATATATATACTATTTCTTTTAAAATTCTAACCACAAACTTAATAGAAGATACACACATAACACACAAATGAAAATCATAAATATCTACCCCAAAATGTTGTCCCTCCCCCACACTTAACATATTACATTATCCTCTATGTGAACCTATGAGATGATATATACACATGAAATTTATAATTTTAAATAGTATAAAGAATATAAAAGTGAAAGGTTAGGTATAACCTGATATGATCAAGTGATGATGGGGTCATAAAGTGTGATGAAATCCACTACATTAGTTTGAAGTCCCACAATGTATTTATTCATACATTTCCCATTGACTATAAAGCTCACTCTCGTGTCCTCTTTTATGATCTACATTGCACCATAAGGAAAAACATTAGATACAATATAAGGACCTAACCATCTAGAACAGAACTTACTAGGCATCAACTTCAGTTGTGAACTATAGAAAATGGCTTTCTCTCTACCATGAAACTCCCTTTGTTGGATCATTGTATCATGAGATTCTTTTTGTCATTCCTTGTAGAGCCTTTAGTTCTCATATTAAGACAATTTAATCTCCTCAAGCTCTTGAATTTGTAGCTTCCTTTGAATTTTATATTGGTCCAAATCCATGTTTCATTTCTTTATATCCCAATAAGCCCGATTCTCAATATCCACTGGGAGATGGCATGCTTTCCCAAAATAATCAAAATGGGGACATATTAATGGGTATCTTGTATGTTGTTTTACAAGCCCATAGTGCATTATCCAAGCACTTTCTCTAATCCTTCCTATTCAGTTGCATGGTTTTCTCTAAAATTTGTTTCAACTCAATATTTCAAACCTCAGCCTGGACATTTGTTTAGGAGTGGTATGATGTTGATGTTTTGTGTGTCACCCCATACTTCTGAAGGAGGGAAGCCAAATTCTGATTGCAAAAGTGTGTCCCTTGGTCACTGATGATTTCCTTTGGTACTCCAAACCTAAAAAAAATCTATGTCTTGACAAAGTCCACTACAACATGAGAATCATCATTCCTAGTGGCCTTAGCCTCTACCCATTTACTAACATAATTAAAAAAACCAAAATATACAAAAAAAGGAACTAGGAAAAGGGCCCATAAAATCAATTCCCCGTACATAAAAATCTCACAGAATAGTATGGGTTGTTGGGGCATCTCATGTCTCTTAGAAATGTTCCTGGTGTGTTGGAAATAAGATAATGACATAGAAAACACATGGGCATCATGGAATAAGCAATTCCAATATAATACAAAGTCTAAGACATTCCTAGCTATCCGTTGGGGTCCAAAGTGTTAACCACAAATAAGTGTATGAAAAGAATATAAAACAAACTCAAAATCATGATCGAGAACACACCTCTTAATAACATGGTCACTACACATGTTCTAGAGGTATGGAATATCCAAAACATAAAATCTTGAATCTCTCTTTAACTTTTGGACATGATATTTCTTTAAATTTGTAGGGATTTCAGAGGCATCGTGGTAGTTAACTAAATCTACATACCAAGGATACATAATTGAGATGGCATAAAAATGCTCATTAGGGAAAGTGTATTGAAGTGGTACATGGTCCAAGGTGTCATCCTATAGTGTGTGAGTAAGCCTACTCATGTGTTCCTCTACCAAGTTCACTAACCCCTTATTATCCTTTATGTCAATATTAGATTATTAAAGAATGGGCATCCATCAGATGATTCTGGGATTTGTGTCTGGATTCTTCAAGAGGTACATTAGAGCTACATAGTAAAAAAACTACTTTAGAGGCCAATAAATATGAACAGAATTTACCTAAAGAAAATATGATATCTAGAAACTATTTTTCCGTGGTTTTTTTAGTTTGATTTTTCTGAATCCAATGTCCTCTATGAATATGAAATCACATTTGAACTTCTATCCACATTTCGAGATAAGAAAACTCTACCTGCAAAGTTGGAGGTGTCACACATAACCTCAAAAGGAATCTCCCACTGTGGGGGCTGTATGATCAGTGGAGTGGTCAGAAACTTCTTTATCTCATTAAAAGAATTCCTAAAAGAATCATAAAAAACAAAATCAGAATCCTTTTGAAGAAATTCTGACATTGGAAGAGCAATCTTACTAAAATCATTGATGAAGCATCGATAAAATCATCAATTCCCTAGGAAAGATATAACATTACACACACATGAAGGATATGGTAAGTATGAAATAATATCTACCTTATATCAATCAACCTCCATCCCATGTTTGGACACTACATTCCCTAAGAAAATGCCATGATCTACCATGAAATGACACTTTTCAAAGTTCAAGACCAGATTCTTCTCAATATAATGATTCAACACCTTTCCCAAACTAGAGATATAATTATCAAATGAAGACCCATACATTTTAAAATCATCCACAAACACCTTCTTGTTGGTCTGATGAAAATCAGAAAAAATACTGACCATGCATCTCTGGAAGGTACCTGGGGCGCTGCGATGTCCAAATAGCCTCCTTTGGTGAGAAAACACACCAAATGGAAAAGTGAATGTTTTATTATCCTGATAATCTCGAGAAATAGGACCCTAAAAATATCTAGAAAATCCATCCAAGATACAATAATGTGTCTTCCCAGCTAATCTCTAAAGCATTTGATCAATAAATGGGAGGGGGAAATGGTCCTTGTGGGTAGATTGATTTAGTTGCCTATAATCAATACACACACGCCAACTATTTTGTACTCTCATTGGAATTAACTCATATTTATTATTTCTAACAATAGTAACAACACTTTTCATAGGCATAACCTGAATAGGACTTACCCACTGTGAATCTTAAATGGGATATATTATACCTACCTTGAGAAAATTTTCAACCTATTTTTTAACAACCTCCAAAAGTGTTGGATTCAGTATCCTTTGTGGCTGATGAACTAGTTTAGCTCCATCCTCTTAATGAATCATATGCATGCAATTAGAGGGGCTAATACCTAATATGTCTGCCAAGGTCCACCCAATTTCCTTAATGTTCTCCCTCAAAATATTCAAATGTTTTTCTTCACATCCAAAGGAAATATTATTATCAATTATAATAGGTAATCTCTCACCACTTAACAAGTATGAGTATTTTAGATTTGGTATAAATGGATTGAAATCTAATGAATGGGGTTATGTATGGATGGAAAATTGAAGGAACTAAAATATGTACAAAAATAACATCAGTATCATAATAAACATCATCAAAATTAGATAATAATTCATCAAATCCATCAGTATACTCAATAGCCATGTCATAATTAGATTTAACATGATCAAAATGAGAATAATAATCCATTTCAATGTAAAATCTAAGAGAGTATTGTGCATTAGAAACATGTTTGGAATTACTCTAGGAAATAAAACTAGAACCAATACCCATATTCTCTCTATGTATATGACAATCAAATTCCCTGGGGTTTTTATTCAGTGGTTCAATATGGGAGATTACAAAAGAATAATGGTCCTCAGAGGGGTACTTCTTGGAGTCCATAAAATTAAATATAACAACTTCATTTCCAATATCCATGGAAAGTGTACAATCATGAAACTTTAGGAAAAATTTAATAGTTTTGGGAAAGGGCCTACCTAAAATAATGGGATCTTGAGAACTTACCTAATCATCCTCTATGGTAAGAATATAGAAATATTTTAGAAAGAAAATGTCTCTTACCCGAACAAGTACATCCTCAAGGACTCCCATTGGATATGTCATAGATCTATTCTCCAACTAAACCACTACTCTCATTAGCTTCAACTCACCAACCTATAAAGAAGATAACACAGAGTGAGTAATAAAATTTATGGAATCTTATAAATCACATAAATCATTAGAAAAGTCTAACTCATCTATGGTGTATGGGATGGTAAATGTCCTGGGATCCTAGCACTGTTTTGGCATTGATAGAGATAGTGTAATGAGTACTGACACATTCCTCCCAAGATTGATCCTCTCATTTCAATTGATCTCGCTTAGATTGGTATAAATTTCTTTTAAGAATTTGTAATACCTGTGTATTTTTTCTTTGATTCAAGTAAAGGTATGTTGATCTACACATGCTTGAATGTATCCAAAACTTCTTTTTTTGCATCACCTGTTCAGCCATATTTTGGGTTTGAACTCTATTTTAAAAAGGAAGGGGTTTGGGAGTAATATCATCAATATTTTTCTAACCTTTATCTTTCTCCTTGGGTTTCTCAATAGTTGGTGTGGAATGGGGATTTTCTGAAGTTGAGGTGAATCTCGGTGGAATGGTAGGTATAGATGTATCATTAATTTGCTTCCCACTTCTCAATGTGATGGAAATAATATTCCCCTTGGGATTTGGATTAGGTTCAAAAAAGAAAGATTTTCGGAGTTCTTACTTACCTATTCATGGAGGGAAGTGGCAATCTAGCTCATTTTTGTCATCTAATCCCTTAGCTCCAAACCTTGACTCTTCATCTCATTTTGTTGATTAAGAATAATTTTCTTTAAAAGGTCATTAGTGTTATAATAATCCTTGGGTGGGGGATTCCCTTGTTATTGGCTTGTTGATGGTTGAGATTTAAATATCTTTTGTGGTTGTTGGAAAACTTTTTGGTAAGGTGGAGGATTCTAGAAGTTTTGTTAAATAGGGAGCATTTGTTGTTGTCTAGATCCATACAGCGTGTCTAATTGATCCTTCCACCATTTTTGTATGATTAAGTATAGTAGTCATGCTTCTTTTGGGGATATGGTTTCTACTTCTGCTAATATGGTCTCCTAGGAAACACTATTGCACAAACTTCTATTTCTTGTAGTTGGGGGCGACAGTCAGTTGGGTGGCTTATCATAGTGCAAATGCCACAAAGCCTTGAAGGAGTGACTTTGGATGTATTTTTTGACAAATAAATCTATCTCACCATAGTTATCAATTCTTCCAACTTGGTATCAATCAAATGAATTTCAAGAGAATATGGAATTACCTAATGCTCTCCTCTAACATGTGAAGTACCTCAATCGCCAAATTATTGAGAGTTTTTTTGCCATGTTTTCAATTAGTGAATGTGTGACTACTAGTTTTTTTTAAATAATACCCCTCTAGCTGTGACATCCACCATGGTTTTCTCCATAGGTGTGAGTCCTTCATAGAAGTACATGATAATGAGTTTCTCACTAATTTGGTGATGTGAGAAGCTTTCACAAAACTTCTTGAATCGCTCCCAGTACTCATACATTGACTCCCCTTGGGCTTGCACGATCCACAAGATCTTCTTATGAATGGAATTGGTCCTTGATGCGGGAAAATATCTATGTAAGAAAAGACATTTTAAATTATTCCAACAAGTTACATCTTATGGTTTTAAATGATACATCTAATCTTTTGCAGCTACATCAATTGAAAATGGGATTTCTCTTAGTTTTATTTCATATTTAGATACATTTCTGGGTTTAAGGGATGAATGAAACACATTAAATTCTTTAAGGTGTTTTTTGGGTCCTCACCAGATAATCTATGAAACATTGGAAGAAGGTGAATTAATCCAGATTTCAGTTCAAAGTATGATTAGAGATTTGGGTATGCAATGCAATTTGGTTGATAATTAATATCAAGTGCAGCTAACTCTTGAATGGTTATATTGGGTTAATTATTATTGTTTTCATCCATTTTTCTTGTTTTATGATGGATTCAGAAGTGTTTACAATTTCAATATTCTTGGAGTGGAGTAATTCTCCAACTGGTTGAATGTTGAGGTTGCACTCCACAAATTGATCCTGTGTCGTCTTGTATTACCGGTTACGGTTGCACTCCACAATTCACACAATTCCCAACCTCACGTGTTTTGTGTCAATTGTTCAGTTGCCTGATTAGTTTCATTTAAATTAAGAAATAAATTAATATATCATATTTAACTATTTAATTTATCTCATTGATTAAAAATAAATGAATGAATAAGGTAAGAGGTAGAATAATTATTGAGAAAACTACTCTTCCGTGGGTGGTGTGGTCATCGTAGAAACACATTGCATTTACAATGATTTATAAAGGGTACAACCCAGTATCATTTATAATATTTGATTTATATCCAAAATTTTAATTTTAAGAGAATAATAAAATTGAAAATAATAGAATAAATGGAATAGAAACTAAGAGTTTATTGGAAGTACAACAACATTACAATAAAGAAGAGTAAAAAAAGAGTATTTTGGAGGAGATCCAATCTTGGTAGCTTCCCTACTACAAATGTGAATTGAAATGGTATTGAAAAAATTATACTATGCTCCCAATCTCTTAATTAAAGTAAAAAACCCATAAAAATGAGAAAAACACCAATTTATATAGTGGATGGGAGGCTAGGTTTAAAGAGGTTTCATGTGTGAATGGGGAAATTCATCCAAATAAATTAATCCAACTTTCATAGCCTGTTTGACCACCAAAAAACCTGAACCAATTGTCATTTCAGAAGGATTATTTTTGAGAAAATTAGATTTATAACTCCTCTCAAAATTTGGGTCTAATAAAATTATGGATGAAGAAGTTGTGGCCCAAATACAGAACCAATGTCCAATATGGAGATTTCATCCCAACATTAACTTCATGGAAAATTTACACCATCCAAATGGATGATTTTACTCAAATTTCATGAATAAAAGTTCTATACAATTAAGTTAGTAACACATTTAAAATATATTATTTAAAAATAATTCAAATAAAAATATTTATGCTCAAAATAATATACTGAATTTTTAAAAAGTAAAACTGGAATTTTAATCAAATTTTAAAATGAATGATCTAATACTAAATATTTTATAAATAAACAGATTTAACACAATGTGTGGAAATTTTGACATTTATTATCAATAAAATATTAAAAAAAATTATCTGTTACCATTTTTCAGATGTTTCAAGAATAAAATATGCAAGATTCAGAGCCTACATCAAACTAAATATGACTCTTCCTCTTCGGTCTCTTCCAACATCTGGATGTCAAGTATGCTTATGGGAGGAACATTTGATGTAACCTAACTAGGTGAATTAACCATTATGGATTATCAAAGCTATGATCTCAAGGTAGAATGAGGTCGTTTAGCTGTATTTCAAGTCATCAAGTTATCGAACTTCTGCTAATGCCTGGCCATAATTTTGATCAAATCAACCTATTCTTCTGACTAGGTAATGGTTATGCATTTCTCTTTTTCTAGGGGGTTTTCCAACATCACCTATATAGACTTGACCATAATTTGGAGGTCATATTTGAAGACGAATCTATGATAGAAATTGCAACCCAACCATTAATGAAAAGGGATGTAGTCAGGATAATTATTGGGGTTGACCTCGTTGGATTTCCTAGGATATGGTGGCTTAAGATGGTTATTGTCCATGGGAGAAAGGAAATAAATGGGTATATTTTCATTTCTGTAAGATTATTATTTATTCTTATATTCCTCAAATATTTTGTGAACTTGATGTCTTTTTTCTTCTAGAAAAGGGATATTTTGTTGTTTTTTTCATTCAGTAAGAGGATTTGGGTAGTTTTAGGACCTTTCTATGTGCTTGGATTGGAACTAATACAATTTTTAGGGTAATGGTGGTAGTTTTTTTTCATAAAATATTTTTCTCATATCCTAAGGGCATGGGAGGATATTTAAATCAGGTTTAATAAATGGCATCTTCTAAGAACTATACCATTTATTCGAATTCATCAAATCTGCCTGTTTACATCATCATAATAAGGGGTGTATGCAGCTCATCCCAATGATTTCCAACACTAATTTATAGTAATTTCACATATGAGAGAGGGTTTTTGAGTGAATAGTGTAAACATTTCCATATTTCTATGAAGTAATAATGCCTCTCATTTTTACATTACATTCCATTCATCATGTAAACAATTGTTGTTTTCCTCTGTGTCTAGTCGAACTGTTAAAGTAATTAACAATGCAGTTATTCCCATCCAACAACGAATCATGCTGGAAGACCATTGTACCAAACAAAGGTTGAACCTATCAGAGTTTGTAGAAAACCCCCCATCATGGTCACAATCAACTGATCTCGAGTGACCATCCTTATATCGTACTAGGACACAAAGTATTTGAGATGTTGTTTGGGGTCTCCTGCACCAACAAAGGTATAGAAGGTATAATTTACAAAATTTGGTGGGAAAAAATTTCATCAACCCATTTGAGATATGTCTTTTTCTTATACTTCATAGATGCACTTCGCCCCTCCAAGGCTTCAGTTCGATCATATCATGAATCAATGGAATTGATATGTTCTAGATGTACTATTGTCTAGGTTGCCTTTGGTCAATAAGGAGTAGCCGAGGATCGATGAAGTGGCCCCATATTTGTATCTCATTGATTCTCGATCCATGAAAAGATTTAATGATCTATATGGAGAGGGATATGTTGTCATTTTAATGGAGTTAAGTCACAATTATCATCGAATTTATCATTTATGTAGACCAAATGCCTTGATGTAGATCTGGTCTGATGCTAAGATGTTGCTCTTACACGAAAATAGGCTCATCCTTGATGTATGAGAGGAGGGATGTTCATCTTGGCCTGATGATGATACCCAATATTAATGTTTCTCCTTATTATCTCATTTTTCACTTATCTAAAATTTTATATATTATTCTCATATTATGTCAACTGATCCTCTGTGGAAGGAATTTCAACTCTTCTGGATGATGAGTGGGATATATCCATTATCCTTTGTAGTGTTCTATAATAGAGGTTGAAACTCAGTATTTAGAGGTTACAGGTTTTTGATTCTCCTCTTGTTCTAGGTATGTTCCACCTTAGTTGGTGAATCCATATCCTCCTCTTGGGGTATATTTTTTTTATTACATCCCTTTTCATTTTTATCTTGATCTAAATTATCTATTACGTGGATGGTGATGAAATTCATCAAGTTATATCATGAAATGGCATTTTTCACATTACTCACAATGTAATAGGATGATTTTTACTGCATATATTAGGGTAATTTCTCGAACCCTTGGCCATGCTGGAACAATTTGGCTCACCACTCCTGTAGGGTTTGATTGCCTTCACTGTATGTTCCTCCAAATATTGGTATGTGAATAGTGACCATATGGGAGTTTCTAGTCTTGTTTTATGAATAGGAATTGAATAAAAAAGTTTCATCTAGTGTTTTAAAAAATGGATCGGATGTTGACCATTCTTTTTTACCTCCCAAACTAGAGAGCACTGATTCCCTTCTTAGGGATAATGATGATAAAAATCACCCATACCTTTGGGTTGGGGACTACTTAGGGAAACAATTTGTAAATTTTTATTCTATTTTTGAGGATTTAATTATTCCAATTGAGGAATTGATGAATAATGGTATGGGAATTGAGATATAAATACCCACATGCATATGGGCTTGGGTTGATCTAGAACCATCTCTAGATTCTCCAGGACCCTCTTAGAGGTGATGAACATATTGATGGCGATTGAGATAAAAATTACCCCAGCCTAGTGGGTTGGTTTTTTTAGTTGTTGCTTATATGTACTGAATCAGCTCCAAGATAGATGATTAGAATGATAGAGGTGGTGGTAGATATTATCTCAAAAAAGTGGGATGGGTTCATTCTTGGATGGTTTCTATGGTAGATGCTATTATGAAATGTTTGATTTGGTGTAGTTATGATCGTGTATGAGTACGGTGCAATGGAAGCATGTGATAAGAGTCATTTTCTACGTGAAGTTATTGGGTTGACCACAACTTCAACTTATGTTTCTAAAATTCAGTTATGTTTTTTGAGTTGACCAGTTCAAAGACTTGTATGTTGTCCTCTCCCTCCATTCATGGAATCTTGGAATTATTAAAGTGGGGGAATTTTATTGTAGAGACCAATTGTCTCATGTGTTACCCGGTGCCTTAATCTCAACGGTGTCTATAACATTACGGGAATCCATATCTAGGGAGTTCTTTATTCCAAGGGTGTGGTAAAGTGAAATGGTCCATACATTCCCTGTCATTGAATAAAGATATATGAAAAGTCTTTGGTTTTTAGTTACTGAAGATTTGTGATTCAATGAACTCAAGCATGTTGTATATTTTCACATTACTTTTCTGATTTTGGGACCCTATCCTTGAAGATAGCACCTTATTCCTGCTGACAATAGAGTATATTTATGGTCTGAAGGTGAACCTCATATCCTGGATAAGTAAGTGTCTATCCTTTATCCTCTGATGATTTCCCACATATTTTGGCATATGTAAGGCACGAAATAATTCTCTAGATCATCTGGTATCTCATATCCATAAGTGACAAGGGACAAAACATGGATGGGAGGATGTTTATTGCTAACTTTCTGCCTATATAAACAAAATCTTCCTCTTCATCAGACTCACATGACTCCATTTGGACAGATCGTACAAGTTGCTTCTTGAGGCCGTATGCTGGCCATGTCAAAGGGTTGTAGGTAGTTGATGGGGAACTATATATAGTTGACCCCAGTGTTTCAAAACCTCTTGATAATAAGGAATATGAGTTTTTAGTGCCTCTCTATATGGAGGTGTCTAGGAAAGGGGAGGATTTCCTTATCTGTGTGAGATATCACCTTGTGGATGTCATCCATGGTGGATGTCATGAGTAGAGTCTCTATCATCCATCTACACACAACCACGAAGAGGACTATCGTGGTAATGACCACCTTATGATTTGGTTGAATAATTGATAGACCATTGGGGTGTTGAGAATTTGTCTCAAACAACCTCATGGACATTATAATTGAGAATATTTACGATATGATCCCCATTCTGCATCATGGACATAATATATCAATATACCTTTTAGGATTGAGATTGGATATGAGCCTGTTGTGCGAATATTTGTAGAATATATTGAAAACTATCTAGTGACATGGTTGTATGATCCTTCTTCTGAGAAACCACTAGAATATGATAATGAGATTATGTATTGTTGGCAAGAATATGAGAATTTCTATAGGTGGTTACTAGAATATGTCAGCTAACCCTCGAAGAAAGAAGGATATGATCCCAGTCAAAATATTCATTTCATGTTTGAACTTAATGATGCACCTCTATAATAGGAGAAGAAATATAAACCTCCTCTTGTATAGCCTATGAATGATACTGTTCAAGTTGTTCATTTATGGAAGTAGGGATACGATATTGGATTTTATAAGATAGTAG
The DNA here is from genome assembly GCA_963277665.1 of Viscum album. Classification (NCBI taxonomy): domain Eukaryota; kingdom Viridiplantae; phylum Streptophyta; class Magnoliopsida; order Santalales; family Viscaceae; genus Viscum; species Viscum album. The sequence continues at coordinate 312,432,665 of OY728166.1, forward strand.
AAAATTCCATGTATCTTCACTCATAATAATATGAGACTAATATGAGGTTGGTTTTACTCTCACTGGGTGATACCTAGTCAAAACAATGATATTAGAATGATATTGAGCCTTTGTATCATGTTTCTGGTCTTCTGTGATAGGAATATGAGACAGTCCCAAGGCATGTGTTTCTATCACTTGGTGATCCATAGTTGAGGCTGGGATATAAGCCTGACCCTGGGCATTTGGAGTATGTAGTAGGTCTTTTTCAATTGGGATATCAGCCTGTACTGAGGCATATAACACTCCCACATGGTGATCCCATGTTGGAGTAGGAATATGTGCCAGGTCCAGTAAATATACAGTATGTTTCATCTTTTTTCAACTATAATTTGTGTGTTTCATGAGGCATGTTCCTCTCTCACATTGTGTACCTCAATTGGAAGAGGAATATGAGTCTGTTCTAGTGCCTATTCCTTTATCATAATATGATGATAATTCCCCTATGTGGGAGTAAGAATTTGTGGTTGATTCGATGTAACGAATTTTTCAGGTTGATCAGAGTGTTCTGCTACCCATGCTATTGGGATAGGAATAAGGTACTTTCCTTCTATATTTACCAATTCTAGAATATAAAAGTTGAATGATTCAATAGTTTCTAGAAAGTAATAAAATTTTCGTAAAGTGTGCATGGAAATGTAAGCCTATACATTTTCTATCTCTAGTCTGTATTGGAAAATATCATTGATTGAAACCGTGATATAATCTCACTTCGATCCTCTTCGCACCATTGTGGTATGTTTATGGTCTTTATGTGAGGGGGTAGGGATATTCACCTCCGTAATTCAAACTATAGGAATATGCACATGAACATGCCATGAGTGAGCAGGGATATGAGCCTTCTCACTAGATACCATCAGAATATACCAATGGGATTCCTCATTAGAATTAACGATATGACCCCACTCATGTTTATCCAATATTTTCGATTCCCAAAGTGACTTAATTGGTGCATGTGAATGGGCGTCATAGATTTCAATATGTTGAGTTTTATCCCCAGCAGGTGTTGGAAGGGAACCAATGTGATGTCACTGGTGATGGTGATTGACAGGATCCCTCCTCAGTGGCCCGTGAACCATAAGGGATCCATAGTTGACTCCTTGAAAATCCTTTATCAGATACTAGATTTGGTGATTTTCATTCTTCTTGGATATACTTTTGAAGTTGTTTTCTATGGAAATGAGAACCACTTACTCTATTGAAACTTTCATTGGATGATGCAAAGTCATTCATTTAATCATTTGGAGACCGTGCATGGTAGAATCAAGGGACATAATTCTTCCATGTTTGTTATATTCTTATATCATTTGATTATTAAATCAGTTTTGATGTTTTTGGGTAGGTGAGGTTATTCTGTGACCCATAGGGGTTTCATCCATAGCTAATTTTCTATAACAATATCTTAATGAAGACATGATCTCAGCTCATATTTTTTTGGTGATATTTGAATCTACATTCATGAAGACAATAAAGAACATGTTCACTAAATATAACATCATCATAAGAATGATATGTTCTCAATCATAAATGCATGGGTAACACAATTTTCATTTCATATTCCCGATTTGGCCATTCGTCTTGTGTGTACACTTATTTCATGATAACCCTAGTAACTTTTATTCCAAAAATAGTTTTTTTATTTGAGATATTTTTATCTAGTTTAGCATTTCATGGGAAAGATTGAGTTTTCAGAGATTCCCAATGATTGGTTGTGAGGGGGGGGGGTTGAATGTGCAGCAAAATTCTACATGTTAGGTTCATCATGATTTCCAATAATAGAAAAACCTAATAGTTCCCACAGCCATAACTGAGTACAGAGATGGTTTCCAAAGGCAAATGGTTAATTGTATTATCAGACTCAACGACACATAGGAACTAATATTGGTCATGAAAATGGTAGGTCGAGCTCATCGCACCCTTCTGGTAGGAATTGAATCCGACTCTAGTACTCTCTTAAATATTTGATATAAGTTTGATAATATCTTCCAAATCCAAATATAGGACTAGTTACCCAAATAAAATTTTCAAGTGTTGGACCCTTATAAGTGTAAAAGGGAGTTTACTATTGAGTCCATTTATATGTATTTTACACTCTTCATCCATTCCCTATTATGGGCAGCTACTTATATTTTAAAACCATATAACTAGGCACTCTAGTGTTTACTTATATCTATGGTAGAAATTAATATTCTATGGATGGGATTGAACCTTTATGACGTGTCCTACATATCCTACGTATATAAGGAATTAAAACCCACATTGTTATTTATACACATGTAGTTTAATTTCATAATGAAAGGAAATATATGAGGGGGAACTTAGGAATTAGGTATTGAGATCGCACCTCAGAGAGAAATCCTTTATATCCTGATTTTGTTCAGAATTAGATTCATTATAGTTCGATCATGCCCTTGGGACTTACCCTGAGGTGGATGACCTTGTATGGTGGCAGTAGCATCACGCTGCTGAATGGGGATCATAGACTAAGGTTTCCCTAGGTTGGGATATTCATGATTCTAATGATGTGATCATTTAAAATCCATAATCCCACATGATCCATTCTTAGGGTGTGAAACAAGGGATGGATAGTAACCAGTCCCATTGCATAAAGATGGTGTACTTATGCTCTAGGGAACCCATTTGGTTGTTTTATTTGAATCTTGGGCCTTATGATAGTGTTTTACATATCATGGTTATGGAATGAATCAGGGTTATCATATTTCAGTTTCCTTCTCAATCCACTAATGGATGTGAAAAAATATATAATCCCATGGGAGAGATTGATTCTCGATTGTTGGAATGTCAGAAACATGGAAGTACTTACACCAAAGTTGATGCCCATTTGAACATGGGCCTTAGGAAGGTGTCCTATGTATCTTGAGTATGGTTACAATTGGATTTATATTAGTTCAGTAGAATTCCATGATCCACTGATGGATAAGGAATAATGATTAACCTATAGGGGGGTTAATATATAAGGGACAAAATGTTAGATACTTGGAGGGAGTTACATCAAGGTGGATTCCCATTTGAGATCAGGCCTTAATTGGACATCCTATTTATCCTGATTGTGGTTGGAATTTGAGTTATCTTCATTAAATTATCTTCTCAATCCACTGATGGATGAGAAAGAAAGATAATACCATGGGAGAGATTGGGTCCTAATACTTGGAATGTCAGATACATGGTAGGACTTACACAAAAATAGATGCCCATATAAGCTCGGTAATTAGGAAGGTGAACTATGTATCCTAATTGTTCAGAGAATCAATGTTCTTTTAGTTCATTTGGGTTTCATTAACCATTGATGGATTAGGGATAATGATGAACCCACATGTTATATTAAGATATGATGGTTAGAATGTCATAGATTTAGAGGGACTTGCATAAAGGTGGATGCCCATTTGAGACCAGGCCTTAAGAAGGAATCATGCATATCATGTGTATGAAAGCAATAATATTTATAATAGTTTAGTTGGGTCCCTCAATCCACTAATGGTTGATGAAGAATTATGAACCCCTAGGGGATATTAAGCTCTGAGGGTTATAATTTTGGATACGTGGAGGGACTTAAACTGATGTGGATGCCCATTTGAGCTCATACCATAAGAAGGTGTCCAATGTATCCAAAGTATAGAAGGAATCAATGTTCTCATAGTTCATTTTGGGGTATCCCCAAATATATCCATTGAACAAGTTTATCATGTCATGGGACGTCTGCTTCAGACGTCTTTATTTCCTACATGAGATGTTCTAATTGTATGCCTAACATGTTTGAGGATGTCTGGACATGTCTTGGATGCTTATCAGACATGTCTAAAGATAATCACATGATCTAGTTGAATTTTCCTAAGGATTTATCATAATATGCATGGAATGTATCGATTCTATAACATGAGAAAGTCATAACATCTAGAGGACGTTGCATAACATGGTTATCATGTCTGGAGGGTGTCACATGATCTGGATAACTTGTCCGGTGGACATCTAATATTCAAGGCTAACATGTCTGGAGGGTGTCTCGTGATATTGCTAACTTATTTGGATGACATAGCATGATCAAGGATGAGATTTCTAGATGGGTTTTCATGACTAGTCTTGTATTTCTGGATGCTATTACATGACTTGTCTTGGAATATATTGGCATGTCCTAGTGTTTAGCGGACACATACAAAGATAATCACCTAAACTATAAAAGAATTTATGAAGGGTATCACGTGATCTAGATGTCTTTTATAGATGACATCACATGATCATGGTCTACATGTTTGCAGGGTGTTGTATGACCTGACTGACATTTCTGGCTAGTGTCGTAAGACCTAGCATAGGATTTTTGGGCATGTTCTAGTGTCTAGAATACATGTTTGATGGAAATCAAAAGATCTAGGATGGCATGTTTGGAGAGTGGAACATGATCTGGTTGACTTTTCCAAGTGAAATCATGAGACCTAGACAACATTTACTGGTGAAATCATCAGACTTAGATGAAATGTCTTGGTATTGTCATGTATCTAGGGCAACATATCTGGAGGAAATCACAATATTTAGTTGTCTAGATCACAAGACTTACCATGACATGGTTCGCATGACTGAAGGATGTTTCAAAACATTCATGACATGTTCGAGGGAAATTTCATGATCTAAATGACATGTATAGGGAGTTTTATATGACTTGAGCAATATGTTTTGATGTTGTCATATTATCTGGGTGGGACATGTGGAGTGCAAGTAGATTTGAGATTCCATCTTCGCATAAGACAATAGTCTTTTCAGTCTTTATTCTGGACTTTAATTCAAATGTTCCCCCTGTTTTTCTAGTGTTAGATTATTTTAGGTTTCACATGACCCAACTGACATGTAGGACCTATTTCACATAATCTTGCAGACACAACAGAAGTAATTCACGTGATCTATAGAGTGATCATGTGAATATCCTATGTGTGTTACATGATCCCTTAGTTCATTACCTAGATTTTACTTATTATAATACCTTTTTGATTTCATGACTGACCTCTCTAATAAGTCCTCTCCTGAACTCCTCTGTAGCAGCCACCTGTCGTCTGTGGGTTCTTAAATATGCCTTTTTTCTAAGGGTGAGGGATTTATAAGCCCCATCACCCCAAACATACACCTCCTTGCGTGGTGTGTATCTCATGGATTTGGGATCGAGTTGGTGGATGGATTTTGATATCACACACAACACATGATCATATCATGGGATATCCATGGAATCATGTGATGATATTTGGCTGCGATAATTATCTACCATCACAATGTTTATTGGAAGCTAACCGATCAAAGGGATTTCACCTACCATGTGGACATGTCCATGTTTTTTCATAAGTTTAGGCCAATATGTCTAGGGGTCTTCAAGGTATTAGGACTCCTATGGAAAGGCTTTTGTGTGATCGAATATGACTTGTCTAGGGTCATTCATGAGACTAAGGCATCTATTCAAGGGGCCCTGTGAGATCAAGCTGACATGTCTAAGGACCCTCATAAGATAATGTTGGCTTGTCAGGGGGGGATTGTGTGATCAATGGTGATTACTCTAGGCGTATAATAACTTTTTCATGAAGACCATAATATCTTCCCTTCATGATAAACATCCACATTTTCCATTTTTATTTCCTTCATTATTTTACAAGGACTAGGTATCTGTAACAACTATGAAAGTGTTACTGAAGGAAATCACAATCGTTTTCTATGATGCTATTATTAACTAATAATGGGTATTTTAGATATGAATGAGCATTGTCATGGAAAAAACCATATTCTTGTCTGTGGTGCATTGCATGATCGGTGTTGGACTCCATGACAATGTGCTAGCATCATCATGGATGGTTGCTCTGCTTATCTATGACACATTTCTTAATTAATGATGGGTCTTTTAATGGATTATGAGCATCTTAATGGGTGGTTTCTTTGCATGTATATGGAACATCACATGTCTGGTGATGGATATTGTGATGGATTGTGAGAATCTGCATGGAATGTCCCTCTGCTTTTCTGTGGTACGTCACATGATTATGGATTGATCTTACGACAACTTGTGATCATTGACATGGAAAATCAATTCACTTGTCTATGGATCTAAGGGGGATTTACATGATGATAATAGTTTCATGTGATCACATAGAGGGGATCACATGATAAAAGGCTTATTAAGCCTTCATATAATCAACGGGGCTTATCCAAGCCATACGGGAAAAAGATGTGTTCCTGACATCCCAAGACACATGAACTCATTACTAAACTAAGGGTTTGAGTTTATGGTATAGGGTGATTTCAAAGGAAACATAAATATTCCAACACCTTTGTTCATATGAGGGTGTTTTATGATCGGGTTCGCATGATCAAAAAAAGTGCATGAATAAGGGTGAAAGGATTCCAATAAAAAGTCATTGAATGAATGCATTTCATAACCCAAACCTATTTAAGGTCCTATATGGCCTAAGGTTCCCATTAAGTCATTAAATGACATTCAAATATTCTTGTGGTCCTATAAAGGGGTTAGAAAAATGATTTTCATATAAACTTCACTTCTCATTCCCATGAGGCCCACATGTGGAATATATATTCTCTTCAGATGATGGTATCAAGTGTGGTAATGAGATTCTTGTGTGCAGATGAATATTACATGCTTCTAGTGTGGACTTCCATAAAATTTTTATGATTTAGTGATCCTTATGTGTAATTCATGCTCAGCTTTCATGGTACATCAAATAAATTATGTTGGGTTTGATCATACCTAGTCATCGATTTTTTGTACATAATTCCAAGCATAACATGGTATGTGGATGTTCACACAATTGTTATGCTATGATATGAAATTTTTTCGATGTTCACAAGACGATGTATATTTTTGAGACATGAATTCTATGTTTGGAAGAGTGTAAAGCCCTTTCGGTATCAAATTCCTTCGCATGATAGGTTACACGGTGCCAGCCTTTCTATCGATGCATTAAATGATGGATCAAATATTCCTGTGAATGCAAGCATATGATCGCTCATAAGGTTATTCACATAACCCTTACGTGGGATCATGTAAGTGGAGTGATTTTATGTATTTTATAAAGAAAAAAAATTAAATAACGCTAGTTTTTTTAATTTTGTATTATAAAGACAAAAGGGGGTGTGTCGCCTTCCCTATTTATTAAAAGGTGGCAGTGAGTGTGCTTTATTTTCATATCATCGATGTAGATCGATGAAATAGAAAAGGTGAGTACACTTCTACCGCCTTCAACCAAAAATATAGTTAATGTCGGCCCAATATTGGCCGCTTTTCACCTAACATAAAGGCGAAAGGCGGAACCCCTCTTGCTGCCTTTCCCTTAAGTCTATATAAAGCCCCCCTCCCCACACATAAAATTTTCCCATCTCTATAAATTCTACAAACTCTCTCTCTCTCTCAGAAATAAGAATTCTTCATGTGTGGTTATTCCATTAGTATAAAACAAGTCCCAATTTTTTACGAGGCATCATTGCGAGTTCTTTTTTCTTATTTAATTTAAAGTTATTTATTTTTTAATTTATTTTTTTATTTAGTTCTAAATATTTTATTTATTTAATAGTTTAGTTTGTTATATATAGTTTAGAAATAATAGTTCTTATTAGTAATGAATAATTAAAGATTAAATAATAAATAACTTAGGATTAAAGGCTGATTACATATATTGATTAGCTAATAATAATTAACTAATGATTATCATAGGATTAACTAATTATTAAGGCATAATTAATTAAGGATTAAGTAATGTTAAACTAATTATTTTCTAATGAATAAAAAATTATTATAAAATGATTAAATAATGATTAACTAATGATTAAAAAATGATTATGTACAGATTATAGAATTTTTAACTAATGATTAAAAATTATGTAGTAACGATTAACTTGTGATTAAGTAATGATTAAATTGTGATTAAATTATTATTAAATAATGATTAAAAATTGATTAAATACTAATTAAGTAATTATTAAAGAATGGTTAACTAATGATTAATAGATGATTAATGAGTGATTAAATAATGATTAAAGAATGATTAAAGAAGGATTAAATAATGATTAAATAATGATAATGTTTTGATTAACTAATTATTAACTATTGATTAGATAATTATTAGCTAATGATTAAGTAATAATTAAGGAAAGATTAATGAATGATTAACTAATGATTAACTAATGATTAACTAATCATTAAAAAATGATTGAGGAATGATTAACGAATGATAAATGAATTATCAACTAATGAGTAAGGAATGATCAAAGAAATATTAAATAAGTACTAAGTAATTATTGAATAATGATTAAGTAAGGATTAATGAATGATTAAGGAATTATTAAAAACATATTAAAGAATGATTAACTAATGATTAACTAATGGAAAAGTAATGATTAAATAATTATTAAGGATTTATCAAATAATTAATAAATAATGTATATCTTTATGATTAAAAAATGATTAACTAGTGATTTAGGAATGATTGAAGAATGATTAAAAATTATAAATAATGATTAAATAATGATTAAGGAATGATTAAGTAATGATTATAGAGTGATTAATGAATGATTAGAAAATGATAAAATAGTGATTAATGAATGATTAACAAATGATTAAGTAATAATTAAAAAATTATTAACCAATGATTAACCAATGATTAACCAATGATTAACCGATTATTAACCAATTATTAATTAATGATTAAATAATTATTAAATTTTGAATTACATTGAATAAACATTGGATGAAAGATGAAAAACTGGATGACAAAGATACTTAATTACACACATGATGTAATTGTTTCATCCTTTAGTACACACCTATTTTGTTAATGTTGATGGATATGTTTTAGATGAATCATGTTCTCATTATAAAACATTGAAAAAGACTTCAAAAAAGTAAAAAAATTTACTAAAAAACATTATTTTCATATTTTTGGATATATGAAATCATTCTAAAATTTTGGTAGCATAAAGATTATGTGGTTATCTAATCAATGAAGTCCCTATCTAAATAACACCAGTGGATGTGGAACTGGCATAAATGTACCTAGGGGTAAAAACCAAAAACAATTCATTGAGATTGAATCTATTGGGAACTAGTTCATGACTACGGGCCTTATTACAAACTTGGTTTTACACCCTCATGGGATATGATTTAGATGATTTATATTTTCATTATAAACTACTGAAATACCTTTATGAAGATTGAAAATCATATTATGAAGCATTAGTATCATATGGTAGGATATACGAATAGTCTCTAAATTTTCAGTATAATGAATATTATATGGTCAACCCTTATTGTAAATAGTATTCGTAGAAAATTTTGGAAAGAAAGGCAAAAAAAGAGAAAACATCAAAAAAGTTTATTTATCCATGATAAAATGAAAATTATGATCATATAAAGTAAAATGGACAAGAAAAAAACCATTAAATAACACAAGAATTATTTAAAAGATACAATAAATACCTTGAATTTTTTTAACAAAATAGAGTTTGGATGAGATGATTCTGAATTTGGAAGTGAAGTAAAATCTAGCTTAGATTCAAGTGGTAGTTTAATGACATATTCCAAAGTGATGTACTTGACTTTATATTTTTCAAAATATTTCAACCTTCTAATGAAATCTAAGATATGTTATGAGATGGTCAAAAGATTTTTCAAATTCAAAATTAATTACAGCCCTTTTTAATATTTTATTAATCTACAACTTGAAAATAATTTGGATTTTACTCCACTTCCAAAGTTATTCTCATCTCATCAAAAGTGCATTCTTTTGAAAAATTACAAGGTATTTTTGTATGTTGTAAAGAATTAATGTGTTATTTAATGTTTTTGTTCTTTTCTATTTCAATTTATATGATTTTAATTTTAATTTTATAATTGATAAATAAACTTATTTGATGTTTTATCTTCTTTTTACCTTGGTCCCCAAAAAATTCCTTGACTTATTTTCTAATAAAATATTATATAATGAAACATTAGTATCATATTTTAGGATATAAAAAAGTCATTTTAAAATTTCAAAATCGTAAATATTATACTATCAATCATCATTATCAATATTATTTACAATATCAAAATCCTAGTCAAAATTTTTTTTTGATGTAGAGAGTCATGTTTGCCTGTGTGTACTGTTATGGGGAGGTTATTCCAAATGAGTAAGGAGCTTATTATAGTACACATCCAACATCAATTGTTATTAAATATTATTTGGAAAACCTAAGTTAACATCATGTTATAATTAATGGTTTCTTAAATATGGAATCTGGTCAAGGGATCAAGTCTATTAGATTTAGTAATTTACATTTATCGACTACACTATGGAATCTAGATTTTCCATTTGATACTGATGAGATGTAGTTCCACGAAATAAATTCTTTTTCCCATCATTCATATGGCATGATTATGGAGTTATATGTTGACATTTATACTATACATTAAACACTTCCAATTGTATAAAGACATAGACTTACAAGAGAGGTTGAATAAAGTTCATCCCAAGAAATTGAGGCTCCTCCCTATGATGTGGAAGAGGAAAACCTATATGAAATCCTATATATACATATAAATCTATATTCTGATGAAGATTTGGTAATGATTGAATAGACTAAGACAATAGTGCTAATGAGGATAGAGCATTAGAAGCTAGGGGAAGTTTATAGAAATGCAGTAGTTTTTTAACAACCTCGACCCATAACAAATCATCCACTACAATTTTCATCTTGGTCGGAAGCAATGACATATTTTCATGAATTCGACTATAATATTATCACACCAATAAATGAGTTTCCTAGAGATGCATTGAATGGGTTTAATGAGCTAAAAATATTATATGTTGGAAGATATTTTCCATGTAAAGATTCATTTAAAAACATACCAAAAAAATTCATATTGCGAGGCACTGTAAATATTTAGTTCAGGAATCAAGACATAAATAATATATCATACAGTGTGATAAATTTAGGGATGATTATATATTCCACTTGAGGGAGATTTTAGGTATTGTATTTGGTGTGTGGAGAATTTAATATATTGAGGTGGCTTATACTTTTGTTCATCCAAACCTGACACAAGATCATACTTCATTTGATGGGGAATTTGTGTCATCTATTATCATCGAGATGATTAGGTCCTACCAAAATGTTCCTGTGTCCCTTGTTAAAGAGAGTATACAACAATATTTTGGTTATAATATTTCCTATAAAAAAATTTATGGTGAAATAGAAGGCAATTGTGGAGGTCTTGGTCATTGGGATGACTCGTATAGGGTTTTGCCACAATTTCTAGTCATACCCACACATAATGACCAAGTTTTATTCTATATTTTTATAAACTAACATGTCTCAAAAGATAAATTACTTGGTCCATATCATTTTCTATATCATCATTTATTTTAGAAATTAATCCTCTATATTTTTTCATTTAATTTCATCAAATAGTTCATACAAATTAATGGAATGTTTCTATATGAAAAATACAAGGTCATATTTTTTATTATAGAAACCCAAGATAGAAACTGTTCACCTCTTCTACTTTCATTTTCCATTTCAAATAAGGAAAACTATAAATCATAGATTTGATTTTTTTCATGTATCAACAACCATTTCACTCACATTTGGGGAGTCCGTTTTATATTTGATCATTTTTAAAAAATCAATGAGGCAAAGATCGAATAACGATTCACTATTTAATTCCACAATTACACCAATTTTTTAAAATACTTTTGTAATTAATATTACAAATATAATAATAAATTCCAATTAGTGTTTTATTTTATGAAATAATTTTTATCACTTTGTAATAAGGCAATTTTACTTGTTTTAGTGTTCACATTGTAGGAGGAGGTGATTTGAAGAGCCCGTGATGTAATTCAAGCAAAATGGGCCAAACTACGTGAGATCCCAAGCATGCACTTGAACATAAATATGAAATGTGGAAAATTTGATCATAAAATGGATCTGAAATTTGGTTTACATGTGTAAAACCATGTGGGATAGACTTATCAAGAAGACCATGAAGCCCAATTCATCCATTTAGAGGCCCAAAATAGGTCCATGTTGTAACGAAATTCTAGGTGGGATAGATTGGACCACCCTTCTGTATTTGGACTATAACTAGTGCCTCAAAACATCAATTGGTCTGATTCCACTTCCATTGGAAATAAAACTCTACGTTACCCCCCTCCACCGAATTTGAAGACATTTTCACATGTTTTGGTCAGTCAACCATTTGGATAAAGAAGGAGGAGGAAGCCTTCCATAAATAGTAACCTAGTCCCTTAGGCACTTGAATTCTTTTGTAAAAAAGTTTGATGTATTTTTCCATAAAATCACCCATAACCTTGATTCAATCAGGTGTAATGACCATGGGTAAGGTTGAGTCGAATTTTAGAGCGATATTTATACATTTTAGTTCTCTTCCCTCTCATATACTTTTAAACCTCTTAGTGATCAATTTGGGGGATGTCCTTTGTTGTAATCCCGAGCTCCACACTTATAATCTTCAAAAGGTAATTGAATTTTCCGTCTTGTTAACAATTGCTCTTAATTTATACTTTATTAATTTATATTTATCATAGTATGATAAAATTCCAATAAAAGGAACAAGAATCCTCATGCTTCCATTCAGAACACATATCTTGTGATGATTTGAGTGTGGTTGCCTCTTTTCTCACTCCTCATTCATGAGTGTGCGAATGGATTATGTAAGTTGATAAATTCCAAGAGCATGAACCCATAAATATTGATGTTATTTTCTTGTGTAATAAGTTATCATTGACTCAAATCTGGCCATCTCAACACGTTGATGATGTGATTCCTTGATTGATTTCCATTTTTTACATCGATTCATGTTTGTTGATTTTGAGTGGTCACCAATAATCAATATTGTTGATTGATAAAATACTAGGTGGTAACTTAGTAAGAACTCACATACCAATCTAGTTTCAGTGTATATAAATCAAGGAATCAATGACCCTTCCCATTATCTTGAGAGTGATGATAGATTAAGAATTAAGGGACAATTACGCGAGTTGATCACAATTTCTCAATCTTATTTCTCTCACATAGTAGTATAGTTTCAATTTATGTTTTTAAATAAACAAACCCCAAGTTCTAAAAATTCTCATTCCCCTTTTATTTTCATAATCATAACCTTATTTTTAAATTAATTATCTATGGCTCTATCGATAGATGGCCTAGGGTTGCTGTTATACTGCATAAATTCTAGTTAAAAATAATCTAATTTGAGGCGCTCAACAACACGATCAAACTTTGGCGCCGTTTTTGGGGATACAAGATAATTTTTTTCATTTAATCTTTTTTTACTCCTTTAAATATCCCCCTCCCCATTTGATTGTTTTTTTTGTTTTGGTTTTTTTTGTGTGTTCTTCATTTCTCTCTCACTCTTCTTTTCTCTCTCTATATCTCTCTAATTATGCAGTGTAACATTATCTTTTCTTTTCTCCTTTAAACCATTTTAATTGATTTTATTTTATCCATTCTAGAGTATAAAAAAAATTCACAACTTATTTTCATGATCTAATTAGGAAAAGAAAAAATATTATAAATAGACCCTGAAATTGAAAAGACACTTCTCTCACAAATTAGGTCATCCAAAGTACGACAATAAAGTAAAATAAAGGAAAACATTTTTGAAACTCAAGTGGTCGTAAACCAATAAAAAATTGAAGCAAATCAAACCCATGAAGACATGGCTTAAAATAATTAAAATTTAGAAGAATTGACCACCCTGGATGTGGAGTACCAACCTGCGTACATCCAATATCCTAAGGAAGCAGCCAAATTTGAGATGAGATCTGGCCCCATCCACCTACTTCCCAAATTTCATGGTCTTCCTGGTGAGGATCCTTACAAACATCTCAAATAGTTTCACAGAGTATTCTTTACCATGAAACCCCAAAATGTGTTTGAGGACCTAATTATGTTTAGGGACTTCCCATTCTCCCTTGATGGTGTAGCTAAAGAATGACTATACTATCTACCTAAAAACATTGGGGGATGAAATGACATGAAAATACTCTTTTTAGCTAACTTCTTCCAAGCCTCATGAACTATATCAATTAGGAAAGAAATTTTTGGCATTAGGAAATCACAAGGAGAGACCCTTCATGAATATTTGGAGATATTCAAAAGAATTTTCTCAAGATGCCCCCACCAACAGATGTGTGAATTTTTTTAATACAATACTTATATGAGGGAATTATTCCCATGTATCATGGAATGATTGATACTATAGATGGTGGTTCCCTAGTTGATAAAACTCCTTCCTACACTCTTGACATAATAGCCAACATGTCTTAAAATGCACAACGATTTGGTACACGAGCTATCGCACCAACTCGAGGAGTTCATGAGGTAAGTAATTCTTACCCAGAATAAAAGGTACAAAATAAAGATGACGAGATGCATACCCTTATAAGGAAATTAAATCTAGAAAAAGGAAACTCACTCTCTTATTCAGTTCTGTTACATTGTTGTGTTTGTTCTAACAATACTCATTTTTATGACCAGTTTCCACAACTTCAAGATTAACCTGAGTCTTGTATAGCCATGTTCCTAGGGCTTCAATTCTAATAAGAACCTTCCTTTAAGAAAGAACTATTTAGAAAAAAACCAAACCATGGGTGGAAATTCCAACCCCAGTATCGACAAGGAGTAAAATCAAGCTACCTGAAGAAGAATTGGTATCAACAAGGACAAGGTATGCAACATTTTTATATTTCACCTTCTCAAAACAATGCTCCTCCCCCTCCTAAATCTGAACCAAGTATTGAGGATATGGTGAAGAAAATGAAAACCCAAAACCTCCAGTTCAAATAGACCACACCATCTAATATTCAAGACCTACGAACACAAGTGGGATAATTGGTGAACACCATCAGTGAGATAAAGATACAAGGTTATGCAAAATCACCTTCCCAACCTATTGCCACTCCAAAAGACAAATGTAATGTACATTACATAACACTTCTTCATGGTAAGTATGTTTCAACATCCAATGATTCTAACCAACAGGTATTTCCCCCTCATGAAAACATTATTTCTCAACCAATAAAATATTCCAATAAAGAAAAACAAAATAAAAAGGTTAATCAAATTACAATTAATGATTCAAATGAGAAATCAATTCCTCTTAGTTTTTCCAAAAGGCTCTATAAATATATGAAGAATTTTGATAATGATATTGATAAATAAATAATGGATACATTTAAAAAGGTTCATTTTAACATTCTTGTATTGGATGCAGTTAAAAAATCCCTCGATATTCCAAATTCTTAAAGAGCTTTGCACCCATATAAGGAGGTTGAAGGGGAATGAGAGAGTCAACTTGGGAAGGAATGTCTTGGCCTTGATTCAAACCGAAATTCCAACCAAATTAAAGAATATGGGAACATTCAATATACCTTTTACCATAGGGAATACATTCTTTTCAGATGATATGTTATATTTAGGTTCTTTCATTAATGTAATACCATGCTCTGTGTGTACTTCTCTGTATATTGGAGAGTTTCAAAAAACATGAATTTTCATGCAACTTGCCGACCAGAGTACTACACATCCAACTTGGGTGATTGAGTATGTTCTTATAGGAGTGAATAATCTCATATTCATCAATGATTTCAACATTATTGGGATTAAAGATACCTAAATCCAAGGACATGCTTCTCTCATACTTGGGAGACCATTCCTTAAAAAAACAAATGTAACACCCCGACCCCTCTAGACCAGAGTCGATGCATTTCTTGTTATATTACCATGGTTATAAGGAATGAAAATCCTAAAGGAATGATCAGTTTAGTATTCTTGAAGAAACTAGATACATATATGTATCTCAAATCACATTGGAAAAGGTTACAAAGTTCAATATATAACAAAAACTAAAAATGGCATCCCTAGGAACTAAATAAAAGATCTTCTCTTCATCACCTGTTGAAGGTAGACAATGAGAGGGGTGATCTCAAATGCTCAGTAAGGGTTTCAAATAGTGGAAGAATAAGTACAATAATAATTGAATCACAATCAATCTGACATAATCAATATGGCATAGTGAATAAATGAACAACTAAATCCATTAATAAACTGAGAATGAAGCTGCATCCATATATTTTATCATAGTGAAAACCTCATGGATAATAATCATAACTGATAATGAATAAAGATAATTCTTATTAATTGGGAGTCATGTATCTGGCACATGAAACCATAATACCATAAAAACAGTTTAGTTCTATGGGTAGAAACCCTTCTAATTTTGGGAAACAAACTCGAAGGGTTTGTCGCCAAACTGTTTAGTCTCATCAGACCTACCGATGCATCGAGGGGATGTAGTGGGCCCCACCTGACATTTTATGTCCAAATAATTATTTATAAATTGATTCAATACAATAGAAACATTCCATTTTAATATCCGTATAGAGTAGAGTATACAGATTCATCAATATTTCCATAATTAAAATAACTTTCCTAATAAACACCGTATGTAAAATGGTATACGGTTTAGACAAAAAACATATACATGAAATGAGATTATGGATATTTAATATAAATATAATTTCAAATTAAAAGTGATATCAAATGGTTAGTAGGTATACCACATAAGGCCTATTAGGTGCACAATACAAAGATAGTCACAACGAAAATGGTTGCTGAGACAAAGTCCCTTACCACAATGTAATTGGTTGAACCATATGACCAGAACTTAATAACTATCAAGTGAATAATTTAAAAACATGAATACAAACAAAATCATGTTATTATATATCAAATGGAAGTTTACATATTCAAAATATAAGGAATAATTGGTGAACAATGGAAATCTCATAGAAATGAAAGTGAGATGAGAAACCCCTTACCTTATGCTTGAGTGTGTTCTTCATTTGTTTTAATGACATGAATAATAAAATTATCTTTATTAATTAATATTTAAATAACCTCCTATAAATGTAATTCATTTAGTATAACCTTATTAGGTTCATTAAAGTCCCTTTCTATGGGTTCAATTGGTTCAATTTTCATGTTTTGGAAGCATTTTTTCCTTGGTTTTCATGGTTCATTTACCTGTTTCCATGAATGGAAGATCGTTTGAAACATGGTTAATAATACATATTTGTTAATACATATTATGTAAAAAATTATGGAGATGTAAATGAACTTATAATAATTTTGGGTTATATACCATGATGATGATTCATTACATAAAACATTAACGATGTTTGTTTAGATCATTTTAGTGGTTCTTTGATAATAACATCCGCATTTTGTTTTATAAATTAGAACCATGAGTACCAAAGAATTAAAGAACCATGGCTGAGTCAAAAAATATATATTATAACCTAGTTCAACCATATAAATGGAATCATGACCAGACATGAAATAATTAATGAAAATTGAGACCACATCGTCTATGATGTAGGCAATTCGACACATCAGAGACAATGTTTTTAATTCCTTGAAAAAGTGGGGGAAAAGAAGAATATTGAAGATGAATTTCTAATTAACATGAGAAAATATAGAATATACAAGATTATGGATATTTGATTCCTCTTGGGTAAAAATATATGAAGAAATAATAAATAAGGAACTCAAAATAAAAGAATAATTTTGAAATCGCGTACAAATATTTGGCATCCTAACGACTTCACAACATGGTTTTAGAAAATATTAAAAAGAGAGAGGACAAGGGTCACCTATCAAGAAATGAATCATAATATAGACTAGATCAAGAATAAGATGAAAAATAAGAACATGGTATGGAAACTTGAATGATATACCACATAAAAGCGAACATGAAAGGAAAAAAGAAAGAAATTGAGAATTTTCTTACCTTGTAGAGTAACCCTTAAAACATAAAGGTTGGGACCATTAGGGCTTGAGGAAACCTGGGGAGGAATAATATGAAGGAAAGAGGGCTAGATATTCGTTGAGGGAGAATTTTGAATGAATTCAATGAAGGGAAAGGTTGGTATTTATACGAAAAGTGAGGGATTATTTTAATAATTTCCAAGGGACACCTCATGGGTGGTATTTGAAAAACCATGGGCTTTCCCATGGTATTTGACCATGGTTAATGCCACTTGGGACACCTAACATCTTATTTAATTATACACAAGTCTACCCGATTTATGAAATCATTATTACATCATTAATGACGTCATTAACACAACGAAACTAGAAATTGTATTTTTTACTATTCACTGAAAAATCAACTATTTTAGAAAAATTCCCAAAATTCACCCTAACCATTTTTCGACATGTATAATTCAAAACTTAAATCCATTTTTCAAATATAATTTTATAAATATATTTAATTTAATTTTTAAATAAGGTCATAGTAAATTCAAAAAATAGAAATCAATAAGTG
This sequence comes from Viscum album, assembly GCA_963277665.1. NCBI lineage: Eukaryota > Viridiplantae > Streptophyta > Magnoliopsida > Santalales > Viscaceae > Viscum > Viscum album. The sequence continues at coordinate 312,451,095 of OY728166.1, forward strand.
CAATTAGTTTTATTTCTCATTGAAAAACTAATTAAGATCTCATTATCTTATTGACATAAGAAAATAAAATAATATTATTATTTACTATTCATAAGGGTCATATTACTATTCATATTACTATTAATATGGGTATGTTACTATTCACCAAAAATCAAGTTTGTTCTATCCTACTCCGAATGACTTACTGAACACAACTCTAGATGAACATTTTTCAAAATTCAAAACATAGAAGAGGCCAAGATGTGTTTGATTGGTAGATTATAAAATTTCATTCTATATTTATTTTCAAAACCTTGGGGTGTTACACTCTTTCCTCATTACAAAAATTTCTTCCTCAAAATTCCCAAAATATTACCAAAAAAGATTCGGGTATGTCTTTAACATAGGCTCCTCAAGCTCGCATGTTGCTTCCTCCATCTTATGGTTCCTCCATAGAACCTTTACCAGACGAGTCATATGATTTCTCAATACTTGTTCTATAGTATCAAGAATCTTGATAGGGTATTCACAATAAGATTGATCTAAGTCAAGTTCTACCCCTTCATAAGTGAGTACATGTGTTGGGTCAGGCATGTACATTCTTAATATTGACACATGGAACACATTGTGAACCTTGGAGAGACTTGGAGGCATTTCCAAATGGTAAGATAAGGCTCCAATTCCATCTATAATTTCAAAATTTCCGATACACCTACGACTTAACATTCCCTTCTTACCAAATCGTATAATACCCTTCAATGGAGACACCATTAAGAAAACATGATCACCTTCTTGAATCTCTAAATCCTTCCTTCGGTTATTTGCATTAATATTTTGCCTAATTTGAGCTATTTTGATATGGTTCTGGATAATATTCACCTTTTACATTATTTTATCAAAATGTTTTGGGCCCACGAGCTTTCTTCCACTAACTTCATCCTAGCAAGTTGGTGTACGACATCTCCTCCCATATAATGCTTATAACACCCGAGATTTTTATGAGAAATATTTTGTTTTTATGTTATCATCAAAGGAATATTTCACTACACACAACACTATATTGGCTTGTTTTATACACAATTGGAACCTTCCTCGATAGCTTGCGTTGTACGCAATAATGAGTTTCACTGAACAACGATATGCTATTAAAATATTATTAAAACTAACAGTTATGAATATTAATACACTCTTTTTGAAATTTATAAATTTTATTTTTCAAAATGGACTTAAATTTTGGATTCGGAATATCGAAATTAGCCTAGGGTGAATTTTTGGTATTTTTCTGAAAACTTTCAATTTTTGATGAATATTGAAAACACTGGGTTACTATTTAAAAACTAACTTTTTATTTAAATGATTATTTACTTTATTTAAATTTATTTTTGGTTAAAATAGATACATAATACCTATATAAGTTCAAAGTAATTCATTGGATTCATTTTATAATAATTTACGATATATACAATTTTTATTGAACTTTTCACCGTCTTTTACCCACCTCCTAAGAGAGTTTGAAAATTTACATAAAACTTAATTTTACCACTATTGTTAGTGGAATTTCAAATATCCAAGAGACACAATTAATATCTAGGAGTATAATGTGGTTCAATAAAATAAAAATAATTTTTGTTGAATAGTAAATATTTACTTTTATTTACCACAGTTTAAAGTAAATTGGGTAATTAAGGGTCAAAATGGTATTATTATTACTCTAACACATGTCCTAATTCTATTGTATTAGTATAATTTGACCAAAAACAACCATAGGAATAAAATATGACCATTTAGGTCCACCTGGATTAGATTAGGATATTTAATATTATTTTATTTAAAGAAGCGTTAAAATAGATAAAATCAAAGTTTAATAACTAAAACATTTTTAATACTGGGATATAAATGAGATAAATTAGACTATAAATATTCATTAGAAATATAAAAATATTTCCTACATAATGTTATTTTATTTATAATTTTTAGACTTTAAATAATTTAATTTATTTATGACACAATGATGATGCAGTAATTAAATTATGAAGGAAATATTAACATAATTGATATTATAAATACAAAAATAAATGTAATTTGAGACTTTTCATGAATTATAATACTTTTATAGGTTAATATGAAATATTAGTATTGATTTAATTAACTTTTTTCGTAGTATTCATGCTGTTATGATTTTCAAAAAAAAACAATTACCAAATAGTGTCAAAATTGACATAAAATAGTTTTTAAAACAAATATTATATTATTAATTGTTATTTTATTCCTAAAAATATAATTTTCGGCCACATAAAATAGAAAAGGTTATATATATTAATAATGAACAACTTTGGGTTCATTTGGATTTTTGCAGTAAGTTTATTAACCATATAGTGTAATAAAACAAGAAGATACAGTAAAAGTTAAATTATTTAACTTAGAGTTAAATCTAAATGATATGGTTAAAATAGTAACCTAAACATGTCTAAAAACTATTGGTTGAGAGGATTTATACCCATCCCCACCATATCTTTTAAATAAATCAATTTGGAGCTATTGAAAACCGAATATGACTTTATTATAAAATAATATTTTAAGTTTTTTCTAAAGTGCCCCTCTCCTCCCTTATAAAAGGGAACCTCCTCCCTCTCCTATTTACTCAACATTGAGCCTTCAAGCTTGGCCAAACCCTACCCATTTACCTTCTCAACTTCCCTAAAAACATCCTAGTAGTCTTGGTCTTCTTCAAAGACCATCATTAGTGCCCTAAGAAGAGGTTAAGAACAGGCGCTTCAAAGAAGAGGTAATGTCCATTACCGATTATTTCAACTTTATTTCCTCTTATACTTATTCTTATTTAGTTGTTTAATTATGAAGTAATAACATCAGTATCACTCATATACTAATATTCTATTATAAATATGAAACAACCCTATTTCACCTTCTATCCATCATATGGAAAATGAAATCACCGCGCGTGCGTACGTACGGAATACCGTCTCCACGCCGTGGTGTAATCTGTTTTCCACCACCACCTTACTTGGATGGGTATAATGGTGTAAAGAATAACTATATACTATCATTGTAATGTTATATAGATTTTCAAATAGTATACATACAATTCAATACAATTCCACGATCAAGGGAACGTTGTCATCGCTTGTGCGTACGTACGACCTACCGTCTCCACAATGTGATGCGACTCATTCTACATGATCTTCGATTCATAATGATTATATTAATGAATTGAATGAATAAATATGATATATATTACAATAATAACATTATGGAAATTAGGTATCTATAACCTAAATATAAGAATAAGAATTTATTCGACAAAACACACATAAGAACAAAAAAGCAATAAACACCTGAATAATAAGTAGCAATGCAATATTACTAATACGAAGCGAAGAATATGACCATATAGGATATAATAACAATGAGAAAGATTATGGAATACATCAATAACATTATTTAAATTATTATACATGAGGTTCGGACACGTACAAAGCAAATCAAACCTAAGGTAAGGGAAAATCTGGCAATTTCATTTTTATCCATGTTTATTTATACTTCAGAATTTACTAGGGAATATTTATCATCCACATCCATGTTTACTCAATATGTAATATTATTTATCTCCTCCTACAATTTTTTAAATCCAATATTACTCATTGGTGTGTTTTCAGTAAAAGATATGAAATAAATCTTTTGTCGTTTTTAGTATGAGGTACTTTTTGACTTTTCCGGCCAAAGTAAAAGAAGAATGTTTTTTTAAATTATACAGCCCAAATGGATTTTAGAACATTATTTCCATGAAGCTTCCATTACAAGTTTTCATGTTTATCTTTAATCAAATTCTTTTAGATTAATATTGTATGAAAATTTAAGCCAGGAATGATGTTTTTGAAGTAGAAAGGATATTTTCTCAATAATGGAGTTCACGTGTTTTATCAAAATTATTTTCCACCTAAGAAATTATGGAGATCTATTTCTATCCCTATTTTTACATTGATTTTTTTATGTTATGATGGTATAATTTATATTATTTCCTTTTATCTTATATGGATTATGTTATGAAAGAATGATGTTTAAGAATCCCATTTTTATTACATGGGTTATACTATGATTTATGATTTTGGGGCAAACATAGGAATGGGTTCATTATGAGATGGGTGGGACCTATTTCACCCTCCAATTCATTAGGTAAAGATTTATATCTCCTAATATAGATGTGGCTAGAACAGCAGGTTAATCTGGTTTAGTGATACAAGACTGAAACGAGGAGTGAACTCGGTTCAGAAATGGACTTTGTCCACTAAGATAGTCTTGTAAATGAATCTTAACTACTAAGAAATGATTCTCTATAATTATGTGTGTATGACACAAAGTTTCATGTTTTATGTTTTGAAAATTGGGATTATATTTCACTACTATGATTTATCCCATGTTATGAAATTATGATCTCTTTTCCAGGTTATGATTTCCAAAATATTATATTTTTATGAATAGGATGTGATTGATATTTCTTTTGATTACCCTTACTGAGAATTTGAGCTCACCATTTTGTATATTTTCTTTTCCCCTGGTCAGGAAGAAGGGTATTATGTAAGATATTCCAAAAGGGATGTTAGATATGATAAAATAAAAGGGAGATAGTGTAGATGATTTATGAACCAGTTGTTTATGTTTCCCAGTTTCTAAAGACACTATACCTATACGGTCCTTTCATGGTTTTGTTATATGTTGTAATAAGTGAGATTCAATTTTGAAGTAATAACAATGTATGTAAGGTATGGGTCAATATAGTTTGTATTAGAGGAAAGGTATAGTCAAACTTTGGAAACGGGGATGTGAAATCCTTAGTAAGAACCCTAAGGATATATCTAAGCATAGAACACAATCTTAGTGTTTTAGAAATGGCTTTGAACAACCTATTATAATACCTTAAGTGTGAAATTTTATTCTTGATTATGTGGTTTTCCATTTATTATTAGTGTTACTAACACTATTATTCTTAGTTTTAGTCAACAGCTTGAACCCGAAGGAACCATGTTAATGCTGAATGCGATGGAAAATGCAATGATTGTCCCCCTGAGCAACAAAACGTTATGGGAGCTGAAATGAAAAATCTTGTAGCCATGATCACACAAATTTCTCAATCTATGAATCATGCACGACTTCCAAACTAGCAAAGGAAGGATCAACATTCTGTTGAATCCTTCATGAGGCAGCGTCCACCTACATTTAGGGGGTCTACTGATCCATTAGTGGCTGAAAAATGGATCAGTACCACTGAAAAGATATTTTTAGTTCTTCAGTGTTCTGAACATGATAAATTCATCTTAGAAGTATATCGTTTGGAAGGTGAAGCTGATCAATGGTGGAATCTTGTCAGAGATACGAGGCCAAGAGGTGAAATTGAGTCCATAGAATGGGATGAGTTCAAGGACTTGTTTTTCAATAAATACTTCCCTCATATTCTTAGAAAGAATATGAAGAAGGAGTTTCTTAAACTGAAGCAAAATGATGATGAATCTGTTGGTACCTACGAAGAAAATTTTACAAGACTTGCAAGCTATGCTTCTGGGATTATTATACAACCTGAGAGTAAGATCGATTTATTCTTTAGTGGCTTAAAACCAAGTCTTCGAATGGCGTTAGCCATAAGGGACTTCAATAGTTACGAGGAAATCGTTCGATGTGCTCTAAAGGTTGAGATAGAGATTGGAGTAACCCATCAGTCATATGGGTTTGATAAGAAGAGGAAAATAAAATTAAAAGGAAAATATAAAGACCACATTGAAAAAAAAGATGAGTTTTCCCTTATGCTCAAAGTGTGGAAAGAAACATGGAGGGAGTTGTCTCAAAGGAACAAGTAAATGTTTCAAATGTGGAAAGGAAGTTCATCAGGCATTTGAATGGTGCAATGATGGGAAGAAGATGTCTAATGATGTGAACAAAGAAAAGGCTACACAGAGTTCACCTCCAACACTTCAATGTTACATGTGCAAGGAAATGGGGAATTATTCCAATCAATGCTTTAATCCAAGTTTTGTTGATGATGATCGACGTCAAAAATCTCTTAAGGCTAAAGAAAAAGGAAAGTCACATGCAATTTCTATCAACGATGTGGAGTATGATAACGAAGTGGTGAAAGGTACACATATCATCCACTCTAAAGTAGAAAATGTTTTATTTGATGCTGGATCCACATAATCTTTTATTTCTGAAGAATTTTCTCATGGTATCGCCATATTACCATAACAGTTAGATATTGAGTTAGCTGTGACAACCCCTATTGGCACAACCGTCGCATCAAAAGTTTACAATTCTTCTTCGATTGAATTTTGTGGGAAATTCCTTCTTAAAAATCTTGTGATACTTCCTATAGTGGAATTTGACGTGATTATTGGCACGGATTTGATTTATTTATATGGAGATTATATCAATTGCCAAATAAGGGAAGTCACATTTCATATTCCTGATCAATCTATGATCGTCTCTCAATGCAAGGATGAACATAACCTCCAGTGGAAATTTCTTCCATCTTATGGGTCTTGATTCCACTAAATGAAGGTTATTTATCTCAAATGGTTGGAGAGAAACTCACGATTGAGAATATGCCCACTATACGGGAGTTTGATGATGTCTTTTCGGAGTAATTTCTTGGTCTTCCACCAAATCATGAAGTTGTGTTTACAATAGAACTCGTACCTGGTGCTTTACCTATTTTAAAGACACCTTATAGGATGGCCCCAGTTGAGTTGTAGTAATTGAAGGAGAAAATCCAAGAGAATCTTGATAAGGGATTCATACGCCCTACTGCATCACCTTGGGGAGCACCTGTTCTGTTTGTTATGAAGAAAGATGGATTAATGAGAATCTGCATAGATTATCGAGAACATAACAAGATCACTATCAAGAAAAAATATCCGCTCCCATGCATTGATGACTTATTTGACCAACTACGCGGAGCTCAATACTTTTCCAAGATTGATCTTCATTCAGGGTATCATCAATTAAGGGTCAAAAGGGAGGATATACCAAATATGGATTTCCGTACAATGTATAGAAACTATGAATTTATAGTGATTCCATTTGGTCTTACTAAGGCCCATTCTATCTTCATGGATCTACTGAATAGAGTCTTTAGAGACTATCTTGATCAGTTTGAGGTAGTCTTTATTGATGATATTCTTGTTTGTTCAAAGAGCAAGGAAGAACATGAATATCACTTGAAAATTGTATTGAAGACCCTGAGAAAGGAGAAGCTTTATGTCAAATTTACCTAGTGTGAATTTTGGCTTCAAAAAGTTGCATTTTTGGGTCACATAATCTCAAAAGAGGGGATATCTATGGATCTAGCAAAAACAGAGGTTATCAAAAGATGGTTGAGACCAACAACAGTAACTGAGATCTGAAGTATTCTTGGTTTGGATGGATATTATCGATGTTTTGTGAAATATTTTTCATGATTATCTAATCCACTCACCAGGATTACTAGAAAAGGAGTTATGTTCATCTGGATGGAGGAGTGTGAATAGAAGTTCAAGGAAATAAAAATAAGGGCATCCAGTTCACCTGTGCTCACACTGCCTTGTAGTGGAGAAAGGTTTGTGATTTAGAGTGATGCATCCATGAAGGGACTGGGGTGTGTTCAAATGCAAAAATTATATGGTGATAGCTTATGCCTCTTGAAAGTTGAAAATCCATTAGCAAAATTACCCAACTCATGATTTGGAGTTAGCTGTAGTAATCTTTGCATTAAAGATTTGGAGGCATTATCTTTATGGTTAAAGGTGTGATATTTATACTGATCATAAAAGTTTAAAGTATCTTTTCACACAAAAGGAGCTGAATATGCACCAAAGAAGGTGGTTGGAGCTGATTAAGGATTACGACATCCCAATTGATTATCACCCTGGGAAAGAAAATAAGGTGGCAGATTCATTATGTCAACAAGACCATGCTAGCTTATCCATGATGAGGATCACAAAGGATCCAATATTTATGGATTTACAAAGGATGGATCTTAGAATTATAATGGAAGGGAAAAAATCTTATCTTTCTCAAATGAATGTTCAACCATCTATACATGTGAAGAATAAAGAGTCATAAAAAGAAGATGTATAGTTACAATAGAAGGTGTGAAATGTTCCTAAATTTAACCTTGACTGTGATGGGATAACAAGGTCCAAGAATCAGGTTTGTGTTCCTCCCATCACTGAATTAAAGAAGGAGATTCTAGATAAGGCTCATAGTTCTTCATTCTCTATTCATCCTGGATGAATGAAGATGTATAGGGACATGAAAGAGTACTTCTAGTGGGATGACATGAAAAGAGATTTTGCTAAATATGTCTCTTGATGCTTGGTTTGTAAGCAAGTTAAAGCAGAGAGACAGAAGTCTAAGGGGATGTTACAACCATTACCCATACCCGAATGGAAATGGGAAAACATCACTATACACTTTGTCACCGGACTTCCTAAAACATCCAAAGGCAATAATGCAATCTGGGTCATAGTTGATCATCTTACTAAGTTGGCACACTTCATTGCTATTAGAGAGGATTTATCTCTTGATCAGCTTGCCAGGATTTATGTAAAGGAAGTGGTAAGATTGCATGGAGTACCACTTTCCATTATATCTGAACGGGATCCAAGGTTTACCTCAAGGTTTTGACGAAGTCTTCAACATACTCTGGATAAAATGTTGAGTTTCATCACTGCTTATCATCCTCAGACAGATGGTCAGTCTCAGAGAACTATTCAAACTCTAGAAGATATGTTAATAGCTTGCTCTATGGATTTCAAAGGTGGTTGGGATCAACACCCACATTTGGTGGAATTTTCTTATAATAATATCATTCACTCCAGTATTCAGATGGCTCTTTATAAAGCTCTCTATGGAAAGAAATGTCGAACTCCAACTTACTGGGATGAAGTTTGGGAAATAAAGCTATTATGACCAGATCTTGTTGATGAGATGGTAGAAAAGGTCTGATCTATTCGACAACACATAAGAGCAGCTTAGAATCGACAAAATCATTATGTCAATAACCAATGAAAAGAACTACAGTTTTATGTGGGTGATAAAGTGTTCTTTTGAATATCTCCTTGTAAGAGTTTAATGAGAATTGGAAAGAAGGGAAAGCTGAGCCCTAGGTATATCAGTCATTTCGAAATACTGGATAGTGTTGGGAAGGTAGATTAAAAATTGGAGCTTCCACTGAATCTCTCTCAAGTTCACGATGTGTTCCATGTATCTCTCCTGAGAAAGTACATATCCAATCCTTCACATGTACTCAACTCAGAAGTTGTACCGCTAGAGCAAGATCTTTCTTATGAAGAACAACCGATAGAGATTCTGGATCGTAGTGAAAATGTCCTACGGAACAAGACCACTCACTTGGTGAAATTTTTATGGAGGAACCTCTAATTAGAAGAAGCTACATGGGAGCTTGAGGATATGATGAGGGAGAGTTATCCTCATCTGTTTGTTACAAAGTGACGATTTTGAAGGGCGAAATTCATTTTATGGGGGGTAGAATGTAACACCTGATATTTTTATGAGAAATATTTTGTTTGTTATGTCATCATAAAAGTAATCTTTCACTATACACAACACTATATTGGCTTGCTTTACACACAATTGTGACATTCCTCGATAGCTTGCGTTGTACGCAATACCGAATTTCACTAAACAACGATATGCTTTTAAAATGTTATTAAAACTAGCCGTTATGAATAGTAATACCCACTTTTGGAAATTTTATAAATTTTATCATTCAAAATGGACTACATTTTTGGATTCAGAATATCGAAATTAGCCTAGGGTGGTTTTTTTGGTGTTTTTCTAAAAACATTCAATTTTTGATGAATAGTGAAAATACGGGGTTACTATTTAAAAACCGACTTTTTATTTAAATAATTATTTATTTTGTTTAAATTTATTTTAGGTAAAAATTGATTCATAATACCTCTATAAGTTCAAAGTAATTTATTGGAGTCATTTTATAATAATTTTAGATATATAGAAAGTTTATTGAACTTTTCACCGTCTTTTACCCACCTCCTAGGAGTGTTTGTAAATTTACATAAAACATAATTTTACCACTACTGTGAGTGGAATTTAGAAAATACGAGAGACACGGTTAATATCTAGGAGTAAATTGTGGTTCAATAAGATAAAAATAATTTATGGTGAATTGTAAACTTTTTTCTTTTATTTACCACGGTTAAAAGTAAATAGGGTAATTAATGGTAAAATGGTATTATTATTACCCTAACAAATGTCCTAATTCTATTGGATTCGTTTAATTCGAATAAAAAAACCTTAGAAATAAAATATGACCATTTAGATCCACTTGGATTAGATTAGGACATTTAATATTATTTTATTTAAAGAAGTGTTAAAATAGTTAAAATCAATGTTTAATAACTAAAACATTTTTAATACAGTGTTATAAATAAGATAAATTCTAATATAATTATTCGTTAGAAATATAAAAATATTTTCTACATAATGATATTTTATTTATAATTTTTAGACTTTAAATAATTTAATTTATTTATGACACAATGATGATGTAGTAATTACCTTATTAAGGAAATATTAACATAATTGTTATTATAAATACCCAAATAAATGTAATTTGAGGCTTTTCATGAATTACACTAACTTTATAGGTTAATAGGAAATATTAGTATAGATTTTATTGACTATTTTAAAAATAATCATGTTGTTATGATTTTCACATAAATCAATTACCAAATATTGTCAAAATTGACATAAAATAATTTTTAAAACAAATATTATATTATTAATTGTTATTTTATTCCTAAAAATCTAAGGTTAGGCCAAATAACTTAGATAAGGTTATATATATTAATAATAAACCACTTGGGGTTCGTTTGGCTTGTTATAGTAAGTTTATTAACCATATAGTTTAAGAAAATAAGAAGATACGGTAAAAGTTAAATGATTTAACTTAGAGTTAAATATAAATGATAAGGTTAAAATAGAGATGTAAACTTTCCTAAAATCTATTGGATTAGAGTATTTCTACCCATACCCAGATTAGTTTCAAAATAAATCAATTTGGAGTTATTAAAAACTGAATATGACTTTATTATAAAATAATATTTTAAGTTTTTCCTAAAGTGCCCCTCTCCTCCCTTATAAAAGGGAACCTCCCCCTCTCATATTTACACAACTTTGAGCCATCAAGCTTAGAAAAACCCTGCCATTTACCTTATCAATTTCTCTAGAAACATATTATAGGTCCTGATCTTCTTCAAATACTATCTTTAGTTCCCTAAGAATTTGTTAAGAAGAGGCGCTTCAAAGAAGAGGTAATGTCTGTTACTGACTCTTTAAACTTTATTTCCTCTTCTACTTATTCTCCTTTAGTTGTTTCATTATTAATTAATAACATAAGTATCACTCATATACTTATATGTTATTATAAATATTAAGTAACCTAATTTCACCTTCTATCCATCCTATGGAAAATGAAATCACCGCGCGTGCGTACGTACGGAATACCGTCCCCACGCCGTGGTGTAATCTGTTTTCCACCACCACCTTACTTGGATGGCTATAATGGTGTAAATAATAACTATATACGATTATTGTAAAGTGATATTGATTCTTAAATAGTATACATTCACTTCAATACAATTCCACGATCATGGGAACAATGTTATCGCTCGTGCGTACGTACGGCCTACAGTCTCCACGATGTGATGTGACTCGTTCTACATGATCTTCAGTGCATAATGATTATATAAATGAATTGAATGAATAAATATGATATATATTACACTAATACCATTCTGTAAATGAGGTATCTATAACCTAAAAAGAATAATAATAATTTATTCGACAAAACACGCATAAGAACAAAAAATCAATAAACACCCGAATAACAAGTAGCAATAAAATATTACTAATACGATGCTAGGAATATGACCATATATGATATCATAACAATGATTAAGATTATGGAATACATCAATAGCATTATTTAAATCATTATACAGGTGGTTTGGACATATATGAAGCAAATCAGACCTAAGGTAAGGAAAAATATCGCAATCTCATTTTTATTCGAGATTGTTTATACTTCAAGATTTACTGGGGAATAATTATCATCCACATCCATTTTTCCTCAATATGTAATATTATTTATATCCTCCTAAAATTGTTTAAATCTAATATTACTCATTGGTGTGTTTATAGTAAAAGATATTAAAGGAATCTTTTGTCGTTTTTAGTACGAGGTACTTTTTTACTTTTCTGACCAAAGTATGAGAAGAATGTTTTCTTAACTTATACAGCCTGAATGGATTTTTAGAACATTATTTCCATGAAGCTTCCATTACATGTTTTCATGTTTATTTTTAATCAACTTCTTTTATTTTTACATTGTATGGCATTTAAAGAAATGAAAATGTTTTTGAAGTAGAAAAGATATTTTCCTCAAGAATAGAGTTCAAGTGTTTTATCAAAATTATTTTCCACCTAAGATAATATGGGGTTCTGTTTCTATCCCTGTTTTTAAATTGATTTGTTTATGTTATGATGGAATTATTTTTATGATGTCCTTTTATCTTATATGTATTATGTTAATGTCATTATGTTTAAGAATCCCATTTTTATTACATGGGTTATGCTATGATTTATGATTATGTGGAACACATAAGAATGGGTTCATTATAAGATGGGTGGGACCTATATCTCCCTACAATGAATTTGGTAATGATTTATATCTCATGATATAGACATGGTTGGAACGGCTGGTTAATCCGGTTCTCTGATACTTGACTGAAACAAGGAGTGAACTCAGTTCAAAAATGGACTTTCTCCACTAAGATAGTCTTGGAATTGAGTTTTGACTACTAAGAAATGATTCTCTATGATTATGTGTGTATGCCACACAGTTTCATGTTTTATGTTATGATTATTCGGATTACATTTCACTACTATGATTTATCACATGTTATGAAATTATGATCTCTTTTCCAGGTTAAGATTTCCAAAATATTATGTTCTTATGAATATGATGTGATTGATATTTCTTTTGTTTACCCTTACTGAGAATTTGAGCTCACCCTTTTGTATGTTTTCATTTCCCCAGGACTGGAAGAAGGGTATTAAGAATGATATTCCAAAAGGGATGCTAGATATGATAAAATAAAAGGGAGACAGTGTAGATGATTTATGAACTAGTTGTTCATGTTTCCCAGTTTCTAAAGACATTATACCTATACGGTCCTTTCATGGTTTTGTTATATGTTGTAATATGTGTGCTTAAATTTTGAAGTAATAAAAATGTATGTAAATTATGGGTCGTTATAATGCTGAATAGGGTGCCATCTGAATACTTGAATGGAATCTATTGTTGTAGTAAAATTCCACGAGAGGTAAATACTAATCCCACATGCCTTGAAAATCAAGTGAACAAGTCCTCAACATGTCTTTCAATGTTTGAATAGTCCGTTCTGATTTTCCATAAGTTTGTGGGTGGTAGGCAGTGCTAAAACAAAGATTAGTATCTATTGCCTTCAGATGAATTGTCCAGAATCTTGAGGTAAAACATGGATCATGATCAAAAACAATCGATAGGTGTAATCCATGAAGTCTCACAACTTCATTAATATATATTCTTGCTATACGTTCAAGTGGTAGATCTTCTCTTATTGCATGGAAATGTGCTAACTTGGTAAGATGATCAACAATGACCAATATTGCATCATTCCTTCTTGGAGTCTTTGGTAGTCCCATAACAAGGTCCATTGTGATATTATCCCATTTCCACTCAGGAGTGGGAAGAGGTTTCAATACTCCTCCAGGATGTTTCCTTCTAGCTTTCACTTGTTGAAAAACCATACATCTTGACACAAAATCAGCAATCTCCATCTTCATGTTGTCCCACAAAAAATGTTCCTTCAAATCTCTATACATCTTAGTGCTACTAGGGTGTATCGAGAAATTGGAACTATGAGCATCATCCAACAATTCCCTTTTTATATCAGGTATATCGGGAACACAAAGTCTCTTCCCAAATTTCAAAATTCCATATTCATATATGAAGTCACTAAATCTCCCATCATTCACAGCATTAATCTTCTTTTGAAACTCCTCATCATCAGCTTGATAACCTTTTATCCTTTCTAGTAAATGTGGTTTGGAAAACGTTTTAAAAATCATTGATTTTTCACCTTCCATGGTTATTCCCATATCCATATTTACTAGATCCATGAAAATAGGATCCCTTTCAACTCTCATCTTGTTCAAAACTCCATGATCGTTTCTTCTCAAAAAAACCTGCAACCCTTTTTGCCTTCACCAAGTGGCAGTGTATCATGCAATCATAACCCTTGAGTAGTTCAAGACATCTCCTTTTCCTCATGTTGAGTTCTTTCTGTGAGAAAATATACTTCAAACTCTTCTGATCAGTATAAATCTCACATTTTCCCCATAGAGATAATGTCTATATATCTTCAAATAAAAGATCACAACAGCTAATTAAAGATCATGGGTAGAATAGTTTTTCTCATGAACATTTAGCTGTCGTGATGAATAAGCAATAACCTTATGATTTTGCATAAGGACACAACCAAGTCCTTTCTTTGAAGCATCACTATAAATAAAAAACATGTCATTCCCCGATGGTAGATTCAATATAAGAGCATTTAATAATCTTCTCTTCATTTCTTCAAAACATTCTTTACAATATTTTTTCCAAAAAAATTTAACCCCTTTACATGTGAGCTTTGTTAGTGGGTTAGCCAGTCGGGAAAAATTCTGCATGAACCACCGATAATAACCTGCTTAGCCAATGAAACTGCATACCTCAATTATGTTTGTTGGCATGGGCCATTCTTGGATTTCCTTTTTCTTTATAGGATCGACTAGGATTCCATCCTTAGAGACAATATGGCCAAGAAAATAAACTGACTGAAGCTATAATTCGCATTTGCTAAACTTCCCATATAATTGATTTCATCTAAGAGTTTTCATAATAGTTCGCAAAGGATCCTCATTGTCTTCATAGATTTTTGAGTATACCAGGATATCATCGATGAATATCACAATAAAGTTATCAAGATATCCATTGAAAACTCTATTCCTTAATTCCATGAAAATAGAGGGTGTTTTTTTAGTCCAAAAGGCATCACTGTAACTCATAATGCCCATACCTGGTTCAAAATGTTGTCTTCAGAATATCATACTTCCTCACACGTAGTTGATGATATCCGGATCAAAGGTCAATCTTTGAGTAGTATTGAGCTCCATGAAATTGGTCAAATAAATCATCAATATGGGGTAGATGATACTTATTCTTTATTGTAATATCATTGATTTCCTTGTAATCAATGCAAAGCCTCATGAATCCATCTTTCTTCTTAACAAAGAGGACAAGGGATCCCCATGGAGAAACAATAGGTCGAATAAATCATTTTTCACCCAAATCCTATAATTGTTTCTTTAGCTCTACTAATCCCACAATGGACATTCTATAGGGAGTCTTTGATATATGTATTGCATTAGGAATTAAATCAATAGAGAACTCGACTTCCCACTCTGGAGGATGTCTTTGTATATCATCTGGAAATACATCAATGTACTCTTTCACTATGTGCAAATATTCAATTTGAAGATTTCTTTCCTCTCCCATTGATATTGGTTTATCTTCCTCTCCAAGTATTTCATTCAATAGAGCTACTGGGGGTGGTTCTAGATAAGAATCAGGTGGAGAACTTTCTTCCCTAAAGACAAGGGATTCTACACCATTTTCAAAAACTATAACTTCCTTTTTCTTGAAATAAATCCTCGCATCATATTTTGACAGCCAATCCATACTAAGAATTATATCAAATTCAGTCATGAGTATGATGGTAAGGTTAGAAACTAAATCACATTTTGGTGTTTGGAGGGGGACTAGTCAACATGCCTTTATTGGAATGATACATCCCATGGGAGTTTTGACTAACAAATCCTTTTTTAAATAAAATTGGACATATATAATTTTCTTGGAAAACTTAGAGGATATAAATTAATGTGATGATCCAGAATCAAATAAAGTGTTGGATAAGTTTAAATAAACAATTAAAGTACCTTCCACATTGTCACTAGGAACTTCAACCTCCGCGGTTGTAATCATATAGGCTCTCCCCTGCTCTCTTGAATTTTTCTGAGCCATGTTTCCTTGATGCTTAGGACACTCATTTGCATAGTGTCCCATCTCTCTACAATTGTAGCATTGAATATCATTGAATTGTTTCTTCCCCTTGAAATCACCCGATTGATGACCCTTTTCTCTGCAGTTATAGAAGAATCCCATGCCTTTCTTGAATTTCCTGGGATGATTCTTTCCACAGTTCTCGCATAATGGGAATCTATTAGTTCCCTTTCTCTTCTTTGGTGCTTCACCTTTTCCATTGTTATCATAGTACCACTTCATATATTGGTTCCTTTAAGAAAATTTGATCTTGAAAATTTCTTCTCTGTTTTGATGTCACTTGATATAATTTCATCATATGATGAAAATGATTGAGAAGCCAGTGCCCATTGAAGACTTGGCTTAAGACCTTCAATGAAATTATCAATGTTGTCCACTAAGTCATGTACGTAATCCATGGCACACTTGTCTAGACTTGTTAAGGTAGCCTCATACTCTGCAACACTGTCTTCTTCCCTTTGTTTCAAGCCAAGGAATTTCCTTTTCATTTTAGTTTGTTGCTCATGAGCGAAATATTTTTCAAAGAATATTTCCTAAAAATTCCTCCATTCCATATCTTCTATCTCTTATTCCTCTATAGTATTTTGAATCAGGGACCACCATTGACCAGTGTCTCCCTTGAGACAATATACTGCCAATACTACCTTTTCATTTTCATTGAATCTTAATGGAATGTATATCTTTTCAAGTGACATGATCCATTGCTCAACAACCACTGGAATAGTAGTCCTACAAAAATATGGGGGCTAGTGCTGCACAAAACGATCCAACATAGGTGTTGAATGGTTTTTCGTTACAACTTGAGTAAGTTGTCCCAATATGGTCATGATCTGATCTACTCCAACGTTGACTGTGTTGACTTGCTCAATAGGGAGATCCCTACCTTGACCACGAGAAATGATTCCCCTTCTTCCATTAAACACCATTTCTAAATAATGGGATACACTAGATTGGTTTATGAATCTCAAATATAAATGCACTCAACATTGATTGAAATTATATGCATATCTAATCTTATAAACAAGGTTCCTCTGAGGAAAAATTTACATTAACTCCTTCATAATATCTTGTAAAGAATATATAAATTAACTTAATCATATCCCCTAGGAGTGTCGTAACCAAGAGTGTACAAAGGCCTGTTGTCGTGCACCAGTTCCCATTCGAGTTTAGCTCAAAGCAGTATTTTTGGGTTTAACCCCTAGATACATCTGTGTGAGAGCCGCCTCTACCTGCTTGTATTCAGACAGGGACGTATTTCTTAAAATATCCACATAATATATTCCTTACCAAAATACCAGGATGTTCTTGTATGTTAATCTTCAGATACTACCTTAGTGTTTTGTTCCCTACTATACATTTCCTACTCTAGTTTCCAAGTCTCCTACTAAACTTCATCTGATACCAACTGTAACACCTCGACCCCTCTAGACCAAAGTCGGTGCATTACTTGTTATATTGGCATAGTTAGACAGAATAAAAATCCCGAAGGAATGATCAGTTTTGTAGTCTGGAAGAAACTAGATAAATAGATGTAACTCAAATTACATTGGAAAAGGTTACAAATTACAATACATAAAAATAACTAAAAATGGAATCCCCAGGAACTCAATAAAAAATCTTCTCTTCATCACCTGTTGAAGGTAGACAACGGAAGGGTTGAACTAAAATGTATAGTAAGGGTTACAAATAGTGGAAGCATGTAACACCCCAGGTAAATAAAGATAATGAAATTTTCATAGTTCTCCATATTTTTGAATACAATATTAATATTACATTAAAGGGAATTTTATACTCTAGGGCATACCCAATACGCAACAACAGGTTTCTTTGAAATCTTACGTTGCACTCTAATAATAAAATAATATTATTTTAAATGGTAGTTAACACCCAGCCGTTGTAATGGAGGGAATGAATGTAACTAACTAAAAATGATTATATATGTTTGTAAAATATTTTTACTTTTATCCCACAAATGTTGGAGGCTTAAAATGCAAATTAATCCAATTGTAAGCATAAATCTTCTAATATTCTTTAAAAGGTCGATTAACTGCCTTTTGATGGAGAACCATTTTTAAATATAATTTTGACAATTTTATATGTTTTATTTGACAAAATAAAATCCTTCTTTAGAATATGGACATCAAAATTTACTTTGTGTAAAATTTTGTTATTTTTCCGATAAAGAACATTTTTATTGAAAATGTTGCGTTTTAATTCAAAACCTCCATTCAATCTGATTTATTTATATGGATAGATTATATTTTTAATTTATATTAGATTTTATGTATAATATATTTTTACCATTTAATCTAATAGTGGTCATTGGAATTAATTTCACTTTGAAAGTGGACTTAAACTAGTGTAAATCTTTTAATAGATATTATTTCTTAAAAACACGCTATTTGTTTTGACAGCGGGAATTAATTATTAAATTAATTAATGAAACATATATGTTTTGAATTTTGTAAAATATACATCATTTTTTAATTTGGAATATCAAATATAGCTTGGGGATAATTTTTGATATTTTTCTGAAAGACTTCAATTTTTGATGAATAGTGAAACCACTAAGTGGTTGTTTAAAAACAGATTTTTCGTTTAAATGAAACTTTACAACTTCTATGATTTGAATTTCAAAAATCCGACATACATGGTTGTCATTAGGATGTAAAATGTGGTTCAATGGGACTGAAATATTTTTTTTGGTGAATAATAACTTTTAAGTTTTTAATCGCGATTAGAGGTAATTAGAGTAATTTAAGGTAAAAATAATGTTTTAATAATATGAAATGACCTAGACACATGTCCTACCCTCGTTGTATGTGTCATGGCCGACCACTAAAATCCATGGGTCAACTTGTGGACCCCATGGAACCACTTTGGTTGGAAAATGACATAAATAACTTTTTATTTAAAGATAAAATAAAAATGTCAGAAGCATGAGTTGTTTTACTAAAACAATTTTTAAATGGGGTTATAAAACTCATATTTTTGACTATAAATATTAATTAGAAAGATAAAAATATTTCCTACATCATGATATTTTTTTATAATTTTTAGACATTAAATAAATTAAATTAGTTATGACATCATGATGATGTAGCGATTACCTCATTAATAAAGGATTTAAATAAAATGAAAAGATAATGGTAAAACTATAACTTAAACTTGTAAAAGACCTATTTGATGAGTATATTTAGAACCCTTACCAGCTTATCCTCTAAATACATCAATGTGGGACATTTAAAATCTGAAACCCATTTTAAAATAAAGTAACATTTTGTAACTTTCCAAGAGTGCCCCTCCTCTCCTCTTATAAAAAGGCCCCCACCTCTCCCACCTTACCCACACCTCTCAAGTCTTTGGATTGGAAAAAAACCTTCTCATTTTGTCTCTACACATCCCTATCTTACTCCGAGAAGCCTCACGTTTGGCATAAGTCTTCCCAAGGATGCCTTTGAGCTCAAATCAAAGAGAGATACCCGATTTTAAGGTAATGTCTTCACTTGTGTTCTTTTGTTTTATTTCTCTTCTCCAACCCCCTAATCTCTTTTTATTCATTTATTTTGTAACAAATCCAGTATCATAAATATACTAGGATGTTTTTATAATAATTATTCTAGCTACACTTACACACACCAATATAGAATGGTTAAAGAACATACTATTTATGTGGATGGTGAATTTCTGCCTCATGAAATGACGATTGTTCAATATTCTTTAAACACCCTCAAAGGTGGCCATTAAGATGTCACTATATTTATATATGATAAATAATAGGTTTATGTTTTACTTAATCTTATGTATTTTTCATTTATGGCATACCTTTATGGTTTCCATTATGGTTAAACGCGATATCTTCATTTTAGGAAGTGTGGACTACCGCCCCCTCAAAGTGATTTGATTCGTTAATACCATATGTGATATGTATAAAGGATAGATTTAATGATATTATATATGATACCATAAAGGAATTATAATACTATTATTTATCATTATGTTTTAATTTCATTAAATAAGAAATAGAAATGGAAGTAGCGTTCATGCGTACGTACGGCTTACTGTCTCCATGAACGGTGCATTTCATTTCTTACCTCTAAATGTTATGTAATATTATAAATGCCTGTATATAATGGATATATATGATATATATGATATCTAAATAATGAATATAATTCTGGATATAATATATATTTTACCACATGAACAACTTGTAATTATAAAGAGTTTATTTTTGACTCAAGTAACAATGATCTACAAAACGACCATTACTATCTTAAATAATTACATAGTGATCATAGCATAGTAGTAAGTGATATAAAATGAATAATGAACATGAAAAAGGTTCTTATGCAAGTATAAATTAACTCACGTTTATTATTCAGGAGGTTAAAGAACGATCGCGTCAAGTCGGACCCGAGGTAAGGGAACTTACCCCTCTCTTTCTTTTTAAGTACAATCTTTTATGTCATTCCTTTTAAGATCATCTTTCTTATGATTGGGATGTTATTTTATATTACTCTTACTGTAATTTTTATGTTCATATGATTAGAGACCCTATTTTCACTCATCAATCCATTTTGGAAGTTTTAATTGGCGCCGTTAGGCTGCCGAAATTTCTTAAGGGGGTTTTTATCTCACTTTCTGTTTTCATGAATTCATGATACATTTGAAAATATTTCCTTTTGAGTGGTGTATTTACTGTCCATTATTCTACACTTTGTGTAAAATACTTTTTTTATGAGTATTCACTTCAATGTTGTATAGTCCTTTCATGGGGTGTACTTTTTGAAAGTTACCCAAATCGGTAAGGGAACCTTTCACCCTCCACTTTTTAAAAGACTTCTTTTGTTATGTATTTTAATTTTCATCTTATTATTTGGGGATATTTTATTATATATCCTTATTTCTGTAAATTTTATGTCCAATTGATGAGATACCCTTTATCTCTATCATCAACTATTTTTCTAAAAATTTATGTGACGTCGTTAGGCTATTAAGGGAACTTCTTAACCCAATTTCGATTTCTTTGGGTTCAACATGTAGTTATTGAATATGTCATCCTTTGAATATGTGTCAATGAACTTTTATTGTTTTACACTTAATATCCACTTATATTGGGTGTATTTATATTTGTCTCCCATAATTAGGAGATTGATTTATCCATAATTTAAGGATACCATCTTTGTAATGGATTTCATCTCAATTTACATTT
The DNA here is from genome assembly GCA_963277665.1 of Viscum album. NCBI lineage: Eukaryota > Viridiplantae > Streptophyta > Magnoliopsida > Santalales > Viscaceae > Viscum > Viscum album. Next base: position 312,472,526 of record OY728166.1, read on the forward strand.
CCATTGGGACTTTATTGTTTTTATGGACCAATTCACTCTTATATGGTGTATATACTTTCATTTGGAATATTATATCATTAATCCCTTTATTCTCATGATATTATAAAGTTTTGATTAAATTTTATTCCTCAATTACTGTATTCAAGTGTCTATCATTTTGTTAAAAAACATTTAACTAAAATATCATTTTAAATGTTTTAATGATTTAATCATATAAATATTTCTCATTAATATCCATTTTTTCAAAATGGTTTTAAGGAATTAATTATATGGATATTAATGGTTTAAAATTTTATAAGCTTCAATGTGGTATGGGACACTTTGATTTAAAACCCCCTTTATTAAATGTTTTAAATGGTTTTGAAAATGGTTTTTAGAATGGATTCATTATTTCAATATCTTAAAATGTTATATTATCATTGCAATGTGGGAATGTAATATTTTCTTTATGCTTAAGTTATGTGCTATGATTATTTTATTGTTCTTGGCCATTGTTATGAATACAAGTGGTTTCAAGATAAACTAATGGCGGGTGAGCCCGATATAGCTCTCCAATGCATTGGGTAACGCGACGGAGTTAAACCATAAGGTTTCTCTGAAGAGATTTAGGGAATATATTGTGATGGGTATTCCAAGTGTAACCAAGAGGGTTACTCCCTACGTAAGAATGTTATGAATTCCCCAAGTTACCTTTATGTCTTATGATTTATATTATTTATTCATGATTTTATGAGGTAAGTTAAAGTTATTATGTTTTATGTGTAAAGTATGATTTCATTTTTATGTATATATGTTCTCATGTTTCCATTCTATAATATTTATTACCCTTACTGAGCTTTTTATGCTCATCCCAATTTTTTTGAAATGTTTTTCACAGGTCAAGGTAATGGTACATGATATAATGATAGTGTCATGGAAGTGTCAAGAAAGAATCTACGTTTTATTTTAAATATGTTTTCGTTGATGGGAAAAATGAATACTATCTTTTATGTAACCACTTTGTTTAAATGTGGAATGTAATGCATGTTTTATGATCTAATTCTCTAAAACTATAAACCTAAAAGGATCCTTAGTGTGTAATCTTGTAATAACTCAAGATTAAGTAAGGTTTAAGGTTGGGGCCTTATAGTTAGTATCAGATGTTAGTTTAGATAACTTTAGAGGTTAGAGTGTTGTTTAAAAAAAAGTGACAAGTTGTGTATAACCACAATGGTTAGTATATTAGATGGAGTCATCGATTTTTTTTTGAAAGTTAGAAGGAGTTTCAGATAACTTGGATAAGTATATCTTGGTGTTTATCTTCCTCTTTTTTATTTGATGATTTCACTGATATACTCACACTGACCTTTTTGGTTTTGGTAAATGGATGGATCTAGCAGGTACCCAAGTAACGGTGGATTTGAAGAAAACTATGACGGTTTTATGAAAGAACAACTGAATGATATGGGAGCTGCAATGATAACTCTTGTGGTTATCCTCAACCAACTATCTGGAGTCATGATTGACCACCTGAACCTTAGTGATTTTTATAAGGCATCATGTATGCGAGAAACAAATCCCTACGGAAGTTCAGTTAATAATCATAAAGGTAAGTATGTTTAAAAACCAATGTGTCAAATATGTGGAAAGAAACACATAGTGAAATGTTTCAAAGGGATAGAAAGATTCTATAGATGTGGAAATGAAGGTCATAAAGCAACAACCTTCCATGGAAAAAGGAAGAATCTAGTTGACTCTTGGAAAGGGAAAGAAGTTCTTTCTGAAGGATCAATTGAATTTTTTAAATGTGGTGTGCATGGTCATTATGAAAACACATGTCCTACGAAGAAGTTTCGGGAATGGGGTCACCATGATCGTACAAATATTCATTTACCAATACCTAATGCCATTCCGATTGAGGATGAATAAACTGACAATGAAGAATGAAAGGTATGGATTATTTCTTAACATATGCTTTCCTATTATTGTAATCATAGGATTTGATTCACGATTTTGTTTGTTGGAGAGAATTATTTCAGAATAATTTGAAAAGGTATGGCTAATGGATCATGAAGAATGTCGAATGAGTAAGAAGTCATCATATAAGGGATTTAAGGGTTATGGTAGATTTTAAGGTGGTGAAATTCTTAGATGTATTAAGACTCTTTTGATGATGGGCTTACAATAGAAGACTTTTTATAGTAACCCTGATGTTTGATATACGCAAATTTTATTCAAGGAATAATTATCCTTTCTTTTGTGGATATAGTTATAAAGAACCATTTGGGTTTATATGATCCTTGAATTTGAGGCAATTACTAGTTAATACATTTTGGGTTGCAAAATGGAAGTTATCAGATAACTTTTGTGGTTAAAATATGTTATGGTTATTTTTGATGAATTTATCTCTTTTTGTGTAATGTTATAAAATTATATAGTTTTTGAAAATGGACAACACGCAGACCATGTGACAACCCATCATGTCAGACGAAGCTACGGGAATTAGACCCACAACCAAAGTGCAACTTGTATTTATCACCTACCACTAGACTACATGAAGTCCCTAGTTAGTTTGAATGATTCTTTTTAGTTAGATGATTTTATGAATTAAGAGTAAGTTGATTTTTTTGGTTATCAATGTAAGTTATTAGCCTATCATGAAAGATATGTGATTTGGTTAATTACTTTTCAGTATGAGACTGTAAGAGTAACTGATGTTATTATGGAGAAAAATGTTAAAATTTATCTTAGGAGACTATGTGATTAAATCCTTCAGAGAATTCAGTTTCAATCTTAGTTTGGTTTAATTTGTAGAATTTTATGGATAGATGTTTATTGAATGGTCTTTGTTGAACATTGGGTTTTATTTTCTGTTAAGGTCTAAATACATGGGAAGTATATAGTTCTCTTTTATGGATTAGGTGATTATCTAGAAGTTGATTATAGCTATATTAATGTGAACAAGTCATCCTAAATACTCATCTTTTAGAGAAAATATGAGTTTGAGTAAGAAATATAGTAAAAGTTGAAAGTCAATATGACAATTAAGTATGCTTCCTTATCTTTTAGTTAAGCACAAAAATAAATTCATCAATGAAAAGTAACTTAAAACAAAAATGTTGTCTGTTAATTTTTCCTACTGGGGAATCAAATACCATTTAACCCATCACAAGTTTGTGATTTTCTTGTTGTTAACTTTCTACTAGACTTATTTATTATCACTCTCCATCAGAACATGACCCTTTGTTTTTTCCTCCATATCCATATTTTCACACTTGTAATCCTAGTGTGGGTTAACTTTGCTGACATTTGTACTTCTCTCTGATTCATTTAAAGTGATAGTTTTACTTACTCTTGTTCCGATGTGGGATTTTCAATGAAGCTTTCAAGCCCAATTTTAAAATTGTGAGGACACAATTCCCAAAAGGGGGGAAGTATGTAACACCCCAGGTAAATATAGAATATGACAATTTCATATTTATCCATATTTTTGAATAAAATTTTAATATTACTTTAATGGTAATGCTATGCTCGAGGGCGTACCCAATACGCAACAACAAGTTTCTTTGAAATCTTACGTTGCACTCTAATAATAAAATAATATTATTTTAAAACGTAGTTAATTCCTAGCCGTTGTAATGGAGGGAAATAATGGAACTAACTACAAAATTATTATATATGTCTGTCAAATATTTTTACTTTTATCCAATAAATGTTGGAGGCTTAAAATGCAAATGAATCCAATTGTAAGCATAAATCTTCTTATATTCTTTAAAAGGTCGATTAACCACCTTTTGATGGAGAACCCTTTTTAAATATACATTTGATAATTTTATATTTTATATTTGACAAAATAAAATCCTTCTTTAGAATCTGGACATCCAAATTTACTTTGTGTAAAATTTTGTTATTTTTCCGATAAAGATCATTTTTATTGAAAATGATGCATTTTAATTAAAAAATTTCATTTAATCTGATTTCATTACATGGATAGAATATATTTTTAATTTAGATTATATTGTATTCAGAATATATTTTTACCATTTAATCTAATGGTGGTCATTGGAATTAATTTCACATTGAAAGTGGACTTAAACTAGTGTCAATCTTTTAATAGATATTGTTTCTTAAAAACACGCTATTTGTTTTGACAGCAGGAATTAATTATTAAATTAATTAATGCAACATATATGTTTTGAATTTTTTAAAATAGGCATCATTTTTGAATTCGGAATATAAAATATAGCTCAGGGTGAATTTTTGGTATTTTTATGAAAAACTTCAATTTTTGATGAATAGGGAAACCACTAAGTGGTAGTTTAAAAACTGATTTTTCGTTTAAATGAAACATTACCACTTCTGTGATTTTAATGTCAAAAATCAGACATACATGGTAGTCATTAGGATGTAAAATGTGGTTCAATGGGATTAAAATAATTTTTTTTGGTGAATAGTAACTTTTAAGTTTTTAATCGCGATTAGAGGTAATTAGTATAATTTAAGGCAGAAATAATGGTTTAATAATATGAAATGACCTAGAAACATGTCCTACCCTCATTGGATGTGTCATGGACGACCAATAAAATCCATGGGTCAACTTGGGTACCCCATGGAGCCACTTTGGTTGGAAAATGACATAAATAACCTTTTATTTAAAGTTAAAATAAAAATGTCACAAGCATGAGTTGTTTTACTAAAACAATTTTTAAATGGGGCTATACAAATCATATTTTTGACTATAAATATTAATTAGAAAGACAAAATTATTTCCTACATCATTATATTTTTCTTATAATTTTTAGACATTAAATAAATTAAATTATTTATGACATCATGATGATGCAGAGATTACCTCATTAATAAAGGATTTAAATAAAATGAAATGATAATGTTAAAACTATACCATAAACTTGTCAAAGACCTATTGGATGAGTATATTAGGAACCCTTACCACCATATCCTTGAAATAAATCAATGTGGGATCTTTAAAATCTGATACTCATTTGATAAAAATGTAACATTTTGTAACTTTCCAAGAGTGCCCCTCCTATCCTCTTATAAAAGGCCCCCATCTCAAACACGTTACCCACACCTCTCAAGCCTTTGACTCAGCCAACCCCTGATCATTTTGTCTCTCCACATCCCTCTATTACTCCTAGAATCCTCAAATTGGGCATAAGTCTTCCCAAGGAAGCATTTGAGCTCAAATCAAAGAGAGATACCCGATTTTAAGGTAATGTCTTCACTTGTGTTCTTTTGTTTTATTTTGCTTCTAAAACCCCCTAAAAACTTTTTATTCATTTTTTTTGTAATAAATCCAGTATCTTCAATATCCTAGGATTTCTTTATAAGAAGGATTCTATCTACAATTACACACACCTACATCTAATGGTTAAAGAACATACTGTTTCTATGGATGGTGAATTTCTGCCTCACGAAACGATGATTGTTCAATATTCTTTTAACACAGTCAAAGGTAGAAATTAAGATGTCAATATATTTATATATGATATATAATATGTTTATGTTTTACTTAAGCTTCTGTATTTTTCATTCATGGTATACCTTTATGGTTTTCATTTTAGTTAAACGCAATATCTTCATTTTAGGAAGTGTGGACTACTGCCCCCTCAAAGTGATTTGATTGGTTAATACCATATGTGGTAAGTATAAAGGATAGAGTTAATGATATTATATATGATGCCATACAGGAATTATAATACTATTATGTATCATTATGTTTTAATTCCATTAAATAAGAAATAGAAATGGAAGTAGCGTTCATGCGTATGTACGACTTACCATCTCCATGAACGGTGCATTTCATTTGTTACCACTAAATGTTATGTAATATTATAAATGAATGTATATATGGATATATATATGATATATATGATATATAAATAATGAATATAATTCTGGATATAATATATATTTTACCACATGAAATACTTGTAATTATAAAGAGTTTATTTTTGACTCAAGTAGCAATGATCTACAAAACGACCATTATTAACATAAATAATTACATAGTGATCATAGCATGATAATAAGTGATATAAAAGGAATAATGAACTCAAAAAAGGTTCTTAAGCAAGTAGAAATTAACTCATGTTTATTATTAAGGAGGTTAAAGAACGATCGAGTCAAGTCGGACCTGAGTTAAGGGAACTTACCCCTCTCTTTCTTTTTAAGTACACTCTTTTATGTCATTCCTTTTAAGCTCGTCTTTCTTATGATTGGGATGTTCTTTTATATTAATAATACTATAATTTTTATGTTCATATGATGAGAGACCCTATTTTCTCTCATAAATCCATTTTGGAAGTTTTAATTGGCGCCGTTAGGCTGCCGAAATTTCGTAAGGGGCTTTTTATCTCACATTGTGTTTTCGTGAGATTCATGCAACATTTTCCAATATTTACTTTTTATTGGTGTATGTACTGTCCATTATTATACTATTTGTGTAACATAAATTCGTTTATGAGTATTTACATCAATGTTTTATAGTCTTTCTTTCATGGGGTGTATGTTTCGAAAGTTACCCAAATCGGTAAGGGAACCTTTCACCCTCCTCTTTTTAAAAGACTTCTTTTGTTATGTCTTTTAATTTTCATCGTATTATTTGGGGATATGTTCTTATATATCCTTATTGCCATAAATATAATGTCCAAGTGATGAGATACCCTTTATCTCTCTCATCAACTCTTTTTCTAAAATTTGATGTGACCCCGTTAGGCTATCAAGGGAACTTCTTAACCCAATTTCGATTTCTTTGGGTTCAACATGTAGTTATTGAATATGACATCCTTTGAATATGTGTGAATGAACATTTACTATTTTACACTTAATATCCACTTATATTGGGTGTATTTATATTTTTCACACATAATTATGAGATTTATTTATCCTCAATTTAAGGATACCATCTTTATAATGGATTTCATCTCAATTTACATTTCCATTGAGACTTCATTGTTGTTATGCACCAATTCACTCTTAAATAGTGTATATACTATCATTTGGAATATTATATCATGAATACCTTTATTCTCATGATATTATAATGTTCTGATTAAATGTTATTCCTCAATTACTGTATTCAAGTGTCTCTCATTTTGTTAAAAACCCTTTAACTAAAAAATCATTTTAAATATTTTAATGATTTAATCTTATAAATATTTCTCATTAATATACATGTTTTCAAAATGGTTTTATGGAATTATTTATATGGATATTAATGGTTTAAAACGTTAAAAGCTTCAATGTGGTATGAGACACTTTGATTTAAAAACCCCTTTATTAAATGTTTTAAATGGTTTTGAAAATGGTTTTTAGAATGGATTCATTATTTCAATATCTTAAAATGTTATATTGTTATTGCAATGTGGGAATGTTATATTTCCTTTATGCTTAAGTTATGTGCTATGATTATGTTATGGTTCTTGGTCATTGTTATGAAGACGGGTGGTTCCGTGATAAACTAAGGGTGGGTGAGCCCGATATAGCTCTCCAATGCATTGGGTAACGCGAAGGAGTTATACGTTAAGGTTTCTCCGAAAAGATTTAGGGAATATACTATGATGGGTATTCCAAACGTAACCAAGAGGGTTACCCCCTACGTAAGAATGTTATGAATGCATCATGTTACCTTTATGTATTATGATTTCTTTGATTTATTCATGATTTTATGAGGTAAGTTAAAGCGCTTATGTTTTATGGGTAAAACATGATTTCATTCTTATGTATATATGTACTCATGTTTCCTTTCCATACTTTTTATAACCCGTACTGAGCTTTTTATGCTCATCCCAAGATTTTTGAAATGTTTTTCACAGGTCAAGGGAATGGTACATGATTTGATGATAATGTCAAGGAAGTGTCAAGAAAGAATCCATGTTTCATTTTAAATATGTTTCCGTTGATGGAAAAAATGAGTACTATCTTTTATGTAACCACTTTGTTTAAACGTGGAATGTAATGCAAGTATTATGATCTAATTCCCTAAAACTCTAAACCTGAAAAGGTCCTCAATGTGTCATCTTGTAATAACTCAAGATTAAGTAAGTATTCAGGTTGGGTCATTATAAATCATGAGTAAAATAATCTGTGAATCACAATCAATCTAACATAATCAATATGTCATAGTGAATAAATGAACAACTAAATCCATTAATAAATTGAGAATGAAACTGCATCCATAGATTTTTTCATAGTGAAAACCTCATGGATAATAACAATAACAACGGATAACGAATAAAGATAATTCTTATTAATTGGACATCATGTATTTGGCACATAAAACCATAATACCATAAAAACTGTTTAGTCATATGGGTAGAAACCCTTCTGATTTTTGGAAACAAACTCGAAGGGTTTGTCGCCAAACTGTTTTGTCTCACGAGACCTACCGATGCATCGAGGGGCTTGGAGGGCCCCACCCACCACTTTATTCCCAAAGCCTTATTTATACATTGATTAAATACAAGAGCAATATTCCCTTTCAATATCCTTATAGAGTAGAGTATACGGATTGATCAATATTTCCATCATAAAAATAAATTTCAAAATTAACACCGTATGTAAAATGGTATACGGTTTAGTCAAAAAACATATACATGACATGAGATTATGGATATTTAATATTAATATAATTTCAAATTAATATTTATCTCAAATGGGTAGTAGGTACACTATATAAGGATTATTAGGTTCACAATACGAAGATAGTCACAACGAAAACAGTTGCTGAGACAAACTCCCTTACCACAGTGTAATTGGTCGAACCTTATGACCAGATCATAATAAACATCAAAATAATCATTGAATAACATGAATATAAACATAATAATGTTATTACATATCAAATGTAAGTACACATATACCAAATATAACGAATAATTGCTGAACAATGTAAATCTCACCGAAATGAAAGTGAGATGAGAATCCCCTTTCCTTATGTTCGAGTGTGTTCTTCATTTGTCTTAATGACCTGAATAATTAAATTATCATCATTAAATAATATGTACAAAACCTCCTATACATGTAATTTATTTATTATAACATTATTAGGTTCATTCATGGCCCTTTCTGTTGGTTCAATTGGTTCAATTTTCATGTTTTGGAAGCATTTTCTTCTTTTGTTTTCATGGTTCGTTTACTTGTTTCCATGAATTGAAGTTTATTTGAAATATTTTTAAACATCCAGAATTGTTAATACATATTATTAACGAAATTATGGAGATATAAATGATCTTATAATGATTTTGGGTTATATACCATGATGATGATTCATTAGTAAAAACATTAATGATGTTTGTTTAGATCGTTTTAGTGGTTCTTTGATAATAAAAACCTCATTTTGTTTTATGAATTAAGACCATGGGTACCAAAAAACTACAGAACCATGGGTGAGTCAAAACACATATATTATAACCTGGTTCAACCATATAAATTGTTTCATGACCAGACTTGAAATAATTAATGGAAATTGAAATCACATCGTCTACGATGTTGGTAATTCGACACATCACAAACAATTTTTTTAATTAGTTAAACAACTGGGGGAAAAGAAGAAGATTGATGATGAATTTTTATTGAAAATTGTAAAATCTAGAATATACATGATTCTGGATATTTCATTCCTCTTGGGTAAGAAGATATGAAGAATAATAAATAAAGAACACAAAATAAAAGAATAATTTTGAAATCGCTTACAAAAATTCGACAGCCTAACGGCTACACAACATGGTTTTAGAAAATATTAAAAAGAGAGGGGACAAGGGGAATATATCCAAAAATTATCAATAGTATATATTAGATAAAGATTAAGATTGAAAATAATAACATGGAATGGAAACTTTAAAGATATACCACATAAAAGAGAACTTGAAAGGAAAAAAGAAAGAAATTGAGAATTTTCTTACCTTGTAGAGTAACCCTTAGAACTTGAAGGTTGGGACCTTGGGGGATTGAGGAAAACTTGAGAGGACTACTATGAAGGTAAGGAGGCTAGAGCATCGTTTAGGGAGAATTGGGAATGAATTCAATGAATGGAAAAGTTGGTATTTATAGGAAAAGTGGGGTATTATTTTAATGATTTCCAAGGGACACCACATGGGTGGTATTTACAAAACCATGGGTTTTCCCCTAGTATTTTCCCATGGTTAAATCCACATGGGAAACCTCAAATCTTATTTTACTATACACAAATCTACCAGATTTATTACATGATTATTAAATCATTAATGATGTCATTAAAACACCGAAACTAAAAACTGTATTTTTTACTATTCACTGAAAAATCAACTATTTCCGAAAAATTCCCTAAATTCACCCTAAAAATTTTTTAATGTGTAGAATTCAAAATTTAAATCCATTTTTTAAAAATAATTTTATAAATATTATTAATTTAATTTTTAAATAAGGTCATAGTTAATTTGCAAAATAACAATCTTAATGTGCAATTAGTTTTATTTGTCATTGAAAAACTAATTAAGATCTCATTATCTTATTGCCTTAAGAAAATAAAATAATATTATTATTTACTTTTCATAAGGGTCATATTACTATTCATATTACTATTCATATGGGTATGTTACTATTCACCAAAAATCAGGTTTGTTCTATCAGACTCCAAATGACATACTGAACACAACTCTAGATGACCATTTTTCAAAATTCAAAAAATAGAAGATGCAAAGTTGTGTTTAATGGATACATTATAAAATTTCATTCTATATTTATTTTAAAAACCTTGTGGTGTTACAATAAATATGATCATTAATCTTTACAATGGTACAGTTTCCATGTAGTTCGGTGGAAAAAGGTATGTTTTAACATCATTGATGCAATGAAACGCCCCATTGAAGAGCACTCTAATTTTTCCTTATATTCAATGGATGTTCTCCATAATGACAAACACACACAAAACTCTCTCCTAAAACCATACTCTAACTCATTTTCCTCTTCTTATTTATTGGATTATTTGAGTTTGGATTCATGTTTTTATTGTTGTGTGGGTTCTAAAAAATATAAATTTTGTACTTTAATTGATGAGTGTGTTCATTATGAGGTTACCATGACCATCGATGATTCGGCAAATCTCATTTCCATAGATTCTCTTTACGTATAAAATAAACTTGATTAGATAAACAGTTTCATGGACCTAACTCCCCATAAACCACCTCCCACAATACGAAAACCACCAGTGTTGGAACTTAAACAACTTTCTTCTGATATAAAATATGCATATCTTAAGGGTATTGACCAATTTTCTACCATTATTTACAATAACCGTTCTCTATAGTAGGAATCAAAACTGCTTGTCCTTTTGAGAGAGTGTAAAAAAGAGATAGTATTGGAATTAGATGATATTTCTAGGATTATCACATCTATTTGTATGCACCATATGCATTTATATGATGAGGCTAAGCCAGTAAGACAATATCAATGCTAGTTGAATCCCACTCTCCATAAAGTGATAAAATTTGAATATAGTAAATTACTTTATACTTGGATAATTTATCCAATATCTGATAGTAAGCAGTTTATCCCCTTGAAAATTGTTCCTAAAAACTAGAATAAGACTAGTTTCAAATTAAAGGAATGAATTGGTCCTGACATGTGTGCAAAATAGTTGGCGAGTCTGTATTGACTACTCTTGGCTAAATCAAACCATGTGGAATGACCAATTTTCTCTACATTTCATTGACCAAATTCTAGAAATATTGGCGAGTAAGTCCCATTATTATTTTCTCGATGTGTATTCAGGTTATTTCCAAATGCATATATCCCCTAAGGATTTAGAAAACAAAACATTTACCTATCCATTGGGTGCATTTTTCTATAGAAGGATTCCTTTTGGTCTATATAATTATTCTGGTACATTATAGTGATGTATGTTGAGTATTTTTTCTAAGTATCTTGATAATTTTATATAAGTATTTATGGATGACTTCATAGTTTATGTATCTTCTTTGGATGACTGTTTGACACACCTAGGTTTTGTCCTCCACCATTGCATTGAAAAAGATCTTATATTAAATCATGAGAAATTCCATTTCATGGTTCAATGGGGGATAGTTCTTAGGCATGTTATTTAAAATGAGGTAATTCAGGTGAATAAATAAAAAATTGAATTAATTTCAACCCTTCCATATCCAAAATTTTCTTATTAGGTAAGATCATTATTGAGACATGCTGGTTTTCACCACTGATTCATTAATCACTTTAGTAAGATCTCACTTCTACTATATTGATTGTTGAAAAGGGATTATGAATTTTTTTTGATAAAATTTGTGAGGATTCTTTCAATTCACTAAAAAAAAGTCTCACATGACATACCAGTATCCAACCACTAAGGTGGGATATCCCCTTCAAACTTATGTATGATGCCTCTAACTTTGATTTTGGGGAATTTTTATCATTAAGTGTTGAGAAGGCTCGTCATTTCATTGTGTATGCATCACGTACCCTTGAACCTGCCTAGGTAAACTACACAACCATTAAAAAATAACTCTTTTTATTATGTTTTCCTTGGATAAATTTCATTCATATCTTATTGGGTAAAAATTCATTGTGTTTTCTGACCATGCTACTCTTAAATTTATCCTAAATAAACATGAAGCTAAGCCTTACATCATTCGATGGATTATCCTCCCCCAAGATATTGAACTTGATATTAGAGATAAGGTGGGAGATGAAAATGTTTTATATTACCAAATTAGTTGGATTTATCTGCCACTGTAACAACATGTGGACACATCCCTCCCCATTAGAAAATTCTTCCCTTAGGAGAACCTTTGTGATGTTGTGGACCTTACACCCTAGTATGAATACATGGTGAATTTTATAACAACATCTTGGGTCCCCACTAATTTCATCACTTCACAGTCCTAGAGACTTAATCATGATTATCAGTGGTACATTTGGGATGACCCATATTTATGGATAATTTATAGTTACCAAGGGGATCGTCGATATGTTCCTGAACAAGAGTTCACCTCTGTTTTCTCCTTCTACCACACTTTGGCTATCAACATACATATCAAAATGTCCTTGACTTAGGAATTTATTAGCCATCATTTTATAGGTATTCCCATCTATTTTTCAAGTCATATAGTCATTTTCAATTTATAGGGAATATCTTCAAGAGGAATGAAATGCCACAACAACCCATGTTATTTTATGAAATCATTGATGCATGGGGATTGACATCATGAGGCCTTTTACAAATTCATTTGGCTTTATGTATATCTTTTTATCTATTGACTATGTATATAAATGGGTGGAAGTAAAGGCTACTCGAACTTATAACTCTCGATTGGTTGTTTATTTTCTAAGGTCGCAAATTTTTAGTAGGTTTGGTTTGCTGAGATTTATCATTAGTGTTCAGGGTTCCATTTTTTCAATCACAACATGGAAAATTTTATTTGTAAGAATGGGTTTGATCATAAAGTCTCAACATCATATCACCCCCAAACTAATGGAAAATCAGAAATCTTAAAAAGGGATGATAAGAGAATCTTGGAAAAAACGGTACAACCCAATAAGAAAGATTGGAGTTTTCATTCAGATGATGCACTTTGGGAATATTGTACAACTTTAAAAACCCCAATTGGAATGTCACCATATAGAATTTTTTTGGAAAGACTTTTCACTCTATATGGAGGTAGAACACTGTGCATATTGTGCTGTTAAACAATGTAATTTGAATCTTTCTGATACTGGAGAGCATATGAAGCTCTAGATTCAAGAGTTAGAAGAAATTCAATGTGATGCATATGAGAACTCCAGGATCTATAAAGAGAAGACAAACGATATCCATGGTATCCTGATTCATTAGTATAAGTTCCATGTTGATGAGATGGTCCTCATGTACAATTACAGGCTAATGCTCTACCCAGGTAAGCTTCATTCCGAATGTCTTGGACTATATACTGTTACTAATGTTTACCATTTTGGTGCAATACATATTTTGCATGAGCAGAGTGAAATAAGTCTTACCATCAATGGGAAGTGACTTAAGAACTTATATGAGGATTTTATAATGAATATGGTGGATGAAATCCACCTTCTTGAAGCAACATACTAGTGAAACACACTAGGTTTTATCCTTCCTTCTATGATTCTCAATTATTATATCTAAGACACTTCACGTTGTAGGTGTGTTTGTGTGTGTGTGGGGGGGTGGATACATTCCTATGTTCATTAGGATTTTCATAGTCTTTCTTATTTTTTATCTTTTTTTATTTATGTTATTTTCACTTTTCCCCATTGTGTTGAGTTTATAATGATTTTCATTGTCTTTATTTTTACTTCTCCTTTTCGACTTCTTTATGGTATTTTTACTTCCCCCCTTATGGTCCCCATATCATGGAACTTACTGCAATTTCATGTTGAAATTTTTGATTCCATGTTTTTTTAACATTTGATGATAACCTGTATCTTTTATGGAATGAATATTTGTATGAATCTAACATCAGGGAGTGATTTTTAGTGAATTGGCTTTCTATCAATGATGTAAATGGTTGTATCTTTGTGAAACCTTTGAGATGATTAATGCACCTTGTGTGAGTATTTTTTGAGAAAAAAGTGTCACTAATATCTCCACACATTTTTCCCCAAACCACAAATAGTGAATATTTCAAACTTAATAGAAGGTAAATATATGTTATGTTAATATTTTTCATCATAAAAATATATTTTGAATATGTTATTTCTTTATCGAATCTATTTCATTATTGTACCAGATTGACTTATGCATGTGTACCTGATATCCGAATTTTGTATGCCCTAAAAAAAGTAACAAAAAAATGTTGTGTCTTGGGAGGGTCAAAAACCACTCCTCCTCAACCTTTTATCGTGTTAAAACTATTACAACTAGTGTCATCAGAAGATCAAACAGGGGTTGAGAGATGAGTGTGAGATTTGTTCCAAATGAAACATCTGAAAAAAATGAGGGGAGTGATGAAATGTGAAAAATATAGGGATATCTAGTTGGGGAGCATATGGTTTGAGTAATGGGAATTATTAAGTGAGTGGGTTTTGAAATATTATTGCAAAGGATTTAGGGAAGGTTTAGTGGAAAAAATCATTTATGCTGATTTTGTTTTAAAATAACCTATATTTATTGGATAGAAAGTGGAAAGAATAGCATGTAATGGTATTCACACACACATGGAGAGTTAGTGGCATGTTTTAATTTTGAATTCCTTTCTCAATTTGGTATCATGAATCTCTTTGAATTTCATTGTGATATGATTCATGAGACATCTTTTTCAATTTTCACTAGGAAGAACTCCTTGGGGTAGTTTGTGCACTGATCACATTACATTGATGAATTAAAATTTCCTCAAATGTTAAATCTTCATGATGTTGGGAATATAAACATTCATCATTTATTTTGGATATTTTACTTTTCCCAGGAGTGCAAATGTTTAGGTGTGGGGGTGTGATCGCATAGCAATTCACTATTCAATTCCACCATTACACCACTATTTTAAACTGGTTTTGTAATGAATATTCCAAACATAATAATAAATTTTAATTCATGTTTGATTAAATGAATTTATTTTTATCAATTTTTAATAAGGAAATTTCAGTTTTTTCAGTGTTTACATTATAGGACGAGCTGATTTGGAGAGCCCGTGATGGAATTCAAGAAAAATAGGACAAACTACGTGAGATCCCATGCATGCATGTGGACATAAATATATAATGTGGATAATAAGTGCATCCAATTTATCTGAAAATTTTTTTACATATGAAAATCCGTGTGATATAAATTTCTCAAGAATACCATTGATCCCAATTCATCTATTTGGAGGCCCGAATAGGTCCACATTGTGAAGAAATTTTGGGTGGTTCAGATTGGACAACCCTTCTACATTTGGACCATAACTCGGTCCTAGGAACTTCAATTGGTCTGATTCTACCACCATTTGACATAACACTCTAGGACCCACATCTCCACTGAAATTTATCTCATTTTAACGTGTTTTGGTCAGTAATCCTGCAAGATAAATAAGAAAAAATAAGTCTGCAATGAATAGTCACCTAGTCCCTTAGGTACTTAATTTCTTTTGGGGTAAGTGTGTTTTATTTTCCCATAAAATCACCCCTAGCCATAATTATTTTAGTCGGAACTACCAAGGGTAAGGGTGAGTCGAATTTCAGAACTCCAGTCACCCATTTTAGTTTCATTCTTCCTCATGTACTTCTAAACCTCTTAGTAATCAATTTGGGGGTGTCTGTTATTTTAATCTCGAGATCCACGCTTGTAATATTCATAACGTATTTGAATTTCATGGTTTTTGTCATTTTTTATTCATTTATAAATTCTTAATTTGTGTTTATTCTGGTATGATAAAATATAAATCAATGGAACAAGAATACTCATACTTCCATGTATAACTAGATCTTGTGATGATTTGAGTGTGGTTGCCTCTTTTGTAACCCCTTCCCTTTCATGAGTGTGCGAATGGATTATGTCAGTTAACAAATTACATGATCTTGAACACATGAATAGGCATGTTATTTTCTTTTGTAATATATTATCATTGATATAAATCTGGTCATCTCATCACGTTGTTGATGTGATGCCTTGATTGAGTTCTGTTTTTACATCGATTCATGTTTGTTAATTTTGAGAAGTTTCCAACAATCAATATCATTATTAAATCAAATCCTAGGTGTTAAACTAGTAATAAATCACCTAAAATACTGGTTTTAATGTGTTTAAATAAATTAATCAATGATCTTCCCATTCCCTTGAGAGCGACGATGAATTAGACATCAAGGGATACTTACCTGGGTTGATCACGATTTCTCCATATGGTTTTTTCTCACTTAATAGTATAGTTTCAATTTATGTTTTTAAATAAACAAACCTCAAGTTATATAAATATCCATTCCTATTTTTTTTATAATCATAACCTTATTTTTAAATTATTGATATAAGGCTCCTTCGAGAGATGACCTCGGGTTGCTGCTATACTGCAGAAATTATTGTTAAAAATAATCATCTAATTTGACGCGCTCGACAAAGAGATCCAGAAATCAATGCAAATACACATATATGGGGACCCCAAATTCACATCATCAGTACTGCATCAGACACATTTCTAGAAACATACAAAAAAAATCCATAATGAACTTATTAAGAAGGAAATCATGAGGCTTTGTATGCAATGTCTATTATTTTTTTACTATTTCAACATAAACATAAATTTAATTTCTGTGAAATAAGATAACTTATGTGTAGAATATGAGAGGTATAAATGAAGTGTTGAAAAATGTTTCAAACAAATATGTTAGGGTAATAAAGAAGTGTATTATTATACAATTCATGTTTAAAAAGAAAAATGGACATTGGAATATGATTGGGGGAAGAGGTATGGACACATGACCAAAAACATTATGGGGTGTATAAAGGGTGTCTTCAAGGCAATTCTAAAATTACCTATAAACTCACTAGTTTAGGATACATTTTATTGTTGTGTGAAGTACTTCATTGATAGAAAAAAACTATCCTCATATGAGATTCCTTTAGGGCTAAGATATGGAAGACACTTTCAATGAGATATTGAAAAGAACATAAAATAATCATCTAGTTATAGAGTGTTTCTTTTCTATTGATATGACTCTCCATTTGAAGTTAAAGAGTGTTCATAACCCATCATAAGTAGCAATGGTGAAAAAATGGTGGTATTAATAAAATAAAGGCAATGTCAATGTGGAAACTTCCATGCATTACTGTTTCTATGAACACAACTCATCACAACATCTGCCTCTATGATCATTTATTGGGAATCATATGTTGATATTGTGTACTAAATGGACACCATTTCGATTTGTAATATTGTACCATAGATGCCTATTTTGGAGTTTCAATATTTACCAATGCTCGAAGACCATCTGATATTGATATGCAACATTAATTGGTTGTGTCAACAAGGGATACTAAAGTCCAAAAGAATACGGAATGAGTTGGATTGACCTTAAAAAGAATGGAAACATTTGAGATTCATCATATGTAATCAAGAAGTTCATAACAGGAAATAGTTCCCTAACAATCGAGGATTTATTTCACACTCTCATCCACAATGATATATTGTCTCCAATGTGATCTTTTCATATCGTTAATTATATGGTGTTAATATAAGATCCTT
Organism: Viscum album; assembly: GCA_963277665.1. Classification (NCBI taxonomy): domain Eukaryota; kingdom Viridiplantae; phylum Streptophyta; class Magnoliopsida; order Santalales; family Viscaceae; genus Viscum; species Viscum album. The sequence continues at coordinate 312,490,678 of OY728166.1, forward strand.
TGTTTTTTAGAATTTTCTAAAATTTCTAAAAATATTTACTATAAAATAATAATAATCCTCTCATATTAACATTAAAAGGAATATGATAAGTACATGTGAGGTGGAATGAAACAATAATCAAACTATCTATGTATAATCAATAAATAAAGAATGTGATAAAATAATCATAAAAAATACCATCATGTGAGAGGTCATAATTAAATTACAAAACCATTTGAGATCTAACTTATTAGTTATAGTCAAAATAATGTTATATTTAAATATTAAACTTAAGACTTATTTGATTTTTTACATATCGATGGAGGGTACTATACTACACATAGAGCATGATAGGCATGTTTCCCATGGAGTGATAGAGGGTCATCTGATTCAATGGATCATGGTGTGTCGAGTGCATGATCATCATCACATGCTACCTCCAACATCCATTATACCACACATGTACCATGAAAACATCTATGACATTGTAGTATCCAATTCCATATATGTTGGTAATCACCTCCATGCTACCCTCTTAGAGATATGGAGACTAGAGACACACATATTCCACCTGCCAAAGGGATAGATATCTATCACCCTTGAGGATATAGCAGTTCGACTCTATCTTCCTATCCAGGGGGATGCGGTTATTAGACCCACCCATATAGACTATCCCGATCTTGTAAATATTTTTCTAAGCTTTTAAATTTTGGATGATGATATAGATAAAAATGGTGGGTCGATATCAATGATGTGGTTTGAGATTCACTTTTTACATTTACCCGATGATGCTGATGAGAAAACTGTCATGTGTCATGCCCATGCCCATATCGTACGAATCATTAGAGGGAAACTATGAACTAATCACTTAGGTATTCATGTGCACATGATGTATCTAGGGATACTGGAGGATTTTTTATTAAACCATGACATAAAACTAGGGAAATTTGTGCTTGGATTACACATACAGAGAATTATACATGACATGTCATTCAAATCACATGGATCTTGGGGGATGTATCATCCTTCTTCAGATGTGGTCATGGGAGTGCATCCCCTACCTATCCCCTATTATTGTTTGTCAGGAGATGCATATAGATATATTGTGTGACACTCTGTGTGGACACTAGTATGATCACTCATATCTGCTGGTTTCTGATGCTGGTATGAGATATTGAATTTAATTTCTTATTATTTATCACTTTTGATGTTGTATTTTATATATGGTATTAGAAAAATAACATGATTAATTCTCTAGTAGATCATTTCAGTGCATACCATCTCACGCTGGATAGTCTCCTACCTTACGACATAATTATATAAAATCATTAATTGACTAACAAATTTTCTAATATCTTCATTTTTCGATTTTAGTTAGAATCATTTTTGACAAATCTCAGATGTCATTTCATATTTCACGGATTCCATACTGAGATTTATTAGACCAGTTACCTACATACTACACTGTTGGACTTCAGGATGTTATGGATATATTTCCTCTAATTAAATTTCATATAATTTAGTGGCACCAGACCGATAGATTTAATTCTATTGTTTGGTTGTGTTTAGTGCATTCCAATTCTATCAAGAAAATCACCGGCACTTCCTTCATTCCATAAAGCTGACAGTGTGGATGGATGTCAATTTTCATTGAAGACATGTTGAGTATCTCAACTGATAATGGCCCAGACCTACCTGATCCCTTACTTGTCAAAATATAGTGTTTTTGGTGTTTTGAGAGGGAACGATAGCTTTTTAAAGAGTTTTCAAAAATTGCACTTTTTTCCAATGGATGTAAGTGTAGGTGATTCAGAGTGATAGTGAGTCAGGGCATCGGTAGGTTGATAAGTCGATAGATTAAGGAATCGGTAGGTCGAGGGGTCGATAGGATGACGCATTGGTAGGTCCAGGCGTTATTATGTTAGGCATTGATGATTCAGGGAATCGGTGAGTCAACGAATAAATAGGTTTATGATTCAGTAGGTCATGGAATCAATAGTTTGAGGCATCGCTGTCACATACATAACTTATTTTAATGTTACTTTTAATTTATTTTCCATTCATGTTTGTTTTTGTGTTTTCCCAAGCTTTTATGGAGGAATGGGTGAGTTTTCATGAATTGGGCCAAACCGTGAGCCCAATTCTAGATTTAAAATAAATTTTGATTCTTTTAAAACTTTTTTATATTTCAAAATTTTTTATCCATTCAAATTACTACTTGTCCTCCCCTAACCTATTAACACCAACATTTAAATTTGGGGCCTTTATAAATCCATAATAATGCGGGGATTTGGGTTTTTATTTGATAATTGGGCCATCCTGAAAGCCCATCTTCCCATTTTAAATTGTTTTTTAAATTGTTTAATATATTATTCATTATAATGAATTTTTTGTTTATTATACCTCCCTCTCGACCTTAATAAGACCAGGCATGCTCCCATTGCCTTTTCCCCCTCTTTATAGCTCTTTGAAATCGCGACTTAGGGCAGAAATTCATAGGGTGTCTCAAATCGAACATAATTGAAGAGGTAACTTAATCCCTTATTAAAACTCTCAATTATTACTCTTTTCCCTCCATTCCAGTTCCCAAATGAATTACCAAATCTTTTTCGAGCAAGACCTGAATTTTGGCTGTTTTCAATTTCAGATACTATTGTTTTGGGAGTGATTAATTTAGGATACTTCAAGTAAGTGAGTCTATTTCTTTCTTCTTTCATTTTTCTCAGAGTTTCATTCGACGTGCTTAGGGTTTCTTCCATTATACAAGAAGTCCCAAATTTCCAGAGGGTAAGGTGTCAAACATAAGGATTAACCTTGGGTTTTCTTGGTCCAATTTTCTATTTTTATGTTTGATCTACCCTTCTTGAGGTACGGCGGTGGTGCGTTTTTGTTTTCGCACAAAGGATTCAAGGTTTTCATTTGATTTGGTAGGAGATTACATTGTTGATGAAATATTTGTGTATTAGCATGATGTATTTATAATATTTTCAGGTTTATATCATTTTATTATTGCTTCATAAATTGGTTCTAATGATTTTTCTATTGCAATTGAATTTTAAATGCCAATTTAGTGTGAAATTGGGGGTTTTCCAAAGAAATGTTTTATTTGTTTATTTGGGGATTCCCTATAAATAATTATTTGTTTTTATTGACCTGTAATAAGGCTTAAAATACGGTTTATAATTTTTATCCCGTTTTTTTATTTTCTGAAACAATGGTTTTTAATTGTGTTTGTAAAGAAAGTAAAGATTTGGTTCTAGTGTTGTGTGAAAATGAAGGTTTTACAAAGTTATCACTTCTTGTTTAACATGGGGATGCCCAAAAGTTGATTTGTAGTTTTAATTGAAATTTATTATGCTTAGTTTACTATTTTGGTGACTTAAAAGTGTTAACATAGTGTACAAGTGGGTTTCTTAAGGGGTTTTGTGTGCAAAACAACACGGGATATTGAGAAATTGTTTTATTAAAATTCAAAGTGTTTGTTGTGTGTTTTAAGTGGTATAAAAAGCGATAGCTACTGTATTTGGTGTATTTTACCAGTAGTGTTGTTTTAAATTAAAATTGATATGTGTTAAATACTGAAATTGTTTGAGAACAAAGGGTGAAGCCCAGGTACCTAGGTGGGGCAGATGTGTACTAGTACGGCTAGTGGACAAGATGAGTTTTGTCCCTGTTTCACCTATCATTTGGATAAATACAACCCTAAATAAACTATGTGGATAATTATTGGGGACCAATAGGTTATTTGTATGTTCTCTACTAGTGGCTCGTGCACGATAATGGATTTTACTATGGTTACATTATACGGATGTATGAGGTACATGGGGCCCGATACTATCTAGTGCCAAGGGGTGTTCCTGATTTTTTTACTCATTTTGTATGTGATATTTTCCCATGTATTGGGGTGTTTTTGGAATTAATTTACTGTATCTAACATGTCTATTTAAATTTGTGAACATTCTGAAAACTTTAGCTTGAAAAATGTTTTCATTTGAAAGTTGTATTTCTTGGATTTTTTTTCACTGCTTTTATTTGCATATTAAAACTACATTCTTTTTCACCTTGTATTGCATACACCATGGAATCATTGGGTGGTATAATATTGGGATTAGGCTCACACCCTACTTACACCCCTTATGTGTAAGCAGAATTTATTATTTTTGACTCAGGTAAAGGAAAGGCCATGGGTGATGGCGGTTCAGGGTGTTAGTCCCCATTACTGGGGCATAGTTGTGGAGATGACTTACAGGTGATGCCCCCCTTGTCGTGTGGAGTCCTTGGGGATTTCTTTCTATTGAAATTATTTGTATTTTTACCTCTATTATTTTCTTTAATACAATGTATTCAGTTCATTTTTTATTAAGACTTTTTGTCTATAAATTTTAGGATTTATATTATGGATTGTTTTTAAGGTTTTATGCTTTCATACTCAGGTAAAGTGTTCCCAAAGATAATTTTTTGATACCTAGGAACTTATCACAGCCTTTGGGGAGAGGGAAAACCCTTATGTACTTGTCACAGTCTAGTTTTGGTGATGGTTTTGGCGGCGACCAGATTCGGTTCGTGACAAAATGGTATCAGAGGAGGTTCAGGTTAACTCTTTGGGTCATGTTATTTAGAGAAGAGTTAGGATTGTCTGGAGTTACGATTATTGGGACTTGGAATTATAGTTATTGGTAGTGTGCCTAATCCCCACTCCTCATTATGGGATTCATGTTTCTAGGAGAAGTTGGTATTTATCTAAGTCCTTTGGTTTCCTTAGTTCGATGATGATTACGAGAAATGAAAAAAGAGTTGGGTTAATGGTCTTAGTGAGATCACAGGGCCTGGAAATCCATGTAGAACCAATGATATTCCCTATAAAACTCTATATGATTGTGAAGTGATTGGAATATGGCCGCCAACCATATGTCCATGTCACCCACTGAAACTAGTTTCCTATTGCATTGTTTTGTGCTTTAGTTTTGAAAACTTGGCACTTTGGTTTTAAGAAGCGTAAATTTTATGTGAAATGATTTTCAAATAAAAAGGGAATGGATTGATTTATGAGATGGTGGAACTAAATTTTCAGTATTGTTTTGAAATTGAAAATGTTGTGATTACACCTCTTTTGAAAGCAAGAACTATATTGAAGTTAGTTTTGAAAAGTGATTCCAATAGAGTTTTCTAAACAATAAAAGGGTGATTTAATGGGATGATATGTTTTCAAATTGATGTGAATATCTTGAAGGTGAGTTATTTTCTAATTTTTTGTTTCTTTCTAAAACGTTTTGTAAGATGTGAATTGGGATTTTGATATTGTGGATAACAGTTTTGAGAAAAAGGATGTGTTGGTTGACTGTTTTGGTTTTGAAATGCAGAACGAATTTTTTGTTTTAAACTTTAGTATTTCCATAAGAAACCACATACATGGGGTTATATGGGATGATGGATGTTTTATGGCATGACTGGATGAGTGCCAGAACAGATATGAGGAGGATGCCCGGTGTGGCACAAAAACATGCATGTGTGAGTCCCATGGGGTACCATTGGTGGATATGCTTACAGCTGAACCGTTTGTTTTCAAAGAAATAGTTTTAATAAAAAACATTATGTCTTGATAAATAGTTTTGGATGTTGTGTATTATGTGTTTTTGAAAAATTTGGTGTTTTGGGATGATTTGAGTCCAAGAATCCCTCCTGTTTAAACTGTGTTTTGGGTTTGGGTTTGGTCAGTAAGTTGTGTTGTTGGGACGGTTAGTGGTCTCTTTTGAAAAATGTTTTGGGACGCCTTTATGATGGTTACCTTCATGTGTTTGGATCTGGTTTGTGGTATATCATGACCAATGGACCATCTTGGTTTGGTCCTTAGGTTAAATCGTTGGATAAGGTACACCCCATTAATGGTTAGTGCACAACTGATGTGCAACCCAGATTGTTTCGTCATTTGAAGACCCTCCAGTTGAACAATATAAGGAATATTTTTCTTATTGATATTTTTAAATTGAGTCTACAACCTTTCCTTTATTGGTTTTGTTTATCCTCTTGTAGTGGGAGAGTGATCATGAAAGGTTTTAAGAGGCTTTAGATTCTTATGTTTCCTGATTTGCCGAAGGTGGATGTGGTCTGGGGTTGTTAGCATCGATGAGTATCTGGATGGTGTCTAAGAGGTCCTCTCGATCCACCGTAGTCTCTTTGAAGAAGGATTTCACAACAAACTACCAATGTGGGAAAACTGGTCATAAGAGGATTTTGTGGCCACTTTATAGAATTGTGTGTAGTTTGGGGATGTTGTATAAGGTCCCACTCCATGCATTATTTATATCAGTCGCTATGGTCATGTTTGGTGATGCCTTATGATATCATGTGCTCGATTGACCATATATGTGAATGTCGTTAAATCCCCTGAGAGTCTCTGTTATGTTGGGAGAATTTCTCCCTTGGAAAAACATCAAAATCTTCTATTTTAAAGGATGGTGGGTGTAGGTGTTCTTTACTTGTATAGTTTCTCACTCGAAGAAACAAGGTGTGATGTGTGTTCATTTTCTAAGCCCTTGTTTCATTGAAATACCGAGTTAGGGTAAAGTAAGTTTGTAATGTATTATGTCTTCGGAATATAACTAGGGATTTCAGTATAGTTTTTGGTGGCACCAAAAGAAGAATTATCATTTAGGGGTGTTTCCAAAGCCTAACTGCGAGGTCGAAGATGCATCAATCATTTGAGCTCCATCCATAGGTCTTAAAAGAAGATGACTTGTAGTCCAGGGAAATCCCAGGGTTTTTTAAACCCATGTACAATATCTTATCCTCAGTATGAATGATAGTAAGTGTTTAAACCACTAGTGTCATCATCTTTCTTCCATTGTTCTCATTCAGTGGAAATTGGTTGAGGGCCTTATGCCCATGTCATCACCTAATGTCATTGCCTCCCACTTTGGTTTCTATTGAGTCTTTGGAGAATGGTTTTAGCACAGTTAGTTCATGGTTTCACAAACTGTGCAGACTAACCGTGTGACCTTCCCAAATCTTGAAATTTTTAGGTTTTTTTGTGCCGGCCCATGCTGGTCGGTTAAGATAGTTGGTTTAATGGGGGGGGGAGAACTAATATGATTCTCATGTATGTTCCTTTGGAAATTTTTAATGGAAGCCTACCCTATGTAATAGGGAGTCCGTTCAGGCCTCCCCCTATTAGTGTCCTGATTCTGTCTCGGGAAAAAAATAATTGGTTGTCTCTTATTGTGGGGAGCGTATTTGTGTCCCCCCGTACATGTAACTTAGATTTATCCATGGTCATGGATTGGTTTAGATAGTCTCGTTCGAAGCTATCTAGCTACCAACATCTTCCTTGAGTAAATGTTGGTACTGGAGAGCGCCCAATGGTTTAGTTAAAGTAAGGTAAGTGTAACCATGTTCAAATTTGTTGTTCTTTTGGGTGAATTTCTTGAGTATTGTTCGGATAGTGTTTGAGAGGTTCTCTTATGGAATAATGTATGAATTTTATTGATAATTTTAGTAAAGTGGTGTACGTTTGGGTTGTGAGATTAATAATTCCTTAATTGATCACTGGAGGTGTTTTGGCCCTTGGGGGTGAAGCTTGGCAAAGAAGTACATCTTGGTTTATCGGTTGGGTTTGGTTGTTGTTTTGACCTTGCTGTGACTTTACAGGGTGGAAAGATTTCAAGGTGGGGATAATTGTCACATAAATTACTTATTTTAATGTTACTTTTAATTTATTTTCCATTCATGCTTTGTTTTGGGGGTTTCCCAAGAATTTATGGAGGAATGAGTGAGTTTTGATGAATTGAGCCAAACCGTGAGCCCAATTACAGATTTAAAATAAATTCTATTTCTTTTATAACATGTTCATTTTCAACATGTTTTATCCATTAAAATTCCCACTTGGCCTCCCCTGACCTATTAACACCAAAATCTAAATTTTGAGACTTTGTAAATCCATAATCATGCTGGGGTTTTGGTTTTTATTTGAGAATTGGGCCAACCCGAAAGCCCATTTTACAATTTTAAATTGTTTCTTTGATTGTTCAATATATTATTCATTATAATGAATTGTTTGGTGATTCTACCTCCCACTATACCCTAAGAATCCCAGACGGGCACTCATTGCCTTTCCCCCCTCCTTAGAGCTCTTTGAAATCGCTACTTAGGGAAGAACTTCATAGGGTGTCTCAAATCGACTAGAATTGAAGAGGTAAATTCATCCCTTCTTAACTCTCTAAATTATTACTCTTTTCCCACCATTATAGTTCCTAAATGACCTCCTAAATCTTGTTCGAACAACCCCTGAATTTTGGCTATTTTCAATTTAAGATACTGTTGTTTTGGAGTGATTAATTTAGGATATTTCAAATAAGTGAGTCCATTTCTTTCTTCATTAATTTTTCTTAGGGTTTCATTCAATGTGCTTAGGTTTTCTTCCCTTATACATAATGTACAAAATTTCCAGAGGGTAATGTGTAAATCCTATGGTTTAACCATGGGTTTTCTTGTTCCAATTTTCTATTTTTAGGTTTGATCTACCCTTCTTGAGATGCGGCAGTGGTGCGTTTGTGTTTTCGCAGAAAGGATTCAAGGGTTTCATTTGATTTGGAAGGTGATTCCAATGTTGATCCAATATTTGTGTATTATAAATATATATTTATCATATTTTCAGGATTATATCATTCTATTATTTCTTGAAAAATTGGTTCTAATGACTTTTCTATTACAATTGAATTTTAAATACCAATTTTGTGCGAAACTGGGTGTTTTCTGAAGAAATATTTTATTTGTTTATTTGGGGATTCTCTATAAATACTTAGTTGTTTTTATTGACCTGTAATAAGGCTTAAAATACTGTTTATAATTTTTATCCCATTTTTTTATTGCTGCAAAAATGGGTTTTAATTGTGTTTTTAAATAAAGTGAAGTTTTGGTTCCACTTTCGTGTGAAAATGAAGGTTTTACAAAGTTATCACTTCTTTTTTAACATGGGGATGCCCAAAAATTGATTTTTTGTTTTAATTGAAATTTATTAGGCTTCCTTTACTGTTTTGGTAACTTACAAGTGTTAACATACTGTACAAGTGGGTTTCTTAAGGGGTTTTTTGTGCAGAACAACACAAGATTTTGAGAAATTGTTTTATTCGAATTCAATGTTTTTTTTGTGTGTTTTAAGTGGTATAAAATGCGATAGATACTGTACTAGGTGTATGTTACTAGTAGTGTTTTTTTACATTAAAATTGATATGTGTTAAATGATTAAATGTTTTGAGCACAAAGGTGGAATCCCGGGTACCTAAGTGGGGAAGATATGTACTAGTACGACTAGTGGATCAGATGGGTTTTGTCCCTATTTCACCTAGCATTTGGATAATTACAACTCTAAATAAACTATGTTTTTAATGACTGGGGACCACTAGGATATGGGTATGTTCCCTACTAGTGGTTCGTGCACGATAATGGATTTTACTATGGTTACATTACACCGAAGTATGAGGTACATGGGGCCTGAGACTATGTAGTGCCTAGGGGTGTTCCCGATTTTGTTTGTCATTGTGTTTGTGATATTTTCCCATGTATTGGGGTAGTTTTGGAAGTAATTTATAGTAGCTAACATTTCTACTTAAATGTGTGAACATTCTGAAAACTTTAGCTTGAAATTTTTTTTCAATTGAAAGTTGCATTTCTTGGATTTTTTTCACTGCTTTTCTTTGCGTATTAAAACTGCTTGCTTTTTCACCTTGTATTACATGCACCATGGAATAATTGGGTGGAATCCTATTGGGATTAAGCTAACACCCTACTGACACCCCTTGGGATTATTTAGTCTTTATTATTTTTGACTCAGGTAAAGGAAAAGCCAAGGGTGATGGCGGTTCAGGGTGTTAGTCCCCATCGCTGGGGCGGAGTTGTGGAGACGACTTGTGGGTGATGAAACCCTTGTCGTGTGGAGTCCTTGGGGATGTATTTCTGTTGTCATTATTTGTATTTGGACCTATTGTATTGTCTTTAATACAATGTATTCAGTTCTGGTTTTTTTATTACGACTTGTTTGGCTATAAATTTCAGGATTTATATTATGGATTAATTTTAAGGTTTTATACTTTCATACTCGGGTAAATCATTCCCTAACATAATTTTATGATACCCGGGCACTTGTTCCAGTGTATGGGGATAGTGAATTCCCTTCTGTCCTTTTCACAGTCGGGGTTTGGTGCCAGTTTTGGCGGTGACCAGATTCGGTTCGTGACAGTAGCTAGGTTGAGGTGTCGGTAGGTCGAGGCGTTACTAGGTTGGGCATTGGTGAGTCACATGGATGGATTAGAATTGGTGGCCCATCCATCAGTGTGTCAGGTGTTAGTGACTCACTATCGGCGACTCATGTCAGTGACTCACCCATCTGTGAGTCATTTCTATTTTTTGATAGTTTTTCTAGTTTCACCCCTCTTATGTTTTATTTGGTGTAAATTGAGTTAAAAGCCTTGTTTGAGTGTTTATAAAGGAATTTAAAAGGATATTAATTATATTTTTAATATCTTAACACTTGGGGGACTTTGGAATAGTCAAACCACATGGTATTGAACATGATATGAATTTAATGACCCTTGAAACAATTTCCCTTATGTTGATAAATGATCTTGATTTTCTAAAGCCGAGATACTCTCTTCCTTTGAACCCATCCATTTACTCTTTGTGCACCCACAATATTTATTCCCTGAGGAGTCACATTTGTGTTTTAGTCATGGATTTAGTTCTCCTTATATTCTTTCCTGGTACTTGGGTGACCCCCTGTTTTTGGCATAAAGAGAAATTTTTGATCGTCAGTCATTCTAGGTAGTGATTCCTTCGTCTCTCTTTATTTTTTGCATTATGAGGGGTGGGTGTACCCACATCCCCTTGTGAATACAGTGGGACCCAAATTTAATTAAGATAATAAGAAGTAATAAATGAGGGGATGGTAAGATGATGATGATTATTGCTTTGATCTATATGTTTTTATTTATCCATATTTTGTTTTGTAAGAGTTGTATAACTTATGAAAATCATGGTCATTGGTGGAAGATGTTTTTGCACTTGTATGACTTGTGAATATTTGTTGTTTTTTCCTTACAAAATGGCTAAAATTATGAAATTTATTAACCATTTACACCTAGTTAAATATATGGATTCCCCATGATCAAACTTGTTCTTTGATCACCCCTAAATTATCAAATAAGAATTAAATAACAATGGTTGTTAAATCTGAATACACCTTGTTGTTTGGTGTGGCTATGTACTATGTATGGTTCTGTTCAACCTTGTGTTTCGTGCTGGTCATGGGGTGTTGTGGATGGAAGTGTGGTTGTGAGTATGGGGTGGTATGGGTTGTGTAATGGAATATAGGGTGGAGATATTGGTTGATTTTTGAATAGATGAACTTATTATGTAGTGGGATTATATCTAGGCAGTGGTGGGGAAGTGGGTCTACTTGTTCTAGTTCCGTTATGTTCATGTCATAGGGTGTGCTAGGTGTGGTGTTGTTATGCAGTGGAGCTTCCTATTATAGTTGTGATGACGTGTGTTGGGGGTTTACTTGTTGAGAGGAAGGACAAGATGACATGACTTTGATGAATAATGGTTGGGGTGTTCTAGAAATTGGAGTGTGTAGTGGGATTGTAAGCTAGTTGAGTTTTTTTCATGATGTGGTGATTTTCATGCAGCGGAGCAACCGAGGATGGTTTAGGAGGGTTTATTTTAAATAAAGATGGCATGACCTTGTGTAGTCATTTTTTTAGAGTTTCCTAAGACTTTTGTGAAGTGAGTGTGGGTTATAATAACACTTATAGTGTGTTTTGTTTGATAGTTGCCTAGGTACGTGTAAAATAACTGGTAAAATCTTAATAGATTCAAAGTTATTAAATGTTAGGTTGTTTCCTTTTATTATTACAGAAGTTACCATCATTCTTGGTGATATGTGTATATAGGGTTGGCAACAAGGGTAGTTTTTCCTGGGATGGTTGTTTGTTTTGAAAACCCATCAGTTGGGATGTTGAATGGTACATATATATATTTATAAACTTGTAATTTCTTATGATTTATATATGTACCCCACCTGTTTTGGGAACTACGTTCCGAACACCCCCATTGTTATGGGGGAGGGTGTTCATTCCCAACATCATGTTGGGAGGACGGGTGGATAGTTATTGGATCTTCTTTGCTTCTTTCTCTAGGAATTGGTACCCAAAGATTCGTCAAGAAGGTTGTGGTGTAGTTGTGAGGCGCATGTGTATATGGTCAAGGTGCTTCCCAGGTGTCTCTGGGATGAGATATGTTGTACCTTCCCATGCGTCTTTGGGACGAGATTGTCGTTATGTGTCCCAAGTGTCTACGGGTGTGATGTGATGTGGTTGTGGCCCATGTGTATGTTAGTGGGATGTGGTATGTGGAATAGGTGTGCGTGGGTAGGTTGTGATAGTGGGTCTTGTGGAAGAGAGTAGTAGCGTCAAGAAATTTTCCATTAGGGATGAGTATTTAACCAATGGGAACAGTGTAGGGTACCCAAATATTGATGTTCCTACTACTTTACATTACTTTACTTGTATTATTTAGAGGGCATTCCTTGGTAGGGTTGGGGTGGATAGTATACATTGTTAGGTGATTTTTAGTTTTTACAATTTTTCTCACATAGAAATTAGTATGCTTCTTTCACTTGTGCATGAAATACATTTTTTTTCCTAGTGAGTATACATGTATTCTCACCCTACATATATAAACTTGTTTCTAGTTTCTAGGGAGATTACGTTGACAGTGATGGACCTTAATATCTCATGTGTCAGGATAGTTTTTGTGTCGCTTCTTAGATTTTTTCTTATGTTTTTTACATTCGAGCTTTTCATTGTATTTTTGGCTATTTTACTTTAAACATGCATGTGGGATGGATTTTGGATACTTTTATATATATGTATTGGAGTTGATTTGTGGTTGATAAATATTATCTACTGATCTTGGTTTCTATTAAAAGGGTAATTCCTATCATGTTTTGATATTTATATACCCTTGGTGATGGTCACCACCCCAGGGCCTACTGGAGGCGGGACTCAGGGGGTCATCATCTCTATTTTCGATTTGCCGCTCATGATGGGAATTGTTGGAGGGATGGGGCTAGGACCAAATGGTATCATAGGTGATTATTGAAAGATATGATAGAGTTTGGAGTTAGGTATAATGATGATTTCATGGGTTGGTAGGGAAACAATTTCATGTGATCTTGGTGCATGATATATGCCTAGGAAGACTTACTTGGACATGGGATTTTAGGGCCCCCCATGATTCGAAGCATGTACTCTGAGCTTATAAAACGACCATGTGAGGATATATCGTTTAAAGGATAGATACCCCAGGAAAGGTACATGCATTAGGTTGATTTGTTTCATGATTAAAATAAATAATGAGTTAAAATGAATCCTAAATAAATTCTATACTACTCTGGCTTAAGAGTTCCTTGTTTTCCTTTCATCTATGGGACCAAGTCGATGTCCATGTGTGGATTAGGAAATAGAGGCTCTATAGGCCCATCTATCTGATCAGTAGAAAGTTTACCGAATGGGGGAGGATGATCAGTGGAAAAATAAGATTTCTGATTTCCATTGGTAGACTCTAGGAATGTACTAAGACAGTGTTTTGGATACAGATTCATAGAGTAACCTTGAGGATATAGTGATCACTTTCACCTTGATATGAGCTTTGACAAAGTACCAAGTTCCCCTGTCAGTGATCTAGATGAGGGGAGAACTGTGTCTATGGTGGATGCTTTACCTTAGGTAGAGGAATGAGACCAATGTTCTATAGGTCATCTTTGAGAAGGAGTCCTAAGAATATTTATTGTCTTTGACGATAAAGGATGGGAAGAGGCGGAATCACCTCTTCCTCTAGTAGGGTAGTATTCCAATGAGGGAGCTAGGGATAATGTTTAAGTATCTAATTTATATTTCTATGGACCTCATTCCAGAGGAGGAGTCTCGAGTGAGACGCTTAGAGGAGGCACTCCTCCCCTCCCGCCAGTATGCGGTTATTACCTTCACCCTACTGACATACCTAGAGATTTAGAAGAAGGCTAAGGTTATGTAAAGGATGAAATCATGGGGATTTTTACAATGATATGGGAGACAACCGAGTTATTTAATGGGGAAGGATTCAAGTAGTAGGTTGTAGGTGCCATGGCCATCCAGGTTTCAGATAGTGGATATCCTATCCTAGCAGTTTCAGTTCTGACCTTATGGTCCTTGTGATTTTCCAATTGGCTCAAGATTGAGGTGATTCACTTGTGGAGGTCATGGGGAACATTAATGTCAGATCCTAGTTTGAGATTAGTATGATGGAGGTGGGAAGGTTCAATACCCTCCTCAACAGCAGTTGCGAGCCATGCCATTTTAGCAGCAGGGGCAGTAGGCTCCTGCTCCACCAAGGGGAGACAAAGAAGACAAAGGACTACATCAAGGTGTTCCTCAAGGACCTCGACCTAGGCATGGTTTGGGTTGTGGTCGATAGTAGAGTGGAAGAGGAGCTAAGACTGGTTAGTTTCACACCGTAGAGGAAGCAGTTTCAGCAGGGCTGGAGATCGTTCGTGGTACGATCAGCTTGTGTAGTACTCTTATTTGTTCCTTGTTTGATTCAAGAGATTATCACTCCTATGATTCATCCAGTCTACTCCATGCTATGGGACTAGACATATAGATAATTATCATTTCCCGGGTGTTTATTACACCAGGTAGAGGTTAGATCATCCAAATTGATGTTTTCCAAGGATGTAGACTGATGTTGGGGACAAATCAGTCTAGTGGGTATCTCTTCTTCCTACAGATGCACCATATGATTTCATCCTTGACATCAAATAGTATTTTTTACATGCATAATTTCATAGAATTATTCTATAGAAGATTCATGTTATCATAAATGGATGGACAATGTGTGGTTTTCATTGGCGAGTGAAATTTTATGATGGGTGGTCAGAATGTGGAGCCTCTTCTTTCCTTATTGGACTATCTGTCAGTGGAACAGGGTGGATGATGAGACAGTGGGGTTCCCAGAGTTGTTGGGGTGTTATTTTATATTTTTTCTGAGGGATTTTTTTTCTCTACCCCCTCGATGTGACATTGATTTTGGGATAACCATATATCTTTGTGCTTCTCTGATTTCAATGTCTTCTTATTGGATGACACCTTCTGAGTTGTGGGGGATATGGATTAATATTGATGATTCGATGAAGAAAGGATATATCCACCCCAAGGTGTCACCATGGGGTGCCCTGTTCTTATTCACGAAGAAGTAATATGGTGGTATGAGGTTGTGCATAGACTACCATATGTTGAATCAAGTGATGGTCAAGAATTATTACCCTCTCCCAAGGATAGATGATCTTTTTTACCAGATGTGTGAAGAAATTTAGTTTTCGGAGGTTGGTCTTTGTTCTGGGAATCACCAATTGAGGGTGAAAAAGGGTGAAATCTCAAAGACTACTTTCAAGTGCATGTATAGGTACTTCAAGTTCATCGTTATTTCATTCGGTGTTATGAACACACCGGGCATGTTCATAAAAATAATTAACTCCATATTTCATGAGTTTCAAGACCGGTTCATCGTTGTGTTCATCGA
This sequence comes from Viscum album, assembly GCA_963277665.1. Classification (NCBI taxonomy): domain Eukaryota; kingdom Viridiplantae; phylum Streptophyta; class Magnoliopsida; order Santalales; family Viscaceae; genus Viscum; species Viscum album. The sequence continues at coordinate 312,506,266 of OY728166.1, forward strand.
TGACATTCTGATCTACTCGAATTTAGAGTAGGATCATACCGAGTATCTCATTACTGTCTTGGAAGTCCTTTGATGCCATCATCTCTATATAAAATTTTCCTAGTGCATGTTTTGGACACGGTAGGTTTATTTCCTTGGTCATGTGGGGTCTCAACAAGGTGTAGTAGTGGATCCTTTAATGGTTGAGGCAGTTGTTTCTTAGGTAGAACCCAATAATGTGGTAGAGGTTCAAAATTTTCTCGGTCTAGCTAGAAATTACTAATGGTTTGTACATATATTATCTTAAGTAGTAGCTTTATTGATGGATATGACCTGAAAGAACTATGACTTTCTTTGGAGTGAGTAGTTTCAGGAAAATTTTAGCTGCCTGAAGGGGAAGATGGTTAGTTCTCCTATTCTCCGATTTCTAAAGGAATGGGTGATGTTCATGGTGTTCTATGACACTTTCTGTCAGGGATTAGGATTTTTGTTGATGCAACAACGAGGAGTGATCTCTTATGGGTCTAGGAAGTTATGTCCCCATTAATGTAACTATTCCACCCATGATCTGGGTCTTGTAATAGTCATGTTTATGATAAAGTTGTTGTGAAATTACCTCATTAGGGAGCTCTTTGTGGTGTCCATAGATCACAAGAACATGATGTATAAATTTTCCCAAAGAGATATGAAATTTAGTGGTAGATGTGGATATATTTTCTCTAGGATTAAAACATATAGAACTCATATACCTCAAAAAAGGGGAATTATGTTGATGATGCATTGAGAAGGAAGTCGCAAAAAGAGGTTGTTCTAGAATCGATGGATGCTTTGAGGGAGATGGAGGAGTTTGATGCCTTTCACTTACCTATGGTAATGTATGGTGATAGAGGCAATTTGTTTCAGATGATGGTGAGGTCATATATGAGTTAATAGGTGGAGGATTCACAGTGGGGAGACTCAGAGGTAGAGGTAAGGCATTATCACATTGACCAGGGTGATGCTTCTAAGGGATGGTTAAAGGATAGTCAGAATCGAATGTTGTTCCATTTAGAAATTATTTTTTCTAGTGTATATGTGTGAGGGATTTCACTGTGAGTTTCAAAGATCACCCTTAGATGTACACCTAGGAGTTTCCAAGATTACTGCAGCTTGAGAGAATAGTTTTTGTGGCATGGAATGAATTGGGTTGTGGCAGAGTTTATGGAAAAGTGTTTGGTGTGCTAGCAACTGAAGGCTGAGCACCATGTTCCTAGTATTTTTTCATTCCTTAGATGTCCCTCAGTGGAAGTGGGATGACTTATTGATGTATTTGTTCATATGGATACCTAGGTATCAGGGAGTTTGGGAAGAAATATTGGTAGTGGTGGATCGACTGACAAAATTGGCTCACTTATTAACGATGAAGGAGTCGATCACAATGGATTCCTAAGCACATAGGTATATGGATGATTTGGTGCAACATTATGGGGTTCCTATATCCATCATCTTAGATCAGCATACATGTTTTACCTCACGCGTATGGAGGGTATTGTTGTATTTTTTTCACCCATTTATGCCTCAACACTTCTTTCAACCCTCGGAAAGATAGGAAAATATAAAGGACCATCCAAATGCTAGAGTAAATACTAAGATCTTGAGTCTTGAACTTTGGTGGGTCTTGTGTGTGACACATGCCCATGGAAGAGTTTTTTCTACAATAATAGCTATCAATATTCTATTGTAATCGATCCATTTGAAGATTTTTATCGAAGACCATGTCGTTTAACCTTATGCTAGAATGAAGTTTGGGAGGTAGCTATTCTTGGTCCAGACATGGTGTAGAGTATGACTGAGAAGTTACATCTTGTCCATGAGGGGATGATGACAACACATGACCGACAAAAGTCGTATGTTGATCGGAGGAGGAGGCCCTTAGAGATTGAGGTTGGAGACCAAGTGCTCTTAAAGGTTTACCCTTGATATGGGTAGCGGAGATTCAGTAGAGGGAGAAAGGTCTCTACTAGGATTATCAGACCCTTCGTGGTGTTGGGGTGATTTGGCGAGGTGGAATACCAGTTGGCATTGTCACCGCAGTTGGAGAGGATCCACGAAATCATTCACATCTCTCAACATCATCAGTATCTACTTGATGACTCCCACATCATTGATTGTTGAGATTTGGTTATCAAGGATGATGCAACATTCGTGGAGTAACCAGTGGAGATCCAGTATCATCAAGAGAAGTTGTTTCATGGAAATAACATTCTTATGGTTTGTGTGTCGTGGAGGCATAGTGTCCTGGAGGAGAGTAATTGGGAGAGAGATATGGAAATTCATGCCTAGTATATAGGGTTGTTTTGAGTTTGGTTCTTGATTTAGTGATTGAACCTTGTTTGCTATAATATGGGTTTTTTATTTATTCTGTAATGTGTGATTAAGTCATAACTTGTGAAAATGGGGAGACCAGATTCCAAATCAAGGAGCAGTAATTGAGAGGTAATTAAATATGTGTGGGCGAGTCGATACCACCCAAAAAGGATAGTATATTGACATGGAGGAAGAAATTAACTAATTCATATGGCTAGATAGTTAATGATTATGTCAGGAATCTTGTGGATGATTGAGTTAGTAGATGTGGGAGGATTTTTTATTGGATGTTGAGGTTTCACTCTAAATTTAGAACAACATAGGGTGAATTATCCTTGATATGTATCTAACGGGGAGGTTGTTCAGACCCCTCTTTCTTCTAGGTTTGGTTTTGAATTTTCGATGGTGAGAATAGTTTGAGAGGTATTTGAGCTAATATCTTAGACCACCGTAGTCCATTACTTCATCAAAATCCAGTGTTTTGGGTGTTCTGGGAGGCAACGATAGCTCATTTCAAGAGTTTTCCAAAATTACACTTTCTCCAATGGTAGGATGCGTCGATGAGTTAGGGCGTCAATGAGTCTGGTTGTCTGTAGGTCAAGGGTTAATTAGGTCTAGTTGATGGTAGGATTAGAAGTCCTTAGGTTGGTCATCGGTTATTCAAGGTGTCAATGATCCAGGGCGTCGGTAGTTCGACGCTTTCGTAGGTTTAGGCGTCAGTAGGTTGATGCATCGGTAGGTCAAGACATCAGTAGGTTGAGGCATCGATAGGTCGGGATTTGGTGAGTCAGGAACCAGTGAGTTGTGTCGGTGAGTCACATTTGTGACTCAACATAAGTGGCTCATCCATCGGTGAGTCAGGCGTCGGTGACTCACCCATCAGGGAGTCATTCCTAGTTTTTTCATGTTTTTCCAGTTTCTCCCCTCTTACATTTAATTAATGTAAATTGAGTTTAAAGACTTTTTTGAGCATTTATAAAAGATTATCAAAGGATATTAATTATATCTTCAATATCCTAATGCTCTAAAAACCTTTAAATATTCAAACTGCATGGTCTTGACCATGATATGACTTTAATGACCCTTGAGACTATTTACCTTCCATTGATACAGGCTATGTCTTTTCTAAATCCAAGATCCTCTCTTCCTTTGAACCCTTTTGTTTCCTCTTCCTGCACCCAGAACCTTTCTTCTCTAAGGAGTCACATCTATGTTTTAGCTTTGGATTTAGTTTTCTTTGGAGTCTTTACTTCTACATGCACGACCCCCATGTTTTTGGTGCAATAAGGAATTATTTATCTTCTGCCGTTCCTGGTAGGGATTCCTTCATCTCTCTTTCTTTGTGTGCATCATGCGGGGTGGGTGTACTCATGTTCCCATGTGAATAAAGTTGGAATTAAATTTGATGAAGATAATAATATGTAATAATGTGAGGCTAGGAAAATGATGATGATGATCACTTTTTTTATGTTATCCTCGATCCATATTGTGTTTTGTAAGGGCTATATGACTTATAAAAATCATGGCCATTGGTGGCCTCTATTTGTGAGCCTTTATGACTTGTGAATATTTGTTATTGTTTCTTGGTCAAATGGATGAAATTATGAAATTGATCAACCATGTACAGCTGGTTAAATATATGGATGCCCCAAGGTCAAACATGTTTTCTGATCACCCTTTCATTATCAAAGTTGAATTAAAGAATGAGGGTTGGTAAATCTGAATACACTTTTCTATTTTCTATGGCTGTGTGATGTGTATGGTTTTTATGACCTTGAGTTTTGTGTTGGTCATGGGGTGCTGTGGATGAGAGTGTGGGTGTGAGTATGTGGTGGTATTGGTGGTGTAATAGAATAACAAGTTGAGAGATTGGTTGAATTTGGAATGGATAAAATTGTTATGTAGTGGGACTGCTTTTGGGTATTGGTTGGGTAGCAGGGATTCAGGTTTGTGTTGTGTTATGTTTATGATACTGGGTGTACTAGGTGTGGTGTTGTTATACAGAGGGGTTTCTGAGTATGGATGTGATGAGTTGTGTTGAGGTTTTACTTGTTGAGTGGAAGGACACAACGATATGAATTTGAAGAATGATGATTGTGGTGTTTAAGAAATGGGAGTGTGTAGTGGGACTTCAAGATGGTGGAGTTTTTTTATTTTGTTGGATGTGGTTCTTTTCATGCAGTGGGGATGTCGAGGATGGTTTAGGAGGGATAATTATGAAGAAGGATGGTGTTACCTTGTGTGGTCCTTTAGCTCGGAGTTTCTAAAGACTTTGAAAAAGTGAATGTGGGTTATGAGGTTACTTATGGTGTGTTGTGTTTAGTAGTTTCCCAATTAATGATGAATAAATTGGTAAATGATTAATAGTATCAAAGTGATTAAATCTTAGAAGGTTTCCATTTATCATTTTTGAAGTGACAATCATTCGTGGTGATACAAGCATATAGGGTTGGATGCAAGGCCATTTTTCATGTCCTGGTTGTTTGTTATGAAAAACCATCAGTTGGGATGAGTGTTTGGTGCATATATATATACTTCAGTTACTTTTGATTTCTATAAACACCCCACCCATGTTGATCACTATATTCCGAACACCCCCATTGTTATGGGGGGTGTCTTTCCCCAACATCCTGATTAGAGGATGGATGGCTATTTACTAGCTCTTCGCTGCACCCTCTTCTTGGGATTGGTAGCCCAAGACTCTTCAGGTTGGTTATTGTTGCGGTTGTGAGGCCCAAGTGTTTGCAGACGTGTTTATTCCCATGTGTCTTCGGGAAGAGATATGTTATACCTTCCCATGTGTCTTCGATATGAGGTTATGGTTTTTTGGCCCAGGTTTCTATAGGTGGGATGTGATGTGGTTTTGGCCAAGGTGTCTATGGATGAGATGTTGTATGTGGCCTAGGTGTGTGTGGGAAGATTATGATAGTGGGGCTTGTGGAAGAGTATGGTAGTGTCAAGATGTTCACTGTTAGAGATGAGCAGTTAACCATTGGAAAGTGGTGCAGGGTACCCAAATATCGATGTGCTTACTAATTTAATTTAATTCTGCTGTGTTATTTGGTGAGTATGCCTTGGTGAGTTTGGTGTGAATAGTATAACTTGTTTTGTGATTTTGATTTTTTGTTGTTTTTCTCATAGGGTCATTAGTATGCTTCTACCACTTGTGCATAACAGACTTTGTTTTTTCCTACTGAGTATACTTTTATACTCACCCAACATATATAAAACTATTTTTTTGTTTCTAGGGAGATTACATGAACCGTGATGGACCTTACTAGCTTGGGAGACGGGATAGTTGATGTGTCGCTGCATAGATTTTTTCTTTTGGTATTTACTTTGGTGTTTTTCATTATATTTCCTGTTGTTTTACTATAAAAATGCATGTGGGATAGATTTTGGATTCTTTTATATATATGTATTGGAGTTGTTTTGTGGTTGATATATCTTATATTCTGATATTTGTCACTATAAAAGGGTAATTCATTCTTTGTTGTGATATTTCTATACCATTGGTGCTGGTAGCCACCCCGGGGCCTGCTGGAGGTGGGACTCGGGTGGTCATTATCTCTCTTTCTCCATTGTCATCTTAAGAGGGGAATATTTGGAGGGAGGGGGTCATGACATGACCTCTAGGGTAGATGAGAATCACTTCATATCGAGGGTGTATGTATGATACTATTACATCTTTCACATGTGGTTTATTATGATCTATGGTATAGATTGATGTCTAATATTATATCATACTCGGCACAAGAAAGGGATTAAAGATATGGTAAGTCCATAAATTTTAATTATTTTGTTTATTGTAATATTTTATAGTACATTTTGAATCTCTTTACAACATACTCGAATACAACAAATTATCTGCATGACTGATCCAGAGGAGGAGGAGGTTGCTAGACAGATAGTGATCTATGTTGTAGTGCAGGGGACGATTCCAACTTATCATATAGCTCATGACAATCTCTTAGATCATTCACCATGATGATATGGTATTTCTGCCTAGGGAGTGGAGTTTCTCTCTCAGGATCCTCTGCCATCAGCTAGTGATGCTGAGGAGCCACGAAAATGACATAGACTATGTTGTAATTCATGTGAGGCATCACCTATTCCATAGGAAATGGTCGGCCCTATAACGGTCCTTCCTCAGTCAATTGGGGATGTACGTCATGAGGCATGGGATCCATCTGTATTGTTAAGATATCAATAGTTTTCTCTGGGTGCAGATTACTTGAGCTTCTAATAGGGGTTATTTCCCATGCCTCTGGCTTTCATGCCAGACCCTTCACAGGCTATATGGTTCCCACAAGAGATGATGTCATGTCCTTATACTCTCCTAGTGGTAGACGGGTCAGGTGCACAGAATGACATCAAGTTGTTACCTCCTCCCATTGTGACACAGGTAGAGCATCCAACATTTGAGGTTATAGTAGCCAAGGATCATCCCTCTGTAGGTAGTAATACTACAACCTAGCACAGAAGTCGGTGATATCGATATGGAAATCCTATTCTTACACCACAATGTGTAATGGGACCTCACCATAGAGAGTTACGGTACTCATTCATGTATATGTTTTCTGTCTATTAAAATGATAAAATTATTTTTACGATCATCCATTTTTACATGTTTATACACTATTTAAATTTTCATTTATATTTTAGTTATAGTTTATATTTTATAAGCATTAAAAGTAGACAACTTGAGACATAGTAAAAATTATTAAATTTCAAGTATGTAACTTTAAAATATTATAAAATAAAAACTTTAAAAATAATGTAAATAAAACTAAAAACCTAGCCTAAGCATCTAAAAGTTGTTAAAAATAAAATGGATTTCATAAATATAATAAATAATTGAAATTGAAAGGAATGTAAAAAAAGATAATTAATACATTTGTTATGGTCTAAAACAACTATATATTGTGCTACTAAAATTAATTTTCATAATTTTTTTAAAAAATTCTTATTATTTTAAATTATTATTCAAATGTTCTTATGTTTTTCAAATATCCCTTATTGTAATTACATTTTTATTTTTATAGACTTTTCAAACCACCAGTTTCCAACATTATTATGTTTCATGTAAGTGACTTTGATATCATGTAACTTATCAAATATAATTACAATATAAAAGATATTTGAAAAAATGACTCAACATATACACATAATCTAAAATTTAAAAAAACCATAAATATAATAAGTAAAAACTAATTTAAATGTCACAAAATTTGTTACATAAAACCATAACATTATCACCTTAAAATTTTAATGACATAGTTCTAAATAAAAAAATAAACACAATATATATATCATAATATAAAAACATATATATATATATATACAACCATGTATATATATATATATATATATATTTATATACAACCATGTATATTTAAAATATTTATATTTTTTCTGAAAGATGGCAGAGGCCCTATCGCCTTTTCAATGCAATTATCAAAAAAATAATTGACCTAACCTAAATTAAATTTTACAAAACATTGAAAAACCACATCGTGTTAGAGGGGTTACGATGTTTTGTTTATTATATAAAATGCGGGCACTCTTCTGATAAATTTTTTAAAAGGCATTTAGGATTTAAAAAAAATAAAAGGGGGATAGGGTTGGGGATATTAAAAAAACAGGTTTAGAGAAGCATCACCCCCATTGACGCTTCCACTCTTATTAAGAAGCATTAATGTGGTTCAAGCACCCTATGTAAAATTTTTGAATGAAGAGTGAACCCCAGTCACTCTTCCTATAGATTTTTTAAAAAAAATAAATATAAAAATATACATATTTAATTAAATAAAAAAATATATATTAATACAAAATCAAATATTAATGAATACGAATTAAATATAAATAAATATTAATTAAAAAATAATCAATATTAAAAAAATATCTGTAAAATCTTAATTAAATATTTATAAATTAATAAAATAAAATAAAAAACATTCATAAACATTTAATAAATATTCATAATAGAAAAAATATTAATAAATTTAAAATAAATATTAATTTAATTTTAATAAATACTAATGGATATAAACAAATATAAATAAAATATTAACTAACATAAATAAGTAATAATAAAATATTAATAAATATAAACTAAATATTCCCAAATATTAATAAATATTGATAATTATAAATAATTATTCATAAATACTAAAAAATTCAATAAATATTAATAAATATTAGTATTTATTAACAAATCATAATAAATATTAAATATATATTCCAAAATATTAATTAAATTTTAATAAATATTATCAATATTAATAAATATTAATCAATTATTCAAAAAAACTAAATAAAATTTAATTTTATATTCATAAATAGCAAAAAATAGTAACTAAATATAAATAAATTCTAATAAATAAAAATAATATTAATTCATATTAAATAAATATTCATAAATATTAATTAAATATTAATTAAATACTCGTATATATTAACAAATATTAATAAATAGTAAATAAATATTGATAAATATTAATTAAATATTCATAAAAAATAATAAATATTTAATAAATATTCATTAATACTCATAAATACTAATAAATGTCACTAAATGTCATTAAATATGAAAAATATTAATAAATAATAATTAAATATTTCAAAATATAAATAAAATAATAATAAATATTAATATATAATAACAAAATATTTTTTTTGTCAATTATAAATATTTATTAAAAATTAATAAACAGTAAATAAATATTAATAAATACTCATAAATAATCATAAATACTAATAAATATTAATTAAATACTGATAAAAATTAAATAAATATTAATAAATGTTCATAATTATTAATAAATATTAATAAAAAATAAGTAACTATTAAATAAATATTCATAAATATTAATAAATATTACTAAATTTTAGCAGCACGGGTACTGTAGCATTAATGTTCACTAAGGGGTCCTTTGGGCCAAAAATGGGTTTGCAAGTCTTGTATTCAGGCCACTTGGCCTTGGGCCTTCGAGCTATGTAATGGGTCTCCCTCTACCGAGTCTAAAGAGGTATTTGCTATAAATAATAAGTTGAGGCTTCGACCCCAACCGTTTAAAAAAAATATAAATATTAAAATTTATAAAAATATAAATAAGTATTAATATGTAAATATACAAATATTAAATAAACAATACATAATTATAAAATTCATATTAATAAATAGTAATAATATAAATAAATATTAAATAAATATAAATAAATATTAAATAAATATGAAATAAATATAAATAAATATTAAATAAATATTATTAAATAGTAAATAAATTTAAATAAAGAGCAAATAAATAAAAATAAATAAAAATAAATATAAATAAATACTAATATATATTAATAAATAGTAAGTAGTCATAAATAAATAACATTAAATAAATATTAAAGTTTATATAAATATAAATAAAATATAAATATGAAAATAATAAATATTAAATAAATAATATATATGTATTAAATAATTATTCATAAATAGTAAGATTATAAATAGATATTAAAAATATAAATGAATAAAAATAAATATTAATAAAATATTAGTAAATATAAATAAATATAAATAAATATAACTAAATTATATATAAGTAAATATTACTACATATAAATAAATATAAATTTACCCCCACACACATAATATATAAATTAATATAAATTAATATTGAAAAATATAAATTAATATAAATAAATATAAATAAAAAAAATTTAAAAAAATATAAATAAATAGGAAATAAATATTAATAAATAGAAATAAATAAGATTAAATAAATAGTAAATATATACAAATATTAAGATTTATATAAATATAAATATAAATAAATATGTAAATAAATAAATATTTATTAAATAATATATAAGTATTAAATAAATATTAATAAATAATAATATTATAAATAAATATTAAAAAAATATAAAAATAGTAAATATAAAAAATAAAAAAAATAAATAAAAATAAGTAAAAATAAAAAAAAATTAAAATAAATGAAAATAATTTAAAAAAGATAAACAAAAGTATTATTAATTATTAATTAATAGAAAATTAATATAAATAAATATTAATAAACAATATACAAGTAAATAAAAATAAAAATAAATAAAAATAAATAAAAATAAATAAAAATAAATAAAAATAAATAAAGTTAAATAAATAAATAAATATATAAATATAAAGAAATATAAATAAATATAAATAAATATGAATAATGATGAATAAATATAAAATAATATAAAGAAATATAAATAAATATAAATAAATATAAATAAATATAAATAAATACAAATAAATATGAAAAATATAAATAAATAGTAAATAAATATAAATAAATATAAATAAATATAAATGGATATAAATACATATAAATAGATATAAATACATATAAATAAATATAAATAAATATAAATAAATATAAATAAATACAAATAAATGTAAACAAATATGAAAAAATATAAACAAATATAAAAAAATATAAACAAATATAAACAAATATAAACAAATATAAATAAATATAAATATATATAAATAAATATAAATAAATATAAACAAAAGTAAATAAATAAATATAAATGTAAATAAATATAAAAAATATGAATAAATATAAATAAATATAAATATGATTTAATATTAATAAATAACATATAGTTATTAAATAAATATTAATAAATAGTAAATAAATATTAATATGTATTAAATAAATATCATTAAATATGACTAAATTTTAATTAATTATTCATATATTTTCATAAATATTAATAAATATTGCTAAATATTACTAAATATTCATAAATATTCATAAACATTAACATTTTCATATATTTAATAATAATTAATAATATTTATGAATAATTATTTATTTGATAACTATTATTTATTAATATATGTTACTAATTATTAACATTTATTATTATTTATTTAATTTTTTTATATTAATTAATATTTATAAATTTTGAAATAAAGAGGGCTTGATACTCAACCTTTTAAAAAAATTATGAAAACTTATTAATATTTATTTAATATTAATTAATATTTAATTAATATTTGTAAAAAATTAATTAATATTTATTATTATTTTTGTACTATATTTTTACTATTTATTTATATTTATTAACATTTATTTACATTTATTTATATTAATGTTCATGCATCTCCAGACCCGTTTTGAAAGGACATCCAACCCTATCTAGTTTTCTAAAAAAAATTAAAAACCCAAATTAAAAAACCCCCTCGGAATGTCATATAATCCTCATTTTCCATAGTGGATAAGTCAATTTTCATTTTGTATTCTTCTTCAAATGACTCATAGCAGGTGTTGCTTCGCATCCTCGCATGAGGTATGGATGCGTGGGAGGCATTTAAACTTCTACCCATGGGGTTACTTGTCGAATGAACAACCAGGGAATCACCCATGGTGGAAATCCTGGTGTTCGAGTGATGGGTTGAAGATGAACCACAACCACATTTATACATCAAATGATATGCCTCAAATTTAATAAAATACACAATTCCATTTAACTTATTTTTATTTTATTTATTATCATTATTTTTATTTGTAAAAACAACAATAAAAACAACAACAACAACAACCACAACAACAAAAACAACTACAACAACAACAACATAATAATAATAATAATAATAATAATAATAATAATAATAATAAAAATAAAACTACTTAAATTTTATAAACAATGCATACACCTCAAAAAACATTAGCATAAATCATTATGCATCATGATTATTCAAACATTCACCACATGTGCCCATCCACAAAAAGTTCATCTAACATATTTTGTGGTGTCCATAACCCCCTATCATTTTTTTCTAGATTTTTTACTATCTAGATAGTGTACAATTATAAACTATATATTATTTCTTTCATTGGATTCCTACTTTCTTCTTCCCCAAGATGAATCGATCCATAGAATAAGATGTCTCAGCTCTAATTTTTACTCGGTAGGTGGTGCTATGAAATCATCCCTATTCTTTGATGTTTTTTCATATTTTTATTTTTTAATATAGTAATGTGTGTGTGTGAGAGAGAGAGAGACTACAACAAGGTCTAGAAAAAGGATCAATGATACATAGTGGTGTCTTACTCATAGTTTAGAGATGTTATGTTTGGTTATGTGTTGAGTTACACTGAGGTCATGTCTTGTAATGACTAGCAGAGCGAGGACCTTATTTGAATGTAGAGTATTTTCTTATTGATGATTTTTATAATGCATGTATTTGGGAGAAAATATGATATTTTAGTATTCTATGATGTTGATATATCATTCACTGATGATACATAAGTATTGGTTAACTAGGTTCAAGGTTGTTTGATGTTCTTATGGGGACACAATTTTAACACAGGATGAGGGGGCTTGAAGTTTGGTTTTGTATCTGGAAAAGGGTTTTTGTAAAATCCTCACATCAAGTCACTATTCCTATATTGGATAGTTATTAATGGGGTTCATTTATGGAACTGAAAAATCCTAATTGCTCCCATACATAGGGAATGGTTTAATTTTGATTTCCAAAGGAAGATAGTCATTAGGTTTTTATACCAATAATGCTCAGGAACACTCATTGGTTGACTGGATAGGAGTTTGGGATCATCCCACCCTATGGGGGGTTTATTTCCCACTCAATACTCTTATAGATTTAATACATTTTTGTGAATATTTTCCATATCTCTATAAGTAACCAATTACTCTAACATTTATAATCAGTTTTTCGTATATACCACTGTAAATATCTATACATGTCATATGTTTCTCATTGATGTTGACATATATATGTATAAGAGGTTTCATCATTATCTAGTTATTAATTAGTAATGATGGTCTGGGGATCTCTTTGTTTTAATTCAATACAGTTGGGTGCTCTATATTTTATCACCACCTAGGAAGGTAGTAGGTGTTTGTGGTGTTGAGATCAGGCCCATGAAGGGGCTTCCTACGTGTCCTTGGGAAATGAATTAAAACCCTTATAGTCCTATCACATGTAATGAGACACTTTTTACCTATTAAGAACTTATGATAAAAAAATCTAATAAGGTTAATTTTGCGTGGTAAATACTTTTAGGAGAAAGATTCCTAACAGTGTTTGGTGTAGGGATTATGCATGAGCATCCCATTCTGGTTGACCTTGTAGGGAATATGGCCAAACTAAGGTGACTGGGTTTCGCAAAGAGTATTGAAGTATAAAGATAGAGCTTATTGAGAGTAGGCAATGATGAGAATGATATTATTGGATCCAGAAGGGGTATAACCCTCCAAACAAGGACATGATTATATCAATAATATGGGCTTATAGAGGATGGTTCATAAGTAATATTATCCAAACTAATGGGGCATCAGGACCCACAGTAGAATAACTAGGAGAGGGAATGACATAAACATTTTCATAAGGAGTATGACCAAATCAAAATGGAAATGGAAGGTTATTGATGTTAGGGTTGAACCAAAGGGAGGCATCCTACATATCCTAATTCGAGAGAAATCAAATCCTATTTTCATTTGATCACATGGCGTTAGGTTGGGTTTTCAGAAAGTACCATGTAGTTTAACATCATGCGGTAAGGACATAGGTCCCAAAATTTAACTTCATTCTACAGGAGAATCTATACTGTGAAACAATTGACATGGGAGAATCTTGTGGGTTTTATGCCTATATGGGGTTCCCTGAGACACTTTATTGGGAATACGACCCTTTTAAAGAAATGATGATATGGTTGGGGACTACACCAAAAGGGGATGGCTATGATGGAAGCATTTTCATCATGCTAATGGAATGATCATTGAGGATCTCTAAGCCCACATGAACCATTATTGTTCTGAGAATCAAGAGAGAGATTAAGATCTAAAACAATTCATGTGAGATTATGATGTATTAGAAAATATACCTTCGGGTAAGACCATAGTGTGAGTGAATTCCTCATTCTCTAATAGAAGAAAAAAAGTATTATACTTAGTATTGAGCTCAAAAATGAAAGAGTAATACTATATATTTGATATAAATTTGTATTACAGTCCTTATAGTTTAGATTCCATACAATTTAATGTCATGTGACAAAGACATTAACCATGACATTTAGCATTGTACGGTTGTTTATTCTTGCCAAATAAGCATTAGAAAATCTACAAGGGAGGAAGTAATAGATTCATGCGTATTATTTTATCCTCAAAGAAAAGGAAGATAAGGTGAGCATGACAAATGGATCATGTAACCTTCAACAGGACACACAATCATATGACCATCATAAGATCATGATAATGGGTCATTCACAATGCATGATCTTCTTAAAATCACAAAGAGCCCATTTGACAAGCTTCCCTATTTTTTAGAAGGCATCCAAGACACTCACTAATCATGTAGTGGTTTCTAGCTGAGTTCCTACATGTGATAGGACATTTCAATAGGTATGAGAAAGACAATTATCCAAAAACCTAGTAAAATAGTGGATGAAAATATGAAAAATTAGGAAACCTTATACAATCAGTGATATTAATGTGACATGCTTGTGAATTTCACAAGACACTGTAGAGCCTTGGTGACATGTCTACCTTGTTGCGCAAGACAATATTGGCCTGTCCCGTTCATCATGCGAAGGGTCCTAGACATGAACATTTGATTATGCACTGACACTCTGAATTTATAGAAAAGAAAAAGGTTTTTCCCTGACAATGATCATGAACCACCAAGAGACCCATTATTTTCCATGCTATGCATTAGAGAGAAGAAAAGTGGTTGTCTTTGAAAACACTCACAAAACATAGTGAGATCCAAAACCCTTGTAAAATAAAGAAAGAAATAAAAGGGGTAAACATGGATACTTCATAGAGAGAAGGGATACATTGGACTTCACACAAAATGGGTAATATACACTGGGAGATCCACATTAATCATGTGAGGAATCCCAAAACAAGCCAGTATGATCTCTCAAAGGCCCTTAGACGTGTTAGCCTAATCTTGCGAAGGCCCTCTGGGAAGCCACCTTTGTCTCACATAAGACCCCAAACTTGTCTTCTTCAATCATATTAAGTACTTACTATAAACATATTGATCTCATGAACTCTATTACACATGTTGTCATAACATCATGACAACTCCTTAACTTGTCCACATTTTTTGGAATATTTCCTTTGACCAACATAGTTCTAATAAAAATGTAAAAGGCATAACCTTCTAAGGGTCACTGAATATCACATGACTCAATGGATGACCCATGGAAGGATCATACATAGCGTGAAACCAAAAAACCTCCTTAAATTTCAAATCAAATACACAAGGTGCACACCATGAAAGGTGGCATATAACTGAGGTGGTGAGACATATAACCCCCCAACATAAACAACAACCCATCCACGATCTATCACGTATAGAAGAGCATGAGAGGACTTCTAAGTGTTTCTAGTCACATGATAAAAAATGTCTTCCACCAAGTAAAATTCATGGAATGACCTAAGAGATCACATGAAATGAATAGGAACAGAACATGATCACTCTATAGATCATGAAAAGGAATTCTAGTGAGATAGCTAAGTTATGCGAAAAAGACACCACATATTAGCTGGGTCGCAAAAAACCTAAAATAATATAACACTGTATAAACCTGAGACACATATTAAATAAATGTTAGAATAAAACCAATATTATGGGAGAATTATGTGAATAATAATTCAGTAACCTTCATTCACTTCACATGACTTATCCAGATCATGCGACTGCACCGTGGAATATTGCCCAAACAATGAGACCCTCCTTTCACAAAGTACATGGATCATGTGATATCCCTTGGTCAAGTCAAGAATGTCACACAACTCCCTCTATGAATGCCACATAATTCTCATGAATTCCTCTTGGATTACCAGCATTGAACACATGATGTCATCCCCAAATGTCACCCAAGACATGTAGTGATACCAAGACATATCAGATAGGTCTCGTGATGTCACCAAGGCATGCCAGCCTTAGTCTCTTGATATCCTCTAGAAATGTTTTCCATGTTATGATACACCCTCAACACAGGGAAGCCTAAATTATTCATTTTCCTTCAGACATTTTTTCCAGACACCCATACTCTCTAGACATCCGTGGCCAGGTCTTGCGACACCCCACCAAACATGTCATCTAGGTATTGAGAAAACCTCTATAAAAGTTAGTCTTGATCATACGAAACTCTCTAAACATGTAATAATTTATCATGATATGGTATCCATGTATTAAATTCATATTATGCGACATGATTTGGACATTTAAAATGGATCATGTAATTTTCATTGGACATGTTTGCTAGGAGAGCAGGACATATTTGGACATCCTCAAAATGTGTCAAAAAGACCATCATGCCATGTTAGGATGTTGCCCCAAGACTTTATAACCTCTTCTAGTGGATAAAAATGAAAAAACTAAGTGTGTAATCTCTAATAAAAATAAACTATGAGAACTCTGATTCCTACCATTACCATGATACACAGTAATCCTTCATAAGGGTTGAGATCTATATCAAATATCAAATGTAAAAACATAGTGTGTGAACCCCAATCAAACTAAACTATGAGAACTCTAATTTCTAATATAATAAGGATACATAAGATGATTTCTTAAGGCCTGATCTAAAATAGGAAGCCACATCAGTGTAAGTCCCCCCATGTCTCTGACATTCCAATTGACACGAACCAAATCTGGTCTTCATTAAAACTGGAACCCATCCCAGTCTGTGGAAAGTCCCGATGGGTGTTCCTTGTCCTCATGGGATGACACATGTTCCTAGGTATCATAAATATATGTTTCGGAATGATTTACCTAATTCTGTATACATAAAAAACAAAAAACAATCAATAAATCAAATCTGATAATTACTAACCAAACAAGCCTTAAATAAAACTTAGAACTGCAAACATGGTCTTAAACATGACACCAAAGGTCAAAATATATATAAAAGTAGCATAAAAACATCCCAAGGAACATAACACAACAAGGGATCACCACTCATGAGTCGCCTCCACAAAACCTCATCGTGGAGGGAAACTAACAACCTGAACCACCATAACCCAAGGTATTGCCTTTAAATGTGTCAATCATGATCAAGTATACTTAAACCCAAAGATATAAGTAGGTATTGAGACTATTATCAGTATTATAACACTCAAATATTCCACATAGTATGAAATATAAGAAAAAAACATCCTTGTTTTAATAAACAAGGAATTTTGGCAATAATTTATAAAGAATGAAACTTTTAAAATCAAACCATTTTAAAAGGATGATTTCAAAGGATGAAAATATTTCAATAAAATACAAAGCTACTGAATTTTACATCCAAACACACCATAAGACAATGAACAATATGAAACAGTTAATGAACACTAATATTGGGAACATCCCTATATACTAGTTAGTTTCAGGCCCCATGTACCTCATATCTCAGTGTAAAGTAACCAGAACAATATTTGTTCCCATTAAAGAGCCACTAGTAGGGAACATGCACATAACCTAGCGGTCCAAAATAATAATAAATATAGTTTTTTTAGTTTTTTCAATGTATAACTTACTAAGTGAAATGGGAAAAAAACCACTCCTGATCACTAGCATACTAGTACACATCCTCCCACCTAGATACCTGAGTTCCCCCCATTGTTCTCAAAAAATTTCCACATGTCACCAGATTTAATTTGAATATAAAAACACCATTTCTAATCATAAACACTAAAAAAAGTATCTCGACATGCTTTTCACCATTTATATAACTCAATAAACTATTTATAATATCCATAAAACATTTTCAAGGAATATAAACAAAATTTTCACTTAAAATCCATCTAAAATCATTATTTGAAAACCAAATTCATACCAATATTATCATAAAAGATAATTGGTAGAAAAAGAACTTTAATAAGACTCTCCCATGAATTATAAAATAGACCCAAGTGGTACAACATCGAACACACATGTAAAACACACATTTTCACACAAAAATGGCATTTAAAAATCAATTATTTAACAAATGTCACCAAAAATAATTTTCCTATTAATAAAAATGTAGGAGGAGTATTATAAAAATAGAAATAAATAAAGTATAAATCATATACTATTTATTACACATGGAATCACCAACCATATGTGTCAAAATACGAAATCATTGAATGAAAGTTCAACCACACCACCTCTGCACAACAAGGGTGTTAAATCAAACCTAAAACCACAAAATTAGACCAATAAAACCATGATAGAACACTGATTTCAAAGACATATTTTATGGGCATTAGTAACTTCAAAAAAATTGTAGTCACCATTAGCAAGTGGGAGGAGGAAGGAAGGAAACCCACATACTTAAGAGATCAAGTTGAAATCACCCCAAATACCCTTATAGGTGAATCTACAAGTATCCAAAACTGATATACAGATTAGAATAAATATTAGGAGGTCAAGTGGGAACTAAAATGGTGAATAAAGTGTAAAAAATGAATTAGTTATGAAAGAAACAAATTACCTATTCAAATATTCATGATTTGAGAAAGCATGAGAAAATTTCCCAAATTTGCAATGAAGATGAGCTCCAAAGAGGGTGAAGCGAACATGGAGGTGCGCCAAGGTCTGTTGGGATTGGGTGATGTCACGAACCAGGCCGGATTGTCATCCGACCCGACACCCGACCCGGTCCGCGACATGGCCCGAAGGGCGTTCCCGATCCCCACGGGCTGGCAACTAGTGCCGGGCATCAAAACAAACCAGTTGGGAACAGTTTAGCCCATAACAAGATAAACAAACATAAACTGAACAAGCATATAAATAAAAGAAAATAAACTGAACAACGTGGCAACGGAAAAAAGAAATAAGCCAAGAACGTGACATACCTCAGGTGACCCTGTGGATCACCACGGTACGACAACCCCGCTTGCTCCCAAAAGTGATCCAAGACTAAAACCTGCAGCTGAAAATTAATGTAGGCGTGAGCACCGAGATGCTCAGTAGGAAGCCAAAAACAACCACATCCTATGCCTCTGCCTTTAATAAGAAATCCAACCAATGCCAGTTTGGAAAATAAGATATACTAAAATAGTGTTTTCCTTCTTCTCAAATTCAAGTAACAAGTTTGCATTTTCAGGGAAAGCCTTTTACTCCCACTACATTTTCAAAATAGGTTTCAATCATGCATTAACATTTCAAAATGAAAAGAAACCAGTTTGGGTTAAGATATGGTTTTCACAAACAAGACATCAAGTATGAAACAGCTGAAAAGAATGTTACATCATTAGCAGCAGACAAAAAGTGAGCACCATGGGTAATCCCTATAGGTAGCTAAAACAAGTGGGAAACTAAAGACCTCGTACCTCAGTGAAACGTGGCTTAGAAGGCCACGACCCTCAGAAAACGTGGCTTAGAAGGCCACGACCCTCAGAAAACGTGGCTTAGAAGGCCACGACCCTCAGAATTTCATATGTTTAGTTAGTGTTGTTGCGTCAATCCTGCTAGACAAACCGGGACGAACCCCTGCCGTGTCATCTAGCTTACTAGTCCTGGTCACCCACCTAGATACCCGGGTTTTCCCATTGTGCTCTATTTCAAATGGTGGTGAGTTTTCTTCATTAAACAATCAAACAAGTACATTACACTTTCTTTATCTAAAATTCATTCAACCTTTCACCACCGCACTCCCTACTTAAGTGCATTCCCCCTCTTTACATCACATAAATACACACAAGCCTTTACACTAGGCACATATCACAAACCACTCATTAACACTTGCATCACATTTTATTTTCAAATTTAGGGGGAATGACTAAAAAGGGGTTTTCTATTTTCGCAAACCAAATCTTAAAGTGCCAACCGGGCCTTTCATAAAACATTCTTAAGATGCCAAACATGCTTAAATACTTAAAGGGTACACTTTTAAAAATCAATCAGCGAAAAGGCCAAACACCTTTGGAAATACACATTACTAATTCAGAACCACTTAAGAAATCAATTTTTTTCAATAAAAGGTCACTTAAGACCGATAGCATTAAAAATACATTTAAATTTCCAAATCAAAGGCGAAATCATTTCTAACAACCGTAACCAGATTTCATAGCATGTGGATATAGCGTAAATGTAAAGCATATTTTTAAAACAAGCAAGAAATGATGAATCTCAAATTTAAGGCATAGGCATAGAGGACCTACCTCAAACTTGTCGCTATCTGCCAAAGGTCACTCGAACCGACACTTGGCGCACACACACACATGCATTTATACATATATATATATATAGACACACCCATAGGTGCATTGCACATATATATATATATGCTTTACTTTATGCATGTGCATGCGAGGTACCTCGACACCCGCGGCCCAAAACCATTGTAGCGGGGTCCTGCGCACTCCACAAAACATGTAATAAATTAAAGAACAAAATTATGCAATACATCAAAATTAGTACCACAAAATTTACACAAACGAAACGCACCCAAACTACATCATAGCGCCACTTCAAAAACACTCGCACGTCAAAATCATAGTAAAACATGAAGTGCATAATTTGTACAAATTAAATAAGCCATCTGCACCACTTATAAAACATTTTAAAAAGACATAACACAACATAAAACAACAACACACCCGTAAACCCCTTCGAAGGTCAAAAGCACACTGAAACAGACTCCAACAAAATAAAACGCAGCCCTTGCATCATTTAATAAACTAATTAAGCCATTTGCACAATTTATAAAACACCTAAAAGAAGCACAACAAGGTTCTAACACGAAAAGCGCACCCAAGTTCACATTAAGAAACCAATTCCAACCCAAGCGCATATCAAATTCTTTCAAAAAATAGTTTCGCACCCTTTATAAAATTTAATAAACCACTCAAAAAAATTTATGAAACAACCCCAAGCAGTATTACCAAACTTTGAACACAACGCCCAATCAAAACATCTTTTAAGGCCAAACGCACACCAATAACATGATAAAACAGAATTTGCAGCCCTTACGCGACATAATAAAACAACAACAATGTTTACAAAACACAGCAAAAGGCCCAACATGGGTTTTCACAAAATCAAAACATGCTTATCAAATAAACATGCTACTAAACATATTGAAATCCTATCAAATGTCAAGTAAAAATATATTCGCACCAAGTAAACAAATAAAAGAGTATGCCAAATTAACTAATTAAGAGAATTAATTCATCAAACAATACTAATACGCAGAAATTCTTACCTTCGTTGTCGAAACTTCTGAATTTCATTGCGAAATTTCAATTGCACTACATTCACACCATGAGGGACCAAAGATGAATCCTAAATCAAACAACCGAACCAATGTTATCAAAAATTAACCCTAAATCTAACATCTTGCCCACTCAAAACCTAAAACCCCGAATATATAAAAAAAACAGACAAAACCCTAAGGAGGAATAGGTGTCTACCGGTGGTGGTCGCGCCGACAAGGAGACTCGCCGGTAGGGGGGCCGCGCCGCTGATGGGGGGGGAAGTCACTTCGGAAGGGCGCTCGGCCAAGGGTTCATCGCGCCGTCGGGTTGCGCACTGCAGGTGGGGGAAGGCCGCCGCACGAGGGAGGGAGGTCGGTCGAACGGTCGCCGCGCCGGAGGAAGGAGGGAGAGACGTCGTCGGGTCCTCGGCCGGTGGGGGGTAGCGCGAGCGGGATGGAGAGGGGGCCGGGACGACGAGCCGGACGGGAGGGAGGCCGCGCGATCGGGAGCCGGAAGGGAGGGCGGCGCGGCGTAGGGTTCAGCGCAGGAGAAAGAGGGGTAGCGCGACGGGGGGGAAAGGGGAGGGGTCCCGAGCGAGAGAGGGTGAGGGAGGAAGAAAAAGGAGAAAAAAAAAGAAGAGAAAAAAAAAGAAATAAAAACAAATAAATAAAAATGAAATAGAAATAAAAATAAATAAATAAAATGAATAAAAATAAATAATTAAAAATGAAATAGAAATAAAAATGAATAAATAAAATGAATAAAAATAAATAAATAAATAAAAATGGAATAGAAATAAAATTAAATAAATAAATGAAATCTGAAAATAATATTATATTATTTAGTAATGTTAGACACTACGCACGGTCACGCACACAACCGCGCGCCATAGAACAACCCAAGTGTGTGTGTGTGTGTGTGTGTGTGTGTGTGTATATATATATATAACCGGTTCAAACTGCAAATTTAAAAACTAACCCCAAAATAATTAAAATAAAGTAGCAGGCATTGCCAAGTCAAAAACGTACATTTATCAGCAACGCAAAACTCATGTAGAGTCCATCACGCACCTCGACATGACAAATTTAATTCCAAATAAAAAAAATTATAGAACAAGAATAAAATTAAAAGTCATTGCCATAGTGCAGAGTTCGGGTGTGACAATTCTCCCCACCACAAAAACTTTCTGCCCCCAGAAAGTCACCAAGCCAAACGAGGAGACAAACTCGAGTTTGAAACTAAATGTGGCCAACAAAATCACAACTCGGCGTGACTTTTCACTCCATCAGTCACACCCGACCAACTTTGAGGGGAACTGAAAAGAAAAGAACCATCAGGAAACGAGGAGGGTTCTCCCCACCACAAGAACCCGACTATCACAACCGACATTGAGGCTCTTAGCATGAACTAACTCTGGAACTGCTAACTTGATCCAAGAGGGGACCACCACACAGACCAAACCTCGAAAAAGGAACTTCACGATTCATGGTGGGTCTCCCCACCATTTAAGAACTGACCAGCTGAAGCCAATTAGCACAAAATAATACGAGAAACCTAGCACAAACCGACCCATGAACTCTCTGCATAAAGCAGACCTCCCACCACATGGGGTCATCGCCGAAAGACCCCAAACTGCGTAGCGGACCAACCCCTATTCATTATCTCCCAAGACGCAAGTGTCTCCAAAACGAGAACATCCTAAAACAAGAACGGGTCACCGAAGGAGCTAGCCACATGAGAGAGATAATCATCTTGAGACTCACAGCCATAAAGAGACAACTCCAAAGCTCATATTTGGGGAGGCGCAACTACTAAAATTTCCAAAAAGACGAGATCACCACGCCTTCTTACCACCACAGTGGGGTATTCAAAGAACAAAGACCACAACGAGAAAAGGAGACCTTTGCGCCTCTTACAGAAAAACAGAACCTTCAAAGACAGGAGAGCTACAACAGGAAAGTTCAGACCGTCCCCATTTCAGCATCGGAGACAAAACTTAGACCAAGGTTCCCCACACCCAATGATTCCTGACTGCGTGAAAGGCTTCACTCCGAGACCTGTGGCTGGAGTTCTGATGTCTTGAAGCATCTGTTGCCCCGCAGTCAGGAGCTGACATCCTTCTATCGAGACTCCTCCTGACGAAGCCGCTAGCAGAACCTCTCTAAGTTCACCAAACAACCACACCGACAGCAAGTCTTCAATGGATGACGATGACAAGGCGGCTTAAAGTACCCAAACTGAGCACACTAGAAGCAAACAAGGGGTGGTCCAACTAATAGGAGATGGAGTTGACAAGAGGACTTGTCTGAGACAGGTTCCTTTGATTCGCTCTCGCAGAATGGGGAACCATCCCAAACACCAAAGGGGACCGGTCCTTGAACAATAGTCGAAGACCCCACACAAGAGAAAATTTAACTGATTCTGCAACGTTATCTTTGGAGAAAAGGGAACCAACTTCTTGAGATGCCCAACGTAGGCCTTCACTATTCGATGGCATTACTGGACACTCACGAGCCTTGTCGCTTCCATCACCTTCGCTTCCACAAATATAAACCAACTAATGAGAGTGTCCCTAAACACCTTCCAAGTCATACCATCGTGCAATGACACTAGGGTTATCTCCTCCACCAATCCCAAGTTGCACCTTCAAATGGACCTGAACCAACACAGACTCTCTTAGCTTTAGGTTTTCCCAATAACCTGAAAACACCAACGACTTCACCATGCCAGTTTGTTACCTTCAATAGATCACGATCACTATAAAAGATGGACATCAACCTAAAAGAATTAAATTCCACCACTCTGCTAAGAGTCTAGGTAGAACCAACAACTATAAGTGACTCACTAGAACTTTCTGGGACTTTTCTGGGTGGCATACTCAAAAACAAGGGGCACAAATCCGAATCAAAACTCATCATAAATCAAAATTCCCCACCTCAATCGCAAACGAAAGCTCGAACTCAAATCACTATTTCAACCACAATTCAGTACGTCAAAACCAAGAACTCACGAAAAGGAATACCCAACACAAAAAGAGAACGCCAAACAATTTCTCACTCACTTTTCTAAACATTTGAAAAACCCTTTTTGAAAACCATCTTTCAGCAAGCAAAACAACTTAAGTATCCACCATCGGTATCCCATGAAGTCGCACACATACGTATCCTTGTGCTAGCTCAAGCACCCATCCACTCACGTCACCAATTTCCCCACTTTCCACATGCGCACCTCAATGTGTGATCACTCGTAGGAATACCAAGGGTAGATTAAAGACACTTATCATTTCCAAATCAGACCATTAAGCACAAAGCACAAATTCTCAACCAATTTGAAAAAGTAACTTTTCATTAAGGCAATACATTTCCAATTTCCAAAAACATTTCCAATTCACATTCCAAAAAGTGTTACTGAGATTTCAAAACAACATCCAAAACACCCCTCATTTTCCCTTTTGAAACCACACATTTGTTAAAAGAAAACAATTTCCATTTCAAAACCACTTTTCCACTCTAACAACACATTCCCAATTCAAACCACCTTCACAAAAATCCCTTTTCATTTTTGAGATGCACTCACACCAACCAAAATTAAGGTCAAACATAACTCACATTAAAACATCCAAAAATAAGGGACTAGTGGTTATACCAACCCGGTGACATGGCTTATCAGACCATGCTCCGAGCGGGCATCCACCACAGGAAGTATCTTGAACCGTGCACTCGGGATGTACATGGGTCGCTACTCCATGCAAGTCTGCCGCGTAACACTGGCTCACTTCCTTGGTCATCCCTCATCCACACATACCAATCCAAAGAAGAAAATTCAAATCCTGGACTACCCCTGAAACTCGAGTCTCGGGACGGGCAAGGGTTCATGACGTCCTTCCCGCACCTACCTCTCGAGTCCCGACACACCTAATCACCAAGCTACTTGACACCCCAAATAACAAGGGCACCTCTGATACCATTTTGTCACGAACCAGGCCGGATTGTCATCCGACCCGACACCCGACCCGGTCCGCGACATGGCCCGAAGGGCGTTCCCGATCCCCACGGGCTGGCAACTAGTGCCGGGCATCAAAACAAACCAGTTGGGAACGGTTTAGCCCATAACAAGATAAACAAACATAAACTGAACAAGCATATAAATAAAAGAAAATAAACTGAACAACGTGGCAACGGAAAAAAGAAATAAGCCAAGAACGTGACATACCTCAGGTGACCCTGTGGATCACCACGGTACGATAACCCCGCTTGCTCCCAAAAGTGATCCAAGACTAAAACCTGCAGCTGAAAATTAATGTAGGCGTGAGCACCGAGATGCTCAGTAGGAAGCCAAAAACAACCACATCCTATGCCTCTGCCTTTAATAAGAAATCCAACCAATGCCAGTTTGGAAAATAAGATATACTAAAATAGTGTTTTCCTTCTTCTCAAATTCAAGTAACAAGTTTGCATTTTCAGGGAAAGCCTTTTACTCCCACTACATTTTCAAAATAGGTTTCAAGCATGCATTAACATTTCAAAATGAAAAGAAACCAGTTTGGGTTAAGATATGGTTTTCACAAACAAGACATCAAGTATGAAACAGCTGAAAAGAAAGTTACATCATTAGCAGCATGACAAAAAGTGAGCACCATGGGTAATCCCTATAGGTAGCTAAAACAAGTGGGAAACTAAAGACCTCGTACCTCAGTGAAACATGGCTTAGAAGGCCACGACCCTCAGAAAACGTGGCTTAGAAGGCCACGACCCTCAGAAAACGTGGCTTAGAAGGCCACGACCCTCAGAATTTCATATGTTTAGTTAGTGTTGTTGCGTCAATCCTTCTAGACAAATCGGGACGAACCCCTGCCGTGTCATCTAGCGTACTAGTCCTGGTCACCCACCTAGATACCCGGGTTTTCCCATTGTGCTCTATTTCAAATGGTGGTGAGTTTTCTTCATTAAACAATCAAACAAGTACATTACACTTTCTTTATCTAAAATTCATTCAACCTTTCACCACCGCACTCCCTACTTAAGTGCATTCCCCCTCTTTACGTCACATAAATACACACAAGCCTTTACACTAGGCACATATCACAAACCACTCATTAACACTTGCATCACATTTTATTTTCAAATTTAGGGGGAATGACTAAAAAGGGGTTTTCTATTTTCGCAAACCAAATCGTAAAAGTGCCAACCGGGCCTTTCATAAAACATTCTTAAGATGCCAAACATGCTTAAATACTTAAAGGGTACACTTTTAAAAATCAATCAGCGAAAAGGCCAAACTCCTTTGGAAATACACATTACTAATTCAGAACCACTTAAGAAATCAATTTTTTTCAATAAAAGGTCACTTAAGACCGATAGCATTAAAAATACATTTAAATTTCCAAATCAAAGGCGAAATCATTTCTAACAACCGTAACCAGATTTCATAGCATGTGGATATAGCGTAAATGTAAAGCATATTCTTAAAACAAGCAAGCAATGATGAATCTCAAATTTAAGGCATAGGCATAGAGGACCTACCTCAAACTTGTCGCTATCTGCCAAAGGTCACTCGAACCGACACTTGGCGCACACACGCACATGCATTTATACATATATATATATATATAGACACACCCATAGGTGCATTGCACACATATATATATATATGCTTTACTTTATGCATGTGCATGCGAGGTACCTCGACACCCGCGACCCAAAACCATTGTAGCGGGGTCCTGCACACTCCACAAAACATGTAATAAATTAAAGAACAAAATTATGCAATACATCAAAATTAGTACCACAAAATTTACACAAACGAAACGCACCCAAACTACATCATAGCGCCACTTCAAAAACACTCGCACATCAAAATCATAGTAAAACATGAAGTGCATAATTTGTACAAATTAAATAAGCCATCTGCACCACTTATAAAACATTTTAAAAAGACATAACACAACATAAAACAACAACACACCCGTAAACCCCTTCGAAGGTCAAAAGCACACTGAAACAGACTCCAACAAAATAAAACGCAGCCCTTGCATCATTTAATAAACTAAGTAAGCCATTTGCACAATTTATAAAACACCTAAAAGAAGCACAACAAGGTTCTAACACGAAAAGCGCACCCAAGTTCACATTAAGAAACCAATTCCAACCCAAGCGCATATCAAATTCTTTCAAAAAATAGTTTCGCACCCTTTATAAAATTTAATAAACCACTCAAAAAAATTTATGAAACAACCCCAAGCAGTATTACCAAACTTTGAACACAACGCCCAATCAAAACATCTTTTAAGGCCAAACGCACACCAATAACATGATAAAACAGAATTTGCAGCCCTTACGCGACATAATAAAACAACAACAATGTTTACAAAACACAGCAAAAGGCCCAACATGGGGTTTCACAAAATCAAAACATGCTTATCAAATAAACATGCTACTAAACATATTGAAATCCTATCAAATGTCAAGTAAAAATATATTCGCACCAAGTAAACAAATAAAAGAGTATGCCAAATTAACTAATTAAGAGAATTAATTCATCAAACAATACTAATACGCAGAAATTCTTACCTTCGTTGTCAAAACTTCTGAATTTCATTGCGAAATTTCAATTGCACTACATTCGCACCATGAGGGACCAAAGATGAATCCTAAATCAAACAACCGAACCAATGTTATCAAAAATTAACCCTAAATCTAACATCTTGCCCACTCAAAACCTAAAACCCCGAATATATAAAAAAAACAGACAAAACCCTAAGGATGAATAGGTGTCTACCGGTGGTGGTCGCGCCGACAAGGAGACTCGCCGGTAGGGGGGCCGCGCCGCTGATGGGGGGGAAGTCACTTCGGAAGGGCGCTCGGCCAAGGGTTCATCGCGCCGTCGGGTTGCGCACTACAGGTGGGGGAAGGCCGCCGCACGAGGGAGGGAGGTCGGTCGAACGGTCGCCGCGCCGGAGGAAGGAGGGAGAGACGTCGTCGGGTCCTCGGCCGGTGGGGGGTAGCGCGAGCGGGATGGAGAGGGGGCCGGGACGACGAGCCGGACGGGAGGGAGGCCGCGCGATCGGGAGCCGGAAGGGAGGGTGGCGCGGCGTAGGGTTCGGCGCAGGAG
Organism: Viscum album; assembly: GCA_963277665.1. Lineage (NCBI taxonomy): Eukaryota > Viridiplantae > Streptophyta > Magnoliopsida > Santalales > Viscaceae > Viscum > Viscum album. The sequence goes on from OY728166.1 coordinate 312,534,892, forward strand.
AAAGAGGGGTAGCGCGACGGGGGGGAAAGGGGAGGGGTCCCGAGCGAGAGAGGGTGAGGGAGGAAGAAAAAGGAGAAAAAAAAAGAAGAGAAAAAAAAAAGAAATAAAAACAAATAAATAAAAATGGAATAGAAATAAAAATAAATAAATAAAATGAATAAAAATAAAAAATTAAAAATGAAATAGAAATAAAAATGAATAAATAAAATGAATAAAAATAAATAAATAAATAAAAATGGAATAGAAATAAAATTAAATAAATAAATGAAATCTGAAAATAATATTATATTATTTAGTAATGTTAGACACTACGCACGGTCACGCACACAACCGCACGCCATAGAACAACCCAAGTGTGTGTGTGTGTGTGTGTGTGTGTGTATATATATATATATAACCGGTTCAAACTGCAAATTTAAAAACTAACCCCAAAATAATTAAAATAAAGTAGCAGGCATTGCCAAGTCAAAAACGTACATTTATCAGCAACACAAAACTCAAGTAGAGTCCATCACGCACCTCGACATGACAAATTTAATTCCAAAAAAAAAAATTATAGAACAAGAATAAAATTAAAAGTCATTGCCATAGTGCAGAGTTCGGGTGTGACAGGTGAGAGGTGGAATAACCAAAAAATATTATAAAATTGATGATATATAAAATAAATAATGTTTTTTAAATAAGAAATGGGCTCACAGGTTAGCCCAAAGCCTGAATTAATCACCCAAATCCACCCAGATTATAGATTCCAAAGGGGTAAAAATGGATATGGTGGCTTGAATAAGTAAGGGGAGGACATGTGGGAAGTGAAATGGATGAAAAATGTTGAAAAACGAAGGAGTTATAAAAGAAAAATTATTTTGAATCTAGAAATGAGCTCACAGTTTGGGCCAAATCATGAAAAACCCACTATTTACTACAAAAAATGAGTGGGAAACCCATGTAAAAAAGAAAAAATATAAATTACATGAAAAATACCTTTAAAATAAGTCATGGTTGTAAAAATTTTCCACACCATGAAATACTTTCCACCCCAAAATGTAAACCTGATGATTGATCAAAAAATAAGTATGAGTAATCTTTCTCAACCCACATCTTCTGCTCCCAAGATTCGTGGACATCATTCCCATACATAAAAAGGACCCAAACCATTGGAATAGACTTTAACTAAACCACCTTCTCTTTTGAATCAACTATTCATACCAACCGATAAAAACAAACAGATAGGGCCCTATATCGAACTCCTCCCTATTCAGAACATGGGAGGGATCTGGGTTGTACGTATTCAGTCGAGAGACATGGAAGAAATTAGGGATAGATGTCGACTAAGATGTAAAATCTTACCTGTATTCTATTTTTCCAATCCCCTCTGTAATCTCAAAAGGTCTAATACATTTTCGTGTTATCTTTCCCTTATTTACGAAGTGACGATGTCCTAAACAAGGGGCCACATTCAAGAATACCTGATCACCCACTGAAAAATATAGGTCTCAATGCCTATGGTCAGAATATGATTTCTAGTGACTCTGAGTTATCAATAAATACTACCTGATCAAATTGACCTTCCCAAATGTCTCTTGAATAAGGCTAAGCACTAATAGTGAAGTATCACCTATCTCAACCCAACATGGGGGGGGGGGGGGGGGACAAGGATAACCCTAGAGAATCTCAAAATGAGAAATAGAAATCGAGGATTGGTAACTGTTATTATGGGAAAATTCAACCAATCCCAAATAGATATCCCAAGAACCTCCAAAGTCCAAAACACATGCACAGAGCATGTCCTCTAGTATCTAATTTGTCTGCTCTGTCTGACCATCCGTTTGGGGATGGTATGGTGTGCTCATCTTAATCTGCAAACCCAAGGCCTTATTAAGGCCTTCCCAATACTGAGAAGTGAAATGGGGATCTCTATCTGATACAAATGATAATGGAACCCCATGATGCCTTACCACCTCTATAAGATAAAAATGGACCAACTCATTCCATTGTAGCTATATCTTTTATCAGAATGAAGTGAGATTATTTGGTTAGATGATGAATCAATACCCATATGGAATTATTACCTTGAGCTGAATGAAGCAAGCCAATAATGAAGTCCTTGGAATCCTCTTCCCACTTCCAAGTATGAATGGGTAATTGCTAGAGAAAACCGGGGGGCATTTAATGCTCCACATTCACCTGATAACATATGCACCATCTTAACATGAATTCCACTATGTCTCGTCTCATACATGGCCACCAAAACTACTGACACACATCATATTATATCTTGGGGGCATCTGGATAAAATACCCACTGATAATGGTGGATATCCTGCATCACCACCTTCTGTAGAGATGATAGAACTATCGATCAGACCTTGAATCACAGTATAACCTCAAGAGATTACTACCAATTAGAATACATAACCCCCATGAAGAAACAAAATTGACCACTGGAAAAGATCATAACTAGGTTTTTATCACCGAATCAACTCTAAGAGAGGAGTCAATTGAATGCTCGCCCGGAATGCACCTCCACTGTGATCCTTGGTCTCCAAATGAATCTGAGTCAAGATACCCATTAGAGTACACTCATCACCCATATTTCTCAAGTCTTTCAGCAGTACTTTTTTACTCAAATCAACCTCCACCACATTTTCCTTGCTCGGGGTATAGACAATGTCAAATTTAAACCCCTTCAAGTACTCATTCTAGCGGTGCAGCCTCAAATTGAGATCCTTCTAAAATAAGATGTGGGGAAAGATTTTATGATCAGAATATACCAAAAACATCTCCCCAAAGAGGTAGTGATTCTATGTTTTTAAATCATGCCTCACTACTGAAAGCTCTATGTAGTGGTTCTGGTAATTAATTTAATGTGGTTAGAGTTTGCGAGAGCCATATGCCACCACATGATCATCCTACATAAGTAAAAACCTGATACCCATACCTAAAGCATCACAATACACCACATAGACCTTTCTATATTCTGGAATGATCAACATCGGGGGAGGTAGAAAACCACCGCTTCATCTCACTGAAGTATTCTAGACATTCTAGGCTCCAAACAAACTTCACCCCTTTTTGGGTGAACGCTGTCATGGGTGAAGAAAGCTGAGAGAAATCCCGAACAAACCGCCTATAGTATCCTACATAGTCGAGGAAACTCCTGACCTCAAACACATTCTTTGGCTACTCCCATGACATCACTACAATGATCTTCTTAGGATAAACTAAAAATACTTGCTCCATGATCAAATTCCCTAGAAACATCACCTCCCTGATCCAGAAGGTGCACTTGGACAACTTTTTGTAAAGGCGGTGACCCCACAAAGTTCCCAACCTGATCCGAAAATTATTATGATGCTCTTCCTCAGATCCAGAGTAAACAATGATGTCATCCACGAACGCCACAATTAATGAGTCAAGATATTGGAGGAACACCTTATTCATGAGTGCCATAAATACCACTAGAGCATTATTCAATCCTAAGGGCATGATCAAGTACTCAATGTGTCCGTACCTGCAATGGAAGGCTGTCTTCGGGGTATCAGACTCTTTCACCCTAAGTTAATGATAACCTAAATGAAAATATATTTTAGGAAAAAAATTTCCCCCTTCAACTAATCAAACAATTCATCTATTCGGGGAAAAGGATATTTATTATTGATTGTTACCTTATTTAGCTTCTGGTAATCAACATAAAACCAGAGGGACTTTTCATCCTTATTCATAAAGAGATTAGAAGCGGCCTAAGGTGGGATTCTTAGGTGAATAAATCCTTTGGATTCTAAAAGACCAGCTGAATCTTTAATTCTCTCAGTTCGGTTGGGGCCATACGATATTAGGGAATAGATTTCGACTGTTTTCCTAACACCAAATCAATCGAGAAATCCATGTCCTACATCGGGGGTAAGCCTAAAAAATCTTCTGGAAATACCTATGGGAGCCCATCCAATACCCAAGGTAACCCACCCACTGGAGCAGGACCGTTGGACTCTAGCGTGAGTGATGATAACTATAATATAATATTCCCTAACTCAAGGAATAGAGGTCCTACTTGACCCAAACTAGGATCCCATTCCCCACAAAAAACCTGAGGACTGCCATCATGTGCCCTGAAACTCACTCACCTCCTATAGTAATCGATGTGTGATTAAAAGTGTACCAAAAAATCCATGCCAAGTATCACCTAAAATATATCCATATCTATGACTAGGAGGTCCCAATCCATCTCAACACCTAACAGGAAAGGTGAACATGATGGGAACCTGAGACACTGCTCCTTCATTCTCCCTGAGATCACTAACTCCGTTGAAAAACCCAAAAGATCGGTTCGAAAATTCAGCATGTTCACAATATGGGTAGAGATGAATGAAATAGAAGCACTGATATCAACAAGATCATCAGATATAGAATATTCAATCAAAAAAATACCTCAAACTATTGATGGTCTTGCCTCTGATCTCATTGGTGACTGATCCACTGCATGAAGATGCCTATTCTCTGCATGAGAATGACCGATTTCCTAGGGATCTACCCTAAACTGGATTTTCCCAGAAGATGATCATATCCAACTGCCATGAACACCAAACTGATATCCCCCCATCCTCAATGGATTCGATTGAGTTGGGATTCCCCTAGAAGCCACTAATCCTACCCCACTTTGCAGTGGACGTTTCATCCTAAAAAAATTATGCAAGTGTCCCATACCTTCATAATTATAATAGGGAATAATAGGATATGTGCATTCTGGTTGGATTTGTCTTGACATCCCACACTGGTGGCACACTACAATCCTTTCATTATATGCCACTGAAGAAAACTGCCTACAAGGTTGGCCTGAGCTACCACCTCCCTTATTTCCCTACTCCTCCCACATCAATTTCTTCATAGAATTGATACCATTTTCTATTAGTGACACTGTACTAGAAAATCCATCCCACCCCTTATGGTCTATCTCCCCCATGAAAGATCTATGAACAACTTCATCATAGGTTTTATACTTGAGAAGAATGACCTTGGAAAAGATCTGTAGCAGAAAACCCCTATCGAACTTATGGGCCTTCATCTACTCATTAGATACCATTTATGAAGCATACTTGACCAACTCAGAAAAATTGTTGGCATACTCCTTCACTGAAATATCCCCCTGAACAAGTACCATAATGTCTAAATATTGTTTATATTCCAAAATGTTAGGGCAGTAGTGGTCGTTGGAGATAGCCTTGAAGTCCTTTCTCATCTACTCATGCTTCCTAGCTTGAAGCACAGATTGCCACCACCTGCGGCTGGGAACCCCTAACAGGAAAGTGTCACATTTCTCCCTAACCTCATCAGGTGTTTCTAGGAACTCAAACATGCGCTCAATCTTCTCAATACACTCATCAAATTCTTAGGTGTCCATGATACCTTAGATAGTATGAGTATTTTTATTTAGGAACACCTGGGATTTTTCCTTCTTAGGAGCAGACTCCTCTTCCCTAGTTGATGTAGGAGTGGGTGATACTACCTATCCTAGTGCTTGGACATCCCTGACCACAACTTCAACCATCCTTTGATCAATCAGTGAAGGATAACTCTCTCCAACGTCCTCTCGTGCATTCATTAGAGCTTTTCAAGGAGGAATTATTCTACACAAGGAAAAAATAAAAAAAGAAATAATCAACACCAAAATTCTGAAAAATTTCATCAATTAAATCAAATATTAATCATTCTAACACATTAAAACAATTGAATAAACAAACACTTTACTCCCAACTAATGTATATGTGTAGTCTGCACCATTCTCGTCCCACCTAGAAGAGAAGTCAAAAAAAAAACAATCCCAACATCCCATGGAAACTCAAGGTTTTTCATGAGAGGTACTGGCCAAGAAGCCTACTCATAACCAAAACTCCAATACCCAACAGTCCTAGCTTTTTTCTAACCAGGCTCATAAAAAATAATAATAATACCCAAAAAGATAAACCTCCTCTAATACAATTTTGTCACGAACTGAATCTAGTCACCATTAAAACTTGCACCCAAACCAGTTTGTGGAAAGACATAAAGGGTGTTGCCTATCCCCATGGGCTGGCACAAGTTCCCAAGTATCAAAAATATTTTCTTGGGAATGACCAACCCGATTATGGATTTATAAAACAACAAAAAACAATCAATAAATTAAATTTGAAAATTACCAACCAAACACGCCATAAATAAAATTCAAAACTGAAAAAAAGGTCTTAAACATGAAACAATAGGTCCAAATATATATAAAAGTATCATCAAAACATCCCAAGGAACACCACATGACAAGGGGTCATCACCCATGAGCTATCTCCACAACACTGCACCATAGAAGGAAACTAACAACCTGAACCACCATCACCCAAGGCCTTGCCTTTACCTCTATCAAACATGATCAAGTCTACTAACACAAAAAAATGTATGTAAGGTGTGATAATAATACCAATAGGTAACCAACCAAATATTCCATATATTAAGAAATACGAGATAAAAAACATGAATGTTTTAATATACAAGAAATGGTGGCAATAATTTCTAAAGAATGAAACTTTTAAAAGTAAATTGTATTCAAATAATAATTTCAAAGGATGAACACATTTAAATAAAACATTTAATCTAATAAATTTTCCATCCAAAAACACCACAATATAATGATAAATACAAAAGATTCAATTATCACTAATCTTGGGAACATCCCTAGGCACTAGTTAGTTTCGGGCCTCATGTACCACATATCTCGGTGTAAAGTAACCATAACAATATCTGTTATCATGAATGAGCCACTATTAGGGAACATACCCATAACCAAGCTTTCACTAATCATCATCATTAATGTTTTTTAGTATTTTCAAGGTAGAACATGCTAAGTGAAATAGGGACAAATCCACTTCGGATCACTAGCATACCACTACTTGTCCGTCCACCGAGATACTCAGGTTTCCCCCTTTGTGATCACAGAATTTCCACATGTTACCAAATTAAATATTGATATTAAAACACCATTTATGGTCATACACCCTCAAAATATTATCTACACAAGCTTTTAACAATTTATATAACTCAATAACCCATTTAAAATTTCCATAAATTTTTTTCAAAGAATATAACCAAACGTTGCACTTAAAATCCATCTAAAAGACATATATGAAAACCAAATGCACGAAAATATTACCCCAAACCGTAATTGGTAGAAAAAAACATTTTAATAAGACCCTCCCATGAATTATAAAACTTCCCCAAGGGGTAAAACATCAAACTCACATGTAAAACACCCATTTTCACAGAAAAATGGAATTTAAAAATCAAATGTTTAACAAATGCCACCAAAAATAATTTTTCATAGAAATGATAATGAAGGAGGAGTATTTTAAAAATATAATTCAAGGAAAGCTAAATCATCTAGTATTTATTACACATGGAATAACCTACCACAAGTGTCAAAAATACCAAATCCTTGTCCAAATGATCAACCACACCACTGCTGCACAACATGGGTGATAAATCAAACCTTAAACCAAAATATTAGAACAAGAAAACCATTATAAAACCCTAGGATTGAATCCTTACTTTATGGACATTAGTAATATCGATAGAAATGGAATAAACACTATGAAAATGGGAGGGGGAAGGAAGGAAACCTACTTAGTTGAGAGATCTTGAAGAAATCGCCCCAAATACACCAATAGGTGAATATACAAGTAGAGAAAACTGATATGGATGTACGAAAAAGGATGAGGAGGTAATGTGAGAAATGAAATGGGGGAAAAGAGTAAAAATAAAGGAGTTATGAAATAAAAAAAATTACATTTACAAATTTGGATGATTTGAGAAATCCTGATAAATTTTGCCCTAATCTACGATGAAGTTGAGATATAAAGATGGAGAAACGAATATAGGGTAATTCCTAGGGATATTGGTCTTAGGTGAGAGGTGGAGTCACTGAAAAAAATTATAAAATGAATGGGATATGAAAGAATTTTTTTTGAAATAGGAAATGGGCTCACGGGTTGGCCCAAAGCCAGAATAAATCACCCAAATCCACCATGATTGTGGATTCCAAAGGGGTCCAAATAGATACAGTGGTTTTAATATGCTAGTAGAGGCCATTTAAGAAGTGTACTAGTTAAAAAATATAGAAAAATTAGTTATAAAAGAAATAAAATTTGTTTTTAAATCTAGAAATGGGCTCACAGTTTGGCCCAAATATTGAAAACCCACCATTTACTCAAAAAAGCATGTTAAACCCCGACAAAAAATAAATAATATAAATTACAGGAAAAATACCATTAAAATAAGCCATTTATGTTACCCCAATAATTGGTACCCAATATTTCCCATTGTCTTATCTTTCTTCCTAAACCACTAGCATATAGAGAAGGTAACTAAACTACAATGACTATGATTCCTGTTATATCCAAGAACACACGACACCTTCCAAAGTCCTGAGCTCCATAACAAAAATCCAAAGGGCTATCTAAGAACATAAGTCCAACATCTATATAAAGTGAGACTAATTACTTATTATCCCTTGTTTTCCACACCATGCATTGCTCAAATGGTGTAACAGCCTGAGATTTTATGAAAAATATTCTTTTTAATTTCATTAATGTCTTGTGTTGTACGCTACACCAAAAGGAGCTTGAAAAACATGAATCCATGACTTTCCTTGCATTAAACGCAATCACGACCTTCCTCGATAGCGTGTGTAGTACACAATAACGAGTTTCACTAAACAACAATATGCTATTAAATTATTATTAAAACTAGCCGTTATGAATAGTAATAACCACTTTTTGAAATTTTGTAAATTTTATTTTTCAAAATGGAATTCATTTTTGGATTCGTAATATCGAAATTAGCTTAGGGTGAAATATTGGTACTTTTCGGATAACTTTCATTTTCTGATGAATAGTGAAAATTACTAAATTTTAATTAAAAACAACATTTTTAATCGAAATAATTAATAGTGATAAATTATTAATTTGAGTGGTTTTATAGTATATTTAGAATATATTTTTAAAATTTAGTAAAATGTGGTTCATTGGATGTAATTTCACATTTAAACCAGACAAAAACAAGTGTCAATCTTTTGATAGTTATTATCTCTAAAGAACACGCTATTTGTTTTGACGACGGGAATTAATTTTTAAATTAATTAATGCAACACATATGTTTTGAATTTGGTAAAATAGACATCATTTTTGAGTTCATAATATCAAATATATCTTAGGCCACATTTTTGGTATTTTTCCTGAAACTTTCATTTTTTGATGAATAGTGAAACCACTAAGTGGTAGTTAAGAAAAATGAATTTTTCATAAAACTTAAATTTACCATTTATGTGAGTGGAATTTCAAAAATCCGAGAGACATGTTTGATGTCAGTAAGTAAAATGTGGTTCAATGAAATGAAAATAATTTTTGGCAAATAGTAACTTTTTACTTGTTTTTTACCACGGTTAAAAGTAAATAGAGTAATTAAGGGTAACAATGATATTATTATTACCTTAACACATGTCCTAATTATATTGGATAAGTGTAATTGGACCTAAAACAACCTTATGAATAAAATATGACCATTTAGGCCCACATGGATTAGATTAGGACATTTATTATTAATTTATTTAAAGAAGGGTTAAAACAGTTAAAATCAAAGTTTAATAAGTATATCATTTTTAATATAGGGTTATACATAAGATAAATTCTACTATAAATATTCATTAGAAATATACAATGTTTTCCTACATAATGGTATTTTATTTGTTATTTTTAGACATTATATAATTTAATTTATTTGTGACACAATGATGATGCAGTAATTATCTTATTAATGAAATATTGACATAATTGATGTTATAAATACCAAAATAAATCTAATATGAGACCTTTTATGAATTACACTACTTATATACTTTAATATGACATGTTATTATTGATTTAATTAACTTTGTTCGATCTAATCATTCTGTTATTATTTTCACAAAAATAAATTAATAAATAGTGTCAAAATTGACATAAAATAGTTTTTTAAAACAAATATTATATTATTAATTGTTATTTTATTCCTAAAATTCTAAGGTTAGGCCAAATGACTTATATAAGGTTATATATATTAATAATAAACAACTTGGGGTTATTTTGGCTTCTTAGAGTATGTTTATTAACCTTATAGTATAAGAACACAAGAAGACACGGAAAAAGTAAAATTATTTTACTTAATGTTAAATCTAAATGATAAGGTTAAAATAGGAACCTAAACTTGTCTAAATTATATTGGATGAGATTATTTCGTCCCATACCCACCTTAGATTCTAAATTAATCAATTTGGAGCTATTTAAAACCGAATTTGACTTTGTAATAAAATAATAGTTTTTGTTATTCCAAAGGTACCCCTCTCCTCCCTTATAAAAGGGCACCTCCTCCCTCTCTTCCTCACACCACGTTGAGCCTTCAATATCGGCCAACCCCTGAAACATTCCCTTCTCCACTTCCCTAGAAACATCCTAGAGGTTCTGGTCTTCATCAAAGACCAATTTTAGTCCTCTAAAAGGAGATCTCAAAGAGGCGCTTCAAAGAAGAGGTAATGTCCGTTACCGATTCTTTCATCTTTATTTCTTCTTCCACTTCTTCTTCTTAGGTTGTTTCATTATGAAGTAATAACACCAGTATCAATTATATACTGATATGTTATTATAATTATGAAAAAAACTTATTTCACCATCTATCCATCCTACGAAAAACGAAATCACCACGCGTGCGTACGTACGGAATACCGTCTCCACGCCATGGTGTAATCTATTTTCCACCACCACCTTACTTGGATGGGTATAATGGTGTACATAGTAACTATATATGATTATTTTAAAGTGATATTGATTCTGAAATAGTATACATACACTCCAATACAATTCCACGATCATGAGAATGATATCATCGCTCGTGCGTACGTACGGATTACTGTCTCCACAATGCGATGAGATTCATTCTCCACGTTAACCATTCATGAATGATTATAAAGTATATATAATAAGTAAAAATGAAATATATGAAATAATAATGATTCTTGATTTATGTGTATATATATGTATGTCATCTACTTAATTCCATTCAACTCAATAAGGAAAAGAAAACAGTGTTCATTCGTACGAACGGTCTACTGTATCCATGAACAGTGTATTTCTTTCCATTTACTGGTCTATTATATATATATATATTATGAATATATATTATATATATAAATCATGTTTTATATTCTGGAATTAAGTAATCATGATCTATGTAATCATATGAATAATTACAAGTCAAAACACGAACGACAAATGAAACGATTTTACCCAACACACTCTTTAACATGGAATTTAAAAAATAACAGAGAATATAAAGCCATAAGTGAACCATATATGATATAATAACAATGATTATGATTCTGTAATAAGTCAATGACATTATTTAAATCATTATACAGGAGGTTCGGACACATACGAAGCAAATCGGACCTAAGGTAAGGGAAATATCACAATCTCATTTTTATCCGACATTGTTTATACTTTGGTATTTACTAGGGTGTATTTTATCATCCAAATCCATGTTTCCTCAATATGTAATATTATTTCTATTCACCTACAATTGTTTAAATCCTATTTTACCCTTTGGTGAGTTTTTAGTAAAAGATATGAAAGGAATCTTTTGTCGTTTTTCGTACGGGGTACTTTTTTGACTTTTCTGACAAAAGTACGAGAAGAGTGTTTTTTAACTTATACGAAATTAATGGATTTTTAATACATTATTTCCAAGAAGCTTCCTTTACAAGTTTTCAAGTTTATTTTTAATCAACATATTTTAGTTTAAAATTGTATGACATTTTAAGAAAGGAAAAATGTTTTTGAACTATAAAGGATATTTTCCTCAAGAATGGAGTTCAAGTGTTTTGTCAAAATTATTTCCCATCTAAGATAATAAAGGGTTCGGATTCTATCCCTATTATTACATTGATTTGATTATGTTGTGATGTAATTATATTTTTATGAATTTCATTTATCTTATATGAATTGCTTTATGATGTCATGATGTTTAAGATTCCCATTTTTATTACATGGGTTATGCTATGATGTATGATTTATGATTTTGTGGAACACATAAGAATGGTATCATTATGAGATGGGTGGGACCTATATCTCCCTCCAATGCATTTGGTAAAGATTTTATATCTCATGAGATAGACATGGCTGGAACGGTAGGTTATACCGGTTCCGTTAAACAGGACTGAAACAAGGGGTGAACTCGGTTCAGAAAGAGACTTTGTTCACTAAGATAGTCTTGGCAATGAGTCTTGACTAATAAGAAATGATTCTCTATGATTATTAGTGTATGCCACAATGTTTCATGTTTTAAGTTATAATTATTGGGATTACATTTCACTACTATGATTTATCCCATGTTATGAAATTATGATCTCTTTTGCAGGTTAAGATTTCCAAAAGATATGTTCTTATGAATATGACGTGATTGATATTTCTTTTGTTTACCCTTACTAACAATTTGGGCTCACCTTTTTATGTTTTGTTTTCCCCAGGACATAAATAATGGATTTAGGTTTTAAAAAAAGATGATCTTTATGGGAGATGTTGAAGATATTTCACCACGATTAGAAGATTATATTCCGAGTTTCCAAAGACACTAAACTATTACAGTCCTTGTTTGTGTGTTTTTGTTATGTACTAAGTATTCCGCAAAATTATTGTAATGTCCATGTACGTCAGGCTTCGGGTCTCTACAATTGTTTTCAGAGGAAAGGTTTAGTCATCATTTGGAAACTAGGATGCGAAAACGTTAGTAAGATCCCTTGAGATATTTCTAAGGTATGTCTAGGGATGTCCCTAAGGATAAGTATACTTATACGATATAGTCCTAGAACTATGGTAACGATCATAGAATTTAACCTAAGATGATAGATATTGAGGATACCCCCCCTTTATTATGTTGTTTTCCCTAGCATGATTTTTGCTTCTGACACTATTCTTTTTGGGTTTTAGACGATGGTTGGAACCCGAAGGAACCGTGTTGATCAATGCAATGGACAATGCAATGATTGTCCTCATGAACAAACAAATATTATGGGAGATGGAGTGAAAAATCATATTGCTATACTTACACAAGCTATGAATCATTCTTGTTGAACCCTCTCGATGATTGTTGAATTCTTCCTATGGTTGCTGTTTTATTAATCACAAATCATCAACTACTTAATCCGGTTGGATTTCTCATATTCACAATCTCCTAATGAATATGTGTAAATTGGTTGGATCATGTTTTTATCTCTTTGTTATTGATTTACAAGTTTTTTTGGACGTCCTCTGGATAAATGGACAACGGTCGCACCGATCCATATCAAAGGACAAGGGTCGCACCGATCCATATCAAAGGACAACGGTCGCACCGATCCATATCAAAGGCCAATGGTCGCACCGATCCATATCAAAGGACAACGGTCGCACCGATCCATATCAAAGGACAACGGTCGCACCGATCCATATCAAAGGACAACGGTCGCACCGATCCATATCAAAGGACAACAGTCGCACCGATCCATGTCAAAGGACAACTGTCTCACCGATGCTGATCAAATGAGTCACAAAAGATGTCTCACCGATGCTGATCGAATGAGTCACCAAAGATGTCTCACCGATGCTGATCGAATGAGTCACCGAAGATGTCTCACTGATGCTGATCGAATGAGTCACCGAAGATGTCTCACCGATGCTGATCGAATGAGTCACCGAAGACGTCTCACCGATGCTGATCGAATGAGTCACCGAAGATGTCTCACTGATGCTGATCGAATGAGTCACTGAAGATGTCTCACCGATGTTGATCGAATGAGTCACCGAAGATGTCTCACCGATGATGATGACCCACCGATCACTTGACACAATGATAGTCATAAACAGCTGTTTGAATTTCTTTATCTTTATTTATTCTAACCAACGGTCATATTAGAAATATTTTAAATGCTCTGTCATTTATTTAATGTGTGTTGTTGGATGTCAGGGAACCATACCTCGTACCTTCAAAAAGGAAATCATATCTTTTTCTGGAGCTCGTGCTTTAAAAGAAGGATGCGGTTGTCAAGATCAAGGAGAGATACACACGCGCGTATACACAAGAATAGGTAATAGAGTTGAACACGTGTTGTGAAGAGGTTGCAACCGCACTGAACAAGTGATGAACACTCAAGATGGTTTACATGTAGAAAGATGTCTGAGATTACAAGAAGATCACCTACAATCGTGCGTACCAGAGAAGAGCTGAGAACAAAAAGAGAACATCCACTCAACAGCTTCTTCAACATTCTCTGAACCGAGAAGTCAAGGAAACAGACGATACTCTGTTTTCTAGACAGAAACCAGAAGAGGACTCAGAGCGAATTCTGATCAATCAAAGGAGTCCAGAACTGCATGACAATCACTAGAGCTATTTCTAAACTCTAAATATTTGCACTGTGATTTATCCTTTTCATATTGAGCAGTGTGTGTTATTTGCTATATTTTACACACACACACCGTCTCCTGTACTCTAACTGGAGGATTTGTAAATCCTCACTCAACTCTCCTCATTTTGTTTTTCCCACTGGGATAGTGGTAGAGGTCGTGTGACCTGGACAGCTGGTTGCTGTTGTGTTTGCTCCCACGAATATTTGTGGTAGAGGTCATGGACCTGAACAGCTGGTTGCTGTAGTTATCCCTGATCCAGGGTGTGGATCATCATTTTATAAAATCTTTTGAGAGGACTAAGTCTCGGCTTGAGACTGAACCTCTTGGTTATATCTGCTATTTTATATCTTTTAATGTTATTCTTTTATCCCGCTACTAATCACTTTAAAACCAAAACTGTTTTAAAGTCACTTTGATAATTAAATTCACAAGTGTTTATAGCAGTTGTAAATCAGTAAGTTGGTTTCAAAAGTTAATCAACCTTTCTGTTTTGATTAACTGGGAAATAATCAATCCCTTGAGAACCCAACCGAACCCTTACATTGATATAAATTCACTACAGTTTAATTCAGTATTTTATTTGGGGGTTTTAAGACAAAGTTTTAGAACCGAAATTTTAATTGGAACTCAATTCACCCCCCTCTTGAGTATCCACTCTGACCAACATTTGGTATAAGAGGTTGTTTAAAATATTTTGTACTCTGTTCTTCAACTGTGATTTTAGTTATAGTTTAAAGTTCTTAAAATTTCTGTTATATCTAAATTATTATCTCTTTAAAATCTTTTCCTTAAGTAAGCTATCATGGATAATAGAGTTGAAGGTGTTGCTACCAATAGACCACCATTTTTCAATGGCACTAACTACGCTCAGTGGAAAATCAAGATGAAAATTCATTTAGAAAGCATGGGTTTTGATATTTGGACTGCTATAGAATCTAAATATAAAATTCCTACTACTATTAGAACTACATGGAATTAAGCTACTAAGACATCCTACAATAATAATTGTAAAGCTATGAATGCTTTATACTGTGCTCTAGGAGATGAGGAATTTAATAGAATATCTGCTTGTAAAACTGCTTATGAGATTAGGGATTATTTCGCTGTGTCTCATGAAGGAACAACTAATGTTAAGGAAATGAGATTGAACACTTATACTATTAAGTATGATAATTTTAAGATGAAGCCTGATGAACCCATTTCTGATAGGTATCTCAGGTTCAATGAAATTGTCAACACAATGAGTTCTCTGGGAAAGGATGTTCTAGAAAAGGAAAAAAACATGAGAATTTTGAGATGTCTACCTGAAAGATGGAGAGGAACCTCTGTCTCCATTAGAGAATCATGTGACATTGGTGAACTACCAGTCAAGGAACTAATTGGAAAGTTGATGATGTATGAAGAAGAATTCAAAGTAAACCAAGAAGAAGATGATGAACCTAGAAGGAAGTCTGTTACCTTCAAAACTACAACCTCAAAGAATAAGGATAAGGAAATGCTTCAAGATATCAATGAAAGTTCAAGCTGTGAAGATAGTGAGAGTGACTCTGACAGTGATGCTGAGATGGCTCACATTGCTATAAGGTGTATGAAATTTTATAGGAAGAAGAAGTTTTTTAGAAAGACAAACTACAAAGGTAAGTATGACAACAAGGGACGGTGGAAAAAGGATTGGAAGAAATCTGACAAATCAGATGAAGTTGTCTGTTATGAGTGCAAAAGGAAGGGACACATAAAAGTAGACTGTCCAAAGATGAAATACAAGAAGAAGTATGAATACAAGGATAAAAAGTATAAGAAATCCATTAATGCTAGTTGGAGTGCTTCTGAGGACAGTTCTAGTGAATCTGAATTTTCTGAAACTGAACACAGAAACAAGGAAAACATGTGCTTTATGACAAACGCTGCTGAGGTAACTTCAGAATCTCTTGCTTCTAATTCATATTATTCTAGAGATGATTCTGAATGTGATAACATGTTTAAATCTGAACTGTTTGAATATTGTGATATGTTAGAAGAAACCTGTAATGAGCTTAAAGGAAAATACAAAGGTTTAAAGAAACAGTACGCTTTAACTGTTAAACATACATTTGATCTTGATATTGAAATGGAAAAGAATGTTCAGTTGCCTAAACAGAACACTGAACTAAAATTATCCAATGATAAATTCAAGAAATACTTATAGAAATTTACAAATGGTAAAGATACTCTTACTCAGATGCTAGGTAAGAAAATACCACCTAGATATACTACTGGTATAGGATACCAACCTGGACAAAGGAAGATTACCAGAACTAGATTCATTCCTAAATCTGGATAGAATGTAGCTAGATCTAGAACATCATATGATTCAATGAGTTATATTAATATTTATGGATATAATAAGATTTATATTTCCAAATCTTCTGATTCTAGAAATTCTATGAGACCCATTACACCAATCTGGGTACCTAAAGTATTAATGGCTAACTTGTCTGAACCCAAGAAGATCTGGGTACCAAAATCATTTCCTATCTGAATCTGTTTTGTAGGGAACCTGCTTAAAGTGCTCCTGTAAAAAGACCTGGTACTTGGACAGTGGATGTTCAAGACATATGTCAGGAGACATCTCATGCTTTAAAATCTTAGTCAGAGTTGATGGAGGTTTTGTCACCTTTGGTGATAATTCTAAAGGGAAAATCATCGGCTTAGGCCAGATTGGTAACACTGACTCCGTAATAATTTCTAAAGTATTATTTGTAGATGGACATAAATACAATTTGTTAAGTTTTTCTCAGTTATGTGATAATGGTTTTTATGTTAAATTTGAAAATGATTCTTGCAATGTTTTTAACATTAAAAATGTTTTAGTGTTTTCTGCTTTAAGAAGTGAAAACGTTTATGCTGTCGATTTAAATTCTTTAGCTAAGCAAAATATTACTTGGTTAAATGATTTTTGTAAAGAGTCTTGGATTTGGCACAGAAGATTAGGACACTGCAATGTGCATTCACTTAGAAAACTTGCTACGAAGAACTTGGTTAGAGACCTACCCAAACTTGAATTTCTAGCAGACAAAGTTTGTAATCCCTTTCAAAAGGGAAAGCAACATAATGTTTCTTTTAAATCAATGAAATAAGTGTCAACTTCTCAACCTCTTGAGTTGGTTCACATGGATTTATTTGGACCTTCTAGAGTTTCTAGATTAAATGGGAAGCATTATGTCTATGTTCTTGTGGATGACTTTCAAGATATACTTGGGTATACTTTCTAGCTCACAAAAGTGAATCTTGTTCTTACTTTTTTAATCATTCCAAGTCTATAGAGAACCTTAGTGGACTTAAGATTAAAATCCTAAGAAGTGATCACTGTCGTGAGTTTGAAAATCATGAGTTTGAAGCTTACTACTCACACAGTGGCTATAGTCACAATTTCTCTACCTCTAGGACACCTCAACAGAATGGTGTAGTAGAAAGGAGGAATATATTCCTGCAAGATATTGCTAGAACTATGCTTAATGAGTATGACCTACCCGTTTACTTTTGGGCTGAAGTTGTAAATACAGCTTGTTATGTTATTAATAGAGTCTTGATCAGACCTATTCTTAAGAGGACCCCTTATGAGTTATGGAACCATAGGAAACCTAAGGTTAACTACTTCAAAGTTTTTGGCTACAAAGTCTTTATTCTTAACACTAAAGATAATATTGATAAGTTTGCATCCAAGAGTGATGAAGGTATTTTTCTAGGTTAATCAACTTCCAGTAAATCCTATAGAGTTTTTAATAAGAGAACCAAATGTGTGGAAAAATCTGTTCACATAAAAGTTGGTGAAACTGATCCACATGAACCTAATACCTCTCTCAAAAATATTAAAGATGATCTCTCTGGTTTGAACCTTAATGATAAATACAGTGGACCTATAGTTAAAACATCCAGTTCTGGAAATTTTCCAGACCCTGCTTCTGTTGAACCTCAACCTGTAGATGAACCTGAAATCTCTAGCCCTACCTTTTCAAGACCAACATGGATTCTGAAGAACCATCCTTTATATGGTGTCGTAGGAAATCTAGATATAGGAACACAGACTAGAGCTTCTCTTAGAAACCAGGTTGAACATCAAGCCTTCATGTCACAGCTAGAACCTACAAATATCAATGATGCTATCAATGATGAATTTTGGGTAATGGCTATGCAAGAGGAACTAAATCAATTTGAAAGAAACAAAGTCTGAAAATTAGTATAAAGACCTAAGGAAACTATAACCATAGGCACAAAATGGGTGTTTATAAACAAATTTGATGAATATGGAAACATCATTAGAAACAAAGCTAGGCTAGTTGCACAAGGTTACAATCAAGAAGAAGGAATTGACTATGAGGAAACCTTTGCACCTGTATCTAGATTAGAAGCTATTAGGATCTTACTTGCTTATGCATCACATCTGAATTTCAAGTTATATCAAATGGATGTGAAAATTCTTTTCTAAATGGTTTTATTGTTGAAGATGTTTTGGTAGAACAACCACCTGTTTTTTCAATTCCTCATTTTCAAAATCATGTTTTTAAACTTTGTAATGCTTTATATTGTTTAAAACAAGCTCCAAGAGCTTGGTACGGAAGTCTTTCAAACTTTCTTATTTCAAAAGGATTTACAAAAGGAATAGCTGATCCCACTCTTTTTATAAAAAGGATTTCAAAAGATGTGTTAATAGTACAAATCTTTGTTGATGATATTATTTTTGGATCATCTAAAAATTCATTATGTATTGAATTTTCACTGGTTATGCAAAATGAGTTTGAAATGAGCTTAATGGGAGAGCTTATGTATTATCTTGGTTTTTCAAATTTTTCAAACTAAAGATGGAAATATTCTATGTCAAAGTAAATATACTAAGGATTTATTAAAACGTTTTGGTTTGGATAGTATTAAGGAAAGTGATAAACCTATGAGTACCACCTGTAAATTGGATTTAGATGAAACTGGTAAACCAGTAGATCAAACTAATTACAGATGTATGATTGGGAGTTTACTTTATCTTACTTCTAGTCGACCAGATATTATGTTTAGTGTGTGTATGTGTGCTAGATTTCACGCTAATCCTAAAGAATCACACTTACTGGCTGTTAAAAGGATTTATAAATATCTTAAGTATACCGTGAATTTATGTTTGTTTTATCCAAAAGGACAATCATTTGACCTAACCAGTTATTTAGATGCTGACTTTGCTGGATGCAAGTTAGACAGGAAAAGCACATCTAGAACATGTCATTTACTTGGATAATCGCTAGTATCATGTTGTAGTAAGAAACAGAACTTAGTTGCATTGTCTACTACTGAAGCAGAATACATCACTGCTGGTAGTTGCTGTGCATAGATTCTGTGGATTAAACACACCTTATTGGACTATGGATTTGATTTTAAACAAGTTTCAATTAACTGTGACAATACTAGTGCAATCAACATATCTAAGAACCCTATGTATCACTCTAGAACTAGGAACATTGATATCAGACATCACATTCTAAGAGATCATTATAAAAAAAGGTGATATTTCTCTAAAATTTATTAGTTATGAACATCAATTAGCTGATATTTTTACAAAGCCTTTATGCTATGAAAGAATGAATTTCATTAAACAATAATTATGTATGATCGATATGTGAAACTGATGTGTGAAACTGATATGTGAAACTGATCTGTGAAACCGATTTGTGAAATTGATCTGTGAAACTGATCTGTGAAACGGATCTGTGAAACTGATCTGTGAAACTGATCTGTAAAACTGATCTGTGGAACCGATCTGTGAAACTAATCTGTGAAACTGATCTGTGAAACTAATCTGTGAAACCGATCTTTTTTTATATTACTTTTTATTTTGTGATTAATTAACTACTTATCTTTATTATGGGAACCCTAAATGATGAAATAAATGATACACGACTATTCCTATTCCCAAACCCGTCAACCTTTCATTTCATTCCCGCCAAACCTTATTTTCTCTCTTCTCCTCCACTTCGAACCTTCGAACTCCTGCTTTCCCCAGAATCATCAAATGGATAAGCAGAAGAGATCGAGCAAAGGATCGGAAAGTCCTGAACCGTCAAAGTGTGCTCGAGGAGAGTCGAGTAGTACCACTCAAAGGTCAATAAATCCGAACCTGAAAACTCGGATTGTTGCTGCAGAAAAGGAAGTTAGCTCCGCCTGGCTTTTGACAAGTAAGTCGCTATTGTTACATTTTTTAGATTCGCAAGGATGGAAAGCCTGGTTCTCAGACAACACTCGTGTATACTACCCAAAGCTAGTGCATGAGTTTTATATAAATCTGCACGTTACTTTAGATGGTGTCGAGGCTGCCAGAATGTCTTCGGTAGTGAAAGGAAAGAAAATATCTTTTTCGTCAAAACAATGGGCTGAATGATTGAATGTACCCCACGAGGGTCGGTATGGCGATTATGCTGGAAACATTCCTCCAACCACCGAGTATTTCTCTTATGATATAGCTTTAGAGATTTTGACTGGAAACAGAGAGTCAAGGAGAATCATAGCATCAGAGCTGGACGGTGAATGTTGACTTCTCTTTAAGTTTATTCAGCACCAAATTTGCTCCAGGAAAGGAGATTTTGCTATTGTAAGATACCAGGATGTTTTTCTGTTGTTTTTACTAAAGTCCCATGAGAAGATAAATTTGTGTAGATATCTAATGGTGCACATAGCTGGAATGGTGAAACCTTCTAAGAAAGCCACTGCCCTGTTCTATCCCAAAATGATCTCTTCTATGTTAAAAATTCTATAATGTGTTGATGAATCTGATGAGATAGCTGAATCTGATAGTGCTTTTTGTATTACCAAAGAGATTTGTAAACGGATGAAGATAAACTGGAACCCATGGAAAAATGTTGGGTTGCTGATGAGGACAAGTTTTATGAATCCTTCAATCCCACTGATCATGGAAAGAGGCCAAAGGGTTCGAGAGACCCTGGTTTGAAATCGGATGAGGAACCAATTTATTCTGATGACGAAGAAGAGGTAAATCTTGAAAGGAATAAAGACACTGAAGAGTCTGTTAAACAAGGGATGGAAGACGCTGAAACAGAAGAAATAAGTATGTCATCTCTTGATTATATGAGTGATCCTGATACTATGAGTCCTAAGAGACGAATAGACTTTGGACCTGCACGTCAACCTTTACCCTTACCTGAATCAAAACCAGTTCTTGTTGATGAAGAAGCCAGTGACACTGAAGTATCTGACAGTGACGTTTCTGTGATGAATGGAAATGAGAATGGAGATGATGTTGATGATAATGATGATGATGGTGATAACTGACCAGTGGATGGTCTTGCTGTACCTCAAACGGAAAAACATCAAACTGTACCAGAAACAGATGCTAATGGAAAGAGAGAATCTCTTAAAAACAGGGGAAAAGAAAGTTATGATAAACCAAAATATACTCTGTGTGCTGCTGTCTAGGATGATTACCCTGGTTTTTCTGTTTTGGGATTAGAGTATTCTGAGGAAGAAGAAGAAGAATCAGAATCTACTGCAGTTATGATGGAAAGCCAACCAGTTGGGGCAAGGTCTTCTCATGTTGTTGATGATGCTGGTGCTCATTTACCTAGTTCTACTGTCTCTCAGTCTGATTTTGACAAGTTAAAAAGGGAGTTGCTTACTGCTGTGAGAGACACAGTTAGAGAAGAAATTTAAAAGGCTATTACACCAGACCTGGCCAATACTGGTGAGTTTATTGGCAGACACATAGCCTCTCTAAATCAGATTCTAAAGGATCTACACTCTGGGTTAGTTTCTTTATCCAACGAATTTAGATCCACTATCTCTGGTATGATGGAAGTGTTGCGGAATCTGATTGAATATCTTAAGAAGTCTGATCTGAGAAAGTTGAAGGTTGACATAACTCAAATAGTTTCTCAAGCCAGTACAGGCAAAGTATCCAAGATCACCACTCGTGAGCTAGAGGCTCTAAAGCAGTTTGTGCATGATGAATTGGCCTCCATTAGGCAAGTTCTTGATTTGGACTCGTTGAGGAAGATGAAGGAGCATAGTGATCACATTCATAAGATGGTAATAGTATATTCATCAGATGCCACTAACGTTCAGAGAGAAATCAAGGAAAAGGTTGATCACTACTTTTCAAAAATCTATACCAAGCATGAGATGACTGCGAATTTCAATGTGCTAGCTGAAAATCTGAGACTACCTCCAGTCACTCAAGCTTTCAAAACTCAAGTTCGTCAGTTGCAAGATTTTAATCCAACGTTGGAACGGTTCATGGAAAATAAGGATGATTCTCAGAAGGCTATGTAGTATGGTGCAGAAGTTATTCAGAATTTCATAAATCTTTTGACGCCTAATCTGAATGAACAAGCCACTGCCGTTGTGCTTCCTACTGCTGACCCTCTCGGTGCCTCGGATGTTGCTCCAAATCAGATCTCTGTTGCTCAAGCTCTCTCTCATCTTCGACCAGTTCCTCAGCAATCGTTTCAACCAGCTCCTACAGCTCCACAACAAATTCTAGTGGCTTCCTCTCCTCCAACCTCCAGAGTTGTTTTACCACCGATTCAAATTCGCCCAGTTCAACCTTCCTCCAGGCCTTCCAACTTACTCACCATTGATCCGTCCGACAAGGGCAAAGCCCCTTTACACCCCCAGTAATAGTTGTGCGTTGTTGTTGATAGGATGAACCCTGTTGTGATTGTACTATGATGTCTTATAAACTTTATTCTATTTTCTTTTTATGCTCACTGCTGTCGTCTTTTAATCTCTTCTTTATCTGTTTTCCCTCCTTTTTGAGTATCCCAAAGGGGGAGAAATCTGCATCTCTATGGATCCATGGGAGATATGGGGGAGATTTATATCTTTGTATGGAAATGCTTGCATAAGTTTTTAACAGGCCTAATTTCAGGGGGAGATTTATATCTCATTTTTTATGATTCTTATTATGCCTTATTATTGATGATATCTTATATTTATTAATGTCTAAGCTTTGTGATTGTCTAAGAGTTGTGATTATAAAAAAGGGGGAGATTGTTGAACCCTCTAGAAGATTGTTTAATTCTTCCTATGGTTGAGGTTTTAATAATCACAAGTCATCAATTACTTAATCCGGTTTGATTTCTCATAATCACAATCTCTTAATGAATCTGTGTATATTGGTTGGATCATGTTTTTTATCTCTTTGTTATTGATTTACAAGTTTTTCTGGAAGTCCTCTAGATCAAAGGACAACGGTCGCACCGATCCATATCAAAGGACAATGGTCGCACTCATCCATATCAAAGGACAACGGTCGCACGGATCCATATCAAAGGACAACGGTCGCACCGATCCATATCAAAGGACAACAGTCGCACCGATCCATATAAAAAGGACAACGGTCGCACCGATCCATATCAAAGGACAACGGTCGCACCGATCCATATCAAAGGACAACGGTCACACCGATCCATATCAAAGGACAATGGTCTCACCGATCCATATCAAAGGACAAAGGTCGCACCGATCCATATCAAAGGACAACGGTCGCACCGATCCATGTCAAAGGACAACTGTCTCACCGATGCTGATCAAATGAGTCACCGAAGATGTCTCACTGATGCTGATCGAATGAGTCACCGAAGATGTCCCACCGATGCCGATCGAATGAGTCACCGAAGATGTCTCACCGATGCTAATCGAATGAGTCACCGAAGATGTCTCACCGATGCTGATCGAATGAGTCACCGAAGATGTCTCACCGATGCTGATCGAATGAGTCACCGAATATGTCTCACCGATGCTGATCGAATGAGTCATCGAAGATGTCTCACCGATGCTGATCGAATGAGTCACTGAAGATGTCTCACTAATGATGATCGAATGAGTCACCGAAGTTGTCTCACTGATGTTGATGACCCACCGATCACTTGACACACTGATAGTCATAAACAACTGTTTGAATTTCATTATCTTTATTTAATCTAGCCAATGGTCATATTAGGAATATTTTAAATGCTCTGTCATTTATTTAATGTGTGTTGTTGGATGTCAGGGAACTGTACCTCGTTCCTGCGAAAAGGAAATCATATCTTTTGCTGGAGCTCGTGCTTTAAAAGAAGAATGCTGTTGTCGAGATCAAGGAGAGATACACACGCGCGTATACACACGAATAGATAATAGAGTTGAACACGTGTTGTGAAGAGGTTACAGCCGACCTGAACAAGTGAAGAACACTCAAGTTGGTGTACATGTAGAAAAACATCTGATCTTACAAGAATATCACCTACAATCGTGCGTACCAGAGAAGAGCTGAGAACAAAAAGAGAACATCAACTCAACAGCTTCTTCAACATTCTCTGAACCCGAAGTCAAGGAAACAGACGATACTCTGTTTTACAGACAGAAACCAGAAGAGGACTCATAGTGAATTCTGATCAATCAAAGGAGTCCAGAACAGCAAGACAATCACTAGAACCATTTCTAAACTCTATATATTTGCTATGTGATTTATCCTTTTACATATTGAGCAGTGTGTGTTATTTGCTGTATTTTACACACACACTGTCTCCTGTACTCTAACTGGAGAATTTGTAAATCCTCACCCAACTCTCCTCATTTTGTTTTTCCCACTGGGATAGTGGTAGAGGTCGGGTGTCGTGGACAGCTAGTTGCTGTTTTGTTTTCTCCCACGAATAACTATGGTAGAGGTCTTGGACCTGAACAGCTGGTTGCTGTTGTTATCCCCGATCCAGGGTGTGGATCATCTTTTTATAAAAGCTTTTGAGAGGACTAAGTCTCGGCTTGAGACTGAACCTCTTGGTTATATCTTCTATTTATTATCTTTCAAAGTTATTCTTTTATTCCGCTGCTAATCTCTTTAAAACCAGAACTGTTTTAAAGTCACTTTGATAATTAAATTCACAAGTGTTTATATCAGTTGTAAATCAGTAAATTGGTTTCAAAAGTTAATCAACCTTTTTGTTTTGATTAACTGGGAAATAATCAATCCATTAAGAACCCAACCGAACCCTTACATTGATATAAATTCACTACAGTTTAATTCAGTATTTTATTTGGGGGTTTTAAGACAAAGTTTTAGAACAGAAATTTTAATTGGAACTCAATTCACCCCCCTCTTGAGTATCCACTCCGACCAATAATTCTGGACTTCCAAATGACTAGATAAGGGAACAATATTCTATTGAGTCCTTCATTAGGAAACATCCACCTTCTTTCAGTGGGTCTTCTGATCCACTTGATGCTGAACAATGGATCAGTACTACTGAAAAGATATTTTTAGTTCTTCAATGTTCTGAACATGATAAAGTCATCTTAGCTGTATATCATTTTGAAGGTGAAGCTGATCAATGGTAGAATCTTATCAAGAATACGAGGCAAAGAGATGAAATTAAGTCCATGGAATGGGACGATTTCAAGAACTTATTTTTCAATAAGTACTTCCCTCGTATTCTTCGAACAAATATGGAGAAGGAGTTTCTTAAACTAATGAAAAACGATGATGAATCTGTTGGTATATATGAAGTGAATTTTACAAGGCTTTCATGGTATGCATCTGGATTTATCATCCAACCTGAATGTAAAGTTGATCGATTCTTCAGTGGCTTAAAACCAAATCTTCGAAGGGCATTAGATATAAGAGACTTCAGTAGCTATGAAGGAATTGTGCATTGTGCTATCAAGGTAGAAATGGAAGTTGGTGTTACTTATCCATATCATTGTTTTGACAAGAAACGAAAGATGGAGTTCAAGGAGAAATCTCAGAGTAATGGTGAAATGAAGATGAATGATTCCTTATGCTCAAAGTGTGGAAAGAAGCATGGTGGAGATTGTCTTAAAGGGACTAGAAAATGTTTTAAGTGTGGAAAAGAAGGTCATCGAGCAACTGAGTGTCGAAGTAATGGAAAAAGGGTTTCTAATGATGTGAATAAGGAAAAGACTGTAGATAATTCACCAAAAACACTTCAATGCTTCAAGTGCAAGGAAATGGGGCATTATGCAAATAACCTAATCCAAGGGTTAGTGATGATCGACGTGAGAAACCACTTATGGCAAAGGATAAAGGGAAGTCACATGTGATCACCATTGGCGATGTCGAATATGACAACGATGTGGTGGAATGATTAAGTGTTTATGTAATTGGATTCCAGAATAATGTTGTATATAGTATAATGGAATATTGGAATATTTATGTTTTGGTCTATTGTGGTTTTCAATAATTTTATGGCATCACTAACCATGAAAAGTGATTGAAATATTTTTGGAAAGCCGATGATATGCACATAATGAAGGGATAATGAGAATCTAATATGTTTGATAGTATTCATGAGCTCATGATTGATATAAGGACTTAGTGATATCATGGTTTGAGGATATAGAATTTTGAGGACTTTGGTATGTGGAAAGTGTTAACTTTTAACGGCATTCATGTTTTCACTAAGGATCAATGGATATTCATTCTTCAAGATAATACATGATTAAGGTATTCACATATTTGTAATTTGACAAGCAAGATATATCTTATGATATATGGGGGATAAATGATGGCATTCACGTGACCATTTTCTTTATACTATGAGCTTGGACCGAAGTATTTCAGATAATCCTAATGATTGGAATGGATTATGTTGGACATAAGTTAGTATTGTTTAAGGATAATTTTTTTTGATATTGTTGATGGGATGTTATAGTAATATAGCTTTAGAAAAAGGACAACCTGCAGGACGTGCGGCATCCCATCACGTCGGACATGGCTGTGGGAATCGAACCCACAACCAAAGTGCGACTAGCCTTTATCACCTACCACTGGCCTATAGGAAGTCCCTGTTTA
This sequence comes from Viscum album, assembly GCA_963277665.1. Lineage (NCBI taxonomy): Eukaryota > Viridiplantae > Streptophyta > Magnoliopsida > Santalales > Viscaceae > Viscum > Viscum album. The sequence goes on from OY728166.1 coordinate 312,562,197, forward strand.
GTAGAAACTAGTTTTATTATATTAATCAGTATGATATATGAAGTATAAGTTCATTTTAGGAACCATATATGATTAATCTCACTATAGATGGACTTATGTATTTTTTGATAACTTTTCTAACCTTTTGTTTGAGACAGATGGAATGACCCATCATTCTATCACATGATCTGCTAACACATCATGAATGAAAAATTCAACTTCATTTATTTAAGAGATAAAGTGGAAATTGTCCAAATAACGACAAACGATGAGACTATACCAAAATCACGAAATTATTTCTTCTAATTCCAATTTCATCAACTTTAGGGAAATGATCTTGAAAACTAAAAATGTTGTCCTAGTGATCTTATATCTGATGAATCAGATGGTACCTTAGATCGTCACAAATTTATGGCTTTGTGATTTCTGGATTTTCCAAAGCCATGTTCTCTACCACTCTCCATCAGAACATGATGGTTATATTTCTCTTCAATATCCATATTTTCACCTATGTGGAAACCCAATGATTAGTTTATTTTGGTAACCGTTACGTTTCATACTTTTGTTTTTAAAGATTGGTTTTGGTATTACTTTTTACGATGTTGGTTTCTATTAAAGAAAATTTCTAATAGTAAACAATTTATAACCCTTTCGAATTTCGAGGGCGAAATTCATTTTAAGTGGGGTAGAATGTAACAACCCGAGATTTTATGAAAAATATTCTTTTTAATTTCATTAATGTCTTGTGTTGTACGCTACACCAAAAGGAGCATGCACAACACGCATCCTTGACTTGCCTTGCATTACAGACAATCACGACCTTCATCGATAGCCTGTGTAGTACGCAATAACGAGTTTTACTAAACAACAATATGCTATTAAAATATTATTTAAACTAGCCGCTATGAATAGTAATAACCAATTTTTGAAATTTTGTAAATTTTATTTTTGAAAATGGAATTCATTTTTGGAATCTTAATATCGAAATTATCTTAGGGTGAAATTTTGGTTCTTTTCAGATAACTTTCATTTTCTAATGAATAGTGAAAATTACTAAATTTTAATTAAAAACAACCTTTTTAATCGAAATAATTAATATTGATAAATTATTAATTTGAGCGGTTTTAAAGTATATTTAGAATATATTTTTACAATTTAATACAATGTTGTTCATTGGATGTAATTTCACATTTAAACCAGACATAAACAAGTGTCAATCTTTTGATAGATATTGTCTCTCAAAAACACACTATTTGTTTTGATGACGGGAATTAATTTTTAAATTAATTAATGCAACTAATATGTTTTGAATTTGGTAAAATAGACATCATTTTTGAGTTCTTAATAACAAATATAGCTTAGGCCTAATTTTTGGTATTTTTTCTGGAAACTTTCATTTTTTAATGAATAGTGAAACCACTAAGTGGTAGTTAAGAAAAATGATTTTTTCATGAAACTTAATTTTACCATTTATGTGAGTGGAATTTCAAAAATCTGAGAGACACGGTTGATGTCAGTAAGAAAAATGTGGTTCAATGAAATGAAAATAATTTTTGGTGAATAGTAACTTTTTACTTTTTTTACCACGGTTAAAAGTAAATAGGGCAATTAAGGGTAAAAATGATATTATTATTACCATAACACATGTCCTAATTCTATTTTATAAGTGTAATTAGACCAAAAACAAACTTAGGAATAAAATATGACCATTTAGGCCCACTTGGATTAGATTAGGACAATTGTTATTAATTTATTTAAAGAAGGGTTAAAATAGTTAAAATCAATGTTTAATTAGTATATAATTTTTAATATAGGGTTATACAAAAGATAAATTCAACTATAAATTTTCATTAGAAAGATAAAAAGTTTTCATACATAATGGTATTTTATTTTTAATTTTTAGACATTATATAATTTAATTTATTTATGACACATTGATGATGCAGTAATTATCTTATTAATGAAATATTGACATAATTGATGTTATAAATACCAAAATAAATCTAATATGAGGCTTTTAATGAATTAAACTAATTTTATAGGTTAATATGACATGATATTATTGATTTAATTAACTTTATTCGAAATAATAATTCTGTTATGATTTTCACAAAAATCAATTAATAAATAGCGTCAAAATTGAAATAAAATAGTTTGTTAAAACAAATATTATATTATTAATTGTTATTTTATTCCTAAAAAATCTAAGGTTCGGCCAAATGACTTAGATAATGTTATATATATTAATAATGAAAAACTTGGGGTTCGTTTGGCTTCTTATAGTATGTTTATTAACCTTATAGTATAAGAACACAAGAAGACACGGTAAAAGTAAAATTAATTTACTTAATGTTAAATCTAAATGATACGGATAAAATAGGAACCTAATCTTGTCTAAATTCTATTTTATGAGAGGATTTCGACCCATACCTACCTTATCTTCGAAATGAATCAATTTGGAGCTATTTAAAACCGAATTTGTCTTTGTAATAAAATAATAGTTTTAGTTATTCCAAAGGTGCCCCTCTTCTCCCTTATAAAAGGGAACCTCCTCCCTCTCTTCCTCACACCACATTGAGACTTCATGCTCGACCAACCCCAAAAAAATAAACTTCTCCACTTCCCTATAAACATCCTAGAGGTTCTGGTCTTCCTCAAAGACCAGTTTTAGTGCCCTAAAAGGAGATCTCAAAGAGGCGCTTCAAAGAAGAGGTAATGTCCGTTACCGATTCTTTCAACTTTATTTATTCGTCCACTTCTTCTTCTTAGGTTGTTTCATTATTAAGTAATAACATTAGTATCACTTATATACTGATATGTTATTATAATTATGAAACAACCTTATTTCACCATCTATCCATCATACGGATAACAAAATCACCGCGTGTGCATACGTACGGAATACCGTCTCCATGCCGTGATGTAATCTATTTTCCCCCACCACCTTACTTGGATGGGTATAATTGTGTACATAATAACTATATATGATTATTTTAAAGTCATATTGATTCTGAAATAGTATATATACACTCCAATACAATTCCACGATCATGAGAACGATATCATCGCTCGTGCGTACGTACGGACTACCGTCTCCACGACGCGATGAGATTCATTCTCCACGTTAACCATTCATGAATGATTATAAATTATATATAATAAGTAATAATGAAATATATGACATAATAATGATTTTGGATTTATGTGTATATATATTTATGTCATCTACTTAATTCCATTCAACTCAATAAGGAAAAGAAAACAGTGTTCATGCGTACGAACGGTCTACCGTCTCCATGAACGGTGTATTTCTTTCCATTAACTGATCTATTATATATAAATATATATTCTGAATATATATTATATATATAAATCATGTTTTAGATTCTGGAATTATGTTATCATGATCTATGTAATCATATGAATAATTACAAGTCAAAACACATACGACAAATGAAACGATTTTACCCAAAACGCTCTTTAACATGGAATTTACAAAAGAACGTGTAATATAAAGCCATAAGTGAACCATATATGATATCATAACAATGCGTATCATTCTGGAATAAGTCAATGACATTATTTAAATCATTATACAGGAGGTTCGGACACATACGAAGCAAATCAGACCTAAGGTAAGGGAAATATCACAATCTCATTTTTATCCAAGATTGTTTATACTTTGGTATTTACTGGGGTGTATTTTATTATCCACATCCATGTTTCCTCAATAAGTAATATTATTTCTATTCACATACAATTGTTTATATCCTATTTTACCCTTTGGTGAGTTTTTAGTAAATGATATGAAAGGAATCTTTTGTCATTTTTCGTATGAGGTACTTTTTTGAGTTTTCCGACAAAAGTACGAGAAGAATGTTTTTTTAACTTATACAGCATGAATGGATTTTTAAAAAATTATTTCCAAGAAGCATCCTTCACATGTTTTCTTTTTTGTTTTTAATCAACTTATTTTAGTTTAAAATTGTATGACATTTTAAGAAAGGAAAATGTTTTTGAAGTAGAAAGGATATTTTCCTCAAGAATGGAGTTCAAGTGTTTTATCAAAATTATTTTTCATCTACAATAATAAAGGGTTCTGTTTCTATCCCTATTATTACATTGATTTGACTATGTTGTGATGGAATTATATTTTTATTAATTCCTTTATCTTATATGAATTGTTTTATGATGTCACGATGTTTATGATTCCCATTTTTATTACATGGGTTATGATATGATGTATGATTTATGATTTTTTGGCACACATAAGAATGGTATCATTATGAGATGGGTGGGACCTATATCTCCCTCCAATGCATTGGGTAATGATTTTATATCTCATGATATAGACATGGCTGGAACGGTAGGTTATACCGGTTCAGTGAAACATGACTGAAATGAGGGGTGAACTCGGTTCAGAAAGGGACATTGTCCACTAAGATAGTCTTGGCAATGAGTCTTGACTAATAAGAGATGATTCTCTATGATTATGTGTGTATGCCACAATGTTTCATGTTTTATGTTATGATTATTGGGATTACATTTCACTACTATGATTTATCCCATGTTATGAAATTATAATCTCTTTTGCAGGTTAAGATTTCCAAAAGATATGTTCTTATGAATATGACGTGATTGATATTTCTTTTTTTTATCCTTACTGAGAATTTGAGCTCACCCTTTTATGTTTTGCTTTCCCCAGGACATAAAGAAAGGATTTAGGTTTAAAAAAAGAAGATCTTTATGGGAGATGTCGAAGATCTTTCACCACGATTAGAAGATTATATTCCGAGTTTCCAAAGACACTAAACTATTACAATCCTGGTGTGTTTGTTTTTGTTATGTACTAAGTATTCCGCAAAAGTAATGGCATGTCCATGTACGTCAGGCTTTGGGTCTCTACACATGGTCTTAGTTATTTTCAATGATTATATCATTTTCATCATGAATCTCCACAATCTAGGGAAACCTCATTATGTAATCCTCGATTAGTGGTATGATATTTCTTCCAAAAAAAGGGAATCCACCACGGGACAAGTCCTAAGTGTGTGTCAAACTATAATGTATCTGATTCCTACCATAACCAGGATACATTTCACAACACTCTAAGGCTCAATCTCAATACCCAATTCCCATGTTCCAACATATATGACCTTTCTATATGATTACAAACTACCTGGGTGTAAAAAACTACACTGGATTTGATACATGATATAATTAGCATACGTTGGATACCTCATAAAAGTCTAATAACATCAATGACATATTTATATCCTCCTTGAATGATAGAAAATTCTAATGTTCCTTATTATATGGCTTTAGTATATATAAGAAACTATCCATAAAATGAGGAATGGATGAAAAACGTCAGATACATACATATGAAATTGTTAATAGACCCTGTTTATACATGGATAGATTCAAAACATGAACATTTTTTTAGGGTAATAATTTTCATATAGGGATTAGGAAGAGATTCAAAAACGTATCTTCAATATATAAGAGAGTCCCAAAGTAGGAAATAATTCCCCTAATAGGGAGTGACAAGACCAACCTTCCATCCTATTGAACAATGTGATTTCCTAAGTGAAATTAGATTCAAATCCCCAATTGATTTTCTTCCTTTAGAAATAAGGCCCCTAATCAGTCATGGATGTGGGAACCACTGTGAGTTTCCGTTAATAAAAATAATTTTTTACCTAATGATAATGATTTTAGAAGTCATTGGACACCCCACAATCAACCATTTGGCTAAATCGAAATCATCATAGTTGTATCTTTTATGAAAAAACCAAAATGGTGAACCTGTCATGAATCAATCAAATAAAAAATAATAGGTTTACCAAACATGGGATGTTTTTCTTTCATATCCTATGAAATAATTGGTGAACCTGACATGAATCTATCAAATAACAAAATGATAGGCTTACAATTAATTGGGTCATTTGGTTTGAATATACTAATAAAAAAGGTAAAACAAACATGAATGTCTCAAATGAAAAAATTGGTTAGTTGACCACATGTTACTGGGGTTATCATGAAATAAGTCTATTGTCATTGTGACAAGTCCATGTGATAAGAATAGATATACCATTAATGAGAAAGGACAATTTTTTTATCCATGCAAATATGATTGAGAATGTATCATTCCTATAGGATTAATTGATCTATGACCATGTTCCATGCTGTATTTTTGAATTTATATTATTTTCTCACAAAAAACTCTTTACTTGATATCATGTCATCATCCATAGATCATTCTTTAAAATCAGACACCGTTGCATCCTCTATGGGTTGCATAATGAGATAACCTTCCCAAAAAATTCATCATTATGTAGAGAATGCAATGGTCTAGGAATACCATCAACATGGTACAACCCAACCCTTCAGTCTACATGTGAGGATATCTAAATGATGAAACCAATGAGTCTGTATCGTCCATTTAAAGTAATGTTAAATCCAGTGGTGCTCATTGCCACCATATAATCTTCTAATGATTATACCCATAGAGAGAAAACCACCACCATCAGTTTCTGATATAGTTGTACGAAGGAGTCAATTGCGGGTCCCTTCCGGTTTATGAGCTTCTGAGGAGGGATCTTGTAAATTTCCATAACCACCACTATCCCATCGGTTCCACTAAATCACGAGATGAGCATACCAATAGACACATTTTGAAATGAAACACCAATTCATGAAAATTAAAGAAGACACATCAAGTGAAGAAATATTTGTATAGCAAGAAGTGGGATCATATCCATACTTCAACTAAATAATCCTACACGTATATTTTGAAGGTAGCTAGTTAGTAGGCTCATTTCACTACTGACTTTGAATGTGATCCTCCTACTACATGTTCCTAGCTCAAATATGTATTCCTCGAGGTATATTATGCTCTCACTTGGGGAGAACTAGTCAGAATGGAGAAATGATCCCAATCCTATGCATTAAAGTATGTCTCATATCTTTTTCAACAAGAATGTGTGTTTTTCCTGAGTCATATTATGCTCACATTTTTTGAGACATGTTTAGAAATAGAATATAATCCCAGTCTAGTGTAACATATTTTACCAGAATATGCCAATAATCCACCTAAGTAGTAGCTAGAATGTGTGGTTTCTCTGTAGAAACAACTTGTTCTTGCTTATCAGAGTGGTATTCTTTCCTAACTATAGTGATAGAAATATGACCCTATTCGTGTACATGTAACACTGCTAGAATATTATATAAGAGTTCTTGAACTATTTATAATATGTAATGACATGTCAATAAAGTTTTCACAAGGATGTAATATTGAAATTTTTTGATCTCCACTATGTACTTCCAGTTATATTTGATTGAAGTGAGGATATGATCCCACTTCTATCCTCTTTATTCCATCAAAATATTCTAAAGGTATTCATGTGTTGGGATAGGGATATGTGCCTACCCCATTATTTCTACAAGGATACATAACATCTCCTTTCCATTGGAGAATTAATAATTGAACCTGACTCATATCCCATCTTTGGCCATGGCTGACTACATATTTCTACAACCCCCATAGGTAGGCTCATATTACTACTAAAAATACAAATGATCATTAGCATATTAGATGAATTCATAGTATTGGGATCAAATAACAATATATAAAAATGGTTATAAACATATTATAGGAGCTATCATATATCATTCTTATAGCCCTTTACAAACTCAAAGGGTAGGTCAACATGTTCTTGAAACGATGATGAAAGAGGCTCATATTACTAGTATGCTCAATTCCAGTGTCCTTTAGGTTTTTGAATACACATTATCAAAACCCAAAGGGACCACAAAATCTTCAAATGAAGCATAATGTGATCATTACTGTGATAGTTCTCTTCATGGCTGTGTGGAGATTCTTCTCTGAGTCTCTACTTTTGACATCTTCCATGGTCAACCTCTTAATGGTGATATCTCCCCTAGATAAAGAAATCCACACTTTAAAAAAAATATTCGTATAGATAGGTGTTCAAAACATAGAAAACATCTTATAAAGAGGTGATTGGAACACTATGGTCAACCATATATAGTTCCCCACCAACTTCTAAAAATACATCACCAAAGTCAGCAGGCGTCCCCAAGAAACAAATTCTATGGTCTAACCAACTGGAGACTTATAATTCTAATAAAGAAGATGACAAAATTGATATATGGAGAAAGTTGTCTAGAAACAACCTCCCCAAAATATTTTTTCACCTTTCCACTTTTTACTATGAGATCCCAGATGAGATATAGTAGGAGTGAATGCCTTTCCTACACCAAAAATATATGGTAAAATCATCATAGACTAAATGATAGACACCTACCATATCTAGGATACAAGGGTTGCCTTCAGACCATGAAGATACTTTATTTTCAGTTAGACCTTCCTATTATCTCCATGGCATTGGACCCAAAACTGGAAAAGAATATTGTGAATCTATAACACACTTGTATCCATTGTATAAAAACTCTAGGAAAACTGATCGTCAAAGTCATGCCATGTATCCTTATTCGAGGATATGGAAATTATTTAGTGTTTCACTTCACCATGACACTGGAATAGTAGAGCCCCTAATATATGTAATCTTGTAATTTTATATGCTTGGGTGAGATAAGGGGGCTAGGTAACACATGATCCAGTTTGTCACTATAATGTAATAGAGCCACTTCAATGGTGAGAATACATCATGAATGGAGGGATAGGACAACCAATATATCTTTGAGGTGGGCCCCTTGAAGAAATACAAACACATTTCATACATGGAGGTTGACATTTAAATCAACCCAAAAACATCCCATGAAGATTGAATCACATAATGGGATACCATTTCACATATATCATATAAATGAAAATTTACTCCACATCAAATAAGTGACAATAACAGATGCCATAGAAGCCATCTAGGAGAAAACCCAACCCATAAGGATAAGGGAATATCTACCACCACCAACTCCCCTCAGATATTCAATTCTTGAGAGGATTCATGGAATATCATAAAAAATATCAAATCAACCCTAGAACACTTGGTTTGGGTATTTTTATCTCAATCTCCATCACTAGGTGAATCACCCCCTGGGAGGTTCCTAGAGAAATTAATGGTGGTTCAATATCAACCCCAACCAGTAGGGTTTTGGGCATTTATATCTTAATATCTATCCCATGAGTCAACAAATACTTAATTAGAATCATTGAGTCCTCAACTATAGGAGATCAAAATTCCAAATATGGTCTGGAGTAATACTCAACCCATAGGGGTGGGAGAATTTTCATCATCATTATCACCATATATGGAATTAACCTTCTCTAGGATGGGAGATAAATATGAATGGTCTGCATCCCATCCATTCCTCCCACCATGTGATGAAGCCCTAATATTTGGGGTTCATTAAAAAAACCTCACATGAAAATCCATCAAGGTCATTTCTCACAAACCAAGAATGGAGGGGCGTATGGTGAAGGAAATCAAACACCATAGGGGTTGTAAATTGAAATGGTTCAATACAGATATGTGTTTGGGAAATGATCCTACCAATAATGGTGAAAAATTATCCTTTTAAATTGATAATTAATAGGACAACAACCATTTCCTATTACACCTTTATGAATGTATTCACCATTAACACAAAATATAACTTGGATCAGTACGAAATTTTAGAGGGTTGAAACATTGAAAATATACCTTGGGAGGAGGATCTAGATGCACCCACTGAGGTTCTGCGTACTCAGAACTATAAGAGTATGAAAACATGGTTCCAATTAATATTTATTTTATAACTCTATAGAGGAACACTACCAAGGATTAAGGGAATAGTGTGGATACATCCCAATCACCAACCCAAAGACCATAACATTATTCCATGGAGGAACGAATGACAAAACATGAGAATGAGATACAAAATATCAAAAAAATGATCTACATAGAGGGATCATTCCCACCGGGTATTATCTTTATAAAGATCCAAATATTTCTCCTCCCATACATTAGGAAAGAGGGTCTCCACTGATAATAGAAACATATATGTATCTGAATGGATCTAGATATGGGAAACTAGTCTCAATAAATGATGAATTTAAAGTTGATTGTGAAATACCTCCATTATGATGACAACCCCTCCATTTATAGGTCAATAATTCAGTATTATCATGACTTTAGAGTAAGTGTTAGATGAAATAGCGGCCACCTAATAAAGATATTCCCACTACCTATAGACGAGAGGAGGCTGAGATAAGAGTACCATTGGAACAATGCAATGCAATTGAGTCCAAATCTACTTGAATGGAAGCCATGTAAGAGTGAGACAAACTTGTACATCCTAAGAATAATTAATATCATAAAAGGGTGGATACAACTTTTACCCCACCCAATTTCTGAAATTCTACCCCCTCAACCTTTTATTGAATAGGAACACTGAAACAACATCTCATGAACTTCGTGTCCTGATGTGGTCTGATGATGGGCCCTCGAGATCAGCAACAGGATACTGAGCTAAGGTGTTCTGTACAGATTCTGATAGTGAAAACCTTTTTCTGGTATATTAACCTTCTATTTGGATTTTGTTTCATGATGGGATGACATTCATCAATAATTCCATTACTAGTTCATCTCTATGCTAAGGAAAATGACAAATGTTTGCCTAAAAACTGCCAGAAATGAGAAAATAAGAGGGTGTATAACTTCATGGAATGATAGAAAGGTTTAACTAATTCACTAAGAATTCCTCTCTTTTAGGAGAAACTACTGGAACTCTATAATAAAAATCTACAAGATGATATGTATACACCTATGAACCCAATGAAATATCCAAGAATATTCCATGAGTTTACACAAAATCAAAAAATGTTTTGAAGATTCCATTCACTGAACTTGAGATACGTCCCAAATTGTTAATACAACCTCCCTTCAATGATATTGAAATGAGGGGAGAGAGATAATGAACCGCTGTGTCCCACCTCCAATAGGCTCCAGGTTGGTGACTAACACTAAGGGTTTACAAATCTAAAAATATGGGAGGTATTACCCTTTATAAGAAAACAATATTGGGATATATGATGAATCATACACAAAAAACTCCATGACATGAATATTAGAAAAAAACTATCACACAATGAATGTATAAAAAGAATTGTAACGGATAAAAGTTTACACGAGTAAATACCCAAAATAAAACTATGTAGTAAAACAAAAACTATCCCAAGGTCTATGCTAGTAATGCCCATCATGATCCCAATAATTCTATTAGAAACCTATAAAAAGTTTTATAGACGTGGGGTGAGTATAAAAAAATAACTAGTAAGAAAACCAATGTCTCACATGAACATGTAATGGAAGCATAATAATATACCCATGAAAAAACAATAAAATCAACCAACACCTATAAATACATACCAACCATCCCAACCTCACCAATGAAAACTCACCAAACAATTCAAGCCAAGTAATATAATATTAAGAAAATCACATCGATGATTGGGTACCCCACACGAATTTCTCACTGATTAGATGCCCTCGCACCCCAATGACAAATATACTAGCACTCTCACCTATTCCAAATATATCACATCACATCCCACCCAAAAAAATATAGATAACATACCACAACACATCCCACCTATAAACACATGGGCCACACACCACACCACACCACATCACATCACATATCATCCCATCTCATCACGAAGACACTTGGGAAAGCACATCATAACTCATCCCAAAGACACCTAGGACACCACATCACAACTCATCTCGAAGACACCTGAGACAACACATCAAAACTCACCTGAATAATCTTGGGACATCTTCTCCTGGAAGAGGGAGCAAGAAAGAGTGGGTGGCCAACCATCCATCCTAACACCTGGATGTTGGGAAAGACACCCCCACACGACTATGTGGGTGTTCTGCTCATAGTTCTCAATGTGGGTGGGGTGCATATAGAAATCAAAAGGAAAATACCAGTATATATATATATATATAATATCATACACTCAACCACAACCTATCAGTTCTTAACAAACTAACCAACTCAAAACACTGTCACCTTTGTTGCCACCTCTAAATACATTTGTTAGTATCTGTAACAATCATTTTAGAATATGAAGATCCTTGATAAAATAATGTGGCTTCACATTTACTAAACATTTAACACCCATTCATTTGATTATTTACCATCAATCACATTTCATCACATAACCCATCATTTAATTATTCGTTAAAAAATTCCATCTATTCAACCGAACAAACCCATTAATTTTCAAACATTATTAAACATTTATTTATTCCCTCACTACTTGGTCATCTTGGAGAAAGAAACAATATATCACAAGAAACCTATGATACATAACAATCACACCTCACCAACGCAAAATCATATCCGAACAACCATATTTTACCCCACACCCAATTAAAATCCTACATTATCATCCCACATGCACAAACAAATAAACACATTTCACCCACACCCCATTAAAATCACACATCGCTATAACACATGATTGACCACACATCATAACACATAGAAGTTATTTTACATATTTAAAAAGGGGTTTTATCACATTCCACTATTTTTTAGGGATGCAATCAAAGGAATCATAATCATAGGGAAACCAGTTTATTTTCCAAATATATATATGGTCATCCAATTTAGATTTTTAGGTGATATCCAAACAATCACAAGAAAAGAATAAATAACAACACATATATCCGATGAAAAAAATCCCCCAATGGAAAAAAAAATTCCACGGGGTATTAGACCCGTATAATCCTCAATATCCAAATAATATCAAAGATATAAAAGAATGAAAAACAAACCCCTTACCCTTAAATTTAAATTTAACCAATTATTTAAATTTAATTAATCCAACACAACCACAAACCATAAGTAAACAAAATCAAACCCCTCCTACATTATACAAAAAATATAAATGAGGGGAACCCTATATCAAAGAATCTTTATCGATATGCTATGCACCACTGGGTGAAGAAATAACACTTGAAAACCACAAATGCATCTCGAGGAACCACAAATCAATCTATAGCACACCAAAGACCATCAAAATGTAGTCCAAACACTTATCCCAAACTATACCACACCGTTATAGTGAAACCATGAAGAAGAAAGGAAAGGAATAGATGAGAATGAGAGGTGAAATCACCAATGATCAAATATAGAAGCCCTAGGATTGATCCCCATCGAAAGAAATCTCCAAACACAAAATGATAAGGTCATCAGATGCTTTGAACAAGATAAGATCCATTGGATGTAGGGTTTAGAGAAAACCCAAGTGGATGAAACCTTTAAATCTGTAAAACATCATGGAATTACATGATTTGTAATCCCCTTTTACATCATGTAATCCCAATATTTCTGGTAACGCCAAAGAACATGTTGCCATTTTATTATTTAACCCTAAAAATCAACATGTTGTAAAAAAAACCTTGACACTCTATGAAACCATCTATCACATTGTGTAATAAAATTACATGATATGTATTTATTGAAATAGTTTTTCTCCACCTCCAACTCATACAAAAACTCCTTTATGCTCTCCCAAACACATCCTATAACCAAAAATAGAAATGTAACAGACTGTGAGGGAAAAAACCTTTAAATCAGATACCTCTCAAATGATTATCTCCCTTGAGAGTCAAAAACCCAGACTAAATGAAAAGGGGTATGAACAACCACCCTATGAGGTACATATCAAGAGTCACATCATACCTCAAATGCAACCACCATTTTAAAAAAACCAACCCAAATGATCACAAAACACGCTGTGCATCCACCTCACCATAACCACAAGCTACCTCATCTCATACAACCACAATTACAAACAACCACTACACAACCATCTCAACCTCCATGCAGCCCAAACCAACAACATCTAAATCCAAAAAATCACACAATAAAAAACACATGAATTGGATAATTTCACTCTCAATGTTAAGATACTATCCACTCTTGATATCACTAACTTTTCCGCGAAGGTTTAATCACATCCCAATTAATGAATCTCAACTAGAAATCTGGTCCTCTCCTTTTCTCATGTTATGAATTTATCACACATCACACCACACACATCACAAACTAAGGAAAACAACTAATCTCATAAAACAAGGTTCAAACATCACATCACAAAGCAAAACATAGCAAAGACAAACTCAAAAAAACTCTAGGTATTGGGCATACATATGCATATCCCACTCCCATGTACTCTCCTCTAGGCCACCATGACTCCAAAATATATAAACCAATGAAGTGGTTCATCCACACAACTAATTATCTTGGAAATCATGGATCTCTACTAGCTGCCCTAAAAACATCATTTCATCCATGATATATAAGTCTCCCCAATCAATGACATGAGAGTCATCATGAAGACCCTGAGGAAGCTGAGATACATGAATGATTACCTAGATCATTTCTAATAGTGGTGAAAATGACAAATGATATGCCACCTCGCTAGCTCTCCCTAACACCTCAATGGCCCCAACAAACTTGGGAGAAATATTACTCCCTATGTCCAACCTATACTGCCCACACTGAGGGGAAACCTTCAAGAACATGTGGTCCCCAACCTAAAACTCCAAGGGACTCATATTGGGATCATCATAATACCTATGCAGGTCCATCACTACTTTCACCATACCATGAACAGGTTGAAGCTTCTCTATCAAGCTCTATACATCATTGTGACCAAGAATAGTTGTCTCCCTAGCCTTTATCCAGGACAAAAGAGAACAATACAATCTCCTACAAAAATCCAATAATGAGGACATTCCAATGGAAGAGTGATAGCTATTATTGGAATAAAATTATACCAAGGGAAGTTTCCATACCCAATATCCACCAAATACCAAGATCCATGGCCACAACATATTCTACAATGCCTGGATTGACCATTTCACCTACCCATCAGTCTGAGGGTGGAAAGTAGTGCAAAAGTCTAAATGAGTTCCCAAAGAATGCTGAATTCCCCACTAGAATTGTGAGGTAAAAGGAATGTCTTGATATGAGACAATGGACCTTAGAACTCCATGATACTGCACCACCTCATCCACGTACCTCTTAGCCAAAGCATCTACTATTCGAGAATTCTTGGTCATTAAGAAGTGAGGCGATTTCGTCAACTGATCCATGACCACCCAAATAGTATCACAACCTCCCTACATTATGGGTAACCCTGTGATGAAACCAATTGACATGTCATCCCATTTACCCAAAAGAACATCCAAGGGATATAACAAACCACCGAGAACATGATTCTCAACCATTACTTTATAAAAAACCTAGCAATTTTCCAAAAAATCAACCACCACCCATTTCATCCCATGCCACAAAAACTGCATCCTCAAACCACTGTACATATTGGAAAATTCTAGGTTTACCATCAAAGGTGATCTATGAAACTATAGAAGGAAAAAAATCACATTATAACTAGAAAAAATATCCTTCCAGAAAACAACATTTGGTTCTGACTATCCTCCGACCATACCATCAGGGCATCACCACAACCATCTTGATTGCGCATCAAATCTTCCTTTGAGTCACCGTGATGAGATTCCTCCACCTTCTAAATTAGAGAATATTGCAACATTATATTAAAAAAAATCTCCACCACCACCCACCCTTGGATATAAGTGTAAGGCTATTGAATCTTACATTTAAATCCATGCATCCTGAGATTCTCAAACAATAACCTTCCACGACTTCCTACTCAATGTGTTGACACAAAATTTATCTTTACAGAGGTGTAGGAGATCCAAAAATCAGAATCCAAAAGAAAATCCATTCACCTCCACTGTAGAAAGTTAAAATCATGATGATAAAAGATATACCCCAAGCTCTTGTGATTTGTGAAGACCAAAAAGTGATCCCCAATGAGGTAATGTGTCAACAAATTCAGTACGAACACAACTGCAGCCAGATGCAGATCGTGGGTCACATAGTCATGTTCATGGGGATATAACTGTATAGACCCATAAGTGATCACTTCCCACTACCGTATTATCACACATCCCAATCCTAGACTTGAATAATAATAAAATCCTTAAAAATCACCCCTTCCTCTAGAAACTGGAGCATTAAACAATTTTCCACCAGAGTAAAAAAATTATACCTAACACTGATAAATAAAAAAATCTTTATCATTACTGGTCAAATCTATAAATAGAGATTCAACATGAGATAAATTGTGAAAAAACCTCTGATTATTGCTTATAAGACCAAGAAAATTATGAAAACCTACCATGTTATTTGGTGCTATGTAAGAAAAATCTTCTCCATCCTTCGATGGGTTAACTTCCACACCCTACTAAGACACCACAAGCCTAATTAATTTCAATTATTGCATTAATAACATACACTTGGATAAATTTTCATTAAACCAATGGCACCAAAGAACTCGTAAGACAATTCAGAGATTCTCAACATGCTCTTACCCTAACTTTGAATTGATCTAGATGTCATTAATGAATAAGATGACAAACATGTCAAGGAACTCATGAAATATAGAGTTCATAATCCCCATGAACACAATCGGAGAATTTGTAACACTGAATGACATGAATATGACATGAATACAAACTCAAAGTGACCATCAAAACATGAGACTAAGACATCTCTACAGAATATTGAGGATGATATGTAAAATCTAGAAATTAATGCGAAATCCTCTGACCATCCTGTAAAGGAAAACGTAAAAACTTTCAGTTCTAGAAAATCTCTGGAATCGTGCCATAATGAACCATAACCAAGTAATAAACCTGAAATAACTATCCTTACCATTCCTAGACCTACTATAACCCTTAAGAACCATCCCTTAGATGCTTTAGTTGGAGATATAGATAGAGGAACACGAACAATAGCTTCTTTGAGGAATCAGTTTGAACATCAAGATTTCTTGTCACAAATTGAACCTAAAAAAATCAATGATGCTATCAATGATGAATTTTGGGTGATACTTATGCAAGAATAATTTGATCAATTTGAACAGAACAAATTTTGGAAACTTCTTGACAAACCCGATAACACCTTTACCATAGGCACTGAGTGGGTGTTTTGAAGTAAACTAGATGAAGCTAGTACCATAGTTTGAATTGAGGACAGATTGGTTACACAAGAACCTAATCAAGAAGAAATAATTGACTACCAGGAGACCTTATAACCAATATCTAGACTTGACGCCTTTAGAATCATTCTTTCATATGAATAACATCTGAATTTTAAACAATATCAAATGGATTTCAAGAGTGCATTCCTAAATGGGTATATAACTAAGGATGTATTTTTTGAACAACCCCTAGGTTTTAAAAAGCATGAAATTCGAAATCATGTTATTAAATTATCAAAGGCTTTTTATAGTTTAAAATAAGCATTAAGCACTTGTTATGATAGATTAAGTACTTTTATTATTTCAAAAGGTTTTACAAAAGAGATAGCTGATCTTACTCATTTTTTAAAATGAATTTAGAATGATTTTTTAGTAGTTAAAATTTATGCTGATGATATTATTTTTGGATCTTCTAAAAATTATTTATGTATTGAGTTTTCTATAATAATGAAAAATGAATTTGAGATGAGTTTAATCGGAGAACTAAAATTCTTTGTTGGATTTCAAATCTTTCAAAAATAAATATGTAATTATTTTAAATAAAGGAAAATATAATAAAGATATTATAAAAAGTTTTGTCTTGGGCAACACTAAAATTAGTAATACTCCAATGAGTACTACTTGTGTGACGGATCTTGATGAGGATGAAAAATATGTCGATCAAACCAATTACAGAAGAATGATTGGAAGATTACTCTAATTAAATGCTAACCGACCTGATATTATGTTTAGTGTATGTATGTGTTCTCATTTTTAAGAATACCATAAAGAGTATCAATTAAATTATGTTTAAATAATATTCAAATACCTCAAACATACACCAAATATAAGAATAGTCTATCTTATTTGACAATAATTTAAGTTAGTAAGCTATTATGATTTTGATATTGGTGGTTGTAAGATAGATATAAAGAGAACCTATACAACATGTAACATTTTAAGCAAGTCTCTATTATAATGGTGTAGTAATAATCAAAACTCTATTGCATTATCTACTACCGAAGCTGAATATATAGATGATGGTACTTGATGTGAACATATTTTGTAGATAAAACACACTTTTCTAGACTATGGATATCAATTCAAACATGTACCTATAAATTGTGAAAATAAAAGTGCTATTAACATTTCAAAGAATTATTTTTCACATTCCATGAAAAAACATATTGATGTAAGACATCACTTTTTGAGATTACATTATCAAAAAGGTGATATCACTTTGAAATTCACTAGAACTGAATTTCAGAATGCTGATATATTCACTAAAACATTAAATTAGGAAAGGATAAGTTACATCATACATGAATTAGGAATGATAAATATCAAGTATAAAGTGTACGGTTTCAAAAGATTACTGTTTCACAATTTACTATTTCATAGTTTATGGTTTCATGGATCATGGTTTTACATGTTACTATATTTGAATTACGGTCTCAATTTTACGGTTTCACAAGTTACTAACTTGATGTTTCTGTTTCATGTTTACTGTCTCACAATTATTGTCTCTCAGTTATGGTCCTGCACTTACTATCTCAAATGATACGGTCACACTGTTTGGTGTCTCACTGTACGGATGATAACGTGACAATCTGTTCTAGTCTCATTGTAATGACTCAGTTTTCATTTTATTTGTATTTTATTACCTATATGATTTTCTTATTATTTTATTGTTTTTATCCCATGATTTTAAATTGGCGATGCTATAAATCCCTAAATGATAAAAACCAAATATCATTCACTCCTTTCATCACTTGATCTCTCTTATCTCGAAACCAAAACCTCTCTCTTTCAAACCATAATTCCTCTTTCATTCCTTTATCTCTTTTTAATCCATGTTGAATGCCCAGAATGAAGTGCCCATCTTCATCCACTCATGATAAGCACAAATCTCAAAAGAAAGTGAAAAGGGCACTGAAAGTGGAGCTCGAGAGACCATTGCATCTGAATCTTGATGAGAGATTAGTAGTACCAGAAAATTAAGTCTATCTAAAGTGGTTGCTGACAAGGAAGTCACTAGTTTTGAAGGTACCGGAAGACCAGGGTTGGCTGAACTGGTTCACAAAAGAGACAAGGGTGATTTATCCAAAACTCATTTCTTAGTTTCATAAGTATGTCCAGTTCTCCTTCAATGTTAAATATGATTTTTTAAGAAGTTGGATTAATGGTCAATGGTTTACCTTTTCATCGAGGTTATGAGATGGATGCCTATGGATACCTCATAAAAAATAACTGAGGACTACCAGAGAGGTCCTCAACCTCTTAGTTCTGTTTTTGTCTTAGAATAAGACCTAAGTTGTTGGACTAAAAATAATAAGAAAAGAAAGTAAATTGATGCTCAGTTGGATGTTGAAATGAGGTTTACGTTTATGTTTATTCATAATCTTGTTAGTCCAAGGAAAATGGATTTCTCTACTCCTAATTATCAAGATGTGTTCTTGATAAATCTTTTGAAAAATGGGAAAGACTAATCTCTATATGTATATAATACTTCACAAGTGTGAATTTATTAAGGCAACCTTGAAGTATAACTCTTTGTTCTATTCAAGATTGATCTATGCAATGATGTCTTCTAAAAGATTGGAAGGCCCCAATGAATAATTAATCAATGATTATGAGTTATGTATCTCAAAGGATAGAGTAACAAGGATTAAAACAATCTAGTATCCAAGGAAAATGTCTTGGGTGGAGAACAATGAAAGGTTGTATGAAATGATTAATCCAGTTGTGAAATTTTAAAGACCTAAGAACATATCCAATGATGGTTTGGAACTAGATGAAGTGGTTGATTACTCTGATGAAAAATAAGAAGAATCAGTTGTTGCACCTATAGAAGGAACTATGTTGGACAAAGATGATAGTGGTCTACCTATTCAAAAAAAATATAGCTTAGAATAAAGTCACTCTTACTGAAAAAAGTGTAGATTTAGAAGAAGAACCTGATTTTGAAAAATAATCTACTACTCAGGTAAAAGAAAATGTTTTTCTTGAGGAGCATCTAGATGAAGAACTTGCTATTGAGGAAGTGGCTACTATTGGGGAACAACTAAAAACTGACTATGAATTTATCCCATCTGTTGAGAAAAGAATAGAACAAGACATTCAGTCGGATATAAAATAAATGTATAAGGATATTAGAGATGAAACTTTAGAAAAAGATGAACGGATAGAATATCTTAGTCCTATAAGAGATACACCTGTTTAGTGGGGAAACTCCCCATCCTAAAAAGTGTTAAAGTTCATAATCCTATTGATAAAAGCACCGTGGATACCTAGTATAAGTTTCCAAGATACGTTTATGTGTATAATACCTAAGAGGCCTTATTTAAAGGCATATAATTTTCCACTATTATTCTATTGAAACTAGTTTTTGCTCTTGAAGTCATCTCTGATAGGGATCCTAAACATATCTCAACACCTATTCTTGAGCATTCACATGAACCATCTGCTTATGTGAGACATAGTGATCTGAATGTTTTTAGAGATACTTTGATAGCTAGATTTGAAAATATCTTTAACTCCCAACATACAAATATGACAAATATTAGTGAAAGAGATGCTTATTTGCTATTACATAATATCATATGTCAAAATAAAAAAAATTATTCATGGAATAAAAGAAGTTATAGTTGAGAACAAGCAGGTGAGTGATGAGGTGAAGTCTCTCAGATCTGTGGTTGAATATATGCAAAATGTTTTGTAACCTGGATAAGCTCCTGTTGCTCATCCAGTTGATGATGTTAGTGATCAGATTCCACAGAAAGTTGCATCTATGATTCAACTAAACATAAATTCAATTTCTAACAAACTGGATGAGAAAAACATCAAGATAGTAAATGAGATGTGTGAGATTATTGATGATCATTACAAGATGACTGATGGGTACAAAGGATGTCTATAGAATGTTTTAAATCAACTCAAGTCAATCACTTCAGTGTTACAGCTTTAAATGCCTCTGGATTGTCATCTTAACCTTTAGACAGTGATTTGTTCCAAACTATTGTTGAAGAAGAACTCTAGTCAGTGTTAAGTGGTTTTGAAAAGGATATTTTATCTTCCATTATCATCAATAGTGATAGAATAGTTGACTCAGTGAGGATTCACTCATACATTTCTAATGATTCTTAGGAATAAATTAAAAATGAGGTGGATTTCTACCTTAATAGGATTTTCTCTAAGCATGATATGAAAAATCATTTAAAATATATTCTAGAGAATTTGAAAGTTCCTCCTCCCACTCAAGGCTTCAAAACTCAAGTCCAGAAGATGAAATGTTTCAATCCATTGTTGGAAATGTTCTCGTAGAACAATGATGACTTTAAAAAGTCAATGCACTATGGGGGTGAGATCATTACTGATTTCACTCAATTTTTCAACCCTTATCTTTATGTGAAAATCAATTCCATTGTGGGTCTTGTAGCTGCGCCTTTATGGCCTACTTACGCTCCTTTATCGTCTACTAATTTTGCTTCTTACTCAATTTCAGTATCTCAAGCTCTAAGCCAGATCAGACCTGTTATCCTTGACCAAAACATGCCTCGGTCTTCAAAAAAACCCACCCTGGAACCTTTTTTTAAGGGCTCCATCTTCCTTCTTTGAAAGATGGCTCAATCCCATCTTCAACATCTACCTATTCTGATGTGTCTCCTTCTGATGTTGCTAATGAAAAAAGAGAAGTAAAATGGTGATGAAGAAAAGTGAAAACTATATTTTGATAGGGATGTTTTATACTATTGAATAATGCTTTTAACGACCAATATCATTCCATCTAATGCAATGTGAAATATTCTTTTATATTCTCATGTTTACCTTTATTTGATGTCTATTTTTCTTTTTTTCTATATTCTTTTTTGATAATAACAAAATGTGGAGAAAGAATACTAAGAACATACATCTAACTCCTATGATTTCTGATCATGAAAAAGGGAGAGATTTTTGGACTCGTCTTGTTTTAATCATGTTTTAATGATCACAAATCATGTTAAACATTTTTAATCTATCTCAAATCATTTGATGTGATGGTAGGATTTTCTATGCTTTAAATAATATTTTTTATGATCTTGATTCCTATAAATCATGCTTGATTATTGTAAACTATATTTAGTTTTGTTCTATAATATTTTCTTGTATGAATACTTATGTTTAATTAATTCTGCGAATATTACTGCTTAAGGTTGCTTACATATTTTTGGAAAAGTCTAAGAAATGGTAAGGCTGACACCGGTTCTAGATTTTGGAAAACTCCCTGGCACCAAAATCATACCACTATATGCTAGATACCATTACTCGGGCACCGTGACCCAGACACCATAATCCAGACACTGTGACCCAGACACCGTAATCAGTTTCAGACTTCATATTTTCTATGAAACCAGTTCCTTAATACCATCACTAAGACATCATTCAATGTTTTGAAAAATGACTAGTCAC
Source organism: Viscum album (assembly GCA_963277665.1). Taxonomy (NCBI): domain Eukaryota; kingdom Viridiplantae; phylum Streptophyta; class Magnoliopsida; order Santalales; family Viscaceae; genus Viscum; species Viscum album. The sequence goes on from OY728166.1 coordinate 312,584,716, forward strand.
CAATCCTATAACACCATGATCTGGACACCACATCTGTGATATCGGTTCCTAATCACAATGAAACTGTGGCATCATGACTGTCTCACCGATCAAAGGAAAAGATGAAGACATTGTTTCTTGTTGACACCATTTCCAAGTGATACTATTTTAATTCAAACTGTGACACAATTATTTAATCTATTTTATCATTTTCTATTTAATGTATAACAATCATATTTGATTCATTTGAAAGAAATTACATAATTAATTTTTCTTTGAAGACCTGTCATCTAATAGTACGAGGAATGAGGTGTAGAATACATGCATCCCGTCAGTTCCAACATGTGCACCCTCAATTAAAAAGAAAATAATCATGGATGTTAAAAACACATAGAGACGTGAGGGAATATGTTCAAAAAAGGAAAATTGATGCATGAATAATACTACTAAAGAACAAACGAACGAATCTTGATCCTTGAAGGCTGATACGCCACTGATCGGAGCCTCCAACAAATATGCAGTACCAACTACAAGAACACGAGCTATATAGATCACCTCTTCGAACTGGAAATCAGAGCACCAGACTTGTAATACATGATTTTTTACAATAGGACTCAATGCTTTCACATGCTTCATCCTACAAGTCCAATGTTTTATAGAATAACACTATGATCACTTTTAACTCTTTTTCATCATCTTCACTTTGTTGTTTACTTTTTTTATCTTTCAAGCAGTGCGTGCGTATCAAATTAAAAACACACACTGTCTCATATATTCAACTGAAGGACAGAAGATATCCTTCATATTATATCTTCTTTCACCTATTTACACCCACGTATAAGTGTGGAAGAGGTCCTTGTGTGAACTGGTTGATAATACTAATGAAGAAGTGGAAGAGGTTGTGTGATATGGACAGTCTATGTACGGTTTTTTACCCCTATCCAGGATCTGGATCATGTTTATTAATATAAATTTCTTGGTGGCAGGTGATCACCAAGTGGAGTGGATTAGGTCTCATCTTAAGACTAAACCAAATTTTTTTATCCACTATGTAATTTAATTCAGTTTTTTTTCTATTTTACTTTCTATTTTAGAAAAATAGATTTCACTTTGATTGTTATTATTGGATAAAAGTTATAACTATTTTTCCCTATTAGAGTATCTTCAAAAATTATAACAATAACTCACATTGATTTTTTTAAGAATTAATAAATCTTATGAGATGTTATTTTAATAGTCAAACTATTATAACCTTGTTACCTTGATTAACTAGTTTGTATTCATTCTTATTGGGGAATCAATTTTAAATTAATTTTTTATCATAATTTTTTTAGATACTCAATTCACCGCCTCTTGAGTACTCTAATCCGACCAATATTTAAGAATATTTCTTATGAAGCCCATTTAATGGAGTTTTTAATTGAGATGGAATCATTGGGATTCTCCTCAGATCGAACCAAAAGAGACATTCAATAACTAAAACTGGAGAAAACCATTTTGGGATAAATTTAAGCATCTATTGATCACTTCTCAATCTATGTTTTCCAAACTACCCCAATAATGGACTACCATCAAAAAACATACCCTTATGGAATATTCTGGTGTAATAGTTGGTAATGTATATAGACTCAAGTAGTATGAATTTTAATAATTAATGATTATATTTATCCCTTTTTATTATTACTTCATATATATATATATATGATTAAAAAATTATTTTTATAATAATTATATTTTTATACAAGGAAACAATAATTTCATATTTTGGAAAGATGTAGTTTCTATTAAAAGGACAATTTTTATAAATTCATTTTTTTTAAAATAAATTTTATTTTCATTAAATATTATTTTATAGAATATTTATTTAAATAAAAATGTTAATATAATTTGATGTTGTCAAATGTAATTTTTATATGGGTCATAATATGAATAGTTTCATAAAACAAGTATTTTCCAAGGACAATTTTTTTATTTTAAAGAAAAAATTCTCATGTGTAGAAAATTAATTTCATAAAATGATGATTTTTTTTAAATTAGAATAAAACAAATAAAAATTATTGATATTTTTCCTAATTCTCTGATGCTTTATAATTTTTGGCTAATATTTTAATACGATGTAAATATAGAGCGTGTATTATGACACCATAATAGCCCAAAAATGATATAATAAATTCCCAAAAATAAATATATGACCAAAAATATATTCTCCTTTGATAAAAAATAATTTAATGTTTTTTGATTAATTTTCCAAACCAATAATGAATCCTCCAAGTCTAATGTTATATTTTATTATTTTAAAAACAATTCATTTTGAACATGACATTATTTCACATCAGTAATGGTATTATTTTATTAATTTCCATTCATAGAATAATTAAATATATTACATGACTACCCATTGAAAGAAAACATGATAAAATGTTGTTTTGGTGATTTTTATTATAGCATCACTTAGAGTTTAAAATCTATGTTAAGAAATTAATAAAGAATTTCCCTTTCTTCTGTTATAAATGACTATCAAAATTCTGATTAATCTTCACACCAAACCCATTAACCATGATGCTCATCTCCATATCCTTCTCTAATGTCCTCCAAAATTTTTGTAATGATCTTAATAAAATCCTTTTAAGAATATATAAGAACCATGTCATGGTAAGTTATTCTCTCCTCATCCTTTTTCATTCAAGTACTTTCTTTGTATTGAGCATTTTTATTTGGAATTTTCATATTATAATGTGTTTTTACACATACCATTTCAATTCCTATGATTCCTAATCAATTATAGAACACCTTTCAATCAAAATAAAACCATTCCATGAACCTTTATGAACACAAGTTTTGTTTCTAAAATTATCCTAATATTTTTAGGATAATCCATTCTATTTTGAATACATATTCCAATTTACAATCATGGGTATTAACATATATGTTCCTATACTTCATTTATTTGATATGGAAATTTTTTTAACCCACACTCCATAATATTAGTTTTGAAATTGATTAAATTTGTCCTTATATTGTATGATCTCTATGTAACACAAATTCATGCACGTTATATGAATATGACGAGTGGAATCAAAATTATATATCCCTCAAATGAATTTGAGTATTTTTTTTAACATTTAAGATACCATGTATAGTGAAAGGGAGTTTAGAATAAGTATTCAATGTTATGATGTCTCTATAGTAAGCCTTCAATTATTCTTATGATGTAATGTGTATTTCATTTATAAATTTTTGTATTTAATTAATGTTATCACCTTGTATTAATATTTAAGGATAATGTTTATGATTCTCACCCTTTTATGACACCTTGATATTCCTCTTGAATCACATGTATTACATTTGTCCTAATATAATTTTTTTATTCCATTAACATGATTTATAGATCTCTGACTTCTTATGTACGTCCTTGGTTTATCCCCTACAATTTTATAAGATCAAAGGAATTATAAGGGATGTTATAAAGTTTTAATTAATGTAATTATATAGATATTTAATGTTCTTGTGATATGCATCTAATTACCCAATGAAACTCGTTCTATCCATATTATTTTATTGAATTATTGCTATATTTGTATAATAAATCATGAATTAATGTTTATAATAGACATAGGTTATCATACTTAGCTTGGGAGGGGGTAAGGGTGACTAACTTTTGGATTATGGTAGTGTTGGAATGTGGAAGAAATATTGGATTTTTAACTACTATAATAGATAATTTGTATCACTGATCATTCCACATCTATAAGAGAGGGACCTCGTACATTATTTTAGGCCCTTTCCATGAGTTATGTTGTTGTATGGGAGGTTATGAATTTATCAACACCCATGACATTCTTAATGCGCAATTCATGCCATTTCCATAGAGAGGCGACAAGGTTTGTCCTAGCATGCTAGATAACTAGGAGATAAAGATGATGATGAACAACCATGATCAATTTATATTCATGAGGTATGGAGCTCTATCTTATTCAATTACTGAAAATGACAATGATGGTTTTGATGTTTGATCTCATCTAATAGTTTCTTGTGAGGGTTTATGGTCAACTAGGATTAATAGAATATTCTTCAGTGAGTTTTATGCACCATTCAAATTTGGGATCCAGTTTTGATGTGTCCATATTACGGTCCCCAATACACCATAAAATTATATCATATAGATTCACCCCATGGTAGATCGCTAGTTTTTATCATGTTTTTTTGGGATGGAAACTCATATCTTGGTGAAATTTAATCTATTTGATGTGGGTATCATTATCTCAAAGGTTTATGTTGTCACATTGATCGTTTACTATCCTAATGGTCAATTGTATATTCTAGAAATAATATCAAAATAGATTCCATTAGTGTTCAAGGCTAATGCCACATGAGATCTGAAGACATCAATAAACCTTACATATGGTAAGAATTCAACTTCTAGTAGACCAATGGATCTAGAGAGGCCATAGATACCAGTGAGTAACTTGGATCTAACACCTCTATTGAGTGAAGAACTAGAGGACATGGTATAATTTTGTGGAGTTCCTGTAGGTGGGGTTCTAACATGTGGGAAACAAATCTCACAGTGGCAGTGTTTCCCATTTCATGTCAGCATTGGGATACTTGGAGAAGAAAGATGTCAATGAAAAGTCATAGAAGCAACCCAGGAAGGTATAGATAGATTTAGAGGGATTTGGAAGTGTTACTAAATCTAAATGAATATTTTATGAAGATAATCCTAAAAAATATGAGGGATTACTTCTTGATATCAACACTGTGATAAAATTCTCAAAATAATAGGTTCATTATATGTGTCAGAGGTTACAAAAGATAATTCCCAATACAACGGTGAATCCTGGAGTGAAATGAGAACAAAATAGTTATAATTCATAGGTATGATAAATATCAAAATTACTCATATAATTCTTACTATTAACTTAAACCCTTCACAAAACTACCTTATATATTATATGAGGTTCAAGAGATTTTGAAACCACCCATTTCTCTGGTATACTCTCATATAGAGTCAAAAACTAATGTTGATTCCCATGACAGTGATAAGGTTGTTGATCTAAGCCTTCTTAGCTAAATGGATGATATAAAAGAAGCAATTTCAAATGAATAGTTGATTCCTCTCATTCCACTACTGAATGAACCTCTAGCACCCTAGTTTCTAGTTTCATCAAATGGTCTTCCCTCTGAAAAGTTCAAAAGGAGAAAGCGAGTGAGGTTATTGATGATGATAACTCATTTAGAGTAAAAAAGTATGCATTAAATTTTAAGTCATTATATTATTTTATAGTGAATTTTTTGATTATTTAGTTTATCATCACGTTCCTTTGATATTGATTATATCCATTGTCGAGGAAGGTAAAACATTCATCTATCTGACATGAGCCATGGGTTTTTATGGCGTATGTGTAGGTGTGGAAATAGATGAAGTACAAATTGGATCAGACCTGATGCCCGATGAGATTTCAATAGACTTTGTTCCCTTTGACCCTATACATTTGAGTGTTCTCTTAGTGATTCCTGAGATATGAAATTATTCTTTGAATGATATTGTTATAATTGAGGAATCATTAAGAGAGGGATATTTTTTCCTCTGAAATTGGGTATACCCTTGAGGAAATAACATATTGTCTAAAATATGTATATGATTGAAAATATTCATGGTTATTTCCCCAATACACTTTTTGAGAATGTTATATTTGTAGGAGGGACACTATTTTTATCCTAGGGTCACCTACCATAAGAAAAAATCGATATTTCTCCTTAATTTGAGGTTAAGGAGACAATATTAGTTATAGTTTAAATCGAGGAAGTTTCAATCTCAGGGGTTATCATTGTTTCTAATTTTTCTATGATGTTGTTTATTTCTATCAACTAATTTTCATTGTGTTCTTAATTTACACAACTCAACCATAATAACTAGATATGAAAAATACTACCACGTCGGTATCTCTCCTAACATATTTGGTTGAGGTTGAAGCCTATTATGCATCATGTACTCTAAGATATTCGTGTATTACCACATGACATAGTGACTTAGATTCGTACCAAATCCATATCCCTTGGATAATATTGAGTCAAGGATACAAAAATAGATCATTTTATGAGAAGATTATGTGGAATATTTATGGTTACATATAAAACTTAAAAATAGAGATCCCATTTGAAGAACTCATGGATTATTTAAGCCATATCGATGACATGTTCAAGACTCTCAGTTAGGGTGGGTTATAATATCAACCACTCTAATCTAGGGTGAAGTAGGATATTTATATTGATGATTATAAGTGGGAACTTTATTGTGGAATGTCCACGAAATATGCCATAGATTTTGTTTTATATCACCATAGTGATGCTCTTAAAGAAAACTCCAAGAAAATGGTGGATGTAGAAACACATTTGAGCTTAGTTCGTAAAGGGTGAGATATAATTGATAGGATTAAACATGTTCTATCATACCTGTGTTTCATTCCTACTTCTACTAAGAATATAATGGTAGAACAATAGAAACACATTTATGACATGTAAAAGAACAATATTGAGGGTTTTCTTCTAGAGTGTAGGTGTTTTGACGAACAATAGAGATGTAAACTACAACGATAAATCAATTGTGCTAGTCTATGACTACTATAAGATAATAAAAAATGGTGCCTAAGGAGACATCCAAATACATTATATCAATGTATTGTAATTTTATGAAACACAAATTTAATGGATCATGTGAGGGGATCTATTTTATGGAGTTCCCTACTTCTATATGAAATGTTAATGAGTAAACTCATTTTAATTCATTGAGTGGTTGCCATGTTTTTTGTTTATTATTCATAGTATCATGATGATAAAATTCATTTTAATTCATTGAGAAAAATTTAGATTCTCTAAATTCTTATGGAAATAAAAATTTGATTATAAGTACTACATCCATAATGAATACATCATGGAAAAGGATAATTGAAATATATAAATATAAATACCATCATCAACACACTTGATATGGTCCATTAAAAATAATTATGAATTGACATTAGGCTTGTCTCATATATAGATATTAGTTTAAAAACCATCACTAAAGTTCTATAGTTAGTCTATTCAGAATAAGGATGAATCCCTCCTAGGAGGGGTTCATTGAAGAATAACAGTATAAACACCATCATCGATGAATTTTAGTGGGTCCATTCAGAATAATGATGCTGTTGTGGAACATGGATGAATATAAAAAAACACCATCATCGATACACTATAGCTAGTACATTTAGAATAATGATGAATTCTTACATGGCATGGATCATGTATATATATAATTATAAACTCCATCCCTGATTCACTAGAACTTTTCTATTTGTAAACTTGAGTAATTTCTCCTTTTTGTGGATCATAGATAGATATCAGAATATTCACCAATACTAACACACTAGATCTGCTTCATTCAGAATAATGGTGTATTATTTGATACATGAGGGGTGATCTGGATTAAGATGTAATGGAATATGCGTCCTTATATTTTTTAATGCTAAGGTCATTGTTATCAAATTTGGAATTTCTTGGTACCGTATTCTATGAACTACAATATTTGTGCCTATTTCTTTTATTATATGTAATTTTTCCCTAGCTTCACATGCGGATGTCTTAGTAGGTATGGACTTATATTTTTCTTAGGTCAGCCATTTTTGGTTTTCTATTTAACAAGGTTTATGATTTTATGATTTTTTGTTGAATTATTAATATTAGCAAGATCATGAAAGGTGCATGTCTAGTGGGAAGATTCTCAACTTTTGACTAGACCACTATTTATGGATATTTGACAAAAAAAGTACAATGTATCTTTCTATATTAAGTTTAATGTCCTTAAAGTTATACAAATGGGTCATGTAGTTTTCAATTCATGAAACGCATTCTATTATAAGGTTTGAGAATAAGGCACCACATTCTTTCACTATCAATGAGTATCTTGCATGAAGGGATAATAACAAGGATATTAAACCAACATGAATTATTGAAAAATGGAATAGGTAAATCATGCATCAAAGATCCTAAATTGGGGTGATGAGATGGTGGAGACTTGATAATGACTATTTAGAACTACCCTAGGTTGAGAAGCTTAACTACAATAGTGTTTGGGAACTGGGAAGTTTTAGGACCATTCTTCTAGGTGGAAAAACCTTTGGTTGATATGCCAAACATGGGTCACATATATTGGATCAAATATAGGGTATACATTCATGGTAAAGTATATGAGTCTCTTGAAGATAGATACACTACTAACTAATAGCCACATAAGGTTTCTGTGGATTCAAATTCTCACGAAATGAAGTAGTTCATGGAATAAGATCATTCAATGAGTGTTTTGGAACCCTAAATATCACATTGAAGTGTATTTAACATGCATGTGAGAAAAATATTTGGTATATCATTAATCTAACTTTTTTATAAACATAATGGTTCTAATGAATATATATTTTATTTTTTTAGGGTCACATTATGAGACCTATAATATTTTTTTTTTCTGTTCTCCATTATCATATAATTTTTCCAAATACCTAGATATGAAGAGAATAGAGATTAGATACATTGAATTTTCATCAGGCCTCCCTAAATTTGTTTTTGACATGATCTTTTTTATGTCTCTTTAAAAAAATTTACATTTTTTTCAATATACTCTATCCAAGGATATTGTTTAAATTCATATAACTATGACCCAATTCTACACAGTATAAGGTTGTGATTTATGGACTAGGTTTGATGGAGATAAACCACATGAAAACATAAGAGTAAAAACTAGAATGAATATAGGGTCAATTATTGGTATCTTATTCATTAGAAAATGGGGGTTTAATTTTATTATAATTAATTTTGGACCATTTATCATGAATTTTTGGGTTACATTATAAGGACTATAAAAATCTCATGAATGATGTGCCACAACCTCTCCTTGAAAACGGGTATGGTATATCATGTCATAACATTATGTTTGTCAAATAATCATGAATTGTTATATTATAGGTCATCTAAATCACATATACACAAGTTCAGACTGAATATAATTAGTTCTGTAAAATTTTTTAGGAATGATCGTGAGAAATATTTTGGTGATGAGTTGCACTACAATGTTGTCAGGGAGCACTAGGATATGGATAAATTTTTGCAGGGAACAAAAATCTTTGTTTTATTATACAAACATGGAAAACATATAAATTAGACAACATAATACATAATTTTATTATAAATAAAATGATTCCATTTATTCCAGATACTGTCCTTATCGATATTCGTGAAACGTTGGATGAGATTTGAACACTTGTGTAATGAAGTAGGTTATGGAGAAAAGAATATCCAAGGACAGTTATGGAACAATAACAGTTTAATTTTCATGTACTAGACAAATTATCAATGAAAATTGATGAAATAAATAATTTTAGAACTTTTTACTAGACTAATAAGGTCTAGAAAAAATGGGTGGACCTTTTCTAGGGTAATAATATAATACCTATAACACCCCATGTTTTTGTGACCTTTTTTTGAATAAATTAAATTTTATTTGTCGTTATTTATTTTATTATACACCATGTTAAGCATTAATTATAATATACAACTATATAATCATGAACTACACACAACACCTACTTGGTTTGTGTTACACACAACATTGATTTTTTACGAAACATAATTTTATTATTATAATAATTTAAACAAGATACTTATAACCTCACCATTAAAAATAGTAATATGAATAGAAATAAATACATTTAGACAATACCGAATGTATTTTTTGGTAATGTCTTTTTGGAAATACTATTTTCTCAAATGAACTATTTTTATGTGCTTCTATGAATAATAATAAAATTAATTTTATACACATTTATCAATTTAATTTTGTAAAATAAAATTCATTTTTAAAATAATAAATTCATAATAACCATTGTCTGATTTATAGGGAATTTTTTTGAAAACATCATTTTTGGATTAATAGTGAAAAATACTGAATTTTAATTCAAAACAACATTTTATTCTAATTTATTTATTTAGTTAAATTATATATTAATTTTGTTTTAAAGTGTATGTAAATAAATTATAAATAAATTAATTCAATTTAGGTCATTTTATTCGATTTAAAATCAATATTAGATATAAAAACATTTCAAAAATTTGGACATTTTCATTTTAGAAACCCACTTTCACGACACATCTGATGGATAAATTTTAAATTAATTTATGCCACTTATATGTTTAAAACTGTGAAAAACAGATTAAGTATTTGGAATCATAATAATATATAAATTATAATAAGATCAAATTAGTTTTTTACCAAAAATATTAGTGAGTGTGATTAAAATTATCTACAACGACTAAGAGAATAATTAGTTTAACAAAAGGCTATAACATAAACACAAGGCCCAAAATGACCTATAAAATTTTCCAAAATACTTTTGATGTATATATTTATACTCTATACAAATGTTTCTTATATATTTATAATTATTGGATCCTCTTGACAGGGAAAAATGTGGGTGGAATTCAATTTTAAAAAATTTACAAGAATGCAACTCCTCCTCCACTATAAAAAGTCATTCAAACCTCCATCTTATTCACACCACTCAATCCAATGTCTCTGAAAAAATATTCCCCAATATCATCCTAAATTCCTTCCCTTAATCTTATAATACTTCCTTTTTGAATAAATCAAATCAAGGAATACATTTGGTGCAAACCAATAGAAGTTACCCAAAGGAGTCGTAACATCCTTCAACAATATCTTGGGTTTTATTTTCATTATCCACCCCCTAAAATATTATTATTACATGATTATATAATAACATCAGTTTAATTAATATACTTATATGTTTTTCTTCTAATGGTTATACCTTCACTTTCACACATATCCTTCTAATGGGTGACAAAAATTACAATTCGTGTGTATGGAGGACTACCGCCTCGTGAAATGATGTTGTTCATTTTTCATTTACCACCTATAATTACTGTAAATGACAATGTACATACTGTTTTTATATTATATTTATAATATTTATGATGTATTTATACTTCTGTAATTTTTATATAAAACATATTTCCATGCTTTCAATTTTGTGTAAATATGATAATTTTGTTTGTGGACATTTAGACTACCGCCTCCTAAAAGCGATGCGACTCATTTACACTTTACATGAAATGTCTTTAGGATGGGTTTAGTAAATATATATGATTTATATAAAATTATTAATATATTTTAATGATAATATATATATATATAAACATATATCTCATTTACTTACTTTCTTTGAATACAATTAGAAAACAGAGACAATGTTCACGTGTATGTACGACCTATCGTCTCCATGAATATTGTATTCCATTTCACATATCTATTTTTAATATATTATTACTAATATTTTTATTATTAATATATGTGATATATTCATCATGTTTTACATTATGGAAGTATGTAAATCATGATCTATTTAAGTGGATCCAAAATAACTTGTTAAAATTTGTAAGGTAAATAAATCAGTTTTCACACAAAGCGTAACATTAACATGGAATTGTTAATAAAAGGGTAAAATAAAGTTTTATATGGTATTATATATATTAATATTTAAATTTTATGGACTTATAATAAACATAAATTTATTATACATGAGGTTTGAACAAGTATGAAGAGAGTGAGGACATAAGGTAAGGGGATTTCTAGTCTCAAATTTATTTTTATGAGATTTATGCCTTATTAAAAAATAATTTCTTCTGTGTGGTGTAAATAATACCCATTAATATATTATATAACTATTTTTATTAAATTTATGGGAATTTAAATTTTGTTTTTATGATCTATCTTTCATAGAGTTTATGTTTCAAAAGATACCAAATCCATAAAGTAATTTGCTCTCAATTTTCTTTCTTTGAGACACATGCCATGTTTTGAACCTACATTATTATATGGGTCGTATACATTATCCTTTGACATGTTATATGAGGAATATAATTATTTTAATAATATTTTAAGATTCATTAAATCTCACTTTCTTACATGGATTGTATGAATCAAATTTTCCAAGTGGTAAGAGTTTATTTCAACAATCATATCATTTATTGGTATTATTTGTGATTGTGATTTAATTGATGAAATATAATTATACATCTTTGAAGAACGCTCATTAATTTTTTTTATCCCTTGTTTATTTATTATTAATTCATTTAATAGTATCATTTTCCATTATTTGATAATTAAGATAATTAAGAAAATATTTTTATGAAAATATGACCTTATTTCTCTCTTTAGTCAGATTCCTATTCTATTGAAAAACCATGTCTTCAAAAGTCGTTTCAAATTTTTTTTTAAAAAAATTTGATATCATATTCAAGTAAAAAATAGTTTAAATTTTTTATGAATTTCAATGATTCATTTATATTATTTCATTCTATTTAAAAAAATGAGTTCAATAATTTGTCATGTTTTAAAAAGTGGGTTTCAATGAAAAAAGGATACTTACCTCAATAAATGTTTTTAAAATATCTTCAAAAATTATTTTCCATCTAAGATAACATCTGTTGTGGTTTCTCATTCATTTATTGGAAATTATCCAATGTTTCCATTCATATATTTTTATGAATGGTTTATGTTTTTATGGCATCATATTCATAAAATGTGTTTCTCTTTCCTGGGTTATATACTTATGAAACTTGCTTCTTTCACGGGTTATACTTTGGTGAAATGATTACGAAAATTTTATCCTTTTACATAGGTTATGATATGATTAAGATTTATAATCTAGTTATATATATATATATATATTCTTTCATTAAGAGATGAGTGTGACATATATATCCTTCCAATGCATAGGGAAAAGATTTATATACAATGAGATAATGATGGGTATCAAGTCGATGGGCTTGATCCACTATGAAATATGGGGATACTTTATCCACTATGGGAATATGGGGAAACTTAATACACTATGAAAAGATGGGGAAAAATTTCCCCTTACCAACAAATTACTATGACTGCGGATAGTGGTGTGTCCCGCCTTGTAGGTGTACTCCCCATAAAGTGCCCTGATAAGTTTTTTCAAGGCGCTTTGACTTATAGAGAATGATATTAAATGTTTATCTGTTTTCCACAATTCCATGTCTGATTACTATGTTATGATTTCATGTATTATTATATTTATTCCCTTATGATTCATTTCTTATGAACATTCAATCTTTATTCCGTGATTCTATTTTACGATCTTTGATATGGAAGATACAACCTTATAATGTTATTATCATGTTATCATATCCTTATACTCATATTTATTCTTATTTATCCCCATTTTTTACCCTTACTATGCATAAAATATTTCCCCTTTTATATTTTCTTTCCCCAGTTTATGAAGATATTTATTATGTATGACATGTATAATAAGGGTGACAGTCATATATAAACTTTTGGATGATAATGTATCTCACTTATGTAAAAGTTTTTATGTTTCCATATTTCTTATGGAACTAAACTGATATGGCTTTTTGACATCTGTTTGTGTAATGTATTAAGAATTCTACAAAAATGATTTATTTTTTAATGTATGTTAACCGTAATTTTTTATAGTTGGTATTAGAGAAAGATTTTAGTTATCCTTTGTAATGATATGAGTTCATGAAATTATTATTTAATAAGTAATTTCCTCATGTTCTTTGTATGACGATAGAAAAATAGATCCTTGAGTTTAATAATAAGGATGATGAATCTATCAATACCTATGCTGCAAAACTCACATGATTTTTGAGGTACACTTATCCTATTGTCATCCAACCAGAAATTAATGTTGATAGGTAATTTAGTGGCCTAAATCCAAGTATCATAAGGGAATTTTACATAATATACTTAATTAGATACAAAGATATTGTGTTTTGTGAGATCAAGGTTTAAATAAATGTTATTTTTACGTATCAATCTCATGGTTTTAATAAGAAAAGGATTATGGAGTTCAAAGGAAAATCTAAAATCCATGGTGATAAAAAGAGAAACCATACTTTAGACTCTAAGTGTTGAAATAAGTATAGAGGGAATTGTATTATGGGGTATAATAAATGTTTTACATGTAGAATGGAATGAAATCCTGAAATTTATTATCAAACTGATGGGAAGAAGTTGTACAATGATTCAATTAGAGGGATAGCTTCACAAAATTAATCTCCAACACTTTAGTGATTCATGTGTAAGGATTATTGGAAATAGACTAAACAGTTCCCAAGTCAATGAAATCATTAACCCCTTAAACCAAAGGACAAGAAGAAATATCATGTGATCACTGTTTATAATGGTGGGTTAAATAACGACGTAGAAAAAGGTACACTCATCATATACTCTAGAATTGATAATGTATTATTTGATTCTGGATCTAATCACTCTTTCATATATAAGGAATTATATTATATTATAAAGATTCCACCAAAATTATGATATGTGTAATTAGAAGTGAAAACCCTTTATGGTATGATGATTTCATCCCAATTCAATGACTCGTCCTCGGTTGATGGTTGTGGGAATGTGATTCATAAAAATCTTGTCATTATTCATTTAATTGATTTTGATGTCATCTTGGACATGGATTTGATTTCTATGCATAAATACCACATCAATTTTTGAGAAAATGATGTTATATTCAATATTTCAAACCAACATTGGATTATCTATTAATGTGATGATATAAAAGGACTTCATATGGAGATTACATCTAGTTTAGGGGTCTTAATTCACATTTAGAGTGGATGTTTTTATCAAATGTTTGGGGGATAAAATCAAAATAGATGATATGTTTATTTTTTGAATGTTTGTTTATGTCTATATAGAAGATATTTATAGCCTTAAAAAAGCATGATTTTTATTTCACAATTGAACTCATACAAGGTTCCACACCAATTTCAAAGATTCCCTATGGAATAACCCCAATTTAGTTACAAAAATTGATGAGGAAACTCCAAGAAAACCTAGATAAGGGATTCATTGGGAAAAGTGTGTCTCCTTAGGTTTCACCTATTATATTTGTGAAAAATAATGATCGATCAATTTGACTCTACATTGATAATAATGAGTTGAAAAAGATCACTATTGAAAACAAGTACTCACTTCCCTGTATTGATGAATTGTTTGATCAACTGCACGGATCATAATACTTTTACAATATTGACCTTCATTCTAGATATCATAAATTTAGGCTTAAGAAGGAGGATATAATTTAGATGGAATTCCATACAAGTTATGATCATTATAAACATGTAGTGTTTCCTGACAGTCTTGCTAATCCCCATTATATATTCATAGATTTGATTAATGAAGTCTTTATAGATCAACTTGATCAATTTGTAAAATTATTTATATATGATATTATTATCTATTCAATGATTAGGAAAGATCATCAAAACCATTTTATAAATATACTAAGGTCCCTAAGGAAGGTGAAAAATATTATCTTTCTCAATTGAATGTTCAACCATATTTCCAAGTGAAGATTAAAGTTGTTCTGAAGGAATATGTGGAGCTTAAAAATAAGGTTAGAAATTTTATTGAGTTTAAACATGATCATGATGGGATGATATGGTGTATGAACCATGTATGTGTACCTTTTATTCTATAGTTAAAGACTGATTTTCTAGAGGAAGATCACTATTCTTTATTATCTATTCATCCTGGAAGTACAAATATGTATAAAGATTTAAAGAAATACTTCTAGTGGGATGGAATAAAGAGAGATATCACAGAGTATAAATATTGGTGTTTGGTATGTTTTAATGTTATGTCTGAAAGAAAAATATTACATAGGATTTTTATCCATTACCCATAGAATAATGGAAATTGGAGAACATAACCATGAATTTTGTATTTGGAATCCCAAAAACATATAAAGGGAATAATTTTATATGGATGGAAGTTCATCTCCTTAAAAATTCATCACAATTTATTACTATTAGACATGCATTCTTATTGGAACATCTTTATAGTATATACATTAATAAATGAATAAGGTAGCATTGTGTACCAAATTACAATGTATCTGATTGGGATCTAAGATTTACCTCAATTTTTTGATGAAGTATTCTGTATGAAGTTGGTAGAGAATTGAGTTTCATCACTTCTAATCATCCTCATATGGATGGTCATTCTGAATGGAAAAGTAAATATCTATAGGATATATTGATATCTTATTCTGTAAATTTTAAAGGATGTTTGGATCAACACCGTACTTGAGTTGTTATTTCATATAAATATAAATTTCACTCAAGAATTCAGATGGATCCTTATGAAGCCCTTTATGGGAGGAAATGTAGTTATCCAATGTTCTATGATTAAGTTAGATAATGAAAGATATTGGTACATGAGATATCTGAATAAATGGAAGAAAATATTAGAACCATTTAGCATAATATCATGATAGCTCAACATCAGAAATTTTTTTCTAATAACTGCCATCATGATCTATAATTTGAAGTCAGTGAGAATTCATTTCTATGAATCTTTATAAGGAAGAAGGTTATGAGATTTGGGAAAAAGAGAACTATGCCCTAGATATATCTATCCCTATGATATTATTTATCATATTGGGATGGTATCCAATCACCTGGAACTTCCTTTAAATCCCTCTCAAGTCCAGGATGTGTTCCATGTACCTATCCTAAGGAACTATATACTAGTACATTCACATGTACTGAACTGAGAGGTTATACCGTTGGAGCAAGATCTTTCTCACATGGAATAACCATTTGAATTTATTAATCACACGTAGAATTTTTTATGAAATTTGACCATTCACTTGATCATATTTTTTGTATTAATCTTTATTTTGAGGAAGCTAGTTGGGAACATGATGATGTTATAAGGCATAATTATCCATATTTTTTTGTACCACAATGATGAATTTTGAGGTTGAAATTCATTTTAATGGGGGTAGAAAGTAAAACCCTAATTTCTTATAACCATTTTATTTAGAATAAATTAAGTTTTCTTTAATTTCATGAATGTAATTATAAACCATGTAAATCTTTCATTATGTACTACACCAAAATAAGATATCACTACGTGCAATATTTACTCAGCTTGCATTACACACAACACTGAGTTTCTATGAAACATCATTTTATGGTTATAAAAATATAAATGATATAGTTATAATAGAGCCATTAAAATTAGTAATATAGATTTTAATAAATAATTTTTAAATTTTATTTATATTGTTTTAATATAAATTAAACATATTGACAATAAATTAAGTAATTTTTGGTAAACCCCTTTTGAAAATAGTATTTTCTCAAATGAACTTATTTTTATGTCCTTCTGTGAATAATAATAAAATAAATTTTAGAAAATTTTAGGAATTTAATTTTTTAAAATAAACTAAAAATTTAAAATCAGAATTTCAAAATTATCTTAGGGTAAATTTTGGGGTTTTTTCAAAAAAACATTATTTTTTGATGAATAGTAAAAATTACTGAATTTTAATTTGAAATTTTTTTTCATATAATTTATTTATATAGATAAATTATATATTAATTTGGTTTTAAATTATAATTATAAAAATTATAAATCATTTAATACAATCTAGGTAATTGGAACCAATTTTAGATTGAAATTGGATATAAAAACTATTCTAAAGTTTATATATTTTCACTTAAAAACCCACTTTCATGATACTTGTGTGATATTAATATTAATATAATTTCTACAAATTATATTTTTATAATTTATAAAAATGGATTATATATTTTGAATCAGAATAATTTATATTTTCTAATATGTTAAACTTATTTTTTGACAAAAAATATTAGTGAAAGTGATGAAAATTAATTAGAGCGATTAAGAGAAAAATTAGCTTAAAAACAACTAAACATTATACATAAGGCAAAAAATGACTATAAACCAGTATAAAATCGTTTATATGTACATATTTCAACCCTATACCTCCTTTTATGTGATTTGGACTAATCTGTGATCCACTTGACAAGGGAAAAAATGGTTGGAATTCCCTTTTTAAATGGTTTAAGAATACCACTCCTCCTCCACAATTAAAAGGCACTCACCCCTCAAACTTATTCACCCCTCTATATCATTTTTCTCAGAAAAATTCTACCCAAATATAATCCCAACTCTAATCCATTAATTATATAAGCTTACCTTTATTCATAAATCCAATCAAATAATCCATTTGGTGAAAACCAGGATGAGTTACCCAAAAAACAGGTAACATCCTTCCACAAGCTCTTTTGTTTTATTTTATTTCTCTATGACCTAAAATATTCTTTTTACATGATTACAAAAAAAATATAAATATCTAAAATAATCTAATATGTTCTTATTTTATGTTTTATACATATAATTACACACACTTTCACTTAATCGATGATAAACATATCATTCATGTGTATGACAGATTACTACCTCGTGAAACGATGTTATTCGTTTTTCCTTTACCACCTATAATGAGTGGTAATTATGATGTAAGTACTATTTTTATATAAAATTTATACAATTTATGAATAATTTATTCTTATGTAATTATTATTATATAAAATACCTTCATTATTCCAATTTTGTGTAAATATGATAACTTCATCTATGGACGTGTGGACTACCACCTTCTAAAAGCGATGTGATTCACTCACACTCTACATGGAATGTATTAAGTATGGGTTTATTAAATTTATATGATATATGTGAAATAATAATTCTATTGTAATGAATATATATACATATGTGTCACTTACTTTCTTTAAATATGATAAAAAATAGAAACAACATTCATGCGTTCATACGGCCTGCCGTCTACCTGAATGGTATATGCCATTTCATATATCAATATTGTATATATTATTATAAATATTTTTATAATTAATATATTTGATACATATATAAAATTTTATATTCTTGAAATAATTAATTCATGTTCTAAATAATAGGATCAAGAATAACATGTCCAAACACGTATGATAAACAAAACGGTTATTACCCAAAGCGTAACATTAACATGGATTTATAAACAAGAGGGTAATATAAAGTCATATATGGTATTATATATATGAATATGATTATGTGTTAGAATTAATTTAAACTTATATTTATTAAACTATAGGTTTTAATGAGTATTAAGTGAGTCAAAACATAAGGTAAAAGGATTTTTAGCCTTACTTTTATTTCTCTGAGATTTATGCCTTATTCACCGCTCATTTCTTTTGTGTAGTGTATATACAGCCCATGTATATATTATATGATTACTATAATTGAATTTATGGGTATTAACATATCCAATTTATGATCTATGTTGTATGTAGTTTATGTTTCAAAGGTTACCAAAATGGTAATGTATCTTTGGATCAATTTTCCTTCCATGAGGCACATGCCATGTTATGCACCAATATTATTCGATGAGGTGTATGTAATTACATTTAACATGTTATATCACAAATCTACTTAATTTAATGGTATTTTATGATTCATTTAATTTAATTACCTTAAATAGGTAGTATGATTCAATGTTACCATGTGGTAAGAGTTTATTGCAACAATCTCATCATTTATTGAGATTGTTTATGATTGTGCCTCCATAGACGAAATACCATGATCCATATTCCTAGAAAACTCATGTATTATACTCTACTATGATTATTCATTTTTTATTCATGTATTATTAACATTTTATACTATTTATTACTTAATAAAATTATTAAAATATTTTTAATAAAATGTAACCACATTTATTTTCCAAACGAATACCTATTTTAATAAAAAACCATGCATTCAAAAAAAATCATTTTTTAAATAATAATTTGATTCATTTTCAAGGAAAAAGTATTATAAAAATATTTTATGGTTTTCAAATCGTATTTAATATGTTTCATGCTATTTTGAAAGAAAAATGTTTTTCAAAATGATTCATGTTTTAAAAATCATTTTTTAGAGAATAAAGGACATTTTCCTCACGAATTTTTTTAAAAATAACTGAAAAAATTATTTTACATCTAAGATAAAATTTATTTATGTAACCCATTCCTTTCAGGGAAATGATATAAAGGTCCCATTCATTTTATTTATATGAATGGTTTATGTTTTTATATCATCATTGTTATAAACCATGTTTCTCTTTGATGGGTTATATTCATATGAAAATAACTTATTTTCATTGGTTAGGATTTGATAAAATTATTATGAAACCTATATATTTTTTCATAGTTTATGATATGATTACATGCTTTTGATACCCATTTCATTTTATTAGTTATGATATGAAAAATGGTAATGATATAGTGGAATACATATGTACGATCTAATTTTAATATGGGTGGTACCTATATCTCCCTTCAATGGATTGGGTACATATTTATATCTCATTAAAAAATGATAGAAATAATGTTGATGAAATTGATCCACTATGGAAGATGGGGAGAATCGATCCACTATGGGAAGTTGGGAAAACCTTATCCACTATGGGAAGATGGGAAAACATGATCCCTTATAATGAAAGGACTGGGACTGTGGATTGTGATGTGTCCCTACTATTAGGTGTTGTCCCCATGATTTTCCCTCATAAGTTTTGGATACTTTAATTGACTTATTTGGAATGATATTACATGTTTATGTATCTACCACAATTCAATGTCTTATTCATATATAACGATTTCATGTATTATGTTATTTTTTGCATTATGATTCATGTTTTATGAACTACCAATATTTATTCCATGGTTAATTTTTTTGATATTTGATACACATAGTATGATATTATAATTTTATGATCACATTCTCAGACCCTTATGATCATTTTTATGCTTATATATCTCCATTTTTCCCCTTATTGATAATATAAGATAACTTCTTTTATGTCTTCTTTCTGAGGTTATGAAGATATGTATTATGTATAATATTTCTGAGAAGGATACTATTAATGGAGAACCTAGTGATTGATAATGTTTCTCAATTATGTACAAGTGTTTATGTTTCCATGTTTCTAAAGGCAGTAAAATAATGCGGTATTTGGGTGTTGTTTGGGTGATGTATTATGTATTCTTCAAAAAATACTGTAATGTTAATGTATGTTAGGCTAGGGTTTTTATAATACCTATGATATTTTTAACATTTATATTTGTGATATAATTTTTTTATGCTCTTGATGAGTGAAAATTAGAATGTGGAGACTTGAATTCTCCTCACAACTCCCTTTACACGTTTTCATTATGACAAGTCTGATGTCTCCTTCACTAGTAGTTTAGGGTATTGTGATTTGGATTATCCAAGGATAAAGTTTATGCTAAAACTTATCTAAACAAGGTTTATATATATATATTTAATGAGTGGACTATAGAACATATAGTTTAGGTCATGATTCATAGACCATAGAAAAGGGTGTGTTTAAAAAAATAACCTAATTTTGGTTCCCAATGACTAGAATACTCTAAAAACATTTAAATATGATATAGGGATACTGTAAATCATGGATCAGGGTTCCCAGATCATGAGTAATGGTATGGGGAAGCAACATATGTTATGATAAATAATCACACCAGGGTGATAGATTTTACAGCAATGTTATCATGGAACATAAGGATTAGATGACATTTTTTGAAAGAAAAAAAGCCCCTAGTTAATTGGATAGAGTAAGGGAACATATATTAGTCCCTATGTGGGGAATTCATGCATAAACTAATAGAGGAGTCCATTAAATCTAGATACACTCATCACCGATAGACATGAATGGTTTGTGAAAAAATAATTGGCATATGACATAAATTTTGGTTTCTTGACTGAGATACTCAACAAAGTTGGTAGAAGTATAAAAAAAACAGTTTATCATCATTTAGTTATTGTAGTAAATTAAAAATTAAGTATAATTTATCATAATATATGAAGTTTAACATAATACATCAAGGACGAAAGTATCATATAGTTTAACATCACTAGAATATTACTCAAGTGTTTTGCAGTTTAGGGTCATGTGATGAGAATCTTTGGATACATAGTTTATCAATAAAAAGATTGGAAGAAAGTCATACAGTTTAACATCATTTGAATAGGGTTTTTTGAATTCACTAAGACATTTGAATCCTTTCTTAATTTTATGGATTAATATATATATGTTGAGTGGTTTTATAAATATTCGACTCATATATAAGAAATTCAGGTCTCTAGGACTATATGATTCATGTTTAGATTAAGTTTTTTCTAGTTGGACTGTTTTTCACTCCTATAATTTGTAATGAGGCTCTAGTTATGCCAAATGGGTTGACTGAACATGATCTCTAAGCTCACTTGAGTAATGATCAGTGTAAATATAGTAGAAATTTAAAAACAACACTTAACATTTTTCATTAGGGCTCATAAAAATTGAGATACATAAAATATTGGGGGAGCCTTATAATATAATAGGTATTTAAATGAAAATATACCAAAAATCTTATATGTACAATTGAGGTGGAATTTTTTTTATAGAACTGGTGGTTGGGCCTTGAATATAAAATCCATGTGTATCATGAGATTACCCAAATTAGAACATGTGAAGTTATTATGAAGAGTTTCCTTTTCATATATAAATCTCATTTATAAGGGAAAAACTGATGTCTCTAGGAATAGGTCCATAAATGAAAGAACTCATGTTGAAGGATCCTATAAAAACATGGCTGGGGGACCTTTCTAGGTTCTATTTTTCAAGGATCTAATTCATGTATGAGGAAAATTAAACTCATATAAGTGTTGAGGATACATGACACATTTCTTTAATAATGGGTTATTTTATTCAGAATAAAGATAATATGGGGGAATTTATGATCTCTGTAGATGGATCCATATAATTTTATAAGTGTCTTGAAAGAATATAAATTAAGTAACACATAGTTATTTTATTAATACCCTCAATATACCATTCTCGTACTTTGGGGAGTGGGATGTTTGAGTTTAGTTTCATGAAAAAATTAATAGTAAATTTTCCCATGTATATGAATCTCATACATCAGTGAGGGGATATTTTTATTGAGCTTCCTTTGAAAAATTGAAGTTAATGTGTGTGGGGAGAAAATTGTATTGCACCTCAGTGTAGTGTTTATCCTTAAAGGTAAGTGACCTGAGTATACTTGTAACATGAATGTGTCTAGATTCATTGTTTTTGAGATTACATATGGGCCTAGGATAGAGATTGATGGAGTCACTATTTGTAATATAGTGTTAAAAATATATCCACACATAGTTCTTACAATGAAATACCCTATGTAGATCTAAATTGAATTTATAAGGGAGGAAATTGTGTATTTTGGAATTACGGTTGGGCATTAGATAGAAGAACCTATATTCACTCTATATCTTATTGTGAAAGGAATAATACAACTCAATGTTATTATATAGAGTTCGTTGAATATATATGAAGCATATACATGAGTTAGAATTAATGTTCTATGGAGTAGGTGGGTTATGTTCTGAATATTTCTACATGGATCGAGCACTAATATTGGTGAGAAAGGGGCCATAGGTAATGGGGAACTCTGAGAAATTTAGAGTCATGCATATTGGATATCCATCTCATAATTTAACATCATTCAGCTGGGATAGTGACTGTGCAATTTATCATCATATGATATGAAATTTAGGAGCTATGCAGTCTAAATTATATCCATTGGGACATGATTGTTGAATAAGTATTTATGTGAAGTATTTATTGAGAATCCTTTATATGGTATGGGCATGATGCATTCCCCATACATCTTTAATGGATTATTTCATGGTATTATCATGGTTATTAGAACAAATACCAAATCTCCATGAAGGAATGACTATATGTATATCTCCTTTTAAAAGACTCATGTAATCATATTATGATGGACCTCCATATTAAAGAACTTATGAAACCTCTTCTCATTGATTTGTTTTAACAAATAGAGTAACTTAGGCGACTTCTAATCTTCTGAGAGCAGACAACAGATGGTGATTCAAAGTGAGGTAACTGGACTTGAATTAAAATCATCCTCTCAATTTCATATACAAAATAAAATGAGGACAACTGTTTGGAAATGTGGGTTATGGTGTGATAGTCTCACAGGGTATGAATGAGTTTTTATATCCAAGATTTCTTCTCTTTGGCCACTATTTTCTAGAGTATACATTAAAAATTATTATTAATAGACTTTATCAACCTATTATCCACTATGTGATAGTGATACTAATTATTAGACTCAATTTAGTACACTGTATATAACCTTTTTAAAGTAGAATAATAGAAATTGGGGGTGTTGTCTATCAATATGGTATGATGAACAAAAAATCTTATGAATATGTTAGACTTCATAAAGTTGATTATGTTCCATGTCCCAACATCATTGAGGGGCGTAACCTTTGAAAATATGGAAAAGATATAAGTGGATGTAAAGATATACATAAAATTCCTACTTATAAAAGGGGAATATGAACCCATTATATTTATTCCCCATAGACAAAATTACCTAGATTATTTTGTATTATGTTGTAGATCTGGGGGATGACAGATCAAATTTTTTGGTATTTGACAAGAATGAAATTTCTTAGTGAAATCTACACATAATTTCTTCATCTTAAAAAAAAAACAAATAACACATAATTTCTTAGTGGAATACATATGTACGTTCTAATTTTTAGATGGGTGGGACCTATATCTCCCTTCAATGGATTGGTACATATTTATATCTCATGAAAAAATGATGGAAATCATGTTGATGAAATTGATCCACTATGGAAGATGGGGAGAATCGATCCACTATGGGAAGCTGGAAATACCTTACCCACTATGGGAAGATGGGAAAACATGATCCCTTACAATGAAAGGACTGGGACTGTGGATTGTGATGTGTACCTAATATTAGGTGTTGTCCCCATGATTTTCCCACATAAGTTTTGGAATCTTTACTTGAATTATTTGGAATGATATTACATGTTTATGTATCTACCACAATTCAATGTCTTATTCCTATATAACGATTTCATGTATTATTTTATTTTTTCCATTATGATTCACGTATTATGAACTACCAATATTTATTCCATGGTTAATATTTTTGATATTTGATATGCAAAGTATGATATTATATTTTTATGATCACATTCTCAGACCCTAATGATCATTTTTATGCTTATATATCTCCATTTTTACCCTTATTGATAATATGATATAACTCCTTTTATGTCGCCTTTCCGAGGTTATGAATATATTTATTATGTATAATATGTCTGAGAAGGATACTATTAATGGAGAACCTAGTGAGTGATAATTTTTCTCAATTATGTACAAGTTTTTATGTTTCCATGTTTCTGAAGGCACTAAAATAATACAGTCTTTGGGTGTTGTTTGGGTGATGTATTATGTATTCTTCAAAAAATATTATAATTTTAATGTATGTTAGGCCAGCGTTTTTATAATACCTATGATATTTTTAACAATTTTATTTGTGATACAAATTTTTTTATGCTCTTTATGAGTTAAAATTAGAACGTGGAGACTTGAATTCTCCTCATAACTCCCTTTACACGTTTTCATTATGACAAGTTTGATGTCTCTTTCACTAGTTGTTTAGGGTATTGTGATTTGCATTATCCAAGGATAATGTTTATGATAAGACTTATCTAAATAAGGTTTATATATATATATATTTAATTAGTACACTATAGCACATATAGTTTAGGTCATGATTCATAGACCATAGAAAAGGGTATGTTTAAAAAAATAACCTAATTTTGGTTCCCAATGTCTAGAATACTCTAAAAAATGTTTAAATGTGATATAAGGATATTATAAATCATGGATCAGGGTTCCTAGATCATGAGTAATGGTATGTGGAAGCAAAATAAGTTATGATAAATAATCACACCAGGGTGAATGAATTTACAAAAATGTTTTCATGGAACATAAGGATTAGATGACATTTTTTGAAAGCAAAGAAGCCTCTAGTTGATTGGATAGAGTAAGGGAACATATACTAGTCCCTATGTGGGGAATTCATGCATAAACTAACAGAGGAGTCCGTTGAATCTAGATACACTCATCACCGATAGCCATGAATGGTTTGTGAAAAAATTAGAGGCATAAGACATAAATTTTGGTTTCTTGACTGAGATACTTGACAAAGTTGGTTGAAGTATCAAAAACATCAGTGTATCATGATTTAGTTATTGTAGTAAATTAAAATCTAAGTATAATTGATGATTATATATGAAGTTTAACATAATACATCAAGGATGAAAGTATCATATAGTTTAACATCACTAGAATGTTACTCAAGTGTTTTGCAGTTTAGGGTCATGTGATGAGAATCTTTGGATACATAGTTTATCAATAAAAAGCATGGAAGAAAGTCATACAGTTTAACATCATGTGAATAGGATTTTGTGAATGCACTAAGACAATTGAATCCTTTCATAGTGTTATGGATGAATATATATATATGTTGAGTGGTTTTATAAATATTTGACTCATATATAAGAAATTCAGGTCTCTAGGACTATATCATTCATGTTTAGATTAAGTTTTTTCCAGTTGGACTATTTTTGACTCCTATCATTTGTAATTAGGATCTAGTTATGCCAAATGGGTTGACTGAACATGACCTCTAAGCTCACTTGAGTAAAGATTAGTGTAAAGATAGAAGAAATTTAAAAACAACGCATACCATGTTTCCTTAGGGCTCATGAAAATTGAGATACATAAAATATTGGGGGAGCCTTATGATATAATAGGTATTTAAATGGAAATATTCCAAAAATCTTATATGTACAAGTAAGGTGGAATTTTTTTAATAGAACTGGTGGTTGGACCTTGAATATAAAATCCATGTGTATCATGAGATTACCCAAATTAAAACATGTGATGTTATTATGAAGAGTTTCCTTTTCATATATAAATCTCATTTATAAGGGAAAAAGTTATGTTTCTAGGAATAGGTCCATAAATTAAAGAACTCATGTTGAAGGATCCTATAAAAACATGGCTCTTATATAGATGGGGGAACTTTCTACTTTCTATTTTTTCAAGGATCTAATTCATGTATGAGGAAAATGAAACTCATATAATTGTTGAGGATACATGAAACATTTCTTTAATAATGGATTATTTTATCCAGAATAAAGATAATATGGGGGAATTTATGATCTCTGTAGATGGATCCATATAGGTATATATGTGTCTTGAAAGAACATAAATTTAGTAAGAAATAGTTATTTTATTAATACCCTTAATAGATCATTCTTGTACTTTGGGGAGTGGGATATTTGAGTGTAGTTTCATGAAAAAATTAATAGTATATTTTCCCATGTAGATGAATCTCATACATCGGTGAGGGGATATTTTTATTGAGATTCCTTTGAAAAATTGAAGTTAATGTGTGTGGGGAGAAAATTGTATTACCCCTCAGTGTAGTGTTTTTCATTAAATGTAAGTGCCATGAGTATATTTGTAACATTAATGTGTCTAGATTCATTGTTTTAGAGCTTATATATGGGCCTAGGATAGAGATTTATGGAGTCACTATGAGTAATATAGTGTAAAAAATATATCCACACATAGTTCTTACAATGAAATACCCTGTATAGATCTAAATTGAATTTATAAGTGAGGAAATTGTGTATTTTGGAATTACGGTTGGGCCTTAGATAGGAGAACCTATAATCGCTCTATATCTTATTGTGAAAGGAATAATACAACTCAAAGTTATTATATTGGAGTTCCTTGAATATATATGATGCATATACATGAGTTAGAATTAATGTTCTATGGATTAGGTGGGTTATGTTCTAAATATTTCTACATGGATAGAGCACTAATATTGGAGAGAAAGGGGCCATTGGTAATGGGGAACTCCAAGAAATTAAGAGTCATGCATATTAGACATCCATCTCATAATTTAACATCATTCAGTTGGGATAGTGACTGTGCAGTTTATCATCATACGATATGAAAGTTGGGAGCTATGGAGTCTAAATTCTATCCATTGGGACATGATTGTTGATAAAGTATTTATGTGAAGTATTTATTGAGAATCCTTTATATGGTATGGGCATGATGCATTCCCCATACATCATTAATGGATTATTTCATGGTATTTTCATGGTTATTAGAACCAATACCAAATCTCCATGAAGGAATGACTATATGTATATCTCCTTGTAAAAGACTCATGTAATCAGATTATGATGGACCTCCATATTAAAGAACGTATGAAACCTCTTCTCATTGATTTTTTTAACTAATAAAGTATCTTATGTGACTCATCATCTTCTGAGAGAAGACAACAGACGGTGATTCAAAGTGAGGTAACTGGACTTGAATTAAAATCAACCTCTCTATTTCATATACAATATAAAATGAGGACAACTGTTTGGAAATGTGGGTTATGGTATGATAGTCTCACAGGGTAAGAATGAGTTTTTATATCCAATATTTCTTGTCTTTGGCAACTATTTTGTAGAGTATATTTTACAAATTATTATTGATAGACTTTATCAACCTATTATCCACTATGTGATAGCGATACTAATTATTAGACTCAATTTAGTACTCTATATATAACGTTTTTAAAGTAGAACAATAGAAATTGGGGGTTTTGTCTATCAATATGGTATGATGAACACAAAATCTTCTTAATATGTTAGACATCATAAAGTGGATTAAGTTCTATGTCCCAACATCATTGAGGGGCGTAACCTTTGAAAATATGGAAAAGATATAAGTGGAAGTAAATATATAAATAAAATTCCTACTTATAAAAGGGGAATATGGACCCATTATATTTATTCCCCATAGAAGAAATTTACCTAGATTATTTTGTATTATGTAGTAGATCTGGGGGATGATGGATTAAATTTTTAGGTATTTGATAAGAATGAAATTTTATAGTGATATCTACACATAATTTAAATATCTTAGAAAAAACTACAAATATTGATTTGGTTGGAGATCCTGGTTCGTTATATATAGGTACCATAAGACCCAACATAACAAAATTTCATAATGGAAATGGTGTCTTATTATTCATTGAATATAACACGGAATCCCTGAAACCCCCATTTAGAGAGGACTCTCTATTCTTTTTTCTTGTCACGAATGGTGGAGTTAAATTCATGGAATAAAATATGTTCAATTTTGGCTCAGTAGGATGATAGGGAACAATTTTAGAGGTATTTCATTAGGATACCTAGTTATCTAGCTATAGAAATTGACTCGTCATGTCTCATCACAACACTACTTTGATTTATCTCAACCATGCATCATATGAAAACTAAGGATAATTCCTATCATCACGGAATTCAGATTAATGTATCATCCTAGTGTGGATTATCCATGGAGATAATATTCTTATCCACCACATCATTATGATCATTATATGAGTGGGGTACATGATTAAATATCAGTTTAATAGGTAACTCTGCCATCAACCCCCTCACATAGTCAGTGAGAGTTGGTAAGTCATCCTTCATAATGTCATAATAACCATTTATCTTCTTAATAGTAATCTATAAATCTCCATTAACATTATAATGGTCTATCTGCAGATAAAAGTATAGTCTCATACTTGTTATAAGGGCATGGTATTTCACATAATTGTTGGTGAATACTTTTGGATAGTAGGAATAAATATGGTAGAATTTCCTTGGATGGGGATACAAAGATAGTCACTATAACAAGCATGTTTAGAATCAAAGATTCAACTTTTTCCTGATATAACATATATAATATTTATCCTAATAAATCTCCCCCATTTGGGGTGTTTCATGGGCCTATAATTGTTTTCATCTGGTAGATCATTATTTACTAGCATGACTTCTGGGAGAGGATGTGCTCTGAGAAAATCTATCAAAACATTCCCTTTAATATAATTTTTCAATATGAATAAGATGTCATATTATATAAGGATAACTTCTTATCAGGACAGAAATGTAGTTTATATAGGGATATTGAGAATGTAATTCATCAATTATATATGAGAAACCAATCATAATTTACGGTTCTTTATGTAGTTCCTTATATTTTTTATAAAAAAACAATTAAATTTAGTTATCCACAATAGTGGAATATCACTTCTGAGTTTCTGAAATTATTATAATGAGATGGTAGAGGAAATTTTGTTTCCTTATATCATTATTTTTTACGATAACGGAATCAATAAATTTCTCTTCAGTAGTGATATATATAATGATAGGTTTCCCATCTACGTGTGGCATTAAAACTAATGGGTTCAAAAAATATGGCTTAAGGTTCTCGAAGGATTTTTGGAAATATTCATCAATTCAATAAGATAATCCTTTATTCCCTCAAATGAAAAAATGGGAAGCATTTTTATGCTTTATAGGATTTAATATTCTTAATGTAATTGAGTTATCACTGATGACCTCTCAATTAATTAAGGTTTAATGGAGCTAGAACATTAAAGATCACACTATTCTTCTCAAGATCAACCTTTATATTGTGACGGTGTACTCAAAATATAATGAATTATCCTATCATTACGCTGAAATCAAACATCAAAAGGTTCATTTTATTTCAATATTGTATCAACCTTCCAAATATTATTTTATAGTTGGTGAGATGGTCTTATCATTGCTTACACTTAACCAAAAGATCATCGATATTGGATTCTTTGATTCCTTATAGAAATGTATTGAAAATATGATGCATAGTTCAATGTTTGGTGGATTTTTAATTCTTTAAACCAAATTGCATGACTTGGTAATAAAATATCCATTAAGGAACCCTAAAGGCAGCTGATTCCCCATCTTTATAGACTATCTTGATATTATTGTACACAGAGTAATAATCTAGAAAGGAAAGAGGTTAGAATCTTGCGATTCTGTTGATCAAGAGTTGTATAACCTTAAATTGGAAATAATACTTTCATTTGTGTCAATTGGGATCCATTAAATCAATGTAAACCCTAATTTACCCTTTCATTTTCATATAGGGTAAAATGTTAAAAATTCATTTTGGGTGTTGATCCCCTCGAATGATGTTTTATTAAATGATTTTTTTTATCTTCATTTAATTTCATGGTAGCTTTATTAAGATGAATTTTCTTAAAAACATAATTTAATACTTGATGATCCCATATAATGCATGGATGATGGCCAAACACATTAGGAAACATCCTCATAATCTCTATTTACTTCTAAGTAAACACATAATAGTGTTTTTTAAAAGGTGACAAACACCTCTTTCTCATCCATATGCATAGAGGTACTAATAATTGTGGGTCATGGATCATATTCTATATCTAGATTTAATTTTTCATAGAATATTAATGGTGGTAGAAGTACCATAGTCAAATGATTGAGCAGAACCTATAAGGTCATCCTCTTGTTATCCCATCTCAATTTTTACTGAAGTGTCTGCAGAACTGGTAGATAAAATAGGACCATCTCTATTCTTTGTGTGGTATATGAAGTCATATATGGGCCTTGGGTGTAACAATATGATATTTAAACACAAAATAATTATATTTGAATTCATAAAGGACACAAAAAAATGAGTTTATCTTGAATTACACACACCACTTGGTTTATCTTGTAGTGCATGAAACACTGAGAGTATTATGATCGATAGAAAATTTAAATCGTAATACTGAATGTAAAGGACCCATGATATATACAACCACTATAAACTAGTAGTTAAATTGGGAGGTATGAATAATATTAACTATTCATGATATATATATATATATATATATATAAATTTCTTACTCAAAAAAATTATTGAATTTTTTATTAAACAATCAAACAATTTTTAGTAAAGTGATTTTATTCTTGAAAAATATATTTTCTGGAAATTTATTATATTTATTTTTATGAAAAAATATTATAATAAATGTTTAGAAATTTTATAAAACGTATTTGATAAAATGAAAATAATTTTTGGATTTAGAATATATAAATTTACTTTGGTTTTAGTTTTGGGACTTATTGAGAAATATTGTTTTTCAGTGAAGAGTGAAAAATACTGATTTTTGTAATAAGTATTTCTTATCAATAAATTAAGTAATTTAAAAGTCACCGTATTTTTTTAATATGTTTTCATGTTACCTGTGTATTATTTAGTTATATTTAATTCACTTAATTACTTTGAATCAACCTCATCATGGACTTTAACATAAGTTTGATTTTGGGTTTAAAAACATATTTCTCTAAAATCTATTTAAAAGTTCACACTATTTTTTCTTTTTAATTAATTAAATTAATCTTGAATGGGGAATTTTTTCAATGAAATTTATGGATAATTTATCATTAAATATAATTTTAGTTTCATGTATTGATTATTATAAAGGATCTCAGGGCGCAACAAATGTGTGAAAGGGGTGAAATTTAAAATTTTGGGATTAGATTCATGATAAATAAACTACATACACATAAATATATGTTCAAATTTCTAAAATAATCATCTGTAATAAAATTTGTGCTTGAAAAATAATATTATATGAATTCTTAATTGGTACCTCATTCATTTGAAGTCGCCAGTTTGATTCTGAAACCATCAATGTATTGTTTCTATAAGATAAAATAGACACCATATAGATAGTCTACATGTGATACAAAATTGAAGGATCATAGATCTAAATTTACCATGTGCTAGAATAAAAAATTAGAGAGCTTTACAACATTCCTTCGATTGCCTAAAGAACACATACTCTATCAAGAAAGCAGGATTGATCCAACCACGTTCATCCATTATAATCTCTCTCTAAAAACTCGAGTGGAGATAAGAAGAGATATTATCTCTCTAAATTTATGAAAATGGTGGATCATAAAACTCAAGAGGAGAAAATGAGGTTTTATAATTAGTTTACAATTTCCATAATTTTACTTTCGTCCTTAGAAAGTGATAACATTCATTTTAGTCCTTTGCACAAAAGTTTGAATTAATAATCTTGTCAGGGATTTTAGAAATATTTTAGCACTAACTTTTCACACTATAAAATGGTACATGTTAGCTATGAACTATTAACTCATCCCATAATCTCTAAAAATAATTTAACAAACCTTTAACATCCAATATTCATTCAAAAAATATATTTTTCTCATATTCACATTTATGATCAAACAACATGTGAATAACTTGAAAAATAAATTCAATAATCATTATTTTAAACTTGAATAATATAATTTAATTAGTTTTATTTATGATCATTCATACTCAGATGTTCACAATCCCCAACATATAGACTCTACTTCATTCTAAACTCTTATTCATTAGAATAGATAGAACTTGTGGATACACTTAGCATGTGACCCTCTAGGTCTTTATCTCAATGGTAGTGAGTCTAATACACTATCAAAGTGCAGTGTCTATAAAACCATAATTTTCCTAAGGATATAAGAAATTCCATAGCTATGAATTCTTCATATGAACACTTTCTATGAAATCTATTTTCTTTGCCTCGTGACATGTCATAATGAAGGATGCACACTTGTGTAATCATATTTTTTACTTTATATATCTCATGACCTTACTGCATAGCCATACCTTCTTGTACCATGTCCATGAATTTATTAAGGTACCAAAAAATGGTTAACTTAGGCCCACAAGATATCTCTTCCTCAACTCAAAAGAGAAAAATTCAATCTTGACCACTCAACCAATTCTATAGCACAAATGACGTACCCAACACCAACTACCTCACCATGTTTTCATTATCATCGGTTCACCTTACATAAAATTTTATGATCATATGGTACACACTAATAATAATCTCATGATGGGATACCAATACACATGTCCATAGATAGAAATAACCAATGATACCAAAAACAAGGGGTGTCCCTATTGGCGGGCCAGTCCTCATGATCTCACTACCAGATATCACCAAATGAGAAATTCATGAGAAGAAGTCTCATGGTTATGAGACCCCAAAAACTAATGGTAAGACATCATTTATTTCTTTTTATTATGATGTATCTAGACCATATGACATATACATTTAAGATTATTTTCATAGTATCCCAATTTTCTCATTTTAGTCGATAACTACTATAACCTTTTGATAAAACATGCAATCTAAAGGCATTATCCTATATATAGTGGAAACATAAATATACAACACTATTATGGTTAGAATAAACATATCTATATATCAATATATATACATATAATGGTAATATAAATTAATGTTAATTTTTGGCCTAGGTAACCCACTATTACAACACTCTACTCGCACGATATAAAATTTTATAAAAATACTTGTTAGCTCTAACATGATTAAAAAAAAGTTTTTAATGAGTTGTGGATTTAGTCATGGGACTTCCACATTTCCACCACATGGCTGTTCTTCTATATGTGACCTCATTTTCTTGAGTAACACACATCAAGAGATATAGTCTCCGAGTGTATACCATTTTTCATCAGTCCAAACATAACATATTGGATTGTAAGAGTGTCATAATTTATATTATGATAATACTTTACTTACTATGTGAGATTCCATGAACTGAAAAAAAGCTTGGGTATTTTATACTAAATCATAACTACATCAGAAGAAGTGACACACTTGGTATTTATAGATATGTCTTCCACTATCTTTAATTATCTAATCTTTCGAATTAAATTATCCTAACTACAATATTAGATCACACTGATCCAAGGAAGACTATTTTTTCTTATGAAAACTAGTTTCCTTTTCTGTCTATATACTTGGTACACATCATTTGTACATATTTAAGAGAAATTGGATAGTTCTGACTCCTTCACTTGCAGTTCTCCAAGATAAAAAAGATATTTTCATACTATAAATTATGTCTTGTAAATATAAATTATTTTAAATATCATGGAATATGTGATTGATCCATAACTGAATAATATGGAATAAAAATCACCATGTTTATATACACATATGTCCTGGAAATGCCTTCCGGGAGAGATATATTCCACATGACACAGGTAACAATTATTTCTCAAATTATCCTAAATTATATTATTCAATACTATGTCATTATATGTAACATTTAATAGGTCTAACAATCCATTATTTAGCACCTCAGTAAATCTCATTCCATATAAAAATGGTGGATACTCTAATTCAATCTCTAGAGAATTATTTTATATTGGTCTTAACAAGCTGTATGACCACTAACTATTTTCCAGATGTTAACAAACACATTTTACTTGGAAAATAATGGCTCTCCTCAGAACCACTATAAGACACATTAAAATGATTCATTATAAATGGATATTATATGATATAGTTGGGTAAATTAATCTTGTACTATATTTCAATAACTTTCACCCTTTTTGGAAACATATAATGTTACTATCCCTTTCTGGTTACATCATATAGATATCTTCCACGATTTGTGGTCTATACATCCAGTGCTAAAAAAAATTATCGTAGAAATTGTCTATTACAAGTAAAATTATAAGAGATTTGTGCATAATTAATTAGTATAAACAATCTATACTTATTGGCACCGCACTTGTACCATCCATCTATCTTCTTATTTGAATACCAACAGCAATATTCAAATTAATAAGCCTC
Source organism: Viscum album (assembly GCA_963277665.1). Taxonomy (NCBI): domain Eukaryota; kingdom Viridiplantae; phylum Streptophyta; class Magnoliopsida; order Santalales; family Viscaceae; genus Viscum; species Viscum album. The sequence continues at coordinate 312,620,164 of OY728166.1, forward strand.
TGTACTGTGATACATGGAATCTATTATTGAATTTTAATTAATCTTGTCAATCTTATCTAATTTCTATATAATAAATACTTATAGGAATCATTAGTCTCAATGAATAATGTATCACTGACCTCAGTGATTATAACTCCATCACCAACGTTTTTTCCTTCCTACGCAGTATGTGTCTCTCGAACATTCCTTTACAAAAAAATCGTGCATAACTTGTTATAATATCAACTATTTTTATTTCTATAGAATTGACTAAACCCAAATCAAAATTTCTCCCTCCATTTCAAATAAATATTTTCAATTTTTTAAAAAAATATAGTGTATACATTGAATATATATTTTCTATGGTAGGGATTTATTTAATATCCATAGAAAATTGTAGAATGATTGCATATACGAAAGTTGTTTTTTTTCTTGGTGAATGTTTTTTTATATATTAACCTAATATTTTCATTTAAACATATATTATTATGAAATAAAGGATTCAAATCATACCAATACTCATATGTTATCCATTCCTCATGATAGTTGACTTATGGTTATGGGATAATGTAATTATTTGTGAAGCATGTCTTTAATAATGGAATTATATACAATTCATGGGTTTTAATAGTGATGTTCCTTTTACATACATCATGAAATTGATGTGTGTAAGGAAATGTATTTATAGTAAATTATTCCTAAAAATTTTTATTGATCAATTTTAAAATGTAGGACCCATCATCAATCCTCCATATAACCATCAAAACATTTATGTGTATAAGGTAATGTGCATTTAAAAATAACTCAATGCTATATTATATTTATCGATGAATGCTTCATCAATATATTCTCAGATAGACCAACACAAAGCCTCTCATATCTTTTGAACATGAATATTTCATAATTTACTTTCAAATTCTTGTAACACTTAAAGGAATCTTATGAATTATAATAAAAAAATAGATTTCCTTTGGAATAGTTCATTCACTCTAGATGAACTAGTTTTAAAATATTTATGAATAACCTATATTTCTAAAAATTTATTTGTCCAAAATATGTACATAAGTTTGTTGATAGTAACTATGGTCTTTAACTCTAAAGAGACTAAAACCATACTGGGAACATCCTAAAAAACTATTTAATTTATCTTAACAATTTATTTTCTTTCCAAAACTAGGTATATTAGTCTTAAATTTTATATTCATCATGTTTTTCCAAGGATTATTGTATCAATGAACTATTACATGAGTATTTGACACCACAAACCACATTCATTCCAAAACTGTAATAATTCATCCTTATTTGAAATTGACACATGAGATTAATGTTTTGTTGATACTTTAAATTTTCAATGGGAATCAATATACTTGTCAATATGGAAGTTTTGTATATCTGACTACTGATTAAGGAAACACATTTTTAGATATAATTGGAGAACTCGCCTTAATTATAGTAATGTTTGATTACTTACATGGTTATTGTATATAAATACACTTATGTAAAAAGCATATTGTATTTAATTCACAAATATTAAAACAAAAACATTACTCATATTGGATAAATATTTTTGATTAAAATGAGACTAATTGATTCTTCATTTTATTTCACTGTATTTAAGCTTCCATTGATATCTTTCATGATATGGGAAGCAAGTAAACTCATGTTTAATACCTTTTATTTTAATAAATATGTGACGTTTCCTTTGGAGTGACACTTTCCATTTCACTTTTATCTATTTCATTCATCTTGTTCACCATGAAAATAAAATATTAAACTTTATTTATGTTATTATTTACTTGGAGAACCTTACTCAAAAAGTAATAAAGAGGTTTATTATTTCTGTTATTTTTTTGATCTTAAAAGAAACTAAAGTGAATATAGAAAAATGACACAAGAAAGGGATCCATTGAATGATAATGATATAACATTTAATTTACACATATCTAGTGTAAACATCACCAATTCATATATTCACTTTTATTTCTCCTCATAATATTCTTATAGATGAGACAACATGTGAAATCATCCATGTATCGATGTTGTATCCACAAATCACATCAAATATTGATGAAAACATTATGAGAAAACCATCACATGCACCATAAATGTGTATCAAGTAAGATTTTTTTTAACAACCTCAATTCCTGAGAAGGGTTAACTTGTATTAGAGATTCCAGCGGCTTGAATTTCTGATGTTAATGTTCTTTTCACAAGATTATATACTAATATGTGGGAAATTTGTGTCGGATTGGACACTGAATTTTTCTAACATAACAGCATGTATATGTGGTATTATATTTCATTTTTCTATAGAAATAAAATCTAGCAGATTAGTACATTGATCTTGATTACTATTATAAATTTTCAAATTATTAATTTTAAATGTATCCCACTATTTTATCAAATTATATGAATTGTCTATTCAAGAATCCCAATATTATGTTTCTTGATTATTTTCATGGAATGGATCCTTAAACCTATCCTCATAGTCTAAAATATATGGCTATGACACTACATGGAATGTCCAAGGTTGGCGTCAGACTGTATAAACACATTAAGTCATGAGTCATTGATATGTTGAGTTGAGTCCCATCTACTACAATAATTTCTTTTCATTGGTCAATGCTTTTCATATAATTTTTCGAAAATCTAGCTATAGGCACTTGTTTTCGACCAACAATAGTTATATCAACCCACCACTCTCATAATAGCTCCTTGGTATAAGAAGAACCCTAAAATTTGACCGATGAGAACCTCAAACATATGGTTTTGCTCATGTTTGAGCGATGAAATGTGACACCCTGATGTTTTTATGAAATATTTTCTATAAATAATTTTAATTTTTTAATATCTTGCACTACATGTAATCATGAGTTTAAATGAACCATGACACTCTTTTAGTATAAAATAACAATTTTAAACTAGCTGTTTGGTTAGCCTGAACAAATATACCTAATATATGAAAATATATGGTGAAGTCTTTCACTACTATTTATTTATGAATGATATAAATAAAATATATTTTTATATTTTTTGTTAATAAATTGAGTGAATTACTATTAGTAAAATAAATTAATGAAATATATATGTTATATACTTAGTAGAATATTTTTAATATTCATACAAGATATATTTTCATCATAGGGTTTGAATAAACCATATTTGATGTATAAAAACCTAAATTTTTCAAAAGGGTAATTTTCTACCTTTGAATGAAAAAACCATTTTAAATTATTATTTTGATATACTTTTAATTTTCATATGAAAACATAATCATCTTATTTGGAAGTGGGATATAAAAATTTACTTTGGATGAATTTTTAATAATTTGCTAAAAACATTAAAATTTTGATTAATAGTAAAAACAAAAAAAAATTATAATTGAAAGAAATTTATTTCATAGAAATAATTTATATGGTTAAATTATAATATTTAATGGTTTTGAAGTACAAATATAATATTTTTTTTATCATTCAATATTATTTATTTCATTAGAAATAATTTTCTAATGAATTTATGTGTAATAACATTTTAATCTTTTTCAATGTTTTTACTTTTAAAACCAATTCTCTTTTTCCGATAATGGGATTAATTTTATATTAATTACTAAAAAAAATGTGTTTTAAATTTTGAAAAATGGATTGCATATTTTTAATAATTAGGTAAAAATTGTGTAAATAGCTTTATTTTATTTTTTGGCATTATGAATTGTAACATATATAACTTTTATTAATACGGTAAAAGGGTAAATCAGGTAATTAAGGGTAAGAATACTATTATAAAATTTTCCTAACTATTTTCTTAATATCATTGGTTGAGTGTTTTCTACCTAAATCATCATTGGGTCTAAATTTTGTCCTTTATAATCCACTTGGATGATATTAGGACATTAAATTCATTTTATTTAATGAAAAGGTAAATATGTCTTACTCAAGTTTTAATTAAATAATTCTTTTTTATATAAAGTTATCTAGAAGAGAAATTTGCTTATAAATACTCATTTTAAATATAATTTTTTTTATCATGGTAATTTATATTTAATTTTTAGGAAATAAATAATTAACTTAAATACTTATACTTTGATGATGTAAAAATTAATTAATTGATGAGAAATATATAATTTTTTTAATAAAATACTAATAACCATAAAAAGACCCTAAAACATGAACAAATATTAATTTTAGATTATATATTAACCACATACATACAAGGGTCTAGTCAGTGACCAATTTTATATTTATATAAGATATTATGATAGTTATTTTATTTAATTTAAAATAATGTTAAAGTTTTCTTATTCATATATTCAAAATTATAACCTTCTTAATGTTGGATTTTTCAGAAGATAAATTATACTACAAGTATTATTATGAAATATAGCATATTTATATTAATAATAGTATTTTATTTTTAATTATATTTAAAAAATAAGTATATTAAATAATTTCACCAAATTGATGTATAAATTATTTTATTAATGGACCTAATATATTAATGTCATTAAAAATATTAAAATAAAAATTATTTAGGATGATTAATATATACAATGAATTTATAGATGACCTTGAATGATTAGAAATATAATAATTTATTTTTTATAATATAATTTGTTATATTAATATTTTTAAAATTCAATGAATATAATAGTGTCAAAATTGATAATATTGTTTTTTTAGGAAAAGAACATTTCATTAAATTTTTTAAAAATCATAAAACATTTTAAAAAATATATAATAATTATGATATCATCAATAATATTCTAAATTATTTATTTATGGTCTCATTTACATGAAATAAGTATAAATTACTCCCTTTTAATATTTAAATATTTTTTACCCTAGTTGAAAATTAAATAGAATAACTAAATGTTTATTAAAATATTAATGTTTAAATTGACCGAAAACATGTAAATTTTTTAGTTTATGAAATTAAAACCATATCTCATATCATAGTCTAAAAAAGAATTTTTATGTTTTTAGGTAGGTTTTTATTTTATTATAAATCATTATTTATGAAGTTTCCAAAAGTGCCCCTCACATCAATTGCAAATGGGCACCTCCTCCCTCACCTCTTCACATCACATTAGGCCTTAAAGATCGGACATAACCTGATATGTTCCCTTATAAAATTCACTAATTATATTATATAGGTTATTTTACTCTTCCAAAACTAACTCTAGTAATATAATAGGGTATTTTGAGGAAGCACGTCGAAGAAGAGGTAATCTCATCTTCCGATTCATTCAAACATATTTATTCTTCTACTAACCCTTCATGAGTTTTTTTCATTATTATGTAATATATCCAATATCAATTATGTATTGTGATGTTATTATATTTATGGAACAACCATATTAAACCTTCTATCTATCCTATAAAAATGAAATCACTATACATGTGTTCGTTAAACTTATCATCTTCATGTCGTGGTGTAATACATTTTTCACCACCAACTTCTTTGGATGGGTATAATGATAGAAATAATAACTATATATTATTATTATTATATGATATTAATTCAGAAATATTATAAACCATCCAATTCCATAACATTCAAAAATTATGGGAATGATATCATCGCTTATGCGTACATACGACCTACTATCTCTACGATGCGATTTGATTCATTCTATATGATCCTCTTTAAGGAATTATTATATAAACATAAAAAATGAATGGATATGGTATATATTGTGTTATTATAATTTTTTAATGTTAAAAATATGAATTATTAAGGGGAACTAGAACGTTTTTGACAAAAAATGCACAAGAACTTAAAGTGGTTAATATCCAAATAAAGAGTAACGATGATATGTTACTAACAAATGGATGATAGTATGATCTATCCATACAATGTAATAAATGACTCTATTTTTATTGATTATGATAATACACATTTAAAGGGGTGAGGTGGAACCCTTATAAGGCCTATAGGCATAATCATTACATAACCGATAGGCCTTACAGGGATTCATTGCCCGTAGGCTTGAAACATTACATACAACCCAGACTAACTACTTAGAACTGCTCCCCCCCAGCATCTTCATCATGAAATCATCTCTCCACCTTCGTATGGCTATTTGGATTGGATATCCCATGCATGCACAGGCTTGTCCCGATAACAGGTTTCATACCCTCTCATTCTTGCAATCCATGTAGCTTTTGCTGTGGTGAATGCTCTTTTCTCATCCATTTATAGAGATTGTTCTTTGTAGGTTGTCTGGTTTGTATATGCACTTAAGGTGGCCCGAAGGCTTGGGTGACTCGAAGGTCTTAAAAGACACATAGACCAAATCAGTGTCCCAAAGGCCCAAAAGGGGGAAAATTTCCTGCTGCTACAATGCCAAAAAGTGCATACTAATGTTCCCACTACAATACCTACTACATTACTGCACAATTCCCACTACAGAACCTGCTACAGTGCTGCTACAGTACCGTTACAATACCGGCTATAGTACTGCTATAGTACTACAGAGTTCTTGCTATAATATGATCATATATGATATCATAAAAATAAATATGATTATGGAATAAGTCAATGGCCTTATTTAAATCATTTTACAGGAGGTTCTGATACATAAAATAGATAGGGGACCCAAGGTAAGTGATAATTTCAAAATCTCATTATTATCTGAGATTGTTTATATGTAAGTATTTAATGGGGTATATTTATCATCCACATACATGTTTCCAAAATATATAATATTATTTCCATTCATTTACATTTTTTTAAATTAAATTTTACCCACTGGGGAAGTTTTATTAAATGGTATGAAATTAATGTTTTTTTCTTTTTTGGTACGTGGTACTTTTTGACTTCTCTGATGAAAGTAAAAGAAGAATGTTTTTTTAACTTATACATAATGAATGTATTTTTACACATTAATAAGGCCTTATTTATATGATGATTCAATTAAAATATTTCAATGTTATTTTTAAATAAATTCATTTCTTTTAAAATTTTAGGTCATTTTGAGAAAAGAAAATGTTTTAGAAGAAGAAAGGATATGTTTCTCAATAACGAATTTCATGTTTTTTATAAAAATTATTTTCCATCTAATGTTAAGGGTATTATTCAAGTATAGTATCCATATAATTATTATGGTTTAGTATTTTTATGATGGAATTCTATTTATGGAATCCATTTGTTTAACATGGATTATGCTGGGATGGAATGATGTTTATAAAACTGATTTTTTTTCCTTGGGTTAAAAAATGAAGTATGATTTTTGTTTTTGTGGCACACATATGTATGGTTTTCATTATTTTATTGGTGGGACCTATATCTACATACTATAAATTGGGTAAATATTTATATGTCAGGTGATAGACATGAATGAAATTATAAGTAAATGAAGTTCTGTAATACAGAGTTGGAACAAAAAGTAAATCTAGTTCAGAATGTCGGGATAGAATGAGGAGTGAACGCGGTTTAGTAATGGACATTTTCCACTATTATGGTCTTGGAAATGATCCTTGTATAATATGGAAATGATTTTATATGCATACGAGTTTACCAAAATTCCATGTTTTATGTTAATGCTATTTTATCAGGGATTGTGTTCTTTTTTGATTTATTCATTACAAACTGCCAATATTTATTTAATGAATCAAGATTTTGATATAAAAAATTTATGTTCATGTTTTTAAATTTTTTTGTTTTGTTTGTTGTTCATCATGTTTAACCTTACTAATAATTTGACCACACCCATGTATATAAAAAAATATTTTAGGTAGGAAAACTAATGGGGAAGATCTTTATGAGAGATTTTGAAGATCTTTCACCAAGTTAGAAGAATGTGTTTTGAGTTTGAAAAGGCACTAAAATAGAATGATATTTGGGAAGATGTTTTTTTAATATATTAATTTTGACCAAAAAGAAATGTAATGTCCATTAACATAAAGCTTGGGTTTTTAGAGTTTGTATCAGAGCGAAGGTCTAGTCCACCATTGGAACTAAAATGTGAATACATTAGTGAGATCCCTAGATATATTTTTTATGGATAAGTCTTGGGACGTCCTATGGATAAGTATTTTTATAGGTTATAGATCTATAGTTTTTTTATATTCATTAATAATCTAGGATAAAACCAAATAAGTTAGAGATTAAAAGTACTCTTCCCAGCTTATGTTTAATTCCTAGTAGGATTTTCACTCTCACACTTTAATTTTTCGGTTTTAGAAAATGGTTGTAAATATGAGAATTCATGTAAATAGATAATAGGATGGAAAATGGAAAGATATTACCCATGAGACAGTAAATGAAATGGGATTATGAAGGAAAAACATCACTGTTATTCCTAATCAGAAATCTCATCACATGATCAATAATCCCAGCTTTGCTGAATTTCCTGACCCACCTAATTAGAGAAGGATGGAGTTTCACGGTGAACACAAAATAAATAATCTAAAATTTCCCTCATATAAACAATGTGGGAAAAGGAATAAAATAGAATTTTTAAAGGAAAAATAATATGTTTTGGGTGTGGAAAAGGACACAAATCTAGTAATTGCAAAGGAAAAGGATCAGTTAACACAACAGACATGGATAATGGTTTTTCTACGGAATCAATGAGAGTTAAATGTTTTAAATGTGGATGTATAGGAATTATAAAATTGATTCCCTAGGGGAAAATATAATGAAGGGAATCAACATGTTCATATGTGTAGTACTTATGTTGCTGACGATGAAGAAACTACGAATGAAATATGAGATTAAAGAGGTGTTAAGGAATAAAATGATGAAGCTCGGTCAATGGATTAATATGACAGTGGAATGATTTAATGTTTATCAAGAATAATGTTTTATAAGTAATTTTATATTATTATATAATAAATAAACATCTAAGGATTTTGACACTATTGTTTTTACTTAAGTATTTGAAAGAATATGTTGAATGGTACCAGTAACCATGAAAAGTTATTCAGATATTTTTGGAAAACACATGATTAGTTCATAATGATGGGATAAGGAGATAATAATATATTTTATATTATTAATAACCTCATGAATGATATAAGGATATAGAGATATCATTGTTTGAGTATATTGAATTTTTGGGATTTTTGGTATGTGGAAAGAGTTAATTTTTTGGAAACATGCATTTTTTCACTAAGGTTCTTGGGAAATTCAGGTTATTAACATGTTTTAAGAGAATATATGGATAAGTTATTAAAATGTATGGAATGTGACAACCAAGAACTACCTTATAAGATATGTGAGAAAAATGTTAACCCTATTTAGTTCACCTCTATCTAAAGTTTTAGATTTTCCACTTTCAAAAGGATTGCAAGTATATAATGTTATGGAAAGTTTTCGTTAAACTTTAAATGATGTTTGTTATAATAAAGTCTTATCTAACCTTAGGTGGACTTATGAATATTTTATAACTTGTGATTACCTTTTTTTTAGAAATACATATAGAATGACCTATCATTTAATTTATAGACCGCATGATCTACTAGAACATCAAGAATGAAAAATTAAACATCAATTCTTTGAATAATAGATGAAGTGGAAATTGTTCAAGTCACACCCAATGATGATATTGTACTAAACTAAAGTATGAATATCTTCTCATAAAAATTATTAAAAATTAGGAAAATGGATTGTTATGTAAACTAGTGTCCTATTATAATCATTTCTGATGATATATATGACCTCTTTCACACATATTTAGTTTATGGTTCGGTGATTGATAAATTTCTCTTGATCACCCACTTATTTATAATCAGTTATCTTTATTAATCTCTATGATTATTTATGCTTTTATTCCATGCCAAAACCTTCTCCTATTTTCTCATACGTAGAGACCTAGTTATGATTTACTTTGGGTAACTATTGTTTTCCATCTATTCATTTTTATAAGGGAGTTTTAGATTTTATTTTTACGATGTGGGTTTGTATGAAATAAACTCCCATATATTAATCCTTATATAAGAACAAAAAACTTATAGGGGGAATTCATTTTAATGTGGGAATAATGTAACACCCGGTTGTTTTTATGAAATATTTTCTCTAAATAATGTTAATTTTTCAATATCTTGCACTTTATATAATCATGAGTTTAAATGATCCATGAGATGCCCTTAGTATAAAATGACCATTTTAACCAAGATGCTAGGTTGAAAGGAATAAATATATTGATTATATTAATCCAATAGATATTTCAAAGAAATATATATGTTATATAATTAATAAAATATTTATTATATTAATCTAATAGATATTTTAGTCATAGGGTATGAATAAACCCTATTTGATGTATAAAAACAATTATTTGTCTCAAGGATATTTTTACACCTTTTAATAAAGATAAAAATTAAAATTAAGCTTTTGAAACATTAATAATATTTATATGACAACATACACATGTTCTTTGGATGTGGGATATAAAAATTTACTTTGGATGAATTTTTAATATTTTTCTAATTTTGATAAATAGTGAAAATATATTAATTTTAAGTAAAACATCTTTTATCATCAAAATAATTTATATGGGTAAATTATAATATGGAAAAGTTTTAATGTATAAATAGAAAATATTTTTATCATTCAATATAATTTATGTCATTAGAATTAATTTTACATTGAATTTAGGTGTAAATACATTTCAATCTTTGGTAATGTTTTAACTTTTAAAACTAGATCTCTATTTTTGACAATGAGATTAATTTTAAGTTAACCTTCGAAAACTCTAGGTTTTAGAATTTTATAACTGGATTTCATATATGTAATCATTAGGTCCAAATTATATAAATAGATTTATTTTATTTTTGGGCATTATGAATAGTAACTCCGGTAATTTTTATTAATACGGTAAAATAGTAAATCGTGTAATTAAGGGTGATAATACTATTATGATATTATCCTAACACTTGTATAAATATAATTGGATGAGTTTGTTTCAACCTAAATCATCCTTGGGTTGAAATGGTGTCCTTTGGTAGAGACTTAGATGATATTATGACATTTAATTTATTTTATTTAAAGAAAAGTTAAATATGTCTCACTCACATTTTAATAAAAAAACCTTTTTTATATAATGTTATACAAAAGATAAATTCGATTATAAATAATTATTTTAAATATTTTAAATTTTTCATTATTATGGTAATTTATTTTAAATTTTCAGGAAATAAATAATTACCTTAATGACTTATACTTTGTGGATGTAAAAATTAATAAAATGATGCGAAATTAGTAAAACCATTTTTATTAAAATACAAATAACCTTAAAAAGACCCAACAACATGACCAAATATTATTTTTCATGTATATGTAGACCATAAACATCCAAGGGTCTAGTTAGTAACCATTTTAAGCCTTATATAATAGAATATGTAACTTATATTATTTTATTTAATGTAACGTTGAAGTTATCACATTTAAGTTTTTAAATTTATAACATATTAATGTAGGATTACACATATGATAAATTTAGATAAATCTATTATTATGAAATATATTATTTTGATATTCATTATTTTATTTTAGTTTTAATTTTTATTCAAAAATAAACATATTTAATAATTTCATAATATTGACGTAGTAGTTATTTCATTACTGGAGATAAAAGATAATGGTTATTAAAAATATAAAAATAAATATAATTTGGGATAATTAATATATGAAATTAATTTTATAGATTAAATTGAAATATTAACTACATAATAAAATAGATTTTTATAAGGTAACCAGTTATATTAATATTTTAAAGAATCAATGAATTTAATAGTGTCAAAAATGACACTATTGTTTGTTTAAGAAAATAATGTTTCATGAATTTAATTAAAATTAATAAATCATATTAAAAAATATATAATAATTATTATATTGTAAAAAATATTATAAGGTATATATTTAAGGTCACATTGATATCAAATAAGTAAATATTACACCCTTTTAATATTTAAATATTTGTTACCCTAGTTAAAAATTAAATAGAAAAACTAAATGTTAATTAAACATTTAAGGTTCAAATTGATAGAGAACTTATAAAAAAATTATTTGTTGAAGATGTTACAAACCTATATAATATCATATTCTAAATTTTTACATTTTTGAGGTCTTTAAGAAGGTTTTTATTTTATTATAAATTATTATTTATTTAGTTTTCAAAAGTGCCCCTCACCTCAATTATAAAAGGGAACCTCCTCTCTATCATATTCACTTCAATTTGAACCTTCAAGGTCATCCATACCCTACCCTATTCCATTATAAACATCCATAGTAACATTATAGAGGTTCTGGTGTTCTTCCAATACTAACTATTGTGATCTAAGGGGGAGATTTAGATGAAGCACGTTGAAGAAGATGTAATCTCTTCTATCGATTCATTCAAAAAAATTTATTCTTATACATTCTATTCACGCTTTTTTTAATTATAAAGTAATATATACTGTATCACATATATACAATTATATTTTTATAATTATTATCCAACCATATTCCCCCTTTTATCCATCTTATAAAAAATGAAATCACCACGAGTTCGTACGTACGTTTTGCCGTATCCACGCCCTGGTCTAATCTATTTTCAGCACCACATTACTTGTATGGGTATAATGAATGAAATAATAAAAATATTTAATTATTATAACATGATATTAATTCTTAAATATTACAAACCATCCAACTCAATTACATTCAACAGTTATGGAAATTATATCGTCACTCGTTCGTACATACAACCTACCATCTCCACGATGCGACACGATTCATTCTACATTATCTTTATTAATGAATGATTATATAAATTTAAATAATGAATAAATTTGGTATATATTATTTTAATATCATTTTTAATGATATAACTATGAAATAATAAGAATAACAGGAACTTATTGGACAAAACATGCACAAGAACATAAAGTAGTTATTATCTGAATAACGAGTAACAATGAAATGTTACTAACAAAAAGATGATAATATGATGATATATTATATCATAAAAAATAATATTATTATTTAATAAGTCAAAAAATATTATTAAAATCATTATATATGAGGTTCTGATATATACAATAGACAGAATAGCGAAGGTAATGGATAATTTGGAAATCTCATTATTATCCGAGATTGTTTATATGTATCTAATTGGGTATATTTATCATCCACATCCATGCTTAATCAATATATAATATTATTTATATTATTATATAAATTTTTAAATTCAAATTTACCCATTGGTTAATTTTCATTAAATGGTATGAAAGGAATGTATTTTGGTTTTTTGTATGAGGTACTTTTTGACTTATCCGACAAAAGTATGATAATAATATATTTTTTAACATATATGGCATGAATGAATTTTTATGCTTTCATAAAGAATTATTTAAATTAATATACCATTAAATTATTTCAATGTTATTTTCAAATAAATTAATTTCTTTTAAAATTACATGGAATTTTGAGAAAATAAAATGTTATAGAAGAAGAAATTATATTTTCTTCAAGAATTAATCTCATGTGTTTTATAAAAATTATTTTCCATCTAATATTAAGGATATTTTTTAAGTATATTATCCATATTATTTTATGGTTTATTATTTTTATAATGGAATTATATTTATGAAATCTATTTGTTTTAAATGGATTATGTTATGATGAAATGATGATTAAGAAACCCATTTTATTCCTTAAGTTATGTAATGATGAATGGTTTATGTTTCTGTGGTACGCTTATGTATGGTTTTCATTACTTGATGGGGGAAAATATATCTACATCCAATTAATTGGGTAAATATTTAGATCTAATGAGATATACATGAATATAATGACATGTAAATCTGGTTTAGTAATACAGGGATAAAAAGAAAATAAATCTGGTTCAGTATTACAAGGCAGGAATGAGGAGTGAACTCTGTTTGATAATGAACTTTTTTCATTATGATGGTCTTGGAAATGATCCTTGGATAATATGGAAATGGTTTTCTATCCTTATTTGTTTACCACAATTCTATGTTTAATCTAAATGTTATTTTATAATGGTTCATGTTAATTTATGATTTATGCCTTACGAACTACCACAATTTATTTCATGACACATGATTTTGAAATTAAAAATTTATGTTACTTTTTTAAATTATTATTTTTGTTTAATGTTCTTCATGTTTACCCTTATTGATCATTTTAGATCACCATTTTTATATTTTTGTTTCCCCAGAATATAAATAAAGGTTTTAGGTAGGAAAACTAAAGGAGAAGTTCTTTATGGGAGATGTTGAAGATCTTTCACCAAGCTAGAAGAATGTGTTCCGAGTTTCCAAATACACTATACTGATATGGGTTATGGGAGTATATTTGTGTAATCTATTATTTTTTTATCAAAATAAATGCAATGTCCATTTATGTCAATCTTGAGTCTTTAGATGGAAGGAATTTAATGACTTGTTATTTTCTGTTGAGGGATTTGGTAATTTAATACCATTGAATTAAATCCTTTTTATTTAACATACTTGTTCTATGTGATTGGGCTCATAACATAACCTTGATTTTAAATTAAAAATATTCACCATACATGTTCATATTATCTTTTCATTCATGTTTACTATTATACCACGTGATCGTGTAAATTCACAAAATAATAAACCACTCACATGATAAAATGAATAAATAATGATATGATAATGAGATGTTAAATATTTCTTAATCCATCATGCATATAATGGATTAACTGAGACCCTATGAGAATACCTTATGTTAATACCTAACATGAATTTTAGAACTTGTAACTGTCATGAATTTAAATTATTTGGACTACACCGGTTCTCAACTCAAATCACATCTCCAAAAACCCCATCGATCATTACAATATATAATCACACACAAGTGAGGGTAACTTTGGGTGAGAAATTAAATTTTTTAGAACTTAAATGTGGAAACATAGACACTTATACAAATTAAATATGATGTGTAGATCATAAAAATAAAATAATTATTACATATTATTAAACAAAAAATGCATTTATTAAATTAAATAAATAATAAACCAAACATACATGGGTCAGTCTCGACTCAAGATCATGAAAAATGAATTTATATTTTAAAAGAAAAAATAAATTTTCTAAAATTCAACTACAAGGTATTTTTAATGCGTTAAATTCCATTTAAATAATTTTAATTAATTATCAATACATACCACAACAACATAAATAATTGTATTAAATCCCACAAAAATTAAATTAAATTTCTAAATTTTTAAATTTTTTTTTCTATAATTATACCTAAAGTAGATCTTTGCAAATTAATTTAGAATTAATGATATGTTAAATTGGTTTAGCCGGTCGGACATAGATCAAATTAGTCCATCACAATATGGGGTATCCATTTAAAGGACACACAGACACAAAGATATATATATAATAAAATATGACAACATTATTCTAATGAAAGCTTTGTTCCTTATATATATATATATATATTATACAAAGAATCCAAGTGAAGCTTTAAACAAGAATCAGAGAAATTATTTTTTAATTAATTAAACAAGAATCTATGAGATTCTTGAAACTAGATTCCGAGTGATGATTTATAATTTTAATTAAAGGAGCTTCTATGGGAATATTTAAACTGGATTCCATGATAAGCTTTATCCTTTTAGTTAAACAAAATTCCTTGAGAAGATTTAAACTGGCATCCAAGGGATGCATTATATTTTTAATTAAAGAATATTCCATGAAAATATTCAAAATATAATCTATTGGAAGATTTATCTTTTTAATTAAAAAAAATTCCATGAGAATCATTAAACATGCTTCTAAGGTAAGCTTTATCTATTTAATTAAATAAGCTTCCATGAGAAGCTTCAAACTACCTTCCATGGGAAGATTTGTACTTATAATTAAGTAATAAATCTTGAGAAGATTTAAACTAGATTCCAACAAGATATTTATCCATCAAATTAAAGTAGATTCCATGATAATATTTATACTAGATTCCATGGGAATATTTATCCTTTTAATTAAATAAGCTTCTAGGATAAACTTTAGAATAGATTTCATGGGAATCTTTATCCTTTTAATTAAAAAATCTTTCATGGGAAGCAATAAACTATCTTCTATGGGAATATTTATCTATTTAAATATAAAACATTCCCTTAAAACATTGAAATTATCTTATAAGATTTGTTTTATTAAACAAAATTCTATGAGAAGCTATAAACTGGTTTCTAAGGGAAGCTTTATCCTCATAATTAAAGAAGCTTCCAAGGAAATATTATATTACCATTAGACTAAACAAATCAAATTTTAATATACCCAGATACCAAAAAAATTACTTAAATCATTCTCTAGATAAAATCTGTCACATCAGTTGTCATTAAATTGAATAAAATGTCAAAAAATTAATTTTCATAGAATGTTTTTTCACATAATATGTCTATATTTTATCAACCATATATCGGCGACACAAAATCGGATCAACACGATGTCAGCTACATTGGGACCACATAGAAAAAATAATTTTTTTTAATATCAAATTTTATTAAAATGAAAATTTTTTCATCTTAAATAAATAAATGTTCTCTTTGGTACCAATTGAAGGAACGCGGGGCGCAAGGGCTGCATAAAATAGGTGCAATTTACAACATTCAATCTTAATTCATTTAAAAAGAAATTAATCCATATGAATGATTTCATGTATTCCTAAAATGATTAAATTTAATTCAATTTAATCCAAAAAAATAAAATAATATGAAATCTTAATTGGGACCTCATTTATTTGAAATCGTCGGTTTGATTCTCTCACTGTCATTGTGTTATGGATCTAAGACTCCAAACTAAACATCATTTAGATAATCCAAACATTCTAAAAAATTCTAGGATTGTCGATATATGTCTCCCAATTCATAGTGTGGTAAATTTAAGTGATTTATGACATCCCTTAGATCCCCTAAAGAACACAGATTCGATCGATAAAGTGGGATTGATTTGACCTTGTTCTGCATTCATAGTCTTTCTATAAGAACTCTAAAAGAGAAGAGAAGATATCTTCTCTCTATAATTTCGTGGAAATTTTTTATCCTAGAATTCACGAGGCTAAAATGAGGTTTTATACATAGGTTATTGTTTCCAAAATTTTGCTTGGTCCGTACAAATTAATAACCTTCATTTTAAACCATTGCACACATGTATTACTTAATAAACATCTCGTAAATTTCACAAATATCTAGCTTATCACCCAATTGTAACACTAAGAAATGTTTTGTGATAAAATATGAACAATTAAACCAACTTATAATCTCTTTATATAAATTAACAAGATTTTTACATCCATCATTAATTTAAAAAATAATATTTTTCTTATATCCACAATTATGATCAAACAACTTCTGAATACCTTAAGAAATAAATTAATTATTCATTATTATAAACTTTAATAATATAATTGAAATGATGATATTGAATATCATTAATACTAAGACATTCCCCATCCACTATACATGGGGGAAAATTCATCCTAGAATTCTATTCATTAGAATAGTTGGAAATTGTGGATACATTTAGTGTGTAACCCTCTATGTCCTTATCTCAATAGTAGTGAGTCTAACCCAAAGAACACGAGTAGAGTCTAGAAAACTATCATATCCCATAAGGATACAAGTAATGCCATAAAAATTAATTTCTCCACAAACAATTTATGTGTAATATAATTTCTTTGTCATGTACTATCTCATAAAGTAGTATGCAAACTTGTGTCACAATCATTTTGTATCTTTATTTATTTCATGATCTTACAAGATAGACATACTTTATTATACCATGGACAAGGATTAATAAAGGTATTACCATCCAAGTCAACATGGGGCCATGAGTTATCTCTTCTTTAACTTAGAAACAAAAAAATTCCATCTGGATCATTCAACCAATATAACACCACCAATGACACTCCCAACACATACTACCTCACCATTATTTCATTATCATCATTTTCACCTTGCATTAATGTAATTGATAAAATGGAACACACTGATAATGATATCAATTCAGGATACCAACACACATGTCTAATGATAGAAATAACCAATGAAATCCAAAACATGCAGTGTTCGTATTGGCGGGTCTTTCCTCATGATATCACTACTATAGATCACCATTTACAAACTTAATGAGAAGATGTCTCAATAATTTTTAGTCGCCAAGACCTGATATTCAGACTTCATATGCTTGATGTTAGTTTGATTTATCTAAACCACATGATATATATATATATATAATATTATTGTCATAGTATATTTAGGTTCTCATTATTGATGGAAAATACTATAAAATTTTCATATAACACATAATCTAAGGATATTACCATTTAAATAGTGGATAAAGAAATAACAACAGTATTATGGTAAGAATAAACACATGTTTATTTCAAACTATATATATGTAAAGTTAATCAACTGTAGGGATCAATTTGGGTCTAGGTAATCAACTATTACTACATATTATTAGTCAATGTGTTAATATAGAATCATCTTTTTTAAAAATACTATTCTTAAAGAACTTATGTCATGCCACATCCATGGGATTAATATTATATCAAATTCTAACAATTATGTGAATTGAATTTGGTAAAATGGAATCAATATTTGTAAAAACTATAATTTATAATGTCTAAAATTTAAATTAATTTATTACCTACTTTATTAGTGTAAATATAAAAAATTAATCATAGAGATTATGTAAAAAATGAGTTTATCGAGGGATTATATATTAAAATTAAGAAAATATGACCTAGAAACATGTCCAACACACTTTTTTAGAGATATTTTGACCCTTATAATCTTAGGATTTATGTATTTGTTTGTCATATTTCCATTAAAGTGACATATATAATAAGTTATGTAATGATAAAGAATAAATGAAACTTTTTGCCTTTTAATTTGATTAAAGATTTCTGATAAGGACAAAAAAATATAGGTTCAGTTATAAATATTATTTTTAAATAGAAAATATTTTTTTATATCATAATAATTTATTTTAATTTTTATATATGTATTAATTACTTTAAATACATAAGAAATTCCAACATAGTAATTATTTAGTTAATAATTCACTAAAATAAATGATACAAAAAAATATAAAAAGCGAAGTAAATTTAGTGAATTATTGTGTAACATTATTTTTTTAGATGAATATATCATGTTTCATTGGTGTGAAAAGAATAACTTTGAATTCAATAATTTTATTGATATTTTTAAATTCAAATTAAATGAATAATGTCAAAATTGACATTAATGTAATATTATAATTAATTGTATTTCATTAAATGTTTTATAAGTACTCAAAATCATATCTTTTGGCCAGGTTATTTTAAATGATAATAATTGTAAACTATACCCCATAAATTAACATGTTTCTCTTTTATAATGAATATATTGACCCTTAATTAGGAGGAAAATTTGTTATTGCATCTAACGTTAACATGGTGTTATTTTATATTTCTTGTGCTTGTGTTAAATCAAATTTTCAACAAATATATGATTTATATTTGTTAAATTGGAATTAATATTTATAGTCATCGAGTCTATATTATCTAATAATTCTCCCTTTAGTTTAGTCTTAATAGGAAAATCACTCATATTAGAAAATTATCCACCATAATAAAAAACCTAAATGAAAAAATTTGGAAACATATGAGTTAAGGAAAAAAATATTTAAAAAAATGCATTTTATTGAGTGGAAGAGGTGTTTCTCGGCAATATAATCCCTCCACAATAATAATTTTAAATATTTGAGCCACTTGTGAAAATATTGACCTCCTAGTATGGAATAATTTTATGAATTTACAAGAATGTCACTCCTGCTATACTATAAAAGAGAACTCATGGTGAGGGTCAGGGTTTCAGAATACATAGTCGATGGAATCATTGTCATCCTGAAAAGTTAGTACTGATTGAATATGGTGTTTTCCCATTTTATTTGATCCATTATTCTAAATAAAGATGATATTACTGATGGAAATCCTCGATCGGTTGATATGTTCTTCTACAGAACTTGAACTATGGCTTTTGTATCTGAGACCACCACATCTCTCCACACCTCAACGGTTGGGAAAAGCGGTAATTGGAAGAGCACAAAGATGATCAATGTGAGTGGTGAGTAAAGTTATCTGATTTTGGCGACAAAGAGGAATAATTTGTGTTTATCTAAATTTGAGATTAACTCTATTGGATCTCGACAGACTATGATGATGACAGATGAGGCAAATGATGAGTATAGATCGTCACTGGTGAAGCTAGGTTTGAATGATCTATGTCACACTACAACAATGAAGACTGATTTGAATGGATCTTATCAAGATGAGGAGGAGGTGGCGGCGGCCTCATTTGATTCTCTTTATTCTCCAATTGTGTCTTTGGCATCTGAGGATGGTGGAAATCGTTGAACAAGTGTTGTCACATTAGCATTGGGGGTGGGTCGATCTCATGCTGATAAATCTATTAATCTGAATACTGCGATGAGTAATTATAGTCTTGTAGAAGCTAAAAGGGATTAGAACAAATGAAATTTCATACATATGAAGGATTCTATTACAGATCGTATTGCGAATATGGGTGACAGAGATTACGTGATTGCAAATAAGGAGGCTATATTTGATAGATTTAAGATTTTCAAGTACTCCATTATTTCCTAGATGGTTCTTACTGATGGGGGTAAGATTTGTAAATTTGTTGATTTTGTTCAAAAGTTAACTTCTGTCATAAATTATACTGATTGGAGATGTATATCCATGGGATGGGAATTCTTATATATCATTTTACCAATACAGAAAATGAATCCCAAGGCACGGGGTATTAGATCAATTTCATTAAATCTAGTACGATTTTCCATCGAGAATGAGTTTTTTATTTTAATCCATTTGATTTATAAAATTATAGGAATCTGTTTTGGGTTAAATTTTATTGCTATAACCGGATCCTGTGGAATCCTAAGATCATCTTTGATATATTATCTACTATTGTTATTCTATTAAAAATTGATAAAACCACCAAGGTATTTATGTTCATCCATTTTTCCAGGGTTTTGGGGGATATTAACTTAAGCATGTTCTAAATTAATAATATCATTCTATTAGCATTGGATGACAAAATACCTCTAATGTTGGAATATGAAAGACTTCCTCAACTTTGTTCAGACTTTCAAATAATTGGCCATGTCTAATATATGTGTCGTAAAAATGTGGCTTTCTCCAATTTCTCTTTAGAAGAGAATTTTGAGGCATCTTATAGGAAGAAAATGAAGATGTTGATAGTGCACAAATAATGATCCCAACAATAGAGGAACAACAAATTATCCTTCTTCTTCAGAGTGGATAATTTAGCATGCATGAGATATTACTATCCCTAAAGACTTCATAGTAGGTTGTATATCATGCGTCTTCATGGTGACCAAGGCGTTCAGTCGCGCACCTGGCCATGAGGGTGTGTTTTCTAATATGCTTTGCATGCATCTAGCTTCTACATTGGCAAGCCTTCAAGCTAATCATTATGGGTTGCATGCATCATACTCTAATCTTATCCATGGGCAACCTTTGTGGCATCATGTGTCTTCTTGGTGGCTTCGCTATTCCCTGGTTGATTATTCGATTGATAATGGTGAAGTAGAAGATGATCATAGCCATAAGAGGAAGTACAAAATTTTTTTAATCCGGGTTATTAATTTTTTTTACAAAACGGGATATGGTAGGGGCATTTTCAAAACTAGGTCAAGAGATGCGTGAACTTCGTTCACACATCTCCCCCCACCAAGAAGTGTGAACGAGGTTCATGCCTCCTGTGTGATTTTTCAGAAGGAAGAGTGAACACTGTTCACTTTTCGTCCATATATTTTTTACATTATTAATATTACTATATATATAAATATAAATAGATATATACCTAAAAATTAAAATAAATATTAATTAAAAGAATTAAAAAACAATTAAAATGTAATACATACTAATTAAAATATTAATAAATATTAATTAAATAAGAAATAAATAGTAAATAAATAGTAAATAAATATTAATAAATATTAATAAATATTAATAAATATTATAAAATATTAAAAAATATTTTTATATATTAAGAAAAATTAATATATATTAATAAATATTAATAAATATTAATAAATATTGATATATATTAATAAATATTAATATATATTAATAAATATTAATATATATTAATAAATATTAATAAATATTAATAAATATTAATAAATATTAATAAATATTAATAAATATTAATAAATATTAATAAATATTAATAAATATTAATAAATATTAATAAATATTAATAAATATTAATAAATATTAATAAATATTAATAAATATTAATAAATATTAATAAATATTAAACAAATATTAATAAATATTAATAAATATTAAAAAATAGTAAATAAATAAAAATAAATAGTAAATAAATATAATTAAACAACATTAAATAAATATAAATATTAAAATTTAAAAAAATAGAAAAATATATTAATATGTAAATAAACAAATTTTAATTAGAAAATATATAATTATTAAATAAATATTAATAAATAATAACAATATAAATAAAATTTTAAATAAATATAAATAAATATAAATAAATATAAATAAATATTAAATAGATATGAATAAATAGTAAATAAATATATAAAAATATAAATAAAATAAATAAATATAAATAAATATAAAAAAATAGTAAATAAATATAAATAAATATAAATAAATATAAATAAATATAAATAAAATAAATAAATATAAGTAAATATAAAGAAATATTAATAATTAGTAAATAAATATATATAAATAACATGAAATAAATATTAAATAAATACAAATATGAAAATTCATATAAATATAAATAAAAATTAAAATATTAATAAATAAATATTAATTAAATAATATATAATTATTAAATAAATATTAATAAATAGTTAGAATATAAATAAATATAAATAAATATAACTAAATATAAATAAATATAAATATATTTTAAATAAATATTAATAAATAGCAAATAAATATAAATAAATAAATATAAAAATTAATAAGTATAAATAAATATTAATTAATAGAAAATAAATATAAATAAATATAAATAAATATAAATAAATATTAACAAAAGTTGATAAATAATAAATACCAATAAATAAATAATATTAATTAAATATTAAATAAATGTATATATTACAATTTATATAAATATAAATAAAGATTAATATGTAAAAAATAAATATTAATATGTAAAAAAATAAATATCAATTAAAGAATATGTAAACAATAAATAAATATTAATAAATAGTAAGAATATAAATAAATATCATATAAAAATGAAAGAAAAGTTAAATAAATATAAATAAATAAAAATAAATAACAATAAATAAAAATAAAGAAAAATAAAGAAAAATAAAAATAAATAAATAAAAATCAGTAAAAATAAGTATAAATGAATATTAATTTAATATTAATAAATATTAATAAATTTATATAATTCTTAATAAATAATAATTAAATAAATATAAAAAAATATAAAAAAATATTAATAAATAGAAAAAATAGAAAAAATAGAAAAAATAGAAAAATAGAAAAAAATAGAAAAAAATAGAAAAAAATAGAAAAAAAAGAAATAAATAGAAATAAATAAAAATAAATAGAAATAAATAGAAATAAATAAATAAATAAATATTTATATATAATAATAAATAGTAAATAAATATAAATAAATAAATTAAAATATATGAATATACAAAAATATTAATAAATTGTTAATAAATATATAAAAATTACAATAAATAAATATTAAATAAGTGTAAATATTATGTTTTATATAAATATAAATAATTATCAATATGTAAATATATAAATATTAATTAAATAGTAAATAATTTCTAAATAAATATTAATAAATAGTAAGATTATAAATATTTTTTAAATAAATATACATAAATTTAAGAAATTATAAATTAAATATTAACAAATATAAATAAATATTAATAACTAATATATAAGTAAATAATACTATATATAAATAAATATAAAAAAATAAAAAAAATAAAAAAATAAAGAAAAATAAATTTAAATTTTGGGGGCCATGGAGTTACGCATGGTCTATACCGTTGGTCTAATATATAACTAAATATAATTCTATATATATATATATATATATAAATAAATGGGAATTTGCTGATGTAAGCGTTGATTCTGATTATGGTTATGGGGATTGATGCTGGTTTTTTTCTATATGAATGAAGGCTTGTAGTGTGATCATGTCCTCTATATTTCATGCATGTTACTTTCTATTGTATTTTAATAAATGGTTAAAGGGTTCTACTTCCAACTAAACAATTTCGAATAAATATAAATAAATATAGACAAATAAAAAACAATATTGATAAATAATAAATAAATATAAATAAATATAAATAAATAATATATGTAAATATAAATAAATAACAATAAAAATAAATCAATATAAATCAATATTAGTAAATATAAATCAATATAAAAAATATAAAAAATATTAAAAATATTAAAAAATGTTAATTAAAAATATATATAAATAAATATAAATAAATATAAATAAATATTTATAAATATAAATAAATATAAATAAATATTTATTAATATAAATAAATAATATATAAATAATAAATAAATATTAATAAATAATAAATAAATATTAATAAATAGAAACAAATATTTGATATATAAAATTAAATATTACTAAATGTTAATTAAAAATTAATAAATATTCAAAAGTTTTAATAAATAATAATAAATATTACTAAATGTCAGAAAATATTCATAACAATAAATATTTACATATATTTAATAATATTTCATTATATTTTTGTATAATTAATTAAGGGATAACGACAATTTGTTAATATTTTCTAATAATTGTTAATATTTATTAATATTTATTTAACATTTATTAAAATGAACTTACTAGAGCACCTGAAAAAGTGGCGCCGGTAATTTTCCTAACTATGACTGCATCATCACTTAACTTCTGACTGACTGGAGCCATGGAAGCAGCATCAATTGCCTCATTTTTAGGAACATGATTTTTAACACCGTCTCTAGAAAGAGAGTTAAACCCCATTCCCTTAATTCATTTTGAAATCACCCCATATTCTGAGGCCTGTCCTTTTCCTGGTACACCAAAATCCTAAGCTATATTTGGAATAGTCCACTTGAAATTTACATCAGCTCGTCCAGCTTCAACAACAAGGACATTTCCTGAAGCCAATGTGATAATTGTAGTAGTGCATTGTTGCTCCTTGCTTAGGGTAAGATCAAGGCATTGTGTTATCCTAGGTTGAGAACAAGTGTCAGTAGCATAATTTTAGTAGACTGCATGTTACCTCCACCCATTACCTCAATCATAGATTGCTGAATCCTGTCCATCTCTTCTATCGAGTGAACAACACCAACAGAGGGAGAGGTTTCACTATGAACTGATTCAACTGTATCTATTCAAACAAGATGGCAACGAGGATCAAAAACCTCATAGAGAAAGGGATGACACCCACAAGGTCGAGGTGGTGGTTTTTCACATCATAACATGAGTAGAAGATCACATGCTAATTGATTTCTGATGGGTTTTTATATTGATACTTGATGTTCTTTTGTTCCTCTCCTCTTTCAATGTTTTTTATTTAATAAAAGAGGCTTAAAGACACAACCTGTATATATATATATATTAATATTTAATTATATTCATTAATATTTAATTAATATTTATTTATATTTCTTAATATTTAATTAATATTTATATTTTTTAATAAATGAGGGCTTGACACTCAACTTGTTAAAAAAGTATTAAAATTTATGAATATTTATTAATTTTCATTCATATTTAATTAATATTTGTGAATAATTAATTAATATTTACTAATATTTTACTATAATATTTTAATTAAGTATTTATATTTTATAATTTTTATTTACATTGTTTATAAATATTAATATTCATTAATATTTAATTAATATTTAGGAATATTTACTTAATATTTGATCAATTTTTTTTAATATTTATTTTTATTATCAATATTTATGAATATTTATTTAATGTTTACTAATATTTTATTAGTATTTTTAAATATTAAATTAATTTTTTATATTATTTTATAAATATTAATGTATTTTTAATTAATATCTATTAATATTTAGTTAGTATGAATTAATTTTTAAATAATTTTCCCTTTTTATTAATATTTATGTTAATTATATGTAATATACAAATTTATATTTATATCTATAGTTATATTAATAAATTAAAATTTTTTGAAGGAAGAGTAAATGGGGTTTACTCTTCCTTATGAAATATCACACTACAAGTGTGAACCCTGTTCACACGTCCTGGTGAGGTGAGATGCGTGAACATGGTTCACACATCTCTAGAACCATTTTTGAAAATACCCCCAACCCTATCCCATTTTGTAAAAAAAATTATTAAACTATAATTAAAAAATTTCCCAGGAACAACATATAATCCTCATTTTTCACAGTGGATAAGTCTACATGCATTCTGTATTCTTCTTCAAATGACTCATTACAGGTCTTGCGTCACATCCACAAATGAGGTACAGATGCATGGGAGGCATGGAGACTTCCACTCATGGGGTTATCTGCCAAATTAACAACAGGGAATCACCCATGGTGGGAATCCTGGTATTCGAGAACTGGGTTGATGATAAACCAAAACCTTATTTATCTATCAAATGATATGCCCCGACTTTAATAAAATAAACAATTCCATTTTATATATTTTATTTTATTTATTATCATTATTTATATTTGTAAAAACAACAAAAACAAACAAAAAACAACTAAAACAATGACATAACAACAACAACAACAATAAAAATTCTTAAATTTTGAAAACAATGTACACACCTCAAACATCATTAGAATATGTCATTATGAATCATGATTACTCAAACACTCATCACATGTGTCCATCCAAGACAATGTGAACCAAACACATTTAGTGGTGTCAACTACCCCGATCATCATTTTCTAGAATTTTGATGATCAAGATAGAGTAAAATTATAAACTATCTTTTATTTTTTTCACTAGATTCTATATTTATTCTTCCTCAATAAGAATAAATCCATGGAATTAGATGTCCCATATTATATTTGTATTAGGTAGGTGGTTCCTTGAAACCATCACTATTCTTTAGAGTTTTTTCATCTTTTCATTTTAAAATATAGTAATGAAAGAGAGATACTATAAAAATGGCATGAAAAGGTATTAATGATACATAGTGGTGTCTTAGTGGTAGTTTAGAGAGGTTATATTTGGTTCTAGGTTGAGTTACACTAAGTCCGTGTCATGTAATTATTGACAGAGCGAGGAAATTATTTGAATGTAGAGTATGTGGTTACTTATGACTTTTATTATGCATGTAGCTAGGATAAAATATGATTTAACAGTTCTGTATGATAGTGATATATCATTCACTGAAGATACATAAGTATAGGTTAACTAGTTTTAAGGTTGTTGGATGTTCTTATTGTGACAGTGTTTCAACCCAGGATGAGGGGGCTTGAAGTTTAGTTTTGTGATTGGCTATCATTTTTTTTGTAAAATCCTCACATCAATTAACTTTTTTATATTTGATGGTTAACAATGGGGTTTATTTATGGAATTTAAAACACCCAATGGATCCCATATTAAGGGAAAGATTCATTTTGGATTCTAAAGGTTGATATTCATTAGGGTTTGATACCAATGATTCTTAAGAATGCACATTGGTTGACAGGACGGGAGTTTGCACACATCCCACACATCACGGGGGTGGGGGTGGGGGTGGGGGTTTCTTTCTTACCCAAAGACTCTCTTATAGATTTAGTTCATGTTGGTGAATCTTTTCCCGGTCTCAATATGTGACCAATTACTCTAACATTTATAATCGTTATGTGGTACATACCAATGTGAATATCTATACATGATATAGTTATCTAATAGATGTGGACATATGTATGTATCAGTGGGTTCCCTCATTATCTACTTATTAATTATTAATTATGGTTTGGGGATCTCTTTGTTTTAACTCCATAAAAATGGGCGCTCTAGATTTTATCACTACCTATGACGGTATTAGGTGTTTGGGGTTTTGATATCAAGCCCTTGAAGGAGCTTCTTATGTATCATTAGGAAATGAATTAGAACCCATGTTGTCCAGTCCCATTTAATGATAAACATTTTACCTATTAAGATCATTTGATAAGGACCGGTCCAAGATGTTCAAATTTCATGAGGTAAAGATGTTTAGGAGAATGATTCCTAAAAATGGTTGGCATTGGGATTTTTCAGGAGCATCCTATTTTTGTTAACCATGGGGGGAACATTACCCAAATAATGATAGTTGGTTTCACAAAGAATATTGAACTATAAAGATGGATCTCATTAAGAGTTTTTAAGGATGAGGATGATATGATTGGACCCAGAAGGGGTATATGCTTCCTTGTGGGGACATGATTATATCAATAATATGGCCTTATAGAGGATGGTTTATAGGGAATATAACCCTATTGAATGGGGGCATTGAGACCCACAATAGTATAACTAGGTGAGATAAGGACATAAAAATTTTCACGAGGAGTATGAGCTAATCACAATTGAAAGGTAACATTATTGATGTTGGGGTAGAAATAATGGGATGCAACCTACATATCCTAATAAAAGAGAAATAAAATCCAATTTACATTTGATCACATGGTGTTAGGTGGGGTGTCATGACCATACCATTCATTTTATCGTCATGCGGTAATGACATATGTCATAAAAGTTTACTTCCTGCTATGGAAACATCTATATTGTGAAATGAGCCACATGGGAGAATCTTGTGGGTCTTTTGACAGTATGGGATTCCATGAGATACATTATTAGAAATATGACCTTTATAACAAAAAGATGATATGGTCGAGGACTACACCTAAAGAAGATGAATATAATAGAATAATTTTCATCATGTTATTGGCATGATCATTGAGGATCTATAATCCCACAAGATCCATTATTGATCTGGGAAACAAGATTGAGCATAAGATCTAAATCATTTCATGTGGGAATTAGATGTATTGGGAAATATAACTAGGGGAATACCATAGTGTGAGTGCATTCCTCATACAATGATAAATGAAAAAAGGATTATACATTGTATTGGGATCAAAATTTGAAGAGGAATACTACATATCAGATATAAATTGGAATCAGAGTCCTCATAGTTTAGATGTCATATAATTTAATGCCATGTGACAATTACATTAACCATTATTTTTAACATTGTACAATTTTTGATGCCCACCAAATAAGCATCATAAAATCTACAAGGGATAAAATACTTGATTCATGGGAACTATTTTATCCACAATGAAAAGGGAGATAAGGTGGACATGACACATAGATCACGGAACCTTAAACTAGACACACAATTGTATAACTTTCAGATGGTCAGGAGAATGGGTCACACGCAATGTATGATCTGCTTGAGATCACGGGGAGTCTATTTGATAAGATTACATATTCTTGAGAAGCCATCCAAGAAACTTTCTGATCATGAATAGGTTGCTAGATGAGTTCTTACTAGTCATAAGACATTATTGTAGGAAGGTTCCAGACAATCATCCAAAAACCCTTGAAAAATATTGGATGAAAATATAAAAATTTAGGAGGCCATATATGGTCATTAATATTCATGTGACATGCTTATGTAGTTCACCAGACACCATATATCCCTAGTGACATGTCTACCTTGTTGCTCAATAGCATATTGACATGTCCCCTTCATCATGTGAAGGGTCTTGGTCATGGCCATTTGATTATGAAAAGCCACTATGACTTTATAGAAATGAAAATGGATTTCCCAGAAAATTTACACGCATCACCAAGAGACCCATTATTAGCCATGTGATGCATCAGGGACAGGAAAAGTTATTTTCTTTTACAACACTCAAAAAAGATAGTGAGATCCAAAACCATTGTATAATAATGAAGGAAATAAAAGGGGGAAACATTGATACCTATTAGGGAGAAGGTATGCACTATCCTTCATGAAAAAGGTGTAATATACCCCAGTAGACCCCCATTAATCATGTTAGGCCTCCCTTAACATGAAAATAAGATCACTCAAAGGCCCTTATACATGTCAACAAAATATCTCGAAGACCCTATGGAAATCCACATTTGTCTCATAGAAAACCCCAGACAAGTCATATTCAATCATATGAAAGAATTCCCATAGGCATCCTGATATAATGAACACCAATAAATATGTTAGCATTACTTCATGATAAATTATTTAATTGTCTACATTTTTTTTTGAAAAATTACATTGACCAACAAAGGTCTAATAAAAATGGAAAACGAAAAACCTTCTCATGGTCACAGAATATCATGTGATGCCATGGATGAACCATGACAGGATCATATAGAGCATGTGACACAAAAAAATATCCATAAACATTTACTCAAATTCACAATATTATCACTATGAATGGTTCTCTATAACTAAGGTAGTGAGGCCTATAACCCCTTATATAAACAATGATCCATCCATGGTCCATCATGCATGGAAGTGTAGTAGAAGAATTATAAGAGTGTCTAGTCACATGATCAAAAATGTATTCCACCAGGTAAAATTCATGTAATGGACTAAGTGATCACATGAAAAGCATAAAATTTGACAAGAACACTTTATAGATCACGAGAAGGAATTTTGGTGTGATAACTAGTTTATGAGAAGGGAACTCCACATGTCGATTAGGTCACACAAAACCTAAAATAATATAACACCGAAAAAACCTGAGAAATACATTCAATAAAGGATAAAATAAAGACCAATAATATGGGAGAATTATGTGAAGGCCCATTCATTTACCATTACACACTTCACATGACCTATCCAGATCATGCGACTACCCCATGACATATCTCCCAAATAATGAGACCCTCCTTTGACAGACTACTTGGATCATGAGATATCCCATGGGAAGGTCAATAAAGTTACACAACTCCCTCTGGGAATGCCACCCAATTCTGATGAAGTACTATAAGATTTATAGCCTCAGTCATGTGATTTATTCCAGAAATGTGACGCAAGACATGCAATGACACCAATACATATCATCTAGGTCTCATGATGTCACCAAGACATGGAAGCCTTAGTCTCATGATATCCCTTTGAAAGGTTATCCATGTTATGATATTACTTCAAGAAATGGAATACAAAATTATTATATTGTCTTCATACATATTCACTAGATACCCAAACATATCCAAACATCCTTGGACAGGTCTTACGACACCCACCATACATGTCATCTAGGTCTTGAGAAACCCTCCAGACAAGTCATCCATGATCATATGACACCCTCCAAACATGTAATATTTGATCATGTGATCGTATCCATACATGAAAATCATATTATGATACATGCTTCATACATGTAAAATTGATCTTGTATTTTTCCTTGGACATGTCTTCTAGGATATTAGGGCATGTCTGGACATCCTCAGAACATGTTAGAATGACTATAAGGACGTGTTAGGAATGTTAGAGTTGGTGGCCAAGAAACAACTACTCTGTACATTATTCATTAAGAAAATCCTTATCACATCATTATTGTTCTTCTATGTGACAATGCATGTGATAATGTCCTAAGTATAGCTGTGGCATTAATGGGTCATAATGGATCCATGCTATGATGGGAACCCGGAAGTGCCATAACATTGTTCTTGAATATATGTTCTATGTCCTGATGATGTTATTTGAGGGACACAAATAATACATTCCATTAGGGGTGAGGACTCATAAAACATCGAGGCACCATCTCATGGTGTGTGACTTTGGTAGTATCCAGGAGGATATTATGAGAATGAGACCCTCCAGTAGGAAATCCACATTTCATAGTGTCATTGTATGTTCCTAACCGAGGACGTGGGTATTGGTTCTTAGACTATATTATTATTATTAATGGGTATTACAACTCGTGCACTTAGATGTATTGACGAAAAATGTGATGACACATTGTTCGCTGCGAGCTAGGATATGTTGGGTGCGTCACGAGTAATACTGCATTAATAGATAATGCGAGAAAGGATTTTTCCCTTCTATTCCATAATAGAAGTAGATATCTCAGGCCCTTTGATGGATTTGATATAGCCTAAATAAATCCATGACCATGGTAAGGTATGGGTGAGTTTAATTTCAGAATGTAAAAGATAGAATAATCAAGCACTTGGGTTGATGGCACTAGCATGCAACCTGCTTGATTAGTGATATCGAAGAAAAGGGATTATATTTCATGGTAAGCATTCGTAGGAGGTGACACGTCATTGCGGTGTTAACTTCATTCTCTATGTGTGCCTTGATGTGTTGCTAGACTCAAACCTTGGACTTTAGGTAGGCTCTGCCTAATGCCACTGAGAAAGTGGCCTAGAGGGTCATACACTACGTGTGTCCATGTATCTTAGTTATATGTCAATTTATCAAGTTAAATACATATTATTCTTGACTGTGGTTTAATAATTATTTAAGGATACCCGATTGAATTTATTTCGACACTGTTTATTCTAGAGAATATATTGTGGGTGAAATAATTCATTTATTAGCGAGTAATGTAGTTACATTTATTTATGAAATAAATAGCCATTACTCATGGACTAATAAATGTGGTGGAGGAAATAAAGGAAAGTGGAAAATAAATGTACATGCCCTGTATATTAAATATACACGCCGTGTAGTTTTATAGAAAACGAGTACACACTGTGTATTAATGATTACATGCAGTGTAGTTTTTCCAGTTGGGATTTTGAGGATATAATATTGTTTTATTAAATGATATTTTTTATAATCAGTGTGGGTGCCTGACAAAGAATTAATAATTATACATGGGGGTTTTCAATAAGAGTTAATGAAATAAATAAAACATGTAACACATTTACTTATAATCAGAACTCTATAACCTCAAACCCGATTATAAATATACTCACAAACCCAACACTTTTAGATAGAGAATCGTTGTGCACAACAATTCTGGAGAATTATCTCAAGGCCAAAAGAACTCTTTCCTCCAAGAATGCTCTCAAGACCGAGAGACCAAGGCAATCGAAGGAAGACATCGCAAGCAAAGGTTCGTTTGTGCTAGCACCCGGAGATCCCTTCGGTGATGTCCGGAGATACGTGGCACACATGTGGATCACCGCTATAGGAATCCTACACTTAGATTCTACGACGCAACAATAGATCACATGGTCGTGACTGGAGACATCAATGAAGAAATAATTCCACCAAGGTAATTCTTCTGAATTAATTATATTAATTATAACCAACATATGATGATCCAATCTATGTGGTTCCGTGATTCCATCTTCAGTTTTTCATTCTTCATTCCATTAAATAGATTCTGCATCTTACATCGTGATCGATATCAGATTAAAAGTTGTGTAAACGTTAAAATTAAAGTTGTGCAAACCAACCAACGCACTTCCGCTGTGCCTAGAACCTACAAGTTGTATCAAAGGGGTCATATCATTGATTATAATTATTTAGTTTTTCATTGGTGATCTACAAATTAAATAACTTAGTTATTTCAATTCAAGTTAATTGTTCTTTAAATCTGAATCTTGAGATCTGTTCCTCCTATTTCATTTCTTGTTCACCATACAAAAACGACCCTTTATTTTAATTTTTGATTATAATAAAATTGATTATCTCATCTAGAGGAGACAAATGTTTCTAGCCGTACAACACCAGAATACACGAAATGTATTGGGAAGTACATGTCGTGTAGTCTCGGTTCATGAATCTGACTGTTATGCCAAATCAGGCCATGTATTGATCCAATCAATGTAATTTATGACACTATGTGTTGACCAGGAACATGTGGCATATGATTTCAGGATTACACGCCATGTGGTCCAACAGAACACGACATGTAGTCCCTTCGGGTTAGGGTTGGAACGTGTACCACATACACGATTTTCCCAGTTGGAAATCGTGTAACATGGAAACTACACGGTGTGTGTCCCACTGAACACGCCGTGTACTCTGAAAATTTCCGATGTAAATTAGCACGTCATGTCCCCGGGAATGTACTTCGGATGGACACTGAACGAAAAAGTATACGACATATAGTCGGAACTGGATGTCGTGTACTCACCCAAATTACACAGATTTATTAAAAAAATTTATTATATTATAAAAACCCTGGAGACATGTACTGTAGTGTAGGCGTAAAGCTGAGGTACAACACGTGATATGTGTTTATTATATATATATTTAATTTAACATTTTACATAATAAATGAAAATTCACCGGGTTGCCTCCAAGGTACAAGTTACGTACAAAGATAATTTTTAAATGAATTTATTTGTTTAAAATTATGATGGATGAGAATCTCAAGGAAATTCAGAAAAGGATTTAAGATAAAAGGATTGATTAATTAATTATAACTAATTGATTCGAGCGTGATTTATCTTAAGAAAGAACGATTAAAGAATTTAATTGTAGTTTTATTTATGCTTAAATATTGATGCATGTATGGATGATCATGAGCTAGACCAAGACCTTTGTATGTGAATGGATTCTTTTAATTAATTTATTTAAATTTGTTGTCCTGTGAGCCTTCTCCTCATTAATATGTAGGCCCTATGTGACCAAGGATTATTTTATATAAAAACCCCCTTTTACCCCTCACATGCGTGTGAGATAAATGCATATGTAATAGATGGAGCTCCCAAGCCAGTGGAGGCGGCTCAAGTTAGGAGCAAAGGCGAAACCAATCCAAGGAGATACAGAAGTGGATAGGTGGAAAGCTGTAAACATGAACCCGAAAGGTTCAAGGTGTTTCTCCCTTAGGTATTGGGTTAGTTTATCAACCTCAAGATAAACTAACCAACAGAAAAGCTCATGATCATACCATTTATTTTATTTATGTTAGTTTCATGGTTTATTTAATGTGTGTGTGTTGCCACGATCACACAATTAATGAATTAAACAAGAATGCAATATAGAACTAAAAAAAATTAGGCTTACGGGTAAATATTATCTTAATCATGTTTAATCACTTATGTATATCCTACATAATATTACCAACCATGTAATCAAAGATAATAAAATGGAAATTTACGTATAAGGATAAAATCCCTCAAAATAAATATTATGTTGGTATAGACTTCTATAATCTTGGTTAGAATCGAACTATAGTTTAATGTTCTTGACCAACCCTAGTTTGGGAGCTTTTAATTATCGGGGAATTATAATTCAAGGTTTTGGGTTGACTTGACAATGTTCGCATCAAGGGTTGATTTCCACAGCAGGACTTGCTGTGACCAAGGGACAAACATTGAGAAAAAATAAATAAAAGGATTTCAGGATTGGGGAGTCCACTCAGCGGATCAAGGAGCTGCGAGTTAATGCAGTTAGAATTTGAAATTCCTACATAACACCCTTCAAGATGCTTAACCAACCCAAGTTGGGGTAATGTAAAGGGAAATATGGATCATTGCCACTAGAATATTCGTGCAATAGAATATTCCGAAGTCAATGGTGAGTGTTATTTGATTCTGATAAAATAGTGGGAGACTAATAATTATTAATTTATTTATTTATCTCAGTTTTGTAATAAAGTACTAAAAGGTTGCTCATCTTAATTTGTAGAAACGACAATAAAATTACTTCAAACATATCATTGTGAACCATAATCGAGAAGGAAAACATTCTCACCGGCACAAATTTCCAAGAGTGTAAGAGGCGTTTATGCGTCATCCTTTACCACGAAAAGAATTGTATGTGATGGAAGAGCCTATTACAGTTGCACCTGAGAAAGTGGCCAGTGATGAGGAATTATCTCTCTATATGAAACACATGAATGATGCCACAAATGTCCAGTGTTTCTTGCTATCGGCCATGTCCAATGAGATCTTGAAGCAATATGAAAACATGGACGCGTATAACATGATGTCTCACCTTAAGGATATCTACCAAGAGAAGGCGGGACATGAGAGGTATGAGATCTCGAATTCCTTGTTTACAAATAATCTTGGAGAGTCTGTGCTAGCTGGGCCTCATTTATTCAAGATTATTGGCTACAGTGAACTCCTGGAAATCTTAGGGATTAAATTCCTGGATGAGTTGCGTACAGATCTCATCCTATCATCACTGCCCAGAACCTTCTCTAGCTTTATTGTCAACTACAACATGAGAAACAATGAGAAGAGTCTATCATAACTTCTGACCTTGATTTTCCAGGTAGATAAGGACATGGGGCGTGACAAACACACAGTACCAATGGTGAATAGGAAAAGGAAGGACAAGGCAAAGGGGGCAAAGAATTATATATGGTCGGAAGCCCCTGAGCACCGTCCTTCCAAGAAGGGGATGATCCAGAGGCAGAAAAAGGAATGGGAGGCGGTGTGTTTTTCATGTGGAAAGCAAGGCCACTAGAAGAGGAACTGCACCCAGAAGCATGGGGACATTAAATGTGCATTCGTTATAGAGTGTAATGTTTCTATTTCTACACAATGAGTATTAGATACATCTTCTGGGGATCACATTTTTATTCAAATATAGGAACCAATTATATTTAAAAAGACTTCCAGAGGAGAGGTGGATCATTGAGCTGCCAATGGCACAAGGCTGGATGCGTTGGCTATTGGTGATTACCACATCTCACTACCAACTGGGATGATTTTGGTTTTACATAACTGTTATTATGTGCCTAGTGTTACCATGAACATAATTTCTGTATCTTGTTTGGATATGGATGGATTTTGTTTTTCAAATATGGAAATAAGGGTTGTCTCTTTTTATAAGAACAACGTATGTTATGGTATGACACATTTAAATAATGGTTTGTATGTATTAAATTACGAAAACCAAGTGTTGTCAATCGATAATGAAACAAACTCACATGACTCATACATCACCCAGTTGTGGAATCACCGTCTCGTTCATGTGAATGAGAAGTTCTTAACAAAGCTGTACCAAGATGGCTATTTAGACTCTATTGTGTTAAAGCCACTTGATAGATGTCACTCTTGTTTACAAGGAATAATTACCATGACGCATTTTGGTGGATAGGGAGAAAGGGCCATAGAGCTTCTATGATTGGTACACAAGGATGTGTGTGGACTATTTCCAGTATAAACTAGAGGTAGATATTCTTACTTCATTACTTTTACTGATGATTTGAGTAGATATGGATATGAATAATTAATGAGGTATAAGACAAAGGCCTTAGAGAAAGTTAAGGAATTCAAGAATGACGTAGAGAATCACCATGGTAAGAAGAAGAAGAAACTTCAATCAGATCGAGGTAGAGAATATCTGAACCATGAGTTCATCGATCTTCTATGGGAGTCTGAGATTCTATCTCAGCTCACTCCTCCTTATAAACCACAGTGGAACAGTGTTAGTAAAAGGAGGAACCTCACCTTGTCGGACTTGGTGAGTTCGATGATGAGTCATGCAGATCTTCCATTATCCTTTTGGGGATATGCATTAGAAACCGCCACATACACATTAAACCGAGTACCAACTAAGGCAGAAAATGGAATTCCCTATGAGCTATGGAATGGAAGGAAACCCATTTTGTCTCAAACACATGTATAAGGATGGGAGGCGTTTTTAAGGACTTCTAAGGAAACAAACTAGCACCCCGGGGCCCGAGGTGCATCTTTATAGGATATCCCAAGGCAACTAAAGGATATTACCTATATAACCCTTCAGAAAAGAAAGTGACTGTCGCTAGACAAGCCATATTTCTTGAGAGGGAGCACATCCTTAAGAAGGATAGTGGGAGCAAGATTGACTTCGACGAAGCTGATGCTCAAGATACACATGAGTTGGTATAGGAACAAGTTCCACAGTTCCCCGTGGAAGAGGTTCTAGAAACACAAGTACTGTGTAGGAGCTCAAGAGAGGTAAAGGAACCAGAGAGATTTAGTTTCCTAGTCAACGAGGATGGTAAATCATTATTGTTGGAAAATGATGAACCTCTCTCCTACAAGGAAGCAGTAGAAATATCAGAATATGAAATATGGATAGAAGCTATGAATTCTGAGATGGATTCCACGTATCAGATCTATGTTTGGGTTCTGGTCGATGAGCCTGTTGATGTAAAGCCTATTGGATGCAAATGGGTATTCAATAGAACGCCAGAAATGGAAGGTCAAGTTAGCACCTATTATGAAAAGCTAGTAGCTAAAGGGTTCATAAAATTTCAAGGAATTGACTATGATGACACTTTCATGCCAGTTTATTGTTTAAATCCATAAGAATCATACTTCCCATTACAACTTTCCATTACTACGGGGTTTGGCAGCTGGACATCAAAAAATCATTTCTTAATGGTAACCTTCAGGAAGATGTCTATATGACACAACCAAAAGGGTTTGTGACACTAGATAAAGACAAATGGGATTGTAAGTTGCAAAAAATAATTTATGGATTAAATCAAGAATCCAGGTAATAGAATATTCGATTTGATGAAGCCATAAAGGAATTTAGGTTCATTAAGAATGAATGTGATCCATGTGTTTATAAGTGGTTTAATGGGAATGTTATCATTATCCTAGTAGTATATGTTGATGATATATTGCTTAATGAAAATGATGTACCAATATTACAGTCAGTTAAGGACTATTTGAACAAGTGTTTCTCTATGAAGGACATGGGTGAATAAGCCTACATTCTAGGGATGAAGATCATTCGTGATAGATCCAAGAGGTTGCTTAGACTATGTCATGGTACATATATTGACCAGATAGAAAAGAGATTCAGTATGGAACAATACAAAAGGGGATTAATTCTAGTGTCACATGGCCTAAATCATTCTAAGAAAATGTGTCCTCAGACACAACAAGAGAAAGATAGAATGAGTAAGACCCCATACGCTTCAACTATATGATCCATCATTTATGCCATGTTATGTACTAGGCTTGATGTTGCCGATACACTGTGCATGTTAAGCATATATCAAGCAGATCCAGGATAATAGCATTGTACTACTATTAAGATTATCCTTAAGTACATGAGAAGAACTAAGGATATGTTATTGGTGTATAGAGGAGATGCGGTGCTTGTCATCAGAGGGTATGCTGATGCTAGTTTTCAGACAGATAAGAATGATCTAAAGTTGAAATATGGATATGTTTTCTATCTAAATGGAGGAGC
This sequence comes from Viscum album, assembly GCA_963277665.1. Lineage (NCBI taxonomy): Eukaryota > Viridiplantae > Streptophyta > Magnoliopsida > Santalales > Viscaceae > Viscum > Viscum album. Next base: position 312,659,304 of record OY728166.1, read on the forward strand.
TGTGAGCTAGAAGAGTTCAAAGAAGCCATTTGTCACTGATTCTACAACGGAGTCCGAATATATATCAGCTTCTGATGCAGCCAAGGAAGCCGTTTGGATTCAGAAATTTGTCTAGGATCTTGATGTGGTTCCTAGCAGTAAAGATCCCATTACATTGTATTGTGATAATACTACAGTGGTGGCTCTTGCGAAAGAACCAAGGTCACATCAATAGAAATATCATACAATCAGAAAGTCTCACCTCTTGAGGGATTTATATCAAAGGGGTGAAGTTGGAGTGAGCAGAGTGTCCATGGAAGAGAACGTGGCAGACCCCATGACTAAAGGCCTATCTCATCAGAAGCATGAATATCATGTGAGAGCAAGCAGGTTAAAGGTTGTCAGCAGTTGGCTCTTGTCCAAGTGGGAGTTTGTTAGAGTTGGTGGCCTAGAACCAACTAATTTGTACTTTATTCATTAATAAAAGCCTTATCACATCATGATTGTTCTTCTACATGACATTGCATGTGATAATGTCTTCAAGACAGCTGTCGCATTAATGTGTCATAGCGGATCCCTGAAATGATGAGAACATGCATGTTCCATAACATTGTTCTTGAATATATGTTCTATGGACGGATGATGTTATTTGAGGGACACAAATAATACAGGCCATTAATTTTGAGGACACATAAAACTTTGAGGCACCTTGTCATGGTGTACACCCTTGGTATTATCCAAGAAGATATTATGAGAACTAGACCCGCAAGTAGGAAATCCACATTTCATAGTGTCATTGGATGTTCCTATCTATAGACATATGTATTTGTCCATAGAATTTAAGATTATTATTAATGGGTATTACAACTCGTTCACTTAGATGTGTTGATGAAAACTGTGAGGACACACTGTTCGCAGCGAGGTAAGATACATTGGGTGCTTCACTAGTAAAACTGCATTAATAGATAATGCGAGAAAGTATTTGTCCCTCCTATTCTATTACGGAAGTAGATATCTTAAGCCCTTTGATGGAATTGATATAGCCTAATAAAATCCACGGACATGGTAAGGTATTGGAGAGTTCAATTCTGGAAAGTCAAAGAAAGAATAATCGAGCATATGGGTTGATGTCACTAGCATGCAACCCACTTGATTAGAGATATCGGGGGAAAGGGATTATATTACACGGTAAGCGTTCATAAGAGGTGACACGTCTTTGTAGCGTTAAATTATTTCTCTATGGGTGCCTTGGTGTGTTGCAAGATACTAACCTTGGACTTTAGGCAGGCTCTACCGAATGCCACTAAGAAAGGGACCTAGAGGGTGACACACTAAGTGTGTCCATGTAGCACAGTTAAAAATTAATTTAACAAGTTATATAAATATTATTAATGACTGTGGTTTAATAATTATTTAAGGATGCCTGATTCCATATATTTGGACACTAGTTATTCAAGAGAATATATTGTGGGTGAAATAATACATTTATTAGCGAGTAATGCAGTTACATTTATTTAAGAAATAAATTTCCATTACTCAAGGACTAACAAATGTGGTGGAGTAAATAAAGAAAGTGGAAAATAAAAGTACACGTCGTGTATATTAAATATACACTCCATGTAGTTTTATGGAAAATGAGTACACGCTGTGTATTAATGATTATATGCTGTGTAGTTTTTCCAGTTGGGATTTTGAGGATATAATATTGTTTTATTAAATGATATTTATTATAATCATCGTGGGCGCATGCCAAAGAATTAATAATTCGACATGGGGGTTTTAAATAAGAATTAATGAAATAACTAAAATGCGTAACACATTTATTTATTGTCATAACTCTAAAACCTCAAACCTGATTATAAATATCCTCACAACCCCAACACTTTTAGAAAGAGAATCATTGTGCACAACAATTCTAGAGAATTCACTTAAGGCCGAAATAACTCCTTCCTCCAAGAACACTCTCAGGACCAAGAGACCAAGGCGATCAAAGGCGGACATCGCAAGTGAAGGTTCTTCCATGCTAGCACCTGGAGATACCTTCAGCGACATCCAGAGATACGCGACACACATATGGATCACCTCTAGAGGAATCCTACCCTTGTATTCTACGATGCAATGATGGATCACATGATCGTGACTGGAGACATCAACGAAGAAAGAATTTCACCAAGGTAATTCTTGTGAATTAATTAAATTAATTATAACCAACATATAATGATCCTATATTTGTGGTTCCAAGATTCTCTCTTATGTTTTTCATTCTTAGTTCCATTCCGAAGATTCAGCATTTTACATCATGACAGATGTCAGATTGAACATTGTTTAAATGTTAAAATTAATGTTGGGAAAACCCACCAATGTGCTTCCGCTGCGCCAAGAACCTACAAGGAAGATGTATCAGGACTTGATAGGTTGTTGTAGTGGATAAAAATAGGAACACTCAACATGTTATCCCTAATAAAACTGAATTACGAGAACTCTAATTCCTACCATTACCAGGAAATGTAGTGCTCCTTCATAAGGGTCGATCTCCATATCAAATATCTAAAGGGATGCCTCAGTGTGTATGCCTTAGTCAAACTAAACTATAAGAACATTGATTCCAACTATTAAAACGATATTTACGATGCCTTTCCAAGGCCCAAGATCAAATAATAATCAACCTCAGTGTATGTACCCCCATGTCTTTGACATTACAGTCATTGGGACCCAATCTTTCCGACGGTATTATCTTTCTTCCTCAACCACCATCATATAGAGAAGGCAACAAAACTATGATGAATTTGATTCCAACCATATCCAAGAACATATGTAACCTTACTATGTCTTGATCTACTTAAGACAAATCCAAGGGGATATCCTAGAAAATAATTCCATCTTCCTTATATAGTGATAATAATTACTTATTATCCCTTGTTTTCCACACCATGCATGGCTCACATGAGCATAGAAATTTTCAATGTTTATATAATTTTCATAATGAATATCCACCATATAGGGATACCTAATTATGTAATACTCGATCAGTGGTATGATATGACTTCCCCCATACATGGAAATCCACCTCAGGACAAGTCCCAAATGGTGTGATCGATCTATGGTGACTCTGATTCCTACCATAGCCAGAATACATAGGACACTACTCTGAGGCTCGATCTCAATACTCAATGCCTATGCTCTATCATATATGTCTTTTGTATATGATGTTAAACAAAATATTTTTAAAAAATTACTTTGGGTTTGATCCATTCAATAAGGAGGATGCATAAGACACCTCATAATGGGTCAATACCATCCTTGACATATTAATTTCCCCCTTGGATGAACGAAAATTCCAATGTTCCTTACTATGTGAATTCAGTAAATATAAATAGATACTTGTAAAATAAGAAATTGTTGAAAAAACTCAGATACGTATTGATAAACTCATCAATATACCCCACCTTTACACATCTATATATTCAAAACATGACCATTTTTTTAGGGTAACTATTCTCATATGGGGATTAGGATGATATTCACAGACATATCTTCAATATATAAGAGAGTCTTGAAGTAGGAAATAATTCCCCATAATAGGATGTAATAAGCCCAACCCCCCATCCTCTCAACCAATGTGATTTCCAATGTGAAATTAGGTCCAAAATCCAAAATTGATTTCTTGACTTTTAAAATAATGTCCAAACTCAGTTATGGATGTGGGAACCATTGGATGTTTCCATTAAGAACAAATTTTTTTACCCGATGTGAATGATTGTAGCAGAAACTGGATACCCCAAAATCAATTTTCGAGCAAAACTGAAAGCCCCATTATTGTATATTTAATGAAAAATGGTGATATTTGACTTAATATCTCTAAAAAAAGGATAGGTTTACCATATGTTGGTACATTTTTCTTTAATATCATGAGAAAAAATGGTGAAACTGAAGTAAATCTATCAAATAAAAATATTATAGGTTTACCCTGAATTGGGCCATTTTGTTTCCATACCCTAATCAAAATAAATGGTTAAAGCAACATGAATATCTCAAATGAAATAATTGATCAGTGACAACATGTTACTGGGGTTATCATGAAATAAGTCTATCCTCATTGTGACAAGTCCATGTGAGAAAAATGGCCAAACTGGGAATAATAAAGGACAGTTTTTTACCCATGAATATCTGATATATCATGTATCATTTCTATGAGATTAATTGATCTATGTCCATGTTGCTTGTGGTCTCTGTGACTGCAGATACTAATATCACAAACAACACCTGACCCAAGATATTTTCTTCAACCAGTGATCATTCTTGAAAATCAACTACAGTTGTAACCTCTATAGGTTGAATAATGACACCACCTTCCAAAAACACTCATAATTAAGTAGATAATACAATGTTTAGGAATACCATCAACATGGTATAATCGATACCATTCAGACTACTTGCGAGGTTTCCCAAACACTGAACCTGACAAGTTTGTATCGTTTATTGAAACATACAATAAATCCAGTGGTATTCATTTCCACTACCAACTCCATTAGAATTTTATCCCCATAAAGATACAATCACCACATTCATTATCTAATAAAGGTGTAAAAATATTCAATTACGTCTTCTTTGAAGTTTTAGATTCATTGAGGAGGGATCTTGTCAATCACCATAACCATCACCATCCTATCCACTCCCTTCAAATCACCTGATGAGGGTGCCACTGGACACATTTGGACATTTGACACCGATGCATGAAAAATAAATAAGACACATCAAGTGAAGAATTATTTGGATAATAAGAAGTGGGATCATATATCTACTTCTACTAATGAATCCAACCAGTATATTCCCATGGTAGCTTGTGAGAAGTTTCATGTCACTTCCACTCTGAATATGATCATCATCTTATATAATCCTATCTCAAATATTCATTCCCCGAGGTATGTTATACTCTCACATGGGGATCCCCAGTCAAAATAGAGATATGAGATCAATCACGATCCATTGGAGTGTGTATAATATATATTTCAATTGCAATGTGTGTTTGTCCAGAGCCATATTTTACACACACTTGGTGAGCCCAAGATAGAATACGAATATAATCCCAGGCTAGTGCATCATCCTTTACTAGAATATGTCGATAATCCTCCTAGGTAGGATCCAGAATATGTGCTTCTCTATAGGAACAACTTGTTCTTTCTTATTAGAGTGGTATTTTTCCTTGACAAAAGGAATATGAATATTCCCCTATTTGTGTCCCCATAACATTGATGAAATATTCTAGAATAGTTCTTCCACTATTTATAATATGTAATTACACTTTAGGAATGTTTGAACATGTTTGTAACCATGCAATTTTTTGGTTGCCACTATGTAATGGTACCTATATTTGATTTAAATAAGGACATGAGACCAATTCTACCATACTAATGACATAATTTTTTTTATTAGGCTTCATGCATGTGGGTAGGGATATACGCCTCCCCCATATTTCTACAAGGATGTGTACCACCCCCTTTCCATTGAGAATTCATAATTGAACCTCACCCATATCCTATCTTTAGCCATGGATGACCATATATTCCCGCAACTAACCACAAGCATGATCATATCCATACTAAAAATACAAAATCTCATTGGTATATTCCATCAACATATTATTAGTGGGATAAAAAACCAAATATAGAAATGGTAATAAACATATTCTAGGATCTATCATTTATCATGCTTATATCCCTTCAAAATCTCAAAGGGAAGGTCATAATATTCTAATCAAGATGAAGAATGAGTATCATATACCAAATCCACTCATTTAAAGTGTCCTTGAGGTTGTTCAAGACACATTATAAACACCCCAATGGTTTTCCAACTCTTCAAATAAAACATAATGTGATCATTATTGTGATCTTCCTCTTCATGGTAGTGTGGAGATGCATGTTAGGGACTCTACTCCTAACATCTTCCATGGTCAAACTCCCCAAGGTGATATCTCCCCCAGATACAAATATCCTAATTTCCCAAGAACCTTCATATAAAGAGGTGTTAAAAAAATAGAAACCTTCTTATAAAGAGGTGATCAAAACACTAGGGTTGACAAAAAATAATATCCCACTAACAGCTAGGAACACTTCACCATAGTTAGCAGGCGACCAGAAGAATCAATTTCAATGGTATAACCAGTTGGAGGCCTGTAATTATGATTAAAAAAGATGTAAAAATTGATATATGGAGAGCTTTTTCTAGAAACAACATCCCCACAATGTTTTGGCCCCTTTCATCATTTTTAATATGAGAACCTAGATGAGATATAACAAGAGTGAATGCCTTAAATACACCAAAATATAAGGGAAACTCATAATTGACTGAAGGATAGACACCTACCTTATCTAGGATATGAGGGTCACCTTCATACCATCAAGATACTATATTGTCAGCTAGAAAAAACTATTATCTCTATGGTCCAATGTTAATCTACAAAAAACTTGTATCTATTGTAACAAAACTCTTTGAAAAAATATTTTTGAAGTCATGCCATGTATCTTTATTCGAGGACGGGGAAATTACTGAGCGTCTCACTTCACCATGCCCCTAGAATAGTATATCCCGTTATATACAGAATCCTATACTATAATAGGCTCTGGTAAGATCAAGGGTCTAGGTAACACCTAATCCAATTAGTCACTACAATTGAATGCCCCCAACTCAATGGTTTGAATACATCATTAATAGAGGGAGAGGCTTTCCAATATATCTTTTATGTGGGATCCTTGAAGCAACCAAAACACATTCCAATAATGTAGTTTTACATTTCAATCAACCCAATAACATCCAATGAAGAGTAACACACATAATGAGACATCATTTCACATATATGCTACTTGAGAGCATCTACACCACATCAAAAACATAACAATAACAGATTCCATAGAATCCATCAAGGAGAAAACCCAACCCACCGGGATATGGAAATAGCTACCACCACCTCCCCCCCTCAGATAATCAATTCCCAATAGGATTTAGGGCATATCAGCAACAAACTGATATCCAACCTAGCCCACTGGGTTGAGGAATTTTTATCTCAATCTCCACCACTAGGTGAATCACCCCTTTAGAGGGTCCTGTAGAAATCAGCAGTGGTTCTAGATCAACCCCATCCTTTTGGGTTGGGGGAATTTATATCTCAATGTATGACCTATGAGACATGAATCCTCAATTGAAATCATTGTTTCCACATCAATAAGAGGAAAAATTCAAACTATGGCCCGAATTAGTCCCCAGTCCATTGGGTTGGGAAACATTTCATCATCATTATCACCATAGAGGGAATCTATATTATCTAGGTTGGGAGACAAATATTGATAGTTATCTTCCCATACTTTCCTCCCACCATGAGATGAACCCCTAATGTTTAGGGTCTATTTAGAAAACATGACCTGAAACTCCCTCAAGTTCATTGTTCATAGACCACGATTGGAGGGACGTATGTAGAAGGGAATCAAACACCATAGGGGTTGTAAAATGAAATGGCCCAATACTGAAATGTGTTTGGGAAATGACCCTAATGATGACATTGAAAAAGTTCCCTTTTGCATTGAGAAGTAATGGGACAACTACCATTTCTTGATACACCAATGTGAATATCTTTACCATTGACAAAAAAGATAATTTGTATCAAGATAGAAATGTAGAGGGTCACAATGTGGAAAATATAGCAAGATCGGAGGATATAGATGCATCCAATAAGGTTGCATGTACTCAAGACTATAGGATAATGAAAAACAAGGTTCCTATGAATATTTAGTTTCCACCTATATGGATGAACACTACCCAGTATAAAGCATAATGTGTTTCTAAATCCTAATCACCACCACAAAGAGTTGAACATTCATCCATTGAAGAATTAAATACACACTATGATAATGAGATTAAATCTCTCAAAAAAAGAAAAGATAATCTACATTGGGAAAACATTCCCACTGGGTAATATCTTTAGGAAGATATGAATATCCATCCTCCCATACATCATGAAAGTGTCGATCCACCAACAAGAGAAACATCAATGAATCAGAATGACTATAGATCTAAGCAATCGATCTCAATAAATGAATAAGTTAAAGACGACTGTGACATAACTCCATTACGATGAAAACCCCTCCCTTTCCAACGAAATCATGCAGTATTGACATGAATTTTGAATCAGTGGTAGATGAAAAAGGGTCCACCTAATCAAGACCTTCCCACTCCATACAAATGGGAGGTCGTTGAGACAATAGTATCTAAGGAACAACCCAATGAAGCTGAGTATGTAGCTACTCAAATGGAAACCATGGAAGGAAGACACACACCTATATATCATAAAAGGAATCCATATTATAAATGGATGGATGACAGTTTTATGCCATCAAATTTCAGAAATACAACCCCTTAAACAATTCACTACACATGAAACCCTGAGAAACATCTCATGAACATCATGTCCAGATGTGGTCTGATGATGGGCTCTTGAGATCAGAAAGCAGTGACCAAGATAAAGTGTTCTATACAAAATCTGATAGTAATATCCTTTGTTGGGTATATTAGCCTTCCATTAGGATTCGTTTCATGATGGGAAGACCTTAATTTTCAATTCCATTACAATTTAATCTCTATAATGAGGAAAATGACAATTTTTGACATGAAGAACTTAAAAAACAGAGAAAAAAGAAAGGGTGTATAACTTCATAACATGATAGAAAGGATTCACCAATTCACTCAGGATCCTCTCTTGTAAAAGAAATTGCATGAAATCTATGATGAAAATTTCTAGGATGAGTTGTAGACAACTTCGAACCCAATGAAATATCCAAGTAGATTACATGAGTTTATGGAAATGGAAAAACATTTCGAAGATTCCATTAAGTGAAATTGAGCTACATCCCGAAATATCAAGACCACCTCCCTCTAAAGATACCAAAATGAGGGGATCGAGTCCCACCTCTAATAAGCCCTAGGTTGGAAAATAACACAAAGGGTGTACAAATCTAATAATATGGGAGGCATTACCATTAACATGAAAACAAAATGGATAGATAAGATGAATCATAAGAAAACAACTCCATGACATGAATATTAGAAAAAAACCATCCCATAATGAACATGTAAAAATAATTGTTAATGATAAAAGTTTAGATGAGTAAATGTGAAAAAAAATCTAAGAAGTGAAAGAAAAACAATACCATGATCTAAGCTAGTTACACCCAGTATGGTCCTTGTAATTCTCTTAGAAACCTGAAAATCGTTTTATAGGTGTAGGGTGAGTATAAAATTAATTCCAGTAACAAATCCAAAGTCCCTCATGAACATATGAAAGAAGCATACTAATATTCCCATGAGAAAAAAACAAATCCAACTAGAACCTATAAATACATACTAACCATACCAGCCACAACATGGTAATCTCACTAAATAATGCAAGGAAAGTAATATAATATAATGAAAATAACACTGATGATAGGGTACCCCACACAAATTTTCCACTGATTAACTGCTCTTACACCCCAATGACATATGTGCTTGTGCTCCAACCTCTTCCGAATATACCACCTCACATCCCACCCACACACTTCTTGACCACACACCACAACACATCCCACATGAACACACATAGGCCACACAGCACAACAGATTTATCCCACACATACTTGGGCCATACACAACACTACAACCCATCACATCACATCACATCACATCTCATCACAAAGACACCTGGGAAATAACATCACAACTCATCCCGAAGTCACCTAGGACAGAACATCACAACTCATCCTGAAGACATTAGGGACACCACATAAAAACTCACCTGAAGAAGTTTGGGCATCATCTCTTGGAAGAGGGAGCAGGAAAGTGCGTGTGGCCAACCATCAAACCTATTACGTCGATGTTGGAAAGACACCCCCGCATGAAAATGTGGGTGTTTGAAACATAATTCTCATTGTGGGCGGGGGTTCTTATAGAATTCACAAGTAACATACCAGTGTATTTATATATATATATATTGTATAAAACACTCAAAGCCAACCTACGTATTCTCAACAATCTAACCAACTCACATCACCATCACCTTTTCTAACACCTATAATGAATTTATTAGTATCTACAATAGTAATTTCCGAAGGTTAAGAGCCTTGATAATCTAATTCTGATTCACATTTCCAACACATTTGACACCCATTAATTTGATTATTTAGCATCAAACACATTTAATCACACAACCTATCATTTAATTTTTCACTAGAAAATTTACATCTCATTAACCGAACCAACCCATTCCATTTCAATCATTATTAAACATTAATTTATTCAATCTGTACATAGTCATTTAACATAAAGATACCATATATCACACGAAACATGTCATCCCCAAAAATCACAACACAAAGCCCAAAAATCATGGCCAAACGACCATATTTCTCCCCTAACCCCATTATAATCACACATCATCATCCCACAAGCACGAAAAAACAACCACATTTCACCCCACACCCCATTACAATCACTCATCCCTATCCCACAAGCATGACCACAAATCCAAACACTTCATAATTATTTTACGGGTTTTCAAAGGGGGTTTTATCACATTCCACTATATTTTAGGGATTATATAATACAAATCATAATCCTGGAAAAGACAATTTGTTATCCAAATATAAATGGTTACACAATTTCCATTTTTTGGGTGATATCAAAACAATCCCAAGAAAAGAAAAACTGAAACACATATATCTAACATAAACAAAGCCCCCAATGGATACAATTTTTAGTGGGACACCTGGATTATACAATCTAAAATATCCCAGTAACATTAAAGCTACAGAATCATGCAAAACAAACCCCTTCACCATTATATTTCAATTTAAATAATTATTTATATTTAATTAAGCCAACACAACCAAAGCCGATAATTAAAAAAATTAAACCCCTTTAATATGATACATAAAATATAAATGAGGGAAACCCTACCTCTAAGAAAATTTTTCGAAATGATATGCACTCTTGGGTGAAGAAGAATTCCGGTAAACATGAACTGCACCCTGAGGAATCACAGACCAACCTATACCACACCAAAATTACTTCAAAATGTAGACCTAACAGTTAACATAAACCAGACTGCACTAGCATAGTGAAACTCTGAAGAATAAAGGAATGGAATAGATGAGAACAAGAGGATAACTCACCATATATCAAAGGAAAAATCCCATGGATCAATCCCCATGGAAAAAAATCTCCAAACACAGAACGAGAAGCTCATCAGATGCTTGGAATAAGAGAATATCCAATAGATTTAGTGTTTGGAGAAAACTCAAGCCTCTAAAACGATTAAAAATGTATATAATTAGGAAATTACCTGATGTGTAATCCCCTTTCACATCATTTAATCCCCGGATTCCAGGTTCCACTAAACAATGTGTCTCCTTTTTATTATTTAACCCAAAAAAATCAATATGTCATGTATCATCCCTACACACACCATGAAACCATATTTTACATCGTTTTATACACTTACACAACATTTATTTATTGAAAAAGTTCTACTTCACCCCAATCTACTAAAAAACTCTATGAACCTCTCCCAAACACCTCCAAAAACCAAAACTAGAAAAGTAATAGGCCAAGAGGGAACATACCGTTACAGCAGATACCTCTCAAATGATTCTCACCTTCAAGAGTCCAAAACATAGACTAGAAGAAAAGGGGAATGAACAACCACCGAACATAATACCACTCAAGAGTCTCATCATACCTCAAACACTACCACCATCCAAAAAAAACAAACCCAAACGATCACAAAACACTTTGCATAGCCACATCACCAAAACAACAAGCCACCATCTCCCAGACAACCACACTTCCATAAGACCACTACACTACCATCACAACCTCTATATATCCCAAACCAAAAAATTCTATTACCAATAAATAACACTATACCGAACATATGGATTAGGTAATTTCAACATCAATGTCAATATAATATCCTCTCGGGGTAGGACTGACATTCCCAGATGGGTTTAATCGCATCACAGTTAATGAATCTGGATTAGGAATCTAGTCCTCCTATTTTCACATGTTAGAACATTATCACACATCACACCACATGTATCACAAACCAAGGAAAACAACTCTTCTCATAAAATAAGGTTCAAACATCACATCACAAATAAAAACAGAGCAGAGAGAGACTCAAAACAACTCCAGGTACTGGGCATACACATGCGTATCTCACTCCTAAGTACTATCCTATAGGCTACCATGTCTCCACAACACATGAACCAATGAAATGGTTCATCCACACAACACATTCTCTTGGAAATCCATGATCTCTTCTAGTTCTTCCAAAAATGTCGTTTCATCCTTGATATCCAACTCTCCCCAGTCAATGACATGAGTTTCATCATGAAGATACTGGTGAAGATGATATATGTGAATGATGTCATGGATCATTTATAAAAGTGGTGGAAATGCCAACCGATATGACACCTCTCCAGCTCGACCCAATGTAACACCCGAGACTTTTATGTTATATAAATCATCAAACGAATCTCTTCTACACAAAACATTCTTGGCATTCTTTACACAAAATCACGACCTTCCTCGATAGCTTGCGTCGTACGCAATACCGAGTTTCACTAAACAATGATATGCTATTAAAATATTTTTAAAACTAGCCATTATGAATTGTAATAACCACTTTTTGAAAATTTAAAAATTTTATTTTTCAAATTGGACTTCATTTTTTGATTCGGAATATCGAAATTAGCCTAGGGTGAAATTTTGGTATTTTTCTGAAAACTTTCAATTTTTGATGAATAGTGAAACCACTAAGTGGTAGTTAAAAAAACCTATTTTTTCATAAAACGTAATTTTACCGCTTCTGTGAGTGGAATTTCAAAAATCCAAGAGAAACGGCTTATGTCAGTAAGTAAAATGTGGTTCAATGAGATGAAAATAATTTTTGGTGAATAGTAACTTTTTACTTTTTTTACCACGGCTAAAAGTAAATAGGGTAATTAAGGGTAAAAATGATATTATTATTACCCTAACACATGGCCTAATTCTATTGGACAAGTGTAATTCGACCAAAAACAACCTTAGGAATAAAATATGACCAGTTAGGCCCACTTGGATTAGATTAGGACATTTATTATTAATTTATTTAAAGAAGTTTGAAAATAGTTAAAATCAAAGTTTAATAAGAAAATCATTTTAATATGGGGTTATACATAAGATAATTTCGACTATAAATATTCATTAGAAATATAAAAAGGTTTCCTACATAGTGGTATTTTTTTTTGTAATTTTTAGACATTAAATAATTTAATTTATTTATGACACAACGATGATGCAGTTAATATCTTTTTAATGAAATATTGACATAATTGATGTTATAAATACCTAAATAAATATAATTTGAGAATTTTTATGAATTCAAATTATTTTTTAGGTTAATATGACATGTTAGTATTGATTTAATTAAATTTTTTTGAACTAATAATTCTGTTATGATTTTCACAAAAATCAACTACTAAATAGTGTCAAAATTGACATAAAATAGTTTTTTAAAAAAATATTATATTAGTAATTGTTATTTTATTCTTAAAAATATAAGGTTCGGCCAAAGGACTTAGATAAGGTTATATATATTAATAATAAACAACTTGGGGTTCGTTTGTCTTTTTATAGTATGTTTATTTACCTTATAGTATAAGAACACAAGAAGACACGGTAAAAGTAAAAAAATTTAACTTAATGTTAAATCAAAATGATAAGGTTAAAATAGGAACCTAAACTTGTCTAAATTCTATTGGATGAGAGGATTTCGACCCATACCCACCTTATCTTAGAAATAAATCAATTTGGAGCTATTTAAAACCGATCTTGACTTTATAATAAAATAATAGTTTTAGTTTTACCAAAGGAGCCCCTTTCCTCCCTTATAAAAGGGCACCTCCTCCCCCTCTTCCACGCACCACTTTGAGCCTTCATGATCGGCCAACCCCTGCCAATTTCTTCTCTCCCCTTCCCTAGAAACATCCTAGAGGTTCTGGTCTTCTTAAAAGACCTATTTTAGTGCCCTAAAAGGGAGTCTCAAAGAAGCACTTCAAAGAAGAGGTAATGTCCGTTACTGATTCTTTCATCTTTATTTATTCTTCCACTTCTTCTTCATTAGTTGTTTCATTATGAAGTAATAACATCAGTATCACTAATATACTGATATGTTATTATAAGTATGAAAAAACCCTATTTCACCATCTATCCATCCTATGGAAAAAGAAATCACCATGCGTGCGTACGTACAGAATACCGTCTCCACACCGTGGTGTAATCTATTTTCCACCACCACCTTAATTGGATGGGTATAATGGTGTAAATAATGACTATATATGACTATTATAAAGTGATAGTGATTCTGAAATAGTATACATACATTCCAATACAATTCCATGATCATAGGAACAATATAATCACTCGTGCATACGTGCCGAATACCGTCTCCACGATGTGATGCAACTCGTTCTACATGATATTCATTTCATAATGATTATATAAATGAATTGAATGAATTGATATGATATATATTACGCTAATACCATTCTAGAAATGAGGTATCTATAACCTAAAGAGAAGAATAAGAATTTATTCGACAAAACACGCATAAGAACAAAAGGTTATAAACACCCGAACAACAAGTAGCAATGAGATATTACTACTAAGAAGCTAAGAAAATGACCATATATGATATCATAAAAATAAGTATGATTCTGGAATAAGTCAATAACATTATTTAAATCATTATACAGGAGGTTTGGACACGTACAAAACATATCGGACCTAAGGTAAGGGAAATATCACAATCTCATTTTTATCCGAGATTGTTTATACTTTAGTATTTAATGGGGTGTATTTTATCATCTACATCCATGTTTCCTCAATATGTAATATTATTTCCTTTCACCTACAATTGTTTAAATCCTATTTTACCCTTTGGTGAGTTTTTAGTAAAAGATATGAAATGAATCTTTTTTTGTTTTTCGTACGAGGTACTTTTTGACTTTTCTGACAATAGTACGAGAAGAATGTTTTTTTAACTTATACGGGATGAGTGGATTTTTAAAAAATAATTTCCAAGAAGCTTCCTTTACAAGTTTTCAAGTTTATTTTTAATAAACATCTTTTAGTTTATAATTGTATGACATGTTAAGAAAGGAAAAGTGTTTTTGAAGCAGAAAGTATATTTTCCTCAAGAATGGAGTTCAAGTGTTTTATCAAAATTATTTTCCATCTAAGATAATAAAGGGTTCTGTTTATATCCCTATTATTACATTGATTTGATTATGTTGTGATGGAATTATATTTTAATGAATTTCTTTATCTTATATGAATTGTTTTATGATGTCACGATGTTTAAGATTACCATTTTTATTACATGGGTTATGCTTTGATGTATGGTTTTGTGATTTTGTGGCACACATAAGAATGGTATCATTATGAGATGGGTGGGACCTATATCTCCCTCCAATGCATTGGTTAAAAATTTTATATCTCATGAGATAGACATGGCTGGAACAGTAGGTAATACCGGTTCAGTGAAGTAGGACTGAAACGTGGGTAACTCGGTTCAGAAATGGACTTTGTCCACTAAGATAGTCTTGGAAATGAGTCTTGACTAATAAGAAATGATTCTATATGATTATGTGTATATGCCACAAAGTTTCATGTTTTACGTTATGATTATTGGGATTTCATTTCACTACTATGATTTATCACATTCTATGAAATTATGATCTCTTTTGCAGGTTAACATTTCCAAAAGTTATGTGCTTATGTATATGATGTGATTGATATTTCTTTTGTTTACCATTACTGAGCATTTGAGCTCACCCTTTTGTATGTTTTATTTCCCCAGGTCAGGAAGAAGGTTATTAAGTAGAATATGCCAAAACGGGACTCTAGATATGATGAAATAAATGGGAGGCAAAGTAGATGCTTTATGAACCAGCTGTTTATATTTCCCAGTTTCTAAAGACACTATACCTATACGGTCCTTTCATGGTTTTGTTATATGTTGTAATAAGTGTGCTTCAATTCTGAAGTAATAACAATGTATGTAAAGTATTGGTCGTTATAGTTGGTATCAAAGGAAAGGTATAGTCAACCTTTGGAAACTAGGATGTGAAAGCCTTATTAAGAATCCTAAGGATAAGTCTAAGCATAGAACACAATCTTAGTGATTTAGAAATGGCCATGAATAACCTAGGATAAGACCTTAAGTGTGAAATTTTATTCTTGATTATGTGGTTTTCCTATTATAATTAGTGTTGCTCACACTATTCATCTTAGGATTTAGTCAATGGATGGAACCCGAAGGAACCGTGTTAATGGGGAATGAGACGGGCAATGTAATGATTGTCCCCCGGAGCAACCAAACGTTATGGGAGCTGGAATGCAAAATCTTGTAGCCATGCTCAGACAACTTTCTCAAGCTATGAATCATGCAGGACTTCCAAACGAGCAAAGGAAGGAGCAACATTCTGTTGAATCCTTCATGAGGCAGCGTCCACCATCATTCAGCGGGTCTACTGATCCATTAGTTGTTGAACAATGGATTAGTACTAATGAAAAGATATTTTCAATTCTTCAATTTTATGAGCATGATAATGTCATCTTAGCAGTGTATCGTTTGGAAGGTGATGCTGATCAATGGTGGAATCTTATTAAGAATACAAGTCAAAGGGATGAAATTGAGTCCATGGAATGGAACGGGTTCAAGAACTTATTTTTCAATAAGTACTTCCCTTGTATTCTCCGAACAAAGATGGAGAAAGAGTTTCTTGAACTGAAGCAAAAGGACGATGAATCTGTTGGTACCTATGAAGAAAATTTTACAAGACTTGCAAGGTATGCTTCTGGTATTATTATCCAACCTGAGAGTAAGATCGATCGATTCTTTAGTGGTTTAAAACCAAGTCTTCGAAGTGTCTTAGCCATAAGGTACTTCAATAGCTATGAGGAAATCGTTCGATGTGCTCTCAAAGTTGAGATGGAGATTGCAGTAACACATCAGTCATATGGGTTTGATAAGAAGAGGAAAATGGAATTCAAAGGAAAATCTAAAGAGAACACTAAATAGAAGATGATATTTCCCTTATGCTCAAAGTGTGGAAAGAAACATGGAGGGAGTTGTCTTAAAGGGACAAGTAAATGTTTCAAATGTGGAAATTAAGGTCATTGGGAATTTTAATGCCGCGATGATGGGAACAAGATGTCTAATGCTACAAACAAAGGAAGGGATACACAGAATGAACCTACTACAATTCAATGTTTCATGTGCAAGTAGATGGGTAATTATTCCAATAAATGCCCTAATCCAAGGGTTGATGATGATGGTCAACGTCAACAAACTCTTAAGGATAAAGACAAGGGAAAGTCACATGCAATTTCTATCAGCGATGTGGAGTACGATAACGATGTATTGAATGGTACACATACCATACACTCTAATGTAGAAAATGTTTTATTTGATTCTGGATCCACCCACTCCTTTATTTCTGAAAATTTTTCTAAGGGTATCATTGTATTACCTCAACAATTAGATGTTGAGTTAGCTGTGACAACACCTAATGGCACAACAGTCGCATCAAAAGTTTATAATTCTTCTCCGATTGAAGTTTGTGGGAAGGTGATTCCTGCAAATCTTGTGGTCCTTCCTATAGTGGAATTTGATGTGATTATTGGCATGGATTGGCTTTCTCTACATGGAGATCATATCAATTGCCAAAGAAGGGAATTCACATTTCATATTCCAGATCAATCTATGATCGTCTATCGATGCAAGAATGAACATAACCTTCCAGTGGAAATTTCTTCCATTTTATGGGTATTGATTTCGCTAAATGAAGGTTATTTATCTCAAATGGTTGGTGAGAAACTCACAATTAAGAATATTCCCATTGTACGGGAGTTTGATGATGTCTTTCTGGAGGAATTACCAGGTCTTCCACCGAATCATGAAGTTGAGTTTTCAATAGAACTCGTACCAGGTGCTTTGCCTATTTCAAAGACACCTTATAGAATGGCGCCAATTGAGTTGCAGTAATTGAAGAAGCAACTCCAAGAGAATCTTGATAAGCGGTTCATATGCCCTAGTGCATCACCTTGGGGAGCACCTGTTCTATTTGTTAAGAAGAAAGATTGATCAATGAGACTCTGCATTGATTATCGAGAACTTAACAAGATCACTATCGAGAATAAATATCCTCTCCTGCGCATTGATGACATATTTGATCAACTACGCAGAGCTCAATACTTTTCCAAGATTGATCTTCGTTCAGGGTATCATCAATTAAGGGTCAAAAGGGAGGATATACCAAAGACGACATTCCGTAAAAGTTATGGACACTATGAATTTATAGTGATTCCATTTGTTCTTACTAATTCCCCTGCTATCTTCATGTATCTAATGAATAGAGTCTTTAGAGACTATCGTGATCTGTTTGTGGTAGTCTTTATAGACGATATTCTTGTCTATTCAAAGAGCAAGGAAGAACATGAAGATCACTTGAGAATTATATTTAAGATCCTGAGAAAGGAGAAGCTTTATTTCAAATTTACCAAGTGTGAATTTTGGCTTCAAAAAGTTGCATTTTTGGGTCACATAATCTCAAAAGAGGGGATATCTGTGGATCCAGCAAAAACAGAGGTTATCGAAAGATGGTTGAGACAAAAAACAGTAACCGAGATCCAAAGTTTTCTTGGTTTGGCTGGATATTATCGACGTTTTGTGAATGATTTTTCATGATTATCTAATCCACTCACCAAGTTGACTCGAAAAGGAGTTAAGTTTGTTTGGACGGAGGAATGTGAAGTGAATTTCAAGGAGTTGAAAAGAAGGTTATCCAGTGCACCTGTGCTCACACTGCCTTGTAGTGGAGAAAGGTTTGTGATCTACAGTGATGCATCCAAGAAGGGATTGGAGTGTGTTATTATGCAAAATGATATGGTGATAGCTTATGCCTCATGACAGTTGAAAATACATGAGAAAAATTACCCAACTCATGATTTGGAGTTATCTGCTGTAATCTTTGCATTAATGATTTAGAGGCAATACCTTTATGGTGAATGGTGTGATATTTATACTGATCGTAAAATTTTAAAGAAAAATTTCACACAAAACGAGCTGAATATGCCCCAAAGAATATGGTTGGAGCTGATTAAGGATTACGACTGCTCAATCCATTACCACCCTGGGAAAGCAAACAAGGTGGCAGATGCATTAAGTCGACAAGACCATGCTAGTTTATCCATGATGAGGATCACAAAAGATCCAATATTTATGGATTTACAAAGGATTGATCTTGGAATTATAATGGAAGGGGGAAAACCGTATCTTTCTCAAATGAATGTTCAACCATCTATACATGTGAAGATTAAAGAGGCACAGAAAGAAGATGTCGAGTTACAAAAGATGGTGAGAAATGTTCCTGAATTCAACCTTGATTGTGATGGGATAATAAAGTTCAGGAATCGGGTTTGTGTTCCTCCCATCCCTGAATTAAAGAAGGAGCTGCTGGATGAGGCTCATAGTTCTTCATTCTCTATTCATCCTGGATGCACGAAGATGTATAGGGAAATGAAAGAGTACTTCTGGTGGGATGGCATGAAAAGAGATGTTGCTGAATATGTCTCTCGATGCTTGGTTTGTCAACAAGTTAAAGCTGAGAGACATAAGTCTAAGGGGATTTTACAACCATTACCCATACCCGAATGGAAATGGGAAAACGTCACTATGGATTTTGTCACAGGACATCCTAAAACATCCAAAGGCAATAATGCTATCTGGGTCATAGTTGATTGTCATACAAAGTCTGCACACTTCATTGCTATTAGAGAGGATTTCTCTCTGGATCAGCTTGCCAGGATATATGTAAAGGAAGTGGTAAGATTGCATGGAGTACCACTTTCTATTATATCTGATCAAGATCCGAGGTTTACCTCAAAGTTCTGGCGAAGTCATCAGCATACTCTGGATACAGAGTTGAGTTTCAGCACTTCTTATCATCCTCAGACAGACGGTCAGTCTGAGAGAACAATTCAAACTCTAGAAGATATGTTGAGAGCTTGCTCTATGGATTTCAAAGGTGTTTGGGAACAACACCTACCGTTGGTGGAATTTTATTATAATATTAGCTTTCACTCTAGTATTCAGATGGCTCCTTATGAAGTTCTCTATGGAAAGAAATGCAGGACTCCAACTTGTTGGGATGATGTTGGGGAAAGAGAGATATTAGGACCCGATCTCATTGATGAAATGGCAGAAAAGGTCAAATCTATTCAACAACACATAAGAGCAGCTCCGAGTCGACAGATAAGTTATGCTGACAACCGAAAAAAGACCTAGAGTTTGAAGTGGGTGATAAAGTGTTCATATGAATATCTCCCTGGAAGAGAGTTATGAGATTTGGAAAGAAGGGGAAGTTGAGCCCTAGATATATCGGTCGTTTCGAAATAGTGGATCGTTTTGGGAAGGTAGCTTACCGATTGGAACATCCACCGAATCTCTCTCAAGTTCACGATGTGTTCCATGTATCTCTCCTGAGAAAGTACATACCTGATCCTTCACATGTACTCAGCTCAGAAGTTGTACCGCTGGAGCAAGATCTATCTTATAAAGAACAACTGATAGAGATTCTGGATCGTAGCGAAAAAGTCCTACGAAACAGGACCACTCGATTGGTGAATGTTTTATGGAGGAACCACCAATTAGAAGAAGCTACATGGGAGCATGAGGATATGATGAGGGAGAGGTATCCTAATCTATTTGTTACAAAGTGACGAATTTCGAGGGCGAAATTCATTTTAAGGGGGGTAGAATGTAACACCCGAGACTTTTATGTTATATAAATCATCAAAGGAATCATTTCTACACAAAACTTGCTTGGTTTGCTTTACACGAAATCGCGACCTTCCTCGATAGCTTGCGTCGTACACAATACCGAGTTTCACTAAACAATGATATGCTATTAAAATATTATTAAAACTAGCCGTTATGAATAGTAATAACCACTTTTTGAAATTTTATAAATTTTATTTTTCAAAATGGACTTCTTTTTTGGATTCGGAATATCGAAATTAGCCTCGGGTGAAATTTTGGTATTTTTCTGAAAACATTCAATTTTTGATGAATAGTGAAACCACTAAGTGGAAGTTAAACAAACTGAATTTTTCATAAAACTTACTTTTACCACTTCTGTGAGTGGAATTTCAAAAATCTAAGAGACACGGTTGATGTCAGTAAGTAAAATGTGGTTCAATAAGATGAAAATAATTTTTTGGTGAATAATAACTTTTTTACTTTTATTTACCACGGTTAAAAGTAAATAGGATAATTAAGGGTAAAAATGATATTATTATTACCCTAACACATGTCCTAATTCTATTGGACAAGTGTAATTCGACCAAAAACAACCTTAGTAATAAAATATGACCAGTTAGGCCCACTTGGATTAGATTTGGATATTTATTATTAATTTATTTAAAGAAGGGTTAAAATAGTTAAAATCAATGTTTTATAAGAAAATCATTTTAATATGGGGCTATACATAAGATAATTTCGACTATAAATATTCATTAGAAAGTTAAAAAGGTTTCCTACATAATGGTATTTTATTTGTAATTTTTAGACATTAAATAATTTAATTTATTTATGACACAACGATGATGTAGTAATTATCTTATTAATGAAATATTGACAGTATTGATGTTATAAATACCTAAATAAATATAATTTGAGACTTTTTATGAATTACACTAATTTTCTAGGTTAATATGACATGTTAGTATTGATTTAATTAACTTTTTTCGAACTAATAAGTCTGTTATGATTTTCACAAAAATCAATTACTAAATAGTGTCAAAATTGACATAAAATAGTTTTTAAAACAAATATTATATTAGTAATTGTTATTTTATTCCTAAAAATATAAGGTTCAGCCAGATGACAAAGATAAGGTTATATATATTAATAATAAAAATCTTGGGGTTCGTTTGGTTTCTTATAGTAAGTTTATTAACCTTATATTATAAGAACACAAGAAGACACGGTAAAAGTAAAATTATTTAACTTAATGTCAAATATAAATGATAAGGTTAAAATAGGAACCTAAACATGTCTAAATTCTATTGGATGAGATTATTTCGACCCATCCCCACCTTAGATTCGAAATAAATTAATTTGGATATATTTATAACTGAACTTGACTTTATAATAAAATAATAGTTTTAGTTTTTCCAAAGGAGCCCCTCTCCTCCCTTATAAAAGGGCACCTCCTCCCCCTCTTCCACACACCACTATGAGCCTTCAAGCTCGGCCAACCCCTGCCCATTTCATCTCTCCCCTTCCCTAGAAACATCCTATAGGTTCTGGTCTTCTTCAATGTCCTATTTTAGTGTCCTAAAATGGAGTCTCAAAGAAGCACTTCAAAGAAGAGGTAATGTCCGTTACCGATTCTTTCATCTTTATTTCTTCTTCCACTTCTTCTTCTTTAGTTGTTTCATTATGAAGTAATAACATCAGTATCACTCATATACTGATATTTTATTATAAGTATGAAACAACCCTATTTCACCATCTGTCCATCCTATGGAAAAAAAAATCACCACGCGTGCGTACGTACGGAATACCGTCTCCACGCCGTGGTGTAAACTATTTTCCACCACCACCTAACTTGGATGGGTATAATGGTGTAAATAATGACTATATATGACTATTATAAAGTGATATTGATTCTTAAATAGTATACATACATTCCAATAGCATTCCACGATCTTAGGAACGATATCATCACTCGTGCGTACGTATGGAATACCGTCTCCACGATGTGATGCGACTCGTTCTACATGATCTTCATTTCATATTGATTATATAAATGAATTGAATGAATTGATATGATATATATTACACTAATACCATTCTGTAAATGAGGTATCTATAACCTAAAGAGAAGAATAAGAATTTATTCGACAAAACACGCATAAGAACAAAAAGGTATAAACACTCGAACAACAAGTAGCAATGAAATATTACTACTAAGAAGCTAAGAATATGACCATATATGATATCATAAAAATAAGTATCATTCTGGAATAAGTCAATAACATTATTTAAATCATTATACAGGAGGTTCGGACACGTACAAAGCATATCGGACCTAAGGTAAGGGAAATATCACAATCTCATTTTTATCCGAGATTGTTTATACTTTAATACTTACTGGGGTGTATTTTATCATCCACATCCATGTTTCCTAAATATGTAATATTATTTCCATTCACCTACAATTTTTTAATTCTTATTTTACCCTTTGGTGAGTTTTTAGTAAAAGATATGATAGGAATGTTTTGTCATTTTTTGTACGACGTACTTTTTGACTTTTCCGACAATAGTACGAGAAGAATGTTTTTTTAACTTATACGGGATGAATGGATTTTTAAAACATTTTTTCCAAGAAGCTTCCTTTACAAGTTTTCATGTTGATTTTTAATCAACATCTTTTAGTTTATAATTGTACGACATGTTAAGAAAGGAAAAGTGTTTTTGAAGCAGAAAGTATATTTTCCTCAAGAATGGAGTTCAAGTGTTTTATCAAAATTATTTTCCATCTAAGATAATAAAGGGTTCTGTTTATATCCCTATTATTACATTGATTTTATTATGTTGTGATGGAATTATATTTTTATGAATTTCTTTTTCTTATATGAATTGTTTTATGATGTCATGATGTTTAAGATTACCATTTTTATTACATGGGTTATGCTATGATGTATGGTTTTCTGATTTTGTGGCACACATAAGAATGGTATCATTATGAGATAGGTGGGACCTATATATCCCTCCAATGCATTGGGTATAGATTTTATATCTAATGATATAGACATGGCTAGAACGGTAGGTTATACCGCTTCAGTGAAGCAGGACTGAAATGAGGGTAACTCGCTTCAGAAATGGACTTTGTCCACTAAGATAGTCTTGGCAATGAGTATTGACTAATAAGAAATGATTCTCTATGATTATGTGTGTATGACCCAAAGTTTCATGTTTTAAGTTATGATTATTGGGATTTCATTTCACTACTATGATTTATCCCATGCTATGAAATTATGATCTCTTTTGCAGGTTAAAATTTCCAAAAGTTATGTGCTTATGTATATGATGTGATTGATATTTCTTTTGTTTACCCTTACTAAGCATTTGAGATCACCCTTTTGTATGTTTTATTTCCCCAGGTCAGTAAGAAGGTTATTAAGTAGAATATGCCAAAATGGGACTCTAGATATGATGAAATAAATGGGAGGCAAAGTAGATGCTTTATGAACCAGTTGTTTATATTTCCCAGTTTCTAAAGACACTATACCTATACGGTCCTTTCTTGGTTTTGTTATATTTTTGTAGTAAGTGTGCTTCAATTATGAAGTAATAACAATGTATGAAAGTATGGGTCATTATACCCAACACCACAAAGGCCCCGACAGACCATGGAGAAATATTACCCTAGATGAAAAACCTCCGCTTCCCACGTCGAGGGTAAAAAATGAACAACATGTGGTCCCTAAACTTAAACTCCAAGGGCCTCCTACTATGATCAGTATAATAACTATAGAGGTCCAATGCTACTCTCACCATCTCATGAACAAGCTGAACTTTCTTTATCATGCTCTGGACCACATCATGACCAAGAATAGTTCTCTCCCCAGCCACCATCTAGGACAACAGAGAATGGCATCATATCCCATACAAAGCCTGAAATCGGTCCATTCCAATGGAAGAGTGATACAAATTTTTATAAGAAAAATCTACCAAGGGAAGGTTTTATACACAATATCAAAAAAAGTACAAGATACACACCCACAAAATATCCTACAATGTCAAGATAGTCAATTATATCCGCCCTTATGTCTTAGTGTGGAATGTAGTACAAAGGTGTAAATGAGTGCCAAAATGATGCTTCAATACCCTACAGACTCGTGAGGTGAAAAATGTATCCCTATTTGAGATAATGGACCTTTTAAATTCATGAGACCACACAACCTCATCCACTTACCTCTTAGAAAAATCATCCACTGTTCCCGACTCCTTGATGGTTAAGAGGTGAGCCGATTTCTTTAACTGATCCACAACCACCAAGATAGTTTCACAACCCCTGAATGTTCTAGATAACCCTATAATTAAATACTTTGATATTTAATTCCATTTACACTCATTAACATCCATTGGATTCAAAAAACCACTAGGAACACAGTTATTGACCTTTACTTATTATAAAATAAAGCACTTTTCCACGAACTCTGCCACTGCCCAATTCAACTTGAGCCACTAAAACTATATCCTCTAGCAATGGTACATCTTGGAAATTAATGGTTGTACCACCAAAGGTGAGATATGAAACTAATTAAGGACCTAATTGCACATTAAAACTGAAACAAATATCCCTTCACAAAATAACATCTTGTTCCGACCATCCACTGACCATACCTTCGAGGCATCACCATGGACAACACAATTGAACATCATCTCTACCTCTAAGGCACCCCACTGAGACTCCTCCAACTACTGCATCAGAACCGATTACACCATAACATTGATCAAGTAACCTTTAACACCATCCACCCTTGCATCCAAGTGTATAGATGTTGACTCCTCCATTTTTTCCATGAATACCAAGACCGCAAAACAACAACCTTCCATGAATTCTTTCTCAATGAATCGACACAACATTTATATTTCTTGAGGTATCGGAGATAAAAAAATCATAATCTTGAATAAAATATATCCACCTTCTCTACCACAATTTCATATCCTAATGACAGAATATATACCCCAAACTCTTGTGATCCATGAAGACAAAAAAGTGACCATGAATGAGGTAATGTCGCCAAAAATTCCATGTGAACCTTCAAAAGGTCACCTAACACACCATACTGATAAATAACATTCCTAAATAACTGAAATCATTATATCGAAAACATACACATGGACAAATTTATATAAAAATGGTGGTGTCAAAAATCACGTAAGATATTTATAAGAAGCTTGACATACTCCTCCTATGACTTCAAGTAGATCGAGATGTCATCAATGAATATGATGATGAGAAGGTCAAGGAGATTATAGACCACAAAGTTCATAATCCCAATGAACACAACTAGTGCATTCGCACGCCGAATGGAATGAATACAAACTCAAAGTGCCCTTCCATACATCTAAAGAATGTATCACGGATATCACCCTCCTTCACACTCAACTGGTGATATCTAGACCATATATCGATCATAGAAATCCAACTCACCCATATCAACTAGTAAAAAAATATCATATACACTTGGAATAGGGTAACCATTCTTTTATATCACATGATTAAACCTCCAGTATTATGTACAAAACCTTAGACTACCATCCACCATCTTGAAGAACAACACTAGAGCACCCCACAATGACACACTAGCCTGGATAGAACCATTCTGCATTAGATCATATATCATAATCCTCAAATACCTCAAATCAGAAGGTTCCATCTAATAAGGAGCCATCAAAATTTAAGAAGAACCAGGCTACAAGTCTATCCTGAGCTAAACATCAGGTTGACGGGGGTAACAACTAAACCACCTCAATAAAAACATCCAAGAACCATCCAACAACCTGTCGAACCTCTATCGACCTAGTGTCTATTGATTCCACTAAAAAATAATCAAAAAAGAAAGGAAGGGGTTCCACATGCCGAATACCCACATGAAAACTCCACTCACTAAAGAAAACCCCATGCTGACCATCCACATCCAGAAACATGAATCTCATCCAAAAGAAGTTAATAACAACATATATGGAATATAAAAACTCTATAATGAGGATAAATTTGTATGACTACATCTATAGAAGGAAAATACCACAATGAGACTGATCTTTCCCAATCATTAGTCTACACCCCCAACACACATCAAACAAGATAGTCTAGCCTCCGACTATTATAGTTAATAGCATGGGTGCATGAGTACTCTCTAAGTATATACCTAGATAATAGACTAGAGAGGGTGAAAAAAAGGATTTAATAGCTCCGAAATCAAACTAGGCACAAACAAGAGTACTAAAAAAACTAATCATACCTATGATGATATTTGGCCCCTCTAGAACTGTATCCCCCACAGCATAAAACTGACCACTCTACAATCCTTTACCCCTTTTATAATGACCACCTCCATGTCCATGATCAAGTCACAGTCCCTAAACATAATGAATATCATGAGTTCATCCCCTAATTGTTCCTTCTACACTTGGTAGAAAAACAAAAACTATTCTACGGTTTGATATAGTAATACCCAAAATGGTCCCCATAATTCTCTTGGAAACCTGAAAATAGTTTTATAGATGTAGGGTGAGTATAAAAATATATTTAGTAGGAAAAATAATGTATATCATGTATATGTGAAGGAAGAATACTATTACACCTATGTGAAAACAACAGAACAAAATAGCACCTATAAAAGTATACTATGAATCCTAACCTCACCAAGGCATGCTCACCAAATAATTCAAGCCAAGTAATATATTATTATGTAAATAACATTGATGATAGGGTCACCAAAATTACATTACCCCTGATTATCGATTATCACTCTTCAAAAGAAGACATCCTTGTGCTCCCACCTCTTATAAATATACCACAACACATCTCCCCCACACACCTGGTCCACAAACCACATTGCATCCCACTCGCATACACCTGGGCCACACACCACAACACATCCCGCCTATACACACCTGGTCGACACACCACACAACACCACATATCTTCCCAATGAATCCTAGGAAATCACATCATAGCTAATCCAGAAGAAACACTGGACACCACATAAAAAATCATGGGAAAAATATTTGTCCATCATTTCCTGGAAGAGGGAGAAGGGAAGAACATGTGGATAAGAATCAATCCTCTCACTAGGATGTTGTGAAAGAAATCCCCCGCATGAATATGTGGGTTTTAGTCACATAATGATCAATGTGGGTGGGGATTGTATAGAAATCATAAGGAAAATACTAGTATATATATATATATAGTATCAAACACTCAAGTCCGACCTATGGTTTTTCAACAAACAAACCAAATCACAAAACTGCAACCTTTTCGGCCACCTCTAAATGTATTTATTGGTATCTGAAATAATCATTTGAAAATGTTAAGAGCCCTGATAATCTAATGTGGTTCCATGTTTCCTCCATGTTTAACACCCATTCATTCTATTATTTTTTATCACCCACATTTAATCACACTACCATTAATTTATTTTTTAATTAAAAAATTTCCATCCCATTTACCCAACCCATACTTTCCATTTCAAAAATTATTAAACTTTAATTTATTCCATCAATACTTATTCATAATGTAAAAACCAACAATATATCAGAAGAAACTTTTCATTCCCAAAAATCACGCATCACTAGCCCAAAATCATTGCCAAACAACCACATTTATATTTGCACTTCATTATGATCACACATCGCTGTCCCACAAGAACATCTAAATAACCAAAATTTTCCCCACACCCCATTATAATCTCACATCACCATCCACAAGCACAACCACACATCATAAAACATCAAATTGTTTTTATATATTTAAAAAGGGTATATTATCACATTCAACTATATTTTTAATATGATATTAGACAAATCATAATATTGTGTAAACCAATTTACTAACCATATATAATTGGTATACAAATTACAATTTCTAGGGAGATATCTAATCAATCAAAATAAAATAAAAAATAACATCACATATTTCAAACATAAAACATTTCCCCAAAATTATTAATTTTTATCAAGGTATCAGGCCCGTACAATCCAAAATATCACAATTATTTCAATGTTATAAAATCATGTAAAACAATTCCCTTTACCATTCAATATAAATTTAAAAAATTATTTATCATTAATTAATCCATCACAACCACAAACCATAGGGAAAAAATAAAACCACTATCACATTCTACACAATAGATAAATAATGGAAAACATACCTCAAAGATGCTTTGTTGACTGGTTGTGCATTGTTGGGTGAAGAAGAATGTCCGGAAACTACAACTGCACCATGAGGAACCCCTAATCAACCTATACCGCCAAAATACCTTCAAAACATAGCCCAAAAACACAACCCAAACTAAACCACACCACCATAGTGAAACTTGAAGAAAATCAGATGGAAATGGATGAGAGAGAAAGGGGGAATCACCACAGATTGAAGATATAATCTCATGGATTGTTCCCTGTTGAAAGGAATCTCCAAACGCCGAAGGGGAATTTCATCAGACTCTTGTAATGAGAGATGAGACAGTAGATGCAGGGTTTAGAGAACTCTTTTGTTGTTGAAACTGTAAAAAATTCACATCATCGGGGAATTACATGACGTGTAACCCCCTTTCCTGTCATCTAATCATGAGATTTGTTGTTCTACCTAAAAATGAATTGCCTTTTTATTATTTAACTATGAAAATATAAACATTATGAACCATCCTTAAACAAGGTATAAAACCATCTTTCGCATCGTTTAATAAACATACACGACATGTGTTTCGTATAACAATTTTGTTGCACCTCCAACTGCTTTAAAAACTCTTAGAACCTCCCATAAACATCTATAACAACTAAAACTAGCAAAGTAACAGATCCGGAGGGCATGGACCATTACACGAATCATGCCATTAGCATAGAGGAAAATGATATGTAAGGAAGAGGTTGTTGCTGTTACCCTTTATATAGTTATAATTCTAATCCAAACACATAGGAAGGTGTTGAAATACGTTGAACCTTATATTGAGTGGCAACAACAAATAAGATTCCTTCACCCTAAAGAAAAAAGTTATAACAGTAACAAGATATTTGAGGAAAATAGGAATAAAAGTACTCTTTCTGAATAGATAAAGTCCCTAGTTATTTCTTCTTATCCTTGGACAACAACCTGATAAATCTTCCACAGCTTGGGAAGCCTAATGAGTTCAACATTACCGACCATCATGACTACTACCCTTTCTATAGAAGGATAGGTCACAACATCCAAAATTGTTTATT
This sequence comes from Viscum album, assembly GCA_963277665.1. Lineage (NCBI taxonomy): Eukaryota > Viridiplantae > Streptophyta > Magnoliopsida > Santalales > Viscaceae > Viscum > Viscum album. The sequence goes on from OY728166.1 coordinate 312,689,416, forward strand.
CTTCAAAGAATTAATTCTAAGCATGGTCTATTTCAAACATGTGATGTTGGAGAACTACTAGGTGTAGGTAACACATATAATAATTTCCCAATTAGGATAAGAGTGTGATTGAAGAAAAATTATGGTTAGGAATAGATATAACTTCAACAAGTAGATGTCTTGAAAGATATTTGACCGATATCATGCTACCTTGAGAGAATAACTTCAAAGACCCATAATAATTCCTTCTCCTAGGGTGGGGAAGTTGAACATGCCTAATGAAGGCGGATGTGACCATCTTACGTTGGAATATACATAATAGGATAATTAATATTTATCTCTAATGCATAATTTAAATCTTCCAGATTTCATTCCCACAAAATCTAAAGCATGAGCTCCACTAAAGCATGTAGAACCCACATCATAAGAAGAACCCATATTTTGTGCTATTAACATGAAACACTTGGAAGACCCCTTCTCCGTTGATGAATATTTCTTTGAGTATGATTTCTTTGTACCTGACCGAGGAATCAAAGGCTAAAGGCACATAAGCAGAGGGTATCAGAGACAATGTAAGATTGCTTAGAATAGATATCTTCATCACATATTCATAGAGGATATATATTCAGCCTATAACCACTGAAAAAACACTCACATTAGCTAATAAAAAACATAGAGGTACCTTATATTCCTTCATTAGTCACCCTAGACCAATCATTTTACAAGACCACATGGTAGGGATTTTAATGTTGGATCATCATAGGAAATGAGGAAGGCCAAATCAACCTATTCCAGTAAAATAAGATTCTCCCGAGACCACAACATAGACACTAATAAAATCTACCTCAAATACATAAACTCATGAACAAAATAATATTGATAAAATCCACCTCAATAATTTGTTTAAATCTGGCATAAAATTATTATATTATCAAACTTCTAGCTATTCTCCCTTCAAATCTCTCAAACATAGATGCACTCCATCATTCAGTTTACACAGAGGGACACTCATTGAATCCACTCAAAACCCACAATATTTTAAGATAGGATTTGCTTCATCTAATGTTTATCTAGTGGATACTATGATGTTTGAATGCCACGCCACCATATCATTCCTAGAACTGGATCAGGAAGAGTTCATCGAGGGAATCATCAGACCCCAATAAGTTTCAAGTAGAATTAAAAATGTCATAATTTAAATGGATCTAATTGAAAATGGATTTGGATCATCCTCATCTCTATTTAGAACCTTCAATGTTTTTTTATTGTGAAGGGGACTTATCTCCCACAAATATGGAAATTCATGGGTTTGATAAAAGTGATAAATTTCATCTCAGGAAGATCACTCTCAAAGATTAATTTAGGGATCTCACATTTAATGATGAGTATATGGTTATCCAGTATGACCCAAAATATAATACTATACCCATAAGTACATGGATTTACAGCCACATGGAAGACCTTCAACATTTAATTAGTGTTTGAAAAGGCATATTCAAGGGATGGTTGACATAAAATATGGTGACAGTTTAACCTTCATGTTTTGAGAAGCCACATATGATAAGGATTATTTCTATAAAAGGGAAGAAAATAACAAATGGTGGATGGTAATATATAGGTTGAATCAAACAATGGCATGGATAATTCCCTTGTGAATCCCTAGAGTATGATCAACATTGATTATGCACTACCCATAAATCTAGTTAAGGAAATAGAAATAATACCAGATGTATGAGATCCACCTATCCATAATAATAGTGTAAAACAAAATTAATCCCAGAATGAATCTATAATGAATATAGAATTAGGGTATTATAATGTCTTTTTCCATTGCCTCTCTCACCCTAAAAGATAAATAAAGGATATAAGATGGACTACCTCACCTGAAAATGATTCCAAAGAATTGTAGATTGAATAAGAAGAGGATGATATCAAGAAAACACCTCTTAAATTTAGGAAGGAATCTCCACAACCATCAATGATATCTAGAAGGTAAATATAGGAATGGATGAAGACCCACATCCTACATTTATTAGTTCTTCTATTCTTATCAAGGAACTAGAGATGTACATTGCCTTTCTAATGAAAAATCGATCTGTGATACAATGGAATAGTATAGAAATTCATGGGATGAATCCAGATTTGTCTATGAACCATATTGTATTAACAAATAACCATCACAGTTTCTAGTAGGTGGATATGAGACTGAACCCCTCTCATGATACTAATGTAATTATAGAAGTAAAAAAATAGTTCAGATACAACTTTTTCCAAGAAACACAATACACAAGATTGCTCTCTTACATTATCCCTACCAACAATAATATTGGGAATATTATGATTTTCATTTATTTTAGAAACCTTAATAGAATAGAACCCAAAGGAATAATTCCCCTTTCCAATCACATAACTCTTTATCATTGCAACTGCTATCTTCCAAGACTTTTCCACAAAGGATGGGTACTTAGAGTAAAACCTGTTAAATATCGACACTGAAGATGGGGAATCCAATATATTTAGAACACCCCATGAGATATTTTAATATCTGGTCATTCCCTTTGGGGAAGTATGAGGGAGGTGTTTCAGATGTGGAAACAAATAGCTGGATAGAGGCGATTCAGATCACTTTCAGTTTGATCTAGTCCACAATAGATTAATGGGCACCTTTATCAGTCTTCTAGATGTGAGGATCTGCATGTCAGTGGTGGATTATTTATTTGGGAGTGAAGAAGGAGCCATATGTTTTGTGGGTCAACTTCCAGAAGGGGTTTCAGGCAGAGTTCCTTTCATTGACTGTGATGGTATCAAAGGAGTATAAGCTTATTTATTTTCATAAGGGGAGAATGTTAGTGTAAGAGATTGGAATAATGTTTAACGATCTATTTTTAGTGCCATATCTTATTCCAGAAGAGGACTCCCATGCAAGAAATCTTTAGGAGGAACTCTTTCCTTCTATCCTATATGCAGTTACTTCTTCTTTGTTTCCTTATTAATACTAAACCTATGGATCGGTCAGAATTATGAAAGGGAATATTCCATTTGATTCAGTCCTATCAGGGTTATTAGACTTATCTAAGATGACTCAACAACATAACAAAAATTATTATCTAAACATTCTATGAAACCATTTCGGTGAGCCACCACTTATTCACTCTATTTCTTTTATGATTTTTGGGAACTATGACAGGATCTAGAAGCCATATGAAAAAGTAAGTGGCGAACATCAGAAAAAATAGAAACCTTGTTGAAAACAATTAATAACTCTAGTATCATCATGAGAATAACCTGAACCTTGAATGGATTCACAATCATATGACCTAATATTGGTGTTGCAAATCGTATGCCCCACAGGTCTTCCTGCGACTGCATGACCTGTCATAAGCCTTGTGATCATGTGACCTTGACATGGTCAGGCGATCATCCTGATGATCAAGGAATCTTGTGACCGAACCAATGGATCCTTTTACCATACAAGATAGTCATACATCAGTGTAATTAAGCCAAGATTCAAACAATTGATAATATTTTATTCATGGTTTATTTGATAATGTGATAAGAAATACATGATATCATGAACCAGTTCTTGTGAAGAAACCTTGAGAAATAAATCATATGATTGTGTCTCATAGAGAGGTCTTGAGAATGGGATATCATAAATAATATTGAAATGGGGTCATGTGACTGTGATCCTGTGGATGGTCTCTCACATCACAATGTTACCCATTATTGGTCACTTGATGTATCACATTCAAGAAGAGTGATTGTATTCTACAACACTTGAAAAACATCACAAAATCCCCATCCCTTGTAAAATTATGGAGGAAATAAATGGGCAAAAGGATGAATCAACTTACATACTGGGAAAAAATTGTTCTTCACATAAAATGGGTATTATTCCCTAAGAAATCACCATGAATCATGTGAGTCCCCCCTCAACAAGCCATTGTGATCTCGCAAAACAATATAGAAGTGTCAGCCTAATCTTGTAACGGTGCCATAAAAATCCACATTTGTATCATGTAATACCCATGAATATCCATCATTGATAGTGTGAAGACCTTCCTATAAAAATCCTAATCTCAGGAAGACCCCTACACATGTCTTCCAGAATTCAGGAAAACTCATTAACATGTTCACATGGTTTATAAAAATTTATTTCATTAGTATAGGTATAAAAAATGGAAATGTTTGATCCTTATTGTGGTTGATAAATTTCACACAATTCCATGGATGAACTAAGAAAGAATCATGTGTGGGTCAAGAAACCAAAAACCGTCCACCATCTCTAGATCAAATCCACGAGATACGTGCTATTTAGGGCTTTGTATAACTGGGGTGGGGAGGCTTATAAATACACCCTCAGTAAAAAAATGACGCATCCAGGATCCATAACACATGAGAGTGTAGGAGAGTACTTATCATAGTTACTAGTAATGTGATTACAAAATTCATCCACCTAAAAAAATCAAGTGAACGACCTAAGGGATCACATGGCATGCATATGGACTTCCCATGTTCACTCCAAATATCACATGAAGGGATTTTGGCATGATGGGAATATTATATGAATGATACCCTGCATGTCAGATTTGTCACATAGAACCTATAATAAGTTAACATAGAAAAAACATGAGAAACATAAGAACTAAAGGTTAGAATAAAGACAAATATAATGGGATAGTTATGTGAAGAATAATTCACTAATCTTCATCCACTTATAATGGCCTATCCATATCATGTTGTAGAACTAGGTCATGTCTCCCAAATCATGAGATGTTTCTTTGAAATGCTATTTGGACCATGTGTTGTCCTTTGGGTAGGTCAATCAAGTTTCAAGAAGCCCTAAGGTCATGCCACAAGATTCATGCAAAGTCCTCTAGGCTTTCTATCCTTAACCATGAAATTTCCTCTGGACATGTCACCCAATCAATGTAGCACCATTAATAAATGTACACTTTAGTCTTTTTATGTCCTCTAGATAGGTCAACAAGGTTATGAAACACCCTCCAGACAAGTCATCCAGGAGCAGGTGATTGTATTTTTACATTTTTTCTAGACACTAAGACATGTCCAGACATCCTCTTCTGGGTCTTGTGACACAATCCAAACATGTCATCGAGGTCATGAAACACCATATAGTTAAGTTATCCTTAATCACGAGACACCAAACATACATGATAGTGTTGATCATGTGATCATATGCATATATTCCATTCATATTATCAAGAATCATTCAAAGAAGTCAATTGTAGCATGTTATCGTCCTAGGAAATATCTTTTAGGAAATCTGGACATGTCCCAACATCCTCAGAACATGTCAAGAAGATAATCAAGCTATGTCAGGAAGACATCTCATGACATGATAAGCTAGCCAAGTGGATAAAAATGGAAAACCTCAGTGTGTAATCGCAAATCAAACTGAACTACAAGAATTTTTATTCCTTCCATAAATATGATATATAAGACATCTTCCTAAGCCTCAATATCCATATTAAATATCCAATGGGAAATCTCATTATGTAATTCTTGATAAAAAAAAATATATGGACATTGATTCCTACTATAGGTATGATACATAGGATTCCTTCCTACGACCCATGCTCAAATAGGCACCCACCTTGGTATTCCCCCTATGTCTCATATATTCCAACTACGAGTACCCCATCTTTCCCATGTCTTAATATTATTCCTCGTCCACCCAAGGATAGAGAATGAAAAAAACTATTATGACTATGATTCCTTTAATATTCAGGATACATAGGACACCATCATAAGGCTAGATCTCCATAAGTAACATTCAAAGGGTTTTCCAAAAACATAAGTCTTGCATCAATATGTAGTGAGAAAGATTACTTTCTATCCCTTATTTTCCACATCGATCATGAACCACATTTTCTAATGGATTTCCAATGATCATATAACTCACATCATTAATCCCCACTATATAGGGAAACTGTAGTGTTTAAGACTTGATCAGTTGCATGATATGACTTCCCCCATACCAGGGAATCCACCGTAGGGAATGTCCCAAGGTTTTAATTGAACTATGTTGACTCTAATTCCTACCATAACCAGGATACGTTGGATGCCTGCCTGAGGCCCTTTATTAATTCATGTTTCCTAGGTGCCCTCATATATGTCCTTTTCGTTTAATGTTAAACTATTTGGGTGTAATGAACTATGTGAGATTTGAGTACTTCTATAATCATTGTATATAGGAATATACAAAAGGTTCATTCCCATACTCATTATATTAATCACCTCCTAGGATGGTTGAAAATACCATAATGCATTGTTATATGGATACATTTTATAAAATAATCTACCCATTAATGGGTAAATAGATGAATAAGCTCGAATATATACAGATAGACTCATTAATAGACCCCCATTATAGATGGAGTGATTCAACACATGATAATTTTTTTAGTATAACCAATCTCATATCAATATTAGGATGTGATTCATTAAAACATCAAACATCTACTAGAGAAACCTCAAGTAGGAAGTAATTCCCCCAAAAGGGCGTGGTGATCCCAACCTCCAATCCTCCCATCCTATGTGATTTTCGCATTTCCATTGGGTATGAACCCCCAATTGACCACCTAATTTTGGAAAGATTTTCGGTAATTATTTATGGATGTTATAACCATTTGGAGTTTCTGTTATGAACTATATTGGTGAACCTGAAATGGACGATTTTACAGGACACATAAATGACTAAATATAAAATCAAATCCAATTTATTTCATGCTAGGTTTGAGAAACAAGAGGTCATAACTATTTGGTTATATACATGAAGGAATTTGTGATTTTATGAATGGTGTGACCTTTCAAAGGATAATAATATAGATACAACAGAGAATATGACTCTAAAGGATAGTTATGGTCCTTTATATGTATTACCATAATGTGACTTTTATATGGGGGAATTTGATAATAATATATTGAGGGAAATATAGTCTCCATAAGAAATATGTCCTTGTATAATGAAAGGATATAGAAATATACATACAATGGAATCATAATATCACATATGAGGATCAAGCCCTATAATGGTGTCCTGTGTATCATATTCATAATATGAATCAGAGTCCACATTGTTCAAGAATAGTGAAAAATATAGTCATGAGAGGCCTGAGTAATACTGCTATTAATGGAGGGAATTTCTTATGTTGATGCGAGTTAGGTGATTTCATGATGATCATAAGGTATTGTGGTCAACGAACAAGGCATGGTCATGTCATCACAAAAAGGGAAAGTGGTTGTGTGGACATGTAAATGGTATTGGATTAGAAGATCACATGATGTGATCACAAGACTAATATGCAATCATTCAATCACACAACAACAAGTCCATCATGTGACTATGATATTAGAATTTCATCATGTGATTGTGAGAACTAGAGGTTATCAGGTGATCGTGAGCCATATTGGTTCTTAGGAGAACATGAGATTGATAGGCTATAACATGATCTCATGAATATGAGATGAATAAATTTTTATGTGATTAACAAATGGACAACCATTCTCCATGTCCCCATACATTAATGTAACTCACACAATTTTCATTTGGGAGACTTAAAAGTTGTGTAACTCTCCTAGAGTATTCTTTAATCTCCTTCCTGTTTTCATTCATGTGTTTCTCATCATTGAAAAAATATTTTATAAAATTTATATATAAATGGAGTCTGTAGGGTTTTAAAATCATTTACACCCTATATATATTATTCTTATATGATGGTGGGCTACATCCATGGTTTTGAGGTAGTGAGTGAAATATGAATAAGTTACTATCATCACAGGTGCTACACAGCCTAAGGATAGATGAAATAAATGGTGTCTCCAGTGTTCCACAAGATCAAGGTAGGCCATATAGGGGTCCTATCTTGGATAAAATCCCTGATCTGGTTTTATAAAGATGCTTGGGTTAGGTGATCACATAACCCTAGGGTGCCACATGATCATGATAATTCATTGGAGGGTTATTCAATTGAAAAATTAATCATAAGTCAATTTTAGGAGTAGTTTGGGGTTAGGAAACCAAATTTCATAGGGGAAATACCATGATATATAGGAACTATATATCCCTCTATCATGGATATCCTCCATCAAAGTTGATCTCATGAAGATTCTAGGTTCTAGTGATCCAATGACTCTGGATTAGCACATGATGTACTGAATGTTATGTGATCATGTATTCTAATCTCATGACCATAATGATTTTATATGAAATAAGAATGAATTATTTTTTCACTTCTAAGTACCTTTATAAAAAAAATTGTTCTTATCATTTGGATATTTTCACAAATTATTCTTGAAAAAATTAATTGAGAAGGAATAATTAAATCCACCGTTCAGAAACAAATTATGAAAGAATATGAGAGGACTCAGTTCTGGAGAAGTGGATAACCACTTGAGTCTGAGTTCCTTAAGTTTTTTCAACGACCCTTTGTTTAATAAATATATTTTTTTTATTTATCAAGTATATCAAAATAGATAGGAGGATGATATGCCACCTTATAAATTGTGACTCTATTCTCTAGTACATTTTTATCTTGTTCTAGGAGTTATCCCTTTACATAAAATATTCACGTGATCCATCTGTGTAATCCTAGTTTTTGATACCATCATTTATCCACTTCTTGTAAGGAATCTAGTGACAAGAATAGTAAATTCAAATTATTTATTCATAGATCACACATTTATGTGATCATGTTACTTATTTTTGATTACAAAAATCATATGGGTTTATATAAGTCATGCAGTCACATGAAATTTTATATTTCATGTTCTATTTTCTAACATGAACCCCTAATTTAATTCTAAAAATTATTATTTTCTTTTTTTATGCATATTACCTTGAGTCATAAACTGAAGAGGCTTTGGCTCGACATATCTCCATGTTTAATAGTGGAGAAGCTGACCAATGAGAAGTTATCCAGGCCATTCATGATCATCTCATTAGCTGATGGGGATAAGTATTTTAAAGTACCTGATGTTTGACTAGATACCTCTATAAGGATTTTGTAATCATAATAGCACACAAAAATAATCACCTAGATAAGTGATCCTTCCTCCAACCTAGATCATTAATATTAAGAACACATTTTGTGGATATATATCATTTGTCGGTCATTTTGTTCCTATGGAAGACAACTATAATGGTTTTGTATTAAGCCATATTATTATGGAAAATGAAAGGAACTAGAAAAATTATGATCATGATACTAATGTTTATTGATCAATTACATGTAATTCTATGTCAAACGAGTCGGTCATATGGTCATTAAGCTGGGAAATTTGATTAGGTGGGGACTTTAGAATGGACTCGGGCTGGCTATTTTTGGTGAAGTGATCTAACATGAAATTCAAAAAAATAATAAGATAATATTATTATATAAATCTATATAGGTGTTTTAGACTCTAAAATATTGCAATGTGATTCTTATGGTATACCTCACGAGTCATTAGAGTATGGACACCAACACATTCCACTTAATGCATGGTGAATTTGGTATAAGTCTTTGGGTTGTTGAGAGGATCAATAGATCAATGATTATATGAGATAAGTGTGATGAATTTATCTCCCCCTCACAAATCTATAATGATGTTAAATAGACAACTCTTATTTTGGATTAAATTCTCAACTTCTATAAATAAGATCTTAGGAAGGATTCATATCTAGATGTGAACATTACCTTATTGAAGTGAGATACATTTTCTCAAGGCGACCAAGAATAAATTAATATCTAATAATACCTTGGAATTACCAACATGTGAATATTGGGGGTATAAGGTGCTTATTGGTTAACACATAATGAAATTTAGTTCAATAGCTTGAGAGGGACATCTATATCCCAAGATTATCACCTTGTTCAATTGGATGACTTTTTAGCATTGTTCATCTATGTTTATTTATTCACAATTGTAATAACCCAAGAATTAAAAATGAAATTTGGTTTTGAATAAATAAATAAATTATTAAGTAATATAGTTATAGAAAAAATACTCACAATAGTGGTTATTATGTACCATAATTTATTATAACATGTTTGGCTTAAAATACCATTAAGAATAATTACTTTTAATAATATATCTTTTCTATAGCGACTTTAATATATTTGTATATTAATAGTTATAATAATAAAAAATGACATTGAAATGAAGACGAAATGGAATCGAATAGTAAGATTGAACCCTATGAATCCCATTTATCAGAGTTCTCGAGGATTATGACTTAATTGGGATTTTCCATTCACCAATCCCAATCCAAGATTCCACAACTAAAACTTGACTATAACCTTCCTTCCTTCCAAGTTAAATTTTTATAAAAGCCATTTTAGGAAAATGGGAAACCAGAGTACAAAAAGTGTTACCACTATGTGCTGAAAGAGGTCACAAACTGATTAAACACGAGACTGATATTACTTGACCCAGCTATTCTACAAATCTCCCAATGCATAGAACTAACCTGAATACCTGGATCATCGTTGATGAGCTTTTCAAGATGGAAGATCATCCATTCCATTGTTTGAATAAATTCTTCTGAGTTGATTTTCTTCTCGTTAAAGCCTTGGGCCAGAATTCTACTTTTCTTGTCAATCCAGACTTCTTGCTCCTTTGTAGCATCAACTTGCAGCCTCCGTTCATAAATCCTCTTGAGTTCCTCTTCTGATACATTGGGTCGTAAGTTTTGCTCAAGCATTTCTTCCTTGGAGTGCAGGATTAGATGCAGACACTCCCCATCTTCTCCCATCTTCCCTTTGTTCCTTCCTTTCTTGGCCGATCGAGTTTCCATGGGTTTTGGAAGATGAGAGTAATCCTTGCGTCCCTTCTCCCTTTTCCCCTGAACCACATTACATTTCCCTATGTCTTTAATACTTTTCTTCCCGTTCTTCCTGCGAGGGCTACGAGGGCCTTTCCCTTGACATCGGTCCATACTATCCACTGAAGGTAGACTATTACTTTCCTCCCATGACAAGTCATCCTCCTCATTCCATGGAGATTCTTGGTCTTCTAATCCATCAAAGCGATTCCCAAGCTTTAGCTGTGGGTCAACTGTAAGGGAAATCTGCTTAGTTTGAGATTTCCTTAAGCCTGCTTTATTCTCCCGGCCTATTCTCCTCTCCCCAAACCCAGACATCAGACAAAGGGTGTTAGGGTCAAGTTCCCTCAAAATGTTCTCATCAGCAGACCTCCTTTGGTCCTCATGATATGTTTCAGCTAAAAAAAAGGCCCCTCCTGCACTGGTTCAGATTCAAGGAGTTGCACATACCCTCGGCCCATAAACAGCTGCTGAAATATTTTTAACTCCCAGCCTCTTTTTTGAGATCCAACAAAACTTTGAGCCTCACTCCCAACTAAACTCTTCTCACCAGCCTTGGGATCCACTGAAGGCACTGCTAAGGGGACCTTTTCAGCGCTACAGATGCCCAGGTCCTGCTTCAATCGGGCGAAGACATCCTCAACCCGTGGTCCTGCCTCCTCTGTCCTCCCCTTCTGCACTGGTTCAGAGGGGTTTTCCTGAGATGGAGCCTCCCCATTGTTGTCAACCGCTGCTGGAGAAACCTGGTTACTCCCAGGAATATGCATTAAAGGAACATCCATGTGCACTAATTCATTCAAACCTCCACTATCCCGCAGCGGAAGGACACAGGATGCATCCGTATGAACTGCAGTAAGCCTATCCCGAATCGCACGACGACACTCAGAGGAGAAGTGGCCGAATTTGAAGCAACCCGAGCAGAAAGCAGGCCATGCCTCAAACACCACTCTCTGCTTCCATCTGAACTCCTCCTTAACCGATATCCAAATCCACTCTACTGGTGGTTTAGAGACATCAACCTCCACACAGGCGCGAGGCATAATCGGATGACAGACCGTAGATGTTCGCTGATCCGAACAGAGAAAGCGACCAACCAGGTTCCCGAGCATAGAAAAAATGGAAGGGTTTTGGAAGGGTAGGGGAAGATCGGGAAAGCCTACCCAAACAACAGCTGAAGGCGGGTCTCGATTCATGCTGAAATCGAAAGTACATCGCATGAGGAAGAAACTGCATCCGTTGAAGACCCGAGGAGCACTGGACCAGGCGACAGCGAAGTCATCCTCGGAGTCGAAACGGATCATCAGCCGGCGACGATCAAGAAGTCCTACCACCGCCTGGGATTGAAGACCCCATGATTCGAAGACAAAACGATCAAAAGCGTCGACCGAAGGTCGGCGATCCCTGAAGCGAGCGATCAGGGTCGATCTGTGAAGGTCAGACGCTGCATTGAACTCCTGGGAGGAAATCTCAAGGTGAGGAGAACCTTCAAGAAGGTCTGGGACCTTAGGGCAAAGCGGGGTCAGAGGGAAGGGAGGGAGGAGCTTCGGGTTGGGGAAAGGGGAAAAGGGACGAGCTGACGAGGAAAGAAGACGCACCCCCTCCCCCTGTAGGTAATACACTGATGTAATATGGGGTTACGTATCTAGACCCATGTATCAATATTTTTTATATTTTCATATTAATTAAATAATAATTATATTTATTCCTAATTCAGTATTACATCATTCATATATGTGTAGAATTAAATAATGATTTTGATAAAAATTAGATTTTGATATGAAGAGAAAAAATTTATTTATTGGAAATATATAGTTTCAATTTAAATAATCATTTTGATAAATTGATGAATATTTGAAAAAATATTTATTTTCCTAAAATATTTTTATTAAATATTATTTTTTAAATATATATCATTCTATAATTTAATAATGTCCCATTTAAAATTTATATGGTTCAGAATATTATTAGTGTTTTAAAAAGTGGTATTTTAAAACAAATAATTATTTTTTACATAATTATACATTATAATATTTAGAAAATTATTTCAGCGAAATAAATACAATTTCTTTTGAAATCAACATGTCAAAATTAGCCAATGGTTAATTTATCATAATTCTTGGAGGTAGTCGAGTTTTTTGGGTAACCATTAAACATAGTATAATTATACTATGTGTATTTTGACAACATAATAGCCCAAAATTGATGTAAAAAATTATATAAAAGGTTTTTTGGTTTTAAAAATAACACATCATGGTTAGAAACCATTGGAAAAACCAAATGATAGTTTTTTTGATTATTTTATCACATACAATCTAAAACCTATGTTTTGAAAAAATTAATTCTCTTCAATTTTTCTGAACAATGATAGAAAAACACCCATCCCTATTCAGTAAAAACCTATTAAGGATGCTTTTAATATCTATATACCTATATAAAGTCCACTAAAGGAGTTAAAAAAATATTAATAACCTCTTACCAAGCATTTTGGACCACCCTTTAAATGTATGAGATTCTCTCATATTACTTTTTATTCATGTACTTTCTTTGTAATATGACTTTTAGTTTGAAATTATTTATATCGTAATGGGTTTTTACCCATCTCTTAACTATCCTTATCATTAAGAAGTAAGGAGGTATAACCATTAACTCTAATTAAAACCCTTTTATGAACCTTTATATATACCTGTTATGCTTCCAATGTTAAACTATGATTTTCTATTCCACACTTTTATGTGATTAATACCCATCCCTATTTCCACTCAAGGGTATTAACCAAGATGATCCAATCCATCATTGATTGGGGTCTCTTATGTATGTGACCCACACTCCTTAATCACATGACTAATAGCGATGAAATATATCCTTATATTGTATGATCTATGTGACACACCAATTTAAGATATGAATGTGATGGGTCAGACCAGAATTATATATCCCTATAATGATATCAGAAATGTTTTCATATCATGAGATACCCTTTATGGATCAAGGGAGATTATACTGAGAACACTATGTTATGATTTCTTAGTGGTTATCCTTAAATTTTTTGTCATGGGTTCATGTTTTATGTTGTTTCTACATTATAATGTTGCATTGATGTTATATCTTATATCATGAATCGATGTTAATAATTATGATTCTGAACACTTTATGTCATCCAGATATACCTATTTATTCATTTGTATTATATTAATCATGTAATTCCTCAATTATTCAATTACAAGACTTTATCGGTCACCCCATTCTTATGTACATCCCAATGTTATCCAGGTGAATTTTAGATGATCAATGGAATTATAAGGGAATGATTTGGAGTTTCCATTAATGTTGTTATATCCCTATAGATAATTATTGTTTCATGTATCTAATTACCCAAATACACTTGTCCTCTTGATCTTTTTAGATTATATTATTTGTTTCTTTCTAAAATAATTGATGAATTACTGTTTATGAAAGATAATGGTTTTTTTGATGGTATCAAAGCCAGTTCAAGATTTTTTTAGGATAAGAACTAGAAACCTATTTGAAATCCATACGTATATGACTGAATATATGAAACCAACACTATATATTATTAATATATAGATTGAGTGGATTCTATGCATTGAAATATTTGTCCACATACTACTTGTGGATGATGTTCTGGGATAATTGTACATATTAGTAATAATCCGAAAAGGGGAACATTGGTTAATAAATCAATCATCACTTTGTGAAAAAGAATGATCCCCTAACACTCATGTGGATTGACATTCATAGGGAATATTCTTTTTTAAATTAAATAACTCTTAAAAACCATTATGAATGGGAAAAAATGCCTATGAAATATAATATTGGGAAATAGACCATGAAAAACATAGATTAAATCCTATATATTAACAGGTAAAGGAATATATGTTAATTATGGGTTATCTACTCAATACTTATAGTTTATGTTTTTGATAATTATCATCCATAATTTTCAATTTATTTTTGTTAATGGATGGAAATTAGAGGGACTGTATCAACAAATAGGGTGATGGCTAATGTGATTAATGTCAAATTGAGATTACTAACCCAATGAAAGAAGTAGTCAAGAAATTCATGACAACACATACAAAATAAAATAATCTTTTTCATAAAAATATGAATCAGGTGAGAAAATCACACTCCCCTATGAAATTGAAAGTTACAATTGAGACCTTTATGTTAAAAAGGGATTTTAAAATTTGTGCATCGTATGATCCCTTAATTGGGGAACACCAGATCGAGTCCATTTAAAAAATATTCTTTATCATCCAATTATTTGATAATGACATGTTCTTATTGGTTGTTTATAAAATAGAATGATATGCTCATAAATGGTGTACATTTATCATGACAATGGATCCTAAAGAAGAATTTTATGTAATTTATTGGAAATAAATCATGAAAATGTTTTTTGACAAATATTTTCCATGCACTATACGACATAAAATTGGAAGGGTATTCTTAGGACACATAAAAAATGTGGTTGAATACATTGGGGGAATATGAGAAAAAATTTACAATACTTCCATGAAATGCATATGAATTTATCATTTACTGTAGAAGTAAATTTGACTTTTTCTTTAGTGGGATAAATATTTATCTATGAAAATATTATCAAATTTAGGAGTTTGATTTCTGTGAAATTATTTTCATATGTAGCCTCAATTTTTAAATGAATATTGAAGAATATAAAGGGTCTCATGGATATAGATATATAAATATGAGGTTTCATTTTTTATTCTAGAATAAATATGGGAAAATATTACATTGGTAATAAAATCCAGCATCAAACTTGTCAAATGTATTGGGAAAAGAATCCTAAATATTTCCTAAAGGGGTCAAGGGGATATTATTACTATTGTGATTAGGGGAACCAATATAGTGAATTATAATTTTATAAACCCATGAATGTTATTGATGATGGGAATAATCCAATTAAACATCAACCTATTTTCTAATGCTATAACTACTTGGTCCAATAGAAATATATGAACCAATGCACTAAACATGAGGTTTTTGAAGACAATTAGTGAAAAAAACCTCAATTTTCTAGAGATCAAGGGTTCCTATATTCCAAAAAACTACTGAGGTGGATCCCAACAATGAGGTAGCGATATGTACATATGTTATTCAATTGGGAATATTGAATGTACTATTAGATTATGGTTTTAAATAGACTTTCATATCATGGATGTTTAGTAGAAATATTTAAATACCACTTCAAAAAATAGGTGTTGAATTATTGGTGAAAATTGAAATTTTTTAAATTATTGGATCCCAAGTATATAACATCTCCCCTGTCAGTATATTTGGGTAGATTTTCCTAGTGAGCCTTGTCATAATACAATTATTAGAATTTAATTCTATTTGGGTTATGTATTGGATTTCATTTTATAGTTCTAACATAAATTTTTGAGAACTTAAAATCAATCTCCACATCAGAAATCACCCTCAAATTCTATAAATGATTAATTATAATGATTGATCTCATTTGGAATCATCATCTCAAGAATAAATATTGTTTCCCTATGAGAAGTTTTGCTATCTCAATTTTTTGAGAATATTTAAAATATCATTGATCATATTACCATTGCAAAGGAATTTACTAGTATATTTTCTAAATAATTTCCTAGTATGCCTCCAAATTGAGACATTGAGTTCTCAATAAAACATATTCCCCCATATTTCATGACATAAAAAACTCCATATAGAATGTACACTGTTTAAATTTAAGAGATAAAGGGGAAAATATAGGAGAATATGGATAAAGGGTTTATTACCCATGTGATTCACCATGGGGCGTTTCGGTTCTAAACATCGACTAGAATAATGGGTCGATGGCCATTTATTTTGATTATCATGAAATAAATATGTTCTTGATAAATAAAAAGTTTCATCTTCCACAAATTAATGAATTTTTTCTATCAAATATGTGGAGCCTAGTACATCTCAATGGTGAATATTTTATTGAGATATTATCATGTAATGGTGAACAAGTCAGATATCCCCATGAATTATTTTTGTGAAAGGTACATTCCCTATGATTTCAAAGTGATTCCATTTTCACTCAAAAATTACGTATCTATCTTTATGGATTTATAGAATAGAGTGTTTAAACATTACCTTGATAATTATTTTGTAGCTATTATTGAATATATTATTACATACTCTAAATACAATGGGGTGCATGTGGAGAATAATAATAAAACAATGAAGTACTTATAAAAAGAAAATTTGAATGAAATATATAGAAAATGTGTGTTTAGATACATAAATTCACATTACTAAGGAATGTTATCACCAACAATGGGATATCGATAGATCCTTCAAAGGTAGAGTGAACTAAATTATGGTATAAACAAATATTTATAATGGAGATCCAATGATTCCTATGATTAGAAGGTCACTCTCACTAATTTGTGAGAAACTTCTCATGACGATCAATACCAATAATCAATCATGATATAAATGGAGTGATGTTTTTTCTATATTGATGAATTTGATGAGAGATTTAATGAGCTAAAATAGGATAATCATGACACATTTTCTCACAGTACCCACTAGTGGGGATGCCTTTCTACTCTGAGGGAAAATTTACATGAAGATCAATCACACTAATCAATCTTAATCTAAAGGAAGTGACGATTTTCTTTAATGATGTATGTGACGAGAGATTCGAAGGGTTAAAAAAAGTATAATCATGACACATTTTCTCACATTACCCATTATTGGGGATTTCTTTTTGTTTTATAACAATTCATCCAAAACAGGAATGGGTTGTGTAATCATGAAAAATAGCGACGTGATAGAATTTTCCTCACACCAATAACTAATAAATGAGAATAAGTACCAAATCCTTGATTTGGAATTGGATGCATTGATCAATACATTTATGATATGGAAAAATTATCTCTATGTGGTCAATTGTGACATATATACAAATCATAAAAGCCACATGTATATATTAAAAAAAAGGAAATCAATATTTTCCAATGAATTTCTCTAGAGCTAACCAAGGATTATGATTGTTTAATCCATTACCATCTCAAGAAGCTAAACAAATAGGTCGATTCTCTAACTAGAAGGGATCCTAAAATGATATCAATGATGTGGATTGAAAGGGATAAAATATTATCAGACATGAACACAATGATCATGGTAATTATAAAAGGACCTTCATACTACCTTTCTAAAATAACTTCTCAACCATCCATTCATGGGAGGATCAAGGACGACTAAAAATATGATAAAAGGCTATAGGTAATTGTAGAAAATATTCTATAGTGAAATATTTATAAATTGGAATTAAATGGTTCAAAACCAGGATATATTTCCCATTAAAACAAAAATAAAAGAGTTAACATTGGGTATATTTGAATAGATCATTCTTGTCTATTCATACAAGAATCACTGTGATGTATGGAGATCTATATAAATAATTTTGGTGATAAAACCTAAAGAAGGATATTATATAATTTTTATCTTGATTCTTGGTATGAAAATAAATGAATATTTAAAGAAATAATTTTAAGGAAATGGTGTGACCAAATCTTATACCTGTTTGGAAATGGGAAAACATATCAGTGGTTTTTACCATAGCACCTCCCATGATATGTAAAGGTAATAATACAACATGTCTTGTAGTTGATAACCTTAAAAATATAGAACTTTTCTTTTATATGAAAGAAGATTTATGTCTTGAACATTTCACTAAAATATACCTTAGATTTGTTCTAAGACAACATGGAGTAACACTCTATATTGTATCTAATCGATACATGAGGTTTACCATGAGGTTTTAGAGAATCCTTCAGAATGAATTTGATGTAGAGATGATTTTTAGTACTACATATCACAATCATAAGGATGGTAAATATGAGATCACCATTATAAATATTGAGAATATGTTGAGAACTTTTTTAGTGTATTTCAAATTATTTTTGGATTCACATCGTAGACCAATGGAGTCTTCATATAACAAAACTTTCCATTATTATATTCAAATGGATACTTATGAAGATCCATATGGGAATAAGTTTCAGACTCTAACATGTTGGAATATAGTTGGAGAGAGGAAAGATATGGGACTTGATCATATCTAAGATATGAATGAGAAGTTTCAAATCACTTAGCATCATATGAAATCCATGCAATGTTACTGGAAAATATATACTGATAATCATCAATGATACCAAGACTATGGGGTCAGAGATATGTTGTTCCTTTATATTTCAACATTGAAGAAATTCATGAGGTATGTTAGGAAGGGAAGTATTAGTTATAAACATATTGTCCCATTTAAGATCCTTGATCACATAATATTTGAGGCCTTTCAACAAGAATTCCCACATAACCTATATAATATACATGATGTGTTCCATGTATTCCTATTAAGGAATTACAAACCATGCCTCTAAAATGTTAAAAATCTAATGGAGGTACCTTTAGTGAATGATATTTCATAAAAGGATCATATAGTAATGATCTTATATAGTAGATACAAAGTAAAATGAAAAAATATAACTCAACTAGTCAAATTACTGTGGCATAACCACAAGTTTCAAGAGGATACATGGAAACTATAAGAAGAGATGAAAGTGAAGTATGCGAATATGTTTTAGTGATGATGTTTATTTCTATCAACAAATAGACATTGTGTGATTAATTGAATAAACTCATCCTTAATAACTGGAGATCAAAAATATGACCACTTAAGGATTTCTCCCAACATAATTAGTTGAGGTACAAGCCTATTATGAATCATATCATCCAAGAGATTTGAGTATTAACCCTTCAATAAGTGACTTAGTTATAGAATAAATCTATATCCATTGGATAATCATTAGTCAAGTCTATGAAGAAATAATAATTTTATCAGAATGTTATGTAGTATATTTATGGTTACATCTAAAACATAGAAACAAATATCCCATTTGAATAAGTCTAACTCTATTTAAACCATCTCAAGAACATGTTAAGAAACCTTAATTATGGTGGATTAGACTATCGAACACTATAATCTAGGTTGAATTAGGATATTTCAATCAATTATTATATGTGGAAAATTTATTAGGTAATATCTAAGAAATATTCCATATCTTTGGTTTTATAGCATCAAATTGGAGCTCCTAAAGAAACCCCCTAGAAAACAACAGATATAGAAACACATTAGAGATTTTTCCCTAAAGGGTGATATGAAATTCATAGTCTTCGAAATGTGTTGTCCCACATTTGTTTCATGGATAATTCAACTATGGATATAATGGTAGAACAAAAAAACACATTGATGTGGTAGAAAAGGAAAATATTGAGGTTTTTTACAGAGTATAGGTTTATGGATGAACAATATAGATGGAAACTACTATGCTAGATCAATTGTTCTAATATATAATTGCAATTAGATGGTGGATAATGGTTCATGAGGAGACTTATAATAACATGATATCATAGTATTGTAATTGTGTGAAAGACTTATTTATGGGATAATGGGATGAGATCTATATTATGGAGTTTCATCCTTCAATATGAAATCATAATGAATAAACTCATTTTAATTCATTGAGTGGTTGTCGTGTTTTTAATATTATTCATGGAATTATGATGGCACAATTAATTTCAAGTTACAGAGACACATTTAGATTCTCAGAATTATTATGGAAATACAAATATGTTTATAAATACTTCATCCTTAATGAATCCATCAAGTAGAAGGATCATAAACATATATTAGTATAAAGACCATCACCTACACACGAGATTTTTTCCATTCAAAATAATTATGAATTATTATTAGGAATGTCTCATATACAAATATTAGTGTAAACACCATCACCAAAGAGGTATAGTTATTCCATTTAGAATAAGGATAAATCCCACTTAGGTTGGTTTCACGAAAGAATAATAGTATAAACTCCATCACCGACGCATTGTAGTTAGTCCATTCAGAATAATAATGTATTAATCATGGGTGTAATACCTAGATGAATATCAATAAAACACCATCACGAATACACTATATCTAGTACATTCAGAATAATTATGAATTCCTCCTTTGCATGGATCATGTATAGATATCATTATAAACTCCATCCTCGATGAACTAGAGCTTGTCTATTTGGAAAAATGAGGAATTTCCGCTATTAATGGATTATATATATATATATATCAGTATAAACACCAATACTAACACACTAGATCTTATCAATTTAGAATAGTGCTATGTCATTCGATACATGAGGGGTGATTTGGGTTAACATGTCATGGAATAAGAGTGCATTAACTTTTTATTATTCTAAGGGCCTAGTGATCATGAATTTATTTTTTTGGTAATATATTCTACGAACTACAAGCTTTGTGCCTCTTTCTTTTCTTAGACGTACTTTTTCCCAAGTTTCATATGAGTAAGGCTTAGTAGGAAAATACTTTGATTTTTAATAGGTCACTAATTGTGGGTTTTCTAATTAAACAAGGTTTATGATTTTATGTTTTTTAATTGTTTATATTTTAAAGGTCGTTATAGGTGCATGTCCAATGGGAAGAGGCTCGACTTTTAACTAGATTTCTCATCATGGGTATTTAACCAAACAAGTACCTTGTCTCTTTCTATATTGTATTTAAGGTCATGAATGTTAGACCAATGGGCATTCCATCTTTAATTCATGAAACTCATAGTATTAAACTGTTGGAGAATAAGGTACCCCATTCTTGCACTATCAATGAGTATGATGTAAGAAGGGACAATACCAAGGATATTAAACCAACATGAATTAATGAAAAATGGAATAGGTAAATCACGCATAAAAGATCTTAAATTGGGGTGATGAGATGGTTTATACTTGACAATGATGATCTATAACTACCCTAGGGTGTCATGCTCAACTGAAATAGTGTTTGGAAACTTGGAAATCATATGACCATTTTTGTTGGAGGAAACACCTCTTGTTGATATTCCAAACATGGGTCACACATACCAGATCCAACATAGGGTATACATGGATGGTCAAGAATTCGAGTCTCTTGAAGCAAGAAAAACACTTTACCAATATCCATGGAAAGTTTTTGGCTATTTAAATGCTCGGGACATGATATAGTTCAAGGAATTGGATCATTTAAGGAGGGTTTGGGAATCATAAAGATCACGTTGATGTGTATTTACCATGAAAGTGAGAAAAATATTTGGTATATCACCACTATTATTTTTTCCTCAACCTAATGGTTCCAATGATTATGAATTTTATTTTTATAGGGTCACATTTGGCCCTATTATATATTTTTTTTTGTTTTTCAACTGCGATCTAATTTTTCATAATACCTTGAAATAAAGAGAATAGATAATGGATACATTGAATTTTTATTGGGCCTTCATAAATGGGTGTTCAGTATGTTTTGATTTATATCTCTTTCCAAAAATATTATGTACTTTCACTATAGTCTATCGAAGGATAATGTTTAATTCTTATAAATTTTACACATGTCCACAAAACATAAGGTCATGATTTGGGGATTGATTTTGATGGAGATAAAATACACAAAAATGGAAGAGTAAAACCTGGAATGAAGGGGGGTCAATTTTTGGTATACAATACCTTGTAAAAGGTGAAATTCATTTTATTATCATTTATTTTGGACCATGTATCATGAAGTTTAAGGTTACATTAGGAGGACAATAAAAATACTCAAGAATGATGTGCTACAACATCTCCCTGAAAATGGATATCATATATCGTGTCATAACATAACATTAGTAAAATAAAATTGAATTTATGAATATAGGTCATGTAAATCACATATAAATGAGTTTAAACTGAATATAATGAGTTGGGTAATACATTGTATGAATGGTCATGAATTGAATTGGGGTGATGAGTTGTGCTAAGATTTTGTCAGGGGGCACTAGGATCAGGAGACCTTTTTTTAGGGAAAAATAGTTCTCATTGTTTTAGAAAACATTGGAAAGATATGAATAAGAAAAAATAAGACATAATTTTATTATCTTGATAATTATTTCATTGATTCCGGATACTGTCATTATCGATAGTCGTGAATCATTGTATGAGATTTGAACATATGGGTAATGAAATATGTTATGGAGAAAAGGATATCCATGCAGGTTTATAGAACACTAAAAGTTTAATATCCATGTACTAAACAAATTATCGAGGAATATTGAAGTAATAAATCATTTCTATAACTTTTTACAAGACAAATTGGGTGTAGAAAGAATCGGTAGACTTTTTTTAGGGTCATATGATAATGCCTATTACACCTCACTTTTTTATGAACCTTTTTTTGAATAAATTATTTTTTCTGTGATGTGTTCCATTTAATGATACACCAATTTATGCTTTAATTATATTATAAAATATTCTAAACATACTCTTCATGAACCGCCTACTGGTTTTGCGTTACATGCAACACTTATTTTTTACAAAACATAATTTCTTTGTTATAATATTTTAAAAGAAATATTTATAATCTATCTATTATTCTAAGTAATATAAATAGATATACATAAATATAAAATATTATTTATAATTTATTCATAGTAATAAAACATATTGATAATAAATCATTTAATTTTTGATAAAGTATTATTGAAAATAAAATTTTCTCTAATAAAATTATTTTTATGTATTTTTTTGAATAATAATAAAATTTATTTTAATCAATTTTAGGAATTTAATCTTATAAAAAACATAAATTTTAAAACCATAATGTTAAAATTAACTTAGGGTGATTTTATGGTTTTTTTGGGAAAAATCATTTTTGGATGAATAGTGAAATATATTGAATTTTAATTTGAAACTGTGTTTTATTCTAATTTATTTATATAATTAAATTATGTATTAATTTTTTTTAAAATATAATTAAATAAATTATAAATAAATTAATCAAATTTAGCTTATTTGAAGATATTTAAAATTGATATTGGATATAAAATATTTCCTACTTTGGACTTTTTCGCATTAAAACCAGCTTTCACAACACATCTATTGGATTAATTTTATATTAATTTATGCAACTTATAT
The DNA here is from genome assembly GCA_963277665.1 of Viscum album. Classification (NCBI taxonomy): domain Eukaryota; kingdom Viridiplantae; phylum Streptophyta; class Magnoliopsida; order Santalales; family Viscaceae; genus Viscum; species Viscum album. The sequence goes on from OY728166.1 coordinate 312,713,260, forward strand.
ATTTATAATTGTGAAAAAAGGAATCAATATTTTTAATCAGAATAATCTATAACGTATAATGACGTCAAATTAGTATTTTTACCAAAACTATTATTTAATGTGATTAAAATTAACTACAACTATTAAGAGATTAGTTGGCATCACAAAAGACCATAACATAAACACAATTCCCAAAATTACCTATAAACTTTCCCAAAATCCATTTGATTTTTATATTAATAATCTATCCCTACCTTTTCAGATTTTTAAAATTATTGGATCCACGTGACAAGGAATAATGTGGGTGGAATTCCCTTTTCAAAAATTTACAAGAATGCAACTCCTCCTCCACTATAAATAGTTATTCAGTCCTCCCTTTTATTCACACCACTAAATCCATTGTTTAGAGAAAAATATTCCCCAATATCCTCCCAAATACCATCCCTTAATATTATAATAATAACTTTGTGAATAAATCAAATCAATGAATCTATTTGGTGAAAACAAATAAGAGTTACCCAAAGGAGTGGTAATATCCTTCCATAGGATCTTTTGTTTTACTTTCATTATCCACCCATAAACTGTTATAATTACATTATTATATAATAAGATCAATATAATTAATATTATTATATTTTTTTCTTAATGGTTCTAACTATACTTACTCAACATCCATCAAAAGGGTGATGAACTTACAATTCGTGTGTATGACAGACTACCGACTTGCGAAATGATGTTGTTTGTTTTTCCATTACCAACTCTAATGAGATGTAATTATGAAGAAAATACTTTTTTATATTATATTTATAATATTGATGATTTATCTTTTCTTATTTAATATTTATATTAACCATACCCCATTCTTTCTATTTTTTGTAAATACGATAAGATCATTTGTGGACGTGTGGACTACTACCTCTTCAATGCGATGTGATTCATTCACACATTACATGGAATGTATTAAAGAAGGGATTAGTAAAATTATATGATATATATGAAATAATAAATCTATTCTAATGATAATAAATATATATATACATATACATATATGTAATTTACTTTCCTTCGTTGAATATGACAAGTAAACAGAAACGTCTTTCATGCGTATGTATGGCCTACCGTCTCTATGAATGGTGTATTACATTTCATATATATATATATATTTTATAGATTATTATAAATATTTATATAATTAATAAATGTGATATATACATCTTGTTTTATATTTTATAAATAATTAAATCATAATCTATGTAAGTGGATCCAAAATTACAAGTCATAATCCATACAGTAAACAAAATGGTTATTACCTGAAGCGTAACACTAACATGGAATTATTAGTAATAGGGTAAAAAACTGTTATATATGGTATTATATATATTAATATGGTTACATGTAATATTTATAATAAACTTATATTTATTATACATCAGGTTTGAATGAGTATGAAGAGAGTTAGGATATAAGGTAAGGGGATTTTTAGTCGCACTTTTATTTCCATGAGATTTATGGGTTAATCAAAAATAATTTATATCATGTGGTGTGAATAATCCAAATTAATATATTATATTTACATTACCCCTAAATTATTGGGTATTTACATATCCATTTTAGGTTCTCTCTTTCATTGAGTTTATGTTTTAGAAGATACCAAATCTATAAAGTAATTTTGTCTCAATATTCCTTCATTGAGACACATGCCATGTTGTGAACCAATATTCATCTTTAAGGTAAATAATATAACCTTTGACATGTCATTTCACGAATATAATTCTTTTAATTCTATTCAATGATTTATGTAATTCCATTTTCTTACAGGGGAGTATAATTCCATGTCAGTAACTGGTAAGAGTTTATTTCATCAATCTCATACTTTATTGGGATTAATTATGATTATGATTCCATTAATAAAATATCATTGTAAATATTTTAAGAAAACTCATTAATTTTATCTTCATTTGGTTATTCATTATTTATTCATGTAATATTATAATTTTCCACTCTATGTTACATAATACAAATAAGAAAATATTTTAAATAGAATCTGACCTTATTTCTCTCGTTTGCCTGATACCTATTTTATTAAAAAACCTTGTTTTCAAAAATGTATTCAAGATAATAATTTAATTTCATTTTCAATGAAAAATGAATTTAAAAATATTTTATGGTTTTCAATGATTATTTCATATTTTTTCATTCTATTTTCAAATAAAAACGTTTAAAAAAATGTTACATGTTTAAAAAAATATGATTCAATGAAGAAAAGATATTTACATCATGAAATGTTTTTAAAAGATCTCCTAAAATTATATTCCATATAGGATAAAATCCATTGGTGGTACTAATTACTTTATTAGAAATTATCCAAAGGTTCCATTATTATTATTTCTATGAATGGTTTATGTTTTGAAGGCATGGTGGTCATGAAACATGCTCCTCTTTCTTGGGTTATATGCTTATTAAACCCGCTTATTTTCACTGTTTATGATTTGGTGAAATGGAAATAAAAATTGTAACTTTTTATATAGGTTATGATATGATTAATGTTTATGATCTAGTGGAATATATATATATATATATATATATATTCAAACATTACGATATGGGTGTGACATATATCTCCCTCCAATGCATTGGGTAAAGATTTATATACCATGATATAATGTTGGCTATAAAGTTGAGGTGCACGATCCACTATGGAATATGGGGAAACCAAATCCACTATGGGAATATGGGGAAACCCAATCCACTATGGGAATATTGGAAAAACTACTCCCATATAATGAAATTACTATGAATGGGGATTGTGGTGTGTCCTTCCCAGTAGGTATACTCCAAACAAAGTGCCTTGTTAAAATTTTTCAATGACTCTAGACTTATAGGAAATTATATTTAATGTTTTTTTTCCAAAATTCTTTGTCTTATTCTTCTGTTTTTATTTCATGGATTATTATATTTATTCCCTTATGATTAATTTCTTATGAACATTAAATCTTTATGCCATGATTCATTTTTTTGATCTTTTATATGAAAGTTATAACCTTGTAATGTTATGATCTTATTCTCATATCCTTATGCTCAAGTTTTTGCATTTATATCCCCATTGTTTAACCTTAATAAGCATATGATCTAACACCTTTTATATTTCCATTCCCCAGTTTACAAAGATAAATATTATGTATGAAATTTCAAAGAAAGGTGCTAACCATGAAGAATCTTTTGAAAGATAATGTATCTCACTTATGTGCCATCATTCAAGTTTATATGTTTCAAAATAAACTAAAATAATATGGTCTTTTGGTATCTATTTATGAAATATAATATGTATTTGGAAAAAATTATGTAATGTTAATGTATGTTTATCCTGTTTTGTAATAGTTGGTATTATAGAAAACTTTTACTTATACTTTGGAAATTCGGATGAGAGAACCGTAGTGAACCCTAAGAAAATGTCTAAGGATAATTCTAATGATGAGGAAAAGTATAGTCAAATGTCTTGGAATTTTGGAAAACTATAGAGTGTGTGTCATCCACATAATAAATCCATTTCTAGATACTAAATGTGTATATGGATCTAACATAAATGTATATAGGGATAATAACCCTAATACACCATATTGATCTTGCATTGATCTAAAATTGGTACCCAAAAATGGTCATTATTGCACACAATATTTTACACTCCCAGGGGATATGATTTGGAAATTAAAAAACTATTCATGAACCATCATGACAGATTTAAATATATGTTTTCTATGAATAAGATAGGATAAACCTAATATTTTATAGATTAAAAAAGGTTTCAATATTTAGACATCATATAAGAGGTTTTTAAGGATAATATTGTTACCCACTATGATAATAATTTATTAATATTTGTTTTTTGGTTATATTCAAAGGTTGTAACCCAAAAGAATCATGTTAATGGTGATTTTGATGGAAACTTTTACTATGGACCTCTATAGAAACCATATGCTATGGGAAATGGAATTAAACTTCTCATTTCTATGCCCACCTATATTTCTCAATATTTGAATCATGTTGTACATCTAAATGAGAAAAGGATGGACCAAAATTCTATTGAATCATTTTTGAGGAAACGTCCCCATTATTTTAGTGGATATTTTAACCCACTTGTTGCTGAACTATTGATCAGTGTCAATGATAAGATATTATCCATTCTCCATGTGTTTGAAACATAATAAAGTCATTTTGGAGATTTTTCATTAAGAATGTGAAGTCGAATAGTGGTGTACTATAATCCTTAATACAAGTAAAAAAGATGAAATTGAATCAATGGAATGAGATGAGTTCAAGAAATTGTTCTTCAATAAGTAATTTTGACATATTCCTTGTATGAAAATAGAAATTTAGTTCATTAAGTTAAATAAAAAGAATGATGAATATGTTAGTACCGATGATGCTAATATCACAAGACTTGTGAGGTACACTTATTGAATTATCATCCAATCTGAATGTAATGTTGATAGGTTAATAATTAGTTTAAATCCAAGTATCAGAATGGCATTTTCTATAAGAGACATAAGTAGATATGAATAGATTGTGTGTTGTGAGATAAAGGATGAAATAAATGATGTAGTTAGATATCAATCTCATGGTTTTAATAGAAAAAAGAAGATGGAGTTCAAAGGAAAATCTAAAAACCATGACGAGAATAAAATGAACCTTACTTTTTTCTCTGTGAGTGGAATGAATCATGGAGGGAATTTTATTATGGGGTATAATATATGTTTTAAGTGTAGAATGTAAGGACATAATAAAATTGGCTGTCTAACTAATGGGAATAAGTTTTCCAATGATTAAAATATATGGAAATCTTTACAAAATAAACCTCCCACATTTTATTGATTCATGTGTAAGGAGGATCAGCATTAGGCTAACTTGTTACCAATACTGAGGCATCCACAACCCCATAAACCAAGGGAGATGTAGAAATCTCATATGATAACAATTTATAATGAGGGGTGAAATAACGTCATGGAAAAAGGTACACTTTCCATCCACTATTAAATAGCTAATGTCATATTTGATTCTGGATCTATTAATTCATTCATATGAAAAGAATTTTTTAAGTGTATTAGGATTCCATTGAAAATATGAGATGTGAAATCAGAAGTGAAAACCCCTAATGGTATGATGATTTTATCTCAATTCTATGATTCCTCTCTGGTTGAAGTTTGTGGGAATGTTATTCTTGAATATCAATTAATTTTTCCTTTGGATGAATTTGATGTCATCAAAGGTAGTGATTTTATTTTTCTGAATAAATTCTACATCAATTCATGAGAAAATGAATTTAAATTTGATATTTCAAATAGAAATTTGACCGTCTATCAATATGATGATAAGCATGGGCTTTATATGGAGATTACATCTTTTGTATGGGTCTTAATTACCATTTATAAGGCATGTTTGTATCATGTGGTTGGGGATAAAATAAAAAAAATGATAATATGCATATTGTTTAGGATTTATTTAATTTCATTACAGAATATTTTTTCGATCCTTCAAGAAAATCGTGATGCTGATTTCTCAACTGAACTCATACAAGGTTCCACACCAATCTCAAAGACTCCCTATAGAATGAACCCAATTGAGTTACAATAATTAAAGAAGAAACTCTTAGAAACCCCAGATAAGGGATTAATTTGTTCCATGTGTCACCTTAAGGTTCACCTATTCTTTTTTTCAAGAATGAAAGATGGATCAATGTGACATAGCATTGATAATCATGATTTGAACAAGATCATGATAAAAAACAAATATCTACATCCCAGTATTGATGAATTGTTTGATCAACTAGGATAATATTAATAATTTTACAAGTTTGAAATTAATTTTGGTTATCTAAAATTTGGGGTAATAAATGAGGATATACACAATATGGAATTCTATATAAGGTATGTTCACTATAAATATATAGTGATGACTTTCAATCTTACTAATTACCTTGCTTTCTTCCTGGATTTTATTAAGGGAGTCTTTATAGATTACCTTGATCAAATTGTGATATTATTTATAGATGATATTCTAATATATTCAAAGATGAAAGAGGATCATGAAAACCACTTTATAATTGTACTGAAGCTACTATGTATGGAGAAAATAATATCTTTCATAATTGAATGTTCAACCATCTAAACAAGTGAATATTAAAGTGGTTCAGAAGGATGATGTGGAGCTGCAAAATAAGATTTTAAAAGATACTATCTGTAAACTTGATCATGATAGGATGTTTAGGTTTGGAAACCATGTATGTTTATATTTAATAATATATTTAAATATGGAGTTCCCAAAGGAAGCTCGTTATTCTTTATTATCTATTCATACTTTAAATATGAATATGTATATATATTTGAAGGAATACTTCTGATGGGATGGTTTAAGTGAGATATCATAGAGTCTATATATCGGTGTTTGGTATGCTATAATTTTATGTGTAAAAGATGAATATCTAATGGGATGTTTCATCCATTACCCATACCAGAATGTAAATTGGAGAACATCACCATGTATTTTCTCATTGGAATCCCAAAACATATAAATTTAATAGTTCTACATGGGTGTAAGTCAATCAGCTTAAAAAGTCATCACACTTCATTAATATGAGATTAGGCTTCTTTTTGAATCATCTTACAATGATATACATTAATAAGTTGAAAGGTTGCATGGAGTACTAAATTCTATTGTATCTGATTGTGATATAATATTTACCTCAAATTTATAGTGAAGTATTCAACATGAAGTTGATATAGAATTGAGTTTCATAACTTATTATCATCCTCAAATGGATGTTCATTCTAAAAGATAAACTAAAACTCTAGAGGATATGTTGAGATATTATTATATGTATTTCAAAAGTTGGTTGGATCAAAACCTTACTGAATTTTACATTTCTTACAAAAATAAATTTCACACAATAAATCATATGGCTCATTATGAAGACCTTTATGAGATGAAATGTAGTGCTCCAATGTGCTATGATGAAGTTTGATAAAGAAATCTATGGTTACCTTAGATAGCTAAAGAAATGGAAGATATAGTTAGAACCATTTATAATCATATCAAGATAAAACAATGTTAATATAAAAGTTATGTTGATATCCATCATCATGATCAATAATTTGAAGTTAGTGAGAATCCATTTATAAGAATCTCTCCATGTACGAATGTTATGATATTTGGGCAGAAATGGAAACTATCCCCCAGTTATATCTGTACCTTTGAGATTTATTTTAATATTGGGATGGTATCCAATCACCTAGAAATTATTATAAAATACACTCTAGTCCATGATTTGTTCCATGTATCTCTCATAGGGAACAATATATCTGAACCTTTATATGTACTAAATTTATAGGTCATAAAGCTCAAGAAAAAATATTCTTACGAGGAGAATCTAGTTGAAATTATTTATCATAAATATAATGTTCAATAAAACAAGACCACTCTCATAGTCTTTTTTTTTGAGAAATCATCTATTAGAGGATGTAACATGGGAACTTGTTGATGTGATTAGGTAGTATTATCATTTTTTTTTGTATTAGATTGATGAATTTCATGGGTGAAATTCAATTTAAGGGGGGGGGGGTAGAATGTAACACTTTGATTTTTAAATTTTTTTAAATAGAATAATTTAATTTTTCATTAATTTCTTCAATTTCATTTCACACCATTTGAATCATTCATTATATACTACACTAAGATAAGTTAGCACTACACGCAACATTTACTTGGCTTGCATTACACACAACACCGAGTTTCTATGAAACCTCATATTATGGTTATAATTATTTAAATGATATAGTTATAACATAGAAATTAAAATTAGTAATATGAACAGTAATTACTAATTTGTAAATATTATTTACAAATATTTTATATAAATAAAACATATTGATAATAAAGGAATAATTTATGGTAAATCCTTTTGGAAAATACTATTTTCTCAAATTGACTAATTTTTATGTCCATCCATGAGAAATAATAAAATAAATCTTAGACCCATTAAGGAACATAATTTCATTAAATAATATTCAATTTAAAAATCAAAATTTAAAAATTTTCTTAGGGTGAAGTTTTGGGGTTTTTCTTAAAAAAATCATTTTTGGATAAATAGTAAAAAATACTGAATTTTAAATAAAAACTTCATTTTATATAATTTATTTATATATTTATATTTTATATTAATTTTTTAATTCATTATTAGATAAATTATACATAAATTGACCAAATCTAGGTCATTGGATCCAATTTTAGATTGAAATTAGATATAAAAACGTTTCAAAAGATTAGTGTTTTTTGTTTTAAAAACCCGCATTTGTGGCCCAACTGTAGAATTAATATTAAATTAATTTTTACAAATTATATTTTTATAATAGGGAAAAATTGAATCAATAATTGGAATCATAATAATTTATATTTTTTAATAAGTTTAAATTATTTTTTCGACCAAAAAATATTATTGAAAGCGGTGAAGATTAATTACGATGATTAAGAGAAAAATTAGCTTAACAAAAGACTAAACTTTAAACATAAGGCCCAAAATGAGTATAAAATATTATAAAATCATTTAGATGTTCATATTTCAACTATTTTATTTCTTATATCATATTTTGACCAATATTTGATCCAATTTACATGAAAATATATGGTTGGAATTCCCTTTTCAAACATTTACAAGAATGCCACTCCTCATCCCCAATATAAAGGAACTCAACCATCCCACTTTTTCAGAAATATAAAGCCATTTAATCATAAAAAATATACCAAAATATCCTTGAAAATTACCTACCTTAATCCAATAATCCTCCATTTATTCTTAAATCCAATCAAGAACAACCGAGTGGAGTTACCCAAAAAAGAGGTAACATCCTTCCACAAGATCATTTGTTTTATTTTCATAATAAATAACCTATAATATTATTATTAAAATATTTTAGAATAACATAAATATAATAAATATTCTAATATGTTTTTATTCCACTTTTTATACCTACACTTACACACACTTCCACCTAATAGGTGACAAACTTACCGTTCATTTGTACGACATATTACCTCCTCAAAAAATGATGTTGTTTGTTTTTCATTTACCACATATAATTAGTGAGAATTATGTTGTAAATACTATTTTTATATGACATTTATTAAATTTATGATGAATTTATTCTTATAAAATTATTATTTATACCACACCTTCATTCATCCCATTTGTGTAAATATGATTACTTCGTTTGTGGATGTGTGGACTACCACCTTCTAAAAGCGATGTGATTCATTCACATATTACATAGAATGTATTAAGGGTGGGTTTAGTAAATTTATATTATATATATTAAATAATAATTATATTTTAATGATAATATATATATACATACATTACATTTACTTAATTTCATTCAATATGATAAGAAAACTGAAACAATGTCCATGCATTCATACGGCGTGTTGTCTACACAAAAAATGTATTAAATTTCATATATATATCTTTTATATATTATTATAAATATTTTTATAAATAATATATGTGATATATAAATAAAATTTTATATTCATGAAATAAATAAATCATATTCTAAGTAATAAGATCAAGAATAACATCTCAGAACATGTATGATAAACAAAGTGGTTATTACATAAAGTGTAACATTATCATGGAATTGTAAATAAGAGAATTATATAAAGTCATATAAGGTATTATATATAATAATATTTTTTTGTTATATTTATATTAAACTTATATTTATTATACAAGAGGTTTTAATGAGTACTAAGGGAGTCTAAACATAAGGTAAGGGGATTTCTAGTATCACTTTTATATCTAGGAGAATTACGCTTTATTCACAGCATGTTTCTTTTGTATGTAGTATATAAATCCCATGAATATATTATATTATTATCATTATAAGATTTATGGGTATTCACATATCAATTCTATGATCTATGATTCATGTGTTTTATTTTTCAAAAGATACCAAATCAGTAATGTAATTTTGTCTAAATTTACCTTCCACGAGACACATGCCATGTTATGCACCTATATTATTCTATGAGGTGTATAAAATACCATTTAGAATGTTATATCTTGAATCTACTTATTTTTATGATATTTAATGATTCATTTAATTTTATTTTCTAACATGGGGAGTATTATTCAAAGTTACCATGTGGTAAAAGGTTTTTGCAACAATCTCATCATTTATCGAGATTGTTTATAATTGTGCTTCCATTGGTGAAATATCATGACCCATATTTTAACAAAACTCATAAATGTTGTTCTAATATGGTTATTATTTATTTATTCATGTTCTAGTTCCATTTTATGCTCTTTTTTAGATAATATAATTATAAGAATCTTTTTAATAAAATCTGACAATATTTCTCTCTCTGAAAGAATACATGTTTTATTCAAAAACCATATATTAAAAAATGTTTTTATAATTATAATTTGATATAATTTTCAAGTAAAAATGTTTATAATTTTTTTTATGGTTTTAAAATTTTCCTTTGTATGTTTTGAATCTATTTTCAAAGAAAAACGTTTAAAAAATAATTCATGTTTTAAAAAGCATTTTTCAAGGATGAAATGATATTTTCATCAAGAAGTTTTTTAAAAGATCTTCAGAAATTATTTTCCATATAATATAACATCCATTAATGTTACTCATACCTTTGATGAAAAATTTCCAATGTTTCTATTTAATTTTTTTCTATTTAATGGTTTATTTTTTATGGAATGATGATTATAAACCCTGTTTCTCTTTTATGGGTAATATTTGTATGAAAATAGCTTCTTTTCACTGGTTATGATTTGATGAAATGATTATGAAACCTACATCTTCTTACATAGGTTATGATATGATTATATTTTTATTATACCCATTTCATTTCATGGGTTTTGATATGTGAAATGTTGATGATTTAGTGGAATACATATGAATGATTTCATTTTGAGATGGGTGGGACCTATATCTTCCTATAATTCCTTGTGTAAAGACATATATATCAAGAGATAATGATGGGAATATTGTTGATGAACTTGATCCACTCTGGAATATGGGGACACCTGACCTACTATGGGATGTTGGAAAAACCCAACCCACAATAGGAAGATAACCATTCTAAATATTATTGTAAACCTATATAGTTCATTGAACATAAATTTTTGAAACTGTGATGTGTTGTTGCATCTAGTTAATCGTGTTGTGTTGTATTATTTTACATGGGATAAACTAGATTGATGGTATTTAATGACAGTTTTGTGATTTATATGGGTTTGTGTTGTGATGGTTTTTTATCTTATGATGCGATGTGGGAGTATATGTGGTTATTATTATGTGTGGTGGTTATGACAAGCGGGGGTTGTTACATTTAGTGTTTTTTATGTTTAGTGGTCATCATGTTTGGTATTTATGAAGAATGGTATTTGTGTTGACATGGGTAGGATTATGTGATTGACTGGATATGGATGATGTGCGATGGTCAAGATGATATGTGGTGTGGTTGTTCTAGCCACTTGTTCTATATGTAATACATTATATTATTGAAATTAAATTCCATGTGAAGGTTAGTAAATGTGAATGGGTTTTAAATTAACATGTTTTAATTTTCAAAAATTAATTAATCACTAAATTAATATTCTATGTGAAATTGAAAATAAATATATTTGTAAATAGTAGTTAAGAGGCACTCATAAAATTTGGAAAATTGTACAACCGATAACTTTTTTTCAATTCATTTTTTTTATTTCAAAAATGAGATCACATTTAATAATTGAGTGATAACCCTTTAAAAATAACACAATCTTAAAAACACAATAAAATTATACACCCAAAGCATCAAAATCCACCACACACCATAACAAAAAATAATCAAACATGTTAAGAGATCAGAAAACCATTAAATATATTTTAATTTCATTGGAAGCATTATATATTTATAATTTACTATATAGATCACACATCCTTTCTTACAAATCATATTTTATGAGGAATTCAAAGAAATAATCCATCTTTTCCAATGATTAAATAAACTCATCCACATTTGTTTTGATTTTGTTGATTCCTCTTTTCAAAATACATTCTTTCTTGTGGAACCACTTGCACTTCACATCATTTGGTGTCTATAAGAAGCAATCATTCTATGATCCTATCTACATCCTTTTATAGGGGGGATTAATAAATAAGTGATCCTTAACCATTTATTCCCTAAATTGTATGAGTAATTCCAATGTATATCCATTATTGGCTGAATCAACATCCCATTTCATGCATATAATCTTATTAGAATACATTGTATCCATTGTTATAGGTTAATGGGATTAATCCCTAATCCCTTTGGATTTATTCCCATTGGATAGAATGAAACTCTTGGAATTTTGTTTTCCTTTCCACCCTTTATTTCATATTAGGTTTTTAATTTCTCTCCCGTGAATTCCCTTCACATTGTCTTCTGAGAAGTAGTGTGAACTCACATCATCTGTCTCTTCCCTTAGGTTCCTTCCTCCTCATTAGAATACTCTCCCTATGCTAAACCTATTTTCTCATATTACTACACTTAAATCACCATCCATTAAAGTGATAAACTAGTTTACTATTATCCATGGTCCTTGTAGGTCTTGACCTACCCATTCACTTCATCAATCCACATATGTAGCTAATTCACCATGAAATGCACTCTCTTAGTTATTAAAACTGTCTGGAACAACCAAATTACCCCAGGACTAGGATCACATAAAAGTCTCGCACCATTTCATATAAGTATTAAATTAGTTATCTTCTATTGTGGACCAATCAAACACATGAATTCACCCCCTTAGTCCCCCCTGATCCAAACTGTTCTCGCCTATTCAAATTTTTGTTTTCATGTTTTACCTTAGATTTTCATAAATGTTTTCAATATTCATCTCTAGATTCATGGTTCTTGACTCTTTTAAGAATCCATTGGAATGGATCATCTCCTTGTAACAAATAATTTAATGTGATAATGTGTGGAATTGTGTGGTGGTTGTGTGGTGTGACACATCTAGTGGTGGCATCGATTGTCATAGTTGACATGTTTGACTATGGTAACATTGTGGTGTACAATAGTGCATTTTTAGTGAACCCCTAGGTTGGATGTTGTTTGATATATATATATCAATTTGTTAAGGTTATTTTTATACTCACCCAAATCAATTTGTATAAAATCTATATTTCCCAATGGTTTTGGGTCTCGAGGATTTTTTCTAACATCCAGTATGGTGGTGATATAAATTTCTTACTACCTCATTTTCCATACTCTTACTCGAACATTGATGATATGGGTTAATATTAGAGAGTACACAATGATGATATGGGTTGGTTTTGGGGATTACCTAATGGAGACAGTATGATATATTTGTTGGAGGTATATGTGGTAAGAGGAGGGAATGAGGATAATGTCCTTTACATTCATGATTCCTTACTTCCATGGTTATGTGATGATGCATTGATGTGATGAGGCTGTTATGAGATGTGGTTGTGATGTGATGATGACTAATGATATCATTTTTTGATAGACATCACGAGGGTGGGGAAGGTAGATATCCACACTTATCCAAATTAGAGATGTATGGATGTGTGTTTTTATATTCATGGAAGATATGGAAGCACATAATATTCAAAATTGTGGCATTAGAGAAAACAATTAAAGGGAAAGTGGCTATGGGGAACCATTTATTTTTTCTTAATACAATGGTTCTATATTGGACATGTTATTTTGTGAGTGAGTCATAGTAAGGTTTTTATTTTTTAGATAACACGCTTTAGTTCATGTTGTTTATTTAATTTATTCATGAGGACACTAGTATGCTATTTTCATTGGTGAATAAAGACCTTTGGAATGATCCTTCTAAGTATAGATGTTATTCCCACCCTATGTATTTTTTATTTTTTAGTCTTATATGAGGACATTTGGACTAGTATTGGAATTATTTGATTTGGTTTTGTAGAATTGGTTGAGTCACTACATTATAACACGTCATTTTATTTAACTGGTGTCTTTTTTTATATTTATTGACATTGTTCATTAATTAAGTGATTATTTTGTTTTTTACTTTTAGATTGTCATTTGGATTTTTTGGTAGAATATTAATTTATCTCATGATCCATTTTTTTTATATATGTTAATTCATTTAATATGTGATCTTTTTTATATTCTAAGTGATTTTACCCAACCCGGACTGATTGGATGTCAGAAATGAGGGGCATTATATCATTTTCATTATAATTGGCCAAGGATGGAAACCTTTTGAAGAACAAGGTTCTAAAAGATTGGTATGAGAAGTTTTTGATGAGTGATTGGATGAGGTTTTGAGTTAGTAATGGTGAGTATTTTTAGGGTTTGTAGGGAAATGATTCCAATTTATCAAGGTCTATGGATTTGGCAATTAAGATTGGTGATGAACTGATATTTTAGGGTCCCCCATGATCCAATTCAAGGAAAATGAAATTACTGAATAAAATAGTTATGTGGGACTATTTTTAGGTTACTTATGTAGTACAGGTAGATACGTCATAATTTATTGGGCTCATAAATGCATTAACTTATTGTGGAAAACTAAAATGAATTTAATAACTTATATTTTTTAAAAATTACATCATACCAAGTCGGGGTTTAACCCTAAATATCATGATTGCATTGTGGTCATTGTCAAAAAGTAACTCTGGTAGTGGAAAATAGGATAATCCATTTCAGTGTTGTAGGATTAAATAGACATACGAGGTTGTGGCAGAGTAGTGTTATATTTATAACTTTTACTGGAAGAGTTTGGGGATGTATTATAGGATACTATCCAATTTAGAGACATTGAAATTGTAGGGGGATCTTAAGATCTCCATCAGTCTAATTTAATATCAGGTGTGTATTGGGTATTTTTGAAATTTAGTATGATGTAGGGAGCGTCATATAAAGAGTGGAAGTTGTATCTGGTTAAACATAATAGGAAAATTTTCATTAGATGTACCTTTATAAGATTTTTAAATTGGAACTACTATTATTAATGATGATGGAAACAAAGGGGATAGAGTGTATCCCCATTCAGAATGGGACGTTTGATTTTTTTTAACATGGGGTCGTGTTCAAGTACCCCAACACATTTCACCTAATTTTTTTTCTGGATGAGGTTTTTATAAAATGACATATAGAGGAGGATGTTTTCCCAAGGTTCCGGTAAGTGGTTATCCAATTTATTCCTTCAACATAACTGGATGCATATATATTAGAATATTTTATTAAGTGAAATGTTTATCATGGTTTTTAGCCTTGTGATATAGTTATAAGGGATCATTGAGGACATGAGATTTAGGAAGTGTGTCAGGAAGGTTTATGAAGGCATGGTTTTTACCAGCATGGAACCTACTAGGGAAGATCCTTTCCATTTCTTCTATGAATAGTGGTTTCCAAGAACCTTCCATTTGATTCACATTTTCATACAATGTACAAGGGGGAATTTCCGCTATAAATATCAGTTTTCAACAACTAAAGGATCCTCATATCAAATTTATTATCGAACCACTTTTGGATATTAAAAGTAGTTTTATCCAAAGTAGTTATTATAGCAATAGACATTAATACTTATTCCGTAGAAAGTAGAAGATGATGCTGATAGGGGTAACACTCAAGATGGTCCCTTCCCATAAAGACCATTTCCAGAGTGTGGTTGTGGATTCCGACAATAGAGAGGTTGAGTAGATTGGTTATATCAAATGCATGTGATGAAGGTTGCTGATTCTGGAGTCGTAGAGGTTGTCAATTGTATGGTCAGTTTATGATCTAAACTTGTTTGTTACTTATTTAATTTAGGATCCTCCAACATTATTTAGTAATTGGAGACAATATGTAGAGAGTCTTCAAGTAATATTGGTGTTATCTATGTTTTTTATATAATATGCTTTTCTTGATTTCTATAATAGGTGTAACCTAATGATGGGACATCATCAGTCATGGGATAATCATTTATTGCTACAAATTCAATCATATTATTTCATACATACCATTGATTAGTTGTTTTCTATGTGTTCCATTATCAAATACTTCTACAGGAGAGTCATGTTTTCAGATGTATATGGTTAATAAATAGTTTTCATTGGTGACAATGGTTATCACGTGGGAGGTATATTTTTTGAAAATGTTTTTCATTGATGTCCATGTTTTCTAGGGAATTAGTAAACAGTGGTATGGTGGAGGTTTCTAGATTTATCACGGAATTTTTGTATTCTTTTTCTACGAAGGACGTAACTGCACACCCTTGATGGGAAATCGTGTTGGGGATAGACCTATATCCTAATGATTCGTTAAATTTGATTGATTAATATAGAATGAACCATTATGAGTTGTGAGAGTTGATTATTTAGATAGATGATATAATCCATAGGTTTCTCATCCAACAAAATGTGTTGTTATGGGGTGTTCTAGTGTTCCACTCCATGAATGGGGACTGTATATTCTTGTTGTGTATATATTACTAGAGTTAGAATTAAACGATTATGAAAAATGATTACCCTATTCTAAGGATCAACTATCTTTTCAACAAGATATTAGGGATTAAGTAGTTTTTTAGGATTGATCTCCAGTATTTATATCTCTATTTTAGCGTGAAGGAGTATGATGTATGAATAACTCCTTCAAATATAGGTGTGATAACTTTTAATTTGTGGACAAGTCATTTAGTGTCCCGAATTCATAGGTAGTGTTCATAGGGATCCCAAAATCCATGTTTCAAGAGTTCATTGATCAGTTTATTTTTATTTAAAATGAAGATAACCCAACATAATATATGTAATATAATTAGTATTCTAATATACTTATATCTACCACAGATTTCCTTAGACAAAAACAACTCAATGTGATATTTTTGTATTTATTTTTTGATCTCTAGAGGTTTTTTTCATTTCGCTTGGGGTGTCCCAGTAGGGTGTAGCCATGGAATCATTGAAAACATAAGCATTGTTTTCAGTTTCTCCCAATAAAATGGGAAAGTTTCATAGATTCCCTTTTCTAGATGGTTATTTTTGGAATCATGTGTTTGATTTCTCATTGAACATGACCCCTTTTATGGATTTGACTATAAATAACTAAGAATTTATATTTATAGTTCCTTTATAGTTAGAATTTGACAATAACGAGGGAAAATTGAAAAGGTTTCTCATGATTTAGTCTACAAGGGGAGGGGTGATGTTTGATATGTTTAGTGAGGAATCACTTATGGGTTTGGATGGTTATTAATATAGAAAATGGTAGTTTCCTATTATGGGTCTATGAAGTTGGTCCCACATGAGTCTGACTATTCCACTCGTGATATAGAGTTGGTATAATTTGTATTTTCACTAATTTGGGGGATTCATTAAATTATTTGTGAGAACTTTGTGGTTTTCATGAACCATAATAGGAATAATCATGTTTTACCTTAATTTTAATTTTATATATGAAAGTATAGGTGGATATATATAATCTAGGTTTATGATTTTGAGTAATCATACACCCCCTAAGACGGGATTTTTTTTCATGGAGAAAATATTGAATAGCCATGGGGAATTTATTCATGTCTCGGTATATTCTTGGAGGGAGATGGAGATTTTGGAAACCCTTAACATAAATTCAAATTTGGTCATTGAAGGAAATTGTAAATTTCAAATGTTATTGGATTCTTCTCTGATTTTGTATTAAAAATAGAATTAGTGTGGAGAGACCTTGGTGGTTGAGATATGTGATTGTGTTGGCTATAATGAAGATCATAAATAATGGTTAGAGGATGGTTGGAACTGTATTTTGTTTTATGGGTGTTTGTTCTAGTGGTGATACATGAGGGAGAACATTTATAATTTCGTCAATCATATTTGGAAATACACCCAAGAGTATTTTATATGAACCATGTATTGGAGAAATAGTTTTGGTGGCCCAAATATTTAGAGGCCATTGTAGATATTATGAATTAATGTATCAATTTATAACAAGTGAAAGAATAAAAACAGGTCACATGATGGTATTTTGATCCCATGATTGTCCCTTAGTAGAATCAGGAACACATCTATGTATAAGTAATCACAAGGTTTCCATGAGATTAGGGTGTATGTGTTTCTATCCATGTAATGATGTATTAGTATATATGGTCATCTCCTTTACTAGAAATCTCAGATTTGAGTGTCATATATTTCAGGTAAAAGAACTATGTGGATGTGGTTGTGTGTCTATATTTAGTTACATAATACAATTTCATATATTAGGATTTTTGTTTTAGTTTAGTACTCTATATGGGTTTTCCAAATGATTTTTGAACTCAGTTTTTTTCCAACAGTTCTTTCCAAAATTAGATAGACAGAACAAATAAGTGAATTGTCGAGACACTGTAGGACATATTGTGGGTATTCATCATGGACTTTCTAGATTTATTGTAAAAAAATTTCTATTGGTGAATTTTTCATTTAACAAAAAAATCACTCATCAATTTTTAGGGCCCTGTTTGAGGCATTGTGTGGTCTGCCATCACATTTTCCATTGTGTTGGGAAAATGAAATGGGGTAGTCTATTATCAATACCTATGTGTTAAATATAATGATATAGAAGGTTATTTTTTTAGATTATTAAAGATTAAAATGTGCCTAATAAATCTTATATTGATCATTGGATAAAGTTGTTGATATTTGATGTTATAGACTATGTGTTATTAAGATCGCATTTTTTCATGAGTAGTTGTGGTTTGGATGGAGAGTAAATTCCTTTCCCATTTTGGAAACTCTTTTATTGTTGGGGAGTAGTTTCGAGGTAGCATACCTATTGAATATCTTACCATTTTTTGAAATGATAACTGATATCTTCCCTGAGTCTTATCTCCATAATTATATTCATAATGAGTCCCTTGTCATTAACTAGGGTGTGTTGGATATCGAGGATGGTGTTATTATTTAAAATAGGATAGTTGGGATATAGGATGATCAATATATAACACTATATTGAGAGAACAATCATTTAGTTTTTGTAGAGTGGATGAACTGTTTCATAGAGGGGAGTACTTGGGAATGAGATATTAGGTTGTGTTCATAATACCCAGAGCAGTTTTGAGTTTTCCCTTATTATATTTTTCTTGATGATGTGATGTTTAAACCATGTTGGATTCTAAAATTTTTATTTTTCATTATCAATTTAATGATGTTAAATATTCATAAAGGTGAATAGGGGATTACCCTTCCAAACTAGGACATATTATATGATGACATGTTTTAAAAACATTTAGGTGAGTAATCACCCCTAATGTGTATAATATCTTGATTTGAGAATTGGATTTCCTTGATTTCGGTTTTTGGGGAAGTGTTGTGTTTTGGTTTTGAAAATTAAAGGAATGGTAAATATGGAAGATTATATGGATGTGTGTAAAGTAATCTGGCTTGTTGTATTGGATGTGTAGGATGCTTGGGAATGATATTAGTTCAGTTTTGTGTGTTTGGTCAGTTGAAGTCTTTAGTTGTAACTATATCCATCAGTGGTATCATAAAATATGGGTGTTTAGACCAATAAATTCCCTTTTATGCTTGAGGTTTTTTGATTACTATGGGTGATAATATCATAATAGGTATCTCACGTAATTTTACTAACCATATAAACCATAATATTATAGAAATTATGGTGATAAAGGATTATAGAAGAGGTTTTAAGGTGTTGGGTTGTAATTGGTGGAATTTAGCTAAAAATTTCAATTTAGGATGTCTTTGTATCATAAAAGGGTATATAACTCCATAATAAGGGCCATTGAATAATGGATATTGGGGATGTTTCATAGACAATCAAGGTGGTGTTTGGTGGTTCTACCAAATATGCAATGGCTATAACGTGAGGGGAAAGTTTTGGCATGAAGTCCACAGGGTTTCTTTTTGTGGTTCTATAAATTTTTGGGTTACTATATCATGGATATGGGCTATAACTTATAATCCTTCTCAATTTTTGGGGCTTGAAGCATAATGGTTCCATAATAAATCATGGAATCTTCTCTATTTTTTCATAAATTTACTATGCTGTTTGATGGATTTCTTGAACTCTTCTTTGACCAGACTCACAAGGGAGTAGTACCTTACCTTTCGCTTGGTACCATTTCTTTTTCATCAATTCTACACCATAGTGAGGGTTATTTTTTCATGTTGATTTTTTTCTAGACTAGGAATAAAATCCCAAATCCCTATGAACCCCATCAACCTTTTATATTTTATCTATCTTCATGGTTGAACCATGTGTGTCACTAGGAGGAAATTCAACCCATTTTCAATAAATTTCATATCTAGGTTTAAAAGATGAATCCATATTAGATTTAAGAGAGTATACCTGATTCATCCTCTAATATTTTCCCTTGTTCCACATCTAGATAAGTATTCTATCAATGGATTCAATTTTTTTTTGATATCTAGTAATAGAATGTTGTGTGTTGGTGTGTTCTAGGTTGGTCGAGGAGTTTTCAATTAGTTTTGTTCTAAATGGTTGTATCCCTCTTGTTCACACCTTTTCCAATGTTTCAAGAAGCTTTTTTGAGGTAGCAGGTCATCATTAAATTTATATTTATTTTCATGTTTGGGGATTTTATGCCTTTTCCTTCTTTTAAGTGGATAAAAAATGTCAAATTAATATAAATAATGTATGGATTAATTTAAAATATATGAAAAGGGGGATAAATCAAAAAAAATTCTTCATTTATGTTGTTTATTTAGAGATTATATATATTTTTGTTTGTGATAGAAATCACAATGGCTGGGAGCCTTTCTTGTTATGTATTTGGTATCATTTGATGACCCTTTTTGTCTTTTCATCTTGAGGTAACCGAAAAATAAGATTATAAGAACATATAATTGGATATTTAATTGCTTTCTTAATGAACTATATTTTGTGTGATAATATAAATGAAAAATTATGAAGTATTTTAATGCAATACCTTGACCGTATTTTATAGATACCGAGATGTTTTTGTGTGTGTGTATTTTTATGTTGTGTGGATTTGATTGATATGGTTTATGATGAGGTGATGGAGGAAAATATATGGGTTGTTAAATAAGTGGGGTATTGATTCAATGGTTGGTTTACTATTGAAGTAAAATTGGTGGTAATGTGGTGGTTGTGATTTCTGGTGGTAGTGAGTGTGGTGGTTTTGATGTGTCATGGTTGTGATTATTTTTATCCTAGAAGTTCAGCAGTTTCAATAAGATGGAATGGATGGTGTTGTGTTGTGCTGATAGTTGATTTTTAGTGTTTAAGATGATGTGTGGTGTGATTGGGAAATATTTCTAGTTATCTATGAAATAAATTTTAATAATGAAATGAAATTTCATGTGCTGGTAAATTGTTGAAAATGTGAAAAATATTATCATGTTGTATTTACGTTAAATGAATTAAACAAAAAATGAATAGGTTATATAAATGTTAAATTAAATGGTTGAAAAATTGATCTTTTTGGTAAGTAATTAAATCAAGAAAATAATTGATATTTTAATTTAATAATAGAAAGTGTGGATTTATATGGTGGTTGTGTGTTGTGACACATACAGTGGTGGATGTTGTTTTGTGATAGACTTGTGGTGTAGTGTGGTTGTTGTGGTGTATTATAGTAAAGATTTTTGTAAAAACATATCTTTGGAGATGTGTGATATATAAATATCATGTATTTTTTTTGTTATTTAGAAACCTTCCCCACTTTATTTCAATAACTGTATCAATTCTTGATGGTTTTGGGTCGAAAGTTTTATCCCAAACATCCACGATGGTGAAGATAAGGAAGGCTAGGCACCCCCACTTCCCAACACACCCTTTAGATGTGATGGGATGAGTTGGTGTTCTAGATTAACCAGTGATTATGTGGATTGGTGTAATAGATTTCCTAGATGTGATGAGTATGTGATATGTGGTCGTAATCTTTCATGATGGGAGAATGGAATGAGGCCGATTCCCTTCATGTTCATGATAACCTACTAAAAAGGTTATGTAATGATGTTGTGTTGACATGAGACTGTTATGTGATGTTGATTAATGAAAACAACTTATTATAGAAATTTAAAGGATAAATTATGTTGGGATATATCACAATAAACATTTGAAATTTATGGATGTGTGTTGTGATATGGAAGGATGGGATGGTAGCATAAGATATTTGACCTAGGTTTGTGATGGTGTAAAACCATTAGGGAATCAACTATGGGGTTCATTTACATTTTTTATACTATAATACAATATTGGATCTGTTATTTAATGAGTGGGATGTAGTGAGGTAGATATTAGTTAGCTAATATTTTTATTTTATTTTGGATTCTACTTCGTATACATTAGTTAACTTTTATAATCTTTTTAAAAGTTCACTAGAGACCTTAGGAATGATTCTACATAGCATACATGTTAAACTAACCCTCTATATATATATATAATATGATTCTTTTTTCAATATTGACATTGGGGATTGAACTAGAAATTATGAGATTTTGGTTTAGAGCTTCTATTGAGCTACTGCTTTATGACATGACTTTTGGTATTTACATAATTAATTTTAAAAATATTTTTTTACATTGTTCAAGAATCGTGGGATGGGTTAGTTTTTTGTATAATATTATATTATGGAGTATCATGGGGTTTTTATCCTATATCCTGATCCTGTTTTATTATAATGGGTATTCCCTTCAAAATTAGAGATTACTATTCACTTAGTTTTTATCATGAACTTAGGGACTTCTAGTGGTGGGTCTCATATGTAATTATCTCTCTTTCTTCATTATTGTCCCAAGAGGGGTACTTTTTTATAGAGGGGGTTGTGAAAATATATTTTCTTTATATTATTATAACATCGTTGTTATATTTCTATTTATCTATAAAATGGGTTATTTAAATAACTCTTGAATGTGGTGACATAATATTAAAAAAAACCTCTTAATAGGTAATTATACGAGCCATGGATGGATGTTAATTTTATAGAAACAATAATTATGTTCAATATAGGTTTTCAAAATTAGTATTAAATAATATTAATAATATGTTAATATGTTAATTTATTATATATTTATATAATAATAATTTTTAAACCATCCTTGGGCATTGTTATCAAAAATGTAATACAACAATATAGGTTGTTGTGAACCACAATTAATAAGTATAATGATTTATTTTATGAACTAATGAACTAGATTACAATGATAGGTATAAAATAAAATAAAATAACCTTTTATGTATACATATGGTTTTTATTTCATTAAATAATGAATGTTAGAATCTATATAGTGGTGTTAGTGGATGATGAAATACCAAAAGAGGACAGAATAGTAAGTTGAACTATTTAATTACAAGTACTTCATCGATATGATATGTGGGAATTAAAGAATCGTCATCAATGAAAAAGAAAAACAATAGAACATGGATATATATTAATTTATATGTTTTAATATAATTTTAACTATATTAGAAGAAAACTTTTGGAGAAGAGGTATGGTGAATATTCATGGTATTTACATAAGGGGAAGATAGGTGTTTTAAAATAAAATATTACATCCCTAAATAATGATGAATATTTTAAATATATAATTATGGATAGGTGATTTAATATTATATAGGAAATTAAAATTTTCATTTAACTTGTATTAACATTAAAATATATTGTTTTCATTTTATGATCCCTACCTTTTCATGATATGTCTCATGTTCATTTTTAGGTATTTTATTTTTCCTTGTTTTTCATAATTTTATTTGTCTTATCATTGGGATGTGTTTGGGTGAGAATTAGAAATTAGGGAATTAGGTGGTTATGTGTATAATTGTCATATAGTTTTCCCAAACCATGTTCCTTGGCACACGAAACCGTAATAACCCAGATAGAGGGTTTTGGAATGGACGGTGGACAGTTTTCAAACCACACACACTAAAAGAGAAACTATACACCCCTATAAAAGGCACATAGTATAGGCACATGTTTAAGGTAACCCATGAACCCCTTCCAAGAAAACGATGAGTGGGATTTAAATGAACCCTAAAATTTGTTATAAAACTCCACCCCATTTTGATCTTTAATCAACCCCATTCTCCACTAACCTCTCATTCATGATTTTTGAGGCTCCTCAAAATATTCTAAGCCTTATAAACTTATTTTGGTTGTGAATTGAAGGAAAAATTGATGATCTGCACCTCTATGGGTTTTTGAATTATTCTTTTCCTGATCAGTCTCCCCCTCTCTATCATTATCCTCCGTTTGGAAAATGATGGGTTGTTTTCTGGATTTTGGTTCTAAATCTTGATCTAGATTTGTTAGATATTTATCCATTTAATTTTGGATTTTTGATTTAGATCTAGATCATGTTCTTGATTTCATTTTTGATTATTAATCTTCAAATTGGGGATACTTATGTTGGCGAGATATGTCAAAAAATTGAGGTTGGTGGTATTATTTATTCAAAAACCATAGTCATTATTTCAATTTTGTGTATGTATCCAGAGTTTTTCAAGAGTTTTTTATAAATTTATTTTTTTAATTGAATTAATTAATTTGACAAAATTTTCAATTAAGGAATTGTATGAGTAGAAGAGAATTAATTGTTGATTTAATTATTGGAAAGATGAGTTTTTGAATTAGGAATAATTAATTGTTGAGTTATTTATCAGAACATTGAATTAAGAAATTGGGAATTATTAATTATTGAGCTACTTATCAGAATATTGAAATTTTAGTATCTGGGGATTATTAATTGTTGTGTTTGTTATCAGAATAATGAATTGTGATTTTGGGTTAATTAATTATTGAGTTAATTATGATAATATTGAATTGTGATTTGAGGATAATTATTTTTTTTGTTAACTATCATAATATTGATATTGTGATATATGAATAATTAATTGTCGAAATTATTAGATGTTGAAACTGTGAATTGAGTAATTAATTGTCTAAATAATTAATATAATTGATGTGATTAATTAATTTTATAATTAATTAATGGAATGATGGATATTGAAAATGATGAATTTTATTAATTAATTAGAGATTTAATTAACATGATAATCTTCATTGGACATGGTATGTTTCATTAAAATCCTATAGTGTGATAAGATATTATTAATGGTAAAAATGAAATTATTATGTTATAATTATGTGTTGTACACGATCTACTGTATCAAAATTTGATATTGTGATAAGAAATGATGAATGTTAAAATTGGAATTCACATATGATAATTGTGTGTGGGGCATGGTTTGCAGTACAATAACCCATAATGTGAATTGAAATGATGAATGGGTACAGTGGAAATAATATTTTATTTGAGATGATGAATTGAAAAAAATTTAATTCTGAGATAATATATCCCTTAGGGATAGTCTAGATTCTAGTATTTTCGGAATCATGTATTGAGAGTTTAGGTGTCCTCAGTATCTCGAGTGTTATGTGGTTAAATAAAGTGTAATTGAATAAGTGTAAACTTTTTAATTTATATCTTTTATGTATTATTAACACATATACATTCACTTCTTATTGACTGGATATTGTTTTAGATACCATTGATGGTGTTCTATTGGTTAGTACTCAAAACCTTTTTGGGAATCCTGATTAGTACCTAAATAGATTTCAGGTTTGTAGGACAAGACAAGGGAAACTTTTCTATGTTAGATGGATGATTTGGGATACAACTGGGAAGAGGAAACCAGATGTTGTTTGGGACACTCTTGGGAGTTTTTAGTATCTTTACTTTTGGGTATTCACTTTGACACATTTCATGTATTATAGAACATAATATCTTCTATCAGTTGGGATTTTTCATCTCCAGTTTTATTCATCTTGTGGTACATGTATTTTTTGTTATGGTTATATGTCATTTGGTTATTATTATTTATTTACACAATGGTGTTACTTTAATAAAAAGGGTATAGTCTCCCCATGATCCCCATTATAACCTTACTAATAGTCATCATCCTTTAGCATATGGGGACACTCACCTGAGGTCACATAACCTACCGGATCCGGGTACCGGTGTGTGGCACCCATGTTAGGACGTTACAAAATTTCATTAGAGAAGTTTTATTTTATTTTAATGTTTTATTACTATATAGGGAAGGTATGCAAGATAATAGGATGATTTGGTTCATGGTTTTGAGTATGTAAATGGGAGTTGTAAACCCATGAATGGGGGAAAATCCAAGTACAGATGGTGGGATTGTGGTTATTAAGGTGCATTCTAAGAGTTGGATGTTATTTCACCATGGGTGATGAATTTTTTGTGTAATGTGATATTTATTTCTGATATATTTTGAGATTTGACTCCTAGCCTAGAATGTAATAATATTTGAGTAAGAATGTATTATTCTAGGTAGTTAGGATTATTTCACAAAATGAATTATTTTTTAAATGCCTAGGAGAAAGGGTTTTGGGTAAGTTGTTGAACATGAGTTGTTTTTACTTGCTTGTGAAATTTAATTTAAAACGGAGCTTCATATGAAATTTAAATTTGGAAAATGAAGAAAAATGTGAATAAATTGGTTTCTAAAAAGGAAATAGAATATTAAAAATGAGTTTACCATTTATTAACCCTGAAATAGATATAGGATGGTTAAGGGTAGTGATAAAGCCTCGGTTTTGACCATGTGAAAAGGGTTTGGGGGATAAATACATGTTGTTACTTATAATGAATTACTATAATGTATATGTGATAATGTTGTGGTATGTGTATTGAGATATGTGTTTAGAATTATATAGATATTCCTCCATGATGAAACATGTTGAGAGGTCGGAAAGAGGATTTCACAAGAGATGATCTACTAGTAGTGGAACCAAAGGCACCTATAATACCGATTGAGGAAGTATGAAAGAAGTCCCAAGTGAACATTGATAACTTCATACAATTAATGAATAGAGACCCAGAGTAGGTTTTGATGATCATGTCAGACATACCATTAGAGTTTCATTTGGGGAACCCTCCAACATTTATATGAGTGGGTGGAACTAAGGGATTTGAGTTCTGGATTGACTATATCTAGATGATACAAGAAAATTTAGAATTTTTTTTCTGAGAAGTGGTCATGTTGAATGTTTACATGCTACGAGGATAAATGAAGAGCTGACCGGATGTTCTAGATCAGACTGGACAAAATGATTTTATGTTAAAGAAGTAATTAGTAGAGAAGTTATTGGATCACTTATATCTAGATACACTAAGGATTGAGAGAAAAGATTAGTTCAAGTGATTGACATAGGGGAGTGTGTTCGTGATGGACTATGATAGATGCATTAGAGGATTGCATCACTTTCCGTTGGCATTGACATGGGATGAGACAACTATGATGAAATATTTTCAGGATGAACATAAATATGAGATTATGTTCCATGTTAAACTTTTTTAGCTAATGATGTTTTCTATGGTGGTGGTTAGGCTCAAATATCTGAGGTGAATGTAATGAAGGATTTACATGTAGGGATGATGGTCTATGTTGGATGACTTGGAGGTATATACTTTGATAAAATGAAGCTTTTCTATGACAATGTTACCCTAGGTAGTTGGAAGGAGGGTTCAATGATTGAGATATCAGTTTCTCGGGAACCTACTCGAGTGATCTATCATAAGAGTGGATTGTTGGGGCACTTATAGAGATAGTCCCACCGACCACTAGAAGAGATCTGATACTCTAGAAAATTTGGAATCTATAGAGGTTATGAAGGAACTCGTGAGGGAAGGGAGGTGATGGTAGAGCTAGATAGACTTGAGGTGTGAGAAGAGGACCTTATACACCATATCAGTCTGGTATCTGCAGTTCTTCTTGCCATGTTAGTAGAGGTAGTAGATGTGGTGCTTTTGGGAAAGAGGGTCTATATCAGTAGACTAGTGTAGCACATGGGACTCAGACTATATCGTAGGGAAGAGGGGAAAAAATATTTACATGTCATTCAGCATATAAGCATGGATAGTGAGGTTGGATCATAAATAGTGAGAGGTAATATTTTGGTATATTCAACATTATCTAGTTCATTATTTGATATTGGTTCCTATCAATAATTTATTTCAAATTTTTTTAATGGTTTGATCCTGGGGTGGGAGTTCAAGTGTTGTGTATGGATGATAGATACACCATTTGGGGAATGATATAAAGACATCTCTTTATGCATGGGGTGTTCTATCGAGTTTGGGGTGAATCATTTTCTATGGGATCATTATATCCTATAAATGTATGTATTTGACATAATATTGGGTATAAAATGGTTAGTAGAATAGGAAGACCACAATAATTTTTTCATTAGGAGAGTGACATTTACATCTACTAAGCATGACAACTACATTCACCATGAAGAGTGGGATATCTAGGCAAGAAGAGTAGGGAAAATTACTCAGCAAGTAGGAGAGATCAAAACATAGATTTCTAGACCATTGCATGATGATGGGGGTGTGAAACAAGATTTCTTACCACCCATAGTGGACATGTTTCAAGATGTGTTTCAGGAAGACGTTTTAAGGAGTCCAGCTCCAAGATATGTGGAGTTCATAATTGATCTCAGGTAATGGGTTGAGCTAGTTTTCATTACACCATACATAATGTGACGGACATAGCTTAAATATATCAAGACATAGCTGGAGGAGTTGGAGGATAACATGTTTATCAATTTGAGTACATCACATTGGGGTTCTCCATTATTGTTTCCTAAGATGTCTTACTAGAGTTTATGCTTTTATGTTGATTATAGTATGTTAAATTTAATGAATGTGAAGTTATAATATCATATTCTCCACATTGATGATCTATCTGACCACCTAAAGGGATCTTGTGTTAACTAATAGATTTACATGAGATCAGGTTATCCTCATTTGATCGTTTGAACTTTTAATATATTGAGGACATCATTCAGAAGTATATATGGCTTATATGAGTTCATTTTAATACTTTTTGTGTTAAAAACGAAAATAGATGTTTTTATAGACTACATGAATGCAACTAACCTACACACATCCTCAAGATAGCTATAGTAGTTTATGATTTCAAGTGTTGGAAACATTATCAGTTGGGTGAAAAGTTTACTAATGTATACTAATCATAATTGTTTGAAGTATATTGTTTCTTAGTGAGATTTGATTCTAAAGTAGTAGAGGTTTGATGAGTATATGGAATAATTTTATTTTGAATTTAATATATTCGTAGTATGGGCAATAATATGGCTGACACATTGATTAGTAAAATTCATACTTAGGATGTTTAAGAGATTAGTGATGAGTGAAAAATGGTGACCATACTGACCAAGGTGCATAGAGTAGTTTAAGAGAGTCAGGAGTAGATAAATCTCATATCAATTATTGTGGAGTCAATAATATTGATATGTATTAGAGACAAAAAGTTTGAGTGCTCAATGTTCATGACCTTGAAGGAAATAATTGATGTTGGGGAGTCAGCAAAAAATTGGAACACAGATAAGGACGAGATAATCTGTATAATGATCCATGTTTTGTGCCTAAGAGAATGACAGATGAGATGATGCATGAGTTTCATGCAAAAAGTGGGTGGTAGATCTAGTTGTGATGAAAATTGATAAGGGAAAACCTCAAATATTTTTGTGTTCGTGAATGAAAAAGGAGATAATATTGTTCATGAAACGATGCTACACCTATAAAAAGGTGAAGGATGATCATAAAAAACCAGGTAGTTTTTTAAGAAGTTTCCCATTCTAGATTTTAAGCGGGATGGTGTTACTATGGATTTTTGTGAGGGTCTCCCAAGGATGCATCGAAGAAAGGATGCTATTTGGTTTATTATACACAAACTGAAAATGGTAGAACATTTAATCCCCATACAAGATAATTTCTCAAGGGAGCAGTTAGAAAATTTATTTGGATGAGAAATAGTCTGTCTATATGGGATACCATAGATTATAGTTTCATATTATGACTCATACTGAAAATCACACTTTTATAAGGGTTTACATCAGGCTCTAGGTACATAGGTTTTACTGAGCACATAATTCCTCCCACAGAGAGATGGTCAGCTAGAGGATACTATACACGTGCTTGAGGATATGTTGTGAGCCTATTTTCTTTAGTTTGGAGGCTCTTTTGATAAAAAACTAGATTTATATGAGTTCACATATAACAACAGTTATTAGGAACTATACAGATGTACCCATATGAGGCTCTTTAGGGTTGGCCATGCATATCACCACTATGTTGGATGGAGGTAGGTTAGTTGGAGATATTGGGATATATTCTTGTGTAGGAGACATCAGAGAAGGTTTAACTTTTTTGAAAACATTCAGATACAACTCAGAGTTGATATTAATCATTTTCATATAGTTGTAAAAGACAACTAATTTTTATATAGGGTGATTTTTTATTCTTTTTGGTGTCTCATAGATTGGTCACTATTCGATACAGAGGCATGGAATGTGGGTGTGCATGTTCGTTGGAACATTTGATGATTTAGAGAGATACCTAACAATGGAATACTGATTTTCTATTCCACCGTGATATAGTGATATTCATGTTATTTCCAAAATGTAAAAACATTGGTGGTAACACCTTCACCGTTATCCGGTGATCAATAACATTTATGTTGATATTAAGATAGATGCACCATTTGAGTAGAATCTGATACATGTGTTGGATTATAGTGTGAAGGTGTAGAAGGGAAATATCATAATCATAGTTTATGTGCCCTGGAAACATGGGTGTGTGAAGGAAGAAACATGGGATAGAAGTGAATATAAGGGATTAATAGCCAGATTTGTTTGACTCAGAATCTTAGATATTTTTAGAAGTAAAAATAAAGGATAAGCTGCAATAAGGTGGGGAAATTGTAATATCCAAACATTTTATTGAGATGTATCAGGATCATTTTTATGTATTATTTTTTTCTCTATATGATCATAATTTTATTTGGGTTTTTCCATGAAGTGCATTTGGTATAAAATTAGAAATTTTGTAAGGAGGTGGGAATGTCAATAGTTGGGGCACCATTTTTCTAAACCTTATGAACTAGCCCAAAAAACTGTAAAAACCCATAAAAAAGGGATTCACATTGCTGGTATATCGAACCTTGCTTTTAATACATTGAAGATATATTCATTTTTCTAAATACATTAAAAATTATACAAATAGAAACCCACTGACTATAGTAGTCTTATGACTTTTCATACATATAAACATAAACACTTGTACTTAAATGAGATACATCATATACCACTAGGTTCTTCTTGAGTTGAACCCTTATTAGACACATCAAACCAAATACATATCTTTATAACATGTGGGAAATTAAATAAAATGGTGAGCTCAGATTCTTAGTAAGGGTAAAAAAGGGAGATACAAAATCATAATCTTGAGAATATGGGTAGGAGAAAATGATCATGGGAACAGTTGATTATACCCTTTATATCAAAGATCACAAGCATGAATCATGGCATAATGATTGTAAATTAATAATACATGAATCATAAGTTAATAAAAAACACAGGCCGTGAAATTATAACATATGAATGAATCATAGAATATTTGTACACACAAAATAATATATAATTATTTCTATTATAGTCAAGGAATCTCTACCAAGGCCATCTTAGTGGAAAAAGTCATTTTCTAAACCATGTTTACACCCCATTATAGCCCTCTATTAATAAACCAAGTCACTCCATTTTCCATTTCATTAATATTGAACCATGTTCATTTATCATTCCATCAATGTCTATATATTTAGATATAAATATTTACCCAATGCATTTGAGGGATATATAGGTCACACCCATCTTGTAATGAAATCAAAAAAATCATGTTCCACAAGATCATAAATAAGCATATCATAACCCATGAATATAAATGGGTATTTATAACATGTAATCATATCATAACCTATGGAAAAATATATGTTTAATAATATTTTCATCATAAGCATAACCCATGAAAAGGGACGGGTGTCAAAATCACATAACCTGTGAAAGAGAAATGGGTTTCATAATTATCATGACATCACAATATAATCCATTTATAGAAATAAGATGAATAGAAAAATTGAATAATTTACCCATAAATACATGAGTTAATCCAAGGGATGTAATCTTAAATCAGAAATAATTTTAAAAGATCATAAAACAACATTTCTTTTTGAAAATACCCTTTCTACATGGAAAAACACTTTTTAAATCCCAAAACATTTTTGAAAACCTGTTTCATCGAAAACAGCTAGGGAATCTTTTAAAGGAAGATTTGAAGAATATTATTTTTTAAATATTATTTTTTTCCTCAAAAATTATCTTCTAAGATCGTTTTAAAATTTTTTGAAAACATTTTTGAAAATTTGGTTTTTTAATAGAATATATTTCCAACTGAAGAGGGAAATACGACATGATTTTCATTAAAGACATTTTTTTAAATAGAATAAGTAACAATGTAAAGGAAAATAGTACTAAAACAAGAAGATATATGGAATAACAATAGGATATTGAAATTAATTAGTTTCCTTGAGAGATGGTTCATAATATTTCAACAAAGGAAGAATAATAATAAAAATCTCGGTAAATGATGAGATTGTTTCAATAAAATCTTAACACATGGTAAATTGGGAATATACTATCTATATAGGAAAATGAAATTTTATAAAATTAAAATATCATTAATTATGTATTTTCACAATATAACATACAAAATTTATGTATATATGCCTTGAAAAAGAATTTAGGTGCATCGTAAAACATGTGTCTCAATGAAAGAAAATTGAGACAAACTGTCTTAAATATTTGGTAGATTTTGAAAAAATTACCCCATTAAATAAAGATTATAGATTGGGTCTGTAAATTCCCACAAATTTAAGTATGATAATAATTTAATACCTCCATGGGTTCTATACACACCATTAAAAATGAATGGGTGGTGAATAAAGCACATATCTCATAGAAATAAATAGTGAGCTGAAATCCCCTTACCTTATGTCTTGACTATCATCGTACTCATACAAGATTACTATAAAATAAATTTCAGTTTATTATAAATCCATATATAATAATATAAATATATATAATTCTATAAATGGGTTGATTATGACCTTATATTTCCATCTTGTTGAAAATTCTATGTTTAGGTTTCACTTTTGGTAATATTTTCTTTGTTCTTTGCATGTGTCATAATTTGTTATATCTTTGTCCATTATACTTGTATCATTATTTAAAAAATTTAACACAAGATACAAATATAATTTTTAATCATTATATGCAAATTATAATAATCTATATAATATAGAAATATGAAGTTGAATACACCGTTCATGGAGATAGTAAGTTGATCATAGGGATGGATGTTGTTTTCATTTTTATTGTCGTATTAAAAGGAAGAATGAAAATGAAATATATGAATATATATATATACATTATACTTATATTATCATTATTATTTCACATATAACATATAAATTTAAAAAATCTTTCTTAATATATTCCATGTTGTGTGTGGACGAATCAAATCACTTTGAGTGGGTGGTAGTTCACACTACCTCAAATTAAATTATCGTATTTACACCAATTAGAAAGTAAAAATATATGTGTTGTAAATGCATTAAATAACATAAAGAAATATTAAATGTAATATTTTACATATATAAACATATTTTTCATCATTATTTCAACCACGATAGGTGATAAAGAGAAAATGAAAAATCATTATTTCGTGTGGTGGTAGATCGTTGTACATGTAAAGGGTATGTTTATTACCCATTAGATAGATGTTTTTGTAAGTATAGGTAGAAAAAATATCATAAAAATATCATAATATACTGATCATACTAGTGATTCTATAAAATATCTTAATAATAATTGTATAGGGGTGTACAATTGAAATTATATAAATGATCTTGAGAAATAATGTTACCTCTTATTTGGGTAAGTCTAATTGGTTTTCACCCATGGGATTCCTATGATTTCTTTCATCCCAAGGGGAGAAATCTTGGATTAAGGGATGTATTTTTAGGAGATATTTGGTGATATATTTGTTGAGTAAAATTTGAATTAGAGGTGTGAGGATATGGGAGGAGGTGAAGCCTTTTTATAGTGGAAAAGTGGCACTGTTCTAAATTTTGTGTAAATTAATTCCAAAAAAGTTTTTACCATGTAAAGTGGACTTAATAATGAATAATTAAATAAAAGAGTGTATAGGGACTAAATATGGCCATAAAATGGATCTTGGAAAATTTATAGGTCTTTTATGAACTTAATTCTATGATTTTGTCCTTAGTTAAGATTAATTTTACTTTAATGAATGTAATTAATTTAAAATAAATACACAAATAATTATGGTAAAAAACATTGTTGAACATATTATAAATTATAAATTAATATGATTCTAAACATTGAATCCAATTTTTCAAATCCCAATCATATATGTGGCATAAATTAAATTAAATTTAATCATGTTGTCTGGTCAACAATGTGAGATTTTAAATAAAAAATGATCAAAATATTGATATGTTTTGGTATCCAATTTCTATGTGAAATTAAATTAAATTACTTTTAATGGATTAATTAATACAAATATAGTCTAATTAAATATGTAAACTAAATTGAAACATTATTTAACCTTATAAATAAATTATATTAATAAGCGTTTTGAATTAAAAATCAATATTTTTCACTATTAATCCAAAAACGAAGTTTCTCAAAAAATCTCATCAATTCACCCCAAGTTAATTTATTCATTATAAATAAAAAAACATATGTTTATTTTACTAAAATAAATTTTAAAATGTGTTTAAAAGAAATTTTATTATTTTTTATAGAAAGACATTAAAAGTTGTTCATTTGAGAAAATAGTACTTCTAAACGTATATGGACTTTAAAAAATATCATATCTTTCATTATAAATATGTTTTTTATATAAATACATTTTAAAAAATATTTTAAAAGAAGATATTACAATTCATATTACTAATTTAACGGTCGTGTTAATAATTATCTTGTTTAAGTAGTTATAACAATAAAATGATGTTTTGTAGAAAACCAGTGTTGCTTATAACATAAACCAATTTGGTATTGCATGAAACATATGAGAATTCAATGTTCCATGTAACATATTATAAGATTCTACCATGTGCAATGAGTTTATTACTTAGTGCATTGAATGAAATGAATAAAAATTAATTTATTCAAGAAAAATTGATCCCTAAAAACTCAGGGTGTTAAATTCTATCCCCCTTAAAATGAATTTCTCCATAAATATTAAACATTAGAGTAAAAAGATGGGGATAATTATGCTTCATAATATTCTCAAGTTCCCACTTAGCTTTCACAACATATTATTTCTCCACAAAACATTGATAGGTGTGTGGTCTTGTTTTATATAACTTTCTCTATATGATCTACAATTTCAATTGGTTGTTCCATGTAATAAGGATCCTACTCCAATGGTATGCCCTTTGAGTTCAGTACATATGAAGGGTAATGTATGTACTTCCTCAGGAGAGAAATATGAAAAAAATCACAGACATGAGAGATATTTAGAGGATGTTTTAAGTGACAAGATACTATCCCGATCCGATCAAGAATTTAAAAGGGACCAATATATATAGGGCTTAGTTTCCCTTTCTTCACAAATCTCCTAACATTATTCCATTGTGAGATTTATAGAAAAAGCGTTTCACCAACATCAAATTATAGATCACAAAGTCCATTATCAACATAACTTGTCTACCAACTATGAACTACTTTGACATGCATTTGAATGGTTCTAACCTTCTAAAATACTTCTTCTGTAATCTCTGGTCCAAATAGATTTTTTAATCCAAACTCATCCCAACATGTTGGAGCTCTAAATTTCTTCTCTTAGAGGGATTTATATAGTTCCATAAAATTATTGAGTGAAACTTATTTTATTAAGAAGACTAAACTAGAGGAATGTTTTGATACTAACCAAATTTTATACCCAGAGAACAAGGTATTGATCGTACCACGATTCACTGTTTTATTTCACCCTTTTACCAATTTATTAATCTATTTTCTATTGAAAATTGTATGTATAATAAAAAAATTTCACACCATGTTTGATTAAATTATTTTTTTTAACACTGTTAAAAAGGGAAATGTTACTTGTTTTGATAATTATATTGTAGGTGGAGGTGATTTGGAGGACCTTTGATGAAGTCCATGAAAAATGGGCCATTTTGCACATGATCCAAGAACACCAGTAGCCAAAAATGCATGCGGCTACTACTATGTGATTCCAAATGGGATGAAACTTTTTTAATGGTCCAAAATTTAATGAGATCCATTTCATATGAAGGAACCGAAACCCAATACATCCACTAAGAGGCCCATACAAGCTGATATGTCTAATAAAGTGGATATGCACTGGGCCAAAACATTGCCTTTGTATTTTGGCAATATCCTTTATTATTATCCATATATGGACACAAAATTTGACATGGAGATACAAAAGGTGTCTTCCAACAACTATATAGTTTCATACAAATTTAGTTAAGGCTTTATGATATTCCAAACCATGGACCATGTGGATTTGTGATATCATAGTGCCCCAATCCACTTCTCACTTTGCCTATAAATTGGCACCTTGGGAACCCCATTTTGGATTTCAAACTAGAGGAATTGTGCTACCATTTTGGAGTCTCAAATATTTGTTTTAATAATCCCTCTAATTTTTTAGTCTATGGGAAGTGTTACTTCAACATCTTCTTCTTCCTCCCCTCCCATGGGTTTCTAACCCCTTGTGATCACTTGGGGAGGAACGTGATGTAATCCCGAGATTCATGTTTGTATTATATTGATTGATCATTTTAATTACAGGTTGTATGTTGTTTTTCTTCATCAAATATTTTAATTTTATTGAGTTATGTACTGGTATGTCATGATTAACTCATATTATCTTGTTTGGGGGTACCCATTCATGTATGTTTCACACACCGTTCACCACTTCCTTTTCCCCTTTCAATTACAGTGTTTTTGTGGTTAATATTATTCAATTGAACTCACATAATCAATATCTGGGCCATGTAAATTTATTACATATTATCACAAGGGAACAACATATAAACCTGGACAACACATCGAGTTCTTCGTGTGTTGCCTCAGAGAATTTAGGTTATGAAGTCAAACACAAATCACCCAATCATTGGCAGTGTCTGGTGATTCATTGTGTGTTTTCGACTGAACCCTAACAGGTATCATAGTATAAACTAAGTAAAATTATGGTTATAGGTGTTACAAACCTCGGATTCAAAGACCATGACCCTATATCTTGAAGCGATGAAGAATAAACATCATTCGAGTACCCCGGGTTCATCACGCTTAATTAATTCTGTGAACTTCTACTTTGTTTTACCACTTTCATTTTCTATTTTAATATTTAATCATAAAAACAAAGTAATATAAAACCCCATTTACATTTTTTACTTTCATAATCAGAACCACATGTTGAAATTAATGATCTAAGGCTCCTTCGAGAGATGACCTAGGGTTGCTGCTATAATAGAGAAATTCTAGATAAAAATAAACATCTAATTTGATGCGCTCGATAATGCGATCAAATTTTGGTGTTGTTACCAGGGAGCCAACATCATTTCACTTAATTATTTCATTTATTTATATATTTTAATTCTTAATTATTACTCCTTTCAATACCCCACCCCCATTTTATTGTTTTTGTTTTTGGGTTTTTTCTTTATTTTTGTTTGTTTTTGGTATGTCCTTTCTATCTCTCTATCCCTCTCTATTGTTCTTATTATTCTCCATATATCTCTATATAATAATGTATTATAAAATTATAATCTACTTTTACCCTTATTAAGTGATTTTATCCATATTCAGAGAAAAAAAACTTTACAACTTATTTGCAGGACCCGATCTGGTAAAGAAACCCTGCTTGAATTTGACCCCAAAATTGAAAAGTCACTTCACAAACAAATCAAGGAATCTAGAGAAGGTCAGTAAAGTAAAATTGAGGACCCACTTTTGGAACCTCCATTTTTTTAAATCCAATCAAAAATTGAACCCAATCAAAGATAAGAAAATGTGGCTACCAATAAGAGAACTTTAACAGAACTGGCCACCCCTGATGTGGAGTACCAACCTACGTACATCCAACATCACGAGGAAGCAGCAAACATTGAGCTGAGATTAGGTCTCATCCAACCTCTTCCTAAATTCCATGGTCTTCCTCGTGAGGACCCCGAAAAACATCTCAAGGAGTTTCACATAGTGTTTTTCACCATGAAACCCCAAATTTTGTATGTGGACTTAATTAAATTTAGGGCCTTCCCTTTCTCCCTTGACGGTGTAGCCAAATACTGGATATACTATCTGATAACCATAATTTGGGGCTGGAATGACCTTGAACGACTCTTTCTAGAGAAGTTCCTCCCTTCCTCCCGAACTACATCAATTAGGAATGAAATATGTGGAATTAGGAAATCAAAATGAGATACCCTTCAGGAATATTGCGAGAGATTCAATAGACTTTTCTCAAGATGCCCCCCACCACCAAATTAGTGAACAACTATTAATCCAATAATTCTATGAGGGACTTGTCCCCATGGATCAAGGACTAATAGATGCTAAAGCTGGTGGTTCCCTAGTTGATTAAACTATTTCCACCACTCACGACTTGATAGCCAACTTGGCTCAAAATGAACAACAATCTGGTACATGAGAAATTGCACCAACCCGAGGAGTCTATGAGGTAAGTAATTCATCCCTATAAAAAAAGATAGATAATAAACTTGATAAGATGCATACCCTTCTAAGTCAATCAGCTCAAGTACAAGGTAACTCAAAATATCCTCCTGTTCCATTACATTGTGGTATTTATTCTGACATTAATCATTTTTCAGACAAGTGCCCACAACATCAAGATTCACTTGAGTCTTGTGCAGTCGTGTTCCCAGGGTGTCCATTCCAAAAAGCACCTCTCTTCTAGTAGGAACAATTCAGGACAAATTCAAGCCATGGGTGGAAAAAACAACCCTAGTACAGACAAGGAGGAAACTCATGCTACCCCAAGCATAATTGTTATCCAGAAGGCCAAGGTATGCAACCTTCTCATCCTTAAAATTCTCAAAAAAATCATCCTCCTCCTCCCAAATCATAACCAAGCCTCGAGGATATGGTGAAACAAATGGAAACCCAGAACCTCTAGTTCCAACAGACCTCACAATTGGAATTTCAAGACCTACGAACTCAAGTTGTAAAATTGGAGAACACCATCAGTTTGCTTAATATGCATGGTTCTAGACAACTACAAGACAAACCCATTACCAATCTAAAGGACAAAGGTATTTTATGTTCAATTAATCTTCGTAGTGGTCAAGAAGTTTCTCCTTCTACTGATTCAATGTAATAGGTATGTCCCCCTCTTGGATACACTCTTTCTCCACCCATAAAATATTCCAATGAAGACAAACAAAATAAAAAGGGCAATCAAATTATCATTAAGGATTACTATGACCAATCCATTCCTCTTCCTTTCCCTGAAAGACTCTTTAAATCGAAGATAAACATTGATAATGAGGATTACAATGAAATAATGGATACATTTAAAAATGGTCAAGTTAATATTCCTTTGTTGGATGCAGTTATGAAAATTATGCATTATAACAAATTTCATAAAGAACTTTTCACCCATAAAAAAGGATGATGGGGAATGAGAGATTCATCTTGGGGAGGAATGTCTCAATCTTGATTCAACTAGAAATTCCAACCAAATGTAAGGATCTGGGCACATTAACAATACCGTGTACCATAGGGGAGACTTTCTTTTCTGATGCTATGACAGATTTAGGTTCTTCCATTAATGTAACGCCTCACTTTGTATACAATTATCTTAAGGTTGGAGAGAATCAACCAACGAGAATTGTCATTCAACTATCCAACTAATGTACTACACATCTAACTGGAGTGATTGTGGATGTCCTTGTAAGAGTGAAGAATTCATCTTCCCTACTGATTTCTACATTCTTAAGAGGGAGGATACCCGAACCCATGGACATGCTCCTCTCATACTTGGGAGGCCATTCCTCCAAATATCAAATACAATCATCAAAATTCTCAATGGTACATTTTCATTGGAATTCATAGGAGAAAAGGTCAGTTTAAATATCTTTGAGTCTATGAAACACCTCGTTGAAGAGTACTACACTCTTCCTGTTTATTCGATTGAAGTTCTCTCAAATGATGCACACTCACAATTCTCTCCCTAACCCAAATTATGATTCATTTTACTTTTCTTCACCGTTGGATGATTTGAGTATTGAGTCATGTTCTGATTGTTCTGAGGGTTTTGAAAAGTGTAAATTATTTACTTTAATTGAACAGCGTGTTCATTCTGAGGTACCCATGACCGTCGATGATTCTACAAATCTCATTTCAATAGACTCTCTATCTTTAGAGAATAAACATGAGCCTATAGATAGTTTGATAGACCTCACTTCCCCTAAAACCCCTCCTTTATTTCAAAAATCCCAGGTGTTGGAATTAAAACCACTTCCATATAATTTAAAATATTCCTATCTTGAGGGGATTGACCAATTTCCCGTCATTATTTCCAACAACCTCTCTCAACAATAGGAATCAAAACTGCCTGATCATATAAGAGAGTGTAAAAAGGAAATAGTATGGACACTGGAGGATATTCCTAAGATTATCCCATCAATATTTATGCACAATATACTTTTGAATGATGAGGTTAAGCCCATATGACAATCTCAACACCAGTTTAATCCCACTCCCCTTGAAGTGGTAAAATTGAATGTTAGTAAATAACATTATATGGGGATTATTTATCCTATATCTAAAAGTAAATGGGTTAGATGAGTTCAAATTGTGCCTAAAAAATAGGAATAAAAGTTGTGTCAAATGAAAGGAATGAATTGGTTCCAACACGTGTGCCAAACAGTTGGCGAGTCTATATTGAATACTGTTGACTGAATCAAGCCACGTGGAATGACAACTTTCTTCTACCTTTCATTGACCAAATGTTAGAACGATTAGATGGTAAGTCCCATTATTGTTTCCTTGATGGATATTTTTATTATTTCCAAATACATATAGCCCCTAAGTATCAATAAAAGACAACATTTACCGATCCATTTGGCACATTTGCATACAGAAGGATGCCTTTTGGTCTTTGTAATGCTCTAGGTACTTTTAAGTGTTGTATGTTGGGTATATTTACAGAGTACCTAGAAAATTGCATGGAAGTTTTTATGGATGATTTCACAGTTTATGGTACTTTTTTGATGATTGTTTGTCTTACCTAAGTTCAATCATCCATCATTGTATAGAAAAAGATCCTTTATTAAATTATGGGAAATGACATCTCATGGTTGAACGAGGGTTAATTCTTGGGAATTTTCTTTCAATAGAGGGAATTCAAGTGGATGAATCAAAAATTTAATTAATTTCAACCCTTCCATATCGAAAATTTGTTCATGAGGTACAATATTCCTTGGGCCATGCTTGTTTTTACTGCTGATTCATTAAAGAATTCATTAAGATTGGACTTCCCTTGTCCTGGTTATTACAAAAGGATTCTAAGTTTGTGTTTGAAAAAAATTGTGAGGATTATTTAAATTCACTAAAAAGAGTCTCACATCACCTCCCATCATCCAACCACTATGGTGGGAGCTACCATTTAAACTTATATGCGATGCCTCCGACATTTTAGTTGGGGAGGTTTTACCAAAAAGGGTTGAGAAGACTCCCCATGTCATTGTGTGTTCCCCATGTACCCTTGACCCTAACCCGGAAAACTGTAAAACCACTCAAAACAATATTATTTCAATTATATTTGACTTGGAAAAATTCCATTAATATATTATTGGGTCAAAAATCAATGCCTTCTCTGATCATGCTACCCTTCGTTTTCTCCTAAAAAAACCTGAAGCTAAGCCCCACCTCATTCGGTGGATGCTCCCCCTCCATGATTTTGACCTTGAGATTATAGATAAGGGAGGAGTGGAAAATGTGGTATCCAACCACATTATTAAGATATCCCCACTATTGTATCATCATGTTGACTCACCCCTACTTGTTGGAGAATTCTTCCCCCATGAGACCCTTTGTGATGTTGTGGACCTTACCCCCTGGTATGCAGACATTGTGAATTTTCTAGCATCATCCATGGTCCCCACTAATTTTAGCACTTCAAAATTTCAGAGACTTAAGAATTATTATTGGTGGTACATCTTGGATGACCCGTACTTGTGGATAATTTGTAGTGACCAAGTAGTTATTCGTTGTGTCCTTAACCATGCGTCACCTCTGTTTTGACCTTCTACCACACCTTGGACTATGGGGTCACTATGGCTCTCAACATATAGCTTGAAAGGTTCTTGACTCAAGAATTTATTGGCCAAAATTTTATATGGATACCCATATATTTTGCAAGTCATGTAGTCTTTGTCAATTCACTAGGAATATCTCCAAGATGAATGAAATGCCCCATCAACCCATGTTAGTCTGTGAAATTTTTGATGCATAAGGCATTGACTTCTTCGGGACTTTTCCAAATTAATTTGGATTTTTATAAATTTTATTGTCTATTTACTATGTATCTAAATGGGTGTAAGTAAAGGCCACTAGGACCGATGCCTCTCGTGTGGTTGTTTATTTTTTGAGGATTTAGATTTTTAGTAGGTTTGGATTACCGAGATTAATCATTAATGATCAAGGTTCACATTTTTGAAATCCCAACATGAACATTTTGATTCTTAATTATGGGGTTTATCATAAAGACTCCACAGAATATCACCCCCAAACTAATGGACAAGAAAAAATCTCTAATCGAGAAGTTAAACAAATATTGGAAAAAACGGTACAACCCAATATTAATGATTGGATTTTTCACTTGGATGGTGCACTTTGAAAATACTGTAGATCTTTTAAAACCCCAATTGGAATGTAACCACATAGCTTTGTGTTTGGAAAGGCTTGTCACATCCCAGTGGAGGTAGAGCACTATGGATATTGGGTTTTTAAACAATGTAATATGAATATTTCATATGCAGGTGTGCATAAGAAGCCGTAGATTCAAGAGTGGGATGAAATTAGTCGTGATGCATACAAAAACTCCCAAATCTATATAGATAAGACAAAGTATATCCATGATAGAATGATACCTCCATAGAATTTTCATATTGGTGATAAGGTTCTCATGTATAATTCCAGGATAAAGGTCCACCCAGGTAAGCTTCGTTCCCAATGGATCAGTCCTTATACTATTACTGATGTTTACCCTTTTGGTACTATATGGGTTTTGCATGAGAAGAGTAGACAATGGATTACTATCAATTGGCAGAGGCTCAAAAACTTCTATGAGGATTTTCTAAAGTATCTCTTTGAGGAAATACAACTGATAGATGCTACATATAAAAACATTTAGCAGGTTGTCCCTTCTCCCTACCTTTATTTACTTTCTTATTTAATTAAAATACTTTCATTGAAAACAATGTAACTTTTAGGTGTGGGGTACGGTGAAATGTCATAGTTAGGACTAAAAAAAATAAAAAAATTAAAAAAAATTAAAAAAAATGTGTTTCCATTTTTCAATTCTTTATCTTAATCTGTGTTTTTAGATAAAAATTGATCTTAAAAAGAATATCAAAAATCAATTTTCATGCTTGAGAATATTGTGTGGAAAATTCCATTATTTTTGAAAAGTTGTTTTTCAAATGAATTTTGATATGGAATATATTTCAAGAATTTGTATTTTCAAATCATTTTTATGTGTTTATTGGAATTTTGAAACCCATGCCTCATTAGCACTGACCAAAATTATAACCCCTTACCCAAGATATATTCAAAGCCCTTTATTGTATATTCTTAATTTTAATAACTTTCCTGATAGTCTTGGGTCATGTAGAGAAACTGGAACATTCCTTGATTCTATTTGATGCCATAAGATTCAAGTATGCATCATTAGTGATAGAGGAAATCATTCCTTGAAAATCCTTTTTACAGTTATCCTCTATTTTTGGCCACCTTTATTTTTAATCCTTCAGAAGCCTTAGAGACCATGAAATTCCTATTAAGTAGCCACATTACAAGATAATTTATCCCTAACTACCCATCTATCGTGTATATTCTAGTTTTATTTTTAGCAAGTGTGGTAGAGAGTGTGTTTCCATGGGAAATATGGGGAGAGAATAATTGTTATGGGTTGATATAATGGGTGCCTACATTTTACATGGGCAATAGGTTTACAATACATATTACATCATTGTTTTACACACATTTCCCTCTTTATATTAAAAAATAACTATGCAAAAAAATAGATCTGTACATTAAAAAAATAGAACAAAAGAAAAAATGGAGAAAATAGGATGTTTACTCATTATTTTTCATTGCTTTGTTGTGATCCACAAAAATGGAAAATGGAGAGAGTGAGTTGGAGGTGATACAATTTTTAGGGGTTGAGTGTGTAAATTTGTTGTGAACACTTG
This sequence comes from Viscum album, assembly GCA_963277665.1. Taxonomy (NCBI): domain Eukaryota; kingdom Viridiplantae; phylum Streptophyta; class Magnoliopsida; order Santalales; family Viscaceae; genus Viscum; species Viscum album. The sequence goes on from OY728166.1 coordinate 312,757,669, forward strand.
CTAAATGTTTACATGTTTTGTACATAAGTCTTTAAACACTCCTCTTCTACATCGGATTTTTAAACATTAAATCCTACCAACCCTTGAACTTTATAAGAACCTATTGGAAGTCCTCTTGAGTAGCACACCAGTTTCTACTAGTAGAGATAGGAGAATATTGTCAAGCATATAGTAAGATCACATGAAATCTGGGAGAAGAGCATAAATCCACATTCATTTGTTCCATGATTAATGAGGGAAATTTTTAAGGTGAGTTAGGTTGTGACATGTTGGATGGGTGAAAAAATGAAGTTCAAAAAATTTGAATGTGAGAAAAGAAAACTGATAGAAAAATTGATTCCATAGAAGAGACATGATAAATTTAATTTAGAAAGAATCAGGGATTTTTTCACCCCTTTTATATAGGAATGGGACATGACTAGGATATTATACTTCACCCAGGAGTGAAAATGATTAGGTGTGGGGGTGTTATCGTACCATGATTCACTGTTTTATTTCACCCATGTACCAATGTATTAAACCGATTTTGTATTGAAAATTACATGTATAATAATAAATTCAACTCCATTTTTGATCAATTATTTTGTTTTTAACACTTTTAAAAATGGAAATGTTACTTGTTTTGATAATTATATTGTAGGTGGAGGTGATTTGGATGACCGATGATGAAGCCTATGAAGAATGGGCCATTCTGCACATGATCTATGAACAATAGTAGAATAAAACGCATGTTGCCACTAATATGTGAATCCAAATGGATTGAAACGTTGTGTAATGGTCCAAGCATTAATTAGCTCCATTTCATATGAAGTAACTGAAGCCCAATTCGTCCATTTAGAGGACCATACAAGCTGTTCTGTCAAATAAAGTGGATCTTCATGGTGTCAAAACATTGCCGATGTAGTTTGGATATATCTCTTATTATTTTTTATATCTAGCCGCCAAATATGGAATGGAGGTATACAAGTTGTCTCCAAAAACTCTTTAGTTTGGTACAAAGTGATTTAAGGATTTTTGGCTGGCCAACACCATGGACCAAGAGGATTCGTGAAATCAGGGTGCCCAAATGCACTTCCCACTATGCCTATAAATTGTAACCTTGGGCACCCCATTTTTGTGTTTGAACAAGAGGCAAGGTGCTGCCATTTTAGAATCCCAAAGAGGTATTTTAATTGTCTCTAGATGTTCTGGAGGCTATGGAAAGTTTTACTGCAACATCTTCTTCTTCCTCCCCTCCCATGGGTTTCTAAACCACTTGTGATCACCCGGGGAGGAACGCGATTTAATCCTGAGCTTCATGTTTGTATTATATTGATTGTTATTTTTAATTACAGGTTTTACGTTGTTTTTATTCATCATATCTTTTAATTTTATTGAGTTATGTACTATTATGTCATTCTCAACTCATATGATCATGTTTTGGGGTACCCATTCAAGTGATGTTTCACACACCGTTCACCACTTGTTCCCCCCATTAAATTATGGTGTTTGTGTGGTTTATATTGGTCAATTAAACTCACATAAGAACTGTTAGGGCCATGTAAATTTATTCCATGTTATCACAACGAAATAACATACACACCTGGATAGAACATCAAGTTCTTCATGTGTTTCCTCAGTGATTTTCGGTTATCAAGTCAAACACAAATCACCCAATCATCGGCGATGTCCATTGAATCATTGTGTGTTTTCGATTGGACCCTAAGAGGTATCCTTGTATAAACTCAGTACAATTATGGTTCTAGGTTTTACAGACCATGGATTAAAAGATCATTACCCTATATCATGAAGAGATGAAGTGTAAACATCATGTGAGTACCCTGGGTTGATCATGCTTAATTAATTATATGAATTTCTACTTTGTTTTACCACTTTCATTTTCTAATGTCATCTTTAATCATCAAAACCAAGTAATATAAAACCCAATTTATATTTTTTACATTCATAATCAGAACCACATGTTGAAATTAATGATATAAGGCTCTTTTGAGAGAAGGCATAGGGTTGCTTCTATACTGCAGAAATTCTAGTTAAAAATAAACATCTTATTTGACGTGCTTGACAACGCAATCGGGTATCAACATATACTACAGGGTTTTGATTGTTCTAATAGACTTAACATATATTTAAGGAAAATAATCAGTGTTTAAACTTAATTTTGTATCATGTGCTTGTTTAATCCATCACTAGAAATTTTAGGGGATCCTTAGATTCTGGTATGATATAATATAATGTTGTATTGCATCCAACATTACCACTAACTTTATGTATATCATGGAAATTTGATCATAATAGAATTATTATCTAATAGTGATAAAGTGTACTGACTTAGTATGGAGATAAAAAACCACCCACAGAGTAGTAAACCCATTAGAGGGTTTTGGTAGTCCAACGAAAAAATCCATTATGGTGTTCTCCTATTTCCATTCTTGTATGGGTAATGGATGCAACATCCCCTTAGAATTTGTTCTTTCATTCATAACCTGTTGGCGTAGAAATCAATAAGACACACAAACAAACAGTGATATATTTATTCACTCCATCCCACCATAAGTATTCTTTTAATACCCTATACATCATCAAACATCTAGGATGAATAAACAATGACGAAATATGAGATTCCTCTAATAGATAGTTTTTCTAAATATTTAATAGAAGGAACACATATGGGGTTCCATAACATTATAATTCCATCATATTCAAGGTTAAACTAAGGAAAATTTCTATATTTCTTTTTAATCTCTAAATATTACTAATTGTCCTCCATAATATTTACATGGATATAGGATGTAACATTTTTTTGAGAAAGATCAGATATTTTATCATTCCTTCATGATTTCCTACTCTATCCTTTATAAATCCAAAAATATTGGATCTTTTGTGATCCTAATCATGGATAAGAAACCATGATCCTTTCAACTCCAATCATCATCCACCTAATTCTCTTTCCCAAGGTGGTAACGAAATGTGCAGTCATAATCCTTTATCAACTCTAACTATCTTCTCTGGTGAATTTTCAACTATTTTGTGTGAATATATATTTCCAAATTTTATGATTGTTATTTATATCACACTTTTCTCATTAAAAATTATTCCTTCACATCTTTAATGCAAATAATTATCACTGCTAACTCTAAATCATGGGGTGGGTAATTTTTCTCATGAAAATTCAAATACTGTGAGGCATAAGAGATAAACATGTTATTCTACATAAGAACACAATCTAATTCCTTCCTAGATGAATTTCTATTGATTAAAATCCCTTCTCTAATACATTGTATTGTAAGCACAGGTTCACATACTAACCTTCTCTTCAATTCCTAGAAATTTTTTTCACATTCCACTATCCAAAGGAACTTTACACACTTCCAAGTTAACATGAACATATGAATATATAGTGATGAAGAATTTACTAATTTTTTTTGATAATAGCTATTCCACGAAATGCTATAGATATTAGTCACCATGGTTGGTCTAGTCATGTATTCAACAACCTCCATATTTGATGGATATACTTCTATACAATCTTTTGATATTATGTGACCCAAAAATAAATCCATTTGTAGAAAAAAATCACAATTTATAAATTTGTCATGTATTTTCTACTTTTTTAGGGTATTTAGTACAATTATATAGTGATTTTCATCCTCTTCCTTTCTCTTTGAATATATAATAATATTTTCTATAAAGATTACTAAAAATTGATCGATTTAATATTTAAAGACTCAATTCATTAAATCCATGAATATAGCTGGGACATTAGTAAGTGCAAAAGGAATCAATATATATTTATATTCTTCATACCTTGTAGGTAATTCCATCTCTGGTATATTCTTCTTCTTAACTCTCAATAGATGATATTTAATACGAATGTAAACAAAGGAAAAGTATTGAGTTTCTTCCATTGATCAAACAAGTTATCATTATGGGTTATATGATACTTGTTCTTGATTGTGATCATGTTCAACTCTTAAAAATCAATGTAGTATCAAATTTATCAATATTTTTTAAATAATTGGTGCACCCAATGTTGGCAAACTTGTCCAAATTATGCCCTTATCGAGGTTTTCAGTATGTTGATTATTCAGTTACGGTAACTTAATCAGGTCCATCCTATAAGGGCTCTTTAAAAATTGGTTTGGAACCATCTTTGAGTTGTAATAATAACTCAAATTCACGTTTTTATTATAGGTTAGGAAACCCTTTTGGATATACAACCACAAATAATCAATAATTATGCATATCATCAATATTGATTTTCTACCCAACCATTTGAGACAAACAAACTATTTAAATTTTAATTAAAACCAATACACTGGATTTAATCTCCATATGAAGTTCAGGCTTATCAACACATTTATGGATGATAATTTTAGGGTTTGAAATATCAAATGTCACTTCACGTACTTGATTATTGATGTGGTATTTATGTAGACAAATCCAATCTATGTTTAGGATGATATAAAATTCCACCAAATGATGAATAAATATATTTTCAGGAAGCATATTTCAATAACCGTCAACTAGAGTGGAATCATACAATTAGGATGAAATCATTATACCATTAAGAGTTTTCAATGCTAACTCCATATCTAATCATTTTTGTGGAATATTAACTCCCTTATAAAATCCATAAGATATAAAAGAGTGGGTAGATCATGAATAAATTAAAACATTAGATGTTCTTGAATGGATGGTAAGTGTACCTTTCACGATATAATTATCACATCCTTCATTAGAAATATTTATTAAATGAGATTTCCCTTTCTCCCTCGGCATAAGAGGTTGATGACATTGATTTTCATCACTATCCCTTAGGTTTTGTAACTGTTTAGCATAATGAACATTCTCCTCACACTTGTATAATTGAGGTGGGGTAGGTTTATTATTTTTTAGCTTTCTCTCTATTGGAATTATGAGGTATCTTCTTCACATAATTTTGAAGATTAATTTCATTGTGAACTTCCCTTCCTCTCATATAACATTTTCAAGGACCCTTTAGAAAAATTCATCCATCCCTATTTGCACATTTAGAGAATAAATGGAAAAATAATATTCTTTTCTGTATGATTTTTAAGTTTCTATTAACATCCATAATCCTTTTATTTTGAAAACCATAAGGTTGATACATGAATCCAAACTCCATTTCAACCAGGATTGTACAATGAAATGTCTATTCCTAGCTACAAATGTCTTTAAATGGCCATCACCATAATGAGACTTGGCATTACTCCACTAAAGAACCTATCATCTTTTTTTGGGTTTGATTATAATTTCTAAATCTTAACTAATATATCTCATGAAATTAGAATCATAGGTTCCAACATATTCCTCGTCCATTTTCATTAACAAAAGGAATTTTTTCCCCATCATTGTATTAGGAATCCAATGAAAGTACATATTAAAAAAATAAGTTCTTCATCTCATCCCAATCCATGAATTAAATCTCAATATGATGCCTAATATTTTTTATTAGATTCCACCAATAGTTCACTTATATTTATAAAATATAAACAAAACGAATAATTTTTTTTGTTCTTATCACTGAATGATGGAAAATATCTTTTCAGTGGTGCTGATCTATTGTTCAGTAAAAAGTAGATTAAAAGACCTGTTGAAAGATGGTGGGTTCTTCATCGTGAAAGACTCCATATTTTTTCTCTTATTTTCTCATTAGGATGTTGAATATAATTCATATCTTGAGATATTTGGGTGATCATAGATACAAGATTTTTTATTCCATCTCCCATATAATTTGGTTGCTCATGAGGAAAATTGTTTCATTTTCCCTCACTATCACCGTTAATGCGGTTCCTTCTTGTTGAAACCATTTACTGAAACCAAAAATCCAAGAGTGAAAAAAATTTATAATACTGAGGAACCCCATAATAATGAACATTCATATATAAGATGAATAAATTCTGAAACATTCCTAAATATTTGAAATATTTTCTTTTCCCTAGGTTATTCATAGATGATTTTTATTTAATTCATTCATGATGGATCGTGAGGAGTTAGTGAATTCAAAAACTGTATCCTCTAGGAGTGTTAAAACTGGTGTGTAGTAAGGCCTTTTGTCATATAACAGATAACCATGAGTCAGTCCTAGAAGATCTTGTTGGAGTTGTTACCCTATGTATATATGTGATAGATCCACATCCACTTGTAGTATCCAGTCATTGGTTCATTTCTAGGAAGCTACTCACTCTATCATTTACAACAAATCTAATACATTTTCCTACACTTTTCTTAATCCTTATTGTTATCCCTTGAAAAATCCATAGGGTTCTCTACATGGTTTTCAGATAATAGCTTTCAATGGTTAAATAAAATGTTGTTCTTAAACCAACTATAGTGAACTTGGAGTTTCATATATTAAAATTAAATAACATTCATAGAATACCTAAAATATTATGCAAACAGATTCCCAAAGACCGTACTAGTCTAGTGCCTTTAGAAACATGGAAACATAAAAACTGGTACATAAATGATCTACATTATCTCCCAATAGGTTATTTTTAACTAGAACCCTTCTTAAAGACATTAAACATAATACATATATTTATAACATGGGGGAATGAATCATAAAAACGGGTGATATCTGATGCTTAGTAAGGTTAAACAAGGGAGATACATAAGAATAATCATAATCATTAGGGTATGAGAATATGATCATGAAAATAGAATATCATACCCCTCAAATCAATGAACATAAACCTGGATCATTGCATAAAGCCGGTGAGGTCATTATACATGAATAATAATGAAATAAAGAACATAATCCATAAAATAATAACATGATAATAAACCATGAAATTGAGGCAAAAACATAATCATATATAATGACCTCTATAGTAGTCAATACATTGTTACTGAGGCCATCTTAGAGGACAAAGTCCATTATTGAATCAATTTCACAACCCGTTCAAGCCCTGTATTACTGAATTGAATTCACTCATAGTTATAGACATGTATTATTGAATCATGTTTATTTCTAATTATGTCCAGGTATATATATCATGATATATAAATTTTTACCTAATACATTGGAGGGTGATATATGTCCCACCCATCCCATAATAAAATCATACATAAATGTGAGATAAGTTCATATATAATAATATAAGAAGCCATGAATTGAAATAGGTATTATAATAAGTAATCATATCATAACCTATAAAAAACACAGGTTTCATAATTATTTCATCATAAACATAACCTTGTAAAATAAGTGGGTCTCAAAAGAACATTAACCGTGAAAGAGAAATTATTTTCCTCAATATATTTCCATCAAAACATAATCCATATAGAGAAATAATATGAATGGAAACATTTAATATTTTTCCAAAAGATGCATTATTAAAACAAAATGATGTTATATTTGAAGGGAATACATTTTAAATATCTTTAAAAAAACATTTATGATGAAAAATATCATTTCTTTATTGAATTTTTTTTAAACATAATACATTTTCACAGAATATTTTATTTGAAAATAGATTTGAAAAAAATATAAAGGGAGAAATAAAAGCCATAAGAAATTTTAAAATGATTTTCCTAATGAAAATTATATTTAAAGATTATTTTAAAACATATTTGAGAATATGTTTGTTTGAATAAAATTTATTTCTGGCTGAAGAGAGAAATACAATTAGATTCTCATAAAAAAATTTCTTAATTATAATAAGTACCAATGGGTAGGAAAATGGTACAAAAATTTGATGATATCATGAATAAAAACTGAATAAGTAAATTCATAAGTGTTCTTGATATATGGATCAAAATAATTCAATAAAGAAAGAATAATCCTAAATAATCTTGATAAACGATGGGTTTGTTTAAATAAACTCTTACCACATGGTAACTTGGGATCTTAATATCCATGTAAGAAAATGGAATTAAATTATGTTTTAAATATCATGAAATTAAGTAGAATAAAGATATAATATTTCAATTGGAAGTATATATACCATGAAAAACAATGTACGTGCCTAATAAAACATATGTCTCAAGGAAGACAAATTGAGACAAAACAATCTTAAAAATTTGGTAGCTTTTAAAACATTAAACCCATGATATGAATATAATAAAATGGATTTGTAAAAATGAATTAATTTAGGTATAATAATCCTTGAATAAATAAATGGGTAGTATAAACACCACACAATGGTAATCGGTGGTGAATAAATCATATATCTCCCATAAATGAAAAGTGAGATGAAATACCCTTACCTCGTGTCATGATTATATTCGTAGTCAAACAATATTCCAACATAATAAATATAATTTTATTATGATTATTTATATAATTATATTATTATAACTTATACTATATATGGTTTTATTATGACCTTATATTACCCTCTTGTTAACAATTCTATGTTAATGTTTCACTTCGGTTAATAATCTCTTTGTTCTTCACATGTGTCATAAATTGTTATATTCGTAGTACTTATAGTTATATCATGATTTATAAAATTTAAAACATGATATAAATATCATTTATATTAACTATATGTGTATAATAATAAACTATAGAATATATATGTATGAAATTGATTACACCATTCATGGAAACGGTAATTTGTATATAAACATTAACATCATTTCTATTTTTAGTATTCTATTGAAAGATACAATGAAAGTAATATATATGTATATATATATGTTATTATTAGATAAGAATAATTATTTAATATATATCACATAATTTAACTAAATTAAACCTTAATACAATCCATGTAGTGTGTGAATGAACCACATCACTTTTAGGGGTCAATAGTCGACACTTCGTGAAACAAAATTACCATATTTACACAAAATAGAAAGTGTAATGATATGTGTTTTAAAATAATTAAATAAGATTAAATACATAATAAATATAATATATAACATATATAAACATATTTTCCGTCATAATTTCAACAACGAGATGCGTTAAAATAAAAAAAAATGGACAATCATCATTTCGTGAGGTGATAGTTCGTAGTACACGTAAACAGTACGTTCATTACCCATTAGATGGAGTTTTGTGTAAGTGTATGTAGAACCATTTGCATAAAAATATCCTAGTATGATGAGGATACTACATTTTTTATAATATCATGTAATAATAAGTGTTTAGGGGTTGGATAATGAAAATAAAATACTAGAATTCAAAGATGAATGTATCCTCTTATTTGGGTAACTCCTTCAGGTTTTCACCAAAGCGATTCCTTGGATTTAGTTCTATCCAAGTGGATAAATATAAGATTTGGGTATGGATTTTTAAAATATATTTTGGATTATCTTGGTCATACTTTTATTGTGAGAGGTTTGTGTAAGTGGGAGGATAGGATTTCTTTTTATTACGGAGGAGGAGTAACACTCTTGTAATTTTTTTGGAAAAGGAATTCCAACCACATTTTTCCCATGTCATGGGGATCCAATAATGAACCCTATAAAATAAAATGGAGTATAGGGTATAAAAATTACCTTAATGTTTCTCTTTTACTATTTTCTAGGTCATTCAGGCCCTTAATTTTACAGTTTAGTCATTAGTTAATATTAATTTTACCTTAATCGATGTAATTAATTTTTTTTACATTGACTAAAATTTTTGGAATCATACTACGTTGAACTTAGTAGAAATTATAAATTTTAATGATTAAAAATATATAATCCATTTTTAAAATTTCCACTCACATAACTACCAATAATTATTTGAATTTTAATCTCGTAGTCAGGTCGACAGTGTGGGGATTTAATGTTAAAATGATCAAAAAATTTCTAAATTTTTGTGTCCAATTTCAATGTAAAACTTGTTCCAATGACCTAAATTGGATTAATTTATATAAATATAATATAATTAATCTTCTAAAATAAATTTATATCTAATTTATCATTTTAAAAAAATTATATGAAAATGTAGTTTTGAATTAAAATACTATATTTTCACTATTCATGAAAAAATGATGTTTCTCCTTAAAATCCCATAAATTCACTCTAATATAATTTTAAAATTATAAATAAAAAAATGATGTTTATTATGTATGATTAATATTATAAATATTTCTAAATTTAATTGTATTATTTTTCACAAAAGGACATTGAAAGTAGTTCATTTGGGAAAATAATAATTTTATCATATAAGGACTTTACAGAAAATTATAAATTTCATTTTTAATATTTTACATTTCTATTAAACCATTATAAACAATATTTGAAATTTATTTATAACTATTCATATTAGTAATTTAGTATCAATGTTATAGTTATCTTGGTAAAAAAATTAGAACAATAAAATGACATTCTATAGAAACTAAGTGTTGTGTGTAATATACACCAATTCAGTGTTGCATGTAACTTACACAAAGTTGATTTTTCGTGTAATGTATGAGGATTTGGTGTTGTGTGAAAGTAATTCTTGAATTTATTCATTTGAAAACATTAATGAAAATTAATTTATTCATGAAAAAAGTTATATAAAAACTCATGGTGTACAACTAGCACAATGATTGAAAAAATGTGCACCCTAAAAGGGGAACCCATGAACCTCCTAGAAGAGGAACATGATTAAGGTTCATATTTAGGAAAAAATATTCAACCATGACCCAAAAAATATGACTGATATTTAAATTAACACTATAATTAGTTTTAAAATTCATGAACCCCCATTTTAAACCCCAATCGACCCCGAATCGAGCCAACTTATATTTCATGATTTTGGATGCTCACAAGAAGATTCCAAGCCTTACTAATCCCCAATATTGGCAAGTCTAAGGGAAGACTGACGATCTTCACATCCAAGATTATATTATTTATTCTAGTTTAGATCTCTCTCTCTCTCACGCTCTTCTTTGAGGATAAAGGATGGTTATTTAGAGGCCATCGTTTCTAGATATAGATATAATATTGTTAGATATTAATATTTTGTATTTTGAATTTAGGATTTCGGTCTATATCGTGTTTTTTCCACATTATTGATTTTTCGGCTTGATGTTGGGGATTCTTCCATTAGTGAGAATTGTAATAAAAATTAATGTTGGTGGATTATTATTCCCATAAAATAGTCATGATTTCAATTAAGTATTTGTAATTGTAGAGTTTATAGTGTTTTTTAGAAATTGGATTTCTTAATTGAATTATTTATTTTAGTAAATTAATTAATTAAGGAACTGTATGTATTGTGGATAATTAATTGTTGTGATAATTATCAGAACACTGAATTGGGGAATTGGAGATATTTAATTATTGAGTTAATTATCAGAACATTGAAATGTGGAATTGGGGACAATTAATTATTGATTTAATTATCAAAACATTGAATTGGGGAATTGGGGATAATTAATTGTTGTGTTAATTATCTGAATATTGAAATTTTTGTAATTGGGGATATTTATTTGGTGAGTTCATTATGGGATTATTTAATTTTTATTTGCTAATAATTCATTTTGAAGATAATTATCATAATATTGAATTGAGATTTGCATATAAATAATTGTTGAGATAATTTTCAGAATATTGAGATTTAGATATTTGAATAATTAATTGTTGAATTATTTATTGGATGTTGATATTGTGAATTTATTAAATAATTGCTGATTTAATTAATGGAATCTATGAAAATAATTGATTGTTTAATTAATTAATAGAATACTGGTCATATGGAATTATTGAATTTCATTAATTAATTATAGAATTTATTAAGGTGATAATATTATGTGGGAAATTGTCTTCTATATCAAAATCCCATAGCATAATTAGAAAATATGAATTCTAATAATGAAATTATCATGTGATAATTGTGTGTGGGACATGGTATGCACCATCTAAATCCCATAGTGTGATAAAAATTATGAACTTTGATAATGGAATTAACACGTTCCAATTATGTGTGGGACATGGTTTGCTACATCAAAATATCATAGTAAAAATAAAAATTATTAATGGTAATAATAAAATTCATATATGATTTGGGATGAAAAATTGTAATAATTGAATTATGAGATATGAGATCCCTCAGGGATAGTTCAGACTTTGGCATGGGATGAAGCAGGTATTGAAATTTAAGGGATCATTATATACCTGTTTGTTATGTGGTAAAATAAAAAGTAATTGAAGAAGTGTAAACTATTTAATTTTTTGATTTTATGTATTATTTATACAAAAACATACACATTTTATTATCTAAATTTTTTTAGACACATTTGGTGGTGGCATACTTAGTTGTATTCACACCCTACTTGGTCTGCTTGATCAGTACCTTAATATATTTCATGTATACAAGACAACATAAGGGACAATTACATGTGTCATATGGATGATTTAAGATATAGCTAATAGGAGGGAACCAGACATGGTTTGATACCCTTTTGGGAGTTGTTAGTGTCTTTACTTTTTTTCCCTTTAATAATAAACACATATTCTTGCATGGAATATATACTATCTGTTTTGATATTTTATTTACATTCATATACAGCTTGTTCTAATGGTATTGGTTTTATGGTTATTTGTCATTTTATTATTGATTATTTATTTTTTATGTGGTATTTATCTAATAAAGCAGGAATAATCTCCTTATGATCGACATTAGACCCTCACTGCTAGTCGATATCCAATTTTATTTAGGGATTCATGCCCAAGGTCATGTAACCGACTAACTCAGGGAACCGATTTATGGAAACTTATTCAATTTGTTAACTATATACTATTTTAATTAAAATAAAACATATGGTACAGATACATCATGTCATTATTTAACTAATTTTTTGAAAATTGGTGAAAAATTAAAAAATGTTATCATTATAATATTTTGACCACATGAAAACCAAAATTACATTTATTTCCCCAAAATATATTGAAATTATTTACTATTTCTTTTTTAAAAGTTGTCACTGAAGCTTCTACATTATATAATTAAATATATTTTTCCTACAAATTTAGATATAAAATTATATTTTTATCCTTTATTGGGTTTTTGTTTCATTGTATGTTTAGACATATATATTCTTTATTATTTGATGGTACACATTATTTTAGTGATTAGTTGATTATAAAACCTCAAAAGAAAGTGTTTTTCATATTTTCCTGTTACTATTCCAACAGTAAGGTTACGTTTCTCTAAGTTACATTTGTAATTGAAATATAATAATTAAAAATATTTTAAATATCTCTCATTGAAATAATTATTCCTTTAATAAAATTCCTCTCTCTATTTTCCACTTATCATTTAAAAAATTTAAACCATGATTATTTTTGTCAACTATAATTAAATAGTTCTCTTGAGAAATGATAAAATTCATAGTGACTATGATGCTTCTATATTTCTAAATCTAGAAAACTTCTGTAATTGTTTTTTTTCTAATTTCATTATTTACAATCATAGAGATTCTATTAATACTTCATAAATAATTTTTTATGATCCTGAAAAAAATAATAAATATTTTCTTATGTTTTCCATTTCCCTATTTAAGGAATTAGTTTTTACTTGATTTAATATTTGTTATTTAAATATGTATTTAAAAAAGAAAGATTATAATGTGATAAATATCTATTTTAATTAATACTTTATATTATAAAAAATAAAATGGGGATCACTTAATAAAAAAAGATTCAATAAAAATATAGGATGTCACATTCTACCAAATTAATAAAATTTTATCCCCACATTTTTTACTCATAGGTAAAAATTTATTAATGCCTAAAAGTATTTTCAAGAAACACCTTACTGAAAAAAAATATTAAAAGAAAATATATATACTTTTGGAACCACCATCATTACATTGGAAATATTTGTAATTTTTTATTCATACTGGTTATCTTTGACCTTGAACTATATATAAAATGGTTATAAATTTAATTATCTATACAAAAATAATAATAATCCGATATCACAAAAATAACTAAACACTACTATAATATTAATCGAGGCTCCCCCAGACCCACAAATATTGATCTAGTGTATGACATAAATACATTTTATATTATAAATACATTATATACAATGTCATAGTTTTTATCCGATTATTTAAGAAATATTTATATAATCTATCACCATTTTATAGTTATACATCTTAATTTAATCATATTAATTAATAAAGACCCCATATAGATGACCACACATTATTTATCACCAATGATTACCTTAGTAAATGGGTTTATAAAAGAAATATGTGAGCCAAAACACTTTGAAATTAGAAACAAAAATATATAATACATAGGAGGGTTATGGAAATATTATTATAATTAAGAGACATGGTCAAAAAATAAATTGAATGAATAATAGAATAATGTATTGAAAATATTTGAAGCGGTACCGTAATTACTTATAATGATAGTAATTCAATGGAAGTATTATCTTAGTAGAATGAAATGTAACATGGAATATTGATCTGAAATCATAAGACTATAATTAAGAATCATTGAAAATTAAAATATTAATGTTGAATTAAATAATAATAATTAAATATATAGATATATAATCATATAATTACCTATCAAGGATTGTATAAAAGAATTCACAAACATATCCAAGTATCACAAAAAAGGAATCACAATAATTATACAAATCTCATTTCTAATGCAATCATAGTTATATGAAACAAATAAGAATAATGTAATTATAATAAAAGGCCTAGATCCCAACCAGGGAATCATAATCATAAATCAAGGCCCACTAAAAAGTTATCAAAACAGCAATCATGTCTCACTAAAAAGGTTTCTAATAATGATCTGATGAGATATAAACCATTACTCAATTCATTATAGGAATATGTTACTTATGGACAAGAAATCATCATAAGAATATATAAATATATATGTGCGACTTATAAATATAAAATCAATAATATTTAAATTAAAAATATTTTAATTATTATGTCATGGAAATATAATTAGGATCCAATATAAAAAATTACACCTCTAGGAAAATAACCATGAATCAAGACAATGATGTTTAATGTATTAATATCATATATGAAATATAGTATACAGTCTAACAAATGATTTCACTATTCAATAATTTTTTTTGGTATGATGGTGAAAAATTTTAGTTAGATGGAAGTGGTGTTCAGTATTGAAGAAATAAATTCATAAAAAATTATCATTATTAATTGATGATAATTAAACATAAAAAGAAATTGAGATATAATTTATATTATAAATAATTATATTCCACCATAAAGCACATGTATAGGATCATGGAAAAGAAATCAATGAATTATTTTGAAATTGGATATCTAAATTAGAAATAATCCATTCAAGGAAATACAAGATATGAAATAGTCAGCTGGGTGGAATATACATGTTTATTGACATTGATGAAAAATCATTCAAATATGACATTTATATGATAATGTTTTTGGAAAATAGTTACTAATTATAATTGTAATGTTTAAATAATAATTTAAATGATATTATCATTGAATTATATAAATATATGATTTTACTTATTGAAAAATATTTGATTATACAAATAATTAACTATTATAGAATAGAAAATAATTAATTTAATTTAAATTGTATATCCTTATGAATAGAGATGGGTTTAGAATAGATATTATTAATATATATTCCAAAAATGGATTTTAATTTTTATAA
This sequence comes from Viscum album, assembly GCA_963277665.1. Taxonomy (NCBI): domain Eukaryota; kingdom Viridiplantae; phylum Streptophyta; class Magnoliopsida; order Santalales; family Viscaceae; genus Viscum; species Viscum album. The sequence goes on from OY728166.1 coordinate 312,773,248, forward strand.
AATAAAAAATGAGACACATTTAATATAAAGTTTATTGAAAAATGATATAAGAATTTAAAATAAAAATTTAAGAAAACATTTCGCAATAATTCTTATTTTTAAATATATAAATTTTAAATTAACTGATTTTATATGATATGATATGTAAAATTTTAAAGTTTTCAATCTAAACATAGAATGGTTTGATATAATGGAATTGTAGGAAAAAATAATAGAAAACTAATTATTAAAAAATATTTTGTAGAATGAGGCTAAGCAAATAAAATATGTTTATTTAAGTAATGGAACAATAAAAAATGACCCCTTATGAAAAAAATTCATTCATCTAGAATGATAAAAACCATAATGACCCCTTATTAACCATGTAATGTTGGAACATTTGGTTCAAAAAAGAATAAAAAATTTATTAGTATGTCGAATTTAAAAGAATGAAAGTTATTTTTAAGTTAATCCATTTATGAAAGCATATTACATATAGAAAATATATATGAATTTAATGAAAAAAATAAAAGAAAAATTATTACCTATGGTATTAACAAAACATATTATGTGTTTCAACATCATGAATAGAGTTAATTAATGTATTGAGAACTTTATTATTACATTTTTTAATGTTTTTTTTAATTTTTATTAGTAATTTTTTTTCATTTTTCATTATTATATTTGATCATTGGTTTCATGTTCTTATTCTTGGATTTATTAATTTATTGGTTCCATTATTGCATAAAAATATTGGTGATGGTTAAAGATACTGAAAAAAAGTCCAGAACATCATCATTATTGTTAAATAAACATTATTTCACTATATAATTTAAATGATTTATACTATAAAATTCTATTTCAATGACATAAAAGTAAAAATCGTATAAGTGTTTCCATATGTTACAGTTTTCATTAATTTGGTCCACAAAACATTATAAACAATTTTCATTATAATTTCATAATTAGTTTGATATTACAAATTAATATAATATCATAATTATGTTTATATTAAATAATAAAATTGTTTACTATATCTATATATGATGGCCATAAAAATTGATTAAATACAATATACTAAAAGGTTGTTATTATAGATCCTGTAATTTTAGGAGGTATTTCCCTTTTTAAATTTTGGTTTAAATCCCATTAATATGGTTAATTAAATTTTTACATAGTGTACGAGGAGAATCAAATATGTCCTTGGTGTTTAGGACATTAAGGTAAGAGAAATCAGTCCATCCTGTTCATATTCAATGAGTGGAACATTATTAGTTGTAACCAAACACCAAAACCATGTTATCCAGGAGGACGAGTGCATAGTTTGTGAAAATGTGAAAGGGGAACCGAAAAACCATGAAATCTTGGACATATATATTCCATACTATTTTTCACACTGGTTTTCAAACCATACTAGAACCACAGGTTACCGTGTGACCATGACCACTCTTTGATAGAGGCAGGTGCATGGTTTGGAAAATCATGTGTCTAACAACACACCTAATTAAAAGTTGGTTATTACCAGTTTCCCACTCAATTTTTTAATATTTCTACATGATTTTTCCTATTTATCCTCCATCATCCCTCGTGATGAATCAAAACTCCCAATGCATCCTAAGGATCTATCTCTATCATCGCTAAGATGTTTCAGTTTTAGTTGGGTGTGGATCGAATATCCAAGTAAGTATAATTCTCCTCTATATTTTCGTTTATAGATCAGGGTTTTTGGTTACATTATTATCCTTAATAAGACCTAAAATCCCATTTTACTATGTATCTTAGGTTAGGGATTCAAATTTTGTTTAGATATAAATCAAAGTATAGGGTTAAGAGAGAGTTTATCTTCAGAACAATGGTTTGTTGTATACATGGTTTATCCTATAGTCTGCAAGTTGATTTGTGCATGTGTGGTTTTGTTTTTTAGTATATCATGTTTTGTATTTAATTACTTTGATAGTATTTGGTAAAATGGTTGGCTAAGTGATCAATTGAACCCCTCATGATCTCAGTAGAATGCATTGAGGGTGATTAGACCAGTTTAGGGCCACCCACGAGGTGGGCAAACATTCCCAAAGATAGAAAATTATAATTTCAACCATTGATTTGACTTTTGATAAGGTATTTCCCATGATGAACATGTTTATATGTTGTATTGATTTAAAAATGTAATATTTATTGTTTTTTCTATTATTTTATAATTTCATAAGAGATTTTTTGGAATAATGTGAAAAACATTTTATTGAATCAAGTTAATGAGACGAGTGACTTGTGAGATTGCAATAGAATTGCATAAATAGGTTAATGCTTGTGGATTGATAAAGTTCTATATGGGATAATTTATGAGAATTTTTTATTAAATTAATGGGTTAACGTACGATAAAGGTAAATGGGTAAAATAGGGCACATAAGGTAAATGGTAAATATGTTAAGGAGACAAGGTTTAAAGATGATTTTTGTGTTAAAGAGAAGTGAAATGTGAATGTCATGTGTATTGATTTTGTTTTTTTTTGACATGGTATTTCTAAAAAATGTATAAAAAATCATATGCACATGGATTTTTATTTGTTGTATATTTTACTTTAGGATCTATGCACATGGTTTGGGTTATAATGGTGCTCTGAAGGCCACCCTTATAATGTACGGGTTAGGGAATGAAATTGTAGATATATTCCCTCAAATGTTGAATTTGATTAAACCACATAGAATGAGGCTCCATGTTAACTGTGTTGTAATTATTTAGTATAAATTTATCCCTAATGAGATGGGGAACTTTAATTAATCACATATTCAATGTAATTGAGAAGCTTATTCTATTGAGTAAATGATGTAAATTTTTAACCCATTGATCAAGTGATGAAAGTAGAATTAATGATCAAATGGTTTAAGTAAATATGGTTAACTAATGGAAATCGAGTAATTTGTTTCTTGAATTATCATTTTTAGTACATTCAAGAACAATCCGTTTACACAAGATATTTTGTATACGCTGTTAGTGGTGGCCTATTGAGTTGTACTCACACCCTGCTCAGGCCGCCATTGGGTACCTGAGTAGATTTCTTGGTTTCAGGTCAAAACAACGGTAAAGTTACTATACTTGGGAGTTATGATGGGCATGTTATTTTCATGGATGGAGATATAGACTTTAATTTAGAACGTATTTTAGGGAATCAACTGTTTGTCTTTATATTTGGTTTTCCTACACATTTGGCACAATTAGAATGGCATGAGATATCTATTGTTTTGTTATTGTTTGTACTCTCTTTGGAAAATAAATAGTAATGCATGTTTCTATTATATTTTTTATTTTTTACATTATTTCATATGTTATATGTTGTGTCTTACAATGGTAAAAAGAACATAGTATCCCAACATGATCTATTAAACCCTCACAGCTAGTTAGAAACATCAGGAATATAGGGAAGTGCGCTTGAGGTCTTGTGGCGACCCAACTTAGGGAACATGTTTAGTGGCTTCTTGGTATTAGATATTAAATTGTTTTATTTGAGTATTCATTTTAGTTGTATTAATATTTGGGAATTGTATATTAGATATTAGGATGTTTAATAACTTGGTAATGATCTAGTTCATGGGAGTAAATATGTTGAAAATTGGTAAATGGAAGAAATGATAAAGAATGATTAAATAATTGTTCTTAAATGAAAGTTTGTAAATGAGTTAAAAATATTGGTTGTGAAAAGTTTAAAAATAATAATTGATATCGAGAGAGACATATTTACCCTGTGAATGAGGAAATGGTTTAAAAAATTTTCAAATAACATATTGGTTGTAACAAGTTGTGAAATGGGAAATGAATCAGTTTGTCTCTGTTTTCCATCACTAAAAATAAGGATGGTTGAGGGTAGTGTTCTAGGTGTAACAATTTTCTTTTGGGATGTGTTTCAGAAATAAATTGTTTATGTACATGGAAGAGCCTTATTTTGTGTAAACTGTAGAATATTGATGTTATGCATTCTAAGACCTACATCTATAATTGTAGAGAAATTACACCACAATGTTGTTTTCTGGCTGCGAGACATGAGAGTATCACCGTGAATAATACACTAATAGAGTTTCACGGGATCTTATTGGTCTATGGTGAAAGAGGAGAGGAGTAGTTCCATGATAACTTCACTCATTTTATACAGATGATGGAACACACACCATACAGTTTGTGCCGAGAAATCAGACTATAGAATTTAACTTATAACACACTCTGATGTTTGATGGAGTGGGTGGACATGAGTATCGAGCATGCAATAGGTTATAACATGAAGGGAAATGGGATATTGGTATCCATATTTTTTTGAAGAGACCATGTTTATTGGTTTTTTGGGTTTAGTGAGAGACTTATTTTTCAGACCATAGTGAGACTAATGTGTTGAGCATTGGGGTGGTCTTTTTTACACTTTCAGTTAAGCTAGGAGTTTGAGGTTGAGGGTTATAGACTTTTATTATGGATGTCAGAACCACTGTGGGTTGTGATCATAATGGTTGTGTTTGATTTTGATATGAATAAGTTGGTTTGTCTTACCAGTAGTGGTGGTTGAGTTATTAAGGGATTATAACCAATGGTAAATACATTCTTTGGTATGCCAGATACAGTGATTGGGAGAGGAGATCCACCCATGAATGGTGAAATTTAATAAGTTTTATGTATATGGCCTATTGAGATGGCCTAATGACTTATTTCCCCTTACCCTAGTTTGAGAATTTTCTATAGTTTTACCCTCTAGAGTTACCCATTCAAGTGGTTGGTCATTTTGTAAGTGCTATTTGGTGCGTGAGGCATAGGTGGATATTTTGGATATGGACAAGTGTAGATTTTTTCTAGAGGTCTATATGGTATGGTCAATGGTTTTGGGAGACAAAACATGAGTTGTGATGATGATTTGACAATCTTGAGAAATTAGGGTGGTCTTGATGGTGGTTATCATAGTGTTTCATGTGTCTTGGAATGTGAAAAAGGGTGTGGATATTTGAGTGGTGGAATCTATGCCTAGTGGGTGTCATCATGATTTGATAAAAATATCATGATTATGACTTCATTTCTATCCTAGGGAAAAACCTGAGCATTTTAGGTTTGTTTCAAGGGAAAACATCATTACGGTGCCTAAAACGACAGTTGATAATATTTGATGTGGGTAGAGGGTTGAATTCCATGGATCAGACAAGGTTGAATGAGGCTTGGATGGACACTATTGATATGAGAGTGACACCTGATTTGAGATGTGGTTATGTAGTTGGAATTATTGTGTGAAGGGTTTGGTTGTTGTATGATAATGTTGAGAATGACTATAGTCATATGAGGCTCACAAAACTGGAGGCATCGTTGGTTGTGTAGACAGATATTTGGGTCTGGTGATGTATGGCCCGTGGAGTACAAAGTCTGGAATACTATGAGGTAACATGAAGGTGTGGGTAATTGAGGACTTGGATGAGTTATATACGTGGTATCATGTTGCTAAGGCCTAATTCTATTCGAGATTGTGGAATAGGTGACCCGAGATAAGCACATATCATTCTCTATGAAACCAAAATGGGAAGAATGACTGTGAGAGAGATTGTTATTTTTTGAAAAATCTGGTGGACCATTGTGGTTTTTTTATTAACTACATGTGTTGTGATGGAAGGAATAAAGAGTGGTGTGCGAAGTTGTTTCATGAAAACCATTGGATCATGGATACATATCAGAGATTAGGGTAGTGGTGGTGAGTTAAGTTAGCAACCCCACCTGAGTGGCATTTTCTGAATGTTGATGAGGTTTTTTTGGGAAAGAAAGCATAATAATTTAAATAGATGAAGGTGTCCTAGTATTGGTAGGTGGTAACAATTGTGGATAGTTGTGTAAGTGTTCATCGATAAATCTTAGTGCACTTGTAGATTGTGATAATCAAGCCAAATATATTGACATTATCTAGGGTATGCTGAGAGAATTCTGGATTTATGCCTAGCAACCTTAATATATTTTTATTAGATGTGGGGACTCATGGGAGTTGTGATCATGGAATTGTAACCCCCAACCCTAGTTACCCAGAGTTCGTGCATTATTTTAATACATTGGCATGATTACAAGGAATCAAGTCCCAAAGTACCGATTAGTTTAGCAGTCTTGGAAAATAGATTACATACATGAATGTTACATTACACTTCATAACATACAAAAAAACATAAATAATCCTTTATGAATGCCATTATTCCCTTGTCTTAACCCTTCTTATCAATCACAATATACTTCTTGGAATCCTGGGAAAAATAAAACATAGAAAAGGGGTGAGCTCAAACGCTCCGTAAGGATAAGCAATACAGCAGAAACTTTCATAAATAAGCATAAAAATTTAAGGCAATGTATAACTAAAACAAAAGCCTTTTAAACTTGAACTTCAACATAGTATGGCAAAAATAAAATTAAATAATTTCATTTACTTATTCACATGGATATTCTACTAATCGAATAATCACATGCAATTTCAATAACCACTTTGATAATTATGTAATGCATAATTCCAGACTATCATAACCACATAGCCAAGGCCTCGTGCCAAGACTACAAATAATATTTTGCCAAGGCCTTGTGCCAAGACACCAGTTAGTCTCATGAGACATACCGATGCATTGAGGAGCTATAGCGGGCTCCACCCGTCACTTACTAAGTCCAATGCATTCCCATATGATAAGGATTAAACATAACATAAACATTCGTATTAAAACTAGCATATGAAATGTCAATACTTTATCCATAAACCATGAATGGTATAAAAATAACACATCCACAGTAAAACATATCACAAAACCTTCAATAAAATACAAAAGTTTTGTATCATAATAAATCAACATCAAATAAGCTTAAAATCCCTCAAAGGATGTTGACATAGATGAAATCAAAACTATTTGAAAGAAGTATCTCTTTTCTCAAAATCATTGAAAAGTCACACATTTATAAAGGAAGTAATTTAAAAGAGATTTTTGAATCCAGGTGTCCCATACCACTTTGAAACTTTTTAAAATAAATATCATTTCAAAACCTTCATGTCCATATAAATAAATCCTTAAAATCATTTTGAAAACATGGACATTAATTAAAAATATTTAGAAAGATAAATCTTTAAAACATTTAAAATCATGATCTTGATAAAAAATACCTTTCAAAAATTCTTAAAATATTCATTTTGAAATCATTTAAAAGTCACATAATTATAAAATAAAACATTTACATTTAAAATATTCTTATAAGCTTGTAAGTGAAGCTTTGACGATTTTATAACGGCGGTAAATAGCCGCACCCGCCGTATAAGTTAAAAAACACATTCTTACCTTAATTTTGTCGAAAAGGTTAAAAAACACCTTGTTTGGAAAAAGGCAGAAAGATTACTTTATAAACCTTTTATAGAATGTCAAACAAGGGTATAAATGACTTTAGCCCATATTCTAGTAAATAGTAAAAAAAATTTGAAATTCATTTTTAAGAAACGTATAAACAACCTCGGATAATGAAGAGATTGTGAAATAACCCTTACCTTGTACTTTTCCTTGGTTGAGGGTAGGTTAACCTCCTGTATAATGGTGAAATAATTGTTATTAAATAATACAAGAATCATATATATTAATATGATATCATATATGATATTTTAACATTGTTTTTTTAACAATATCTTAGTATTATCGTCGTTTCGGGTGTTAACTTACTCATTTTCATTTATATGTTTTGTTACGTAAGCCATGTTTGTAATGGATAGGATGTATCTTAATCATATCCAGAATGATATTATGTCCTTAAAAATTATTTTTAAATAATCAAATGATAATTATACTTGAATGGATATTATGGAGAATGAATCTTATCGCGTTCGTGGAGACGGTAGTCCATACGTACGCATGAGAGACAATATCATTCTTTTGATATTAAAATAATATATAAATGGATGGTATATCATATATACAGAATAATTAACATGTTATATTTATTATTTACATGTGTTACACATCATTAGTATACCCATCCAAAATAATAATATATTGAATAACAATTACACCACGACGTGGAGACGGTAAGTCGTACGTACCCACGTATGGTGACATGTTATTCAAAGGGTGGATAGAATAATGAATATGGTTGTACCATATTTATAATAACATAACAGTATATATATGATACTGGAGTTATTATTTTATAATTGTAAAAACAAAGGAAGAAGAAGTGGAAGAAGAAAGGAACTTGGAAAAGGGTGGTGAAATCATTACCTCTTCTTCAAGTTCTTCCTTTTGATTTGATCAAAAGGGCTCCTTAGGTTGGCTTTCTGATCAAACTAAGGCCTATAGGTTTTAGTAAGGGAAGTTGGGAGAGTATTTGGGCAGAGGTTGGCCGAACCAAAAGTCTTTGAAGGTGTTAAGAAATGAGAAGGAGGAGTGCCCTTTTATAAGAGGGGTGAGGGTCACCTTTGGAAAAGCTAGAAATATTAATTTATAATAAATTCATATTCGGTTTCTAATGGCTCAAAAGTTGATTATTTAAATTTTAAGGTGCGTATGGGTATAAAACAATCAACCAATATAATTTAGATAGGTTTGGGTACTTATATTAACCTTATCATTAAGTATTAACTCTAAGTTAATTAGTTTCACTTTTACAATGTCTCTTTGTATTTTTATATTATATGGTTAATAAACATAGCATATACATCCAATCGAACCCCCAAGTGGTCCATTAATAATACAAATATCATGATTAAGTTTCTTGGCCCAACCTTAGATTTTTAGGAATTTAACATCAATTAATAATATAATATTTGTTTTATAAACTCTTTTATGTCAATTTTGACACTATTCAATAGTTGATTTTTGTGAAACTTATAACAGATTGATTACTTCGAAAAAAGTCAATTAAATCAATCCTAATATTACATATTATCCTAGAAAATTAATTTAATTCATTAAAAGTTTCAAATTATATTTATTTTGGTATTTATAATATCAATTATTTTAATTTTTCACTATTATGGTAATTACTGCATCATCATTGTGTCATAAATAAATTAACATATTAAATCTATAAAAATTATAAATAAAATATAATTATGTAGGAAATCTTTTTAGATTTCTAATGAATATTTATAGTCGAAAATCTGACAGATATAACCCAATGTAAAAAATTTGTTTCTAAAAGATATATGCTTGTGTCATTTTTTTATTCATTTTAACATAATTAAAATAAAGTGTCCCTATCACCTACAAGGGGCTCCATGGGGTCCCCAAATCGACCCAAAGATGCTTATGGTCGAACATGTATCAACCAATAAGTTTAGGACACGTTTTAGGGTAATTTAGTATTATTATAATATTATTTTATAACCCTTATTTACCGGATTTACCCTTAACCATGGTAAATAAAATATTTACCGCAGTAATTATTCAAAATTTCTAAAAACAAAAGTTACCAAATTACACAATTTGAACATCCTGATTCCAAATATGAAATCCATTTTTCCAAATTCAAAACACAGAAGTGGCAGAAATTAATTTAAAATTAATTCCCGTTAAAACAAAAAGCGTGTTTTTAAGAGATAATAAATATCAAAAGATTGACTCTTGTTTATGTCTGGTTTAATTGTAAAATTATGTCCAATGACCAACATTGTATTAAATGGTAGAAATATATTCTAAATATACTTTCAAACCACACAAATTCATAATTTATCACTATTAACTATTTTGATTAAAAAAGTTGTTTTTAATTAAAATTTAGTAATATTCCCTATTCATCAAAATATTAATGTTATCCAAAAAGTACCAAAAAGTTCACCTTAGGCTAAATTCGATATTCCAAATCCAAAAATGAAGTCTATTTTGAAATATAAAATATATATAATTTCTAAAAGTAGGTATTACTATTCATAACGGCTGGTTTGATTGGTTATGGTGTGTGTTAAAACTCGAAGTTGCGTACGACACACGCTACTGTATTATTCAAAGGAAAGCGTATCGTGGAAGCTTGGGATGTTTCATTTTAAATTTTTTATGTCCCCATTTAGTAAAAATGTTTAAAATATTGTATTTAAAAAGGGTTCACTATTAAAAGTTGATAAAAGTGCAATACTGGAAATGAATTTGTTCTTGCATTATGTATAAGAAACTCATAATATGGATTCTAAAATTATAAGGATTATATAAAGTTTAAAATATAGTTAATACTATTCATAACCGCTTTTGAATGGCTTTTTTTGGTAAGTCATGGTGCGATTGAGCGCAGTGTTGCGTGTAGTGCAAGTTATTGAATTATTTTGAAGAAATAACACACTATGAAATCTTGGGGTGTTACATTCTCCCCTCCTTCAATAAATTGCATCCTCGGAATTTGAAATTGTTCTTCGAAAATAAAAGGTTGAAAATAGAAAATATATTTGTGGGAAGTCCCACATCGGAAATTGGGTTACTAAAATTTAGTCTTAATATGAGGAAAAGAGAAATGAAAGGGTCACCACCAAATTATGATCTCAATTAGGAGAACATTGGTGGCAATTAGAGACATATAATTGGAGGAAAAACATAAATATTTATAGGTAGTGATTGAGGTCATCAATCACAAACAAGTATAAAATTGAGGTCCTTAAATTCATTAATCTATGATGATTTTAAATACCATCGCTTCAACAAAACATAGGGTATTGGGATAACACATTTTTGACGTTTAAAAATATCTTAGTTGAAATCCCACATCGAAAAATGAATTAATGAGGCCTCTATTTAAAATAAAGGGTGGAAAGTATGAAGATTACCGAAAATAACACATACTAGGGTTCCATGTAGGAAAATATGGATATGGAAGAAAAATATAACCATCAATTATCTGATGGAGAGTGGTAGAGAACATGGCTATGAAAAGGCCAATAATCCCAAGCCATAAATTAGTGATGATTTAAGGTACCATCCAAGACAACATTTTTGTTCTAAGTTACTTTTATTAATGTTGAGTAATTTATTTATGAGATTGTCTAAGATCATAAGGAGATATACTTACTTTATAATTAGAGTTTTATCCATTAATAAATTTCTACCACAAACTCATCTTTCACTCTAAAAGATAATAGAACGTAAAAACAATTCTATTTATACTATTCATACATGGTTCCAAAATAAAGGAATTTATAATTCATCTACCAGATATTTTAATAAAAACTACATTATTTAATTCAGGACATCTCGTGGGCCAGTGGTAGGTGATACACCCTTATCGCCCTTCGTTTGCCGGTTTAAGTCTCGCGGCCTTGCCGGTCGCGACGGGTTGCTGCCCGACCTCCTGGTTGTCCTTTTATGGCAATCCAAAATTAATCTCAAACTAGAATTTATCCAATATACTTTTGTCCAAACTCATAGTCCAATATTTATAAGGAAGGTAAACATAATGTAGATCCTTTTTAGCCTGTAATAGCATCTTAATACCTTCATCATGTATTCTTTTAAAACACTGAAACATCCTGAATTACCATAATACTTATTGATTACATTCATGGTCCCTTATTCCATATAGAATGCTGGATAAACTTCATCAATCCAAAAAAAAATTAAACCCCAACAATGATGGAATATACAAATCATTAATCAGCTTCAAGGTAGTCAAGAATATCCAATATAATTTATCCAAATCAATCATGTATTATTCTAAAATCACTACCTCGGTATCAGAACCATATTATGGTTTATCTTTCTCCCAACCATATATATTCCAAAAATTTAACCTGCTATTGAGTCACTTTTGTTTGTTCCACACAATCTCAAGTCCTTAATGAAATAGTACTGCAGTAAAATCCTTATATACTCCATAATTATTATAACAAGTACATTGTTGATACAACACTCAAATGACATAATCATCATAAGAACTCTAATCATTCCTCTTCATCTGTGGTAGTATAATAACTTGATTATTATTCAATAGCATCATTTGCGGCATAGTCTGATGACTGAGACATAGGCTCGCGTAGTGTCCAAACTCCTTGAAAATGAAGCATTGTACATTTGAAACCATTTTCTTACCCTTGCAGTCACGTACTTTGTGCCCTTTTCCTCCACACTTATAACAATCTCCCATTCCTTTTAGGCAAGTTCCAGGGTGTTTCTTTCCACAGTTATCAAATATGGGAAAATTCTTCTTTTCCCTCTTCCCTTTATCCATATTTCTCTCTTCCATCCTTTTCTTCTCTTACTTCCCTTCAAAGCCATAGGACTCAGTAAACTCTTTACTTATCTTATCAACACATGATATTATTTCTTCATATTATGATAATACATGCGAGACTATTTCTCTTATAAATTCTGGCTTAAGACCATGAAATATATGATCCTTCTTTCTCTTTGTATCATGTGCATTTCTAGAGTTCTCATTCCGTCTACTAGGCACCATTTCTAAACAATGGCATAAATTAGATTAGTTTATGAATAACAATACCTAATCCCAAACTTGTAAAACACATAACATAAATTAAATAGTTTATGGATACAATCCATAATCATAAAAATGATTTCTTTGAGGAAGTATATACTCATAAACCGTTCATAAATATTTGTAAAGAAAATGAGAGTTATCCTAAGAATATCCCCTGGGAGTGTCGTAACCAAGAGTGCAGCAAGGCCCGTTGTCATGCACCAGTTCCCGTTTGAGTCTAGCTCAAAGCGGTGTTTTCATGTTTTACCCCTAGGTACATCTGTGCCAGAGCCGCCTCTACCTGCTCGTATCTAGACAGGGATGTATTTCTCAGAAAACTCATAAAATATCTACAATACCAAAATTCTAGGAATTTCTTCTATATTAATCCTCAATGTTCATCTTAGGTCTACGTGCTCTAATCAGAGTTTATCTAAATCTAGCTTCCAAGGTTTGTACTAAACTTCCTCTGATACAAACTGTAACGCCCCGACCCCAGTTACCTAGAGTCGGTGCATTATTTAAATACATTGGCATGATTACAAGGAATCAAGTCCCAAAGGACCGATTAGTTTAGCAGTCTTGGAAAATAGATTACATACATGAATGTTACATTACATTTCATAACATACAAAACAACATAAATAATCCTTTATGAATTCCATTATTCCATTGTCTTAACCCTTTTTATCAATCACAATATACTTCTTAGAATCCTGGGAAAAATAAAACATAGAAATGGGATGAGCTCAAACACTCCGTAAGGATATGCACTACAGTAGAAACTTTCATAAATAAGCATAAACATTTAAGGCAATGTATAACTAAAACAGAAGCCTTTTAAACTTGAACTTCAACATAGTATGACAACAACAAAATGAAATAATGCCATTTACTTATTCACATGGATATTCTACTAATTGAATAATCACATACAATATCAATAACCACTTTCATAATTATGGAATGCATAATGCCGAACTATCATAACCACATAGCCAAGGCCTCGTCCCAGGACTACAAATAAGATTATTCCAAGGACTTGTGCCAAGACACTAGTTTGTCTCATGAGACCTACCGATGCATCGATGAGCTATAGCGGGCTCCACCCATCACTTACTGAGTCCAATGCATTCCCATATGAAAAGGATTAGACATAATATAAACATTCGTATTAAAACTAGCATACGAAATATCAATACTTTCTCCATAAACAATGAATGGTATAAAAATAACACTTCCACAGTAAAACATATCACAAAACCTTCAATACAATACAAAATTTTTGTATCATAATAAATCAACTTCAAATAAGCTTAAAATCCATCAAAGGATGTTGACATAGATGAAATCAAAACTATTTGAAAGAAATATCTCTTTTCTCGAAATCATTAAAAATTCACCCATTTATAAAGGAAGTAATTTAAAAGAGATTTTTGAATCAATGTGTCCCATACCACTTTGAAACTTTTTAAAAGAAATATCATTTTAAAACCTTCATGTTCATATAAATAAATCCTTAAAATCATTTTGAAAACATGGACATTAATTACAAATATTTAGAAATATAAATCTTTAAAACATTTAAAATCATGATCTTGATAAAGAGTACATTTCAAAAATTCTTAAAATATTAAATTTGAAATCATTTAAAAGATACATAATTATAAAATAAAACATTTACATTGAAAATATTCTTATAAGCGTGTAAGGGAAGCTTTGGTGATTTTATAACGGCGGTAAATAGCCGCACCCGCCGTATAAGTTAAAAAAACTCATTCTTACCTTAATTTTGTCGAAAAGGTTAAAAAACACCTTGTTTGAAAAAAAAGAAATATTCCTTTATAAACCTCTTATAAAAAGTCAAAAAGGGGTATAAATGAATTTATCCCATATTCTAGTATATAGTAAAAATGTTTTGAAATTCATTTTTAAGAAATATATAAACAACCTCGGATAATGAAGAGATTGTGAAATAACCCTTACCTTGTACATTTCCTTGGTTGAGGGTTGGATAACCTCCTGTATAATGGTGAAATAATTGTTATTAAATTATACAATAATCATATATATTAATATGATATCATATACGATCTTTTAACATTGTTTTGTTAATAATATCTTAGTATTATCGTCGTTTCGGGTGTTAACTTACTCATTTTCTTTTATATGTTTTGTTACGTAAGGAATGTTTTTAATGGATAGGTTGTACATTAATCATATCCAGAATGATATTAAGTCCTTAGACATTATTTTTAAATAATCAAATGATAAATATACTTGAATGGATATGATGGAGAATGAATCTTATCACGTTCGTGGAGACGGTAGTCCGTACGTACGCACGAGCGAAAATATCATACTTTTTATATTAAAATAATATATAAATGGATGTTATATAATATATACAGAATAATTAACATGTTATATTTATTATTTACATGTGTTACACAACATTATTATACCAATCCAAAATAATAATATATTGAATAATAATTACACCACGACGTGGAGACGGTAAGTCGTACGTACGCACATATGGTGACATGTTATTCAAAGGGTGGATAGGATTCTGAATATGGTTGTACCATATTTATAATAACATCACAGTATATATATGATACTGGAGTTATTATTTTATAATGGTAAAAACAAACGAAGAAGAAGTGGAAGAAGAATGAAACTTGGAAAAAGGTGGTGAAATCATTACCTCTTTTTCGAGTTCTTCCTTTTGATTTGATCAAAAGGGCTCCTTAGGTTGACTTTATGATCAAACTAAGGCCTCTAGGTTGTATTGAGGGAAGTTGGGAGAGTCTTTGGGCAGAGTTTTTCCGAACTAAAAGGCTTTGAAGGTGTGAATAAATGAGAAAGAGGAGTGCCCTTTTATAAGAGGGGTGAGGGGCACCTTTGGAAAAGCTAGAAATATTAATTTATAATAAATTCATATTTGGTTTCTAATGGATCCAAAGTTGATTATTTAAATTTTAAGGTGGGTATGGGTATAAACCAACTTAACCAATAGAATTTAGACAGGTTTTTGTACTTATATTAACCTTATCTTTAAGTATTAACTCTAAGTTAATTATTTTCACTTTTACAAGGTCTCTTTGTATTTTTATATTATATGGTTAATAAACTTACCATATACATCCATGAGACCCCAAATTGGTCCATTAATGATACAACTATCATTATATAAGTCTCTTGGCCGAACCTTGGATTTTTAGGAATTTAACATCAATTAATAATATAATATTTGTTTTAAAAACTCTTTTATGTCAATTTTGACACTATTCAATTGTTGATTTTTGTGAAACTCATAACAGATTTATTACTTCGAAAAAAGTCACTTAAATCAATTATAATATGTAATATTATCCTATAAAATTTATTTAATTCATTAAAAGTTTCAAATTATATTTATTTGGGTATTTATAATATCAATTATTTTAATTTTTTACTATTATCGTAATTACTTCATCATCATTGTGTCATAAATAAATTAAATTATTTAATCTCTAAAAATTATAAATAGAATATAATTATTTATGAAATCGTTTTATATTTCTAATTAATATTTATAGTCGAAATTCCAACATATATAACCCTATATAAAAATTGTTTTTCTAAAAAATATATGCTTGTGTCATTTTTGTATTCATTTTAACTTAATTAAAATAAAGTGTCCCTATCACCTACACGTGGCTCCATGGAGTCCCAAAATCCACCCAAAGATGCTTATGGTCGAACATGTATCAAACAATAAGGTTTGGACACGTTTTAGGGTAATTTAGTATTATTATAATATTATTTTTTAACCCTTATTTACAGGATTTAACCTTAACCATGGTAAATAAAATATTTACCGCAGTAATTATTCAAAATGTCTAAAAATAAAAGTTACCTATTTACAAAATTTGAACATCTTGATTCCAAATATGGAATCCATTTTTCCAAATTCAAAACACAGAAGTGGCAGAAATTAATTTAAAATTAATTCCCGTTGTTAAAACAAAAAGAGTGTTTTTAAGAGATAATAACTATCAAAAGATTGACTCTTGTTTATGTCCGGTTTAATTGTAAAATAATGTCCAATGACCAACATTGTATTAAATGGTAAAAATATATTCTAAATATACTTTAAAACCACAAAAATTCATAATTTATCACTATTTAATATTTTGATTAAAAAGTTGTTTTTAATTAAAATTTAGTAATTTTCACTATTCATCAAAATATTAATGTTATCCGAAAAGTACCAAAATCTCACCTTAGGATAAATTCGATATTCCGAATCCAAAAATGAAGTCCATTCTGATATATTAAATATATATAATTTCTAAAAGTAGGTATTACTATTCAAAACGGCTAGTTTGATTGGTTATGGTGTGTGTTAAAACTCGAAGTTGCGTACAACACACGCTACTGTATTTTTCAAAGGAAAGCGTACCGTGGAATCTTGGGATGTTTCATTTTAAATTTTTGATGTCCCCATTTAGTCAAAAAGTTTAAAATATTTTATTTAAAAAGGGTTCACTATTAAAAGTTGATAACAGTGCAATACTGGAAATGAATTTGTTCTTGCATTATATCTAAGAAACTCATAATATGGATTCTAAAATAATAAGGATTATATAAAGATTAAAATTTAGTTAATAAAATTAATATCCTCTTTTGAATTTCTTTTTTGGTAAGTCATGGTGTGATTGAACTCGGTGTTGCGTGTAGTGCATGTTATTGAATTATTTTGAAGAAATAACACACTATGAAATCTTGGGGTGTTACAGGAATGGTGCATGTGGAGTTGAATATATGTAAGTAATCCATCAACCATTTATGGGTGAGGTCCATGGGATGGAACGCAGTTTGATGAATGTCATGGGTGTCATTCTTATAAGATAGAAACAGGGAGTGGTTGATGTTGGTTTTTTTATTTATGTGGAATCTAGATAACCTCATCCATGATGCGGGGGTTCCAATATTTCTTGGAGAGTCAACTGTGGTGGTCGGTGTTACATGAGTAGAGAAGTGGAAAAACACTCCTTTGTTGGGGAGAGGTATGTTAGTCATATAGGAGTGAATGAAGCCAAATGGAGGATGTATTGGCATAAGGATTCCAATAAGAAACCAATGATGTGTATGTATGGGTTCCTCATGAAGGCCCGATTGGCTTTGTATGTGGTGGATGATTTATCCAAGAATTGGCTTCACGATCAAAGTAGTTCAAGGAATAATTCAATATGCCTTTGTTGGAATCTTTGATGGGTCTGGAAATGAAGGTTGGGTGTTATAACATCAACATTAATCAGGAACCAAATCTAGTAGGTGGTTCTAGGTGACCATGGAATTTCAGTTAGGGTAAGTGGAAATTGGATAAGTAAAGTAGTGTCACTCCAATAGTGATTCTTGGTGCTTCAAAGATGAGTTAAATGGGGATGACTTGACTCCGCTAGGAAAAGTAATAAAGGTGGTATAACAACCCTGCTTTTTATTACACACTTAAAACTGATTTATGACAGAAAATATTCACTTGATAAAAAATAGAATATTGAGAGGTCTAGTGTCTCTATCACTTAGAAACATTACATAATAGCTTATAACATAATATACACAACATCTTTAATGAAAAATTCCTTTATATGACCACTACATTCACTCGTACTTAGCATTGCATGGGGTAACCTGAGGACATAATTAGAAAATGGTGTGATATAAAGCTTAGTAATGGAATAAACAAGGAATAAAATGAGGAATACAATACATGTTATACAATATGAATATCAATGTAGCACAAGATAAACATGAACATAAAGGCATGAAAAAGCATGATAATCATAACATGGAATTTTGGAAACAACACTTAAACAGGACATTAACATGAGCCAAGACTCATTGCATATGGATCATGAGTAAACCCTCATATCACATGAATCACGAGTAAAACCTCATTATACATCAATTAGCATGAGTCAAATCCCATTTCACCTAACGTATCATGATAATATACTTTACCCAATGCATTGGAGCGCTATCAGGGCACACCCTTCTTAATCATTTTATTTCATGCATAAGTGTGCCACATGGATCACATAATATGGAATTAATCATCATCATTTAGCCCACGAAATATGGATGTGTAATACATACATGAAGCTTTATAATCAATAAGTAAATTTTCATAAAGGTGAATACCCTTGATGGAGAAATGAGCATGGTATTCACTACACAATGACATTGGCTTGGAAAATCATAGTGCAATTTCTACAGCATAATGGTATCAAATAAGAACTCATAAAAAATGGTTCATGAGAGACAAAGGGGTTTCTCATCATATTTACATGAAATGGACAATAAGGGGTCCATATAGATACATTTACCAACAAATGTAATGGAATTTAGATTCATAATTCAGAACAATTACTTGGATGTAAAAGAGGAGAGAGAAACCCCTCATGGAATTTTGGCATGGTAATGGGTGTACATGAGAAGAATTAATGAGAGATAAAGGGGTCTTAGATCATCCGAACATAAAAAGGGCAGTATTAG
This sequence comes from Viscum album, assembly GCA_963277665.1. NCBI lineage: Eukaryota > Viridiplantae > Streptophyta > Magnoliopsida > Santalales > Viscaceae > Viscum > Viscum album. Next base: position 312,792,188 of record OY728166.1, read on the forward strand.
AGAGGTGTGAAATCATACCCCAACATTTATAATTGAAAACAAAAGGGCATAACAACTTAAATAAAGTTGGACAAAAAATGAGAAAGGAAGAAATCCCTTACTTGGGTGTGTGATCCCAATGGCTTGGGAGAGGCTTGAGAGATGATTATTGGGAGCCTGGGGAACATTTGGTGGATTATAGAGATATTAGGTTAGGGTTTTGTCGAAATTGAAAGGCTTTGAGTGAAGAGGAAGTGGGAGCCTGTGTAGGTTTATATAGGAATGGAGAGGGAATTCTTTATTATTTTGGGTTGGGACACCTCAAATTAAAATAATCAAAACCACAAATCAGACCATGGTTTTTGGCCATTGTTTTTTCCAAAGGGGAGTGTAAAACAATATTTTATAAGGATAATGGACGAACTTCTTAAAATAATAGGGTTCTTTATGTGGAGGTGAGTCACACTCTCAAGGAAAACAATTTAAAAAGACAACATGTTTTATAAGCCTTATAGGGTCCAATAAAGCATTGAAAATTAAATCAAAAAAATATAAAATCCCATTATTTTAATTCTAAAACATATATTTGCCGAACATAATGTTTATTGTATTTTGTTACATCACTACAGGGTCATTATGATGTCATAAACACATTATATATATAAACGGTATTTAATTTTTACCCAAAAATTTGCCTGTCTTAGAAAATTTTGAAACTTTCACCATTGGATAATTTTGAAGTCCTAATTCCAAAAAATAATATTCATTTTATCTAAATAATTTTCTAAATATGTGAATTTTTAATTTTAAAATAAACAATTATATTTATAAAAAATTCATGTGTTTTGAGAAAAACAACTTTCAATCCTTAATAAAAATCACAATTTCATTAATAAAATTATATGATAATATATATTTAATAAAAAGTAATTTGTTAATAAGAATAATAATATTTTATAAAAAATATTATTTAATTCAAAAATAAATTAATTAATCATAATATATTTCTTAGTTGAAAATTAACTAAAATTAATATTTGTGATTTAAAAAACTATTTTCAAAGTAACAATAATAAAATGAATGCACATTCATTATACAAAAATAATGTACATAGTCATAGTGATAGGGTATTGTTATATAACCCCTTATAACACCCGCATAAGACCAAAGAGTAAAGTGTGAAATGGTGACAAACTCTTGGGGTTCCTCGGATAACATTGCTCGCGTGATAATCTATATTAACTTCTACTTCTATTGTAGTGAGTTCCACTCAAGCATAATGTGTTCAAGATCAGATTGGGATTGGTCAAGAGCAAATCCCAATGATACCACCTCCTTTTTGAGCATTGAAAAATGGGCTTCGTATGGGAATCTCTACTGTATGAGTCCATCACTTCCTTTGTCTGAGTAAATTGGATTTGTTAAAGCCCTATATTTATACTAATAATGTGATCATTTTTCAACGACTATATTTGCAATGGTCACAATTTTTAACCATTTATAAAAATACAGAAACATAAAACCACTAAAGTTCACATTTTATATAACCATAATAAGACATTTAATTATATCAAGAAAAATTTCCATTATTGAATGTTTGGGTCATTATAGTTGGAGGGTTGTCAATGGACTTTGGTAGATGTTTCTGAATAATTATTGTGTTTTATTAGTAGATTGGGTTTTGGTGTAGAACTGAGTTGTTCTTAGAAAATGTATGCATAGAGAAGGTTCTTGTGTTATGAATATTGATCAGTGTAGTGGGGAACAATGACGTCATGGAGAGTGGTGAGTGTATTGATAGTGTAGTTTTAATGGAAGACATGGAAATGGCCCTAGTAGGTGAGATAGGTAATAGTGGTATGCTTGGTGGGAAGGCACCATGGACAGGTAAATAGGGTACCATGTCAATAATGGAATATGGTGTTGTCTGAGATGCTAGTCGGGGTTGTCTGATAGGACTTGGTAAAAATGAAATGTATGTGTTAAGAAAGAATCCACATCTTGTTTGATGTTTTTAATGGAATATGTGCTTCAAAAATGAAGGACAACAAGACAGGGGTCAAATTATTCATAGTTTGGATATGGATTGTGTATGTATGTTTGTACAGGGTGGTTTTGAAGGAATTTTGCGATTTTAGTTTTGGCTGAAGTTCTCATGGATTAATGGGTATTGTATTCTAGGAATTATGGTTTATTTGTTTTGAAGTTTGTGTTATGGGTTTGGTTATTCATTTCCTATGACAGTTATTAGAACTACTAAAACATGGTGGAATTGAGATAATGGGCATGGTGGGAACCACCATAGAGAGTAGTGGTCAATTGATGATGTGGCCAGTGTTTTTAATTGGACATTATGGCATAAAATCTATCTTAGTATTCAGTTTGGAAACTAGTGTTAGATTGGGTATTGATTGGATGAGTTCTTTAAGATGAATGTTGTTATTGGGTTATTTGATGGTTGTTCATAATAAATCATGGTCACTGGACAACATGTTATAGACCAATGTAGGAAAGGATATGTGGTTTGTAAATGGTATGTTTTTATTCAGTGGATAATGTTATTGAGTACCCATTTGGGCTTGAAAAATATTGTAAGATTGAGCAAAGCGATTTAGTTCTTGAGTTGTGGAAAGGATAAGGATGATAGAGTGTTGATTATCTATTCCTTAGTGGTATAGTGGTATGCATGATGCTTTTTCATGTGTCACAACATTTCTAGTGTCAACTAGAACCATCTCATGCCGTTAATATTGGGGATGTTGAGTTTGAGGCTGATGCATCCTTTGAAGAGAATCTAGTTCATGTTTTGGATAGTAGAGTGAATGTATTTAGACTAAAGGACATTCATTTGGGGTGATCTTTGTGGAAACATGGTAATATTCTTGATGAATCCTAGGAGAGAGAAAGAGAGAGACTGTCATGTGGGCCTAGTGGCCCAATCCCTTTATCTCAAAAGCTATGTAATTTTTGGGAATGAAACTCTAGGATAATAAAATATATAGTGGAGAGGGTTCAAAATCCTATACTTTGTTGAGGTGTTTCCCTATTAATTTTTTTGTATAAATCCCTTGATGTTGGTTAATTAATTTATTAACGGGTGTGTGAGGTAGATCAAGGGTGTCTTAGGGGTTTAAAACATGTTAGGAAGAGAAATCATGACATCCTATGAATATTTCATAGTTGGTACATGGTTAATAGTACCATGCACCCCAACCGTGCTACCCAGGAAGAGGGGTTCACAGTTTATGAAGCTGTGAAAGGGGGAAGGTGAAACCATGCACGATTGGATAGATCCATTCTGCATGGTTAGCACCTAGAGTTTCAAACCATGTGGTCTCCCCATGTAACCATGTGACTTGGACCCTTTTGGAATGTGGATTGCCCACAGTTGGTGCACATTTTAACAAACCGTGTGGCTTAACAATGATCCTCATTAAATCATGGTTTTTACCTTTTCCCCCATAAATATTTTAAGTGTTCTACCAAATTTCATTCCACATTTTCCTCCATCAACCCTACTGATGATTCCAAATGACCATGTCTTCCTTAGGATCAACTTCCTTTATTTTTATAATTTTTGGAGTGTTGTTGGGTGTATATCAAAGCTCAAGGTAAGTCTAACAATCTTTGGTTTTCATTTTGAAATAGGATATGTGGTTTTAGTATACACATTTTGAATCCCTAAAAACACCTTTTTCAAAATTTTCTTATGTTTGGGATTTGAGTGGGGTTCTAATCAGTCTCAATGGTCTGAGCTAAGGGAATATATATATTGGAAAATGAGAAAAGTTATATACAAGTTTTATCAATTTTTTTTGAAGTTGATTTGTTCATTATTGGATGTGTTTTTGGTTCTCTATTGTTGTGAGTTTGATGCCTTTGATATAATTTTTTAAAATGGATTCAAAATTTTAAATTTAACACCTCATAACCCCTATAGAAAGCATTGAGGATGATTATATCATTTTTGGGCCACCCACAAGGTTCACCAACATTCCTAAACATGAAAAATTATAACGTTAAACAAATATTTGGATTGTCAAAACGTAGATCCCATAATGAAATAGTTTATAAGTTAGCATGAGTTAAAAAGGTATTTTTCATAGTTATTTATATAATTTGATAATGTTATATGCTATTCTTTGGAATAATGTGAAAATGTTAAAATGGAATCATGTGAATGAGCCAAGTGATTTGTGAGATTGTAATTGAGATGCAAAAATGGGTTAATGTGTGACATATTGGGATTTTTAAAATGTACATACCATTTAATATTTGGTTTAAATTACTTAAAACATCCCATTATTTGATTCCTAATCATTAAATGGAGGTATCAGGTGCGTTGAGACTCATTCAAGTCTCGATGTACTGAAAAGGGGGAAAATAAATTGGGCCGTATGGTTAAGAGAAACCATGCAGCCTAAGAACATGATCGTGAGACCATTTGTAGATCTAGGGAGTGAGATACCACATGACCATCACATGATTAGTGAATTTGTGTATATTACCATGCACTACACCCAATAGTAGAAAAATCTACCACACAGTAGTCACACGGTTAGTAAAATTGTGCGTCCAAATTGTGCAACACTTATTGTGTAATAATATTTTATAATTTTTTCTTTAGGGGATTATTTTACAACACCCCTCTCTTTATAATCATCCTCTAACTTGGTTTTTCCCTCTGCACAGACATACAAAAAACCCATCTTCTCCACTCTTGGGGTTTTGATTGATCTCCCTTCATATTGGTCCGATATCTTTGCTGTCAGAAGCTATAGACTCCTCCTAGTATGATCTCTCTTCCACAACCCATGATTTCTTGGTTTTTTGACCATTTATTTCATATGTCATTGTGATGGGTTTAGATCTATATTTTTGGGATTTCCTAAATATGATTATTTCTTCTATTACATTACAAAGCAATCCTTGATACCAAACGTGTGTAGTACCATGACATTGAGGTAGTGAGTTAATACATTTCTCCTTAGTTTTCCTTACACTTGGAATTGTTCCATTGTGCTTCCCGATATGGACCTTCTAGTGAGCCTTGTTATCACATATTAAAATTATTTTCTAGTTCTATAATGTCCGTATAGACTATTTCTCAATGATAAACTCATCTGGGGGTGTCTTCTTTGCCTCTAGAAATCCATTTGGGTGTGTCCAACCAAAATGGTCGATTATTCCATTTTAAAAAAATGTGTAAAATTTTTATTGGTGTGTGGGGAAAATTGATAATATAATGATTGATTAATAATATTATAATTATAAATATACTATTAATAAGTTCCCTATTAATAATTCCATATGTTGAACCTAATGGGTTGGCCTTTGTGTAGTTCCATATACCTTGGAACACTTGAGGTTTAATTCAATGCAATATGACTTACATGCTAAAATGAACTTGATTATTCCAAGTAATTTATACTTATAACAAATGATAAATGCTTATTCATAATTCCATGTGACATGGAATACCTTATATTATTACTTAATAATAGATCATTTCTATTTAATTATACCCTTATTAGTGGGTTGAGCCATACAAAATGATTGTCAAACTTGTTGTGTTATGATATTGAAATTGCATTCCTTGACATGCCATTGTTTAAGGCTTATGACATGTAGCTAAAGCCTCATACATAGCATACACTTATTTAATTCCCATTGTCTTGCTATATGAAATATTCTAGTGATGTTTGGCTTGAATTACTTAGATTGGTTAATGGAAGCCTATGGTATTGAGATGATTATTGTTTGTTATAAATCATAAATGAATTTATTGTTATGTATTCCTTATTTTAGATGACATTTGACATGGACTGAGAGATAACATGAGTTCTATATTAAGAACTGATATATTGAAATATCGTGCTCAATGGGATACAACCTGATGTGCTGGGTGCGATGCATTGTCTTTCTTTCAAAGGGATTCCTGAATTATTTATTACAATCCATAGTGATACCGGTTCCCAAGGGGAGCAACAATGTGAGGACCTTTTGGAAAGATGGATACTCCATGCCTTGGTTGTCACTCGATCCTCATGTGAGGGACATGTGATAGAATTAGTAGTTACCATACCTCATAGAGATACATTGGACTTTTTAAGGGTCTCCATAGATGAAAATAATGGTATTGTCTTATATCAAATGTTACCATTATGACCTGTGGTATTCTTTTAGATCAACATGGATAGGAACATTACTACACCTCAAGTATTTAATGGTATATTGGGTTTTCATTGTGTTTTTGGATGTTGAATTATATGAGATGCATCATTTATTTTTATATGAGCATATTCATGAAATTTTGATACTTTTTCATACACTTCAGTATTTTCATGTGATGACATGGGAGTGAGAACCAGAGACAATGAAAAAGATATTGGGTATGATTTGTTGATTTCCATGCTTACCATATCACATGTTATATATTATTTGATATATATAGGTTTATCATCTAGACATCCAGCATAGGTCAAATCATGTGATATTGGATGGCTGTCCAATTCAGAACCTAAAATAAGATAAATTTTTTATTTACTACCCTATTATTTATAATTTATGGAAAATTTTTCTTATTTATAGCATGAAAAATGAAATTTATAGACATTGTGGGTTCTGGACTACTAAGATTATTATTTCAAAACCTTCCCATGCACTATTGGTACCTGAATAGTCTTTATTAATGCATGTACAGATAAAGGTATGTGTGCTCCCTATGATGCATATTTGTCATGATGATTACAATGGATATGGGGGTAGAGGACTGAGACTATGCTCGAGATGCTGCTATAGTAGTTTACTATTTCTTACTTCTGATAGAATTTGGTTTATGCTTGTACCCCATTTTTGCTAAATTACTATTCTCATATAGACTCTTGAAATCATCATCATCACTTTTGTACCATGTATTATTATTCATCACGCACAATCATCTATTTACTATGTTTGGGTTATTATTGTTTCTGCTAGTGTTTTCTTATTATTATGCACCCGCAATTTGTTTTTATTTTTTATCATTGTGCATACTCTGATCAATTAAGGAATAGTGTTCTCTACATACATACAACAATCCCTCATTTCTAGTCGACAACCTCCAACATTCAGGGAGATGTACTTGATTCCAGGTGTCCAACCAGTAGTGGGGCACTGTTGAGTGGCATATGAGAAATGGACACTACATAATTCGTGTTGATGGATGAATGTATTTTACCGGTTAATTAATGATAATTTTTTATTACATCAATGAGTTAAGGTATGAGAATGTGAAATGGGTTAGATTTTCTGATTATGGTAAATATTAAACGTGTTAATGAAATAAGGAATATATATGATTAATGTGTTTAATAAAATTTGAGAAGTAAATGTTATGTGAATTTATTGTGTATGGTTTCTGATATAGTATATATAGTAAATGGATAAAGAATAATAAGAACATGGATTAGTAGTTGTGAGGTATTGGACTTTTGGATCTATGACCTTAAGTCAGGTTACACGAAAGCTCTTAACCCCACCCCTATAATACATGGGTTATGGAAGGGGACATAGGTTCTATACCCCAAAAAGATGCATTTTAGTAGTCTGCCTAGACTAAGGCTCTATGGTAAGTGTGTTTCATTTTTTATAAAATATTTTTCCATTGTGAGATCGGGAAATTGAATTATGCTCTTATTTATTATAATTAACTGGCTTCGGCCATTATGTAAATGAATTAAATTACTAACCCATAGAAGGAGTGATGAAAGTGGAACAAATTATGAAAATGGTTAAAGTGAATATGGTTAACTAATGGCTCATGATTTGTGTTCTATTAACATTTCCATTAGTTTTATACATTCATGGACTATTAATTTCCAATGGATATTTTTATACATCGTTGGTTGTTTCCTACTAATTTGTATTAACACCCTGATCCGGGCACCCTTACGTACCTAATAAGTTTTCATGTTTTCATGTCTAGATAAGGGAAAATCCTATATGCCAGGGAGTTTAATTAGGCTTTGGATGGACAAGGGCGATGATCCAGATTTGGAGTGAGGACCCATTTGGGGGGATTACATTTTTTGTATTTTATTTTGGGTCTTCCTTCAACAATTACACTAATAGAATGACATTAAATATTTATTGTTTGGTTGTGGTTTGTACACTATTTCTGAAATAGTTAGTAATGTTTATGATAATTTATTATTTATTATTATTTTTATTTCAAATTTTATCTGATGTGACTTACTCTGGTAAATAGGGTATATTCTCCCTAATTGATCTATTAGACCCTCGCTGCTAGAAAACTAGTGATGTATAGGGAGGAATGCTTGAGGTCATGTGGTGACCCAGCTCAAGGTGTTACTGTAGTGGCCTTCAGGTTGGTGATGTTACTTTTATACTCACCAAGAATTGATGTTCAGTTTAAGGAATAATCAACAATATTCCATTTATGTATATTTAATTAATATCATATAATATTATCCAATTTTATTTTATTAGTTTTTTCCATTATTATAGAAAAATATAAATGTAATTTCTTCTATAGAGGTAAGTATGTAGAAAAGAATACATCCTCCATAATGGTGGTGAAACAAGAAGAATATGCATAAGGATTACATTATATAAATAAAAATATATAGTATGGTAATTTTATGAAACAAATATTATTACATTTTATTATAAATATAATAATTATCTTATTTTATAATAATTTTTATATGAGACTATGATGAGGTAATAAAATAATATTACCAAAAATAGATTAGGAGATACAATTTACCTATTATATTAGAACCACTTTTGGGGTGTTACATAAAAATTAGGGATTCATATTTTGTGAAGAACATAACCTCTAGAAAATAATTATAGTGGTTTTAAAAGTTATTTTTTTATAATTTTTACATACATCATACCATAAGGTTTGAGGAGAAATTAGGTGGAAATTTGTGATATTTATAATATGGGAAGGGGTATTTTGGAATAATATAATGAAATAAAATATTATAACTCTAAATTTATATCAATGATTTGATTCTATAGAAATTGTATTTTCATCAAATATTAAATTTTACATTAAAATTTTCATATATATTTTAGAAACCTTAACGTGAATTTAATAAATACAATTAAAAAATATGATACCCACACGTTATTTCACTATTCATTGAAAATACAATAAAATCACCACTAAAACCCATTTATTTTTGAATTCTAAAAAAATATATCTGTTCCATAAAATGAAATACCTAAATATTGTTTTTTATTATGTATGTTTAGTATAATGATTTCTATTTTACTAAATGATGAATAATATGATTTATTAAAAATGTACACAAATATTGACATTTTTTTACACCGCTTATGTAATTATATAAATTAATTTAAAAAATTATATTTAATTTATTTTTTTATGAGAAATATTATTTAATATATTGGTTCCTAATTTACCGAAATGAAAATTTTACACATCAAATGCTAAAGTAACCATTTTAACAGTCATGTTACTATTCTAACATTTAGATTTATGGAAATTATAAAATAATTATCCATCACATATTTATAAATTATTTTGATAATTATTAATTCAATATAATCCCCTTAGAGGTTATCTATTATTATTTTATAATATTTTATTCTTGTTTCTGTCAGTTTTATTTTTTTTCATTATTGTTCTGAGGGATTTGAAAATATTAGAGATCATGATTCTCTTGAATATAAAACTATAGATTATTTATTTACATGAATATTTTTTTCATATTACATATTATTCTATCTTTTGATGTTTACATATCAACCTCCTATAATTCTTCGTAATGAATAAGTAAAATAGCGGTGTTTTCTTATGTGTTTTATTTATACTATTTACATTTTTCCTCTTATACAAAAAATATAATTTTATAGAAATAACATATTTTATACTAGAAACTAGATAAGTAATAATTATTTGTTTAATTATTTTTTAAATATAAATAAAATATATATCACATATATTTGGAAAAAAAATTCCCAAAAAACATGACAAATATGAAGGAAGACAGTTATTTCAATTTAATAATTGTGTTCATACAATGAGAAAGGAGGTGTTGTATGAATAATTTATTATGTTAGAAGTTTGTCTATAGTAAGTATAATTCATGGTATATATAAAAACAATCGTGTATATATATATATATAAATCCTTAAAAAAGTGTAGTGATTCATGAATGTCCTAGACCAATAATTCTAAATGATATATATAGTTTTCATTGAATAACTAGAACTTATATATTTTTTGTGATATATTTCACATGATTTGTTTAACAAAATTTATATATAACTTAGATGTGTTTCAATTATCTCTTGAAAAATGAATGTGAAGATATATTCAAGGTTTATAACTACTTTTGTTCTAAAAAAACTTAAAAATGAATATGGGTTTGTAAAATATAGTGATAAATCAAGGAGGTGATGGAGTGTGTACAAATTAATAATTAAACATTAATAGATTATACATCAAGAAATATATATTTACCATGAGAAAAATTACACGAACCATGATTTAGAGATTAATGTAATAAAATTTGTATAAATATAATATCAAATTTTCTCTAATTTGAAAATTTGTAAATATTTTTTTATTGAACAATAATAATATTTATATACATATAAAATAAGTTGAAAATATAAAAAAGTATATTAATGTTGTTTATAATTGACTATTAATACTCAATATGTTACGAAACTATGAATGTAAATAATTTTTTTAATAATCTAAGAAAAAAAGAAAAAAATTCATTAATGAAATTGATTTATAGAGAGAAACTAATCTTCGATATAAAATGGATTGAAACAATTTTTTAGATAGAAATAAATTATATTTTTCATAAATTACTCAACAAGAATTCAAAAAAAATTTGACCATGAAGTTTTATATCGATGATATTGTTATATAGAATATTGTTTGGAATATTCAAGATATTAAAAGGTTATTTATTTTGATAAAACAAGATGAGGGATAATATAATGTATATATTTCAACACATGGTCTGTGGAAATTCCTAGATAAATGTTAAAAATTACAATAATATGATGAAACCATTACACAAACACATATTGAAATTGGATAATATTGAAATAGATTTTATTATAATTATTAGACAAACTTATTAAGGTTAAAATGAAAATTGGATTGTGTTTAATCAACTTATAATTTCATCACATATTTTTGTGATTCAACATTATTTCTCACACAATAAACATTAAAATGTCTATATAAATATGTATTAGTGGGACTCCATATAGTTTCACATTCAACTATGTTATATCAAAACCAGCAGTTTAGAATAAAATTTTAGAGAGGTATTAAATATAAATTGGGTATAGAGTTGGGATTTAGTATAACATATCATCCTCACACTAGGGGTTAATAAAAAGATAACATTCACAACATTGATATTTCTTTATGATCATGATCAATTTATTTCAAAGTATTCAATGTTTAATATCATTTACAAGTGTCTACTCTATCATTGAAATGAATCATTATTATTACTATAGGAAAATAGATATAAAACAATAACTTAATATTATGGTTCTAGAAAAATAAATCTATTAGAATCTTATCTTTCTGAAAAATCAAGTAATATGGGTAATAAATAATAATATTGACAAGATATCTATGATTCTTATCATTGGTGAGATTTTGATATTAAATTTGGAGAAAATTAAATCCATAAAATATCACTATAGATGTGGTTTATAATACTTCTTAATATTTGAAGTAAAATTGATAAATACACAATCCAAAAAAATTTAATTGTTCTTGTGGAAATTGTTGATAACTTCAAAAAATATTTAAAAAGCCTCTCTAAAGTACACGACATGTTCCAGGTATAAAAAATAATAAAAAAACTTATAGGATCCAGAAGTTGTAATAAAAGTGGAATTATATAATTGGAACATGATATCTTAATTGAGGTGTGGTCAGTGAAGAACTTGTATCATATAGACAAGTTGTTATGAAAATAGACTAATCACAAGAAAAAATATCCCTTATGTGGAAACCAAAATATGTCATGAAAAAAAGTACAATATATTTTTAAAATTATTAAAAATAATTGAAAAATGAAAATTTATTAAAGTGGGTGGAATATAATATCACACAATTTTAGTATATTTTTACATTTAAATAAATCATCTATATATTTGAAATACTATGAAATGAAAATAATGAACTAAACTAATAAAATCACCTATTTTACTATGGTAAAATATTAAAAAATAATAATTAAAAAGATACTGTGTACCTAAAATAAATATCAATAAGAAATTTAAAAAATGATCTTAGGAATTAAAAAAATATATTTATGATGAAATATAAATCCTCTCATTTTTTAATGAGGATCATACCATAAATAATAAATGGAGGAATAATAAGAGTAATTAAAAGTATACTAAAAAAATAAAAATTGAAATATAGAATATGATGATATATTTTAAAAATGAATGTAACTATACATATATATAAATTTATTATTATATTTAGTTGTATAATCATACCCTATATTGTCATTGGTTTTTGGTGATTGTTTATATGGTTATCTGATACAAAAATATCCAAATAATTTAATACTCAATGATAAAATATTATGACATACAAGAAATTATGAAATTTTGATACAATATTCATACTTGAATGAAATATCATGATAATAATGTATCGACAAAAATATTTTATTCTCTAAAATATTATATATATTTGATATTATATAATTTTTATTAAATACTTTTGAATACCTTTAATTATAACTATTTTCAAACCTAGATGAATAATTTTAATTCTAATTGATTGATAAATATGAATGAATACTATAACAAATATATGTCACATTCAATCATGAATGTTATATTATATTCTCAAAATGTTGTTAAATATTGAATTTCTATGTTTCATGGAGGTTTTCTATAACATTATTGTTTTTTTTCATGCACATTATTTTCATATAGTTCGGGGAAATTGTGTGGAATTCTCTTGAAACTGTGTAGAATGAAGTTGACTAGGATAATGGTGTTGCACAATGTTAGAAAATGGTTATTTTAAATGATGAATACTCTAATTTTTATAAATAGGAACACCATTAGAGCATGGTAAGAAAACATGTATGACCTAACAGTGAAGATTATCTAAGATTCAGAAATATGCGTGGGGTTAGTTCATGGTTTTCCAAACCATGTGCCCAACCATGAAGAGATAATTAACTATTCTAAAACCTGCTTTTAAAATAAGATATGTTCCTATTAACCTCAATAATTCTCAAATGGAATTGGGTCTCAACCTTAAGGATTCAACTTAAATATTACATTATTCTAAACCATTTTTAAGATATATTATAATAGATAATGATGTGTTAAAACTTGGAAATTAATGTTATGGATTTATCCGTCACTATTTTTTATCATCAATTTATATATCCTATATTTTCTCAGAAATAATAATAGATCATGGATGTTGTGGACATATATATGTGTATTATGATGTTTTAATGAGATTTTATATAGATCAGTTGATGGGAGAGGAAAGGATTTCAAATCTACTATTATAATTATTTGGAATATTAATGCTTTTTATTGTAATTGATTTCTATGTTCTATATTGAAATATGTGTTATTAAATTTGAGTTATATTTTTTTTCCTGGAATATACCTCTTCATTACATATTATGGGAACTGTCTCTATTTGACTTATGAATAATATTATTTTTCTATATTTTCCTTGTGTTTGATTTTTTTCCCATTCATATTTATTAAAAATGGAATATATGATCACTTCTACATTCTTCATGGGTTAATTATTGTATTTTATTATTTCTTCATATATCTAGTTGGAATATAAAATAATGATGTTTTCTTACAATCATGATAGAAGTGATAACTGAGGGATTTTCACTTAAATTGATCACTATATCTATTATTATATACTAAACCTTCATTTTATAAATTTTAATGAATAGTTGTGTCATGATTACAATTCATGAAAATATTTATGATATTTATTTATAATTTTATTGAAAATATGGTTCTTGTGAAAATATTTGGTGGTTAGAAATCTATAGAAATGCATTGAATGTTTAAATTTATCAAAGTGATTAACTGATGAATAAGTAGTTAATGTACCTACAAAAATATAATTACTTTCATTGTTAATGAACATTCTCAATTATCAATTATAACATTTACTAATTAAAATCTAAAATGAACAAACCAAGAAAATTTCAATTTTACATGTAATGGAAGGTCATTATCCTTTTCCATCATCAATGGATCTATAACCATGTAGTGGTAGTCATATTTTATTATTAAAAAACATTTTACTCTATGGGTGTTCAATGGTGAAACTGAGTTGAATAAACAATTGGTTTATTATAATATGATTTAAATGTATGATTTTCAATATTTATTGCTCAAATCCATTCGATATTTCATGGGAAGACTAGTTTGGCATGGTGGGTTGTCTTTATAAACATTCTACTAAGATTACAATTATGATGCAACTATTTGACTGAGGTGGGACTTAGGTCAAAAATAATATTATTTCCCTTAGTTGGGACAGGAAGGGTGAGGCCTGATGGTATGGTGAAATTTAACAATTTTTAGTGGATTTCTATCACACTAACTATTCTTAATTGATGATCATGTTAGATCTGTGATTTATATTTCCCATTTAAGACTTATGATTATATGATTATAAATTTATATATATTATAATGTATGGTTATGTAAATTTCTTATATAATGGTGTTTCTATTTTCATTCAATATCTTCCTTAAATCCTTTTAAATGTAAATTAGGAATTATTTTTTAAAAAGCATATCAATTTTTGTTTAGTTTAGGGATAATATATAATTTTTAGGATGAATTATTTTTATGAAAAATAGATTGGTACAGATGCTAAGGAATGAAATCCATGAATTTTTTTTATATTTACTTTAAATATATATTAAGTACCTTTTATTTTCATTATTTTTGGAATGGGATTATTTGTAGTGACATATTGGGTTTTTACCCCATACTTTTATTTATTTCAAGTTCTGGTGGGTGATGTAAAGTAGAGAATTTCCCCTATCTCTTGGTTTGGGTTACAAATGGGGGGTGTAGAGCTACCTAACGTTTACAGGGAGTCTTAGTGCTGGTGGACTATATTTTTTATTCCTTATTGTGATTTTTTCCAACTATCTCTTATTTGGTCATACTGAATTAGGGTTGTACAAATTATTATATTTTAGTTACTACTTTATACCTTTTAATTTTATTATTCTACTTCTATTCTTGGAGAAATATTTAACAATGTGAAACTATTGATTTTTAGGTGCTTCTTTCTATCCTATAGGGATCCATAATCCCCTTTGTACTATACCCCTTATAGTTTAACTAACCATCTCGGGGATAACATTGTTTGGATTGTGTTAAATTTATATCAAAGTGTGGTTTATCTTGTTATGTTGATATTTTTTATAGATATAGGAAAACATTATCATAACTAATTAGGTAAATTATGTGTAGGTTTTGGATAACGACATTATGTTATGCGATGCGAGTTTATAGGGTTTTTTGAGGTGTGTTAGTGTTGTTATCAAGCTTGGGTATTAGTTGTTTTGATAATATTGAAATATTATATTTAAGATTTGTGATTTTTAATGTAAATAAAGAAGAATATAGGGTTATGTCGCACTTGAATAAGGTTTTGAAAACATTTTTATAGAAATGTGACATAAATCAATTCTAATGGACTTCATATGGATAGCATTGAGATATCCAGATCCCACTGTTAATCCTTTTCATTTCATATGTTTTTATCTTTTTTTAAATTTTTAATTCTTCGTGAAATTTGAGTTTAACCCTTTGGTGTGAAATTGTCATATTGTGAGTTATTTTATTTTATGTGTATTTTTATAACTGGGTCAAAAAATAAATTGAAATTTTAAATAGGAAAGCATGAAATATTGTTTTTAAAACCCAACGATTTATTTAAATATATAAATTTTGAAAATAGTAGAAATTAAATATGATTTTTGAAATATATATAAGTTGTTTTAGATTCAAAATTATTTCTAACTATTTTGGAAAGTATTTTTCTATTTTTGTAAAATATAGGGTTAATTATTTTCAACATTTTTTAAGATTTTATAAATTATTCCATTGGAATTCTTCAAATCGTTTAAGTGTAATTTTTTCAAAAGGTGTGGGTTTAAAACAATTATATTTAAAGGATTTTTTCATTGAATGATTGAAGAAAGATAAAACCTGAATTTGAAGAAAGAATGATGTTTTTTAAATGAAATTAGATAAAACCTTCTTAGAATAAATTATTTTTTATAATATTCAAATTAAATAAATAAATATCTAGGTTTTGTTGGTTTATAATATTATTTATGTTACATTAAAAAAATTATGTGTTTCTTGAAATTTAATTTTGATTTATTCATTGTCTTAAGGGGATTGAATTTTAATTATTATCTCATTGATTTTATATTTATTAATTTTTTAGTACACCCCTATTGGGATTAAAACGAACTGTTGCTTGGTCAATATTTTAATGGAATAATTGTTCTATTTGAACTAGTGTCTATGTTTTGTGTTCTCCCCATTTTTCCAGCATCATGATTTCATTATAGTGTTCTTAATACTCTATTTACCCCATTTTAATGGGAATAAAGTTTCTAGGTTTTTGGTGGTTTGTATATTGGTGATTGAGGATATTCATATCTATAATAATGTACCTTAATCACTTTATGTCATGTTTTCAACCTTCAAGAAAGAGGTTTTGATTTGGATGTGTTGTAAAATAGTAATCTATACTATGCTTCAGAATATCCACTCTGGTGAATATTTCTTCTAGTTACTCATTTAGACATTATATTAAAATTTGGTGATCTTATGTATGTCTATGGAGTTTAATGACCTCTACTAAGGTGAAAAAGTAATATTGGAGAAGGTATTTCATCTAATCGAGTTATTATTGCATCTTTATAATCTAGAATAGGATTGTTTTTAAATGGATTAGTGTTTCTTTGAAGTCCTTTATCATTATCTATTACTAAAACATTTCTTATATCATCCTCGATTCCTATAGAGTTATATTAAGTAAGTATATCAATATTAAAGAGAACATGGTTGGACTACAAGTACTATTAGAGACATTTATCACTAGTAGATGTTGTTTGGGAAGCTCCAAAAAGGGTAAATTTTTTTTGTCATGTTAGATATTGTCAATAACAATATAGAAAAGCCAAATTATTAATTATCATATCATTTTTCTAGAAAAAATCACTTGGTTTTCTATTTTGTGCATACTCTATATATAAGAAGACTTCACTTCATGGCATTCTGAATAC
The DNA here is from genome assembly GCA_963277665.1 of Viscum album. Lineage (NCBI taxonomy): Eukaryota > Viridiplantae > Streptophyta > Magnoliopsida > Santalales > Viscaceae > Viscum > Viscum album. The sequence continues at coordinate 312,809,527 of OY728166.1, forward strand.
GTTCCATTTTTTGGTTTTATGAGATATTTTAAAATGTTCTACAGAGGATCTAATCATAGGAATGGAAAACTGAAATCTATCCACAATATGTAACCTGAAATTTAACTCATTAATTCTGATTTTAGAGTGAAGACCATTTTAATTTTAATTTCATGCAATATATTTCTCTTTGTTAACATTTTACTGTTAGGAGTTATGTTATGGACTTTTTGATGTTTATGTGGTGATCATATGAATTTTCTACTATCATCATTGAATTATTTATTTGTGATATATGTATTCAATTGTTATCAAATAGTGTGTGATCATCTACTTATCATGATTTTCATGATTTTAATGATTTATATAGGAAGTGTTCGAAAATGATGGAAATTATTATATGGTGTGGAGGACCCCAATTATTGGGTTTCAATATCAAAAGGATATCCCATTAGGAATGGATTTAGGGTTTGTTACAAGATTTTGAAGAAAATGAAGAGCTATAGTTCTTTAGATTCGAAAACATGTTATGAGATTTATGATCTATTTTTTATCTGAAATATCATTATTAAAATTATAATTTTACTAGGAATTACTAAGCATAAGTGATTTTTTTATATCTAACTACATGGAATGTTGTTGTCCTTGTGTTGGATCATTAAAATTTAATTATTATTGATATGAATTCTATTGTGGGTGTTAGGAAAGTAGGGGAAATTATTCATTATACTTTGATTTTTTTTTCAATAATTTCGATCAACTAATTCGAATGCATGGAACTATTTTATCCATGAATATCCTTATATATTATTATTTTTCATCATGAGGCACAATCCATTTTGATAAATTTTCAATTGCTATATTTTTTTTCTTGTGTGATGTTATTTGATTGTCTTTCATTGAATGTAATAATTATTGGCCAATTTTCCCTTTGCAAAGTCTATGGTTAATTGGAGTTGGTTAATTTTATGTTTCATGTAAATATATATAGTTTAGTTCATTACTGAATAATTAGTTATGGATATATCAAAATGTTTATGTATAACGATCAATTATATGTTTTTAATTTTAGATTATTTAATTCATTTTTTTTTGTTTTCACTTATTCTATTCTTTATGAGAGATCTTAGTATTTTGTGGGGTTTTAGTGATTAAACGAAAATCATGAATTATTGGGAGACCACAATTCATCATATTATCATATATAATATTTTCTTCTTTCGGTTAAAAATAATAGTGGAAATTTTTGGAGTTCTTGGGTTCTAGTGTAGTGTTTGGGTATGGCGGTATATTAGTGGTTGGATATTTCTTCTAGATATATTTGTATAATCATCATATTTATTAAAAAGTTTTAATTAATATTTATATGGAAATAAAATTGTTTGTTTGATATAATATTCAATTACAGATATCATAGTCTCATACAAATATTTATTTATTTTTCCAAAAAACAATGGATTTTTGTTATCCTTTCTGGGTTTTAAAAATTTTATTATTTTGAAGCATGTGTACTATTTTGAAATACATATAGGATACTTTGAGGAATTTGAAAGATTATAAAACTATTATGGTGGTTTGGAATAGTGACATTTAAAATGACTAGCGCCTGATTAGAAAAAAATGCGTGATAAAACTATTATGCTACTTGAGTGCTGTGAAATTGGGTAGTAGTTTGTGCATGATTAGATAAACTATTTGACGAAACATTACGGCTTCTACAATGTAAATAAATAGGAAAATAGGATTTCAAAAAAATTGAATATGAAAATCAATACCTTATTAAGAATTATCATTTTAAAACCTTCTACCCATCTAGTTAAAATCATTTTTTTCCCTTCAGTTTGGCCATAAATACATAGGATACAAATTGTATATTTTTTAAATCTATACTATTTCAAATAGTTACTATATCTGAACATGAGGTGTTAGAACTTATAAATTATTGGTAAAAAATCATTCACTAATTTTCTTATAGAGATCCTCTATTCATCTCTATAATAACCATATAACTGGGGTATTATGGCAAGATATATGGGTTATAAATTGCTATAATGAAATTTCATATGGATATATTGAATAAAGGGGATGAAGAACCGGAATAGAAATTTTTAATTGTGTGGATATTCTTATATTTTTATGGTATGTGGCTTCCCTATTTATCTGTTGATCAAGTAATAATTGAATTCATGTTTCATGATTTTCGATTGATGGATTAGGGATATTGATTTCATCCAATGATCCCTCTATATATTTGGTTTGTATGTCCTATTTGACTAATTGAAATTCAATTTTTTTGGGCAGGTTTCACATTATTAATTATTGAAATTTTAATTTATTTCTCCATGAACATTTATCATGGGAAATTTATATTATTTTTTATCATCACATAAATCATGTAGAAATGAATATTGCATTCTTGTGATTTTGATAAATGAATGAAAATTGTATTTTCCCACACGAATTGATATTAGAATCTATTTAAAATGAATAATAATTTATTTTGGAAATTGTATTTTCCAGTTCGATCTTGGTAGTTGTTCTCAAAATTTTATATTATGTCAATTTCTATAATTATGTGATTTTTTTTCAAATTAATACGTTAGTTTCCCCTTTCATGATTTGTTGAGGTTTTTATTTTTTGATTATATGATGAATATTTGGTTGTTTCACCAATGGTGTTTTCAAAGTAATAATTGTTAAAGAATGATCCCATGTTTGAGTTTTAAATTTTAAGAGTTTACAATGAAAAATAAATCCCCTAGGTCCTTCATTTATTATTTGTAATAGAAACACTTTTTTGTTTGGACTTACATAGGTAAATACTCTAATAGTGGTGGTTATATAATATTTCATGGAAAATTATTATTGTCTTCAATGCCATTAGATAACTACCCCTTTAGTGTTAGTTATATATTATTTGTATACATATATTAATGAAATAGTCCTCTGTGTGTGTTTGGAGGCATGTGCGAGATAACTATTTTTTTTGATTTCATGGTATGATTACTACATTAAAATTACAATATCCTTTTGATATGTCATGAAAAGACCATGATTCAAAGGTTTTATGTTTAGGTACACATGTAAAATAGACTATAATCAGCCTCTAGCTAGTAGAACGGGGTTGGATATAGGTTAACCTAGGGGAAGTTTCCTCTTCATTTTGAAATAAAGAGTATGACCTGGTGTTAGGGAAAGGTCGATTAATGTTCAATTTTTTCAATTTCATGGTCTTTACATCATTGACATCATTGTTATCTCTATGCTTTATTACACCTCTTGAGGACCTATAATTCTATAATGATGATATATATGTAATTTATATTTTATTTTTATGAGGATTTGATAATGAATGTGTTTCCATTTCAAATTATGGGTTTCAATAAAAATGTTGTAAATTAAATTTATGAATGTGTTATTAAAATATATAAATTTTTTATTAATATAGAAATAACCATAGATTTTTTAACAAGTGGAGTTTTCAATAAAAAAAGGTTCTGAAATATTTATATGGAAAAATTATGAAATAAAATTTTTTATATCCTTATATTATGAAATTCGTTAAATTTCACATCATTTAATGTGTAATAAATTTGGTCGATGGGTGGTATAAATTTTAAAATTTTATCATGTTTTATTATATATTATAGGTTTAGAAGGGTGCTATGTTGTAAAAACTATCCATATATATCTTAGTTCAGCTTATATGGTGGAGGTGCATGTGGTACTGCCCCACCTCCACATGGATAATCACTATCATTGGATATTTGTTTTTTTCTTCCTCTTTTTGTCCAACGAACCTTTTTTATACTATCTCAGATCAAAATTTATTTAATTATTATGTTACTATTCCATGTTTCTATACAATTATTCTATTCTGGTAATTATTATTTAAAATATTTTCTTGTGTTTTGAGATATCGTTCCAAAAAATATATAGTTAATTCCCGCACAATTGTTTCCTACCCTATAAGGATCACAAAGTCCTTTCAGGAACTTCCATGGTTGGATCAAGTTTGAGAAAAATGGTTCTTAATTAAATAAAAAACATAATAAAATTATATAAGGTTAAAAACAAATAATTTCCCAATTATTTGTTTATAAATTTTATATGTTTCTATTTATTAATTAAATATACTAATTTTATGGAATGGTTAAAATAAAATTTCAATTTTTATGTATCTTTATGAAAATAGGTATTTACACATGTTATGATTTGAAATTACCATGGATTAATGTAAAATATATTTAATATTTAAATATGACATTTTTTCAACAAAAGAATATTTATCATTATATCTATCTAATATAGTTTGAAGTTAAATTTATCCACTATATATATAATATATTTTTAAATAGATTATAAATTTTCTATAATCACATCAAAACTATATATTAGGGGTTATATTATACTTTTCAAAAATTAACATTTACAATGGAATTCAATTTAATTTATTAGAGAATCGGGAAATGTTTTAAAACTACCATGGCCCAATTTTTATTAATTAATTTTACATATAGATATTTTAGAATAACATAACGAGGTGTGGGGAAAAATACTATAATTTCCATAATCATTTCATTTCTGAAAATATGTAACTCTTATTTAATTCCACATTTCCCTTCACCTTAATTGTGTTTTTATGAAATATCACCCATTTACAAATATAATAGGACATATCCTCTATAGAAAACTTACAAATTATATCAATGGGATTCTCTTTAATCCATTAAATAATACTATATACAAATATCTTCCTAAAATTTTTGTATCTTTTCTCAAGAATGAAGGTTTAAATAAATAATTTTGATGGAACACAATTAAATAAATAGAGAAATCATTAAAGATAGTAAATAGTTCATCATTATCATTTTCAATTATCATCTAAAATAGACTATTTATAAACAATATATAAAACTATAAATATTTTGTATTTAAACAATAATTAATTTTTAAAAATTATATCACTATAATTTTAATCAGTACTCTTACAAATTCATTAGTATAACATGTTCTTATTCTAATCAATTCAACAATATAGAATAATTTCACCACACCAAAACCATCATTCTCATAATTATTTCTAATGAAGAAAATAATAATTGAAATATTTGTTATTAATGAGTAATTTATGAAATGAATATCATTGTAGAACTGTGGAATAAAAATGAATTGTAATTAAAAAACATTTTAAAATTACTTAAAATGGGATCATTGTGAATTCTATTCATATGAACTGTATCAATTCATTAAATTAAATGGAAATAGTACTACATAAATAATTTTGAAATAACAATTTCAATACCTTGGATTATTTAGCAATTATGAATGTTTTATCAATATATTATGGTGTAAATTACTTCGAAAAAATATATTTGAAACATTAAAAATTACATAAATATAATGATGATAACAAAACACAACTAAATTAAAATTATTTTTAAAAATTGTTAAAGTTTAATTTTATAAAAGATAATAGAATTTTATATTGTTTTGAAATATGTAATTAATATGGATTTGTTTAATATAATGTGTGTTGGATCATTTATAAAAACATAGGATCAAATATAATTTTCTATTTTGGGATTCAAATTTTAATTGGCATTATATTTTCATCAATTTATATTAATGTATGATTTTATTTATATCTCTAATACCCAAAAATAATTTAAGGGTTATAAAAGAGGATGGGGAGTTTAGGAAACCTTACCCAAACCTCTATTTTTGGGGTGTTTTGGTTCTAATGCATTGAATCTAATTTGGCTGAAATTTATGCTCCGATAGCATAAATAGATCAGTGTGTCGTCCAAACATTCTGAGAATTTAGGTTGAGTTTTATGTCTCAAAACATGTAACTGTATTTTTTTGGATCACCATCAGGGATGAGTTCCGCTATAAGCATGTTGTGTTGTTTGGATCATGGATTGACTTCAATTAGTTGCGAAAAAGGTTGGGTTATCCATTGGAGTAATGTAGGCATGGGGTGAATAATAACATGATGATGGCTATGGGTATTGTATCAAGTGGTAGGTATATGGAGTCATACCCTATTATAACTCTAAATAAACAAGCCCAGATTGTCCACTGTAGTGTTGTGGAGGTAGAGGTCACTGAAGATAGACAGGGTGATCTCTCAGCTGGCTTTACAATAGATTAGTTGTAGTTTTTTTGGTTTACAAGACCATAAAAATGTCATTCCAACAGAGGTAACTGACGAGGAAAGGGTTGATGGAGCATCAAAAGATTCTCTTCCTTTGAAAAAATTATTCCCTGCAGATCATTATACAATGTTTTTAGATGACATTAGAATACTGCAACATGACCTTGTTGGGAGGGAGGTGCAAGTCCTGGATGAGTCAAGAGATGCTGATGGGGTTTGTATGTCTGTGAAGATGGATCAGTGCAATATTGATCTGAATATTACTGCTTATGCAGAGGCTACGTGGTCAAGGACTAGAAACTATGGAAGGGAGGAGCCACAAGGGACTGTACTTGGGCTTCCTAGGCCTTTTGATGTGTTTCATGAGATTATAAAGGGTGGTGAATCGTTCTGTCAAGGTTTAGGAAAACATGCAACTAGTAATACAGTTCCAAACCCTGAAATCCATAGAAGGGAGGTGTCAATTATAAAGATAAAAAACCGATTTGAAGGGTTGGTGAAAGAAGATCTGAATCCACATCATGATGCATCATGGGAAGATAACATACAATAAGAGAAAGAATTTTAAATGGAAGAATATAGTGATGATTATTTTAGTAATTTTCAAAAGTTAATGCAGATGAATTCCAGGCTTAAGGGCCACTGAGCCCCTGAATGGGAAAGTTCTGAAGTGATATTTGGGACTCAGGGAGATGTACCCTAATTAAATGACAAAAACAAAAAGGGCGCAAGGAATATTCCTACGTAACCCAACCAATGAAGACAAGATACACCAAAAATTCATATGCTATGGAGGGAGGAGGAGAACCGTTTGAGGTTTCCAATGCGATAAACGTCTCTTCTAATATGGTTAACTCTGACTGGGTTGAGGATATAGATGAATGGGAGTTAATGGGAATTCTTATTCAATATGTGGAAGAAATATTGGAGGAATAAATTTTGATCAACGCCTAAAAAGAGGATGGTGATAAGATGACTGAGCAATGGCTACACGTGGACACTAATATAGTGAAAATTGAGTGGATGAACAAGCATGATTTTATATTGGAAAGAGGATTCCATGAAGGAATGTTAAACATAAATGAGTTCATACAAATGTGGGAAAATATAGCTAATTGGATTGACGACCTTATTAAGGATCATCTATATTTAGAGGTATGTGGACTAATTTGGATGTTACATAGGAATAATGCATCTAATAGACATAAATTCGATTTCAATGGCTTATATATCTCTTATAATGTTTAAATATTTTATATTTTCACTCGCATGGGTTCACACTTTCCCATAAGAGTGATTGAAAAATAAAAATGTTATATTTATGTAAAATATATGTAGTATACCAAAAAAATCTTATAAGTGGAGTTGAAATTATATATACATGCAAGAAAAATTAGTTCTCCTCTATATTCATGTTATTAACATTATTTTCTAAATTTCCCTAGAAATAAATCAATAATTTCTTAAGGAAATTTTCCACTGAACTTTATTTTTTTACTAAATATGTAATAGAAATATATAAAATCACCACTTTAATGATTTTCAAATGGATACTTCTATCCAAAAATTTATTACAAATTTTTTAATATGTATCTCATTATAAATTTATTAGGTTTGTGTTCTTTAAAAAATATTATTATCCTCCCCTTTTTAAATTATTTTCAACATAATATACTTATTTAATGGAAATTGGGTCAAAATTTAAAGGATTTTTTCTTTTTCTGGATTAATTTTTTTATAAATCTGTAATGGTTTTCTACCAATATACTTTTATAATAACTTAATATTTTAATCACTCTTCAGGGGAATGTATAAATTATACCATTCTCATTTATCCCATAATTTATTTTCTTTTTGTCATGTATATATCATAATGAAACACATTTCTTTCTCATGAATTAATCCTTACTATAATGGATGTTTAGATGATTACATGTTCATGTGGAAATAATATGAATGTTTATCATTATTTTTCAGGTGGGATAATAATTATAATTCCCTCCAATGATATTGTTTGATGATTTTATAGTAATTTGGTGGGATTTTACTTTACTTTATTATATTTATACTATAGTTTGGGTTGGGATATATGTATGAATGAATTTTGGTTTTTGTATTTTTTATATATCGGCACTATAGCATGGGGATGTAGGTGGATGTGTGCAAAATGGTACCCAATGCTAAGGACTCCCATGTTGTTGATGTTTCTTCATGTTGAAAGATGCCAACCCCTATCATATTGGATATTTTCTAGGGTAGTCAATGCTCTAGCTCGGATGGGATGAGTCATGATAATGATAATGAGGTATTTCTCAATTTTATATTTTATATAGATTATATCTTTTTTTGGAAATAGTGAATTATTTATTTATTTTTTTAGTCCAATGAAAAATATTTTTGAAATTTCCAAGCTTTGTGAGTTGATATAATATTTTGGATTAAATATTTATGAAAAATATTATTACATTTCATTAATTTCAAGAGAATAATGCTAATAAAATTTATGAAACTTTGGCATGGATGATTCAAAATGTATTTCTATGAAATGTTTTGTAGGTATTTTTTTTTTGAAAAATATGAATATGGAAAGGAAGTTGATCTATTGGAATTTCAAAAGTTGATTTGAAGTTTAATTTAAGTGATGACATCAAGAACTGTTATTTTTTATGTGATCACAATTTATATAGATTCAAAATATCACCCAAGGAATCTCATTTTATGGTTGGAAAGAGATTACATAGATATATCAAAGGTATACAAAATTTTGTCTTGAAATACAAATGTAATTGGTTTCTTGATATATTTGGTTATTCATATGTATATTGGACTGGATGGTTTGATGATAAGTGGTCTTCATATGGTGGATCATTATTTAATGGAGAAGAATGTATTTTTTGGAACTCATGGAAGAAAAATCCAATTAATCTTGGAAATTTTGAGGTACAATATGTGGTTGTTACTCATTCATTAACATAATATATGTGGATGAAGAATCAAATAGATGTTTTGAAGGTTGTATTGAAGCTTCCCTTACTTTTGGATTGTGATAATTAAAGTGGAATTAATTCTTAAAAGATTTGATTAAAGCATTAACAATCCAATAACATTTATACAAGATATCTCTTTTTCAAGTATTTAGTGGAGTAGAATGAGTTGAATTTGGATTTTTTTTATCAAAAATAGAAAATTGTAGTTTTTTCACCAATACAATATGAAATGAATCATTTTATAATACGAATTTAAAGTTTGATGTTCAACTATATTCCCTATAGTGATAATTTATGATTATTGTGTCCCCTCTTCCTTCTTTTAGTTGGATGTTTTTTAAAAGGGTGTTAAAATAACAACATAATCTATCCATTGATATCTGTTTTACATTTTTGGGGAGATCATATATTAAGGGAGACTTTTTTAAATGTGTAAGTTATGATCTCAACATGTGTGAAATATTTTACAAAATTATTTTATGTTATTATAGGAAACATATATTTTTTAAGGTTTTAAGGAATTGGAGATGTGATAATAATGTTCTTGTGTTGGAAACTACTTATAGATTACTTTTAATGGAAGACATGTGACACATTTCATTCATGGGGTGTGACAAAAAAATATTACCTTAGTTAAAATGAATAAAATTGGGTAACCTAGGTTGTCTCTAGAGAGGAGTGCACAATAATTACGTTTGTCAATAAAGTAGAAGAAAGAAGAAGAGGTTGTTTTTGATTTTTTTGATTTGAAAAAATAAAGTAAGAAATTAAAAATAATTCATGAACATGAATGTATTAAGAGAGTGATGGGGTTTGGGTAGGATCACCTTTTTCAATTTCTTTACAGTGATAAAGATCATCTTCCCTCTCTTCATATTGAATGAAAAATGAAATACTTCTCAATCGAGTTGTCAATCTCCATTGGTTGAAGAACGAAATGAAACTGAATCATATGTGCATGGAATTTCATAAAATAAACCTAATAAAATAAGGTAAGTCATGATTGGAATTTTTTCTCTACAGAACTCTATAAAAAGTTCACTAGTTCCACACACTTTCCAACAATCACTGGACACTCACCACCTAACACAAGTTGCTCGATCAAGAAAAATTACACTTAGAGGATAGAGATTAGAATTCTTCAACCAAAGATATTAATGATGAATATGAAAAACCCCAAACATGAGAGCTTTAAGAGAATTGGGAAACATGGAGAATAAAAATCATTCTAAAAAAATAGGAGTTTTCTTGTAAGCACAAAGCTTTGAAATTAAAAAAGTGAAACTCCCCCTTCCCCGATCACTCAAAGGGGTTACCCTCCATATGAAGGGTAAAAGATTTGATAAGAAAAAAAAATAGAATAATAAAACTATGAAAAAATAAAAGATAAAATACAAAGAACTTAATGATTCCAATCCTCCAGCATGTCCCCTCCATCACATTTTCAACCCTCTTGAATGGATGTGAACACACTTATTTATAGGCTTGTGGAGTAGAATATTTCCCAAAAAAATTATTCAACCAAAAATTTGAGTTTGTTTAAAATATTAAATGTACAAATATCAGGAAGTTAACTAAATAAATGTTGTTCCACTAAATCTTTTTCATGCTTCTGCAAAATCTCAGGGAATTTGGAAGAGTGTACAAAAAATTATACTCAAAATACTAATGAAAAAATTTCCTGCCGGAGGTGACTACTGAAATTCTTATTTTGGGATGTATTGAAAAGACACCATAATGATTGAATTTTTCTTGAAAATTAAATTAGAATTGAGATGAGGAATCATATTTCAATTTTAGTTGTAATCAATTCGTTTTATGTTATGTATGCCTAGATATGATTTAATAACTAAGGTGGGGTCAATTTTGATGGACCAAACACTTTTTCACATGATTAATTTTTATGGGCCATTGTATATAGAATTGGACTTGTTCTAGAAGAAAAATTTTATCACATGAAAAAAAAATCCTAAAAAAGGAATCACTCAATTTGGATCAAAACTGTAATAGTTATGCCTGAATGACAGACGTCCCACAAAACTCCTATATTTCCAGAATTAACCAATTCCCTCAATTAAGCCCAAATTCACCAAAAACACATAAAATGATAAAAATAATCTCAAATTGATTAATTTAAAGTGGTTAAATAATTGAAATACATTAGAAAAATAATGACAATATTATACCTATCAGTTCCTCTATACATAGTACTTGGACTCCCAGACAAGTCAACATCTAAATCCAAACAAAGAAAATTAAAAACACATGCAAATGAGATCCACCAATTCCATAAAAAGAAATAAAATATATTGTGCCTCATCAATAACCATTATTTCAAGTTATCAAATTATATCATTCAATATTTTTCTTCTTCATTTATCCTCCCATGCAAACAAGTCACCTACCTTACATAAATTTTCTCTCATCTCATAAATTTCAACATTCAACAATTTATTCCTCATAAAATCCAATTAAAGTGTCCCCATAGGTTTGAAAAATTTTTACTTATCCCCTAGATGCGAGTAAAGGACTAGTGTTTTTAATGAGGACTTTTTAGGGTTGTTCTGTGGCTTTCGGTTGGTAGAATTTTTATGTAATAAATTTTGAGGCTGAATGAGGAGGTCATGTCTCCTTTTTAAAGTAAAATTTCACAATTATAATTTTCAATAATGTAGGATTTCCTCCTCACTCCCCTTAGTAGAAATTCAAATCCATCATCATGATGAAACTATGAATGTTCAAACATCTTAGAATTTTAGCAGAAATATTTCAATCATCTCAAACATGATTTTTCGTGAAATCTCAACAAAAGAAAAAAAAATCTTTCTCTATTAGAAGATTTAGTAAGTAACTACATATCTTATCATGAAAGCACTAGAAAAGGTATAACATTCAACATAATGATTTTTAGCAGCATAAACATCTCATCACCATTTGATTTTCTAACCAAAGTTACACGAAATGAGGTAGCACAACACAAGATAGCTTCCCTCACACATAAGTTCAAATAGATCATGAAATTTCATTTCAAGAGTAGGTTGGATAGGGAAAATTTGATTTTAATGTGGATAACCTAACATGTTGTTAATGGATTATATGCGATAAAAGTATTAAATGTACAGATTATTCCATAATGAAAGTGATTGTATTAAAAATGGGGCTTACAACTAAAAATATACCTCAATAATTTGAAACAAAAGTACCAAAAACCCTCATGTTTATAAAGGAATAAATCAAATACTAGTTTAAAAAATCATGGTATGGTTCTCTCAAGAAGTGAGGTGAATGAAATTAATATGAAAATAATAGATTAGAAGATTTATAGGATAGTGATTTCAATGATAAAGAATGTAAAATGTGGAGTGGGATTCAAAAATCATAGTATTTGTCATGAAATTTCCAAAGAATTGATCTTGAAACACATTCATTTTCAGCATGCATTTAAGCTTAATTTCAAGGAACAAATAGATTCACTATATGAAATGGGTTTCAAAATTGGAAATGATAATCATTTCAGCTCAAAAGTTAAAACACACAAAAACTGAAAAATAAACACACAAAAATTTGAAAAAAGACAATTTTTTTTATTTATTATGAAAAAAAATCAAATAATAATTATACAAAACAATTTTTACCTCCCCCACACTTAAGTGATTCAGTGTTCTTAATGAATTCAAATGAAGGTAACAAGTGAGTAGAATTTAAAATGAATCACAACAACAAGAAAGTGTAATCTGGGGTAATATAAGTGATCTTATCAACTTTAAAAAGTCATTATAAAGATAAAATTATTTCTTATACCATGGTTTTTATTTATAAATTTTAAATATAAAATAAATAAATATATTAATGACATAACGATGATGTAGTGATTACCTTATTAATGAATGATTTAAATAAATGAGATTATAAATATGAAAATAAATTTATTTTGAAACTTTTTATGTCGTTCAATAGTTTTATGGATGTTTGTGACTTTTTATAATTTAATTAATTTTTTTTAATGAATCATGTATTTATTGATATTTTAAAAGTCATGATATGAATAGTATAAAATTGATTTAAATGGTTTTTTAAATCAATTAATATTTTATTAAATGATATAAAAGACCAAAAAATCTAATATTGAACCAAATGACATATATGATGTTTCAAATGTCATTAATAAACAACTTGAGATTCTATTGGAATTTTATATTATCTAAATTAACCATATAATATGAATATACAAGAAGACGTGATAAAAGTTAAATTAGTAAACTAAGGGTTAAAGCTAAAAGATAAGGTTAAATAGGTGACCCATAATTTTATAAAACCTTTTTTTTGATTGGTTTTCCACCCAATAACTTTTTATCTATGAAATAAATTACTTAGGGACCATTTGAAAATGAAAATCATTTAATAATAAAATAATACTTTCAAAAAATCCTAAAGTTCCCATCCTCCATCTTATAAAAGGACACCACCTATAACCCATTACTCACACCTATCAAGACCATTGGCTTGTCCAAACTCTATCAAAATAAGCTCCCAAAATTCCTCCATTCCTCTTAGAGGCCTTCCCCTAAGTAGAAGGAAATTCATGACATCCCTTTGGGTCCAATCCAAAGAAGTTACCAAATTTTAGGTAATGTGTTCTCTCAAGTTCCTTTCCATTATTTTTCATTCTCCACTCCCTATGATCTTCTAATTCATTGTATATATAACAACACCAGTATCCTCAATAAACTATACTTTTGTTATGGGATGGATTTTAACTACACTTACACACACCTCCATCTAATGGGTACAGAATATCCTGTTTCCATGGACGAAGAACTAGTTCATCACAAAACGATGATAGTTCAATCTTCTCCTACAACCTCTTATAGTGGCCCTTATGATTTAAATATAATTATATATAATAAAAATTATATTTATTTCATCTCTACTCTTTTATAATTATAATTTAGAGCATATATTTATTTCTTTTGATTCCTTTCTCCCAAATTGTTTTTGTGTTCGTCATCATTGGTCCATGGGGGCCACAATTTGAAATATCCTTGAAGGACTGACCATAATCGAACTCCAAGATTCATGATGGTTTTATATATGATTAATGGATTAGTGATCAAGGATAGATTTTTGGATACGTTATTTAATAATTGGTGTTTTTATTGATAATTTGTTATTTGAGACCAATGGAGGCGATACGATTGAGTAGAGGAAGGACGATGCATATGAGTTTTCACCAGAATAAATGCGATTCAATTTACAACCATCAGATTGATGGAATCCACTGGCTGAAGTTAAATAAAATATTTTCAACAAAAAACATAGCTAGATCCAAAGGAAAAAATATCAGATCTAGAACATGGAAACCTGATATACAACTTTGGAAAAATCCCGATAACACACTGTGTTTTCTGAAGAACACACATTGTGTAGGTCCCTGACTGTGATGCCTAGGGTTTCAGGTGATTAAATCATCCCAGATCATGTGGGATCCCATATTCCATGTGACCATGTTATAGAAATCTCAGTGTGTACTATGGGAGTTCATGGGTATGGGCAAGGTCAGGAATACGCTGTTTACCAAAGTACACAGACATAAGAAAAAATACACAAACATAAACAGAGCAAATGGGTGGGACCTCAGGTGGCTTGAAAATTCTAATTATAACCTCTATACACAATTTATTTTCATATGTGTGGTGATCCATGTATCTACATGGGAACAAATAGGTGATGGAGCAGGACCACCTATCATGTGCCCCCCCTCACACGTCATGTACCCCTTGTTTCCTAATGAGGAAAACTCAATCTCTTGTATCTCATTCATTCAGATATGAATTTTGTCCCACTAATAGACTATACTAAGTTTTTTTGTGTATAACTTGATGGTGGCCTCTATAATTGATTTAGGTATATGATGTGAGATTATCTAACAACGAATCTTATTTAAATGTCTCCCAATGATCACTATGATCAGTTATCGGATCACCAAAGAGACTAGAGTAAAACCCCCCTGACGGAATAGGGGATGGGTCCTCTATCTAATGATTAGAACCCCCTATTGGTTAGGTTTTGGGTCCAAATATAACCCCAGTGACCCCCCAATTCACTAGTGTAAGGGTCCTCTACCTATAGAGTGGATACCCTCTAACGCACGAGGGCATGAGTCCTCTATCTACCAAGTAGAACCCCCTATATCAGATAGGCCGTGAATCTTAGAGACACTAGAGTTGAACCCCACATACACATCAAGGTGAGGGTTCTCTGTGAAAATTATTTATTAGAACCCCCCTGTTGCACTAGGGTAAGATTCCTCTACTTAGATATTCTCCCCCTAAAAATTTCACCGAAGTGGCGAAGTGTGGGATGGAAATAGATTACATATAGTTAGACACGTGAAACATTGGGCATCATTGATGGACTTTTGGAATGGTCAAAAATCATCCTTGGCTGGGTTGGTATATGTATATTCCATTCAATCCTATTTTAGATTCTTTGGATTGAGCATATAAATAAATATAATTCATATCCTTAGATTAGTTTACACTCTTGCTTTAAGTTGAGTTTTTACCGTCTATTTCTATCATCTCCCTTACTGGTCCACCTTCATATTTTGGGGTGTCTGATAGTGTATTTATACACTCACCCCTACATGGGTGTTTCATATACATTTTCTCTCTCATGGAGATGATAGACAAGTCAGTGGTGACTTTATAAGAACAGATGGATACATAGTTCATTGGACCGTACATAGTGGTTGGAGATTGAATATCATGATCTAGGATCCATATACACTTTTACATTATTATTTTTAGGTTGGTATATATTTAATTTTTTTCATGTATTTTCCCCCTTTACGTTTTATTTTTCACTATCATACAATTATAAACCTATGAGGATTTTCATGTTTGGTTAATATTCTAGATGTTGCATCATTCTATTATTATTCCTATGCAATTCTACATTGAGATATTCCATTGTGAGTGTATAGGTTAATTAATGAATGTATTCATATTTATTTTATCCCATTCGAATCATTTCACCACCCCTTTCCTATGGTCGTAGACATAGGGTATTTGCGGCTTGATCCATAGTTAAGGCCATGACATGATAGATTGATGTCGAATTTTTTCATTCCTTTGGATGGTGTTTAGTGTATTCCCCTTATGAAGATTTGGACAGGATTTAGGGAAACTGGTTCAATGTATCTTGAGTTTGTCTATTTGTTTATGGAAACAAATGATGGTATTGGTGACCAATTCATGCATTCAATAAGACCTTGACTACATAGTTTTCGACTCAGTATACTGAGACATTGGTTTCAGGAATAAATGGTACATGCATCATATAGAATTATGTATTTTAATTTCGTTCTTGGGCCAACATACCATTGTGGATATATATATATATTCTCATCTTATCATGGTATATTTTGATTAAATTTTCAGGATGCCTCCACGACGACAACCATCTAGGGTAACAGTTCCGAATCATGAGGATGATCTAATGAGTAAGGAGTACTCATTTCATGATCCATACCATCATATCCTTCCTCCAGGTAGATAGATAGTATCACCCCACTTTTTGAGTAGCAGATCATAATATAAGGGAAGGTTAAGGTTGTTTATAAGCATATCATACTCTATGATTTCATGTTCCAGAGGCCGTTATGGTTCCATGATGAGCCTGATTCCCAGCCAGTTGCAGATTGTCTAGATTCAATGGTATTTACCTTTATAGTTATCCGGGAAATGAAGGATCATGTTATTTTGATTGAATATATAAATTACCATAGAGCATCTAGGCACTACTGGATTCTTTTTACCTATATGCATGATGAGTCGACACTATCATGGCCTAACTTCTAGAAGCTACTTCATGAGGAGTACTACCCTTCCTACATGTGCTTGGTTTAGGTTCAAGAGATGTTGGAGCAACAACAGGGAGGTATGATAGTGGATGAGTATGTTGTGAGGTTAATAGACCTTATGCAGTAATCACTATACATGATCTTGGATAGATAATTATGAGAATAAAACATTAAAAAGGTAATTCACAGAAAGATCGGTACCAACGTGGTTCTATTTTGAATACTCAACAATAATCTTGTATTAGGGTGGTCACTGGTTACATAGATATTCCTATAATATGGATGTTAGGAAGAAGGATCTAGTAGTGTAAATTATAGTTCAATGTTATCTATATTATCTAGTAAGCACCATTTGATAAGATCTCAGTGTAGGTGAACTCCCCATGATTAGAATCAGGCACATATTTCGGGGTCTCACAAATGACTAGGGAAAATTTGAGAGATGTGAGGTTATTATTTTAATGGGATAGGTCACATGGTGTGTTACATCATGACTAGACATGCTGAGGATGGTAGATAGATAGTTGATGGATATCCATGGAAGAGATAACACATTGAACATGGATTTCCCAGGTAAGGGCGGGGAGGCCCCCATGGAGGTGAAGTTGGAAAAGGTTTAGGTTGTGATCTTGGAGGAGGAGTTGGGGGTGGTGTAAAATACTAAGAAATCCTTTCTAAAAATCCACTATGTAGCCTATGTCAGGCTTAGGGAGTTGGTGGTTAGGGACACAGATAAATTGAGGCTACAAATACTTATTACCCTAATACACATGAGATGATTTGTGTTATGATATGTATTTATTTTAATAATTATTTAGTATTAGTATACATAGGTGTGATTCATTATTTCATCTATATAATCCTAGTGCAAGATATAGAGATCCCAGTATAGGCTTCATCCTAGAAGTTTCATACTAAAATTCCTACAAAGAATTCTTATTTTCTATCTTTTATCTTCCGAAATGTGATCCACCATGTGGTGGAGAGAGGTTCACATGGGTCCATTTGGTTTTCCTAAGGGAAGGATGTGATATCATCATCGACATATATTGGTTATACATATTATAATACCATTTTGATAGTTACATTATATGAGTCAGATACCTTCAAACTAATGGGAGGAGATTCTACTTTGTGGGAAAGAGAGATATTTTGGCAGGATGAATTGGTTCTACCAACAAGAGGTTGCATTCCATCACCCATATGTTGGCGATTATAGAAAATGGTGTAGTGGGATCTTTAGGCATCTGGATTCCCTCGGTCATGGATGATTATATGGATATCTTCCTCATGTACATTTTAGGATTACCTATGATGTGTAATACAGTGTTTTCTATCAACTTGCATCATGTGAACACTCTGATATATTCTGC
This sequence comes from Viscum album, assembly GCA_963277665.1. Classification (NCBI taxonomy): domain Eukaryota; kingdom Viridiplantae; phylum Streptophyta; class Magnoliopsida; order Santalales; family Viscaceae; genus Viscum; species Viscum album. Next base: position 312,827,890 of record OY728166.1, read on the forward strand.
AACATATATGGTCCTTACCATGATCACGGAGATGTGGTTGTAGTCTAAAGACTATATAGAGAACTGTTTCAACATCTAAAGTGTGTCCCCCTGGGTAGCACATGCATTGTTCATGATAAAGGATAATAATATAATGTAGATTTGCATAGATTATTATCACCTAAACTCGGTCTCATCAAATAAAAATTACCCTTTATTGAGGATTTATAATCTATTCAACTAGTGGTAATGTGTGATACAGTTCTCATAGATCTACCTATGGTCTGGCTACCACAAATTGAGGTTTTTCAAGGCTAATATTCTGAAGGTAGCTTACTGATTTTTCTATGAACATTATGACTTCTTGGTGATCCCAATGATGTGAGGAATTCCCATGCTCTGTTTTTGGATTTGATGAACAAGATATTCTATCCTTTTATGGACTATTTTTTTATTCCTTTTTAACAACATACTCATATTATCCATGTCATGTTAGGAGAATGAATATAACTTGAGGATGGTCCTATACTTTCATTCAGAGTAGTATATTTAATGAAATGATTCAAATTTGTAGATCAAGATTCATGAGGTTCACTTCTTCGGGAATGTCATTATTGAGCCAGGATTGGGTGTGGACCAAAAAAATCAATGAAGTGATTTCTTGGGATCCACCGAATTTTGTGTCATAGGTGCAATGTTTTCTTGGTTTGTTGGAGTACTATATGAGTTTTTTGGATAATTTATAAAGGATTGCAGCAACATTGACTTCCCTAAGGCAGGACGGGAAGAAATTTAGCTGGACTGAGTAGTTTTAGATAGAAATAATGGTTTTAAGATTGAGGCTAACAAGTGATCTTATTTTGAGACTAATGGTGGTGTCTATGGAGTTCATAGTGTATTACGATGCCTTATTAGCTAAGATCAACTGCATGTGGATGAAGCAGAAAGAAGTTATCAAATATAGGTAAAGGCAGTTCAAACCCGACAAGTAGAACTACGTGTCACGTGTCCTAATGATAGAAGAGGTAGTCATCACCCGGATGATGTTGAGCCACTATCTTCTGGGAGGAATCTTTGTGGTTTACTCATACCATTAGAGTCCTAGGAATGTATCCACATAGAGGGACTTGATACTAAGAAAATGGTGTCGGGTTCAGTTCCTATAGGACTATGATTTCAAGATATTTTATTCTCTAGGGACTATAAACATTATAGAATATACCCTATATAAGAAGTCTCAAGATCATTTGGGGTTGGAGGTGTCTGAGTAGTTGGATTCCTTGCAGAAGACCCTGGTGGAGAAGGAGGGTGCATCATTTGTTCAGTATATCGTGTTGACTCCAGCACTTCTCGATTGTGTGAGAGGGTTCTAGTTTGGAGAAATTGACTATGAAATCTTTTGTGACCATATATATATATATGTGTGTGTGTGTGTAATATATACTATATATTTTTTGAAGGAGGGAATCACGTCAACAGTTTCTCGGGACAGATAGTTGACCCAGATATGATGTTGGAGGTGGTGATGAGATAGTTCCACACTTCGTATTTGTTTTTACATCCTAGTGTGGGAACAATGTATAAATATGTTATGTGGTGGTTTTGGTGGTCTTGCATGTGATATATCATGGATGATTTCATCTCTTGGTGCATCACTTGTCAGTGGGAGAAGGCTATGCACCAGGTTCCAGCATGTTTTCTTTCACCCCATGAGATCCTAGAGTAGAAGTGATATGGAATATCCTTGTAATCTGTGATAGGGATTCTATTGATAGTGATGGTCCATGACTCCATTTGGGTTATATTTTAATGACTCATGAAGTTAGAACACATCCTTACTATCATGTAGAATAGTTCAGTGAAGTGTTTTGGTAAGATGTGAACATGGGAGATTGTTCTCCATCTTGGGGTGCCCTCAACTATTGTATCTGATCATGATTTTGTGTTTACATCATGGTTGTGGAGAGGCATTCAAACTCCCTTTGGGACCTAGATTAGTATGATTATAGTTTTTCCCCGCTATAAATATGGACAGAATGAACACAATATCTAGGTGTTGGTGGATATTTCGATGGATTGTGTGTTATACTTTTTCCAATGTGGGGAGGATCACCTTCCCTTGGTAGAGTTTTCAAACAAAAATTGCTACCACACTAATATTATCATGAAAATATTTGAGTCCCTATGTGTGAGAACGTTTGGGTCAACCATTTGATGGAAAGTGGGGTGGATAGGAATCCTTTATAGGTCCATAGATGGTGAAGGTGATGATGGAGAATGTCCATGTCATCTATGAGTGGATGAAGATAGCTTAGAGTATGAATAAATCTTATGCAGATCCCCATCATAGGCCCTTGGTGTTTGATTAGGGAGAACATGTTTTATTGAGAGCCTACACTTGATGAGGATTGCATAGATTTGACTAAGGAGGAAATCTATTCCTAAGTTTCATCAGTTTTTTTGAGATCATACAGAGGGTTAGGGAGGTTTCATACCACAATTCCTTTCCCCCATAGTTAGATCACATACATGATGTCTTCCATGCATCACAGATGAGAATATATCTTCATGACCCTATACATGTTATCAAATTGGGTTATATTGAAATTAATGATGGATCCAATTTTTGTATAAAACTCATTGGAGATCGGTGATTGGAAAGATAATGCCTTACGTGGATAAATCGTCCCTTTGGTGTGTATATTTTTCCAGCATTGGAACACACTGGATATCTCCTAGGAATGAGGGAGCTAGATGAGGGATTAGTATCACAATCTATTTGAGTAGTTTTTCTTTTCATGGATTAAAATATTGAAGGAGGGAATGATGAAGAGACCCCATTTATTCCTTTTAATACATTAAAATATTTCATCATAAATTTTTTCGTATGATGCACTAAGATTGTGTGTGAATTTGAGGCCGGGTGTTCCGAAAATTAATTTCTTAAAATTATTAAATATATTCTTAATTATTCTCACACTATCTCACAATTGAAATGAGAAAAATCTTAAAACATATTCTCATTTCAAAAATATGAGACCACAATTGAGTTCAGAATGTGATTTTACCTTATGAGTGACTTAGAATTGGTCGGTATGAGGCACTCAAAAATAAAAAACGTTTGCGAGTGAGTTTAGTTAAAATAAATAATTCAATTTATTTATTTTAATTAAATAATAATTATATAATTTCTATAAATAAATCACTATGGATTATCCTCTGTGGTTATCTGCATTAACCATGATGGGATCACAAGTGTTCTTCAACTCCTTATGTTTTTCAATTGAATCAGACAATGATGAGTCTTCATATCAAATAAGACTGAAGCCAAGTTATTGAAAATAGTTCTTTAAAACAATAGAGAGAATTATCAATGATGAAAATCCGTTCAATATTCTAGTAGGAATTTTATTTTTATGATTTCTGACTCATTTGATTAAATTATTGATCATTGTCAATTATTTTTTTTGACCTTTTCCAATTCTGGACAACTGCATGCAACTGTGTATTGAAATTCAATTGACTGTTCAATTCCATTCGAAACCTAGATATACCAATTCCTGATAATTGGACAATAAGTTATGGGAATAACCAATAAACCTTTTTAATGCAACAGTCCCAAAATTTATTTACGTTAATCATCATTGATCTACAGGGGCTGTGATTTGACATTATCGGGCACGAATGAGCCTAGTTGAACCCCCATATTTGCAATTTTTTTTCAAAGGGAAAATAAAATGAAAATAATGAAAGGGATTGGGGATAAATAATAGAAAAATAGGTATTTTTTTTCTCATTGATTTGAGATTCAATACTCATGATTGTGACAAGATTGAGTAGAGGTGAAAAAGTTCATATGAGTTCACATAGGAATGAACCTGATTAAATTATCAACCACCAGATGACCAAAATACACTAGATGGAGTTATACTGACCATTTTTTAGAAGAAATTAGTCCATGTATCAGTGCATATTCAAGATATATAGTGTTCAGAGATTAGATCTAATGTTCTGGAAAAATCCCAACTACACACTATGTCGTCTGATGAACACATGTCATGTAGGTCCTTGTCTACGAAAACAGGGGTTTCATGAGAAATAAGAAAAAATTATTTATAGGATTCCCACAGTCCATGTTAAAATGTGCTAGAAGACTCATCATGTACTCTGGGAGTACACGGGCATGGGCACGACCAGACACACACTGTGTACCAAAGTACAGGGACACATGAAGAGTACATGGACATGACCATAGAGAATGGAAGGATCCGAGGTGGCTCAAACATGTCATGTAGACCCTCTACACAACATATATGGTCACCTAATAAGTGATAATTATAATTATAGGGACTTGAGTAGTCGATCTAGTAGGACCATGCACTCTGTGGGTCCCCTCACACGTTGTGTACCACTTGTTTCCTTTCTAGGAAAATTCAACCGATTGTATCTCCTTAATTTAGACTCATATTTTTTTCTATTAATATCCTTTACTATGTTTTCTCCCCATAGATCATGATTATGGACATTGAATAAGATTTTAGGATACGATGTGAGATGTTATGGACATGATTATTATTTAGGAAACACTCGACAATGGAAGTGGTCAGGAAGAGGATCAATAGAGACACTAGAGTGGAACCCCCATGATTGACCAGGATGAGGGTCCCCTATATACCAAGTGGACCCATTATAAATTTGGTGGGGGTCCTTGTGATTGTAGAGTGGAACCCCACAGATTCACTAGGGATTGGGTCCTTGACCTATAGAGTGGAACACCATAATGTACTAGTGTTTGGTTCCTCTATCTATCTATTGGAACCCCTTGTCAGATAGGTAATGAATCCTTGATACACCATTGTGGAACCCCCTTGACACTTCATAAGGTGGGTCCCTTATGAATACGAATTTAGTGGTACTCCCTGATGCACTAGTTCACATGTCCTCTACATTTACATTGTTCCCCCTTGACTGTGCGACAAAGTGGTGAGGTTTGGGCCTCCACCTAATTACATTGGGGTAGAGGTGTGATATCATGGGAATTGTTGATGGAATTTGGGAGCTTTTAGATCTATTTATTGTGATGTGATATGAGGTGGTGATCCCCCTCCCACTTTTGGGTTTCTTTGGTTTAATTATTTATATATCAATAATACATGTATTTTGATTATTTACCCTCTTTATTTGTGTTGAGTTCTGTACTATATATTCCCATCATGTTTATTACTACTTCCCCATTAGCTTTCATGGCATCCTACTGGGTATGTATATACTCACCCCTTCATGGTATTTTCTCACTTGTCTCATTTATTATGTAGATGATGGATAGATCAATGGTTAATTTAGATATGATTAGAGAAACATGGTGCATTGGACTTCATACAGTAGTAAGAACATGGGGATATAAATTTGAGAACTCTTGGCACTTTTACATTCTATTTTTTTCAGATTGGGACATATTTCTTTTTGGGAATGTATAATTCCCCTTCAATTTTTAGTTTCACTTTCATACTCTTTTACACCAAAGAGTTAATTATTTTTTTTGTTTATATGATTGTAATTGATTTTTATTATTATTCCTCAACACTTCTACATTAAAATGTATGGGTGTTATCATACAGGTACATTTTGAAATAGCCTCCCATTTAAGTTATACCTTTTATTGCATTTTTGTAATCCCTATCCTATAGAGGTGGTATTGGTGTAGATGCATCTTGAGCCTTAGTTTGGATACGTTCATGAAATGGGGTGAATCTATTGATAAATTTCATTATATTTATAATCTTAATTGATCAAATTGATTTCTTTAGGGTTCCCAATGCTCGAGATAATATCTCTTAGGATCACCTCATATGAATAAATAAAATGAGAGACTATAAGAAATTATATATACAATATTTGGTACTATGAACAAATACTCTCTTTATTATTTAGACTCTCTATCATGGATTCTATACTATAATAATCCGAACACGTACAATTGATTTGGTAAAAACTGGTTTTACACCCACATAATTTATCCTCTAGTTGGTCCTCACTCTACACCATTATAACCAGGTCTTTTTCCTAGGTTATATAGACACCCAAACCATCCTCCCTTCTCCTTGATTTTTTATAAACCCCTATCTCAAACCTCTTAAGAAACTAGTCAGAAACCATAGTAATAGGCTTCTTCATCTTCATGGTTTTGATACAATTATAAAAATTCACCTTTCATCTTTAGGGTGATATTTCTCTAAAAACTTGATGGATAATTCATTCTCATGTACAAATTTTCAAGATCTTCATAATCTCATTGAAAAAAGACTATTTATCTGGAAAATCCTTCACATGATATCTATAATGATATAGTTTTTGTTATATTTTGTAATACTCATATATAAGAAGTGTTTTCATGAAATTTTCTTTCGTGTTCTGCCTCAAAAAAATTGATCTTCAGGGAGTGATCATGTTATCCTCAGTTAACTAAATACTCAAACCTAAATGTATTCTCTTTTAAGTTTCTTATGTTTTCAATATCAAAAAGTAAAATTCACAAGAAAGAATGTTCTTCTTCTTAAGATGAAGTTCCCAACATTAGTTTGATGTGAACAAGTGATGTATAAAATTTATTCAATAATTTTTTATCCAAGAATAGTCTTGCACAATATAAAATCATTATCTTCTCGAATCCTCAATATAATTACACCAAATATCATATCTAGGTGTGTGTTTAATGGTGAAATTGTAGAACATATTTTTCTATGATCTCCAATTTTATGTGTTATATTAGTTCAATTTAATATATAAATTCATACTTCATACTACTATATAATAATTAATGTTCTAGTCTCTTAAACCATGTATATGACTCTTTTGGGATCCTTCATACATGTATGCACTAGCTTCATCATACAAATGAGATTAGTAACCTAGCTGTAAAGTTATCTTATGCTCATGTATATTAAAACAATCCTGAGAACAATACCAACTCAATTGCACCGAATTCTTTCATGTATATAATAATTTGTCATAGTCTCTTTCTATCAATTATAATTGGATAGTGTTCGATTTATTCATTGGTAATTTCATAGTATGAGATGACTCAATATTCACGCAAGTGGCAGAAGCACATGATATATTTTACCTTAAAAAAGTATAAATTGGGAGTTATTATTATTTAATTATATAAAGGGATTTATGGAAACTAGGATTTTTTTTTCATAATAGAGTTCCAAAAAATAGATCCTATATTTCTTAACAACTAGGAAGGCTTATAACATCTAATGTTATCTTTGAATATCCTAGGAGCCTTGTGGTGCTATATTTTTTTTATACAAATAAATATCTACAAAACACAAATTATGTTATCCAATATAATCCAAAGTTCCTCATTATTTATAGATGTGGTTTAAAAATAACCTATTATTCATATTTTATGTAAAACAAAGGAACTATATTAATATCTATGGTCTAAAGGATGTCTCATGTTTTTTTATAAATTTTCAAAGGTCATGGGATATCTTACAATTTATAATAGTGAAAATCATGACGTGAGAGGGGTATATGTTCCTTCATTTTTTCTATTTTTAGAGAGTTTATCATGTAAATTTGATGAAAATATCATATAAAAACTCCTTCAACACTAATACACATTCTTGTAAATGAGATATCCTTCTCTTCCATTCTTACATGAATAAATTGTAATGAAATAGAAAAATATTGAATGCATTTCAGATAAAGATTGAATGTATGGTTTTGAGATGATTAACCATTCCTAATTACTTTTGTGTGATCATTGAAGATAGTTGGAGTTAGACTAGCCCAACATATATCTTGAATAATTATATAAATCCCTTTTAATTACGATGTTTAATGGTGAATGGTCATTTTGATAGAACACTACAAACAAATTTAATCAGATAAATGATGTTATTTACATATATGTTTTAAGATAGAGGAACAATAATAAAAAATTCATATCTCACAACACTTTTCAATAGGGATTCCATCCTCCTAAAAAATCACACTTTAATAAACTACTTGAGTTGGATCCCGGTTCATCACCAAGACACACTTCATACAAGACCATCACGGGGAGCACCACACCATTGCACAACCCATCAGGAACAAACCTATGAACCATTTTCTTTTGTTATTCTACTCTAGTGCACACGTGGTTGGTGTTATTCATGCCCTTATTTACTAAAATTCCCCCATGTATGGAAAAGTCAACCAACATCCCACATGGTAGACCCTATGTCCCACATTTTTCATTGAGGTGGATCCTTGGTGGGCTAATGGATATCCAAATGATTGATAAAGGCGTGACCAAAAAATAAGAATAATCTTAAATATCAAATATAATGAGAATCAATTTCGAAAATAATTTTCAATAAATCATAATAAAAATAGTATTTTTCATTATCATCAAATTTTTTCTACAACTAATGTTCATTTCTTTATGATAATTAATATTTTCTTTATCTTCATAAAAATACTAATGAAAAAATAGAATATTTCCTTCTATTCTAAAAATTCATCTTAATTACTTATGAATGATGAATATAATGAGTCAATTACTCAAAAATATTTATAAATGTCATTGATCATTATGACTGGTTCAATAATAATCATAATTATTATTTCCAATATTTCTTGAACTTTTCTTAAATTATTCAATCAAGTATCCTTACAGTTATGTTTTCATAGACTATGGTAGTACCTTAATCAAAATTTGACATAGAATAATTCTTTATCAAGAATTACATCTGATTCCACTCCATGAATCAGTATCTCCTCATTTAAGTTTTCCATAGATATTAATTTTAAAAAATAATAAAAAAATATAACAATTATTCTTTAACCATGAACATGTTCCCTTTATGTTATATAATTATGTTCTATCCGATTACATATTTTATAGAGTCCCTTAGGGGTTTTTGTTGGCTCCCATTTCGCTTATAGGTTATCTCGTGATATATAAATCTTTCTCCAATCCATTAGTTATCTATAATAGATCAACTCATAATATAATTATAATCTATACATATGTATTCCACAGGAAAATGGAAAATTCATATTTCCTTATCAAATTTATTAACATGTTGGAAGGAAATGAGATTAATTAAAACATCCATCAAACATCCTTTCAAGCCATCTAAAAAAAGAATATATATGGAATTATGAGTGTGTATCCCCAGTGGAGCCTAAATATCATTAAAAGGTGTTCAAATATATGAAAACTACAATGATAAAAATAGTAAATAATGTTATCAAAAGTAATAAATAACATCATTATCTTTTATAAAATTTTATAATAAAAAAACTCACATAGAAATAAAAATAAATATTTCTTTGAAAAACTATGAAAATAGAAAAGTATTCATAATAAACATAAATGTTAATGATGGTAGGAAAATTTTGGGTAATATTATGTATTAGAAACATTACTTTCACACAATTATAATGAATGTTATAAACGACTCGTAAGGTAAAAAGTTAAAAATATTTCAATTAAAAACTATATAAATAAAGTCAATGATACTAGAATATTACCATAGATATTCAATGAAATATTGAAGTTAACTTTCATGAAATACTATAAATAATATGTTTATAGAAGAAAAATAGTTAGTAAAAGTCTTGAAAACCATAAAATAAATGCTTGCAAAGGATACCGAATACAATATATTTAAATTACATGGTTATGGACTTAAAATTCAATGAATAAATGAAAAAAATGATCTAATGTATAATATTTTAATTATATTCATAATATAAATATATATTGATGCATCATATAAATCACAACACAATGAGGGGAAATTATGTTTAAGAACCTTCACAACACTAGGAACATATTAATCAAAACCCCTAGAAAGAGAGGACCTACGAAGGAACATAAAATTCCATGAGCATAAAATTTTTTATGATATAGTATTCCGAATAGATATTATAAACAATATATAAATTAAAATAGTGGAATATTAATAGACATGTCTCAATGAATTGATATTGATATGAATATACATTATGATTTTTATAACAATTGAATAAAAACAACTTGAATCAGGGAACACGAAATGGTACTTGAAATAAAATTGATAAATATGGAATCTTGTTATAATATTTCAATGAGGTAACATATTCAGTGAATAACATATATGATTTTTCAAGGAATTAAAATTGATACAATGAAACCCTTTCATCCATAGTAACTTTTGAATCAAAACCCAATGAATATAACAATAGATAAATTTGAAAATCACTTTAAATGAATGGAAGGAATTCTAAAATAGAGTAATAGGAAGTATAAACAATGCATAAAAGAAAAAACATATTGAATAAAAATTAAATCACAATGAATTGAAATTATGAAAATAAACCACTAAAAATATTATAACATTTTATGTAATAATCAAGGAGTGAAGTGATTTTTTGAAATAACTCAAAATCCACAACAAATAAAAAGAAGGAAAATAGAAAATACATAAATTTAATAATAAATATAATATTTTTATATTATTGTTAATTTAGAAGTAATATAACCCAATGAATAGAAATTGAGCTAAGAATCCTCTTTCCTTGAACTTCCGCTTGGTTTGATATACTATAAACACATCAAGATTTTGAATCGCCTATTGAAGGAACTATAGAAGATGGTGTGTGTATTAGTTATTCTTTGTGAAAAATCTCATTAATGTGTGAGAGGATTTTATGAGAGGTAATATTAAATATTATTTAATGTATTTTAATTTTTTTTAAAAATTCAATGGGTGTTTGAGGGATCTTTTTATAAGTAAGAATTGTTTCATTTTTTAATATATACTTCTTAATATAAAAATTAAATTGTTTATCATGAATTTTTTAATTTTGAAAAAACCTGAAGATAAAGAAAGGGTGAGGTTTAAAATACTCACACACTAATTCAAATAAACTATTTTTATGTTATAATTCATTAAACCTTGATTTTACACATTTAGCATATTTTTCCATTACCATGGTGACTAAATTTAACTATGATAGATTATTTTTATGACAAAAAAATTTAATTGATATTATTACCTTATTTTAATATTTTGATTCCAAATATAAAAACCATTTTACGTGATTATGTTTCTATAGTTAGTAAATAAAAATATTAATAAAATTATGTTAAACACAATAAAAATAATATTTAAAAAAATGAACATTTTAATTAGTTAAACATATTTATAATAGAATCATGTATATTATTGATTCAAATAAAATTTATTTTATTATTAATTTTAAATAGAGAAATATTTTAATATAAAATAATATGTAAATTAATATATAATTGTGAATAATTAATTAAATTAAAAAAATAGAAAGTAATTGTAATAAAATATAACTTAGGTTCCCAAAATCCAGGAATGGTTTTTCAAAAAAAATATAATATTATTAAATGGTTTATTTTAGTATCTAATTAATTATTGAGTGTAATGTCCAAAATTTAGTTGCCACCCAAAGGTGCCATGAAGCTGGTTAGTCAAATGTCATCAAGCACATTTTCCCAAATGCCAGTGGTTTCCAACCTGTAGTAAGGTTCAATTTTTGATATTGGGGAAACTATACCTTCATTGTAGGAGTACACATAGTGGAATATTAGTAGTAAACAATAGCAGAAGCAATAATACAAAACATAAATAAATAGTGGAAGACTAACTATAAATCCAACAGAAGACACTATATAGATTTATAATTCAAGGAATATGTATCTATGAAAACATCCATACATGTCACAATGCAAGAAATCCATATAGAATCCAAAGTACCAAAGAAAAAAGTAATCTCTAGTAGTATCGCAAGCCTCAGTTTGGTCTCATGCTCTCCAGATCCAAAAATAATCAAGTGCCTAATGAGGAAGGGAACATGACATTATATATTACTACAATCATATAATCCGTTTGGGTGAAAAAGCATGATAAAAAAGGGTTTGAAACAAATATATTTATGAAACAACAAAAGATATTTGCCAAACTATCAGTGAATGTATGTAACACATAATATGCAAGTATGAAGCAATAGACTAAGATGTACTCAAAAGTAAAAAAACATATAGTTTTCAATTACATTTATTTAAAATTTCTTTTTCTACCGTTGAATCATGTAAACCTAGGATATATCCTATTCTCTATATCCCCCATGTAATGTAACCAATACTGACATCTCATAAGACCATATAAACAATCATGTAAGGATGAATCCAAGCTTTTTCTTTGGCCTAGCAGATGCGTCATAATCATTAATCTGTTCACAAATAATCATCTAGAAAAGCTCTTATAATCTAACCCCGTAGTCCTATATAGACTCAATTAATTATAAATGACCACTTAGGAGATCTCTCATAGTCTAAACCCTTGGGCCAAGTATTTATTTAATCAAATATTAATGACCACCTGGGAAGCTCTCATGGTCAATACCACATGGTGAAACATTCTTGTAAAACAAACATAAATGACCCCGTTGGAAACCACTCATAGTCCAACATCTCTTGGTAAAACAATCCTTAAATAAATTATAAATGACCACCTGGTACGAACTCATGGTCTGACCCTTGGGTCAAACATTAACAATGTATAACTCATTAATTTTATATAATTAATAACTCTATACTAATAAAGAAATGAATAGAAAACAAGTCAATCCTAGAATGAATCCAAGAACAATTGGTTATAAATAATCAATCAACGGAAACACACCCTTGAGGTTTCTCTTAGACAAGGTATACAACCTTACAAACAAGCAACAACCCGTTATCATTCAATCAAACCACAGTAAGAAATATACAAGGTTTAATTCCAAATCATAGAATATCCAAAATGTGGTTATATGTAACTTTTAGCATATATAATCCAAAGGCAAACAAAAAAGGTACGAACCACCTACCTTGATGTTGTACGATTGATATACTTGATAATACGCCATTGAATTGGCCTAAAATGGCATATATCTAAATGTGAAAAATTATCAACCTGGAATAACAAACATGAAGAGAGGAATTTTGAAGAAAGGCTCTAGGGGTTTTGATAACTAACTGGTGGGATTCAAATGCACCTAAGAGTGTCTCAATTGAAGTTTGGAAAGTGAATTGGGAGGGGTTAAGTGTTCATCATCCGTTCTTTAATAATCCCGTTCAAACCACAGCTAGAAGAAGTGGTTTTTGGATATGAGATACAACCACACCCCAATTTTTCAAATAAAAAGAAAACTACACGGCGTGTTCTTTAAAACAACATGACCTGTAGTAGCCTTAACCGGCCATAACAATAAGTGGGTATGCCAAGTCACCACAAAACCATGTATTCACCTGCCACACATTAAGCACATGGTTGTATGTGGAAACTGGGTACACGACATGTACATGGGAATACACTATTTGTACTTGTAAAATTATATTTCCTTTCTTTTTCCTAAAATATAACCTGAAATCAAGATACATTCCAAAACTGAAGCTTCATGTTCTTATAAACTTCCGCCTTTAAATAAATTAACCCTGGAATTTTCCTTCCGAAGGTGGTGAAGAAGAATCTTTGAAAAACTCTGTCCATTGTGATAACACATCAGCCTCCCTCTACCAAGTCTCATCTTACACTCACTAATGATTTCCTAGAACCTATACCATATGGACAGACCAGTTGTAGATAACATTCGTGCTACAATCCACACTCTGAATAGTGTTCTCCTCAAAGGATTCATCCACCTCTAACTCAACCTCCTCATTATGAAAAACATGAGATGAGTATAAAAAGAAACATTATAGCTATGTAGAATGAAAGACGTTGTGTGTAGCCCAGTACCTCTGAGGTAACTAAAACTAAAAAGAAACTAGCATGAATCTCTCTAAAACATCAAATTTCCCCACATATCTCTGTGTAAAATTACCATGTCTCATAACCCTTATCTAACCTAATCGTAGGGTGCCATGTAGGAAAACATTATCTCTGACCTCAAACTATGGAGTTTGTATCTGTTTATCAGCATAAGATGTTTTCCAAGACTGTGTTGTATCCATCCTCTTCTAAATCAACTCAACATGCACAGTGGTCTCCAGGATAAGATGAGGTCCCAACATAGCTTCCTCTTCTACCTCTATCCAATATAGGGGTGACCAGCATGGCCTATCGTACAATGTATTATAAGGTTCTATATGAATCATCACCTAAAAACTATTATTGTAGGAAAACTCCACCAGGGTTATGTGTCTATCCCAAGAGTCCCTAAAATCTTGAACACATACTTGATGCATGTCCTCAAAAACCTAAATCATATGATTGGATTGACCATCTATCTGGGGATGATATGTTATACTCAGAATTACCTATGTACCCAATTCCCTCTATAGTCCCTACCCAAAATGAGATGTAAATTGGGCATCCCTCTCTGAAATGATAAAGTGCAGAACACAATGAAAAGTATTATCTCTCAGATTTACAACTTTATAAGCTCATGAACACTTAAGTATTCCCTTATCAGTATGAAATGTAAAAACTCATAAATCATGTCTATAACAACCCAAACAACATAATTACCTTGAAGTAACCTTGGTAAAACCCTCAGGATATCCGTCATGATATCCTTCCAATTACACTTAGGAATGAGTAGATAACGTAAGAGTACATTCGATCACTGATTCTCTTCCTTCATCTACTAATAGGTGAAATATCACATAAAAAACCAGCTATAACTATCTTCATGCCTGAACTCCAATACTGATGATGTAGATCTCGATACATATTGGTGACACCTAGATGAACTGCCAATACGATGGCATGAAAATCTCTCACATCTGTTAATGTATGTTTATTGACACCCATAAATTCCCATGAAAATGGAAAACCTCATCATCAATGATGATCCACCCAAAATTAGGGTCCTCAGCTGACACACTCTCGTGTAGGACTAGGCCTTTAGAATAAAATAGTTTCTTCATTCATACATGATCCGGTAGAGTATAGGTAAAAGTTATTGAAGAAAGAAATATCTACCCCTATTAGTTGTCCACCTCCAAATTCATATAAGACAATAGATCAATAAGCTGCCACACACTATTGGACTTCTGAACATCCTATATTTGAGCTCTCCTTCTCAATTCATCAGCCAATGCATTACCATTTCTAGGTGTGTTGGAAAGCTCAATGTCAAAGGACTGGAGGAACTCAAAACACCTTCACTTTCTCAAATTAGTATCTCGTAGAGTAAATATACACTTGAGGATTTTTATAGTCAATGTATACAAAAAATACTCTCCCAAAAGATAATGTCTCCATGAACACAAGGCATGAACAATTGCATCCAACTTGTGATCATCTGTTAGGTAATTACTCTCATGTGGAAAAAACTACTGAGTGTTGTATGCAATGAATACTTCCCACTACAAAAGAACTACTCCCAGACCAATACCTGATCCATCATTGTAAATGGTGTAACATTTTCACAGCTCTTAAAAGATCAGTATCAGTGCTGAAGTCAATATATATTTCAGCTCTAAAAAGGTTGAATTGCCGGAATTTTTCCATAAGTACTTCACAACCTTCTTAGTTCGGACAATCATTTAAGCTTCTAATCACGGACATTATTGCATAAAGCATCGTTAGTAACTATCCAGCCCTAGAAAACTCCATACCTCAAATAAGTTCTTCAGCTTCTCCTAAGAAACCACCACTCTCACATTCTCTAGGTCTACTTATAATCTTGTCTCACAATGACATGACCCAAGAAATGAATCTCATCAATCCAAAAGTGACACTTTTATAAGCTATCATATAACTGATGCTCTCTAACTTCACTAAATATGATCTCTAGATGGGTGACATGGTTGGGTGGAGTGTTAGAGTACACAACCATAACATCCAGGAAGTCTAAAATAAAATAATCAAAGTAAGGATTGAACACATGGTTCATCAGTGCCATGAAAACTCCTAGTGCATTCATGAGACCGAACCGAATAACCAAATAATAATATAGACAATAATTGCTCTGAAGTTTTATAAAGGGTATATCTGATGTACTAACACAAAACTAATGATAATTGAATATCAACTCAAAATTTGAGAACACTCGGGATCCTTGAAGCTAATTAGAGATATCATCAACCCTCAACAAGGGATATAAATTCTTGACTATCTTCTAGTTCATCTGCTGAAAAATGAACACAAGTGTGAGGGTATCATCCACCTTTATTGCAAAAAGAAAAAGAAAACCCCAATGAAAAATATTGGGTTGGATGAATAAATTTTCTTATAACTCCTCTAACTGCTTATTTAGCTCCTATAACTCTGGTGTATCCATACTTTATAATGGAATGTACACTAGTGCCACTCCGGGAAGAAGGTCAATAGAGAAATCCACCCCTCGCTCTGTTGGTAATCAAGAAAGTTGTCTGGAAGAAAATCTCTAAAATGATCCACCATTAGAGGAATGTATATCTATAAAGACCTGTAGGAATCTAGTTATAAACTAGATATCGGGGCTATAATTCCTCCCAAATCATGATGATCACATCCAGTACTTCTCGCCTTGATATCCCATTGGACCTTATGTAGAAAAGATCATCCCTTTGGTGACATGAAACTCACCCTGCAGCGATAGCTATCGACAAAAGATGAATGGAGGCCAACCATCCCATTCTAAGAATTACATCGAAGCCTGTCATCTTTAATACATATAGGTACTATAAGATGTTACACTTATCAACCTAAATAGGGAACTCCTTACACTGACGTACACTAGCCATCCTAATCCCCAACTCAGTCTCTATCTTGAAAACATCATCAAACGTAAAGATAAAAGGCCCGAGGATATCCATAATGGAAATAGATATACAATTATGAGAAACCCCATATCAAAAAGAGAAGAAGCTAAAATTGTGGTAACTAGAACTGTACCTCTAACCGTAGAGGGTATGGGATATTACTCTTTCTAGGAATGTTACATCACAAAATTCTGACCTATACTGCAGAACTACAATCCTTACTAGCTACCAAAAGTTGATCGACCCATTTGTCACTCAAAAACCAATCATCTGGCTACTGTGGACACAACCACATACTTATCCCAAATGGCATGAAAAAATCCAGTTCCCTAACTAATGGGGAACATGTGGCCCAGCTTCAGTATGTGGAGTCAAAACAGAACCCCTCTCACTCACTACTTGTGATAACATCCTACAAAAAAACTCTAAATATGCACCATATTTCCTCAATATTGGCACTCAACTGGGTATCTCAGTCTCTTTTGTCTTGTGTTCCCACTCTTTCCGCACTAGTATCACACCAAACAGCTACTTGATGGGACCTCACATAAATTCTCCATGCAAAAAACTTCCTTCTATCTGGTAAAGGAGTACAAACCCTGGATGCTGAACCACCCTGGCTCGTAGCTCCAAAATCCTTAAGATTGTGATTATTAATCAGCACCATGTCTGCTATATTAGTCACTGATTTCAACTTGAAAAAATTCACTTTCTATAAGATTTCATACATGAGTCCATGCTCAAATCTCCAAGAAAGTGATAAACAGTCACCTCCCAAAACGGGTGCGAAGCACTGAAGTTTTGTAAATAGAGATGAATAATCCATCAGCAGAACAACGCCCTTCTTCAAATTCATAAACTCCTAGGGTCGGTCATCCCTAAATGTATCAGGGTAGAAGTAATAATAGAAGGTCCTTATAAACTTTTCGAAATCTATATCCCGATGATGTCCTGCCTGTGAGATAACATCCAACCATCTCTTGGTGAAATCATGTAGCTTGTAAGTCAAAATCTTGATCCTCTTCTCAGGAGGTGACTCCCGATTATTGAAGATAGAAAGAATGGTCTCCAACCATGACTCTACAGCATATAGTCCTTCATCCTATAAAAATGTTGGAAGATGTTGATGTTGGAACACCCACATAATCTATTCCATAGTCGAGGCAGGATGTGGTGTTCTCAAAAAAATCTGCATTATTCCCATAAAGCCTACACAGAACTATGCATCAACACCTGTGTTCATTATAACAGTTGGTGCCAAAACGGGCACGACAGGAGGATTAGGTGCTATTATTTGATCTACAATTTTTAGTTTCTAATAATTAACCTATACCAAGTGTACAACTAATGTATGTCTAGGTGGAATGACTCATCAAGGTCAAGCACACACCTCAATACGATATTAACAGAACTACAACTCAGAAGTTCAAGTATGAAACAGGTGAAGGAAAGCATTAATATTTTATAAAAGATGGTTACACAGGGTGTAGAAACACAACACATCATGTTCCCTTGAGCTTTAACATGGTCATGTACCTCTACCAACCTGGTCATGTAATGCCCCAAACACACTCTGTGTTTCTCATGATACACAGCATGTACTTGAATATCCCCTCAAACTTAGGTACTTCTACATGTCAAAAACAACACGGTCCTACTGGTGTAACACTATATGGTGTGTTCACCCTAAGCACAACATGTACTCAAAATTTCTATACACCCGTGTCGTTATTCACAGGGCTGGTTACATGGTCGTCAATAGCATTATGTGTACTCCCAGTACATGGCATGTTCTACAATAATTTTAACAACTCCATGTCTCTGATCACAGAATCAGTCACATGGGCAACAACTACATAGCGTGTACATATAGTACACATCATTTACTTAAGAAAATCCATTTCTTCCCAAAGATAATAACACATGTCATGTTTTCATAACATCAGACACCTTGTTTTTTGGTTTTCCAGATTGTAGGCCTCTGAATCTTATCCCAAACCCATAAAAACATGAAATTTTCCAACCCATGCCATTGTTAGATATGTGAGACACCATAATCTCTATGAATCAATGTTTACATCATTATTCATATCATATATTAACATTATTAAATTAAAGATCAAACATGATCCACCAAATTCTGATCCAAGAGGGCCCATAACACCTTAGGGACCAAAGATTGACATCCATCCAAATGAAGAATTGTCTATACCAATATCCTATCAAAATTGCAGTTATTCTATCACAATAACATACATATCTAGCACAACATATGTCACATTAACATTCAATCTATAATGCACCCTATATGGGAAGATAAGAAATCATGGCATGTGATATCTTGAATGTTCATATATGATGCATTAGATTGAATACCCTCATCTCACTAGGTTTCAAAATAATAGAATCATAATGATATCAATAATAACAGTAGAAAACAAGTGTGTCACCCAACGGTAAAGTCTAATTAACTATAATAGTTCCAAATCCAAACGTTACAATAAAATTAAAGGTAATTTGTCTTTTCCCCTTTACATGAGGTAACTACATTTGTGGACAACTAAATACCAAACTCCGTTACCTTACAATACCTTTTGAATGTCACAAAATAGTAAGACAAACCTAAAAATAAATACCTTTGATGCAACTTTCTAACAACCAATATCCAGGTGCCGCACAAAGGTTCCGCATACCCGGTTTGTCACATGACCTTAAGAACATTTGCACAAATTCCAAAAGTTTCTGACTATCAATGAAGTCTAAGGTGTGATATTGGGGAATCTATCCCCACATTGGAAGAGTATACATAGAAGAATCTAAATAGTAAAAAATAAAAAAATCATTAATACCAAATAGAAAAAAACAGTGGAACACTGACTGTAAATACAACAAAAGACACAATATGTGTGTGTGTGTGTGTGTGTGTGTGTGTTCGTTGTGTGTGTGTGATGCAAGGAATATGTTTATATGAAAAAACTCAAACAAGTCAGTATGATAGAAAGAATTACAGAATCTAAAGTAAAAAAATAAACAAGTAAACTTTAATAGCATCACAAGCCTCAACTTGGTCCCATGCTCTCTAGATCCAACAAAAATCAATTACCAGTTAAAGAAGGGTGATTTCACATATCTATACCTATAATATTATAATCTATTTGGGTCCAAACGCATGACCCAAACAGTGTGTGAGATGAATCCCAGTAGGCAAACATCAAAAGATCTATGCCTAACTGTCATTGAAATTATATTGCAGGAAATATGCATGAATGAAGCAATAAACGAGGGGGTTAATCAAAAGTAAACTATCCTACAATTTTAAATTATATTCATTTCACAAGCATTATTCATCAGTTGACTCATATAAATCAGGGAACTAGCCTAATATCTATATCCCCATGTAAAGTAACCAAAATATATGTATAATAAGACCATAAATACAATCCAGTAAGTCTGAATCCAAGCTTGTGCTTTAGATTGGACGATGCATAAAAATAATTCAACTATTCACAAATGATCCTATAGGAATGTTCTCATAGTCTAATCCCCTCGATCTCACATAACATAAGTTAATTATAAACGAACACTTGGAAAATCTCTCACAGTCTAAACCCTTGCATCAAATAATCATCTAATCAAATATTAACGACCACTAGGGTAGCTCTACCGGTCAATACCCATTGGTCCAAAATCCTAGTAAAACATTAATAAATGAACCATGCTCTCACAGTATAATCCCCCTAGGGAAACCATTACTTAAATTAATTATAAACAACCATAATGGAAACTCTCATTGTCAAACTGTTGGATCAAACATTCACAATGCACATCAAAAGCATTTAAAATAATTAGAAATCCCATCATAACAAAAAAGGCATAGAAATTAGGGCAATCCTTGAAGGAATCCTAGACCAAAGAGAAAAAACAATCAATTAAGTGAAACACACCCATACATGAATACCAATAACCAAAACAACCAATAACCAAGATAGGAAACAAACCATTATCAATCAATAAAACAATAATATATAATAAATAAGGTTTAATTCCAAAACAACCAATAACCAAGATGTGGGTATGCAGCACTTATAGCATATATAATCCAAATACCAACAACTAAAGTCACAAACCCCCTTCCTTGAGGTCGTATGATTGATATACATGAATACTAGCCCTTAAATCAGCCTAAAACAACTTGATCTACAAAATATGACAAATTTTAAACCTTTAATAACTCACATGAAATAAGGAATCAAGATGAAACACACCCGGGGTTTCAATAAATCAATGGTGGGATTCCAATGAAATTTATGGTGTCTCAATCAAATCTTGGACACAAAATCCAAAGGGGTTATGAGTTCATTAATCATTCCACATTGCTCCTGTATGTACCATGATCATTAGAATATGTTTCCAGATATAAGATGTGACCCCACTCTGATTAATCAACTAAAAATAAAACTACATGACATGTTCTTTAAAACTACAAGCTATGTAGTATCCTTAACCATCACCCGACTTAAGTTGGTTTTCCAGGTCACCACACTACCATGTATTCATCCACCACATGGTTAGCACGTGACTGTAGACGGAAACTGGGTATGCAGAGTGTACATGGGAATACACAATGTGTACTCAGAAAATTATTTTTTCCATCCCTTTTCCCAAAAGGCAACCCAAAATCAAAAACCATACCAGAAATGGTGATTTGGTTTCTTTCATTCAGTTATTAATTTTTTTTTAATATTCAAGTCATTTTTACATCATGATGATTTTATAAAAGTTATAGTATTTCTAAAAAATATATTTTTTCCTATTCACATAAAAATCAACAACATAAAAAAATATCAAAAATCCACCCTATTCTAATTTTGATATTATAAATTCCAAATTCAATTTCAACTTATCAAATTTATATTCTAAAATTTGATAATTTTAATTTTAAATGAAAACATAACATATAATTAAATTTTTATTTATATTTTTTTAATCATTAATTGTTGTTAACATTATTTCACATCAACTGAAAACAACTGTTAATTTTTGTATTCAAGTGGAATATTTTAATTAGAATAATCCTTTAAAATGGTAAATTTAATTTAATATAAATTCACACACTTTATGAAATGTTATTTGAAAAAAATATCCCAATAATAATGCTAAATTTATTTACTCACATTCAATTAATTATTTATCTTCTAAGTGATAAATCTAGTCAATTAATATATATTAAAAGTTGTCAATAATTCATAAAAAACTAATTATATATGTAGAATTTAAATATCTAATTGTTTAATTAATTATTTTATTATACTTTTATTTACAAAAGTTTTTTTTCTTATTTTCATTTTCGTTAATATTTTTAACATTATATTATCAAAAAATTTTAATCTTTACCTTTCATTATTATAAACTATGTCATTGTTATTATTTTTTTCTATTGCATGTGATAAAAGATACTCAATGTTTTAATTTGTTTAAAGTCAAACACATATTAAAATAGTGGGGTGTTCGAGATTGAAATTAAATTAGATTAATAGTTTTAAGTATCAAGTGTTGACATTGAGGATGATTTCCAATTAATGTTAGTGTATAGTATTATTTATATTTTTTATGAAATACCAACTCATATCAAGATTTGATGAAATTTTTTTATCGATCTGTGGGACATGTCATGAAAAATGAAATGTTTCATTGATGAAATTTTCATGTAGCTCACATCTGTCTGGCTGATAATGAATCATGTATCCCAATAGTGGATGGTTGGTTAAGCATTGAATACAATATATATTTTTATTTTTTAGTAAAGAGATAGTGTTTGAAGATAATTTTTATTCATTATATAGGCTTTGAAAAAATCTAAATCAGATGATTATTTGGAAAAATTTTCACCTGCATGTTTTTGTTATGTTTACTAAAAAAGAGAGTATGATATAATCTAAATATTTCATGATATCAGTAACCATTAATCAAATGGGTAATTGGATGAATTGGATGATGTTTTGTGAAACATAATTGATGTTTTTCATGATGATTATGATTACTCTATGTGGAGGATCTTAATATGTTGTTGTATAAACTGAGACATATGAAATCAACTAGAGAAGTGGTTGAAGTCCACTATGATCATAAATGGGTTCTTAAAATTAGGAACAAATTTAATTTATTCCATTGTGTATTCATTTCATGTTGATTAAATTCATTTTAATCAAGAGTTGATTTTTTTTAAATAATATAATACATGGAAAGAAGGATATATGACAAGTCAAGTAATTAAGGAATATTTTGAGGCTGTAGTGGAGTAGTTTCCATGGTTTATTTCTGTAATAAAAATGGGAATTGAGTTTATAAAATAGGAATGACATTGATATTGTCTATGAAATAGTTATACTTCATGCGGAACAAGGTCTTTCACATTCTATGATCTTCTACATGGAAAAATAAGCTCCTCAAAAACGCATAAACATCATAATCATTCATAAGATAAATTTCATTTCTATAAGCATCATATAGGTATTTTAACAAATCATGTGATTAAATATATTGATATAATGAGTTTATATATTATATTAACCAAAAATTTTAAAATTAAATAAAATAACATCCAAGAGAAAATTATTTTTATTATGATGGTTATAAGAAAAATATATTATATCTATCAATGAAACCATGAGAGGTATTATTTTTTAAAATTTTACAATAGTTAAATATCACATATTAAATTCAAAAAATAGATTCTTGGAAAAATTAGAAACATGGTGATACCTTTTTCAATCATTTCATGTGAATAAAGATATTTTAAATCCAAACACTAATATATTTTTCTCAAAACATTCATTCGAATAGGCCTTCATTATGATGTATTCGGTTTGACCTTGTTTTAACACATTTTCAAATCTTAGAAAACAATGATTAACTGGTTATTTTATAAATTAATAATTGATTATGTCATTCATTATCATTTAATGAAAAATATGAGTCTTTATATGATTAATATCTCTATAGTTATCACACATCATGTTAATAGGATAATAAACCTATACACCATTATCTTGAAGTTTTGATGCATATAAAAGTTGGTAAAGTAAGATTGAGCAGCCAAAATATATTCAATATATATAGCACACAGTGAAAAGATATATATATTTTTACTGATTCAATATCCCATAATTCTGTAAGGAATGATTCATTCTAGATTTACACTTTCTATTATTAGTCTATTTGGCCCAATATGCACCGATAATTCACATTAACACCTATTATTATGCTTCAATAAACAACAAATAATAATCCACCATACATTTGTGATATCAAAGTATTTTTCTCTCTCTAGAATATGGGTTTCATTGGAACAAATTTTACAACTTGAGACTTGAAATGTACTAATTAAAATGGGAGTTATTAATGTTATAAATTACAATAGCATCCCAATAATCATCAAATACATAGTCACATTGACCAATTTTCCATTATTATATATTAAAATATATATATAGTTATAAAAATGGGTATCCAAAACTATTAATACTATATTAAAAATACATTCAATACCCCTATACATATTTAGGTTGAGAAATAAGATTTCATTTCCTTTATTAAATTAATATTAATCCAAGAAAGAACATCGATTCAAAAACTATTGATATTTCAAACCCTCTCCTCATAAATTCGATGAACTCCTTATATTATTCATTCTTATCCACAAAACAATATTTCATTCACATATAACCCTTCATTATAGGAATAAAAATTTCATAAAGTTCAATCTTTATTTTGAAACACTTTACGATAATCTTTTATGTTAGTTTACTAACCTATTTGGGAATAATAATATTATTTTATTGTATAATTAAATTGATTTCCGAAGTCCAACTCATCTTTATTTTATTAATTTTTTATCTATAGACTTGATTAAATTTTTATACATATTGGCATCATAAAAATATTTTGTTTTACTTCTAATAATAATAATGTATTTTATAGATACTACAATCTTCATGTTTAACCTAGAGATATCAAGTCACTAATAAGGTTTTCCCCATAAATTTAACCTCTTATTCATAATGTATAATAGCTAAAGAACCCATTTAAAACTACAAAATATCTATTTCTTTATTTAAATTAGAACCAATATATTTTATTCTCTCTATTCTTATCACCTAAAACAAATTCCTATGAAATTTTTTAATTTTCGAGTTAAAAAATATACTGGTTCTCCTCTGTAATGACATCCTAGATTTCATAATTTTCCATGTAATTTATTTAAACATTTTTTCTACCTGATCTCATAATAGTATCTAATAAAAAATCATTTATCTAAATTTGATTCGAACATCTAATTTTATTTATCCTTATTGTGAATAAATAGATTACTTATAATGATTTGACAGAGCATTAATATAATCTTATTCTTAAACCATATATTAAATGCTGTTTTTTCATCACCTGTGATAAAAAGAAATTATTTTATATATAGATTGATGTTAATACCACTACCCTTTAGAACATATTCAGTGAATCTTTTATAATAATAATCATTCTATCCATGTTATTAATGATCATATTTCCACTCCCAAATACATTATTTTATAGAGGAATAATCAGTGCTAAAAAAAGATATCCTAAACCATGGGTTTTTACATAATCCAACACTTGATTATTGGTGAATTTCATGCCATTATCAATTTATTATTTCAAAATTTTACATCCATAATTCCTATAATCAAATATTTTATTTATATTATGCAATTAAACACCTATGGTATATTTTTAATCAATATCAACCATTAAATTTCAATGTATTCATTAATTAATAATACATAATACCTCTTCTCATCAATATATCCTGCTGATATCATCCCCAAAACATCAACCATAACAAATTCTAGTATAAACATAGAATTTTTACCTTCCATATTTTAATTATTTATAATTATATGACCCTGTTAACAAAATACCACTAGTATGAGTATGATCACATGTAATATTTTGAATATGAAGTGAAAATTTTTCTGTAATAACTTTCCTAAGTAATTTTGGAAAATTTAGACAAGGCCTTTATTCCTATAAATATTTTCATCTTTCCTAGAAAGAAATCAATGTTATTGGGATTCCCTTTTATGAAATTTCATATGATCACAACTGAATCATTGTTTCCCTATATAGTATAAATTTTCAGTGTGAATATTTTTACATTCTTCATGTCATTCAACATACTAACATGTAGTAGATTTCAAAAAATGTACATCTACTACAAATATATGTATTTTCAACATGTATATCCTTCCATTTTTGGGATTCCAATATTCAATGATATTTAATCTCTCATTATTATTAAATCATATAAATCCATTTTAATTCTATTGGACAGTCATGACAATATCCTTATAAACAATCATATAAGAAGTTTATATATTTCTAAGTAGCATAACTCTGTAAGAAATATTTTTTTTCAATGAAATATCTACAATAATAACCATATCTCCCTTTTTTAATTAACCCACACCTATTTATTCACACCCATTAGATCTGGATATTATTATTCAGATGATGGATATGATGGGTCCACTTCATATATAAACATTGTAAACCTATTTTATGTTATTATTTTATAGATGGCTTTATGTGTTTCTTTCCACTACCACTTTGATTATTAATTAGAATATTCATTCACATATTTGATGTTAAATAGTCAGATTTACGTCTATATCATTTACTTAAAAAGGTTTATCCATAAAAAATATACTAATGATGAAAATGTTTTTTAATTTTACAATATCAATTTTTTTCTTCATACTATATATTTTCTAAATAATTCATATGCTTAGTATACCATATTCTTCAATAATAATATCAAAAAATTTATTGGTGAATTGTTATGTGCCTTAATTTCCTCTATATTGATATTTTTGGTTTTTTCCAAACAAATATTTATTTGAGAAGTGGATTCCAATGTCATAACCATTTCAATGAACAAATGATTCCTATAATCATTCCCCACACCAGATTTCACACATTGATATGACCTTTATTACTATTGAAAATATACTAACTTATATATTTTATTTCTATACATCTACTTTAGCTATACTTCTACCTATACAATCCATGTTCCCAATATTATATAAGGATTGATAGATTATTCATGATCCTCAAGGATTCAACAAATCTCAATCAATATATACTTCCAGATCCATGATCTTTTTAAGCATATACTTCACAGTATGTTTCAATAAACCAATGGTTTGGGCCTATAATTCCACTTTCAGATTGATCTCAAGGAATTTACCAAATTATTATAACCTTTAGATTTTATATTTTGAAAAAACCCATCTAATACTCTATATTATATTCATACATATATATATATATAGTTTTTAATCTTATATAAAACCAATATATTTAATATCATTCCTATGAAATCTTCTAATTATACAGGTTCACCTCCAAAACCACCATGATGTCGACGATATCCTTAACTATAGAATAATCACCACTTGTTTTCTCCTTAAATTTTTATTTGTATATGATATATTAAATAAATTATATTCAATCCTCAATCTCCCCCACTTTCAATTATTATGACTAGTTAAATTCTTTGGAAATAATTATCTTATTATTAAATAATTTATTCCTAGTATTATTATTTATTTTAACATTATTTAATGATTTATTTCTAGGTCTTAATCATCATCTTACAACATAAATATTATTTATAACCCTTAATAGTGATTTCTCAATTAATTTCACATCAAAATAAAGTGATTTCAATCTTCCTTCTATGCATTCCATTTCATCTTTTTATATTTGTGGAACGTAATACCACCATATCATAAACCTAAATTTCATTAAGTTCATATATTGTGGTATTAATTTTCATTGACATTATTGCTACATCATAAGATTTCTCATTTTCTAATGAATCATTTTTACTTTTCTTTACTTCATACAAAACATGAATAAAAACACTGTACTATGAAACATCCCTTACCTATATTTCCTCTTTCATAAAGACCTTTATATTAAAATAATCTGGAAATATTACCAAGATATACATCACAATTTTTATATCATTGTTTTTTATCCATGTCTGTGCATATCCTCAACAAAAAAATTCACCTAATGAAAGAGCGCACTAAAAAATTCATTTGCACGTATTCCTAAATATCACAATTTTCCCATATAACATTCAACTTAGCTTATCATATTTTATTTTTTATTTCCATTATAAATATTAAGATACTTTTACAACATATAATTTAATTATAGCATGAGATCCCCATAATATATATTAGGTTATAAATTTAATTATTTTGGATTCAATATAATATTCTTTTTTTATAATTTTTTAACAGATATCTACAATAAATATTGATCATAATTCCATGAAACATAGTCATGTTCACGTATATATGTAATGGTTGTATATTGTTTTGTATATGATTCCTAGAAAATTTAATTTTTTTCCCATGGTAGATTGGAATTCCCTTACGGTTCACTATTGATTCCAAGAAATCTAAATTGAGAAAACTCCTTTAAATTTAACATTTCACTCCAATAACACTTGTTATTCTAGAATATTAAGGAAACCTTAAGATGAGGGAAGGGGTGATTCAGGATATGAAAAATTAATTCATTCCTTCATAATGATATTTTATCTTGGTTAGTTGAAATCATACACTAAATATTGAGTATGCGTTCTAAAGTAATCTATTCACACCATTATTAATCTAATTAATATATAGTATAATTACCATCCATCATGGAATATAAATGTAATAATTATTTAGAAATAACTTCTCTCTTAACTCATAATAACTCAATAATCTTCAATGTGAACATAATTATCTTCAATTAACTATTAACTCTAGTTTTTTCCCTGAAAAATATATCAATAATCACCATGTTCAAAAAAATTAGGAACTCCTGAAATTTATACTAAGATAAACACTATGAAAATTTTTTCCATAATCCCCTCTCAGTAAAATATCATTGTTTTTTAATATATCAGTATCGTTCAAAATATATATTGAACACAAATTAATATTATTTTCAGATATCCTAAAAAAAATTTAGGTTATCCTTCTTTAAAGTCATATTGTTCCTTAAGACTTATATGGGAATTCATTCTTTAATATCCTCAAAATCTTACTCAAAAAAATACTATATTTATTAAATTATATGTCTAAAAATAAACAAAATACGAATTTAAATTTTTTTGTAACTCAGTCCACTGTAGTATATACGATTGTCACCACAGTTTAGCCATATCAAGTCCCTCCTTTGATTTCATATACCATATATTCTGAATCTCACTTATCTTATAAGTTTTATCATTTTGAAATAGAAACCATTCATATTTAACATTCAATGGTATAATTTTGGGTTGACAAAAATATTGTATCATTTAGAAACTAATTACATTCCAAAATACATTTAAATTCCTATAATTTGACATAACTCATCATTTTTCATCTAGAACATGTCTTCTTCTTTTCCAATTTATGATTCCATATAGTAAACACTATGAATTAAATTTTATTGAATGATGAACTAAAATTGGTCTTCATTCCAAACATTAATAATAATTTTCTTTTAAAAGGATCTATACTATTTTTATCAATATTAAAAACAAAAAATGTATAAAAGTATTCTTTATAATGCTCCAAAAATGTATAAATCAGAATTATATAGTTTAAATGGATTTATAACCCAAAAGGAATTGTTTTTTCGTAATAAAACAAAACATTCAACGATATATATAATATAACTTATTATATACATGGATTGATAATTTTCAAGAATAGTTTTAATAAAAATTAAACAATAAAATACACCCATTCATAATATTAACAATTTTTATTTATGAATAATAAAAAATTAAAAACTAAATAAATGAATGATATTTTAAAAAATTAATAAAGGATAAAAAGATGGACAATCATTTAATAAAATAAACAATTATAAATGATTATTTATTTACACATTATGTTATAGAAATTCCATAAGATATAAATATAAAAATTTTATATTTATAGTTCAATATGAACTATTCATATTTATTTATTTAAATAAAAGATATAGAAATCATTCATTTTATAATATATATTTTCAAGAAATATTTATTCTTTTTTATTCAATAATATATAAATGATTCATAATTTAAATACAAAAAAATTGAAAATATTTTACAATCATATGTTTTATACTTATTTAAACATTTGATAGGTTCTACAAAAAAAATGGATTAAATTCAATTATAAAATAAGGATTCTAATGTATATAAGTCCTATAATTATTTATGAAAATTTCATAAAATAAAATAAAAATTATTATATTTTTCATTATTATATATTTTTGAAATAATTATTAAATTATTTATAATTATTACATAAAAAAGATATTTAAAAATATTAAAATATAAATTTTCTATGGATCAAAATTCCTCTTAAGATTCATCAATATTTTTTTCAATAGGTATTAAAATGATTTAACATATTAAGGATAAATTTTTTCCTCTATAAAAACCATTACTAGTAGAGTCTTTAAAAGCCATAATTTTGAACCATTCTCAATTTTTTGACTAAATATTGACATGGAAAATATTATTATAAAACCAACTTTTTAACAAAACAATTCTATGACCATTTTTATTGTAAAATGATATAGTTTTGTAAATTTTCCTAAACAAATACCATTTTATTTTTAAATGAGTTGTGGTTTTCAAAATAATTTTAAACCATAAATATTTTTCCTATAAAACAAATCATAGTTCTAGGAAAAATCATTTTTCTAGATTATTTAGATTATAATTATTCAATGAAAAAAAGAATACGGTCATCTTATACCCCTATTGGTTTTTAATTGCCCACATTTAGTGTAAATTATCACTTAATCCATTTTGTGAGATTGAATCATATTTTTTATTAATTGGATATTACAAAATGAAGTAAATTGTTAAATATTTGATTAATAAAATCATTTTATCTTTTCAAGTGCTATTTGGATATCCCTTATATTTTTCAATAGTATTCTTCATTCAAGGAAGGTTAATGCAATGTATTATTTACCAAATAATTAAGGCAAGATTCTATCTTTACCTATTTATAGCTTAAAATATTATTTAATGAGATAGATATAAAATGAGAGTTATGAATATATTGTGTTTATGGTGATAATATAATATACTAACATTCAATTTTCAAGGATTTAATCTATTCAAAATTTCCACTTAAGACACATGTTAGAATAATGTTGAAAGTCATATACCATCCTTATAATGATAAACTCATAATATATTTTTTTAATGATTAACATTTTATATTTAAGAAAAAAATTATCCAAAAAGAATATATAACGTATCAAAATTATTAATGTAATATTATAATAATGGATGAATATTCATAGTATATTACATTGAAGATTACAAAAAAAATCTTATGTTATATCATAACACATACACTTTTATGCATGCTTCATGGAATTAAACCAATGAATAGTTGCTTTCAAAATGTTTTTGTTTTATTTAGAACAAACCAAGATGTGGTGAAATTTACTATGCTCTATATTTTCTTTAATTAGTATTTATATTAGTTCCCATACCGATAAAAATTTATTTTTTGATAAAACATATTTTTTATGTGTTAAAAATTTATTAAATTATCATAAACGGTATAATGAGATCATCTTATGATTAATATATTTGGAAGTTATCCTTGGGTAATTTTTCACTTTTAGGAAAAAATATTACATAAACTAAACATTTTGGGTGTTGAGAATGACTAAAAGTATGTGTTAATAATTAAAATTAATCTTTACCATATATATACATGTGTGTGTGTGTATAAAATACCAATCAATGAAAAAGATATCTTTTTATCAAGAAGAAATTATAATATAGTTTAATATTCATTTATGAATTTTAGGAATAGGCTGTGTATAAATCTAATTTACAATGTGATCAGACCGATAAAAAGTGATTTTAAAGAAATAAAATTATTTTCTATGTTCCCAATGTATATATACTGATAAAAAATTAACTTAAAATATCATCGTGTCATAATAATTGAAATAAAATTTCTTTTTATTGTTTTTTAATTATAGGAATAAGCTGACATGACCCAACCCTTGGTCCCTCAATTAGACTAGCATTAAAGGTGCACATTCCATCCCTAGTATACATCTAAAAGTTTAATGAATGGTGACTGGATCTAATATGGAACACCATATACATGAGTGGTTTCATCAGAAAGAACATAATAAAAACAACATGTTACGATAAAAAACATACTTTACGAAATAATAAGCATAATATCTAATTTTATAATAATTGGAATATGGAAAATAGAAATTATCCACAACCTTATGACAAATGATTATTCAGAAAATGAAGGAAAGTATATGGATTAATATTTTAGGTAAATATTAACATAAAAAATTGTAAATCAGAACCCCTTATTATGCATTCTCTTAACACAAACACTTATAGTTATCATAACCATAGAGGTTAACTATGATTTTGTTCCACCAAATCCATGTCTTCCATTATCATTCCAAACTATACATCATATTCTTGACACAAAACCATGTGTGTAGAACACCCATGTGGGTTTGAGTATTATCATTCCTTCTATTATTTTCTCGTGAAATCATAAATTAAATGTATGCCATCTCAACACCCACAAATATTTTAAAACACATGAAGGTGTAGATATAGTTTTTTGATTGAGTTAGAAAACATGCCAATAATGTTATTATTTCATAAAAATATCTCATAATGATATTATCCATCAATAAATCCATTGTATCTGGTGTTTTTAGGACTCCCAATAAACATAATTCTCCACTTATTATAATCATTCTATCATTTATAATCCATAGTGGGGGATTACTACATCACTGAGGTAATAATATTGGTTAAGGGAGTATTAACCCCGACTGAAGACCTGTGACTTGTTAAGGAAGCCTGTTTACTATGGGATAACTATTTACTAGGATAGATGATGAATTCCCCATCTATGGTGAAGTTTATCAACCCAAAAATCTTAATGGGTACATAGGTATTTTCATCAATTGCAACCAAGGGATTACCTGACCCCATTATCATTACAAATGACCAACAACCTATGTACATAGGGGATTAACAAACACTATAAGTTTGTAAAACCCCTTAAATTTCATTAATAAATCAATAATGGAGTATAAAATATCATATTTAATCTATGGTTTAGGCATAAACCAATCCATCAACCATATAGATCTAAAAAACACAATATTCCCAAAATGTATTATAAATGGTATTTAATGGACAAGAAGATCACACCATTGTGTTCTTTGCTTAAAAACATTCCATGTGGACGAGTCACTTGTCCCACTATGAGAATTTTTGTAAAATATATGAAAATTACTTAAATTGTGTGTACTAAACCATGTGTTAGACCTTGGGGCATGAGTTATGGGGTCACAAAGAAAGAGGAATGGGGCACCCCAGTGCATATATCTTCCCATACTTGGATATGGAGAGTGTAAATATGGTGACATAGGCACTGCACCAAGGGGGTGGCTGGGTCAATGTGGACTCCAACCTAGATCCATAATACCTCTATAAACCATATGTAATGGCTACTCAGAGAGGGTTATCACCTGATGGTTCATCCCACATGACCCTGGGGTGGGCCTATAAGGTTTCCAGACCCCACACATGATTTTAGTATTATTGGATACTTATTGATACTATAAAGGGTTTGCTCAACTAGAAGGTTCATAGGGGTTAACCCAACTTGATTCTAATATGATTTAGATATTTCGTAGGTATTAGATCATCATTTAAATTCACTCTACCCCCTATGTTATAGGTTTATGATCTTTCAATTTATTGACGAATCTAACACTCTCGAGGAAACCCTTGAATTATATTCACTCATAAAAAAATAGTTTCTTCCACCAACCGCCCATAATTATAGTATGTTGGAACACCACTAAGATACTATTCTCCCAAAAATGCTATAATCTCAATCTATTTTTTCTACTCTTAAAAAGTTTTCTTCCAAATCCATTATCATCCACCTGAGCCACATTTTTCCACATTAGTTGTGTTTCCCCCTCATTATCGAGTGACCCACATTTTTAACCATCGAGGAACTCTTATGCCTCCTATAATGATGTAATATCCACTTTTTTAATATTCCCATTCTATCTAATTCATATTGTCGAGCATAAAGAAGTTTAAATGTAGTTTTTTTAACACGAGGGAGACAATGAGGGGGATATATGGTGATTGAATGAACAAGATGATCAATGAGAATCACCATTATCCCAAGAAAAGGAAAAAATGAAATTTTAAGGATTATAGAACCTAAGGGGGTAGGTATTAAGTGTTTAGTGTCAAATAAACACCCATTCAAAATATGCATGTTATTTATTCATAAAAAAAATCAATTCTCATCATTAGAAAAATAACAAGGGAAAAATTTGTTTCTGAAATTTGATGTGACAATGAAAATAATTAAAAACAATTGAATTTTTTTTGAATAAATATTGAATCAGAAGCTAGAAAATGTGATTCTACAATTATTAAAATAATATCCACTACATTGATACCTACATTTGTTCCATGATCCATTCGTTACTCCTTGAAAAAATTCCTCGAAAACAATATCACATGATTTTATGTCAAAACGTGGTAAATAATAATTGTTTATATTAAGTATGTATTTATAATTCTAGGGTTTGGATAAAAAGTTGTTTTTGTATTTACCTGAAATGGATATGTTTATGGACAAAAAACACAAAAATTAATTATAAGTCCCTTGGAAAATATCCCATACATCAATAAAACTATTTTAATATATTTTTCATTTAGGAGTCTATTAAACAAATATTGATAATTTATCTTGATCACTGGTTTAATTAGTATAAATATTATATGCCAAAATATTAAATATTTACTAATTGAACATGACTATAAAATTATCCATTAAATATTTCCACTTTTTTCAATATAAATAAATATATTCGAGGGATTTTATTACAATATTTACCATCTGTACATCTTCCACACATTCATTAATTTCAAAAAAAATAAAGACATCCAAAAAATGATTCTCCCTCAAAGAAATGAGGTTACTAAGCCCATATCAGATTCTCACATGACCACATGATCTATTACACATTCATATCCTATCATTATATTCACACCTGTGGTATCACTTGAATCTAAAAGATAATCTCCACTCTATCATCGATCACTAAAGGTAATCTACAAATGCTTGTGTCATCCCTGATTTCTATCCCACCCTAGAAGATGATGTATAATGAGTAATGCACATATCATCCTAATAGTTATATGTGAGAGATATTGTGCACCAAGTACAATGTTAAATGTTGTTTATTTAGATAAGGATCCTCACAATACCTGTGCATGATTTAAATAATACTAATGAATTCGAAGGATATATTTCTCCCCTAACCAATACTCTTCAAAACATGTTATGAGGATTCCTTTAAGAATATTTAAACTCTATACACTTACTTTAAATTCATTTAATTTTTGTTTGATCTGGTTTTCTTGATGACTATATTTTATCTTCATATAGTATTTGATCAACTATAACTTTATCATAATTACACACCCAAATTCTAGATCTATAAATGATTAAATTACTATATACAACAAATAAAGAGGTTATTAATAGGATGTCCAATGCAGAGCCTCAAAATGTGACATATTTATCAATATGTTGTATAAATTTTAATACATAAAATCAATTATTTGTATGTAATAATCCCAAATAATTACAAATTTATACACACTCAACCTTAAAATTTCCTCAAAAAAATAAATGGTTACCTCTATTTTATGGTCTCACAAGGGATGGAATTCAATTTTGAACTAAAACTAGGTCATGAAATTATTTTGTAAACCCCTATATAACTAGTGAGTAAATTAAGCATCTCAGTTGAAATGATCAATTCGGTAGCACGAAAAACTATACAATCTCATCCTTGTATAGAAATCAAAATAATTATTCTAAAATCTAATCTAAAATATGAAGGATGTTTGTTAACATGATCAGTTGGTTTATTTTCATCTAATAATCATAAGGAAAGTTCCTTAAATAGACCCATTCCCTCTCGACATGCCCTATCAAGCAGGCTTCTCTTCAAATTCCTTGGCTTCCTTCCCCTAGTGTTGGAGTATCTTTCCAACCTCTACTCTCTTCCGAAGAGCTCCAAGGAGTGATCCACCTTTATTTTCCTAGGGTTTCATCCCCCATTATTCATTATGGGACTTTCTGGCTTCTATCTTCCATTTTCTTCATATCCTTCTCCCTATGTTTTCATCCCCCGCTATTGGGTCCTGTTGTTTTGGGATTCAACCCCAGCTCCCTTCATCTTCCCCTTATTTTTCCTATTCGGGATATATCCCCATATTTTGTTTATGGTTTCATTCTTGTTTCCCCTTGTTTCCATGGTGTTTGTGGGTTGGGTTTGTGGTTTCTGTTTTGTTGGTGGGTTTTTTTGGGAGTCGGACAGTGCTTGCTTGGTTTCACCTTGCTTCAGAATCCCTCTCCACTCGTACTCTCATCTAACCTTTAGATCCCCTACTCCCTTCTAGGTATCTTGTATTTGATGGATTATTAGAGGTTTTGGGCTGTTTTTTCATTGCGTTGGGGTGTTCTAGGTGTCTTGGCCTGTGTTCGGGTGTTGGCAATGTCTTAGTTTGGTCGGTCAATGTTGATGATGTTCTTGTCTCGCTATGAAGGCTCGATACTTCTCCTACTCTACACTAGCATCGGTTACCACCTCTCCTCCCCAGGTCTATCTGGTGAGGTGGCTATCTTGCAAGCTTTTAGATGTGTTGGTCTAGTGGTTATTAGTGATCTGGTAGGAATTTTTTTCATTCAGTTTATGCATTGGGTTTTTGTTACTAGTTTGTGTTCTGGGGATGGGGGACGTCGACATGATGTTGTTCTGTTATGATGTTTGAATGGAGATAGAAATGGTGTTGGTGGATCAGTGTTCATGGAATTCACATTGGTTCTGTGTGATGGTGACAACAGTCATTGGTGCATTCAGGGTACGTCAGAGAACTGACCGATGGTGACAATGGATGAGGACAATGTCTTAGTGATTTGTAGACATGATGGCAGTGATGGTAATGGGATGTGAGGTCAGCGACATGATGATGGAGGTAAGGTGATTTTCAAGGTATTGTAACGCACCGACCCCAGTTTCCCAGAGTCGGTGCATTATTACATAACATTGGCATGATCGCAAGAAAGATAAAGTCTCGAAAGACCGATTAGTTTAGTAGCCTTGGAATAACTAGATACATTCATAAAGTTTACATTACACCATAAAATGAAAACTAATACAACAACATCTTGTCTTCATATCCCCTCATATTATTCCTGCAGGCCGTTCATAAATAACATCTTCACATCCTGGGAAAAAGAAAACATTGAAAGGAGTGAGCTCATATGCTCAATAAGGATTACAATATAGCGGACATATTCATAAATAAGAATAAACATTTAAGGCAATTTATAGTTAAAACAAAGGTCTTTTAAACTTGAACATCAGCATAATATGGCAATGATAAAATGAAATAATGCTATTTACTTATTCATAGAAATATTCTACTAGTAGAATAATCACATGTATTATCAATAACCACTTTCATAATGATGGAATGCATGATGCCAGACTATTATAACCACTTTGCCAAGACATCATGCCAAGAATACAAATAAGATTTTGTCAAGGACTCATGCCAAGACACTAGTTTGTCTCATGAGTCCTTCCTATGCATCGAAGAGATATAGCTGGATCCACTCATCACTTATTAAGTCCAACTCATTCCACATATGAATAGGTTTCATCAGAACATAAACATTCGTATTAAAACTATCATATGAGATGTCAATAAGTTCCCCATAAACCACGAATTGTATAAAAATAACACATCCACAGTCAAACATATCAGAAAACCTTTAATACAATATGGAAGTTTTGTATCATAATAAATCAACTTCAAATAAGCTTAAATTCGATCAATGGATGTTGACATAGATGAAATCAAAACCATTTGAGAGAAAAATATATTCTTTTGAAATAATTTAAAAGTCACATAATTATAAAATAAATCATTTAATTTGAAAATATCCTTATAAACTTGTAAGGGAAGCTTATATGATTTTATAATGGTAGAAAATAGCCGCACCCGCCATATAAGTAAAAAAAAGACATTCTTACCGTAATTCTGTCGACAAGGTTAAAAAGGAACTTAATTGGAAAATGACGAAAAGATTAATTTATTAACCTCTTATAAAATGATAAACAAGGGTATAAATGACTTTAAGCCATATTCTTTAAAATAGAAAGAATGTTTTGAAATACATTTTTAAGAAACATGAATGTGGATTATAAAGAGGTCCCAGTAGATAATTTCGTATAAACAACCTCGGATAATGAAGAGATTGTGAAATAACGATTAACTTGTACTTTTCCTTAGTCAATGGTATATTATCCTCCTGTATAATAGTTAATTTTTTTATTAAATTATAAAATAACCATATACATAATTATGATATCATATATGATCTTCTAATAATGCTTGGTTAAAAATATTTTAGTATTATCATCGTTTCAGGTGTTAACTTACTAGTTTTTTTTTATATGTTTTGTTACATAAGTTGTGTTTGTTATCGATAGGTTGTATCTTATTCATATCCAGAATGATATAAAGTTCATAAAAATTACTTTTAATCATCAATTGATAATTAGTCTTGAATGAATACGATGGGGAATGAATCTCATCGTGTTCGTGGAGACGGTAGTCCGTATGTACGCACGAGCGACAATATCATTCATTTGATATTAAAATATTATATAATTGGATGGTATATCATATATACAGAATAATTATCATGTTATATTTTTTATTTACTTGAATTACACATCATTATTATACCCATCCAAATAATTATATATTGAATAACAATTACACCACTACGTGGAGACGGTAAGTCGTACGTACGCACGTATGGTGACATGTCATTAAATGGATGGATTGAATATGGAATATGGTTGTACCATATTTATAATAACATCACAGTATATATAAGATACTATATGTATTATTTTAGAATGGTAATAACAAAGAAAGAAGAAGTTGAAGAAGAAATGAACTTAAAAAGGGTGGTGAAAACATTACCTCTTATTCAGATTCTTCCTTTTTATTTGATCAAAAGGGCTCCATAGGTTGGATTTATGATCAAACTAAGGCCTCTAGGATGATTTGATTGAAGTTTATAGAGTATATGGGCAGGGTTTGGCCGAACCAAAAGGCTTTGAAAGTGTGAAAAATTGATTAGAAGTGGTGACCTTTTATAAGGGGGAGGAGGGGCACCTTTTGAAAATCAAATATATTATTTTATAATTAATTCATACTCAGTTTATAATGGCTCTAATGTGAATTATTTAGAGGTTTGGTTGGGGATGGGTCGAAAAAAACTCCTAAAATAGAATTTATAAAGGTTTGGGTCATTATATTAACCATATTTGTTAGTTTTAACTCTTATTTAATTAGTTTGACACTTTCCATGTCACTTTGTATTTTTATATTATATAGTTAATAAACATACTATATACCTTCAAGAGACCCCCAAGTGGTCCATTAATGATTCACCTATCATGATATAAGTCTCCTGGGAAAACCTTAGATTTTTCTGAATTGAATATAAATTAATTATATAATATTTGTTTTTAAAAACTATTTTATGTCAATTTTGAAACTATTGGGTATTTTGTTCTTTATAAATTCATAACAGCATTATTATGTCAAAAACAATTTATATAAACAATACTAATATGTCATAGTTTCCTATAAAATTATAGGAATTTATAAAATGTCTCAAATTACATTTATTTGGGTATCTATAATATCAATTATCTAAATCTTTCATTAATACGGTAATTACTACATCATCATTGTGTCAAAAATATATTAAATTATTTAATGTCTAAAAATTATTAATAAAATACCATTATGTTTGAAATTTTTTTAGATTTCTAATTAATATTTATAGTTTAATATATAACATATATAACCATATGTAAAAATTGTTTTGATAAAATATATATGCTTATGTCATTTTTGTATTTACTTTAACTTAATTAATATAAAGTGTTCCTATCACCTACAAGTGGCTCCATGGGGTTCCAAAATCGACCCAAAAATGACCATGATCAGAAATGTATCCACCAATTAGGTTAGTACAAGTTTTAGGGTAATTTATGATTATTATAATATTATTTTTTACCCTTATTTACCGTATTTACCCTTTAACCATGGTAAATAATATATTTACCAAAGTAATTTTTCAAAATGTCTAAAATTGAAAGTTACCTATTTACACAATTTGGACATCCTGATTCCAAATATTCAATCCATTTTTCGTAATTCAAAACACAAAAGTGGCAGAAATTAATTGAAAATTAATTCCCACTGTCAAAACAAAAATGGTGTTTTTAAGAAATAATAACTATCAAAAGATTGGTACTTGTTTACGTCTGGTTTAATTGTGAAATTATGTCCAATGACCAAAATTGTATTAAATGTTAAAAATATATTCAATATATACTTCAATACCACTCAAATTAATAATTTATCACTATTTATTATTTCGATTAAAAAAGTTGTTTTTAATAAAAAATTATTAATTTTCACTATTCATGAAAATATAAAAGTTATCCGAAAAGTACCAAAATTTCATCCTAGGATAATTTCGATATTTCGAATCCAAAAATGAAGTCCATTTTGGAAGATAAAATTTTTATTATTTCAAAAAGTGGGTATTACTATTCATAATGGCTACTTTGATTTGTCGCAGCGTGTTAGAATCCCGAAATTACGTATGACACACGCTACTGTATTATTCAAAGAGAAGAATACCGTGGAAGCTTGGGGGGTTACATTCTACACTCCATAAAATAATTTCATCCTCAAAATTTACAGAATATTACTACATAAAAATACTCGGGTGGTTCTTCATAATAACTTCCTGAGGATACCACATTGCTGCTTCCATTTTATAGTTTCTCTATATAACTTTTAACAGACGAGTCGTCCAGTTTCTCAGCACCTGTTCTCTTGTATCAAGAATCCTGACTGGATCTTTGCAATAAGAGAGATCAGGTTCCAGTTCTAATTCCTCATTGGTGAGTACATGCGTTGGGTCAGGCATTTATTTTCTCAATAGTGATACGTGGAACACATCGTGAACTTTGGAGAGATTTGGCGGCATTGCCAAACGGTAAGCTACATCCCCAATTATTTCTAGAATTTTGAAAGGACCGATGTACCTGGGACTCAATTTACATTTCTTTCCAAAATTTATAACTCCCTTCCATGGAGATACATTCATGAAAACTTGATCTCCCACCTAAAATTCGAAATCCTTTCTTTTTAACAAAAATAACAGGGGCTCCCCATGGATAAACACTAAGGTGAATAAATCCCTTATTAATCAATTCCTCTAGTTTTTTCTTTAGCTCCACTAATTATACTGTGGCCATTCTATAAGAGGTCTTAGATATAGGCCTTTATCCATGAATTAAAACAATGGGAAACTCAACTTCTCGTTCTGAAGGATTTCCAGGTAATTCGTCCAGAAACACATCCACATATTCTCTCACAATAGGTACATCCACTATTTGGAAATTCCGTTCCTCACCCACAGTTATTTCAGTCTCTTCCTCCCAGATAATTGAATTCAGTTGAGCTCCAAAGGGTGGATCTAGATAAGAATTAGGTGGTGACGATTCTGCTATAAAAATAAGGTGTTCCTTATTATCATCATCAAAAATCGTAACCTACATCTTCTTACAATAAATCATCACATCATTTTATGAAATCCAATCCATAATGAGGATTATATCAAACTCAATCATAGGTATGGCGATTAGATCAGAGGATAAATAAAATTTATGTGCTCTAATGGGTACTGATTCACAAAACATTGTTGCAATGATACTTCCCTTAGGAGTTTTAACTAACAAATCCTTTGTTAAATCAAATTGGAAATATCTAATTTTCCTAGAAAACTAGGAAGATATGAAACAATGCGATGATACAGAATCAAATATAGCATTTTCTAAACTTGAGGAAACCATTAAATTACCTGCCACCACGTCTTTTGGAGCTTCTACCTCAGCAGTAGTGACAACATAAGCTCGGCCCTGATCCCTTGTCCTTTTTTGAGGCATGATCCCATTATGATTAGGACATTCATTTTCATATTATCCTATCTCTCTACAATTATAGCATTCCATGTTGAAAGGAACTCTCTTCCCCTTGAAATCATGAGCTTGGTGTCCTTTTCCACCACACTTGTAACAAACTCCCTTTCCTTTTAAGCAAGTAATGGGGTGTTTCTTCCCACATTTACTGCAGGATGGATTTTAAACTTTTCTCTTCTTCTCATTATTACCATTCCAAGATTGATCAGAAAATCTCTTCTTCTATTTCTTTTCTTTAAAGTCATAAGACATAGAGAATTCCTTTTCGGTTTTGATATCACACAAGACAATATCTTCGTACGATGAGATGGATTGTGACACTAATGCTCGTTGAAGAAATTGTAATAACCCATCAAAGAAATGATCAATCTTACTTCTTGGGTTATGTATATAATCTCAAACATACCTTGATAACCTTGTAAAGATAGCATCATACTTTGAGAAATTCTCATCCTCCTTTTGTCTCAGACTCAGAAATTGCCTTTCTATATCTGATTGATGGTCACGAGGAAAGTATTTTTCTAAGAAAATCTCTACGAACTCCCACCATTCCATATTTGATACTTCATCATCTTCCTTCGTGTTTTGGATCAATGACAACCATTGATCAGCATCTCCAGTGAGTCGATAAACGGCCATGACAACTTTTTCCCTTTCATTACTCCCCAAATCCTGAAATATTTTCTCTAGGGAACATATCCATTGCTTAGCTACTAATGGATTTGTACTCCCATTTAATGTTGGTGGTTGCTGCCTCATGAAGCTATCTAAAATTGATCCTCCACGATGTGGATCAGGGTGCTCCATACGGGTAAGGTTATTATTCATAACCTGAGTGAGTTGTCCCAGTATGGTGATTAGTTGATCAGCACCAGTTGCATCACCAGCTCCACTATAATTATCATTAGTATGAAATAAATCCCTACATGGAGTGGATGCATTGATACAGTTTTCATTTCTTCCACTACATGCCATTTCTAAACAATGACATAAATTAGATTAGTTTATGTATCAAAATAAATAATTCCATACTTGTGAAACACTTAACATAAATTGAACTATTTATTTATATAATCCATTATCATAAAAATGTTTTCTTTGAGGAAGTATATACTCATCAACCCTTTGTAATGGTTTGTAAAGAAATTGAGAATTATCCTAAACATATCCTCAGAGAGTGTCGTAACCAAGAGTGCAGCAAGGCCTATTGTCGTGCACCAGTTCCCATAAGTGTCTATCTAAAAGCGGTGTTATCGGGTATTACCGGGTATTACCCCGAGGTACATCTGTACCAGAGCCACCTAATCCTGCTTGTATCTAGACATGGATGTATTGCTCAGAAAAATCACAAAATTTCTACAATACCAAAATTCTAGGATGTTATTATATACTAATTCTGAAAGTCCATCTTAGATCTATGTGCTCTAATAACAGTTTATATAAATATAGCTTCCAAAGGTTATACTAAACTTCCTATAATATGAATTGTAATGCCCTGACCCCAGTTGCCTAGAGCCGGTGCATTATTTCATAACTTTGGAAAGATCACAAGAAAGGTCAAGTCTTGAAAGAACGATTAGTTTAGTAGCCTTGGAATAACTAGATACATTCACAAATTTACATTGCATTATAAATTGAAAACTACAACAACTACATAT
The DNA here is from genome assembly GCA_963277665.1 of Viscum album. Taxonomy (NCBI): domain Eukaryota; kingdom Viridiplantae; phylum Streptophyta; class Magnoliopsida; order Santalales; family Viscaceae; genus Viscum; species Viscum album. The sequence continues at coordinate 312,871,579 of OY728166.1, forward strand.
TGTCTTTATATCCCCTCATATTATCCCTACAAGTCATTTATAAATTACTTCTTCACATCCTAGGAAAAATAAAACATTGAAAGGGGTGGGATCCGATGCTCAGTAAAGATAACAATATAGTGGAAACATTTATAAATAAGCATAAACATTTAAGGAAATGTATAGATAAAAAAAATTCTTTTAAAGTTGAACTTCAGTATAATATGGAAATATAAAATGAAATAATTCCATTTACTTATTCACATAGATATTCTACTAGTCGAATAGTCACATGAAATATCAATAACCACTTTCATAATGATGGAATGCATAATTCCAGACTTTCATAACCACATATCCAAGGAATCGTGCCAAGACTACAAATAATATTTTTCCAAGGCATTGTGACAAGACACTAGTTTGTCTCATGAGACCTACCGATGCATTGAAGAGCTATAGCGGGCTCCACCCGTCACTTATTAAGTCCAATGCATTCCTCATATGAACAAGTTTCAACATAAAATAAACATTCGTATTAAAACTAGCATACGAAATGTCAATACTTTCACCATAAACCATGAATGGTATAAAAATAACACATCCAAAGTAAAAGATATCAAAAAACCTTCAATACAATATGGAATTTATGTATAATAATAAATCAACTTCAAATAAGATTAAAATCCATCAAATGATGTTAACATAGATGAAATCAGAACAAATTGAGAGGAATATCAATTTCTTTGAAATCATTTAAAAGTCACATAATTATAAAATAAAACATTTACTTTGAAAATATATATATAATATTTTAAGGGAAGGTTATAAGAATTTATAACGGCGGAAAAAATCCGCACCCACCATATAAGTTAAAAAAGACATTCTTACCTTAATTCTGTCGAAAAGGTTAAAAAAGACCATGTTTGGAAAACAACCGAAAGATTCCTTTATAAACCACTTATAAAAAATCAAAAAAGGGTATAAATTACTTTAACCCATATTCTGAAAAATAGAAATAATGTTTTAAAATACATTTTTAAGAAACATGGATGTGAATGATAAAGAGGTCCAAGTAGATAATTTTGAAGAAACAACCTCAGATAATGAAGAGATTGGGAAATAACCCTTACCTTGTACTTTTCCTTAGTACATGGTATGTTATCCTCCTATATAATAGTTAAATTTTTTTATTAAATTATAACGGAACCATATACATAATTATGATATCATATATGATCTTCTAATAATGCTTTGTTAATAATACATTAGTATTATCGTCGTCTCGGGTGTTAACTTACTCGTTTTCATTTATATGTTTTATTACATAAGTTGTGTTTGTTATGGATGTGTTTTATCTTATTCATATCTAGAATGATATAAAGTTCATAACTGTCAATTTTTATCATCAAATGAGAATTAGTCTTTAATGGATACGATGGGGAATGAATCTCATCGCGTTCGTGGAGACGGTAGTCCGTACGTACGCACGAGCGACAATATCATTCTTTTGATATTAAAATAATATATAATTGGATGGTATATCATATATACAGAATAATTATCATGTTATATTTATTATTTACATTAATTACACATCATTATTATACCCATACAAATAATAATATATTGAATAACAATTACACCACGACGTGGAGACGGTAAGCCGTACGTACACACGTATGGTGACATGTCATTCAATGGATAGATAGAATACTGAATATGGTTGTACCATATTTATAATAACATACTAGTATATATAATATACTGAATTTATTATTTTATAATGGGAATAAAAAATAAAGAAGAAGTTGAAGAAGAAATGAACTTGAAAAAGGGTGGTGAAACCATTACCTCTTTTTCGGGTTCTTCCTTTTGATTTGATCAAAAGGGATCCCAAGGTTGGATTTCGGATCAAACTAAGGCCTCTATGTTGAATTTAGGGAAGTTGAGAGAGTATTTGGGAAGGTTTTGGATGAACCAAAAAGCCTTGAAAGTGTGAATAATTGGTTATAAGTGGAGTCATTTTATAAGGGGTAGGAGCGACACCTTAGGAAAATATAGAAATATTATTTTATAATAAATTCATATTCAGTTTCTAATGGCTCAAAAGTGAATAATTTAAAGGTTATGGTGTGGAGGAGTCTAAAACTACTAAACCAATAGAATTTAGATAGGTTTGGGTCATTATATTAACCATATCTATTAGTTTTAACTCTTAGTTAATTAGTTTGACACTTACCACGTCACATTGTATTTTTATATTATATAGTTAATAAACTACTATATACCTCCAAGAGACCCCCAACTGGTCCATTAACGATACACCTATCATTATATAAGTATCTTGGCTGAACCTTATATTTTTAGGAACTGAATATAAATTAATAATATAATATTTGTTTTAAAAACTCTTTTATGTTAATTTTGACACTATTGGGTATTTTGTTCTTGATAAATTAATAACAACATTATTACTTCGAAAAAAATATATATAAACAATAAAACTATGTCATAGTAACCTAGAAAATTATTTTAATTTATAAAAACGCTCAAATTACATTTATTTGGGTATTTATAATATCAATTATCTAAATCTTTCATTAAGATGGTAATTACTGCATCATCATTGTGTCGTAAAGAAATTAAATTATTTAATGTCTAAAAATTATAAATAAAATACCATTATGTTTGAAATCTTTTTATATTTCTAATGAATATTTATAGTTGAAAATATAACATATATAACCATATTTAAAAATTGTTTTGCGAAAAGATATATGCTTATGTCATTTTTGTATTTACTTTAACTTAATTAATATAAAGTGTTCCTATCACCTACAAGTGGCTCCATGGGGTCCCAAAATCAACCCAAATATGACCATGTCAGAACTGTATCCACCAATAAGTTTAGGACAAGTTTTAGGGTAATATAGTATTATTATAATTTTATTTTTTACCCTTATTTACCGAATTTACCCTTTAACCATGGTAAATAAAATATTTACCAAAATAATTTTTCAAAATGTATAAAAATGAAAGTAACCTATTTACAAAATTTGGACATCCTGATTCCAAATATTCAATCCATTTTTCCAAATTCATAACACAGAAGTGGTAGAAATTAATTTAAAATTAATTCCCACTATCAAAACAAAAGGCGTTTTTTTAAGAAATAATAATTATCAAAAGATTGATACTTGTTTATATCTGGTTTAATTGTGAAATTATGTCCAATGACCAAAATGGTATTAAATGGTAAAAATATATTCCAAAAATACTTCAAAACCACTAAATTTCATAATTTAGCACTATTTATTATTTCGATTAAAAAAATTGTTTTTAGTAAAAAATTATTAATTTTCTCTATTCATCAAAATATAAAAGTTATCCGAAAAGTACCAAAATTTCATCCTAGGATAATTTTGATATTCTAAATCCAAAAATGAAGTCCATTTTGTAAGATAAAATTTATATTATTTCAAAAACTGGGTATTACTATTCATAATGGCTACTTTGATTGGTCGCGACGTGTTAGAATCCCGAAGTTGCGTAGGACACACGCTACTGTATTATTCAAAGGGAAGAATACCGTGGAAGATTGGGGTGTTACATTCTTCCCTCCTTAAAATAATTTCATCTCCAAAATTCATAGAATATTACTACATAAAAATTCTCGGGTGGTTCTTCATCATAATTTCCTCGGGTTCCCACGTTGTCTCTTCCATTTTATGGTTTCTCCATTGAACTTTTACCAGACAAGTCGTCCATTTTCTCATCACTTGTTCTCTCGTATAAAGAATCCTGAATGGCTCTTCGCAATAAGAGAGATCAGGTTCTAGTTCTAATTCTCATAGGTGAGTACATGCCTTGGGTCAGGCATGTATTTTTTTCAACAGTGATATGTGGAACACATTGTGGACTTTGGAGAGATTTGGTGGCATTGCCAAATGGTAAGCTACAACCCCAATTCGTTCTAGAATTTAGAAAGGACCAATGTACCTCAGACTCAATTTACTTTTCTTTCCAAAACGTATAACTCCCTTCCATAGAAATACCTTAAAGAAAACATGATCTCCCACTTGAAATTCCAAATCATTTCTTTTTAACAAAAAGAACAGGGGCTCCCCATGGAGAAACACTAGGGTGAATAAATCCATTATTACTCAATTATACTAGTTGTATATTTAGTTCCACTAATTATATAGTGGCCATTATATAGGGGGACTTTTATATAGGCCTTGATCCATGAATTCAAACAACGGAAAACTTAACTTGTCGTTCTGGAGGATGTCCAGGTAAATCATCCGGAAACACATCCACATATTCTCTCACAATAGGTACATCCCCTATTTGGAAATTCCTTTCCTCACCCACAGTTATTTCATTCTCTTCCTCCCCGATAATTGAATTCAGTTGAGCTACTGGGGGTGGATCTAGATAAGAATTAGGTGGTGATGATTTTTCTTTAAAAATTAGGTGTTCCTTATCATCATAATAAAAAATCATGACCTCCTTCTTCTTACAATAAATATTCGCATCATGGTCTGAAAGCCAATAAATATAGAGGATTATATCAAACTCTATCACAGGTATGATGATGAGATCAGCGGATAAAGAACATTTATGTGCTCTAATAGTGACTGATTCACAAAACTTTGTTGCAAAGATACTTCCCTTCGAAGTATTAACTGACAACTCCTTTTTTAAATCAAATTGGATATATCTATTTTTTCTTAGAAAACTGGGAAGATACGAAACAATGTGATGATCCAGAATCAAATAAAGCATTCGATAAACTTGTGGAAACCATTAAATTACATGCCACCATGTCTTTCGGAGCTTCTACCTCTGTAGTAATGATAACATAATCTTGGCCTTGATCCGTTGGCCTTTTTTGAGGAAATATATCCTAAATCATAAGACATTCATTTGCATAATGTCCCATATATCTTCAATTATAGCATTCCAAGTTGATAGAAACTATCTTTCCCTTGAAATCATGAGCTTGGTGGCCTTTTTCCCCACACTGGTAATAGACTCCCATTACTTTTAAACAAGTACTGGGGTGTTTCTTCCCACATTTACTGCAGGATGGATTTTCAACTTCTCCCTTCATCCCCTTATTTCCATTTCTAGATTGATCTGTAGATCTCTTCTTCTCTTTCTTTTCTTTAAATTCATAAGACTTAGAAAATTTCTTTTCTATTTTGATAGCACACGAGGCAATATATTTGTATGACAAGAAGGATTGTGACACTAATGCTCGATGAAGAAATGGTTTTAACCCATAAAATAAACGATCAATCTTACTTATTGGGTTAGGTATATAATCTCTATAATACCTTGATAACCTTGTAAAGTTTGCCTCATTCTTTGCGACATTTTTATACTACTTTTTTATCAGACACAGAAATTTCCTTTCCATATCTGCTTGATGGTCACGAGGAAATTATTTTTCTATGAAAATCTCTTTGAACTCCCACCATTCCATATTTGATACTTCATCATCTTCCTTCATGTTTTGAATTAATGACCACCATTGATTAGCATCTCCAGTGAGGCGATAAACTACCATGACAACTTTTTCCATTTCACTACTCCCCAAAGCCTGAAATATTTACTCTAGGGAGCTTATCCATTACTCTTCTACTAATGTATTTGTACTCCCATTTAATGTTGGTGGTTTCTGCAAAATGAGGCGATCTAACATTGATCCTCCACGATGTGGATCAGGGTGCTCCATACGGGTAAGGTTATTATTCATAACCTGAGTGAGTTGTCCCAGTATGGTGATTAGTTGATCAGTACTAGTTGCATCACAAGCTCCACTATAATTATCTTGAGCTGGAGGGAAATCCCTATATGAAGTTCATTCATTGATATGGCTTCCATTTCTTCCACTAGGCGCCATTTCTAAACAACGGCATAAACTAGATCGGTTTATGAAACAAAACACATATTTACATACTTGTAAAACACTTAACATAAACTGAACTATTTATGTATATAATCCATAATCATAAAAATGTTTTCATTGAGGAAGTATATACTAATAAACCCTTCGTAATGGTTTGTAAATGAATTGAGAATTATCCTAACCATATCCCCCTGGAGTGTCATAACCAAGAGTACAACAAGGCCCGTTTTCATGCACCAGTTCGCATTAGAGTCTAGCTCAAAGTGGTGTTCTTGGGTTTTACCTCTAGGTACATCTTTTCTAGAGCCGCCTCAATATGCTTGTATCTAGACAAGGATGTATTTCTCGGAAAACTCACAAAATGTCTACAATACCAAAATTCTAGTAAGTTCTTCTATACTAATCCTCAAAGTAAATCTTAGATTTATTTTCTCTAATCAGAGTTTATATAAATCTAGCTTCTAAGGTTAGTAATAAACTTCCTATTATACCAACTGTAACTCCTTGACCCTTGTTTCCCAGAGTCGTTGCATTATTACATAACATTGGCATGATCACAAGAAAGATAAAGTCTCGAAAGACCGATTAGTTTAGTAGCCTTGGAATAACTAGATACATTCATAAGGTTTATATTAAATACTAAAGTGAAAAATACTACAACAACATCCTGTCATCATATCCCCTCATATTATCTCTACAGGTCATTCATAAATTACTTCTTCACATACTTTGAAAAATAAAACATTGAATGGGGTGAGCTCAGATGCTCAGTAAGGATGACAATATTGTGGAAACATTCATAAATAAGAATAAACATTTAAGGCAATGTATAGTTAAAACTAAAGTCATTTAAACTTGAAATTAAGCATTATATCAAAAATATAAAATGAAATAATGCCATTTACTTATTCACATGGATGTTATACTAGTTGAATAATCATATGAAATATCAATAACCACTTTCATAATGATGGAATGCGTAATTCCAGACTGTCTTAACCACGTAGCCACGGCCTCGTTCCAAGACTAAAAATAAGATTTTTCCAAAGCCTCATGCCAAGACACTAGTTTGTCTCATGAGACCTACCGATGAATCAAGGAGCTATAGTGGGCTCCACTCATCATTTATTAAGTCCAATGCATTCCTCATATGAACAGGTTTAATCATAACATAAACATTTGTATTAAAACTAGCATATGAAATATCAATACTTTCCCCATAAACCATCAATCGTATAAAAATAAGACATCCACAGTCAAACATATCACAAAATCTTCAATACAATATGGATGTTTTTAATCATAATAAATCAACTTCAAATAAACTTCAATTCTATCAATGTATGTTGACATAGTTGAAGTCAAAACTATTTGAGAGAAATATATTTTTTTTGAAATCATTTAAAAGTCACATAATAAAAAAATTAAACATTTACTTTGAAAATAACTATATATGATTTTAAGGGAATCTTATAAGATTTTATAATGGTGGAAAATAGCCGCACCCACCGTCTAAGTTAAAAAAAGACATTCTTACCTTATTTCTGTCGAAAAGGTTAAAAAGGACCTTGTTTGGAAAACGATAGAAATATTCCTTTATAAACCTCCTATAAAAAGTCAAACAGGGGAATAAATGACTTTAACCCAAATTTAATAAAATATCAATATGGTTTTGAAATACATTTTTGAGAATCATGGATGTGGATGATAAAGAGGTCCAAGTAGATAATTTCGTGTAAACAACCTCAGATAATGAAGAGATTGTGAAATAACCCTTACCTTGTATTTTTCCTTGGTCGATGGAATTTTATCCTCCAGTATAATAGTTAAAACATTGTTATTAAATTATATAAGAACCATATACATAATTATGATATCATATATGATCTTCTAATAATGCATTGTTAATAATACTTAAGTATTACCATCGTTTCAGGTGTTAGCTTACTCGTTTTCTTTTATATATTTTGTTACATAAGTCGTGTTTGTTATGAATAGGTTTTATATTATTCATATCCATAATGATATAAAGTTCATAAAAATTACTTTTAATCATCAAATTAGAATTCGCCTTGAATGGATATGATGGGGAATGAATCTCATCGTGTTCCTGGAGACGATAGTCTGTACATACGGACAAGCGACAATATCGTTCTTTTGATATTAAAATAAAATATAATTGGATGGTATATCATATATAAAGAATAATTATCATGTTATATTTATTATTCACATGAATTAGATATCATTATTATACCCATCTGAATAATAATATATTGAATAACAATTACACCACGATGTGGAGACGGTAAGCCGTATGTATGCATGTATGGTGACATGTCATTAAAAGGATGGATAAAATACCGAATATGGTTGTACCATATTAATAATAACATCACAGTATATATATTATTCTGGAGTAATTATTTTAGAATGGTAATAACAAAGAAAGAAGAACTTGAAGAAGAAATGATCTTGAAAAAGTGTGGTGAAAACATTACCTCTTCTTCGAGTTCTTACTATTGATTTGATCAAAAGGGATCCTTAGGCTGGATTTCTGATCAATCTAAGGCCTCTAGGTTGAATTCATGGAAGTTGAGAGAGTATTTGGGCATGGTTTGGCCGATCCAATAGGCTTTTAATGGGTGAATAATTGATTATAAGTGGTGTCATTTTATAAGGGGGAGGAGGGGCACCTTAGGAAAATCTAAAAATATTATTTCATAATAAATTCATATTCGGTTTATAATGGATCCAAAGTGAATTATTTAATGTTTAAGGTGGGTATTGGTAGAAAACCACTCAAACAATATAATTTAGATAGTTTTGGTTTATTATATTAACCTTATCTTTTAGTTTTAACTCTTAGTTAATTAGTTTGGCACTTACCGTGTCGCTTTGTATTTTTATATTATATAGTTAATAAACTACTATATACCTCCAAGTTACCCTCAAGTGGTCTATTAATGATACACCTATCATGATATATGTTTCTTGGAAGATCCTTAGATTTTTAGGAATTGAATATAAATTAATAATATAATATTTGTTTTAAAAACTCTTTTATGTCAATTTTAACACTATTGGGTATTTTGTTCATGATAAATTAATAACATCATTATTAATTCGAAAAAAATTTATATAAACAATAATAATCTGTCATAGTAACCTATAATATAATTTTAATTTATAAAAAGTCTCAAATTACATTTATTTGGGTATTTATAATATCAGTTATCTTAATCTCTGATTAATACGGTAATTACTACATCATCATTCTGTCATAATGAAATTAAATTATTTAATGTCCAAAAATTATAAATAAAATACCATTATGTATTATATCTTTTTATATTTCTAATTAATATTTATTGTTGAATATATAACATATATAACCCTATGTAAAAATTGTTTTACTAAAAGATATATGTTTATGTCAATTTTGTATTTACTTTAACTTAATTAATATAAAGTGTCCCCATCACATACAAGTGGCTCCATGGGGTCCCAAAATAGGCCCAAAGATTCCCATGTTCAAACATGTATCCACCAATAATGATTGGACACGTTTTAGAGTAATTTATTTTGATTATAATATTATTTTTACCCTTAATCACTGGATTTACCCTTTAACCATGGTAAATAAAATATTTACCGAAGTAATTATTCAAAATGGATAAAATGAAAGTTTCCTATTTTCACAATTTAGAAATTCTTATTCCAAATATGGAATCCATTTTCCAAATTCAAAACACAGATGTTCCAGAAATTAATTTAAAATTTATTCCCGGTGTCGAAACAAAAAAGCGTGTTTTTAAGAAATAATAACTATCAAAAGATTGATACTTGTTTTTGTCCGGTTTAATTGTGAAATTATGTCCAATGACCAACATTGTATTAAATGGTAAAAATATATTCTAAATATACTTTAAAACCACTCAATTTAATAATTTATCACTATTAATTATTTCGATTAAAAAAGTTGTTTTTAATAAAAATTTAGTAATTTTCACTATTCATCAAATTATAAAAGTTTTCCGAAAAGTACCAAAATTTCATCCTAGGATAATTTCAATATTCCGAATCCAAATGTGTAGTCCATTTGGAATGATAAAATGTATAAAATTTAAAAAATTGGTTATCACTCTTCGTAACGGCTACATTTATTGGTCGCGGTGTGTTTGAATCTCGAAGTTGTATACAACACACGCTACTATATTATTCAAAGAGAAGAATATCGTGGATGATTGGGGTGTTATAGGTATACTCATGATGTGGATCATGATAGGAAGCTCATTGTTCAATGTTGTTTTGGAGGTATTTTTTATTTGGGTTTTCAATTTTGAATTTGGGTTTTAAAATTTGAACGTGATGTGTCATGTGAAATGGGATAAGGGTAAATGGTGGATATATATGTATGGTTTCCCACATTCCAAGAAAGTGGATTTTTTAAAAATACAAAAAAAATTGTAGTAAGGAAATTTGACCAACTATGTAAGTCCTTTCATAAAATCCATTGACACCACATTCCATGTCCAAGGTAGCTCTTCAAGAGGATGGATTAAACATAATGGAACCTAATTGAAAGATTCCTATCTCGGGGTTTTGAAAAACTAATTTTTATTACCTAGTATAGTATAGTAGTTAATCTAGGTGGGATCTGAAGAAGTGTCCTTCCCGAATGGGGTTTTCACTTTTAGTTGTTTTTTAGGAAAATTTTAATTTAATTGTGTTTTATAAATAGTGTGTTTTTTAATTTTGTTTGAATTGATTAATTAAAAAATTTTGAATCATGGTGACTGAAATGGGTTTGGATAAACCTAGTACTTTTCTATTATTCATTCAATTTTTTTACTAATTCTACTTCTACTTGCTAGATAGAGAGAGATTCTTCAATTGATTCATCTCTTCCCCTAGACTAGATAGTAATGGTAATAGAATCCCTAATAATGCCACTATCATTATTCCCTCTTTCATGTGTGTGTTGTATGGTAATAGTTCCTTTTGATAAATTAAGGAAACCCTCAATTGGGAATTATTATTCCCTAATTTACAATAGTCACAATCATAATTCCTCACAAGTTCAATTGATTACTTGGAACTCACCACCCAACCATAATATTTGTTGTATCAAACAGATTTGAATTGATAAGAGGGAGTTATGGATCATATAACTAGATAATTGTAAAAAAAATGCATAACCCTAGTGGAAATAAATATGGAATTCACAATCTAATTAAAAATTAAAACCAGTTAGAATAAGAAAATGAATTTTTTCTTATTCCATTAGCTATAAAAACTCAAACATATATATTGGTAAAGAATCCCTATTTCCCGACAAAGAATAGTTACTACCCCTCCATGAATGTGGAAGTCTAGTTGATTTGGGATAGGGGAGACATCATAGAATGAAGAAATAAAAAGGAAATAAAACCATGGACATAAGCTCTATCAGGTTGTTATCTATATATTCTCTTTCCTAATTGATCCCATTCAATCAACACATAGCCCATTATTTATAGGAATGGGATTGACTTTTGTGCCTAATAATTAGGTAAAAAATTTACTACAGTTAATCCCAGGGTTCATGGTAATTAAATGAGTTGTTCCCATATAAAGTCTCATCAATGTATTGTTTTTATTTTAATGCCAAGGGTTCAAAAATGTATAAATGTTTCATGTTGTGTATCATGAGGGTCTATGAGTATTTTTTATGTTGTATATTTCTTCATGATTAATTTCATGAATAAAAATCATGATATGTAATGTGTGGGGAAAACATCTTTTTTCTACAATATTTCACTCCCTGAAAAGTGGATTCACGATGTGTAATATGCTGTGATGAAAATCTTGTTACTTAAATCATGGATTTTTTCATTTATTGTTCTCCCTAAAGTTACACATTTTGAATTACTTACATGACCTATAATGTTGTTTTCTATATTCTTTCTCCCATTTTCATATTGGTTCTTCATTTTTATTCCTTGGGTTTGATCCCTGACATCATTAATATCTTGATGTCACACCTCTATTAGAAGGCGTGCATTGTGAAGCGTTTTCATCCCACGAAATTTGCCTCTTTTTGTTTGAAATATGAATAGTTTTTTATCCTACCACAAAACAAGAAAACCAATTAAATACTATAAATATTAATTGTTGAACATGTATAAACAATTTTTTAATATTAAAATAATCATTTAAAATTTTACTCCCTCACTAATGTTATAAATTAATCCCTTGGAAGGTTAAGAACTAAGAAACATACTTTTCCCAACTCATCTTCATTCATGTATACTAAAACCAATTCATAAGATGCCAATACATATTTAAAACATCATGTTGTGCCTCTAATGGGGATGTGTGGAACTTTCTCAATAAATCCTCATAGATCCCAAATATAACTACTATATACCTATGTGTGATGAATATGAACCTTCCATCTATATAAAATATATTAAATGCATTATCTAAGATTATATAGTTTCAAAAAAATATAATAAGAAATGTATTCATGTTATATATACCACACTTAGTGAATAAGTGTAGATGCTACTAAAATTAATCAAAGGTAATAAAACACATTATATAAAGTGAAAACATGTATCACCCCCAAAACGTCTAGTTCTTGCTGGATGGAACAAATGACCCACACAGAATGAACATTTTGGGGATGAGAAGTAGGTTTAATGAATGTTTAAACTATTTCATAAAAGGAAGCGGTTATTCACACAATGGAATTTCAAGTAAAAGGTGACTATAACTTTTTCAGATACCCCCGGAGTATAAAATAATACCCAAGACATGTGTGTGAAAAAATGAGGCTTGTATAGAAAACTGATATTTTCATGACAATGTTTTTGCATGTTAAAAGATTTGATGACTCCCACAATTTTCATAGTCAAGCCCCAAGTTCCCATGTAATTTGCATACAAAATATTATCTTTGTGTACAATGAATTTCATACCCATACAGTTGCATGAGAAAGGTCATGTAGAACTGCAGAGGATACACAATCAAGCCCCAACCATAAAGGGCAGCAAAGAATGTAACCTTGTTCTATGCTAGAGTGATGTTTTATGATAATAAATGACTATTTTGGATATAATTTAAACCTGACCATCCCCTAGAGAGGGGATATCAAGATGAAAAAAATGATAATCTCATGTACGCAAGCCTATATTTCCACAAAATCACATAACACCAGAAACAATGTACCCTCAATCGTTGATAACTAGAAAAATATGCCTCTTGTAGGCTCAAACATGAAGTGGAATCCAGTTGATATATCCTCTCACAACACATCCCATGGAAGTTTGGGTTCATGCAAGAGAATAACCCTTTAGGAAACCCTAAAAGGCACACAACTCCAAATATTGAACACAAGCATTCACTCATAAACAATTTTTTCCTTTGTTCCAGGGACCCTTACATTGGAAAATCTACTTGTGTGTTATAAAATAATGATGTTCCTAAAACAATTTTGGTCCCAGACCTTAATTTCCGTATTCTTCAAGTCAATCCATTACCCTACCATTTTCTCCCAATCATTAGAACCATAATTCCATTTAATTCTAAGTATAGGCACCCTAACATCGACCCTTCTAATTTCCACTCCTCCGTGAAATTGTCTTTGTCATATCCCACCAAGAGGCTTATTAGTGATTGAAACATAAACCCTAGTCGTAGAATATTATAAGGATATTATTCACCTATCTTAATGGGGATTCCTTATGATGATTCATCTTTCCACCTTGACGCAGTCCCCCTAGAGGAGTGAGCAACAGCCATATCCAAGATGCATGATGTAAAACACAATTTTTCTACATCCCAGTTGTACAATTTTAAAATGGACAATTAAATCTCATGTACATGACATAAAATTGTAGCCTTAACCTATGTGATGAACACATGATACCCCTTGTAAGATCATCATGGGATGATGCCTCCTCCACCATCTCCCCATTGGATGATACTCTTTAATATCCCCAAGGGATGATTCTCCTACATGAGGAACCGTCCATGCGTAAGCCCAAAACCGTCTCCCCAGAGGGATGATCCTCTTTCATCTAGAACCTTACATGCATAAGTACCACTGCATATCCTTAAAATATGATCCACATGTATTAGTAAGATTCAATTCATAATCTTGACACCATCTTCACAAGGGGTGATCCTATTAAATTAGGTAGATTCCACAAGTAATCCCCACACAATCTCCCCAAGGGATGGTCCTCCTACATTGGGAAGCCTCCATGTATAATCCCCGAACTATCTCCCCAATGTATGATTCACCTTCATCTTTCAGCCTCAAATGCATAATCCTGAAACCATCCCTCATCTCATTACGTGACATGAGTGTCCTTATCGCTTGATGTTAAACTATCTGGACCGGTCCTGTCACATGAAAATAAATTCCAGCATTAAAATATGAGGGTTTTGATCCCCACCTCTTAAATATTGTACACAGGATGCTTTCATGAGTTTCAATCCCTATCATTAATCAATGTTTGAAATCATCCAACCAAGGGACACACTCCATCATCTTTTCATTTTAATTTATTGATCATTCACCAATAATTTCCCAATAGTACGTTGCACCTATGTTCGTCTCCACAAGATTTTAAACTAGTGATCTGATCCATAATCCCATAAATATTTGATAAACATGGGATTCCTGAGGTAAACATCCATGTAAGACTTATTCACTATGCATTAATTAGTTTGTTATTGACACAAGATTCATTGGGTTCTATGCCTAAATTGGCTCACAGACGAGAGGCCCTTTAAAGATGAACACATTGCAGGTTCCCAATATTCTAAATCTACAAACAACCCTAAGGATCCCAATGAAATTAGCTCTCCTAACTAAAGGTTGTTGCCAAATAAATATAGAATCATCATAATCTCCAAGTCTCCACCTCAGTGTGGTTATGGGAACAAGTTTTGTGAACATGGATATAATTTAGGATGGGGACCTATACTATGAAACAAGCTATAAGAAGGAATCCATGTAAGGAGTAACTGAAATCCCATTTTAATATTTTGATCAAGGAGTATAAAACACTGAAAATGTTATGAAATCCACATACCTTTGGAACAAGGTTTTGTGGAGCAACAAGAACCAACACATTGTATTCAGGTGTAAGGATGTCTCTATAACACAAAAAAATCATTAGAAATAAAAATGGTAAACTCAACAAAAAAATATGATCATAAACCCTGGATAGTAGAATCATATGGGGAACAGATTTATTTTCATGTCACTGGAACAAGATATTCGATGCTGGGTCTCACCAAGAAAATGGTTGGCCCAACATGAATCTTGCATGAGGATTGGAGAAGACAACATTCATTATCCTTGGTCTGTGAGATTGCCAACAAGGAACCATCTATACTTTAATAAGAATTGATAAAGTTTGTGCATTTAGAATCAAATTAACTATACATGTACTATTGGATGAGTCCACATTACATACAAGACTAAAGTAAAAGGAATCCAACGACATCACTCCAAAAAGCACTAGGGTTGGGGGAACATTGATGTGGAAATCTTGAATGATTATTCCCCAACCATGAATTCCACCACGCCTTCAAAAACTAGACACCCATAGCCTACATTACCCTATGATAACATCCCTAGGAGGGTGATAGACACCATTTTGTTTAGGTACATGTTGGAAGGGGCCATTCCAACAAGGTAAAGGGTCCACCAAGACCTTGAGGTAGTAGTGCTTCATTGGCACCACATCCCCTGAGGGATTCATAGGGGGAAACCCCTTCCGTTTCTAACTTAAAACGACTTTTCGAGTCTCTCCTCATAGTGATATGACAAATCAATCTCCTATATTGTGGAGGTATTGTATATTTGAGCCACACCGATTGCAACTACCACTAGGGATATACCTAGTAGGGATCCCACTCAGCCTTATATGTCCCAAGAATGACCAGTCCCAGAGGCTGATGAGTAGTTTGAATTCATCATGACTCTACCAACCTTAGACCATAACACCAAACAACGACATCAGGGAAAGACAAATGACATTTCTTCAGAAAGGGGATCTTTTAAATATCATATAACCCCTTGCACCATTAGGTTATCCTACTGGATACCTATATCAGGTGAATTGTAATATGTCTTTTTCGCCCATGAATCGGGTGGCCATCCACCTCCAATGCAAGGTGACATAAAAATATCTATCATTAGAAAAAACAATTGCTATTATAGGGAATCATATAATCGAGAGAGTATTTGTGAAATTCCACCATTCACTTCCATCAACCATCATGGTGGTCCCCCCTTGTAACTAGAAACCAAAGTGGAGGACCACCCTAAACCACCACCAAACAACATGGAGGTCCTCCCCATGAAACCATACTCCAAATAAGACCTCCACCATTCTCAATTAACAACAAATGTGAAGGTCCTCCCCACCACATCAATAATCAATGAAGAGTTTTTCCCTACTTTATCAACCAGAATTGGAGGTCCACCTAATGGATAATACATACCATTACTTGAAGAGCTTTCCAGAGGTAGGATGGTGAACACTCTATTTTAGAGAAAAAAATTTAGGGAGATTTATTCATCATAAACATCTCAGATTCTAAGGTGATAAATGAATCAATGATGGAAAATTCACATTATCTGCAATATTATGGGGAATAATCCCTTCAATTGATGCTTCAAATCCCAAAATCCTAGGTCCATAAGAACTCCAAATATCTTCGCATGTACTACTAGGTGGAATATGTACTAAAATCCTTCATGGGACTCGTAGTACAACTGTCTCTATCACTGCCAGTCTCCTTCCTCTCTACCTCCACACAACATGTTGGGGAGATGTTAGTATATATGTTTATTCCTTCATATGGATGTCACATTATGTATCCACAAATTAATGCTTCCACTCTTTCACAAGATGTAGTGGTGAACACCCCATCTTACATGGACATAATCTTGATGTTAGATCCACCTCTCATAGATATCCTTTCATGTAGAGGCTATTCGACCCATACAACACTCCCATATCTGGTATAAAAACTAGAAATAATGTATATGATTGTGAAACCACACATATCTCAGCCCACACATGTTGTGGATTGATCTAACCACGTTATATACCCTTCCCATAAGTGAGAGGGAATGTTGGAGGTTTTAGCTATAGGGCAGATATAACATGTATTCTAGCCATGAGTAGAACAAGAAATTATCAACATAGAGTCTTTAACTAGGTACTAGGTAGAGTGTTTCCCCAAAATCATTTGGGAAATATATCACTACCTCTATTATTGGTTGATGAAAAATGAAGGGAGTTAGTAGCACCTACACTCTATCAAACTACAGTTCCAAAAGAACAAGATCATGAAACTCTTTGTAGATCAGTTCCATGAGGCATATGAATATTTCCAGAATATCCATATAAACTATGTTATGAACTTCAATTTTATCTACTAGGTAATGAATGAAGTGTCTCCACTGGTGCAGATTAGTGGTTGTGGGATGTTTGAGGCCCTCTATTTCATCCTTATTATATGATAGAAGCAGAAACTATAGTTTTTCCTATTTACTAAGGATTAATATTCCCCTCCGACTACCACCATGGTATATATGGTTGTCACTAACACAACTTACGATTAGAGGATGTGGGTTGTTGACACATGCAATTATATGGAAGACATGCCAAAAGGGGTGGCACGTTACTAGGTATGAACTCTTGCAGGTGTTCTCAATAGTTATCTAAGACTGGAAATAAGCCTCAAAATTCTTCCACATGAGACATTGATTCTAATAAATCATTACATCAAAAAATATACAGTACATGTTGAACCTTATAAACCATTCATGGTTGCACCAAACATAGATTCAGACCCCATGTTAGCTTCCCTGCTCTAGCAGTTCAAAGAATATAAAATGATAACTAATGATCTCATTATTGAGAATCACCTAAAAACTAATAATTCCTTGAGGGAACCTATATATCCATTAGTGGGGAACCAAATACTCTTCATATAGTTGCCTCAATTAGATCCTGATGGTCTCATGTACCCGGATTGGGTAGAAACCAGGGGGATACGAAAAATGAGCAAGGTATGAGTCACCTACCCCTCCAAAGATCAATTAATATCATCCTCAGGATCAAGAAAATGATATAACATAAGCTAAAGAGACTATAAACACACAAGTTTCCATAAAAAAATTCCAAGATGTTGTTTTAGGTTCTCTCAGAGCTCACCCTATAGATCATGAAAAATGAAATGTAAAAATCATGACTAACATAAAGCCATACCCAACATGGGTGGAAAATTTATGAGATCCCCAAGAGTTTGGTATTCCTAGATTCACTCCATTCATTGGGATATGTGACCCCCTACATCTTCTACCCTAATTTTACACATGGTGTGACCAAATATTGGGAACTCCAGAATAGTATGAGTCTTCCAAGCTCTGATTCTTCATTCAGACTTTGGAAGAACCTAAATTCCTATAGTACTGTAAGATACCGATAGGGTCTATTGTCGACTAGAATGATATTTCAAGACAATCATTCTAACAGTTCAGTTCCACCAAGCACAAGAGGATCATCATGAACCTATTCAAATTCAAGTAGGTACATGATGAGAAAGTTTCGACATTGTTCCCCAATGGAATGGAATCATGTAATCACTCAAGATTTTTTTGGTCGAGGAAAAAATTCTCATGATGTGCATGGAGAATTTCATAAATGAGTTGGTCCCTACCCTCATCTGCTCAATGTACACAAGGATATTTGGGAATTCCATAAAATTTATCAACATCTAGAAAAATCCTTGCGCCATACTAGGCATTAATCATTCCCATTACTCCTTCTTAATACCGAGAGAATACCAATTAAAGTAGACACAGTTACTACAATGCATGTAGATGCCTCTGATATAGTAAACATATTATATCTTTTATAGGATTAGAATCTTTGAGTGTATCCCTATCAGGCGTAGCATTTCCCAGCACAATCTCACACAATATAGCCTCACCAATTATAACCACCTTAATGAGAGAATATGGCTATAGAACCTTATTACGGCTAGGATATCAAAGTATCGTTCCAAGATAGAAGAAACAAGATCTATTAATTTAATAATTCATAGGACCTAGGATACTTTAGATGTGTCCGGGAGAAGGGAATCCTAAAATATCTAGAGTGCATGAGACCCTAGGAGGCCAGACTCATTGGGCACTCCAACCACCACCCATATCATAGGATATTTTGACACACCATCAAATAATGATTTATGTCCACAGATTAACCCCAAGACCATATATATCATGTCTTTGTTATGTTGGGTGAAGTTCCATCACTGATGGAACTTGTATCTTCTGATCTTGCTAGTGGTAGGGAAGACTATATAGAGTGGATATAGGCTCTACTTCATAGGATTACAAAGTATGATGATTGGATAGATTTCATGGTAGTTGATCATTATAATGGTATTATTTTTCCTCTCTTAAGAAAGATGTAACATTTTTTGGTTTCTGCAAATCCTCCAACAACAGCCTATATGAATGAATCACAGCCTTCTATGTCTTGAAAGTATAAACACTGATGACACATGGGAAATTAGAGTCCCCCAATAGTACCAAAACCTACTTGTACTCTTGGAGGATTCATGCCTCTTATGTTAGAATATTCTCCAAGGGTCCTCACAACATTGGAAAATTCCACATATGATGAGAAAAAGTATTCCACTTTGAATGCCATAGAACTAGTAGACTACTTCACAACACCTAATAGCGGGTAATTTTATGAAAACATGTCAGGTTCCTCCAGCCAACACCATCAAATAAGTGGTATAAGAAATGAGAGTCATTATAATTATGATGCTATAACTTCAAACCAAGTAGTTCTTGTTATTAAGATCAGGAATCAAGACTTTTTAATAGCTTAGAAAGAACAACTTGCATAGTTTGCTTTGTTAAGTACGATTCAGAAACTGGCTCTATTATTTCACCATGAAATTTAGTTAGGACCACGTCTTGATCAGTCACGCCCATCCTGGGCCAAACCTTAGCTGATAAATAGTCATATAGGAGTTTCTCAAAGTATTTCAGCGAACCAATAGCAGAATACTTCATGTACTACTTAGACCCTAGAGGTTTAGCTAATAGATTATACTGTTCCCCCTACCAAGGAGACACACGAACAAATATGACCCAATTATGGAAGTATACTTTTCTAGAGAACCACGTTGGAATGCCCTCAAGGATATAAATCCATGATGGTCTTCAATATTCAAAATAATTATGCAAGGAACTTAATACATACTTGAGAATCACCCTATAGTTCAAAGATGAGGTAGCTGTTTTTAAGGAATACTATGTAGAGGTGTCTAAATAAGAGGGATGCAATGAAATCATCTCTTTTTTTGGAGGATATGATGGTGTCATCATGGAGGGGAACATATTCCCAATTTATATCATAGTTTAATTAAATTTAATTTAAATCTACCACTTCTTAGTGGATATAGGCTATGGGTTAAACGTTATTTTGAGAAGAACGCTCTACAAGATAGGACTCAAAGAAGAAGATCAGAATCCCACCAACCTGATGATTTAGATGCATGATAAGGATGAGAAGAAGCCACATGGAATGATTCATATAAAGACACTTTTTGGTGGTTTGATATCATGAACCAAATTTATGATAGTCTAATAGTATTCTATGTACAATGTGTAGTAGAGATGGCCCTGGATTAGTTAGCATGCAGTGGTAATCCATGTTGATGTGTCCTCCTTTGATTCCTATGTGGCATTCTATCTAGATAATAGATACTAAAAAGATAGGGAAATTAATTTTATACTTACATGGAAGATTGTATCCATTCACCCAAATTATTTATGAGCCACCACATCTAATCCATGGGTATACTTAAAAAAACATTTTATTTCTCCCGATTCACTGCTTAGACACCACTATTCAAGACCTGGGAGAGTTTAGTCATCTCCAATGAAAATTTGTGCCCAAATATTATGTCATACACATACAGAGGATAATCAAATGTAATACATGAATCCCCTACTCTGGATATGTATTAAGATTTATTCCCCATTTCCCCTGATCCATGAAATTCCAACATGTTCTTAAAAGAAGGGCATGCTCGGTGAAGAGTGACTCGTCAACATTGCTTCCACACCAATAGTGGAAGTCCAAGTTAGAAGATAGACAATTTCATCTTAGTAATTAATATCTCCATAGTCTTAGTAGAGTTGGAAATGCTATGAAAGGATTCTGTATCTTTGAGTGTAGACACCAATTCATTCCCAAAGTCAACTGGCCTAAGGAATCCACCTCCTCACTTTTATTATCCTATCTCACAGAATGAAGTGGAATTGGAAAATTCCCCCTATAATTTTAAGAGGGTGTCTCCACCACCATTGATGAGTTAAATAAGGTGAACCTTGGAACCATGGAATATCTAAGGCTACCACTAATCAGTGAGTCCAAGTATCCAGAGGAGTAGAAATAGGACTTTACCTTATTAAAATAACACCATGTCATATTTACATAGAATTTTTCCGAAATGTAGGGACAAAACCCTCTGGTCATCAATCACCTCCTTGGTCTCCCTGTTAGTCATCGTGGGTTCAAACAGACTCCATAGAAGATGCACCCCTCTCACTGTGCCATGTTCTATGCCAATGTTGACCTGATTATTATGTAAAATTTCATCTGGTAATTACAATACCCTATATTATTAGAAAATATCATCACGGTTAGGAAGAACAATGGTTACAATATATTTTCTTTAAACTTTCAAGGTTTTAACAACCATTGTTGGAAGGATGATTTTACCCATCCGGTGATTGAGCTACTGATTGATCATATGTCATGGCTCCCGAACCTATCTTTCATGGATTAATAATCATGGGATAATTAGATCCAGATATACCTCAAGGATGAGGATTCCACCTCTATTAGGAAACAACAAAAGTCTTTATTCTATATAGTGATACCCCTCAGCTTGAAAAATTCTTGTTCCACTTATTAATGTTCCATGAACAACATATTTAATCCAAATCAGAGGAAATTAGTGGAGTACTCTGTGGATGCCTTTCTTGTCAAATCCAACCGGAATCAAGACAATCTTAAGGATCATGATAATGTGTTCCTCCTCCCCCACTCCTGGAACTTGAATATGAAAACCTTGTATTTTTCATTTAGGTTAACCTTAGGAATGTTTCTCAGCATTGTCATAAGAAAAATATGTATTGTGATTTATTGGTAGAAAACCAAGTTCATAAATCATATTCCTCTCCTTGAATAACCTCGAAGATTTATGGCGCCTCTAATGAATCTTAACATAAATGCACTAATTTATCACGTATATATCCATAAAGTGTAAGATCTTTTAAGGGATCCTGATTAATGGATCTATTTATTAGTGAGATGAGGAGTGGTTGGAATCATTTGAGGATTTCAAGCAATTCATTCTACAACCTGTTGTGTCAATTCGATCCATATTAGGAAAGCATGTGGTCCTCTTCATGAAAACTATAGAACGATCCATCGATGAAATCCTAGCCAAAAAGAAGTGAGGGTGGGGAAACAAACTTATACTATCTCAGCCACATGATCATTGAAATGAAAACCAGATACTCCTCAATAGAGAAGATTTCCCTCAAACAACTATTTGTAGTACATATGCTGAGAAATTATCTGTAGCATCCTAAGACACATATGGTGTCTTGTCAAATAAGTAGATGTATTTCCTTAATCACCCAATAATAATTGGGTGATTAGCATTATGAGTGGTTATCCTATCATATATTGATATCATGTTTTCGCATAGAAGGTCATCAAAGGCTAGACATTGATATAATTTCTAGAAGTAAATCCATACTATG
Source organism: Viscum album (assembly GCA_963277665.1). Lineage (NCBI taxonomy): Eukaryota > Viridiplantae > Streptophyta > Magnoliopsida > Santalales > Viscaceae > Viscum > Viscum album. The sequence goes on from OY728166.1 coordinate 312,894,354, forward strand.
AAGAACTACCCATAGATGTTGATATTCAAGATGATGATATTTTCTTAGTGGATATCATCATACTATGTTGGAATATTCATTTTGATGGTGCCTCATAGATCCCAACTGATATAATTATCAATGACCCAAGCTCAATAGGGTCAACTGAGAGATCAAATTCACAACCCCAACAAAAATGTTCTTTTCGTACTATTTCCTATTTTTAAATGGTCACACCAACAATGAAGTTGAGTATTAGGATATCACTTCTAGTCTTGATTTGTCCCTCAAAATGTATTTCCCTAGTTTACACGTGATGGGAGACTCTAAGATAATCATTAAGTAGACAATGTGTGACCAACTCATCTGAAATAAAAATGTTTTACCCATGCAAGAATGTACCTACTAGATAATGGACCTATTCCCTTTCTAGACAAATATGACACATCTAACTTGTTTGTTAGAATGTTTGCGTTGATGCCTTTGAATTTTTGGTCTCACACCTTACAAAACCAGACCTGGATGATCTATTCATTAATGTTGAACACCAGAGTGTCATAGTACCTTCAAAATCAAACAGTGGAAACCAATACGAAAAGAAATTTTTAGTGGTGATTATATTCTAGGATCTTAACCCCCCCCCCCAATTTAATGAATACCTTGATTTAATGGAACCTTATTTTTCATTTATATAGCTTTTCATTCTCTCCCTGGCCGAGATGAGGGTGATGGAAACCACCAGCGTGGAGCAGAATATACCCTCTAGAGTTGTCTTTACATAAAACATTCCCTATATAGAAATGGTTTTTAGTGAATTATCCTCTATTGCATCTATGGATATGTGACACATAATGTAATGAATGAAGTCCTTGAAAAATATTGAGGCACCCATCTGGTGGGAATGATGTTCTCCAACAAGATTTGAGGGTTATGATACTTATATCATTCATGGTCCATGACTAGATTGTGTTCACCAAGAGGTTTCACCCATGTCATATCCTTACCAAAATTGGGCATCAATCACTGGATCTCCTCAATACAACCAGTTATTCATGACCCTTTGCAGTTTGGGGACTCACGGTTGTGGGACCATACCATCCAATGACATCTCAAACGTACAGTTTTATATTGACACAAACTCAATTATTTTATAAAATGTCAGAAGTGATTCCCCTCAAGGAAGTGAAAACCTGGTCTATGACTGAGATCATGGTCTCCCACATCATTCTTAGATTTAGAGTTCCTCAAGCTATTTTCATAGAAAATGGTTCCAACATATAGGCTTTCGAGCTGATGAAATTGTATTCCATGTTCAACATCAAGTCCAACCATAATTCTCTCTACCATTAACATCAAAATGAGAATAATAATAAATTAAATAGTAACCTATATAACTTATTTAAGAAGATGGTGGTTCATAATATAATTATTTTTCCCAAAAAGATCCCCAACACCCTATTTTTCCATTGGATGACAAGTAAGAATTCCACCCAGGTAACCCCATACTCTCTGGTACATAGAAACGTTGAGTGATACCCATTGAGGTTCATTTTTTTCACTCTAAATATATGTTTATAACCAAAATATTTCAGAAATAGTGGATGAATTATACATAACTAAGTCAGAATCCCTCAAGAAAAATAGGATTCAGTCATTAAGAAACCTAAAGAGGCACTAGAACAGGATATCCAGAGCATTCGACAAGAAGGTTCACCTATGATCCTTCCTTTTGGGTGAATTGGTACTGAGTCTCAGAACATCGATGATACCCAAAAAAATATTCCAATGTTGGAGCCCAAGTGGGAAGGACCTTACATTATCCGTAAGTTCTATTCCAAGGAATCTGACTCATTGATCGATAAGGATATAGAACAAATCATATCCCCAAAAATTCCAAGTTTCTCCAGAATTTCCTCTATTGAAACACCCTTTTGTATAGATAATATTACCATAATCCATTTTCATGTTTTCTGAAATCTATTTCCTCAAACAAGTAGTCATGGTCTATGAAGTGTGAGATTAAACTATTTTCATTTGTTCCAAACTCTATGACCTTAAACTAGCAGTCATGGTCTAAGATGTATGCCCTTAAACTATTTTCAATTGAACTGTTCTATATACACATAAACTAGGAGTCATTTTATTATAATTTTGACCTTAAAATAATTACATTCCCATATGTTCTGAGAATTATGATCTTATTCTATTAGTATTCATTGTCTATGTTGCATGGATTTAAATTACAAATCCCTATCTACATAGCACATGTAATTAAATTGTGGCCATACCCGATAAAAAATTGAAATGTCTCATATGATATGAGATAAACCCAAATCAATAACCTCAACACAATATGATAAACTATATCTATACCCAATTTTATAAGGAAGGTATTCCCCTTGAAAATCAATGAATTCCTTAATTTTTTTTAATATAGGGTTTCCCCAAATTATAGTGTTATTATTCTACCATGTTGTGTTCTAGAACAATATGTGACTTGATTTATGGTCAGATGGTATACATAGTGACACGTTGACATCCTATCTCTAGTCTTAGCGGCTAATTCACTAACATTTGGATCCTTTCCCTCAACAAGGTTCCATTCATTACAACCTTAAACCATGTGTAATTTATTTTAATATATTTATGTTGTATGCGGGCTTGCATGACCTCCTTTATAATCGAGTTCTTCATCTTTTATTCAATGAAAATTCCCTTGAATAAAAATCCTTCCCAAATTTTCCATGCATCATGGAATTAAACTATTTGAAAATATTCCAATCATCATGACTTTAAAATATTTTTTAATAGTCCAATCATCATGATTTTAAACTATTTTCTAATAGTATGATCATCATGAGAATAAAATACATGTAAATAGTCAATGAATTTAGTCTGTAAATTGTTTTCCATGTTCTTATATTTCATGTATTTTTACCTTAAACAATGTGTAACTTGACCTAATATTAGATTGTGTGGTGTAGATCCTTATTGGATCCTTTCACATCAATATTAAAATTTGAAACCCCACCCAAACATCCAAAACGATCATGCCTATGGTCTAAAATCAATGAACCCAAAACATGAATCATTACATATGAATTATGAACTTAGACCATGTTAATCTAGACACCCACCATTTGTATAGATTGATTTATCCCTAGAGTTTCTGCAAACCCACACCCACACCTATTTATAGAACCATGTGTGGCTTGATTACTATTCCCATGGGATATGTAGTGATTACTAGAACTTCTATCTATGGTCCCAACAATAAATTCTCTTAAAAACACATTCTACCCATGGTGTCATCACCCTAAAATTCCCTCATGGGAATCCTCTTCTGGTTTAATCCCCAACCATATTCTTGACCAATCATCTGGCCAGAATTCCTTCACGATCTGACATAATGTTGAAAATATTGGAATAATAAATTTACAATCCCTGAAAACATTCTCATAATACTTTGTTAAGTTGTAGACATACTCCATATAAAACCTCGAATCATCAAATCACTCATATAAGATGGATTGATATTACCTTCCTAGAGAATGTTACCACAATGGCGCCGGTTTCCTACCATGCTACATTCCATAATTACGTGTAACATGATTACATTCCACATGGATTATATAATGACACCCATATATCTCATCATTCCCCCCCTTCATCGACTCCTTACATGGTCTTTCCTCCCCCATCATCATGATGTCTACCCGAGGTATGTGTTTTCATGTTTTGTTTGTTATAAATACTTTTTCCCTTCATTTTATGCCAGTTTATCACTATTTCATATCACATGAGACTATTAAGAACACATGTACCCCAATTGGGTCCATGCTATATGGCCTAAAACTAGTATCTACCCCCTTGGTCTAAGCATTATGACCTTACACTATTATAATATATAGAAATATTTGTACAAATTTAAACTGAAAATCCGAATTTTCTGAGAACATGATGTTTAATAGTGATATTTCCCCTTATTTAAAAATTATACCACATATGAAAAATATGTTACGAATAAATACAACATCCCTAGAACATGAAATTAAATTATGATCTTACCCAATTCGAAATCGATATGACTCATATGATATGAGATTAAACAAATCAATGTCCTTATCACCCAACGTAATCTATAGCCTTACCCTATTTAGAATATGGATATCTGTTATGTTTTTAGATGAACCAAAACAACATCCTCATCACACAATGTTAAACTTTATCCTTATCCCATACAACAAATGGATGCCTAATAAAATAGGTATGGGATGACCAAAAAAACATTGCCTATATAAAACTGAGATTCTTCATAATATAAGATGGTTGGATAGTCTCTCCAGGGAGAACATGACCCCACTGGCATTTCTTCCCTACCATGCTGCATCTTAGAACTACATGTGGCCTGATTCCAATTTTTATGGAATACATAGTGACACCCGAATATCCCATCATGGGCCCATCCCCATCATCGACTCATTTTAGGGTATTTACCCTCCAATACATGCATGATTCATTCCTACTCACCTGTTCATCCATAAAATTTGATTGCATGGTGGAATAGCTCCCAGGGTAGTCAAATATTCCCCTTGTAAAATTCTCCACATCCACTTTCATGATTCATTCTTTCATTGATTTGGATAATTGTTATCCTCCCAATCTGAATAGGCTCCATAACAGAATTTACCTATGTCACAATAGTTCACCTACCATCATGGTCCCACACCTCAAAGAATATTCAATAACAAATAAAGGTTCCCATGTTTCGAACTCAGTCAACAGAACATTTGTTTTCCCCATCATAAAATGATTTGTCTTTAAAACATATGTTTTTATCATGGATAATAGTTGTTCCCCACTCATTGTTTATTCCCCTTTTTCTCTCTAGGTCTTTAGAGTTTTGATTACCCTTGAAGGATTCTGTTTGTCTATTTCACCCCTTGTTGTGTCCTACCATACAGAAAATGGGAATTCCATACATTTCTTTATTTCTCACACCAAGCATCGATCATGTGAACATATGTGTTAGGGGAATTTTTCTTCACAAAATTTTGATATACATGAGTTCCCCATGGTTTGACCTCCATGAACATAAACTAAGATCCCTAATCCAATCATCATTACTCCAAACAGAGTGACAGTAATCCTAGGAATGTGTTGTGTGGTGTTGATCCTCCATGTCCCACATTTCACATATGGTTCTTACTCTATCGTGATACTCATTCCATTTGGGATTATCACAGCTTGTTACAATCCTCATGACATTAAACTATTTAAAACATCCAAATTATGTTTATCATGGTGTAATTCATCCCTTGGACATCCCTTCAAGCCAGGTTATTAATCTTTCTTGTCATTCTAAGCACTCTAGGGAACCCATGTTATAAAATATATGACCATAAACTATGATCCCATGTTCTGATAACTACAACAACAAATTAAAAGACCAATTTTAATAATCAAAATCATAAAATATTTGAAAATTTTCTCATATATATTTTCTGTGGTATCAAGTGGCCTCTTTGGCCCCCACTTTGCATCAGATAACCTTTTATTAATACCACACATATTACTTCAAGTAACACCAACCTAGTAAAATTAATTAATACCTTAAACAATTTGAAATTGGTCCAAACTATGTAACTATAAAATAAGACACCATAGTGCAACCTCTACATCCATAAAGAAAGATCCTGATGTCCTGCTCACAAGATTTAGAACTGTACGAATTTAAATCCAAATAAAACAACACTAAACTGTGTGACACAAATTACTCATCACATGATAATAAACTATGTGATAAATCATCTTCATCATATAATGTTAAAATATGTGTCCATTTTATAATTGTATGATGTTAAACTGTGAGGCATCCTAATACCTCTAATATGAACATGTTTTTTCCTGGTATAAAGGGTTTCATGAAGGTTGTGGTTGAATCATGGGATTTAAATCAAAGGGATGATTTTCAGAAAAGAGGGAGAACTTATCATGCACTTATTATAAAGTACCATACAAATGGATATGCCCCAATTTATAGTCCCATACTACCAGATTGTATGAAATGTACAACACAATTGTGCGACCAGAGATGACAGTCGTAATAAAGTAAAAAAATCATCCCCTCCATTTACTGTTTCCCTCGAAACCCAACCTTCCAGTCCCTTTTTTTCCTCACTAGTGGCAGATGTCATCATTTCAATTTCAATGTTTATTCCCTTGTAGATGAATTGGAGGGTAGGGGGATCCAAATAAAACCCTCTTACATTTTTATTGGGCCCTCAAATTTTAGTATCGTCAGACAAAGGATCTGAGGCATAACCCTCGACATCTATTGGGGAACCCTTGTCCCCTTTGACTGGGACACATTTTTCACCATATCCATTCTAAAATATATTGAATAACTCAGTTAGATATGCTGAAAAAAATAATAGGAAGGTATTGAAGTGGTAGAAAAAATAACGAACCTTGCTTTATTTTCCAAACAACAACTCTATTAAGTCATAAACCATAAGAGTTACCACACCAATCTTCTAGGAGTCTCTTGATAATCAACGAATCCCTGTGATTATTTTTCATTGGTACCCTATGTTTCACCACCAGCTGATTCCTCCAGAGATGATGCATGATTTTATTTTGTCTCATCAAGATCATTATCTCCAACGAACATCACGTTCACCAGAAACGAAAGAAGATCGTGTCCCCCACATTGGCGTGAAAAGGAATCCATACCTACCCTTTATGAAAACCCCTCATGGATGTGAACCCTGATAGTGTTCATGGAAAGACCCATCCCTAACATATTGATCCCTTATTAATTCAACTTCCTCCATAGCTGCTCCACCCTTAGGGTAATCTGAAACAACCCCATGCCCACCTATAGTGTGGGGAAGGAAGAATTAGTAGTTTCCAACAATATTTACTATAACTTCTTTTTAGTGGACTCCATGACTCTACTCACCGTAGACTAAGAGTAATTTTCCTACACTAGTGGTAACTTATATGGGAGGCCATACACTATAGAAGTTGGGGGGTACAACATCACCTTGATCTTCCCCCACCACATCCTCTATTACATCTCCACATTCTTGAAGATCCGCTTAAGGAGAATCCATATTTCTAACCGATTGCTCATGTATCTTTCATGATGTCATGATTGACCTTAAATACTCATACTGGATCATGCCTATATGTGATACAAAATAATTTATAGCAAAGGTGTGATATAGGTCGACAATGACGTTGGTCGACAAAGTCATGATGGAGTCCCCCATGACTTCACCCATAAACAACTACCATATTTTGTGAAAGATAAATGGATTTATTATCTCATGGATACCTATGTAAAGTCACTTCATCGACTTTTGGATGAATATGAACTATCAGGAATGTTGAGACAAAAATCTTGTCATTCATGGACATTACATTAATTTTGTGAAATACTTAATACATAACAAAAATCAACCCTCAAGGACTGTAATAGTTTAGTGTCTTTGGAAACTCGGAACATAATCTTCTAATCATGGTGAAAGATCTTCAACATCTCCCAAAAAGATCTTCCCATTTTTGTTTTCTTACCTAAAACCGTTATTTATATCCTGGGAAAAGGAAAAAAATTAATGGGAGAGCTCAAATGCTCAGTAAGGGTAAGAATGGAGAAAATTAAACAACCATCTACATATGAACATTAAAACATGAACATAATGTTTAATCATCCAAATCTTGAGTTTTGAAATAAATCATGGCAGTACGTAAGGCATAGATCATAAAGCAACATAAATCATGATAAAATAGTGTGGGAATAAATCTTTTAATAGTGGAAACCATTATGAACAAGATATGATTTCAATAGTAGCCAAGGCATTGCTGCCAAGACCATCTTAGTAGAAAAGTACCATACTGAATCGAGTTCACTCCTTGTTACAGTCCTGTATCACTAAACTGAATTAACGTTCTGTTCCTGCCATGTCTATCTCATGAGATATAAATCGTTAACTAATTCATTTTAGGGAGATATTGGTCCCACCCATCTCATAATGAAATCATTCTTTCATGTGCCACAAAGTAAACATACATCATTCATAATAACCCAAATAATAAAATGGGTTTCATAAACATCATTCCGTCATAACATAATACAAATAAAAAAATGGATATCATTTCATCATAAGAAAAGTTGAATCATTTAAATCATAGAGACATTATTCTTGAAACACACACATGAAATAATGTCATCTTAGATGGAAAATGGTGTTGATAAAACAATTGAAATTAATTCTTGATGAAAATGTCCTTTCTTCTTCAAAATCATTTTATTTTCACAAAATGCCATGAAATTTTAAAAGAAAATGATTTTGTGGAAAATAGTCATGAAACAATGTAGAGTAAACTTCATTAAAAGAAGGTTTGATTAAACCGTAAAAATCCATTCATGCCGTATATGTTAAAAAACATTGTCCTCATACTTTTAACGGAAATGTCAAAAAGTACCATATATGGTAAACAAAAGAAAGATTCCTTCCATAACACAAAGTAAAAGTCATGTAGGGGTAAAAATTACTTTAAACATACATGGAATAATATTAAAAACATTATGAAAAAAAAATTATGTACATGAAAAAAATATAACCCCAGTAAATACTTACGGATAAACAATCTCGGATAAGAACGAGATTGGAATAGTTATCCCTTAACTTATGTATGATATTCTTTGTACGTATCCGAACCTCCTATATAATGATTTGAATAATTTCATTGACTTGTTAAAGAATCATATTAATTGTTATGATATCATATATGTAACACCCCAAGCTTCTACGGTACGCTTCTCTTTGAATAATGTGATAGCGTGTGTTGTACGCAACACCGAGTTCTAACACACCATAACCAATCAAACTAGCCGTTATGAATAGTAATACCTAATATTTGAAATTATATATATTTTATATTTTAAAATGGACTTCATTTCGGGATTCGGAATATCAAATTTAGCCTAAGGTGAAATTTTGGTACTTTTCGGATAACTTTCATATTTTGATGAATAGAGAAAATTACTAAATTTTAATTAAAAACAACTTTTTTAATCAAAATAATTAATAGTGAAAAATTATGAATTTTAGTGGTTTTAAAGTATATTTAGAATATATTTTTACCATTTAATATAATGTTGGTCATTGGAAAAAATTTTACAATTAAACCGAACATAAACAAGTGTCAATCTTTTGATAGTTATTATCTCTTAAAAACACGCTTTTTGTTTTGACAGCGGGAATTAATTTTAAATTAATTTCTGCCACTTCTATATTTTGAATTTACAAAAATGGATTCCATATTTGGAATCATGATGTCCAAATTGTGTAAATAGGTAACTTTTATTTTAAGACTTTTTGAATAATTACTGTGGTAAATATTTTATTTACCATGGTTAAGGGTAAATCTGGTAAATAAGGGTTAAAAAATAATATTATAATAATACTAAATTACCATAAAACGTGTCCTAGCCTTATTGGTTGATACATGTTCGACCATAGGAATCTTTGGGTCAATTTTGGGACCCCATCGTGCCACTTGTAAGTGATAGGGACACTTTTTTTAATTAAGTTAAAATGAATACAAAAATGACACAAGCATATATCTTTTAGCAAAACAATTTTTACATAGGGTTATATATGTTGTATTTCAGATTATAAATATTCATTAGAAAGATAAAACGATATCCTACATAATTATATTTTATTTATAATTTTTAGACATTAAATAATTTAATTTATTTATGACACAATGATGATGTAGTAATTATTATAATAGTGAAAAATTAAAATAATTGATATTATAAATACCCAAATAAATATAATATGAAACTTTTAATGAATTAAAATACTTTTCTAGGATAATATGATATATTAGGATTTATGTAATTGATTTTGTTCGAAGTAATCAATCTGTTATGAGTTTCAAAAAAATCAACTATTGAATAGTGTCAAAATTGACATAACAGAGTTCTTACAAAAATATTATATTATTAATTGATATTAAATTCCTAAAAAACTAATGTTTGGCCAAGATACCTATATCATGATAGGTTAATCATTAATGGACCACTTGGGGGTCGCTTGGATGTATGTAGTAAGTTTATTAACCATATTATATAAAAATACAAAGAGACATTGTAAAAGTGAAACTAATTAACTTAGAGTTAATACTTAAAGATAAGGTTAATATAAGTACCCAAACCTGTCTAAATTCTATTGGTTGAGTTGTTTTCGACCCATCCCCACCTTAACATTTAAATAATCAACTTTGGAGCCATTAGAAACCGAATATTAATTTATTATAAATTAATATTTCTAGCTTTTCCAAAGGTGCCCCTCACCCCTCTTATAAAAGGTCACTCCTCCTTCTCATTTCTTCACACCTTCAAAGCCTTTTTGATAAGCCAGAATCTGCCCAAATACTCTTCCAACTTCCCTCACTACAACCTAGGGGCCTTAGTTTGATCAGAAATCCAACCTAAGGAGCCCTTTTGATCAAATCAAAAGGAAGAACCCGAAGAAGAGGTAATGATTTCACCACCCTTTTCCAAGTTCATTTCTTCTTCCACTTCTTCTTCTAATGTTATTACCATTGTAAAATAATAACTCCAGTATCATATATATACTGTGATGTTATTATAAATATGGTACAACCATATTCAGTATTCTATCCATCCTTTGAATAACATGTCACCATACGTGCGTACGTACGGCTTACCGTCTCCACGTTGTGGTGTAATTGTTATTCAATATATTATTATTTGGATGGGTATAATAATGATATGTAACTCATGTAAATAATTAATATAACATGTTAATGATTCTGTATATATGATATACCATCCATTTATATATTATTTTAATATCAAATGAATGATATTGTCGCTCGTGCGTACGTACGGACTACCGTCTCCACGAACGCGATGAGATTCATTCTCCATCGTATCCATTCAAGTATAATTATCATTTGATGATTTAAAAATGATGTTTAAGGACTTGATATAATTCTGGATATGATTAATATACAACCTATCCTTTACAAACATGTCTTACATAACAAAACATACAAAAGAAAACAAGTAAGTTCACACCCGAAGCAACGATAATACTAAGATATTATTATCAAATCAATATTAAAAGATCATATATGATATCATATTAATGTATATGATTATTGTATAATTTAATAACAATTATTTCACCATTATACAAGAGGTTAACCTACCCCAACCAAGGAAAAGTACAAGGTAAGGGTTATTTCACAATCTCTTCATTATCCGAGGTTGTTTATACGTAATAATCTACTGGGATCTCGTTATCATCCACATCCATGTTTCTTCAAAATGTATTTCAAAATATTTTTACAAGAGTATGGGTTAAAGTCATTTATACCCTTGTTTGAATTTTTATAAGAGGAATCTTTCCGTCGTTTTTTAAACAAGGTCCTTTTTAACCTTTTCGACAGAATTAAGGTAAGAAAGTTTTTTTAACTTATACGGCGGGTGCGGTTATTTTCCGCCGTTATAAAATATTCAAAGCTTTCCTTACAAGATTATAAGAATATTTTCAAGAAAATGTTTTATTTTATATGGCTCTTAAATGATTTCAAAAATAGAAGGAGATATTTGTCTAAAAAGTGTTTTGATTTCATCTATGTCAACATCCTTTGATGGATTTTATGCTTATTTGAAGTTGATTTATTATGATACAAAACTTCTATATTGTATTGAAGGTTTTGTCATATGTTTGACTGTGGATGTGTTATTTTTATACCATTCATAGTTTATGGGGAAATTATTGACATTTTGTATGCTAGTTTTAATACGAATGTTTATGTTATGTTTAAACCTTTTCATATGGGAATGCATTGGACTTAATATGTGACAGGTGGAGCCCGCTATAGCTCCTCGATGCATCGGTAGGTCTCATGAGACAAACTAGTGTCTTGGCACAAGGCCTTGGAAAAATCTTATTTGTAGTCATGGCACGAGGCCTTGGCTATGTGGTTATGATAGTCTGGCATTATGCATTCCAACATTATGAAAGTGGTTAGTGATTTTTCATGAGATTATTCGATTAGTAGAATATTCATGTGAATGAGTAAATGGAATTATCTCATTTTATTTATGTCATACAATGTTGGAAGTTCAAGTTTTAAAGGCTTTTTTTAGTTATACATTTCCTTAAATGTTTATTCTTATTTATGAAAGTTTCCGCTATATTGTTATCCTTACTGGGCATTTGAGGTCACCCCTTTTCTATGTTTTATTTTTCCCAGGAAGTGAAAAAGTAAATTATGAATGACCTGCAAGTATATTATGTGAGGATATGAGTGTGGATTATGGAGACATTATGTTGTTGTAGTAGTTTTTCATTTTATGATGTAATGTAAAACTTATGAATATATCTAGTGTTTCCAAGGCTACTAAACCAATCGGTCTTTCGAGATTTGATCTTTCTTGTGATCATGCCAATGTTATGTAATAATGCACCGACTCTGGCTAGCTAGGGACATGGCGTTACAGTTGGTATCCGAGGAAGTTTAGTACAAACCTTGGAAGCTAGATTTAGATAAACTCTGATTAGAAGACGTAGACCTAATATGATCTTTGAGGATTAGTATAGAATAACTTCCTAGAATTTTGGTATTGTAGAGATTTTGTGAGTTTTCCGAGCAATACATCCCTGTCTGGATACGAGCAGGTAGAGGCGGCTCTGGCACAGATGTACCTAGGGGTAAAACCCGAAAACACCGGTTTGAGCTAGACTCGAACGGGAACTGCTGCCCGACAACGGGCCTTGCTGCACTCTTGGTTACGACACTCCCGGGGGATATGCTTAGGATAACTCTCATTTTCTTTACAAATAATTATGAAGGGTTTATGAGTATATACTTCCTCAATGAAAACATTTTTATGATTATGGATTATATCCATAAATCGTTCAATTTATGTTAAGTGTTTTATAAGTATGGGATTATGTATTTTGATTCATAAACTGATCTAGTTTATGCCATTATTTAGAAATGGCGCCTAGTGGAAGAAATGGAAACCATATCAATGCACGGACTCCATGTAGGGATTGCCCTCCTGCTCAAGATAATTATAGTGGGGCTGGTGATGCAACTGGTGCCGATCAGCTAATCACCATACTGGGACAACTTACTCAGGTTATGAATAATAACTTTACCCGTATGAAGCACCCTGATCCACAATGTGGAGGATCATTGTTAGATCGATTCATGAGGCAACAACCACCAATTTTCAATGGGAGTACAAATCCCTTAGTAGCCGAGCAATGGATAAATTCCCTTGAGAAAATATTTCAGGCTTTGGGGAGCAGTGAAAGGGAAAAAGTTATCATGGCAGTTTACCGCCTCACTGGAGATGCTGATCAATGGTGGTCGTTGATTCAAAACATGAAGTAAGATGATGAAGTATCAAATATGGAATGGAGGGAGTTCAAAGATTTGTTTTTAGAAAAATACTTTCCTCGCGACCATCGAGCAGATATGGAAAGGCAATTTCTGAGTTTAAGACAAAAGGAGGATGAGAATGTCACAAAGTATGAGGCTAACTTTACAAGGTTAGCGAGGTATGCTAGAGATTATATTTGAAACCCAAGAAGTAAGATTTATCGTTTTTTTGATGGGTTAAAACCATTTCTTCGTCGAGCATTAGTCTCACAATCCTTTTCGTCGTACGAAGAAATTGTCTCATGTGCTATCAAGACCGAAAAGGAAATCTCTATGTCTTATGACTTTAAAGCAAAGCAAGAGAAGAAGAGACCTGCTGATCAATCTGGGAATGGGAATAAGGGGAAGAAGGGAAAGGTTGAATATCCATCCTGTGGTAAATGCGCGAAGAAACACCCTGGTACTTGCTTGAAGGGAATGGGAGTCTGTTACAAGTGTGGTGAAAAAGGCCAGCAAGCTCGTGATTGCAAGGGGAAGAAGGAAGCTACCAACGTTCAGTGCTACAATTTCATGGAGATGGGGCATTATGAAAATGAATGTCCTAAGCGTCAGGAGAACTTATCTCAGAAAAGGCCAAGGGATCAAGGCCATGCTTATGCTATCACTACTAATGAGGTAGAAGCTCCGAAAGACGTGGTGGCAGGTAATTTAATGGTTTCCTCAAGTTTAGAAAATGCATTATTTGATTCTGGATCATCGCATTGTTTCATATCTTCACAGTTTGCTAAGAAAATTAGATATTTTCAATTTGATTTAATAATGGAGTTGTCAGTTAAAACTCCTAAGGGAAGTATCATTGCAACAAAGTTTTGTGAATCAGTCCCCATTAGAGCACATAAATGTTCTTTATCTGCTGATCTCATCGTCATACCTATGATTGAGTTTGATATAATCCTCGATATGGACTGGCTTTTGGACTATGATGCAAAGATTTATTGTAAGAAGAAAGAGGTTACGATTCTTGATGATAATGATAAGGAACACCTTATCTTTAGAGAAGAATCATCACCACCTAATTCTTATTTAGATCCACCCTCAATAGCTCAAATAAATTCAATTATTGGGGAGGAAGAGAATGAAATAACTGTTGGTGAGAAAATGAATGTTCAAATAGAGGATGTACCTGTTGTGAATGAATTTGTAGATGTATTTCCGGAAGATTTACCTGGACATCCTACAGAATGAGAAGTTGAGTTTTCCATTGATTTGATTCCTGGATCAAGGCCTATATCGAAGACCCCTTATAGAATGGCCACTGTAGAATTAGTTGAACTAAAGAAACAACTAGAGGAATTGAGTAATAAGGGATTTATTTGCCCTAGTGTTTATCCATGCGGCTACTAAAGACTCCTAGAAGGAACGATGCAATATGGTTTATTATTGATCGTCTTACCAAGTCAGCACATTTTCTTGCTATAAGAGAAGATCTACCCCTGGAACGTCTAGCAAGACTATATATTAATGAATTTGTGAGACTTCATGGAGTACCCCTATCGATTGTTTCTGATCTTGATCCCCGTTTTACTTCAGTATTTCGGAAAAGTCTTCAGAAATCCCTAGATACTGAACTTCATTTGAGCACTGCTTACCACCCTCAGACAGACGGACAATCAGAACGGACTATTCAGACCTTAGAAAACATGTTGAGATCTTGCTCACTTGACTTTCAGGGTATGTGGGATCAATATTTACCACTGGTAGAATTTTCCTATAACAATAGCTTCCATTCGAGTATTCAGATGGCACCATATGAAGCGTTATACGGAAAGAGATGTCGTACACCAACCTGTTGGGATGACGTTGGTGAAAGAAAACTTGTAGGCCCAGAACTGGTGGAGGAAACGGTGGAAAAGGTGAAAGTAATCCAAAATCACATCAAAGCAGCTCAAAGTAGGCAGAAGAGCTATGCCGATAATCGAAGGAAGGATTTGGAATTTCAAGTCGGCGATCATGTTTTCCTGAAGGTATCTCCTTGGAAGGGAGTCATATGTTTTGGTAAGAAAGGTAAATTGAGTCCCAGGTACATCGGACCTTTCGAAATTCTAGAACGAATTGGGGCTGTAGCTTACCAATTGGCAATGCCGCCAAATCTCTCCAATGTTCACGATGTGTTCCACGTATCTCTGTTGAGGAAATACATGCCTGACCCAACGCATGTACCCACCTATGAGGAATTAGAACTGGAACCCGATCTTTCCTATTGTGAAGAGCCCGTCAGGATTCTTGATACGTGAGAACAAGTACTGAGAAACCGGACGACGCGTCTGGTAAATGTTTTGTGGAGAAACCATAAGATGGAAGAGGCAACGTGGGAACCCGAGGAACATATGATGAAGAACCACCCGAGTCTTTTCATGCAGTAGTATTCTAGAAATTTCGAGGACGAAATTATTTGAAGGAGGGGAGAATGTAACACCCCAAGCTTCTACGGTACAGTTCTCTTTGAATAATGTGATATCGTGTGTTGTACGCAACACCGAGTTCTAACACACCATAACCAATCAAACTAGCCGTTATGAATAGTAATACCTACTTTTTGAAATTATATATATTTTATATTTTATAATGGACTTCATTTCTGGATTCGGAATATCAAATTTAGCCTAAGGTGAAATTTTGGTACTTTTCGGATAACATTCATATTTTGATGAATAGGGAAAATTACTAAATTTTAATTAAAAATAACTTTTTTATTCAAAATAATTAATAGTGATAAATTATGAATTTGAGTGGTTTTAAAGTATATTTATAATATATTTTTACCATTTAATATAATGTTCGTCATTGGACAAAAGTTTACAATTAAACCGAACATAAACAAGTGTCAATCTTTTGATAGTTATTATCTCTTAAAAACACGCTTTTTGTTTTGACAGCGGGAATTAATTTTAAATTAATTTCTGCCACTTCTGTATTTTGTATTTAGAAAAATGGATTCCATATTTGGAATCAGGATGAACAAATTTTGTAAATAGGTAACTGTTCTTTATAGACATTTTGAATAATTACTGTGGTAATTATTTTATTTACCATGGTTAAGGGTAAATCTGGTAAATAAGGGTTAAAAAAAATAATATTATAATAATATTAAATTACCCTAAAACGTGTCCTAGCCTTATTGGTTGATACATGTTCGACCATAGGCATATTTGGGTCGATTTTGGGACCCCATGGTGCCACTTGTATATGATAGGGACACTTTTTTTTAATTAAGTTAAAATGAATACAAAAATGACACAAGCATATATCTTTTAGAAAAACAATTTTTACATAGGGTTATATATGTTGTATTTCAGATTATAAATATTCATTAGAAATATAATAAGATATAATACATAATTATATTTTATTTATAATTTTTAGACATTAAATAATTTAATTTATTTATGACACAATGATGATGTAGTAATTACTATAAAAGTGAACAATTAAAATAATTGATATTATAAATACCCAAATAAATATAATATGAAACTTTTAATGAATTAAAATAATTTTATAGGATAATATGATATAATAGGATTGATTTAATTGACTTTTTTTGAAGTAATAAATCTTTTATGAGTTTCAAAAAAATCAACTATTGAATAGTGTCAAAATTGACATAAAAGAGTTCTTAAACAAAATATTATATTATTAATTGATATTAAATTCCTAAAAATCTAAGGTTCGGCCAAGATACTTATATCATGATAGGTTAATCATTAATGGACAACTTGGGGGTCTCTTGGATGTATGTAGTATGTTTATTCACCATATTATATAAAAATACAAAGAGACATTGTAAAAGTGAAACTAATTAACTTAGAGTTAATACTTAAAGATAAGGTTAATCTAAGTACCCAAACCTGTATAAATTCTATTGGTTGAGTTGTTTTCGACCCATCCCCACCTTAACATTTAAATAATCAACTTTGGAGCCATTAAAAACCGAATATGAATTTATTATAAATTAATATTTCTAGCTTTTCCAAAGGTGCTCCTCACCCCTCTTATAAAAGGGCACTCCTCCTTCTCATTTCTTCACACCTTCAAAGCCTTTTTGTTCGACCAAACACTGCACAAATACTCTCCCAACTTCCCCCACTACAACCTAGGGGCCTTATTTTGATCGAAAATCCAACCTAAGGAGCCATTTTGATCAAATCAAAAGGAAGAACCCGAAGAAGAGGTAATGATTTCACCACCCTTTTCCAAGTTCATTTCTTCTTCAACTTTTTCTTCCATTGTTGTCATCATTGTAAAATAATAACTCCAGTATCATATATATACTGTGATGTTATTTTAAATATGGTACAACCATATTCAGTATTCTATCCACCCTTTGAATAACATGTCACCATACGTGCGTACGTACGGCTTACCGTCTCCACGTCGTGGTGTACTTGTTATTCAATATATTGTTATTTGGATGGGTATAATAATGATATGTAACTCATGTAAATAATAAATATAACATGTTAATGATTCTGTATATATGATATACCATCCATTTATATATTATTTTAAAATCAAATGAATGATATTGTCGCTCGTGCGTACGTACGGACTACTGTCTCCACGAACGCGATGAGATTCTTTCTCCATCGTATCCATTCAAGTATAATTATCATTTGATGATTTAAAAATGATGTTTAAGGACTTGATATCATTCTGGATATGATTAATATACAACCTATCCTTTACAAACATGTCTTACGTAACAAAACATACAAAATAAAACAAGTAAGTTCACACCCGAAGCAACGATAATACTAAGATATTATTATCAAATAAATATTAAAAGATCATATATGATATCATATTAATGTATATGATTCTTTTATAATTTAATAACAATTATTTCACCATTATACAGGAGGTTAACCTACCCCAACCAAGGAAATGTACAAGGTAAGGGTTATTTCACAATCTCTTCATTATCCGAGGTTGTTTATACGTAATAATCTACTGGGATCTCATTATCATCCACATCCATGTTTCTTCAAAATGTATTTAAAAATATTTTTACAAGAATATGGGTTAAAGTCATTTATACCCTTGTTTGACTTTTTATAAGATGAATCTTTTCGTCGTTTTCAAAACAAGGTCCTTTTTAACCTTTTCGGCAGAATTAAGGTAAGAATGTTTTTTTTAACTTATACGGCGGGTGCGGTTATTTTCCGCCGTTATAAAATATTCAAAGCTTTCCTTACAGCTTATAAGAATATTTTCAAGAAAATGTTTTATTTTATATGGATCTTAAATGATTTCAAAAATAGAAGGAGATATTTTTTTTCTAAAAAGTGTTTTGATTTCATCTATGTCAACATCCTTTGATGGATTTTACGCTTATTTGAAGTTTATTTATTATGATACAAAACTTCTATATTATATTGAAGGTTTTGTCATATGTTTGACTATGGATGTGCTATTTTTATACCATTCATAGTTTATGGTGAAATTATTGACATTTCGTGTGCTAATTTTAATACGAATGTTTATATTATGTTTAAACCTTTTCATATGGGAATGCATTGGACTTAATATGTGATGGGTGGAGCCCGCTATAGCTCCTCGATGCATCGGTAGGTCTCATGAGACAAACTAGTTTCTTGGCACAAGGCCTTGGAAAAATCTTATTTGTTGTCTTGGCACGAGGCCTTGGTTATGTGGTTATGATAGTCTGGCATTATGCATTCCAACATTATGAAAGTGGTTAGTGATTTTTCATGAGATTATTCGATTAGTAGAATATCCATGTGAATGAGCAAATGGCATTATTTCATTTTATTTATGTCATACAATGTTGAAAGTTCATGTTTGAAAGGCTTTTGTTTTAGTTATACATTGCCTTAAATGTTTACTCTTATTTATGAAAGTTTCCTCTATATTGTTATCCTTACTGGGCATTTGAGCTCACCCCTTTTCTATGTTTTATTTTTCCCAGGAAGTGAAGAAGTAAATTATGAATGACCTGCAAGGATATTATGTGAGGATATGAGTGTGGATTATGGAGACATTATGTTGTTGTAGTAGTTTTTCATTTTATAATGTAATGTAAAACTTATGAATATATATAGTGTTTCCAAGGCTACTAAACCAATCGGTCTTTCGAGATTTGATCTTTCTTGTGATCATGCCAATGTTATGTAATAATGCACTGACTCTGGGTAACTAGGGTTGGGGCTTTACAATATATGGTTCACTTATGACTATATTTTAGCCGTTCTTTTGTAAATTCCATGTTAAAGCAGCATTTTGGGTAAAATCGCCTTATTTATTGTATGTGTTTGGACTTTTTTGTTCTTGAAATTATTATTACTTATATCATGATTTACATACATAAATAATGTAAATAATTATTTATATATCATATATATTCATTATATATATATATATAATTGATAGATATATAAAATGAAATACATTGTTCATGGCGATGGTAGGTTGTACGTACGGATGAACGTTGTTTTCCTTTCCTTATTGACTTGAATGGAAGTAAGTAGATGACACACACACATATATATATACATAAATACATTAGATTTATAATATCAAATATTTCATTATTATTCATTTTATATACTTTATAATCATTCTTGAGTGGTTAACATGGGGAACGAGTCTCATCGCGTCGTAGAGACGGTAATCCTTACGTACGCACGAGCGATGACATCGTTCCCATAATTATTAAATAGAATTGGATTTAATAATATCTTAGAATAAGTATGATTTTATAATAACCATATATAGTTATACTTTACACCATTATACCCATCAATGTAAGGTGGTGGTGGAAAAACTAATTACACCATAGCGTGGAGATGGTATTTCATACATATGCACGCGCAGTGATTTCATTTTCCATAGGATGGATAGATGATGAAATAGAGTTTTTTTATATTTATAATAACATATCAGTATATTAGATATACTGATGTTATTACATTATAATGAAACAACAAAATAAGAGGAAGTAGAAGAAGGAAGAAACTTGAAAAAATCAGTAGATGAAATTACCTCTTCCTCGATGTGCCTCCTTTAAACTCCAACTTAAGGGAATAGAGTTGGTATTTTGAGAACATAACCTCTAATATGATTATATGGATGTTGAGAAGGGAAATGGAAAGGGGTTATCCAATCATTAAGGATCAATGTTGTGTAAAGAGGAGAGGGAGGAGGTTCCCTTTTATAAAGGGGGAGAGGGGCACCTTTGGAAAGTGTGAAAATATTATTTTATTATAAACATATCTTTGGTTTCAAAAGGTCACAAAATCATTAAAGATAAAAATAAGATGACTCATGGTCGAAATAAAATCATAAAATCAGAATTGGACATGTTTTGGATAATATTGTATTTATTATAATCTTATTTATTTAAATCATTTATTAATGAGGTAAATACTGCATCATTATTGTGTCATAAATAATTTAATTTATTTGATGTCTAAAAAATATAAAATAAATACCATCATGTAGGAAATATTTTTATATTTCCAATTAATATTTATAGTATAAAGGATAATTTATATAACCCGTTGTAAAAATTAATTACTAAAATATTTTTGTTAATGTCAATTTTGTCTTTACATTGAATTAATTAATCCAAATTGTCATTATCACTACCAAGTGGCTCAATGGGGTTCCATAATCGACCCAAGGATGCCCATGGTCAGCCAATACTCATCCAATAAGGCTGGGAAATGTTTTAAGGTAATTTTGAATTATTATAATATTCATTTAACTTTGAATTACCCTATTTACCTTTAACTGTGGTAAATAAAAGTCAAAAGTTACTATTCACCAAAAATTACATTCATCTTATTGAACCAAATTTTACTTCTTGATAAAAAAATTTATATAGGATTTTTGAAATTAAATTCACAGAAGTGGTAAAATTTCATTTAAATGAAAGAGTCTGTTTTTTAACCACCACTAAGTGGTTTCACTATTAATCAAAAATTGAAGTTTTTCAGAAAAATAACAATAATTCAGCCTAAGATATATTTGATATTATGAATTCAAAAATGATGTGTATTTTTTCAAACTAAAAACATAGAAGTGGCATTAATTAATATTAAAATTACTTCTCGTTATCAAAAAAATAGTGTGTTTTTAAGAAACAATAACTCTTAAAAGATCGACACTTGTTTATGTCCAATTTCAAAGTGAAATTAATTCCAACGACAAACATTGGAATTAATGGTAGAAATATATTATAATTAAACATTAAAACTAATTTAAAATATAATCTAACCATATAAATTATCGTGATGAAAATTTTGTTTTTAATTATAATATATCATGTTTTTTACTATTTATTAAAATATAAAGTTATCCGAATAATATGAAAAAATTTCCAAAGTAAATTTTTATATCCGAATTCCAAATAAGAATTTTATTTTGTCAAATTTTACTTATAAACTTGTCAAAAAGAATATTGAAAGTGTGTGCACCATCAAAAGGAGACAAACTACATTTTTTTGAAAATTACTTATTTTACTCGAAAAATATATATTTGTTTCTCACACGATGTTCTAGAAAATTTGTAAGATGAATAATAATGTTATAAAATTCAAAATTTAGTTAATACTATCCATAATTACTAGTTCATAATAATATTATAACAATATATCATTGTTTAGAGAATCCAGGTATTGTGTACTACACAAGTTATCGAGGAAGGTCGCGATTGCGTGTGATGAAAACCAAGTTAGGGCTTTGTATAGTGAAAGCTCCATTTTTTGTTGCGTATAGAACAATCAAAACTTATTTCATTTATACATTAAACAAAATATATACTTAATGTTGCATTGAATAATTCCCACAAAACAAACTTGAAATTGTGTGTAACACTAGCCAAGAATAGTGTTGCATATACTGAAAGCTAATTCAGTGTTTCGTATAGTAGAGGCTAATTTTGGAGTAAATTACACCACAATACATCAATGAAATTAAAAGAATATTTTTCATAAAATCACAGGGTGTTACATTCTACCCCCCTTAAAATGAATTTCGCCATCGAAATTCTTCAGGTTTATAAATGGTTTACTACTTGATAGTTTCTTTAATAGAAACCCACATCGTAAAATGGAATACTAAAAAATAATTTTAAAAAGTGAAGTATGAAACATAACGGTTACCAAAATTAACTCATCACCGGGTTTCCACATAGGAGAACATTGCTGAAAATATGGATATGGATGAGAAACCTAACCATCATGTTTTGATGGAGAGTGGTAGAAACGTGGCTATGAAAAAGAAAACAATCACAAAGCCATAAATTTGTGATGATCTAAGGTACCATTTGATTCATAAAATATAAGATCACTATGACAACATTTTTTGTTTTCAAAAATCATTTCCCTGAAGTTGAGAATTCTCAATTAGAAGAAATACTTACTTGATTTTGGTACAATCTCATTGTTTTTTGTCCCTTGAACAATTAACACTTCATCTATTAAAGGAATGATGTTGAATTTGTCTTCTATGAAGTGTTATCAGATCATGTGATAGAATGATAGGTCATTCCATCTGTCTCAAACATAATGTTAACAAAAGTTATATACATAAGTCCATCTATTGTGAGATTAATTGTATATGGTTCCTAAAATGGACTTATACTTCATCTATCATACAGTTTAGTAAAATAAAACTAGTTTATACTAACCAGGGTCTTCATGTAGGCCAGTGGTAGGTGATAAAGTCCTATCACATATCAGTTGTGGATTCGATTTCTACAGCCTTGTCCGACGCGACGGGCTGTCACCTGTCCGGCAGGTTGAGCCATTTTATAAAACTACATTATTATAACATTCCTACAATAATATCTATAAAAGTTCTACCCTTAAACAGTACCATCTTATGTCTAACTTTGTTCATTCCCATATTTAGGCTTATCAATAATACTTCTGTCAAAGATCATAGTATAAAGAAAACAATTACAAGAAATTTCATCTACCAAGCATGTGAATACAATCATTTATCTCCCATGTATCATACGATATATCTTGTTGGTCATATTCCAAACATGTGAATACCTTAATCATGTATTCTCTTGAAAAATGAATACCCATTGAACCTTAGTGAAAACATGAATGTTGTTAAAAGTTAACTCTTTCCACATACCAAAATCCCAAAATTTCTATATACTCAAACCATGATACAACTTTGTCCATCTATCAGTCATGAGCTCATTTCATTATCCCTTCATTATGCACATATCATCTTCATTCCAATTATATTTAATCACTTTTCATGGTTACCGATACCATATAATTATTGACAAACAATACAAAGATATTCCAAAATTCAACAATACCATAAATAAGATTCCATGATACTATTCTGAAATCTCATTACATACACACTTAATCATTCCAAAAAATCATTTTCATAATCAACATCACAAATAGTGATCACATGTGACTTCACTTTATCCTTTTCCTTAAGTGGTTTCTCACATCGATCATCATTAACCCTTGTATTAGGGCATTGATTAGCATAATGCCCCATTTCCTTGCACTAGAAGCATTGAAGTGTTGGTGGAACTTTTCTATAGACTTTTCTCTATTCACATCCTTAGCTACCTATTTCCCATTACATCGACACTCAACTGCTTGATGACAAATTTTTCCACACTTAAAACATTTTCTAGTACCTTTTAGGCAATCTCCACCATGCTTCATTCCATACATTGAGCATAAAGAAACATTCATCTTATTTTCACCATTGTTCTGAGATTTCTCCTTAAAATCCATCTTTCGTTTCATGTCAAAACCATGAGATGGATATGTAAAACCAACTTCCAGTTCTACCTTAAGTGCACAACAGAAAATTTCTTCATAGGTAATGAAGTCTCTTATATCTAATTCCCTTCGAAGACTTGTTTTTAAGCCACTAAATAATCGATCAACTTTACTTTCAGGTTGGATGATAAAGCCAGATACATGCCTTTCAGGGCTTGTAAAATTCACTTCGTATATACCAACAGATTCATCATCCTTCTTCTTAAGCTCAAGGAACTCCTTTTCCATCTTTGATAAAAGAATACGAGGGAAGTACTTACTGAAAAATAAGTTCATAAACTCGTCCCATTCCATGGATTCAATTTCACCTTGGGGCCTTGTATTCTTAATTAGAGTCCACCATTGGTCTGATTCACCTTCTTACTGGTAAACATCCAAAATGGATTTTTCATGCACTGAACAGCGAAGTATAGAAAATATCTTTTCAATGGTACTAATCCATTGTTCAGAAACAAGTGGATCAGAAGACCCACTGAAAGAAGGTGGACGTTTCCCCATGAAGCACTCAAAAACATATTGTTCCCTTCTCTGCTCATTTGGAAGTCCAGAATGATTCATAACTTTTTTAAGTATAACAATAATATTTTTCACTCCATCTCCCATAACATTGGTTTGTTTATGTGGACAGTAATTTCATTTTCCATTACATTGATCAACACGGTTCCTTTGGGTTCAAGCCATTGTCTGAAACCCAAAAAGAATAGTATGAGAGGCAAAAATCAAGCTAGGAAAACAACTTAATAAAGGGGGAGTACATTCAATATCTAACATCTTAGGTTTAATTCTATGATTGTTACCATAATTCTAGGACTATAGCCTATAGTTATACCAATCCTTAGGGACATTCCTAGACATACCTTAGAAATATCTCTAGGGATCTCACTAAAGTTTTCGAATCCTAGTTTCCAAAGGATTACTAAACATTTCCTCTGATACCAACTGTAGAGACCCAAATCTTGACATACATGGACATTACATTAATTTTGTGGAATAATTAATACATAACAAAAATCAACACTCATGGAATGTAATAGTTTAGTGTCTTTGGAAACTCGGAACATAATCTTCCAATCATGGTGAAAGATCTTCAACATCTCCCATAAAGATCTTCCCCTTTTTTGTTTTCTTAACTAAAACCTATCTTTATATCTGGGGGAAATTAAAACATATAATGGGTGAGCTCAAATTCTCAGAAAGTGTAATCATGGAGAAAATTAAACAAACCATATACATTTGAACTTCAAAACATGAACATAATGTTTAAACATAAAAATCTTGAGTTGTCAAATAAATCTTGGCAGTACGTAAGGCATAGATCATAAAGGAACATCAATCATGATAAAATAGCATGGGAGTAAAACATTTAATTATGTAAAACCATTATTCACGTGATATGAATTCCATAATAGCCAAGGCATTGCAGGCAAGACCATCTTAGTGGACAAAGTACCTTACTGAGTCGAGTTTACTCCTCGTTCCAGTCCTGTATCACTGAACCAGATTAACTTTTTTCTCCAGCCATATCTATATCATGAGATATAAATCATTACCCAATGAATTGGAGGGAGATATAGGTCCCACCCATATCATAATGAAATCATTCTTTCATGTTCTATAAAATAAACATACATCATTCATAACAACCCAAAGAATAAAATGGTTTTCATAAACTTCATTCCATCATAAAAGAATCCATATAAAACAAATGGATATAATTTCATCATTATAAAAGAGGATACATGTAAATCATAGAGACATTATACTTGAAACATACACATATGAAATAATTTCATCCTATATGGAAAATGGTTTTGATAAAACACTTGAAATTAATTCTTGATGAAAATATCATTTCTTCTTAAAAATCTATTTTTTTCACAAAATGCCATGAAATCTAAAAAGAAAAGGATTTTGATAAAAATAGTCATGAAATATTTTAGAGTATACTTCATGAAAATAAGGCATTATGAAACTGTAAAAATCCATTCATTCCATATAAGTTAAAAAAACATTCTCCTCGTTCTTTTAACGGAAAAGTCAAAAAGTACCACATATGGTAAACAAAAGAAAGATTACTTCCTTAAAACAAAGTAAAAGTCAAAGAGGGGTAAAAATGACATTAAACATACATGGAATAATATTAAAAACTTTATAAAATTTTTTTATGGACATGAAAAAAATATAACACTAGTAAATACTTACGAATAAACAATCTCGGATAAGAAATAGTTTGGAATAGTTATACCTTACCTTATATCTCATATGATTCGTACATATCGAAAAATCATGTATAATGATTTAAATAATGTAATTTACTTATTGAAAAATTATATTCATTGTTATTATATCATATATAGTTCACTTATGACTTTATATTACCCGTTCTTTTGTAAATTCCATGTTAAACCAGCGTTTTGGGTAAAATCGTTTTATTTATCGTAAGTGTTTGGAATTTTTTGTTCATGATATTATTATTAATTATATCATGATTTACTTACTTATAGAATTTAAATCATGATTTATATATCATATATTTTAAGTATATATATATAATAGATAGATAAATAAAATGAAATACACCATTCATGGAAACGGTAGGCCGTACATACGCATGAACGCTGTTTTCCTTTCCTTATTGACATGAATGGAAGTAAGTAGATTACACACACACACACACATATATAAATATATATATATACATAAATAAAATAGCTTTATCATGTCATATATTTCATTATTATTCATTATATATACTTTATAATCATTCTTTAGGGGTTAACATGGAGAATGAATCTCATCACATCATAGAGATGGTAATCCGTATGTACGCACGAGCGATGATATCGTTACAATTATTATTGAATATAACTAGATTGAGTAATATCTCATAATTATTATGATATTATAGAATCCATATATAGTTATTCTTTACATCATTATACCCATCCATGTAAGATGCTGGTGGAAAAACTAATTACACCACGACGTGGAGACGGTATTCCGTACATACGCACACGCGGTGATTTTATTTTCCGTTGGATGGATAGAAGGTGAAATAGTATTGTTTCATATTTATAATAAAATATTATTATATTAGTGATACTGATGTTATTACTTTATAATGAAAGAACTATATAAGATGAAGTAGAAGAAGGATGAAACCTCAAAGAATCAGTATAAGAAATTACCTCTTCCTCGACGTGCCTCCTTCAAACGTTCACTTAATGGACTATAGTTGGTCTTTTGAGAAGACAAGAACCTATAATATGTTTCTAGGGATGTTGAGAAGGGAAATGGGCAGGGGATGGCAGAGATTTAAGGCTCAACTTTGTGTAAAGAGGAGAGAGAGGAGGTGCCCTTTTATAAGGGAGGAGAGGGGCACCTTTGGAAGGTGTGAAAATATTTTTTTTATTATAAACTTATCTTCGGTTTTAAAATGTACAAAAATATATAAAGATGAAGATAAGATGACTCATGGTCGAAAAAAAATCATCCTATCAGAATGGGACATGTTTGGGATAATATTGTAATCATTATAATTATATTTATTTAAATCATTTATTAATGAGGTAAACACTACATCAATATTGTGTCATGAGTAATTTAATTTATTTGATGTCTCAAAATTATAAGCAAAATACCATCACGTAGGAAATCGTTTTACCTTTCCAATGAATATTTATAGTAAAAAAGATAATTTATATAACCCCTTGAAAAAATTAATTACTAAAATATTTTTGTTAATGTCAATTTTGTTTTTACATTAAATTAATTAATCCAAATTGTCATTATCACTACCAAGTGGAACAATGTGGTCCCAAAATCGACCCAAGGATGCCCATGGTCGGGAACCACTTATCCAATAAGGTTAGGAAAAGTGTTATGGTAATTTTTAATTATTATAATATTCTTTTAACCATGAACTACCCTATTTACCTTTAACCGCGGTAAATAAAAGTCAAAAGTTACTATTCCACAAAAACTATTTTCATCTTATTGAACCAAATTTTACTTCTTGATAACAACCATGTATTCCAGATTTATAAAATTCAAATCACAGAAGTGGTAAAATTTCATTTAAATGAAAGAGTCAGTTTTTTAACCACCACTAAGTGGTTTCACTATTCATCAAAAATTGAAGTTTTTCAGAAAAATACCAAAAATTCAGCCTAAGCAATATTTGTTATTCCAAATTAAAAAATGATGTCTATTTTTACAAATTCTAAACATAGAAGTGGCATTAATTAACTTTAAAATTAATTACCGTTATCAAAACAAATAGTGTGTTTTTAAGAAACAATAACTATCAAAAGATCGACACTTGTTTATGTCCAATTTCAAAGTGAAATTAATTCCAATGAACAAAATTGGATTAAATGGTAAAAATATATTCTAATTACCTTTTAAAACAAATTAAAAAGATAATCTAAACATATAAATTATTAAAATGAAAAAAAAAATTAATTAAAATATAGCTTGTTTTTTACTATTCATTAAAATATTAAAGTTATCAAAATTATATGAAATATTTATCCAATGTAAAATTTGAGATCCTGATTCCAAATAAGAATTTTATTTTGTCCAATTAAACTTATAAACATGTCAAAAACTACATTTAATGTGGGTGTGCCATCAAAAGGCGAAAAAACTACATTTTTTTTAAAAAGACATATTTTACTCAAAAAATATATTTTATTCTCACACGATGTTCTAGAAAATTTTTAAGATGAATAATAATCTTATAACATTCAAAATTCAGTTAATACTATCCATAACGACGATTTCATAATAAAATTATAACAATATATCGTTGTTTAGCGAATCCTGGTATTGCGTACTACACACACTATCGAGGAAGGTCGTGATTGCATGTGATGCAATCCAAGTCAGAGTTGTGTATAGTGGAAGCTCCATTTGGTGTTGCATATAGAATAATAAAAACTTATTTCATTTATACATTAAAAAAATCTATACTTAATGTTGCATAGAATAATTCCCACAAAACAAACTAGAAATTGTGTGTAACACTAGCCAAGAATAGTGTTGCGTATACTCCAAGCTAATACGGTGTTGCATATAGTACAAGTTAATTTTGGTGTAGCATAAAACACAAGAAATCAATGATATTAAAAGAAAATTTTTCATAAAATCACATGGTGTTACAAGGAAAATCAA
Organism: Viscum album; assembly: GCA_963277665.1. Lineage (NCBI taxonomy): Eukaryota > Viridiplantae > Streptophyta > Magnoliopsida > Santalales > Viscaceae > Viscum > Viscum album. The sequence goes on from OY728166.1 coordinate 312,923,807, forward strand.
AACAGAGTATATAGATCATATAAGTGTTTTCGTCTTAGTGAATGATCAATACACTACATCATAAGGTCTATAGATATTTTTGCTACTCTATTGAACCCTCTATATTTTCCACCATATTTAAAAATGGAGTTGATAATGTCTAGATTTTTTTGTTTTTGTGGTTGTTGATTCCAACCCTAATGAGAACATCATTAAGCACCACCAACCGAACTTTAGCTAGGTTGATCAGTGAGGGATACAAACTTGAATTTGAAGGAGTGATGATGTTTAGGAATTTTTACTCTAGAAAATGAATTATTATGTACCCATGGATATATTAGAATAGGCCAATAATTCCCTAGTAAATCTCTGTCTTTCCATATAGACCAACTATCTATATATCTATGTTAGCACCAGAACACCAATGCTTACTCGGTTTTCGAATGCTATAATATCCACTATCCTGAGCATCCCTAGATAGATAACCATGCATGTATATCTAATAGAATTTAGCCAATTTTTGAGGAAGGTGTCTTGAAATGTAGTGTAGCATACTACATTCTTCCTGTCCTCATTCATATTGTATCCCCATTGCTTGTGACTCCCTTCCTCAAGGTTCATCTAGTAGGATCTCAACATACTATTATGTTTCATAGATAGTCACTAATTCAACCACAATTTCATTTTAATTGTTTGATATTTCTTCAATAACATAACCAAACAAGTCTTGAATGTGATGTTCCATTGGATTGGGGGGGTAATGCTTCATTACATAAAGTAATACATAAAAACGTATCTCTGCTGGAAGGGGGTTATTCGTCCTATGAAAGAAAGTATTTGCCGTCATGTAGTACTCATCATACTAAAATCCCATCAGTGGGATACCACTGATGCAATACAATTCCTACTAGCCAGTTTCTACCACACTATGATGGAGGTGGAAGTTATTGGTGTTCTATATCCACTAGATTTGGAGCTCTAATACTATCTCATGTTGAAAATATACATGGAACTGGGATGTATGCACTTCCATATAAAGTTTTATGTGATGCTTCTCATCTACGTACTCATGAAAAGTGAAGCATATGTAGTACATAAATCCCCACTCTTCAGTAAAGTTGCCCTGACTCATAGATCCCTCCCCTTTTACCATCCCTTTCAATTGTATTGGATGCTGGTTTGGAAGAGGCTGATGTAGTGGGGTGGTAACTGTTAATTATTTGGATTATCTCCAATGACATTATTGTTTTTACAATAATAGTGTATACGGACGTGTCTTCAGGCTCATATGCAGGGTGACATAGAGTGATAATGTACAATTAGGTAAGCTAATCATGATGAGAAAACTAGAAGCACAACCCATTCACTTTGATGGTTGGGATACAGACACCATAAATCATCCTAATGTTTTATACGGGTATATGGTTCATAAGAAGATATCATATTTGGGATTAATTCAACAATACTTGATGTTATTAGATGTCAAAGGCTAACTTTTGGCATAATGGATTTCTACTATCCCTTCTATCTAAATCCACTGGATGGAAGCGACATCATCAATCTCAGCTTGATTAATATGGTTGGAATTTTACTAAATATCCATGTTTTCTATATTCGGATCATAGAATAATTTTATATGGTCATGAGAAGTCACTACACCACACAAATATGTAGATGGACACACAAAACACCATATGAGATGTGAATGTTTTTTCATGAAAGAAGGAGTTTCAAAAAAGTCATGGACAAAGCATGGGATTTCATGTAAATGGATGAGTTTGTAACATGAGATATAAAATATCTTGCACTAAAGTTAAATTAAATTATTTAAGGATCATCCATCTTTTTATTGTCTTAGGGTACCAATATTCATTAAATGCACAACACAGTTGTGTGATCAGAGATGAGAGTTTCATGAAAACAGAAAAATCAACCACGATTTTTAGCATTTTACTTAGAACCAAACCTTCTGGTTCCCTATAAGATCTAATTCCATGGAAAGCATTTTGACTGTAGAAAATTTTTATATCCCCCAAAATGGATTGTTTTTATGTATCAAACATGTGTACCACCCTAAAGAAACATTTCGGGATAGAGGAGCATGTTTCATGTAAATTTAAATTGTTTCATGTAATGAAGTTGTTCAATTCTCAAAGGAATGGAATGATAAAGTTGACACATAGTTCTCTGGATACCCTAGATTTTGAAATAATTTCCAAGTAATGTTCATGAAAAAAATATTCATGCATGGATAAAAAATATTTCATGGACCATGTAGTTGAGTGAAAAATGTGATAAAAACTCCCACATGTTCCACTATCAAGCCCCCAAAAGCCATGGACTGTGAACACAAAAGAAGTGATATGTGTAAAACGTGTCATGAAACCATAAAGTTACCTATTAAAAGTGACATAGAACTATATAGATTATGAGACCAATCCGATGTAGTAGAGGATTGAGAAGAACACAAACTTTTTCTACACTAGTGTGATGTTTCACGACATTAGCTGACTATTTCCACTATAAATAGAACATCACCACCACATAGATGAATGATCTATAGAAGGCAAAGAAAATATATCATATACTAAAACCTATCATTCAACGAAATTGATAAACATTAGAAATAATGGAACATTAATTGTAGACCAAATTGGTGAAGGACCTCCAATAGTCCTAAACATGACTTGGCCTGTAATTGAGATATCCTTGAGAAACACCTCACAATTATGAATGGCTTCATGTAAGAGTATCATCCTTTGTGTAACCATAACATGCATGCAACTCCAAATACATTATGAATCTATGCACTCATAATCGATGTGTTTTCATAGTGCTAAAACCCCTTGCTCATAAAACTATACATGCGTACAATACAATATTGTTGCACACTAAAAAATTATGGTCCTGGACCTGATTTCCTCTATACTATTACTGTACCCAATACCCTAACTCGTACACCTAAACATAGGAAACCTAATGGATTTTTCTTCTAATAACATGTACCCTATCATTGATCCTCTTTATTTACACTTATTCAGGGTTGTTTATACGCCATGTCCTATCCATAGGTGCATGAGAGGTGTACACGCAAGCCTTAGAGTTAGAATATTTGAGGAAAACTGTTTACATATCTTGGTGGTGATTCAATATGAGGAATCTTTTTCCAACATTGACATGGACACCCTCATGTAGTGAGACCCATCCATATCTCTGTTTTAAAATTCAAAACTATATAGCTCCCCATCTTAGTTAGATGATGTTAAACTACACAATAATTCCCACATTACATGATGTAAAACTATAGGATTACCTTGTGAGATGACCACAATATTACCCATGTACAATCATTACAGGACACCACATTCTCCAAAATCTCCCAAAATGATTATCCTTCTACATATCTCCAAGAGATTATCCTCTTGTATTGGGTAGCTTCCTTGAATATTCCATACACCATATTTCTAATGGATGATCCTCTTACATCGGTTAACATACATGTCTAATCCCCACACCATATTTCCAGGGGATAATACTATTTCATTTGACAACTTCAAGGTGTAATACACACACCATATCCCCCAATTGATAATCCTCATACATTGGGAATCTTCCATTCATAATCCACAACCCATCTCCATATAGTATGATCCTTCTGTATCATGTATCTTCCACATGTTGTTCACATACCCTAACTCATTGATGATCCTTCTATTACATGAGTGTCATTACCAGAAGAAATTAAACTACATGGATCCTTCATATCATACGAATAAAAACTGAATCATCAAAAAATGTGGGGTTTTTATCCTTATATATTAAATAGGGTAAATAGGAGGCCACCATGAGGTTCAATACCGACTATCAATCCATGCGTGAAATATTCTATCATGACCCATCCAAGAGGGGCCTAACACATTAATACCCCAAGCCCAGCTCCAATAGGCTAGAGGATAGTGACTAACAATGAGTGGGCATTTCTCACAAATGGGAGTATTTTTTTAAGTACATGTATGAACACAAAAATTTTGAATCCACAAATGATGATATGTAAAAGCACTAAGTAAAAAATGCCTGAAAACCACAATATCCCTCATCCAGAGTATAATAGTGAATATAATAGAATGTAAATAGGGTCAAAACAAGCCCACTAAATGATGAGAGTCTATAGTGACAAGTCTAGACTATAAAGTTATAGGTAATGGGACTATAATTGGAAAAGATTCTATAACACACCTTGACCTATCCTATCTCGGAAGGAACTACAAGGTCCTGGTATTCCTAGAATTGCATTGAAGATTCAATCATCAACAAAAGACATAACATGTGTTAGAAAATCCTATGTAGGGGTGAGTAAAACAATACTCAGTTGGACGCCCTGAAACCACTGAGGAATACCACAAAAGAATTATCAAAGAGGAAATACGATGAAGGAATACCAAAAAGGAATATCACAATGGAAATACCAAAAATGAATACCCCCATGTAAATCCAAAAAACTAAATACCATGAAGTAATACCACCAAAGAATACCAAAAGGAATACCACATATAAATTCATAGTCAGATTCACATAGATATACGTCTAAAATAAATATATCAAGAACAACTATATATATTCAATCCAATAAGACAAATAGTATCAGGAAGAATAAAATTCTCTATAAGATAAAAATTCTCCATAATACACACAATCTCTATAAGACACATAGTCTCCCTATGAAACACATTCTCTACAAGACACATATTCTCTAGGTCCCAACTATCCAGAGAAATGTTTTCTTGAAGTGTTCTCATTCTGGGGGAACTCACTCCTAAAGTCATTAGGTTGTATTCACAGACCCAAAAAACCAACTTAGTATATCTCAAAAATAATACCTCTTTATAAGGTTCTCAGTGCCACAAATGTCATGTCTAATTGACATCTCGTTTGAAAATTATCAACATTTGAAAATTTCAGAAGGGGGTCCACAAGGTTGTGGACTGACATTGGGGTTGGTCCACTGGTCATAGTGGTCAACCACCCCATACTATCTCATACATCCATGGATTAGTCTAGCCACTTGGGTTCTACTCGATTTCGACATGGGTTACCCTGACCCATGGGATTAGACATGAGAGGTCGGCTATGATCAAGTCCACTAGGTCGGACAGGCCCAATAGGCCCAACCCACTTGGGTTGGGTCCATCACACCTCACTAGCCTAACCCTCCACCTTGATCATACCCACTCACCCGACCAGGCCCAATAAAGAGACGTTCTTCTCACACGACTACCCGTAGCGACCACCGCCAATCCTTGTGGCCACCCCGCCGCATCCCACACATCACCAGATGCATTGCACCACCATGCACTGCCGACACCCTTCTATATGGGATCCTAGATTCTTCTTATGTTACTAAAATATTTTAAAATAAGAAACATTTTTGATCCTTGGGTCCTGAGATACACTGATCTGTCCTCTATTTCTTCTTTCTTCCAATGGGGGGGGGGGGTCTGATCATGTTTGCAGCCTCAAGGAAATTCAATCATCAATCACGAGTAAACCACAATTTAGAACACCAAGAATGGATGAAATAAAGAATAATAACATGTAATTAAAGTACCATGTCCTTTGTTCATGTTTCCCTCAATTCATTCTCATTAAAAGGATAAATGAAGATGTTATGCTAATCTTTCGATAATCCCACAACAATAACCCATCCGGCAATAATGATCAAACCATGGATCAATCTATTTATTTTGATTGAACAAAATTCATTATGGAAATAAAGAATGGGGAAAAGAAATAAAAAAAATCAAATTCCCTACCTCATATATGGATTGTTCGCTATCGATGATTGATTTTTGTTTGTGATCCCTCAAGAACGATCTCTGATCCTTGGGTTTGTCATCACTACATAGATTATCCTATATTGATTTATTTTAGAGTCTCCATGGAGTTTCTTGGGTTATGAGTCTATCCTAGGATCCATGCCTATATCATCATTTAAAATAAATAGTGTCAGTACATTGATGTAAAGTAAAAATTTAATAAACTCATAGTTTATTTTATTCACCAAAATGTTTAAAAACTATTTTTCACAACTGATCCACGACATAATTGTTAGGACTCGCCTAGGGAAAAACCCACATTAAGAATTCAACAATTGTATTAGATTTCTAATATGGGTCACCATTTAGGAGATATTAGGATTTTAAAATAAAATAAATTTTTAATTATTTTATTTACGGTTAATTCCTTGGTGACCTTTTTGTCAGATAACCTACACTAAAGTAAGGTCATTCCAAGTGTAAAATTGCAATTATGAACTCAACAGTGACCTCATATTTTTATTCTGCACATTAAACTAAAATATATTCCATGTTTTTAGGAAATATGAATGCACATGCTATTAGAAACATAACATTTTTCAATGAATTGTCTCAGGCACAATGGTCCCTGAAATTGCACGCCTTCTGAGTGCTTTATCACGTAATTTTCCTAAATTATTTATAAAAATAAAATTAGTAAAATAAGTGTCATTAAATTCTCCCTAATAATGAGATTTATTTCCCCAAAAAGTCAATAAATGGGCTACTTGAACAAATGAGGGTACCGAGCATGAATTCGAGCCTCCTGCTCCAATGTGCTCTCTTGATGATTCCTATGCTGCCACCAAACATACACCAAAAAAAATGATTGCCCATGATGGATATTATCCCATTTATCCTCAATATCTACCGAATACTCAGCATAATTCTCCCTATCATTGATGTCTAGCTCACCATATTCATTGACGTATGATAGTTCATGCACGTACTGCCTCATTTGGGACAGGTGGAAGACATTGTGTACCCGCTCTAACTTTGGAGGTAGTGCTAAAAGGTATGCTACCATATATAGTATCAGGAAAGGTTCAATGAACCTCATTGATAGATTTCAACCTTGATCGAATCTATATAATAATAATTGAGGTGAGAGACGAAGGAACATGTGGTCTCTTTCCTCAAACAGCAAATGCCTCTATCGTCTGTCATCAAAAGACTTCTGATGACTCTGTGAAGTCTTCATCTGCTCATAGATGATATGCATTTTCACTGTAGTAACATTTTCCAAATCCTAGACGTTGAGAGAAAACTCTCATGGGGTTTTTATATATCATGGGCACTTCTAGTGTCACCCATAGAAATTATTGAATGGTTCTATACAGATGATAGAATTATATATGTTGTTCTATAAAAACTGAACCAGGCGTAGGTGATCCTACCAACTGTGACCAAAATATTACATGCAAGCCTATATCATGTCCTTAGAACCTATATTTTTTTCTCAATCTAGCTATATTTATGATGGTGAAACATTCTTCTTATGTGTAACTATGTCCCAAATGTCTCCTACAGTCCCTTACACAACCAAGATATAAATTGAGCATCACGATCTAAGACTATAGTTAATGGGACAATATGGATTCGAACTATATCATGCACATAGAGTTATACCAAGATCTCTACTAAACCCTCATCCTGAATTTATAATATGTTGTCCAACATGGTGAGTAATTCACCATTCACCTAGATGGTATCATGTCCCATGGATGTACATGTTAAACATGTCACAAATTCAATCAATATCACATCCCACATCAATTTTGGCACCTCAGGGGGTTAAATCAAACCTATTTGAACTTGTTGCTCTCCCTTGACCTGTACACAAGAGAGGCATCAAGAAACAAACTCTACATCTTCATTTTTAATCAATGGACACCAAAAATGAGGTCGGGGTCATGGTACATCTTCACCAAACATGGAAGTACTTCTAATGGGGATGTATAGAACTCACAAAAAAAACTCCTCCTATAACACCAATATTACAACTATGAACAATCAATAAATAATTATGTTTTCTCCAAATTTTGAATATCCATCAAATGCCTACCCTATGGACATCTAAGCACATAAAGTCTCATAGTCGGTATCCCCATGTTGTTCCTCCCTGACTCGATGTAAGAGTAGAGGGTAACAACCATCGACTTGAGGTAAAATACTCCATCCACATCCACAAAGGTTATCTAAAATGAGGAAAACTACTATGATTCCTCATTCAGAAACATTGAAACAGATATCATAATAAGAGCATCTTTCACTAAATTCCCATTTCTAGGAGAATAGACAATATCAAATTCATAGTCAGGGAGAAACAATAAACATCACCTATGTCTGAAGATCATATCCTTATAAGAGAATATATACATGAGACTCTAGTGGTAAGAGTAGATGATAAACTAGTTTCCCATCTGGTAGTGTCTTCACATCTTCAAAGAGTAGACTAATAATGACGACTCAAGATCATGGGTCACATAGTTCGGATCATGTGGTCTCAACTAGATTGAACCATAAGGAAACCCTTATTTAGCATCAATCTAGACACCACCAATACCTATTCCTAATATATCAATGAACACTATGTACTGGTCACCCTCCTCTAGAAATATCATGATGGTAGTGCTCGTCAATCTCTGCCTTAATTGATGAAAACCCTCTTAGCACTTCTCCATCCACATGAATGGTTATTCCCTTCATGTAAATTTTTTCAAGGATAAATCCACTCTGGAAAAGATGAGTACAAACATACAATAGTACCGAACCAAAAAACGGATACTTTGCACCTCGATAAAACCGTTGTGTGCCTTCCAAGCTTGCACTGCCTCAATCTTCCCTGGATCCATTGCAACTCCTTCCTCTGAAATTATGTATCATATAAAATGGGCCTCCAAAATCCAAAACAAAAACTTTGAGATATTCTCATAAATCTGTTTCTCTTGAAGTGTGTCCAAGACCACCCTTAATTATATCATATTCTCTTATTTGATTTCTATTTACACTAGGATGTCATCAATGAATACTACCACAAACTGGTCTATGTAAGGCTGAAAGATCCCGATCTTGAGTCCCTTGAACTCTTCATGAGAGTTCATCGCACCAACTAGAATCACCAAGTACTCATAGTAGATATAAGGATATCTAAATATTTTCTTCAGTATATACTCTCACCATAATCATAGATTTTTTATCCAAATATAAGGACAATCTTTCAGAACCACTACACCCCTTTTAATTGATCAAATAGGTCATAGATCCACGTTGGTGGATGCTTATTCTATATGGTCACCCAATTTAGGTTCCAGAAGTCCACAGACATCCTCAAGCTCCATTATTTGTTCTTAGAAAACAAAACTGTGTCTATTTGGGGCTAAACGCTGGGTCTCATGAAGTCCTTCCTCTACAAGTCATCCAACTGCACCCTTATCTCATGATGCACTATGAGAGTCATCCGATGCGCAAGTGTAGATATTAGCACAATAATAGGGTATAGATCAATGTAGAATACTACCTACCTATGCAGAGGTAATTTGCAAACATCATCTTGAAGTATTCCCTTATAATCCTCCACCATTGTAGGAAATTGTGGACTCAAATGAACAATTACACTGAGTTTCAGGAAAGACAACTGATGTGTGATCAGATGCACCCTCTTATGTGTGAGTCCATCTTATGCTGCATGCATTTCCTTTTCCCCAAAAAAGAAACATATAGTCCCATCACTGTGGACACACTGAAAATTGTGCCTATAATAATCAATTTTTTCATGAAATGTGGATAACTAGTCCATGCTGTGAATGAATTCATAAATAATCTACACCGCTACCAAGAGATCCCAATAGAAAATCTCTCCAATAATAGTAATGTCTCACTATAAGAACTAGTGTGTGATCATCGAATCTCTCCTCATAAAAGTCTCTAAGTGTAAGGTTCAAGTCAATGGTTCAGAAAGAATATTATGGTCTCAAACAATGTCCATGTAATAAAAATAATGACTGGAACCTGTGTCTGTCAAAACTATATCAATGGTGTAAAATCGAAAAAGATTTCCTCAAATCATCACTATATCCTCAGGGTCATAAGCCTACATCACCTATATCTGGCATCATCTCTATCAACCATCTCCCTAAGACTATCATGGACTACATGGGGGTGGGTTTTGTAATAGATCAATCCTTCGACCACCTCCTGACACCATGGCTACTCCCTTTTTCCGATCCATCACCATACGAACCACCCTAATGTAGATGCATAAGATATTGTATGCACACCAACCATAACATGTATGGAAAGTAATTATCATTAAATATATTTTTGTATTCTTCCCATGATAGACTCACCTCATCTTGTGTGTGGGTCACTAAGCTCATCTATCACACTCAGAGCCATTAAAAAGACTCATAAAAAGGACAACCATCAGGTCATAAGGTATCCTCACAAGCTAAAAGATAGTGGTAACTATCTCCATCCCATCCTCAACTTCCTGGGGGACTAACTGACCCAAAATCCTTCGAGGTCCCTACCTCTAAAACTCATGCAATGTCCAATGAATATATGAATCCTCAGCTGGTAGAGTTGGTAGTAGCCGCTGCTCGATGGGTGGCGGTATAGCTGGTAAACCACCAAGATGTTATATCTCCTGTATAGGACCCTGTACAGATGCCTCATTGATAGGAGGATTGTCCTCTTGATCACACAATGGAATATTGGCTAGCTATCAATGATGAGGAATCATGAAATAAAACAATATGTAGCATGGAAAATCGAGTATATCTAGAGAGATGACTCAATAATGTCATAGAAGACGTAACAAGTTCCAATTAGATTCATATACCAATATTTTCCCTCCAAATTTTTTTTTCATGTATCATGTATAAAATAAGGTTCATATAATCCTTGTGTATGTATATATTGACTGCCCCACCAACCCTGGATTTCCTAGCCTAAAATAAAAACTTGAAACACATAACATTATTTCCCTAGACCAACCTCACAGTCTTGCGAACCTAAATTTTTACTGACCTCCTTTTGATACCAGTTTTTCATTACCTATCCTAGAGGTTCCTGCACCATGACTACCCGAACCCCCCACCACAAAATAGGCTAGGGGTAGTCACTATCACCAAGTAGGCCTATCCCACAAATGGGAGGAATCTGACTAAGTACCTGTGCACACACCCACATCTATAAGACAAATATTATGAAATGTACACTCACTAATTAAAAAATGCATGTAAACCACTATATCCCAAAAACATGTAACAACATTAAAAGTACTAGAAATTAAATAGGGCCAAAAAAACCCACAAAAAAGGGTCTACATACAATATTCCAACCTGTAAAGTAATAGGTACTAGGATGATCCTTGAAAAAGATGTAGAACAACACCTCAGCTTGTATGGTCTCACATGAAACTTCCTAGTTCTGGTCTACAAAAAACTCCGTCTAAGAGTTGATCATTTTCACAAGACACGACATATGAGGGAAAAGCCTGTGTAGAGTTGAGTAAAACAATACTTAGTATGACACACAAAAACTAGAAAGGAATACCATAAAGGAAATACTGTAAATTAAATACCATGAAGGAATATCAAAAAAAAATATCACTAAGTACATACCACAAAGGAAGACCAAAAATATAACAAAAAAGAAATACCATGAAGGAATACCATAAATGAATTACACAATGTAATGCATAGTCATCTCCACATATATATACATCTATAGAAAATATATCAAGAACATGTAGATATAAAAAATATAATAAGACACATATTCTCAAAAAGATGCATAGTCTCTATAAGACACACATTCTCCATAAGTCACACAGTCTCCATAAGACACACAGTCTCCATATGAAACACAATCTCTATAACAACCCAACTCATTATTAAACACATAAAAATGATTAATTACATAAATATTCACTTAATAAAACTCTGAGGATCAAGAGGTATAGTGTATTGGAAAAATATTTTGATTACATAACAACATAGAAAATAAAACACAACATCTTTATTGAAAACTTCTTTTACAGGACCACAATATTATTTCATACTTAACATTGAATTGGATTACCTGAGAACATGCATAAGAGGGAAGATTTTGGTTGAGATCAAAATGTTTGGGCCGCATCGGGAGGCTTATAGGGAGTTTGGGCCGCATCAGGAGGATTATAGAGAGAGGAGGGATGATTTTGGATGAGATCAAAATGTTTTGAGTGAATAAGAATGAGATATTGAGTTGGATTATATAGTAAAGGAGAGGGAATTCTTTATCATTTAGGTTTTGGACAGTACACATTAAACTAATCAAAAGAACAAACCATCCAATGTTTTTTCCCATGGGTTTTTTCCAAAGAATATTGTAAAAAATTATTTTATAAGTCAAATAGATGAACATACAATAATATTAGGCCTTTTTATGTGGAGGTGTTTCATACTCTCAAGGAAATCATTACAAAAAGTTAAAATGGTTTATAAGTCTTAGAGGGTCCACTGAGGAACCATAAAATTAATCACAAAAATCTAAAAACATGTTATATTATAGGAAAATCATATATTTTCCTAACATACATTTTATTTTATTTTATTACATCACTATTGGGTCATTATGATGTCATAAAAGACATTATATATTTAAAAGTATTTGAATTTTTAGCAAAAATTTGACTATCTCAGAAAATAATGAAAAATTCACTGTTAGTAATTTCAACGTCCTGAATGAAAAAATGATATTAATTTTGTATATATAATTTTATAAATATTAGAATTTTATATTTTAAAATAAAAACATACATTTAATAAAATTTTATTGATTTTGAAAAAAACAGTTTTCAAACCTTAATAAAAATAACAATTGTATTCCTAAAAATTTATACGATAATTTAAATTTTAAAAAAATTAATTAAGTAATAATATTTTATTAAAATAATATTTTATTAAAAATCCATTAATTTATCAAAATAAATTTCTTAGTTGAATATTCACTAAAAATATTATTTGTGCTCTAAATACCATTTAAAAAGTAACAATATTAAATTGAATGTATATAATTTTTAAAAAAATGCACATAATCATAGTTCTAGGATTTTTTCACATAACCCCTTATTACACCCACATAAGTCCTAAAAGTAAGGTGTGAAATGGTGACATACTCTTTGGGTGGCTCAGATAAAATCGCTTGGGTGGTAATCTCTATCATCTTCTACTTCTCTTGTAGGCGGTTCCGTTCAAGCATAATGCGTTGAAGCTCAGATTGGGCTTGGTAAAGAGTGAAGAACAATGATGCTACCTCATTTTCAGGCACTAAAAATAGAACTTCGTATAGAGAAATTCTGTTGGACGAGTTCAAATATTCCTTTGTTTGAATAAATTGGATTTGGTAAAGCCATATATTAATACTAAACATTGATCACTATTCAACAGATATATTATCAACAATAAAAGCACGTAACGATATTTTAAAATCAAAAGAAAAACCAAAGAAGTAAATATGTTTTGTATAACCATTTCTCATAATAAGACATTTGATTAGATAAATATAAATTTTCATTAATAAAAGTTTGGGTCATTATAGTCTCTATAGGACACATAGTCTCTAGGTTATATCCAACCACATAAATGTTTCCATGAATCATGCTCATTCCAGGAGAACTCACACCTCATTCTATTAGGTCCTATAAATACTCCCACAAAAAACCAATTCTGATATCTAAAAAATATATCCTCATCATTAGTGTCCCAACGACATAAAAGTATCCTCAAACAGACATCTTATTCGAATGTTATGGCCATTTGAAAATTTCATAAGGGGGTTCACTAGTTAGTATAATGACCATTCTGACTGCCCATGTGGCAGCTCGAGCTATTGTGACATTCAACTATTCCCTAGATTCTAAGGCCACATAGAATCTCGGTCGACCATGGATCATGGTATACCGTGGTCTTGTCCAGACACACGAGTCCTCAATAGGTTCTCCCCAACCCATGAGGTCTGAATCGACTTTTCGAGTCTGACCCAATCCATTGGGACCTTCCCACCTCACCAGTACAACCCACCACACTAGCCTAGTCTAGTCACATGGTTTCCTACGGTGACCATCATTAGGCCACACAACCACCCCACTTTGTCACACATCCCCCACATCCCATGTGACGATAGAAAAACCACAACGCCATGCGTTCCTAGTCATCGATGCCATTAATTATGCCATCAATTTTTCTTCATCTGGTGCTCCAATATCTAAAATGAAACACCTATATGATCCTTGGGTATAAATATACACTAATCCGGGCTCTGTTTCATCTTGCCTCCAATCTGGGGATCTGATCCCATTCAGAGCCACTTGGAAAGTCAAACCATGATCAAAAGGATATCATGGAAAAGAATTCCATAAATGGGGGATATAATTCACACGAACACCAAAAAACAAACATTTCCCGTTTTTCGTGTGAGCCTCAATTCATTATAACTATATGTTTAAATGAAGAAGATAATCTAATATCCTGATAATCCTACAGAAATAACCCATCCCGAAACAATGATGAAACCATAGATCAATCTGTTTGTGGATTTACCCATGTTCAACGTGGAAATAATGAATAGGTAAAATGAATCAGAAATAAAATTCCTTAAATGGAATATGGATAATTTGATGTTGAGTATTTATTTCCATTTTTGTTCCTTCAATAACGTTCTCAGATCCCGGTGTTTGTTGTCGCTACTGAGATAATTCTATATGGATTATCTCTAGAGATTCTAGGGAATTTTCGGGGTTATGAGACTAACCATGGTTCCCTACATAGATCATCATTTAAAGTAATAGTGTCACTGTGACGACATAATGTGAAAACAAAATAAACTCATAGTTTATTTTTATTCATTAAAATGTCTAAAAACTATTTACTATAGCCGACCTATGCCAGCAGATTGTTAGGCCACACCTAGTGAAAACACCACATTGTAAACTCAACAGTGGTCTCAAATGTTCAATCCTTATAAGAAATCATGAGTAATTAGTATTTTAAAATATTTTTTTAATTTTTTTTATTTTAGGGTATATCCATAGAGATTTTTTCTTTAGATGACCTATGCCGACCAATGTTAGGGTGCCCCGAGGGTAAAGAGACCATTCACAGTTCATCTGTTTTATCAGATTTATGATCTAAGAACCTGTTTAAATGATACTCCAATTATTTAGGAAATCCACACACACATGCTATAAAAAACGTTACATCGTTCATCGAATTTTATAGGGCACACGAGGCATCAGAAAAACATACACTCTATGTGACTAGTCTTGAAATATTCCAAATAATTTAAAATAATAAAATTCATAAAAGAAAATTCATTACATATTGATTCTAAGGGATACAATCGAGCATCCTGTCCCCATAATATGTTAAATCTATAAAACTCCTTCACCCAAAATATGATAAACCTATGCACATCTCCACAATATGATGAACTAGTGACATGATCGAGAATCCCTATCTCGTGAAAGAAGCATCGAATGTATGAGTTAAGAAATCCACAATAGACGTACTCCCCTAGCATTATCTACTTCATGATCAACACAAGAATCAATTGATTGTATGCCTAAGATGCTTCACTTATGATATTCCATCAAAATAGGAAGTCATTATAGGTTTTCAATCTAACCAATGTCTAGACATGCCCAATGTGATAAAAACTACAATCACCCTTTCTCAATGATTTCTTACCTTTCAAGATAGAAGAAATGTTACTAACTAGTTTCTCACTCAAGATGGAACAAAGAACGAGTGTCAAGGACATGAATTGAATCAATGGGGAAGACAAGAAAAATGGTGACGAGATCCATGTATGAATCCATGGAGTGAGGAACCAATATACAATCACCCCTTTTGAATCAAGGAGTATAAATTTCTGATTATTGTGATGAAATTAATCAACCTTTGGGAATTGGGAATACCTGGAAACAAGAAGAAGTGTGTCGCTTCTAAGAGGAATGATGGTGATTCACCCCATTTAATGAATTGAAAAACACATATATCATACAACATAAGAAACTATAGTGAGGCCAATTTCTCTATCATGTACCACCCATTGTATGACAGTTATTCTAGCTAGTCGTGAAATTTCCTATTAAGGAAACTAAAAACCATGTTTCCCAATCTTAGATTATATATGTTCTTGTTATTTTCTTCATATTTTAACATGACCAACAACTTTTGTATTTTGGTGGGATACAGAAATGTGGAAATATACTTGAGACTCTTATAACATATATAAACATTAAAAGACTCTTCATGGATGTATATATCTATGACCATAAATTAAACACTACTAATATGGGATACAAGTCCGGGGTTTTTTAGTTTATCACATATGGCATTGGCCTCCTAGACCCATAAACAACCATTGTATATCCTTTAATTAGTACACTATTATGGATAGTTTTATATGATTAATATAAAAACAAGTACAATACTTTTTCCATAAAAATTGAAGACTTTTAGAACTAGTAAAACTCAACATTAGATACTCAAAATATATTTGATAGAAATAATAACTTACAAAATGTATCCCTTATTAGGTATGTTAACTTCTAGGAGATATATTCTTATCAAAATATTTCACAAATATCTCATAAAACATTATGAAATTAAGAAATATACATATTTAAAACACATTTTTTTGGAGTCTCCTATGTTATGAATAACTTAGTAATCATGGG
This sequence comes from Viscum album, assembly GCA_963277665.1. Taxonomy (NCBI): domain Eukaryota; kingdom Viridiplantae; phylum Streptophyta; class Magnoliopsida; order Santalales; family Viscaceae; genus Viscum; species Viscum album. The sequence goes on from OY728166.1 coordinate 312,940,367, forward strand.
ATCACTGGATAACTCTGCCATATGAACTGATTTACCATAAAAATTGAAAATGTAAATAGAATAATTTCATTTCATGATTTTACTATAAAATTGTTGTTTGAAAATAATATTTTTAATAATAATAAAATAATTTGTATGTTCATAATATAATGTTGAATAAATGAAGATGTAATTGATGATAACCACCAAAAACTGGCAATGAATAAATATAATATATGTTTCATGAGTCTCGTGATATGATTGGGGTGTTCATCATTATTAAAATAATCCCCAATAACTGATAATATTTCTAGAAACAACTGAATGTTTTCATTGGATTATCTTTTTATCAAACACCTAGATTTGGGTATCCAATCCTAAGGTTGATCTCTTAGAGCTACTTCAATATCATCTACTATTCTAAAAGAATAGTAGTCCCCAAAATGGGATATATTTTCATGAATATAACAAGGATTATTATATGAGAGTTAATAAAAAACCTCATGCTCCATATCAACACCTTGGAGAAAAAAAACATGGTCTAACCAAGGGGACACATTGGTCTGGATTAACAAAATATTGAATAGGTATTCAAGTAGAAACATCTTCTTTATATCATTATTATGGCTATCAGATAGGTTTTTTATGATATCAATGTCGCATTGAGATGAAAACTAATATTAAAATAAATTTATATGGGGAGGGGTTAATAGTGTGATTTCCTATATCATCTAGTATATAGGCCATTTTATTGCCTGATAATGATCAAATTCACTAAAGAAAAAGTACCTAGGTCCCTTTTCATAGTATAATGACACACTCTAACGATATTTTTCAATCTTGGTTTTTGGGAATTTATGGGTAGTCTGTACCATGGGAGATGTTATAGGGATTCATACCCACCAATATAATGTCCCACAAAAATGTATATCCACAAACTGTAATATCACTTTTAAATAAGATGTGGGTGTGCATATCTTTCCATTAGAAGTAGTCTCTAGTATAATTGGTTTGGCTAGGGGCTATATTATAATATTAAACTCATATTATAATTATGTGGTCATAAACAAATAACAATCAACAATGTTGAATAGTCTGGGTGTTAGTGTATAGAATACATAATTCTTATATTGAACCATGTATTGTGTCATGTAGTCAAACCCACTGTAGTATAAAACTATCACGAACATATTACTCTAATGCCTTGAGGATAGTGGGGACCACCTATTTTGGTTGTAGTGGAAGTTCTTCAAAGAACTATTAACTTATAGATCTTCTTAATACCACACATTCCCCTCAATTTCAACCACCTTGTAGGTGACAATCTAGGTCAGTAGTTGGAATACCTTATTCTCATCACTTTATATGTAATATAGGTCTATACATTATTCAGATTTTGATATACTAATCTTATTAATATATAGATGATTATCACCCTACCTAAATGTAGCAAAATTTTATCTATAAAAAATATGTGGTGGGTGTTACCACTATAATTCTATTAAAATATCATCCAAAACTTGTCCTAGAAACATTGACTCACTGAATAAACTATAAAACATAAAATCAACTGGATCAAAAACTAGCTCATCATGTAGTTACATCTAAATAATTATTGTCATGCTATTTTTTCCATATTATATTTTTATAATATGATTAATTTGTAATTAATAAATATAATTTTGGAAAGACACGTGAACGATATAAAAATCGATATATGATTACTAAATTATGAATGTACCATCTTGAAAGTACATAGTTTTATATGTTGAGTAAGAAGTTATTAAAATCATAAAAAAATTATGTTTGCATACAACAGTAAAATTTATTTTCCTCACCTATAAATTAGACTCATCACCACTATGAATCCATTTACTTCAATATATAAACCATTCAATAGAATAATTTTAACTCTAAAAATTGATTCAAGGACTCACCACATGTATTTGATACTCTATAAACATTAATTAACCCATTGGGGTGCTACCATGACTATTGATTAGACTATGTTTACTATCTAAATCCTAGCTATAATATGTCAGGGTTAAGTAATTAACACCAAGAAGGAATAATAAATACAAGAAATAGCTTATTTTAAAGAACATATGAAAAATATGTGTCTCCAGAACAAAACAAAAACAAAATAAAATGAAATGAATAACATATTTTTATTGAATAATATTCATATGAAAGAAATGAAAAAATACAAGACATTACGGAATATAAAAATATAAAAATAATGTCTTGTAAACGATCCAACTATCACACATAATGGTATACCTATAACATTTAGAAAGGGTGTCCCCTAATTAAACCATCTCTCCAAATGAAAATTTATTATGTTCATCTATTTCTTCCTCCAATATCATCCAGATCCAATAACACAAATTCGTCTATAATCATCCTTGAATTGTGAATCATCTACATGAAACACAATATGTGTCAGTAGAATAGACATAAAAATGGTGAGTAACATACCATGTAATTTTAAATTAAAATAAGATTTCTTTAATAAAAGGGAAGTAATCGTGAAACATATATTTTCAGTAAATTCCAAGATGGCTGAGATACATTTTTCAGTGTGAGATAAAAATAAAAATAAAAATATAACATAACTAACTAACAATAAAAAGATAATATTCGTCAAGAAACCTATGGTATAAATTTTTCCATTTCTTGTAATGAACTAAATATCATACCATAAACATGTCATCCCTCTGAATCTATATTAGGGGACCTACACCCCATAGAGAAATATAAATCTCTTGTGGGATTGCCAAATTCAATTGAGCATCCTTTACAAATTAAGAGCAGTTCATTGATCAAGTGTGTACGAACTCAATGTATGGAGGTTCCATACCCCATATATGAGGGAATTGTTTACCCCATTGATTGTATGGGTTAATCATATATTATCTTGGATGTATTGATCAATGGAGATCTAGAACCCATCCATGATATAGAAGGCCCATGATATTTTTTTACAGTCGATTATCATGCTCTTTTTGTTTATGGGGACTTTTTCTTGCTCATCAAGATGTATTATGGGGAGAACTAAAAACTTCATATTATATTATTTCCTTATCTAATCATAGTAATAAACAATAAAAAGTTGGATAACATAATTTATAAAAACAATTTATAAATGAAATTCAGTGGTGGAACATGTTAGAACATATAACTACACATGAAATTATAATCAAATTTAACAGCTCAGTAGATTAATTTTGACACCCTAGTGAAAAATTGTAAAAATTAAAATGAAATAGAACATTAGTCCATGTAGTTCCATGATGTTGGAGGAATAGTGTATCTATGGGGTGTGTGCCTATCAATGGATATGTAGAGGATGATAGAGTGTGGTTCCAACGAGGCAAATATCATTGGAATGGTTTGGATGGATTAGAATAAAAAATGGAAATCATATTACCTTCTCAACCATTATTGATCAACACAAACTGGATTTTTAGATGGTTTTGCAACCCATAAACCCTAAAATCATATCATGGTGAGATTGGTCGCTGGGTTTTCCTATAAACCCTTGGGAATATAAGTGTATACATGGATGTTAAAATTACACCACTTAGTATATAGGATAGGGTAGGGGTCCATGTATGGATAGCCTGACTGGTAGACTTTTGTCAACTAGACAAACATGGGATCAGGTAGGTTAAGATTATTAGCATGTATTATCCCATATATTCACACCACTCTACTCACTATGTAGAAGATATCAAATTTTTCAATCTTCTAGAAAATATAAAATTCAAGAGGGACCCCAAATTATCCCTCTCTATAAAATACCTATTCACCATTCCTGATATCATAGAACACCTCTTTGATAGACTACCAATGTGGAAAAAATATATCCAAGCCCACTATCTAACTCATCTGAACTATGCACTTGGGCTGTCCCATCCACTTGATTTTCCATTATCAAATTGATATAAGCCTCCCATAATTTCTCCCCATGTTTCCATGACACCCCTATTATGCTCCATATAATCAACCACTGTGTCACATCCATTAACATCATCCCTTACCAATCCATTTTCCTTAGCATTATATATTTTCGACACTACTTTTTTTGAACCTCTACCCATCACTACAGGTGAAGGTGGTTTATTTATCATGAGGTAATTTTAATGTATATGGTGTTACTGGATATAACACACTTTATGAATCGAAATATATTTAGGTTTATGATACCATGCATCACTATGTGGTACAACACATGAGGGGGAGAGGTTTTGATGGTTGGGGTTTGACTACCCACTCAATCTTTATATGAAAATTCAATATTTTCTAACAATGTGTTGGAAAAAAATATTGAATGAATATCATTCATGGTATTTTATGTATTAAATGAATATTATAATGTAGATAACAAATATATTGAAATACAAATAGATAAATTTTAGTCAAATGTGAGTCCAAAATTGATATGGGTTCCTTCATTTCCTAAGGACCCACCACTGCTCCATGGTCCATCAAATCCTCGTTGAAAAACATGAACACACCAATATCTATATATATTATATCAAAATGTGCCATACACTAATTTTAATTATTAATTAAGTATTTTTAATTCTTAGGTTTGTTAATTAGAAAATATTTTGGTGACGCAAAACTGTCTTAGTGTGGGGCCTTATTCTAAACAAGAATTAGTCCTCCCACAGCAAAAAATAAAATTTCTACACAATTTATAATGATGTATTTTCCATCAAAGCCTCCATTTATGAGACAATGATGGTTTATAAAATTCACATGTATAGTCTAAAATTATAATATTTTAAAATATTAAACATTAAATGAGAGCATTTGAATCTATAAAATTTACATGGTCATGGGAATATATACTATAATATTAAAATAATTTTTTGAATGATTAAATAAAAAAATTTATGGTTTCGACAGAATAAAAATTTTAAAATGATGAACAACATTGTCAGGATTATCAAAAGAATATTGAATAATTAATAATAATTTTTTTCATGAGAACAAACCTGAAACATTCCAAAATGAACAATAATGATTAGTATTCCGTGAAAAATTATTCAGAAAATTATTTATTTAATTTTTATTAATAAAAACAGATCACAAGCCAATATTACAATTAATTTCATTGTAATCGTTGAATTAGAATTATTATAATGAATCTTTCTTTCATTTTTAAACACATGAAGAATGATCAAAAAATGAATAAATGTTTTTAGTATATTCAAATTTATAAAACAAATCCTCAAGTAAAAATTATTTATATGAATAAAATCAATATGAATCATACATCTAATATTCTTATAATGATGAAATATTAATTTTAATGATTAATTTTTATTATCAACTAGGAAAAAAGTAAACAACATACATAGATAAGAGAATTAGCTCAGTTTGTTTGGAATATTTAGGTAAAATAATTTTGATTCATCTCAAATATAATTGGAAAATCTACATGTACGTTTCAAATTCAATATTATCAAAATTATAAAAAAATTGTGTCTAAAATTATTTTCAATTGTTAATATATATGAAAAAGAATCAAAAAAATAAATCCAGAGCATAATTTTATATAAATTACAATAATATTTTCTAGATTAAATTTACACATATTAGGAAAAAAACACACATGAATTATATTCTCATCATGTGAAAAATAATTAGATGCTGTTTTTAATAATTAAAATTCACTTTTATCATGATTACATTAATTAAATATACAAAATGAAGAAAAATAGAATGGTTTTCTTTAATCTTTTTTATAAATATCATTAATTATTTTATGAAAAAATAAAACAAACATCTAGTTAATTCTATTTTGATTCACTCATACACATTGGTAACATATTTTTAAAAATACAATTTTTCTGTATGTGCTAAACATGCATCAAATAGTTCAAATCAAGGAAATGCTAAGTTTAACCATTAAATTTTGCAATGAAATTCTAGATTCATTTATGGTATATACTAAAAATGGAATATGAACAAGATATCTGGATTGATATGAATGATAGAAAAAGAATAATAATTTTTAAATATAATTTTTAACTGGAAAATAAGCACAGAACTCTGAAAACTAAGAAAATGATATTTTTTCCATTAAAATATTGAGAAATGGAGACCATTCATTAAATACATATAAAAATAAATCAGTGGTTAATCAAATTTTTTATGTTCAATAAATTACTATAAATATAAATTTTTTAATTTAAAATTTTTTGTTAGTTGGGTTTTTTTATTATAAATACGAGAAATAAAATATGATTTTTGATAAAAATGCATAAAACCATTCCTCGAGTTAATAGTGACGTAAAGGAAAACACTATATATAATTTTTATATTTTATGAGCATGAAATTATAAAATATTCTTTTTATAATTAAAACACTTTTCTGACTACACAACATGTTTAAAACAATAAAAATTAAAAAATTGAGATCAATATATTATAAAAATAGAACAAAATAATGCCAATGCCACTGAAGACACATAGGAACAAACAACATGTAAATCTAGTGTGTGATATTCTCATAATGATATTTAGAATCATTCCACAATAAAATATATTACATTTATTATATAAATTATATTTGTTTTTAAAATATTTTTTTTGTAAATGTGGGTGGGACAAAAATACTTTGATATATACCATAGAATGGTTTTAGGCCCTATAGGCTCTCGTGGTTTTATTGAGGTATGAATCTATCATTTTGGGTTAATGTTGTTTTTTTCCATTTTGGTATATACCCTAGTCTGGTTCGTAGGCTGGTTGGGTAGTTGTTGGGATATAAAGGGGAAAATAAGCAGAAATATGGCTGCTGGCTAGGTGCTTGTCGTGTACTTGGTCTACACATTGTTTACTTACAATACCATTCAAGTACTAGACCGTCATGATGTGTAGAAAATCCGTATCAGGAAAAAATAATGGGACTTACACACCTTGTACTTAAGCTACACATCGTATACCATTCCCAATGGTTTTTTATAAAACTGGATGTAGAGTCAATTTTTGATGGATAGAGCTACTTCATCATTTTTTAACCAAAATACCACTAAAATAATATTTCTTATATTAAATCCAATTGACTTTGTTATAAGTGTCGTCAGTCACATTAAAACTGAATTAGTAAATACTCAATTTCATTTTAGTCGTTCTTGATTCTTCAAAACAATGACAATGCTATTTGGATTTAGGTGCATATGCCCTAATATCCAATACTACATTAATTTTTTCAGGATTTTTCCAAACTTGGATGAATCATGACTTGATACTGGAAGATATGTCTACTAATGAGGTGAGGCAGGTGGTCTTTAATTTCTTCTGGCTTTTCGAGTGTTTTTGGAGATGTCAGCCATTTTCCTGCTCGTCAGACATTCTAGAGAGGCCTTGTTTTCAAGTGAGTTTCTTGTCCTAGGCTTAGTCGGACCTAGTGTGTATACATGTAGGTATTTCTTAGGTGCATTGGAATATTTTTAATGATTCAATGTCACCCAAGGTGTGTGCCTTAAAAAAATACTTTTTTATGCATATTTGAATCACCCATTGGATGTGTCCTTGTTCATGCCTAGTTATAGGAAGCCCTTAGATGCCTTGATAGCTTGTGTGCATTATTTTTTATCTGTACTACCTCCTTTCTTAATGAATATCTTGTTATGACCTGTCTATTTTGATAGTTTGGAATGTTTAATGGGTGATATGGGTGGGTATAACAATATGAAATGACTAATGGCTAGTTAATGGTTTAAATAGAATGGTAGTCCCATATGCTTGTTTTGATAAATGGTTTGCATGAGTGGGTATACTCATGGATTGTGCTGGTTGATGTGTGTGGATATAGTAGCATGTAATGAATGTTTAATTTGAATTGTTCAATGATTGATTGAATGGCTTGATAGGCACCTTGGATAGCTCTCCATGGATCTGAAACACATTAGTGGATGCATTGGGTTGACTTTTCCCCTTGGGACATGATTCAATGGGGTGCCTCGGGCCTTGCTATCACATGGATCTACCATTCTTGGTCTCATATTAGGATTTGTTTTTCCATGATCCTTGGATTCAAACTAGTGCCTGAGAGATTTTCCACCAGCGATATCCATGGGACTCGATGGGATGCCTTGGACAAGCTCCTTGGATCCAGCCCTTTGAGGTCTAGATATTTACTTGGATTCCTTGGTCTACTAACACCTTGGATTCAGACCATGAGGTCTACACATCACTATAAAACATGGCTATGGAATATTTGACTTCACTATTGAGTGTTGTCATGGGATGCTACTTTTCACTATATGATGTGGATGCCGGATACTTGACTTTTTATACAACGTGGTTGTGGTTCCATGATTAATATTGATGTATGGTGTGGCCATGTGACTTTCTTGTTTCCTTGGATATAGCTTCCTTGTTAGGAGATGAATCACTTTTGAATGTATCCTTTAGGGGTGGTTGATTTTGCTTACTAATGTAGACTTATTCCATGAACATACACAATTACTTATTGGTTACTTACACTTTCTAGAACTATTGTAGAGTTTCAATTAGAACTGTATAGATTTGGATGGATTCCTAATGGGATGTTTACCTCACACACTATTGGGAACTCCTTAGGGACCCAAACAGATTATATGTTTACAGGTGATGATAGGGGAAAGCACCCTAGTACAGGTTGTTGACTATGGCTTTGGGGAAGGGGAGTATAGGACCAAGCTGAGGCTTGCGATACTAGGATAACTTTTTGGTATTTTTATTTTTTTTGGGATTCATGTATTGGAGTGTATTTCCGTGTACTGTTCTGGATTCTTTCTAGATAATTTTACTATCTGCTTCTTTTTGTATATGAGAATCTTCTGGTTATTGATATGTATTCTTTCATTCCACACTTTTAGTTGACTACTATTTTTTCTCTTCCACTATTTATATTATGTTTTACATCCATTGTGATTCTAGGTTAATGGGGGAATATTCTTCCCACTGACTCATCTGGGACATTGCTTCTAGTTGATAGCCTTTGGAATTTGGGGAGGTGCGCTTGAGGCTATGCGGTCAATTGGGCCCATGGCACCGTTTTGGGTGGTATCCAGGTCAGTGGCATTAAAAAGTGGTATCAATTTAGTTTTTTTCTTTTTTTGGTTTGTCTTAATATTTGTAGACTATACACATAGATAAGAAGGAAATGGAATTTGGTAATAAATTGTACCTAGTAGTAGTGACCCCATGAATAGGGAATATACAAACATTCTCAAATTGAGTTTTGATTTTCGGGATATTGATTATTACAGTTGGGTGACACACATGATTTTTTCTATTACGATTAATGCAATTGTGGGTTCCATTTCAGTTACAACATGATGAGATGAGCGTGTTCTATCTCATGAATCATATAGATACTTTTTATAATCACATGCCATGAATTATTCCATACCATCTAAGATAAATTAAATATTGCATGTTGTTGTGAAAGTTGATATGATATTTTTTTGTTCTATTGTGTTAGTTGGGTGTAGTATATGTAAAGGGTGGACATAATCTTTTAATTCATATGGATTATTGACCCTTAAGAGTTGGGAAATGATAAACTAGTGAAATGTAAATATTTAATGATCTTTATATATGTATGGTCTGAATGGCAACCATGTTTTGGATTCCTTAGGTGTTATGGGCCCTTCTGGATTTGGTAATTGGTAAACCCATGGTGAAATTTCCTGGCTAACTAAATGTGAACATTAATTGAAAATAGATACATTACCAATACCCAACATTTTAGTGGGATAGAGGCATAATTTCTAGTTGTTTGATGGATATTGTTTTTACATTCCTGACTTTAAGAGAATGTTGTGGGTTGACTTGGTTTATATGAGGGTTTTGACATGTCCTACGCTTTTGAGATTTTCTCTTTGATGTTGATCTTTCGTGAGGCATGCGTTTGAAATTTAGAGAAATGCCACCATGAAGACCTCCAGTGGTAAGATGCAAGGGAGGTGGTGACCATACTTTGGATACAGTGGGCGTTAGGATACCACTTGATCCTCCTAGAGTTTCATATGTGGCACCTGAGGCTGATCCAGACATAGGTGATGAAGCACAGTTCCACAAGAGTTGATTTTGTTATATGCAGATGATATTGGGAGCACCACATCCAGCTTTTTCTATGGATGACTAGAAATAGTTGTTCCAGCATCCTCCTTCTCCTTTGTTTTTAGGGTATGGAAGACCACATGCTGCAGAGCTGTGTCTAGAGACTATGTTAACAATTTTTGACCATCTAGAGACACCTCTAGAGTGAAGGTTCATGCTCACAGCTTATATTCTCTGTAATGCAGCAATGTAATGATGCGACTTTTTGAACTAGGATGATGAGCTACAGAATTTGGGTTGGGATGAATTCCAAACCCACATCTATGACTACATTTTCCCCATGATTCTGCAAGTGGAGCGAGCTACTGAGTTTATGCATCTAGATTAGGTCACAATGATCATTAGGGAATAATTGGCACACATTATATAGCTAAAATGTTTTGCACTTATGTATCTTATTGATGAGATGTGGAGGGTGAGGCGCTTCAAAGAAGATCTCAGACTTGCTATCAGATCTCAGGTCAACATATTAAGTTAGACTTATATCACTATGAATGTGAATCAAGCACTGACTAGAGAGTAAATCCCGAGGGAATATGGGGGTATAGAATCAGGAGGTGTTGTATATCACCCGAGTGTATATATGTCTTCAAGAATGAAGCCATGTTTTGGGGCTTCCCGTGATGTGAGTGCTAGTTAGGATGTGGGTGCTGGAATCTTTTTATATTTCCATCAGTGTGGTAGTAAAGGCTACATGAAAAATCATTCCAACCATGTCCCAGTCATGTGCCAAGCATGAGGTAGGATGGGGAACATGCAATGGTTTTTTTGGACGTTCCCTCTAGCTGTGAGTAGTAGGGGGTCATCTCTGACATTAGGCTCAGGAGTAGGTTCTTCAGCTCTACGTCAGGCTAGGAGATGGAGAAGTGTTGTTCAGTTAGGAAAGGGAAGTGGTGGTCATGGATGTGGTAGCTGGACACCGATTTTTCAGAGACAACATTTTTGATCAGCTCAGGGTAGCCAGGTAGGGTCACATGGCCATGGTACATGCCAAACATATATAGTGCAATAGACCCAACTAGATCAAGATCATAAAACACATACAATGAGAGGTATGATCTTAGTATATTCTATTATTTCATCTATTCATTTCAATACAATTACCTCTCACCATTTTATCTTTCCATGAGTGATAAAAATAATTGGGCATTTGGTTTTTCATTTTGATGGAATTTTGATTCTAGACACATTGTTAGTATTTAGAACGGGTGATCTGTGGTAGTTTATGAAGTATCCCCTTGAGGTAGGAGGGTATAACTTCATTTGGGATATTTATGTACTCAAGATGATAGGGTTTGAAATCATTCTCATAATGGACTGAATCATAGATTATCGAGTGTACATTGACTGCTATAACTAGATGAAGAATTTTGGATCACCAGAGTGTGTATTATTATTCAAAATGGTGAATAGTATGCCCCAGAAAGTATAGCTGGACCCAAGCATTGTGGGCTGGGTGGAATGATAGCCTAGAATGATAGTTTTTTTGGATGATCTGGGAATGAGTCAGGATAACTTTCTTCTTGTGGTTCAGAACTTCAAGGATGTATTTACATAATAATTTTATGGTTTACCTTTTGAGAGATTGATGGAGTTATCCGTTGAGCTATTTTTATGAGTTGTGATGGTATCCATTGCTCCTTAAATTATGGCTATGACAGAGCTGCTAGATCTCAAGAGGTAGCTATAGGATTTGAAGGAGAAGTGTATTATTAGACCATGTATTTCTCTGTGGGGTTCACTAGTCCTTTTTGATAAAAAGGTAGATGATACTCTTTGGCTATGTGTGGACTGTCAGAAACTGAAAATGATGAAGGTTAAAAACCAATATCATTTTCCACGGATAGATGGTCTATTTAATCAGCTTCATGGAGCTCAAGTGATATCAAAGATTGACATGAGGTCAGCCTATCATCAAGCTCATGTTGGTCCTACACACATACATTGTATAGCCTTTAGTTGTAGGTATGAGTTATACAAACATATGGTTATTCCGTTCGGTCTCACGAATGAACCAGAACATTTCACATCACTTATGAACCAAGTGTTACATCCTTACATGGATTCTCATGTGGTAGTATTCATGGAAGATATCTTGGTGTATTATCCCAATTGACATGAACATGTCAACCATCTTTATATTCTTTTGAATACACTGAGATACCATAAGTTATAAGCAATGCTAACAAAGTACCACTTTTGGATTGATTAGATTCAATTCTTGGGTCACATCATCTTATAAATATGAGTGTCAGTGGACCAATAGAAGGTGATAACTATAGTTTTATAGGAACAGACCAAGATCATTTTTTACATATAGAGTTTCATGGGGATATCTAGTTACTAAAATATTTTTATATAGTACTTCTCATGATTAGAAATGATGATGATGGCATGAATAAGTGGGGTGTGAAGTTTGTGTGGTAAAAATCGTGTGAGATAGCCTTTCATGAGCTGAAAGGTAGGTTGGCATTAGAATCAGTCCTAAAAATTCTAGAGCATGGAAAGAGATACACGGTGTATTGTTACACTTCAGGCATTAGGCTGGGTGTCCTTTTGGTGTAGAGAGATTGTGTTGTGTCGTATGGGTCTCGGTAGTTGAGGCCCCATGAGAAGAACTACCCTACCCATGATCTCTTGAAAGCTGTAACTGTTCACATGTTGCGCTATTGGAGGCACTATTTATTTCTAGAGGGTTTTGTGGTGTACACAGATCACAGAAGCCTCATGTATATATTTATGATGCATGGTCTAAATTTGATGCAGCGAAGGTGGGTGGAGTACTTATAGTCCTTTTACATAGAGAATTCCTACATTCCTGGTAAGAGAATTATAGTGGCTAATGCACTGAGTAAGAGGACTCAGATTCAAGTAGTGAAACATGCTAGTAGAAAGAGGCAACATATGGCATTGTTTTCTAAGATTCATCTAGAGGTGCATCACAGAAAAGAGTAAAAATTTCATTCATCCTTAGCTGGGACCTCTGCTCAGTGTAATTGTGTTAGGATGAGGAAGCTATCAGATTCTAAATGCCTAGTTCTACGGAATGGTGTGTTAGGTGAGGATCCTCCTCCTAGTTGGATGGTTGGTGATGATGAGATCCTGCATATCCTTCATTTTGTTTGGATTCTAGTGGATATATGTAAGGATTTGATGTGGGAGTTTCATACATCATCTTGGGAAGTTCATCTTAGAGTAACCATGATGTACTATGACTTGTGACGTTAGTAAATGAGGCTAGGAATGAAAAGAGAGGTAGCTAATTTTGTCACTAGGTGTTCCACCTATCAACATGTGAAGGCAGATCATCAATGTCTTGAAGGTCTTTTAAAGTAGTTACATATCCCAGAGTGGAAATGGGACGATGTCAGGAAGGATTTCATAAAGGGATTTTTGTAGTCTCCTCAAGGTAATGATGTTGTGTGATATGTTGTTTATGGGCTTATGATGGTTGCATATTTCTTTTTGATAAAGGAGATCATCAGTGTTGATGATCTTGGAATGTTTTACATTGGAGAGGTTGTACCACATTATGGGGTATGGAGCACTATTGTTTAAGATAGGGACGCTTGCTTTACGTCTTGTTTCACATAGAGTTTTAGGGAGTGCTGGGTATACAAGTGCTTTTGAGTACAACATACCACCCTCAGACTGATGGCCAGTCAAAGTGTACGATACATGTGTTAAGGGCATTCTGCGAGCATGAATTCTTGATTTTGGGGTATCTTGGGAGTTGTATATTACCCTAGTTGAGATCACCTAATATAATAGTTATCTGAAGACGATACAGATGGAACCATATGTGGATTTATATTATAGGCCATGTCATTCTCCCCTATGCTGGTATGAGTCAGGAAAGACAAATTTACTTGGACTGTGTCTCATGCATGAGACTTTTGAGTAGGTCTAGATGATTTAGAAGTAGGTGGCTACTGCATAGTCTCATCATAAATGTTTCATCGATCACCGAAGAAAACCGTTAAAGTTAGAGGTTAGGGATCTGGTTTGCTTGTGTGCTTTAGAAAGGTTGGGACATAGGCGGATCCGGGGACATGGTAAACTTTCAAAGATATATGTCAGGCTGTTCGAGATTATAGAGAAATTTGGGTTGGTTTCTTATCATTTGCAGTTACCTCAGAGTTACCGAGCCATGCATGCCATCATCCATGTATCTCAGCTGCACTGCTATCACTCAGTCTCATCTTGCATTTTTTAGCCAGAGGAGGTTGAGATTTAAGTTGATGCTTCCTTTTAAGAGAATCTGATTCGTATAGTTGACAAGAGAAAAAAAGTTCATCAAATCCAGTCAGTTCCACTAGTATGGGTTCTATGGGAGAATGACTATTTAGAGGATAAGACTTGGGAGAGTGAGTCCAACATACATGCTCAGTGGTCATATTTGTTCTCAAATGAATCTTGATCACCCTTCCAAGAGAAATTTGGTGATGAATTGCTATATCAGGGGAAGAATGTAAGTTTTTCAGATTTTTCGGAGGTACAAATCTCTTTTCTAGGTTTAATTATTGCTTTCATTTTTTTCTTAGAACCTTGGCCACATATTGGGATATTTGGGTTTTTTGGGATTGAAAAGGGAAATCATGTTGAAATCTGGCTACTGTCTAGGTATATGTTGTTTATTTGGTCTACACGCCGTGAACTGATAGTACATTCCTTATACTAGCCTGTGATGACCAACAGCCAGTTTGGATCATAAAAAATTAATGGGAAATACACCCCGTGTACTTGAGCTACACATCATGAACCTTGACCTGTAGTTTTTTTATAAAATACGTTGTAGCCTCAATTTTGGATGTACAGATCTATTCTATTCATTTTTGATAGGATAAACACCCCAAAACTAGTTTTTCATTTAATAAATTCACCTGAAATCTATATTTAGGGCCACCAGTCATGTTGGAAAAAAACGAGTAAATACACAGTTCCTTTTTAGTCATTCTTGATTCTATGAATAAAGGAAAATGTTATTGGGTTTTAGGCTCATATACCCTAATTACCTTCCTTCATCGGTTCGTCATATTTCATCAAAACCTGGATGAATAATGACTTGATACTGGACAAGATGTCTACTACTAAGTCAATGTAGGCGGTATATACATTATTTCAACTTTTCGGGTGATTTCTAGGTGTTTGTCCATTTTTCAACCAATTATATTTTCTAGTGGGGCCTTATTTTTTAGCGAGTTTCTTGAAATAGGATTATTCAAACCAATTGAGGATGCTCATAGATTCTGTTTAGGTGCATTGGAACTCATTTCATGATTC
This sequence comes from Viscum album, assembly GCA_963277665.1. Classification (NCBI taxonomy): domain Eukaryota; kingdom Viridiplantae; phylum Streptophyta; class Magnoliopsida; order Santalales; family Viscaceae; genus Viscum; species Viscum album. The sequence continues at coordinate 312,955,760 of OY728166.1, forward strand.
AAGGTCACCCAAGGGGTGATTCTTATGAAAAAATACTTGTCTATTCCTGTTTAAATCACCCATGGGGTGTGTGATTCTTTTTTATTCATTAGAGGAAGCCATTATATGGATTAATAGGTTGAGTTTCTTGTTTATGAGATGTACATCCACCTTGCATAATGAATATCATGTCATGCATTGTTTATATTGATAGTTTGGCATGTTGAAAGGATGGTATTTGTGGGTATAGCTACATAAAATGACCAATGAAATGTTAATGGTTTATATGATAGGGTAGGCCAATAATCTTGTTTTGATAAATGGTTTTCATGAGTGGGTATACTCATGGATTAAGAAGGTTGATGTGAGTTAGTATACTCACATGGAATGAATGTCTAATTTGAAATCTTGAATTCTTGATTGAATGGATTGATAGATGCCTTGGACTTCTTTCCAAGGATCTAGAACATGGTAGTGGACACCTTGGGTTGAATCTACCCCTTGGGTCTTGATTCTGTGGGATTCCGTAGGCCTTGCTACCCTATGGATCCAACTTGCTTGGGCTCGCGTAGGACTCGATATTTCCATGCTCCTAGAACCCCAAGTAGTGCCTAACCATGTTTACACTTGGTATGACCATGGGAATCGATGAGATTCCTTGGAAAAGCTCTATAGATCTAGCTCTCCATGGTCTAGATATTTACTTGGATGACTTAGTTTGCTAACACCTTAGATCCAGCCCTAGCGGTTTACACTTCACTATATGACATGGGAGTGGAATATCAGACTTCACTATATGGTGTGGCCATGGGATTATACTTTTCAACATATGAAATGGACATGGGATACATGACTTCTTTATATAGTGTGTTTGTAGTATCATGATACAGATGGATGTTCAGCGTGGCCGTGCGACTTTCTTGTTTGTTTGGTTATAACTACCTTGTTAGGAGTTGACTCTATTCTTCAGGTAGCCTTGAGGGATTTGTGTTTTTTGTTACTTTTGTATACCTATTCCATATGAATACAACTAACACTACTTGAGAAATTAACCAAAAATTAATATGAAGAGAACTCCATATATTTCAGATCCTAAATCAAGGTAAAAAAAGTAGAAAGGAAAATCAATAATACTCCCAACGAGCTTCACGATTGAGTAGCTTCATAAACCTGTGTAGCTGACCTGCATGGTGGACCTACGTGGCCAACCTACAAGGATTATCTCCGCAGTTGACCTCTATGGATGAGCTCCACGCCAAAAGATTTTTCATGCACCCCCGCAGAGCACCTGCGCGACAGAGCTCCCCGACTTACCTATGCAGAAGAGCCACATGCCATACCTCCACCCCAGAAGATGCTTGATGGCCCTATGTAGAGGACTTGCACAGCGGAGGTGCACGAAGAATCTGTGCAGACAACATCTCTTTGACCCGGCCCATCCATTCTTATAAATAGACCCTTTGGGATCTCCATTTCAAAACTGAAAAAAAGTTGAAAGACTCTCTGAAGCCCCCATTGTGTAGCTCTTTCAACTAAGTCCCTGATATTGTTTCAGATGGCTATCTAAACAACGATAGAAGAGATAATTAAATTGTATTGGCATGTTTTGAAGTTCTTCACATTCATCTGTCATCATTCATACCTGCACGGTATACTTGCATGCCATACCAGCATGGTATACTGGAACGCCATACCTGCGCGGTATACCTGCGCGCCATACCTGCGTGGTATACCTATGTGGTCCATCTATGTGGGGTACCTACGTGGAATACATGCACGGGGGACCTACATGACCAACTCAAGTACCCTTTTTAAAATCCATTCATGGTAGGGTATCTCCTTCCTTGGTTCCATTATCTGAATGGGGCTAAGTTGAATCCTCCACCAAAACCTCATGACTTATCAAACCTTTGGGAGAGGAACATCAGCGTGTCCCCTATTGGTGTTTTTATTTCCATGGTCAGAGGTTTCCCACATTTGTTTCACAATGGGATTATGATTCATTGGATGTTTTGGGTTTTTATATCCATAGTCACATGGAATTTTCTCCCTGAAAAAGTGCTGGGAAGTTTCAGGTTTGGAGGAGGGTTGGCTAACGGCCTCGCCCTTCTCATAGAGGTGACTAGGAACCTCAATTCACTGATAGAGAAGGTACACATCGCACTTGTTGTTCTGCGCAAGCATAAATGATGTCTCCCTCCCCTAAAAAAACCAATTTCAGGGTAGCCATTCTATTATAATCCCCTCACCTTCATCACTTGCTCCTTACACATGACCATTGTCCAATGTAAATAGAACTGAGGGAAGGTTCATCACCTCACCCACTTCGACGGTCGACAAACCCTCTTCAATCAGTATGGAGGAAAAATTTGAAAGTGTTAATGAATTTGTTGAATCTTTAACATTATCTTGTTTCTCACACTGAGCATGTCTAACGTGTTCTTAGAGATTTTTCATGATTAAAACATTTGTATGATCGAAGAAACTATGAGAAATATGATTCATGTTCAATCTTGGATACATAGGTTGCTATTTTTAGGCCTGATCTCACTGGATATCCTCCTCCGGAATCCAACCATAATTCCCATAATTCGAGCATCCTTCTTAGGAATAATCCCAAAATTAAACCACAGATCACCAAGGCATCCGTTCTAGTAAGTAATCCCAAACTCATCTCTCTCAATGGACCATACTCTCCTATAAGACTTATTGAACTACCTGGTATTTGATTCCTAGCCATATGGGATACTTAGAAAGCCTCCATGAGGTTCAAACCCAATATTTCAAATCAACCCTATTCCCTTTGGGAAATATTCCCAACAGGGTCTAATCTTACTTGGAAACCCATATCCCTTCCACGTTCCTTGGGCTGCTTCACCATAAGTCCCACACAAAGTTTCAACAAACCACCTTCTGCTTAGATGTCCTTATCACATGGCCTTAAAAGGAATGATGTGTTCTATTAAAGCGACACCGAACTACAAGGGTTTTGATTAGTTTCTCAAGGATCTGTTGGCATCCCATTTTATAGGCATGATCCCAAGTTCAAAAAAAACCTCAGTCTCCCAGGAAGACAAAAAATTCCAGAGTGCCCCACTAAGTGGCTTCAAAACCAGTATCATCAGAACGATGATTAAAAGAATCTCTAATCTGTATACTAGATGATACCATTCATGGAAAAACTATAATAAATATAGATATTTCCATTAATTAAGAACCTTGAATACATACTGATGATTCTAATTTTTTCCAGATGTTAATAAGAGATTACAAATTATAATGGATACTTATGATATACTTGGTGAATTAATAAGGATTCATGAAAATATTTCAATTTTACAAAGGGAGTCCTAGAGTATATAATAATTCCCCCCAAAATTGTGTGTTGAGTCTGACCTCCCATCCTCTCACCCAATGCACATTCTTAAGTATCATAATGTTCAAAATGTAATGAATGCCTGGATTTCGAAAGAAGGTCATCTTTAGATAGAGAACTGTTTGAAGTTTCCAGTTCCATGATTAAATTAAATGGAGTCTACCTAGAAAAAATTATTCTTAAATCTATAAAACTTGTTTCATGTAACTACGAAACACATACACACTTACTTACCGGTTATATACACTTGTTAGAAAATTTGTATGATTTTTGTCAGAACTGTATAGATTTGGTTGGTTTCCTATTGGAATGTTTATCTCACACTTTTTTTGGCCTCCTTGGGGACCCAACCAGATTATATGTTTGTAGGTGATGATAGGTGAAAGAACCCTATTATAGGTTTATGACTGTGGCATTGGAGTAGGGGAGCATAGGACTAAGTTGAAGCTTGAGTTTTTGGGATACTTTTTTGGGATTGTTCTATTTTGGGATACTTATACAGTATTGTATTTCCATGTACTCTATTAGAAGATTTAAAGATACTTGTGCCATATACATAATTTTTTACATGAGACACTGCAGGTTTTTAATATGAATTGTTATTTAGATTAATTTCAGTCGACTTCTTTTTATATTTCTCCCCCTATTTATATTATATTTGGCTTTTGTTGTGATACTCCAGTAATGAGGATATAGTCTCCCCACTGACTCACCATGGCCCTCACTGCTAGTCGGTTGCTTCTAGAATTTGGGGAGATGTGCTTGGGGCCATGTGGCCAATTGGGATCAGGGCATTGTTTTAGGTGGCATCTGGGTTCGGGACGTTATAGGCACCATACTGCCTTTCCATAAAAAATGTTCCTTATTTGAAATATACATTTTTTCTATTTAAAAATTTTCATTTTTTATTTTCTTTTGAGTTATATATATATATACACATATATATATAGTAAATTTTTTCAAAAGAACATATATTATATTTAATATTAAAAATTACCATCAATATAACAATTTGTAATTCTGAAAGTAACCCTCACCCATGGCACCCTTTTATTAGAGGGCCTGCTCGGGAAATCATTCTGCGCTTCCAATGTGGGATTCAGGTTCTACCTTTCATGGATAATTACTAATATTTTATTATTAATCCTTTATAATCAATTAATTAATACTTTAAATTACTATTTGAAAATATTATTAATCAAATAATTAATTTTTATACAGTTTATAATATATAACATGATTTAATTAATTATAAATTAAAAAAATATAATTAAAAAAAATATTCATAATTATAACTAAATAGTATTGCTTAATTATATAGTTATTAAATATATTACTAATTAACTAATTAGTTATTAATTAATTAATTATTATATATGTAATAATTATATTAATTAATTTTTTCTATATAATTAGTAATTAAATTACTAAATAATTATTATATAAATATTAATTATATTACTAATTCACTAATTTGTAATTAAATAATCAATAATTAATAATTAATAATTATATTACTAATTTACTATTTTATAATTATATTTATTTAAAGGTTGGGGTCCAAGCCTCAATTTATTATTTAAATCAAACACCTCTTTAGACTGCGTAGATGGAGACCCATTACATTGCCTGAAGGCACAAGGCCATGTGGCCGGAATACAAGGCTTGAATGCCCATTTTTTGGCCCAAAGGACCCCTCAGTGAATAGTACTGCTATAGCGTCCGCGCTGCTACAGTACCTGCTATAGTATAGCCATCGCAACAGTACCTGCAACAGTCCCTCCGCCACTATAGTGTAGCTGCTACTACAGTTCCTCCACTGCTACAGTACTGCTACAGTGCCCTGCTATAATGCCCATAAATTCACCCCTCCTCGGATTTGATCCTGGGTCTTTTGGATAGTTAATTATTACATAAAATATCTCTTAGATTCAGTTGAGATCTCTCACTATTTGTAAGGTTTCACCCCATGGCCTCTCTTCGGCTTCCTTGATGGTGATTTTCAGGCCTAGTGCCTTCAGTTTTCTAAATTTCCATCATTAATGATATTTGTGGCATGTGTTGGGATAATGATGGTCAATGTTGGTGTGAAGGCCTCTAATCGGTGGATTCATGTTCGGTGGTGACTCAGGTAGTGGTAATCCATGACAGCATCAATCGAATATTTGGTGGTTGTCATCAATGTCAGATCAGGTCTAGATCTATTGTTTTAGTGCAGATATGGTGGGAATCAATCATCTTTGGTGGTTTATGGGGGTTCTGTCCTCAGGACGTAGTGGTTGTGGGCGACATTGAAAATAACGGAGATGGGGCTCTAGTTGGGGGTCATGGCCACACCTAGATTCTTTTGTGCAGAGAGTTCAGATTGGGCAGTCTGTGGATCTACGATATGAGTTTAATGTGGTAGCCCTAGCACGTGATAGTGTTTTGTGCATATTGGTAGATCTGGTTGTGGTGTGTTTGTCAATGGGGTTCTCAATCACGTCTGGGTTTGATGATGGAAATGATTAATGTTTGTTCTATGGTATTTTTGGTTGTTTGTTTCAATTATAATGTATTTGTTCCAATGGGCTCTTTATCTACTCAAATTGATGGTTGTGTGGCTCTAGTCTGTCAGGCTTGTAATGAGTATTACCTTACCCAAATCAAATGGTATCCCCTATATTTCTTATGATTTATAAACTTAAACCCTATGGTTCTCACCCCTTCATGAGCATCCACAAAGTTCCTAACATGGTTTATGGATATAGAGTCTATTTGAGATTACATGGCTTTTAACCATTTCATATAATTTTAACTCTCAATGCACTCTCAATAGGTAGTAGGATTATAATGACTCATACATTACATACATTGTTATTACTTCAAAATTGAAGCACACTTATTACAACATATAACAAAACCATGAAAGGACCATATATGTATAGTGTATTTTGAAATTGGGAAACATAAACAACTAGTTCATAAATCATCTACACTGTCGCTCTTTTATTTTATCATATCTAGCATCCCTTTTGGCATATCATACATAATACCCTTCTTCTTGACCGGGGGAAAAGAAAACAAAGGGTGAGCTCAAATGCTCAGTAAGGTTCAACAAAAGAAATATCAATCACATCATATTCATAAGAACAGAATATTTTTGAAATCATAACCTGTAAAAGTGATCCTAATTTCATAACATGGGATAAATCATAGTAGTGAAATGTAATACAAATAAAAATAACCTAAAACATGAAACTTTGTGGCATACATACATAATCATAGTGAATCATTTCTTAGTAGTCAAGACTCATTCCCAAAACTATCTTAGTAGACAAAGTCCATTTCTAAAAAGAGTTCACTCCTTGTTTCAGTGCTGTATCACTGAACCGGATTAACCCGCCGTTCTAGCCATTTCTTTCTCATGAGATATAAATCATTACCCAATTAATTGTATAGATACATAGGTCCCACCCATCTCATAATGAACCCATTCTTATGTGTGCCACAAAATCATAAATCATAGCATAACCCATATGATAAAAATGGGATTCTTAAACATCATTCCATAATAACATAATCTATATAAGATAAAATGACATCATAAACAAATAAATATAAAAATAGGGATATAAACATAACCCCATATTATATCATGTGGAAAATTATTTTTATAAAACACTTGAACTCTATTCGTGAGGAAAATATCCTTTCTACTTCAAAATTTTTTTTCCTTTATTAAAATATCATACAATGTTAAACAAAAAGAAGTTGATTAAAAATAATCTTGAAAAATTTTAATAGAAGCTTCATGGAAATAATTTTCTAAAAATTCATTCATTCTATATAAGTTAAAAAAACATTCTTCTCATACTTTGGCTGGAAAAGTCAAAAAGTACCTCATACTAAAAACGACAAAATATTCCTTTCATATATTTTACTAAAAACACACAAATGAATAATATTAGATTTAAAAAATTGTATGAGGATATAAATAATATTACATATTGAGGAAACATGGATGTGGATGATAAATATTCCCCAGTAAATTCTGATGTATAAACAATCTCGAATAAAAATGGGATTGCGATATTTTCCCTTACCATAGGTCTGAATTGCTTCGTACGTGTCTGAACATCCTGTATAATGATGTAAATAATGTTATTGACTTATTCCAGAATCGTAATCATTGTTATGATATCATATATGATCATATTCTTAGCTTCGTATTAGTAATATTTCATTGCTACTTTGTTATTCGGGTGTTTATTATTTTTTTGTTCTTATGCGTGTTTTGACAAATAAATTCTTATTATTCTTTTTAGGTTATAGATACCTCATTTAAAGAATATTATTAGAGTAATATATATAATATTTATTCATTAAATTAATTTATATAATCATTTTTCATTTAAGATCATGTCAAATGAGTCGCATCACATCGTGGAGACGGTAGGCCGTACGTACACACGAGAAATGATATCGTTCCCATTATCGTGGAATTTTATTTAAGTGTGTGTATACTATTTCAGAATTAATATCACTTTAAAATAACAATATATAGTTATTCCTTACACAATTATACCCATCCAAGTAAGGTGGTGGTGGAAAACAGAATACACCACGGCGTGGAGATGGTATTCCGTACGTACGCATGTGCGGTGATTTCATTTTCTGTAGGATGGATAGAAGGTGAAATAGGGTTGTTTAATATTTATAATAAAATATCAGTATATGGGTGATACTAATGTTATTACTTTATAATGAAACAACTATAGAAGAAGAAGTAGAAGAGGAAATAAAGTTGAAAGAATCGGTAACAGACATTACCTCTTCTTTGAAGCGCCTCTTCTTAACCTCATCTCAGGGCACTAATGATGGTCTTTGAAGAAGACCAGGACCTATAGAATGTTTCCAGGGAAGTTTAGAAGAGAAATGGGCTGGGTTTGGCCGATCTTGAAGGATCAATTTTGTGTAAAGTGGAGAGGGAGGAGGTTTATTTTTATAAGGGAGGGGAGGGGCACTTTAGAAAAAACATAAAATATTATTTTATAATAAAGTCATATTGAGTTTTTAATAGCTTAAAATTGATTTATTTCAAAGATAAGGTGGGGATGGTTCGAAAGCCTCTCTACCAATAGATTTTGGAAAAGTTTAGGTTACTATTTTAACATTATCATTTATATTTAACTCCAAGATAAATAATTTATCTTTTACCGTGTCTTCTTGTTTTCTTATACTATATGGTTAATAAAATTACTATAACATGCCAAAAGAACCCCAAGTGATTCATTATTAATATATATATCCTTATCTATGTTAATTGGGTGAAACATTGATTTTTAGGAATAAAATAACAATTAATAATATAATACTTGTTTTAAAAATTATTTTAGGTCAATTTTGACACTATTTGGTAATTGGTTTTTGTGAAAATCATAACAGCATGATTAGTTAGAATAAAGTAAATTAAATCAATAATAATATTTCATATTAACCTATAAAATTTGTTTAATTCCTGAAAAGTCTCAAATTACATTTATTTAGTTATTTATAATATCAATTATGTTAATATTTCCTTAATAAGGAAAATATTGCATCATCATTATGTCATACATAAATTAAATTATTTAAAGTCTAAAAATTATAAATAAAATAACATTATTTAGGAAATATTTTTATATTTCTAATGAATATTTATAGTCGAATGTATCTTACTTATAACCCTGTATTAAAAATGTTTTTGTTATTACACTTTGATTTTAACTATTTTAACTCTTCTTTAAATAAAATAATATTAAATGTTCTAATCTATTCCAAGTGGACCTAAATGGTCATATTTTATTCCTAAGGTTGTTTTTGGTCGAATTAAATTAATCCAATAGAATTAGGGCATGTGTTAGGGTAATAATAATATCATTTTTACCCTTAATTACCCTATTTACTTTTAACCGTGGTAAATAAAAGTAAAAAGATACTATTCACCAAAAATTATTTTTATCTTATTGAACCACATTTTACTCCTAGATATTAACTGTGTCTCTCGGATTTTCAAAATTCCACTCAGAGAAGAAGTAGAATTATGTTTTATGTAAAATTTCAAACTCTCCTAGGAGGTGGGTAAAAGACGAATAAAAGTTCAATAAAATATTTATCTATATATAATTATTATAAAATGACTCCAATGAATTACTTTGAACAAATATAAGTATTATGTATCAGTTTTTACCTAAAATAATTATTTAAATAAAAAGTCATTTTTTAAATATTAACCCAGTGTTTTAACAATTCATCAAAAATTTAATGTTTTCAGAAAAATACCAAAAATTCAGACTAGGTTAATTTCGATATTCCGAATCTAAAAATGAAGTCCATTTTGAAAGATAAAATTTACGAAATTTCAAAAACGTGTTATTACTATTCATAACGGCTAGTTTTTATAATATTTTAATAGTATATCGTTGTTTAGTGAAACACGGAATTGCATTCAACGCAATCTATCAACGAAGGTCGTGATTTCGTGTAAAACCAGCCAATCTAGTGTTGTGTGTAGTGAAAGATTCCTTTGATGATAACATAAAAACAAAATATTTCTCACAAAAATCTTGCGTGTTACATTCTAGCCCCCCATAAAATGAATTTCGCCCTCGAAATTCATCACTTTGTTACAAACAGATGAGGATACCTCTCCCTAATCATATTCTCAAGCTCCCATGTAGCTTCTTCTAATTGGTGGTTCCTCCATAAATATTTCACCAAGCGAGTGGTCTTGTTCCATAGGACTTGTTCACTATGATCTAGAATCTCTATCAGCTGTTCATCATAAGAATGATCTTGCTCTAGCAGTACAACTTCTGAGCTGAGTAACTGTGAAGGATCGGGTATGTACTTTCTCAGGAGAGATACATGGAACACATCGTAAACTTGAGAGAGATTCGGTGAAACCGCCAATTGGTAAGCTAACTTCCCCACATGATCCAGTATTTCAAAAGGACCGATATACCTTGGACTCAGCTTTTCCTTATTTCCAAATCTCATTACTCTCTTCCAAGGAGATATTCGTAAGAACACTTTATCACCCACTTAAAACTCTAGGTCTTTTCTTCGGTTATCAGAATAACTTTTTTGTTGACTCTGAGCTTCTCTTATGTGTTGTTGAATAGATTGGACCTTTTCTGCCATCTCATCATCAAGATCAGGTCCTAATAGCTTTCTTTCCCAACTTCATCCCAACAAGTTGGAGTTTGGAATTTCTTTCCATAGAGAGATTTATAAGGATCCATATAAATAATAGAGTGAAAGCTATTATTATATAAAAATTTCACCAAAGTTAGGTGTTGATCCCAACCACCTTTGAAATCCATAGAGCATGCTCTTAACATATCTTCTAGAGTTTGAATTGTTTTCTCAGACAGACCGTCTATCTGAGGATGATAAGCAGTGCTGAAACTCAACTCTGAATCCAGAGTATACTGAAGACTTCGCCAAAACATTGAGGTAAACCTCGGATCCTGATCAGATATAATGGAATGTGGTACTCCATGCAATCTTACCACTTCATTTATAAATATCCTAGCAAGCTGATAAAGAGAGAAATCTTCTCTAACAGCAATGATGTGTGCCGACATTGTAAGACGATCAACTGTGAACCATATAGCATTATTTCCTTTGGATGTTTTAGGAAGTCCGGTGACAATGTCCATAGTGATGTTTTCCCATTTCTATTCGGGTATGGGTAATGGTTGTAACATCCCCTTAGAGTTCTGTCTCTCAGCTTTAACTTACTGACAAACCATGCATCGAGAGACATATTCAGCAACATCTCTTTTCATGCCATCCCACCATAAGTACTCTTTCAGGTCCCTATACATCTTCTTGCTTCCAGGATGAATAGAGAATGAAGAAGTTTGAGCCTCATCCAACAGCTCCTTCATAAATACAGGAATGGGAGGTACAGAAACCCGATTCCTAGACCTTATCACCCCATCACAATCAATGTTAAATTCAGGATCATTTCTCACCTTCTTGTGTAACTCTAAATCTACTTTTTGTGCCTCTTTAATCTTCACATGTATAGATGGTTGAACATTCATTTGAGAAAGACAAGATTTTTCACCTTCCATTATAATTCTATGATCTATCTTTTGTAAAACCATAAATATTGTATCTTTTGTGATCCTCATCATGGATAATATAGCATGGTCTTGTCGACTTAATGCACCTACCACCTTGTTTGCATTACCATGGCGATAATTAATTGAGCTGTGGTAATCCTTAATCATCTCCAACCACCTTCTATTCGTGCATATTTATCTCCTTTTGTGTGAAAATACACATTAAACTTTTATGATCAGTATAAATATCACACCTTTCACCATAAAGATAATGCCTCCAAATCATTAATTAAATGATTACCACAACTAAATCCAAAGCATTAGATGGGAAATTTTTCTCATGGATTTTCAACTATCGTGAGGCACAAGATATCACCATATCATTTTTCATGAGAACACACACCTGTCCCTTCATGGATGCATCACTATAAATCACAAACCATTCTCCACTATATAGCAGTGTGAGCATAGGTGCACTGGATAACCTTCTTTTTAACTCCTTGAAATTATCTTCACACTCCTCCATCCAAACAAACTTAACTCCTTTTCTAGTCAATCTGTCTAGTGGATTAGATAATCGTGAAAAATCATTCCCAAAACGTTGATAATATCCTTCCAAACCAAAAATTCTTTGGATCTCAGTTACTGTTGTTGGTCTCAACCATCTTTCGATAACCTCTGTTTTTTTGGGATCCACAGATATCCCATTTTTTGGGATTATGTGACCCAAAAATGAAACTTTTTGAAGCCAAAATTCACACTTGGTAAATTTGGCATAAATATTCTCCTTTATCAGGGACTTCAATATAATTCTCAATTGATCTTCATGTTCTTCCTTTCTCTTTGAATATACAATAATATCATCTATAAAGACTACCACAAACTGATCATGATAGTTTATAAAGACTATATTCCATAGATCCATGAAGATAGCAGGGGCATCTGTAAGACCAAATATCATCACCATAAATTTAAAGTGCCCATACTTTGTATGGAAAGCCGTCTTTGGTATATCCTACCTTTGGACCCATAATTGATGATACCCTAAACGAAGATCAATCTTGGAAAAGTATTGAGCTCCGCTTAGTTGGTCAAATAAGTCATCAATGCATGGGAGAGGATATTTTTTCTTGATAGTGATCCTGTTATATTACAGATAATCAATACAGAGTCTCATTGAACCATGCTTTTTCTTAACAAACAGAATAGGTGCTCCCCAAGGTGATGCACTATGGTGTATGAATTCTTATCAAGATTCTCTTGGAGTATCTTCTTCAATTCCTACAACTCAATTGGGGCCATTCTATAAGTTGTCTTTGAAATTCGTAAATCACCAGGTACGAGTTCTATTGAAAACCCAACTTCACGATTTGGTGGAAGACCAGGAAATTCCTCCGGAAAGACATCATCAAAAACCCGTACGATTGGAATATTATTAATCGTGAGTTTTTCTCCAACCATTTGAGATAAATAACCTTTATTTAGTGGAATCCAGACACATAAGATGGATGAAATTTCCACTGGAATGTTATGTTCTTCCTTGCATCGATAGACGATCATAGATTGATCTGGATTATATGAAATATGACTTCCCTTATTTTTCAATTGATATGACTTCCATATAAACAAATCCAATCGATGATAATAATCACATGAAATTCCACTATAGGAAGCACTACATGATTTGCAGGAAGTAATTTCCCTCAAACATCAATCGTAGAAGAATTGTAAACTTTTGATGTGACTGTTGTGCCATTAGGGTTTGACATAGCTAACTCAATATCAAAATGCAGAGGTAATATGGTGATACCCCTAAAAAAATCATCAGAAATAAAATAGTGGGTGGATCTATAATAAAAAAAATATTTTCTACTTTAGAGTGGATGGTAAGTGTACCTTTCACCACTTCGTTATCATACTCCGAATCATTGATAGAAATTGCATGTGAAATTCCTTTGTCTTTATCCTTAAGAGTTTTTTGGCGTTGACCATCATCAAAAAACTTTGGATTAGGGCATTGATTGGCATAATTCCCCATTTCCTTTAACTTGTAACATTTAAGTGTATGTGGTGATCTCTGTGTAGCCTCTCCTTTGTTTGCATCATTAGACATCTTCTTCCCATCATTGCAGCACTCAAATGTCTGATGACCTTCCTTTCGACATTTGAAACATTTACATGTCCCATTAAGACAACTCCCTCCATGTTTCTTTCCACACATTGAGCATTAGGGAAAAATCATATTCTTTTCAGTGTGGTCTTTAGAATTTCCATTTAAATCCATTTTCCTCTTCTTATAAAAGCCCTATGACTGATGGGTTACTCTAATTTCCATCTCAACCTTGAGAGAACATCGAACGATTTCCCCATAGCTATTGAATTCACTTATGGATAAGGCCCTTCAAAGACTTGGTTTTAATCCACTAAAGAATCAATTGATCTTACTCTCAGGTTGGATAATAATCCCAGAAGAGTACCTTTCATGTCTGGTAAAATTTGCTTCATAGGTACCAAAAGATTCATCATCCTTTTGATTCAGTTCATGAAACTCCTTCTCCATCTTTGTTCTAAGAATACAAGGGAAGTATTTATTGAAAAATATGTTCTTGATCTCATCCCATTCCATAGACCCAATTTCATCTATTGGCCTCCTATTCATGATAAAATTACACCATTGATCTGCTTCACCTTCCAAACGATATACTGCTAAGATGAATGTATCATGTTCAGAACATTGAAGAACTGAAAATATCTATTCAGTGGTACAGATCCATTGTTCACCCACTAATGGATCATTAGACCCACTGAATGAAGGTGAATGCTACCTAATGAGGGATTTAACAAAATGTTGCTCCTTCCTTTTCATGTTTGGAAGTCCTGCAAGATTCATAGCTTGAGAATGTTGTGTGAGCATGGCTACAAGATTTTTCACTTTAGCTCCCATAACGTTTGGTAGCTCTGGGGGACAATCATTGCATTCCCCATCACATTTAGCATTAAAATTGTTCCTTCATGTCCCTTCCATTGACTAAAACCAATAAGAATAGTGTGAGAAACAATAATTATAATAGAAAAACCACATAATCAAGAATAAAATATAACACTTAAGGTCTTATCATTGGTTGGTCAAAGCCATTTCTAAAACACTGAGATTGTGTTCTATGCTTAGATATATCCTTAGGGTTCTTACTAAGTCTTTCACATCCTTATTTCAAAAGGATGAATATACCATTCCTCTGATACCCACTAAAACAACCCATACTATACATACATTGTTAATTCTTCAAAATTGATGCACACTTATTAAAACATATAACCAAACCATGAAAGTACTGTATCGGTATAGTGTCTTTAGAAAATGTGAAACATAAACAACTGGTTCATAAATCATCTACACTGTCTCCCTTTTATTTTATCATAGCAGTGTCCCTTTTGGAATATCTTACTTAATACCCTTCTTCGTGATCTGGGGTAAATAAAACATACAAAAGGGTGAGCTCAAATGCTCAGTAAGGGTAAATAAAAGAAATATCAATTGTATCATATTCATAAGAAGATAATATTTTGAAAATATTAACCTGAAAAAGAGATCATAATTTAATAACATGGGATAAAACATAGTAGTGAAATGTTATCCCAATAATCATAACACAAGACATGAAAATTTGTGTCATACACACATAATCATAAAGATCATTTCCTAGTAGTCAAGACTCATTTTCAGGACTATCTTAGTGGACAACGTCCATTTCTGAACCGAGTTCACTCCCTGTTTCTGTCCTATATCACTGAACTGGATTAACATGCCATTCAAGCCATGTCTATCTCATGAGATATAAATCATTAACCAATCCATTGGAGAGTGATATAGGTCCCACCCATCTCATAATGAACCCAATATTATGTGTGCCAAAAAGTCATAAATCATAGAATAACCCATGTAATTAAAATGGGATTCTTAAACATCATGCCGTTATAACATAATCTATATAACATAAAAGAAAATCATAAACAAATCAATGTAAAAATAGGGATAGAAACAGAACCCTTTATTATCATAGGTGGAAAATAATTTTGATAAAACACTTGAACTCCATTCTTGAGGAAAATATACATTCTACTTCAATTTTTTTTTCATTTCATAAAATGTCATACATTGTTAAACTAAATGAAGTTCATCAAAAATATTCTTGAATACTTGTAATGGAAGCTTCATGGAAATATTGTTCTAAAAATCCATTCAGGCCGTATAAGTTAAAAAACATTTTTCTCGTACTTTGGCTGGAAAAGTCAAAAAAGTACATCGTACTAAAAATGACAAAAAGATTCCTTTTATATCATTTAATAAATACACACCAATGAGTAACATTGGATTTAAACAATTTTAGTAGGATAGAAATAACATTACATATTGAGGAAACATGGATGTGGATAATAAATATTCCCCAGTAAATTCTGAAGTATAAACAATCTCAGATAAAAATAAGATTGCGAGATTTTCCCTTACCTTAGGTCCGATTTGCTTCGTACATGTCTGAACCTTTTGTATAATGATTTAAATAATGTTATTGAATTATTACAGAATCATAATCATTGTTATGATATCATATATGGTCATATTCTTAGCTTCGTATTAGTAACATTTCATTGCTACTTGTTATTCAGGTGTTTATTTCTTTTTTGTTATTATGCGTGTTTTGTCGAATAAATTCTTATTCTTATTTTTAGGTTATAGATGCCTCATTTAAAGAATATTATTAGTGTAATATATATCATTTTTATTCATTAAATTCATTTATATAATCATTATCCATTGTAGGTCATGTAGAACGAGACACATCACATCGTGGAGATGGTAGGCCGTATGTACGCACGGGCTATGATATCGTACCCATGGTCGTGGAATTGTATTGAAGTGTATGTATACTATTTCAGAATCAATATCACTTTAAAATAATCATATATAGTTATTATTTACACCATTATACCCATCCAAGTAATGTGGTGATGGAAAACAGATTACACCACGGCGTGGAGATGGTATTCTGTACGTACGCACGCACGGTGATTTCATTTTCCGTAGGATGGATAGAAGGTGAAATAGGTCTGCATCATATTTATAATAACATATCATTACATGATTGATACTGATGTTATTACTTCATAATTAAACAGCTAAAGAAGAATAAGTAGAAGAGGAAATAAAGTTGAATGAATTGGTAATGGACATTACCTCTTCTTTGAAGCGCCTCTTCTTAACCTCTTCTTAGGGCACTAAAGATGGTCTTTGAAGAAGGCCAGAACCTATATAAGGTTTCTATGGAATTTGAGAAGGTAAATGGGTGGGGTTTGGCCGAGAATGAAGTCTCAATGTTGTATAAAGAGGAGAGGGAGGAGGTTCCCTTTTATAAGGGAGGAGATGGTCACTTTAGGGAAAAGTTTAAATATTATTTTATAATAAAGTCATATTCTGTTTTTAATAGCTCCAAATGAATTTAATTCAAAGATATGATGGGGATGGGTTGAAATAATCTCAACCAATAGATTTTAGACAAGTTTATATTACTATTTTAACCTTATCATTTATATTTAACTCAAAGATAAATAATTTTACTTTTACCATGTCTTCTTGTTTTCTTACACTATATTGTTAATAAACTTACTATAATAGGCCAAATGAACCCCAAGTGGTTCATTATTTATATGTAAAACTTTCTCTAAGTTATTTTTCCTAACAATATATTTTTATGAATACAATCACAATTAATAATATAATATTTGTTTTAAAAACTATTTTATGTCAATTTTGACACTATTTGGTAATTGATTTTGTGAAAATCATAACAACATGATTAGTTTGAAAAAAGTCAATTAAATCAATACTAATATTTCATATTAACCTATAAAATTAGTGTAATTCATGAGATGTCTAAATTATATTTATTTTGTTATTTATTATATCAATTATGTTAATATTTCCTCAATAAGATAATTACTACATCAACATTGTGTCATAAATAAATTAAGATATTTAATGTCTAAAAATTATAAATAAAATACCATTATGTAGGAAATATTTTTATATTTCTAATTAATTTTTATTGTCGAATTTATCTTATTTATAACCCTATATTAAAAACGTTTAAGTTATTAATCAGTGATTTTAACTATTTTAACTATTCTTTAAATAAAGTAATATTAAATGTCCTAATCTAATCCAAGTGAACATAAATGGTCATATATTATACCTAAGGTTGTTTTTGGTTTAATTAAATGAATCTAATAGAATTAGTAAATGTGTTAGGGTAATAATAATACAATTTTTACCCTTAATTACCCTATTTACTTTTAACAGTGGTAAATAAAATAAAAAGTTACTAATTACCAAAAATTATTTTTATCTTATTGAACCACATTTTACTCCTAGATATTAGCCGTGTCTCTCATATTTTCGAAATTACAATTACATAAGTAGTAAAATTATGTTTTATTTAAATTTTCAATCTCTCCAAAGAGGTGGGTAAAAGACGGTGAAAAGTTCAATAAAAATATTTATATATATATAATTATTATAAAATGAATCCAATGAATTAATTTGAACATATATAGGTATTATGTATCAATTATCACCTAAAATTTGTTTAAATAAAATAAATAATTATTTAATTAAAAAGTCGATTATTAAATAGTAACTCAGTGTTTTCACTATTCATCAAAAACTGAAAGTTTTCAGAAAAATACCAAAAAATCACCCTAGGACAATTTCGATATTCCAAAACGAAAAATGAAGTCCATTTTGAGAGATAAAATTTATAAAATTTAAAAAAGTGGGTATTAATATTCATAATGGCTAGTTTAAATAATATTTTAATAGCATATCGTTGTTTAGTGAAACTCGGTATTGTGTACAATGCAATATATCGAGAAAGGTCGCGATTGCGTATAAAACAAGCCAATATAGTGTTGTGTGTAGTGAATTATTCCTTTTATGATAACATAAAAACAAAATATTTCTCATAAAAATATCGGGTGTTACATGGTTTATCATCTATGAACATTAACTCATCATCATTTTCCATGATAAATTCATATATCTCAGGCTCTTGATGAATCATAGTAGATAATTGTGGTGTTTTTTATACCTTGAAATGGTTCTCCTTCAATAACTCTTTATGGAACTCACTCAAAATCCATATATGGTGAACTTCCTTTTGGTTTGTCCTTAACATCTCCAATATCGACATTCATCCTATTGGATCCTCAATTAATATATTCAATCTCACGAAACATACTATTTTCAGCCACAAACAGTTTTTGTTCAATTAGATTATAGAAATACAAACCCATAATTTCCTTTATATTGACAACAAATAATCATTTCACTAATTTAAGGAAATGATTATTAGAAATCAATTTTATACGAGTGATTCAGAACCCTAAATATTAATAAAATATATGTTGGAACATTTACAAGGTGATATATCATGTTGCATATTTATGAACACATTAGATAGAAAATAAAAATGTTTAAATGACAATATTTTCATTGTATACCCCCATAATGAAATAATAAGATCACACTAACCCATCATTTATTGAACCATCTCCAATTTGGCATGATTCATTATCTTAGAGACACTATTCAAATATGGTTTTTGATGATAAGTGAGTCATGAAAAAATATACAATCTCTCATATGATCATTGAATTACAAGATCATGTATTCAATAAATAAATTTGATCAGTGGATCTTAATACATTTTCCCAATTGATTATGTAATTCATTCTTAAACTCTTTGAAATTTTCATAAGTTTCATACCTGTACCTCATCATAAACACATAAACACAACCAATAAATTCATTAAAAATGACTATGAATTACCTAATGTTTCATTCAAACATTCATGAATGAGTATAATCAATGTTTATGGGAAGATTAGGTTCCACATAGCGATCTAATAATTGTACACCCATATCATGATCAACGACCTCTGTGATGGGGCAGAGTCTGATGACCTAGAGAGTGATAATCCTTGGGTATTGGAACATCAACTATCCCAGGCATCACTAGTGTATCAGTAGGAGGAGGTGTGAACTAGAGGTTGTACTACAAACCAGATCTGTCCCCCACTAGTTTCATTGAAGGACCTGCCATCATTATAACACCCCAAGATTCTGCGATACGCTTCCCTTTGAATAATATAGTAGTGTGTGTTGTACGCAACTTCGAGTTCTAACACACACTACAACCAATCAAAGTAGCCGTTATGAATAGTAATACCAAATTTTTAACATTTTATAAATTTTAACTTAAAAAATGGACTTCATGTTTTGATTTGTAATATCGAAATTAGCCTATGGTGAAATTTCGGTATTTTTCTGAAAACTTTCAATTATTGATGAATAATAAAAAACACTGAGTTAAAGTTTAAAACCCATTTTTTATTTAAATAATTATTTATTTTATTTAACATTATTTTAGGTCAAAATAGATATATAATAACTATATAAGTTCAATGTGATTAATTGGAGTCAGTTTATAATAATATTAGATATATAAAAATTTTATTGAACTATTCACTGTCTTTTACCCATCTCCTAGGGGAATTTGAAAATTCACATAAAACATAATTTTAACACTTTTTTGAGTGGAATTTTGAAAATACGAGACACACCATTAATATCAAGGATGAAAATGTCGTTAAATAAGATAAAAATAATTTTGGGGGAATAGTAACTTTTTACTTTTATTTACCACGGTTAAAAGTAAATAGGTTAATTAATGGTAAAAATGATATTATTATTACCCTAAAACATGTCATAATTTTATTTTCTAAGTATAATTCGGCCCAAAAAGCCTTGGGAATAAAATATGAACCTCTTTGGTCCACTTGGATTAGATTAGGAAATTTATTATTATTTAATTCAAAGAAGAGTTAAAAGAGTTAAAATCAAAGTTAAATAACTAAAAAATTATTAATATAGGGTTATATATAAGATAAATTCTATTATAAATATTAATTATAAAGATAAAAATATTTCCTACATAATGGATTTTTATTAATAATATTTAGACGTTAAATAATTTAATTTATTTATGACACAATGGTGATACAGTAATTACCTAATTAATGAAATATTAAAATAATTTATATTTTAAATATCCAAAGAAATGTAATTTGAGACTTTTTATGAATTACACTTATTTTATTGGTTAATATGACATATTAGGGTTGGTTATATGAATTTTTTTCTAATTAATAATGCTATTATGAATTTTGCAAAAACAGAATACCAAAGAGTGTCAAAATTTACATAAAAGAGTTTTTTTTTAAAATATTATATTATTAATTTATATTCTATTCCTAAAAATCTAAGGTTCGGACAGAGAAATTATATAATTATAGTTTTATCATTAATGGAACACTTGGGGGTCTCTCGTAAGTATAATGTTTGTTTATTATCTATATAATATAAAAATACAAAGAGACATGGTAAATGTCAAACTAATTAACTAAGAGTTAAATCTAAAAGATAAGTTTAATATAGTGACAAAAACCTATCTAAAACCTATTGGTTGAGTGTTTTTATACCTATACCCACCTTAACCTTTAAATAATCTACATTGGAGCCATTATAAACCTAATATGACTTTATTATAAAATAAAAGTTCTTGCTTTTCCAAAGGTACCCCTCACCCTTATTATAAAAGGGCATTGCCCCTTCCCTATAATTCATACCTTCAAAGCTTTTTGGTTCTATCAAGACCTACACAAATATCCTCTCAAAATCCCTCACTTCATCCTAGAGTCCATAGTTTGATCAAAATTCCAACCTATGGATACCTTTTGATCAAATCAAAAGGAAGAACCCGAAAGAAGAGGTAATGTTTTCACCACCCTCATTCAAGTTCCTTTCTTCTTCCACTTCTTCTTTCTTTGTTATTTCCATTATAAAATATTAAATCCAGTATATTCTATATAATGTGATGTTATATAAATATGGTACAACCATATTCACTATTCTATCCATCATTTGAATGACATGTCACCATACGTGCGTACATACAACTTACCGTCTCCACGTCGTGGTGTAATTGTTATTCAAAACATTATTATTTGGATGGGTTTGATAATGATGTATAATTTAAGTAAATAATAAATATAAAATTATAATTATTATGTATATATGATATAAAATCCAATTATATATTATTTTATTATCAAAAAAATGATATTGTCGCTTGTGCGTACGTACGGACTATCATCTCCACGAACGCGATGAGATTCATTCCCCATCATATTCATTAAAGTATAATTCTCATTTGATGATTAAAAATAATGTTTAAGGATTTTATATCATTATGGATATGAATAATATACAATCTATCTATAAAAAACATAGCTTATATAACAAAACATATAATATAAAACGAGTAAGTTAACAACTGAAACAACGATAATACTAAGATATTATTAACAAAGAAATGTTAAATGTTCATATATGATATCATATTAATGTATATGATTCTTTATAATTTAATAACAATTATTTCACCATTATACAAGAGGTTAACCTACCCTGGACCAAGGAAAAGTACAAGGGAAGGGTTTATTTCACAATTTCTTCATTATCCGAGATTGTTTATACATAATTATCTACTGGGACCTCTTTATCATCCACATCCATGTTTCTTAAAAATGTATTTCGAATAATTCTTAATATTTTATAGACTATGGGATAAATTCATTTATACCCTTATTGACTTTTTATAAGATGTTTATAAAGTAGTATTTCCGTTGTTTTCCAAACTGGGTCCTTTTTAACCTTTTCGACAGAATTAAGGTAAGAATTCCTTTTTAACGTATACAACATGTGCAGCTATTTGTTGCCATTATAAAATCGTCGAATCTTCTCTTAAAATCTTATAAGAATATTTTCAATGTAAATTTTTTATTTAAATGATTTTAAGAAAGAGATATTTCTCTCAAATAGTTTTGATTTCGTCTCTGTTAACATCCTTTGATGTATTTTAAGCTTATTTGAAGTTAATTTCTTATGATAAAAAAATTCAAAATTGTATTGAAGGTTTTGTGGTATGTTTGAATATGGATATGTTATTTTTATACCATTCATAGTTTATGGAGAAAGTATTGAAATTTCATATGCTAGTTTTAATACAAATTTTTATGTTATGTTTAACCCTTTTCATAAGAGGAATGCATTGGAATTATTAAGTGACGGGTGGAGCCCGCTATAGCTCCTCGATACATCCGTAGGTCTCATGAGACAAAATAGTGACTTGGCACAAGGCCTTGACAGAATCTTATTTGTAGTCTTGGCACAAGGCCTTGACTGTGTGGTTATGATAGTATGGAATTATGCATTCCATCATTATGAAAGTGGTTATTGATATTGCATGTGATTATTCAACTAGTACAATATCCATGTGAATAAGTAAATGGAATTATTTCATTTTATTTCTGCCATATTATGCTGAATATAAATTTTAATAGGATTTTGTTTTAGTTATACATTGCCTTAAATTTTTATGATTATTTATGAAAGTTTCAGCTATATTATTATCCTTACTAAGAATCTAAGCTGACCCCTTTCTATGTTTTATTTTTCCCAGGATGTGAAGAAGTATTTTATGAATGACCTGCTGGGATAATATAAGGGGATATGAGTGTGGAGGTAAGATTTTGTTGTAGTTTTAACTTTATAATGTAATGTAAAATTTATGAATTTATCTGGTGATTTTAAGGCTACTAAACTAATTGTCCTATGATACTTGATATTTTGTGATCATGATAATGTTATGTAATAATGCATCTACTCTGGGTAACTGAGGTTAGGGTGTTATAGTTGGTATCAGAGGATGTTTAGTACAAACCATGGAAGCTATATTTAGATAAACTTTGATTAGAGCACATAGACCTAAAATGGACTTTGAGAATTAGTATAGATGAAATTCCTAGAATTTTGGTATTGTAGAGATTTTGTGAGTTTTCCAAGCAATACATCCCTGTCTGGAAACGAGTAGGTAGAGGCGGCTCTGGCACATATGTATCTAGGGGTAAAACCCTAAAACACCTCTTTAATCTAGACTTGAACGAGAACTGGTGCACGACAATGAGCCTTTCTACACTCTTGGTTATGACACTCCCTAGGGATATGCTTAGGATTATTCTCATTTTCTTTACGAACAATTATGAAGGGTTTATGAGTTTATACATCATCAAAGAAAAAATTTGTATGATTATGGATTATATCCACAAACAGTTCATTTTATGTTAATTTTTTTAGAAGTTTGGAATTATGTATTTAGATTCATAAACTAATCTAGTTTATGACATTGTTTAGAAATGGTGCCTAGTGGAAGGAATAGAAACTATATCAATGAACGCACTACATGTAGGGATTTAACTCATACTCAAGATAATTATAGTGGAGCTAGTGATACAACTAGTGCTGATCAGCATATCACTATACTGTGAAAACTCACTCAGGTTATGAATAATAACCTTACCAGTATGGAGCACCCTAATCTGCTGTGTGGAGGATCAATGTTAGATCTCTTCATGAGGAAACAACCACCAACATTAAATAGGAGTAAAAATCCATTAGTAGTTGAGCAATGGATAAGTTCCCTAGAAAAAATATATCACCCTTAGAAGAGTAGTGAAATGGAAAAAGTTGTCATCACAGTTTACCGCCTCACTGGGGATGCTGATCAATGGTGGTCATTGATTCAAAACATGAAGTAAGAATATGCAGTATAAAATATGGAATGGATGGAGTTTAAAGAGAGTTTATTAGAAAAATTCTTTCCTTATGAAATTCAAGCAGATATAGAAAGGAAATTTTTGAGGCTGAGACAAAAGGAGGATGAGAATGTCGCAAAGTATGAGGCTATCATTACATGGTTAGCGAGGCATGCAGCAGATTATATACATAACCCAAGGAGTAATATTGATCATTTCTTTGATGGGTTAAAAGCATTTATCCGTCGAGCATTTGTCTCAAAAACCTTCTCGTCGTATGAAGATACTGTCTCTTGTGATATGAAGACAGAAAAAGAATTCTCTAAGTCTTATGAAGTTAAAGCAAAGTAATAGATGAAAACATTTTCCAATCACTCTAGGAGTGTAAATTAGGGGAAGAAGGGAAAATTTTAATATTTATTCTTTATTAAATGTGCGAAGAAACACCCCGGTACATGAAAGGAATGTCAGTCTGTTACAAGTGTGGGGAAAAAGGCCACCAAGCTCGTGGTCAAAGGGGAATAAAGAAGATACCGATCTTCAATGCTACAACTGAAGGGAGATGGGACATTATTCATATGAATGTCCTAAGCATCAGGTGAACTTACCTAAGAAAATTCCAAGGGATCAAGGCCAATCTTATGCTATCACTACTGCTGAGGTAGATACTTCGAAAGATGTGGTGGCAGGTAATTTAATGGTTTCCTTATGTTTAGAAAATGAATTATTTGATTCTGGATCATCACATAGTTTCATATATTCACAGTTTTCTAAGAAAATTAGATATTTCCAATTTGATTTAACAACGGAGTTGTTAGTTAAAACTTCAATGGGAAGTATCATTTCAATAATGTTCTGTGAATCTGTTCCCATTAAAGCATATAAATGTTCTTTATCTGTGTATCTCATCATCATACCTATGATTAAGTTTTATATATAATCCTCAGTATGGATTTTCTTTCAGACCATGATGTGAAGAATTATTGTAAGAAGATGGAGGATAAATTTTTTGATGATGATGTTAAGGAACACCTTATCTTTAGAGTAGAATCGTCACCACCTAATTATTGTCTAGATCCACCCCCAATAGCTCAAATAAATTAAATTTTTGCGGAGGAAGAGAATGAAATAAATGTGGGTGAGGAATGGAATGTTCAAATAGAAGATGTAGCTGTTGCGAAAGAATATGTAGATGTGTTTCCGGAAGATTTAACTAGACATCCTCTAGAACAAGAAATTGAGTTTTCCATTGATTTAATTCATGGTTCATGGCCTATATCTAAGACCCCTTATAGAATGGACACTGTGGAATTAGTTGAACTAAAGATACAACTTTTGGAATTGAGTAATAAGGGATTTATTCACCCAAGTGTTTCTCCATGGGGAGCCCCTGTCCATTTTGTTAAGAATAATGATGGATCTATGAGGTTACGTATCAACTACAGGGAAATCAATGATATAACAATAAAGAACAAGTATCCCCTACCTTGCATTGATGATTTATTTAACCAACTACATGTAGATCAATACTTTTTAAATATTGAACATCGATCTGGATACCATCAGTAGTGTGTGAAAATGGAAGACATTTCAAAGACATCATTTTGAACCATGTACGGGCATTATGAGGTTATAGTAATGCCTTTTGGATTGACTAATGCACCCTCTGTATTCATGGATCTAATGAATAGAGTTTTCAACGAATATCATGATGATTTTGTAGTGGTATTTATTGATTATATCTTGGAATACTCCAAAATCTATGAAGATCATGAAAATCACTTGCGTATTATCCTGAAGACTCTTAGAAGACATGAATTATATGGGATGTTTAGCAAGTGTTAATTCTGGCTTCAGGAGATTTCTTTTCTTGGGCATATTATCTCTAAGGATGGAATTTCCATTGATCCTTCTAAGAGCAAGGCAATCCAATAATGTCCAGCACCGATGTGTATAACTGAGGTACGTAGTTTTATTGGTTTAGCTAGTTATTATCGGAATTTAGTCCAGAATTTTGCACGATTGGCTAACACATTAATGAAGCTAACACGTAAAGGGTTTAAATTTGTTTGTACAAAAGAGTGTGAAGAATGTTTTGAATAACTGAAGATAATATTAGTCAATTATCTTATATTGACTCTACCATTGGGGAATGATGGGTTCGTTATTTATAGTGATGCATTGAAGAAAGGACATATTTGTGTCCTCATACAGAATTATAGGGTTTTTGCCTATACATCACGACACCTAAAAATCCATGAGAAAAACTATCCTACTCATGATCTTGAGTTAGCTACTATAATATTTTCTTTGAAGATATGGATACATTATCTCTATGGTGAAAATGTGAGATATATACCGATTAGAAGAGTTTAATGTATATTTTCTCACAGAAAAAACTCAACATAAGACAAAAGAGATGGCTTGAATTACTTAAGGATTATTATTGCACGATACACTACCACCCGTGGAAGGCAAATAAGGTGGTAGATGCTTTGAGAAGAAAGTATTATGGTGTTTTGAACAAGATGAGAGTTGAAAAGGATCCTATATACATGGATCTAGTGAAGATGGATATGGGAATCACCATGGAAGGTGAAACAACAATACTAGTTCAAATGGTTTCCAAACAATCTTTACTAGAAAGGATTAAGAGTTCTCAGACCGATGATGAAGAATTTAAAAAGGAGATTAAAGCTATGAATGATGGGAGATTGAGATACTTTGTGTATGATGAAGGAATTTTGAAATTTGGGAAGAGGCTTTGTGTTCCCGATATACCTGATCTAAATTGGGAATTTTTAGATGATGCTCATAGTTCCATTTTCTCTATAAACCCTGGGAGCACCAAAATGTATATAGACTTGAAGGAATATTATTGGTGGGACAACATGAAGAGGGATATTGCAGATATTGTGTCAAGATGTATTGTTTGTCAACAAGTGAAAGCTGGAAGGAAACAACCTAGAGAAGTCATGCAACCTCTTCCCATACCTGAGTGGAAATGGGATAATATCACGATGGACTTTGTAATGGGTCTACCAAAGACTCCTCAAAAGAACGATGCAATATGGGTCATTGTTGATCTTCTTACCAAGTCAGCACATTTTCTTACTGTAAGATAAGATATACCACTTGAACGTCTTGCAAGAATACCTATTAATGAAGTATTCAGACTTCATGGAGTACCCATATTGATTGTTTCTGATCGTGATCCCTGTTTTACTTCATGATTATAGATGAGTCTTTAGAAGGCCTTGGATACTAAACTTAGTTTGAGCACCTCCTACCACACTCAAACGGATGGACAATCAGAATGGACAATTCAAATCTTAGAAGACATGTTGAGATCATTCTCACTTGACTTCTAGGGTATGTGGGATCAATATTTAGATATGGTAGAATTTTCTTATAACAATAGCTTCCGTTCAACTATTCAGATGGCACCATATGAAGATTTATAAGGAAAGAGATCTCTCACACCAACCTGTAGGGATGATGTTGGTGAAAGAAAACTCATACGCCCAGAACTCGTGGAGGAAATGATGGAAAAGGTGTAGGTAATCCAAAGCCACATTAAAGCTTCTCAAAGTAGGCAGAAGAGAAATGCTGAAAACCAAAGGAAGGATTTGGAATTTCAGGTAAGAGATCATGTTTTCTTGAAGGTATCTCCATGGAAGGGAGTTATACGTTTCATTAAGAAATGTTAATTGAGTCCCAGGTACATCAGTCCTTTAAAAATTCTAGAACGAATTGGGGCTGTAGCTTATCGTTTCGCAATGCCTCCAAATCTCATTAAAGTTCACGATGTGTTCCACATATCACTGTTGAGAAAATACTTGCATGAACCAACACATGTACTCACCTCTAAGTAATTAGAAATGGAACACGATATGTATTATTGTGAAGAGCCCATTAGGATTCTTGATACCTGAGAACATGTGTTGAGAAACCAGACGACTCATACGGTAAAAGTTCTATAGAGAAACCATAAGATGGAAGAAGCAATGTGGGAACCCAAGGAACTTATGATGATAAACAACCCAATTCTTTTCATGTTGTCGTATTCTAGAAATTTCAAGGACGAAATTTTTTGAAGGAGGGGAGTATGTAACACCCTAAGCTTCCACAGTATGCTTCCCTTTGAATAATACAGTAGCGTGTGTTGTACGCAACATCGAGTTCTAACACACACCACAACCAATAAAAGTAGCCGTTATGAATAGTAATACCATCTTTTCAAAATTTTATAAATTTTATCTTCAAAATGGACTTCATTTTTTTATTTTTAATATCAAAATTACCCTAGGGTGAAATTTTGGTATTTTCGGAAAACATTCAATTTTTGAAGAATTGTGAAAAACACGGAGTTATAGTTTAAAACTAAATATTTATTTATATAATTATTTATTTTATTTAAATTTATTTTAGGTCATAATAGATACATAATACCTATATAAGTTCCATTTATTTAATTGGAGTCAGTTTATAATAATTTTAGATATATAAAAATTTTATTGAACTTTTCACCGTCTTTTACCCATCTCCTAGGAGAATTTCCAAATTCACATATAACTTAATTTTACCACATCTGTGAGTGGAATTTAGAAAATCCAACAAACACCGTTAATATCATGGAGTAATATTTGGTTCAATAAAATAAAAATAATTTTTTGTGAATTGTAACTTTTTACTTTTATTTACCATTGTTAGAAGTAAATAGGTTAATTAAGGGTAAAATGATATTATTATTACCCCAACACATGTACTAATTCTATTTTCTAAGTATAATTCGACCGAAAACAACCGTAGGAATAAAATATGAACCTATTTGGTCCACATGGATTAGATTAAGACATTTATTATTATTTAATTCAAACAAGAGTTAAAAGAGTTAAAATGAAAGTTTAATAAATAAAACATTTTTAATCTATGGTAATACCTAAGATAAATTCTATTATAGATATTCATTAGAAAGATAAAACTATTTCCTACATAATTGTATTTTATTTATAATTTTTAGAAATTATATAATTTAATATATATATATGAAACAATGGAGATGCAGTAATTACCTAATTAATGAAATATTAAAATAATTTATATTATAAATATCCAAATAAATGTAATTTGAGACTTTTTATGAATTACACTAATTTGATAGGTTAATATGACATATTAGGTATGGTTAGATGAATTTTTTTGAAAGTAATAATGCTGTTATGAATTTATCAAAAACAAAATACCAAATAGTGTCAAAATTGACATAAAAGAGTTTTTAAAACAAATATTATATTATTAATTGATATTCTGTTCATAAAATTCTAAGGTTTGGAAAATGAACTTATATAATTATATTTGTATCATTAATGGACCACTTGGGGGTCGCTGGGAAGTATATAGTATGTTTATTAACTATATAATATAAAAATACAAAGAGACATGGTAAATGTAAAACTAATTAACTAAGAGTTATAAATAAAAGATAAGGTTAATATAGCCACCAAAACCAATCTAAAAGCTATTGGATGAGTGTTTTTATACCTATCCCCACCTTAACCTTTAAATAATAAAATTTGGAGCCATTAGAAACCGAATATGAATTTATTATAAAATAATATTTCTTGCTTTTCCAAAGGTTCCCCCTCACCCCTCTTATAAAAGGGCACTCCCCTTCTCTATAATTCATACCTTAAAAGCCTTTTGGATCGGCCAAAATATTCCCAAATATCCTCTCAATTTTCTTCAATTTAACCACGTTTCCTTACTTTGAACAGAAATCCAACCTATGAAGCCCTTTTGATCAAATCAAAAGGAAGAACCCAAAAAAGAGGTAATATTTTCACCACCCTCTTTCAAGATCCTTTCTTCTTCCACTTCTTCTTTCTTTGTTATTTCCATTCTAAAATAATAACTCTAGTATCTTCTAAATAATTTGATGTTATTATAAGTATGGTACAAACATATTCAGCATTCTATCCATCCTTTTAATGACATGTCACAATACATTCGTACGTACGGTTTACCGTCTCCAAGCCGTGGTGTAATTGTTATTCAAAACATTATTATTTGGATGGGTATGATAATGATGTTTAATTGAAGTAAATAATAATTATAAAATTTCAATTATTCTGTATATATAAGATATAACATGCAACTAAATATTATTTTATTATCAAAACAATGATATTGTCGCTCGTGCGTACATACGGACTACCGTCTCCACGAACGCGATGAGATTCATTCCCCATCATATCCATTCAAGTATAATTGTCATTTGATGATTCAAAATAATATTAAAGGAGTTTACATCATTCTGGATATGATTAATTTACATCCTATCTATAGAAAACATGTCTTTTGTATCAAAACATATAAAATAAAATGAGTATGTTTCCACCCGAAACAGTGATAATACTAAGATATTATTAACAAATAAATGTTAAAAGATCATATATGATATCATATTAATGTATATGATTCTTTTATAATTTAATAACAATTATTTCATCATTATACAAGAGTTTAATCTACCCTCGACCAAGGAAAAATAAAAGGTATGTGTTTATTTCACAATCACTTCATTATCCGAGATTGTTTATATGCAATTATCTACTAGGTCCTCTTTATCATCCACATCCATGATTCTTGAAAATGTATGTAGAATCATTCTTAATATTTTATAGACTCTGGGTTAAAGTCATTTATACCCTTTTTGATTTATTATAAGATGTTTATAAAGGAATCTTTCCATCGTTTTCCAAACAGGGTTCTTTTTTAACCTTTTCGAAAGAATTAATGTAAGAATGCCTTTTTAACTTATACGGCGTGTGTGGCTATTTTCCACCATTATAAAATTGTCAAAGCTTCCATTACAAGATTATAAGAATATTTTAAATGTAAATGTTTTACATAAATGATATAAAAAAAGTAATATTTCTCTCAAATAGTTTTGATTTCATCTATGCTAAAATCCGTTGATGGATTTTAGGCTTATTTGAAGTTGATTAATTATGATACAAAACTTCCATATTTTATTGCAGGTTTTGTGATATGTTTGACTCTAGATATGTTATTTTTATACCATTCATGATTTATGGTGAAATTATTGACATTTCGAATGCTAGTTTTAATATGAATGTTTAGGTTATGTTTAAACCTGTTCATATGAGGAATGCATTGGACTTATTAAGTGACGGGTGGGGCCCGCTATAGATTTTCGATGCATCGGTTGGTCTCATGAGAAAAACTAGTGTCTTGGAACAAGGCCTTGAAAAAATCTAATTTGTAGTCTTGGCACAAGGCCTTGACTATGTGGTTATGATAGTATTCCATTATGCAATCCATCATTTTGAATGTGGTTATTGATATTGCAAGTGATTATTAGATTAGTAGAATATCCATGTGAATATGTTAATGGTAGTATTTCATTTTATTTCTGCCATATTATGCTGAAGTTAAATTTTCAAAGGCTTTTGTTTTAGTTATACATTTCCTTAAATGTTTATGATTATTTATGAAAGTTTCTACTATATTTGTTATCCTTACTGAGCATCTGAGCTCACCCCTTTCTATGTTTTATTTTTCCCAGGATGTGAAAAAGTATTTTGTTATTGACCTGCAAGGATATTATAAGGGGATATGAGTTTGGAGACAATATGTTGTAGTAGTTTTCACTTTATGTTGTAATGTAAAATTTATGAATGTATCTAGTGATTTCAAGGCTATTAAACTAATAGGTCTTTCGAGACGTGATCTTTTGTGACCAAGCCACTGTTATGTAATAATACACTGACTCTGGGTAACTAGGGTCGGTGCATTACAATCATCACTAGGTGGAACCATATAGGTTTTCAAGTATCCAGAACCCATGTTTGATAAAATTGTTGATATTATTTCAAGATAGATAGATCCCATGACTCCTGATGAACATCTACAATCAGATGAGGCTAGACTACTAGAGGGTTGACCTCTGCCTATGGAACACGTGTGGCCTCACGTGCAGGGAGACATGGTCTATGTTGTTAGCATCATGGAACATTAGCATTAATAGATTCTAGAAGAGGTTCTGTAGAAGGAACCTCCACTACCTGGGATAGAAAACCCACTCTCTATGGTGGACTATCTATGATAGTCTCATTAATCGCATGATAAGATGGCCTCAACGCTAGTGATGCATTATGAATCACTGCAAAGATTACATCCCCAACCTCCTCGGGCTAACTCTGGAGAATACGATTTTCTGATTTAGTATATTGTAAATCGATTCACAATGATTAAGAAAATAGTTTAAATAACAAAATAATGTACATTTATTTAAATACCATATCATGAAGCCCTCTACCGTGTTAGGTAAGATACGTTATAGACTATAGTCTATACCATGGCTCATAATTGACCATCTCTAAAAGATGGAATCACAATGTAGGCACACACGGAATACAAAGAACTTCTCATCTACCCCATAGGTCAAAATACATGGCATGAAATTGGTTCCAATCCTCATCCTTCCTCCCAACCAACGTCAAGTAATGAATCTCCCACATCTGTATAAGTGGAAATAGAATGAGACGAATACAATGAAACTGTGACATGAATCTATCAGGATGCTACCCATCAATAATATTATAGTGAATGTGTGGAACTATAACTATATCATCATGAATTCCATCAGTGTAGTATGTTTTTAACTGGTCTAATAAATCCTAGTACCACACCAATGAAATCTAAAATGGCATGCACGATGTTTTAGTAGAGTTCATTACTAGAAACCAAAATTTATGAGATTATTAAATTTTGTTAGACAAAAATAGATTTTATATACATACCTCATTGGGTAGGAGACTATCCCACTTAAGACTATATGTATCCAAATGGTGTGTAGGAATTCTTATGAAGTCGTCTCTCTGAGTTTACTAGTAAAATACAACATCAAATGTTATGAAAATAAAATCAATAACTCTTACTAGAATGAGAAACCAATAGAGAAGAGTGATCATAACGATATCCACTTGGATCATCATGAAGCACCTGTATAGGTAGAGAATGGCCAAAAAGTTGATGGAAGAGTGAGGAGATTCACTACAATGATGATATCTTAAGATGGAGGATGCATCCCCAAGATCTGTGTAGTTAGTAGGACCTGAGATGAATAATGCTCTGTATGTGTAAAACAAGAAAGTTGTTCCCCATTAGTGTGTCCAGGCTTGATCAATTTCATCTAGAAGAAATAGATACATCATTTTCACATTAATAAATAAGTGATCATTGAACAAGGTCCATCCAATGATCTGTAACATATACGCATGGGCATGGCACATGAAAGTCTTGTCAACCGCATTATCAAGTAACAGTTGAAAGTGCCTCTAAATCCAACCTATAGATATTGACACACCATCTATAGCCCAAACATTAGACAAATTTTCACACATATAAATCATTGAACTTTTTTAGGCTAGTATGCATTGGTGGGTACACTAATGGATTCCCCATATATAGGAAGATAGAGAGGGACTACTACACCCTCAAGGGTGATGGTCATCTCTCCCTCAAGTATGTGTAATGTGTCTGTCTTTTGTATCCACCTCTCTATGAGGACATCAAGTTAATGATGATCAATAAATGTGAAATCATATACTAAAATTCTGTATAAGCCTAAATGACACTGGTATGGTATAATGCTAGGTGGAGGCAGCATGTGATGAAAATGGTGTGCTTGACACACCCTAATTCGTCGAACCTCCATACCCTATAGCATGGCCTGGGAAGCATGTATAGCCTACTAAGTGATTAGTCTAGAATCCTCCATCAATACGTACAAAAATTAAATAACTCGTATGTTTAAAAAGTTATTATAACCTTATCATCATCTAAATGTTATGAATTGTATAATGTAAAACATTCCATGTTTATTTTAATTTTTTATGTGGTTATTTTTTACCAAAAAGAGTGCATGTGTTCTAGTTTCTCAAAACATATTTCTAAAGTGTTTTTTAGATATTTTTTATCATAAGAAAGGGTGTCTTTAAGATATGGTTGTATATATTTATATATATAAACATTTAATATCTAAAATTTTATTCAAAAATGATCATATTTATCATATATATATGATTTTAGACATGATGGTATGTTTCATGATTATTTTCTCACATGTATTTGTTATGGTTTATCCTTGTAAATATTTATTATTTGTAAATTTTACTTCAAATTATCAAGTTATATTCCTTTTAATATTAATATGAAAGGATTATTATAATTTTTTAGTAAATGTATTTGGCACTGCTAGGCAATTATACAAAATAAAGGATCATATATTAACATCACATAATTAACAATATTAGTAGATCACATAGGAGACAATAAATCATTATGGTTGAGAGTGTGAACAAGATCCAGAAAATTTTATGGAATCTTTACTATTTATGTCATTCTTGATGATATATGGTGAATCTAAAAATTTCTCTTGTTCCTAAGGCAAGTACATCTCATTCAAAATCCCTCTAGACTTCTGTCTCCCTTATTTACAATAATGTTGATGTCTAGTATCACTATCAGATAGTATTGTTGCATTGAGTAATATCAAAACTCTACAATAAGCTTACATAATGCAGCCTAAACGTTAGAAATGTTGTCTAGCTAGTACAATTGATCAAAATATGTTTCCCATAATATGTTCAATGGGGAACAAGCTACGATGGTGTGTTTGTATAGAATCCATACGTGTTGGAAGTTTCCACATTGACATTACCTCACTTACAGTAATACCATTATTTTCTCATCGATTCTGTTTTTTAGGGGGTCTGAAATCTATTTAATTTAAAATTTAAGATATTCATTTTTGAAAAGGTAGACATGAAAACCATAATATTATTCAATGTTATTTTCCATACTACATTGAATGTTCCTTCTTTACCTTAGCCCCAATAGAATCCCATATGAGGCTAGTTTTTGTTATAAATTATGTACTTCCCTCTTTGATAAAATGTCTCCAAATATACGCTTTTTATTGATAACATAAGAAGCCACATGAAGATACCATTGATGAAATCTACAGTTATTGTTGTCATGTGTACATACCAATTCCCCCTATCATATTTCCATGTCCATTTTTATTTTGGAATCCAGATTATGTAATCATACATTTCTTGATTAGCCTTTAATATTTTTTCAAAATGTTCTTAAAACCACTATTTAAACAGATTATTTTGTACACATAAGTGATCATATTTTAAATTAATTGATTTCATCTTTATATTGAAATAGTAAAAATTAACAACGACATTGAATACTAAGTCTCTTGAGTGCCTTATTCATAGGGTTGTTATAGAATTTTGTCCACACATTGCTAGTAATGGGTCTGATGAAGTACAGATGATGTGAGTTGGGGGGTCTTCATGTATCAGGGTTCACATTGACTACCTCATTGATTGCCTGATGCCAATCAGATATCAAATATACACTGAGATTGACAGTGATAATTATTGCTGATGCATTCTAAAAAGAAACTCCATGATTCATATTTTTCGTTCTCTACAATGATATAGGCAAGTAGAAGAGATGAACGGTTTCCATCATGGGTTATTAAAATCAACCATACACCCATTGATTTTCCATAAAAAAACATTCCGTATGAACTATTTTCTAAAACAAAATGTCAATATACATTGTAGGAATTCCATGAAAAACCGATGAAATTGATCAAGAGATGGATCAAGTATATTATCTTGAGACAACTATTCATTCATAGGAATTTGGAATACATCTTGGTTGTTGTGTCTCAGTATGAATAGAAATTATAGCAACACCAGAAATGAGTCATCCCAATCAACATTGACTATCACAGTTTTTTATGTTTCTCCATTCATGCCTTATTATAGGAAATATTATAACCGAAATTTTATTTTATCATTTATTGAAAAAGGGATATAGGAACATATTATCTTTTTCCAATCATATTGAAAACAATTAATGGCGAAAATTTAGTATCTAATGAGGTATGATATTGAGGTAGTTTTGGATGGAAACATGTTTGAGATGCTGCAATCATTGTGATTCTCACACATCCAAATGCAATGTCAAGAATCCACTACATGTGGAATATACAATCATTACCATAGTTTTCACACCATATGAGGTATTTTTATGGATGATGTAACGCCCCGACCCCAGCTACCCAGATTCGGTGCATTACTTCGTAACATTGGCATGATCATAAAAGATCAAGTCTCGAAAGACCGATTAGTTTAGTAGCCTTGGAAACACTAGATACATTCATAAGTCTTACATTTCATCATAAAATGAAAAACTACTACAACAACATAATGTCTCCATAGTCCACACTATTATCTCCTCATAATATCCCTGCAGGTCATACATAATTTACTTCTTCACTTCCTGGGAAAAAAATAAAACATAGAAAAGGGGTGAGCTCAAATGCCCAGTAAGGATAACAATATAGCGGAAACTTTCATAAATAAGAATAAACATTTAAGGCAATGTATAACTAAAACAAAAGCCTTTTAAACTTGAACATCAACATAATATGGCAAAAGTAAAATGAAATAATGCCATATACTCATTCACATGGATATTCTACTAATCGAATAATCACATTCAAAATCACTAACCACTTTCATAATGTTGGAATGCATAATGCCAGATTATCATAACCACATAGCCAAGGCCTCGTGCCAAGACTACAAATCAGATTTTGTCAAGGCCTTGTGCCAAGACACTAGTTTGTCTCATGAGACCTACCGATGCATCGAGGAGCTATAGCGGGCTCCACCCGTCACTTATTAAGTCCAATGCATTCCCATATGAAAAGGTTTAAACATAACATAAACATTCGTATTAAAACTAGCATACAAAATGTCAATAATTTCACCATAAACTATGAATGGTATAAAATAGCACATCCACAGTCAAACATATCACAAAACCTTCAATACAATATAGAAGATTTGTATTATAATAAATCAACTTCAAATAAGCGTAAAATCCATCAAAGGATGTTGACATAGATGAAATCAAAACACTTTTTAGAGAAATATCTCTTTCTATTTTTGAAATCATTTAAGAGCCATATAAAACAAAACATTTTCTTGAAATTATTCTTATAAGCTTGTAAGGAAAGCTTTGAAGATTTTATAACGGCGGAAAGAATCCTCTTATAAAAAGTCAAAAAGGGTATAAATGAATTTAACCCATATTCATGTAAATAATAAAAATGTTTTGAAATACATTTTGAAGAAAAATGGATGTTGATGATAACGAGGTCCCAGTAGATAATTATGTATAAACAACCGTGGATAATGAAGAGGTTGTGAAGTAAACCCTTACCTTGTACTTTTCCTTGGTTGGGGTAGGTTAACCTCCTGTATAATGGTGAAATAATTGTTATTAAATTATAAAAGAATCATATACATTCATATGATATCATATATGATCTTTTAACATTTCTTTGTTAACAATATCTTAGATTTATCGTTGTTTCCGGTGTTAACTTACTCGTTTTCTTTTTTATGTTTTGTTACGTAAGTCGTGTTTTTCATGGATAGGTTGTATCTTATTCATATCCCGAATGATATCATGTCCTTAAAAATTATTTTTAAATCATCAAATGATAATTATACTTGAATGGATACGACGGAGAATGAATCTCATCGCATTCATGGAGACGGTAGTCCGTACGTACGCACGAGCGACAATATCATTATTTTGATATTTAAATAATATATAATTGGATAGTATATCATATATACAGAATAATTATCATGTTATATTTATTATTTACATGAATTACATATCATTATTATACCCATCTAAATAATAATATATTGAATAACAATTACACCACAACGTGGAGACGGTAAGCCGTACGTACGCACGTATGGTGACATTTCATTCAAATGATGGGTAGAATACTGAATATGGTTGTTACATATTTATAATAACATCACAGTATATAGAAGATACTAGAGTTATAATTTTAGAATTGAAATAATAAACAAAGAGGGAGTGGAAGAATAAAGAAACTTGAAAGAGGGTGATGAAAATGTTACCTCTTCTTCGGGTTCTTCCTTTTGATTTGATAAAAAGGACTCCTTAGGATGGCTTTCTGAATAAAGTAAAGCTTCTAGGATGAAGGGAGAGAAGTTGGGAGAGTATTTGGGCAGGGGTTGGCCGAACCAAAAGGCTTGGAAGTGTGAATAAGGTGGTAGAGGTGGGGGCCTTTTATAAGAGGAGAGGAGGGGCACTTTTGGAATGATTGAAATGTTACATTATTTCACAATGCTTTTCGGATTCCAAAGGTCCCACACTTATATAATTCGAGGATAAGGTGATAAGGGTTCGAAATCTCCTCATCCAATTGGCTTTAGACAAGTTTAAGCCTTGGATTTTGCATTATCTTCCCATTTTATTTAAATCGTTAAATAATGAGGTTATCACTGCATCATAATGATGTCATAAATAATTTAATTTATTTAATGTCTAAAAATTATAAAAAAATACTATGATGTAGGAAATAGTTTTATCTTTCTAATGAATATTTATAGTCAAAATTTGGACTTGTGTAACCCCACTTAAAAACTGTTTTAGTAAAACAACTCATGTTTGTGTCAATTTAATTTTAACATTAAATAAATATATATTAATGTCATTTTCCAACCAAAGTGGCTCCATGGGGTCCCCAAGTTGACCCATGGGTTGTCTTGGTCGGCCATGACTCATCCAATAGGAGTAGGACAAGCGTCATGCTCATCTCATATTATTATAACATTATTTGTACCTTAAACTACACTAATTACCTCTAATCGCGATTAAGAACTTAAAAGTTACTATTCACCAAAAAATTATTTTAATCTCATTGAACCACATTTTACTTCTTAATGACAACCATGTATGTCGGATTTTTGAAAATCAAATCACAGAAGTGGTAATATTTCATTTAAACGAAAAATCAGTTATTTAACTACCACTTAGTGGTTTCACTATTCATCAAAAATTGAAGTTTTTCAGAACAAGGCCAAAATTTCACCCTAAGCTATAATTGATATTCCGAATTCAAAAATGATGTCTATTTTAAAAAATTCCAAACATATAAGTTGCATTAATTAATTTTATAATTAATTCCCGCTGTTACAATAAATAGCGTGTTTTTAAGAAACAATTTATATCAAAAGATTGGCAATTGTTTATGTCCAATTTCAATGTTAAATTAATTCTAATGACCACCATTGGATAAAATGGTAAAAATATATTCTAATTATACATTAAAACCAATAAATATTATAATTTATCACTATAAATTATTTTGATTAAAAAAGTTGTTTTTAAGTAATTTTCACTATTCATAAAAATTTAGAAGTTCTCAGAAAAATACCAAAAATTCAACATAGGCAAATTTCAATATTCCGGATCCAAAAATGAAGTCCATTTTGATAAATAAAATTTATAAAATTTCAAAATGTAGGTATTACTATTCACAACGGCTAGTTTAATTAGTTGTGGTGTGTGTTAGAGCTCGAGGTTGCGTACAACACACGCTATTGCATTATTTGAAGGGAAACGTACAGTGGAAGCTTGGGGTGTTACATTCTCCCATCCTTAAAATAATTGCGTCCTCGCAATTTCTAGGGTATTACTGCATAAAAAGACTCGGGTGGTTTTTCATCATAAATTCCTCAGGTTCCCACGTTGCCTCTTCCATTTTATGATTTCTCCACAAAACCTTCACCAGATGAGTCGTCCGGTTTCTCAGCACCTGCTCCCTCACATCATGAATCCTGACGGGCTCTTCACAATAGGAAAGATCGGGTTCCAGTTCTAATTCCTCATAGGTGAGTACATGTGTTGGGTCAGGCATGTATTTCCTCAATAGAGATACGTGGAAAACATCGTGAACTTTGGAGAGATTTGGCGGCATCGCCAAACGATAAGCTACAGCCCCAATAAGATCTAGAATTTCGAAAGGTCCGATGTATCTGGGACTCAACTTACCCTTCTTACCAAAACGTATAACTCCCTTCCATGGAGATACCTTTAGGAATACATGATCTCCCACCTGAAATTCCAAAACCTTTCTTCTGTTATCGGCATAGCTCTTCTGCCTACTTTGAGATGATTTGATGTGGTTTTGGATTACCTTCACCTTTTCCATTGTTTCTTCCACCAGTTCTGGTCCCATAAGTTTTCTTTCACCAACATCATCCCAACAGGTTGGTGTACGACATCTCTTTCCGTATAACGCTTCATAAGCTGCCATCTGAATGCTTGAATGGATGCTATTGTTATAGGAAAATTATACCAGTGGTAAATATTGATCCCACATACCCTGAAAGTCAAGAGACCATGATCTCGACATGTCTTCTAAGGTTTGAATAGTCTGTTCTGATTGTCCATCTGTTTGAGGGTGATAGGCAATGCTCAAACGAAGTTCAGTATCCAAGGCCTTTTGAAGACTTTTCCAGAATCTTGAAGTAAAACGAGGATCACGATCTGAAACAATCGATAGGGGTACTCCATGAAGTCTTACAACTTCATTTATATATAGTCTTGCTAGACGTTCTAGTGGTAGATCCTCCCATATAGCCAGAAAATGTGCTGACTTAGTAAGTTGATCAACAATGACCCATATTGCATCATTCCTTCTAGGAGTCTTTGGTAGTCCCATGACAAAGTCCATCATAATATTATCCCATTTCCACTCAGGTATGGGAAGAGGTTGTAATACTCCACCAGGATGTTGCCTTCCAGCTTTCACTTGTTGACAAACCATACACCTCGACACAAAATCAGCAATCTCCCTCTTCATATTGTCCCACCAAAAATGTTCCTTCAAATCTCTATACATTTTGGTGCTCCCAGGGTGTATAGAGAAGTTGGAACTATGAGCATCATCCGACAATTCCCTTTTTAGATCAGGTATATCGGGAACACAAAGTCTCTTCCCGAATTTCAAAATTCCATCCTTATACACAAAGTCCCTCAATCTTCCATCATTCACACCTTTATTCTTCTTCTGAAATTATTCATCATTGGTCTGAGAACTCTTAATCCTTTTTAGTAATGATGGTTTGGCAACCATTTGAAAAAGCATTGATGTTTCACCTTCCCTAGTTATTCCCATGTCCATCTTCACTAGATCCAAGAAAATTGGATCTCTTTCAATTCTCATCACATTCAAAACTCCATGGTATTTTCTACTCAAAGCATATGCCACCTTGTTTTCCTTCCCCGGGTGGTAATGTATCGTGCAATCATAATCCTTGAGTAGTTCAAGCCATCGCCTTTGCCTCATGTTGAGTTCTTTTTGTGTGAAAATATACTTCAAACTCTTGTGATCAGTGTAAATATCACATTTTTCACCATAGAGGTAATGTCTCCATATCTTTAAAGAAAATATCACAGCTGCTAACTCAAGATCATGTGTAGGATAGTTTTGCTCATGAATTTTTAGCTGTCGTGATGCATAGGCAATGACCTTATCATTCTGCATAAGGACACAACCGAGTCCTTTCTTCGATGCATCATTATAAATAACAAACCCATCATTCCCCGATGGTAGAGTCAATACAGGGGCATTGACTAATCTTCTCTTTAGTTCTTTAAAACATTCTTCACACTCTTTTGTCCAGGAAAATTTAATCCCTTTACGTGTGAGCTTTGTCAATGGGTTAGCCAATCTGGCAAAATTCTGGACGAAACGTCGATAATAACCTGCTAAACCAATAAAACCGCGTACCTCATTTCTACTTGTCGGTGCTGGCCATTCTTAGATTGCCTTGGTTTTAGAAGGATCAACGGAAATTCCATCCTTAGAGACAATATGGCCAAGAAAAGAAATCTCATGAAGCCAGAATTCACACTTGATAAATTTCCCATATAATTCATGTCTTCTAAGAGTCTTCAGGATAATGCGTAAGTGATTTTCATGATCTTCAGGGTTTTGGAGTATACCAAGATATCATCAATAAATACCACTACAAAGTCATCAAGATATTCCTTGAAAACTCTATTCATTAAGTCCATGAAAACAGAGGGTGCATTAGTCAATCCAAAAGGCATTACTGTAAACTCGTAATTCCCGTACCTTGTTCGAAATGCTGTCTTTGGAACGTCTTCCTTCTTCACACACAACTGATGGTATCCAGACCGAAGGTCAATCTTTGAAAAGTATTGAGCTCCATGCAGTTGGTCACACTACTGGAAATTCGAGCTATAGCCACGGTTCTAAACCGTGGCTATAGGCCCTCAAACCGTGGCTATAGGTAATAGCCACGGTTTGAGGAACCGTGGCCAAGTTTGGCGTGGCTATAGGCCTAGACCTATAGCCACGGTTCCAAACCGTGGCTTTAACTCTATAGCTACGGTTCAAACCGTGGCTATAGGTTTATAGCCACGGTTAAAACCGTGGCTGTATACCTAATGCCACGGTTTCAACTGTGGCGATACTATAGGCCGGAAAAAATCTATAGCCACGGTTTAAAACCGTGGCATTATGTCTAGAGCCACGGTTTAAAACCGCGGCAATACATCAATAGCCACGGTTTTGAACCGTGGCTATAGGGTTTCCAAATTCATAAAAAAAATACCCCCTGGACACACCCTGGACACCCCCATGCCACCCCCGGCCAGTCCCCCCTGCCAGTACCCCCGGACAGCCCCCCGTGCACCCCCGGACAGCCCCCCGTGCACCCCCGGACAGCCCCCCGTGCACCCCCGGACAGCCCCCCGTGCACCACTGGACAGCCCCCCCGGCCAGCCCCAGCCAGCCCCCCATGCACCCCC
Organism: Viscum album; assembly: GCA_963277665.1. Classification (NCBI taxonomy): domain Eukaryota; kingdom Viridiplantae; phylum Streptophyta; class Magnoliopsida; order Santalales; family Viscaceae; genus Viscum; species Viscum album. The sequence goes on from OY728166.1 coordinate 312,998,774, forward strand.
GAGCAGCCCCCCGACCAGCCCCGGACAGCCCCCCGTGCACCCCTGGACAGCCCCCCCGGCCAGCCCCAGCCAGCCCCCCGTGCACCCCCGAGCAGCCCCCCGACCAGCCCCGGACAGCCCCCCGTGCACCCCCGGACAGCCCCCAGCCCCCAGCCCCCCCTGCCCCCTGCATTTCCCCCTGCCAGCTCCCCCCTGCTAGTCCCCCCCTGCCCCCTGCTAGTCCCCCACTGCCCCATGCTAGTACCCCCCCCCCCCCGCCACCCCCCCTTCTTGTCCCCTTGCCAGCCCCCCCTGCCACCCCCCTGCCAGTCCCCCCTGCCCCCTGACACCCCCCTGCTAGTCCCCCTGCCCCCTGCTAGTCCCCCACTGTCCCCTGTTAGTCCCCCCCCCCGCCACCCCCCCGCTTGTCCCCTTGCCAGCCCCCCCAGCCACCCCCTGCTTGTCCCCCTGCAAGCCCCCCCCTGCTTGTCCCCCTGCCAGCCCCACCCCTGCTCCTGCCAGCCCCCCCCCCCCCTGCCCCCTGCTTGCCCCCCTGCCAGCCCCCCCCTTCCCCCTGCTTGTCCCCCTTCCAGCCCCCCCGGCCACCCCCCTGCCCCCTGCTTGCCCCCTGCCGCCACCCCCCCTTCCCCCTGCCAGCCCCCCGCCCCTGCTTGTCCCCCTGCCAACCCCCCCTGCTGGACACCCCCCCTGTCCGTGCACCCCCGGACAGCCCCCCATGCACCCCCGGACAGCCCCCCATGCACCCCCGGACAGCCCCCCGTGCACCCCTTGCCAGCCTCCCCAGCCACCCCCTGCTTGTCCCCCTGCAAGCCCCCCCTGCTTGTCCCCCTACCAACCCCACCCCTGCTCCTGCCAGCCCCCCCCCCCCCCCATGCCCCCTGCTTGCCCCCCTGCCAGCCCCCCCTTCCCCCTGCTTGTCCCCCTTCCAGCCCCCCCGGCCACCCCCCTGCCCCCTGCGTGCCCCCTGCCGCCACCCCCCCCCCCCTTCCCCCTGCCAGCCCCCCCGCCCTGCTTGTCCCCCTGCCAACCCCCCCTGCTGGACACCCCCCCTGTCCGTGCACCCCCGGACAGCCCCCCGTGCACCCCCGGACAGCCCCCCGTGCACCCCCGGACAGCCCCCCGTGCACCCCTGGACAGCCCCCCCGGCCAGCCCCGGCCAGCCCCCCGTGCACCCCCGGACAGCCCCGGACAGCCCCCATGTGCACCCCCGGGCAGACCCCATGCAGCCCCCATCCCCCCTGCACAGAACCCCGGAAACCCCCTGCCCCCTGCTTGTCCCCCTGCCAGCCCCCCCTGCCCCCTGCTTGTCCCCCTGCCAGCTCCCCCCCTGCCCCCTGCTAGTCCCCCACTGCCCCCTGCTAGTCCCCCCCCCCGCCACCCCCCCTGCTTGTCCCCTTGCCAGCCCCCCCTGCCAGTCCCCACTGCCCCCTGACACCCTCCCTGCTAGTCCCCCTGCCCCCTGCTAGTCCCCCACTGCCCCCTGTTAGTCCACCCCCCCCCCCCCCGCCACCCCCTGCTTGTCCCCTTGCCAGCCCCCCTGCCGCCCCCTGCCAGCCCCCCCTGCTTGTCCCCCTGCCAGCCCCCCCTGCTCCTGCCAGCCCCCCCCCTGCCCCCCTGCCAGCCCCCCCCCCCTTCCCCCTGCTTGTCACCCTGCCAGCCCCCCCGGCCACCCCCCTGCTTGTCCCCCTGCCAGCCCCCCCCCCTGCCCCTGCCAGCCCCCCCCTGCCCCTGCCAGCCCCCCCTGCCAGCCCCCCCCCCCCCCCCCTTCCCCCTGCTTGTCCCCCCGCCAGCCCCCCCCTGCCCCCTGCTTGTCCCCCTGCCAGCCCCCCCCTGCCCCCCCTGCCAGCCCCCCCTTCCCCCTGCTTGTCCCCCTGCCAGCCCCCCCTGCCCCCTGCTTGCCCCCTGCCAGCCCCCCTGCCCCCTGCTTGCCCCCTGCCAGCCCCCCCTTCCCCCTGCTTGTCCCCCTGCCAGCCCCCCCTGCCCCCTGCTTGTCCCCCTGCCAGCCCCCCCTGCCCCCTGCTTGCCCCCCGCCACCCCCCCCCCCCTTCCCCCTGCCAGCCCCCCCAGCCCCTGCTTGTCCCCCTGCCAACCCCCCCTGCTGGACACCCCCCCTGTCCGTGCACCCCCGGACAGCCCCCCGTGCACCCCCGGACAGCCCCCCGTGCACCCCCGGACAGCCCCCCGTGCACCCCCGGACAGCCCCCCCGGCCAGCCCCCCGTGCACCCCCGGACAGCCCCACGACCAGCCCCGGACAGCCCCCCGTGCACCCCCGGACAGCCCCCATGTGCACCCCCGGACAGCCCCCCGTGCACCCCCGGACAGCCCCCCCGTGCACCCCCAGACAGCCCCCCCGTGCACCCCCGGACAGCCCCCATATGCACCCCCGGACAGCCCCCATATGCACCCCCAAACAGCCCCCCGTGCACCCCTGGACAGCCCCCCGGCCAGCCCCGGACAACCCCCTGTGCACCCCCGGACAACCCCCCGACCAACCCCGGACAGCCCCCCGTGCACCCCCGGACAGCCCCCATGTGCACCCCCGGACAGACCCCATGCAGCCCCATTCCCCCTGCTTGCCCCCTGCCACCCCCCCCCCTTCCCCCTGCCAGCCCCCCCCAGCCCCTGCTTGTCCCCCTGCCAACCCCCCCTGCTGGACACCCCCCCTGTCCGTGCACCCCCGGACAGCCCCCCGTGCACCCCCGGACAGCCCCCCCGGCCAGCCCCGGCCAGCCCCCCGTGCACCCCCGGACAGCCCCACGACCAGCCCCGGACAGCCCCCCGTGCACCCCCGGACAGCCCCCATGTGCACCCCCGGACAGCCCCCCGTGCACCCCCTGACAGCCCCCCCGTGCACCCCCAGACAGCCCCCCCGTGCACCCCCGGACAGCCCCCATATGCACCCCCGGACAGCCCCCATATGCACCCCCAAACAGCCCCCCGTGCACCCCTGGACAGCCCCCCGGCCAGCCCCGGACAACCCCCTGTGCACCCCCGGACAGCCCCCCGACCAGCCCCGGACAGCCCCCCGTGCACCCCCGGACAGCCCCCATGTGCACCCCCGGACAGACCCCATGCAGCCCCATTCCCCCCGGACAGCCCCCCGTGCACCCCCGGACAGCCCCCATGTGCAACCCCGGACAGCCCCCATGTGCACCCCCGGACAAACCCCATACAGCCCCCTACCCCCCTGCACAGAACCCCGGGCGTTTATCAAGCGCGCGCAACGCTTAAAGAACGCATAATGAGCCCTACCGCGCAGACTGCACGTCCGATTGACGCGCCGTCTGCGCGTGCACGTCGCGAATAATAATGGGATTGTTGTCCTGTGATTTCAGGGCAATCCGATGTCGTCCGCTATGAGTTTGACCGTTAGACGCCTGTTTTGGCCGTTTATGACACCGGAACGGCGTTCCCGGTCACCGCGGGCACACGGCACGTCCGATTGACGTTCCGTCTGCTCGACCAAATCACAATTCACTCACCCTTTGATGTCGTCCGATTTCAGGCCATTCGGAATTCGTTCGGCCCGTTTGGACCCCCCCACGCGCGTTTATCAAGCGCGCGCAACGCTTAAAGAACGCATAATGAGCCCTCCTGCGCAGACCGCACGTCCGATTGACGTGTCGTCTGCGCGTGCACGTCGCGAATAATAGTTTGAATGTTGTCCTGTGATTTCAGGTCAATCCGATGTCGTTCGCTATGAGTTTGACCGTTAGACGCCCGTTTTGGCCGTTTATGACACCAGAACGGCGTTCCCGGTCACCGCGGGCACACGGCACGTCCGATTGACGTGCCGTCTGCTCGACCACATCACAATTCACTCACCCTTTGATGTCGTCCGATTTCAGGCCATTCACAATTCGTTCGGCCCGTTTGGACCCCCCACGCGCTTTTCTCAAGCGCGCGCAACGCTTAAATAACGCATAATGAGCCCTCCTGCGCAGACCGCACGTCCGATTGACGTGCCGTCTGCGCGTGCACGTCGCGAATAATAATTTGAATGTTGTCCTGTGATTTCAGGTCAATCTGATGTCGTCCGCTATGAGTTTGACCGTTAGACGCCCGTTTTGGCCGTTTATGACACCAGAACGGCGTTCCCGGTCACCGCGGGCACACGGCACGTCCGATTGACGTGCCGTCTGCTCGACCACATCACAATTCACTCACCCTTTGATGTCGTCCGATTTCAGGCCATTCGCAATTCGTTCGGCCCGTTTGGACCCCCCCACGCGCGTTTCTCAAGCGCGCGCAACGCTTAAAGAACGCATAATGAGCCCTCCTGCGCAGACCGCACGTCCGATTGACGTGCCGTCTGCGCGTGCACGTCGCGAATAATAATTTGAATGTTTTCCTGTGATTTCAGGTCAATCCGATGTCGTTCGCTATGAGTTTGACCGTTAGACGCCCGTTTTGGCCGTTTATGACACCAGAACGGCGTTCCCGGTCACCGCGGGCACACGGCACGTCCGATTGACGTGCCGTCTGCTCGACCACATCACAATTCACTCACCCTTTGATGTCGTCCGATTTCAGGCCATTCGCAATTCGTTCGGCCCGTTTGGACCCCCCCACGCGCGTTTCTCAAGCGCGCGCAACGCTTAAAGAACGCATAATGAGCCCTCCTGCGCAGACCGCACGTCCGATTGACGTGCCGTCTGCGCGTGCACGTCGCGAATAATAATTTGAATGTTGTCCTGTGATTTCAGGTCAATCCGATGTCGTTCGCTATGAGTTTGACCGTTAGACGCCCGTTTTGGCCGTTTATGACACCAGAACGGCGTTCCCGGTCACCGCGGGCACACGGCACGTCCGATTGACGTGCCGTATGCTCGACCACATCACAATTCACTCACCCTTTGATTTCGTCCGATTTCAGGCCATTCGGAATTCGTTCGGCCCGTTTGGACCCCCCCACGCGCGTTTATCAAGCGCGCGCAACGCTTAAAGAACGCATAATGAGCCCTCCTGCGCATGGGCAACAGCGCATGATGTCTTGGGACCGACTCAAATAATATTTGAGTCCACGATCAAGCAGTGCATGGGCAACAGCGGGCAACTAGATTTCTGATGGAACAGCGTAGGTCTCGTGGCAGCGATTTACCACCTCTGTTTGGTCATCCGTTTGCGGGTGGTAGGTCAAGCTGAGTTTTAAGTCAGTGCCTTGAAGTTTGAGCAGTTCAATCCAAAAATGGCTTACAAAAATGGGATTGCGGTCGCTGGAATGCTATGCAAACTGACAATCTCCCACACGAAAACCTCGCCCACACTCCCACACTCTTTGCTGTGTAAGGGTGTTTTAGTGGTAAAAAATGGCCATATTTAGAGAGATGATCAATGATGACCAGAATCACAGTGCAACCACGGGATTAGGGTAGTCCGGTGATAAAATCCATAGAGAGACCCGACCACACCAGCTGGGGAATTTCCAACGGCTGCAACAGGCCAGCCGGATATAGTGTGGAATATTTATTTCGTTGGCATTTGGCCCATTGGCAAACTGTTGAACCGGTATTTTCATCCCGACCCAATATAAATTGGCAGGCAATTTTCTATACGTGCGGCAAAAACCAGAATGACCCCACTACGGAGACAAATGGAACTCAGCCAGCAATATGGGCACCCATGGGGACGAACTAGACAGCACCAACCGGCCCTTATAACAGAGGACACCTTGTAGAAAAGAGTAAGTAGGAAAGGAAGGAGCATCTGCTTGCAGAGTGATGATGACTTAGCTGAAAAATGGGTCGTCTGAAACGCCTGTGAGCAAGTGGGGCTGAACCTCCCCCCTGCTGGATGTGGCTGGAGCAGGGCCACATCACGGCGTGACCGCGGCGTGACCGCGGCGTGACCGCGGCGTGACCGCGGCGTGACCGCAGCGTGTTGGCCCGATCCAGCGACATCCGCGGGGCAGCATCTTCCGACCAGGAGCGAAGGGAGCGGGAGGAGGCTGGAATGTGGGTGAAAGGGGGCTGGTTGCAGGTGTTGGGGGGATGGTGCGGGCTGATTCGAAGGTGGGGGGGCTAATGCGGGCTGGAATGCTGGTGGCAGCGGGCTGATGACTTTGCTGAAAAATGGGTCGTCTGAAACGCCTGTGAGCAAGTGGGGCTGAACCTCCCCCCTGCTGGATGTGGCTGGAGCAGGGCCACATCACGGCGTGACCGCGGCGTGACCGCGGCGTGACCGCGGCGTGACCGCGGCGTGACCGCGGCGTGACCGCGGCGGGACCGCGGCGGGACCGCGGCGTGACCGCGGCGTGACCGCAGCGTGTTGGCCCGATCCAGCGACATCCGCGGGGCAGCATCTTCCGACCAGGAGCGAAGGGAGCAGGAGGAGGCTGGAATGTGGGTGAAAGGGGGCTGGTTGCAGGTGTTGGGGGGATGGTGCGGGCTGATTCGAAGGTGGGGGGGCTGTTGCGGGCTGGAATGCTGGTGGCAGCGGGCTGATGACTTTGCTGAAAAATGGGTCGTCTGAAACGCCTGTGAGCAAGTGGGGCTGAACCTCCCCCCTGCTGGATGTGGCTGGAGCAGGGCCACATCACGGCGTGACCGCGGCGTGACCGCGGCGTGACCGCGGCGTGACCGCGGCGTGACCGCGGCGTGACCGCGGCGTGACCGCGGCGTGACCGCGGCGTGACCGCGGCGTGACCGCGGCGTGACCGCAGCGTGTTGGCCCGATCCAGCGACATCCGCGGGGCAGCATCTTCCGACCAGGAGCGAAGGGAGCGGGAGGAGGCTGGAATGTGGGTGAAAGGGGGCTGGTTGCAGGTGTTGGGGGGATGGTGCGGGCTGATTCGAAGGTGGGGGGGCTGTTGCGGGCTGGAATGCTTGCTGGTGGCAGCGGGCTGATGACTTTGCTGAAAAATGGGTCGTCTGAAACGCCTGTGAGCAAGTGGGGCTGAACCTCCCCCCTGCTGGATGTGGCTGGAGCAGGGCCACATCACGGCGTGACCGCGGCGTGACCGCGGCGTGACCGCGGCGTGACCGCGGCGTGACCGCGGCGTGACCGCGGCGTGACCCGCAGCGTGTTGGCCCGATCCAGCGACATCCGCGGGGCAGCATCTTCCGACCAGGAGCGAAGGGAGCGGGAGGAGGCTGGAATGTGGGTGAAAGGGGGCTGGTTGCAGGTGTTGGGGGGATGGTGCGGGCTGATTCGAAGGTGGGGGGGCTGTTGCGGGCTGGAATGCTGGTGGCAGCGGGCTGATGACTTTGCTGAAAAATGGGTCGTCTGAAACGCCTGTGAGCAAGTGGGGGCTGAACCTCCCCCCTGCTGGATGTGGCTGGAGCAGGGCCACATCACGGCGTGACCGCGGCGTGACCGCGGCGTGACCGCGGCGTGACCGCGGCGTGACCGCGGCGTGACCGCGGCGTGACCGCGGCGTGACCGCGGCGTGACCGCGGCGTGACCGCGGCGTGACCGCGGCGTGACCCGCGGCGTGACCGCGGCGTGACCGCGGCGTGACCGCGGCGTGACCGCGGCGTGACCGCGGCGTGACCGCAGCGTGTTGGCCCGATCCAGCGACATCCGCGGGGCAGCATCTTCCGACCAGGAGCGAAGGGAGCGGGAGGAGGCTGGAATGTGGGTGAAAGGGGGCTGGTTGCAGGTGTTGGGGGGATGGTGCGGGCTGATTCGAAGGTGGGGGGGCTGTTGCGGGCTGGAATGCTGGTGGCAGCGGGCTGATGACTTAGCTGAAAATGGGTCGTCTGAAACGCCTGTGAGCAAGTGGGGCTGAACCTCCCCCCTGTTGGATGTGGCTGGAGCAGGGCCACCATCACGGCGTGACCGCGGCGTGACCGCGGCGTGACCGCGGCGTGACCGCAGCGTGTTGGCCCGATCCAGCGACATCCGCGGGGCAGCATCTTCCGACCAGGAGCGAAGGGAGCGGGAGGAGGCTGGAATGTGGGTGAAAGGGGGGTGGTTGCAGGTGTTGGGGGGATGGTGCGGGCTGATTCGAAGGTGGGGGGGCTGTTGCGGGCTGGAATGCTGGTGGCAGCGGGCTGATGACTTTGCTGAAAAATGGGTCGTCTGAAACGCCTGTGAGCAAGTGGGGCTGAACCTCCCCCCTGCTGGATGTGGCTGGAGCAGGGCCACATCACGGCGTGACCGCGGCGTGACCGCGGCGTGACCGCGGCGTGACCGCGGCGTGACCGCAGCGTGTTGGCCCGATCCAGCGACATCCGCGGGGCAGCATCTTCCGACCAGGAGCGAAGGGAGCGGGAGGAGGCTGGAATGTGGGTGAAAAGGGGGCTGGTTGCAGGTGTTGGGGGGATGGTGCGTGCTGATTCGAAGGTGGGGGGGCTGTTGCGGGCTGGAATGCTGGTGGCAGCGGGCTGATGACTTTGCTGAAAAATGGGTCGTCTGAAACGCCTGTGAGCAAGTGGGGATGAACCTCCCCCCTGCTGGATGTGGCTGGAGCAGGGCCACATCACGGCGTGACCGCGGCGTGACCGCGCGTGACCGCGGCGTGACCGCGGCGTGACCGCGGCGTGACCGCGGCGTGACCGCGGCGTGTCTGGCCCGATCCAGCGACATCCGCGGGGGCAGCATCTTCCGACCAGGAGCGAAGGGAGCGGGAGGAGACTGGAATGTGGGTGAAAGGGGGCTGGTTGCAGGTGTTGGGGGGATGGTGCGGGCTGATTCGAAGGTGGGGGGGGGGGGGGGGGGGCTGTTGCGGGCTAGAATGCTGGTGGCAGCGGGCTGAAATGAAGGTGGAAGGGGTCGTGCAATGACACGAATGGGCAGAGTGAGAATATCGGATTGATCATCGGATGGAGTACACTGTAATCAGAGGAAAGAATATGCGCTGTGAGAATACAATATGCAATGGAGGATCATCGGATGGTCCAATAAAATTGTACGCTAAGTAGACACCCTATTGAGAGCTTCACCTGGATTCAAACAGCACAACCATTAATCTCATAGTGATTAATTATTGATTTTCACAAATAACTCAAATGATCCAGCATGATAGTTGGTAAGAAATATTTAGATGTGAATACACTTTTTGAAAGTCAATTTGGCATTCTGAATTTCATTGACACCTCATTTTAATTATCTCCGATTGACGTGCCGTCTGCGCGTGCACGTCGCGAAGACTACCATGCTTTCAAATTCAGGCCAACTAGTGTGTACAGGTAAATAAAGAAGCCAATGATAAAGATTTTAGCACCCCTACAACCGAAAAAGCACATTCCAGTAGAGGGAATAAGGGTCCCTATAGGAGAAACTACAGTCTAGAAAGAAAAAACCACATCTAGTTGCTTATTATTGTCCAACGAGTGGTTTTTTTGATGAATACATACAAAATTAAATACATACCCGCAAGTAAATACATACAAAATTAAATACAGAATTAAATACATACAAAATACATACCGATTACATACCTGCAACTAGAGAATCCATACATACCTACAACTAGAGACTCCATACATATAGAATTGAATACATACAGAATACATACAAAATACATACAGAATACATACAGAATGCATAACTACAACTAGAGACTCCATACATAAAGAATACATACATACTTGCAACTAGAGACTCTATACATATAGAATACATACCTGCAATTAGAGACTCCATTCCTCCCTCAATTAAAAATACATACAGAATTAAATAGATACATGAATTCAGAATACATACAGAATTGAATACATACCTACAAGTAAATACATACAGAATTCAGAATTAAATTCATACATGAAAGTATTATAACACATAATTCATACCTGTAAGTAAATACATACAAAATTCAGAATTGAATTCGGAATTCAGAATTGAATACATGCCTGCAAGTATTATAACAAATAATACATATCTGCAAGTAAATACATATAGATTTCAGAATTGATTTTAAAATTCAGAATTGAATACATACCTGCAATTACAACACATAAGTCATATCTTCAAGTAAATACATACAAAATTTAGAATTGAATTCAGAATTCAATACCTGCAAGTATAAAACATAATTCAGAAGGTAATTAAATACATACATAATTGAATTTATATTTTTCATTAAAACAGGATGAAAAATTTGGTTGATGTTGAATTAATAAAACAAAACAGTGGAAAAGAAATTAAAATGATGCAACGCCGAACCAGATGTTTGAAAAAAATCATATTTGACTTAAAACCAGCATTCAACACAAAGACAATCTGGTAGAATTCAATTAAATATGAACATTGAATAGCAACTGTTAAATAGAGATATTTAAATCGATGATGAACTGGTATTTTTAAGCCAAATCAATAGATTCAAAGAGAGTTGAACATCTACCAGTCAAGAAACAACTCAGCGGAAGGAATTTGGAGAATAATACCTCACTCAAACCCCCATCACGATTTAGACTTGGAGGGGAGTCCGTCGGCGTCGGGGGAGGCGATGTCTTCCGGGGAGGGGGGAGGCGCGGTCGTCCGGGGAGGGGAGTGCATCGGGGGAGGGGAGTGAGTCGGGGAGGGTTCCGTAGGAGTGAGTCCGGGGAGGGGGGAAGCGCAGCGAGGAGGCGTCGGGGAGGAGGGGCGAGGAGGGCGCGACGACGAGGAGGGCGCGGCCACGAGGAGGGCGCGGCGAGGAGGAGGGCGCGGCGAGGAGGGCGCGGCGAGGAGGAGATGCCGTCGGGGAGGAGGGCTGTGGATCGGGGAGGAGGAGGAGCCCGATAAAAGATCGGGAGAATAAAAGGATGAAACACATTTAGCCACGGACAAAAATTTAACCGTGGCCTAATAAGGGCTATAGCCACGGACCTATAAAACCGTGGCTATAGGTCCGTGGCTATAGCCCCAATTTCTATTAGTGTCAAACAAATCATCAATGCGAGGTAGGGGATACTTATTCTTTATTGTTATAGCATTGATCTCCCTATAATCAATGCACAACCTCATAGATCCATCTTTCTTCTTAACAAAAAGAACAGGGGCTCCCCAAGGAGAAACACTAGGGAGAATAAATCCCTTATTACTCAATTCCTATAGTTGTTTCTTTAGTTCAACTAATTCCACAATGGTCATTCTATAAGGGGTATTCGATATGGGCCTTGATCCAGGAATTAAATCAATGGAAAACTCAACTTCTCGTTCTGGAGGATGACCAGGTAAATCTTCCGGAAACACATCAACATATTCTCTCACAATAGGTACATCCTATATTTGAATATTCCTTTCCTCATCCTCAGTAATTTCCTTCTCTTCCTCCCCAATAATTGAATTTAGTTGAGCTACTGGGGGTGGATCTAGATAAGAACTATGTGGCGACGATTCGGCTCTAAAGATAAGGTGTTCCTTATCATCATCATCACGAATCATAACCTCTTTCCTCTTACTATAAAATTTTGCATCATGGTCCGAAAGCCAATCCATACCGAGGATTATATCAAATTCAATCATGGGTATGACGATGAGATCAGCAGGTAAAGAACATTTAGGTGCTCTAATGGGAACTAATCGACAAAACTTTGTTGCAACAATACTTCCCTTAGGGGTTTTGACCGACAACTCCCTTGTTAAATCAAATTGGAAATATATAATTTTCTTAGCAAACTGGGAAGATATGAAGCAATGCGATGATCCAGAATAAAATAATGCATTTTCTAAACTTGAGAAAACCATTAAATTACCTGCCACCACGTCTTTCGGAGCTTCTACCTCAGCAGTAGTGATAGCATAAGCCTGGCCTTGATCCCTTGGCCTTTTCTGAGGTAAGTTCTCCTGATTCTTAGGACATTCGTTTGCATAATGCCCCATCTCCCTGCAATTGTAGCACCGAACGTTGGTAGCTTCCTTCTTCCCCTTGCAATCATGAGCTTGGTGGCCTTTTTCACCACACTTGTAATAGACTCCCATTCCCTTCAAGCAAGTACTAGGATGTTTCTTCCCGCATTTTCCACAAGATGGATATTCAACCTTTCCCTTCTTCCCTTTATTTCCATTCCCAGATTGATCAGCAGGTCTCTTCTTCTCTTGCTTTGCTTTAAAGTCATAAGACTTAGAGAATTCCTTTTCTGTCTTGATAGCGCACGAGACAATACCTTCGTATGAAGAGAAGGTTTGTGATACTAAATCTCGACGGAGAAATGGTTTCAACCCATCAAAGAAACGATCAGTCTTACTTCTTGGGTTACGTATGTAATCTGCAGCATACCTTGCTAACCTTGTAAAGTTAGCCTCATACTTTGCGACATTCTCATCCTCCTTCTGCCTCAGACTCAGAAATTGCCTTTCCATATCTGCTCGATGGTCTCGAGGAAAGTATTTTTCTACGAACAGCTCTTTGAACTCCTGCCATTCCATGTTTGTTAATTCATCATCTTCCATTATGTTTTGAATTAGTGACCACCATTGATCGACATCTCCAGTGAGGCGGTAAACTGCCATGATAACTTTTTCCCTTTCACTGCTCCCCAAAGCCTGAAATATTTTCTCTAGGGAATATATCCATTGCTCGGCTACTAAGGGATTTGTAATCCCATTGAACGTTGGTGGTTGTTGCCTCATGAATCGATCTAACATTGATCCTCCACGCTGTGGATCAGGGTGCTCCATACGGGTAAGGTTATTATTCATAACCTGAGTAAGTTGTCCCAATATGGTGATTAGCTGATCAGCACCAGTTGCATCACCAGCCCCACTATAATTATCTTGAGCAGGAGGGAAATCCCTACATGGAGTGCGTGCATTGATACGGTTTCCATTTCTTCCACTAGTTTCCATTTATAAACAATGGCATAAACTAGATTAGTTTATGAATCAAAATACATAATCCCATACTTATAAAACACTTAACATAAATTGAACTATTTATGGATATAATCCATAATCATAAAAATGTTTTCTTTGAGGAAGTATATACTCATAAACCCTTCATAATGATTTGTAAAGAAAATGAGAGTTATCCTAAGCATATCCCCCGGGAGTGTCGTAACCATGAGTGCAGCAAGGCCCGTTGTCGTGCACCAGTTCCCGTTCGAGTCTAGCTCAAAGCGGTGTTTTCGGGTTTTACCCCTAGGAACATCTGTGCCAGAGCCGCCTCTACCTGCTCGTATCCAGACAGGGATGTATTGGTCGGAAAACTCACAAAATCTCTACAATACCAAAATTCTAGGAAGTTCTTCTATACTAATCGTCAAAGTTCATCTTAGATCTATGTGCTCTAATCAGAGTTTATCTAAATCTAGCTTCCAAGGTTTGTACTAAACTTCCTCTGATACCAACTGTAACGCCCCGACCCCAGCTACCCAGAGTCGGTGCATTACTTCATAACATTGGCATGATCATAAAAGATCAAGTCTCGAAAGACCGATTAGTTTAGTAGCCTTGGAAACACTAGATAAATTCATAAGTCTAACATTTCATCATAAAATGAAAAACTACTACAACAACATAATGTCTCCATAGTCCACACTATTATCTCCTCATAATATCCCTGCAGGTCATACATAATTTACTTCTTCACTTCCTGGGAAAAAAATATAACATAGAAAAGGGGTGAGCTCAAATGCCAAGTAAGGATAACAATATAGCGGAAACTATCATAAATAAGAATAAACATTTAAGGCAATGTATAACTAAAACAAAAGCCTTTTAAACTTGAACATCAACATAATATGGCAAATGTAAAATGAAATAATGCCATATACTCATTCACATGGATATTCTACTAATCGAATAATCACATGCAAAATCACTAACCACTTTCATAATGTTGGAATGCATAATGCCAGACTATCACAACCACATAGCCAAGGCCTCGTGCCAAGACTACAAATAAGATTCTGTCAAGGCCTTGTGCCAAGACACTAGTTTGTCTCATGAGACCTACCGATGCATCGAGGAGCTATAGCGGGCTCCACCCGTCACTTATTAAGTCCAATGCATTCCCATATGAAAAGGTTTAAACATAACATAAACATTCGTATTAAAACTAGCATACAAAATGTCAATAATTTCACCATAAACTATGAATGGTATAAAATAGCACATCCACAGTCAAACATATCACAAAACCTTCAATACAATATAGAAGATTTGAATTATAATAAATCAACTTCAAATAAGCGTAAAATCCATCAATGGATGTTGACATAGATGAAATCAAAACACTTTTTAGAGAAATATCTCTTTCTATTTTTGAAATCATTTAAGAGCCATATAAAACAAAACATTTTCTTGAAATTATTCTTATAAGCTTGTAAGGAAAGCATTGAAGATTTTATAACGGCGGAAAGACTCCTCTTATAAAAAGTCAAAAAGGGTATAAATGACTTTAACCCATATTCTTGTAAATAATAAAAATGTTTTGAAATACATTTTGAAGAAAAATGGATGTGGATGATAACGAGGTCCCAGTAGATAATTATGTATAAACAACCTTGGATAATGAAGAGGTTGTGAAGTAAACCCTTACCTTGTACTTTTCCTTGGTTGGGGTAGGTTAACCTCCTGTATAATGGTGAAATAATTGTTATTAAATTATACAAGAATCATATACATTCATATGATATCATATATGATCTTTTAACATTGCTTTGTTAACAATATCTTAGATTTATCATTGTTTCGGGTGTTAACTTACTCGTTTTATTTATATGTTTTGTTACGTAAGTCGTGTTTTTCATGGATAGGTTGTATCTTATTCATATCCAGAATGATATCATGTCCTTAAACATTATTTTTAAATCATAAAATGATAATTATACTTGAATGGATACGACGGAGAATGAATCTCATCGCGTTCGTGGAGACGGTAGTCCGTACGTACGCACGAGCGACAATATCATTATTTTGATATTTAAATAATATATAATTGGATAGTATATCATATATATATAATCATTATCATGTTATATTTAATATTTACATGAATTACATATCATTATTATACCCATCTAAATAATAATATATTGAATAACAATTACACCACGACGTGGAGACGGTAAGTCGTACGTACGCACGTATGGTGACATGTCATTCAAATGATGGGTAGAATACTGAATATGGTTGTTCCATATTTATAATAACATCACAGTATATAGAAGATACTAGAGTTATAATTTTAGAATTGAAATAATAAACAAAGAGGGAGTGGAAGAAGAAAGAAACTTGAAAGAGGGTGATGAAAATGTTACCTCTTCTTCGGGTTCTTCCTTTTGATTTGATCAAAAGGACTCCTTAAGATGGCTTTCTGAATAAAGTAAAGCTTCTAGGATGAAGGGAGAGAATTTGGGAGAGTATTTGGGCAGGGGTTGGCCGAACCAAAAGGCTTGGAAGTGTGAATATGGTGGTAGAGGTGGGGGCCTTTTATAAGAGGAGATGAGGGGCACTTTTGGAATGATTGAAATGTTACATTATTTCACAATGCTTTTCGGATTCCAAAGGTCCAAAACTTATATAATTCGAGGATAAGGTGATAAGGGTTTGAAATCTCCTCATCCAATTGGCTTTGGACAAGTTTAAGCCTTGGAGTTTGCATTATCTTCCCATTTTATTTAAATCGTTAAATAATGAGGTTATCACTGCATCATAATGATGTTATAAATAATTTAATTTATTTAATGTCTAAAAATTATAAAAAAATACTATGATGTAGGAAATATTTTTAGCTTTCTAGTGAATATTTATAGTCAAAATTTTGACTTGTGTAACCCCACTTAAAAACTATTTTAGTAAAACAACTCATGTTTGTGTCAATTTAATTTTAACATTAAATAAATATATATTAATGTAATTTTCCAACCAAAGTGGCTCCATGGGGTCCCCAAGTTGACCCATGGGTTGTCTTGGTCGGCCATGACTCATCCAATAGTAGTAGGACAAGTGTCATGCTCATCTCATATTATTATAACATTATTTGTACCCTAAACTACACTAATTACCTCTAATCGCGATTAAGAACTTAAAAGTTACTATTCACTAAAAAAGTATTTTAATCTCATTGAACCACATTTTACTTCTTAATGAAAAACATGTATGTCGGATTTTTGAAAATCAAATCACAGAAGTGGTAATATTTCATTTAAACGAAAAATCAGTTATTCAACTACCACTTAGTGGTTTCACTATTCATCAAAAATTGAAGTTTTTCAGAACAAGGCCAAAATTTCACCCTAAGCTATAATTGATATTCCGAATTCAAAAATGATGTCTATTTTACAAAATTCCCAACATATAAGTTGCATTAATTATTTTTATAATTAATTCCCGCTGTTACAATAAATAGCATGTTTTTAAGAAACAATTTATATCAAAAGATTGGCAATTGTTTATGTCCAATTTCAATGTTAAATTAATTCTAATGACCACCATTGGATAAAATGGTAGAAGTATATTCTAATTATACTTTAAAACTACTAAATATTATAATTTATCACTATAAATTATTTTGATTAAAAAAGTTGTTTTTAAGTATTTTTCACTATTCATAAAAATTTAGAAGTTCTCAAAAAAATACCAAAAATTCAACATAGGCTAATTTCAATATTCCGGATCCAAAAATGAAATCCATTTTGATAAATAAAATTTATAAAATTTCAAAAATTAGGTATTACTATTCACAACGGCTAGTTTAATTAGTTGTGGTGTGTGTTAGAGCTCGAGGTTGCGTACAACACACGCTGTTGCATTATTCGAAGGGAAACGTACAGTGGAAGCGTGGGGTGTTACAGATGATTACATAAATATATATTTTTTCCCTATCAAAGTGAAATATCTTTATCATGTTTTATAATACATCTTTAATTTGGAAATACCTTCTAACATATGAGGAATTTACCAGTTCACTAAACTTATATACTACAACTCTGAGAAAATAATTTCCTTATATGAGAACATTGTAGATGAATTTTGGTATATGTTCTATTTCAACAATCCAAATGTGATGAGTTATGGATTATTTAGTATGGGTTGAGTCTATTGAATAACTAAATAATATCTATAAACTTCCCCCCATATTTTGCTGCTCCTTCATCATCAACAGTGTTTTCATCGTATGTTCCATCATTAAAAAAATCATCTTAAATGGAATATTTTAATGAATTTCTAGGTGATGATCATGGATTTACTCTTGCACATAATATGGAATAGCCTAAATTTCATGGTTTATACCATATTCATCAACTCTTTTATGTCTACGTATTCATAAAATAGGTCATTTTGTTGTACAACAAAAACATTGATATGTAAATCCATCATAGTACCATATAACTATTGGGAAAATAATTTTTTTACATGGACCCACTTCACTTCAGAAATCAATAGAAAAGCTAGATGACATAGTGTATTTGAGAATAAAAAATATCTCGATATCATATTCATGATCTCTTAATCATATCCTAGATTTAAGGAACCATGAATTTTTCATTGAAGCTCAATTAGGGTTACCTAATCTATTATATTAACCAATGTTTCTTGTTTTCTGCTATATGAAGCTCAATGGTCGTATTGAACAACCTCCCCATATCAGTACACCCAAAACAAACTCTATATATCCAAAATTTTCTTTTGATCATGACTCTGATAGTGTAACTATTATTGAAAAGGTTGATTGACCATATAGTATTTGTTATAGTGAAATTTTATAACATCTTTTTATATCCTAAAATATTATATTAACTTTTGTTTATATAAAAGTTTATTAGAATATAAGTCACAAAATTATTTCGAAACCAAGGTAAAAGAGAAAATAAAACACCAAATCATTTTATTTATAACAGATAAAATATTAATTATAATCAAATAAAGTGAAATGGAGAAGATCAAACCCATTAAATGACACATTAATTCATCACAAAAACTAAAACAATGCTTGAAATGTTTCAATAGAACATGGTTTGGAAGAGTGGAGCCTAACAGTGAATGTGAGGAAAAATACGGCTTATTTTAAATTGGTCTCTAATAACATCATACAAAAGGATGTATATATCATATGAATTTTAAAAATCATTCATCCTTAAAATGACATATCTTGTATGATATCTATGATTTCATTACAAGGATGAATACCTTTGAAAATTTATAAGTCATGTACATAGCTTTAATAGATTTTATTAAATTACCAATGAAAAAATATGGATTTTACCGTGCATATGAATGGAGGATAATCTGATCCAATCCATGTTCTATTAAAAAATGTCATGGTATTTAATTTATTTTATAAATAATTCATGGTTTATCTAATGTGTTTTTTCTTCTTCACATGATAAGCTCATAATGGTGACTTTATCAATAAAAAATAAACTAATTTGTTGTTTTCTCTTATTTTTTTACATTAGTTTCCAAAAAATTCTGTTTATAATATTAAAAATTAGGCTTGCCGATATAATTTTCTTGATACTTAAATTTTAGAACGTCTTATTATATCCTAAACTGTGATACTAATGTATAATAGTAGAGATTTAATCATTATAAATGTATTTTGGTAGTTTATTAATAAAATATGAATCATCTAAAACATATCCCCCATGAGTTTCAAAACATGTGTTCAACATGGTTCATTGTCTTGTAACAGGTTTCCTTGAGTTAGGCGTGAGAAACCATTTCTCAATTGTTACTGTTAGGTACATCTGTGCCAAATCCACATCCACTTGTTTGTATCCTGAAAAGGATTTGATTTCATTAATAACCACATAATTATTTTTCTAACAAAATTTTAGAATGATTTCATATATTCTAAAATATTACACTAATCATTACTTAACCATTATTTAG
This sequence comes from Viscum album, assembly GCA_963277665.1. Taxonomy (NCBI): domain Eukaryota; kingdom Viridiplantae; phylum Streptophyta; class Magnoliopsida; order Santalales; family Viscaceae; genus Viscum; species Viscum album. Next base: position 313,017,480 of record OY728166.1, read on the forward strand.
TCATTTCATAATGATTAGTTAAACATTGGTTGACCATTATGTAAACAATGGTAAGTCATTATTTAATCATTCTTTAATCATTATTTAATAATTATTTAATCATCCCTAAATCATTATTTACTTATTATTTAATGATTCTTTAATAAATACATAATTAATCATTAATAATTACATAATCAATAGTTAAAGAATTCTTAATCAATAGTTAATCATTACTTCTTTATTCATTCCTTAATCAATCATCAATCATTAAATTATCCTAATTTAATGATAATTTTATCAATAATTAATATTTAGATAATAATTAATAAATAATTATTTAAAAAATCTAAAATAATTAGTTAAACATTATGTAATCCATAATTAATTAGTTTTTAATAAATTTTAACCATATGACAACCATTAGTTGATTATAATTTGCTAATCAATATATATTTTCATTTTACAAACCTATGTTATTCATCAATTAATATATAATTAATCATAACTAATAATAAAAATTATAGATAAACTACATAAAACTATGTAAACTAACAAATAAGTAACACATATAAAAATGACTAAAAAATTCAATTAAATAAATAAATAACTTTTAATTAAATAATATCAAATTCTTTTAAATGATCCTCACAAAAAATTAGGACTTATTTTATTCCATCAGATCCAATGTGCATGAAGAAGACTTCTTCTTCTTCTTCTTCATTGAGAGATAGAGAGGCCATAATATAGAGATAATGGTGTATTTTCAAGTGAGTAGGTTGGGGGTCCCTTTTATAGAGAGTTAAGAGAAAGGAGGTTGGGGTTCCTTTTTCCTGTACATTAGGTGAAAGGTACCCCCTTCCTTTTTCTTATTCATTAGGTGAAAGGTAGCCACCACCCAACCTCCAATGCCATTTCGCCAATCGGAGGAAAAGGTGGGTGAGGATTGAAAGGTGGAAGGCCGCCTTGCGTCTTTCATACACATTTTTTTATAAAACATTACCTATTTTTTTAATTAAATATAAAAACACATAAAAAAACAATTTCTGACTCCCCTTCTCTATAGTAGATTTTATTTTTAAATATATGGTAAAATTATTATCATATCAGAAGTCATGAGTGTTATAATAGTAGTATATCAGTAATCACACAAAAACAAAACCCATGACATAGAATGACAAAAAGATAAAAATAAATCACTATTAAATGTTTATATTCATTTATAATATCCTTATAATTTTTTATTGAATTTTTTCTTACACTATATATATCTTCCTAAAAAAACATGCCATTAATTATACGATCACTATACACATTTTCAAAATTTAAACACCATTTGATTGTAGTTTTCTAAAATTTAGAAATATTTTAAAAAATGATAAATCTAAAAACAAAAACCTCACTAAATAATTTTTTAATATTTTTGAGTTGATTTTTGAGAAATAATTCTTCAACTAAAATTATTTATTAGTCTATAAAATAAATGATTTTGGAATATTTTAAATTTAATTTAATTTTTGGAAAATAAATTGTTATTGTAAATTTTGATGACTATAAAAGTTTATTATATTTACCATCAATAAAATAATTATTATTAAAAGAATAATTAGAATATCATTTCAAGAGAGACATATATTTATTTTATGAAAATTTTCATAAAAGAAAACAAGAAAATTTAAAATGGTTTATTTTATTATATCCCATTTACAAAATAACATTTTATTTTTCATATTACTATTTTAAACACTCCAAAATAATTTTTTCACCCAAAATAAAAACACTTATTTTTATTTCCCATCGGACTCATCAAATAATTTCCATAAAATCATTCAATGAATCCCAAAAAACAGATTAAAAAATTGATGAAAATAAAAATTATGTATAAATAAAAAATTCCATAAACTACCATATAAAGATATAGTAAGTATTATTATAATATTTTTCTCAAAAATAAAAAATATTAAATAATTATTGATTCATATCCTTGCTCACCTCCCAAAAAATGATTTTTTTCAAAACATTATAATAAATGCTTCTTATAATTGGATTATCATCAATACAAATCTAGTTTTATCAAAATCTAGTTAATGATTTTTCAAAAAATAATCATTAAGGTGGAGAAACCACCATATAAGAGAATCAATAGATATAAAGAACATTCAAATATAAATGTATCATAGTACCTATAGAATCTAGATATATAATGAGTTATGAAATGTTGTATCATGTACTATATAGGTCAATCCACCCAAAGCATATCTCAATAAATAAAAATACTTTCAAAAGAGGTTCATGATTCTTTAGATCCCAAGACTGATTGAGATAATAGATCCATAATACCAAAATATTTTTTAATATATTTCCCTTTAAATATAATTGAATAATTTTATAATATTTTAACTTGTTAGAAGTGATTTCATGGAACCCAAACACCTAGACACCAAAACACACACAAACCCAAACACCTAATGGGTTAATCCTCATCCCCCTAGGATTAGAATTCATCCAATAGAATCTCATTATTATAATTTATGGATGTCCCTATGGTAGAATGGAATTATAAGAAATTAAATTACCCATATTTTCCAATGATCCATCATTTATAGATTTCATTACATGAAATATTAACATTAATAGTTCTATAATATACTATTAAGATAATACTATTTAATGTGAAAAATATTGAATATATATTGGATTGGAGGGAATTAATTAGATTAACTAAAATAAGAAAAATTATTATTTATACATATTTAATTCTAATTTAGATCATTTCAAATTTAAATCAATGAAAGTAATAGTATTTGAAGGTAAAAAAGATATATTTTTCTAAAAAAACCAATTTTTATGCATCTAATGTGTTTTAAATTAATACATTAGAATAATCCTAATTTATTGTTGATTTTTATGAAATATGTAGATAATATTTTCTATTAAATATGTTAACATTAATCTAAATGATTTTTTTCAAGTCGTAGAATAAAAATATATCTAGTTTTTCTTAAAAATGATTTTTTTCTAAAAATTATTTTCGTTTTCATTTAACACTTATTATAAAATTAATTTCTAAAAAATATTATAATTTTTAAACCCCAGTCCAAAATATAATTAATGTGTCCTCTGAGTCGGTGTAACACATTGCCTCATGTGTCCCTCCCTGTCTAATATAGGTCTTCAACCGGTAGTGAGGGCAAATGAGACAAATATTGGGAGACTGTAACCTTAGAATATGAGTGTGTAACAAGGATGAAAATATGAAATATAATATACTTATATATAATAATATATTGGGTAAGACATAAGAATGTAATAATTAAATATAACTTACCTATACTGTAACAAAAGGATCAGTTTACCCATAGGTGAGTCAAATATGTCAGATCCATGTACAAAAGTCCCTAAAAGTAAAAATAATAAAAAAAATAAGAAATTTCCTCCAAATACCAAAAATTATAATCACAAGACTGATTCTAGTCTCCATTATTCATCCTATCAAAAATCAACTCTTTGACATAAGTCTCCTACCATTATATAACCCTGTATCCATGATGTCTGCATGGGAACTAACTAGTGGCTGAATCAGTGTGTAAGAACGACATAGTATCCCTCCACCAATGATGCTTAAATGTTTATCTTGTTTGAGTAAAACATTGTGTGTACATATTCATATAATATTATAGTTTGATAATGAAAATAAATAAAATAAAACCAACATAAAACTTGGGCTCCCCAATGACCCTTGGATTGAACTTAACCTCTTCATATAAGGATGGATATCTCTGTGAATGTCTCAATGATCATACCAACCATGACCCCCATTCGAAATATAGGTTCTAATCCAAAAACTCCATATATCACATATCTTGTAAAATCCAATTAATCATCCCATCAATATCATTCAACACATAACATTTTAAGTACATGGATATCAACCTAGTTTTCCAAAATCATGAAGAAAATAAAGTCTATGCAGATAATATTGACATTTTTAATATGTATAATCATATGTATCATGAAATATATGGATCTCATCTCATCATTCAAGTTTATTTCTCAACATGTATAAAGTTAAATACAAGGATCTCATCCCAATATTCCGATGTACTTAGTATTAATTATTCACTCATAATCCAAGGATATACTCTATTGATTCTCATGTATTTAATTAAATTATTAAATTATCATATATTTTATTAAAATATGATTAGAAGTAGAGAAAAATAATCATTATTACTTATAATTTATAATATAATGATTCCATTTATTTTCAAACAACAAAAGGATGATCCTAATGACCATTCATGATTCTAGGAAACCCTTGGATGCCTCCTTAATAAAAAACAACTGAAACATAACTATTTTAACCATTAAGGTGTGTCATAGATTCCAATTTAATTTTCTTAATGACCAAATCATAAATCATAGAGGTTTTTGTAATCATTTTATTGAAGGAATAATTAATATCACGTTCTATGATACATGGAAGGAAAATAGGAATAGAAACAAACTTTAAATATAGTATCAAATGGTGTAACCATATTAGGTATCTTGAATATAAAATATATTAGGTTATGCTTAGTCCAAAAGTCAAATATCAAGCATTAATTTGCATAAAAATGTGGTTTTTTGAGGAGAATAAAAAACATTGAAAATAGAGAAAAAATATGTAATACATAGAAGAATAATAAATGTCATATTTTAGTCAAAATTGGGGAAGTTAAACTCTTAGATTTTCCTTAAATATTCAATCACTATATCTAAAACTCAAATAAGAGGGACATAAGAGATTAATCAAGCTTGGTGGGGAAGGGGAGGGGATCCAATGATGGGAGATGTTGCACATATGAGGGAAAATAATTAATAAAATTTAAATAAGTGGTAAATAATTGCAAAACAACAATTTTACCCATTTTTAACTAGTTTAACTGTTTGGTCACAAAGTATTCCAAACTATGCACCATATCATTTTACCCTACAATCTAGAATCACCGCACCCCACATGGTTATTATAATGGTTAGAAAAACTATTCACAAACAATACAATGTGAACTGTCAATAAATTTTAGTTTTTTCATGGTCTACTGGCCCACTAAACATTGTTTTCTAAACTATTCCCTTCTATTCTTCAGATTCCTGAGTAAGGTGCAGGGTTAGTTCAATCCATGAACTAATCATTCACAATACTATGCTTCTTTAAAAACTGTAGCTTTGATTATTAATGCTTACAAATGCTTCTAAAATATACCTTAAACCCACGTAAACCTCTATTAAGGTAAAGTAAGGTAAATATAAGAAAAACTAAATGAATCTATATCTTATGAAATATAAAGCTCTAAAAATATCTCCACCATTATTTTAATCATCCTTGAGTAAATCCATAAATAATAAATAGTTTCCTCAATAAAGATATGTGGCCACTGAGAATGTATATCTTCTTCTGCATCCCATGTATCATCTTGCATGTGTCTTTGTTTCCATAAGACATTGTTTATATGGATAAAATTTTCTTAAAAAATATTCTCACTATGATACACATTTGGATTCAGATACTCCTAAATGGATAAATATACCTCAAGAAAAATAACATTAGTGTCAATATCACACTATGGATCAGGATAGTACTGTTTTATCTATGAGGTTTGAAACATTTAGTTCATGGAACTAGACCACTATGAAATGGATAATCAATATTCCATAGGGATGATGCTTTCCAAAATAAAAAATGACCCCCTGAACCTATGTGATAGCATCCCATATCTCTACATGTAATGGTTTACTAATATAGGAATGACTCGCATGAATACCTTATCACTGATTTGATACCAATGAGGTTTGAAACTCCATTCCTCGTAATTATTTTTATTGATTTTTGCCTACACCACATACTGAAGAATCAGCATGTCATTTTCTATCATTTCCTTTATGATACACAATCTAATAATCATTTCCCCAACTTTCCCTAGCCATCACATTGTATAATTACACTATCTCCCTTAAAAATAATCATATGTTTTCATATGAATGGTCACTTCGTATATGTTGTCAAACAGAAATTCTTCCAAGGTCATGTTCTTCTCCCTAGAGACCCCAATTTCAAGGACATATTCTCTCATCATATCCCCTAGGATCTTTATAGGATTCTTTAGTTTCCCGTTATTCCTGGTGTGGTAATAAATTTACAAAGGAACATATATTCCTAGATCCATATGTTACCCCTGTAACCTGTTTTACTTAAAATAGGCATCCCAATCTAATACTAATGTACGAAGAGCCTTATATTTCCAAACCTCATCTCAAACATATTGTTTCCTTAGATGATCCCCTAAAATGGTATCCTGGAGAGAGAATAAATTAAAAACATCTACCATGTAATCTACCACTTCAAAAATTATAGATTTCCCTAGAATATTAGCCACAAGATCCATTATAACATCATCCCACATCCACATGAGAATTTGTAATGGCTATAGAAGGCTAATGGGACAATAGTTTATGGCCTTCACCGTCTGAGAGGTTTTGAACATCGTGATAAAACCCACTATATACATTCTCATTCCAAGACACCAGTACTATCATTATATATTAAATTGAAATTTGGTTGTCTTAGGGTGTACTAATCACGTAGAATCATGATAATCACTCATATTCACTTCCTGAATGTCCATAGAAACTAAGGTAATTCCATGTAAATGTTAGATCTCATACTCATTAAGAAAACAATCATGTGGTGACTCACCACCATTAATGATATCCATCAGAAAAAGGAACTATGGATTATATAAATTTCACTTCTTATTATGACTCATATGTAAAAGGATCAATATACAAGGATGTGATAACTGACATAACCATGGTACTCCATCAACCCCAAGTTCATGTTGGAGAATAGAGACATCAAACTCCATTCACTACTAGAATCATTTAAAACCATAACAATGTATCATTCCTAAAACGTCTAAATAATGTTACCCTTACAAGGGTTATGGGAAAACACTAAATCAAGGAATATTGATATTTAACCCATCTGTGTTGATGATGTTTCAAAACATACCCTAAGAATATATAATTCAAGATTTTATGGTTTATATATACTACAAACCTGTCACAAATAAGATAGTGTCCCTATTTTGTAGAAAATTTTACTACCACATCAATCCATTGGTAATGTTCCATGAAGTTTCATTCATGTGGTCTCAACAACCTAGACCCATATGTTACCACAAAACCTCTATATATCTAGACTGCACTAAGACTAATCCTATATGAATCAAAATACACTATAAAATCCCTAGCGGTGTCGGGTATGGTGTGGATCAATGTCCTAGCATGTCTCTTCATAAAATCCTAATACAAAACCCTGCGTAGTTCACACTATAAAAATTCATCTATTTTTAGAAAGGCCCATCAAAAGTGTTGTTATATGGGAGAAATTAGAAATTAACCTATGGTAGTAGCCTATGAAGATAAGTAATCTATATATGTGAAACACATTCCTAGTTCACTAACAAGACAAAATAGAAATAAAATTATCTCAGTCAACAGATACACTTTCCATGGAGATTATATGCCTCAGAAAATGAACATAGTCTATCTAGAAACAAACCTTATAGAGAATTGTATAAAGATGATTCTTAATGAATGAATATAAAACAACCATTAACTATTTAGTGGGTTTATCTCTAGATGTGTATTATACAAGGATATCATCAATTAAGATTTCCAAGAATGAATATTGGTTCGGATGGAAGACCTAGTTTATTTTGGCCATAAACCCATGCAGTTTTTTAGGATGAAGGATATTACTAGAAACTTATACAAAACATATCAACATCTAAAATCCATACAGGTTATATTCTATGGACTCACCCTCATTTGGTGGTAAACTGATATCAAATAATACATGTATTACAATTGGCCTCCTCTCATATGGTAAAATAAATAAACAATACTAGGAAGAAGGAACTAGTTCTTTACCACAATTTTGTTCAATTTCATCTAAATCGAGATAAACAAGATGGAACCATAAAACTTTTTTAGCATGAAGGACTAGAGTGACCCATTAAGTGGTACTCGACCTCATAAAACCCCAATATTCTATGTCCTATATCTTTTTTTTATTCCCTACAACACTTTTGGAGACATTATATTTTGAAGAATTAAAATAAGCATTAATCTTGAACAACCACAATGGTAAACAAGATTCTTATTTTGGATGGAAGGATTAAAAATTATATATGATAACATTCAGAAACTAATCCAATATAAGAGGAAATTTTTTCTATTGAAACCCCAATTCATATAATTCCATCTTATTGATAGGAGTGGTTACGGCGTGCAGTTACAAGAAGTCAACTCCTACAAAACCTCTCCACAAGTCCCATGAGCTTACATGTACATGTGGATAATCTTTCCTCCATGGTGTCAATAGGCCATCATGTTCTTTTCTTCCCCAAACGTCCATTCCTTTTATACAGAAGGTAAGAACCTGATTAGAGTAGACTATCTAGGTCTCCATTACTTTAGGCTTTCATTGGCCTCGCCCCTTTTATTTGGACCATGTTGTTTTTTCTTCCCTTCATTTTAAATGAATAAATAATTATGATGAAGATGAAAATCACTAATCTCTAATAGTAGTCATTAAGCCTTATTATGGAACCTACTAGTACATACCAATGATCAAGTCCAAACTATTTATCGTTAAGAAAAATTGATCCCACATAAAATGATAACCTATGATCTGTAGGGACAATACGAACAATGATAAATGACTCTACTCATGCTTCTAATGGGGTATCCATAGAAATAATGCAACACAGGTACTCCAGGTCAAATAATAAGACTTCTACCAACTATGATGATTTAATGGAGCGAGAATCCCTTGTATGAAATAATGAAAATGCTATGTTGGAGGATACAATGATCATACCATAGACTGAAAAATTCCTAACATCATGATCTGGGGGATTTGGCAACAATGTTCGTAATTGGAATGGAGTGAGACTGTGATATCCAAACTGAATACCTAACGCAACACTACCTTACAGGATGTGTTGGTCTATAATATATTCTCTAAGACCTACTCATCACCGAAAGTATCCCATAGAACTCTAAATACTTGTCTGAATTGGCGAAGCAAAACTACCCCATAACCGTACACTAGTCTGGAACACCTATTACTCTACCATTGTTGTAAAATTCTATAGAACTTATAAATTTAAACCATCATCTTATAAAATCAAAAAATTAAGGGTGCCCGATCACAATATGTTTGAATGTTTCCCCATTAACCACACTAATGAAACTATAATTAAATACTACCCTGGATACCTTGCCCATCACTGGTCTAGTGTGAACCCTATTGATTGCGCATTTGGATACCAGAACACCCATTATGGGTACCTAACAAATCATATTTCCTTGGACCCTTTCCATTACTGTAGTTCTACACTAATATAAGATCATATTTCACATTTTCAAAAAAATTGCTAATCAGGAAAACATTCATCTTCAAACATATTTTATAGAAGAACCTATACTCAATATTACTTACTCAATCTACCACAACCTCTTCTATAGTAAATACGACGCACTAAAAATCTATTTAGAAGTAGACATAATAAATAAAATATACTATAACCTTATTTAGGTTCATTAAACATCTTAATCTATCAGCCCTCAGAGACTTTAGGAAGAAGTGATCAATGAAATGAGCAACAATTTCTATCGTGGATATTCCTATATGTTACTCAGTAATTATTAAGATTCCTCACCATCACCTCAGTAGTACCAGCAAATTATATACATCTAGCATCACACCTTTATCATGAGGGGTCACAATATGATAGAAGATAACCAAGTGGAATCAATCCAATGATCATGTTCGTGGGGGGTTTCTATCCCCAATGACCCTTTTTGGATTATTAAGATGAATATAACTTGTCAGGATGGGCATAAAAATAACCACCTAGGGATCCCCCTTTCCATCATCAATACATGTCATAACATAAAAGCTCAAATTTGATCATATAAAACTGGAACCTATGCCATAAGAGGATGTAGCCTTGAAATCCAATGGAAATGTTCATCCTCTCCACCTTGGCACTCAAACAATGGCCAAAATTGAGGGATTCCACTAAAATTCCAAACATGTGTCCTAGAATAGTAATAAACAACATGATTTGATATTACATATCAGGAATATAGTATAAATTCACAACACTTGATAAGTATCGTCACAAGGAGTAGAGTTCTTGTTACATAACCATTTAGGTATCTCTCATTTTCAAAATTTACCATTATCTATTTTATATGATTCACAATCACAGTACAATTATATGAGGTGTTAACCACATGTTACAATGTATAACACTTTTTACATTCTTATTGTCACACAATTTAACTATCTAAATCAATTATTTAAATCATTTATGTAAAATAAATTATAACATCTTATACATTTTACGTTATCTTCTAATTAGAATGTAACCAGGAATTTAAATGGACCCCATATATATTAATACATACACTTTACGTGACAATCCCCATAATTATATAACTATAAAAAAAGTCACAGAATCTAGATAATATTGTGAATTAGTACATTCTTTTATTATTGACTGACTCATGAATAATACCACACCGTGATAAGGGTAAAAACCCCACAGACCAATAACATCACACCAAAGTACACTACTCAAGGTGGAAATCAGACAACCATAAAAGCAAAGAGAAGGAACATTAGCTCCACCCCCTTGGTGACATGTATTTTACCCCATACATGGGTTAGCTACTCATATGCATGAGATAATTACAAATCCCGAAAGCATACTATTCACATGCTTACAATACCAAAAAATTAGGAAAACCTAAAACATCTTTGATATCACTTTTCTATTCCTCAACTAGAAACCATGTTAACTAGATCTTTATGAAGATATTAACCACGATATCAACCACACGTCCAGGTAATCTAGAGGATACGTAAAAGAATTGTTTTCCTATCAGGCTGTCTTAGAGAGACTATGCCCTCAAAATCAGAGTGTAAAAGAATGAAAAAAATGAGGATGATAACATCCATCCCGATAAGAGTAAATATATTATAGAATAAGCACCTAATAAGTAAAAAATTAACTTATGCTATAAATAAATTCCCATAATAATCAGACATGATTTATACATGTTAGAGTAAGATACAAATGTTTGATAAAGAGAACAAAAGAATAAATTTAAACCGCTGCCTCTGAAATCCCAAAAGTCTTTGAACTAGCTCGATCTTATCCTCCATGCTCCTACTCATCCAAAAATAAGTATATTACGTAAGATAATTTTCTTCTCTTATCCTTGAATCCATAAAGTATACATAGGTACCATCCATCGACCCATGTAGGGTTTGAGTATGACTTAGTAGGCCAAACCAATGATTTCTAAAATCATATCCAGTTTGATTTAAGAATTGTTCATGTAGATTTTAATTATAATATTGGAATATAAATAGAATAAATAAATTAATTAAAACAATCTAAATCCTCTGGATCCATGATAACACCTAGGTTAATCCTACCTACTTTATCTAAGTCTAGATTTCTCGGAGTCTGTATCAATGAAAATAAAAACCATAACCCTTATATAGAATCCATGTGATCATCCCGATATTAAAAATATGACATATATTATAAAATCCCATTACTTATCACATTAGACTTAAACAATTTCTATCATGTGGAATCCACAGATCCTATCCCATAATTCCCAACTCATTCACCAAATAGAATCCAAGGATCTCTACCTGATATTCCTTAAAAGTAGCATAATATATATAATAGAATATAAATATATCAACCACACATTCCAATTAATTTCATATCATGTATCTGGTGAAATCCAAGTATATTTTCCCCATACCACCATCTTATTTTTTATTATTTAATCACTCAAAATCCAAAGATCTCATCCAAGAAATCCCATTTATTTAGTTATGCCAATACATAATCATATATTACCTTTAAATACATTTACAACAATGGAAAAATCAAGATGATTCCATTAAATTTCATATTCCAAGATTCCATTTAATTGTCAATAATAAAAAGGTTAATCCCATAGCCAATTCATGATTATAGGATTCCCCTTGGATGCCTCTATCATACAAAACAATTCATATATAAACATTATCACTCCTAGGTGGAGAAATTCCACTTTAATTTTAGGAAACATCAAGTCATAATGTATAAAGTGTTTTTGTATCATTTTAGGGAGAATCTAATTAATTACTGGTTCTTGGAAATGTGAACACCAATTCTACATGGAGATATAAATGAAATACACTATTAAATGGTGTAACCATGATGGATATCTCAATGAACACCAACTTATGGTTATAAAGAGTCTAAAAGTTGAATATTAAGAATCAATTCAAAAATAATGTAGTGATTTTTAGAGGACATATGAAAAACATGATAATAGGGAATAATATCTATAAAAACAGAATAATAGGAAACAATATTTTTAAGGGGTAATGGAGGAAGGAAGACTCTTTTATATACATTAATGTTTCAATATCTTCATAATGGACTCAAATAATAGGATGGATAGAGGACATTCCTCAAAATTTGTGGATAATGAGAGAAGATCCAATGGTACAAGATGCTGTGAAAATAAGGGAAATGAAATAAATAATTTTATATAAGGGGTAAATAAGGTAAAAGTTATAATTTTTCAAACTTTTAATTATAAAGAAGGTTTTTATGCATGGTTAAAAAACCTGTATTGCATCAATGAAACCCTATATTCTATAAGCACCACACCCAGTATGGTTTGGAACATAGATAGAAATACTATGCATAAATTTTTGGAAGTGAACCTATAAAATATTATATGTATGGTATGGTTTATAGATCCCCTATACTAGATCTTCTAAAAAATTCTACTCAACTATTCAAGATACACAACTATGGAGAATAGTTAGTGTAATAGAAACATCAGGATAAACAAATAACAAAATGATTTATATAAGAGTAAAATGAGTAAACTAATGAAAATAAAATCATAATAAACATTGATTTACATGTTTTAGGAAATGATCCCAACAACCATAGAGAGGTAGAAATTTATCTACAATTGGGAGAATAATTATTGGGAAATTTTAGAGTTTCAATCAAAACCCTAAACCCTAGATTGAATTATATAATAAAGACGATTTTGAATATATGGAACCAACCACTCAATAAGATAATTATGCTATATTTTCTAGTGGATGGAATTATATAAAGCTATAGAACTAGTATATCTGATGTTTAAGATGGTACGATACGTATTTCAAAATTTACTACTAATACACTTCCTTGTATGTGTCTCCTAGTTATCTATTCTATTGTGAGTTAGAGTTGTTGTCTCTTTTTAATATGAGCTACTAAAATTCAGTGAAACTTCATCTAGCGAGATCAGACTTCACAATTAAAATAGTTAGTGATTTCTATTCACTAACCATTCCCCTTATTCTTCTTCTAAACAAACTAGACCACCATGCCTTGAATGTTCCAAATGCTTCTCAAATCTCACTTACTACACTATACACCTTTATCAAGGAAAAAATAAAGGAATTCCAAAAATGGAATCCATAATTCATGGAAGACTGGGGTATTAAAAGAATTAAATTTTATAAAATTGTTAATTTATTTGGAATGATCTTATTAAATTTTTTTAATGATGCCACATTTATTTTTTGGTCATAAAGAATAGTAAAAAAATTATTACAATGGTTAGGGTTAAAACATGCTTACTGTGGGGGGGGGGGTAAACAAAGATACAAGGGTAAAAATTCCACATAAAATCATATCAATCAAATTTGATGATGATATTTATATCATATCTTATATTACCTAATATGTTTTTCCATTTAGTTCCAATTTCATAGGAAATAGAAATTATTTTATTTAAATATTTTAATTAACTCCATGTGTATAGCTCTACTCACTTATAAACGTTTCCTCTTCTCCAAACATATTAAAACATATTGATTAATATAGATCAACCAAAACCATCGTAAAAACCTTCATAGATTCCTTCCATTTATTCTTAATATTCTGGTCTTATCCAGAAACATCTTATGAAGGATTAAGGTGTACATAAAAGGAGACCTCTCAAATAATAGGTAATCAACTAATGATACTTTTTTATGGTTTATTTCCACATATAATTCAAAAAGCTATATTTAATACAACCTAAACTAATTAATATAATATTATAAATATATTAAAAAGTTATTATGATTATGGGACAACCATTCTTCACCTTTTTTCTTATCCAATAGTAAATAAATTTATCATTTGTTCATACATAAAAACTACCATCTCCATGAAGTGATGTATATCATTTTCCATAACTACATTTCACAGTTGGTTATTTTGTTGGGTTTAATTTTAATATATGATTTGAATGAAATAATTGTTATTTAGGAATTATAATATATTATCTTTATTCTTACATTCACATCTGTTGGTAAATGATAAGGTCACTTATTCATATGTGCAGACTACCACCTCCCTGAATTAATTTGATTTCTATCTCATTTCAGTTATACCTTGATGGTAATAAAGATATATTTATAAATATATATGATATTTATGATATAAAATTGATTATTTAATTTTGAATTATTATCTTCTTTTCTTTCATATAATCCATCCAAAACTGGAAACATATTTAATGCGTATAAACAGACTATCGTCTCCATGAAGTAATGCAATTAGTTTTTCATAACTAAAATTTTAAAATGTTTATAAAAGTTTATAAAATGAAAAAATAATATATTTATAAAAAATTTCATATTCTTATGATTATGAAACCATGAACATGGTGTAATAACTATTACTAATGATCCAAAAAAACATGTACAATAAACTCATTTTCACTTGAATAATAAATATTTTGTTAAATTGTAAAAAAATAGTAATTCAAAATTATTATGAAATTATATATAGTCATATATATAAATATAATTTAATTATATATGTATAATAAAATTATATTTTTTATAAAAAGGGTTTGATGTCATATGATTTAGGATGAGGCTTTAGTTAATGGATATATGATATAATCTCATTTCTTTTTGAGATTTTCCATGTTAAATAACTGATGAGGGAAATTATATGACAATTAATCTTAATAACCCATATATTCTCTTATTATATAATAATTGATAAGGTATTCATGATTACCTTTCATTCTCATCTATTTGATACATAAAATCACTGATAATGTTTTTAAGAAAAGACAACCTTATTTCCTCATTAATCGAAGAAAAGTTTCTTCCATGTTTTTGATTCCTTAAAATGTTTCAATGAATGTTATTATAATGATAAAATAATTATTTAATTTCATTTTAAAATATATTTTTCATTATTTTCAATTATTTAAATGTAATCTCCTAATTGCTTTCCATACAATGTACTGTTGAAGTTTTACCAAAAGTGTTAAAGAAATAATTAACTTAAAATTTAATAAATGAATAAATTTTCCTAAAATCAGGAATATTATTTTAATTTCACTTTCATTTACATGTTTTCATGGTTATTTTAAAATCAAATATTTTTCTACATAATGGGTGATTTTTTTGGTAACAGTTTACTCTATTGGGAAATTATATTTCCCCCTCTTTTTCTATAAAAAATAAAATTCTTTTTTAAATATATTTTCATCTATGTCATGATGATTTGATACTTCTTACTGTTAAATTTGGATATGATCTAATGATACCACAACAATATTTTATTTGGATGGAAAATTATTATTTTATAATGAAAATTGTACTAAACCCATTTACATTTAATGGTTTATGAAATAATGAATTGATTAATGTTTTTATGTTCCTTTGGATCACATATGTATAGTTTTAATTATGTGAAATGTGGTTAGTAAAATCAATTCAATTAATAGAGTAATTTCATATTTATATACATTGAGATTATAAATATAAGTATATAATTTATTACAAATAGCTATGATACCTTTTTGATGTGTGAGTGTGATTGCTTCTATATATGTTTGAAAGACTATAAATGGACATGATTGCGGTTAACAATTTTCACATTTTAATGAATTATTATGATTTATTAAATATATGATCAATATATTATACATGGGAATGATTCTGAATATATATGTTAACATTTTGATTCTGTCACGTGATTTCATCTAGCTATGGTCACAAGATTAGACATGAACATGATTATGAGTAGCTATGTTAATATTTTTTTTAATTAGAATTATTATGATGCCAAATGCAGATGGTATGACTCTTAAATGATGCTTTATTTTTGGAAATCATTATGAATCATTATTATGGATATGAAATGTCTTTGGATTGTATAACAAATTATTTTCTACATATGCGTCTTTTAAGGTGAGAACATACAATTGATTATGTTTTAATTAAATTATGATAAACATATACCCACTTATGACTGACATCTCCCACGATTACCCATACTAATAATATGTACTAATAATTTCTAATGTTTTCCTTTACTTGGGTATGATGGATCTTTAATGTATCATATTTTTAGAAGTGTACTAATATGTAGAAATATTTTTTATATGTTAAATATCTTTTAAAAAATAGTTTGATTATGTATCTAGTATCCAAATATAATAAATAATTATGATCTTTTGGGATGTATAATTTTTATATATGTGGAATATTCTTCTAAAATGATGTAATAATTTTTTATGTTTTGATAATGTCACCTTATTTGATATTAGAGGAGGGTTCTGTTATTTTTGAATATTAAGTTATAATGAATACCCGGATAAGACCTAAGAAAACCTATGTACAGATTATGTTATATCAATGGTATTTCCCTTTACTCTTTCTTTAAAATTTCTTTTCAAAATAAATATTATTCCTATTACACTACTGATTTTACTTTTCAAAATTTCTCACTTATCCTCATGAAATTATATTTAAATTAATATTATGAATAACCAAACCTCCTTATTTTCTATGGTTATTCAGCAAGATATAAAAAATATTTATTTTATTATGGGATTGATATACATAAAACCTACATTCCCTTTATATGTGTTAAAAATGACATAATGATATTCTTTTTAATAAATTTTGAAATGAAATGATTCTGACATGAAAATAATTTTACTTTATTTTCAATGAGTTCTTTGCAACATGATTTATAAAGATCTATGTGGATCAGATTAAAATTAATAAATATGATGGGTGGGACCTGGTAGTGCTCCAATTCAATGGGTAGATAATTTAATATCTTGATATGACATGTTTTACAATACCCTAGTGAATATAATTTTGAATTTATATGACATCTAGATGAAAAAACTTTGTGATATCCTTATGAGTGTCTCATTTAAATGTTTTAGCCACATTTTAATTTCAAAATTTATTCAATATTTAAATTAAATGACTCATGTTCTCTTTATCATTTTACAATGATATTTTTCATATTCTTATAGATATTCTCCAAGATCACATATAAAATATTTCACTGGATTTACCTTACTAGGACTTATTCTATCCCTTTCCATTGATGTATGTCCTCCGGTTCTAGGATGAATTAAATGTCTTTAGGATGATCATTTTAATCAGTCTTTCATGTGTATTAGAAAAATGTTTTATGTTTTCATGTATTATGTACCTTTTTTATACGTAACTAAACATTAAAATATCCCTTATTTGTTCCATGTAAATGAAAAGATTATGTAATAAAAATCAAGATTTCATACTGTCACATTCCACCACTTTAATAATTATATCCTACCAATTTAAATTTGTTTTAAAAAATCTAGGGTTTAACATTTTAAAATTTAATTGTAGAAAACTATTATTGTAAAATCGGTTAATAAATCTTCCTCTCAAAAAAGAGGGAAAATAATTTATGAAGGCCACCACCAAAAAAAGTTCCTAAATAGAATAAAATTTGTCGTAATTGAAAAAATGGACCTAGAAGAGAAAAGAAACACCAAAATACTAATTGAGTATGATAAATAACCTGGTAAGAAGAAAGTTAATGACCACAAGAAAATATATCTATGATAGTGGAAAAGACTATTAGTTTAAAATAATAATGTAATAGGAAATTTTTTATGTCTCAATATATTTTTCATACAGTTTAGGGAATTATTAACCATCATGATATAGAACATTAGAATATATACTTTATTTATTTTCATATCAAAAGAAAAATCTCATTATTTACTCATGCTTTGATAAATTGCAACTTCATATCACTTTAAAAAAAGTGGAGATTATTTTTTATTCATTTTTTAGGTTGTAACAGATCATAATGTTTATAAAATAATTATAGGTCATTCCTTCTATCTCTAGTTCCATAAATGAAAAAATGGTTAGACCTAGTTATCAAATATGCATAAATCATCATATAGTGAAATATCACATTAATCTCTAAAACCTTATCCAAATATCAACACAAAAAATTCTATAAATGATTAACCATAAGACCTTCCATAAATATAGATATTTATCAAGAAGGAGTCTAAATTTAAACTTATCAAAATCCTAAAATAACGTAAAGAAAGAATTAATTTTCATAGTGCAAAATTTTGTGAATAAATTTGATATATTCATCAAATCCAAACATAATGTAAACTCCACCAAAGATAACATATACCACTTTGTCATCAAATCATTAATTATTTCAAAGGTAATAAATACTATTCAATTTTTTATCCATATCAATTGTCACCTTATAAAAACATCATTATCTAAAAATAAGAAACTAATTAATGGTTATCTTTCCCATAATGTCATATTTTCCATAAAATTTCACCTTACAATACAATAAATTTTCAAATTCATTCGTACCATTCTGAATATTCTAATAAATTTTTATACAACACTTCTATATTAGATTCCTTATATATTTTTTTTATTTAATATACACTTCAACCATTTAACTTCATTATTAAACGTTATCTCATTTTTGTCATCTTATTCATTAATACCTCATTCATTTCACATTCCATTTGAAGTCTCTTCATAAATGAAAAATAAATAATTTATGTACCACTCTACTGATCATTTTATTGATATTTCCCCCCATGACATAGATTTATTTAATGTACATTATTTACATATTTATAAAATTCAACCATTGATGATATGATATGGAAGCCATTATTCTCATCCACCATGTTAACTGAACATTTCGTTTTTCATTAGTAATTTATTATTATGATCCCTTATTATCCACACATAAGACAACTTTTAGTTTTACTAATACTTTATGTATAGTTCTTCATTCCACATTCAAAACATAAAAGAAACATAATATTTATTCCTCCATGGTCTTCACCACCTGAACTCTCAATAAACTCCTTCATTCTATTCTATTGTATGTCTGATAGTTGTTTAAGGTGTAATTTTTTAAACATATATCATGGTAACATATTATATATAATCACAATATCGTTATATATAACCATAATACCATTTTTTTTCTCATAAATACATTTTCTATTATATTACTAACCAAGTTTCTTATTGTTCCCACCATTGAAAAAAACAAAAAATCATATATTTTGAAATTATATTCATATTAGAACCCCACATAATCATAAAAAAACATTTAAAATATTTCTAAATCATTAAATATTATTTTAAATATAAGACACCTTAGGTATAACCTTGGTCTTTAATAGTAATCATCTATTTAAATCCTTCATGATGGTTCCTAACTAGTTTGGGAATTTCCTATCGAATCCTATGGGAGTGTCAAAATAGGTGTGTTGCAAGAGCCATTTTAATGTACTAGATGATGATCAAGTCAAGATCAATGTTCCCTTTACAATGTTATTTCCCTTTAGTAAAACTATTCTATAACTATATCCACATGTAATATATAGATATATATTTAATTTCTTTGAGACCAATTTCCCTATCCCTCAGCAAAATTCGAGGTTATTTTTCTATAGTTATAACTACCCTTACAATAATCGTTAGAGATACCCATATACATATCCCTAATCAGATCCTTAGGTATATTCTAGGGATCTCTCTAATCCTTTATCATTATAGTTTCTAAAGTATAAATATACCTTTCATATGAAACAAACTCTAGTGTAATAAGATTTACATACATAAATATTATATCTTTTTATATTCATATTAAATACATGTTAAAAAATCAGATGAGAACCATAAATCTTTATAGTTCATAAGAGATGAATAATAAAGGATTAAAATATGATGATCCACTAGATTATAACATTTCAATAACATATCGACTTTTTTGATACACATAACCATAGAAAAAATATTTCATTAGTAGTCAAGACACATTGAAAATACAATCATAGTGGATTCAGCTCACTCCCCATTGTAGAATTATTTACCTCATTAAGTCTAAATATTATCCTATTAATTGTGGGGAGAAATAGGCCCAACCTGTCTGATTATTAAAATCATACATTCATGTTCCACAATATCATAAAACATACATCATATAAAAATCCATGAAAAAATGGGTTTCTTTAAACTTTCATCATATACATATCTATGGAGAAGAAATTGGTTTCATAATCACTTCATCATTCATAATAGCATAACCCACTAAAAAAGATACGTGTTTCATATGAATTTTATCATTGTATAACTTATGGAAGAGGAAAAAATTTCATAAGAATATTTTCATAATAAAAGTAATCAATACAGTGAAAGGATAAAAATATTCTCCTTGGTTCATATACCAAATAAATAATAAGTAACATTAAAATAATTCATATTAAATTAAAAATGATTTTGAAAGATCAATTAGAACACTTATTGAGGAAAATCTCCATTCCACTTTGAAAATCACTATTTAGAAACATAAAGCATTTTAAAAATCCCATTAATTTAAAATAACATTATAAGATTATCAACAATGATTTAAAGATAATTTAAAACATTTCTTGAGGAAAACACCATTTTCACTACTAATTTTTTTTAACAAAATAAAACATTTTTAAAACCATTTTCTCTGAAAATAAATTTGGGAATATATGATGGGGTATTCAAATATCAATCAAAAAATATCTTATGGAAAATAAACATTTCACTTTGAAAATTATTTTTTTAAAACATAATGTTTGACAATAAATGTGAAAATAGTTTGCATTGAAAATAAACTATGAAACATATAATGTATGTTTTAAAAATTTAGTGGTCATGATGGTGGAAAATTATGTTTTTGCCGTATAAGTTAAAAAACATATTACTTTTACATTTTTTTAAAATCCAAATAGTCCTTGTTTATAAAATGATATTAAGATTCATTTTAATTTATTTTTATAAATAAAAACATGTGTAAAAATTACATTAAAAATCATTGGGTTAAATTTAACAACATTTGGAATTTCTTTTGATAGCATGGATTTGGAAGAAAAATTGTTTTCGTCCGAAGGGCGAAATAAGGATTGTTCTCTTTAAAAATATATTTTGAAATATTAATTAAATAAATATAGTAAATTTAATTTAAATATTAAATTTTCATGAAATAACCATTGGATAATAAAATTAATCTGTTTCTTAATAGGTGGACCAAAATATTTCATCTTCGAAAGCATAAACCTAAACAACCCCGATAGACTATGTGATTATATCATAAAAAACATACCACTTTGGTAATATGGAATCAAAATCCCAAAGAGAGAGTAAAATTGACTGATACCTAAAATATTATTAGAATAAAAAAATTAATGATACTATATTTTATAGGGTTTGTATATAAATATCATAAAATAAGATACGTGTATAATATAATGTATATCATAGGAAGACAAATTCAAAAAAACAAAAATCCCTTACCAATTATGTTATCTCTTGAATCATAAGTCCAACTAAAGAAACATAAAATGATGCCTTAAATTATTTTAAAATAATGATATAAATAATATAAAATTTCAAATGGTTAGTATATAAACAAAACAAAATAAAGAAATAGTGAATATGGTATACATCTCCTAGAAATAAAAGAGAGACTAGAAATTCATTACCTTAAGTATCGAGTTACATGGTATATTTCAAAGACTAATATATAATAAATATTTTTTTATTATAAATATATTAAATAACTATAACTATATATATAATACCATATAGAATTTAATTATGACATTTTATTACACATTTATTAATATTTATTTATTAGAATCACATGTAGGGTAATCACTACATTCTTATTTGTGTGTGTTCTGATTTAGTATTTTAGGTAATATTACATTTATCATTGTTAAATCCTATATATATAATTTTAAAAAATATATAAATACCATATATACGCACTATATACATTTATTTATGGTAGTCTATAAATTTTTGAAATAGAAAAGGAAATACGACATTCAGTGAGATGATATGTCTTAGGTATTCATGAATGATGTTTCGATATTGTCGATAAATAAATTGAAAGAAATGTGGATAATATATTAATTATAAAGAATATTTTTTATTATATATATATTATAAATTTTCATTTATTTAAATCATTTGAGAAAAATATATGATATCTCCCCACGAGGTGGTAGTCCGCCGGACAGACGATCGACGTTATCATATCCACATGGAATGGAACGTATGATGGAATATATGATATTATGATTTATAATTTGTGATTATTTTATAAATATCCTATATATAATTTAGATAAAAAATTACACCAATACATGAGAAGTGGTGATGGAAAATGAATTGCACTGGTTCGCAAGGTGGCAGTCTACCATACACACGACCAATGGATTCATTTCCGATTTTATTATAGAGGATATAGATATAAAGTATTCTATTAAAATAATAACATATAAGTATATGGGATATATAATTGTTTTTATGTCATCATAGTTAATTTATTTTAAATGGAGGAGGTAGAATACAAAATATGATAACATGTGGTTTAGAGTTATAACTCGTCTTTAGAGAGGCCCCTTACGTTTATTCATAAAGCCTTATTTGTAGGTTTATAAAAAAACTAATTCCTCTAAGATGAGGTTATTGAATTTGATTTTTTTTAATTTAGTTAAAGAAATGGACCTTGGACAGTGGTTAAGAGAGTATAAAAGAGGTCCTTTTAAAAGTTAGAGAAAGGGACCCACTAGGAAACTACAAGGATATATTCAGAATAGATCCAAATTGATAAAGTAATTAACTTGAAAAATTCTATAAAATTACCCTATATTATATATTTAGAAGTATATGAAAGATATATGTCTATAAATTTTTATTTCTACAAGTTTCTATAGAAATATAACATTTCTATTTTTAATTTTATCCTCAGAAAACCTACTTTAACCTTATCTGTAGTAATTAAATTTTACTATTTTATTATTAATTTTGAAAAAGAAAAGTTTAAATTATTACATGTTTTAAATTATTATTACTCAAAATAAGTAATTAATTTTTCCAAATTCAATTCATATAAGTTGGAAATTTAAATTTAAAATAAAACCTCTGATGTGAGGGAAAGGCAGTTTTTCAAAGAGAAATTTTTGAGAAGTTAAAAAATTTATTTTTAATAAAATCAATAAGAAATAGATTAATGTGAAATAAATTGAATTAATATATATAATTTGTCTAATTTTAATTTTTCAAACACATTTACATAAAATATAAAATGAAAAATTGTTGAATAAAAAGGTATGAATTTAATACAATCTAGTAATTTTTAAAACTCACTAAAACAATTTACATTTTACAAAACTCTCAAAAAAGCACTCGAATATAATATTTAAAAAATAATTTAAAAAAATAATTCAATTTTTTCAAATAAATTTCATAAAATTTGAACAAATAAATTTAAAATAAGTGCGAAAAATGTGACAAAACTTATTTTTAAAAAAATAAATCTTTTAATCATAAAATTGAATTTATTATTATCTCATTTCATTGAAACAAATAAGATAAAGTTTAAAAAATTTATTGAATATATAATATATATCATTAATTAAAATAATTCACCAAAATTTATTTATTTAATTTATAGAGATAAAATTTATTTCTGAGCAAAGAAATTATTTTTTTGAAAA
Source organism: Viscum album (assembly GCA_963277665.1). Classification (NCBI taxonomy): domain Eukaryota; kingdom Viridiplantae; phylum Streptophyta; class Magnoliopsida; order Santalales; family Viscaceae; genus Viscum; species Viscum album. Next base: position 313,041,504 of record OY728166.1, read on the forward strand.
ATATTTCATTTATATTCAAGTGGGTTTAAAATTTACTTTCTATTTAATTTGTAATAAAGGAATTAATTTTATATACACGTATAAAGAATAAATTGTTATTATTTGTTTAATCTTATTCATACCCTCTATTTCAATGTGTTGGTGATATCTATCATCTTAAATAATAATATTCTATTAGTATATCATGTGTCATCAAAACTCAGTGTTGCGTATAATATAACATATTGAAGAAAATAAATTTATTTGAAAAAAATAACTAATGAACTATATGGGTGCTATAAATCTGTAATGACAAGAAAGAAATTCCTTAGGTTACTTTCGTAGTGATGAAGTAGTTTCCCTTCAAGCCACTAACCTTAACCGGACTTTTAGTAGGGTGGTAATTCCTTGTTATTCTCAACACTTAGATCATGTGTGAGAGTCTTTTACAGATATCATCCAATAATATATTGTGATTAAGGATCCCATGATGTGACTAAGAAGATCACCAATTTTGAAGATATTTTAGGCTTTCAAACATTGATTTAAGCCTCTTGGTTGAGGTTCAACATTCATTTTTTGAAGGTTTGGGTTTGGAGTGGTGGATTCTCGATATTAATTCTCAAAATTCAAGTCCCTATCATGTGGATATTTTAATGTTTCCTTCATTCAATGATTTTATCCCAATGAATTTGTAGTTTAGAATGTGATGTATCTTTTGTTTATACTCTAAGGTGGTCAATTAGTGAAACACTGTGTTGACTTTTTATAGGCTTGGTATTAATTTCTCCAGATTTGGTTGATGACGATTCGAAGATGGATTTATATTTTTAGGGGCCTTTTTCTGGTTATTCATTTATATTGCTTCAGTTAGCCCTGAATACCTATACATAACTGCTTTATAATACCATCAACTTTGACTAAATATTAACAAGGAATCCTATGAAAGGAGATTCCCTGAATCTTTATAGAGAAGGTAAGAACTATCTAGAAAATGAGAAGGGGATGTAGGAATGCATTGGTGATGGGAAAATTTCTTCTCATCCTATAGTTCAAATTTCAATAAAGTAGAAGCCATTACTGTGTTTATAGTTTGGGATGTCGAGGAATATTATATTCTTATATCCATAAGTTCTGAAAACCATTCAACTATGTGGCAATACTATCCAAATTAAGAGATTTTTTGATATTCTATGGAGTGAGAAAAAAATGTTTTATACCAAGTTTAAATTTGGTCTTTGGTTTATATTGATTCCCTAATTATAGTTTTAGAAACTAATCATATTTTGGGGGAATCGATTTTTTTAATTTATTTTTTTCTTGGGGATTGTAGAATATATTATGTACCTAGTTCATTTATATATAGTGGATGGAGGGGCTTTTGACCCTATTCTCATGTCATTTGATAAGTTTGTGACTCATTATGTCTTAATTTTTTTTCTTATAGGAATAGTGGAACCAATTGTTGATATTGGTTTAGTTGGTTTTATGTGGATTCATTTGGTGTATTATATGGTAATTTAGATAAGCTATTGGATTCTGGTTAGAAAAAATAGCAACCTTATTAACAATTTCTCTTATCTCTATAAGATAGTTTCAAATGATTTTATACTTGATTTACCCTTTACAGTAGTTTTGTGATGCATGTTTTGAGAAATTTTTCTCTAGTTTGAGGCATGTTCATATTAGGGTATTCCGTTGGTTTAATAGTGTTCCAATTTCATAGTGATCGTGTCAAGTGAACTCTTGGATGTTATAATTGATGTACCCTCCTTTGGTATTTTGAGAAGATCATTTTAGTTATTGTAATAATATATATTTGATAACTATCATCTTTATGGGTTCACCTATCAGAATTATCTACATTATAATAAAATTATAAATGGTGGGGAGACATGTATGAGGAATCCATGTGTTTCCCCATTCTTATGGAGTGATCCTTTGGGATTTATTTTGTTGTTATGTGTTGTTGTTTGGATCAATTAACATCAGATATTTAGATGTGATGTTTATATTATTTCATGTGATATTGTTTTGGAATTAATGAGCAGATTATGATTATTTATGGAAATATTGATATTCCCAAAATTATAAAAGACCATAAGGGTGACTATACCAACAAAATCATTTTTTTTATTTCCAACATCATTAAGTGAGGAGTCTTATTTTTAGGGATCTGTGTGGTTTTACCAAATAATGGGATCCTCATTCCCATATTCCTTAGTTTTGATGTTTTTGATGTTTTTTGGTAATTGAGTCCTTTTTATAGTGAAGGTTGACTTGTAATTTCTATTTTTCATATGTTTTCAAAGAATTTATGATGTTATTATGGGTTATTTTGGGGATTTAGAGACACCCCAACAATCAAATTTATGTGGGGTATTTATTGAATGGATCAACCTGTTAAATTAGAGACATTTTGGATTAAATGATTTTATTGTAGGGAATTTTTTATTTCCATATGATTAAGTTAAAAAGTTAAATTTACAATTCAACATAAGTGTGAAACCTATGAACCTTTTAATAGAGGTGATGAGTATGGTTACCACACAGTTTATTTATCTAATCAAACCACTATTAATGGTTATTTTTTCAACATTTGTATTTGTTTTAATTAAGGGTATATCCTTTATCTTCCCCATTTAGTCTTCCTCATCCAATGAATATTCCATGGGGTTATCTCCCTTTCTAAAACTTATCAACCGATGATTATTGATGTATTCAAGGTTATTCATTAATGAGAATAAAAGGTTAGGGTTCTGTTATCTATTCTATTGGTTTTCTCTAGTTTTTATATTCTTCTCTAACTGTAGTAGCCTTTTTTGTTCAATTCCTATACCTAGGGTGGCTTTAAAATTGGGATGTCTCTTTCATTATGTTGTGATCCCTCCTTTGAGACCTAAACTAGTGGTTTTCATCAATGGTGATATGATTCCACCACATGATGTAGGTGTTTCCATATCATTTCCATTAATGTAAAAATTACATGTATTACTGGAACTCTGAATATATTTTTATTATATATAATTAGGGTTTGTGATCTCCAGGTTTGATTTATAAATTTCTTCCATAAATTCGAATGGTTTTCTTGTGGCTTAATGGATGAAATTTTTTTAGTGAAATATAAAATTTTTGTGAATTCGTATTTTATTCATTAAAAATGTTTTATAGAATTCCATTTATGGTTTTCTATAAGAAAAAACATTTTCATTTAGTTTTAAGATAAATTTTTTTTCAATGTGGGGTTTGCTTTTTGGTTTTAATGGGTTTTCATCTATAAAGGATTGTGTTGTTTTGAATTATGATTCATTTTGGTTGATATGATTGTTTTTGGGATTTTATTTTGATTTCCCTTGAATTTTTTTTGGATTCAAAATCCAACACAAAATTATTACCAAATTTATATTTATTATAAGTGATAAGAGATTGAATCAGTGGGAAATTTGTGATGTAATGATTGGTTTTTTCTACCCCTATTGGGCCTCATTTTTTTTATTGATTATTTCATGTGTATCTGTGTGTTCGATGTTTGTGATGTTATTTAGGATGAGTTTATGGGTTGGGAATTATTTTAAGAGATGTTTGTGTGGAGGGAAAAAGATGATTTTTCTGTTTTCCATTGGGATTAATTATTTTCTTCCAATGGAATTTTATTAGATAGTGTATTATATCCATTATTTATTTTATGGGGAACCATATGTTTTCATGTTGGAAGTTATATGATGTTTATTGTATTTTTTAGAGTATATTACGGCTTGTCTCCACTAGTTGTATGCATTTTTGGCTAGTGGGAGAGTAACCTATGAGACTCGGTATGTGTGATTGAGTTGTTGGATTGTAACAATTAACATTCTGAAAATAGGTCTGACTATTCATGTATTATAATTTCCCATAATTACCCATGGTGGTTCTTTATAATATGTACCCTATGTTTTTCCATTTAGTATTAATTGGCATGAGTGTTGTTTATAGAATTGATGGATATGCATTTATGATTGATTCTCTTATGATTTAGTCTTAATATTGACTAGTATTATTTCAGCATTTTATTGTAATTATTTATGAATTTCATTGTTTATTTATTCATTATAGTTTTCCATTGTTCCTTTATTAACATTGATTTTGGTGTGTCATCGATTCTAATGGAAATGAAAGGACGATTTTCAAAGTGCTTTCCTTTTGATATAAATGTCTTTGAAACGATTTTTAAAGTGATATCCTTTTGATAGAAATGTCTTTGAATTTTTTTGAACCATGAGAGGGTTGGTTTTCAAAAGTGTGATTTCTTAATTGTAGATGAATATGTTTTTAATTATAATTATTTTGAGAAAATCATTATTATTCCATGTTTTATAAATATTTTACATTGAGAAATTTCAATATATACTTTTAATATTTCTATATAATGAAAAATTAAATGAAAAACTTTTTATCTTAATTATTTTATAACTGAAGTTTTTGTTTATCTTATAAAAGCAATGAGTTATACTCATGGTGTAATCCTACTAACCTATTTCCCACACCAAATATATTCATGTTGGTAGGAAAATATGCTTTATATTTTATATAGATTTATCAAACAATGGATTTTGGGATAGTTACAGTTCCATCTTCATTGGGAATTAGATGGTTTGTTTGGATTTTTTCCATTACATGAGAGTCATACAGAGACAGTGTTCAGTTCTCTTATTTCATTGAACTGGTTGGCTTGAATTAAGATTCATAATATTTATTTATTTTTTAAATTTCTTCTTGTTTTAATTTTTATTTTCTCAATATTGTATTAAATTGTTCCATTTATTATTTATTCTATATTATTATGCTTGTTTTGGATGTTTATGTTTCTATTCGTGATGGTAAATCTATCCCCACTAGTAATGTATGTTACTCATGATTCTTATCATCTTCTTAGTTGGATCATGGATTCCCTTCAATGATACTGGTGGGTGATCTTGGGCATAGTAGCAACCCCCACCCAAGTATCCCAAATATAATGAATACTTTATTACATTGGCATAAGATATGGGAAATTACTTCTCAATGGACCAAATAGTTTTTTATTCTTTGTATACAAGATACATAATTAATTTTTTCATTACATTTGAGAACACAACAAAAATTTTTTTTTTTATATTATCATTATTCCCTCTAGAATATCATTTAATATCATTCATAATACACTTCATGAAATCCCATGAAAAGGGAAAAAATATAGTTGTGAGAAAAATTAATAGTAATGGTTATGTTAAATGATAATTAATAATTAATTATTAATCATAATCAATATGTAAAGGTAAATAAATAAATACACATTCCATGAAATCAATAAATTGAGATGTAAGCGCTTTGAGAGATAATATCTATGTGAAATTATCATAAGAAATAATCAATATGGAAATGTAAATAAATAAAAACCCATACAATTTAATAAATAAAAAAATTACCATAATTAGATAAGTCATAATTAATATTTAAAGGTAAATAACTGAAAACACATTCCATTTAAATAGAAAATGAGAATGAAATTTATCCAAAGAGAATATCATTTTGAAAATATCATGAATAATAATAAATTATTTCTGAATGAATGTAATGATTAATTATTGTAATTCTTTCCTCTACATCATGATAACTCTAAAATCAAGATCTATCCTCAAGACAGTTTAATACTACATGGTACAAACCCATTAGGTTTGGAAAACTGATTTTTTGCTAGCATATGGATTCTACCCATGAAACTAACGATGTATCAAGGGTTTATCTATAACTGGGCCCCATACATGTATTGAATGTCAAAATCCATTATCATATATAAAATAATCTATTAAATTCATATACAATGATCCTTATCATCAAATACCTATATTGGGTAAAGAATAAATATTTATAAATATTTCCCCAAATAAAAAAATAACTTAAAATGTAGAACGAAATATATAGAACTGATATAATTGTTAAAAAATTAAAATATAAATGAAAAATTATATTTAAAATTAGGTTAAATATAATTACTAATGATAAAAATAACGTGAAAATTTCATGATAATGTTATTATCTACAAAAAACGGATTCAAGGATGTGAATGTCAAATAAGACTTGGTTAAAATAATAATAAACCACCAAATGAAATAATAATTATGGTATCAATATAACATATTTCCAATTAAATATATATTTAAATAAATTTGTTTTATCTACAAATATTAATATATTTAACAACCATTCTTGAGGAAAATATTTATTTCATTTTGAAAATCAGTTTTTAAAACATAAAACAATTTGAAAAAAATATTTCATTAAAAATAAATTTTAAAAATAATAAACAAATAAAATATTTGGAAATTAATTTTCCATAAAAATGTCATTGTAAACATGAAACGTAATATTTAAAGAAAATGAATTTCATGATGGTGGGTAATATGTACATGTTTTACCTGTTAAAAAGAACATTCCATTTTTACTATAAAAAGAGAGAAAAATAATTTCTTTAGGGAAAAACATAAAGAAATCATTTAATGTTTTTAAGAATTAAAAATTGGTAAAAATTTGATCAATAAATATTCTGTAAAAGATTATAATCATTTTTGAATGAATTATTTTTGAAAAACACGATTTTTGATGAAAACAGACTTCTTACTGAAGATAGAAAAAATGTCAGATTATCATCAAAGAGTTTTCTCATTTATTTTAAGTTTCAAAGAGAATATAAATGTTACTGTTACATGAAATAAATTTAATTACAAAATTAGAATAAAATTAAATTTGTTTATTAATCGATTATCAAATAATCCCCTCCAATAGAAATTCTTGAATAAACTGCCGTTATTATAATGAGATTGTGAAATAAGACCTTAAAATGACTGTATCATTGATATGAGAATTAATATATGAATCGATTATGCATAAAATATTTAATTCTATATAAAAATAGTGTAAATAATACATATGATAATCAAAATTCATGACCCATATAATCATATAATAATAAAGACGATGAAGATGTAATATAATCCAATGAAAAGAAATTGAGTTATTAAATTCTTTACCATTTAAAAACATTTTAGTTAAATATCCATGGATTAAATAATTCTAATTGAAGATTAAAATACAACTAATTATTATGGAATATTTAAATAACATGTTAATGTAGAAATATATAAACTATAAATATTAAATTGGTGCATAACATATAATTGTGTCTCAATGAAAGGAAACTGAGACAGGTCCTATACCTCATGATTAATTTAGGATGAACATGATTTAACCTAATTTAATGTGATTTTAAAAAAATTAATAACATATAAAACAACCACATTAAAATTTTAGATTATCATATATGATTATTTTATGACATATTATCACCAGTTTGTTAATTATCATTCATTATTTTCATTATTTTAGGTGTTAATTGCCATGAATTCTCATAGTTTCTTCTTCATAAATGATCTATTTCTTGAAAATTTTATAAACATAAAAAATATATAGATTAATAATAATTAAGAAATTATGATACTTCTACATAAACTAATCTTTTAAAACAAATCATGAAAGGTGGTTTGGAAAATGAAGTATGTTATGATCATAGAGATTGTTGTTTATACGTATTCATTATTGACATTTAAAATTTTAAAATATTTTCATGGAAAAAAGGTAAGTAATATTTTATCTTTATACAATGATAATTATATAATATATATTATTTTATTTATTGAAATATACTTGTATATATCATCAATGTGGTGGGGTGATGAAATTAGATTCACATCACTTTGTAAAGGTGGTAGTCCACATATTCATGGATGATGTTATCATCCTCTAGTGTGGGAAAAAGTTAGAAAATAAAATAATGTATTATATTTTATTAATTATAAATATGTAAGGAATATTATAATTATTTCATCTATATCACATATATTCCTAAATTTCATCTTTATCACCTTCTATGTAAAGATTTAGTAAATGAAGATTCACATCACTTCGTGAGGTGGTACTTTGCCGAATACCCGAGCGATGCTATCGTATCCCTAAAGAATAGAATCAAAAACTGTATCTATATTTCATAATTAATCAATAAGAATAATTATTTTATATAATATATATATATATATAGACTTTATATCCATCATCATACTCGACCTTAATAGATAGTTATGGAAAAAATGTATGACATCTGTTTGTGTGGTAGTATTCATCAGTACACATGAATTATGATTTCATAACTCATTTGATGAATTTTTAGATTTTTTAAGTCATGAAAATTTTATAACAACATATAATTATATTTAAGATGTCAATATTGTATTATCATTATTATATAATAACAATTTATGGGGGAGGTGGAAGAAATAAAATAAAAATTCTTATTGATGAATGTTACCCCTTATCTAGGTAAAATCCTTATATTTTCTCCAAAATCCTTCATAGGATGAATTTATGCAAAAAAAAAGCATCTAGGATGAAGTTATGTAAATTTTAAATTTATTGGTGTATGTCTAGAATTAACAAAAAGTGTTTAAAGGTTTGTATAAGAGTAGGGAGGGGTGAACTTTTATATGTGAGGTGAGTGGGAAACTTGTAATTTTTGGAAAGAAAAAGGTTTACACATGTTATTTACATTCCAAGAGGTAAAAATGGATTATTAAAAATAATTATAGATTTTATATATTAAATATTTCCATATAATATATTTTATACAAGTTTATATCATTTTAATGATTACCTATTTAGTTTAACCCTAAATAAAACTATTTTTAACTTAACCATATTACTTAATTATTGCAATTTTAAATTTTCATTTTGATAAAAAAGTATATTGGAATTATTAGATGATATAAATTATTATTATTTAAAATATTTAATACATTTTTCCAAATTCTATTACTATAAATGGAAATTTTTAATTTAAAATTGATACTGAAGATGTGATGAGAAAGTAGGTTTTCAAAGAGAAAACATTCAAGAGATTGCAATGATTTTATATAAAAATTAATTATTAACTTGATTAAAATGAAATAAAATTGATTAAATGATATATAATTGATGTAATGTTAAATTCAAATCCATTTAAAACAATATTTAACATTATAAATAATTAAAATGAAAAGTCTATTTTTAATTTAAATTTATCATTTTCACTAATTATCAAAAAATGAATCTTTTCAAAAAAACATCCAAAACAATTGACTATGATAATTCTGATATTATGATTTTAAAAAATAAATTATCTTTTTAAAGTAAATTTTATAAATTTGATAATTTTAATTTTAAATTACACACGCAATGCGTGACTAATACTTCTTTTTAAAAAATATAGTTTTTCTAGAAACATTTTGTTAATGAATGTTATTTTATTTAAAATCAATATATAATCATAATTTTTGTAATTTAGTTATTACTATTCATACCATCTAATTTAATTTCTAGATTATTTTAGTATACTATATAAAAATTCATTTTGGCTGGAGGATTCTAGTTCTACAAGCTATCCAAGAGAATAAATTTATTGAAATATATTTCAAGAGTTATTAAAAATAAATGTTGCATGTCACATATGTTGTGATATAAAATGTTATTCTTTTTTAATCTTAGGGTGTCACATTATCCCCATATTAAATAAATTTTATCCTCACAATTTAAATTTTATCTCGAAAATCAAGGGTTTGACATTTTGGAATACCATTGTTCACAGAACAACATCATAAAAGGGTTAAAAATACCCTCTTAATAAGAGATAAAGGAAAATATAAAGGTGATAAGTAATAAAAAATAGTATTCCATATAGAATAAAATTTGTGGATATTCAAGATATAAATAAAATATAATTTCAAAATTAACTATAGATAATGACATACGTTATTGATCACATGAAAGTGAATGATCAATGGAATATTAAGGATTTAAAAACCACAAACCTGTGATGATTTAAAAGGCCATACGATTTCTCATATTTGAAGGTAATACAATAATTTTTTTCATGGTTATTTTAATAATTTATTCGAATCCTTTTACTATTTATTAATATATTGAAATACACTTACATGATACATTTCAATTTCATTGAAATAATTTCTTTATATTGTTGTGCTTTGATAGATTTCCAATTTATCACTTACTCCACATAATGAAAAAAATGTATTTATTTATTACCAATGAACTAAAATAAACTTTTAATGTCTTATAAGATCCATAAAAGAGTGAAAAGTCCCTCTATCTATCTATATTTGTTTTTTCAAAACTAATATTCTTATTACAATTTATCCAATATAATTCATTAATCTATAAAAATGAAAATTAACACCACCTGTTCATCAATAATATTTATTTTTTAAATCATTTATCTAATTAAAATTTAACTAAGATATCACATAATCAATTGGTATGTTTTAAAACCTTATATTCCTTTAATTGCATGTTTAATCTATGCGGCCTTGCAAGATGCATCAAGTTGTCACTTAAAATGTGGGTTGTCTTTTTCTGTAATTTTTTATTATAATTCTAATAAAATTCCACAAAAAATATGTTTGGAATAATTGAAATAAAATTTCTCATTAAATAACCATTTTACTAAGGCATTTAACAACACCTTTTTTTCACAAGTTCTAATAATATTAAACTACTATTATTACAATCTCATTAATAATCATATTAACCCTAAATGTTATCAAATCAATTAAATGTATGTACATAAAATTTAAAATAATTAGACCTAAAATAAATTTTTTATTAATACATAAACTGAACTAATGTGTTTTATTTCAATAAATTTGTCCAAAAATATCAATAAAATTGGATGAATCCCATTCCATAATACCTAAAAAGGATTGGTTTATACTTTTACCATATGATCAACATTAAAATAATAATCCCAAAGTTGTATTTATAAATCTTATGATAATGAAGGCTCATATTCTTATAAAATTTAACATAAACCTTAGATGCTTCATGATTCATATAATTATAATACCATTGGTAAAATACCTCGACAATATAAATATTGATTCACAATATAGAAATAATTCATCTAGTTTATTTCAACATATGTATTTCATTCTTTTTAAAGAAAACCTTTAGAATAGTGATTTAACTGGGATAATTACTAAGCTCTCCACATTTGAAACAGTAAAATAAAAATGGATCCAAATGATGAAATTTATTTCTTTCCATAGTACTATTCAATTTTCCTCAGTAATTAATTACTTTATTACTTTATTTTCAATAAATTAACTACTTTATAATTCCTCTTAGAAACCTTATTTTCATTATAATAAACCTTATTTTTAACCTAGATCATTCATTTTCACCATGTATTCAATTCCTTCTTAATTGTTTTTAAAATAAAATATGAATCATCATAAGCACATACCTTTGGAGTATCAATCAAGTTGTACAGTAGTCCCCATTATCATGCATCAGGTGATGATCGAGTCATTACAAATGAAACTGTTTCGAATTTATTACCCCTAGGTACATCTGTACTAGAACTAAAACCACATTTATCATCTATACAAGGTAGTATTTCTAAGAAAACTACATATTATGTTCCTCAACAAAACATTAGGATGTTATTATATACATATCTTGAATTCTATAATAGGGTTGTGTTCTCTAATATATTTTATATTAAATCTACTTTCCAATGTTTCTATTAAGAATTTCTATAATAAAAATTATATCATCTCTTACCCCAGTATCTCAAAGCTAGTGTTTACTTTGTTACATTTTAATAACATATATGAAGTTATATCTCGAAGGAATTAATAGTTGAGTAGTCTTGGAATACTATATATATACAAGTTTCTTTCATTAAATTTGAAAACAAAAATTTAAACATAGTTTTATCTAAGAATATAATTATCCCATCTATAATATACTTTCATATCATTAATAATACACTTTATGGATTCATGTGTAGAAAACAAAATATGGGTGAGATTAAATGATATGTAAGGGTTATGTATAGTGGAAGGGGTAATGAATCAATAAGAATAATTAATATGGAAAATAAAATAACTAGAAACACATTCCATTTAATAATCAAAATGAGATGGAAATGCATCCATTGTTAATATCAACGTGAAAATATAAAAGACAATAATCAATTTTTCATGGTAAATAACTTAAAACTCATTATATTTAATCAATAACATTACTAACATAACTGGATAATGGAAAATTTATATGGGAAGTTAAATTACTAAAAACAAAATCAATTTTAATAATAATGGAGAATGAAATGCATCCATGCATAATATCATTTTAAAAATATCAGGTATAATAAAACACAATTCTTGAATGAAAGAAATTCTGAATTATTAGACATCATGTTTCAAATAGATGATATCCCTACCATTAATATTTATCTTTACAATAGTTTGAAACATCTAGTTATAAACCCATTTGGTTTTTTCCATTTTATTTTATACTAGCATACCAATTATTCTCTAGAGACTATAGTGGAATCGAGGGTCTATAAATAACTAGGCCCAACCCATTTCCTACAGGTCTATATTGTTCCTCATATATTATATAATTGATTTAATTCATAAACAATGTGCCTTATAATAAAATATTCCAACCGAGTGAAGAAAAAAATATTAATATTTTCTTTGATAAAAACATGACTTTGAAACTAAAACATCTTCTATGAATGTACTATATAGTTTTAAATTTACATACCCATGATAAATAATATTGATATTTAGGTGAAATTTAATGCACAATGATCATATTAAAGTGAAAATTTTATGGGAATATTATTGATTAAAAAATGAATCTAGTGAATATCAACACTACCCTTAGTCTAAATAATCATAAACCATACTGAGGAATTAAAAGGATGGTACCAATAAAACATCATCATATCATATTATATGTAAAACAAATAGTTTCTATAGTTTAAAATGAAAAAAGTATGTTTAAATACATTCTTGAGGAAAATATATTTTTCATTTTGAAAATACCTTTTTAAAACATAAAACATTTAGAAAATCATTTTCTTTGAAAATTAATTTTTAATAATATACATTTATATAATATGAGGAAAAAACTTTCTTTAAAAGTATTTATGTAAAATTGAAAAGGAATAATCAATGAAATAATGGTTATAAAAATGGGAAATCTTTACACTCTATTTATGTTAAAAAGAATTTTCATTTTTCACTGTAAAATAGTTAGAAATGTTCCTTGTTGGAAAAAAGACAAGATAATTCATTTGAAAACATTTTTTACAATTTTAAAATGGATAAAATATTTAATTTTTTTAATTTTTTTAAAATAATAAAAATAGGTTCGAAATCATTTTTATAAAACATGTTTTTGGATGAAACATATTTCTGATATAAGAGCGAAATGAAGTCATATTTTCATTATTTTTTTTAAATTATTATAATCACCAAAGAGTAGGAAAATTCATAATATTACTTAAAAATATAATTAATAATGTCATGATAATAAAATTATATATATTTATTATACTGTAGTCAACAAATTCCCTTAAAATGAACTTCTAGAATAAATAATCACTGTTAGAATGAAATTGTGAAATAAACCCTTAAAATGTACATATTGTTGAGGTGTGAATTAATAAATTAATCAATTATATGTATAATATTTAAGTAAAACTAAAAAAAATTTAAATACTACATAATATAATCAAGATTCATTACACGTATACTTTTATAATATCAAAGATGATGAAGAAGCAATATAGGCCAGTGAAAAGATGTTTAGTTATAAAATTCTTTACCACTTGGTCACATTTAAGTCAAATTCTCTAGGCTCAAATATTTAAAATTATATTATAAAATAAACTAATTAATTAATTATTAATTGTATTAAATATAATATTGGATTTATATACACCATATAATGTAAATTAGTCCATAACATACCAATGTACCTCACGGAATGAAAATTTAGACCAATCCCTTACCACAAACTTCCTTTGGGTTGATCCTGATTTATCATCCTTCATAATAGTATTAAAATTTTCATTAAGCTATAAAAGAGTAATTTTAATATTTATAATATCATATATGGTCTTTTTATAATATATTATCACATGTTCGTTAATTGTCTATCACTATTTAAATTATTTTGTGTGTTAATTGCCTTATTTTCTCACGCATGCTACATCATGAAATATTCAGTTCTTGCACAAATTATATAGTTCCAGAATCTCAATATTAATAATAATTAAATATTTAAAATATTTATAAATGAATAAATATTTTGAACCAAATCATGAATGATGGTAATGAAAAATTAAATATGTTATGATCATAGAGATGGTAGGCCATACATGCGCATGTGTAACATTTCCATTTTTCAACAATCAAGATAAAAGGAAGGTAAGTAATATATTAAATTTAAAAAAAGACCATAATACCATATATACGATATTATTTTCTTAAAAATTATTTTATATATCATCCATGATGTGTAGTGATGAATGGAGAGCCTCATCACTTCATGAAGGCAGTAGTGCATAGATTCTTGAATGATGCTATCATCTTTCAGTGAGAGAAAAGGTAAAAGAAGAAAATGTTATAATATATTTTGGAATGAAAAATATATAATGAATATAAAATTTATAAAATTTATATCAGATATATTAATTTATTTTATCCTTATCACCGTCTATGTAATGCATCTGTGAATGAAGAATCATATCACTTCGCGAGGCGGTTGTCTGTCATACCAATGAGAAATGTTATTGTCGCCCATATATATTGGAATGTAAAGAAGTTAAATATGATATGATAAGTATATAACTATAAATATTTTTTAATATCATATATATACATTATATACATAATCATACACAACCTTTAATGGTGTTAATGGAGAAATGAATGACATCGGTTTGTGAGGAGGTATTCAAACACACACAAGAATGATGATTTCGTAACCTATTTGATGGAAGTGTAGATAATAATAGGTAATGAAATTATTATAAAAAATATACTTATATATAATACAATTATATTTTTATACCATCATGATTTAATAGAAATTTATGGTGGTGAAAGAATAGATAATATAAAAAACTCATTTAAGAGTGTTTCCTCTTTTTTAGGTAAACTCCTATCGTTTGCACAAAAATCCTTCATAGGATAAATTATTTCCAAAATTAATGCTTATAGGATTAATATATATAAGATGGGATGTTATTTTATAAGGGATTTGTTATCCAAAATATTTCGAATATGTGATGAATGTTGGATAGGGGTGACCTTTTATAAGTATGGTGATCGGCACACTTATAATTTTTGAAAAGAAAAAAGTGTACCCACTTTTTTTCTCCTAAAAAGGATCCAAAAAGAATTATTATAGATAATAATATATGATAGTTATAAATATTTCAATAAAATATAATTTAGAAAATTTTTCATTTCATTTTAACCATTATCATTTACATTGATCTATAGACAAATCTATTTTTACCATAACCGTGATAATTAATTTGTACATTTTTTAACCTTTATTTGATCAAATATTAAGTTGGAATTATTATATAATTTAAATAATGGTTATTATATATAATTAATTTGTTTCTTAAAATTCAATTCAATGAAATTTAAAAATAAAATAATATGAAATTAATCGCGTAGATGTGATGAGAACAGTAGTTTTAAATGACAAAATGGTAAAAAGTTTATAAATTTTTCATATCAAAAATCATTATGAAAACAATTTAAATTACCTAATATCGATTAATTGATATATAAATTTACTTATTTTTAACTTTAAAACTAATTTAATATATACTTTATCATAAAAAATAACTGAAACAAAAAGGCGGTTTGTTATTACAATTCTGCAGTTCAATATTCTTCAAAAAAATATTTATTTAGAAAAATACAAATAAAATCAACCATAGATAATTTTGGTATTATTATTTCAATATTTATGTTAATTTGATCATATAAATATTATAATAGTAGTAAAAACTTTATATTTTGTGCATCAATTAGGACTAATACGTCTTATAATATTATAGTTGTTACAAAACATTTATTTATATTCTATATGATTCTTATTTTATTTCTAATAAATAGTTAATAATTATTTTTATAATTTATTTTGTAATATTCATACCCTCTAATTTAGAATCTATGTTATATTAATATACTAAATTACAGTTCATTTAATCTTGGGGATATGTTATCTGCAAGCGGTCAAAGATATTATATTTATAGGAATATATTATAGGGTATGATTAGTCTTGGTTATAATGTCACATATTCTATTTAATACAATGTTATTATTTTATAAATTCAATGTTTTATAGTTTTATATCTGAAAGGATACCTAGAATTTTTTATTATATAACCTGGGCCTGAAATAATGCAGCCGAATCTAACACCCATCCATAGTTAATTTCATTTACTTCCATGAAAACCCCAAATAAATCATCCAAAAACCGAACATGGTCATATAAAAATTAATATAAGATGGAAAATTTAATAATATAATGTATATAAGTGATAAATATACTCTAAATGAAGAACCATGGGATCCAAAATCATTATTAACTATAGGGGGAATCATCGGAATAATGATAGATGTTCTTCTGAGAAAAATAAATACATTGCAAGTGCTACCCCACTAAAACAATATGACAAAAATCATTATAACCTTCACTTTCACGGATAATTTAAGGATAGAAAATATCTTCATAATAGATTTTATCCATCAATCTGTGATTAAGGAATCATATGAAAAATTTAAAGTATGAGACCTTTATCAAATAGTTGTCTCAATTTCATTTTGTTATTGTCACGACCCCCTCCCACCAAAGATGCCCCTCCTGAGCTGGCAATGGTGAAAGGGAGATAATGACCCCCCGAGTCCCGCCTCCAGTAGGCCCCGAGTTGGTGACTAGCACCAAGGGTATGAGTTTTCACAAATATGGGAGGCATTACCCTTTTTATTATTTTGGATCGAGAAATAGGACAAGTCAACCACCAAAAAGGGAAAAGAATAAGTGTATATAAATAAAACCAAACCAAGCCCACATGCATGTTTAAACAATTTTTATAACAAGGTACAAGTACAATGAAGCTCAAAATTACAATGTCAAAGAAAACAAGAGAACAACAACTGCAACAACTCCAACTCCCCGACTAGTAGGGTCCCGCGCGGCCCTGGCAGTCCTCCTGGAAACCTGAAAGAACGTAGGGTGAGCATACAAGTATACTCAGTAGAAAACCTAAAGCTCTCGTGCACAAGTGGGGAGACACCCTAAGGTCCCGTGAGAAAACAGAAGAACCAGAAACTAACAAGGAAAAACTATCCACCCAGCCTCACTGGTCACACTCACCAAGTAACACAAACAAGTTTAGTATATATATATAACAAAAAAATATTAGGTACCCTGCACCATTTCCCACTTAATAAGATGCTGCTCTTCCTAACGGCAAACGTCCTGATGCTACCACACTCTTCCCGCCCGCACACACCTGGGCCAAACCACGCATCCCGCCCGCACACACATAGGCCTCACAACCACGCATCTCGCCCGCACACACCTGGGCCACAACCACTAACCCGCCCGCAGACACCTGGGCCTCATCCCGTAGGTTCTTGGGAACGGTAAGCCTACCCGAAGAGTCCTGGGCTAAAGGTCGCCTCAAGCCATCACAGCCTCTGAGACCTACCCAAAGAGACTTGGGTGTAAGGTCACCTCAAGCCATCATAGCCTATGGAAGAAGGAGCACGAAGGAGCTAGTAACTAAGGGGGAACACCCTCTCCAATAAAATGGGAGTGTTCGGCACTAGGTGCTTGACATGGGTGTGGTGCGACAAAACAAAAAGATACAATTATATATATACATATACCAAACACACAGCCCAACCTTTGGCTTCTTAAAAAGAGAAACTGAGCATGTGCCTCGGAACTGCTACCACGAAGCATGCATCAACAACCAAACAATCATCCCCCAACCCCATTTAGGTTTTCATGTTTCATGAAATGGTTTAACAAATTATTACTACTGGGCAACTATCATCCAGACAAAACCTTTCACGAACATATCCCTTCCATCCACAACCAAGGTTAGGTAAAACGCAAGCAACCACATGCCATTTCATTTACAAAAGATTATCACAACCATACAAAATTCCATCATTCATTTATTTCAAAGTTCCACACATAAAACCCTTTCCACACACAAAACATTTCCGCATTTGAAAACACCTTTTACTTAAAAACACTTTTCAAAATCAAAACACTTTTCATAAATAAAGGCATTTTCCACAACCTACCACTTCCCATTTCAACCCCATCGTTTACAAAACATTTCACACCTCCACGTTTCCACCATCAACCATTCCAATAAGATCACAACCCAAACATCGTAGCCCCACTGCCCAGCATCACATCACAACACCATTCCAGAAAAAAAGAACATTTCCCACAAAACAACCAAACCACCAACATGTTCATTATTCCAATTTTGTTCAACCGGGGTGATCACACAAGGTTTTCATTCTCATTTAATCAGCCAGTCTTTACGTGCTTATCCATTTTCCATGTTTTAACAAAACCAACCACAAACAATTCAGATATCAGTTGTGCACGCAAAGGCCACCAACGGCCTTGATTTTCAGTAGGCAAATGCCTTTCAAACCAAAATCACAATCAGAAGATAAAGAAACTGGAAGGCAATAGAAACAGCACAAAACCCCATACCCTTCTTTATCCGGTTATTATCGTTATTTAAAGTTCAACTGCATCCCATGGAACAAAAGAAAAATACCCCACCCCGCATGTTGCACCAAATAGGGAGACGAAGGTAAACCACTACCTCAAAAGGTCCTGATCATGTCGCATCCGACGACGTCCTTCGGTGTCCTCCGCATTCGCCAAACCTGACAAACGCCTCCTAGGATGGAAGCTGGAGAAGGAAGGTCGGAAGGAAAGGTGACAAGTCCAGGCTTAGATGCTTCGTCTCGTCGCTACGATCCTATGGCCGCTGACGGATCGTAATTCGGAGCTCGGACAAAGAACTTAGAGGAGGAATACTTCTCGATCGTCCAAGGGCGTCGTCGTGCGACAAAGAAGCGATCGATCTGGAAATAATCCACGACCCTTTCTTATATAGCCAATGAATAGGTAAAACAATATACAGCGTGTATTGATGAATACACGGTGTGACTGTACACCCGTTACGTGTTTTGACTGGTCAACACACGACACGTCACGCGGTTTCCACGCGTTTTAATAATAATGATAATTCTATTAATATGTGGTTTTTCGTTGACCCGAGGCATGAGTCATAATAATTATCTCATTAATGGTCTTAAAATGCCCGTCATAATTTCAGGGTTACGTTGTCGCTGACGGATCGTCAATCCGATACCGTATGAGGGAGATACGTTGGATACAAGATCCCGTAATAATAACAATATTATTTTTTATTGGGTGTCTCGTGGACCCAAGACACGAACCATAATTTAATATTAAACATTAGACTGAATTGACCGTATTTATTATTGGATCACATCGCCATTGATGTGAAGCCAATCGGACGTCGCACATGGAAGTTATGACGAGCCCAAGATTTAATAATAATATTAAATATATTATTTACAAACCGCTTCGGGTACCCAATCCGAAACCCCGAAAAAGTCCTCCAATATTGGACTCAAAATTTTCGTCTCGTAGTCAGGGTCGCACTGCCACTGACGGTTCGTGAAACAGATGTCGCACGAAGAAGTTATTGTCGGAAAAGTGTTTTACCTACAAAAACATTAACATGATTATTATATTATTATTTTTAATTGATTTATTTCAAATACCTAAATCCACCCAACCCTCTCTCTCCAATTTGGTGCGCCTTTCTCCTTTTCTCCTTAATTGATTTCTTTTTCTTTTCTTTTATTACTTCTCTTTTAATTCTCACACTCTCTCTCCAATTTATTTCAAATCTTTAACACACTCCACAAGTGGCGCCTCCCACTTTCTTTTCTCCATGTTCAACACGTCCCATGATTGACTCCTCTTTAAATTATTTATTTTATTGGTTTAAATATTAAATCTTTATTTCATTTAAACCTTTTCTCTCTCCAATCTAATTCTCTCTCCAATCTTTATTTTATTGGTGCGCCTCTCCTTTTATTTTATATCATTATTAATATATTGTTAATATTCTCTCTCCAATCTCATTCCTACCCAAAAAAATATATTCATCACGCCCACAACAAAATGGATCCTCCTCATTCTCCATGTGGCACGCCCAAAATTCATTTTAAACATTTATTTAATTATTTTTACACAATTATCATAACATCTCTCATTTATTGAATTTAATTAAAAATTTAAATTTCATTAAATCTTTATTAACGGATCATTCAAAAAATTAAGCCAACATTATTATTATTATTATTTAGTATAACACTTATAACAAAACCCCAATTAAAATTTATTAAATCGTCACCAATTATTATAAAAAAAAATATCATTATAACGTGCGTTGTGTTGACCAGATCGATTTCAACAAATGAATGGACCAGAGGGGTCCGGTCCATTACATCATATGCCTCTTAAAACATTCTCATCCTCGAGAATTAAAAACCAACCAAGAAAAATATTGGATCCAAACAACCACTCCGCAAGATACATCTTAGGGATCTTGTCATAACAAGAAACAACCGACAACCCTAATTACGTGAGTTAGGAATTCCCTCTCCTATGTCGAGATATTATCCGCTTTAGGCGGCACTGACTCGCCTGCACGGGTTTAATCGCATCTGCATTAATGCGTCTCGATTAAGGACTGGGCCTTCCCACTTCCATATATTAGGTTTTTTTTCCAACTTACACTACACCCAACAACGTATAACCCACACACTACCCGGACACATGGCTTGAGGAATTCCTTCTCCCATGTCGAGATATTATCCGCTTTAGGCGGCACTGACTCGCATGCACAGGTTAAATCGCATCCGCATTAATGCGTCTCGATTAGGGATTAGGTCTTTCCCTCCCCACATGATAGGTCTCTTCACGTACATTTAAAGAAAAGCGGGAAACAAAATAGTATTAAAAGTCACAAAAACAAGGTCCAGGCCCAGAGAATGAGCAAAAGAGTTCCAACAAAGGAGTGTGATGATCATGTATTTAAACAAAACATAAGTGAGAGAATTTAGGTAAAACCGGAAACATCTCTCTCGATATCTGGCCTTGCTCAGGTTGCCACTTCTATTGCGTGAAACTGTCTGTGTCCCACTCCTCTGCCGTTCTGTTGACGTCCAGGTTCCATAGTTGTTCGGTAAACAGGGAACGCCTAAGCCCAAGTAGTAATGAAAAACTCAATGTTTTAATTATCATTTTATTTCGATTTCTTTTCCAGAATACCCAAATTAAGTAAAACACAAACATGATGATGCTTGTACCTTCCCTAGGGTCTCTACCCTGCAATCAATATAGTCTCACGTGGTCGTTTGGTAGGCTCAGAGTCCTTGAATCGGATCACAGGGGGCCCTAAAATCCCGTGTCCTTGCCGGTCTTCCCTGGCCTATGTCACGCACCAAGATTAACGAACACTGTTGCCCTACCATCCCATGCAATCCTCACTGTGCCTAACTCCAGACTCCATCCTATCTCTCAACCATCAGCCTCTGATACCATTCTGTCATGACCCCCTCCCACCAAAGATGCCCCTCCTGAGCTGGCAATGGTGAAAGGGAGATAATGACCCCCGAGTCCCGCCTCCAGTAGGCCCCGGGTTGGCGACTAGCACCAAGGGTATGAGTTTTCACAAATATGGGAGGCATTACCCTTTTTATTATTTTGGATCGGGAAATAGGACAAGTCAACCACCAAAAATGGAAAAGAATAAGTGTATATAAATAAACCCAAACCAAGCCCACATGCATGTTTAAACAATTTTTATAACAAGGTACAAGTACAAGGAAGCTCAAAAGTACAATGCCAAAAAAACAAGAGAACAACAACTGCAACAACTCCAACTGCCCGACTAGTAGGGTCCCGCACGGCCCTGGTAGTCCTCTTGGAAACCTAAAAGAACGTAGGGTGAGCATACAAGTATACTCAGTAGAGAACCTAAAGCTCTCGTGCACAAGTGGGGAGACACCCTAAGGTCCCGTGAGAAAACAAAAGAACCAGAAACTAACAAGGAAAAACTATCCACCCAGCCTCACTGGTCACACTCACCAAGTAACACAAACAAGTTTAGTATATATATATAACAAAAAAATATTGGGTACCCCGCACCATTTCCCACTTAATTAGATGATGCTCTTCCTAACGGCAAACGTCCTGACGCTACCACACTCTTCCCGCCCGCACACACCTGGGCCAAACCACGCATCCCGCCCGCACACACCTGGGCCTCACAACCACGCATCTCGCCCGCACACACCTGGTCCACAACCACTAACCCGCCCGCAGACACCTGGGCCTCATCCCGAAGGTTCTTGGGAACGGTAAGCCTGCCCGAAGTGTCTTGGGCTAAAGGTCGCCTCAAGCCATCACAGCCTCCGAGACCTACCCAAAGAGTCTTGGGTGTAAGGTCATCTCAAGCCATCATAGCCTATGAAAGAAGGAGCAGGAAGAAGCTAGTAACTAAGGGCGAACACCCTCTCCCATAAAATGGGAGTGTTCGGCACTAGGTGCTTGACATGGGTGTGGTGCGACAAAACAAAAAGATACAATTATATATATACATATACCAAACACACAGCCTAACCTATGGCTTGTTAAAAAGAGAAACTGAGCATGTGCCTCGGCACTGCTACCACGAAGCATGCATCAACAACCAAACAATCATCCCCAAACCCCATTTAGGTTTTCATTTTTCATGAAATGGTTTAAAAAATTATTACTACTGGGCAACTATCATCCAGACAAAACCTTTCACGAACATATCCCTACCATCCACAACCAAGGTTAGGTAAAACGCAAGCAACGAAATTCCATTTCATTTACAAAAGATTATCACAACCATACAACATTCCATCATTCATTTATTTCAAAGTTCCACACATAAAACCCTTTCAACACACAAAACATTTCCGTATTTGAAAACACATTTTACTTCAAAACACTTTTCAAAATCAAAACACTTTTCATAAATAAAGGCATTTTCCACAACCAACCACTTCCCATTTCAACCCCATCGTTTACAAAACATTTCACACCTCCACGTTTCCACCATCAACCATTCCAATAAGATCACCACCCAAACGTCGCAGCCCCGCTACCCAGCATCACATCACAACACCATTCCAGAAAAAAAGAACATTTCCCACAAAACAACCAAACCACCAACATGAACATTATTCCAATTTTGTTCAACCAGGGTGATCACACAAGGTTTTCATTCTCATTTAATCATCTAGTCTTTACGTGCTTATCCATTTTCCATGTTTTAACAAAACCAACCACAAAAAATTTAGATATCAGTTGCGCACGCAAAGGCCACCAACGGCCTCAATTTTCAGTAGGCAAAGGCCTTTCAAACCAAAATCACAATCAGAAGATAAAGAAATTGGAAGGCAATAGAAACAGCACAAAACCCCAAACCCTTCTTTATCCGGTTATTATCTTTATTTAAAGTTCAACTGCATCCCATGGAACAAAAGAAAAATATCCCACCCCGCATGTTGCACCAAATAGAGAGACGAAGGTAAACCCCTACCTCAAAAGGTCCCGATCACGTCGCATCCGACGACGTCCTTCGGTGTCCTCCGCCTTCGCCAAACCCGACAAACGCCTCGTAGGATGGAAGCTAGAGAAGGAAGCCCGGAAGGAAAGGTGAAAAGTCCAGGCATAGAAGATTCTTCTCGTCGCTACGATCCTGTGGCCGCTGACGGATCGTAATTCGGAGCTCGTACAAAGAAGTTAGAGGAGGAATACTTCTCGATCGTCCAAGGGCGTCGTCGTGCGACAAAGAAGCGATCGATCTGGAAATAATCCGCGACCCTTTCTTATATAGCCAACGAATAGGTAAAATAGTATGCAGCGTGTATTGATGATTACACGGTGTGACTGTACACCCGTTACGTGTTTTGACTTGTCAACACACGACACGTCACGCGGTTTCCACGCGTTTTAATAATAATGATAATTCTATTAATATGTGTTGTTTCATTGACCCGAGGCATGAGTCATAAAAAGTAGCTCATTAATTGTCTTAAAATGATCGTAATAATTTCAGGGTTACGCTGTCGCTGACGGATCGTCAATCCGATACCGTATGAGGGAGATACGTTGGATACAAGATCCCGTAATAATAACAATATTATTTTTTTATTGGGTGTCTCGTGGACCCGAGACACGAACCATAATTTAATATTAAACATTAGACTGAATTGACCATATTTATTATTGGATCACATCGCCATTGATGAGAAGCCAATCGGACGTCGCACATGGAAGTTATGACGAGCCAAAGATTTAATAATAATATTAAATCTATTATTTACCAACCGCTTCGGGTACCCAATCCGAAACACCGAAAAAGTCCTCCAATATTGGACTCAAAATATTCGTCTCATAGTCATGGTCGCACTGCCACTGACGGTTCGTGAAACCGAGGTCGCACGAAGAAGTTATTTTCGGAAAAGTGTTTTACCTACAAAAACATTAACATGATTATTATATTATTATTTTTAATTGATTTATTTCAAATACCTAAATCCACCCAACCCTCTCTCTCCAATTTGGTGCGCCTTTCTCCTTTTCTCCTTAATTGATTTCTTTTTCTTTTCTTTTATTACTTCTCTTTTAATTATCACACTCTCTCTCCAATTTATTTCAAATCTTTAACTCACTCCACAAGTGGCGCCTCCCACTTTCTTTTCTCCATGTTCAACACGCCCCATGATTGACTCCTCTTTAAATTATTTATTTTCTTGGTTTAAATATTAAATCATTATTTCATTTAAACCTTTTCTCTCTCCAATC
The DNA here is from genome assembly GCA_963277665.1 of Viscum album. Taxonomy (NCBI): domain Eukaryota; kingdom Viridiplantae; phylum Streptophyta; class Magnoliopsida; order Santalales; family Viscaceae; genus Viscum; species Viscum album. The sequence goes on from OY728166.1 coordinate 313,066,417, forward strand.
TAATTCTCTCTCCAATCTTTATTTTATTGGTGCGCCTCTCCTTTTATTTCATATCATTATTAATATATTGTTAATATTCTCTCTCCAATCTCATTCCTACCCAAAAAAAATATTCATCACGCCCACAACAAAATGGCTCCTACTCATTCTCCATGTGGCACGCCCAAAATTCATTTTAAACATTTATTTAATTATTTTTACACAATTATCATAACATCTCTCATTTATTGAATTTAATTCAAAATTTAAATTTCATTAAATCTTTATTAACGGATCATTCAAAAAATTAAGCCAACGTTATTATTATTATTATTTAGTATAACACTTATAACAAAACCCCAATTAAAATTTATTAAATCGTCACCAATTATTATAAAAAAAATATCATTATAACGTGCGTTGTGTTGACCAGATCGATTTCAACAAAGGAATGGACCGGAGGGGTCCGGTCCATTACAGTTATTTCTTAGGGGCAATAGTCAATTCATCCTGCTTCAGGTTTCTATTCATAACCCATGTTAACATAGAGAGAATCATCACAATGTTCAAGATTTCATCACCCATTGGGTTGGAAATCTTGTTTTTATAGTCCTCACATCACCCTTCACATTGGATATTATCTTGGTTTCACCTATTTTGATCTAAAATCTAGAATAAAGGGAAAATTATGGATAGTTATTTTTGAACACAATTATGGTAATACAATAAAATTTATGGGATAATTTATAGATCTCATTTATTCCTTAAATCATGAATTTCCTGGCCTTAATATATGTTATCCATGACCTATTTCTTATTTTATTCCCTTATGGGATTCATTCTTCCCTTAATAATGTTTTGTAATGATATTGTGAATTTAGAAATTCATATCCACTATGAGTATTGAACCTATTGAGCATCAAGATCTATTTTCATGATCCCCAATTCATGACCATGTTTAGCTCGATTTAAAGTTTTTGGGTATTAGTTCTAGATAAATATATGTTAAAGCCACATCCACTTATAGTATCCAAGAAGGGTTGTATTTTCTTGAGAGGAACAAACTCAATACTTTACCAAAAATTCAGGTTGATTAATTATGTTTATTGTTATATCTAAGAATTTATTTATAATTGTCTAATCCAAATCACATAAATAAATAAATGTTTCCATGATTGAAACTATGAAAAATCATATTTTTATTTTAATTTAATTTATTATTTATTTCATAAGAGTACACATAATACAACCTAGAATATCTAAAAGTCTATAGTATTTATGAATTAGGTGAATTACAAGAAAACATAAAATATTATCACATCAATATTGTTGAAAACATCCGTAACATGATTATAATATTGCATATTTCTTAAAACTACATAGAATAACTAGGGGAGAAACATAAAAAAGTGGTGATCTATAAATCACTGTATGGGAATAATGAAATCATAACATGAATAGGGAATTAAATTTTTGACAAAGGAAATAACAATAGAAAGTAAATTGGCTGATAATTATAAACATGAACAATGAGGCCAGATAAAAGATGAAATCCTAAAAGAAACATGTGACTATGTAAACGACTTTAAACATGACATCATAAGCATATTTCAATATTAACTACTAAGTTATCATAACATAATATTCCATGGATAACCTCCCATTCACAATAAATTGAATATTTTTAGACTAAAACATTAATGAATGTATTGGAGGGATATTAAGGCACCTCGATCATAATCATACCATGTACATGCATAATTGATCCGAATAGATCATATAAAATAAGAAAATACTTCATCAAAATTAATTTCATAATAAAAGATTATAGAATAAATACATGGATGTCCCAAATGAAATAATAATAATTGTGAATTCCCTAGAGTAGGAATATCCATGGTATTAACAACACAACGAGTTCTCATGGGAAAGTTATTTTTAATTTCATGAAGTATATTTATTGTACATAAAGATTTATAATATAGATTAATTAGGGAAAAATGGGTCTCCCATAATTTATAAATCAAATAGAAAGTAAGAGGGATGTGGAAGAACATATCAAACCATTAGAAATTAAAAAAAAATTAAAAAAAAGAAGAAAAAGATTATAGAATAAAGAATAGAAGGAGATGACCAATTACTATTATAGGGTGATTCCAAAAGATTAGGAGGAGCTTATTGGGAACTGGGTGGAACCTTTGGAGGACTCTAGTGAGGGTACAGTATATTAAGAATTCTATTCAAGGTTTTTTGGTGAATAAGAATTCGTGATCAAGTGGAATTATATATGAAAATAGAGGAAAGTTCTTTATTATTTCCCAATATTTAGTTTTTGATATATACAATAAAGCAATTAACATAAAAAATAGTAGTGATATTCATTATTTTAAAAGTAAAACGTTATAAATGCTTAAAATATTACACTAGATGACATGGATGAAAGTCACGCTCATAAAGAAATGACTTTAATACCATAAAATGTTAATAGGGTTTTGAGGATACATAAAGGATTTATGAAATTAATTAAATATTTTAAAAAACAACATAAATTAAAATCGATAAAAATATTAGGTTTATAGATATTTTATAGAATTTTTTACATCCATTTTCATTCATTATGATATCACAATTCAACTGTATACTAATACCCAATTAAAATTTTAAACAGAAAACATGATTGTCATAGAAAATTATAAAAAATCTCAACTGGATAATTGATTCATGATGAATCCAAAAATAACATTTTTTATCAAATAAATTTTTTATATATATTAATTTTCACTATAAAAATAATATTTATATTTATTTATAATTGTTTGTTTTTTTTCAATAATTATCTTCTAACCCTTATACAATTTACATTTTACATTATAAGTATTATATTTTAATTTACATTTAATAATAATTAATAACTTATAATATTTAATACAATATTAGTTTTCATTAAAATCCATTAATTCATCAATGTAAATTTCTTAATCGAAATAGATTATTACCAAAAAATATTTTTTTTTTCATATAAAAATCAAAATAATTTAAGGAGTCACAATAATAAATCCAATATATATACATTATTTGATACAATATACCTATTCATATTATTAATGTATTGATACATATCCATTTATTACAATAGAAAACAACCTTAGGTTATGGTGCATGGTGTGGTTTTCATGCAGGGGTTTGGCATACGTTGTTTGGGTTGTGATCTTGGTGAGCATGAACTTATTTCATAAATGGTTTTTCTAAATCTTTATTTTTTTTGATATCAACGTAGTATTGGTTAAGGAAAAAACACAGTAAGTATACTTCCCTTATAATCTCTGATAAATGGGCTTTATAGAGTATAATCCTAAAATTTGAGGCAATCATATCATTTTCCTATATAAATAGGTTTTTTCAAAACCCTATATTTATACTAATAACCTGATGAATGTTAAACAATAAAATTTTTAACCATTGATATACATATAGGTATTTTAAATCTGATATTATATATTATAACCAATGGAGAGCATGTGATTTACATAATCGTTATACATAATATGAAATTTAATTTAATGTCCTAGTTTTGAGAATGGAACGTTGTACATTTATTTCAAGAACAAATTCATAGTTCCTTAATCCATTTGAAATGGGATATTAACATAGGGATTTAGAATATGTATAATCTATTGAAAACATAGTTTTAGTGGGTTAAAATTAAAATAGATGTACTATATTATGTATTTAGATACATCACATGTCCCCAGGTAATGGATGAGCATCATCAACCAGTGGTTATATTTTAGTATTTACTAATTATCATATGGAAATGGTAGAATATAGCCATGGATTTTCATACATGTCTACTAAGGAGGGTTAAAAACATGATTCTTTATGGGTTATAGTTGATTTTATCACAATTAAATCTTATTTTATCATATTTGTGAAAATAATTTTGTATAAGACAAATTGAAAATCTATAGTTGAGAGACTATAAAGATGCATGACAATCCAATATTGATTTTATCAGACTAAGACCCCATGTTAATATCTCATTTTTGGAAATCCTTTTAGTAATCTCATAGAACACAGATTATTATGAGTATGTCTTTTCGACCTAAGAATTATTGAAATTCTAAATAGAATATCCAAATATTTGATGGAATGCTCTAGGGTTGTGTGATTCTTTTTCATGGATCATGGGAAGATTATTTAACTTTAGTGGTCTTCTCATAAAAAAATATCATGTGTCAATAAGTATGGATCATTTTTAAGAATTTTATGAGAATAATTTCTGTTATTCACTTTGTTTATTGGAAATAGTTGATACATCACTAATTTTTATTAACCATGTATAATAGATAACATAAAAGATTCTATTGATCATAAATATAATAGATAATTCCTATAATATTCGTAAATAATATGAGGATTGTCATCAATGGTCGTTATTATTATTTTTGAGTTATCTTGTGTTTTTGAGAGTCTCTTACAGGATTGGGAATTTCATTTTGGTATGAACAGTGAGTTACTTTTTTGGAACATTGTCTCTTTTAAGATAAATTAAAGAGTTGATGATATGGAATATTGGTTAGATTTTCTATCAAGGTTAGGTTTAGTGGAAAATGTGATTCATGTATCTACGTTGAAGTAGATCCAATGAGACCTTAACCATGTGATTCAATGATATCAAATTGACCAAGAGTCAAATACTATGATGATTCATGTGTTGGTATGGATTCTAGATATGTAAAAAAAATCATTCATTGAAAACTAATTGGACTAATATGTGTATTAGGGAAATATGGTAGGTTTCAATAAGAAACATGAGATCCTGATAAGGAAATGTTAGAGAAATGGCACAAAATATTTTAGAAAATTAAAGGTTTTCTACTTTTTGGTGATACGGAGGTCAATTTTGAGTATTTTTTATAACAATTGGTTTTAGGTACATGGACTTATAATCATTTATTTTGAGTCTATATAATGATCGTGTTATTTTTAAGAGGTTTAAGGCAGTTTGGCATGTTTTGGAATCTTTTTAGAGGTGTACAATTTGTGCATTGTTAGTAGAAACTATCAACCATCACTAAAAAATATGAAAATAACATAGTGGGAACTACGTATGAAAATAGTTGGGGAATATTTTTCCAAACCATGTGACTACGCAGGAAAAAATTTGTTTCATGAAATACGGGTAAAAGTATGGTTAGCACATAGTTTGTCTTACCCCTGTGGGCAAATTATGTGAGGAATTATTTTAATAATGTATGAACACATGGTTAGCGCATTGTTTTCCAAATAGTGTTTCCTAAACATACAATTTCTATTTTTACCTCCTTATATATAGGATCTAACCAAAATTACTCTATTTTATAATTTTCCCCTTATCCCTCTTAAAACAGAAATCTATTTTCTCTATAGAGTGAAATACAACCCCCTTTGATCTAATGTCAATTTTTTGGTGAGAAGATGTGCTTTGTAGGCCTTGATTCATTTGTATTTCATTATTTGTCACTATTTTCTTTGACATAGTTATATTCTCTCTTAAGGGAATAGATCAAATACGTGGTTGATAGATCCACATTTTATGATAGTAATATTAATGGATAGTGATTGTTCTCATTAAAGGGAATAATTTATATTCCAAGATATTGAGATGTGTTGTGATGTTATTTACATTCATCAACTATTGAAAGTTAGGTGGCTTCTCCCATATCTCTACTTGATTTAAAAATTGGGGGATTAATGTTAAATAATATTTTTTCCAAATTTTCCTACAAAAATCAAGTGGGATCATTGCTATAGTTGTAACATCCCAGGTAAATAATGTACAATACATTTTCATATTTTTTAATATTTGATAATTGGATATTAATTTTACTTTAAAGGGGTTGCTATGTTCGATAGCATACCCGATACACAACAAAGAGTTTCTTTAAAATCTTATGTTGCATACTAGTAATAAAACAATATTTTTTTAAATAGTAGTTAACACGTAGCCGTTTTATTGGTGAGAATGAATAGAAATAACTAAAATATGATTATATATGTTTTTTAAATGTTTTTACATTTATCCAATAAAGGATAAAGGCTCAAAATACGAAAAGAATTCCACTTTAGGCATATATACTCTAATTTTCACTAAAGGTCCACTTATAGCCTTTTAATGGAGAATCGTCATTAAATATAGTTTCGGTCACTGTCATACATTCTATTGGACCATATAAAATTCTTCTTTAGAATTGGGACATCAAAATTTACTTTGTGTAAATTTTTGATATTTTTCCGATAAAGATCATTTTTTAATGAATAGTGAAAAATGTTGTATTTTAATTCAAAACCACTTTTTAATATAATTTATTTATATTATTAGATTATCTTATTAATTGTGTTTAAAGTGAAATTAGAATATATTTTTACCATTTAATCCAATTATGGTCGTTGAAAATAATTTCACATTGAAATCGGACTTAAACTAGTGTCAATCTTTTGATAGTTTTTGTTTCATAAAAACACATTATTTGTTTTGACAGTGGGAATTAATTATTAAATTAATTAATGAAACTTATATGTTTTGAATTTTGTAAAATAGACATCATTTTTGAATTTGGAATATCAAATATAGCTTAGGTTGATGTTTTGGTATCTTCCTGAAAAACATCAATTTTTGATGAATAGTAAAACCACTAAGTGGTACTTAAAAAACTGATTTTTCGTTTAAATGAAACATTACCAAATCTGTGTTTTGAATTTTAAAAATCCAATATACATGGTTGTCATTAAGAAGTAAAATGTGTTTCAATGGGATTAAAATAATTTTTTGCTGAATAGTAACATTTATATTTATTAATCTTGATTAGAGGTAATTAGTGTAGTTTAATGTAAAAGTAATGTTTTAATAATATGAAATGACCTAGACACATGTCCGTCCATTATTGGATGTTTCATGACCGACCAAAAAAATCCATGGGTCAACTTGCGGACCCCATGAAGCAACTTTGGTTGGAAAATGACATTAATAACTTTTTATTTAAAGTTAAAATAAAAATGTCACAAACATGAGTTGTTTTACTAAATCAATTTTTATATGGGGTTATACAAGTCATATTGTTGACTATAAATATTCCATAGAAATATAAAACGATTTCCTACATCATTATATTTTGTTTTTAATTTTTATACATTATATAAATTAAATTATTTATGACACAATGATGATGCATCTATTACCTCATTATTTAAAGATTTAAATAAAATGAAAATACAATGTAAAATATAAGAGCTACACATGTCAAAAACCCATTTGATGGGTGGATTTCGAACCCTTATCACCTTATCCTCTAAATATATAATTGTGGAACCCTTTTTATCCGAAAATAATTTTATAATAAAGTATCTTTTCTTAACATTCCAAGAGTCCCCCTCCTCTCCTCCTATAAAAGGCCCCCACCTCTACCTCCTTACACACACCTCTAAAGCCTTTGGTTCGGCAAAGATCTGATTTTTTTGTATCTCCACATCCCTCTATTACTCATATAATCATCACTTTGGGCAGAAGTCTTCTCAAGGAATCCTTTGCGCTCAAATCAAAGAGAGTTACCCAATTTTAAAGGTAGTGTCTTCTCTTGTGTTCTTTTATTTTATTTTTCTTCTCCAACCCCATAAACACTTTTTATTCATTTCTTTTGTAAAAACCCCAGTATCCTAAATATACTAGGATGCTTTTATAATAATTATTATAGCTACACTTACACACACCTACATCTAATGGTTAAAGAACATAGTGGTTCTGTGGATGGCGAATTTCTGCCTCACGAAATGATGATTGTTCAACACTCATATAACACCATAAATGGTGGCCATTAAGATGAAAATATATTTATATATGATATATAATATTTTTATGTTTTCCTTAAGCTACTGTATTTTTCATTTATGGCATACCTTTATGGATTCCATTATGGGTAAACACGATATCGTCATTTTAGGAAGTGCGGACTACCGCCCCCTCAAAGTGATTTGATTCGTTAATACCATATATGGTACGTATAAAGGTTAGATTTAATTATATTATATATGATACCATACTGGAATTATAATACTATTATTTATCATTATGTTTTAATTCCATTAAATATGAAATAGAAATGGAAGTAGCGTTCATGCGCACGTACGGCTTACCGTCTCCACGAACGGTGTATTTCATTTCTTATCCCCAAATGTAATATAATATTATAAATACATATATAAAATGGATATATATGATGTATGCTACATCTAAATGATGAATATAATTCTGTAATTAAAATATACATATCTCTCATTTAGTTTTAATTCCATTAATATGACATAGAAATGAATGTAGCATTCGTGCGTACGTACGACTTACCGTCTCCATTAACGGTGCATTTCGTTTCATACCTCTAAATGATTATGTAATATTATTAATTTATTTATATAATGTATATATATGATATATATGGCATATACATCGTGAATATCATTCTTGAGATAATGGATATTTGACTATGTGAACAACTTGTAAATATAAGAAGTTCACTTTTGACTCAAGTACCAAATATCAAAAAACGACTGTTATTAACTTAAATATCTACATAATGTTTATAACATGGTAATAAGTGATATAAAAGGAATAATGAACTTGAAAAATGTTCTTAAGAAAGTAGAAATTAACTCAAGTTTATTATTCAGGAGGTTAAAGAACGATTGAGTCAAGTCGGACCCGAGGTATGGGACTTCCTCTCAATCTTCTTTCATTGAGGCATATTTTGTTTTGTACACCACATTCATTTATAAGGTGTGTAAAACCATTTGACTTTTACATTTAATCAAAAGGAATCTTTTTATACGAAGAATTTTACTAAATGACAAAAGGGAATGTTTTTGTCGTACGTATGCGGCGACAATGACTTCTCCACCGTTGTGACCATTATTTGAGATTCAGTTTCCTCTAAAAGCCATAACTTTTTTAATGAAAAATAAATACCATGTTTTTATTTTCATTTATTTTGGTATTCAAAATGGTTTTTATAATGGATTTGTTATGTCAATATATTTAAGTTATATATTGTGATCATAGTGTGGAAATGTTTTCTTTCCATTATATTTGTTTTTTGTCTTATGATTTTATATTGGTACTTGGACATTTTATGAGTGGTTATGTGATAAACCATATGACGAGTGGTGCCGTGAATACCATGATGGGTGGTTACGTTATATCCTTCAATGCATTGGGTATGGAAGTCAGCCGTATGGCTATTCCATTAAGTGATATGTGTGGAAGTCGACCGTATGGTTATTCCATTTAAGTATGTTTATGTCCCAAGTTACCTTTCTATGTATGTATTCATTATATGGGTTTTATGGTAATCTTTTGGTTACAAAAGGGTAATTAATGATATTTTATTCAGTGAAGAGTTTTTACTACTTCCTAAAGGTGAAAGGTATTACATTGATAAAGTATACATGGTTTACTTGTTGTTTTGAAAAACATACAGTTTTCATTCTCTGTGTATCCCTTATTGAGCTCTTTATGTTCACCCCAAGTTTTTTTGAAATGTTTCTCACAGGACTTAATGTGGAATAGGGTCAAGGATGGGATCAAGTGAAAGTCATTCTATCTAAAACATGGAATTAGACATGTTTCTTTTTATGAGTTTTTATTTTATGGAAATTGAGTAGAAGTGACTACTTTGTAATCTTTTGAGATGTAATAGTTATGTCCTAATTCTCTAAAACTCTAAACCTGAAAAGATCTTCAATGTTAATTTTTAATTTAACTCAATATTAAGTAAGGTTTAAGGCTGGGGTCTTATAGTTGGTATCAGAGGTCGGTTTAGACAACTTTAGGAGTTTGAAAATTGTTAAATTATAAGTTAATTTATGGTATGATTGAAATGATATAGCATTTGAAGATTACCCTGTTGCTTCTCCTAAGATATTTCAGTGTTAAGAACTGTTTTTCATAGAGGGAACATAACAGATTTTCTAGGGAGGCATAGAGAGGGAAATGACCTTTCAATTCTTTATCCTGAGATGGTCTGAATCAGAACTAAACAGTTTGTTAAAGTGATGGCTCAGTTGAATCAGGTGATAAATGTTGGTTGTTTTTATTGATGATATTTTGGTGTTTTCTAAAAGTAAATAGGAGCATGAAAGTAATTTAAGGGTTATTTAGAAAACCTTGAAAGAAAAAAAAAATTATATGGGAAATTCATCAAGTGTGAGTTTTGGTTGCAACAAATTTCATTTCATTGTCACATTGTTTCAAAAATTGCATAACTGTTGATCCTGCTAAAACAAAAATTGTTGAAGAATGGCCAAGACGCACAAATGTAACCGAGATCCGTAGTTTACTTGGTTTGGAAGGTTACTACAGAATGTTTGTTGAAATTTTTTCATGGTTATGTAGTCCAATGACTAAGCTAAATCGTAAGGTTGTTATGTTTATTTGGACAAAAGAATGTGATGATTGTTTTCAGGAGTTGAAAAGAAGTTTAGTGAATGCTCCAGTTTTGGCACTTCCTTCCTGGAATGGTGAGTTTGTTATATAAAATGATTTTTCATTGAAGGGACTTGGTTGTGTCCTTATGTAGAATAATCAGGTAATTGCATATGCTTCAAGTTAGTTGAAAACTCCTGAGGTAAATTACCCTACAAATGATTTGGAATTAGCTGCTGTTGTTTTTTCTCTACGAATTTGGAGGAATCATTTGTATTGAGTAAAGTGTGAAATATATATTGATCACAAAAGTTTAATGTATATATTCACTCAGAAATAATTGAACATGAGATAGTGGAGATGGCTGGAATTAATCAAGGATTATGATAGTACAATTCATTACCATCCGGGAAAAGCAAATAAAGTGGCTGATGCTTTGAGTCGAAAAAGTATCAGTGAAATATTCTCTATCAGAAAGAATCAAGAAAGCACAGAAGCAAGATAGTGAATTTCAGAAAAAGGTATAGCTGGTTTAGAAGGGTAAGTTTCCTGAGTCCAACATTGATTATGATTGTGTTTTGAGTTTTGGGAAGAGATTGTGTGTGCCTTGTGATTCACAGTTGAAGAGAGAGTTGTTATGTGAAGCTCATAGTTCTCCGTTTTTAGTTTATCCAGGAAGTATTAAGATGTATAGAGATCAGCAGAAGTATTACTATTGGGATTGAATGAAAAGGGATATTGCTGATTTTACTGTAAAGTGTTTGACTTGTCAGCAGGTTAAAGCAGAGCGGTAGTTACCGAAAGGGATGCTTCAGCCTTTACCAGTGCCAGAGTGGAAATTGGAAAATATATCCATGGACTTTGATGTGGGATTACTGATGACATCTCATGGTAATAAGGCAATCTGGGTTATTGTTGATCGCTTGACTAAATCTGCTCATTTCCTTCATATTCGAGATACTTTCTCTCTAGATCAACTTTCTCGATTGTATCTTAAAGAGATAGTCAAGTTGCATGGAGTTACCCTATACATTGTATCTTATCATGATCCCAGGTTTACTTTTAACTTTTGGAAAGGCCTTTAGAAGTCGTTGGGTACTGAATTAAATTTTAGTACAACATTTCATGCTCAGTCAGATGGGCAGTCAGAACGAACAATTCAGATATTGGAGGATATGCTACATGCTTGTTCGATTGATTATCAGGGAAGTAGGGACCAACATCTTTCTTTAGATGAGTTTTCTTATAATAACAGTTTTCATTCCAGTATATAGATGGCCCCATTTGAGGCGTTATATGGGAAGCGGTGTCGAACTCTGGCTTTCTGGGATGAAGTGGGTGAAAGGAAGCTGATGGGACTAGAATTGGTAGAAGAGTTGGCAGAAAATGTTTAGTTGATAGAGAAACACGTGAGAACGACTCAGAGCATGTAGAAGAGTTATGCGGACAACAGGAGGAAGGATATCTCTTTTGAGGTAGGTGACCATGTTTTTCTCATAGTATCACCATGGAAAAGTGTTATGCAATTATTTAAGAAAAGAAAACTGAGTCCAAGGTTCATTGGACCATATGAAATTTTGGAGAGAGTTGGATCAGTTGCATATAGAGTGACATTACCTTCTAGTTTATCTTAGGTACTCAATGTTGTTCATGTTTCGATGTTGAGAAAGTATATGCCAGATCCATCTCATGTTTTGAGCCCAGAGGTAGTTCAGTTGGAAGAGAATCTCTCTTATGAAGAACAACCAGTCCATATTCTTGACCGAAGAGAGAAATTGTTTAGAAATAAGGTAATTCACCGGGTAAGGTTTTTGAGGAAAAACCATATGGTTGAATAGGAATAATGGGAATCTGAAAATTCTATGAGGGATAAATACCCCCACTTATTTTGATAAGTGAATAAAATTGTGACGACACAATTCCCAAAAAGGGGGAAGGATGTAACATCCCAAGTAAATAAAGAATAATACATTTTCATATTTATTAATATTTGAGAAATGAATATTAATTTTACTTTAAAGGTGTTTCTATGTTCGATAGCATACCCGATACGCAACAAAGAGTTTCTTTGAAATCTTACGTTGCACACTAGTAATAAAACAATATTATTTTAAATGGTAGTTAACACGTAGCCGTTGTATTGGCGGGAATGAATAGAAATAACTAAAATATGATTATATTTGTTTGTTAAATGTTTTTACATTTATCTAAAAAGGATAAAGGATTAAAATATGAAAAAAATTCAATTTTAGGCATATAAACTCTAATTTTCACTAAAGGGCCACATATCACCTTTTAATGGAGAACTGTCATTAAATATAGTTTTGGTAAATCTTATACATTCTATTGGACCAAATAAAATTCTTCTTTACAATTGGGACATCAAAATTTACTTTGTGTAAATTTTTGGTATTTTTCCGATAAAGATCATTTTTTAATGAATAGTGAAAAATGTTGTATTTTAATTCAAAACCTCTTTTTAATCTAATTTATTTATATGATTAGATTATATTTTGAATTGGATTTAAAGTGAAATTAGAATATATTTTTACCATTAAATCCAATTGTGTTCATTGGAATTAATTTCACTTTGAAATCAGACTTAAACTAGTGTCAATCTTTTAAGACTTTTTGTTTCATAAAAACACGCTATTTGTTTTGACACTGTGAATTAATTAATAATTTAATTAATACAACTTATATGTTTTGAATTTTGTAAAATAGAAATCATTTTGGAATTTGGAATATCAAATATATCTTAGGGTGAAGTTTTGGTATTTTTCTTAAAAACTTCAATTTTTGATGAATAGTGAAACCACTAAGTGGTACTTAAAAAACTGATTTTTCGTTTAAATAAAACATTACCACTTCTGTGTTTTGAATATCTAAAATCCGACATACATGGTTGTCATTAAGAAGAAAAACGTGGTTTAATGGGATTATAATAATACGACATTGAAATGAAAGTAACGTTCATGCGTACGCACAGCTTACTGTCTCCAGGAATTGTGCATTTCGTTTATTACCTATAAATGATTATGTAATATTATGAATTCATGTATATACTAGAGATATATGATATATATGGCATAAACATCATGAATATCATTCTTGAGATAATGGATATTTGACTACGTGAACAACATGTAAATATAAGAAGTTCATAACATGGTAATAAGTGATATAAAAGGAATAGTGAACTTGAAAAAGGTTCTTATTCAAGTAGAAATTAACTCAAGTTTATTATTCAGGAGGTTAAAGAACGATGGAGTCAAGTCGGACCCGAGGTATGGGATTTCATCTCAATTTCCATTCATTGAGGCATATTTTATTTTGCACACCACATTCTTTTATAAGGTGTATAAAACCCTTTGACTTTTACATTTATTCAGAAAGAATCTTTTTTTACGAAGCGTTTTACTAAACGAAAAAAGGGAATTTTTTTGTCGTACGTATGCGGCGACAACGAATTCTCCGCTGCCGTGACCATTATTTGAGATCCGACTTCCTCTACATGCCATAAATTTTTTATTGAAAAATAAATACCATGTTTTTATTTTCTCTTATTTTGGTATTGAAAATGGTTTTTATAATGGATTTGTTATGTCAATATATTTAAGTGATATATTGTGATCAAAGTGTGGAAATGTTTTCTTTCTATTATTTTTGTTTTATGTCTTATGATTTTATAATGGTACTTGGAAATTTGACAGGTGGTTACATGATAAACCATATGACGGGTGGTTCTGTGAATACCAGGACAAGTGGTTACGTTTTAACCTCCAATGGATTAGGTATGGAAGTCAGCCGTATGGCTATTCCATTAAGTGATATGTGTGGAAGTCGATCATATGGTTATTCCATTTATGTATGTTTATGTCCCAAGTTACCATTATATGTATGTGTTCTTTATATGGGTTTTATGGTAATCTTTTGGTTATAAAAGGGTAAGTAATGATAATTTATTCAGTGAAGAGTCTTTACTACATCCTAAAGGTGAAAGGTATTACATTGATAAAGTATACATGGTTTACTTGTTGTTTTGAAAAAATAACAGTTTTCATTATTTGTGTATCCCTTATTGAGCTCTTTATGCTCACCCCATGTTTTTTTGAAATGTTTCTCACATGACTTAATGTGGAATAGGGTTAAGGATTGGATCAAGGGAAAGTCATGCTATCTAAAACATGGAAGTAGACATGTTTCTTTTTAAGTGTTTTTATTTTATGGAAATTTAGTAGAAGTGACTACTTTGTAATATTTTGAGATATAATAGTTATGTCCTAATTCTATAAAACTCTAAAACTGAAAAGATCCTCAATTTGAATTATTCATTTAATTCAATATTAAGTAATGTTTAAGTTTGGGGTCTTATAATTGTCCTCTTCTAGGTTATGTATTTTTATTTTTGAAAATTTGATGGTTTGTGGTACATTGTATTTGGTGATTATTGTAAAATGGAGCATATCAAATTATGGTTGTGTTTTAATGTAAAGAAAATGACTTTTTACACTTTTTTATAGAAAAAAGGTTTAAATTGAAATTGTTTGGTATGGAATATTGAATACATGGTCTGTATGAGTTTATTTTCATTAGACGTGACCCAATGTAAGGGGAGAGTTCCATTAGGGAACTAGGTATTGGACACCTTGTAATTACTTGGTGGATCAAAGTGTACCACTCATTAGTATGGAACTATCTCCTTCGAATGCATTTTCTATTTAGAGACATGGTTATGGTCATGAAAAATAATTGAAAAATGGTTCCCTACCTCTTTTTATAATTCATTGTAAATTTTTTCCTAGCTTTTCTAGGATCCTTTTTAACATCATAAAACTGTTTTGTAAATTATTATAACAATTATTTTTCTTACTAGGGTGGGTTGGGATGTTATTTGTGAAATCCTACTGATTGTATACTCACCCAAAACATGTAATATCTTATGAAGTTTTATATTTTATCTATTGATACACATGTAAAGAAATAGTATCTCAATTATTTGTTTATTTTCATGATATCATAGGCCTGACATACGTACTTGGATTTTGGAGCATGTTGGGTGTTTCTCGTTGATGTTACTTGGGCGTTTCCATTTAATGTAATATTGGTTTTATTTGATTCTGACTTTTGAATTCTTCTAGTATTATGATATGTTTTGTTTGTTTTGTTTTGTTTGTGTTGTATTTTTTAATCATGCATCATGTAGAGGTTTGGTTGTTGTTATTTAAATTCTTTTGATGCTTTATCTTTAATAAATGGGAAATATTCTGACAAATGTTCATCATGGACTTTGAATTTATATGTAGTCTATATATTATTAGATACTTAAGCTAAGGACTTGTAGCACACCTGTCATATCCGAACATAATGAAGAGGGGTAGGATGTTACAAAAATGACGGTCAAAGAAAACCCTAAATAAAGAAGAGATTATTTTAATTTTTTGGATATTTAAATCATCAGCAAACACCTAAAATTAATAATATAATACATGGGTCATGTGAGTTTAAAAATATTTTGACATTAATATATATACATATATCCAATACATATATAAATATATACTTTCAATAGTAATACAAAAAAAATATGAAATAATTATAAATATTATATCTTACATATTTTTTATTACAAATATGTTTGTTTTAGTCAGGCGTATCAAAGACAACATATTCATGTTTTTAGGGAAAAAGTACAACACATGAATATGGGGATTAGACATCTATTGAACCCCTCTAATTCAATCTATTTTATTCTTATATGATCGGAACATCTGTTTTTAATGTTGACTAACCACCTATGAGACATATAATTAATGTGTTAAATAAAATTAGAAGTACAAATTACCATTAATTATATATGACACATATATAATATATTTATAACAATTATAAAATATTTAAACATTTTCAAGTAAATGTGATATATTAATCACATATTGTATTAATGACTCAATTTATATATGAATAAAAAAATTCCTACATTGAAATAGATATAACAAATTATTTGATGCACCTTTGATAGGAATATAATATAAAATAAATAGAAAAACTTATTTTGACATACATTTAATTTTTTTAAAAATACCAATTTTCCAAGTGAAAAAAATGTGACTCTAATCACGATACCTTATTTCATGAGAAATATTATTATATAGTACCTTCCGAATTACATGAATGTATATGTCTTTGACATAATCTATAACCATCCTATACAGATCAACTAGAAAAAATAATTTAAATTCATTTCAGCCTCCATGAATTGGATGTATACTGGTTTATTTTTATCGTGTTATTATCAGAATGTGATGAATAAATATATTCACTAATTATTATATAGATTTAATATTTATTTCAAATTAACAATTAAATACTAGTTTCAGACAATCGAAAATACATTTGTGATCGTAATTTTGACACCATATTCATACTCAATGACTACTCCTCCACTTCTCTATATAATCCACTTGACATCTCTAAAATAGTATACGATAAACTAGAATTAGGGATAAAACCGAAGGAATGTGGGAGAATATAGAATAATATAATACTGAAGAAATATTTAATAATAAATGTGAGGAGTATAACTGATAGATATGGGAGAGTATTAGATTAGTCCAACCTCATTAGAATTTTTTATTACCATCCAATATCTTCAAATCAATATTTTTGGAGTTCGTATAGCTAAAAAGAATATAAAACTATTTCGAACATGATATATAAAATAAATTAAGAAAATGTTTTGTCAATATTGTGCTAATATAAATTTAATTCATGTATTCAAAATAATATAGTAATAAATAAGTTAAAGCGGTACTAACCATAAAATAAACAAATTAATCATCCACCATATTATTCCCATAATCCACTATTAACATTATTTCATTATCTTCAACCTCCCGTGAATGATATACAATTTTAATATTATCATTGATAGATAGATCATTCCCTAGTTTTTGATGGGGTTCATTGTAATAAAAAATCCTTCAACATCATTTCCCATAATATACTAGCCTCTCAGCTTAACATCAACAACAAAATCCACTGTTTATTGACTCTGTCATCAAATTAATATACTATTTTTGGTTGTGAAGATAAAATATATGGATCATGTTATGAATTCTCACCAATATAATTAAATTGAGATAAGATGGTATTATTAAATTATAATTAATATTTCTTTATGCCATTGTAAATAGCTACCCACATGAAATTGAAGAAAAAAACTGAAACTTTTTCTTGGTAAATTTATTCAACAATTTTAATAAACATTGGAATGTTTCCAATCTATAAATTTTCTGAATATTCCAAAATTTTGGGTTTTCGAAACATCCTTAGGTAAAAATGTATGAAACTTGAATACATTAATATTATGATAATTTAATTTGATTGACGCTTTCATAGGTCACCTTTCCAAATAATACATATCACCTATCACTACAAATCAATTATCAACATTAATGATTTTTGTATAAAAATAAAATATTATTAGTTAAACTATATAATTATATCATCATATTTTGAATATTTAATTGATAATCATATTACATGACATAAAAATAAATCAATAATTTCATTATTAATGGATTTTAATATCTCTTTTAAATATCATGTTCATCATTAATGTCAACCCATTGTTTGAATATTTAATTCTTAAATGAAAGGATATGCAATATCACAATTTTATATAACATATATATGTGGTTGTATGAACTTTACTGGTGTCAATGAAACTAATTATATTTCAAAAACATGAAGAACTAATTTAGTAATTTTTTTATTTACTTTATTAATGGAATTGGTTTTTATCATCAACCTATCTATCTTGATTGAATTACGTTCAATATTATATAAATACCATGAACCAATGTTGAGTCACTCTTCAACTATATAACCTTCCTAAATTGATCCTTATTGATGAGATTTGTTTCTCAAAACATTCATAAGATAACCAAGATATTTAATTGAAAATATTAAAAATAGTTAAATAAGCGATATATGAAATTATTTGGAACATTTTATTGTAATAATGATAAATAAGTATGTTAAAAATACATATATATTTGATATATTGATCAATTATGTAAGATCCCTATAAATTTAACTTCCAAAGGAAAATTTCAAATTTTTATAGACCACCGTTGTGAAGAATGATGGGGAAAATATCATATCTAAACAAAATTGTTCATGAAATTATTGTTTATAGTTTGTTATGATCAAAAGGGTATGTTTTTTCTTAAAACATTGTTTGAAGAATGTATAAACTCAATTATAACTAATTTGATTTTATTAGGTAATATTTGACATGATGTAAGAGTTAGAAATTTCTCCATCAAAATACACAATTCCTCAAATTTAAGACCATGTATCATATTTTTTTGTAAATTCAAAACATATTTAAATGTTACTTGAATATCCATGAGGTATATTATTTTTTTTAGTATTTTTTGGATCTTGTTTTATATTTAATTTATATTATATAAACTACTACATGATACGCTTCCTAAAAATTTTCCAATTGACCATGATTTATATTCATATATTCAACGTTCTTCTGATCATTAATATGATCATTTTATATTCCTTACTCATTCAATGTTAAAAAAACTAAAATGTCCCTTATATTATTTTTAAAGTAACTAATGTCATGATTATTATTTAACAATTGAGATTACCAAAAATAATGTTTGAAAATAATAAGATATTTCTTCTATTGTTGCATAAAAACTATATTTTATGTGTTTTATCATATTTTCAAAGAGAAATTAAATTATTAAACTTTTACAAATTGAGAATCTAAAATTGATAGTTCTGATATGATTTTTGAGCTGGATATATATTTCGGTGGTGGTCTAAAATAATTTAATCTATAAAATAGTGAATTATAAAAATATTATAATGAGATGAATATAAGAATCAACTATGGAATGTGAAACACTAATTTAATCTATATTATATTCTTCAAGGCTCAAAGTCAATATAAAAAACATGGCATGCTAAGAGAGTTTTAGTTTTATAACCTGATTATTTTTCTAATCTAGGGAAATAAATAATCATCCACAATACAACAAAAATAATTTTGAACATTTTAGAAATAAAATAATCTTTTGTATCTTAAACATTTTCAGGTAATTAATTCAATTACTTTACATGAGGATTAATGTATACATCAGTGCTATTTTGAGGAATTTTATTTCCAAGAATGATCATCAATATAATGAAACAGGTTTGTCTGATTGACATCTAATGAGTTAAATTTTAAGGGATAATTTTTTTTTCATAAATTGTAGGTTGTATGTAGAGTTACAAATAGATTAAATCAATCTAAAATCAATCCCAAATGATCATTCATAAGATTTAAAAATAAATTCATATATAAAGAATCAAACGATTTACATGTATTTAAATATAATAGATGTTCTATAAACTCATTTTACTTATTTCCTATGTAATTACAATAAATTTTTCTTAACAAATGAAAAGATATCAACAATATTTTAAATCATGGTTTTAATGGATGTTAAAATAGAGAATTCATTGTGGTTGTGTTTTTATTACTATCCATAATATATTAATTCAAACATTCTTTATGATTGTATGGTTTCAATATATAAGTATGGATTGTTTTATAGTCTTCCATATCTGAATCATATATCTAGTACATCTTTTATTCATTGGGACATGCCCATATCTTTTCATAAGAGATATCATTTTTTACAATTTTATTAATCTCATAATTTTTTTATAGAATAATATAATTAAAAAATTAATCATGAAAGAACTCCAATATAATTAAAATTTATTTTTATATAATTCCACATAAGAACTTCATATATTATAATGTAAAAATAAATGAACTATTTCAGTATTTGTCACCTCCTTTATATGACTCAGTATTTCAATCATCCGCTAATTTAAATAACTAATTTTATTACTCAGTTAGATTTATTATTCTATTAATATCTGTAAACTTTAAAAATATCCCACCGATATGTTATAATCTTCATAATTTGTGTTTATGTGGTAAGAAATTAATTAATCAAATTTTTATTTTCATTCTCTACTATTGAGGTTGTATGTTATTCATTTTTATGACAGTCACATGTAGAATAATTTTCAATTTTGAATTACTCATGCCAAATCCATCTCATATATCAATGAGAAAAATCATTCAATACCATGTACTAATAAAATTCATTTCTTTTTCTACTATCACCGTATATTATAATTAAAAATGGGCATTTTATTCTTCAATATAAAAATCATTCTTTAGTAATAATATCTAAAGGCACAATTAACCCCATAACATATTGAAGTGTATTCCAAGTTAAAATATTCTAAAACTTAGTCATTTTTACCTTATTAAAAAATATATGTACAAAAAATTAACATTATTAATTAAATAAAATCATTTTAAAAATAAAACATAACTAGGAATAAGATATAAGAATTTGTTAAACATCACTTAGAAAAAAAATTAAATATAATATATTTTCAATCATGTGATAATATGATTTTATATTTTCTAATATAAATATATAAAATAAAATATTTAAGAATACAAAGGAAATAATAAAACAGGTATTACCCGAAAATTTATTAAAAAATAAATTATGAAAGTAATATGAAATCACTATTCATTGATGCATCAAAACAAAATTATTTACAAAATATAACTAATCCAATTTTTTTTTTACCTTGATAGTCATGTAAAAATTAACAAGTTATTGTGTAAGTAGTATAATTAAAAAACATAAAAATATAAACTAATTACTAGATCATTGGAGTTTTAATTTAGTCTATGAATAGAGAAATATAGGGTGAATGTTAGAATTTTTCTCCATATGAATTTCTCAATAAGTCAATTTTATAAGATACACATATACCACCCAAACACAGATCTTTTATAGCCTATGAATACAAATATCTAAATCCAAAATTCAAATTCCATATGTAAGTATCATAGAGATCGTTGAAATTATGGAAAAATTAATAAAAGTTAAGTGTATAGATTTTTATAATGTACCGTATATGTAGAAGAAAAGTATTGAGAATCTAGAGAGTCTTACATAATATGTGACAGTGAAAGAGAATCCACATCAAAGAAGGATAATACACTATGAATAAGGAGATACAGATATCAAGGAAAAGAATATTATTTTTGTGTGATCGGGTAAGAAGTAAATGAGTAGTGGAGGATCATGTGAGGGAGAAAGGATGTTAAGTAGATTGTGTACAAGAGGAATAAAGAGGATGGTTTCACATGACAGAGGAATGATGGGGAAAAGGTATGCCACTAGAAAAATAAGAATTAATTTTGTATGTTTTTTTAAAAAAATTTATTAATAATAATACTGTATATATATTAAATTAATACCACTAATATTATAGTACATAACTATTTCATTTACCCACCACTTATAATGTTGGAATAATCGGTAGGATACTCTGATTTTATATTTAGAATGGATTTTTTTAGAATTTCTATAAGGGAAAAATTTAATTTTGGTGATTACATTATAGTAGTGTTAATCATGATGTAGGATGGATTGGATGATTTTTTTGATGTTGTTTTCATAAATTAAATCGCTTGATTCCATGATATGGTAAACTATATCATGGTTTTATTTAGGGGTTAAATAATATCTTAGGAATACATCATGTTGTGAAGGTATAATTTTTATTGGTTTCATAAATGACAGAAAAAATGGGGTGGTAATATTTTTTTTTCAATGAGATAACCATTTTAGGTGTATAATATTTTTTTTATGAATTAGACAATAAAGAACAAATGGTTTTTTATAAATTACACTTCATGAAAATCATGAAACCTAGAATTATCAGGGGAAAAGAGAATGTCATTATTGTAGAAATAATTTAATAATACAGGAGGACTTAACCACACTATTATATGGATAACACGACCTCATAGTATTATTGGACCATTTTTAAATGGGTGATACATTTATTAATGGTTTACTGAACATTTTCAAAAATCCAGTTTATGATAGATACGATAATATTTTGAATAAAATCATTGATAATATTCATTTGAAAAAAGTTATTGGATCATTAAAAAACAAGAATAAAAAGTTGTTGTTTGACTATTATTTGGATATTTATTAAGATCGATGACGGTATAATATTCCAGATATGGTTCAACACCTATGGGACTAAATTGGGTGCCACATACATGAATCCAAATTCTATGTAAGCTAGGGGATTTTGAATAGTGGTGATGGCCTATGGATAAAGTGGGGAGACTATACCCACTTTGGAATAGAGAGTCATAAATTGCATGAGAAGAAAAATAATAAACAGACAATAAGTGATAAACTAAATAAAAGTCGGTAAAAAAATTTAATGCCTTAGTAATCAATTAATAACTCTTATTACATATAAAAAGAGAACTAATAATGATGTGTTAAAACAACTTATTAACTCTTAGGGGAATATTGCATACCAAACACTATAAATGTATGGAAATGTCTAGAAATGAATTAAAAACTACTTCTAGGTAAATTTTTAGCCCCATACCCCAACTAATAATAATATTTTAAACCAATACAATAATTAAAGGACTTTATTCATAACATGTGAGAAAAACTAAATATATTTTTAATGTACTGTAGAACTCAAGATTGGTGAAATCTAGTGAGTAAATTTTCCCTAACGACTACAAAGGCTTCATAGCAGAACTAGATTCCTGATTGGACACATTCCAAAAGAATTTTTATTCATAGTATGGGAATGGGTATTGGGGTGGGTCAGGATGGGGTCATTATATTTTGGACTAGACCATTCTTAAAAACACAACATGACCTGAAAAAATAAAAAATAAGAAAGAAAACCCACAATAGAGGAGACTCGAACATCTAACATTGGTATTGAATGATGTTCATTTTATAACTACATAATATCAATAAATATATATTTATTTCAAAAAAAATTAATTTAAAAATGAAATTGTATTTAAAAAAAGAAATCAAATTTTTCTAGCCTCAACCTACACCCTGAAAGAGTCGTTACATTATGTGAACTAGATCAACCTAGTCAGAAAAGTGACAGAAGGTCATGGAATTCTAATTTAGGCTGGACCAACTAGAACAGAAATATTCTAGATTAGGATGCTCACTTTTATATACTTAAGTCTATGTGTAAATAAGTATACCATCACCAAAGGTGCCCCAAAAAACACATGTATAATGGAGTAAATGAAACATGTGATATGATCGTAAGTAGAATAAATGGTAAATTGAAGTAATCATACACATTTCATTATAGTGGTTCCTACATAGCATCTTGGTTGTGAACAATCATGCGTCGACTAGTTCTAGATGTCATTAAACATATAAAATAACTATTGGTTGGGGTACAACATCAAATTTAATATAAAATTTTAATATCACCTCATCATAATAAAATCACTTACACATAGGCATTGTATACTAATAAAATAACTAGTATTGTGGAAATTGCATCGCTAAAATACATATCATCAATACATGGATAAAATGACCCTATAACATAATAAAATCCATTGAAATAAAATCCCAATGACCAAATCTATGATATTAAATAATATTCTAATATAATCGTCAAGAGAGGGTATAACATCAATATCCCCAGGAATAATCCCAATAGATAAACAAAATTCCATATTAAAGAGCATAAACAAAATAAGGAAGGGTTTCCCTAGGCCCAATAAACATCAAAATATAGGTATTCACATACCGCAAGTTAGAATTAACATTTTGAAATCACATCCACTTATTTTTAATCACCACACTTTGGGAAATATGTGTCACTTCAAATTACAATAGTAATTACTGAGGCAAGGCTGAAATTCATTAAAAATACCAAGACCATGTGGGAATTAAATTCCATTATCTTATGGGAAATAAATTTATAAATGTTCTATGGTAAGTTTAAAATACATCCCAAATCCTAAAAAATAATATTACATTTTTCAATGTAATAAGATTACTTATGTATCATCATCACATTTGGGCATGTCATCCCAAGCCATAGAAAATATCTGGGTGACTTGGAAGGTTATCCCGCACCCACACAAACATATTAAATGAAGGGATAAACCTCTACCTCATAGAATAAAAATAAAATTTAGAACACCATTCTTCCCCATAATCATAAAAATATATTTTAATATTTAATATATAAAGAAATTGTTTTATAATAGTGGATTAATGTGTCTGAAATAGAATCCAACTCACTATATATCTAGGCTAGGTTCGTAAAAAAATGGCTTGCATAAATCCATAACAATAACCAAGGTATAACCTATTAATATACCATGACACAAATTGGGGATGGATAATTACCCCTTTTATCAGTCATATAAGACCTAAAGTCTAATATGACATTTTTATTGATCCACTTATGTCAATTCATAAGTCGAACACAACTAATTCACATATCTACAATAGAATGGAGGATAAAGGAATTAATTACTTATCCCCTATATCATAGTCTATAATAATAAATTCTACATTTTCATGCATTTATAATTACTAATAAATTAATTTCCATACCAAAACTTAAAATATCAATGAAATCAAGTTACATAATAATTAATGGAGAATCATATCCTTAATAGATCATATCCACTCACATTTATTGAAAGAATCAATAAAAGTAAAGAATCACGCCAGACTCTCATTTACACATAGTTCTTATATCCAAGGAGGCCAAGGAAACCAATCAAGGTCCTATACACTATAAAATAACTCAGGGGAATACCATAATGGCCCTGAGCATAAATTTTACACACTTTTGTACAATATTATAAACATTAGTAGTCAAATCATCATAAAATATATATATATATAAGGGCATATCATGACCCTAAAAATTATAACAAAACTAATAATATCTAGTGGAAAATTTTTTAATTGGTTATTGAAACCTAGGGGTGAAACTGCTTATCACACAACATATGAAATAATGCATGAAACACCATGATTAGTTATTCAAAACCTACCTCAATATTCATCTATTTCCTCTAGTGATGATTTTCTACCATCATCTAAGCCATTCCAAGCATATGACATCCCATGAAATCATCCATGAGGCCCCAGATCTTTAAAAAATTCATTCCAGTTAACCATAAATTCATAAAATTAATTTAGAAAATTAATTCATTTAGAAAAAAAATCATTTTATAACTCATCGAAAGGTGTAATAATTACCAAACCTCAAGACGCATGTTATAGTCTACCCCTAACACACCCCTGAACTCACCTCCCTCAATAGACCAAAATCATAGTGTGAATTCGTCAACCAATTCAATTATAATTTAATGAAAAATATTTAAATAAATTTATTCAATGGCATACCTCTAGTGAAACCACAATTTTTTTTTGGAATATAGCCTATAAACGAACTTCAGGATAAATATAACCAAGTACCCATAAACCCAACCTAATTAATCCATGATTTGTTGGAATTAATATTAAATCACTATTTCAAACTCATGTAAAATATGATGACAAATTAAAATAAAGTAATTGGGAAAGGAAAATTAAGGATACCATTGTAATCAAACAATAAAACACTTATATATCTTCTAGGTTGAATAATTAAAGATAAGGTTATTGAGTGGGAGATGAACCCTACCTCCCAACTCAATGCACGTTCTAAATTTTGGGAACCTATGTGGTTTCCCAATTAAGGGGTTGGATTTAAAAATATCCCCACTATAAAAACTAACTAGTTATCTATTGCAAATTAATATATCCCCACAAGACTTCTAGTGATACCCTAAGGATTTGAATGGAATGATACATGTTTTCCAATGAATTAGGTAGTGGGATATATCCACTAACTAGCACATTGGAATTATAGTGGAATATAACAAAACATTAAATCCCACTAAGGTTCTTCTAACCCAATGGACCATAAGGTGTTGTGAAAGTGGTCTCAATTTTTTACGTTGTAACACTTGTGGTCTCTACCAAGGTTTCTGTGGGATGATTATATGACTACCAAAATAAAGTTTCTCTACAAATACTAATAATCCCACTTTATGTGGTTCCCACAAATGAAAATATGTCAAAAATATCTTTTTAAACAATTAAAACATATAAAAATCACAATTCTAAATATAAATAAAACTTTTAAAAATGAAACTAGATACAAAAAAATTAGAAACATGATTGTCTCTAACTCCACCAATATGAACTACTGAGGGGATTTAAAACTAACCCCTCATATCACTTCTCATCACTAAAAAATCTCTATGTTCAACTCCCATGATATATATTATTTAATTATAACAAACATGAATTTGAACAAAAAAGACATACCAATCCAAAAAATTCTTATTACAAACCTGAAATAGACGAAACAACTAAACACCTACAATTGGAATTTTATAACAATCATAAATATCAGTCATTTCCTGAATGACGTGTGTTGATTTATATATGAACCATAAATATAAAACGTGTTTAAAAAGACAACTGGTACCTCAATGTACCAACTGACTCAAAAAACATGATAGTTCAAGACTCACACCATAATATAATTCCACTAAATATAAAATAATTCCCTAATCTGGTGAATTTATAGATTTATAATCCTTTATATTTTATAAACATGATCAACTTCACCAATCAAACCCAATTCACTACATGTTTTACATTACACAAAATAAAATCCAAAAAATCTAGGACCCTAAGCCACCATATCACACATGATATTTGACTAAATTATAATAACTTCCCAATTAAATAGGGTTCCATGATCCTATGAGTACATAAATCCATAAAATTGGTATACAGACTAGTTACAGTCCCATGTTTCAACTATCCAATTGCCTAATAGACTGAATTTCTCAATCATCATTATTTGTTACTATAATATTGTGTGCGTGTGTGTTTATGTATTTTTTTGTAAAAATATTGAAATACATTCCAATTATATCTATGTCTCATTAAATACCCATTGAACTATTGATTTTTTAATTTTAAATGAATCCATGAAGACTCTCTCTATGAAACACCCAAACATTTATTGGAATAAAACAATCTAATTTTTTCCATCACCACAATATATTTTCCCACCTATTCAATCCTATTTAATAACACCCTCATATCACATAACCACTCATAATTTTAAAACTAAGAGATACCTCTTGTCACATATAGAAAGAACTATAGCATGATCCTATGTCGTGGGACTATAACATCCTGGTGATCCATAAAACCACTATCCAAAACCATCAAAGATCCACTTGTTGTATAAAAATTTCATGGGTTCCAATGTGACCATATATAAATTATAGAAATATCCCAAATATCCACAAATCAAGTAGGAACAATCAAAAATATTAGTGCCACACCAAATCCCATTATTTCCCAACTGTGTTTGGTATGAAAAAACACCATATCTAACATTCATCAATTGGTCATGGAATGATATAATATCAGGTTTTTACACCCCTAGATAATGAAACGTTTTTAACAAATTTCCATCATTATATCATACCTTATCACATACCAAATTTTAACATCTATAAAGACAACCTGTGTTCCTCATCCTAGATGTAAGAAATCAGTAAGGCTATGGAGTTTTAGACCTAACAACAAAATCAAGAACCTTGCATGGTCTTATAACCCACATAGGTCTCAAGGGACTAAACACACATCCCTATCCATCATATGCACAAACTAAATAGAAATTACATGGAATCTGTACTCATCAAGATATTGATGACGAAATAACAATATGGGTCATATCATCTACATACACACTCTTTTTAACATATCGAGATTCAATAAATCCATCTATATTAATAACTCAGATTCAATATGAGGTAGATCATACCTGTCCAAAAACTACACACACTAGTCAATTTCCATGTTTATACTACATCAACCGTAAAAAACACACACATATTTTGGAAGACCATACACCATTAAAAATGAATTGTAGAACTCTTAAATTCATAACTATAATGATGCACAAAACAATTGTGGTTAATAAAAACACATAAAATATCTAGGAATACACACCAGTGTCATCTTGTCAATAAAATGACTCACAACATTAATATTATTGTTTACAAAAATACTATAATAACTATCCTAATACAAAATGACATGAAATCACAAGAATGTTGTCCACATAACCACATAGAGCATTACATGTTCTTCTATATTAATATATCTCAATTCATTCCTCATATGAATCCTATATCTGATCACAAATAACTCATGTTTCATTAATATCAGACATATTATACAAGAATATTGAAATTCATATTATCTAAAAGGCATCCACAGGCCTATGTCTCACCCCTCTTTTAGGACACATTAACAACATCACCACCCATCCTAGGTATAAGTTGGGAATGTACAACTCCACATAACTAGATCTCCAATCACTATAATCATAGGCTTAAAACATCATCAATAATAACTCTTTCCAAGTGTATAAACCTTATACCAAGAATATGAAAACACAAAAAGTATAATTTAAACGGTATCATTTAATATATATGGAAACTAAGGATTCATCACCACATTATTGGCATGTATCAATACCAATTATTCCTATTCCTATTCTAAGAAACCCACCCTAGGGATCCAATACTTACATGAAACCAAAATAAATAAATACCACCTCAATGATCAATGTCATATCTATGGACACACCAATGTTGAAGAACCTAAATAACTTGTTCCATCATACCCTTACAGAATAGATAATACGGTCATATCATGGAATATTCCATTATATGTTATACCTAAAATATACTATAACTATCTCGCATTACTAAGTTACAAATCTAGCGAAACTAACACACTCTCATTAATAATATCATATAAATAATAAATTAGACCCATTAATTACTAAATATTAATAAAATAATCAAAATATGATTATGGTTATGCTGAATTTTACCATAAAGTTGTATAAAACCCCCATATGAGTTACTTTTAGCACCTTAAATAATCAAAACCATAAACATTATCGAGATTATTTACCAAAATAAAGCACTAATATGTTACATGACTCCTATTATCAAATAAAATTTAGGAATTCATGCCCCTTCCCAAAAAAATCCAAGAGAAACCCCAATGGGTTTTTAATCCATAAAAGAACATTTAAAAAATAAAACAACTCAATCATAATAGTAAAATCTAAAAAAATAATCATAACTCATTATTAAATTGGATTTATGATCAGGCGAGTGTTTTCTAAGACAAAAAATTATTTCAAATACAAGTTGTAAGAAATCATATATTATTATTCTATATCAAAAATAGTAAAAACCCATGATTTGTTACTATTTTCTAGTGTCCATGATCTAGTTCACCACTAGCTTAACCAATCAGGGTTCCACATACCTCAAGCCCACGTCATTGGATTCCAAAGGATTCCATAAAATAGTTAGGGTCTATTGAAGAATATGACTAAATATACGATCTATAAAATAGATAAAAATATAACATTGTCCAATAAAAATAATTATTAGTCATCAAGAGATGAAAAAAATAAAACCCTACAACATTATTATATTCAATAATTAAATAAATAATAACTTCCATAATATAAACAATGAGTAGTAATAATTTCATATAAAAAATATAAATAAAAATATATTTGATGGGAAGATAACATACCAACTATCATAACTGAATGAAAAATACTTGAGATGGTAAAATATTTAGTTCTGAGCACATTAGTGATCCAATATTCTAGGTCATACAAATATTTATATCTTATGTAATGAAAAAGTGCCCAAGTTCCTACTAGGTACACAAAAAGATAAATCATTCTCAGATATTAGGGAATCTAAGAAATGTGTTAGTAAATTTTTTTATCCACCAAAAACTTTGTCTCTAACAAATAATGAATAAGAAATTTCTTTTATAGATTCATATTTTCATAAGGAATATTAAATAGGAAGTAGTAGTAATCATAAATGTATGAAAAAAATGAGTACTATATATCCACCCTGCATGAAAACACCTTTTAGGACTAATCTATGTTTTTTCTTGAACATATTGAATTATAATCACCTAGTAAACACATACCATTTTATAGATGATAGGAATCTATTTCTATTATTCTAAAATGACCAATACTCATGTAATGTAACCTGATAACATAACCTGTATAGTGGGAATAACATCCCAATGATAGTTCATTATCATTTCACATGCATCAAACACTGATAACATAGTCACATAAATGGGCCCAATATCTCCAAGAAAATATATATGAGAAATAATCATGTCATAAAAACATCATAATTTAATAGCACAATGTCCCTATTCATGGTAAATATTATAAAGTGAGAAAAAAATTCCAAGAAGTTTGGATAATCACAATGAGGAAGAATTTACATAGTCTCGAGCTACATCATAAGATAAAGAATCACATCGCATAAGTAACTCGTCAAATTTGAGTGTCATGTTCCCTGGGAAGTATCACACCATGGGTAGTACATCCCGACACCATGGGTAAGAGAAATTACTCATGCATAACATCCCTTGAACAACATTACTATTCCCATGTGGGTATTATGATCATTGTCTTAGTTGTAATAATGTGCCTTAGTGGCACTCATAACATCTTAGTGATGTTATAATAAAAAAGTTTACATAATATCCCTTAATATCACACAATAAATATACTAAGGAAATTGGTAAGCATCATCCAAGATATTAGACAATACAACATTGATGAAAAAAAATTAGATTCCATTATTATATGGAATGTGGGATATATATCCCAAGCAATATGTCCTAATATAACATTTTAAATTTCATCCCATGCATTAGGAATCATAAACCCCAGTGGGAATGTCATCAAAATAAATATCAAATATATAGGTTACTAGGAAGTTCATCCCACTCCCAAAAAAATATATTAAACATTTTGAATCTCATTATTTCTCATATCACAACAACACAATTAGGTATTTTCCCACTATATAATCACAAACACATATTTGAATAATGAATAATATAGGAATACCTATATAAGTATGGAAAAATGTGATTTCTATTACATCCAACCCACTCTATGTATTTCATAGGTTGTTCTTTTCATTCAAAAATCTAGATCCACAACTATAACTATGTTAAAAAACACTTAGTTTCCATGAACCAGTATAGGTAGGGATACTCACTCATTATAATAGTCATATAAAAAAAGGTTAACAAGGAATCACTAATAGTCCACTTGGTAAAATCATAATTTCAAACTCAACTAATTATCATATATCCAACATAATGAAAGTAAAGGAAAAATATTCCAAATCCCTTACACCATGGCTTACTAATGAAACATTCCTCTTAGTTCCATAACCATAATTCCCAATACATTAATTTCAACCACATGTACATTAATGTCCATGGAGTCAATATAAATAAAAATAAAAGAATAACTACTTCCCTAATATACACATTTATTATTAACTAGTGATAAAAAAACTCCATGAGAGGGCCCATGTGGGCCTCTCTAATTGAACAACCCATTTTATGTCTTATAAGGCTAAGGAATCCAATCACGATCCTATAAACTATAACATTACTCCTATGAAACACACAAAAATAATGAGTCAAAAGATCACACATGTTGATTAAATCCTACAACCAAAAAAACATAGCATAAACGAATAGAAATTGGTGGGTCCATTATATCCATATACATCCTTAACAAACTCATATAGCCAAAAGTAAATAAATCATTTTTGTTTTAGGTTAATCAAACATGGGTGGTGATACTTCATATTACACATCACATGAAATTATTCTTAAATCATTTGGAATTGTTAGGTATCACCTACCTCAATATTGATTTATCCTATCAAGTGATTATTTCCCAAAATCCACTAATCTCATCCATGAAAATACTGACACTTGACCATATCCATGAGGACCCAAATCCATAAAACGTCAATTTTTATTAATTATAAACTATTATAATTTATTTATTCAATTAATTGTTAAATTAATTATATTATATATAATTATTACAAAACTCAACATACAGTGTTCTGGTACTAAAACCTCATGAAACATGGTATGGTCAACCCCCGATACATCCTCAGAATCAATTTTATAAACATAAATAGCACCAAAAATCAGTTTATCAACCAATTCAATTACAATTTTTTGAAAACCAAAAAATAAATTAGGGAATATTCTTACCTAAAAAACCACATGATTCCTTGATATTTTATCCTCAAGAAATATCTTATTGATAATAAAAAAAATCAATATCTACATGGATTGATTCCACCACATACTGGTGAAATTGTTATCGAATACCTAACTCTAACTTACCAAAATCCCAACATAAGGAGGGAGTACAAAATAGGTTTTGAAAAAGTCTAGAACTCACTGTAATTGTACAATAATACACCCTAGGATCATTTAAGGGGTAAAGGGGAAGATGAGTAATACGGGGTGGGTAATATAACCATCCCTCTCCATACTCCATCCGAAATTGAGGAATAATGTGTGTTTTCAAAAAAAAACATTACATAAAATTTTCAAGTTACACTCCTTTGAAAAATTACTTCCATAATTCACTGGAATCTTTGTAGATCCCCAAACTTCTAGTGAACCCACAAGGATTCTGATGGAATTCCACCATGTTTTTAGTAGATTAGGAAGTGGGATACCATCACTGGTATTAAAAAAAAGGTATATTTCCTCTAGAAATTTAGTTCCCACATTGGTTATACTATCCTCTACTAACCTTATAGTGAGGGGTTCAGTGGCCATTGTCTTGACCACTATATACCTGGATTCCCCTAATAGGGTGCCAGTGGCTTCAAGATAA
This sequence comes from Viscum album, assembly GCA_963277665.1. Lineage (NCBI taxonomy): Eukaryota > Viridiplantae > Streptophyta > Magnoliopsida > Santalales > Viscaceae > Viscum > Viscum album. The sequence goes on from OY728166.1 coordinate 313,099,667, forward strand.
AACCACCAAGAATTTTTTCTCTTATAACACCCTAAATATCTCTTTAAATCTTTCCTTGAGTGTACCCATTTGAAGTTTTTAAAAATTTAAAATGAATTAAAACAATAATTATCAATATGAAAAAAATACAATTGTTCCCAATTCCAAACTCATTAAAAAAATTTATTCCATTATCTCCCCCATTAAAAAATGGTGTAGGGAATTAAATTCAATATAATATATTCATTAAATTATTCTTTTATGTGATGCATAAATATAATTACAGAGATGATAAATCGTAGTTTCTATTGATCATTTTTTAAATATTATCACTATAAACATGGAGTGGTTTATGTGGCACACCTATAGATTTTCATGGCTATAGTATTTCATTATATTCCATTGTGGTGAGATAATTAAGATTATTCTTCCATTACATTTACCAATCATGTTTCATATTCAATAGACGATTTATTTTTTAATAGGTTCATTATGTTCTTTCCAATATGAGGAAAAAGTCCATTTGGGGCTGGGAAAAAAATTTGACCCTCTAATTTACTACCTATTATGGTGTGTTTGGGACTTATTCACAAAAGGCAGTATCATATCATTAAGTATAAGTCTTTAGGAATATATATTTAAAAGATTTTTGATATATAAATTTTTTTTCATAAACAAGTAGTTCATATCATATATTATTGTGATTTCCACATTTGAAAAAAATTATTTTAAAATAAATCAATGATCACTAGGGCTTTATTTTTTTGTATTTGTGAATGGAATTTATATTATTGATTAAATGGAATACATTTTTTGAAAAATTTTGGAAATATTTTTCTTAATATCTATGAAAGGAAAAAATATCTTATCTGGTACCATGTAAAATATGAATTTTCTAATATTAAAATCCAATAAGTTTATTTGAGATACATTTGTAAATATTATTGATGGTGACAATAAGGAGAAGATGTAAATGATGATGTGATAAACCAAATGTTTAATGATTGAAATAGAAACATAAAGATAATATCAGTGGATAATCCAATAAAAACCTTGAGTCTATTGGATCCATTAATACGTTTTGTAATGAAATCTATGTTTCTGAATTTTCTAAAAAAAATATTTAATAGACTATATCCCTCTTCTAATGTAAATGTTTTATGGTTTTTAAAAAATAAATCTTAGTATAATTTTAATCAATTATTTTAAAATATTCTTGGTTATAAGTTACATGGGTATGAATATGTCAAAAAATTCACGCTATTAATTGAAGGCGATTTAACTCAAATACACTAAGAAATTTAATGTTATGGAAAGTGGAATTTTATAAAATGTTTTGTGTAATGTGTTCCTATATTGCGTAGTATGAAAATTTAAACAATTTAAATTGATGTTTTAAGGTAATATATAATTGGTGTATTTTATGTATCGAAAGGTTTTTTACATTAATTTTATATGTCTAATATTATTAAAGGGTGATGTTATAGTAAATTACTCTAAAAATCTATAAAGTGATTTTACTTGTAAGAAAAATGATATATCGTGGAAGAAACATGTTTGTATGTTTACAAGAAAAAGGCAACAAGCCTATTCCCAAGTGGGAGAGACTCATGCTTGGAATCCAAGGGACCCAGGATCAAATCTGGATGGGAGTGAATTTAAAGGGTACTGTTGCATTACTACACTAGTTACTATAATAGGTCAAATTTGGTACTTTAGCAACTGACAAAATTCATCTTATTGGGGCCTTCGGGCCACTATTTTGGGTCAATATGTATTAGGGCCTTCTGGTTGTAGGGCCTTTGGTCCACCAATAGCCTTGCAGTAAAATGGTTTTTGGGCTACAAAAAAAGACCAACAATCACCTTAGGAAGACCACAAAAAAAAGAAGACCCCGACGAGGATTCATAGAATGAATAGAAACCCTCAAAGCTGTGATAACTAGATTAGAAGATTGAGAGGATATGTAAACCACCATTAGGACTAGTCATCATGTGCTTCTGCACTGGGAATTGATAGTCGATCAAACATGCAAGGTTGAGATCTATGAGCCTTCAAGATGCAGATGATGGGGAGGGGCTATTTCAAGTGTGTCATATTTTGGTCCTTTAAATGCCATTTAATGGGTAGTGTGTGGGAAATACTCCTTTGTAAAACAGGTCTTGTAGGATCCCATTCAAACATTAAAAGGAGTATTATGAAAAAAATAAAAAATAAGGCCTTCGGGACATTTGAGTGTAGTATGTTTACAATAAAAATCATCCTTTGTAAATTGAATTATGATAATGAGGGTTTCCTTGATGTGGTTGAAGTTGATTTTAAATTTTATTCATAGAAAACAACGATCATCATGGTTAATAAATATTAATATGAAGCTAAAGATAAAAAACAAATGAAGGTAGTCATATATCTAAAGTACAATTTGAAATATGTTGTTAGGGATATTGTAAAAAAATTTATTATAGAAAAAAAATTTGTACTATTAAAGGAGTATTAAGAGTATTTCAATGGACTCAACGATGAATAAATTTATTTAATGTAGTTTTTGAAAAATTAATTTATTTCTCATGAAAATATTTCTAATGATAGTATTTATAGGTAAACATTTAAGTGAAAAATAGTATAAATAATGAAGATATCTCTTTTATTTATGATATATAAAAAATATTGAAACCTTTAAATAATTTTTCTTTATATAAAGTAATAATCTTCATGATGAATTAAAAAACTAGTGTTTTAAATATGATTTTTTTAGTTAAGATAATTCCTTGATAAATAATGTAATGATACAGATAAATAAGAAAAAAAATAGTGTAGATATGGTTTTTATTGATCAAATAGAAACCAATATAAGTAATGTAAGAATTGTATTTGTTAGTGAATCATCCAAATCAATGAAAAAATGTTCTCAATTGAAAAGAAATTAAATGGTTAGGGTTAACTATTAATTACCTATGTTAGTAAGAACTAATTTGTAATTTGGATGATGTAAACCAGTAGAGAGATGGGAAAAATATACCATCTTAAAAATAAATAAATGTTTTAGATAATTAGGTCTTAAAATTACTTATTGGGAGGTTATATATGTATATATAAAATTCGATAATGATTCATGAAAACAAAGTATAATTTTAACATATCATGCATCTTATATAATTTTTTTTAGAAATGTGTGTGTTTTTTTACTTTGGACATAAATCGATTTATTTAAAAAATAAATTTTATTAATGTATATGGATGTTCAATGGGAATTGGAGTGGGATTTTTGAAAAAATATTCCATTTGGTATAAAATATTCTAAATTGTAAGAAGTTTAAGAACACTACACTGCTTATGGAGATATGAACAAGAGGAGACCCATAATATTATCAACTTAATATAGGGTGTCCTGGAATGAATATAAGGATAAAAAAAGCTTTATCATTGATAAAATTTCTCTAAGGTAATTAAATAATGGTATTATATGTGTTATATATTGTGATTTCTCCTCCCACATGACTTGTAATAATAAATTTTTAAATAATATAAAGGTCCATCTTGGTAAAATAGTTTGATTTGGAAATGATGAATATTCGAAAAGAAAATGAACTGGAGAGATGTGTATATTTCGAAATGGATTGTGGAATATGAATGATATCTATAAGAATGAATTTATACTTAGTATATTGCGATTAATTAAATTATTTCACTCAAGACTAAATATTTTACATAATTGAAAGGGTTAACTAACCAAGGTAAAACTATAAATTCATTGATAAATAGATGGATTACAAATGAAAATATCTATAAAGTTTAATAAAATGAACATTGGTGTACTCTTTATGAAATAGGTAAATAACATTCCTAATTTCATAAAAATATTTGAAATAGGCAGTGAATGTCTTATATACATTAATGATTCTCATTTATTAAATCCAGGGGTTTAAAAACTCAACATTGAATTTGTATTAGATAAAATATAACTTTGCAGCCCATTAGTTTTTTTAATCAAATTATATATAAAAAACCGGAATAATTCCAATGAAATTATCGATATATGGTTGATAAAAGGAAATTTTTAGGATTCATAAATAAAAATAAATACAAAAAAAGAGGATAAATAAGATTTTATAAAAAACAATATAAATTTGATTAAAGGAAAATATGGGAACAACGTTGGAAATACATTTTTTTTGAATTTTATAGAAAATAGTATAAATATTATACTACATTTGGATGAAATCAACCTTTGATGAATGATGAGGATTCCAATAAAAAAATTATATGTAGTGGTTATTGATGAATATTTTTAATCATTCACTGAAATTCATAGAGAATAGGTAAAATTAAATAATCTAATATTATTGGAGAAAAATATTCATCAATATAAACATTGATACCTAGTAGTGTTGAGAATAGTAATCTATTATCAAAAATAGAGTTTATAAATTTTTATGAAGTGAAAATATATGAGTTATAAGTTAAATATAAAAAATAATATTATATAAAAATAGGGGAAAATAAAATATTGGATTTTGAAATGGTTATGTAGTCAAAACATAATAAAAAAGTTTGAGTTAAAAAATAAATATGATAATCTTGGGAAGGACATTAAAAAAATAGGCTATTTTTTAAAGTCTATATTCATATTAAATTCATACATGTGAAAAAAAATTTCACTGATGGTGATCCTTGATTCAGCTCAGATTTTCATAGTAATTATGAATTAAAGAAGCATTAATGTTTTTAAATGGATTCAATGACTGTATTATTGAGTGGACTACTGAATAAAGAGGTCTATATTTTAAAACAAATGAACTTTTCCCATTTTTATGATTATGTAAAGGTGTGTAACTTAAAGAAGATTTATATGGATTGAAATAATCACTATAATTGTCGAATGCATGTTTTGAGACTTCATTGAGAATATAAGAACTAAAAATAGGTGGTATTGATGAAACCCACTATGTAATATATTTGAATTAGATGTATTTGATGGTATTCATCAATTTTCAATATAACTTATTAAATTGAATAAAACTAAAATAAGATTCAGATTTTTTAAATATATGTTATTAGAGTTCATTGTGACATAAATTAGTGATCGTAAAAACATTTGTAGAATAAATGTGAATAATTAAGAGGGATACACATTTTTTATCTTGAAATGAATACAAGGGAGTTTAAGAAGAATTTCAGTATGAATGAATACAAAAAACATTCAACTTTAATCATAGATAAAACAAAACACATATATCATGATTATGGAATAGTTTTGGACTAAACCTTATATCTGAGATTTATTTAAATCTTTTTATACATGACATTATAAAATATAGAAATAGTTTATACGACTCATTTGGTTATGAGGATTAAATTTTATTTAAAATAAGGACATATAAATTCCATGAATGGAATATTGAGTTATGTATAAGTCATCGTTTATTTTAGTTTGGTGTTTGATTAATGAAAATGAAAACATATATGGAAATATTTAGATATATATTGGGTTGGATATGTTGTCGAAAAAAAATCTAATGATGGAGTAGAATTCATTGCTAGAAAAATATGTACGTGATAGTAATAATAATGAATATAAATTTCTTATAATGATGAAAAAATAATACATATTAGTTATAACGTGATAAAAGAAATTTATGTATGAGAAAAAAATTGTGCATTTTTTAAGAATTATGAGTGCCTATGGGGATTGATTTTGAAAAAAATGTAATCTTTTTAATAATGAAATTTCATATAGACCTCATGGGGAAAATGATATGAAATAATTTACTATTTTACAATATAAAATAAAAACAATGAATTTTCAATGTGGAGATCATTGTATCATATTAACAAGGGGTTGATATATTTATAAGAATGATGCCCACTCTGGTGTTTGGGAACCATCAATTTAATCATGGAGTACTACCTATTTTCTTATGTTATGGAAGATTGGAAAATTATATTGGCCATTTATCAATTTATTTCTTTAATTCTATTTATTTTTTATAGGAATTTCAATTTTGGTTTATTTTCAAACAGAGAGAAATTGGCTACATAGAATAATTTTTAGAATACATAAATGGATTAAAACATTGTGTCATAATAGAACTCCCACATAATGGGGGTGAATTATATCCTTGATGGTGAGTAATTAGTTCATGATATATGTGAAGATATGATTCATTGGGAGGGATTGTGTTTTCATTAGTTTTGGGAGTGAATTTTAATTACAATTGATTGATTTGAGTGATGTTAAAATTATAAATTAAAGAATGTAATTCCCTCTATGTATCCTTTTATTTATAAATATTAATTTTCTCACATATAAGTTTAGTGATAGTTAAATTATTTTATTAGTATTTATATTTTCTATAACATTATATGTATATTATTTTACTTATTATTTCTAATAAAACAAAATGTAGAGAATGTTAGAATTAAAGTTATAAATGATGAAGACTTCTTGAACCAAAATCAATTGAAGTAAATAATATTATTGTTTGAGTTTAAACATAATAGTTCTTTGCATTTCATGTGTTTTATATCAATATAATTCTAAATTATGTGTTTTTTGAACGTTATTTGAAGTGATGTGAAGATTAAAGTAGCGAACATAATACTTAATAAGGTGTGAATATATTTTTTATTTAAGGATTTTCAAACAATGTTTTTTAATGTTCCAATATTATTAATTCTAAAAAAACCTATTTCCAAAGAAAATTAGTAATAAAATTGAATTAACATTGAATTGGATATTACATGTGGAAACTGAGAGTATGGGAAGTGGACTCATCTCTTTAAAGAGATTACTATCTTGTATGAGACACTCTTATAATCTAAGACATGTTCAATAAATACATTCTGGTGTTATATCAATTATTATTTTCATGAATGTTACTAATTGAAGCAATTAATTTATGATGATAATTTAATTATTATTGTTATTCATCATCCCTTGTTGCTTTATTAGACTATATTTTAAATCCATATAGCCGGGTGCTGTGTAATTTATAACCATTCAGGTAGGCATATGTGTTATGGAGTAGAAATTGATCACTTAAGTAGATGTTTCAATGTATCATCATAAATGGAATCAAAATCCACAAGGGTTGGTTCTAATTAATTCAGTATTTCACACAATTTATGTCATTGTAAATTTATTTTTATACATTCATAACCAATATATAGTATAGTTTTTGGTCATAAACTAGTTTGTATTCCATGAAATCTAAATCGATACAGAATTTATTTCAAATTTATAGGTACCCAAATATAGATTGGGGCGGGAGATATGTATGATCAACCAAGAGGCCTCTCTGATCTATGTTTGAGAATAACAGGGTCTAAGATGAGGTTTGTGTGTAGATTATATAAAATATTCATAGAGTAGACTACTTTTATGTAAGAGGATACCACATTCCAAAACCAACATGAAGATATTCATAAATGAAGGGGGTTATAACTACTAGGAGTAGAAGATTATTCATTACATAAAATTTTTATATGAAAGGTTTAGTGTTTTTATAAGTGTGTTTTTATGAGGGGTTAAAATAAAAAAAAATTACATGGGAAAATTTATAGTGAATGTTTCATATGGATGGGATACTTCAATTGCCCATTGAATAGGATATGCCTTTGCGACTTCCATTAAAAGGATAGTATTTCTAACCATTTATGATAATTTGGTATCCCCATTTTATATATGTATATTGAGTTTATCTATGTAAAATTAGCATCAAATCTTGTGATGTGAACATTAGTTTGAAAATAAATGAGTGATCAATGTATGTTACTATAAAAATATAAATCACTCTCAAAATTTATGTTATATTGGATATTAAAAGGAAAATCGTCACATCCTATGAGGCATATTATATCAGATCATGTAATAGGCTCTTAGTTGTGAAGGACATTTTTTCTTTAACTGTATAAGGGATTTGGGCTAGATAATATCAAAGTTACCAAAAAGGATATGCATTTTCTGACATCATAAGAGAGTCTATATGAATGCGACTTTTTCAATCTTGAAGGATCTATATTATTTGAAGACACAATGATTTCATGTTATATATAATCTAGGTGGTCATGAAGGATCTGTATTATTTGACCATATAGGTGATCCATGCCATATCAAATCATAGCACCGATAATTAATTTCTATTCATCATTTATGTAATGAATTCATGCCACATATATTCTAGGTTACTATAATGAAATCATGTTATGAAATGGTTTAAGGGGTCTATGGAATATAATTTTGTTATGCTTTGGTACTTTTTACATGTCATTGAATATTATCTAAGACTAAAATGTATTTTTTGGGGGGCATTTTTCTACAAATCATCTTCTTAACATCAGATTCAATGTATTTGTCATTTATTCACATGTAGAAAACCCCCCATTCATAATAATAATTTTTATACTTAAAATTATTTAATTTAGTGAATAAAGATACAATTGTTTATAATTTTATTCATTTATGAATAAGGGTAAACTAATAGGTCACCTATATCCCTATATATACGATAATAAGTGGGATGAACACTTTAAGATAAAATACTTAGTTTCTGCTCTTTTCACATAAATATTTTACTTACTGGTGATTTCCTATATATAAAGAACCCTCATGTATAAACTAAGTGGGTCTTCTGTGAAAGATATAAATTAAATATTCAAAGGAAAAATATGGTAACTACAATATTAGTATATTTAATTTCTACTCATATACAATTTACACAATATAATTTCAATATAAAAATTATGAATAAATCTATAATTTTAAAAAAATAATGAATTTTTAATTGGATGGAGACTGACTGCACTAAGACATTAGGGGTGGGGGAGAGTGAATTGAGTTCTTAAAATTTCATGACCTAAATAACTACTCCTGTTATGATTTTATTAAATTCTGACCATTTCTTAACACATTAACCCATTGAAAATAAAATTATAAAGAAATTTTTTGGATAAATAATAATTATAGTAATTTGGGGAAAAAAATACCCTAGTCCACTTCACCAATGTCCAATTCCAATAGATTTGTGATTTTCACTGGACCATTCCCTTTACCAAGGATAGAAAATCCTTTTTACTAGGAATACACAACTAAAGGTAAGACTTCAACACTTGGTAAAATAGCATGCGATTTCAACGATAATTTAATAAGGAAATAAAATATCATCATTTAATTTTCTTGTCTTGGAAACATCAATGGAAAAGAGTGAATTAATAGAGAGTTTACTGATTAGGATTCCATTTGTAATAAACAACTAATATAAGATAAAAAATATATAAGAGGGAAGATAAGAAAAAAATGTAGCTCGAAGATAGAATTAAAATGAAAAAAAATTTGGATTTTTGATACTCTAGATATAGATATTGGATATTTTTTCTTCCACATGTTGAATGGAGAACCACACAAACGACTTTGAGAAAGTTATAAGTCCATAGATCAATTTCCAATATTCATAACTGTATTCCCCTCTTTTATTATTATGAATATTAATGGAAAAGTTCCATTTTAACCACACAACATTATATCTATAAAATATGGGGATAGAAATTAAATTATACATGTCCTTTTCTTTGAAATACATATAAAATAACATTGAACATTAAATTATACTTTTACATACTCATACTCAAAGAACATGTAGCATTTTATAATGATGTTAACCAAGAATTGGTAATCCAACATTTAATATACACTTTAAAAACATTAATTTTTAGTAAAAGTAATCCAATGATAATAAATAGTAGTTTGAATAATTATGTATCCAAAGACATAACACAATTTAGTATAATTCGATATATTGAAATTCACATAATCAAATGATCCATGTTACCAAATTTGTGATGGGCTTCTACACATAAGAAAATTCATACATCTAGGATTCTTGATCCCATTGTTAAATTTGACATTTCTGAATGAATTATGAATCCATTTGGATCAACACAACTATTTTCACCAAGTACCATAATCACATAGTTGATTACACTATGTAACCAATTTACATATCCATTTTATCAACATAGACATTTTTTCACATTGGCGGTTTAACGATGTAGAAAATTTACAGATAGATAATTTTGTATTTTATCCATTTCATATAGGTGCTTCCTTCACAAAGCCAATTTATAAATAATTTCTCAATGCATCCATTTCTCTACATTTTCGAATACATAATGTAGGTGGTTTCTCATACTCAGAAAAAATATCAACAAACATTAATTAATATTTAAATTTTTAGAGATGAGCTAAAATACTGATAATGCCTTTTCAATACACTTAAGAAAAAAATATATGTTTCCTATGAATGAAATTTGAGATCATCAAAAACCTAAAGTACCTATGATATATTTGAAGAACATTAGTATTAAAAAAATATCCCCCTATTTTTTTAAAGAAAAATAACATAAGACAATAAACATAAAAATTTTAATGGTTTTAATGGATTTAGTAGAAAAATGAGAAATATATAATACTATTAAATTATTATTTTTATAATATTCATAAACTACAAAACTAGGAACCTATTCTTTTTTGTAGTAATTCTATTAAGAAGGATAATTCTCCCCATGTTTGTTAAACAATGAGAAACATATCCCATATATTTGGCTAGTAAAAATAATGATAATCAATGTAAAAAATAATGATAATTTATAACATAAAGTAATGAACTATTTAATTATAGTTTTAAAACTAATTATAATTTGTGGTATGTCATGAGTTTTTTTCAAAATTAAGTAACAAATAAATAAATTAATCCAGATAATAAATGAAATCATTCACTAAGAAGCACATTAAATGAATTCAGATACCTAAAACACATTAGAAAATGTATAAAGATGAATTTAATTAATTGAAAAATTTTAAATAAATCTCATTAACTCGATATACAAAATAGTAAAAATACGAAATACTATTTAGAGGACCTAAAATTATGGATTGGTTCATTCTGAGAAGGTGGTTTGGATAGAGGAATTTTGAATGTTTGTGAGGTTCGAGTTCAGTAGGAGGGTCTATCACTGGAGGAAATACAACATTACTAATGTATACTATATATTGGTTTTTATAAAATACTATTGTTCAATCTCTTGGATCTGGAGAAGGGGTTCTGAGAACACATTTATGATTTTCTGAAGTAATATTATAATTGACCTGGATTTTTGTTGAAGCCAGTAAATGATTAATAATTTATTTTCCTAAAACTTCTACATATGCGGCAATCAGGGCTAAACCCATAGATAAGGAAATTATGACAACTAATGTTCGAAAAAAAATTTAAAAGGCCCCACTGTTTTCAGTAGTAGAGTTGATTTTCAATTTTTTTTACTCTTTATATTTTCATTATTTTTTTATTGAGTTGTAGAGTGATAGAACATTTCAAAATAGGTATCTAAAATAAATTGAAGTGAGAAACAATTGAAAACATAAATAAACAGAGATATAGAATATTGATAAATAAACAATCTAGTAAAACGATCTGGTAAAAAATTTCATTCTAATTGTATTAAAAGAATATCAATTCACTTAAATGTTATTTCATTTTAGCACCTTAAAGTGATTGACTCTACTCCCTCACAAGAAATTATGTCTGATAGGTTGACAAAATTCAGATTTCACCACTCTAAATAGATCAAATGTTATAGTCATTATTTGAAATTGACAATAGGTCGAACCCACTATAAGTCCTGATTTCTTTTGAAATAATTATCTATTGAACGATGTTTTTACTATCAATCTTACCAATTCACTATGAAATATTGAAATTAAATTCAAGTGGTTCAAGCATTTTAATATACTAAGCATTGATCTCGAAGATCAATACTGATAACATCAAAATGATAAAGTGAATATAAAATTAAAAGGTCACCAGTGAATATCAAATTTATTCTCGAATAAAATGATTCATCTAATAAACATGATATTTATTATTATATAAAATTGTAAAATACTAAACAATGTATATGAATTCAAACAAATTGGAAGAATAACTTCCCGAAAGATGCTTTGCTCCTATTCTCCTTCATCTCCAAGGATTCCCACCGAATCTATGTAATCTTATTAGAGAGAAGATATAGAATCTCTAGTGATGCTCTGATAGAATCTATGTCTAATTTGTTGTTAACTTTGTTTTATGTACCCACTGTTGTCTACTGCTCGTCATCAGCACTCTCCACCGACTTGAATTCCTGAACTCGTCTTTTCCTATTGCACCGTACACGTGCATTTTTTCTCAACTAACACATCATGCTATTTTTCCAATGTAACTAACTCCTATAGAGTTGGTTAAGTGACGTTGGACATGTTTTAGGCTTTGGAGTGAATCTAAACATGTAATATAAAACAGTTAAAACACGAAGAAATTTAAATAACAATTATTTTAAACTGTATAATGTTATAATACATATAAAAAAGTTAGCTAAGGTTAATTAATGAATATATTACTTGATAATTATTATTAAATTTTATTATCATGTTTATTAATTTATTAATAAATAATTAATTGAATAAAATTATTATGTTCCTAATTTATTGTTATTAATTATTGTCTGAATTATTAAAAATTGGTTAGTATAACATTATTAAAATTTCAAATTTGATTAATATCAATAACATTATTAGTATAATTAATATTTTTATTCTATTTGTGTTAAATTATAATTAATGTTTTTATATATTTACTTTAGTTAATAATGAATTTTTTTAATAAAATTTTTTTGTTTTTGTCTTAATTTTTGAAATTCTTATTAGTTTGACTAATATTCTATTTTATAACATATCTATTTATTAATATTATAGTAGTTTTAAATAATCAATTTTATAAATTATATTATATATAATTTTTTAATTTATTATTTATTGGTTTTTTTTACTTTTTATCTTTTATCTTTCATTTTAATAGTTTACTTCATCTTCCCCAATAATCGGTGCTACAGGGGGAGGGTTCTTCTCTTGGAAGAAAGTCTGATAGCGGCGACCACTTTCCTCCCACGGTGCACAAGAATTGGTCCTCCAGCGGTTCGCGGAACAACATTAGCATCGATTCCTCCTCCTAACTCCCTCAAAAGGGGTGTGATCTACAAATCCAACAGTGGTATCCTGCAGTTCGCGATGGCTTAGTATGGTTTAGGGTTCTCCAATGGGGGAACCCTCTAAATAGAATGTTTCAATTCATGAATCACATCATGTTGGATCCTTCTCCTCAATTGTAACACCCCACCCTTCAACAATACGCTTATCTTTGAATAATACAATAGTGTGTGTTATATGGAACTTCGAGTTCAAACACAACACAATCAATCAAACCAGCGGTTATGAATAGTAATACCTATGTTTTTAAATTTTTTGAATTTTATCCATAGAAATGGACTTCATTTTTAGATTCAGAATATCTAAATTAGCTTAGGGTTAATGTTTGGTATTTTTCTAAAAACATTAAATTTTTTATGAATAGTGAAAACATAGAGTTAAAGTTTAAAACCAATTTTTTTTTAAATAATTATTTATTTTTTTTAAATTTATTGTAGGTAAAAATAGATATGTGATACTTATATATGTTCAATGTAATGCATTGGAGTCAGTTTATAATAATTTTAGATATATAAATTTTTTTTGAACTTTTTACCGTCTTTTATCCACCTCCTAGGAGCATTTAAAAATTTACACAAAACATAATTTTACAACTTCTATGAGTTGTAATTCAAAAATATAAAAGGCACGCTTGATATCAGTATGTAAAATTTTGTTCTATAAGATGAAAATATTTTTTTTTTCATTTTAACTTTTTTACTATTATTTACCACGGTTAAAAGTAAATAGTGTAATTAATGGTAAAAAGATATTATTATTACCCTAACACATGTCCTAATTCTATTGGACAAGGGAAGATTGACCAAAAACAACATTAGGAATAAAATATGATCCTTTAGGTCCCCTTGGATTAGATTAGGACATTTATTATTATTTAATTAATAGATGAGTTAAAAGTGTTAAATTCAATGTTTAATAACTAAACCATTTTTAATATAGGTTTAAAGAAAATATAAATTTGACTGTAAATATTAATTAGAATGATAAAAAGATTTACTATATAATGATATTATATTTATATTTTTTAGACATTAAATAATTATATTTATTTATGACATAATGATGATGTAGTAATTACCATATTAATGAAGGATTAGAATAATTGATATTATTAATATCCATATAAATGTAATTTGAGGATTTTTAAGAATTACACTAATTTTATAGGTTAATTTTACATATTAGGGATGGTCAAATGAATTCTTTTGATGTAATAATTCTTTTAGGAATTTAGAAAAAACAAAATACCAAATACTGTCAAAATTTTCATAAAAGAGTTTTTAAAACAAATATTATATTATTAATTAATATTGTATTCCTAAAAATATAATTATTGTCCAAAAGACTTATTTAATGATAGTTTTATCATTAATGTACCACTTGGGGTTCTCTTGGAAGTTTATAGTATGTTTATTAACCATCTAATATAAATATACAAAGAGAAATGGTAAATGTCAAACAATTTAACTAAGAGTTGAATCTTAAAGATATGGTTAATATAGTGACCCAAACCTACCTAAAAACTATTGAATGGGTGTTTTTCGACCCATACCCACTTTCAAATTTAAATAATTTATTTAGTATCCATTATAAATCGAATGAATATTTTATTATAAAATAATATTTCTAGCTTTTCCTAAGGTGCCCCTCACCCTTCTTATAAAAGGGCACTCCCCCTTCTCTCTAATTCACATCTTAAAATCCATTTGGCTAGGCCAGACTCTGCCCAAATACCCTCTCAAATGTCCTCACTTTATCCTATAGGCCTTCCATTAGTCATAAATCCATATTAAGGAGGCCTTTTGATCAAATCAAAAGGAATAACTTGAAGAAGAGGTAAATATTTCATCACCTCTTTCATGTTCTTTTCTTCTTCCACTTCCTCTTTCTGTGTTTTTTCCATTCTAAATTAATAAATCGATTATATTCTATATAATCTTATGTTATTATAAATATTATATAAACATATTCATTATTTTATCCATTCTTTGAATGACATGTCACCATACGTGCATACTTACGATTTACCGTCTCTACATCGTGATGTAATTGTAATTCAATACATTGTTATTTGGATGGGTATAATAATGATGTGTAATTGTTGTAAATAATAAATATAACATGATAATTATTCTGTATATATGATATATCATCCAATTATATATTATTTTAATATTAAAAGAATTATATTGTCGCTCGTGCGTACGTACGGATTACCGTCTCCATGAACGTGTTGAGATTTGTTCCCCATCATATACATTCAAGACTTATTTTCATTATATGATTAAAACTAATTTTTAAATAGTTAATATAATTCTTAATATTAGTAATATACATCCTATCCATAATAAAAATTACCTACGTAATAAAGCATATAAAGGAAAATGAATCATTTAACACCCGAAATTATGATAATACTAATATATTATTAATAAAGATATATTAAAAGATCTTATATGATATCATATTAATTTATATGATTATTGTTAAATTTAATAAAAATTATTTCATCATTATACATGATTTTAACCTACCCTCGACCAAGGAAAAGTACAAGGTAATGGTTAATTCTACAATCTCTTTATTATCCGAGGTTGTTTATTAGTATTTATCTACTGGGACCTCTTTGTCATCCACATGCATGTTTCTTGAAAATGTATTTCAAAAAATTTATACTATTTACTATATAATGGTGTAAAGGCATTCATACCCTTATTTGACATTATATGTTTTTAAAGAAATCTGTCCAACATTTTCCAAACAAGGTACTTTTTATCCTTTTTGACAAAATTAAGGTAAGAATGTATTTTAACTTATACGACGGGTGCGGCTATTTTTCTCCATTATAACATCATCAAAGTTTACCTTAAAATCTTATAATAATATTTTCAAAAGAAATTTTTTCTTCATAATTATGTGACTCTTAAATGATTTCAAAATATAAAGAGATATTTCTCTAAAAACGTTTTCGATTTCATCTATGTCAACATCCTTTGATTGTTTTTTAGTTTATTTGAAGTTGATTTGTTATAATAAAAAAACATCCATATTGTATTGAATGTTTTGTGATATGTTTGAAAGTGGATGTGCTATTTTTATACCATTCATTGTTTATGGTTAAAGTATTTACATTTAGTATACTAGTTATAATACGAATGTTTATGTTATATTTAAACCTTTTCATATAAGGAATTTATTGGACTTAGTACATAATGGGTGGAGCGTGCTATAGCTCTTAGATGCATTAGTAGGTCTCATGAGACAACAAGACATGGAATTGGATGAGGCCTTTCCCAATTTGATATATGGTTATAGACGAGGCCTTAATCATTTTTAGACATGTTGGCCGAGTCTTTGACACAATGTTTTAGAATTTCCAACATTATACCTTTCCTCATTATGAAAATAATATTGATGGTTCATGTGGTCATTTGTCTAGTAGAATACCCATTATTAAGTTTTGTTATTGAATTATTTACATAGCTCATTTTCTGCCATAAATGTATTCATGTTTATTATTTGTAAATGCATGTGGTTTCAATTATTCACCATGCATAATATTTATGTTATCATCTGTTGTATTTCTTACCCTTACTAAGAGTTTGAGCTCAACATTTTCTTATGTTTCATATTCCCCAAATATGAAGAAGTTAGTTATGTATAAGGCCTCAGCCTTAAACATTACTTAATATTGAATTAAATGAATAATTCACATTGAGGATCTTTTCAGGTTTAGAGTTTTAGAGAATTAGGACATAACTATTACATCTCAAAAGATTACAAAGTATACACTTCTACTAAGATTCCATAAAATAAAAACTCTTAAAAAGAAACATGTCTAGTTCCGTCTTTTATATAGCATGACTTTCCCTTGATCTCATTCTTGACCATATTCCACATTAAGTCATGTGAAAAACATTTCAAAAAAAACTTGGGGTGAGCATAAAAAGCTCAGTAAGGGATACACAAATAATGATAACTGTTAGTTTTTCAAATATCAAGTAAACCATGTATAACTTTATCAAAGTAAAACCTTCACCTTCATGAAGTAGTAGAAACTCTTCACTAAACAAAATATCATTACTTACCTTTTTGTAACCAAAGGATTACCATAAAACCCATATAAATAACACATAACATATAATGGTAACATGGGACATAAACATACTTAAGCGGAATAACCATACGGTCGACTTCCACACATATCACTTAATGGAATATCCATACGGCCAACTTCCATACATACTTAACAGAATAGCCATACGGCCGACTTACATACCCAATGCATTGGATGTTATAACGTAACCACCCGTCCTGGTATTCACGACACCACCCGTCATATCGTTTTTCACGTAACCACCCGTCAAATGTCCAAGTACCATTATAAAAATCATAAGACATAAAACAAAGATAATGGAATGAAAATATTTCCACACATTGATCACAATGTATCACTTAAATATATTAACATAACAAATTCATTATAAAAACCATTTTCAATACCAAAATACATAAAATAGTATATTGTATTTATTTCATTTTTAAAAAAACATTACGGCTTGTTCAGGAAGCCAAAGACCAAATAATACTCGCGGCGGCGGAAAAGGTCATTGTCACCACGTACGTTAAAAGAAACATTCCTTTTTTTCGTTTTGTAAAATGCTTCGTTGAAAAAGATTTCTTTTGAATAAAAGTAAAATTCAAAGGGTTTTATACACCTTATAAATGAAAGTTGTGTATAAAACTAAATATGCCTCAATGAAAGGAGATTGAGATGAAGTCTCTTACCTCGGGTCCGACTTGACTCGATCGTTCTTTAATTTCCTGAATAATAAACTTGAGTTAATTTCTACTTGCTAAAGAACCTCTTTCAAGTTCATTATTATTTTTATATCACTTATTACCATGTCATAAACATTATGTAATCATTTATGTTAATAATGTTTGTTTTGTCGATATATGGTTCTTAAGTTGAAAGTGGACTTCTTACAATTACATGTTGTTTGTGTGGTCCAAGGTTCTTTATATCCAGAATGAAATTCCTGATTTGGATATCATATATATCATATATATCCAGCATATACATGTATTTATAATATTACATAATCATTTATAGGTAAGAAATGAAATGCACCGTTCATGGAGACGGTAAGCCGTACGTACGCATGAACGCTACTTTCATTTCATGGTCATATTAATGGAATTAAAACTAAATGAGAGATATGTATATTTTAATTACAGAATTATATTAATCATGTAGATGTATCATTAATCATATATATCCATTATATACATGTACTTTTAATTGTACATTGCATTTGGGGATAAGAAATGCAATGCACCGTTCATGGAGACGGTAAGCCATACGTACGCATGAACGCTACATTCATTTTTATCTCATAATTTAATGGGAAGAAATAATAATGATATAGAGGTATATTATAATTACCGTATAAAATCATATATAATAACTTTAAATTCATTCTTTACATGTCCCACATATGGCATTAACGAATCACATCACTTTGAAGGGGCGGTAGTCCGCACTTCCTTAAAAGATGATATCACGTTTACCCATAATGGAAACCATAAAGGTATTCCCAAAATGAAAAATACAGAAGCATAAAGAAAACATAAAAATATTATATATCATATATCAATATAGTGTCATCTTAATGGACACCTTTGTATATGTTAAAATAATGTTTAACAATCATCGTTTCGGGAGGCCGAAATTCGCCATCCACGGAAACAGTATGTTCATTAACCATTATATGTAGTTGTGTGTAAGTGTAGATCGAATACTTATTATAACAACATCCTAGTATATTTATGATACTGTTGTTGTTACAAAAAAAATGTATAAAAAGAGTTTAGCTGGTTGGAGAAGAAAAATAAAACAAAAGGACTCAAGTGAAGACATTACCTTAAAATCGGGTAACTCCCTTTGGTTTGGGCTCAAAGGCTTCCTTGGGATGACTTCTGCCCAAAGTGAGGCTTCAAGGAGTAATATAGGGAAGTGGAAAGACAAAATGGGCAGGGGTTGGCCAAGCCAAAGGCTTTGAGTGTGTGGGTAAGGAGGTAGAGGTGGGGGCCTTTTATAAGAGGAGAGGAGGGGCACTCTTGGAAAGTAAAGAAAAGTTACTTTATTTTAAAAAGTGTTTCAAATTCAAAAGGTCCCACATTGATATAATTCGAGGTAAAGGTGATAAGGGTTCGAAATCCCCCCATCCAATAGGTTTTGGACATGTGTAGGTCATAGAGTTTACATTATCTTTCCATTTTATTTAAATCCTTTATTAATGAGGTAATCGCTGCATCATCATGATGTCATAAATAATTTAATTTATTTAATGTCACAAAATTATAAAAAAATATATCATGACGTAGGAAATATTTTTATCTTTCTAATTAATATTTATATTCAAAAATATGACTTATATAACCCCATGTAATAATTGTTTTAGTAAAACATCTCATGTTGGTGTCATTTTTTACTTTAATATTAAATAAAAAGTTATTTATGTCATTTCCCAACCAAAGTGGCTCCATGGGGTCCCCAAGTTGACCCATGTCTTTTTCGGGTCAGCCATGACACATCCAATAAGGGTAGGACATGTGTCAAGCTCATCTCATATTATTAAAGCATTATTTTTACCTCAAACTACACTAATTACCTCTAATCGGAATTAAGAACATAAAAGTTACTATTCGCCCAAAAATTATTTTAATCTCATTGAACCACATTTTACTTCTTAATGACAACCATGTATGTCAGATTTTTGAAATTCAAAACATAGAAGTGGTAAAATTTCATTTAAACGAAAAATCAGTTTTTATAAGTACCACTTAGTAGTTTCACTATTCATCAAAAATTGAAGTTTTTCAGAAAAATACCAAAAATTCACCCTAAGCTGTATTTGATATTCTGAATTAAAAAATTTATTCTATTTTACAAAATTCAAAAAAAATATGTTTCATTAATTAATTTAATAATTAATTCCCGCTGTCAGAGAAAATAGCGTGTTTTTATGAATCAATAAGTATCAAAAGATTGACACTAGTTTAAGTCCAATTTCAAAGTGAAATTGATTCCAAAGACCACTATTGGATTTAATGGTCAAAATATTTCCTAATTTCACTTTAAAACCAATTCAAAAGATAATCTAATCATATAAATAAATTAGATTAAAAAGAGGTTTTGAATTAAAATACAACATTTTACACTATTCATTAAAAAATGAACTTTATCGGACAGATACCAAAAATTTCCACAAAGTAAATCTTGATGTCCTAATTCTGAAGAAGAGTTTTATTTGGTCCAATTGAATGTATAAGAGTGAACAAAACCATATTTAATGACGGTTCTCCATCAAAAGGCGATAAGTGAACCTTCAGTGAAAACATGGGCATATACCCTTAAAATTGAATTCATTCCGTATTTTAAGCCTTTATCATTTATTGGATAAATGTAAAAACATTTAACAAACATATATAATCATATTTTAGTAATTTTTATCCATTAACACTAGTACAGCGGCTATGTGTTAACTAACATTTAAAATAATATTATTTTATTACTTGTGTGCAATGTACGATTTCATAGAAACTCTTTGTTGTGTATCAGGTACGCTATCAAACATAGCAACCCCTTTAAAGTAAAATTAATATTTAAATATCAAATGTTAATAAATATGAAAATGTATTATTCTTTATTTACACGGTATGTTACATCCTTCACTCCTTTTGAGAATTGCGTCCTCGCAATTTTATTCACTTATCAAAATAAGTTGAGGTATTTATCCCTCAAAGAATTTTCAGATTCTCACATTGCCTCTTCAACCATATGGTTTTTCCAAAAAACCTTTACCTGGTGGATTACCTCATTTCGCAACACTTTCTCTCTTTGGTCAAGAATCTAGACTGGTTGTTCTTCATAAGATAGGTTCTCTTCTAGCTGAACTTCCTATCGACTCAAAACATGAGATGGATCTGGCATATACTTCCTCAACATCGAAACATGAAAAACATTGTGTACCTGAGATAAACTCTGAGGTAATGCCACTCGGTAAGCAACTGATCCAACTCTCTCCAGAATTTCATACGGTCCAATGAACCTTGGACTCATCTTTCCTTTCTTACGAAATCTCATCACACTTTTCCATGGAGAAACTTTTAAAAAAAACATGATCACCTACCTCGAAAGATAGATCCTTACTCCGGTTATCCGCATAACTCTTCTGCCTGCTTTGACCTGTTCTCATGTGTTTTTGAATAAACTGAACTTTTTCTTCCATCTCTTCTACCAATTCTGGTCCCCTCACCTTCCTTTCACCCACTTCATCCCAAAATGCTGGAGTTCGACACCGCTTCCCATATAATGCCTCAAATGGAGCCATCTGTATACTGGAATGAAAACTGTTATTATAAGAAAACTCAACCAAAGAAAGATGTTGGTCCCAACTTCCTTGATAATCCATCGAACAAGCTCATAGCATATCCTCCAAGGTCTGAATTGTTCGTTCTGACTGCCCATCTGATTGCGGATGAAAAGCTGTACTAAAATTTAATTCAGTACCCAACGACATCTGAAGGCCTTTCCAAAAGTTAGAAGTGAACCTGTGATCACAGTCAGATACAATGGAGAGAGGAACTCTATGTAACATGACTATATCATTAAGATACAATCGAGAATGTTGATCTAGAGAGAGTGTATCTCGAATAGGAAGGAAATGAGTAGATTTAGTCAAGTGATAAACAATAACCCAGATTACATTATTACCTATAGATGTCTTCGGTAATCCCACAACAAAGTCCATGGATATATTCTCCCATTTCCACTATGGTAGGGGTAGAGGCTGAAGCATCAATTTCAGAAACTGCCGCTCTTGTTTAACCTGCTGACAAGTCAAACACTTTACAGTAAAATCAGTAATATCTCTTTTCATTCCATCCCACCAGTAATACTCCTGCAGATCTCTGCACATCTTAGTACGGCCAGGATGAACTGAAAACGGGGAACTATGAGCTTTACATAACAACTCTCTCTTCAACTATGAATCACAAGGCACACACAATATCTTCCCAAATATCAAAACACAATCACTATCAAGGTTGAATTCATGCAACTTAACTTTCCGAACCAGCTCTACCTTTTTCTACAACTCACTGTCTTGCTTCTGTGGTTGCTTGATTCTGTCTGATAGAGAAGATGTCACTCATACCTGAAACAAAACAGAAGAACATCCTACACCAACAACTTCAATGCAAAAGTTCATCAAATCCTTAACCAAAGGATCATGTTTCAAACACATCTTTGATAATGAAGCATTACTTTTTCAACTCAAAGAATCAGCCACTTTATTTTCTTTTCCCGGATGGTAATGAATTGTACAATCATAATCCTTGATTAATTCCAGCCATCTCCTCTGTCTCATGTTCAATTCTTTCTGAGTGAATATATACATTAATCATTTGTGATCAGTATATATTTCACACTTTACTCCATACAAAAGGTGGCTCCAATTTTTTAAAGCAAAGACAACAGCAGCTAATTCCAAATCATGTGTAGGGTAATTTACCTCATGATTTTTCAACTGACGTGAAGCATAAGCAATTACCTGATCATTCTGTATAAGGACACAACCAAGTCCCTTCAACGAAACATCACTGTATATAACAAACTCACCATTCCTGGAAGAAAGTTCCAAAACTGGAGCATTCACCAATCTTCTTTTCAACAACTGAAAAAAAATCATCACATTCTTTTGTCTAGATGAACTTAACACCCTTACGAGTTAGCTTAGTAATTGGACTAGATAAGCGTGAAAATTTTTCAACAAACCTTCGGTAGTAACCTTCAAAACCAAGAAAACTATGGATCTCGGTTACATTTTTGGGTATTGGCCATTCTTCAAAAACTTTTTTTTAGCAGGATCAACAGTTATGCCATATTTTGAAACAATGTGACACAGGAAAGAAATTTGTTGTAACCAAAACTCACACTTTCGGAATTTTCCATATAGATTCTTTTTTTTAAGGTTTGCAAGATAACCCTTAAATGACTTTCATGCTCCTCTTTACTTTTAGAAAACACCAAAACATCATCGATGAAAAAAACCACAAACTTATCCCGGAACTCATGGAAAATTCTATTCATAAGGTCCATGAATACAGTAGGTGCATTGGTTATCCCAAAAGGCATAACTACAAATTCATAATGGCCATATCTAGTACAGAATGCAGTCTTTGGAACGTCTACTTCTTTTACTTTCAACTGATGGTACCCCGACCTCAATTCATTCTTCAAAAAATACTGAGCTCCCTGGAGCGGATCAAACAAATCATCGATATGAGTCAAATGATACTTGTTCTTAACAGTAATATTATTCAGGGCTTTATAATCAATGCAAAGTCTCATTGAGCCATCATTCTTTTTAACAAACAAGACAGGAGAACCCCATGGTGATGTTCTAGGTCGAATGAAACCTTTATCTAATAACTCTTGCAATTGTTTCTTTAACACTAAAAGTTCAACTTGAGCCATTCGATAAGGGGGTTTTGAAATTGGCTTAGAATCCGGAACTAAGTCAACGGTAAATTCAACTTCCCGATCATGAATAATACCAGGAAACTCATCAGAAAAAACATCAAGATAATCATTTACCACTGGCATGTTCCTCTGCGGTTGATCTGTCTGATCTCGTGCATGGATACCACCACCATTTATAGCCTGAGTCAACTGTTCTATCACTGCAATAAATTGTTCAGTTCCGATTCTGACTATCTTAGGTTGCTGATTTGGAAGGTTGTCTTCCTTTGGATGTCGTCCCAATATAGCTGCTTTGTTTCCTCTACGGAAAACAATTCTGAGCACAGAAATATCATAGGCGAAGAAACATGGTAATCATTAAATGCTATATCATTTTAATCGTACCATAAATTATCTTATAATTTTACACTTTTCTAACTCCTAAAGATCTCTAAACCGACCTTTGATACCAACTATAAGGCCCCTGCCTTAAACATTACTTACTATTGAATTAAATGAATAATTCACATTGAGGAGATTTTTAGGTTTCGAGTTTTAGAGAATTAGAACATAACTATTACATCTCAAAAGATTAAAAAGTAGACACTTCTACTAAGATTCCATAAAATAAAAACTCTTAAAAAGAAACCTGTCTACTTCCATGTTTTATATAGCATGAATTTCACTTGATCCCATCCTTGACCCTATTCCACATTAATTCTTGTGAAAAACATTTCAAAAAAACATGGGGTGAGCATAAAAAGCTCAGTAAGGGATACACAAAGAATGAAAGTTGTTAGTTTTTCAAACATCAAGTAAACCATGTATAACTTTATCAAAGTAATACCTTCACCTTCATGAAGTAGTAAAAACTCTTCACTTAATAAAATATCATTACTTACCTTTTTGTAACCAAAGGATTACCATAAAACCCATATAAAGAACGCATAACATATAAAGGTAACTTGGGACATAAACATACTAAAGTGGAATAACCATACAGTCAACTTCCACACATATCACTTAATGGAATAGCCATACGGCCAACATCCATACATACTTAATAGAATAGCCAAACGGCCGACTTCCATACCCAATGCATTGGAGGTTATAACGTAACCACCCGTCCTGGTATTCATGACACCACCCATCATATGGTTTATCACGTAACCACCCATCAAATTTCCAAGTACCATTATAAAAATCTTAAGACATAAAACAAAGATAATGGAAAGAAAACATTTCCACACTTTGATCACAATGTATAACATAAATACATTGACATAACAAATCCATTATAAAAAACCATTTTCAATACCAAAATACATAAAAGAGTACATGGTATTTATTTCATTAAAAAAACATTACGGCTTGTTTAGGAAGCCAAAGACCAAATAATACTCGCGGTGGCGGAAAAGGTCGTTGTCACCGCGTACATTAAAAGAAACATTCCTTTTTTCATTTTGTAAAATGCTTCGTAGAAAAAGATTCCTTTAGCATAAAATTAAAAGTCAAAGGGGTTTATACACCGTATGAAAGAAAGTTGTGTATGAAACGAAATATGCCTCAATGAAAGGAGATTGAGACGAAGTCCCTTACCTCGGGTCCGACTTGACTCGATCATTCATTAATGTCCTGAATACTAAACTTGAGTTAATTTCTACTTGATTAAGAACCTTTTTCATGTTCATTATTACTTTTATATCACTTATTACCATGTCATAAACATTATGTAATCATTTAAGTTAATAATGTTTGTTTTGTCGATATTTGGTTCTTAAGTCGAAAGTGGACTTCTTACAATTGCATGTTGTTCTTGTGGTCAAAGGTTCTTTATATCCAGGATGACATTCCTTATTTGTATATCATATATATCATATATATCCAGAATATACATGTATTTATAATATTACATAATCATTTGGAGGTAAGAATGGTGACGGTAAGCCGTACGTACGCATGAATGCTAATTTCATTTCGTTGTCATATTAATGGAATTAAAACTAAATGATAGGTATGTATATTTTAATTCCAGAATTATATTTATCATTTAGATGTATCATTCATCATATATATCCATTATATACATGTACATTTAATAGTACATTACAATTGGGGATATGAAATGAAATGCACCGTTCATTGAGACGGTAAGCCGTACGTACGCATGAACGCTACTTTCATTTCTATCTAATAATTTAATGGGAATAAATAATAATGATATATAGGTATATTATAATTCCATTATAAAATCATATATAATAACTTTAAATCCATCCTTTACACGTCCCACATATGGCATTAACGAAGCACATCACTTTGAGGGGGCTGTAGTCCGCAATTCCTTAAATGAAGATATCGCGTTTACCCATAATGGAAACCATAAAGGTATGCCCAAAATGAAAAATTCAGAAGATTAAGGAAAAAATAAACATATTATATATCATATATAAATATAGTTTCATCTTAATGGCCACCTTTGAAGGTGTTAAAAGAATGTTGAACAATCATCGTTTCGGGAGACCGAAATTCGCCATCCATGGAAACAATATGTTCTTTAACCATTAGATGTAGGTGTGTGTAAGTGTAGATCAAATACTTCTAATAACAACATCCTAATATATTTATGGTACAGTAGTTTTTACAAAATAAATGAATAAAATGAGTTTAGGCGGTTGGAGAAGCAAAATAAAACAAAAGGACTCAAGTGAAGACATTACCTTAAAATCGGGTAACACCCTTTGGTTTGAGCTCAAAGGCTTCCTTGAGAAGACTTCTGCCCAATGTAAGGTTTCAAGGAGTAATATATGGAAGTGGAGAGACAAAATGGGAATGGGTTGTCTGAGCCAAAGGCTTTGGGAGTGTGTTTAAGGAGGTAGAGGTGGGGGCCTTTTATAAGAGGAGAGGAGGGGCACTCTTGGAAAGTAAAGATAACTTACTTTATTTTAAAACGCGTTTCGGATTCAAAAGGTCCGACATTGATATAATTAGAGGGTAGGGTGATAAGGGTTTTAAATACACCCATCCAATAGGTTTTGGACATGTGTAGGTCATAGATTTTACATTATCTTTCAATTTTATTTAAATCCTTATTAATGAGGTAATCGTTGCATCATCATGATGTCATAAATAATTTAATTTATTTAATGTATAAAAATTATTAAAAAAAATTCATGATGTAGGAAGTCTTTTTATATTTTTAATTAATATTTATAGTAAAAAATATGACTTATATAACCCCATGTAAAAATTGTTTTCGTAAAACAATTAATGTTTGTGTCATTTTTACTTTAACATTAAATAAACAGTTATTTATGTCATCTCCCAAACGAAGTGGCTCCATGGGGTCCCCAAGTTGACCCATGTCTTGTATTGGTCGGCCATGACACATCAAATAACGGTAGGACATGTGTGAAGCTCATCTCATATTATTATAACATTATTTTTACGTCAAACTACACTAATTACCTCTAATCGTGATTAAGAACTTAAAAGTTACTATTCACCAAAAAATTATTTTAATCTCATTGAAATACATTTTAATTCTTAATGACAACCATATAAGTCGTATTTTTGAAATTAAAAACACAGAAGTTGTAAAATTTCATTTAAACGAAAAATCAGTTTTTATAAGTACAACTTAGTGGTTTCACTATTCATCAAAAATTGAAGTTTTTCAGAAAAATACAAAAAATTCACCCTAAGATGTATTTGATATTCAGAATTCAAAAATAAAGTATATTTTACAAAATTAAAAACATATAAGTTGCATTAATTAATTTAATAATTAATTCATGCGGTTAGATCAAATAGCGTGTTTTTATGAAATAGTAAGTATCAAAAGATTGACACTAGTTTAAGTCCAATTTCAAAGTGAAATTGATTCCAACGTCCACTATTGGATTCAATGGTAAAAATATTTTCTAATTTCTCTTTAAAACCAATTCAAAAGAAAATATAATCATATAAATAAATTAGATTAAAAAGTGGTTTTGAATTAAAATACAACATTTTACACTATTCATTAAAAAATGAACTTTATCGGACAGATACCAAAAATTTCCACAAAGTATATTTTGATGTCCCAATTCAAAAGAAGAGTTTTATTTGGTCCAATATAATGTATAAGAGTGAACAAAACCATATTTAATGACGGTTCTCCATCAAAAGGCGATAAGTGAACCTTTAGTGAAAATTGGGGCATATATGCCTAAAATTGAATTATTTCCATATTTTAAGCCTTTATCTTTTGTTGGATAAATGTAAAAACATTTAACAAACATATATAATCATATTTTAGATATTTCTATCCATTTTCGCCAGTACAACGGCTATGTGTTAACTAACCTTAAAAATAATATTATTTTATTACTAGTGTGCAATGTACGATTTCAAAGAAACACTTTGTTGCGTATCGGGTACGCTATCAAACATAGCAACCCCTTTAAAGTAAAATTAATATTTAATTCGCAAATATTAATAAATATGAAAATGTAATCTTCTTTATTTACCTGGGATGTTACATTATGAGTGACTTTCAAACTTAATCTATGAGGCTTGGATGTTTCTAATGGAATAATTTCATGTTGTATTTCTTTTCATGTTGTAAAGTTGAACATATGTAGGAATATTGTTTCCAATAATACAAAAATGATCGGTCTTTTGAGACATGATTTCCTTGTGGTCATCAAAATGTTATGTAATAATGCACCAAATATGGGTAACTAGGGTCGGGGTGTTACAGTTGGTATCAGAGGAAGTTTAGTACAATCCTTGGAAACTTGATTTAGATAAACCATGATTAGAGCACATATCCCTAAGATAGACTTTGAGGATTAATATAGAAGAACATCCTAGAATTTTGGTATTGTAGAGATTTTGTGAGTTTTCCAAGCAATTCATACCTGTCTGGATATGAGAAGGTAGAGGAAGCTCTGGCATAGATATACGTAGGTGTAAAAACCAAAAACACCACTTTGAGCAAGACTCAAACGAGAACTGGAGCATGACAACAGGCCTTGCTGCACATGTGGTTATGTCACTCCCGGGGGATATGCTTAGGATAATTCTTATTTTATTTACACACTATTATGAAGGGTTTATGAGTATATACCTACTCAAAGGATTTTTGTATGATTATGGATTATATCCATAAACCGTTCTATTTATGTTTAGTGTTTTACAAGTTTGGATTTATGTATTTTGATTCATAAAATAATCTAGTTTATTCCACTATTAAGAAATGGAATCTAGTGGAAGGAATGGACACCAAATCAATTCAAGCACTCCATGTAGGGATTTCACTCCTACTCAAGATAATTATAGTGGAGCTGGTGATACAACTGGTGCTAATCAGCTTATCACCATACTGGGACAACTCACTTAGGTTATGAAAAATAACCTTACCCGTATGAAGCACCCTAATCCACATCATGGAGGATCAATGTTAGATCGCTTCATGAGGAAACAACCACCAAAATTCAATGGGATTACAAATCCATTATTGGCTGAGCAAAGGATTAATTCCTTAGAGAAAATATTCCATGCATTGGGGAGTAGCGAAAGGAAAAAAGTTGTCATGGCAGTTTAGCGCCTCACTGGAGATTCTAACCATTAGTGGTCATTAATTCAAAACAAAAAGAAAGATAATGAAGTATCAAATATGGAATAGATGGAGTTTAAGGAAATTTTCTTAAAAAAATACTTTCCACATGACCATCGAGCAGATATGGAATGAAAATTTATGAGTCTGAGGAAAAAGGAGGATGAGAATGTCGCAATGTATGAGGATAACATTACAAGGTAATCAAGGTATGTTGTAGATTATATATGTAACCCAAGAAGTAATATTGATCATTTCTTTGATGGAAAAACCCATTTCTCTATCATGTATTAGTATCACAATCCTTCTCATCATATGAAGATATTGTCTCTTGTGCTATCAAGACAGAAAAGGAATTCTCTACGTCTTATGATTTAATGAAAAGCAAGAGAAGAAGAGATATGATGAACACACTGGGAAAGGAAATAATGAAAGATAGAATAATGGAATAATTTAATTTAAAACCTATGATAATTGAGGAAGGAAGCACCCTCGTTCCTATCTAAACGGAAAAGGAGTATGCTACAAATGTGGATAGAAAAGCCATATTTCTGGTGATTGTAAGGGAAATAAAGACACTACTAATGTTCAATGCTATAATTTCAGGGAGATGGGACTTTACGCAATTGAATATCCTAAGCATTAGAGAAAAATAACTCAAAAAAGGCCAAGGTATCAAGGAAAAGCTTATGCGATCACTACTGATGAAGTTTAAGCCCCGAAAGACTTGATGGCAGGTGATTTAATGGTTTCCTCAAGTTTAGCCAATGCTTTATTTGATTATGGATCATCACATTGTTTCATATCTACTGATTTTGCTAAGAAAATTACAAATTTCAAATTATATTTAACAAGGGAGTTGTAATTCAAAACTCTTAAGGTAAGTATCATTACTACAATGTGTTGTGAATTAGTTCCCATTAGGGCATATAAATTTTCTTTATATGCTAGTCTCATCATCATAGGAATTATTGAATTTGATATAATCCTCGGTATGGATTGGCTCTCGGACCACGATGAAAAAATTTATTGTAAGAAGAAGGAGGTTACTATTTTTTATCATTATTATAAAAAACACCTCATCTTTAGAGTAGAAATGTCAGAACCTGATTCTTATTTAGATCCACCCCCATTAGCTCAACTAAATTCAATTATAGTGGAGGAAGAGAATAAAATAACTCTGGGTGAGGAATGGAATGTTCAAATAGTGGTGTACCTACTATGAAATAATATGTGGATGTGTTTCCAGATGATTTACCTGGATATCCTCTAGAATGAGAAATTGAGTTTCAAATTTATTTAATTCTTGGTTCAAGGCCCATATCGAATATCCATTATATAATGGTCCCTATGAAATTAGTGGAACTAAAGAAACAACTAGAGTAATTTGGAAATAAGGTATTTATTCACCCTAGTGTTTTTCCATGGGGATCCCCTATCCTTTTTGTAGAGAATAAATATGGATCTATGATTTTGTGCATTTACTATAGGGAGATTAATGCTATAACAATAAAGAACAAGTATCCTCTACCACACATTGATGAATTATTCGACCAACTTTATAGAGCTCAATACTTTTCATAAACTGACTTTCGATCTGGATATCATCAATTGTGTTTGATGAAGGAAGACATTATGAAAGAAGCATTTTGAACCAGGTACGAGCATTACGAGTTTACAATAATGACTTTTGGATTGACTAATAAACCCTCTATAATCATGGATCTAATGAATAGACTTTTCAAGGAATATCATGATGAAATTGTAGTGATATTTATTGATGATATCATGGTATATTCAAAAAGCTACGAAGATCATGAAAATCACTTGTGTATTATCCTGAAGACTTTGAGAAGACTCGAACTATATGGGAAGTTTAGCAAGTGTGAATTCTAGATTCAGGAGATTTATTTTCTTGTCCATATTGTCTCCAAGGATGTAATATATGTTGATCCTTCTAAGACAATGGAAATCAATGAATGGCCAGCACTAATGAGTGTAAATGTGGTACACACTTTTATTGGTTTATAAGATTATTATCGATGATTCGTCTAGAATTTTTCCCGGTTGGCTAACCCATTAAAAAATCTCACATGAAAAAGGGTAAAATTTGTTTGGACAAAATACTATGAAGAATGTTTTGAAGAATTGAAGAGAATATTAGTAAATGCTCCTATATTGATGCTATCGTCGAGGAATGATGGGTTTGTTATTTATAGTGATGCATCGAAGAAAGGATATGGTTGTGTCCTTTTGCAGAATGATAGAGTCATTTCCTATTCATCAAAATAATAGAAAATTCATGAGAAAAACTATCCTACTCATGATATTGAGTTAGCAACTGTAATCATTGATTTTAATATTTGGAGACACTATCTCTATGGTGAAAATTTGAGATTTATACTAATAACAAGAGTATGAAGTATATTTTCTCAAAGAAAGAACTCAACATGAGGCAAAGGAGATCGCTTGAACTACTCAAGGATTATGATTGCATGATACACTACCACCCGGGGATGGAAAATAAGATAGAAGATTCTTTGGGTAGAAACAATCATAGAGTTTTGAACAAGATGAGAGTTTAAAAGGATCCAATATACATGGATCAAGTAAAGATGGATATAGGAATCACCATGGAAGGTGAAACATCAATACTTTTTCAAATGGTTTCCAAACCATCTTTAGTAGAAAAGATAAAGAGTTCTCAGTCCAATGATTAAGAGTTCCAAAAGAAGATTAAAGCTGTGAGTGATGGGAGATTGAGTGACTTTATGTATGAAGATAGAATTTTGAAATTTTGGAAGAGACTTTGTATTATCGATATAACTGATCTAAAAAGAGAATTGATGGATGTTTATCATAAATATGATTTCTCTATACACCCTAGGAGAACCCAAATGTATAGAGATTAAAAAGAACATTTTTTGTGGGATAACATAAAGAGGGAGATTGCTGATTTTGTTTCAAGATGTATGGTTTATCAACAACTTAAAGCTAGAAGGCAACAACCTAGAGGTGTTGTGAATCCTCTACCCATACCTGAGTGGAAATTGGATAATATTAAAATGGACTTTGTCATGGGACTACTAATGACTCCTAGAAGGAATGATACAATATGGGTCATTTTTTATCGTCTTACTAAATCAGCAAATTTTCTTACTTTAGGAGAATATTTATCACTTGAACGCCTAGAAATATAATATATTAATGACTTTATAGGGCTTCATAGAGTACCCCTATGGATTTCTTCTGATCGTGATCCACATTTTACAACAAGATTCTGGAAAAGTATTCAAAAATCCCTGGATACTGAACTTTGTTTGAGCACTACCTACCACCCACAAATTGATGGACAATTAGAAAGGAATATTTGAACCATAGAAGACATGTTGAGATAACGATCACTTGACTTTCAAGGTATGTGGGATCAAAATTTACCTCTGGTAAAATGTTTCAATAAAAATAGCTTCCATTCAAGTTTTCAGATTGCACTATATGAAGCGTCATATTGAATGAGATGTGGAACACCAACATGTTGGGATAATATTGGTGAAAGAAAACTCATAGGTGTAGAACCGGTAGAGGAAACTATGGAAAAGGTGATGGTAATCCGAATCCACATCTAAATAGCTCAATGTAAGTAGAAGAGCTATACCAATAATCGAAGGAAGGATTTGGAATTTCAGTTAGGAGATCATGTTTTCTGGAAGATAACTCCATGGAAGGGTGTTATATGTTTCGGTAAGAAGGGTAAATTGAGACCCAGGTACATCGGATCTTTGAAACTTATAGACTGAATTGGGGTTGTAGCTTACCGTTTGGCAATGCAACCAAGTCTTTCCAAATTTCTTGATGAGTTCCACGTAACACCGTTGAGAAAATACATGACTGACCCTACACATGTACTCACCTATGAGGAATTAAAACTCAAACCCAATCTGTCTTATTGCGAAGACCCTATCAAGATTCTTCATACAAGAGAACAAGTTCTGAGAAACCGGAGAACTCGTCTGGTAAAAGATCTATGGAGAAACCATAAGATGGAAGAGCCAACGTGGGAACCTGAGGAACTTATGATGAAGAACCACCCGAGTCTTTTTATGTAGTAATATTTTAGGAATTTCTAGGATGAAATTATATTAAGGAGGGGGGAATGTAACACCCAAGAATCCATGGTATGCTTCTATTTGAATAATACAATAGCGTGTGTTGTACGCAACTTCGTGTTCTAACACACCACAACCAATGAAAATATCCATTATGAATAGTAATACACAATTTTTGAAATTTTATAAATTTTAACATTCAAAATGGACATCATTTTTGGATTCGTAATATCAAAATTAGCTTAGGGTGAATTATTTGTATTTTTCTTAAAAAATTCAATTATTGATGAATAGAGAAAAACACCGAGTTATATTTTTAAACCGAATTTTTATTTAAATAATTATTTATTTTATTTAAATATATTTGTGGAAAAAATATATATATAATACCAATAT
Organism: Viscum album; assembly: GCA_963277665.1. Lineage (NCBI taxonomy): Eukaryota > Viridiplantae > Streptophyta > Magnoliopsida > Santalales > Viscaceae > Viscum > Viscum album. Next base: position 313,133,359 of record OY728166.1, read on the forward strand.
ATGTTCAATGTAATTCATTGGAGTATGTTTATAATAATTTTGGATATATAAAAATTTTATTGATCTTTTTACAGTCTATTATCCATCTCCTAAGAGCATTTGCAAATTTACATAAACCATAATTTTACCACTTCTCTGAGTTGAGTTTCAAAACTAAGAGAGACATGGTTGACATCAGTATGTATAATGTGGTTCAATAAGATGAAAATACTTTTTTGGTGAATATTAACTTTTTACTTTTATTTACCATGGTTAAAAGTAAATAGGATAATTAAGTGTAAAAATGATATTATTATTACCCTAAAACATGTTCTAATTCTATTGAATAACTTTAATTCGACCAAAAACAACCTTATAAATAAAATATAATCCTTTAGGTCCACTTGGTTTAGATTAGGAAATTATTATTATTTAAATCAACGAAGAGTTAAAAGTGTTAAATTGAATGTTTAATAAGTAAAACATTTTTAATATATAGTTACACATAAGATAAATTCGACTATAAAAATTCATTATAAAGATAAAAATATTTACTAAATAATGGTATTTTATTTATATTTTTTAGACATTAAATAATTAAATTTATTTATGACACAATGATGATGTAGTAATTAATGTATTAAAGAAAGATTAAAATAATTGATATTATAAATATCAAAAAAAAATGTAATTTGAGACTTTTTATGAATTAAAATAATTTTCTAGGTTAATATGTCATATTAGGGTTAGTTAGATAAATTTTTTTTGGAGTAATAATGCTATTATGAATTTATAAAAAACAAAATACCAAATAGTGTCAAAATTGACATAAAAGAGTCTTTAAAACAAATATTAATGTATTAATTGATATTATATTCCTAAAAATATGAGTTTGAGACAAAATAATTATTTAATGACAGGTGTATCATTAATTATCCACTTGGGGTTCTGTTGGATGTTTAGAGTAAGTTTATTAACCATATAATTTAATAATACAAAGAGACACGGTAAATGTCAAACTATTTAACTAAGAGTTAAATATAAACAATAAGGTTAATATAGTTACCCAAACCTGTCTAAAACCTACTGGTTGAGTGGTTATTGACTAATACCCACCTTAACTTTAAAAAATTTGTTTTTGAACCATTGGAAACCGAAAATGACTTTATTATAAAATAATATTTCTAGCTTTTCCTAACGTGCCCCTCACCCCTCTTATAAAATGGCACTCGCCCTTCTCTCTATTCACACCTTCAAAGAAATTTGGCTTGGCCAAAATCAGCCAAAACACCCTCTCAACTATTGTATATTCATCTTATAGGCCTTCTTTTAGTCATAAATCCAACTTAATGAGCCCTTTTGAACAAATCAAAAGGAAGAAACCGAAGAAGAGGTAAATATTTTATCACCTCTTTCAAGATCCTTTCTTCTTCCAATTATTATTTCTTTATTGTTCTCCATTATAAAATAATAACTACAGTATCTTATATATACTGTGATGTTATAATAAATATGTTACAACCATATTCATTATTCTATCCATCCTTTTAATGACATGTCACCATAGGTGCGTACGTACGACTTACCATCTCCACATCGTGGTGTAATTGGTATTCAATACATTATTATTTGGATGGGTATAATAATGACATGTAATAGTTTTAAATAATGAATATAACATGATTTTTATTTTTTATATATGATATACCATCAAATTATGTGTTATTTTAATATCAAACTAATGATATTGTCACTCATGGGTACGTACGGATTACCGTCTCCACGAACGCGATGAGATTTGTTCCAAACATATCCATTTAAGACTAATTTTCATTAGATAATTAAAAAATATGTTTAGAGACTTAATGTAATTCTGAATATTAATAATACACATCCTATCCAAAAAATATATTACATGCTTAACAAAGCATATAATGTAAAACGAATCAGTTAACACTAAAAATGACAATAATACTATGATATTATTAAAAAAGAAATATTAAAAGATCTTATATGACACCATATTAATGCATATGATTCTTATATAATTTAATAACAATTATTTCACCACTATACAGGAGGTTGACCTATCCTAAACTAAAGAAATGTACAAGGTAAGAGTTAATTTCATAATCTCTTTGTTATCCAAGGTTGTTTATACTTAATTATCTACTGGGACCTCTTTATCATCCACATCAATGTTTCATAAAAATGTATTTCAAATTTTTTTTAATGTTTATTAGAAAATGGCGTAATGTTATTTATACTGTAATTTGACCTTATATGTTTTGAAATGAATCATTCCTTTATTTTCCAAACAAGGTACTTTATGAAATTTTCGGCAAAATTAAAGTAAGAAAGTTTATTCTAACTTATACATTGGGTGAAACTATTTTCTGCCATTATAACATCGTCAAAGCTTCACATTTAAGCTTATGAGAATATTTTCAAAACAAATGTTTTCTTCATAACTATGAGACTCTTAAATTATTTCAAAATATAATGAGATATTTCTCTAAAAAAGGTTTTGATTTCATATTTGTCAACATCATTTGAAGGATTTTTTAGTTTATTTGAAGTTAATTTATTATGATAAAAAACATCCATATTGTGTTAAATATTTTGTGATATGCTTTACTGTGGATGTGCTATTTTTATACCATTCATGTTTTATGGTTAATGTATTGATATTTCATATGCAGGTTTTAATATGAATGTTTATGTTATATTTTTTGATTTTCACATGGGAAATTTATTGGATTTAGTAAGTGACATGTGGAGCCCGCTATAGATTCTCAATGAATCGGTAGGTCTGATGAGATAACTAGACGTGGAATTGGCCAAGGCCCTTCCCAATTTGATATATTGTTTTGGATGAGGTCTTAATCATTTTTAGACATCTTGGATGGGGCATTGGAAAAATGTTTCAGAATGTCTGAAATTATACATTCCCTCATTATAAAAATAATATTGATTGTTCATGTGGTTATTCAACTAATAGAATACACATTATTATGTTTTATTATAACATTATTTATTCAGCTCATATTCATACCATATAAGTATTCATGGTTATTAATAGTAAAGGCATGTGGTTACAATTATTCACCATGCTTAATATTTATGTTATCTTCCACTGTATAGCTTACCCTTACTGAGCATTTGAGCTCACCCCTTTCTTTTGTTTCATTTTCACAGGATATGGATATGTTAGTTATGAGTGAATTTCATGCTTAATTTAGGAGGCTTGGATGTTTCTAATGGAATAAATTCATGTTTTATTTCTTTTCATGTTTTAATGTTGAACTTATGTATGAATCTTCTTTCCAGTAATGCTAAATTAATCAGTATTTTAAGACATGATTTTTGTGTGATCATTCCAATATTTTGTAATAATGCACCGACTATGGGTAACTAGGGTCGGGGTTTTGCATTAATTTCATGGCCATGGGCCTTCCCACATTTGCAGTACCAATTTCTCATAAAGATGAAAAGTGGTTTAACTCATGGGTAATTATATCAACATGAAGAGATTTTGGATCTTTGATTTAAGTTTATATTTTTTATATTTTTTGATTTTATTTTACATTGTTTGATGGTTCAATTTATATGCGGTGTTGAACGGTTGAAGGACGAAGGTGACAGAGGCTGGTTCGTATACCATTATTTTATTTTTAGAATCTGATTCTGTTCTAGTGACGATTCAAATTTACAATTTTAATGTTTGAAGTGATTTTGTTAAGGCACTAGTTGTGGAGGAGGATGAGAAATTGGGGCTAAGGAAGAATCAAGGGAATGAAGTTGAGATGTATGGGTGCTAATGGTGAGGTGCAAGGGAAGAACCGTGTGCGGTGGAACATCGATGCAATGGTCACCGGTTGGCTAAAAATTATGGTTACTGATACAGAAGAATTAAATGGTCACAGGAGAAAATAAAGTTAAATGGTAACCGTTTCAGATTAAATAGATGGTCACCGATAAAAATAAATAATAATATCACTGTTAAGGAACGAAAGTCACCTTCAGCAAAAGATATGGCCACCTGTAGATTTTATAATTTATGGTTTCCACTGTAGAAAATAAAAGAGGCTACTGATAGTTATAAAAGGTAACCAATAGTTATAAATGGGTCACATATAGTTCTAAAATGGTCACTGGTGGAACAGAAATAAACTCTACTGTTAGTTAAAAATGGATCACCGGTGTGAATCAGGTCACTGATGAAAATCTTAATCCGCATCAGTGACCTTAAATAAATAGGGCAAACTGTATGAACAAAATTAAAACTAATAAAGTAAACTGAAAATTATAACATATGATAGTTAAATTGATAAATTATAATTAGATTAGACAACTTATATTAAATACAGAATTATTATGAAACTTTAAACATAAAAATATACAATATAAATTATTAATTGATAAGACATAAATTGAGACTCGATTATTTTTTAAAATAACTTAAATAAGACTTCAATTAAAACTTATTAAAGGGTCTATAATGAGTAGAATAGGATCACATATATTACTAAATAAGTAACTGATAACCTATATCCTCCTCACCAGTAGACTAAAAATAAGAGTCAATGAATAAATAATCTAACTGCATACTTAGGATTTAATAATAAATGTTTTAAAACTCTATATTTATTAATTGATTAACTAAGTGAATAATTAATGTTAAAAATGTGATAATTCGTTTAATTTAAACTAAAATTACCAAATTAATCAATTAGATAGATAATTAAACTTATTAATTAATAATGTTAATAAAAAATATTAAAATAATCCCTCAGTTAAATATATATAAATATAATGATTAAATAATTGTATAAATAGAAGTTAATTTAATAAAAAGTCATATAGAATATAATTTACAAAAATAATTAAGAAATAATTTAATTAAGAAATTAAATTAATATTAAATTTATTAATTAAAAGACTAAAAATATATAATTAATTAAAAAAATATATTAATTAACAAATTTAATAACAAAAATATAAAATTATAATTATTATATAAAAGGTGATTAAATAAATAATTAAATCATTAAAAATTAAATAAAAAGATTTGAAAACTATGTAAAAATATAGTCACATCAAATTCCTCCACACTTAAGAATTTTTTTCCCTCAAACAATTTCTTGCTTTATTATCATTGAAAAAAAGATTTTAGTATTTATGATCCAGCTCAAAATGTAAAATGTAATGTATTTAAGAAAATAGGAAAGAACATGAAAATAATCAATGAAAGGATATTTTCCAATCACATCTTTCCTTCAAAAAGTACTCAAAGGGTAATCAAGATGGAAATGATTCATCAATCAAAGTATGTGTAATGCCTCATATGCGACTCTGCTTAGTGATCATTTCAATCCAAACTCAAGTTCTAATTTCATGAGTGAAAAGAGGTAAAACATCAATGATGTTAAGAACTTAATAGAAGGAACTAAGTAAAATGACTCTTTCTTAAGCTCCAATAATAATTTTTTTTTTGTGAATCACCTACATGATAAAATTTAAATGACTCCCACAAAAACCAATTGACCCCTTCTTAATGAGGAATTCATCATTCCACTCACCTTAATAAACATGTTTTTGACCCTAGAAACTTCTTTTACCAAGCCATGTATCTTGTTCTAAATGTTTTTCAATGAACTTATATAAGGTTTAAAAAGGGATTATATTAAACAGAACACGCATAACATTGTGTGTCTGAGAGATTCACCATGGGATCCCTGATGCCCAAACTACTTTAGTTCCATATTTTTTTTATAAAAACCATTTACATTGTGTAATTGAGGCATTTAATTTAATAATTAAAATGAAATGAGTTCCCTATTAAAAACATCAAACTTCCATCTCCATGTGTCCTGATCATAACTCCACTAACATGTTACCTATATCACTCTCAAAAATTGACCCTGAACAAATTCCTATCAAACTACTAAGCAAGACCACTCAGCAATCACCCATCCTTAATAATTTCACACTAATAGCATAACATAACTTCCAAAAATGTACATTCCCTTAGGCTATACTCATTAGAGAAACATTGTAAACCAAAAAATTGTGAAATAATTATTAAAAACTGTAACCATTTTTTAAAAAAAATTTGAAGTTTCTTTTGGTATTGATGTGATTTTAGTTACGAATAGTTTATCATCGTAAATAATTGACCCCATCCCCCTAACATAAAACCGAAAATTGGCCCCAAAGTTGAATTATAGACATGGATAAGAACAACTAAAAAATTATGTGTTCAAAACAGATTTTTAATTAGGTAGATTTATGACATGAATAAAGGGTTTATTTGATGTTCGTGAATTGTTGGCCATAATGAATAACATATCAGTAGGTTCATTAGCAAGTACACACATTAATATATTTTCCATTGAATAATTTTCAATATAGCTCAAATGGAACTGTGTGGAGTAAGTGCACTCTGTATTGGGTGTAATCATTTTAACAATGTATGATTCAAATAGATGTTCAATAAATAATTCAATGGCATGCTAAAAACCTCAAACCAAAGTATATTAAAAAAGACCAACAACAAGTACCCCCCACACACTTAATTTAAAAAAGTGAGTATATTTTAATAAAAATGAAATTCAGATTTTATAATAAAGAGGATCATCCATAATTTCTTATACAAGAATAATTTTTCATGAATGAAAGCCTTGCAACAATTTTTCTTACAGTAAAAACCTAAGTTTTTAATAGAAAACAAGAGAATAAATACGTGAAAAAGTAAAGTGAAAGAACATCCCTATAGAATTGTGTGAATTACTCTTTAGAAAGGGAGTTTCACTCCATAAATGACACAAAAACAAATTCTTGATAACACTAAGATAAAAAAAGAAAACCAAGAAAAACTAGTAACAAGAATATAAAAAACAGAGAACAAAAAATCACTTTTTTATGTTCAAAATAAACAAAATAAAGAAAAAATGAACCGTGGGTTTCCTCCCAGGAAAATATTAGTTTTAATGTCTTCAGGCAGAATTTATTCATGATCAATTTTCAAGCATTGTAAAGGCAACCAAGCCCTTCAGATGTCCCTGAAAATACAACTTCACACTCTGTCCATTAACTGTCCTGGGTTTTTTTTCTTCACCTATAATTTCAAGATCTATTTTGTATGCACTCTCACTGTAGTAAAAGGTATAAACCACTTGGACATAAGTTTTCCAAGAAAATTATTCAGTATAGAGTTTAAGGGAAGGACATTCTATCCAGGTATAATTTATTTGGTTTGAATAATTGAATCATTGATGATTTTAGTACTATATTTATAAATCCTTGCATTATCACAACTCTATCTCTTAATCTAATTATGTTCACTTAAATCAAGTAATATCCTTTTACCAAAACTCATAATATTATAGTTGAGAGCCTTAGCTTCACAATAATACTTATGCTGCAACTCTATAATTAAATGAAACAATTTCCCAAAAACAATCTATAAAAAGTAATACATATTGGGATATTGAAAGTATTTCTATATGCCCATAAAGCTTCATAAACATTAAGAGTCCCGTCCTTCATAGAATTTTGGCATAGTTTTCTCACGTATTTGTTTCAGTTCCCTGTTTGAAATTCCATCCTTCCCATTGGATTGTGGACGATAAGGAGTAACAGTTTTATGAACAGAACCATATTTTTCCATCCAATTGTTAAACTTTTAGTTCTAAAAATGTGTTCTATTATCAAACATTAAGGTTTTGGGAACTCCAAATATTTTAAATATTTTATTCTTAATAACTTTTATAACATATTTGGGTTGATTTTTGGGTAGTGCCACTGCCTCAACCCACTTTGACACATAATCAACAACAATAAGAATATACTCAATCTCATGAGATAATGGAAATTGACCCATGAAATCTAAACAGAAAACATAAAAAATTTCAATGTCTAATATTCAGTTTTTGGGTTAACTCTTTCTTTTTACCAACATTTCCAAAAACTGTACATCTATCACAACCAGCCAGATTGTAGGACATTTTGAGCTGTACATTCACCACCATGGTGACCTCCCCAAGGTGAAGAGTGACAACTCTCTAAGAAAGGCAACATCCCTTCCTAGGGAACACACCTCCTAAGGATACCATCAACACATCTCTTAAACATTAGGGGATAATCTCATAGAAAATATTTAAGTTCAGAAATAAATTTATTCCTTGGGTTATTTGATAGATTTTTGGGAAAAAAACCAGCTAATAAGAAGTGGGAAAAATCTGCATACCATACAGATTTCATAATAGAAACAGTGAGAAACTTTTCATCAATGAATGAAGATTTTATCTCCCTAGGATCTACAAATTGAGTAAGAGGAATACTAAAAATATGGTCAACAACTACTTTCTTTGCTCCCTACTTATCCCTAATATCTAAATCAAACTCTTGTAGCAACAAAATCCATTTATTCAGCCTGGTTTTAGATTCCTTCTTATACATCAAGTACTTTAAGGCAGAATGGTCAGTGAAAATGATAACATTTGAACCTAACGAATATTTTCAAAACATATCTATATAAAAAATTAACAACTATCAATTCTTTTTCAGTAGTGGTGTAATTATTTTGGGCATCATCTAATAGTATACTAGCATAATATACCACATGTAATTTCCAATATTTACATTGTCCAAGGAAATCACCTATATCCATGTCACTAACATCACACGTAAGTTCAAAATGTAGTTTCCAATCAGGTTTAGTGATAATGGGTGTTGTGGTGAGTTTTTCTTTAATAATATTAAATGATTTTAAACAGTTTTTATCAAAATTAAAAGGAGAATCCTTGACCATCAATGAACACAAGGTCTTAGTTTTTTTAAAATGTCTTTTATTATTCTTTGGAAGAAATTGGAATTCCCTAGAAAACATCTTATACCTTTAACATTTTCAGGAGGTGGCAGTTATTGAATAACTTATATGTTAGCAGTATCAACACCTAGACCTCTCATGGATAACTCATGACCAACAACTATTCATTTTGTGACCATGAATTGCCACTTATCACAATTAAGAACAAGGTTGGTTTCAATGCATCTTTCCAAAACTAACTCAAGATTTTCAAGGCACCTGTCGAAAGGACATCCCCCAATGGAAAAGTAATCCATGAAAATATCAATAATTAATTCAAACATATCTGAAAAAAGTTTATCATACACATTTGAAAGGTGGCTAGAGCTCCACACAATCCAAATGGTATTCACCTGTAAGAAATGACCCACTAGGGCATGTGAAAGTGGTATTTTCCTAATCTTATAGAGCAACATGAATCTGGTTATAACCAAAATATGTATAGATGAAATGGAAAAACACATTTCAATCAAGCCTCTCAAGAATTTTATAATGGAAGGGAATTGGAAAATGGTCCTTCCTAGTGGCTACATTAAGCTTAATATAATCGATACAGACTCTCCATTTGGCGGCTTTCCTAACTTAGATTTCTTCATTTTTTTCATTTTTTACTATAGTGAAACCTCCATTTTTAGGGAAAACCTATACAGGGGTGATCCAAGAACTATCGTAAGTATGATATATCATTCTTGTTTCAAGCAGTTTGATATCTTCTTCTCTCACAACTTCTTTCATGTTTGGATTTAATCTTCTTTAACACTCAACCCTATGATTATAGTCATGATCTATAAGTATTTTATTCAAACAGAATGAAGGAATAATACCATTTAAATAAGATAATGTATAGCCTATGACATATTTATTCGTTTTCAACACATTTACCAATCTTTAGTCATGATTTTTATTATTTTTAGATGAAATAATTACAAGAAAAGTGGAATTCTCACACAAAAATGAATATTTTAAATGATATGGGATTGGTTTTAATTCAATATTTGGTAGTTATACAATCTATGGATGATTCATAGGCCACTAATGTCCAAGATATTAAATATCCATATTATAAAAAGTATTGAATGGTGAAATTTTTTTGATTTCTAGCTCAGATTTCGAAATAACAGTGTTTCTGTGTAAATTTTCCCTGTCATAATTTTACAAGTTAATCAAAAAAGAATCATTAAGTTGTATTATAAGTTCTCTCTCAATATCATCAATGTGTTCAGAAATGTTGGTATTAATAGGGACAACCTAAAATTCACTCCAAAATATCCTAAGATCAATAACAAAAGAATCTTCTAGAGCAGAATCTCAGCCGTTGTCTAAAGATTAAGTATTCTTGCAGAATTTTGACCTTCTGAGATAGATTCAAAATGATTTACCACTTTTAAATTATTTTATTGAGAATAGGATTGATTATTAGATTCTACAGAGTTTCGAATTGAGTTATCATCTTCTAAGTACTCTACCATTGAACAAATTTCAAAAAAAAATTGATCCTTTAACATTTTTAAGAAATTTGAATTATTCTAGTAGATGACCAATTTAAAAAATTAACTAACCCATATAGACATCAATAAACAAAATAAATATGTCTAATAAGGGAATACCCAAGATTATGGGAACCTCTTGATCATAGTCCATTTCTAAGTCTAAAATGTCTACGGGTAAAACTAGTTTCCCTACCCCAACTAGCATGGCATCTATCTTTCACATAGGATGAATGGAAGGTCTATCACCTAACTGCAGTATGAATATGGTGGGTTGAAGATCACCCAACCTAAACTTTTGAAATAGTGAGTATGGTAGATGACTAGTAATATAATTTAAATCACACAAACAATTGAGTTGAGCAGAATTTTTTACTGTTCAAGGTATAAAAAAACAACAACGGTCTTTCAACTTAGGTGGGATTTTCTTTTGGAATACGACACGACACTCTTGAGTGAGGCTATAAGTTTCAAATTCATAGAGGGTAATTTTGTTAGAAAATTTTTTATATGATATTTTTAAAAAGATAAGATTTGAATTATTTCTTGTATTAATGGAATGTTTGCTTGAAATTTAGAATGGAGACCATGAAACTAAAGAAATTCAGACCTGGTGTTACTTTGAGGTTTCAGCTTCTTAGGGAAAGGTATGAGTGGGATAAAAACTAATAAGGACAGTACGAATATCCCTCAACTCATCCTCAAAAACATTTATTTCCTTTATTGTTTTGATTTTTATATGAGTTTTCAGCATGTGTTTCAGATGAAAAATAATGATTTTGATCATTTTCATGGATTTTTTATAAATTTCCAGCTTGTAAAAAAAACTGATTTTTGGCTCTAAATTGAAGTATATTTTCATTTTTGGTCATTTTCAATGTATTTTTCAGTAAAATTATGAGTATTTAGACAACTTCTAGTGATAAAATCCCTGGAATTCTCTTAAGGGTTAAGATTAGTGTTACTAGGAAGTCTACCATTTTCCCTAGATGAAAATATCTAGTAATTTGTCTAAGTTGTGTTTCCATGATTTATATTCCTAGATCAGTTTGAATTTTATCTAACCCATATTGATTTTATTTTTTTGGTTAGCTGAGTCATGTATCATTCCTATTGAGAGTTAATTTTGTTCACAATTAGATCACGTTTAGAAGATATCTGAATATCATTGTTTCATTGTGCTTTTGAAGAATCACCGCTATATTGATTTTGAAAATTTGGTCTTGGTTGATTAGAGTAATTCGGGGTAGTGGATTGTTTCATTAAGCCATGATTATTCCAGGAAAAATTTAGATGATTCTTATAGCCCTGATGATAATTTTTTGAAATAGAGCTTCTTTAAGAGGCATTCAAGGACCAAAGTTAACTGGGTTTGAATTTTCTTGTTATTGGGATGGCATATAAAAATTAAGACAAAAGTTTTTCATTTTCCCAAACATACCTCATTTGACACACTATTCCCTTAAATAATATTTGGTGGTTTGACATCAAATTTTATTAATAATTTCTTTAGAATTATATTTCATTCATGATTTCAATTGGTTGTCGATTTCAGCCAATTGAATTTGAGTTTCATTTGTTGAACCAGTGTTAACATTAACATTTCTATTGACACTTTTACTTCTTGATTTTTTTTTTGAATTTAGGGCCAGATAACTGAAAATATTTCTAAGTTCTTCATTTGTCTTGTCATTGTAATATCTACAATCATCCTGATCAACTAGATATTGTCTAGAGGATGAAAGCCCTTCATAGACGGTGTCCATGAGAAGGTGAGATTGGAGATTATGATGGGGAAATTCCAAATTAGATCCCTGAATCTATCCCATGATTCTAAAAAATTATCCATCATCTTGATAAAAACTAATTATATTTGTTTTCAGTTCACCTTTCAATCATTGGGGATAATATTTCATAATGACAGAGTTGTACACTTGATCCATGTTTTCAAAGATGTTCTCATGTAGACTCAGAATCCAATTCCTTGCATTCCCTTTATGGAGAAAGGGAAGGACTCTAATTCTTAGATCATTTTATGTGAGTCCTAGAAGAGGTGGTTGCTGTACCATATTATAAAATTGTCTAATGAAGGCAAGAGAGTCCTCATTAGAGAGCCCATTAAATGCAGGAATCGGTGTAATATGTCAATGTTTTAGGTCATTGTTATAGGATCTAAGAAAAAACCCAAATGGATGATGGATTTATTGAATCTTTGGGGAGTTATAATTCCCTCATCCTAGGCCTTTCAACTTTATCTAAGTGTTCTGGTCGATTATCTTGAATGTTTTTATAGAGAACTCTATTATCTATGTTCTCCATTTTAAATTTGTTTTTCTTTATTAGAGAAATTTAATGTTTTTCTAATTTAGTGTTTAATGGATCTAATATAACACCATAACTTCTTGTGCTCATTAAAACAACAAAATACATTACTCATCTCTATGAAAATAGTATCAATTCAGAATGATAAGAAATATTTTTTTTACAGTTTTCAATTTTTCCAATTTTATTTAGTTTTTAATATGATTTTTTAATTTTTTAGAAATAATAGCTCCTTCCTTCCATGGAAAAGATGCAAAAAATATTAATTGTACATTAGTTGAATCCATTCAATGTTTAGTTATTTATATTTCTACTGACTACTATATATATGGAAAATAGGGTTGAACCCCTAGAGAAGTCATTTACGACCAATATTATTCTAAAAAACATTCAAAAGGCCCCACTAATGTCAGTAGTGTGGTATAATTTCTATCTTTTTTATGTTTTATATTTTAATTATTTTATTATCAAGTAGTAGAGTGATAGAAACTTTAAAAAAATATATCTAAACTAAATTAAAGTGATAAATAGTTGAGAACAATGAGAAAAAGAGATATTGAATGCTGATAAATGAAAAATCTAGTAAAACGCAAAGGGAAAACCCCAAATTATACAAGTTTTAAAGTATTTCAATACACTTAATTTTTTTTAAGAGTACCACCATAAAAATAACAACTCACCCCCATTACCTTGAATTATGTTTGATAGATTGATCAAATTCAGAGTTCACCACCCTAAATAGATCAACTGTGATAGTCATTATTTGAAAATGATAGTAGGTTGAACTCACTATAAGTCCTGAAGTATTTATAAATTATTATCTATTGAAATATGTCTTCACAACCAATCTCTTGAATTCACAATGAAATAATGAAATTAAATTCTAGTGGTATAAGAAATTAAATGATCTCATCATTGATCTTTCCAATCAATACTGATGACATCAAAATGTTAAAGTGAAGGGAAAATCAGATGGTAACCAGTGAAACTTCAATTTATTCCCAAACTAATTGATTTAAAAAAAACATGTTCATTATCATTACAGGAATTTGTAACATACTAAACAGAGTATAATAATTAAAATATAAGTGAAGAAGAACTCCCCAAAAGATGCCCTGCTCTTATGCTCGTTCAACTCTGGACTACCCACCGAATCCCTCTACTCTGATGAGAGAGAAGCTCTCAAATCTCAAACGATGCCCTGATATAATGTCTCTCTAATTTGCTGCTTTCTCTATTTTACGTACCCACTGTCTTCTACTGCTCGTCACCAGTACTCTTCACCAACTTGACTCCTTGAAATCATCTTTTCCTGTTGCACCACACACACACGTTTTTTCAAGTCTAAAACGTCGTGATAGTTTTCCCCGTATGACAAACTCTTGCTGAGTTAGTTGTGTGATCTTGGATGTGTTTTAGGATTTGGTATAAACCATCGCATGTAAAATAAAATAGTTAATGCATGAAGAAATTTTAATAAATTTCATTTAAAAATTTATAATGTTATAATAATTAATAAAAAGTTAACTTAATTTAGTTAATAAATTTCTTAAATGGTAATTATTAATAATTATTATTATCATGTTTATTAATTAATTAAATAATCAGTAATTAAAACAAATTATATTTTTTTTTTAATTTTTTATTATTAACTAGTGTATGAATCATTAATAATTAGTTAGTATAACTTTATTAAATTTTAAATTAGATTAACATCAATTACTTTATTAATTTAATTAATATATTTATTCCCTACAAGTTAAATTATAATTAAAGTGTTAATATATTTACATTAGTTAATAAGTAATTTTATTATTAAATAATTATTGTTTATTTTTTAATTCTATAAATTCTTACTCAATTTACTTATATTTTATTTTATAACTAATCTATTTATTTATATTATAATAGTTTTAAATTATCACTTTTAGATATTATATTATATTTATTTGTTTAATTTATTTGGTTAATTTATTTGTCATTTTTTAACTTTTATCATTTCTCTTTTTTTAAAATAATTCACTTCTTCCTCCCCCAAAATTAGCTCTAGATGGGGAGTTTTATTCTCCATGAAGCAAGTATGAAAATGACAACCCCATCCTCCCACGGTGCACCAACCTTGGTCCTCTAGTGGTTCACGGCACAACAGCAGCATCAGTTCCTCCTCGTGACTCCCTCAACAATGACACAAACTAAAAATCCAGCAACGACATCCCACAGTTCACGGAGGCTCAGTCTGGTTTCAGGTTCTCCAGCGATGGAACCCTCCAAACGGTAGGTCTCAAATCACGTATCTCTTCATGGTGGCTCCATATCCTCAATACCATGGCCACAATCCTCCCCTGATTTGCAGTATTGATTTATAACAACGATGTGATAGGGTTTGAATCCCAGGTAATTATATCTAAATAAATAGAGTTCAAATTTATGATTTATGTTTATATTTGATCTAGTTATTGATTTTATTTTTTGGGTGTTAATAGTGGAATTTATGTTCAGTGGTGAAAGGATGAAGGCTGAAGGAAATGAAGGCGAGTTCGGGTCTCATTATTTGATTTTGATAGAGTCTGATTCTGGACTGGTGAGGATTCGTATTTACAATTTTAATGTCTGAAGTGATTTGTTTATGGCACCGGTTATGGAGGAGGACGAGAAATGGTTATTGAGGAAGAAACAGGGGAATGAAATTGGGATGGAGCGGTGAAAATATCAAGTTATTGAGGAGGAAACACATGAGGTGAAACAATGATGCAAAGGTCACCGGTAGGCTAAAAATTAAGGTTATCTATACGAAAGATTTAAAAGGCCACCAGTTCAAATAAATTAAAAAGTCCACCATTGATGTTTAAATAGAAGGTCACTGATAAAAATAAATAAAAAATCAATGTAAAGGAAATAAAGTTACCATCATCAAAAGAATTGGTCACCTATAGCTTTTAAAATTTAAGGTCACCGTTGTAGAAAATAGAAGTGGCTACTGATAGTTATAAAAGGTAACTGATAGTTATAAAAGGGTTACCGATAATTATAAAAGTGTCAATAATGGAACAAAAATAAAGGCTACCATTAGTTAAAAAAGGGTCACTAATGCGAATAAGGTCGTCGATGCAAACCATAATTCCCATAAGTGACATTAAAAAAATAGAACTAATGGTATGAAAAAAAATAAAACTACATAAATTAAACATAAAATTTAAAGTTATGTTATTTAAAATTAAAAATTAGAAAAAAACTAAAAAAATTATATTAAAAATAGAATTATTATTAAACATTAAACTTAAAAAAATACAATTTAAATTATTAATTGATAACAAAAAAATTGACAATCGATTATTGTTAAACTAAGTTGAAAGAAGAATTAAATTAAAATTTATTAAAGGGTCTATAGTGAGTAGAAAATTATTGCATTGGTGACTATATAAGTCACCAATAGCCCTAATCCTCAACACCTATAGACCAAAAACAATTGTTAATGATTAAATAATCTAACTGCATACATAGGATTAAATAATTAATGTTTTAAAACTCTATATTGATTAATAGATTAACATAGTGAATACATAAAGTTAAAAATTACCAAATTAATTTAATTTAAACTAAAATTATTAACATAATCGATTATCAAACTGATTAAATGTATTAATTAATAAAGATAATAAAAAATATTAAAATAATGTCTAAGTTAATTAGATCGAAATATGACTATTAAATAATTGTTTAAAATAGAATTTAATTTATTAAAAAGACTAGAAAAATTTTATTAACAAAAATAATTAAGAAATAATAAAATTATAAAATTAAAGTAGGATTAAAATAATTAATTTTGAGACTAAAAATATATAATTAATTATAAAAAATCATTCATTAATAATTTAATTATAAAAATACAAAATATAAATTATTTAGTAAAAAGTTATTTAATAAATAATTAAATCATTAAAAATTAAATAAAATGATATGAAAAAACTATGTAAAAATAGATCCACATCAATAGTTATAATATCCTATAACTACAATGTTCAACTTCTTTATAGGGTTTTAGAATGAAATTTTTTTCATAGATCACTCACCAACTAATGTAATATACAAGGTGGATTCCCCTATTATATAGTTTTCTATAGATAATAAACTATATAAACTATCTATATCATACCTCAAATGGTATCTAGAGGAGCCAACCTAAGTGTCATTCCCCCTCCTAGATATAATAGATCATCTACACCCAGATCTACATAATAATATTTAACCTACAGAAAATCTAGAATAGAATTCGATTCATATCTATGAAAATGGGAAAATAAATAGACATTATTTCTTCATAATTAATTTAACGAAATCAAGATATATAGCAGAAAAAATTTGAGGTGCACTAAATAAGGGAATAGTCTTGGGACTATATAAGGTAGTTGAATGTTATAAATACAACATCTTCATAATATAGTATATAGATCCTTGCATAATGAAAATTCTACAATTAATAAATTTAATATTCCATTCCATATCGGATACGTTCTCTAACAACACATGAAATACCTCTTGAACAACATTTTAATGTGGTTGAGACAATGGAACAATTATAGTAGAAACATCATGATTAGATTAAACTAGAGAAGATATTATAGGGGAAGGTATAGTAGTGGGTTACATTAAAGGAATACATTTAAGTGGATTATAAAAAAACCACATTCCATGTAATAATAAAAAGAAAAGATTGATTTTCATCAAATTCAGAGGAACTGGGGTCCTATTCAGAGTTCATCCCTTCAAATTTATCATAAATCATTATAATAAATGATGTAAAGTGTTGATTTTTTTGTTATAGGTCCAATTATCCTAGATATATTCCCATAAATATCTTCAAATACATTAAAAATATATTTTATCTTTCCACCAAAAAATTCTTTCAGATACCCCATTGTGTCCTTTGAGGACATGCTAGTTCCAAAACCATGATTTATAATAGGTTATCGAGTTATAAAAAATCAAAAAATAGATATTTGTTGAGATATTGCATGAGGGCTAGTTTTAACATGTCACACTACATATATTGAATCTGAAAGGACACAATATTTAAATCGAAAAATCATCTTATCGACCTCATTTTAAAATCTAGGAACCACTGAAGTTGTTGATAAATAGATAGAATATAGTAGAAACATCCTAAGGAACTCAAACTAACATACCACTATGGTCTTTAATGTATAAAATTCCTTTATTTAAAACATTAAACTTTGAATCACATCCACTACAACATGATACATATCAAATTGGACCATATGAAGGTATGGAATCACATCACATTGAGATGAAACAACTATTCCACACTCATTGAAATCTAGATAAGAAAAATAATTTTTTTTAGCCAAATAAATTTGGCTTTCATATCATCAAAATAATTTTCACCAATATTGAAAAAAAGATTCTCTTAAGGGACTCATTTACATTATCAATCAAATTGATTTGTGTTTCCATCATTCCAGATAACTTTTCATATTTACTTTTTGTTACATAATTATATTTGAGTTGATATACCTCATCAATATAAGATATTAATTTATTCATCAACTCATTACAATATCCTATGATATTATAAAACTCATTCATTATATTAGAATAAAAAGATTTCATTTCAAAACCATCGGACCTCTTACTTTGAAAAAGTGCATCCTCATTCACATAAGTAGAAGGATATGAAATAAGTGGTGTATGAAAATAATCAATATTATCTATAAGAACATATATACTTATATGTTCTCTATTAGAAGATCTAATAAGATTTGGAACTATATTTGTGACATCTTTTTCCTCAACAACTTCCACAAAAGGAACAGTTTCAGCAGGCATTTCTTCATGAGACAGATCATCTATTTCAATAGCTGGATCATAATACTAAACTATTTCAATAGCTACTAGAACATATTATTCTCTACATTTAACTATCTCTAAAAAATAAAAGATATACTTATGGATATTGAGGATCTGGACAATTAGCTATATTCTCCATTTGAACTCCCTAATAGTAACCATCTCAATAAGTTTTTCGTAATTAAGTAGTGTGGTTAGGAATGACTACACTATGTCCACATATTCCAGTCCAAAAAATTTCAAAGAGTTAAATGTATTATCCTAGTAATATCTAATATACTTATTAATAATACCTATAAGAGTATTAATTTTCTTACATTTGAATGCCTCTCCCTAATTTTGATCCTACCCCTACTTCATTAAAATACAATATATAATCATACTTTATGGGTAATAATTGACCTTTCATTCCATTTACAATAGTGTTTCATAAACTACATCATATACATTGGAATATTTAGAATGAAATTGTTAATAAAGATATATAAGAGATATAAATCACAATAAAACTTTTTCTATTTCAATAGATCATTGGGAAATCATAGTCTGATTAAACCTACAAAGGAAATTCCATCTGGCTTCAAAATCTTGAACAAGATTCTTCTACAAATAAGAGGTTCCGTATTTGAACATAAAAACTTTTATTACTCTTAATGAACCTAAATAAATCATAGTATGACTTAACTCGAACAACCCCTTATGGGGAAAATAGATGATTTCATTTGTCTATTCAAATAAAAATAAGAAATCATTTTATTGAAATTTTACGAATGAATATACTATGTATCACAAAACAAGAAATTATCATTCTTCAATAAATCACTCAGTTCTACCTCAAACTAGAAACCCATCTATTTATTATAAAAAACCCCTGTCCTTGAAATTGAAATTCATTTTTCAATATCATGTCTTTAGACTTCAAACAACCCATATTAATGTCATTACTAGTATGTCCCCTGGACAATGCACCACTAGAATTTTTTTTATTTGGAGAATGAAAGCATCCATCATCTCTATGCACAGAATTTCCCATGGATGAAAAATCCATAGGAGTCCAAGTGGGAATCAAGAGTGAGGAGAAGAGAAATGGGTGACAGTTTTTATGTTAAGATAAGGTGCATTGGTGAAGAGATAAAGGGTCAAGGTGATAACAAAATTTAGGTCATGGACCCGATTCACAAATAGATTACATAAATGATTAGTAATTTGGATCATTCATACTAAAAAAACAAATAAATAAAATATTATTAAAAATGTATTTTTTTTCAATAAAAAGAACATGACTAATCTAAATAAAAAAGTTGAATAAATTATTTTGATTTTGATAAATCATTAATATAAAACAATAAAAATTTTATTTAGATATTTATATTTATATAAATAATATATATTAAACATACTTAAATATGAATAAACCCAATTCTAATCTATTAAAATCAAAATTCTCACATGCAATGGGAATTGTAAAAATATCTTTTAACTCGTTCTTAATAGAGAAAAAATAAATAATAATATCACCTTTCTTAGAATAATATCTCATGAAATAGAACTATGGGTCTATTTGCTTATTTCATAAATGTTTTTTCTAATTCATTGAATTTTTAATATTACTTGGGTTATCTCATTTAATTTTCATTAGATTTTAATTGAATAAAGAATTAATCAATGCGTGTTTCGTTCACCATGCATGAGCCTAATAACAACCATAATAATATATTTTACTTCATTATTATATATTAAAAACAATTTCATTTCTTACTATATCAAGATACTATGGATTTACTAAAAAATTGATATTTACAGAAGTAATCTTTATATATAATCTACAACCTCTAATTCTGGCATCTAAATATAATGAAAAATTAAAATTACAATTTTATGGAAAATTTGATTATAAAGAACTTGTTCATTTTAAATGAATCAAATTTATTTTAAAATCCTTTAAATGATATTACATAGTATTATATTATAATCTAGAACATAAGTATACAATAAAAAAAAAAAAATTTCTCTACAAGTTATTAAATATAGTAGACACCTAATTATTATTCACTATAGTTTATTGTCAACTGGCTTCCTAGATTCATCCAAGTCATGTATTTTCTTAGAATTCATAGAAGTTTTGTGTATATTTACAATTTCATTAAAAAACCATTTTTTGTTAGTCTAGTATTTAGTTTATATTATTCATTAAATTACCAAACTATTTTCGATAAATTTCTAAAATTATAAAATAATTTAACTCACATATCACTCTTATTTCAAATTCTTCTTACATGAGTTTTAAAATCGAGTACACATTTTTTTTTGAAAAACCTAAAATAAAAACATATATATGTATATATATATATTAAAAATAAAAAATATATGATGATTTTTTTGAAAATATTGGGATCTAACACTACTGCTAAAAAGCTAATTGATAAATTAAATGAATATACATTTTTATACACTTTGTAAATTTAATTAAGAAAATAATGATGTTTAAAACTGAGAGGTTGTTCAATATTAACTATCTCTATATGTAAAACATTTAATTGTTGTGATTTTACATCCATATAATATATTTTTAAATTAATATGGGCTATATAGGATCGTATAATCATAATGGATTCTAATATAACTACAATTGTAATGTTATCTTCATAATATATTCATTCCTCTTGATTATAAACATTAGCTACTAGTGTATCCTTATTATAAGAAATAACACCAATATCATATTTATTATTCTTAAAAACAAATTTGACCCTTTTATCAGATAGTTAATTGGTATATTAACTAATTATTATACCCTTTTCCTCCTAAAATAATTTAAATCTTCTTTCATTATATAAACATATCCATAATCAGCTTAATCTTCCTATATATATATATATTTAGGATTCAATTGATTTAAAAATGTAGGAAATTATACATGATTTCATACTCTTATTATAATACTAATACCTTAATCTAAACTTCAAATATCTGGTTATAAGGGAAGATTCTTAAGGGTTCAAAGATTAATAGGAATCTAAATTTATAGTTCACTAGATTCCATCCTTTCAATTTTTTGTTCTAGAAAATAAAGTTCCAAATCATCCTCCCTTTTATCATCAACGTTATGTTCTTGTATCTTATTTTAAACAAAAATTGGTAACTCATTATCTAGAGTCATTTTATGATCAAAAAGATGAATTCAATCAAATACCACAAGATACATAAATAATATTTTACATTTTTTTCCTCAATAAATTTATGCATTAGAATTAGTTCAATATCTAATTGTGATCCCTTTATTTTCCTTTGATAAAATCCACCTAGATTATTCTTAGTGTTCAGAGTATAATAAATTCATCCAAACACTATAAAGTATATAACTTATGATTTTCTATTATTACATAGCTCATTTAGGGTTTTAATAAAAAAAATATTAATTAAAACTCTTTTTAAGACATATCATGTTGTATTTAAATCTTCTTCTAAAAATTTATATTGAAATTTTTATTTACATAATATTTTCCAACAATTGTTTGGCTAATTTGGAATCTTCTTTCAAATGACACCATTCTATTTAGTTGTCATAGGGGTAGAGATATTATTATGTGTACTATATTTGGGATAATATGAAATATGATTATTTATTTAAAAATCTCGTCCATAGGCACTTATTAAAGAAAATTATTTTTCATCTATCTATTTTTTTTAAAAATTATAGTTATTTATAAAAATTAAATGAGATTAAATAGTGACACATCAAAAGAAAACCCCAACATATCCCAAAAGGTCCTCTACTATCACATCAAAAAATAAATTTCCCTCTAATTCTTGAAATCATATATAGCCAAAAAAATATATAAATATGTTATAAGGGTCAAGAAGTAAAAGCGTATTTAATTTTTTTAAATGATGACTTGAGTTTTTTTCGCATTTAGAATGCATCAAATATTTTGTTTTTGTTCAATTTATGTTGATATAAATCTAAAACTAATCTCTTTTTTAATAGTTTCTCAAATAATATATATTAAAATTTACTAGTTTATATATTAAATCCATGATTCATTTATTTTAGTATTAATGAAGTTCAGTTTTTATCTACTCAATTATTTATGTACAAGAGTATATATATTATCCATCATGAGTGCCTTAAATTTATAAAGTTTATTTATTAAAGGATGAAATCCATGATTACAAAAATCTAAAAACTAACCTTCATCAAAAAAAATATGAAATACATATCAAATTGTGATTTAATCCACTTTTTTAATGAACATTGTTGATGAATATTGAGCTTGGATTTCCAAATGATCCAACACCCATAATTTTTTATTTGGAATTGTCACTAAGAGGGACAGAGAATCCATTAATTCATGATATGGGGTGTAAATTAGAGAAATATCTAGACATATCTCTTGAGCATACACTTTATAAATATTATTTTTCACTAACACTATTAGACATTTTTTCCTATAAGGAGAAATCAAAATTGAAATTGCTTCAATACCCATATTCCCTAGGGTCCACGAATGATAAAAAATAGTGATTTAGGAACCAAAATCAGTTTGTTCTCTCCATAAAATCTATCACTAAATATTTAAATGAGTATAGAAATAAAATCATTATAAAATCATTAAAATTGATGATTTCTCAAACTAAAAAATTAATATATTTTCCTAATTATCCATAGTGAATACCTGTAACTTTAGGAACTCAAAATTAATAATTAAATATTCTAGTGTCTTTGAAATAAAAAAAATTCTAAAAAATCCATAGTATATTTCTTTAGAGTTTTATTGAATTAGGAAAATCCCCTTACATAAAAAACCCATAATTTATAAGTGGAAACATATACACAGTATCCAATTTTGAAATCAAAATAATCTTTTATAAAATGAAACATGATTTTTTCATGACATATCTTCTTATATATAATTATTAACCTCATCTTTATCATTTTAAATAATTAAATACTTATAAAAACCATTTTAAAATATGGGATGACCAAATAAATCTAATTACAGGGTATAATGAAAGAAAACAGGTCGTCTAATAAATACATGAAAACCCATGTAATTTTTTCATTTAACCTAATATTTCATTAATTGTGTGGAATAAAATAATTAATCACTAAAAAACACTTTTCTCGCAAATTTTATCTTCAAAACCCATATCATGAAAATAAAAACATGTTTATGAAACATAGTGAATCACATTAAAAAAAATATCAAACCACTTAAAATTGGAATAACAATATGAATGAATTTCAATGTGAGTCTACAGATAAAATATTCATTACCCAATGAATAGTAGAGTTATAATCAGGATCTCCAATTGTCATAATATTTATCAGGATCAACAATTTTTTTGGAGCTATATAGGGCACAACACTTCATATAAGTTACAACGGGCTCACTCGTGTGCTATAATGGGGCCGAAACCATAATATAAGCTATATTCAGCCCACCATTATTTTATATGACGATCAAGTAAAAAATCAGGAATAAAGAATATTATTATTGAAAATATTCATCATAAAACAATTTCAATAACCCTTTTAAAAAAAAATTATAGAAAAATATCATATTCTTTTAAAGTTGAAATCTAAAATAAAAAAATAAAAATATTATAGAAAACCCATTTTCATTATAAAATGGAAATATAATCGTAAAATTAAAATAGTTAAGTCATCTTAATGGTAGGAACATACTCATATTCAATATAAGTTTTGAAAAAAATTCTTTAAATATTTTTGTCACAAAATTCACAATGTACATCATTTAGAAATTGAAAGAAGGATTCCATCAAAAATATATATGAAAAATTAAAACATATTAATAATATATTTAAAAAATAATAGTTGAAAATTAAAAAGATATTTGAATACATTTTTTGAAAACATGGATATGGTTGATAATGATTTTTATGGGATTCATTAAAAAGATTATTTTTATAAGAAATTCTCGTACCATAAGTTTAAATCCTCAAAAAATTATTTATCTTCTTGAATAAAAATATAATATTTATTATTTTATATAGTAATAATATTCTTGAATTTTAATATTCATTTGATATCACTTTATTCCATTTTATATACAATTATGTAATCACTCAAGATTACATTAGACATTTTGACGATATCAGGTTTATAAGTAATGAATGGCATCAATAGGTTGACTTTTGTCCTAGAGATCATCATTAAATCATCTATAGAATAATAATAATTAAAATATTATCAATTTTATAAATAAAAATTTCATTAAAATCAAATCATTAAATATGTTTATTAAAAATGAACTATATTACAATCATTGAGTAGGTAAGTCGTAATTATGCTTGAGTAACATATCCATTTTTAAATGACAATCATAGAAAGATTGTAAGTATCATTTTATACTTCCATAAATAAAAAATGTAATATTAATTGTTTATATATATTTATATATAATTGATTAGATGTTTTATTGTAAAATGAATCACATCGCTTCATAGAGGTGGTTGTCCACACGTACGCACAAGCACCGTTATGATTTTTTGTGATTCGAAATATAAAACATAAATTATATGTCATTTTTTAATGATAAATATATCATTAATATCATATATAAAAATAAATTTTATCATTTTAATAATTATTGAGAGAGACTGATGAAAACAATTATACCAGTTTGTGAGGCGGTGGTCCGCCGTATACATAAATGGCTATTTCAATTCTCATTTTATTAAAAAGAGATGGACATAGGATGTTAAAATAAAATAAAAATACATAATTATTTTGATGATACAGGTTGAAAAAGTATTGATATATTATGATTAATAATCCAAACAAAAACATTTAATTATAAAATATACAACTTTTTTTGGAAAACGACCATTGTTTAACTCCTTAAGACAATTAATATTGGTTTTATCCAAACAAAATAGTTCTATAATTAGGGTAGAAGTTATATGAAGGTATTTTGTGGGTATTTGATGATTTATATTGGTTTTAAAGTGTGAATAAATAAGAAGAAGATGTTCTATTTTTTATGATAGGGGGCATTATTTGAATTTCTCAAATTATTAAATTAAAAAAAGTAACATTCAGGTAAAAATCGATACTAACTGATTTATTTAGAATATAACATGATCATGGATCAGTGTAACCACATAAAACAAAAATTATATTGTTTTGACTATATTCCTACCATTATATTTTGAATTAACCTCTATTTATTCCCTTTAACTCTTATCATGACATAATGGCTTTATTATTCATTTAAGGGAAAAATATTTACTATAAAATGAAAAATTACCCATACATAGAACATTTATGATATTTTAAACCTTATACTAATTAATTTTTTTAATATATAATTTTTAATGATTTTATATCATTTAACAAATATATTATTTATTACAAAAAATTCACAATGTTAATTTTTAGAACTATCAATTATAATGAATTTAATAATATAAATAAAATAATTATATTTCAAAAAAAAATTTAAATACATCCCTAATATATATATATAATATATAAATTTCATGGATTACATAAATTAACCATAATTATTTTTATTTTCATATTTTTAATATAATTTATTTGATATTTATATTAATTTAATATTTATTATGTCATTATTTTGTTATAATTTAATGTAATTAATGATTTAATGAAGATTATAAATAAATTATAATGATGTATATAAATATTTAGAAAATTTGATGGAATGTTTATAGTTGAAAATATACTTTGGATAACACCATATTAAAAAAATATGCTTATTATAAACAAAATTGTGACATTTTAACATTTCCTTAAATAAAATACTATAAATATTATAATCTCATCCATGTTCCCAAAAAGGTTTTAAATTCGACCATTGGATGATTAATATCGATATATATTCATAATATTAAATTTATGAAAGTATTATAATTATTTAATAGTTCTTATAATTTTATATTTGAAAAAAAATACCCAATTTAACCTTTACCGTGATATATGAAAAGTTTCTAAGGTCACTATTCATATTATCAAAAAAATAGTTCCTTATTTACTAAATTTGGACTATATTATTTCAAATTATTAATACATTTTTGACAATTTAAAACAAAAATATTTCATAATTCAATTTAAAATTAAAATGAAAAAACTCAATACAAAACTGTTTTCCTATAAAATATCATTTGTAAATATAAATTTATTTTATAATAAATTAATGTATAAAATCCATTTAAAATAAAATAATCATATTTTTAAATTATAAATTATCTAATTATAATTTAAAACTAATTCAAAACAAAATACAATATTGTAAATGTGTTAAACTAAAATAACATTTCCAATAAAAGTCAGTATTTTTCACAATTCCCGGAAATATCAATATTTTTATTAAATTCTAAAAAATGCATTCAAAAATTATTTAGACATGAATTATACAAAAATTATATCCATTTTTTGAAGATAAAAAAATATAAATTTAAAAAAAAATTAAATTAATTATTTTAATTAATTAGTTTAACAAAAACATTTCCATTGAGATTTTATGAATTTCATAATATATTTACAAGGAATATATATATATATATATATATATATATATTATTTTGGAATACTAATAATTATTAAAATTCTTTATTCTATAATTTTCTATGATTTTTAATTCTACCCCTCTGTAAATTGCATCCTCTCAATTTTGTACTCACGCATGATAAATAGGGTTTGAATTTTAAAAATACCCTTTTTGAAATCCAATATCATAATGAGGATTAAAAAACGTCCACTTCAAAAGAGAGATAAGGAAAGTATGAATGTCATATTGAGTTTCAAATAAAATGTCTATAAGTAGGGTAACATATGTGGTAAGTGAAATCATGCACCACGAAGTGAAAACTAACACTTTATAACTTATAGAGAAAGATATAAAACATTTTCATGAGAACGTTTACGACCATAAAATCATTAATTGATGATGGTCTAAAAGGAAATTTAATATTAAATAAAAAAATTACAGTATTTTTATTTTTATTTATAGATAATTTTCTTAGAGTAGACGAATTCATTTATTATCTATATGAAAAACATTAGGAAAGTTACTTACATGATAAGTATAATTCTATCTTTTAAAATTTTTTTACCATAATCTGATTGTTTTTTAAACAATTATTATTCAATATGTATTTCTCATACCTAGGGAATTAAAATTAACTTCTACAAATCAAAGAAAAAATAATCTATCTATTTATCCTATATCCTAGAAAAATCTAAAATCAAAATTATTTTGATAATATTAGATAAATTATAAAATTAACAATCCATAAAAGGAATAAAAAACAACTTTTAATCTCCAAAATTCTAGAGTAATACAAAAATATCAACATATATAATCAAATAAATAATACTTCTTAAATTTCATCAAAAATATTGTGAATTTATATTGAGACCCTTAAAATCATAACGATTTGATCAAATTGTCGTCTAAGATGAAATTAATATTTATATCCCAAAATAACATTAATAAATATTAATGCCTAATATAAAAAATATAATTTCCCAAATCACACAATATACAATATATGCTAATAATTTCCATAAATCATTGGAATCACTATAAAATAATGAAACCATATAGGATTCTAAAAGATAGTTCAACATTTATTCCTCAAATAAAATCCCATTGTTTTCTGTTTATGAAAATCATATATTACTCACCAAAATTATATATATAATCTCTTTGAAATTATGTTAGTTAAAAAATAAATTACCTATCACAAGGTTATCTATTTGATAAAACATATGTTAAAAAATGAAAATTATCCATTAACTATTCACTATTTTAAATAATTGAAAACAATTCAATACTAACGATTACATCACATTGGCCAATTATAGGTAGTAAACCCATGTTTCCCTTCAGTTGGGGGTTCAAACTTCACTACCTTGTTGGATATGACATATTGTGATATGAACAATATATTTTCATTATTCAAAAATTATAATTCATAATTAATTAATTTAAATGTGAGAAACATCCTAAAAACTAACCATAATATATTCAACACTAGGTAAATTTTTTAACCTCAATGGGTTTTCACATAACCTTTATTATTATTACCAATATGTAATAACCCATAATTATAGGAAATAAATTTCTTAAACAGTATCATTAATAATCTTAATATTTCATAACATAATGAATCAATATGGGATTATAAGACATGGACAATATAATCAAAATTAAAATTATTAACCCATTATGGCATCTGAAACTCTTAATATTAACACACTTGAAAACATGTTAATATAAAAAAGTTATATAAACCCTACTTTGGTTCCATTTGTATGGAACCATACCAAAAGATTTCATATTATAGTGTCTTCGAAATATAATTCACATTACTATAATATTGAGGATCTTTTTGATTTAGAGTTTTAGAGAATTAGGAAAACTCATATATTTTAATCCCATATATTTCTAGTGGATATATATACTTAGTATTCCTTTGATAGAAAATAACATTTTAATAAAATAAAAAATGATTTATTTTCTTGAAATATATACTCAAACTGGATTCTTGACAACATCTGTGCCATTACTAATAATTAAATCCTTATAAAACACATTTTAAAACATGGGATGAGAATAAAATATTCTCTAATGGAAAAAAAGAAAATAATTATCACAGTGAATAAATGAAGTAATATGTAATTTTTATCTTTATATTTGATGTTTATTTAGCATATCAAATAAAATATTTCCACAAAAAAAACAAAAACATTTTTTTCTCAAAAAGAACCTTTAAAACCTATTGAAAGAGAATAAAAACCCTTTTGGGAATTAAGAGTATCACTTACTTAGACGCCTTTCAAAACCCTTGCAATTGGAAAAACCGTATGTATGAATTCCAATATAATTATCTAATGAATATAATAATTATTGAATTTTTGGAGATATATAATGGGTATCACCCTTTGTATAAGTAATGTCGGGGAGTCCAATTTTTAATGAGCTATAATGGTTATCAACCTTTCATATAAGAAATATCGGGCTCACCCATTAGATATAATGTGACTCAACCTATCATATAATTTGTATCAGGTTCATTTATTTTTTATATATTACTCAAGTAACATATCATGAATAATGAAAATTTATTCATGAACCTTTTATTAACAAAACACTTTTAAAAATCTTTTTAAAAACACGCATTTGGATATCAAAATACAATTTTCTTTTTAAATAGACTTTTAAAATAAAATATATGCCTATCAAAAAAAATTATTTAAATATAACCAGAGAAACATATACATTAATAATTAATGAATTAAATCGTTATAATAGTGATAAAAACAACTCAATTTGTATAAGTTAAAAAACATTACTTCCTTAATTTTTTTGGTAGGAAAGTCACAAAGTACATCATTTGAAAAAAAAATTCCATTAATTTTTTAAAAAAAAATTAAATCATTCTAAAAATCACATTAATCAAACATTGGAAAATAGTAAAAATATTTTTTTTTGAAAAAAAATTTACAAGGAATAAAAAACGAGTTTTAAGAGAAACTTATAAACACTATTTTTTAAAAGAAATTTCCATACCATAAATCTTACTAACCACAAACATTATTTTAATCAATGAAAAATAATTTTATGTAAATTATATACTTTTTTAATAATCGATCACAATTTTATTATTTCATTTATATAACAAATTTCCTTGTTAAATACAACTACATAATCACTCTATTTCCTATTAGATGTTTTGATAATCCTTGATTAATATGTTTAGAATGAATTTTGTATGATGACTATGGAGAAAAATATAATAATTATATACTTCCTATAATAATAATAAAGACATTATTTTCACTTTTATACATTAATTATCCGTTTTCATCCAATAATTATTTATGATTATAAACAAATTAACTATGTTACAATCCATAAGGTCGTTGGTCGTATGTACACATGAGTAACATTTCCATTTGTTAAATGATAATTATTGAATAAAGGAAATAATATTTTTCATTAAATAATGATCATAATATGATAAATATAATTTTAATTCTCTAAATATGCTTTGTACAATTCATGTTACATGTTAATGAAAAATGAATCACACAACTACATGGTGGTAGTAGTCTACTTATACACAGGAATGATGCTAAAAAAAATTTCCTCGAAAGGTAAGAAAATAAATCTTATATTATCCTCTAAAAATGAAAAAAATGAAATGAATTTAATATATAAAAAATAAATCCAAAATTATAATACATGTTATGAGTTAGAAATGGAATACGAATTATATCTGTTCAAAAAGAGGTAGTCCACATTACAAATGAACAACGATTTCATTTACCATTTGATAAGAAGAGGAGATTGATATTGTATGTGTCATTAATATAAAAAACCATAGTATATTAATGACATTTTTATTATTATTTTACCATGTTTTAATAATGTTTGAGGGATGAGGGTGATGAATGAAAACTAAAACATACTGATCAAAACTATTCCACTTATTTGAAAAACCTCATTTGATTAACACCATATGAACTATAATATTGATATTAATGATAAAAGAAGAATATATAATTTGGTTATGTATTATATAATTTTATTATTTACGTAATTTTCAATAAAAATGAGGTTTGAAGTGTGAATAAATATAATAAGAGGGTTCTCTTTATAAGAGAGGTGACAGGTATTCATAGAATTTCTAAAATTAGTAAATTAATAAAAAAACATTTCTAATTCAAAACGTAACAAAAGATATATTTTTTGAATTTAATATGAGTATGGGTATAAAAATCCATATTAAATAAAATATATAACCATTTTAATATATTTGTACTCCTATCTTTTGATTCAATCCAATTCACCTCCAACTCGGAATCATGGATTGTTTACTCTTTGAGGGTCAATGTAGCAACAATAATATGAAAAAAGACAAATAAATGGACTAAGGATGATACATATAAGTTTATCCTAATACATTGTCTGAATTTAATATTTTTATAAATTTATACAATTTAAATAAAAACTCCTTACTATAAAATATCCATAGTATCTATATGAGATTATTTTGATGAAAACTGATCATTATCTTAATATTTTAGTTCAAGATCATGGATCTTTTTCTTTTTCTTCATATGAAACATAGCCTCACATTGAATTCATTGAAAATGTTCTAATATGCAAGTTCAAGAACCTATCTTCTTAACTGAATTCTTTTTTTCTTATAAGAATATTTTAAAATATGTTCTATATTAATTCCACACCATCATATATTTTAAAATATTGTGCTGGAATATAAATTCAACACATCCTTTTGTTGGAAATACTATTGAAAAATATATTAACTATTAAATTATCATTTAAATTGGTATTTCTCTTGGAAAATGAATCTTTTGGTAATCATTTTTACCATATAGATGTAATACAATATGAAATGAATTCATGAATGTATTGATTTCAACTAAAAATACTCCAATATTTATAAGTAATTTGTTTCAAAAGGACATATATGATTGTATATCTCTATATATCTGAATTGTATATATTTGAATTCATGTAGCTGAATGAATCATGTAGGAAAATCTGTGATGGTATTCTTCATTTTAGGGAATTCTTTAACAAATAATTCCTAATCACGCATATAAATTTGACATAGATGATTGTATTTCATAGTAATTTGGAACCGCATATACATTTTCACCACATATCAAAATCACATATCTAATTAATCCATGTAACCGATTCACATGTTCATTTGTTCTGCATAGTTGATTTCTCATATAGGTGACATAAATACATAATTTATTTCTATTAACTAATTTAATGATGTATTTGTTTCACATAGTATTCTCATTCACAAAGATACTTCTTGTAGATAATTGATTAATGTAGTAGTTTCTCCATATAGATGAATGCCTCACATAGTTCATTCTACATGGTTAATTTTCCAAAAAAAATCCAAATCATAAATTTTTTAATAAAATGAACTAATATAGTGATGAAACCCCATAAATAGACTTAATAACTATAATTTATTTACATATAATGGGAATTTGAGATCATCAAAATAAAATTTATATGGGATATATTGAAAAAAACAAGTTATCCTGATTTCCATTTAATTAATTATTTATTTTACTACCGAACTCATCACGAGATTTTTTTATTAATTTATATATATAAATGGGGTAACAATTCACTATGAAGAATTACACTGAGAGATGTATGGACATGTCTCATGAATATGATAATGATAAATAACATATTGTTTATCAAATTAAAAAATATCTCTCAGAGATGGTGTGAGAAATCTTGAGAAGCGACTCAACATTTGAAATGTTACCAAATTATAGATTTGGGTTGCTTATTGACACACCCATCCAATTGATTGGTCACAAGATACTAGTTCACTGATTCTTCCTATACTCACCCATTATCTAAAACAACAATTCATCAACTATATTATTCATTAAGGATAGTGGAGATATAATAAATTTTGTACTCTCGTAGACACCATTGACCATGAATGTAGATGTTGGTCGGAGTGAATACCAAAGAGTGGGGGAATTCAGTTCTAATTAAAATTTTTGTTTAAAAGATTTGTATTAAAATCCCCCAATTTAAATAAAAATCTAAACTATAGTGAATTTATAACATAGTAAATGTGTAGTTAGGATCTCAACAGATTGATTAGTTTCAGTTAATCTAATCTGATGATTAGATTATCTTTTGAAACTAACCTTCTGGTTTACAATAAATACAAACACTTACTTGTTTAATAATCAGAGTAACTTTAAAGTAGAATTATATTTAATGTAAATATTATGGGAATATTGAGAATAGTTTAAACATAAATAATATGCACAATAGTATTAACCAAGAGGTTCAGTCTCAAGCTAAGACATAGTCCTCTCAAATTGTTTTATATAAACTATGATCCACAGCCTGGATCGGGGTTTTACAATAGTGCACTTACTGTACAGTTCCTCAGACCTCTACCACAGTTTTACATGGGAAAACTAAACAATAGCCCACAGGTTGTCCAGGTCACACTTGACCACTACTACAGTTCTATGTTGGATACACAAAGGTGTAAAAGAGTTTAGTGTGACAATTTCAATATCCTCCAGTTCAGATTAGGAGTCAGTGTGTTTCAAAAAAGACAGAAGCACACACTTGTCTTAATGTAATGAAAATGATGATCACAACCGAGTAAGAATATAGAGGTGAGTTTAGAATGCTCTTTCGTGATGTTAATGCAGCTCCAGACTCCTTTATATTAAAGAAGATGATGCTTTCAATCCTTCTCTAGAAGTTGTATGGAAAACAGAGTGTCATGGTTTTGTTCCTATACATTTTGTATAGCTGTTCAGCTTGAATTCAAGAGTATTTCAAGTGGTTCTTGAACCTCCTCTTTGAACTTCTATTCTTGATGCGTGTGTGTGTTCTTTGAGTTCTTCGTGTGTTCTTATCTACATGTATGTGTTTATATCCTTGTATGGGTCTCGTATATATCTTCTATTCTTTCTTGCATATATTTATCCACGTATCTTGATATTTATTTTATTTCTTTGTCTCCATCAATGGGAATGATTACCTTTTTACAGGTATGAGGTATGGTTCCCTGACAAGCCAACAACCCACATTAATTAATAGCAGTTGTATTAAAAGAACAAAATATGACCGTTGGAAATTAAATTGAAAGATAAAAAAATAGTTTAATAAAATAATGTCTCATTCACACGGTGTCTCATGTTCACGGTGTCTCGTGGTCATGGTGTCTGGATTCACAGTATCTTGTTCACGGTTTTTAGTTCACGGTGTCTAGTTCACGGTGTCTGGTTCACGGTGTCTGCTTCACGGTGTCAGAAATACATTACTAGTGGCAGGCTCACGATGTCTTAGACTTTTCAAAGTAACTGTGTTCAAACATAAACAATGATGATAATAGAAAGGATTTGACTTAAGAATTTTTTAAGGAAGGTATTTTGAGAGTAGATAAAAGATAGTATAATGTAATTAAATTAAAAATAGAGAAATTAAGATCTTGCAAGCCTCTTCTAAAAAAATGAGAAAACATTAAACATAAATAAACATGATTGAGTATAATTTATAGAATTTAACTTGTTGGAAAAGATTTTGAATCATTAACACTAGATTAAATAATATGTTTGATCATTAAAACATGATTAATACATGAGGAGTCCAACAATATACCCCTTTTTATGATCACAAATCATATATAGTTAAAATTTATATTGCATGCAACTATAGAGATAAAATAAATTACAGAGATAAAATACTAACATATAGAATCTTCCCCCCCTTTTGGTATTATCAAAAACATGAAATAAGAGAGGTTAAAAAAGTGCACATTCCATTTAGAGTAAACATGGTTTAGTACAAAACAAAAGAGTAATACAAAAACAATTATATCCCTATCAAAAATGAGTAAAAACTATTCTTCTTCATGGGATAGCCTTCTCTTTGCCTTTAAAAGTAGTGGAAGAAGGGGAAGCCACAAGGGCAGAGGCCGAGATAGAAGAAGGCAAAGAGGTGGTTGATAACGAGGGCAATGGGTGTCCTTAAAAGACTAAGGGAGCCATGGTAGGAGTAGTATAAGATCAAGGCAGTTTTTGAACAAGAATCCAAGGCTGGATCTGACTGAGTGCTTGTCCAACAGACACGGTGGTTGAGGATAGAGAAGAGGAGAAGGTAGGAAGCCCAGGTCTGAGATGTGTAGCCGCTGGAGCAACAATAGATGTACTTTGGAAATTTTGATAGGGCCTCAAGAGTTTGATGAAATCTATAATGATCTCTCCACCATATTTTATATCTTTCTAAAAATCTTCCTTGTTCTCCATAAAGTTGTCCAACAATCTAGTAAAATTTGTGTGTTTCTGGACTTGGTTCTTGAATGCTTGAGTCACAGGAGGAATCCTCGGATTTTCTACAAGGTTCTTGAAAAGGATTGTCATATCTGTCTTGGAGAAAATTCTGTTGAAGTATAAATCCACATTCTTGGAAATCACTTTCTTAGCTTCATTACAATTTTGGAGTGGATTTGTACTAGGTCAAGAACTGTATCACTATTTTTGACCACTTCAGTTAATGAAGCAGCATTGAAACAACTGAATACATTCTGAATCTATTCTTTTATTATAGTTCTGGCAGATCACTGTCCAAGGAGGGTTTAGAGGATTGACCAGATGCTTTGACACCTGTAGTCAGAGATATTATTTGATTCAACACCTTCTGAGGACACACTGTATACTCATCAGTTAGTTTATTCAGATTAGCAAAAAGCTCTTTCATTTAATTCACTATTTGTTTGTTCCATTAAGAGATATTTTCATCTAAGGATGATATATAAGGTTGATGCTGAGACACACCTACTTGTGGTATTTGAGGAGCACCAGGTTCTACAGGAGGAATAGTAGACTCGGATCTCGAATGAAGCTCTCTCTCCATGTCTTCAACCATACTTCTAAGAGTCTTTACCTCATTACTGAGTATCTTATTTTCAACTCTCACTTCTTTAATTTCATGGATCATAATAGGTTTTATTTTCCATATAATCATCTCTAATAATAGTGAGGCATCTCTATCACTTAAATTTATCATAGGAAGCCGCTATTTATTCATGAGTTTTTCAACTCCAGATATGATAGTAGCACAAAATTCATTCAAATCATCCTTACTTACAAAGGATGGCTATTTGGATAAGTGTTCAAGAGTAGGGACTGGTACAGGCACAGGTTCCTTCTCAGGTGAAAAATTGGAGACTGATTTCAACTAAAATAGGCAGGAAATATCTAGTTCGGTTGCAGTAACCTACTGAGAATCATTCACATCATTGGAACTGGGAAATTTATATTGAGTTTCTGCAGGACTTGACTTAGTTGGATGTGAGGCTTCAACAGACTCCAGATATGGGGTTTACTCCCCCTCAATATATACATCCATCTCAGGACTGATGGGCCCAGGATTCTGTTCTAAATCCATATACTCAGCACTGAGTTCCTCACTCATTTCTTGTCTAGCCATCTAAAAAACTAGCTTCATTCGTTATTCAGTAAGAAGATATGATTTATGAAATAGATTGTTCCTCTGGATGTTCCTCAAGATTGACCTCTTGCAAAATAGGTATCTCGTCCAGTACAGTTTATTCTTCTGTAGGCTCTTCGATGTACTATTTTTTAGATTCTTTGGAAAATGATTTTTTTACTACTTTTGCTTGAATTTACAAATTATCAGTTTCTTTAGGTGTAGGGACTTCTTCTACATGAACGACATGAGGAATATTAGATATGTCTTATTCAACAGTAAAAGCTTCCGTAGGTGGCACTTCAACCTCTTCTTCTTCTTATTTAGGACACTCAACAATCTCATATAGTTCCAAACTAGGATCAGAAATGTCTTTTGGTCTTGAGTGATAATCCACGGGATTGAATTTCTCATAAACTTTATCATTTTCTTCCAACTATTGTTTTTTCCAAGGATTCTAGTTTATCTTCATTCTTTTGATAGTGGATTTGGAGGGGTAGTACTCATAGTCCATAATCAATTCTTAATTAGGTCCAACCACACCTTTTTCAAGAAGCATGGCAGATATTAGCTGAGAGTAAAATAGAGAAGTTGACTTGGATGTTACTTTGATCAAATCACATATATGGTGTATGATATACTTTCACAGGTTCATGTTATGGGCATTTTTCATGAGGTGAATCAAAAACACATCTTGATATTTTGACACAACAAAATCA
The DNA here is from genome assembly GCA_963277665.1 of Viscum album. Taxonomy (NCBI): domain Eukaryota; kingdom Viridiplantae; phylum Streptophyta; class Magnoliopsida; order Santalales; family Viscaceae; genus Viscum; species Viscum album. The sequence continues at coordinate 313,170,632 of OY728166.1, forward strand.
CCTTTTCTTGGACTTACCAAATTATATATAAACTTAAATAGAATCCTTGTTTCTCCATCTAATTCAGCAGTAACGGCTCTCCTCTGAGTGCCATTTCCAGTTATGGTTTGCAGGGAATCTTCTAGATAAAATAAATTGGTTGAAGGGGGAGGTACTCTCTGATAATCCTCACATATACCTTCATGAGGTATCCTAAGGCATGCAGACCATAACCACAAAGAGAAAGAGCATATTTGACCATTTACCTAGCTCCTCACAAGAAGAAATTCACCAGAATCAAATGAGAACCATACGTATAGGTAAAACTAATCTACTAACCTAGGATAGATATCTCTATCCTCGTTTGAGAACCATTCTAACCAGCCTTGTTGGTATAAAACTTTTAATACCATAGTCATACTAGTCAGAATCCATTTGGGGAAAATCCATCTCTCTCGTACAACAACTAGGTTTACCAGATTCTAAATTAAAGGTCCTTCAAGTGTCAGCTTAGGTTCTATATTCTTCTTCTTCATGCTGCGCTTCATGGGTGTCATTTATAACAGATGTTTCATTCATAGCATCCACTGAAGGATCGAGCGAGAGAAAGGTTGTATGGATAAAGAAGGGTTTGAAAATATTAGGTAGACGAAACCACGAGTGACGAAGCATGTGATACATACATTGTTTTATGATTTAGGAATACCAAACATTTCAAAACTAAAAATGTGGGAAGATAAAAAAGGTGAAAAGGATAATTACCGCGATAGAGATTTTTTATAAAAAAATAATGAATTTTCATGGTGAGAACGTGAGTGAAATTTTTAGTGCGCATTACAGTGAGATAGTAAATGTCATATCGTAAGTACAAAATGCTAATCGTGAGACCGTAACCATAACACTTTATGGTGAGATAGTAAACATAAGAGACATTAACGAAGAATCCTTAATCATGAAACAGAAAAGTATAATACAGTATTATATAGAACTGTGAGACCTGAAACAGTAACTACTGAAGTATCTATTTGCGATTTATTATGCCTATTTATGGTATGTTGTAGTCTATTCTCTCACAATTTAATGGTTTAGTTAATATATCAGCAAGTTGATGTTTAGTACTAATGAATTCCAAAGTGATATCACCTTTTTGATAATGATCACTAGAAAAGTGATTTCTTACATCAATGTGCTTTGTCCAAGAATGTGAAATAGAATCATTTGAGATGTTAATAGCACTTTTGTTATCGCAATATATAGGTACATTTATTATTTGATTTCCATAATCTAGTAATGTGTGTTTCATCCACAAAATTTGTGCACAAAAACTTCCAACAGCTATGTATTCAGCTTTTGTAGTAGACAATGCTACTAAATTTTGTTTTTTACTACACAATGATATTAGTTACTTGCCTAAAAGGTGACAAGTTCTAGAGGTGCTTTTTCTATCTAACATATAGCCACTGAAGTCAGCATCATAATAACTAACTAATTCAAATGATTGTCCTTTAGGATAAAATAGTCTTAGATTGGGTGTTTTTATGAGGTATTCAAAAATTATCTTTACAATAGTAACATGATATTTCTTAGCGTTTGCTTGAAAACAAGCACACATTCACAAAATAAACATAATGTCAATATGACTAACAGTTAATTAAAGTAAACTTCCAATCATCCATTTATATGTGGTTTGATCAACAGATTTTCCATATTCATCAAGATCTAACTTACAAGTGGTACTCATGGGAGTGTCACTAATTTAAGTGCTATCCAATCCAAAACATTTTAAAAGATCAATTTTATATTTACTCAGATTTAATGTAATACCATTTTTATTTTAAAAAACTTCAAATCCATGAAAATATTTGAGTTCTCCCATTAAACTCATTTCAATTTCATTTTGCATCATTTTAGGAAAATCAACACATAAATATTTCTTCAAAGATCCAAAAATAATGTCATCTACATAGATTTGATCAACTAAAACATCATTATATGTTCGTTTTATAAAAAGAGTAGGATCATCTATTCATTTTGTAAATTATTTTGAATTAGGTAAGGTACTTAGTCTGTCATACCAAGCCCGTGGAGCTTTCTTTAAACCATACAATGCATTAGATAATTTAAAAACATGATTTGGAAAATGAGGGTTTGTAAATCCGGGGTGATGTTCAACCAAAACATCCTCAACTATATAACCATTTAACAATACACTCTTAACATCCATTTGATATAGTTAGAAATTCAAATGTGTTTCATAGTTAAGCAGGATTCAGATAGTGTTATGTCTGGATACTATTGAAAAGGTCTCCTTATAGTAAATTCCTTCTTCTTGACTATAGCCTTGTGCAACTAGTCTAGCATTGTTTCTAACTATGTTACCAGCTTCATCAAATTTATTCCTAAAACCCATTTGGTGCCTATGGTCAATGTGTTCATAGGTATGTCAACATGTTTCCAAACTTTGTTTCTTTCAAATTGATTCAATTCTTCTTGCATATCCATCACCGAAAAATCATCATTGATTCCATCATCGAGTTTTTTAGGTTCGAGCTATGAAAGAAAATCTTGATGTTAAACCTAGTTTTTCATAGATGCTCTTGTTTTTGTCCAACTACCTAAATCTCATAATAAAACATATAAAGGATGATTATTAAGAGTCCTAGTTGATTTAGAGAATGTAGGGATTGAAATTTCTATTTCATTTATAGGGTTGGGTTCTACAGTATTAGGCTATGAAGAATTTTCATAACGGGTTGTCGTAACAACAGGTTCACTATTTTAGTCATTAAGTTCTAGAAAAGACATATCTTATTCAAGACATTCAAGAGGGGTCATAGGTTCATGTGGATCAGTTTCATAAAATTTTATATGTATAGATTCTTCCAGACAGTTGGTTCTTTTATTTATACCTTATAGTCTTTACTAGTTGTAGAGTAACCTCAGAAAATTCCTTCATTACTTTTGGATGCAAATTTTTCAAGATTATATTTGCTGTTAAGGATAAAGACTTTACAACCAAAAACTCTGAAGTAGTTAGCCTTAGGCTTCCTATTGTTCCAAATTTCATAAGGTCTTCATAAGAATTTGTCAAATAAACACTCTTTTGATGGTATAACAAGCTGTATTTATAGCATTAGTACAAAAATAAATAGGTAAATTATATTCTCTCAGAACAGTCCTAGGAATTTCATAAGGAGTCCTATTTCTTCTTTCTACTACACCATTCTATTGAGGTGTTCTAGCAGCAGATAAGTTGTGAATATAGCCTATGTGAGCAATAAGATTAAAACTCTTGATTTTCAAACTCATGGCCATGATCACTTCTGAAGGTCTTCATTCAAAGTCCAATAAGGTTTTCTATAGACATCTAGTATTTAATAATGTATGTGCAAGATTTATTTTTGTGAGATAGAATGTATAGCCAAGTGTTACTAGAAAATCATCTACAAGAACATAAACACAATGCTTCCCATTTAAACATGAAACCCTTGATGGTCCAAACAAATACATGTGAACCAACTCGAGTAGTTGAGAAGTAGAATCTTCTTTCTTTGGTTTAAATGAAACAATCTATTGCTTTCCCTTTTGAAAAGTATTGCACACTTTGTTATGTGGGAATTATAGTTTAGGTAAGTCTTTGACTAAAAAATACCTAGTAATTTTCCTATGAGAGTTCACTTTGCAGTGTCCTAATCTTCTATGACATTTCTAGGATTCTTTATGAAAAGAATTAAAACAAGTAACATTTTGATTAGAAAAAGAGTTCAAATCTACAGCATAAATGCTTTCATTTCTTAATGAAGTAAATACCAAAAGATTTTTAGAATCTAATAAATTATAAGAATAATTTTAAAATTTAACATTGAAACCATCATTACATAATTGAGAAATACTTAGAAGATTGTACTTTAGACCATCAAAAAATAGAACTATAGAAATTAGAATTGAATCAGTGTTACCAATATGGCCTAAGTCGATGATTTTTTCTTTTATGTTATCCCCAAAGATGACAAGCCAAACATAAACTTTGATTATGCTCTTAAAGCATGAAAAGTATCCTTTCATATGTCTTCAACATCCACTGTCCAAGTACCATATCTTCCTACAGGAAATTTTCATTCATGGTTCCTAAAAACAGATTTAGACAGAAAATTATTTTGGTACCCAGATTTTCTTTGGTCCAGATAGGTTAGCAAGAATAACTTTTGGTACCCAGATTTTTCAAATTTGTTTCATATAATCAATATATTAAAAATATTTTGAATGATAAACTTTGTTTGATCTATAACTATGTGAGTAGCTAATTGAGACATAATAATTTACAGAACTAGAACTAGCAACATACTGTTTAGATTTAGGAATAAATCTATTCATTGTAATCTGTCTCTATCCAGGATGATAGCCTAAACCAGTAGTATACTTTGGTGCTTCTTGTTTTCCTAGAATTTGGGTAAGTGTGTCCTTTCTATTAGTGAATTTTTCTAAATCATTATTGAGTTTCTCGTAAGACAATTTGAGTTCAGTATTATCTTTTAACAATTGAGCATTTTTTTTCTTTTATACTTCTAGTGCAGAGTTGGCAATGCTAGTTAAAGCATGTTGTTTCATTAAGGTTTTATATTTGTCTTTCAGCTCATTGCCGGTATCCTCTAGCCTATTACAGTATTTAATTAATTCTTCATGAGACATGTTTTCAGAATCTGAATCAAGATCATCTCCAGAATAATAATAACTTAAAGGAAGAGTATCTAATGTTACCTCGGATGTATTTTTCAAAAAACACATAATATCATTTTGAAATTTTTCATCATGAGTGGTATCAAAATCACTTCAACTGTCTTTTGATGTGCTCCATGTTGCTTTCATAGATTTCATGTATTTATTGTCCTTCTACTCAAATTTCTTCGTGTACTTAAACTTCGGACTATCAGCCTTCACATGTCCTTTCCTCTTGCATTCGTAATAGACAATCTCATTATTTTTATCAATCCTATATCAATCCTTATTCTAATGAACTTTATTATCATTCCTTCCCATATAATTGGATTTTCTTAAAAATTTATTCTTCCTATATAATTTCTTGAATATCATGGCTATATAAGCCATCTCTTTATCACTATCTGAGTCATAATATTCACTAGTTGAGCATTCAATAGGTATGCGAACTTTCTCCTTGTCTTTTCTTTTTATATTAGTAGATTGAAATGCCACTGAAATTATCTTAGTTTCACCATCTTCCACTTTGTTTACCTTTATCTCTTCTTCATCAATCATCAGCTTGCCAATAACCTCCTTGATAGGTATCTTTCCAATGTCACATGATTCTCGTATAGAGAAAGAGGTTCCTCTCCATCTATTTGGTGGGAATCTTAGTATCCTCATGATTTTCTCCTTTTCTAGAAGATCTTTTCCCAGTGAGCTAATTGTATTGACTATATCATTAAACCTGAGATACCTATCAAAAATGGATTCATCAGTTTTTGTTTTAAAATTGTCATACTTAATAGTGTATGTTTTTAGTATCATTTCTTTAACATTTTTTCTTCCCTCATGGGAAATAGCCAGAGTATCCTATATTTCATAAGAAGTCTTATAAGCAGATATTCAATTAAATTCTTCATATCCTAATGTACAATACAATGAATTTATTTCTTTACAATTATTATTGTAAGTAGCTTCAGTAGGTTCATCCCAAGTAGTTCTAACAGTTTCTAGAATCTTATAATAAGTCTCTATGGCAGTCCAAATGTCAAATTCCATACTTTCACGATGAATTTTCATTTTTATTTTCCATTAGGAATAATTAACACCATTAAAGAATGGTGAAATGTTGGTATCTACACCTTTTAATCTGTTATCCATAATACCTATGTTATATAAAGAAAAAAATTAGAATTAAGAGAAATTTTATGGTCTTTAAGATACAAAAAAAATCATAGTTGAAAACTTTTCACAAACAGAGTAGTTTTGAAAACATTTAATCCTTTGATAGCAAATGTTGGTCAGAGTGGATACTAAAGAGGGGGCAGGTGAATTGAGTTCCAATTAAAATTTCTGTTTAAAATATTTGTATTAAAATCCCCCAATTTAAATAACAAGATAAACTATAGTGAATTTGTAATACAATAAAGGTTCATTTAGGTCCTCAAGGGATTGATTAGTTCTCAGTTAATCTATTATGAAGATTAGATTAGCTTTTTAAACTAACCTATAAGTTTACAATAAATACAAACACTTGATAGTTTAACTATAAAAATAACTTTAAAATTGATTTATATTTAAAGTAAATAGCAATAGAATATTGAAAATAGTTTAAACAAAAATAAGATGCACATCAGTGTTAACCAAGAGGTTCAGTCTCAAGATGAGACTTAGTCCTCTCAAACAGTTTTATATAAACTATGATCCACACCCTAGATTGGTGTTTTACAATAGTGCACTTACTGTCCAGGTCCTCAGACCTATACCATAGCTTTATGTGGAAAAAAATAAACGACAGCACAAAGGCTGTCCAGGTCAGACTAGAACTTTACTACAGTTCTATGTAGGATACACAAAGGGGTAAAATAGTTTAGTGTGAGGATTTAAATATCATCTAGTTTAGCATAGGAGTCAGTGTGTTTCAAAACATACAGAAGCACACATTGTTCTTAATGTAAAGAAAATGATGATCAAAACAGAGCAAGAATATAGATATGAGTTTAGAATGAGTTTGTGTGATGTCAATGCAGATCTGGAATCCTTTAGATTGAAGCAGATGAAGCTTTGATTCCTTCTATGGAAGTTTTATGGAAAATAGAGTGTCATGGTTTTTTCCCTCACTTCAATTACAGGTGATTAGATTTAATACAGGATTATTTCAAGTGGTTCTTGAACCTCCTCTTTGAACTCTTGTTCTTGATTCTTATGAGAGTTCTTCGAGTTATTCATGTGTTCTTATCTACATGTATGTGTGTATCTCCTTGTATGGGTCTCGTTTGTATCTTCTGTTCTTTCTTGCATATATTTCTCCATGTATCTTGATTTTCCTTTTATTTATTTTTCTCCGGCAATGGTAATGATTACCTTTTTACTGGTATGAGGTACAGTTCCCTACCATGCCAAAAACCCACATTAATTAATAGTAGTTTTGTTAAAAGCACAAAATATAACCATTTGAAATTAAATTGAAAGATGAAAAAATATTTTAAGAAAACGATGTCTCCTTCACACGGTGTTTCACGGTCTCGGTGTCTCCTGGTCATGGTGTCTGTCTTTACGTAGTCTTGTTCACGGTGTCTAGTTTATGTTGTCTGGTCCACGGTGCCTGCTTCATGGTGTCAGAATTACATAGCTAGTGGATGACTCACAGTGTCTTAGACTTTTCAATGTAACTGTGTTCATATTTAAACAATCATGATAATAGAAAGGATTAGACTTAATCATTTTTTAAAGATGGTATTTTGTGAGTAGATTAAACATAGTATAAAGTAGGTAAATTGATAATATAGCAATTAAGATCTTGCAAGTATCTTCTTAAATCATGATAAAACATTAAACATAAATCCCCATGATTGAGTATAATTTATAAAAGTTAACTAGGTTGAATAAGATTTGTAATCATTAACACAAGATTATATATGATTTGTGATCATTAAACATGATTAATACATGAGGAGTCCAATAGAGGATCCCAAATTCTTGGAACAAAAATATCACAACTACTGAATCATATTATAGAAGGATACAAAAAATAATAGATGGTGTAATTCTTGATAAGATCTCCACCTTTGTTGTTTATTTTGTACAGAATAAGAGTTGTTAAAATGGGTCTACCAAATTCTTATAAATATTGGACGGTTTTCAGAGGTGTTAAAGTTATATGACGAACTCCATATATCATAGCAGATTTGACATCATAATAAGAAAATCACAAATGATTTTATAAAAAAGTGGAGCCACAACACAGTTGTATTTAATTTCACACATAGATTGTTTAGGATTATTCAATGGGATGTGTATACGATTAAAGGGAAATTAATTTTTTATATGTGTATGGTGATTTTATTCCATCTTTTTTCACATATGTTAAAATTGATAAACTCAGCCACTAGAAATAAGATAAATGGTGATAGTGTAGTATTTCATGGAAAGGGACATTAATAATATAATAAGATATGTTTTTCATGGTTTGGGAATTTTATCATATCAAATGGATAATAGAGTAAGGTATTCCATAGTGTTAACAAACCCATAATCCTAATAGAGAAATAATAACATACCAGACAACACTCAGAGAATTTAGGTTTAAGGAGTAGTGCTAGAAACATATCCATAGAGTTTATATTTAGGCCCACATGGAATAATTAATCATAATGTTCTTCATTGTATATATTATTTTAGTGGACAAGAAACACAAAATAAAAAGAAATAGAATATTAATTATGGCTCTGTGTATAGAATTTGGAAAACTAATTAGCTTGGACATAACAATGTTGGTCTATTAGTGTTAAATAGTTAGATATATCACAAGGTTGAGGTCTATAATCAATGTATTCTGTAACATTGAAATTTCTTAGGGAATTATAAATCCATGTTTTGGGGTTAGGAGTACACCAAGCTTGAGGTAATCACAAGTTCCTGATTCTGGATATATTTCAAAAGAACCATTAGAGTTTATCTAACATCATTATTTTAATGGAATGATTAGATCATTTTAAACATACATAATACATTCATGTTTTTCACTTATAGGGACAAAATTGGTTTTCTCATTTACAAAAACATCTTCACTATTGAATAATGAACTTTTATCATGAAATTATTAGAGGAAAAATTAGTAACTAGGTTTTATTGATATAGAATTTTTAAATCATATTCACCATGTAGGGTTTTTCACAAATTTCACAATGTTTATTGAATATTCCTTATGCAGTTTTAAAGAGTCTAGTTTTTGTGGAATCTATGGTCACACATCTATTTTGGTTTATTATTGTGAAAGGGTGTATACACATGAGTATCACCTTCCTAAAAATGATTTTCCATTAAGGTTATTTGTGATTTACCCTAAGAAATGATCAAACCATGACCTCATAGAAAGGTAAATCACATAGGGGTCCACATCAAAGGACTAACATAATATAAATGTAAAGGGGATCAGGTAAACCTATTGATTATGTAATTATAAAATATGCATGTAGTATGAATTTACACATTCGGGTCATGGAATAGGATATAATAAAAGAACTTGGACTCATCTCCCTTAATCAACATAATAACACGCCAAAAGACCATAACTACAATGTTGAATTCCCAGAAGCATAAAAATTGTTGATTAATTGTAGCTTAATTCCTCCATAAAGGAAATATATAATTAATTACAGGTAAAAAAAATATAATTTTAATATATATTAAAAAATCATTACATTGTTGAATATTTACTATAAGAATCAGTCCGATGAAGACAAAGATTATTTTGAATATAGTGTGTTTTTAATTCATGATGTCGATGGTCAATAATTTTTACGCACGGATTACTTGGTTTTATTATAATAAAATAATAAAAAAAATAATGATGATAATTATAATGATATTGAGTACCTATAATAAGAAGACATAACTTTCAAATCATAGACTGCACAATTCTCCTCATAATATTTTTAAGTTCTAATTTTTTAGGTTGTAATGTTATTTATGAAAATTATAATTATTAAACATTATTAAATTTTATAAGAATCTAAGGAAAATCCTTCACCCATCAAGTCTACATAATAATAACCAAGAGGTACATTTATTAGGCCAGAAACTGACCATGGAGGCAGTGATAGGGTGAACCCTTCAAGGATTCATATCGATCACTGAGGGACATAACCCTTGATACCATTAGATTTTTTGAAATTAAATCATTTGAGATTCAATGCATTGATATATCTATAAATGATATCAATAATTGTGAGTTTTAATGGGTACTATAAATTCACCTTTTTTAAGGTATAACTAATGAATGTTTCAATTTTAATTTAATTTTTGTATATGTATTTATCTTTTTGTTTTCAAAATATTCATTATTTTAGATATTGTACCATGATATTCAAAATTAGAATCACTAAATACAGAGTATAAATCTATTACCACCATTGAATATGGTTTATAAATCATGACCTTGATCCATGTTTTTCTAGAATCATTGAAATTGAGCCTTGAAATAAATTCATCAGCAGATATAAAAAACCAACTAGGAAAAATAGAAAATAACAAGTTAGATATTATAGAATTTTAAAATATTTAATAATTGTACATCATTATATTTGATGAAGAGTATGTTGATTTGACAAATTTTATTATTTATGGTGTCACCTATTTTTAATAATTTTATTCAATTATCATTTTCATTGATATGAGATCCCTATATGACATAGATCAAATCAAACTAGACCACAGAATGGAATCTTGGATTGTGTTAAATTGGAATGCATCATAATTTTAGGGATAGATATGAATTTTACTATCCTTGAAGAAATTGTTTCAGAATGTGAGGAATTTCTAATAACATCACTAGGTATTATATATGAAGCAGTTTTTATATAGTTTAAACCTAAACACATTCATGTTTTCACAAGGTTCTCTAACATAAAATTCTAACATTACATTATTATTATATAATAATTTTACATTTTTTATGATCTATCATAACCACTCGTTTAGTTTTTTCAGCCCTTGGTATTAAATTTTTACCTTCGTTGATTGATTTCTTCCCTGAGTATGAGATAGATCATGAGAATAACTATGAATCAAACACATAATAAACTATGATGACCATGATAATCTAGAAAAGGCATGCTAAATAATTCAAGAATAGGTGAACAATAATCCCTTGAGAGATATTTGTTTCTAAATTAATATCGATATAAAAAGCTAGGGAACTATATATATAGTCTATTTGAAAATATCACCTTCCATTCCATGAAAAAAAATCATATACTAAAATGGAAAAAATAGAAGTACAATAATCATATTTTAGTGAGGCTAAGTCTTCAGACAACACCATCAATCCCTATAATCCGTCCTATATGATAAGGATTGTCCAGAATATGAGAAGTACCTAATAAAGGACATTTTTAATAAGAAAATAAAATCTTTTATTCAATAAAAACAGTAATGATTTATTCCAAAAATGAATAAAATATATCATTAATGAGAGATAAATCTTGGAAAAAATAGAGAAACCATGGACAAAAATATTAAAAAATAATGATTTGAAAGAAAAGTATTAATAGCTCATTGATCTATAAATAAAAAACTACTAAATACACCGCTAAGGATATGTATGATTTGGAATAATCTACCTCACATAAGATATTTTCATAATAATATATAATGAGAGACATTAAATTGGGGATGGTTATCCACCTATATTTGATTAATTTAATGAAAAATTATAATTTATTTTCTGAAAATATTTATTTCTTATATAGTATCAAATACTAACTCCCTTAACATATAATAATATTAGTATTTTAATAATCATATACATAGAATGGTGATGGATTTTGTAAATCCTATTTCAAAAAACATGAGTCATTAAGGAAGATATATGACCAGTCAATTATCATGAAAGACATGTGATCCCTGGTGTTTATTTTATACTCATATTCAATTATTCCATCCTAATAGGATAATGTTATTTTATTAGATAAAGAATAAATTGGATTTTATTGTTATAAAATACATATCAAGGTGAGGACATTCAAATATTGGGGGAATGAGTGTCATAAGGAAAATAGAATCATGAAGGAGGTTTAATATGAAGGATTTAATATTTAGGGTTGTTTAGATTTCCCTACAATTATATTATCATAAACTATATATAATAATTTTAACATATATTATTAGGAATGTGGAGATGTTCAAATATTTATATAGATCCCGAGACCTCATGTGTCTGAACTGAAGTTTATAGTGGTTAATTTCAATAAAAAAAGATTTTCTTTTTCAAGTATGATCTAATTTTTATTGAATCTATTGAAGGGATGGATAAATGAGTAAAAAATTAAAATTTTATATTATATCACCCTTTAAAATGTTTCCACATATAATTTTTTATTCCATGATTTTCTTTTACATGCTTTCATTTTTCATAGGTTATGAAAAGAAATAATTAGTGGGAGAAGAGTACCTTTTTAATTAGGTTTTCCCATTTTTGGTTTCTAATATGGAGAGTGTGATATATCAATTTTTTTGATAACATAATTACACTAAGTGAAGAATCGACATTTTAAGTACATTTAGTTTGGAATTTTATAGGATAATATCTTTGACAATAGAATTTATGGAGTTTAAGACCCTATATCTTTCAACAAGATAATGTATCCTACAAAACAATATGGGAAATTCTTACTAGATGCTGGTATAATCCAATTTGAGTTGAAATCTAAAATATATTATGATCGTATTTTATAGACCATAATATGAATCATTTCTTAATTTTATAGATATTAGACCATGTATAAGGTAGTATATTTATAAATAAAGCCATAGTCAACCTAAAGTGAACTAATATAACAATGTTATATACAAACATGAATATTATTCACATGTAGTTTTAAGTCCTAGTACTCAAACGAAAGTTTCATATAATTTAAGATTTTATCATGTATAATATTTTTAGGGATGGAATTTATTTACCCAATGAACATAACTGACCAAGGAATAATCTTAGGTGTGTTAGTGTGAATAATCAAAGTAAAGGGTCATAGTATGAAATGCACAAAGGTAGATAAATAAGTAGAAATTTATTTAATATATTTTAATGAAATGGTAGGTGGTGTAAATAATAAATTCATATATGATAAGTAATAGGAATAATTGCAGGATAATAGATAATCTAGGGAAATAAATGACCACATTCTAATGATGAGAAAATGTATATATGATAGGGAATACATACTGAGTATGATAAATGACGTCCTTCAAATATCAACTCCCATAATAATATTGTAAAAGGTTTAGGTGGTTTGATGATAAATTCCCCTATAAGAATGAATACCTTTCTATAAGTTGAGGTGGTCTAGATAAATAGTGTATATTCCATTACCATAACTAAGGTTTCTCTTTGAATTAGATATTCTAATGAGAAATGGACATGATAGGTTTTCTGTAATTGAAATATTCAGGTACCATATCAGATATATGAGAGAGATATTTTCAATGATTGTTGGGTTGTTTTTATCGGAGACTTGTAAAATTGAATCAGAAGGAAAAAATATTATAGGGATAGAAATTGATTATAATTGATGGTTGGGTCTAAAATAAGTGACTTATAAATAACTATCAATTTTTAGAAAATAGAAATAAAATATTTATTTCATGAAAGGTGGAAAATTTAATATTAATTAATGGTTAATCAAAGAATACATGGATTGATTTGGTGAGGAGACATGCTTGGAATGATTAGGGATAATGATAAATGATTTTTCTTATGGGTTTGATATAATATATCTAAAACTTTTTACTTATCATATAGAAATCATAATAATGATACATGCAATTCCTTAAAAGGGGGAAATCCTACCCCAGTATAGGGTTAATAGAATAAGACCCACTATGAATTAAAGAACATATATTCGAAGCTAGTTATGTGAATGAAATGGAAGTTGAATTTTTTTCTAGTTTTGAGATAGGAGATTTGAACATCACTATTTAGCCAATGAAAAAAAACCAATTTTTTTTAAATTGTGAGAAGCATGATTTAATGTGTTTATAGGGGATTTTTAGATGATTATGTTTATAAAATTTATCAGTATAGATCATTATCACGAATAATAGAAAATGAAATGAAATACAAGGATTACCAGGTGAGGGAATAAATAATATAAATAATTTTTAATTTTTGAGATCCTTAACACCATTGTAGATTAAGGAATGAGTGAAAATAAAATTAAATATTTGTATTGAGATAGGTGAGCCATGTTCCAGAAAATATATTATGTCAATTAGAATCAAGTCACATGTAAATATAAAAATGGATGATTTTCATTATGGTATTGGATATAATAAGTTAATATTTGACTATGTACTCTATGTATGAGATATGGGTTTCACTATATGGTATCACAACATAAGGTTTGTGTCAAAAAACCACATTTGAAAGAGGAGACCACACACTAGCGACTACAAAAAAATGGATCAATTCATATGGAAAAGATTTCTTCATGCATTTTAGGGTCATATAGGATAGACCACATATTGTGTAATTAATGTTCACACTACAAGGATTATACACCACACTATTTAAGGTAATAATGAAATGATCATGTTTCATATATTTTATATTAATGTGATAAGTACTTATGTCACAAATATAATGTCAATAAATATATTTACTGAAAATCCCTGTATTAGTGGGAGATATGATACACACTTTATCAACATTTATTATGGATTATAATTAATTAGAGTAGATCTTGGTATAAACTAATGACAATTAAATTAAGGAATCAATTTAGTGGTTTTCTTCATGGAATCATTTTCATTCTAAAGGGTAATAAGAATTTTTGTTAAAAAGGATTATCTATTGACCTAGCTACTGAAAACATGATGTGAGATGAAATTTTAATATTTTTTGATTATTTTTTATTCAAAGTAGTGCATAATATTAATAAAATCATGGGGATTCAAACAATTTTTGAGTTTTGAGAATTTTTTACTTCACTGGAAGTTGGCCCAATTGATGAAATTTAAATAATATATAGTGAATCCATATATTTTAATATGGAGTATAAAATTAATTTGGAATTAAAAATTACAAGGGGATTTTTAATGATTTTCATTTTTTTATTTGAAATTTAATCTGGAAGAAAATTGAAAAACAATTTTTTGGATTATGATTGGTAATAACGAGACAAAAAAACATTCTGACAGTACAAAAATAATGATAGGGTTTTATTTTCACTATCCTATAACTGTTATTATAGTAAATCAGACCATTATAGCTTGAAGGTGGTGTTTGATTTATTATATTAGAAAATGATACATGGAATCTCATCAAAAAATCAAAAAAATGTTTTGTAGTGTTAATAAACTAGATATATACTTGGGTCTTTTATTACATTTAATGAAACAATTTGTTTTTCTAATAATATCATTATTCCATCTATCATATCCACACATATACATAATAGTAAAATTTATGGAATATTAGGGAATAAAATTAAGATAAGGGTGATCTCAAATACTCAATAAGTGTTATGTATAATGGAATAAATAATGAATAATTAAGAGTAATCAATATGACTAGGTAATGATAAAAAGTTTCATATAATCAGTAAACTGAGAAGTAAATTCATGCATACTTTATATCAATGAAAAAATATCATGTATAATAATCAATATGGAAAGTTGGGTTACCAAAAACAAATTCTATTTAATCAATAATGTTATAATGAAGTGCATCAAAAAAAAATTTCCAAATAAAAATTCCCCAGACATTAATAACTGACTAATAAATGATGAAAATGCTTATTTATTGAACACCATGTTTCCAAAGTATATGATTACATTACTATCATGTCCTTTCACATGTTAGTTTAAAATGTACGGGGTGGAAACCCATTATCTAAGTCTACCAACTAATTCATAAAATAATACTGGTGAAGCCTCAATGTTTTGTATAAAGCAAGGACCCACCATTGTTATTCCCATCTAAATCATTCCTCGTATATTGAATTATTTATTAAATTCATAAAAAATGTCTCTTCGCCAAAATATGTATTGAGAAAATAATACAGATTTTTGAATATTTCCTAAAATAAACAAATCATTAAATATAGAACAATGAATCTAAAAATGATACATGGTTTAATAAATAAAAATATCCATGATAAGTAATATGATATTTAGATAAAAATTTACTGACCTATGATCATAGGAAGGTGAATTATCCAAGGGTAATTTAATGACTACTAAAATGAAACAAGGAAGTGAATGTTATTACTATCCTCGGTCAAAGTGATCATAAAACCCTCCAGGGGTAGAATAATTATGGTATCAATAAAACATATCCCATGTGGATTATAAATAAAATATAGGGGTTTTTAATTTAATAATATAAATAATAGAAAAATATTTTTAAAACATTCATATGTAAAATAATAATCATAAATTGAAAAACATTTTATGAAGACATAAAACATTTTGAAAATACATTTCTTTAGAACTAAATTTTAGAAACCATGAATTTTTATAATAATAAGAAAATATATTCTTTAAAAATAACTATGTAAACTATAAAAATAGTCTTCAAATTAATGATTTTCACATCGGTTGGTAATTTCATACATGTCATAAAGAACATTTTATTTACACTGTAAAAAGGTTTGAATGTTTCTTTATTTAGATAGAGTAATGGATATTACTTGTCATTTTTAAAAAAATACTAAACGTGTAAAATTTTCATTTATAAATATTTTTTAGAAGTTAAATGAAATAGATATTATTTTTAAAAACATTATTTTGGAAGAAAATGTATTTCAGACCGAAGAGAGATATTATCTGCGATTTTTTTAAAAACAATCTCGAAACATTTATATACCAAAGAATATTAAATTATTAAATTTACTAAAAAAATATCATTAAAAAATATAGGTGATGAAAATTAATTTTTTTCATTTAGCAATGATAAAATTATTTCCTTTAATAGAAATTTAAGAATAAACATTCCTAATGAGAAAGAGATTATGAAATAAACTCTATGAATGATTATAACATTGAAGTGAAAATTACTAAATTAATATATTAAATGTATAAAATATAAATAATCATAAAACATGTGAATAAAACATAATATATATATACTTCATCATATATAGAATCATATAATATTAAAGACAACAAAGAAGTAATACAACCCAAGGAATGGAAATTGATTTGAGAAATTATTTTCTACTTGGTAATTTTCAAGCCAAATCCTCTTAGATAAAATAATTAAAATTGAAACATAAATTAAAATTAAAAATAATTATTCATTTTATTACATATCAATGATGAATTATGTACACCATATGAAATAATGTAGCTACATTAAATTATAATATGCCTCAATGAAATTAAATTGAGTTAGATTCCATTACATTTTCTTCCTTTTAGATGAATATGGTTTAGAATATTGTATAGTGGTTTTAAAATTTTTTAACAGATAAAATAACTACATTAATATTTATATTTAAATATATTTCCCTTTTATAATATCTTACAACCTGTACATTAATAATCATTAATTATTTTTATTGTTTCTGGTATTAGTTTCCCTATTTTCTCAAGTGTGTATTGTTCTAAAAGTAAATGTTATTTGACATATTATATTGATATATAAAATATATAATAATAATAATGAAATAATTATTATGTGAATTTTTCTTTTGATATCAATCTTGAAATATATTTTGGATAAATGAATTACATTATGATAATTGTGAATGTAGGCCATACATACGCATGAATATCTTTTTATTATTCAATGATCAATATAGATATGAGGTAAGTAATATTTTACCATTAAATAATCATTATAATATTATATATACCATATTATATTCTATTATACATCAACCGTGTGGGTTTTTATGTAAATAGAGTGACATCACTTCGTGAAGGCAATAATCCACATGCACGCAAACGATGCAATCATCTTTACAAGAGTGGAAAGGAAATAATTAATGTGATATATATTATATTTAAATAATGTTAAAAATCTAATTTATATCATAATTATATCATGTATATGACATATAATTATTAAAAATATCTTTATCACATTACATGTGAAGCATTACTGCAAGGTGAAGCACAACGCTTCACTAGGTGGTAGTCCACCATACAAAAGAGTGATGACATAAAATCTCTTACGGAATGGTAGGTAAAATGATATATTGAATAAATATATATAATAATGTTATATATATACTATATATTCTCTATATATATCATTATACCAATCCTTGATAGTGTAAAATGAATAAACTAATGACATCGGTTCATGAGGTGATGGTTTGCCGTACCAACAAATGATGATTTCATAATCCATTTGATGGAAGAATATATAGATTTGCTTAATTAATTTATTAAGAAAATTCCCATTATTTTTCATATATGGAGGCTATTATATCATAATATATTAATAAGAATAATTGTATTTACAGAAAAAAGTAAAACAAAGATGGTCGGTGATGAATATTACCTCTTCTTCGAGTATATTACTTAGGTATAAACTAATACCTTAATTGCATTCATTTAATAAAAAAATAAGTAAAATAATATTACTATAGGTATTTTAGGATGTTTTTTGGTTAGGTTTTGTTAGAAATAATTTTTTTTAATGACTTAGGAAGTGTGGTGATGGGTGCCTTTTATAACTATTTGAGAGGACACACTTTGAGTTTCTGAAAATAATTGAGTTCTCTCATGTTATTCATATAAAAAATAGAAAAAATTGTTGATTATATAACATTATATGTCTAATGTATGAATAATTTCTATAAAATAGTTTTCATACATATTTATAGGTCATTTATACCCATATCTTTATAGTTTAAACCCTCATGAAATCATTTTTAGCTTAACCGATATAATTAATTTTTACTGTATTTACTATTCATTTCAGCAAAAAATTAAGTTGACCATGTTAAAAACTATAAATTATATTGAATCCAAATATTTAATATATTTTTTCATATTCAATTCATATAATTGGAAAAATAATTTTGAAATTAATCTCACAAAATTGATGTGATTGATGGTTTATAAACTGAAAATTTGAAAAAGATTTTACTTTTTTATATCTAAAATAATTATTAAAATGATTCCAATGACCTAAATTGTTTTATTAAATATAATATTCTACTAATTTTCATTTAAAATCAATTCATATTATTATTTATCATTATAAATTATTTAAATTAAATTGTAGTCTTAAATTTAAATTATATATTTTTAATTATTTATCAACGAATGAATATTTTCAAAACAAATCCCAAAAAATAATCCATACATAATTTTGAAATCCTAATTTAACTAATAAACATAATTTTATCAAATAACATTTATATAATTCTTAATAATTAATTTTAAATCATGTGCACTATGCGCAACAAAACTGCCCTAAAAACATCAAGTTTTTTCAAAAGGATATATTTTTCTTTTAAACGATTCATATTTTATTTATTATATGTAGTTATCTAATAAATTTTTGTAAACTAGAATACATGGATTCTATTTTCTAAATAATATTAATATAATTCCTATAATGTACCCAGAAAAAATATGATGGAAATCTTTGAAATAAAATATTATCATAAAAAATATTTATTTATATGTTTTTCAATAAAAGCCTTTATAACAATTTCGAATAATCCTATTCAAAAATTATTATAATGTCATTAAAGAAAATATTAATCCTAATGGTTTTAAATAGTTTTTATCTTATATATATTAATTTTAATTTCATTATTCTTCAAGTAACATTTTTACTATAACATATACTTCACATACATTTCTCAAACATTTCCTTACTCTTGTGACATTCCTACAACATAAATATTTAAAATAGGTGCCTAATAATTTAGAATTTTGAAAAATATTAAATTAATTAACAAATAATTTTATCCCTGAATCTCAATTAAATTAATATATATATGTCTCTAAAATTTAACTCAATTCATAGATGTTTCATGATTCGTATATCCAAAATACAATTGACAAATTACTTCAACATATATATTTCTTTTGTTTTATTTAAAAAAGGTTTCATATGATATAGTGTTCAAAATAAGCCATTGTTAGTCATTAATCTATTAAAATTATTCATAATGATTTGTAATTAATTTTTTTTATCCTATGCATATACCCTGACACTGTCAAACCTGGTGGGTAGTAAGGCTTATTTTCATGCACAAGGTGACAATTAGGTCTATCCCAATTCACGCTTTTCCAAGTAATTACATCTCTGTATATATTTTCTAGAACCAGAACAAAATTTAGTTTACATACAAGTATGTATATCATATAAATATCACAAAATATCTACTATACCAAACATTTTGGGTGTTCTTATATACCTATCGTTAAAGTCTATCTTAGGTCTATAATCCCAAATATACTTCCAAAATGTGGTTCCCAAGGATTAAACTAAACATCCTCTGATACCAAATGTACGAAACATGCCCCAGTAGCTCATATCTATTTATTTCTACTACTATATTGAAAAATGATATAATGAATCACATCACGAAGGACCAAATTGAATAGATGTATCAGAAAACTAAATATATACTTCAATATTGAATTACATTTGAATAAAAAAATTATATGTTTTTTATGAATTCCATTATTCCATAGATCATATCCCTCTAAATCAGTAAAAATAAATTTAATTTAATCCTAGGGAATATGAAAGATTATGGGAGATATCAAATTCTCAAAAAGCATTAAGTACAATATAAAGAGTTATTATTCAATAAGCATAATCAATATGTCAAGTTAAATAATTGAACACATGTTCAATGTAATCAATAATGTGAGAACTATGTGCATGAAATGATAAAATCAATTTGAATATCTTATGGATAAAAATATATATGGATATGTGGATAAATGGAATCACATTATATTTAGTCAATAAAATGATAATTAAATACATCTATGGATAATATCATAGTGAAAATATCTTGGATACTAATTATTAAATATTAAATATATGGAATTGTTAATTATTGGATTCTATTTGTCTCAGGTATATGATTAATTTACCATTAGGACCTTCTAAAATAGAGTTTAAAATATACAGGGTGAAAACCAATTTTATAATTGCTGGCCAAATAATTCATTAAATGAGACTATTGACTAATTGAGGGGATATATATGACAGAGACCCACCCATTTCATAATTGACAAAACAATTCCTTATATATTCAATAATCAATTGAATTTATATTAAATGTGCCCTATAAAATACATATATTGAGTAATAAACATATATTTATCAATATTTCCCCAGATAAACAAATGTATTTCAATGAATAACAACATATATAGAAATGATATAGCATTTAACCAATAAAAATATTCATGATATATAATATGAATTTATAAGGGAAATTTTATCACCAATGATCTCATAATGGTGAATAGTCCTAGGGGAAGTTAATGATTAGAAAATCAATCAAGAATGTGAATGTCAATAAAACCATTCGTCAAAATGATCATAAACCATCAAGATGATGATTAAGGATGTTATCAATATAACATACCCAAAGTGTAGTACAAGTTAAATATAGGATTGTTTTCCTTGATGAATATAAATATATAAAAATAATCTCTAAATACATTCCTTGGGAAAATATTCTTTCCATTTTGAAAAAACATTTAAAAATAATAAAATTGATAATCCATTTCATTGAAATTAATATAAATAATATAATTCCAATAATTTTGGAAAAAATTCATTACAAACTACCTTGTAAACATAAAATGGAATCATTAATGAAATGGTGGTCATGTTGGTGAAAAATTTCATAAATTCAGCTAACATTCCTTTTGTGTACTAAATATGATAGACAATTTACTTTTTTAAAAAAGTGATTTCAATATTTCATTGTAAAAATTTAATAAAATATGAAATAAAAAAAAATCATTTTGAAATAGTTAAAAACATTTTCTAAACAATTCAAAGTACAAAATAATGAAAAAATGGTTCCATTAATTAAAAATGATCATGTATAACTATTATAAATGATAATTATAGGTTTTATAAGAAATTATAATATGATTGAATTCAACTGAAATTAAATAATAAACAATCTCAATTTGAATGCAATTGTGAAATAAACCCTTACAATAAGAACCTAATTTTTCAATCCGGTATAGAACCGTTAATTTCCTGTCTAATATTTTACATTGGATATAATAGGGATTAACAATGGGTTAATGAAGTATTTATGGAATTGTGGGGATTTTTTTACACCAGGAAACTATCTATTTTTGAAAAAACATGATTGGGCATGATTCTGATTAAAACGTTAAAGACATCAGCACAATTTGGAAAACCATATTGATTCTGTTTTTCCAGACATACCCACCTTACACAGTTGGAGCATGGCCATGAAACATAATCATGCAAGAACCCCATCTTCCTAGGTACCAAGACCCGGTTTGAGATTGGTTTCTCAAACCGCGGGAAAAAACCACACACATTCCATTTTTCTTGGTAACATTGCTATTTTTCCCTTATTGAGCTATTAATCCTCCTTCATCTTAATATGATAACCAGAGACATTAAACCCTTCTTCTCTCACTTTGGATTTTTTTGAAGGCCAAATCTATGGATTGAAATACCTCCTTCATCCGAGATCCATTTGAGCATCTATTCATCATGTTAGATTTGATACTGTATGTACTGAAGTTGGTTTAAGCATACCTATGTATCCCTTTCTCTCAACCAAGTTGTTTGGGTAAGAACATTTTCTCATTTTAATAGATCTATCCATATTCAACCAAAATCAAGGTCTAATATGAGTAGAGGAGATTATTACCAGTCTAATTTGGGTGGTCTATAACTCATGCCTGATGTTCATTGAATTTTTAATTATTGTGTGGGGCCCACCGATTTCATCCACTGCTATATTTAGACTTTATATTCCATGTTTATAATAATTAAAGCCCTATGGTTATACTCTTATAAAAAATGTTATTAATTGTTAGTGGTTACACAAATAACTCAATCCTTTCCATGTTTAAGGTTATTCCATGATTGTTGTTTAGTGTTTTGAAATGTTTGTGACACCAATCAGGTGTGCCATCTGATGGCCATTCAAAGGTTATGATTTTCTATATTAACTAGCTTGATTTAAATTGTGATTGGAATAATAGAAATTACCATGTAGACTCCCCACTTGTCAATCCTAAGGTAAGTGCTTCAATTTATAATTAAATGTGAAAAAATTGGCAACTATACTATGTAAAGTACTCAACAGAATTAATTTTAAATGAATAGTAGGTTTCATATCCGTAGTATCCCTTATCAAATTAATAGAATTTAGATGAATTAACCTTGATTATTGAATATGAATTAAAGGGAATTTATATGGGTTTCATGATACATTACCTTCTCTTAGTACTGAAAAGAAAGGCTTGAACCAAATGACTTTATTAAAAGGTTTCATGATACTTGAAATTATTATACTAAAAAAGGAAAAACTCGAATTGAATGAAATATTACATGAATTCGATATTCAATAGGAATGGGCTGACTTGAGCTCTACTTTTATTCTGATCAGAGAATTCCATGAGCAGTTGAGAGCACCATTCTGATTCAAGTATTCATCATTATTAGAACAAGACACACATTGATCTTGATCCTTGTTTATACTTTGCATGCCTGGTATAACACGGTAGTATCCCTCACATATTATTAAAAGATTCCTTGGATACACTCCTTGGATCCAGCATTGACAAGTCGGGTCAATGGATATAGCCCATAGTGCCCCATCTCTGTTTATCCCCATTTTACCTTTGACAATCACCTTAGATTCGATAGGCATCTCATTATGAAATTTCATGGAACATTCTCTTAGAAATACACTCTTACCCTTACCAAGGCTATAGTTTGTATTTATCTTGTGTACCATGAAGTCTACGTTTCCTTGGTGATTACCTTGGAACATCATTAATAAATATTATTATAGATTTCTTATTATAATAGGGAATATTCACTAATATTTAAGTGAAATAAGTTATAAACATGTAAAAATCAAATAATGTATCGGATACATGATTAGATTACTGCAAAGGGTTAAAGCAGGTACTATGGTATTTAGATAAATTGTATTTATTTTCATTACATTTTCTTGCTTTCACACTCTTACATTTCCAGTACACTGGCCAGATGTTATAGACATTGTTGGTGGTTGATCATAGGAATTTATCTCCCACCCTCTCTGAGCACTATTTCTTACAGGGAGTTGATTACTAGGGTGTAGGTGTTGATAAAGGGAATCATACATCTTAAAACACTTGATTACTAATATTATAGTGTGGATTTTAAAATAAGATAACTGATCCAGAGATTAAGATTCTTTTGATAGTCATTTATTTACTTTATAATATTGCGGAACATGTTATACATGCCATATTTTTCAAGGGACATGACATATCATAATCAGTTGTTTAATCATATTCTATTTGATTCATTTATTGTTATTGTAGTAAATATTTTTGGATGTGACTTCTATTTACTTATACTGATTTCACTATTTATCAGTGTTTACTTCTATCCACAAGGCTACAATTTGGTAATAAAGGAATTGTCTCCCCTTAAACACAACACAGATCCTTGCTGCTAGTTGGCAACCTATAGAATCCCGGGAGATGCAGTTGACGCCATATTTCCCACCTGGATTGGGGCACCCATTGAGTGGCATATTGGTTCAAGATATCAAAAAGTGGTATTATAAGTGGTTCTATTCTTTCATTTATAATTAGAGACAATATATTGATGAATTTGGAATGTTTTTGTACTTTGTCATAAGCCACTCTAGGGTGTCATAAACCCATCTTCAGGGTAAAAACCAAGTTTCCTAAATTATAATTTTTCTTATGTTTTCCCTATTTCCTTTGACATTATTTTAATTTTGGGGGATTCCCATGTTGAGTGGTGTAGTTTATTATTAATCTTTTTTAGGATTTCATTTAATCCATGTAATGATGATATAAAGGAAATGATCATTGTTACATGGATCCCTATAGGCACCTAGATTTTTCTTGTCCTTTATATTGACACACCATATAGGTGCATTTTACTTCTTTCCATTGCATGATATTTCTGTAATATTAGAGTGATGTTGTGATAGTTAGATTATGACTATATTATTACAGGCTATGATTGTGTGATTACATGTCTCAATTAATGAGGGGTATTGGCCCTCATTGGTTGGGATGAGTAATTTACCAAGTTAGGACATTATGTTATAAATAAATAGGTGTTGTTTCTAGTGATAAGTGTATATTTACTAATTCACCAGAAATGGATATACATTATATAGTTTATGATGAAATCAAAAAATAATTGGCTTCACATTCTTATCCCATCAAGTCATGTTTATTAAAGGTAAAGAAGTGAACCTAGTAATTTATGAAAAAATAAAATGAATCTTATACTTGAGCACATACTGATTCCTGGTGGTCTGTGAAGGTAGTTTGAGTAATATACATTGGGTAGTGAGTTTCCTTACATTTACCTTCTACAAGTGATACTACCTTTTTCTTAATACTATTTTGAGGCATGTACATAGAAATTTTAGACCAATTCTCCCACAATGTCTTCGTGTTGTACTCCTAGAAGTATGAGATGACCATGCTCTAGACATAGTGGGCCTTGAACATCCAGTATTTCCTTCAAGAATGCCACATGTGGCCCAAATTAGTGTACCTGATTTGGGAACTAATGCCCATGTTCGTGATAGTTCAATATATCTAATTCAGTCCATGAACGTTGATACATATATTAAACATATGATGGATGATCGGACCCATGTGTTATAGAAGCTTCCTTCTCCTAAATTATATGGGGATGGAGGTCCACTAGTAACTAAGAAATGCCTTGAAGCCACCCTATTTATCTTTGAGAATCAAGAGATGCCACTTGAGTGGATTGTCAACCAAGTAATATACAATATTTGTGAATCATCCATGCATTGGTGGGATATGATTACCCATGCTAGTTATCATTAGGGCATGTTATGAGTTTATTTCCTGACTTCCTTCTCTGATTAGTTATTTCCTCACAAGCAGAGACATTTTAAATTCATTATGATCGGGGTAGTCCTTATATTTTATAGGGTCATGATTTAGTTCAATTTCCTGAATTATAACTGATACCCAAGGATTAGGCAGTGTGGCCAACTATGGTATAAGTTATAATTCTTGTTGAATCTACCACAATATATGATTTACTTGATAAAGGTTCATCAATATATTTTATCTCATTATCTATTATGGAGAGTCTAGAACTAGAAATACTTTATCAATATGGTGTATTGACCCAAGATATTCCATTAGGGGTATGAAAAAAAGGCATACACTAGTGTAGGGATGTCCAACTTGATGTAGGAAATTACCCGTTCTTATGGAACGTCTTCATTCTTGAGATGATAGGTTTTGATGTCATTCTTGGGATGGACAGGTTTGTTCACTATCATGATTTTTTAGAATTCTACCACCATTGGGAATCTTTTATATCACTAGAAGACACCATTTATCTAGATAATGGTGAGTGAGATATCCAAGCTAGTAGAGTTGGACCAGAGCATCATGGGCTAGGTGTAGCAACTAACATAATATCAGATCTCTTTATGGAGGATCAGGGTTTATGTAAGTCTTATTTACCTCCAGTAGTTGATCATTTTAGGGATTTCTTTTCCCAAGATTTTTTTCCCTTCCTCTTAAGTGAGAGGTAGATTTTAAAAAAAATCTTGTTTAGAGATATTCTCCAGTTTCCATTCCTCTGTACATGATGGTACCAATAGAGCTTCATGATATCAAGGAATAATTAGGGATATTAGTGGCCATAAGATTTATATAAACTAATAAATCCTCTGGGGGTTCGCCTGTGCTTTTCCTATGATGGATAATGGAAAATTATTTTAATTCCTGGAATATAAGAATTTGACAAAAGTTATGGTCAATAATCGATATCAACTTCCTCAAGTAGATGATCTCTTAGACTAGGTCTGAGGAGAAAAGGTATTCCCTAAGAATGACCTTAGATCCATTTATCATCAGGTGAGATTCAAACCATCTGACATACTATCTACAACTTTTCATAGCTGGTATGGTCTATTTATATACCTTGTTATATCTGTGATTCTTATGAACATTCCCACCAATTTTTTAGAAATTTTGAAAAGGGGTTTCCACTCCAATATAGACACTTCTGTTGTAGTATTTTTGGATTACAACTTGTGGTATTCTCACAATCATAGAGAACATTCCAAACATCTTGATATAATCTTGAGTACAATGAAAGAGCATCATATTTACACCAATCTTGCTACGTTCCACGCCTTGATCAACAAAGTCCACTTCTTGGGTCATTAAATATCAGAATTTATACTATATGTTGACCCATAAAATGATAGTGTTGTAGTTACTTGGGAGAAACACAAGAACATGTTTGACATATAGAGATTCATGGGGTTGGATAGATATTACATGTATTTAATTCAAGACTTGTCATGTCTTTCATTACATCTTATTAGTCTTACCAAGATGGGTGTTATGTTCATATGATTGGTATCATGTGAGAAAGAATTTTTGGAACTGATAGAGAGGCTTGTATCGACACCTATTATGACTCTTCCAGAGATATGAATAGGTGATACCATCCTTAATGTTGAATCAAGCATCTACATAGGAGTTGGGGTGATGTAGGATGAAAAATTATTTGTGTACCGATCTCAACTGTTAAGGCGTCATGTGATAAATTACCTGATGTATGACTTAGATCTAGATGCATTTTTCAATGCCTTATGTTGCTAGAAAAACTATATTTTGGGTGATTGATTTGTGGTGTACATAGAAAAAAAGATCCTCAAATATATCTTCTTTAACTGTGACTTGAACCTCAGATAGTGGAGATGTGTCAAATATACACAAACCATTGATTTTGAGCTTTCTTATAATCATAGTAAGGGAACTGTAGTTGCCGAAGTGTTGAGTTGGAAAACTATAACATAATTCATATCGGAATCCAGTGATTAAAGGAAGTTAATAGACCTCATTTCTGAGCTGCATCTAGAGTTTCATGATAATCACGAGTAGTCATACCTATTTTCAGTTACCTCTTCTCTGTTGATATGTTAATGAGTAGAAAATTTTCAGATCCTGATGTCTTTGTTTTCCATGAGAGTATATAAGGATATAAATCATCTAAAGATTGGTCTGTGAACAAAGATGATGTCCTCCATCTATGTGGATGTATCTGGGTTCTAGTAGATTTGAGAGAGGAGTTGATAAACGTGTTTCATGCCTCTTAGTGGGGAATTCATCTTTGAATCTTGAATATGTAAAGAGATATGTAACATCAGTTTTGGTTTTTTGGGATAAAACATCAGATGTAAGGATTTATCACTAGGTGTTCCATCTGTTAGTAGGTGAAGACAGAGCACTAGAGACCGGTGGTCTTACTATAGTTGATTCCATTACCAGAATTGAAATGAGAAGATGTTTCCAAATATTTTACTATTTTCTAACCTAGGTCACCAAGTGGTAGTGATGATATATGGGTAGTCATTGACCAAATAATGAAATAATCCCACTTGATTTGTATTCATGAGAACTTCTTAGTTGATGAGTTGGGAAAACTGTATTTTAATGGGAATATACAACTCCATGGGGCCCCACGTCCTATCATTTCAGATAAGGTTACTCGTTTCACATCGCAGTTCTAGCAAGGATTGCAGAAGTATATGGTAACATAGGTGTTCTTCTAAGAAACAATTTTCAACCTCATACTAAGGGATAATCAGAATGGACAATACATGTCCTAGAGGATATGCTCTAATTAAGTTTCTTCGATTTCATTTGATCTTGGGAGAATCGTAAACATCTCATTGAGTTGGCCTATAAGAATAGATTTATTGTGATGATTTAGATTGATCATTTTGAGGCCTTGTATGGATAGAGAATGTTTTCACCCTTGTGATGTTTATAGGTAGGTGGGGAAGATCTACTATCTCTTCATCTCATTTGGGATACTTCAGAGAAATTTCAGCTAAAAAAATTCATATTAATACATCTCAGTCTAGAAGAAAATATTATGGTGATCATCGTTGATGACCTCCAATGTTCAAGGTTTGGGATTGTGTTTTCTTTTAGGTATCCCCTTGTCTAGAGGAAAGATGATTACAGAAGTAAGGTAAGTTGTTTCCTCATCATGTAGGGACTTTTGAAATTTTTGAGGGACTCAGGCTGGTAGCCGATTAGTTTATATTACCTCAGAGGTAGCGTTCCATGCGTGATGTCTTTCGTGTTTCATAGATTCACCAACATCTTTATAACCCTTATCATACCATTGATGCCTAGGATGCTGTGTTAGCAGTTGATGCTACCATTGAGGAGAATTCAGTATCAATCATCAAAAAGAGCATAATTTCTCTTCAAGGTCAGTCTGTCCATAATGTATGTGTTCAATAGATGCATGGATGGGTACAGGAAAAGATATGGGAGCAGGAGGCTGACATACATACCCATTTGATATAATTGTTCATATATTGTGTTTTTATGCCCTTAGAAGGTGAACGTGGGTATGAGATATTTTTTGGGTGAAAGACTGTAAAATTCAGGTTATTCATTGAGGTATGGATAAATTAATTTCTAGTCCAGCCTTTTAATTTGGACCTAATATGAATTTATAATGAGTTAATGAAGGCATTATGGGTGCCTGGGGATTCTTCGGATTCCAGAACCCATATTTTGGAAAACAATACTTGGTGAATAGTTTAAGGTAAACCATGCAGGACTACCACATTATTTGGAAAGCCATATTGATTTTTTTCCATGATATATCTACATCATAAGGTTGGTCCACAACCATGCGTCTAAACAATGTTAGCGCCCCTTCTTCCCAGGTAACATTTCTCGGTTTACGCATGGTTTGTAAAATCATGTGAACAAACCATTCAGATTCCATTTTTCTACGTAATTTTATAAATTTCCCCTAATGATATATTAACCCTTTATCTTCTTTTAAATATGATAACTAGTGGGATTAATCCATTTTCCTCTCATTTTGGATCTTTTTGAATGCCAAATATAGGTATTGAAAGTTCTCCATCATCTGTGAACCCTTAGAGCTTCTATTTGTCACATTGGATGTGGAATAGTTAGTACTCGTGTTTTTATACTTTTATCATTCTCTCTTTCTCTTGACCTAGTTATTGGGTTATGATTCGTTTTATAGATCTAATCCTATACAAGCCAAATAATGGGCCGATATATGAAGAAGAGGGTTTTACAACCCTATGTTGTGTGGTCTATAAGTGATCCCTCATGTTCCTTGATTTTGGGATTGTTATGGGGGGCCCATATATTTTATCAGATGACATTTGTAGATTTTATATGGCATGTTTATAATCATTAATAAAATATGTTCATACTCATTCCAAATATGTGATTTTTTGTTAGAGGTTACACCCACAACTAAATCCTTTCCATGTCAAAGTTTATTCCATAATTGTTGTTTAGTGTATTGACATGTTTGTTCCAACGTTCAACTATTCCTTATATGGACTATTATAAGGGTAAACAATTCTATATTAAATGTATTGATTTTTATTGTGATGGGAAGAATGTAAAAACCATGTATTCTCACCACTTCACCTGCCTAAGGTAAGTGCATCAATTAATAATTAAATGTTAATTGGAAATTTGAATGTACACTTAGTATAGGACTTGACCGAATTAATTGTAAATGAATAGTAGGTTGCATATCTATAGAACCCCTTACCAGATTAATGGAAGGTAGAGGAATGAACCTTAATTATTTAATTTTCTTTAAATAAAAATTATAAAGGTTGCACGGTACATGGCCTTGTCACACTAATTAAAGGAAATGCATGAACTAAATGACTTTTTTTAAAAGGATGAATTCTACATGACCTTATCAAATTATTGAAAAGAAAGGCTAGAATGGAATGAATTATTACATGACATCATTATCAAATAAGAATGTCCTAACAAGATCTCTCCTTTTATTATGATTGGAAAATTCAATGAGCACGTGGGAGCCCCATTCTGATTCATGGATTCTACATTATTAGGTTGAGACCCACCTAGATCCTGGTACTTGTCTATTTTTTGGAAGCGTAGTATAACATCTTACGCTCCCTTACTTATAGATAATGGATTCATTAGTTACAATCCTTTGATCCAACATTGACAAGTTAGAATAGTGGTTACATCCAATAGGGTCATGTCTCTACATAGACTAGTTTTACCTTCGACAATCACATTGTATTGAGTATGAATCTAATTATGGATTTCCTTGGATCATGATCCTAGGATTTTACAATTACCCTTAGCATGTCTATGTTTATTACAAATTTGGTGACTATTGAGGTCTATGTTGCCTTGTTGATTATCTTGGAACATCATTATTTAATATCATTACATGATTCCTTGTTATAATTGGGTACCTTCCTTACTCTTAACATGTTATATGTTATAAACTAGTAACAATATAATAATGAATTGGTTATATATTCATACTCTAGCTAAGGGATTGTTGACACTCTATTCTGTCACATAGTCTAAAAAGTGAAAAATGAAATGCCTTAGATAAAAGATGAAAAACCACAAGAAAAAAATAATTATTTAAAAGGCTTGAAAATTGGATTGACTTAGTCATGCTGAGGATCCATCGGCACACATCCCACATGTGTTCCCAACCATAATTTATCCCAAGGTCACTTTTTTGTATATAAATAGACCCATTGGGCCTTCATTTATATATATGAATATCCTCGGAGCCTAATTTATACTATGATCTCCATAGTTCTTTGCCCAGGTCTTCTGAAACCTTCAAGGTACTTCATTTACACCTAGAGTGGAAGAATTAAAGGAGGATCATAGTACAAGAGTTCCTCTAGTCATTGAAATTCATAACACATGCATGCCTAATGTGACCTACCTCACTAAATCAGAACCACTTTCGTGCTACCAATTCCTCTCAAAGGAACATGTGCATCCCACTGCTGGGAATACCTATGAATGCTCATAAAAGCTTGAGTCAATTCTCTCCCAAGTATTTATATGCATGCTATTCTTCACTTAATTGTACATCAGGTTGCCCAATTCTACTTGAATGCCCATACTTGAAATCCATATACTTACTTGGGTGCCTTAGTTTGATTCACCTAATCCATTCAGTCTAAAAGAATTTCATCAAGACATCTTCAATGTCGTTCATGGAAAGGATTCTTCTTCATTAGTAACCTTGTCTGAAATGAATTATATTGAAACCTCAACCAAATAATCCCGACTCATCAATCCTTTGGTAAAGAAACTTTAACGTGTCTCCT
Organism: Viscum album; assembly: GCA_963277665.1. NCBI lineage: Eukaryota > Viridiplantae > Streptophyta > Magnoliopsida > Santalales > Viscaceae > Viscum > Viscum album. Next base: position 313,202,713 of record OY728166.1, read on the forward strand.
ATTTGGGTTTATATATACAAAGATAGAGGTTTCCCACATCTTTTTTTCAATAGGGTTAGGAATCATGGTGTGTATATGAGGTTTCTATATCTGTAGTCAAATAGAAATTTCTCACATGAGCAGTGTTGGGAAGTTCTTGGTATGGGGTATTAATGTGTGGGTTTTGTCCTCCCCTTATAATCTCGAAAACTCGGAGCTTCATTTCTCTTGAAGGGAAGGTATGGTTAACACATACTTTTCCATTTGAATAAATGAAATGTCTTCCTCCCCTACCAAGTCCAATTATAGAGCATTCATCCTTGTGTAAGACCCTAATATTTCATGTATGTGGTCTCAGTCATTCTACTTCATAATTCCTTCACCATCACACCTTACTTACATTGGACCCTAGTCTAATATAAGGAGAATAGAGGGTTGGATCACTGCCTCTCCCTCTTTCCCGATCGCCTTAGGCTCTTCCACTGTCATCACCATTGGCGTATCCTCTTCCACTAGTGGAGGATAAAATGCATGGGTTCCTTTGTTTAATCATTCAAATCCTCTTATTTCTCACACCATCATGACTCAAGTGATCTTAAAGAATTTTGAGGATCATAATGTCTGCAAAGTCTCCCATATCATGAACTATGAGAACTCAGATTCCCACCATAATTGGGATATGTAGGAAGCCTTCCTAATTACTGAGCTCCATCTCATTTCATCTATAAATGGGTATCCTCTATTATAGTATGGCCTAAATTAAAATTCCCAAATCACCAAGGCATACTTTTCAAAATGTAATCCCAAACTAATTTCTCTCAAAAGAACTACACTCTACTATGAGACCCACTAAACTACGTGGGATTTGATTCCCATCCAAATGGGATACATAGGAAGCCTCTCTAAGTTTCCAACCCAACAAAGAAAATCTACACAATTCTTCATGGGACATATTACCAACAGGGTATAATCTTACATGGAAACCCATATTCATTCAATATTCCCTGGAAATCTTATGCATAAGTCCCACACCAAACCTTGATAAAGAACCTTTCCCTTAGATTTCCATACCACATGACATTAAACTATATAACTAGGTCTTTATCACATGACCTTAAAAGGTATGATATGTCTCATTAAGTGACACCAATCTATGAGGGTTCTGATTCCATTCACAAGGAATCATTGGTATCCCATTTATGGGTATGAACCCAACATCAAGAAAAAAAACATGGTCTCCTTAGAAGAAAATAAATTCCGTAGTTCCCCACTAAGTGGAGTAAATCTAATATAATAAAAAAATGAGTTAAAAGAATATATAAATAGTATATGAGAGGATACAATTGATTGAGAACCTTGAATACATACATATGTCCCCATTAATAAAGAACCTCAAATTCATACTAATAAATCGAAATTTAATAATTTCAAAAAATTGATTGAAAATTTAAATGGAGACAAATGTAATACTTGGTGAATTACAAAGGATTCTTGAAAATATCAAAAATATATAAGAGAGTACCAGAGTAGACAATAATTCCACCCAAAAGGGTTTTCGGAATTCGACCTCCCATCCTCTTGACCAATGCATGTTCCTAGGTATTGTAAGTTAAAACTCAATGAATGAATGCCTTCATAAAGAAAATCCCTTTTGGATAAAGAAATGTTGGATGATTCCAGTCCCATAAATAAATACAAGGGAATCTTCCTAGAAGTAGTGATTCCTAACAAGAACACACATTCCAAAGAACTGTGAAACACAAATGGAAGACCCGACGTGAATCCTTAACCAAGTTGATAGTGTTACAAATTTTTTCAGCCCCAATAAAATGATAAATGAGGGCAGACAATGGAATAAATCATTCATGTATCCATCTAAAAGATTTTCATTAATGGAGTTAATTTTTCTCTCATGTTGTCTCAAAAAATCATTCACTGCAAATGGTTTCCATTAATTTTTCACCAGTGAATGCATCGACCGCTACTCAAGCTAGATCTTAATCCACTAAAAAGACATCACCACTAACTCATCACCTCCAAAGTTGTGTATAAAATGTACTAATATTGGAATACCATCAACACAGTGCTATCACAACTTTAGATCATTTTAGACATGCTCTCATAGTTAACAAAAAACCTCGATCGTCCGGTCAATGATGACTGGTGGTCATGAAGTAGATAGTTCCAAAAACCATCATCAACCATTTTGGGTCATTATCCCCCAAAACCAATAATCAGACCCTCCCATACTGCACAGAGGTTGATCTAGAGGTCACTTATAGCCTTAACTCAATGATGATGAGGTCCTTTATGAGGACTCCCACCAGCAATCAGCTTTAGCAGAATTGCATGGTAGAGAACTCCCAAACCGATGGTGGTGTTTCCCATAGTTGTTCAGACCATGTCCATAAAACATGGGTTCACTAGACAAACCTCTAGTCACAATGTTCGAACAACAGTGAGTAGGTTCTTACCTTTTACCACACTCAAGAAGTCCATCATTCTAACTTGATGGAAAATAATGAATGAGAATGTACAACTGTCCGTACCAATTATGCTAGCTAGGATACTCGTCTCGAAGCATCCCACTAATCCTGCCAGTAAAATCCGGTGGAGTACTATGAATATATACATACACCTATTTATAAACATTCAGCTAGTCAGTAGGCTCGTATGAATGCATTCAAGGAATCACTCCAATAAAGTATGTTGGCAACTAGTAATCATGAACATACACCAACTTACACTCATCAATCTTGCCAGCAGTCTCATAAGTCAGCATTGAGATAAATTCATTGAACATTCTTAATAGAAAAAATCCAATAGGCATATACACCTATTAACATTCATCATGCCTTCCAACAGCCTCGTTCAGAGGCACCTAGAGAAGTCAACCAGAAATGCTCTGAAAAAAATCATTGGGCAGACTAAACCCTCCACACTCGTACATTAGAATTATCAGTAGCCACTAATAAGAAAGGGTGGACAAAATCATGCACATAAACCTTGACAAAACATGAAACAGAAAAATATTCAGATTTCAAACACTGATGTCACCGAACAAATTTAACAAGTAGTGAAAGGTCAGATACAAATTACTACCCCTATTCTAGAAGCATGCTAAGATATTATAGTAATGACATTAACATTACTAGGGGAAGAAGCACATAATTGTGTCCCCACACCTAGGAGGAATAATTGGAATTCCATACCCGAGAAGATATAAACGTATGTTCTAGTCTAGCGGGTTCTGGGACATACTCCCCATATCATATTGACAAATAGATCAGGAACATACAAATTTTCCAATTGAAAATAATCATCCAATTTTGATGACTACTCCAAGGCAGGAACATACACCTATCCATGATAACCACTTCTCTTAGCATGTGTCCCCAACTACGTGTAAAAAATAATCCAAGAAGAAGTCTCTCTAACCCCAGTTTGAAAGTAAAAATTCAATATATGATCTAGATCCTTTTAATGCAAGAGGACTTGAATCCCTTAGACATTTATCTATTGAAACTCAAGATCATATCCTCCCCTTACTAAATCATGGGAGTATTAGTAGTAATTATAAAGTTACCCATCAGACATTGTGTCGTGATGTCTTTATTCATAAAACTTCAGTCTATCTTGAGAGCCTATCTCTAGAAGAGAGCCACGACAACCATCTGTGTGAATAGAAGACCATGGGGGATGATGATTTATCCATAGCTGTAATCCACCATGGTGGTACTCCCCATGAAGGAACTGTTTGAGAATGTTCAATCCACAGTAGTGTTTTTCATTATAAGGATAATTACCTAATCTAAAATATAGTAATGAGAAATCCCTATTATCACAAAGACCATTCAGAAAACAAGGCAAATCATGTATGATATCTTTTCACTAATAAGTGAAATATTTTCTGAATGGGAATACTTCTTAAGGAAGATATCGTTATCTGAACCTCCCTTGGGTCATTTTTATTCTAATATAGTAGAGAAAAAATGAATTGATTCCATTGTTTTTAACAAAACAATTGAGAATCATCTACTATGGCCAGACCAAGTAGAAAACCCTCAAGAAAAATATGATGAAGACATGTTGAACATTAGAAAACAATTGGATAAAGGTGATGTACTAGTCATGTTCTGGCATTTTCCAAACTCTCAATACAACACTACAGAATTGATGGTAGAAGATCGCAATTAAGATATCCACATCAACTTAAGGAAAGATCTTAATCATTATAGATCCAATTTATTACAATATTATGTATTTCAAAGTCATGTAAAGGTAATAGATGGGTTGAAACGCCAAACTGACTTGGAATCTCTCTTAGTTTCTCAACATCCAAAGTTTGAAAAGGAGAAAAGAACCCTTTAATCTACATGCAATGATTCACTAAAGAGGTTTCTCCAGTTAATTTTGGATACCCTATATGGTGTTCATATCATAGGATTAGGTGAACACCAAGAATTCTGTTTCACAACATTCTAGAATAAGAAATTCCCGCTAAAAGTGGTTTCATAAAACGTTATTTCCCAATGCCATATATAATATTCATATTTTGTGTGTAATAAAGTGTACGCTCAAGAATCTGCATCAACTAGCTCTAATAAGAGTTAGGACCCAAGAGAGTATGTTATTGAGATACTTTTGCATCAAGCATCTAAAAATATCAAGAAAACCTCCTAATAAGAGGATGGAATCCATCATCTAATGCAAATATTTAAAATAGAAAAGCAGCCCCTTGAAATATGTGATTTATGTGGTTATAGAATAATGCATCCACCCAATGTTCAGACCAAAATTTTCAAAATCACAAGAGTAGTTACGTGAATCTCAAATATAGTAGTTCAGGATCCGCCACAGCCTTTAGGGATGGGGGATTGTTTAATTCAACCTTCAAAATCAATAAACAAAGTTCAATTGTTTGAAGAAGACGAACAAGAACAACACCAGCCTGTAGGGCTGGGGGATTTTTGACATCTAAACCCCCATTCTCATGGGAAGTGAATTTTCTACTGATTATGGAACAATCCACAAAGTAAAGGCACAACTAAACTATACATGGATTCCCTTTGGGTTACTATTTGTCAAATAGTTCTTGGGAATTCAGCGTAGAGGAGAATAGAGACTCATGGAAGATACAAAAGGATCCAATCTTACAAAGATACTAACAAAATTCAATCAATGCATTATGCATTAGTAAATGTCATTATTACCATTATAAAAGATCCTCTATACAACGAGTCTAGTTCAACGGTGTCTGAATATAAAGTTATTATCTATAACACAGTACACAATGAAGCAAATGAAGGAGGTGTACATACCCAAAATCAAAGGATTACCCAGAATTTGGTTATTCCATATAGTATCCAACTACCACCCCTTCAAAAGGAATCAAACAAGGGAAAGGTAAATGTTATATCACATATCACATTTCCACTGGAGAAGCTCAATATCTTTCACATGAATAATATATTTTTTCAGCTAGAAGAGGATATGAAAGAGTTTAAAATACTCAATACAGAGTTACTTCAGCAAAGCATTTCTTCCAGTCAGACTCCCCAAAGAGATCCTCAAAATGAACATCCTCTAGGAACTCCTCAGTAAATGGGATTTGATACAAATACAGACGCATATAAATAATTTCCTTTATAGGGTACGCAGCTACGGCATGATCAAACACACCTTTTTAGGCCTATCCCCATTTATTATCCCTATCATATTAGATCAGAAATACCACCATTGGTTTTTCCAATCATTATACTAGTTCATGATCCAAATATTTTACAAGTACAAGATCCAACTCATCTAGATATTCCCCAAATTCTTATGAATACGATTGACACAATAAAAACTCTATTGGAAGCAATTGAAGAAGAATGTGAACTCATACATCAAGAAATGAATGCTTACCCTGAATGAGTGAATCTGATCCCTCCCCCAACAAACATTGTTAATAATAAATTCTTAATCATTAATGGTTCAGGAGATCAAGAGAAACACATAACACATTTTGTATCATTGTGATCCCATGATGGGAACCCTTGAACAACAGGAATCTCTAATGCTCAGATGCTTTGTACAATCATTATATAGACCATATCTTTTTAGTTATACAAGTTTACAGACTTCATCAATTATTGAACTAGAATAAATCTTTCAAAATTTACATCTTCAATTAAGCTCAATGTGACCAAGGACAATAATTTTTGATCTTACAAATTGTAAATAGTGAGAAAATGAATGACTTTTCGATTTTATGTCTTTATGTAAAGTATTAACATATTAATAAAATCTGGAACTCCATTTAGAAGGGTTTCTTACATTATGTGTGGAAAATTTTCGTGATGAGTTACGTACACCACTAATCCCTATAAAAATAAAAGGATGGTTTCAAAACCTTACTTCAATCAGCAAAGATGTGGAGGATTCCATTATAGAAACTAATGATAAATCTTGTGTAATTACATCCTCTTTAGGATTAAGAACTGGGAAATAAGAGGTTGTTATAGTCACACTCAAACCAGAACCTATACTTACATCAAATTCAAAACTGTCACCATATCTAAGGGCTCAGCCTCCCGAGTGTCAACAACAATGACTGCCTCATCTAGATGATAAAAAATCAAAGGCATAGACAATTTCAGTATTTAAGTAACAAAGTTTATTTTTTTAGGATAAACGTGTTCCTGGTTAATTCATTTCATCTTTGGAAAAAAATTTGGTTCAATTACCAAGTATGAAGAAACTAAAAAATGAAGGAGATGATGATCGTTAGATTTATTACATATTTCACCAAATTTTCGTGCATTCTATTCAGGAGTGTTCTTTTTTAAAAGATATCCTACTGAAAATGGAAGACTCTTGACAAGTGAAAATTAAATGTTCATCATCCCAAGTAGCATGTGTTACTGCTACTAACCTTGGGAAAGAAGGTGACTGGCAGGAAGTCAAAAGAAAATGTGCGTATAAGTACACTGATTTGATGATTAAAAAAATGATCAATTGAACTCATGCCATTCTACGAAGACAGTTGAAATAGAATATTATGTCTTCTTCCACTTCCTCCACTGAAAATCAATATTCAACAAAAGATAAATACTCTAAATTTTAATACTTAAAGAAGAGACGTGATCAGAAGGACAAAGAGAAGTCAATTGAGTATGAGCGAGTGTCAAGGCCAATGTTGTCCTTTATTTTTGATGATTTCATGGAATCTACTTCAAAAGTATGGGCACCAAATATCCAAATGGTACAACTAGAACTAACCCGTGAATTAGAATCTTTATTAGACGAGGAATTGATTTTTGGTTTTGTTAATGTTATCCACATAACGGATCCCTATCAAAATGATGATTCTGGTTATGATGATACCAAATTCCCTATACCTAAATTGGGAACTAAAAAAATAATCCACGGTGAAAGACATAGGGGAATACATGGGTATGCTAGAATCAAATACTTTAACTCTACCGCTAATCTTATCGTATATGTGGAGGAAAATCATGGGAGAGCCCTTCTGCATGCTCAACACGAACAAAGAGATTCCACCACCAAATATAGGATCAGTCTTGACATGATTATCTGAGAGAACCGGTTAGTTTTCACACCATCATTATCTCATCTAGTATATAGACCTAGTCATCCAAATATAATGAAACATAAGTATTTGAAGATTCATCTTTGATACAATGTACATTTACATCAGAAGCATCAAATTCTAATCAAGTTAAAAATGATAGCAACATGCTAGAAAATGCGGATTAATGGGCCAAAACAATGATATTTTGAAACATCTATACCATGTACCAACAATTTTTTCAATGTTTAATACCTTGAATCTATCAAAATATGATTAATAAGCACTATTCTAGGCATTGTTTAGTCCTCATAAGTTTGAAAATGACGTTAATGCTGCTGAAGTTTACTTTATAGAGAATGATCTTGATGAATTTCACGCAGCTATATCTTTTACGGATGAAGATGATGATAATGTTGTAAATGGACATATCAGGACCTTATAACTATCTTGAAGGGTTAATGATACAGACATCTAACGAACCTTTATTGATCATGGCTCAAGAGTCATCCTCATTCCCATAAGTACACTTCATCGATTGTGCCTTATTGAATTTGGCTTATCTCCTTCCACATTAATGTTTCAAGGTTATGAAAAGAATGAACAATAATATCTGGGAGAGATTACACATAGAACTCAATTTGAATGTCTTGTATCTAATTTAGATTTTATGGTTGTCCGTGTGGACATAACCTTTAACAATCTTGCATAATATTCATTTCCGGCGACAACAAGCGACCATTCCATAATCATATCACCAAAGTCTCAAGTACTAATTCAATTTTTAAATTGGGATATTATACTTTGACAAGGATCCATTCAAAATGTGCTAATAATAGAATATTGTAGAATAATTCTATTAGAAGAAGGGAACGAGGTCCATGATAAAAGTGGTAACCAGAATCAATTCTTCAAATGGCCAAGAAATGATTCCAGCTAACGCATTCAAACTTTTATGTATAGAGTATTTGATTCCTATAAATCAAATTGAGTGGTTAAAACCTAATTTGATCACTTATCTTGTGACTTCTATAATGTAAATTATTCCAATATAGCCTGATAGCATGGGAGAAATTATTGATTTACATGGTAGTGGTGAAATCTTAAATGGATATGTCTTTATTTCATTGAATGAACATCAGAAAATATCTACATCATCAATTAGGGTAGAAGAAGTTGTCACAATACTAGAAAAAGACCCAGATGTTGATTTCCAACCCATCATTTCCTCTTTAGTACTCCAAGAATACCCTATTTCCTAAGTAGAGTCATAAATGGTTTCTTCTCCTTAACGATGATCAAATTCTTAGTCCTCCCCTATCTTTGAATGTTTTGCTTCATTACCTACTATTCAAGAAGAAACATAAGAAGTAGAACATAAAGAATAAGAAGAATAATATATCATGGATGCCCCTCAAGCATTTTAGGAAGGTTTCTCCAACACTATTGATGAGCACAGAGAAATAAATCTGTTTATAGAAGTAAAACCATGCCCAAATATAATTAGTGTGGACAGGACTTCTCAAGAGAAAGAGAGGTATACATCATTTCTAAAGAAACAATGATATATATTTTATTGAAAATATACAGAAATTATAGGCCTTAATTCTGTTGTGGATACTCATCACTTGGGTCATTCAAAAGAGCATTGAGGATTCAAGGAGACAACAATAAGCACACAACCAACTCATGCCTCTAAAATTGACGTTGAAGTTGTCAAGGTTATAAAGGAATTCTTTTTTAGGGAGGTGCAATATCTCAAATTGATAGCCAAGAATATCCAAGTGAAATTGAAGAGAGAGAAAATCATAGTTTTCATGGATTTCAGAGATCATGACCGACACTATTCCAATGATGACTTTCCAGTTCTGATCACATATACTTTAATTTATGAAACTTCCAGCTATGCAGCTCTATCCTTCATGAATGGATATTATGAGTAGAATCAAATATGAATGGCCCTAAAGGAGGATGAGTTTATAGCCTTCAGATACCCTCAAGGTTTGTTTTGATAACAGGTAATTCCCTTTGGCTTAAATAATACATGTGCAACATTACAACATCCCATGAACCATATCCTCAAAACCATCTTTGGAAAGTTTGTCGAATGTTATGTGGATGATCAGTTAGTTAAAACCATAAAATGTTCTGATCACCTGACTGATTTGGATGCTATATTAAATAATCTTCAACAACATAATTTGAAGAGGAATCCATTGAAATGTTATTTCGATAACCTTAGGAAAATTACTCGGTTTCGTTGTATTCCATCTTGGCATCGATGTAGATCCTAAGAAGACAGCAGCAGTTTTTGAAATTTCACCTAAACAAAATATGAATGAATTAAGAGTACTGCATGGAAAATTGTCCTATATTTGGAACTTTATCACCTATTTTGAAAGCAGGTGTTTACCCCTAACTAGATTAAAGAATAAGGGAGTCACCTATCTATGGACTGAAGACTACTAAGAGTCATTTGATAACATCTAAAAATATATCTTGATTCCACTAGTATTAATGTGACATGTTGAATGAAATCCATTTATTCTCTCTGTTACAACTTTAGAGAGATCACTATGTGCCTTCCTTTCCCAAGACAATGATTTTGGGAATGAAAATAGCCTTTATAGTCCCAGTCAAACTATGGATGACACAGTGAATCGATATTCATGTATTGTGAAGTGCTACATGGCATTAATCTTGGTAATACATAAATTGAGGCACAACCTGCAACATCACAGGGTATAATTGTTATCTCGTAATAATTCGCTCAACTTTATCCTCAGTCATCCTATTCTTATAATACATTTATCATAGTGGGAAGTTAATTCTAAAAAGTTTGATATCATTTTTGTACCTCAAAATGAAATAAATGGAAAAATCCTTGGATGAATTCCTTACTAAGAATCAATCCATTGAATATACATCTTTAAATACTAAAATTCCTGATGAAGATGTCTTCTCTATAAAAAATAATCCAAAAAATGGGAAAAGTACTTTGATAGTGCTTACAAAAGTCCAAAAGGTAAGATAATGGAAATATATAAACTCAACTAAGTTGGGTTAGGAATCGTACTTATCTCCCCAGAAGAGGCAGTGTTCCCATATTCCATTCTATTTTCCGAAGGCGGTACTAAAAATGAGTTAGAATATCATACCCTCATCGTAGGCCTGGAATTCACACTCCAAGTACTTGAGAACCACGTTAACGTGAAATTATGTTCAAATTTGGTAATAAAACAAATAAATAGGGATTATGCTATCATAAAAGTAGAATTAATCCCTTTGTGAAATTATGTCATAATGTTATTGGATGAATTTCCCTTAGGTCCAGCATTGTCTTATAACCCATGATCATAAAATTCCCAGGCCGATGCACTGGCTAATACATCCACAACCCTATTATATCTATACTATGACTAGATAATCATCAGTATTTACCATTGTCATGTCTATTCATCTACTTCCAAAAATATTTGAGTAAATTTATTAAATTAGCCCTATTTCTAAGTCGTATGTTCATACCACAAGATAGATGGCACCCATCATAGAATACCTTAAAAATAAATTAATTCCAACATATAGAGAAAAAAGGGAATAGATTTGATGACTAGTGGCCAATATTATTCATTATGATGGGATAAATCACTAGAATATCCTTTAAAATGAGGCCTTGATTGAATCCTCTCTAGGTGTATTGATGGAGAAGAAACATTAACTGTTATGAAATAAGTACATTTAGAAGTTTATGGTTCTCACCACTATTGGAATATGATTTCAAATCAAATCTGAATTCTTGGATACTTTTTTCCTTCAATGACACATGATTCCCCAGATTTCACCATGAAATGTCTATTTGTGACACTTTCATTGTGGTGTGCACATCCTTCTATGGAGGATGCACATCTGTGACCCTGCATTCCCACTTTTCAAAGGAGAGCGACATTCTTTGCTTATTCAGGGTTGTTTTATCCTTGATTGAAATGGGATGATGGGATGTCAGTTATTTCTTCTGTGGATCCCTCCTCAGAACTCATCACCTAGTCTGGGTCTCCCTCAAATATTAAATCAGGGTTCGTGAACTTTGTTCCCAGTGCCATATCTTTGTTGATGCCAGTTAATTACACTACTACTGTTAGAACATTCCATGGGGTATTTACATGGTAGAAACCATCGGTTAGAGTAGATGAAAACATCATGCATATCAGGGACTCTTTGGATGCATGGAAATTGGGGAACTTGTATTCTTCCTTATAAGAGGGAATCTCAAGGGGGCAGAACCCGAGGCATCCCACGTCAGTCGTGAGGTATCCTATGCTAGAGGCATGTCTCTGAGCTTTTCCTTAGATTCCCATGTTTAACATGGGGTATGCCGCATGTTTAATGTTCAACAGAGATGGTTACGCCAAAGGAATGTCTCCCAAGGTATTCCTCAGTCATCTCATGTTTAACACGAGTTAAGCCGCGAGTTTAAAATCATTAAGAGAATGAATGAGGTTGATCATAACATCCCATATAAGTGGGTTTAATCAGTACATCCCTAGGAGGGAACACCTGAATGGTTTCCCTGGTGGATGGATTAGGACATTCTATAAGAGCAAGCCCACAATGGTGTATCCCGTAAAGGGAAGATGTCACACCATTAATGATGATCTGGACACCACTGAGGGCTGATCAGGCAGTGTGCAACCAAGAATTGGGGGGCACAAAAGTTTACAATTGGCAAGTATTGAACCACATGGAGGTTTCCAACATACCCTATCTAGACGACAAGGACCAAAACCCAGGTAGTTCTAAGGGGTAATGAAATGGCGTGTACATTGAGAAAAACAACCCGAATACATGGTGGGGATTACACATGGATAGCAGCCCATTTCTAGAGGGATACTCTTGGGTGGATGGTTAGGGATGTTATGGGGCTTATGCATGGTTAGGTTCCCAAGTGTAGCACGGAGCGACGCTGGGATGAATGGAATGATCTCACTGGGATGTGGTGGCCCATGTGAGAATCTTGATGAATTGTGTAGAGTCTATTGAACTGAAGGGGGAATGTGATGGGGCTATCATGAATGTGACGGTAGTGTTGGGATGAAGCCTCAAATAAACATCTTACGTATCCCTGTGGAAATGAATCAATGTCCTCATAGTTCGGTGGGATGATAGGAATCTTGAGGAGGCGACCTGCGAGAATAGACTAATGGATGGGATCTGGGGGAAATAGAACTTCTAGGTAGGTTCATGACCTTCCTGAAACACATTGGATCATGGGAGAGATCAGGATGAGACGTGAGTGATGGGTTGAAACCTCATGGAGGATTTCTACAGATCCCTGTGGTAGGGAATCAAATTCTACGTAGTTCATCTAAAGATAGATTACCATCGATTGGGGACTTCAACAACTTACCACTGGATGGGGATGAAACGGCTTACCGCTACATGGGGTCACAATGGCTTACCACTGGATGGGGTAACAACAGCTTACCACTGGACGGTGGAGACAGTTTAACATTGTGTATCACCAAAAGGTGGCTTACAATTTAACATCATGCTGGATGAAGGTGGTTCGACATTAAGGGGGTCAGAACAAATGGATGGTGGGCTTGAACCTCATGGAGGATTATTACGTACCATGCCTTTTCTTGGATCAAATACCATATAGTTTTGGAGGGTGGGGGACCAATGTGAAGATGGTAGGGACCAATGTTTTTCAGACATGAATCTCAAGGAGGCCACCAACATAACTTACCTTTACAAGGATCGAATACCACATAGTTCAGGTAGTGTGAATGGAGATTACAGACTTGGATACCCAGATATGATGTCATCGTTGTTTATTGCTCTAATAACATGTGATTCATGCTCGGTGTGAGAACCAAGAGGCAGCAAAGGCCTGAATATCACATCGCAAAAGGTGCGTCTGTGGGAAGTGGAGTGGGGATTACGCGTGGTTAGCAGCCTAGTTGCCACAATGCAGTAGAAATGGTTAATGAGGCTAACATAATGAAGAATCACGGGTGTTTATATGGTGTGGAAATGGTGTAAGGTTCTTACTCAAGGAAGCTGCCCGTGTGCCGCTATGGAGCGATAATTGTAAATGGGGCTTATGCATGGAAGCTTCTCGGGTGCCACTATGGTTCTCCGTTGGTGAATGGGGATTAGTCAAGGAAGATACCAAGGTTCCTCTATGGAGTGGAAAAGATGAATGGGGATTACACAAGGAAGATTACAAGGAACCGCTATGGAGAAACATTCCTGTATGGGGCTAATGCAAAGAAGTTACTTGGGTTTTGCTATTGAGAGGCATTGGTGAATAGGGATTACGCAAGGAAGCTGCCTGAGCGCCACTATGGAGAGACAATAGTGGATGGGTTTTACTCAATAAATCTTACCACGTGTCGCTATGTAGTTGAATTGGTGAATGGTGCTTACACAAAGAAGGTGCTCAGGTGCCACTCTGGAGAGGAATTGGTGAATGGGGCTTACAAAAGGAAGCTGCTCGGGTGCCACTATAGAGCGACAATGGTGGATGGGGCTTACACAAGGAAGCATCCCATAATTTCTTCCTTTTGTTTGGTCTTGAGAGCATCCCAAACCACTGGTGGGTTGAGGACTTCACCTATGTGCAAGTGAACAAGAGGAGTAATTTCAAGGGAGTTGAATCGGTCTGATCAATGAGAGATGAAAAGTGTGAATCACACGAATGGAATTAAGAAATTGTTGAGGGTGGTGTGGAAATGAAGGATTACTGTTGACCGTATTCGAAACACAACATCCATATCGCATTATCCTAGAATGGAGATAAACAAATGAAGGTTGACTATTCACCGCGTTCAAAACACAGGACCTGGCTCAATGTTTTGTCCAAAATTTTCTGGGTCTTTGGTCCACGAAGGTAGGTGAGCTGATAAGGCCTGTGACTATGCCATTAGGGGGGCCCTTTAGACATGGAAGTGTATAAAGACCAGAATGAAGGACACACAAAGAGTTAGTAGGAGTGATGTAATGTTTTAATGGATTCCAACGCTCTGGAAATTATGCCACAGTAATCATGGCATGAGGTATCTTATGCTTTTCACATGAGTCATCTCCTATTCGGAACAAAAGGCATCCCATTATTGAATGATTGGGCATGATACATTTTAAAGATATGTAGAGAGGACTATTGGTATCATATGCTTGGAACATAAGGCATCTCTTGTTTGGAGTAGGAGGCATCTTATGTTTAGTACATAAGGTGTACTACAGTTTAATGTCATATATATCGGATTGTTGGCATCTTATTCATTGACCATAATGCATCTCTTATTTGGAGCACGAGGCATCCTAGGTTTCGAATATAGGGTTTATTATAGTTTATATTCATGTAGATAAGACTATTTGGAAGAAGGTACCTAGAAACTTATGGTGTTGTGACTTACATAAGAGTGGCCCTTTCCGATTCAACTTGGTATATGAGCCATGTGATAGGGTTTGGATGTGTCACTTGAGGAATGACTTGACTCAAGGCACTCAGGGAATTGATGATAAGAATCTCAACTCACAACATGGGAAATGAACCAAGAGGAATACTTTGACTCAAGGTGTTTGATGGTGTGAGGGGGAGTATCTAAAATCATGGTATTCCATAGGTGGAAGGTGGGTGCGCATAGGGGCGCAATAAAAAATGCTGAAAACCATCCCAAAATGTTCACGATGCGACTCTCAAATTTTCATGGGGGTTAGTATCAGGCACCCTTCCCAGCCACACTAGGGTGTGGGGGTTCAACCCCCATGGTATGGACCAGTGGGTGCGATGTTAGGATCCTCGTAAAGGATAGGTCTACACAAAGTAGCTTTGTGAAGAAAAGGGGCTCGTAGAGCATGGGGAATTGTGGTGCATCTTCATGAAGGAAAGGTTCTCGCAGAGCATGGACTCGCAGAGCAGTTTTGTGAAGGAAAGATGCTGATAGAGAATGGACTCACAGAGCATCTTTGCGAAGGATGCTACTTGTGGATCTTGGAATCATAGAGCAACTTTGCAAAGGAAAGATGCTCACTGAACATGGACTCGCCGAGTAGCTTGACGAAGGAAGCTACTCCCGGAGCATGGACTCACTGAACAGTTTCACAAAGGATAACTACTCGGGGAGCCTCGTGCAACCCAAAGGTTCTCCCTCCTTCACAAAGGGTGTGAAGGGAATCACTTCACGAAGCTCGAGAGTTAAACGAAATGGGAGCGATAATCCACCCAAGGGGCGGCGTAACCTTCTATATGAAGGGGGTGAGGCGGGTATTTAGGGGAGTGAGGCGCCGCAAAGTAGAGCCTGATTAGGACGATGCCAGAGCTTGCTCTGTGGTAGATCATGAACATAAAAAGGTTTCACAGAGCATCCTTCCTCCTCACTCTATGATAGATCTTAAATGTTAAAGGTGTTTATGAAGCATCCCGTCTTCTTGCTCTGGGGAGGGTCACTAACGTCAAAAGGGTTTGTAGAGCATCCGGCCTCCTTGCTCCGCGGTGGGTTCGTGAATGTAAATGGGATTCCTAGAGAATCCAACCTCCTTGTTCCACGATGGGTTTATGAAGAAGGATATTTGTGCTGACATGAGGCCCCAGGGTCTCTGGTCATGTTCCTTTGCCCCACGATCCCGGAGGGAGCTTCGTGAATGGGCTCCACAAATCAGTTTTCTTGCCCAACTTCAAATCTCTCTAATTCCAAATATGTAACTCCATTTGTTCCCTATGACCTAACACATCAAATATTTTGAAATGGGATATGATGTTGGATCATGTATGGAAGCCTTTGGAATATTTTGGGGATGCATTTTAGGTTCCAACAGTGTCATCCCTACCAAGTGAATTCCATATTCGTTCATCAACCCCTAGATTTGGTACATACTACTATGTACTGCATACCATTTTCTACATGGGGAATGAATGTATTAGGACCTTATCCCCCCATCTATTACTTAGTTATTCAATAATATACTTATTTCTATTTATTTCTTCTCCAAATGGGATATAGAAATACCTCTCAAATAATTCAAATTTAAATCATTCATCTCACTATAATGTACTGGGCAATGGACAGATTGAGGGATTCAATAAGTCCCTAACAAATATACACCATAAGATTGTGGATAATGATAATAAATTTTAGACTGATAAAATTATGCATGCTTTATGTGCTTATTGGACTACTACCCATACAGTCATTCAAGAAACTCCATAATCATTAGTCTACTAAAATAAAATTGTTTTTCCTATTGAAATACAATTTCCTTCACTCTGAGTTGAAATCTGTGATCAGTTTTCTATAGATGAAATGTATTATAAATCATTAAATGAGCTAGAATAATTATACAAAAATATATTGCATAGTTTTCTTCATTTTATAAGTCTATTAGAACATAATTGAATGATATTTTAACAAGATAGTTCACTTCCACTCATTTATTTAAAGATAATGGTTATTGAATCATAGGAATCCAATGATACCAGGAACGAAGACTCCAATGTATGAGACAATTTGGGAAAGACCTTATTCCATACATTAGTTCTACCCAAATAGAGCTTATTCCCTAATCTCAATAAATGGAGAACCTAATACAACTCCAACCAAAGAAAGATTCTTGAAGCAGTAATTTTTATAACTAGACTTTACATAATTTCCTCACTATATGACACTAAACTAAACTATGCAATGAACTATTTGCAAGAAATTAAATTTCATAATAACCATAAGTGTTCATGTCGCAAGATGATAAAATGCTTAGCTTAATTTTACTTATCGAACGGTATTAAACTACATGATAACATTTAACCTCATTACATGACATTAAACTGCGTGTTTAGCATCTCCTTTATTTGAAATTAAGAGATTTCATGTGCTATCATCACAGACATCATTGCTACTCCTTAGTGGGCCATGAGTTCCATTTCACCCTATGTCTGAGTCATATCTGTGTAGGGGCCTCATTTTATGAACAAAGTGTGGCTTCATTCTCGTCTTCAATGAGATATGTAGAGGCACCTAGATCGCCAATCTTGGGTGCATCTATAACCATAAAAAATGTTATTTACCATTTCTCCTCTTGAATATGAAAAAGATCTATACATATTTGTCTTTGAAGATACATGGTTTGATCTTCATACCATTTGGTGTCTTAAATTTAATAATTATTTTTCATGAATGTGTTGAAAGTCCCTATCTCTCACATCAAACTCAATTAGTGTGGGAAATGATTATTTCAAGATCTAGGTTGGCAAGATTCACATTTCAATGGGATACATAGAGAAGAAAAGATATACCATCCATGGCCCATCTACGATATAAAAAACCCCATTTATTCCCTATGTATGAATATAAACTTCATAGGGAATGCTTCAATGAACTAGGTGTGTTGTGATTGTAATCCATTTGAGATACATCATGACACCCGGGTTCAATCCTTTGGTCCAACCACAATTATCCTTTTTTACATTGGAAACAATTAATGTCCTCACTACATGACTCTAAACTAAACTACATAATGTCCTTGTTTCATGACATTAAAATTCAAATCCCTCAAAGAACTACCTATGGCCTGAATCTAATCCCATTTAGATGCGTATTAAATACTAGGCCTTAGCTTCTAGTCACATCCATGGTATACTTGTTTTATCTCTCAAACACACATAATTAACAATCTAGTGGGAATATTTATTTTGGGTCCTCTCCCAAGTGATCCCACCAAGGAAACCTGAAATGTCCACATTTTAAAAATGAGTTAGATATATATAAAAGAACCCATACCCTTGGACAATATGTATTCAATTATTTCGCCAATGTATTGAGAATTACCCACTTTTTGAATCTCAAAATATTAATCATGAATATTTTTAGATCGTCATAATTTTTCTTGTAGTTTTCGGTGACATATCATATGATATTTGATATTTCCTTTTACCTAATTATAAAATAGGTTCCCCAAGGACTCCAGGAATATGTTGCCTATATAACAGTCATGTCAGTAAAAATATAAAACTGTTTGGATATTAAAAATATGCCCTAGATAGCCCAACATAATACAACCCCCATATTGGGTTTGTCAAATAATGGTAACTTCATTCTTGGTTAATGTGTCTTTTTCCCCCCTCAAACTCTGATGACATTTTACAGGAATCTGTATCCTAAGGAATTAATCCATGTATATTTGTCTGATTACCTTTCTCTAGATCTTAATTTTTTTAAGACATGGTTGGCACTTTTTCATATCTTTGTGTTCTAAGAAATATGAAATAACCATTTATCATTTAACCACATCTCACACATTGTTTAAATTGTGTTCCTATTCATATGACTTAAAACTACAGATTTCATACTTCCTATGTCTTGTTCAGAACTTCATAGAAATCTCATTCCTATGAATCTTTGGTAATCGTGATAGGAAATAATCATTCCATCTTCAGGTGAATTTTTCCATAAATTGAACCTTGTTCTGTGAAAAATAAGAATCTCCATAAACATTCATTGGATTTTAGCAATATAATGTCAATTTTTTTAGAGCTCATCTGCCTAACTAAGTAGTATGTGCCCCTAGGTGGCATGGCACAAGTTTCCTACATAACAGGCCTGTAATTCAAATGATGCCACTATTAGGCTATGCAGTATATGTCCTAGTTGGACATGCATAATATAACCCTCGTAACAATTTTTCAAATAATGTTAAAACTGTACTTATAGAATTATTCATCTAATTTCATTATCCCTTTTCCTATATAATTCCTCAAATCTAGATATTTCCAAATGATAGTTTACAATTATTAACTTCCATACATGAACGAGGAACTATATTTCCAAAACAATTAACAAGAAATTGGGGAGTCTCAAACCACTTGTCAAAGATAAAGACATTAAATTAAATCCATCCAATTTTCTCACTGCATAACTTAAAATCGCTCAATACAACATCCTCAATGCATCACAAAAAACTGCATAGTACAACGTCCTCACAATATACCCTAAAACTATGAATCATGATGTCATAAATCCCCTTTATGAAAAATTAAATACATTCCTCATGCACAAAATTTGTGTAGATATTTTTTCCCCATCCATGGTTTTTTTTGGAATAGATAACCATTTATTATTAAAATACCTTTCCATGGAAAAACTGCCCTCTAAGGTTTTGGGTCACCAAAATATTATTTTCCCTTGTCTATCAAAAATAACATATTAGATTCTATAGAACTCATTTTCCTAACTTTTCTGTATGATACCTTAGTTGGCCATTCAAAAATTTTCTATATATAGTGTCTGTCAGTTAAAAGATACAAATTCTTGGCTATGCAGAATATGCTATATTTGGCCCTACATAATAAAATCCCCTTAACGGGTTCATCAAATAATGGTAACCTCATTCTTGGAAATGACCCTCTTTATTATTATTCAATTTTTAGATTTGGTGACATTAAAAAAGCATGTCTCAAGATTCCCCTTGGGTGTATTTAATAAATATTAGAGAAATTATGATCCACTGAGCCCTGTCTGAGATCTAATTTCAAAATTTATAGTCAAATATATTCTACCATAATCACTATAATTTTTATTCTAACATGCGTGAATCTAAACTTCCAAGAATAAAAAGACTCAGTACACACTAGATTGAAAACCTGCAATGGGAACTCTAGAAAAATGTTGTGTCTATGCTCCCTAGACATACATTTTTGTATATTTTATGAAATATTGTTCCATAAAAATCCAAAAGATACAAGGTTTGAGGGGTTGTATGTATAACCCTAGTAAATGTCAAAATACACATACTATGCCCATTTTAATAGATAAAAAATAATATAGTATGGATGAAGACATAGCTGATTAAATACAAAAAGCTTATCATTTTTGAGTAATAAAAATTCACAGAGTAGAATCCACCAACTAGAGTGTCATTATTATAAATCACAATATGTTTTCTAAATAACTTATCATTTGATTAATAGCCTCTTGAGCCCCATCAGTTCCCTTTTGATGTTTGGTTAGCCAACTAGTTTCATTCTCTTCAGCATGATGAAGTGCTTCCTTAGAATCTACAATCGATTTTTCACCATCCTTCTAGAATTACCATATTAATTCATGAATTTATTATAAGTCTCATGACACAATGCCCAAATCGTTTTGACGATGTAGATGTATAACAATCTTTTATTTAATTTCATAATTCAGTTCTTTTAACAATGAAGTATGATTGGGCTCACCATGGTATATCATTACTTGGAATTCATCAGTATTGATCAATAATCAAGTTTTTGTCACATCTATCTAAAGCATATACTCTTTCTCCATTTTTTGGATAATCTATTTCATAATAGTTTAAATTTCCTAATAATCAATACTGCCAAATCCCATCATAATGAATATTGATTATTGTAGTTGAATTTGGGAGTTTTGTTCCTCAATGGGAATTTCAGATACTATCTTCCATCTATTTTTTCATGACATGTGACGTGCAATACAAATATTCTTTTGATGTTTTAGTTCTGAATCACAATCTC
Organism: Viscum album; assembly: GCA_963277665.1. Classification (NCBI taxonomy): domain Eukaryota; kingdom Viridiplantae; phylum Streptophyta; class Magnoliopsida; order Santalales; family Viscaceae; genus Viscum; species Viscum album. Next base: position 313,223,781 of record OY728166.1, read on the forward strand.
TATCATAAGGAGGAATATATTCTGGGATTAATGCACTTAAATAAGAGCCCAATTTTAATCCTTTCTTTACAATTGTTGATTCACATCCAAATACTATTTGAGATGATATAGTGGCCTCATGACATGATCTATCTATTGAAGTTGATAATTATATATGGTGAATTAAAAATTATGGTTACGGTCCGTTTCAATGGATAACAAGAGTTAGCACAATTACAACATCATCATACCTTACCTAACAATAGGTCAATAACATGAGAAGACTCCTCCACAATATTCTCAACTTCAATAGTTTTTGTTGGTGTATGTTGGTAGGGAATTCATTTTTTTATTTTTTCTGGTTCCTCTAAAAGAATCTCAAGATGATTTTCTATCTCAAGATTCACCATATTCATTTTCATCACAATGGTAGGATTGAAAGTGATACCGACTCTTCCTTAAGGAATCATTGTTATAGTAGTTTTATTAAATTAAATTTCTTATTTAAATTAATAATTTTTATAAAATTAATCATAATATGATAAATTCAAAAACAATGAAAAATCACATCCATTTGGTTCTATACAAGGAACTTTAAAATATTATAAAGCATTTTTTATATTTACATGATCTAATAATTTTTCAAAAGCCATGCTATGATTTATCATAGAATCCAATTTTATCATAAATACCATGTAAAGATCAACTATGGGATCAGTCAAAGTTGTTGTCTTGAAACCTTCCTCTAACAACCTTTGACCTCGAACAACTTCCTTTGCAACAGTTTTGGGGTCAGCATCATTTGTTGCAGGATTTGATAGTGCCTGAGGTGAACCAAAAGTACCATAGTATAGAAGTCCGTTGTTGTTACATTTAGTGTTCCATAGAGGAATACTAATTTAACAGAGGCCGCCTTTCTCCTGATAGTATAAATAGGGTCAATTTCGGGAATAAATGTTGGTTCCTTTGTCCTAAATTCCTCTTCATGAATCACTGGGATAACATGATTGTGTGCCTGTCCTAAAGACGCCTCAATTGTTTATCAAGACTTATCGGTGATTTATTTAAGATAAAAAAACACAAGAAGATACTGAAATTATAATAACATTAAAAAATTTCTATGAATAAGGATAAAATTTATTTATTTTTAGTAATAATTAGAAATAATTAGTAAAAATTAGAAATAAAGAGTAATAATTAGTAATAATTTGATGTAATTATAATTAATTAATATAATTTAGAAATAATTAAAATACAATAGTGATAAATAGTGATAAATATTATTAATTAGAAATAATTAGTAACAATTAGTGACAATTGGTATTAATTAGTAATAAATATTCATAATTAATAACAATTTATTTGATAAAAGGAGTATTTTTTGGATATTCCATATTGGTCTGATTTGTTGGTTCACAACATGTTGGATGTCATGAATATTAGGAAGAAATATTATGATAATATGTTTTATAATGTTTTGGATATACCTAGTAAGATATGATAAATTGTGAAGGCATGATTATATCTTGCCTAAATATTCTCGTGACATGAACTTGAACATGAACTATTTGAAAATGTTAGATCATAGATGTTAATGAATGAAAAATAGGCTGATATAGTTTCAAAATAAAATAATTTATTATTTTGTCATTGAATTGGCAATTTGAGGCCTCTGGATGGTTATGTATATAAATTTATTGGATGTTTCATAAATAGTCATATTACACAATAATAAATTCATGATTTTCATTTAATTATGGAAAGGATTCTATCAATCATATTTCTTGATGTTTGGAATTATATGATTAGGGATGCACTAATAGAAATATCTTTATTTTTTCGAGACATTTTTTCATTGAAAATAGTGTTTGATTCACTAAGTAAACTTCAAGAAGATGTTGTTCTAATTTCTTATAATTTGGAAAAAAATTACCCACCATCATTCTTTCATTTAATGGAAAATTTTATATTATATTTATTGCATTATGGGTAATAAATATGTCTGATATAGTTCTAATGTATGTTCCCATATGAGAGATTTGCACATGAATTGACGAAAATCACTAATAACAAATAATCAGCTGATGGATCAATTATAAATGATTATTTTATTGGTGAAATTTCATTCATTCACTCACAGTATTTTCAATATGAATATCCATCAAAACATAACCACATGTGAAATAATGAGGGAAATCTTGATGATGAAATGTGAAATTAAATATTATTTCTTAATCGGCCTAAACTTGGCTTTGGTGGAGTTCTTAATAGATGGATTTCATAGGATTAACATCACCGAGACCATAATTATATTCTTATCAATAGTGAAGAAATGAAACCATTTGTAAAGTGAGTTCCCATATCATTTATTATATAAATATTTTAAGTAAATTAATATTATTTTACTTATAGATTATATGATAATCATATCGTGAAATATTTTCCTAAAATTATTGTAGCTTCTCTTGAAGAACATCGACAAAATAATTATTCATAATGGTTTCAAAAATAGGTAAAGAAAATTTTTTATGGTTCAACATAAAAAATAAATTTATTACTTATTATATTGATTATTGCTTTGCAATTTTTAGGTATCTCAGCATGATTATAAAATTGATAATCAATTGTGTGTATTGTGTAAGCCATCATCCAAAATGTTTAAATTTTATAAAGAATATGAGCAGAATGGTTTTCGGTTTCATACACATGCATATGGGGAATCAAAAATACTATGAATTGGGGTGTATTATTGAGATAATCTTATCATATAGTATATGAAGTTGACATTTTTGAAGTGCTAGATGAAATAATTGAATTGCGTTATCTAGGATAGAATCACATAATGATGTTTAAATTTCATTATTTTGATAATGATATAGGCTTTCATTTTAATCCATGCCATGTAATGTTTGATATTATATATATAACCCTTCTTGAATTAAATGAAATTTTTTTATTATATCATCTAGAAAATAAAATTTATTGTGAAAATTATTTTGCATCTCCAAGAGAGTTGAGTGATTGGTCGAGAATAATGAAATCAGGATCTCCTGAAAATCAATTTGTCACATGTGAATGGTATTCTTTTTGAAGTGTGCTGAATTGTAAATTTTCAACCGACAACATCGAATACATATTTATGATGAAGAGAAATGAATATCGATGATGACACCCCATGGTTATGGGTTGATGGAGGAGATGATTCATTTGTTGTAACAAGTATATTTGAAATAGAAACAGAAAATGAATATGAAAATACCATGGAAATTGATCATATTGAGGGGGAATGTGAAGATATTGAAACCTTCATATACGAAGTTGAGGATGATGATCGACACAATTAAATTCTAGGTATATTCTTAAATAATATATATCCATATATAATACCTTATTTCCGTTATTTTTTAATAAGAGTTATTAAATGTTTCAGATGGATAATAAACATTTCTCATATATAATTTGTTACTTGTATGATATTATTATACCTAATGAGGAGATTCATGGTAAGTCATCTGCACATCAAACTACTGGTGGTTTAGCGATGAGTCGAAATGGTCATGGTCTAGTGAGATTGAAAATTCTTGACCCTATCTGTAAGAGATGTTCGCGTCATTAGTTACATCTACTCATTTAGAGATATGCTGAGTTGTATTATTTAGTTAGTTTTCATTAATTTTCATTAATATATTTATATAGTAATTTTTTATTATATATTCATTTTCTCGACATGTTTTCACATTTAGCAGTTGGATATGGATGTTCTATAATGCAAAATTATTTTTTTGGATCATGGGGTACATGGGATCAGATTTCCATTGATGTTCATCATCGAATGTTCAATCATTGGGTTATATAAAAATAAATAAAATTTATTTTGAAATTTATTTAATTAATAATTTGATATTATTAATTAGTTGTATGGTTTATGGTATTCTGTCAATTATATAATTAAAAAACATATATAAGAGGAATAAGAGGGATGTATTCATGAGTATTGACATAAATTTCACAAAATCTGAGCGGAAAACAATGTGGAATGTGGAAATCACATATTTTGATCATTCATGTTGTACCCACTGACAATATTACATATCAACATTGGAATCTGATGGATTATGTTTATATTTTATGAGATCTAATTTTAAAATGAGAGCATCATTAGGTTTGTAGAAACGGGGATGACAAGAGATGATGCATCGAGCTAGAATTCATACATTCATCATGGATCGACAAAATTTGATATGTAACTTTTTTAAAAACTTATATATCATTAAATGTGACGTTTTTATTTTATACTCATAAAAGTAGTCGAATATCCTAATATTATGGTGTTAGATATATATAAGAGGATTTATAGTGATCCAGTCACTAGAGAGATTAGAGGTGATTTCCAAGATCATATTATGGTCAATATAATTTATTTTTGAGTTTAGAAATGTACTAAAAATAATATTTTCTCTATTTTAATTTAAAATTTAAATTGAAGGAGTCAGACTAGGTTTTGAAATCTTAAACATAGTGTGAGAGTTATACTAAGACCATGGATCAAACCTTCAGGGCAGTAGGATTTGATGATGCAACATGGATAGACGTGACTCGATATTTCTTCATGAAAGTTTGAGTTGTTGGTATATTCCATTAATTGATGTCTGGGAGTTATTATGGTACTAATACAATGTCATCGTGTATCTTGAGAGGATCTCATGGAGATTTATCATCATCTTCTATACAGTATGTGGATTATTTGCATGCTCAGGGTGAGCGTATAGAGACCATGCACAGGGAGTAGGAAGAGCTCTATAGAAACCAACAATAGTAGTAGGAGGAGATGCGTCAATGGAAGAAGTATTAACATGAGTAAATTATAGAGTACATGTGACGTCTGACTCGTGGTTTAGAGATTGGATTCCCAACCCCAGCTCCTCCAGACGACTTTCCTCCTTAGTGATTTATATATTTTTTAATAATCATTTAAATGTAAACATATTTTGTAATTTCTTATTAATCTATATATTTACATTTTTATATAATTAGTTTTTATATTATTTTATATATTGCTCTTTTATTAGTTAAATTTCTTTATTTCATTATTTCATTAACTATTTGTTATTATAAATATTTTTTATAATTTGTTAATTTTTATTTAATATTTTTTATATTATTTATTTATTTATTTATTTTATTATTATTAATATATTATAATATTATTGTGAATATTTTTATTGATGGTATTATATTATTATATTATTATTATATATTAAATTTTTAATTTTATGTTTTTTATTCTTTTAATTATAATTTTGTAAATATTATTAATTTAATTGGTTTGTATTATTTTATATTTATATTTTTTATTTTAATAAATTTTATTAAAAATAATTATTTTTAGTTTTTTGTGATGGGTCATCACAAAAAGGTTATTTGTAACCTGCATAAACATTTTGTGATAGACCATCATGAAAAAACTTATTACAACAGACCATCTTAAGAAAACTTTTTGCGACACATCTTTCTACAACATATAATTTTTTTCAGGACCCCATAAAAAATGGTTAGACATTCAATTGTGCTTGTAGATTCCTAAACATGATTGGCCACCTTAATAGTGCTATCATTATTGGTGCCTCTAGCCTTAGTCAATCCTCCCAAAACACCAAAGGTTACTGACTAGGAGTGAGGGTGTAAAGAGGGAATTGTGCGGAGGATACACATTCAAGTGATGATATAGTATTGGATTGATTAGATATATATATATATATATATTTATAAATATAACAAAAAGCAATAATAAAGTCTTTGTAGACTCAAACCAGACTTGAAAAAGGCGGAAACCCAATAAATATCAATCAAATGTGTAAGCCTAAAAAACATAGGAAATAAGTAAAAATGCCAAAAATACTGCTTGTAAAAACTAACATAGATAAGTTATAAAAATACAACTCATACAATAATTATCCATAAAGGGTCACCAATGGCTGACCACAATACATATATTTAGTTAGCTTGGTGATACAAAAATGAAACGAAATGGAAGCTCAAAAATAACTCATGTAGATGAAAGAAACTCAAGGTACCTTGAAAAAATATCATGCCCAACAGATACTGTGGTCCAACTCCTAATGTTAATACCTTACAAAAATTCAACAACAAAAAGTCTACACGCATCTGTAAGGGACCATATAGGGTGTTATATTTTGTCTCTATTAATACAACCCAAGTATGCATAACTAACATAAGTGTTTATGAAGGTGTGAACTATGGTATATAAAATAGCTCATGTGTAAAATAAAAATGGACTTTCCATGTTCTCAAAATCCAAAAAAAAATAAATCACCCTCATTTTCCAAAGTCGGAGTCATATAAGATGAGAGGATATTTAGCCCATGGTAAAAGGTATCCCCTAATATCATACAGCCTAGGTGAACCCTCTGGTTCCACCTCTTAATAAGATACCTAACACCTCATGTCTCCTGAAACCTCAAATCTCAAACCCATCATTGTCATCCCAAATAAACAACAAAGTAAAAGTAAAAATTCTCTCTCTACACCCTTCATGAATTCACCAGTCTATTTGTAGTCTAATGTTCAGAGGCACAACAATATCATTCCTAAAATAAAAAATCACTTTTTTCTTGTAGTACAAAATCCCAACTAATTTCAATCTTTTTCCTCCAAAAATATCCTAGGACTAATAGACCCATTAAGGAAACCCTCATCCCCCAATTGATAGCCTCACAACATTCAACTAAAGTATTATCACCTTCCCCATGGAATTCAACAACAAGATCCCCCAAAAAAATTTATTAAACTACACTGTTGGGTTTCTATACCAACAAGAGTTTTCAAAACCACCTATTCACTGAGTAAACCTATGAGCACATTACTCTAATCTTTTATTTTTCCATAATAGATGAACAACAATCACCAAAAATTAGTTAATTCATTTCTAGTTGGCCCTTGATGCATCTACGACCATGACATGCCCCCATATGATGGCCTCAAATCATCAAACCAATGTCCATGTCTTCCAATCATGTGACCATCATCACTCAATAATATCCTAGACAACACCAACCAGATAACCACACTATCTCAATCCATATTTCTATGAAACCTCAATCCATTTGGGAATTCTCATCATGACCCCATGGTTCATAACAATTTTTCACAATAATTATATATATATAAACACACACACAAACACACACACACTCACATAATTCTCTTAGCTTTAAAAAAATTAAATTCAATCAATAAATTCGACATAATTTCATTGAATATACAAATTAAAAGGAAAAAAAAAATTTAAAACAAATAATTTAATATAATTGAAATACTCATTTACAATTTATCAAAAAAATAAAACTAAAAGATGAAAACACCTAGACCTAACTGAAGGTCCCAGGCGCAGCGGAAGCTCATGGGTGGTTGTGCCCACTTGATATTTTATCATTTGAAATAATCAATCCAGGATCAATATGCTGATAAACATCAGAATCCATGAATAGAATCATAGAAATAGACAAAGAAGAAGAATAGTATCGGAACCACAAAGAAGGATCATCACATGTTGATTATAATTAATTTAATTAATTGACAAGAACTACCTTTTAAGGCCTTCTTTCTTCATTGATATTTCTGATCATGTTCCGATGTGATTCATCATCGCATCGCAGAAGCTAAGTGTACAATTACCATAGTGCTGATCCACACGTGCAACACATATCTGTGGACATCTCTAAAGGAATCTATAGGTGCAAGCGTGGAGAAGCATTTTCTTGCGTTGTCCAACTTAGATCGCCTTGATCCGATGGAATAGGATCTCTCATGGTCTTGAGAGCGTTCATGGAGGAAGGAGTTCTTTCGGCCCTGAGAGAATTCACTACAATTGTTGTGAACAAAAATTATGGAAAAGTGTTGGGGTTGTGATGATATTTATAATCAGGTTTGAGGTTATAGATTTATGGCAATAAATAAATGCATTATGTATTTTATTTATTTCATTAACTCTTACTAAAAACTCCCATGTCGAATCGTTAATTCCTTGACAATCATACATGTTGATTATAATAAATATTATTTAATAAAATGGTATTATTTCTTCAAAATCCCCACCGTAAAAACTACACAATGTGTACTAGTTTTTTATTTCTGTTCCAAAATGAAAACTACCCGGCATGTACATTCAATGGACACGGCGTGTATATCTTGTTTTCATTTTATTCTTCCTCCAACAATACAATGATTTAGGATTCCTTAAATAATTATTAAACCACATATGGGAATAATTTTTATTTTACTTGAGATACTTTGATATAGTTAGTGTATGACCCTTAGGCCTCTATCTCGTTGGCATTAGTTGGTCTTTCCTAAAGTCCAAGATTACTGTACTGGAAAGGGTCAATTCACCCATGAGAAATACGTTGATTCCACATTGATGTGTCGCCTCATACGAATTATTACCGTGTAATTTAATCCCTTTGTTTCAATATACCATCAAGAAGGTTTCATGACAGTGTCCAAAACCAATATACATTATCCGTCATTATATGACTTCCTGAAATAAACTCATCGTGACACCTTGGCCATGCAATTTGGGAGAAAATTATATTTCAATCAAAGGGCCTGAAGTATCTACTTCCATAAATATATAGGGGAGAAATCCTTCCTTGACTTATCCATTAACAACATGTTATTTGTGACGTACCCAACGTACCCTACATCCTGCCAACTATCTTTACGCCAGTTTTCATCAGCAAATCTATGTGCACGAGTCACAACATGAGATATTGACAATCTTTCAGTCTAAGGACCATTACACATGCTCATAAATAGCAATGTTCAATGACACCAAGATAGGAATCATTACTTTTGGAGGGTCTGTTCTCATAATTTTCCATCTTGGCGATTAACAAGTGGAACTCCATGAGGGAGAGTCTCATATTCTTACGAGTACTCACACATGAAAGTCTGTATACTATGTGTCCTAACATAGTATGTCATCCAATTGTAGAAATTTATTTAAGAATATTTTTATAGCATTTCAAGTTTTCCATCACAGTGGCGATCTCCCTTGACCTTTTTAATGCATCAAATATTCTAGGACATTAATATATTATAGTCATGCAGAACAATGAACAGTATATAATAACTGTATATTCATGTAATCAAAGTATAAACTGTTGGTTCTCAGGAAACCAACTCTAACAAAATCTCACTTAGAGTAGAGCCACCTGCCTATGACTTTTATTCTACTAGACCTCACATGATGATCATGTTTCTGATGAGTCAAAGATTTAGTTAAGTGGTCCACCAAATTGCTTTCTATAGAAATACTATGCACTACAACTTCACCTCCCTGAGAGAAATCCCTCAAAAGATGATACTATTTAAGTATGTGCTTTGTCTGCTGATGTGACCTTGGCTCTTTTTCACGTTCCCTCAATGTAGTATTATCTTAATATAGTGTGATATGATCTTTACTGCTAGGTACTACATCAAGCTCTTGGATGAAGCTTCACATCAATATTACATCATTAGCTAACTCAGAAGATGAGATATACTCAAACTCTATAATAGAATCTGCTACCACATCGTGCTTTATGCTCTTCCAGATCACTGTACCTCCATTCAATCTAATGACGTATCTAGTCTATGACTTCAGGTCATCTTGATCAGTCTAGAAACTAGCATCTACATGTCCTATGATGACTAGTTCCTCATCTCCTCCATAAACAAAGAACATATCCTTATTATGCCTCATTTATATAAGGATAGTCTTAACTATCATCCAATGGTGGTCTCCTAGATCAGCTTTATATCTTACAACAACGATTAATGTGTGAGCAGCATATAGACTTTTAAAAAGCATAACATACATGACTGACCTAATTGTAGATCCGTAAGGGATCCTTGGCATTTTTTTCTTAACTCATGCATCTGAGGACACATTTTCTTGGAATGATGAATGCCATGTGACTCTAGAAACAATCACCTATTGGGCTGTTCTATTCTATATATCTTTAGAATCATGTCAATTTATGTACTTTGACTCAGGCCCATCATTCTCATGGATATATCATGATGGATCATGATCCCAAGAATATATGCTGACTTGCCCAATACTTTCATAGGGAATCATTTATCCAACATGCCTTAACTGACTATAGAACAAGCACTTCATTTCCAATTATTAATATGTCACCAACATATACTATTTTGAAACTAACAAAATAAAGACCCATAAATTTCAAGGAAATATATTTCTTAATTTTCTTTGAATTTTACAAGAACGCAGTTTCGGACGTCACCTGATTCCGAGGCCCGGTGTGCCCGGAATCATTTTCCGATGTTTGGCTCGGGTACATTCAGTGAACGAATGAGCGGGTTTTTCTAACTTTTGAACCGGTGCTCGGAATCTAATTCTGAGGGCACCAATGGAATTGCAGCGCCGTTATTTCCTTAGAAATGCCTCTTCCGGAGTTGCGTTTGCTCGGGTGTGGTTTTCAAATTTTTGGGGATAAGTTAAGAAATAAAATAAAGTGGTGCGACAATATTATTTTTATTTCACTTAAAGCCACTTAAGAGCCACTTAAAACTGCTTAAGCTGAGTTGAAGCGGATAGGGTGGAACCCAAAATATCCTACCCTCTTTGTAGGATATTTGTGAGGTGGGGCCCGCACGAGCCCCACCGTTTCTTTTCCGCTAAGTAACGCACCCGTGAAAACCCCTTTTAAATGAAAGTCAACTGACGCGTTTTCTAAATTCTTAATTCCCCTATAAATTGGGAGGCTAGTTCATTGCAATTAATTCTATGAATTAATTGTTCGTTACATATCTTTGTTTTTTAAATTCTTTAGTTGAAAATAAAATAAGATGAGGAATTATTTTATTATCTAGTTGTTGTGTTAAACCTTTGGAGAATCTCTAAAGATCTTCATCCTCCTTCGCAAAGAACGTGAAGAACGTGATGAAAGCGAAGAATGCGAAGAACACCGGCCTCCGACGAAGGGCGACGAAGAACGCCATACCCCCGGAGATCGACGCGACGTGAAGCCGATGCTTCTTCCGCGACGTTCCATCCCCGCAACAATCTTCGATCAGTATCTTGAGGTACGGGATTGCGGTCCTTTTAATTCTTTGTGGATTATAACATCAGCATGGATTTAATTGTTATAATCAAATCTGTATGTCCTTGATCCTCGGAGTTTATCTACGCGACACTGAGTACCACACGACAGCAACAATCCTTTTCTTCCGCGACGCTCAATTCTGCGACGAACTCGCGTCCGACGACGACGAAGGTAGGGGTAATTTAGAAAATGATTTTACCTATGTTTGTTTTCGTCCAAGGTAAGAATGTGGATCAACCAATTAACAAGTTGTCCCGTGGATTATTATTGCGGGTCAAGGTTTATCAATTTCTGTGATTTATGGTCTGTTTTCAAACCGCTAACGCGGTGGGTGCAGACCAACGAACAAGTCCGAACCCACCGCCCTTTTGTTCTTGGTGTGCGGAATGGAGGACGATGAAAAAACGGGCCGCAGAGATGATTTTTTGATTCCATAGTGAAGAACGGGACCTAGGATGAGCTACGGCGTAGACAGAAATGAAATCAGACCACCGAAGCAACTCTGGTGGCCCGCAGACTCCCCCGGTGGCGCGGGTCGCCGGCGCTGCTGAAGACGCGGCGGCGGGGAGCAGTTTTGCGGCCGCGCGGAACTGAAGTAAAGACGCGGCCTTTCTGTGTCTGTTGCCGAGAGGCACCCCACACGCAGGGCCGCGGAATCATCAAGGGGGCGGCGCCCCCTTGCACCTGCTCGACCATCACGGCCGAGCCGCCAGGCGGCCGGGCTGCACCCGTGCTGGCCAGGCCGGGTCCTACCCAGGCTGGGCCGGGCCGCGCCGGCCAGGTCGGACCCTGACCCAGGTTGGGTCGACCCGGTTCGTGCCGACCCAGGGGGGTCGGGCTGGGTCGGTTCGGGCCCAGACCCGCCGTTTCTGGACGTTTTAGGTCTTTTCCTCATAAAATGAGCTACGGGCCTCTGAACGACGCGCCATCAGCGGCGATGCGATCCTTGGATCGAGGCAGTCGTTTCTGTATATCACACTCAAGGTTTCGGAATAATTTGGGTTCAGCCGGGTTGGTTCGTACACGAAACCAACCGGGCCCTCGGAGCGAAAACGCTCATATCTTGAGCTTCAGACGTCTGATTGACATGCGTCGACTTTGTTGAATTCCTCTAAGTGAGGCGGATCTTTTGGCTTACTACGCCTGAGGTTTGGATGCAGGTGGAGTACGGTCGGGTTGGTTATTCCTTAAAAACTCACCGGGGCCCTGGGACGAAAAAGCCAATAACATCCGACCGGGTGTCTGATTGACGCGCCGTCTGCGACGTTGAGTACCTGTTGACAATACGGATCTTTTAGATACATCAACTCTGGACTATGTGTCAGTTTATGTATCAGCCTCTCAGATGATGGAGTGGACCCTCTCGAACGAGCTTACTGTGTGGGGGAACCCTAGAGCTGGCTGCGACTGTTATTGTGACGACGACGACAACTGTCCAGAGATCCTCAATGGATTTGACGGCGATGACTACAACACTTAGCGATCCTCTGTGGGTCAGTGCTACCGATCCTGTGTGGGTCCGATCTTGTGTGGGTCTGTGCTCAGCGGTCCTGTGTGGGCCAACACCTAAAGATCATGTGTGGTTCCGATCCAGTGTGGGTCATTACGGGGGTTAGTTACCTATCGATCCATTGTGGGTTAGATCCTTTGTGGGTCATTGCGGGGGTTAGAATCTATCGATCATTTGTGGGTCAGATCATTTGTGGGTCATTGCAGGGATTAGTTACCTATCGATACTTTGTGGGTCAGATCCTTTGTGGGTCATTGCGGGAGTTAGTACCTATCGATCCTTTGAGGGTTAGATCCTTTGTGGTTCATTTCGGGGGTTAGTACCTATCGATCCTTTGTGGGTCCGACGGCTTAGATGAAGCCGTGGAAATATCTGGTCATCTTTATCGTCATATGAAGAAGTATTCCTGTGTGATCTGAATCCTGTTTTTCTTTCCTATGTGGAATGTGTTGTGCTATACTATGTGGATTTACGTTTTTCTTTCCTATGTGAATTGGGTTGTACTTGAGCTCGGATGTTGGAGCCGATCTGGAATATATGACTTAGGTATATGTATGGGCATATACCGAGGTAGTGTTGGATGTTACTTCGTGATTGTATCTTTCCATTGTGGATTATCCTTTGTGGATTCTGGGAGACCTTCGGGGGTCTCAGGGTCCCTATTGAGTAGCTTATACTCACCCCTACATGGGCTATGCCCGCACTACGTTGTGTTGGTTGCAGACGACGGACATCGCTGATTGTGGTTGAGGATTGCAGAGCAGGTCGGTACCCGGAGGTGGACCACTCGGCGGGACGTACTCGGAGTGGACGGCTGGACCCGTGGAGCTGTAGAGGCTATCTGTACTCACCCTTCAGGTGGGACTTCCAGTGGATGGCTCGACGCTGCGGCTTTACTTTTCAGTTGATTTTTTCCCTTTCCAGTTGTACTTTACTTTCAGTTTGGGTTTGTATTCTAGCCCACTTACTTTTCCGCACTTACTGTTGTACCAGTTTTTACTTAGTGTTTACTTCTGCATGCTTGCTCTGTTGTGTTTGTTGTTTACTTTACAAAGGAAATACCTTCCCTTTTTCCAGGATTTACTCCTTGGTGGTAGTCACCAGCCCCAGGCCTATGGATGGCGGGCTTGGGGTAGTCACGGCACGGGCCCCGAGGATGGGTCGTGACAAACAACACTTCCTATAAACCTTTTGTATCCACAAGGCTTATATTCATTCCTAAAAAATCCAAATTCAATTACGACTTCATAAAAATGAATTTTCCATGACCTTGATGCTTGATTTAATCCAAAAATGGATTTTATCAACTTCCATGCCTTTTTGTCATCCTTTGGAGTCACATAACCCTCAGGATATGTCATGTAGACATCATCCTAGAGGTTGTAGTTAAGGAATTTTGTTTTGAAATCTATTTTCCAAATTTCAAAGTCATGGTATGTGGCAATGGACAATAGGATTTTGAGAGATTTCAGCATCACAACCAATGAAAATATTTCATCATAGTTAGTTCCTTGATGTTGTCTAAATCTTGTTGCAACCAATCATGCCATATAGGTGCTGACATATCCCTCCTTGTCTAGTTTTTTATTAAATACACATTTATTACCAATAGAATTTACATCAACTGGAGGATCTACCAAAATCTAGATTAGGTATCTGTAAATGGAATCCATTTCAGAATTCATGGATTCATGCCACTTGGCAATGCATGTGCCTTCATCTTCTTCCTTATTTCAAAGAGGATCATCATTGTCAACCAATAATGAGTCACTATCCTTAGTGACCAGAAAACCATATCGTTCTAGTTCTCTCACCTCTCTCAGGCTCCTATGTAGTAACTGTGTCTCTAGAACATATTGTTCTTCCATGGGGCTTTGTGGAATCTGTTCTTGTATGAACTCTTGTGTATCTTGAGCATCGACTTCATCAAAGTCTATCTCCCTCCCATTATCTCTATTAGTGATGTTCTCACTCTCATTGAATATGGTGTGTCTTGCCACTATAACCTTTTTATCTGAGGGGTTGTATAGGTAATATCCCATTGTTTCCTTAGAATATCCTGTAAAGGTACACTTTGTGACTCTAGGTGAATGTTTGCTACCTAAAGAGGCCTTAACAAATTCATCGCTACCCCACACATGTAAATGTGATAACATGGCGTTGCGTCCACTCCATAACTCACATGGAATACCATTTATCAATTTAGTTAGTACTCAGTTTATTATGTGTGGTGCTGTTTGTAATGCATATCCCCAAAAGGATACGGGAAGACTCGCATGACTCATCATTGATCTCACCATGCACAACAAGGTGATGTTCCTCCTTTCACATACACCATTCCACAGAGGCATGTTAGGATGAGTGAGTTGAGATAGAATCCCAAACTCCCATAAGAAATCAATGAAATCCTGATTAAGATATTCTCCTCCATTTTCTAGGTGATATATTTTAATCTTCTTACCAAGATTGTTCTCATCATCATTATTGTATTCTTTATACCGATCAAAATAATCTGACTTATACCTCAATATGTAAATTTATCTATATTTACTAAAATCACTGGTAAAAGTTTTGAAGTACAAGAACCCACCCATTAATTCAAATGTAAATGGCCCAAAAACATCTGTGTGAACAAATTATAGAAGCTTTTTAGCCCTTTCACCTTCCCCACTAAATGGGGCTTTGGTCATTTTTCCTTATAGTCACAAATTACATTCACCAAGTGGTTTTCGTTCAAAAGAATCTAAATACCCATATTGTTGTAATTTTTTCAATTGTTTCTCATTGACATGACCAGGTCGGTGATTCTAATGTTGGGTGTGGTATGAGTCATGTGAATTTATATTTTCATCGATTTCCATTACTTGGTTAATGTAGTCTAACACATAAAGGCTGTTATATAAATGTGCCCTAGGAAAACAACTGCTATATTTATAAAAGTAGAAACTTTCATTTCCGGACATAATGTTGAATCCATTAGTATATAATATGGATAGTGAAATAATGTTTTTGGTTACTAGGGGTACATAATAACATATTTTTAATTTCAAGACCATCCTAGTAGGCAATGTGAGTTTGTAGACTCCGATAACTAGAACAGCAAGTGTGGCTCCGTTGGCTGCTTGCAGATCCACCTGACCTCGGTCATTTTTTCTAAATCTACTTGGTTCCTATATTTGGACACAGATGTGAGAACCACAAGAAATATCAAATACCCAATTGGAAGAAATAGATAGATCACATTCAATAAAAAATGCACCTAAAGCTTCCCCTTTCTTTCTTTGCTAGGAGAAGTTTTTCATCTAGTGGCCCTTCTTCCCACATGTGAAACAAACAACCTCATATTCTCTTACATCCCCTTTGATCTTAATTTTTTTGGAAGGCCTTGAAAAATATTTGGGCTTATTTTTTTTTGAATTCCCTTTACTTTAATTCACCATAAGGACATAAGGATTTTCATTCTTTGTATCATTTTCCGTTAGCGAATGAGGATAAGAAGATCAGATAGATACTTTTCAATGTTGATCATGTTGAAATTTACAACAATGATAGAAAATACATCGGGGATTGATTTAAGAACGAGATTGGTACCCAGTTCTTTGAGGATTTTAAACCCTAAAATCTCCATGTTCTCAATGTAGCCAATGATCTTGAATACATGATCCTCAGCTAGTGTACCCTCTCTAAGCTTACTCTGAAATAGAGCCTTGGAGATATCAAACCATTTCTGTCTTTCTCTCTTCTGGTATAGACCACAGAGGTTCTCAAGAATTATACAGGCATCCATATCTTCAAGAGACATCATGATCTTACTAGAAATTGATGACATCATCAAACATTCAACGTCGAGTGCATCATTCAAATATTGATCATAGACTAAGAAATATTTATCACTCTCCCCTTGGGTAGGCGAATCACGAAGTGAGGACTCCTATGCAAAAAACTTTCATTCATGGTGTAGGATGACCAAAAGTCACCTAAAAAATTCTTGAAAGTTATTGATGAGGAGGATATTGTTTTATCCATAATTGATCACATAGAAAATGTGGTTGAAGAGTGTGTAATATTGATTCTACAAATTAAAATATCAGATGTATCAGTACCTTTTGATTACATTTTATTAAAAATAATAAATGAATTTATTAATTCTCCCACTATTTTATCTTATCCCAATGACCCTCACCATTGAACATAGAATTACTATTTGTTGTAACATTCTAGTAGAAAGGATCTATATTCCCTTTCTTATAACCCCAACAAGGGTTGGTCAAGCTATTTAAATGAATTTTGGTAGGAATGTCTTTTCCAACGTTGAGCTTATAGTTCCTTGATCTATTGATTAGACTCCCCAATCCATAAATACTGAAATGGATTTCCTTAACACATGCCTCCATTTTCCAAAAATCCTAGCAAGGGCTACTCCTCTTGATGTAAAATTTTTATGTCATCTCAAAACATTCATATGAGCTTCTTAGATAAAAGTAAATCTCCCAATAAGGGTTGTCCAAACACATAGTTTTATTGAGTCTTTCAATTAATCAAATAATAGAAGGCTTGGTCTGAATTAATATGGTATTTCAGAAATTTCAATCCATTATGCATAGTTTCACATTATCACATGATTGTTAATATAATGTAATTCTTGCTTAAGTGATTAACCATGTTCTGATAATGTTTACACATAGTCCAGTTTTTATTTTATTCCATCATCGCATTCTTGTTTATTTCATTAAGTATGTGATTGCAACAACACATACATAATAAATAAACCACAAAATCAGACAGAAATAAGATAATATGTCATGATCATGATCTTCTATTGCTTAGAATATCTAGTGGTTTTGATAAGCTAACCCCGACCTAGGAAAACACACCTTGAACCCAATGGTTCGTGTTTTGAAGCTCCCACATGTCCACCTTTGCATCTTCTTGGGTTGGTTTCACCTTAGCATTGGTTTTTGAACCGTCTCCTCTAGCGTGGGATATCCTCCATTGCATTGGGTTTACATTAAAGAAACCATGGGCACACATGCCTTATATTTTATTAGATGAAGGCTTGCAGGCCAACAAATTTAAATTATATAAATTTAAATGAAACCATACACACAAAAAGGTTCTTTGGTCTTGATCATGATCATCCATAGAATTCAACAACATTTATACATATTTATTATTCAAATTGTTTTAATCATTCTTCTATTCAAGATATTCCGTGCTTGATTTAAATTAATTATGATCTTATAATTAATTAATTCTTTATCTTAAATTCCTTTCTGAATTTCCTTGAGATTCATCACATCCATATTCCTTGTACGGGTCCTTGTACATTAGAGAAAACTAGGTGAAATTCCATTTCTGGAAAGTACATGGTGTGTAGGCTATATTAAACGACATGTATTTGTTTTCATAGTTTATCCAAAGTACATGCCGGGGGCTTTGTCTTGATTTTTGTACTTTGGAAATTTGGAGTACATGGTGGGTAGATTAATCTAACACGGAATGTACTTCGTTGTTATGCGGTTACCAGCCTGGTAGTCCTATGTACACGGTTACACAGCTTTTCCTTGTACATGGTTTCACCTAGGCCAGATCAGATTACACGACATGTTGATTCAATATACAAGCCATGTATTCCAGTTTCCATGCGCTATTCAGTTTTGGTCAACAAGGTGTATTAAAAAACATAGGTATACTCAATTCACAGGGTGTGGTTTGGCTGACAAGTACCAGTTCGTTGAACCTAAGTACACGAACTTTATATTTCACTACACGTTTTGTATTCCTGTGTTGTACAGAAAAAATGAGTGGCTCCTGTAGATGAGTTACTTGTTTTTATTTTTATCAAAATTAAAATTAAATGGAAGCTTTAGTGATGTGACCTGGGAAATGAATGAGGAAGAATAGATCTCGTTCATTCAGTTTTATAGAATGATTCATCTTGAAATGAATCAAATATAAATTCATAAATTATAAACAAAAATTATATAACTATAATCAATGTTGAGATGGCTCTAATTCTACTTCAAGATCCCGGGTGTAGTGGATGCTCAAGGGTGGATGTTCCCAATTGAGTTCTTCTCATTAATAATGATCAATCAGGGATGAATATGACGAAAAACTCCACAATCCATGGATCAAAGCACAGAAATAGACAAATAATAAGAATAGTCCCAAAACCACCAAGTAGGATCATCTGAGATTGATTATAATTAACTTAATTAATTGAAAAGAAGTACCTTTTATGGTATTCTTTCATTATTGATATTCATGATCATGTTCTGATGTGATTCGTCATTGCGTCACATGAACAAACTGGAACATCTTCTTTTGGTGATCCACATGTGTTCCATGTGTATCTGGACATTGCCAAATGAATTTCTGGGTGCAATCATGGAGAAGTCATTGCTTGTGTTGTTTGCCTTAGATTTCCCTAATCCAATGGAGGAGGATCTCTCTCGATCATGACAGTATTCTTGGAGGATGGAGTTATTTCAGCCTTCAGAGAATTATGTAGAATTGTTATGCACAATAATTAAAAAAATAGTGTTGTTGTTTTGAGGATATTTATAATCGGGTTTGAGGTTATAGATTTATGATAATAAATAAATGTGTTACACGTTTTATTTATTTCATTAACTCTTACTGGAAACCCCCACGTCGAATCATTAATTCCTTAACATGTAACCATGATGATTATAATAAATATCATTTAATAAAATGATATTATTTCCTCATAATCCAAAATGAAAAAACTATAAGGTGTGTAATCATTAATACATGGTGTCTACTCGTTTTTCATTTCCTTTCCAAAATGATTACTACATGGTGTTTACATTCAATGTACACGACATGTATATAATGTTTTCATTTTATTATTCCTCTGACATTAAAAATATTTAAGCTTCCTTTAATAATTATTAAACCAAATAAATGAATAATCATTATTCTACTTGAGATGCTTGGATACACTTAGGGTGTGACCCTCTAGGCCTCGTTCTCATTGGAATTAGGCAGGATTGCCTAATTCCCAAGATTACTATCTAGCCACGAGTCAAGGCACCCAAGAGAATGGATTTTATTCCATGATGATGTGTGTAACGCCCCGACCCCAGCTACCCAGAGTCGGTGCATTACTTCGTAACATTGGCATGATCACAAAAGATCAAGTCTCGAAAGACCGATTAGTTTAGTAGCCTTGGAAACACTAGATACATTCGTAAACGTTAAATTGCATCATAAAGTGAAAAACTATAATAACATAGTCTCCATAGTCCACACTTCTATCCTCTTCGGACTATCCCTGCAGGTCATTCATAAAATACTTCTTCACATCCTGGAAAAATATTAAAACATTGAAAGGGGTGAGCTCAGATGCTCAGTAAGGTTAACAATATAGCGGAAGCTTTCATAAATAAACATTAACATTTAAGGCGATGTATAACTAAAACAAAATCCGTTTAAACTTGAACTTCAACATAATATGTCAAAAGAAAAATGAGATAATGCCATTCACTTCTTCACATGGATATTCTACTGGTCGAATAATCACATGCAATATCAATAACCACTTTCATAATTATGGAATGCATAATACCAGACTATCATAACCACGTAGCCAAGGCCTCGTGCCAAGACCACAAATAAGATTTTGTCAAGGCCTTGTGCCAAGACACTAGTTTGTCTCATGAGACCTGCCGATGCAATTTTTTTAGAAGATACTTATGTTTAAAATTGCTCAGATATACTCCAGTGTTTTTCTGAAAACATTATGCAAGCTTCTGAAAACAAAATAACTAAATCTGAGACTGCTTGACTAATTACAGGCCATGATGGGTCCACGCCCAATCCCTTCCTGACTACCACACTTGAGAGTCAGGTTTTCTGAAATCATTTTTAAGCTTGCGTTAAATAAGTATACATTTGCACTGGATTTTTATATATTGGAGAGAAATATCTCTTTTTTGAAATCATTTAAAAATCACATAATTATAAAAGAAAACCTTTTGAATAAATGTAAAAGTCAAAGGGGTTTATACACCGTATAAAATAAAGTTGTGTATAAAACAGAATATGCCTCAATGAATGGAGATTGAGACGACATTTCTTAAAAAGATAATTTTTAAATAAAATATATCTATTATGTGTATTCACTATATGTACACATAAAGAATGTATAAATACAAGATAGGACATAATAATATCATGACATAATTTGAAAGTAGGAGATTAACCCAAAGAATAAAAATTGGGTTAAGAAGTTCCCTTACCTTGTGTCCGACTTGACTCAACCGTTCTTTAACCTCCTGAATAATAAACTAGAGTTAATATCTACCTTATTAAGAACCATTTTAAATTTCATTATCCTTTTTATATCACTTATTACAATGTTATGAACATTATGTAATTATTTAAGTTAATAACGGTCGTTTTGTCGATCATTGGTAACTTGAGTCAACAATAAACTTCTTATAATTACAAGTTGTTCATGTGGAAAAATATCCATTATATCCAGAATTATATTCATGATTTAGATGTCATATATATCTTATATATCCAGTATATACATTGATTTATAATATTACGTAACATTTAGAGGTAAGAAATGAAATGCATCGTTCATGGAGACGGTAAGTCGTACGTACGCATGAACGCTACTTTCATTTCAATTTCATATTTAATGGAACTAAATCATAATGATATAAATGTATAATATAATTCCAGTATAATATAGTGTATAATACCATTTTCTTCATCCTTTATACATCCCACATATGGCATTAACGATTTAAATCACTTTGAGGGGGCGGTAGTCCGCACTTCCTAAAATGAAATTATCGTGTTTTACCCATAATGGAAATCATAAAGTATGACATAAATGAGAAATACAGAAGCATAAGTAAAACATAAACATATTATATATCATATATAAAAATAGTTACATCTTAATGTCCACCTTTGAAGGTGTTATATGAGTGTTGAACAATCATCGTTTCGTGAGGCAGAAATTCGCCATCCACAGAAACCGTATGTTCTTTAACCATTAGATGTAGGTGTGTGTAAGTGTAGCTCGAATAAATCTTATAACAACATTCTAGTATATTGAGGATACTGTTGTTGTTACAAAAGAAATGAATAAAAAGAGTTTAGGGGGTTGGAGAAGAAAAACAAAACAACATTAGAAAAGACATTACCTCAAAATCGGGTAACTCTTTTTGATTTGAGCCAAAGGCTTCCTTGAGAAGAGTTCTGCCCAAAGTAAGTCTTCTAGGAGTAAGAGGGGGAAGTTGGGAGAGTATTTGGGTAGAGGTTGGCCGATCCAAATGGCTTGAAAGTGTAAATGAGGTGGGAGGGGTGGGGGCCTTTTATAAGTGGAGAGTAGGGGCACTTTTGGAAAGATTGAAATGTTACATTATTTCACAATGATTTTCGGATTCTAAAGGTCTCACACTTATATAATTAGAGGATAAGGTTATAAGGTTTCGAAATCTCCTCTTCCAATAGGCTTTGGACAAGTTTAAGCCTTGGATTTTACATTATCTTCTCATTTTATTTAAATCGTTAAATAATGAGGTCATCGCTGCATCATAATGATGTCATAAATAATTTAATTTATTTAATGTCTAAAAATTATAAAAAAAATACTATAATGTAGTAAATCTATTTAGCTTTCTAATGAATATTTATAGACAAAATTTGGACTTGTGTAACCCCACTTAAAAACTGTTTGAGTAAAATAACTCATGTTTGTGTCAATTTAATTTTAACATTAAATAAATATATATTAATGTCATTTTCCAACTAAAGTGGATCCATGGGGTCCCCAAGTTGACCCATGGGTTGTCATGGTCGGCCATGACTCATCCAATAGGAGTAGGACAAGTGTCATGCTCATCTCATATTATTAAAACATTATTTGTACCTTAAACTACACTAATTACCTCTAATCGCGATTAAGAACTTAAAAGTTACTATTCACCAAAAAATTATTTTAATCTCATTGAACCACATTTTACTTATTAATGACAACCATGTATGTCGGATTTTTGAAAATCAAATCACAGAAGTGGTCATATTTCATTTAAACGAAAAATCAGTTATTTAACTACCACTTAGTGGTTTCACTATTCATCAAAAATTGAAGTTTTTCAGAATAAGGCCAAAATTTCACCCTAAGCTATAATTGATATTCCGAATTCAAAAATTATGTCTATTTTACAAAATTCCAAACATATAAGTTGCATTAATTAATTTTATAATTAATTCCCGCTGTTACGACAAATAGCGTGTTTTTAAGAAACAATTTATATCAAAAGATTGGCAATTGTTTATGTCCAATTTCAATGTTAAATTAATTATAATGACCACCATTGGATAAAATGGTAAAAATATATTCTAATTATACTCTAAAACCACTCAATAGTATAATTTATCACTATAAATTATTTTGATTAAAAAAGTTGTTTTAAGTATTTTTCACTATTCATAAAAATTTTGAAGTTCTCAGAAAATTACAAAAAATTCAACATAGGCTAATTTCAATATTAGGAATACAAAAATGAAGTCCATTTTGAAATATAAAATTTCTATAATTTTAAAAAGTGGTTATTACTATTCATAACGGTTACTTTGATTTGTCGCGGTGTTTTAGAACTCGAAGTTGCGTACAATGCAAGCTATTGCATTATTGAATGAGAAGCGTATCGTGGAAGCTCGGGGTGTTACATTCTCCCCTCCTTCAATAAATTGCGTCCTCGCAATTTGAAATTTTTTTCTTTGAAAATAAAAGGTTGAAAAGAGAAAATACCTTTGTGGAAAACCCACATCGGAAATAAGATTAATAAAATTTAGCCTTAATAAGAGGGAAATGGAAATAAGAAAGTCACCACCAAATTATGATCTCGATAATGAGAAAATTGGTGGCAATTAGAGACATATAATTGGAGAAAAAACGTAAATATTTGTAGGGAGTGATTGAGGTCATCAATCACAATCAACTGTCAAATTGAGGGTCTCAAAGCCTTCAATCTATGTTGATTTAAAATATCATAAGTTCAACAAGACATAAGGTATTAAGATAACACATTTTTTGTTTTAATATACCTTTACTAAAGTTTAAGAATTAATTTATTCATTGAATAACAGAGAGGTATATATATATTTATGCCTGACAATTGGAGTTTCAACCTTCAACTCACCTTTCACTCAAAAAGATAATAGAACCCAAAAATATTATACTTTTCCTAATTGTATAAGGTTCCAAATGTTAACACATACAATTTAGATTAGTAAAATTATTTTGTAATAACCAGGGACATCCTGTAGGCTAGTGGTAGGAAATAAAGGCTTGTCGCACTATGGTTGTGGGTTCGATTCCTGCAGCTTTGTCCGACGCGACGGGTTATGCCCCACCCTGTAGGTTGTCCTTTTCCTAAAAATATAGTACTATACTATTCAAAAAATAATATTCATAAATGTTTTAACCTTAAACAATAATATCCAAAGATCAACCTAATCCATTCCAACCTTAATAGTTATCCAAAATACCTCCGTCCAGACTTTCTCTAAAAGGTCTCTAAATTCTAAAATCAATTGTAACATCAGATTCCCCAAAAAAAGAAAAGTTTCTCTTATTGTCACATACTAAAAGTATGATTACCTTAATCATATTAAAACCTTACTGAAATCAACAAGTACTGTAGTACAATCCATATATATATATATCACATTATTCTTATATCCAGAATGTAATCCTTGAGTCCAAAAGCACCAATACATTAATTATTCCGCTTCAACTGTAGTCACAGCATAAGATTGGCCTTGATCCCTTGGCCTTTTCTGAGGTAAGTTTCCTTGATGCTTAGGACATTCATTTGCATAATGCCTTGTTTCCCTACAATTGTAGCATTCAACTTTGACAGCCTCTTTCTTTCCCTTGCAATCATGAGCCTGGTGACCCTTTTCTCCACATTTATAACAAACTCCCATTCCTTTTAGGCAAGTACCAGGATGATTCTTCCCACAATTATCACATAATGGAAAATCCTTGTTTCTCTTTTTCCCTTTATCTATCTCTTGTTCCACCGTTCTCTTCTTCTCTTGCTTTACTTTGTTGTCATAAGACTTAGAGAATTCCTTTTCTGTCTTGATAGCACACGAGACAATATCTTCGTATGATGAGAAGGATTGTGATACTAAAGCTCGACGGAGAAATGGTTTTAACCCATCAAAGAAACGATCAATCTTACTCCTTGGGTTACGTATATAATTGGCAGCATGCCTCGCTAACCTTGTAAAGTTAGCCTCATACTTTGCGACATTCTCATCCTCCTTCTGCCTCAGACTCATAAATTTCCTTTCCATATCTTCTCGATGGTCACGAGGAAAGTATTTTTCTAAGAAAAGATCTTTGAACTCCATCCATTCCATATTCGATACGTCATCATCTTCCTTTGTGTTTTGAATCAGCGACCACCACTGATCGGCATCTCCAGTGAGGCGGTAAACTACCATGACAACATTCTCCCTTTCACTACTCCCCAAGGCATGGAATATTTTCTCTAAGGAATTTATCCATTGCTCAGCTACTATAGGATTTGTACTCCCATTGAAGGTTGGTGGTTGTTGCCTCATGAAACGGTCTAGCATTGATCCTCCACGTTGCGGATCAGGGTGCTCCATACGAGTAAGGTTATTATTCATAACCTACGTGAGTTGTCCCAGTACGGTGAGAAGCTGATCAGCACCAGTTGTATCACTAGCTCCACCATAATTATCTTCAGCAGGAGGGAAATCCCTACACGGAGTGCGTGCATGGATACAGTTTCCATTTCTTCCACTAGGCGCCATTTCTAAACAATGGCATAAACTAGATTAGTTTATGAATCAAAATACATAATTCCATACTTTTAAAACACTTTACATAAATTGAGCTATTTATGGATATAGTCCATAATCATAAAAATGTTTTCTTTGAGGAAGTATATACTCATAAACCCTTCATAATGATTTGTAATGAAAATGAGAGTTATCCTAAGCATATCCCCCGGGAGTGTCGTAACCAAGAGTGCAGCAAGGCCCGTTGTCGTGCACCAGTTCTCGTTCGAGTCTAGCTCAAAGCGGTGTTTTCTGGTTTTACCCCTAGGTACATCTGTGCCAGAGCCGCCACTACCTGCTCGTATCCAGACAGGGATGTATTGCTCGGAAAACTCATAACATCTCTATAATACCAAAATTCTAGGAAGTTATTCTATAATAATCCTCAAAGTATATCTTTGGGTTATGTGCTCTAATCAGAGTTTATCTAAATCTAGCTTCCAAGGTTAGTACTAAACTGCCTCTGATACCAACTGTAACGCCCCGACCCCAGCTACCCAGAGTCGGTGCATTACTTCGTAACATTGGCATGATCACAAAAGATCAAGTCTTGAAAGACCAATTAGTTTAGTATCCTTGGAAACACTAGATACATTCGTAAACATTACATTACATCATAAAGTGAAAAACTATAATAACATAGTCTCCATAGTCCACACTTCTATCCTCTTCGGACTATCCCTGCAGGTCATTCATAAAATACTTCTTCACATCCTGGAAAAATATTAAAACATTGAAAGGGGTGAGCTCAGATGCTCAGTAAGGTTAACAATATAGCGGAAGCTTTCATAAATAAACATTAAAATTTAAGGCGATGTATAACTAAAACAAAAGCCTTTTAAACTTGAACTTCAACATAATATGGCAAAAGAAAAATGAGATAATGCCATTCACTACTTCACATGGATATTCTACTGGTCGAATAATCACATGCAATATCAATAAACACTTTCATAATGATGGAATGCATAATGCCAGACTATCAAAACCACATAGCCAAGGCCTCGTGCCAAGACCACAAATAAGATTTTGTCAAGGCCTTGTGCCAAGACACTAGTTTGTCTCATGAGACCTGCCGATGCAATTGTTTTAGAAGATAATTATGTTTAAAATTGCTCAGATATACTCCAGTGTTTTTCTGAAAACATTATGCAAGCTTCTGAAAACAAAATAACAAATTCTGAGACTGCTCGACTAATTACAGGCCATGATGGGTCCACGCCCAATCCCTTCCTGACTACCAAACTCGAGAGTCAGGTTTTCTGAAAACATTTTTAAGCTTGCGTTAAATAAGTATACATTTGCACTGGATTTTTATATATTGGAGAGAAATATCTCTTTTTTGAAATCATTTAAAAATCACATAATTATAAAAGAAAACCTTTTGAATAAACGTAAAAGTCAAAGGGGTTTATACACCGTATAAAAGAAAGTTGTGTATAAAACAGAATATGCCTCAATGAATGGATATTGAGACGAAATCTCTTAAAAAGATAATTTTTAAATAAAATATATCTATTATGTGTATTCACTATATGTACACATAAATAATGTATAAATACAAGATAGGACATAATAATATCATGACATAATTTGAAAGTAGGAGATTAACCCAAAGAATAAAAATTGGGTTAAGAAGTTCCCTTACCTTGTGTCCGACTTGACTCAACCGTTCTTTAACCTCCTGAATAATAAACTAGAGTTAATATCTAACTTATTAAGAACCATTTTAAATATCATTATCCTTTTTATATCACTTATTACAATGTTATGAACATTATGTAATTATTTAAGTTAATAACGGTCGTTTTGTCGATATTTGGTAACTTGAGTCAACAATAAACTTCTTATAATTACAAGTTGTTCATGTGGTAGAATATCCATTATATCCAGAATTATATTCATGATTTAGATGTCATATATATCTTATATATCCAGTATATACATTCATTTATAATATTACGTAACATTTAGAGGTAAAAAATGAAATGCATCGTTCATGGAGACGGTAAGCCGTACGTACGCATGAACGCTACTTTCATTTCAATTTCATATTTAATGGAACTAAATCATAATGATATAAATTTATAATATAATTCCAGTATAATATAGTGTATAATACCATTTTCTTCATCCTTTATACATCCCACATATGGCATTAATGATTCAAATCACTTTGAGGGGGCGGTAGTCCGCACTTCCTAAAATGAAATTATCGTGTTTTACCCATAATGGAAATCATAAAGTATGCCATAAATGAGAAATACAGAAGCATAAGTAAAACATAAACATATCATATATCATATATAAAAATAGTGACATCTTAATGGCCACCTTTGAAGGTGTTATATGAGTGTTGAACAATCATCGTTTCGTGAGGCAGAAATTCGCCATCCACAGAAACCGTATGTTCTTTAACCATTAGATGTAGGTGTGTGTAAGTGTAGCTCGAATAAATCTTATAACAACATCTTAGTATATTGAGGATACTGTTGTTGTTACAAAAGAAATGAATAAAAAGAGTTTAGGGGGTTGGAGAATAAAAACAAAACAACATTAGAAAAGACATTACCTCAAAATCGGGTAACTCTTTTTGATTTGAGCCAAAGGCTTCCTTGGGAAGAGTTCTGCCCAAAGTAAGGCTTCTAGGAGTAAGAGGGGGAAGTTGGGAGAGTATTTGGGCAGAGGATGGCCGAGCCAAATTGCTTGAATGTGTAAATGAGGTGGGAGAGGTGGGGGCCTTTTATAAGTGGAGAGTAGGGGCACTTTTGGAAAGATTGAAATGTTACATTATTTCACAATGATTTTCGGATTCTAAAGGTCCCACACTTATATAATTCTAGTCTAAGGTGATAAGGTTTCGAAATATCCTCATCCAATAGTCTTTGGACAAGTGTAAGCCTTGGATTTTGCATTATCTTCTCATTTTATTTAAATCGTTAAATAATGAGGTCATCGCTGCATCATAATGATGTCATAAATAATTTAATTTTTTTAATGTCTAAAAATTATAAAAAAAATACTATAATGTAGTAAATCTATTTATATTTCTAATGAATATTTATAGACAAAATTTGGACTTGTGTAACCCCACTTAAAAACTGTTTTAGTAAAATAACTCATGTTTGTGTCAATTTAATTTTAACATTAAATAAATATATATTAATGTCATTTTCCAACTAAAGTGGATCCATGGGGTCCCAAAGTTGACCCATGGGTTGTCTTGGTCGGCCATGACTCATCCAATAGGAGTAGGACAAGTTTCATTCTCATCTCATATTATTAAAACATTATTTGTACCTTAAACTACACTAATTACCTCTAATCGCGATTAAGAACTTAAAAGTTACTATTCACCAAAAAATTATTTTAATCTCGTTGAACCACATTTTACTTCTTAATGACAACCATGTATGTAGGATTTTTGAAAATCAAATCACAGAAGTGGTAATATTTCATTTAAACGAAAAATCAGTTATTTAACTACCACTTAGTGGTTTCACTATTCATCAAAAATTGAAGTTTTTCAGAACAAGGCCAAAATTTCACCCTAAGCTATAATTGATATTCAGAATTCAAAAATGATGTCTATTTTACAAAATTCCAAACATATAAGTTGCATTAATTAATTTTATAATTAATTCCCGCTGTTACGACAAATAGCGTGTTTTTAAGAAATAATTTATATCAAAAGATTGGCAATTGTTTATGTCCAATTTCAATGTTAAATTAATTCTAATGACCACCATTGGATAAAATGGTAAAAATATATTCTAATTATACTCTAAAACCACTCAATAGTATAATTTATCACTATAAATTATTTTGATTAAAAAAGTTGTTTTAAGTATTTTTCACTATTCATAAAAATTTTGAAGTTCTCAGAAAATTACAAAAAATTCAACATAGGCTAATTTCAATATTAGGAATACAAAAATGAAGTCCATTTTGAAATATAAAATTTCTATAATTTTAAAAAGTGGTTATTACTATTCATAACGGCTACTTTGATTTGTCGCGGTGTTTTAGAACTCGAAGTTGCGTACAATACAAGCTATTGCATTGTTGAATGAGAAGCGTATCGTGGAAACTCGGGGAGTTACAATGTGTAACCTCATATGAATTATTATTGTGTAATTTAATACCTTTGTCATAATATCTCAACAACCGGGTTTCATGGAAGTTTCATAAACGTATATGCTTGATCCGTCATTCTTTGACTTCCAAAAATAAACTCGTCGTGACACCATGGACATGGAATTTGGGCAACAGTTATATTTAAATCAAAGGAAAAAAAGATATATAATTCCATAAATTTGTAAGGGAAATATCCTTCCTCGACATATCCATTAACAAAATTTCATTTGTCACGCACCCAATGTACCCTACAACCCGCCAACTGTCATTGTGATGGTTTTTGACAGAAAATCTAAGTGTGCAAGTCGTAACATGAGTTAATGTTAATATTTTAGTCTAAGGACCATTACAAATTCTCGTAGATAGCAATGTCGATGACACGAAGACATACAGAATTACTACTGGTGGGTTTGTTCTCATAATCTCCCATCTTAGAGATTACCAAGTGAGAACACCATGAGAGAGAGTCTTGTCTTCTTACGAGTACTCGCACATGAAGGTTTGTATACTATGTGTCCTATCATAGTATGTCATCCAATCGTAGAACTTTATTTAAAAATATTATTATAGCATTCCAATGTTCCCATCATAGTAGGGATCTACCATGAACTTATTAATTAAACAAATATTTCAGGAGATTATTATATTATAGTCATGAAAAACAATGAATAATATATTATAATTGTATATTCATGTAATAAATGTATAAAAAGTTGGTTCTCAGGACAGAAACTCTAATACTAACTGTCCAAGGTAGTGAAAATACTCTAACCTTCCTTAGAATGAGTAAATATGGCTTTGGAATGCCCAATGACATCCCATAGTGTCATACAATAAATATAATATCAAACAATAGGGTCTTTTGTAATTACCCAACTACATGGTAAAAACACACCACCAAAACTTCTGAGAAAACAAAAATAATGTAATGAACCACCTACCATGGACTCATAGGGGCAAGAAAATCTGGTATTAGACTAAAAATATAAGTTGTTATAAATAAATCAATGATTCTGTCAAACTCCTTGAATATAGGGGTATAAGGATTAAATGGATTTAGTGCTCTATGAATAAGGGGGAAAGGATAAGAGAAGAATTGGAGATGAGGGACCTTACATAGCTGATTTTATATCACCCAACGGCTTGATGAAAGGATCGTTGATGAAGGATATGAAGTGAATCTAATAGGATGAAGAATGGAGGGGTTCTCCAAATGATGTGCACTAAATATGGGATATGAATGAGGGAAAAAAGTAGGAATCAGAAAAAAAAATATAGTGGGAAAAGGTAATTTCCTATATTTGGTGGGAAACAGATGAAATCCCATGATTTAACAAACCATGCGCAAACTCTGCTATCTTCATTGCATGGGTGCTACCTAAGTGAAACAACCCATGAAACATACTATAGAGGTTTCTTTAACCATGAAAAAACAATGTCGAAACCTCTAAAAATTGTAGGAAAACCCACATAGTCATGCTCATCAACCACATAATTCACCTAAACCATTCATATTTTTAGAAACTGTGCACATAATAAGACAGAGGAGGTTGCATTGTTTACCCTAAACCATGTTCCTTGGCTTGCTACACCAAAACATTTCTCTCAGTATTCATATGATATCAGATCCCTTATAAACACCCAATACACTCTCCAAGCCATCTAAACCAATCAAAAAATTATATACGGATTGAGAAACTTATGGAAGGTGGATCCGATCAATGAAAAACCAAACTGGCAGACCCACAAATTAAAAAAATTTAAAATGAGAGAGGTTTGCGACCAGATTTAAAAAATAAGGATATTATACCTTACATGTGTTGAATCCATAGTTCATTCTATTGGAGGATGATATTTTACATGAGGATAATCCATTGAAAATATTATATTATAGAGAAAAATTTCTATGAAATAAGTCAATAAACCAGATAAAAGTGTTATGAATAAACCACACGTTTGAAGAAGTGATGTGGGAACCAGAGTTGGTGAACAACTAGAATTACCCTCAACTATTTTAGTGTGTGAATTGTAATTTTATAGGGTGATATTTCTAATGAGGGTAATATTGTAACAATCAATAATTTTATAAATTATATTCACTTTTGATTAAATTAAATTCCCTATTTTTTATTATGATTAAATAAAACAAATTCACTTAATTGTTTTCATTATATTGAATTAGATTTAAAAAACCCTTAATAAGTATTACCATTGATAATTTAGTTATTGATAATTGATCATACAATTAGTATAAATATAAGGTTTTGAAAAAGAAAATTGACACATACAAAGGATGTGATGTCCTTGACTTATAGAATCAATACTTTGGAAGCACATTTACTAGGGCATCAAAGGGAGATAACATAACTTGGATTTTCCTATGACCAATCTCAATCATTGAAGCATCAATTAATGGATGCGTGAATCATTTTCTGGGATCATTTTAATCCCATCCAGCTCATGACTGAAACTATCTACACTGAACCACCTCATGAAAATCGCACCTCACACAAATTACCCTTTGGTTGTTTCTAGTGTTATAAATGTATATGTATCAAGAACACAATCCTATGAATATTTATATTTTATAGAATAATGAAGATATTTTCGTCTTATTATTGATATAGTTTAATAGATTTTGATTTTAATATGATAATACACAATTTGTATTTATGGGTAATATGAAATTTCAATTAGGATATTTCTTTTGATGAATAATCGGATTAAAAAAACTAATATTTTAATAAAATATTATATGAAAATAATAATTATTTAATGTAACAGATAATGTAATTATTGTGATTTATAATGTAATTTTTATATGGGTTTGAAGACTGTATTTCCAAAAAACACTATATTTCTTGATAAATTTAGATCAGTTTCAAATGTTGAAAATAAAATATTTAGAAAATTATTTTGATATAATAAATATTATTTTTAGGAATTAGTACATCAAAATTATCCAATAGTGAATATTTCATAAATTTTGAAGATAATAGAATTTCAGGGTAAAAATTAAATACTATATAAATATATAGTGTTTAATATTACAAAATAAAGACCGAAAAGTAATTTAATAAATGATAAAAAATGTATCCATGAAATAATTTAAGTTTAAACATTAAATTATTATTTTTTGATGTTATTTGATTAATTTTATATGGACTTTACGAATCATTGAAAACCTATATTATATTGAATGGGTTTAATAAAATTTCTTTAAAAAAATGACTCACTTAAACATAAACAAGGGTAATATTTTAATGGCTTCATCCCCTGGTCTTATAAAAGAATCAATTCGTCCATTTTTTTGTACAAAAAATTCGAAAAAAACACTTTATGGTTTATTACTAAATTATTGTACAGAGGCCAAAACCAAATATTGAGAAATAGTGAAGAACTACCTTCTCTAATTCTATACAAAAACACCCATGATCTCATTCCTCTTCACTAAAAAACCTTTTATAATTTATTTACTCAACCATAATCACACACGATTTCTTCCAATGATCCCCTAAAATATCAATATGCTCCTCTTAAATTTTTTGAATCACCCACTCTTGGAAAGGGATCATTTCTTTCTCCTGTGTATTAATTAATCATATTCTATATATTCCATTTGTATCCATTTATTAGTGTTGGTATATGTTTTTAAACATAACTATTTAAATCCAATGGATTCCCAAATTACGAGAGACCCATTTTTCCTTCATTAAAATATTTTATGATCCTTTATGCGATGTTTTCATGTTTCTAAAATTATATTGTGATTTTTCCATGCCAAAGAAATAGTTTTTGAATACTATATCTATTTCTAATCATGAGTATTCACTTATATATATATATTTATAAATAGTTTATTGGGGACTTATATTTATTTATCAACAATACATTATTATGTAATTAAATGTGATGAATTGTGTTCTTATGATATGTGATATATTTAGAACACTTATTCATGTAAATGATACGACTACGATGGGTACACCATGATAGTTCTCCAATGCATTAGAAAATGTTTTAGTCTCATGAGATGAAATTTATGTTTATTGGTATGTAATCCTAATCACATTATGTTATGATATCTGGGATGTTAACACTGACTGATACTTATGATGTCGTGGTTGTAGTTTTTAGCACATTCCCATGAATTTTATGATATCACATTATATCATGCCTCATTATTCTTGTTTCGGATTATCAACCCATTTATTCTCTATTTATACGACCATTTTATAATATGTAATTCCTTATTCATGTTGTTATGTTCTTATTACCTTACTAGAATTTATATCTCACACTTATCTTATATAAGTCCCCAAGGTATCCGATATAGTATTAAGATTGATGAAATATTAAGAGCATGTTAAAGAAGTTGTCAATAATTTCAATGTACCCCTTATTTTATGTTATGTTTTAATATATCTAATTCTGAAATATAATAGACTTGTAGATCTTATAGTTTTTTTATGTGTACTATTATGTTATAAATCATGAATTATTGTGTAATAGAAACATGTTTTTTCATACTTCAAACACAATGAATCTCCCAAAGAGTTCCCTTTACTCAGTGTATAAATCAATGTTATGTAAATAATCAGTAGATACATCATCCATTTATGCTA
This sequence comes from Viscum album, assembly GCA_963277665.1. Lineage (NCBI taxonomy): Eukaryota > Viridiplantae > Streptophyta > Magnoliopsida > Santalales > Viscaceae > Viscum > Viscum album. Next base: position 313,258,037 of record OY728166.1, read on the forward strand.
CCATAAATTAAAATCACATTTTGAAAAAATTTATTTCAAACTATTATGATATGTAAACACTATTAATTTCTCACCAAATATGCAATGGTTCCAATTATTCAAAGCATTGACCACAATAGCTAACTCCATGTTTTATGTTGGGTAGTCTTTCTCATGAAACCATAATTATAATTGACTTTAAGGGATAAAAAGTTATCATTGCATGATTATACATATCAAATTAGATCATATTGCATTATAATAGACTCTATAGACCAATCCATACTGTAGAAACATCATTATTGGAGCTGATATTAGTTCAAACTAGTGCTCTTGAAATTATTTCGGATATAGATCATTACATCGGAAAATAACACATATCCTCATCAAATTTTTCATTAGTGATTTCAAACATGATAAATCCAAAAAAATCATCGGTAGTAGCTTACTGAGCTATGGAAAAATGTTATCTTATACACATTATTCATTTATTTCCATGATATAATAGATTTTATGTTTTCATGATCTACTGACATATGTTTTTCAAAAAATACAAGGTCATGGAAACATACATCTTATATCTTGAATCCAAACATTGATAATTTGGCATGGAAAAAATTCTATCCAATGATTCCCAACATAATATTCCATAGATTCTTGTTATCTTATTTCATCCTACAACACACAAGTACTTTTTCAATAAACATAACCACTAATGAATCTAGAAACCTATGAATGATTCTATTTATCAATGCCTTAGATATGGTTGGTCCATTCATATGACCAAAAGGAATAATGAAAAATTCATATTGGATATATCTACTTATGAAAGAAGTATTTGAAAAATCCATCTTCTGAACTCTTGGATGGTGATAACCCAAACATAAGGTGATTTTAGATACGCCCTAGGATCCCCTAAATTTATAAAATAGTTCATTAATGCTTGTAAGATGATAAAAATTAATTAATTTAAATTGGTTAATAATATGATAGTCAATAAAAAGTCTAATTGTTACCTCTCCCTTCTTCATAAATTGAACATGTTCTTCCCAAGGAGTTGTACTAAAATGAATTATCAATTTATTTCCAACTCTTTCAACTGAACATTCAATTCCTATACTTATTATAGTTATATCTTATAATATGGAAGTGAAATTAAACTAGTCCCCATTATTAGATCAATTGTAATCTCAATTAATCATTTTAGTGGAAACCCAATGAAATTATCATGGAAAAATTAGGAAGTTAGAAAATGATTGACAGAAAATATATGTTCCCAATCTCAACCATACTTTACAATATAAGAACTACCGATTGATAAGATATTGGTCTGACCCTTGATGTAAATTGTTATACTATACCTCCCTTTAGATCCCAATTTTCTCAAAAGAGATGCTTGATGCAATTTAGATATTCAAAACTAACCTTTTTATAATAATAGTATTTGTGGGAGTAAAATTATGTTAAATAATCAATACCTATAATAAATTCACATACATCCATCTCCAATATAAGTAAATCTCAAATAATCTTATCAGAATAATTGGTTATAGAACATTATTTACACATAAAGTCCCGACACTCTCTTTATCCTCGGGATTTTTTTTCAAAATAGAATACAACATCATAAAATACAACCCCATATTATGAACAACACTTAAAGAAATAAATTAATTGGATGAACCCATCATAAACAAATATTGTATAAGGATTGAATTCCAAATAATCATACCTCTCACATTTAATGGACATAATTAATAATCCACGATAATTTTATCATCTCTAGAAAATTAATTACACACTGCACTACTATATTTGTTACCCTATTGAGATTTCTCTGATTGAAGTGTCATTGTCTTCCTAAAATAATCAACAATTTCTCAATTCTATTAATTTTAATTATTCTATTATACTCATCCCATCGGTGAATTTGATTCCTGATAAATATGAGATGAATCTCTAGAACCTATCCATGAAGCACTGCAACAATAGTGTTGAACATGTCCCATATTGTTCAAATTATAAAAGAATATTTGTGGTACCATATGATATTTATTAACATGGTCTAAATATTATCATTGAAAATATCCTGACATACTTTTTTGAATAGGTGGATGATTTACTAATCCCAATGTATGATTATGAGTTTTTCTACCACTCAAAAATTAGGGATGCATCTTCCTCCTATTACTAGAATTAGTGATCCCACTTGATCCCATAAGAATAAAAATTCTCCATCCAACTATATTTCAGGATATATCCATTTTATCCACTACTAATCTATTGAACATTTATATATAATCAATTATATAAGGAATGTATATAATTAATGAAAGGAATGTCATTATCCTCAACTCAAAAGGTGACCCTTCAATAATCCACTTTAAAAAACATCAGGAAAAACCCAAACTGTGTTCATAAATTTAGCCACATAAATTTTCACTATGAGATTCTATTTCTTTGAAAAATAAGTATTTTTTCTATAAATATAAAAACAATGAGTATATAATTTTTTGTAAAAAATTATTCAAAATTCTCTTAATGAAAACAAAGACTCATTTCATCTAATTCAAATGAAATCTTCCATTTCAAACTAAGAATCCCATCCCTCCACATTGAAGATGGATCAGTTATACTATTTAGCTTTGCATTGTTCAAAATTATTTTTACTATTATACATGGACCATACTACTTGAATTTTGTTTGAATAGCTGTTGGTTAACCTATGTATCAGGTGTAACCACATTTTCAGAATCTTCTTCTAGTTGATTTCTAGGACACATACTTCTTACTATTCTCTACAATGGAAATAATTCTTCATATAGTCTCACATATTTGAAACTGATGTCTTATATATTAATATTTACCACATAATAAAATATCACATCATATATTTCCAAAATTATACCATTTAAATTTTTTTAACTATTATTTAAAATACTACAACCATTATTTTTCAAAACCACTATTTTCGTAATTTTTAATAAAAAAAGATTTTCATTTTTCATACCATTAAATAAGAATAAATAAAGATGTTCTATTTGAATTTATTGTGATAAATTTATGTTCTGAAACTCTCACTGGATAATCTAATTATGATAGGGTATCAACTAACATAGAAGGTTATTAAAACACTCTTGTACCAAAACACCTAGTTAAATGGTTGTTCCACATAATGAGTTTAGTTATTCCTTTTTATGATCAAAATTTATTGTTTCAATAATCCCAATCCTTAATACTATTCTAATATAGATAATGATACTAAATATATCCCCATGATAGAAAGATGACATCATTTTTCATAAAATATATTTTGGCCAACCAAGACAGATAATATTTCATATGTTGAGGACCAAGAATGATGAAACCATTCCCCCCAAAATGAAACATGGAATATCCAATACTGATACAATTTTATATGTATAGGACCAAATAAGAGAATACCATTTGTAACATCGCACCTATTCTCAATATCCTGATAAATCATGGGTGTGAAATTAGGCCTTATGTGACTTCCCCAATACTCCAAAGTTGAGAAATAAACATTAAGGGTCTACAAACATTTGGATGATGATTTTACCTATAATCATAAAACATTCCAATGATTTAAATAATAACAAACTAAACCTCTATGTGATGAAAGAATAAAAAATACAACTTAAATATAACCAAACTAATAATAATATCTGAGTAAAAGTATGATGAAAATTACTTAATCATATAGAACAAACAGAACACAAAACAAAAATTCCAAAGTGCGATCATCCAGCAACACCATAACCAATCTAATCCTAAACTCTATATTTAATGCCCACAGTATCAATAAGAATCACTAAATATCTAATATATATATCTTTTACCAATGTACCAATAGATAACATCTGTAAATTGAAAACAGTTACCATGAAGAGGGTGAGTCAAGATATTGTTTGATTCCCCCAATGACATCCCAACTCACTCCACAAGGAAAAAACATATTAGCACAAATTATAAAATAGTTTTTAGTAGTAAAAATAGTTCTTAAAAAATCTACAAACAATTTTTCAAGGAAGAAATAAATAAATAATGAAACATTTTTACAATCATATTGAATATTCATACCCTTATCTCTGAACACACCTCTAATTCCTAGATAATAGTTCCACATTTCTGAGTGGTATCTCATTGACCTAACAAGTCATCCTAAGGTGATCCATATCAATGTACTCAATAGAACATAACTATAGAGTCCCAAAGCATGAAGTACATGGACAGTACATTATTTTTGCAGAATACTTAATATATAACAAAAACATACAACAAGAATCATAATAGTTTAGTGTCTCTGGAAACTCAGAATATAATTTTATAATCGTGGTGAATGATCATAAATATCTCCCATAAAGATCTTCCCCTTTTGATTCCTTACCAAAAACCATTATTTATATCCTGGGGAAAAGAAAACATATAAAGGGTGAGCACAAATTCTCAGTAAGGGTATGCATGGTGAAAATAAAACAAACCATATACATTTGAAAATAAAAACATGAACATAATGTTTAAACATCGAAATATTGAGCAGTGACATAAAACATGGTAGTACGTAAGGCGTAGATCATAATGGATCAGCAATCATGATAAAATAACTTGTAAATAAAACTTGTAATTGTGGAAAAACATTATTCACATGATATTATTTCCATAGTATCCAAGTAATTGCTGCCAAGACCACCTTAGTGTACAAATTCCCTTACTGAACCGGGTTTACATGCCATTCTAGCCCTATATTACTGAACCAGATTTACTTTCTGTTTCAGCCATGTATATCTAATGAGATATAAATATTTACCCAATGCATTGGAGGGAGATATAGGTCCCACCCATCTCATATTGAAATCATTCTTACTTGTGACACAAAATAATCATAAATCATTCATCATAACCCAAAGAATAAATTGGGTTTCATAAACATCATTCCATTGTAACATAATACATATAAAACAAATGTATATCATTTCATCATAAGAAAATTGAAACCATATAAATAATAGTGACATTATACTTGAAACATACACATTATAAATAATGTCATCTTAGATGGAAAATGGTTTTGAGAAAGAACTTGAAATGAATTCCTGAAGAAAATATCATTTCTTGGAAATAATTTTCATTTCTCAAAATACCATTCAATTTTAAAAGAAAAATATTTTTTTTAAAATATTCATTAAATCTTGTAGAGTATACTTCATGAAAATAAGGCATTATGAAACCGTAAAAATCCATTCATGCCGTAATAGTTAAAAAAACATTTTTCTCATACTTTTGCCAGAAAAGTCAAAAGTACCTCGTTTGGTAAGAACAAATTCCTTACATATCATGTAGTAAAAGTCCAAAATTGGTAAAAAGGACTTTAAAAATACATGAAATTTTTTTTATAAAACTTGTACATGGATGATAAATATAACCCCAGTAAATACTTACGTATATGCAATCTCGGATAGAAAACAATTGAGATTGCAACCCTATCCCTTACCTTAGGTACAATATGCTTCATACGTATCTGAACCTCCTATATAATGATTTAAATAATTTCATTGAATTATTAATGAATCATATTCATTGTTATGATATCATATATGGTTCACTTATGACTTTATATTATCTGTTCTTTTGTAAATTCCATGTTAAAGAGCATTTTGGGTAAAATCGTTTCATTTGTCGTTCGTGTTTTGACTTGTAATTATTCATATGATTACATAGATCATGATTACTTAGTTCCATAATATAAAACATGATTTATATATAAATTTAATTCAGAATATAAATATATATAATAGATCAATAAATGTAATGAAATGCACCATTCATGGAGACTGTTGTCTGTACGTATGCATGAACGCTATTTTCGATTACTTATTGAATTGAATGGAATTAAGTAGATTAAATAAATAAATTTATATATATATATCCAGTAGCATTATCATGTCATATATTTCATTATTATTACTTATATATAATTAATAATCATTTTTGAGTGGTTAAGATGGAGAATGAATCTCATCTCATCGTGGACACGGTAATCTGTACATACGCACGAGCGATGATATCATTCACATATTTATTGAATATAATTGGAGTGAATCATATAATATCATAGATCAATATTATTTCATAATAATTCATATGTAGTTATTATTTACAACATAATACCCATCCAAGTAAGGTAGTGGTGGAAAAACAGATTACACCATGGCGTGGAGACGATATTCCGTACGTACGCACGCGCGGTGATTTCATTTTCCGTAGGATGGATAGATGGTGAAAAGTGGTTGTTTAATATTTATAATAACTTATCATTATATGAGTGATACTGATTTTATTACATCATAATGAAACAACTAATGAATAGGAAATAGAACAAGAAATAAATTTGAAAGAATCGGTAATGGATATTACCTCTTCTTCGACACGCCTCTTTGAAACATCCTCATAGGGAACGAAGATTGGTCTTTGAAAAAAAACAAGACCTCTAGGATGTTTCTAGGGAATTGGAGAAGAGAAATGGTCATGTTTTGGCCGAGCATGAAGGTTCTAAATTGTGTAAAGAGGAGAGGGAGGAGGTTCCCTTTTATAAGGGAGGAGAGGGGCACCTTTGGAATCCTAAAAAATATTAGTTTAATATAAATTCAAACCCCACATAAAAACCTCAAAAAATGTCTCATTTAGAATATTAGTTGATATAGGGTTGTAATCGCATCAACCAATCAAATTTATACATGTATTGATCTTATTTTAAATCTTATCATTTTGATTTATACTTATTTAATCAATTTAATTTTATTTGTGGTAAAAAAAATTCTAAATTATAAATGGTTATAAATAATAACTTATGTGTTGTTAATTTTTCATAATTGGATACTTTATTAAATTTTAGTCTATATAAATTTCAATTTATAATTTTTAAATATTTTTTTTATTTTTAAACAATTAATAATATGTTATTTTTATAAAATAATAATAGTGTCAATTTTGAAACAATTAATTTATTTGAATTTAACTAAAATACACACAGAGGATATATTCGAAATAAAATATTTAATAGGTTCCTAATATGTCATATTCATCTAGAAAATTAGTGGAGGACATTAAATAGTTAATATAATATTTATTTAATTTTTTTTAAACCTTTTATTTGTTATATCTCTTAATAAAATAATTACTACAACATTTTTGTATAATTATTTAATATACTTATATGTTGAAACAAATTTTAAAATAAAATCCTATTATGAAGAAAAATATAATAAATTTCATAATAATATTCTTACTTGAATTTATCATCTTAAAATAAAAAAAAATTGTTATATTTATTATATTATGAAGGTGACATCATTGACATCATTTAAAATAAAATAATATAAATGTCATAATCGGTTTTATAAGGCTCAAAATGGTCCACAAATCGACCCTTGGATGATTAGGATATATATATACTCGAAAAATAATGTTTGTTCAAGTTTACGATCCTTTTGAGAGGTATTTTTATTTAAGTAAAAACTATATTATTGATTTTTCACTAAATAAACATTTTCTGCATCACTATCTTGTCACCATTAATGACAACTATTTAAATCATAAAAATTCTAAATAAATTATCATGAGGTAGATAATTTTGTTATATTTCTGGAGACTATTCAGTTTTGAGGTTTCATGAATTTAATCACTAAATTAAAATTATTATACTTATAAGATTTAAGAGAGTGACATGTTGTCACTTTCATTGGTTTTAATAATAATTAAATTATTTTCATGGTAGAAAGTCCATAAAATGAATCTAATCCAACACTTAGGTGATATGGGTCCACGTTTAGTCATAAAATATAATTTCTCTATGTGTTAGGGTAATTTTATAATATTAGGTTTACCCTTAATTACCCGATTTATCTTTAATTAATATAAATTAGAATTATCGTAGTTACTATTCATAGTCTCCAAAAATAAAAAGTAGACTATTAAAATAATTTAAACCTATTGATTCCAAATATGGAATCCATTTTTCAAAATTCAAAACATAGAAGTTGTAGTAATTAATTTAATATGAATCCTGCTATTAAGAAAACGAGTTTTAAATGTTAAAACATTGCAAAAGATTGACATGATGTTACCTATAAATTAAATGTAAAATAAATTCTAATGACATAAATTATATTAAATTGTAAAAATATATTCTATTTATACATTAAAACCATTAAATATCATAATTTAACAATATAAATTATTATCATGAAAAAAGTTTTTTTAATTAAAATATAGCGTGTTTTTACTATTTATTAAAATATGAAAGTTATCAGAATAATATGAAAAAATTATCCAAATTAAATTTTAATATCCTCATTCCAAAGAAGAATTTTATGTTGTCAAATTGAACTTTTAAACATGTCAATAACTAGATTTAAAGTTGGTGCGCCATCAAAAGGTGGAAAAACTACATATTTTTTAAAAATAAATATTTTACACAAAAAATGTATTTTGTTCTTATACCATGTTATAGAAAATGTGTAAGATGAATAATAATGTTATAAAATTCAATATTTTGTTAATAATATTCATAACGTCTAGTCCATAATAATATTATAACAATATATCATTGTTTAATTAAATCTGGTATTGCGTGCTACACACGCTATCGAGGAAGGTCGTGATTGCGTGTAACAAAAGCCAAGTCAGGGTTGCATGTAGAGAAAGACTCCGTTTTTGTTGTATATAATAGAATAAAAGCATATTTAATTTATAAATTGAATATATATATATATATATACAAACTCAATGTTGCGCAGAATAACTACTATCAAACAAACTTGAAATTGTGTGTAACACAATCCACGAATAGTGTTGCGTATACTGCAAGCTAATATGATGTTATGTATATAGCAAGATAATCTTGGTGTAGTGTACAACAGAAGATATGAAAGAAATTATAAATAATATATCTCATAAAAACTCGGGGTGTTATATTCTACCCCCCGTAAAATGAAATTCACCCTCAAAATTCGTCGGGGTTATAAATCGTTTACTACTTGAATGTTTCATTCGTAGAAACCCACGTCGTAAAAGTAATACTAAAAAATAATTTTAAAACTAAAGTAGTATATGAAATGGTTACCTATATTAACTCATCACTGGTCTTCCACATTCGAGACCATAGGTGGTAATATGGATATGGAAGAAAAATATAACCATCATGTTTTGATTAATAGTGTTAGAGGACATGGGAATGTAAAATCCAACAATCACAAAGCCATAAACTTGTGATGATCTAAGGTACCATATAATTAATCAGTTATAAGGGCACTAGGACAACATTTTTGGTTTTCAAGATCATTTCCCTAATGTTGAAGAAATTGGAATTATAAGAAATACTTTCATGATATTTGTACAATCTCACAATTGGTCGTTCCTTGGAAAATTTCCACTTCATCTCTTAATGAAATGAAGTTGAATTTTTCATTCGTGAAGTGTTAGTAGTTCAGGTGAAAGAATGATGGGTCATTCCATCTATCTCAAACAAAAGGTTAGAAAATGTTATCAAATATACATAAGTCCATCTAAAATATGATTAATCATATTTGGTTCCTAATATGGACTTATACTTCATATATCATTCTACTTAATATAATAAAACTAGTTTCTATAACCATGGAATTCCTGTAGGAATGTGGTAGGAGATAAAGGCCCGTCACACTTCGGTTGTGGGTTGGATTCCCACAGCCTTGTCCGACGTGACAGGTTGTCGCCCATCCTGCAGGATGTCCCTTTTTCTAAAAGTACAATATTATAACATTCCAGAAATAATATCGACAAAAAAGTTATATCCTTAAACAATACTATTTGATGTCCAACATAATCCATTCCAATCATTATTCTTATCCAAAATACATATGTCCAATCTCATAGTACAAAGAAAATGATTATTTGAAAGGTCACATAACATGCACGTGAATACCATCATTTATTCCTCATATATCATACAAAATATCTTGTTGGTCAAATTACAAACATGTGAAATCCATAATCATGTATTCTCTTGAAAAATGAATACCCATTGAACTTTAATGAAAACATGAATGCTTTCAAAAGGTTAATCTTTCCAGATACCAAAATCTCAAAATTTCTATATACTCAAAGAATGATGTCACTTTCCCTTATATCAGTCATGAGCTCATTAATACTAACAAACATTTCATTATGTCCTTATCCCTTCAATATGCACGTATAATATACTTTTCCAAAAATACATGAATAACCTTTCCTGGTTACCGGTAAAAGTAAAAATATACATTCAAATACATTAAGAAAAACAATAGTGTAAAAATCCGTTGATGTGTCAATATTCCATAGTACCATTACCTATACAACATAACTCTTGATAATCATAAATCATTCCACTATCTTCTTAAATAATTGACTGATCTTGAACAATTCATTCACCTCACATATCTTTTGTGGTCTTTTCATCATCATCAATATAAATACTACACATACGACCATGTTGATTCTCTTCATGAGGCTTTCCCTTAGGCCATTGTTTTTCATAATGCCCATACATTCCACATTTAAAACATTTAATCATTTTTGATGTCATAGTAATACCATTATCCTTGCCCATGGTGTTAACTGGACCATTTCCATTAAACATACTAGCTTTTTGTCCTTCTTTTACACACCTAAAGAATCATCCAGTTCCTTAGAAATATTCTCCTTGATATTTATTCCCACATGATTTACATGAGGGAAATTGAACTTTATTTCTTCCATGATCATCATGAAACTCCATCTTTCTCTTATTAGTCGAGTCAGGAAACATACCAAATTTGAGATTATTGATCATATTATGAGATTGATGATTAAGACTAATAATGATGTTTCTCCTTCCAAATTCCATTTAATTCAGTTGCTCATGAAAAATATCATTCCATTGTCCATAATATCCTCCATTATCGTGAATATTCCTATTTCTAGCAATTTTCTAAAACCCAAAAAGAATAGTGTGAGAGGGAAAAATAATTCTTAGAAAACAAGATAATAAAGGGGGAGTACCTTCAATATATAACATCTCAGGTTTAATTCTATGATTGTTACCGTAATTCTCGGACTATAACCTATATGTATATTTAACCTTAGAGACATCCCTAGAAATACCTTATAAATATCTCTAGTGATTTAACTAAAGTTTTCGCATCCTATTTTCCAAAGGTTGACTAATCCTTTCCTCTGATACCAACTGTAGAGACCCAAAGCTTGATGTACATAGAAATTAAATTATTTTTGCAGAATAATTATTACATAACAAAAACAGACAACAAATAATCATAATAGTTTAGTGTCTTTGGAAACTCATAATATAATCTTCTAATAATGGTGAAAGATCATCAATATGTCCCATAAGGATCTTCCCCTTTTGTTTCCTTAACTAAAACTTTTTTATATCCAGGGGAAAATAAAACATATAAAGGGTGAGATCAAATGCTCAGTAATGTTAAGAATGGAGAAAATAAAACAAACCATATACATTAGAACATAAAAACTTAAACATAATGTATAAACCTTGAAATCTTGAGCAGTGATATAAAACATGGCAGTACGTAAGGAATAGATCATAATAGAACAAAAATCATTATAAAATATCTTGGAAATAAGACATGTAATTGTTGAAAAACATTAGGCACATGATATTATTTCCATAGTACCCAAGGCATTGCTGCCAAGACCATCTTAGTGGACAATGTCCCTTACTGAACCAGGTTTACATGTCGTTCCAGCCCTGTATTACTGAACCGGATTTACATGTCATTTCATCCATGTCTATCTCATGAGATATAAATCTTTACCCAATTAATTGTAGGGAGATATAGGTCCCACACATCTCATATTGAAATCATTCTTACATGTTCCACAAAACAATCATAAATCATTCATCAAAACCCAAGAAATAAATTGGGTTTCATAAACATCATTCCATCATAACATAATCCATATAAAACAAATGGATATCATTTCATCATAAAAAAATTGAAACCATATAAATCATAGAGACATTATACTTGAAACATACACATATGAAATATTGTCATCTTAGATGGAAAATGGTTTTGATAAAGCACTTGAAATGAATTCTTGAAGAAAATATCCTTTTATCTTGAAAACAATTTTTCTTTCACAAAATTCCAATAAATTTTAAATGAATTGGATTTTTTTGAAAATAGTCATGAAATATTTTAAAATAAGATTCAATAAAATAAGATATTATGAAACCATAAAAATCCATTCATGCCGTATAATTTAACGAAAACATTCTTCTTGTACTTTTGCTGGAAATGTCAAAAAGTACCTCATTTGTAAACAAAAATAAAATTCCTTATATACCATGTAGTAAAAGTCAAAAAATGGGTAAAAAGGAAGTTAAAAATACATGGAAACATTTTAATAATACTTGGACATGGTTGATAAATATAACCATAGTAAATACTTACATATAAGAAATCTCGGATAGAAAAGAATTGAGATTGCAACACTATCCCTTAACTTTCTTCTGATATGCTTAGTAAGTATCTGAACCTCCTGTATAATGATTTAAATAATGACATTGACTTATTACAGATTCATATTCATTGTTATGATATCATATATGGTTCACTTATGACTTTATATTACCCGTTATTTTGTAAATTTCATGTTAAAGAGCGTTTTGGGTAAAATTGTTTCATTTGTCGTCCGTGTTTTGACTTGTAATTATTCATATTATTACATATATCATGATTAATTAGTTCCAGAATATAAATACTGATTTATATAAAATATATATTCTTAATATACATATATATAATAGATTGATAAATCGAAAGAAATACACTGTTCATGCAGACAGTAGGTCGTACGTACGCTTGAACGCGGTTTTCGTTTCCTTATTGAATTGAATGGAATTAAGTTGATGTAATAAACATATATATACATAAATACAATAGCATAATCATGTCATATATTTCATTATTATTCATTATATATATATAATAAGCATTCTTGAGTGGTTAACATGGAGAATGAATCTCATTGCATCGTGGAGACGGTAATCTGTACGTATGCATGAGTGATGATATCATTCCCATATTTATTGAATGGAATTTGACTGAATGATATAATATCTTAGAATCAATATGATGTAATAATAATCATATTAAGTTATTCTTTACACCATTATACCCATCCATGTAAGGTGGTGGTGGAAAACATATTACACCACGGCGTGGAGACAATATTTTGTACGTACGCACGCGCAGTGATTTCATTTTCCGTAGGATGGATAGAAGGTGAAGTGAGGTTATTTCATATTTATAATAACAAATCAGTATATTAGTGATACTATTGTTATTACTTCATAATGAAACAACTAAATAAGTGGAAGTAGATGAATAAATAGTTTTTAAAGAATTGGTAACAGATATTACCTCTTCTTCGACATGCCTCTTTGAAACATCCTCTTAGGGCACTAAGATTAGTGTTTGAAGAATAATAAGACCTCTAGTATGTTTCTATGGATGTGGAGAAGAGAAATGGACAGGTTTTGGCCGAGGATGAAGGCTCTAAATTGTGTAAAGTAGAGAGGGAGTAGGTGCCATTTTATAATGGAGGAGAGGGGCACCTTTGGAATCCTCAAAAATATTAGTTTAATATAAATTCCAAACCCACATGAAAACCTACAAAAATTACTCAATTCGAAGGTTAGATGATATAAGGTTGTAATATAATCAACCAATAATACTTAGTCATGTTTTTATCTTATTTTAATCCTTATCATTTTGATTTATCCTTATTTAATCTATTTAATTTTATTTGTTGTAATAAACTTCTAAATATTAAATGGTTAAAAATAATCACTTATGTGATGTTAATTTCTCATAATTGGATACTTTATAAAATTTCAGTATATATAAATTTCAATTTTAAATTTTAAATTTTTTTTGATTTTTAAACAATTTAATAATATGATAGTTTTCTAAAATAACAATAGTGTCAATTTTGACACTATTCATTTATTTGTATTTAAATAAAATCCACAGGGAGGATATAATCGAACTAAAAGTTTTAATAGGTTCCTAACATGTAATATTAATCTATAAAATTTGTTTAGAACATTAAATAGTTCATATAATATTTATTTCAATATTTTTAAAACCGTTTATTTGGTATATCTCTTAATAAAATAATTACTACATCATTTTTGTATAATTATTTAATATCCATATTTTTAGCATAAAAATTTAAAATAAAATCCTATGATGAAGAAAAATATAATAAAATTCATAATAATATTCTTACCTGAATTTATCTTCTTAAAATCAAAACATTTAAATTTGTATATTAATTAAATTAGGAAGGTGAAATCATTGACCTAATTTAAAATAAAATAATATAAATGTCATAATCAGTTTTATAATGCTCCAAATGGTCCAAAAATCGACACTTAGATTCTTAGGGTATATATATACTCTACAAATATAGTTTGGGAATGTTTATGGTCCTTTTTATAGGTATTGTTATTTTAATAAAAACTTTATTATTGATTTTTTACTAAATAAACAATTTTTGCATCACTATTGTGTCACCATTAATGACAATTATATAATCCCTAAAAATTATAAATAAATTCTCATGAAGTAGATAGTTTTTTTATATTTTTTAAGACTATTCGTGTTCTATGTTTCATGATTTTTATCACTAAATTATAATTATTATACTTATAGGATTTAAGAGAGTGACATGTTGTCACTTTCGTTGGTTTTAATAATAATTAAATTAATTTCTTGGTAAAAAGTCCATAAAATGAATCGAATACCACCCTTAGGTGATATGGGTCGACTTTTAGTCATCGAATATAATTTTTTCATGTGTTAGGGTAATTTTATAATCTTAGGATTACCCTTAATTACCCGATTTATCTTTAACTGATGTAAATAAAAATTAACGTCGTTACTATTCATAGTTCCAAAAAATATAAAGTAAAATATTAACATAATTTGAAACTACTGATTCCAAATACGGAGTCCATTTTTCAATATTCAGAACATATAATTTTCATTAATTAATATAAAAATAATCAAGCTATTAAGAAAACGAGTTTTAAAAGTAAAAACATTGCAGACGATTGAAATGATTTTACCTATGAATTCAATGTAAAATACATTCTAATGACATACATTATATTAAATGGTAAAAATATATTCTATTTATCCATTAAAACCATTAAATATTATAATTTAACCATATATATTATTATGATGAAAAAAGTTTTTTTTAATTAAAATATAACGTGTTTTACTATTCATTAAAATATGAATGTTATCAGAATAATATGAAAAATTTATCCAAAGTTAATTTAAATATCTTGATTAAAAATAAGAATTTTATTTTGTAAAATTGAACTTATAATCATGTCAAAATCTATATTTAAAGTGGGTAAGCCATTAAAAGGCGGCAAAATTGCATTTTTTTAAAAATACTTATTTTACCCAAAAAAATTATTTTAGTTTTTATACCATGTTATAGAAAGTTTTAAGATAAATAATAATGTTATAAAATTCAAATTTTAGTTATTACTATTCATAAAGTCTTGTCCATAATAATATTATAACAATATATCATTGTTTAATGAAACCCGATATTGCGTACTACACATGCTATCGATGAAGGTCGTGATTGCGTGTAACACAAGCCAAGTGAGGGTTTCATGTAATGAAAGACTATTGTTTTGTTGCGTATAACAGAATCCAACCATATTTCAGTAATACATTGAATATATATATTCACAGACACTCAATGTTTCATAGAATAACTATTATCAAATGAACTTTAAATTGTGTATGACACAATCCAAGAATAGTATTGCGTATACTGCAAGCTAAAATGGTGTTACGTATAGCACAAGATAATATTGGTGTAGCGTACAATAGAAGATATGAAAGAAACTAAAAGGAATATATTTCATAAAATCTTTGGATGTTACAATACCCCTTCCATGGGGTCACATATAATGAAAATCAACTCAAGCTGACCATGTATGAAAAATTACATGCCAAAACATTCCACATAAAATTTTATCTTATCAAAAACACTTCACCAAATCATTTTCCATGCATTAAAAGTCACCCATAATTTAAAAATCACCCCTTTGAAGTTAACACTAAAGGTAATGTTATAAAAACCATCAAATTTCAAAAAAATAAAATCCATAACACAAAAGTGGTTTACATCAAGGATCACAAATGATATTCTCATCAAATTCATGAAAAAAATAATTAAAACTTAGCCTTCAAGTTATAAATAATTTGGGGACAATAATGAATCCATATATATCCCAAATATTGGTGAATGTTGTTAGTAATACAACACTAATCTATACACAAACATAGGTTTTATTCCAATGAATAAAATAAATCACAATACATCAAGATTACCGTTGTAGAATATTGATCTACCCTCCATGTATTAGATATATGACTATGAGAGTGAGAGTCGAAATAATAATAGGTCAAATAATAAGAAAAGAGACTAATGAAATACCAAAAACATAGAGCCTCAAATGCAATTGTTTTTTTACTAAGAATCTCCCATGGATTGAAGTGGATCCTCTCTCATTTATGGGAGAAAAATGAATTAGTGTTTTGGAGAGATTGTGGGTAAAACAATAATCCATGGGCTTAATATAAGGACCCATACTTTACATTCATTGTTAATACTTCAAAATTGAAGCATACTTATTACAACATATAACAAAACCATGAAAGGACCGTATATGTATAGTGTCTTTAGAAACTGGGAAACATAAACAACTGGTTCATAAAGCATCAACATTGCCTCCCACTTATTTCATCATATCTAGAGTCCCTTTTTGGCATATCCTAATTAATAACCTTATTCCTGACCTGGGGAAAGAAAACATAAAAAAAGGGTGAGCTCAAATGCTCAGTAAGGGTAAACAAAAGAAATATCAATCACATCGTATACACAAGCAAATAACTTATGGAAATCTTAACCTGCAAAAGAGATCATAATTTCATAACATGGGATAAATCATGGGAGTGAAATGTAATCACAATAATCATAACCTAAAACATTAATCTTTGTGGCATACACACATAATCATAGAGAATCATTTTTTATTAGTCAAGACTCATTGTCAAAACTATCTTAGTAGGCAAAGTCTCTTTCTGAACCGAGTCACCCTCATTTCAGTCCTGTTTCACTGAATCGGTATAACCTACCATTCCAGCCATGTCTATCTCATGAGATATAAAATCTTTACCCAATGCATTGGAGGGAGATATAGGTCCCACCGATATCATAATGAAACCATTCTTATGTGTGCCACAAAATCATAATCCATACATCATAGCATAACCGATGTAATAAAAATAGGAATCTTAAACATCATGACATCATAAATCAATTCATATAAGATAAAGGAGTTCATAAAAATATCATTCCATCACAACATAATCAAATTAATGTAATAATAGGGATAAAAACAGAACCCTTTATTATCTTAGATGGAAAATAATTTTGATAAAACACTTGAACTCCATTCTCGAGGAAAATATCATTTCTGCTTCAAAAACACTTTTCCTTTCTTAACATGTCGAATAATTATAAACTAAAAGAAGTTGATTAAAAATAAACTTGAAAACTTGTAATGGAAGCTTCTTGGAAATAATATTTTAAAAATCCATTTATGCCATATAATTTAAAAAAACATTCTTCGTACTTTTGTCGGAAAAGTCAAAAATTACCTCCTATGAAAAACTACAAAAGATTCCATTCATATCTTTTACTAAAAAGTCACCAAAGGGTAAAATTGGATATAAACTATTGTATAAGGATTTAATTATTACACATTGAGGAAACATGGATTTGGATGATAAAATACACCCCAGTAAATACCAAAGTATAAACAATCTCGAATAAAAATGAGATTGTGATATTTCCCTTACCTTAGTTCTGACTTGCTTTGTAAGTGACTGAACCCCCTGTATAATGATTTAAATAATTTTATTGACTTATTCGGGAATCATACATATTTTTATGATATCATATATGGTCATTTTCTCAGTTTCTTAGTAGTAATATTTCATTGCTACTTGTTATTCGGGTGTTTATAACTTTTTGTTCTTATGCGTGTTTTGTCGAATAAATTCTTATTCTTATACTTTGGTTATAGATACCTCATTTCCAGAATGGTATTAGTGTAATATATATCATATTAATTTATTCAATTCATTTATATAATCATTATGAAATGAAGATCATGTAGAACGAGTCACATCACATCGTGGAGACGGTATTCCGTACGTACGCACGAGTGATGATATCATTCCTATGATCATGGAATTGTATTAGAGTGTATGTATACTCTTTCAGAATCAATATCACATTATAATAGTCATATATAGTCATTATTTACACCATTATACCCATCCAAGTAAGCTGTTGGTGGAAAATAGATTACACCACGACGTGGAGACGGTATTCCGTACGTACGCACGTGCGGTGGTTTCTTTTTCCGTAGGATGGATAGATGGTGAAATAGGTTTGTTTCATACTTATAATGACATATCAGTATATGAGTTATACTGATGTTATTACTTCATAATGAAACAACTATAGAAGAAGAAGTGGAAGAAGAAATAAAGATGAAAGAATCGGTAACGGACATTACGTCTTCTTTGAAGTGATTCTTTGAGACCTCCTTTTAGGGCACTAAAATGGGTCTTTGAAGAAGACCAGAACCTCTAGGATGTTTCTAGGGAAGTGGAGAGGAGTCATTGTTAGGGGTTGGCCGATCTAGAAGGCACAAAGTGGTGTGAGGAAGAGGGGGAGTAGGTGCCCTTTTATAAGGGAGGAGAGGGGCACCTTTGGGAAAACTAAAAATATTATTTTATTATAAAGTAAAGTTCGGATTTAAATAGATCAAAATTGATATATTTAGAATCTAAGGTGGGTATGGGTCGAAATAATCTCATCCAATAGAATTCAAAAAATTTTAGGTTCCTATTTTAACCTTATCATTTAGATTTAATATTAAGTTAAATAAGTTTACTTTTACCGTGTCTTCTTGTGTTCTTATACTATAAGGTTAATAAACATACTCTATGCAGCCAAACGAACCCCAAGTTGTTTATTATTAATATATATAACCTTATCTAAGTCATTTGGCCGAATCATAGATTTTTAGGAATAAAATAACAATTACTAATATAATATTTGTTTTAAAAACTATTTTATGTCAATTTTGACACTATTTAGTAATTGATTTTGGTGAAACTCATAACAGAATTATTATTACGAACCAAGTTAATTAAATCAATACTAACATGTCATATTAATCTAGAAAATTAGTGGAATTCATAAAAAGTCTCAAATTACATTTATTTTGGTGTTTATAACATTAATTATGTCAATATTTCATTAATAAGATAATTACTGCATCATATTTGTGTCATAAATATATTAAATTATTTAATTTCTAAAAATTACAAATAAAATACCATTATGTACGAAATATTTTTAGCTTTCTAATTAATATTTATAGTCGAATTTAGCTTATGTATAACCCCATATTAAAAATTATTTACTTATTAAACTTTGATTTTAACTATTTTAGCCCTTCTTTAAATAAATTAATAATAAATGACCTAATCTAATCCAAGTGGGGCTAAATGGTCATATTTTATTCCTAAGTTTGTTTTTGGTCAAATTACACATGTTCAATAGAATTAGGACATGTGTTAGGGTAATAATAATATCATATTTACCCTTAATTACCCTATTTACTTTTAACCGTGGTAAAAAAAGTAAAAAGTTACTATTCACCAAAAAAATTATTGTCATCTCATTGAACCACATTTTACATAATGACATTAACCGTGTCTCTCGGATTTTTGAAATTCCACTCATAGAAGCGGTAAAATTAAGTTTTATGAAAAATTCAGTTTTTTAACTACCACTTAGTGGTTTCACTATTCATCAAAAATTGAAAGTTTTCAGAAAAATACCAAAATTTCACCCTAGGCTAATTTCGATATTTCGAATCCAAAAATGATGTCCATTTTGAAAAATAAAATTTATAAAATTTCAAACAGTGGTTATTACTATTCATAACGGCTAGTTTTAATAATATCTTAATAGCATATCGTTGTTTAGTGAAACTCGGTATTGCGTACGACGCAATCTATCGAGGAAGGTCACGATTTCGTGTAAAGAAAGCCAAGCAAGTGTTTTGTAGAAAAAGATTCCTTTGATGATTTTTATAACATAAAAGTCTCGGGTGTTACATTCTACCCCACTTAAAATGATTTTCGCCCTCGAAATTCGTCACTTTGTAACAAACAGATGAGGATACATCTCCCTCATCATATCCTCAAGCTCCCATGTAGCTTCTTCTAATTGGTGGTTCCTACAAAAAACATTCACCAATCGAGTGGTCTTGTTTCGTAGGACTATTTCGCTACAATCCAGAATCTCTATCGGTTGTTCTTCATAAAAACGATCTTGCTCCAGCGGTACAACTTCTGAGCTGAGTACATGTGAAGGATCGGGTATGTACTTTCTCAGGAGAGATACATGGAACACATCGTGAACTTGAGAGTGATTTGGTGGAAGCGCCAATCGGTAAGCTACCATCCCAACACGATCCAGTATTTCGAAAGGACAGATATATCTAGGGCTCAACTTCCCCTTCTTTCGAAATCTCATGATCCTCTTCCAGGGAGATATCCGTAAGAATACTTTATCACCCACTTCAAACTCCAGGTCTTTTGTTCGGTTGTCGGCATAACTTCTTTTTTCGACTCTGAGATGCTCTTATGTGATGTTGAATAGATCTGACCTTTTCTTCCATTTCATCAACGAGATCAGGTCCTAATAGCTTTCTTTCCCCAACTTCATCCCAGCAAGTTGGAGTCCTGCATTTCTTTCCATAGAGAGCTACATAAGGAGCCATCTGAATACTCGAGTGAAAGATATTATTATATGAAAATTCCACCAAAGGTAGGTGTTGATCCCAACCTCCTTTGAAATCCATAGAGCAAGCTCTCAACATATCTTCTAGGGTTTTAATTGTTCTCTCAGACTGACCGTCTGTCTGAGGATGATAAGCAGTGCTGAAACTCAACTCTGTATCCAGAGTATGCTGAAGACATCGCCAGAACTTCGAGGTAAATCTCGGATCTCGATCAGATATAATAGAAAGTGGTACTCCATGAAATCTTACAACTTCCTTTACATATATCCAGGCATGCTGATCCAGAGAGAAATCCTCTTTAATAGCAATAAAGTGTGCAGACTTAATAAGATGATCATCTATGACCCAGATAGCATTATTGCCTTTGGATGTTTTAGGAAGTCCTGTGACAAAGTCCATAGTGATGTTTTCCCATTTCCATTCGGGTATGGGTAATGGTTGTAACATCCCCTTAGACTTCTGTCTCTCAGCTTTAACTTGTTGTCAAACCAAGCATCGAGAGACATATTCAGCAACATCCTTTTTCATGCCATCCCACCAGAAGTACTCTTTCAGATCCATATGCATCATCGTGCTTCCAGGATGAATAGGGAATGATGAACTATGAGCCTCATCCAGCATCTCCTTCTTTAATTCGAGGATGGGAGGAACACAAACCTGATTCCTGCACTTTATTATCCCATCACAATCAAGGTTGAATTCAGGAACATTTCTTACCTTCTTTTGTAACTCGACATCTTCTTTCTGTGCCTCTTTAATCTTCACATGTATAGATGGTTGAACATTCATTTGAGAAAGATAAGATTTTTCCCCTTTAATTATAATTCCATGATCCATCCTTTGTAAATCCATAAATATTGGATCTTTTGTGATCCTCATCATGGATAAACTGGCATGGTCTTGTCGACTTAATGCATCTGCCACCTTGTTTGCTTTCCCAGGGTGGTAATGGATTGAGCAGTCATAATCCTTAATCATCTCCAACCATCTTCTTTGGCGCATATTCAGCTCCTTTTGTGTGAAAATATACTTTAAACTTTTATGATCAGTATAAATATCACACCTTTCACCATAAAGATAATGCCTCCAAATATTTAATGCAAATATTACCGCAGCTAACTCCAAATCATGTGTTGGGTAATTCTGCTCATGGATTTTCAACTGTCGTGAGGCATAATCTATCACCATATCATTTTGCATTAGAACACACCCCAATACCTTATTGGATGCATCACTGTAGATCACAAACCTTTCTCCACTACAAGGCAGTGTGAGCACAGGTGCACTGGATAAACTTCTTTTCAACTCTTTGAAATTTTCTTCACATTCCACCGTCCAGACAAACTTAACTCCTTTCCAAGTCAACTTGGTGAGTGGATTAGATAATCGTGAAAAATCTTTCTCAAAATGTCGATAATATCCAGCCAAACCAAGAAAACATCAGATCTCAGTTACTGTTGTTGGTCTCGACCATCTTTCGATAACCTCTGTTTTTGCTGGATCCACAGATCTCCCCTCTTTTGAGATTATGTGACCCAAAAATGCAACTTTTGGATGCCAAAATTCACACTTGGTAAATTTTTCATAATTCTTCTCCTTTCTCAGGGACTTCAATATAATTCTCAAGTGATCTTCATGTTCTTCCTTTCCCTTTGAATAGACAAGAATATCATCTATAAAGACTACCACAAATTGATCAAGATAGTCTCTAACGACTCTATTCATCAGATCCAGGAAGATAGCAGGGGCATTAGTAAGATCAAATGGCATCACTATAAATTCACAGTGTCCATACCTTGTACGGAAATCTCTCTTTGGTATATCCTCCCTTTTGAACCTTAATTGATGATACCCTGAACAAAGATCAATCATTGAAAAGTATTGAGCTCCGCGTAGTTGGTCAAATAAGTCATCAATGCGTGGGAGAGGATATTTGTTCTTGATAGTGATCTTGTTAAGTTCTCGATAATCAATGCACAGTCTCATTGATCCATCTTTCTTCTTATCAAATAGAACTGGTGCTCCCCAAGGCGACACACTAGGGCATATGAATACCTTATCAAGATTCTCTTGGAGTTGCTTCTTCAATTCCTGCAACTCAATTAGGGCCATTCTATAAGGTTTCTTTGAAATAGGAAAAGCACCCGGTACAAGTTCTATTGAGAACTCAACTTCACGATTTGGTGGAAGTCCCGGTAATTCCTCTGGAAAGACATCATCAAACTCATGTACAATGAGCATATTCTTAATCGTGAGTTTCTCACCAACCATTTGAGATAAATAACCTTCATTTAGTGGAATCAAGACCAATAAGATGGAAGAAATTTCCACTGGAAGGTTATGTTCATCCTTGCATCGATAGACGATCATAGATTGATCGGAAATATGAAATTTGACTTCCCTTCTTTGGAAATTGATATGAGATCCATATAAAGAAAGCCAATCCATGCCAAGAATCACATCAAATTCCACTATAGGAAGGATCACAAGATTTGCAGGAAGCATTTTCCCACAAACTTCGATCGGAGAAGAATTATAAACTTTTGATGCGACTGTTGTGCCATTAGGTGTTGTCACAGCTAACTCAACAACTAATTGTTGAGGTAATACAGTGATACCCTTAGAAAATTCATCAGAAATAAATGAGTGGGTGGATCTAGAATCAAATAAAACATTTTCTACTTTAGAGTGGATGGTAAGTGTACCTTTCACCACATCGTTATCGTACTCCACATCGCTGATAGAAATTGCATGTGACTTTCCTTTGCCATTAACCTTAAGAGTTTGTTGACGTCGACCATCATCATCAACCCTTGGATTAGGGCATTTATTGGCATAATGTCCCATGTCCTTGCACTTGAAACATTGAAGTGTAGTAGGTTCATTTTGTGTATCCCTTCTTTTATTTGCATCATTAGACATCTTCTTCCCATCATCGCGGCATTCAAATGCCCGATGACCTTCCTTTCCACATTTGAAACATTTACTTGTCCCTTTAAGACAACTCCCTCCATGTTTCTTTCCACACTTTGAGCATAAGAGAAAGCTCATCTTCTTTTCAGTGGGCTCTTTAGATTTTCCTTTGAATTCCATTTCCCTCTTCTTATCAAACCCATATGACTGATGGGTTACTCCAATCTCCATCTCGACTTTGAGAGCACATCAAACGATTTCCTCGTAGCTATTGAAGTCCCTTATGGCTAACGTCCTTCAAAGACTTTTTTTTAAGCCACTAAAGAATCGATTGATCTTACTCTCAGGTTGGATAATAATACTAGAAGCGTACCTTGCAAGTCTTGTAAAATTTGCTTCATAGGTAGCAACAAATTCATCATCCTTTTGCTTCAGTTCAAGAAACTCTTTCTCCATCTTTGTTTGGAGAATACGAGGGAAGTACTTATTGAAAAATGAGTTATTTAACTCATCCCATTCCATGGACTCAATTTCATCCCTTTTCCTCGTATTCTTAATAAGATTCCACCATTGATCAGCATCTCCTTCCAAACGATACACTGCTAGGATGACTTTATCATGTTCAGAACATTGAAGAACTGAAAATATCTTTCCAGTAGTACTAATCCATTGTTCAGCAACTAATGGATCAGTAGACCCACTGAAAGAAGGTGGACGCTGCCTCATGAAGGTTTCAATAGAATGTTGCTCCTTCCTTTGCTCGTTTGGAAGTCCTACATGATTCATAGCATGAGAAAGTTGTTTGAGCATGTCTACAATATTTTGCATTCCAGCTCCAATAACATTTGGCTGCTCAGGGGGACAATCATTGCATTTCCCGTCGCATTCCGCATTAACACGATTCCTTCGGGTTCCAGCCATTGACTAAAACCAAGAAGAATAGTCTAAGAAACACTAATTATAATAGGAAAACCACATAATCAAGAATAAAATTTCACACTTAAGGTCTTATCCTAGGTTATTCATGGCCATTTCTAAAACACTAAGATTGTTTTCAATGCATAGACCTATCCTTAGGGTTCTTACAAAGGATTTCACATCCTAGTTTCCAAAGGTTGACTATACCTTTCCTATGATACCAACTATAAGGACCCATACTTTACATACATTGTTAATAATTCAAAATTTAAGAATACTTATTACAACATATAACAAAACAATGAAAGGACCATATAGGTATAGTGTCTTTAGAAATTGGGAATCATAAACAACTGGTTCATAAAGCATCAACTTTGACTCCCACTTATTTCATCATATCTAGAGTCCATTTTTGGCATATACATCTTAATAACCTTCTTCCTGAACTAGGGAAAGAATACATAAAAAAAGGGTGAGCTCAAATGCTCAGTAAGGGTAAGAAAAAGAAATATCAATCACATCGTATACACAGGCACATAACTTTTGGAAATCTTAACCTACAAAAGAGATCATAATTTCATAAAAAAGGATAAATCATGGCAGTGAAATGTAATCACAATAATCATAACCTAAAACATGAAACTTTTTGGCATACACACATAATCATAGAGAATCATTTCTTATTAGTCAAGACTCATTGTCAAGACTATCTTAGTGGACAAAGTCCCTTTCTGAACCGAGTCACCCTCGTTTCAGTCCTGTTTCACTGAACCGGTATAACCTACCATTCCAGCCATGTCTATCTCATGAGATATAAAATCTTTACCCAATGCATTGGAGGGAGATATAGGTCCCACCCATTCATAATGATACCATTCTTATGTGTGCCACAAAATCATAAACCATACATCATAGCATAACCCATGTAATAAAAATGGGAATCTTAAACATCATGACATCATAAAACAATTCATATAAGATAAAAGAATTCATAAAAATATAATTCCATCACAACATAATCAAATAAATGTAATAAGAGGGATAAAAAAAGAACCTTTTATTATCTTATATGGAAAATAATTTAGATAAAACACTTGAACTCTATTCTTGAGGAAAATATCCTTTCTGTTTCAAAAACACTTTTCCTTTCTTAACATGTCGAACTATTATAAACTAAAATAAGTTGATAAAAAAATAAACTTGAAAACTTGTAAAGGAAGCTTCTTGAAAATAATGTTTTAAAAATCCATTCATGCCGTATAAGTTAAAAAACATTCTTCGTACTTTTGTCGAAAAAGTAAAAAAGTACCTCGTACGAAAAACGACAAAAGATTACTTTCATATCTTTTACTAAAATCTCAACGAAGGGTAAAATTGGATATAAACTATTGTATAAGGATATAAATATTACATATTGAGGAAACATGGATGTGGATGATAAAATACACCCCAGTAAATACCAAAGTATAAACAATCTCGAATAAAAATGAGATTGTGATATTTCCATTACCTTAAGTCCGAATTGCTTTGTAAGTGACCGAACCTCCTGTATAATGATTTAAATAATGTTATTGACTTATTCCTGAATCATACATATTTTTATGATATCATATATGGTCATTTTATTAGTTTCTTTGTAGTAATATTTCATTGCTACTTGTTATTCGGGTGTTTATAACGTTTTGTTCTTATGCGTGTTTTGTCGAATAAATTCTTATTCTTATATTTAGGTTATAGATACCTCATTTCAAGAATGTTATTAGTGTAATATATATCATATTAATTTGTTCAATTCATTTATATAATCATTATGAATTGAAGATCATGTAGAACGAGTCGCATCACATCGTGGAGACGGTATTCCGTACGTACGCACGAGTGATGATATCGTTCCTATGATCGTGGAATTGTATTGGAGTGTATGTATACTCTTTCAGAATCAATATCACATTATAATAGTCATATATATTCATTATTTACACCATTATACCCATCCAAGTAAGCTGGTGGTGGAAAATAGATTACACCACGGCGTGGAGATGATATTCCGTACGTACGCACGCGCGGTGATTTCTTTTTCCGTAGGATGGATAGATGGTGAAATAGGGTTGTTTCATACTTATAATAACATATCAGTATATGAGTGATACTGATGTTATTACTTCATAATGAAACAACTATATAAGAAGAAGTGGAAGAATAAATAAAGATGAAAGAATCGGTAACGGACATTACCTCTTCTTTGAAGTGCTTCTTTGAGACCTCCTTTTAGGGCAATAAAATGGGTCTTTGAAGAAGACCAGAACCTCTAGGATGTTTCTAGGGATGTGGAGAGGAGGCCTTTTCAGGGATTGGCCGAGCTAGAAGGCTCAATGTGGTGTGAGGAATAGGGGGAGCAGGTGCCATTTTATAAGGGAGGAGAGGGGCACCTTTGGGAAAACTAAAAATATTATTTTATTATAAAGTCATGTTCGGTTTTAAATAGCTCCAAATTGATATATTTCGAATCTAAGGTGGGTATGGGTCGAAATAATCTCATCCAATATAATTTAGACAAGTTTAAGTTCCTATTTGAACCTTATCATTTAGATTTAATATTAAGTTAAATAAGTTTACTTTTACCGTGTCTTCTTGTGTTCTTATACTATAAGGTTAATAAACATTCTATATGCAGCCAAAAGAACCCCAAGTTGTTTATTATTAATCTATATAATCTTATCTAAGTCATTTGGCCGAACCATATATTTTTAGGAATAAAATAGCAATTACTAATATAATATTTGTTATATAAACTATTTTATGTCAATTTTGACACTATTTAGTAATTGATTTTTGTGAAAATCATAACAGAATTATTATTTCGAACCAAGTTAATTAAATCAATACTAACATGTCATATTAACCTTGAAAATTAGTGTAATTCATTAAAAGGCTCAAATTACATTTATTTTGGTGTTTATAACATTAATTATGTCAATATTTCATTAATAAGATAATTATTGCATCATCTTTGTGTCATAAATAAATTATATTATTTAATGTCTAAAAATTACAAATAAAATACCATTATGTAGGAAATATTTTTGTCTTTCTAATGAATATTTATAGTCGAATTTATCTTATGTATAACCCCATATTAAAAATTATTTACTTATTAAACATTGATTTTAACTATTTTAACCCTTCTTTAAATAAATTAATAATAAATGTCCTAATCTAATCCAAGTGGGCCTAAATGGTCATATTTTATTCCTAAGATTGTTTCTGTTCAAATTAAATTTGTCCAATAGAATTAGGACATGTGTTAGGGTAATAATAATATCATCTTTACCCTTAATTACCCTATTTACTTGTAACCATGGTAAAAAAAGTAAAAAGTTACTATTCACCAAAGAAATTATTTTTATCTCATTGAACCACATTTTACATACTGACATTAACCGTGTCTCTCGGATTTTTGAATTTCCACTCACAGAAGCGGTAAAATTAAGTTTTATGAAAAATTCAGTTTTTTAACTACCACTTAGTGGTTTCACTATTCATCAAAAATTGAAAGTTTTCAGAAAAATACCAAAATATCACCCTAGTCTAATTTCGATATTCCGAATCCAAAAATGAAGTCCATTTTGAAAAATAAAATTTATAAAATTTCAAAAAGTGGTTATTACTATTCATAACGGCTAGTTTTAATAATATCTTAATAGCATATCGTTGTTTAGTGAAACTCGGTATTGCGTACGACGCAAGCTATCGAGGAAGGTCGTGATTTCGTGTAAAGCAAGCCAAGAAAGTGTTGTGTAGAAAAAGACTTCTTTGATGATTTATATAACATAAAAGTCTCGAGTGTTACACTTAATTAAGATTATATTCCCAATTTAAGGTGGTCCAAAATTACACCACACAGTTTTGAAAACCATGTGGCCACTGTGTGGTGCTACTATATTAATAAAACACATTGCACTTTGGTCTCACAGGATTATAAAAACAATCTTCCAACCATGATTTCCCCCTGTTTCTAAAAGCAGAGTTTCACTTTGTTACCTTTATAGGTTTTTAATACTAATTTGCTTCCCATTACCTAATTTCATACATTATATATTTTCATTGAGATTGTTCATGGTTTCATCCCACCATGGGAAAACCATACACCTCTAGTAATCCCTCTAAAAAAATTCTAAAATCCCTCAGAACCTATCAAAAAAAAATTTAATTGTTATATTGAATCAAAATACATGAATAAAGGGTCAGATAATTGAAACTGATTGTTTTACAATATCATACTTCTATACTAATGAAATGCAGTGGTGCCCACTACTAAAATCACACAGAATTATTCATATATGTTGAGCCCTCTGGAAGATTGTTGATTTCTTGTCTATGATTGATGTTTTAATAATCACAAATCATCTCATACCATTAATGCTTAATCTGGTTTGATTTCTCATAAACATAATTACAATCTGTTAATGAATCTGTTATCATGTTTTTGTCTATGCTTATTGACTTACAAAGTATTTTGGATGTCTTCTGGATTCAACAGACATCGGAAGCACCGATCCATTCAACAGACATCGGAAGCACCGATCCATTCAATAGACATCGGAAGCACCGATCCATTCAACGGACATCAGAAGCATCGATCCAATATCAACATACATCGGAAGAACCGATCCAATATCAACATACATCAGAAGCACCGATTAAATATCAACAGACATCGGAAGCACTGATCCAATATCAAAGGACAATGGTCGCACCGATCAGATGCAAAATGAGTCACTGATGCAGATGACTCACCGATGCAGATGACTCACCGATGCAAATGACTCACCGTTGCATATGACTCACTGATGCAGATGTCTCACCGATGCAGACGACTCACCGATGCAAATGACTCACCGATGCAAATGACTCACCGATCATCGGACTCACCGATGCAAATGAGCCACCGATCATCTGACTCACTGATGCTGATCAAAATGAGCCACCGATCAAATGACTCACTGATGCTGATCAAACTGACTCACCGATCAGATGACAGAATGATGCTGATCAAACTGACTCACCGATCAGATGACAGACCGATGCTGATCATCTGATTCACCGATGCTGATTTATCTGAGTCACTGATCATTACTCACTAATGTTGATGACCTACTAATCACTTGATTCTTCAATAGTCATAAACAACTGTTTGAATTTATTTATCTTTATCTTTATTTAATCTAACCAACGGTCATATTAGGTATATTTTAATGCTCTGACAAATAATTAATAAAGGTTGTCGGATGTCAGGAAACCGTACCTCGTACCTGCGGAAAGGAAACTTTTTCTGTCTTCCGAAGAACGAGACATAAATACTAGAAGACTCTGCTGAAGAAAAGACGAGAGTTTTTTTCGGTTGACAGTAGAACACAAAAAGAATATAGAGGAAAGAAAGAGGAGGAAGAACCAATCAAGGCAGAACCTCATACACAATCAGGCCTACTCAAGAAGATATCTGTGCATACAAAAGAACATTGAAGAACTTCATCGACTACATCTCACTGCCTTTGAACCTGAAGCCCACGACACTCTTCTTCTCAAATAAAAATGAGAAGAGGACTCAGAATAAATTCTGACCAAATGCAAAAGAGTCCAGAGCTACACTGAAATCACCAGAGCCATTTCTAAACTCTACATCTCTGCTCTGTGTTACATTTGTTTTACATTTTGAGCAGTGTTTCTTATCTGCTGTATTAAACACACACACTGACTCCTGTACTTTCACTGGAGGATTTGTGAATCCTCATCAAACCGTTTTACATTTCATTTCCCACTGTGGATAGTGGTAGAGGTCGTGTGAGACCTGGACAACTCTAAGATGTTGTTTGTTTTCCCACGCAGAACTGTGGTAGAGGTGTTGTGACCTGAACAGTGTGTTCACTGTTGTTAACCCCGATCAAGGGTGTGGATCATTTTTATATAAAATTGTGAGAGGAGTAAGTCTCAGCTTGGGACTGAACCTCTTGGTTTATTCTCTGTGTTTGTATCTACATACTATATCCATACTATACATATTTATTTCATATTCCGCTGCTATTACTTTGAAGTATTATTTATTTTCAAAGCTACTTTGATAGTTAAACTCGCAAGTGTTTGTATTTATTATAAACCAGTAATTTAGTTTCAAAAGTTAATTTAATCATAATATTAAGATAACTGAGAACTAATCAATATTTGAGAAACTAATTGAACCTTTATAATCTGTATAAATTCACTACAGTTTAATCTGTTTTTGAAATAGGGGGATTTTAATAATCATTGTTTTTAACAGAAAGTTTTAATTGGAACTCAATTCACCCCCCCCCCCCCTCTTGAGTATCCACTCCGACCAACATTTGGTATCAGAGGTTTGGAAAATATTTTCTAAAGTACTCTGTTTTTCAACTGTGATTTTAGTTGTATTTTAAAGTTCATAAAATTTCTGTTATTTCTAAATTTTTATATCTTTAAAATTCTTTTTGTGACATCATGGATAATAGACATGAGGGTGCTGCTACTAACCGGCCACCTTTCTTTAATGGAAACAACTATGCTCAATGGAAGCTAAAAATGAGAATTCACTTAGAAAGTATGAGCTTTGATATTTGGACTGCCATTGAAGCTGAATACAAAATTCCTAGTACTGATAGATCTACTTGGGATGAACCTACAAAGACTGCATACAATAATAATTGTAAAGCTATGAATGCCTTGTAATGTGCTCTAGGAGATGAGAAATTTAATAGAATTTCTGCATGTAAAACTGCATATGAAATTTGGGATACCTTAGTTGTTTCTCATGAAGGAACAACTAATGTTAAGGAGATGAGACTGAATACCTATACTATTAAGTATGATAATTTTAAGATGAATCCTGATGAACCCATTTTTGATATGTATCTCAGGTTCAATGAGATAGTAAACACAATGAGCTCACTTGGAAAGATTGTTCCTGTAAAAGAACAAATCATGAGAATTTTGAGATGTCTACCTGAAAGATGGAGATGAACCTCTGTCTCCATTAGAGAATCGTGTGACATTGGAGAACTGCCAGTCAAGGAACTAATTGGTAAGTTGATGATGTATGAAGAAGAAATCAAGGTAAACAAAGAAGAAGATGATGAACCTAAAAGGAAGTCTATTGCCTTCAAGACTACAACCTCAGAGAATAAGGATAAGGAAAAGCCTCAAGCTATCAATGAAAGTTCAAGCAGTGAGGAAAGTGAGAATGATTCTGATAGTGATGCTGAGATGGCTCAAATAGCCAGGAGATTCAAAAAGTTTTATAGGAAAAAGAAATTCTTTAGGAAACCAAATTACAAGGGAAAGTATGACCATCAAGTCAAATGGAAAAAGGATTGGAAGAAGGATGACAGAACTGATGAAGTTGTCTGCTATGAATGCAAGTGAAAAGGACATATCAAAGCAGACTGTCCAAAGTTAAAATTCAAAAAGAAATATGATTACAAAGACAAGAAGTACAAGAAATCCATGAAGGCTACCTGGAGTGCTTCAGAAGACAGCACTAGTGAAGCCGAATCTTCAGACTCTGAAAGGAATCGAGCCAACATGTGTTTCATGACAAACACTTCTGAGGTAACATCAGAAACTCCTGCTTCAAATTCATATTATTCTGGAGATGATTCTGATTCAGAAAACATGTCTAAATCTGAACTGTTTGAATATTGTGATATTCTTGAAGAAACTTGTAATGAGCTTAAAGATAAATATAAAGGTTTAAAGAAACAGTATGCTTTAAGTGTTAAGCATCAATCTGATCTGGATATAGAAGTAGAAAAGAATGATCAGTTTGCTTAAAGAGAATACTGAACTAAAATTGTCTAATGTGCAACTTAGAATAGACTTAGAAAAGTTCACAAATGGCAAGAATACTCTAACACAAATTCTAGGAAAGCAAGTTGCACCTAGATATACTACTGGTATAGGATACCAACCTGGACAAAGAAAAGTTGCCAAGACTAGATTCATTCCTAAATCTTGACAGAAGATAGTTAATTCTGGAACTTTATATGCCTCAACCAGTTATATTCATAGTTATGGATCTAATAAAGTTTATCTTTCAAAGAATGTTAATTCTACAAATTATATGAGACCCATTAGACAAATATGGGTACCTAAAGTATCATAGGCTAACATGTCTGGACCCACGAAGATCTGGGTACCAAAATCATCTTCCATCTAAATCTGTGTTGTAGGAGACCTGCTTAAAGAGCTTTCACAAGAAGATATGGTACTTAGACAGTGGATGTTCAAGACATATGTCAGGAGACATTTCATGTTTCAAGAGCTTAGTAAAAGTTGATGGAGGCTTTGTCACTTTTGGTGATAATTCAAAAGGAAAAATCATCGGCTTAGGACAGATTGGTAACACTGATTCAATCTTGGTTTCTGAAGTTTTATTTGTCGATGGACTTAAATATAACCTGTTAAGCATTTCTCAGTTGTGTGATGATGGTTTTTATGTGAAATTTAAAAATTATTCTTGCAATGTTTTTAACTCAAAAAATGTTTTAGTATTCTCTTCTTTAAGAAATGAAAATGTTAATGCTGTTGATTTAGATTCTTTAGCTAAGCAGAATATACCTTGTTTAAATGCTTTTCATAAAGAGTCTTGGCTTTGGCACATAAGATTAGGACACTGCAATGTACACTCACTTAGAAAACTTTCTAGGAAGAACTTAAATAGAGACCCACCCAAACTTGAATTTCTAGCAGACAAAGTTTGTAATCCCTGTCAAAAAGGAAAGCAACATAAAGTTTCTTTTAAATCAAAGAAAGAAGTGTCAACTTATCAACCTCTCGAGTTGGTTCACATGGATTTATTTGGACCATCAAGAGTTTCTAGTTTGAATGGGAAGCACTATGTCTATGTTCTTGTAGATGACTTTTCTAGATATACTTGGGTATATTTTCTAGCTCACAAAAGTGAAGCTTGTTCTTACTTTGTTAAATACTCCAAGTCTGTAGAAAATCTTAGTGGACTCAAGATTAAGACCTTGAGAAGTGATCATGGTCGTGAGTTTGAAAATCATGAGTTTGATTCTTACTGCTCACACAATGGCTGTAGTCACAATTTCTCTGCCCCTAGGACACCCCAACAAAATGGTGTAGTAGAGAGAAGGAATAGAACCCTGCAAGAAATAGCTAGAACTATGCTCAATGAATATGATCACCTATTTACTTTTGGGCTGAAGCTGTAAATACAGCTTGTTATGTCATTAATAGAGTCTTGATCAGACCAGTTCTTAAGAGGACCCTTATGAGTTGTGGAACCATAGGAAACCTAAGGTTAACTACTTCAAAGTCTTTGGCTGCAAAGTCTTCATTCTCAATACTAAATACAATCTTGAAAAATTTGCATCCAAGAGTGATGAAGGAATTTTCCTAGGTTACTCTATCTCTAGTAAAGCCTATAGAGTTTTCAATAAAAGAACCAAATGTGTGGAAGAATCTTTTCACATCAAATTTGATGAAACTGATCCTTATGAACCTAAAATCTCTCTTGAAGATGATCTCTCTGGTTTGAATCTCAATGATAAAGACAATGGACCTATAGTTAAAACATCTAGCTCTGGAAATTCTCCAGAACCTGCTTCTGTTGAACCTCAATCTGTAGATGAATCTGAAATCTCTAGCCCTATCTATTCAAGACCATCTAGGACTCTAAAGAACTATCCTTTAGATGCTGTTGTAGGAAATCTAGATAGAGGAACACAAACTAGAGCTTCTCTATGAAATCAGGTTGAACATCAAGCTTTTCTTTCACAGTTAGAACCTAAAAATATCAATGATGCTATCAATGATGAATTTTGGGTAATAGCTATGCAAGAAGAATTAACTCAATTTAAAAGAAAAAAAGTCTGGAAATTAGTAGAAAGACCCAAGGACACCTTGACAATAGGCACAAAATGGGTGTTTAGAAACAAAGTTGATGAATTTGGAAACATCATTAGAAATAAAGCAAGGCTAGTTACACAAGGTTACAATCAAGAAGAAGGAATTGACTATGAGGAAACCTTTGCACCTGTAGCAAGATTAGAGGCTATCAAGATCTTACTTGCCTATGCATCACATCTGAATTTCAAGCTATATCAAATGGATGTCAAAAGTGCTTTTCTAAATGGTTTTATTGTTGAAGATGTTTTTGTAGAACAACCACCAGGTTTTTTAAATCCTCGTTTTCCAAATCATGTTTTTAAACTTTCTAATGCTTTATATGGTTTAAAACAAGCTCCAAGAGCTTGGTATGAAAGGCATTCAAACTTTCTTATCTCAAAAGGATTTACAAAAGGGGTAGTTTATCCCACTCTTTTTATAAAAAGGATTTCAAAAGATGTATTAATAGTACAAATCTATGTTGATGATATTATTTTTGGATCTTCTAAAAAATCTTTATGTACTGATTTTTCAAAGGTTATGCAAAATGAATTTGAAATGAGCTTAATGGGAGAGCTTAAGTATTTTCTTGGTTTTCAAATTTTTCAAACTAAAGATGGAATTATTTTAAATCAAAGTAAATATACAAAGGATCTTTTAAAACGTTTTGGATTGGATAGTATTAAGGAAAGTGATACACCTATGAGTACTACCTGTAAATTGGATACAGATGAAGCTGGGAAACCAGTGGATCAAACCAATTACAGAGGTATGATTAGGAGCCTACTTTATCTTACTTCTAGTCGACCCGACATTATGTTCAGTGTATGTATGTGTGCTAGATTTCAAGCTAATCCTAAAGAATCACACTTACTGGATGTTAAAAAAAAATTAAATATCTTAAGTATACTGTAAATTTAGGTTTGTTTTATCCAAAAGGACAATCATTTAACCTAACTAGCTATTCAGATGCTGACTTTGATGGATGTAAGTTAGATAGGAAGAGAAAATTTGGAACATGTCATTTGCTTGGAAACTCCCTAGTATCATGGTGTAGTAAGAAACAGAACTCGGTTGCATTGTCTACTGCTGAGGCAGAATACATAGCTGCTGGTAGTTGTTGTGCACAAATCCGTGGATGAAACACACTTTATTGGATTATGGATTTGATCTTAAACATGTTTCAATTAGCTGTGACAATACTAGTGCAATCAATATATCTATGAACCCTGTGTCTCACTCTAGAACTAAGCACATTGATGTCAGACATCACTTTTTAAGAGATCATTATCAAAAAGTTGATATCTTTTTAAAATTTATTAGTTCTGAAAATCAATTAGCTGATATCTTCACAAAGCCTTTATGCTCTAAAAGAATGAAATTTATTAAACAAGAGTTGTGTATGATCGATCTGTGAAACTGATCTGTGAAACCGATCTATGAAACTGATCTGTGAAACCGATCTGTGAAACTGATCTGTGAAACCGATCTGTGAAACTGATCTGTGAAACGGATCTGTGAAACCGATCTGTGAAACGGATCTGTGAAACCGATCTGTGAAACCGATCTGTGAAACCGATCTGTGAAACTGATCTGTGAAACTGATCTGTGAAACTGATCTGTGAAACCGATCTGTGAAACTGATCTGTGAAAATGATCTGTGAAACTGATCTGTGAAACCGATCTGTGAAACTGATCTGTGAAACTGATATGTGAAACTGATATGTGAAACCGATCTGTGCAACCGATCTGTCATACCGATCTATTTTTCTTTTTTTTTATATATTGTAATTAATGAGTAAATTTCTTTTATACTTTTTATGGGAACCCTAAATGATAAAATAAATGATACGCGGCTATTTATCTTCCCTAAACTTTTGACCTTTCATTTCCCGCTGAACCTTTCAACTTCTCTTCCCTTCTACTTCGAACCTTCGAAATCCTGCCTTCCCAAAATCTTCGAATGACTTAGCAAAAGAGACCGAGCAAAGGACTAGATAGCCATGTACCTTCAAAGCGTGCTCTAGGCGGGTCGAGTAGTAGCTCTCAACGATCAGTAAATCCGAACCTAGAAACTCGGATTGTTGCTGTAGAAAGAGAAGTCAGCTCTGCGTGGCTCTTGACAAGTAAGTCACTGTTGCTGCAAGTTCTTGAATCGCAAGGATGGATAGACTGGTTTTCAGACAACTCTCGAATAGACTACCTGAAGCTGGTACATGAGTTCTGCATGAATCTGAAAATCACTCTAGATGGTGTGGAGGCTGCCAGGATGTCGTCTGTGGTAAAAGGAAAGAAAATTTCCTTCTCATCTAAGCAGTGGGCTGGGTGCTTGAATGTACCTCATGAAGGTAGGTATGAGGATTATGCTGGGAATATTCCTCCAACATCTGATTACATCTCTTATGAATTAGATCTAGAGCTTCTGACCGGAAACAGAGAGTCACGGAGAATCACAGCTTCAGAATTAGATGGTGAATGCAGACTTCTTTTCAAGTTTATTCAGCACCAACTTTGCCATAGGAGAGGAGATTTTGCTGCTGTAAAGTACCAGGATGTTTTCCTGTTGTTTCTTCTGAAAACACATGAGAAGATCAATTTGTGTAGATATGTGATGGTGCACATAGCTGGAATGGTAAAACCGTCCAAGAAATCCACTTCCTTATTCTATTCAAAAATGATATCTACCATGCTCATGAATCTTGAATGTGTTGATGAAGATGATAAAGCTGAGGAAACAGATCATACCTTCTGTCTCAACAAAGAGATCTGTAGGAGGATGAAAATCAATTGGAATCCATGGAAGAAGTGCTGGGTTGCAGATGAAGATAAATTGTATAAAGCCTACAATCCCATTGATCATGGCAAGAGGCCAAAGGGTTTAAGAGACCCTAACTTGAAACCAAATGAGGAACTTGTTTATTCGGATGATGATGAGCAAGAAGAAGGAAATGATGAGGCCACCGAAGCCCAAGAGCAAGAAGAAGCTGCGACTGAGGAAGGAAGTATATCATCTCCTGATGATAGGAGTGATCCTGACACTGCTAGTCCCAAAAGAAGAATAGAATTTGGACCTGCTAGTCCACTTTTAGCCCTAACAGAATCAGAACCTATTCTTGGTGATGAAGAAGATTCTGATACTGAAGAATATCACAGTGAAGCTTTTGAGAAAAGTGATGATGGACAAGCTGATGATGCTGAGGCTGCTGTTGATGGTGATAACAGACCAGTGGATGGTCTTTTTGAAGATCAAATAGAACCACCT
Organism: Viscum album; assembly: GCA_963277665.1. NCBI lineage: Eukaryota > Viridiplantae > Streptophyta > Magnoliopsida > Santalales > Viscaceae > Viscum > Viscum album. The sequence goes on from OY728166.1 coordinate 313,296,079, forward strand.
CAGTTAGTACAAGAAATGCATATCAGTGTAAAGGTTGATTCACCAAAAATCAGTGGAACATCAAGCTATGAGAAACCAAATTACACCATGTGTGCAGCTGTTTGGGATGACTACCCTGGTTATGCTGTGTTGGGCTTAGAATATTCTGAAGAAGAAGAAGCAATGCCAGGATCTGCTGCAGCTGTGAAGAGGAACCTCCCAAGGGAAGCAAGGTCTGTTCCTGCTATTGATTCTACAAATGTTAATTTACCAGGTTCTGGAATCTCTCAAGCTGATCTTGATAAGTTTAAGATTGAATTGCTAAATGCTGTGAGAGACATAGTTAGAGAATAAGTTTCTAATGCTCTTTCTCAAGTGTCTCTACAAGTTTTTGAAAATTCATTGGAAGCCTTCTCACAAAGAGTATCTAATGCTGTGAAGCCAGACCTGGCCAATACTGGTGAACCTATTGGCAGGCACATAGCCTTTTTGAATCAGACTATGAAGGATCTTCACACCGGCTTGGTATCTCGATCAAGAGAATTCCGATCAACCATCTCTGGTATGATGGAAGTTTTGAGAAATTTGATTGAACATCTTAACATGTCTGACCTGAGGAAGTTGAAAGCTGAGTTTACTCTCATAGTTGGCCAAGCCAATACATGCAAGGTAACCAAGATCACTACCCGTGAGCTAGACGCTCTAAGAGAAGTTGTGCATAATGAGTTAGCTGCTGTTAGACAAATTCTTGATTTAGAATCCTTGAGGAAGATGAAAGAGCTCTGTGATAATAGTCATAAGATGGCATTGGTGTTTTCAGCAGATGCTAAGAAAGCTCTGCAAGAGATCAAAGAGAAAGTTGATAATTACTTTTCCAAGATTTATAGAAAACATGAGATGGCTGCAAACTTCAAGGTGTTGGCAGAGAATCTGAAATTACCTCCAGTCACTCAGGCCTTCAAAACTCAAGTTCATCAGTTGCAAGATTTTACCCCTTCCTTGGCACAGTTCATGGAGAATAAAGATGATTTTGAAAAACTATAAAGTATGGGCCAGAAGTCATTCAAGACTTCATTCATCTTTTGAAGCCCTATTTGACTGCACAGGCCACTGCAATAGTAGTTCCTACTTATGAACCTCTCAGTGACTCTGATGTAGCTCCAAATCAGCTATCTGTTGCTCAAGAACTATCTCAGTTAAGACCAGTCCCTCAGCAAGCTTCTCAACCAGCTCCTGTTTCTCAACAACAACTCTCTGTGGCACCTGCTCCTACACCTGCCCGAGTTGTTCTACCTCCACTTCGGATTCGCCAAGACCAGCCTGCCTCCAAGTCTTCAAAGATACCCACTATTGATCCCAAAGACAAAGGCAAAGCCCCTTTGTATCCCATCAAATAGTTGTGTCTTGTTTTTGATAGGATGAACAATGTGATGCTTGTAATATTCTGTACTTTCAAAAAAAAATTCTCTATACTCTATGCTGCCTGCTTTTACTTTCACTTTCACTAATCTTCTTTCCCTCTTTTTTGATTATCCCAAAGGGGGAGAAGAAAAAGAATGTTTTATGGGAGAAGAGACATATATGGGAAAAGAAAGATGTATGGGAGAGATATATGAGCGATGTATATATCTCAGGGGGAGAAATCTGTATAATATATATGGGAAATTTACATTCAGGGGGAGATTTATCTATCTCTATATATTTATTTTATTTATGGTTTAATTCTCATTATGTTTTTATTAATGATATATCATATTATTTTTATTTTATGATAAAGATTTGTGATTATCAAAAAGGGGGAGATTGTTGAGCCCACTGGATGATTGTTGATTTCTTGTCTATGATTGATGTTTTAATAATCACAAATCATCTCATACCATTAATGCTTAATCTGGTTTGATTTCTCATAAACTTAATTACAATCTATTAATGAATCTATTATCATGTTTTTGTCTATGATTATTGACTTACAATGTATTTTGGAAGTCTTCTGGATTCAACAGACATCGAAAGCACTGATCCATTCAACAGACATCGGAAGCACCGATCCATTCAACAGACATCGAAAGCACCGATCCATTCAACAGACATCGGAAGCACCGATCCAATATCAACATACATCGGAAGCACCGATCCAATATCAACATACATCGGAAGCACCGATTCAATATCAACAGACATCAGAAGCACTGATCCAATATCAAAGGACAACAGTCACACCGATCTGATGCAAAATGATTCACCGATGCAGATGACTCACTGATGCAGATGACTCACCGATGCAAATGACTCACCGATGCAGATGACTCACCGATGCAGATGCCTCACCGATGCTGATGACTCACCGATGTAGATTACTCACCGATGCAAATGACTCACCGATGCAAATGACTCACCGATCATCTGACTCACTGATGCAGATGACTCACTGATGCAAATGAGCCACCGATCATCTGACTCACTGATGCTGATCAAAATGAGCCACCGATCAAATGACTCACTGATGCTGATCAAACTGACTCACCGATCAGATGACAGACTGATGCTGATCAAACTGACTCACCGATCAGATGACAGACCGATGCTGATCATCTGATTCACCGATGATGATTTATCTGAGTCACCGATCATTACTCACTAATGTTGATAACCTACCGATCACTTGATTCTTCAATAGTCATAAACAACTGTTTGAATTTCTTTATCTTTATCTTTATTTAATCTAACCAACGGTCATATTAGGTATATTTTAATGCTCTGACAAATAATTAATAAAGGTTTTCGGATGTTAGGAAACCGTACCTCGTACCTGCGGAAAGGAAACTTTTTCTATCATCCGAAGCACGAGACATAAATACAAGAATACTCTGCTGAAGAAAAGATGAGAGTTTTTTTCGGTTGACAGTAGAACACAAGAAGAATATAGAGGAAAGAAAGTGGAGGAAGAACCAAGCAAAACAGAAACTCATACACAATCAAGCCTACTCAAGAAGAGTTCTGTGCATACAAAAGAACATTGAAGAACTTCATCAACTACATCTCATTGCCTTTGAACCTGAAGCACACGACACTCTTCTTCTCAAATAAAAACGAGAAGAGGACTCAGAATAAATTCTGACCAAATGCAAAAGAGTCTAGAGCTACACTGAAATCACCAGAGCCATTTCTAAACTCTACATCTCTGCTCTGTGTTACATTTGTTTTACATTTTGAGCAGTGTGTCCTATCTGCTGTATTAAACACACACACTGACTCCTGTACTTTCACTGGAGGATCTGTAAATCCTCAGAAAATCGTTTTACATTTCATTTCCCACTGTGGATAGTGGTAGAGGTCGTGTGAGATCGGACAGCTTTAAGTTGTTGTTTGTTTTCCCACGCAGAACTGTGGTAGAGGTCTTGTAACCTGAACAGTGTGTTCACTGTTGTTAACCCTGATCCAGGGTGTGGATCATTTTTATATAAACTTGTGAGAGGACTATGTCTCGGCTTGAGACTGAACCTCTTGGTTTATTCTCTGTGTTTGTAGCTACATTCTATATCCATACTATACATATTTATTTCATATTCCGCTGCTATTACTTTGAAGTATAATTTATTTTCAAAGCTACTTTGATAGTTAAACTCGCAAATGTTTATATTTATTATAAACCAGTAAGTTAGTTTCAAAAGTTAATTTAATCATAAGATTACGTTAACTGAGAACTAATCAATCTTTGAGAAACTAATTGAACCTTTATAATCTGTGTAAATTCACTACAGTTTAATCTGTTTTTGAAATAGGGGGATTTTAATAAACATTTTTTTTAACAGATAGTTTTAATTGGAACTCAATTCACCCCCCCCCCCCCCTCTTGAGTATCCACTCCGACCAACAATATACACTGTAAGAGAGAATAATTTACAAAATATGTTTTTTATTTAAAAAATTTAGTTTTTTTTTGAAGATTATAACAAGTAATATATAATGAAATAATACCATATTTTATGTCACCACATTTGATATAGGAAAGGTTACATAAACTTTAACAATTATGGAATTTTTGTGGTTCCATAAGACCATCGCCAATAAAAATAACTTCATTTGCTAATTGTAATATTAGTAAACCACAATAATAAAACCAATTAATCAATCAATTTGTGGTGGTTTAAACAACTACATAGTCCAAAAAACATCATGCTATAGGTTTTTTTCATACAATGATTCCACTTTATTTTTAAATATATTGATGAACCTTTAACCAAAATTTCTCCAACTTATATTTGAACATCATGAAAAATGTAATTTATCACACTCAATTTCCTAACATAGATTGAAAAAAACACAAATCATGGAAATCATGCCAATGATATCAAATAATCAAACTGATATTCTCTCCTTCAAGTTAATTGGGTTCTAATATTCATTATTATGATTAATATTTTTTCCAATAGTACTATATTAAAATTACCTACCATATATTGGAAATTCAATTTTTTAAAAAATAAACTTCCCTGAAATAAACAATTTATCATTTGGAAACATAATTTTATTTTAACATAAATCTAAGACATTTTTAACTCATAAAATATAATATCAAAATAATTTTTTTTATTCTTTAAATTTCCTTGAAATAATAGTTTTAAATATAGATATGATTTATTCATCAACATCCAAGGGGGTATTACTTATAGTTTATAAAAATTGAACATTAAAAATATTGACAATCATGAGAACAAAATTGAAAAAAAAAACTATATATTGAAAAAAAACCAGACAAATATATTATCAGGTCCTATTGAAAAATATAATGGTATTTTGTCATATTTATTCCAAAAGAGACCATCCTATTGATTGTATGATTTATCATTTACAGAAACAATGAATCCATACCAAGTAATTAATGTTGATATATTATTGGGTAGTAATGGAAATTACAATTACATAAAATTAAAAAAGTAATCAACAATTTATCATGAATATGTAAAAATTTAAAATTTTTTATTTCCTTACACCTTGAGTGTCCACATGTTAGAAACATTATCAATGTTTCCTAATAAATTTAATATAATAATAAATCATATGATTATGTATGAATCTTATGATAAATAAGAAATAAACTATGAAATTTCTTCTTACATTCAAAAAAAATTGAATGAAATTCAGTTTTTAAATAAAAAGATCTAACCTAGCAGAAAAATTGATAAAAATAAATATTTTAAATATAAAATTCAGATTTAATTTCTATTAATTATATAATTTATTCTAATTTTCCTATCTTATATCCATGATATAATAGCTTCACGATGTACTTTAATATAATATAACATATAAATTAATCAAAATGAGGATTTTCATTAGGTTTGTGATATTATATTTGATGAAAAGATGGTCTAATTTGCATGCCTACAATCTTTTGAAATTGTGATAGACCATAAGCCAAAAATATTTAATTTTATTTTGTATGATGTTTATAATTTTGATACTGGAAAATATAATCCGATCAAAAATCAAAACATGATGATTGAACTCGAATGGTATTAAAAGATACCAATTTTTTAGATCAATTTTATTAATAGATGTTAAATATTACCATCTAAAATGAGTTTCATATTTGATAATGAAAATAAAATAAAATCTTTGACACCCATTATATAGATAGAATTTATACTAAAACCATGAGTTTTTTCGATGACATATGAAACTATGATCACATAATTGACATTGTTATATATTTTATCAATCCATTATTGTCAATCAATAGGAAAATGAAATTAATTTTAGAAAACATTCAATAAAAATTATATATAATATTTCTTTTCCAGGAAAAGGGTAGGTCCCTATGGTCCTATCCCATTTATTAAAAATTTGAATGTGATACAATGTGATTGAAGGGGAATAAGGGACAAAAATATATATATAATCATGAAAATAGTGATCTAATATTCATAAAATGATGAGGTAAAACTCTTCTCTAAACTCGAGGATATCCATAACACCCCAAGTTTTTTTGAATTTGTTTTAAACTTAATTTTATTTTTTATATATTTTTAATTTCATGCAACATGAAATATAGATATTTCTAAGCGATTGTTTGTTGTTTAGATTTCATTATATGAAAAAACAAGTTCATATTCCACTACATGAAAAAATTATATTATATGGTGTACACAAAACATTACTTATGGCTTTAGTTTCACACAATATCGTGTTCCTTCAACATCTTCCATTATACACAAGTCCTTTTTCTACCAAACTACAACATATAATTAATATTATCATTAAAATATTATTATAGTTTTCACATAGCCATTGTAATGTTGATTATGAAAAGTATTAATTAAATTATTAAAATATTGTTTTCACATGTTATAAAAAAATTAATTGGGGACCAATTAAATATAAATGAAAATAAAACCATTTTAAAAATTTAGGAAATATTTGGCCAGAAAACTATTTTTATATAATAAAACATAGTTTACCTCAATATATTAATTAAAAAACAGTTGATAAATTATTTTAATGAGTGATATATATATATATATATTATACTCATCCTTCCAATTATCGTTCATCTTATGTGTTTTATATACAAGATATACGATTAAAAGAAATTTTTTCAATAAATATATATAATTTCCTAAATGGTCATTTTAGCACCTTTTAATGGCAAGCCATTCAATGTATAATTTTTACAATTATATAATTTTTAGTTCCAAAATTAAACATTATTTTTGAATTAAGTATTTCAATATTAACTTGTAGAGATTTTTTAGTATTTTTCAGGGATGATTCATATTTTGACGAATAGTGAAAAAAATTTATTTTATTTGAAAGACCCTTTTTAATATAATTAAATTATATACTATAATTAATTTCATAAAATTTTGTTCATGTTTATTTAGTTAAACCTCACAATAATTAATCCCAAATAGTTAATTGGATTCAATTTCACATTGATATTAAATATTCTAACATTTCCATTTTTCGAACATCTTCATTTTAAAAACATATTGTATATTTTGTTTACGTGATTAATTTTAAATTATTTACCACTACTTATTTTATATAAATTTGAAAAATATATTCCATATATTTAATAATAATAATTTATAAATTTTTCAAAACTAAACTTAGTTTTTGACCAAAAATATTAGTGAAAGTAATTAAAATTATTTATAGTGATTAATGTGAACAAAATATACATAGGGGTAAAACAATAACTTATGGGGCCAAATATTCGAGGAACATTTTAAAAATCCATTTTATTTCCATATTTCGACCATATAATCCATTTTATCAAAATTTAATAATTAATGGAGGCACATGATTTATGGGAGACTCCATATTTATGTTTACCTTTTTATATTTACATGACTGTCACTCATCCTACACTATAAAAGGTGACATACACACCTTAATTTCTCAAAATACAATGCCAATATAGCATTCACAAAAACAGAAATCAGAGTTTCTAAAATTCACAACATTTATCTTAGAAGCCTCACTTTTTGCAAAAACCCAACCAAGGAGGCCCTTTATTATGAACCATAAATAGTTATTCGAAAATGCATAAATGTTCATTTCTATTTATTTTATTTGTCACATATTAAGTTATGCTTATTAAATTGTTATATAATAAGTTCATTATCCGAAATATACTTATAGGTTATTATTTTATGTGTCTGATATACTTATATACACACTTCCATCAAATGGGAAATGAATTGATCTTTCTTGTATACGACAGACTACGACCCCACGAAACGATGCCATCTTCTTTTCCATTACCACCTCTCATGGTTTGGAATTATGATATACATATTTATATTATATGATATAAATGATACTTATGATTCCTTTATTATTCTATAATTCTTTTATAAAAATACATTCTAGTTTTCAATTTCTTGTAAAAATGGTATCTTTGTTTTTGGATGTGTGGACTACTACATCCTCAATGTGATGTGATTCATTCACACATTACTTAGAATTTATTGAATATGTATTTAGTATGATTATATGATATATTTTATATAATAATTATACATTTATGGTCATATATATACATATATTCCATTAACCGTCTTTCTTTCAAATACGATGATTTAAAGGATTTAACGTTCATGCGTACGTACGACACATCGTCTCGATGAATAGTTTATTCGATTTCATATTTCAATATTTTATTTATTATTATAAGTACTTATATATTGAATATATATTATATTTAAGTATTATTTACTTTATTTAAAAAATTAAATAATTTTCAATATAAGGGGAAAATGAATAACAAGTCAAAACATATACAAAAATTGAAGCAGATATTACTTGAAATGTAATATCAACATGATGTTGTTGATAAATAGTAAATATAAATTCATAGTAAAAAAATATATGGTATTATATATAATTATATGGTTAATTAGTAGATGTATATTAATTATAACCTTACTATACATGATGTTTGAATGCGTATGATGAAATTGACGACTTAAGGTTAGAGTTTTCTAATCTCACTTTTATTTCAGTGAGATATTTCCTAAATTCACCAATTATTCATGTTGTGTGGTGTAAATACAACCTATTAAATTTTACATTAATAATTTAATATATTTAATTTTATTAAATGTTTCAATTTGTTATATCCATTCACATATCTCATGATTCTAATGTTACTAGAGTAGTAAGGGGTTTATCTCATCTGATTTTTTATATCCGTGAGTAATATACCTGATTCACAACTCATTTCTTTTCTGTGATGTATATACATTCCATGAAGTCATTATATTGTTATTATAACTCAATTTATTGTTATTTACCTATCCATTTGATTATATTTCATTCATATGTGTTGTGGTGTAAATTTTACTAAATTGGTAATGTAATTTTTTCTCGATTATCATTCTTTGGCATACATGTCATGTTATGAACATATATTTTTATATGAGGTGTATATTATACCTTTTACATGTTATATCATGAATTTTCTTATTTTCATGATATTATAATATTCATGTAATGTTATTATATTATAAGGTTCTTTATTTAATGTTTCTAATGTTGTAACAGTTTATTTCTACAATTTCATCATTTATCAATATTATTTATGATTAGTTTACTATTGGTGAAATATTATAATCCTTATCTTAGGAAAATTCATGAAATTTATTACCCAATTTTTTTCATGTTTCATCCAATAAATGGTATCAAATATTTCACTATTTTTTTACCTGAGATATTATGAATTTGGATTTATGAAAAATGGACTTTATTTCTCTTTCCAATTGAAAATCATTGTTTTTTAGAAAATTTTTTATAATGACATTAAAAATTTTGTTTTAGTATTATACTATGGAGTTTAAGAGAAATTTTTTTAGACATGTTTTTCTTTTTTAATTTTTTTTTAAATTAATATTCTTGTCATTTTTCAATAGACACTTTTATAATATTTTAAGGTGAAAAAACAATGTTGGATATATAATGACTTACCCATCATCATAAACAATATTTTTTTGAAGTATAAATTGAAAGTTACAAGTGTATTATTCATTATAATGTTTTCTTAATATTTTTCAAACCTGTTTTTTTTATGTTTTGATCAAATAATGATTTTTAAAAAATTGTTTTATTGTTAAAAAAATGTTTTAAATAATTCTCAAATATTTATTTATATGTTTTCAAAAGGCTATTCTCAATGAAAATGAATTTATGTATTTCATTATTTAGTTATAATTTCACAATATATTATTATATAAAGGCGTTTTTAAAATTATTTCAAGACACCTTTTTATGATTTCAATTTATTTTCAAAGGAATTAATTTTAAAAATGTTACCAAGAATTATTTATGAGTTTTCAAGTTGTTTTTAGTGAAAAACGGTTCCAAAATATTTTCAACAGTACTTTACAATTTTTCAATGTTATTTTCAAAGAATCTAATATTCAAAATCATATATGAGTGTTTCAATGTGAACAAGAATTTTCCCTCAATAAATGTTTTAAATGAAACTGTAAGTCTTTCTTTATAAAAGAAGAATTTTTGAAATGGTTTTATGAAATGTAATTCAGATGAAATGTCATTTTCACAAAAAAATGTTTTATGTGATATCAAAAAACACATCTCCATCTAATATGACATACTTTGTTATAGTTTATTATTTATAATACTATTCATATTCATTCTAAAATGGTTAACATTCTAATGGAAGGATTATTATTATAACAGCTTCACTTCCACCACTTTAAGGGTTTTGGATCCCGCTTAATTTCACGAGTTATGATTTGATCCTAATGAGACATATTTATTTTCTATAGTTAATGATATGATAAAAATTTTATAATACCCAGTTAATTTCATGGGTTATGATATAATTATTCTAAAATCAATCCCTTTTTTGGGTCTCATTATGATTCTATTGATATTATATTTGGGAAAATGTATTTATGATTTTATTATGTGATAGGTGGGACCTATATGTCCCTTTAATGAATTTAGTATATATTTACATATTAGGTGAAAATGATGATAAACAATTTGATGTGACTGATCAACAATTGGAAATAGGTGTGTCTTGATCAGAAATGGGAAACATCTATGTCCTGATCCACTATGGGAGGAATTCCAATATAGTATGGGAATAAGGAGAAAACCAATCACTTATAATTAATTGAATGTGAATAGGTATGGTGGGGTCTAATTACTAGTCGAATTAGTGCCCATAAATTTTCAAAAACCGTTTTGGCAATAATCTTTGACTTCTAAGGAATGATTTTTTTGCCTGAAACTAATTACATGTTCATAATGATATGTGAAGACCTGGTTGGGTGATTATAATGTTTTGTGAGAACCTAAAGTATTTTTTCTTAACTATATGTGTGAACTTCCATCAATTTATTCATGTTCAAAATGCTGTAATCTGATGTTTATTCTATATGTAAATGTCTTTTTCCAATTTTATGCTACCGTGAATTATTCTCTTTGATTCATTATGACCTATGTCTTATGAACTACCAATATTTATTCCATGAATCTTTGTTATGATTTTTTATATACAGGGTAGGATCTTATATTGTTATGATCATTTTATCATACCCTAATACACATGTAATCTTTACACATCTCCCTTGATTTCCATTATTGAGCATCTGATCTCTCATCTTTCTTATATTTCCTTTACCTAAGTTACGAAGAATTATATATACTGGGATTATAAAAAGTATAAGATCATTATGGGATATATTTAAGATATTTCATCAAAATAAACGAATGTATTAAGAATTTCCAAATAAACTGAAATATTATGGTCCTCAAGAGTGTACATTTTTAATGTAGTTAATATTAATAGAAAATGATGGAATGTCCCTATATGTTTAGCCTTGGTCACTATAGTTAGTATCAAATGAAATTTTTTTTCAACGTTTTGATACTAGGATATGAAAACCAAAGTGTTATCCATAGGGATATGTATAATGATATTTATATTGATTTATTAGTGGATAAAAATAAGTCATCACATATTTTAAATTAGGTGTCATGATTTAAGAATACTATAAGAAATTTTATTTATTAATTTTTTATGATATGATAAGGGTTTCTCACACTATGATTTCATGTCTTAGACAATGACGGGAAATAAAAAGTAAAATTTTGACTTTGAATACTTCATTTTTAAAAGTTTTTTTATTATGAAGATAAATGTTCTATGAGGAAATATATGAATAGAATTAGGAAGGTATTCCTTGTATTGGTTTTACTGCTAAAGACAATGAAACCAAAAATGACAGGTGAAAGGAATGGGATGTTTTAATAGTATTTTATTACATTAAACAAAAGAATCGTGATTTTATTGAGGTTGAGGAACCATAATAAATTATTTATATTTATTATTTTATGAAATGTATAATACATAATATGATAATGAATCCTGAGTTATTTTTTAAGAATGATGAAGGATGATTGAAGTATATATGCTTTGTAAATCAAATATTATGTTATATGAATAATGAATTATATGACTATTAAATGTAGAATTTATTCTTTATGGATTTTCAAGAATGTGTTAAATGATATCGATGACCTATAATATTGATTTAAGGAATGGTTATTTTAAGGTAAGGTAACCCTTAAAATGTTCCTTAGGATTATTAAATAATATTTTATTTGGGATAAAAGGTTATGATATAGATAAATTAAATTGGATAGATTATATAGCCTCAGAATTGATAAAAAATTTGTTGGAAAATATGTTTATTCTATCTTGGATGGGTTTATAGAATTTATGGATTTTATGAATATATCTAATTATATTTGTAATACTAAAGAATATATGTTTTCAATAATTATTTCTAGGAAAATATAAGATAAAAGTATTCCCATGTTTTATATATGAAAACCATGAAATACATTATGATATATGAAGGATCATTGGAAATCATATTTTGAGATATTTTGTGGATTTTTTTATGTTTTGGATTTTCAACGTTCGTATGGGTTACATGGTTGACCATTTATTGAATGGTTTAGGTTAAACATTGGTTCAATTTTGAGATATTAAATTATTATATAGCCATATGAGGATTTATTCATATTGTATAATATGTGTTAACATTTATTTTATCATGATAATTAATGATATATGGAAATAATTTTCATTATACATTTGAATATTATGATATATTTGTGATTTAGGAATAATGAAATTTCACCTTCATTTAAAGAGTAATAGATGAAGCAGAAATTGTTAAGGTGAACACCAAATTGTGAAATTGGGAATATGAAATGAAATGAAATCATTTAATTATATCTCTTTGTTAAAAGTCATCAAAATTAATAAAATGGTCTTAAAATAATCTTTTTTCCCTTTATCATCATTTTTTATGATATCAATAACCTATTTCATCCTTCTTGGGGTTATGTCTTTTTGATCATTATCTTTCACTTAAACTTGTTTTATATCACTCTCCAATAGAACATTATAGTTATATTTCACTTCAATGTCTATATATACACTTTCCACATATGTTCTCTTTTGTGGAAACCTAGTTAATAGTTACTTTGTGTAACTCTTATGGCTCAAAATTTCCATTTGTAATTATTTCTTATTATCCATTTTTACGATGGGTGTTTCTTTGGAATTAACTTTCATGTATTAAACCTTTGATATCCCAGATTAATTTTAAGGTAGAAAATCAATTTAATGGGAGTTATATTTAACTATGTGAGATTTGGTGAATTTTTTTTCAAATTAAATTAATATTTTTATAGTTATAATTCTGAAAACATTAAATATTTCTTTTTTATATGAATTAAATACATTTTGAATTCATTACACACAAAACAAAATTTATGTTTCATGACCTAAAACACTTATATTATCTTGTAGTACATGTAAAACAATATTTTTCTTATGTTACACATAATGTCAATTTTCTTCGTTATCTAGCTTTACGCACATGAACTTATTTTACCAAACTATAACATAAAATTAATAATATGGTATAGATATAATTATTGCAGTCACCTATTATTTTTAATGAAAAATGTATAATATTATGTAAATTATGAAAATGTTGTTGTTAAATGTTAATATTATATTTTTTCACCAACTAACTATAAATTAAAATTAACCCCTTTTGAAAATATAATAAATCTTTTGAAAGAAGACTTCATTTATACAATCAAACATGGTTTACCACAAAAAAAATTATTTAAATGATTTTGATTTTTGATTTTACTAATATATATATATATATATTATAATCGTTTATCTAATTAAATGCCATTCTATGTGTTTTATAGACAATATGTTGTAATAAATCCAATTATATATATATATATATATATTTCTTTAAATGAAAATTTTATAGCCTTTTGATGGTGAACCCATTTTATATATATTTATTTTAACTTTTATCATTTTATTTGAAAAATTAAAAATCATTTTTGAATTTGGGTTATCAATATTTTCTTTGGGTCATTTGTTTTTATTTTTTAGAGAAGTTTCATATATTTATGAATAGTGAAAACCCATAAATTTAATTGAAATAAACTTTTACATCTAGATTAATTATATAGATAAATTAAATTTAAAATGAGTTTTATATTAAATTTAGATAAATTTTACATCAGTTAATCCAATTTAGTTTTTTGGAACTTATTTCACAATAAAATAAAATATATAAATATTTCAAACTTTTGAACATTTTAAATTTAAAAACATATTGCGTGATCCCATCTGTGAGATACATTTTATGTTGATTTATTTAACTTCTATGTATAGAATTTAGAGAAATGAAATCAATATTTTTAGTATGAATAATTTATAATGTCTAGAAATATAATATTAGTTTTTGACTAAATCTATTAGGGAATACAATTAAACATAATTATAATGATTACTATCAAACCAATTTTACAGGGTGGTAAAACATTAACATAAGGGGTGAAATACCTTAAAAAAAATTTAAAATTAAATTTCCTTGACCTCTTTAGAATATATATTCCCATTTTAATAAAATTTGAAATTATTGTAGGCACATGATTTATGTGATAACCCTCAATAGTGTTTACCTTTTTATATTTACAAGAATGCCAATTCTCCTCTACAGTAAAAGGAAACCGACCCCTCAAATTCTCAAACAACTCAAGAAACTTTAGATCTCCCAAACACCTCATAAATAATCACCCAACATACCTACCTTTATCATATAGTCCTCACCTGAGGATCAAAGTCAACCAAGGATGCACTTTGAAATAAACCAAAAGGAGTTACCCAAAAATACGTAACATTATTAAACAAGTATATAAATATTATTTGGTTGTTCAGCCATTACGTTATTCTTATTTCATAATTACATAATAAAATAATTATCCTAAATATAGTGATATATTATTTATTATTGGGTTTTTTACCTACAAAAACACATAGTTTCATCATATGGGAAATGAATTTACTGTTCATGTTTATAGCAGACTACCGCCACACAAAATGATGACGTTCGTTTTTCATTTACCCAAAATAATGGATGGTAATTTTGATGGAAATTGTTTTTATATAATAGATAGAATATTTATTATGTATTTGTTATTTTTTAATTAATATAGAAAGCAGACTTTCATGCTTTCCAATTCATTTAACAACGATAGCTTTGTTTTGGGACATGTAGACAAACGCCTTCTCAAAGTAATGTGATTCATTGAAACTATAGGTGAAATGTATTAAAGAATTGTATTGGTTAATTATATGATAGATATGAAATAATAATTATAGTATAATGATAATACATGTATACATATATGTGATTTACTTACATTATTTCAAATACGATGGTAAAACAAAAACATTGTTAATGCATACTTATGACCTACCATATCCAAGAACAATCTATTCCATTATATATATATATATATATTATGGATTATTATAAATATTTTTATACAGAATATATATTAAATTATCATCATTTTTTACATGATGTAAATAATTAAATTTTGATATACATAATAGGATTACGAATAACAATTAATAACATATTCGAAAAAACGATATTACCTAAAGCTTAATCATGCCCTAAAGTTATTAATAAAAGGAAAAAATAATGTTATATTAAAATAATATAGGGTATGATATATCATAATATGGTTCTATTGTAGATTCATAATACAAATATACTTATTGTAAATTATTTTTGAATTGGTATGTTGAATGTCAAGACTAAATATAATGGCTTTGTATTCTAACTTTTATATATATAAGATATATGCTATATTAAAAAATTATCCTTATTGTGCAGTGAATATACTTACATATGTCATGTAATATCATGAATTTAATAAATTTTATGAAATTTAAAATTTGAAATTATTTTATTATTCCTAGGATTTTATGATTAAAATTTTACACAAGTTTTAAGGGGATTTTCTAATCTTAATTTTTCATTTTTTGAGATACAAGGCTTTTCAAGACTCATTTATTTTGTGTGGTTCACGACATAAAATTATTTTAATATAATATTTTTATTTTTTAACTTATGGGTATTTACATATGCATTTTATGATATTTTATTCAGAGGGGTTTTAGTTCACAAGTTTCCAAGAGTAATTTGATTTTGTCTTGATATGCCTTGTTTGAGGTACATGTCATATTATGAAGATATATTTTAATATAAGTTATATATAATTAAATTACTATGTTATATATTGATTTTTATTCTTTTCATGACATTATATAATTCAAGTAATGTTATTCTATTATGGGGGTAATGATTTAATGTTACAAAATTTGTAACTGTTTCTTGTTACAATCTAATTTTTTATTGGGGTTGTTAATTATTATGACACCATAGATGAAATATTATAACCATATCTTATGAAATTTTATGAATATTTTTCTAATATGGTTTTTCATTTTATATGGATGTAATGGTACTATTTTTACACTTTTGATACTAGAGATAATTAAGAAAATATTTTTATGAAAGTCAAAATTTATTTTTCCATTCTGTTTGAAATTTTTTTCATTAAAAAACATTTTTTCTCAATAAATTAAAAATTTTATAATATTATCCTCTGATTATTGAAGTAAAATTTCACTCATTTTTTTACCTTTTTTACAATTTTTTGGAAATTTTATCGTCATTTGAGTTTCCGATCAGTCACTTTTTAAATCATTTTCAAGTCCATATAGAATGTTCGGCATGTACAACTATACCCACCATCATAACAATCATTTCATTGATGCATCATTTGTAGGCTTAATTTTTTTTAAATAAAATATTCTCGAAATATTTTAGATTTCTATTTATTTTAATGTGATTTTCAATGAAAAATGATTATTTTTAAAAGATATTTCGAATTGTTTTCATAGTATTATTTATTTTTTCAAAAGTCTATGCCCAAATAAAATAACTTTAGGATTCAAAGATTTATTTTAATGTTATCAAAACCAAATTTATAGAAAGTTGTTTCCAAAATTATTTTTTCCAGATTTTTATTTTTTAAAATTATATTCAAAGAATATAATAATCAAAATTATTTAATTATTTATTTCATAGTTTTCAAGGCATTGTCAATGAAAAATTATTCCAAAAATATTTCCAAGATTCCTTTATAAATTTTAAATGATATTTTAAAAGATGTTTTTTTCAAAATTATTAATATATTTTTCAATGAGGAAAATATTTTCTAATCAAGAAATGTTTTAAATGAAATTATATATAATTATTTATAAGAATATTATTTTTGAAATGGTTTTATGAAAATTATTTTCGAAGAAAGGATATTTTCTGTAATAAATGATTTGCATGATAATTTGCAATCATTATATGTATATTATAAAATAATTTGTTATAATTAATACTTTTTGGTGGATATGATCCAATAATACCATTTATTTAATATTTTTAATGGTTTATGTTTTGACAGAATAATGATTATGACACCCATTTCTTTTACAAAATTATATGATTTTAAAACTACCTTCCTTTAACGGGAAACACTTTGAACAAAATAATAACTATATTCTTTCCATATGTAATTATATTATAAAATTTTGACGATTCCCATTTCTTGTCATGGGTTATGATATAATGATTATGAAAACCATATATTATTATGGGTTATGATATAATACAAGTTTTATTATATTTTGGAACATGTGTATATGATTTTAATATGGGACATGTGGGAGCTATATCTACCTATAATGAATTGGGTTAATATTTATATCATAGGAGATAATGGGGGGAAAGAAGTTGAAAATAATGACACACAATTAGAAATTAGGGTGTCCTAATCCAAAATTAGAAACATGGGTTTTATGATCTACTATGGGAAGATGGTTAAACCTAGTCCACTATGGGATGAAGGGGAAACATTATCCTTTTTAAGAAAATGACTTTGAATGGGAATGGATGTTTTTCCCTCTTAGTAGTTGTAATCTCCATGATGATTCCAAATATGTTTTTCCGATTATTCTTGAATTTTAGGGAATTATTTTTTGCGTAAACCTGATTACAAGATAACAATGTTATGTGTGAAACTTATTTTATATTTATAAGTTTATACGTTGTTTTGATTCAATTTCCTTCCCTAAATGAGTGAAACTATTTCTATTTTTACATGTTCACAATTTAGAAGATGATGTTTATGAGATAAGTTTATGTATACTTCATATTCTATGTTTTCAAGACTTATTCTATTTAAATATTTTATGATTCATGTCTTATGAACAACCAATATATATTATTTGACCATTGATTATGATATTCGATGAGAAGGGTATGTTCCTCTAATGTTATGATGATATATTTGTACCCCTAGGCTCATGTTCTTATTACAAATCAACCTTTATTACCCTTACTAAGCATTTGATCTCACTCATTTCTTATGTTTCATTTCCCAAAGGTATTAATAAATATTTTAAGTAAGTGTAAAAAATGGGGATGACCTTTATGGGAGATATTTAATAACATTTACTATATTAGAAAAATTTATTCCTAGTTTATTATGACAATAAACTATTATGCTATTTGGAAATTTAAATTTGTAACTTGCTGCTTAAATTTTATAAAATATGATGTTTTGTCTTTGTATTATAATATTGGGATACCATAATGTCATCCCCTCTCCAAGTATTAACTTACTGATGTGGATCTCCACAATACAAGGAACTAATGCACTATTTATTATGTTTCTAATTGGGTGAGGATGCAAGGAACTAGAGTGTCCTATTCGTTGTACTCCCCCTTCTCAATGAAGAAGATATTCTTCCTATATTTCAAGAATCAATAAAAGCTATCATGGGAACTAGAATAGAAGAATCCTTTATATAATCCTCATGAGTTGTATTATAATCAACCTCATCATGAAAATTTTACGAAGAAGATCCTTAATAGTGAAAGAAGGCATATTTGAAGTCCCCACATCCATGAGATTTTGTTTTTCTATAATTTGATTTTAAAGAACCATATCATTTTAAAAAACAACCCCTACATAATTATTATTTGTATCCATGAGCCTCACTAGATAAGAAAGCAGAAAAATTACCTAAAGGGGTATGAAGAGTCTATGTTCAAATATAGACATCTTAGAAAAAACAATAAAATTGGTATGGAAGGCTTGACTGGTATAGATCCTTTCATAACGTTTTCATGGATGCACAAAAACCATGATTTAATTTACTTTAACATAGGAAATTTCAAAAGAATTCAATGGCCAACATTTTGAGTCCACTTCCGCTGGGTACTCAACATTATAATATGATTGGCTATCTATAGATTCTACATCAACCCTTACAACATCAATACAAATAGCATCCTTCAATGAATTCCCCACACAAAAAATATACCTCTCTCTTAATTCATCTTTAGTAATTTCCTCTTAATAAATGGTATTATTTTGATGAAGTTGAAACATATATTAACCCTCCCAATTACCTTACAAATACATTTCATGTGCTCGCAATGAGGATTCCTGGAAATCCAAAGAAGCATTCACAAAAATCCTGTAATCACTATGAGATCTCAAAACATCATGTTGATAAGTAGTAATGGCTTGAACAGTAGGGTGACAATTACCCACCCCCTATAATTTCATGTTGACATGAACCCGTCTGTCTAGGAGGGTAATTTTGACTCACCTACTCTGTAATAGAATGTTGAGAAGCACTCATTTGTCTAGGAGGGTGACAATTAACCCCTTCCTACAACAACTTACTGAGAATCACCCATTTTAGTTCAATCAGGGTTATCCTGACCCACCCCCTGTATTAATGTGAATTATTTTTCTCTCCCTTCTCTAATCCTTCTCAAAATGGATAATCATGTCCAAAAAAATTACAACTATTATCATTCTAGTGTTCCATCACTTTATAGTATAAAATAAACCAGAATCATTTCATACAACATTCTCAATGAGAATTCATTCTCAAGGATTGAATGAAAAAAAATCAAATAATATTCAGAAGAGATCCACCTCCACAAGAATGCACGAAGAAATTCTAAATCTAATTCCATTAATGATACCTATATTTTCAAAATAATAATAATAAATGATATTTCGAAAAAAAATCTCACTATATCTAAAATTTCTCCATTAGTATTCATAGCCCCTTAAAATTTTAATCAAGAAATATTAAAAAATTTATACATAGTCATATTTATGAAATGATTTTAAATGACACCATTATTATTTTATTTAGAGATATTTAATTCCCCACATCAATTTATTTATCATTATTTCATTTTATAAATAAATAAAAAAATACAAATTTATCAATTAGTGATATGAAATATTTTTCATTAATTTCTCTTAATTGTGAAACTTTAATTTTGAAATAACACCACAATTGCATATTCAAATATTTTTAGTGCATTGATAATTTATCATAAATTTAAATTTCAATATTCATATTATAAATTTTCCACATGAATTATATTATTAATAATAAAATTTAATGTTTTTAAATATATAGATATTAATTTTTTAGTCATTAAAATTTTAATTATAAAAAATTAAATTTTGAATATATAATTTTCTGTATATTTTTAGCAGGTAATTTATACTATATTTGAAATTAAAAATCTAAAAAAAATTAATTTATATAATTGACTAAAAATTATAAAATTATAATCATTCTTAAAATATAAAAAAATTTGGCCAATTATTATCGAAGTAATGAACAAGTAAAAAATTAATGATAATTAATTAAATAAAACGAATAAAAAAAGATTTTGTACAATCAGATTCCTTCACACCATTCAATTTGAATCACCCATTAGACATATAATAGTAATATATGATAAATTTATGAATTAACACGCAAATTATTGATGATTAAAATATAGAAACATTATAATAAAGAAAACGTGTCGTGCATACTATTAATTGTTTTTGGAAACATGATATTGTGATGAATGAAAATATATATCAATTTTTAACTGTCATAAAATTGTCTTCTGTTAAGATTCATTTATTAAGTCAATAATATTAGATGAATGCATGATCAGTAACTAATAATTCATTCATTTTTTACATTTTCAATTGGTATATGAAACTAATCATTTTAATAGAATAATAATTTGTAGTAAAAAGCAATAATGGCGAGATAAAATGTTTTCTTTAAAATAAATAATACACCCTTTTAATTTACAATACATTATTTATAAAGACAATTAGTGACATAAAATTTAGAAAATCACAAAATCTACAATTCATTTATAACTAATTATAAAAAATATCTAGTTTATTGTAAATTTTATTAAATTTTTGTAATTTAATTATGATATATAATGGTGAATTATTTTAAATATATCAAACTTTAAAAATGAGGTTTTTTATATAATTATAATTGATAACAAATATATCAAAAACATAAGTCACCGTTTACAAAAAAAATCGACATCAATTTGTGATAGGTATCTTTATCATCACTAATAAATATTAATAAAAATTAAGACCCTTTTAAAATATAAAATTATCATATCAAGTGACACATAGAAAATTATATAACAGTTAATTTGATATTAATAATGATGTTGAATTTTTTGTTTCTTTGATGTTTCAAGTGAATTTTAGTAATTTTCATGCTGAGGGGTAAAATTATAATTTTAACCTATCAAATGGCCCAATAAATGTTTCTTAAGGGAATCATATAAATCGAAATTGATTTTGTACACTAAGGTTGATGTTTGTCACGAATTGAAAAATTATTAGATTCCATATCATTTACTAATAAAATAATTAATTATTTTAAATGTTCACATGCATTTTAAATTGATAAGTAAAATGGTTATTATCATAAGAGAGGATTCCAAAACACTTTTTTGACCATACTGCTGATCGTAGAGAACAATGTTTACCATAGTATAGAGTTTGGTGTGATTTAGATCTCCTATAATTTTCTCATATTTTCAATAAATTTATATGTTAGGTGTGGCACATTTATATTTAATTCTCTAAAATAAATTATTTCATTTAAATATTTATAGATTCATAATTCTTAGAGAATGATATAACATTTAATTAATATGGGGGGTTTCACAGATTTCCAAAATATGGTTCTTATTTAAGGATTTTCTTGTCAAAGTTCAAATAACAACATAAAAAATATCATATTTGACATGAACCTGAAGGGAGGAGATTCGAATGCTGGGGTCCTCTATAATGTCTTGTTTGTTTGGTCGATTCCATTTAATCATTTAGTTACATTATTATATGAGATTCTAATTTTGATATAGAATTTTTTATTAATATTGTTTCAAATAAAAATATTAATTTTCACTCATTAGCAGGAATTATGATACAACACCATCTTGGTGTTCTCTCCAACACGTGATGCTATGTGATAAATTTTCAAAATGAGTATTTTGTTATTTTCTTTTAATTTTTTGGATTAGGTTATTTGGAATATGGGATGGTCGAGTGTCAAAATAATTGACCATCGATCATCTAGGTGGAGAGTTTCAATTCATTTGATGCTTCGCATCATTTTCTACAAAAATTATTATATTTAAAAGTATATATTGATGTGATCGATAATTATTGAAATATTGTTTAAAAAGTTAATTTAATTTTTAGTGATATCAATTTATAAATATATATATATAACAAATATTATAAGGCTATTTAAAATAAAAAAAATTTATTCAGGATTTTGATAATTTATGTAATTCCAAAATTTAATTTAAAACCCTCACAAAAGAAACCCTTTTATATGTGAAGGACCTTGATACCCCATATGTATTTTTGATATGGGATATAGTTCCACATTTGCAGCATCCTACAAATAATATATTTATAATAACAATATATAAATAATGACACATAACTAAAAATAAAACTAATTGAAATATACTGTCCTTAATATCGTTATTATTTAATCTTATAAATAAAAAATCAATAATATAATTAATAAATATAATACCTACTATGAAAACTATTATTTATGACTTATAATAATAATATTAATCAATAATAACATTATTAGATAATATTATTCTCCATGGAATAAATAATAATTTATCGTTATAATTATTATTCAATAATTTACAATTAAAATTTAAAAAATAAAAAATAATAATATATCTAATAAAATAATTAATTAATGTATATTAATTAATAGTTATTAATTAATAATTAGTAGTTATTAATATTTAGTAATTATGAATAATTACTAATAATTTATAAATATTAATAATTAAACATTAATGAATAATAATTTCAATAATTTAAAATAACGATTGATAATAATACTTAATTATTCCTTTTACTCAAAGAACCTCTTTATTTTTACACTCTTAAATAATGTTTGTAAAATTTCTAATTTTTTTAATGTTATATGATAGTCCACTATATTCTATAACATATAAATAAAATTGTATAATTCATGATTTATTGTTTCCATCTACCATTAGTTTTAATTGGATACCATTAGTGGAAGAAAATTACCTCTCCAAGTTATAGTTAATTCCAAATTATACACTTACATCAACACTATGATTTCTGGAAACAAAAATCAAGTTGAGATACCATCGAGTAGAGCAGCTGCAAATACCAAGTACATCTACAACAAGTTCAGCGATGCTATCTCCAGATGTTTCAACCACATAGTAGACCTGTCACCAAAAAAAAATTCAATTACCTCTAATAGAATCACCATTGAAATGATGATACTACTAGTATATAATACTTCTAGGAGATAACATCAAAATCATGATCCACCACTTTTTCAATGGTGGTAATAGCAGTGTTTTGTACTCTTATAGATCTATTGCTTCTATCATGAACAATTTTCAAAACTAAATATCTGAGGTTTATTTTATGAATTTTATTGTGAATAGTAGAACATGTATTTAAGAATTATTATTACAAATCAAATCCTTTATTGTCACAGAGACAAAGTCAGAACTTCTGATTTTGTTTCTTAATAGGATCCATATTGTTCTATTATTATAATAGTATGTATAATTGAACATGCTATGCTTCCAATTAAGATACCCCTCTTGTACAACTGAAAAAATGTGGTGGAATTTATTTGGATATTGAGTCATCTAACCATGGATAATTAAATTCATAGAGTTACATGTGTGTAGAAGAACACATATTTAAAATAAAAGGCTTTTCTATAATTCCAAAACACTTTTTTAGATATTTCCTATGAAACTTGTTTTAGATACTACTATAAAGATATTCCAGGACTCTTGAACAGTAGAATAAATTCATATTAAGTAGAACAATATTTTGTCATCATTCATTTATTTTCCTATTTTAGTAATATTTTTAAATTGTTTTGGGTTTACTCTAATTTTTTGAAAAACAGAGTCTCATGTTTTAATCATGATAGTTCTTGAAACAATCTCTCAGTTATCTTCAATTTTATTTCCTTGTATAATATTAGAAGTTGTCGAGTGTAACAAAAATCATTTTTTACCACATATAAAAATGGAATATTCATTATTACTATTTTTAGTGGGTTATTTTCAAGTAGAGTGGGTTATATATGATCTTGAGACTAAACCCATTGTTTAAATTCAATTCTGCCACAATTGTATTTTCTTTTGTTGTTCTGTTTTTTTTCGTTTAAACCAAACTAGTTTTTGATTTATAAATTTTTAAACAAAACATTACTTTCAAATTTATAATAATTTTTTTTATATATCATTTTTATAATGATTAAATTAGTTTCAAAAGATAAATTATTTTAATTTATCTATGATCGATATTTTGAAAATCATTGAAAAAGACAAAATTCTAAAATTCTACTTTTTTATTATCTATGAAATTATATAAAATTATATGATATATGTTTTAAGACAAAATCAAGGAAAATTTTATTAGAAACCAGATTTACCACCCATCTTGAGGTTCTACTAGGACTACATTTGGTATTACAGATTTTGACGACTACTTCTTAATGTCATATAGTCATACCTAATGATATTAATTTTTGATTTATAAAAATTTATATCATTATGGGAAATACAAATATTGAAGGAACTACCACAAATAAACCCTTAAATATTAATGGTAATAACTATTCTCAATAGAATCTTAGAATGAAAATTCTATTAGAGAGCATGGTTTTTTATATTTTGTCAATTATTGTGGATAAACATGGGATGCCTAACTGTCTATGAAGACATTAGTGTGATTCCAATAAGGATATATATGATTATAACTATTAACTTTTAAATTATTTTTTATGTGCTTTAGGATATGTTAAATTTAACAAAATTTATTTTTGTAGTAATAGTTTTGAAATATGGAGTATACTTATTATTTCTCAAGAGGGATGTTAATGAATTTTTTTGAATAAAAATACTGTTAAATATGGTACCATTAATATAAAGCATGGGGAATCAATTTTTTATATTTATATCATGTTTAAAAAAATTGTTAACATAATTAACACACTTGAAAAGACAATTACTGTTAAGGATCCGGTAATGAGAGTTTTGAACTGTTTATAAGGAAAATAGAGAGGAACCAGTCTTTCTATAAGACAATCCTTTGAAATTAGTATGTTTATAGTGAAAGAAATCACTGGAAAAAAATGTTGTATATTGAGTTAATGATAATGAATATGAAATAACATGATTAATCAGAAAGGAAGTTAACAACCATTAAGAGATCTAACTCAAAACTAAAGTAGAAGAACAAAGTTGAGAGTTCATGTGATAAATATCCACTATATATGTGTGATTAATATTTTCCTCACCTACCTAGATGTTTCCAAAAATTATGTAGGAAGAATAAGTTCTTAAAGATAAAAAATTACAATGGTTGGAATGGAAATACACTAAATTAGAGAAAAGAGTAGAAAATTGTGATTCTATGAAAGAAATAAGCTGTTATAGATATAAAAGTAAACGACACATAAAATTAGAATATCTCAAAATTAAATATAAGAAAAAGTATTATGTAAACGTGATGATATACAAAAATCTATGAGTTCCACGTAGAGTGCACTAGAAAACAATTCTAGTGATTTTGATATAAGAAGAGATGAAAAAGTTATAGGGCCAATATGTGTTTCATGATAAACACATATAAGTTATTTTTTTTGAATCATCAAGACATATTTTATTTCAAATAATTAAATTTATATTTATAATATTAAAAGTAAGGATCTATTTAAATATTTTAATTTGATGGAAGATATATTTTTTGAATTAAAGTATACATAAAAAAGTATATAGAAGCATCATGCTTAGTCTTTATACTTTAAAAAATATTTTTCTATTGAAAAATATATAAATTATAAAGTAAAGAAAAAATAATTGGAAGAAAAATTCAAATGAAAATTTAATGAAATATTTGTAAATACTCACTAATAGAAGAAAAACCTTAACCAACATGTATGTTAAAAAACTACTCCTAAGAATATTTCATTAATGGGTTATCTACCTTTACAAAGAAGGCTACAAAAAATTCTCCCTAACATCTAGTTCTAAAAAATATGTTAGCACATATTATTCCTACGAACCTAATAATGATTTAATCTATTAAAGTATAAGGCGTTGTTATAAAAATCTTGATTAATAATTTGATATCTTAATCGTTGTATTATTAACATACTTTACTGAAGAAAATATGGGTACCAAAATCATTTCTGGTAAAAGTATATTTTATAGGATACCATCGTGATGTGTACTAGTGAGAAATTATGGTATATAGAAAGCGAATATTCTAGAAATATGACTAGGAAATACTCAATATTCTAGATCATATTCAATGTTAATGGTGGAACTGTCACTTTTGATGAAAATTCTATAGTAGAAATAATTAGACTCGGTCAAATCAGGAATAATAAAATTATTTAAATTTGTAAATTTTATATATTTATGTATTAAAATTTAATCAATATAACATTTCAAAATTTAATGATGATGGTTACCATTTTATGTTTTAAAATAATAATTAAAATTTATTGATGCCCAATATGCTATATTTTTTACCTTAATATGTAATGATAATATTTATGCTATTCATTTGAATAATATATTATATCCAGACATTTCATGTTTAAGATATATTAATATAGAATCATTGATTTGTTATAGTAGACTAGGAAATTTCAATATACTCTCACTTATAAATCTATCTAAGAATGGATTAGTAAAGGATATACAATATTTGAATTATGAGTAGGCATTGTCGTTAATCCATATCAGAAGGGAAAAAATAATAAATGATGTTTTATTCCAATTAATTAATCTCCATCTATCGACATTTAAAGTTGGTTAAATTATAATTTTTTAAACCTTTTATATTTTTTAATTTTGAAATAAAATATTAGACATCTGTTATTGTGTATGATTATTCAATATATATTGCTTTTTCAATTGATTATAATAGTGAATCTCTCTCTTCTTTTTCTAAATATTCTAAATCCATATAAAATTATATTGGAATAATAATTAATACCTTCATAAGTGATCAGTTCCATGAGTTTGAAATTCATTATTTTTAATTAATATGCATAAAACATGGCCATAATAAAAAACTTTATACTTCTAATGCCACATAGAATAATGGTGTAGTAGAAAAGTGAAATAAAACACTTTAAGAAATTTATCAGACCATGATTAATGATTATGATTTTAATATTTTTTTTTGGAGAATCTACAAAATCAATTTACTATACAATTATTAAAGTTTTAAACATGAAACTTTTATATAAAACCCATTATTAGTTTTTAAATATTTGAAAAAACAATTAATTACTTACTATTTTTTGTTGTAAATACTTTATACTCAATTTAATGGATAATTTATACACATTTGAATCCACAAGAAATGAAGTAATTTTTATAAATATTCTATAACAAGTAAATCAAACAAGATATTCAATGAATGGATCATGATTGTGGAAGAATCTATACTTGTAATTATTAATTATAAAGATCAACATAATACTAAGACCTATTTTGAAAATCTGGAGGAAGATCTTTCAAATTTTGATATCAACATTAAATCATTCAACAATTCTAGCATGCATCATATAAAAAATCTCTTAGTTCTAAGGAACTATTTGAAATTGAACCTATGGATAAAAAGAATTTTTGTATACATCATTCCTTAGAGAATTTAGTACTCATATATATCAACCCTTATATTTAGTTACTGGAGTCCTAGTTAATGTAAGGCATATAATAACATATCTTAGAAACCAAGAAGAACACCAAGATTTATTATCATAGATTGAACCTAAGAACGTCAATGAATCAATAAATGATGTATTGTGGTTGATGGAAATTCAAGAAGAGATAAAACAAATTAAAAAATATATATTCTGGGAACTAATTAAATTTCACAATGACTATATAACCATTATCACGAAATAAGCCTTTAGAATAATGTTTTATAATAAATATAAATAATTATAAATAAATAATATTTGGTAACAAAATGATATAGTCAGGGAGTCGAGGTTGAATATGAGGGAACCTTTTATCTAATAGTTAAACATGGATACATTAAAAAGTTTATTGCCTAGTCCACACATTTATATTTCTAATAATATCAAATTGGTGTTATCATGGAATTCATAAATGATTATATAATCGATTAATTTTTGGGGGAGAATCCCATTGATTTTAAAACCCACATATTCCAAATAATGTTTCAATTTGAAAAATAATTTTTATGGTTTAAAAAATATCCTAGAGATAGGTATGATAGGATCATATTATTTTTTATTTCAAATTATTTTAATAAAGGAATAGATAACATTTCATTAATTATTAAAATAATTTCTATGTAATTTTATGTTCTAAAAATATATATTATGACGAAATTATTTTTTGGATCTTTAATGCATTCTTTATATACCAGATTTAAAATAATTATTTAATGTGAATTTGGAATGATATTGATGGGAGAACATAAATTATTTATATGTTTTTCAATTGTTTCAAAATAAATGTTGAATTATTTTAAATGAAATAATGTACAAAAAATATATTTTAAAACATTTCCAAAGGGACATTTTAAAATGTAGTGATACTCCCCCAAGTAAATGCAGTAAATTCGATATTGATGATATTGGGAAACTAGTTGTTCAAAACACATATGTTGGTATATCATGAAGTTTACTATATTTAACTCCTATTCACCCATATAGACTATTTAATGTTTTCATGGGTTCCCATATGCATGAAAATATTAAAGAGTAACATTTAATTATTGTGAAATGATTTTATAAATACATCAAAAAATATTAGAATTTATAATTGTCTTGTTCTAGAGGAAAGGATTTTATATAGTAATTTAGATTCTAATTTTGATGGTTGATGTTTAGATAGAAAAAAATCTATAAAATTTGTCATTTTTTTTTTGAAATTCTCTAGTATCAAGGTTTAGTAAGAATTTTTCTGTTTCATTATATACTAAAAAATATGAGTACAATGATTTAGGCAGTTTTGCAAAAAATCTATAGATGAGAGAGAATTTACTAGACTATCGATATCAATTTTCTCATATCCCTATATAATGTGAAAACAAAATTTCAAAATAAATTTCCATGATTCGTGTGTCTCACACTTAGATAAAACATATTTATACTATACAATACTTTTTTAGAGACCATTTTAAATAGGGTGATGTTACTATTCAGTTCATTAATACATAACTTCAATATGATAATATATTAACAGTGACTTTGAGATTAGAGATTATGATCTATATTAAACATGAGACTTGAATGATCAATTTTGTTAGTATTATATTCATATATTTTATATATTTATATTAAGATTTTAATGACATGACTTACTCTACCATGGTTGATTGGCGATTATTTATGATACCATGATGCATGATTACTTCACACTATCATTGATATACTACCATGAAAAAATACCATTAATATTGTACCGTGAACTACAAATTTGACATAATATTATTACATTCTATCTTCACATGGTACTATAAAATAATACCACATGGATTCTACAATGGTGTGTTTTTATTTCATGCTACCATTATGGTGATGTTATATAACATACTTTTATATTTCTATAGTCCTTACTACAATGATTTCACTTTTTATTATTAAAAATATTATCTAATTTAATTTTTAATATTTATATTATAGTTACTAATTAATGGTGAATGGATCCCTAATTTAAAAAATTACCTAAATTAAGAGTGTGGAGAAACCCTTATTGTATGTTCCCCCATTGACTCCTTTCAACTCCTTTGAATGCTTTCATATTATATCTTTCTCTATCAGGTCTCTTCTTTCATCCTTCACACTGGTGTGGAAAATCTACGAGTGAAGTGTCTTGTTTAATAAACTTTTGAGTATCATCCTTTGTAGAATGTTAGTGGAGAATCATTTTTGGATTTTAGAATAATTAATTCCCAGATTGTATCTCATTTTGTTGCCACTATGAGGGAAATTTGTGATTAGTGGATAACTTCTAGAAAGTCACTAATATGGAATATGATCTAGGACTAAGGATGGGTCGAATGGATCTCAAGGAATGATAGATCATTATACCATATGATTGTTCATGATTTATATTGATTTATTGAGTACCATTTCATTGAAAATTAATATGTTAACAAAATTGTACGAGATAGAAAATATATATTCCTTTCTTCAAGATAGTGGGATAAATATATATAATATTATAACAAATGTGTTCATGGAGATTGAAAATGCTCAATTATAGTCATTTATGAGAACATTAGGATCAAATGTGTTTTTCTTGATTTGAATAATAATCAAACTATAAAAGGAATCATATTGTATAGATTGATGAAGAATGTTGGGTTTTGTTTAAAGTCATTCTGCACATGTTGTGTCCCAATATGGGGGATTTAAGAATAATGAGGTATCAATATAATTTCTTCTTACATCATAAGACAACAATTGAAATGATTAATTTGTATAGATATTTAATGGTGCATATGATCGAGTTATGAAATAACATCATGATATATAATGTCCCTTGCTGTCCAAAAATTATTTCTACCATTTTATAATAAATAGGACATATTATTATTAGAGAAGAAAATGGTTTCAAATGTATTTGTGTCTTTACATGTCAATTAACATGTAAAAGTAAGAGAGTGTTCTGGAACACATTGATGAAAAGGTCGGTGCTAGATGTTGATCCCATTTATGAAAATTTCAAGACAATAAATAATCCATCTAGAATAAATGATTTTATTGACCCTTTATTATATCCATAAAATCATATAATATTATTCTTCCAATGAAAAAAGTGATAATGTTTTTACAATTGAGGTTGAAGTAGTGGATGTTTCAGATGATGTAGAGGAGTCGGTAACTTTTTCAGTGGAAGGGGGGAGCAACATTGATTTGGATAATAGTTCCAATGTTTCTTATGTTTCTCCTAGTCCACCTATAACCATTCATTAAATAGAGAGATTTATATAACAATATTTTAGAACTGATGAGACATAAGTCCCTAATCCTTATCATTTTGAGATAGATTCTTTAGATAGTCTAGATGATGTGATTTTTCTTTATAATGATTCAGTGTATGATGTTAATGATGGAAATAAGGATGACCAATATAACCAATATCATAATTTATCTAATTTTAAGTGGTCTCCCAATAGATAATGGCATTGTATATCTGTATATTCTTTAACAATTCAATAATATGGTGATATTTGTGGACATGATTCTTCAGAAGGTCATGATTCTAGAAGCCTTGTTGATCTAGTATCCACATATGGATATGAGGATGTGGAACTATATATCTTGGATAAATCCTCAATATCAAATAATATTAAGTTAGAATATTTTGAATTTGATGATGATGTTTGTTATGGATTTCACCAAAGTATGGTGGAACTTTCATTTTGGTTATACATAGATATATGTATGGATCAATTTTATAAGTAATTGATGAAGAATGGTTCCTTGAATTTTTTATTTATGTTGATCATAATTTTCTTATTGGTCATGATGATTTTTTGATGAATATCCAGGATAATTCTTCACCTCATCTTCCTTTATATCCTCCAATGAATTGTTAGTTTATAAAATAATATATGAATTACATTAATGATGGTTTTTCAAATAATATATGTTGGATGATTTTGTTATCGTTAGTTCAAGAAATATTTCTCAGTGAAGGAGAAATAAAGATGGATTTTTTATTCTTCATTTCTCATATCCAACCCAAAATTTACTTGAATGTAGAAAATATATAAATATTGAATAAGATGCTAGTTGAATAGATAGATAATATTCCTTGTTAAAATTGACGAAAAAGTGCTATTTTTACAAGGAGATATATCTTTTTTAAAGGATTGAGTATTTATCTACTACTAAATTATATTATTCTAGATATCCACTTATTTTTAATTTGACTATGGTTTATATTGATTTAATATGATCCATCATTACAAAAGTGCTAATGTTATGATGGGTCATCTACCTTTTTACCATCAGGATGATTTTTTATGGATTAAATCCCCGGGATAGAACATTTATAAGTTTATAGAGAGTTATAAAATGGGGCTATAAACATTATAGAAATAATATCTGATGTTTTTAAATATCATCTCTTAAGGATTTGCAGTAAGGGTTAGATTAATTATCACATTATGTTATGAGATGATAATTTCATAATGCCTCATATGAAAAAGGCCATAATGTAGCCATATTCCAATTTTTAGACCTTGTATCCCCTATTCAATTTTTCCATGGAATAGAGGGATAAAACATCTAAGGAAATGTTGAATTGCAGATGAGAGATTAATATTAATTGAAGTTGTTGTAACTATTTTTTATACAACCATGAATTATTCCATTTCACCTCATGTTATACCTTTGACACCATTAGGTTCTTCAATTTTATTATCATTCTTTTAGAAAACATCCATTGCATGTAGTACATTTAGTCATACTCCTATTTCTGTTTTCAGGAAGGGTAGGACGGTTCAATATTTTACATTATTTCATCCACCATCACCTCATACTCCCCAACCCCTTATATGGCTAGTGATAGAATTTTATCTAGTGTATCATGTTTCTAGTCACATTGAGTAAGCTTCATTGGACACTGATTAGGATATGATAGGTATTTCTTTATTGTATTACCTACACTAATGTAATATTTTTACCTTAATATATAATAAAAAAAACTATATTTTTGTTATAGATATATTTTTTATTTATATGCCAATTCTTTGTCTCTATTTTATAATACCAAATCATGGAGTCATTGTATATAATATAACATGAGTAAGTGTATAGAATGTATGAATAATTTTGAATTACATAAAACCAAGATTGTTATGATTACTAACTTTTTTATTCAACTTTTATTCGTATTTTTTATTCTTTGGAATTACATGACTTGTGATCACCTAAAATAGAGATATTGTTGTCTATGTCTATGAACCTTTACATTTTAATGCTCACAAATCATTTTTGTTATGATTATAAAGAGTATAATATTTTATGATAGCCCACCATATTTGTTCCAAATTAAAAAAAAAATTGTCTTAGTATTTATATACCATTATCATATAACATTATTTTTATTGAGATACAGTTATGCGAATAAGGATAACTCTACCACATACCATCAATTCAACATGATACTGAATGAAAAATTATGATATTAGAAACATCTACCGTCAGGTTATGTAACCATTGAGTGGAGCTACTGCTACTTCCATTTACAATCAATTCAATTTCAATAGTTCTATAATAACATGATGCTAACTCTCAGCATAGCTACCGCTAATGAAAGTCTAGTGATTCTTCCAAGAGAATATACCATTTAATTTACAAAACCTCTTGTATATGCTATCATTTAGAGATACTATTAGATGATAAAGACATTTCTAGTTCAATAGATAATCCATCAGAGTGCTACCATAGCTCTCCCTAATAAATTCTACAAAAGAAAATTTTTATATTTAATTTTGGACAAAGGAATGTGGATTAAAAAATTATTATTATTAAAAAAATCCAGTGATGTCTAATAGACAATGTCAGACCTCCCATATTTGTTTCAAAATATGAGGATCTAGATAATTCTATTATTATACTAAAATAGATAATTGGAAATAGAGTCATATATATTATGGCACCCCTCATTGATGTGTGGAAAACATGGTGGAATTTAAACATATATAGTGAGAACTAATTTTGTACAATGTAATAAATAGAGATAAATTTTTATAGAATAACATAGACAGAAAAAAGCTTTTTTAGGCTTCCATGACTCTATTTTTGAAAATTTATATTTTTAAGTGTTCATGTTCCCTAATTGACAGATTCAAGGAAACCCGAATAACATAATTTATTTACATTGAGAATAAATTCATTTTATAATTTCCCATTTATTGTCCTTTCCATTTTATTTTTATTATGATCTTTGTTTTTGTTTTTCTCTGTATATCTGCAAAAAATAGTCTCATGCTCTAAACAAGAAAGTGGTTGATACTCTCTGAATTATCTTCATTTTCAGTACAAAGTACAACATTTGATGTTTTCTTATTTAAATAGGAGTCTTCTTGTCCCATATATAACTATGTACGATTCTTTGTTTCAAGAAATTATTTTAATTATTCATTAGTAAAACATGATCAATGTTGTGGATCAGTTTCTTCTAAGATCAACTACGTTGATGTGTGTAATTTCAAAGTGTAAGGGATTACATATCTGTATGTGATTGGGGCCCTTGTTTAAATTCTGATGTTCCTTATTTGATTTTCTTTACCTTTTTTGTTTTATTTTTTTTAAATAAATCCAATTTATGTTTTCTAAACCATTAATCTATGCATTTAACTGATATTTAATTTAATTTAATGAATTATATTCATGGATTGATATGAATAAATTAGTATAAAATGATAAATCATTTTCAAAAGTATTTAATGGATCTATTATCAAGAATTGGATATGTTTTTCCAATGAAAATTAAATATAATTCCACTATTTATGATAACATGATGTTTCTATAAAATTATGCAATATACATTTTAAATATTTATTAAGAAAACATTTATTGGAACCTCAATTCATGTCGTCTTGAGTTTTCCAATGTGACCTAGAATAATTATTAATTGTTATTAAAAATCATTAATAATTAATTAATTAATAGTAATTATTATTTATTTGTAATTATTAAATAAATTTTATTTATAAAGATTAAAAATTAATAAAAATTAATTATATTTAATTATTATATAATTATTATTTATAAATATTTATTAACAAATTATTGTTAGTTATGAATTATTATTACCAGTATAAATTACTAATTATATTAATTAAATTATTATTGTTATTTTTTTTATAAAAAATTTTGTCAGATCCACTTTTTATTATTAAAAAAGAACCTATTTATTTTATGGAAAATGTTACCCCATAAAATGGATCATACACCCTTGACATGAATACCCAATGATATAGTCAAAAGGACCCATCACTATAGCTACTCCATCATTCGCCCATCACATCACCTATTATGGGAGGTCACCCACTCAGCTCGCCATGATGGCCCAAAAGCCAATTTTTTGTGGGATAAAATCCAAATAGAGATTAGTATTACTACTAATAATAAAACCTACTAAAATTTTACATTTTTAGGGCGCCTATGGAAATTCTCCCCCAATCTGATTTGAACCCAAGTCAGATGCAAGATTATGAGGATTCGTTGTGTATTATTATTAATATATTATTATTATTATTATTATGATATAAATGTTAAACTAAATCCCATATGGAAAATTAATCAGGGATGTATAGGTATCCTCCCTAATAATATGGTGTCTTTTGTTGGGATTTTAGTTGTATTTTGGATGTTCATAAATGGTTTCAATTCCAATTAAATAAATTCTTTTTTAATACTATTTAGGATTTTTCTATATATTATATTGACAATTATTTAATATTAATTTTATTTCAAAAAGGTGTACTGTTTAAATTCATTTAACTCACTCCCTTTAGAAATTCAATCATGAAAAATACTCAATCTAAAATATTTCCCACCTAACGTTAAGAGACCAGGTTTCCCCGCCAATATTAATGGTTCGAGGATAGGCAGACATCAAAAGAGAATTAGATGCACATATTGGTGGTGGATGACTATTTCTTTGGATATGTTGTAGTGAAAAAATCCAATTCGACCCACCAAATGTGTGTCAAAGACATTGTTTTCATAGAAATGGAACTGGTGGAGAATGGAAACATTGTAAAATTACGAAATTCCCTGTAGTTCATTGAGTATTGATGGTCCTAATAGAGTGAGAGTATAAGGAATGGGAGTTAAATACCCTTAATGATTATGGTACAAAATAACTTCAAGATAGAGATAATAATGTGGAAGATGTTTGGTAGAAGATTTTTGTTAGGTTGAGCGGGGTGAGTTTATTCGTAGGACCAATAGAGGTGGACTATCTATTAAGGAAAAATTTTTGGTTCATTTTTTAAGATGATTTATGAGTTCTATATTGTTGGAAAAAGGATAAGTCTACATGTATTTTTAAAAATTGCTTGAGGGAATCATTAAACTCATTCAATCATCCTGATTCTACCCAACAATAGGAGGCACATACAGTGTTCACTTCTTATATAGAAAATTTACACTGGAGGTGGAAACTTGGTTCACACCTCCAAATAATAATTATTATTTTATTTTTAAAAAAATATGATTTAGTAATTAATATCCATAAAGATTTATTTATAAATTTCTGTGAAATTTTTAATTGATATATAAATATATACATTATTTTATTAATATGTATTAAATTTATTAATTATCAACTGTATTATTTATTCGAAATTAAAAATATATTATTTTATTATTAATATTATTTATAGTTTAATAACTAATAATTTTTTTTAATAATATAAATAAAATAATTTATATTGAAAAATATTCTACTAATTAGTAATTTTATTAGTTATAATATATTGAGGTATGTAATATTGGTTTTTTACATATATAATGAATAATGTAATATAGAATATTAATATTAATATAAATTACAGAATTCAAATTAATAAAAATATAAATATTTTATAAAAATGTAATTATAAATATTTATTATATATATCAGGGATAAGAATGTTAAGAGATATTTACATAATTAAAAATTTTCAATTATTATTATTTTTTCTTATGTGGTTTCTAATATTAATGTTTCTCAATGGGAATACTTATAAAAGTTTAGTTATAAAAATTTGTGAAATTTTTATTCATATAATTTTTATTTATTTATTTATTAGTAAAATATTAATTAGCCACGAAGGTTTATGATATGAGATTTTTTATTCTATGAATTTATTAAAGAAAATAGAAATATAAGAAAAAATGACTCAAAGAATAATAAATAGAATGAACCACCAAAGGTAAAAGTGGAAAACTCGCACCACCTAAAAACATATAGATGAAAGAGATATCCCCATATTGAAAATAAATTTTAAGGCTTGATGACCCCATTATTAGATACACCACAATTCCAGGTAAATATCTTGATGCCCCTAATGGAAACTATGATGAATCCCCACTATAGGATCCTGAGTGACCACGATGCCCCTCGTCCAATGAAGAACAATGCACACATGATGCCCTTTCATTTTCATGACACAATATTTTTAACTTATCCCCATAACATTATGGTTCCTCCATCATCGCAATCTGCATATCATCCTTCTACTAAAACTTCATCAACATACTTGTTCCACAAACGCGTCACTATATCATTCCACCAATAGTTGCAGTGAGTTGAGGCTATCACACCCATAAGCATACCAAACCGATGGCAGTCATTGTGAGACTTATTAATTATATTTTTATTAATTATTTTTAAATAATTATATATTATTATTTTAAAAATATAATTATTAGTATCACAAAAAATATTTATTTCTTAAAAATATAAATAAATAAATTTTTATTGAAAAATTTAATTACTAGTTATTAATTATATTATTTTTAATATAGTATGGAATGTATTAATAATTTCTTATTTATATAATTAATTACATAATATTTTTTATAAATATTAATTACTATTATAGAATTAAATGTAATAATACTAATATTACTTAATAATATATCTACTGTTAGTGTTTGATATAAATTATATGGATAATAATTATAAGTGTTAATATAATCAATAATTGGTAATTTTTATAACTATCAATTTAGTTGTTAAAATTTTTTTTCTTAACAATTTCTAAATTTTTGTAATAATTTCTAATGATAATTATTTTGATTTTATGTAATAGAAAATTATATATTTGCATGATTTTAAATAATGCATAAGTAATTTTTTAAAAACCATATAATATGTACTCATCCTATCTAAATTGTTGTTGTGGAAGCTCTTTCATGACACAACCGTATATATATATATATAATGAATCCACATCATGTCAATGGAATTATATGTTCTAGAATATTGACCATCTTTTGTAGTATCTCTAGCATCTTCATCCACATCAACTTTTGTTATATGTGAGTGATCTATAGTATCCCAACATGTATTTTGTCATAATTGAATGGATAATGGCTGCGGAAAGGATGTATACCCAACATGAAAAGAAGATGGATATTTTGTGGAGAATATCTATGGATTAGTAGACAATGAAGACTACAACAAAGAACTGTCAGGATATTTCATGGTAGATAATTTTTCCTCACTAACAAAATATGATGTTTTGAGGACCTCTGGATGAATAAACCGTTGACTACATCTGTGCATGTTCATGTGCCTCCATATTTGTTTGTGGTTGTTTCTTGGATTCAATAGGAAGTGGGGGAGAATCTAGCTGATCATGATTTATATCATTCGTCTATACCACATCTATATCTATAATAATATTATTCCTTCACACTTATATATCTGTATTGACACCTTAATCATCTATTGACTCATAAAAAATCTGAAGATAAATATCAGCCTTGGGGAGAATCAAATCTTCCACTTCTCTATGAAAATATGTCTGGTAAAATTATCATCCCTAAATTGGATCAGGGACGTGAATGAGCATGGGGATATAAGAATCATACAATAAAATTGTCAAAAAAATAAAAAATAACACAAGAGAGGGTGAATTATGTCTTTACAAAAATCATCCACAATTATGACTTTAGAAGCCTTGTACAATTTTTTTGGATAGAAAATATTCTCTTTAATATGCAATATATACTGCGGATAAATAGAAATAATGGACACAAATTTTTATTGTGGTTAAGGGCATAAGGATCCCCTTTTCCACTCCTCCAAATGTTATCTTTGCGATCCTAGTGAATTTCAATAGTATTGTCCTTTTATAACAAGACCTAAATTCCATGACTAATTTCATGATGTATAAACCTTTACAAAAGTTCTAAACAAATACTTGTTGATCTTTAATGGAGAACTAAAAAATCCACATCTTAGACAGAGAAGATCATACTCCACAAAAACTGAGTTTGAGTTGTTAAAACTCTAACAATTCAAAAGAGTTTGACTTTTTAAAAACATGTTAGTCTTCTAAATTGTAGCAAAAAAATTTGATAGTAGATGGTTATTCTTCTTAAAAATTTAATTTCATCAAGATAGAATGAGTTTTATATTATTCCAGTTTCACAAAGATCTATTATTTAAATGTAACAAAAAACAGTGTCTAACTTATAAAAGAATGAGATAGAACATGTATATTTCAAAAGTGAAGTACTTTATGAGAGTTGTTCATTCTATGTAGCACTATAAAATTATTTTCAATAGAAAATGATTTTTTATGAAAATATGTTCCTTGATAAAATCTTTTTTTAGAAAAACGAATCATCAGTAGAATATATAAGAAAATGCCCTTCATTAGAATTCAAAATCCAAACAATATTCCTAAAAACTGTAGAAATTAAAATTCCAACTAAATAGGGGATTCGTAACATCCCATATGAATATGATTTTTTCTCCATTGAATATTGGTCTTTTGAATCAAATATAACATGATTTAAATTGGTTGAGAATGAGCTTTGAAATAGCCTTAAATACAATCAAGTCATTTTAAGAAATAAAACAATATATCATAGATTAAATATATGAAGTTGATATGTAAAAAGTATGGTTTATTCACAATGTGAGAAAAATAACAAACATAGGGTTAAACTACATTTTGTTTCTCTTTCAAACATAACGTTGAACTTGTATGTTTTATCCTAAATGTAAATTTGATGATCCATAAATTTCTCTCTAAAATATAAGGTTCCTTACTTAAATAGGGTTATTTAACAATATTTGTTCTTCCCAAATTTATTGTTCCTTTAAATAATACAGTTATTTGACCATATTTGTTTATTAATGTTTGTTTGATTAACCATATGTACTATTTTGGACATATGGTTAGAGAAACCATACATTTCTCTTCTAGCATAAGGTTGATTCCAAATGTAAGTTTCATGATCCATACATGATGTATAAATCACAGGGTTTATTCATTATGATAAGTTTATATATAGAGGGTATGAATATTGTGTCCAAATTTTATAGATATTCGTCCTGTAGAATTAAATAAATAATATTTTCAAATGAAAAAAAAAGAAAAATATTTTACAAGAAATTTTAAAAGACTATTAATTCTCTGAAATACAATTAATGTAAAATCATCAGTAAAATAAAATAAAATTAATTTTTTTGCCTCTAAATCATAATAAATTGTACATTATTGTTGATACAATATATTAAAAAAAATTACATCCTTATGAAGATAAAAAAACCCATAAAATTATTTTCAAAATATATAATTTTTTAAACATAGTTAAGGAAATATATAAAATATAAATTTCACAATATTATTTTGATAAAATGAAATGTTGTGTTCATATAATTTTTTCACCCATATTGGGATATCAAAAATAATGTGTAGAAAAAATATTAAAACAATTTTAATTTTTCGTATATTTTTAAATGAATGTTATAATGTATTGTTTGGATTAACAATATAGGAATTATGGATATAAGGATAAACAAAAAAATATCAAATAATGGAGAAAAAATAAAAATAACAAAATTTTGTTAATAAAAACTATATTTTTTTTAAAATTTTGTCCATGGAATATGGCTAAACATCTAGTCTAGTAAATAGTAAAATTAAATGATAAGGGTTTATTTTTAGTCGATGACTTTAAGGGGATTATACATCTCGAAAAACCTCTTTTAGTAATTCCATCTTTACATGAAACATTTCTATAAGATTATATCACATGTTCCTTATCTTGATTTTTAAATCATGGCTTACATAATGATTTTCCTCAAAAATAAATTTCAAAAAGACATGAAGACTCTCCTCTTTATATATAAACGAAACTAATTATTCACATAACATATTGATCATGATCTTGATACTGTGTCCAATTTAGTATAGTTTCTCAATAAGAAATATTTGGTTTTCCAATAAGAAATAAAAATGGTATCTATTGAACTGAATTTTCTAAAATATGTCATTAACATCATCCATGATAGATTTAATTTCTTAAAATCCTCTAATTAGTTCTATTGAGGTTGAAGAGGAAAAGATAGAAGAACTGGCCTGACTAAAACATGAATTTATTGACTCAAACTGGTATCCAAATTCCATTTCAGGTCTACAAAATAAATTTTGGATACATATTACGTCTTCAGCATTCTAATATCATCAAAAATCTCCCTTGTAAAAGAAAAAAATAATTATTATACTTATAATTTTCTTTAATTTCATGAATCTGATCCCGAATAGACTCAGACTCAACCATTGGGGCTAATGAATTTTTCAAATCATAAAAAAAATCTTAAGGCCATCTACTAGTTTTTATGAATATAATTCTCTTCTTGAACCTTATTTAACTTAATCAGAAGTTCCAAAATACGATTAGTAAAAGAATCTGAGGTCCCTTCATCTGGATTCATAGACTGATTAACAACAAAAAGGGGATTGGGATTAGTAGAATACATCTCAACAAAATTTTAACTATAATATGAATTAA
Organism: Viscum album; assembly: GCA_963277665.1. Lineage (NCBI taxonomy): Eukaryota > Viridiplantae > Streptophyta > Magnoliopsida > Santalales > Viscaceae > Viscum > Viscum album. Next base: position 313,337,997 of record OY728166.1, read on the forward strand.
TGTTAATGACATATATATTTTCACTAGATTTATAACCTCATCTATTCACAAAATAATAAATGGATGATATATATTGATTCCCAATAAAATATGTAACCCATGCGGCTGATGTGTTCCTTTGGCATTCTTCATGGGATGCCTTTTTTTGAACAACTACTTCTTGAACAAGATCTACTAGTTTAGGAACATCATAAAGCTCTCAAACCTAACATTCTACCTCTTGATCCTCCTAATTCACTAGTTCTTGAAAACGAACCAAATGGGTAGGTTATCTTTGTCCTAACGAAAACACTTCAGGTGGCGGTTCTTATCTATTCCTTGGTTTCATAAGATGATCATCTACAAAATCTTCTTCTTCTTCATCTTTATTATTTTCTACACCATTAAATCTATATTTTTTAGAACACTTTGAGACACCTTCATTCATAGATAAAATAATTACTTCATTTCTTGTAGCACTTTTCTCCCCATGAGAAAATGACTTAGTTAACTATTGGTCATCTTCACCAACTAGCATAAGCTTTCCTTTCATAGTGGTCAAATAAAAACCAATCTTTCTTAGAGTACCTGCATTCAATACATTACTATGATAAAATTTCACTATTTATTAAAAAATACTAATACAATTATTCCAAAATAGAATGAGGGAATGTCTTCATCTAGAAGGATACAACAACATCTTATCTTCTTCTTAGAAATAATAATGTTTACATCTTAACATGTAACTTGGAAAACTGAACATGATATCACTGATGAACAAAAACATGTTGTACATATCTGGATACAAAATTTCATCTATTTCAGCTACTCATAGAGAAATTACAGTTTGTATAAACATAACTAAGACTTTTTAATCTAACAAAATATCCTTAAAAACATTTTTATTTTATATTTCGATCCAAATAGAAACGAAATTATTTATGCAGACATATGATCTTGATTTCTATTTTATTTTAGATCAAATTGGAATACACCTTCATAATGAAATTTTAGTATATGATCAATTTTTATTGAAGGAATTGAAAAATCATTTTCTTATATTATTGTAGAGACAATATCTTATGTGTCAAATAAATTAGACTGAACATAACTCTAGATATTATTTAGTTATTCTTTGTAAAAACACTCGTATTTTCCATATTGAATGAAAATTACAAACAATGAAATGATAAATATGTCTTATGAAAATGGTTTGTCTCATAAAACCACTCAAAATATACGACCATTCCTTGAAAAATATTTCTCAATGGAAGTCATTGACTCTTTAGGTCACTATGTTCTCCTTCATCCATTTTCTTGGTGTTCACCATTTCCAAGAATCTGAACTTCAATGGTTTTTAGATTGTAGGGTTTACGAGGAAGATAAAGGTATTGGAAGGGGAAATAGTTTGAAAAATTTAAGGTATGAAAATGGGTCTTAGATAGATAATTACGGGACCAACATTCCCATTCTAGTTATATAGGTTAGTCATTCAATTATTTTAAAACATTCAATTCTCAAAATGAGTAAATATTAATTTGAGAAAAAAATAAAAATATTAAATTCATATGAAAAAGTGATATAAACAAATAAAAAAATATGATGAAGAAAAAAATTAATTAAATTGAAATAAAATAATAAACATTAAAATAATAAATAAACCTCACCCTCCTTAATAAAATCAATACATATAGTGTGATGATGTTTAGTGAAAATATCATCAAATTGAAATTCCGTATTTTAAAAATCTATATAAATATCCTTTTTATGTAAATAATCACCTATAAAATGATGCCTTATATAAATGAGATTAGTATTATAATGAATTACAGTATTTTGGAAACTATTTATAGCACTAGTATTATCACATAAAATAGTAATTCTATTAAAATTTTATCGAAAGCCAAGAAGATAGTTTTTCATCCGTAAAACTTGGGCACAACAACCACCAATAGATATTTATTCTTTTTTATTTGTTGTTAGGGAACTAAGTGTTGTTTCTTACATGACCATGATAGTAATTATTTTCATAAAAAGTGACAGGTTCTTGAAGTACTTTGTATATCCAACCTACAAACTCAAAAATCAGTATCTGAAGATAAAATTAAATTAAAATTAGATGTTTTTGTGTAAAGAATATATTGAAGAAATAGTGCATTTTAAATATCTAATAATTATTTTAACATAATCAAGATGAGATTATATTGGATTTTATTGAAACATATAAAATATACACATAAGAAACATAATATCTATTATGTTAACATTATGATATAAAAAACTACCAGTCATACCACAATATTACATATTTCCACTATATTTTCACCTTTATCCAAATGATGTTTTTTATTAGTACACATTTGGGTTATACATAACTTATTGATTTAAAGTCCATATTTTATCAAAATATTAATAATATACTTTCATTGATTTAAAAAATTTCTATAATCTCTTTGATAAAAAATGTAATCTTAAATAGAAATTTAGTACTCTAATAAAAATCATTTCAAATTCATTTTCCATTAAATGTGAAAAATTGTTATAAATATTTTTATTAGATGAACAAAAAATAACAACATAAATACAATTTTTAAAGAATAAAATATCAGAATAATTTATTTTATAAAAAAGTGTTAGGTCTTCCAAAACAATAATAAATCCATTTTTTGAAGGAAAAGAACTCAATAGTTCATACCAAGGTTTAGGTGATTGTTTAATTCCATGAATATTTTTTGTGAGTTTAAAAATAGTATTTGGTTTAAGGGGATTTTTAAAAAGATTAGGTTGTTCACAATAAATTTCCTACAATAAATAGCCTTCTAAAAGGAACATTTACTATCTACTTTATATAATTTTAAACTTATATGAGATGTGTAGGATAAAAATATTCTTATGGATTCAAATATATCTAAAATAGAAAAGGTATCATCATAATAATTACCTTATTATTGATTATAAAAATTACCTATTAATCTACATTTATATCAAGTAATGACCCCATCATCATCCTGGTTATTTCTAATGAACCACTTAGAACATATAACCAGATAATTGGTTAGTCTCTCTAATAGATCCCAAACTTAAATCCTCTTAAATTGATCTAACTATTATTTCATCACTAACATCCAACAATCATCATATAAGGATTCCTCTATAGTCTTAGGTTCTAATTGGGATAGAAAGGTGTCGAATTCAACTGTGATTCCTAAATTTCTTTTGGTTATAATAACTCTGTCAACTTCTCCTATAAGTGTTTTAAACGAATGGTTCTTTAGGGTTATAGACAATCTAGGCAGGAAACATTCAGGTTCATTATTAACATGTTCTTAATAATTGAACTGAATTTTAGTAATATGATTCTCAAACTCATCTTTAAGGGTTTCAAGTGGCATGTTATCAAAAGATTAGTGAATTCATCAGTTTGATCTTTTTATTTAATGAAATGATCAATTTCATCAAAATAAATGATATAATTATTCAACAGTCCATGAATATTTATTAAATACTCTATATTGTTTTGAATTATCAAAATAACATGTAAATATTTCTTCATTTGATTTCGAATCAAACATATGAAAAATATAATTGGAGTTAAAGGTATACAACATGGATCAAAAAAATAGTAAATTATTTAACTTTTGGGTTTTTGTTATTCCACAGTTCATGGGGTGTCTTTTTGAAAATAAAATGAAATAGAGCACTATTCATGATGTAGTATATTATACTTATTGCTTCTATAGAAAAAATAGTTAATAAGATTGTATTCATTTAGCATGGTCATTTGCATTACATGAATATATTTATTTCTAATTATCCTAAACCTATTTTTTGGAAGTGTTCTTGGGGAAGATAAGTTATGTTTAATAGAAATATTTTAGAAAAAATAATTAAATTCTTAATTATCAAATTATACAAAATTATTTTAAAACATTTTTCATTTTTGATAATTTAAAAAATCATTCAAAAACATTGAAAACACAACTTTTGGGTTTTCATAAATAAACACATGTAAATCTAGAATAATCATCAACTAAAACATAGACATATAATTTACCATCCAAACATTCTACTCTTAATGGTCTAAGAATATCCATATGGATATTTTATAATTTTTTATATATTGGTATTTTGAAAACTATCATGAAAGATTATTTCTATTTTTTTCTAATTTAAAATGAATCAATGAGCCTATCATTTTAAAATTTAAGATTGGGAAATTAAAAAACTTACTGTTTCATTGAAAATTTATATAAAATATTGATATTAAAATGACCAAGTATCCAATTCCATATCAATGTATCATTTTTAAATATAGTTAATGACTTAATCTTTTGTTTACACATGTAATTTATGTCAAGTGTATAAACATTTTCAGTTATATGTCCTATAAATTTAAGAAAATTATCTGGGAAAACTGAGTTGTAATTTTTAGAAAAATCAATATAAAACATTTCATAAAAAAGATGGTAAATTCTTATTATATTATTCTTGATCACTTTTACATATAGTTAATTTTTTATTGGGATGGTATTTTTAATTCAAAAAAATTCCAACTCCAACTATTTTTTCTTTGGCATTGTCACCAAAAGTGATAATACCTCTATTAATTTAAGTCAGCATATGTAAGTATGATGGATATCGACTCATATGTCCTCAAAAAACATACTCATATTCAATATTACATTTTTTCCCTGTGTCCTGTTAGCTGTATAATTAAATAATTAATTTTTGTTACCCACATGTTCTTGGGTCCTATAATGATATCAAGAATTGATTTGGGAATCCACATTTTCTTTATGTTTCCACTATTTATATCACATTTTTAGAATATATCTTGGAAATAAAATCCATTTTAATACCACTATTTTGAGGATTTTACATATAAAATTTAATAGAGATATTCATTTTTATTCCATATTAATAACAAATTTAATTTTTTTATTAGGGTCAAAATAATTTTTAAACAATAGAGATTTCTTACCCATGCACCCTATTCAAAAAATCTATCGTTTAGTGACATTTTTTTCTAGAGCCTCATTCAGGACATCATCTCAATTCGTAAAAGTAATTACAAAACTCTTATAATATTCAATGTTATCCTACAATTCATTAATTCTTTTATCATGATTAATGTAGTTTTTTACAGATGAGTTTAATTTTTTTTCCAACTCCTGATGTTATTTTGTCATGATATCTCCTTCTCCAAAAAGAGAATTATTAATATTTTTAAACGATTTATGATTCTTTATCCAAGAATTGTGTTTATATTGTCGCATTTAATAGTAGGAAGATAGATTTTCATTTGAGAAACTACCAAAATTAGAATCACAAGAGTAATAATATTATACCTTTTCTTCTTATTCCATGGCCATAAAGCGCATATTGGATTTTTGATATGATTTCACTTCTTCAAAATCAGACTTCAAAGAGATGTTGGAGTCTCTAGATACACACCATATAGCTTTAATTTTTCTTTTTCCACTATTCTCAAAATTAGTATTCATTTGATATAAATTTTTTGACCTTTTCATTTCATATTTCAGGTGAGTAAAATTTAGTCTGATATGACCTAATTATTTACATCCATAACAATGAACATATCTTGGTTCTTTCTCATCACTCTTGAATGGATTTTTGAGACTTATTTTCTTTGTGTAGGACATACTGAATTTTCTACATATCTAAGATAGTGACATTTCAGAATCTAAAAAATCTGATTTTTCATCCCTTTTGTCATCTTGATTTTTTTCTACTATACTTAGGAGATGTCACATTCAATGTTGTATTTTTTCATTTCACTAAAACATTATGATATTCAAATTCATATTACAATACATATTATTACATCATCAGTGTCCCAATTATCTCATTCAATGTCAAATCATTGATAGGTGATGATTGGTGAATAGTAGCATATTTTCCATTATATTTAGATGGTATTACACTAGATACTTTCGAATCCTGATCAGATTACATGATGGGTTCTCCTAAGTCTATAATATTGTTGAAAATTTCTGTATGACTTCCATGCATCTGCATGATGCTTTCTCCATCAAAAATTCTAAATACATCCAATTTATTTTTAGTAGTAGAATATTTCATCTATCTAACATTTTCTATTATTTTATAGGCAACTGCAATTTTTTGCCCAATCTTATAGGCAGAAGGACATTGTGATACTCGATTAAATTTATATGGCATGAGACCACAAATAATAACATTCATTACCTTCAAATTCAAATCATATTAGGCTTCTATTGATGCATCCCAAGTATCTATTTTTTCTATAATTTTATAATGAGTAATAATTTTTCAGTAGAATCTGAATTCAGGATTCTTTATAAAAATGATCATCTTTAATTTCCAACACCCTTAATTGTCACCATTAATGTATAGAGTACACACTATAGAAATTCCTTCTCTAGGATCAACCATTTCCATTTTTTATAGACATATACATTTAACATGATATAGATTTATCCAGAATCTATAAATCAATACCTATTGTTTGGTCAGAATGATAAAAATTAACACACAAGGGGGTGAATTGTGTATTTTCAAAAGACTTCCACAAATAAAATTTTTGACACCCTCTTCCATTTTTGTGGATATGTAGTGTTTTATTCAATCAGAAATATAAGCTATATTTAAATAAAAAAATGAATACATATTTATAGAGTGGTTCAGGTCATAATGATTCCCTAGTCCACTCTACCAATTTCTCTCTTTGCAAGCTTGGTGAGTTTCACTAGTACAATCCTCTTATCAAAAGACTAAAATTAAAAAACTGATTGCTAGTAGCAGACACCTTTACAACAAGGATAAACATAACAGAGCCATTTGGATTTTTAACAAAGAACCAAAAATCAAAGGATTAGACTGAGAAACTGATAATTCACTACAACAAAGTACGAGAAATTAGAACTCTAATAAATTTAATGAGTATTATTGGTATAAAATAGGAGTAACTTATCAATTTCATCTACATCAATTTATAGTAGGTGAATCATATTCCCATGAAAAACATTTCTTCAAGGAGAAATTATTATGAAGCAATTCTGTTTACATAAAGATCTTCAGTTTCAAATCATTAACAAAATATAGCATCAAGAATCTTATATAATAATGAAATAGAACATGTATATCTCCAAAGTGTAGTCCATTATCGGAGTTGTTCATTTTCTATATCACTATAAAAATATTTTAACCAGAGTATTATTTTATATAAAATTATGTTTTTAGAAAAAATATTTTTCTTAAAAAAATGATTACTCAGTATAATATATAACAAATATATACCCCATCATAATTCCATATCCACAAAAATGCATAATAAATCATAGAAATTAAAATTTAAAAAAGTCAAGGGGGTCATAACATGCCTTAAAATCATGAGTAATTTTATCCACTAAATATGTTTCTTTGAATGAAATATAATGAGATCTAAATTGGTTGAGAAAATGCTTTGAAATATCATTAAATACCACCAACAATATTTCCGAAATAACACAAAATATCATAGATGAAATTTCCAACATTGTGTAGCCAAATGTAAGTTTTTCACAAAGTGAAAAATACCAAACATAGGGTTCAACTACAAAATGTTCATCTTCTGAATGTAAGGTTGAACACATAATGATTATCATAACTGTATGGTTTATAGTCAATATAATTCTCTATAAAATTTAAGGTTCCACACTTTTGTATGTTTCTTTAACCATAAATTTCCAACATAAAAAATTGCATACCATGTTCATAAATAAAACGCCCCTGTTTTAATTTAATGTTATATCTTGATGAATTTAAATTATTATAGAATTCATTTATCATTTATTACAACATTTATGTAAACATGACATCAAATTATCTATAATAACTATAAATTTTACACCTGAATCTCATAATAATTTTAGATCATCAAAAAATGGATCTAAATAAACATCAATAGTATTAACTAGTATTTTTGGTTTTCATATATTTAAATAAAATATAAATTATTTTCACTTCATGGATATCCATAGTGTAATGTTTTAATACACCAACATATATGTCCTTGAATTATGAGGGTTAATTTTTACAAAAAGGATTCAGTCAATCTATAAATAGATCATGATTAATATTTATTAACATTTTACTAAATTTTTTATGTCCATGATCAATTTTATTCCACCAAGGAGATTATACTTTTTGAAAATGTTTCCCTCCTTGGTACCATTTATCTATATGTACTATCAATATTTAGGAAGACAGATCATATCTTTATAGGAAAATAAATCAGTGAATTATTGAAAAGTAAAAAATTAACAATAGAAGGGCATGAATCAAATTTCTTGTATTATGATGAACAGAAATATTTGAATTATTTATGTGATTAATGGTCCTTGAAAATTAGTATAAAATAATTTTCACTGGCATATATTCATTTAGTAATCATACCCATTGAACATAGTATTCATTTTTCTACATATATTCAGAGGGAATGTATTTATATTTAGGTATCATATAATTAAATATATTATGTATCATAATAAATAATGTTTCACTCCATCCATTTAAATATTTTAAATTATATAATATATCTATTTGTGAAATTGTTGTATATTTAGCACAAATAGCATACAATGGTGTCTTTTCCTATATCTCTAACTTATAAAAAAAAATTGGAAGTCACAAATTTATCATTAACTATCATTATCAATTCTTAAATATGATCCTCATCATCATTTAAACCTATAATAATGTACTTTATATAATATTTGTCAATATTCACAATTATAATCATATCAGATAATCTACAAAACATTCTGTTATACCATTCACTAGCTTCATTCAATTCTTCTCTATGTTTAGTCCAACATTTATATTATTGATATATTTTGTGACATATCCTACGTTATTCCAACTACTATAGACTAATTAATATTGAATAATAATAACATAAACATTGAAATGGGATTTGAGAGGTTCATATTAAAAATAATTTCCAAACATGATAAAAAATTTAACCCCATCCTCATATTGTTTCCCATATGATTAGAATTTATCCATTTTTACTCATATCCATCATATAGAATTAAAAAATCATTATATTTAATAAAAAGATAAATAGATAGAAGCTATGAGATTATAATCCTAAACAGTTATTTTTTATATAAACACACAAATATAATAATCATATTTGACATATTTTTTATCATGTCATCAACTTTTACAATGTATAAAGATCAATAATTATATTGATTTAGAATATTATAACACTTTTTTATTATAATAATCCACAGATAAAAAAATCATTTTTTAAAATGATTCATCAATAGATATAATAATGTATGCTTTTAGAACAAATATTTCGATCTGAAGTTAGTTCGTATGCCTAAATGAGTTCAAGGTCATCAGAAGTTATCAGTGGTCACTGTAAAGAATAAATACTTCTATTTTTTTTTGATTAAATCAAATATACATATCATATGGTATATTTTCATTATTTAATCATAATATTTGTTACCTATGAATTTTATTGTTTATAGATAATAATCCCAAATTAATATAAGAATATCAATATTAAATCATCTTTGGATGAACCATGCTTAATTTTTTTTACTTTAATAAACTATTATATTATTAAATTTTAGAATGAGTGTACTATTATACAATACCCCACACCCATAAATAGTAGGTAAAATCTTAACATATATATTTTCTCCATCAATTTGGTTAAACAGGTTTAATAAATGTCCCATAATAGTTTTCTACATAGTTTTCAATATTTTTTTATATTTAAATGATTAAATATTTACATTTTATTATAAATTCAAATATATATAATTTATAAAATCAGCTATGAATGTAAAAAACCATAATACACTACGTTCTTATGTAATTGTTAATCCAAAAATAGATGTGAATTGTTTATGTAAGAGAATGTCTAGAGTCTATCTAACTCAACACCTAAGACGAACTCATCTGTGTAAGTGATCCTTGTTTTATTTTTTCATATCTTTTATATGAAACCTTTGGATCAAAATTATCAACATCAAATATGGGAATGTAACGATATATATTTTTGTACATGATCTGAGAGTATTGGTTCTCAGCTACTATAGTTTGTATAAATTATCAGTTTAGATAAATATGAAGATTATGATGCAATATTGTGAGGTTATATTAAGAGTTACAGATACCATCATTGGTCTGTAAATAATGGGATGATCATATGTTCAAATATTTAGATACCCTAATGAGGTTTTACATGATGATGTTTTAATGTGATAAATGAAATTTGTTTAGATGTTTTTTTGGGATGAGGTATTTGTATCCCCAATTTTCAACATGAAAGGTTTTTAAGGAAGATTTATTTTTTAGGATTGAATATAAAATGGTTAAAACATACATAGTGTCTGATAACCCATCACATCTGGCATGTACATAGGTAATGTACCCAAAAATGAACAATGATTAATGTATACTTCCTACCACTGGCCTAGATGATGTCCTGATTAGTATGAAATTCATTATAAGTAAATGATATATTTATTTAAGAATCAAATAGGATTTTATTTGAGGAATAATTGATGATTTATCTTGGAAAAATATATGATCAAATTAGGTAAATTTCGGGGTTTCCTACATAATTTAGAAATGATTGAAGATTTTTAAGATTAGAAGTTTATGGATTAATTTTGTTTCATAATTTCAAATTACTTTTTAAGATTATTATATCATATGAATCATTACTCACTTTTATATTTATATCACTATTTCATTACCATTCTCTCTATTTCATTGTTTATAATTTTGAGGAATAACCTCTTATCCCATTTATAGTAATGTGGTATTTACAATTTTATTTTTCTACTTTATACATGAATGCTTTGTCTTTAATAATCATCATTTTTTTAAATAATGATACTGTGGGGGAAATTTATTAAAGATAAAATTTTACTCATGGTGTAGCTATATTTCCATATTCTATTAGTCTATAAAGTGAAATAAATTTTTCAACTTAAAGAAAATTTTCATGGAATTAAATTTTATCCAATTACAATCATTTCTGTTACTATCAATGTCCTATTACAAACCAATTTATTTTCTTCATTGAATTCCTCTTGAATATGTTCCCTATCATTCTCTATTAGTCAATGTGAATTATTTTCTCATTCCAAATTAATATTTATATTTCGAAATGATTTTCTCCGTCTATTAAATTATATTAATTAATATTTTAAAGGGTCTTCTATGCTTCACATAGTCTTTTTTTTAATAGTATTTTTATTCAACCATTTATGATGTAGGATTCAATAAATGAATTTCAAAAATGAGAATCATTTTATAACCAATAGGAATTTTGAGGGAGATATAATTTAAATTTTGGTAGGATGTAAAATCATGAGATTTGATGAAATAGCATCTTTAAATTTTATTTAGATTCTTTGATAGCCCGTGTTACACTCAATGTGTAGTATATATTTTTATTTGAAATATTAAATTTATTTTGTATTTCATGTAACATTTATTATCCTTGATAGCTTGTGTTACAAAGAATGTTTACTCTTACCAGAAAAGAATATACTATAAATTTAATTTAATTAATGTAATAGTAATCATGTAGCTATTGGAATGGCGGGACTGAATTTTATAAACATCATTAAAAATAATTTTTTTTAACATTTTTATTTAATTACAACATCATTTACCAATTAAGGAGAAATTAAAATGAAAACCAATTGAATATAAAGGATGTTTTTCTATGAATAACCTTTTTTATACCCAAAAAAGAATTTTATATTAATAAATTAAATTTATCATTATTGGTGAATGATATTAATGAAAATTATATATTATATATGTAATATTTTTTTAAATTTATTATATATCTTTGACCGGCATAAAGTAAGAAAAAAATCCAATTTTATGCATTTAATGCGTGTAATTCTCAAAAGGTAGGTTTTTCACTTTTTAAAAGAAGAAAGGATATGATTGTTTTTTGAAAATATCATAATTTTTTAAAAAATAAACATCATTTTTAATAGTCTAATATCACAGTTTAATTTCAGTGAATTTCTAGTATTTTTATAAGAACATTCATATTTGGATGAATAGTAAATTACACCTAATGTTTGTTGAAATATATTTTTTAATCTAAATAATGTATACTGAACATTTATCTTTTTAATTATTTTTATATTATAATTAAAATTATATTTTCTTACTTAAATTAATTTAGGACATTTTAATTCATTTCAAATTGAAATTATATATAAATACATTCTATAATATAGACATGTTCTCTTGAAAAACCTGCAATCTCCTCCAATATGGGTGATATATTTTAAATTAATTACTTCCAATTATGTGATTGTAATTTAGAAAAAATGGATTAAATAATTTGAATTAGAATAAATGATAATTTGTAAAATATAGAACATAGTTTTGTTTTCAAAATAAATGTGATTAACCAAAATTAATTATTCTTGTTAATGTAAAAAGGTGTTTACATAGTGGTTAAACATTAATATTAAATTGCCAAGTGACCAAGATAATGGTATAAAATCCATTTTATAGAATTTATTAGACATTATCTATCCTTTTATATAATCAGGTTCATTATTTTACTCACATGATCTACAAAATATGTCGTAATAAAATTTACTATTTTATATTTACTAGAATGCTACTCCTCATCCACTATAAAATATAACTCACCCTCTCCCTCTATTAACACCTGTCAAGAAATTTTTTATAATACTCACCATGAATAATAATCTCCAAAAATACCCAAAATAATCCTATAACCTTCAATTTCGGTAAGAATCAATCCATATAATCCCTTCTGTATAAACTAAAAAGAGTTACCCAAAAAAGAGGTAACATTTTTCCGTGATGACGTTTTTTATTTCATCCTCCACCCTTAAAATTATTCTTATCCTTGGATTTTATAAAAACCTTAGTATCATAAATATAATGATATTCTATTATTTTAATGATTTGAGCTAAAAATACATATACATTTATTAAATGGTTATGAAAATCTCTCTTTGTTTGTAAATCAAACTATCACATTGTGAAATGGTGTCGTTCATTTTTTCTTTACCACCTCTTATGATTGCGAATTATGATGGAAATAATTTTGTTATATGATACATATGTTATTTATAAGATATGAATAATTTTTAAATTATTATATAACAAATTTTTTCATTCTTCCCATTTTTTGGGACAATGGTAACATCATTTGTCGATTTGTGGACCACTGCATCATCAATACGACGTGATACATTCATCATTTAAAAGGAATGTATTAAGGATAGTTTTAATAAAAACATATGATAAAAATGAAATATATACAATATTCATGTCATAATTATCTTTCCATAAATATAACATATCATTTTACTCTTTCCATTTCACACACTAAAAACATGATAACATCATTTGTGGACATGTGGAGTACAGCCTTCACGATGCAATGTGATTCTTGATTTTTCATCGCCACATCACAATAATAATAAATATATATATACACTTGTATATATAATTATGTAATATTTTATATATGACACAATGGTAATTCATTAATGTTAAAATCTACGTAGCATCTTTCCATAGACATAATTTAAAAATTGAAATGATACTCATGTGTAAAGACAACATATTGTATTCGGGATGATAACTGTGGATCATTTTTTATAAAAATATTTAATTTATTATTTTATAAGTATAATTTTCAAAAAAAATGAGAATTAATATAAGGTTTTTATTCTAGAGATATTTAAATAATGACATTAGTGGGCATAGTGGACCTATCAAAGTTAGTTTAAACACATAAGCCAAAGATGGTCAAAATATACAACATGAACATTACTGATGAAATAATTATATATATCTTTTTTATAAAAATAACTAATGTAATAATAAATTTTAAAAATCATATAAAATAAGTAAATAAATGAAATACTTTTATTATTCAAGATGATAGAGGATAAGAAGGAAAAATCAGACTCATTTTGATGCAATAATGTGAGATTATCAAAGGAGTTACAGATACCATCCTCGGTCTATAAGTATACGGATAATAATAAAATCAAAAATTTAGATACCCTAATGATGTTTTAAGTGGTGATGTGTTAAAGTGATTTCTGACATTTTTTGGAGATGTTTTTTTTCATATGAGGTATTTTAAACCCCTAAGATCAACATGAAGTGTTTTTAGGAAGGATTTATTTATCAAAACTCAATATATAAGGGTTAAAACCAGTATGATGAGTGATATCCCATTGTATACTGAATATAGGTAGGGAATGTACTCACCACTAATGGATGACAATGGTGTAGTTCCTACCACTGGCATAAATGATGTCCTGATTAGTATGAAAATATTTATAAGAAAATATTATATTCATTTATCAATCAAATAAGGTTTTTTGAGGAATAATGGTTCATTTATTTGTATGAATATATGATCAAATCCTACAGATTTTTTGGTTTCGTACATAGTCTACAAATGATTAAAGAATATTAAGAATAATTATTTATGGTATTATTTTGATTCAAATTATCATATTAATTTTTAAGATTATTTTATCATACAAATTTTTACTCATTTTAAGAACTATATCAATATTTTTATAACAATTTTGGATCTTTCATTGTTTATTTTTTTTAGGAATAACATGTTATTCCTTATATTGTTATTTGGTATTTGAAATTTTATTTTTCTACTTCATATATTAGTGTTTTATCATGAATACACATTGTTTTTAGAAAATAATGATATTATGGTGGAAATTTGTTAATGGATAAAATTATACCCATGATGTAGTAATATTTACATATTTTACTAGTCTAGATAGTGAAAAAATATTCCATCATTAAGAAGAAGATCTTAAAATAAAATTTTATCTTATCACAGACATTTATATTGATAACAAAATCTTATTCCGAACCAATTTTAATTTTTTCATTCATTTTATCTTTAATATTTTATCTATCAATATCTATTAGTTTAGGTGAATTAGTTTTTCATTCCAAATCAATATTTTAATTTTGTAATTATTTCCCCATTATGGAATTACATTAATTAATATTTTCATGTTTCCATTATGTTTCCCATAATACATTTCTAATAGAATATTTTATTCAATATTTTATGATTTGGGATTCAATAATTGAAATAGAGAAATGGGAATCCTTCGATAACCCTAAATAATTTTTAGGGAGATATTTTTATGGGGGTTGGATGTAACATCATGAGATTTGAAGTAATAGCTTCTTTAAATATAATATGCATTTCTATGATACCTTGTGTTTCTCTCAATGTTTAGTTTTTTATATGAAATGTTAAATTTATATTTTGTTTTACATAACATTTATTTTCAATGATATATTGTGTTACAAATAAGACCTATTCGTACTAGAAAAAAATTAATATTTTTTTTAATATTATAGCAATTAGTAATGTCATTTTATAGGGGTATCCTATCATTTTATCTATTTTTAGAATAAATAAATAATAATATGGAGTGAGTTCCATCAATTATGAAGTCACAAGTAAGGAATTTATCAGAAACATTAAAGACATTAACATTTTGAAGAGATGGGTGTAAAAACCCAATAGGGTATCAACTTTGGAGGAATTTTTGGTTGCACCTGCAAAAGAATAAGCATGTTGGTATAAGTGGGAATATTTTGTTGAAAATTATTTTTTCGTTCAACAATAGAGAAATACAATGGGAAATGTGTCTTGATCATTCCTTTTAATATGATAATAGCATCAGAGTTAGAAATACCTTGACCATTCTAGAAGAGAATTTTCATTTCGAACTATGTTTAGAGCATGAACTGCCTTTTTTGTCCATGAAGTTTTATTACATAAAAGATCTTCTAGGGTTTTTATCATTTATTGGAATAGTATTCTACTTCTGCTTATTTTTTGGATTTTAAAATGTGTTGTTTTTTTAGATTACCATAGAATTATCCATGGGCAATTCAAGCTGGGAGGTATTCTTAAATGAATCTACAGAGTTCCTAGTAAAGGAATCAGTATGGACCACATCAGTAGTAGCAATTAGATTTCAAGAGATCTCCAATACACCGTTATGAATGACAGTATGAGAAACACGAAAGTTCTGTGTCATAAATGTAGGAGCAAGAGTACCTAATATTTTAGTAGCCATAGGTATAGTATAATTCATTTTAGTGTTTTATGGTGGAACCATTTGAATGTTTGGTGAATTTAACGGTATCTCCTCTTTCCATCTAGTTTGGTTTTAAATATGAGATCATTTGAGCTAGCAATGAGGTGGGTGTTCATTGATCAATTAGCGACCATATTCTTACCATTGTCATAGAAAGAATTCAAAATGAAATAGGTACCTAGAATGGCCAGGTCAAAAGAATTTCAGTCTTGTTCAGACTTCTTGCTGCAAGCAGGTTCCTATGCCATCGAGATAGTGCTGATATTTTCAAAATAATATGATATAGGGGGAATTCTATATGAGGATTACTGCTGGTATTTAAATTATGTTCCCCATACACCTTAGGACATAATGAAATAATTTTATGTTTTTCATCAGCTTCTTTATCATTACCAGATTCCGAAATAAATAGGTTATTATTGTAATTTTCAATATTAAAAGAAGCAAGGGGAGGACTATGGAGTTATTCTTATATAGTATTGTCTACAGATGTATCCTTTTCCTCACCCTGTGAGATTTTATGGGGGTCAGAATTCCACTAATTCATGATCCATGTGGCTAGCACTAGAGAATGTGAAATATATTCGATCATTATAGGGAGTGTTATGGCAGGATAAAAATCCTTCACCTGTTTTATAGGATGACTAGGATTGGCTGCCAAAGTGGTAGATTATAAATTTTAATGATAGTCATTAAGTAATTCCATAATAATTGGTTAAATTTCATTTGTTATACATTGTTCTTTGGATTCATTTTCATTCTCCTACACTAAATTATCCAAATAGTTTCCATCTTCCACCCCTTATGGAATACCATCCATGGATTTGACAAGACACTTTTCAGTGTTCTTCTTAGAGGATTCAGTTTTATCAATGGAATGAACTTAATCATTCCGTGGTTTTTATGTCTAGGTCCATTTAGTACCACTTGGTTGTGAGGCCTATTTGTGCACTACCCTACAGTTTAGTATATAGTGATCTATGATTTTATATTACTAACATTATAGTAGCATTCTCTCATATTCAACCCTTACATCAGTCTTGTAATCCATAGCATTAATTAAACAAGACTGTGTCAGTTTAGTAACTTTTTTCACTTATACCATAACTCTAGAAAATAATCCTAACTCACCATTTAA
Organism: Viscum album; assembly: GCA_963277665.1. Lineage (NCBI taxonomy): Eukaryota > Viridiplantae > Streptophyta > Magnoliopsida > Santalales > Viscaceae > Viscum > Viscum album. Next base: position 313,355,308 of record OY728166.1, read on the forward strand.
TGTCCCTTGAGTGGTATTCATTGGAGTACTAATACAATAGGTTAAGTAATTTATGATATTTGAATGCCAAAAAATCTAATTGTGGTTTTGAAGTCTTTCCCATACCCGTGCCAGATTGTTTCTGTGAGTGTTTGTATTAATAGAAATGTCACATTCAGAGATACAAAACAGAGCATGTTTGAGTAGAATATTACCTATCTTCCATACCCTATCTAAGTTTTCTTATGTAGTGAATAAAATATTGAAAAAACTCTTACCTAGTGGGACTAGATTATAATTTTAAAAACCACAATATTGAGAAATGAGAGGCTTAATATCAAGGTACGACTAGGGTATTTCGCCTTTGAAGTAAGTAATATGACCCATTATAGTGAACTTACAAATTTGTGTTTGCTGTTGAATCCATTCAAGATCAACCTCCACAAAGAATCCCCCATCATCTATTATTTTTAATAGGGTATGTTTCATCAATGTTGATTTGGTTAGCTCCAATCCATTTAGAGCCTCTAGGATCGAAATCCCCCTAGGTTTTGAATTCGTCGCTTGTCCCGAACCATTCTCATCAATGATTTTTTTCCGTTCATTTTAGCAGTAGTGGAGATGAAGGAGTTCTCCCATTCCAGATCAAAGGAGGCCATGAGTCATATAATTTAACAATTAAAGATCCTAACCTCTCTGATTTTTGATGTTGGGGTATTCTTATTCGAGGGTTCGTTGAGCCATTCAGAGAGAAACCTGCTCATCACGCCCCTCTAACATTCAATTCAAGTGTCATAATTATATGCAATGATTATCTCATTAATGAATGTTTTAAATAAATGAGATTATAAATATTAAAATAAATTTATTTTGAATCATTTTAAGACATACACAAATTATAGAGATGAGGATGACTTGTTATCCATGGAATAATGATGGATTTTCAATATAATCAAGTTGGTTTGGGAATTTTTTATAAATTCATGATATGAAGAGTATAAAAATTGACATAAATGAGTTTTAAAATCAAAAAATATTTTATTAAATGATAAAATAGTCCTAAAAATATAAGAGTTGGCCAGATGACTTAGATAAGTTTGAAAATATTAATATTGAACCCCTTGAGGTTTGATTGGAATTTTATGGTAACTATATTAACCATATATAGTGAATACACATGAAGAAATGGTATGAATCACATTAATAAACTATGGTTTAATGATAAATGACAAGGTAAAATTTGAAACACAAAATTGTGTAAATCCTATTGGTTGAAGTATTTTTAATAATAACTAACTTATATTCAATTTAACTAATTATGTGACCTTTTGAAATCTAAATTCAGTTTTTACTAAAATATTATTTTCAAACATTCTAATGAAATCCTCCTCCACCTTATAAAAATCCATCAACTCTGTCCCATTACTCACACCTCTAAAGCCCCTTGGATCTTCAAAAATCTTCCCAAATACACTCTCGTGATCCATCTCTTCCTCCTAGAATCCCCTCCTTAGGGAGAAGGCAATTCAAGAAAACCTTTTGGTTCAAAACAAAGGTAGTTACCCGATTTAAAGGTATCATCTCCTCTGAAGTTCTTTTCTTTTATTTTCATTCTATAACTACCTATTCTATTTGTATTTTTCTGATCACATAACAACATCAGTATCCCCAATATACTAGGTTCTTGATCTGAGAGGGATTCAAACTACACTTACACACACCTCCACTTAATGGGTATATAACAAACAGTTTATGTGGATGAAGAACTACCGCCTCTGAAAATGATGATCGTTAAATCTTTTCCTACCACCTATTATGGTCTCCATTATGATGAAACTATAATTATATATGATATTTATGATATTTAATATATCTATATGCTTCATTAATTCTCTTTTAGAAAATACTTTTATGCTTTTCATGTTTTATATATATGATAATTTCATTTGAGGAAGTGCAGACTACCGCTCCCTCAAAGTGATATGACATGTTCATAAAAAACATGGAACATATAAAGTATGGTGTAAATGAACTTATGCAACATATATAACAAAGATATTATACTGAAATTATAAAATAACTATGTATTGTTATTTTTCATTCCTTTAAATATAAAATAGAAATGAATGTAGTGGTCATGCATACATACTGCTTACCTTCTCCATGAACGGTGAATTTCAAATGATATGGAATATTATAAATACATATTCATTGGATATATATGATATCTATATAATGAATATAATCATGTATATAATGGAATTTTGAACACATTGATAATTTGTAATTATAAGAAGATTATTTTTTACTCAAGTTCCGAACATCGAAAACATTCCTGATATAAAATCAAATAATTAATTTATTGTTATAGAAAGGTAATAAGTGACAAAAAAGTATAATAAAATTTAAAAGGGGTTCTTAATAATGTAAAAATTAACTTAATATTATTATTCAACAAATTTAATAATGTACTTGTCAAGTTAGACACAAGGTAAGAAAACTTCTTAACCCAATTTCCATTTTTTGGGTTGATCTTATACTTCTTGTTTATGTCATACTATGATTATGTGATAAATAACTTTAGATGTCATATCGTTTATTTTTACATTTCAAATGTATACCTATAGTGAATAAACAAAATCAATCAATTTTATTTAAAAAATGTTCTTTTATGGAACTTTGCCATAATCTAATTTCATTGATGCATGTAATGATAATATACACCTCCTTGTTTTATACGATGTATAATAAACACCTTTTACTAATATTTTATTTCAAACAGAATATTGTTTCTAAGAAGTTTTTTACTAAATGTAAAAAGAAATATGTTTTTATCTTATGTGTTTACAAGGACTTCTCCACCATCGTAATCATTATTTGGATTCTTCTTTAATCCTTAATGTTTTTTAAATTAAAATGAAACCCCTTTTTACTTCTCTGGTGTTTTGGAATAAAAAATGGTTTTTGATATGGATTGAGTATTTCAATATCATGAAATGATATCTTGTCTTTAAAAAATAAATTTTATTACTGAAATTTTTATATTTACAATATTTTATGTGTTGTGATTATGTAATGGTACTTGGAATTTTGATGGGAGGTTACGTGATAAACCAAATTATGGGTGTGGTACTGATAAACCAAGTATGGGTGGTTATGTTATAATGTCCAGTGCATTTGGTATTGAATTCGGCTATATGGCTATTCAATTTTGTAATATGTGTGGAAGTCGATCGTATAATTATTCCATTTAAGTATGTTTTTGTACTATGTTATTATTATATGTTATATGTGCATTATATGAGTTTTATTATAATATTTTTGTTAAAAAAAGGTTAAGAAATGAGATTTAATTTAGTGAAGAGTATATACTACTCCATAAAGGTGAAAATTGTGGCTTATTATAATGTAATCATTGTTTAATTATTGTTTTTAAGAACTAATAGTTTTCCTTTTATGTGTATCCCTTAGTGAACTTTTTATGCTCATCTCAAGTTTTTAAAATGTTTTTCACATGACTTAATGTGGAATAGGGTCAAGGATGGGATCATGGAGAAGTCATGATGATTAAAACATGGAACTAATCATGTTTCCTTTCTTTTAAGAGTTTTTATTTTATGTAAAAATGAACACTAAGTAGATGTGTCTATATGAAATTTTCAATTTATTATGTATATTTTATGACCTAAATCAATAAATCATTAAACATTAATTTATCTTCAATGTGAATTATTAATTTAATTCATGATTATGTAATTTTTAAGTATGGGTCTTTATAGTTGGTATAAAATGATGGTTTACACAACTTTATGATCTATGGCACTGTTAAATCAATATCCATAAATTAGTTTACGGAACGATCGATATTATATAGCTTTTATATATTAACATGTTGCATCAACAAATATATTTTTGTGTTTAGAATGGTTTTCCACAAATTAAATAGGGAATCAATGCAATGAAGGTATAGCGTAGAGAATAACCATCTGAATTAGCATCCTTAGATGGTCGGAATTGGAACTGAACAATTTGTTGTAGTGATGTCTGATTTGACTCACCCGATAAATGTTAGTTGTATACATACACGAGACTGACCAGATCAAACCAAGAGGACATTCATATAGTATAGAATTTCATGAGGCAATGTCCCCCATCCTTTAGAGGAACATATGACCCACATCACGCTAAAGTGTGGATAAAATCACTATAAATTATTTTTGATGTCATTAGTTGTACAAACAATCAAATGGTTTGTCTTTCTATTTATCGTTTCGATTAAGATGCATATTAGTGGTGGTTTATGTTCAAAAATATCAGTTATTTTGTGGTGATTGATGCACATTGTTAGGAAGAATTCAAAGATACGTTTTGTGAGAAATATTTTCCTAAGGCGGTTTGACATCGGATGGAAGAACAATTCTTGGAATTAAGGTAGGGGTGTTTCAATGTCCATTTATGATGAAAATATCACCGGACAGGAAATGTATGATCCAAATTTCTTCTAAGATCTTGATAGTAAGATAAATAGATTTTACACCAGATTGAAGCCACGATATCTAAGAAAATTAGACACCAGTGAATTCAAAATCTATTAGAAACTTGTTAGATATCCCAAGAAGGTAGAAATGGAGTATCCTGATGATCAAGAGTTTCAATAGAGCAAGATAAATTTGAGGTCCAATTGGTAGGAAAATGTTATGAATTCATCAAAGAAGCCTAGAGGTAAGAAAACGAAATATCCATCTTGTGTGAAGTGTGGTAAAAATAATCCTGGAGAATGTTTATTAATGTCGTGAAAGTGATTCTGGTGTGGTAAGCCTGGTCATATTGCTTGTAACAGTAAGGAAGATAATTAAGCAGTGAATGAAAATCCATTAGTGAGATGATTCAGTAGCAATGAGGTTGGGCATTATTGTTATGTGTGTCCATGGATGACTACCCAGGGTGGAAAACTTATAGATCAAAAGTATAAGGGTGGGGATAAATCTTTTTCTACTAATACGGTTGATGTGAGACCATCAAATGGAGTGGTATCTGGTACATTGATTGTTTTTTAGATTATTTTAATGTGTTGTTTTATTTAGTATCTACACATTCATTCATTTCTGATAAATGTTCAAGTAAATTTATAATTCTATCTCATGATATGATTCCTAAAAATATGGTTAAAAACTGGTAGGAAATGTTGAGACAAGATAGATTTTATGAACCAATCTAACCTTTTTGCGGAATGAATCTACTTGAAAAACATCTTATTTTACCTCTAGTAGAGTTTGAAATTATTTTGGTCATGTATTGGAATTTCCTTTGTCATGCTAAGATTGAATGTCGAGATAATGAGGATTATTTTCAGAAATAATTTCAATTTTTGTAAAAGAATAAAAATTTAATTTTGATAACATATCTGGAATCTATGAAACTAGTGAAAGAAAGAAAATGAATGTTACCATGCAAATATTGTTGAAAATAAAGGAACTATCCAGTTTAATGATATTCCTTTAGTAAATGAGTACGTTGATGTTTTTCATGATGAGTTCCCTAGTATTATACATGACCATGAGGTTGAATGTACTGATGAATTAGTTCCTGATGCTAAGACAATTTCAAAACCCCCTATTCAATGGATTAAATTAAACATTTAGAGTTAAAGAAACAATTGTAGGAGTTTTTAGGTAATAATTTTGTTTGACCTAGCACATCACCACGGAGTTCTCTAGTATTTTTTGTTAATAAAGATAGTACAATGAGGCATTTTATTGATTATAGAGACTTGAATACTATCATTGTAAAGATCTTGTATCTTTTTCCCCATATCAACGATTTGTTTGATCGTCTCTAGGGAGCATAGTATTTTTCGAAGATTGAATTGAGTTCGGGGTACCATCAGTTGAATGTAAAGGAAGCAGACTTTTGGATGATTGTGTTTCTTACTAGATATGGAAATTATGAATTTTTTGTTATGCCTTTTGGGTTAACCAATGGATCTGATTTATTTTTGGATCATATGAATAGACCTTTCTGTGAGTTCTTCGATATGTTTGTGGTTGTGAGTATTGATGATATTTTGGTATATTCCAAAATGGAAAGAGGAATATGAATGTAATTTATGGGTTTTCATGAAAACCATAAAATAAAAGAAACATTTTGAGAAATTCAGTAACTGTGAGTTTTGATTAAAACAAATTCCATTCCATGGTATCATTGTTTCTAAAAATGGCATAACTATTGATCCTTCAAAAACAAAATTTGTTGATGAATAACAATTAATTACAAATAGAATTGAGATTCGTAGTTTTCATTGTTTAGATGGGTATTACTGAAGGTTTGTTGAAAATGTTGCAAGATTACCTAGCCCATAGACAATGTTAAATCATAAAGGAGTTAACATCATCTAGAAAAAAATGTGATGATTGTTTCCTAGAATTGAAAAGAATACCAGTGAATGCCCCCATTTTTTCACTCCCTTCCAAAAATGGTTAGTTTATTATCTACAATGATGCGTCATGGAAGGGACATTATTTTTTCCTTATATAGAAAGATGAGGAAATTGTTTTTTCTTCATGTCATTTGAAACCTCATTCTTTAAATTTACTTACACATTATTTATAATTAGCTAATGTTGTTTTGTGTTTAAAAATTTGGAGGTATCATCTTTATGGTGTGAAATAGAAAATATATACTGACCAGAAAAGTTTGATGTATATATTTACATAGAATGAATTGAACTTGAGACGTATAAAGTGGTTGGGATTAATCAAGGAATATGATTTCATGATTCATTACCATCCAAGAAAGGAAAATAAAGTGTAAGAATCTTTGAGTTCAAAATGTAATTATACATTTACCAAGTTAAATTTGGAAAAAGTTCATTTGATTAATGATTTGATGGAATTTTGCATTGAAGGTATTGATGCAGAAAATAGCACTATTTTGTTTTTGGTGGCAGTAAAATCATCTCTATCCACCAGAATTAAGAAAACATACAAGGGAGATAGTGAGTTGTAGAAAAAGGTATAATTTTTTCATAATAGTATGTTATCTGGGATTAATATTGATAGAGACTATGTTTTGATGTTTTAAAATAGATTATATTGGCCTTGTGAATCATATTTGAAGAAGGAGTTGTTATGTGCAGCTCATAGTTCTCCATTTTATGTTATTCCTGGAAGTACTAAGACATATAGAGATTTTTGGTAGTATTATAGGTATGTTGGAATGAAAAGAGATATTACTAACATTGCTATGAAGTGATTGATTTTTCAACAAGTTAATGTAGAGAATGAGTTACTGAAATTGATGCTTCAGCCTTTATCAATTCTTGAGTGGAAAAGAAAAAATATATCCATTGACTTCATTATGTGAATACCATAGAAATCACAAGGTAATAATGAAATCTAGGTTATTATTGATCTATTGACTAAATTTGTTCATTTCATTCCAATAAGAGATACTATGTCTCTAGATCAACTTTTACAATTGTATGCTAAAGTGAATGTGAAGTTACATGGGGTTCCCATAACCATTGTATCTAATCGTGATCTGAGGTTCACTTCTAACACTTGTAAAGGCCTTCAATAGTCATTGGGTACTGAAATAAATGTTAGTACAACTTTTCATCCATAATCTGATGGGAAGTCAGAATGAAAAATTCAATCCTCAGAGGATATGCTATATGATTTTTCAATGGATTACCAGGGAAGTTGGGACCAAAATCAATATTTGGTTGAGTTTTCTTATAATTAAAGTTTATTTACAGCATAAATATCTCTCTATTCGATGCCTTATATGTGAAGCATTGTTGAACTCTAGCTTTTTGGTAATAATTAGGTGAAATAAAGTTGATGGGACCAGAATTGGTAGATGAGATGATAAAAAAAGTTATATTGTTTCAGAAGCACATGATAATAGCTCAGAGCATACAGAAAAGATATGTAGATAACCAGAGGTGGGATATTTCTTATGATGTAGGTGATCATGTCTTTTTTAATGTTTCTACCTTGAAAAGTGTGATGTGTTTTTGTAAGAATGGAAAGTTGAGTCTGAAGTTCATTGGACAGTATGAAATTGAAGAAAACATTGGTTTAATTTCATACAGAGTGGATTTACCACCATGTATATACAATGTACACAATGTTTTTTAGTATTTCATGTTGAGGAAGTATAATATAGAAATTAAAAGTAGCGTTCATCCGTGTGTACAATTTACCATCTCCTTGAACGATGTTTTTATAATGATATGAAATATTATAAATACATACACACAGAATATATATGATATATAAGATATCTAAATCAATAATATCATTCCAGAGATAATGTAATTTTGACCACATATGCAATTTTTAGTTATGACATGTTTATTTGTGACACATGTACCAAACATCAACCAAATGTCTGATCTGAACTCAAATAATTTTCTAATTGTTATTTAAAGAAAATAAGTGACATTAAATGAATAATAAAAATGAAAAAGGGATTCTTAAAAAATTATAAATTAACGTATATTTATTATTTAGGAAAATAATAAATGAACAAGTTCAATTAGACATGAGGTAAGGGAACTATTGAACCCAATTTCCATTTATTTGGTTGATCTTCTAGTTTTTGGTAATGTCTATTGACGCTCCTTTCGTCACAGAATCTAATGATTGGAAAAGGGGAATATCTAAGATCAATGTGATTCATCCATTGAAGAAAACATCAAAAATCTACAAAGGGATGAACAAGGAGAACATTGCCCCTAGGTCTCGCAAGTTCCCTCATAGTCGCGCAAGTCCACTTCTGTGACGCATTATGGTAATGCAAGTGAATTGCGCTACCTAAAAGATAATCGCTCGGGGTCATCTCCGACCTATAAATAGGCCCTGTGGGCCCCCCATTTCGGGGAGGAATTTTTCCAGAAACTCATATTTGAGCTCCTGGCGCCCTAGTCTCTTCTTAAAAATTGCGGAACACTTCTAAAATAATTTCTTACCTAGAACTGAAGATTTAAAGAGGGGGAGGAAGGCCTAGGTGTTGAAACTCATCAACACTTGCATGCCTAGGTGGCCTGACCTTAAGGGAAATGGCCACACTTGTGCACCGCATTAATCCTTCCATAGAAACTACACGCCCCTATCCTAGAAGAACATCAAGAGGATTCTAAAGGCCATAACCAAAAGTCGCTCAAGTATTACCCTGCTGGTAGAACACCGTGCAAGTACCCATAGTGTCGTGCAGGTATACCTGCTTGACCAAAACTTGCGCGCCCATGCAGTACATGCGCGCCTGCCAGGACATGCGCGCCCCTGCATTTTGGGTTCCCTTCTTGCCCATTTTTACCCCACTTAAGCCATTACACCTCTCCAATTCAAGATTTAGTCTTCAAGACACTCTTCAAATCCATTTATGGCGTGATTTCTTGATTTGACTTCTTTATCTGAAAGGAATTCTGTGGAATATACCTCAAAACATAGTTGTTTACACATCTTAATGTCACTAAACATTGAAATTTCATTCATTCACCCTCATCCTTTAAGATGAGAGAACTCATTAACCTGGGCCTCCTTTTCTGGAATAAGCCCCAGTCATTATCATTAACCTAGGACTCCTTTTCAGGAGTAAGCCCGAGTCATAATCATTAACCTGGGCCTCTTTTTCAGGAGTAGGCCCCAGTCATAATCATTAACATGGGCCTCCTTTTTAGGATTACACCCCAATAATAATCATAAACCCGGGCCTCCTTTTCAAGAGTAAGCCCCAGTCATAATCATTAACCTGGGCCTCCTCTTCAGGAGTAATCCCCAGTCACAATCATTAACCTGGGCCTCCTATTCAGGAGTAAGCCCCAGTCATAATCATTAACCTGGGCCTCCTATTCAGGAGTAACTCCCAGTCATAATTCCTCAAATTTGGGCATCCTCTTTAAGAGTAAGCCCCAATTCCCTTAATTTTCAATTCCATTTAACATGGGCCTCCTCCTTAGGAAGTAAGTCCCAGTCTTAATTTCTCTTAACCAGTCATAATTCCTTCTGATTTGGGATGCATTTTCAGGAGTAAAACCCAATCATAAGTCCTCTCCTAATATGGGCATCCTTTTCAGTAGTAAGCCCCATGTTAGAGTATTTAAAATCTTCATAAAGCACATATACCTTTATGGACCCTACTCCTGGATTTCATTCCTGAAGTAAATCCTAATAATCATTTATCTAGGCAGTCATACATACATAAGCCCACACATTATTTCATATGATTTCATCTTTCATGGCACAAATGTCTAATTTTTACCAATACCTTTGGTTTCTCACATCGAGCATGACTCACATGAGATTAGAGTGTAAAAGTAATTATGACATCCTTCATTGAGCCTTCAATCATAAACATCACACTCCCTTACTCAAACTACGTGGGTTCTGATTCCTTCTCCAAAAAAAGGATACATAGGTAGCCCATCTGTGGGTTCGATCCCAACTCTAAAATAATCCATGTCCTTCTGAATGACAATAAACATCATTTGCCCCACTGAGTGGCTTTGAAACCAGTATGGTTATCATAATTACCAAGAGACTTTTATATAAATATGCTGAAGGATACCATAGACCATGAATCTTTAAATAAATACAGATGATTCTCTATCAAAGAAGATCCTCGAATACATATAAAAGATTCCCTAAATTTCGTAAGTATTTTATCATTGATTGTAAGATCTAAAGGAAATATCATTTTATACATGGTAATGTAATAAGGATCCACAAATATAAATTAAATCTATAAAGAGAGTCCCGGAATAGAAAATAATTCCCCTCAAAAGGGTGTGATGAGTCCGACCTCCCATCCTCTCGACCAATGCAAATTCCTAATCCTCATCAGTCCACAAACTAATGAGCGCCTACCTTTGGAAAGTAGGTCCAAATGAATGTGGAATCATTGGAAGTTTCTGATTCTACGAACAAACCCGTTAAAAACTGATCAGAACGTTTAAACCTCCAATCAAAGGAGGTCATCCCTGAATTCTGAGGAAAAAAATGGTGAACCTGACATGAGTCCTTAACCATGTTAAAATTATGTTTTACCTATTTGTTAGGCTCATATTTAAAACTCAATGAGAGGGAAAACAAAAAAAATCATTGAAATATGTGCTCATCCAAAAGAAGTAGTAGCTGAATTTATCTTTATTACGTCTGTTATATCAAATAGGGACTTTTTTCCCAGATCTTCTACATTTCTAGAATGGATTCTCTTAAGTTCACAACTGTGAATACTACTGCCGCAAATGCCATTGCTGCTACTCCTGCTGGATCGTCATCTACTATGAGGATGACATCACCTACTCAGCATCTTCAATGCTGGGTATCAAATGCACTAGTTGAGGAGTACCATCAATATGGTACCATCTCAACTCTGGAAGCTGCCCAACAAGCCCTCCAAGTGAACAACTCACATCGGTCATCCAGACAATGATGAACAGTGATAAAAAATTAGGTGGTGCTGACTACCATCTCTAACTGTTTCAGGTCATTATCCCTGGAACGCAATTACCATTCACTACCTTATTCTGAGGAAGTGAATGAGCAGGTCCCTCAGGGCCTTAATTCAAGAAGACAAGAGTCTTTCCTGAGGGCTCCCACCATCAATCGCCACCAGACTCGTGCGATAGTGCGCCCTCAACATGATGAGGGTTCCGACTCCAGGCGTTCGACTCAGGTTCCTCGAACCTGAGCAAGCAAGACGAACCACCAGAGGCAGAATCTGGTCAATAGTGAGCAGGTTCTCATCTCTGCCATCTCTGGAGAAGTCCACCAACCTAACATGGTGGCAAGAAATGAGCAAGCACATACACCTACCCATTTTAATTCCGCTGTCTAGCAGATTCATCTGGCAGCATCACCCCAATCCCGCCAGGCAATTCCGACAGAGTACTATAGGCAAGAACATACACTTGTTTATACATTATCCGTTAGTCAGCAGGCTCGTCTGACTACATATTATGGAGCTCGTCAACCACATTTGGTGAAGGGAAATCAGCAGGCATAAACACCTGCTGGTATTAATCAAGCCTACCAATAGTCTCACTTGGTAGCATTCAGATAAGTTAGTCGGAAAGCCCCGACAACAAATAGGAAGCATACTCAACTCTCTGCCCCCCACTTGAGTACTTTCAGGATTCACTGACAGGAAAAGGAGGACAAGAGTAGGCACATACACCTGCTCCAAGCCCGGAATGGACGTATATTCCCATTCCGCAGCTGAAGTCACCAAGCATATTCTATCAATGGTGAAAGAGCAGAAGAAAATCCATGCTCATATTCTGGATGCCTGCCAGGATATTATAACAACTTCACCGGCATCTCAGGGAAAGACACATAAATTTATCCCTACTAGTGGAGTGACACGTCAACAATTCATTCCGGAACAGAAACACAATTTTGTTCCAGTCCAAGAGGGTTGTGGGGTATACTCCCCCATATCATACGGACAACCATATCAGGCACATACACCTGATTTGAGTAGATATCGTCAGACTAACCTGGCCATATTTCTTAATCAGGCATATACACCTGCTCAGAGCGGCCACTTTAGTCATCAAGTGGTTTCCAAGGTGAGTAAGAAGGCATCTAAGAAAAAGACCCACCCAGCACAGTCAGGAGATCAAGAGCCAATATGTAACAAGGCCTTCCTCGATGCTGTAGATCTTGAAGCCCTCAGACAATTATCTGTTGAAATTCGAGATTCTACTCCCTCATTTCCCAATAGTGGGAACATTAATTCTGAAGGTCATTAATAGACACTTCCTCATGAAGGTTTGCTTCATGACAATTTGGTCGATCTCAAAGTTTCATCTTCAGATGAGAGCCACAAGAACACTCTATGTGGTCAGAAGACCAAGGAGAAAGAGATCTCATCTTTTGCTGTAACCCATTATGGTGGTCCTCCCCATGATGATGAATTTTGCTACTAAAGTCCTCTCCGCGGTAGTGATTCAAATTGCCCGGAAAATGCTCCAGTGGACAATGTAGTGCTGAGAAAGCCCTCTTATCTTGAGGCACTTGCAAATGCGAAACCAATCATGTCTGATGCTTAATCGCTAGCAGGTGAAATAATTTATCAATCAGAAGATATCCCAGGGTGTAGGTCATTCTCCGAACCACCCCTAAGTCATGCATCTTCTAGTTTGATCAATGATTCTCTACCAATCTTCTTGAATCCAATGAAGCAACAAGGAAACACCAACTCTGGTCGACATAGGTAGAAAAATCTTCATTTAATGATAAAGATTAAATGCTAAGCATCAGAAAACAACTAGAAAAAGGTGAAGTTCCAGTCATGTTTTGGCTTTTGGCTGACTCGCAGTATGACATTCCAAAGATGTTGACGAAAATGGAATCCATGATATTTGTCTCAACATATGGAAAAATCTTTGTCAATTGAAGAAGAAGGTATTATCTTATAATGAATATGAAAATCATCTTAAGATAATAGAAGGGTTACAATGTCAGATTGATTTGGCATCTCTATCAGTCTCTCGATATCTGAAGGCTGAAAAGCAACAGAGAGCCCTTCAACATTCATGCCTTGGCGCACTAAGAAGATTGCGTCAGTTAATTGCCAATTCCCCATCTGGTATTCATGTCATAGGGTGGGGTGTTCATGGAACACTAAATTTCATAGTGCTCTCCAGTCAACAATGCCCACTGAAAATGGTCTCATGCAATGTTATTGCCCATAACCGGCCACAGTCAATGGGCATTGTTTGTAATCAAAAGCTTTCCCAAGAACAGGCTTCACCTAGTTCCTCTAAAAATCAATAATACAGAGATCAAGCTATTGAATTACTCTTGCATCAAGCAAACGATAATATTAAGAAGGCCTCTTTTGTGGAGCAAGCACGTCACCAAGTGACAAAAGTGTCAGAAATCATCCAACGGTCTTTTGAACCAGGTGATAAAAGAGGATACATGTTAATGCATCCAGCTAAATTTTGAACTAAGGTTCGCAAGATCAAGAGATCTTCTAAGAAAGTCTCAGACATAGCATGTCAAGAGCCACCCCAACATGCTAGACTGGGGACTCTTTTTAACCAAACCTCGTAATCAACAAATAGGTTCCGAGGAGTTGAGCGGGAACAGAAAGAACAGCCCCAATCCACTGGAATGGGGACTTTTTCAAATCATCAATCTCATCCTCATAGAAAGTCGGTCTTTTCTCGATTGGGGAAGAAACCTCAAGAGGAACGAAGATCCAAATTATACGGAGATTCCTTCCAAATTACGGTTCGTCATGAAGTTCCTGAGGGATCAAATCAACAAAAGGCAATGTCTCATCAAAGACATGGAAGAAGACAATATCACAGAAATGCTGATAGAAGGGATACGATGAGGTATGCATCAATCAATGTCATCAATTCCATTATTGCTGATCCACCAAATGAGGCTCACTCAGGGGACTCAGATGAAGAGGTTCATAATCAAGAAGATGTACGCACCGACACAAATGAAGAAGGTGTGCATACACAAAGTCAAAGAATTACTCAGAACCTAGGTAATCCTTCGAGTAACCCACTTCCCCCTCTCCGAAAAGGATCCAACAAAGGGAATGGAAAGAACCAGGTTAAATATCCTTCCTCTAGTGAAGGACAATAGCTCTCACTAGAGAAAAGGTTTTCACAAAAAGAGGAAGAAATGAAGGAATTATGAAGGTTGAATGCAGAACTACTTCAATGTAGTCTTATTCTTGAGCATGCTGGAGTCAGTCAGCCAAAGGAATTTGTTGCAGCTACTAAGATGGATCAAGAATATCCTTCTCTTTCAGTACACCCTCACATGTCTAATCCTACGGGTCAAGTGCTACAACAGTTGGTAGTGCTACCATCAGTTACAACACCAATCGCCACATCTGTCCAAGATCCATTAATTTCACCTACCGAAGTCCATGTTCAACCGGATGTTTCTCAAAAGTTAATAATTACTATTGAGACATTAACAGCTCGGTTAGAAAATATGGAATGGAAACATGCGCAAGTTCAACCAGAAAAGAATGTTTACCCTGAATGGGTAGATTCAATTTCTCCTCCATCCAGTTTTGGGAATCTTGTATTCCCTATTTTCAATGGATCAGGAGATCCTGAGCAACATTTCACGAATTACGTGTCTTGTTTCTATCCTATGATGGGAAATCCAGAGCAGCAAGAAGTAGTGAAACTCAGATGCTTCGTGCGAACCTTGCAAGGACCAGCTTCTGTTTTGTATACAAGATTGCAATCATGGTCAATTAACAGATGGGAGGATCTTCGCCAATAATTCCTCCTTCATTTCATCTCAACATTGCTAATGACAACAGTATTCGATCATACAAGCTGTAAGCAAAGGGAGAATGAAAGAGTCTCAGATTTCATTGCTCGCCGGAAGGGATTAATATATTCCTTGAGTTTAGCACTCCATCAAGAAGAATTGTTTCCAATCTATGTGGAAAATCTGCATGACGAATTTTGCACGCCATTAATCCATGTGAAATACACAGTAGTGTTTTGAGACCTTAATTCAATCGCTCAGCAGATTGAAGATTCCCTTATACAGGCTAAGGCTAAATCTCGTGTAATTCCATCAGCTCCAGGAAGGAGAATGGGTAAAGCAGAAACAACTACAGTTATGCTTAAACAAGAACCTGTACCAGTTTCTACCTCAAAACCTTCATCTTCTCTAAGGGCTACACTTTCTGAGCACCAACAAAAAAAGGTCGTTTCGTCCAGATGATCAAAGTGATCAAAGATGAAAACAATTTGAGGATTTGAAGAGAAAAACATACTCTTTCCGAAATGAACAAGTTCCTGGTTACTTTATTTCATCTCTGGAAAAAAATTTGGTTCAATTTCCAATACCCAAGAGGCCAAACAAGAAAAGAGATGAAGACTGTCCCAATTATTTCCCTTTTCATCAAATGTTGGGGCATCCCATCCAAGAGTGTTGTGTCTTCAAAGACCTCCTCTAAAATATGGTCGTCTCAGGATTGTTCACATTGAAAGGCTCCATAGCCTAGGTAGCATGTGTTACTACTACAGTTCTAGAGGAAGAAGGTGAATGGAAAGAAGTCAAAAGAAAAAATCCACAAAAGTATGAGGATTGGATGGTCAGAAAGACAACCAGTCGAACTCATGCTATTTTGCGAACACAATTAAAGAAACCAATTGTGTCTTCTACCATGAATGTTACGGAAAAACCCTCTTCATTAGGGGGAAAGTCCTCAAAGAAATGACATGATTCAAAGAATGAAAAAGAATAAGAAGAGGATGAGTATGTGTAAAATCCTATGTTGTCTTTGACTTTGGTGGATTTCATGCCATCTACTTCAAATCCACTGGCACCGCCCCACCAAATGGAACAGCCTAAACAAGCTAATCTGGCATAGTCTTCATCAGATGAAGAGTTAATCTTTCGTTCTGTGAATATGATTTAATTAACAGATCCATCTGACAGTCGCAGTTTCGATATTGATGAGCCTGAATTCCCTGTATCAAACAAGGGAATCAGAGGAAGTTTCACAGGTTAAAGATACAGGGCAAGACGTAGATCCTTCAAAAGCCACTACCCCAATTCTACCCCTGCTAGAACTGTGTATGCAGCCAAAACTCGTGGTAGATCCCTTTAGCGAGCTCAGCAAGAATAAGCAAGTTCTTCTAAAAATAGAAAATTCAGTCCTGGCACAGTTATTTTGGAAGACCGATTGAAGGTTCCATATTATTCCTCTCAGCAAATAAATGGATCCAATCAGTCTAATCTTCCAAAACCAAGGATTTTGCCAACTCCTATCCCAACATAAGATGCATTAACTTCCAAAGCATCTACTTCCAAGGTACCTGCTAACCCACATATTCCTGTTGGGAAATGCAGACATCTGGATCAAAAGTATGATATATTGAAACACTTGGCCCATGTACCAGCCGAGTTATCAATTCTGGATGCTTTGAATCTGTCTAAAGTTCATCGGGAAGCACTCATCGAGGGTTTGTCAAGTCCTTAGGAGTTTGAAACTGAAATTGTTGCAGTTGAAGTCTATCACATAGAGAATAATCCGGCAGAATCCCATGCAATAATATATTTTACTGATAATGATGAAGATGATGTTGTGAATGGGCATATCAGACCTTTGTATTTATCTAGCAATGTCAATGGTATAGAAGTCCGAAGAGCTTTCATTGAAAATGGTTCATGAGTCAACCTCATGCCCATTCGTACACTTCGTTGATTGGGCCTCACGGAATCTGATTTATCTCCTTCTACAAGGATGTTACAAGGATATGATAAAAATGAACAAGAACCACTGGGTGATGTTACACAAAGAACTCAGTTTGGAGATATTGTATCCAATTCAGATTTCATGGTTGTTGATCAAGACTCAGCCTTCAACATCTTGTTTGGAAGACCTTGGCTACATCAACATGTGGCTATCCCTTCATCATACCATCAATGTCTCAGATATAGTTTCAAGGGTCAAGTTGGGACATTGTATGGTGATAAGGCCCCGTTCAAGACATGTGAGTCTCAATACATTGAGGCGGAATTCTATCACATCAAGGGAAAGGAGAAGTCCACAACATCGGAAATTACGAAAGTTAATGCTCTATAGTTTGGAAAAGATTCCAGTAAATCCATTTACACATGTGAGTACAGATTATGTGTTGCCTATCAGTCAAATTGACAAGGTATACTCAAATCAAAATACTCTTATGGAAAGATCTGTAATGTCAATTACGGCAATCAAGCCAGAAAACATGGGAGAAATTGGTATCCCACCAAGTAGTAATGCAAGCACAAATGGTGACGTCTTCATTTCATCTACTGAAATCCAACAAGTCTATGCCTCTCCAATTAGGCTAGAAGAAGATATTGAAACATCGGAGGTGAAAAATGATGTCAATTCTCAATCCATCATTTCCTCTTTATTAGCCAAAGAAAACCCTTCAACATCAATACGGTCAAAAATGGATGCTTCCTCTTCAAAATGTGAAAATTTTGACATCTCTTCTGATCATGAAAATTCTGCTTTTTCATCAAATATGCAAGTAGAAACGGAAGAAATAACACATGATGAAGAAAAGGATGAAGTTCTCAGAGATGCTCCTCCAGCATTTGAAGAGGGTATCTCTACCGCTATGGATGAACTCAGAGAAATAAATCTGGGTACAAAGGAAGATCCACGCCCCACTTTAATCAGTGCGGCCATGACCCTTGAAGAGCAAGAGATGTATATTTATTTTCTAAAAAGAAATAGAGATATTTTTGCTTGGAACTATATAGAAATGCCCGGGCATGATCCTGATGTTGCTACTCATCATTTGGGTTTACCAGAAGAACTTGGAGGATTTAAACAATCCGCAAGAAGAATACACCCAACTTATGCTTCTAAAATTGAATCTGAAGTGGATATGCTTATCAAAGATAACTTCATTAGAGAAGTTCAATATCCCAAATGGTTGGCTAATATTGTCCCTGTAAAGAAGATGAATGGGAAAATTAGTGTTTTCGTCGATTTCAGAGATCTTAATCGGTATTGTCCTAACGATGATTTCACAATTCCGATTACAGAACATTTAACTGATGCAACAGCTGGATATGAAGAACTTTCCTTCACAGATGGATATTATAGATATAATTAGATCTGAATGGCCCCTGAAGATGAGGAATCCATATCCTTTAGAGCCCCTCAGGGTGTGTTTTGTTACCGGGTAATTCCCTTTGGCTTAAATAATGCAGGTGCAACATATCAGCGCGCCATGCATTGTATCTTCAAACCCTTCTTAGGGTAGTTTTTTGAATTCTATGTAGACGATTTGGTGGTTAAATCCAAACAAAGTTCTAATCAATTGGCTAATTTGGAAGTCATATTCTATAAGCTTCGAGAACATAATTTGAAGATGAACCCCTTAAAATGTGCTTTTGGGGTAACCTCAGGAAAATTTCTCGGCTTTGTTGTATGCCATCATGGTATTGAAGTCGATCCTGAGAAGACCAAGTCAATCCTTGGTGTGTCACCTCCTTGAAATTTGAATGAACAAGGAGGAATTCAAGGACACATAACCTATATTCGGCTTTTCATCGCCAATTTGGCAGGCAAAAGATTACCCTTTACCAAATTTATGAAGAAAGGAGTCACATGCCATTGGACTGAAGAATGTCAAGAATCATTTTATATTCTCATGAAATACCTCTTGAGTCCACTGGTACTCATGCCACCTATTGAAGGAAGACCACTTATCCTCTATGTGACAGCTCTAGAGAGATCATTGGGTGCCTTTCTTGCTCAAAATAATGATGGTGGGCATAAAAATAGCCTCTAATATCCCAGTCGAACTATGCTTGAAGCAGAAACCTGGTATTCAAGTATTGAGAAGTGCTGCCTAACATTAATCTTTTCAGTTCATAAGTTGAGACACTACCTGCAACATCACGAGGTCCAATTGGTATCTCAAAATAACCCACTAAAATTCATCCTTAGTCATCCAATGCTAACAGGACATCTAGCAGGGTGGGCAGTTATTTTGCAGTAATTCGACATTCAGTATGTGTCTCAAAAGGCAATAAAGGGCCAAGATCTGGCTGATTTCCTAGCTGAACATCCTTCAGTGGAAGACACGTCTTCAGATATTGAACTCCCTAATGAGGAAGTCTTCTCTATTCATGAAAGTCCTCAAGCATGGGAAATGTATTTTGATGGTGCTTCTAGAAGTCCAACAAGGAAGAAAATGGAAAATCCAAAATTCAACAAAGTTGGCTTAGGAATTGTGCTCATTTCTCCCGAAAAGGCAGTGTTACCTTATTCCTTCTTATTGTGGGAATGTGGTACCAATAATGAAGCCGAATATTAAGCTCTTATCACAGGCTTGGAATTAGCGCTTCAAGCACAAGTGAGTCACTTAAAGGTGAAGGGTGATTCAGACCTGGTAATCAAACAAGTCAATGGGGATTATGCTATTAGAAAAGAAGAACTAATCCCTTTATATTATTACGTCAGAGAGTTAATGGAAGAATTCCCTTCAGAATCGACATTTTCTTATGTCCCAAGATTACAAAATGATCAAACGAATGTGCTAGCTAATATAGCCACAGCTCTGGTAGATCCAAATCGGGATGAGACAACCCTCAATATTGCCCACCATCATACAATTTCACCTTATGTTCGAATCAGAATAGAGGAAATTAATGAAATTAGTCCCATTCTTGAACTGTATTGTCATACTACAGGATGGATGTCACCTATCAGAGAATACCTTCAAAATGGAACACCTCCACCTGATAGAGCTGAGAAAGAACAAATCCAGCGACATGTGGTAAATTTTACTCTTTATGATTTCCCAAATCACCTAGAGAAAATTCTCTACAAACATGGTTTTGATGGAGTTCTATTTAGATGCATTGATGGTGAAGAGACAATGGATGTCATGAAAGAAGTGCATACAAGAGTCTATGGTGCCCACCTGTCTGGACATAGATTTTCTGATCAAATTCGAAGGCTTGGAAACTTTTGGCCTTCAATGATATGAGATTGTGTTGATTTTACAAAGAAGTGTCATTCATGCCAATTACATGCCAAATTAATTCATCAACCTCCAGAGTTGCTTCATACAGCTAAATGCTCATGGCCATTTTCCACATGGGAGATAGATTTGGTGGGACCTTACCCTTCAACTACGACCAAGAAGTTTAATTACATTCCTACTGCTACTGACTTCTTTTCCAAATGGGCAGAGGCAATACCTCTCAAGGAAGTCAGTTCTAAATGTGTTGTTAGCTTCATCATGTCAAACATCATTACAAGATTTGGTGTCCCTCATACCATATTTACGGACAATGGCACCAATTTTTGTTCATCTGAGGTGAAGAAGTTGTATCAATAATACAACATCAAATCCAACCATTCAACTCGATATCATGCAGCGGCCAATGGCCAGATAGAATCCTTTAACAAGACTCTTTCAAATATATTGCATAATATGGTGGATAAAGATAATAAGTCATGGCCTGATAAACTCTTTCATGCTTTATGGGCTTATTGGACACCACCCGCACTGCAACTCGGTCAACACCATATTCATTAGTATATGGAACGGAAGCCATCTTGCCCATTGAAGTTCAATTACCCTCGCTCAGAGTATCCATTTTCTATCAGTCATCTACAGATGAGAAATCTCAAAAGTGATTGAATGAATTGGAATGGTTATATGAGAATAGATTGTGCACCTTGCACCAATTGGAAATCTATCAGAATCGAATAGCACGAGCATTTACCAAAAAAGATCGTCTTCATTCATTCACTCATGGAGAATTGGTATTAGTTCTCACAACTCCAATGATACCAGGAAAGAAACCTCCCAAGCATTAGACAAAATTGGAAGGACATTATTCAATATATATGTTCTACTCCAATGGATTTTATTCATTAATCTTGATGGATGGAGAACTTGTCACTACTCCAACCAATGCCAGATTTTTGAAGAAGTATTTTTTATAAACTGCAATGTAACTTTTATGTCCCTGCAACATGACACTAAACTATGCAGCACCCGTTCATCCTTGCTATATGATGTTAAACTATACAGAAATGGTCCAGTATGACCTTAAACTGCAACTTCATCCCACACGACGTTAAACTGTGAAAAAGTTCTTTAATTTGGTCCTGTATGACCTGAAACTACAACTAGGTCCTGTATGACCTTAAACTGCATCAATAACGGTCCATTCATATGACCCTAAACTATTTACGATTCCCTTACATCCAACATGACGTTAAACTCTAATGTCCTAACTACATGACAGTAAACTGTATAAAAGTCCCTTACGTCCGTAAAGACATTAAACTACATAATCATCAAAGGTCCTGTATGACCTTAAACTACACTTTTGTCTAGCATGACATTAAACTGCACCATCCACGGTCCATGCATATGACCTTAAACTATTCGCACTTTCATCCAACATGACGCTAAACTAGGGAAAAAATCCCCATTGTGTCCAACATGACGTTAAATGGTGTACTCTTTTGTCCTCACTGCATGAAATTAAAATGCACAGTCCCCCTTTCGTCCAACAAGACGTTAAACTCTATTATCCCCATTCTCCTAACTAATGATGCTAAACTGTACAGAAAGTCTGTGATACGTCTTAAATGAAATTAAACTATACTTTTTTCCATGCTACATGACACTAAACTGTGCATCACCAATAGTCCTAACTGCAAGACTTTAAACTGCATAGTCCCTTCATACATCCTACATGATGTTAAACTATGTATTTTTAAGGTTGTTGCTACCTCTTGTTTCTCACACCGAGTATGACCCACGTGAGCTTAGAGCAAACCTCAACCATAACACTCTCTCTGGGCAACAAACCATGTGTAAGTCTTAACATCATTTTATAGGTTGTTTTCCCCAAGAACAACATGATCATTAATTCATTATTTAATTGAACTACACAGACTTTGATCCTTGCCTTCTAGGCTGGGTATGTAGGCAACCTCCCATGGTTCAAGCCCAAAACCAATCTCTTCCCATCGGTTCACCTCCATCTCATACGATGTTGATTTTTGAAACCACCCCTAGAATCAATATCATTACATTGGTTCACATTCTTCCTTGTTATACGACGTCAAAATATACAACACATTTGTCCAGTATGACAATAAACTACAATATTCTTTGATACCCTCACCTAAGAGGGAACCATTATTTACATTGATTTTTCAATCATGTTTCATTTCATAGACTACATGCATACATGGAAACGCCCAAACCTTTTATCTTGGGTTAAACCATCATTGTACTAAAGTCCCCTTTCACCCTTCATATGTATGAACCAAATTTTTACAAAGGGTATTTCTAGAACTACGTGGGCTTGATTCCCATCCTTATGGGATTCGTAGGAACGTTCGAGTATCCCTCAAATCCAACCAAAAGTCTTTGGGCCTAACCCCAAATTCCACTTTCAGTCCCTTGGCTGGAAAGTACCCATGAAAACACACACTATGTATTTCTTACAATGGTCCAAGCTCTATGACCCTAAACTAAGATCGCTAATCCTTTTATCCCACACGACGTTAAACTGTAGTTTAAGAACTACGTATGGCTTGATTCTCATCCTTATGGGATACGTACTGAAGTACAACATTTCAGTTTAGGACCCAACCACAACATGATTATTGTTAGCATTGATCTGTGTATATCTGTATACATTGAACAATATCCATATTTATGTGTCATAATCCTAACCTTAAATATTTTCAGATCCTCATAACCCTTTTTATTGACTACTAGTCACAAAAATATCAATCTTCTGAGAGTTCTTTTGCCTGACTATGCAGCACATGACCATAGGCGTCCTTGCATAAACAGTCTACATAACAGACTCGTTAGCCAAAAGATGTTATTATTTGACTATGAAGCCAATGCCCTTAGGTGGCCCTATATAATTCGACCCCCTAATGGTTTTTTCGGATAGTGGTAACTTCATTCTTGGAATGAATGCCTCTTTTGTCCTTATTTGTCTTAAATGACAATATGTAGGGATCCGCAAAAATAGCCATTCTTAACATATTTGTCCCATATCCTTTTTCATGATTTGAAAGTATTCAAGTCTATGGTTTATATTCTCTTTCCCTACATTTGGGTCAGACCTTCATAGGAGTGATATTCATCCAGTTATTTGATAATCTTGTTTAGAAATATCTTCTCCATATTATAGTACATCTTTCCATACAGAAAACTCTATACTTTGGAAGATTTCAATCTCCATAAACATTCACTGGCTTTTAGCACTAGGAAAGTAAATTTCTGAGAGTTCTTTTACCTAACTATGCAGCATGTGCCTATAGGTGGCCTTGCATAAACATTCTATATAACAGACTTGTTAGCCAAAACATAATATTTTATTTAACTATGTAGCCAATGCCCTTAGGTGGCCCTGCATAATTCAACCCCATAACGGGATTGTTAAATAATGGTAACTTCATTCTTGGGAACTACTTATTCTAATTCCTTTTAGATCTTTTTCATATCATTCCTCAGATTCAAATATTCTTAAGTCATAACTTACATATTTTCCCTCATAATTGAGTATGGTACTATGTTTTCAGATGAGTTATCAAGGAATTGAGTCAATTCTAATCCATTTCGGTCAAATCAATTTTGAGCTTAAACATTATCCTTTTTATGTCTGACGTGCATGACTTTAAACTACCCACAAAAGACAAGGGAACTCTGAATAAAAGTCAACTTCCCAGCTCACTAAACATACATTTTATTTGATTTAGGTAACATTGAACAATAAAGAGGTTTGAAGTTTGTAGGGTTATTAACATTAATCCTATTAAAATCAAACTTTTCTTAGTAGGACCATTGGCTTAGGCAAAATCTAAAGCATGTAGCAAAAGAGAATGCAGGTACAAATGAGTGAAGGTGAAAGTGTTTTTCTTTGATGCACAAGAGTTAGAAAGACATCCACAGACTTGAGTCTCTTCTCTTTTTTCAATAATTACAAGAGGCTTTCAACATAAGACTTCAATTGATGATCCACATCCCGAGCATCATCAGCAGTTACTTGAAGCTCATGCACTCGACCAAATTCAATCTTTTCATCCTGATGGAGTTCTTTCATGGAATCCGCAATGGTCTTCATACCAATCATTTGATCTCCCTCCATTGAATTATTGAGTTGGTCAAGTTCCCGAGTAACAACATCCAACTATTGTTGAAGGTGCATCTGATGGATGACTTTTTCTTTCATTTTATGCTTTATTTCCTTCATCTTGGCAGCATAATCAGCCTCAGCTTGGGATACCGCATCCTCAAATTCGATGATGTTAACTGAAAATTTCACCCTGGTCAGATCTTCGCGGCACTTTTTCTCCTGGTCATTCCTGAAGATGATCTATTTCACCGCGGTATGGATCTTTTCATATCCAAAACCGCCAAGTCCTAGTATGAAAAACTAGGATGACAATCGAGGGATTTCTGATGATAGCTTTTCTAAAGGAACCTCCGATATGATTTTCCATATGTTGTTCCATGCCTTGGGTCATGAAAAGATGAATGTTTTAAGCTTCTCTGGGTCTGATTCAACATCATCATCATAGGGGGACAGGTAATCTGGGATTAATTCACTTAAGGAAGTGCCATGTTCTGCTCATTCCCCCATGGATTGTGCTTCTTCGCCTTCAATTCCCATGGGGAAGAGGCTGAGGCTTCACCTCCAAACCTAGCCACTATAGTTGATTGCCCTACAAAATTAATTGAAAATGTTGGTTAGCTTCAAAGGATAACAAACGAATAAATTGTCTAGAAAATTAAGTACAATCACAAATATTGTTATCCCTTACCCGACAGTGGGTTAGTAACCTGAGAAGACTCCTCCCCATCTTTCCCAGTCTCAACGACATCTTCAAGATGGGACTCAGGAGGGTTTACTGGGTTTAAATCTAATTTAGATAATGTTTCTACAATGGTAGGGTTGACATCAATGTCCACACCCTCTTCAAGAATTTGTAGTTCAATAGTTTCTTTGGATGGACTGCATATCATTTTCAATCATGATTAGAAGTGTAAATTATAAGAAAATTTTCTGGGAGAAGGATAACACTCATGCCCAAGGTCTTCTAAATCACATGACAACATAGCATGATCATAAAATTCATCGAAAGTCATGCCATGATTCATCATTTCATCTAATGATATTTTAGAATCCTGGTTAGTCTCACCAGTGGTAGCGTTTGTTGCATCTTCTTGATGACTTACATCCTGCAACCCCTGACCCTAGGCAACATCTTGAGATATTATCACAGCATCAGTTGCATCAGTCGCCAGAAGCTCTAATGCAGGAGTTAAACCTGAAGTATCACAGAATGGAAGTCAGTCGGTGTTTCATTCAACATTTTTATGAAGCATTGTTAACTTACCAGAAATAGGTTCTTCTCTTCTTGCAATAGCAGCACGGCGGCAAGGAAACAACATAAATAAGACTTGTGCGGTGAAGATAACTTGCGCGATGAGAGCATGAGAATTCGGAGGCAGATGTGATGCGCGGAAAATGATCCAATATTTATAGGCCAAGAGGCCTATCTGTGCACCTACACCCAGTACGCTCAAGCATTGTGCGACAAGAACTTGCGCACCAAGTGTTGTGCACTGAACACTTGCGCGCCACCATTCCTTCGGATGTCTCCTTTTTTCCTCAGAGTCAAATCCTCTATTCTCTCCAGATCCAACTCTGAGGGGGGACTTTTGTTGATGCTCCTTTCATCACAGAATATAAAGATTGGAAAAGGAGAATATTTTAGATCAAAGTGATTCAACCTTTGAAGAAAACATCAAAAATCATCAAAGGGATGAACAAGGAGAACTTTTCACCTAGGTCACGCAAGATCCCTCATAGTCGATCATGTCCACTTGCACGATGCATTATGGTCACACAAGTGACTTGCGCGACCTAAAAGATAACCGCTCGGGGTCTTCTCCTGCTATAAATAGACCCTTTGGGCCCCCCATTTTGGGGATGAATTTTTCCAGAAACTCAGATTTGAGCTCCCGGCACCCTAGTCTCTTCTCAAATCTTCTGGAACACTTCTAAGTTAATTTATTACATAGAATGGATGATCTAAAGAGGG
Organism: Viscum album; assembly: GCA_963277665.1. Lineage (NCBI taxonomy): Eukaryota > Viridiplantae > Streptophyta > Magnoliopsida > Santalales > Viscaceae > Viscum > Viscum album. Next base: position 313,381,909 of record OY728166.1, read on the forward strand.
GGAGGAAGGACTATGTGTTGAAACTCATCAAAACTTGCATGCCTAGGTGGCCTTCCCTTAAGGGAAATGGCCACACTTGTGTGCCGCCTTACTCCTTCAATAGAACCTACGCGCCCCTCTCTTGGAAGAACCTCAAGAGGATTCTAAAGGCCTTATCCAAATGTTTCTCAAGTATTACCCTGCTGGTTGAACACCGCGCAAGTACCCAATGTGTCACATAGGTATACCTGCGCAACCAAAACTTACGTGCCCACGCAGTACCTGCATGCCTGCCAGGACTTGCGTGCCCCTGCCTTTTTGGGTTCCCTTATTTCCCATTGTTACCCCTCTTATCCCATTCCACCTCTCCTATTCAAGCTTTAGTCTTCAAGACACTCTTCAAAGCCATTTATGTCATGACTTCTTGATTTGACTTAATTATCCGAAAGGAATTCTTAGGAATATCCCTCAAAACATAGAGATTTACACATCTTTATGTCACTAGAGATTGAGATTTCATTAATTCAACCTTATCCTTTAGGATGAGAGACCTCATTAACCTGGGCCTCCTTTTCAGGAGTAATCCCCATTCATAATCATTAACCCGGGCCTCCTTTTCAGGAGTAATCCCCAGTCATAATCATTAACCTAGGCCCCCTTTTCAGGAGTAAGCCCCAGTCATAATCATTAACTTGGGCCTCCTTTTTAGGAGTAATCCCCAGTCATAATCATTATCCTGGGCCTCCTTTTCAGGAGTAAGCCCCAGTCATAATCATTAATCTGTGCCTCCTCTTCAAGAGTAAGCCCTAGTCATAGTCATTAACATGGGCCTCCTTTTCAGGAGTAAGCCCTGGTCATAATCATTAACCTGGGCATCCTTTTCAGGTGTAAGCCCCAGTCATAATTCCTCAAATTTGGCATCCTCCTTAAGAGTAAGCCACAGGTCCCTTAATTTTCAATTCCATTTAACATGGGCCTCCTCCATAGGAAGTATGTCCTAGTCTTAATTTCTCTTAACCAGTCATAATTCCTTTTGATTTGGGATTCCTTTTCAGGAGTACAACCCAATCATAAGTCCTCTCCTAATATGGTCATCCTTTTCATAAGTAAGCCCCAAGTTAGAGTATTCAAAATCTCCATAAAGCACATATACCTTTATGGACCCTGCTCATGGATTTATTTCCAGAAGTAAATCCTAAACTTTATTTATCTGCACAGTCATACATACATAAGCCCCACATTATTTCTTATGATTGCATCTTTCATGGAACAAGTGTCTAATTTTTACCAATACCTCTTGTTTCTCACATCGAGCATGACTCACATGAGCTTAGAGTGTAAAAGTTATTAGAAAATCCTTCTTTGAGCCTTCAATCATAGAGATCATACTCCCTTACTCGAACTACGTGGGTTCTGATTCCTTTTCCAAAAACAAAGGATACCTAGGTAGCCCATCTGTGGGTTCGATCCCAACTCTGAAATAATCCATGTCCTTATGAATGACAATAAACTTCATGTGCCCCACTGAGTGGCTTTTTCAACCAGAATGGTCATCATAATGACCAAGAGACTTTTATATAAATATGTCGAAGGATACCATTGACCAATAATCATTAAATAAATACAGATGATTCTCTATCAATGAAATACCTTGAATACATATAAAAGATTCTCTAAATTTCGTACATATTTTATCATTGATTGTCAGATCTAAAGGAAATCTCATTTTATACTTGGTAATGTAATAAGGATTCACGAATATAACTTAAATCTATAAAGAGAGTCCCAGAAGAGACAATAATTCCCCTCAAAAAGGTGTGATGAGTCTGACCTCCCATCCTCTCGACCAATGCAAATTCCAAGGCCTCATCAGTCCACAAACTAATGAGCGCTTACCTTTGGAATGTAGGTCCAACTGGATGTTGAATCATTGGATGTTTCCGATTCTATGAACAAACCGGTTAGAAACCGATCGGAACGTTTGAACCTCTAATCAAAGGTGGTCATCCCTGAATTACGAGGGAAACAATGTCATACTATGATAATGTGATAAATAAATTTTTATTTCCTATCTTTTATGTGTATATTACTAATGTCTACCTATAGTTAATAAACACAATTGATCTATTCTATTTACAAAATTATCATTTTAAGGGACTTCATCTCAATCTCCTTTGGATAATGTATTTTCTTGATAATATACACCTCATTCTTTTATACAGTGCATAACAAACCCCTTTTCCTTTCAATTTCATTCAATGGGATCTTTTTTCTAAAAACCATCTTACTGAATAACAAAATAAATATTTTTTAACTTATGTGGTTACAATAACCTCTCTACCACCATAATCGTTAATTGGATTCGTTTATAAAATTTAATGTTTTTAAAATGAAAATGAAAACCCTTATTCCATTTTTGGGTTTTTTGGGTTTGAAAATGGTTTTTGAAATGGATGGATTATTTCAATATCTTGAAATTATATATTGTGATTTCAAATTAAATATTATAACTAAAATGTAAATATTTTATATATTTTATATATTATTATTATGTAATGGTTCTTGGATTTTTGATGGGTGGCTACGTGATAAAACAATTGATGTGTGGTGCTGAGATAAACCAAGGATGGGTGGTTATGTTAAAACGTCCAATCCATTGGGTATGAATGATAGTTGTATGGTAATTCTATTTACTGATATGAGTGGAAGTCAATGGTATGGTTATTTTATTAATTTATAATTTTGAATTATGTTAATATTATATTATATTTGTGCTTTATATGGGTTTTATGGTAATATTTTGGATACAAAGGTGTAATAAATGAGATTTTTTTCATTGAAGAGTAATTACTACATCATAAAGGTTAAACGTATACTTATGAAAATGTAATCATGGTTTACTCTTTGTTTTGAAAAACTATCATTTTTCCAAATTTTAACATCTAATACTAATCATTTTCTGCTCATTCGCTATTTTTGAAATTTTTTTCACATGACTTATAGTGGAATATGGGTACATATGGGATCACAGAAAATTTATCATTTTTAAAAAATGTAACTAAAAATGTTTCATTTCTTTTTAGAGTTTTTATTATAGGAAATAAATATATAATGTGTAGAATTGTCTATGTGTAATATTCATATTGTTATTTATATTTTATGAACTATTTTATTAAGGCTATAAATATGAAAAGATCCTTAATGTAAATTATTTACATAATTCATGATTTTGTAATTTTTATGGATGGTTCCATATAGTTATTTTATAGAATAACATGGCATTCTTCTTTTCCTGATACCAACATATTTCTTTAATTAGAATTTGACCAGTATTATTCTATAGCTACTATTTCTTATTTATTATTAGAACACAAGACCAGGTATCACTATTATCTAAGTCACACTCACCCATAAACCATGCCTAAGTGAACATATCTATATGACTAACCACTAGGATTATAGATCAATGTTGAGGAATTTTTTCTGTAAACCCTATACAATTTTATCCCTTATTCTTAAAAATATACATTTCATTGTCAGTCAATATCTACAACTAATTCTAATGTTATACTCTACTAGATTGATTACATATAAGGTTTCACAAAATTATGTAGCTGCTATTTCCCCACAAATTACTGTATCAATGGAATGAAAAAGATTAACATAAGGAGAAATGAAAATCTTGGATTATTCCTCATTATGATCCTTTCCATAATAACAATATACACCAATTACAAGGGAATTACATTCCATACATGGAACCATCATTTTATCCATAATGGACATTTTACATGAAACTATTTTCAAATAAGGATTCAAAATCACTATATAATCATCATATGGTCGGATTCCCATAAACCAATCCCCTTCCTCACTATTAAATAATGTCTCTAGAATATCCCTCTATATTTTTGAGATTGAATGTGATTGACCCACAAGATAAGTTATTATTCTTAGATAAAATAATGTGAAAATGATTCAAAAAAATTCATCAGATATAGTGATGGAAAAACACTAAAATTAAAGGGTTAAAAAACCAAATGCAAATAGAAGTATAACATTGGATAAAAGCGGGAACCAAATCCCTCACAATTACAAGGAATATATCCATCATAATTATCTATCTTCAATAATTTTATAATGAACCTAACACAATAACACAAAAAAATTTAGGGAATTAGATATGATGCTGAATCTTATAGTAGATGATAAAACATGGGTAAGAAACAACCTTTTTTAAGATAAGCATCACCCTACTCCTCCATCTACTGAATTATTGGTGGGTTTGGCCACCACCCACCACTGGTAGCCGCACATTATTCCTATGAGAAAAGAATGGGTGGAACCATCAACAAAACTATTGCTGACACATCTCCCAAATTAATATTTGATAAAAAATGAATCATATATCCACTCATCTATCCCAGCTATGAAAAAACAATAGTCACATCTTTACAAGGTCACATTAGTATCTACAACATATAATCCTATCAGAGTAATCATTATCATCATAAAATGTGTCAGGTTTTTTATTGAGACGTTCATATAGGTGCATACTTTCTTCCTCCACCACATCACTAAAAATGATATTGTCCCTCAATATACATCATCCTTAAATGAAATTATGGATTCCCTAAAATGTGACCTATTTTCATACTATCACAAAATAATAGAATATCCCCTTTTCTATAACTAAGATCCTTCAAAACCCCACTAATAAAAATATCATCTTTATATGCCCTTGATTCTTCGATATGATCATTTTCTATCAAGCACAGAGAAAAAATTCATTGTATATATAAAATACACATCATGGATCAACATCTTTGAGTAAAAATGTAACCCATAGTGTATTTTTACTATTCATAATCATACAAGAAATATAAATCTACATAGCCTCTAATAGAAAAATATGAAACTATACATCACAATGAACTATCTGAGGACTTCTTGATGTATCTCGGGACCATATTTACTATGTACCAAGTCCCTCATCCTAGATTCAAAATATTAAAACTAACATATCCCACTACATGTAAAACTAATTGTCTAGAAAAAGATATAATGAATATCAAAATCCCCAATATTGATGTAAATGGTACTATAAATATTTTTATCCTCTCTAATGCACTACTAGATATCACTATGTGGGATGAAATGAATTTAAGAGGATTTGGAGTAGATATTGTATTACATTCTTTTATGTTAGTTAGTTTTATGAATTTTCACATGTAAATTTTTTAACATAACCAAATCAACCTATTTATATATACATAAACATTGATCCAATGAATCTTTTTTTAAAGTCCATGGTTATTCAAATCAAACTAACTAGACAATTGTGCCATAATATCTTATATCTAATCAATGTTTAGGTGTAAATATTAGCATTCATAATCATACAAAATAATTATGATGAAATCACTGCCATCCACTCCTCAAAAATATGAAAAATTATTTGAATGATGTCTTTCTTAAACAATGATCATTATATATGAATCAAATCGCTTATACCAACATCCTGATGTATTCTTGAGATGATAACAAAAATTTCAACCTTTAAACCATGTTTTTTTCTTATAAATCCATCCAATTACATCATATAAATTTTTCCATTTGGATCACCATTGATAAAATCAGTATTCACATATAGCTTATTTAGATTTAAGACATATATATTACACATTTCCAGAATAATCACCAATGAATATAATTTTATTACCATTATTACATGATATAATTCCAACTGGTCCTTTCAAACCTTCTTGATCATAAATACCCAATTGATACTAAAATTTTTCCTCCCACGATTTAGAGGAAGAATATCCCAAGTATTTTTCTTATTATGAGATTGATGTTCCTCCTTCATCATCATTATCCATGTGGATACATCATGACTCTAGGTCACCTCCACCGAAGGTGATGTCTCTCCATCATCTGTCTATAAAGAAGTTCACAATATTAATTTCAGCAACATAGTTAGAATTTCATACTAGTACTCTTTTCTCAATAGTTTACTATCATGTTCTTTAATCATACAATACATGATTATCATGTTATGGTAATGATTTATGTGAAACTATTTTTTCATTATATTTTTCCTCCACATCAATTTTTGTAGATTTTATATTTTTTTCTCCATGTCTACATAAAATTTAATTTTTTCCTGGTCTTAAATATAAATTACATATTTTGTAATGATATGTTATTGTTTTTTGTGGTTGAAAAAGAGATACCCTATCACAATATTAGTGTATCCTAAGAAGATACATTTTTAGGATCTCAAATATTTTATTAACATTTCCTAGTCATCAAATACATCATATACATGGCTTCCTAATTTATGTAATATAGAATATTCATCTATATTATAATTTCACATCTCCATCAATATTTTTAGATCAATCTCCATTGAAAGAAATTGGTTAATCATAAAACAACTGGTACTCACTAGTTTGACCCAAATGTTTTTACTTCGTACATTCTTAAACATCACCCATGTTACATCAAATTGGGTTTTTTTCATCATATCTATCATTCCATTGTATTGATAATTGTACACAACCATATACCATATATTATTTCATTATAATTGAAAAAATAATCTTACTCCTCGCTTGTATAATCTCAACCATTGTTATTCAACCAACCCTTGGTTTTTTTTCATAAATCAGGCCCCTTATTTTCATTAAATATCTTGATGACATAAAAAAGATATTCCTTTCTCCTAATTGTGTATAACGAACATATCCTAGAATAAACATTAATGAATGATACTAATCATATTTCTCTTCTATGTGATATAATAGATACATTCCAAATATTATAATGGATCTCATTTAAGAACTCACTATGTATAGTTGTGGATGCCTCAGATATGAACCTATGGTTATTGCATGAAATAGAATGTTCACAAAATGGTAATGATAACTTTTCAATACTTGGAAAAAATTTGATGATCATAACGAATAATGATTCCTCATTTATGTACCTGACCATGATTCTAATGTCATAATGTTAGCAACACTTCTATTAATGTAGTTTTTAACTAATTTAAATCCATATCCTTGTATTCCCGACAAATAAGAATATATATGTTCTTCGATGTAATCACCACCTTCATCAATATAATCATTCCCTTGAAAATACTCATCACCCCCTAATCGATGAGATTCTATCTTACAATATCATTAAAAAATCCAAAACCAAATATGTTCTTCTTCAAACCCTTCAAATGGTGTACTCTATAAATTGTTCACAATATTCCACCATGAATAATCAATTTTATTGTAATGATTAAAATATAAATTAATATATGATCATTTAACATTTAAAATATTTATTCGATGATGGTTTCATATAGATCAAGCAAATCCCATTTTGGTTTTATGTGTCATGTTTCACCTTTGTTGATTATTTATGCATCGTAGATATGTTCTATGCCTATTATAGTCATCAACACTTCAAAAACTATTATATCACAATTCCCTGAAGTACACACAACATTTGAATCCATATCATGATTCAAGATCCCACCAGAACCCACTCTAATATCACACATTCTTGTCTTTCACCAATTTATTGTAATAAATTATACAGCTGCAACACTTATTATATCATTATTTTCTATAGTGTCAGATTATCCCTGTTGAATATATCAAAATCAAAAAAAAATTCCATCACGTCATGCCACTAATCAAGAACACAAATATTTCACAAATATTTTCTAATTGGTTTTGTAATTTTTATGGGAATTATAAACTATAGTAGAAATCACATATCATACATGCATTTATGGGAATTATTATTACCCATAATGTGAAATCACTAGGCCATAGACTTCCGATAATACCCATTTATGGGATTGTATATTACTTACCGACTTGTGTAATGATATTTTTGAGATGAAATATAGTGAACAAATGTTTAAAAATGACAACACATGTAGTGGGAAAATCCCAAAAATTGAGTAAAAATAAGGAAATAGAAGAATATCAATACGTAAATTTGCATACAAAATCAATAAAAAATACAAAAAGAATATCCTTCATAATTAAATAAGCAGAATATAAAATGAAATAACCCCAAGGAACCTTATAATAATATGGATGAATAAATATATGTGGCTAAATATTATTAATAATAAGAAAACTAGGTGAACCCAATTCTTTTACAAAAAATTATTACCACATTATCCTCCCTATGCTAGATGGTTGGTGGATTTATCTAATAAACACATATTCAAACCACATTAACATCCCTAAAAATATTGGGTGGAACCATTTTTTAAAAGAACGTGTTGATGTCGATTGGTTGATTCCCTTTTATAATTGAGGCTTTATCAATCATAATATCATTTTACAGACAATATATGACTAACTCTTGAACTATAATCTAAAAAATAATGAAACTATCAAAATTATCCTTCCATGGCAAACTCAAAAATATCTAGGTAATCATTTAAAATATTGTACTGAAAATTCTTTTTTATTAAAATAAATTGGAAAACACCCTATAGAAACAAAAAAATCACAGAGGTCTAAAGTGATAAAGTCTTAAGGCACCCCCTTGGAAAAACAAATTACATTCCAGGGGTAAAGAGCCAAAATTAGAATAAATCACCAAAGGATCCTCTAATCTACCCCATCGAGAAAGAGAATCCATAGAAAAAATTGAATCCCTTGGGACATGCCGAACCACACTGCCTTTGTGAATCTCTAATATGCAGCTACGAACCAGATAAATCAGAGACCATGGAACCTCTCCATTAGCCATGAGCACCTAGACTAGCACCTCAAAATCATATTCTAGAACAGCACAATATAAGGAGAATCTATTACACAGTTTAATCCCCAAGAGGAGAGCACATACCTCAGCTCCCAAGGACCAACCAATCCTGTGGTAGCTACTAAATGTCAGCAGAACAGTACCATTCCCATCCTAGACAATCCCTCATACTCGAATAAGTCCCTGAAGAAGAGCCCCATCCACATTAAGCCTAAGTCCATTAACCAGAGGTTTCTGGTGGATCCAGCATCCATGCGAACTCGGAGACGCCATAAGCATGTTGAGAAAGTTTCAAAGAGAGTGATAAAACATACCTTTATTTAATAGATTTCACAGCTCATGAACCAGGATTCGCATCCTCATCTGGAGCAGGAAACTAGAGGGGTGGTTCTTATGTCTACCCATGTTCCAAGCTTACCAAATAGACTAGATGAACACCATAGCAATGATGCCCCAGATGTTTTTTTCGATGTGCTTCGGTTCTTTCCCAAAAAATCAAATCGAGAAGAGACCCTATAAAGTGTAGCATGCGCCAACCAAAACTCCCCCTCAAGCCGTGCTGGACCAAAGCCTGTGTTCCCAATCAATCTGAAAAGATAAGTGATAAACGAAATCTTCATGTGGAGTGACACAACATAAACATATCGCGGCCATCGGGACCCCCTTCTTTTGGATGTTGTCCTCAATAGGCATTGTAGAATTTAGGGCGCACCAAACCAAAAAACCGAACATAGTTGGAATATCATTACACCACAATTTCACTCCCAGATCATCCCTCTCTCTGTCCTGCTGAGTACAGAGATGAAAATCAATCCCATTAATGAGACTTGACTTTTCCTCCATAAAATAGAATTTTTCCTCTTCATCTGAAAGAATAATTGCTTTGTAAGACTGGAATTGATCTCTATTCATAATAGACTCTATGAGTCTTGGATAAGAGAAAGCCTCTTTCATAGAGAATTCTGGAAGCCGATAATGAAGAAAATACAACCTCTCTCTCAACCAATTGTCTATCCATAAATTGACATTCCCTTGTCCCAACACCCACCTGCCAGAATCATGAAGAAAATCCAGATGGGACCTGGTAGATTTCCCCACCAAGAATGTTTCCTAACCTCCCAATCCTCCCAATTGTTCCCATATTTCCCGCTGATGACCTGATCCCACATCGACCTCCCCTCCAAAAAATCCCAGGCATGTCTAGCTTGTATGTCCTGCATAGTAGATGCAATGTACCTCCGACCAACACCACCCTCTTCTACTGGTTTAGCGATCCTAGACCAAGCATCCCAATGAGACATTACCAATAGGTTCGCATCCAAAATGAAATGGTTCATCACCTTCTCCATCATATCTATCATCCCCTTGGGAGGAGTGATAATAGATAACACAAGCATTGGTATTGAAGAAATCACATTGTTAATCAGAGTCACCCTTCCCCCAAAGGAAAGGAACCTATTTTTCTAGTTCCGGAATCTCCAAGTCATTTTGCTCAGAAGATCCTCGAAGAATTCCTTCTTCACTCATCCCTTAGAAATTGGTGCCCCTAGGTAAGTCATAGGAAACTGCTTCCAACTTATTCCTAGAAATTATTCAATTTCAAAATCTCTTCTCCTTAGACATTTATTGGAAATAAAAACAATAATTTTCCCCGGATTCATTTACTACCCACTTAGGCTACTGTAAATTAACATGAGGTGCATGAAGTTAGCCAGGGAGGATTGCCTTACATTAACAATGATTAAAATGTCATCAGAAAACATAATGTGGGAATAGATATCAAAAACTTTAGACCGATAAGGTGATATCTTCTTGTTTCTCAAGTGAATATGGAAATTCATAGAAAGGGATTCTAGAGAAATAATGAATAAGGTAGGGGAAATAGGATCACCCTTCCGGACTCCTCTCACACTTTTAGAGAAACCAAAACTCTTCCCCTATAGATATATGGTCAACCAAGGGGAAGAAAAACACCGAAAGCACAAGTCACAAACCGCTAACTCAAAGCCCATTTTCCTCATCACCCGAATAATAAAACTCCATTCTATCTTGTTATATGCTTTATCCCTATCCACCAGAATTATAACACTGGAACCATAACCTTTTTATCAAAATCCTCTAAAAATGTTGAGCCACTCCCATGACTCCTTGAATGCCTCTTCCTTGTATAAATCCACGCTATTCGTGTGAAATGATCCTCGGAATCATCATGCTAAATCTCTTGGAGATAATAGGCGCCATGATTTTGTAGGATTTTTTGCAAAGACAGATGGGTCTATACTAACTGATAGAACATGGGTCTTTCACCTTAGGAATCAACACCACTCTAGATGCACAAGAGCCCCAATTTAGGGTACCTCATTTGAAAAATCATGCAAGGACTTGTTAACAGAAGGTCCCACAAACTCCTAGTTTGTCACATAAATAGCCACAAAAATTCATCAGGTCCAGAAGCACTATCCAATGGCAAATTACGAACCACCACCCATATATCTCTCTCATGGGTTGATAATATTAAACCTTCATTATCCTCAGAACCAAACCTCCTAGTAATGTTGTCAATAAAATCTTCTTGGGCAGGTAATAAATTCTCAGATCCTGTGATTCGTTGATTTTCACCATTCTATAATCCTTCGAAGTGAGCTAATGCCAAATTTCATGCTGAATTTATGTTAGAAGAGAAGGACCCATCCTCAAACCTGATGTTGATTTTAGAATTCTTCCTTTCATTCATGCAGGCCTGGAAAAAACCAGTGTTTCTTTCCCCTTTTTTGAGACACCTGACTATAGCATGTTGTTTATAGTCCTTCTCAACCTCCAAGAGTCTTTGAGTTAATATCACTCATTTATCGCATAATAAAATGAAGGTAGAATCCCTCCTCTTTTATAGAAATGATTCTTCCAAACCATCAATATCACTTTGGAGTATCTCTTTAGTGTCCTATGATGACAGGTGATCCATAAACAATTTTCATATATCATCCTTCAATCTTTTTAGATGACTGAACAAACTGAACCAAGCCCTTCCATCCGTATCCTTTTCCCCAGATTCTTGTATCATTTGAGTGAAGCCCTCCATGCTATAAAAATACGTCGAGTACAAAAAACCATGTTTGGCTAGTTAACCTGCACGATCTTCACCTGAATTGGAGAATGGTCTAAGAGGCCCTAGGAGATATGAACCACAAAGGCCCATGAGAAAGAATCTATCCCCTGTATATTCACAAAACATCCATCCAATCTGCACCAAATCAGGTTTCCACCTTTGCGATTGTTTGACTAGGTAAATTTACTCCCACTAAAGACCAAATCCATCAAGACCATGCAAGAAATAAGGCAGTTAAAATCATGCAAACTATTGTTAAGCATTAGAGATCCTCCCCTCTTCCTTGAAATTTCAGTTATCGTATTGATGTCTCATCCCACAAACCATGGTAAATCAATCGCATCAAAGGACCTATGAAAATCCCATATCTCCCTTTTAACTAGACCATCACAACAGGAATAGACAAAGGAAAATAAAACAGAAGAACCTCTGCACCGTAATATCACTGTGATACATTGCTCGTTCACCTGCATCAAATCCACCTAATGTGGGTTCTTCCAAAAAAAACCAGATATTATTATTACAAGGATGGACATGAAAATGATGACCAAAGCCCATATTTCTAGTGAAAAAACCCATCATGCATGTGTTCTGTTTTTTGTTCAATAATCACTAATATAGGAATACAATTTCTATGACACATAGAAGCGACAAAGGCACATTTACCTCACCCCCTAAGCCATAAGCATTCTAGATTAACACCGAAGAAATTAACACAAGAAACTCATGGTCTTCTGACCTAGTTTACCTTCCTGTGGATAGAACAACATCTGGCCACTCCCCTACCTGACCACTGACTGAGTCACTAGCCTTGAAGAAGTCTCCAAAGAACACCCTTTCTTTGGAGAGAGAATGATCTTCTTCAAGGGGCTATTAGATTCTTCCAGGATAGTGAATCAATTCCCTTTCACATTTTCTAGAATAATTGAAATCTCTTCTTCATGGAAAAATGAAACCATAAACAGTCGGCCCCTAGACTACTGAGAAGAAGAAATATCCTTGAACTTCCCCTCTGAGAATTCCCTATGTGAAATTCTCTAGACCGGATGCGAAAACCCAGACTTTGATATCAACAGTTATCGCTTCACCATCTCCAAAGTAGAAGCATTGGGGTACCAAAATTCTCTCACCGAGGAATAAAACCTGGAGGAATTTTCAAATGAAACAGGATCCATTTTACCTTTACCTTTTGAGGAATGAAAAGGAGGAACCGTTTTAGCCTTCTAAAACATTGAGTTTTCTAAGACCAGCCTTCCCAGAGACCTCTGCTTCAACGGAATCATCACAGTTGGCACATGACCCGCATTCAAGAAAAGATCTACCATAACAATGCCAGATGAATCTGAGATACAATTAGGCCCAGGGTCAATAGAGTTTGGAACTTCAAGAGATTTTCCCAGGACATTGGGTTTCACCAGTGCCATGGAAGAAGTTGAGTTATTGACTTCATCAAGAGACTCTGAACCAGAAAACTCTGACCCTTTCATAGAACCAAGTACAATCGTCTCTAACCCAGAAGACAAGGATTGAATCAAATTTTCTAGAGGAAGTGAGGGCCCCCAAGGGAGAATTCCTTTCCTTCCCTTCCTACAGAAATCCAAAACATGACCTTGAAGAGAACAAGAAGTGAAAAACATAGGATGAGCTAGATACACCAGACGTTGCCACCAGTTCAAACCCTCCGGGGTTCTGATCCACACTTTAGGCAGAATCCTCACTGCTAAATTCATGTAGACATAGATCATAGGGTTAGCTTCATCCATTAACATCATTGTACTATCATCGACAAAAACGAATTTACCCCTAGAATCCCCCATCGCTGCCAGAATTGAGGGATTATGTAAGGGAAGTGGGCGACCCGGTAATTTGATCCACACCGCTTCCAAATTTGATTCTCTACCATACTCACACACCCACACCCACCTAGATAGATAAAAACAGAAGTTACCACACTGTCTATCCACCCTAGACCAAGCACAGACAAAATCATCCCTTGATTGGCAGTGAATGCAAGTGGCAACCTTCGAAATTTTTGACATAGCCGATGGGCTTTGAAGACCCCAGGAGCCCACAAACCTTTGAAAGACCTCCAAGGATGGTATTTCCGACCTGAATGTAGCCACCAGAGTAAGATTACACACCTCCGCAGCAGGATCCAAATCTATGTCCTCTACTACCACCATCGGATTTCCTTCCGACAACTCCGGATGCTGAGGATCAAGCTGAATTGGCGGAATAACAAACCTATTGCCCATCAAAGAATTCCCACATAGCGCCTCCTTGAAGGAAAAATCCAAGATTCCATTCTCAAAAACCTAGCTCCGTCATCCCCACACAAAGGGTTCTAACATCATCTATCGAAGCACCAGCATCAGGACCTCCTATAGGAGAAACACTCACCGCTCTAGTAGAAGAACTCTCCATCCCAAAATATGAATTAGGCGAGACTCACTTCTCGCACAAATACAATATTTGGAAGGGTGAACATAATAATTATAGGAGGATTAAAAATTGAATTGTAAACCATATAAAATATCATTATATAATTGATAACATCCATTTATTTTAATTTAAATGAATCTCATTAGGGGTTTAGAAACTATAAAATCAACAAACATTCAATGTTTAATAGGTTAATAAGGCACCTGGATCGTATAGTTTAGGAAAGTTATCATCATACCAGATTACCAATCATATGAATAATTGAATTATTTTGTAAAGTAATTGGTCAAACAGAAAAATGGATTTATATAACTAAAGAAAATAAGACATTATTAATTCATATAAAAAATAACCATATCAATATATATATATATATATAAGTACAAATATTTCAAAAACCATGGATTATTAGACCTTGTATGCACTAGATCATGTTTAATGGATAATTATGTAATAATTTTCTAGGTGTCTAGAAGTCCGTCCACTACATGTTCTTACTGTATCTATATCTCATTGAAAAACTATTAAATAAGTCAAAAGGATAAATTTTATGGAAAAAATAGGAAAAAAATGTTTGATCATGAATAAATAATAATTCATAGAATTATATGAGAAGGACACATAATTATGGAGATACGTGTTAAAATATCTTGTAATTTATACTCAATATGACTCCAAGGATTGGTAGAAGGACAGACGGTTTAGAGAATGGGATTAATAATTAAGAGGAACTATCTTCATATTTCTCTAATCCTCCTGGTTAATTCATCACCTATATAGGTGGTGTGATCATAAGTCTTCACAAAAATCTACAATAAATGTTTGAACAACATCATTAGTTAGTTAATTTGAAAGGGGTTTATAAAATACATATAATTTTTCATTATTAAGAAAAACTATTAAAATCATGAACCAATATATACATTATTTTTGTTAATATACCCTTATCTAATATTGGTCCCTAGGAAAAGATTCTTGAGGATGATACAATTTAACATCCAATAAAATATTTAATTACTTGATTTCATTTTGTACGTTAATTTAAAAATTAATTTGAACAAATTAACTCATATTAAATTGATAAATCCTTTTAAATTATATCTTCTTGAAATAATTGGTATTTAATTCTTGTAGATTTATGATAATGGGATGACTTTCCTCTCGTGACCAATAAGTGGTTACAACAAGACATTAAAGGGATACATTATAATCTTATAATATGAGTCTCAAATGGGGAATATAATGATTTCTAGTAAAATATGTAAATCAATTCGAATTTCTCAACCTATAAGATGAAATTTTATATTTATATGATATGATCCTTTGGTGAAACAATTCCTTTTGTATTTTAGTTATAGAAAAAATACTTTTCAGGAGAGATGGTAGTAATTGTTACTTATATAAGTGTTTATGACATATGTTTCAATATATATAGTAACAATGAGGGGGATATTTTTTGAAACAAATGTCCAACGCACCCCTAGATTCATGAATATGAGAAAACTACAGTATCATGGTCTTCTAGTAGATTTTTCATGATCCTAAATGGTTTTCTTATAGACTTATGTCGAATTATGCATTTAGATGATGAAATATTTCATTATATTCAATTTTTTTGGACAATTAGTGAATTAGAGGTTAATGTTTGATTAATGGAATGTTAAAGAAGTATATAAATGAAGGATATAAATCAAGAAAAAAATAAAAAGGATTATTATATGAAGGTAAAGTTACATAAACATAATAAAGAATTTATAATTTTTCCAATGGTTAACATAGTGGGTACATTAAATAAATCCACACTGTAATGTAATAAACCATGCCACAAGAAATGTACATGTGATTAAATACACTTTTATTCAATAACATGTGTGATTAAAGCAATATATTAATGGATTATATGACATATATATGGTTTTTCTTTGCAGACTTTTCTCAACTCACACTGATGTCAATATGTCAATTTATCCTTCAATATAAAAACTGTTCCACAAATATTTTTTGATCTGGAATCAAGGATGTTTCTCATCACATCACAATATATTTATTAACCATGATATAAGATATTGTTATATAATAATAATTTCACATAATGTATGAATAGAACGTTTTTTTATAAAAAATGAATATTATTATTTGATTCATATCATCACATCAAAATGTATCTTGTAGTTTAATAGAAATCATGATGGAACTAACTATTTTTATCAAGTAGGACAAATAGAAAACATGATTTTAGTAAAATTATTTTATTAAAATATAATTAATTATTTTTAAGTAGTGGTAAGTTTTAGTGTTTTTTGGAAAACTTGTAATTTTCTATATAAATATATATGGTGGTGTTTTACCTAGAGATGATCTAATATATAAATTTTAATGGTTAAGAAGTATAATATTTCTGAATTTTAATTTGAATTCCAATTTCCCAGATATAGAAGATATGAATAGCTTCTTGTGAATGGAAAAATGGATTGAACATATAAATAATATTAGGAAGAAGAGAATAAGGGGATGTATGATTGGATTTTTGGAAAATTATGTGACATTAAGATTGTGTTACTAGTAATTTGAATATCATTTAATACTAGGCATGAAAAAATATTTTTGTAAACAAACATGGGTGGGTCTGGTAGTGATTATTAGGGAATCATAGAGGGAACCCTCTCTATTTGATATTATATCATTAATTAGTATTCATTAAGGTTATTTTTGAGTTACGATACTTTTCATAATAACCTTATATTAAAGTTGTGAGTCGAATAGATGATGTGTGCATATACCTTGGATGAGATTTGTGTTTATTCAAAAGAATATAATCATTAACTAGTTGAGTTGTGATTAATTAGAATATCATAACATCATTGATATGTAATCCATGGATGACTCCAATTAAGGGTGGACCAATTAAAATATCAATGTCCATAGACCATTAAAATAAAATTGATGGTTAGTCTATTGTGTTATAATTTGGATAGATTAAAAGAATAATTAAAATACTAAAAAATAAATCTATTTGAATATAAAACCAGAATAAATTACAGAACAACATAATTCACCCCTCCCCTTATTAGGGAGTGTATTAATAGTTTCTATTGAAACATGTAGCATTATATCGATAGGCTTAACATTACTGATTATATTAGGGAAATATATTTCTATGGATAATATTTAGAATAATGAGGGATTAATTAGTTTGATGTATGAAATTACCAAGTGTTGGAGAATAGAATAATTTCACATTTTTGATCTAGTGGGATTGATTTCTTCTAGGTGGTATTTCATATAATTTAGGTTTGTGATAATATAAAACTGTCATTGATAAAAACAATTTGGAAATTTATAAATAATTATGAAAATAGTTATAATTATTTATTTGGAGAATTATGTCAGATATATTGGAAAGTGAAGAGTTTATCATATATTACTACTATATTATTGAAACAGGAACACTTTTATAAATGTAATCACAAATCAAAGTAGATTCATCATTATGTTCTTCATAATATATATGATTTTCTAAATATTAGTTTGAGGGAAAATAATAATGTTTTATTTTGATATCTTCTCAATGTTATTATATCTATTTCTTAACTCAGTGAATAAATATAAAATTAATATAACATAAATTTTATTTTATAAATACTTCCACTTGTATAAAATAATAATATTTCATTATTTGAGGAAGTAAACATTATGGAAATATATTTAAATAATTTATATAGAAATATGGCCATTTATGAAATGTTACTAAGGATGAAATTTTCATAAAATCTATCGTATAATAATATTTAAGGTGAAAAAATAGATATTGGGGATAAACATAATGCTAGAAATGACAAAAGTCATGTTAATGAAGAGTTGGAATACCATATTGAAAAATGTATAAGAGATGAAAATAAAATGTTATATTTGGTTACCATTAGACTATTTTCATTATGGAATGTTTTGGAATATTTCTATAAGTTGATGAAGAATATTTTGTTAAGATTATAGTGTGGTTGATCTCACCCAAAAGATAATAAAAAATTTCACCCATATAAGTGAAATTAATTTTAGAAAACTTATGTTGAAGAAAATAATAAAAAGAATTATAAAATGCATATTATGGTGATACTAAACCAAATCCATTGGAAAGTGATTAAACTATTATTATCTCAAACATGGAATATTCTAAGATTTTTAAAACAAGGAATTAAAATATTGATGAAAATATAGACACTATTCTAGAGGGATTTGGTAATCTTAATCTTTATTTAGGAGGATATCTTGAGGATATTTTTCTATACACAAAGAAGAAAATGAATAATAGATGATAGATAAAATTATATAATATTTTTCTTAGTGATATTGAAATAGACATTTGTTTACTATATAAATTTTTCCTTGATGATGAAAATGATTATGTGAAACCATAATTAGTGTTGAATTAATGGTTAATAATTAATGAAAATGTAAATATCATTAAAATTATAATATTCATGTGAAAGATATAACTATTTATATAGAATACATTTAAGAATAATATGATTTATTATAACAAAATAATGTGTATAAAAACATTAAATAACTTAAGATAAAATTTTATCTTTAGAAAATTTTTGATAAAGATTTAAAGGAATGGGAATAATGAGGCACAAAAGGCATTGAGGAAGTGTCAAATTATAGAGAATGTATTACATTGGTGAATGGGTGCACCAATACAATTCTATAATATAGACAACTACAACATGAGGGAAATTAAAAAGGGATATATAGTACATGGGTTTGTTATTAATCATTTTTAACATATCAATAATCAAGGAGTAATTCAATATATGAGAATATATGGAGATATAACATCTAAAATATTTTCCCTTAAATAATGCTCAATTTTTACCGTTCCTTATGTCACATGATTGCACATTATGAATAAGGAAATAGTTATTTAATTAATAATGTAATTTGAATCCAATAAATGAGATTAAAAAAATAACATAAGGATTGGAATAAAGATTTATAATATGTATATTTATTTAACTTATATAGCATTAGACATAATGTATTTTATAATTGAAAAAAATAAGTATAATTAATTATTATATAAAATAATGATGGATTGATGATAGACAAAAAAACAAAAAATTATTGGGAGATATCATTTTTCTATTATAATTAGAAGTCTATGACACAATTAAATGTACTGAAGAAAATGAGAAGAAATAATCAAGTGTTAGAGAACACCATTGGATTTATTTGAAACAAAAGATCATAATGAAATAGAAGACTGATGAATTTTTAGATAGATTTAATGGATATATAATTAAATAAAACATGGATTCATAATAGATAATGTTAAACCTACATGATCGTATATTTAAATCTTCTCATGAATGATAATTTCATACTAGATAAAATATATCTATTTTGAAATTATAAAGATCTGAGGATCAATGAATGTGGGGGATGTCACATTCAATATGATGAATTAAAATGTACTAAATTAATCAAAATTAAATTTCTATGATATAATGTTTTTGTGATTCAACTGTGGACTCTGGAATATAAGATACATTTTACTAAAAAATAATCTATATCAAGAGGATTCTTGTTTATAGAATGACTGATAATTTTTATTCAGTTAGAACCAATGTGAAAACATTTCACCTTACTTTGTAACAAGAAAGAAATTAAGGTATCACAATCTAGGTCATATTTGTTTTTAAAGTTGGAATATAATTTATTTTTTAAGGTTACAGATTTTATTATTTCTCTGAAAAGGAACATATAAAATATAAATGATGCATTCAAAAGGGGAAAGACAAGGAAAAATACAATTCATCTAAAGATAAAACCAGAATCAATGTTCTTTTACATTTCCCCACAAATATTTATGTGTTAAAATTAGTCTAGATATAAATAAAAGTGAAAAATACTCCATTATTTATTAATTATTTTATTAATATGTGTTGTGCTATGATTATGTGGTCTATGAAAGAAGTCATCTAGTGCATCAAAAAATACTAATGAATACAGGTTAATGACCCCAAAATAATAATAGATATATTTTAATCCGATAATGGAACTTAATTCACATTAATAGTAGTGCAAAATTACTAAATGAAAAATAATGTAACGAGTGATATTTCTTTTATAATCCCTCCTTTATATTCTAGATTTGTGAAACAAATAAAGCGTTTGGTTAAATTTTTTGTAAATACCATATAGATTGAATGTTGATTCACATTATATTACTAGAAATATTTTGTGGAAATTATTATGTATACTCAAAACATAGTACTTATTAGTCTTAGAGAATTTAGGATTTTTCATAAACTAACCCACATCAAAATACTTTTTCACTTGAGGTTACCTTCTATAAGGCTCGAGGTGAATTCTTGATTTCTATGAGATGATTACTAGTTCTAAGGCATATATATATATATAGAATATAATCGATTTTACAGCTAAATAATTTTAAACAAGGTCCTCCTGAAAAAACATTTCCATTCCGTAAGATTGAGATTCACAATCTTAAAAATAAATAGTTTTTAATCATTGTCAAACAAATTAATGTGTAAGTAGTAAAAATATCATAATATTTAGTAAAATATAAAATTTTTACAAACAATAACTATACAGTATTTTAATAAACCTCCCAATGATAATATATATAAAGTAAACTGAAATATTGAGAATAGAACTCCATAATTGAATGATTTTTGTTACAATATAGAATAAATAAAAAAACGTGGACACCAAAATTTAACTCATAATAACAAGTGGATGAGTTACAACTATCACCACTATGATACCAAAACCTAATTACTATTGATCCTCGAAAATATACCTGGGGTACAAACCATAAAATAGTAATGTATAATGTGACTGATAATATTTTACCCCTTATGTATGCTCCCCACACACCAATTATATTCAATACCGACTAAAATATGAGTGTGAGTTTGAATATAATGAAATAAAAATTGATTGCCAATTACAAGAAAACATGAAACATGGATTACCCAAAAAACACAATTCATTAAAAGAAAAAGATATCATACAGTAATAATATAATTTTTTTATAAACTTTTCCATGAAAGAATAGTTTCAATGTATTTGAATAAAATAATTTTTTTTTCAAAAAACCAAATTTTAAAACAAGGTTAAATAAAAAATTTATATTTATTTAAAGTGAGTTTAGAGGAAACATAAAGATAGTTATTCTGAATTTTATTAAAAAAAATATAAATTATATCATCTTAAGTACGTAATCAATATATTTTAACAATAAAATTAATAAAATTTTTACAATATCCAAAAATATAAAGTTAATCATACATTTAAAACATAGTCTTTGGTTAAAAAATTAATCAATGAAATAAATGTTCACAATGAGTATTAAAAAATTTAACATAATTGGAATTCATGATTATAATAAGGAAATTATATTAAAAACTATCATGGGAACTCTTATGTTCCTATAATATGATCTTGGATAACACAATATCATAACTCATCTAATTTGATTACTTAATGATCTAGGTACTTGATATAATAAAAATGAAGATCCAAAATAAAAATGAGGGTAAAACCATTGACAAGGTAAGTACTAACAGAAGAATAATGGGGTAGATTCTTAGTATGTATGTCCAATACATGGGAGAAAAAGGGGAAGAAAACCCTTTAAATTATAGTGTTTATATTTTAAAATATTATTGTTTTAAATATTACATAGGAACCTTCTATAAGATGGGAGCTCATTAAAGTTACAAGTGAAACATACAACTCCCCAAAAGTGTTCCCACAAAATGATCCCATATTGAAATTTTCACATATATGGGTGTTACATAGGAAGCCTACAAACCCATACCAATGAAGACATATCAAAAAATTCTTTAAAACACCCAATTCTTCCAAAAAAAACTCCAAAATATAGAAACACCATTCCTTATGAAACATAAACCATTATATGTACAAACACATATACTATGCTTTTAAAATTCTTCAAGAAAATACATTAGAATAAAACACTTATACATTTAAGTATAATTTCATAGAGTCAAAACATCACATAAAAAATATTTTTTAAAACATCATATGTAGGTGCATATCTCCCCAACATTTATTATTTTACATAACAAAAAGAATTAATTATTAGTCAAATGAATAAATAACAAATATAAATTCAATAAAATGGTATGATTATAAACAATAGAAATAATATACATAAAATGAAAAAATTAATCAATATCACAAGTTATAAACACACCACAAAAGAAAAGCTACATTAGAAGTATAAACACTTTGGATGATATAATAAATCATATATAAAAAATGTTTTTAAAAATTTAAAAATAATTCATTCCCATTTTAATGACCTAATTAAATCCATTTGGAAATTATTTACTCAATTAAAACTAAAAATGTCAATGTTTTAAAAACACCATGGGAGAATAAAATTGAAATTAAACACATGAAAAATTAAAATTTAAAAGAAGAAAAAACTGTGAACAAATTTTCACATCTATAACAATGATAATTTAATATAATAAAAAACCCATTGATGTAATATATTAATTAAAATAAAAACAATTCAAATCTTGAAAATTCTAACCTGAATGATCAAAATAAATTTTTAAATTTGTAAACATAATAAACAAGTCAATATCTCGATTTTAAATACATCATATTTGACAATACCTAAAATAAGAAAAATCTACATATAACAATTAAAAAAAGAATTTGTAAATGTAAAACATGGGTATCATGTTTGGAAAATAGAATATAAAAAACCAGGATTTTAAAGGCACCAAGAAACCCAATTTATATACACATAAACTAAAATTAGGTACTAAATTTATGAAAGAATTTTTTTTGTAAGTTATAGTTCAAAATTATTAAATTAATTTATACAATAAGTATACCAGTCATCCACTACTTCTAAAAATAATTATCTTTTGTCCACGATATATCATCATGTGAAGTAAAATTATTTTTAAACCCTAGAAAACATAGGATGCACATACCTAATGATTGTAGAAAAACTATTCATATATATGAAATCCAAATAATATTGAAAAGTAAAACCACAAAAATTCCATATACATCATATTTAGTCACTACGGCAAAAAAGGCATTTAGCGGCGTTTTTTTTTCATTTCGCAGCAGTTTAAACCACCGCTAAATCGATTGGCGGTGGTTTTGAAAAACCGCCTTGAAATCGTGCATTGGGAAAATATTCGCAGCAGTTTTCAAAACTGTCACACAACGTTTCGCAATGGTTTTTTAGCGATGGTTTTTATATATTTTATATTTTTTTAATATTTGTTATTTTTTTTAATTTTTTTTATTATATATATATATATATTTATTTATTTATTTTTCGTATTTATTTATATATTTATTTTTTATTTATTTTATTTATTTATTTATCATATTTATTTTTCGTATTTATTTATTTATTTTATCTATTTATTTTATCTATTTATTTTATTTATTTATATTTTGTATTTATTTATTTATTTTTCGTATTTATTTATTTTATTTATTTATTTTATTTATTTATGTTATTTCTTATTTATTTTATTCCGTATTTATTTTATTGATTTTATTTATTTATTAATTTTATTTATTTATTTTATTTATTTATTTTATTTATTTAATTTATTTTTAATTTATTTTTTATTTTTTTTATTTCGTATTTATTTTTTAATTATTTTATTTCGTATTTATTTTATTAATTTATTTCGTATTATTTTATTTACTTTATTTATCCATGCATGCACTTCCCATGCACATGCATGCCCATGCAATATAAAGAAATTCCGCGCTTGGTGAGATTTGAACCCCTAACCTCTTGCATATTTTCCAAAGACTTTACCACTCCAACAAGCTCACCATGTGGTCAATAAACAGAATTCAATATACATATATATATTAATTGAAAAAACAAATAATACATAAATAATAAATATAAACTCAATAATAATCAATAATAAATAACAAATAATAAATAAGGCATATTAAATAAGGAATAATAAATAATAAATAATAAATAAACATCAATAACAAATACTAATTAAATATAAATAATAAATAAATAATAAATAATAACTAATAACTAATAACTAATAAATAATAAATAAATATAAATAATAAATAATAAATAATAAATAAATATAAATAATAAATAATAAATACAGATAAATAATAAAAAATAAATAATAAATAATAAATAAGTATAAATAATAAATAATAAATAATAAATAATAAATAATAAATACATATAAATAATAAATAATAAATAAATATAAATAATAAATAATAAATATATATATATATATATAAATAAATTTATATAATAAATAATAACTAATAAATAATAACTAAATGTAAATGATAAATAATAAATAAATATAAATAATACATAATAAATAGATATAAATAATAAATAAATATAAATAATAAATAATAAATAATAAATAATAAATAATAAATAATAAATAACAAATAACAAATAATAAATAAAATTAAATAATCAATAATCAATAATAAATAATCAGTAATAAATAATACATAATAAATAATAAATAAACATAAATAATTAATACATATCAATAATAAATAAAAAATATTAAATATTAAATATTAAATATTAATTATTAATTATTAAATATCAAATAATAAACAATAAATATTAAATATTAAATATTAAATATTAAATATTAAATACATAGTAGATATAAATAATAAATATTAAATAATAAATAATTGATATAAATAATAAATAATCAATAATCAATAATCAATAATCAATAATCAATAATCAATAATAAATATTAAATAATAAATAGAAAATAAAAAATAAAACATAAAAAATAAATAAATATAAAAAATAAAAAATAAATAATAAATAATAAATAATAAATAAATATACATAATAAATAATAAATAATAAATAATAAATAAATATAAATATAAATAATAAATATAAAATAAATATAAATAATAAGTAATTAATAAATATAAATAATAAATAATAAATAATAAATAAATATAGATAATAAATAAGCATAAATAATAAAAAATAAATAATAAATAATAACTAATAAATAAATATAAATAATAAATAATAAATAATAAATAATAAATAATAAATAATAAATAATAAATAATAAATAATAAATACATATAAATAATAAATAATAAATAAAAAATAAAAAATAAAAAAAATTAATATTAATAATAAATAATAAATAAATATAAATAATAAATAATAAATAAATAGTAAATAATAAATAATAAATAAATAAAAATAATAAATAATAAATAATAAATAAATATAAATAATAAATAAATAATAAATATGAAATAATAAATAATAAATAATAAATAATAAATAATGAATAATAACTAATAACTAATAAATAAATATTAATAATATATAATATATAATATATAATATATAATATATAATGAATAATGAATAATAAATAATAACTAATAAATAAATATAAATAATTAATAATTAATAATTAATAAAAATAAATAATTAACAAATATAAATAATAAATAACAAATAGTAAATAATAAATAGTAAATAACCAGTTACAAATAATAGATAATAAATAAATTAAAGTATATAATAAATAATAAATAATAAATAATAAAGGAAACACATGAAAAAGTATGAAAAGACGTGATAAGGGATGAAAAATCATGAAAACACATGAAAAAGGATGGAGGAGCATATGAAGAATGAGAACGCACGAAAACTCGTGACAGCTCTGGAAAACTCTTTAATAATTCAACATAATCATCATAATAACCCATAAGAACCATTGATAAAGATAACAAGTAATGGAAACCCAAATAAACAGTAATAAATGGAGCTATCGTTAAAACCCGTCAAAACGGTCACAAAGAGACAAAAACATTGGACTCACATTACTGGATATAACTTATGATCCGAGAGTCCGTTTTAGATCTGCGACCTGTCAAATCAAAGATCCTGAAACGATCTTCGACCTGAAAGTTGAAAGAGTCTGAATGGATCGGCGGATCGGATGTTATGACCATTTAAAAAAAGATGACGGGGAACAGGTGCTAAAAACGACGCATTGAAAAACATAACAAACCCAATACCCACTAAATGGCCATAACATATGATCTAAGAGTGCATGTGGGAGCCGCAACTAGTCAAACTGAAGCTCATTGAACGAGCTATGTTCTGGCAGGTGGAGGAGGTCGAACTGACACGTGGATCAAAAGATAGGTCCGTATGAAGACAAGTTAGATGGAACACCAGTGACGAAAACAGGGGTATGGAGGCCTTCGGAGGGGTTTTTGGGGTCGAACTAGTGAGTATCTCTCTTCGCTGGCTTTGATTTTATATATGGTAGAGCCCAAACGGACACCCGGAGCGAAAGTTATGGACCTTTGAAGTTGTAGAACTTTTTTATCTTTTTATAATTCTAATATCTTCCACACCATAGACCGTCTCATGGTTTTGATTATATTTGCTTTATATCTCTTCTTGAGCTTCGATTTGACTGGTCGTGGCGCTTCAACGGACGCCTGAATCAAAAGTTATGGTTTTTTTAGTGATTTCAGGGTTTCTCGTGTTTTTTTATTTTTTCATTTCATTTCGCGGAAGGTTTACCGAAACCGTCACTATTTTGCGGCGGTTTTTTAAAACACCAAATCTAATCCTCGAATTAAATTAAAAAAAATAAAATAATAATAATTTTTTTCCATTTAGTAGCGGTTTTTAAAACCGTCGTGAAACGCGTTTTGGGCCGCCTTTTCGGGGCGGTTTTCTTGTAGTGAGTTTTCACTAAACTAATATAAATGGTCTTAAAATAAGTATACCTTTTAAATAAAGTCCTCCTGATAATTTGAAAGAAATTCACCATATTTTGAAAAAACATAGACAAAAAAACGAAGAGAAATAAACAATAAAAACATAAAAAATCTGAGTAGATAATAGGTATTAAAGGAAAATTTATATTAAATAAACTAGTAACCTAATGTCAAAATTATTTCCACTAAAATATATTATTTATTCATATATATGTGAATTATATTGTGAAAATAAAACTAAAGTAATATGAAAACCATTTTTCTGAATATTAAGACATAAGAAGTTGTTTTACATGAAAATAATAATCAACATACCATATGTCCATAAATAAAATTCAAGTAAAGTTATATCCTTCAAATAGTAATGATTATAAGTGGTAACCATTCAATGAGGAACATATATATATATATATAACATTCAAAACTGTGAAAAATTTTATAATACTCTTTGTCTAATTATATTTTATAATATCATCACTTGAAAAATTACAATCCATAGTTTATATATATTTGAAACCATGATAGAAAAAACTAGAATTTTAAATTTCTTTTCCAAACAACGAATCATAAAATACTGAAAAAAACACCACAACATTTACAAAACCTATATACACTTAAATTATTTTAGAAAACAATTTTTTAAAAAAGTAAAAATCATAAATTTTGAATTCAAATATAAAATTGTTATTCATTTTATTTGTAACCCTCTAAATGAAAACATAACACATAATCTATAATAAACTGTTAATAATAATCACAACATATGGAATAAATGAAATAATGGAAATATTTTATGAATGATCAAGTAGTATATTGGTAAAGAATTAATTGAATAAAATCAACATTAGGTCACTTGGGAAAATGAAACATTACAAAATCAAATTAGGTATATTTTTTGACATATTTTTTAATATATATATATATATATAAATATATATATATATATATATATATATGGGTTTTTTAAATCAAACTACTATCTGGAAGGTTTATAAATCACCCATCCTTAAGGATACTGTAAATATATCGAGAAAAAATATTTTAAATTTCAAAATGATGTCAATTAATCATTAATAATAATTTTAAAATAAAAAACATTTTAAAAAGAAAGAGAAAACTATATATAAAACATTTTATAATAATTTAAGAAAGTGAAGATAAACATCAAAAAATTTCAAAACTAAATCCAACGTTAATTTTTTTTTAAGAACATTAAAGTTATAATGAATTTTTTTTCAAATTAAATAAAAAATACACCATTAATATAATAATTAAACGAAACAAAATAATTCTAATAACATTTAGAAATAATTATAATTTTACTTAAAATTAAAATCAGGGTTGCTAAAAGAAAATTTATATCATGTGATAATAATAAACAATATCTATAATAGATAATATTACTTATTATAATGATTTATAACTATCTAAATAAGAAAACAAAATAAAAACAGACATTTAAAATATACAAAACATGTGTGCAAGGTATGTATAATGTGAAAACAACTGACTCACCACACTGGTTTCCCATATAACAACCTACAAATGTAGAATTTCAACAAAAATGAAGGATAAATGATACCCAAAACTAAAATATAATAAATATAGACATACCTTGGACTGTAAGGGTTTATTAGTAGATGTGTGGGGAAGATTGTCCCCTTTACCTACATCTGGAGTTATGATGATCAAATATCATATCTATGATGATTCCTCAAATAACATTTAAAAATTGGGCTTTGATATCCTATTATCAAGAACCATAAATAGATATCCTACCATGTCACTCAATATGTCATGTTATAAGGTCCACAATTCATTCATTGACACCATGACCTTCAAACTAGTTCCAATGAATCAAAATGTACAATATTGTGAATTATATTTCCCAATTAAAAAATTATAAACATGGAATAACTCTATAGAATATTAGAAAGATAATTTTTTTAGTTGGATGATCACTTAGATAAAATAAGTAGTTTCAAAATATAGAGAAACCAAACAAGGAATAATGCATAAATAAAAATAGTATAATTATTAATCGATAAAAATTTTATTTAACATACCTAAAAGGTAAATGACTAATCCGCATTATGATTATATATGTACAACTAATATAAAAATTATATGAAGGGACATTTTAATGGAATTATACATTTGGATATCAAAAAATTAATATCATAATGTGGCCCCCAATATCTACCTCCTCATAATAAGTGAATGAGTTCCCCCTATCACCACAGTCTTACCAAAATGGAAATAATAATTGGCACTCATGGTATCATAGTGGTTCTTGTACTAAATATGTATAGTATAATAGGTTTGATAATATAATTCCTAGTAGGTATTATAAGAATTCAAGATTTTCATAAATTGATTTTCAATTCTTTAAAGAATAGTATTTATATTACACAAATACACACATGAGAACCATAATAGTTTAGTGCCTTTTATTACTTTGTACACAATCTTCTAAATTCATAAAATATCATAAATTTCTCACATAATGATATTCCAAAATATGAACCCTACTACAAACCATTCTTCCCAACATGGGGAATGGAAACATAAGAATGTACTATATCCCAAAATAATTAATGGTGAACACGTAAGAATCCTAATAATAACATTTGGATAAACATGTGATAATTACAGCAAAAAATTTAAAAATAATACCATAAAAATAAAAAAATTAATCATGAGTCATATTATCAATATTAGAAGTTTAGAGGACAATATTACCAAGGAAAAAATAAATTGGATCCCTGATCGAATATCATGGGAATAAGATATGTATTTTCAAAAAATATATAATCATAAAAAATATTATATCAATGATACTAACCAAGACATTCATATAATCTTAGGATACAGATAACTATCAGTTTTCCTGCATCGAGATTAAGATAACCACCAATGTTCCATATTTTTGGGGGGTTGGGATACGGAATTATTTAAACTACTTTTTGGGTTTAGGATATTCACTCATGTAACCTTTTTTTAGGCTTGGGCTAACAACCTAAGTAGCCTCCTATTCAGATTTAATCCAACCAACCCTTTTCCCTCCTTTTTAGGATTGGAATAACCACTATCATAACCGCTAATTATATAGAACATTTATTATTTCTTATTGAATTAGAGTAAAATATAGGCTCCACCCATCACATAGATAAATTCATACAGATTTGTTCCATAATATTATATAATATTCATCATATCACTGCCCATGAACTAGAATGGGTTTTATAAACACTTCATCATATCACTACAAGTGGAAAAGAGATAGTATTCTTAGTCTATTTACCATTTCATCAGAGAATAACCAATGAAAAATAAGCGGGTTTAATGATAATTTTGTCAAGTTATAACCTGTGGAAAGATAAGGTCTGATAAATATCCTATCATAATAATCCATTAAGGGAAATAATAAGAAGGGTATAAATTGTATATATCCCTAGTAATGAATAGGTAAAAGAGATTGATTTCATTATTTATGGAAAATAAATTTTAAATACTATATAAATAATTTTTAGGAAAATAAATTTTCATTGAAAATAATTTTTTGAAACATAAAACCTATTTGAATATCATTTTCATTATAAATAACATTGAAATCATATAATAGAAGCATTAAAAATTAAATAAAACAATTTTTATGGAAAATATAATTTTCAATATAAATAAATAAATTTAAAACATTAATAATTTTGATATTCCTAATATTTTAAAATTAATTTAAAACATATAATGTAAACAACATTGTAAATATTGTTCATGATATATTGAAGTTTTATTTTTGTGGTATATATTAAAAACAAATATTTCATTCACATATTCTATAAAATCTAAATCAAAATTTTTGGTAAAATGAAATGCATATTATTTTCATTAAATTTTTGAATACAATTATAACATGTGTCCAATTTTTTAAAATAATATTTCTACGAATGTTAATTTTATTTTATTTTTAAAAAACATGGTTTTGGAAGAAAAAATGGTTTTTAACATTAAAGGTAATTTTTCTTAAAAATATATATTTTTGACCTCTTTAGCACATAACTTGATTAAGATTAATAGAAAAAATAAATTATCATGGAATAAATAGTGTATAGTAATGTTCATGAGATTCATGAAAGATGGATCAAAATATTTTACCATCAGAAACTTAATTTCAAACAATATTGATAAATGATGTGATTGTAATATAAAATCTTTACCACATTGGAAATATTAATATATAAGAACCATGAAAAAATATTATTAAATTAAACATGAAATATCATGATGTTAAATAAATTCAAGATAATTAATTTTAAAGGGTATGCACATAGACCTCATAAAAATATATATTCTCATAACCAAACTTGTGCCTCAAAATAGAAAATTGAGATAATAATTCATGACATCTCTTATTAATATTTTACCATACTCCCCAAAATATTTATATCCCCATAAGGATAATAAAAACCATAATAATTTTTAGGATAATCATCCTAAAATATATTCATGGGATATATATACACCATATAATTGAAACATGGGTTGAATATGGAATATGTCTCATAGAAAGACAAAAGGAGATGGAAATCACATACAACTTTAGTAATCATTCGAATCATAAGCTCCCATAAATAATAACATCAAATGAAACCTTAAATATCATTAAATTTTGTATATACAGGAAATAACATGTCAAAGTTGATGTATATACACTATACAAAATAAATATGTGGTTAATTTCGATACGTATCCCATTAATAAAAGAGAGACTAGAAATCAAATACCTTAAGCATTGAATTCTATTGTAAACATTCAAAAACATTATATAATAAATAAAACTTCATTATAATCCTATAAAAAACAATATATATATTCCACACAATATATTACTTTCTTATCACCCATTTTATTTCCCTTTTATTTACAATTCCATGATAATGTTATGTTTTGGGTAATAACCTCTGTGTCTTTTTGTATATGTTTTGATTTTTTTTATTTATTGTCTTCCTAAATTGATAAGGATTTAATAATTACTATAGTGTTAAAAATGATATAAATATATTATATATTCCATATATATATATTAATTCATAAAATATTGTGATAGAAAATGAAATAAGCCTTTTTTGGAGAACGTATGTTAATAGTAATCATGAACACTATTCAGAATTAGTTGTATGATAGAAATAAAGAAAAATATTATCAGTATAGTATATTTTTTTAATATATATCACATATTATTGTTAAATACATCCTTATTAACTTATATCTAAATCATTAATAAATCGCATCACTTTGCTCGGCGGTAGTCCGCCGTACATAAAGAACGATATTAATGTATTCCCAAAAACTGGAACGAATGAAGGTATGTGGGATAAAATAATTCCATAATCATAATAATATAATATATATAATATATAAACAATAAATATATCAATATTTAAAACCTTGATAGGTGGTAATGCAACATCAAAAGACATCGGTTCTCAAAGCAGAAATCCATCGTACATACGAACAATGCTTTAGTAAACCAATTGATAGAAGAGAAAACAGTTGTACATAATAATATTCACATAAAAAATATATTTTTTGGATAAGACTTGGATATTTTATAATAATTCTATAAAAATATTTTATCATTTTGGATGAAGAAGCAAATAAAACATGCTCATTGAAGAACGTTACCTCATTTTATGGAATCCACCACTGGATTTCAAAAAAAAATATTTCCTATGATGGATTCAAGTATAATATAAATCCTATCAGAGGTGATTATTTATTTTCTGATAGGATATAGGAAGGTATTTTTGAGAAACAAAATGGTTTGATGGTGTGAAGAAGAGAGGAGGATGGGTGACCTTTTATAAGTAATATGAGTGGCACACTTGTCATTTTTTGAAAGGAACAAATTACACCAATGTTATTTATTATAAAAAGGATAAAAAATAGAGTATTAATGATAATAATGGTTATAAGGACTAAATACCATAAAATCATGTATTTATATGTTTTAGGTTATTCGCAACCCTTTACTTTTTAGTTTAACCCCAAAAAATTCGTCTCTACCTTAACCACGGTAAATATTTTTTGCAATTTTTTAAATTAATTTTATTAAAAATCATAGTTTAATGTTCTATATAATATACATTATGGTTATGAATAATTTGAAATCCATTTCTCCAAATTCTATTCTTATAACTGGAAATTCATAATTTTAAATTAATCATGTATATGTTATGAGAAACTTGCTTTTAAGGGGAAAATGATAAAGAGTTTAAAACGTTTTTTAATATAATTTTAATATTAAATTGATTAAAATGATATAAATTGGATTTATGGATATATTATTTATAAAATCATTCTTTAAAACCATTTTTTAATAACATTTATCTATATAAATAATATAAATGAAAATGTAGTTTTCAATTAAAATCTAGTCTTTTAAACAATTAATCAAGTATTTAAACATTCTATAATATTTTCAAAAATGAAACCTTAAATAATTTAGAAATTATTATTTAAAAAATGATGTTTTTTTTTTCAATAAAATATTCTAATAGTTTAAAATTTTAAATTTAATAATAATCCTGCAAACACGGTGAAAAGGTAGGTTTCATATAAGTGTATTTTTCTAAAAGAAGATATATTTTTAAATCATTCTATAATAATAACCATTGAAGAAATTTCCATTAAAGTTTAATTATTTTCAATCTATACATTTCATTTAAAAAATTATTTTTTTTAATACTTTAATTCATTAATATGGGGAAACATTGTGCACTTTAATACTGTTTTATAAAAACCCAATTTTTGAATCCAAAAGTGAATCTTTTTTTAAAATCAAACATAATATAGATAAAAAATTAATTATGTTGACTAAATATATATAAAAAAAATTTGAAATATCCAAAAAATTCCCATAATTTAGTTTTTTTATGATGATTTCAAAAATTTAGTTTTTTTAACAAAATTAATTTTTTAAATTTTCTTTAACATATTTATAATATTTTATCACTTAATGGAATAATAATATGTTTTTGATGAAAATATATTTATTATTTATATAATTAATTTTACAACAACATATTGTTTATTTACTAATAATTTAAAAAGGAATTTATATTGATTAGTATAGTAAAAACTATATTTAGTTAATTTGTTAATACTATTCATACATGTAAATTTTACGGCTATGTTATAATAAAAATTTATAAAATAATATTATTTCATGGTTCACTGAAGCTAGATAATATGTTTCACTCAAACTTTTGAATACATTCATTTTTTTATGTAACAGAAGATAATATCAGTGCAAAATGTAAAAAAAATATGGAAAATATTTATTTCATTCAGAAATAAAATCCCATAGTCTTGTGGTGTTACATTCTACCCCCTAAATAAATTTGACCCGCAGAATTCATCTTGGTCATCTGTGGTTTATTATTTAAATATTAATTCACAGAAACCCACATCATGCAAATGAAAAATAAAACTTCCTATAATTGGTGAATGATGGAATGTTTAATGTAACATAAACCATCTCGCAACTAGGTTTTCATAGATAATAACAT
Source organism: Viscum album (assembly GCA_963277665.1). NCBI lineage: Eukaryota > Viridiplantae > Streptophyta > Magnoliopsida > Santalales > Viscaceae > Viscum > Viscum album. The sequence goes on from OY728166.1 coordinate 313,416,634, forward strand.
AGGTTGGATGTGAATACAATGAAATATAAGAGAAAACCGAATAAAAAATACCAATAGAGAGTGATAGAGAAATTTTATATAAGAATGTCAAAAACTACAAAACATTATACCAAATAGTTGTTAAAAAAGACATTGATATTAATAAAAATGATGAAAATATGAATTTTTTTTAACTTCAATATCATTTTCCTAATATTGGGGAATTAAATTTAATTCCAGAGTGAGAACAAATGAAAAATTAATTACATGATATATCTCTATATCATATTAAAAGTTTCATCAATTTTTATGCTTTGAACAACTCACACATTATATCATAATCCATTAAATAAACAAGGATTTTGTTTTCATAAATCACTAACAGATCACATGGGTGCATAAATAAAATGGTAATTCATTAAATATATCTATAGTTATCATCAAAACAATGTAATTAAATAATATTCCTATGGATAAATAAATAATCAATATATTAATCTTCATACTATGTTAAAATTAAACAATTTTATAAATTATTAACCATATAAACCTTCCAAAATAAAAAAATTATTATTATTTTCACTAAAAATTCATAAAATAATAAAAACAATAATCTTCAAAACAACACATATATTCTCTAAATTGTTAGTTTTGAAATGTGTTAATACCTTCCTCATGTATTCTCTTGAAACATGGTAACAACCTAAATTTTGATAAAACACTATTTATATCATCCATGATTCATCATTACTTACATATAGAATATAAAATTTGATACATTCATTAAATTCAAAAATATTGAAAACTCTATCAATGGAAGCATAAAAACACTAAAAAATAATTATTCAATTCAAAGGTATCAGTACTATCCAATTTACATATTCATATAAACAATCCATCTATCATAATATCAGTATCCCATTATTCGGACAATATTATGGTTATATTCACTTATCTAAATCACCAACTTGCTATTAAATCAATTTTTCAGTACATATGCACCATTTAATATATCATTGAAATCCTTATAAAATTTTATACGTACGAATAATTATATATTTCATGATTCTTATAACATAATATATTAATTCATATATGTAAATACCTTAATCCATCAACTTCGCAGATTGAAATAGAATAGGTCCTTACTCAGTCTTGAAGTAAATTCTTATGTCAGGGCATTTGGTTTGATAATTTACATAATCTCTATAAAGAATACATTGAACTACTAGAAAAACTATATCCCCATGACCTTCATTTCCACACCAATTACTTCTTCCACAATATTTGTGATATTTTTTCAGGCTCTTTTTCTAGCCTTGCTGACATGTATGAATGTGAATATTTATTCATTAGTTTCCACTACCAATTTCTCATTTATAAATGTTAATATTTTTCTTATTTTATGATTTTGGAATCTCCATGAAGTTCAGATTTTTTTTCACATATAGTGATAACTGATTATTTATAATTAAAAATATACCTCTATAGTCATTATCACATTTGTTTTCTTGTAGTCAAAGTATTTTAGTTCAAATTCACCAGTAACCCAATTCCTTCGTGTTCTAACCATTGAGTGAATCAAAAAAACCATACGAGCTACAATAATCATAGCTGAAACCCCAATACTATGAAATATAATATATATGATGTCTAAATCATGAGAGTTTAATTATATTTTATCACACCATAGGTTTATCATAGGTCATTCATAGTTATCATCCATTAAAAGCCTTCATGATAGTTCCTAAAGAGTTTGTTAATTGGAAAAACATTTATCCAGGTAGTGCTAATCCAAACCTATAATAAGGATTATTTTCATACACAATGTGATGATTGATTCTGGGTAGATGTGTCATTATGGATAAGTTACCCAAACCTACCTATGTGGTGGATCCACATCCAGTTGAAATATATAATGATGAATGTAATTTCATAAAAATGACTCAATCTATCATATACTAAAGTTATATTTCACTTTTCAATTCATTGAATCATCCATAGAATTATCCTTAGACACATCCTAATACATATACATAAAAACATATACCTAGGGATAATTATATAGTTATATCATCCATGTTTAAAATATTTAGCTATACATATCCTCTGGTACTAACGATAGTGAGGAAGGATTATTATACATGGATTTTACTTCTTTTTAGGTAAATATTGATTACATTACTCAAAAAAAATTCATGAAAATCATAACAGTTTAGTGAAATTTGAGACTAGGGTCATAATGTTCATAATTCATGAGTGTTTCTAAATTTATCCCAAAAATATCTTCCCCTTATTACTCCATATTAAAAATTTTCTTAATATCCTAGGAAATATAAACATATGAAATGGTGGGATTAGAATCTCATTAAAGGTAAAAAGGGGGATATGTATGCTTAATATGAGCTTAAGGGTATGTGAACATGAGCATAAATTAATAACACCATAAGTTTCAAATAAAATATAATAATATTAAGTCATGGAATAATTATTGGAAGTCCATGAAACATAATTATTAAGTAAATAAATGAACATGATCCATAAGAGAATAAAAATATAATAATTCATTTATTTTTGAAAAAAATATCATAGAAAATATATTGTCAAGGATACCAACCATGACATTTATAAAATGTTAGCATTAGAAAAACCACCAACTTATCTACTTAGGGATTAGGATGACCACTAGTGTAACTAATTTTTTGGGATTTCGCTAACCACTTGTGTACTCTCCATTTAGAGCATTAGATAACAACAAAAGTAACTTCCTTCTATGAATGGGAATACCCCCTATATTAGCCACCTTTTGGGATTGGGCTATCTAAACATATACCCTAAGAGCTCGTGGATCATTTATCATTATCCAATGAAATGGAAATAGATATAGGTCCCACCAATCAAATTGTAAACATAATACGTATGTGTTTATCAATATAATAAAACATTCATTATATCATAACCCTTGGAATGAAATTAGTTTTATAAACATTTCACTATATCATAACATGTGGAAAAGTTAAATTTTTCATACTCATTTCATAATTTCATCATAGAATAACCCATCAAAATAAGTAGGCATCAGAGAATTATATCATTGTATAACATGGGGAGTAGAAATGGGATTCATAAACACATGTCGTAATAAACTATTCAGAGAATAAATAAAAATAGTATCATTTATGCTTATATTGATTAATGAATAGGTAACATCAAAGAATGTCATATTATATGGAAAATTATTTGTGAATGTTAATTTACAAAATTTCTTGGGAAAACCATATTATCATTGGAAATATTTTTTTCAATGATAAATCCTTTAGGATAACCTATTTATTTGAAAATAACATTGAAAAATTATTATAGATCCATTAAAAATCACATTAAATTTTTCATGAGGGAAAAAATATTTTTGATTTGATTTTATTAAAACCCAAAAAATTAGAAAAATCATGATTTATTAAAATTACATTGAAATTTTACAAAGGAAGATTTAGATAAAATATTTTTCATGGTGATGGGATCTATTTTCCATGTCATGCATGCTAAAAATAGAACTCCTTCACATTTTGAATATAAGTTAAAACTGGTATTTTTTGCAAAAAATATTGAATATCCAATACATTTTTTTGAAAATTAAGTCATTGGAAAATATTTCTTTAATAAATCATTTAAATAATGTTAAAACATTTTATAAAACATTCCGTCAATACATGGTATATGATGGAAAATTATTATTGACTGAAAATATTATTTTCAATAAATTTTTTTTTGAACTCATGGGTAAATAGAGTGATGGAAATAAATGGAAAATGGTTTCTAAAATATTATACAAATGGGAATTAATGTCAGGAGTTTCATGATAGAGGTGTCATAATATTTTGCCCTTAAAAACATAATCATAAACAATCCAGTTGAATGATGATGTTGTAACATAAAATATTTACAACTTGTGATATTAAAACATAATCACCAAGATGGAATATAATTAGATCAATATTAATTTATCATGATGTTAAATAAATTAAAGATGTTAATTTTAAAATTAGATGTCTATAATCCAAAAAAATGGAAGAGGTCTATATGAAATAATATATCTCAAGTAAAGAATAATGAAATATGAATCCCATACCGTTTTGGTATCTCCTATAACATACCAATCATTAAAGAGATATATTCAAAATAAATGTTTATTATAATATGTTTTATGATAAAAATCAGAAAATCAATTCATGGGATATATAAAAAACACATAAATGAAGCAGTTGGTGAATATAGAATTTGTCTCCTAAAAAATTAAAAGTTAGACATAAATCCATAACCTCTTTAGTATTATTTTGATGTGAATGAAACAATATATAATAATACAAAATGAGAATTTAAATATCATGAAAATAAGTATATTCAATATATAATATGTCAAAGGGGTGGTATATTCCCCACAAAATTTAACGAGTTTTAAATTTTCATATGTCTCCCAGAAATATAAGAAAAAATAATAATTTGTTACCTTAATCCTCTAAAGTGGTCATACACATTAAAACATCATGTATTATAAATTTAAGTTTATTAAAAAAATTACGGGAATATATTTCTATATATCATTTGATATAATATTTTTTTCCCATATTTTTTAGTACCTATTTATAACCAATTCCTTGTAAAATTTATGTTTCAGGTTACAATGGCTTTGTTTTTTATATATGTGTGGATTATTTATTTTTGGTCCTATTACACAGATAATTATTTCATCATATAATTAATATTAACAAGGATATAAATATCATATATATGTATTTATAGTAATCTATAAATTGTAGTGATAGAAAAGGAGATACATGATTCATAGAGATGGTAGGCAATACATACACAAGAACACTATTTCCATTTTATTATCACATTGAATAAAAGAATGGTAAGTTATATATTATCATTATATGATAATTTTTAAGTCATATATATAAATATAATATTTTTATTAAATATACCATTTTTACCTTCAATTTAATGCGTGAAAAAATCACCTAGCAACATGAGCAGGTAGTCTGCCCCACACACGAGCAACAATATGATATTTTTAAAGAATGAAAATCATGATTCTATACATTATATAATTATTTTTAAAGAATAATAAAACTATAAATGTCTTTTAAAAAAAATAATTTTATAATTTTGTCTAATTTCCAGAGGTGTTAATGGATAAACGAATTACATCAGTTCACGATGTGGTAGTCCGATATTCACATAAATAATGATTTATTAACCAATTTCATGGATGTGGAGATTTTTTTAGGTCATGAAAATAATAATATAAAATATATGTATATAATAGATAATGGGGATAATATATCACCATGGTGTAATATAGATTCAAGGATCTGGTGGATAAAAAAACTATAATGCCCGTTAATGAACGTTACCCCTTCGTTGGGTATCTTCTTTATATTTTCACTAAAAACCTCCATATGTTAGATTTCAGTCCAAAATAAGCCTTATAATATAACAATGGGAGGTTGGTAAATAATATTTGAAGGTATTATCTGAACCAAAATGGTATTATAGTGTGATGAAGATATTAGAATGGGTGTCCATTTATAAGTTAGGTGAGTTTCATGCTTCTAATTTTTTGAAAAGAAAGAAGTCCCCAAAAGTTTTTTCAAGAAAAAATGATACAAAAAATATTATTATAAATAATATTAAGTATATGGTCTTTATATGTAAATAATGTTTTTTGGAAATGTTTGGGTTATTTTTATCCCTTAGCCCATTTGTTTTTCATCCATTAAACACATTTTTACATTAACCGTGGAAAATATTTTTTACTTTATGTACTCTTCATTATGGTACAAAAATTATGTTGAAAATATTATATATTATAAATTATAATTAATATATATAATTAATACCCTTTTTAAATTACATTCAGAGAAGTGGAACAATTTAACATCTAATTAATCCAGTAAATGTGATGAGAAATCATGTTTTCGAAGAGAATATATTCTAAATTTTACAGAATGTTTTTTTCCAATTTCAATATAAAATTGATTAAAATTACCTGAATTAAAATAATAGATATATAAATCAACTAATTTTCCTATAAAACCAATTCAAAATATAATATAATTACAAAAATTTTAGTTGAAAATTTATTTTTCAATTAATATTTAATATTTTCATTATTCAAAAAAAAAATCTTTTTAGAAAATTATCAAAAAATCACATTTACATAATTTTAAAATGATTATTTAGAAATTAATATAAATTTTGGAAATAAATTTTAAAAACTTTGAAAAAAAATTAATTTATAATAAATACCAAAGACACGATGAAGAAGTGGGTATTTGATATTTGTATTTTTCATGAACTAGATGATTTTATATTAACTCAATCTATAATAATCATCATTATTTGAATATAATTTAAAAAAATATATATATATAATCTATAAAATTAATTCAAAATATCCAAAATTATATTATATTATAATTAATTAATATGGAGAAACAACATTCACATTAAAACAGTTATCATAGAAAATTATTTTCTAAACCCAAAAATAACCATACACTAAAATACAAAAAAAAATTGATTCAAAAGTAATTAATTGGGTAAAATATATAATAATAACTCTTCAGTTACATTTACCAAAAATGGGGAAAATAAATTACTTATTTTATAGAAAATAAATTATAAAATTTACAAAAAAAATTTATTATTCACTTTTCACTAAAAAATCAATATTTTCTAACAAAAATTAAAAAACAAAAACATAAGTTAACATTGATATTATAATTTCAATAATGAATACAATTTTATCAAATATATTTTCTATAATCTCTATATATTATATATTATATATTATCATAATTAACAATAAAAATTATATTTTGAAGAAAACATATTTTTGATGTATAAAATTACTTTACAAAATATCATGGGATTATTTACAAAGAGTTTATAAATATTATTTTTTGTAATATGGGAACCATAACAAGATATAATGAATACATTATTGGTAAATATAAATTAATTCAATAAGATTATAAAAAATAATCATTACAATGATCACTCTGAAGATGAAAAATGCAATCAATAAGAATATGGCCATAATAAATGATATCATATCCATCTGAATCTTTTGTGGACATCCTTTTTTTAGAGAAGTGGCCCTATTATAGACAGGTTTGACAATATAGTCAATATAAGAGTGGATATCTGAGAAATTAATCCATTGATTAGTTAATATCACAAGAACGTGAATAGATCTTGTTTTGATAGCTAGAAAAAAATAGTGTGGTCACATTCTAGCGAAAGATTGGTAAAAAATCTCAACATAGAATAATCAATCTCAGTGATAAAACCAAGCAAACCATCTTAAATAGAATAACAAATACCCAATAAACTTTTTGTAAATATTTATACATTTTCATGAATATCAAGGAAAATATAATCATAGCCCGATTTACATAAATTACCTTTCTAAGATTCACCTATATTAATATTAATACATCCTACAAAAGGCGATTTATATAACACATCCATTGTACCAGAGGGAGGAAAAAAATTCTATAAATTGCAATTTTTTTAGGAATAGATATGTCTTGAATTGAACTATGAGAATTAAACCTTTGAGAGATATTAGTACTTTTGATAGAATAAAATAGATTATCCAATGAAACATGCAGAATTGGAGAAACACCATCACATAACCATTTGTGCGTGTCCGTATAAAATATAGTGAGCAATTCTACTATACTAACCTAAAACGAAATACAAATTTGTGTTTACTAATAATGACCAAACAAAACATTGATAAAATCTTGATTTGAGGTGGTGGATAGAATTTTAATTTCAAAAATATATTCAAAAAACATTCCACATGGAAAACAGAGTAAAAAAACTCAATAATAAATGATCTATATCCACCATGTGATAATAAAAAAGGGCACAAACAATCATATTGATAAACAAAAAATCTAAAAAAATATTAATTGGGATCTTCCAACAAGATGGAATAGAAAATGATTTAATCAAGAAGGAATAATGCTCCTTATTTTCAAATTTTAAATCCAGTACATACCTATAACTAGACAAATGACATGTAGATAAATCAAAATTGAAGTAAGAACTCAACTTATAGTTGGATCCTAAACCCATAAATCACCATGTGATAAAAACTAGTATGTATAAATTCTGTCATTGATGTTGTTCAGATGATCCTCCACCACAATGAGTTTTTGTTCAACAGAAATTTTCATGTCCACATTTGTGTTATTAATTAGATCATTCATCAAGGGAGAATAATTAAAAATCGAAATCTAGATATTTGTGGTTTAATATCTAGAAACTAAACATATATATTGATAAGTAATTAAGGAAAAAATAATATCCATTATGTATTAACTGAAGAGTCATATTGATTGTAATTTATAAATTTTATCTTTTTAAGGAACCTAGCATGAAAAAATCCAATTGCCCCCAAATTTATATTTCTATTTTTCAATAATAATGTTTCCTATACAGATTGATTAAAAACAAGAGGGTTTTGTTGCTAAACCCCCCCTTTACAAAGGGTTCCATCAAGTATTCCAGGGAATATTGGCAAATCTTCTCTCATAATACTACAACCCATTATAAAATTTATGATTGAAATGTTAATATTATATATAATAGAACATTACATTAATATATCACAAATTAATAAACAAATATATGTATAATAAAATATATAACAAAACACATAAGACCTTCTATAGAAAGATATTTGCCTTTATAAAAGGTCCAATGCCTTTTGATCTGACTTAGGATTTCAAAAAAGTTACAAGATTTTGTCATTCGACATAAGATATGAACAACAGGATAAATAATTGTAAAAAATATCTATTTGATATCCAAATCATTAATAATATAATTTTTTCCAGTAGTAGTAATGTTCATACCAAAATATAAAAAAGATTAGTTCTAGCAAACTGATTGCCCATAAGCCTCCTTATAATGAAAGATAGCGTTCAAGATGCTCCTAATTTTTATCAGATCGTCTTATGTGAGTAGAATTAGATCATGAATATAAATAATATTAGTATGATAATATATTCATGTTACAAAACATATATAAATCAACTTCTCATTACCATCCATGATTTAATGAATCCTACCTAGGTAATCCACATCAATGAAAAATTGATAGTAGATAGTGGGCCGCCTAGCCTAACCACTCTAGAATAAGAAAAGTTCCCCTTAGGGGATTCATTGATAAGATAAAAGGCACTAAAGAGCCTATGATGATTTTAATTAAATTATTTAAATTATCATCATAACAAAACATTGCATGAATACTAAAAATGGAAGAGAAATCAAGAATATCAAAATCAATTTTGATATTGTGTTAAAGATGAATTTTCACTACTCTAATGGTATTTTGGATATAATTCACACATTCTGAGGTAGTGATAAAAAATACTAAATACTCTTCCCATTATTGAATCCTTATTGTTTTGAAGATACAATTTTAATCTAAATACAATCCAATAGATTAGCAATGATATTAATAATAATTTAATAAATTGAATTGACCAAAGAATAATGCCTAAACAAACAAATCTCACAAGAATTATACACTTTTGCGATAATGAATGAAGCTGATAATTGAACATGTGGGAATAATAACCACCTTTAATGATATAGAGGAAAATCCTGAAAATATTATCTTGAATTATTTAACAATATGTCTGAAAGAAATTGTTTATATATTCCCTAGGTCCACAATTAAGATAATGCTTGAGAGAAAAGAAATTATTCTGGATATATGGTTCTAATGGAAAAATAAAAGACTTTAATTGTCATCCTGGTTACCAGGTCATTGAATAATACCATTAATGGTATCTAAAATGATGTATGAACTATTAAAAAGATACATGTTGTAAGAAACAACATGTTTCAATAGGGCATGTCTATTTCCCATGATTGAATCCCTATTCATTGGTAAATACAAGAGTTTAGGCACCATTCTAAGTATTTTAATGGAGATAAAAAATAGAATTTATGTACTAATATTTAAGGAAATTATCATTGAAATAATTAATGTGAATGGAATATTTAATAATAAATAGAATATTAATCGTTCTTTCCATAAAATCCTTTTTCAAAATAAAATCAGTAAAATCATTAACACTGCTACGTTCATAAAATTTCTGAAGAGAGGCCTTAAGAGAAAAAATAACATTATAAATGAACTAAATTTTTCCTTAGACCATTCTATTAATTTATATTTAATCAATTTTAGTTTAAGAATGGAAGAAAAATTATCATTCTTAAAAATAAAAAGACATCTAAACATCTTGAAAAGTTTTACCACAGAGGATGAGACAACAAATAATTATTGAACCTAAAATGAATTAGAGGATTATATTACTTGTTTAAATAATAAACTATGAATTTTAATATGATCCAAATTATGTATTGAGATTTTCATTCTTGATATATTGTCCCAAATGTCTAGGGTACAATCATTAATAAAATTCTTTTCATGGTTCATTTCCATCATTCCATTAAGATGGAACCTATACCATGTGTACTTATATCCCACATAGTTAATTTACATAAATCCATTAAATTCAATACAACCCTATGTTATTTGGAAGATATGAAATTAGTCATAACACCTATTTTTTAATGTAGTTTTAGAATTTCAATAATGTCTTTAAAGAAAATACATGGGTTAATGATAAAAACATTGAGGGACTCAATTTTCATCCAATAAGACATATGATCTCAATACATATCCTAAGAATACACCGTGGAATAATAGAGTTATGTCCATATGAATTTAAAGAAACATGAAATCAGGAAATCACTAGATACCACCAAGTAATGCTTATCCAATTAAGATAGAGATAAAACAAATAGAATTTTAACATCTTCAAAATAATTTTATATCTAAATAAATTTAAACCATTATTTTCATGATTGGAATCTCATGAGGAAAAACCATTTTAGATTTCAATAATACAATATAAACATTACAATACTTTTGAGTATGACGACTAAGGGAGTGAAAAATATTATTATTATCCTACCATTTGAAATTGAACAAAATAATCCTTATTTGAATTTGGAACTTTGGTTAGAATCCTAATGATTTCCCCCAACCCGCTTCTGGTGCAGTATTGAGGGCCTCCTCGAATTCCTTTTTAAGATAGGAAAAAATTATAGGAGACTTCTGATATCTGTTTCATTAATGATATCCCCCATATATTCAAAAATCTACTTATCACAACTAGTATTAGGATATGATAGAATTAATGTATAATTTTTATTTCTCTCCATGATGGACACATCCTCATCAATAAAACTAGAACCATTAGTAATTTTTTTTTGAAGATCCACTACATTCAGACACCTGGTTACCAAAAAATCATGGAGATACTATGAGGAATCCAAATTGAACATATTGGTAGAAGTAAGATCTTTATGATTAATATCTTCCTGAATAGAATAAATACCAACAAATGTACCCTTAATAATAATAACCAGCTCCTTGATTTCTAAATAACTTTATAGGCCTATGTCAGTATCTTCCACTTCATTGTGCATCGTAGAAATGAATAAAAAAATAACCTTTGAAATTTCAGAATTCAAATATTCATCATTGATTCGACCAATTAATATTTCAATATTATCCCCATGCCCATGATTATTGATAGAACAAAGATGATCAGGAGGATTTTTCTTCACATATTCTTTTTCTACGATGGCATACCAACAACATCTCAAATGAACTAGTTGGAATGAATAAACTTTCTTTCTACCCAGAGTGCTACATATAAATTGGATCCTTCCCTTTTGTAAAAACCACACCCTTTTTCTTATAGTTCTTATATATATAATTCTAATACCTAGCCTTAGAAACCTCCCTTATCATCATTTCAATATCTTTTCAGTATTTAACCGAAATGCCAACAATTTACATTCATTAAAAATAGGACGATCATGGTCATATGTCACTATAACATAAATATTTATATCATTAAAAATAACAATAATTAAATATAGATTCTTAATTTTAAGATAAATATCCAAAAAATTATTTAAAGGAACCCAAGATCACCATATATTGTTCTTTGATCCATCCTCATATGAGTACCCAAAGATGAAGTAAGATCATTTTATATTTTAGTGTTCCAATACACCCAACTCAGGCTATATTGTATAATTCATACTTGAGTATTTGATTTCGTTGGTTTATTGGATTAAAATTTACATTCCATTTAGATAATAAAAATACTCAATGATGAAGATGAATATTTCTAAAATTCAATATCGCAATAAGATCCACTCAGATTTTAAAGATAGTATATAAATAAAATCTCACAATTTTGATGATGTTATAGTCATGATTGATCCAATAATGAGAAATACAATTTTTTAGATCAACATAAGACCAATGTGGATCAAACATCACAAAATGAAACAATATATAAGTAATAATTTACATAAATTATCCCTCTGATATTAGGTTTCTGCACCATCCCCAACTTAGAAGACAACATCATCATGTTTTTTGTTTGAATGAAACCCAGAGAGAACCTATTTTATCAGATAAAAAAACAGAGACAACAAATCCTCATAGGAGACATCCTTCCACCTCAAATAAGGAAGAAAAACCAAATCAACTATCTTTTCATGACATTTTTATGGGTATCGATATTCACCCATAGAGGAAAATTCCCAATCAGGATGAAATGAGTCCATGAATGAAGATCAAAAAAATATTTAAAATAATATCATTTTTTGGTTTACTGAAGCTCGATGTAACATTTATATCATTGATTTAATGAAATAACTTATTATGTGTAATACAATATAAGAATGATGTTATTTGTAAAAAATAATATTGAAAATATTAAATTCTATTAAATAAAATTTAAACAATATTTGGGTGTTAAAGTTATCCTCCTCAAAACGATGTGTAAACATAAAATACAAATTTAAGGAATCTAATTTAATCAAAATTATATGAAAATTTTGATTTACAATTAAAAAATGTAACATTGGGTTTCTATAAAATAACCCTATTCTGAATCTGATGTTATCCTAACATGTAAATTTTTTGGAAGCATCACCTTAAAATAATAATATTATTTTATATGGAAAACCCATATTAAAAATTAATATTAAAAATAACACATAATATTTTATTTTATAAGAATGTAAATATAATTATTTAATGTGGGAGTTTAAAAAACATAATGATAGGTGATAAAACATTATAAAATAAGTATCATATAATAAACTAACATAATAAGATAATGAAGACACAATACCATAAAAATTGGAAATAATGAGTGTCCATAAAAGGAATACAACTGAAATTAGAATAAATTATCACAAAATAACTATAATTGAACTATCACAGAAAAACTATTCTCACAAGAGATTATCATGGATAACTAAATAGTGGAAGTAATCTAATTAGCATGACAGATGATTTTAATACCTCAAAAGACAGTATTACCATACCTTTAATGAACCAGAGAATGGAATCCCCCTGTAGAGAAAATTGATGACATAAGAACACCGATGAATGAAAGTTCATAAACTAGTGTATAACATGACCATTGAAATCCCACATGGCATACCATGTTAAACATAAAACCAAATAGAGGTTATCAACAAATATAATATATATTTACAAAATTTCTAACAATTGTTAAGAAAAACATATAAATTAATCTCTCACCTATGAAACCCATTCAATGAAGTACCGCCTTAATTTGATTAAATTAATAATATGAAAATTATACATATAATATAACCTAATTTCACAATATAATTTTTTACAAACATTACAATAAAAAACATATTAATTGAATTTATTCAAGAGTTTTAGTTTATGATATCAAAAATAATATTTCCAAAACTCATGACTAGAAATTTTAAAATAATAGGGTTTACAATTCAACATGGGTAGATTTTATTGGCTAGGAAAACATGCTGATTAACCTTATAATTTTTCCATAAAACCTACTTTTCCCAAATTATGACTTCTAATAGGTTTAAAAACATTATTTTTCACTCTCTTTTATGTCACTCATTCATGTTGTATACAGAAGGGGCCTTCCTATTTAATGCCAAAAGACTTTTTGATATTCCTCCCTCCTACAGATTATACACAAAAGATACCCTATTTATAGAATGACCATACGATTTGCATTTTATTACATTAAAATCCCAAAAATTCAGGGTTGGGGTTTCACAAGACTATATATAAAATTATTAATGGAATGAAACCCATATTGAAAAATATTTTTGTATTTAGAAGAAAATTAATCTTCTGAAATAATGAAAACATTCAATGTAAACATTTAAGGATTAAAGAATTTTTCATGGATTCTTATATATGAGATATATCTATTAATTCTTTATAAAAATATAATTAATTTTTTGAGATTAATAACGTGAATGTGGTTGAAAATAAAGATAATGAAAATTTTATAGACACTATACAAAAAAAGTGTATGATGAAGAAAATGTAGATGATATAGATTTTATAGAAATGAAAATTCAATCCAATGAAAATTATTCTAATGATGGAATACAGGATGTGATAAATGATGAGTTAATTCGATATAAGACTAAAAAAGGTTAAGAGTTTCAATTTACTCTAACAATGTGGTGACGCTCCTTTTGTCACAGAATCAAAAAATCAGAAAAGGGAATATCTGAGCTCAAAGTGATTCAACCTTTGAAGAAAATATAAAAAATCGACAAAGGCATGAACAAAGGATCAACAGAAACTGCACCACGCAAGTTATATCACTGTCACACAAGTACACTTGCCCGACGACCTTGGTCGTGCAAGTGACTTGCGCGCCCTAAGTGATAACCGCCCGGAAACCGCCCAGGGTCTTTTCCTGCCTATAAATAGACCCCGTGGGCCCCCCATTCGAGAGGATCTTTTTCCAGAAACTCGAATTGAAGCTCCCGACGCCCAAGTCTCTTCTCAAAGCTTCCGGAACACTTCTAAGGTAATTTCATACCTAGAACGGAAGATCTAAAGTGAAGGAGGAAGGCCTATGTGTTGAAACTCGTCAACACTTGCGCCCCTGAGTGGCCAGCCCTTAAGGGAACTCGTCACACTTGTGCGCCACCTTATTCCTTCGATAGAACTTGCACGTCCCTTTTCTGGGAGAACCTCAAGAGGATTCTAAAGTATTTAAGAAAGAGTCTCTCAAGTATTTTAATGCTGGTTTAAAATCGCACAAGTACCCCACATGTCGCGCACGTATACCTGCGCACCCAATACTTGCGCGCCCACGCAAGACTTGCGCACCTTTCAAGACTTGCGCGCCCCTACCTTTTTGGGTGCCCATCTTGCCCATTTTACCCCTCTTAAGCCATTTCACCTTTCCTATTCAAGATTTAGTCTTCAAGATACTCTTCAAAGCCATTTATGGCATGATTTCTTGATTTGACTTCCTTATCTGAAAGTAATTCAGTGGAATATCTCTCAAAACCTAGTGATTTACACATCTTTATGTCACCAAAGATTGAGAGTTCATTCAATCAACCTCATCCTTTAAGATGAGAGAATCCTTAACCTGGGTCTCCTTTTTAGGAATAATCCCCAGTTATAAGTCCTTTAATTTGGGCATCTTCCTCAGGAGTAAGCCCCAAATTCTTAAAGTTCCCAAACTTGGGCATCTTCCTCAGGAGTAAGCCCCAAATTCTTAAAGTTCCCAAACTTGGGCATCTTCCTCAGGAGTAAGCCCCGAATTCATAAAGTTCCCAAACTTGGGCATCCTCCTCAGGAGTAAGCCCCAAAATTCTTAAAGTTCCCAAACTTGGGCATCCTCCTCAGGAGTAAGCCCCAAACCTTAATTCCTTATTTTGGGAATCCTCTCCAAGAGTAAGCCCCAATCATAAATCCTTTAATATGGGCATCCTTCCTAGGAGTAAGCCCCAAGTCCTCAAATATAGGCATCCTTCTTAGGAGTAAGCCCTGAGTCCCTTAATTTGGGCATCCTTCTTAGGAATAAGCCCCAATCTCAAATTTGGGCATCCTTCATAGGAGTAAGCCCCGATTCCCTTAATTTGGGCATCCTTCTTAGGAATCAGCCCCAATCTCAAATATGGGCATTCTCCTCAGGAGTAATCCCCAAACCGTAATCCCTAACCTGGGTCTCCTTTTCAGGAATAAGTCCCAGTCATAATTTTGGGTTTCCTTTTCAGGAGTATGCTCCAAGTCCCCTAACCTGGGTCTCCTTTTCAGGAATAAGTCCCAGTCATAATTTTGGGCTTCTTTTTCAGGAGTAAGCCCCAAGTCCCTTAATTTCATCTTAACTAGTCCTAATTTACCCTTGATTTTGGTTTCCTTTTCAGGATTAAAACCCAATCATAAGTCCCCTCCTAACTTGGGCATCTTACTTAGGAGTAAGCCCCAAGATTAGAGTTTTCAAATCTCCATGAAGCACATATACCTTTATGGACCATGTTCATGGATTTTTCTCCCTAAAGGTGAATCCTAAAACATCATCTATCTGGGCAGTCATACATACCTAAGCCCCAAACCATTTCCTATGATTGCATCTTTCATGGCACAATTGTCTAATTTTTACCAATACCTCTTGTTTCTCACACCGAGAATGAATCACGTGAGCTTAGAGTGTAAAAGTTATTATGACATCCTTCTTTGAGCCATCAATCATAAATTTCATACTCCCTTACTCAAACTACATGGGTTCTGATTCCTTTTCCAAAACAAAGGATACGTAGGTAGCCCATTTATGGGTTCGATCCCAATTTTGAAATAATTCATGTCCTTCTGAATGACGATAAACTTTAAGTGCCCCACTGAGTGGCTTTAAAATCATCATAGTCATCATAATGATCAAGAGACTTTTATAAATGTTTTGAAGGATACCATTGACCAAGAATCTCTAAATAGATACAGATGATTCTCTATTGATGAAGAACCTCGAATACATATAAAAGATTCTCAAATTTTCTTACATATTTAGTCATTGATTGTTAAAACTAAAGGAAAGCTCATTTTATACTAGGTAATGTAATAAGGATTCACGAACATAACTTAAATCTATAAAGAGAGTCCCGGAGTAGACAATAATTCCCCTCAAAAAGGTGTGATGAGTCTGACATCCCATCCTCTCGACCAATGCAAATTCCTAAGCCTCATCAGTCCATAAGCTAATGAGTGCCTACCTTTGAAATGTATGTCCAAATGGATGTGGAATCATTGGATATTTCCGGTTCTACGTTGAAACCTGCTAGAAACCAATCGGAACGTTTGAATCTCCCGTCCAGGAGGTAATTCCCCAGATTCCGAGGGAAACAAAAATGGTGAACCCAACGTGAATCCTTAACCAAGTTAAAATGATGTTTTACCTATTTGTTAAGCCCCTATTTAAAACTCAATAGGAGGGAAAACAAAAACAATCATTGACATATGTGATCATCCAAATGATGCAGTAGCCGGATTCATCTTGATTATATCTGTTATATGGAACAGGCACTCTTTTCTCAAGATCTTCTGCAAAATGGATTTCCTTAAATTCACCCCTGTGAATACTACTGCTGTGAACACCTCTACTGTGAGGTCTGCTGCTGTTAAAACCAATGCTGCTACTCCTGCTGGAACGTCATCCGCTCTGAGGATGACATCACAAACTCAGCATCTTCAATGCTAGGTTTCTAATGCACTAGTTAAGGAGTACCGTCGCAACGATACTATCCCAACTCTGGAGGTCGCTCGTCAAGCCCTCCAAGTTAACAACTCTACCTGGTCGTCTGGACAACGGCGGCCAGTGATCAAGAAGCAGGCGGTGCTGACTACCGTCTCCAACCGTTTCGGGTTTTTATCCCTGGAATGCAATTTTCATTCACTCCCTTACTCTGAGGAAGTGAATGAGAAGGTCCCTCAGGTCCATAATTCAAAAAGACAGGAGTCCTTCCTGAGGGCTCCCATCAACAATCGCTTCCAGACTCGTGCGGTAGTGCGCCCTCAACATGATGAGGGTACCGACTCCATGCATTCATCTCAGGTTCCTCGAACCCGAGCAGGCAAGATAAACTGCCAGAGATGGAATCAGGTTAACAATGGGAAGTTTATCATCCATTCCATCTCCGGAGAAGTCCACCAACCTAACTTGGTGGCGAACAACGAGCAGGCACACACACCTGTCCGTTTTAATTACGCTGTCCAGCAGACTCGTCTGACAGCATCAAGCCAATCCCGCCAGGCAATTCCGGCGGAGTACTATAGGCAGGAACATACACCTGTTTATACATCATCAGTTAGTCAGTAGGCTCGCCTGACTACATATGATGGAGTCCACCAACCTAACTTGGTGGTGAACAATGAGCAGGCACACACACCTGTCCGTTTTAATTCCGATGTCCAGCAGACTCGTCTGACAGCATCAAGCCAATCCCGCCAGGCAATTTCGGTGGAGTACTATAGGCAGGAACATACACCTGTTTATACATCACCAGTTAGTCAGCAGGCTCGCCTGACCACATATGATGGATCTCGTCAACCGCGTTTGGCGAAGTGTAATCAGTAGGCACATACACCGGATAATACTAATCAAACCTACCCACAGTCTCGCTTGGTAGCGCACAGAGAAGTCAGTCGAAAAGCCCCGATGACAAACAGGAGGCAGACTCAACTCTCTGCCCCCACACTTGAGTTCTGTCAGGATTCACTGATAGGAAAAGGAGGACAGGAGCAGGCACATACACCTACTCCAAGCCCGGAATGGACGTATATCCCTGTTCCAGCAGCTGAAGTCACCAAACATATTTTGTCAATGGTGAAAGATCAGAAGCAAATTGCTGCTCATATTCTGGATGCTTGCCAGGATATCATAACTGCTTCAGCATCATCTCAGTGACAGACACATAAATCTATCCCTAGCAGTGGAGTGACACATCAACGATTCACTCCGGAACAGACACACACATCTATTCCAGTCCAAGAGGGTTATGGGGTATACTCCCCCGTATCATACGGTCAACCAAGTCAGGCACATACACCTGACTTGAGTGGAGATCGTCAGCCTAACTTGACCATCTTTCCTGATCAGGCACATACACCTGCTCAGAGTAACCACTTTCATCAAAAAGTGGTTTCCAAAGCAAGTAAGAAGACATCTAAGAAAAAGATCTGCCCAGCACAGTTAGGAGATCAAAGGCCAATCTGCAACAAGGCCTTGCTCGATGCTGGAGTTCTTGAAGCCCTCAGACATTTATCTGTCGGAATTCAAGATTCTACTCCCTCAGTTCCCAATAACGGGAACATTAATTCTGAAGGTCTTCAACAGACACTTCCTCATGAAGGCTTGCTTCATGAAAATTCGGTCAATTTTGAAGTTTCTTCTTCAGATGAGAGCCACAGGAACCCTCTGTGTGGTCAGAAGACCAAGGAGCAAGAGATATCATCTTTTGTTGTAACCCATTATGGTGGTCCTCCCCATGATGATGAACTTCGCTGTGAAAGTCCTCTCCGCAATAGTGATTCACGTTGCCTGGAAAATACTCTAGTGGACAATGTAGTGCCGAGAAAGCCCTGTTATCTTGAGGCACTTTCAAATGCGAAACCAGTCATGTCTGATGCTTTATCACTAACATGTGAAATACTTTCTCAATCAAAAGATATCCCAGGGTATAGGTCATTCTCCGAACCACCCCTAAGTCATGCATCTTCTAGTTTGATCAATGATCTCTCTACCAATCATGTTGAATCCGATGAGGCAACAAGGAAACACCAACTTTGGTCAAAACAAGTAGAAGAATCTTCATTTAATGATAAAGAGGTAATGCTGAACATAAGGAAAAAACTAGAAAAAGGTGAGGTACCAGTCATGTTTTGGCCTTTGGCTGACTCCCAGTACGACATTTCAAAGATGTTGACGGATGATGGAATCCATGATATTTGTCTTAACATATAGAAAACTCTTTGTCAATTGAAGAAGAAGGCATTATCTTATGATGAATACGAAAATCATCTTAAGATAATAGAAGGGATACAAATTCAGATTGATTTGGCATCTCTATCAGTCTCTCGGTATCCGAAGGCTGAGAAGCAGCAGAGAACCCTTCAACGTTCATGCCTTGGCGCACTAAGAAAATTGCGTCAGTTAATTTCCAATGCTCCATCTGATGTTCATATCAGAGGATGGGGTATTCATGGAGAACTACATTTCATAGTGCTTTCCAGTCAGCAAAGCCCACTAAAAATGGTCTCATGCAATGTTATTACCCATGGCCGGCCACAGTCAATGGGCTTTGTTCGTAATCAAAATCCTTCTCAAGAACAGGCTTCAACTAGTTCCTCTCAAAATCAAGCATATAGAGAACAAGTTGTTGAATTTCTTCTACATCAAGCAGGCGAGAATATTGCACAAGCCTCTCGTATGGAGCAAACAAGTCATCAAGTGACAGAAGTTTCGGAAATCATCCAACGGTTTGTTGAACCAGGTGATAAAAGTGGATACAGGCTAATGCATCCAGCTAATTTCTGAACTAAGGTTCGCAAGTTCAAGAGAGATTTTAAGAAGATCTCAGACATATCATGTCAAGAGACACCCCAGCTTGTTAGACTGGGGACTTCTTTAACCCAACCCTCATATTCAACAAATGGGATTCGAGGAGTTGAGCGGAAGCAGCAGGAACATCCCCAGTTCTCGAGACTGGGGACTCATTCAAATCATCAATCCCCTCCTCAGATAATATCGGTCATTTCTCGATTGGGGAAGAAGCCCCAAGAGGAACGAAGAGACAAATTATCAGGAGATTCCCTCCAAGTTATAGCTCGTCAAGAATTTCCTAAAAGATTGAATCAACAAAAGGAAATGTCTCATCAAAGACATGAAAAAAGACAATATCACAGAAATGTTGATTGAAGGGATGCGATGCATTATACATCAATCAATGTCATCAATGTCGTTGTTGCTAATTCACCAGAGGAGCTTCACTCAGGGGACTCAGATGAAGAGCATCCTTCTCAAGAAAATGTGTGCACCGATACAAACGAAGAAGGTGTGCGTACACAAAGTCAAAGGATTACTCAGAACCGAGGTAATCTACTTCCTTCTCTCTAAAAAGTATCCAACAAAGGGAAGAGAAAGAATCAAGTTACATATCCTTCCTCTGGAGAAGGTCAATTTCTCTCATTAGAGCAATGGTTTGCACAACAGGAGGAAGAAATGAAAGAGTTAAGAAGGTTGAATGCAGAACTACTTCAGAGTAGTCTTCTTCGTAAGAATGCTAAAGTCCGATAGCCGAAGGAATTTTTTGTAACTAATGAGATGGATCAGGAATATCCTCCTTTATCAGTACACCCTCAGAGGTCTAATCCTATGGGTCAAATGCAACAACGGTTGGCAGCACTACCATCAGTTGCAGCACCAACCACCATGTCTGTCCAAGCTCCATTCATTGCACCTACCCAAAACCAAGTTTAACCTGATGTTTCTCAAAATCTAATAACTACTATTGAGTCATTAACAGCTCGGTTAGAAACTATGGAAGGGAAACAGGCGCATGTTCAACCTGAAAAAGAAAGTTTACCCTGAATGGGTAGATTCAATTTCTCCTCCATCTAGTTTTGGAAACCCTGTTTTCCATACTTTCAATGGATCAGGCGACCCTGAACAACATTTGACGCATTACGTGTCTTGTTGTAATCCTATGATGGGAACTCCAGAGCAGCAAGAAGCAGTGAAACTCAGATGCTTCGTGAAAACCTTGCAACGGCCAGCTTTTGTCTGGTATACAAGCTTGCAATACCGGTCAATCATCGGATGGGAGGATCTTCATCAAAAATTCCTTCTTCAATTCAGCTGAACTTTGCCAAAAACGACAGTTTTCGATCTTACAAACTGCAAGTAAAGGTAGAATGAAAGAGTCTCTGATTTCATTGCCCGCTGGAAGGGATTAACGTATTCCCTGAGTTTAGCACTCCCTCAGGAGGAACTGTTGCCAATCTGTGTGGAAAATTTGCATGATGAATTACGCACACCATTGATCCCTGTGAAATACACAGGAGGGTTTCGAGACCTTACTTCAATCGCTCAGCAGATTGAAGATTCCCTTATACAGGCTAAGGTTAAATCTCGTGTAATTCCATCAGCTCAAGGAAGGTGAATGGGAAAATAAGAAACTGCTATAGTTAAGCTTAAAAAAGCACCTGTACCTATTTATACTTCAAAACCTTCATCTTCTCGAAGGGCTCCACCTTCCTGAACGCCAACAACAAAGGCCGTTTCGTCCAAATGATCAAAGAGATCAACGACAAAAACAATTTGATGATTTGAAGAGTAAAACATCCTCTTTCCGAAGTGATCAAGTTCCTGGTTACTTCATTTCAGCTTTGGAAAATAATTTGGTTCAATTACCAGTTCCCAAGAGGCCAAACAAGGAAAGAGATGAAGACCGTCCCAATTATTGTCCCTGTCATTAAATGTTGGGGCATCCCATCCAGGAGTGTTTTGTTTTTAAAGACCTCCGGCAAAAGATGGTCGACTTGGGACAAGTCAAATTGAAAGGATCTTCAGCTCATGTAGCGTGTGTTACCGCTATTGATCCAGAGGAAGGAGGCGAGTGGCAGGAAGTCAAAAGCAAAAATGTGCAAAAATATGATGATTGGATGGTCAGAAAGACAATCAATCGGACCCATGCCAATTTGCGAACACAATTGAAGAAGCCAATTGTGTCTCCTAAAAAAGCTGCAGTGAAGCCTCCATCAAAAGACAAATCCTCAAAAGGGCAGCGCAATTCAAAGAAGAAAGAAGAATCAGAAGAAGATGAGTATGTATCGAGGCCTAAGTTATCTTTGACTCTGGCAGATTTCATGCCATCTACTTCAAAGCAATGGGCACCACCCATCAAACCGCACAGCCTAAACAGGCTAATCAGGAAGAGTCTTTATCAGAGGAAGATTTAATCTTTGGTTTTGTTAATATGATTCAATTAACAAATCCATATTCCAGTCTAGATGAGCATGCATTTCCTTTATCAAATAAGGGAATCCGAGGAAGTTCCAGAGGTTCAGGATACAGGGGAAGACGTAGATCTTTCCAAAGCCACTACTCCAATTCTACCCCTGCTAGAACTGTGTATGTAGCAGAAACTCGTGGTAGAGCCCTTCAGCGAGCTCAAAAAGAACAAGCAAATTCTTCTGCCAATAGTCAAATCAGTCTTGGCACATTTATTTTGGTAGACAAATTGAAAATTTCATCTTCTTTATCTCAAAAATTAAATGGATCTAATTGTTCTAATCTTCCAAAACCAAGGATGTTGCTAACTTCTATCCCAATACAAGATGAATCAGCTTCCAAAGCATCTGCTTCCAAGGTACCTGCTAAACCGCATATTCCTGTTGGGAAACGGAGACCTCTATATCAAAAGTATGATATATTGAAACACTTGGCCCAAGTACCAGCCATGTTATCAATTTTGGATGCTTTGAATCTGTCAAAAGATCTTTGGGAAGCACTCATTGAAGCTTTGTCAAGTCCTCAGGAGTTTGAAGCTGAAATTGATGCAGCTGAAGTCTATCACATAGAGAATAATCCTGCAGAATGCCATGCAGTGATATCTTTTACTGATAAAGATGAAGATGATGTTGTGCATGGGCACATAAAACCTTTGTACTTATCTGGCAATGCCAATGGTGTAGATATCCAAAGATCTTTCATTGACAATGGTTCAAGAGTCAACCCCATGCCCATTCGTACACTTCGTCGATTGGGCCTCATGGAATCTGATTTATCTCCTTCTACCATGATGTTACAAGGATATGATAAAAATAAACAAGAACCACTGGGTGAAGTTACACTCAGAACTCAGTTTGGAGATCTTGTATCCAATTCGGATTTCATGATTGTTGATCAAGACTTAGCTTTCAACGTCTTGCTTGGAAGACCCTGGCTACATCAGCATGCAGCTATTCCTTCATCATACCATCAATGTCTCAAATAATGTTTCAATGGTCAAGTTGGAACATTGTATGGTGATAAGACCCTGTTCAAGACATTAGAGTCTCAATACATTGAGGTGGAATTTTATCACATGAAGGGAAGTGAAAAATCTATAATGAAGGAAATTACCAAAGTTAATGCTCTATATGGTTTGGAGAAAATTCCAATAAATCCATTTACACATGTGTGTATAGATTATGTGTTACCTATCAGTCAAATTTACAAAATAGGCCCAAATCAAAATACTCTTATGGAAAGATCCATAATGTCAATTACGGCAATCGAGCTAGACAACATGGGAGAAATTGGTAACCTACCAAACAATGATGAAAGCCTAAGTGGTGACGTTTTCATTTCATCTGTTGAAGTCCAACACGTCTATACTTCTCCGATCAGACCAGAAGAAGTTATAGTAACACCAGAGGTGAATAATGATGTCGATTTTCAATCCATCATCTCCTCTTTATTTCCCAAAGAAGGCCCTTTATCGTCAATAGAGTCAGAAATGGAAGCTTCTTCTTCAAAATGTGAAAATTTTGATATCTCTTATGATCATGAGAATTTCGTTTTGTAATCTAATTTGCAAGTAGAAATGGAAGAAATAGCACGTAATGAAGAGGATAAGGAAAATCTTAGAGATGCTCCTCCAGAATTTGAGGAAGGCATCTCTACCATTGTGGATGAACTCAGAGAAATAAATTTGGGTACAGAGAAAGATCCAAACCCCACTTTAATTAGCGTGGCTAGGACCCTTGAAGAGCAAGAGATGTATATTTCTTTTCTAAAGAAAAGTAAAGATCTTTTTTCTTGGAATTATACAGAGATGTCTGGGCTTGATCCTGATGTTTCTACTCATCATTTGGGTTTACCAAAAGAACATCGAGGATTTAAGCAAGCCGCGAGAAGAACACACCCAACCTATGCTTCCAAAATTGAAGCTGAAGTGGATAAGCTGGTCAAATCTAACTTCTTCAGAGAAGTTCAGTATCCCATGTGGTTGGATAATATTGTCCCTGTAAAGAAGAAGAACAGACAAATTAGGGTTTGCATTGATTTTAGAGATCTTAATCGGTATTGTCCTAAAGATGATTTCCCAATTCCGATTACAGAACTCTTAATTGATGCGACAGCTGGCTATAAAGTACTTTCCTTTATGGATTGATATTCCAGATATAATCATATCCGAATGGCCCCAGAAGATGAGTAATCTACAGCCTTCAGATCCCCTCAAGGTGTGTTTTGTTACCGGGTGATTCCCTTTGGTTTAAAGAATGCAGGTGCAACATATCAACGCGCCATGCATCGTATCTTCAAACCTTTCTTAGGGAAGTTTGTTGAATGCTATGTAGATGATTTGGTGGTTAAATCCAAACAATGTTCTAATCACTTGGCTGATTTTGAAGTCATATTCCACAAGCTTCGACAACATAATTTGAAGATGAACCCCTTAAAATGTGCTTTTGGGGTAACCTCAGGAAAATTCCTCGGCTTTGTTGTACACCATCATGGTATTGAAGTTGATCCTGAGAAGACCAAGTCAATCCTTGGTATGTCACCTCCTCAGAATTTGAAAGAATTAATAGGACATCAAGGACACTTAGCCTATATTCGGCGTTTCATCGCCAATTTGGCAGGAAAAAGTTTACCCTTTACCAAATTATTGAAGAATGGAGTAACTTACCAGTGGACCAAATAATTTCAAGAAGCGTTTGATGTTCTCAAGAAATACCTCTTGAGTCCACCAGTACTCATGCCACCTGTTGAAGGTAGACCACTTATCCTCTATGTGACAGCTCTAGAGCGATCATTGGGTGCCTTTCTCGCTCAAAAGAATGATGTTGGGAATGAAAATAGCCTCTACTATCTGAGTAGAACTATGCTTGAAGCAGAAACCCGGTATTCAAGTATTGAGAAGTACTGCCTGGCATTAATCTTTGCAGTTCAGAAACTGAGACACTACCTGCAACATCACGAGGTCCAATTGGTATCCCGCAATAATCCGATCAAATTCATCCTTAGTCGTCCAATGCTTACAAGACGTCTAACAAGGTGGGCAGTTATTTTGCAGCAGTTCGACATTCAGTATGTGTCTCAAAAGGCAATAAAGGACCAAGCTCTAGCTGATTTCCTTGCTGAACATCCTTCAGTGGAAGACACATCTTCAGATATTGAACTCCCTGATGAGGAAGTTTTCTCTATTCAAGAGAATCCTCAAACATGGGAAATGTATTTTGATGGTGCTTCCAGAAGTCCAATAGGGAAGAAAAAGGAAAATCCTAAATTCAACAAAGTAGGTTTAGGAATTGTACTCATTTCTCCAGATAAATCATTGTTACCTTATTCCTTTTTATTGTGGGAAGGTGGTACCAATAATGAAGCCGAATACCAAGCTCTCATTACAGGCTTGGAGTTAGCGCTCCAAGAACAAGTGAATCACTTAAAGGTGAAAGGTGATTCAGACCTGGTAATCAAACAAGTCAATGGGGATTATGCCATCAAAAAAGAAGAATTAATCCATTTGTATGATTACATCAGAGAGTTAATGGTGGAATTCCCTTCAGAACCGACATTTTTTTATGTCCCAAGATCAAAAAATGCTCAAGCTGATGTACTATCTAATATATCCACAGTTTTAGCAGATCCAAAAAGGGACGAGACAACCATCAGTATTGCCCACTGTCATGCAATTCCACCTTATGTTCAAGCCCAAACAGAGGAAATTAATGAAGTTAGTCCCATTCCTGAACCGTATGGTCATACTACAGGATGGATGTCACCTATCAGGGAATACCTTCAAAATGGAACACTTCCACCTGATAGAGCCGAGAAAGAACAAATCCGGCGACGTGTGGTCAATTTTACTTTTTATGATGGCCCAAACCACCTAGAGAAAATTCTCTACAAACATGGTTTTGAAGGAGTTCTCTTCAGATGTATTGATGGTGAAGAAACAATGGTTGTCATAAAAGAAGTGCATGCAGGAGTCTGTGGTGCCCACCAGTCTTGACATAGAATGTCTGATCAAATTCGAAGGCTTGGATACTTTTGGCATTCAATGATACAAGATTGTGTTAATTTCACAACGAAGTGTCATTCATGTCAAGTACATGCCAACTTCATTCATAAACCTCCAGAGTTGCTTCATATGGCAAAATACTCATGGCCATTTGCCACATGGGGAATGGATGTGGTGGGACCTTACCCTTCAGCTACGACCAAGCAGTTTAAGTACATTCTTACTGCTACTGATTTCTTTTCCAAATGGGAAGAGGCAGTACCTCACAAAGAAGTCAGTTCTAAATACATTTTTAGCTTCATCAAGTCTAACATCATTTCTAGATTTGGTGGCCCTCATACCATATTCACGGACAATGGCACCAACTTCTGTTCTTCTGAGGTGAAGAAATTGTATCAAGAATACAACATTAAATCCAACCATTCATCTCGGTATCATGTGGCGGCCAATGGCCTAATAGAAGCCTTTAACAAGAATCTTTCAAATATACTGCAAATGATGGTGGATAAAGATAAGAGATCATGGCTTGATAAACTCTTTCATGCTTTATGGGCTTATCGGACTACCACCCGCAATGCAACGCGGTCAACTCCATATTCGTTGGTATATGGAACAGAAGCAGTCTTGCCAATTGAAGTTCAATTTCCCTCACCCAGAGTAGCCATTTGTGATCAGTTATCTACATATGAGCAATCCCAAAAGCGACTGAATGAATTGGAATAGTTAGATGAGAAAAGATTGTGCACTTTTCACCACTTGGAAATCTATCAGAATCAAATAGCATGAGCTTTTAACAAAAAAGTTCATCTTTGTTCATTCATTCAGGGAGAATTGGTATTAGTTCTCAGAACTCCAATGATACCATGAATGAACCCTCCCAAGCTTGAGCCAAAATGGGAAGGACCTTATTCAATACATAAAGTCTACTCCAATGGAGCTCATTCGTTAATATCAATGGATGGAGAACTCATCACGACTCCAACCAATGCCAGATTTCTGAAGAAATATTTTGTATAAACACAAAATATGGTCCCCAGAACCAAGATTATTACAATTGGTTCATGTACCTTTTGTCCTTGCTATATGACGTTAAACTATACAGCAATGATCCAGTATGACCTTAAACTGCAACTTCATCCAACATGACGTTAAACTGTAGGAAAGTCCCTTACGTCCGGAAAGACGTTAAACTACATAAGCACTTAAAAGTCCGGTATGACTTTAAACTGCATCATCCACGTTCTATGAATATGACCTTAAACTATTTACAACTTCGTCCAACATGACGTTAAACTGTAGAAAAGAATATTTCCCCGCAACATGACACTAAACTGTGCAGCACCAGTTTGTCCTTGCTATATGACGTTAAACTATACAGCAATGGTCCTGTATGAACTTAAACTGCAACTTCGTCCCACAGGACGTTAAACTGTGAAAAATTTCCCTAAACCGTCTAGAATGACCTTAAACTGCATCATCCCTGGTCCATGCATATGACCATAAACTATTTGCAAATCCCTTATGTCCAGCAAGACATTAAACTGTGACGTCCTAAATACATGAAGCTAAACAGTATAAAAGTCCCATACATCCGGAAAGACGTTAAACTATATAATCATCACGGTCCATGCATATGACCTTAAACTATTTGCACATTCGTCCAACATGACATTAAACTGTGGGAAAAAATCCCCAATGCGTCCAACATGACGTTAAAATGGTGCACTCTTTTGTCCTCACTGCATGACATTAAACTGCAGTCCCCCTTTCATCTAATATGACGTTAAACTGTATTGTCGCCATCGTCCTAACTACATGACGATAAAATATACAGAAAATCCTTGATATGTCCTACATGACATTAAACTGTACTTTGTCCTTGCTACATGACACTAAACTGTGCAGCACCAATAGTCCTAACTACAAGACTTTAAACTGCATAGTCCCTTCATATTGTCCCTGCTACATGACATTAAACTGTCGTTCGTTAAGGTTGTTGTTACCTCTTGATTCTCACACTGGGTATGAATCACGTGAGCTTAGAGCAAACCTCAACCATAACACTCTCTTTGAGCCGCTAACCATGTGTAAGTCCCAACAACTTTTTTATTAGATCGTTGTCCCCAAGAACAACTTGATCATTAATTCATTCTTTTATTGAACTACACGGACTTTGATCCTTGCCCTCCAGGCTGGGTATGTAGGCACCCTCCCATGTTTCAAGCCCAGAAACAATCTCTTTACATCGGTTCACCACCATCTCATATGATGTTGATTCGTGAAACCGCCCATGGAATCAATATCTTTACATTGATTCACTTTCGTTCTTGTTATATGACGTTAAACAATGCAACACTTTTGTCCGGTACGACAATAAACTAAAATACTCTTTAAATTTACTCAGTTGAGAGAGAACTATTATTGACATTGATTTTTCAATCGTGTTTCATTTCAAAAGGCTACGTGCATACATGGTAATACCTAAACATTTTTATCTTGGGTTAAACCATCATTGTACTAAAGTCCCCTTTCACCCTTCACATGTACGAACCAAATTTGTACAAAGGGTATTTATAGAACTACGTGGGCTTGATTCTCATCCTTATGAGATACGTAGGAACATTCGAGTATCCCTCGAATCCAGTCCCAAGTCTTTTGGGCCTAACCCCAAATTTCACTTTCAGTCCCTTGGCTGAAAAGTCCTCATGAAAACACACACCATGTATTCATTATTATGGTCCAAACTCTATGACCCTAAACTAAGATCTCTCATATTTTCTTCTTGCACGACGTTAAACTGCATTTCAAGAACTACATATGGCTTGATTCTCATTCTTATGAGATACGTAGTGAAGTCCAAAAATTTCAATTCAGGACCCAGCCACAACATGATTATGGTTATCATTGACCTATGTATCTCTATATACATTGGACAATACCCATCTTTATGTGTTATAATCCTAACCTTAAATATTTTCAGATCTTCATAACCCTTTTCATGACATCTAGTCACAAAAATGTCAAACTTCTGAGAATTCTTTTGCCTAACTATGCAGCACGTGCCCATAGGTGGCCTTGCATAAACAGTCCACATAACAGACTTGTCAGCTAAAAGATGCTATTTATTTGACCATGCAGCCAATGCCCTTAGGTGGCCCTGCATATTTTAACCCCCTAACGGGTTTTTTAAATAATGGTAACTTCATTCTTGAGAAGAATGCCTCTTTTGCCTTTATTTGTCTTAAACGACAGTATGTAGGGATCCGCAAGAAAATAGCCATCCTTAACATATTTGTCCCATATCCTTTTTCATGATCTGAAAGTATTCAAGTCTATGGTTTTTTCTTCTTCCCTACATTTGGGTCAGACCTTCGTAGGAGTGATATTCATCCAGTTCTTCGATATTCTTGTTCGGAAATATCTTCACCATATTCAAGTACCTCTTTCCATACAACAAACTCTATACTTTAGAAAATTTGAATCTCCATAAACTTTCACTGGCTTTTAGCACTAGGAAAGTAAATTTTTTAGAGTTCTTTCGCTTGACTATGCAGCACGTGCCCATACGTGGCCTTGCATAAACAGTCCACATAATAGACTTGTCAGCCAAAAGATGCTATTTATTTAACCATGCAGCCGATGCCCTTAGGTGGCCCTGCATATTTCAACCCCCTAACGGGTTTTGTTAAATAATTGTAACTTCATTCTTGGAAACTACTTCTTCTAATGCCTTTTAGACGTTTTTCATATCATTCCTCAGATTCAAATATTCTTAATCCAAAGTTTACATATTTTCTCTCATACTTGAGTATGGTAATATGTTTTCAGATACATTTTCAAGGAATTAAATCAATTTTAATCCATTTCGGTCAAAGCTATTTCGACCTTAAACATTAGCCCATTTAAGTCCGGCATGCATGACATTAAACTGCCCACAAAAGACAAAGGAACTCTGAATAAAATCAAGTTCCAGCACACTTGTGTTCCGCCCTATGTGCCCTGAAGACTTGCGCGCCCCCTTTTCCTTTGTATGGATTCAATTTCCTCAGAGTCAAACCCTCATTTCTCTCCGGATCCAACTCTGAGGGGGGACTTTTGTTGACGCTCCTTTCGTCACAGAATCTAAAGATCGGAAAAGGGAATATCTGAGCTCAAAGTGATTCATCCTTTGAAGAAAATATCAAAAATTGACAAAGGCATGAACAAAGGATCAACAGAAATAGCACCACGCAAGTTATATCACTATCGCGCAAGTACACTTGCGCGATGACCGTGGTCGTGCAAGTGACTTGCGCACCCTAAGTGATAACTGCCCGGTAACCGCCCATGGTCTTTTCCTGCCTATAAATAGACCCTGTGGGCCCCCCATTCGAGAGGATCTTTTTCCAGAAACTCGGATTGAAGCTCCCGACGCCCAAGTCTCTTCTCAAAGCTTTCGGAACACTTCTATGGTAATTTCTTACCTAGAATGGAAGATCTAAAGAGAGGGAGGAAGGACTAAGTGTTGAAACTCATCAACACTTGTGCGCCTGAGTGGCCATCCCTTAAGGGAACTGGTCACACTTGTGCACCGCCTTATTCCTTCGATGGAACATGCGCGTCCCTTTTCTGGGAGAACCTCAAGAGGATTCTAAATGCTTTAAGAAAGAGCCACTCAAGTATTTTAATGCTGGTTTAAAATCGCGCACGTACCCCACATGTCGCGCACGTATACCTGCGCGACCAATACTTGCGCGCCCACGAAGGACTTGCGCGCCTTTCAAGACTTGCACGCCCCTACCTTTTTGGGTGCCCATCTTGCCCATTTTACCCCTCTTATGCCATTTCAACTTTCCTATTCATGATTTAGTCTTCAAGATACTCTTCAAAGCCATTTATGGCATGATTTATTGATTTTACTTCCTTATCTGAAAGGAATTCGATGGAATATCTCTCAAAACCTAGTGATTTACACATCTTTATGTCACCAAAGATTGAGAGTTCATTCATTCAACCTCATCCTTTAAGATGAGAGAATCCTTAACCTGGGTCTCCTTTTTAGGAATAATCCCCAGTTATAAGTCTTTAATTTGGGCATCTTCCTCAGGAGTAAGCCCCAAATTCTTAAAGTTCCCAAACTTGGGCATCTTCCTCAGGAGTAAGCACCAAATTCTTAAAGTTCCCAAACATGGGCATCTTCCTCAGGAGTAAGCCCCAAATTCTTAAAGTTCCCAAACTTGGGCATCTTCCTCAGGAGTAATCCCCAAAATTCTTAATGTTCCCAAATTTGGGCATCCTCCTCAGGAGTAAGCCCCAAACCTTAATTCCTTAATTTGCGCATCCTCCCCAGGAGTAAGCCCCAATCATAAATCCTTTAATATGGGAATCCTTCCTAGGAGTAAGCCCCAAGTCCTCAATTTTGGGCATCCTTCTTAGGAGTGAGCCCCGAGTCCCTTAATTTGGGCATCCTTCTTAGGAATAATCCCCAATCTCAAATTTGGGCATCCTTCTTAGGAGTAAGCCTTGAGTACCTTAATTTGGGCATCCTTCTTAGGAATAAACCCCAATCCCAAATATGGGCATTCTCCTCAGGAGTAAGCCCCAAACCTTAATCCCTAACCTGGGTCTCCTTTTCAGGAATAAGTCCCAATCATAATTTTGGGTTTCCTTTTCAGGAGTAAGCTCCAAGTCGCCTAACCTGGGTCTCATTTTCAGGAATAAGTCCCAGTCATAATTTTGGGCTTCCTTTTCAGGAGTAAGCCCCAAGTCCCTTAATTTCTTCTTAACTAGTCCTAATTTACCCTTGATTTGGGTTTCCTTTTCAGGAGTAAAACCCAATCATAAGTCCCCTCCTAACTTGGGCATCCTCCTTAGGAGTAAGCCCCATGATTAGAGTATTCAAATCTCCATGAAGCACATATACCTTTATGGACCCTGTTCATGGATTTTTCTCCCTAAAGGTGAATCCTAAAACTTCATCTATCTGGGCAGTCATACATACCTAAGCCCCAAACCATTTCTTATGATTGCATCTTTCATGGCACAATTGTCTAATTTTTACCAATACCTCTTGTTTCTCACACCGAGCATGACTCACGTGAGCTTAGAGTGTAAAAGTAATTATGACATCCTTCTTTGAGCCATCAATCATAAACGTCATACTCCCTTACTCGAACTACGTGGGTTCTGATTCCTTTTCCAAAACAAAGGATACGTAGGTAGACCATTTATGGGTTCGATCCCAATTTTGAAATAATCCATGTCCTTCTGAATGACGATAAACTTCAAGTGCCCCATTGAGTGGCTTTAAAATCAGCCTGGTCATCATAATGACCAAGAGACTTTAATAAATTTTTTGAAGGATACAATTAACCAAGAATCTCTAAATAGATACAGATGATTCTCTATTGATGAAGAACATCGAATACATATAAAAGATTCTCTAAATTTCTTACATATTTAATCATTGATTGTTAAAACTAAAGGAAATCTCATTTTATACCTGGTAATGTAATAAGGATTCACGAACATAACTTAAATCTATAAAGAGAGTCCCGGAGTAGACAATAATTTCCCTCAAAAAGGTGTGATGAGTCCGACCTCCCATCCTCTCGACCAATGCAAACTCCTAAGACTCATCAGTCCACAAGCTAATGAGCACCTACCTTTGGAAAGTAGGTCCAAACGGATGTGGAATCATTGGATGTTTCTGGTTCTACGAACAAACCCGCTAGAAACCAATCGAAACGTTTGAATCTCCCGTCCAGGCGGTCATCTTCGGATTCCGAGGGAAACACAATGTTATTAGATACAGATACAATCAATCATTGAAAAGGATAATGAAATGAATTGAGTGCACTACTCAATTACCTGTAATGGTACTGATAACATTTTAAGAGGTGGTAATATATGAATCATGGGTGAAATCCATTAATGATGATTTAGATTTGATTTGAATGAAACATACAATGGACTATTTTTATAACCAAACATCATATTGTGATTGTTATAAAATGTGTATTTACAAATAAATATGATGAACATGAAAGTGAGATCTTGTACGAGGAGACGCTATAATATAATGGTGTTCCCATGTTGGATTATTTAAAAATGAATATCATTTTCACCAATGGTATGTATCTAGTGAATAAAACAATTCTTGGATGATTTTTTTCAATGTAAGGGTGATGTATATCAATTTGATTCATGAAAGGAATTTCTAAATGATTTTTTGAAGGAAGCAATCTATTTCAAACAATATGTAGTATTTTTTTATCTAAGATGATTATAAATTTTTTACATGTTTATAAGAAATTTATATGGGTTAAAGAAAACACCATGATCTTGGATCATATGATTAGACATGTATTTGATAAATAATGATTTTAAAAGAGGATGTTTTGATCAAAATATCTATATGAAAATCCCATATGATGTGTAGTTTATTACAATGGTGTATGTGGTGATATAATATTTGGAGGTAATAAGAAAAAATATATTTATTAGTTTTTATATTTAATTTGATCAGAATTTAATATTATAGGGATATTAGTTTTAGCCTATAATATTTGGTTAAAAGTGTATAAAAAATTATGGAAACCCATCTATTTCATAAGACATGTATATAAGGGAGTTATTAAAGAAGTATAGAACGAAATATAGAAAACTAATATCAAATATGATTTTCATTATAAGTAATAATAGATATAATGATGATGGAAATGAGATAGACTTAACTATTTATATATGAATTTTTTAGAGACTATTGAATCTCATTGGAAAAAAATGTATATATCTTTTATTCTACATGTATTTAAAAACACTTTTTGAGTTACCTAAATAAAAAACATCATCCCTCATAAGTGAAGTAAATAATTAGATTCATTTATTAAATATTGAATTATGTATCTTTTATTAAATAATTGGATGATTGGTATTTAGTGGCCTATTCATATACATACTATTATAGATATGTTCTGGAGTGAAAATACACAAGTGGGAGAGTATTATTTAACAAAATTATTTTTGTTGGATGTCTATAAAAAAGATTGGAAATTTTAATCCTTCATATATTGAAGGTAGAGTATATTTCAGTCCCTAGTCCCATTATATAGATAAACTAGATGAAATAATAGTTATATGATCACAGATTAGTTTTGTGATAATTGATACTAATTAAATGTGATAATAAGAGTACTATGATGTCTACAAAAAACCATATAAAAAATTATCAAACAAATAATATTGAAAAACATTGAAAATTTTAATGGAGATGGTGGATAGTATTTGTTCAAATTATAGTGATTTGGTTGCCAACATATATTTGTACATTTCTTTATAATGAAAATTATTGCACATGATTTCATGAAGTAGTACATAAACCTCGAAGATCAACCAAATTCTTTAAATTAATGAGTTTTAAAACTCATCCATGATATATATATTTTTTATTTTATTTTATTTTGTTTTATAGACAATTAATTTACATTATGATGTGAACATAGGGTAAAAATTATCCATAGGGATGCTATATGAAAATTAGAGACAGATCTGGGAGTTTAGGATCACCATTTACATTGACATGTTCAATTGATTCTTATGAAGATATTAGAATGATGTTGGATGAGATTCTTTTTTACTATAACCTTTCTATGAATCAATGGAATAATTATAGAGAAATGATAATGATTTACTTATCTCATAAATGTAATTTTTGTGGTTACTTAATATATGAAAAATATATATATTAAGAGCATTGGATTATATATTCAAATTGGGATGCCCACATAATACATATTTCAATTTTCAAGATATAATAATGTTGGCGGATTTTTTATTAGGAAGATATTATAGGTGGTTTTATATTGTATTTATTAATAAATTTATGAAATATGTAAAGGATTAGTGAATTTACAATAAAATAGAAGAGGTAGGGGATGTTGCAACTTGAGGTTGAAATTTTTTACATGATAATTTTCTCAAAATTACATAATTGGGGGTAGTTGTTTGATTTATAAAAAGATAATGAAGTTCTGTTATAATGGATATAAATCTATGTAATGGAATAAGTATTACACTATAAAAGACTTGTTACGTGGGAATAAGTATTAATTTTTGAAGCTATATAGGATAAACTCTAAAAGTATGCCAGATTAAATCACAATTCATTACATTAATTCACATCATAATAGTCATACATTTCATTACAATTTTCATATTTTAGGATTTCATGATGTTAAACCATCTCCACAAAAGACTAAATGATGATACTATTGTTTGTCTATGAAATCATAGATCAGTTCTAGTTGATTTAAATCTATCAATCACCGTATGAATATACTTGTTTCTGGGAAAAAAATGTTTGTTATGGAATCTAGGATTTTTTGGATCACTTAATAATATATGGATTTCATTGTGGTATAACAAAAAAATCATGATATGGGAAATAAAGTTATTCAAGTTATTTATCAAAATACAATTTTTGGTATGAATTGTATAGTCATGGAAAAATGAACTTCATAGTTAAATAAATCTGATGATGGAATACTCTTTTTTCAATATAATGCAAGACCCCAAATTATGATTATTTGAAAACTAGATAATTAAAATTGATTTTAGTAACCTTTACAAGAATGAAGTTTCCATGTTTTTTGGGATAACCCCTTTGTATTTAAATATATATCTATGAGTAGATTTACATACATATGATATAATTGGTTAATACTAATGAAAATATGGGGTAATATAGTTGAATTTGAATTTGAATTTCATAATCCTATATATAAAAGAGGATAAGAGTTTATGTGAAAGGTATTTGAGATTTAATATGTATAGAATATATAAAAGTAGATGAGGGGAGATAACAATCACTGATTCCACTAAATATCCAAATACTAACAAGTATGTTATTACTGATTTTTAATTAAGTGAATACCTATCTTAGAAGTGGATTCTTCGGCTTATACTTGTGATGATCAAGTAATAACGATCCTAGAAATTTGTAAAAGTTATTTTTTTCAATTTTATATCATTTAGTTGTATTAATTTTAGTTTTACATGAGTAATGATACATTTTTTATTGCAACCCTCTTGGAAATATGTGCATGGATTATAGGAAAATGTCATAGAACAGAAATTATTAGTTAAATTTATCCTATTGTAACAAACAAAAACCGATGGAGTAGTGATTATTTGGCATATAAACACCTCATTAATATGTTCTCCCCTGATGTAGATCACTGTGGGTGGACCACGTAATGTATTAGAGTCAAAAAAATTTACATTTCTATATATTGGTTGTATTACTATGTGATAATTGATGAAAATTTAATGTTTCTTTACAAATGTTTCATATTTATGTGTTTTAGTTTGATACAATATTAAATTTCCAAACACTATAATTCACACCATTAATAATGTTTTTATAAGTACCTCTATTTACAACAGATCATATTCATTATTGGAAATGGTTCAATATTTCACCATGAATCATACCATCTAGGCTTCTAACTCATGTCTAGACTATATGACATATGGAATCATTTCAATCATATCATGCATGAATCATAGTTATTTTAAGGGAAAATAATTTTTCCAATCCAACATATGAGTTATCTAAACAATATTTATCTAGTATCATAGTGGTTAGGATTTCCATGTTAACTATAACCTAAAGAATATTAAAAAAATTGCACTGAATGGTTATGGTTATGTAATTACATTGTTCCATTACAAAAGATAATCTCCCGTTAGTCCACGTTGTTAGAACCCACTCAAATGAATGATTGAAATCATGACAAGTGTTATATTTGTAAATTATATGACACATAATATTTCTGAAGTTAATTTTTTTATCATCATAAAATATAACGAATTACCTAAAACTATATTAATGATCCTAATAATTTAATTTTAAATTCATATTCCATCCACCACATCAACATATCC
Organism: Viscum album; assembly: GCA_963277665.1. Taxonomy (NCBI): domain Eukaryota; kingdom Viridiplantae; phylum Streptophyta; class Magnoliopsida; order Santalales; family Viscaceae; genus Viscum; species Viscum album. The sequence goes on from OY728166.1 coordinate 313,454,551, forward strand.
AAACCAAATTGATCTGTGAATCAATTCACAACTCATAACTTCTGATAATAACCCAAATTATAATCCAACTACATTTTTAATCATCTGAATAAATCCCATTCATAAGTTATATGAAACCCTTTTATGTTATGTCTTGTAATTAGATTATATAAATTATCCTTACATGTTTAATCATGGCGATACATGAATCCCAGCCCGATCATTCTAAACATGTAAAAAGACTCCATGCACCTGAGTAGTCCTAAACAATTTCCCACTACCCATTGTTCATTATTGAGGAGAGATGTTAGATCAATCATAATTATAAAACCTAAAATTTAAAAACTATTATTAACTTATTAATACATAATCATAACCAAATACATATCCAATTTATGATTTTATAATAAAAAAGAAACTATCATCACTACGAAAAAAATGGATAATAGCAACGGGTTATTTGCGACGGGTTTCTTTTACCCGTCGCAAATGGTTTGGCGCGAAAAGCGCGCCAAACCGCGCAAAATTTATTTGCGACGGGGTTCTAACCTTGTCGCAAATTATCGGTGGCAGTTAAAGAGTATTTGCAATGGGTTTCTTTTAACCGTCGCAAATAGTTTGGCGCGAAGTTTATTTGCGACGTGGTTAGAGCCCCGTCGCAAATAACCGGCGGCGGTTAAAGAGTATTTGCGACGGGACTGCAGGCCCGTCTCAAATCTTTTGGCGGCAGGGGTTATTTGCGACGGGGCCCATCACAAATAACCGTTTTAATGCCGCCCATAATTAAATGTGGCTGAGGTTATTTGCGACGGAAATCCCGTCGCAAATAGGCCCGTCGCAATTAATCTAACCTATAAATACTGCCAACCGTTATAGTTTTTTTCACTATGAACTTCTTCCGACGATCAGTTGTATAATTTTTTTTTCTGATTTCGATGAGTCAGTTGGTGGTGTCCAACAACTACAGCGGCTCGACATTGACATCAACTTTATGGTTTTTATCTGAATTTTAATTTAATATTTATTTTATTTATTTATTTTTAAATTTTGTAATTTTTTTTCTGATTCCTAATTAGAAATAATTATGAATAACTATTAATAATTAACAGTAATTAGAGACAATTAAACACTAATTAATTTAAAATAGTTAGATGTAATTACAATTAATTTGCAGTAATTATGAAAAATTAAAATTAATTTGAATTAATTTAAAATAATTAGAAATAATTAACATTAATTTGTAATAAATAATAATAATAAACAATAATTATCAATAATTAAAAATAATTACCAATAATTAGTAATAATTATCAATATTTACTAATATTTACCTATAATTGTCAATAATTGTCAATATTTTTCAATAATTACCAATATTTACCAATATTTACCAATAATTGCCAATAATTGTCAATATGTTCTAATAATTAGGAATAATTATCAATAATTAGGAATAATTACCAATAATTAGGAATACTTACCAATAATTAGGAATAATTACCAATAATTAGGAAAAATTACCAATAATTAGGAATAATTACCAATAATTATGAATAATTATCAATAATATGGAATAATTACGAGTTATTAGGAATAATTAACAATAATTATCAATAATTACTAATAATTAGTAATAATTAACAATAATTAGTCATAATTAGTAATAATTAACAATAATTAGTAACAATTAACAATAATTAGTAACAATTAGTAATAATTTCCAATAATTGCCCATAGTTGTCAATATTTACCAATAATTCCCAATACTTGTCAATATTTACCAATAATTAGGAATAATTAGGAATAATTATCAATAATTACCAATAATTACGAATAATTACCAATAATAATGAATAATTACCGATAATTAGGAATAATTACCAATAATTAGGAATAATTACCAATAATTATGAATAATTACCAATAATTAGGAATAACTACAAATAATTTGGAATAATTACCAATAATTAGGAATAATTACAAATAATTACCAATAATTTCTAATAATTACCAATAATTAGCATTAATTACCAATAATTAAGAATAATTAGCAATAATTAGCAATAATTAACAATAATTAGGAATAATTAGGAATAATTAGGAATAATTACCAATAATTAGGAATAATTACCAATAATTAGGAATAATTACCAATAATTAGGAATAATTACCAATAATTACCAATAATTACCAATAATTAAGAATAATTAGCAATAATTAGGAATAATTTCCAATAATTAGCAATAATTAGCAATAATTAGGAATAATTACCAATAATTACCTATAATTAGGAATAATTACCAATAATTACCAATAATTAGGAATAATTGCCAATAATTAGGAATAATTACCAATAATTAGGAATAATTACCAATAATTACCAATAATTACCAATAATTAGGAATAATTAGCAATAATTAGGAATAATTACCAATAATTAGCAATAATTAGGAATAATTAGGAATAATTACCAATAATTAGCAATAATTAGGAATAATTACCAATAATTACCAATAATTAGGAATAATTAGCGATAATTGCCAATAATTAGGAATAATTAGGAATAATTAGAAATAATTACCAATAATTAGAAATAATTACCAATAATTAGGAATAATTACCAATAAATAGGAATAATTACCAATAATTAAGAATAATTACCAATAATTAGGAATAATTGCTAATAATTAGGAACAATTAGTAATAATTAAGATTAATTACCAATAATTAGGAATAATTACCAATAATAAAGAATAATTACCAATAATTAGGAATAATTATCATAATTACCAATAATTACCAATAATTAGAAATAATTACCAATAATTAGGAATAATTACCAATAATTAGGAATAATTACCAATAATTTGGAATAATTATCAATAATTACCAATAATTATGAATAATTACCAATAATTAGGAATAATTATCGATAATTAGGAATAATTACCAATAATTACGGATAATTACAAATAATTAGGAATAATTACTAATAATTAGGAATAATTACCAATAATTACAAATAATTACAAATAATTAGGAATAATTAGCAATAATTAGGAATAATTACCAATAATTAGTAATAATTAGGAATAATTAGGAATAATGACCAATAATTACCAATAATTTCAGAATAATTACCAATAATTACCAATAATTATGAATAATTAGCAATAATTACCAATAATTAGGAATAATAAGATGAATTACCAATAATTACCAATAATTAGGAATAATTACCAATAATTAGGAATAATTACCAATAATTAGGAATAATTACCAGTAATAAGGAATAATTACCAATAATTATGAATAATTACCAATAATTAGGAATAATTATCAATAATTTGGAATAATTACCAGTTATTAGGAATAATTACCATTAATTTTCAATAATTACTAATAATTAGTAATAATTAACAATAATTAGTAATAATAATTAACAATAATTAACAATAATTATTAATAATTAACAATAATTAGTAATAATTAGAATTAATTACCAATAATTGCCAATAGTTGTCAATATTTACCAATAATTAGGAATAATTTGGAATAATTACCAATAATTAGGAATAATTACCAATAATTAGGAATAATTACCAATAATTAGGAATAATTACCCATAATTAGGAATAATTTCCAATATTTACGAATAATAACCAATAATTAGGAATAATTACAAATAATTACCAATAATTACCAACAATTACCAATAATTAGCAATAATTGCCAATAATTAGGGATAATTAGCAATAATTAGCAATTATTAACAATAATTAGGAATAATTAGGAATAATTACCAATAATTAGGAATAATTACCAATAATTAAGAATAATTTCCAATAATTAGGAATAATTACCAATAATTACCAATAATTAGGAATAATTAGGAATAATTAGGAATAATTACCAATAATTAGCAATAATTAAGAATAATTAGGAATAATTACCAATAATTACCTATAATTAGGAATAATTACCAATAATTACCAATTATTAGGAATAATTAGCGATAATGAACAATAATTAGGTATAATTAAGAATAATTAGCAATAATTACCAATAATTATGAAAAATTACCAATAATTAGGAATATTTACCAGTAATTATGAATTATTACCAATAATTAGGAATAATTACCAATAATTAGGAATAATTGCCAATAATTAGGAATAATTGCCTATAATTAGGAATAATTATTAATAATTAGGAATAATTACCGATAATTAAGAATAATTACCAATAATTAGTAATAATTACCAATAATTAGGAATAATTACCAATAATTACAAATACTTACCAATAATTAGGAATAATTACCAATAATTAGGAATAATTTCCAATAATTAGGAATAATTACCAATAATTAGGAATAATTACCAATAATTATGAATAATTAGCAATAATTATTAATAATTATGAATAATTACCAATAATTTGGAATAATTACCAATAATTACCAATAATTACCAATAATTAGGAATAATTACCAATAATTAGGAATAATTAGAATTAATTAGGAATAATTACAAATAATTTGCAATAACTAGGTATAATTAGAAATAATTACCAATAATAACCAATAATTAGGAATAATTACCAATAATTACAAATAATTTGGAATAATTAGCAATAATTACCAATAATTAGGAATAATTAGCAATAATTAGCAATAATTACCAATAATTAGGAATAATTACCAATAATTAGGAATAATTACCAATAATTTGGAATAATTACAAATAATTAGGAATAATTACCAATAATTAGGAATAATTACAAATAATTAGGAATAATTACCAATAATTACCAATAATTAGGAATAATTACCAATAATTAGGAATAATTAGCAATAATTAGGAATAATTAGCAATAATTAGGAATTGTTAGGAATAATTACAAATAATTACCAATAATTAGGAATAATTACCAATAATTACCAATAATTACCAATAATTAGGAATAATTGGAAATAATTAACCATAATTAGGAATAATTAGCAATAATTAGCAATAATTACCAACAACTAGGAATAATTACCAATAATTAGGAATAATTACCAATAATTAGGAAAAATTACAAATAATTAGGAAAAATTACCAGTATTTAGGAATAACTACCAATAATTAGGAATAATTACCAATAATTACCAATAATTAACAATAATTACCAATAATTACTAATAATTAGGAATAATTACCAATAATTGGGAATAATTACCAATAATTAGGAATAATTACCAATAATTAAGAATAATTATTAATAATTAGGATTAATTACCAATAATTAGGAATAATTACCAATAATTAACAATAATTACCAATAATTAGGAATAATTACCAATAATTACAAATAATTACCAATAATTAGGAATAATTACCAATAATTAGGAATAATTACCAATAATTATGAATAATTACCAATAATTAGGAATAATTAGTAATAATTAGGAATAATTACCAAAAATTAGTAATAATTACCAATAATTACCAATAATTAAGAATAATTACAAATAATTAAGAATAATTACCAATAATTAGGAATAATAACATTATTACATTATTAGTATATTTTATTATTAATATTAAAATAATATAATTTTCTATATTATATACAATTATCATTTCATCTATGTGTTTTCTGTCTCCACATGTAATATTTTCATTTATTTTCAAAATTATCAACCTACTCACCAATGGAGAGGTGACAGTGAATTCAAATATTACATGTGGAGACAGAATTTTAAACACACAGATGAAAGGAGAATTGTATATAATATAGAAAATTATATTATTTTAATATTAATAATAAAATATACTGATAATGTAATAATGGTATTATTATATAATTAATATTTATAAAAAAAATATTAGTATTATTAAAATAATAAAAAATTTATATAATATTAAAATTATCAATATTTGTAACAGGTTTTGCTTTATTCATAACATGTCCAATTCTTAAATTGTCAATTTTTAGGTCTATCCCAATAAAAAGTTTGTGTCAGTCCTGTCTGATGTAAACTCTATAATTATCCTTTCTTGAGAGTTTTTTCTAACAAATTATTCCAAACATGTAATGCTTTTATATATTATAGAAAAATATGGAACAAATAGGTCGTCAACAATCATTATTAGATTACCTTATATGGATAAATCAACGTAGAAATCCAAATGGTTCTAGTTTAAATCCAGTATATATAGAGGGTGTGGAGACTTTTTTATCATTTTCGGCATCAAATCCAGAATTTGTTTCAGAAGGAACAATAAAATCCTTTGTAGAAAATGTGCATTGAGAACGTTTGACACGTTTGACAAAGTGGGGGAACATATCTTGCATTTTGGTTTTCAACCAGATTATGTTTTTTGGTATCAACACGGTGAATACAGTTCCAGAGTAGGTGATACCAACATGATTCTAGATCCATCCCGGTTTCAAGAATTAGTACATGATGTTGTAGGTTCATCTGTTCAACATACAGAATCTCTGGGCGAAATAACATCAAATCCTTAGTTGGCACCGTCTTAATTTTATGAGTTTTTGAGGTCTACTGAGGATGCAATATATCTTGGCTGCAAGATTAGCAAATTAGATGCAGTTGAAAAATTTATGGCTATCAAATCAGATAACGGAATGTCAAACACCAGTTTTCACTAGATAATTTCATTGCTTATAACATTGTTACCCGAAGGAAATGTTTTTCCTACAAATTACTATGAGAGTAAGAGTCTAGTTCGAAATTTGGGACTTACTTGTCAGAAGATTCATGCATGTTCAAATGACTGCATTTTATATTCTGGGGAAAATGACTCGTTGGATAGTTTTCCCACATGTGGGCAATTGAGATTTAAAAAAGGGAATCATGGGAAGTCTGGTTTGATTCCTGTAAAATAGTTGAGATATTTTCCTCTTAAATCCAGACTACAACGTTTATTCATATCTAAGAATACAATGATAATGATGTAATAGCATAAAGCAAATATTTCAACCGATAAAAGCTTGAATCATCCAGCCGATGGTGATTCATGGAAACATTTTGATAGAGTGCATCCATCCTTTTCTTTAGAAGCTAGAAATGTTTGACTGGGCCTTTACACTGATGGTTTATATCCGTTCGAATCTTATGGTAGTCAGTATTCATGTTGGCCTGTTTTTTTAACTCCGTACAATTTACCTCCATGGATGTTGATGAAGGAACCCTATATCTTTTTGACTTTACTAATTCTAGGACATCCGAAGAAGAGTATTGATGTTTATTTGAAACCATTGATTGATGAATTAAGTTTATTGTGGAGTACTGGTGTCAGTACATATGATGTTGCTACGAAACAAAATTTTATATTGAGAGCAGCATTGACGTGGACACTTAGAGACTTCCTAGCTTATTGGATGTTATCTGGCTGTAGTACACATGGTCAGAAATCTTGTCCTTACTGTATGGGAGAGAACAAAGAATTTATGCTCATTCATGGAAAGAAACTTTGTTAATTTAACTGTCATTGCAGATTTCTTCAAGCTGATCTTCCTTTTCACAAAAACAGATCTCATTTCAGAAAAATAACAGTTGAAAGGGATGAACCTCCAAAAATTCTATTAGGTTCGGAGTTATAATCAGTTTTATTTTCATTACCTCCCATCACTTTTGGTCCCACAATAAACCAACAGAAAAGTTTTGGTATTGGGAAAGAACATAATATGATTAAACATATCATATTTTGGGATTTCCCATATTGGTCTGAATTGTTGGTCCGGAACATGTTGGATGTTATGCATATTGAGAAGAACTGTTTTGATAATTTTTTTCGTACAGTTTTGGATACGCTAGGAAAGAGCAAAGAAAATGTAAAGGCACGTTTATATCTTGTCCAAATTTACAGGCATCCAGAACTTGAACTGTTTGAGAATGTGAGAACAGAAAAGTTACTGAAACCAAAAGAATCTTATAAACTATCTAAAGAAAAACGTTTAATATTTTGTTAGTGGATTGCAGATTTGAGACTTCCAGATGGTTGTGCTTCCAATTTAGGTAGATGTGTAATGAATGGTCATATTACTAGATTAAAAAGTAATGATTCTTATATTATAATGGAAAGACTTATACCCATTGGATTAAAAGGTCTGTTGAATTCTGTGATTTGGGATTCCATAATAGACATGTCATATTTTTTTCGGGACATTTGTTCGGCTATAGTAGATTATGATGCTCTATGCCAACATGAAGAAGATGTTGTTGTAATTATATGTAAACTGGAAAAAATATTTCCACCATATTTCTTTGACTCAATGGAACATTTGATATTACATTTTCTATATGAATCCAAATGTGGAGGTCCAGTACAGTTTCGATGGATGTACCCATTCGAAAGATGCTTGCAAAAATTGAAAAGAAAAGTACGTAACAAAACATCTCTTGAAGGATCTATTTTAGAAGCTTATTTTCAAGAGGAAATATCTTTTTTTCTACTCCCATTAATTTGAATCTGAGTATCCTTCAAAACACAACCAAATGGGATGGAACGAGAGGAATATTGATGAAATCAACAATAAATTATCTATTTTCAACCAGCCAGAGCTTGGTTTTGGTGGAGTTCATAAACATTGGCTTTTGGATGATGAACATCATAGAGAACATACTTATGTTCTGCTCAACTGTGAATATATGACATCAGTTGTACTATAAGTGTTTATATCACTTATTCTATCATTTATGTTACAGTAAATAACATTGTTTTTTATAAGTTGTATGATAATCATATCAAGAAACAAACTCCACAAATTACATCAGCTGCTCTCGAAGAACGCCGATAGAAAAATTTCTCTCATTGGTTTCAAAAACTGGTACCATAAATTATTTATCTTTTAGGAACTCATTCAATGTATAGTTTACTATTTTGATAATTATTTCACCAATTTTCAGTTGACTCGACATGCTGATAAAATTGACAAACAGCTGTGTATATTGAGTAACCCACCTTCCAAACTTGTTAAAACTTATAATGCATATGTGGTGAATGGATTTCGATTTCATACACATGCATATGGGGAATCGAAAAAAACAATGAACAGTGGAGTTAGCTTTATAGGATCTTATTATCAAGAAAATGAAGTTGACATTTATGGCATGCATGATGAAATCATTGAACTCTATTATCTTGGACAACATTACATAACCATGTTCAAATGTATGTGGTTGGATACAGAGAGAGGTGTGCGTGTTCATCCGACTCATGGAATCATCGATATTAAATGTAAAAGTGTTCTCGTAGTAAATGAACTATTCTTATTGGCTCAATAGGAACATCATGTTTATTACGAAAACTATGGTGCTACGTCAATAGACTTGACTGATTGGTGGAGTATAATAAAAATCAAAATTTGAGGCAATCAGTTTAGTCAAAGTGAATGTGCTTTCACTGATGTGCAAGGAATTGATGATTTTCAAGAGAGTACTCAAAATCAATCTTTTTTAAAAAGAGACATGAGTATCGATGACGACACCCGACATTTAAGAGTTGGTGATGAAGATGATGTTAATGATGTCATATATGAATTTGAAATGGTAAGAGATGAAGCAACTGAAACTCGAATGGATATCGATGATATTGAGGAGGAATATAAAGATGACATTGACATATATAAATATGATGATGAAGATGAACACTGATAGAATTCCATGGTAGTTATATATAATCATAACTAATATATGTATATATAATAGGAATTATCAATTATTTTCTAACAACATTAACATTTTCTGTTTCAGATGGACGACGACTCATTGCATGAGTTGGCGGATGCTGACCTGTCTTTCGATGCAGATGAGTTGCCGAAAGATGACCCACAGCCTGCAGGCGCTTCAGGGAGACCGTAGAGGGGGCGCGGTCTTGCACGATTGATTATTCCTGACCCCATCGCCGAGCGACGTCCATGTATTGGGTTTGATCCATGAACACGGAGGTGTGATAACCTGTGTGATAACCTGTGAATTTGACTAAAATTTCATTAATCTATTCACATAATAAATGTTTATTATTTTTACATTTTTTCGCATATATAAGTCGGGCAGGGCAGCGCTATTTTGCGCAACTATTTCTCTCAGCCATGGACCACATGGGAGCAGATTCCCATTGATGTGCAGCAGGCCATGTTCGTCCATTGGTTGGTACGTATGTAAATAAATAACATTTATTTTGAAATTTATTTCATTTCTAACTTGATTTTTTGATTTATTTGTAGGGTTTATAGTATCCGATCGAGGATACCATGCATGGTGCCATCCACGATGCATGGGAGGTGGTCATGCGTGATCGCTTTCGTCAGTTTTTGCACAACTTGAGGAGAGCGGCCATAACAAAAGCAGGAGTATCCGTTTTTTATGACTCCTCTAGAGCGCACCGACCACAGTACATTTCGTCTCACGTATGGGATGGATTATGTGAGCACTGGTTGAGTGATGACTTTCAGATGAGATCATCGGTGGGGAGGCAGGATCAGGGGAGATAGGAGGTGACTCATCGAGCTGGGAGTCATACTTTCAGTACTCATAGAAAGCATCTGGTACACACATTATTTATAAATATTTTATATAACTATAAATATTAACAATTTATTTTTTATTCTTATAGGATGTCGAGCACCCCGTTATTATAGAGTACGACGTATATCGGAGGATGTATAGTTATCCTGCTACTGGGGAGCTCAGAGGTGATCGTCATCATCACATTGTGGTCAGTATTATTTGTTTTCAAGTTTAAAAATTAATTGCATATAATATATTCATGATTTTAATTTTAAATTGAAACTAGAGGAGTCATATGAGGCCGAAGCGTCACAGACCCAGCCTGAGTGTCAGACCGAGTCATCAAATCAGACAAGTGGACGTCAGTTTGATGAGGCGGCATGGATGCATGCCACCCAGTATGCCTTCGAGAAGGGCCAGGTAGTTGGTATCAACTCTCGACTGACTCCCGGAGATTATTATGGTAGTGCTGCGATGTCGGCATCCAGCTCGAGAGGAGCTTGTGCATCTTCTTCTACTACACAGTATGAGGATTAGTTGTGATCTCATATTACACTGATAGAGAGTCTCCGACAGGAGCCGGAGGAGATGCGTCAGTAGTATCAGCAACATGAGGAGGAGTGTCGACGCCAGCAGCAGCTGTACGAGGAGCATATGAGTTGGTGGCAGCAGCAGCAGCAGGAGCAGATGGAGTACATGCGCTGGCTCACTCATGCTTTAGGGAAGGAGTTTCCTCCACTAGCATCTACAGATCTCCCCTCCCCTCCCCCCTCCTTCAGATTAGAGTTTGTTTTTATGTTATAAAGTTTGTTAAATCAAAATATAAATTTTTTTTTCTATTCGTAGTTTCTATCTCATTATAAAATATAAATAATATTATATTTTAAAATAACAATTATTAATATGAATAATAATATTATTTATATTTTATAATATTAATATATATATATAATAAAACTTTATAATATTATAATTTAATTATATATTTTTGTATTATTTGAATTATTTTAATATTTGAATGTATTATAATTTTATTATTATTATATTATTTAAAATAACATATTAATATTAATTTTATTTATGAATTATAATTCTAATATTTTTATATTAATTATAATCATTTATTAATATTTTATTATTTTTTATTTTTTAATTATAAATATTTTATTATTATATTAATTAAAATAATTTATTAAAAATTTATTATTTTTATTTGTGAATTATAATTCTATTATTATATTAATTAAAAGCATTTATTAATTTTTTTTATTTTTTTATTTTTCAATTATAATTGGATTATTATTATATTAATTAAAATAATTTATTACTATATTATTTTATTTTTATTTTTTTATATTATTTGCAACAGGTATTATGCTCGTCGCAAATAGTATTATAATTATATTAATTAAAATAATTTAGTAATATTTTTTTTTAATTTTTTTTAAAGAAAATATTTGGGACGGGTCCGTCGCAAATAGTATTTGTGACTGGTCCGTCGCAAGTAGTATTTTTGACGGACCCGTCTTAAATATTTTGTTTAAACGTTTCTAAAATATAACGACTCGTATTTGCGACGGGACATATGTCCCATTGCAAATACTACTTTTAGCGATGGGCCCATCGCAAATAATTCTTGTTGCGACGCTGTTTTCCGCAACATGCTATTTACGACGGACCCCCGTCGCAAAAGCACATTAGCGACGGGATCCCGATGTAAATGCCCCGTCACAAATGTCCTTATTTCCTGTAGTGCATGCTTAGCATGTAACAATTTTGGTGAATTAATTATAATCTGTAGAATCATATTATAAAATTTAAACTAAAGAATACAATACTATTGATATCATATCATTTATATTCATGAATAAATTTTGAAATAATTCTATATAATTGAAAATTTTATATAATTAAACATGAGATAGAAATTTATGAAAAATCTGTAAATAACTATTAAAAAAATTATTATTTAGGGAAGGATGATGATTAAAATTTTACTACTATTCAATATAAAAATTTCAAATTATTTTTTGTATATTTTTTATTTAGAACTTCTTTATATTAAAAAATATCAAAAGTTTTATGATAACTTTTTTTATTGATTAATAGAAATTTTATATTTTATGTAAACAATTTACCTAAATAAAGTATCATATAATTAATTTTATTTAAAACATGAACCATTTCATCTAAAAATCATTTTTAAATGTTTATAATAATTTTTTAAAAAAAATTCATTAATAAAAAAATTTTATATTAAAATTTATGAATTATTCAAAAATACATATAAACACTTCTATATACTAACTCAATTTATAATATTAAAAAACAATAAATTATTTAACCTTGAAAACCCCATTAAAATATACATCAGATTTAGAAAAATATTTTATTTCTATGAAGACCCCTCCATAATATTAAGCATCTCATGGAGGGCTAGTACCAGAATACAATTTTTTAAATTAAAAAAAAGGAAAATGTTTTTTAAAATTATTCATTACATGACATAAACCATAAAATAATACACAAATTGTATCCCATTTATCATGAAAAAACAATGAATATTTTGGTTGAAATTCTTGGATTATCTATAGTAATTTGTCCATGTCAATTTTGGTAGAACCCATAGAAATTATTCCATTTTGGTCAATCCATTTTAGAAATGGAAATATTTTTTTGGCATACCATTTTTATATTATGTGGATATTTTGTGGTGAACCCATTTCACATACATTTTATATTTTAGGTGACCTGGGAAATTCATTTTAGTCATCTTGTGTAACCAAAGAATATAGTATAATCTCAAATGTTGAGGATGTAGTTTTAGTTCATTATTATCATCTAGAATTATGTAATAATTAATATAGTTTTGGATATTATAGTTGGAAGAACTGTGAAATTGTGTTCTATAGACCATTATACAATATTAAAAAATATACTGATTTATTTTCAGGATAATATTATGATACCTAAAATGATCATTTCACATTGGATTATAGTGTGATATCAAAACATTTACATGACTACACTCTTCTATAGGACTTTATTTTTTCCTTGAAAAATAAATAACTGAAATGATTATTTATATTTAGATATTCCACAGTTCCTTGAAAAATCATAATTTTTTGTTGTATATTCATTTGAAATTAATCAAATCATTGATGAAAACAACTCTTATACCAATAGTGGATTTCAGATGGATGAAACTCATTGAAAATTAAAAGTAAGAAAACAAAAAATGCATATTAAACACAAAATGGATTTATACATTTGGATTAATGAATAAAATAAATATGGAATGACATATCTTACACATATTGAAATGATATTCAAACAATCAGTTGATATAGATCACTATGGATAAAACAATTTATTTATCTATCCTAGGGTATCAACATATTATAATAATATCAATATTGTTATTAAGTTTCAAATTCTATCCGTGGTTTGATATAAAAATATGTTAATGGATAGTGAGAAATGAGCTCTAAATTCATTCATCAATGATACATTCAAAATGTCATACAATATATTATTGATGATGAAACCACTTATTTATCCTTCTTATGAAGTAAAAATTTTCAACGTATATTGAATGGGTTTTCTAAAAAACTATTGAACCATTAATCAACAGTAACATTAATCTTAGTTACTTATTATGTATGTTTAATGTTAAAACATTTTTTATATACATTTAAACACTACATAATAGTCTTCATGTGATTATTTATCTGAAAACGATAGTTGGTGTGGAAGATTATGACTAATGTCATTATTACTAAATAATCTGATAATACAATATAAAATCCCCACGAAATAATTTCTCACCCTATATCATGGTTTATATACGTATAAACAATAGATTTTTCAAGATAACCACCACATGGTTAAAATAATTCATAAAAAACTCCTTCAACCCAGTATCATAACAAAATTCATCCTCCCTTTATAATCATAAAATCACCTCTCATACTAATTAATCCACTAAAACATTGTACTTATTGGGAAGGTTCATAATAATTCCTACCAAATAGAAATGGTTTTGAACAAACTACCAATTGTATCATACTAATCCCATGAATCTATGAATATCACATACATTCATTTGGCAACAAAAATAAATCTTACATAAAACCTTTTATAAATCATATCATGAAATAAATATATATTATTTCATTACTATTTAAATTAACTTCCAAAAAATGTACACCAATGATTGATGGGCCTACTGTCTTTAGAAGATTTGATAAAAAAACAATATATTCAAAATAAACTGAATGAAAATATTTAAAAAACATTTCTCCTACTAAAAAAGTCTTCTAAAATTTCATGGGATATCCTAGTGAAAAATAAATAACGTAAAGGGTTATCTAAAAAATTAATGAAAGAATAAACATTAATGTTTTGAATAACATGAGATTCCAGATGCATAAATTGATATCATATTAATAATGATCATTGAAATAAAAAAATGGAATAATGAATGATATCATAATTGAATGGGATACTAAAAAATTAGAAAAATCATGGATAATACATCATAAAAATCTGCTAGGGATTACTCCCTAGTCCACCATCATTATATTTCATGGACTACTCCAAAGGCCATTATTTTGTTCCTGGGATTACAACTATGCCCATTTAAAAGGATTATGTTTAATCCATAATCACATATATATGTTCTATTGAGACATTAAAATAACCGAATACATTAAGGAGACATAATATACCCATATATAAAAAATTGGAAAACTAACATCATTACATAAACAAACTTATGTGTTCCACAAAATGAAAAAATAAACCTTACATAAACCATAAACATGAAAAAACCCCTGGGTAGAAAGTGGGTTTCAAAACCATTCTATATAAAATATATGAATGATATTTCATATTAATTTCCATGATAATAGGGAAATAAATCATTTCAATAATTGATAATTTCAAAAAGATACAAATTTCTTATACATAATTAATCATTCATAAAATAAATCATAAAGCAATTCAATTAAGTATGAATTAAAAGTACCTCTTAGGAAATGATATCAGAAAATAGTAATGGGAATTCTAATGTAATAATTATAAAAATGAGTTCTTTTGAAAAATTAATCAATATAAAGTGGGTTTTCATAGAATAAATAGAGTTTTTATATAAAATTCATGTTTAATTTTTTTTGGGTATGATATTAGACATGATTGTAGAGAAATGAATGTTTTTTAAACAATAGGTGTAATTAAAAGAAAAAATATTAAAGGGTACGTAAATATATAAATTCCTAAAATAATAATGTAACTTATTCAATGAATAAAAATAAATATAAAATAAATATAAAATAGATATCATATACATGAGAATAAGATAATTTAAAATGACGAGAAAGAAATAGTACATAAAAGTAAAAGGCATCTATGATTGTTCAGCGAGTTATGTACCTGTATTAAAAACCTATAAAATTAAATCACATACATTAAAAACCATAATAAAAACCTTCTTCAACTTTAATTATTTTTTTAGGGTCTATTTATTGTTATACATTGTTCATTTATTGAATCTTTTCGACTCTCTTCAATTACCTTATGAGGTTTGGTTGATTTTTAAATGATTCTAATAGTTTTTCAAACATTATTAAATCTATTAAAAAATAGATTAAAGACATATAGAATATAAATAGGGTTTTAAATAACATTTTTATATATCAATATAATTTAAATTTTTATCATTATTGGTGAAAACTTAAATGAAAAAATATCCCCATGTGGAGGCTATAATCCACACACACAAGCAGCCAACAATTTTATTTTCAATTAAATTAGAGGGAAGTAGAATGTGAAATAATTAATCATTTTATGATCATAATCAGGTAATAGAGATAATATTTTTCAAAAAATAAATATATTTATCCAACCATACAATACAATAATGTGAAATATGACACGTCGGGAATTGAGAAGGTAGTATGTAGGTACACAAAACACAATTTTTATTTTTGGAATTGTTTTTTAGGAAAAAAAATTAATATTCACTTATTATAATAACATACCATAATACCATTAAAAATAATGTCATAATACTCGTATGGACATTATATATTATATGTTATTTAATAAATAAATAATAATAAATAAATGTGAGGAAACATGTGATATGTTAATCAATACATTGAACATTAAATTGAATGTCCTACTAAAAATCGAAATGTTTTGCAATATTATAGTGACCAATGACTTGATTTAGTTTAATGAAATGATTGGATAATAAATTATAGTATATTTACAATATTAATTATAATGGTAGGTCATGTATGGAAGTGGTGGAGGTTGTATCCTTTTATAAGTGAGGAAAAAGGAACATTCCATTAATTGTAATATTATTTAAGGATTAAAAAAGGATGTTAATGAAATTCAGTGAGTTCAGTGAGTTATTGTAAGTAATATTAGTAGTCATGGAATTCACACAAAAAAATGGGCTCTATAAGTAATAAAGGTTATTGAAATTTTGGAATATTAGATCCATATAAAATTTGTAATTTAAACTCGAATTTGTATTACATAAATCATAATCATAATAACTAATATAATTCTAAAAATATAAAAGGAAAATTAATTAAAAAATTAAACATGATGTACCCAAATTTATACTCCACTGAATATATTACAATTTATAAATCAAATAAAATGTTATTCTAAATTTAAACATATAATTTTTCCTAATATAACATTTATAATAAAATACCCCCAATGTTTAAAAATGTTAATCATGGGTTTTAAAACATGATATAGTTAATATTATAAATATAACTATATTATTTTCAAGATATATTGATTAAAAAATATTTATGTTTACAATATTATTTTTAGCGAAAAAATTATCCAAGACTACTATTTTTTACTATTAAAAAAATTAGCATATCATATATGTTTCAGAAATTCATACTATGGTGATTTTTGGATTCTTGATTAAAAAATAAATATAATATTATCTAATTAAAATTATAAAAATTATATGATGAAAATACATAATATTCTAACAATTCACTTTGACTATGAAATGGAATTTTTAATGATATAGTGTTTTTAATACCATTTTACACAAAAATTCCAATATATTAGACCGTACATTGATATATAATAAACATCAAAAGGTAAAAAATATAGTTTATTAATGTATTTTTATAAGGCACCGACCATCAATATTACTTAATAATTATTTTTATTGATGAAATTACGTTATTTCAGAGTGAGGTTATTTTAGGTTTATATATTTAGAGAAGTAAGGCATAACACCACAAAAAAACATTAAAATACTATGTGTTCATTTCACTATAATATCCTTTATTCCTATAATTTAACATATTTAAAAAATAATGATCTCTTTTTTGAAAACCCTTTATTACATTCAACACGATGACTTCAAATCCCATACTAATCTTTAATCCATGTAAAAAACATTAATAATGTGTTATGAGCCTAAAAAGATCAATAATTGGTAAAAAAAATAAGGAATCCATTTTTCTATTTAAAAACATTAAAACCCATTTAAAAATTATCATATAAAATACTTTTCACTATTAAAAAGTCATAAATACTTTCAATCAAAATTAAGCTCATTTTTACACATTTTTTAATGACAATTTTACTATAAAACCCCTATAATTAATTAAAAACACATATAGGTTACTTGAGAAATTTTTATACAATTAAATTTTATAAATGGAATAACAATGTGGTCTACTTCCACACATGTCACTCTTATAAATGAAATAACAATACGACTGACTTCTATACCTAATGTATTGGAGGGATATCAAAGAGCCATAGATAATTGGCATATCACTGAACCACTCATAATTGGATAATCAAAGAACCCCCATAAAATGTCCAAGTACAATTACATTTCCATAACACATAAAAGATTTAAATTTTCAGCCTTTCAGGTATAAAATTCTATTTTTAATCACAATAAATCATTTATAGATATAGAAATAATCAATAAAATTTAAAAAACCATTTTAAATTTATAAAAAAAATAGGCACAAGAGAAAGAGGGGATTCTTTTAAGGAAAAATGTAATCTTGAAAATGAAAATGGATATCAAATATGAGCCATGATGACATGAAAGGGTGTTGTCACAATAATTTATAATTAGAAAATTTCATTTTTTTGTCAAAAAGTTATTCTTAAAACATGTAAAAATATTTTTTTTGATAACCATTGATTGAAATTCAAGATAAAATTAAAATTAATTTTTTATTTCATTTAAATAAATATATAAAATAATATACAGATTATTTAATTGAGAAAATTATTTTCAAATAAAATCTTTTGACATTCAATGTGTTCTATACCACATTGAATATTTAAGTCACAATCCCCATTGAAGAATAAAATTAAATAAAACAAAAAATTAAATGAAAATAAATAAATTCATGATATTAAATGTCATATGGGATTTATAAAAACACCATAAAGGAAGTTGGGTGTAGAATATCAAAATATTCATCAATAAAAAAATATTTAGACAAAATCTGTTACCTTAAGTCTGAAATGTCATGTATGAATGTATCTTAATAAATAAACTCTAATTTTAAGCATTAAATTTCATAATAAAAATTCTACATTTTATAATTATGTTTATTTTATTTTTTTTTATTTTTTATTATAAAAGAAATTATACTATTATGTTAATGTGGGTTGTTTTGACCATATTTGTTTTTTGTGTAAAAATGTATATGGTAGGTCAATGAAGTTCAAATGGGTCATTTTTAAAACATATCTAGAATAAAAAATCATGGAATAAAAATCATATTTAATCATAAATTTTACTTTTTAATCAAAAAAAGAATGATGTTTAGGAAAAATGAACTTATGTTACAATCATAGAGATGATTTTCCATACATATGCCTAAGTAACATTCTTATTTTTTAATAATCAATACAGAAAGAAGGAAAGTAAAATTTATCTTTTCAGATTGAAAATTATTTAATAAATACCATTTTTGTTGGTCGGAGTGGTTTACTCAAGAGGGGGGTGAATTGAGTACCAATTAAAATTTCTGTAATTTAAAATGTGTCTTAAAGACCCCCAAATAAAATAATAAATTAAACTGTAGTGAATTTTTATTAAAGTAGAGGTTCTGTTAGATTCTCAAGGGATTGATTAATTCCCATTTAATCAACACAGGAGTGTGTGATTATCTTTTGAAACTAACTTACTAATCTACACTTAACATAAACACTTGCTAATTTAATTATCAAAGTAGCTTTAAAAACAGTATTGGTTTTAAAGTGATTAGCAGCGGAATAAAACTTTGAAAGAGATGGCACAACAAATGTAACCAAGAGGTTCAGTCTCAAGCCGAGACTTAGTCCTCTCAAAAGTTTATATAGAAAATGATCCACACCCTGGATCGGGGTTCAACAGTTTACAACTGTCCAGGCCCAAGACCTCTACCACTGTTCTTCGTGGGAAACAGTACAACAGCAACCAGCTGTCCAGGTCACACACGACCTCTACCACTGTTATTCGTGGGAAAGAAAGAATGAAGGAGTTTGGTAAGGATTTACAAAATCCTTCAGTTTGAGTACAGGAGACAGTGTACGTGTTAGATACAGCAGATAACACACACTGCTCGAAATGAATGGTAATAAATCACAGAACAAGAGATGTAGAGTTTAGAGATGGTTCTGATGATTTCAGTATGGCTCTGGACTCCTTTGGATTCGACTAGAAGTGAGTCTGAGTCCTCTTCTCGTTTCTGTTTGAGAAACAGAGTGTCGTATGCTCCAGGTTCACAGGTAGTGAGATTGTAGTCGATGAAGTTCTTCATTGTTCTTCTTGTATGCACAGAACACTTCTCGAGTATGCTTGATTGTTTATGAGCTTCTCTGTGTTCTTGATGGAACTCCTTTTTTCTCTTCTTGTGTTTCTAATATATATCATCCACCACGCGCTTCTCTAGTTTTCTTCTATTTTGGGCAGCGTAGTCTTCTCGTATTTTTCTCCCGATAGGGGACAGAAAAGATTTCTTTTCAGCAGGTACGAGGTACGGGTTCCTGACATCCGACAACCTTTATCAGATATTTGAAAAATCATCAAAATGTATGATATGACCGTTAGATAGATTAAATATAGGAAATAAATAAATTCAAATAGTGAGTCGAGTGATCGGTAGGTAATCAGCATCGGTAGCTTGAACATCGGTAGCTTGAACATCGGTAGCTCAATGTCCTTAGTTGCTTTGACTCTATCGGTGGCTCTATGCGTCGATTGGTACATGCTTGTATCAGTGACTTTGTTTTATCGGTAGCTCCATGCATCGGTAGCTCCATGCATCGATAGCTCCATGCGTCGGTAGCTCCATGCGTCGGTAGCTGTGAGTCTGTCAGTAGCTTCGTCCATCGGTGACTCTTATTCCATCGGTAGCTATTTATACTTACACCGGTATCTATAAGTTTGTATCGGTAGCTGTCTGTAAGCACATCGGTAGCTATGTGTTATGTGTATCGGTAGCTCTGTGTTAAGTCTATCGGTAGCTGTCTGTCGGTAGACTAAGTCTATCGGTAGACTGGTTACAGGTAGCTCTTTATTAGTAGCTATAGACAGATTACTTATCTGTTTTATGCAGAACACATCCGATTGTGTTAGAATCAGTTTATAACTGATATGAACATGGATAAATGAGGATTAACATATTACAAATACTATTTTCAAAATTATTATTAGTTTGATCACAAATTTGAAAGAATTAAAGTATAGATCAATGATACTTAACAATATCATAGAGAATGAAAACATAATTGGGATTTTCAACACAGGATTGAGATTATCAAAACAGGTGAGGTCAACAATCTCCCCCTTTTTGATAATCACAATTTATGATATTGGCATTTAACATTGTGAAAATATAATAGTAAAGAGTATAATATTGAATTCAATTTTCTCATTGAAAACAGCATCATAGATAATAAAAATAGTATGATATAGACATAAGTTATCAAAGGTAACAATCATAAGGTACTAAATAGTCATAAGGTATCAGAGGTAAACATAAAAAAAATATTTTTCTCCATTGAAAATATTTCGCATTCTCTCATTTTGTTCTCCCCCTTATTATTCTTATTGTTCTCCCCCTTTGTGATAATCAAAAAGTGGGAAAGCATATATATATATATAGGAGACAAATAACCCATGAGAAGTAAAAAGAGTTCTGTATTAGAGTAGTCAAAAGGTACAACAATAAAAAAAATTACAAAGGAATTCTTATCAAAAATCCTGGCCACTGGTTCAATCCTCATCTGCAACGTGAGATTTTCCTTTGGAATCAGAAGAAGGCTCGGGTGGTGAGGATACATGTGAAGCTTTTGGAATGCCAGAAAAGATCAAAGGAGGCTGGGCCACTGACACAGAGTCAGGCTTGTAGGTTGAAGATTTTTGGGTGATCATTGGTGTGAGGCTTCGAATGGCTTAAACAGGAGTCAGCTGGACAGTGGAAGCAGCTGAGGCAGAAGCAGGCAGAGAAGGAGGGATGATTACTCGTCTGGCATCAACATGCAAGAAGGGCAGCAGCAGATTTCTAAAATCCATAATAATTCCTCCTCCTCTTTCCATAGCCGAGATGAAATCATCATTGTTCTCCATGAATTTCTCTAAGGCAGGAGTCAGTTCTCTTAGCTTGCTCACTTGTTCTCTGAAAGCTTGAGTGACTGGAGGGAGCTTCATGTGTTCCAACATTAGCTTGAAGTGATGTTCGAGTTGATGCTTGGTGAAAATTTTGGAGAAGTAGTAGTCCACTTTGCTTTTTATGGCTTCCTGAGAGGCAGAGGCTTCTCTCATAAAATCTTGAACAATCTTCATTATTTCTCTAGCAGAATCTCTTGTAGAAAGCACCACTCGGCTCAACTCTGATGAGTCCACAGAACCACTGGTAGAAATAGAGCCAATCTCTTCCTTGAGCATTGCTCTAACTGAATTCAGATCAACTGATAGGTTGGATGTGAGAGGGCCAAGAGAGAAGGAAACAGTTTCATTGAAACTCTTAGACAAACCACTGATTAGGCTTTGAACTTGAGAGTCTTGTAATTGCACATGATCCTTCACTGAGGTTTTGAAGCTTTCAAACACTGAGACAAACTGGCTTACTACACTCTTCACATAAGCTAGGTCCTTGTCAGCTTGAGACTTGGAGCTCATATAGGAATCCAAAGCAACAACTGATGTCTTGAGAGCTTCAAGATCAGCTCCGATTCTAGAAGACTGAGTCTGGCACTCTTTCACTTCTTCCATAAGCTCAGACATAAAAGAAGATAAATTACAAGCCAGAGATAGCTCGAAGGATCTCTCTAGCATTTTCATTTCTTCATAAAAGCTTTTCTTCATCTCAGCGACTGATGCACTGAATGATTCTTTCAGCTCATTCTTCATGGATTCAAGATCAGATTTAGAGACAAAATCACTTGGGATAACTGCAGCATATCCCCTTGCTAAGGCCAAATTAACTACAGAAGTAGTCATTATTGAGTTAATTGAGGATGCAAGAGAGGTTTCCATTAACTTCACTTCTTCAACAAAACTGGATTTGAGGTCCCCTTTCAGCTTATTCAAATCATGAAATCTGACCACATCATCTGGCAACAACTCAGAAGCAAGATCATAATTGATCTTCGGTCTATTCTCAGACACCTCATTGTCAGAATCTGGATAATCCAATCCACAGACAATAAACCCTGGGTCTTCTACCATGTCTCCAAGCTCAACAGCTACTGTCACATTTCCAAGCACAGACTGATGCTCCCCCTCAAAGGGTGCATTCTCATGTATCACACCAGCCTTTTCTGCTGGCCTTTCTTCATCAGAATCTTCCACAACAATTTCCATCTCAGCAGTAGTAAGGAAGTTTTCTGAAACAGGTACAGCTTCTTCTCTACCTTTTTCTACTTCAGCAGCAGGTATAACTGAGCTTCCAATCAAGGGACTTATACTTAAACTACCAGAAGCAGGCGATTCAGATACATTCTCCTTTTCCTCTTCTTCTTGGTGAGGTACAGACTGGTCTTCCTCATGAGTAGACACAATTTCCTCCACTTTTCCTTTCCTAGAATAAACCAATTCTGCAACAGGACTTGGGGGCAAGTCTGGATCTCCTCCAACATCCATAGGAATTTCTTCTTCTTCTTCTTCTGTTTCATCACTATAAGCAGGTTCCTCTTCATCAGGTCTCAGACTCGGATCTCTCTCATCCTTTGGTCTTGAGGGATAATCCACAGGATTAAACCTATCATAGATCTTCTGATCATCACTGACCCATTCTCCCTTCCATGGGTTCCAGTTAATTTTCATATACTTACAAACAGTCGAGGTGATGCAGAAATTGTTCTTGACTACAACTGTCTCATCCTGAGACTCAGCTATTCCTTTCACTTTTATCATCACTGAAATCATCTTGGCAAAGAACAAAGCATTAGTCTTTGACTTTGGTCTAATCATGTCTTCCATTTGAAGCATTAACAATCTACATAGATTTCTTTTTACACCATGTCTTAGAAAATGAAGAAGATAGATATCATGATATCTCAGATTTGCAAAATCTCCTCTCCTCGGTATCAACACATGCTGAACAAACTTGAAAAGCAGTCGATTCTCTCCATCCATTTCAGCAGCAACCACTTGCCTTTGATTTCCATTCCCAGTCAGCTCTTGTAAGGCGGTCTCATAATCAAAGATATCACTACTAGGTGGCATTGCTCTTGATACATACCCAGATACACCTTCATGCGGTACTTTCAAACTCTCAGCCCACTCTACTGAAGAAAACGACATCTCTTTTCCATGTACAAAAGATCTAACCCGATTCTCATTCTCAGACTTCTCGAAAGTTACAAACTCATAGAACTGCTTTACCAACTTCGGGTAGTATGGGCCATTGTTATTCGAAAAACAATCCACCCATTTCTGGTCCTCCAGAATCTCGAGTACTAAGGATTTTCTATGCAGTAGCCATTCCACGCACAGTTCCTTCTCGATTACTATGTCTCTATTCTACAAGTGAGGATTCACTGGTCGCCTTCCCGATCTAGTTTTGACTTCACTAACACTGGCTTTATGCTGTGTCTTCTGCTTCTTAGCGTTTGGTT
Source organism: Viscum album (assembly GCA_963277665.1). Taxonomy (NCBI): domain Eukaryota; kingdom Viridiplantae; phylum Streptophyta; class Magnoliopsida; order Santalales; family Viscaceae; genus Viscum; species Viscum album. Next base: position 313,479,182 of record OY728166.1, read on the forward strand.
CTGCACTTTCATCTCTAACGACAGGAAGCTTGGTTTTTGCCATCGCGGGTTTAGGGTTCTTGGCCGATTTGGGAGGTAAGGTTCGAAGGTGAGAGATTTTGAGCTCGGTGAGGTAAGAAGTGTCTTAGACTTAGTTTTATCATTTAGGAATTCCAAATAAACGATTAAACTAGAGTAATAAAATAAAACGATTCATATTCTTGGTGGAAGACAGAAGTTTTAAAACCTTGCATCGGTGTGAGTTAATCATCGGTGAGAAAAACAAATCGGTGAGAGTTGTACATCGGTGAGAAACTTACATCGGTGAGAATTTTCACGTCGATGAGCATTTCACATCGGTGAGAATTTCACATTGGTGAGAATTTTCACACCAGTTGTGATTAAACATTCCCAGTTCGTGTCTTATGTAACTTAGCCTATCCGAACTTAATGGTTTAGTGAAAATATCAGCCAATTGATGTTCGGTGCCAATAAATTCAAGAGAAATATCACCTTTTTGATAGTGATCTCTTAGGAAATGGTGTCTTACATCTATGTGTTTGGTTCTAGAGTGAGATACAGGATTCTTAGAGATGTTTATTGCACTGGTGTTATCACAGTTGATTGAAACATGTTTAAAAACATATCCATAGTCCAAAAGAGTGTGTTTCATCCACAGAATTTGTGCACAGCAACTACCAGCAGCTATATATTCTACTTCGGCAGTAGATAATGCAACTGAGTTCTGTTTCTTACTACACCAAGAAACTAAGGATTTTCCAAGCAAATGACATGTTCCTGATGTGCTTTTTCTATCTAACTTACAACCAGCAAAGTCAGCATCTGAATAACTCATTAACTCAAAGGATTGTCCTTTTGGGTAAAACAAACCTAAGTTAACCGTGTGTTTGAGATATTTAAAAATTCTTTTAACAGCAAGCAAATGAGATTCTTTTGGATTAGCTTGAAATCTAGCACACATACACACACTAAACATAATATCAGGTCGACTAGCAGTAAGATAAAGTAAACTACCAATCATACCTCTGTAATTTGTCTGATCAACTGGTTTCCCAGTTTCATCTGCATCCAATTTACAGGTAGTACTCATAGGAGTTTCACTATCCTTGATACTATCCAGACCAAAACGTTTTAAAAGATCCTTTGTATATTTACTTTGATTCAAAACAATACCGTTTTCATTTTGAAATACTTGAAATCCAAGAAAATACTTAAGCTCTCCCATTAAGCTCATTTCAAATTCATTTTGCATAATTTTTGAAAAATCAGTACATAAAGAGTGTTTAGAAGATCCAAAAATAATATCATCAACATATATTTGTACAACTAAAACATCTTTAGAAATTCTTTTAATGAAAAGAGTTGGATCAGCAATCCCTTTAGAAAAACCTTTTGAAATAAGGAAATTGCTAAGTCTATCATACCAAGCTCTTGGAGCTTGTTTCAAACCATACAAAGCTTTAGAAAGTTTAAAAACTTGATTTGGAAAATGGGGGTTAGTAAATCCAGGTGGTTGTTCTACATAAACATCTTCAATTATAAAACCATTTAGAAATGCACTTTTCACATCCATTTGATATAACTTGAAATCCAAATGTGCAGCATATTCAAGTAAGATCCTAATGGCTTCTAGTCTAGCTACAGGTGAAAAAGTTTCTTCATATTCTATGCCTTCTTCTTGACTATATCCTTGTGCAACTAGTCTAGATTTGTTTCTAACTATATTTCCAAATTCATCTACTTTATTTCTAAAAACCCATTTTGTGCCTATTGTCAAAGTGTCCTTAGGTCTGTCAACTAATTCCTAGACTTTGTTTCTTTCAAACTGATTTAATTCTTCCTGCATAGCTATTACCCAGAATTCATCATTGATAGCATCATTGATATTTTTGGGTTCTAGCTGTGAAAGAAAAGCTTGATGTTCAACCTGGTTTCTTAGAGAAGCTCTAGTTTGTGTTCCTCTATCAAGATTACCAACAACAGCTTCTAAAGGATGATTCTTTAGAATCCTTGTTGATCTGGTAAAGGTTGGACTAGAAATTTCAGGTTCATCTATAGGTTCGGGTTCAACAGAAGCAGATTCTGGAGAAAGTCAAGAACTGGATGCTTTTATAAATGGTTCTTTAGATTTATCATTAAGGTCCAGAATAGATAAATCTTCTTCAAGATTCTCAAGAGAGGTTTTAGGCTCATGTGGATCAGTTTCATCAAACATGATGTGAACAGATTCCTCCACACATTTGGTTTTCTTATTGAATACTCTATAGGCTTTACTTGAAATAGAGTAACCCAGAAAAATTCCTTCATCACTTTTGGAAGCAAACTTATCCAGATTATCTTTAGTATTCAGAATAAATACTTTGCAACCAAAAACTTTAAAGTAATTAACCTTAGGCTTTCTATTGTTCCACAATTCATAAGGGGTTTTCTTAAGAACTGGTCTAATTAAGACTCTATTAATGACATAACAAGCTGTATTTACAGCTTCAGCCCAAAAATAAATAGGCAGTTCATATTCATTGAGGATGGTTCTAGAAATTTCTTGTAGGGTTCTTTTCCTTCTTTCTACTACACCATTTTGTTGGGGTGTTCTAGGGGCAGAAAAGTTATGGGTATAGCCATTGTGTGAGCAATAAGATTCAAAATCTTGATTTTCAAACTCACGACCATGATCACTTCTCAGGGTCTTAATCTTAAGTCCACTAAGGTTCTCTACGGACTTGGAGTATTTGACAAAGTAAGAACAAGCTTCAATTTTGTGAGCTAGAAAATATACCCAAGTATATCTAGAAAAGTCATCTACAAGAACATAGACATAGTGCTTCCCATTTAAACTAGAAACTCTTGATGGTCCAAACAAATCCATGTGAACCAATTCAAGTGGTTGAGAAGTTGAAACTTCTTTCTTTGATTTAAAAGAAACTTTGTGTTGTTTTCCCCTTTGGCAGGGGTTACACACTCTATCATTTGGGAATTATAATTTAGGTAGGTCTCTAACAAGGTTTTTCCTAGAAAGTTTCCTAAGTGAGTGAATGTTGCAATGTCCTAATCTTCTGTGCCATAGCCAAGATTCTTTATGAAAAGCATTCAAACAAGTAATATTCTGCTTAGCTAAAGAATTCAGATTAACAGCATAAACATTTTCATTTCTTAAGGCAGAAAATATCAAAACATTCTTAGAATTAAAAACATTGCAAGAATAATTTTCAAATTTAACATGAAAACCATCATCACATAACTGAGAAATACTTAATAGATTGTATTTAAGCCCATCAACAAATAAAACTTTAGAAATCAGGATTGAATCAGTGTTACCAATCTGGCCTAGGCCGATGATTTTCCCTTTAGAATTATCACCAAAGGTGACAAAGACTTCATCAACTTTTATTAAACTCTTGAAACAAGAGAAGTCTCCTGACATATGTCTTGAAAATCCACTGTCCAAATACCACGTCTCTTTACAGGAGCTCTTCAAGCAAGTTCCCTACAACACAGATTTAGATGGGAGATGATTTTGGTACCCAGATTTTCTTGGGTCCAGACAGGTTAGCCAATAATACTTTAGGTACCCATATTTGTCTAATGGGTTTCATATAATTTTTAGAAATAACATTCTTTGTAAGATAAACCTTATTAGATCCATAACTATGAATATAACTGGTTGAGGTATAAGAAGTTCCAGAATTAACTATCTTCTGTCCAGATTTAGGAATGAATCTAGTTTTGGCAATATTTCTTTGTCCAGGTTGGTATCCTATACCAGTAGTATATTTAGGTGCTACTTGCTTTCCTAGCATCTGTGTTAGCGTATTCTTTCCATTTGTGAACTTCTCTAAGTCTTTCCTGAGTTGCTCATTAGACAATTTTAGTTCAGTATTCTCTTTAAGCAACTGAGCATTCTTTTCTACTTCTATATCCAGATCAGATTTATGCTTAACACTTAAAGCATACTGTTTCTTTAAACCTTTATATTTATCTTTAAGCTCATTACAAGTTTCTTCTAACATGTCACAGTATTCAAACAATTCAGATTTTGACATGTTTTCTGAGTCAGAATCTTCACCAGAATAGTATGAGTTAAAAACAGGAGTCTCTAATGTTACCTCAGAAGTGTTTGTCATGAAACACATGTTGGCCCGATTCTTTTCAGAGTCTGAAGATTCAGCTTCACTTGTGCTGTCTTCTGAAGCACTCCAAGTAGCCTTCATGGCTTTCTTGTACTTGTTGTCCTTGTATTCATATTTCCTTTTATACTTCAGCTTTGGACAGTCGGCTTTAATGTGTCCTTTTCTTTTGCATTCATAACAGACAACTTTATCAGTTCTGTCAGCCTTCTTCCAATCCTTTTTCCATTTTCCTTGTTGGTCATACTTTCCCTTGTAATTTGGTTTCCTAAAGAATTTCTTTTTCCTATAAAACTTTTTGAATCTCCTGGCTATTTGATCCATCTCAGCATCACTGTCAGAATCATTCTCACTTTCCTCACTGCTTGAACTTTCATTGATAGCTTGAGGCTTTTCTTTATCCTTATTCTTTGAGGTTGTAGTCTTGAAGGCAATAGACTTCCTTTTTGGTTCATCATCTTCTTCTTTATTTACTTTAAGCTCTTCTTCATACATCATTAGTTTACCAATTAATTCCTTGACAGGCAGTGTTCCAATGTCCCAGGATTCTCTAATAGAGACAGAGGTTCCTCTCCATCTATCAGGTAGACATCTCAAAATTATCATGATTTTCTCCTTTGCTGGAACATCCTTTCCCAGAGAAGTCATTGTGTTGACAATTTCATTGAACTTGAGATACATATCTGAAATGGGTTCATCAGGCTTCATCTTAAAATTATCATACTTAATAGTATAGGTATTCAATCTCATTTCTTTAACATTAGTTGTTCCTTCATGAGAAACAGCTAAGGTATCCCAAATTTCATATGCAGTTTTACATGCAGAAATTCTATTAAATTATTCATCTCCTAGAGCACAGTACAGAGCATTCATAGCTTTACAATTGTTATTGTAAGCAGTCTTTGTAGGTTCATCCCAAGTAGATCTAGCAGTAGTGGGAATTTTGTATTCTGATTCAATAGCAGTCCAAATATCGAAACCTATGCTTTCTAGATGGATTTTCATTTTCAGTTTCCACTGAGCATAATTAGTTCCATTGAAGAAAGGTGGCCGGTTAGTAGCAGCACCCTCAAGTCTATTATCCATGATGAGAAAATTTTAAAGAGATAAAAATTTAGAAATAACAGAAATTTTAAGAACTTTAAAATACAACTAAAATCACAGTTCAAAAGCAGAGTACTTTTAGAAAGTATTTTCAACCTCTGATACCAAGTGTTGGTCGGAGTGGTTTACTCAAGAGGGGGGTGAATTGAGTACCAATTAAAATTTCTGTAATTTAAAAAGTGTCTTAAAGACCCCCAAATAAAATAATAAATTAAACTGTAGTGAATTTATATTAAAGTAGAGGTTCTGTTAGATTCTCAAGGGATTGATTAATTCCCAGTTAATCAACACAGGAGTGTGTGATTATCTTTTGAAACTAACTTACTAATCTACACTTAACATAAACACTTGCTAATTTAATTATCAAAGTAGCTTTAAAAACAATATTGGTTTTAAAGTGATTAGCAGCGGAATAAAACTTTGAAAGAGATGGCACAACAAATGTAACCAAGAGGTTCAGTCTCAAGACGAGACTTAGTCCTCTCAAAAGTTTATATAGAAAATGATCCACACCCTGGATCGGGGTTCAACAGTTTACAATTTTCCAGGCCCAAGACCTCTACCACTGTTCTTCGTGGGAAACAGTACAACAGCAACCAGCTGTCCAGGTCACACATGACCTCTACCACTGTTATTCGTGGGAAAGAAAGAATGAAGGAGTTTGGTAAGGATTTACAAAAGCCTTCAGTTTGAGTACAGGAGACAGTGTATGTGTTAGATACAGCAGATAACACACACTGCTCGAAATGAATGGTAATAAATCACAGAACAAGAGATGTAGAGTTTAGAGATGGTTCTGATGATTTCAGTATGGCTCTAGACTCCTTTGGATTCGACTAGAAGTGAGTCTGAGTCCTCTTCTCGTTTCTGTTTGAGAAACAGAGTGTCGTATGCTCCAGGTTCACAGGTAGTGAGATTGTAGTCGATGAAGTTCTTCAGTGTTCTTCTTGTATGCACAGAACACTTCTCGAGTATGCTTGATTGTTTATGAGCTTCTCTGTGTTCTTGATGGAACTCCTTTTTTCTCTTCTTGTGTTTCTAATATATATCATCCACCACGCGCTTCTCTAGTTTTCTTCTATTTTGGGCAGCGTAGTCTTCTCGTATTTTTCTCCCGACAGGGGACAGAAAAGATTTCTTTTCAGCAGGTACGAGGTACGGGTTCCTGACATCCGACAACCTTTATCAGATATTTGACAAATCATCAAAATGTATGATATGACCGTTAGATAGATTAAATATAGGAAATAAAGAAATTCAAACAGTGAGTCGAGTGATCGGTAGGTAATCAGCATCGGTAGCTTGAACATCGGTAGCTTGAACATCGGTAGCTCAATGTCCTTAGTTGCTTTGACTCTATCGGTGGCTCTATGTGTCGGTTGGTACATGCTTGTATCAGTGACTTTGTTTTATCGGCAGCTCCATGCATCGGTAGCTCCATGCATCGGTAGCTCCATGCGTCGGTAGCTCCATGCGTCGGTAGCTGTGAGTCTGTCAGTAGCTTCGTCCATCGGTGACTCTTATTCCATCGGTAGCTATTTATACTTACACCGGTAGCTATAAGTTTGTATTGGTAGCTGTCTGTAAGCACATCGGTAGCTATGTGTTAAGTGTATCAGTAGCTCTGTGTTAAGTCTATCGGTAGCTGTCTGTCGGTAGACTAAGTCTATCGGTAGACTGGTTACAGGTAGCTCTTTATCAGTAGCTATAGATAGATTACTTATCAGTTTTATGCGGAACACATCCGATTGTGTTAGAATCAGTTTATAACTGATATGAACATGGATAAATGAGGATTAACATATTCCAAAGACTATTTTCAAAATTAATATTGGTTTGATCACAGATTTGAAAGAATTAAAGTATAGATCAATGATACTTAAAAATATCATAGAGAATGAAAACATAATTGGGATTTTCGACACAGGATTGAGATTATCAAAACAGGTGAGGTCAACAATTTTATTTAATCATATATAACAATATATAAATTTATTGTCATTTTAATGTAATCACATCATGTTGAGGAGGCGATAGTCCACACATCCAATAAGTACATTATAAATTTTTTTATTATGTGAAAAGGGTTAAAATAAAGTTTATAAATTATATTTCCTAAACTGTAATTATGTAATGTATTAATTATATATGTTATTTATTTTACATTTTTATTTATCCCCTCTTTTAAATATTCCTTGTAAATTGAGAATGTAGCACATCTCTTTGAGGAGGCAGTAATCCACACATCCACAGATGATGTTATCGTATTTTTTTAAAATGAAAAGTATCAAGGAATGTGTATATAAAAATCTAATAATTATTAAGATATCATAATTAATATATATATTTATATATATATTAAATAAAAATATTTTTCCATTATTAATATTCAATCATGAGATGTGGTAATTGAAAAATTAATGACATCATTTAATGGGCTGGTAGTCTGCCGTACACATGAAGGGTCATTTTGTTACTCATTTTATAGATGTGTATGTATGTGTAGGTAGAAACATTAACATAAAAAATAACATTTTATTTGTTATATTTATTCTAATATATAATCGTAGAATAATATTAATTTATTTAGTGTAGAAATAGATAAAACCTAAATTCTTGTTGAAAAATGTTACCGATTTCTATGTCACTCCTTTTGGTTATCACCAAAAGGTTTTCAGGGTTGGATTTATGGCTAAAGTGTGGATTATAGTGTGGTATAATGTATTTTTAGAGATTTATATATGGTTTTTTATTAACCAAATTTATTTTTTGGTGTCATGAAATGGGGGAGGGTGAGCTCTATTGATATGGTATTAGGAGTGACATTCATGTAAATATAAAATGGGAATCACTATTGGGAGGTCCCTATACATCATGTACCTAAAATAATGATACCAATTAGATAAATTAGTTTATATGGTTTAATAATTTATATATAATGGGTTTGGACTGGTTTAATGGTTATTTAGACTCTTCATATTAATGATCAACCAAAATGTAAACTAAATTTTACCTTAATCGATGTAATTAATTTAAATTTCATTCACTAATATTTATTGTACAATAATAATAATTAAATGTTAAAAGTTATATATTACATGGATTCCAAATATTGATTCAAGACTTTCAAATTAAAACCACATAAGCGATAGAAAATAATTTAAAATTAATCACATACATTGGACCACAAAGACGATTTTAAAATGAAAATGTTCATTATATTGATTTTTTAATATAAAATCACTATGGAAATGATTCCAATAAATTAAATTGGATTACCATATTTGAAATAGATCTAATTATATTTAAAAAAAATTAAATAAATAATTATCAATAAACATTATTTAGAATATTATGTAATTTTCTATTAAAATTTAGTATTATTTATTATTCTTCAAAATATGACAATAATTAGAAAAATAAAAAATAACCAAACAAAGTATAACTTTAATATTTATATTTAAAATATTTATTTAATGTTGTCATAAGAAAATTATTAATGTTATAAAATACAAAATTAAAATAGGGGTGGTATTAAAATGAGATAAAACTAAATTTTAGAAAATAGATCTTTTAAACGTACAATTAGATTTATTCTTATATAAAGTATATAATATTTTTTATAAAAATGATTGAAAAATTATAATAATGTCTAAACATAATAAAATCATTCATAATGATAGAACAAAATGCAAAAAACTAAAAAAATTTAAAAATAATATTAATAATATATTATTTATTGGTATTACCTAGTCTTATGTGCAACACAAGATTTTGATGAAACTCATAGTTTCATGTCATGTAATTGATGTGAAATATATTCAATTTTATTGTAAAGATATTATTTTATTAATAAATATTGAAAAATATGAAAACAAATTATTCTACCATTACATTTGATGTTACATCGTCCCCCTTTTTTAAATTGCATCCTCACAATTTTATTCTATTTTCAATAAGGCGGAGAAATTTCTCTTGTCAAATAATTTTCTGATTCCCATGATTACTATAAAACCATTTGGGGTTTCTGTAAATAAATTTCATAGTGAATTAACATAATGCAGAACAATTTCCCTATATTTTCATGAACATGAACTTGTTCTTCCATATAAGAATGATTACCTTACATGAGAACTACACCGTGGATCAAAACATGATATGATACTGGTACATTCATCATTATCATGGAATCATTAAATAAATTATGTACCTAGGATAAAATTGGAGGTAAATACACTCAATAGAAAAATGATCCAATAATATCTAAGATTTAATATTGTATACCTAACCCGGGATATAGCTTTAGAATCATACCAAAATGCATCACACATTTCCATTTGGAAAATTTTAGATAGACATGATTAGATTCATAGAATGAGATATCTTTAATCCATTCATCCACATACCATTTATAAATTCTCTAAGACACCCTCAACTGTCTCTAAATAAACTAAAATATAATTTCTATTTTTTTCTCCAATTATGGTCCCATCAATCTATTTTCTACAACATCATCACAAAATACCAGTTTTTGAAACTGATTTTTATATAATTACTCAAAAGGTTCCACATGAATAATAAAATGGAAAAGGTTAATAAATGAAAAATGATCCAATTAAATATATCTATCCTAACATACCTAGTAATAAATTTAGGAAGAATTAAGTATATATTCCAATTTCTAAATCATCCACTCACACTACATTAGATTGAGGATAAAAGGTTGTAATGAAATATAATTTAGTACCTAATGACTTCAAAAGTATTTTTCAAAACATTGATGTGGATTTGAAATCATGGGCTGATACTATAGAGATATGCACTCATTGTTTCTTAATAATATTTTTTTGATAAATTCATGAAAACTTTTATAATGTCATTATATATTGAATTGGAAGGAAATTTATTAATATAGTTAATTGAAAAAATTAACCAAAACACTTTTTTACCGTCAGATGTATTTTATAGTCATACTATGAAATCCATTGATATGTTCTCATATTTCAACCCAGCTATTGGAAATGGCTATTTCATCTCCTTCGACAAATGTCACTACACTTTAACCCGCTGACAAGTTAAAAACTTCATGGTGAATTTTGAAATATATCCTTTCATTACGCCGCACCAGTTATACTCATGAAAATATCTATACATTTTAGTACTTCCCTAATGAAAGATAAATGGAGAAATATAAGAATAAGTAAAAAAATCATTTCATCAACTACGAATACCTTTGAATATATAATCATTTTCTAAATAATATAACACATTCTTCATCAATATTAAAACCAAAAAACATACCATTCTTAATAGATTATAAATTTTCTAGAACTTTTGATCCACATTCAAAGATATTTTATTTATTTCGGAACAAATTGAATACACTACATCATAAAAAACATATAATATCCCTAAATCCACAAATTATAGTCCATAATTCATCAAATAATTACCCAAAGGGGCATATTCCATATGTATCATGATTAATGTAGAGTTATTTTTTCAACTCAAATAATCGACCACATTGTTTTGTTTCCCATAATGATAATGAATTTTAAAATTATAATACATAATAAGTTTCAACCATATTCTTTGTATTCTGTACATAAATTTCGGAGTGAATATATAGTTCAAAAATTTCTGATATGTATATATTTCAATGGTCACTCCACAAAACTGATGCCTCAAAATTTCTAATTAAAAAAACTAGTAGGTAATTACAAATAATGTGTAGGATAATTTAATTGAATATATTTCCACTCACATGAATAATAAGAAATTTAATTTTCATTCTAAATCTTGTAATAACAAGGTCCTTTTAATTTATAATCATTATAGTTGAAAAAATTCTCAATTTCTATAAGGAATAGAAAAAGTGGGGCATTTTATAATGTTATTTTAATTTTCTAAAAAACAAAAAATTCACCTGTGTAGATAAAACTAACAGTATTTCAAGATATGTTTGGTAGTTGGATATATAACAAAGAAATATTTCTCAAAAATCATCGATAAGAGCTTCCTTATATAAGAAAAAGTATGAATCTATTTGGCATTATTAGGTCTTGTCTGCACTTTGAAATTTTTTTATTTATTCGGTTCAATAGTAATTCCATATTTAAAAAAATTATGAACAATGAATGAAATTTTTTATGACCGAAATTCAATTATAGTCAACTTTCCATATAGAATATTTTTAGTAAGGCTTAAAATACAATACTTATATACCATTCATATTCTATATGTATTCTAGAATATACCCAAGTATCATCAATAAAAATAACAAAAAACGAATTGAGAAACTGATGGGAGACTCTATTCATAAGATTCATAAAAATTGATGGTGCATGATATATCCCAAAAGGCATAACTACAAACTCATAATTCCTATATCTCATCTCAAATATTGTCTTTTTATTTTCCTTCTCCTTTACCTTCAAATGATGGTGACTATACCTATGATCAATATTCAAAAAACACAAACTTCTCTAGATAGGATTAGAGAACGAAACTATATGGGGAACATGAAACATATTCTTAATAATTATGTAATTAAAGGCTCTATAATCAATGTAATTTTTCCTGGAACTGTCATTATTTTTCACAAATAAAACATAATAACCTCATGGTGAAGAGATAAGTCAAACTAAATAATTATCAAGAAATTACTACAACTATGTTTTCAATTCCATAGGTTCAAATTAATTAAATCAATATGTGGGTTTAAAATAGGAATAAAATTAGGGACTAAATCAATATTAAATTCCACTTTCCAATTAACAATAACACTAGATAAATAATCAAGAATAAAATATATAAATTAATTTACTACTAAGATGTCACTTATCATAACTATTTATTTATTTAAAAAAACTTTTGATCTAGAAAACATTCCATTTTATCATTAATCAATTTCTAATCTTCTTTGTATGTTATCAATGTCAAGGAATAATTTAATTAAACATTCTAGTTATGAAAATATATTTTAGCAAGATAAAATGAAATTGAATTAATATAAAAAAATGATATAGAACACTACATTAGAAATATTTTCATGATTTTCAAGAAATACCAACACCCTATTGAAAATAAGAATATTCCTATAAATCATGGTTTCTTAAATATTCCAACATAGCCTTTTTATAAAAAGTTATATATTACATTCATAAGTTTATAGTACAATTTTTATTGAAAATTTCTCATCAATAAAAGTATCCAAATATCCAATGTAAAATAGTGTATTGGAATAAATTAAATGAACCTGAAACATATAATTATCCACTTCATTTGATAATACAATATCAACCAATATACTAGATAATGATTGTTTCTACACCATTTTTTTCTATATTGATGTTATCTACCCACGGTAATCAACATTGGACAAACATTAGAATAATTTACTATATCATTACATCCAAAACATATTTCATATATTTTAAATTACATTCCATACCATTTTCCATATATTAATGATCCATATGATCAAAAATACAACATTTTATGTACTTCACAGACACTGATATACAGTCTACATGATTCTTTTTACACAATTCTACAATGATTGAATATTTTAGTTACCTCTAATATTATTTGATAAATTCTTTCACATTTCATGACTACTAGATCACTTATTGTACATGTATTCATGGTAAATATGATCATCTAAAAACTACATTCATACCTTTTCATCATATCGAACAATATTCTTATAGATCTTGAACATAGATGAATTAAAATCCATTTGATGTCATGGATTTAATCATGACTAAAGAAAATTTATTATAATATCAGTATCTTGAATAAAATTTGGGACATTCCACGATAGTCAAGTGATTTTTTCTTCATATGTGGCAACACAACCATTCTTCTCTATCCTCAATTCAATGGTTTTTTCAATTATAAGTAAAATTTCTACATGAAAATATTTTCCAAGAATGTATTCATAAATTCATCCCCTTCCAAGTCATAAATATCTTCACTTATTCTAAAATTCATAACTATTACCCTCCACTTTCGAATTCACCATCAAAATGAAAAATTGGAAGAGTAAATGTTCAGTTTTTCGAGGAACCCATCCAATACAATATCTTTTCTTGGTCCTTAAGATATCATTCAACTATAATATGGTCAGATGATCTTATAAATGATGGGGTAAGTTGTTGTATAAAATGGAACACTGTAAATATGTTCCATTATGTTGGAAATTCTTCCTCTATTGCATGGACCCCACCATGGTCTACATCCCATGAGAATTGATTTATCCTTGAAACAAACTGTTCAATTACAACTATAACAATATCTCTATGCTTATTTGGTAGGATATTTCCTACTTGGTTCTATCCCACTATAAATTCCTTGTTTCCTATATGTAAAAATATTATAAACAAAAATACATTTGAGGAACCAATATGGTAAAATTCAGATTCTATATCAATTCACATAAACCTTTATGTAATTATTATCAAGAGAATTCTACCAAAATTAAACAAAACTAAAATTTTATCTAAAAATTTACTCTAATATCAACTATACGGCTCTAACTATGAATATTTCATAATATTTAGTTTCTGTAAAGTAATTTATTTCCTTCACATTGAGGATCATTTCATTTATAGTTTTTTATATATTAAGGTCATATTTCATATATAAAAAATCATAATATATAAATTTCAAACTTTTTAATAGTAAACAGATTCCCCGTAATATAATACCTTTAAAATAAATCATGATGTCATTTATTGATTATCTTCACAAATTTTAACATGATTTCATCATATCCTATAATCATCCACAAGTACTGTGAAAATATATTAAAATAATGGATGAGAAAAAAATATCATTATCGGATTTAAAAATATGGAAACTTATATTCTACTGATAAATATTAAAACCCATGAAAAGTATAGCATAATGTAATAATATTCACTATTTATAAGTACTAAGTACCATGATTTAAAATTAATATCAAAGATTTCAATTTTTTATTAAAAAGAATTTTATAAAACCCATAGAAATCATAGAAAACATATTAATGTATCAGGTAACATTTTTATACTTTTCACTCTTACATATGGAATATGAATGAGGTCAACATCCATAAATCTCACTCATACAAATGGAATAACCATACGAATAACTTCAATACCTAACATATTGGAGGGATATCACAAACCCACTCAACATCGATTTATCATAAACTATCCATAATTTTATTATCACAAAAACAAAAATCATATATCTATTACCCTTACAATGTCATTACAAAAACAAACATTACAATTTTCAATATTTCACTTATTAAATTTAATTGGAAATATTAAGACAACATTTCAAAATTTTGGTATGATCAATCCATTTAAAAAAACATAAAAGGGAAAAAGGATTATTATAATAAAACATGTAATCTTGAAATGTAATCTAGAAGTCAAATAAATTTCATGATAACATGAAATGTTATTTTCACAAAAAATTAAAAATAGGACAATTCGTTTTTCTATCATAAAAACCTCACATTTGAAATACGTAAAAATATTCCCTTTTAAATCCATTAAATGAAATTAAAAATAGATATGAAATTTCCTATATAATACATATAAATTAATATGTAAAATAATATTAGGAATATTCAAATAGTGAAAATTATTTTGATCTTAAATCATTAAACATTCAATGGTTCTCGTACCAATGTCAAAATTTAAATCACAATGCCCATGAAATAATTACATTTAAAAAATATTAAATTACATGATAATAATAAAATTCAGTGTACTATATTTTAAATGGGATTTATATATGCCACATAATATAAGGTGAGTTTATAACATCAAGATACGCATAAATGAAAATAGATTGAGATGAAATCTTGTACCTTATGTCCGATCAGCCACATGTGTTATTATCTCATTGAATTATAAACTTATTTTAATTTTATATTTCTTAAAAATATTTTTTAATTTTTACCATTACATTAATTTCATTTATTTAATTTTAAAATACAACATTAAAAAATATTTTTATGTTATATGTTGTGATCATATTTATTTTATGTGTTACTGTTTTTTGGATAGGTCAACTGTGGTCAGATTAGTCATTATTAAAACATATATAGTATAATAATCATTTAATTATTATCATATTTTTTAATAAATTTTAATTTTAAAACCTATCATGAATTATAGTTATGAATATTGAACTAATGTTACAATCATTGACATGGTAGGTAGTACGTACGCATGAGTATGATTCTCATTTTTCAATGATTATTATTGAAATACAGAAAGTAACATTTATTTTTACAGAATTATCCTTATATCATAAATATCCTTATATATAATCATATATAATCATGTATATAAATCTTGTAATGTAATAGGAATCACATTTCATTAATAAGGATGTAGAGAACACACCCACGAATGACATTGTCATTTGTTTTGATGTGTAAAAATGGTAATATTAAAATTTATATATTGTATATCGAGAAAATTAATTATTTCATGAATATAATTTGAATTTTACTTATGTAAGATATTTATATTAAATCAAAACTTAAGATATTCCATGAAATGTGTGAACATTTCCTATCTCTTTTAGAAGGTGGTATTCCAAATGTCCAAAGACGATGTTATTGTCCATCCATAGAATGTAATGGGTGTAGGTATGTGTATATTAAAATTCCAAAATATTAATTATTTATAAAAATCATATATACATATATAATTTAAAAATATTGTTTCCATTATAAATACCAATTATAAAAGGTGGTTAATGAGAAATGAACACCATCATTTTGGGAGGAGGTTGTTCGCTATGCACATAAACTATAATTTTTCTACCCATTTTATAGAAGTGAGTGCAAGTGTAGGTAAAACCATTAACATAACAAATATCAGTATATTTTGGATACTTATGTTATTTGATAGGAGTGTAATAAAAAAAATTAATGGCATGAAAAATAAATAAAACCCAATTGAATGTTAATTAATGTTACTTCTTTTTTGGGGACCCATTTTGGTTTGCACCAAAAAGATTTCTTGGTGGGATTTATGCAATCATTTATTATTATAGAGTATTGGTATGGATTTTGGGAGCTTTTTTGGGTAGGTTTTGGATTATCCAAAGGTCATTAGAGGTGAAAGGAAATGAGGGAGGGTGAGTGCTTTTATATAGTGGGGAAGGAGTGAAATTCATGTAAATATAACAATTTAAACAATATTTGGAGGCCTCCCTTTAATATTATTCATACAGTAATGATCTCAATTTGGTACAATATATATTTTTTGGGTAATAATATCCCTTAAAGGGGGTATTGACATGTTCTATTTCATCTGGTCTCTTATGATTAATGTTAACCAATAAGTATACCAAATTGTACAGTAACCACTTTGAGTAATTCTAATTCCATTCACTGATAATTTTGGTAATAAAAAAAATGATCATATTATAAATTATTAATTATTTTGATTCAAAAAATGGGATCCCTTTTTAAAAATTAAAATACACAAAATTTTCTTTAATTAATTAATAATTAATCTCACAGATGTGCTGATAAATGTGATTTTTAATGTGAAAATGTTCAAAAGATTACTTTCTTATTATATGTAAAATCCTAATTAAAATGATTCTAATTAAATAAATTTAATTAATGATATACAATTTATATAATTATACATTAAACTCAATAAAATGCATTATTTAATAAAATAATTTTTTTGATGAAAAATTAGTTTTCAATTATTATTTAGTTTTATTTGTAACTCATCCAAATAATAGAGTTCTCTGAAAAATGAATAAAATTAAACCAAATTTAATTTTTATATTCGTATTTCAAAAATTATGTTTATTTTTTCCTATAAAAATTAAATAGTTTAAAAAATTTAGTTTTTTAATAGGTTCTGTATTTAAAGGCGAGTAAACTTTTTTTTTAAAAATTATTCTTTTAATTGTAAAAGTAGATTTATTCATTTCATGTTTCTATAAAATATATTAGATGAATTTGAAGCCTTTTTAGAAACATGTAAAAACATAATATAGATAGTTCCACTCATTCCAACTGATATAATGGTCGGATGATTACATCAAAATTAATACATTATATTAATAGTATATTATTGTTTTGTAAAATCAGTCTTCTATGCAACACAATATTTCGATGAAACTTGTTGTTTAATTCCATTAAATCTATTGGATAATGAAAATATTATATAATGAAATTAACATATATTTAATATATTTAAATAAATATCATATAGACTTACTTTATCATTACATGTTATGTTACAATCATAATTTACTATAGTGTGTGTGGATAAATTTATAAATATTAAAAGATATATATATAATGAAATCCAAAGTTGTTATATACCCACCTTAAAAAATATCTCTCAATATTTCATTAAAAAAATATGGTTAAAACAGATTAGGGTATGTATGTTTTATTGTCTCTTTAGGTTCCCATTTTTTTCATTAATATTTCGCTTTGTAAAATAATCTTTGGCAAAGAAATTTCTGATGTTGAATTGAACATTTTTTTAGATGTCCAATAGCAACCATGAGTACTCAGCACAAGATATATTATCCTTTACATTCAAAACATCTAATTATTTAATTTTTAGTGTAATGATATGTACACCCATAATAAGGATACATGAAACATATCACGTACTTTGGTAAGGTTCTAAGGATGCGATAGTCGATATTCCGCATCTCTGATGTGATCAAGAATCTCATTAAGGAAAATGTATCATGGTTATATTGTTCCATTACTGTCCTAAAAATTAATTCTACGAAGATAAAAGAACAAAAATTCACATAATTCAATCTCATTGTCTCATAAATGGTTATCAGCATAAATCTTATATTGAGTTTGAACTATTCTATAATGTTGTTGCAATTTTGTAAATATTCTACATTTTCATCAAATATCTTAGGGCTTGGAAATATTAATTAATAATATCAATCCCAATATGCAGACGTTCTATATCTCTACCTATCTTGGGGTTTATATGGTTTCATTTTAATTAATGTGTTATTTTTCTCTAAGATATATTTACTTTTGGAACAATAATAGATATAGGACCTATACAAACTGTTTTGGCCAAAGCATTGATATCGGTAACTAATTTTGACATATAACAATGTTTTATCCAAACCCTTTGTTATATGTCACTTATATGGACCTATATATTCATTTTTCCAAAATATTTTAGTATAGGTCTATTATAGTGACCCTATACCAAGGATTATGGCCTAACTGTTAGTATGAGTCCACACTATACTATTGGTTACACCAAATCCATTAGTTAAAGGAAAAAAATCAAAGAACCTATAAAAATAGTTCTCAAAACCGATAGTTTCAGTTTATAGCAATGTTTAAGAGAGTCATTGGTAAAGGTACAAATATTTCTTAAGGAATATTTTATCAAATAACATTGAATAAATAAATAGTTAAAATAATTATGAATATATATATATATATAAATGAAATTTTGATAAAAAATTTCATGTTATGTTAGTCATTAGGTTGTTGGATAGTAATCAAGATGTGATAGGATCAAAACCAGGGTGAGTTTTTTTGAATTACAAATACCAACAGCTTTCCCTGAACTGTTGGTATAGACCAATCCCAATGCTAAACCAACTACAGTCCTCCTAACCATTTTTATAAGATATAAAATCGATTTGGAGACCTGTAACAATGGCTCTGAATTATTGGTATAAGACATTTTTTTATTTGTTGAAGATGATGTCACACAGTCACATGAAGTCTATAGAGAAATATCTCAATAAGATATCATTTTTTATTATATTTATTTTAGATTTTCTATAAATATGTGTATGATAGCTGATATTTATTTTTAAATCATTTTTTAGGTTATTAATAATACTTTTCTCCAATTTTTTTTTGAAAAATAGATATCATTCAAATAAAAGTGATAGTGGTGTCCATTGAAATCTCACCACATCTATAATGTATATCATTTCATTTTGATCATGCAGAAAGTCCTCTTGATTGGAAATATAGTGATAATCCTTTTTAATATGTTTCACCACAACCCATATAGAATTGTTCACTTTTAATATATTTGGAATACCTGTGAAAAATTCCACAGAGATGTTTTCCCATTTTAAATAGGTATAAGGAATGGTTGTATAATCACTCTTATCATTTTCCTCTCATAGATTACATGTTCATATTCTAGGAACTTTTATGTATATTCCAAATTCCTTTTCATTATATTATTCTAGAAATTGTGTCCTCAAAAATCTCTAAAAAGTTTCATGTTTTAGGGGCAGATGGAGAAGTCTGATCCATGAGAATTGTTCAACATCTCATTCTTCAAGGCCATTTTAGAGGGTACACAACCATTTACTAAATCTCACAACTCCCTTATCATCAACCATGAAACTATGTTTTTTTACATTACCCACAACATCCACCTTGTTCTATATATCAACACCATCATTTTGATCTTTCATAATGTAATCAAGTAACGATAAATGAGAAATCCATCATGAAAAGAATGTCGATGCTATTTTCTTCATGATTTTTATTGTCAATCCAATGCAATTTTGACAAGATTGGATATTTTTTATTCCTAATAATTAATATGGTCACGAAAATAATTTATACTTAGATTATCTACCACTTTATTCACCTTCATAGTATTGTAGTAGATTGAGAAATCAAAATAGTTTATTAACATTAACAACATATATTGACACATGTTGAGATCCTTATGTGTCATTATATATTATAATCTTTTATGGTCTTTATATATATCAATCTTCTATCCATATACATAATGTCCATATGTATTAGAAGATATTATTAATGTATCCAACTAGATATTATTAATTGGATCGTTTTACTCATTCACCTTTAATTACCTTGAGACATATTATTTTAATCTATTATTCTTCTTGGGATCACAACCCAAACCCTTCATAGAAAAATCCCATAAATCCAAAATCAGTCCGTAATTGATGGAAGTGTGTTTATAGTTGTTGATATTATTTGTTTCATCAAATACTTGATTCCTTTCACAATATTCATCATTCTAATTATATTTCAGTTTAATCGAAATGAGAATTATTAGTAAGTAATAAAATCCTGATAAAATTCTCACTAATTGATTATAATAAGTAGCTACAATGAGAAAAATATTGCGATCTCTATCATTTGTTTCTCTATTACATTACATTATTACATTAATATTTTATGGATCTATAGATATCCCTTATCTTATGATGACATTCCCTGTAAAATATAAATTAACCATTTAATGCTCTCATTTAAAGTATTTTTTGAATGAATTGTCCTTATTTAATTTATTTTATAAAGCATTTAAAAAATCCCCATATACAACCTTGTATTTTGAGTAAAGAATATCATATACAGAATAAAATAAATATATCATGGTAATTTATATATACACTTTTCATTAAGTGAAATAACATTTATAGAGAATTTTTGAGTCCTAAAGGCATGATTATGAAATCAATATTCCTGAACATTTTATGATATGATGTCTTATGAATATCTTCCTTTATCACCTTTAATTAGTGAATCAAAAACCTAATATGAACATTATAGAAGCATTTCACTCCACATAAATGATAAAAAATTCCTAAATCTACATAAATATATACTTTTTATTTATTATTATTATTATTTTCAGATCACAATAATAAATATAGGTACACAATTACACATAATTCTATTTGAAAAAGAGATCTCATTCACCCTTTTGTGACGTACATGGGTATACTAAGCGATTTTATAGATTATATTATAGTTTCTTCATTAATTTTTTCATTTATGTGGGGAAATTCTATAATAAATCATGGATATTGGAAGGGAACAATGTATAAGATTAACTGAGGACACAACCTCTCAGTCGATAGGAATTATATGAATCACTTCGGTAAATAGATCATCACATTATATTATAAAATGTATTTAATCCAATTTCATCATCTAATTTATTTTAGTCATCATAAATAGATATAAATTCTCATAGGAGAACAGTATCAATGATTTTAAGGAAAAATTCAAAGGGGATTCTTCTTTATCCTCATCACACTTGCACATAGTCATAGAAAAAAATGGTATATGAAATTTCATTTAATTATCTATGTAATTGATATCAGGTCTACATAAAAAAAATAAATTACATACAAAATATATAATTGCAATATACTAAAGGGTGTCAGACTTGGGGTAATGAGAGATTCATACCATCTATATTAACTCATGAAGACTTCGGTACTTGGGGTTCAAAAATTTCTCCATTAACTGTTTTTACTGATAACACAAATTTCATGTTACGTGGAAGGTTTTGAATAATTTTAATAAACATACGTAATATGAATGAATTCATAGATCGTGAATAACAAATTATGTTAACTATTCTTGAACTAATAACTGGAATACATTTCACCACACTATCATCTTAGTCCACCACAGTTGTAGAAATTTCCAAATCTATACTTTTCTCTCCCATCCATAGATGGTATATCCATTGGTTACATATGAAAACTGTTGGATAAGGGTAGTGGGTCACATAATTCCCATGTTTCATATAATTGAAACATCAAAATATATGAAAATAATAAAAAGGTACATTCATTACCTCTATAGAATAATAGGTAATCATCGCCTTTATTCAGCATTTTTTTGTTTATGTGCTTTATTTGGATAGTTAAACACACTATTTTCCCCTTGATTCAGTTTCCAAAATTCCTCTTCCCACAATTTCAACAGGTTTGTAATTGATTTTTTATTCCAACGATCGATTTATATGATGAACTATAATGGTTAAACTACATTTATATGCTTCTTATTTATAGTATCCATATAAATTTTGAGGTAATATATGACAACCTCCTTAAAAATTATTATTATTAAAAACATAATGATTCTAAAAGATTCAATGTTAAAACATAAAAAAAGATATCAATGTTACATTCAGTGTTTAGGAAAATTCTATAGCTGAATCATGTGACCCTTGATATTTATTTCTCATTTGACACCAAAAATACTACCTCTTTTATTTTATTTTATGCACTTTCATTACCATTTTTTTAAAAACCCCTTGAGAGAATTTTTTGTTGAAAAATATCTCCCTAAATTTTATCCATTATATATATTAAATTTTTTCCATTGGATTTGAATTCCTTTTCATTTACCACTATTGGTATACTTCTCTTTATATATAATAATATTCAAATGTAACATTATCCCTCTCAGATCATTATAGGATAGTGAATATATTCTCAATGGAGTTAAACAATTACTCTATGACTTAGGAATCAGAAGATCAACTAAAGTTAGGGGAACTTTAACACATAAAGGACGCCACTACAAACTAACCTCACATAATTATGGTGAAGTTCCACATTATTCGTGTTAATACAATTAACTTCGGTACGTTTTACAAGTGAGTCCTTGAAGATCTCAACTCCTACCCCCTTCATTTTAGACAATATATTAGGGTAATAAAAACACAACCCATAACATATGTTGTTAACATAGATCCTTTGATTTCTATCTATTTTCCTCAATAAAGGTACATTAACTATGAAAATCATCAAATTAATAATCATTTAAAATGAAATAATTAAAATTGAAGAAATTATTCTAATCTTCTATACATACTAAAAATTAAGTATTTTTTGGATTTAGATTACGTTATCCTTGGTAACAATTATATTAGGTTATCATAATGAATTTACTTTATAAAATGTTGAAATACTTCATAATGTTGTGTAAAAAAGATATAAATTATTAGAATCACAACACATGGGAGTGAAAACTAGGTTAGTGGTAAGGACCCATTCACTGTGCACTGGGTTAATGGCTGAGATATAACTGAACAACCTTTTTAGAGTTATTAACCATAGATGATTCATCCCTAAAACCAAATTCACAAATAGTTTTTAGGTAGGGATTTTTTTCTCTGATAACCACATAATCTATCCCTTACAAAAACATCTGAATCTTATCATATGCTGAGGTTTATCTATAGTGTTTTCAAAAAGGTACATAATAATAATATTCCAAAAATAAGTATACCTTCACCTGATAAAAAATAAAACAATTCAATCCTTAATTATAGATTACAACATGATTATTGACATACTATTAGAATAAAAACACATAGTGGAAAAATCATTATTGTGTATTAAATTGATTATATACATAAATGATACTTTTTAACATAAATTCTGAAAATTATTTAAAACATAAAATGGCATTCTTACTCCAATAATCCTCTAAAAACATAGGATATCATTGGTAAGTAATAAATAAATTAAAATGTGAGATATAAATCCAATAAAATTAAAAAACATATAAATTAAAAATAACATATAATTCAATATTCCTAAGATGATATCATAAATATAATTATCATATTCATTAAAACATGATGTATGGAATGATACCATAATAATGTGGAAAAAAATATAAGAAAAAATCATAAACATGACATAAAAAGTAAATGAAAATGATTAAACTATAAGAATTCGTGATTATATGGAAATAATTACACCCTAGTCCACCATCATATACCAATGACTAATCCCTTGGACATCATTATATTCCTTGTATTAATCCAAATTACACAAAAGGATCAGGATTACTAACCAATAACATAGATATATTTTTATAAAGCATTAAATGTACCTAATTCATTAGAGTTATATAATGAACCCAATCATCACAAATTACTTTAACATCCATAATAATACATAAAACAATAAGTGAACTATAAAATTAAAAATAAACAATATTTAAATCACAATAATTATAAAATAGTTGAGATGAAAGTGGGTTCAACAACCTTTACTTACCATTTAATAAATGGGTATAGAATTTTAATTTTATAGAGAATTAGGATTTAATTAATTATGAAAATATATAATTTCATAAAAAAATTACTGGAACAAGGTTAGTAATTTTGGAAAAAAATTCGTAAAATAATTAATGGAACTGATATTTAAAGTAAAAAATTATGTGATGCTTTCATAAACGAGTAAAGGATTATTTGAATAGGAAAATAGGAAAAATTAATTATTTTAAAACAAAAATTGAACTAAAAATGTTTTTATTATATAATATGGATATTTTTAAAATCATTCAATATTAAAACATTTTATGTGTATAATACTTTTCATGATTATAGGCACCTAGAAGTTTTAATAAAAAATTAAGTCTAATAAATAGATAAAAAATTAAAGGGAACTTAAAAATGTATACTCACAATAATTAATTGTAATATAAACTATATACATATATATTATGTTATAATTGAGAAAAAGATAACATAAAATGGGAATAAAAAAAGGAACATTTACCCAAAATGTATTGGGGTGGTTTAGAATATCCCTAACCTTTATACCAAAAAGAATTATTTACTTGTACTTTACATAATATATAATTAAATTTTGTTCATTATAAATTATAAAATGAATCTTATTAATCTATCATTACTTCCTTATAGTCTATTTATTTTCATAATTATTTTAATAAAAAATTTCAACTCCTATCGGTTACCTAATGAGATTGGGTTAATTTGTACGTTATTATTATAGCATGTTTTAATTGGTGAGGTTTATTTTTAAAATATAATAAAAAAATGATTAAAAATATATTTTTAAAACATAAAAAAATTAATGATATAAATGATTGGAACTAATGGAAAATAAAATGTGTTTCCATATGGAGGTAGTATTCATCAGCTACTGAGGATTGAAAATATTATTTTCCATAAAATTAGAGGGAGTAATCCAGTAAAATGATTTATCATTATTAATAATAATAATTCATTTATAAGTACAATATTTATTCATTAAACAAAATTTTGAACTCTCTATTAAACATAGTTATGAAAAATAGGACTCGTCATGTATAAATGTGGTGGTACGAACATACTTATGATGAAATTATTTTTCCATAATATTTTTAGAGGAATACATAAAATTGATATTTAATTAGTATAATAAAGCATCCATATATATATAGTTAATTAAAATTTTATGATAATATTATATATAGAATCGATTTGACTTGGTAGAATAAATAATGAATAAGATGGATAGGTTAAAAAAATGTGATACCTTTGTTAATAATTTGAACATTATATTGGATGACTTTTTAAAAATAAAACAAGTGGGAAATTTTTTTCTAACCAAGGGATTTTAAATATATTTTTTGAAATAGGGAATCAATTTAATAGAATTTTGAATAGTAGTTATTGTATATAATTGGTTTAACTGGACTATTTTTAGAAATATAGAAAAGGGTACATTCTATGGAAAGGAATGTTAAATAATGGTTACAATTTAATGATCATGAATGGTAAATGAGTTTTGTATGTTTTAGTTGGTGATACTAGTGGGTATTATATAAAAACTGAAAATATAGGATCAATAAGATTTATATTTAATGTAAACATAGTAAATTTTCAACGAAATCAAATTAGTAATTTAATTAGTAATTAGTAATATTAAATATTAATCCTAGAAATTAATTTGTTAATAAAAATATAAATGAACCTACTTAAAAATGATGATTAGATAATTCTAATTTATCCACCATTAAATATAATTCTAATTCTTAATTATATAAAATTCATTTTTTAAATAAAATATATATTATTTTGAAAAATGAATTTTAAAAAAACATATTAGGTTTAGAAAATGTTATTCAAGGGCTTGTAAACACTATATAGTAAATACATCAAATAAATATATATTATTAAAGAGAAAATCAACATAATAAATATATATATTGGTAAAAAAATATGTTATATAATTATCAAAGATTAGTGTTTTCAATATTCACATCAAAAATAAATATTTATAGAAAAACCCTAAAAAATTATTTATAAGATGATTTTGTTATTTAAAATTCAAAAATAAAATCGATTTTATATAATTAAATTTCTAAAATATATATATTTGAAATAAAATGTACTGATAAGACAATTTAATTATAAAATTCTGCTTTTAAATATTAAGTGTCATTATTATTATTATAATAAAACATTCCAACTAAAGTAATTTAGAAATATTAGATCAAATATAGATACATATATATATATGATAATAATAATTTATTAATTTATCATATTTCTTATTTTAGTGCTTATAAAGATTGTTATTGAATTTAATGGGAATATATATATATATATTAAAATTTTAAGATGTTACAGTTTTGGGTTTAATGCGATATAAGACATAGATATAACCTTCCCCTAGAATTTCAATTCACATATCAATAATTGAATCTTTTAAAAATTGGGATAATGTCAATACTATATTATTATACCAAAAAAACAATATATGCCTTCCATGATTCTTGCACATTTTAGAGTATATAAATATTTTTGCAATTAATAAAAATGATAATTAATCATGAAAAAGAAATAACTTTTTATTCATCAAATAATTTATTAATATTGTTTTATTCATAAGGACAAGATACATAACTAAATACTCACATGATCTATATCTACATCTAAGTATTTTCAATGAAACAACATCCATTGTCACCCTATCATGGTGAGAACCTTTCATCTGAAGAATTTAAATAACCCTTAGCCTATCCAAAAATTATGAAACAATATATATATATATATAGCTTTCACATTGCAATATTATGACCGAGTTTAGTATCTGGTAATGAAAAGTATAATATAAACTATCATTATAATTCTAGGTGAATAAAATTTGATCACTCCATGGATATGTTCTTAGGATAATGAACCCCATCCACATTAACCACTCTTTATGGTTCAAATTCCAAAATTTATCTTGAAAAACAATAAGAAATCATTTGTAAATGTGAATGAAGAGAAAATTTATTTTCTTTTTATTTACCATTAAAAAAACAATTATCTATAATGTAAAAATTCCCAACTACAAATGATGAACCCCAACACAAAATTTAAGTATGTCCCATATTTACAAAATGTGTAACAATAACATATTAGAGAAGAAAAAGGCATCCATATATGATAGCAATATATATACACAACAAAATGAGTAATTAAATACTTACTAAAGATTACATTAAATCTATATATATTTAATATTAAGAAATATCACATTATATTCATAGCCACTCACCCCCATTTAAAATCAAAAAACCTCATAATATCAATAAATAATTTTCCTAATGACTTCATGATGGTCACCAACCCTATTACAATCCAATATCAATCCAAAAAAAAAACAAAATAAAATTAAATCAATTAGTTCATTTCACCCGTATCAAATAAAATGGTTTCCAAAGAATATGTTGTCAAAATCATACATCATATAGGAAAAGGTTCATAATCTATATTAGCAAAAATATATTCAATATAAAAAGGTTATAAAATTCTGATATACTGGTCCTTTCCATAAGAGATCTGGAGAACATGAATGATCAAATATTGTTGATTTAGTCCCCCCTATTAATTTATTCAA
This sequence comes from Viscum album, assembly GCA_963277665.1. NCBI lineage: Eukaryota > Viridiplantae > Streptophyta > Magnoliopsida > Santalales > Viscaceae > Viscum > Viscum album. The sequence goes on from OY728166.1 coordinate 313,506,886, forward strand.
CATTCTATTCTTGATCTACAAAAATCCATGACACTACCACTTAATGGTTAACCACCCAGAATAATTGCATGATCTCAAAATAATCCCAAGTCCTTATTTATACAAAACTACAGTTCACTCCCATAGATTCACTACTAGAATCCTATAATTCCACAAGGGATATAAACCTTTGTTATTTAATTATAATTATTTTATACATATCTAGTATGGTTGTAATGGGATTCCAACTAGGAGGCCCCCTCATGGGAAATGTGAAAAACATTATCCATTTATAATATTTATACTATCTCCCATGAAGTTATCAGTGAACTATTCTTTGGGATACAAAATGATCATAAACTAATCCCACGAAAGTCATTTATATCTTTGGTATTATTTTATCTACATGTTTTTCATTAGTGATGAGACCCCAGTTCCCCTTCCTAGAAAAATATATTATATGGAACAATAAGATATAAAATATAATAGGATGACTCTCACGTAGTCTCTATGTGCATAATATAATGTGTATACACATTCAATCTTTTCACTCTGTGTTATGTGAAAATTAATAATGAATTACTCACAGCAACATGATTTTTAAAATTGTGAAAATTTTATTCTGAAATCCATATATCATAATCCTAAATCCCTTTTAACATAGAAATTTTTCATAAAGGTGTTCCTTAATTAAAATAATTGTATGAATCCCATGTTTTATCTCATTTCTACCCATATATCATGTCATAAGACAATTAAAAGTTAACTCTGATACCATTTTTTAATTCCCCAACCAATCAATGATCACTAAATCAATTTGGGATTTGAAATCACCTTAGGTTCTCACCCTTATTACCATTGGTTTTTGATATCCTATAAGGGTTTCATTAATTTCAAGGGGAAAATGTAATATATAATATAAAATCCTATATTAAATATTTCAATGAGAAATCAACCATAGATAAATGACCCCACTATTCTATAGAAAAATATGACCCATGAAATGCCATAGAAGTTGTGCATCATCAAAAGTATTTTCAGGTTGGTGAACTGTATATAATATATAATATATGAAAACTTAAATAAATGTATAAATTTCCAAACATTGATATTAGGACTCACTCAATCACATCCCCTATTGATAGACACTATAATATATATCCCCAATCTATTAGAGAGTCCTTTACATACCTTATATAATAGACCACAATCCATATTCTCACTAAGAATCACATGAAGAGTGTTATTTATATTGCAAGTTTGTCACCAAAAAAGGGACAATAAATAATAAAAAATATATATGTTGTTTTTATAATATGATATTTATGAACAAATTCAGCCAAAAAATATAATATCATGTCACAAAGTTCTAAAATAGTTACCCCAATGATTGTCCCAACTTATTTCATCTAGTGTTGCATTAAGGGTCCGAATTCTAATGTTTTTTTGCACCATAGTATTATAAAGACCAGCACATAATAGATTACCAATAATCTAAAACGTAATGAGATTCAAATGTATAATAAATGAAATGTAGGTTATAAATATGTATATCCCTATTATCATAACCCTCTCAAGAAACTATTTTGGGAAAGCACCCAACATGTCTATACATATAGATCCTATAAAGGGATTTGATACACAATTATCTGACCATTAGGTGGTGAATGAATATTCAAAACTCACTATTCATTGAAGGAAATAATCCCATAATCATAATCTCATTATTACTAATTTATAATTTTAGGACACCTAGGAAACATTCTATTCCATGCACCCTAAGATTACCCTAATCTACATTATCCACCCATTTCTATGTATTATCCTATCATACATTCACTATTAAAATGATTCCCAATATAAATTTCATCAAATAACCATTTCATTAATCAATGGGGGTACTCTCCACTTGTTAATAACATTCAAAGACTACCCAATTATAATCGAATTCATATGATACATACCATGGTAAAATTGTTAACGTATCATGGTTGTAAAACACTTTAGGGTTTCAATTCAAAAGATATACATAAATTAAATTGAATGACTTATTTTACTGTTACTATTCACTAATGTTATAACATTTAGAGGGTCCATTATATGTATTCCCACCCTTTCTCAAATCTAATTGACATGGAAACATTTTTTGAAACAATTTTTGTAAATTCACAAAAACAATTCATCCCTCTGATGTCAGGTGAAACCAGAATCAAATATAAAAAAATGATAGGATCAAATGATAATTGTCTCATATATTTGAACATATTTAATTTCATTGGTGTGATCATCCTTATTCAATTGAAATTAAGAAACAATAAGAAATCTATTTCAATTGGGATTTAGAAAAAATAATTGTTATGTCATTCGATAGTTCAAAAATATGTGGCTATATGAGACATATATTACCAAATGGATGTCATTGCACCAAAAAATTACTAATCCAGAACTTAAATAATGATGTAAAAGATCAGATAATGGGAGAATGTAATGAAGGTTTTATTACAAATTTTCCATCCCATCTAAAATGTACTTTGGTTTAAAAGGTTTGATTGGACCAAAAATAAAAACCCATCACCCACAATAAATGGGTGTGAGGGATCCCATTAGTACATTAGTGTCCTCCAATAATGATTGAGTGGGCTATGGGATCTTCCATACCCACCATCAGCCTCCTAATGGGGGTTTGGTAAATAAGTACCAAGAAAATTCAAATCTGGTGTCCTAGGACTATGGATTCAATGTTTTTATACTACACATACAAAATTTCAAAATGTATCTATATTTTTCTCCAATATCAGTTCATGAACACCTCTAACAAACCCAATAGTCAATAAAAAAACAATTAAATATTAAAAGGACAATATTAAATCTTATTCATACATTTTTATTATAAATTCATTACAACTATATCTTTTAGTATATATCACCCACAAAAAAAGACAAAATATCATCTTGAAAAAATCGCAACATATTAGTGAGAATTAAATAAAATTATCAATTGATGTTTCTATATTAATTACAAATATTCAATATAATCTAATAAATTATTCTACATCCTCATTATGTGTTGTCTTTATCCTCACTACAATAATTTAAATCTATTATCTTGTCAATTTCAATAATATAAATACATTCGTATGTAAGTTTGAGCACAATATCTTTTGATGAACTGAAATATCAAAATAAAACCACCAATGATATTTAGAATGTTTGAAACATGGATTCATTCGTATTTAGAGGTTATAAAATTCATAAGAAAACATTTTATGTCCAAATATTATCCAACAATACACCCTTACACGCCTCATTGATATCGACCAACTAGTGGATTCTATTTCATACCCAAATACAACCACATAGACATTTCTCATGAATTATTTATAGATAATATTTACCCCATTATATCTATATGGATCATAAATTGTGTGGATGTTTATTAATGGGTTAGATAATTTTATTTCCCTTCTCCAAGTCCTTAGTTTCACATGATCACTGACTATAACCCCACGCCATCATTTATTCCCCATTTATACCCTCTAAGACAAAAAATATTAATAACCAAGTATTTTCTATATGATAAAAATTTATATGGTATATGTGAAACTTATACACTCTATTATTCTACAGTAATATCACTTTTAGGCATAACCATCATCTATTATACACAATTAAAAAGAAAAAAATGTTATCTCTGATTGACACTAATGTTAAACATTTTATTTTTATTAATGGAATGATTACATAATTATAAGTAAAAACAAATTATTTAAATGTTATTGAATTCAAAAATATGGAGAAGTTATAATTATATAAAACTATTATCTATTAAAATAATAAATTTGTAACTGAAATAATTATGTTGTTAGTGTAAATGAAATTTTCCCATTAAATCCTTCAATTTAATGTATATTATACATAATTAGTATAAATAATGATACTTTTTCTTACATTCTTTACTAAAATTAATATAAATATTATCTTTATAGAATTTCTACATAATTTTACACTAGATCATTTAAATTATTTCACAAACACATAGAAATCATTTTTATTTTTATATTGATGTAAGGAAACAGTCATAAATCACTAAAAATGGATGTATTTCTATTATTGATGATAAATGTTAAAAAAATCACATAAAATAATGTCGCAATTGAAGAATTATTCTTTTATGGTTGATACCTATATATAATCTGTAATATCCACCTTCTTTCTTGACTAACTCAATTGATAAAATATTACATGGCATTTTATGTTATATATGATATTTATAAAATGATATAATGATAATAATTTTAATTATTTTTACTTATTATTCAATGGTTTAAATCCCAATAATTTCCTAATTTGATGTTAATTTCTTTTCTTTATTTACTTTTGTCTAATTCAATATTATTTATGAAAATGAATTGATTTGTAATTTTCAATAGAAGTTTATAATTTTAATATTTCATTGATGCAATAACTATCATAATACAAATTGTAATATTTGAAATTATTTTTGAAAATTCTATGACCAGGGGCTGAGGCGGTGTGTGATTTTGAGTCTTGGTGTGCCCATAACTATTCATTGAAAAATGTTATGGTTTTAAGAGAATGTTCAAATGGATTCCCTAAAAATGTTGAATATCATTTAAATGGGTGCTCGAACCAGAGATTCGATGGCATTGTTTATCTCATAAAGAAAGATTTACCCAAGGTATGAACTAAAATTTTTCGAAACAGGTCATCTGAAAAATTCACCAAGGATGTAACCATAAATAAATAAAATAAATTATTTTATTTTATTTTAAATCCAAATTACCTTTGATCATGACTCAGATTGTAAATCTGAGACCAACGATGATTTTAAAATGATGGGTTTTACCTAGGTGATTCCAAACATCGGATGGCATGGTTCATTTGTGAAAAATAATTTTTTGGATCTTTCAATGAATAACATACAGTGCCTGTTTATTTTATTTTAACATTACATCAACAAAAAACAAACATTTATTTAAATTAAGAGCTATGTCGGGACCTAGGGTTTAGCAAAAATCCATAGAAATTCCTTGGAGGATTTGGAGAGAATCCATAAGAAATTCCCTCAGCCCTGATAACAAACACCAGGATCAGAGACCTTTCATTATTGATAGCTAATGTCAACCAATCCTCAAAAAAATGCTCTATATCCCTGGTACGACATATGTTTTATTTTTATCCCTCTATTTCTTAATCTATGATTAATACATATCAATTCAATGTAACTAAATTGAAACATACATCGTTAGAATAATTATTTGATGGAATTGTTTTTGTTCAATTTTCTTCATTCTAAGGAGAACAAAATGAGGATGCCACAAAAAAAGGATGATGTTCATTCCATCATTTTTTCATCATTTTTACCCCCTATTTTATTATTCTTTGTTGATAGGTCCATGATTCCATGGTTTGACTTATAAGGTGGCTTAGATTGAAATCAGACCCCAAACTAGAGGAAAACCAAGAAGATTCTAGATCTGTGAATATTGGGACCCAAGGAGCCAGGATCTATGACCATAAAAATATCGAGCATCAGAGATGGATCAATGGTCCATTAAAGGGACCACTATTTTGATGGTCTACCAAGGCAGTGCAGTGACTGGAGATGGAAGCTATATCAGTGGCCATGGAAGGTGATGAAGGGATATAGGACACAGTATTTGGCTATGTGCGGTGATGGTGGGTCGTGGATGTGGATGGAAACTGAATATAGATCCTGGAGAATGTAGCAGGGACGCAAGATGCATCAGAATCATTGCCTAAATGGGATTTTACCAGAAAACAATTTACCCAACCCAAGAGGATTGGTTCAAGCATAGGTAAAGATGGTCAGGCCCATGCAGATCGGTCCAGGTCAGTCCAGAAAATCGGAGAGGATCATGGTCAGACCCATGGAAAACCAGGATCGATCTAGGATGGATTGCATAGTTGACCACAACATAGTCTCATGGATTTGTTTGGGGTGGTTGACTTTGGGATGAAACAGCCATAGCTGTTGACGGTGTCATTGGTCCAGGGGCCCAGTTACCCCTATCTTCTAAAACATCCAAAACTGTAAATATTCAAATAGTGTGTCTATTTGATGAAACGTCTATTGCATTAGGATCCTTATGAAAAGAAGGTAATTTCAAGATGTCTGGTGTGAGGTATTTTTAAAGTGTATTGATGTTCTATGGCTTTAGGAGTGAGTTCTCCAGTACTAAATGTGCCTCAAGAAAATATTTCTATTTCTGGATATGACCTATAGACTATGCGTATTATTGATACTATGTGTCTTATGGGGAAAATGTATTTTATAGAGACCGTGGGTATTATAGAGATTTTGTGAAATATAGAGACTCGATGTCTTATAGAGAATATGTGTCTTGTATATACTATGCATCTTATTTTTTTCATTATATCTACATGTTATGGATATATTTGTTGTAGAAATATATTTTTGTGGATCTTACAATGATTTCTTTTATGGTATTTCTTGCATTATTTCATAGTGGTGTTATTTTTTGATATCTCCTTTATGGTATTACTTGGTGGTATTCCTTCATGGTATCTTCTATGATGTATATCTTCATGTTATATATTTTGTGGTATTACATTGTGGTATTCCTTAATAGTATTTCCTTCATTATATTTCATTTGGGGTATTTACATTGTGAAATTATATTATTGTTGTAGGGTTTCCTACTGAGTATTTTTTTAGTTACCCCTGCATGGACCATGCATGCACATGTCAAGTATTATTTTCCGATGAACAACTATTCAATAGAGTTCTAGGAACAATAGGACATGGCGTTTCCTTGTGAGACCGGATAGGTTGAGGTGTGTTCCTGGAGGTTTTTCGATGACAGTCCCAACCACTATTATACTACAGGTTTATCTTGTGAATGAAGACTCTATTCTTTTGTGGGGATTGTTTTCTCCCTATTTACTTTCCAGTACAGTCACTATAGTGTTCGGGGTATGGGATATAGTGGTTTTCATGAATTTTCTTCTTAAGGAATTTTCATTACATCATTTTTGGATTGGAGTTGTGTGCATGAATACATGTACATAAGAAAATTATTCCAATTTTTGGGATCTTCCTACTTTGTGTTAGTCAAAATCCATTTGCCTATTACAGGTGGTCATTGGGCAGTTTTGTCAATGGACCCTCTTCGACAAGTCGTGATAGAGTGGTATCAGAATGTGTCGTTTCTACCACATGACAGGGTGTTAATAAGATTGGTTTGGGGCCACATTTTTCAGTGTTTTGAGTTTAGTTTTTAGGAATGAGATTCTATTGTTGGTACAATTGATGATTTATTCATAAACCAAGACTTTTGGATCCTTCTTTTCATCTCGTTTCATGAAAACACTGGTTGCATGTAAAATAATGCTTTGTGCACCATATAGGAATGGTTTGTGTCTATAATGTCCTTATTGATTCAGATCTGCAAATATTCTCTTTTGACCATGGAACAACTTGAATTATTACAAGAAGCATCCACATAGATATCAAGAATGTATTCCATTGCATGATCACAAGAATGGTCCGCCATGCGATGAGGTACTAGTATTGGGGCATGTAATATAGATATCATGTCTGGGTGGTTTACCATCTATAACACCACCCTTAAAGAAGCATCTAAAACTAGAAGTATCATATGAGGATTCACCCATACTAGTCATGTTTCATGACTTTCAGAAGAGGAATCATCATATATTTCACGTTGAGATAGAACCCTAGGAATCATAGGATTGGTTGGAGGTAGTTACTCGTGTATTCATCCTTTGGGGGACGCCTTTCGCCCAGAAGGAAGTCCTTGTCGCAAGTCTCTTTTAGGAATTTGTGGGTTGATAGAAGAATATAGTGACCTACAATGATGATTAGATGATCCTATATTAGGTAGAACTCGATCATCTCTTCATAAAAGAGTTAATTCCAGCCACATTGCAGTTGGTGCACATACATGAGATTCGGTATCTATAGCACGGAACTCAGACTAGGGCAGAGTATACAATGAGATTTATTGATATTTTGAACAACTCTATAGATATGGTATGAGACTCATTCTACAGGGTTCAAACAATTAGTCACGTCTTATGAAAGGATATAAATAAATCCATGATCTCTCTTTGAATTTCTACTTATGATGGGGTACTTGAGAAAGCATGGATTGTAGAGATATTTCTAGTGGAGTAGGCACTTTTAGTGGGAGCCTCTAGTAGGTACTAGGTAGATAAGACCCAACCAATCCAACAGTTATTATAGGGTCCCAATTCGGAATAGAAAATTAGGAGATGATCCCAAGACATAGGATCAGCAGTGAATGTTATCTAGGGAAGATAAAGCTAGCTGGGGGACACGTATTTTTACACTTTAGGTGGTTGGGGTCATCTGGACCGAGATTGCTCAACCAATCATATGACTGATAAAGAGAAGGTTGAGGGGCCACATAGACATATGAAAATGTATGGTAAGTGTTTTCAGCATGGGGGTACATGTGGAATGGGTGAATGAAAGGAATCAAGAGGTTGTCAGAGGTTTTGGATATTACCACCACCAACCGTTGGTGGTCTATTATAGTCTCAGGGTGTTGGTGGAAAGGGATGGGGATAGGTACATGTGATATAGACTCATTAACTAGAGGATTCAGTTAGTATTGGGGGTATGGTCTAAGACTTTTACACCTTAATAGTAGTTTTTATTTACACATATTTTTGTCTTTATTTTTATTCCATGAGCCTTGTTTGAGACTCGTATATTTAGGTTGAACTGTTGAATCGAAACTTATGCTTAAAGACCCCTACATAAGGAGATTAAATAATCTCAAACTGGTTCAAATAGTGTGACCATACTCTCGGTGGTGAGAGATTTAGATGGGATATGTTGGTAGCAGCATTGAGGCCTTTCGATGGAATTTTTTGTATAGAATGGTTATCCACAGCTCAAGCTCAGCATATCTATTTTAGTCATAGAGTGTTGTGTATCAGTTGTGATGGGACCAAGTTTTCCATTATTGGTGAAATGAAAATCATGACGCATTGGATGGAATCACATAGAAGAGGGTGTTATCAATCAATTATTTGTTGGTCAGCCTCAACCTCAATGTGGTTGATGATTTGTGTCCACAATTTCCAAAAATGGTGGAAAGGTTTGAGAACATGTTTCCAAATGATGATCTAGGATTTACTTCATGTAGGGAGGTAGAAATATACATTAATCTTTACCCAATAATGAAAAAGTTATCTAAATTGGAAGATAGAATGGATCCAATTGTGGTTCATGTGAAGAGGGTGATGTTTGGACGACTTGAAGAGGAAATACTTTGTGAGAAGTAATGATTCACTATGGGCTGCCCCAGTTTTGTTTTAAAAGAAGACATAAAATATCTTTAGGTTATTTGTGGACTTTTTGTTCTGGAACGTGGTGACATAGAAAAATATTTATCCATTAAAAAGGATTGATGGCCAGTTTTATTATTTTAAAGGGGCAAGATTATTCTCATAGATTGACCTCAGATATGGCTATTACCAGCAATTAGTACAGGATAATGATATAACAAAGATGACCTTCAGATGTTGTTACTCCTAGTATTAGTGCTTGGTGATGACATTTAGTGTGTGGAATGCCCTAGAAGTGTTCCTGGGACTCAAAAAAGAGATCATTAATCCTTATATAGACATGTTTATGGTAGTCTTCATTAAGGAAATACTACTGTAATTAGCATTTGATGATGAGATTTTAAGACACCTAAGGATTGTCATAGACACACTTTGAGGGTACCAGCCTTAAAGGAAGCTCTCAAAGTGTCAGATATATATTTGAGAGTTCCATTTTCTAAGAAACATCCTTTCAAGGGATGGAGTTTCAGTGGATCCAGCGATGATATATGTGGTGTTTCCTAGGGATACACCCAATAGTGTTATCAAGGTTTAGATTTTCCTTTGTTTGGCTAGGTACTATCAAAATTATGCACCCAAATATTGATGAATGAAAGAGTAATTTAATGATTTGATTTGAAAGGGGTATCTATTCACGTGGACATAGTCGTTCCCTGTTATTTTTTAGAAGTTGAGGTAGTGATTGACGAGTGATCCCATCTTATGTTTTTTAAATGAGGGTACTGAGTATGTAGTGCTCTGTGATGCATCAAGAAATGGGAATGGTTGTGTACAAATATAGGGGAAATATTTGGTTGAAAATGGTTTATGATAGTTGGGATAACATGAGACTAACAACGTGTCCCATGATATTTAGACAGTAGTGGTATTCTTTTCTTTAAACATGTGGGGACACATCATGATGGGAGAGCAGTTTATCATCTACTCATACTGCCAGATTATCAAGAATATCAATAATCAGAATGAAGTGATCATGAGACATAAATGATGGATATATTTTCTCCAGGACTATTAAATTGATATTGTCTATAATCCTTGGAATGGAATGTGGTGGAAGATTCTCTGAATAGGATATCTAGTTCAGAGTTACTCAACATGACAACAGAGAAGTTGGGATCATTTCAAATATTCTTTGTTAATGGGGATGGAGTAGCATACCTATAATTTATTTTTTTTAACCCCTACACTCATACAATGACTCATGGGGTAACCTATTAGGGATACCAACCATGAGACATTATGTGCATAGATTTCCATCGGGAATTGCACTGATAGATATTAGAAAGGCAGGGAGCAAGTCATTAATTTTAGAGGTCCCACAGTAGTACTAGTGGTGTTGTAGGAGGATGTTTTGAATGAGTTCCATAAATCACATTTATAGGTACATCTAGGTTTAGAGAATATGTACCAGGATCTAAAATATCTATTTTGATGGGAATGAATGAGTATGATTATTGTAGATTTTGTTTCTATATGCCTCAACTATCAGAATTAGATGGATAAACACCAGGATCAAATAGGTTTAGCTCAATGCCTTGATGTTTCATAATTTAAGAAGGATGGGATATTTATGGACTATACAACATGTTTACTATGTACATAAAGGGGAAACAAAACAATCTAGATTATCATGGACCAACAAAACATGTCGGCCCAAATCCAATCTATTCAAGAGCATAGATCAATAGAGAGATTGGGATGCCTTTACATGCTCGAGATAGTTAAACTCTCTGGAGTTCCATATATTATAGTCTCTAATTATGATACCCACATTACATCTGGGTTGTGGAAGGGATTATATGATGCATTTGGGACTTAATTATTCTTGAGTACAACATTTCACCCATAGCCAAATAGCCAGATAGAGTAGACCATATATGTTATGTATGACAAGTTATGTGATGCATGTTTGATTTGGGTCATAGTAGGGAGGATCACCTATCCATGGTTGATATTGCATACAATAAAGACTTCCATTCCAAAATAAGTATGGAACCATTTGAGGCCTTGTATGAGAAAACCTGTAGGCCACCACATACTTGAAGGAACCAAGATAATCGGTCCTCATGGTCCCATAGTTGGTGATGATAACTATAGGGATGGTTTAGATCATCTAGGAGTAGATGAAGATAGCACAATGCCTATTCAATTTAGATGATGATAGGTGATATGGTCTCTTGGGGTTCATGGAATGAGATCACATGTTCCTTCAGCTCTCACCTCGATAAGTATTATGAATATTTTTCTAGGGTGGAATTCTATATCTGAGTTTCATCATAACATTATTGATACTACATTGATTTAAAAAGGTTTCATAACAGTGAGATCTACCACCATAGCTAGACTGGGCACACGAGATCTTCCACGTGTTTTAGTTGAGTAGGTTCATGAATGATCTATTTCACATCATTGACTGGGGAGAGTAGAAAATTGACAAAGGGATGATATTTATAAAGTATGAAGTAATGATCATGGACCAGTAAGACATGATCCTTTTTGGGAAGTCGATTCTTTTAGTGCATGTTCGGTAGAAACCTGAGAATCTCTAAGTGTTAACATGGGATTGGGAAACTCAGATTCATTCTTAGTAACCCATTTGTTTGAGTAGCCCTTATTTTGGATTTTGATTGAAATAATAGCCTAATCTAGGGATAGTTAAATGGAACTTATTTTCCTGATTTTTTTTTCTAGATATTATATGGGGAAATTTACAAACTAGTGGTGAGACGACATTCAATTTTGATGCCCAGTGTTACAGAAAATATTTGTTGAACATGTTTATTTTTTAATAGCACATAAATATGGATTTCCTAAAAAATTGAAACATCTATTAAACAATTTCCCAGATAAAAAATCTAAGGGAACCATTGGGCACATAATTGCGGCATTACCGAAGGCGTTACCTAAGATTGGTCGGCGAAATTCAACTGAATAGAATGTCTCTAGGGACCTAACCATAAATAAAATAAATAAAATAATTTATTTATTTCAAAATCCTAATAACTCATTAATGGTGAATAATATTAGAAAATCAAAGGCCATAATTTTAATTTATAATGTGTTGTTCTCCTTAGGGTAGGGACACCATTGGTAGAAGCAAGGTCATTTTTGAAAAATTTGTTTTACAAATATTAATGTATAAAAAAATATGGGATTAATTTATTTTAACATAATATCAATGCCTCAAAACAATTTATTTTAAATGAATATCTAGTGTGGGGCTTATGGTTTGGATCATAACCCTGAAAATTCCCAAGAATATATAGATATAATCTCTATAAATTATTTAAGCAATAACGACGAATACAAGGTCCATAGATCATTCGTGATGGGCCACTAACAACAGTCTATCCACTATAGTGAATGATCCATATCATAGGAATGATGTTTGTTTTATGATTATATGGTTTGTTTATAATCTAATATGAACGAAAATAAATTCATTGAATAATAATTGACATGTTCATCCTCAGTAGAGTAAAATGATAGTTTTTTTCTTTATTCTTCTTTATAATAAGAAAAAATTGTGTCTAACATAAAAACACCCTAGGATCATTTATAAAGATGTTATTCATGTTATTTTCTCCCCCTTTCTTCACATTCATTTCTGTTGGTCCCCATGGACATAGTTAATATTTTTTAGTATATATAAATGCAATCAGACCTATAATTGATGAAAAACCATGAACTAGGGCCAGATTATTGAAAATCGAACCCTTGGACCAAAATATCTGCATCTATTCCAATTTTAGGCATTGATGGGGATCAATGTTCTCTGGAAGAGACCACTATTATGATATTCTAATGAGGTGGCACGATGGTATGGAGAGGTAGCATTAGGTAGTGTGGCGACCAGACGTGGTAGATGTGTAAGGCGACGATAGGCCAAGGGGCATGATAGGTGGTGGGTGGCCACAGATGTGGTGGGTAGCCGTGTGTGGTGACAGTAAACCATGGATTTGGCTGGAGAAATCATTCAATAAGCCCAAGTGGAGTGGTCTTGGCTGAGGAGGAGTTCTCCCAGCCCATGAAAATCAAGTCGTGTCAGCCCTATGGACCGAGCCAGATCTAGGTAAGAGATGGGTCAGACCCCGATCAACCACAGGAGGATACATTGACGACTGAGAATGTCGACCACCCCGGTCAGTGGACCGACCAAGGAGTCTGTACATAGGCCCAGTGACCCCCATCTTCTAAATCGTCAAATAGCCATAACTTTCAAAAAAAATTCTTTAGATGATACGCCTACTACATTATCAACCTTATGACGAGAAAGTAATTTTTAGATATCTGACGTGGTTTTTTATGGGAGTATGAATATGACATAATGACCATCGTAGAATGTTCAGTCAAAATGTATATAAATCGAGAAATTAATATTGTGTATGGTTGTGTCCTACTGAGTGTGTGTCTTAAGGATACTATGGGTCTTTTAGAGACTGCATGTTTTATAATGAAAATGTGTCTTGTTTAGAATGTATTTATTATTGATACTGTGTTTATTTTTGAATTGAGTATATTGATATGTTATTGATATATTTTCTAAAGACATATATCTATGTGGAGATGAATATGGATTACTTTTTATATTCATTTGTGGTATTCCTGGGATGTATTATTTGGTGGTATTCTTTGTTGATATATCCTTTGTGGTATTCCTTGGTGGTATTTATTAGTGGTATTCCTTTTATGGAAATAAATCATGGTATTTATTTCGTTTTAATGTTTTTTTTAATTTTTTTATAGTATTTATTTTGTGGTATTCTTTTTTGGTTTCATGTTTTCTTACTGAGTATTATTTTACTCACCCCTTCACATGCTTTTCACAAACATATCATGTCTTGTGAAAAAGATCGACTCTTCGACAGAGTTTGAGGAACATCATGATAATGCAATGTATTGTGGGATCAAACATGCTGAGGTTTTTTATGAGAAATATTCCTATGACTTCCCCAATACCTCATACATTATATGTTAGACTTGTGTCTGTAAACTCATTTCATTTGGTGGGCTTTTGTTTCTCACTCTTTACATTATAATACTTTCACTATTGTACTATTTTTGTGGGATATAAGGGTTTTTATGTAATGTTTACTTATTGATTTTTAATTTCAAAATTTGGGGCTTCGATATGTGTCTGTGCATACTGGTCCATAGGCAAATGTCTGCCATTTATGGGATATGCCTACTCGATGCTAGTCACCAGCACCATGGCCTATTGGTGGTGTTTGTGGGGTACTCATAGAATATACCACTTTAGGATGGGATATGAAAAGATATAAAATTCAGGAAACTAATAAAATTGTAAAATTATTTATTTAGAATTCCTAGAATATATGGATAAATATCATTAAATAATAACAAATTTGGAATTCAAAATTTTAATTCCTAAATGAAATTCAAAACATGGGCTTAAAAATATGTTCAAAATTTGGAATAATATTAACGATGATCTTATATAACAGAAAATAACATCCGAATTGAGATAAAATATTAAAAAATTATATATAAGGGGACAATGTTGTTTTTAGTTAACTATAGTAATCAAGATTCTGTTAATTTTAAAGTTATATTATATAACGAAACTAGATCATTGAAATTAAAAGAATCTATCTGGAAGAAAATATTCTCTATAATACACTAATCATAAATTATTTTAAACATGCCAATTTAAGATAATATTTTATTGGTAGATAGAATATAAATTTATGATAAAAAATTATGAATAATACTTTATGAAAATTTTAATATGGTAAGACTTTAAAATATATGTATTTTTAAATAAATTTACTATTTTAAATCGACTTAGTTTCAACAACTATTATTATAAATGAATAATAATATAGTCTACAATTATAATATATCCATTAAATTCAATGTCATGAAAAAATTTCATTGAAGGTTACCTGGCCTACACACTCAGTTCATTTGTTATAAATATATTATAAATAATAATTAAAAATCTCTCAAAGAAAAAAATTTTTCTTCTAAGAAAATTATTTTACTTGACATTTTTTATAATAAAAATTATAATAATCATCATTTTATAATTATTATAATTTAATATTTATTATATATTAATGAAAATGTTCTAAAATTTATCTAATTTTTTAAATATTCAGGGGATATGAATAAATCTAGTTTGATCTAAAACTGAATTTTTCTAAATTTATTTTTCATAATGTTGTGTACACATATCTTAGAATCAATTCTTCCCACTTATAAGAAATTGTTTTGATAAAATTGGTGTTATAGATCAAATATGGAGGTTAAAATTTTGTAAACAGTTCCCTTTTATTTTTAGTTGTTATGAATAGTAATTGTGGTAAAATTTATCAACATGTTAATGAAGAAACTATTTTAATATTGTATAAAATTATGTTTTTGGTAAATAATGTTCATCCTAAGTATTGTTGGATTAATGGAATTCGACAATTATCCCATTATAATAAAAATCTATTTGTTTAATATTCACTTTTCGTTGAAAATAACTTATATAATATTTGAAGAGAATTAAAATACAATATGTTAGTCACTTATTTTGAAATATATATTATGTGCCCACATAGGGAAAACGAATGACATGATTGAATATAAATTTCAATTTTCAGAAAAATGATGTTTTCTTATGATGAAAATTTATCTTTGTCCTATAGATATTATATATTTACATTAACTACCTCCACCACACTAATATACTTTTTATTTAGTTAATATAAAAATAAAATAAAGAATTATGGAAATATTAAGTGTTGTAAAATATGGGTGAGTTTTGTAATAATTTAATTTTAAAATAAATATATTATATTTGGAATATTTTAATGGTTTATATTATAACAATAACAAATTTTTATGTATTAGGTAATATTTATTGAATATTTTTATATTGACAATACAGATAATTTATCAAAAAAATTTTATATTAAATTATTTAATAATCATTAAAAATTTGAAAGAAGTTTAGGGGATATTATATGATCTAAAAATTAATCCCTTTTCCATTTATGTACCAAAAATTTTATTATATGCATTATTATATATCTTTAAGAGGGAAACGTGTGACACTGTTATTAAAGAAAATTTAATTTAACTAAGGGTTAAAAAAATAAGGTCTAAAACACAACATACACCTTTCAAAAATTTCTTGGATGGTCTGATTTAATTGATATCATATCATATTTTGTAATCCATTTGTTATAATATTTTTATTAAGATAATAACATTATTATAATTTAATCTTTGAAGAAATTCCAAATGTCCCCCTCACCCCACTTATAAAATGTGACTTACTTCACTCAATTATTCATACATTTTAAGACATATATCTTAAAAATTCTCTCCCAAAGACCATTACTAAATTTCTTATATAAATTCTAGTGTTGATTTTATTCCCAATAGAAAAACCTTACAAACCTCAAAAGTTTATATAAAGGAGTTATTTCAAAAAAGAGGTAGTCACCTAGAAAAATCGCTTACCTTTTTTAATTCTACATTTACCTACTATAAATCTATGGTATTTATAATAAATGAGTATATACATTATAATAAAATGAAAATATTTTATTTTGATAACCAATACACCATTTTAAACATTTAATCCCATAAACTTTTAAGTGAAGGTGTCGCTTGTGCATATGTTTGGCATACCGTCTCCATGTAGAGATAAAATTCATTTTCTATCAATATATTTATTAGATGGTTGTCATGGTTGTTTAAAATTTTTATATAATTATATTGAAATAATTATACTTATTTTTATATAATATCTTATGTAATTTCTTATCTTCTAAAATTTTGGGAAATGATAATGTTTCCCATGGTTACGTGTTGACTACGTTCTCTACGAAGCGATGTGATAATATTTTCATTTCAATTTATCCTGAATGGTAAAAAAGATTTATTTAATTAATATATATGGTTTATATTATATAATAACACTTTTTCAAAAGTGAATTATTATTCACATTTTTTTATTCTATCCCTCAAAATGGAAAAATAGTGTAGATGATTTTGTACAACAAACCATCTCAATTAATAGTGCAATTAAATTTTCAACCTATATGATTTGTGGATTTATATAGATATGAATATTGAATAAATATTAAATTCAAATAATATTTGAATCATAAAAATTATTTATCCATTATAGAATTATATGGACAACAACTATCAAAAGAAAATATACTTTTAAAATGAATAAATTATTATACGAAATAATGATTGAAACAAAGAATTATTAATAATGGAGGGATAAATTGTTAAAATTAAAAAATATATGGTTTAGTATGAATTATAATGGTACATGTATAGATTTATTGTAAATATATTTATTATACAGGATGTGTTAATATATATAAACAATTCAATATTTTTGGTACGTTTTATTTTATAATATCATCATTTTTTAAAATCATTTATTTTTATGTCCCCCTTTGGAGAGTTGTTTGATATATCTATCATAAAAATATATATTTTCAACTCATATGGTTATTAATAATAATTTTATGTAATTTGACAATATTTTCATATACGGTACTTAAAATGTATGGAATAATTGTTTTTAATAATAAATTATTTTTTCACAATTAGGTCAAAAATTATTTTTCTTCAATATAAATGTTTTCTAATAATATTTTCTAGAATAATTTTTAAATTATTAAAATTATTTATATAATCCATTTCTATCAAGGTTGTAATTTTTTTTATAAAAATATGTTATAAAACATATGAAATTATGTTTTTCAAATGTGGTAATTTTTGATGTTTTTAAAACAATGAGAAATAAATGTTTCTTAACATACACCACATGTATATAATTAACCATCACTGTGACTTATCATTTCACTAGATATTATATTAGAAAAACACAAGGCTCATTTAATGGAATGTTCTTTTGAAATATTTTATAATGTTTTTTTCTAAATAGTATATTCAAAGCGATAAATTTATTTCCTTAAAAATGATTTTGGGAATATTTTAATTTTATTTATATTCATTAATGAAAAAACCAACTTTTTAATTATGATCTACTGGGAAATAGTTTTAATTATTCCATCCTTAATATATATCTCGATTTTTTTGGATTAGTTTCATTGGGTACGTACTACTTTCATACCATTGACCATATTACTCTAGATGGTGTATAATTGTGTTTATAGAATGTAGAATGTACAAAAAAATTAAAATGATAGTTTTTCAATTCAAATATTTCTGTTAATTATGTTTCAACCCTTTCATATGAGGCATTAATTAGACATATTAATTAGAGATAGGGTCCTATTATTGCCACTCAATGAATCATTCGGTCTCACAAGAAAAACTAGCATGGATATTAAGTCATCGAATTACCCATTTATGTAACATGTATTGGAAAAAAGGACTAATGATATATATATATATATAATTTTTAATAATGTATTCTCTCATTATGGGATTAATAATTTTTGTGAATATGATTATATCATTTATTATGATATCTATGGATATGTTTCAAGGTAATGTGATTATTTATAGGGAATTATGTGTTCTTAATTGTTTTATAGAATATTATTCTTCTCGCTAATGTTATTGATTAAATGAAAGGTTTTTTCATATATTTATCTTCCCAAATTAATTTTTCCATTTTTATGATTTTTTTTCATAATTTTTACACATTATATTACTAATCCTCAAGGTCACATATATCTTATATTTATTTTCCCTAGGATTTCATAAAGTATATTATATGTGGTATAATTAGATATGATAATGGGAATAACTTTGTTATAATTAAAAAAATATTGTATTTTATTTTTTCCAAATGTAATGTGGCATTCAAGTATGTTTATAATATTCCAAGACTACATAAATATTTTGTTTTTTATGTGATTCGATTTATCTCAGTCTAATGTAATTATGTAACAACATACTCTAGGATAATAGGGTTGGGGTCATTAATGTTTGTATATATGAAAGTTCAGTATAATCCTTTGGAACTAGATTTATTAAAACAAATATTAAACAATGAAACACTATAAATGAAAGTATTAAAATAATAAAAGAAAATAGCATATTATTTTTAAGATTAGTTTTACTTAAATATATTTTTTGGATCATATTTTACTTATTTTGAAATTATGTATTTCGATTCATATTTTATGATCTAATACAGTGTATTCTTTTTTTGGAAATAAATCATATCTAAAGGAATTAATATTTTTAAATAAAAATATTCCACAAAAGTATTTTACTATTAAGAAAGATTATGATGTTAGAGCATGAGAATCAGCTTGTGATGAAAAATAAAATAAAAATATACTTGGCTACCAGACATAAATCACGAATAATAAACACCCCTATATATAGAATGTTAATGACCTAGAACGTGGTTTAACAATTTAGAACACTTCATGCATCAACAAAATCCACCATTTAGTGGGTAAATAAATATTACTTTAGCTATTTAAAGGTTATGTTATGTAGAAGATATATTTATATCCTTGGAAAACAATGAAAGTTAGAGTGTTTTCATAAATGATAATTGTTTCTTTGGGGATGAAAATAAATGGAATTCATTTATTGAAAAAAATATTGATAATGAAAATAAAAAAGAAGGAGTGTATGGATTTTATGGTGTTATTCATATTAGAATATTTTCTTAATTGGAAATGAGTTGATATTGCTATAAAATTATCGAGTCTATGTCAAAAGGATGATGAAAATGAAAACTTGTATGAAGAAATATTTACAATGTTATCAAAACAAGTTTTGGAATACATAAATTGTCCAATAAAAATTATTAAAAGTGTATTCGATTGGATCATAACAATAATTAGATGTGAAATAGTATCCAAAATATTCTAATCATATGATGATATATTATCATTTTCTCTCAAAATAGCGAATGAATTATAAAAATATTATGGTATAGTATGAAATATATATTAGAATATGAATTTTTATCTTGATAGAAAAAATAAATATTTTAATATTTAACAGGGGATGGGTTGAATTAATTTATAGTAATTAATGTTGATAGAAAAATGTGGAACATACTTATCAGGAGTGGATGTTTTTAACAAATATGTATAGAAGGGCCAATAAAATCATGATTATAAGGGAAATAAAGAATATTCCATTGTAAAATGATTCCTTTTTATGGAAATGGGGCACTGTTGATATGATTTTCTAGGTTTCATTGGATTTTTTACCAAAAAATGGACAGGGATAATAGGTCAAGATTACTTGAACACAACATCGATGGTAGAAGTTATTAAATATGTGTAAGTATGAACATTTAGAATATTCTCAAATTTATATAATATATTATTAAATTTTTGAAATTTAAAAAATTTAATAACTAATGATATTTTAATGACAATATAATATTAATCTATTACATTATTACAGGTGTTAACAGTAAAAACACATAATGGAAGTTTAATAATAATAACGATCTATTTTTTAGTCCCCATTATTAATCCTAACCAGGCCCAATTTTCATACTTATAATCATGGTAATCATGATATAGAGTAAATTAAAATAAATTATGAATATGTAGAATTATGTATTTTTATAAATAATATTCCATTTCTAGATTCATATCTAGATCCACCCCAAATAGATTTTTTGAATGAGATTATTTTGGGATAACAGAAGAAAAAATATTTCGTTATATGTGGAAATAATTATATAAAGGATTTAAATAATGTGACGGAATGAATTGATTTATTACATAAGTAATTATTAGTACATCAATCGTAGCATAAGGTTGATATTTCTTTTGATTTAATCCATGATGTCGGAATAATATCAATGATTCCATATAGAATGACCAATGATGGTATAATGTAATTTATGAAACAACTAGAAGAGTTTTTTAATAAAATATTTATATTCTATAATAATTCACCTTGAGGATCCAATATTCTTAACATTGAGAATATTGATGGATCTATGATGATATACATTGATTATAAGAAAATAAATTATATTAGAATAATGAAGAAGTATCATCTACCCCTATTTAATGAAATATTTGAACAACATCATAGAGATAAAAAAAATTTCAATAATTGAACATCATTCATGGTATCATAAATGGATTTTAATGTATAAATATATTATAATGAGAATATTTCAAATGAGGTATAGACATTACGAGATTATCATGATCCCATTTGGATTGACAAATACATTATTTATTTTGTGTTTTAAAAAAAATATAATATTCATGGTAAACATTTATCATTTTTTTTGGGATATTATTATGATATATTATTATACTCTAGTAGATATTAGTACCATTATAATCACATTCAAATCATTATTGGGACCCACACACGAAAATATTTATATGGGATATTTAAAAATGGTGAATTATTTCATCAAAAACAATCTTTTCCTAGCCATATTATATCCAATGATATAATATTAGTTCATGATGATAAGGAAAAGGTAGTCCAAGAATGTCCTTTAGAAATTTACATAATCAAGGTACATAGATTCACTGGAATGGAAGGTTATTATCAATGATGTGTTCAAAAAAATATGTGATTGGATAAATTTTTAATGATGATTACACATAAATGGATTATGTTCATATAGACAAAGGTGTGAAAATAATGTTTTTATTAATTGATGTGGATATTGGTTAATACTCAAATTTAGACTCAATCATCAAAAACTGATTGATTTATGATATACATTGATCTATAAAATAACATATTTGGTAGTTTCCTTGTGAAAAATGGTAAATTTAATTCCAATTCATCATTGTAGTTAAATAATATTTAAAAAATTTGTTCAATCCATGATTGTGTGTTCATTGATGTAATATTTTATTTGATGATTTGGAGACAATATATCTATTCTGAAAAGTGTAAGATTTATATCATAATAGTTGGAAATACATCTTATCACATGAATAAAAAAAGATGGGGTAATTTATATTAATAATGATACATTAGGATTATGATTTCTCAATATAGTACCAAAAATGTAGAAAAATATTTTATTGGATGAAATGATACAAAAAGATTATTGATTTTTGAGAAAAACATGGATAAATATGGATACATTGTTCATGGATCTAATATGGAAGGATATGTTAATTATAAATCAAGGGGAGACATCACTCATTCTTTAATTATTTCCAAAAAATATTTATTCAAGAATATAAAATGTTCTATGTCAAATTAGGAGAATAATTGAAAGATAAATTAATCAAGGAAATATGGGATGTAGGATGATTTGATTTTTGAAGATGGAATTTAGATATTTGGAAAGATACTGTGTGCTTTCATCTACACCTGATATGGTGTGGGGATTTTTGGATATTACTCACTGATTAAATTTATATAAAAATACTTGTAAAACCAATATTTTAGATATTTTATGGAATATATTTTTGGGACAGTATGAATCAAGAAACTAATGATTATGTGTAATGATCTTTGGTTTCCAAAAAGGAAATTGTCAAAAGAAAGTGTCATATAGGACCGATGCGGCCAGTACCTATTACAACGAGGAAATGGGATGAGATTATTATTTACATATTCACTAGATTAAAAAGACTACAAGGAAAACAACAGAAATATGGGTCTGTTATGATCTCTTCATATAATATGAACATTTAATTCATAAAAGAGAATATTTAACTCTTTAGTTCCTTATATGAATCTATATTAATGATGTTTTTAGAATTTATGAAACACCTCTTTAAATTATTTATGATCATTATACTCAATTTATATCTAAATTCTTGAAAATACATCTAAAGGATCTGGAAATTGATCTCAATTTGAGCACCACATATCACCCAAAAACATTTGGATGTTAGAAATGATTATTCAGATGTCATAAAATATTTTGAGGTAATAATATCTTGAATATTAAGGTATGTTGTATTATTATTGATCTTATGTAGATTCCACCTATAACAAAAAAAATACATTTAAATATTGAAATGGAACTATGTGAAGCATTAAATGGAAAGTAATGTTATACTCCAATTTTATGGGAAGAAATTATTGAATGGAATATTTAAGACCCATAAAACTTTTATGATACAATGGTAAAGGTAATGGATGTTAAATCCCATATCAAATAATACTAATATAGGAAAAGGATAAATTCTATTAAAAAAGAAAAAATTAGAATTTCAAGTGGGAGACTATTTTTTATTTAATGCATCACCATGGAAGGTTGTCAAAATGATCAATATGAATGGGAAACTAAGACCCATATTTATTTTACATTCCATAATCATGTAAATAATTGGATTTGTGGATTATAATTTTGAAATTACTATAATTGTCTCTAATATTAATGATGTGTTTCATATATTGTTTTTAAGGAAGTACATTACCAAACACTTTAATGTTATAACATCTAATGAAATATTATTGGAACCTAATATATCTTACTGTTAAAATACTATCATGATTTTAGACACTAGAGAACATGTACTGAGGAATCAAATAACTCAGCTGATAAATGTACATAAGAGAAATCATAATATAGAAGAAGCGATGTGGGAACAAAATGATATTATAATGATGAAGTACCCAAATATATTCATTAGGTAAAATTATGGAAATTTCAAGGAAGTTATTTTTTGAATGGGTGAATAATTTAACTGCCATGACATTATTATATATTTATTTTTAAATAAATATAATAACATCGATAACATATGATAGACACAACCATGAATATAAATGAATTTTAATATAGTATAACATTATTAAATAGAAATTATATTTCAATGTATCAACAAGAATAAACATATTTTGAAAATAATATGGTTTACCCAATAAATTAATTTGTTCGCAATTGATTAGAAATATAAATAGAAATAATTTCAATGGAAAAGAAGGGTTCTTTCTAGAAAAATTTTTATTTTTGTGCAATGTGTTTTTATCTTAATAAATTAATTTAATAAGTATTGGTGAATTATTTTAAATGATATATATATTATTAAATAATTTTCTAACATTACTCAATTAGTTGTTATGTGTATATGAAAAGAATAAATCTATTTTTATGATTAAAAACTATATTTTTGAAAATTCAGTTTTCATCAAGTTTTTTCCCATATTATAAAATATATTTCACTCACATATTAATATTGAATTTGAAAAAATTGATTAAATATATGGAATTAGGCACTTCAATTTTGGTAAATAATTCTTTTTTAATATTATTGTTTTTAATATTAATAGTGTTAAAATTTATCAACATGAAAAATAGTAAATCAGGTTAATCTAGGTTAAAAATAACTGTTAAGGCAACTATTTTTCATCCTAATTATTATTACCAAAATTTAATTATAACCTTATAGAATAAGTATTTAAATATATTTATTTAATATACACATTATCATGAAGATGACATATAATATTTAAGTTAATGAAAATACTGAATGCCACTCTCTTACATTTAAATAACTATTATTATTCTTATTTATGGAAATTGATAATTATTAAGGAATATAAATGAATTTTTTATCATAATGATGATATTTTCTTGAATGTGATTTATTTATAATTTTTATTAATTACATAATTACCTTAAATTATAGTTCAACGCTAATGAAATATTTATTCAATCAGTAAAAAAATAATGATTTAAAAAATATTAAAAGTATTATAATTTATAGTGATTCAAAGTTATCAATTTATTTTATAAAAATTGATAATATTAGGGATATATTAAAGTTATATATTATAATTATAACATTTTCATTATATCTTTTATGTCAAATTCAATTAATAGAATCATAATTAGTTTTAAGGATAAATTATCATAAAAATTATTAAATTATTTTAAAATCATTAAAATAATGAAAGTGTATAAGGGGGATAAGAAATAATTTTAAATTCCATTTTATTTACTTTTATGATTCAAAATATACCTTATAAGTAGAATTATAACCTTTTAAGAGTGAAAAATAGGTTATAGTGATTAATGTTAAAATAGATCAACAAAGAGGTCATATCAAATGATATGGATTGAAACACCACATTAACCTATTAAAATTTTATTTATTGAACGAAACTTAACAATGTACTATTTTTTTCAATATCATTGTTGATTCCTTTTATCAAAAGAATTACTTAACTATAATTTAATCTTTTTTGAAAATACGAAAGATCCCCTCACCTCAATTATAAAAGTTCACCCCCTCCCATAAAGTCATCACTCCTTTTAATCCATATTTCTAAAATATATAATATAAAAATCAATTAATTATATCCATAGACACATTATATGGTATGTGGGTTTCCCAAAATACATATCATAGGATCAATAATAGGTTACCTAATGAATTTATTTGAATAAAGTGTTAATCACCATAATCAATAGCATTCTTTGGATCTATTTATTTACATCATAACAATATATGGTATTTGTCATAAAATAATAACATCGATAAAAATAATTGTCATTAAAAGTTATTATGGTTTTTAATTAACCCTTATTCCCCACGTTTCCCTTCATAAGAGAAGTGAAAGTGTCACTCATTCATATATACAACTTACCATCTCTAGATAGTGATACAATTCATTTCCACCACTATATTTCATGAACGTTTGTTTCGATGGTCAAAATTTTAATATTAAATTTTATTATGTAATAATTATTTTTTGATTAAAATATCACATCCAGCATCATACATTTTAATCCATTAGAAATTGATAATGTCTCTTGTATGTACATATTGATTTCCACCTCCATGAAGCAATATGATTTTTTTTTCATTTCCATTTTGCATGGATGCTAATAAAAATATATTTAATGAATAAGAAATATATATATATGAGATAATAATTAATTGATTAAATATGATTTTTATTTGCCATTATTTCGTTAAATCAATTGAAAAGATAAAACATCATTTAGGTGTACGTACGACCTAACATCTCTACGAACAAAATAATTTTTATTTATATCTATATATATTATGGAGGAATATAAATTAATATATAAACGAATATATGATATTTATATATGTATTAAAATTTTAAAAAATATTTAATAATAGTTAATTTATAAGTACCAAAATTGTTGAATAAAAACATAAATGAAACAAAATGTAGTTATTAACTGAAAAATGCATTTCAATAATGAAATGTAAATAAAATTGTGAAAAAGATGATATTTAAATTATATATTTTTTAATAAATGTGATTTTGGTTATGGAATTGATTTATAATAAAAATATAATTATTATATACACGGTTCAAACACATACGAAGAATATTGAGCCTAAGCTAAGGGTTTATTTCACAATCTCATCATTATTCAGAGATGTTTATTTTTATGTATCCATTGGGATATTTCTTTATATTTATATCATAAAAAAAATATATGTTATTATAATTTAGCTATTCATGAGCATTTCCTGAAATAGTACATTTTTCTAATCATTTTTATCTTAAAATATTGAAAAAAATGTAATCAGAAATAATGACCCTATTTCATTCTTTAAACAAAAATATATTTTATTCAATATTATTAATTTAAAAAAATAAATAATGTTTTTCAATTTGAAGATATTTTTTTAAAATAAATTTTTCTATAGTTTACATTTTACAAAACAGTTTTATATGAACATTTTGGCCATTCTCTAAATGTGGCACTTTTTGACCTTTTCCAAAGAGTGTTAAAATATTTTTTTCACCTTATACAAAATGATAATAATTAATCTCTATTATAAAAAAATTTATTTAAATATTAATGGGATATTTTCCCTAGTATTATGGATATTTATTGTTTTTAAAATTAATTTCAATGTTAATGGCATATTTTCCTCAATAATGTTTTAAATAACATTTTATGGTATTTCTATTCATAAATGACAACAACCTTAATTTTAATTATTCTTTACTAGGGATATTTTTTAGTGATAAGGTCTTTATTATTCTTATATATGGATTATGGAGGGTTTTACTAGAGATATTCCATTTAGATACAAGTCACCATATTCCTCTAGATGGTTTTTGAATATGTTCATTGATTGGAGAATATATTTTATTTCATATCATAGTTTTCAATATTAATTATTTTTTTGATTATGATTTTCCACTTTCAAAAGTGGAATGAATTAGACATTGTATGTGGTGTGTGGGTCCCACTCTAACCCGTCAATGCATTTCTTTGTCTAATGAGACTAACTAGCTTGGGTATTTGGCCATCAAAATACATATTTATGTAATATGTTATGTCAAAAATCCTTGATGGAATTTTTATGATGTTCAACATTTTCAATTCCCTCGTTGTGAAATTATTAATTCTGTCTATGTGATAATTTTATTACATATGATTCCCATTGATATATTTTAAGATCAAGTGATAATTTATATATAATTATTTTAAGACCATATATTCATATAATATTATTTCTCATGCTCATTTATTAATTAAAATGCGTATGAATTATTATATATACCAATCCATATTCGTTATTCTTTATTAAATCATGATAGTATTTGATGTATGCATACCACTATTGAGCTTCTGACCCTACCCATTTATTAGGTTTCTATTTCCCATGATGCCAATAAGTATAATAATATTTATATAAAGGGATATGAAAAATGAAATGATGGTCTCCTAAAATAAAATAAAAGGTTTTATTTTCCCTTTTGTTATTTTATCTGATATTGAATAATTTATATTGATTTCAATGTCTACTATACTATTCTATCATTGGGGATATGAATACTTATATTTAGTTCCAAATTAATAATTTTACCACTAACTCTAGGATAAATGTGTAGGGTAAGTTACAAAAAGTTATCATTTAATAAGGAAACCATGAACGAAATTTCAATGATGATATTTGGAGCCAAAATTATCCCGCCATACACCTTATAAATTTGTACAACTATACAATTTTAAAGGAATTTTAAATTATCATGAGTTATGTGGGTTTTTACTTTTGTAATAGTATTCTAAAATTATAATATATATGAGTCTTTTTCTTCTCACATTATTTTATTTAAATTTTTTATTCTCCCATTCCACTTTCTCATCTCCATGAAAATAGGGTACTGACATGTGACAACACCCTCCCTCTAAAGATATTGCAGTTAATGGACATAAATAATGAACCCCCAAGTCCCATCTCCTATAGGCCCCTTGTTGGAAACTAGTTCAAAGGGTGTAAAAATCACACAATATTGGATGAATGACACTATATAAGAATACAAAATCTAGAGATACTATGAATAATACACAGAAAACTATATGGAATAATGTTTAAGAAAATCCAAAAACTATACCACAAGCATGTATAAATAAAACTGATACATATAATTATCGAAAGTAAATAAAAAATTTAATCCAAAACCATCGACATAATATGTATCATGGATCCATTCTAGTAAGGTCCATAAAGATCCAAAATATCCTGCAACAATCTTTGAAACTGTTTTATGCATATATGTTGAGTATATAAGTATACACATTAGGAAAAAAAATATATCTCATGCACATGGGAAAGAAGAATACTAACACATCTATGAGAAAACAATAGAACCAAAAACACAAATCAAGGATTACTGACCATACCGTCCTCACTAAGGAATGTTCACCAAATAATTCATGTCATGTAATATAATAATAATTAGAGATCATTTATGTTATGGTACCTCAAACCACTTTCCCAATGATTAACTGCTCTCAAAAACCAGAATAACGTCCTACCACTCCCACCTCTTCTGAATATACCTCATTACATCACACATTCACCCACCTAGGCCTCATAACACATCCCAAAAATACATAGGTGTGCCTCAAAACACATCACATATCATCTTAAAGACACATGGGAAAGCATATCAAAAATCATCCAAAAGAAACGATGGACACCACATAACAACTCATCCCAAAGACACCTGGGATACCCCATCTCATTACATCATGACTGAAGATGCTAGGGTAATCATTACCTAGAAGAGGGAGAAGTGAAAATTGTGTGGAAATCCATCTATCACCCCACTAGGATATTTGGAAATAAACCCCCAGAAGATTACGAAGGTTTTCGGCACATAGTTCTCAACATAGGTGTGGTGCATCAAGAAATCATAATAATATATAGTTTATACAAATATACAGTAAAATGAAAATAATAGAAACCTATGGGTTTCCAAAAAATAACAAACCAACCCATGACATTACAACATTATTTCTACCTATAAATTAATACACCACAGAACATGCAAATAACCAATTACACATTTCCAACCAATTTTAGTTAATCACCCCATTCATTTCATTATTTACCATCAACGACATTTTAAAACACAACCCACCACTTAATTATCCATTAACCATTTCTAGTCCATTAACTAAAACAACACTATAATTTCTAAATATTATAGAACTATAATTTATTCTATAACTAATCATGAATCTACTAGAAAGAAACCATATTCCATAAGCATCTGGTCATCCTAAACAATCTCACCCCTCCACCCTAGAAGAAGGACAAAACAACTAACACCTAACTGCCCCAAAAGAATGGCCCAAAAACCATCATACCCCCATGAACCAACCACACATAAGGATCCCAGAAGCATGAACACACACATCAAATCACATAAAGATCACATTACATATTTAGGAATGGGTTTTTCTCACATTACACTTTATTTATTTAGGGTGTTATCACAATAATCAAAATCCTGACGAAACCATTTTATTTTCAAAATATAATTAATTAACCAATTTCCATATTGGGTGGTATAAAAACAATAAATATAGTCATAGTAGTCAAAATAGTACTAATATATATATCTAATGCAATAAAATCCCCCTAACACCTACAATTTTTAGCGGGGCATCAAACTCATACACTCCACAATACCAAAATAAAATCAAACTTGTAACTCTTTACCCCCAATTTCAATTAACCAATTATTTATCTTGATTAATAATGATGAAACATAATCCACAAGTAAATAAAATAAAAACCATACTATATGATACAAAATAAATAAAATTTAGGGAAATTCCACCTCAAAAAATCATTTCAACTCACTACGCACCACAATGTGAATGAGAAATGATCGGGAAACCATAGGTGTATAATAAACCTATGGATAAACCAAAACCACAAATATGTAATTAAGATATTGATTTAATACACAACCTAATTAAATTAAACACAACTATAGAGAAACCCTATCGAGTAATAGAATGAAATGGGTGAGAATTAGAGGATAAATAACCATGGATCCAAGATGGGAGCCCAAGGATTGATCTCTACAGAAAGAAATGTCAAGAAACTAATGAAAAATTACTTTATATGCCTAGGAATATATAAGTGCTTCTGGATTTATGGTTTTTAAAACATATGAGTGGATAAATCCTTTAAAACTATACAACATTGTGGAATTACATGATGTGTAATACCCTTTCACATCATGTAATCATGGGATTATAGGTTCCTCAAATAAATTCCTTGAATTTTTAATATTTAACTCAAAAAATATAAAAATCATTAACAGACCTATAGAATTCATAAAACCAACTTTTACATATTTTAATACACTTACACTATGTGTATTTCCTATGACAACTCTGTTGCAGCTCCATCTCCCATGAATACATGAGGATCCTCCTCTGAACACCTCCAACAACCAAAACTAGAACGTATCATAGTGGGATTGAATGAATGGATACATTAGTTACCTTGCAAATTATTCTCCCCTTGATAATCCAAAATAAACCCTAGATGAAAAGGTGTCTAATCAAACACTCCATGAGATACCTCTGAAGAGTCTCCCTACACCTCAAAGGCTAACACTGGCTAAACAAGACAAACCAAAATGGCTATAAAACACACTTAAAAACAACAAGATTATTTCTCTCACATAAGAAAAAAACCAGAAAACCACTACATATCCATCTTAACCTCTACTCTACCAAAACAAAAAAACTACTAAAACTTGCGAACCACAACGTCCTGATCTCTTGAATCGAAGAATTTAGTCCTCCATGTCAAGATGTCATATGCTCTAGGTAGAACTGACACATCCACACATGTTTAATTTCATCGAAGTTAATTAAAATCTAATTGAAATCAAGTAATACCCTTTTCATACATCAAGACATCATGAAACCTCACACCACATTAAAAATAAGGAAAACAACCAATATCAAAAAATATGGTTCAAACATAACATCACAATAAAATAAAGAGAAAATGAATCTTTAATTCAAGTCTGAGTGTTGGGAAGACAATTGTGTCTTTCTCTCCCATGTCCATTATTCTAGGACACCATGACTTTATAACACACAATTAAATGAAAGGGTCTGTCTATTTAGCACATTCTATTGAATGTCACTACTGCAGAAAACGTTTTTTACATCACCATTTTTTACGTCATATATATATAACCGACGTGATAATCTATGAAATGTGGTTTTTTAGGTCGGTTATTTTAATAACCGAAGTTAAAAATTACGAGTGTTTTTTTACATCGGTTATAAATTAACCTACGTAAAAACACAAATAGCGGGGTTTTTTTACATTGGTTATTTGATAACCGACATAATAAACGAGTTATCTACATGTTTTTTACGTCTGTTATTTTATAACTGACGTAATAAACGTGGCTTTTGAGGCCTTTTTGACATCGATTATTTTATAACCGACGTAACAAAACAACCCGCATAAGTGTTTTACGCCAGTTATTGTATAACGGACGTAAAAAACTGTGATTTCTGATGTATTTTTCACGTCATTTATTATATAACTGACGTAGAAAACCAACATGTGGATTTTTTTAAGTCAGTTATAAAATAACCGACGTAAAAAATGCCGTATTTGATATATTTATAATGTTGGTTATTATAATAACCGACATAATAAATGTAAAAAAATATTTTATAATGTTGGTTATTAAATAACCGACGTTATAAAACATTTAAAAAATTAACAAGCCCCGTGGGTTGTCATTTACGATTTTTCGATTGACAATCTGGTGGCTCGTCTCTCTCGTGAGGTAAACCCTAATTATCTCGTCGATCTTTCTGGGTTAAACTCATTTTACCTTAATCATTTATCATCATTACTCTCCTCGGATATATCATCTCAACTCATTACACTCAAGTAAGCCATCCACGAATTTATTTCGTTCGTTTTTTTACCAGATATTCTATATTTCTGTTTTGCGATTTTTATGTTTAAACTAGGTAAGATTCTTCCATTTCGAACTCTCTTACATATTTTTTCCATAATCATCTTATTTATCATCCCTAGATCTATTAGATCGACTCGTAATATTCACGTAAGCCACAACTACTTCTATTTTTTTTGTTTCGCGAATGCCCGACATTGATGGTAATTTTTGTTGTCATTGACAACTAATGATCTCATTCACCAAAATTACTGCATAGAATGGTTATTGATTAAATGTACGAATTTAGAAATGATATTTCATGTGTTGTTGTTGCTTATGTTTATCCTCTTTTATATGAAAATCTATTAGACATATAATGTAATGGCTGTTGACCTCTATGGCCCATTGATGCATCGCTATGTCTCATGATTCGAAATAAAAATGGGTTTTGCTGAGGGCTTACCATAGTATTTTTTGAGGCCTTGGCCAAGGCCTTGACAATATGTTTAAGATTTATTGAATTATCCATTAACTCATTATAATATTAGTTATTGAGAAAAATTGTCATCATTTGACTAGTTGAATATCATAGGTTATTTTTAATTATCATATGATCATTTAAGTAGCCATATTTAATAATATTTAATTCCATCTCTTTCATGCTGAAGTATATATTAAATGCATGTGTTTTGAGTTGTTCACCATGCCTAGTTTTTACATGTAAACCATTGTTTGGGGAGTTGTTCGGGGGGGGGGGGGGGGGCTTTCTAGAGGGTTGGGGGTGTCCAAAAGGTGTCCAAGGGGGTGGGTGTGGGTGTGGGGCACTATCCAAGGGGGTGGAGCCTGTCTAGAGGGTTTTGGTGGTTTTCCATGGGGGGTGTCCAAGGGGGCCGATTGTGGGGGTGGTGTCCAGGAGGGGTGTGAGGTGCTGTCTAGAGTGGTGGGGGTTGTCCAGAGGGTTGGGGGTGTCTAAGGGGGTGTCCAAGATGGTGGGTTGGTGTGGGGGGCTGTCTAAGGGGATGGAGGCATGTCTGAGGGGTTTTGGGGGTTGTCTGGGGGGTGGGGGGATGTCCTGAGTGTTGGGGGGTGTCCAGGGGGTGTCTAAGGGGGTAGGGGTGGGGGGTGGTTTCCAGGAGGGGTGGGAGGTGCTGTCTAGAGGGGGGTGTCCAGGTGGTGGGGGGGGGGGGGGGGGTGGGATTTCTAGAGGGTTAGGTGTGTTTGGGTGGGTGTCTAAGGGGGTGGGTGGGTGTGGGTGGTTGTCTACGGGTGTGGGGTCCTGTCTAGAGGGTTTGGGGGGTTGTTTGGGGGTGTGGGGTGGTGTCCAGGAAGGGTGGGAGGTGCTGTCTAGAGAGGTGGGGCCTGTCCATGTAACACCCAAGACTTTTATGAGAAATATTTTGTTTTTATGTTATATAAATCATCAATTAATATTTCACTACACACAACACTTTATTGGCTTTCTTTACACGCAATCGCGACCTTCCTCAATATCTTGCGTCGTACGCAATACCGAGTTTCACTAAACAACGATATGCTATTAAAATATTATTAAAACTAGACATTATGAATTGTAATAAAAACTTTTGAAATTTTGTTAATTTTATTTTTCAAAATGGACTTCATTTTTCGATTAGGATTATCGAAATTAGCCTAGGGTGAAATTTTGGTATTTTTCTGGAAACTATCAATTTTTGATGAATAGTGAAAACACTTGGTTACTATTTAAAAATCAACTTTTTATTAAAAAAATTATATATTTTTTTTAAATATATTTTAGGTCAAAATTTATACATAAAACCTATATAAGTTCAATTTAATTCATTGCATTAATTTTATAATAATTTTAGTTATATAAAAATTTTACTGAACTTTTCACCATCTTTTACCCACCTCCTAGGAGAATTTGAAAATTTACATAAAACAAAATTTTACCGCTTTTGTGAGTGGAATTTTAAAAATCCGAGAGACACGGTTGATTACATTAAGTAAAATGTGGTTCAATGAGATGAAAATAATTTTTGGTGAATAATAACTTTTTAATTTTATTTAACACGGTTTAAAGTAAATAGGGAAATTAAGGGTAAAAATGATTCTATTATTTCCCTAACACATGTCCTAATTCAATTGGATAAGTGTAATTTTACCAAAAACTACCTTAGGAATAAAATATGACCATTTAGGCCCACTTGGATTAGATTAGGACATTTAATATTAACTTATTTAAAGAAGGGTTAAAATAGTTAAAATCAAAGTTTAATAAGTAAATTATTTTTAATATAGGGTAATACATAAGATAAATTAGACTATAAATATTCATTAAGAATATATAAATCTTTCCTACATAATAGTATTTTATTTTTAATTTTTAGAAATTAAATAATTTAATTTATTTATGACACAAAGATGATGCAGTAATTATCTTATTAATGAAATATTGACATATTTGATGTTATAAATACCCAAATAAATTTAATATGAGACTTTGTATGAATTAAAATAATTTTCTAGGTTCATATGACATTTTAGTATTGATTTAATTAACATTTTTTGAACTAATCATTCTATTATGAGTTTCACAAAAATCAATTACTAAATAGTTTCAAAATTGACATAAAATAGTTTCTAAAACAAATATAATATTATTAATTGTTAATCTATTCCTAAAAATCTATTGTTCAGAAAAATGACTTATAGTAGGTTATATATATTAATAATAAACAACTTGGGGTTCGTTTGGCTTGTTATAGTATGTTTATTATCCTTATAGTGTAAGAACACAAAAAGACACGGTAAAATTAAATTATCTAACTTAAAGTTAAATCTAAATGATAAGGTTAAAATAATAATCTAAACTTGTCCAAATTCTATTTGATGTGAATATTTCGACCCATATACACCTTAGATTTTAAATAAATCAATTTGGTGCTATTTAAAACCGAATACGGCTTTATAATAAAATAATATTTTTAGTTTATCCAAAGGTGCCCCTCTCCTCCCTTATAAAACGGAACCTCCTCCCTCTCTTCCTCACACCACTTTGAGCTTTCATTCTCAGCCAAACCCTAAAAAGTTTTCCTCTCCACTTCCATAGAAACATCCTAGAGGTTCTGGTCTTCTTCAAAGACCAATTTTAGTGCCCTAAATGGAGGTCTCAAAGAGGCACTTCAAAGAAGAGGTAATGCCCGTTATCGATTCTTTCAACTTTATTTCTTCTTCCACATCTTCTTCTTTAGTTGTTTCATTATGAATTAATAACGTCAGTATCACTCATATAATGATATGTTATTATAAGTATGAAACAACCCTATTTCACCATCTATCCATCATACAGAAAACGAAATCACCGCACATGCGTACGTACGGAATACCGTCTCCACGCCGTGGTGTAATCTATTTTCCATAACCAATCCACATCGATGGGTATAATTGTTCAAATAAATAAATATATATGATTATTTTAATGTTTTATTGATTCTCAAATAGTATACATACACTCTAATACAATTCCACGATCATGGGAACAATATCATTGCTCGTGCGTACGTATGAAATACCATCTCCATGATGTGATGCGATTTTTATACAAGATAATCATTGCATAATTATTATATAAATGAATTGAATGAATAAATATGATATATAGTAGACTAATAACATTCTGGAAATGATTTATCTATAACCTAATGAATATAATTAGAATTTATTCGACAAACACGCATAAGAACAAAAAAGTAATAAACACCCGAATAACAAGTAGTAATGAAATATTACTAATAAAAATCTAAGAATATGACCATATATGATATCATAAAAATAATTATAATTCTGGAATAATTCAATAAAATTATTTAAATCATTAAACCAGAGGTTCGGACACTTACAAATCAAATTGGACCTATGGTAAAGGACAATCTCGCAATCTCAATTTTTATCCGAGATTGTTTATACTTTAGAATTTTCTGGGGAGTATTTTATCATCAACATCCATGTTTCCTCAATATGTAATATTATTTCCATCCACCTAAAATTGTTTAAATCCAATTTTACATTTTCGTGAGTTTTTAGTAAATGATGTGAAAGGAATCTTTTGTCATTTTTCGTACGAGGTACTTTTTGAATTTTCCAACAAAAGTACGAGAAGAATGTTTTTTTATCTTTTACGACATGAATGGATTTTTAAAAAATTATTTCCAAGAAGCTTCATTTAAAATTTTTCATGTTTATTTTTAATCAACTTATTTTAATTTATAATTGAATTACATGTTAAGAAAGGAAACATGTTTTTGATGTAGAAAGGATATTTTCCTCAAGAATGGAGTTCAAGTGTTTTTTTAAAATTATTTTCCATCTAAGATAATAAAGGGTTATGTTTCTATCCCTATTATTACATTGATTTGATTATGTTGTGATGGAATTATTTTTATGAATTCCTTTATCTTATATGAATTGTTTTATAATGTCAGGATGTTTAAGAATCCCATTTTTATTACATGGGTTATGCTATGATGTATGGTTTATGATTTTGTGGAACACATAAGAATGATATCATTAAGAGATGGGTGGGACCTATATCTCCCTCCAATTCATTGGGTAATGATTTTATATCTCATGAGATAGACATGGATGGAACAGCAGGTTAAACATGTTCAGTGAAACAAGACTGAAACTAGGAATGAACTCGGTTAAGAAATGGACATTGTCCACTAAGATAGTCTTGGAAATGAGTCTTGACTAATAAGGAATGATTATCTATTATTATGTGTGTATTCCACAAAGATTCATGTTTTATGTTATGATTATTGTGATTACATTTTACTTCCATGATTTATCCCATGTTATGAAATTTTTATCTCTTTTGCAGGGTAAGATTTCTCAAATGTTATGTTCTTATGAATATGATGTGATTGATATTTCGTTGGTTTACCCTTACTGAGCATTTGAGCTCACCCTTTTGTATGTTATCTTTCTCCAGGTCAGGAAGAAGGTTATTAAGTAAGATATACCAAAAGGGACTATAGATATGATGAAATAAATGGGAGACAGTGTAGACACTTTATGAACTAGATGTTTATGCTTCCTAGTTTCTAAAGACACTATACCTATACGGTCCTTTCATGGTTTTGTTATATGTTGTAATAAATGTACTTCAATTTTGAATTACTAACAATGTATGTAAAGTATGGGTCGTTATAGTTGGTATCATAGGAAAGGTATAGTCAACCTTTGGAAACTAGGATGTGAAAGCCTCAATAAGAATCCTAATGATAATTCTAAGCATAGAACACAATATTAGTGTTTTAGAAATGGACATGAATTACCTAGGATAAGACCTTAAGTGTTAAATTTTATTCCTGATTATGTGTTTTAGTGTTTCTCACACTATTATTCATTGTTTTAGTCAATGGCTGGAACACGAATGAACCGTGTTAATGCGGAATGCGACGGAAAATGAAATGATTGTCCCCCTAAGAAACCAAATGTTATGGGAGATGGAATGAAAATTCTTTTAGCCATGCTCAGACAACATTATCAAGCTATGAATCATGCAGGACTTCCAAACGAGCAAAGGATGGAGCAACATTCTATTGAATCCTTCATGAGACTGCGTCCACCTTCATTCAGCGGGTCTACTGATCCATTAGTTTCTGAACAATGGATCAGTACTACAGAAAAGATATTTTCAGTTCTTCAATGTTCTGAACATGATAAAGTCATCTTAGTAGTGTATCATTGTGAAGGTGATGCTGATCAATGGTGGAATCTTATCAAGAATACGAGGCCAAGAGATGAAATTGAGTCCATGGAATGTGACGAGTTCAAGAACTTATTTTTCAACAAGTACTTCACTTGTATTTTCCAAAAAAAGATGGAGAAGGAGTTTCTTGAACTAAAGAAAAAGGATGATGAATCTGTTGGTACGTATGAAGAAAATTTTACAAGACATGCAAGGTACACTTCTGGTATTATTATCCAACCCATGTGTAAGATTGATTGATTTTTTAGTGGCTTAAAACCAAGTCTTCGAAGGGCGTTATCCATAAGGGACATCAATAGCTATGAAGAAATCGTTTGATGTGATCTCAAAGTTGAGATAGATATTGGAGTAACCCATCAGTCATATGGGTTTGATAAGAAGTGGAAAATGGAATTCAAAGGAAAATCTAAAGAGCACACTGAAAAAAAGATGAGTTTTCCCTTATGCTCAAATTGTGGAAAGAAACATGGAGGGAGTTGTCTTAATGGGACAAGTAAATGTTTCAAATTTGGAAAGGAAGGTCATAGGGCATTTGAATGCCGCAATGATGGGAAGAAGATGTCTAGTGATGCAAACAAAGAAAAGGATACCCAGAGAGCACCTTATACACTTCAATGTTACAAATGCAATCAAATGGAGAATTCTGCCAATCAATGCCCTAATCCAAGGGTTGTGGATAATAATCGATGTCAACAAACTCTTAAGGATAAAGACAAGGAAAAGTAATATCCAATTTCTATCAGCGATGTGGAGTACGATAACGATGTGGTGAAAGGTACACTTACCATCCACTCTAAAGTAGTAAATGTTTTATTTGATTCTGGATCCACCCACTAATTTATTTCTGAAGAATTTTCTAAGGGTATCACCGTATTACCTGAACAATTTGTTGTTGAGTTAGCAGTGACAACCCCTAATGTCACAACAGACGCATCAAAAGTGTATAATTCATCTCCGATTGAAGTTTGTGGGAAAGTGCTTCTTGCAAATCTTGTGATCCTTCTTATAGTGGAATTTGATGTGATTCATGGCATGGATTGGCTTTCTCTATATGGATCTCATATCAATTTCCAAATAAGGGAAGTCACATTTCATATTCCAAATCAATCTTTGATCGTCTATCGATGCAAGGATGAACATAACCTTCCAGTGGAAATTTCTTCCAACTTATGGGTCTTGGTTCCACTAATTGAAGGTTATTTATCTCAAATGGTTGGTGATAAACTCACGATTAAGAATATTCCCATTGTACGTGAGTTTAAAGATGTATTTCCAGACGAATTTTCAGGTCTTCCACCAAATCATGATGTTGAGTTTTCAATCGTACTCATACCGGGTGCTTTGCCTATTTCAATGACACCTTATAGAATGGCCCTAATTGAGTTTCAGGAATTGAAGAAGAAAATCCAAGAGAATCTTGATAATGGGTTCATACGCCCTAGTGCATCACCTTTGGGAGCACCTATTCTATTTGTTAAGAAGAAATATGGATCAATGTGACTCTGCATTGATTATAGAGAACATAACAAGATCACTATCAAGAACAAATATCCTATCTCGCGCATTGATGACTTATTTGACCAACTAGGTGAAGCTCAATACTTTTCCAGGATTGATCTTCATTCAGGGTATCATCAATTATGTTTCAAAAGGGAGGATATACCAAAGACGTCTTTTTGTACAAGGTATGGACACTATGAATTTATAGTGATGCCATTTGGTCTTACTAATGACCCTGATATCTTCATGGATCTGATGAATAGAGTCTTTAGAGACTATCATGATCAGTTTTTGGTAGTATTTATAGACAATATTCTTGTATATTCAATGAGAAAGGAAAAACATGAAGATCACTTGAGAATTATATTGAAGACCCTGAGAAAGGAGAAGCTTTATGTCAAATTTACCAATTGTGAATTTTGGCTTCAAAAAGTTTCATTTTTGGGTCACATAATTTCAAAAGAGGGGATATCTGTGGATCTAGCAAAAACAGAGGTTATTGAAAGATTTTAGAGACTAACAACAGTAACTAAGATCCAATGTTTCCTTGGTTTGGGTGGATATTATTGACGTTTTGTGAAAGATTTTTCACGATTATCTAATCCACTCACCAGGTTGACTCGGAAAGGAGTTAATTTTATTTAGACAGAGGAATGTGAAGAGAATTTCAAGTAGTTTAAAATAAGGTTATCCAGTGCACCTGTGCTCACACTATCTTGTAGTGGAGAAAGGTTTCTGATCTACAGTGATGAATCCAATAAGGTAATGGGGTGTGTTCTAATGAAAAATGATATGGTGATATCTTATCCCTCACGATAGTTGAAAATCCATGAGCAAAATTACCCAACTCTTGATTTGGAGTTAGCTGCGGTAATCTTTGCATTAAATATTTTGGGGAATTATCTTTATGGAGAAAGGTGTGACATTTATACTGATCAAAAATTTATAAAGTATATTTTCACACAAAAGGAGCTGAATATGCGCCAAAGAAGATGGTTGGAGATGATTAAGGATTACGACTGCTCAATTCATTACCACCCTAGGAGAGCAAACAAGGTGGAAGTTGCATTAAGTCGACATGACCATGTTAGTTTATCCATGATGAGGATCACAAAATATCCAATATTTATGGATTTAAAAAGGATGGATCTTGTAATTATAATGAAAGGGGGAAAATCGTATCTTTCTAAAATGAATGTTCAACCATCTATACATGTTAAGATTAAAGAGGCACAGAAAGAAGATGTAGAGTTACAAAAGAATGTGAGAAATATTCCTTAATTCAACCTTGATCGTGATGGGATAATATAGTTCAGGAATCAGGTTTGGGTTCCTCCCATCCCCAAATTAAAGAAGGAGGTGCTGGATGATACTCATAGTTCTTCATTCTCTATTCATCGTAAAAGCAAGAAGATGTATAGGGACCTGAAAGAGTACTTCTGGTTGGATGGAATGAAAAGAGATGTTGCTGAATATGTCTCTCGATGCATGGTTTTTCAGCAAGTTAATGCTGAGAGACAAAAGTATAAGGTGATGTTACAACCATTACCCATACCTGAATGGAAATGGGAAAACATCACTATTGAATTTGTCAAAGGACTTCCTAAAACATCCAAAGGCAATAATGCTATCTGTGCCATAGTTGATCGTCATACAAATTTGGCACACTTCATCGCTATTATATAGGATTTCTCTCTGGATCAGCTTGCCAGGATATATGTAAACTAAGTGGTATGATTTCATGGAGTACCACTTTCTATTATATATGATCGGGAACCGAGGATTCCCTCAATGATCTGGCGAAGTCTTCAGCATAATCTGGATACAGAGTTGAGTTTCATCCCTGCTTATCTACCTCAGACAGACGGTCAGTCTGAGAGGACAATTCAAACTCTAGAATATATGTTGAGAGCTTTCTCTATGGATTTCAAAGGTGTCTGGGATCAAAACCTACCATTGGTGGAATTTTCTTATAATAATAGCTTTCACTCTAGTATTCAGATGGATCTTAATTAATCTCTCTATGGAAAGAAATGCAGGACTCCATCTTTTTGGGATGAAGTTGGGGAAAGAAAGCTATTAGGACCTGATCTTGTTGATGAGATGGCAGAAAAGGTCCGATCTATTCAAGAACACATAAGAGTAGCTCAGAGTCGACAAAAAAGTTATGCCGACAACAGAAGAAAAGACTCAGAGTTTGAAGTGGCTGATAAAGTGTTCTTACGAATATCTCCTTGGAAGAGAGTAATTAGATTTGGGAAGAAGGGAAAGCTAAGCCCTAGGTATATCGGTCTTTTCGAAATACTGGATCGTTTTGGGAAGGTAGCTTACCGATTGGCACTTCCACCGAATCTCTCTCATGTTCACGATGTGTTCCATGTATCTCTCCTAAGAAAGTACATACCTGATCCTTTACATGTACTAAGCTCAGAAGTTGTACCGTTGGAATAAGATATTTCTTATGAAGTACAACTGGTAGAGATTCTCAATCGTAGTGAAAAAGTCCTATGGAACAAGACCACTAACTTGGTGAAATCTTTAAGGAGGAACCACCAATTAGAAGAAGCTACATGGGAGCTTGAGGATATGATGAGGAAGAGGTATCCTCATCAGTTTGTTACAATGTGACGAATTTCGATGGTGAAATTCATTTTAAGGGGGGTAGAATGTAACACCCAAGCCTTTTATGAGAAATATTTTGTTTTTATATTATATAAATCATTAAAAAAATCTTTCACTACACACAACACTTTCTTGGCTTTCTTTGCACGCAATCGCGACCTTCCTCGATAGCTTTCATCGCACGCAATACTGAGTTTCACTAAACAATGATATGCTATTAAAATATTATTAAAACTAGCCGTTATGAATAGTAGTAACAACTTTTTTGAAATTTTGTAAATTTTATTTTTCAAAATGGACTTCATTTTTGGATTCGGAATATCGAAATTTTCCTAGGGTGAAATTATGGTATTTTTTTGGAAACATTCAATTTTTGATGAATAGTGAAAACACTGGGTTACTATTTAAAAACCGACTTTTTATGTAAATAATTATTTATTTTATTTAAATTTATTTTAGGTCACAATTGATACATAATACCTATATATGTTTAATTTAATTCATTGGACTAATTTTATAATAATTTTAGATATATAAAAATTTTATTAAACTCATCACCATCTTTTACCCACCTCATAGGAGAATTAGCAAATTTACATAAAACATAATTTTACCGCTTCTGTGAGTGGAATTTCAAAAATCTGAGAGACACGGTTGATGTTAGTATGTAAAATGTGGTTCAATGAGATGAAAATAATTTTTTGTAAATAGTACCTTTTTACTTTTATTTACCATGGTTAAAAGTAAATAGGGTAATTAAGGGTAAAAATGATATTATTATTACCCTAACACATGTCCTAATTCTATTGAATAATTTTAATTCGACCAAAAACAACCTTAGGAATATTATATGACCATTTAGGCCCACGCGGATTAGATTAGGACTTCTATTATTAATTTATTTAAAAAATGGTTAAAATAGTTAAAATCAAAGTTTAATAAGTAAATCATTTTAAATATAGGGTTATACATAAGATACA
The DNA here is from genome assembly GCA_963277665.1 of Viscum album. Taxonomy (NCBI): domain Eukaryota; kingdom Viridiplantae; phylum Streptophyta; class Magnoliopsida; order Santalales; family Viscaceae; genus Viscum; species Viscum album. The sequence goes on from OY728166.1 coordinate 313,550,242, forward strand.
TTAAACTATAAATATTTATTAGAAATCTAAAATAGATTTCATACATAATGTTATTTTATTTGTAATTTTTAGAAATTAAATAATTTAATTTATTTATGACACAAAGATGATGCAGTAATTATCTTATTAATAAAATATTGACATAATTGATGTTATAAATACCCAAATGAATGAAATTTGAGACTTTTTATGAATTCCACTAATTTTCAAGGTTACTATGACATGTTAGTATTGATTTAATTAACTATTTACGAACAAATAATTCTGTTATGATTTTCACAAAAATCAATTACTAAATGGTGTCAAAATTGACATAAAATAGTTTTTTAAAAAAATATTATATTATTTATTGTTATATTATTCCTAAAAATCTAATTTTCAGCCCAATTACTTACATAATGTTATATATATTAATAATAAACAACTTGGGGTTAGTTTGGCTTGTTATAGTATGTTTATTTACATTATAGTGTAAGAAAACAAAAAGACAGAGTAAAAGTAAAATTATCTAACTTGAAGTTAAATCTAAATGATAAGGTTAAAATAGTAAACTAAACTTGTCAAAATTCTATTGGATGAGATTATTTATACCCATAACCACCATATCTTCGAAATAAATCAATTTGGAGCTATTTAAAACTGAATATGTCTTTATAATATAATAATATTTTTAGTTTTTCCAAAGGTGCCCCTCTCCTCCCTTTTAAATGGGCACCTCCTCCCTCTCTTCCTCACACCACATTGAGCCTTCATGCTCGGCCAACCCATGCCAATTTATCCTCTCCACTTCCCTAGAAACATCCTAGTGGTCCTGGTCTTCTTCAAAGACCAATTTTAGTGGCTTAAAAGGAGGTCTCAAAGAGGCGTTTCAAAGAAGAGGTAATGTCCGTTACCGATTCTTTCAACTTTATTTCTTCTTCCACTTCTTCTTATTTAGTTGTTTCATTATGAATTAATAACATCAGTATCACTCATATACTGATATGTTATTATAAGTATGAAACAACCCTATTTCACCATCTATACATCCTACGGAAAACGAAATCACAGCACGTGCGTACGTACAGAATACCGTCTCCACGCCGTGGTGTGATCTATTTTCCATCACCACCTTACATAGATGGGTATAATGGTGAAAATAAATAACTATATATGACTATTGTAAAGTTTTATTGATTCTGAAATATTATACATACACTCTAATACAATTCCACGATCATGGGAACGATATCATCGCTCGTGCATACGTATGGAATATCGTCTCCACGATGTGATGCGATTAGTTCTACATGATTTTCATTGCATAATGTATATATAAATGAATTGATTAAATAAATATGATATATAGTACACTAATACCATTATGGAAATGAGGTATCTATAACCTAATGAAAAGAATAAGAATTTATTCGACAAAACACGCATAAGAACAAAAAAGTAATAAACACTCGAATAACAAGTAATAATGAAATATTACTAATAAGAAGCTAAGAATATGACTAATATATGATATCATAACAATAATTATGTTTCTGGAATAAGTCAATAACATTATTTAAATCATTATACAGGAGGTTCGGACACTTACAATTCAAATCATGCCTAAGGTAAGTGACAATCTCGCAATCTAAATTTTTATTCGAGATTGTTTATAGTTCAGAATTTACTGGGGAGTATTTTATCATCCACATCCATGTTTCCTCAATATGTAATATTATTTCCATCCAAATAAAATTGTTTAAATCCAATTTTACCATACAGTGATTTTTTAGTAAAAGATATGAAATGAATCTTTTGTCGTTTTTCGTACAATGTACTTTTTGACTTTTCCGACAAAAGTACGAGAAGAATGTTTTTTTAACTTATACAGCATGAATGGATTTTTAAAACATTATTTCCAAGAAGCTTCCTTTACAAGTTTTCAATTTTATTTTTAATCAAATTCTTTTAGTTTATAATTGTATGGCATGTCAATAAAGGAAACGTTTTTTTTAAGTAGAATGGATATTTTCCTCAAGAATGGAGTTCAAGTGTTTTATCAAAATTATTTTCCATCTAAGATAATAATGGGTTCTGTTTATATCCCTATTATTACATTGATTTGATTATGTTGTGATGGAATTATTTTTATGAATTCCTTTATCTTATATGAAATGTTATAAGAGGTCACGATGTTTAAGAATCCCATTTTTATTACATGGGATATGCTATTATGTATGGTTTATGATTTTTTGGAACACATAAGAATGGTATAATTATGAGATGGCTGGGACCTATATCTCCCTCCAATGAATTAGGTAAAGATTTTATATCTCATGAGATAGACATGGCTGGAACGGCAGGTTAAACCGGTTCAGTGAAACAGGACTGAAATGAGGAATGAACTCGGTTCAGAAATGGTCTTTGTCCATTAAGATAGTCTTGGAAATGAGTCTTGACTAATAAAAAATGATTCTCTATGATTATTTGTGTACGCCACAAAACATCATGTTTTATTTTATGATTATTGTGATTACATTTCACTACCATGATTTATCCCATGTTATGAAATTTTGATCTCTTTTGCAAGGTATGATTTCCAAAATGTTATGTTCTTATGAATATGATGTGATTGATATTTCTTTTGTTTACCCTTACTGAGCATTTTATCTCACCATTTTGTATGTTTTCTTTCCCCAGGTTAGGAAGAAGGTTATTAAGTAAGATATGCCAAAAGGGACTATAGATATGATGAAATAAATGGGAGATAGTGTAGACGCTTTATGAACCAGTTGTTTATGTTTCCCAGTTTCTAAAGACATTATACCAATATGGTCCTTCAATGGTTTTGTTATATGATATAATAAGTGTACTTCAATTATGAAGTACTAATAATGTATGTAATGTTTGGGTCATTATAGTCCAGGGTGTGGGGGCTATCTAGAGGGTTGAGGGGTGTCCAAGGGGGTGTCCAAGGGGGTGGGTGGGTGTGGGTGGATGTCCACGAGGGTGGGGGCTTGTCCAGAGGGTTTTGGGGTTTGTCCGGGGGTGGGGGTGGGGGGATGTTCATAGGGTTGGGGGTGTCCAGGGGGGTGTCAAAGGGGGTTGGGGTGGGGGTGGAGTCCAGGAGGGGTGGGAGGTGATGTCAAGAGGGGTGGGGGCTGTCCAGGGCGTGGGGGACTGTCTAGAGGGTTGTGGGTGTCTGTGGGGGTGTCTGAGGGGGTGGGTGGGTGAGGGTGGCTGTCCACAGGGGTGGGGCTTGTCTAGAGTGTTTTGGGGATTGTTCGGTGGGTGGGGTGTCCATAGGGTTGGGGGTGTCCAGTGGGGTGTCCAAGGGGGTAGTGGATGGGGGGTATTGTCCAGGAGGGGTGGAGGGTGCTGTCTAGAGGGGAGGGGGGCTATCTTTAGGGTGGGGGGCTGCCCAGAGGGTTGGGGTGTCCAGGGGGTCCAAGGGGGTGGGTGGGTGTGGGGGGGCTGTCCAAGGGGGTGGGGTCCTGTCCAGAGGGTTTTTGGGGTTGTCCGGGGGTGGGGGTGATTCTCTGGTTTCCTCCATTTTCTCCAATTTTCTTTCAACCATGTAGGTGCCATGGTTTTCCTTAAATCAATGGAATGTAAAAATGTTATATCTAACTATATTTTGTTTTAAAAATAATATTCAATCATTTTTTTTAAATATCCATAGATTTGTTTTATATTTATAAATTTTTTTACATTCAAATTATGATTTTTTTAATTTAAACATGTATTTGCCTTATCTTGAAAATATATATATTTTTGATACTTGTTGTAGGTAATAATGAGTCGAAGTTGGATTACGACACATCAAATGAGTAATGAATATGAGGAAGGTGTTGATGCCTTTTGGAATTTGCTAAACAAAATGTTCCAAGAAGTGACATTTTTTTATTTCCATGCCTGAATTGTTTGAATATGAAGAAGTTGAAAAGTAGAGAGGAAAAAGATCATCTGATTTGTCATGGTTTTAATCCGAGTTACAGCCCTTGGATTTGGCATGGTGAAACTAGACAGAATGTCGCTTATGATGATGATTCGAAAGATGGTTACTCCGATGGAATTGAAGAAATGATTCATGATATTATAGTAGAACAAATTGAGATAGAACTGACAGTTGCGCATCTATATGGTGATGCTGAAAAACCATTATATCCTAGTTGTACAGATTTTAAGGTTTTGTTGGCGGTGTTAAGATTTATTAAACATAAGTTGAAACATGGATGTAGTGATAGAAGTTTTACAGATCTGCTACAATTGCTAAAAGACATTCTTCCAAGAGATAATGATCTTCCAGATTCACATTACATGGGCAAGAAAATATTATGCCTGATGGGATTGGGATACAAGAAAATACATACCTGCCCAAATGAATTCATTATATATAGGAAGGAATATGAATTTCAGTCAGATTTTCTTAAATGTGGGACATCATGGTATAATGTGAAAGAAAAATCACAGGCTGATGTAGATATTACAAAGCTCCCTTTAAAGGTATTTTGGTATCTTCCTATAATTCATCATTTCAAATGTTAATTTGTTAATTCATATGATGAAAAAAAGGTTAAGATGGCATTCTGATGAGCGGGTATGTGATGGAAAAATATATCATCCAGCTGATTGTCATAAATGGAAGAAAATTGATGCGCAATATTCTACATTTGGATGTGAAATTAGAAATCTCAGACTAGGGTTGTGCACATATGGAATGAATCTATATCGAACCCTCAGTAGCTCACATAGTTCATGGCCTGTTTTATTGGTAATTTAAAACTACTCTCCTGATGTTTGTATGAAGAAAAAATATGTCATGTTGAGTATAATGATCTCTTGTCCCAAGCAACCCGACAATGATATTGATTTTTACTTGTCACCGTTGATTGATGATTTGAAACTATTATGGGTTGATGGTATTAAGGTGTATGATACTTATAAAATGGAATATTCTCAACTGCATCCAGTTCTTCTGTTCTCTATAAATTACATCCCAGCATATATAATTTTTTATGGATACAATGTTAAAGGGTATAAAGCATGTCCAATTTGCGAACAACAGACGTCATATTGTCAATTGCATCATGGGAGGAAAACAGTGTACATGGGTCATTGAAATTTTTTTCCTATGAATCACCCTTATAGAAGACTAAAAACGGAATTCAATGTATCACAAGAATTTGTTACTACTCCAAAACTTTTATTGTAACACCCCGAGATTTTATGAAAAATATTCTTTTTAATTTCATTAATGTCTTGTGTTATACGCTACACCAAAAAGAGCTTTCACAAAACACATCTCTGACCTGGCTTGAATTACACGCAATCACGACCTTCCACGATAGCGTGTGTTGTATGCAACACCAAGTTTCGCTAAACAACGATATGCTATTAAGATTTTATTAAAATTTGCCGTTATGAATAGTAATAACCACTTTTTGAAATTTTGTAAATTTTATTTTTCAAAATGGACTTCATTTATGGATTCGGAGTATCGAATTTAGCCGAAGGTGAAATTTTGGTACTTTTCGGATAACTTTCATATTCTGATGAATAGTGAAAATTACTAAATTTTAATTAAAAACAACTTTTTTAATCGAAATAATTAATAGTGATAAATTATTAATTTGAGTGGTTTTAAAGTATATTTAGAATATATTTTTATAATTTAATACAATGTTGGTCGTTGGATGTAATTTCACATTTAAACACGTTATAAACAAGTGTCAATCTTTTGATAGTTATTATCTCTTAAAAACACGCTATTTGTTGTGACAGCGGAAATTAATTATAAAATTAATTAATTCAACTTATATGTTGAGAATTTTGTAAAATAGAAATCATTTTTGAATTCGGAATATCAATTATAGCTTAGGGTGAAATTTTGGCATTTTTCTAAAAAACTTCAATTTTTTATGAATAGTGAAACCACTAAGTGGTAGGTTAAAAACTGAATTTTGCATAAAACATAATTTTACCGCTTCTGTGAATGGAATTTCGAAAATCCGACAGACACAGTTGATATCAGTAAGTAAAATGTGGTTCAATGAGATAAAATAATTTTTTGGTGAATAGTAACTTTTTACTTTTTTACCGCGGTTAATAGTAAATAGGGTAACAAGGGTAAATGTGATATTACTATTATCCTAACACATGTCCTAATTCTATTGGATAAGTTTAATTCGACCAAAAACAACCTTATGAATATAATATGACCATTTAGGTCCACTTGGATTAGATTATGACATTTAATATTATTTTATTTAAGGAATAGTTAAAATAGTTAAAATCAAAGTTTAATAACTAAAACATTTTTAATATGGGGTTATACATAATATAAATTCGACTATAAATATTCATTAGAAGGCTAAAAATATTTCCTACATAATGATATTTTATTTTTAATTTTTAGACTTTAAATAAATTAATTTATTTATGACACAACGATGATGCAGTAATTACCCTTTTAAGGAAATGTTAACATAATTGATGTTATAAATGCTCAAATAAATGTAATTTTAGACTTTTTATGAATTCCAATAATTTTCTAGGTTACTATGATATATTAGTGTTGATGTAATCAACTTGGTTCGAACATATAATTCTGTTATGACTTTCAAAAAAATCATATATCAAATAGTGTCAAAATTGACACAAAATAGTTTTTAAATCAAATATTATATTATTAATTGTTATTTTATTCCTAAAAATCTAAGGTTAGGCCAAATGACTTAGACAAGGATATATATATTAATAATAAACAATTTGGGTTTCGTTTGTCATGTTATAGTAAGTGTATTTACCATATAGTGTAAAAAACAAAAAGACACGGTAAAAGTTAAATTATTTAACTTAGAGTTAAATCTAATTGATAAGGTTAAAATAATAACCTAAACTTGTCTAAATCCTATTGGTTGATAGGATTTCGACCCAGCCCCACTTTAGCTTCGAAATAAGACCTTTTGTAACCATTATAAACCGATTTTGACTTTAATATAAAATAATATTTTGAGGTATTCCTAAGGTGCCCCTCTCCTCCCTTATAAAAGGACTCCTCCTCCCCATCCTCCTCACACAAATTTGAGCACTCAAGCTCGGCCAACCCCTGCCAAAATCCCTTCTCCACTTCCCTATAATAATCCTAGAGGTCCTGGTCTTCTTCAAAGACCAATCGTAGTTCCCTATGTGGAGGATTAAAAGAGGCGTTTCAAAGAAGAGGTAATATCCATTACTGATCTTTTCAATTTCTTTCTTCTTCAACTTCTTCTTCTTTAGTTGTTTCATGATAAAGTAATAACATCAGTATTACTTACATACTGATATGTTATTATAAATATGAAACAACTCTAATTAACCTTCTATCCATCCTACGGAAAAAGGAAATCACCGTGCGTGCGTACGTACGGAATACCGTCTCCACGCCGTGGTGTAATCTGCTTTTCCACCATCACCTTACATGGATGGGTATTATGGTGTAAATAATAAATATAAATAGTTGTTATAACATAATAATTATTCTGATATATTGTATCATCCACTCCAATTCAATTCAATAATTATGGAAATGATATCATCGCTCGTGCGTACGTACGGACTACCGTCTCCACGACGCGATGAGATTCATTCTCCATGTTAACCATTTAAGAATGATTATAAAGTATATATAAGCAATAATAATGAAATATATGAAATTATAAAGCTACTGGATTTATGTTTATATATATGTATGTCATATACTTAATTCCATTCAACTCAATAATGAAACGAAAACAGCGTTCATGCGTACGAACGGTCTACCGTCTCCATGAACGGTGTATTTCTTTCCATTTACTGATCTATTATATATATATATATATATATTCTTAATATATATTATATATAAATCATGTTTTATATTCTGGAATTAAGTAATCATTATCTATGTAATCATATGAATAATTACAAGATAAAACACGAACGACAAATGAGATGATTTTACCCAAAACGCTACTTTAACATGAATTTACAAAAGAACGGGTAATATAAAGTCATAAGTGAACCATATATGATATAATAACAATGAATATGATTCTGTAATAAGTCAATGACATTATTTAAATCATTATACAGGAGTTTCGGACACTTACGAAGCAAATCGGACCTAAGGTAAGGGGAAATATCACAATCTCATTTTTATCCGAGATTGTTTATACTTTGGCATTTACTGGGGTGTATTTTATCATCCACATCCATGTTCCCTCAATATGTAATATTGTTTCTATCCACTTAAAATAGTTAAAATCTAATTTTACCCTTTTGTGAGTTTTTAGTAAAGAATATGAAAGGAATCTTTTGTCGTTTTTTCATACGAGGTACTTTTTGACTTTTCCGACAAAAGTACGAAGAATGTTTTTTTAACTTATACGGCATGAATGGATTTTTAAAACATTATTTCCAAGAAGCTTACTTTACAAGTTTTCAAGTTTATTTTTAATCAACTTATTTTTGTTTATAATTGTATGACATGTTAAGAAAAGAAAAGTGTTTTTGAAGAAGAAAGGATATTTTCCTCAAGAATGGAGTTCAAGTGTTTTATCAAAATTATTTTCCATCTAAGATAATATAGGGTTCTGTTTTTATCCCTATTATTACATTGATTTGATTATGTTTTGATGGAATTATTTTTATGAAGTCATTTACCTTATATGATTTGTTTTATGATGTCATGATGTTTCAAGAATCCCATTTTTGTTACATGTGTTATGCGATGATGTATGATTTATGATTATGTGGCACACATAAGAAAGGATTAATTATAAGATGGGTGGGACCTATATCTCCCTCCAATGCATTGGGTAAAGATTTTATATCTCATGAGATAGACATGGCTAGAACGGTAGGTTATACCGGTTCAGTGAAACAGGACTAGAACGAGGGTGACTCGGTTCAGAAAGGGACTCTGTCCACTAAGATAGTCTTGGCAATGAGTCATGACTAACAAGAAATGATGTTCCATGATTATGTGTGCATGCCACAAAGTTTCAAGTTTCATGTTATGATTATGGGGATCTCATTTTCACTTCTATGATTTATTCCATGTTAAGATATTATGATCTCTTTTGCAGGTTTTGATTTTCAAAAAGATATGATATGATTTTTATTTCCTTTATTTTCCCTTGCTGAGCATTTGAGCTCACCCTTTTATGTTTTCTTTTCCCCAGGATATAAAGAACGGTTTTAGGTAAAAAAAAGGGAAGATTTTTATGGGAGATATTGAAGAACTTTTACCACGATTAGAAGATTATGTTCCGAATTTCCAAAGACACTAAACTATTACGGTCCTTGTGTGTGTGTTTTTGTAATGTACTAAGTATTCCGCAAATGTAATGTAATGTCCATGTACGTCAGGCTTCGGGTCTCTAAAATTGGTATTAGAGGAAAGGTTTAGTCAACCTTTGGAAACTATGATGCAAGAACTTTAGTGAGATTCCTAGAGATATTTCTAAGGTATGCCTAGGGATGTCTCTAAGGTTAAGTATACGTATAGGTTATAGTCTTAAAATTGCGCTAACGATCATAGAATTTAACCTAAGATGTTAGATATTGAGGGTACTCCCCCTTTATTATGTTGTTTTCCCTAGCATGATTTTTGCCTCTCACACTATTCTTTTTGGGTTTTAGACAATGGCTGGAACCTGAAGGAACCGTGTTGATCAATGCAATGGACAATGCAATGATTGCCCTTCTGAACAAACAAATGTTATGGGAGATGGAGTGAAAAATCTTATTGCTATACTTACACAAGATACAAATCATTCTGGACTTCCAAATGATCAGAGAAGGGAACAATATTCTATTGAGTCCTTCATGAGGCAACGTCCACCTTCTTTTAGTGGGTCTTCTGATCCACTTGTTGCTGAACAATTGATCAGTACCACTGAAAAGATATTTTCAGTTCTTCAATGTTCTGAACATGATAAAGTCATCTTAGCAGTATATCGTTTGGAAGGTGAAGCTGATCAATGGTGGAATCTTATCAAGAATACGAGGCCAAGAGATGAAATTGAGTCCAAGGAATGGGACGAGTTCAAGAACTTGTTTTTCAGTAAGTACTTCCCTCGTATTCTTCGAACAAAGATGGAAAAGGAGTTTCTTGAGCTGAAGTAGAAGGATGATGAATCTATTGGTATATACAAAGCGAATTTTACAATACTTGCAAGGTACGCATCTGACATTATCATCCAACCTGAAAGTAAAGTTGATCGATTTTTCAGTGGCTTAAAACCAAGTCTTCGAAGGGAATTAGCTATAAGAGACTTCAGTAGCTATGAAGAAATTGTGCGTTGTGCTATCAAGGTAGAAATGGAAGTCGGTGTTACATATCCATCTCATGGTTTTGAAAAGAAACGAAAGATAGAGTTGAAGGAGAAATCTAAAAATAATGGTGAAAAGAAGATGAATGTTTCCTTATGCACAAAGTGTGGAAAGAAGCATGGTGGAGATTGTCTTAAAGGGACTAGAAAATGTTTTAAGTGTGGAAAAGAAGGTCATCGAGCAGCTGAGTGTTGAAGTAATGGAAAAAGGGTTTCTAATGATGTGAATAAAGAAAAGACTGCAGAGAACGCACCACCAATACTTCAATGTTTCAAGTGCAAGGAGATGGGACATTATGCCAATAAATGCCCTAATCCAAGGGTTAGTGATGATCAACATGAGCAACCACTTAAGGAAAAGGACAAAGGGAAGTTACATGCGATCACTATTGGCGATGTGGAATATGACAACAATGTGGTGGAATGATTAAGTGTTTATGTAATGGGATTCCAAAATAATGTTGTATATAGTATTGTGGAATATTGTAATATTTATGTTTTGGTCTATTGTGGTTTTCAATAATTTTATGGTACCGGTAACAATGAAAAGTGATTGAGACATTTTTTTGGTAAACAGATGATATGGGCATAATGAAGGGATAAGAAGATAATGAGGTGTTTGATTGTATTCATGAGCTCATGATTGATATAAGGACTAAGTGATATCATGGTTTGAGTATATAGAATTTTGAGGATTTTGGTATGTGGAAGGTGTTGACTTTTAACTGCATTCATGTTTTCACTAAGGTTCAATGGGTATTCAAGAAAATACTTGATTAAGGCCTTTGAATGATTGGAATGTGACCAACAAGACATATCTTATGATATATGGGGATCAACGATGGTATTAAATCTCTATTAATCATTTTCATTATATTATGAGAGTGGACTGCAGTATTCTGGAAAAGCCTAAAGATTAGAATGGATTAAGTTGGACATAAGTTAGTATTGTTTAAGGATAGAAGTTTTTTCGATATTATTGATGTGATGTTATAGTAATATAGTTTTAGAAAAAGGACAACCTACAGGATGGGCGACAGCCCATCGCTTCGGACAAGGCTGTGGGAATCGAACCCACAACCGAAGTGCGACTGGCCTTTATCGCCTACCACTGGCCTACATGAAGTCCCTGTTTAGTAGAAACTAGTTTTATTATATTAAGCAGTATGATATATGAAGTATAAGTTCATTTTAGGAACCATATATCATTAATCTCACTATAGATGGACTTATGTATTTTTTGATATCTTTTCTAACCTTTTGAGACAGATGGAATGACCCATCATTCTATCACATGATCTGCTAACACATCACGAATGACAAATTCAACTTCATTTCTTTAATAGATGAAGTAGAAATTTTCCAAAGAATGACAAACAGTGAGACTATACCAAAATCACGAAAGTATTTCTTCTAATTCCAATTTCATCAACTTTAGGGAAATGATCTTGAAAACCAAAAATGTTGTCCTAGTGCTCTTATATCTGATTAATCAGATGGTACCTTAGATCGTCACAAATTTATGGATTTGTGATTGCTAGCTTTTCCATAGCCATGTTCTCTACCACTCTCCATCAGAACATGATGGTTAGATTTCTCTCCCATATCCATATTTTCACCTATGTGGAAACCCAGTGATTAGTTTATTTGGGTTACCGTTACGTTTCATACTTTTGTTTTTAAAGATTGGTTTTGGTATTCCCTTTTACAATGTGGGTTTCGATTAAAGAAACTTTAGAATAGTAAACCATTTATAACCCCGACGAATTTCGAGGGCGAAATTCATTTTAAGGGGGGTAGAATGTAACACCCCGAGATTTTATGAAAAATATTCTTTTTAATTTCATTAATGTCTTTTGTTATACGCTACACCAAAAAGATCTTTCACAACACACATCTCTAACCTGGCTTGAATTACACGCAATCGTGACCTTCCACGATAGCGTGTGTTGTACGCAACACCAAGTTTTGCTAAACAACGATATGCTATTAAGATATTATTAAAACTAGCCGTTATGAATAGTAATAACCACTTTTTGAAATTTTTTAAATTTTATTTTTCAAAATGGACTTCATTTATGGATTCGGAGTATCTAATTTAGCCTAAGGTGAAATTTTGGTACTTTTCGGATAACTTTCATATTCTGATGAATAGTGAAAATTACTAAATTTTAATTAAAAACAAATTTTTTAATCGAAATAATTAATAGTGATAAATTATTAATTTGAGTGGTTTTAATGTACATTTAGAATATATTTTTACAATTTAATACAATGTTGGTCGTTGGATGTAATTTCACATTTAAACCAGTTATAAACAAGTGTCAATCTTTTGATAGTTATTATCTCTTAAAAACACGCTATTTGTTGTGACAGCGGAAATTAATTATAAAATTAATTAATGCAACTTATATGTTAGGAATTTTGTAAAATAGAAATAATTTTTGAATTTGGAATATCAATTATATCTTAGGGTGAAATTTTGGCATTTTTCTAAAAAACTTAAATTTTTGATGAATAGTGAAACCACTAAGTGGTAGGTTAAAAACTGAATTTTGCATAAAACTTAATTTTACCGCTTCTGTGAATGGAATTTAGAAAATCCGACAGACACGGTTGATATCAGTAAGTAAAACGTTGTTCAATGAGATAAAAATAATTTTTTGGTGAATAGTAACTTTTTACTTTTTTTACCGCGGTTAATAGTAAATAGGGTAACAAAGGTAAATATAATATTACTATTACCCTAAAAAATGTCCTAATTCTATTGGATAAGTGTAATTCGACCAAAAACAACCTTATGAATATAATATGACCATTTAGGTCCACTTGGATTAGATTATGACATTTAATATTATTTTATTTAATGAATAGTTAAAATAGTTAAAATCAAAGTTTAATAACTAAAACATTTTTAATATGGGGTTATACATAAGATAAATTCGACTATAAATATTCATTAGAAAGATAAAAGGATTTCCTACATAATGATATTTTATTTATAATTTTTAAACTTTAAATAAATTAATTTATTTATTACACAACGATGATGCAGTAATTACCCTTTTAAGGAAATGTTAACATAATTGATGTTATAAATGCTCAAATAAATGTAATTTTAAACTTTTTATAAATTACACTAATTTTATAGGTTAATATGATATATTAGTGTTGATTTAATCAACTTGGTTCGAACATATAATTATGTTATGACTTTCACAAAAATCATATATCAAATAGTGTCAAAATTGACACAAAATAGTTTTTAAATCAAATATTATATTATTAATTGTTATTTTATTCCTAAAAATCTAAGGTTCGGAAACATGACATAGATAAGGATATATATATTAATAATAAACAATTTGGGGTTCGTTTGGCATGTTATAGTAACTTTATTAACCATATAGTGTAAGAAAACAAAAAGACACGGTAAAAGTTAAATTATTTAACTTAGAGTTAAATCTAATTGATAAGGTTAAAATAATACCCTAAACATGTCTAAATCCTATTTGTTGATAGGATTTCGACCCATCCCCACTTTAGCTTCGAAATAAGACCCTTTGGAACCATTATAAACCGATTTTGACTTTAATATAAAATAATATTTTGAGGTATTCCTAAGGTGACCCTCTCCTCCCTTATAAAAGGACACCTCCTCCCCCTCTTCCTCACACCAATTTGAGCACTCAAGATCGGCCAAACCCTGCCAAAATCCCTTCTCCACTTCCCTATAATAATCCTAGAGGTCCTGGTCTTCTTCAAAGACCAATCTTAGTTCCCTAAGTGGAGGATTAAAAGAGGCGTTTCAAAGAAGAGGTAATATCCATTACCGATCTTTTCAATTTCTTTCTTCTTCAACTTCTTATTCTTTAGTTGTTTCATGATAAAGTAATAACATCAGTATAACTTACATACTGATATGTTATTATAAATATGAAACAACTCTAATTAACCTTCTATCCATCCTACGGAAAAAGGAAATCACCGCGCGTGCGTACTTACGGAATACCGTCTCCACGCCGTGGTGTAATCTGCTTTTCCACCATCACCTTAGATGGATGGGTATTATGGTGTAAAGAATAAATATGAATAGTTATTATAACATAATAATGATTCTGATATATTGTATCATCTACTCCAATTCAATTCAATAATTATGGAAATGATATCATCGCTCGTGCGTACGTACGGACTACCGTCTCCACGACGCGATGAGATTCATTCTCCATGTTAACCATTTAAGAATGATTATAAAGTATATATAACCAATAATAATGAAATATATGACATTATAAAGCTACTGGATTTATTTTTATATATATGTATGTCATCTACTTAATTCCATTCAACTCAATAAGGAAATGAAAACAGCGTTCATGCGTACGAACGGTCTACCGTATCCATGAACAGTGTATTTCTTTCCATTTACTGATCTATTATATATATATATATTCTTAATATATATTATATATAAATCATTTTTTATATTCTGGAATTAAGTAATCATTATCTATGTAATCATATGAATAATTACAAGATAAAACACGAACGACAAATGAGATGATTTTACAAAAAACGCTACTTTAACATGAATTTACAAATGAACGGGTAATATAAAGTCATAAGGGAACCATATATGATATAATAACAATGAATATGACTCTGTAATAAGTAAATGACAATATTTAAATCATTATACAGGAGGTTCGGACACTTACGAAGCAAATCGAACCTAAGGTAAGGGATAATATCACAATCTCATTTTTATCCGAGATTGTTTATACTTTGGCATTTACTGGGGTGTATTTTATCATCCACATCCATGTTCCCTCAATATTTAATATTGTTTCCATCCACTTACAATAGTTTAAATCCAATTTTACCCTTTGGTGAGTTTTTAGTAAAGAATATGAAAGAAATCTTTTGTCGTTTTTTCGTACGAGGTACTTTTTGACTTTTCCGACAAAAGTACGAAGAATGTTTTTTTAACTTATATGGCATGAATGGATTTTTAAAACATTATTTCCAAGAAGCTTCCTTTACAAGTTTTCAAGTTTATTTTTAATCAACTTCTTTTAGTTTATAATTGTATGACATGTTAAGAAAAGAAAAGTGTTTTTGAAGAAGAAAGGATATTTCCCTCAAGAATGGAGTTCAAGTGTTTTATAAAAATTATTTTCCATCTAAGATAATATAGGGTTCTGTTTTTATCCCTATTATTACATTGATTTGATTATGTTTTCAGGGAATTATTTTTATAAAGTCATTTACCTTATATGATTTGTTTTATGATGTCATGATGTTTGAAGAATCTCATTTTTGTTACATGTGTTGTGCGATGATGTATGATTTATGATTATGTGGATCACATAAGAAAGGATTCATTATAAAATGGGTGGGACCTATATATCCCTCCAATGCATTGGGTAAAGATTTTATATCTCATGAGATAGACATGGCTGGAACGGTAGGTTATACCGGTTCAGTGAAATAGGACTGGAACGAGGGTGACTCGGTTCAGAAAGGGACTCTGTCCACTAAGATAGTCTTGGTAATGAGTCATGACTAACAAGAAATGATGTTCCATGTTTATGTGTGCATGCCAAAAAGTTTCAAGTTTCCTGTTATGATTATGGGGATCTCATTTTCAGTTCTATGATTTATTCCATGTTAAGATATTATGATCTCTTTTGCAGGTTATGATTTTCAAAAAGATATGATATGATTTTTATTTCCTTTATTTTCCCTTGCTGAGCATTTGAGCTCACCCTTTTATGTTTTCTTTTCCCCAGGTCCGGAAGATGGATACTAAGTAGAATATGCTAAAAGGGACCCTAAATATGATGAAATAAATGGGAGACACTGTAAAAGATTTATAAACCAGTTGTTTATGTTTCCCAGTTTCTAAAGACACTATACCTATACGGTCCTTTTGTGGTTTTGTCATATGTTGTAATAAGTGTGCTTCAATTTTGAAGTATTAACAATGTATGTAATGTATGGTTCGTTATATTTAACCTATGATATGTATTTTTAGAGGGTGAAAAACCATGATGTGACATTGGGAAAGACACAGAAATCTGTTAATGATAGACATATTTGGAATAAAAGGTCAATATTTTTTGAGCTACCATATTGGAGGTATCATGATGTTAAACATAATATTGCTATCATGCATGTGGAGAATAATATTTGTGATTGTTTGATTGGAACATTGTTAGATATTAAAGAAAAGACAAAATATGGGATGAATGCAAGATTATACTTTCTATCAATGGGAATACATTTGGAGTTAGCTCCCACTCCTAAAGGAAAGTATTGAGAATAAATTGGAAAAGTAAGTTTCAATTTCTCAATAGTTTTATATATTATAATGAATTTTAAATTTACCCCATTCGTATTATTTTATTACAGTGCATCAGCCTATTTTTGAAAAAAACCAAAGAAAAGGAGTGCAATGATCAAATATGTAAATGCGAAGGTAAATATCCATTTATAATTTGTACCTTTTGACTTATTACATAAAAACAATATATTGAATTTACAGTCATTCAAATAGAATTGTCATGAACAACAAGGCATCATTGAATGCAGATATTATAAGTTATGATTTGTGTGTCATATAAAAACAACTGGGACAGTTTGGAATTTTGACCTGGTAAGATTTTCTCTTAAACATTTCCATAAGATTTCAATTTGATTTATTCATTATACACGTTAACTACTATCATTTTCATTTGTAGCTTTTTGATGGCCCTCAACCCTATTCTGCTAAAGACATCAATCACTTACAAGTGTAGTGGTCAAATTATTTTACAGGTTTGATTGAATTTTAGTTGTTTGTAATGTAAAATGTAATTTTGAATATTTTCATTGTAATTGTGTATTTGTAGTCGTTTAGGTTGGATTTTTTTTGAAGTTGACCGTGTATGTTTTGAATGTTATATATGTGAATGTTTAATTTTTCTATACTTCTTGTTTTGGTCTACTAATGATGGTTTTTCTCATATGGATTCTGGTCTTAGGGGGGGAGGGGTTCAAAGGGTGTGGGGGTGTTCAGTGGGGTTGGGGGGTGTCCAGGGGTCTGGGAGGGCTTTCTGGTGGGGTGGGGACAGTCCAGGGGGTGGGAGGGCTGTCCAGGGGTGTGGGAGGGCTGTCTAGTGGTGTGGGAGTGCTGTCCAGGGGGTGGGGTGGTATACATCAGGTTGGGGGGAGGTTTGTCCAGGGGTGTTTGGGGCTGTCCAGGGGTGTAGTGGGGGCTCCAATAGGGTGGGGGAGGGATTTCCAGGGTGTGTGGGGGGGGGGTACACATGAGGGTGGGGTGGGGGGAGGTTTTCCAGGGGTGTTTGGGGCTATCCAGGGGTGTGGTGGGGGATCCAATGGGGTGGGGGAGGGCTGTCCAGGGTGTGGGAAAAAAATACATGAGGGTGGGGGGTTTTCCCGGGGTGTTTGGAGTTGTCCAGGGGTTCGGGGGGTAGTCTAGGGGTGTGGTGGGGGCTGTCAAGTGGGGTGAGGGGGTGAGGGGGTGTTGTTCCGGAGGGTGGGGGGTTGCCGAGGGGTGTTTGAAGTTATCCAGGGGATTGGGGGACAGTCCAGCGGTGTGGTGGGGGATCCAATGGGGTGGGGGCTGCCAAGTGGGGTGAGGGGTGCTGTTTAGGAGGGTGGGGGTTGTCGAGGGGTGTTTGGGGCTGTCTAGGGGGTCGGGGGGAAGTCAATGGGTGTAGAGGGGGATCCAATGGGCTGGGAGGGATGTCCAGGGGTGTAGGAGGGTTGTCCAGGGGTGTGGGAGTGTTATCCAGGAGGTGAGGGGTATAAATGGGGGCGGGGGGTTGTCCATGGGTGTTTGGAGCAATCTAGTGGTGTGGTGGGGGCTCCAATGGGCCGGGGGAGGGATATCCAGGGTGTGGGAAAAATACATGAGGGTGGGGGGTTCTCCCGGGGTGTTTGGAGCTGTCCAGGGGGTCGGGGGGCACTCTAGCGGTGTGGTGGGGGCTTTCAAGTGGGGTGAGGGGGTGAGGGGTGCTATTCGGGAGGGTGGGGGTGTTGTCGAGGGGTGTTTGGGGTAGTCCAGGGGGTCGGGGGTAGTCCAGGGGTGTGGTGGGGGCTCCAATGGGGTGGGGGCTGTCATGTGGGGTGAGGGGGTGCTGTTTAGGAAGGTGGGGGTTGTCGAGGGTTGTTTGGGGCTGTCCAGGGGGTCAGGGGGTAGTCGAGGGGTGTGGTGGGAGCTCTAATGGGGTGGGGGAGGGCTGTCCAGGGGGTATACATGAGGGTGGGGGCTTTCAGGTGGGGTAAGTGTGTAAATGCTTAAATTTTCTTTTGTTCATGTTTTGATCTGCTTCTTGTTTTGTGGTATGATTTCTTGGTTTGGTTTTTGGTTGATTTTGGGGGAGAGGAGAGGACTGTATTCACTTTTATATTTATGAAAAATTTGGCTTCCACGTCGGTTGTTTTAGAACCGACATGATAAAGAAATCAGGAAGGGTTGATCACATCGATTTTTTTAATAACCGACGTGATAAACACCTGTGGCATGGTTTATCACGTCGGTTATTTATTATATGACATGATAAATCCCCCCCCCCCCTCGAACTAGTTTAGAACGTTGGTTATTATATAACCGACGTGATAAACTATCTCCCAGGAGTTTATCACGTCGGTTAATTAATAGCCGATGTGATAAACCCGGGGGACGGGGTTTATCACGTCTGTTATTATATAACTGATGTTAATAACGCCCCCCTGTTTATCAAGGCAGTTATATAGTAACCTATGTTATAAACCCCAGCCCCCCTATTTTTTCTCACGGATTATTAATTAACCGACGTGATAAACATCACGATGTTATGTTCATTACGTCAGTTTCTAAATAACCGACATAAAAAACCTTATTTATAATGTCGTTCGTATTAACGTTGGCTAAAAACCGACGTAAAAAATAAAAAATAACCGATGTAAAAAACATTTTCTGCACTAGTGAATCTTTGATCCCCACGAGATTATGAATTAAAATTTAATAGTATTTGGTATCCAAATATCTCCATTCAAGGAGATGGGAGTCATCCGGAATATACCAAAGAAGCTGAAAGATATAGAAGACATCCTAGATATACTCCAAGCATGGGGGAAACCCAACTCATATACCACTTCACCAACTCACAACAATCCCTCAAAGGGCCCAATAGAAATAGGCAAAAGCTTACATTATTTGAAAAACATTTGTGGACCACGTCGAGGGTAGACCTTCAATAACATGTTCCCCCAACCCACAAACTCCAAGGTATTAATTCTATGATTTGTATAAGTCTTCTATTGATACTATCCTTCTTTAATCCTATAAAGAATGTGGTAAACAATTTCTTTCATGCTCAACACCACATCGGGGCCAGGAAGCGTTGTCTCCCCAACATCTATCGAACACAATGGAGAATGAAACAATATCTCATACAACAACTATGTGGAGACATTACATAGGAATATTTAAAGATAGTTTAATAAGAAAGATATCTCAAAGGTAAGTGTTGTACCCAATCAACCAAAGTCCAAGACACATGCTCATAGAATACACTCTAACATTTGGATACTTTGTTCCATATTCCCATTTATATGATGGTTGAATAAAGTGTTGTGGAATAATTGAGTGAAAGATTAATGGTGAAATACCCTTCATACTAATGACAAAAAAACCGGTCTCCCAATCAGAGACAATAGATCATATAAATTCATGAAATCGCACCACCACATCTACATAACTCTTAGCCAAAGAATCCTCTATGCCTGAGTCTATGTTTTCTAAGAAGTGGGTCGATCTCATTATCCAATTCATTAAAACCCAGATAGCATCCCAACCTCCCTGAGATCTAGGTAACCCCGTGATTAAATCCATTTATATTTCATCCCATTTCCAATCAGGGACATCTATGGGTTGAAAAAATCCTATAGGAACACGGTGATATTCCTTTTCCATCTCAAAAAAGGACTATTTCTAAAAACTCTTCCACCACCCGCTTAATTTTGAGAAACCATAACTGAATCGTAAAATCATGATGCATCATAGAAGTTCTATAGAGTACATCCAACGATGATATGTGGAACTCACAAATAACTCGTTTGTGTATTTCTATTAAAAAAACTTCCATGAAAAAACATTTTGTTACTACCATCCTCCATCCATCAATCTGTAGCACCAACATGGCCAAAACGGTCATGAAACACCGCTTCCTAAAAATCCTCCCACTGAGACTCCTATAGTTAGTGAATCATAGAATACATCACCATTATCTACAATAAACAACTTTTACCACCATTTACTATTCAATCTTGGTGATGGGATTCCATCTCATCCATTTCTCTCCATGCCTCCCATTCTCCGAAACAACACCATAACAGAAATTCCCACTCAAAGAATCTTCTATAAAATTACCCATATAAGAGTGGTAATAAATCTTGTAATAATAATTTTGAAGAAACTACATCTACCTATACTACCTATAGTTAATATCCCACATAGAAAAGGTATATCATAAAATATTAGGATCCATGAAGAACACAAAGCACTCTCTAATCTATTAATGATGCCAAAACATTAACATGTACACAACTATTAGTAGCTCAAGACCATGGGTGGTATAATATGTTTGTTTTGAGGTAAATTCCTAAACCCATAAGATATCACCTCCCACCACAGAATCAACATGCATCCCACGCCTTAATGGAGAGCACAAAAAATCACATCCAACATCACACATTCCTTATTAAACAAGAGCACTAGATCACTAAAAAACTATACCTTCTAGTAATAAAATTCTTCCAGACATAGATCACTCCAACAAAACTCTTCACTTTCCATGTAAAACCCACAAATACTGATTTAGATTGGCCGAAATGGCGTAAAAAACATCGATAATATAATGTCATATCATGGAAACTATGAATCTTTTCCACATTCATGGGTTCTTGACAAGAAAATGGATCATCATCCATCGTGGAGTAAACTTCCATACCTTATTGAGACACCACATGGAAAAGGAAATGGACCTATCATGTAAAAAATACCATTGGTTGAAATAACATCAAGCTAGCGGCATTGAAGAATAAATAGAAAATCTATATGATTATCAACATTTCTCTCCTTGGACATCAAGTAGATCATGATTTCCTCGATAAAAATGATAATGAATAGGTCCAGGAACACATGGATGATGGTGTTCATAAGCCCAGAGATCATAGTAGGTGTGTCTGTAAAAGAAAATTTCATGACTACAAACAGAAATTTATCATATATACATCTAAAGGTAGTGTTTGGGATATAACCTTATGTAACCCTCAACTATTGATATCTAGACTGCAAATTGTTCTTAGAAAACCAACTTTCCGATCTCAGCTGGTTAAAAAAAATTATCCATGGAAGAGGGAAATGGTTTTTGACTATCACCTAATACATCATCTATTAGTATATAGACAAAATTAGAGTACCATTATCATTCATGTAAAAAAACACAGGAGTAGCCCACACTATCTCACTAGGCATGATAAAAGCATTCTATATTAGGTTATCTGTCTATGTCCTTAACTCTCACAATTCAAAAGAATACCTATGATAAGGATACATCGAAGTCAAAGAAGAATCAAGATACATTTCTCTCCCAAAATCAAAATTGTGTATATTGGATAAAACTAAAAACTCGTAGGAAAAACAATCAATGAATTCCCAAAGTATCCTAAAAACCATTACCTTTCCAACGTACATTGATTCCACCACACCCTTAACAAAAAGTAATTAAGGGGATCCACACACCTACTGTCCCACATAACAACCCCACTGAATAAAGAAAACCACATGTTGGACATACACATTCGATAATATGAATATCATCTAGAATTAGTTGGTTACCACATCTACAGAATACAACCAGTAAATGTTGATTATGATATGTTTTTGTTTCTTCTATATAATGAAAAGGACCCCATGGGACAAATGTTGTTCAATCATCATTCTACACTCCCAGCAAACATCATATAAAATGGTCTGACCTCCGAACAGTTTTGTTAAATCCATGGGAATGGGAATCCTATCTACTTATAGTCCCAGAGCACAGGCTAGAGTAGTTTCAATAAACAATTATGATGATCTCGAATGAAACAAGGCATAAACAAGGATACTAAACCAACTAATCATACCACTCATATTATTTGGAAGCTATGGAAGTACTACCTCTACTGCATACAATACACCACACTGATCCAATATAAATCTTTTCTGAGTACAACACCCATGGCTACACTCAGGTCATGGTTCCTGAACATGACCAACATCCACACTCAGTCTCTACCTACTCCATAACCCATCAAATGAGCATAATTATGCATACCCAATTTCTCAAATGTCATCACTGTTAACTACTACCAAGGTCGATGCTAAAAATCTCTTCCTTGGAAAAACTAAGATTTATTGTACATGGGGAAATGGAACTAAAAATAGAAACAAATTTCATAGAAGAAACACATCTTCCCCAACCCTTCGTGAAAGTAATGGAAACCAGAAGGTTGAAAGGAATGTTACTAAGGTCAACTCCCAACTTGTACAAACCTCAATGTCCATGAAACCAGATACCATCCACTAAATATTCTACCCTTTATGAAGCCCTACTTAATCCCTTCAAACATGGATCCTACATTGTTATTACATTCGATTGATCACCTCTACATTATTATGCACCTCTATATAAATTATAAATATAAAAGTTGTTACATAATACTCGATATAAAGATACATGCCTTGTAGAGACCCGAAACTTGACGTACATTGACATTACATTACATTTGCGGAATACTTAGTACATAACAAAAACACACACACAAGGATCGTAATAGTTTAGTGTCTTTGGATACTCAGAACGTAGTCTTCTAATCGTGGTGAAAGATCTTCAATATCTCCCATAAAGATCTTCCCTTTTTTTACCTAAAACTTTTCTTTATATATTGGGGAAAAGAAAACATAAAAGGGTGAGCTAAAATGCTCAGTAAGGGTAAAAAAAAGAAAAATCAATCACATCATATTCATAAGAACATAACTTTTGGAAATCTTAACCTGCAAAAGAGAGCATAATTTCATAACATGGGATAAATCATAGTAGTGAAATGAAATCCTAATAAGCATAACATAAAAAATGAAACTTTGTGGCATACACACATAATCATAGAGAATCATTTCTTGTTAGTCATGACTCATTTCCAATACTATCTTAGTGGACAAAGTCCCTTTCTGAATCGAGTCACCCTCGTTTCAGTCCTGTTTCACTGAACCGGTATAACCTACCATTCCAGCCATGTCTATCTCATGAGATATGAAATCTTTACCCAATGCATTGGAGGGAGATATAGGTCCCACCCATCTCATAATGATAACATTCTTATGTGTGCCACAAAATCATAAACCTTACATCATAGCATAACGCATGAAATAAAATGGGATTCTTAAACATCATGCCATCATAACATAATCCATAAACAATTGATATCATTTCATCATAAGAAAATTGAAACCATTTAAATCATAGAGGAATTTTACTTGAAACATACACATATGAAATAATGTCATCTTAGATGAAAAATAGTTTTGACAAAACACTTGAAATGAATTCTCGAGGAAAATGTCCTTTCTTTTTTAAAATCATTTTCTTTTCACAAAATTCAATGCAATTTTAAAAGATAAGGGTTTTTGTTGAAAATAATCATGCAATCTTGTAGAGGAAGCTTCTTGAAAATGAGGCGTTATGAAACCGTAAAAATTAGTTCATGCCGTATAAGTTAAAAAAACATTCTTCGTACTTTTGTCGAAAAATTCCAAAAGTACCTCGTACGAAAAACGACAAAAGATTCCTTTCATATCTTTTACTAAAAACTCACCAAAGGGTAAAATTGGATTTAAACAATTATAAGTGGATGGAAATAACATTACATATTGAGGAAACATAGATGTGGATGATAAAATACACCCCAGTAAATACCAACGTATAAACAATCTCAGATAAAAATGAGATTGTGATATTTCCCTTACCTTAGGTCCGACTTGCTTTGTAAGTGTCCGGACCTCCTCTTCTTTGAATCGCCTCTTTGAGACCTCCTCTTAGGGAACTAAAATTGGTCTTTGAGGAAGAACAAAACCTCTAGGATGTTTCTAGGGAAGTGGAGAAGAGATTTTTCCAGGGGTTGGCCGAGCTTGAAGGCTCAAAGTTGTGTGAGGAAGAGAGGGAGGAGGTGCCCTTTTATAAGGGAGGAGAGGGGCACCTTAGGAATACCTCAAAATATTATTTTATATTAAAGTAAAAATCAGTTTATAATGGTTCCAAAGGGTCTTATTTCGAAGGTAAAGTGGGGATGGGTCGAAATTTTATCAACCAATAAGATTTAGACAAGTTTAGGTTAATATTTTAACCTTATCAATTAGATTTAACTCTAAGTTAAATAATTTAACTTTTACCGTGACTTTTTGTTTACTTACACTATATGATTAATACACTTACTATAACATGCCAAACGAACCCCAAATTGTTTATTATTAATATATATATCCTTATCTAAGTCATTTGGCCGATCCATAGATTTTTAGGAATAAAATAACAATTAATAATATAATATTTTATTTAAAAACTATTTTGTGTCAATTTTGACACTATTTGATATATGATTTTTGTGAAAGTCATACCAGAATTATATGTTCGAACAAAGTTGATTAAATAAACACTAATATATCATAGTAACCTAGAAAATTATTGGAATTCATAAAAAGTCTTAAATTACATTAAATTTGGTATTTATAATATCAATTATGTCAATATTTAATTAATAAGATAATTACTGCATCATCTTTGTGTCATAAATAAATTAACTTATTTGATGTCTAAAAATTACAAATAAAATACCATTATGTAGGAAATCCTGTTAGCTTTCTAATGAATATATATAGTCGAATTTATCGTATGTATAACCCCATATTAAAAATGATTTACTTATTAAACTTTGATTTTAACTATTTTAACTATTCATTAAATAAAATAATATTAAATGTCATAATCTAATCCAAGTGGACCTAAATGGTCATATTATATTCATAAGGTTTTTTTTGGTCTAATTACACATATCCAATAGAATTAGGACATGTGTTAGGGTAATAGTAATATCATATTTACCCTTAGTTACCCTATTTACTATTAAATGCGGTAAAAAAATTAAAAAGTTACTATTCACCAAAAAATTATTTTTATCTCATTGAACCACATTTTACTTACTGATGTCAACTGTGTCGGTCGGAATTTTGAAATTCCATTCACAGATGCGGTGAAATTATGTTTTATGCAAAATTCAGTTTTTAACCTACCACTTGGTGGTTTCACTATTCATCAAAAATTGAAGTTTTTCAGAAAAATGCCAAAATTTCCCCCTAAACTATAATTGATATTCCGAATTAAAAAATGATTTCTATTTTACAAAATTCCCAACATATAAGTAGAATTAATTAATTTTATAATTAATTTCCGCTGTCACAACAAATAGCGTGTTTTTAAGAGATAATAACTATCAAAAGATTGACACTTGTTTATAACTGGTTTAAATGTGAAATTACATCCAATGACCAACATTGTATTAAACTGTAAAAATATATTCTAAATATACTTTAAAACCACTCAAATTAATAATTTATCACTATTAATTATTTCAATTAACAAAGTTATTTTTAATTAAAATTGTGTAATTTTCACTATTCATCATTATATGAAAGTTATCCGAAAAGTACCAAAATTTCACCTTAGGCTAAATTCGATACTCCGAATCCATAAATGTAGTCCATTTTGAAAAATAAAATTTACAAAATTTCAAAAAGTGGTTATTACTATTCATAACGACTAGTTTTAATAATATTTTAATTGCATATCGTTGTTTAGTGAAACTCGGTATTGCGTACTACACCCGCTATCGAGGAAGGTCGCAATTGCGTGTAATGAAAGGAAAGTCAAGGATGTGGGTTGTGCAAGCTCCTTTTGGTGTAGTGTACAACACACGACATTAATAAAATTAAAAAGAATATTTTTCATAAAATCTCGGGCTGTTACATTCTACCCCCCTTAAAATGAATTTCGCCCTCGAAATTCGTCGGGGTTATAAATGGTTTACTATTCGAATGTTTCTTTAATAGAAACCCACATCGTAAAAAAGAATACCAAAACTTGGCTTTAAAAACTAAAGTATGAAATGTAACGATTACCCAAATAAACTAATCACTGGGTTTCCACATAAGTGAAAATATGGATATGGAAGAGAAATCTAACCATCATGTTCTGATGGAGAGTGGTAGAGAACATGGCTATGGAAAAGATAGCAATCACAAATCCATAAATTTGTGACGATCTAAGGTACCATCTGATTAATCAGATATAAGAGCACTAGGACAACATTTTTGGTTTTCAAGATCTTTTCCCTAAAGTTGATGAAATTGGAATTAGAAGAAATACTTTCGTGATTTTGGTATAGTCTAACCATTTTTCATTCTTTGGACAATTTCCACTTCATCTCTTAAAGAAATGAAGTTGAATTTGTCATTGTTAGCAAATCATGTGATAGAATGATGGGTCATTCCATCTCTTTCAAACAAAAGGATAGAAAAAGTTATAAGTCCATCTTATGGTTAATCGTATATGGTTCCAAAAATGAACTTATACTTCATATATCATACTGCTTAATATAATAAAACTAGTTTCTACAAAACATGGACTTCCTGTAGGCCAGTGGAAGGTGATAAAGGCCAGTTGAACTTCGGTTGTGGGTTTGATTCCCACGACCTTGTCCGACGCGATGGGTTGTCACCCATCCTGCAGGTTGTCCTTTTTCTAAAACTATATTACTATAAGATCCCATCAATAATATCGAAAAATACTTCTATCCTTAAACAATACTAAATTATGTCTAACATAATCCATTCCAAGCTTATCTAAAATTCTTCAGTCCAAGCTCATAGTATAAAGAAAATGGTTACTTGAAATTTCACAGAACAATTATGTGAATGCCATCATTTATCCCCCATATATCATAAGATATATCTTGCTGGTCAAATTATAAACATGTGAATACCTTAATCATGTTTTCTCTTGAATACCCATTGAACCATAGTGAAAAATTGAATCTAGTTAAAAGTTAACACTTTTCACATACCAAAATCCTCAAAATTCTATATACTCAAACCATGACATCACTTAGTCCTTATATCAATCATGAGCTCATGAATACTGTTAAACATTTCATTTTCTCGTTTTCCCTTCATTATGCGCATATCATCTACTTTCCAAAATATTAGAATCACTTTTCATGGTTACCAGTACCTTAAAATTATTGAAAACCACAATAGACCAATACATAAATATTCCAATACTCCATGATACAACATTATTTTGGAATCCCATTACATAAACACTTAATCATTCCACCACATCGTTGTCATATTCAACATCGCCAATAGGGAACGCATGTGACTTCCCTTTGTCCTTTGCCTTAAGCGGTTGCTCATGTCGATCATCACTAACCCTTGGATTAGGGCATTTATTAGCATACTGCCCCATTTCCTTGCACTTGAAGCATTGAAGTGTTGGTGGTGCGTTCTCTGTAGTGATTGCTTTATTCACATCATTAGCAACCCTTTTTCCATTACTTCGACACTCAGCCGCTCGATGACCTTCTTTTCCACACTTAAAACATTTTCTAGTCCCTTTAAGACAATCCCCACCATGCTTCTTTCCACACTTTGTGCATAAGGAAACATTCATCTTCTTTTCACCATTATTCTGAGATTTCTCCTTGAACTCCATCTTTCGTTTCTTGTCAAAACCATGAGATGGATATGTAATACCAACTTCCATTTCTACCTTGATAGCACAACGCACAATTTCTTCATAGCTACTGAAGTCTCTTATAGATAATGCCCTTCGAAGACTTGGTTTTAAGCCACTGAAAAATCGATCAACTTTACTTTCAGGTTGGATGATAATGCCAGATGCATACCTTGCAAGTCTTGTAAAATTCGCTTCATATATACCAACAGATTCATTATCCTTCTGCTTCAGCTCAAGAAACTCCTTTTCCATCTTTGTTTGAAAAATACTAGGTAAGTACTTACTGAAAAACAAGTTCTTGAACTCGTCCAATTCCATGGACTCAATTTCATCTCTTGGCCTTGTATGCTTAATAAGATTCCACCATTGATCAGCTTCACCTTCCAAACGATATAATGCTAAGATGACTTTATCATGTTCAGAACATTGAAGAACTGAAAATATCTTTTCAGTGGTACTGATCCATTGTTCAGCAACAAGTGGATCGGAAGACCCACTGAAAGAAGGTGGACGTTGCCTCATGAAGGAATCAATAGAATATTGTTCCCTTCTCTGATCATTTAGAAGTCCAGAATGATTCATATCTTGTATAAGTATAGCAATAAGATTTTTCACTCCATCTCCTATAACATTTTCTTGTTCAGGAGGACAATCATTGCATTGCCCATTGCATTGATCAACACGGTTCCTTCGGGTTCCAGCCATCGTCTAAAACCCAAAAAGAATAGTGTGAGAGGAAAAAATCATGCTAAGGAAAACAACATTATAAAGGGGGAGTATCCTCAATATCTAACTTCTTAGGTTAAATTCTAAAAATGTTACCATAGTTACAGGACTGTATCCTATACGTATACTTATCCTTAGGGACATCCCTAGACAAACCTTATAAATATCTCTAGGGATCTCACTAAAGTTCTCGCATCCTAGTTTCCAAAGGTTGACTAAACCTTTCCTCTGATACCAACTGTAGCGGTCTGGAATTACTTCCAGTGGACTATAATTGATACCTATCAGGGCACTCCATGGGTGGCTACACCCCTTGGGCGAGACACACCACCATCCCCAGTGGCAGCCATTTCCTCATGAAGCCCTTGGGCGGAGAGCCATGATTCGTCCAACGCTCACATGTGAGAGTTCCCAAGGATCGGATACATTCCTACCTCCTTTGCCTTTGATACCAACTGTAGAGACCCGAAACTTGACGTACATTGACATTACATTACATTTGCGGAATACTTAGTACATAACAAAAACACACACACAAGGATCGTAATAGTTTAGTGTCTTTGGAAACTCGGAACGTAATCTTCTAATCGTGGTGAAAGATCTTCAATATCTCCCATAAAGATCTTCCCTTTTTTTACCTAAAACCTTTCTTTATATCCTAGGGAAAAGAAAACATAAAAGGGTGAGCTCAAATGCTCAGTAAGGGTAAACATAAGAAAAATCAATCACATCATATTCATAAGAACATAACTTTTGGAAATCTTAACCTGCAAAAGAGAGCATAATTTCATAACATGGGATAAATGATAGTAGTGAAATGAAATCCCAATAAGCATAACATAAAAAATGAAACTTTGTGGCATACACACATAATCATAGAGAATCATTTCTTGTTAGCCATGACTAATTGCCAAGACTATCTTAGTGGACAAAGTCTCTTTCTGAATCGAGTCACCCTCGTTTCAGTCCTGTTTCACTGAACCAGTATAACCTACCATTCCAGCCATGTCTATCTCATGAGATATGAAATCTTTACCCAATGCATTGGAGGGAGATATAGGTCCCACCCATCTCATAATGATTCCATTCTTATGTGTGCCACAAAATCATAAACCATACATCATAGCATAACCCATGAAATAAAATGGGATTCTTAAACATCATGCCATCATAACATAATCCCTAAACTATTGATATCATTTCATCATAAGAAAATTGAAACCATTTAAATCATAGAGGCATTTTACTTGAAACATACACATATGAAATAATGTCATCTTAGATGAAAAATAGATTTGACAAAACACTTGAAATTAATTCTTGAGGAAAATATCCTTTCTTTTTTAAAATCATTTTCTTTTCACAAAATTCAATGCATTTTTAAAAGATAAGGGTTTTTGTTGAAAATAATCATGCAATCTTATAGAGGAAGCTTCTTAAAAATGAGGCGTTATGAAACCGTAAAAATCAGTTCACGCCGTATAAGTTAAAAAAAACATTCTTCGTACTTTTGTCGAAAAATTCAAAAAGTACCTCGTACGAAAAACGACAAAAGATTCCTTTCATATATTTTACTAAAAACTCACCAAAGGGTAAGATTGGATTTAAAAAATTGTAGGTGGATGGAAATAACATTACATATTGAGGAAACATAGATGTGGATGATAAAATACACCCCAGTAAATACCAATGTATATACAATCTCAGATAAAAATGAGATTGTGATATTTCCCTTACCTTAGGTCTGACTTTCTTTGTAAGTGTTCGAACCTCCTCTTCTTTGAAGCGCCTCTTTGAGACCTCCTATTAGGGAACTAAAATTGGTCTTTGAGGAAGACCAGAACCTATAGGATGTTTCTAGGGAAGTGGAGAAGAGATTTTGGCAGGGGTTGGCCGAGCTTGAAGGCTCAAAGTTGTGTGAGGAAGAGAGGGAGGAGGTGCCCTTTTATAAGGGAGGAGAGGGGCACCTTAGGAATACCTCAAAATATTATTTTATATTAAAGTCAAAATCGGTTTATAATGGTTCCAAAGGGTCTTATTTCGAAGGTAAAGTGGGGATGGGTCGAAATCCTATCAACCAATAAGATTTAGACAAGTTTAGGTTATTTTTTAACCTTATCAATTAGATTTAACTCTACGTTAAATAATTTAACTTTTACTGTGACTTTTTGTTTTCTTATAATATATGATTAATACACTTACTATAACATGACAAACGAACCCCAAGTTATTTATTATTAATATATATATCATTATCTAAGTCATTTGGCCGAACCTTAGATTTTTAGGAATAAAATAACAATTAATAATATATTATTTGATTTAAAAACTATTTTTTTTCAATTTTGACACTATTTGATATATGATTTTTGTGAAAGTCATAACAGAATTATATGTTCGAACCAAGTTGATTAAATAAACACTAATATATCATAGTAACCTAGAAAATTATTGGAATTCATAAAAAGTCTTAAATTACATTTATTTTGGTATTTATAATATCAATTATGTCAATATTTCATTAATAAGATAATTACTGCATCATCTTTGTGTCATAAATAAATTAAATTATATGATGTCTAAAAATTACAAATAAAATACCATTATGTTGGAAATCTTTTTAGATTTCTAATGAATATTTATAGTCGAATTTATCTTATGTATAACCCCATATTAAAAATGATTTACTTATTAAACATTTATTTTAACTATTTTAACTATTCATTAAATAAAATAATATTAAATGTCATAATCTAATCCAAGTGGACCTAAATGGTCATATTATATTCATAAGGTTTTTTTTGGTCGAATTACACTTATCCAATAGAATTAGGACATGTGTTGGGGTAATAGTTATATCATATTTACCCTTAGTTACCCTATTTACTATTAACTGCGGTAAAAAAAGTAAAAAGTTACTATTCACCAAAAAATTATTTTTATCTCATTAAACCACATTTTACTTACTGATATCAACCGTGTCTGTCGGATTTTCGAAATTCCATTCGCAGAAGCGGTAAAATTATGTTTTATGCAAAATTCAGTTTTTAACCTACCACTTAGTGGTTTCACTATTCATCATAAATTGAGGTTTTTCAGAAAAATGCCAAAATTTCACGCTAAACTATAATTGATATTCCGAATTCAAAAATGATTTCTATTTTACAAAATTACCAACATATAAGTTGCATTAAATAATTTTATAATTAATTTCCGTTGTCACAACAAATAGCGTGTTTTTAAGAGATAATAACTATCAAAAGATTGACACTTGTTTATAACTGGTTTAAATGTGAAAATACATCCAATGACCAACATTGTATTAAATTGTAAAAATATATTCTAAATATACTTTAAAACTACTCAAATTAATAATTTATCACTATTAATTATTTCAATTAAAAAAGTTGTTTTTAATTAAAATTGTGTAATTTTCACTATTCATCAGAATATGAAAGTTATCCGAAAAGTACCAAAATTTCACCTTAGGCTAAATTCGATACTCCAAATCCATAAATGAAGTCCATTTTGAAAAATAAAATTTACAAAATTTCAAAAAGTGGTTATTACTATTCATAACGACTAGTTTTAATAATATTTAAATAGCATATCGTTGTTTAGTGAAACTCGGTATTGCGTACTACACACGCTATCGAGGAAGGTCGTGATTGCATGTAATGCAAGGCAAGTTAAGGATGTGGGTTGTGCAAGCTCCTTTTGGTGTAGAGTACAACACAAGACATTAATAAAATTAAAAAGAATATTTTTCATAAAATCTCGGGCTGTTACATGCCTTCTGAAGACATCTCTCATGAAATTCCTCATAAAAATGATTTGGATTTTAATGAAGAAGATCCTTAAACCTATTTTCCAACTTCTGTATTGAAAAACATCTCTATAGAAGAGAAATAAGCTCAAAACACTCCACTGCCTTCATGGTCGATGAAAATAAATATTCTTCGAACACCTTCCGGAAGTCAACCCAAAAATTTTATTCCTCTCTCCACTCTCCTAGATACAATATCCACCATTGACGTGTAACTCCCTACATCTGACTAACCACTAAAGAGGCCTATCACAACTTTAGGGCCAAAATCGAACTAAATTTTATTTTATTCTTTTCTAGACAACTCTATATTTCCACATCTGAAACATTGGCCTTATATATCACTAAATTATTCCATATGGAAGAATAAAATTATCTCTTCGATTTTTCATCATGATCAACTATACCATCCCAATAATGATTAACCATCATAGCCTAATAAACATTAAATTCATGACCCACAAAAATAAAGAGGGACATAAATGAATGGAAATCAAATATTTAATGAGCCCAGTAGTGTGTATTTTTAATAAAATTTATTTTAACTCATTTATTCAATTTATTAATTCATTTAAACATTCTCAAAACGATCATATTTAAAAATAAAAAAAGTAATTATGATTCATGAACATTTCCTAGGTTTCTACCCTACATATTGGTCAGCCTTAAATGAATGTTCAATAAGCATAGAGTCTATGCACAAGATCTTGGGAAGGCCCAAAAATACCACATCGTAGATTGTATCCCTGGCATATGTCACTTACCATGGTCAAGTAGAACTGTTTCTATAAAAAACCATGCAATTCTTATTGTGTGTTACTCCAAAATCCATCATATCTCTCTAAAAATAGCCTCTAATACCCCTCTTTCATGACCATCTTTTCTTTATGGATACCACAATAAGGGTAGAGATATAAAGAACCTTGATTCACACCTCAAATAGGCCTCATGTTGGTGACTTTAAAAAAGGGTGTACAGATCTCACAGTTTGAGAGTCATTAACATGTATAATAAAACATGATTTGGATATAATTTGAATAATCCACAAATTTTACAAGAAAAAATATAAAAAGAATGAAAATAATAATAATCCCACATTAATATATAAATCGAACTCATACAAATAAAAAATTATAAATTAAATACCCAAAAGTAAGGCTAAAGCAGTAACATAACAACTATCACGTATCTATTTTAGTAATGTCCAACATAGTCGATGAAATCCTTCTAGAAGTCTGAAAACAATTTTACGTACATACGGTGAGAATATAATTAAATTCAACAGAAAAAACTAATGTCACTCATTCACATGTGAAAGAATAATACTAATGAACGTATGTTTAATCAACACATCCAAAGAACACCTATCAATGTGAACCCACCTCTTCAACATATTATCCACTCTCAAACCCCAATAAAAAAATCCTGGTGCTCCAAACTCTTCCGAAAATACCACATCAAATCCTAATGAAATGCACCACGGACTAACATCACATCCCACCCACAGACACCGTGACCTTACATCACATCCCTCCCAAAAAAACATGGTCCTCTCAAAAAATCCCACAAGCACAAGCATGGGTCTCACAAAACATCACATCTCAACCAAAAGGAACATGAGAATACACATTAGAACTCATCCCATAAACATTAAGAAAACTACATCCCCACTTATCCCTAAGTCACGAACGATACATTATCTCATCATATCCTACCTGATGAAGCTTGTGATGTCATAGCCTATAAGAGATAGCTGGGAAGAGTTGGTGTCAATCCTTCCATCCTCTCATCAGGATATTGGGAAAGACACTCCATGCTTGATGATTCACATTTTTGAAACATTTCACTCAACATGAATTAAATGAATATAGAAATCACAAGAATATATATTGTAAACTTATATATAAAATAATTACACTAGCTCCACCTTTGGTGTTATAAATAAAGAACTAACCAACCAATGAAATCCCAAAATTACTAAAAACTCTAATTGTATACAAAACACATCCATCCATAAAGACCATTCCACATTCCCATACAATTTAAGTTAATCACCAATTTATTTTAGTATTTAGAATCAATAATAAATAAACACACAACACACTATTTAATTATAAATTAGCCATTTCCATTACATTAACCAAACCAACAGAAGACATTAAAACATTATTGAACAATCATTTATTCCATCACTACTCTTGTATCATGATGAAATACAACATATATCACAAGAAAACTGACATCCCAAAAAGTCTCACCTTGCCACACCATAAGCACGACCAAACAAAAACCGCCTCATCAACCATGTAGAATGAACGAAAAACCGTAATCCCAAAAATCCATAACCACACATCATCACCCCACAATAACATACACACATATCACAAAACATTAAGATCATTTTTTAAAATTAAAAAGGGTCAGTTATCAAGGTAAATTTTATTTCATTGGGGTCTTATCATAGAAATCAAAATCATTATGAAATGATTTTATTAGACAATTGAAATTAATTAAAAAATTTCTATTTAGGGTGATATCAAAACAATAAAAATGTTTAAAATCATTATAATAGTCACAATACATATATTTATCATAAAAAAATCCCCTAACGACAACAATTTTCTATAGGGACTATGGACCATACAATCTAAAAATATCAAAAAGACTATAAAATCTATATAATCATGAGAAAAAAAACACATTACCCTCTAATTTCAATTATCAAATAAATTATATTTTCTTAAGAAATAAAAATATATATCATAGGTAAAAAAATAAAACCACACACATAGGATAAAAAATAAAAAGAAATGAGGGAAATCCTACCTCAATGAATCTTTTTGACTAACTGCACACTCCATGGACATATAGAAAATGACTAGAAACAACTATTTCATAAGATTCATATAAATAAACCAACATCACCCAATAGGACCACAAAAACTCAGAAACAAAATCAAAAATAGAGAAATATCACCATAGAATTACCCCATATAAGTACAAAAGGAAACTAGTGAGAATTAGAGGAGAAATCAACACAGATTAAAGACAGAAGCCTAAGGAATGATCTCTATTGAAAAGAATATCCCAATGCTAAAATAATATATTACCATAGAATAAGAACTAGATAAGATCCAATAGACATATGGTTTGTGAAATACTCGAGTGGATGAAATATTTTAAATTGTACATCATTGTGGAATTACATGACCTGTAACCCACCTTCACATCATAAAATCCCAAGAAATGTGACACCTTTTTATTATTTATCCTTGAAAAAACATAAATCCTGACTAGAATAAGAAAAGTAGTGAAAACATGTTTCTTGTTGTGTAAGAAACCCAAAAGGTGTGTATTTTCTACAACAACTTTGATGTACCTCAATCTCCTTTGAAAAATCTTGGAACCTCCCATGAACACCTCTATCAACCAAAAATAGCAATGTAATGGACCTAGAGTGCACAAACCATTATAAAACATTGATGTATTTAAAAATGTAATTTTTATTGGATGATCCTGGTTTTTTACTTTCATGTCTCCCCTAATTATATTCTAATAATTTCAATATTTTTGTGTTCAACTTCATTGTTTATCCAATTAACATACATTTATTGTTTCGGTAATATATATAAGGGAGTAAAAATTTGATTGAAATGGATAGCCAATAGGTCATTAAGATTAATTTAATAAGACTATTTTCTTAAATACAATGGTCTCAATGTGAGGTGATTATAACTAAAACAATGGGAGTGTAATGTGATAGGTATTGGTCACCACATTCAATATTTTATTTGGAATTAATATTTATTTAAAAATGATAATCTGGAAAGACTCCATATCAATAATATCATAATATTTTATAAATATATAATAAATTCAACAGCGAACAAGATTCACAACACGGAGCAAAAAATAAAAATGAAATATTATTATTCAAATTTTACTATTATAAACTATCCCTTTAATATTTAAGAAAAATACTATTAATAAAATTTTGAAATTTGAAATTTTCCTAGTAATTTATATTTTATTAAATAATTTTATTTTGTTAATATCATGATTTATATTAAAGTAACATTATTTTACAATAATATATTCTCCTCAAAAAATGTCTTTTCTTATTTTTTAAGTGAATATAATAATTTTTTAAAAAAAATTGAGATTTTTTTTAAAAAACTAATTTATATTTGTAGTTGAAAATGTTAATATTATTATAGGATATATATATGTGTATTTTTTAAAGAGCATTATTTTTTATGAATAGTAAAAACGTTAGATTTTTATTGGAAACTGTATTTTATGTAAAAGTAATTATAAAATAAAAATAAATTACGGAATATTATTATAATGAAATATTTTCATTTTGAATAATTATAATACAATAATGGTTTTTAAGTTAATTATATAGTTTAAATTAGTATTAAAACATTTTATACATAAAAAAATATTTTTCTTTTCTGAAAAACTACTTTACATTGTGTTATTTCAGTCTAATTTATTTATAAATTCTTCCAATTATGTGTTTTGGATATTTAAGGATTGTTCCCATATTATTATTCAATATTTAAAATGTTATAAAATGAATCTTTTATATTTGGTCAATATGAATAGTATTGATAGGAATTTTTATTACCACAGAAAAGGGTAAAACTGATAATTACAGGAAATTAATTATATGATATAAATAATTAGATGACACAAAATCATGAATAAAATTCATTACGAGTGTAAATCATCAATAATCATCCATGTAATAATATATTACATTTATTTGGGGGTGATTATGAACTTTATAATATTTTTTATAAAGAAAAGTCCACAATATTACACACTTATTTTTAATAACTATAATAATTTTTTATTTGGATAACCAACCGATATGTTTGATTGAAAAGTTTATTTTATTAATTAATTTTTTATCCTAATGATGATAATTTATTTTCAATTTTTAGTATAAAAGTTTATTTTTTTTAATTTCTTTCGCAACACAGAGTTGATAATTATTCAATTAACAGAATCATAAACAAATGATATCAAAAAATATTGAATGTACTAATAAGTGATATAAATAATATTATCCTCAATTTTTCTGGACTACCATGATATTTTGTCTATATTTTAATATAATGTTTTCCAATTCTATCTGTTTTCATGTTATTAATAATGTCAATTTAGTGAATAGTTCCAAAAATTCACATTAATCATATATTATAACAAATATTATTTTATTAAATGATATAAAATCCAAAAAACATTATATTCATAAATTTTATTAGGATATATTTGATAAAATAGATCTCTCTCTATTTATGAGAATATTTTCAATTTTATGTCACATTATTGACATTGGAAGCGCAAAAATCCATATTATCACGATAAGTGCAATTGGGGTTAATGAGGATCTAAAACAATGATATGGTAAAAAACCTTGTCAAATGTTATAAATTTTTTAATTTATGATATTATATTTAACCATTCTAACTCTATAATTCAAAAATGTGATTTGGATCATTTCTTAATTGAATATTAATTTTTATAAATTTAATATTTTGTGAAATTCCATGATTTCCCCTACCCTCTCTTATAAAAAAGCATATCTCTTTCTCCTCACATCACACATAATGATTATGTTTCTCATCCAATCCTGAATTAAATTCCATCCTATAAACCATACAATAATTATTGAATTATTTATTATCGAATAACACCAACCATAGAGGGATTATGGTATTAATAAAGTGGGACTTTGCAAATATGTCATTTAGTTTCTAAACACATAATTTAGTTTTATTTATTTTTCCACCAAAATAAAATATTCTTAAAAATGATTATATAAAAACAAAATAAACTAATATATACTATTGTGTTATTGTGTTAATTTAAAAAACTATATCCATCCCCTCTTCCATCAAATAGGTAACGACGCCATCAATCATGTCTACAGAGGAATTCCACCTTGAAATTTGATTTATTTACTTGTCCGTCAACAGATAATCTTTATTATATTAATTAAATGTTTATAATGATCTATAGATAATATAATACATATTTTTAAACCTTTCCATAAACTATATAATGATAACATCATTCATCCATTCATGTGGACAACCACCTCCACAATGTGATGTAATTCGTTCTTTATAACAAAATAGAATATAAGATATATATAAAAATATTTAAATAATGTAACAATATATTTACTATACTATAATAGTTATATATTGATGAAATACCACATAAACTATTTCCCTGGTGATTTTGGAAATATGGTAAGGTAAGTCATTCGTATGTATGGCCTACCTTCTCCATGGTTGTGATATTGTTTGTATTTTATAAACATATTTAATGTTAGAATTTAAAAGTATAATTGATGTATAAAAATGATAATTATATCATTATTATTATTTTTGAGATGGTTTAGTTTTTACAAGTTCTATGAAAGTCAACATACTGATGTAATTTTATACAATCGAAGCAAATATCATAAAATCTCCTAATGTAAAATTAGATGATTGTGTAATTGTATATGGCATGGTAATATGTTATATGAAATTAATAATTCAATATAAAAATTATTATGAAGAAATTTTATAAGTATAACAATTTTATTATTCAAGAATATAAATAACGTATGTGATGTTTCAGATATAGGGTAATGTAATTAATTTTAAAAATAAACATATAAAGTTTCCCTTCTAATTATATTTTTTTAATATCCATATTATCTATGACACATTAATGAAAGTATTTAAAAATCTTATATAATTTTAAATTCCATTTATAAGAATATTTTATTTTTTTAATATTTATTAAAAGTATTTTTTTTTTGTATTTTCGCAATTTGTTAATTTTGAACCTTCTAATAAAAGAAAGAATATAACATTTCATACAAAATTATATGGAATGAGTATATTTTAACACTATATTAAAAAACATTTCAATTTACTCTTCAATTATTATTTTACAAGGATATTTTCAAATAAATTTTATTCTATTAATAATTTGTTGAATTTTAAATATATTATTTTTAAATAGAAAATATATGATTCTCAAGAATTCTTTTTTTAATTCGTGTTTTTTATATGATGTTATTGATCATGATATTTTTTTATGATGATGGACTGATCCATTATATACCAGATATGGGTGGGTCCATAATATTCCTTGTAGTCATTATCTATGGACACAGACTCTATATTTATTTCAAATATAGGACACAGTAAATGGATTTGGTTTATCCAATGAGATAATGGTAATATAATAACATGGATATTCTATGATTAATTGTGGTAGTTAGTACACGAGTACATGTTATGGTTACTATAAGGTAATGTTCAAAAGATAAACATGAAGGATGTCCACAAGTATATTTTATTGTTACTCTATTTACTATAGTAATGGTTATTCCATATGTAAGAGTGAAAAGTATAACATTTTGAAAAATATTTCTTTTGAATTTAAATTCTAAAAAAATATTTTATGCGTTTATTAATCTTTAGATATTTCTAATGACTTTTTATAAATATTTTTTGTTACAATTGATTATTTATTTTGTATGAAAATGAGATATCTTAAACCCAATATTTATTTTGATGAATGAAAAATAATATATGAATTCATGAACTGACAATTTCATTCATTGTTTTATATGTGTTAATATACATTATTTCTCATCCCATGTTTTAAAAATGTGTATCAAATGGATTAAGAAAGGTTAATGTAAAACAATACTGATTTTGAAATCAAGAATATTTTTCATAATAAACTATTTTATTTTAAAGGTTTTATATTGATGAAACAATGGATACTGACTAAATGTTTCCACCCTAGAATTTATCGGTTTTTATGTGAGGAATATGACCTAATTCGTTAATACATTAAACCTAAATTATATTTGAGAATAAAGAAACAATGTTTTATTCTAAATATAGTATATATGTAATGTTATAGGTTTGGTCCCTGTAATTTCTACAAGAGGTAGGTTTTAATATATTTAGGGGCAAGAATGTCATTTGATAATTAGTTACGAGTTATTATAATGAAAATGGATAGTATTTTGGGGAAATAATATTTATAATTTACAAATAAAAATATTTTGATATTATATAAATAAAGGTATATTAGTATTTATCCTCCTCATAATATGATATATTAATATTTTATTGATATTCTCACACTGAGATTTTTTTTAGAAAATGGGAGGATCCATGAGGTTTCAATGTGAAAATTTTTGTGAATGAAAATGTGGTGGTAATATGAAAAATCGACTATACATGATTGGAAATTTTGTGAAATCTCTCCGGGTTATTCATTACCATATTTCAAGAGTAATGATTAATATCCATAACAATAGTGACCTTCCAAATAATTTAAATATGAGATAGATGATGCCTCAGATATGTTCCAAAGATATTGATCATAACAGAAAACATATTAAGTGTTCAATGTGTGAATAATGTGGAACTCATTAACTGAGAATGTGTCTTACAAGAATTGTAATCTATTTGGTATATACTAAAGGAGGTGATAAAGTAATAATTTTCCAAGGAAAAATAGAGTCCAAATGTTACATAAATAAAGGGTGAAGAAGTTATTCATGAGGTATCAATTGACTATTTCAAATGTGGGGAG
Source organism: Viscum album (assembly GCA_963277665.1). Lineage (NCBI taxonomy): Eukaryota > Viridiplantae > Streptophyta > Magnoliopsida > Santalales > Viscaceae > Viscum > Viscum album. The sequence goes on from OY728166.1 coordinate 313,591,644, forward strand.
AATTTTCATTATGTAATTTAATTTATATGGGGGAAGGATAAAAAATGTGACAAGAAATACCATAAAAATAACTATTTGGAATTTCCTAATTCCATTATAGTTTAATATATAGAAATAAAAAATGTAAAATAAAAGGCATATATTATTTTTTGGTTCTTTTTCTTGACATTTTTTAATATCATGATAATATTGAAAGGTTTTTTTGAATAAAAGATGTATTATGGAATATGAGAGAAATGAATGGTTAAGATATAATCATGATCATTCAATGTTTAATGTGTCTATATTAATTGGTTGGGATGTAGTGGTATATTGTTGGATTATAATAGATAAAAATCATTAATACTCTCTTGATAGCAGGAGTACATTAAGAGATTTTTATTGATGATTGATGTATATGTAAAACTTGAGTTTCTGATGTTAAAGCGTTACATGAGGAAGAGTTTTACTTTCATTACAAATAAATAATTTTAATAAAATGGTATACCATTAGGTTTTATATGACCTTTTATTTTATGATGAATATTGGTTATGATATATTTGGGAATGAAAACTGTGAGTATGGGACCACCTTCCAAGTTAAAAAAATTCCGGAATGCTAAATATATCAATGTTAATTTTAATTTTTTTATTTCATTTATATTAATGTTATCATGATTCAATAAATATAAATATTGAAAAAAGAAAACCCATAGGCCAAGAGACATCCCATTTAATCCCAAAAGGTCATTGGGTTAAACCTATTACCAAAGGGAGATGAGGGTGAAACACCTATTATTGGCTTAATTCAAGTCATTGTATACATGTAATTGTTTTCTTCTTAAATAAATTGTAAAATTATTATCTAATTAATTTTGATAGCAACTATTTTTTGATGTAGATAACCATGGGAATGAAAAATAATTTTTTTGTTAAATAGTTATTGTTATTATAGAATAAGTTCACTATTTTTGGAACATTATTAGATTAAGGTAAAAAATTACATGATGATATTTTATGTCAGAAATAAAGGAGGAATTTTCTTTAAAAAGACTATGTTATTTAAAAATAACTTTTTGGAAAATTAGGTAACTAATGGAAATGATTACATATATAAGATAATATGTGATTAAAGAATATATATTATTCGTATGATACATTAGGAGTTATTGAAGTTATTTTGAGGTGACATTAAAATTTATTTTTGAAGACTATGTGATAAAGTACTTATGATTTTTGGGTTACATTCATAGTATATATTTTTTTGTGAAATTAAAATTCAAGTACTTTTTTAATGATTTATATTGAACTCTGTGTATTATCATTGAATTTTTAATATTAAATTTTATTTTCTTCATATAATGGTTTATTATTTTGTTTTTATCATACATTATGTTATCCATATTGGTTTTAATTAATGCATAAATATATGAGTGATTTGTTTTTTATTTATTTTTTGATCCATATATATTGATACTTGTTCGTCAGACATGGAAATTTCATCCTGAATACACATCATTTGGAAAAAAAATCCATGATTGTGGTTCAAAATGATTAAATGGTTAAATTATACATTTCATGAAAATAAGATTACTTAGCCTCATAGTATATGTAGTAATTCAATTCTTTACAATTAGGAAAAAATATTTTTTTTATTCATTTACTTATTTATGAGAAATCAATGTCTTTTAACCAATTATAGATTTAGAGTTTGGTAATGGTTAACTATACTCTAATGATGTTCTCTCTCACTCTCTATCTGCACAAGAGAGTAAGAGTTTTCTTCCACATCTATTTTTTCACTTTACAGTAATGTTTCCCTACATGGAAAACAACTATTTTTAATCCATGGGCCTTCTTACTTCACATTCATTCTTTTAAAGTGGAAGTTCTGTTAACCCTATTAATGATGTGCGATTTTTACCAAAGTATTAGAAAATTTAAACACCAATTTATTGAAATAAAATTTAAAATGAGATTATATAATTTATTAATGGGGTAGAATTTAATTTCAAGGTATTTTAAATGGAATGAATTTGTTTTATAGAGTATAAGATACATAATATCTAGCTTAAATGAATAATGAAATAATATTATTTAAATATAATTGTAATAACTATGTTTTGAAATTATAGGGAATGGATATTAATAAAGTGACTATAAAATATATAATGGAATTCCCATTTCAATTATAATAATTAAGGCAATGTAAATAAGAACTCTATTATTCGTATAGTTGTCGCGACCCATCCTCGGGGCCGGTGTCGTGACTACCCCAAGCCCGCCTTCCATAGGCCAGGGGCTGGCGACTAGCACCAAAGGTGTAAATCCTGATAACCTTGAAGGAATAGCCTTTATAAAAGTAAAAAAAACACCACAAAGTACAAGCGGAAGTAAAACACTATGTACAAAAGGATGAGCTGAAAAGTAAATGGGCCAGAGTACAAACCCAACTGAAAGTATAGCTACAACTGAACAAAATTACAACAGAAAAAGTCAAACAGCTGGAAGAAGGGAAGAAGCTCCTGGGTTGTCCTCCTTGGGTCCTACCAGAAGGGTAGGTACAGATAGCACAGCTCCTGGATCGTCCACCACGGATCCTACCTTTAGGTTAGATACAGATAGCGCAGCTCCTCAATGTTCTCGCCCGTCAACCCCCTCAGAGTGTCGTCTCACCATGAATTCCACCTCCGGATACTGACTCGCCATGTGGTCCTCCTCCGGTTACCGTCTAGTCCTCGAACACTTGGCCACCGTCAGCTCTGCCCATCGTCTGCAACCAACACAACGAGGTGTGGGCATAGCCCGTATAGGGGTGATTATAAGATACTCAGTAGGGACCCCCAGACCCTCAAGGTCTCACAAAAACTAACAAGGATAACCACAAAGAATATCTCAACAGATAGCATCTACTTAGGTATATTCCCATACATATACATAAGTTATCAAGTATCTCATCTCGAACATGAGGAAACACAAAGATTATGAAATCAACGGATAATCACTACCCAGGTATATTCCCATACTTATACCTAAGTTATCAAGTGACCCATCTCAATCATCAGGTAAACACAAAGGTGATAGACTCAGCTCAAACCAGGATTTCCATTATCAAAATCATAACTACTGAAGAGCCCCGTCTCTGGAGTGTACAGTGATCATGTCATGACTCCGAGGTAATCCTCACTAACCTAAGTCTGCTGAGGTACTTCTCCTATCGAGTACCGCGGGTCTGCTGCCAAATATTGGGTGCTCCGTCCTCTGTGGGTCTACCGCCGAATACTGGGAGCTCCCCCTAATAGCCTATAGAGAAGCTCCTTCGGTCGAGTACTGAGGGTCTGCTGCCAACTACCAGGCGCTCCGTCCGTCGTGGGTCTGCCGCCAAATACCTGGCGCTCCGTCCACTGGGCTAGTCGACTCACTCCATGTCAAGTCGGTCAAGCAGTCGTCAGGTCTCAGTCGTCTACACGGTCTCCATACTCCGTATGCTCGTCTCCGAGAGGGACCGCTCCATGAGCTACTTGTTAATACTCCAAGTATCACAAAGCCCCACGAATATGTATCTCAAAGGACCAGATCGTCTTAAGGGTCTCAACACAACAGACGGTGCATCAATCGAACGCCTGGTCTGTGAGTTATTAGCTTTTTCGTCCAAGGGGCCCGGTTGGTTTCATCTGCGAACCAACCCGGCCGTATATCAACTGTACCCCGAACTCCCATAGGGTATACTCAGTGGGACCATTTCACAATGTGATCAGCAACGCCGTCGACGGTTCGTCAAAAGGATGTCTGGTCTGAAAGATATCAGTTTTTCCGTTCCAGGGGCCCGATTGGATTTTGGGTGCAATCCAACCCATCCAATATCCAACTGCATCCAAAACTCAAGCGAAGTATGCCAAAAGTTCCATCTCATCAAGAGAAGATCAACGAGATAGACGGCGCATCCTTCGAACACCCGGTCTGTGAGTTATTGGCTTTTTTGTTCTAGGGGCCAGGTTGGTCTCGTGAGTGAACCAACCCGACCGCACTCTGACGACATCCAAACTCGAGCGGAGTAAGCCAAAAGTTCTGTCTCATCAAGAGGAATTCAACAAAGTTGATGGCACGTCAATCGGACGTCCAGAGCTCATGTTACGAGCGTTTCCGCTCCGAGGGCCCGGTTGGTTTCGTGTACGAACCAACACGGCCAAACTCAAAGTATTCCAAAAACATGAGTGCAATATGTCAAAACGACCATCTCAGTCCATGGATCGCATCGTCGCTGACAGTGCATCGATCGGAGGTCCATATCCCAGGATATGGGCAAAATACAGAAGAGGTCTGAAATCGGGGGGTCTAGGCCCGTACTGAACCGGCCCAACCCCCCCTGGATCGGCCTGAACCGGGTCTTGGCGCGACCCGGCCCGGTCCGCCCAAGCCGGCCCGGCTCGGTCAGGCGGCTCGCTGGCTCGGCGAGCGAGCCGGTGCTCCGCGGACGCGGCGCGCGCTGCTTCCCCCCTGAACACAGCCCGGCTGCAGGATCCGCCAGCTCGCAACCGTGGCTTCAGCAGCGGCGGTTTCTCCAGGCGGCGCGCCAGGGTGCCGCCGCCTCCGGGCGGGCAGCCGGTGCCGGCCGCCGCCTCCGGCCCCCAGCTCCGCCACGCTGACGACCCCCACTGCGGGTTGTGTTCGTAGGCCACCAGAGATGCTCCGGTGGTCCGTTTTCAATTCCGCCTGTGCTGATGCTCATCCCGGGTCCCGTTCTTCACTGTGGAACCATCAAATCGTCTCTGCGGCACGTTCTGACAATGATCGACGATCCGCACATCAAAAGAAACAACTGCGGAGTCTTTCGTGTGCCTTCGTGGCCCCGTCTACGACCACACTTTTGCTCGGCCTTGACGGTGCTGTGCGACGGCGCCGCGCATCCTTGCCGCATCACTCCGGGTTCCAGCGCGGTGTCGTCGCACCGTGTTGCCATCTTCCGAACCGCATCATAATCAACAACAAAGGGGTGGAGGGTTGTCCATGTTTTTGCGGTCCTACCTCCTCCCGTTATAATGATAGCAAGCGACCATCAAATAGAAGTCGACGTACGACAAAGAAATATTTCACGGCAAAATCAATAAACCTCAACATCAACCTGCATGAACGAACGATCCTCAGATCAACCTAGAAATGGTTGGTCCGTGCTCGTCGTTCTTTTCTAAAAAGATAAGAGAACACCAAATAAATTTCCCTACTTCGTAATTGACGTCGGACGTCATCGAGTCGCGGAAGTCGAATGTCGCGGTAGTCACACGTCGGGGTAGTCAGGTGTTGTGGAAGAAAGGTATCGCTTCAATCAACGTCAGAAGAAGAAATAGAACGTTGTTGTTGGAATCGGTCTCCATGGATGGAATCTCCTTCCTTGTCGCAGAAGAGGAAGAAAAAGGATTGGAGAAAACATAGAGCGTTCTTCGCCGAGTCGGAAGGTCATTCTTCGTTTGGAGATGATGTTCTTCAGAAGAGGGAAGAGATCTCTCCCAAATTCTATCACACAACAAAACTCACAAAAATAATGCCTCTCCTTATTTTAATATTTTTCCATGCATTCAATCTTTTTTATAAATTCATACACTTAGTTAAATTAATTGAAGAGGTTTAATCAATTAATTTAAGATGAGTTTGGGAAAAATTAAACAGGAGAGAGGGGAGAGTTACACAAGTTAAAGTGGAGTTACAAAATTTAATAGGGAAGTGAGTAATGGGAGGTCAAGGGGGTCATGGGAAGATCAAGTGGGGGTTAGGGTCTCATGTGGGCCCCACCTCCCACATATCCACACATGGGAAGTTGGGTTGTTGTGGGTCCCACCAAAAACATCCCATGGTAGAATTTAACTCCCTTCATTAACAAAAATAAAAATGTTCACAATTTTATTTATTTTTCCTTAAACCCAAAAATTTAACTTCTCCTCCCAAGAAAACGAACCTTTGGTAAAAGTCCTCTTAAGTAAATAACGGCGCTGCGAGTTCATCAGTGTCCTCATATTTTAATTCGGAGTAACAGTTCAAAAGACAGAAAAACACGCACGTTCGTTCACTGAACGTACCCGAGCTAAACTTCAGAAATTGATTCCGGGCACACCGGGCCTCAGAATCAGGCACCGTTAGAAACTGAATTCTTTTCAAATTATAATGAATATTAAGAAAAAAATTTCCCTTGAATTTTATGGGTCTTTACATTACTCCCACAACAGTGCTTTACATCGCCGTAAAGCTTCAACACAAACTAGGGTCACAAAAGCAGTATTGAGCATGCATCTGAGCCTTCCGCTCCCATGTGCTTACATGGAGACTCTCGTATTTCCAAAGAAAGCGCACCCAAGGAATCGACTGTCCTTGTAGGATCTCCTCATGTCGATCCTCGATCACCACTGGAACCTCCGCGTATGTCGCCCTATCATCGACATCAAACTCCCTGAGGTCGATGATATGTGAAGGATCACGCACGTATCTCCTCAGTTGAGATACGTGGAAGTCATCGTGCACCAGGTGCAACTGAGGTGGATGTGTCAAGCGGTAAACCACATCACCTACCAATCTGAGGACCTAAGAAGGTCCACTGAACCTCGAAGATAACATTCCACCTTGGCCACATCTCCGTAAACCTCGTCGAGGTGAAACCCGTATAAGGACGTGATCATCATCCTCAAACTCTAGTGGTCTCCAATTCCTGTCATCATAAGGCTTCTGTCGGCCCTGTGTATCCTCATCCGCTCTTGGATGACCTGGACCTTCTCTAGTCTCACAAGAGCTGCTATGATTTCTTTTTTTCCGATAAGAGAAATCCGATCTCGTCCCCTAGATGAACCAAATTTGTTTCCTAATACAGTCAATCCAGACATGAATGATGTATTCATGCCATGGACGACGTCGTAAGGCCTCGACGTTACTACCAAGAGATCCAGCTTTCACTCTCGTCTCCAAGGGTCGAGTCACACTGTCGGCATCAGTGTGAGGTCATTGGGTCTCTTCCTATAGAAATCTCGTAAGTGAGGGTCATGTAAACAGTCTTAACTGGGACCACTTAGTACCAACCAAACAAAAGGACATGAAAGAAAACTTTTAAAAGGTAAGTGTCTTTATATTATTGCTTCTCATGGTACAAAGATACAAATGTAACAACAACAACATGGAACTCGATATACACCACTAGTTCTGCTCCTGTCCACTCGCTTCCGGAGCTCCGTAGTCGTAAGCTTCTGCTGCCTGAAGCTGATCTCTCCCATTTACACATATTCCCTGCGGTAAGGGTGGACCTCCTCGTGGTGGTGGTGGCAACACCTCGAAGCATCGTCCACCTCCAGCTGCACGGCCAGCTCCCCTCCCTCGGCCTTCATCTCCTCGCGGTCTGTCTTGATCGAACCTCTGCCTCTACCTGGGAGGTTCTTCATTTAACTATCGGTCATCTGCATGGTGGGTTGGACAGTCACGTGCCATGTGACCAATCCCTCTGAAGGAGTAACACTGCCCACTCTCTACACGACTGGATCTGACTCCACCCCAGATCCCCCGCACAACGGAACCTGAGTCGTGTAGTCGGCCACCGGTAGGTCTGGTCCTCTTGGACCACAGCATCATCTGTCTACTGCATGCTACAGAAGACTCTACCACAAGCCGGCTAGTGGTGGTTCCTACTGCTGGAGACTACTCATCAAGGAAACTCTCCACTAAGAGGGATCTCTCCAACACCCCTGTCTGTGTCGGAATGCTGTGAGAAACAACAGAAGCTCTAATCTCTCGCCTGAGTCCCTGCTCGAAGGTTTGGGCCCTAAAGAATGGGTCTCGTACCATATCTGTGGAGTAGCGTGAGAGGTATATGAACCTCTCTGAATACTGTGCCACTCTCATGTTACCTAGCTGTAGATGTAGCAGCTCTTGTATATGCAGCGCTCAATGGGTGGCTGGCACAAACTCAGACCGGAACATGCTCTCGAAGTCTACCAACAGAAGTGTCGCCTCTTCATGTATCTGAAGCATCAGGCTCCACAATCTGCCTGCTGCTGCCTGAAGAAGACTGGCAGAAAGGATCACCATGAAGTCTGCTGGCGTCCCCACTAGCCTGAAGACTCTCACCACAGCCTCCAGCCAATCCTCAGCTGCCTGTGGGTCCGTCTCTCCCCTGAACCTGGGTGGCCTCTGGCACTGGAACTCGTGCAGTGTGCTCAAGAGACGTGCACCCTCTACTGCTGGGGCTGGTGGTATCGGTGGCCCAACGGGTAGTAGTACCGCTGGTGCCTCCGCTGGTGCCTCAACTGGGATAGGGCCCTTTACTGAGGCCACGTCGCTCGGTGGGTTGTCAGTACGAACAACTCTCAGGGCTCTAGATGGTCATCCGCGGTGAGGCATCCTGAAAGAAACAAACATGACACGATCAAACGATTTATACCTGGTGAGTTGACCTATTTTGAGCTGACTTTTAAAAACATCTGGAAACACACACACAATTAGTGTTTTTGTGCACAATGTCGGAAATCAGTTGTCAGGGTCCTGGTGTATGGATACGTCAATCGCATGCACCAACATTGGACTCCCTGAATTGAAGACCACACTTGGTACCCTTAACACTATTGCTTCACTGAAAGAAAATATCAGAGTTATAAGTTCTGCTATAGAACCGACTCCTCTGATACCAATTTTTCACGACCCATCCTCGGGGCCCATGCCATGACTACCCCAAGCCCGCCTTCCTTAGGCCAGGGGCTGGCGACTAGCACCAAAGGCGTAAATCCCGATAACTGGGAATGCATTGCCTTTATAAAATTAAACAAAACACCACAGAGTACAAGCGGAAGTAAAACACTAAGTACAAAAGGAAGTGTTGAAAATTAAATGGGCCAGAATACAAACCCAACAGAAAGTACAACTACAACTGAAAGAAAGTACAACAGAAAAATAAAAACATCTGGAAGAAAGGAAACATCTCCTGGGTTGTCCTCCTCTGATCCAAACTGAAGGGTTGGTACAGATAGCACATCTCCTGGATCATCCACCACGGATCCAACCTGAAGGGTAGGTACAGATAGCGCAACTCTTTAATGTTCTCACCCGTCAACCCCCTTTGAGTGTTGTCTCGCAGTGAAGTCCACCTCCGGATACTGACTCGTTATGTGGTCCACCTCAGGTTACCATCTAGTCCTCGATCACTCAGCCTCTGTCAGCTCTGTCCATCGTCTGCAACAAACACAACGAGGTGCGGGCATAGCCCGTGCAGGGGTGAGTATAACGATACTCAGTAGGGACCCCGAGACCCTCAAGGTCTCACTAAGACCAACAAGGATAACCATAAAGAATATCTCAATAGATAACCTCTACCTAGGTATATGCCCATACATATACCTAAGTTATCAAGTATCTCGTCTCAAACATGAGGTAACACAATGATTATGAAATCAACAGATAACCACTACCTATGTATATTCCCATACATATAGCTATGTTATCAAGTGACCCATCTCAATCATGAGGTAAACACAAAGGTCATAGACTTAGATCAAACCAGGATTTTCATTATCGAAACCGTAACTGCTGAAGAGCCCCGTCTCTAGAGTGTACAATGATCCTGTCACGACTCCGAGGTAATTCTAACTAACCTAAGTCTTATGAGGTATTCCTCATATCCAGTACCGTGGGTCTGCTGCCAAATACTGGGCGCTCCGTCCGCTGTGGGTCAGCCTCCAAATACCGGGTGCTCCACTAATATCCTACAGAGGTACTCCTCCGATCGGGTACCGCGGGTCTGTTTCCAACAACCAGGCGCTCCGTCCGCCATGGGTCTGCCGCCAAATACCGGGCACTCCGTCCACTGGGATAGTCGACACACTCCAAGTCGAGTCGGTCAAGCAGTCGTCAGGTCTCAGCCGTCTACACGGTCTCCGTACTCTGTATGCTCGTGTCCGGGAGGGACCACTCCACGAGCTACTGGCCAATACTCCATGTATCACAAATCCCCACGAATATGTATCTCAAAGGGCCGACTCATCATAAGGGTCTCAACAGAACAGACGACGCGTCAATCGGACGCCCGGTCTGTGAGTTATTAGCCTTTTAGTCCCAGGGGCCCGGTTGGTTTCATGTGCGAACCAACCCGGCGGTATCTCAAATGTACCCCGAACTCCCATAGGGTATACTCATAGGTACTGTTTCACAATGTGATCACCAACGCCGTTGACGGTTCATTAAACGGACGTCCGGTCTGAAAGATATCAGCTTTTCCGTTCTAGGGGCTCAGTTGGATTCCGGGTGAAATCCAACCCGGCCACTATCCAAATGCATCCAAAACTCAAGTGAAGTATTCCAAAAGTTCCGTCTTATCAAGAGGAGATAAACGAGATAGATGGCGCGTCGATCGGACACTCGGTCTATGAGTTATTGGTTTTTTCGTTCCAGGGGCCCGGTTGGTTTCGTGATCGAACCAACCCGACCGCACTTTGACGACATCCAAACCTCGATCGGAGTAAGCCAAATGTTCCGTCTCATCAAGAGGAATCCAACAAAGTCAACGGCACATCAATCCGATGTCTAGAGATCATGTAAAGACCATTTCCACTCCGAGGGCCCGGTTGGTTTCGTGTACGAACCAACACAGACAAACCCGAAGTATTCCGAAACCTTGAGTGTGATATGTCAAAACGACCGTGTTGGTGCAAGGATCACATCGCCGCTGACGGTGCATCGATCGGAGGTCCATAGCCCATGATATGGTCAAAATACCGAAGAGGTCCGAAATCGGGGGGTCTGTGCCCCGTACCGACCGGCCCAACCCCCCCTTGGTCGGCCCGAACCGGGCGACCCGACTGGGCGCGACCCGGCCCGGCCGGCGCGGCCCGGCTCGGACTGGGCCCGAACCGGCCTGGTCCACCCCAGCCGGCCCAGCTCGGCCGGGTGGCTAGCTGGCTCGGCCAGTGCGCCGGTGCTCCGCGGACGCGGCGCGCGCTGCGTCCCCCCTGGATCCCGCGCGGCAGCGGGATCTGCCAGTTCGCCGCCGCGGCTTCAGCCGCGGCGGTTTCTCAACGTGAAGCGCCGGGGCACTGCCGCCTCTGGGCAGCCGGCCGGTGTCGGCCGCTACCTTCGGCCACCGTCGCCGCTGCGCTGGCGGCCAGCGCCGTTGGTGGTGTCCGCGGGCCATCGCAAATGCTCCGGTGGTCCGTTTTTAAATTCCTCCTTTGACGATGCTCATCCCGGGTCCCGTTCTTCACTGAGGAAACATCAAATCGTCTCTGCGGCCCGTTCGAACAATGCCCGACAATCTGCACGTAAAAAAACAACTGCAGAGTTTTTCGTTTGCCTTCGCGTCCCCGACTACGACCACACTTTTTTTCGACCTTGACGGCGCGGCGCGACGACACCGCGCATCCTTGCCGCATCACTCCAGGTTCCCGTGCGGTGTCGTCGCACCATGCCACCATCTTCCGAACCGCAACATAATCAACAACAAGGGGGAGGAGGGTCGGCCGTGTTTGTGCGGTCCTACCTCCTCCCGTTATAATGATAGAAAGCGACTATCAAATTGAAGTTGACGTACGACAAAGAAATATTTCACGACAAAATCAATAATCCTCAACATCAACATGCATGAACGAACGATTCGTGAATCAACCTGGTAATGGTTGGTCCGCGCTCGTCATTCATTTCTCAAATGATAAGAGAACACCAAATAAATTTCCCTACTTTGAAATTGACATCGCACGTCGTCGAGTCGCGGAAGTCGAACATCGCGTTAGTCGAAGGTCGGGGTAGTCGGGTGTCGCGAAAGAAATCTATCACTTCCGTCAACATCGGAAGAAGAAGGAGAACATTGTTGTTGGCGTCGATCTCCACGGTCGACGTCTCCTTCCTTGTCACGGAAGAGGAAGAAATGTGATTAGAGAAAATGTAGAGGGTTCTTCACCGAGTCGGAAGTTCGTTCTTCATTTGGAGATGATGTTCTTCAGAGGAGGGAAGATCTCTCTCCCAAATTCTCTCACACAACAAAACTCACAAAAATAAAATAAGGCCTCTCCTTATTTTATTATTTTCCCATGCATTCAAACTTTTTTAAAAATTCAAACACTTAGTTAAATTAATTGAAGAGGTTTAATCAATTAATTTAAAATGTGTTTTGGAAAATTTAAAGATGAGAGAGGGGAGAGTTACACAAGTAAAAGTGGAGTTACAAAATTTAAGAGGGAAGTGAGTTATGGGAGGTAATGTGGGTTATGGGAAGATCAAGGGGGGTTAGGGTATCGTGTGGGCCCCACCTCCAACAAATCCACACATGGGAAGTCGGGTGGTTGTGGCTCCCACCAACAACTTGCCATGGTAGAATTTAACTCCCTTGGTTAACAAAAATAAAATTGTTCACAATTTTATTTATTTCCTCCTTAAACCCCAAAATTTAACTTCTCCTCCAAAGCAAACGCACCTACGGTAAAATTCCTCTTAAGAAAATACTGGTGCTGTGAGTTCATCGGTGTCCTCAGATTTCAATTCCGAGTAACGGTTCAAAAGAAAGAAAAAACCGCTCGTTCGTTCAATGAACGTACCCGAGAAAAACATCGGAAATTGATTCCGGGCTCACCGGGCCTCGTAATCAGGCACCGTCTGAAACTGCATTCTTGTAAAATTACAATGAAAATTAAGAAAAAAATTTCCATTGAATTTTACGGGTCTTTACAATAGTAACCTGAGTTTTCAAAAATATGTATGCTTCACAAAGATGGATTTTTTTCTTTTTATTAATGAAAATTACAGTTAATTTGTGGAAATTTTAGATTACAAAATTATTTTCATCTTTATATATAGCATGTTAAAAGTATCTTATGAAGAATTTGTAAACAAAATTATGAAAATTTTTATTTTTCAATTAATAGTTGAAGATACTAATCCTCATAGAAAAATATATGTTTTAATAAAGTAATTATAAGATAAAATTATATTAAATATATGTTTTAAGATTTAAGGAATTAATTTTTATTAATGATATTTAAATTATTGTTTCAAATTAATTTATTAATTGATTTTAGTATAAAACCAATTTATATTTAAAATGTATTTTTTTTTCAAAAACCAATATTTCATTTGGTTTTTTGATATTTAATTTTAAATTTAATTGTTCTTATTTTTTGATTTTATATCAAAAAATTGATCCTATATTTAAATTTATTCTGTCAAAATTTATAAAATAATTCTCTTTCTGGGATAATATATATAAATTAGAAAATTTTGTTATCACAACATAGGCTAAATCATGGAATTAAGGGTTACACATTATATGATAAATATTAACAAATATACATAGAACATTGAAAAATTTAGTTAGATGAGTATAAATTGTACATGGTCATTCAAAGGACAAATATAATAAATTTTCATTCAATTTTCAAGGTTATTATAAAATTTGTAATATTCTATATTTAAAAAGTCAAAAGTGTCACATTATTGTATTTAATTACTATAATAATTTTATAATCGGGATAACCTGTACATATTTCAACTTATACATATTTCTATGAAATATAAAACATATAGATTCCTAATGGTAATATATTATTAATTTTAAATTGAGAAATTATTAACATAATTGATCTCAAAACATAACGTGCTTATTTTTTATTAAAGAAAAAATAAAAAAATTATAAAAAAAATATTACATATAGTATAATTGGATATAACTAATGAGATCCTTGAATTTTAGATATGATAATAACTTTTCTAGTGTATGATATAATAATATTTCTTAACTCTATGTGTTGTACGCATATTATTAATATTAATGTAGTGAATATTTATAAACATTGTCATTAATTATATATTATAATGATAAATAATTTGGTAAATAATATTAAATTCTTAAAAATTAAAAATTATAGAACATGATTAACATATGATTTATAATATAAAAATTAACCATTTAGGTACTACTTTTCCTTTTATAGTATCTTTATTGACCATCAATGTGCAAACACCCATATAGTAGTGATAAGTATAAAATGAGTTAATGAGGGGTTAAAACAAAATGATAAGTATAAAAAAAGATTAATAACATCTGCAAAATTTTAATCATAATATTAATCTCAATAAAAATCTTATATTTGAAATAAATATGTTTGGATATATCTGTAACACAATATTAATATATATTTAATTAATACATTAATACATTATATAGTGGTACCCCAATCTCTTATAAAATATAATATATCATTTAATCTATTAAACTCTTGAAGAACCATTTGGATTACACAAAACCAAACCAAATACATTAATATCATCTATCCTGTAATTTTAGAGGACTTTATTTTGATATAAAACCATCCTTAGAGAGCATAATGTGTTAATCGGAGGAGACCTTCCAAAAAAAGTGTTATGGATTTTAACCACATGTGTTAGTTTAATTTATTATTTCACCACCTTGAAATATTATTGAACCATTATTGTATAATAAAAAAATTTCCATACATTTTTCATTTGGTTTTTATGTTAATTGAACTACCTATATTCATATTTTCATCCAACAAATGCGAAAGGAAACAATCATTAATGTGTATAATGGAATAATAAATTGTGGTTAGATGTAAATATTTTTTCATAAATTCCTATCATTACCGGTTATAATTATTAATTTTATTAATAAATATGATACTAATGACACACTTATAATTATTTAATGATAATATATCATATGTTTTATTATAATTCAATATATTAGAAACGATAATGTCATTCATGCATACGTGTGGACTACCACCTCCACAAACCGATGTGGATTATTTTTCATCCCCACATCACATGTATTATATATGTATATATATTATAAATTAATATTATATTTATAATATTATTATAGTTATGGATTTAAAAAATAATATATACATTATTTCTATAATGATTGTGGAGAGAAGAAAACATTAATCAGGTGTATGTATGACCTACTGTCTTCATGGTTGTGATGTTGTTAATTTTTCATAACCATATTTAATCGTTGAATTTAAGAGTATAATTTTTTAACAAGAAATATGTTTCTAACGAAATTATTTTTATGGATATGATGGTGTAATTTACACTTTGATTGTAGTCAATATAACTATTCCATTTTTGACATAGGAACTAAATATCATCACATCATCTGAGGTGAACCTAACTGATTATGTAACTATATATAAAATGGTAACATATGATAAAAATTAAATAATTAAAAAAAATGGTTATTTTAAATGTAAATAATTAGGCTATTTTTCTTTTTTATAATTTCAATGAACGTATATGATGCGTCATACTCATGGTAAGGGACATTATTCTATAATCAATTATTTAACGCTTTTGTTAATAATATATTTTTTCAATCCTATAATATTTTATGAAAATGTTTTGTAGAGTTTTTATACTATTATAATTTGTTTCATTAATGACATATATACCCAAGATTTTCTTTTATATAATTGTTGGAATATAATCTTTTGGTTTTTTCAAAATGAAGAACTTATGGACTTTTATTATAAAATATAGAATGAATGATTATTTAATTTATATGTAATGAAAATATATTACTAATGTAATGTGAAATATAGTATTTTAATCTTATATTAAATTTTCACATGGATCTTTTGAATGAAATTTTTTTAAATTATAATTTTTCATATTTTTAAATAACTAATTTTAAAATGGAAATGTTATTTTCATCAAGAAATTTCTATATGATTCAAGATTTTATATATCATGTTATGGTTCATGGAAATTTTTTATATTGATAGGTAGTTCCATAATAAACCATTATAAGTTGGTTTCTCATATCCCTCTAATTCATTTGATATGGAATTTTATCGTATGGTTATTTCAAATATGGTACAATGTAAAACAATTAGGATTATCCAATTAGATAATGGTATTATACTTTAATGGATATTTCAATAAATAATTTAATGGTTAATAAATGAGTAGTTTTGTTTTTTAAATATATTTTATTTTTTGGATTTTAAGAGTGAAGGTCTTCTATGAGTAGCTATGTTGGATACTCCATTTTTAAATGTTGTCTTTATTTTACTTGACTGAGTAAATATTATATCTCTGTGGAAAATGTCTCCTATGATTTTGATCTTCTTATTAAATTCATTATGATAATATTTTGAATAAAATATTTCTGATGAAAACTATAATCGAAATTTTTGTGTTAGATTAGATGATTTATTGGGCGTGAAAATGTTTCTTTTTGAACTCAATGATTATTTTGATGGATTAAAATGTTTACATGTATTCTTGGTCTAATAGTTTCATTGATTATATTACTACCCTCACAATGATTTTTAGACTCATAAAAGTTTCCTAAATTTTATTTCATATTGTTTAATGATGTTTAATGTGGAAAAAAAATCCCAGTTGAAACACTTAATGATTTTTACAAAATGAAATAATTTTTTATTTTAATTGTTTAATATTATTGTGAAAATGGATATTAGGTAGAAGTGTGTAACATGTATTTTATGGGTATATTCGGTGATAATGATAACCTAATTATATAAAAATATAAACCTAAATTTTCTTTGTCAATTGATAATGCTATATTTATTGTAAATATACTAGATTATGTAATGTTCATGGTTGGGTATTTAAAATATATCAATGACATATTTGAGTTTTGAATCATTATTTATTTGAATTCATCAATTCATATATATATATATATATTATTTTATATAAAGACTATTATATTAATTTATGCTTCAATATTATATTTTTTATATAATAATTAGTGAAATTGGATTTTTTGAATTTGTTTAGTGGCCACATCATGAGAACAACCCAAGACAAATCACAATGATAAATTCTTAGGTATTAAAAAAATATTGACTAGGTATCCAGGGTAATGATTATTCATTAAATTGGTGTCATTTTTAACATTTCGATTAATCATATGAATTAGTTATCGAAAAAATACAAAACAATTCTATACTTTTAAAATATAAAAAAACCATAGCATTATTTTATAAATTTTAAATCTTTATTTAAGAGAGTTTTATACTGAATTTTTATATGATTGGTCGGCCAAAATAAATTATGAGTCTAGAATTGAAGTTTTAATAAATAATATATTGTATGAAAATTTATTATAGATTCAAGAATTATAGAGGAAAATGTTGATCATTTCTAAATATATGGAGAAGATATGATTTTTTGGTGGGAACATAAAAAAATAATGTTTAAAATGAATTGAATATTGTTACACTAATATTCATATTCTAAAAGCCTACTGACTATTTGATGGGATAAATATAAAATCCATTCATCCTTTATTAACAAATTTTTAATGATATTTTTGAAAGATACATTGCAACTATTTTCCATGTGGTTTTTTCATGATGATTTGTATAGGAATTCGTCAAAATTTATAGAAAATAAAAAGGTAAATGATTATACAATCTGTTTGAAAACAATATCCTATCTTCCATTATATTTATTTTGAATAAATATCCTCCTTTTGGAATAATTCATTGATATCATATATGATATTGACTATAATACTATAAACATGATAACCCAAATCAAGGAGAATTTATGAAATAAGAGGAAATATAATCCAAGATTAGTCAAAGAGATAATATTTTCATGAAATAATTTCATAATTAATTTATGGAAAAATAATTTAGAATCAACTCCCACTATTAATATACATAGATTATCATAACACACGGATTTCATGGGATAATGATGATGAAAATATTAATTCAAAAATTGATATTGAGTTCCCAATGTCCTTTCATAATGAAATAATGAGTGAAGCTGACTTAAATGTATATGATTTTTTTTATTTTTTCTTCAAACATTAAACATATATTTCCTAAATTATTTACTGAATTCCTTTTCTTTAAAATTTATGAAATTTATATAATAAAATATTTATTGGATATTAATTAGTATAAAGTTTTTTTACCACAATAAAAGTAGAGGTCTCATACATTTAATTCTTCCCACATTATAAGACTTCTGGAATTTATCTAGGCAATGATATTTTTCACATTATCCATTGGATTCTCAATAACTCTTTTTAACGAACATACATGGAGTAAATATTTTTTGGAGGAACCTAAAAAAATCCACCATCAGATTTGTGATAAAACTTTATCACTGTCCAACTTGAGGTATCTAAAAGCTAGTACCAACATAGTGGTTCAAAATAGGTATTCAATCCCATTATCATTGTTATATTTTTCATTAAATAAATTTTTATCCTATTAAGTTGTTTTAGGTTAAATGTGGCAGAATACGAGGGATTCTCTCAATTTTTACACTACCCCAATAAATAGAGGTTGTCTCCCTTATTTTTTTAGATCATCTTATGGTTCTATTTTCAATTTAATTTTATGAAATGAAAGGGAATTCCAATAATAAGTTTGGGGGTAATTTCATCCAATATTTGATATTTTTTATTTAATTTTTTCCCTATATATTTTTTTATTATTTTATGTTTTTAGTAATTTGAGTGTTTTAATGATAATTGGATTTGGAAGAAAGAATTTGGAAATTCTAGAAAATATTTGTTTATTTGGAACATAGATTGAATTTAACTAATAATGAATAAAAAAAATAAATTTTCATGCATTTTTTCTTGATTTATAATAATTAAATTTAATGAATTTTTATTCAAGTTGAAATTCATTTGTCATAACAATATCAAATGTGTAAATCATTACCAACACATGAGGTTTTGAAAACAATTTGACATATTCCAAAAATTTATATTTTTATTAAGAATAATTATTTATGTCATAAAATCTAAAAAATAATATTGTTCACTTTTACAATTATGATAGTATTCATATAATTTGTCATTCACATTTGAGGAACCATGTTGAAATATTGTTTTACATTTAATGATTATTTCTTTCATACTTTTATATTAATTGTTTACTAAAATGATAGTATCCAGAAAATAACTTATTATAAATAATAATTTTAATTAAATTTTATTTTTAGAAACCTTTGTAGCATTTAAATTCATTATTATTGATGAATTCAAGTGTGGGGGACATAATACGTGCTGGATTATTCTCTCTATAAGATCATATTTAAAATTTTGATAATAATTTTCATTTATGAATCTTTTTTGGAGAATATTTATGTTGGAATGATGAAAAGGTGGCCTAGAATATCACTAAAAACTCTTTTTGGGCGTTCACCACCTTTTCATGTTTAAAATAAGTATCTCTTTCTTCAAAAATAATTAATTTGTGATGAAATATAAAATTGGATAAAGAATATTCATCTACCTAAATTGTATAAGAGGGAAGTAATATTTTACTATTACTAATATATTTAAGTGTGGATTACCCATGGATATTATGTTTTTTTGGAGGATACATTATGTGATTGGATTATAGAGAACATTATTCTCAATGAATTCTTTTTTTATGAATATGATTCACTTGAGATCCACACCGTCTGCATTATACCTATGATATTTTTACATTTAAATAATTTCAAACATTATAAATAGGAATAATAAAATAACTTAACAAAATAATATATCATTTATAAATACATGAAGTAAATATTAAAAGAATATATCAATCCAATAAAGATCATGCATGTATTGAAAATAATAAAAAAATCAACAACAAAAATCATGGGTGATAAGGAAATTAATTTCTAGGGAGGTAGGTATGACATGAATCAAATGATTAACAAGTTATTCAATGTAATTTTATTATTTTTCAGATGTTAGGTGATTTTGATCCATGTGTGAGTACTTTTATTTTCTGTGGGTGTTTGAGTTGAGAAGTGTGGTCACTTGTAATTTGAGAAGATTATTTTAACCAAAATATAGATGATTGGTAATGATTAAAATTTTTTTGTATAGAGGACTAATTGAGGTAATATTTTCTGAAATTTTATTCTATAACTGAAATTTATAAATCCCACAAAATATTTATTTTATGTGTAATTGTAAAATTTTTAGGTTTTTAAATAAATTGGAACTAATTATGAATGTGTATATATTTCAGATTTTCAATTGATATCTATAATTTTATTATTTATACAATAAAAAATTATAAAATAATATAAATTTATCAATATCATTTATTAACTTACAATCTTTATGGGATATATTTTATTCACCATGAAAAAATATTAAATTTAACATTTTACATCCTAAATGATGCTCTTATTTATGGAATGGAAATTTGTTCATATGTTTAATAAATTTAATGAATATATAATATTTATAAAATAAATATTATCTTTTACGTGAATGTTTCATTAAATATAAATAATAGTATAAGAATGATTTTCCATAACATTTTCTACTTTTGATTATTTCTTTGTTTGGTACAAATGCCATGGGAAAACTGAGGACAATAATTCAAAAATTCTATCAGACCAAAACACTTTTCATTAATACTATTATAATTATTTCTTCTATATGTTGAAAGTAAATATGATATTTTGTGATTATATGTTCAATATTTTTATTAAAAACACTAATGAAATATAATTAGTAATATTTGACCATCCAATAGTAGATTCTCACATGAAATTTTGAAGAAAATATTTAGAGAAAAAAATGAACCACCACTCTTTGTTTTAATATATTAATAGCATATATATTTAAATGTGTAGTCCACATAAATTAGTTTATTTGGGTTTCATAACCTTGATATTGTTTTATACTTCAAATATATTTTATTCTTAATATTATAATATATTATTTTTTTCCCTTTTTGTTTTCTCCGACCATGAATTATTTTCTCTGTGAAAATGAGGAACTGACATTGTTGTTTTTTGAAGGAAATCTAGGATGGATGATTGAATTATTATTCTTTCCAGTATATATTTTCATTATTCTAATAATTTCAATTGGAGGATAAATTTAATATTGTGATAATCCACCATATTTTTACTACTATTTCTTTATTCATCCTCAGTAATCATTTTTATTCCTTTCAATATTTAGTTCAAACATACACCAGAGTATGAATTGGAATTTTATGGTCTGAAAAGAGGTCTCCTAGGTAAATTTAGGATGATTATTTCCATCCACTCAATGTTATTAAAATGGGAAAAGAAATATTTCAATATTGATCATGTAGTGTGAAACGTTATAATAAATACATTAAATATTACATTTATAATTATATTTCAAAAAAATATGATACCATTACTGTAAACTCTCTAGGATGGACCCAATTTCCTAATTATTCTTTTTGTTTTTATTTATTCTCTTAATGAATTAATATTTATATATTATTAAGAATTTTTTCACACCCCATTATATTATTATATCAATTTTTAGTATTTTTTTATAAAATAATTATCAATAATATAAATTCATTTTTTAGTGGTTCCTCATGAGATCATCCATATATATAACACTATGCTACCTGATTAGGTAATGATAAATTATTTAGGTATGATCAATTACTATTCTTGTATATCAATATGATATTCATTGAGTTTAATTTAAAAAAATTAACATGTTTAATTGAATTGATTTTATATGTCTAGAACTATAGTTGATAAACACATTGTCTTGACATCAATATTAAATTGGAGAGGGAATGAATGTTTGGATGAACATGTAATGTATTATTAATATAAAATTATATTAGTTTAATTTATAATATTGTACTATTCATCTGATATGGGATTCTATACAAATATATTTGGATTTTGGGGTACTAGGCCTTCAAACTCTCAGTTTGTTTGAATTTTTGCTGTATGTCCTCCAAGATGTAAAATTTGTTATATCAGACCAATTAGACATCAATGTCATCTTTAGTGGGAATTTAGTGGAATGGAAATGATAATATTCATGAATATTTTCTACATTCGGGGAATACTGCATGGCTCAAATGAAGGAACTACTAATTAGGAAGCATCTAATGGGGGTTGAATATACATATTCATATAAATAATCCATTTGTCCTCATGTTACTGGTATAGGATAGAGGGGTTCCATATCATGTAAATATTTACACAGTGGGACCACATATGATTATGGAACCCAACATAATAGTGATGTAGTGATATGTGATATTGAGATCATCGAGTTGGAGTACTAAAAGTGAGGTGAGTGTGTAGGAACATATCATTTATACCTTCTCTAAAATAGTTTTCCTAGGGGTTCTCATCCATGGGGTATTATTTTTCAATATGATTTAATGAATCATTGTAGGTGTGATAAACCTTTTAGAGAGGTATCACAGTGTTATGTCCATTGTTATGGATTGCATTAAATTATGATGGGTGACATGGAATGATGGAGGATTATCACATGAGGGATATAATTATCAAAGCCTTTAGGCAATGTAATGTCCTTCAGTTCACTAAGACATTAAGCCATTATATATAATGTAATATGTCTAGTATGTGTTTTTAATTCCTTGTTGGGAGGAAAGAGGCTTGAAATATAGGGGTGTATGGGTGTGTGCATTTCTTTATTTATAATCCCCTATATATAATATGGATAAACTGATTTTACTATATTATAATCAAGAATGATTGTAAAACATAACTTTTGTGGTATCAATAATAAACAAATTTTCTAATAGAAACCTTTACCACCAACAAAATTTAAAAATATGTATATCAATTGGATTATATATTTAATATAAATCAATTTTTTTAAAGTTATATTGAGATCCCAATAAAATTATTATTTTTTACAACTACAATGATTGTAAAATATAACATTCAGAGACATAATTTTAATATATGTTCATAAAAAAATCCATTTTAATTAAAATATATCATAATTATGATTATAATTTACACCATTCCTAGAAATAATCTATGATAATATATATTTTTAAAATTAATAAAGATAATTTAAATAAATGATACAATAAATTTAATGATATGTTTCATATGTCCATGCTTTAGGAAATGAATTATTTCTAAGGACTTCAAATAACCCATATAAATTATCACGTTTATTCAGTCTTAAGTGAAATATGTAGGATATTTATTTTGAAGAAGTTAAACATATATGATGCACGAAATATTCCGATTCCAAATTAATAGAGAAATATGATTTATAATGATATCATTGGATAGACTATATGTTATGGGGATATTAGAATACATATTCTAATTTTCTTATTTTTTGGGATTTTATGATTGTACATTTTTATGTTGTTAATTTATGATATTTTTTTCAAAATAAAAATAAATAATCATAATTTCATATGTACATGAGTATTATAATATATATATAAGTATATAATTGTTATAGGTTATTTTATAAAAAAATATTGGAAATTTATAACAACTTTTGGGATTATTTTGATTGGAACGGAAATATTAATGATCTAAAGTCCACAATAAATATATTTTAAGCATTGATATGATGGTGTGTTTCATGTAACACAAAGTAAAATTCAATATTTATGAGCATTTTTTAAGTTCATTATGTTATTTTGACTCATGAAAACTCTCAAATAATCTATAACAAAAATAAAAGACCATTTTATTAATTTAGAATTTTCAAATTTTGTAATTTCACATTAAAAAAACATTTATACTTTATTTTAAAAACAATGATGTAAAAAATATTTTTGTTTATGTAGGAGTAATTTAATTATCACTCTTTACTTTTTATTAATTATTTTTTAGATCTGATTAGATAATTTTTAAATTCATTCCATGAAATTCATCATTACATATTATTGATATAATTATTCAAATGTAATAAACCTAATAAAAATACATATTTATAAAAAAATTCTTTTAGAATAAATGGTATTTTTAGAAATGAATTTGTTTTACTATCTCAATCAAAAAATTCAATAAATTATTTATAATAAATATATATATATATATTGAATTAATTTTATTCATTTTAAATGTGAAACCAAAAGTACAAGGACATTAGAAAAAGCAATGAGGTTGAGAACATACTCCCAAATCTGAAAATTAAGAAAAACCACAAGAATTACCTCCCACTAATTAAATATTGAATTGATTAACCACGGGGGGATCACAAACATCATGTATAATAATAATGAAATAACCAATTCCGAAAAACCAATAAAACTCAATGTGGCCATATGGTGAGCACACAAAAAATTTCTAAAGAAAAGAATCAAACAATGGAAAATAGAAAACCAATGTATATAAATTTCACCATCTTACTCATTTTCATTATAGGAGTCCAAGTATGGGGGAACTTATTTTTTACTGTAAGAACCAAGGTATTATATTCTCTAAGATACATCATGTAAAAATATTTCCCTAACATTTAATCAATGAAAAATTCTGACAAAACATTATTAATAGTATTAAATATTTTATTTATAACATCATTATCAATAGCATAATATTTTCATCTATAATTATATTAGAATACATATCATTCATATGTAATAGAATAATTTAATAAGTTAATAGTTAATAGTAGTTTGAATATACCTTGAAGAGTAATCATTGGAAAAACGTGTAATCTCATCATCTCTATCATCTTCATCCAAGGATGGAGAGCCACCCACGTCTCTATCTTCCCCACTTTTTTCATTATCCTCAGACCCCATATTTGACATAGAATGAGTAACCATTTTTATAACATACCATATTATTTATTTTCATATTATCCTTATTACTACGGCTGAAATGAAGTAATGTATATCTCATAATGGACTGTTATAAATCTCATTTTCTGCAGCCTAAAAAAATGATCAATATAATGAATATGGTTTTTTGACAAGCAAAAAATTGTTTTCAGTCTCAAAATATAAATAATGAACATATGTATTCAAGTATTAGTGATATTCCATTCCATAAAACACAATATCTATTACTTGAGTAGGCTAGTTTCTTTATTGAATGGCGATTACTCATTCAACCAACTATTAATATTTATGTGATATATTAACCCTGACAACATCCAAAAAATATATATTTAACATCTTAAAATAAATTATTTACGTCAACAATATTAAAAAATTTCCAAATATTAAATATTATAATTAATTGATTGATACCATTTTTTATTGATTCATATCTTTTATGTTTTATTTATATCTCATGTTTAAATATTTTATTAGAATATATTAATAATGGATAAACATGTGGTTTGTGGAATGAAAATTTTCCCAAAAAATGTACTATTACAAATGTGATGTAATAGTCCTATAATATGATCCAATATCATACCATGATTCCATAAGGAGTTATAACTATAATAAATTGTTGAAAAATTTAATCTAAAAAATAGTCCCTATACAAAAATCAGGTTTAGTGGATTGTATGACCACCTGAGAAGATAAACCCCATTAAGTGTAAGAGGGTCCTTCATAACAACACTGAAATGGATGGTATAGTTTCAATCAAGAAGGATGTTTTGATATCTATTGTTTTTAAATAATTATTGTAATTTATTATGAATTAAATTCATCTCTAATGGATATAATCAAATATATATAGATTATTCTATGAATGAAAGAATATTATGATTATGAGGTATATCAAATGAGTTCCAAAACCTAATTCTTTTATGATAATTTATTCAAGTATGTATATCTGATACCACCCAATGGTTTTGAATATCTAAATATATTTTTTAATTATTTATAAGCAACACTAATCCATTAATGGTTCGAAACAAGCTTCTCGATGTTGGAATATTCATTTAGATGAATCTATCAAATATTAGGATTTCATAAAAAATCAGTATATAAATTATTGTAAACAACTGTGGTTTCAATATGCTTATGGTGTGGTTAGACATCATAATAAATGAAATGTTTAAAAATAAAATGGGGTATCCTTTATTTACGTATAGTTTTTGGAAAATATATATGAAAATATATTTTGTGCTGGTTTAATTATTTATTAAATACTTCTTCATTACCATTTTTTAAACCTATTTCATGTATACAAAACTGAAGTACTTTTTATGATTATTGAATGGTTGTTCTAACAAAATTATATTGTATTAGTGTTGTTGTTTATAAAATACTAAATATTCCATCATTAGTGGTTGTTTGAACCCCCACAAAATAGTTTCATGAATGTTTTATAGGAACATGATTGATTATAAGTGGTGTTTTTATAAATTGTTGTGGTTTAAACTGGGGTAAATATTTATTCTCTAGACGTAACTTGAATATTACTTTTTTATTACTACTTCATTTATATAGAGAGTTATGCATTATGTGCATTTTTTATAAGAGTTTTGATATTTTGGCATCCACTATTTATAAGGTAATATCCATTGATTATTTGTCCTTTAAAAAGGATAAAAAGTTTCCATGATACTATCAAAACATAGAGAAATGATGAATCATTAACATATATCATATTGTCTAGATACATCATATTGATTAGACAAAAATGATGTTTGACAATCAAGTGTTGGAGGCTTATAAGTATTAATATATTTTCTCATGACAATTACACTTGTTGATCTAATGTAAATGAGATCATCAGAGATAACCCTCAAATAGGTACACCACATATTGGATGTGGCGTTAATTTCTCCTATCAGGGAACACATGTTGCAGTCTCATGACTTTAGATAATTACTATTACATACAATTTGATCACATACTTCTATTTAAGGAATAAGCTATGGCATTGTAGTCATACATAGGTTGAATTCATTTGGTGAATAATTGGTATTTTGGTACGTTTTACGCATATTAAATTTTGGTATAACGCAAGGGAGACTATTATATTACATGGAAAGTGTTCGTAAGATGTATTTCCTTGCAATGACTACTCCTTAGCTCTTCAGGGGCCTTGAAAATTTACTAGACTCCACTTATGGTCTGTGAATAGTATTTAATGTTATCTAGGTATGGTCCTAAAGGGTTTCATAATAATAATATTTAATATTATCACATGTTCTAATCAAGTTGAGTTTATGAAATTGTGGTCCCCACAATTTGGCTCCGGCTGATGTTCAAGTGTTATGTCCTTCCCTTGATGACACTATACTAGTTCCATAATCTGGTTTTCCATAAGACCTAAAGAAAGCCTGCACATATACCAGAGGATACTGACTATAATTTTGTGTGTAAATTGGGTCAATGTAAAGACAATACCTCCATATCATAGTTCACAAATAGAAGTAAATCCCTTTAATTCATACACATCAAAGAACAGAAAGAGAATAAATAAACCGAAATAGAAGAATTTTATAATGAAATGAAATATAGAAAATGCATTAATAACCATTCCATATATATAACATTGAACATACAATAGGATTATCACATATATAAAATAAAACACCAATAAAATAAATCATTATCTTCTAAAAATGATGACCCATGTCACACTCCCAGTCTCCAGTACCCTATGGATGCACCATATCCTTATCACCAGACTCTACGTGAGTAACTCTCTTAATCCGGATATCACATGCGTTCAGCATACAAATCCATAATATAGGATAAAATTTAAAGAATACATAATTTATTCTTGCACAATGAGTTTCATTTATAAGGGTGAGAAACAAATAATAGTGGGAACCATAATGGTGATCTGATATTGCAGCCATAAGATCATGTTCATGCAATTTATTCATCATAGGTAAAACATAACAAAATAAATTTAAATAAAACCACCATCGACCCTTTGGTCCTTTATATATATTGACTACCAGAAACTTTAGGGGTGCCTTTGAGAATGTCACTAAGATATGGCATCCCAAATAATATATGTCTTCCATATCCATGGTAGTCACAACCAATTATCTCGACACTGTGAACTCATTCCACAGAAATATGAACACTTGAGCTCCCAATCTAATGAGGCCACTATCATTTTTTTCATGAATCCAAATATTATCTCATTCTTGATACCTATATACCATGGTCCAAAATATCAGTCACACATTTCATAAATGATAGTTCTTTGAGCATCAACCTAACACCTAACTATATATCAACATTGAAGGTGCCATGAGTTTTAGACTAGAAACATCCCAAAAAGATTAGAGAATCAGAACTATAACATATTCTATTTACCATTCCATCACTACCGAAAGCATTAAATTGAGATACAAACCATATAGTATACTATCAATATCCAGAGCCCCTGTCAAACACGCAATCTATATAATATAATACCCATGATCAAAAACTCAGGAGGAAATCTTAATAAAATATGTGTATCAACACCTTTCCCATATAAACAATATAAATAAACATTAATGGAATGTTATTACAATTATAATTCTATTAAAACCATCAGTATTTACAGAAAACGTCTTTCCCAACCTAACCAACCATAGATGTAGAGTGCCTTGTCAGACATTTGGACCCATGCATAGGAAAATACATGTAAAACTATATTTATCTTGGAAGTTGAGATTCATGTAAGACACCCGGGATCATATCTTTATATGATCATGTCAAACACAATAATAGTTATATGTGGAGATGTATTCTAGACATCCACAACCATATTTCTATATCATAATGTCCATATATCTCAAAAATGGAAACCCATATCCTTATATTGGGATAAAAAACATTTTATCCCCACCATATCACATTTTCCATCTGACCAAAACTATGTATCAGCCTCAATATACCATGAAGGAATATCAAGCATAGGAAAAAAAACCCAAGATCATCCTCAATATTATATCCCCTTCAACTCATAACCTAAATTCATGTCCTAAAGGAACACCCACAACCATTAATACCCATCCACATGCAACATCTCAAGGTTATAAAATTATTCAGGAACCAACATGGATCATCATGCATCACATAAATTGAAAAATCCATATCTAAATCCTTTGAATTTTTACTCAATTAGAGTAATCCTTTTTTTGATCCTATAAATTAGAAAATAAGCAGAGAAAGACTTATCATATTCCTTGGTAAAAACCAATATCTCCGGCCAATACACATTTCTCTTTGATCTCACATCCCACTACCTAGTAACTTATATATAACACCTTTATAAGGATCAATGATTGAAATCTCATAAATAATATTTCTTTTTGATCGACCAATTTCCAAGTCCAAGTAGGTTGTATTTTGCACACATGTTATCCACCACCTTTAGTCTCAACTCAATCCCGCTAGTGGGGGCTATCCTATTCAAGCACAAATCATGGTCCCTAATAAACAAATACTATATTCCATAATCATCACCATGACCCTTTCCAATTCTAATCACATATCGCATCCTCAGGAGAGATATGAGGTCACATTTTTGGAAGAAAACATCTCTATCATAACTTACTCACCCCAAACCACCACTTATAAGCCCTCAAATAACCCCAAGAGACCCAACATCATGTTCTATGTGGAGGAACACTCTCTTTGGGCCTCCTTTTTATATAATCTGTTCTCTAGGGGTGTAAAACATAAAAAATAATCACATGGGTAAAAAGGGATAAGTACATTATGTGTATACCCCAATACAAGGTGTGTAATCTCAAATCCCCACTTGGGAATTAACTGTTGCTTGATTTGTAATGAAACACCCATGTACAAGGAATGTAAAAAATGTACATGGACTATATCCAATATATAGTACCTACCTATGCACCACACATGGAAAGACTATTTGTTTCTTCTTGAATGTGTATTTCTATATGGCTTGTATCCGACACGGGGTTTGGTTGTGTCCACTATAGAGTCATGTACCCTTACACGGACTATTTTTCTTCGTACATGGCCACCTTTACATATCCCAATAAATGTAGTTTAACTCAACTACCTAGTGGGTAGTACCAAATTATATCTTCCCAATTACATATCCACATGTCCGTGTACCACCACATGGGCATGTAACACTATAGCGTGTGTACCCTCAGTCCACAATGTGTAGTTAAAATAGTTCCTCTTTCTGGAATAGTTGAAAAAAATAATGTGTTTTCCTAAAATACAAAACATTAAATTAGGTGTTTCGAATGGGAATCCTTTTCTACCCTCCTCAAACCAATTTTTTCTACAATTAGTCATTGATCAACCCCCATTGGGTCCTTTTTAGTAATAACATGGATATATAACTTAAATGTAACCAATATAATTGGATTGAGACATAAAATTTAAAAATTGTCATACCTTGTCATGAAAACATTGATGCTTAAGGCCCGAATCTACACCTCGAAGCTTCTTCATGTCGATTTGATATCAATATTTTCCATAGTTGAAGATTGGTGAAATATCCTCACATTCTCTTATTTGTATTATCATTTCATGTGGGTGGATTTATCCCCCAACCTTACATTTTTAGAAAACACAAATATGTAGTAGGGGTGTTTTACAAAATATAATTAATTAATTAATCAAATGTCACCATAACACTTGTCTTGAGTACCAAAACCAGAAGTAGATTTTACCTGACCTATGAAAAAAAACATAGTTTTAGACTCAACAATAGAGTTGAATCACAATTTGACATTTTGATTAAAATATACCGCCGCCCAAAACAACATGAATTATTTAATATTAAATTATTTAAATATGAAATATTCTGCCAAATCATAAATGTCTCAAAATTCCGGAAAAATCATATTCATTTGTAAACAATCTATTTTAGAACCAATGAAGTTGTCAAAACAATTAACTAGGATCATTTACTACGTTAAAATTTCTCTTTAGACCCTTATAAGCACCAAAAATAAATAAATTCAAACATTAATTCAATTATATAGTCTAGGAAAAAGGGAAATCATACTGAAAATATATGATCACCAAGAAAAAAATAAATCCATATTATTCGAATTTATAATAATCGGTAAAACATTACTTATGATATATACTTACATGTAATAATGTAAATAAATGGAAAATATTATATGACAAAAATATTAATTTATTAATTATGGTTTGTTAAATATTTATTGGAATGTTTAACGCAATTAATGGCTTAATTTTATCATGTAACATACTTATTATATTATATGAAAGTGAAAACAATATAAATGATGTTTATAAAAACGTTAGTTGGTTTTAATATATCATTTATGGTTTATGTATTGAGAATTATATACTAATGGGGTAGGGAGGGAATTCTGAGCAATATATATATTTCACTATATATGAAAGAGAGTCTCCCTTATAATTAAATATTCACTACACAATCAGTGAGAACCTCTATCTATATCTACTCTCTCTATTCATTAAGGGAGATACTCTCCTTTGAATCACTAGATCATAGTTCTTCATATATTGATGGAGCTGAGCAATAGTGATCATTGAGATGTCGATGGATTCATTTAATCTCATTGCTAGCACCTAAGATAAGATTACTGATGCTCCCAAATAATTTCAAATAATGTGGGGATGATCTTTAGGGATTTAGATTCAGTTCCTTAAATAAATGATTGTATACTTTTAGTGGATGTTGAGTCAAAATTCAGATCGAAATAGGAAATCATTTTATTATTTTTTGTGTATAAAAAACATCACACTAGATCCTTAGGAAGTTGTACCAGCCTATGCATTGATGATGATGACATAGTATTGTCGACTGTTTAAGAATGGTTAAAAATCTTCAGCATTCTAATTTCACTTCACACCATGATTCCAACAATTGGTATCAAAGTGAATAAATAAATTTCCTAAGATATGGAAGAAATAATTTTCCCTAAATTATGTAGAGGGATTCAGTTTAGTCCTAAATGATTTTACCTCACATTAATCTCATCCCAGTTAGACAAGTTATAAACATAGGGAAAAATTAATACAGATCATTGGTGGTTGTTATGGGTATAAATATTGAAGAAATAAAATTTTAGAAGCCTATTTAAATCTTCAGTGTCCATAGGTAATTTCAAATGACCCCTTTTTTTTATCATGGTTCCAACAGGAATCTGTTTGTTGAAATGGTTTTGGTCGGGGTTGATTTTTCTACATATTTGTGGAAGAAAAAAATAAAATAAATATAAAAACAATAAAAAATGATAAAAAAATTTGTATGAAAAAAAATTAAATATTTGTGTTGACCCATATATGGAAAAATCAAAAATAAAATGTTTCACGGTTCATTGAAAGGAGGAGAGTACAGAAAAATGATTATTTTTCAGAAGAATAAATGAAAGGTTTCAAAAAATAGAGATGAATGAAAAAGGTGGTTAATAATACTTTATTGAAAATAATAATAATTTTTAAATTGGGTTAGGGTGGATTTCACCTTTCCATACTCTCTAGTGGAACCCCTTATCATTACACGCATGTCTAGCCACCTTGGCGCTGAAGCACCACCTTGGAGAACTTAAAATCAAAGAATTTTGACTACTACGCAACCCTAGAAAACCACCAAGTCACCTTGGAATAGAAATTCATCACCACATCCCACTTGACTATATTCCCTCCAAACACCTCATATTTATTCATATACATGGGCCTTACCCCTAGCCTCGACAAGCTTCCCCTCCACCCCTCTCCCAATTGCACCTCTATTGGCCATTAGAGGTGCATTTCCATCATCATTCCTTTTGACATCCACCCTTCATCGAGCTTCATACCATATCACTGGACCTGAATCCTATCCAAAAACCACAGTTGTCGCATTTTATAGCCACTATCACCTGACCAACCATCTCTTTTATCCTCCCCTTTCAATTTCGGTACAACAGTAGAGCTCACCACTACCATGGCACACTCTTGACCAACCTCTATTTTGCTAATGGTGACCTAACACATGAAATTACTTTGTATACTCTAGAAATATATCCCTATTTAGGATTTATCCTGGACTCTAGTTGGTAAATTCGACCCATAACCACCCAACACAATTCCTCCCAACCTAAATCCACCTATACGGGTTTTTCTAACCCATATCCACCATGAGCAGGTTCAACCCAAACTAGAAAAAGTCTAGAAAAGGTTGGACCAACCCAAAATGTAAATATCTTAGTTTCAAGAACATGTGAAAAATAAAAATATAAAAGAATTTAATTTATATTTTTTATTTAAAAAGATTTAAATATTTAATTTTCAAGATTTATGTCTTATAAATTAGTTTCAGGACTAAAAAATATAATTATTTTCATTAAAATAATTCAAATTATTTAATTAAATTACCTTGACCAAAATTTGTTATAGTTTAATTTTTTTGATGCATTTATTTTACCCTTAGACTGATCTTGATCAATTACCGACCACTGTTGGTATTAGTTTATTTTGATTGAACTAATTATTAAAACTACCCATGATGATTGTAATAATTATTAAATATGTGATGGTCTATGCATATTATTTATTCCTTAAATATATATAATGGTATAACCATTCATAATTATTATTCATTATGTATTTTTCTCTTCCCAATAACCTCTAACCTATTTGTGAATATATTTGTATTATGATTATAACGTTGTATGATGTGGAGAAGGTTAAGATGAGGAAGTATCAAATACGACATCAGAAAATATTTGATGAGGATATAAGATATGATGCAAGACATGAAAAAATATTCATTATACCCATAATTACATGGTTGATCCATTGAATATAAATCGATCAACCAATAACAAATTTACTAGATTGGTTTGGTAGTTTATTTTTTATGATTTTTTTGTGTTTTATGAATATGTATGTTTTTAAGAGAACATAATATAATAAAAAAATAATACATAAAGACACAATGAATGATTTCTATTAAAACACTATTTAGGTGTGAGCCATATTATTTAACGTGAAATTATTTTCTATAAACTATTGAATTTAACAATTACTTATAAAAACCATAAATGTAAAATAACATTTTCATTGATCTTTTAATCGAAATTTTAAAATAATTCTTGTCATAGTTGTTCATCACAACCTGTTGTGGGAGCCTCCTACTACTAGGGAGACTTTAGTGAAAATATGGGTTTAAATAATTCTGTTCGATAATAAATAAGTATTCATAGCTATCGGGTTTCACCTTTAGAGTTAAAGCTTCGAGTAAATCGTTTTTAAGTATTGCAGAAGCAAGGAATTCACTCACCAGATCATGAAACCATGAATCAATGTGGTTGTCCAGTCTTGTGCCAACCTTGAAACTCGCAAGTCAGTGGTGTACCGAATATTGAACTACACAGATATTTTTCAATAGACATTTCCACTAGATTATTCAATAGACTAGTTATTTTAAAACTTATAATAAATTATAGTAGGATCAATAAAAATAGTGGATTGAATTTAATTATTTAATTAATTGATAATTTATAACCAATAATGAAGATAAAACTACTTACCTACATGTGATTAATTTTATAGAAGAATGGAAATTAACACCATATATACACTAAGATCATTTTTATACAATGAACATTTTCTAACTTACATGATTTTCTAAATAGAGATACCGGATCATTCAAAAAGTAATACGTTATTGAAAATTCATAGTGTTGGTTTCCATAATTTCTGCTAATTTACATTAGGAAGAGAGGGTAAAATGAATAATTATAGGAGATTCATGTATTTCACATTCACTGTTTATATCATAATGTTATCACCAATGTAAAATGATTAGTGGAAACTTCATTAGGACACAAGTGATCTTACATGTTGTCTTAACTATAAAAAGAATGCATTGAAAAGGTGAAGTGATATATGAATATGTGATGATAACATTGAATACATGTAAATACAAACACAGAACACATTCTTTTAGTATTTTACATTATCACATATTTATAAAAAAATCACTAATTTACAATTACTAATGAATGGATAATATGGATATAAATACATTTTTACATTTGGGATATGTACTACATATTGATGAGAACATAAATAAAGGTTAAACATTTAGTTTTTATGGTGGAAAATATGAAAGGCTACATGAAATGAATAATGTAGTGTAAGACTCAAAAAGAAATTTCACAATTTATTTCAAAATATAATAGTGAAATCATTATACAAGATTCAATTTCCTTATAATGTTTTTTGGTAGATTAATATAAGATAAAATTCAATGAATTCAAATTGAATCAAGGAGGTTCTTACACTTAGTTTATATTCATCATATGTATGAGATGTTTCATTAATAATTCATGGGTATTAAAAAAATATTCCAATCACATATATTTTTCTAAGTAGATTAACCACGTATTAATAGAAACATTAGTTTATGTAAGGTTAACAATCATTTGCAGCTGAGAAACATTGATTCCTAGGTTTGTGGGAGAAGTACACAACATCATATTCCCATGAATAATTATTCTTTTTTAATTTTTATTTAGTGTTACTTAAAGAGTAATATAACATTTCAATTAGACACAAGGAGACATTATGCCAATTTTAGAATGAGTGTATTTTATGGTGTATAGTACATAACTAATAATTCAATTATATTTGAATCATTGGAAATACCTTATTAATATATAATATAATACATAGGTATACCTAGATATAGAAAGATATTTCATTTTCTTGTTAATAAAGTGGTAAATATACATTATAAAATTCATTTAGGTGCAATAATAAATTTAATTGTGAGGTACGATAAATACATGGTGAGAATATATGAGTTTCTTTGGTCCAGTGTAACAAAGAATATTTTTCCTAAGAAATAATTGATCAATAAAGGATATCATATGTAATTATTACACACACATTTATATATACACATCATAGTTATGTTGATGATAAGGAGGATGAATCATAATTAATATTAGAAAAAATTGATCATTTTTATGTTTTATTGAGTAATTACAAAACTCACATATCCTTTTGATCATTAGATTCATGAGGTAAGTGAAACAAGTATCAATGTTAATACTCATATGAATTTTTGAAACATCTATAATTTCTTAGTCATGCTCTACAAATAGGGGTGTTATTCCATTACCATATGATATCTATATTGAAAAATAAATATAATATGAGGTATAGTATGATATAAATGTATTATTACATTTGTACATATACATAGATGAATTTTTTTAAGGTTATAAACCAAATTTTATAATGAAAATAAAATTTATTCTATAAAAATTATCTTAAAGGTATATAATGA
This sequence comes from Viscum album, assembly GCA_963277665.1. Lineage (NCBI taxonomy): Eukaryota > Viridiplantae > Streptophyta > Magnoliopsida > Santalales > Viscaceae > Viscum > Viscum album. Next base: position 313,627,533 of record OY728166.1, read on the forward strand.
TATCACATAAATACCTAACATTGAAAAATTATTATCATGTGGTAGAATATATTTTTATAAAAGGGTGAACATATCTATTTGAGATTGTGGGGGAAAGATCAGTTTTGATTTATTAATTTTCAGAGATGAAACTATAGTTTACATAAGAACAAGTTCCAAACTAGCATGTGGAAGAGAAATGTTCTCAAGATTCATACTTCATATGAAGGATAATAACCAGGTAATAGTTTAACATTCAACATATTGTGTGACATATTATTCTTTGAGAATAATGAATCATACATGTATTAAATATATAGAAATAAAATTTCATTGAAATGTTTATCAAAATACAATAATGGAATAAATTTATCAAAATAAAGGGGCTTATAATTTGGAATACAATATTCGGATATCATGTGAGACTATAAATGGGGGTATAAGAGTGGTAACAATAATGATTGATTTGTAATATGATGTCATTATGCATAAATCAATTAGAATTCTACTTGCAATAGATATTTTCAATGATCATTAAATTGGTCATTGTAAGTCTAAACCACCACTCTTGGAAGGAATCTATACGAAACAATAAAAAAAGTGTTAATGACACCATAATATTCTAATAATGGGTTCATGTTACATAAATATATGTATTTATGTTAGAAAAAATATCATAGAATATTAATTCAAAAAGATACTTTTTATTATATTTATATGCGATTAGTTGGAGGGCCACAAATTTTCCACATAATATATGATGATAAAATATGAAAAACAATAATTGGTCTTATAGATGGTTATGATGAGATTGAATGTAACTCACCCAAGATTATGTTAAATCATAAACCTATGTTTTATGGAGAATGATCTACCTAGAAAGATGTAATATTTTTCTTAGACCATGTCAAATGTACAAATAATAACAATGTATTGAGAAATTCATGTTTGGAAATTCTAGATAGGATTATTACAAGTTTCACATTGAATAAATCTATCCAGGATGTCATGAATATGTTATAGGAGGAGATTAAAGAGGTGAGTCTAATTTCATAAGCATCGTTAATGGATCTATCACAGAATCTGTGATATATACTATATAAGATATTTTAAAAATATACATAATATTAAGAAAATATTAGTTAGATCTTAGAGATCTACATGGTAAGGATTCAGAATTATCGAATTATACATGAGAAAGTACAAAGGGTAAGTACATGGAATTTGGAGAGGAAGGGATACTAGTTATAAGGGACACAAAAGGGTATTCCATTCAAAAAACTTTATATAATAATATATTTATGATATGTAAATGATAATTATAAGATCATTTAAGTTAATGTTAGCCCTAAATAAATACATCGAGTGTGTTTTAGCTTCCAAGGTTGCTAAATATGTTGTGTAAAATATGTATTTACATTTTACAGTTCATGAATTCACAGATATTAAGTAGTGTATTATGAAAATATAAATTATGAAAATCATAGTACTAGAACTATCCACGATGTAAATATTTTATTGTGTAATCAATGGATTGATTCATAGATATCATCTCTTGATAAGTCTTACTCATGGAGGTAATGTAAAAAATATTAATATTTCCATGCTCTGTAAACATACTAGGCACAACAACTAAAACAATAACTCAAGAAAATCATGGTATTATAATGTGGTGGTTAATGATTTTAGTTAGAAAGTAGTCTCTATAATATATCAGATTTTTAATAGCGGGTTCTCTATACCCTACATGAATATTACTTTTAAATTACCATATCATGCATATAGTGAGTTATTCATGATATACACCTTACAATAAATTTGTTTATATTTATGCATGTACTATTTATATGGTAATGACTATATGTTATTTATCAAATCAAAATGATATAGTTGTTATTAGGATATAATGAGAACCACGAGATACTATTAAATTAATCATAAACAAATGTCATATGGTCAATATTCATCTTACTAATTGGACACATATGTTTTATAACTATAAAGTGATGGGGGTTCATTAGAATTGAGACTTATTTTCATGTATTTTTCACATGGTGAGATCAAGTAGATGATATCATAATGAATGGACCATCAATAGGAATACCAAATGATTAAGCTATCTTTAATTGATTCTATTTTTATGAATGTTTAATGGTATCCTAACATGAGATTACCATTTTTGAAAACTATTTGATTTTATACACTAGTACAAGGGAAAAACTATGGTGTTGAAATTGTAACAAGGTAGCTTGTGTTGGGTGCATTATTGGTAGTATGAAAATGATTGAATAATCAAAATATGATTTTTCACATCTAAATGTAAGCAATATCTCATTACTAAATGATCAGGACGACAATATGTTCGTTAAATCAATTTCCAAGGTAGATGAAGATAAATCCATCCAATAAGGTCAATGAATTATAAATAAATAAAGGATATATACATGATATATTCATTCTTCTTTATGATATATAATGACACAAATATATTTTCATATGAGTAATGTGTTCATAAAAAGGATGTTGTTTCTGTTATAACTCATTATCTCTTCAAGGGACTTGATGGGTTGTAGGAATCCTATCCTCATATGTGAATATTATTCACTACTATTGAGATAAGCATATTGAGGGTCAAAAACTAAGAATATTTGAATGTTAGGCATATTCTGATGAATATATGTTTAGGACATGGGGGTATCGACCCCAAGGGACCATGTGATGTTATATAATATACACTAACTAAGTAATAAATAAATTCAAATAATTTTATTTTAGAATATTTGGTACTAAATTTATTTATTTATGGTATTTTCATTTATTAATGTAAATATATTAAAACTATTATACACACAAATATTATATTAATATCAATGGTTTAGTTAATATTTTTAAGAATGTTACTCCATGTTAGTGTCTTGGTTTTATCACGTAATATATTATTTATATTACAGGGAAATTTAAAAAAATTAAATTTTGTTCATGAACCACTAATTTAGTCATAACATGTTTTTAAGTATTATATAGTGTTTGATACAGATTCATGGGTCGACGATCCAATTCTATATACAATATATATTTCACTATATAAGAAGACAGACTTCCATGAGATCCAATATTCAATTCTAAAACAGTGAGATCCTCCCTCTCATATAACCCAATTCATATAGAAAGATTATCTCATTCCAAACCCAATATCATAGTTATTCATTAGATATCATTTGAATAGAGAATCATATATCATCAGCATGTCAAATGATTCATTAGATCTCTACAATATCCCATTGAATTTGATAATAAACAATCCATCAAACATTTAATGATCGTGTGAATGATATTAATGGAATTAAATTTTGTTCCACTAAGAAATTATCACCAGTGAAGAGTAGATATCGATCAAGGATTTAGATAATAAAAGGTACTTTTTTTAATTTTTGTTCTTGAAAAACATCACAGAAGATACATGAGAAGTTGTACAATGATTAATTTTTCCAATGATTTCATAGTCATGTTGATTATTAGCCAATTATTTTAAATCCTTTACACATCTACTTCCATTCCACTCCCTGATACCTACATAAATAACCATCTATAAACTAGTGGGTTTTTTATATAATTAGTTTCAATTTAAAGCCCCATGAATATTTAAAAAGTAAAAAATGAAAAATAAAAAACTAGGCTATAATTAAATGGAGTATAATACTCCATAAAATCCAGAATAAATAAATAAAACAATATAATAATTAAAAATATCTCCAACACAGTAAAAATAATCATAATTATTATAAAATATTTAAAATATGAAGAAAATAAGTCAAATTTTAATGATAAAAACATTTAAAAGTATAAAAAATAAGTTACATAAATAATCAATGATGCCTTAATTATATTTTAATAATTTATAAGACCTTGAAATTATAAAGATAACTCATATAAAACATCATATATTAAGATGCATGATATCTATTTCACTAAGGGAAGCTTGAGATGATAGAAACTCCCCATGTTCTTGAATCATTTTATCCTCTATTACCAAAAAATATGAAATTTTAAAAAAATAAATTATGTTATATTAAAAAAAAATATAAATAATAATGAAAAAAAATTAACATGACCATTTGTAGCTGATAAGTATATTGTTTTAGGGATGATATAACTACAGTAATACTCTCATTAGTGTCATAAAATAATGTATCTAATTCACACCATGTTGCCACAAACTACAAATCCAAATTTTCCATGCATAACTTGTGATCAAATAGTTTATTCTTTATTAAATGATATTTTTACCATGTGGTTGGATGATGAAAAATACTAAGACCTAGTGTTGGAGATGATTTCTTCATAAATGTTTTTGGGACCCTCCAAAATTCATATGATAGGGATAGTGTAAAACTTATTTTTTATACACAACCATGATGGTCAATTACCAGAACATAGGAAATGAGAATAACATGGTAAATTATCAATTTCTATGAATTATTTTTTCCAATTAACCATTAATATAAACTATTAATACTTGAAATTATCTCTCCTATGATACATACTTGTTTATTCAGATTTGTCCTATCTGACTTTGAATGCACATCGAACCACAATTCAATGTTAACAACATGATGACTAACCTCAATAAACTTTATAATTAAATTAGAAAATTGATAATTATAAAATCTATGTCACATAATATTTAATGAAATATATATTTCATTAATGAATATTAATTTTTTAAATATTCTCCTTTAAAAACACATTGACCTTGGTGTGTGTCAGATTGCCTATGTTTAAGAAAAAAATTTCTTTTTTTAATAATTTATTTAAATTGTATTTCATTGTTTATATATTTTTTAATACGATTAATAGAATTATAGTAAGATAATATTACATTATAAAATATCTTTAATTAATTAGTATAGAACCTATCCAAAATTCAATTCCACTACTCTCTAGGCATCCCTTTTGTTACTTTATCATTGATCCACTAGAAGTATAATGATCTATCAATAACCTCTCACAAGGTCTTATAATTGTAATCCCCCAATTTTCCAAAAAACATTTCAAATTAAACAAACCCAAAATAGTTTTATCCACCTTAAAATGGAAGACACATATAAATGACATATATAAAAACTATAATAATAATAATAATATAATAAAATTTAAAATAAAATATCATTTATAAAAAAGTAGTTTTATTTTCATTTATTTTATTATCCATATAAAATTATTTATTTGATTGTTATATTCCTCTAATAATTATATCTCATAGAGAGTGTTATCATATCAGATGCTAAGTTCCACAAAACAAACACATATTTTCTCTCAACATCATCCATTGGCACTAAAAAAGTGTCAAATTCAATCAAAAAATTTATGTTGTTTACCTTGAAACAACATTTATTTCAATTTTTTATTTTCATTGGTTATTTTTAAATGTCAACAAAACAAATTAATTAGTAAATATTAAGAAGAGAAAACTAGGATTTTCATAATTAAATACATATCAATAATGTTTACTCAATAATAACCTCATGTTGGTATGGGTTACACATTATGTAGAGTTGACACCAAATCATTTCACGGATGACTCAATGCCTTGACATTCAACTCCACCAAACGCTTTGTATTAATGGTATGTGTACCTAAAGTAATAGGCATCATACCAGAAATATTTGGGTTTATTATTGAGGAATTATGAGTGTCATATGATTTTTTATACCAACTATTATTAGAAAATCATTTAGCACTTTAAAAATTATGTATTATTTTAAAAACAATGAAAACATTTATAACAAGTGATATAATTTGTGAAAATTTTTTAAATTCAAATTATCAATAAATAATTTCCAATCATGATCCAAAATTTGGATAACACATCAATTTTTCAATATAATTTATTTATCTGATCCAAATTTCATAATTATTAAATATTTTAAAAAATTCGGCCCTTTTTATTTTTCCCATGTACCATTAATTTGTACATATTATTTGATAATAGAATTTACATTACCCCATTCCATTCATATTCATTGTTGGATTCATGAATTTTTAAAAATATCAATTGAGAATATTAAACTAAATTATCAATTTTTATGAAATTAAATTCTAAAAATGTGTGTGATAAAAATTATTTAAAAAAATAAACCAATATTTTATAATTGGAAAAACAGCATAATATACAATTTTAAAGGAAAATTTAATGTATAATAGATTCATTCAGAAATTATTAACATCATAAATGATTAAAATAATTATATAATCTTCACCCTTTTTATAAGACTCGGAGTATTAATGGAATTGTGGATAAAAAAATAAATATCATCATGTTAGAGAGGTTCAATTTTAAGAAATCATCATTGAACATCATCACCCATATTATAGAATTATCTCTATTTCAAATGTACTAAAACAGTCCACCCTTTATTGACTTTATCATCAACATAATATACAGATTTATATAGTAATGCCAAAATATATCGATTTTTTTCTCCACACTAACTAGTATCGATGAAATGAAACTCATTTACATAAGAAAAATATAAAAAATAAATATTTATTCTACCATGAGTATTCACACACATTCATTTGAGTATAATAAAAAAGAATTATTTATAATAGTTTAATTTGAATATTTCTACTCACCTTCCATACTCTCAATTATTGGAAGTTAGTAAAAGTTAATAATAATATATTTACAGACTCACATCATGATAAACTGTAGAAGAATTATAGAAAATAATATTAAGGACCTCCAATATTTTCTTATGATTTAAAGGATCATGATATAATTATTTAAAATCATATAAATTTTTCTTTCAATTATGAACATGAGATAAGAAAATGGGTAAAAAATATAATTATTTATAAATATAGTCATAAGTATATTATAAATACTAAATTGATTATGGTTTTATGTAATGGGAAAATCAAAAAATTATATCATTTCCATCAGGATTTTCTTATCCATTTCTAATTTCCAGCATAACTATAATGTTGTATCTATTTGTGTGTGTTCAATTATTCATTGAAATTAACTCCAATATCACTATTTACATGAATATATCTATTTTGTAGTATGAATGAATTATGAGTTACTGAAAATAATTATATTTTTCATACAAGATTACATAAGATAAAAAGTATTATTGATTTAATATAGGACTAGATATGATTGTAGAAATTATTTGTATAACCCACATGATTAAATATTAACCCAATTCCATCCAAATACATTAAACAGAAGTTGAGACACAATTTGAAGATGTGATATTTAAAATTTGGTCTATTTTTTTACTTTTTTTCATTAAATTAGACTTCAAATAACCCTAGAACCTAAATAAACAACATATAATTAAAAACAATTATGAGTTTGAATAAAATTATGTAGTAGAGATAAAAATTTAAAATTATTATATGTCCTAATGGGACACATCCATCAATGGTGTTTGAATCCTCTAAGTTTAAATTTATCATCCAAATTCAATGTTTGATGATTAATTATATTGAAAACATTTATGCAAAATGTCATCTAGAGATGAAAATGGTTTTCAAAATTCATTAAAAAACTTTTCAAAGATTTTTTGTGTTTAATGTTTTCTCATAATTTTCTCGAAGAACATAAGAAATTCAAGAATCGGTATTATTATTTTTTCATTTAGAAAATTATGTATTATATGTGGTAAAGATAATTTAATTCAAATATGTTTTTAATGACTATTTATTGTAGTTATATAATTTTTTAGGTCAATACATAATGATGTATTTAATAAATATCATCTAGGTAGTTTTATATTTTTACATCCCCAATAGAATTATTATTTTTTATTATTTTTTAGTTGAATGACTTCTACAAGACACTTCATAATTTCATTTCTCCTCAGATAATAATTTATGTTCATTTTTTATAGGGGGTTTCATTCAAATATATGATCTTTTGATTTTTCATACTAATTATGTAATTTACACATCACATCATCAATCACATTATTCTCAATGATAAAATATCAAGATTATGAGGTAGTACATGTTTCTCCCAATATTAAAATTTAAAAATATACTCTATTAATTCCATTGATGTAATAATATTTTATTTTATGTGGTAAAAATCCTTTTTACATCATCATTTAGAAAATATTTATATGGACTAATTAGATGTTTGAGTGTGTAAGTGCCTTATGTATTGATTATTTCAGAAAGGGTGATACCTTATTAATGAGTGTGATTTGGATGTTATGTGAGACATTAGTATTATATTCTTTTGGAAAAATATTTTTAACATCATGTATAAATTCATCATAGATTAATTTAATTGGATTAAATAATGTAATGGTAATTTGGTTATTTGGGAGTATTTGGATGATGAATAACATTTCTATGTAATGTTTAATGTTATTTAAAAGAATAAAAATATAATCCTGCCACAATGTTGAGGCACAAACATTAATGATCATTACATAGTTGATTATTTTGGTGATAAAAAAAATTAAAAGCACCACATAAGTTATTAAATAGTATTTTATTTCCAAAACGTGATGATAGTTTACTAATTATTCATGACAAAGGGATTATTCCACAGCCGAGAGAATTTTATATTTGTATTTATAATATTTGGTGTATGCAATGAAATTGCATGATGTAGAAGGTAGTTACAATATAAATATTAAAATCATATAGAAATTAGGATTCAATGATAAAATGGAGACCCTTTCATTGTTAACACTTTTAATGGTCTCGTTATAATGAGACGAGTCATGCCACAATTCCATTAGATGTTAAAATGTTGGAGTAAACCGCTATGTATTTTTTTTCATTGTGATACAAAATTTCACATCATTAATTTCCTGATCATTCATCAATAGACATGGTCACATTGTTATGTGTGTTAATGAATACTTTTAGGAGATTTTAATGATTTGGATATGTGGATGGCTCAGTGGATACTGACACATAGTACTTATCATATCTAAAATACATTAAGTGTTAAAAAGAGGCCTTGATTAATCTAATGCCTTTGATTGATGTTGGAGATGAAGGATGCATAATTAGTATTTTTTAATTTGAATTTGAAATAAAAAATTCAATGAATGATGAAGTGGATGCTTCAATATTGGTAGTAGAACGGTATATTTCAATGATTCAGATGAGTGTAAATTAGAATGAAGAAACACCTCATATTTATACCAAGTATACATTATATTAATCATATTATATCTTAAAACACATGGATGTGAAAACATGGGATATTTTTTGTGTATATTAATACAAATTTAGAGTTAAATGAGTCTACAAGAGTGTTTTTATTGATTAATGTTCAAATATTTCTCATTTATCAAAAATAAATTATAAATAAGTCTAGAATAATTTAATTCATTAGAGATAATATTCAACTTTTGTTTAATAAGAAACTCATTGAGTGAAACAGAGAAGTGGAGTTAGTAATTTTCTATAGAAAAATGTAGTTTATATATTCTTCTTATTATATCACTTTAAATTTTATGTTTTATTTATGGAGAGAATGTTAACTTATTTGGGAGGTATTTTTATATAACATTTCATAAAGGATAAAACATTCCTGTTTGTATCCAAAATGAGTAGTGAATCTGGCAGTCTTGGGTTTTTATGATTATTCGAAAGATTTAATCATTCTTTTTTAATGTAAACCTTATAAATTCACCATTACAGCAATATTTTTTCTTGTAGAGGTTGGAATGTTAAAAAAGAATATAATTCAATCACATTAAATGTAAATTATTGTTCTTAAGATATGGAATGTAAAAGAATAAAATAAACTGATTTAGCACACCTATTAGTGAATATATGAGGATCCTAATACATATATGAAAATAGATATCAAACAATTATTATTCAATCTATGATAATTATTTCCTATGAAGATTATAATATATTTTCATATGATAATGAAAATTGAAGGATTAAAGAAATTGAGAAGGATTTTATGTTAAATTGTTTGTTTTATGTGTTAATTTCAATGATTTCCAAATTAAGTAAATAGATTATTAATTTTATGAATCATTGTAAAACCTATACCAACCTTGATTTTTCAAATATTAAAAGAAGAATAAAAGATACCAAAGTTTATTAGAGACATAAATATATTTCTTTCTTAAAAGAAAATGGTAATGTGGGCTATAAAAGAGAAGATTATTGAGATAAAGAAGAAATTGGGGTGTTTTTTTTAAAAACATATTAGAAGCATAAAATCTTGTGAACATTTTTATGGTTAACATAATGAAATTTTTTAATGAAGTCGGGGAATAATCAAAAGAAATTTTAAATGGTGATGAAGTCTAAAAAAAGTATCATGGTTATGTAAATATTTACATACATGAATCAACATGATTAAGAATTGAATGATAGGTGGAATAAATGACTAATTTGAAGTATCGGTTAAAGGTAATAATAATTATTTAAAATGAAATATACTTTGTTAAATCTAGAAATTCTAAAAATAATGATGCTAAAAGTTTACTTAATAAATAGAATGTTAAAAACTAAATGAAGAAATCTAATGGGAATAAGTAAGTATCAATAATATCAAAAATTTTTGTTTTTAAATAATCAATAATAAAAATGACATTAGGTGAAATATTCTAGAAAGAAATCCTTTTATATAAGATGCATTACATTTTATGGATATTTTTGGGGTTATAATGGAGTAAAAAATGTGGATAATATATTGACGTTTAATAAATAGTATTTCTATAAACACTAGATATTTGGAATGTACGATTTTACGGGGGAGTAATCTAGATAATGAATAAATAGTTTAGAAGAATGAATATATTTATATGGTATAGAAGAAACATTTCTCCAAGATTCTGAAAGAAATTTGTGGATGGTTTGATCAACTAGGTCTTAAATATGAAAACTTCCTTATGATCTAAAATGATCAGTTGTGCATGAAATTTATGAATCAAATAGATTAAAATAAAAACAAAATGGTAAATGATATCTCACATTTGGAGGAAGATTCATTAGAAGAAATAAAAATGTATAAAAATAATGTTTTTAGAAAACAAATGTTCATTATCAAAAATAGGTGATATGAATATTATAAAAGATTTTGAAATATATAATGAATGTTAATTTTCATTAATTAATGTTTATTCACTCTAAATAATAAGTTTTTTATAATAGATATTAGAGATAACATGAATAAAAAAGTATATTATTCATGTAAATTGATTGAAGAAAATTTTTCATAGTGTTTCCTATATTTATTAATATTTCTATAATGTGATTTTTAAAGGTTGGATGCATGGAAGGGATGTTAAAGGATGGTCATATTTTTACTAGAGAATAATAAAAAATGGGTAAATTGTTTCTTGTTGAACATTCTGAAATTTATTAATATATATGATATCGAATACTTAACCACATATTCTAAAATAATGTGAATAACTTATGAATGAATAAAATGATAATGTTGTTCCTGTGCTGAAGAGAGAAATGGATTGCATTTTTTCTAAATTACAGAAAAGGATGATATGAAACTATTCACATAAAAAGGTAGAGTTTCAATATTATCACACACTTGAACAAATTAATTATTATGTTTTTCTTAATAAATGTGAAAATTAAAAAATCTAGATAACAAATTTATCTCTTTTATTGGTTATTTTTCTCTCATTGTAACACCAAAAATTCTTTTTCCTTAAATATAATGAATAGATAACTTCATTCCTAAGGTTCGTTTTAAAGATCATTTCACCAATTATAATTATAGAAAAAATTAAAAACATTATAATTATAATATATATTTTTAGAATGTAATGATATATTTTGATAAAGGAATTATAGAGTAGTACGTAATGTTACATATAGGAGTGAAAATGGCTATTATAACATTAGGAAATATATATGATCATTTAAGATACATAAAACCAATGAATATTTTGAAAATTTAGTGCTGATAATATAATAATTGTATGAATACTAATATTTTACTATATATATTACACTAAACATAAATTTTTAATACATATTAAAAAACAACTCATGATAAATAAGTAAAATATAATCATTCATTACATATAAAATTATTTTTATTCAAGAAAAATTAATTCTATAATGTGTTATGTACATTTATTTAAACATTACATTTAATAATTATAGATTTTGAAAATGAATGTATAATTATTCTTATAGGTATAAAAGTGGAATAAAAATTCATACATTGATAATAAATTGGTTATAAATAAGAATAAAATCATAAATTGTTTTAAAAGAAACTACACTAAAACCATGGTTTTTTGCATTATGCATTTATATTTCAACAAAATAAATATATCATTATTAAATGATGATTTATATAAAATTAACTTTTACATTTAAAATTAAATAAATTAATAATCTATTATGTTATATTAATTGATATTAAATAAGAATAAGAACACTTACTCTTCAAAAATATATTTTCCAATACAAATTTTTTTCCTATATATTTTATGTTTTAATTTAAATAATGAATTTTTTATATTTAAAATTCAAATTTGATTACAATATTTCTTAATTTTGAATTATTAAATTGAAATTAAGAAAGGGTGGTTATATTGTTTTGTTAAAAAGGTAATTTCTGTTGTAAATTATAGAATCAAGTAAAAGGGGTAAATAGGTAAAATGACATGGTATAAATTTTTGATAATTAATAAAATATTTATGTATTATGAAATATATTTTCTGGGTGTCGGATTCAATCCTAAAATTTAAATCATCATATACATACATGTCACACTTCACACTTATTTGATTTCATGTTTTCCTTTCACCTAACACTATTTTCCATTGAAATACCCCTCATTTTCTCTTATTAATAATGTATAGATATACCACCTTTATACCAACTAAATAATTGTTATTTTTGATTAAAAACCCATTATTTTTCATCCTAAAGTCACACTCTACAGTTTTTAGCTTATTGTTCCATGATGAAGTCGTAAATCATTTGTTATGAAGGATATTATTACGTGAATGGATGATTCAATAAAAGTAATTATCTAATTATTCACTATAATTCTCAATTAAATTATCATATATATTTTTATAAAATATTACCCACAATTACAATAATGTTATTTTAACTTTATAATTCATCTATAAAAATTATATTATGATCATATAACTCCATAACCTCACTCTTTCATTAAAATAACATATTATTGTTTCTGTCCATTCCACTATGTACATGAAGGATGATATAATATCTACAAAATTTATGTCATATATGAGTATTAAGACATAAATTATGGTAATATTGGTGGTTAAATTTTAATTCATTTTATGATTATTTTTTATATCCGTCCACAAAAATGAATTATGATTTTAAATTAACTAATTGTTATCTATAAAATAATCCAAAAAATTATGTAAAAAATTCCATTCTAATTAATATAGATAAACTGAATGTTGTACTATATGATTTATTATAATATGATTAATATGTTTTTAAAAATATTTTAATGATTAACTTGTTATTATATAATGGTGATTGATATATCTATTCCGAAACTAATACGTGATAATCATAACATCTAACAACTAATAGTGAAAATAAACTATACATAACTAATATATATGTCATAAATTATTTTAATTTACTAGTATACAAGTAAATTTATATAATTAATACTCCAAAATAAGTGATAAAGATGGATATATTGAGGATTAAATCATGTTAATAGGTTTTAGGAGTAGATGTTAGGGTTTTTCATATCAATTTTCTTTCATTGAGATATTTATCATTTTTACCATCTATTTATTTTTGATTGATCTATATAATTCCCAATTGATGAATTTAATAATAAAACTTATGTAATTAATGGTATTTAAAAATCCAAATCTTATTTTAGTGTCATTTGATAAAATAAGAACCAAAATCATAGGGTTTCTCTCCCAATATTTTTTATATGAGATTATTGAAGCCTATGGTTACATTAGGTAAATTTTTTTGTACATTCGATTTAAAAACCATATTGTTTTCTTATAATATATATATTGTGTATTTACATGCATTATCACCATTTCCTCTCACATTTATTCAGATTTATATTGTTGTTTCATTTGAAAGGAGAATTATCTTTAACTTTTGTTTTTGACAGATAATATTTCTCTTTTGAATACATATTCATTAAATAGTTTTAATAACTAATTATTTGTTCTTTTATGGTTTCTTATGGACTATTTCCATTATATTTCACATTTTATTTTATTTTTTGTAAAATAATTCTTTTAATAACCCTCAATTAAGCTTCTCCCTCAATCGTTTATCCCACCACCTTCATATTTTTTTCACAATGATTATTTTTAATGTTTTCATGATTTTCAATAGTTTTTTATTAACCTTATCATTAAATTTAAAACCATTGATTTATAAATTATTTAATTATAATTTTTTTTCAAAGTTTATATGATTTTAATTTTATTTTCTAAATTATGTTCTATGATATATCAAATTATTTTCATACATATCAATATCTTTTAATTTTACTCATGTTTCAAAAGGGATATATTTTTAATGGAATTATACACATTCATTCAAGAATAATATAATTTCATATCACTTGTGAATATTTATATGAAACACATTTCATTTTTTTGATCTAATTATACAATGATATATTTATGAATGGTTTTTATTAATATGAGACATATATATATTTTATATTATTATATGGTGGGTGGGGAAAAAATTATAGTTCCATCCAATTCATTGGGTAGAGATTTATATGTAATGAAATGTTATGTTATGGTATATGGAGGTTATCATTTCCCACTATGTAATGGGTTATGTTCTTCCTCTCTGTGATGATGTTCTTAGAAGTGAACCTCGATGTTAGTTATGATTTTTATTATAATTCATGTGCCACATTATTATTTCAACCCAAATTCATATATAAAATTACATCAAGTATGTGTGATTACCTATGTTAGTGCTAAAGGGACTATAATTAAGAGATCTTTGTGATCATTTCTTTGTTTGTGAGAGGGCTCATTTAGTGTGGAAGGCCTTTGGTGAATTTACTAATTTTCCACCCAGATCATACTATGATTCATGTTTAATGATGTCTATTTCCAAGGTGGTGGGGAAGTTGGTCTAGAAAGTAAGGAATGTGCTCTGGTACTCATTGCAGGCTATTGGTTTATCTGTCAGCCATGGAACTCACCTCATGTGGAAGACATTTTTTTTCAGAAGGAGAGTTATTTCCTCCAAAATAAGAAATATCCTTTTTTATATGACCCATATCTACTAGAACATGGATTAATATCCTACTAATAGAATTATATTTTAAATATCATCTATCAACTCACCAATGAGAGTCAAGATGGGTCACTAGGTTCAATGTCCCCACCCACACTCCGGTCTCATGATGAACATGGCCGGTTCAAATAGTACAAGAGTAATGATGGGTGGTGGTGTTATTCAGAATCTATGGGGGTATGTTATTTTTTTGTTTATAGTGATCTATGGTAATAGGGTTTCACATTATGATGATGAAATACATTTAGACACAAGACATCAGTTATATAAGAAGAAGAATATCAATGCTACAGTGGTTGAGAAGGACTCCTTAATGATGTATAATTCCTAACTTGACATAGGGTCCACACCTTGGTCAATTTCATATTTTATTTTCTAGTGCATGATTTATATAAATAATCATATAATTGTTTTCAAATTTGTTGTGAGGTTAACATTGTTTCGAACTTTCTCGCATCAATAGCCTATCAAAGGATTAGGATTACATGCTTTTTCAGTAAGAGTGCCTTCTGGATAAGGCAATGAATCTTCTAAGAGGTGCTGCACTTTTCTAGAACTATTTTCTACCTCCTTAATTTCTTGGTTTTATTTTCACATCATTATTTTGTTCGTTGAATTATTTTTGGTGATATTAACTTTTTACAAAACAAATATTATGGTTTTGAACATGTGTAAATATTTTTTGTGGGAGATGTTGGATAATTATTATCAAAATAAGATGGTTGTGTATCCAATATCCAAGAGTATTAATCCTATAGATTCTGGGGGTGTAACTTTTTATTAGTTTTAGTGATTATTCACGTATAATGAAGTATTTTATATTTATTTCATTATTGGTACACATTATTTGGAATAATAGAGATGTTTAGTTATTTTTCATTGTTTGGATAGGTTGTATAAAAGAACCAAATTCAAATCAACCTTTGTTATACCAAAAGTCATATGGGATGAAAAAATTTACTTATGTTGAAATGAAAGTGTAATAATTTAGTATATCATTATATTTTTTAATAAACAGATAATTATTTCGAGTTGATATAATTTTTTTCACATATTAAAAGTTGTTTATATAATGGCTATAACTAGGCTGAAACAAGTGAACATCATGTTCATAGGGAAATGAAATGATTTCAATGATAAGAAACCTTACAAGATGAAATATGGATCAAATAATCATCTGGATATTCCCAGCCAATCATTTCATTCTACGAATAAAAACATAAACCACATAGTGGAATTGAATTAACAAAATATATAATCACGGTTAATTAATTCAAGAAAAAATTTCCACCATCCATTATTAGGTCTTCAAATCCATTAAAATTAGAGAAATGGATCAACACAATAGAAAATACATTTTATGTCCTGTAGTATTATGTGGAAAAATGATGGTCTTATAATTTTATTATTTGGTTGTTGAGGAAAATACATTTTTCACTCTCATTAAGAACATGAGGTAGAAGGTAGAAATCTATGCTATATAATTTTAAAATTTTACGAAAATATTTTTTGAAAAATATTTCCCCCGATCAATTCACATTAATAGATAGAAAAAACTCATTGAGTTGAATAAAAATAAATAAACATATACTAATAAATATGATGAAAACAATTATTTATATTCAAGGCATGCCTAATGTTTTATCATTTTTACCCAAATATGTATCAAAAATTTACTTATTTTCATGAAACCATTTCTCTAAAAATATTCATATATAAGATAATTTGGTATAATCAAAGAAATTTTTTGATGTCCTTTAAAGGTGGAAATAGAAATTTTAAACTCTGTTTATTCTAACAGTTTTATGGACATGTAAATGGATATTATTATTTTGTAATATCAACCCAAAAAAACCTATATAGTAAAGAAGATTAATCCTTTTTAGATGTATAAAATGTTTGAATAATTGTGATGGAATTGTCTCAAATAAGTAAGAAATTAATTCAAGTGTGGAAAGAATGTAATCATGTACATAAATGTTAAAAAGATATGAAGTGGCATTCCAACACAATAGAAGAAATTATATAACCATATAACACACCACTTAATATTAAGTGCTTCAATCATATGTATTTTGGACATCATGTAAACAAATGAACTAACCCAAGGGTTAATGATTAAATTCAACATTAGTGACATCTAAAGAAAATAGAGAATGGGAAAGCCTATGTTATCACAACTGGTTGGGGATGGCGTGGAAATGAATTGGTGAAATTTAAAGTTACCATCCACTAAGAAATTAAAAATGAATTATTTGATATTCATTCAACGAAATTATTCATATATTGTTTTTTAAATAGTTATTATATATTGAAATATCTGTTAAAACACCTAGTTGTACTATTATTTAATCTTAACTCTATAACTATAACCTACTTAAGGTTTGAGCGAATAAACATATATTAAATATTTTTATATCCCTTTTGGATTTTTTTGGGATTGTTCATAGACTAGATCACTATATAAAGATAAGATATCAATTTCAATGATAAGTAAATCACATTTCATATCATAAATAATGATATAACCAGATATTGTTATAATAAAAACTATGATCTCTCTATGGAAGCTACATCCATTATTTGGATCTTGATACCTTGTTGTGGAGGATATTTTAATAAAATGGTTGTGAAGAACTCTAATATTTAGGAAACACTAATTGTGAATTGATATTTTTATTCATCTTTCAACGAGTTTCATGGTATTACCTCAAATAATGTTTTTTAGTTTTAAAATGATTATATACATGGGCATATGCCAAAATTGAAGAGTCCATACACAATAACCACTATTGAAATATATGAATAGATGAAGTAGATATTTGAGAAATCTGGATACAACTATTATAAAACCTACTATTTCAAAAGTTGTAAACTAGTCATATTTGTTAATATCATGGATAAATCTATGTGTTTGTCCCATGATTATCATGAAAATAATGAATATATCAATCAAGAAAAATTATATCCTAACCTATAATGATTTATTTTTTGATAAAAAATGATGGGATTCATACTTATCAATGACTGATATTTGTTTCATATATCATTAAATAATGGTGGAAATAGAGATAATATAACATATCATACATGATATGTACACTATGAATTCGTAGTGATCGATTTTTGACTTAAAAAATCCCTAACTAACATCGTGGATATGATTAATAGAATCTTAAAAGATTTAATAATCAAATTTATGGTAGTATTGATATATGATATTTTAATATATTAATAGTATCCATGATAAAATGATGATTATTGAAGGATTATGCTGAAGGCCTCATGAAAGGAAACATTATAAGCAGTATTTAGAAAAACTTAAATATGGATTGAGAATATATCATTCTTAGGTTATTTAATCACATGTGTGTTTATATAAATGATTCCATAGAATATATATGTGACTGGGGAATTTACAAGACCAACTAATGTAAGATATATCCATAGTTTAGCTATTATAAATATATGTTATTGACTCTTTTTTAGAATGTTTAAAGAAATACTAAATCCAATAACCAATTTAACCTAGAAGGTATTCATTATTCTTCAAACATATGAATATGAAAATTATTATAAGGTAATTAAATAAGGTTTAACCTTGACAATTTCTCACGCTAACCTATAGAGGAAATGTATTTTTAATACATAGCGATGAAAAAAAGATGGTCTTTGGGGTTTTCCTTAAGAAAAATGATATTGTTGTCCATTAAGATATTTTTCCCATAAAGGTCTACATGAAAGAATATTTGATTCATGAATATTATATAATAGTGTTAATATTTTCATAAAATTTATAGATACATGATTTTAATTGATAAATGTATGAAATATATGATTATCATTAATTTTTAATGTATATAATCACATAAAATAACTTGATTACAAAAAAAGTAGAATATTTGAGTTGATTAATCCGACCAAACCCTTGTACCTGTTATCTTATATATTTGATAATACTATGAGATTTTATTTGTTTTATAATTTTATCATTGTTTTACATATGTTTTGATCTTGAATTTTGGTTTTTTAAGATCTGTGACAACACCATGAACTAGTTTATGTGAAAAATGGCCTTGGTGTTGGTCAAATTAGTGAACTAGGGAGAGAAAATCACTAAAAATTGTTTTTAAAAGATTTTTTTAGTGATGAGGTTTGGCTGTAGAAAAAGTGGAATGGTAAACTATACATGTTATATGTCATGGTAGCATATGTGGTGACTTTTAGGGAATAAAATGACTAGAATGAACATAGTGTGTGTAGTTCGGGGTGTCTATTTTGGTAAAGGAAAAAAGCATCTGAATATTGAAATGACATTTTCTATGTTGTGGTATCTTTTTGGTATCCATTTTCAAAAGGCCATATGAAGATATACTCTGTGTTACGTTCCATGGTGGGTTGCTTAAATACCTATCAAAAATGGTGATTTGTGATGTGATATTCCATGGTGGTCAATCATGTTGGGTTTCATGGGAGTGTGATAGACCAAGGTGTAAGTGTCCACTTTATTGTGGGCATGTGTTATGTTTTTATGAAGTGAAATTATAATTTTCACCAACTCATTTTATATTGGTTTATTATCTCATAAAATAACATGATATTACTCAAGTTATGTTCTTCGTTCTTCCTCCTTATATCCTGGTTCAACATTATTCAATTTTAAGTGGATTAGAATATTAGGTTCCCACATATTTCTCCTAAAAAATTTCTTTCATATAAGTTCCATTCCAGCATTATACCATACTGACCATATAAATTTAATTTATGGTTTGTATAGGTTCTAATCACAACATTTTGGGTGTGTAGGTTTCATTGAGGTTAATTTTCATCAGGAATTTTCATCCACCATTGATGGTGTCCTGTTCTAGATGATGATGAAATATTATTTTTCACTTTTCTTTTTATTAAGAATGTTTTGAAATTAATGAGCACAATAAGTTAATTATATTTAAAATTTATATATATTTATGGGACCCATTATCGTTTAGTAAAAAAATACATGTTTTTCAATCATTCAATGAAGGGGATTGTAAATGAATTTTTAATATTAATTTAAATTTAGTTGATTTTTTTGACAACTGTTTTTAATAAGGCATATTAGTCTCCTTTGAAAAGTGGATAATGAAAAAATGGTGTTGAATCTATTTTGGTTTTCAAATAATGTAAATTCTATTTAATAGAATTTTATAATTAAAAAAATGTTCTATAATCATGTAACTGATACATTGGTAATCATCTATTTTAAAATGTATTACACCTAGTTTTCTAATGATGTATTTTTGAATTTAATAAAATATAGTTCTGTGACTTTTTTATTATATGATTGAGGAAAATTACCTTTTTCATGTTTATAAAAATATCTTTCATGGTGTTTTATATGTATTGTTTTATAACTTATGATTTAAAGATATTTTTTATGTCCTATTTAGAACCTATTTGAATGAGTTTTTATGATTATAAACCATTTTTATGATTTACCCAAGTTTTTGATCCCACACATTGTGTCATGTCTTATATAAATATTTTCCCAATGTTGGAAAATATTCATAATGATTTCTTATTTTATGTTTTTGTGGAAGGGGATGTTTTATGGGAGTGTGATAAAGGTGGGATGGATTTACATGTTATGTTTTTAATGGTGATTAATATATATGATGCTCACACGATTCAACAATTTTATATCCTCCATTTATTGAGTTAATCAGAACCCTAGATAGCTAAATATATTCTCTATATATGTGATACTCTAAAAAGATTATACACTGTCAGTTTCCCTTGGAAAGACTATTCCCTACTAGGGGTTACCTCTAGATGAGACTGTGAGGGTAGGTGAGGTTGAGTGGAGATAAAATGATATCAGCATGACCAAATTGATTTTAATTATTTTATATGTGAGTTCAAATATCATTCAACAAATAACTTAATGTGTTTTTCTTGATTATTAGTCCCCATTGTAGATAATTTAAATGATACCATTTTTATATATTGCTTGTATCCTATTGCTATTGATTTCATAATATGGAACTATTTAATGGTTAATGATTATTTTTTTTAAATTAAATTTATAATTTCGTGCCTATTACATTTAT
This sequence comes from Viscum album, assembly GCA_963277665.1. Classification (NCBI taxonomy): domain Eukaryota; kingdom Viridiplantae; phylum Streptophyta; class Magnoliopsida; order Santalales; family Viscaceae; genus Viscum; species Viscum album. The sequence continues at coordinate 313,648,872 of OY728166.1, forward strand.
ATTCCTTTATTAATTATTATTTTAGATTAGTTTTGAAGTGATTTAGAAAATAGTTTGGAAAGTTTGGTTTTAAAGGAAATTTTGGGTTTTTTATTTTGGTTTCCATAAGATTTTTCAATGAACAAAATAGTTTTTTTAGTAAATCTTAAATATTTATTTATATCTTTTTGTTCCTTACATTCATTGTGATCATTTTTCATATATTTTAATAAATGAGGGGTGGATATTTTATTAAATGTTTAAATAATTTTATTTTTTTTCATAGATGATAGTATGAATAAAATTACATTAAAACTATATTTAAAATAATGATATTTGAATCATTTGATAAAAATAATTTTAGAGTCTTTTTATTGAAATCATACTAGGATATTTAAATACCATCATGAATATACACTAGGATTTTTTATTTCATTAGATATATGTTTTCACTTAGGTTCTAAGGTATGTTCCCATTTCATTGATGTTTTTTGGTTTGTTGATTTACATATAAGGATGGGGTGAGTGATTGTGGGATACATGGAGATATATCATTGTATTAAATTATTTATATTATTTTTGAAGATGTTTTTTATTGACCAATTGAGTCTTGTACCTCTTTTTGGTCTCATTTAGTTGTACATTTTGATATATAATTTAGGTATTTTCTATATGATAAATGAGTTGATTCATTCCTATGGTTTATGAATCATTTAAGATGATTTTCTATTTTAAACTATTTATATTATTTTCATGTTATTAAAATTCATGGACATATAATTACTAATTCTATGAATGTTCTTACTACATTTTTTTTAATTATACATGGGTGAAATCATTCCCAAGAATGTGTTTTGATACCCAAACACTAGTATCTAGCGTGTGGTGATTAGTAATTCCCTTTTGACCCAATAAATGGTCAAGCCATGTGACATGTCATATAAACATGGGATGGTTCATTATAAATGGAATATAATCCTCTTTTTCTAAAATTCATTCATTTTTAAATATAACACTTCATATTTGAGATATTTTGTAGTATAGATATATGAATATTAGATCATGAGTTGTTGAAAATTATATATTTGAGTAATATCATTCTCATATCAATCCTTTAGTTACTGAGGGTAGATGTGGCATAAATCTATAATTTGACTTCTTTATATTGTTGTCGATATGTATTGATCTATATTTATGGTGGTTGATACCAATTGAGTTACCTTAGATACTTTTTATAGAGAACTATATTATTAATACATAGATATATCACCTTAATTGATGTATATTGATTTCATAACAAAATTATACATTCTAGAATAATATAACTATAGTATTTTGGAAGCATTGATACATAAACAGTTGGTTCATAAATTATATATATCTTATACCACTTATTTATTCATAAGTATATTTGTTTTTGACATAACATACATAGAACCTTTCTTTATAACCTGGGGAATGAAAACATAAGAATGGGTGATCTCAAATGCTCAGTATATGTAAAGAAGATATATATACACATAATATGTGCACAAGGGTAGGATAATAATATAATGGTCATTAAAAATACATACCCAATATATCACATATCATAATATTGATTCACGACATAAATATTGGTAGTTTAGAAGACAAGAAGGATAAAGGAATCAAAGAACATGATCCATGAGAGCATAATAATTCTATAAGATATATGTTTTTGGAATAACCATATGAATATAAAATAATTTCCATAGTAGTCATGGATCACTAAAAATATTATTATATTTTACTGGGTTTTCCGATGAAAACATCATCTAATTAAAGGTTAAATCCCTCTACTATCATATTAGATATAATCCCATACTAAATAGGGTTCACTCCCCATTCTAGTCTTATTTATGTCATGAGATATCAATATTTACCCATTGGAGAGCTAAATAATACATATGAGTGCCACAACATGATTAATAATTAATCATTTTAAATCCCATAGAATGAAATGGGTTCCCTAATTATTTATTCATTGCATAATTAGTGAAAAACATGTCAGTTTAATAAACATTTCATCTGTTCAAAATAGTACAACCCATGTAAAAGGAATGAGTTTCATTAATATATATTCATCTTAAAAATAAACCATATAATTAATGAATATGGATTATATCCTGGGATCTTATCCCAAATAAATCATATGTGAACTAAAGGGTTTTTTCATTAATGTACAAAAATACCATTTTATGAACATTAAAAAATTCTTGAGGAAAATACACTTTTTAAATCAAAATTAACTTAATAAAAATATAAATTCTTAAAATATTTTGTATAATTTTTTTTTAAATATATTGTAAAATTATAAATTAATCTTTATAGTAATTTTAACACCATGAGTACTTATGAATTTTATTTTTTTGATGTAATTAAATTTCCTTGAAAGCTTGTGTTACATGTAACATCGAGTATTAATGAACCACTACTTCTAATTATTATTATTATTATTTATACATTATATTAACTACATTTATAGTAACCATTTATGCATCAATAGTATTAAAAAATGAAAATATTATGTATAGCAGTTTTATATTGGGATTTTTGTTCATAAAAAGTACTTAATTTTAAGTAAATTCTTTTTATGATATGAGAACACTATTTCATAAAAACATATTTTTTATAATAAATAAATTTTTATTGAATATTTTTGAAATTTAATTTAGTAAAATGAAAATAAAATTCTAAATAGTGATGGAAAAATTATCTTAGGTTGAATTTATGGAATTTTATCAAAAGAAAAAAATTTCAATGAATAATGAAAATACCAGTTTCTATTAGAAATCTCATTTTCGTTTTAAGAATTTATAATGTTTATTTTTATATTAAAATGGATTTAAAAGTAAAAATAGTTAAATAATATATAATTTAACCAATTTTATTTCATTGGAATCATATTCATATATAACATTAATATGAATACATTTCAAACTTTTGAACATTTTCACTTTGGAAAACCACTTTCTCATCACATTTGTGGGAATAATTTCAACTGAAAAGTTTTTAAATTATATTAATGGAAATTGGAAAAATCTACTCCATATTTGGAATCATAAAAATTTATATTATCTAATAATTCCAAAGTAAACGTTTTACCAAAATTTATAGTAAAAGAAATTAAAATTTCATACTATAGTGAAGGTAAAAATTGATTTATGTGGATTGAACGAAAATGATAATGGTTATAAATGAAAAAAACATTTCAAAAACCAATGTTTTGGAATTATCTAGACCTAATATTTTTTATTTCTTCAGAATGGTTTCTTTAGGATACTTTTTTCAATTGAAAAACATCGGTTTAAATTTTTATTTTAAAAAACATATAAGTTTGCAGCCAACCACACTTATAAAAGAACACCCCTTCCCATATCCTCTTCCCAATTCTAAAAACAATTTTCTCTCCCAATAAATTTAAATATATATTTATTACATTGCTAATATCTTCCTTGAATCCAAATTTTCTTCAGATATACATCCTAGGATGGATTTTGGGTCAATACAAAATAAGTTTCCCTTATAGAGGTAATGTCATAAACTTAGTAATTTATTTTATTTCATCCCCCACCACTATCAATTATTATTAAAATAATATTATAAATTAAAATAAATATATATATATATACTTGTATGTTTTTTTGTTTTGTTCATGACCTATAACCATCTCTACTGTCATCAAATGGGATACAAAATCTATATTTATGTGTATGACAGACTACCAAATTATAAACAATTGTTATTTTTTTTCCTTCACCACATCTAACCGATAGATATAATGATTTATTAAATGTTTATATTTTATATTACGGTATATTTGTATATAATAAGTTAATATATTAGTTATATATTCAAAATTGATTTTTTATATGAATACGATAACACCATTCAAGAGTAGCGTAGACTACCACCTCCTAAAGTGATAAGATTCATTCATGATTTTCATGGAAGGTAATATGTTGGTATTAATTAAAAATTGTGAGATATATAAAATATATGTTATTCATTATCATAAATATATTATATAATCATTTGTATTAAATTCATGATGAAAATGGAAACAACATTCATGAGTATGTATGGAATATTTTCTCAATGAATGGTGTATTTCATTTTCTATCACTAACAATTATGAATTAATTTATGTGAATATATAATGAACATAAATTATTTTAATAAAATTATTAAAAATATGGAGATTAGGGAACCATGATCCGTGTTATATGACCAAAAAAATTCAAATCAAAACATATGCAAAAACAATGCAAGTGTTGCCCGAAACACAAATTTAACATCGAATTGTTAATAAACGGATAATAAAATATCATAATTAAATTATATATGGTATAATATATATATTTATAGTTAATTAATTTATTTATAATAAACATATATTTAATATATATGAGGTTTTAACATGTACGACTAATGTCGATACTTAATGTAAGATATTATTGACAATAATATCCATCTTTGGGACATAAGTTATATTGTGAACATTTATTCTTCCTTGACGTATATATAATTACCCTTAAGAATTTTATATCATTAATATCATTATCATAATTATATTAAATGTTTCATTTTATGTTATTGTTTAATGGGGACTACGATTCAACATATACCAAAGGTGGATGGTTTTAATATTAAACCTCAACGTTTATTGGGGTTGTTTATGATTATGATTACAATGATGAAATATTAGGATCTATATATAAATAAAAAACATTAATTATATTATATTATGGTTTTATCATGAAAATAAATGTTTTAAATTCATCTTTGTATCTTTATGTACTCAATAGTAGAAAATTCATTTTTAATAAAAATATACATTATTTTCCTCTTCAGTCAAAAACCTATTTTCTATAAAAAATAATGTATTCTAAGAAACCATAAAAAAGTTATTTTAATTATATTAATTGTTTATTAAATAAATTCTTTCAAATTTTTTAATTTAATAAAAATTGTTTTGGATGAATTGTTCCTTCCCTTTTCCAAAAATGATCATTCGACTTTTACTATAAATGTAAAAAAAATTGTTTTAATTAGTCCGATGTGAATGGAAATTCTCAAATTTATAACCATTTATTTATATAAATATTCCATTATATTTTTTCAATTTTATTTTCAATGAAAAATATTTCCCTCATATTTTTTGAATTTTTAATTAAAAAATTTTTCTTTATATAATGTATATTTTCGTCCAAATAAGTATTGAGTGTTTTTTATTTTAAAATAATTTTATATATAAGTTGACATCCTTTAATGAAAATATGACTTACTAGGGATATAGTTCTTGTTTAACATTATTATTCATACTGTAAATGATTTATTGTTATGATGTAATGATGTTTATGAAACCCTTTTCTCACACACGTGTTATACTATGGTAAAATGTTTATGAAACCTGGTTATTTTTCTTGGGGTTATGTTATGGTGAATAGATGAAATTATTATTAATCCTATTTCATTTTCATATGTTATGCTATGATGAAATTTTAAGGAAACCCATTTATTTTTCTGGGTTCTGATATGAATAGTGATTTACGAACATATGGAACTCATATATATGATTTTAATTATGTAAAGGTTGGAAACTATGTCTACCACCAATACATTAGTAAATTATTGATATATAATGAAATAAAAATGACGGAATGGGGAGAGAACATTGTTTATTAATTGAATCTATCCATTATGTTAGTTTTAGGAGTGAACCATGTATTCTATGATGGTTTAGGGAGAGAATATATTCCACTGTGATATTATTGGAAATAATCCTTGAATTAGTATGGAAAGGATTTTATATAATTATTTATAAGCCACAAATCTATGTCATATTCTAATGTTATGTTTTCATGGATAATTTTATTGGAATATATTGCAATTAATTTCTTATTAAATACTAATACTTATTGCATGAATTATGTTTATAATCTATGATATGAATGGTGCAATATTTAAATGTTATTCACATGATCTCAAACCCTTAAACTAATGATATATTGATATCTCCATTATTTATATTTAATAAGATTTTTAAATTAAACAACATTTTTTCCCATATTTTGATGAAAGTTATTATGTAAGATATGTATCTGTATGGTTCTAGTTATGAAGAACATATTTGTGAAGTTTTATAGATCACTTATGAAATAGTTGTTTATATGACCATGTTTTAAAATTCACTAGAACTAAAATATTATTTTTTGGATAGATAGGATATGTATTTAATATTCGTATAATATGATTTAATATTTATGAATGAGAGGTTTAGGTATTTATATATCAACGTTGACAAAGGGACATGAAATTACATCTAAGCTGTATAATTTAAAAGAAACACAAAATATTCACATTTTTTGTTAACATAAAAGGTACCTTGATTGTATGTAATAAAAATATACCTTTTAAGAAATTTCATAAAATTTTAAAACATGGTGAAAATGAATATAAAAAACCATTTGATAATATTAAAAATATTCTTGAAATCTTTTTACAAAACGTGGTCATGGAAAGAAAAGGATTTTTAATTAGAGATTGAAATTAAGACAGTTTTTCTTAAAAATATTATTTTCCTATCTTGAGTAATTAAATTAATAAAACTTAAGGTAAACAATTTAATATCTATAAATAAAATGTTTATGGGTAATTTAATGAGATTATTGTTTGGTAGATTCAATTATTTCCTCATCATAAACAAAATCATAAAAAATCTTGACACATAATGAGATTATAACATAAAACCCTTAGAATATTGGTAACTTTTGATTCAACATCACAATGAAACAATATCAGGAATATAAACATTAAATATAAATAACATAAGTTAATTCATTATATAATATTTTAAAGGGAATTATATACACCTCCAGAAAGGTCAAATGTGCAAGACATAACATGTGTAACAAAGAAGATAATTTGAGACGATAACCAATACCTTGAGTTCTAGTGGCTTCTAAGGAACTCTAAACTACCTTACAATAATTTTAAATTTGTTTTAATTATATATATTAACCAATTATATACTTATAATATCACATATTTACCAATTATAATATTTCAAATCACATTTATCAATAATTAATTATTAAAATTTCCATTTTTGTGTGTTTACAAAATCTATTATGATGCGTATTTCAAAATAGTAGTTATAGTACTAATACATTTATCAAGGATCAATAATATACATAATTTTAATATGGATATAAATATACTATATTTTTATTATATATCTTTAGAGGTATACATAAAAGTTATAAATAGAAATATAAATTATATTGTTCATGGAGACTATAGGTCGGACGTAAGCATATACTGTATTTTCAATAATTGAAAATATGGAACACAAGAATGGAAAATAAAAATTTTTCTTAACATAATCATTATAATATCATATAAATCATTTATTTAATATAATATTTCATTATTACTATCCGATAAAAACAAATGTGAAAAAAAATTCTGACCACTTTGTAGAGATGGTAGTCCACACATACACACAAGTATCATTATTGGTCTCCAATACATTAGAAGGAAAATAAGGTACATGTAATATTATAATTTCATATGTGTTTTAAAAAATAATTTAACCCTATTATAAATAACCATCCATGAAAAATGGTGGTGGAAATTATTTGTAAATCTACGTGGAGGGTCAAGTCATACATATACACAAGATAAACTATCAATTCAAATTTGTTGGGAAAAGGGTGGAGTTTTGGGAGTATATACCTCTAATGAGAAAACCCTATAGGGATTTAAATGATGGAATATAGAAAATAACCCGTCATTCCTACTTCTAGTAGGCCCTAGTTTGGAAACTAGAGTTGTGGGTATTGAAATATCACAAATGATAGGAATTACCCTCTTGAGTAACAGTGTCATGATATATTATAAATAAACCATAGTCAAATCCATGATGTAATATAAAAAAAGAACTAAAACTGACCTAAAATTAATGTATAAATAAATCAAATATAGAAAAAAGTCTGTAAATAAATACCCAAAAAGAAAATCTGAGGCAGTGACATGAGAAAATGTCTAAAGATAAAGCTATAAATGTACAACATGTTCAACAATGTATTATTGGAAACATGAATGATGTATTTATATATGATGGATCAGAATACAAGAATAATCAATGGGGTAATTAAAATATACCATTCAAATGTGAAAAAGAAAATACTAATGCACCCATTAGAAAAAACCAAACAAACAACACCTTAATAGGTCAACTATCCAATCTCATTCTCACCATGGAAGGTTTATAAAATAACACAATCCAAGTGTAAAAAAATAATAAGGATCATATAGATTATATGGTAACCAGATCTACATTAACAATAATTAGCCACTCTAAAATCCCAACGACACACAGTCTGCTGCTCCAACCTCTTCCATATCACAACCATCCTACATACACATATTCTACCACATCACATAACATCTCATCACATCCACTTTTAGACACCCGAGCTGTAACACCCCGATATTTTATGAGATACATTCTTTTTAATTTCTTTCATATCTTCTTTTGTAAACAACACCAAGATTATCTTGCGGTATACGTAACACTATATTATCTTGCAGTATACAAAACACTATTCTTGGATTGTGTTGCACACAATTTCATGTTCGTTTGATAGTAGTTATTCTATGCAACATTGAGTGTGTGTATATATAAATATATTCAATGTATAAATGAAATATTTTTGTATTCTGTTATACAAAACAAAAAAGGAGTCTTTCACTACATGCAACCCTGACATGGTTTGTGTTACATGCAATCACGACATTCCTCCATAGCGTGTGTAGTACACAATACCGGGTTTCATTAAACAACAATATATTGTTATAATATTATTACGGACTAGCTGTTATGAATAATATTAACTAAATTTTGAATTTTATAACATTATTATTCATCTTTCACAATTTCTATAACATGTTATAAGAACAAAATAAATTTTTCGGGTAAAATAATTATTTTTAAAAAAATACAGTTTTGCCGCCTTTTGATGGCGCACCCACTTTAAATCTAGTTTTTGACATGTTTATAAGTTCAATTTTTCAAAATAAGATTCTTCTTTGTAATCAGGATATTAAAATTTACTTTGGATAAAATTTTCAAATTATTCTGATAACTTTCATATTTTAATGAATAGTAAAAACACACTTTATTTTAATTAAAAACAACTTTTTCATCATAATAATTGATATGGTTTAATTATAATATTGAAAGGTTTTAAAGTATAAATATAATATATTTTTACCATTTAATATAATATATTTCATTATAATTTATTTATCATTGAATTCATAGGTAAAATAATTTCAACCTTTTGTAATGTTTTAACTTTTAAAACTCGTTTTCTTAATAACGGGATTAATTGTAAATTAATTACTGCAAATTTTGTGTTTTGAATTTTGAAAAATGGATTCCATATTTTGAATTAGTGGGTCCAAATTATGTTAATAGTCTACTTTTTATTTTTCGGAACTATGAATAGTAACTACGATAAATTTTATTTACTTGAGTTAAATATAAATTGGGCAATTAAGGGTACACGTAAGATTATAAAATTACCATAAAACATTTCAAAATTAAATTTGATGACTAAAATTTGACCCCTAACACCTAAGGGTTTGATTATATTTATTTTATAAGCTTTTGACCATGAAAATAATTTAATTATTATTAAAACCAAAGAAAGTGACAACATGTCACTCTCTTAAATATTATAAGTATAATAATTTTAATTTTCGGATAAACTTCATGAATCGTCGAACATGAATAGTATAAAAAATCTAACAAAATTATCTACATCATGATAATTTATTTAGAATTTTCAGGAATTAAATAATTATCATTAATGGTGTCACAATAGTGAGGAAGAAATTATTTATTTAGTGAAAAATCAATAATATAGTTTTTATTAAAATAACAATAACTATCAAAATGACCCGAAACATGAGAAAAAATTATTTTTCGAGTATGTATATACCCTAAGAAACCTAGGGTATATTTTTGGACCATTTGAAGCCTTATAAAACGGATTATGACATGTATATTATTTTATTTTAAATGATGTCAATGATGTCACCTTCATAATTTAATAAATATAAAAATGTAAATGTTTTGATTTTAAGATGTTAAATTTACATAAGAATATCATTATGAATGTTATTATACTTATCTTAATCATAAGATTTTATTTTAAATTTTTATTCAAAAATATGTATATTAAATAATTATACAAAAATGTTTTAGTAATTATTTTATTAAGAGATATACCAAATAAAAGGTTTAAAAATATTGAAATAAATATTATATGAACTATTTAATGTGTTACACTAATTTTATATATGTATATGACATTTTAGGAACCAATTAAATATTTTAGTTCAAATATATCCTCTGTGGGAAGTTTATTTATATTCTAATAAATGAATAGTGTCAAAATTGACACTTGTTATTTTATAAAAATAACATATTATTAAATTTATTCAAAATCACAAAAAATTTAAAATTTATAAATTGAAACTTATATAGACTAAAATTTCATAAAGTATCCAATTATGAAAAATTAACAACACATAAGTGATTATTTATAACCATTTAAAATTTAGAATTTTATTACCACAAAATAAATTAAATAGATTAAATAGTGATAAATCAAAATGATATGGTTTAAAATGAGATCAAAACATGTCTAAATTTGATTGGTTTATGAGATTACAACCCTATCTCATCTAATCATTGAATTGAGTAAATTTTGGTGGTTTTTATCTGGGGTTTGGATTTATAGTAAAATAATATTTTTGAGGATTCCAAAGGTGACACTCTCCTCCCTTATAAAAGGGCACCTCCTCCATATCCTCTTTTCACAGAGCCTTCAATATTGGCCAACCACTGCCCATTTCTCTTCTCCACTTCCCTAGAAACATTCTAGAGTTCCTGGTCTTCTTCAAAGACCAATCTTAGTGCCCTAAGAGGAGGTTTCAATGTAGAGTGTCGAAGAATACGCGGTTCAGATACATACGAAGAATATCGGACCTATGGTAAGGGATTGTGTTGCAATCTAAATTGTTTTCTATCCGAGATTGCTTATACATAAGTATTTACTGTGGTTATATTTATCATCCATTTCCACGTTTTATAAAAATGTTTTCATGTATCTTTAAATTCATTTTTACCCATTTTTTACTTTTACTACATGGTATGTAAGAAATATTTTTTTGTTTACCATATGAGGTACTTTTTGACTTTTCTAGAAAAAGTACGAGAAGAATGTTTTTTTAACATATACGGCATGAACATATTTTTACAGTTTCATAATGCCTTATTTTCATGAAGATTAATCTACAATATTTCATGGATATTTTCAACAATATCATTTACTTTTAAAATTGAATGGCATTTTTTGAAAAGAAATTTATTTTCAAGATGAAAGGCTATTTTCTTCAAGAATTCGTTTCAAGTGCATTTTCAAAACCATTTTCCAAATAAGATAACATTATTTTATATGTTTATGTTTCAATTATAATGCCTCTATGATTTATATTATTTCACTTTTTTATGATGAAATGATATCCATTTGTTTTATATGGATTATGTTATGATGGAATGATGTTTATGAAACCCAATTTATTCATTGGGTTATGATGAATGATTAATGATTGTTTTTTGAAACACGTAAGAATGATTTAAATATGAGATGGGTGGGACCTATATCTCCCTCCAATTCATTAGGTAAATATTTATATCTCATGAGATAGAAATGGCTGAAACGGAAAGTAAACCCGGTTTAGTACGGGACATTGTCACTAAGATGGTATTGGAAGCAATGCCTTGGCTATTATGGAAATAATATCTTGTGTTTAATGTTTTTCCACAATTACAAGCTTTATTTCCAAGTATTTTATCATGATTTATGTTCCATTATGATCTATGCCTTACGTACTGCAATGTTTAATGTCACTGCTCAAGATTTCGATGTTTAAACATTATGTTCATGTTTTCATGTTGCAATGTATATGGTTTGTTTTATTTTCTCCATGCATGCCCTTACTGAGAATTTGATCTCACCCTTTATATTCTTTATTTTCCCTAGGATATAATGAATGGTTTTAGGTAAGTAAACAAAAGGGGATGATCTTTATGGGAGATCCTGAAGATCTTTCACCACAATTAGAAGATAATATTCCAAGTTTCCAAAGACACTAAACTATTACGGTCCTTTGGTGTCTGTTTTTGTTATGTATTATGTATTCCACAAAAGTAATGTAATGTCTATGTACGTCATGCTTTGGGTCTCTATAGTTGGTATCAGAGGAAAGGTTTAGTCAACCTTTGGATACTAGGATGTGAAAACTTTATTGAAATCCCTAGAAATATTTATAAGGTATGTCTAGGGATGTCTCTAAGGTTTACTATAGATATAGTATATAGTTCTGGAATTATGGTAATGATCATAGAATTAAACCTAAGATGTTATATATTGAAGGTAATCCCCCTTTATTATGTTGTTTTCCTATCATTATTTTTGCCTCTCACACTATTCTTTTGGGGTTTTAGAAAAGGTCTAGAAACAGGAAGATTACGATAATGGAGGATATGATGGACAATGGAATGATATTTTTCATGAGATACCAAATGAAATGGAATTTGGAAGGGGGAACATCGTTATTATGCCTAATCAACAATCTCATTATATGATCAATAATCTCAACTTTGGTATGTTTCCTGACTCGACTAATAAGAGAAAGATGGAGTTTTATGATGATCAAAGTGGAATGAAAGATCAATTTCCCTCATGTAAATCATGTGGGAAGAGGCATCAAGGATAATGTTTCAAAGGAACTGGAAGATTATTTTTGGGTAGAAAAGAAGAACACAAAGCCAGTAAGTTTAAAAGAAAAGGATCAGTTAATACCATAGGCAAGGATAATGGTATTACTAATACATAAACAACGATTAAATGTTTTAAATGTGGAATGTATGGGAATTATGAAAACCAATTCCCTAAGGGAATGCCTCAAGAAGATAATCAGCACGGTCGTATGGGTAATATTTATGTTGATGATGATGAAGACACCACAAATTATATGTGAGATGAAATAATTGTTCAATCTTAGTCAATGGTATAATAAGGTAGTGGAATGATTTATGTTTATCAAGAGTTATCTTGTATAGGTAATGGCACTATAGAATAAAGACACATCTACGGATTGTTACACTATTTTTTTTCCTAAAGTATTTGAAAGTATATGTTCAATGTAACCGGTAACCATGAAAGGTTATTCATATATTTTTGGAAAAGTAGATGATATTCTCATAATGAAGGGATACGGAGATTAGGAGATATTTGATAGTATTAATGATCTCATGACTGATATAAGGACAAGTGATATCATGCTTTGAGTATATAGAAATTTTGAGATTTTGGTATCTGGAAAGAATTAACTTTTGACAGCATTCATGTTTTCGTTAAAGTTCAATGGGTATTCATTTTTCAAGAGAATACATGATTAAGGTATTCACATGTTTGTAATTTGACCAACAAGATATGTCATATGATATATGAGGAATAAATGATTCTATTCACATTCATGTTATGTGACCTTTCAAAAAATAATTTTCATTGTATTATGAGATTGGACATATGTATTTTTGATAATCCTAAAGAATGTAATGAATTATGTTGGTCATCATATAGTATTGTTTAAGGATAGAAATTTTTTTCAATATTATTTCTGAAATGTTATAATAGTATATTTTTAGAAAAAGGGTCAACCTACAGGATGGGAAACAACCTGTCACGTCGGACAAGGATGTGGGAATCGAACCACAACCGATGTGCGATGGGCCTTTATCGCCTACCGCTGGCCTACAAAAAGTCCCTTCTTAGAGAAATTAGTTTTATTATATTAAACAGAATTATATATGAACTATAAATCCATTTTATGAAACAAATATGATTAAGCTCACTATATATGGACTAATGTATATTTGATAACTTTTGAAAACCTTTTGTTTGAGACAGATGGAATGACCCATCATTCTATCTCCTGATCTACTAGCACTTCACAAATGAAAAATTCAACTTCATTTGTTTATGAGATGAAGTGTAAATTGTCCAAGGAATGTCCAATGGTGATATTGTACAAAAATCCAGAAAGTATTTATTCTAATTCCATTTTCTCCATCTTAAGGGGAATGATCTTGAAAACCAAACATTTTGCCCTAGTGCTCTTATATCTGATGAATTAGATGGTACCTTAGATGATCACAAGTTTATGGCTTTGTGATTTTTGGATTTTTCATTGCCAAGTCATCTACCACTCTTCATCAGAACATGATGGTTAGATTTTTTTTCCATTTCCATATATCCACCTATGTTCTCGTATGTGGAAACCCAGTGATGAGTTAATATGGGTAACCATTACATTTCTAAAATTACTTTTTACAATTATGTTTTAGTATTACTTTTACAATGTGGTTTTCTATGAACGAAACGTTCAAGTAGTAAACGATTTATAACCACGATGAATTTCGAGGGCGAAATTCATTTTAAGGGGGGTAGAATGTAACACCGTGAGATTATATGAGATATATTCCTTTTTAATTTCTTTCATATCTTCTATTTTACACTACACTAATATTATCTTGTTCTATACATAACACCATTTTAGATAGTAGTATACGCAACACTACTGTTGGGATTGTGTTACACACAATATCATGTTCGTTTGATAGTAGTTATTCTACGCAACATTGAGTGTGTTTATATATATATATATATATATATTCAATTTATAAATGAAATATGGTTGGATTCTGTTATATGAAACAAAAAAGGAGTCTTTCACTACACGTAACCCAGACTTGGCTTGTGTTACATGCAATCATGACCTTCCTCAATAGCTTGTGTAGTACGCAATACCGGGTTTCATTAAACAACGACATATTGTTATAATATTATTATGGACTAGCCGTTATGAATAGTATTAAATAAATTTTGAATTTTATAACATTATTATTCAACTTACACATTTTCTATAACATGGTATAAGAACAAAATAAAATTTTGGGGTAAAATAAGTATTTTTAAAAAAAATGTAGTTTTGCCGCCTTTTGATGGCACACCCACATTAAATCTAGTTTTTGACATTTCTATAAGTTAAATTTGAAAAAATAAAATTCATATTTGGAATCAGGATATTAAAATTTACTTTGGATAAATTTTTCATATTATTCTAATAAATTTCATATATTAATGAATAGTAAAAACTCGCTTTTTCTTAATTAAAAACAACTTTTTTCATCATAATAATTTATATGGTTAAATTATAATATTGAATGGTTTTAAAGTATAAATAGAATATATTTTTAAAATTTAATATAATTCATGTCATTAGAATTTATTTTACATTTAATTTATAGGTAAAATCATTTCAATCTTTTGCAATGTGTTAACTTTTAAAACTCGTTTTCCTAATAGCGGGATGAATTTTAAATTAATTATGGAAACTTCTATGTTTTGAATTTTTAAAAATGGATTCCATATTTGGAATAAGTAGTTCCAAATTATGTTAATACCCTACTTTTTATTTTTGGGAACAATGAATAGTATCAACGGAATTTTTTTTACATCATTTAAAGATAAATCGGGTAATTAAGGGTAAACCTAAGATTATAAAATTACCCTAACACATGAAAAAATTATATTGGATGACTAAATTCGACACATATCACCTATATTTTGATTATATTTATATTATGGACTTTTGACGATGAAAATAATTTTATTATTATTAAAACCAAAGAATGTGACAACATGTCACTCTCTTAAATCTTATAAGTATAATTATTTTAATTTATTGATAAAATTAATGAAAAATCGAACATGAATAGTCTCAAAAAATATAAAAAAATTATCTACATCATGAGAATTTATTTTGAATTTTTAGGGATTAAATAATTGTCATTAATGGTGACATAATAGTGATGCAGAAATTGTTTATTTAGTGAAAAATCAATAATATAGTTTTTATTAAAATAGAAATACCTATCAAAATGACCAGAAACATGACCAAAAATTATTGGTATAGTGTAGATATATCCTAAGCATCCAAGGGCCGATTTGTGGACCATTTGGAGCCTTATAATACCGATTATGACATTTATATTATTTTATTTTAAGTGATTTCAATGATGTCACCTACATAATTTAATAAATATAATAATTTAAATGATTTGATTTTAAGATGATAAATTCATGTAATAATATTACTATCAAAGGTATTATATTGATCTTCATCATAGTATTTTATTTTAAATTTTTATGCAACAAATATGAATATTAAATAATTATACAAAAATGTTGTAGTAATTATTTTAATAAATATATACCAAATACAGGGTTTTAAAATTATTGAAATAAATATTATATGAAGTATTTAATGTTCTCCACTAATTTTATAAATAAATATTTCATGTTAGGAACCTATTAAATATTTAATTTTTAATATATCCTCTATGTGGTTTTTATTTAAATTCATATAAATAAATAGAGTCAAAATTGACACTATTGTTATTTTATAAAAATAACATATTATTAAATTGTAGAAAAATCACAAATAAATTTTAACATTTATAAATTGAAATTTAAATAGACTAAAATGTCATAAAGTATCCAATCATAAAAAATTAACAACACATAAGTGATTATTTATAACCATTTAATATTTATAATTTTATTACAACAAATAAAATTAAATAGATTAAATAAGGATAAATCAAAATGATAAGGATAAAAATAAGATCAAAACATGTCTAAATTTGATTGTTTGATGAGATTAAAACCCTATCTCATCTAATATTTTAATTGAGTATGTTTTGGAGGTTTTTATGTGGGTTTTGAATTTATATTAGACTAATATTTTTGAGGATTCCAGAGGTGCCCCTCTCCTCCCTTATAAAAGGCCACATACTCCCTCTCATATTTACAAAATTTGGAGCCTTCAAGCTCATCCAAATGCTACCCATTTCTCTTCTCCACTTCCCTAGAAACATCATAGAGGTCCTAGTCTTCTTAAAAGACCAATTTTAGTGCCCTAAGAAGAGGTTTCAAAGAGGCGTGTCGAAGAAGAAGACGTTCAGATATGTACGAATCATATCCGACCTAAGGTAAGGGATATTGTTGCAATCTCAATTGTTTTCTACTCGAGATTTCTTATACGTAAGTATTTACTGGGGTTATATTTATCATCCATGACCAAGTTTTATAAAAATTTATTTATGTATGTTTAACGTCCTTTTTAACCATTTTTGACTTTTACTACATGGTATGTAAGGAAACTTTTTTTTTGTTTACCATACGAGGTACTTTTTGACTTTTCTGGAAAAAGTATGAGATGAATGTTTTTTAACATATAAGGCATGAACAGATTTTTACGGTTTCATAATTCCTTATTTTCATGAAGTTTACTCTAAAAGATTTCATGGCTATTTAAAAAAAAATCTTTTTCTTTTAAAATTGAATGGCATTTTCTGAAAAGAAAATTATTTTCAAGAAGAAAGGATATTTTCCTCAAGAGTTCATTTCAACTACTTTATCAAAACCATTTTCCAACTAAGATGACATTATTTCATATGTCTATGTTTCAAGTATAATGTCTCTATGATTTATATGGTTTCATTTTTCTTATGATGAAATGATATCCATTTCTTTTATATGGATTATGTTATGATGGAATGATATTTATGAAACCCCATTTATTATTTGGGTTATGATGAATGATTTATGATTGTTTTGTGGCACATGTAAGTATGATTTCTAAATGAGATGGGTGGGACCTATATCTCCCTCAAATGCATTGGGTAATGATTTATATCTCATGAGATAGACATGGCGGAAATAGCAAGTAAATATGGTTCAGTAATACAGGGCTGGAACGACAAGTAAACCCAGTTTAGTAAGGGAATTTGTCTATTAATATGGTCATGGCAGCAATGCCTTGGCTACTATGGAAATCATATCATGTGATTAATGTT
The DNA here is from genome assembly GCA_963277665.1 of Viscum album. Classification (NCBI taxonomy): domain Eukaryota; kingdom Viridiplantae; phylum Streptophyta; class Magnoliopsida; order Santalales; family Viscaceae; genus Viscum; species Viscum album. The sequence continues at coordinate 313,666,939 of OY728166.1, forward strand.
TTTTTTAAAATTACAAGTTTTATTTCCCAGCTATTTTATCATGATTGATGTTCCATTATGATCTATGCCTTACGTACTACCATGTTTTATGTCACTGCACAAGATTTCAATGTTTAATCATTATGTTCATGTTTTTATGTTCAAATGTATATGGTTTGTTTTATTTTCTCCATGATTAACCTTATTTAGAATTTGATCTCACCCGTTATTTTTTTTTCTCCAGGATGTAAAGAAATATTTTAGGTAAGGAAACAATATGGGAATATCTTTATGGGAGATATTGAAGATATTTCACCTCAATTAGAAGATTATATTCTGAGTTTTGAAAGACACTAAACTATTATGGTCATTTGGTGTCTGTTTTTGTTATGTATTATGTATTCCGCAAATGTAATGTAATGTTCATGTACATCAAGCTTTAGGTATCTACCTGATCCATCTAATCACATCACATCCAAATTACATAACCCTTGGAAGCGACATCACATCACATCTCAGAACTAGATTAGTATTCCAAGATGAACAAGAAAGATATTATCCTAGTTTCCACTACATACCACAAAAATACACCAACTTATGTTTTCTCATAATCTCATTAAACAACTCAAAAGTGCAATTTTTACTACTAGTCATTATATTATCTGTATTTCATTATCACCTGGAAGAGTTATTAGGGATGATTGGGTGGAATCTATCCATACAAACCACTAAGATGTTGGCAAAATTCCCCCAATCCTTGGTTGCTGACACTATTTTCTAGACATGGGTGGGGTGCATATAAAAAATCACATGGAAGTTAGATTTATGTATAAAATCATAAAACTCAAGGAGAAACAAATGGTTTAGAAAAAGAATATCATCCATACTCACTACATCACCATATCAGCTAACAACCCCCACCACTTTTTCAACACACACTAAATTCCTGGCACTACTTAACAAGAATCATTTTGTATTCCATGATATTTATAAAAATAATTATCCATATTTCATATTATAATCAAATTTTATTTAAACAAAAAAACCATTTTATATTTTCATCCCAGTTATTTAACATATAATATTAACATTTTTTTACTACACTACTCATTTTAAGAAAACCTTCGTAAGACATTTAAATTTCAAAAATCATTTTTAATTTTGAGCCATTTGCCATTTTGGTTTTAAAATTCTCATTTTATTCCATTACTATATAGGAAACAAGTTCAACACAGAAAAATAAAAAAATCCCTTCTAAAAAATAAAAATTAATTCTCATCCACCTTTTCATTCAAAAAATCCACCTACACATATCATCACACATCACCACCACATTCCACTATAAAATTTAAATATCAAAACATCCATAGAATCTCACAAAATTACATGTTATTTCATATCATAACTATCATATAGCATATCCACACAAATATTATCACATCTAACCACATCATAACTCAAAATCACCACCCCACAATATTTCCAGGATGCAACACTTCATAACACTATTCACATCACCATAGATAAGATGTTTACTCATATTTATAAAGGGTGATTATCTTGAAATCCACTTATATATTTTAGGGACATTCTCACACAATCTATATATACATGAGAAACTAATTCATTATCTACATATTATTAATTAAATATTTTAATGAAATTGAAAAAAACGGAACATGGATTTATAACTTATCAACTAAATTAATAGCAAAGGCTCCTAACAACCATTATTTTTTAATGGGGCATAATGCATGTTTAATTCAACAACAAATAATATTAAAATAAACAAAAACAGGGAATTCAATCACTTTCCTCTTCAATTTCAATTAAAAACATAATTATATTAATTAATATGGATAAAAACCATCATCCCCGAGGAAAAAATCACAAACAACCTCCAATAATACACTATGTGAGAAATGAAGAACCCATACAACAAAATGAGATTTTGGATTACCTGTTCATAGATTGATGAAGAGAAATGCCACAACCAGTCACCCAAATAATGGGAAACACCATAACATTTTAGAACACAATAATCTCATATCAAAAAAATCAAGAACAATAATGTTCTATAGAAAAACAATTCCAAATTAATGGAATAGAAGGAAAACAAGTAGGAAACAAGAGGGGACCTCACTAAAACCTTCATGGATAAATCGTCAAAGATGAGGGTTTAAATACTATGTGAATGGGTATAAAGTCCCACTTGGGACTCATGATATTTGTCCAGGAAACAAGAAACACTTGAAAAGTTATCCTGTCTGAGGGACTCTATGAATTTATACACATGTTGAAAAACAATGAAACATGATTTATCCCATATGTCAAAATTATAGAATTACTGAAAACTGAAGGGAACATGACACAACACTCCTCACAATTTTGTAGATATAATGGTCAAAACAGACTCTAATATTCATATATATTCACACATTAAAATTCCTATAACAAAGTGGGTGACCATTAAATATCCTAGACCACCATTCCATAGACCCCTAACAACCATGAAGAGGATGTTCTTCATCCAAATCACCCTGGTGCACCTATTCCAGAATTGGAAATAATACCAAACCCCACTCAACCTTACAACAATACCATATCCTCCTCTACACATTGTTTCAAACACATATCAATAAGGGTAAATTCTAATACCGAGGTACCATGTAGAATCTATCCCACAAAACAATTGTATCCAAAAAAATCCACATGAGATCTCCCTATGTTGCAGTTAGCATCCAACACTGCTGCCACTAATTTTAAAACATGCCAAAAAAAATTAGGAACTCTCCAATCTAAATCCATGCCTTTATTTGTAAATATGTTGAAATGGATTCACCCAATACACTATGCCACAACCTTCCACACTATAACACAACCACTATCTTATGTTTTACCCTCTTGATCGATGTAGTAATACCTCTATAAAATGGGTTTTATTACTAAAACCTCCCTTTTCAACCAACCACTATCAAATCCTCCCCTAGAAACCTCTACCACCATATTCTTATAAGTTAACAGTCTAGAAGGTCTTAGATATTACATCATATTCCACTTGAACCATTATCCCTCCATGAGAATAAAAATCAACGCAATAGGAAAGATGGAAGAGGTCAAAACAACCATCTCATTAGATACCTCTGAATGATGATATTGAAAATGTACACCACCCCCTGCCAGACACACCAAACCCAACCAAAAAACACTAACAACCATTTCATGCAACCAAACCATCAAATCACTCTACCATCCACACCACCAGGAACCCATCACCTCCCATACACCTAACCATCGACATCACTACCTCACCCACACAATCCCAAACCAGTGATCATTATAACCACCACAAAATAGTGGGTTTGATCACACAATTCAAGGAATTCCATCTTCTATTTCAATAATTTATATACTTTTGTTGGAATTGAATATACCATATGGTTTAAATAATATCAATGTATAAGTCATATTGACTAGAAATTAGGTCTTCTCTTCATCATATGATTTATTCTTCAAAACTCAAATCACATAAGCAATGAAAAAACAATTCAGATAAACTATAAAATTAAAATATCACATCATGAAGAAAATGAAGAATAATGTAACTATGGTTACATAGAATCATTCAAAACATCTCACTCCCAAGTAATATCCTCATCGACACTATCCTACAATGAAAAAACTAATGGCACAATCTATCCTTACAACAACATCACTAATTATTCGATATCTCCACTAGATACTCCATGAATTTGACATCATCATCAATATCCAAATCTCCACTATCAATGACATGGGAGATTACGTGAAGATACTTATGGAGTAGAGATACATGGATGATGTCATGAATCCATTGAAATGACAATGTACATGGAAACTGATATGCCACATCGATAATGCACTCAAGACCAAAAATGGTCCCACAAACTAGGGTTAGAATTTATACCCCTTACCAAACAACTAATAACCACATTTTGGGTAATCCTTAATGAAAATGTGGTACCCGACATCAAAACTCTTGCGTATTAATCATATGATCATCATAACCCTTTTTCTATTCCAAAATGTCTTTAATCCTCTTAGTAAAACATTGAAAATTCTTTTTCATGCTCTACAGAACACCGAGAACAAGAAATGAAGACTCCCCAACCACAATCCAACATAATGGGGTGTAGAATGATTTTATGTACAATGAGTCAAATTGGGAGATGTTGATGGATGAGTGATAGATGTTTTTATATGAATAATCAACGAATGTAAAGTGATTTTACCAAGATCCACTAATGTATATAATCCACATCTGTAATATATCATCAAGTGTCTCGATAGTCTGCTACATCTTCCCATACATTTGTGAGTGGAAAGAAGTACCAAGGTGAAACTGAATTTTAATGTCATGATACAATCCCCTCCAAAATTATGAGGTTAAACAAGAATACAAATCTGATATAATAGAGATCTGGAATCCATATAGGCACAACACCTCATCTACATACCTATAAGTAAGAAAATCCATGAAACCCAACTTCTTTAAGGATAGAAAGTGAGTTATTTTCATAAAAAATCGATGATTACCAAGATACTATCACAACCTTCCTATTATTTTGGTAACCATTTGAAAAATTCTAATGAAATTTTATCCTATTTTAACTTGAAAAAATCCACAGGCTATTACAGACCAACAGAAACAGGATTCCCACCCTCTAGCTGCTAGATATCAAGAAACGAAACAATAAAATTTTCCACCACTCGTTTCATCCCGTAAAAACATAATTATATCCTCAAGAAACATTACATCATGGAAAATCTTTGGGGAAATACCAAATATTTATTGTGATTCTAATTAAGAAATACATTAAGATTTTTTTCTTGAATATAAAACACACTCAAAACAGGTTCCAATTTTTACATCCTCTGACTATCCCTCCACAGAATTACCATGGGTAACACAATCGTGCGTCACATATGACTCTACGCCTCACCATAAAGACTCTTCCACATGATGAATCATAGAATAATTCATATTCAGATAAAATAATAAAGTTCTACCATCAAGCACCCTTTCATCTAAGTACTTGGTTTCCAACTCCACCATTTCCTAACAAACTTCTCTGGACTCTCGAATAACATTTATATACATCATCTTGCTGATGCAATTGGTCAAAAAAATAATATTTCCTAAGGTGTTTAAGATATTAAAATCATATTCCTAATGAAACTCCATCCTTGTCAACATTGATAGATTTATATCGCATTAAAAAACTATTACCCCATGCTCTTGTGGATAAATAATACCAAAGAATTGATCCCCAATGAGGTAATGTTTCAATATAATCAGTACCAACACAACATATAATAACTCCAGATCATTGGTGACAAAGTATAATTTATTAGTGTGTAACTTTATAGACTATAATAGTTCACTTATATCTTCTACATCAATAATTATCCCAAGACTAGATGTGAAGTGATAGAATATTAATCTAACATCACGCTTCCTCTATAAATTGATTAACTAATCAATTTGTTATAAAGTTTTTCAAATTTTATTTGATATTGGTCATTAAAAATATACTCCTATTGATTCTGGATCAATGATTTTAACAGGTCCTTAATCTCCATAAATTTGGATATGAATCTTTTTTAATAGCTAATGATACAAATTCTGCTACAAACCTCCAACACATTATTTGATTTTGCGTGAGAAAAAACATTCTTGATATTCAATGGGTCTATGGAATCACCCTGTTAGGAAACCATATGCCCAATGAAATAAACCTCTCATTCACATAACATACCCTTAGAAAATGTTCCATAAAACTGGTGGCCTTGAAGTTCCAGTTGGATAGATCTTTGATGATCAACATGATCATATTTCATCTTTGAGTAGATCAATATGTATTCAATGAATACAACTATTAACTATTCCATTAATTCATGAGTCACATGAACAATACCAATTCCTTCATGACACCCAAAAAAGGAATACAATATCTATGTTCCCATACCCAATTATAAAGCTAGTTTTCAGGATATATCCATCATTTTACCTTAACAAGTTATATCTAAACTATTAACCGATCTTATAAAACCAAATATCTCTCCTAAATTGCCGGAAAAGATCATATATCCTCAAAAGAGTATAATTATTCTTCATTTTCACAAAATTTAACCTATTATATTCTCAATAAAATCATATAATTTCAACCACCTTCTTAATGATTAATGTTAGAGAACCCCATGGGGACACATTGGGTTCAAAAAAACCATTCACTTCAGATCAAATATCTAATTCATAAACTCCCATAACTCATATAATGACATATGATTTGGAGCTATTGATATTAGGGAAGAACCACGATGAATGTATTTCCCGATATCAATATCATGTCGAGGGGGTTACACTGCATATTCTGAAGAAAAAACTCCCAAAAAACCAAAAGGAATCTACGAAACTTCATTTTCCAAACATCCACTAATTATATACATAACAAAGCCATCCAATAATGAAGGGGATTAAAACACCTAATACCTAACTAATAACTCTGATCACCAATGAAAACATCATGATGACCATCCATATAATATAATCAATATCATATAGAAATGGTAAATAACAGAACTCCCAAAATTAAAAAACTCAATTCTATGAATCACTTTTTACAGATGTCTCTACAGTAAGAACATATCCCTACACCATTGATGTGGTCCCATCATCATTCTACACCCCTGAAACACATCAAAGAAGTTATTCTGGCCTCCAATAGTCATATTCAATGCCATTAGCATGAAAAACCTCTCTATGTATTGTACCAGAGCATCGAATAGAGTTAGTGAATCTAAAGAGTTAAAATCTATTAAATCATACCAATCACAATGAATGATATATGATTAGATGATTTTACATAAAACTATCTTTGGAACTTCATCCAATTTCACACCCACAACATGTAACTAACATTTCCCAATCCTCTACCTCCCTACTAATATTAAATTCGATGGTCATGATCAATTTGAGGTCCCTAGACATGAGTATGAATCTTTGGATAAATTCATCCAAATCTATCCCCTCTCAATGTAAAATAATAATTCTGTCCCTAATACTAAAATGACCATTCTAGAAGAGTCCATTGAGACTGAAACTAAACCTGTACAACTTCCACATAGTAATGTCAAATAATAAATGGGTACTATTTATATCATTTTCTATTTACTCCATATTAAGATAAAACTGACCCCATTTCCCCTGTTACATAATAGAAACCAATGTCCCTAGAAGGATAAAAGGGATAAAACATTGGTCGCCTGCATACAAGTCAAAACCTCAAAGGTCATAGCACTTGAGACCTTCCACTATGAACTATAATCCTCAAGGAACCATATTGGTTCTCCCTATGATGTATGCCTCCATGTGATTTCATTAACTGAATCACCATCACCTTGTTCATAACCATAAAATAAATCAACAACGTAAAGGGAGTAACAACATACTGGATATAAGGATATTGTTCCTTCTCAAGATACATCACACATAACTCCAGATCAAGCAACAAATTAGAGTGAAACATAAATGATCCTTCAACATGATTCTCAGATCATGTACAAAATAATCTCTTCCATTAGTGAGTGAACCTACTAGCTCTTAACATCCTTAATAATTAGTAAATGAATACATCCTCATGAATCCTTTGTAATGTAGACCACAACACATCATCCACCTTCTTCTCACAGTGATATATCATCCACATATGTTTCACATCCCCGACATCTGACTAACTACCAAAGGGGTGTAGTAATCCATTAAGGATCAGATGAATCTGTAAGTGATATAATGCTCCACCAACCATCACTCTATATACAAATCAAAATTATCACAATCATGCATCTGTAAAGTATTCCACTGAAAAATGTGCATCACCCTTTACAACTAATCATCCTCTTCAATTAGATTGATGATCAAAGAAATCAGTTTGTTGGACCTCCACTACCAAGAACACATATAGAAAATAACTAGGATCTATTTAGGAAATGGAATAAATGATTTCATAATCTGAATATAATGACATGTTATCATGATATTGTTAATTCATTTTCAAACTCTTTCATATTCTCCATGTCAACCAAATTAAAACAAGAAAATAAATCAATCATGATGCATGTTCCTTACCTGTATCTATACAGAAAAATAAACATCATTTCACTTATCCATTCAACAGTGTTACAGTCCATGTATTAGATCACAAGTTCCCCAAAAATCTTATGTTTTATACAATATTTCATAGAATATGTCACGAAAAATGTTCAACTGATAATATTTATATACCTTCCCATGAAATACTACTATGTATAACTAATAAATGCATCCTATATATTAACCATCACCTCTATTAAAACACTATCATACTCCCTCCATCCAGAGGCACACCTCAAGGGTTATAAATGAATGGAGATATATTAAGAACCCAGAGTCCCCCCTCTTATAGGCCCCGAGTTTTAACTAGCTATGAGGGAATAAAAATTTAAATTATGAGACATATTACCATCTATAATAATATTTTGATGATAAATGGTAAACCAAATGCATTAAACATCATAAAATAATATAAAATATAATAAAAAACCACAACTAAATTCATGTATAAATAAAATAGATATAGATTAAAGTCCTTAAATAAATACCCAAAAAGTATAATCTGAGGCATGGACGAAAGAATTTCTCAAAATGATGTTCTATAATTGTCAATCATGGTCCATGAATTTATCCTCAAACCATGAATGTAGAATTCATATAAATAAAATGATAATAAAAGTATACTCTGTAGGTAAAAAATAACTTAAAATTATATATGAAAAGAGAATACTAATACATGAATAATTAAATAACCGAAACAGAACACCTAAATGGGTCAACTATACAATAATATCATCACTAAGGAAAAATCATTAAATAATACAACAAAATTATAAAAACATGATTAGAACTATATCAAATATAGCTTACCCAATACCATATTCCAAATGATTAACCACTTTCACACACCAATAATACATGTCCATACACCCCACCTCTTTCGTACCACAACCAACATGTCGACACATATTCTATCAAATCACATCATATACATCCATTAGGAACCTAGGACGTCAAGTAAAAATACATCACATCATAAATAATAACATCTAATCCTTCTTGTAGACATTTGTGCCATTAAATCACCACATCTTATAACAATATTAGTAGGGTGTCATGAACATAAATTACATCTACCTTTTTCCATCCTATCACCATGCACAAACCCCCCCCCCCATAATCCATCCCATAATACCATCAAATATGTCAATATTTCACTTTTTTAGCTCCAGCCATCTCTTCCCATGAATATCATCATCACCTAGATTGAGGAGTGGGGAAGAGTAGGTGGCCAGTCATCAATCTTCGCCACTGAGATGTTTGGGAAATACCCCCCCCCCCAAACCCTTGTCTTTTGGAAATAGGTTCTTTATATGGGTAGTGTTCATATAAATTATCACAATGAAATAATGTTTATATATAATATCATAGCACACATGACCAACCAATATGTTTATAGAAAGAAAATTATCCAATCTCATAATATCACTACATCACATCATAACCTCGACCATTTGTAGTGCCACCAAAATATTCATGGAAGTACACCACATTATACAAGACACATATCACATTTCATATTATTTATAAAATTAATACATTTTATAGATATCACAGTACAAAAAAAACATTTAATTGTTCCATCACAAATATTTCATAATTAACATAATCCATTTTAGCAACAGTTTTCATTCCAAATGAATATTAAATATCGATTTCAATTTCAATATTCATTTTTCAGTTCATCCCAGAAACAATTTCAGTTTAAATTTGTTAAATTTAATCCATCACCACCTGAGAAACTTTCATAATATAGCAAAACATAACAATCCAATCCCAACAACAATAACATCATCCTTGAACCCCTCTTTAATCCAACAATCCCCACATGGATACCATCACTCATCACCACTAATTTCCACCACAACTATAATATATCACAACATCCACCATATATCACCACATTATAACCACTTTACTATCATAAAATCCCCATAGGATGTCCACACAATTCATCACACACCCTCTCACCATTTCAACTATGCATTATCACCCCACAACACGACCAAACCACCTGAAATCATAATGCTTTTCAAATAACAAGACATTACATTTTTTAGATTCATGATGTGAGTTTTATTCAATTATAATTATTTATTTTCATGTATTTATCACAATCTATATATCCATGCACAAAAAATTAATTAGTTGGATATAATTAATTATTCTAATTTTTTTATGTGATAACAAACAATCACACCACATGGTTCCAAAATTCCTCAACTAATACACAAAAATGGATCCCAATTAACATTATTTGTTGTGAGTCATCAATCATATAATATTCAACTGATAATAATACTAAAATAATTAAAAATACAATTGTATACATTCCAACATCAATTTAAATTAAAATAGTTTATTATCTTCAATAATCTTGATGAAAATAATATTCCCAAAGGTACTAAAATAATAATCCATCCCTATGTTAAAATATGTGATAAGTGATGCAGACTTCACCTTAAAGGATGATTTATTATCTCATGTGAAGGGTAGGAATAAGGGAAATTCCACCACTAATCACAAAAATAATTATAACACCATATTATTCTAGAAAAAAATAACATGACATCCTACTATTAAAAAACGTCACAATTTTGATTTAATTAGGAAAAAAATCCCATTAATGATCCATAAAGATAACCTGGGAATAAAACCTAGGCATTCACCAAAAACACTATTGAACAATTCTTAATGTCCAGAGTTGAAATCCACTATGAAAGGGTGAAATGGAATCCTTGGGATGTACTTGAGTCGCCTATAAAACAAGATAACCCCGATTAATGTTATTGGGTCTAATGTTCATTGAAAATATATTTATAGTATAAAAATAATAGGACGAGAAAATTTACCATGGTACCACAAATAATAATAGTTGAAAACTAAATTGACCACAACACATTACCCCCTCACTACAAAAACACACTTCTGGTTAAATTAACCTCAATGTTTTATGGCCATTCACATGTTGTAAATATTATGAATTAGGTTGGCCATAATTTATCAGAAACCACCATGACCTAGATTACTAGAAACTGGGAAGAGGATACATAGTAGAAGTATATCCATGATTCATAGATGTTATAATAAGAAATAGCACCAAACCCACTCGACATTCCCCCTACACAGTAGCTGGATATCCATACCCCAACCATCACCTTTCTAGATGGCCTATGCTAAAAACAAGGTTTCACAACACCAATACCCCCAAATTTAAAACAAACTCAAACTACCTCCTGATATTCCACTAAGATACAGTTGTATTCCAACACCACAACCACTTAGGTTAGAACTCACCTTAATACTGCAAGCTCACTCTTTCCTTTAGCAATGACTTAAATAATAGAAGCACCCAAAAGACTTCTCCCAAAAAACTATGATAGAGCCTTCCATACTATTACACAGTAACTAATTTATGGTAGAGTGTCTATAATAACATAATAAAAACAATTTCATCTCAATTTTCTAGCTATATCCTCCCATTTCCTATGAATGTCCTTGGAACCTCTTCTAGACACCTCTATTGCAAGATTATCATACGGTAATGAGCTATAAGGTATAGGAAAATAGAAGGATAATTTTTATTTCATAATCATAATTACAATGAATTATATTCATAAGAATATGTTTACTATTTTATGATGAATATCATATATTTATAGGTGTTAAATGAGAAGTACAAAAAAAGTGATCAGTTTGGGCAATTACGGTCTCTTTGAAATAACTCTTATAGATATCCAATTAAATATTATAGATGTGATATTATGGAAATAAAATAACCTATATAAATTGTCCAATGATTTTAAGAGAGTATTTTTGTAGGGTATGTTTGATATATATGGATAAATATGTTTTAAGGAAGAAGTAGGAGGGGTTTCTTTTTATATGGAAGGAAGGGGACACACTTGTAACTTCTGAAAATATTAAAATATAATATAGTCATTTACATGAAAAATGATTGAAAATGTAAATGAAATGAAATTAAAAGTTGTTATGGTTGAAATAAAATTTATATATGGTTTGTTATCAATGACAAAAATATTTTTTTATTAAACTATTGATTAATTATTAGTGACCTTAACCACGGTAACAATTATTTTTATCAGAAAATGTTTAAAATGATTTTATAAATTTAAAAGTGGATCATAAATGGATCATGTAAGTTTTTTAGAAAAATATTATATTTACATGTGTGTGGATAATATTTTTTTTATAATAAAATAATATAATAAATTTTATATATTGAAAAATATTATTAATGACAATTTTAGAACTATTCATTTAATTTGACATTAAAGACACCAAAAACATAGGAAATTTAAATCTATTCATATTAAATGTTACTAATATGTAATATTTATTTATAAAATTCATGGAAATATATATATATAAATCAAATTATTTTACATTAAATATTTTTAAAATAATTTCTTATATTATATATCAATTGAAAAAATATTGTATTAATGTTGCACAAGAATTTTCGTTAATTATTTAATCACTAAAAATTATATTTAAACTACAGTAATTAATATAATTTCCTTATTAACAAAATTAATTACATTTAAAATTCATAACATAGTATTATCCAGATATTAACACATGAGAGATATTTAAAACTAAGAGAGTGAAATATTATAACATGTAGGGATTTACATATTATATTTGTCATTTTCATGGTAATGTGTCTCTTAATAAATTATATTTATATATTATGATAATGAGGGTATAATAAGTTTCTTCAAATAGGAATTTAAGAAGAAATCTATGTACCAGAACACATTTTTTGACCTTGATTATGCCAATTTTCATTTACCACAATGATAAATTTTAAGACGATTACTATTAAGAATCCCTTAAAATAAATGTACATATTTAATAAATTTTAACAAAATTATTATAAATAGTAAATGAATTTCGAAAATTAAATTCCAATAAGTGTCATAAAATAATTTGAAAATTTGTAGAAAAAATGTGTTGAAATTTGATTTTTAAAAAATATAATTTTAAGTATAAAACTGAATTTATTCTTATCCGAAGCATAAAAAAATATGTTGAATGACAAAAAATTATATATATATATATATATTAATTAATATTATTCACCAAAATTAATTAATTATAATTTTTAAGAAGAAAATAAATCCAAACATTAAAATAAATTTTTAGAGAAATGGTTATTACGTATAAAAATGTTTTTATAAAAAATCATTAAAATTTTTGTTTCAAATTAAATTTAATAGATAATTCTAAAAACCCGTTTTATATTATACTTGAGTAAAAAATCAATATATTTTAGTGAATTTGGAATTATATTATTTAATAAAAAAATGATAATATTTGAAAAACTGATCCCATTAACTACTAAATAAACATCAGTAATTTTAAAAAAAATCATACTATTGCAATTTTGATATGAAGATTTAAAAAATGAATTTTTTTTACCAAACACATTTTCTAAAATTTATAGAAATTATTTATAATATTTTCTCAAAGAGATACAATTTTTTTAAGAAACTTTATTTTTTCGAGAAATAAAATGTCTTCCTAAAAAATTGAATACAAATTTCCAATGAATTTATTTATAAATTAATAATTATTTATATAATTATATGTTTCATAAATATGTATGTAATATTAATACCCTCAAATTTAACTACTAGGTTATAATGATAATAATAATTTTTCATGGATTGTTTATGATCGGTGTTGTGGGTCATATAAACATTAAAGCAATGCATTATTTTATTTTTAAAATAATTATTCAGCTGTTAAACATTGGTAATATTTCTAGAGTTTTGGGGTGAAAATTGAATAATTATTATATATTCAACGTTAGCATACAATGTATGAGAAACAATTATGGTATTATGTGTTAGTTATTGAAACAATTTTGTGGTGATTGTATAACTGATGCCTCATCTATCAAACCATAGGGCCAAGTAATAAATAGTTTCACATCTGATATATATTCTCTATTTATCCTCATTCCAATATTAAATTAAATATAGTTAGGCTCATAATTTATTTTCGTGTATCCAACATGTTTTTTAAAGATTTATTGATGTTTTTGGGTCACATTTTTGCTGAAATTCATAATAATCCATTATTTATGTCGTTGTTATAAAAGTAGTTTTTTGTGAAAATATGAATTTATGATAAATTTTTGTTTAAAACTATATTATTTTGTTAATAAAATGAATTTATATTTAATGACATGTTTTGAATGTGGATTATTTTATTGTGAAATGTTGGAGTTTTTTTTAAATGAGAGTGAGTTTTCTTATCAATTTAATTAAAATTATCTAGTTGGGGATTTAGTATTTTATCTGAAGATATAAGTTTAAAATGTTTTTTCTTGGGATTTATACATGGGGATTTTTTTCCATAAAATATATGTGTATATTGTAAATTTTTTACAAGGGAATTTATGGTTTCAACATTTTGGATATTTTTGAAATAGATTTCAATTAGCTTTTATAAATAATATGGTATATTCAAAAAGATTATGTCTATTTTTAAAAGTTTGTTTACATTTAAAAAAATATAAATTTTAAACCTTTTCAAGTATTTTGAGTTTCAAAAAGGGGGAAATTTTTCAATGTTTTTGTTAGTGTGTGTTGATTTGAAACATCCCTTACATTATATTGTAATTATTTGATTTGAAATTATAAATCATGTTTTTTTGGTTTCACGATTCATGTGGTCTCCATTTTTTCTCTTATAATGGTTTTGATAATATAATTTTTTTAAGGACGAGCCTTATGGTAATTCTTTGTTGACCATAACTGGGCCTAATATTTAGTTGTGAAGATTAATCCTTTTATGATATTGATCTAATTGAATTATCACCTACTCAATTTTTATAGTGATCATGTTGTGCTTGAAATCATCAAGTGGAGAAATTTGATTGAGGGACATTAAATGTATGTATAAACTCTTGAAACATAAAGTATGTAATCCACTTGGGATTTATAATAACATTTAATATGGTTTTCTCTTTATGAAGTCACCAATGATAACTTAGGTATTTCCATTGTAGAAAATATAGTGTATTGTAATCCCTATTTCTTGAATATTCAAAGGAATTTTCTTCATTATAAATAACTAGGTTATCATTATGAATTCTGTAATATGAATTTATTGAATAGAAAGTCTCAAGAATAGATCATGTAACACACATTCCCCAACTATCAGTTATGAACCATGGTTTATTTATGATTTCATTATTATTTACTTTTACCCAACAATGATCTTATTGATTATTTTTTGTTATGAAATGGCTGAGCCTTTTAAGGGGTAGGGGAAAGTGGTTTATATTTGTTATTGAGAGGCCCAATGTTGTCTGGGGTATTTAGATTAACTGTGGATAAGTTAATTTACATAAAATAGCTATAGGTGGTCTAACAGATCACAAATAAGAGATACCTACCAAGTAGTGGATGGAATATGGGGGTAGTTATTATAAAAACTACAACTTACAATCACTAGAGTAGCTAATATGGAATAAATTTTACCAAGACCAATATAAATACCGTGGATGCACCACATCCTGTTTGTGGAAGAACATCGGCTAGATGGTTGTACTCCTAATTGCTAAGGCATTCATCTAGGAGCCACTGATAATATAGTGGGGTCCAATTCTTAATCAATGGTGTCAATATAGATGAGAAACCATAGAGAAACAAGTTTGTTTTACTAATATAATAACCATTTTAAATATAAATAAATACCCTTGAATTTTATTCAAAACTGAACTCATTATAAGATTTATAGAGATGAATTTGGATCTATTTACCTTGATTCTTAATGGATTTTAGTTCTAAATTGATCCATAATATCTCTTAGGGTCAGTGTAATCAATATTTGTTTGTGCTTCTACATTTACACCTCTATATCTATATTTTTGGATAGTTTTATCATCATGAAATTATTCAGTATATATTGTTTCTAGGATTCTCCATTGATTATTTTAGCCCCCAAATCACTATTTGTGGAACCTGTATTTAGATTTGATTGATCTTTGTTGAGGTAGGTTGTTTTGTAAGACAATTCATATCATTTAAATCCATTATTTCTTGACTAAAATTAAATAGTTTTCTGATAGTTTTCTAAATCATGATTTTAATCTTTGATTAATGATTTTCAAATGGCATAATGTGTGTGATGAAATTAAATTGAAAATGGATTTTGAAATAATGTGTAGGTCTTTAAAAAAATGATATTGATGTGAAATGATTTATTTAAATCATGAGTTAAATTATGAATTATGAAAATAATGTAATAAACTATTTTATGATTTCAAATTAAATGTATTGATTCTAAAGGAATGATTTTTTGATGAAATCCATTTCAGGATTTGATTTTGAAATGTAATAGCATGTTTTAAATCATGAACATAATGTAAATGGAATTATTTATTAATATGATTTGAGATTTATTGAATAAAATGATAACCCTATTTATATTGTTTAATATGAATCACATGAGAAACTGGTTAGTTAGGTGTATGGATAAAACTACTATATAAGCTATTATTTAACATCATATTGAAGATGACAATGATACAAAACATTCATGATAGTAGATATTTTATTCTATATGATTTTATAAAATTCCCTCTAATCATGGGATCTTTGGAAAACATAAAAACCCAAAAACAGGTTTTAATAATAATATGTTGAACCTTATTACTAAAAACTAATTAACCTTATGGGTTATTACCTTGGTGGTATGACTAAAAATTATTATACGTGTTCTAGTAAAATGGAAATAAATATGTAGGTATTCTTTGACATAAATGATCAATCATTTCTAATTAGACAATGATTCATGTATCCTCCTATTTTCAAGGGAATAAATTCCTTTATTTTATAGTAAAAACCACTGATTAATAATATAAATCATTTCTGTATGTGAACTATGAATATATTCCCCTTCCCTATTTTATTTAAATTTGATTTTATTTGGTTTACTTTATATACAATGCTTATGGAATACTTGTTTATATCATACCAAGATTTATTTCTCAATCTGTAAAAATTTATTTGGAAATTTTCATAATTTATTATGCTTGGTCCAGTGAAAATGAAATGAACTATTTAGGTGTAGTGGATTTTCTTCATTAGCATGTCTGTTTCAGTTGGTGATGATAAGTGTGGCATGAAATTTACTTGATTCATGAAGATTTTGTGACATTGTATTTAGTGGTTTGATGTGTTGACTTTGGTGGACATAAATTTCTTAGGACTTGTATATTTAAACATGTAGAACTTTTCTCTTGATGAGTTGTTTTATAGTTAATATTTATTATTTTTTATCAAAATTATTTATCTTGAGGATTTTTTCTAATTATGAAATCATTCCCTGTTGTTTTTATTGGATTCCCAGACACAAGCCACCAGTCCATTGGTACCGTGAATCTAGTTTGATCCATCTCATAACTAATTTGGGTATTGTTTAATTGGGTTTTCTAGGACAATTTATGAAAAATTGGTATATAAGGTGATCATGTCCTTTCATAGATATTAGATTATTATGTTAGATGTCATTGTGGATATGAGCCATGAATTTTGAAATGTAATGGGTATTCTATGACTGAGTCGCTAGATAGCTCTCATTACAATGATCCTTACATTACCAAGAACTATTTTTAAAAAATATTCTTTGATGTCTTATTTAATCTTCTTATAGAATTTCCCATTGATTGGTTATATTTGTGTCTACTAATTAGATTTTGATTGATAGCGTTGATGAATTCAGGTATCCTGAATGATGTTTCGCTAGATATGTGTTGTGGTTTTGTAGTACCTTTCACCCAAAGATATTTACAAACACAAATAAGACGGTATTTTATAATGAATCACAATAAGTAAACCCTCTGATTGATCAAACCCATATAGGGATTTTTGTGTATATTGATTAATATTTTAGCCCAGTATCTGTACCTGTTCATGTTTAGGCTATAGTGGTTTTTTCAGAAAGGGGAGATAATGGATATCTTGAATAGAAATTTCATTATTTGAAGAAACCATCTCTACAGGGTTCCAATAATCCCCAATAATTATTTGATTAATAGAAAACGGTTAAAAAAATCATTTGTTTTTTTAGAGATTTTGTATTATGTTAAGTTTATATGTCCCATCTTCAAACATAAGGGGTCTAGAAAATGGTGTTGTGATTCAATGGTTATAGTATTAAATAATGTGTTCATAGAGTAGAAAGTCTTGAATATTATTTTTATTGAGGAATTATATATGGATTCAATGGGTTTTTATAAGTTGATAAAGCCTCTTTATGATTCAACAAGATTATCATATGATGAATCAATAATGTAACCACATTGTTGAACATGATCATTATCACCATAGGTATTATTGAATGAGAATATGAGTTATTTGAGGTTTAATATGGTACATTGATAATATATCTTCTATAATGTTTTCGTTGATAATCTCACCTCATATGATGATATTCTAGATAATGAATTGAGGGTAGAATGTGACATTGATGGTAATTTAAAGTTGATGTGAGTCCCTTCTACTCCTAGTGGTAGCTTGAGTAGAACCATTAAAGGGAATATGTATTCGCATTAGTTACATGGTAGAACTGTAGTGGTTGATCTTAGTAGTTGAATTCTTCTAAAAAGTCTACAATATTTGGTAAAGTACCGCTAACTATATTCATGTGTAGAAATTTTTCTCACTTAAATCATGATTTCATGTATTTATCTTTGATCATTAACTATTGTGGACACCTGGTTCACTTGTAGAGATTTTACAAGTTATTAATGCTCCTCATAGTGTTATTGGATCGACAAAAATATAAATATTCATAGAATTATTCAGATTCTTTATGAATAGAGGGGTTTCTACCATAAACATTAGATATTAATCATCATCATGTATTATATCTGTCTCTAGTGGAATATATTATGGGTCTTGTAGTAGTGTGAGGTATCATTACAATTGATTTATATTTAGTAAATTATTCATTTGATTTATTTACATTCTATTCATTTATTTCTACGTATATAATTGAACTGTGTAATATTCATATAGATCTCATTCTATATGTATTTGAGATTTCATTTCCACTCAGTATTAAGAGAGTGAAGTGTATTTGAATTCATTATTTTACACTTCTTAATAAAAATTCCATCATTTTTTAATGTTTTTATTCTAGATATGAATGTTTTTGATGACATTCTTGGGATTGATTAGATAATTTCTCATAAATTTTGTATTCATTTTTATCTTCAGTGGGTTTTAGTTTCCTCATATTATGTGGAATGTCATGTTTTCTAATGATAATGGGACCCAAGGTTGAGTTGAGGGAGAAAACGTATTCCAATGTCTTTTAGGATGATATCCATGAATAACATTGAAATGTTGGTAGAGTATTTGGGTTGTGATTTTCCATAATTGGAAGGTGAGTTTTCAAATACATTCATGTTACATTTTTCTAAATTTATTCTAGAAAAGGAGGTAGTGATTTTTATTATCTTGGTACTAGTTACCCATCCAATTTATATACCCTCTTTCAAAATTCCACTTTCTGAACTAATGGAATTAATGAACTAGTTTAATGGATTATTTTACAAGGGATTCATCTAACCCACTGTGTAACCTAGGGTAGAACATGTTCTTTTCATAAGAACTCCAATGGAAACCTTCAACTTGGTATTGATTACTGAAGGACTATTTAGATCCAGATCATGAACCATTATTTCTTTCCAAGTATTGAGGAATCTATTTACTAGATGAAATGGTATAAGTGGTACTCATATATTGATCTTCGGTTAGGTTATCACTATCTTGGGATCAAGAAGTCTGATATCCATATATCTGCTTTAATGAGAGTATATTTTCCACTATGATTACCTTCTTATTCCTTTTTGTCTAATTGATTATATTTCAATTTTAATTCATTGATAAAAATGATTTTCCTTCAGTACCATCATTATTTCATTGTTTTATTTGTCGATGAATCCTTATTTTATTCTATTTCAGTAGAGGGTCATGTGACTCAATTGATATTAATTTGTTAAATCGTGAGAAATCACCCACATTATGAAAATAATTCAAAACAAAACTTTTTAAAATGGGAGGTAAAATTATTAGAAAATGCGGTTTCCATAAATTGTATTTTAGTTGACCCGAATAATGTGAAAGATGTTATGATAGGGTAGGAATCACATAGAATTTACAAGGTTTAATTCATTATTGGATTTCTAGGATATTAACAATACATATTAAAGTATTTTTCAAAGTTTTATTATCCATTAAATTGTTTTAATTAAAATGGAGTAAAATACTTATGGAATAAAAAATTTCTATATTCCTTTTAGGAGATGAATATTTAACTGAACAATGCATCAATGTTTACTTTTCCAGAGTCTGGGAAGGTATATGTGATCTTATGTGATGAAACAGGTTTGGGGTTGGACTATTTTTTTATAGTGTTATCATGTGGTTGATTATGGTTATTTTCATCTTTGGCCTCATGATAAGAACAATCAAAAATCGTTCCGGAATCTTTAGTGAGGGTATAATTTTGGGATATAAGGGATACTATACACTGTAGTGTTGATAATAATTATGGAAATATGATAATAAAACACCAAAAAACCATAAATACCAAAGTTAATATAGAAAATAAAAAAATGATAGATAAAACATGACAAAAGAATTATTCCATTTTTAGAAAAATATAAATTTAATTACCTTCATACAAAAATTGAAATGCTAAATCACACATGGTCAACCATATAATAATGTACACAAAATATCTAAAATAAATCTAGGTCTAAGAGATGAACCTCCATAGTCATTCTTCCATCCATCCCAAATATATACATACCTTGTCACTATGGTCTAGATCATTAACCTAGTCACTAACATGATCTAAAAACATTAAAGTCCACATGCATCCTGAGGGGACCATGATGGGTGTGACTATGAGATTAGTATGCATCTATCAATATGTTTCATGACTTATATCCATAATTATATACTGTATGTATTTGTTAATAAATATTATTGACTGACACATAAAATAAAAACACTCTCCACTTGTTCCTAGCAACCACAATTGAGCATTTACCTATATTTCCCATTCTAGTATATCTTTGAATATATACTATGA
The DNA here is from genome assembly GCA_963277665.1 of Viscum album. Lineage (NCBI taxonomy): Eukaryota > Viridiplantae > Streptophyta > Magnoliopsida > Santalales > Viscaceae > Viscum > Viscum album. Next base: position 313,688,255 of record OY728166.1, read on the forward strand.
AATATATATTTGGATACATTAAAATTGTGAAAAGATATATTTTTACTGGTGAGGACCCATTGATTAATGCTTAAGAGTCTACAAAATGATATCATACATGTATAATTCTTATAATCCTCCTATAGACATTTCAATGGAACGTTAAGCCATCAGATACCACCTGTACCACAAATCAAGTAACTAGAACATTGTGATTATTCCCATAAATACAACAAAAATCCATTGATGATCAGTTTATAATGACACCATCAGATCAATAGGTCGATGTCTCATGAAACAGTCCTATCAATCTTCCCATATAAAATTAATATCTATTGGCTCAATAACCTGATGTCTAGAAAAATTTCAATATTCATCCTTTAATATTCACTACCCATTGACCACAAGTTTTAATAGTGTGACTCAACCCCAAACTAATGGTCTCAAAAAAATCTCCCATGGATTTCAATAGCAAGAACCTCCTCCAAAATACAAGTAAAAAACAATCCCACAAGTCACTAAAAATAATGAGGCCTCCACCTAGAAGGTGTGGTCAACACCACCTCAACATTGTTATATCTTTTTTCACATTACTCTATAAACATATCCTCTAACTATGGTAGTAAGTTTTCACTAAAAAACACTCAAGGCACATCATATGACTTCCTTGTTTCAATATGAAGACCTTTTATTCAATACAAAACGTGGTAATCACAGTCCACCTCATCATAATGATCATATTAAGCTAAAAAATTATGGTCAACACCATAACATATATTTTCATCCATTCTCTCAGCATGAAGAATCTCATCATATCAACCTCAGTGATCAAAACTTCCTCACTACCTTGATCTTTTCCATTCACAATCCCAGGTAACTAGTTCAATAATATTTAAATATATGTAATTTAATTAATTTAACAATCGAAATAACCTACCCAACCAACCACATGATCTATACCCAACATAGAATATTTAAATAGGATAGTGAATTCCCTTCAAAATCTTATAACATCAGTTAAAAAATATAGATAACATTAACTTTATTAATAGTATCTCTCAAACAACCCACAGAAGTGTATTTAATAATGAACCCATAAAACCTATATTTTTAAGGAGTAATATTGGTGCAACATACCTTAGACACATAGGTTGTCTCTAATTGAATATTGACCTCTAATTTGATTCATATTGATGAAAATTATGATTTATACAAATGACCTAAAATAGGGCATACTAGTTTGGGTCGAAATAGTATTATCAACAATATTATAAACCAATAATGGAAGAAATATGATTGATAATATTTCTCATACACATTAAACACTCCAAAAAACACTCGAATCATAGCTCATCTGAAGGAGTTACGCTAAATCCCATTGGATGAGATATGGTAGAACCAAGGTTGGAGGGAGGCACCTAAATTGGAGAAGAAAAACGGAAATAAAAGGTAGGGGTAAAAATTAAATTTAACACCCATCAAAAAAAATTTGGATTCATAATTTTGATAACCATACACCACAAAACTGGTGACACTATCTTAAGGGTGACACCATTATAATAGGACCCATGGTTTTTCTATATAGTTTGGACAAATTATACTCCAACCGTTCACACTAACTGTTTAAGTGGAACTAAGAATGTTGGATAGGCTACATGGATTTTAAAAAAAATGAAAAAAACTATATGGAATCTATATTAAAAAAATATAAATTTATCCTGGTCATGCTTCCCACCACACATCATTTTCCTAACCATGATTTATAAAAATTGGCTCACACAATTCCACTTTAAAATGATGCATGCTTTGAGAAAACCATGAACAACAACCTAAAAAATTTGAAAATATGTTTCTGGGTCGTAATTCTAGGAGATTTTAATTGAACCCCCAAAGAATTCATGATCATATAACCCCATATAAAACAACACATCGAATCTTTCAATAACATTGAATTATGTTCTAGAAGTCAAAATCAATGTTTTCCCACTCACCAAGCTCATTATTAAAATTTTACGTTACAAAATGATCCATTCCAAAAAATGAGGATGTTAAAATCATACCACATTACAATATCTAATCTAAAATATTTATAGATTTCACACCAATATGATATCATGTATACCTATCCCAAAATCATTTCCATGGTCTACACTAGTTTCCCAGATATTGGATAACTCCCCTTATGGTGCTCCCGACCTTAGGAATTACCAACCTGGTCATTTATTGAACCAAAATTCCACACACTAATGGTTCCTCTAATATTCCTCATATAAACACATCATCAAATAACATACCATCAATTTTCCTCCTCAATAGTTTCTTATACGATTTCTATGTCATACGTGAAAACCATGATTTCATTATTTCATAAAATCCCTAGACTTCTAATATCCTAATAGATTTCCACTTCATACCCTTGTATCACATACCACCATTGAGGTCCTACATTAAAAATTATGCTCACAAGACAATAATTACACTGATTCTCAAAAAAAAATCATTTATCTTATATATATATATATATACATTTATTCCCATAGAGGACATGATACCTATTCATCTCATACAAACAGCCCATCAAATTTGATGACAACATACTAACCAATACCATGTTAATTCAACCACAGATCATGAACCATATGAACATGAATCCATCATACACAAAAAATTGAAATTCCAAGATCAAGGAATAACAATAATCATCATCATCTCCCTATCCCGCTCTGACCCTAGTAGCTTGAAAGAATGTACCTAGCCTAAAGCCCATATTCCCAAGGACTGACCTCCCTATAGAGATGTACCATATAACTACCTCTAAACCATTGATGGGTCTCTATTTCTCTACCATGATATCCGTGTATGATAGTATCCTATCAACTAGCTCCATGTACCACTATCAGTCCAAACTCAGTTCCATGAGTCGGACTGTAACAGCCCGAGATTTTATGAAAAATATACTTTTTAATTTCATTAATGTCTTGTTTTGTACACTACACCAAATGTATCTTTCGAAACACGCATCCTTGACTTGCCTTTCATTACACGCAATCGCAACCTTCTTCAATAGCGTCTGTAGTACGCAATAACGAGTTTCACTAAACAACAATAGGCTATTGATATATTATTAAAACTAGCCGTTATGAATAGTAATAACCACTTTTTGAAATTTTGTAAATTTAATTTTTCAAAATGGAATTCATTTTTGTATTCGTAATATCGAAATTAGTTTAGGGTAAAATTTTGGTACTTTTCGGATAACTTTCATTTTCTGATGAATAGTGAAAATTACTAAATTTTAATTAAAAACAACCTTTTTAATCGAAATAATTAATAGTGATAAATTATTAATTTGAGTGGTTTTAAAGTATATTTAGAATATATTTTTACAATTTAATACAATGTTGTTCATTGGATGTAATTTCACATTTAAACCAGACATAAACAAGTGTCAATCTTTTCATAATTATTATCTCTTAAGAACACACTATTTGTTTTGACGACGAGAAATAATTTTTAAATTAATTAATTCAACTGATATGTTTTTAATTTGTTAAAATAGACATAATTTTTGAGTTCATAATATCAAATATAGCTTAGGCCTAATTTTTGGTATTTTTCTGGAAACTTTCATTTTTTGATGAATAGTGAAACCACTAAGTGGTAGTTAAGAAAAATGAATTTTTCATAAAACGTAATTGTACCGCTTCTGTGAGTGGAATTTCAAAAATCCAGGAGACACGATTGATGTCAGTAAGTAAAATGTTGTTCAATGAAATGAAAATAATTTTTGGTGAATAGTATCTTTTTACTTTTTTTACCACGGTTAATAGTAAATAGGGTAATTAAGAGTAAAAATGATATTATTGTTACCCTAACACATGACCTAATTCTATTGGATAAGTTTAATTAGACCATAAACAACATTAGGAATAAAATATGACAATTTAGGCCCACTTGGATTAGATTAGGACATTTATTATTAATTTATTTAAAGAAGGGTTAAAATAGTTAAAATCAACGTTTAAAAAGTATATCATTTTTTATGTAGGGTAATACATAAGATAAATTAGACTATAAATATTAATTAGAAAGCTAAATGGTTTTCCTACATAATGGTATTTTATTTGTAATTTTTAGACATTAAATAATTTAATTTATTTATGACACAATGATGATGCAGTAATTATCTTATTAATGAAATATTGACATAATTGATGTTATAAATACCCAAATAAATATAATTTGAGACTTTTTATGAACTAAATTAATTTTCTAGGTTAATATGACATGTTAGTATTGAGTAAATTAACTACGTTCGAACTAATCATTCTGTTATGATTTTCACAAAAATCAATTAATAAATAGTGTCAAAGTTGACATAAAATAGTTTATAAAAACAAATATTATATTATTAATTGTTATTTTATTCCTAAAAATCTACGGTTTGGCCAAATTACTTATATAAGGTTATATATATTAATAATAAACAACTTGGGGTTCTTTTGGCTTCTTATAGTATGTTTATTAACCTTATAGTATAAGAACACAAGAAGACATGGTAAAAGTAAAATTATTTTACTTAATGTTAAATCTAAATGATAAGGTTAAAATAGTAACCTAAACATGTCTAAATTCTATTGTATGAGAGTATTTCGACCCATCCCTACCTTATCCTCTAAATTAATCAATTTGGAGCTATTTAAAACCGAATTTGACTTTGTAATAAAATAATAGTTTTAGTTATTCCAAAGATGCCCCTCTCCTCCCTTATAAAAGGGCACCTCCTCCATCCCTTCATCACAGCACTTTGAGCCTTACAACGTAGGCAAACCCTGCCCAATTCCCTTCTCCACTTCTCTAGCAACATCCTAGAGGTTCTGGTCTTCCTCAAATACCAATTTTAGTGCTCTAAAAAGAGATCTCAAAGAGGCGCTTCAAAGAAGAGGTAATTCCTGTTACCGATTATTTCATCTTTATTTCTTCTTCCACTTCTTATACTTAGGTTGTTTCATTATGAAGTAATAACATCAGTATCAATTATATACTGATATGTTATTATAATTATGAAACAACATTATTTCACCATCTATCCATCCTATGGAAAACGAAATCACTGCACGTGCGTACGTACGGAATACCGTCTCCACGTCGTGGTGTAATCTATTTTCCACCACCACCTTACTTGGATCAGTATAATGGTGTAAATAATAACTATATATGATTATTGTAAAGTGATATTTATTCTGAAATAGTATAAATACACTCCAATACAATTCCACAATCATGAGAACGATATCATCGCTCGAGTGTACGTACGGACTACCGTCTCCACGACGCGATGAGATTCATTCTCCATGTTAACCATTCATGAATGATTATAAAGTATATATAATAAGTAATAATGAAATATATGAAATAATAATGATTCTGGATTTATGTGTATATATATGTATGTCATCTACTTAATTCCATCCAACTCAATAAGGAAAAGAAAACATCGTTCATGCGTACGAACGGTCTACCGTCTCCATGAACGGTGTATTTCTTTCCATTTACTGATCTATTATATATATATATATATATATATATATTATGAATATATAATATATATATATATATATCATGTTTTATATTCTTGAATTAATTAATCATGATCTAATTAATTATATGAATAATTACAAGTCAAAACACAGACGACAAATGAAACGATTTTACCCAAAACGCTCATTAACAAGGAATTTACAAAAGAACGGGTAATATAAATCCATAAGTGAACCATATAAGATATCATAACAATGAGTATGATTCCGGAATAAGTCAATAACATTATTTAAATCATTATACAAAAGGTTCGGACACATAAGAAGCAAATCAGACCTAAGGTAAGGGAAATATCACAATCTCATTTTTATCCGAGATTGTTTATACTTTGGTATTTACTGGGGTGTATTTTATCATCCACATCCATGTTTCCTCAATATATAATATTATTTATATTCACATAAAATTGTTTAAATCATATTTTACCCTTTGGTGAGTTTTTATTAAAAGATATGAAAAGAATCTTTTGTCATTCTTCGTACGAGGTACTTTTTTGACTTTTCTGACAAAAGTGCTAGAAGAATGTTTTTTTAACTTATATGGAATGAATGGATTTTTAAAAAATTATTTCCAAGAAGCTTACATTACAAGTTTTCAAGTTTATTTTTAATCAACTTCTTTTAGTTTAAAATTTTATGACATTTTAAGAAAGGAAAAATGTTTTTGAAGTAGAAAGTTTATTTTCCTCAAGAATGGAGTTCAAGTGTTTTATCAAAATTATTTTCCATCTATGGTAATAAAGGGTTCTGTTTATATCCCTATTATTACATTTATTTGATTATGTTATGATGGAATTATATTTTTATGAATTCCTTTATCATATATGAATTGTTTTATGATGTCACGGTTTTAAGATTCCCATTTTTATTACATGGGTTATGCTATAATGTATGATTTATGATTTTGTGGCACACATAAGAATGTTATAATTATGAGATGGGTGGGTCCTATATCTCCCTCCAATGAATTGGGAAAAGATTTTATATCTCATGAGATAGACATGGCTGGAACGGTAGGTTATACCGGTTCAGTGAAACATGACTGAAACGAGGGGTGAAATCGGTTCAGAAAGGGACTTTGTCGACTAAGATAGTCTTGGAAATGAGTCTTGACTAATAAGAAATGATTCTATATGATTATGTGTGAATGCCACAAAGTTTCATGTTTTAGGTTATGATTATTGGGATTACATTTCACTACTATGATTTATCCCATGTTATGAAATTATGATCTCTTTTGCTGGTTAAGATTTCCAAAAGATATGTTCTTATGAATATGACGTGATTGATATTTCTTTTGTTTACCCTTACTGAGCATTTGGGATCACGCTTTTATGTTTTCTTTTCCCCAGGACATAAAGAAAGTATTTAGGTTTTAAAAAAAAGAAGATCTTTATGGGAGATGCTGAAGATCTTTCACCATGATTAGAAGATTATATTCCGAGTTTCCAAACACACGAAACTATTACGGTCCTTGTGTGTGTGTTTTTGTTATGTACTAAGTATTCCGTAAAAGTAATGTAATTTCCATGTACGTCAGGCTTCGGGTCTCTATAGTTGGTATCAGAGGAAAGGTTTAGTCATCCTTTGGAAACTAGGATGCGAAAACGTTAGTAAGATCCCAAGAGATATTTCTATGATATGTCTAGGGATGTCCCTAAGGATAAGTATATGTATAGGATACAGTCCTAGAACTACGGTAACGATCATAGAATTTAACCTAATATGATAGATATTGAGGATACTCCCCATTTATTATGTTGTTTTCCCTAGCATGATTTTTGCTTCTAACACTATTCTTTTTGGGTTTTAGACGATGGCTGGAACCCGAAGAAACCGTGTTGATCAATGCAATGGACAATGCAATGATTGTCCTCCAGAACAAACAAATGTTATGGGAGATGGAGTGAAAAATCTTATTGCTATACTTACACAAGCTATGAATCATTTTGAACTTCCAAATGAGCAGAGAAGGGAACAATATTCTATTGAGTCCTTCATGAGGCAACGTCCACCATCTTTCAGTGGGTCTTCTGATCCACTTGTTGCTGAACAATGGACCAGTACTACTGAAAAGATATTTTCAGTTCTTCAATGTTCTGAACATGATAAAGTCATATTAGCAGTATATCATTTGGAAGGTGAAGCTGATCAATGGTGGAATCTATTCAAGAATACGAGGAAAAGAGATGAAATTGAGTCCATGTTATGGGACGAGTTCAAGAACTTATTTTTCAATAAGTACTTCCCTCGTATTATTCAAACAAAGTTGGAGAAGGAGTTTTTTGAACTAAAGCAAAAGGATGATGCATCTGTTGGTATATACGAAGCGAATTTTACAAGGCTTGCAAGGTTTGCATCTGGATTTATCATCCAACCTGAAAGTAAAGTTGATCGATTCTTCAGTGGCTTAAAACCAAATCTTAGAAGGGCATTAGCTATAAGAGACCTCGGTAGCTATGAAAAAATTGTGTGTTGTGCTCTCAAGGTAGAAATGGAAGTTGGTGTTACTTATCCATCTCATAGTTTTGACAAGAAACGAAAGATGAAGTTCTAGGATAAATCTCAGAATAATGGTGAAAATAAGACGAATGTTTCCTTATGCTCAAAGTGTGGAAAGAAGCATGGTAGAGATTGTCTTAAAGGGACTAGAAAATGTTTTAAGTGTGGAAAAGAAGGTCATCGAGCAACTGAGTGTCGAAGTAATGGAAAAAGGGTTTCTAATGATGTGAATAAAGAAAATACTACAGAGAATGCATCAACAACACTTCAATGCTTCAAGTGCAAGGAAATGGGGCATTATGCTAATAAATGACCTAATCCAAGGGTTGGTGATGATCTACGCGAGAAACCACTTAAGGCAATGGAAAAAGGGAAGTCACATGCGATCACCATTGGCGATGTTGAATATGACAACGATGTGGTGGAATGATTAAGTTTTTATGTAATAGGAATCCAGAATAATGTTGTATATAGTATCATGTAATATTAGAATATTTATGTTTTGGTCTATTGTGGTTTTCAATAATTTTATGGCATCGGTAACCATGAAAAGTGATTGAAATATTTTTGGAAAGAAGATGATATGCACATAATGAAGGGATAAAGAGAATCTAATATGTTTGATAGTATTCATGAGATCATGATTGATATAAGGACTAAGTGATATCATGGTTTGAGGATATAGAATTTTGAGGATTTTGGTATGTGGAAAGTGTTAACTTTTAACTGCAATCATGTTTTCACTAAGGTTCAATGTATATTCATTCTTCAAGAGAATACATGATTAAGGTATTCACATATTTGTAATTTGTCCAACAAGATATATCTTATGATATATGGGGGATAAATGATGGCATTCATGTGATCATTTTCTTTATACTATGAGCTTGGACCGAAATATTTTAGATAAGCCTAAAGATTGGAATGAATTATGTTGGACATAAGTTAGTATTGTATGAGGATAAATTGTTTTTGATATTGTTGATGGGATGTTATAGTAATATATCTTTAGAAAAAAGAAAACCTGCAGGACGGGTGACAACCCTATCACGTCGGACAAAGCTGTGGGAATCGAACCCACAACCGAAGTGCGACTGGCCTTTATCGCCTACAACTGGACTACAGGAAGTCCCTGTTTAGTAGAAACTAGTTTTATTAAATTGAGAAGTATGATATATGAAGTATTAGTCCATTTTAGGAACCATATATGATTAATCTCACTATAGATGGACTTATGTATTTTTTGATAACTTTTCTAACCTTTTGTTTGAGACAGATGGAATGACACATCATTTTATCACATGATCTGCTAACACATCACGAATGACAAATTCAACTTCATTTATTTAAAATATGAAGTGGAAATTGTCCAAAGAACGACAAATGGTGAGACTATACCAAAATAACGGAAGTATTTCTTCTAATTCCAATTTCATCAACATTAGGGAAATGATCTTGAAAACCAAAAATGTTGTCCTAGTGCTCTTATATCTGATGAATCAGATGGTACCTTAGATCGTCACAAATTTATGGCTTTGTGATTGCTGGATTTTCCATAGCCATGTTCTCTACCACTCTCCATCAGAACATGATGGTTAGATTTCTCTTCCATATCCAAATTTTCACCTATGTGTAAACCCAATGATTAGTTTACTTGGGTAACCGTTACGTTTCATACTTTTGTTTTTAAAGATTGTTTTTGGTATTCCTTTTTATGATGTGGGTTTCTATTAAAGAAACTTTCGAATAGTAAACCATTTATAACCTCGACGAATTTCGTGGGCGAAATTCATTTTAAGGGGGGTAAAATGTAACAGCCCGAGATTTTATGAAAAATATTCTTTTTAATTTCATTAATGTCTTGTGTTGTATGCTACACCAAAAGGAGCTTTCACAACACGCATCCTTGTCTTTCCTTTCATTACACGCAATCACGACCTTCCTTTATAGCGTGTGTAGTACGCAATAACAAGTTTCACAAAACAACAATATGCTATTAAAATATTATTAAAACTAGCCGTTATGAATAGTAATAACAACTTTTTGATATTTTGTAAATTTTATTTTTCAAAATGGAATTCATTTTTGGATTCGTAATATCGAAATTAGCTTAGAGAGAAGTTTTTATACTTTTCGGATAACTTTCATTTTCTGATGAATAGTGAAAATTACTAAATTTTAATTAAAAAAAACCTTTTTAATCGAAATAATTAATAGTGATAAATTATTAATTTTATTGGATTTAAAGTATATCTAGAATATATTTTTACAATTTAATACAATGTTGTTCATTGGATGTAATTTCACATTTAAACCAGACATAAACAAGTGTCAATCTTTTGATAGTTATTATCTCTTAAGAACACGCTATTTGTTTTGACGACGGGAATTAATTTTTAAATTAACTAATGCAACTGATATGTTTTGAATTTGGTAAAATAGACATCATTTTTGAGTTCATAATATCATATATAGCTTAGGCCTAATATTTGGTATTTTTCTGGAAACTTTAATTTTTTGATTAATAGTGACACCACTAAGTGGTAGTTAAGAAAAATAAATTTTTCATAAAATGTAATTTTACCGTTTCTGTGAGTGGAATTTTAAAAATCCGAGAGACAAGGTTTATTTCAGTAAGTAAAATGTGGTTCAATGAAATGAAAATAATTTTTGGTGAATAGTAACTTTTTACTTTTTTTTACCATGGTTAAAAGTAAATAGGGTAGTTAAGGGTAAAAATGATATTATTATTACCCTAACGCATGTCCTAATTCTATTGGATAAGTGTAATTCGACCAAAAACAACCTTATAAATAAAATATGACCATTTAGGCCCACTTGGATTAGATTAGGACATTTATTATTAATTTATTTAAAGAAGGGTTAAAATAGTTAAAATCAATGTTTAATAAGTATATCATTTTTAATATAGGGTTATACATAAGATAAATTCGACTATAAATATTCGTTAGAAAGATAAAAAGTTTTCCTACATAATTGTATTTTAATTGTAATTTTTAGACTTTAAATAATGTAATTTTATTATGACACAATGATGATGCAGTAATTATTTTATTAATGAAATATTGACATAATTGATGTTATAAATACCAAAATAAATCTAATATGAGACTTTTAATGAATTCCACTAATTTTCAATGTTAACATGACATGTTAGTATTGATTTAATTAACATTGTTTGAACTAATCATTCCTTTATGATTTTCCCAAAAATCAATTAATAAATAGCGTCAAAATTGACATAAAATAGTTTATTAAAACAAATATTATATTATTAATTGTTATTTTATTCCTAAAAATCTAAGGTTCGGACAAATGACTTAGATAAGGTTATATATATTAATAATAAACAACTTGGGGTTCGTTTATCTTCTTATAGTATGTTTATTAACCTTATAGTATAAGAACACAAGAAGACACAGTAAAAGTAAAATTATTTTACTTAATGTTAAATCTAAATGATAAGGTTAAAATAGGAACCTAAACATGTCTAAATTATATTGGATGATAGGATTTAGACCCATCCCCCCCTTATCTTCGATATTAATCAATTTGAGCTATTTAAAACCGAATTTGACTTTGTAAAAAAATAATAGTTTTAGTTATTCCAAAGGTGCCCCTCTCCTCCCTTATAAAGGGGCACCTCCTCCCTCTCTTCCTCACACCACATTGAGCCTTCAAGCTCTTCCAACCCCTGCCAAATTCCCTTATCCACTTCCCTAGAAACATCCTAGAGGTTCGGGTCTTCTTCAAAGACCAATTTTAGTGCCCTAAAAGGAGATCTCAAAGAGGCGCTTCAAAGAAGAGGTAATGTCCGTTACCGATTCTTTCATCTTTCTTTCTTATTCCACTTATACTTATTAGGTTGTTTCATTATGAATTAATAAAATCAGTATCAATTATATACTGATATGTTATTAAAATTATGAAACAACCTTATTTCACCATCTATCCATCCTATGGAAAACGAAATCACCGGGCGTGCGTACGTACGGAATACCGTCTCCACGCCGTGGTGTAATCTATTTTCCACCACCACCTTACTTGGATGGGTATAATGGTGTACATAATGACTATATATGATTATTTTAAAGTGATATTTATTCTGAAATAGTATACATACACTCCAATACAATTCCACGATAATGAGAACGATATCATCGCTCGTGCGTACGTACGGCCTACCTTCTCCACGCCGCGATGAGATTCATTCTCCACATTAACCATTCATGAATGATTATAAAGTATATATAATAAGTAATAATGAAATATATGAAATAATAACTATTCTCTATTTATGTGTATATATATGTATGTCATCTACTTAATTCCATTCAACTTAATAAGGAAAAGAAAACAGCGTTCATGCGTACGAACAGTCTACTGTCTCCATGAACGGTGTATTTCATTCCATTTACTGATATATTATATATATATATATATTCTGAATATATATTATATATATAAATCATGTTTTATATTCCGGAATTAAGTAATCATGATCTATGTAATCATATGAATAATTACAAGTCAAAACACGGACGACAAATGAAACGATTTTACACAAAACGCTCTTTAACATGGAATTTACAAAAGAACAGGTAATATAAAGCCATAAGTGAACCATATATGATATAATAACAATGAGTATGATTCTGGAATAAGTCAATGAAATTATTTAAATCATTATACAAGAGGTTCGGACACATACGAAGCAAATCGGACCTAAGGTAAGGGAAATATCACAATCTCATTTTTATCCGAGATTGTTTATACTTTGGTATTTACTGGGGTGTATTTTATCATCCCCATCCATGATTCCTAAATATGTAATATTATTTATATTCACCTACTATTGTTTAAATCCAATTTTACCCTTTGGTGAGTTTTTAGTAAAAGATATGAAAGGAATCTTTGGTCGTTTTTCGAACGAGGTCATTTTTTGAAATTTCTGACAAAAGTACGAGAAGAATGTTTTTTTAACTTATACGACATGAATGGATTTTTAAAACATTATTTCCAAAAAGCTTCCTTTAAAAGTTTTCAAGTTTATTTTTAATCAACTTATTTTAGTTTAAAATTGTATGACATTTTAAGAAAGGAAAAATGTTTTTGAAGTAGAAAGGATATTTTCTTCAAGAATGGAGTTCAAGTGTTTTATCAAATTTATTTTCCATCTAAGATAATAAAGGGTTCTGTTTCTATCCCTATTATTACATTGATTTGATTACGTTGTGATGGAATTATATTTTTATGAATTCCTCTATCTTATATGAATTGTTTTATGATGTCACGATGTTTAAGATTCCCATTTTTATTACATGGGTTATGCTATGATGTATAATTTATGATTTTGTGGCACACATAAGAATGGTATCATTATTAGATGGGTGGGACCTATATCTCCCTCCAATGCATTGAATAAAGATTTTATATCTCATGAGATAGACATGGTTGGAACGGTAGGTTATACCGGTTCAGTGAAATAGGACTGAAACGAGGGGTGAACTCGGTTCAGAAAGGGACTTTGTCCCCTAAGATAGTCTTGGCAATGAGTCTTGACTAATAAGAAATGTTTCTCTATGATTATGTGTGTATGCCACAAAGTTTCATTTCTTATGTTATGATTATTGGGATTACATTTCACTACTATGATTTATCCCATGTTATGAAATTATGATCTCTTTTACAGGTTAATATTTTGAAAAGATATGTTCTTATGAATATGACATGATTGATATTTCTTTTGTTTACCCTTACTGAGCATTTGAGCTCACCCTTTTATGTTTTCTTTTCCCCAGGACATAAAGAAAGGATTTAGGTTTAAAAAAAAGAAGATCATTATGGGAGATGTTGAAGATCTTTCACCATGATTAGAAGATTATATTCCAAGTTTCCAAAGACACTAAACTATTACGGTACTTGTGTGTGTGTTTTTGTTATGTACTAAGTATTCCGAAAAAGTAATGTAATGTCCATGTACGTCAGGCATCGGGTCTCTACATGGACCGGGTCTGGGACTCCCAAATATCTAATAAGTCTTCTAGCAAAACCTCCCAAAGATAAATATTTAGTCATATGAGTGACACTCCTTCAAAGTGTTCTCAAATATATTCAGAATAGGTCATAGATTTCCATACTATAATTACACCATTGAAGACCCAAACCTAGATGGACTACCAAAATATCTGGCCTCACTACCCTGTCGAGGTTCTTTACAAACCAACTATCAGCTTCCCAAAGAATCCCATCTAGTGTCACCAGGCACTATCACATTGATCAAATAATTCTACTTTGTCATATCCCCCATGACTATAAATTATTGATTTACTTCCTCTAAGAATAATGTCTATCTAAATATGCACACCTTCACCTTAATTTTATGACTCATTCCATCATATAATAATCTCACCCAGGCAATGTCATCAACACCATCAAATACCAATATTTGGATAAGACTATGACATTAACCACATAATCCATAAAGAATGTATATAACCATTCTATGATAGTTAAATAATATACTCTATTTACCCTCAATATCTTTAAGAAAATGTTCTTGAAGATCATGACCACAAATCCTACCATTCTAGTTCTTCATGCATACCATCTGGAAGATATAAACCCCATAGGATATTTTCCCATACTCTATGTATATATGTTTCTAGATTAAACATTTTTTCTAGGATGTCTCAAGTTGGTTAAAATTCTTCTAGATTGTCTCAATCTAGTTCTCTACTTCATGTGGTGCACCCTCACCCTGGAATAAAGATGGATGATGAGACTAGAACTCACAAGTCAAATAATCCATTGAAATATCATCTCTTAGAGCTCCCCTATAAATTCCATATTTAACTCATATTTATCTCTCCCTAAGCCACTCATCTTTACATGGATCAAAATCAGAAATCTTCTTCATGTTCTCTACCTATATCACAGCCACTACGTATGGATCTTGATCCACCGAACCAATAGTTTCCTCATCCCTAGCCTCTGGGGCCTCATCCCTTTCAAAATCTAGTTGAACCACGTATCCAGTCCTCCTAATGCTCAACCATATATCATCAAAGAGGAATGACGTTTAATAATAAACACCACAACCAATATAGCCATAATAGTCACATATATATTACAAATAAATAAAACTAGAATAGGCAACGCACCTGACTTCCCTAATACTCTCCTACCACACCCATTTAACATGTCATCCGTCCTCAGGGGACCTTACATACAAATATCAGAGTCCAGTATCACATATCATCTATCATCATGACCCCATACCTACCTATAGTTTAGTCATGTATCACATACCATGTCTATCTAATATCATCAATATTGGGTGGTTGATTCAAATTCCATAACAATTCTACAGAAGAAAACACTATTTATCTTTTTGTTATCATTTTAAACATATAAACCCCTTTCATTATTCAAGATTAAAAAAATAATATTTATCCCCATATATACTATATATTTATATTTTCACATATGAATATCATCGAGAACCACACATATGGTGAAACAGAGTAGAATTCCACAAAAGGATATATAGAAAAAAAAATTTAGATTTTTTTGACACATTAAACAACACAAAATCTCATAGCCCATTATATGTTCACAATGACAATAAATAGTATAAAAACAGATCATCTGATTTTATGTTTCTAAAGTGATTCATAAATATTCATCCATTTTCATAAAATTTTAATGGTCAATACATTATTATCTAATAACATCACATTGATGTGTTCCTCATCACGTGGATGTCAATCAAATGCTAAATTGAATAGAATAAAACAATTTTTCCACTCTTGAAAACATGGAATTCCCACCATGAATGGTATTCATTACACAAAAAAAACGTCTTTACCCAGTTCCAAGTAGAATACAATCTCATATCTACATTTTAGAAAATATTAAAATAAAAAAGGAAAATAAACACATCTGATACCATTTGTATTTCCCGAAATTGAAATCAATGTGAAACTTATTATTTGGTCTATATGACCACTGGTCATTAAGAACACCTCCCCATACACCTAAGGCTATCGACTAGTAGTGATAGTAAAAATTGGAGATTGAGTGGATAATATACATTATAACGATGATTCAAATGATGGTCATCTGATAATAAAACACATTAAAAGCATAAATAACAAACATATTGGAAGAAATGTTAATAAAAATGTATAAAAAACTCAAGGTATTAAACCATATTATAGATAAGAACCCTTGTCATATAATTCAAATTAAAATAGACAAGAATGATAGCCCAAGAATGATAATATAAGAATATTCTCAAATTAACCAAAATAACTCTAGGTCAATGATAATAACCACCATGGTCACCCTTTTATCAATCCTATATAAATTCATCTTTGATCATTGCAGTCCTAATAAATAACATGGTCACTAACCTAATATCAAAAATGTAACATCTACACATGTCCGGAGAAGCATGTGTTGTGTGTTAGTATGTACTTTGTAGGCCAGCATAAATTTTTACATGTCATTCATACATAATTATATAGTGTATTATAATGTAAATAAAAATTAACAACTCACACAAAAAAATATACAAATCCCCCACTTCTGTTCAACCACTACCAGTGAAGTTTTACTTTATTTCAACAATATTGGTTCGTCTCTGAATAAATTTTATCAAATATATATTTTAAAATATTGAATGTGTAAAAATATATACTCATATTGGATGTGGTATGTGGAAAAATATCCCTTTGTCCATATGAGGATATCATAGCAGGATAATGTTCAGGCTCATCCCATAAACATATAATCAGCCCCTCATGAAATATGACACCCCACATGCCACAAATCATGTAACTTGGATCTCATCACCTTTCCCATAAATATATCATTGTTATCGTATACCTCCATCAAAAATGTCACCATCATCATAATATCCCAACATCTCGAGGATAGATGATATCCAACATCCAATAATCCTTTCTCATCAGCCCCAAATATAAGCAACAAGCTTCAGCACCTAACCAATGATCTCCAACAATATCTTCTACAAATTTATATGGATAGAACTGTCAACATATTTTATTATCAAAACCACCACATAATATATTAAAACTAAGGAATCCTTCAACCACAATGACTATTCAACTCCAACTCAATTGTTTCTTATCTATGTGCATGTGACACTAACAATAATTTAATCCTACAATGGTGATAAAAAGTCACCAAAAAGATACACAAGCCACACCATCTAGTAGCCATAGTTCCACATGTGAACTCTATCACCCAACCAAAACATGGTTATCACCTCATAAATCATATTAATGATCATATATCCTCAAACAATGGTCAAAATCATCCAATATATCATTGTTCATGGCCTAAACCTAAAAAACCATGTCATATCAGTCTAGTGATAGACATAACCTTAATACTCTGGTCCATTATCAT
This sequence comes from Viscum album, assembly GCA_963277665.1. Classification (NCBI taxonomy): domain Eukaryota; kingdom Viridiplantae; phylum Streptophyta; class Magnoliopsida; order Santalales; family Viscaceae; genus Viscum; species Viscum album. The sequence continues at coordinate 313,705,795 of OY728166.1, forward strand.
GTTCTCATTGAACTAATTTATTAATTTCAGAATATAATTAATTAATACCTTTTAACAATCATCATAAAATGACAAAAAAAAATAGGACCCATACCCAAATTAGCACATTTAAATAGTCTAGATCATGGTAATTGGCATCTAATAACATCAATTAATTAAATTAATATAATATATAATTTATTAAGTGTCTATCTCAAAAAACACACATATTAATATTTAATAATTCACCACATTACACACATATATTAATGAATAAATCATCAAATCTCCAACCTTAGACTCATATACACTCACTCATTGAATACTATCCTCCAATTTGATTCATAATGAGAGAAATTGGGAATTCGACATGCACACTGAAAATAGGGCAAATTAGATCAGATGGAAATATAACTCTAAAAGGCGAGATTAAATTAAAAAGGGGTCAAGAAGATTATTGTTGATAACATTAAGACTCTAATTCACCTGATGAATCTCTATTTAGAATAGATATGGAGGTGTTAAGAAATAGAATAGAGGATGGGAAATGGGAGCTCTATGGATAGTTTGAGGCATAAGAATGGGAGAAAAATATAGTACAATAAAAGAAAATAGAAGGGATGTTGGAAATATAATTTAAAAAACACTAATGAAACACATTGATTTTTTATACCATGTGCCAACCATTTTGTGCTACTGTTAGAGGGAAACCCGATTATAATGGGTCACATGGATTGACTAGACATTTCGCCATCCATGAGAACTCACTACTTAAGCGGTACAAAGAGTTTGGTTTCTGACACATGAATTTTCAAAAAATGGGTTTCCCATGTAAACCCAATATTAAAAAGAACTGTAAATTTTTACTTCCAAGTGTTTATCCTCACATGGTTTTCCTACCCATTATCCATCACAAAAATGTGCCACACAGTTTTACTTCAAAGGCCTCCTAGTTTGAGTGAACCCCGTACCTCTTTCATTAAACTAATAAAAATTATTTTCTAGGTACCGATGCTCCCAAAACTCATAATAAACCATGAGTCACTCACATTGACTTAATTATTTTATAAATCAACACCTTTGTATTTTTATACAATCAAATTTATGTTCGGAAACTAGATATAATGTATACTTCTCTCCACAAACATAAAATTCAAATTTACATTGAGAAACATCATGTTCCAAAAAAATCAGGATGTTACACTATACGAAAAATGGTATTGAACTTGTAGTTTTGATGTTTTATTTGATGATTTGATAGTATTACCATTTTAGATAAGTAATTGCCATCAAATCCCATTATAATATCTAGATTAAAATCCTGTCACAAAATGAACTAAAACTAAGGAAAAGTGATGGGTGGAGTACCTACTTCATTTTGATGTTGAAATTAACTCACCCCTTATAATGTAACTATCATTAATGATTTCATAAAAAGGAAAATTTCATCCCACGGTGTTAAATATTATTTCTGGGAATGAAATAAGATGGTTGTCTTTCCACATATTTATTTGGGAGTCTAGGAGGATGATGCTGATGTTATTTTGATTATATTTTAGTTGATATCGTCTCTTATCAAGATGATTATCCGGGAATATCAATTGATGATGATATATTAAAGATTATACATTCATTATATGGTGGGGTGAGCATTAGTTAGTGGTCTTTATCCTTTTTAGTGTGTCCTTTGCTTCATGAACTAGTTTATTTTTCAATTTTCAACAATATAGAATGTGATGGTGAATTGTAATGATTACCAGTGGGTGGTACATCCAATAATGTTTTATGATATGAGGAATTATTTATAGTTTAAGTGTATGTTACAAGACATTGATGATTTTTTCTTTTTTATACTATTTAGAAGATTATGTTCAAGCATCAGTAGCCTTCATTTCTTCTTCAATCACTTCTTATGCCGAACTGGAAGTGGGGTGAGATATAAATGGAGTTTTTATTGTGTTTTCATATACACATGATGGGGATGCTGCGATTTTGGGTGGTGATTAAATTATTTTCAAAATTAACTCACTCTATTCTCCTTCATGATACTACCAAACTTTAGGAAATGTGAAATATATATGTGTTGGAGATCGCTAGATTGCATGAAGTTTAATTAACCAATTTTTCCAATAGGGATTCAATATAATTTTTTTTCTTTTGGATAGGCATCAAAATTTAGATTATATCCCATATAAATTTGATCATGATTTACCATCCTTAAACAAATGGTTTGATTGAATAAACTATACATATTTTGGAAGAAAAAATTAATTATTTTGTTCTTGACTATAATAGATCTTGGAATTTCTATATGGTTGGTGGAGGTTTCCTATAATAATAGTAAAGTGATTTACATTATGGTATTACTATTTGAGGACATATATATTTACCCATGTAAATCATTTATTTTTTGGTCTACGATTTATAATGCTTCCCTTATAGGACCTACTTTAGTCTATGAGATGATGATAATGATTTAGTTTATTGATAAATAAATGTAACATCACAGAGTTAGTATATATCTTAGAGTGATAATTTTCCAATCCATTTTTATTTTATTATCGGTGACTAGATAATTTTGAGAGTCTCACATCTATTAGGTCTTCGATGACTTAATAAAAGGGGATTTCAGAACTGATATACAGGATACCATTTAATATTGTTGACTCGATTTGATAGGTGGCATACCATTTTGTATTTTCACAAAAACTAACATCAATCCATGACATTGTTTATGTATCTTATGTCAATAAGTATCTTTTAGACTCATATAAGGTATTATGTTGGGAGGAACTTCATGTAAATCTTGACATGACTGTTACTGAGTAGCCTATTCATATTATCAATTCTCAGCGAAATGTTATTCATGGTATGTCTATAACTTCAATTATTGTGTAATTGTTACGTGGTTTTATTTATCCTAATATGTGAGACCCTGATTAATATATAAAATGAAAGTGGAATAAACAATTTTATCAAGAACTTTATTTATTAGATTATGGTGGAATAAGTCTTTTATAGTGGTGATAATTTTATCATTTTGAAAACAGTATTTAGGAATAAACATTAGTTCATTTTTTATTTTCATTATTATTAATTTTAACCTCTCTTTGATATTGTTTGATATTTGTTTTCAAAACATGGTAGATCCATTTGATGGGTCATGTTAACTGGTTTTGATCCATTCTTGAGACACAAGGTGGTTTGAGGGTCTAACTGAAGGTTAATGAATGTCCTATAGTGAAGGTGGCTATATGAGATCCATTATCTAGCCCATAAAGGACATCCGATAGCTAGTGAAGGGTATTCAATTGGGAGTTCCTTTAAAAAATACATCAACCAACTTTTGGGAGCCACTAACAAAATGGTTGTGTGGTTAGTGGGAAAGGCATTCTTCCTAGAGCACTAGTTAGTAGGTGTGACTTCAAGTGTCCTTTTTTATTTACCTAGGCATGAACGACTAACCAATGGGAACCAATTTTTAGTATATGATGCATTTATATCCTAAAAATGGATTATAAATATCATATTTTATTCTTTGTTTAATCAGTTTTTTAAAACTATATACACTCCCTTGAATTTTATTATACGATAAACACATTAGAGGTACTGTACAAGTTAATTTTCCTCTAACAACTTTTATTCAGCATGGATAAATGTGGTAATTGAAGGAATCTATTTTGTTAAGTGTAATCATATTTTATGATTATTATTCCTTTCCTCCTCTCACTCTATTATTTAGAGTGGTCAAACGTATCTTAATTTTGGATCTATATTTTGACATGATTAGTAATGATTCTAGGATCTCCCTTGATATTTTTATCAAATTAATATCTATTAGAGGATCCCAAATTGGGTGATTGTTGATCTTGAATGTGGTAGGATGTTTTATAAGTAAATTATTATCATTTGATTCTATTTTTGATTACTTTACCTTTAATGGTTTTATAATTTATTTCTATTGAATGAATTGAGTATTATTTTTTTTTTTGAAATTGAATGGTGTGAATGGAAAGCTTTATTTAAAAAAATCTTTTATAATATACTGTGGAATAAATAGAATATTATTATATTAAATTGTATGACTTGATGATTTAATTTCATGATTAATTTGTATATTACTGAAATGATACATTTTATAAATTAAAATTAAATTTATTAACTTTAAAGTGACAAGTTTTTGATGAAAACATTTGACGATAGGTTTTTGGAGTGGAATGGCATGTTTGGAAACATGTACTTGGGGAAGAATGTAATGTTTGATTGATATGATATGAAATTGATTGAAAGGAATTTTATCTGCTGTATTATTGATTATATTAAATGAAATGGTATAATGTGTAGTTAGTTGGATGTATTTGAATACTAGTTAGACTATTCTCAAAGATTATATTAATGATGAAAATGTTACTACATTTCATTGAGGGAAGAAATTTTATTCATTGGAAATCTATTTTATTCGCCATATTCATGGGTTCTTGGGATTATGTTTACTCAAAGGTAATACCTCTCAATGACGTCATAGAACCTTGTGACTGGAATATACTAACCCTGACCGTTATTACATTATTCAATGATTGGAAATGATTATACATTCTACTGTTACTATTGGATTTATAATTCATTCCAACATTTAAAGAAATGATTATTCAAGACTGTTTTCAAAAAGATGATTGTATATATTTATATGAAATTAACTATTGATCATGTGTTATATTATTCATTGAGATCTTTTATAAATAATTTTTTTCTACGAATCATTAAAATGTTTCTTGGGAATGTTTTATTTCAAATTTAGATTATTTGGTTTACTTGAAAGGGACTACTTATGGAAATATTGGTGATATACTATACGGATTGGTTTTTAAAACCATACTTGTTTCAATATAGAGTTTTTATAGTTTCTTGTTCAATATATTATTAATGGAACAGAATCACCTAAGGGAAATAAAGGTTATAGATTAGAAAAACCTTGCGAGTTAGCCATGACTAGAAATATATGCAATCCTCTTGGTGCATGAAGATTCTAGGATGTTTTGATTCATTGTTTTATGTGAAAATTTAGTTGATGTAAACTTTTTGTGGAATGTATATTTCTAAATAAGGTAATGTTTTCTTGTGGAGTGTTTTATGGATTTTTCATGTAGTGAAAATTTTACCTATTGATTGTATTTGATGCCTATGCCCAATTAACTAACCCTTGGGGATCAATAATTCTCTTTGATCCATTTCAAAACTGATTTGTGTACCATTTAAACAAGTTTTACAGGATTGATCAGAAAATATTTGACCATAGTTATTGGTTTTTGGGACTACAACTCAATGTGTTTCAATCATTTGAGATTTTTTGGTGTCTTTCATTTCGTGTATTCATTGGATGGGTCATGGTTTAACATTGATAATGGATGTTATTATGGTGTTCTCATGCATGGTAGATTATTTTTTCTTCATAATGTATATGTCCAATGATCATCCATGGGATGATGTTCTCTTTTGGATTTTTTTGGTAAATCTAACTATTGTTTAAATTATTTTGTAACATGGAAGTGAACTTTACAAGTTTATATTATTAATTGGATGGTGATTAATTTGGATCTTTTTGTGTTCATCGTGGGTATGTGTTCCATTAGAATAGTCCCATGTTTCTCTCCTTTAGATTCATGACCCTCGATTATTGACCATGATTTTTATTTTTCATACATGATTTTAGTGAAATATATTTTCCATTTCTATTTTGATAATACTTCTTATATTTTTTGACCATAATCTTGGTCACTTGGAAAATTTTAAGGAATTTGATTCCTTAGTGGTATCTTGAACATCGTTCTTGAATGGTTGAGGAAAATTAATGGTAGATTATTATTTATATTAGTATTTTTTGGAGATATATTTATCTTTGAGATGATTTATCGAAAATATTTTATTCCTTTTCACACTAGTTTAGATAATTTATAAACGTTGGGGAGACCTATTATAGGTCTGTAATTTCCTTGAGCTCCATATTAGATGATTTTGGATTAGGTTATTCTTGAGGTTGCTTAATGATGTCTGAGGATTTATCAAGGTGACATCTATATATATACTAATCTTAGGTTTTTCCAAAGCCACATGTCACTCTAATATTCCCCCACATCCTATTTTCTATATGTGTCAGACAAAAATGCCTCCACGTCCCTCCTCTGATCCCTTTCCCAACATTCCCTCCCTTATGATCCCGCTCCCGCTCAGCCTCCCCATTGTGATAGGTCTCTCTCTTGTTTCCCATTCCAACCATGCCTTGATGTCCCTGCTCTGCTCCCTTTCCATGCCATTCCCTCCCGCTTGCTCCCGCTCGCTCTCGCTCCCACTCTTTCCTGCTCTGGCTCAGCCTCCCCATTGTGATTTTCCACTCCCCATTTCCGAGTTCCACTGCTCCTCCCACTATGGAGATCATGCATCGTGACCTATCCTCTCCTCAAACCCCCACTGCTGCTGTCCACCTTCTACTGGTAATCCCGCACTCCGTCAGATTTGTATTTTTTCTACCCCTGTACATCTAATGAACCTTAGGTTAACACGCATCTTCTACCACCATCTTATATATCCATCTTCTAGCAGATGAAACTAGTGATCCCACTCACCGTCAACCTCGGACATTCATTAACTCCAAGATTCTGTAATGTACCATCACTTCTGAGCCATCAGTCCTCATCCAAATCCCTACGGTGAACCCGTTCCTCCCATGCTTACAAATCTTGGTTTTCTTCGACTACTCCATTTTCTACCGAAACCATTTTTTTCTACTGCTCCTCCAATTACCATAATTATTAAAATGTCGCTTGCTCGATGTGCTCGCTGCTGAAATATTTCTCTGAGTAACCCTACATACCACAACTCTTTATTCCACATGCTCAATGTGCTATAGCCACTGTGATCATAAATTGGGCTCCCTCAATCTGGTCGTGTCCTGTACTCACCCGTTCAACCATAGAACTTGTACCAAAATGAACATGTTTCCCACAAAGAACCTTTTCATTTCGATAAAAAATATGAATAGGACACTCCTCCAACACGACATCCACATCAAGCTCAACCTACATGAGTTGGAAAACATGAGACATGTCTGAGAAGTAACATCAGAGTTGAGAAAAATGAAAGACATCATGCATAGCCCGGTACCTCTGATGTAACTGCAGCCGATAGGAAACTGGTCCAACTCTCTCGAAAATCTCAAATGGCCCTCATACCAAGGTGAAATATTACCAAGTTTCCTAATCATCCTATAACCCACCATTTTGTGACATGCAGGAAAATCAGATCTCTGACCTTGAACTCCATAGGTCATCTTCTTGACCAACATAAGACTTCAACCGTGACTGTGAAGAAGCGATCCTCTTCTGAATCAACTCTATCTACTATGAATTCTCCCAGAGTAGATGAGGTCCCATCATAGCTACATCTCTTGTTTCTAGCAAAAAAAAGTTTGATCCGCATGGTATACCGTAAAAATCCTCAAAAGGTTCCATCTTAATAGTAACATCAAAAGAATTGTTGTAGGAAAACTCCACAATATGTATGTGCCTCTCCCAAGAACATCTAAAATCCAGGAAGAATGTTTGTAGCATGTCCTTATGCACCTGAATCGTACCCTCAGACTGACCATCTGTTTGGCCATGTTATGTTGTAATCTGAAGTACCTAGGTACCCAAGACCCTCTGAAGTCCCTTCCAGACCTGAGATGTAAAACGTGCATCCATGTCTGAAACAATGGTGTATGGAACACCATGTATATGTACAGCCTCTCAAATGTACAACCTTCCCTGGTCATCTACACTGATGGTCTCATTGATCGGTAAGAAGTGAGCACCCTTCTTCATTCTGTTAATGACAACCCAAACTGCATCATTCCTTCATGGTGACCTTAACAAACCTATCCCGAAATCCATCATGACATAATTCAATTTCCACTCGGGTTATGGGTAACTGCTGCAAAGCCTTGCTAATCATAGATTCTCCACCTTCACTTACTAACAGGTAACACCAATCATGAAAAAACCAACAACATATCCTTTCATACCAATCCAAAAAAACTGATGGTGTAGATCTTGATACATCCATGGTGACAAAAAGATGAACTTCCTAACCTAAGAATGAATGTCTCACATCATCTCCTCACGTATGTCTATTGGAACCCACACACATCCATGAAAACACTATATATAATCCTCGCCAACTTTCCATCAAAGAATAGGTAACTATCTTGACACACTTTCCCATAGGACTAGGCCTTTTTGAATCTGATAGCGACCCCATTATCAAATTATCAAGAATAGTAGAGGTAACATCTACCGAAAATAGAAATATCAGCCCTTGATGGTCGTGAAACTTTAAATTCATTTTGAAGAACAGGTTCATAAGCTACCACTCACTACTGGCCTCCTAAACTGCCTATTTTTGAGTCCTCATTATCAACACATCATCCACTACATTTCCCTTCCCTGGAATGTAGGGAAACTCGAATTCAAATGACTTATGGTACTCTACCCACATTCGTTCTCTAAAATGTAGGACACATTGGGTAAAGATATTCTTGACACTTTTATGGTCAGTGAAAACCTCGAAATTCGCTCCCAACAAGTACTGTCTCCAACAATGTAACACGTTAACAAATGCAACCAACTCGAGGTCGTGAATCAGGTATTTTCTCTCTTGTAGCCTCAATTGCCGAGATTCGTATGCAAGGACTCCTTCTCCCTACATAAGAACAACTCCTAGCATGATATATGTTGCATCACAATATACAATATAGAACATTCCTGGCTATGAAATAAATATTATTAGTGTGGAAGTCAACCTCCCTTTAGTTCCTGAATGAATGACTCATAAAATTCAGACCACAAGTACATCACACCCTTCTTAGTCAAACATGTCACTAGTGCTGTTGAGCATGAAAATTCCTGCATGAAACAGCTGTAGTAACCCGACAATATTATAAAACATCGTACATCAAAGACGTTCTTTAGCTACTCTGAGGAAACTACTTCTCTCTTTCATTGGGTCTACTGATACTCTTACCTCATAGATAACATGACCCAAGAAGTGAATCTGTTCAATCTAAAAGTGACATTTTGAGATCTTAGCATATAACTAATTCACTTTCAGGGTAATCAAAATGATCTCAAGATCGGTATCATAGTCATGTCGAGTGTGAGTGTACTACAAGAAATAATACACGAAGACTACCACGATAGAATCCACGTGCGGATAGAACAATCGGTTCATCAACACCAAGAAAACCGCAGGTGCGTTTGTGAGACCGAACACCAAAACCACATACTCATAATTACCAAACCTACTCTGATAGGCATTAATAAATATATCATATGGTCTAATTCATAAATAATGATATCCAGACATCATGTAGATCTTGGAGTACACCTAGGCAACTCAAACCTGATTGAATATATTGTAATTCCATGGAAAGGGATATCGCTTCTTGACCATCTAATAGTTCAACTTCCAATAATCTACACAAATTATGAGGGTACCATCAACCATCATTCAAAATAGGACTAGTGATCCCCAAGGAGAAGTATAGGGTTAGATGAATCCATTTGGATGAAACTCCTCCAAATGCTTTTTGAGCTCTTACAACTCAGGTGTAACCATCCTATAAGGAGGAATGGACAGCAGTGCCACTCTTGGAATAAGGTAAATAAGAAACTCCACCTCTCTCTATAGGGTAAAACCTAAAAATTCCTCTAGAAATACGTACCTGAAATTATCCAACACTAGAGGAAATTCCATCTTTGAAATCCCCCTATCATCCATATTTAGACTTTCAATATAGGCTATAACATCTTTGAACCCATGTTGGTCGGGTCCTACCTCACATTCCTGGAGATCCCACTCACCCTTATGAAGAAATGATCCTCCAACTAGTGATGTGAAACTCACTCTACATCGATAGAAATTGGAAAATAGATGGAAGGGAACTAAAAATTCAATTCTGATAAGGACATCATAGCATGTCATCTATTATACGAAAATGTCCCGTAGGAAGTGACACCCACCAACCTCGAGAGGGAACTCCTTGCACTGAAATATACTAGTCTTTCTTTTCCCCAAAGGCATGTCTAGTGTCACGATATCAAAAGATGATAAAATTAAGAGACCAAGGCTCTCCACAATAGCAAAAAAAATATAATTATATGGGAAGCCCTTATATGAAAAAGTGCAGAAGCTAAAACTGAGGCAATTAGGATTGGAGCTCAAATAGTAGAGGGTCCAGGATCCTACCCCTACTAGGTATGCTCCACTACAATGGTCTGACCTGCACCACAATCCTACGACTTTTACTAACCACATTGAGTGGATCCAACCTGTTATCACTGAATGCCTGGCGACTAGTTACCACAGCCGCGACCTCCACCTCAGCCTGAATGGCTTGAAGTGCTCTAGTTCAATGACTGATGAAAAACTGGGGGTGATGCTCCATAACGAGAAGTAATAGAAGAACCTTTGTCACCATATTCTAGTGAAATTATCTAATAGAAGCACTAAAGATGACCCATATTACTGCATTATCAACACTCCAATGGGTCTCTTTGGAAATGTGGCCTTGTATTTTTTTATCTTCTTTCACTAGTAGGACACCACCTAGCTACCTGAAGATATCTCTCGCCTTCTAGAATCTCTGCACGTAGAGTCCCTGCGGTGCTTCCTGCTATCAGTATGAGGGATATCAAATTCAGATATCGTACTTCCTGGGATCACCATTCCAGAATCCAACAGATTACACTTAGTGATCACTTCCTAGTTGACTACACATGTGGTAGAATTAAAACTGATGATGTTCACCTGAGATAAGAAGTGATGCCTGAGACCGTCCTCAAACATCCTTTCTAGAAATAACCCATCACCTCCTGTAATAGGTGTGAAGCATTGAAGCTCTATGAAATGAAGAGAATAATCCTTAATTGAATGTGTAAGATTCTCTAGAATCATGAACTCTCAGGCTCGATCGGCCCTCAAATACTCTGGGTAGAAGTATTTATAAAAGGAACGCTGAATCTCATCCCACCCCATAACCTTCATGTGTCTCATCTGTGAGTTCACATCCCATCATCTCTTGTTAGAGTCCCGAAGCATATTCATTGTGAGCTTCACCCTCCATTATGGAGGCGCCACTAGATGCTTGATGATAGAATGCATGGTTTGAAACCATGACTCTGCAACCTAAGGTCCTCCTTCCCCTGTGAAGGTGGGAGGATGTTGCTGTTGGAAAATGTTTGAAAACTCTTCCATAGAAGGTACAGAATGCGGTACTCCTTGGATGATCTACATGAACCTCATAAAGCCCTCAAAGAATTGTGCATTAGAACCTATATCTGGAATGAAGGTTGGTGCTTACACTTTAACAAATGGAGGATTCGCTCGTAGTCCCTGATCATCTTTATCTAGTGACTGATTACTTCCACGTAACTGGCAGACATCCGAATGACATCTCATTGGCATGAATCTACCGGGTCAAGCTCACACCTTAGATCAATATATATAGGGACATAATAATATAATTTTAATAAGGTAACAAGAGAAAGAAAGTATTCAATATATAATTCAAAACATGGATACATGGCATGTATAATTCATACACAACTTGTTCCCTTAAGCCTTCAAATGGGTGTGTACTATTGCCAACCCAGGTCATGTAACACCCCATACGCACGACATGTTGTCCAACCACATGGCATGTACTTGAATTCTCTTCACATACCTGAGTCCTCCTACACTTCTAAGCCACATAGTTTTCTTAAAACAATACTACAAGGCATGTTAGTCCAAAACAATGAATGAACTATAAGAACATCACTAACCCGTGTTGTTCGTCACACGACCGGTTACATGGCTCACTCTTCATGACATGTTCCCGATGGACATGGCGTGTACTAAATGGACTCCACCACTCGGTGAGGTTAGTAACATGGACAGATACAAGGGTTACACTACAAGGAATGTTAAGGCTTCATATGTCATGTATAACTTATGTATTATACATCCATGACATTAGTCACAGGGGTGGACACATGGTCTACACAACATGACGTGTAAACAAGAACATGTCGTGTTCCACCAAAGATTTCCCAACATTGTGTCACTTCCCACACATCCAGTGACGTGTTTATATGCTTTACAATTTGTATATACAGTACACAGTGTATACTTAAAAACAATTCCTTCTAGAATAGAATGACACATGGTGTGTATTTTTCATTGCAGGCTGTGTATTCTGGGTTTTTTCCAGATAGTAAGCCTTGGAAAATACACTAGAAACTAGAAAAACACTGAAATGAACATTATAGTTCCAAATTAAGATTTTTGAGGACTCTTAATCCTCGTGAATCAATGATTGGCATCTTATAATTGTCATACACAATGAATAACAATACAATGATACAGTAGTTTTTTATCAATGAGGGGCCATTACACCCCTAGAACCAAAGATTGGCATCCATTCAAACAAAAACATACCCAAACCAATACCTTATCTAAAGTAGGTACAATATCATGACATATATAACAAAAACATTCATATCTTACACAACATCTATCACAACAACATGAAATCACTAATTCACCCATAAATGGCTTGGAAAGAATGCATGAATTCTGATTTCTAACAAGTTCTTATACCATGAATAATATAGCATACCCTCATCTAATTGGGTTGAAACAGAATATAACCTTAATAAAATCAAAAATAATATCACAAAACATGTGAATCACTTAATAGTGAAATCAAATCAACTGTACAAATTGAAAAATTAGAAACATTGCAACAATGAGGTAAATTGGATTTTCCCTGTACATTGGTTAGATACTCTCAAGAAAAGCTTATTAACAAGTATATATTTACTTCTTATCCCAGGTTATAGGCTCTAAATAGAATGTTAAAAGATAAAAAACCCTTAATACCACTTTGTAATGTCTCGGTTCTGGATGCCGCCCATAGGCGCCCCATACCCAGTTGGTCACATGGCCTCAAGCACATTTCCATGAATGCCAGAAGATAGCGACTATTAGCGAGGTCCTTGGGTGTGGAAGTGGGTAAACTATGTCATCATTGGAAGAGTGGAAAAGTCAAAGTAAAATAGATATCAATTTCAAATGTATTAATAATAACATACAATAGGGAAACAACGGATGTAATAAATAGTTGGAGCTCACATATCCAAATAATTCATGATATATATGTCTAAGAATGTAGTCAAACCAATCACAATGTTGGATCATAGTACTAGACAAAAGTTAAAAAGAAAAGTAGTAAACAACTCCACCTCATCACAAGCCTCAGCTTGGTCGCATGATCCATAGCTTCATAGTAATCATGTACTTGACGTAGAATACTGATTTACCTTATCTATAACTGCAATAATATAATATTTTTGGTCCCAAAATCCTGTCCCAATTAGGGTGTGAGACTAATCTGTGTAAGAAACCACCCAAATATATATGCCTAATAGTCAATGAATATATATTTCAGGTGATAATCAAAATAAAGAAGTAACCATGGATGTATACATAGTAACAACCCTACAAATTCAATTGCATTCATTTTCAAATATCAAGTAATTAGCTAATCAAAAGAAGGTAACCTTCTAGGATGTTCTCACAACCTAACCCCTCATGTTCAACCAAAAAATATAAATCAACCCTCTGGGATGTACACATAGTCTATCCCATATAGTTATTATTTAGGAAAGACACTCTCAAGAAGTACTCACCATCAATTCCCCCTATGGTCGTGTATCAGTAACTAATAGGCATTCTGAGGACGCACTCAACATCTAATTCTCACTATGGCCTGTATCGAGGAATCTAAATACACTCCGAGGGATTAAAATTTCCATAAACCCTAGGGTCTCATAACATAACAGTAAAAAGACACCTTGGAGAAGCCCTCAAGGTCCATTCTCTCAATGGTATAGTATACGAGGTTCTCTCGGCCTAGTGTAAGTCAGTCATTCACAAAAGATATGTGGTAGCAAATGTAAACCTCAAGAAATACGTGGATAAACACTATACAAAATATAATAGCATTTCAAATAATAATCAATCCATTCTAAAAATACTAGGCATGAGAATTAGAGCAGCATCCTAACAGAAAAAGAAAGACCCAAAGGTAAAAACATGAAATCATGGGAAAAACATCCAATGAATGGAAAAGTTGTCTCTAATCACAACAACTAACCTATATCCAAACAAACAAGGCATATCAAGTAATAACATGACTACAAACATAACCACATAAAACCCCATTCTTGGGGTTTGGGAAATTTTGCACACAAAATTCAAGGACTATCTACAGAATGGCACAAACCACCTAACTCGGTATCGTGAGATCGATATACATGATCCTCAGGCCTTGAATTACCTATAATTCCATAGATCTAAAAAATGATAAAAAAAATGACTGAAGATAACTCGTGAGAGATGAGAATTCATGAGAGGATGTTCAAGAAGAATAGAGAACTCACTAATGCAATTCCAATGCAATCGACATCAGTCGATTCAGAGATCAAATGATGATTTGAGGGCTTAGAGAAAATCTGCAGTCATATGGTTGCTCCTGGATGAGAGGGAGGAAGATACAATGAGTTATGTCGATTAGACGTGACCCCAGTCCATTTAATGAAGAAAAGAAAGTACACATCTTGTTTTTTAAATGTACACTACTTGTAATTTCCTTTTTCAAGCCTCCACATTAGGCGGTCTCTAGGTCACCACACACGGCTTTTTACTCATCTATTACACGACCAGTACACAGTCACCCATGATAACCGAGTACATGACATGACCATAAAGTACCCGTCATGTACTACTAAAATTTCCAAAAATCCTTTTTTTCTCAAATATAACCAAAAAGGAAAAATATACCTGAAAATAACATATGGGTTCTTAAAAATTATATCATATATTATTCTTAACCTTTACAGAGTATTTGAACTCACACTTATTTTGTTTCCTTTTGAATGTATTCCATGTAGTTTTCTATGGTTGATGTGTATGGATATTATAAATGAAATAATGTCATCCTATAAAAAATATATATTATAATTTGTGTTATCAAATGTAATGAAGGACATATTGTATGTATCTAGTTTACTATGATAACTAAACTATCAGTTATTCAGGCTATGATTCCTTGTATCTTTTGACATTATAATAAATTAGACACTAGATCTGGGATGTTAGGGTTTGGTTGTAATAGTTGGTATCATAGGAAGTATTGTAGAAACCCTAGGAACTATATTTATGAAAAACATAGATTAGGGAACATAACCCTATGATAGAATTTGAGGATACATATATAAGCACAAATTAATGTTGTGGTGTGATAGGGATTATTTGGTATTTAATAGAAATAATCTATTTTATGGATAGTATATGTGGATCAGGTGTTGGAGAAGATGTACGTAGAGGTAGTAACATTGAAAAGGAATCATTGGGATTAAACTGATTGTCACTCAGTGAAATAAAATTGGCATTACAGTGAAACTAGTTTGAAACTAATGATATATATGATTAAGATAATTTACATTTTCCTTCCAAACTATTATATAGGATTTTAAAAAATATTATCCAAAATAATCAATGTTTATGTTTGTGATATTAGCTATGCATAAATTTTTTCACTTTTTTCTGATTATACCTTATGTTTCATAGTTGAATTACCTAATAAAACATATTAATTCATTTAGAAATGGTTCATTGTAGAAGGAATGAGAACCTCACCAGTACATGTGATTAAAAGATTAAGAATGATAGTATCTTTTATAATAATAATCAAATATGTTTAAGGGATCTATTTTCCAAAACATTACAATCATATGAGTTTATAATATCATGTTCTAACAAGATAGAGAAATAATTATCTACCTATTTCTGTTTTGAAGGAAATTAAGTGAAGAAGATGAAAAAATAATAAATAGATGACCAAAGGGATAATGAATATGAAATATTTTCCAAAAATATGATAAGTGTAAAATGAAACATATTGGTATATGATTAAAAGTAAATGGAGTTTTCATAAATGTTTAAAAAATTTCCATCATTCTTTTGATTTCATAATAATGAAAAAATATTCCAATTTACAATGATCCAAGAATAATGAGATATGTTACTTTGAAAATTAGTGTCACTAGATTCTGTGTAATTTACCACAAAATATGATAATGAATCATTGTCAAGATTATTGTACTACAATAGAAAAATATGAATAATTAATGTTCGTGTATTTTGATTCAATAATTCTATCATTTGTTTTTTTATCAGAGATAAAATTCTTATAAGAATTATGAAATATATAATGAATGTACAAAAATACTATTTCTATAATTATTTGAAATTGTATATTCAGATTTATAAGAGAAGTTATTTAGTGGAAAGATGATATTATTATAAAAAAAATGACTCAGGGAAAGAAAATAGTTAATTTTTTTTATGTTGATATAATGGTGTTTGGATAAAGATATTATAGATATATAAAATGTAAATTAGATAGTGCTGATTGACATGGAAATAATTATATATTTTTGGACAAAGTGGATAATGTTATCACTAAAGGATTTACCAAATCTTTGGTTTTACGAAATACATCCCTTAATCTTTATCATAAATCAGAAAAAGTAAGTATGCCTATCTTCAATTATATTTTCTGGTAATTATGGTTATTACCATGGTTCAAGAGAATACATGATCAAGGTACTCCAAGGTTTGGGATATGGTACTTAGGAAATAATTTATATTATTTATTGGATTAATTATAAGTTCATTTTGAAAAATCAATGACCTTATTTCTAAATTTTTTGATCTTTATATTTTGGAAGGGATATATGGTTAACCACTTATGAAATAGTTTATGTTGAAAATTTGATCTGGTTTTAGAGATATAACTATTACATCATTATATGAAGATTTATGCATATTGGAAATATCTATGTAAAAATATTTTGTTTGTAAATGATTTAGTGATAACTGAAAATAATTTCCAATTTTTATGTATTTTATAAACAATTTAATGTTATTTTTAGTGTAGTAGGAATTATAAAATTCATTTATTGTATATTCATGTTTTTATTAAGTGATGAATTCAGAATTTATCCATAAAAAAAATAATGATGAAATTTTTCTTATGAAACATAAACATATCAAGTAAGTATATTCCATAATATTATTGAATAAAACTTTATTAATAAACATCAGTAATATGATCATTAAACAAAAATTCCATACTATTATACTCAAATTTGATGAATCGGATGATAATTTAAATCCGCCAAAAATATTTTTGAGGCCCTCAACGTACCGTCGATCATTGAAATTATTTTGATTAATTGACACTATCACTCTCAAAAATATTTTTTTCTTTAATTGTAACACCCCATGCATCAACAGTACATTTCCCTTTGAATAATTCAATAGCTTGTGTTGTATGCAACTTTGAGATTTAACATACAATGAACAATCAAATAAGCCATTATGAATAGTAATAACCACTTTTTGAAATTTTATAAATATTATTTTTCAAAATGGACCTCATTTTTGGATTTAGAATATCTAAATGAGTTTATGGTGATTATTTTTATTTTTATGAAAACATTCAATTTCTCAAAAATAGTTGGAAAAAATGATTTATTGTTTAAAACTAAATTTTTATTTAAATAATTATTTATTATATTTAAATTTATTTTAATTAAAAATAGATACATATTACCTTTATTAGTTCAATTAAATTCATTGGAGTCATTTTATAATAAAATTAGATGTAATTTTATTTTTGAATTTTAACGTCTTTTACCCAACCTCTAGGAACATTATCATATTTTCATAAGATGTAATTTTACCACTTCTATGAATTTATTTTCAAAAATATGAGATACATGAATTATATCACTGAGTAAAATGTGGTTCAAAAAGATGAAAATAATTTTTGGTGAATAGTAGCTTTTGAGATTTATTTACCGCGATTAATAGTTAATAGGGTAATTAAAGGTACAATGGAATTATTATTACCCTAACACATGCACTAATTCTACTGGATAAGTGTATTTAGACTAAAATCATCCTTAGGATTAAAATAAGATCTTTTTTCCCCGCATGGATTAGATTAAGACATTTATTATTATTTTTATTAAAGAATATTTCAAAGTGTTAAATTCAAAATTTCATAACTAAAACATTTTTAAAATAGGGGTACACATAAGATAAAATCGACTATAAATATTCATAAGAAATATTTAAATATTTTATAAATAATCGTATTTTATTTATAATTTTTATAAATTAAATATTCAAATTTATTTATATAACAATAATGATGCAGTAATTACCTTATTAATTAAATATTTAAAACAATTGATATTATAAATATACAAAAAAAATGAAAATTGAGACTTTTGATGAATTACACGAATTTTATAGGTTAATATGACATATTTTTGATGAATAAATGAAATTTTTTTCTATGTAAAAATTTATTTAGAACATTAACAAAAATCAATTAATAAATAGTGTCTAAATTTCCATAAATGTGTTTTTAAAAAAAATGCTATATTAGTAAATGTTATAATAGTCATAAAAAACCATGGATTTTCCAAATGACATATAGAATAATACGCCTATCATTAATGAACCACTTGGGGTTCAGTTGGAATTTTATAGTATGTTTATTGACCATAAAATATAAAGATACAAGGAGACATGGTAGATGTTATACTATTTACCCAAGAGTAAAATCTAAACGATAAGGTTAATATGGTGACCTAGACAAGTCTAAAACCTATTTAATGCGAGGTTTTACACTCATAACCACCTTATCCTTGGAATTAATTTTTTTAGGTCCATTATAAATCGAATATGATTGTATAATAAAATAATATTTCATGCTTTTCATAATGGGACCCTCACACCTCTTATAAAATGGTAGTTCCCATTATTTAAAAATCACACATCCGAAGCCATTTTTTGGGCCAAATCCTACTCAAATATCCTTCCAAATAACCTCACATAAACTTGTAGGCCTTAATTTGATCAGAAATCCAATCAATGGAGACATTTTGATCAACTCAAATGGAAACACCTGCTGAATAGATAATAATATCCCCACCTCTTTCAATGTTCATTTCTTCTTCCAATTCCTCTTTTTTTTGTTATTTCAATACTAAAAGAACAACTCTAGAACCTTATACATAATATAACGTTATTATAAATATTTTAAAACTATTTCCATTATTCTATCCACCCTATGAATGACAAGTCACTAGACATGTGTACGTACGACTTACTGTCTCCATGTCGAGGTGTAGTTTGATATTCAAACACTTCATTATTTTTAGGTGTATAATAATGAGTATATATTATGTAAGTAATAACTATAACATGTTAAATATTCTGTATATATGATATACCATCCAATTACACATATTTCCACATTAAATTGAATGATATTGTCGCTCATGCATTGGTATGGATTACCATCTCCCCGAACATGATGAAATTTATTCCCCATCATAACCATTCAAGAATAATTTTCATTTATTGGTTAAAAATAATGTTTAAGAACATAATATCATTTTGGATATGAATAAAATACATCTTATATATAAGAAACATTACTTAAATAACAAAACATATAATGTAAAATGAACTAGTTAACATCCAAAATAATCATACTACCAAAATATTATAAAACAAGAAATATTAGAAGATCATATATGATAACATATTTCTTTATTTTGGAATTTCATAATTTAATAAAAAAAATTTAACTATTATACAGAAGTTCAAGACACCCTCAATCAAGGAAAATTAAAATATAAGGATTAACATTTCTATCTTTTCAATATTCAAGTTTGTTTATATGTGAGTATCTACTAGGAATTCTTTATCATCCACATCTGTGTTTCATAAAAATTCATTTAAAAACATTTTTTATGATGTCATTGACTATGGTTTAAATTAATTTATACCAATGTTTTACATTTTTATAAATTTTTGATAAATTATTCTTTCTGTCATTTTCCAATCAAGGTACTTTATGAACATTTAAAAATATTTACGTAAGAATGACATTTTTAACTTATACGGTGGGTGAGGATATTTTCTGTAAATATAACATCTTTAAAGCTTCGCTTATATGCAAATAAAAATATTTTCAAAATAATTGTTTTCTTTTAATATTATGTGACTTTTAAATGATTTCAAAATAAAAAGATATATTTCTCTCAAATAGTTTGGATTTCATCTATGTCAATATCCTTTGATGGGTTTTACACTTGTTTGATTTTAATTTATTTAGATAAAATTATTCTATATTTTATTCAATGTTTTTGATATGTTTGAATGTTGATTTATTGTTTTAAACAATTCACGATTTATGGTTAAAGTATTAACATTTCATTTATTGTTTTAATACGAATGTTTATGTTATGTTTCAACCTTTTCATACGAGGAATTCATTGGACATAGTATGTGACTAGTGGACCCTGCTATAACACCTCGATGCATCAGTATGTATCATGAGAAAAACTAGTTTCTTGGCACTAGGCCTTGATAAAATTCATTTTGGTATTCATGGAATGAGGCCTTGAATATAGTGGTTATGAAGTTGGGGATTATGCATTCCATCATTATGAAATTGGATATTGATAATACTTTTGAAAATTCAACTAGTAAAATATCCATGTGAATATGTAAGTGGAATTATTTTTATTTATTTTTTCCATATTATACTAATGTTTATGTTTAAAAAGGCTTTCATTTTATCCTTATCCATTTATTTAAAGTATATGAATATTAATGAACGTTGTCTGTATATTGTTATACTTACTTAGCATGTGATCTCACCCCATTCAATGTTTTATTTTTTCCCAAGATGTGAAGATTTTTTTTGTGGTTGAAATAATGAGATAAGATAAGGGATATAAGTGTGTTGAAAGTGGACAAAAATGTTTTTGTTGTTTTTATTTAATTATGTAATGTAAAACTTATGTATGACTCTAGTACTTCCAAGGCTACTAAACTAATTGGTATTTCAGGATTTGATCCCTTTTGATAATTTAAATGTAATGTAATAATGTACAAACTCTTTGTAACTGGGGTCGGGGAATTGTAGTTTGTTTCAAAGGACGTTTAGTAAAAACCACTGAAACTAGATTTTGAAAAACTATTATTAGAGAACATTACCCTAAGATAGAATTTGAGGATTAGTGTAGATGAACTTTCTAGAATTTTAGTAATGTAGATATTTTGTATGTTTTTTGAGAAATAATTCCTTATCTTGATATGAGCTGGTAAAGGTGGCTCTGGAATAAATGTTTTTTTGGAGTGATAACTCTGATAAGGAGTTTCAGCCTTAACCTAGGGTACCCTGGTACACAACAACATGCCTTGTTGCACTCTTGGTTTCGACACTCCAGTGGGATATGCTTAATATAATTCACATATACATTAAAAACCATTATGAAGGATTTATGAGTATATATATCCTCATTGAAGACATTTTTATGATTATAGATTATATACATAAACTGTTCAATTTATGTAGAGTGTTTTACAAGTTTGGAATTATGTTTTGTGATTCATAAACAAATCTAGTTTATTCAATTGATTTGAAATGGTGCCTAGTGAGAGGGAATGGAAACATTATCAATGCACATAATCCATGTTGGTATTTCATTCTGACTCATGATAATTATAGTGAAGATCGTAATGCAACTGGTGCTGACCAGCTTATCACAATACTGGGACAACTCACTCAGGTTATGAATAATAACATTACCCATATAGAGAACCCCGATCCACAACGTGATTGAACAATGTTAGACCGCTTCATGAGGCAACAACCACCAATATTTAATTGGATGCCAAATCCATTTATGGCTGAGCAATGGATAATTTCTTTGGAGAAAAGTTTTCTCTCTTTGGGGAGTAGTGAAAGGGAAAACGTTTTCATGGCAGTTTATCACCTCACGGGAGATGTTGATCAATGGTGGTCATTAATTCAAAATAAAAAATAAGATGAAGAAGTATCAAATATTGAATGAAGATATATTACAGATCTTTTTTGAGAAAAATAATTTCCTCGTGACCATCATGTAGATAGGGAAAGTCAATTTCCGAGTCTGAGGAAAAAGGATGATGAAAATGTCACAATGTATGAGGCTAACTTTACAAGGTTAGAACGACCTGATACAAATTATATAAGTAACCCAAGGAGTAAGATTTTTCAATTCATTGATGTGTTAGAACTATTTTTCCATCAAGCATTATTCTCACAATACTTCTCAACATACGAATATATTGTCTCATGTGCTATCAAGAAGGAAATGGAATTCTCTTATTCTTACAAATTTAAAAAAAATCAAGTGAAGAAGAGATTTGATGAACAATCTTGAAATTTAAATAAGTGGAAGAAGGGAAAATTTTAATATCCATAATGTCATAAATTTGGGAAGAAACACCCCAGTACTTTCCAGAATTGAATGGGAGTATGTTATAAGTGACGTGAAAAATGACATCATGCTCGTGATTTTAAGGGAAAAAGGAAAAGAATGTTGAATGCTAAAATTGTATAGAAAAGGGGAATTATTCCAAAAAAATCTTAATCTCTAAGGAAACATACCTCAGAAAAGGACAATGGAGAGAGGTCATGTTTATGTGATCATAATTGTAGAGGTTGAAGCTTCAAAAAACGTGGTAGTATGTAATTTAATTGTTTCCACAAGTTTTTCCAATTATTTATTTGATTTTGGATAAACACATTGTTTCATATATTCCATGTTTGTTAAAAAAATAGATATTTTCAATTTGATTTAACAATGGAGTTGTCAGTCAAAACCCATAAGGAAAGTATCATTGTAAAAATATTTTGTGAATCAGTTCCCATTAAATAATATAAATGTTCCTTATATATTAATCTCATCATCATACCCATTATTGAATTTTATATAATTCTACGAATGGATTGGCTTTCATACTATGATGCGAAAATTCATTTTAAGTAGAAGGATGATACAAATTTTTATGATGATAATGAGTACCATATCATTAAAGAAAAAACATCACCACCTGATTCTTATTTAGATCCACCCCAGTAGCCCTAATTAATTAAATAATTAGGGAGGAAGAAAATAAAATAACTATGGGCGAGGAAAAGAATGTTCAATTAGAGGACTTACCTATTGTACAAGAATATATTGATGTGTTTCTATAGGATTTACCAGGACATCCTATAGAACAAGAAATTGAGTTTTCCATTTATTTAATTCATTGTTCAAGGCACATATTGAAGAACCATTATAGAATTGATATTGTTGAATTAGAGTAACTAAATATACATCTTGAATAATTCGGTAATAAAGGATTTATTCACCCAATTGATTTTCCATGGGGAGCCCTTGTACGTTTTGTTATGAAGAAATATGGATCAATGAGGTTGTGAATTGACTTTAGGGAGATCAATGCTATAAAAATAATGAACAGGTATCCCCTACCTCACATTGATTATTTATTCATCCAACTTCATGGAGCTCAATATTTTTCATAGATTGACCTTCGATTAGGATATCATTAGTAGTGTGTGAAGAAGGAATCCATTCTGACGATAGAATTTTATACCAGGTATATGAATTAAAAGTTTACACTAATGCCTTTTGGACTAACTAATGAACCCTCTATATTCATGGATCTAATAAATTGTGTTTTCAAGGATTTGATGATGAATTTTTAGTACTATTTATTGATTATATCTTGGTATTATAAAAAATCTACAAAGATCATCAAAATCACTTGCGCACTATTCTGATAACCCTTACATGAAATGAATTATATGGAATGTTTAGCATGTTGGAATTCCCACTTCTAAAGATTTATTATCTTGGCTATATTGTCTCTTAGGATGGAATCTCTATTGATCCTTCAATGTCCAAGGAAATCCAATATTGTCAAACACTGACATGTATAACTACGGTACACAGTTATATTTGTTTAACATGTTATTATTGGTGCTTCATCCATAATTATGTCCAATTGGCTAACCCGTTAACTAATCTCACACATAAAATGGTTAAATTTGATTCGAAAAAAGAGTGCGAAGAATTTTTTGATGAACTGAAGAGAAGATTGTTAATTTTCTTATCTTGACTCAACCATCAGGGAATTATGGGTTTTTCGTTAATATTGATACTTTAAAGAAATGACATTTTTGTGTCCTTATACAGAATGATAGAGTGGTTGCCTATGAATCACGAAAACTAAATACTCCTAAAAAATATCCCGCTCATGATCTTGATTTAGAAGTTGTAATATTGGGATTGAAGATATGGAGACACTATCTATACGGAGAAAAATGTGTGATATATACCGATCAAAAGAGTTCCTAATATATTTTCTCACAAAAAGAACTCATCATGTAGCAAAGTGGATGTCTTGAACTACTCAAATATTATTATTGTACTATACACTACCACTAGGGGATGAAAAATAAGGTGTTAGATTCTTTGAGTAGAAGGGATATTGGAGTTTTCAAAAAGATGAGAGTTGAAAGAGAACTTATGTTCATGGATCTAGAAAAGATGGATATGGGAATAATCATGGAAGGGGAAACATCAAGAATTTTTCAAATCGTTGCTAAACCATCTTTACTATAAAGGATAAAATGTTCTCAGACTCATGATGAAGAGTTTCAAAAGAAAACTAAAGATTTGAATGCTGGTAGATTGATTAACTTCGTATATGAAGATTGAATTTTGAAATTTGGGAAGAGAAGTTGTGTTCCTGGCATACTTGATCTAAAAAGAGAATCGTTGGATGATGTCCATATCTCCAATTTCTCTATACACGTTCGTAGAAATAAGATGTATAGTGATTTGATTGAACACTATTAGTGGGAAAAAAATTATATAGAGATTGTTGATTGTAAATGGGATGACATTACGATGGACTTTGTCATGGGACTACCAATGACTCATATAAGGAAAGATGCAATATGGGTCATTGTTGATCATCATACTAAGTCAGATCATTTTCATACTATATGTGAATATTTACCACTTGAACATTTATCAAGACTATATATCAATGAAGTAGTTAGACATCCTGAATTACCCTAATCTATTGTTTCTGATCGTGATCCCCATTTTACATCAAGATTATGGAAAATTCCTTTGAAGGCCCTAGATATTGAACTTCATTTGAGCACTGCCTACCAACCTCAAACTGATGTACATTCAGAACATATTATTCAAAGCATATAAGACATGCTCAGGTCTTTCTCCCTAAAATTTTATGGTATGTGGTATCAGTATTTATCTATGGTAGAATTTTCTTATAACAATAGTTTCCAATCACGTATTAATATGGCAACATATAAAGCGCTTTACGGAAAGAGATGTCGCACACCAACTTGTTGGGATGATATTGGTGAAAGAAAACTCATAGGCCGATTACATTATGAGGAAACAATGGAAAAGGTTAAAGTTATGTAAACCCACATCAATGCAGCTCAAAATAGGCAAAAGAGCTATGTCGATAACTGATGGAAGGATTTGGGATTTCAAGTTGGAGATCATGTTTTCTTGAAGGATTCACCATTTAAGGGTGTTGTACGATTCTGTATGAAGGGTAAATTGAGTCCCATGTACGCCATACCTTTCGAAATCCTAGAACTAAATGGAGTTTTAGCGTATTGTTTGGAAATGCTGCCAAGTATCTCTAGAGTTCATGATGTGTTCCACGTATCACTATTGTGAAAATAGAAGCATGTACCAATGCATGTACTCACCTATAATGGAATATAACTGAAACCAAACCTATCTTATGGGAAATATCCTATCAGGATTTATGATACAAGAGAACATGTAACACCCCGAGATTTTATGAAAATATTCTTTTAATTTCATTAATGTCTTGAGTTGTATACTACAACAAGATTACCTTGCGCTATACGCAACACCGTATTAGCTTGTAGTATACGCAACACTATTCTTGGATCGTGTTACACAAAATTTTGATCATAGTTATTCTACTCAACAATGAGTATATATATATATATATATTCAATGTATAAATGAAATATGGCTGGATTATGATATACGAAACAACAAAGGATTATTTCACAGCACGCAACCCTGACTTGGCTTGCATTACATGCAATCGCGACCTTCCTCGATAGCGTGTGTTGTGCGCAATACCGGGTTTTACTAAACAACAATATCTTATTATAATATTGTTATGAACTAGCTGTTATGAATAGTGTAAACTAAATTTTGAATTTTATAACATTATTATTCATCTTACACATTTCTAGAACATGGTATAAGAACAAAATAAATTTTTCAGGTAAAATATGTATTTTTAAAAAAATGCAGTTTTGCCACCTTTTGATGGCGCACCCAATTTATATCTAGTTTTTGACATGTTTATAAGTTCAATTTGACAAAATAAAATTCTTCTTTTGAATCAGGATATAAAAATTTACATTAGATAAAGTTTTGATATTTTTTCGATAACATTCATATTTTAATGACTAGTAAAAACACGCTATATTTTAATTAAAAACAACTTTTTTTCATCGTAATATCTTATGTGGTTAAATTATAATATTTAATGGTTTTAAAGTATAAATAGAATATATTTTTACCATTTAATATAATGTATGTCATTAGCATTGATTTTACCTTGAATTCGTAGGTTAAATCAATTCAATCTTTTGCAATGTTTTAAAGAAAAACTCATTTTCTTTTGACAACGGGATTAATTTAAATTTAATTTCTCAATCTTTTGTGTAATGAATTTGGAAAAATGGATTACATATTTGGAATCAGTGAGTATAAATTATGTTAATAAGCTACTTTTTATTTTTGGGCATTGTGAATAGTAACTACGGTAAATTTTATTTACTATAGTTAAAGGTAAATCAGGTAATTAAGGGTAAATATAAGAATATAAAATTACCCTAACACTTGGAAATACCCTATTATATGGCTAAAAGTAGACCCATATAACATAAGGGTCGTATTAGATTCATTTTATGTACTTTTTTCCATGAAAATAATTTAATTATTATTAAAACCAAAGAATGTGACAACATGTCACTTTCTTAAATCTTATAAGTATAATAATTTTAATTTAGTGATAAAATTCATGATACTTCGAAAATTAATAGTCTACAGAAATCTAATACAATTATCTAAATCATATGAATTTATTTTGAATTTTTATGGATTAAATAGTTATCCTTTATTATGACACAAAGATGATGCAGTAATTGTCTTATTAATGAAATATTTACATAATTGATGTTATAAATGCCCAAATAAATGTAATTTGAGACTTTTTATGACTTACAATAATTTTATAGGTTAATATGACATGTTATTGTTGATATAAGTAACTTGGTTAGAACTTATCATTCTGTTATGAATTTCATAAAAATCATGTACCAAATAGTGTCAAAATTGACATAAATTAGTTTGTAAAACAAATATTTTCTTATTAATTGATATTTAATTACTAAAAATATAAGGTTCGGCCAAATGACTTAGATAAGGTTATATATATTAATAATAAACAACTTGGGGTTAGTTTGGCTTGTTATGGTATGTTTATTAACCATATAGTGAGAGAAAACAAAAAGACACGGTAAAAGTTAAATTACATAACTTAGAGTTAAATCTAATTGATAAGGTTAAAATAAAAACCTAAACTTGTCTAAATCCTATTGGATGAGAGGATTTCGACCCATCCCCACTCTATCTTCGAAATAAGACCCTTTGGAACCATTATAAACTGAATTTGACCTTAATATAAAATAATATTTTGAGATTTTCCTAAGGTGCCCCTCTCCTCCCTTATAAAAGGGCACTTCCTCCCTCTCCTCCTCAGAACAATTTGAGCATTCAAACTCGGCCAACCCCTGAAAAAATCTCTTCTCCACTTCCCTAGTATCATCCTAGAGGTCTTTGTCTTCTTCAAAGACCATCCATAGTTCTTTAAGTGGAGGTTAATTGAAGGCGCGTCAAAAAGAGGTAATATCCATTACCGATCTATTTCAATTTCTTTCTTCTTCAACTTCTTCTTCATTAGTTGTTTCATGATAAAGTAATAAAATAAGTATTTAGTATATACATATATGTTATTATAAATATGAAACAACTCTAATTAACCTTCTAACCATCCTATGGAAAAAGGAAACCACCGCGCGTGCGTACGTACGGAATACCGTCTCCACGCCGTGGTGTAATCTATTTTCCGCCACCACCTTAATTGGATGGGTATAATGGTGTAATGAGTAACTATATATGATTATTATAAAGTGATATTGATACTGAAATAGTATACATACACTTCAACACAATTCCACGACCATGGGAACGATATCATCGCTCATGCGCACATACGGACTACCGTCTCCACGACGCGATGAGATTCATTATCCATGTTAACCATTCCAGAATGATTATAAACTGTATATATTGAATAATAATGAAATATTTGACATGGTAAATCTACTGGATTTATGTATATATATATTTCATCTACTTACATCCATTCAAGATAATAAGGAAAGGAAAACAACGTTCATGCGTACGTACGGACTACCGTCTCCATGAATGGTGTGTTTCATTTCATTTATCTATCTATTATATATATATATACTGAATATATATAATATATAAATCATATTTTATATTCTGTAAGTAAGTAAGTCATGATATAAGTAATAATAATGTCATGAACAACAAGTCCAAACACCTTCGATAAATGAAACAATTTTTACCCAAACCGCTTCTTTAACATGGAATTTACAAAAGAACGGGTAATATAAAGTAAAACGTAAACCATATATGATATCATAAAAATGAATATGATTCTTTAATAAGTTAAGGACATTATTTAAATCATTATACAAGAGGTTTGGATACGTACAAATCATATCAGACATAAGGTAAGGGAAATATCACAATCTCATTTTTATCCGAGATTGTTTATACTTTGATATTTACTAGGGTGTATTTTATCATCCACATCCATGTTTCATCAATATTTAATGTTATTTCCATCCACCTACAATTTTTTAAATCCACGTTTACCCTTTGGTGAGTTTTTTAGTAAAAGATATGAAAGTAATCTTTTGTCGTTTTTCGTACGAGGTACTTTTTGACTTTTCCGACAAAAGTATGGGAAGAATGTTTCTTTTAATTATATGGCATGAATGGATTTATAAAACATTATTTCCAAGAATCTTCCTTTACAAGTTTTCAAGTTTTTTTAATCAACTTCTCTTAGTTTATAATTGTAAGACATGTTTAGAAAGGAAATGTGTTTTTGAAGTAGAAAGGATATTTTCCTCAAGAATGGAGTTCAAGTGTTTTATCAAAATTATTTTCCATCTAAGATAATAAAGGGTTCTATTTCTATCCCTATTATTACATTGATTTGATTATGTTGTGATGGAATTATATTCTTATGAATTCTCTTATAAATTGTTTTATTATGTAATGATGTTTAAGATTCCCATTTTTATTACATGGGTTATGTAATGATGTATGATTTATGATTTTGTGGCACACATAAGAATGGTATCATTATGAGATGGGTGGGACCTATATCTCCCTCCAATGCATTGGGTAAAGATTTTATATCTCATGAGATAGACATTGTTGGAACGGTAGGTTATACCGGTTCAGTGAAACACGACTGAAACGAGGAGTGAACTCGGTTCAGAAAGGGACTTTGTCCACTAAGATAGTCTTGGCAATGATTCTTGACTAATATGAAATGATTCTTTATGATTATTTGTGTATACCACAAAGTTTCATGTTTTTTGTTATGATTATTGTGATTACATTTCACTGCCATGATTTATCCCATGTTATGAAATTATGCTCTCTTTTGCAGGTTAAGATTTCCAAAATGTTATGTTCTTATGAATATGACGGGATTGATATTTCTTTTGTTTACCCTTACTGAGAATTTGAGCTCACCCTTTTATGTTTACTTTTCCCCAGGATATAAAGAAAGGTTTAGGTATAAAAAATGAAGATCATTATGGGAGATGTTGAAGATCTTTCACCAGGATTAGAATATTATATTCTGAGTTTCTAAAGACACTAAACTATTACGATCCTTGTGTGTGCGTTTTTGTTATGTACTAAGTATTCCACAAATGTAATGTAATGTCAATGTATGTCAAGCTTCGGGTCTCTACAGTTGGTATCAAAGGAAAAGTTTAGTCAACCTTTGGAAACTAGGATGCGAAAACGTTAGTAAGATCCCTAGAGATATTTCTAAGTTATGTCTAGGGATTTCCCTAAGGATAAGTATACGTATAGGATACAGTCCGAGAACTACGGTAGCGATCATAGAATTTAACCTAAGATGTTAGATATTGAGGATAATCCCCCTTTATTATGTTGTTTTCCATAGCATGATTTTTTCCTCTCACACTATTCTTTTTGGGTTTTAGAAAATGGCTGGAAACAAGATGATTCACAATAATGGAGGATATGATGGACAATGGAATGATATTTGGAAGTCCAAACATCATTATTATGCTGAATTAGAAATCTCATAATTTGATCGATAAAGTAAAATTTGGTAAGTTTTATGACTCGGCTAATAAGAGAAAGATGGAATTTCATGATGATCATAGAGGAAAGAAAGTTCAATTTCCCCTATGTAAATCATGTGGGAAGAGGCATCAAGGAGAATGATTCAAAGGAACTGGAAGATGCTTTGGGTGTGAAAAAGAAGGACACAAAGCCAGTAAGTGCAAAGGAAAAGGTTCAGTTAACACTAGGGATGAGGATAATGGTATTTCTACGACATCAACAATGGTTAAATGTTTTAAATGTGGAATGTACGGGCATTATGCAAACCAATACCCTAAGGGAAAGTCTCATGAAGAGAATCAGTATGGTCGTATGGGTATTATTTATGTGGATGATGATGAAGAGACTACAAATGATATGTGAAATGAAAGAATTGTTGAAGCTCGGTCAATGGTTTAAGAATGTAGTGGAATGATTACATGTTTATCACGTGTAATGTTGTATAAGTAATCTCATGGTACTATGGAATAAAGAGACATCTAAGGACTGTCACACTGTTGTCTTTCCTTGAGTTTTGAATGTGTATGATTAATGGTACCAGTATACATTAAAGGATATTCAGATATTTTTGGAATATAGATGATATGCGCATAATGAAGGGATAAGTAGAAAATGAAATGTTTGACAGTATTCATGAGCTCATGATTGATATAAGGACTAAGTGATATCATGGTTTGAGTATATAGAATTTTGAGGATTTTGTTATGTGGAAAGTTTTAACTTTTAACAGCACTCATGTTTTCAATAAGGTTCAATGGGTATTCAAGAGATTACAAGATTAAAGCCTTTGAATGTATGGAATGTGACCAACAAGATATATCTTATGATATATGGGGATCAATGATGGTATTAAATCTCTGAGAGTGGACGACAGAATTATGGATAAGCCTAAAGATTGGAATGGATTATGTTGGACATAAGTTAGTATTATTGATGGGATGTTATAGTAATATAGTTTTAGAAAAAGGACAACCTGCAGGACGGGTGACAACCCATCGCGGCGGACAAGGCCGTGGGAATCGAACCCACAACTGAAGTGCGACTGGCCTTTATCGCCTACCACTGGCCTACAGGAAGTCCTTGTTTAGTAGAAACTAGATTTATTTTATTACGCGGTATGATATATGAAGTATAAGTTCATTTTTGGAATCGTATACGATTAACCTCACCATAGATGGACTTATGTATATTTGATAACTTTTGCTAACCTTTTGTTTGAAACAGATGGAATGACCCATCATTTTATCACATGATCTATTAACACTTCATGAATAACAAATTCAAATTCATTTCTTTAAGAGGTGAAGTGGAAATTGTTCAAAGCACGAACAACAGTGAAATTGTACCAAAATCATGTAAGTATTTCTTTTAATTCACAAACCTTAGGGAAATGATCTTGAAAACCAAAAATGTTGTCCTAGTGCCCTTATATCTGATTAATCAGATGGTACCTTAGATCATTGCAAATTTATGGCTCTGTGATTGCTGGCTTTTCCATTGCCATGTTCTCTACCACTCTCCATCAGAACGTGATGGTTAGATTTTTCTTCCATATCCATATTTTCACCTATGTTCTCCTACGTGGAAACCCAGTGATGAGTTAATTTGGGTAACCGTTACATTTTATACTTTTGTTTTTAAAGATTGGTTTTGGTATTCCTTTTTACGATGTGGGTTTCTATTAAAGAAACTTTCGAATAGTAAACCATTTATAACCCCGACGAATTTCAAAGGTGAACTTCATTTTAAGGGGGGTAGAATGTAACACCCCGAGATTTTATGAAAAATATTCTTTTAATTTCATTAATTTCTTGTGTTGTATGCTACAACAAGATTACCTTGCGCTATACGCAACACCGTATTAGCTTGTAGTATACGCAACACTATTCTTGGATCGTGATACACACAATTTTGATAATAGTTATTCTACGAAACATTGAGTATATATATATATATATATTCAATGTATAAATGAAATATGGTTGGACTATGATATACGAAACAAAGAAGGATTATTTCACAGCACGCAACCCTGACATGGCTTGCATTACATGCAATCGCGACATTCCTCGATAGCGTGTGTTGTACGTAATACCGGGTTTTACTAAACAACGATATATTATTATAATATTCTTATGAACTAGCCGTTACGAATAGTGTATACTAAATTTTGAATTTTATAACATTAATATTCATCTTACACATTTTTAGAACATGGTAAAAGAACAAAATAAATTTTTCGGGTAAAATAAATATTTTTCAAAAAATGCAGTTTTGCCGCCTTTTGATGGCGCACCAACTTTAAATCTAGTTTTTGACATGTTTATGAGTTCAATTTGACAAAATAAAATTCTTATTTTGAATCAGGATATTAAAATTTACATTAGATAAAGTTTTGATATTTTTCTGATATCTTTCATATTTTAATGAATAGTAAAAACACGCTATATTTTAATTAAAAACAACTTTTTTTCATCGTAATATATTATGTGGTTAAATTATAATATTGAATGGTTTTAAAGTATAAATAGAATATATTTTTACCATTTAATATAATGTATGTCATTAGCATTGATTTTACCTTGAATTCATAGGTTAAATCAATTCAATCTTTTGCAATGTTTTAAAGAAAAACCTGTTTTCTTTCGACAACGGGATTTATTTTAATTTAATTTCTGCATATTTTTTGTATTGAATTTGGAAAAATGGATTCCATATTTGGAATCAGTGGGTCCAAATTATGTTAATAATCTACTTTTTATTTTTGGGCACTGTGAATAGTAACTACGGTAAATTTTATTTACTATAGTTAAAGGTAAATCGAGTAATTAAGGGTAAATATAAGATTATAAAATTACCCTAACACTTGGAAAAATCTTATTGGATGGCTAAAAGTAGACCTATATAACATAAGGGTAGGATTAGGTTCATTTTATGGACTTTTTTCCATGAAAATAATTTAATTATTATTAAAAGCAAAGAATGTGACAACATGTCACTTTCTTAAATCTTATAAGTATAATAATTTTAATTTAGTGATAAAATTCATGAAACATAGAACATGAATAGTCTACAGAAATATAATACAATTATCTACATCATAGGAAGTTATTTAGAATTTTTATGGATTATATAATTATCCTTTATTATGACACAAAAATGATGCAGTAATTGTCTTATTAATGAAATATTTACATAATTGATGTTATAAATGCCCAAATAAATGTAATTTGAGACTTTTTATGACTTACATTAATTTTCTAGGTTATAATGACATGGTATTGTTGATATAAGTAACTTGGTTAGAACTTATCATTCTGTTATGAATTTCGTAAAAATCATGTACCAAATAGTGTCAAAATTGACATAAATTAGTTTTTAAAACAAATATTATATTATTAATTGATATTTAATTTCCAAAAATCTAAGTATTGGCCAAATGACTTAGATAAGGATATATATATTAATAATAAGCAACTTGGGGTAATTTTGTCTTGTTATGGTATGTTTATTAACCATATAGTGTAAGAATAAAAAAAGACACGGTAAAAGTTAAATTATTTAACTTAGAGTTAAATCTAATTGATAAGGTTAAAATAATAACCTAAACTTGTCCAAATCCTATTGGATGAGAGGCTTTCGACCCATCCCCACTCTATCTTCGAAATAAGACCCTTTGGAACCATTATAAACCGAATTGGACCTTAATATAAAATAATATTTTGAGATTTTCCTAAGGTGCCCCTCTCCTCCCTTATAAAAGGGAACCTCCTCCCTCTCCTCCTCACAACAATTTGAGCATTCAAGCTCGGCCAACCCCTGCCAAAATCTCTTATCCACTTCCCTAGTATCATCTTAGACGTCCTTGTCTTCTTCAAAGACCATCCTTAGTTCTTTAAGTGGAGGTTAAGTGAAGGCGCGTCAAAAAGAGGTAATATCCATTAACGATATTTTTCAATTACCTTCTTCTTCAACTTCTTCTTCTTTAGTTTTTTCATGATAAAGTAATAACATAAGTATTTATTATATACAGATATGTTATTATAAATATGAAACAACTCTAATTAACTTTCTATCCATCCTACGTAAAAAGGAAATCACCGCGCGTGCGTACGTACGGAATACCGTCTCCACGCCATGGTGTAATCTATTTTCCGCAACCACCTTAATTGGATGGGTATAATGGTGTAATGAGTAACTATATATGATTATTATAAAGTGATATTGATACTGAAATATTATACTTACACTTCAACACAATTCCACGACCATGGGAACGATATCATCACTCGTGCGTACGTACGGACTACCGTCTCCACGACGCGATGAAATTCATTATCCTTGTTAACCATTCCAGAATGATTATAAAGTATATATAATGAATAATAATGAAATATATGACATGGTAAATTTACTGGATTTATGTATATATTTATTTCATCTACTTACTTCCATTCAAGACAATAAGGAAAGGAAAACAACGTTCATGCGTACGTACGGACTACCGTCTCCATGAACGGTGTGTTTCATTTCATTTATCTATCTATTATATATATATATATATATATACTGAATATATATGATATATAAATCATATTTTATATTCTGGAAGTAAGTAAATCATGATATAAGTAATAATAATGTCATGAACTAAAAGTCCAAACACCTACGATAAATGAAACGATTTTTACCCAAAACGCTTCTTTAACATGGAATTTACAAAAGAACGGGTAATATAAAGTAAAAAGTGAACCATATATGATATCATAAAAATTAATATGATTCTGTAATAAGTTAATGACATTATTTAAATCATTATACAGGAGGTTCAGATACGTACAAAGCATATCGGATAAAAGGTAAGAGAAATATCACAATCTCATTTTTATCCGAGATTGTTTATACTTTGGTATTTACTGGGGTGTGTTTTATCATCCACATCCATGTTTCATAAATATGTAATGTTATTTCCATCCACCTACAATTTTTTAAATCCATGATTACCCTTCGGTGAGTTTTTTAGTAAAAGATATGAAAGGAATCTTTTGTCGTTTTTCGTACGAGGTACTTTTTGACTTTTCCAACAAAAGTACGGGAAGAATGTTTTTTTAACTTATACGACATGAATGGATTTTTAAAACATTATTTCCAAGAAGCTTCCTTTACATGTTTTCATGTTTTTTTAATCAACTACTTTTAGTTTATAAATGTACGACATGTTAAGAAAGGAAAGGTGATTTTGAAGCAGAAAGGATATTTACCTCAAGAATGGAGTTCAAGTGTTTTATCAAAATTATTTTCCATCTAAGTTAATAAAGGGTTCTGTTTCTATCCCTATTATTACATTGATTTGATTATGTTGTGATGGAATTATATTTTTATTAATTCCTTTATAAATTGTTTTATGATGTCATGATGTTTAAGATTCCCATTTTTATTACATGGGTTATGTAATGATGTATGATTTATGATTTTGTGGAACACATAAGAATGGTATCATTTTGAGATGGGTGGGACCTATATCTCCCTCCAATGCATTGGGTAAAGATTTTATATCTCATGAGATAGACATGGCTGGAACAGTAGGTTATACCGGTTCAGTGAAATAGGACTAAAATGAGGAGTGAACTCGGTTCAGAAAGGGACTTTGTCCACTAAGATAGTCTTGGCAATGAGTCTTGACTTTTAAGAAATAATTCTCTATGATTATGTGTGTATGCCACAAAGTTTCATGTTTTATGTTATGTTTATTGTGATTACATTTCACTGCCATGATTTATCCCATGTTATGAAATTATGCTCTCTTTTGTAGGTTAAGATTTCCAAAATGTTATGTTCTTATGAATATGATGTGATTGATATTTCTTTTGTTTACCCTTACTGAGCATTTGAGCTCACCCATTTATGTTTACTTATCCCCAGGATATAAAGAAAAGTTTAGGTATAAAAAAAAGATCTTTATGGGAGATGTTTAATATCTTTCACCAGGATTAGAAGATTATATTCCGAGTTTCCAAAGACACTAAACTATTATGAACCTTGTGTGTGTGTTTTTGTCATGTACTAAGTATTCGGCAAATGTAATGTAATGTCAATGTACGTCAAGCTTTGGTTCTCTACAGAACAAGTGCATAGAAACTTGACAGCACGTCTGGTAAAAGTTCAATTGAGAAACCATAAGATGGAAGAGGCATCAGGGGAACCCGAGAAACTTATGATGAAGAACCACCAGAATCTTTTTATGCAGTAAAATTTTAGACATTTCGAGGGTGAAATTATCTGAAGGATGGGAGAATATATCACCCCAATCATCCACAATACATTTTCCTTTGAGTAATGTAATATCTTGTGTTTTATGAAACTTGGAGATTTAACACACCACCACCAATCAAACTAGCCGTTATGAATAGTAATACTTAGTTTTTAAAATTTTATAGGTATTATTTTTCAAAATTGGACTCATTATTTGATTAAAAATATCAAAATTATCTTAGGATGAATTTTTGGTATTTTTTGAAAACATTCAATTTTCGATGTATAGAGAAAAACATTTTGTTATTGTTTAAAATCGAATTATTATATAAATAATTATTTATTTTATTTAAATTTATTTTAAGTATAAATAGATACCTAACAACTATTTTATATCAAGAAAACGTATTGGAGTCATTTTATGATAAAGTTATATGTATAAAATTATATTGAGTTTTTAACGTCTTTCACCCACCTTTTAGGAATATTAACAAATTTTCATAAAACATAATTTTACCACTTCTGTGAATTAAATGTCAAAAACCAGAGAAAAATGATTGATATAAAAAATAATATTTTGTTCAATAATATGAAAATAATTTTTGGGGATTAATACCTTTTGACTTTTACTTACCACGGTCAAAAGTAAATAGGGTAATTAAAGGTAAAAATTATATTATTATTACCCTAACAAATTCCAAATTATATTTGATAATGGAATTTATACCAAAATAAACCATATAAATAATATATGATCCGTTTGGTCCATTTTAATTATATTAAGACATTAATTATTGTTTTATATAAATAAGAGATAAAAGTGTAAAATTCAAATTTTAATAACTAAAACATTTTTAAGATAGGGTTACACATAAGATAAATTAGACTAGAAATAATCATTAGAAATATTATACTATTTTCTACAGAATGGTATTTTATTTATAAT
The DNA here is from genome assembly GCA_963277665.1 of Viscum album. Classification (NCBI taxonomy): domain Eukaryota; kingdom Viridiplantae; phylum Streptophyta; class Magnoliopsida; order Santalales; family Viscaceae; genus Viscum; species Viscum album. The sequence goes on from OY728166.1 coordinate 313,743,625, forward strand.
TTTTAGACATTATATAATTAAATTTATTTATTACACAATGATGATGCATAAATTACCTTATTAATGAATGATTTAAAATAATTGATTTTATTAATATCAAAATAAATGTAAATTGAGACTTTTGAAGAATTCCTCGAATTTTATATGTTAATAAGACAAATTTGGGTTTATTAAATTATTACATTTTTAATTAATCAAGTTTTTAGGACAGTAACCAAAATCAAATACAAAATTGTGTCAAAATTGACACAAATGAGTATTTAAAACAAATACTATATTATTAAAGTATATAATAGTCATAAATATCTTTGTTTAGGCCAAAGGACTTATATAATAATATATATTTCATTAATTAACCACTTGGGGTTTTCTTGGCATTTTGTAGTATGTTTATTAACCATATAATATAAAGATACAAGGAGACAAGGTAAATGTTAAACTATTTAACATAGAGTTAAATCTAAAAGATAAGGTTAATATGGTTATTTAAACAAGAATAAAACCTATTATTTGAAAGGTTTTTTTACCCATACCCATCCTATCCTCAAAATAAATCATTTTAGATAAATTATAAATAAAAAATAATTATATAATAAAATAACAATTCAAGCCTTTCCTAAAGTGACCATGACACTCTTATAAAAGGGTACGTCTTCATCTTTCAAAATCACAACTCCAAAGACATTTGGATCGACCAAACCTGGATCAAATGTCCTATCATATACCATTAACTCATCCTAGAGTCATTAATTTGATCATAAAATCAGTCTATGGTGACCTTTTGGTTAACATAAATAGAAACACATGAAGAAGATGTAATAATTTCACCACCTCTTTCAATGTTCTTTTCTTCTTAAACTTCTCCTTTCTTTGTTGTTTACATAAAAAAATATTAAATCTTGTAACTTATACATACATTGATTTTATTATAAATATGGTAAAACTATATTCATTATTCTATCCATACAATGAATGACAAGTCACCATTCATGTGTATGTACGACTTATTGTCTCTACGTCATAGTATAGTTAGTTATTCAAACACACTATTATTTGGATGGGTATAATAATGAGTATAAATGATATAAATAATAATTATAATATGATAATGATTCTGTATATATGATATACTATCCAATTACATAAGTTTTCACCTTTAATTGAATGATATTGTCGCTCATGAGTACGTACAGATTACCGTCTCCCTGAATGCGACGAAATTAATTCCCCATTGTAACCATTCAAGATTACTTTTATTTTTAAAGAAAAAATATAATTTTTTAGAACATAATATCATTGTGGATATGAATCATATACTTTTTTTCTATAACATAAATTACATACGTAACAAAACATATAATGGAAAATACATCAGTTAACATCTAATAAAATGTTACTTCTGAAATATTATTAACAAATCAATATTAAAAGATAATATATGATATAATTTTTTTGGTTCTTTTATAATTTTATAAAAATTATTTAACTATTATAAAATAGGTTAACATACCCTCAATCAAGGAAATGTACAAATTATGGTTTAATTATACTGTATCTTCATTATCTGAGGTTGTTAATACGTGGGTTTATAAAAGGACATATTTATCATCCACATTTGTGTTTCTTAAAAATATATTTCAATACATTAATAATAATTCTCAAAATATTGGTTAAATTAACTTATACCCTTGTTTGATATTTTGTAAAATGTTTATAATGGATTCATTTCGTCATTTTCGAAACAAGTTACTTCATAATCTTTTCCAGAAATTATGGTATGAATGTATTATTTAACTTATATGGAATGTGCAGATATTTTCCTATGTCATAACATTTTCGAAGCATCCCTTACAATCATAAAATAATATTTTCAAAATAAATTTTATATTTTATAATTATTTGAAATTTAAATTATTTTAAAATAGAAAGAGATATTTCCATCAAATAGTATGGATTTCATCTATGTCAAAAATCATTGATGGATTTTACACTTGTTTTAAGTTGATTTATTAAGAAACAAATCTTCCAAATTGTATTCATGGTTTTGAGATATGTTTGATTGTGGATGTTTTATTTTTATACCAGTCATGGTTTAGGGTTAATGTATTAAAAGATCATATGCAAGTTTTAATACGAATGTTTATATTATGTTTCATCATTTTCATATGTGGAATTCATTGGACATAGATAGTAACAGGTGAAGCCCGATATATCTCCTCGATGCATCGGTTGGTCTCATGAGAAAAACTATTATATTGGAAAAGGCCTTGAAAAAATCTATTTTTGTAGTCTTGGAACAAGGCCTTGACTATGTGGTTATGATGTTTGACATTATACATTGAATCATTTTGAAATTGGCTATTTATATTACATGTGTGTATTTGACTAGTATAATATCCATGTGAATAAGTAAATGTTTTTTTGGGATTTTTATTTGTTATACAGTGTTGAAGTTTAATATTAATATGTATTTCGTTTTATTCTTATACATTGATTTAAATGTTTATGCTTATTTATAAAATTTTCGGCTATATTGTTAACCTTACTGAGTATCTGAGCTCATACATTCTATGTTTTATTTTTCCCAAGAGTGTGAAGATGTATTTTATGGTTGACTAGTAATGATATGAAAAGGGATATAATTGTATTTAAAAGGGACAAAAATGTAGTTGTTGTTTTTATTTCATGATGTTATGTAAAATGAATGTATGTATCAAGTACTTCCAACGCTACTAAACTAATCGGTAATTCGGGAATTGATCCCTTGTGATCATGTAAATGTTATTTAATAACGCACTGACTATGGGTTATTGGGGTTAGGGTGTTACATATATTATGTGTATAAACATATAATTCCCACTAAAGTTCTCCTACATAGAGGCCTAGTTATGTGTTATTCCATATGGACAAGTTAAGAAATACTTATTTTTAAATAATTTTAATATCCACATTATCTTTCATTAGACACAATATTGATTTTAACTTTCCTTACATGTATCAACTAGTTTCATTGAAAGAATTCATTTTACACAACATCGAGTTTTACCAAACAACAATGTAGTATTCATATTATAATTTTATAAGTTATAACCTAGAAATTGAAATGAAATTTATGAATTTGATTAAACTAACTATGAAAATATATTTTTTATAAAAATTCATTTCCTATCAATTTATTATATATAAAATTATAATCATTTAAAATAAAATGCAAAATTTTTTGAGAACCTGTTTTTTTTGAATTGTTTTTTTTAAAAGAACTTAGAAATCATAATATAAAATTAATTATTATAACTTTATAAATTTTTTTATAAATAATATTTAATTTAAAAATTTAAATTTATTTTTTAAATAGTAATATAAAAATTATCTTATTCTAATTTTGTGAATTTTTTTTTCAAAAGTTTCAACTTTTTATAAATAACGAAAAATAAAACAATTTAATTGGAAACTCCCTTTTCATTTAATTTTTCATTAACATTAAATTAAATATATTTTTGAATGTAGAATTAATTGTAATCCATTTCTATTAATACCATTTATATAATTAAAATCATTTTAAATTTTAATTTAAATATAAAAACATTGTAAACTTCTAAACATTTTCACTTTATTAACATGCTTTCACATAACATCTACGGTATAAATTATAAATTATTATTTTACAAATTAGAGATTTTAATTTAGAAAAATGTATTCTATATTTGGAATCATAATAACTTATAATTTCATATATGTCCTATAGAATTTGTGAATGAAATTAACAGTGAATGAAATAATGTTAATTTTTATGGCTAATGTAAAAAATGGGTTTACTAAGGTGTTAAACTACAAATATATGGGTAAGAATGACTTTTAGACTTATATAAAACCTTTTTTGTGGACAAAGTTTGACTAAAATCCTACAAGGTTATAAAAATCTCAATTTGGGACCCTTGTGACATTAGAAAAACATGGGACGAGTCATAAGCTTTCAAAACCACCAAGTGTTCCCCCCACAAATAAAAGGCCTCCTCATCTCCTCTCTTATTACCACCTTGAAACCAACTTCTATCTGCCATTACCTACCCAAATATCTTCCCAAATTCCCTTTCCTCATTTTATAATTCTTATTTCAGGATGAAATCCAACCTAGGTAATCATTAGTGATATCTTATAGAGGATTCTTGAAGAAGACTTAATTTTCCTCAACACACATATTTATATTAATTAATTACCATATTATTTAATTTTTTTAAACCATAATAATATAATATAACAAGTATATTAATTATAATAATATTTTTTAAAACAAATTAGTTACTTAGAAAACATACCAACTTCCATCAAATGGATTAGGAAATCCACGTTTGTGAGTGTAATAGACTACCACCTCACGAACCGATTTCATTTGTTCTACCATTACCACATTTCATGGTTGTGTATGATGATGAATATAAATTATATATATTTTATATAAATCATATTTATATATATTTATTCAATATATTGTATATATCATTTTTTAATCCTGTAGTAAATACAATTATGTCGATCGTTTGACCAAACTATCACCTCACGATGAAATGAGATATTTTCATTCCCTAATGCTTCCTATAATAACGATATAAGGATAATGTTAATTATTATATGTGACATACATAGCATAATTATTAAATGAACCACATATTATCATTTTTAAAAAATAAATTATATCATTTTATTTCTTACTTTTCCACGAACATAATGATGATAACATCATTTATGTAAATGTCAAATACCACCTTCATGAACAGATGTGATATTATTTTCATCACAACACCAGAAGGATGATATTTTTAGGTATATATATTTGTATATATTATATTATAACCCTTATTGATAGATTATGTATTACTTTACTTATTTTAATAATGATCATTGTCAAATTATAACATTACACATGATTACATATTAACTACCATCTCCTTGATCAAAACATTTCTCATTTAACAAAAAAAATTCATTATTGGTATTAAAAGTATTATTGAAATATCATTATGAAAATATGTCATTATTATTATTCATTATATGATATAGTGATCACCATTGATCATGAATAATGCTGATGACAAGGCAACACAGTCTCACATAACTCCACGATATGTTAGAATGATCTCGTGAAGGACATATTCTAATCCATCCTTATCTTATGAATATCCCATACAGGTCACTTGACATAATGGAATGACAATTAACCAGGCATCCTAATATTCTAAAGTGCCCTAGATATATCGGTATGATATTATGAAAACCCCTTGGCATGCCTACATGATTATGAAAGACCCCATTAATTGAACAAAATACAATAAATAAGGGTTTGGCGTGATGGTATTGCATTCACTAAAAATCATGAAAATGCCTCCAAGATGACCTGTAAGAGGTACTCAAAAAACAAGTGACATTAAATTTCTCCCCTGACTCCATTCTAGATTATTCCATTATGCACCATGAAAATCGATATATAATTGGGTTTGAGAAGACTATATATACCACCAATACATTAGGAAAAAAATGAATCAACAGATCCTCACACCAGTACACCCATGAATTAGTAGGGGTTTATTATAATGGCCAATCATGCAATAAGAATTGTTTTCTATTAGGTAAATGTTTCGGGACCAACCTAAGAGATCGCACTACAAGCATTGGAATTGCTCATCATCACTCACAGATCATTTCATAGAATCTTGGAGGTTTTAGTGACGAACATTTCAGTATATTTTGGATCACTCTAGGCATTTAAAATATAAAAATGAAAAAATATAAGGAACATATGTTATTAAAGGATGGAAGGACTAAATATATGGGAGTCTTATGCAATGTTAATATAAACTGATCTTCATGTGCATCACATGAATAACCTATATCCTGGAAATTCAACAACAAATGTCATATATATAATGTGAATATCCTTTACTATACAACTAGGTTCTCTGGAACTCCCCATTGAATGTTAGAGAATGTTCCATGTTGCCCCTTGTAATTTCACCCAAGATACGTGAAACCCTTCAGGGTTTCCATATAGACAATGAGATATAATCTAGATGTGTATCCATAATCATATTGGAACTCCAATATATATCATATTGGTCTCATAATGGCACCATTTCATGTTAATTTTCTATCTTAATGTCCTCCAGACATGTCGGCCTAATCATGCGATGTTCTCAATACATGCTGGCCATGACCTGTAACACCCTTCATACATGTCAAACATACTCTCACGAAAATCCCCCTATGTGTTAGCTATCATTCACCCTGATATAAGGTATATTTAGATAGATCATGCGATTACCTACAAACATTTAATTTTAGATCATATGATTCACTTTCGTATTGGTCAAATATGTCTTACGATGACCTTCAGACATGTTAGACTAGATCATGCGACGATCTCTAGGACCATCCAACCAAGTCATTCAATGTCCTATAGATATGTAAACTTTTTCCATGTTATTAGATTCATACATACCATCAAGATAATTTAAAATCCATCTAACAAGATGAAGACATCATGTGATTGTCATTGGACATATCCACAAAACAAATAGGAATGTAAATCTATCCTTTGACATGCTATTCAGATAATAAAGTCACCTCAGAAACAATATCATGCAGGTCTGGTATAAAACCAATCCAGGTTATGTAGGCATCCCAGATCATGAAAGCATTGGATAATACTCCTATATATAAGGGTAGTTCCAAAACATATGTTGGGCGGACAAGAGTAGTGTGGCAAACTATTTTCAACCCTTTTTCTGACAAAGAGTGTAAATTTAATGGTTTTATGGAGTTGAGGTGATAATATCGTTCATAAAGGGAAACCTCAATGTGTAATCTATGATTAACGGTATAATATGATATGTCTTCATATATTATGAAAACTCCATTGTGTAATCTCCAATAAAAGACATAATATGATGTGTCCACCAAAATAAATGAACCCACAATATTTAATCCCATATCATTGGCATCATATTATTACATTCTTACTAGGGAAACCATAGTGTCTATTCCTGATCAACAGATCTATGATATCTCTGATTCCTATAACAACCAGGATATGTAGGATTCTTTCAAAATACGAGAAATCATGGTAATCTAATTTAGTGTATGTCTCATCATGTCTCCCACATTTCAACCATTGGGTCCCAATCTCTCCCATGTGTTGATCAGTCTAAATCATATATCAGTGAACTAAAAAACCAACTAAACTGTGATAAACCTTATTTCATCCATAAATAGAACATTTAAGACACCTTCCTTAGGATTCAGATCCATATTAAATATCCAAAGGTTCTTCCTTGTAAATATGTTTCATATCCATATATAGCATGTTAGGCTACATATTTTCACATGTTTTTCACTCTGTGCATGGATCATGTGAGATTAGGGAGTTGAAATGGAAATGTCATTCACATCAGAAATCTCCACCATCGGTGGAAATATAAGTTTATAATCAATGAAGAGTGAAATTAAATGATTACTTCTATATAAGGTAATCTACCTCAGGTCCAGTCTCATGGGTGTAAATGATCTTTAATAACTATCATTCCTATCATAACTAGGATATGTATGACATCCCCTCAAGACTCAGGATCCAACAACCAATTCCTAAGTGCCTGCACATGTTTCCTTCTTATAGAACATTAAACTACCTAGCTTTTAATGAAATATGTGGGTTATTATTTTTGCTCTAAATAAGATATATATATCCTTATAATGGATCAATCCCATCCTCGACATAATAAACACACCCCTACATGGTAGAAAATTTTTAAGAATAAGTCAATAAAACATCAACATATAAACAACTACTCGTTAGGGGAAATGGATGAAGAACCTTAGATACATAAATATAGAATCCCTAAAATATACCACTTTATGTGAAAAATATATTCTAATCATTTTTTGATGAAAAAAATTATGTATTATTAATTTCAAATAGGCTTAACCCATAGTCATTTTTTTCTATAACCGATTCTATATTGGGATCGATAAGATATTTTTGGACTGATAAAAAATCTATAAGAAAGGCATGGAGTGGGAACCCCCCTAAAGAGTGTAAATATCATGGAATCTCATACTCTCAACCAATGTGAGTTCATAAGTTTCATTGGATCTGAAACCCCGACTAACCACATGCCTCTGGAAAGTAGGCATGTACCCATTTATAGACATGGGAACCATTGTGAGATTCTGTTATGATCTAAAATGGTGAACAAATCATAATGATTTAAAAATACATCCATACCCACACAAACAACCATCTATCAAAAATGAATTCAGCTTAGTCATATTCTTTTCCATCAAAATCAAAATTGTTATTGTGACGTGAATCTCTCAAATAACAGAATTATTGGTTGTCCATGAGTTAGGGAATTGTTCTTTAATCAACATAGAGAATGAATTTTTTTGAACCTGATATGAATTAATCAATGATTAGAATGATCGGTTAAACATGAATTGGTCAATTTTTTCACACCACATGCAGACATAAATTGTCAACTTGATGGGAATCTCTCACATCACATAATTATTAGTTGACCATACATCACGACATTTGATTGTAAATCATACACACACAAAAATGGGGAACCTGTAAAGAATATCATAGTTGATCTTATTTAGCTCAGGTTCTAAAAATATATATCCATAATCTCTTTGATAAGTGATGGAATCATAAATACAAGATAATGAATAAAATGAAAAATAAGTTATAGATGCGTATCTAATTACTCATGCATCACGATAATGATGGTTCAATAATTGGATACCATGTTCATTATTTTCTACACGAAATTAGATAATTCTCTAATTAAAAACACCATGATTTGATATATTTTCTTAATCGAACATATATTCTATAAAATCTGCTACAACTGCAATCCCTATGGGTCACATAATGACCCCGACCACCCAAAATCGTTAGCTTAGGGTGTAAAATGAAATGTTCTTGCAATACCACTAAAATTTTCAAATAATAACCCCTTAGGCTACCCATGAGCATATCAATGTGCTGAAACTGAAGATTCCACATGGTCTGAGAAAATATTTTGTAATGCAAGTGGCCCTCATTACAAAAACCAACTGCATTGGGAGAAAATCCTTGTAGTACAATAAACAACACCTTCTGTATATGATGATGTTGAAAAAGGAGACAACTTTGGATCCATTCTAATTTTAGATCCACCATGAGGATCCTATCAATAGTCATCACCAGTGCCATCTCATTAGTACCCAATATTTTCCTACTGAGGGTAACACTCGACACATTTCTACCGCTTATACCCATGCATTAGAATCAAAGAATACACGTTATTCATGGATGCTTATTGATATTTGTGAGTGGGCTCATATCATTTAATCCCCTGATGAATCCCAAAAACATATAAAAATTGTATCTAGTGAGAAATTTCATATCCCTTTTTACAAAGAGTAATTTTTCAGTCATATTACTAAAACAGGCATGGTGAGGTTTATCTCCAAACCCCTATGCATGATGTCTCTCAACATATTCTGAAAATGTAATGAGGAAAAAAGTTGGATAGTATTCCCATTTCAATTCTTGATAACTTCTAGTATGTTGCGGAGAAAAAAATGTATAGGATTATATTCATTAACACACTTTTCTAAAATCCCATTACATGTTAGAAACCAAAGAGAGCACTAACAATATATTTTGGCGCTATAACCAAAATTGGGATAATCACATGTTTCTACCCCTAGAGTCATTGTGGCACAACACTCAGATCATAATGAAAAATTGGTTTCTATGATGTAAGAACACATTGTTACTATTGTATAGGAGTATTATCAGTATATAACACTAAAGGATGAGGTTATACTCTGTGATCATATTCCAATTCCAATCGGGACTCACCAGGTTAGAGCGGAACATGCATTTGGATAGGGGCACATGCATGTCAAAAAAACGTGGGAAAATTAAAAAGCCCCATGATTAGGTTCATATCACCATTCTATACATGGCTCACCAATTGATAGGGATGCATTCCTCTACAAATGATCATTTTTCTATAAGAGAAGACTAGAGACATACTCTAATGGGCAAGTATAGGGTCTATACCCCCATTCTAAATGTTGTTCACCATGTGAGAATAGAACATGCATTAGGACATGATAATATTATTATTACTGAATCGACTAAAATATTCCAATCGATCATGAATTCCAGACTCATATCCCTACATCTGCTAGGAAAGACTGCTTCAACATCCTTTTGAAGATATATTAGATGAGGCTTATATCTCTTCTCTAATTTTGATAGGCCTTCTGTATATTCCGATGAAGAATGCATATTCGGTCAGGGATCATATTCCTATTCAACTAAGGCTCACCCACCGAGAGAATAACATGTCTCATGATTGGATCATATACTAATAAAAAAAGATAAGATACATATTGAAATGAATCTTGATTGGGATCATATACTAGTTATGAAAAATGATACTTTTGTTAGAGGGACACATGCCTTAGGGGTTTCTCAATTTTCATTAAATAACATATAATATTATTAGAATTATCCATAATATTCTTAGCTGTGATACCATACTCTTACAACAAGAGATGTTTATTGACATGTATTCGTAGAAATCATATAGAAGGCTCACATCCTATAAAATATAAAAAGGAAGGTCAATATGTTCCTTCAATGACTCAGAATGATTCTCCACAAATAAGGATGTATTACCCTTACTCAGACTTCTCATATTGTATAGGTGTTCAAAACATAGACGTCCTTGTATATAGAGGTTGTAGAAAAATTAGTTTCAATCATAAATAGTTCCCCTTCATATACCTGGAACACTCCACTACCTTTATAAGGGGACCCAAATAGGAACCTTCTCTAGTATGATTGTATGGTATATTGTCAATCTAATGAAGAAGAATTTGACATTGATACTCGGAGAGTGTTTTATATAAACAACTCCACCACAGAGTTCTAGCCTCTAGATACTTCAAACAATGAGATCCTTGATAAGATATAGAAGACATGAATTCCTTATATGCATCCAACCACTTGGGAAACAAATAATGATTAATGGTTAGAAACATCCCAAATCTAAGATACGAGATTCACCATCAAACCATCAAGGAATGATATTGTTATCTTGTCTTCTCTACTATATCAATAGATCATGATCCAAAACTATAAAATTATAGTAAAAATTTACGACATGATTGCTTACATTTTATAACAAATCTTCATATTATGGTCCCCAAAGCTATATCATGCATCTATTTTCTTGGATGAAGAATATAGGGAGCATTGTAATTCACTGCACCCCAAGAATAACAGAACACCTCAAAAATTTCATCTTATAAAGTTATAGCCTTCGGAAAAATTAAGGGATTGGGTAATACATGGGATAGTAGGTCACTAAAATGAAATTACCCAATTTCAAATATACAAGGACATCACAAATAAAGGTATAGGATAACCAAAAAAATTTTAATTGAATCCCTCGATGAAAAGGGAATTAATTTTATCCATAGTTGCGAAAGATGCAATCAACCATAAAAATTTCTGTAAAAGTGACTCCCATCATGGGATTTCATAGCACCCTTATCCTACAAGATCAATTATTCACAATATAAAATTGGTTTCAATAGAAGCTACTATAGTATCCATCCAAGAGTAAACCATCCCACCAGGTCAAGGGAATATATACCACTGCCTCCATTCCTAATATTTTTAATTACCAAGAGGATTGAAGGGCATTATGTAAGTAGCTAAAAATAAACCCCAACACCTTAGGGTGGATTTATTCTTATATCAATCCCCATCATTGGGATCTTTATCAACTAAAAGTGTTTGGGTGAAATCAATGGATGTTAGATCAACCATATCCAACAAGGTTGGGGGAATTTAAATCTAAATACCCATCCTAAGAGTCATCAAATTCCTAGATAGACTAATTAGATCCTCAACTAATGGATAAATCAATGTTAAATGCGTCCTCGAATTACACTCATCCCACAAGGTTGGGAGAATTTTCCCCTTGAATATCCCTACACAAGGATTTAGTCTTCTCCAGTTTGGGAGGTAAATATAAATGATTGACATCCCATCCATTCATAATGCCAAAAAAAAAATCATTACTATGTAGGTCCTATTCAACAATCACAATTTAAAATCCCTTAGGTAACTTTTCATAGACAAATATGACTGGAACATACAAAAGAGACAATGAAACCCCATCAGGATGGAAAGAAAAAATGACCCAAAATGGAAAAGGGTTCGAGAAATAAACCTAATGAAAACTGTGAATAATAATTCTATTGTAATGAATGTAATGGAACAAACACTATTTCCTTATAAAAGTATATGAATTTCATCCCTTTCAACAATAAAATAATCTGAATCAAAAAACATATGAATAGGGATGCAACAAGAAAAATATATCATGAGAGGGGGGAAATTTAGATACACCATCCAAGTATGAATACACCTAGAACCCGAGGAGGCTTGCAAACCTCTCACATTCTAGTATTGATCCACCAACACTATGGAGGAACACTAAATATTATAAGGGGAATGGCATAGACACATCACAATCAGCACACAGAGGAACTATAAATGCTTCCACAGAAGAATATTTTTTGCAATATGATAATGAAAAACAAATTCTCAGACAACTTAATGAGGATATACTCTCAAGGGAAATATTACATCTGGGTATCATCATTAGGATGATGTGAATATTCCTTGTACCATAAATATGCAAAGATATTATCCACTATAAAAAGTTTCATATGATCATTAGACTGGGTCCACATCTAGGTACCTAGTCAACACAAATGAATAAGTTTAAAATGATTATGACTTCCCTCTATTTAGGTGAAGGCCTCTCCTTACCCGAGGAGATCATAATTATTAAAATGGATTGAGAATCAGTGTTATATAAATGAAATTCCACCTCATCAAGACCCAAAATTCTTTATAAATGGGATAAATCTTAGAAATTAGTGACTTTGGAAATTCTCAATTTCATTATGTCCCGGATTACTCCAATAGAATCCATGGAAGGGTAACATTTTTCTATGTAGTATGAGAAGAATCTGCATCCTGAGTGGATGGAATAATCCTTTCCCTCACCAAATTTTGAAACACTAACATATTGATCATTTATGGTTTGTGTGACCTTGAAAAATAACTCGCACACTTCGTATCTGTATGGGGTACGAAGGAGGGATCTTAAGATAAACAAAAGGAGACCTAGCTAAGATATTTTGTTTAGAATCAACCAAGACCAACCATTTTTGGTACCATATATTACTAGAGTGTTGCCTTATAAGATGTCAATACCTTCTTCATCAAATTCTTTATCAATTTAGCTCCATGTTATGGAAAATGAAAATCTATGAAATGAAAAATATCTTGAAATAAAAATAGGATAGGGATTCTGACATCAATTCTAGAGAGAAAGTTCTAAACTATTCACTCAACATATCTCTGTTGTAAGAGAAACTACTAAAATACTATTTTGAAAATCTCTACGATTATTTTTATATTCTTCTAATCCCAATAATGTATCCTGGTGTGTTATATGAGTTTTTATATATTTAACAACCAATAAAATATTACATTCAGAAAACCCAATTCAAATATCAACTCATGCCCTCTGTACATGGGAAATGTCTCAGAAAAGAAAAATTTATTGTTTTCACTATCAAAATAAAAAAATTACCCACCCAAGAACCTGAGAAGGTCCTCAACATCACAAAGCCTGTGATCGAGCGACAAAATCCACAAAATCACCCTCGGCCGAAAGCACATTGAATTAAGGGTTTTCCATGATTTTATTAATAGATTAATATATAATAACTCCCCTAGAATGGAAAATACCTATATACTTCCTAGTAGATATGAAATATAATCTACTCATGTGGCCATAACCAAGGACACCAAATGTGGTCAAACACCTAAATCGTTCTAAATACATCACTTTCCATAGCATCATGGTTTATAAGATACAGGAGTTAATCTTCTTCAGATATTTCATCCAAAACATGGTAGATTATGGACAAGTGATGTTGGATAAATCATTAGAATAGTTCTATGCATATTCTTATCCGAGTCAGAATAAATAACTGATTGGAAAAAATATCTGGCTGAGATTGGGGATAAGTTTAGCAACATAATAACTCAAAAAATATTTGACTGAGCTCCTGAGTGTATTATATCACAACATTATAGAACCAAAATGGCTCTTATACCAAGGGATGCGGCAAAAAATATTTCCCCCAATGTTGGAAATGACTGTTGGACACAATAATGAACATAATATTAAGAGTTATAATCTTTTATAATGCAAGCTATGACTCTTAAAGATCTATTCCCCGTAATATCCTATGCATGGGCACTGAATCAGCCAATGGAACCTACATAGGATGATGTTTTGATATTTGGATATTTTAATGTTATAAACATTGAATACCCATTCTCTGATGATGGATATGTATCCATGTGTGAGTTCTCCATACAAATATGTGTATTGGGTGGTCACATATACAAGAACCGACAATATTGGGCACCACACATGAATGATTAGACCAAATATTTTGGTCACATATCCACAATAGATACATATATAGATAATACACATTGGTAGGTGATCATCTAGACCCATTGGAAATACAGAGGTGTCCCAAAATATTCTAGTATCTATCTAAGTCCAATTATACTACATGATATTTTGATAGGTGAGTGATTAACTGATCATCACATTCAACGAGGAAGGTTAAAAAAACATGTTCCACTAGATGCAAATACTCCCTCAATCCTTGTACAAGAAACATGTCTCTATTACCCAAATGAATATTTCATTTATCCATATTATGTGGAGGAATCCAACAATGGTAAGTACCATACTCTGGTAAAAATTTGACATTATAGAGCTACTGGATATTTTCCTAGTCATGGTATCAATCTTAGATGTGTTACACCTTTTAAATGAACTCAGGGATGCACTCATTGAATCCCTCCAGTGCCCACTGAATAATGAGATATAAGTATCTATAGATGAGGTTTATCTACTTGATACCAAGCCATAAAAATTTCATGTTACCATATCATTTACAAAGAAGGATTGTGAGGATGTTATCCAAGGACTCATCAAGACCTTATATTTTTCGGGTAGTCTCAATAATATATATGTCCAAAGTGATATAGTTGAAAATGGTTTTGGAATCAATATGATCCAACACAATTAAACCTTTTACTTCGGGGATATAGGTATGGGTACTTAGCTCCCACAATGATTACAATTCAATAGTACAATATCATGATACAAATCATATTGGGAAGCTCATGCTGAAATATTAGATTAGAAATCTTATATACTATGCTGAGTTAATGGTTATCAACAAAAGGTTGTATAAAATATCCTTCTCAGAAGGAATTGTCACATTATCCACATGGTGGTACCTTTAACATTCCAATAGTATTTTAAATAACAATCGATGTAAAGGGCTAAATACTACTTGGTGATAATTCCCCCATTATGATATAATAATCCAAATATGTCGTAGATTGTTTATATAAAAGCGAAGGCTAGAAATCATTGATGGATGATAATATATAATTTCCATCACACTATGTATTGGGTTCCACCCCATATTAATCATTGGTGAACACTCAAAAATGATTATGTGATCCCCATAAAAGTAGATAAGGAAATAGACCTGATCCTTGAAGTCCTAGCCCATTCAATCCCTAGAGTAATAACCAAATAAAACCATATCTAGAGAATATCTACAACGACTCAGGCTACAGAGGATTATAATATATATTCTCAAGGCATCCCTCACACTACAAGTGACATATAGGACATCGTATTTCAAAATTCATCTAAAAATTCATGCATAGAGTTAGAGGGGGAAGAAGATAAAGATGTAACAGGAGAACCGTTCTTATATTTGAGGAAGGAATATCCACCATCATAGAAAATATAATGCTGGTAAATTTGGAAATAGATGAATACCTCTCTCATGAATAGATTAGTGGCACTATGCCTATCCCATAGAAATATATTTAAAATTAATTTATAAAGAAACCGTAATATGTTTTCACATGAAATTCTACATAAAATCCCAGAATGAATCCGGATGTGTCTCTGAATTATTTTGAATTACCCTTTGAGTATCGAGACATAATGTAGGAATCATTTAGGATGAACATCTCTCATAGAACTAATGTTGAGGTAAATGTTGAGAAATTTATCGATTAATTTTTTTTAGAAGTGTGATACCCAAGGTGGCTCACCATCCTCATCGTAACCAAGAAGAAGAATGGGATTATTATGATTGACAAAAATTCCATAGTCTTTAATTGGCACTACCAAAAAGTGGATTTTTCATTATCTATCACATAACTCATGACCAATGAAACTACTCTCTTCCATACCCTTTCCGTCAAGGATCGATATTCAGGTTACAATTAGGTATTGATGACCTAAAATATATGGTAGACACTTTATTCATAGCACCTCAATGGATATTTTCTTTAATAAGGTTATGAACATAATTATAAATAATGCTAGTGTGGTATACAAACATACAATGCATCATATTTTATGACCTTTTGGGATTCATATGATAATGTTATGTAGATGACCTGGTTGTCAAATCTTAACATGATATGATCACATCATGGATAGTCAAACTATATTTGATAATATTTGAAAACATTGTCTGAAGATGAATTCACTGATATTCACATTCAGGGTAACATCATGGAATATGTTATGATTTTTGGTATTACACAATGGCTTTAAGGATGACCCAGAAATGAAAAGTTATATTTTATCAATCTCACCCCCTGAAAAATCAACGAAATGATTGGAATCTAAAGAAAACACATCCTAATAATGGAATTCAATATAAAAATATGCTATAAATGCTTTCCCCTCCACCAACTAATAAAGAAGGTAATATTCTTTAAATTGGATGATGACTGCATAAAACGGCTTCATGGGTCTAAAGTTTTTTCTGATACACCAACAATCCCAGATGCTGTCACTGGATGGGAGTAGGATCATCCTATATGTGGCCACAATGGAAAACACACTTTGAAGCCTCACAGAATAGAATAACCATTTGGGGAGTTAGAACAATTTATACTACCTAAAAAGGATGATTCCAACTATTAAGACCTGATACTCTGATGTTAAAAATAACTACCTCACACACATATTGGTAGTTTAAAATACATGTAATTACTTATAGAATCAAAAAGTCTATATATTCTTATATATTGACCATATAAAGAACATACTTGGTTTTATAATGCTAACTTGGTGTTTGGACAAATGGGCAGCCATTCTACAATAGTTTGACATCTTGTTTCTGTCACAAAAATCAATAAAACGGAAATCTTTAGATTATATCCTCATGGATTATATATTCCATGAAAATATTCCAGTGGACAATGAGATCCTTAATGAATATTTATTTTAATTCTTTAACACTCACAAGATAATAGAGATGTATTTTGAGGACTCCTCCTAGAGTCCTATTGAAAAGGGATGGAAAACCAAAAGATCAATCATGTTGACATAGGGATTGTATTTTTTTCTCTGGAAAATGATGTTTTCCCTTCTCTTTCTCACAACCTGATTTTTTTTTAAAATAATTATCCCGAATACCAATTCATCATTGATAGATTTGAACTAGCCCAACAATTATAAATAACCTACCAAATCATCAATGGGGTTTTATAATTAGATATAATGAAGAAAATTGAAAAATATACCATCAAATTGGATGAAATGGACCATCACCCTAGCTACATTAGGGGTCAAATGGATGAGTTACCATTTTAGAAGACATTGAACCATGATTATTGGTTATAGAATACTCATGCTCATGCATTGAAAAAAGTTTCCATAGTCTGGGTCAACCCTGATCAGGAATATGATATCATATCTATCATGTAATGAATAATGGTTTCATCTATCATTGTCTATGATATGGACTAAATTATTAGGTTAGGACGTCCATAAATAATGAAGAATTGATCACTACACTTAGATGGGTCTAACCCATAATCATTTATCTCCAAAATGGTAATCTCATGAGATACCCAGCTATAACGGATCATGTTTGATGACGAGTGATGAACATTACCATATGATATGGTCTAATTAAAAATATAACCCGATATAAGTGAGATTTCATTTAAAATTCCTCTCAAATACATAACATAAATAGAGATTCTCACTGCAATGAAAATGTACATAGGGGATCTTGTGAGGCTCATCAACTAGGTACTAGGCTCTCGTATCAAATAAATAGGTTGTAGTACTACTTTAAGAAAATGTTACATGAAATTTTAGATTTCACCAAGAAATTTCATGCATTGTAGGTTAATGAAATATTAATCCATAAACTACTGAAATTTATTTATATATATATCTAAATATTCAAAGTTGTTTACCTTATAGGGAATGGATTTTGTGGGGCCATATCTTCCTACCACAACTAATCAGTTCATATAAATATTTACTTCTATCGACTTCTTTTATAAATGGTCAACAAAAATAACCCACAAGGAAGTCAAAATGAAAATAACCTCTACTTTTTAAAGTCATATATAATCTCCATGTTTGAAATCCCTCACATAATACTTACATACAATTTCACCATCTTATGTTATACGTAGTTGAAGAAATTGTACTGAGAGTTAAACATTATGTCTAATCACTCATCCTGCTATCTGGAATTGGGAGATGGGTAGATAGATTCATTCGATTAGAATATGTAATATATAATCTAGATGATGGTTAAAAAAATATGTCCAGGATAGAAAATATCCACACTAATTTATGGTACTACCATACCACCTTTAATACTACTACATAAGAAACCCCATATTCATTATTATATGGGACCAAGATAGTGTTACACATAGAATTATATTTTTCCTCACTTAGAATATAGATTTTTGGACAAATAATGGATGATAAGATATCAAAAAAATGATTGGATGAGATGGAACAAATCAATGAGAGCTGTTTCCACAAACTGCATAACCATAAGTTCTATTTGAATCAGATCTCATGAGTCTTCAATGAATATTTTTTCCTCCATTCCTTCCACCATGGGGAACCGGTGTTGGCTCTTGGAACCCGAATGATAAGAGTAAATAATAACCCAATGATGGAACCCAACTAATAAGGGACTTTTATCATATATAAATAATATCATAATGGATCTTACTCAATATCCATAATATATGTGGAATGTGTCACACTCCCCACCAATGAGAGTTTTCTCAAAAAAATCATTTATTGATTCCATACAACATCTCTTTTTCAAAACATGTGAAATGAAAATGCACAAAACAAATACTTGTTTCATGACATTAAAATTAATGAACATGTCCTTACCACATGAAATTTATATTAATAGAAACATTACTCCCCACATGGTGTTAAATTTTATGGATTCTCAATGTTAATTTTATTTCATGCCAGGTGACCATGATCTTTACTCTGAGATGTTAAAATGCAAGGTTGATGACTTTTCCACATGAAACTCAACTGCATAGTTTATATCAAAATTGTATGGATAGATTCTTATTGACACATGATATGTAGGGATTCTTATAGATCTGTTCCTAGGACCACATGAAATTTACCTTTTTCTAGATAGGTCAATATCATCCTTATAATCCAATGTTAAATAGAATGGTAGATATCCTTACCATTTTATGTAAAACTGCAAATATACACAATAATTAAACACAGTCACCTAATCTAACTCACGTCCTTACCACATGATATTAAAGTATATGGCTAATGTCATTTTTTATGGAAAATAAATAGATCAGGTTTTATGAACAATGTACATGTTGACCAATAATTATATGAGATATTAAGGGATTCTTTGATCCTATTTCTTGTTCAATCTAGTGTATGAATTAAAATTCCCATTTCCTCTACTTAATTTACTCTATATAGTGAGAGGAACCCTTTCTATATCTTGTATATTACACCTAGCATAGATCAAGTGAGATGAAGGTTTTTAATGGCTTCCCCACCCAAAAAAGGAATAAAGAACATGACATAGTTTTCATGGTTTGGAATGAAATAACTTAAAATTAAAAACATATGTACTCATCCCATGATGTTAAACTACATTTTTGATTTCTTACAATAAGACACTAAACTTGATTGGTTTCCATAACAATATGTGGCTTGATTCTAACCATGAAATGATATATATTGACCCCAATATCTCAAATATTGGTTTGAGTAACAATAAATAATCATTTATAATTACCCCTCTCTATATACGGATCTGACATGCAATGTGATCTTTCCATCAAGAATAATGTTTGGCTTGATTCCTATCATTACAGGATATGTAGTTATTCCTAGATCTCGTGTACTAGGTACATTCACAATATTACCTTTTGGCATCAGGTAGAAAAAATTCTTTCCATATGGTTTTAAACACATTGCTTCTAAAACAATACATGTATACATATTCCTATCACCACATGATACATTGTGAAGCATAAATCTCCAATCACATGCCCCAATAAAATAATCAAGGAGATTAATTCACCCTCTACATATGGGTCAAACCTGTGTAAAGTTATTAAAATTCAAAAACAACATGTAGATTCATTCATGTTCTCAAATGATATATAGTGATCTCTATATCTCAAGTTACTAGGTCCAAACATGATAAGATAAAATATAACATCATCCTTGTGTACGGGGAAAGAGTGTACAAGAAGCTGCCACCAACTATATAGGATTTGAGTTAAACAATCTCATTTTAACTATGTATGGGTTATATCTTCTTGTGGATTTATTGAACATGAAATATTCCACCAATAATTTTTCCCTTATGTTACCCCATCCTTACTGCGTGATGTTAAAATACATGGGAAACATATACGTCAAAACCAAATGAAATTACACTGCATGAAAAATATATTATTTTCATGACATTAAATATATATGAAAAAATAATCACTTATATATGATGTTAAATTGTGTGAAACATTTCCAATTTTCATCCCTTATGAAAGGACCACCAGATCCTTACCCTAGTAAACTAGATTATGGGGTGATTCAATCATCATTTATGAAACTCTATCCTTAAATCACACTTCATTTAATGAGTTCCTTGGGATTCATAAAATCTTCCATGGACCTTGAATGTGGATACTCTGCTTCTAGGGACCCTTTTTTTGGATTATTCATGTACGCCTATAGATCCTACATATGCACCTGTGGTCGCCATCTAAAGGTGCCATATTGAAAAAATCTATTTCTAATCCTTATGACCCATAGCATCACTATGGTAGGACTCAACACCTTAGTGTGTTTTGGTCTATACCTGGCATGATTGTCCCATGTCAATATTCATAACATGGGAATCTAAGGATGTGATTTACAACATTTTAATCTCCCACAAAGAAGGATGTTGGAGTAGTCTTGAACTTTGGAATCCTAATTATGCCCTTTTGAAATATTCCCAACATATTAGCTCCATGTATGTGATGACCTTAGTCCTCCTAGACTTTGGTCAAATATATATGAACATAAATAATATCCATAGATGGTCCAAATCACAAGACCTTATAATACAAGTGTAGGGGACTCAAAACCTGTCATGTTGAAAATCCAAAAATATAAGATTGAAAAAAGTCATGTATTTTCTCACTAAACTCTACATTTATATAGTTTAAGAGAAACTAGTTCGTAAATAAATAACTCTTAAAGATCATTGAGATAAAGTTGTTTCCCGAGTAAAATCCAAGCTATTATCACTGGACCACCTTGTCTAGAAATATGTTAGACCAATTATTCATCTCATATCATCAATGCATGAACATGTTAGTTGTTAGGTGAATTTTTTTAGGATTCTGAAACCCTTATCCGATATTACAGTTTCCAAAAATATAACATCATGATTTGTGATCTTTGAGACACCAAAACCTACCATGTACATTGGATAAAAATAATCAACTTAAGCATACCATTTGTTTTCCTATGAATTTATGTCTATATCTTATGCATATTCACATATGGTATTCAACCAAATGATCCATTTTGTAAAAAAGAAATTGTGATCCTTGTGATTTAGGACATCACTATGGTGGAATTCAGTAAATCTGTGTTTTCTAGGCCATTCCTGCTATGATTGACCCACACCGTCCTCATTATTTAAGTAATTTTAACCTTTATTTACTATTCCCATGATGAAATAATCATTATAATTAAACATCCCTTAAATCATGTAACAATATATTATACCCTTTCTCAAAATTATAATTTGAAAATCTATTATTGATCATTATTATAGACCAAAAATCATGATTCAAAACTATTGGTGACAGGTATTGAGATCCATAATTAAATATGTAAACTACCCTAGGCTTCTATAACCCTTCATGGATAGCTTCTCATCCAAACCCAACTTCCTCAATCAGACACTTGAATCTTCACAAATAATACATAGCCCCATGAAAAGGGTGTGAATCCCTATTTTGAATAATGATATCAATGTTTAGGGTATTTGAACTAACAATCAAATGCAACCTCTCTTTGGAATAATGATACCCAGTCTATGTGTCCACTCATAATGATATAGTGGATCCCCAAACCTTATTGAGTTTTCGTTAATCCCCAACATGTCTACCCCAATTCAAATTCCATGCGTCAGACTCGTAGGTTATGAATGACATTATCCATATCCCAAAAATCCAGGTGGAACTAGAATCCCTTAATGTTAAAACCCAACAAAAATCAAACCCATAAATATTCCATGGCCTATGAAAGAGTTGATACACCCCTACATGAAAATATAATTTATTTATAAGAGATTTGAACCAAAAACCAGAGGAAACTCCTACTTATAAGAAATAATCAATAGTCATGGTGAGCCCTGACAACACCATGTCACACCAAAGAATCCTATGGTTTTTTGGGTCATCCATGGCATGTAATTTTTAAACACCATGATCATCAATCAAGACCATGAATTAGGAACTTAAATTGTATGGAACATCAAGGTCCAATATAAAATCCCTTAAATTATAGTGAGTGAAGGTCTGAGTTAAAAGACCTTAAAATATAGTGATATATGCTTTGAGATAAAATACCATAAACTACATTGATATATGGATGGAGGTAAAATACCATAAACTAAAAAAAATGATCAACGATAAAATAACCTAAACTACATCAAATTCCTGCAATGTATTATCATATATGATTCTTAGGAAAAATTAGGAAAATATAAATGAATAATATTTTGAGGCCCACTATATGTACTTGAAAAAATTCAAGATATTCTCACCATTTCCATTGAAATAAGAATAATATATGTCTCTTTGTCTCTGGAACATGTATTATACCCAAATTACCCTTTTGAGGATCAACTAATCATATAATATGTGGAGATGATAAATCAATTATGAATCTGATGTCGAAGAGAATTCATGATGATTTCCAAAAAATATTTCATTAAAATTTAAATATCTAAATCCAAGAATTAAAATTTAGTTGATATTACGAAAAGTTTTGATGTAATTGATTATTAATGAAAAATCAGACCAAGAGTCACCCATGACACTGATTGGAGACAATTCCAAAGACACTGGTGGGCATTTAATTTTTTCAGAATTTAGTACTCTTCCACACAATTTTTTCTCTTGAAAGGGGGGGGGGATTTTTTAACACTCTGAAAATGAGCATTTGAAAATCAACACGTGATTATATAATCAAAACATTGGTATTTTTTATTTTCAATTCAAGGAAAATAGAAGGTGGCCAAAACTCACAGATTGTGTAACCCTCCAAAATAAATGTGATCATACGACCTTTAAAAGGTCATGAAATAATATCTTTCACAATGAACAACCATATATAGACAACATAGTATCCCATTGAAATGTATTAATTTTCATTAAAATTATTTTTAGGACACTTGATGAGAATACAAAAAATTCTAGCTATGATCCCCCCCCAAGTCAGGCAACTTACCAGGCATCCCATTCCTGACAACCATCTATAACTCATTTTAAAATTAAGATGATTATATGAAATGGTGGGAGACTCTTCTAGTTATTAACTTCATGAAATGAACCCCATGCAGTCCCTGATTAACGTAATATGTCCTAGAGACATGCTTTCCTTGTTCACGAGAGACTGCTGGCATGTTATTATTGTCACATTAGGCGATTCAGACAGGTCTTGGTGGTCTTTCTCTCCCCCTTAACCATCAAAGGAAAACACATATGTTTTCTATAATTTGATTGTGCATCACCATGAGACCCCTTTCTATCCAAGATATAAATCTGTGATGGGTATAGTGTATTTCTATGTCAAAACTCTTACAAACTACTAACATCCCCAATATTTTTAAAATAAACAATGAAATATAAATAGAAATGACATGATCTTCCTGTAAAGAGAAGTTACGTTGATCAAAATTATTAATAGACATCCCCCCACAATCCATCACAATTATTAAAGACTCTATGTCATGTTAGCATGCTCTTGGGAATGACCTATTGCAATCTATACATATCTCTAAAAATCTACATACAATTCATTTTGTGATCATTCTAATGTATTTCAATATGAATTATGATCTCATGATAGCCCCTCGACATGTCATTCAGGCATTTTGAAAAACCCATAGATTGTCCACATGACTTAAAAATACCTCATTAATTGGATAGAATCTCTTAAATGGGGGGGGGGGGGTTAATGGGATGAATTTACAGTGACTAAAATTCATGTGATACCTTCAGGATTACCTATGGTAGGAAATCCAAAAATGCATTTCATTAAAGCCACCCAATTCAATACTTTATCTATCAAAAAAGCACCGCAAAAAGAGGTGTATAACCATAAGGAGGGGCATATAAATCCCCCACCCAATTATAAAAAAATAATCATGGAATCCTAACACTAGTAATCCCAGGTATTATAGAGAATTTATAAGGGCATCCAAAATTGCTATCAGAAAAGGCTATTAGTCAAGTAAGTGTCCAAGGAATAGACAAAGTAATCAGGAAACATGTATATTCAATTCTCACGATTACACATAGATCATGTGAAATACTCTAGGATGGTTATGCAAGGGGAATCCTACATATCTACTAAATCATATCAATATTAAACAAGCTTACAGTGAACAAATATATGGTTTATATGCACTAAAAGGCCAAAACAAGGACTATAATGATAATTGGATTATAAGAAATACATATATGCTTATCCTCATGAACTTCACATGAATCCACCCACCATATGCGAAAATACCATAACAAATCACTCAGATCACATGATATTCATTTGGTATACTATTTGGATCACTCAAAGCCCCTGGGAATGTACTAAAATGTCACATGGAAACCTCCCCATGTGTGTGTGTGGGGGGGGGGTCCACCTAAGTCCCATGAAACCCGTAGGGATCACCAAACAATCATTTTGATATCCTCTAGACTTGTAACCCAAATCATACGTTTAAACTAGATAATATTTTATAGGTGTCAAGATGACACCAGAGCATGTCAACTACATTTTGTATTGTCCTTTCGGAATGTTATCCAAATCATGCCAAATATTTTTGACAGTCCATATAGTACAAGAAACACCCCCCAGACATTTCAAACATACTCTTGCAACACCCTCTAAAATTTTCATCCATCTTTCGCGATGATGTCAGGGACATCACGCTAGATCGTGTAATGCAATCCAAGAATGACAACTAATATCATGAGATTGTATGTATAATCAACTAGCATGGTCTTGGGTTGCCCTTATAATATTTTAGTCGCAATCTTTTAATGGCCTTCATAATTAAGCAGCCATGTCATGAAATTACTTCACGAAATGTAAGACTATTGAGATGGCCATAAAATATTTCATCCAAATTATGTGATGTCCCTTAGAAATGTTAACAACAACATTTAATTTAAATTGGACATCACCTAATTACAACTGTTCATGTCCACATATCCTTCGATATTTTAGTCAAAAAATCTAGGAGTGTCAGGAAATAGTAGTTAATGACAGGAACAAAACCAAGATAAGTAATGTAGGGATCATAGGACATTATAACATAGTCCTCCACTTAAAAATATAAGAGAATTACCCCCACAAACATACCATGTCAAAATGTAGTTAAACTGATTATTTTTTATCCCATGTATCTAAAACATTTTACAGCACATGCAGACTTGTGGAGTTGTAGTGATCATATCATTAATACATGGAAAAATTAGTGTGTTTCCCCAATCAACAACATAATATGATATGAAGACAAACATAAGTGTTAACATTGTTTGTAAGCCCATGTTAGTCGAATAATATGATATGTACTCAAATATTATGGAATCATCAGTGTGTAATTATCAATGCGAAAAACAGTATATGATATGTCCACCAATATAAAGGAATCCTTAGTGTGTAATCCCAGATTAGTGGCATAATATAACTATCAATAATAGGGAATCATTGGTGTGTTATCCCTGATCAACTGAACTATGGGAACTCTGATTCCAATAATAACCAGGATATATATTTCTCTTTTTTAAGGCCCGATCTTAAATTGAAATCCACTTCTGCTTAAATCCCCTCATGTCTCAAACATTTCAATCATCGAGGCCCAATCATTCCCATGGAATAATAATATAACCTCATCCATCAGTGGAAAATGATGCCAACTGATATATGATGAATTTTATTGCTTCTTTAACTAGAATATGAAGGATGCCCTCCTATGTACCAAGCTACATATTAAACATTGAATGTGTTGTCCCAATATGGTATTCTCACATCCATATGTTGTGAGATTAAATACACTGTATACGTTATTTCTCACATTGATCCTTGATCACTTGGGGTTAGTGAATTGTAATAGTCATATACCTCACATCATTTATCTCCAATAGTGTGATAAATCTCAGAATGTAATCCTTAATAAGTGGCATGCCATGACTCGGTCCACAAAGAGGAATTTACCTTAGGGAATGTCCCGTGTGAATGAAAAAACTATGATAACTATGACCAATTCCATAACTAGGACACATTATACTTCCCCTAAAAAATCTATCTTAAATATCTCAGATCTTTTTGCCTATAGATGCATCCATTCCCCAAATCTATAATCCTCACGAGTTTTAACAAACTACATGGGTTTGATTCCTTCTATAATCATTTAATGTATGAAACCATATAAAGGATCAATTCCATACTTAATATATTAAATTATTCATTCCATGTATGTAAATTTTGAACTGTTTGTTTATACAACTTCAACATATAAGAATATATCCTTTTTATGAAATGGATGAAGAACCAATGATACATACAATTGAACTCACTAAAAGAACCCCCTTGGAGTGTAAAAAGATATTTAGGTTATTTTAGGAGGGACACCAATTATGTATTGTGAATATGTAAGAGACTCAAACCATGATCATTTTTAGGGTATCTTATTCCACATCAGTATTTAGAATAGATACATGAATATATAATAAATCCATATTAGGGTCTAATAGTTGAGTAAGATTCCCTCAAAATGGACTGATGATCCCACCTCCAATTCTTTTGACCAATGTGAGTTCGTAATTTTCATTGGGTCTGAATTCCTAACTAACCACCTAACATAATAAATATTGTATGTACCAATTTATGAATGTGGTAACCATTGGGATTTTCAATAAAGAATAAAAAAGGAGACCCGACATAAATTATTGTTCAAGAAATTGAACCCCTCTTTATCAATAATATGGCCAAACCAAATACACCTAAGTTCTCATAAATTCTATCCAAACACATTGGTAATACTATAAAATTAACCCTTTTAAATTTTAATATAAATATACTATATTATTAATAATTAAAGCATTCTCCCTTGTTCAATTATAATAAATAGTTGTTTTTAAATAAATACTATTCTATGCATCATTTATGTGATCCCGTTTTCCCCAAATTCTAAATACCAAAATTTATATCAATTGAATAATATAAAATTTTAATGTGAATATGAAAATTTATCCATAATATCCATTCTCAAATACACATTCAGTTCAACATTTGATATTATTATTTCAATCTACATATTTGTAAGTTATTTTATATTATGAAAATTATCTTAACCGTAAAAACAACCGTCAGAAAATTATCATGTACTCTCATACAATATTCTATACACAAAAATCATTGAAATATAGGAATTAAATTATACAAAAAACCATTATCCATAAATGAACATATTAATTAATATGTTCCACAACTCAAGAATTTCTGCATTTTAATTTATTTTATCCATATTAATTCATTATTACATTTTGTAACCTAAATAATTTCAAACCATTTATAGTAGTTTATAAGGTGAATATTAATTATCAATATCATATAACCTAATAGTGTATATCATGGGGTTTAGTATTTCTCCCACTCATAATGAAATTGGGTGAAGAATTAATTAATACTAAACTATCCTTTTTTGGTTTGTTACCCGTTTGTGCATCTGTTCCAAATCTACATCCATATAACCAAATCCAAAAAAATATTTATTTTAAAGGATAACCACTAAATATTTAAATTACCAAAATATTAGGATGTTATCCCATACTTAGACTTATCCCTGTGGTTTTCACTAAACTTATCTAATCCTAATCCTCAAAATAACTAAACCCTACTCTGATACATACTATAGAGACCCTAGATTAACCTATATTTATTTTTCTTCATTAATATAATTTAAACACCAAATCTCAAAATAAACCCTCACATTCACAAGAACAAAAGGTTTAGTGTCATTGTGGTCTAGCTATATCAATAAGTGATATAAACACATGTGAATATTTATCCATAAAACTCATCTTTATAACTAAGGAAATATAAACATATGAAAAGGGTGAAATCAAATGCCTAATATGGGTAAACATAATCGATAATAATTTAATATCATAAGTAATCATAATATTATATTTTGGGTATAACCATGATATATAATAAAATTCATACACAATAAATCATAGATCATTAATCACGGAATAAGGCTGTGTATATCATAATAAAATAATCAAAAGAGTGTGGAAACATGATTAAATTAACATTATCCATGATATGATAACATAATCATGAAAAGAACTATATAATTATTACATCATTAAAATATGTATAAAAAATTAGCCTAGGATAAAAATACCTTTATTATCCACAACATCAATGATCATGCTTACTAGAAACTAAAATATACATTTGAATACTGTTTTAATGAGAAATAAATCCATAACAATAATATTTGAGGGAGATATAAGACCCCACATATATTCATCCATACTTATATGTTCATATTTTAAAACCATTCTTGTATCACATCATAAATAATCCATGAAAAAATATGGGTTTCCTGAACATTCAAATGAAAATAATTCACCTTTATAGTATAAAGAACCCATATATATATAATCAGTCGAATATCATTTTAAATGGATTCACATAAGTAAACCATTTATAATTATTTTAATTATCATCACTTAATAAACATGAAGAAAATAAACTAGTATCTACAAATATTCAACATATATCAAGGAAAATAACCTTCAATCTAGATAATAATGACCATATTATTTACACTATATGGATAAATTGTATACATTTAATTAAATATTTTCCTAAATAAATCAATTAATACAGTCTAGGTAAAAAACCTTCACTCAAATGATTAAAAAATATGTCATTCATATAGCACTACAAATGAAAAACAATTATATGTATATATCAAAGATGATTGTATAAGACCAATATAGTGATTGATCATTCCACTAAAGAAGAATGATTCAAAATAATTCATCCAAATAAATAAGGTGGAATGTATCATTTTGATACTTTTATTAATAAATTATGAATTATTTAAAATAAAAAAATCATAAATGAAAAAATCCATTTAGGAGTATCATAAAAATCATTTAAAAAAACTTAAATCACTATTATCTCTTTAATTTTTTCAAATAATTTTTTATAAAACCAATAGGAAAATAGTCTCTTATAGAAATCCTGAATACATAGGGTAATTTTTCATATACAATGGAACTAATGGTTTACATATTTTTTCACCTTGATGGAAAAAATTAAAAGAGTATTTATTTATCTTAGAAATACCATAAAAATATAATTTATTTAGTGATTTTCTAGAGTCATATTCATAATGAAAAAGTGTTTTATTTGGATGAAATTTTAATTTTAAAAATTAAACAAATCATATATCATTTAAAATCCATTAAATTAATCAAAATGAATTTGTAGGGGAAGAAAAAATATCAAATTTTGAAAAGATTTAAAACCCTCTTATTGTTTTGAAATATATTTTTTGAAAACCAAAACTGTAAAGAGATGAACAAAATATCCTTCTTAAAATAAGTCAATGTAAATATGGAGGTCTAATGAGATAATAAAAAATAAGGTTTCCAATTATAAATGTGGTCAAGGAAAATAAATTTACATATATAAAAGTTACATAAATAGTCCATAAAGTGTATTATAATTATTCACAATAATGATATTGTTATTGGGAATAAAATTTTATAATATATTATTATATGAATTAAAAGTTAATATTACACTATATTGGAAGATAATTTATCATCAAATAAACTATTAAGGTGGATGAAACCCATCATTGAAGAGGTAATTTTGAGTGGAAGTATTATTACATAACGGATAGAGTTGGGTTTACAAAAACCATTTTAAAATTTGATTCATTTCAGTTGAATTAAATAAAAAATAGGCAATGAAATAGCCCATAAAACCCTATTAATTATAAAGAATGGTAAAATAAATCCAATAGGTGGTATATGCATCATTTCAATGAAAATATTAGGCAAAATAAGAAATATGTCTCAAGGGATGAAAATATGAGTCATCAAACACATACACCTCTCATTATATGTTGTAGTGATCAATCATCAAGATGAGTTTGATAATAAAATGAAGAAACAAAAGGACATATGAGTAATCAACAATTAAATACAATAAAATGGATGATAATAGAAATATTAAATAAATTAATATCATTAAAAAAATGATAACTCAATAAAGTGAAATTTAGTTTGAAAAAACCTATACATTGTTACTTATTTATTCTATGAATGGTAAATTTATGAAAAATAAAACTAAGTATATTATATACCATATTATGAAATAAATTATTATATATTTTATTTAATATGTATATTTTTTTTATCATATACTATTTATTTTTTATAATTGTTTTCCATTTTTTTGGGAAAGTCGCTTATCTCATTATATTTTGGATTAAGAGGATATATTAATTTTAGGTCACATACATTATAAAACCTTTAAAAAACTGTAAATAAATCATGATTTAATTATTATCATAAAAACTATTTTTATTTACTTTCTATTTTCTTCCGTGATAGTGTTTCATAACATTGTTTAATTATATGGTTAATCCCACAAAAAATTTAATATGTGATTATAAAAATGAAATTATTTATATATTTTTCATTTGTTGAGTTATATTTTAATTGTTTTGTATAAACATTTAATGTCAATATGAAAAATGAAAAATGATACCTCTTGGAGATGGTAGTCATCATAGTGTACATTTACCATTCTTTTATTTTTTATGTGGATGGAAAAAAATAAATAATGGGATTAAAGTTAATATAATAACACATTAATGTAATTGAAATATTGATGTTATAACAATACTAATTTATGGTTGGTATAGAAGAGAAATAATAGGAAGGAAGGGAGATGAGTATGTCAGACTTACATCAAGACCTTGACCTTCATCTTGATGTAGTCTGTAGAATTGATAGAAGTAGGATAAATTTTTTTGGAAGAGGATTAATGATATAAAATGGAATGATAGGATACAAAGAAAGAATATGTTTTCCAGTAAATTTATAAGGGAATTTTTATCATATTGAATGTGGATGTGATCCACTTTAATTAGTGATGAAAATATCACTTTTGAAGATACCCTTTATTTTTTCATTAATATCATATAAATATTAATGGTTAAATGTCTCTAAATTTATTAAATAGTATATTTCAGGTGAGATTAGGTCGATAAAGACCTGATGACCCATTTTAATTCATATTTTAGTCATTTTTATGCTTTTACCAATTTGTTTTACTTATTATCAAATTTGTTTTACCTAGGAAACTTGATTTTCCCATCCAGATTTTACTTTATTAAAAATATAAGGTCATCATTTAATCCATATATTGATGATGTAATCATTAATCATGTTCCATATAGTAAAATTAAACTTCTAAATAAAAAATACTAATTTTTCAATTAAAAATTTTAATATAAATTATAACATTTTTATATAAAAATTAAAAAAAAAGTCACCATTAATTATTATAAATCATATAAGAATTTAATTAAAGATTTATTGAGTGATTCTATATTTGTATTTTGGTTTTGGAAATATATTATATTCCTTATTTAAAAGATACTAATTTATTTTATTATATTTAAATTTCCGAATGATAATAAAACTATTTATTTGGAAATAACACTTTTATCATTATAATGATCATTAACAACATTTCTCCTCATATTATTTGTATTAAAATAAATTAAGTTGAACTGTTTACCTAATATGTAATTTTTTATCTCAAATATGGAATAAATATTTCTAGACAATTGTTCTTAATGTCACAATAAATAACTTTTTATATAAGCACATGAAAAAGATATTTTTTTAGTGAAATACAAATTATATTATGAAAATGATATAAAATTGGTTTAATAAATAATTAATAGTTTTTTCTAATATTTAATTATACATTATAAATATAAAATTATATATAATTTATTAAAAAATAAACTTAATATTTTAGAATAAAATTTTAATTATTAAAAAATATTTATTATATTGAACAAAAAAAAGTATATTCAAAAATATAAAAAATTATTTTTAAGATAATTTTAAAAATTAAAATCCCAAAATAAATTTGATTTTTTTAAATGAAATTTCTAGAAGTGTCTATTTTAACATTTTATCAAAAGTAGAAATAATTATGAAAAACAATTTGTATAGGAAAATAAATATTCAAAATATTAACCAAGCATATTAATATTTCTTTTCAATTAATAATAAATTTTGTTTTATTATAATTTATATACTATCTATATATATATTATATCTTGTCAATGATAAATTGGATATCCTAACATATGGAGCATAAATGGATATTTTTTATAAAAACACAATTTTATTCTCTTTGTGTTATTATTAGTTTACTTTCTCCCCTAATTGAATATTATTCAATGAATTGGTATTTAAAATAATTTGTATTAATAAATACATTTCAAAAATTAGTTTCCTCTATTTAATCTCTCTAACATAACGTCTATATTATAATGGTTTTATAACACTTTCTAGTCTGAATGAGTTCAGTGTTTCATGTGAAAAAATCTACTGTATGCATTAGGTTTTATTGAAAATAAAATATATTGTAAAATAATGGGGAATTAAATCATTTTAGGTTTATTTATATTTATTAAAATAATGATAATTATTCCCATTTATCGACACTTTTTTCAAACATCCAGCCATTTTAATCATTTTTCCACGTTTTTATTCCCATATTCTAAATAGGTAGGATGTTGATTAATTTTCCTTCTAGATTCATTATAACATAAACTTATATGAAACTCCATGTTAATAATAGTAATTGTCTTATGATGTTTAGTTAGGTTTTTAATTTTTTCATTCATCTATAAATCAACTATGTTATAATTTTAGAAACCTTTTGTCTAGAATCAATAATATTTGGTTGCATCATATGTGCAAGGATTATAATCATTACTCGGCTCAATTCCCAAACCTTATACAAGATCTTCTCAGTTTAAACACACAATTATTTTACATTATTAGACTATTAATACCTAAATTGACCATATTTTTCCCCCACCTCAAGGAATCATCATACTAATCAAAACTAACGTTGTTTTCACAAATTCATCATGAATATTGATCCATTGAATAAAAATATTTATAATGGCCTTAAATACACTAAGGGATTATCATAATGATCATGTTAGTAATGATAATATATTATCATGTTTCAAATCATCTTAATAAACTTTCCTTTATATTAACTAAAAAATCAACTGTAACTATAACACACACGACCGTATTATAGCTAGTAATCACCATATTACAGATTATCACACAATTCACACTAAAAAAACAATTATTCCTTACTATATTTAAAAAAATATTTTATGAATGTTAGAAATTTATTTTATAAAAATAAAAATCATTTATAAATTCATTATGATGTTGCTATCAAAAAATAAAATTTTGATATTTTTCCATAATAGATTAATTTTTTTGGTGAATTGTACGTATACAATTTGTTTGATGAAACATTGATTTTAAGGAAATATATTGGATATAATTATAAAATAAAAAAATATTATCATTATTTTTTATACAATAATATATATTTGAAGTTATTTTATAAATTTATTAAACTATATTTATCATTTTATTGTTTAATTCAAAATTTTCACTAAAATTATTTTAATCTATTATACATATAATATTTTTAAGTTAAAATATAAGTTTTGAAACATTAATA
Organism: Viscum album; assembly: GCA_963277665.1. Taxonomy (NCBI): domain Eukaryota; kingdom Viridiplantae; phylum Streptophyta; class Magnoliopsida; order Santalales; family Viscaceae; genus Viscum; species Viscum album. The sequence goes on from OY728166.1 coordinate 313,778,286, forward strand.
TTATTAAATGTATTTAAGATTTGGAATAATTAGATCCCAATTTTAATGAATCATATTTTTTATGTATTATTTTTGGATATTGTATGGGTTATTTTACATACCAGACATTGAAGCGGCGTGTGATTCTGAGGCCCTATGAGGACAAAAAAATGTTTGAAATATATAATATATATTAAATAGAATGAACATGGAATTTTTTGTAAAATGATGAATAACTTCCTCAAGGGTTATAGATCAGAAATCTGAGGGCACAACTGAGATCATAATGAATGTTTTACCATAGGCATTACATAACCATTGTTAGCGAGGGGTATTTGTGGGAAATTCATCACGAGTGTAAAAATAATTATGTATTATATAATAAAATTAATTTATTTAAACTTTTCTGCATTGATCGAATATTTTATTTAAATTCAATAGTATAGAGAAATTATATAGTCAGTCGCATAATGCAGCAAATTTTTGGGGAGCTATTGGTGGGCATGAAAGTGCACTTCAATTGGGTACAGTGATTGAATGGAATATCGATGACCGCTGCGATAAGAAATCAGAGGATATCACAAACAATTATTGAATAGCCATTCTCTTCATCCCTGATTGATTCAAATCGAGGTAGGATTTTTTTATTTGTATTTAATTCCAAATTTTGATTTTTATATTGAACAAGAATCAATTGGTCAATAGATAAATTCATAGAATGGTCATATTATGGGATGTAATTATTTAATGGATTTTGTGGGGAGAATTTTTTTTTTATTTAATTCATTGATTACTTTATAATGATGATGGATCAAGGAAGAAATGAGCATTTTTTGATTTTTTTCCTTCTGTTGATGGTTGTGCCTTTATCGCCTTTTTATTTATTGATTGTGGTTGTTCCTCATTTGGTTTGTGTTTCAACATATAGCAGATAAAAGAACATTGTGGACCCATTTCACTGTGAAATGGTTCAATCCCATATACTTAGAATGGGAAATTTTTGATGGAGGTGTGATTGTGGTAGTAGTAAATGGGTTCGTTTATATTGTAAACACATGATTCTATAGGCACATGAAAATGATGTCCAGATGAAAAGAAGTCGTGCTCTAAATGGATTTGGTGGTTGAATCAAGAGTATGCACATAAATTTTCATGGACGATATAGATCCATGATTCCTAGAGAGACTGAGGATAGATTCTAATAATGTGACAGTGTAGATATGTGCAGAAGGAAGAAGCAATGTTTTTGAAAAAACATGATACACACCACTTGTAATATGGGATTACATGTCACGTTGGATCCTCATTGTTGTGGAAATATTATTGGGTGGATGTTAAGAATCATATTTTGTGTGATGCTATGACATGTCGTGTGACCTTTTTACAGGGCTTGTGAGCCCACATTGATAGAATGGTGTGTACCACAAAGGGTATACACAGACACAGACACCCAAGCTAGACTACATGAGCTTGGGCAAGTCGTGTACTCCCACATTGACATGACATGGACATGTGTACTGGAGAAAACCGACATACTAGTACACAGGGAGCATACTGGGAGATGCATGTTGTGAACTATGACATATACAGAGACACAGAAATTGACCATTAAGATGGGGAAGAACTGAGGTCAAATGGACATCACATGTACCCATACTATTTTTGGTGTAATCACTTAATGTCATCTTAGTACTCATGTCCTCTATATCATAAACATCTTTCATTAGGCTTCTTTCCCCATATCCATTCCCCAAGGGTTTTTATGCAATTCTTTCATACAAATAATAAAATGATACCTTCAATGTGAATTCTTGGATAGAGTTGTCAGAATCCTTCCATGAGGCCCGAATTGATATCCCCTATTAATATTCAATCCCAAGGTGGAGTTCATAGTATCACCATGAGAAACACTGCATGAGTTCCAATCCTCTAGTATGTAGGTTAATATAGACTGTGTTTTTGGTATACCCCATGGCCTTGGGTATGATTCTATTATATGTATCATATCTCATCGTAAATAAAGTTCATAATTTCTATGTCATGACCTAATGGGAACTACCTCTCAAATGCATGTGATGAAGGCTATTAGACTCATGGAGTGTTTTATACCAAATGAGTGCTTTGTAGAACCTATGCAATTCAATCCAAGGTCGATATTATGGCTATGATATACCATTATAGTATGCATCATTGTAGAGTATATCTAAATATTATTATTTTAGGTCTTGTATACATATATATATGAAGATCCAACAGATTTTTTTGTTTTGTGATTTTGGTTTATCATTATTGTTGTTGTTATACATCACCCTGAATGGGATTCTCCCTAACATGTCTTGTCAAGGGATAATGATCAACCCTTTGAAGGAGTCCTTCAGGGACTAGAACTAGGTAGAGCTTAGTGAGACTAAGAATACCATGGTCGGTTCATGTGGAATCCTAATAGTATTTATCATCTTCCATTCATTTTATAATAGTATTCCATCTCATTGTTGTGGTCTTATATTTTGACCTATTTACTTTCTTTAACATTCATTCATACTATATTTTTGGTTATTAGATATATGCATCCATGCTTGTTCAACTATTTTTCACATTTCATAATTTTATGGTCATAGATATTTGTGCATGTGTATAGGTATTTAGCTTATGGAATCCCATTATACTGATATGCCAACCTAGTGCTAGTCACTAGCCCTTAGCCTATTTGACTCAGGATTAGGGAGTTAAATCATGAGCCCTAAAGGGTTGGGTCATGAATGTGTGGTAGCATTGTATTATTTTATACAATACGACTGTATTCAATGAGTTTTGTTTATGGAAACAATATTATCTGGTTTGAGTTTGTATTTCAAGACAGGGACCCATGTATTGGGGTGGAGACTCATGTATCACTACATCAGGACTCTGATCAACTGCCATTCATCTCGATGTATAATAACATTGGTTATAGGGAATATAATGGTACATGAATCATATTTGAATGAGATTTTGATTCCATGCCCTTATTAACACATCCTTCTTGATATACTCATTGATCGTGAAATATATTGTTTACTTTCAGGATGCCTTAGCAATATATTCCATCTGGGATTCAGAAACAAGATCATAAGGATGATTTACTCATTGATGAGGCATTGATACATGGACTAGTTCATGAGATGTTATCCCCAGGGGGTGAAACATCTATACCACCACATATAGAGTAGCATTTTTTCCTTATAGTACGAGTGGATGAAGTATATTGGTTGAGTGCACTTCATAAGATTCAGTGATAGTGTCCCCTCGGGTTCTGAGGTGATCCCAACCCAATTGGTGGATTCGAATTAGATTTAGGATGTCTCATAAGCTTTCCATAAAGAGAAGCCTCCAACTTATTATTAATTTTACTTATAAGTGTGCATACTTCGTTTCTCAGTATGAAAATGGTGGGGTCTAGTGAACCGGTCTTATGATGAAGTGACATTATCATAATCAATGTTTCAAAACCTATTGAGATAGGTGTTCAAGAGCTATACTGAGGGGTTCACATAGCCATAAGACTCTTATGATCCAAAAGAGAAACATGGTAGTATATGAGTATTCATTAATTTTTTTCTAACATCTCTTGCCACTCAATAGATATTGTTCCGGATTAGTTCTTTCTAGATCATACTGTTGAGCGAGGACTGTATAGAGACATCCGAGTCAGTTTTATACCTCTATGAATTCAGAATTATACAAGGGTAATAGAAATTGATTTATTGATTGAGTCTTTCTTAGATGAGAAGACATATCTTATGGTTTCCAGTTGTGAAAAATAATGAGGAGAGACCTTAGTATCTAGGATATGATGTTCTTCTTAAAGACAAGGATGCACAATATGGTTTAAGAGGATGTACAATGATATAGGTTCTATGATTTAGTGATCACATTATGGGTTTAGTTAATCCATGTATATCTCGTGCTACTCTTATAATAGAAGGGGACATCATACTCAAGATTTTCTGACCGACCATATTACTGATTGAGAAATTGTGGATGGGAAACCGAGGTAGATGCATCATCAAGAGAAAATTGGTTCACAATGAATCATACGTGGAAGAAAATATGTGAGAGCATATGTATGTGGTAGATATGTTAACATGTAACCTCCCTACTCCTAGGAGGCCAATTTTAAGATGAGGGAGCTAGATGATAGGGGTAGGAATAGTTGCGGAATGTTGTGTATTATGGCCCAAAGGCTCTGGGAATGATTCCTGATATATCTTGTGTATTTTATTCCTTAGTTGTAAAACTAAGTGGTAAATTTAATAGTCATTACATTATTACCACATATCTAGATAATGATTTATAGATACTCGTTGAGCAGTTTTCTTATCCCATATGCCTAGAGGCTCCTACTAATGATGAATAACAAGACACACATTGCACCAATAGTTTGACCTAGCTATGGGATGAACATGTTTTTGTTGGGATATCATTATTGTAGTGAATAGGCCTTATGAAAACAGCATTGTTATGTAATTATTATCAATATTACTGCCCATATTGACTGTTTTAGGTTGAGGATGCAGTGTGTCTATAGTTATGGGACTCGGTTTTTGTTTATGGGTGAAAAGTAAACCCTGGAAGCACCCAAGGGACTCATGCATATGAGGTTGAAGACACGTGTGCCTCAAAGTTGTTGGTGAGTAATCATTAAGTGCATCAATGAGACCAAATATTAAATCCTGATGGAGTTATATTTTTAGGTTACTATAGCATCACTATATTAGTCTCTTCAGAAGTCACATTAGTAGGTACTATTTGGAAATATAGTAGTCAGAACATTTCACGTTTTGGCATCGGTTCCAGATTGGAGTCCATAAGGCCTTCAGGATACCCAATCCTTTGGGTTATTAACAATTTCAGGCCACTTTTAGGCCTTCCGGGAACCTTAATGCCTTCTAACCACCAAATGTATATACACGAACTAGAAAAACTATACAAGGAACATGATCTAGAAATGGATTCCAATCAAGGTGAATTCACCAGATGAATGATTTCAGATGTTGATGTTTTAGAGGGAAATGAATTTTCCATTTGTACTAGGCATGAACATCCTTGGACAAGACTATTGGCTGAATAGCCATACAATTTTGGATATCTTGTCTTGATCCAAACTCTGGGGTGGGTAGTTTCGAGTAGTCATTTTCTGGAATGTATTTCCTTAAAACCATCTAGTCCATTAATGTCACGAATCCTCTGTGAAATGTAATGTAATAGTTACCCTTAAAACATTAAAACATGGATTATAAAAAATGAATAAAAAATTAATGCCATTGGGAAATTTAATAATATCATGGTTCAACTGATTAGTCTTCTATTGGGTAGAATGACCCACAAAGTAGTTGATGTTATGAGTTTCATGTTTCCTATAGTGTTGTTGGTGCATGAGAACATATTCCATGGGGATGTTACTGTCATAAATACATGCTCAAAGATAGAATTATTCATTGATCATCTCCCTTGAAATACACAGATATCCTCACCAAGATATCACAAATCTACCGTAAAGCATCATGGGATGAGGGTGTAGATGGAGGAATTACAGAGGACGAGTTTTGTTAGAAAATGTTTTACACCCTCAAAAACAATTGTTTCACTCACCATGAAGAATTCAGGTAAATTGAAGATATAAGAAAAATATTTGAACTTGAACTAGGTCACCATGAAGAGTAAGTGTTCACTATTGATGATAGATGGCTTGTAGGATTAGTTGAGAGGGGCCTGATGGTTTTCTTAGGTTGAACTATGTCCCAGTTATTAGTTGTTGTGAGTATGGTCAAGGATATACTAAAGACATCATTTAGATATCTCTACGGTAACTAGGATTTCCTGCTAATTCCATTTGGTATGAATAACACCCTATCAATGTTCATGGGACTCATGAGTCGAATATTTAATAAATTATTTTACCAGTTCATGGTAGTCTTGATCGATGATATCCTTGTATAATTGGATGTCGTGTAAGAGAAAGAATGACACATGAGGATGGTTCTATACGTACTCTGATAGCGCAAAATACATAGAAATATATCAATGTATAAATTCTAGATACAAGAGTTCCACCTTCTAAGATATGATTTCTCATCAAATTGAGTTGTAGTGGACCTGATTAAAGTTGATGTTGTGTTATCATGGGAAGAAAAGAAGATTGTGATGAAGGTTCATAACTTCCTAGGGTTAGTGGATAATTACTGAAGATTGTTACCAAATTTATCGAGTAAATAAATACCCATTCCATTTTTTATAGAAAAGGGAAAGTGTTTCCTATGGATAGAGAGGTTACCACCATGTTTCTAGTAGTTGAAAATATGATTTATTAGTGATCACATATTGATTTTACTAGAGGAGGGTATCAAGTAAATAGTGTTCTATGATGCATCTAGAACAATTCTTGGTTGTGTTCTGATGTTGTTTAGTGAATTAATTATCTATGTTTAATATTATGTGAGAAAAAATTCAAATAACTACATGACCCATGATATTTAGTTAGAAACATCTGTCTTTGAACTAAATAAGTGGAGAAACTACCTCATGGTAAAGTGGTTTATCAACTTTATTGATCATAAGAGTGTCAAGTATATAGTCTCTTAGAAGGATATATACTTGAGATATAGGTGATAGATAGGATTCCTTTGGGATTGTGACTCATATATTTTCCATACTCTTATGAAATGGAATGTGGTAGTAGATTCACTCAAAAGGAGATACTATTTGTTGTTTTTTAATATGGAGAAAGAGAAGTTGTCCTTATTGTAGTTATCAATTATCAATGGAGATGAATATGTTTTCCATGAATTGATGGTCGTTACCCCTCTACTTCAACAGTTAGTTAGAGATGAATAATTTTGGGATACAGACTATGAGACCCTATAAACCAAGATATCCACTAGACATGCTTCTGATGGATTCTCTGAAAGATGGAAACACATTTGTTAGGAACACTAGGTCAAATACCATGAGGTGAGGGGTGGGGTTGTGAATCAGGGAAATAATGATTAAAAAAACTACCCCTTTTGATATAGACTAGTTTCTAAAAACTATATTCTATCCCTTTCTTAAAGAAAAGTGTGAATAAAATAATAAATCCACAAGTCACATCAATTTTTACTTAGTACACCCTCACTGGGCTACATCTAAGGAGAATACAATAGAAATATGACGATGTAACAAATCCAGTAAAAGAGCATTGTTATTTGTAATGTTGGGAGTGGAGTCATAGTCCCTCTTGGTTTACAACCAATCACAATTTTAATGTTCACTACTCTCTAAAATAAAGTTTTCTCACAACTTCTTCATTAGATCCACGGATAGTTTATAGACATGTAGTCCACATCATTATCACTAATGAATATATCCTCTAATGTATATAGATACACTATTGATTATCCATTTTCATCCACTGGTTAATATCACTTTACCATTGAAGACTTCTCAATCCCTTTTGAACTTCATTATCAAATCTCACTACTTCATGAAGATCCTTCTTTTTTGAAAATCAAATCAGCCTTTGTGAAGTACACCTTTTTTCGCGAAGCTCACATGTTCGTAGATCTGAATCTAGCCTCTATGAAACTATAGCCTTTTTATAAATATCCCTTGTCCTTCATGAAGTACACTACATTATCAATGCTTTACTTGGATTCGTGATGTTACTTACATTCACAATGATCAATTAGGAATTGTGAATTACCTTACATTCACGAAGCTCACGGACTTCGTGAACTTCATTTTCCTTTGGAGAACCTGGTTTCTTCCGAGTCTCTATACTCTTATCATGGGGGTAGATTTCAATTTATAGGCATTTCCCACAAAATCAAGAACCTTATGTCCACATCAGTACCATATCAGCACCATTTCGTAGATATCCCATTTATTCCATTGCAATGATCCCTATTTCATGAAGATCCATGGAAATTTTTAGTTCGCAACACTCATTGTAATCAAAACGCCTTCCATAAAAGTCTTTTCACCACTGTGATACTATTTTTCTCATAATCATAGGGGTTTCATCAAATCCATTGCATCATCATAATGCTCTTCACCTCAGCCATTCATGAAGCTTGTCGTAATCCCAGAGATCACAGTTATCTTTCATTGATCCTTTTTGAAACACTCTTTATGTATTCCATATGCACCCAAATCAATTATTTTCCATATTTTTATGAGATCTCCAAGTAAATCCATATTTCTCAATTCATGGCAAACTCCATTTTTTGGCCCCAAAACAAGGCTAACACTATAAAATGGTGCCACCTTGTATCTGATCATTTTTACCACATTCGCATACTCAAATCCTTTAATATGGTTCTTACTCAACATTGGTAGTAAAAAAGACATCAATAACACGACAATTACCCATGTAAACAAATCTTATCAATAAACACATCAAACTATAAAATGTCGCAATGTTACATAGATTGTTTTTCCCTTCAATCTTCCCCTTTGGGGTTTTTGATAAAAAATTCATAATTGGATACCTTGATTAAGGTCCTTCCATTTTCAAACACCACTCACCTCCATAGATTAATTTAGAGATCAATGACTTACTCAACACATACACTAATTGCACATGAGCAATTCATGGTGTGAGGAACATGAGTAGATGAAAATTTCATCAATGAAACACTTCACTACCAACACCAATTTTGGAAACCAAACACTTGTTTTCATCACAGACCACAACATTCATGATATATATCATTTCATCAATCACCTTTAGCATATCATATTTAATTCTCCTACTCCCCCTATCTCACTAATATATATATCAGCGTCTCCCAAAGTCTTGACTTAAGACACATTCTCAACTATAGTAGTCACGCTTTCTCCCCTTTGTCAATGAACCCAAAGATCACCCCATTGTGGTTTTCAAAAATGAAAATAATTCATATCAATACAATAGGTAAAATCACACCATACCTTGGTGATAGGGGTACCCATATCCAAACTCATCCTTGTGTGGAGAGTGTACGAGACAACCATATCTATTCGGTGCCTTTCAAATGACTATTTGGTTAAGGACATTTTAGTATTTAGGAATGCTGATGAATTGTAGGCACATACTCCAATTTCACAAAAACATGGTCCACCTTCTCCTTGATAAAATGATATTTTATTTTTAATTTACTTAGTCCTTGATTGATGTGCATGATTTTTTTGATGATTTATAGCACGTGAATTATCACAATTGATTGTGATCGGAGACTTCACATAAAATCTCATGTCATCACTTTTATAATTCTTCCATAATTATTGTTTTCATGATTTAAGGGATATAATATACACATATTCTATGGTTCTCAATGAAATAAAATATTGTTTCGTTTTTAGTGACAAAATTCAAAATCCACCAAGATAGAAAGAAGCTCCTTACATTGATCACATATCATTTGTTGAACCAGACAAATATGCATATGTATATCATAATATCTCCTTCTAATATTTTTCATTAAACATAAAATTGGTTTACATAGTTCCCTTGATACAAAAATTCATTATTTCCAATATAATCATGTGTCTTTATTTGGGATTAATTTGATATTGTCCTTTTTGACATGTGAAAAAGACATTATCATGACTTTTCACTGTCTTGTAGGATTCCAATTATTTACAAATATTGAATGATATTAACCACCTTTCTTTCATCATCCAATGATAGTTTCATATAGGTAGACACTAGAGTCTTCATCTCATTAGAATTGTTCATTATAAAAATTCTCAAAAATCATGAAGGAATATTTATATTGTGAAATGAATGTTCAATTGTTTCTTTGTTTCACCAATAATGGTTAGAGAAATAACATCTCACTAATCACCGACATTAAAAAACTCACTCTTAATGAGTTCGGAAATATTTCTATAAATTGCTACATCTGCTCCACTAAATATTATGTCATTGACATAAACCAACACCACCATCCTTTTATTACTGTCATTATTGAAATAGATTTTGTAATCAACATCACCACACTAAAAAACATGATTCATCAAATACTTATATATTCTTGAATACAATGCTCTTGATTCTTTTGTAAACCCATATAACACCTTCTTCAGCTGATAAGATTTGTTCTCATCTTCATGAATGATAAATACATTTAGCATCTCAATATTAACTTATTCTTCCAGATCCACATTCAAAAAAGCAGACATGACATCCATATATAAAACATTCAATATATATTTCACTACAATGGCCACAAATAATATGAGTTTCCCTATCCTTGAAATAGGTGAAAATGACTCTTTGACATCGATACCCTATACATGGGTGTAAACATTACAGAACAGTCCTATTTTTTTTGAATCACTGCACTGTATTCATTCATCTTATTGTGGAAGACCCATTTATACATGATGAAATTTTTATCTGTTTTAATCAAAACAATCTCCTACATCTGATTCATCTAAATATATTCTAATTCATAATTCATTGGATGAACCCATCATTAATCTTCAGCTCCATAAGAAAAACATTTAAGCTCTACTTGAGATTGGAATGATGTATGTTGTAGTGAATCCGTTCTTCTTGTCTGAACTAAAACTGTCTTATTATGAATGTTATTTTTCCTCTCAATTTTAGTTACACTCTTTGGCCCCTTCACAGATATAGACTTTACTTTCTCATGTTCATCATCAGTATCTCCTTCTGAGTTAACATTTTCTACATCTATTTCACTTGTGTTGGTTACCTCCACATCACATTCATCAGTAAATTGTTCACTATCTAGTTAAAAATTCTATTCAGTTTCCACTATCGAGGCATAATATATTTTTACTTCTTTTCCAAACCTCTTATTAAATGATTTTTATGTGTTGTTTATGGTTTATTATACATGATATATTCCCTCATCTCCATGTGACTCTAAATTCTTGTGTTTTTCAGCATTGGTAAGAAATAACATGATTCCAAATATTTATATGTATTTCAATGTTGGCTTATTTCAATAAAACATCTCATATGGAGTATTTCCTTCTTTCAGACACAAAATAACCCTGATAGAGATATATACCAATGACAATACATCTTGTAAATTTTTTAGGTTTGTTCTTTCTCTATATAAATCATTCTAGACATGTTTTTGATGATCCGATATCATGTATCAAACACTCTATTATTTTAAGGAGCTTTCAGTGAAGAAACACTATTCCTCATATTATGTTTCTCAATATAGTCCTATAGTAGACTATTTTTTAATTTCGTACCACTATTAGTTAAAAAACTCAGAATTTACTATCAAATCATCCTTTTAGATTCCCTCTGATTCTGTTTTATACAACTAATCACATCAGACTTATGGGAAATGAAAAATACCTATTCCATTCTCCTATAGTCAACAATTATAATAATTTAATACCTCATTCCATCAATGGATCTTGGTGAGAAAGTTCCAAATACATCTAAATTCACCAATTCAATAACTCTTGTTTTATTTTGTTCCTTTCTTTGTATGTATTTTAAATCATATTTTGTTGTTTAAATTAATTCCATGTATGATTATGTGCACTTGATTGTTCAGGGTGATCTATAGCTTCATCATACATTACCATATATTCTAGAAATTGTTAACATAGATGACAATTTCGTTTATGTAATATATTTTTTTCTTCCTCATTGGATATAATGAAGATATCATTTTTATTCTACAAACACGGTATTGATTTTTGTTTGAACTTTTTCCCTAAAGAACAACTAAAACCATATGTTACTTTGATGATACACGTCTTCTTAGTAAATCATATAGAATTCCTTGAGTGATATAGTTTACTAACACAAGGTGGATTGTGACTGAGACCATCCTATACTCAGACATCAATACATCTCATTTCATTACCACCAATCCTTCCCTTATGCTAATTATCTTCATGACTTCTTCCATTCCAAAATTTAAAACTCCTTCTTTTTCATATTTTATGCCTTTAATAATATCCTAGTTACCTATCATAAGGGATGCGAAACCACTGAAAATGATCCAATCAACAGAACAATCCGATTCTTTTGTGGAATTTCTACAACAACATTCATCTCCTATCTTTTCTTTTTGATCCATATTTAGATGTCATACTCGGTAAAAACTAATAGTCTCGAACTCTCTCACAGTATGTTGGATCAATTTCATCCTACCGAGATACAAATAAATTTTGAATTTCCATCTAAATTGTTGATTCATTGATTTGCTACTTACAACCTATTTGAATTTTCTTTGTTAAATTCCTCTACATGGTTGATGTACAATATCTAGCCATGTGACCAAATCATCTTCACACAAATCAACATCCCTCAAAAGAAGTTCTATATTACCATTCTATGTTATGATATTATAGCTGTTCTTATTCCCGACAGTATCTCATGGCTATGGAACACACATTTTTTAGTGTCCCATATTTCCAAAACAATAATAAATAATATAAGGTGCATTAATGTGTGTAACATCTTCCATGTTGATTGTACCATGGGTTCTTTGAGGCTTCTGATTCTGCTTCTTACCTAAATCCATTTTCAATTATAGAGTAGGTGATTGTTGTATGACTTCATCCATGATGATTTTTTGTTCATGATCATGAACCATAGAAGCCATATCATTTATATTTCAATTTTTCATCTATTATATTGGTCATCCATGATCAACTACATCCTTTTCTATCACAAAGATGATCTTATTTCTCGATGACAACCCCGCATTCAAGAGTATCTCTTGATCCTTATATTTTTGACATAGGCCAATGACTTCTTCTTCAAGATATTTATTTCGTTTTATTTGTTCTTTCATTGTGTTTTTCAATCCATTAATCTACCATTTCTATTCTATAACATTTATTATGTGAATAATTACTGTTTCTAAGTCCTTAGGAAATGACAGCATGAGATTCCCAAATTCATTCATTAAATCAGAATTCATTTAATTCAACTACAGCATGTGGTGTTTGGATTCACAAACCACTTTGCTGGAATTATTTATTTTGTCTCTACAACCATCTATCTATTCAAGAGGTACTTCTAATTATTCCTCCATATATACTATTCCTTCAAACAATTCATCATTAATTTCAGTTTCATCTTTTTTTTGAGCACTACTAATAACTCACACAATATAATTTTCTAATCAATCATTATAGTTCTCTATATATTTAACCAATTCAACCACATATTCATCTGAAGTATGACATTCTATTGAATGAAGATAATTTCTGATAAATAAATTTCACTTGATCTATTTATATCCCTTCACATAGGCTGGAGAGTTTTTCTTAAGAATTTTAACATTATCCTAATTTTAGTCTTGGAACATATTGGGGAGTCTTAAAACAAGATGACAAACCATTAAACTACTTATGAAAGCAAGTGCATGTTTCCCTTCGAACATTATTTTTCCACTTTGAATATTTGTGAAAATAATGCATCAACTTGTATTTTTCTACCTATTCCTGAGAATCATAAATGGTGACCTTCTTTATGGCCTTGAATTACATCTCTTTAGAGTGACCCTTTTCCACAACATTGTTATCATCGCCTCAATTTTTATATGCTATATGGATTCTATGCAATATTTTTAGTGTTAGTACTTTCGGATCATTGACTTCCAATACTAAAACTCTCGGACTAAAATGATGTGGATGTTCCCTCCTTATAAGATTTACAATTATGAAATCTTCAATGAATTATGTATGAACTTTCATATCTTTCACTGTAAAATTTACCCTATAAAATAATCAATCAACATAATCATTTTCTATCATTCTAATATATACAAAACCTGCATGTTATCCTCTCTGAACTTTGAGTCATCTTAATATATAAATAGATGTTTCCACCAGGAATGTGATCTTTTAAATTAAGTCACCTACATATTTATTGCATTGGATAAGGAACCCCCTAAATTATTTATTAATATGGTGTTAGAATCCTATTCCCTTCATTTAGATTCTGAAAAATCACCACTATTGATATCAACTTAAATACTATACATCACTATTATGTAGTCACTCTTTCCTATGGATCATAAGTATATCTATATGTTATTATTCTATAATTGAAAATTATTCCTATTGAATACCAAAATCCTATTTTGATTGATGAGCTCCATTGAGATAGAAACAATTATATTAACATTTCCATTTGATTCCAATTGTTTTTTCCACTAGGTCTAATACCCTAGGGGGTGTGGGGTGAATCATGGAAAGATAGATTAAAACAATTTCCACATTTTACCTCGATTAATTTTTTAATAAAAATCTCTACTCTCTTGTTCCTAGAGCAATGTGTGAACATTAATTAAAGAATGTTGGTGAGACAAATTTTATTATGTGGTTCAACCTCGTTGGGCTACGTCCAAAGATAATACAATGTCAATGTTAATAGGTACCAAATCCTATAAAATAATAATTCTATTTAGAATGTTTGGAGTGGACTCATTGTCCCTATTGAATTAAAACCAATCAAAATATTAATGCTCATTGTTCTCTCAACTAAGGTGTTCTCACGACTTCATCAAAAGATCCACGCATAGTTTATAGACTTGTAGGTCCCTTCGCCAGCACTAAATAATGTATCCAACACTAAATGTAGATTATCTATTGATGTTACAACTTTCATCCACTAATTAATATCACTCAACCACAAAACATTGGGCAATCCCTTTGGAAAAACCATCGCATAGATCCCTACATCATGAAGCTCCATCATACATGAGTCACAAACCATCTTTTGTGAAGTACACCACCTATTTTAAAGCTCACCATTTCATAGATATCATACTAGCCTCCACGATGCTATTTCCTTTTCATGATGCACAATTAGCCTTTGTGGAGAACATCTCTTTCACAAAGCTCAACTAGCCTTCATGATGTTCCTTCCTTTTGCAAAGATCAATTATCCTATGTGAGATCCTTTACATTCGTGAACCTCACTACCTTGAAAACCTTCATTCATAATTTGATAGCCTCAATATTTTTTTTACATCTCTATACCATTCTTAAGGGGGCAGAGTCATATTTATAGGAGTTTCCCACCGACTCTTGAACTATCCTGCCACGGCAGCACAGTGTCAGCTCCATTTCACAGAGCACACATTTTTCCCATCACAATGATCCCTTTAATGCAATGCTCTATGAAAATTTTCATTTTGCAATTCCAGTCATAATAGTAAAGCCCTCGTTCAAAGCAATTGCACCACTGTGATGCCCCTTTTCTCATAATTTCAGATCTTCTATAAAAATCATTTCATTATCACAATGATTTCAACTTGTCCATTCTTTTTACATGGTTATTTTTCAGCAATATCTCTGGAACTGGAAAATTCCAAATGGAAACAACCCTTCACCACAAACACAACCAATAATAAATGGTACAACGTTACCTTGAGGGATTTGTTTACCAACAATGCCATTATTTTCATATGATACATGATTGAACTAGAGAATTTTCAAGATGAGGTTATAATAAAAATTCATACATATTCTTTGGTTGTACATACAGGTGTGTAAAATATGTATTGTGACCTATGACGTTAGTTTTTCTATCCATAGATGATGAAGGTAGTTAAAGTGTGTTTCGCATGATTCTTTAAATGTTAGCTAGTAATGACTATGCACCATGTTCCAGCAGGTTTACCTCCACACATTGAGGTCCCAAGGAAGAAGTGGGATGGGATATCTATGGAATTCATGATAAGAGTACCACATATATCTTCGAGACATAAATCAATCTTGGTGATCATAGATTGAATCCCCGTGTTTTCCCTCTTCCTAGATATCCATGATGAAATTTTAGTAGAGATCTTGGGAAGCCACTACATGCAAAAGATAGTCCGACTCCATAGAGTTCCATCTAGGATCATTTGAGATCATGATTCTCATTTCACATCCAAGTTATTGAAGGTATTATAGAAGGCATTCGGGACATAGTTATTCATGATAATCGTTCTTCACCACTAGAATGTTGGTCATATTTTGTGGACCATTCAGGTCTCTACGGACATGATGTGATCATTCATGTTGTACTTTTTCCATAGTTGGTAGGATCACCTACCCTTCGTGGAGTTTACCTAAAAAACAACTACCAATCCACCATCAGTATGGTACCATTCAATGGTTTTTATAGGTGACATTATAGGTCACCACATTTCTATAATAAACAAAGAGATTTGACACTCATGGAACCATGGTTGGTGCGAGTAACTACTAAGAAGGTGTAGATCATTTAAGAGAAGTTGATTAGTGTATAGATTCATCATAAGTATTATGTTGATAGATAAAATAGATCATTAAAATTTTTGGAGGTGGACCAAGTGTTCATATGGGATTAATGTCATTATAGATTATGGATATTTGTCCATGGAAGGAATCTATATATGAGATTCATTTGTTCATACAAGTTAATGCGTAGAGTTGGTGAGGTGGACCACCTTTTAGCTCTACTGCTTCAATTAGACTCTATACCCTACATCTTTTACATGTCACAACTATGGAGGTATGTTCATTAAACATTTCATGCTATAAATTAGAGAAAGATTGATATCAATTATGGAGATACCATTGATGAGTAATCAGTGGAGATGAATGATCGGGATGGGAAGATCATTAATTGGAGAGTGATTCATTTAGTGTGTGTCTTGTTCCAGCACATGAATCTTAAGTAGTGCACCAGGGAGATGTAGGCTTAGATACATTCTCAATAACCATATATCTTTTTGTCGCAACATATTTTGAATTTTTGACGTTGTGAATCTCCATGGATGGGTGAATGTGATTAATGTGATTTTTCAGGTATTATTTTTGGATATTGTATGTATTATTTTTTAGACCAGGCTCTAAGATGAAATGTTATTATGAGGACCAGTGTTCCTGTAATAAATTTTATAAATTTATTAAATATATTAAATAACACGTGAACATTATGGAAAAAGAGGAATAATTTCTACATGGGGGCCATATCATTAATTAGAGGGTACTGTTGAGATCAGAATGAATAATTTACCTCAGGCGTGAAATTATCTTTGTCGATGAGGGGTGTTTGTGGAAAATTCATCATGGGTGTAAAATAAAGAAAATAATTTCAAAATTTATTTTACTTAACCTTTGACAAATGACCTATTTTTTAAAATAATTTTATCTTTATTGTAAATTTATAAGGTTAACCCAAGAAGACTATATATCTTTGTATAGTTCTTTAAAATCATTAATGGATATTCCATTTGTGGATGTTGACAGAATAGATGATTAAAGACAGGTGTGAGGAAGAATCAAAGGATTCCACTAATAATCATATGGGATCCCCATTGTTTATCATCGATTATTCTAAATTGAGGTATTATGTTATTTTATTTTATTTTATATCCCTTTTTTTATTTCTATTAAAAACACAAATAGGTCAATGATTGAATTGATTCATGGATTTTTCATTTTGTGGGATGATATTATTATGGGGATATTATTTGGAGAATTTCTTTGTAATTATTTGATTTTTCATTATCAATATAATGAGGAAGGGTCAAGGATAACAACAACATTGTATGAGGTTCAATCCTCATGTTAGGGGTTTAGCATTTGTCCCCCTTTTATTCATTCATCATCAATGTTCTATTTTGGGCATGAAGTTTGACATATTATAGAAAATTGAACATCATACAACCATTTAATTATGTAATGTTTTGGAATAATTTATTCAGGTTAGACATGATGTGATGGAGGTGTTCCAATGGTAGTATAAAATTGATCAGACTGGATTAGAAACAACCTGGTTTTAGTGGGACATGTGAAAGAAAAAGGGACGAACAGAGACTATTTTTCAAATGAATTCAATGGTAGTATTATATTGAATGACCATAATGAGTCATGTTAAAGATTAATCCAAGATTATATACATGATTGAGTCAATATTTTTAGGTAGTGGTAGTGAATGTGTGCATTGAAAAAAAGAACCTAAGTGTCTGTAAAACATGGGTTTTGAGAAAAACCTAATCCACATGGATAGTAATCCTATATTTCATGCAATGTGGGGCCCTCCTTGTGATAACTATTTCTTTGGAGGAATTTATGGATCACCCATTGTGTGACCCTGTCACATGGAATGCTTCCCTCTCTGAGAACATGGAATTTATCAGATAGGGTACATTGACACGAGTTGGAGTATAAGGGATATAGAACATCATGTACTCTAACATGAACAAGCCTCTGAAAGCTGTACATGGGAATAAATCTCTACGGGAAAATGGGAAGAATACATATGAAGCCACACACCATGTACTATTACACATACCTGGGGTATTTACAGGGGCATGACCTAAGGCCGACGAGGCATGACATGCACCCAAAATACACATTGTGTAGTTACGTAATATTAGGTTAGAGACCTTTCCCTTAGTATATTGTACATGTTACATTAGGTTGTGTTCTCCAAATCCATTATCTATGGGTTAGTATTGGATCACATCTGACCCATTGTGAAATAATCCCTTTAACATGATTTCTAGAATAGAGTTGTTGGAATCGTTATTTTTGGCTAAGAGTGAAATCCTCAATTCATATTTGTGCCCAAGGTGAGTTATTAGTTTCTTCATGGAAAACAATACACATTCATTGATATTATACTTAGTTAGTTTATCTAGATTGAGTTTTTAGTATATTTTATAACCAAGGTTGTGATCCTCATCTTGGTATTGTATCTCTTCAGACATTCAGTTTGTACTTCCTATAGTGAGGCCTAATGTGAACTACTTCTCTGATGAACACCATCAATAATAGTAGACTCATGGATTGTTTTCCCCTGGATGAGTTATGTTTTTGGAACCATCATACTAGACTTATAGGCTATGATTTGAAGCGTGTCTTACCATTAAACTATGTGTTTTTATTGAATATATCAAGATATTGTTGTGATATCTACTGTAGATATATAACTGTGATGATCTACCTGCATTATTTTTTTTTATATTCTTAATAGTTTCTAGTTGTCTTACGTTATATTTTTATACTAACACATGAAAAGGTTTTTCCCAGACATGCTTTTTCATGTGAAGTTGATATACCCTATAATAGTGTCCACGAGTGACTTGGACCAAGCGGTGTTTATTGTGATCAGATAGACCGAGGTGTGTTCCTTTGGTATTTGGATAAGAGTCCTCATCTTACTTTGAAGTTGTACATGTTATAGTACTCTGCTTGTAGGTGTTATATGTATTCCTGGATGGGTTTTCACTAGTTTTTCTTTTCTAAATTTCAGTATTTTATGAGCTTAGAGTTGTGTGTGTATGTACATTTATATAGGCTAAGGCCTACCGAGTATGTGTTTTACCAACATGACTCTGGTCTCAATCGCATTGCCTTTTTAATGCGGGATTAGAGAGTCATGAAACTGACCCAACGGGGTTAGGTTTTGAATCCAATTATGAAAAAATGTAAAATAGAAATTTAGTCAAAAAAATAAGTTTATGTGTTCAATGTTATTTACTACAATAACAGTAAAAAAGTTTTTCTAAAATAATTTTTTTAGTTACATTGTGTAATTTATATCTAAAAAAATATATTAATCAATTAAATATAATTATTATAATTTATTTAATAAACATATTTATAAATATATTAAAACTCATTAAGTTAGAAATCAATTAAAAATATTATTTGGAATACTAAATTGTGAAAACATCATTTTGGTAAAAAACAATTATTAACAATCATATGAATTGAATTATTATTATTTTTAATTTAGAAATTTAATAAGATAAAAACAATGAAAAATTTATATTCAAAACACCAAAAATTATAAATATGGGGTAACTTATATTTATAAAAAAATTACATAGTTAGAAAATTATTACAACATTAAAATCTAAAATTAATGAATGTTAAAATCTAATGTTAAATAACTAAAAAATAAATAAAAATAATGTGAAGATAACTATTTTTGATTTTATCAACCTAAGGAAACATTAAAATCTATTATTTATATATTATGGAGAAATTGATCATTTGATAGTGTAGTGATTCCATTGAAAGGTTATGAATATTCACCAAAGTTTCATTTTAAAAGCTTATAAAAGGTACTAACTTCATCCACTTCGTATAACTCCTATAACTCATAGTTTGTTCAAAAAAATATTCAATTTTTTTCATAATAGAAATATACCCCACCTATCTTGGTATTTGTATCTATAATTTTTAGGTTGAGGCATCCATTTCCACGTACATTTCTATATGAAAAATCAAGTACAATATTTATTTATTACCTTCCTCATAGAATATTCTTCTTAATATTCCACTTACTAGCCAATTATATTCATTATAGTATATATAAATACATATAAATATGATAATTATATTTTATAATAATATTTTAGTAATAATGATTTATTCCTATACATCCATTAATAAATAAATAAAGCTGTCATAAGTTCCTGTGCACAGACTACCAGCACGTCAAATCGACATATTCCCTTTTTTCATACATACTATAATAGTTGATTTTAATGATATTAAGGATGGGTAAATATTATATTTATTATAAAAATTAATTTTTTTAATATTTTATATTATCATTTACCTTAATTTCATCCAATTATTCAAGAAATAAAAATATTAATCATGTGTTTTGTGGACTACCGCCTCCAAGATGTAACATATCATGTTTTTAACCTAGTTTCATTATTATTTGTCAAATGATAATAAAAGATGACCCTACATAGAAAAAACTATAAATAATATCATTATTATTCTATAATAATGATATTATTTGTAAAATAATCCACTTTTATAATAATTACCATCCATTAGTTGTTGTATGTTCATATTTGGGTCTGTTTAACCACCTACTTGAACAATGATATAAAAATACGTAATGGGTGAATATGGGAAATAAAATTTTAATTTTATAAAAATTAATAAGAACATAATATAATTATTAATTTTCTTATAATTATTATATTTAATAGATAAATTATTATATAAATATCAACTTCAACAATAAAATTACAAAAAATATGCCAACACTTGTTAAAAATTCAAAAAATAAAAAACAACTTAAATGAGATAGTTTCATTATAAATTGAATAATTTTATCAATTACAGGATCATTTTTTTTGAAATGATGATATTTTGGAGTATAATAAAGAACAACAACCCTTTTGGAGAACTTTTACAAATTATCAATCTATAAACACTCGATGAGGTAAAATAGCTAAAATAACAAGAATTCATATTGTGAAGGACTATATGTGAAGAGTAAAAAATAAAATTTACATAATTAAGCTTATAAATTCTGTGATTATGATAGATATTCCTGTGATATTTGAATATAAATTACATTCTTTGATGCGATGATAATATGTAAGTGTTTCCTTTATAAAATTCCTCTATTTGAAATCTATTTTTTATTATGCACATCATTTTTTTATATAGTGTATATACGTTCTATTATTGTTATTATGTCATGAAATTAACTTATTCATTGAATTTTATGGTCTATTTTCCCACCATTTAAGATTATTTGATTGAAATTGTACCCAAGTCACAATTTTTGTTCATCAAAAATTTCATTTTTGAGAATCATGTTACATTCAGTTCCATTTATCATTTGGGTAGTGAATAAATTTTTTTAGAATATTTTTACATTATTCATCATTAAATTTTATGTATTTATAAATTCAAATGATAATCCAAACCTCATATTTACCTTGATTCTATAGTTTTGAAAACCATCAAATACACAATCCTTTTAAAGGGGGAAAACTATGTTATGGTTTGGTAATATAAATAAGTGTGTAGTTTCCTATAATATAAATCCCTTACTAGATAATTGAATATGGATGTAGTGATGAAATAGAATCACATGTGTGTTATCAACCTAAAATGAGTTGGCTGAGTATTCACTCAATCATCACACAAATTCCCAATGAGTGGGAATAAGACTACACACACTGCTAGACAATCTCTAGGGATATGTTGTGGTATCCAATGTAAGATAAATATTTAATAAAAATATTATTTTACATGGACAAAAAAATATTTAATGTCATGTTACTACTAAATTTATTTGAAAAGGAAACTTCATGTTACATTGATGACACCCCATATCATCATAGTCGATTATGTGATGTATTGCTAGACATCAACATTACTCCATTGATTGGGGAATTATTTGTTTTCCTTATTTCTAATTTTATCTATATCCATGTTTTTATTTAGTAAATTGATAACTTAAGGGATGGAAATAAATTAAATATTTTCACTTATGGTTTATGAATTAGACTTAATTTGGGGATGGGTGGGATTTCAAAGTATATATCCTCTTGATGCATCTCCAAGTATCATGATACAACGTTACATGGGTTTTTGTGTAAGCTACTCCAAATATTTTTATAGTGTCATAGAATAAGGACATTTAAATAAATATAAATATATTACATAATTAATTCCATTAGTTTGAGTTCAATAATCATTTTTATCTATGTTTTCAATTATTTTCATAACTATATAATTCCATCAGTTTTATTTGATTATTTATTAATGTGGATTATTTATTTCTTCCATATGAATTACTAAATTTTTATGTTATAATAACTTCCACTATATGATACTTATCAATTATAACCTAAGATCATCGTTATTTTTTACCCTTCCCTTGGAAACTTAGAGGATAAATATGTGTAATCATCAAGGATATGATTTATGGGATAATAATGTTTTCACAATGTGTTCATGGTGTATATTATGTTTTTAAATGTAATGTATGTAAGTATCTAGAATTACAAAAATATTGTGGTTTCAGATCATTTGGGAACTCTTATATTCTAAAATAGTAATATAATATATTTATCTATTCTGGGTTCTTTGAGTTTGGGATGATATAGTTGGTATCCTAGAATTTTCAGAAGGAATATTAGGGATTAGATTTAGTGGAAAAAAGTTAGATAACAAAAGTTCTATGGAAATCACACAAATTTATATGTATCTCTATAGAATAATGAATAGAAATTTTAATTTGAAATTATATTATTATTTTCTATTTGTTTTTATTCCTTTATATAATGATGATGGATAATGATAATAATGAGAACTGTGTAAACTCATATCGTCAATGCAAATGTGACCCCTTGTAAAAGTCAATAAAGATGGGGTGGTGGTTAATTATATTATAACTATATAAGGTAAGTTGAGCAAGGTTATTTTAAATAACATTTCCCATATTAAGGAACCAATTTATCCCTAACATGATGTAACTATGTTGGATATCATCATGTGATAAAATCCTCTATGACTGCATAGAACTAATAATCATTGAAAGCTATGAAATGGATCAAGATCTAGATGAATATCTCTCTCATGTTGGGAAGTAGTAAAAAAGAAAAATTAATCATGGTGGATTATCATCTAAAGGTCAATACAGAAAATTGGCGGTTACTAATGAAAAAACAGAAATATTAGATAAACTGAATGCAATACGAAAAATTTAAGGATTTATTCTATGAGAAATACATTCTAAACGAACAAAGAGTCTAAATAAAATTCTTGTTCATAAATCATTTACAAAAGGAGGATGAAAACCTTTTTGAGTTTGATTACCACATTATCTAAACATGATATGGACTACATATGCAAGAATAAAAGTAAGATTGATTGTTTCTTTAATGGGTTAAAGTCAACCCTTTGAAGGGAATTGGTTTTCAAAAAAATTCATCATATAGGGATATATAATAAATACTTATTATGAAATAAAAGGAGAACCCCATGAAATAGTTAATAAATATAAATATAGATATGAATATTTCGAATAAAAAACATGGGAATAATAGTCCAACAATGGTGAATAAAGTAAGGGTTGGATTTCCCACATGTGATAATAATGGGAAGAAAACCCATCAGGATTTCAGTATGGAAACCATATATTGATACAATTATAGAAATAATTCAATAAAGAACATGAATAGTAAGTAAAAGAATAATATATTAATCTAAAATTCAATATATATAAAGGTAATGAACATTATGTGAACAAATTACAAAAAATATAAAAGGAAAATACTTCATGGGAGGTCAAAAGAGAAAGGCCATGCTTTTAAAGATACCACATTTGAAGTAAAAAATTTTAATGACATGGATGATGTTAATTTAATCATAGATTTAATGATAGATATTGTGTTTATTTTATTTAAGATCATCATAGTGTTTTAAATCATACATGTTTTTAAAATGAATTATATATTACCCTAGAACCCTAGTAATGGAGTTATTAATTGACCTGGGGGAAATATTATAAAAACAATGATATGTTAGATATTTCCCATTATAATACATGGTCGTAGTATATTTTTAAACTCAATTATTATCAATATCACTATTTTTATTATTTTCTTTTGAATGAATTTGATTTTAAATTATAATGGAAAAAATTATTTTAAAGAGAAGAATATTATGATTCCTAATGGTGATGTGGAATATTATTCATTTATAATATAATTATCATCATCTAAATTATGTATAGATCCTCCCCCAAAAACAATCTTTAATCAATTTCATAGAATATTTGAAGATAAATTGAAATATAGCGATAACGATGATATAATAATATTATAGGATATACAAAAGTTAAAAAAATCATTAATTGTTTCTTAGAAGTATAAAAATTTAATCCCTCTAAGCGTGAGGATGAGTTATCTATGGAACTCATTCATGATGAAATGCATATATCCAATACTATATATAGGATGGATATAGTTGAGTTTAGGGGGTTCAAGAAATAAAATATAAGAGTAGTATGATAAGTTATTTATAATTACTTTTTTGCAACAAAGGGAGCCCCCAATTTTATTCATTAAAATAATGATGGGTCTCGAGGCTATGAATATATTAAAGGGAGATTAATTATAGTAATATAAATATTAACTATTATTTACCAAACACTAGTGAATATTTTATCAAAATTATGGCGAACAATACTTTTCAAGGATCAATATTGTATATGGTTATCATTAGATAAGGTTGAAGAAGGATGATATACTGAATAGAAAATTTTGAACCAGTTTGGGACATTATATGATCATTATAATTCCATTGGGATTAACTAATGATCCTTTATTATTTTTTTAATTGATGAATTGTGTATTCAAGGATTATCATGATAAAATCGTTGTGGTATTCACTATGGATGCCTTGATATTATAAAATATATAAGGAAAACAAGATATTAATATGAAAATAATTCTTGAGACCATCAGAAAAGATGAATTAAATGTTAAATATAGTAATTGTAAATTATAAAATTACATAGTTCCTTTTTGTGGCCATATTTTCTATAATGATGAAATATATGATGATACTTGAATGAAAATGGTAGTCAAGTAATGGACTACACCAATGAACATAACTTAGATATGTTTTTTTCATGGGTTTAACAGGTTAATATTTGTTTTTTGTTCATGATTTTTCCATGTTTACCAGCCAATTAACTAATTTATCAAATAAAAGGGATAAATTAACATGTTAAATGGAATGTGTGGAATTTTTTGATGTTATTAAGAGGATACTAATTAATGAACCAATATAAATTGTACCATTATAAATAGAAAGATATAAAATATATAGTGATTCATAAAATAAGGTAATTGTATGTTAAACGTTGTATAATGGTAGGATGATTTAACATTCATCAATCAAACTGAAAATCCATTAATATAAATATCCAACTCATAACTAAAAACCCCCCAACAATTTATTACAAATTAATTCAAGATGAATAACATAAAAGTACACATCATAAAACATATATGATATGGAATTATAGTTTCGTTTTGAAGTAGGATTATTTCATAAAAACATAAATTTAGGAATACATAATCTTTATTGTTATATTTATTTACATGATCATATATTTCAATGAACTCAATACTACATGGGATAGCCTGGGGACATACATAAGAAATGAGTGAGATATAAATCACAGTTAGGTAATAATAATGGAATAACATATAGATAATAATAAATGGTAGTTAATAAGAATATAAACAAAGAGAAATATACATAAACATGAACAATGATACCTGATATAGTATAATAACCCTAACAGATTCATGGTAATTGTGATAACATATTGAAACTCAAAATCATAAACATAGGTAAAGACTAACCACCGATACATCATGTTGTAAAAACAACCTAATGGAACTAACATCACTATATATCCCAATATGATGTATAATGAAACTAAACATTACCTAATTTATTGGAGAACAATATAATTTTGGGTGCACCTGTCACTTTTATTTCATTATAATGGTTAATTTTGAAAGATATATCATACTATATGGATCCATTCAAAATAATAAATAATTATATGCTAAGGAATTGTGTAATAAATACAATTAAATCCCATGTCAATGAATTATATGTGTATAAAGATAAATACCATTGATAGGAAATGGGTATGTTATTCCCTACAGAATTGTTTTATCATGGAAAACAGTAGTGAAATTTCATCAACATAATGATGTCACAAAAAAATTCATAAAAATGGTTGAAGAGAAGAAAATTGGTCTCCCATTATTTTGAAATATAATTTTAAGTATTATGGACATGAAAAAAAATATCCAAATAATATGAATTGTAAATATAATCATTAGATAATAAGGAAACTTGAATAAATAAGAGAAGGTGAGGATCCCTTACTTGTGTTTGTGACTGGAAATGCTTGGTAAGAGCTTCTTGAGAGCTCAGCGTCACCATGAGAGGACTCTATAAAGTGTATGGAATATTGATTACACGCTATAAGGATCGTGGGTGAAGATAAATGGATATTGTAAGGGATTATATTGGAAATTATTGTGGATTTCATATTATTTACCAAACATAGGTTTTGGACTCTATACATTAAATTAAAGAAAATCACAAACATTAACATGGATTTTGCCAATAGTTTCTTCAAAACCTGACTTGTTTTTATATTTTATAAGCATGTGTGCTGAATATAACAAAATAACAACATTTCCATAGTGGAAGTGAGTTATAATATTAATTGATTGATTCCAAAACATTAAAATATAATAATGGTTTTGGGGGATTCAAAAAGGCTTCATAAAGACAATAAAATAAATATAAAATCACATTATTTTAAATGAAAAAAATATTTTATCTAATTAATTTTTTTATAGTGTTTATTAAATAACTTTTGGATTATTGTGATGCCATATTACACAACGTATATTTAGGCGGTATTTAATTTTTACGCAAAAATTTGACTATCTTAGACAATTATGGAAAATTCACCATTGTATAATTTCTGAAGCAAGATTACAAAAAATATTAATTTTTACAATTTTTTTTAATATTTTAATTATCTCATTTAAAATAAAATATACATTTAATAAGAAAGATTGGGTTTTTTTATAATAATATTTTTTTAAACTCTTATAAAAATTAAATTTGACTTCATAAAAATTATATGATAATTTACATATAATTAACATTAATTAGAAGTAATATTTTTTAGAAAAAATTATTTATTTCCAAATTACATTAACTTATTAATATAAATTCATTAATTGAATTTGAATATTACCAAAAAAATATGATTTCTATCATATTTAAAATAAATCATTTATAATTTATCAATAATAAGAAAATAATATATTCATTATTCTATTGAAAATAACATACGTATTCCTCTTTTTTGGTTGTTGATAAATATCCCTTTAATACACCATCTATGTCTGAATGTTTAAGGTGTGCAATGGTTATACATTCATGAGGTGTTCAGCATACATGGATTATGTCACAATCTCGATGATCTTCAACTTCTCACATAAATGTTATCACTCATGGGTCAGTTATGTAATTCTATTTGATGGATAGATGTAATACATCGTGTATTTGGGATTTGTTTTTTTGGAGTGATAGTCAGTACATTGTAACTCTTAAGTGATCAAGGATCTCAGTGGGGTTGATGTATCTTTGAATAATATTTCCATTATTACTAAATCTCATCACATTATTTAATTGAAATATATAGTGGAATACCATGTCACTATTATTAAACGCTAGTTCATGTCGATTACAGTCATCATAACTCATTTGTTAACTATGAGAATCCTCAATATGATGTTGAATGATCATAAGTTGTTCAAGATTTTCTGTAACCATTTCAAGATATTTAGACACATCTATGTGGTCCATTATATTGGTGGAGAAGGAATATAAATTTCTATCACCCAAAACTCCTTCCTTATCTCAAGATTAGATGGTATACATATCCCTGACCCAAAACTCAAAATTTCTTCTTAAACATTGATCTATGAGGAAATTACATTTTCTCACAATTTCCTATTTATTTTGAATTACCACATATTTTCTTTGAGAATCCTTTATCTTTAACATAAGGTATGGTTGATAAATCATTTGTGTAATGATTGATAGTGTTCATTCCTTTATGATTCCAATGTCCATCATTTTGAAATATAAGAAGATCAGATCCCTATAAATTCTCATTAATGATAGAATTACTATATCTTTTCTACATAGAGAATCCATAAATTTATTATATTTAATAGGATTTTAGAGGATTGATTAGTCATAAAACTTGATCATATCTGACCATCATAATTAGAACACATTCGTCTATTCTGGTGTGAATATATTTTTGAGGGCATCTTTGATCCATATTTATTTCACAATTCTTCTCGAATAGATAATGCCACTATATTCTCAAAGAGAATATCATTATAGACGACTATATATAATGTTTTAGGTTGTTCTATTTATGATAATTCAACTACCTTGAAGCATAGGCTATCACTTTTTCATTCAACACTAACAAACAACCCAATCCCTTCTCCAAATCAATATTTATTACTATGGAATGTAATCGAATTTTTGGTAGTGTGAGAAAAGGTGCAGTTGGAAGCCTCATTTTTAATTCCATGAAGCTCTATTCACATTCATCATTTGAATTATTTTTTAACACCATCTATTTAATCATGGTTAGAGGGTATTACAAGCATGAAAAATTTATCACATATAAACGATAGTAACTGTCTAATCCAAGAAAGAAATATATATATATCATAGATGTTGTCATTGACCAACATTCAATTACTTCTAGTTTTATGGGTCCATAGATATCCTATTTCATGTGATGATATTTCTCAATAATTATATATTCTTCAACAATAACTCACAATTGTTTCACTTTTATTAATGTTTCTCTATTCCCATGGCATTTAGTATAATGCTCAGATTCCCCTCATTCTACGCCTTGGGTTTGAGTGTATTATAATATCATCTATAAAGGATAACAAAAATTTAAAAAGGTAATCATTAAAGACTAAATTCATGATTTACATGATTATTTCTGTATCATTAGAGAGCCTTAATGGAATCACTATGATGTTATATTTCCCGTACCTTAGATGAAAAGAAATCTTTGAAATATCCTCATTCATCACCCTAACATAGTAATATCCCAACTAAAAATTTTACTTAGATAAGTTTTGTGCCCTCCATTTTTTATTAATTAAGTCATAAATATAAGGGTGAGGTACTTGTTCTTTATCATGATCATATTGATATTGTTATAATCAATGAAACTGCATGTTGAACCATCCTTCTCCTTGATGAAGTGGACTAGTGCACCCATTGTTGAAGAACATGGGAGTTTGAACACTTTATCTAGATTCACCTATATTTTTTTTCATGTCCTAATGATACACACCATTCATTATATATTTAGTATCAGTTAATTATAAAACCTAGGTATAATATTTACTGAGAATTGATATTCCAAGTTATGAGTAAGACCATAAAAA
Source organism: Viscum album (assembly GCA_963277665.1). Taxonomy (NCBI): domain Eukaryota; kingdom Viridiplantae; phylum Streptophyta; class Magnoliopsida; order Santalales; family Viscaceae; genus Viscum; species Viscum album. The sequence continues at coordinate 313,808,078 of OY728166.1, forward strand.
TCCCTAAGAAACACGTCAATGTATTCCCTTACACTAAGCATGTCTTGGAGAACGATCCATTCCACAGACTCAATAATTATACAATGATATCCATTTTAGATGGGTAAAAATGTCAAATATTATGATGTTGGTTCTAAATAAGATTTATCCTACTCCATTCACTTCGACTGAATCAATGGTTGATTCGTGATACGTAGAGTAATTTACATCTCATGACAATTTGTGTTGGATATATATTGGGAAAACCAATCCTTACCGATAATTTCATCAAACTCCACAAACAAGAGTATGAATATTTTTATTAGCATGTTTAGGCTACACAGTTTGATAGGGCAAGAGGCATATACATTGGATCAATAATTGACACATTTTAAACTTCACAAATAGCTTTTCATCCATTATTTGTGGTTTTGTTTGAATATTTATTGAAATCTTTTTTGATAAGATGTTATAATAGAAATAGAATAAAAAAGTTTATTTTACATTATTTAATGAATAAACTGCATATTTATCACCACATTTTTTTGGGATCCACCTTAGGGGTAGTGATGGAAAAATATACAATTACTACATTGGAGGTTGTTGGTTTTATTAAAAACCATTAGCTTAATATATCATTTTGAAACATACACTAGTTCCTTCCTATTTATAAAATGAAAAATGCACTGAGGGTCTAATGGATAATTCCCCTACTCTAACAAATTAGTGTGTTTCACCTACTAAAAATCATAAGATAGGTTCCCTTCATTCCCATACCTAAATCATTTCTCTATCCCCCATAAAAAAATTAATGTGTACTTCTTTATACACCTTTCACAAGTGGAATACTTTTATTTTTGCAAACATTATATTTCTCCATCAGACCGCCAGAATTTAGCTCCACTAAACGATTATAATACATATGATATCCTTGAGATTCATTATTCTCCACTTATATATTGGGTGCGAATTGAACACCTTCTTCATACCTGTCAAAGACATGGATCTACATGGATTTTTGCAGACTATGTATTATCCATCCCAATAGGCTGTCAACATTTCATTGGGGGTAATGAAGAAGCTGTAGACACCATGTGAAAATCATGTGATGTTTTCCTCATATGTATTGATAAATTCTATAACTTTTTAATGAGGGAAAATAAATTTCTTTTCATTTTATGTTAGAGAGTGCGTGAATTATATTTATTATTTTTTTCTCAAAATTCATTCCACCCCATCAATTATATCTCAATCATAGGATTTGGATTCTAGATAAATGTACACCATCGACCAGATACTACCTTCATATGATCATTAACCATTATAAACTTATATTAATTGGAAAATATAATAATTGAGAAGATATTCAATATAGATTAGATCCATTGTTCCATGATTAAGCGATTAGATTATCCAATAAATTTGGTGGACTTTATCGCATAATGAACTAAATTGTATATTTTTATTTATTAGGGTTATTTTTTTAGTCCAAATGATCCATTTTTTTTTATTAAAAATCATATTCAACTAAGAGAAAGCAATCACAAATCATGTGATTCCCGCTCCCACTAAGTTGGTAATCTCGTTGGGCAGTCACCATAATGCCTGTCACATTGATTTTTTTCATCATTACAAATATTTCCGAATAGTGGATAGAATAAACATTAAATTATGGATTAGTATTTTTAAAATATTAAACACATAAAATTTAATAGAATTACTATTAAAAGATGATGTATAAATTACATGAATTTTATTAATTTATTATTTTCATGGCCTCAATCTATGTTATACATGATCTTTTTCCTAAATTTTATTCTTATGGATATTTATTATTCTATTAATAATGGTTACTAATAATATTATCAATTTGAAAAGTCATATTCACTTGGAGTGCCAAACTAGGTTACCAACAGGGCCCATTATTATGCACCAGTTCCCAATCGAGTCTTGGTCAACATTGTGTTTTTTCTGTTTTTTTCATATGTACATTTGTACTATATCCCCATCCACTTAGTGTATTAAATGATGGATAAATTTCCTCCATAAAATAGTTAATATATCTGTTGAAGAATTTATGTATGTTTTATTATACTTATTCTGTTCCCTATAGATTTTACTATAGTTTTATAATAGTAATCTCAAAAATAACTAAACATTTCATTTGATACGAACTATGATAACCCTACTATTTATTACACATTAGTTTGTAACTTATTACATTAAATTCGATTTAATACAACCCATAATTAGAATAATTATAGTTTATTCTGGAATTAGGTACATTATATAAAAACATAAAATGGGGAATACATTATCTTTATTGAAAAATTCATTAACATTATCATAGTATTACAACGAACATAAAAGTACATGGGATAGCCTAGGTAGATACATATAAACTGGATGAGATGTAAAGCCCATTAAAGAAATTAACAAGGAATATCATGAATATAATAATTCAGGATATACAATATGGCTATAAAGAAGGATCAATAATCATACAAATGTAATAAGAGACATGATATATCATGATAATCTTAAATGAAACATTGGAAATGTTCCAAAATCATAAAATAATACCTCATTAACATTGATCAATGATTACATGAAATAAAACATGTTGTAAAAAGTATATTAAAAGAATCATGTTCACTGCCAATCCAATCATGATGTCTCAAGACACTAAATATTATCCATTGCATTTGAGCACTATATAATTCTGGACGCACTGACCACATTTATTTCATTCTCTTGCTTAATTGTGCTACATAGATCATACAACACAGATTAATTCATCATAAAATATTATTACACTTATATGGAGTATTTAATAACTAAATGTAATTCCCTATTGAAATAATTATACGATTATAAATGTGAATACCATTGATAGTAAATTTGGCATGGTATTCAATACAGAATAGTTTGGCATGGAAAATTTCAGTGAAATTTTTGTAGTATGATGAAATCACATAAAAATTAATAAAATGGGTGGATGAGAGAGAAATAGGTTTATTATAATTTTAAAATTATAAGTTATTTAATAGGGACATTGATAAAAATATCTTAGCATTATATAATTTGAATGAAATGGTATAAGATAAAAAAAATTGAATTAAGAAGAGAATGTGGGGATCCCATAATTGACTGGGTGACTCAAAATGCTTGGGAAGTTATTCATGGGTGGTTGGGGGATCCATTGGTGGAATTTAGGGAGGTTATGGAAGATTAATTAATTTATATAAGTATTTTTTGTCTTTATATTAATTTGATTATGAGTGTATTTATATATTAATTTAGTGGGTAACTATTTATTATATTTGAAGCATAATTTTTTGACGCTATATAATAAAATAAAAAAAGACACAAACCATCCCATGGGTTTTTCTCAAAGATTATATGATATTGGTGTGTTATTATTTATTATATTTTTCTAAATATTGAATGTAATATAATAATACCATTTATTATTTGGAAGTGATACCTACTCTTAAATAATTGATATTAAAACCATAAAATATATTTTTTGTTTTTGAGGATTCAGATATATTTTATTAAATAAATAAATTTATAATAAAATCAAATTATTTTAAATGAAAATCATATATTTGGTCCTCTATACCTTATGTAATATTTTATTACATCACTTATGGTTCATTTATATGTCGTAATACACATTGTATATTAATACGGTATTTGATTTTTACCAAAAATTTAACATTCTTGGAAAATTATGAAAAATTATCCATTTAATAATTTTGAATTTTTGAATCAAAAAATATAAATTATTTTAATGAAATAATTTTATAAATATCTTAATTATTTATTATAAAATAAAAAAAATTCTTTGAAATGAATTTTTTTTGGAAAATACCTTTTTCAAACCACTATAAATATTTGATTTGACATCAAAACATTTATGACAATTTATATGATCATTTATATTTAATAAGAATTAATTAATATTAATATTTAATTACAATATTAGTTATCTCAAAAATCTTCTAATTCATTAAAATAGATTACACAATTGAATATAAATATTACACAAAAAAACAATGTGTCTTTTTTCTGGATAAAAATATTTTACAATGTAACAATAATAGGATGAAAATATATACAATATTTTATGAAAAATAATGTAAATACTCATATTTCACTGTTATTTATTAAAATTCCTTTAATACAACATAAATCTTTATACGAGTATGGTGCGTGATAGTGAGTCTTTCTTGGGATGCTTCAACATACTTTGTTTGGGTCGTGATCTCATGGAGTTGGAACTTCTCTTATAATTTTTTCCCATTTTAAAGTTGATGGATATCATATTGGGTTTAGTCAAGGTAAAATACTAGTGATTATATCTCACTCGGAATCTCTTATAAATGGCCTTCAAAGAGAACGATCCTAGTGATTAAGGCTGTCAATTTCTCTATCTATATCGATTAGGTTTGTTAAGAACATTTATTTATACTAACAAAGTGATCGATGTTCAAGGACTTTGTTATCAAAAATAATGATTCATACTATTTATTTTAATACAATATGATATAATAAAACAAAATATAATAATGTGTCTTATATATTCATATTACATAAAATGACATTTAATTAAAATACAAGGGGAATTTTTATTTTTATCCATTTGGGTTAATACAATGACATTGAGTTTAAAACCATAATATTTTTGTTGAAAATATAGAGACAGAAACTCAATAGTTAATTATTCTATATATATGGGTCACAAATGTTTTATATTGATCTTATAATAGGAGGAGATTATTATATATAAAATAATGTGGTATAAAACAATATATGAATACCATTTATCAATTCACTACAACCTTGGTATATAATGAAAGGTGGAATCTGAAATGAGTAGAAGAGACCACAAAGTTATGACCATGATGAAGACTGATAATAAATCAATATATAATGATTTATTAAGGATATATGTAGTAATTTTTTGGATAGGGTATCCCTAATTCCTTTTCTAATAATTTTATAAACTATCGTTAATAAAAAAATAGTGAATTTCTAGTAGGATGTGTTTAAATTAAAAATAATCATTAAAGTAGTAAATTTTGAGTAATTGAAAAACATATTATATTTATGTAAAGTGTTGATGTTTTGGAAGAGATTATGTGTTCCATACATACTAGAGATGAAGAGGGAACACCAAGATGAAGTAGATAAATAAAATATATCTATACACCATGGTTGAATAATGATGTAATGTGGTTTAAAATGACATTTCTAGTGGGATGGGTTGATGTGGGACATTTCTTACATCATGTATGAATGATTTGTATTTTTGAAGTTAAAGATGAAAGAAAACATCCATTTGGTGTCATTCAGCCTATTCCTATATATATTTTAATGTGGGATAATATTACAACAAATTTCTCCATTCGAATCCTAAATACATCAAAGATTAATAATGCTATTTGGGTCATCTATAATAATTTTACTAAGTCTATTCATTTTCTATCAATTCAACATGATTAACCACTTTGGTTCCTAATCTAAATCTATATCAATTAAATTGTATAGAGTTAGGGATAATCTATATTGAATATTTATTAATGTGGCCCTTGATTTAAATAAATATTAATGAAGAGTCTATAAGGGGTTCTCAACTAGTGGAGAAATTTAACCATTACATATAATCCCCAAAGTAATGGGTTGTTTGAAAGGACCATCCAACCAATAGAATACAATATGAGAACATGTAATATTGACTTTTATGTTTTAAGGGATCAGTGTCTACCATATATAGATTTTTCATAAAATAATTTCATCTATTCAAGAATTTAAATAGGAACATACGATGAAAAATATGATAATATCTGTCATACACCATGTTTTTTGAGAGAATTTATATAAAGAACAATTTTTTTCTTTTATCTTGGAGAGGATTTGACTATTAAGCTATGCGATATTTAGGATCATGTTTAAATATTCCAGAGAAGAAAAATGTGTTATGTTGATAATTGAAAGAATGTCATGATATTTAATACTTTCCATCATGTATTCATGATTATTTTCCCATGTAAGCGTGCAATAAGATTTTGTAAAAATTGTAATTCAATCCCCGGTACATTGGGAATTTATAAATACATGAACAAATTGGAACTGTAACTTACTAATTGGATATTCCACCCAATATTTCTTAAGTATTTCACATATTCTTGATTTCCTTATTGATCTAATAAATTAAAAAACCAATTCATGTTTTCACATTTGAGGTAATTTAGGTGGGTCATGAATTTTATTATAATAAATATCAAATCTAGATTATTTCCATTCAAGGAATGGTGTTACTATATCATAAAACATGATTGGTGAAAGTCTGTTGGAGAATTCACAAACTAGAATAGGAAACATGGGAACTAGAATAATATATGATGAATAAATATATGTAATTGTATTGAGAAAATACTTATATCATTAATGACGATTATCAGAAAACATACATATGAAAAGCTACAAAGGAAAATTGTCTAGCCAGAGCTAGTTGACATCGATGGGGCCTGATGTCCCCAGCTGGTGGGCTGCATTGTTTCCTTTCCTTTTGGTAAAGGAGAAGGTGCAGAATTAAAAGCATTGGCAGAGTGAGAGATTTCTCCTGATGATGAGGCCAGATGACTGGAGTCCATCGTCGTTTTGGACTAAATTTTTTGATGGGAGGGAATGTAATAATTGAGACCCTATGATTGTAGGTTAACAATATATCTTGAATTTTAAGAAACCAGATCTTCGTTTGAGGTACGATTTTATATTTTCTAGTGTTTTTAAGAAAAAAGGAGTTTCTGTAAAATTCTAATGTACACGACGTGTACTTTCTGAGTACACGCCGTGTACTTTCTGAGTACACACCATGTACTCTTTTCCGGCTTGAAGCCATGTGCTGGTCATGTCCGGGCCACACACATGGTGTGTAGGGGTGACGTGGAGGCCGTTTTTGGCTGAGTATGGAAACAAAACTAGTACATCTCGTGTACTCTAAAAGTACATGTCGTGTAATTTTCATTTTTTCAATAAATGCACCAGGGTCACACCTAACAGATAGAACACACCCCTTCTCCAGGTTCTTTGTCTAAGAGCGATTCATACGACGAGATTTTCCTCGAGCCCCCGATTCTCCATCTGTTCTCCGATTTGATCACGGTTGATTACATTGGAAGCGCAGCGGTGAGTTCTTCCTTCTACTTGAGCCTTGTTTTCCAATTCTTCCACTTTCTCATGTTATCTAAGGTTTAAAATTTTGTGTGTTTTTGGAGATCTAAGACATTCTAGGGGAAATTAGCTATTTTGGATCAAGTATATTGATCTCCTAATATCACGTTAGGTGGTTTGTGCCTTACCGTTCAATGTCTTTGAGTTTTATGTGAGATATTTCACCGATACCCATGAACAAGGTATTGCGTGTTTACATTTTTTCCCTTGTTGTATTCCTGCCATTCCTGTATGCTTTTGTAGAGGTAATTTGACCATGTTAGAGGATAAATTTTTGTGATTGGATGTAATTTCATTGATTCATTCTATTTACGACCTTTGGGCCTTATTTTCCTTTGACTGTTACACATGTTTCATGCCTTGTGGTTATAGGTTTATGTGAAACTCAAGACATGCTTGATGCCTTGTAGACTGTTTAGACAAGTAGCTCTATAGGTGTAATTTGGTTAGTAAAGTGTCTTTATAGGTGTAATTTGGGATTAAAAAATTATTATGCACTGAATGCCACAAGGCTGAGAGAATATGGTGCTATAGACAATAAGGGATAGACCGAGTGATCTTCACAGAGAGTCTTAGATATTACAGACTACAGAGGGGATGGACCAAGTGAGCTCCCAAAGAGTCTTGGATTTTATAGATTATAGTAGGGTAGAATGAGTGAGATTCATTATAGAGTCTTACCTTGTTTGATTCTCTTTAAGAACCTTCCCAGGCTAAGGGAGGAATTGCCCGAGTGAGCTTCCTCAGAGAGTCTGTGGTATACCTAAGCATATAGGAGGAATTGACCGAGATAGCTTCCTGAGAGAGTATCTAGACCTTGGGGCTAAGAGGGTTAGACCGTGTGATCTTCCTCAAGAGAGTCCCTGACTACCCTTGACTATAAGTGAAATTGACCGAGTGAGTATCCCTAGAGAGTCTAATAAATGCATATGACCAAGACAGAGGGGTTAGGCTGACCGCACTGCCTAGAGGGTTGTGGTACTTCTTGGATAAGACCAGAGGGGATGGTTGCGTGTACTTTCCAGAGGGTTTCCAGATTTATAGTTGTTCTTTCATTACTGTGGATTTGTTGTGGATTGTTTTTCTACTACGTATCATCCTGTTTTACTACTTACTGTTTCTACCAATTGCATTTATTGTTGTTTATTGCTTATTGTACTTTCACGTACCATATACTCACTGATTGTTAGGCATAGATATTTGGGTGAATTCCTACTAGGATTTTATCTCACACCCTTTTTGGGCCATTCTTTTGGGCCCATGCAGACTATGTTGTTGCTGGTATAGAAAAGGGCAAGCACCCTTCAACTTCTGGAACTTGATTTCTTGGAGAAGGGGAGCATGGGACCAAGCATTGTCTTGCGATGATGAGGATCCGTTTACTTTTCTTTTGTACTTGTTTTGGTACTGTAGTGTTTTTCCAGAATTGTGACTTATTTTGATGCATTCCTAGTTATGTATCATGCATAATTTCATATATATATACATACAAGCTCCAGTTTGTTGATTTAGTCTTCCGCTGTTTACATTGATGGTGATTACTGCTTCCATTATTGCATATTTATTTTTCATCCACTATGTACTCTGCCAATGAGGGTATAGTTTCCCCACTATCACACCCAAGGTCCTCACAGCTAGTCGGCAGCCTCTGGCATTTAGGGAAATGCGCCTGAGGCCATGTGACCAACCGGGTACGGGGCGCCTCTAGGTGGCATACGAAACCGAGATGTTACAAAGTGTTATCAGAGGCATTCTTTTCACTTACATTACTATTTGGAGACATTAGCTAGGGATAGGAAGGATTTGGTACTTTTTAATGAGTTGTGCCTAGGAGTAGCTGACCCGTGTAAAAGGAATGGCCATACTACCTCGTTTATTGCAGTTTTCTGATTTTGAGATTTTATGGTTGATACGATTTCACCTAGAGTGATTCACATGATTGTACTATTATTGTTTTGATATTACGGTTCTATTTCTGTCGCAACCCGATTAGATGAGGGTATTCCATCTCATGAATCATATAGGCACTTGTAGAAATAACATGCCATGCATTATTGCCATGCCATTTAGGGTTCATTAGAGATTGCATGCTGTTGTGATAGACGTTGTATAGATTATGCATAATGTAGTGACAGATGCATGATATAATCTCTTCTACCTTGTTAGAGGATTTTTGTATTGTACTTTGTTTAAATTAGAACCATGTTTTGATTCTTGAGGTGTTATGGGCCCTCTTGAATCAGAAATTGGTGGATCATGATCCTATTTTCTCTTGTACATGACTGTAGAGGGTGCCAAGCTTTGATTTGCAGGGAGAATGGGCCCTCAAGGATTGGAATTTGGCACCTCTTTGCTATGTTTTCTGTGTTTTTGGGCTTCTGTGCTGTTTCTGAGCTATTCCCCATAAAAACCCAGAATACATGGCGTGTACTATCTGGTTACAGGTCATGTATTTTTTAGGCCATGTTACTGACTGTGTATGCAGGAACATGGTGTTGTGAAAATAACTTCAAGAACACGCTGTGTACAGTATGTACATGCCAAGTACTGTAGAGCCTTGTAATTGTCCGTGTCACTAATAACATGGGTCGAGGAAGCTCGAGTAGAACACATCGTGTTGTTAAAGAACAGTCCATGTAGTTCGGTCCAGGTATCTGACCATTTCACGAATAACACGGGTCGGAGTGACCTTCACATTGAAATGAGATGTAGCTTTTGGAACACACCGTGTAGTCTTGCCCAGGTATCCGGTCATATCACGAAGAACACGGGATGGAGTCACCTTCTCCTATACATGCCCTGTTTGTTCGGAACACGTCGTGTAAGGGCTAGCCGTGTAGATCGCCGTGTAACCAAAAACACGGGCCGCCGAGTCAGTGTCTAGTACATGCCCTTGTACCTAGGGAACATGTTGTGTAGTCTGAGGTAAGTTTGAACCGTGTGAGTTAGCTGTGTAATGAGACTTGGGAAAGGGAGTAGTTTTCAAGTACACACCGTTTGTTGGTTCAACAGGCGGTGTAGTGTGAGGCATTACATGACCTGTCAGGCAGGGGTACACACCCCTGTTATTGGCTCAAGTAGACACGCCGTATTGTTTTTATACACACTGTGTAGTCGTGTTTTTTAAAACATGATAGTTTCTTCCCCCTTCTCCCGTTTTTTACTCTTGTGTTCTCTGTCCTTGTTTCTGATCTAAGGTACTTTTGATCATTCCGAGCAATGCCTCCGAGACATACTCCGATTGCACGTCTGTCGTCAGGCAGTGATTAGACGCCAGATATGGAAGATCAGGGACTTCCTTCCAATCCTCCTATCGATCCAGCCTTGGCACCGGCTGTCATACCCATTGCAGGAACTGAGGCGCGGTTCAAGGAGGACATTCTGTGGATGATTCAGAACTTCCAGGGAGCACATACTTTTTCCCCATCAATGGATGAGTTGATTCGGGTTTTCCAGCAGCAGCATCTTCCTACTTTTTCAGGGGATGGAGGGCCTCAGGCTGAAGAGTCGTGGATAGAGGCCACACTAACCATATTTGAGCACCTAGAGATCCCTCTAGAGAAAAGGGTAAATCTTGCTACTTATATTCCCTGGGACATCGCGAAGAGGTGGTGGGAGGTGATCTCACAGTCAGGGCGTCAGCAGGATATGTCTTATGATGAGTTTTGATGCACCTTCTATGCCTACTTATATCCGGAGACCCAGAGGGCCAATCGAGCCTGAATGTTTATGAGTCTGCAGTAGGGTACTCTCTATGTTATAGGGTACTCATCTTGCTTCACTAAGCAGCCTCAGTTCACACCGATCCCAGCAGGTGATGAGTTGTTCCTTGCAAGGATGTTCAAGGAAACTCTCAGGCAGGAGATCTATTCCCAGGTGAATATCTTCCAATTGACTTCGATATCCTGCATCATCAACCAGGCACTGATCACTGAGCACAATCTGAGAGATTCTGGAGTAGTGAGCTAGGGCGGTTCGATATCCAGATCTGGTGTTCCTCCTACAAACAGTAGGTAGCGTCGTAAAGAGTCTTCTCTAGGAGATCTAGGCTTGCGAGATGCATCTTCTTGCAGCCAAGTTGTATGTTTCCAGTGTGGTAGGAGGGGGCATACTAGGCCTCAGTTCTATAAAGATCCGATGGAGTGCCGGTCTTACGGTAATAGGGGCCATCATCAGTGTTTCTATCATATCTTATCACCGTCAGCTGGTGGTAGGGGTTCTTCTATGACCCCACATTCTGGAGATGCTTCACCAGTTTCCCACTAGTCAGGGAACTGGAGTTCTTCCAGCCGTTCAGGACGAGGTCGAGGTCGTGGCTGTGGTGGTCAGTCACCTGGTCATCAGGGACATCATAGTGGATTAGCTTAGAGCGGTCATCCAGGGGCGCAAGGCCACAGTCCCGGCCTGTCATTCACTGTGGAGTAGACTTATCAGGAGCAGGATCCAAGCCCATCAACATTTCGAGGTACGATCTAAGTAGCCTTAGTTTTATATTTAGTTTTTTTTGAAACTGGTGCTTCCCAATGAATTATCTCTGTTGCGGTTGTGGAGAGCCTTGGGCTCTGTATCTTTTCATCTGCCGACTTGTTGACTCTTGACACACCATTGGGAACAAGGACCTCTAGCTTACGTCAGTGCTGAGAGTTACCTATGGAGGTTGAGGGGTGTCATTTCTTATGGGACATCTATGTCCTAGAGATGACGGGCTATGACATCATTCTCTGGATGGATTGGTTGGTTCCCTTCCAGGCAGTCGTCGATTGCTATCACCGCAGGGTGAGTTTCATATCACTAGAGGGCGGATCCATCCATCATAGAGGTAGGTGGGATGTCTAGGCTGGTAGAGCTGGACCAGATCATCATGGGCTAGGGGATGTTATTGCCCAGATTTCCAGTTCATATCTGGATGACCGGGGGGCTTCAAAGTTAGACATTCCTCTAGTGGTGGATCATTTCAGGGATGTCTTTCCAAAAGACTTTTCAGGTTTACCTTCGGAGTGTGAGGTAGACTTCTCGATTGAGCTCGTGCCAAGAGCGGCACCGGCGTCCATTCCTTCTTATCGGATGGCTAAACCTGTGTTGCAGGAGCTCGAGAAGGAGATGGAGGAGTTGCAGGGAAGGGTTTCATCCAACAATGTACTTCTACTTGGGGTTCGCCTGTCCTATTCGCGAAGAATAAAGACATTACCCTTTGGCTTTGTGTAGATTATCATAAGATGAAACAGTTGACAGTCAAGAACCGATATCCCTTAGCAAGGATTGATGACCTCTTTGATTAGCATCAGGGAGCCTGGGTGTTCTCGAAGATCGACCTGAGGTCGAGTTATCATCAGTTGCGTGTTAGAAAATCAGATATTCCTCTGACAGCTATCCGGAGCAGGTATGGTCTTTATGAATACACAGTCATGCCTTTAGGTCTTACGAACGCACTAGAAGTTCTCATGGAATTGATGAACTGAGTGTTCCATCCGTACATGGACTCCTTTGTCGTGGTCTTCATGGATGATATCTCGGTGTACTCTCACACTTGACACAACCATGCCACAAATCTTGAGATTGTTCTGAGTACACTAAGAGTGCATCGACTGTATTCTAGAATCTCGAACTACCACTTTTGGATAGATCATATTCAATTCATGGGTCATGTTATCTCAGATACTAGAGTGTCACTGGACCTAGTGAAAGTGAGAGATGTAGTTTCTTGGGAGCATCCGAGGAACGTCTTTGCGGTGCGGAGTTTCCTCAGGCTGGCTGGATACTACAAACACTTCATTCAGGACTTCTCATGCCTATCATCACCATTGAAAGGTCTGATCAAGAAGGGGGTGAAGTTTTTAGGTTCAGATTCTTGTGATTCAGCCTTTCAAGAGCTGAATGGAAGGTTGACGTTAGCACCGATACCAGTCTTTACCGAGCCTAAAAAGTGCTACATTATTTACTATGATGCGTCAGGTATTGGGGTGGGAGTTGTGCTCATTCAGGGAGATGGATTCGTTGTGTACGGGTATCAGCAGTTGAGGCCACACAAGAGGAATTACCATACACATGATCTGGAGTTGGCAGCAGTTGTTCATGCCATACGCTGTTGGATAAACTATCTTCTGGGAGAGAACTTTGTGGTTTTCACTGACCACAAGAGTCTCATGTATATCTTCACTCATCGTGATATAAATCCGAGACAACACTAGTGGGTCAAGTATATTCAGTCCTTTTACATTGAGCTCGCCTATTCTCTGTGAAAGGGCAATGTCGTGGCAGATGCATTGAGCAGACGAACCCAGATTCAGGCAGTTCGGGAGGCTAGTAGTGAGTGGCAGCTTATGGATCTATTCTCTGAGATGCATCTGGAGGTGCATGACTGGCGGGGAATGACTTTCCTATCTTCTGTGGCTATTACCTCTTCACTTTTTGATCGAGTACGAATGAGGCAGCTACCAGATTCAGAGTCCTTAGTCCTGCGGGAGAGTGTGTCAGGAGGGGACGCTCTTCCTGGATAGATAGTGAGCGAGGATGAGATCTTGCATTTCCAGGGATGTGTATGGGTACCAGCAGACATACATGAGGAGATGATTTGGGATTTTCATTCCTCAGTTTGGGCAGTTCATCCTGGCATCACCAAGATGTATCGGGATCTTCATCTCTAGGACTAGTGGCCAGGTATGAAGACAGATGTTGCTGGTTTTGTCATGAGATGTTCTACCTGTCAACAGGTGAATGCAGAGCATTAGAGAATAGTAGGGATTTTACAGAAGTTACCCATTCCGGATTGGAAGTGGAATTATGTCACAATGGACATCAGGACTGGGTTTCCGAGGTCACCTTGGGTAATTAATGTTGTTTGGGTTGTCGTTGATAGGCTTATGAATGTTGAACACTTCTTACCGATCAAGGATACCTTCAGTGTTGATGATCTGGGACGACTGTACATCCGAGAGATTGTACGTCTACATGGATTCCCACACTCCATTATTTCATAAAGGGATGCATGCTTTACCTCTCAGTTCTGGCAGGGACTTCAGAAGGCCTTGGGTAAACATGTACTTTTGAGTACAGCATACCGTCCCCAAACTAATGGCCAGTCCAAGTGCACATTCCAGGTGCCTAAGGATATGTTATGTGATTTCATTTTAGGCATCGGTGGTTCTTTGGAGAAGCATATACCCCTTGTGGAGTTCGCCTACGACAATAGTTTTTAGGAGACCATTTAGATGGAACCATACGAGGCTCTGTACGGTAGGCCATGCCGATCACCCTTATTCCGGCTGGAGGCAGGATAGGAATCTTTGCTAGGGCCTCGTCATGTTCAGGAGACCTCAGAGAAGATAGAGATGATTCAGAATATGGTGGCTACAACACAGTCTCGACAGAAGTATTATACTGATCAGCAGAGACGACCCTTGGAGTTCGAGGTCGCAGATCATGTTTTCCTGTGTGTCGCACTGAGGTTGGGACACAAGAGGATTCAGAGACATGGTAAGCATTCACCGCGGAACGTCGGGCCATTTTAGGTTTTGGAGAGAGTTGGGCCAGTTACCTATCGGTTGCAGCTGCCTCAGAGGCATCTAGCCATGCACGACGTCTTCCACGTCTCTCAGCTCTGACGTTACTTTTTAGACCAGTCTCATGTCTTTCAGCCCGAGGAGGTTGAGCATGAAGTACATGAGTCGTTTGAAGAGAATCCCATCCAGATTTCCGTTCACAGTACGCAGGTTATCCGAGGCTGGTCTGTTCCTCTAGTATGAGTGTTATGGCAGCACGGGCGAGTATAGGATGAGACTTGGGAGAGGGAGGCTGAGGTTTGATCACAATGGCCGGAACTGTTCGAGGATCCTTCATCTCTACCCATCTAAGTAAATTTGTGGAAGAATTTCATTAAGGTGGGATGTTTTTATGAAGTAGGATCTTTGTTTCAGGTATTCTTCTCCTTTTTTCTGGAGTTTTTAAGAAAAATTCTGTTTCTAGAATTTTTCGAAGTACACGCCGTGTACTTTCTGAGTACACACCGTTTAAAATTCTCTGGCTCGATGCTGTGTGCTAGTGGTGCTTGGGCCACACACACGGTGTTTAGGGGTGACATGGAGGCCATTTTTGGTGGAGTATGGAAACAAACCTAGTACACGCTGTGTACTTTTCTTTTTTTCACTAAACGCACCAGGGTAGCGCCAGCCAGACAGAACACACACCTTCTCCGGGTTCTTTGTCTGAGAGCGACCCGTACGATTGGATCTTCTCCAAGCCCCTGCTTCTCCATCTATTCTCCTATTTGAGCACGGTCAATTGTGTTGGAATCACAATAGTGAGTTCTTCCTTCTGCTTGAGCCCTGTTTTCCAATTCTTCCTATTTCTCATGTTATCTAAGGTTGAATTTTTTGTATGTTTTCTCAGATCTATGACGTTCTAGGGGAAAATAGACATTTTCGTTCAAGTATATCAGTCACCAAGGATCTAGGTAGGTGGTTTGTGCCTTACCATTCAAATTATCTGAGTTTTATGTGCGAATTTTCACCGATACCTGTGAACGGATTATTGCGTGTTTACCTTTTTTCCCTTGTTGTTTTTCTGCCTTGTCTGTATGCTTGTGTATAGGTAATTTGACCATGTTAGAGGATAAATTTTTGTGCTTAGATGTACTTTCCATGCTGCGTTCTATTTAAGAATTTTTGGTCTTGTTTGCCTTTGGCTGTTACACCTATTTCCTGGCTTGCGGTTATAGGTTGAAGTGATACTCATGACACAGTTGATGCCTTGTAGACTATTTATCCAAGTATCTCTAGAGGTTTAATTTGGTTATCCAAGTGGCTCTATATGTGTACTTTTTCGTTATAGAATTATTACACAGTAACGTGCATGGGGAAAATAGAACCTGGTGCTATAGACAATAAGGAATGGACCGGGTGAGCTTCCGAGAGGGTCATAGATATTACAGACTACAGAGGGGATGGACTGAGTGAGCTCCCAGAGAGTCTTGGATTTTATAGACTATAGGAGGGTAGACAGAGTGAGCTTCCTCAGAGAGTCTTAACTTGTTTTAATATCTTTAAGAAACTTACCAGACTATAGGAGGAACTGACTGAGTGAGCTTCCTCAGAGAGTTTGTGGTATACCTGAGGCTATAAGAGGAATTGACCGAGATAGCTTCCTCAGAGAGTCTCTAGAACTTAGGGATAAGAGGGTTAGACCTCGTGATCTTCCTCAGGAGATACCATGACTACCATAGACTATAAGGGGAATTGACCAAGTGAGCTTCCCCAGATAGTCTCATAAATGTGTATGACCAAGCCAGAGGGGTTAGGCTGAGCGCACTGCCAAAAGGGTTGTGGTAATTATTGGAGAGGGCCGGAGGGGATGGCTAAGATTACTTCCCAGAGGGTTTCTGGCTTCTTAGCTGTTGCTTGACTACTGTGGATTGGTTGTGGACTATTTTTCTACTATATATCATCTTCTTTTACTACTTATAGTTACTGTCTATTGCTTGATGTTTTTGTTTACTGATTATTGTACATTAACCTTCCATATACTCACTGACTATTAGGCACAGATCTTTGGGTGAATGCATACTGGGATTTTATATCACACCCTCTTTGGGCCCTGATTTTGGGCCCAAGAAGACTAATCTATTGCAGGTATTGACAAGGGAAAGCACCCTTCAACTTCTGGAACTTTATTGCTTGGAGCAGGGGATCATGGGACCAATCTTTGGCTTGCGATGCTAAGGAGATGTTTACTTTTCTATTGTACTTGTTTTAGTACTGTAGTGTTTTTCAGCATTGTGACTTTTTTTGCTGCTTACTTATTTATGTATCATGAATCATTTCATATATATATATATATACACACATATGTGCTCTAGTTTTTTGATTTAGTCTTCCGCTATTTACATTGTTGGTTACTACTGCTTCCGTTATTGCATGTTTATTTTTCTCCCGATGTGTTCTCTGCCAATGAGGGCATTATTTCCCTACTATCACACCCATGACCCTCGCTGCTAGTCAGAAAACTCTGGAATCTGAGGAAATGAACTTGAGGCCATGTGACCAACTGGGTATGGGGCACCTCTGGGTGGCTTCCAGAACCGGGACGTTACATGCATGATCACACAATACAAACATGAAAAATACGTTATTCCAGAGTATATTGTATATATTATTTAATAAAAATTGTAATTTTATTTTAAAAAAATGAAATTTATTTTTAAATTATTCAAAAATATATTTACATTATTTAAAATGTTGTGATTTTCACAAAAAATTATTTTTATGTGAATATTGAAATTACTTTTTTTTCATTCAAACCATGAATTTTATTAAATTGATTGGATGAGAGCGTAATATAAAATTCCTAAATCTATTATCATAATAAAATATATATTTTATAAATAACAATATAAATTTTAAACTATTATTTTTAATTTAAAAACATAAATATATTATTTTAATGACATGGTTATATTTTTCACTAAAATAGTTATTATTAATTATGCATTTACAATTTAAAAAATTTTTACCCACTTTTATAAATTAATAAAAATTAAATGTATATAAATTTTTTAATCATTATGTCTAAATAATTTTTAATTTTAAATATTATATTTTTGCACACGAATAATATTTTCAAGATTAAACTTAATTATTTTGATAATAGTAAAACAATTTATCTCAATGAATTGATTTATTAACTTTGTGAATTTTCTATATACATAAATAAATAAGTAAATTGTAATTAATTATGGTAATATAATTTTAAAACATATATGTGAACACTAATTTTTAATTTAATTAATACTAAATATGATTTGGAGAATAATGTTTTTAAACCAGCATATTTATGAAAAATAATTTTGAATATATTATATTATATAATTTAAAAGATAAATTATCATATTTTGAAGTTGAACTAGATTATATAGATAATAAATATAGGTTCATTACACCATAATTAAGTAATATGAGTTACCTTTTATTTATAATGAAATATAAATTACTTACTTAAAAACATTTTACCAAGGTAAAAACAAAAAATCGGAAACCATAAAAATGTAATGGAATGTTACTATGAACAAGTGAGGAATATGTTCTTTGTGGTTATATAAACAATATGACTCCAAAAATAGTTTATTTATTTCTTTTTGAGTCAGTTACCTTTTAATAGTGTAATTATATCACTGAAAAGAATGTAGTATTCACAAAAGATACCTTTCATTAACTAATGAAAGGCATTATCATCCTACAGTTCATATAACACCAATCATAAAAAAATTATTCAAATAAATATTCCATTTTTATTCATATAATTCTAGACCACTTTCTAGGGTCACTATTAACAATTATTTATCCCAAGGCCTCTATTTCTCAGGAGTTTTCTAATAGAAAACTCAGGATCTTGATGAATGTATTACATACCTCTTTGTACTTTTCATATTAATAATCCAATTCCTAACCTATTTTATCCATAAAATTATAATTATATCAGTATCATTATTATGATAATATGTTGGTATAATAATATGAGAAATTTTTTTTTTCGATGTATACATAAAAAACAACAATATCGTCGGTGTGTGTTAATGGACAACATCCTCTAAGAATCAACACCTTCTATTAGCTTTTGTACCACCCCTTGCTGTTGGTTATAATGATGTTATGTAATGTATATAACATAAATATAGTTATGAAATTTTAATTTATAATATATATTATTTCTCTTTTATTCAATCAGAAAAAAAAATGTTAGTCCTTCATTATGCAGACCATCACCTCAACAAAATTACATATATTGTTTTTTCTAAGATTATTCGTTTTTTGTTAAAACCTCACTAAATAATATCTAACACATAAAAATTATTTAAATAATATGATTATTCTCTTATAATAATTATATTGTGTAAAAAATAACCAACTTTTGTATTCATAATCATCCACTAATTGAATAATGTTCATGCGTATGTCAGTTTATACACCAACATGGACAATGCAATAAAGCTCTATCATGTATAAATGTGTGAAAATGCGTAATAAGTTTATTTGAAAAAAATTAAATATTATTTTTTAATGTTCATGTAATAGTTATATATATTTTCTAGAAAAATCATTTTTAGTATAAAAATTACTGAAATAAGTTGACTATGGTTCCACATTCAGCAACTAAAGCACAAATAGATGGATATAATATAATTAAAAATAAATTAATTTTTACATAATATAATATAAAATATTTTTTTAGGAGTTATTAGATTTTAGATAATAATAAACAAAAAATTACTTTTATGAAACTGCAAACAATGAAACGATAAAAACCTAATGTTAGAATAGAGGTAAAACGACTAGATTTCACATGAAGAATGATCATATATGAATATTATAATTGAAAATATATTTTAATAATGTTTTGAATCCCATTATTAAGATATATATGTTTGTGATAAATTATTTTAATGTTTCTTCAATGAATTTATGACACGTAGTAAGAGTTTTCTATCTCAAATTTATCTATTTGAGACATTATTAATTATACACAAAATTTATTTTATGTGATGTATTTAATAATTATATTATTTTGTATTCAATGAAAAAATTACTCATGTTATTTTGAGAACAATTATAATCCCTATCATTAAAAAGGATTTTATTTAATTACACACAATTCTGTAAGTGGGTTTTCCAATCTCAATTTTTTTATTGGGTTACATCTTGTATTTAAAACATATATACATTTGTGTTGTGAATATGTTTCCATAATGTACTTTTTACAAAATTCATTATTACATTAAAATTATATAAATCTATATATCGTTATCCATCCATCATATTCTTCCAATTATACAGTTACAAAAAAGATTGTAAAACTCAGTCTTTTCCATTGTAGAAAATCCAAGCCATGTTTTGCTAAATAGTAAGCCTTTGTATTTTACACAATAATACATACCTATTTGGATAATAAAAAGTGGATAAAGATGTTACACATATTTCAATATGGTAAATCATGAAAAATTCTTTTCTTGTGAATTAAAAAAATCGATACATTGATTTATGATGAGTGGGCCTAATACTGCACTCCTTTTAATGAACTGATCTTTTATAAATAAAATATCGCATTTAAATGAGTAAATGAATTACAAAAAAAATTGATATAGAAAGTACATAGAATAAAGTTCATATTTTATACTGTTATAAGCTATATCATGAAATATTTAAAATATCAGTAGGTATCATAATGTTTGATAATATAGTGAATGTACAATGATAAATATGAATAGTATATGTTAATGGTCATGATAAAGTCAAAATGAAACATATATAAGAATTGATGGCCATGTCCAACAGGATCATACCATATGAAGCTTATATATTATAACTTTTGAAGGAGAGTGATTTCCAAGGCTTTATCATTAACTAAACCTACATTGAGATTCCACAACTAAATAAAAAGAGAAACCATTAATGGGAGATGTTTATGATTGTTGGGATCATGACCCAAACAATGTTAACTAAATCACCCCAATAATGATTCAAAATACCAATCCCTACCCTTATGGAATACACTCGTGTAATAGGGTGTTATGCATTTATAACATAACAATATACTTTTGTCAATCAAATAATTATTATATGTAATCATTTTTTATTATAACATTATAAATGATTCTATAATGGTTTTGGTAAAATTCACATTATATATGAGGAACAAAATATTATATTTTTGGAGAATATGTAGTTTCAATTAATATAATATTTTGGTTGAATTCATGAATTTTTTAAATAAATTTTATGTTAATATGAAATTAGTATTATGTCATATTTTTATAAATATAAAATATAAAGTATTTTTAGGAGGTCAAATGTTATTTTTATAGTGGTCATAAACTATTATCATTTTCAAAAACCATAATTACAATAAATTGAGATTTATTATTTTAATGTGTATAGTTTCATTTTTCTAGAATTATTTATACAAATATTATTTAGGAAATCAGTACTTACAAATTTTATAATTGTTAATTTTTCAAAATAATCTGTGTTATTCTAATTCATTGGAAAAAATTATTATGATACATTTATACAATATGTGTTATGACATGATAAAATATAAAAATCAATTTAATAAATGCTATGTACATTATCCATGATCAGAATTATGTTTCCCATTAAAAATAATATGTTTTCAATTTTTATGATTAATTTTATAGAACTTTAATGAATCCTAAAATACATATATATGTTGATCTACAGTTTTAAAATCAATTCCTTATAAACATGAATCATTTCCAAATCAATATGGGAATACATTAATGGATTTTAATTCATATTCTTATTAAATATTGAAAAACCCTCCACTTTTAAAGAATTCAAGGGGAAAAATTTATGTTTTGGGGTTTAATTTATTTTTTATATTGTATCCAAAACATAAGTTCAAAAATTAATAATGAATTTCATTTAATTTTTCTATAAAAACCTACCCAACCTCCAATTAATCTTCACTAAAAACCCTTTAATTAGAAATTTAATCTACATTATCCTATATCGATCCCCCCTATAGTGTATTCAAGATCCTAATAATTTATATATAATCATTTAGAAGTTCCCTTCCAATGTTAAAGATCATTGCCTCCTATTTATTCAAGAAGCATTGTTATAATATGCCTTCTGATTTCCAATTAAACTTATTGGAATACGTTTATGAACATCCTTATTTTTTCCCCTATGATTTTTAGTTAAATGATGACCACTTTAATCCTTATTAAATACATCAATGAATCTTTTTGTACCGCTGTTATGTTGAGGAAATTTTCCCACAATTTTCCTTAACAAAATTCATGCATTGAACACCCATCCTCAATATAACCCAAGCTTATTCACCTAGATTCAATTATCCTACATTTTATGGGAAGTTACATGTATGTAACCAAAAACTCTTTAATCCTAGGATAAAAACTAATTAAATAAAATATTATGATGAATGATCTATGTGTTACACTTACTCATGTACATGATAAGAATATGACAGGTGAGTCTAAAGTTATATACCTCTCCAATGCATTGGGTAGTATTTTTATATCACAAGATACCATGTATGTTGAATAAAATGTTATCCTATTAACACTATATTATAATTTCAATTTTTTCATCTATGACTTATGCTAATGATGTTATGTTTTTTGTTGTTTCTATACACCCATGTTTCCATTATGTTATTATCTAATCTCATGATTCTATATTCAAGTTTATGATTACCACCCATATTAAGTCACAATTTTATGTCTCTTGACTAACATGTACTACATTATGTTATTATATTATTTAATTATTCACATACTGGTCTTTATAACTTACATATTTCTTATGTACATTTCTAGGTTATCATGTTTAGTTTTATAATAGAAATGTACATTTAATGGAATTTTTGGAGTTTTTAGGTAATTTTATTTCACACTTGTTTCATGTTATTACGTTATGTAACTAATTTCACAATAGAACTATGCCTCATAATATTTTTTATTGTATGATGTTAACATTCATATTACAAATCACGATATAAGGTGTATTAAAACATGGGTTTTCATATTTGGTATCAAAGTAACGTCTAGATAATTTTATGGGATTATTATTTGAAATCTATTTTGAATCCCTTATGTATAATAAAAATCAATGGAAAATATACCAATATTTTGAAAATGAAGTGGGTGAATGGCTACCAAGAAATAGAATCCAGCATTGTATACAACACATGGATGTGGAATTGGAATAATTGTAACTGTGCGTAACATGAAAAAGGAACATTTGGTTTTGGGTTGATCGTCACCAGGTGTATGAAAAAGAGGACTCGCTAAACACTTGTTTTAACAATCATAAAAAATATGGTTTGGTAACATCACAATCTCATTATGAACCATTATCAATAGGGAAATAGTTATAAATTTTTATTTTATGAAATAAATCATAGATAACGTAGACTAGAATATAGAAATTAATAGGGTAAGGAATATATCTCATTTAAGAGTTATCCCTTCATGGATCATAGATTCCCTTTTATATGTTAAATAGTTTGTAAATTTACATCCATAAGACTACTTTCGATAAATAAAATGAATATAACTAATATAAAATAGAAACAATGCATTCTATTTATCCTTTCAATAAATTTATTATGCATGTTGAGTATAACTGTGCAAACACTACCTGAAAACATGGAATTCATGTAGTATGTGAATATGAAAAATGGTTCAATTATTTCATCCCAAACATATAACATGTCCCATGTCAAAATTTTTGTAATGAATTTTCATTAAAAACGTTTTATAATATGATTGGAAGAATTTTATTCCATTTTGGGCATGGATTAGATATCCTTATATACAATAGACATAAATTGTTGATAGAATCAAGTCAACCTATTTTAGAAAAATAATCCTCACATTGATAAAACGTTATCGTGAAGGATAAATCTATATTATAATCATAATCTAGTGAAATGATATTATTTCATGATGAGTAATTTTACATCCCTCAAATTATTGAGAATATTTAAAGGATTATCCATGATGACATGGACACTGCATGGTAATACATTAATATGCTTCCAAATTTTATTAGGAATTACTCCTAGCGAGGAATTTTACTTCTTAGTCAAATGTATAAACAATGAATTTTCAATATCCAAGAGACCATATAGAATCAAAAAAATAATGATTTATAAGTATAACAAACAACTACTTGTTAAATATTAAAAAAAAAATTAAATATACATAAGTTCTTTAGCATGGGTTGTATATATTATTTTCATGAAGAAAAATGATTTATTAGTGCACATGTACATGGATTACCATTAGTAAAAAAGACCAGGATAAAAAAAGTATCTTCTATCACACAATTATTACTTGTTTTATCATCTCTATAGAGAAAAATAGTTCATTATGGTAGATCATTGGTCAGGTTATTATTATTTAATGATGAAGAGGGAGGATAACCCAATACTACTTTTCTTACATGGTATCGCAACTACATGTTCATATTGACTCCATTAGAATCACTAATTCTCTATTAATCTTTATGACCTAAAAGGATATATTTTAATGGATTATCTTAAAAATATTATTGTATATTTTATAGATTATATTCTAATCTACTATAAATGAAATAGTGAACATGAGGATAATTTAAATTTATTTGTGGACGACCTTTTAGAAAGAAAAGTTTTTTGTGAAGAATAATAAACATTGGTTTTGGAAGAAGCATGTAACATTAATTGATAATTTTCTCACTAGTAAATTAATATATTCAGATCGTTCAATAATTGAGGACATTTATGGATTACCCAGACCATCATCTATGGTTGAAATCCACAGTTTTTATTGATTAACTAGGTATTATCATCGATTTGTGAAACACATCTGATGAAAAAACCCATTAACTCATATAAATCAATATGGAATACATTTTTTGCAATATTTATGAGTGTTATTATAGATTTAATGAGTTATATAAGGGGTTAATGACTAATATTTAATCAAATTACCCACCATGGGGAAGAATTTGGATCTACTGTGATGAGTCTAAATGGGGAGTGGGTTGTGTACTCATGAAAGATGAAAAAGTTATAGAAAATGAATCCATCCAAATTAAAGATACAGAAGTAGAACTATTGAACAAATGTTATATAATTATTTATTCTTATCTTGTAGCATCCCACCCTAGAAGACACTCTGTGTTGCCCCGATATGGTCGGCCATATGACCTCAACCACACCACCCCATATTCCAGAGGCTTCTAACTAGTAGTTATCACCCAGGGTAATTCTTTTGGGAAACTATTCCACCATCGATCAGAGTGGGTCACAATGGTATATAGTTAGTAATAAATAGTGTATATATTCATAAGAAATATACATTAAATGAATAGTAATAATGAACCATGTAATATAATTAGTAGAAAGAAGCTGAATCATAAATATATACCAAAATGATGATGATGACCATTTCATATAGCGATGAACAATAATGGTATGTACGATAACATAGAGACATAAATGTACCATATTATATAAAAATATACAATAAAGATAAAAAACATAACTACTAGAATTGTGAGAATAATTTTGGTCCCCTACTATATTAATCCATCATACAACACATAAAACTTCATCAAATGTTTTATTGTTCCGTTTAATTACACATAAACCCAAGAATTCTACATGGGTTCCAAAAAAATCAAATTAGGATTTTATATTTAATTAGTAGAACACCACAAAAAGTTTCTTGATCAATCTAGAATGTCAAATATAAAATTAATAGTTTGATGATAACATTAAAGGCATGAAAATAAATAAATAAAATATGACTGATTGAGTTCGAACTAGATAGAGAATATCCACTCCTTCCATTATTCCATAGATAAATGTTTCTAAACAATGGGTCAAATACAATACTCATAAGGTGGGTACATGGGTCATAATAAATAAATCATTACATGTGGATTGACCACAACACTGTGATTTTTCATGGCAGGAATGTCCCTTGGACATTAGGTAAGGATTCCCTTGATTTAATATTAATGACAAGGAATCGCATGCAATCCATGAAAGGAAATCATTAGATTCAAAAAGGGAATCCTTATCCTGAACAAGGAGATCCATAATAGAATATAATTTGTCAGTGCATGAGCTTCTATCATACCCCATACCATAAAGCATGTACAAGGAAAAATGTCATATGATTCTTTCATATCACTCTCTACATGGTGTGAGAAAGAACCTCGGAGCCCTCCCCAGGCATTTCACATCGAGGTCCAAGGGTCTTTGGTGGAATGGTATAACCTTATTTCCAATGAGCGCATCCATGGTGCTTCCCCTAGGTTACCAATTTCACTCATGGGTATAAATAATCATCGTAGAGAGATTGTATAATGAAATCCATGTGTAACTCTAGGACTTCTAATATTCTCAATACAAAGCACAATGATACCGACTATTACATCCTTTAGTTCCGAATTTATTCTCCTTGAGAAAAAGAAGGTATGTATTAGAAATCATGATCCTAAACTTTCAACAAGGCATTGAAATATCAACATGCTAAATAAGAAAGGAAATTAATTTCATTCATGACAAAAAACAATGATATCCTTAAATAATACATATTGTATAACCTTGAAATTAGCTGATAAGAATATATAATAATGTATAAGGAAGGGAATGAATAATAAATAATACAGGTTATGGGCCTATCCCATGGCCTCCCATTCATCTTAATTACATTAAGTAATATAAAGAATATTTAACAAGTGAAATAAAACTCATGTGGATTCTACATAGTATGAGATAAAGGTATATAAGAATTAAAAGAGAAATGACACACATTGGGGTATCTTATGTCAAGGAGATCACATTAAGGGTTGATTCTATTCTCACTAGAGTCTTACAGTGCATGAAAAGGAATTAATTTTAAATTATTTTACAATTTTAGAGGCACCGCCGGAAGGATCCAAAATGAGAGAAAATGGAACATGATATAATGTGGAATAAACTTGGGGGCAATAACCTAAACCATAGAACATAGTTTTTTATATCTATCATCATCTAGTCTCATCCTTTGAATTTATTTTGAAGATGATATATTGACGAAATTTTCAAATGCCTTGAAAAATGAGAAAATTAT
Organism: Viscum album; assembly: GCA_963277665.1. Taxonomy (NCBI): domain Eukaryota; kingdom Viridiplantae; phylum Streptophyta; class Magnoliopsida; order Santalales; family Viscaceae; genus Viscum; species Viscum album. Next base: position 313,834,941 of record OY728166.1, read on the forward strand.
GTCATACCTAAATAGCACAATAGAAGATGAAATAAAATTGAAATAAAAGTAATACGATTGAGGATATTACTTATTTAATTCCAATTCATCTATAGGAGATGGAATTAGAGATCATATCTGAGAAAATAAACAAATCATAACGAGTTTGAAGTAGGATAGCTCTCATGCGATTACTAGAGAAAAATTAAGGAGGGATGAAAGTTAAAGGTATTAAGACATTATAGAGTGAAAAATTAATTTTTCATTTAAAATTTAGGATTCATAGTTTGGATCCATGGTTTTCCAAACCTTGTACCAAATACATGACATCTACTGCCTAGGTAACCTTCTCTCAAGAGCTAGGCATGTAGGTTTCTTATCCATTAAAAATACATGAAAAAATACATTGGTAAGGTTGTCTGAAAACTCACATGGGAATGAATACCACCTTGCATTGTTATTGGAAAACCCAATGCCTTCCCTTGTACACTAGGTTTCCCACATGATTGAGTTTCATGATTATATATAATTGTGTTCTAACAATGTTCCTCGGAATGTATTCATAGTTTCTAGATCTTTGGGCTCTGAACAAGCCCCATAATATCTTAAGCTATCCATTAACCATTATAGACCATGATTAATGAAAAAAAAGTTGTTTTGAAGTCTAACAGATGGATTCATACATCTATGTGAAATATAGACATTACAACCTCTCATATATTAAACAAATCATCCATGATTTTCCCTTTCATGGTTTGTAATAAATATTCTGGGAAACGATATGTCCAATAAACATGTAGAATAGACTCATGCTCCATGTCCATTTCATGCACCCAACTATTCTTCTATAACACCGATATTAGTGGAAAAAATCTTACATAGATAACCTTCATGATTCAATAAATAATACATATCAAATTCATCACCATGAATGATTATGACTCATGTTAGATATCATTAGGGTCAAATGAATGTGATGGGTGAAACTGATACCGATGAAGCTGTGATACGAGGAATATGTTGAGGTTGAAGTTGAATTTTATGCTATAACTAATATAATTAAAACCATATTATGTAATATGACTCATTTTTTGAGTAATAAACTTTTAAATTAGGATAACTCTATAGATCCACCATAAAATGAAAAAAATTTGACCACTTCATGTGTTAGAAAACACCATTAGTCAATGGAAATACATTTCAATTTTTTGTGGATAAAAGGATACGTTCCATAGATAAGATGAATATTTCTATATAAAGTTGTAAAAGGGAGACGATTTTCATGGAACATTGTTATTTCTCAAGAGATGTGGATAAATTTTTTTTATTGATTCAAATAACTAAAGATGATATAGAAATATTAAGCATAGAAAGGAATGATTTTATAGTACTATACATGGAAAAAAAATTCCATGTGAGAAAAAAGTAGATATGAAATAATTGTTGTTTATTATAAGATAGTGAGATGAATTAAATGTTTCTAATTAATATTCCAACATTACCATATTTATAAGGAATGTTTTTTATTATATATGTAATCCAAACATATTTATTTAATTTTTATTTTGTAGGATTATTCCAATCCTTATAAGGTTACTATTCTCAAAAACATTCTCATCATAAGAGAAAATAAAATAATGTGTTACCATGATAGATAAATAATTATCCATGCCATGTGGATTTTAATTGAAGAAAGAGAAGAATGGTATGCCATAGAAAAACGGAATAATGGTACGAAGTGATGGAATTATTTTAAAATATGTGATACTTTTTGAAGGAAACACCATGGTTAATGCTTAAAAAAGGTATTGTACACAAGTATAGGGGAAAAGGTAACATTTATCATTTTAAATGGAATAGAATAATATATCCATATGAAATTATTCCAATATATGGAGTTGGGTCACCACAGAAATGAATCCCTAAGGATTCAAGGGAATATACATTAAAAAATCTTAGCAGTCAAGTTAATAATCATGCTACAACTATAGACAAAGTGGAATGATTAATATTATTGTGTTTGGAATCAAGAAATATTTTTTAGAAATATATTAATCAACGACATTAAATATTGATATCTTTGAAATTTATTATGATTGTACTACAAAACAATTTCATACAGCTGTTGAGAGCATATGTTGAATGGGAATGATGACTAAAAAATATGACTTAGTTGAAATTTGAACATATTGGAAGAAAATTGTTGTAAAAAATATTAAACATAATAAGTCATATATATCGAGAAAATTATGCTTTTATAAAGAGATGATTGATATAAATAAATTATATTTGATAGTACTAACTAAATAGGAACTGATTAATGATTTTATGATAAATATGTTTATGTTGCGATTGATATTATTAATGCAATTTTTTGATTCATGTAATATATCGAATAATATGTGTTTTAATTTATTAGTAAGTAAGAATTCATTTTTTTCAAAATGGTTTTATGGCAATTTGGTTTATTAGTATGTTTCATGAGAATACATTTTGAAGGTATTCCCATTTTTGGTATGTCACATCTAAGATATACTTTATGTTGTTTATAATATTAATTATTAGTTAATTTTGGGAAATACTATGGCCTTCCTTATAAAATTTTGGATCATAATCATTTATAAGTGTCATAAGTTTAAACATTTGATAAAATTTTTATGTTGTAATTTGGATGAGTTATTAATAATTAATGCAGTACCTCACCAAATGAGGATTTATGCATACTGGAAAAACTATAATAGCAATTTCATTAAAATAATAACAATATATTGAAGGATTAACGTATAATTATATTATAGATATTATAATCCATCAAAATTGAATTTTAGTGCTTCAGGAATAAGAAATTAATCTTGGATATTAAATTATTATAGTAATAAATCATGTGGAATATTATCAAATCATAACCAAAATATGAAATTATGCCTTTTAAAATGAGGATATATAAAGTACGAATATTTTTATGTATTATAAATCTAGATGGTAATGTAATTCCTCATCTCATATAAAATGATGTAGAAATGAAATATCATCCTAATACCTTAATTTATGTTGCACCAAATATATTTTAAATGAACATAAATTTATTTTTTATGTTCATTGAACATATATTAGTCAATTACTTTATTATGGAAAATTAACCCAATCACACCTTAAAATTATTTAATATTTTTTAATGTCCATATCATTACATTCCACCAATATTATCCAATTTAGAAACCAATTTATATTTTATTCCATATTTAATTTGTATCCGCCTTTTGTATTTTCAAGTGTATTTTATTAACTGTTCCCGATATGAGATATTTTAGGAATGGTATTTCTAAATTACAAACCAATTATTATGAAGATCAAGATTAATTTTCAAGGACACAATTTATTTTAGGTGGTTTAATTTGAAACCTTGTGATTTTAAAATATAAAAGTCATAATTGATTAATTTTATGACCCACAACACCTATTGTATATCATAATATAAAATACCAATACATTATGATTTATATTTCACTTTAAATAAATCTGATCTATTTAATATCTTGCAAAACATAAAACACCAGGTTTGGATGAAATAGAATACTCTATTAAAATAATATTTTCTAAACATTACCATAATACGATGGCTATTAAATTGGGGGGTTGAGTATTAATATATAAATTATGATAATTATAATTTTTAATAATTAATAAAATAAATAAAATTTATTTCTATTTTATTTGATAATATTAATACAATATAAATGAAATATAAATTCTTTCGAAAATACTATATTTCTATAAAAGGAATATTAGTCAAAATTTGTGCACATAATTTATAGTAATTTTTTAACCAATTTTAGAAAATTTATTATATAAATTGATCATCATTTTTGAAATATTTATATCAAAATTATCTTAGGTTTAAGTTTATATATTATTCTAAAATATTTACTTTTTCATGGAATAGTGCAAAATAATAAACATTATTTTAAAATTTATTTTTCCATTAAATTTTTTATAAATTTAAATTTAAATTTGATTTTGATTTAATATAAAATTAATTCAATTATTATCCAATTAATGAAGTATATGTCATTAAAATCAATTTTATATTGAAAATTCATATAAATGTTTTGTATGCTTTGGAATATTTTATATTTGAAGAACCATTATATTGTCTTGTATTCATGGTTAATTATAAAATACATATTTTAATTACGAAAATGGAAGATGAAAAATTGAATTATATATTTATAATCATAATAATTTATATTATATAATAATTTAAATTTAGTTTTTTACCATAATAAATAATAAAAACTGAAGAAAACAATACAATCGTTAAGGTAAATACCATATATCAGGGAAGAATCATCAATTATAAATATTAAAATTAACTAAAAAAATTAATAAAATATATTTTCAGGATATATTTATACATTATAATTTATAATTCAAGATAATGAACAATTATAAAAAAAAATTAATGTAAAAAAATTTGGGTTCACCTTTTCTTTTTAGAAATTATAAGTGTGAAACATCCCTCACATGTTAAAATAAACCAACTATCATATATTATTCACCCCATAAAACAATTAATGAATGGAAAATACTTATAAAAATAACATCAAAACATTAATAAAATCATCTTATAATCTTTAATTTGCTTATAATTCATTTCTCCGAATAATTTATCTATAACCCAAAATAAGAGGTCTGAGAAGAGTTAAAATTCATAAAAATGTATTTTTTTTGGTTTTCTTCCTCTTCCAAATACATCAAATATTGTTAATTTGTTCTTATATAATATAATAACTATCTCTCATATACATTGGTGTAATTATTTTTCATTAAATACCTTACTTATCTCCACTAACCTCAAATGGGAAATGATAATGTCGCTCATGTGTAAGACAGACTATAATATTGTGAAATGATATGACATGTTTTCCATCAAAACCTTTTATGATTGGGTATGATGAAGGATATAAAGTATATTTATGATATTTATATCATAATTATACCATTAGTGTCATTATATCCTATTTTTATTTATTTAATTTTATTGGGGAAACAATATCGTCACTCGTGTGTACAACGGACTACCACATCGTGAATTGATGTGACTAGTCTTTCAATAAATAATTACATAGAAGGGGATAAAGATAAATTTAATTAATATATGTGAGAAAAATTAAATAATTATTATATTCCTAAGACATTCATCTCTCTTAAAATATAATATGTCATTTTATTTATTTATTCACACTTAAATATGATAACATCGTTCGTGTATGTGAAGACTGCCACCTTCACGATGTGATGTGGATATCATTTCATCATCAGAAAACATTGATGATATATATAAGAGTATTTAAATAAATAATATGTTATTTATGATATTATTATCAATCAAAAAATAAAATAATTACTTAACCTATTTCCATAATGATCAATGATAAATCAAAATGGTATTCATATGTATATATGGCATACCATCTCCATGATTGTAATATTAAAGATTATTCATATCCACATTTCATGATTGTTTTTTAATGATTAATTTATGTATAAATTTTATTATTTTTAGATTATTATTATTCAATATATGTTTAAATATTGACTTATTTTACAACAATAAACATACCAAACTCTTTCTTGAAACCAGGGAGATTATCATCTATCCCTTTGATGAAAACATAATTGATTATGTAATAATATATAACATGGTATACATTTCTCATCTAACTATTACTTCCACGATACACACACTAAATTCATAACATATTTATTTTGTATAGTGTATACACTACCCTATATTAATGTCATCTAATGAATTCATTTACCTTAATTGTATTTACTGTTTCATTTATAGTTTTTTATTTTCACGAGTTTATGATATAAAATATAGAAATGTGGTAAGAGTTTATTTCACAAACTCATCATAATTAGTGATTATTTTTATTTATGTATCCAATATTAAAATTATTTTATATTTATATAATAAAAAATATATTTTTTTATTATCTATTTATTCATGACCTATTTCATGTATTTTTACCATATTTCACTGTATTTTTCTTAAAAAATTCTATAAAATATTTTTATAGAATTATAAATTTATTTCCGGGTTCAGTCAAAAATCATTTATAATGAAAAACCATGTTTTATAAATAGTTTTCATGAAAATCTAGAATTATCCAGGGGATTTATAAAAAATATTTACCCCATGTTATAGTTTTTATAAAACAGTATGAATGGAATTTACATTTTATTTTTTAATAAGATTTTTTAACCATTCTACAGAGAAAATGTAATGTTATTTTTATCTTATATGATATGTACAAAATTACCCTCCATCATGACAATCATTTATATGAATATTCAATTTTATTTTTATAAGTTTATTTAAAAATATAACATTTTCCCTATTATTAGGTAAATTAATAGTTTTAAATGTTGTTTTCAATGAAATGGATTTTAATATTTTTTATATAAGTTCTATTTTAAAATAAAAGGTTAATTTTTAATGAAACATAATTTTCTATAAATTATATTCCATGTTATTTTTCAAAATAATTTTTCTTCTAGGAATATAAAATATTTTATTACTTAATCATTAAAGTGGATACACACTAATGATATCATGGTTATTATTTATGTAGATGGTTTATGATCTGTTTTATTTGGTATGTACTACATTGATTATTTTCACATTATTCAAGATGATTTATTATTATGTTTATTTATTGGGGAAACTATTTAAAATTCGGGTTCTAGTTTAAGTATAAATTTTTATATGAATTATGTTTCACCCCATTAATATGTGGAATGAATTGAACTTAGAATTAGACGGGTATAACCAATTATAGCCCCTTGATGCATATGTAGGTCTCATGAGAAAAAGTAGATTGGATTTTAGCCAATACATTAAAAGAATATGTATATATAATACTAAAAGGTGTCTACCGTGTCAGATGTCTTGGAACAGAGATTGACAGTGTGTTTTTGAAATCCATCGATATGCATTAAATTGTCTTGAATATAGTTATGGATGTCCCCTTATATTATTCAATTAGTAATAATATCCATGGTTATGTTTCAAGGTCAAGTGATTATTTATATTGAATTATTTTAACATCATTTATTTGTGAATATTATGCTCTAGTTATTAATAAAATAGATTATATTTCTATCTTTTAACATTACATATTGATTTTTTCTTATTTAATCCAAGATTAAAATGTATTATTAACCTTATTGAGAATCTGAGATCACCAATTTCATAGGTTTTATATTACCTAAGATATGATTAAGTGTTCTGTGATTGATAAATAGGGATTCCCTAATGGGAATAATGATGTTCTCATATTAAAAACCATTTTTAAATTTATGTATTTAAATTTAATTTGAATTTGACGTATGAATATTTTTTGTTAGTATAACTAAAATATTTATCACATCGAGATGTGATTCTATTTGTCTTATGACAATGTGACAATGTAGAAAATATCTTTCGGATACTAGGGTTGGTTCTCTATATGTGGTCTATGTCCTCCATATATTTAACCATATATCCCACCATCCACATGAGGACCATGTTCAACTCAGGTTAACCATCAAACCAAGCATCTACCCGAGGTTCTTTTTAACCCTATATTTAAACATCAGTACCATGATTCTACTCAAGGATTGTTTTCAACTTAGTTTGAAACATCTCATGTATAAGGATCCATACTATATATCAAAGCCATATTACAAAAGGAAATTTCATAAAGAACAATAGATCATTTGACCATATTCTAATTAGGAAAAATTTTCCAGAACTTATTTCAAAAAACCTTAAAAAACAATTTTCTTCTTGGATAAACACCATTCCCAACACATTCACTAAAATACAATCATGAAAAACATTTTTTTATATTTCTAAAACACACAATAAAGACATTTCTCATATAAATTCTTCAAAACCAAATCACATTTATGTTACTTAAAGCTTTTACCATTTTTAAACACCAATACTAAACGAAACAAGAATGCATCCACTTTTTTTATACCAATACATTCATAATTCCACACATTACATTGAACCTTTTCTATTAAATGAGGTCCAATTATGGTAAAAAAGGTAATCGATTACCAATTTCCTACTATAATCCAATAAAACAAGATTTTACATTTATTTACATGTTTATTTTAATTAATATTGGGTCAAATAAATGTGAAACAACTATGACTACAACATATAAAAAATGTAATATGACTATTGGTTGAGTCTATGGGCCACCTACCAAATTAATTGTACTTTTAAAAGTTATATCTAGTGGTTGTTAACATTGAAAATAACCATAGGAACTCATCCAAACTCAAACAACTAACACGAGCCCCTAAAAATGATCAATCAAAAATAATTAATTATTTATTACATCTATAATTAATCAATTAATATATACATTACTTTTCATATTACTTGATAAATAATTTTTCATTAGTTTTCTACTAAAATTTTTAGCAATTGGGATTCCACCAACCCTAGAACACCCCTATGTCCCATCCATACGAAATTGCCAACTATTTAACCCAAAAAATTACTAATTTAACATTATCATGTTGGAAAAAACAATGTCAATTCCAAAATATGGCCTAAAAATATGAATCATTGAGTAACATGGTGAAGATAATATATATTAATGTTCTCATCCTAAGATAAATGAAATACCTATGAGAATCTAGTGATTGCACTATGGTCCAGTATAATCACTAATGAAATCCTATAGTTGATAAATCTAAATTAAAATTAGATAAATATGAGAATAATTGATGAAAATGGATGTGCAGACTAACGTTAAATCACTAGAAACCACCAAAAATTACCACAAATCAAGAGTGAAAAAATGAGGTTAAGGGAGAGATATATCCTCACCGATCTAGCGAAAATAGGGAAGGGAGAATGGGTCACCCCCCCATACATCTTTGAGGAGGGTAATATGGATTTTCCAATATATTTACCCCTACAACCATCCATTACTTGGCCACTACCATGTTGTTGAGACGAGGTAGAGAATTCGATAACTGTCAGACCCACCAATGTGGTGGTTGTAGAGATTATCCACCATGGCTACCATCATCCCCAACCTTCCCATTACACTTACAGAACCACTTATCACAGCTTCTATGTTATTTTACACATACATAAAAGCAATGGTTTGAGTTTCCCATGTTCTCAGTATTTGGTTTTGGGCCCTGGTTTCAAACATGGTGCATCCATTAATTAAAAATTCATATTTCATTTGAATTAAAAAAATATACATATGGATGTGAGGAATTGCACCATGATATGAATATACTATTAATTTTTATATCATTTAATGAGATGATTGAAAATTATAACTAAGAATCAATTTCTCATAAATGAAAGACGAATAAATGAACAGTGACTGTCAATAGTGGGGGTTCATCTTACTTGATTGGAAATATAAGTATCTTGAAAATATAAATGGTAGAGTTTATTAAAATTTTAATATTTTAAATTATGAAGCATCAAAGATCATATAGATTTGTAATATCCATTTTATAGGAGATAAACTAAATAAGATAGAATAAAACCTTATTAATGGGTTATGAAAAAAACATATATGTATGAGTAAACTATATTATTATGTTCTTGGGGATACATTTAACCCGAAACAAAGAATTGTAAATGTAAAATATAATAACACTATTGTGAGAGGAAAGAGAATTAATAAAAATGGTTACTAGATTGATATTCATGATAATGAATATCTGCTTATAATAGATAAGGAAAATAACTTATGGAATTATATGTTAGATCAATTTCATAAACAAATCCTTTAAAACATATTGAATATATGATCTATATTGTAAATACATTAAATTATGAGATACCATGAAAATTAATGTGATTCTTTTATTTAGGTAAAATACTGGTGAATCCATATCCGTGGACGAAATAGAGGTTTTGTAATCTACATGATCTAGTGCACACAAATTTATTTCGTTTAATGAATGTAAATGGAAAATATAGCCAATGATATTTCTTTATTTTAATCAATGACAATTAGTGAATATCATATATGATGTTAATATTAATTATGAGAGAGTGAATGGAATTAACGAAATAATATCTAATAAGTGTCAAGAAATTCGACCGGTAACAAAATTATGTCATTCCAAAATAATAATGGAATAAAACAAAACTATATTTAAATCAAGAATAATCTTGTGAAATCTAGTATAAATAACAAAGTGTAATATATTTAAACTCTATTGAAATATGGGGTAATTTAATGAAGAAAAAATAATGAGAAATATACAAAAACAATAATCATTTAATTTTTCATTTCACAATATCACTATAAAGAAGCAATTTATGATGTACTATACACATTGAATATAGCATTAATAATTCATTTGGAAGAATGTTACACTTATATAATGTCACATAGATCGATGATTTCATTAAAAAAATATAATAAATTTGGTACTAAGTGCTACATCATAAACCACGAATGAAATTATTGTAATTTTGTTAATGTTACATATGAAGGAGAATTTCTATAACACTCATTAGAGAGTATGCATTGAAAATTATATAACAAAAATATGTGAAAAAAATAGAGGTAATTTATTGAAACACCCCAACCCAAAACAAATGGAGTTGACATAGGGTCATCTAACCTCATTCACATCTCCCTATACAAACCTGTTTATTAAAACATAAAGAGGGTTTAGGAGGAAATGTCTGGAGAATATTTTGTTGGCAATAAAATAAAATAAAAACATAAATACATTTGAAATAATAATAATCAACCACATAAAACATATCAAAGTAAACAAAAAGAAAAAAACTAAAATATTATCCATGTGGAAAAAATTTGTTTACAAGAGTAATATGAATACATTAGGATTCAAACATATGGTTGATCAATGAAACAATAATTAATAAAAGATTAAATGTTAAATGAGGCAAGACAAATACTATCTTAATGTCTTCCCTTATATTACCTAGGTTCACCCTACTCCTCCAAATCAACATAAAACATTGGGCCCCTATCCTTCACTAGACCCCTTGCCATAACCTTTGAATATGAATCAAGATAATCGTATAGGGGTTTCTAATAAAACATAATAGGTCACAACTAGTATGTATTTATCTTAGGAACATCATGCATATATAAACTAATATCCAATGAATAGAAGAAACGTATAAATAAACATGCAATATTCCAGTTCATCATGTTTTAACCCTAAAGAAAAAAACCTCAGTCCAACATAGTTCATTAAAATTATACAAGACACATCACATTAGTAAAAATTAATAGCCTGCATAATGTAACACATTTCACCCCACAACTCAACCATCATGCGATTGATGTCCATAATATTATCTGATAAAGTACCACATTTTATCCCTTTACTCAATCATATCCTAAAATATAATAATAATATAGTTGGTATAAAAAATACATTTCATAATGAAATTAAAACCATAGAGTTTTCACTAGGATACAAAATCACACACAAAAGATAATAAAGTCAAATATCATTATATAAAATTCATAACATTGTAAGGACTTCCAACCTCTTTTGTAATAGAGTAAAATTTATGTGAATCAACCAAATGAATTGATACCAACACATAAAATCCAGTAATTAATGTTTAGAATCATAAAATGATTATTCTAGACTGGAAATACAAAAATAAGAAAACATATATGGTTAAGATAGGTTTACACATTCAACATTGTGTCGTATGTGATGAAAATATCTCAAAAATTATTAAGAAAATAATGAATAATAAAGGATCAACAATCCTCTCCATCAACAATGAAAAATAAATTAATATATCATTATATAGAACTTATATATATTAATATGGGACCCAAAATAAGGTATTATTTAATATAATATTATAATATCACATGGAAGAGGAAATATAATAAGGATTACCATTGACTCTTAAATAAAATTAGTCAATATATGATCAAAACACATTATGGGTGAAAACGAGTCTATAATATCACACTAAAGAGTATCTTGGTTATATATCCCTAGTTCATGGAATTAGACGAATGTTTTGTTGAATGTTTTTGGTTAAAAATGTAATTTTATGATCAATTAATCCCACACACATAGTTTAACTAGATGGATTAACTAGAAAAAAACAACCTTCTATGACCCATTTTCTATATCGAAGTCATTCCATATGGTAAAGATGTATTGTTTTTTAGGATGTGATCCAACTACCCAAATTTCAATATATATATACATTCTCTACTCACATAGTAATATGGTAAATCCACAAGTATTACCTTAACCCTGAGAAAATAGTGGAACCCTAATCTTCTTACAAAACATCAAAAAATTATCCATAAAATCCCAAATTCCATGACCAAACAAGCCATATCTGAAACCCCAAAATGATATGATAAAAAAACTGGAAAAAATGATGTAAAAAATTATAAATTATTGTGGAATTACAAAAATAAATTTTTGAATAATGTTTTTCCCTCACGAAGAACCTCTGAGAGTCATCCCAAACAAATAAGGCCATGAAACATGTGCATTTGAGTCTCACTCGAAATACTATTCATATATATAAATGTATGCTTCCACATTAATCAAATTGAATTCCCTATGTTCTCCCATAAAACCATTTTTCTTCAATGAAAAATTAACACTGGACCATCCCTATAAAGAGTATCTTCCACTAACTCTACATCATTGCTATAAATTACCTTCACTAGATCCATATTATATTTACATATCAAGAACACATGAAAAAAATCATGTGTCCCTTATTTCATGGATGAATAACTAACCTTCATGAAATTGTCTCAATACATTCTATGATCTCAATCAATCCCACAAATATTAATTTCAATATTACTTACCTCTGTAACTGTCAATTCCACAACATAGGTGACACCCGGAGGAATACTTGGATCACCACTAAAAACTACATGGGTCGCCAATATTTACCATAATAACAATTCTTCATTATTTCAGTACTAACTAATCAATTTTTAATCAACTACACCCATTACCATGCTTAATTCACTAGGATCATACCTATCAAAACCAATATACCGATCTCAAGAAAGCACAACAGTGAACGACATATTAGAAAATAATGTTCCTAAAACAGATCTATTTAAATAAAATTATGAAAGAAATTAACATTATTAAACATTTAAAAGTAGGTGTTTTTTAACTATTAACTTCCAAAATCATTTACACAATCTTTGAAATTATCTTCTAGGATGTAGATCATCCTCTCAAACTGATCATCTATTTATTGGAGGTATGTTGTGTTTATATTTAGTTGGGATCTTAATTCCTTTTATTTTTCATTCAAAACCACAATTTGAAACACATATACCAATATGAGTCCCTGGAAGTGTATTTTTTGGATGGTTTGAATAGAAATTTCACAGTTTTCTATGTTTAATAGAAGAATTTACTTATGAAAAACCCTATAATCCATTAATTATGAATTCATTGACTTTTAAAACTGATGAAGAGATAAAATAAAATATTATTTAATTAATGATTAATCTAGAATGTAATAACATTGATGTATAATACATATATAATGAGTTTTGGCTTAGTGTTAAGCAATCCTTAATCCTACATGAAAAATGAGGGTTCAAAACCCAGTGGACACAGGATATTATAGAAGTATTATAGCAGTACTGTAGATCGGCAGGAACTCTAGTGGTGGCAGGGCACTGCAATAGCAGTGGTACTATGTAGGTACTATAGCATGCTAGTTACTATTAATAGAATGGGAATTGGGCCAAAATATTATGACTACATGATATGTAATGGGTGATAAACCCACTGGAACTTCAGACTATGTAATGGGTCACCCTCTACCAAGTTAAAAGAGGTCTTTTCTTTACTTTAATAATAAAATGAGTCTTTGTTACCAACATTTTATAAAAAATAATCTGGAATGTTTGTAGAGGATTTGAGGAAGCAAGTTTTCATAGAGATTTACTTTTCAAGGGAGATTCTATGAGGTTTCGTACATGTTCTTTGATCCAGAGATTACATTACATGAGTTTGACTATGGGGTGAATAGGTCCATCTAGTAATGAGGATCCACAAAGTGAATAGTGTATTCTATAAAGGGAATTATGTGATCAGTGAGGGTGAGTATGTGGTGAATTATGTATCTTATTGAGATTTAAAGTAAGGTATTTTTGGGACATTTTCACACAAATATTATAAGTAGGTACTTATATATAATGTATGTTTTTTGAATAAAATTGGTGTTTCTATTCTACAAATTAAATCGTATTTTATTAATAATGTGACAAAATATTTAGCTAGATAATTTAAGGTGGACGTTATCTAATGTTGTGTGTAAGGATTAGTAGATTAAAGTGGGATAATGGTGGTAGTAATCCTTCTTTAAAATAATTTTAAATGTATTATGTGTGGTATGGAGTGACTATAGCCAAACAAATGTAATCCAAAAAATCTAGAGTATTAATTAAAATTCAATATATTTTGGGTGTAACATAATCCATATTATATGAATTTAAGAAATGAAATCCATAATTTTTATAATGGAAAACCATTTGGTCATCGATGATTAAATTTAATATATACCAAAGTTATATCCTAATGAAATAAAAAATTATTTTTTGTGGTTGAATTTACTTAATGACTGTATATAAATAATGAATAAATGAAATACATTATAGATATATTCCAATTCCATTCATCAATCCTAGATGATTTTTCAAAGTACCGAAATATGCCTCACCATTTTCTATTTGGGGGAAAGATGTCATGGTTCCAAACCTTAAAACTATTTTCATATTCTTGTAACTCATCCCTAATTATATAGATAAATTTTTCAAATAGATCAAACCTTAATGGTGGTTTGGGAAAATTGTGAGATCAATATATTTATATCTAGTATCATCTCTAGATTTTGATTTCCTCCTATTATTTTTGACGGAAAATGGCACCAATTATAGTGTTTATGTGATGATGATGTTGAAATTTGAGTATAATATCCATTAAAATATTCCATTACGGTATCATGTAGTACTGTATATATATATATAGATACATTAAAAATTATTTTATCAATCGTACTTTATGAAATGTTTAAAATATTAATAATAATTTTCCAAATGAACTTTACTTTATTTGTGGGATTATTAAACTATTACTCATACTTCAATTTGAGAGACCACATACATTCATGTGTTTCGAATTGAGTAAATCATTCCAATTTAATTTTATTGTCCTTATCTATTGATAGATATTTGTGACCAAAAAACAAAATATAAATATACAGAACCAGAGATTAATGGATTGAAATTGATTGATGATAGAAGGTTTCATGAATTGCAAAACCTATATTTATATCTATAAAAATTTTCAAAAGTGTTGTTTCACAATCTATCATGGGGATGCTTGGAATTGAAGTTTTTATCTTAGGTAAATTATTGTATTATTGAAAATCAGGTTTTCTTTTGAAAATATCGTGATATGGATGTGTTTTTATCATATTTAATGGGGTTGAATTATTGGGAATAGTGGATGTAATTGATTTTTTTTTAATATTAGTTAAAAGGAAATTTTTATAGAATTATTTAATTACCTCATTCTAAAAATGTATCATTACTCTATTTTTTCTTTATAAATCCTCTAATCAAATGATATCTCCTAGATTAAAATATCCTAGTTGTTTTGTTTTTGATAGAGAAATTCAGTGATCTCTATATCCCTTATCTTTTTCTAGCATAATTTTAAAATATCTCTAATCACCATCATATTATACCTCCATTTTCTAACACATATGATGATTTTCATAGAAAATATATCGTATAGTAATCCAATGCTAGTGTATAATTTATTATATTGGATTAAGATATAATGCTTCTCATCTAGAAGGACTGATCAGTTAGGTTGTCTTGATACACCAAATATATATTTTATTCTCATATTACATTGGTAATTTAAAATAAATTTCATATGAAACATTATCACATTACTGATATTATTCATAAAAATCTTCTTCATATCCTTGGGAAAGGAAAACAAATAATGGGTGAGCTTAGATTCTCAATAAGGGTTTGATACAATAGAATATACCATGGCTAAATAATCCATAACAAATATAGTGAGGTAAAAAAAAATATAAACATATTCAATGTAACAATAAAATAGAGAATAAAATGTATCTCGAGATAATATCATTGTTGTAATATCATGGATAATACTAAATGTATTATCAATGAATGATATTATTAATAGGGGACTACATGATCTCCAGTGTCATGATATCATCATCATCATGACCTTTCAGCAAGAAGAGTTCATTTATGTGTTGAGGTATATAGTAATAACTTGATTCCCAATGCATTTTTCTTATATAGAATGATAAATATAATTTAGAAACTATATTCGTTATCCAAAAATATCTATATTATGTAAAAACATGGAATATAAATATTTCCTCAGTGAAACAAATAACATTATTAAAAAAACATCAGATATGAAAATGGTATATGTGTTTGAAAATAATAATAAATATGATATAATGAAAAATATATTTAAGAGTCCTATAAATTCCAATAAAATATTATCATTAGAAAATAAATGTTTTCAAGGAATTTTAATGAAAAAAAATAATAACGAATAAAATAAAACCACCAATTAATAATAAATATATTATATATACTAAAATCATGTTTTTTGTAAGATAAATAAAATAGATTTTATATTTTTTAAATAATTTTTTATTAAATATATTTTTTCAACACCTTGATTAATAGTATACGAAGATAAATAGGCTGAAATAGTTATAGAAATTGGGAAATACATTAACGTTTTATATGTCAAGAAAACACTCATTATGAATATTTTTTAATGAATTTAGAAAACTACAATGTTATGAAAAAATAAAAAAATCCATTAAAAGAATATAATTTTTTTTAAAAAACTTAATATTTACATAATATATAATTTTAGTAAATTAAACCATTTAAAAAAAACATTGGATAAATATTAACATATTATTAAAATATATCTGATCAAAAAAAAATAGGAAATGTTCTTCTTAAAAATAGTAATTCACTTGACTCATGTCCATTTGTGAGGAAATGTTTTGAAGGAAATATGATAAATCCATAAATATCTATATGGTAATTTTTTTTTGTATTTTATAAATTATATATTATAAGACCCATTCAATAAATAAAATAAAAAATCAACACAAAATTATATATTTAAAGGATCTATTTAAACTTTTTTAACTTTTAAATTGAAAATCAGTAAAACAAGTAATTTAAATTTAAATATTAATCATCATGAATAAAAATATATACATTTAATATACATGAAAGGTCTAATATATTCACCATTTAAAATAAAAATGTGCATAATACTGAATATTTCCCAATAGAATGGAAATTATAACAAATACCTTACCTCATGGGTTTACATTGTTAATCATGATTTGAGATCCTGTATAATATTTATAAACCTGTTATTAATTTTGTTAATAACTATATTCATATTAATAATTTAATATATTATCCTCTTATAACTTATTTTCCCACATTTGTTATCAATTTTCATTCAATTTATTATTATTATTTCGACTGTAAAATTATTTTTTTCTAGTAAATATTTTGATTTGTCAGTTATAGTCCTTATATGATGATAATGATTATATAATAAACTTAATGATAAAAAGATATTAACACAATATATTTTCATTAAAATTAAATTTTGTATCCTCTATAGGGAAATTGTCATAAAAAATCAGTCGCACCTCTTCGTGGAGACGGTATGTCACACATATGCATTAGCGGCATTATCATTTTCTTAATGAGTGAAGGAATAATATGGTAAATAACATATTATATTTAACGAATCCTAATTATTTCATAAATATAATTTTTTTCATTAATTTATTTTATTAACCATCCAAGTTAAATGAAGATGAAAAATGAATATATAAAAATTTTATAAGACTACGAAATCTGACGGCACACGATTCTGAGGCCTGGAGAGCCCAGAATGATTCTTCGAAGTTTGGTTAAGCTTATGTTAACGTGCGTAAGAATTTTTCACAAAAATGTGGAATATCTCTTAAATAGTTACTCGAATAAAAAATCTAAGGGCATCATTATGCTCCGGATGTCAGGTTTACCCGAGGCGTAATTTAAGATTAGTCGGAGCAAGTCTCTTGTGAGAAAATGCAAAAATGGCATAATCGTAAATAAAATAATTAAATAAATTATTTTATTTTTCAAATGTTTATTACTCACAAACGATAACTTGTATTAAAAAGTAGTGACCACCACTGAACTCATGAGAATGTTATTTTCTTGACTAGATACTATCTTTGGCCATTGTGGGCCACCAGATAAATGTTAGTTTTTTGCCAAAAATAAAATAATTATGTGACAATTATTTTATTGTAAAATTCATAACTTATAGACAGTAGATCTGACTGAAAATTTGAGTGTACCGTAGGGTTCGTTGGGGTTTGTTTCACCTAGGCAGAGCCTAACCACGACCGGCGCGGGTCGAGGATGAATGATAATAATTTTTCAAACTATTTTTTCGGTACATTCAGTAAACGCACGAGCGGCATTCTATATCTTTTGAACCAGTGCTCAGAATAGAAATCTGAGGGCACCATTGAACTCACCGTGCTGGTATTCTCTTAAGAATACATTCACCTCGACGGTTGAAGGATGAGTGCGGAAGTTACTTTTTGTGTTTTTCAATTAAATAATAAAATAAAATAAACTTATTATAATTTTATTTTGAGCTTCCATGTGGATATTTCAGGTGGGGTGCAGCAGAACTAATCCTCCATGTTGAACATCGAAGTGGGGACCACCAGACCTTAACCTCCCATGAGAGTTTATGGTGGTGGGGACTACCCGAATCATAACCTCTCATAAGAGGTTATGGTGGTCGGGACTACCCAGGATGAAACCCCCCGTTAAATTGGGAGAAACCCTCAACTCCCACAATCAATGAGGGAGAGCCTCAAGACCTCCTCAACCATAATTGTGCCAATACACATACCATTAATATTGCCAATGCACAGAATTGTTGTGCCAGTGTAAATAAATTGGCATAACCCTTTTTAAATTATTTAATAGCATCATTGGTATTTAGGAAGGTTCCTAATTAATGAACCTTCATAAATTCCAATGATCATTATCTAACTCCCCCTCTCCTATGCATATGGAGCTTGGGAGGAGGATTTGGGATGGATTCACCAAGAGACGAAGAACTAGTAAAGTGGCATGAGGACCAACTCTTATAGGATTATTCTCTCCAATGAAGAATGTGTTCTTCTATGAAGAACGCTACACCGACATAGAACGCCGATGAGGAACACCATCGACTACGAAGAATGACATCGACATCAACTTCCTTTCTCGGAACATCCCTCGATGAAGGAAGTGTTCATCTACAACGAATCGACATCTTCCATCTCGCACCAATGTCGAAGAACAATGAGAAAGGTAGGGATATTATTTGAGTATGACATTTTTCCCTTGTTTCTTTCCATCTAAAACAATGACCATGGACCAACTCTTAATCAAGTTGATATACGGATGTTTTTTTCTTGCGTGTTGGGAATATATTGTTAATGAGGTATTGTGGGAATTTATGTTTTTAAGATATCTTCTATGATCATTCATTGTTTATGTTCTTGAGGAACTGACTTCTACCACCCTAAATGCAGAGGGTCTGGGCCAAAAAAACATGGCCTAACCACCCTCCATAGTTATTCTTTGTGATGTTCTTCGGCATGGTGACTAGGTGATGAAGGCAACCTGCACTGCCCCTACGAAGCTTGAGCACCCCGAACGAATCTGATCTTCCGAACTGGCCTGAACCACGCCGACCTCCGGCATCTGAGCCGCCCTGACCGCGTTGCCCGCCGGACGCTCCACCCGCCCTTCTAACCAACCCGATCTACACCCCAGTCGCACTTCACACCAGCTTGAGGCCACTATGCCTTCCGGTTGAGCCAGCCTCGCGGTGCCCTCCCGTGATGCCATGGATGTGCCAATTTTCGGCCTCCCGAGCCCTGGTCGAGCCGTCCTCCCGTGGCCCTCACGGCGCCCTGGCTGAGCCAGTCTCCCACGCCCCACGTGGCGCCCAGGCCGTGCCAGCCTTTGCGTGCCCCTCACGGTGCCCCAGCCGAACCAGCCCACACCTTCAGGGTGCCCATGGCACCGACCTGTGGCCGGTCCACACCCTCACGACCCTCTGCAGCCCCTCGCGGCCCCCTGGGCTACGCCTAGTGGGTTGGGCCGAACCGAACGAGCTAGCATACCCAACGGGCCGGGATAGACCAAACGGGTCAGGCCAGGTTGAACCAAACTGGGTCAGCCTAGACAGGGTTGGGCTGGGTTGGTCTGACCAGGTGGGACCAGACCCAGGCCCACTACGACCCATTACATTATTTTGTCCATATCATTGGCACCAGATGTCTGTTTGACGAACGATTAGTGGTGCCGGAAATCTTGTAGCATGACTTTCCCTTTGAGAATACCCCACTAGAGTTTGGGCTATAGTTGAGATAAAGCCAGGTTGGATCGTGCACGAATTCAATCGGGTCCTAGGGACTAAATAGATAATAACACACAAACCGGGCATTCGATCGACGCACCGTCAGTTGAGTTTAAATCCATATGACGTGGAGGACCGTTTAGATACTCTTCATGGGACTTCTTGACAGTTAGATCATTGACCAGTAGCTTTTGGAGTGGATCCATCCATTGAAGAGCATGTAGAGTGCGATGACCTAGTAGCTGGCTGAGACTTGAAGAATGCTGACCGATTGACTCGGAGTGACTCGACTAGCCCAGTGGGGAGAGCCTGGTTATGGCAGAAGACCCACGGTTGAGGAGTTTCTGGTTGTGGTGTAAAACCCACGATACTCGACAAGAAAAGTATCTTTGTAGGCTATTAGGGGGAGTGCCTGGTTTTGGCAGCAGACCAATGGTGGGGAGTGCCCTGGTGATGCAACATACCCACGGTACTCGATAGGAGGAGTACCTCAGTAGTCCAAGGTTAGTGGGAAGCACCTTGGTGTCCAGGCAGGACCACTATACTCGTCAAAGGAGGAGTTTTTAGTAGCTATGGTTTCTATAATGTGAATAAAATTCTGGTTGAGCTGATTCAGTAACTTTTGTGTTAATCTCATGATTAAGATGGATTACTTGATAAAATAGGTATATGTATGGTCAGATACCTATGTGGAGTTATCTTTTGATTTCATACTTTGTTTTTTATAATTGTTGAATTTTGTGAGACCTTGAGGGTCTAGGGGTCCCTACTGAGAATCTGTATTATCACCCCTACATGGGAAATACCTACACCTCATTGTGTTGATTGTAGATGGAGGATATCGCTAACTGAGGATGAGTGTACCAGGACTAGACCGTACCCAGAGGTGGACCTTACAGCATGTGAGTACACAGAGGAGACGGATGAACGTGCAGTGCTGAGGAAGAGATCTGTTCCTACCCTTGAGGTAGGAATTCCAGATGATGACCCTACAACTGTTTTTTTCTTTTCTTCGGTTGTACTTGTACTTCCAGTACATTGTACATTACAGTTGGGCAGGTATTTCTGGCCCCATTTACTTTTTAGCACTCTTTAGTTATACAGTTTTCTTAGTGTTTGGTATCAATCTGTTTGCTCTATTGTGTACATTTATAGTTTATAAGGCAATGCCTTCCCTGTTTTAGAGAATTAAAACATTGGTGCTAGTCTATATCCCCTGGCCTATGGAGACCGGGCTTGGGGTAGTCATGACACAGGCCCTGGGAGACGAGTCATGAAAAATTGGTATCAGAGTATTCAGTTATACTGTAGAACATAGGACTCTAATGTTTTCTGTTAAGTAATAGTGTCAAAAGTACTGATATTGGTTTTTAGTTTAGGGAGTCTAGTGTTGATGCGGCCGCTGACGTATCCATACACGAGGACCCTGACATCTGATTTCTGTGTCATTGCACGAAAACACGGATTTCATATGTGTTTTCAATAGTTTTCTTAAAGTCATCTCAACCAGTTCATCTCACTATATATAAATTTTGATCATGTCACATCTGATTATTTTCAATATTCCCACATGTAGACGACTAGTTAGAGTTCTGAGAGTTGTATGTACTAACATCCCACCGAGTGATGAGGATCCTGGGAAGGGCCATCTTACTATATTTCCACCTTCAGGTGGTGTACCAGTAGCACCACCACTCGTTGGGTAGTAGATACCACCAGCCACATTGGCTAGTGGTGCACACTAACTTAGCGCATTGCATGAGTTCTAGCAGTAGAGGCCTCTGTGGTTTTGAGGTGAGACTGCTTCCCACACCGGTGAGGGTTTGAAGGAGGCGATTTCTAGAGATTCTAGTCTTGTTTAGACACCTTTAGATCATACAGTGGTCTTTTCTACTAGTCTTTTTCAGTGAGTGACCATGAGGATGTTACACTTTGTGATGAGGCATCGGTACATGGACCGTTGCCTTAGATAGTACCTTATTCTACTATGTCAGCTCTATCACTACCCGTTGGTCTGCAATTACAACTGGCAATACTGGTAGAGGACCTATGTAGGCTTAGTGCCTTACATGTGTTTTCTCATCATATACCCCTCTGTTTCTGAGGGAATCCTAACTCACATGAGGCTAAGGACTGGCTCGATGAGGTGGATGAGAGTTCTCTAGAACTCTTATAGCTTAGTAAGGACAACATGTCTGTAGCTGAGTATTCATCGAGGTGTACTGATCATTCCTGGTACTCGCTGAATACGATACGATCAGTGCTTCAGGGCTCTAACATCCAAGTGAGGTGTATTTAAAGGACATTCAATCTAGCAATATTCCTCTATACATTCCTACTTATGCTAGGGTGCTAGAGAGAACCTTCGTGTTTGAATGTCCTTTGGCAGATTGGATAAAACCAGTGAATGTTAGAAGAGGGAAATCATGAATCTAGTTCCAGTATTAGAGACTTGGTCATGTAAAATGATTCTAGAAATGGTTGTGTTTGAGATAGATGAATCTACAGTGCAGCAGACGTGGAAGTAGAGTTAGGAGAGTAGCATGTGGTGGTGTACTTTTCGACATTTTACAACCACCCCCTTTTTGTGGACTTCTCCAGGCTCAGGGACCTAGAGGACAAGGGAATGGAATTGTTTCATGTGCTCAAGGAATGTAACCCAAGGTCTATAGGATTGATTCGATGTATGTTCTATTTCTAATACTAGTTTTCATATCAATATACATAGGTACCAATAATCTCTTCCATCCAAGAATCTTGTATATGACCTAGAGTCTCCAGTTAAACCGTTGAGCTGACCCTCACATCTGAAGATTTATTTTGGAGGAGACTTGATAATCACACTTATGCCGATAATATGAAATTACTCATGAGGAGATATTTTCGGTTGGAACCTCTTGGTGGTAGCATCGAGGCCTTAAAATGTTAGTTTGGGATTGGACATGACATCCAAAGTTCACACTAAGATTAACTGTATTAGGCAGAAAGAGGTTGTGGTTTATCTTCAAAGTTCGGATGGGGTTTTCCTTCGTCGGTGAAAAAGGAAACCCATGAATCATAGAATAAACTCTTGTATAGAAAGGTGAAACCAATCACCTTTGATTTGGCCAACCTCACCCTCGTGGAAGTAGAATTGGACTTTGAGATGGTCTATACTCTTAAGAAGGGGAACATGGTAGAAGACACACTAAGCAGGTGGTCTGGCCAGTATCTACTGAGTGAGGTGAAAGAGGAGCTGTCTGCATTATAGATATCCTTTTTGGATATAGATGGATCTTCCTTCCTTCAGTCTCATACAGTCACTCTAGCACTTCATTAGAGAGTCAGGGGGCACAACATGGGGACAGTGACTGCGAGACACGACATGCTTAGATATCCACAGGGCAGGAATCTGATGGATTTTCTAAATGTGGGGAGCACATCGTCCTCTTCAAAGGACATACTATGGTACCAGTGTCACTTCAAGAGATAGTGTGTAGAGAGTCCCACATATACACTCTAGTGGTACATCCAGGAGTGTCAAAGTTGTACCAAGATCTCTGATGACATCACTGGTTACCGGGAATGAAGAAAACAGTTCCATTGTTTGTCTCTCGGTGCCTCACTTGTCAGAAAGTGAAGGTGGAGACTCACATAGAAGTAGGATTGGTTCAGCCATTAGAGGTCCCAGAGTGGAAGAGGGATGAGATATCTATGGACTTCATTATAGTAATTCAACGCACATATAGGGGTCATTACTCGATTTGTGTGATTGTCAACTTACTCACCATGTCGGTCCACTTCCTACTGATCAATAAACAGGGTTTGGTAGAGAAATTGGGATGCCTCTTTGTGTAGGAGTTTGTGCGGTTACATGGAGTACCCTCATCGATCATTTCTGATCGAGATGAACATTTTAAATTCTAGTTATGGAAGGGATTATAGGAGGCTATCGGGATAGAGCTTCATTTGAGCACCGCCTTCCATCCTCATAAGAATTTCCAGACTGAGGGGACAATTCAGACCCTTGAGGACACTTTTCATGCTTTTTTCCTCGACATTGGTTGTTGATATGAGGATCACATACCTTTGTTAGAGTCTTTATAAAACAATTTCTATCACTCCACCATACGGATGACACCTTTTGAGGTGTTGTATGGGTGACCTTGCAGATCACCTTTGTTATGGACTGGCCCATTGGAATCAACACTTGTGGGACAATAGAAGGTAAAGTCCACCATAGAGAAAGTGCAGATCATCTAATAGTGGTTGAAGAATGCACAGAGCAGGCAGAGGTCATATGCCGACAAAAGACGGATACTTATGGAGTTTAAGGATGGAAACCACGTCTTTATACGGGTCTCACCTCGATGAAGTTTGTAAATATTAGGCTGAGGCGACAAGTTATCTCTAAGGTGAATCAGACCTTTTTTTGTCCTCTGTAGATTTGGGGAGGTGGCTTACATCTTTGCTCTTTCACCTCAGTTACACCGGGAACATGACGTCTTCCACGTACCCCAGCTGAAGAGATATGTGCACAACCCTTCTCATTTCATGGAACAGAGAGAGCTAGACATCGACGATGGGGAAACATTTATAGATTTCCAGTAGATATTGAGGATTGAAAGTAGCGGGTCCTTGGTGGAGGGTCGATTTCTATGGCGCACATTTCCTGGTAGTATGAAAACCTACAAGAGAGCGCATGGGAGTGGGAGGCTCAAATGTGCCCTTAGTACCCCCACTTGTTCCGTTAGTTTGAGTTTTGGATTACGTGGAAGTAGATCCCTAAGGTGGGGAGAATGTAAAGATGAGTAATTTCCATATAATTTTTTTTAAATAATTGGGAATTTTAGGAATCCATAAAATTTGATAGAGAGTGATTTCGAGGCCCTGAGTGCCCGGAATGATCCATTGAAATTTTGTTAAGCTTATGTTAATACACATAAGCATTTTTTCAGAAAATTGTAATAACTCATAAATGGTTACTCAGAATAGAAATCAAAGGCACTATTGTTCTTAGGATGATTTGTTTACCCTACGTGTGACTTAAGATTAGTTGGCACAAGCCTCCTATAAGAAAACCAAAAAATGTCATAATCGTAAATAAAATAATTAAATAAAATATTTTATTTTTCAAATTCATATAACTCAAAAAAAATTATCTCAGATTAAAAATACAATACAACTGTTGATCTTGTGACAATATGATTTTTTTATGTAGATACTAACATTGGCCAGCGCTGGCCACCAGAGAATGTTTTTTTTTTCCGCAAATAAAATAATTAAGTGAAAATTATTTTATTATAAAATTCATAACTTCTAAATAGTAACTTGGTTTGAAAATCTGAGAATATCGTTGGATTTGTTGGGGTGTGTTTCACCAAGATAGAGCCTAACCTTGACTGACGCATGTTGAGGTTGACTGATAATAATTTTACGAACTTTTTTTCGGGTATGTTTAGTAAACATGGTAGCAATGTTTTATAATGTTTGAACAAGTGCACAAAATTTAAATCTAAGACCACCATTGAACTCGTAGTTCTAGTATTCACTTAAGGATAATTTCTCCTCGATGGCTGATGTAAGAGGGTGAAAGTTATTTTTTGTGATTTTTGTGGAAATATTAAAATAAAATAATCTTCTTATTATTTTATTTTGAGCTTCCATTTGGATATTTTAGTTGGGGTCCACCGAAACTAAAAGACAATGTGGAAGTTGGAAGTAGGGACCACCAAACCTTAACCTCCCATGAGAGGATAAGGTGGTGGGAACCACCAAAACCATAACCTCCCATGAGAGGTTATGGTGATGGGGACAACCCGGGATGAAACCCCCTTATAATTGGGAGAAACCCTCAACTACCACAATTATTGAGGGAGAGCCTCTTGACCTCCACCACCATAATTGTGCTAACACACATACCATTAATATTCCCAATGTACTTCATCCTTATACCAGCATAAATTAATTTTCTTTCCACTTTTTAAATTAAGTAACAATGTCGTTGGAATTTAGAAAGGTTCCCAATAAATGAAATATCATAAATTACAACGATCGTTACATACTTCCCCCCTATCTTATATATATGTAGATGGGGAGGATGATTAGGGACAGTATTACCAAGTGAAGAAGCACTGGTAAAGTGACATGACACCCAACACATTGAAGCTTACACTCTCCAAAGAAGAACATGTTTTTCGACAAAGAACGCTCCACTGACGAAGAACGCCGATGAGGAATGCCTTCAACTATAAAGAATGACCTCGACTACCTTTCTCGAAACTAATTTCGATGTTGGACGTGTTATTATTCAATGAATTGATGTCTTCCTTATCATTAAAACGTCGACAAACAATGAGAAAGGTAGGTATTTTATTTAAGTATGATATTTTTCCCTTGTTTCTTTCCTTCCAAAACAAAGTACATGGACCAACTTATTATCTAGTTGATGTGTGGATGATTTTTCCTTACGGTTTGGGAATATATTTTTCATGAAGTATTTTGATAATTGATGTTTTTAGAATATCTACCATGCTCATTCATTGATTATGTTCTTGATAAACTGATTGCTACGACCGCAAATGAGGAGGGTGTCGGCCAATCTAACACGGTCGGACCCCCCCCCCCCTCCGTCGTCCTTCTTTCTGATGTTCTTTAGCATGGAGACAAGGCAATTAGACGATTATGGTGATGAAGGCAACCTGTAGCACCCCCACGATGCTCTTGCGCCCCTGCCGAACCGGATTCACCGAACTGGCCCGAACCACGTTCCCCTCCGGCTTCTGAGTTGCCCCTTCGCTTTGCCTATAGGTCGTGACACCCGCCTACTAAACTGTCGTGATCCATGTCCCAGCCACGTTGCACCGCTTCTCTTGGTCATCGTGCCTCCTGGCTGAGCCAGCCTCACGGTGCCCTCCCAAGCCTCATCAACCACATTGTACGCTGGCCTTCCAAGCCCCGGTTGAGCCAGCCTCCCGCGCCCCACGCAGCACCTGGCCGGGCCGGCCTCCCGCGCCCCATGTGGCGACCTAGCAGAGTCAACCTTCAAGCGCCCCTCACAGTGCCCTGACCGGACCGTCCCACACCCTAGCAGCACCCTCCAGGCCTAGTCATTCCTCTGTGACACTCTCCCGGTTAAACTTCCCTGGCACTGACCCGCGGTCGGTCCGTGCCCTCATGGTTGGTCCACGCCATCATGGCCCTCCACAAACCCTCACAACCTTCTGGGCTGGACCTAGTGGTTAGGGTAGAACACAATGGGGTTTCATTCCCAACCGGCTGGGCTAGACCTA
Organism: Viscum album; assembly: GCA_963277665.1. NCBI lineage: Eukaryota > Viridiplantae > Streptophyta > Magnoliopsida > Santalales > Viscaceae > Viscum > Viscum album. The sequence continues at coordinate 313,862,765 of OY728166.1, forward strand.
ATGGGTTAGGCTGGGTCGCTCCAACCGTGTCAGACCGAACCCGGGAGCACTATGAACCATTAGTTTCGTTATGCCATATCTTAGGCATCAAACGTCCATTTGACTACCCATCAGTAGTAATGGAAATCAGGGATCATTAAAATCCATTTGAGTATACCCCACTAGTGTTTGGGGTATAGTAGAGATATGGTTTAGTTGGATCATGCATGAATCAAATCGGTCCCCCGAAACTAAATAGTTAATAACTCATAGACCGGGCATCCGATTGATGCACCATATGTTGCGTTGAGACCCCTATGATGTGGTGGAACATTGGGATAATTTTTTGTGGGAAATCATGACAGTTGGTGTATCGAAATGTAGATCATGGAGAGGATCCATCCAGTGACGTGCGAGAAGAGTGAGGAGACCTAGTAGCTGTCCGAGACCTGATGACTACTGACCGATTGACTAGGAGTGACATGAAAAGCCCAGTGGGGAATGCTTTTTTGTAGTGGAAGACCCATGGTGGTGGAGCACCTGGTTATGGAGGTAGACCTACCGTAATCGACAGGAAGAGTACCTATACATGCTATTAGGGGGAGCGCCTATTTCTGGTGGCAGACCCATAGTTGGGAGAGCCTTGGTGATGCAGCAGACCCACAATACTCGACATGAGGAGTCCTCAACAGTCCAAGGTTAGAGAGAAGTGCCTTGGTGTCATGGTAGGACCACTGTACTCAATAAATGAGGAGTTATACAACAGTAGTGGATTCGATAATGTGAATAAAATATTGGTTGAGTTGAGTCAACAACTTTCGTGTTTACCTCATTATTATGATGGATTAATTGATAACTTAGGTATATGTGTGGGCATATACCTAAGTGCAGTTATGTTTGATTTCATACAGTATAATTTATCCTTATTGGATTTTTTATGACCTTGAGGGTCTCGGGGTCTCTACTGAGTATCATTATTCTCACCCCTTCACGGTCTATTCCTGCACCTCATTGTGTTGGATGTAGATGACGAACAACGCTGACTGAGGCTGAGAGTACCGGGACTTGACGGTACCCAGAGGTGGACCATGCGGCGTGTCAGTACATAGAGAAGACTGATGGACGTTGAGTACTGAGGAGGCGATCTATTCCTACCCTTCATGTTGGAATTCTAGATAATGAACCATTATCTGTTTTTTCCATTCTTGATATGTACTTGAACATCTAATTCCTTGTACTTTATAGTTGGGATTGTATTTCTGGCCCCTTTTACTTTTCAGCACTCTTTAGATATATAGTTTTATTAGTGTTTCATATCCAGTTGTGTGCTCTGTTGTGTGCGTTTAAAGGTTATAAAGGAAATTCCTTCCACGTTTTAGGGAATTACGCCTTTGGTGCTAGTCAACAGCCCCTGGCCTATGGAAGGCGGGCTGGGGGTAGTCACGGCACGGGCCCTGGTGGACGGGTCATGAAATATATATTTGTACTATATTAACTATTTAACAACAGATTATATAGATTTATATGAGGTATAACAAGACATTAATTTCAAAATAATTTGTTAATAGTTTTACCTGTTGGTAGAGAACCCACTTTTGGATTACACCTTAAGCCTTCAATGGATTGTCTTTTTAAAATATGAGAAGTTATTGGATGTAGGGAAGGAATATAATAATGTATTATTTCATCTATTTTCGGATATATAATGTTAAAAATGTTTTAAGATGAGATTTTTGGAGGTTCCCTTTTATAAGTTAGGGGAAGGGAACTCATGGAATTTCATAAAGTATTAAATTAATTTAATTTAATATTCAAAATAATCTAGATAAAAAATAATATTATTAAAATACAGGATCCTGGAATGTCAAAATACTCTTATAAAATAATATTTATCAAAATTTATTACAAGTTTTCATCCGTACAACATTGATTTAAAACCGTTAACCCATATTACAATTAATAAAATCTCGATGTTTTTTACATTTTATGGGTAACAAATGCTACCATAAAAATAGATGTGACCCATAAATTCACCATTTATTTATTTTCATCGATATGCTAATCAATTGGATGAATATATAATTTTTCTGAATTATAAATCATTTAGGGAAATATTAATTATATAGAAATATATTTAATGTAATTTCTTTGGATCTATTCTTTTACATTGACTTTAATTCAATAAATATTGTAATGGAATTTGAATATAAACCATCAAAACATATCATATATTTTATATAAATATATAAAATATATTTACCAAAATAATTTATTATTATTTATTTTTATTATTTATCAAATAATTTATTTTATTTTTTTATTAATAGAAAAAATAATGACTTGGAGTTTTTAATCATTTAATATAATTTTTTAAAAAATAAAAATTTAAAATAAATTAAAATTATAAATAAGTTTTTTTTAATTTCAAATAAAAACATAAAATTTAACATAAACAGTGTTTATTATTTTGAAAAAATATTATAGAGAATAATGTTAAGATAGTGGTAATTTGTTATTATTTGTCTCTTAATATAAATATCAATATCAATGAAAAAAAGCATCCACATTTTCGAGAATTGGATTATATTTTTCAAACAAAACATAAAAAATAAGTCAAAAAATGTGTTATAGTAATTTGAAATATTTATCCAAGAGTTTTATTCTTTCATTGCCCATTTTACCTTTATAGAGGTAAAAAATACTGACAAATATAACTAAAGTGCATTTCTGAAATGGTTTCCTCCATTGAAAAGGGGGCATGAATCAGTGGAGGGTTGTTTTAATATTTTAATAAAAATATAAATATGACTCTATCAGTTTTTATTGGTTGATTTATAAAAATCAAAAAACAACTCATCCTCACCCAATCATTCTATATGACGTTTTGGTCATACATTTATACTAGTAATGATTTTAGGGGAAACAAAAACATGTTGTCACCGAAAGAGGTAACATCCTTAATTGACCATTTTATTTCATTTCATTCTTCACATCCTAAAAATATTATTAAACCATTAAATATAATAATATTTATATAATAATTATACTAAGTTGTTTTTATGTTATTTTAATGACCTAAAACAATCTCATACTCTACCAAATGGGAACTCAAAGCATTGATCATGTCGACGACAGTCTACCACATCATAAATTATCATAATTTGTTTTTCATCACATATTCTAATGGATAAATATTAGGAGGTGGCTAATACTTTTTTATTATATTCATAATATAATTATACATAATTAATTATATTATTATATATAACTTCTTATATTATATTTCTTTGAGAATACAATAATGTCACTTGCATATTTGGTGGACTACCTCCTCCTGAAGTGATTTGATTTGGTTTTCACTAACATAATAAATAAAAGGAAATAAGGATTTTTTAATGATTATATATTATATTAATGAAATAATTATCATTATAAAAAAATAAATATATCATATACATTCTTATCATACCATCTAATAAATAAACAGTAGTGTCATTCTTATGTACAACAGACTATCGCTTCGTGTAGTGATGTGAAATTTTTTTCTATATATATTTACATGGAATGTAATAAAGGTTATATTTAATAAATATATGTGATATATATTAATTTAAAATTATAATTGAATATTAATATAGAATAAAACTCAATACCCTTCCACCAATTAAAAAAATGGTAATGTCGCTTGTGCATATGTGGGACCTACCCTCTGCACAATAGAATGTGATTCATTCTCAGCATTAAAAATTCAACAATCACTCTAAATAGTTATAAAATAAAAAAATGTATTTTATAAAACTATTATAGTTTTTTTATTATTTAACTATATTTTATGTTATGGATCGGTAAAATTCTCGATGAAAAATAAATGTGGAAACATGGAAATTAACACCAGAAAAAATAGTTATAAAGAAATATTATTAATGGATGGGTAATATGATATTTTAAATGGATCATATATGATATTATAAATATAAATATTGGTATTTTATTATTAAATTATTTTATTTTATTCACTAGAAGATGGTTTAAAGTGTGGTTTAATAAAGGGTATCATTATGTAGGGGGGTTTTATCTATATATACATCCACTTACTTGATTATGATATGCTAATATTATGTGTCTAATGATATTTTATTAATTTATATAGTATTTAATCATTTTAAATTTTGATATAAATTTTGTAAAATTAAAATTTCATTTATTAATACCAACTTCACTGAAATGAGCTTTTTATGGGTTCTATTTCTGACTTCATTCTTTAAGATACAAGTTATTTTATAGACATAATTTCCATTAAAATGGTGTACATAATTCCCCTTTACATAATATATGTAGAATCATTCAAACCTCATTATATTTTATATTATAATTCATCTACAACATTAATGGAATGTTCTAATTCAAAATATACCAAAATGTTATGGGTTTATGATCTAATCCCATTTTAATCGGGGATGCTTATTATTGAATTCCCATTAAAGGAAAACATTTAATAATTGTATAATAATCCTTTTAATGTTTCTTATTCTATAATTAATAATAATGTTTTCATATAATATTACCATTTAACTCCATTTTATAATTGAAATTATTTTATATTTTTTTATGAAAATAAAATTTCATTTTTCCCTTCCATAAAAAATAATTTTCTCTTAAATCCATGTTTTATAAAAACATTTTAACAAATTTTTTAATTTTACAGTATTATATTTGAAATCACATTTTATCACTTTGGGATTCAAAGTAACTTTTATAAAATAACATCAATTATTTTTGAAAAATAATACCCTTTTGGCTTTTATAGAAAATGTGAATGAAACCTTTATTTTAAAAATATATGACAAGAATATAATTTCATACAATAGTGGAAAGTAAATTTTTTGGAGATTAATTTATAATTTTGGAGTGTAATTATAAAAGAGAATTATTTACACATTTTTTTATTTTATTTATTCCAACAATAATTATCCTAGTGTAAAATATTTTTTTCTTCAACAATGTTTTTAATGTTTTTATATTAATAAAAAATGACCTTGATGTTATGAATTAATTATAAATTATTTATATATATCAAAAAAATACCTAGATTGTTCAATAATTTTTTATGGTGTAATACATGCCTTATGATCATTTCAAAAATTAATTAATTATGAAATTTTCTATCATTATGAAATGAAGCAAGATATTGTAATTCATATTTCATCAGTTGGTAATAATTATTTTTTAACCTATATTTGATTTACATTATTTGAAACACATATGTTAAGAAGATTTTTTGTGGGTTCCCCTAGATAGTACACATATGCAATGGTTAAAGCTTTAGTATCATGATATTTTATGTATGTGATTAGGTAATAATTATAACCCATTATAGGACTCTCTTTATCACATGAGGTTATCTTGGAAGTCTGAATTGACTTATGTTTATGCTATGTTTTTTATTGGTGCCACATTTCAATGCTTCCAAGATCATATATTACTATATTTTTTATGTTATTCATCCATGTTATTATGGTGGACACATATCTTTATGATATCATTATATATTTCTCCTCTCACATTATGTTTCATTATAATGTGTAGTCCTAATTGGGATTTAAGATTACAAATTTAGTCTAGGAATTCCCAGGTTTATCCAATAGATTTTAGGAGATTGAAATGATTCAGGATCTTATTATATAGTATAAAATAAAATATATATTTTTTATTTAAATAATTGATGTTTTATGAAGCTAGACTTCCCAACAGACTATGTATTTATGAGAATTATTTTATATTACTGGATATTTTGGTTTTGAAAGCATGTGGAAATATGTGTAAAAGGAATTGGTCATCATAGTTTTTATTAGAGGAATAGTTTAGTGAGCCTTTGAAAACTAGGATAATAAAACCTTAGAGATAACATTAAGGATAAATATAAGTTTATCTCAAGGATAAGTCTACGTATAGAAAAATATCAAAGAACATTGGTGAAGTTTAGCGTGAGTTGTTTCTTATAAATGATATCATATTTTAGATACTAAAAGTTGACAAGGTTCTGGAATAGATTTACTTAGGGGCAAAAAATTAGAAAAAGGTGTATCAATCATGACTCAAGCATTATCTGGTACAAAAAAATGGGCATTACTGAATACCTTTTTTGAAACACCAAAGTGGAATTTTTTGAAAATTCACAATATTGTTATGATAAATCATGGACGATTTAAATAGATGAAAACAATGAATGGTCTATGATAAAACTAATGTGTAATTCCACATCCCTAGTTACCCAGAGTCAATGAATTATTACATAAAATTTCCATGATCACAAGAGATTAAGTCTGAAAAGACTGATTAGTTTAGCAGCCTTGGAAGTACTTGATACATACATAAGTTTTACATTACATCATGAAATAAAAACAACATTGTTTCCCCTATAAAAACAATTGTATCATTTGGCTTATCCATGCCAGATAATCTTGATATAATTATTCACTTCAAGAGAAAAAACATAATAAATGGGTGACCTTAGATGCTCAAAAATGATAAAAATATAGTGGAATATATCATAAATAAACATAAACATTTAAGGAAATTTAAAAGACTAAAACAATATAATTTTATACAGAAAATTTTTTATAGTATGGAAAAGATAATTCAAATAAATCCCCAAAATTATTCTCTTGGATATTCTATTGGACTAATAATCACATGTAATATCAATAGCTAATTTCATAATGAAGGAACACATAATATGGGACACCATAACCACATAGAGAAGGTCTTATACCAAGACTACAAATAATATTTTATCACATCGTTATTCCAAAACAATAGTTTGTCTAATGAGACCTATCTATTCATCGAGAAGCTATATCGTGCTCCACACATCACTTACTATGTCCAATGCATTCCTCATATGAAAAGGTATAATCATAACATAATCATTCATATTAAAACTAGAATACGAAATGTTAAAACATTAACCATAAACCAATAATGATATAAAATTAACAAATCCACAATCAATCATATCACATAATCTTTAACAAGATATGTAAAATTGTGTCATTATAAATCAACATCAAACAAGTGTAAAATCCCTCAGTGGAAGTTGACATAGATGAAATAAAAACTATTTTGGAGTAATATCTCTTTCTATTTTAAAATCTTTTAAAAGTCTCATAATTAAAAAAGAGAAAATTTATTTTGAAACTATTATTATAAGCTTTTAAGGGAAGTTTCAAAGGAGTTATAATGGTGAAAAATAGCTACACCCTCTGTATAATTTAATAAAACATTCTTACATTAATTTTTCAAAAAGGTCAAACTGTACCTTGTTTAGAAAACTAAAGGATGATTTCATTCAAAAATAATTTATAAAAAGTAAGTGTATAAATTACTTTAAACCATATTATAAGAAATATTTAATAATTTTCAAAATATATTTTATGAATCAAAGATGAGGGTGATAACGAATTTCTTATTCATATTTACATATAAACAACCTCATATAATAAAGAGATTATAAAATTAACCCTTACCTAGTACATTTCCATAGTCTAGGGTAGATTAATATCTGGTATAATAAATAAATCATATTTATTATATTATACAAGAACCGTCTATATAAATATGATATCATAAATATTCGCCTAATAATGTTTTATTTATAATATTTCAGTATTATCATTGTTTCGGGTTTAACTAATTTGTTATAATTTATATGTTTTGTTACATAAGTTGTGTTTTTTATTGATAGGATGTGTTTGATTCATATCCAAAAAGATATTAAGTTCATGGAAATTATTTTTAATCCTAAAATTAAAATTATTCTTGAATGGTTACGATGGGAAATGAATCATATCGCGTTCATAGAGATAGTAATTCAAACATATGCATGGGCGACAATATCATTCTATTGAGGCTGAAATCGTATGTAATTTGATGGTATATTAAATATAAAGAATCATTAAAATTTTATATATAATATTTAAATCAATTATATTCATTTTTATATAAATCCAAATAAGGAAGTGCTGAATATCAAACTACACCACGACATGGAGATGGTAAGCCGTACACACACATGATTGGTGACATTGTTATTAATATGATGGATAGAATAATGAATATGGTTGAACCATATTTTTAATAAAATCACAATATGTATAAGGTAATAGATTTATTTTTTTCCTATTTAATCAAAAAATAAAGAGGAATTGGAAGAAGAAAAGAACATTGAAGAGGTGAAGATAATTATTACATCTTTTTTGGGTGCTTTCTTTTTGATTTGATAGAAAGAGTTCCATAAAATTAAAATCTAAATAAATTAAGGCTTCTTGGTTCAATTTAACGTATTTTGGAGGACATTTGAGAAGGTTTTATCTGATAAAAAGGACTTTGTAGGTGTTATTTAGTGAGAAGGGGAAGTATCAATTTATAAGAGAGGTGTGTGTCATTATAGGAAAAAACATAAAATATTATTTAATTATATAATCATTTTCGGTTTTTAGTGACTCAAAATAGATTTATATAGTGTATTAGGTGGGTATGGTTCTAAAACCTATCAACCAATAGTTTTTATAAATTTTTAGGTCACTATATTTACATTATCTTTTTGATTTAACTCTTACAAAAATAGTTTATCTTTTACTATGTCTTCTATTTTTATTATAATACAAGGTTATTAAAAATTGAATAAAATGAAATTAAAAACTCAAGAGGATCATTAATGACATTTCAATCATTATATATTTCTTTTGTCGAAAACATAGATATTTTATGAATATTATATTATTTAATAATTTAATATTTGTTTTAAAAACTCATTTGTTCCTATTTTGACACAATTTAGTATTTCGTATTTGTGAAAGACAAAAAACATTATTACATTGAAAAAAATAGATTACATCACTCATAACATGTCATATTAACCATTAAAATTATTTTATTTCATCAAAATTATGAATTTAAATTTATTTGTATATTTATAATATCAATTAATTTAATCGTTCAATAATAATTTAATTACTGTATCATCGTTGTCTCATTGATAAATTTAATTATATAATGTCTAAAAAATATAAATAAAATATCATGATATAGGAAATATTAATTTCTTTATAACAAAAATTTATAGTTAAATTTATCTCATGTAGAACCATATATTAAAATTTTATAAGTTATTAAAATTTGTAATTAATACATTTAAGTATTCTTTAAATAAAATAAGAATCAATGTCCAAATATTAACCATGTGGATAAAAAAGATATAATTTTTTCCTAAGGTTGTTTTTTGGTTGAAATACGCATATCAAATAGAATTAGGACAAGTGTTTGGATATTTATAATATCATTTTTACCGTTATTTACCCGATTTACTTTTAATCTGGTAAAATAACATTCAAAAGTTCCTATTCAACAAAAAATATTTTCATCATATTGAACAATTTTATAAATAATGATATCAACTATGTCTCTTATATTTTTTAAATTCTATTCAATGAAGCTGTAAAATTACGTTTTATGAAAATTTTCTAATATGCCTAGAAGGTGGATAAAAGTCGTTAACAATTCAATAAAATAATATATATCAAATCTTATTATAAAATTACTCTAATGAATTAAATATGAAAAATATATGTATTATGTATTTCTTTTATCTTTAAATTATATTTAAATAAAATAATAATTATTTAAATAAATTGTCAGGTTTTATGTACTATGCAGTATTTTTTACAATTAATCAATATCTGAATGTTTTCAAAAAAATAACAAAAACACACCGTACGATAATATTGATATTCTAAATCCAAAAATTAATTCTATTTTACCAAATTAAATTTTTATTATTGTCAAATATTAATTTTATTATTATTTACAAAAGGGCATAATAAGTCGTTCTTTTAAGAGAAGAATTTTTCTAAATATATTACAATTTTTCATAACATATACATTTCATTGTAAATATGTATTATTTAACTGAAAACATTATAAATAACAATAAAAATTTATTTTTTACTGTTAATATCAAAAATTTGAATTTAAAAATAAATATATTGTTTAATTAATTATTACACTAATGTGTTGTTTCGCATAAACTCAATCTTGCATATAACTCATTCCAGGTCAGTGTTTCATGGAGTATAATCTATTAAGATAAATTAAAGATATAATATACTGTAAAATATTTCGGTGTTACATTATACCCACCTTCATTAAATTCTGTCCTCATAATTTCAATTTGTTCTTCAAAAATAAAAACCTAATGATAAAAAATGCCATTGTGGAAAACAGACATCAAAAATAGGGATAAAACAATATACTCTTAATAATAGGGAAAGGGAAATGAAAAAGTAATTACCAAATTATTATTTTGAAAAAGAGAACACTTGAAAAAATTGACACACATAATTGCATGAAATCATGAATATTTATTGGGAATGATTGAGGTCATCAATAACAATCAAGTGAATAATAAATATAAAATTGGGGGCTTCAAAGCCACAAATCTATGATGAATTCAAATATTATTGATTCATCCATACATATGGTGATAGGATAACAAATTTTTTCTTTTAATATCATTTCTTTAAATTTTAATAATCAATTATTTCATTGAATAAAATATACATGACATGTAGAGTTCCATCAATTTTCTAATTTCTACCAAAAAATCATCATTCACTCCAAAAGATAATAGAACTCAAGAATATTCCTTTTAGCCAAATTATATGGGTTTTTAAAAAAATTAATTTATAATTCATCTATCAGATCATTGAGAAAAACATCATTATACAATCAAGGACATCACCTAGGCCATTTTTAGGAGATGCACCCTTGTCGTCCTACAGTTTCGGGTTCATGTCTTGCAGCCTTTCAGGAATATATGGGTTGTCGCCCGACTATCAGTCTTTTCTTTTTATAAAAAATATCAAAATATTCTTCAGAAATGTTTTATCCTTATCCATAGTATCTAATGTCATACATTATGCATTCAAATCTTTTGACTTATCCAAAATACATGTGTCCAAATTCATATTCCGAAAATTTATATGGAAATTTAACATAACATAATGATGATATCTTTTTTACACCTAATAACATGTGAGTAACGTACTCATGTATTCTCTTAAAACATTTAAACAACATGAATTACAGTAAAACCATACTGATTATATTCTTTTTCCCTTGTTCCATATAGAATACTAAATATATTCCTTATATGAAAAAATTTTGAATACTCAAACAATGTTGGAATAAATAAACCATTAATCAGTTCCAAGGTAGTCAAAAATATCGATTATAATTAATCAAAGTTAAACATCTCTTATTATAGTATCACTACCTCAGTATCATGACCATATTAAAGTTTATATTTACATTAACAATGTAATTTCCAAAAAGTATAAATTTTTGTTGATGTAGTTTTCATAGTACCATATAATCTCAAATCCTCAATGAAATGGTACTATAGTACAAAACTTATTTCTATAATTGATATAAATATTAAAATCATTGATTTATTACTCAAATGAGATAATTCATTAATAATAATATAATAACAATAATTATTCCTCTTCTTCTACAATAGTATAATAACGTGATAAATATCCAATAGCATCATTTGAAGTACACTCAGATGACTCGGACATTGATTCATGTACTATCCCAACTCCTTACTGATGATTTATTGTACATTGGAACCATATTTCATACCCTCGGAATCACATACTTGGTGTCCTTCTTCTCCACAAATATAAAAAACACTCATTCCCTTCCTACATTTACCATGGCGATTCATTCCAAAGTTATCACATATGGGAAAACCCTTCTTTCCCTTATTCCCATTATCAATCATTCTCTCAACCGCCATTTTCATCTCTAGCTTCCCATCAATGTCACAGGACTCAAAGAATAAATTACTTATATTATTAACACACGATATTATTTCTTTATATGATGAGAATACATTGGAGAATATTTACCTTCTAAATGTTTTCTTATGACAATGAAAGATATGGTCCTTCTAACTCTTTTGATTATGGTTATTGTTTGAGTTCTCATTCCATTTAAAAGGAACCATTTCTAAATAGTGCAATACACTTTGTTAGTTTATGAACACAAATTATAATTCCAAACATGTAAAATACTTAATGTAAATAGAATGGTTTGAGAATATAATTCATAATCATAATTATTTCTCACTGAGGATGTATTTAATCATAAATCCTTCATTGTGGTTTGTAAAAAAAATGTGAATTATCCTAAGAATATCCCTCAAGTGTTTCAATACATAGTCTACATCAGGGATCATTTTCATGTACCTGGATACCCTAGGTCAATCTTGAAACTCCTTATCCAAGTTTTCATTCCTAGGAACATCTATAATAGAGCCACCTCTACCTATTTTTTTCAAAATAAGGATGTTTTTTCTTGGGAAACCCACTTAATATTCACACTACCAAAGATTTATATATTCTTCAATATTAATCATCTACGATTATCTTAGGGTAATGTTCTCTAATCATAATTTTCTAAATCTAGATTCCAAGGTTTTTACTAAACATTTTCTTAAAGCAGCTATAAAGCCCAAACCCTATTTACCAAGTGTGGTGAAATATTACATAATATAGGAATAATGACAAGATATCAGGTCTTGAAGGATTGATTAGTTAAGTAGCTTTAGAAGTACTATATATATACATATGTTTCACAATACATTTGGAAATAAAAAAACAACATTGTGTCCCCTTTGAAAAAACTCCTATCATTTTTCCTATCCATGCAGATTAATTATAATATATATCAAATCATAGAAAAAATAAAACATAATAAAGTGGTGAGCTCTTATGCTCTATAAGGAAAATAATATTTCAGAAACTACAATAAATAAGTATATATATTTTAGGAAAATGTTTAAGACCAAAACAATACACTTTTAAACATAATGTTCAGAATAATATTGAAAAGATAAATCAAATAATTCCATTAACATATTGACATGGATATTTTAGTTGTCTAATAATCAAATCTAATATCAATAACTAATTTCATAAAGATGGAAATCATAATGTTGGATATCATAACCACATAGTAAAAGACTCGTTACATGACTAAAATTGATATTTTGTCAAGGTCTTGTTCCAAGACACTAGTTTTTCTCATTACACCCACCTATGCATTGGGGAGCTATAACGGGATTCACCCGTCAGTTACATTTTCCAATGCATTCCTATTATGAAAAGGTAAAATAATAACGTATACATTGGTATGAAAACATGTATAACAAATGTTAATAGTATATCCATAAACAAAAAATGGTATAAAAATAATGCATCCACTATCATAAATATCACAAAACTTTCAATAAAATATGGAATATTTTATCATAATCAATCAACTTAAAACAAGTGTAAAGTCGATCAAATGATGTTGACATAGATGAAAATAAAAAAATTGAATGAAATATATTTTACTATTTTTGAATCATTTAAAAGTCACATTATTATAAAATAAAACATTTATTTTGAAAATATTATTATAATCTTGAATGTTAAGCTTAGAAGGTGTTATAACGACAAAAAATAGTAGCACCCTCTATATAAGTGAAAAAAATATTCTTACCTTAATTTTTCAAAAATGTCATAAAGTACATTTTTTGGTAAATGAAGATAAGATTTCTTTCAAAACATTTCATAAAAAATGTATCAAGGGAGTAAATTACAATAAATCATATTCTATTAAATAGTAAAAATGTTTTGAAATATATCATATGAGGATGATAAAGACTTCAAAGTAAATGCTTACATATAATCAACCTCGGATAATAAAGATATTGTAAAATTACACTTCACCTTGTACATAACCATAGTCATGGGTACATTAACCTCCTGTATAATATTAAAATTATTTTTATTAAATTATATAAGAACCACATACATAAATATGATATCATATAAGATCTACTAATATTGAATTGTTAAATTTTTTTTTTGTAGTATCTTTGTTTAGAGTGATAACAGATTCATTTTCCTTTATATGTTTTATTATGCAAGTGTTCTTTTTAGAGATATTATGTATTTAATTCATATCCCAAATGATATAACATTCTTAAAAATCATATTTAATAATAAAAAAAATTATTCATCAATGGTTACGATATGGAGTGAATCTTATCACATTTGGGGAGACAGTGATCCTTACATATGCACAAGCGACAATATCACTCTATTGATTGTGAAATCAGATTTAATTTGATAGTATATTAAATATAAAAAATCATAAAAATGATATATTTATTATTTACATTAATTATACTCATTATTATATCCATCCAAATAATGTAGTGTTGAATAACAATATACACCACGACGTGGAGATGGTAAGGCGTACAAAAACACATATGGTGACTTTTTCATTCATAGGATGGATAGAATAGTGAATATGGTGGTACCGTATTTATAATAACATGAATGTATATAGAATGTACTTGATTTTTTATTATTTTGTGGAAAAAACAAGGAAAGAGGAAGTGGAAGAAGAAACTAACTTTGAAAGAGGTGATTTAATTATTACCACTTCTTTGGGTGCATCTTTTTTAATTTTATCAAAAGGGAAGTTTGGGCTGTATTTTTGAAAAACTTAATGAATCTAGATTGAAATTATGGTAGTTGTGAGGATATTTGAGGAGGGTTTGGCTGAGTCAAATGGCATTCACGGTGTAATTTTGAGAGAAGGGGAAGTACCTTTTTAAAAGAGTAGTGAGGGTCACTTAAAGAAAAACATGTAATATTTTTTAATTATAAAATAATTTTTGATTTATAATGGCTCCAAAAAAATTTAGTTATAGTATAAAATGGTGATGGGTCAACAAAACTATCAAACAATAGGTTTTAGACAATTTTACGACTCTATATTAACCATAAATTGTATATTTAACTCTTAGTTATATAGTTTAACTATTACCATGTATTCTTTTATTGTTATAGTACATGGTTAATAAATAAACTATAAAATGGAAATAGAACCTCATGTGGTTAATTAATTACATTTATATCATTAAATATGTCCATTGGAAAAACCATAGATTATTAAAAATATTTTATTATTTAAAAATATAGTACTTGTTTTAAAACTCATTTATTTCAATTGTGACACTATTTATATTTGGATTTTTTGATATTCATTAGAAGATGATTAATTAAAAAAATATAAAATAAATAAATAGAAACATGTAATATTATCCTTTAAAAATAGTGGAATTCAACAAAAGTGTCAATTTACATTTATTTAGATATTTATAATATCAATTATTTTAATATTTCATTAATAACGTTATTATTGCATCGTAATTGTCTCATAAATAAATTTTATTATTTAATGTATATTTTTTAGAATTAAAATACCATGATAAAGTAAATATTATTATCTTAATAATGAATTTTTTTGGTTGAATTTTTCTTTTATATAACTCTATGTTAAAAATAGTTTATTTATTAAAAAATTTATTTAACACTTTTAAATATTCATTAAATAAAATATTATCCAATGTCCTAATCTAATACAAGTCGATAAAAAAGGGCAGTTTTAAATTCCTAAGTATGATTTTGTTCAAAATTTACTTATCCAATTGAATTAGGACAAGTGTTAGGTTAATTATTATATCAATTTTACCTTTAATTTTTCTATTTACTTTTAACAGTGGTAAATAAAAATCAAAAGATACTATTCACCAAATATTATTTTCGTCCTATTGAACCACATTTCACTTACTGATTTCAACCGTGTCCCTTAGATTTTTGAAATTCAATTCACAGATGTTTTAAAATTACATTTTATGAAAATTTAAAATGTTCCTAAAAGGTTGGTAAAAGACGTTAAAAATTTCAATAAAATTTTATATATCAAATATTATTATGAAATTACTCAAATAAATTACATTGGACTAATATAGTTATTATTGATCTATTTTAACTTTCAAATAAAATTAATTAAAATAATAATTATTTATATTAGTAGTCGGGTTTTTTGTACTATGTCGTATTTTTCACTATTCATAAAATATTGAATGTTTTTAGAGAAATTCCAAAAGTTCACCCTAAGATAATTTTGATATTATAAATACCAAAATGAAGTCTCTTTTACGAAATTATTTTTTTCAGAGTGTATAATAATAAATTTATTACAGTTCACAAAAGGACACAAAAAATAGTTCTTTTAGGAAAATAGTTTTTCAAAATATATAACTATTTTAACAAAACATATACATTTCATTATAAATATATTTAATTTATTTTAAAACATTATAAATAAAAATAAACATTTATTATTTACAATTAATATCACAATATTTAATTGATAAATTAATATATCATTCAAATTATTATAATAATAATGTGTTGTTTTGGAAAAACTCTATATTTCATTTAATGCTAGCTTAGTCGGTGTTGTGTAAGATATAAAATATTGACATTCATTAATGATATAAAATACTAATAAATATTGGGATATTACATAACGTATCATATATTGAAAAAAGGTTTCATGATATTAAATTTCTTTAAATGACTTTTCATGATTATGTGGTTTCCCATTACGATTATAATTACTCATACAATGCATTATGGTTTATGTCAATAGAAAGAGCCAAAAGTAACTGGGATAATATTGAATGTGATAAAAAATGTGTTGATGAGAATAAAATGGAATGATAAATTGTTTTATGTATGTTTTGATTAATCCTAACCAGTTATCATAATATATGATTAACCATTTTCACCATAACAAAGTCTCAAAATCATCAAAGAATACAAGGATAGTGTTTGTTTAGATTTGAGTTACTAGAGAGCATAAAGGATGAAATATTCAGTTTCTTATATATTGAGATTACATGAATATTCAATCAAAAGTGTTTCTTAAATTATTGAGTTAATTTTTTACAAGTGCATTATATGTAAACAATGTATTTAATTACCAAGGAAAAATGAAATGTTCAGTTACTAAAATGGTTAAAAATAATGTTTTCCAAAATGAACCAAAAACTGTTGATTATTTAAAATGTGGATAGAATATGAAAAATTAAATTCAATGTCTTTATAGGAATTGCATAAATATGATCAAAATGGTTGTTGGATTAATGGTTATTTTGTTGGCAATGAAGAGACTGAAAATGACATTACGATGTATGGAGTTATTAATGAATAATGTGATGAACCCTATTTTATGTTTTAAGATAGAAGTGAATGAATTGAAATATTTATGTACTATAAATCATGAATTTCTTTAATAAAGAGACATATATATATCATGGTTATTCTATATAAGTTTTTCATTATGGATTTAAAAAAATTATAGAAACAATAACCTAGAACGGTGATGTAATAGTAAGGTGATAATCTATAGGAAAACAAATAATTATGGAAATCATAATCCTAGATATGTTCAAGATGTTTAGGTAATTAGATTATTTTTTTGAAATTAATGAGATGTACAAAAAATCATAATGGTTAAAAAATATAATTCATGAATACTGTTATTTTTTAATATCATCATCAAATTCATTATAATGTTATATGATCATGAAGAATTATGAATATTATCATAACATAAGTGTTTCCATAGTTATAGAAAATGGAAAACCATTAAGATTAATCAAAATCCATTTCATTTGGAATGTCCATGAGAAATAAACCCACAACTGAATACTGATAATGGGGAATCTCTTACCTTGGCCTATGTGATGTACAGGTTAATATTATATTTTTACATATATGGTTTAGTGGATTAATATTATTATGATTTTGGGATACATATTATGGAATCAAGTAATTTTATTTTTGAGTTACTAAATATATTTAGGGAGAAGTTTTATTCGGTTGAATATATATATAACCATTCATTGTAATGTCATTAATTATCTGGGAATTTTTTAATGATTTTGAGATGTAATTTGAAAGGGTATAATACAACCTATGAGGATAAAAAATTATTTTCATGTTTAGGAAATTGATTTTATTTATGATATATGGTCAATTATATATAGGATTATCTATTTAAAACCATTGGATTCATTGTTGAATATTAGAGATTAATATATTTATATTCATATTGGATATTATTAAATATTGTGCTTATGATTTGGGTTTTAATAAAGATGATATAAATATATTAGTACACTTTTATTTATCATACAATTCATTAAAAGTTAATTTTAGTTATTTAGTTTAAAAAATAATTTTTTGGATATTTATTTCTAAAATAAAGAGATGATTTTGAACATTAATACCACATACCAATAGGTTAAAAAGATTGATAAATATTAGTAAAAGGATGTTAAAATATTTTTATCATATTTAATTCATATCTAATGAATAAAATGTTAGTTAAAATCATCATATATTTAGGGATTTTCAGGTCTGTGTCATTCCATTGATCATTAACATTATTATGATCATATATATCTATCACACCAATAATTATTTTTTCGATTATTCCATATCCATCTCACAACATGTAAGTAATTATCTATTATGTGGAAACCTAGTTTTGGGGTGATATTAAAATTTCCATTTCATATTTTAGAGAATTTTTTATTAAACATTTTTATGATATGGGTTTTTTCACAGATAATATTTCAAACACTACATCTTTGTGATCATAATTAACTTCTGGGGATGTAATTTTTTTAAAGTGTAAAATTTTAGAACCCATGAATTTAAAAGAGATACATGATGCTACATAGATGATATAACAAACCATACCAATTTTATAAGATAATGTAACTTCTTTGGAAATTTTGATATAATTTTTAAAATAAATTGATTCTTAATAATCTGTATTAGTACATTATAATTATTATATATTAAATGAATCCAATGGTTTAACATAGATAATATTATATATAAATGACTATATATCATAAATAAACTCAATTTCTGAAACATGAAAATAATTTTTTATCCTCATAGGTTGTATCATACCCTTTCAAATTACATCTCATAATCATAAATAAAATTCCCAGATAATTAATGACATTAAAATGAAAAGATATAAATATATATTTACCCGAATAATACTTCTCCCTAAAAATATTTAGTAACCAAAAAATAAAATAAGAATCATTTAAAAGATAATGAATTGTTTTATAAAAAACCTTATGTTTCTAAAAGGTTGTTTAGTAGTGATTTGTGTAAACATTTTAAAATTAATTTTTATATATATTACAAAATTTATTAATTATAATTTACTTTATTATTTAAATCATCATATAAAAATTTTCTTCGGGTAAATTATTTGATTTTAATGAAATGATTCATTTTTTGATGAATAGTTATTTTTTGACTTTTATTAAATACTATCATTTTATTTACATCATTATAAAGAAAAAATTATTTAATTATTGTTTTAAGTGTATGATTAGTTAACATATAGATTTAATAATTAGTAATAGTACATTATAATCATTTTTATGTATATTTATTATATAATATCTTTTAAAATATTTGAATTTTTTTTGGAAAAATGTCTGTTTAACATGACTACAATATTTATTTTAAATTAAATTATATAAATTAATTTATTCCAAAATTAATAATGAATCCATAAAAACATATTTATTTTTTTAAAAGTAAAATCGTGTTTAGTAGTGGGTTTAGAAATAATTTTTTTGAGAATGATAAAAAAACAAATAATTCCCATTTTATAGTAATATTTAAAACATATATCTTATAAAATTTTAACATAGCCCATTTTTTGCCTTGTTTCAAGATATAAACATCAGTGTAATTATTATTTTTAAATCATATTGTATGACCTCTCCACCACATATTAAAGGCCGTACACTGTAATATCATTTCCACACATAGTAAATGAATTTTATTCACTAAATAAATCCCTAAATAAAATACCTAATTCCATAAAATTATCAGATAAAAACATTTGTGATCATAAATCTATAATATTATGGACATTTGTACAGAACCAAAGAAGTTTTCCCAATAAGAGGTAATGTTCTTAATTGAGTGTTTTATTATATTTCTTACTCCACCATTAAAATAGTCTATTAATAATTTATTGTATAATAAACTACATAATTCCTTAAATTTATATTTTAATATGTTACAAGAATGTAATATAACAATATTCTTCTAACTAAAATGTGAAACGAAACTATTGAAATTGTGTACGATAAACTACCGCCTCATGATCCAACATAATTTGTTTTCCATTATCTCTTCTCAGAGTTATAAAAAAAATTAAAAAAATTTAATATGATATATTAATAATAGAATTGTTATTATTCAGTTATAATATATTATATTCTTTGTTAAATTTCTTTTTCAAGGGAATAATAAACAAATATTCTCCTATACGGTGGAGTACCATCACAAAAACTGTAGTGATTCATTTTTCACATATGATTTACATTGAAGGTAATGATGATTAGTTTAAAGTTGAAATATTATATTAATTAAATATTTATAATTATGGGAAACAAATATATCATATAAATTCATATAATTCCATCCATTTAATAAAGGAAAATGTTGTTCATGTGTACTGCAGTTTATTGCCTGAGGAAGCGATTTGATTTATTTTTCACTACCAATTTACATTAAAGGTAATGAAAGAAACATTTGAGGAAATTATGTCATATATATAGTTTCATATTAATTTTATAAAATTAATATTCAATATAATTCATTATCCTTATCCCCTGTTGAGTTAGTGATAATGTCTGTAGAGAATTAGTATGTCCTATCGAATCCATAATGAGATTTGATTCATGATCCATGTTCAAAATTTACAAAATTATTAAAAATATGTATATAATGATGAAATTATTCTTAAAATATAATATAATTATATATATGATTATATAATGTTTTTATTTCATGATCTAAAACATTGATGATAAAATAAGTATGTCAAAATAAGGAAATTATCAACCTAAACAATAGTGTTAATAAATGATAATTAGTGAAAATTTAAATAGATGTTATAAAAGGATCATATATGATATTATAAATATTAATTTTTAAATGGTATAATTTAATAAAATGATTATATATGTTATAAATTTTCGTAAATGGAATTAATCTAAATAGATGTGTGAGGTATGACATTTATTAACATAATTTCCATTTATCATGTTACTCTTATATTACATTCATTATTTCATACCAATATTATGTATGTAATAACCTTTTATTATTTTATGTTTTATTTACAACGTATTATGATGACTTAAATTTGATACACATAATCAATTCATTTATTATTCCCCACATCAACGATGTGATCTTTGTATAGATTTTGTCTCAAACATCCTTTATTGAAATATATGTTTTTTTTAATTCATTTCTTTAAAATGGGATATATAAAGCCTCATAACATTATATATAATTAATCTTTCCAACTTCATGATATTTTCTTGTAATAAATAATATACTTCATCAATTATATGTTATGAATAAAAATTTGCAACATAAGTAAGGGTTTTTATTTCAATCACATTTGAATTGGGATTACTTGACATTGAATTTCCATTAAATGAAATTATGTGATAATTTTAATATAAATTATTTTAATTTTATTATAATCTATTTGTTCATTATTTTTTCAATTAATGGTACTATATACCTTAATTATTTACTTTAATGAATTCATAAATTTTTTAAGATAGTCTAATTTAATTTCACTCTTATGATGGAAATCAATTTTCATCTGAATCCTTTTTTTCTAAAAAAATGTAAAAAATTTTAATGTCCTTCTATTTCTATTTATATTTAATTTTACAATTTTTTGGATTTTAAAATATATGTATATTCATTTCATTTAAAAAAATTCCATATTTATTTTATCAAAAATGTGAATGAAATATTTGTTATGAATGTATAAAAAGTGATAAAAAATTTCCCTCACCCATGAACAATAAATGTTTGAATGATTTCATTTTACGTTTCCATGTTTATTTTTATAGAAAATAATTTCCCCAATATTTTAGACTAAATTTAAAAAAATGTAATTTTTAATGTGGAATGTTTTTTCATCAAGAATATTTGTAATAGTTTATATATTCATCAATGAACGACACTTGATGTGATGGATTACTTCAAAATTATAAATATATGTATCTCACATACATTCCCTATGACCGTTTATCAAATTCCTACATTATGAAATTTCCCTTTATTATGATATAAACTAACATTTTGTAACCCATATTCCATCCATCGGTAATTATTATGTATATCCTTATGTTCTATTTCCTTTATGTGATTCACATGGTTCATGATAAGGATATTATGTATGCCCCCAAGTAGTGATCCAATGTATTTGGTGAAGCATTAATCTCACGAGACATCATGTATGGGATTATGATGTAAACCTTTTCCATTATGGGACAATTTAAATAATGTAATATTGTCTTGGATGATAGCCTTGTCTTATGTTTATGTAATATTTTATGTTTCAACCATATTTCATATGATAATGTGATATTTTGATAACATCTTCTTTATGTTATTCTTCCATGACATTATTCATGAGCCTTATCTTTATTATGACATTGAATATATTTGACTCACGTGTTATGTTTCTTAATCATGTATATTCCCTTTTTCGGATTTAACTTAGCCCTTTTGAATATGCATTTCCCTAGTTATCTCATACATTTTTTGAACATGAAATGTTTTTGAAGCTTTGTATAGGGAAAATTAGTCTCTTTTAATTGAACAATGAACCTATTCTTATGAAGATAATATTCATTTTTTTATATTTCTGTTATATAAGTAAATGTTTCTATTTAGGATTAATGAAATAATATGTGTAAAACACTGTAGGGTCCTTGAAAAAGTCCACAAAAGAGAATAAGAATCCCCTTAATTTAAGAGAGGATTATACACAATTGATTTCTAGGAATTGGGAAAAATGTAAAGATGTTGGCGCAAGGAAAACCGGTCTGTAGAGCAGTCCAATAATAATGGTTGGCGATTGCTTCCACAATGTTCCCCCTCCACAGACCACTGTAGTTTGCAGAATAGAGGCGTGGAACCTCCATGACCGTGAAGAAGGACAGGTTCCAGGTTGGTCCACCGACACAATCCGCCCCAGCCACAGACTGCGTCAATCGGCCTGGGCCGCATCTGCTGTCATTCACTAAATGGAGGTGGAACCCTACGCGGCCATGAAGCACCCCTCGAACTGACTTGGTTCACGGGTGTGGTGCACACCCCCGTGAGTTGCGGATTGACCAAGTCATCCAAAAACCGGGTTTTCGGTCATGGGAATCCACAAAAGGTATCGCATGGAAAAAATTGACACATCTTTTCCCCTACATAAAAGCGATAGAGGGATAGGGGAAAGAAGAAGAAGGAGAAGATCAATCAGAGAAGGGTGGAAGGATTTTGAAGGAAGGAGATTTGGATTTCGAAAATAGCAATATTCCAGTTCACAAACCAGAATAGGTATAAAGATGGAAATGAATTAATAATGAATTGGAAATTCATAACAACTTAGTGAACTAGGAACATAAAATAAAAAAGAAAAGAAGACTGCGAACCATTTCCCCTCTGTGGATGCACTCCCCGTGGACTAGGGAGTTTATGCCTCTTTTCTGATCCGTCACACCACATAACACCCTCCTACATGGGCGAAATCTCGACCGATGAACCTCTGACCGGCATCGGTCTCGGCCGCCACTACTCACGTGGACCATTCAGTGTCCCAACCTGATAAATGGGATGAACCCAAAGCAACGAACCACCCTAGTTCACAGACGGCCAATCCAGCCACGTAGCACCTCCCTACATAAAGGGAACCACCGCTCATACACCAGTATCTCCTACCAAATCCTTCAGAGTTCCCATTCCCCAAACTAGATAATATCCTTCAAATCTGGTATGATCCTTCACAACCCCATCATTGGCCCATTCATCGGCCCTGAGCCAAGGCCTCCACCAGAGCCACCGGACCCGTATGATGCAACCTTCAGGCACACCAGCATGCTGTTTTTTGTTCACATACCCACAGAAGGTGAGGGCAAAGGGGTTTCCCTGGCCCTTGAGTGGAATCTCGAGTCACTCCCGGGTCCACATACTGACGGTAGTGCAGATTCCAAGCCCGGGGTCCCCTTTCTGCCCCTCCACATGTTAGGATTGGGGTACTTCTCCCCTCCCCTAGGATTGGTGGACTACCCATTAGAAGAAATAACCCATGCACCTCCGTACTTCCCCATATCCATGGCCAAGGAAGGGATGGATGAGGAAGGGTGCATCTCCTCTTCTTCGGTGCCATGGACCAAAAGGGGAAATGGACACAGTGGGTACCCTTTCCCTCTCCTGGTGTGCATTATCACCATCGGGCCTCCATCCTGGAGTTAGTACCAATCTCCACATCTAAGGCCAATCCATGCGTAATCCCCACTTCTCCCCCCAATAACAAACCTTTCGCGATGTGATTGTCGGGTCCCAATGGCCTCAAGTTTCTCACACTGAGCATGACTCACGTGGGATTAGAGTAAGCACCGACCCTGACCCTAACTCCCATGCGAACTACAGGGACTTTGATCTACGTTAAGGCATGGTACTTAGGAATAATCCATGAGGTTCAAGCCCTTCTCATGAGAACTATGAGGAAATTGATCTATATTAAGGCATGGTATGTAGGAAGCCTCCACGAGGTTCAAGCCCACTTGCCATCAGACCCCAGGTTTCATATTCATGTAAGTTCTATGACAGCCTGCCAAACTACGTGGATTCTGATTCCTCTCGCAAGGATACGTAGGAAGCCCACAGCGCAGGTTCGATCCAAATTCTCAAGTCTTTATTTGTCCCTCCTGGATGTTAATAAACTCCAGATCTCCCAGTAATGAGGCTTTAAATCAGCATCATCCCAATGAGTCTCAACTCCTCAGTGTCATTAATCCAATAAGGGATGGTAATCCTCGGTCCCAAATTTATCAGAATCCCTGTGTTTAGCTGACCATTGACAACCAAGAATAACCCATGGATACAATGATTCAGTAAAAACAAAATATTCATAAACATATGAAAACGTCTTAAATCTATAAGAGATCCCATGAACAGGGAATAATTCCCCCCAAAAGTATGCGATGAGCCCAAATTTCCATCCTCTCGGCCAATGTGAGTTCTTAAGTGTCACTGGCCAAATCACACAGTGAATGCCTTCCTTTGGAAAGCAGGTCCATGTATCATTAGATATGGAACTTTTGGGCATTTCAAAAATGATCTAAAACAAAAAAATGGTGAACCCAACGTGATTCTTTAACCAAGAATGACAGATTTAACCAAATCTCACTCTGTTCCCCCTTATAGTCACAAGGAGGGCTAAGAAAGGTCATTAATTATGAATGGGATCAGGAGATGCTGCTTTTCCATGTTTGGTATTTGTATTTGTTAAAATATTTGAACCTGTACCAATCAAAACACCCTTCGATCCAATGGCATCATAGAGAAACTCATACGTGCACGCTTCAATCTACACAGTAACCAAACTTCCTCAATAACGAAGGACCCCGTAACCTACCCAGCATATTCATCACTGGGTTTCAGATGCATTGATCTGAGGGTACCATCTAAATGGTACTATCCCGGTGGTGGGGGCAGCCATGCATGCCCTCCAATCCACCAACGCTCTTCGGTCGCCTTCCCAGCAACGACCACGAAATCAGGCCAAGATGGCTCCTGTTTCCGTCTCAAACTATTTCGGGAGTTTATCCCTAGAACAAGTCAATTCATACCTCCCTTATCTTAGAGAGGCAGATGAGGTTGATATAGAGGAATTCGTCCCCACTGAACGGGGGTTCCGCTCTAAGGCCCCTGAAGGAAGGAATCATCGTAGTTACACCGCAACACAATATCCTCACGAAAAAGAGGATGTCACCTTGAGGATCCAGACCTACACTCCTTGAGCATCAGCCCCTCGGACTGCCCAATGAGGGAGGAAAATAGACAACTAGGGACCGGTCGTCACCCTTTTACATGAGGAGGAACTTCACTGCCCAATCACGGAGATGTATAATGAGAAGGCACATACACCTGTCTGCTCTTCCAATGTCTGCCAAACAGACATGGCAGCATCATAGGAGCAGGCACACATACCCACCGAGCTCCATTAAGCCCGTCACTCATACTGGTTGACACCTACCCGGCATGAACCTCTCTCTGCCTAGGGTCGTGAATCCCACCAACTAGACATGGTGGCGACCCATCTCTTGTAAGACCATGTCCTACTAGATTCTCCTGACGCCTACCATCCCGATATAGTGGCAGTCAACAAAGATTTCAATCTAAATGTGGCAGAAATTAATTGGCCGGGTACGTTTCCCTAACAACAAAGGCCACCAACTTGATATGGTGGGAAACTAGTATATGTAGGGCCATCTCCCTACAGATTCTAGTAAAGTCTTCCATCCCGATGTGGTGGAAAACAGAGATATAAGTCGGCTTATCTTGACATAGGGGAAGATTTGATCACCTGCCCGAACACAGGATAATTTTCAGTACACACTGAACACAAGAGGACCGGAGCGGGACATTCCTACTCCGATACCGGAATGGTCCTTCATACCCATTTTATCCACATATGTCTCTCTGCATATCCTGGAAATGATGGAGGAGAAGGTATCGATCCTAGATCATATCTTGAAGACTTTACAGAATGTAATTGCATCAACGACAACAACAAGGACTCTGGCATGTGAGCCCATTTCCCGATTTGAGGTGACTCATATAAGAGTCGAGATAGCTTCCTTGAAGAAAATCTGCATCCCTAACTCCATCCAGGATGGTCATGGGCCATATTTCGTGACACAAGGGCAACCAGATCGAGCATCTTCACTCCTTCCAACTGGGGGACACCCATCCATTACTGTGGATTCTCCAGAGAAAGCATATATCCCTGATAAAATTCAATATGATTGTCGGAAAATCCCAACAACATCATGGGACCCAATTAGATAGGGAACCAATGGCTAAGGTTGCTGTCAACAGCAGACGGTCCCCGCAGCCCGCAAGAAATCGCCCCGAACGCACCGAAGGCATCAGAAAAATAAAGAGAGGGTTCATGACTCTGCTCTCCTAGAATATGGGGTTCCCATTACCGCTAAGCACATAACGAAGGCTTGAAACCCTACTCACCCATTACCATGTTATGGGAGTGGAAGTAGCAGTTGCAAAGGTCCTTCCTGCAATGTTTCTACTAGCTTCTCTGAAG
This sequence comes from Viscum album, assembly GCA_963277665.1. Classification (NCBI taxonomy): domain Eukaryota; kingdom Viridiplantae; phylum Streptophyta; class Magnoliopsida; order Santalales; family Viscaceae; genus Viscum; species Viscum album. The sequence goes on from OY728166.1 coordinate 313,889,966, forward strand.
GTCCTCCCCAGAGCACCGGTGGGGGGCTCCCCCATGGGCATTTAATGATCGATCAAGAGAGTTTCTCTTTTGATTCATGTCATGGAAACCCTCCACGTGACCAGAATATCGAGCAGCAAGAATGTTGTCCACTTGCTGCGGTCCACGGTGAAGGATTTCCCCAGGGTAAAAACTGCAAACACTCTCCATGTAGTGGGACCACATATTATGATAGTAGTCCTCTCTATCATAGTCACAACTGTGGAGGCCCTCCCCACAGTGATGTCTCATCAAGACAAGAAGATCCTACCCTTGTTGTGGCCTACCCTGAAGGTTCTCCCCATGGGTTTTGTTGCAACGACACGCCGCCCAGCCAGGAATCATGTCACGATGGCAGTCTTTGCCACTTTGATAATGGAGGTCCTCCCCATAGAGACGTCAAACAACAAGAAGGCCTTCTTCTCAATGCAGTACATTCTAAATTCCCTCCCTAGGGTGTACCCCATAGACATTCTCCCTACGGCTGCTATGATGGTTGTCCTCACCACCACAGCTGCCATTGCGAAGGTCCTACCTGCAGTGGCCCCAAGGAACAAGAAGGTCATCCCCTTGTCACAGTGTATCTTGAAGGTCCTCTCCAGGACACACATTGAATGTCAAACCATGATGGTCATCCTCACCATGATGGAAGTTGTTGTGAAGTCCCTCCCTGTAATAACGCTACGCAGTCAGAAGGACCTCCCCTCACTACGATACGCCTTGGAGGTCCTCCCCAGGTCGTGCACTAAAAATGTCCTCTATGCAGTGGGGCATCAAGTAGTAATGGTATCCCTCGAAGTTATGACATGGATAGTAGAGGCCCTCCCTGTCTAGACATCGTTCAACGAGAAGGCCCTCCCCTCGTTGCAGTACATTCTGCAGGCCCTCCCCAGGTTATCTCCTTGTGGTAATTTTAATGTTAGTTCTCGCCATTGCGTATGCTATTGTGAGGGTCCTCCCCGTAGTGACATTCCATATCGACAGGAAGGTCCTCCCCCTGCCAAATCATGCACAGAAAAGCCCTCATATGTTGAGGAACTCAGAAGGATGAGATCGATCATGTGAGAATCCCAGTTATTCACCAACAACACACTTCTTCAATCAGGAGACGGTCCGGGGCCACGTTCATCTTCTGAACCACCCTGGAATCGACCATATGATAATTCAAAACCTTCCGACCCCACTCCCACCGGCCACACTATCGGTCAGCACCTCAGTTGGGCCGACCAGGTAGAGGAATCACTAGTGGGGGAGTATTCCGACATGTTACACATGAGGATACGACTATACAAAGATGATATTCTAGTTATGTATTTCCCCAAGGCCACCTCTCAATTCGACATACGCAGAATGTTGTCTAAGGTATGTGTGCAGAACATCTGTTCCAATATGTGGGAAATCCTCCACCAGCTGAAACCATGTTCCATGCCCCTACGATGGGAATGTAGATCATGTCAAGGCAATAGAAGATCTCCTACGTCACATCGACATGGATGCTCTTCCTTCAGCGTAACAACCGCGACCTCAGAGGTGTAAAGAAAACATGGAGTTAGCTAGCCTGTATGCACTTCACCAGCTGCGCTGCCTCATTGCCGACGCTCTGACGGGAGTCCATATCAGAGGATGGGGAGAACATGGAGCTCTGCATTTCACTCCGCTCCCCACCCAGAAGAACCTGTTTAGCATAGTGTCTTCCAATGCCATCACGACAATACAGTGATTGAGTGGTCCCCATATTCGGGAAAGGGGACACACCCAGCAGAGACAGGCCTTGAGTATGTCCCAAAAGAGTCAGGACTGGCAGAAACAAGCCATTCATGAACTCTTAAATCAGGCCAACAAAATCATACAACAAGCTTCTCACCTATGAGAGGCCAATCAATGGTCATTTCCAGCCTCCCGGGAGAGGATTTAGTCATGAGTGAACTCGGAATCAGATCCAGTTCACCCCCGAATAGGGGCACACAACATCACGAAAGTAGCGATAACAGAAGCTACTGCCGGAATCCATGGAAAACCCAAACCTGAAGGGCTGGGGGAATTATTAATAACAAATTCCCCTATAATCCAATAAAAACTGGTAAAAACTCATCATCTAGGTAATGGATCCATCCCCAGCCCTCGGGGCTGGGGTCATTTGTACCACCTCAACAACAACCTCTCCCACAAGGATTAGTATTTTCTCATCTAGGGAGGAAAGTTAGAAGTGGATGTTCCTTCCCTATCTCATCTTCTGAGTCACCATCCCCTTCAAGAGGGAGGCGTACTGTAAGGACACATCAAAGAAGTCTCAGCGTCACCCTTCTTCAAGGAGTCCAAAAGAAATCTTGAGACAAGAGGGGGAGGACTAGAAAAAGGCATGGGAGATCCTCTTCCTATTTTTTAGATGATTTCTCCTCCGCCCCCGCAATATTCATCCATCAGTGCCATGGAGGCAAACCCTATGGGTGACATAGAAGACGATGCATGTCCGGATAGATCGGGAAATGATTGTTCCAGTCAGGTGATGACTCACAAAAAACCATCTGGTGTTCACACCAGAAACCAGAGGGCCACACTAAATATGGCCACCCTTCCAGATAACCCTCTCCGCATATTCGGAGATCTCCCAACAAGGATAAGAATAAAGGACCAGTTACTCTTAACCTGCCTCCTTCTCCCGATAAAAATGAGCCACTTACGCTAGAAGAGAGATTCACTTGATAGGAGGATGAAATGAAAGAATTGAGGTTTTTTAACGCTGAGATACTCCAGAGAAACTATATAATTGAAAGCAATTCTCAATAAGAGCCACACCTTGCACTTCCAGCAAGTGCACCTCAAGGACCAAGGTGTTCCCTGACAAAAGAAGCACAGTTTGGGCCCCTGCCCAATGAGTCTCCCGGTCCATCCAACTACCTGAACATATATTCAGGTGAACACAAATACATCTCTCCACATGGGAAGTATATTGAGAGAGTACGTCTGAAACCTCCAAAGGATTCACAAACGGCATACGCACCATTGGTGCCAGCCAACCCGAATCCTCAGGCAATGCCTCGGGCTACACCCACCCAAGACCAGGCCTAACAGGATGGAATCCAAGGACTCTCCAGCACCATCAAAGCACTGACAGCTTGATTGGAAGCAATGGAAGGTAGACACACTCCAATACAACAAGAGAAAAAGCCTTACTCAGATTTGGTGAGCAACACGCCCCCCTACACCCTATTTTGGGAGCCCGGTATTCCCTATTTTCAATGGTTCAGGAGATCTGGAACAACACTTGATGTACTACACATCTTATTTAAATCCTATGATGGGAACTCCAAAAAAACAAGAAGAATTGAAACTCAGATGCTTCGTATAGACCTTGCAAGGATCTGCCTTCATCTAGTATATGAGTATGCCCGCTCACTCAATAAATAGATGGGAAGACCTTCAACAGCAGTTCTTATTCCACTTCAGCTCGATGTTGCATAAAACAACGATTAGAGACCTCATGAATTGAAAACAGAGGGAGAACGATAGGGTATCAGATTTCATTTCCATATGGGAAGGTCTCACCTACTCTCTGAACAGACCAATGCCTCATGATGAGATGCTTTCCATATCCATAGATAACCTTTGAGATGTGCTGCGAACACCACCTATACTAGTAGAGTGCACCACTAGATTCCTCCATATCTCGGCCATCGCCTAGAAAATTGAAGACTCACTTTACTGGACCAATATGATGTCCCGAATAGCCTCATAGGCTCTTGCAAAGAGATTAGTTAGAGTTGAAGCATCTTCTATCATGCTCAAGCATGCCCCTGGACCTGTTCTACTGCCTAGGCCTCCACCAAATCGTCAAGGTCCCCCCTGTACATCAGAGGCCCCCTCCGCCAAAGCAGGATGATCATAGAGGATCGAAGAGGAACCAGTTTGAGGAACAAAGAAAAAATTTATACTCATTCCGAGAGGACCAAGTCCCCAACAATTTCATCGCCGCCATGAATTGTAACATTCTCCGCCTCCTAGAGCCATGGAAGCCCAAAGAAGTTGGTCGTAATGACAGGCCAGATTACTATCCCTACCATTGAATGTTAGGGCACAATATCTATGAATGCTTCATCTTCAAAGACCTCATACAAAGGATGGTAGACTCCAGGCTGGTCGAACTAGGACCACCCCCAGCACATGTGATATATATATATACCTCCAACTCCGACAAAGGGGAGGGGTGGCAGGAAGTCACCAGAAAGTAGGGGCAGAAATATGACAGCTGGATGACTCGGAAGACTATTATACGAGCTCAGGGCATACTCCGACCTCAATTACAGCAGCCAGTGTCGCCTCCAATTGCCCCTAATTCCATGCAACCAGAAATATCAGCCTCGAAACACTCCACGAGTTGGTTATATAGGCGTAATCAAAATGGGCGAGACAAGCACAAGAATAATAGTCTGCAACAAGGCCATAGATATCCCCGAAAATGTTGGATTTTATACCCTGAAACATGGTTCCATGAGCACCGACCCACTAAATAGAACCATCAGGGACAACTGACCAGGATGACCTTTTATAGGATGAGGAGCTAATCTTTGGTTCAATCGACATCATCCATCTAATGTAATCATTCTCTGATGAAGGGTCTGGTTATGAACATGAGTTCATGATGCATGGGTACTAGAGGAGGAATCACATAGGTAGGGGATACCAAGGCAGTTGTAGTCATGACCAAAACCAATCCTATGGTTTTACCCCTGCGTAAATCGTTAATATCGCTGAAACCCATGGGAGAGACCTTCAACAGACTCAACAGGAGAAATAATATCCCTCTACCTCTACAAGCGACCAATCTGGCACTATCATTCTACGATACTAATCAGAGGAGGAACAGATGCCTAGCCACCTAGTGCACACAAATATACTGGTCGGGATGAGTCCCCAGAACATGGGAACGCCGTCAACCTCTAACCTCATGGTCGATCCTTCCTCGTCGCGTGCTCCAACTCCTAAAGTGCCTGTAAAAACTCTAGCACCAACGGAGAAGCGTCAGTTGTTGGATCCAAAATATGATTTCCTTAAGCAACTAGAATCAGTACCTTCCAAGATGTCAATCATGGATTCCCTGAGTTTGTCAGGAAATCTCATGGGAGGTTCATATTTAATCCTTTCTCACCCCCTAGGAGTTCCAAGCCTGGGTAGCTGCTGCCGAAATTTACAGTACATAGATTATCTTGGGTGAATGCAATGCGGTTGTAGAGACCCAAAGCTTGACGTACATTGACATTACATTACTTTTGTGGAATACTTAGTACATAACAAAAACACATACACAAGGACTGTAATAGTTTATTGTCTTTGGAAACTCAGAATATAATCTTCTAATCTTGGTGAAAGATCTTCAACATGTCCCATAAAGATCTTCTTTTTTTTCTAAACCGAAATCCTTTCTTTATGTCATGGTGAAAAGAAATCATAAAAGGGTGAGCTTAAATTCTCAGTAAGGGTAAACAAAATAAATATCAATCAAGTCATATACATAAGTACATATCTTTTGGAAATCTTAAACTGCAAAACAGATCATAATTTCATAACATGGGATAAATCATAGTAGTGAAATGAAATCCCAATAATCATAACATAAAACATGATACTTTGTTTCATACACACATAATCATAGAGAATCATTTATTGTTAGTCAAGACTCATTTCCAAGACTATCTTAGTGGACAAAGTCCATTTCTGAACCGAGTTCACTCCTCGTTTCAGTCTTGTTTCACTGAACCGGTATAACCTACCGTTCTAGCCATGTATATCTCATGAGATATAAAATCTTTACCCAATGCATTGGAGGGAGATATAGGTCCCACCCATCTCATAATGATATCATTCTTATGTGTGCCACAAAATCAGAAAACCATACATCATAGTATAACCCATGTAATAAAAATGGGAATCATAAACATCGTGACATCATAAAACAATTCATATAAGATAAAGGAATTCATAAAAATATAACTCCATCACAACATAATTAAATCAATGTAATAATAGGGATAAAAACAGAACCCTTTATTATCTTAGATGGAAAATAATTTTGATAAAACACTTGAACTCCGTTCTTGAGGAAAATATCCTTTCTGCTTCAAAAACACTTATCCTTTCCTAACATGCCGTACAATTATAAACTAAAAGAAGTTTATTAAAAATAAACTTGAAAACTTTTAAAGGAATCTTCTTGGAAATAATGTTTTAAAAATCCATTCATGTCGTATATGTAAAAAAAACTTTCTTCGTACTTTTGTTGGAAAAGTCAAAAAGTACCTCGTACGAAAAACGACAAAAGATTCCTTTCATATCTTTTACTAAAACCTCACTGAAGGGTAAAATTGGATTTAAACAATTGTAGGTGGACAGAAATAATATTACATATTAAGGAAACATGGATGTGGATGATAAAATACACCCCAATAATTTCAAAGTATGAACAATCTCGGATAAAAATGAGATTGTGATATTTCCCTCACCTTATGTCTGATATGCTTTGTACGTATCCGAAACTCCTGTATAATGATTTAAATAATGTCATTAACTTATTACAAAATCATATTCATTGTTATGATATCATATATGGTTCACTTATGACTTTATATTACCCGTTCTTTTGTAAATTCCATGTTAAATAAGCGTTTTGGGTAAAATCGTTTCATTTATCGTAGGTGTTTGGACTTGTTGTTCTTGACATTATTATTACTTATATCATGATTTACTTACTTCCAGAATATAAAACATGATTTATATATCATATATATTTAGTATATATATATAATAGATAGATAAATGAAATGAAACACACCGTTCATGGAGACGGTAGTCCGTACGTACGCATGAACGCTGTTTTCCTTTCCTTATTGTCTTGAATGAAAGTAAGTAGATGACATACATATATATACATATACATAAATCCAGTATATTTAAAAAGTCATATATTTCATTATTATTCATTATATATACTTTATAATCATTCATGAATGGTTAATGTGGAGAATGAATCTCATCGCGTCGTGGAGACGGTAGTCCGTACGTACGTACGAGCGATGATATCGTTCCCATGGTCGTGGAATTGTGTTGAAGTGTATGTATACTATTTTAGTATCAATATCACTTTATAATAATCATATATAGTTACTAATTACACCATTATACTCATCCAATTAAGGTGGTGGAGGAAAATAGATTTCACCACGGCGTGGAGACGGTATTCCGTACGTACGCACGCGCGGTGATTTCCTTTTTCCGTATGATGGATAGAAGGTTAATTAGAGTTGTTTCATATTTATAATAACATATAAGTATATAAGAAATACTTAAGTTATTAATTTATCATGAAAAAACTAAAGAATAAGAAGTTGATGAAGAAAGAAATTGAAAAAGATCGGTAATGGATATTACCTCTTTTTGACACGCTTTCACTTAACCTCCACATAAAGAACTAAGGATTGTCTTTGAAGAAGACCATGACCTCTAGGATGATACTAGGGAAGTGGAGAAGAGATTTTGGCAGGGTTTGGCTGAGCATGAAGGCTCAAAGTGGTGTGAGGAAGAGAGGGAGGAGGTGCCCTTTTATAAGGGAGGAGAGGGGCACCTTTGGAAAATCTCAAAATATTATTTCATATTAAGGTCAAATTCGGTTTATAATGGATCCAAAGGGTCTTATTTAGAATATAAAGTGGGGATGGGTCTATATCCTCTCATCCAATAGGATTTAGACAAGTTTAGGTTATTATTTTAACCTTATCAATTAGATTTAACTCTAAGTTATATAATTTAACTTTTACCGTGTCTTTTTGTTTTCTTACACTATATGGTTAATAAACATACCATAACAAGCCAAAATAACCCCAAGTTGTTTATTATTAATATATGTATATATATATACTTATCTAAGTCATTTGGCCTAACCTTAGATTTTTAGGAATTAAATAACAATTAATAATATAATATTTGTTTTAAAAACTAATTTATGTCAATTTTGACACTATTTGGTACATGATTTTTATGAAATTCATACCAGAATGATAAGTTCGAACCAAGTTACTTATATCCACAATAACATGTCATATTAACCTAGAAAATTGATTTAGTTCATAAAAAGTCTCAAATTATATTTATTTGGGTATTTATAACATCAATTATATCAATATTTCATTAATAAGATAATTACTACATCATCGTTGTGTCATAAATAAATTAAATTATTTAGTGTCTAAAAATTACAAATAAAATACCATTATGTAGGAAATATTATTAGCTTTTTAATTAATATTTATAGTCGAATTTATCTTATGTATAACCCCATATTAAAAATGATTTACTTATTAAACATTGATTTTAACTATTTTAACCCTTCTTTAAATAAATTAATAATAAATGTCCTAATCTAATACAAGTGGGCCTAAATGGTCATATTTTATTCCTAAGTTTGTTTTTGGTCGAATTACACTTGTCCAATAGAATTAGGACATGTTTTAGGGTAATAATAATATCATTTCTACCCTTAATTACCCTATTTACTTTTAACAGTGGTAAAAAAAAGTAAAAAGTTACTATTCACCAACAAATTATTTTCATCTCAATGAACCAAATTTTACTTACTGACATGAACCGCGTCTCTCGGATTTTTGAAATTCCACTCACAGAAGCGGTAAAATTATGTTTTATGAAAAATTCAGTTTTTTTAACTACCACTTAGTGGTTTCACTATTCATCAAAAATTGAAAGTTTTCAGAAAAATACCAAAAATTAAGCCTAAGCTATATTTGATATTATGAATTCAAAAATTATGTCTATATTACCAAATTAAAAACATATCAGTTGCATTAACTAATTTAAAAATTAATTCCTGTCGTCAAAACAAATAGCGTGTTCTTAAGAGTTAATAACTATCAAAAGATTGACACTTGTTTATGTCTTGTTTAAATGTGAAATTACATCCAATGACCAACATTGTATTAAGTTGTAAAAATATATTCTAAATATACTTTAAAACCACTCAAATTAATAATTTATCACTATTAATTATTTCGATTGAAAAAGTTGTTTTTAATTAAAATTTAGTAATTTTCACTATTCATCAAAATTTGAAAGTTATCCGAAAAGCACCAAAATTTCACCCTAAGCTAATTTTGATATTTCGAATACAAAAATGAAGTCCATTTTGAAAAATAAAATTTACAAAATTTCAAAAAGTGGTTATTACTATTCATAACGGCTAGTTTTAATAAAATTTTAATAGCATATCGTTGTTTAACGAAACTTGGTGTTGCGTACAACACACGCTATCGTGGAAGGTCGCGATTGCATGTAATTCAAGCCAGGTCAGAGATGTGTGTTGTGAAAGCTCCTTTTGGTGTAGCGTATAACACAAGACATTAAGGAAATTAAAAAGAATATTTTTTCATAAAATCTCGGGGTGTTACATTCTACCCCCCTTAAAATGAATTTCGCCCTCGAAATTCGTCAGGGTTATAAATGGTTTACTATTTGAAAGTTTCTTCAATCGAAACCCACATCATAAAAAGGAATACCAAAACCAATTTTTAAAAACAAAAGTATGAAACGTAACGATTACCCAAATAAACTAATCATTGGGTTTCCACATAGGTGAAAATATGGATATGAAAGAGAAATCTAACCATCATGTTCTGATGGAGAGTGGTAGAGAACATGGCTATGGAAAAACCAAAAATCACAATCCATAAATTTGTGACGATCTAAGGTACCATCTGATTAATCAGATATAAGAGCACTAGGACAACATTTTTGGTTTTCAAGATCGTTTCCCTAAAATGATGAATTTGAATTAGAATAAATACTTACTTTATTTTGGTACAATCTCACTGTTGTTCGTGCCTTGAACAATTTCCACATCATCTCTTAAATAAATGAAGTTGAATTTATTATTTGTGAAGTGTTAGCAGATCATGTGATAGAATGACGGGTCATTCCATCTGTCTCAAACAAAAGGTTAGCAAAAGTTATTAAATATACATAAGTCATTCTATAGTGAGATTAATCATATATGGTTCCTAAAATGGACTTATACTTCATATATCATACTGATTAATATAATAAAACTAGTTTTTACTAAACAGAGACTTCCTGTAGGCCAGTGGTAGGTGATAAAGGCCAGTCGCACTTCGGTTGTGGGTTCGATTCCCACAGCCTTTTCCGACGCGATGGGCTGTCGTCCGTCCTGCAGGTTGTCCTTTTTCTAAAACTATATTACTATAACATCCCATCAATAATATCTAAAAAGCTACTATCCTTAAACAATACTAACTTATGTCCAACATAATCCATTCCAATCATTAGGCTTATCCATAATACTTCGATCCAAGCTCATAGTATAAAGAATACGATTACTTGAAATGTCATCAACCAAGCATGTGAATACCATCATTTATCCCCCATATATATATATATATATATTTGGTCACATTCCAATCATGTGAATACCTTAATCATGTATTCTCTTGAAATAAAATGATTACCCATTGAACCATAGTGAAAACATGAATGCAGTTAAAAGTTAACACCTTCCACATACCAAAATCCTCAAAATTATATATACTCAAACCATGATATCACTTAGTCCTTATATCAATCATGAGTTCATGAGTACTGTCAAACATTTCATTTTCCCCTTATCCCTTCATTATGCGCATATCATCTACTTTCCAAAATATTTGAATCACTTTTCATGGTTACTGGTACCTTAAAATTATTGAAAACCACAATAGACCAATACATAAATATTCCAATACACCATAAATGTACCTCAACAACATTATTCTTGAATACCAATATATAAACACTTCAGTCCATCCACTTCAATTATTGTCCTGTAATAATTCCTTCCTTCATTTAGAAGTAACTTTTTAGGTCAGGGCATTGAGTTGGGTAATGCCCACGTTCTCCACAAATAAGACATTGAACTCCATAACAGTCTGTCACTCTATGACCCTTTTCTCCACAAAAATAACATCGGTCCCTCTATTTGAGGTATTCCTCAAGGTTCTTCTTCCCTTCTTCAGAAATCACAATCTTCCTTTATTTATGCTCCTCAACATGCGAACATGCATAATAGTTTATCTTCCTCTTCTTTGATGAATTAGGCATACCACTAAATTTCACCTTGTTAAACATATATCGTGATGACTGATTCGGCATAATCACAATATCTTTCTCTCTAGGAAATACACAATTTTTTTGCTCATAGTCACCAATTTTTCCATTGGATTCAATGTTAACCAAATTCCTTCTGGTTCCCACCATTTACTAAAACACAAAAAGAATTCTATGAGAGGCAAAAAATCATGCTATAGAAAACAAAATAGTAAAGGGGGAGTACCCTCAATATCTAACATCTTAGGTTAAATTCTAAGATCTTTAGCGCAATTCTAGGACTATAACCTATATGTATACTTAACCTTAGAGACATCCCTAGACATACCGTAGAAATATCTCTAGGGATCTCACTAACGTTTTTGCATCCTAGTTTCCAAAGGTTGAATAAACCTTTTCTCTGATACCAACTGTAGAGAACCAAAGCATGACGTACATTGACATTACATTACATTTTGAGGAATACTTAGTACATAACAAAAACACACACACAAGGACCGTAATAGTTTAGTGTCTTTGGAAACTCGGAATATAATCTTCTAATCGTGGTGAAAGATCTTCAACATGTCCCATAAAGATCTTATTTTTTTCTAAACCTAAATCCTTTATTTATGTCCTGGGGAAATGAAAACATAAAAGGGTGAGCTGAAATGCTCAGTAAGGGTAAACAAAAGAAATATCAATCATGTCATATTCATAAGAACATATCTTTTGGAAATCTTAACCTGCAAAAGAGATCATAATTTCATCACATGGGATAAATCATAGTAGTGAAATGTAATCCCAATAATCATAACATAAAACATGAAACTTTGGGGCATAAAAACATAATCATAGAGAATCGTTTCTTATTAGTCAAGACTCATTTCCAAGACTATCTTAGTGGACAAAGTCCATTTCTGAACCGAGTTCACTCCTCGTTTCAGTCCTGTTTCACTGAACCGGTATAACCTACCGTTCCAGCCATGTCTATCTCATGAGATATAAAATCTTTACCCAATGAATTAGAGTGAAATATAGGTCCCACCCATCTCATAATGATACCATTCTTATGTTTTCCACAAAATCAGAAAACCATACATCATAGCATAACCCATGTAATAAAATTGGGTATCAAAAACATCGTGACATCATAAAACAATTCAAATAAGATAAAGTAATTCATAAAAATATAATTCCATCACAACATAATCAAATCAATGTAATAATCGGGATGAAAACAGAACCCTTTATTATCTTAGATGGAAAATAATTTTGATAAAACACCTGAACTCCATTCTTGAGGAAAATATTCTTTCTACTTCAAAAACACTTTTCCTTTCCTAACATGTCTTACAATTATAAACAAAAAGAAGTTTATTAAAAATAAACTTGAAAACTTTTAAAGGAATCTTCTTGGAAATAATGTTTTAAAAATCCATTCATGTATTATAAGTAAAAAAACATTCTTCGTACTTTTGTCAGTAAAGTCAAAAAGTACCTCGTACGAAAAACGACAAAAGATTCCTTTCATATCTTTTATTAAAAACTCACCGAAGGGTAAACTTGGATTTAAACAATTTTAGGTGGACGGAAATAATATTACATATTGAGGAAACATGGATGTGGATGATACAATACACCCCAGTATAATTCAAAGTATAAACAATCTCGGGTAAAAATGAGATTGTGATATTTCCCTTACCTTATGTCCGATATGCTTTGTATGTATTCAAACCTCCGGTATAATGATTTCAATAATGTCATTAACTTTTTACAAAATCATATTCATTGTTATGATATCATATATGGTTCACTTATGAATTTATATTACCCGTTCTTTTGTAAATTCCTTGTTAAAGAAGCGTTTTGGGTAAAATCGTTTCATTTATCGTAGGTGTTTGATCTTGTTGTTCTTGACATTATTATTACTTATATCTTGATTTACATACATCCAGAATATAAAACATGATTTATATATCATATATATTTAGTATATATATATATATAATAGATCGATAAATGAAATGAATCACACCGTTCATGGAGACGGTAGTCCGTACGTACGCATGAACGATGTTTTCCTTTCCTTATTGTCTTGAATGAAAGTAAGTAGATGACATACATATATATATATATACACAAATCCAGTAGATTTAAAATGTCATATATTTCATTATTATTCATTATATATACTTTATAATCATTCATGAATGGTTAATGTGCAGAATGAATCTCATCGCGTCGTGGAGACGGTAGTCCGTACGTACGCACGAGCGATGATATCATTCCCATGGTCGTGGAATTGTGTTTAAGTGTATGTATACTATTTCAGTATCAATATCACTTTATAATAATCATATATAGTTATTAATTACACCATTATACTCATCCAATTAAGGTGGTGGCGGAAAATAGATTACACCACGGCGTGGAGACGGTATTCCGTACGTACGCACGCGTGGTGATTTCCGTTTTACGTAGGATGGATAGAAGGTTAATTAGAGTTGTTTCATATTTATAATAACATATCAGTATATAATAAATAATGATGTTATTAATTTATCATGAAACAACTAAAGAAGAAGAAGTTGAAGAAGAATGAAATTGAAAAAGACCGGTAATGGATATTACCTCTTTTTGACGCGCCTTCACTTAACCTCCACTTAAAGAACTAAGGATTGTCTTTGAAGAAGACCATAACCTCTAGGATGATACTAGGGAAGTGGATAAGAGATTTGGGAAGGGTATGGCCGAGCATGAAGGATCAAAGTGGTGTGAGGAAGACAGGGAGGAGGTGCCCTTTTATAAGGGAGGAGAGGGGCACCTTAGGAAAATCTCAAAATATTATTTTATATTAAGGTCAAATTCGGTTTATAATGGTTCCAAAGGGTCTTATATCGAAGATAACGTGGGTATGGGTCTAAATACTCTCATCCAATAGGATTTAGACAATTTTATGATATTATTTTAACATTATCAATTAGATTTAACTCTAACTTAAATAATTTAACTTTTACCTTGACTTTTTGTTTTCTTACACTATATGGTTAATAAACATACCATAACAAGCCAAACGAACCCAAAGTTGTTTATTATTAATATATATATACTTATCTAAGTCATTTTTCCGAACCATATATTTTTAGGAACTAAATAAAAATTAATAATATAATATTTGTTTTAACAACTAATCTATGTCAATTTTGACACTATTTGGTAGATGATATTTATGAAATTCATAACAGAATGATAAGTTCTAACCAAGTTACTTATATCAACAATAACATGTCATGTTAACCTATAAAATTAATTTAGTTAATAAAAAGTCTCAAATTATATTTATTTGGGTATTTATAACATCAATTATGTCAATATTTCATTAATAAGATAATTACTACATCATCGTTGTGTCATAAATAAATTAAATTATTTAATGTCTAAAAATTACAAATAAAATACCATTATGTAGGAAATATTTTTAGCTTTCTAATGAATATTTATAGTCGAATTTATCTTATGTATAACCCCATATTAAAAATGATTTACTTATTAAACTTTGATTTTAACTATTTTAACCCTTCTTTAAATAAATTAATAATAACTGTCCTAATCTAATCCAAGTGGGCCTAAATGGTCATATTTTATTCCTAAGTTTATTTTTGGTCAAATTACACTTTTCCAATAGAATTAGGACATGTTTTAGGGTAATAATAATATCATTTATACCCATAATTACCCTATTTACTTTTAACCGTGGTAAAAAAAAGTAAAAAGTTACTATTCACCAAAAAATTATTTTCATCTCATTGAACCACATTTTACATACTGACATAAACCGTGTCTCTTGGATTTTTGAAATTCACTCACAGAAGCGGTAAAATTATGTTTTATGAAAAATTCAGTTTTTTTTAACTACCACTTAGTGGTTTCACTATTCATCAAAAATTGAATGTTTTCAGAAAAATACCAAAAATTAGGCCAAATCTATATTTGATATTATGAACTAAAAATTGATGTCTATTTTACCAAATTCAAAACATATCAGTTGCATTAACTAATTTAAAAATTAATTCCCATCGTCAAAACAAATAGCGTGTTCTTAAGAGTTAATAACTATCAAAAGATTGACACTTGTTTATGTCTGGTTTAAATGTTAAATTACATCCAATGAACAACATTGTATTAACTTGTAAAAATTTATTCTAAATATACTTTAAAACCACTCAAATTAATAATTTATCACTATTAATTATTTAGATTGAAAAAGTTGTTTTTAATTAAAATTTATTAATTTTCACTATTCATCAAAATTTGAAAGTTATCTGAAAATCACCAAAATTTCACCCTAAGCTAATTTCGATATTCCGAATCCAAAAATGAAGTCCATTTTGAAAAATAAAATTTATAAAATTTTCAAAAAGTGGTTATTACTATTCATAACGTCTAGTTTTAATAAAATTTTAATAGCATATCGTTGTTTAGCGAAACTTGGTGTTGCGTACAACACACGCTATCGTGGAAGGTCACAATTGCGTGTAATTCAAGCCAGGTTAGAGATGTGTTTTGTGAAAGCTCATTTTGGTGTATCGTATAACACAAGACATTAATGAAATTAAATATAATATTTTTCATAAAATCTCGGGGTGTTACATTCTACCACCCTTAAAATGAATTTCGCCCTTGAAATTCGTCGGGGTTATAAATGGTTTACTATTCGAAAGTTTCTTTAATCGAATCCCACAACGTAAAAATGAATACCAAAACCAATTTTTTAAAACAAAACTATGAAACGTAACGGTTACCCAAATAAACTAATCACTGGGTTTCCACATAGGTGAAAATATGGATATGGAAGAGAAATCTAACCATCATGTTCTGATGAAGTGTGGTAGAGAACATGGCTATGGAAAAGACAACAATCACAAATCCATAAATTTGTGACAATCTAAGGTACCATCTGATTAATCAGATATAAGAGCACTAGGACAACATTTTTGGTTTTCAATATCATTTCCCTAAAGTTGAAGAATTTGAATTAGAATAAATACTTACTTTATTTTGGTACAATCTCACTGTTATTCGTGCCTTGAACAATTTCCACTTCATCTCTTAAATAAATGAAGTTGAATTTGTTATTCGTGAAGTTTTAGAAGATCATGTGATAGAATGACGGGTCATTCCATCTGTCTCAAACAAAAGGTTAGAAAAAATTATTAAATATACATAAGTCATTCTATAGTGAGATTAATCATATATGGTTCCTAAAATGGACTTATACTTCATATATCATACTGCTTAATATAATAAAACTAGTTTCTACTAAACAGGGACTTCCTGTAGGCCAGTGGTAGGTGATAAAGGCCAGTCGCACTTCGTATGTGGGTTCGATTCCCACAGCCTTTTCCGACGCGATGGGTTGTCGCCCATCCTGCAGGTTGTCCTTTTTCTAAAACTATATTACTATAACATCCCATCAATAATATCGAAAAAGCTACTATCCTTAAACAATACTAACTTATGTCCAACATAATCCATTCCAATCTTTAGGCTTATCCATAATACTGCGATCCAAGCTCATAGTATAAAGAATACGATTACATGAAATGTCATCAACCAAGCATGTGAATACCATCATTTATCCCCCATATATATATATTGTTGGTCACATTCCAATCATGTGAATACCTTAATCATGTATTCTCTTGAAAAAAATGAATACCCATTGAACCATAGTGATAACATGAATGCAGTTAAATGTTAACACCTTCCACATACCAAAATCCTCAAAATTCTATATACTCAAATCATGATATCCCATGGTCCTTATATCAATCATGAGCTCATGAGTACTGTCAAACATTTCATTTTCTCCTTATCCCTTCATTATGCGCATATCATCTACTTTCCAAAATATTTGAATCACTTTTCATGGTTACCGGTACCTTAAAATTATTGAAAACCACAATAGACCAATACATAAACATTCCAATACACCATAAAAGTAACTCAACAACATTATTCATGAATACCAATATATAAACACTTCAGTCCGTCCACTTCAATGATTGTCCTGGAATAAGTCCTTCCTTCATTTAGAAGTAACTTTTTAGGTCAGGGCATTGAGTTGGGTAATGCCCACGTTCTCCACAAATAAGACATTGAACTCTATAACAGTCTGTCACTCTATGACCCTTTTCTCCAAACAGATAACATTGGTCCCTCCATTTGAGGTATTCCTCAAGGTTCTTCTTCCCTTCTTTAGAAATCTCAATCTTTCTTTCTTTATGCTCCTCAAAATGAGAACATGCATAATAGTTTATCTTCCTCTTCTTTGATGAATTAGGCATACCACTAAAATTCACCTTGTAAATCATATATCGTGATGAATGATTCGCCATAATCACAATATCTTTCTCTCTAGGAAATACACAATTTTTTGCTCATAGTCACCAATTTGTCCATTGGATTCAATGTTAACCGAATTCCTTCTAGTTCCCTCCATTTACTAAAACACAAAAAGAATTCTGTGAGAGGCAAAAATCATGCTATAGAAAACAACATAGTAAAGGGGGAGTACCCTCAATATCTAACATCTTAGGTTAAATTCTAAGATTGTTAGCGTAATTTTAGGACTATAACCTATACGTATACTTAACCTTAGAGACATCCCTAGACTTACCGTAGAAATATCTCTAGGGATCTCACTAACGTTTTCGCATCCTAGTTTCCAAAGGTTGACTAAACCTTTCGTCTGATACCAAATGTAGATACCCGAAGCTTGACGTACATTTACATTACATTACTTTTGAGGAATAATTAGTACATAATAGAAACACACAGACAAGGACCGTATTAGTTTAGTGTCTTTGGAAACTCGGAATATAATTTTATAATCGTGGTGAAAGATCTTCAACATGTCCCATAAAGATCTTCTTTTTTTTCTAAGCCTAAATCCTTTCTTTTTGTCCTGGGGAAAAGAAAACATAAAAGGGTGAGCTCAAATTCTCAGTAAGGGTAAACAAAAGAAATATCAATCAAATCATATTCATAAGAACATATCTTTTGGAAATCTTACCTGCAAAAGAGATCATAATTTCATAACATGGGATAAATCATAGTAGTGAAATGTAATCCCAATAATCATAACATAAAACATGAAACTTTGTGGCATACACTCATAATCATAGAGAATCATTTCTTATTATTCAAGACTCATTTCCAAGACTATCTTAGTGGACAAAGTCCATTTCTGAACCGAGTTCACTCCTCGTTTCAATCCTGTTTCACTGAACAAGTATAACCTACCGTTCCAGCCATGTCTATCTCATGAGATATAAAATCTTTACCCAATGCATTGGAGGGAGATATAGGTCTCACCCATCTCATAATTATACCATTCTTATGTGTGCCACAAAATCAGAAAACCATACATCATAGCATAACCCATGTAATAATTATGGGAATCAGAAACATCGTGACATCATAAAACAATTCATATAAGATAAAGGAATTCATAAAAATATACTTCCATCACAACATAATCAAATCAATGTAATAATAGGGATAAAAACAGAACCCTTTATTATCTTAGATGGAAAATAATTTTGATAAAACACTTGAACTCCATTCTTGAGGAAAATATCCTTTCTGCTTCAAAAACACTTTTCCTTTCATAACATGTTATACAATTATAAACTAAAAGAAGTTTATTAAAAATAAACTTGAAAACTTTTATAGTAATCTTCTTGGAAATAATGTTTTAAAAATCCATTCATGTCGTGTAAGTAAAAAAAACATTCTTCGTACTTTTGTCGGAAAAGTCAAAACGACCTCGTACAAAAAACGACAAAAGATTCCTTTCATATCTTTTACTAAAAACTCACCGAAGGGTATAATTGGATTTAACCAATTGAAGGTGGACGGAAATAATATTACATATTGAGGAAACATGGATGTGGATGATAAAATACACCCCAGAAAATTTCAAAGTATAAACAATCTCGGATAAAAATGAGATTGTGATATTTCCCTTACCTTATGTCCGATATGCTTTGTACGTATCCGAACCTCCTGTATAATGATTTAAATAATGTCATTAACTTATTACATAATCATATTCATTGTTATGATATCATATATGGTTCAATTATGACTTTATATTACCCGTTCTTTTGTAAATTCCATTTTAAAGAAGCGTTTTGGGTAAAATCGTTTCATTTATCGTAGGTGTTTGGACTTGTTGTTCTTGACATTGTTTTTAATTATATCATGATTTACTTACTTCCAGAATATAAAACATGATTTATATATAATATATATTTAGTATATATACATATATAATAGATAGATAAATGAAATGAAACACGCCGTTCATGGAGACGGTAGTCCGTACGTACACATGAACGCTGTTTTCCTTTCCTTATTTTCTTGAATGAAAGTAAGTAGATGACATAAATATATATATATATATACATAAATCCAGTAGATTTAAATTGTCATTTATTTCATTATTATTCATTATATATACTTTATAATCATTCATGAATGGTTAATGTGAAGAATGAATCTCATCGCGTCGTGGAGACGGTAGTCCGTACGTACGCACGAGCGATGATATCGTTCCCATGGTTGTGGAATTGTGTTGAAGTGTATGTATACTATTTCAGTATCAATATCAATTTATATTAATCATATATATTTACTCATTACACCATTACACTCATCCAATTAAGGTGGTGGTGGAAAATAGATTACACCACGGCGTGGAGACGGTATTCCGTACGTACGCACGCGCGGTGATTTCCTTTTTCCGTAGTATGGATAGAAGGTTAATTAGAGTTGTTTCATATTTATAATAATATAATAGTATATAAGAAATACTTATGTTATTAATTTATCATGAAACAACTAAAGAAGAAGAAGTTGAAGAAGAAAGAAATAGAAAAAGATCTGTAATGGATATTACCTCTTTTTGACGCGCCTTCACTTAACCTCCACTTAAAGAAATAAGGATTGTCTTTGAAGAAGACAAGGACCTCTAGGATGATACTAGGGAAGTGGAGAAGAGATTTTGGCAGGGTTTGTCCGAGCTTGAAGGCTCAAAGTGGTGTGAGGAAGAGAGGGAGGAGGTTCCCTTTTATAAGGGATGAGAGGGGCACCTTAGAAAAATCTCAAAATATTATTTTATATTAAGGTCAAATTCGGTTTATAATGGTTCCAAAGGGTCTTATTTCTAAGATAATGTGGGTATGGGTCTAAATCCTCTCATAAAATATAATTTATACATGTTTAGCTTATTATTTTAACCTTATCAATTAGATTTAACTCTAAGTTAAATAATTTAACTTTTACCGTGTCTTTTTGTTTTCTTACACAATATGGTTAATAAACTTACCATAAAAAGCCAAAAGAACCCCAAGTTGTTTATTATTAATATATATATCCTTATCTAAGTCATTTGGCCGAACCTTAGATTTTTAGGAATTAAATAACAATTAATAATATAATATTTGTTTTAAAAACTTATCTATGTCAATTTTGACACTATTTGGTACATGATTTTTATGAAATTCATTACATAATGATAAGTTCGAACCAAGTTACTTATATCAACAATAACATGTCATATTAACCTAGAAAATTAATTTAGTTCATAAAAAGTCTCATATTATATTTATTTGGGTATTTATAACATCAATTATGTCAATATTTCATTAATATGATAATTACTGCATCATCGTTGTGACATAAATAAATTAAATTTTTTAATGTCTAAAAATTAAAAATAAAATACCATTATGTATAAAATATTTTTAGGTTTCTAATGAATATTTATGGTCGAATTTATCTTATGAATAACCCCATATTAAAAATTATTTACTTATTAAACTTTGATTTTAACTATTTTAACCCTCCTTTAAATAAATTAATAATAAATATCCTAATCTAATCCAAGTTGGCCTAAATGGTCATATTTTATTCCTAAGTTTGTTTTTGGTAGAATTACACTTTTCCAAAAGAATTAGGACATGTGTTAGGGTAATAATAATATCATTTCTACCCTTAATTGCCCTATTTACTTTTAACCGTGGTAAAAAAGTAAAAGTTACTATTCACCAAAAAGTTATTTTCATCTCATTGAACCACATTTTGCTTACTGACATCAACCGTGTCTCTCAGATTTTTGAAATTCCACTCATAGAAGCGGTAAAATTACGTTTTATGAAAAATTCAGTTTTTTTTAACTACCACTTAGTGGTTTCACTATTCATCAAAAAATGAAAGTTTTCAGAAAAATACCAAAAATTAGGCCTAAGCTATATTTGATATTATGAACTCAAAAATGATTTCTATTTTACAAAATTCAAAACATATCATTTTCATTAACTAATTTATAAATTAATTCCCATCGTCAAAACAAATAGCGTGTTCTTAAGAGTTAATAACTATCAAAAGATTGACACTTGTTTATGTCAGGTTTAAATGTGAAATTAAATCCAATGACCAACATTGTATTAAGTTGTAAAAATATATTCTAAATATACTTTAAAACCACTCAAATTAATAATTTATCACTATTAATTATTTCGATTGAAAAAGTTGTTTTTAACTAAAATTTATTAATTTTCACTATTCATCAAAATTTGAAAGTTATCCGAAAATCACCATAATTTCATCCTAAGCTAATTTCGATAATCCGAATCCAAAAATGAAGTCCATTTTAAAAAATAGAATTTACAAAATTTCAAAAAGTGGTTATTACTATTCATAACTGCTAGTTTTAATAAAATTTTAATTGCATATCGTTGTTTAGCGAAACTTGGTGTTGCGTACAACACAAGCTATCGTGGAAGGTCGTGATTGCGTGTAATTCAAGCCAGGTCAGAGATGTGTGTTGTGAAAGTTCCTTTTTGTGTAGCGTATAATGCAAGACATTAATGAAATTAAAAAGAATATTTTTCATAATATCTCGGGGTGTTACAGCGGTGATTTCCATCACCAACCTGGATGAATATGCCATCATGCAAGGACATATCAAACCACTATATGTTTCTGTCACACTTAATGATGTTGGGATCCGCAAAGTATTTATTGACAATGGATCCGGAGTTAACCTGCTTCCCCTACAAACACTCTGCATGTTGGGATATAGTGAGGATGACCCAATCCCCTCAGCCACAACCCTATTGAGTTATGGAAAGAGTGAATAGAAGCCAATGCGACAAATCCTGCTGAAAACCCATTTTGGGGACCTTGTGGCCTACCCATAATTCCTAATGGTATGGGAGAACACGACATTAAATGCCCTTCTTTGAATGTCGTGGGTCTATTAGCCCATGGTCGTTCCTTCATCATACCACCAGTGTATCAAATATTATGTCAATGGAAAAATTGCGACATTTCATGCTAACAAGGCCCCTTTCAAGCTCTCCAAGTCACACTACATTGACACATGGTTTTATGAGCAGAAGAAAAAGAAGCCTTCGATCAATGGTATTGACTGGATCCCCACTCCAAATGTTCTCGAAATGCTTCCTGATTACCACATTGGGTAGCTTGGCAGAGACTACGTACTTCCCATCAACCATGTTGAGAGGAGGGATTCAAGCCTGGACACACACTCCATTGTCCGCATGACTTCAGCCGTGTTTCCCAATCATAGAGTTGCAGAAACAACCACTGACCCTCAAATTAGAAGATTATACTTGAGTGAGGACGCCCACAATTCCTTTCCTCCGGACTATAAAGTGCCCGTGCTGAGAACTCTCCACCCGTCATATCAAGAGAATGAGGGTTTGGAGGAATTGGAGGAGGAAGATCTTAAGGATGCACCTCCCGTATTTGAGGAAGATATCTCCACCACTGTGGATGAGCTCAGGGAAAATAAACCTGGGTACTGAGGAATACCCAAGGACCACTCCCATTAGTACAGCCATGTCCCTCGAAGATCACGGGGTATAAACCTCCTTCTTGAAGCATCACCGGGATGATTTTTCTTGGAATTACACAGAAATGTCAGGAATCGATCCCAAAGTGGCAACCCACCACTTAGGTCTTCCAGATGACCACCGAGGCTATAAACAAGCCTCCATAAGAATGCACCCCTCACATGCTGCCAAAATAGAGGCTGAAGTTGATAAGAATATTAAATCAGGCTTCATTCGGGAGGTCCAATAACCCATCTGGTTGGCCAACATTGTCCCCGTCAAGAAAAAGAACAGACAAATCCATGTCTGCATCGATTTAAAAGATATCAATCTTCACTACCTGAAAGATGATTTCCCGACCCTGATGACCAAATTATTAATCGATGAAATGACCGGGTATGAGGCTCTATCATTCATGGAATGTTATTATGGGTATAATCAAATCTGAATGGCCCAAGAAGACCAAGAATCCACTACCTTCATATCCCCTCAAGGAATATTCTATTACAGGGTCATGCCCTTTGGTCTCAAGAACGCTGGCGCCATATATCAAAGCGCAATGCATTGAAACATTAAACCATTCCGTGGGAGATATTTCGAATGCTACGTGGATGAGTTGGTGGTCAAATCAAGATAGCACTCTGATCACCTGTCAGACTGTGAAACCATCTTCAAGAAACCTCAACAACATAGCCTGAAGATGAATCCCTTGAAATGTGCCTTCGGGGTTACCTCAGGGAAATTTCTTGGCTTCATCGTACACCATTGTGGCATCGAAGTCGACCCTGAAATGATAAAGGATATCCTTGGCCTGCCACCTCCCTAAAATCATAATTAGTTGAGAGGATTCCAAGGGCACCAAGCCTACATTATGCGGTTCAAATCCATCCTGGCAGGAAAATGTTTTCCCTTCACTAGGTTAATGAAGAAGGGGGTTACGTACCAATGGATAGATGACTGTCAAAAGGCGGTCGACAGCCTAAAGAAGTACCTGTTGATCCCCCCTAGTGCTCATGCCCCCGGTTGAAGGAAGAAGACTGATTTTATACGTGAAGGCCCCTGAATGGTCATTGGGAGCCTTCCTCGCATAGAAAAATGATGCCGGCAGTGAAAAAAGTCACTATTACCTTAGCCGAACCATGATCGATGATGAAACTCAATACTCAAACATCGATAAGAGTTGTTTGGCCATGGTATTTGCATTTCAAAAATTGCGACATTATCTATAGCATCATGAAGTCCATTTGGTCTTGATTAGTAACCCACTCAAGTACATCCTCGACCACCCAATGTTGACCGGGCGCCAATCGTGATGGGCAGTCATCCTGCAATAGTTTTATGTATGGTTTTTGCCTCAGAAATCCATCAATGGACATGCAATAACATATTTTTTTGCAGAGAACCCCTCAACAGGGACTACCGTATTGAATGTTGAGTTACCTAATGAAGAAAAACTCTCGGTTTCAAAGGATCTCCCAACATGGGAAATGTACTTTGACGGTGCATCCCGATGCCCGATGGGGAAAAGGATGGAGAATCCCAAATTTACAAAGGTGGGATTGGGGATAATACTCATGTACACAGAAAAGGAAGTCTTTCCATATTCCTTCCTCCTATCAGAAGGATGTACGAACAATGAGGTAGAGTATCAAGCCCTCATTGCAGGCCTTTAGCTGGCACTCCAGGCACAAGTACGACACATTATGGTAAAAGGTGACTCCTAACTGGTCATCAATCAAGTTAATGGTGACTATGATATTAAAAAGGAGGTGGTGATTCCCCTATTTGACCATGTATGAGGTTTAATGAAATAATTATCCATATAACAAACCTTGACCTATATTCCCTGGTCTTAGAATGCCTAGGCTAATGCATTAGATAATGCGGTCACAACCCTAGCTTACCTAGAACAGGATGAAACAACTACCAGTATTGCTCATTGTGGAATGGTTCTGCTGTTTGTTCAGGCCACGACAGATGAAATCAATGAAGTCAAACCTGTCCCTGAGCCATATGCTCCTACCACCGACTGGATGACCCCCATTGAAATATATATTCATAGGGGATAACTCCCCTCAGACAGGGCTAAACGAGAGCAAGTATGGATAAGGGAAATCAACTTTTTCTTTTATGGTGACACAGTCAGCAAGAGGTCCTCTACAAACAAGGCCTCAACAGAGTCTTCTTCAGATGCATTGATGAAGAAGAAACTATTTCCGTCATTACTGAAGTGCATGCTGGAGTATGTGGAGCACATCATTCAGGGTCTAAGATTTCCCATCAGGTTCAAAGGCATGGGTACAATTTTCCCACCATGGCACGAGATTGCGAGCACATTACCGCAAAATTCCACCCATGCCATATTCATGCCAACTTCATACACCAACCCCTGTAGTTACTTCATCAAGATATGTAATCTCGGCCATTATCCATCCGGGGAATGGAATTCGTGGGACCATATCCTCTTGGCATGGCAAAAAAACTCATGTATATACTCACAACAAATGATTTCTTTTCCAAATTGGCAGAAGTTGTACCCCTTAAGGATGTCGGGGGGAGAAACATTGTTAGCCTTGTGAAAACCAATATCATCAACAGATTTGGTGTCCCTCATACCATACTGATAGATAGAGAAACCAATTTCTACTCTACTAAATAGGAGAAAATATACCATGAATATGGTATCAAGGCTAAACACTCATCCCACTACCATGATGCGGTCAATGGATAGATAGATGCTTTCAACAAGACCATATCCAACATTCTCCAGAAAATGGTGGACAGAGACAAGAAGTCATGGCTAGATAAACTCCACCATGCATTGTGGGTATATCGAACCACAATCTGCACCGCTACTCGGGCTACTCTATACTAATTATTATACATAACAGACGTGGTCCTACCCATTGAGATCCAATTTCCCTCTCTCTGTGATTCCATTTTTAATCTGTTATCCAATGATGAGAAATCATAAAAATGGCTAGGTGAATTAAAATAGATAGATGAGAAGCGGTTTCACACTTTTCACCATCTGGAACTATATCAGAACCGGATCGCACGAGCCTTCAATAACAAGGTTCTTCTACGGTCTTTCTTGGAAGGAGAATGGGTGTTAGTCCTCCAAACCCAAATGATACCTATAAAGAAGCCTCCAAAGCTGGATCACAAGTGGGAGGGACCATATTTAATACACAAGGTCTACTCCAATGGTGAATATCCTCTGATATCCACAGATAGGAAGTTCACTACCGCTCCTACAAATGTGATATTTCAGAAGAAGTATTTCACATAACTAAAAGCTGTTAACATCTGAGCTGTAGGATGTTAAACTAACAAGCCTCAATGGATCAAACTCTATGACCCTAAACTAAGAGGATTTCGTCTTCATCGGCATAACTAAAAGTAGTTATCGTCTGAGCAGCAGGACGTTAAAATGCTAAGCTTCAAAGGTCCATACTCTGTGACCCTAAACTAAGAGTACCCCGTCCTTACCACACGACGTTAAACTGCATGGATTATTCAGAGAACTAAGTACGGCTTGATTTCTTCCCTTGCATGATACGTAGCGACTCTAGGATCCCCCTTCTTAGCCTAACCATGCCCCACCCAAATATAGGGGTTTAAAAATTCTCTCTTCCCCCATGTAACGACTTAACATGCATGGGGTGTAGTCATCATAAAAGGGGGGGGGGGGTTAAAAGTGCCATCTTCCCCCTGGTAAGGACCAGACTTGCAGAGGGTGTATTCCTCGTACTTACCTCACGACGTTAAACTGCATGTATAGGAAAACAAAATGCCCTCTCTCCCCGTGTATGGGCCGACCCTGCATGGGGTGTACCCTTTCAGAGAACCACGTATGGCTTGATTATTTCCCTTTCAGAATACGTAGCGATGCCAGGATCGCCCATCGTGGCCCAACCATCCCCTTATAAATTTAAAAATGCCTTTCCCCTATGTACGGACCATCCCAACATGGGGTTTATTTTTCTTCCTTACCGCATGACATTAAACTAGATGGATAAGAAGTTAAAAATGCCCTATCACTCGTGTATAGACCAGACCTGCAAAGGGTGTATTCCTCGTCCTTACCGCAAAATGTTAAACTGCACGGGTAAGAAGTTAAAAATAACTTTTACCCCGTGTATGGACCTAACATGCACAGGGTGTATTCCTTGTCCTTTTTGCATGATGTTAAACTACATAGATGAGAAAGATAAAAAAATTCCCTCTTCCCCCATGTACGAACCAGACCTGCACGGGGTGTAGTATCTTTCAGAGAACTATGTCCGCCTTGATTCATGCCCTTTCATGATATGTAGTGACTCTAGGATTCCCCTTCCTGACCCAGCCACCCTTGAATAAAAAAGAAAAAAAATCCCCCCCCCCCGTGTAAGCACCAACCCTGTAGGGGGTGTATTCCTAATCCTTACCGCACGACGTTAAACTGCACGCATAAGAAGATTTAAAAATTCCTCCTTCCCCCCATGTAAGGACCAAACCTGCATGGGGTGTACTCCAAAAAGAACTATGTGTGGCTTGATTCCTGCCCTCATAGGATACATATAGACATCAGGATCTTATCTCCAATCCCAGCCACCAAGAAAAGAAAACACATATATATATACCTCTCGTCCTTAACATACAATGTTAAACTGTATAGACCTCATCCTTAACGCACGACATTAAACTGCATGGACCTCGTCCTTACCGCACGATGTTAAACTGCATGGACTTCATCACGTCCCACCCAATATATATGGAAAAATAAGATGGGAATACTCCTCACAAATTTGGATGCATCCTCTCCATACATCAGACTCCACGACCCGGATAATTTCAGATCTTCATAATCACTCATGGCCATCATAAGTGGAAAGTTATCGACCTGTGGACACCATTGCATGACTATAAATACTGTACCCTTAGCAGCTCCGCATATTAATAGCCCATGTCCCATCCACCAATGTCAAGATTTCATCGGGCGGTACTCTTCCTATTTTAGTACGCTTACCAGCCTCAAGGCCCCCATATCATACTCCGAGTCCAAAAAATCATGGAGTAGTGGTTTACAAGATCATTCACCTCTCAAATCCAAATGTTTAAAGGGTATCCCTACCTAGTTAAACTATGTATCTACCTGTGGATCACATGAAGATCTACATTTAATAACATTAAGCTATGGATGGGCTACATTGACTTGACAGACAATTGAGGTGAAGATATTTCCTGTATGATGGACACCATTATCCCCATATGCCAAAATCTGTACCGTGAGCAATCTCAGATTTTCATAATCATCCATGGCCATAATATGTGGAATGTTATTTACCCGTGGACACCTTTTCATGACTATGCATACCATTACCTCAGTGACTCTACAAATTGATAGCCCCTGTCCCGTCTACCAAATGCATGATTTCCTCGGGCGATACTCTTCCTATCTCCATATTCTTACCGTCCTCAAAGCCCCCAAGCCATACCTCCTGATTCGGGAAACCCCATAGGTATAGTTTACACCCTCATTCCCTCTCACTTCTTAAAAGTATACCATATCCTCTTTACTCAGTTGCATTCTGGGTTATTGTAGCGATAGTCACCCAATGGTCTAAACTCTACGACTGCTAAACTAAGAGTACTTTATCTTATCGCACGATGTCAAACTGCATGGAGTAAAGGTATACCCCATACGCAAGTTAAATTGGCATGGTGAAATCTTTAATCATTAATAGCAACCAAGGAAGAACATCTTCAACATGTCTATATATTTCCTTACCCAGTGATAGATTTTGTGGCTCAGTTAATCGTGAATCCTCATAATCATTCATAGCAATCGGAAGTGGAAATTTATCGACCCATGGGCACCTTTGCATGAATATGCATACTATGACCTCAACGGCTCTGCAAATTGATAGCCCCTAGCTCGTCTACCAAAGGCATGATTTACTCAGGTGACACTCTTCCTAGCCACATACGCTTACCGGCCTCAGAGCCACCATATCATCTCTCCTGATCCAAGAAGCCCTGAAACCACGATTTACACCCTAAAACCCTTTCCATGCTTTGGACGTGTAGAAATATTCATTCCCAGTTACATTCTAATCAAGAGAGAGCTTTTTAACTACTTCCTTACCGCATGATGTTTAAAACTACAAGGAGCATGTCATTTCCACCTGGCGAGAAACTACAATGGCTTAGCATTAAACATCCAGAAAAATGTCGTCAATCACAAGCATTTTAATGGATTAAAAAATTCCCCCATCATCACCGCACGACATTAAACTGCACATTATCTTTAATAAAATTCTCCTCATCTTTAATACATGACGATAAACTTCATGGAATTTAAAAATTCCCCATGTCCTCGCAACATGACATTACACTACATGGTCGATCCTGTCATGGGTTCAGTCAGGAATGGAGGTTTTCCTCTATCTCTCAGTGCATGGGCTAGACCTGCACAAACCTCTGTCTCACACCAGCGTGAGAAGGAATGACTTCACCCATTCTCAGGAAATTTAGCCTGGTTGTTTCTCTCGTATCAAGGCACCTTCCACTCATAAACCATACTCTGTACTCGAAAAAAGGAAAATTCTCATAAGCCACCCCTGGTGGTCCCGAATATCAACTTCCCTGAAGTCACTCGGCTATCATGAGACTGCAACCATTGACCCAAGGACACCTTTTCACGACTATGCATACCATACCCTCAGTGGCTCTGCATATTGATCTCCCCTGGCCTATATACCAAATGAAATATTTCCTTAGGAAATGCTTCAATCTGTATGCCTCATGGAACCTGAGCCCCCATGTCCATCCCGGGATTCGAGAACCCACTGAGATACGGTTTACCAACCTCTTTCACGACCCTGCCTAAATATGGAGGAATGTATCTGATGAGATTACTCATAACCAAGAGAACCCAATCCATTTTAAATGATATCCCAGCTGCATAACTTTAAACTTCGCAAGATCCAACCCTTACGCTAGAAAAATGTGTAGGGCAGGGACCCTGATTCCACACTCCTGATTATTACAGATGTTCCCAAACCCTTTCAAATGTCACACCCCCTCTCTGAACCACCCCTATCGGTTTTCATAATTCTCCAAGAAACCCATGTTGGTTTCCATAATCAGGACCGCCATGAAGTCCTCAGGCCATCTGAAATGGATAGTCATTAACTTAAGGACCCCGTTGCATGACTATGAATACCATGACCTTAGTGGATCTGCTTATTAATTGCCCCTAGACCATATACCAAAGGAATGTATACAATAGGTAATACTCTCCAACTTATGTGTGCTGATACAACTCCCATGCCTTGAGTCATGCCATGCATGTCATTCAAATCTAAACATGTTCCCCACCACATGCGTCTGAATGGTGTTGAAACATATTTTAATCAGCCAAACCTTGTCGGGGCCCTCACCCCACCATTTTTGGACAAAGTTGTTCAACCTAAAACATCAGTAAAGATAGTCTTGTCAGTAGTAATTTAAATTGCTCGCAAAAAGTGGTGCAAAGCCCATTAGGCCGAAAACCCGAAAAGGGAGACCTATGAAAAAGCCAAGCCATACCCACTGGGTCCACACCAAATGGGCCCAAGAAAAATTAGGTTATTGATAGAAACTACAATTAGTTTGTAGGGTTGTTTATACAAAACCCTATAAAAATTAGAACTATGCTCGCTAGATGCCATGGTCCAGGAAAAAGTTAGAGCCAGTTTTAATTATCATTTTCCTGAATTATGATTGATACTAATTCTGTGAGTTGTTATTTATATGATAGTTATTCTGGTAACAATTAGTGTTTTCCATTTAAAAAAAGAGGAAGGAAAAATGAGGATTTCCACATGTCAGAGTCTCTCATTTACCACAACAAATGAGGTAAAACAGAATGTACGAAAGTAGCTTCGACGATCACAAAAGAGCCTGGCTTGCTCTCTCCATCAGATCGGAAACCATATAGAAATGGTTATTGAAATTTTTCTCTAGCATGGCCTTCTCCCAGGCCTCAATTTCGTCCATCTAATGAGTATGCCTCACTATTGTTTGGAGATCATTGATCCCCTTCCAGGTAGCTTCATGGTTTCCAGTCAGAGATGATAACCGGTCCCTCAATATCACTCCTCGAGCTTCACATTTATGTAGATTGGTAGATAGGGAGGTCACCTAATCTTGAGATCTCACCTATAGGGTTGTTAGATGAGGGATCTTTGTCATAGCTTCCTCAAAGGCTCAGGTACCGTAATGAGACGCAGTGAGGTGAGAAAGTTTGTGTTCACTAGCGACAGCCTCCCCACGAGCAATCACAACATGGAAAGAGAGGAAATGAATTTGTCGATAGTCGAACCCACCCGATCGAAGACCTATGAACAGTTGCTGAAGGTCATCAATTTTAGTCTCTATTTCAGCCAATGGAGTTTTAGAAACAATCTCACAGATTCGGGGCCAGGCCCACCTTCGCACTACTCGGTGGTCTCCCATGAAACAAGGGTCTTTTTTATCAACGCTAGATAGCACAGGAATGATGTCTGGCAATGCAGCCAGTGTAGATATGTGCGCATCAGAAAATGGCTCCAGGACTGGAGGGTCAGTAGCCTATATCCCTAGTTCAAGCTTGGGAGTTGAACTGGTAGGCCCAGTGTTGGCCGGTGGAGCTTCGCGAATTACATAATGGGCACCCGAAGTCACTGGGTCATCTTCATTTACATCCAAAAGGAGAAAATTTGTCTGATCATTGGCTATGGAGGGGTTGGAAGAGGAAGATCCCCTGAGCCACCTCTACCTAAGATCCATCAGTCAGTCATCCCTCAAAGCCGACGAGGAAGGTGTAGTATGCGCCGCAGCCTCAGTAACCCCTGATTTGGGAAATTTCAATATAACCATCCCCAATATCCCCTCTAGATAATGATTTATCCACATTCTCGCATATTACCAGGATAGGCTGGCAACCACTCTTGTGTCAGGAAAGGTAATGCTTGTGCCAGATCCCTCCTGAATCAACATCAACCACCAATGATAGAGAGTGGCTGGATGAAGTCCTCGGGCCGGAGGTTGGGGGAGGGAAACATGGATTTGCATTCATCCGAACTATTGTGAAAAATGATTTGGGGCGTACAACTTTCATAGAGAAAATTCTTCAATCAACATATAAAAAAATCCTTCCCACAGTGAAATCATGTAGGAACATTCCTCCAGGATCCCCTTGCAGTTGTAAACCATAATGCTAGAAGGGGTATGATACGGAGCGAAAGAAATATGGGATAAGTCACTCAAAAGCTTGACAACTTCATCAAAGATGAGTAAATTCAAGTGAACTCCTGCTACATCGAGCAAGGTTGGTTGAATGGTTGAAAGAGGGATGACTATGTTATGGCAATACTCATAACAGCATCAATGATCCGCTACCCAACCATATATGAATTGGAATGCCCCACTCAAATGGTAGGGTTACCCACCCTCATGCATGTGGCTCAGTAGTTCATAGAAACGAGCCAATGTTGGCATGGCTAGATTCACTAGGCGGCCTCCCGCTTGCTCACCTTCCATAATCAGGTTGAAAGCTCTAACACATGGGTTGATATCCTGAGATGGGAATATCCATCCACTCAAAAATATGGCAATAGACCTGCCAGCCTGAGTATAGGAAACACATTAGGACGCACCTAATAACCCCATGAAAGGTAGACGCCCGCCTCCAGAACCGCCCAGTAGAAACCTGGGATAGATCGTGATTGTTGAGAAGGATGATTCCAGGGGGATTTATCATCGGCGTAGGACCTCTGGTCTTCCGAAATAACCATATCTAAGTGTTAATGTCAAAAAGAGAGTGGACACACAAGGGCTGACCCAGTGACCGCTCCACTATAACCAGTAGATCCCTCGCTAACAAAGGCACTTATTTGACATATTCCCATGCGTCATGAGTGGGATGAAACTCATCATACATATCACCAATGATTAGAAGCCATCCCAGTTAGTAGATGTCCTATAAACTAATACCAACTTCACCGTGGGCAAGGTGGAAAGTATTAGTTCTTGAACACCAGCAACTAAGTAGGTCGGGCAAGATCAAAGATGGTGGGTAAAAAACCTACTGGGAAGCCCACATTGCGGAGTATAAATTTACTACTTCCAGTGACTTGGGAAACTTTCAGCAATGATAGTGGACCCATAAAGCATAGGCCCATTCATTTGATAAAATCCTTCCAGACAGAAGATCCCACCTGAGAATCCATCCCGCGCAAGAATCCACTCAATCATGGTTGATTAAACAGGGGTAACTCTTGAGGACATCCTCTTGGGAGAAGCCCTGAGTATATCGATCACTATGGGTCCAAACAGAGCCTCTTAAAATGAATGATTCCTTGAGGTCAGAATCAGAGATCATCTCTCCCGATTTGGATAGGTTTGCTTGAGTGCACTTCGGCAACACTTCCAAGCAGGGGGACAGATGACCTGAGATGACACAGGGAATGTAAATGTCATCTTGATGGCCGAAACCATAAAGAGTAATACTATTCGATAGCGGATAGTCCAGAAGTACAGGGGAGAGTAAGTCCTTAAAGACACCATCACCAAGAATAGTTTATTGGATAGGTTCCCCCTTGATGCTCTCACCTCTATGAACCATAGCTAGAAGCCTCCCTGAACCAATTGGGAGAGGCTTGGAAGTAGGAATAGGTGTAGGGCGAGGAGGAACCACATTTTCTCCATGAATTATGAAAACTAGGAAAATGGTTAGTCTGAAATAATGAAATCTAGACAAAAAATGCCAAGCATATGGAAAAGGAGTCTAGAGGCCTTTCTGACAAGTTCTGCGAGCTAGCCTCAAAATGTGCTTTGCAATGACTGCATCCCATGAACCATCCCTACGCAAAAGTGGTCCGCGGTACTCTGGCCCACGAAACATTGGCCAGAAAACTGTGAACCAGGTTGCTCCGTGGAATTTTAATCACGGATTTAAATAGTTAGGTTCAGAAGACTTAAGAAATTTTCAATTTCCAGAAGATTTCAGTTCGCGGACCACTAAAACCAAGTCTCAAGTTCCTACATGGAAGGTTGTAACGTACTTTTTAATTAATTATAAGTTTTGGTTCACGGCTGGGAGGTTGGTCGGAGAATAATGGCCGACGCGAATGAGGAATAGTTCACAAAAGTGGCAGCTGGTTCACGGATGAGGCATTTCGCAAAGGAACGAGCATGGGGAGACAAAAACCAAGAGAGTTCTGGTTTCGCAATGAATCTGGTAAAAGAAAAAGGAAGTTCCACCGTATTTATAGGCATGGTCCCCTACTGGGTCCACTCCCCTACCTCAAACCATCCATGTTTCAGGACCAGTCTACATCGGAATGGCCTCCTCTTCATTCTGATCAGACCCCATTCCAATGAGGGGCATTTCTAGGGTTTGAAAAAAGTCCACAATGGAGAATAATAATCCCCTTAATTCAAGGGAGTTTTACTCACTATTTTCATTGAGGAATTGGGTAAAAATTTGAAGATGTTGGTACAAGGTAGACCGGTTCATGGACCAATTCAATATAAATGGTATGCGGCTGGTTCCATGAAGCGCCCCCCTCCGTGGACCACTGTCTTTTGCAGAACAGAGGCGTGGATCCTCCGTGACCACGAAGCAGGACGGGCACTAGGCCGGTCCACCGACACAAACTGCCCCAGCTATAGACCGCATTAACCGGCCCAGGGTGCATCCACTGTCGTTCACAGAATGGAGGTGGAACGCTATGCGGCTGTTAAGCACCCCTCGAACCGACTTGGTTCTCAAGTGAGGTGCACACCCCCGTGAGTTTCGGATAGAACAAGTCATCCGAAAACTTGGTTTTCGGTCATGGGCGTCCACAAAAGGTGTCGCATGGCCACAATTGACATCTCTTTCCCACCTCTATAAATGCAGATCGTGGGAGATGGGAATGAAGAAGAAGGAGAAGATCGATCAGAGAAAGGTGGAAGGATTTCGAAGGAATGAGCTTAGGATTTCACAAAAAGCGAAGTTCAATTCGTGAACCAGAACATGTATGAAGCTGGAAATGAATTACTAAGGAACTGAAAATGCATAAAAACTTGGTGAACTATGAACTTAAAATAACAAAGAAATGAAGACTGTGATCCATAGCCCCTCCGTGGATGCACTCCCCACGGACGAGGTAGATTATGCCCATTTTCCGATCTGTCGCACCATATAGCACCCTCCTACGCAGGCGTAGCCCCGACCGAAGAACCTCTGACTGACATCGCCCTAGGATGCTGAAGCTTCCATGGACCCTTCTGCGTACCAACCTGGTAAGCGGGTCGAACCTGAAGCCATGAACCACCCTGGTTCACAGGATGCACATCAGTCTGTGGACCACCTTGGTTCGCGGACGACCTCTCCAGCCGCATAGCACCTCCCTACGTGAAGGGATCCACCCCTCATACACCCGTGTGGCCTACCAAATCCTTTAGTGTTCCCGTTCCCTGAGCCAGATAAAATCCTTCCAATCTAGCTTGATCCTTCCCAACCCCCTCATTGGCACATTCATCAGCCCCGAGCCAAGGTCGCCACTAGAGCCACTGGACCCGTATTATGCAACCATTAGACGCATCAGTGTGCTATTTTTTGTTCACATTCCCATGGTAGGTGAGGATGAAGGGGTTGCCCCAAACCTTGAGAGGATTCCCGAGTCACTCATGGGTCTACATACCCATGGGAGTGTAGAGTCCAAGCCCGAGGGTCCGCTTTCTGCCCCTCCAATTGTTAGGATTCGGGCACTACTCTCCTCCCCTGGGAGTGGAAGACTACCCATCACAAGGAATCACCCATGCACCTATGTACATCCCCACGACCATGGCCAAGGAAGGGAAGGACAGGGAAGGGTGTTTCTCCTTTTCATCGGTGCCAAGGACCAAGAGGGGAAATGGAAACAAGTGGTACCCTTTCCTACTCCCACTGCACATTTTCTCCATCGGGCCTCCATCCTTGAGTAAGTCGTAATCTCCACTTCTCAGGCCGCTCAATCCGTAAGCTGCACATCACTCGACACAGATGCACCTTTTGCAACGTGATCTTCGGGTCTCTACTACAACTTGTTTCTCACATTGAGCATGACTCATGTGGGCTTAGAGTAAGCACCGACCATGACACCAAAACCCATGAGAACTACTATCACTCTGATCTATGTTAAAGCATGGTACGTAGGAAGCCTCCACGAGGTTCAATCCCCTCTCATGAAAACTATGAGGACTTTGATCCATGTTAAGGCATGGTACGTAGGAATCCTCCACGAGGTTCAATACCACTTGCCATTGGACCCTCAGGTTCACATTCACATCGGTTCTCTGACAGCCTACCGAACTACGTGGATTCTGATTCCTCTCACGAGGATATGTAAGAATCCCACATCACGGGTTCGATCGAAATGTTAATGTTGTTATATGTCCCCCATGGAAGACAATAAACTCTAGAGCGCCCAGTTATGATGCATTAAATCAGTGTCATCCAAACGAGTCCCAAGTCATCGAAGTCATTAATCCAATGAGAGATGGTAAACCTCAGTCCTAAATGATTCTGAATACCTCTGTTAAGCTGGCCATTTCCAACCAAGGATAACCCGTGGATACTATTCTTGGGTATAAACCATAGATTCATGAACATATGAATATGTCTTAAATCTATAAGAGATTCTTAGAAAAGGAAATAATTCCCCCCAAAAGGGTGCGATGAGACTGACTTTCCATCCTCTCGATGAATGTGAGTTCTTAAGTGTCGTTGGCCAAATCGCCCAACAAACGCCTTCCTTTGGAAAGAAGGACCACATATCGTTGGATATGGAACCATTGGGAGTTTAGAAACAGATCTGAAACAAACACTTGGACCATCATACGGTTTCTCCCCTTAACAATTTATGATGTTCACTTTATCCTCTAGTGAAATCCAGTTACATGAAATCATGTGGAATACCAGTACACATGCTAAGATTCACACCCAGTATCACATATTAATGGTACAATGTCACCGATGATTTTAAAATGAATAATATCACTATATAAACGAGATTTCATTAAAAATTTGTTGATTCACGTACAAGAGAATCCAATATATATTATAAAGAATCACCCATAGTAAAAATCTAGAATTTCCCTAAATAGATATTATAAATATCAAAAAATATACCATGAAGACACATGTTTCATGAGATATGAAACACTGAAGATCTAATATTTACTTTAGACTTCATTTTTGTTTTCAACCATATTCAAATATTCGTCATTCGCTAGTATGGTCCCCCAATATTAAATCAATTAAATTAAAAACACGAAATCCTTAAGGGTAACAGATTTATATATCTGTATTTAACAATAAAAACTGAATAACTTCATTAGAAACTGAATCCTATGATTTCAAATATAGGAACTACCATTCATGACACTTCATAATAAATTTTAATATATACGTAGAAATGATTTTAAATCTGCAGTGTGGATTAATTATGTACATGGTTCTAAAAAAAATTGACTATAAATCAAATTCCCCTTTTTGATTCATCATTCACTTATTTATATAATATGTTATCTGATTCAAGGCCGGCTATATAGAATGAAATCTTTGGGACACATCTGAATATGTGGATCCCCAAATTGGATTTGCCGATCCCATAGCTATGTGACAAATTCTACTAAATTATCAACTTTTATTGATTAAATTACATTGTGGATCACCTAAATGAAATTCCCTTCACTAATTCTATTACAAAGAACAAAGGTCTATATCACTCTTCCATTTGAAAAAATCATCTATGTGGATACATATATAACTCAAACTCAATCAAAGAAACTTCCTTGAACCACTTATCCATCTCAAAACACTATATAGAGTCATGAAACATTATTAAATGATATATATCAAAATATAAAATAAATAAATAATATTAAAACTTTCAAATACCTTAATAATTATTATCATGAAATACTATAAACCAAAATAAAAAAAACCATGGGATCATCAATATTTCTTAAACAAAGCCACACATCTAAGAGTTTATTCAATCTCCATCAAGAGAAATTATGACAAAAAGACGAAATCCCCGAACATATCATTCCTCAAAAACACTAATTAATTGGATAAATAGTTCCATTTCCTTATATCTATGGATAATTATTTAATACCGCTACATCAACAATATTAGATAACATTCTATGTCCCAATTTACGTCAAAATGCATTCATTATGTTCCCATTCCATGAATTTTCATAATTGATGGAAAATCCTTCAAATTTCCATATTAAAATTTTCCACTATAACATACACTCTACTTAAGACAAAGGATTATACTCCTTTAACAACATAATCTAATGTATTGTGATGGATCACAATGAAACATAAATTTATGTTTTTAGGGAACAATGAAGGTGAATTTTCATCCAAAATTATACAAAACAATCACTTGTTATAATTTATGGAATTATATCATCACGATTAACCTAGGTGAAAATATATAAAAGATTGATTTCACTAAAAACCACCATATCTTTGTTGAAAAATATAAAAAATATCTATATGATTAGACTAATTATGATGAAATTCATTTTTTATAGTTAAATAGCCATATTATTATCACAAATAATATTCAACATTCATTTATCATTAAACCACAAATCATCTAGTTGAACCTACCACACTAAAACCAATGTAACTGGATGTGTAGCTGTTATATAATTAAATTTTTCTTACTCAACATCAATAAACTCTTTTAATTAGTATGTTAGCTAATAAAACTATCTTTAATGAATAACACT
Source organism: Viscum album (assembly GCA_963277665.1). Taxonomy (NCBI): domain Eukaryota; kingdom Viridiplantae; phylum Streptophyta; class Magnoliopsida; order Santalales; family Viscaceae; genus Viscum; species Viscum album. The sequence goes on from OY728166.1 coordinate 313,928,839, forward strand.
GCACCTGATGTGCATCTATGGCCGATATAGTCACACACCCATTCTATATCTATTTAAATAACAAACGCTTGATCATAATCACAATTATATATTTATTATCATTGCCAATTAATTTTATATTCTTATGAATTATACTAACTATAAGAATTTGTGGCTTCATTGATTCAATTTTATACATTCCACATAGATTCATTACATAGTTAATATCAATACTGGATGTTGTGAGATAAAAAATACTTCTAATAATGTTATTAAATTTATTTGTATCAAAATTGATACTGAATTTATTTTTTCTCAACATTTCCCTAAATGATATAGTTGTTTAAAACTCCCAATCATCAAATATTACATTATTTTTTAATTATCTTTAGGATACATCTTTTTTGAAATAATTATATACTCAATATTCTTCTGAATCAACATTCTAACAACGTTATATAATTTTCCCATCATTGATATCTCAAAATACTTTTTCATTATCGATTAAAATTTACACACAAAATAAAATATTTATACTTGATTTTTTTCCACTAACATGAACATTCATCAATAGTGTGTCTAAGGAATCCTTTGTTATGTATAAATCTATATAAATTGTGCCCTAAAAATCACAATTTTTTTAAACAGACATCAAGTGTTGAATACCGTTCCCTTGGAGCCTATTTTATCCATATAATTCTTTCTGAAATCAATAAATAATTTTCTAAATTTTTTCAGAATGATACATTCTAGTTGTTGAATAATGAATTATTCGTTAATAACTCTATTAAAAAAATTTAGAGTAAAATCCATTTGATACACTCTGTAAATCATATGAGATAACACTTCCAAAAACATTCTTATTGTCTCATTATTGCAAATTGGATAAATATTATCTGAAAATTCCATGAATTAAAATTGATAATAACCTTTTAAAATTAGAATAGTTTGGTTTGAAGTTACATTAAATTTCTTATTAACTTTTTTCATAAAACCCAATTTTTTACAAATCACGTTTTTATTTTTCCATCATAAAATATATTACCATGTATGCTTCTTCTCAATTTTATTGAGTTATTTATTCATATATATCACCAAATCAGCATGATCAATATCCATAACAACAATTATTGGATCAAAATTTGATAATTTTGTTTATTTTCATTTCATAGTGTTCTTTTGTACAAAACTAGTATATTATTATTTCCAAGATATTCTGAGAGGCTACATGTTTATTTAACAACTGAAACTGATTTCTATTAACACTAGATCCTTCTATGACTTTAGTATATCATTATAAATTAGAAACAACTATTTTCTTATCAAATTTTAGCAATAATTTCACCCAGATTTAAAAAAATTGTCTTTTCTATCTTATTCTACAAACTCAAAATATACTTGAATTTATTAACATTTTTTCTTACATATTTTACTTTGTACTCCCATTCAAATAACTATCATTTTGTCAATATTTTTTACACCATCTATAAAAATTTCCCCTAGATAAATATCATAGAAATGCTCTATCAAAATTATATTATTAAAACTATCCCAACCAACTTGCTTGGATTTTAATATATCATGAACTTCTAAAACCATGAAATATTTCAATAATGGATTTTCAAAACCATATATCATAGGGAGTAGTATGTTTTTTATGTCTCATGGGATATCAATTCTGACTGTGAACAACTTTACACAATTCATAATTCCAGAAGTATTTTGAAACCTCATTCTCAGTCATTTTGGTTCCTTATATTCACAAAATTCTCTTATCCATCATCTAAAAAATCATATTGTGTTTTATAATTATTTTTGATTATATTATTTCCATGATAAGTTTCAAACACATCACTCTTGTATACATTCCCATCATCAAATATATTTTTATTGGTATATAAACAAAGATTGCTTTAAACCTATCATTTTTACATTTTGAACATCCTAATAAATTAATACTTATTCATTATGAAAAATTATGATTCTTATAAGGGAATATTTCTATTAAATTGGTGAAATAAATAAAAACGTGTGTTTAAATCAGTCTCCTAGATCCAAAAAGATCTCATTGAATGATTTAAATAGTCTAATAAAAGTAATATCAATCTTATTGGGATCCTTCTTTTAATATTTACCTTCTATCATGTCCCACAAATTCTATCATGGTATGTCTCTATCATGTGTTGATATATTATTACCTAATTTTTTACAATATTACATAGGCTTATTTGGACATGTTACCCATGTATTTTATGAAATAACATGTTCTTATCTTTCAGGTTCATGCAACATGTGTTAGAAGGATCACCATGTAGAATAAATACATATTAGTTTTACTGACTAGAGAAACAATTGTTACATTAATTGTTCTTTTAATAATTCATTTATTTGTTTTGAATGATACCACTTTCTCATTATTGAATGGCTGGATTTCACATGACAAGTATGTTTCACATGTTCTATAGAGAGAACATCATCCTATTTGAAATTATTATTTGAAATCAATGTTGTGAAATTGGATTTGATATTCATGACCAAATATTTCTACATATCCATCACGTTTCTCAATGTTATTAATAATTTTTTCATTACCAGATGTATAGGATGGACAACCTCTACCAAGTACCAATTTCTTTGTAATCAATCTAGCATTAAAATAATCATAATCTGAACATGACTTTTTCATTAGGTATGTGAACATTTTCCACTTTATATTTGAGATATAATAAACCAGGAAATACTTTCATGCATTTCACTTCCCTGTGACATTTTTTATCAAACATTTGACATATCTCTTCATGAAAATAATTTTTTTTGTATTTTTATATTGTAACCAATATATTTTTCATTCGGAATTCATGAAAAATATAATTTATCTCAATATAACTATTCCCAAAAAGTTATTAACTTTTCTATATTAAGGTTATGTTATACCATATTGTATAAGTATGATGTCGGACCATTCCACATAACAAGCAGAAAAAATAAAATAATAATTTTCCTGAAAAATTGAATTTTTATCCATTAGTTTTATATAACTAATTTGATATATGGTTAACAACATGGGTATGATTTAGTCTCTGATTTAAAATAGAAGATTCATTCAATCCCATTAATTCATCATATACACTCACATAAAATTTATATCCATTTTTCATATTCTATATTTAAAAAGAATATATATTGAAAACATTATTTTTAGTGTCAATGGATTTTAAAAAATATTCTTTATATGAGTACATAACAAATAATATTCCAGTATATTTGGAGTATTCTCCCTTGATATCTATTGATATTTTGGGGTTTTTCTTGAAATTTTATTTATTTATTTTTATATCAAATGTTTGGGGAATTTTTTTGATCGTTAAATACTTTATCATATTCCTCATATTTTAATCTAACATTTTTTTATTTTGTATTAATTTTCACCCTCTTAGATTGATCATTTTTTGATAAAATAGTTTGAAATTCTATGATACCAATATCTTTTTCTCCTTCATGAGTATGGTTTTTTTAGAATACCTGCCTCATGATCATCAATGATCTTTTATTCATAATATATTGTTATTTTATCATCTTCATCAATTCTAGATGAATCAAAAATATTCTAAACATGATCCATAGTATTAGTGAATTTTTCTTGTGTCTCTTAGTATAAATGAAATAACAATATAAGATCATATTATAAATATTTTTTCAAATTTATTTTTCTTTTGGTTCTCTAAAATATCTTATTTCTACAGCAATCCTTTGAATGTGATTTGATATTTTATCTTCATTACTTTCCATTAGTCATTGTATCATTATAATAATCATAATATCCTTATTTATTATTTCTAAATATAACTTCATTTGGTTAATTAACATTACATTTATAACACCTACTAGAGAAGGTTCCATTGTTCTTAATTGTACCTTTCTAAAATCCTTTTTTAATGAATGGAACAACTCCTTAAAATTATTTTTCATTTTGAATATCACTTGGGTTAGTAACATTATAATCATTAAAAAAATTCATCTCTATCATGGATTAGAAATACACTTAACGATTCTCACTCTTTTTGAATTTAATATGTTTTTACATTTAAAAATCAATGAGAATACAATAGAGGTCGTACAATGAAATAAATTCTCTATATTCATGTGATGTTTTTTTTGTAATCAAAGATATCTATAAATTTCTTCATCAGTATTTCCATAATTGTAAACTCATCGTGTTTCTCACCAAATCCATGGATATTGATCAAATTTTAATTTACCTGAGAAAATAAATCATCCACACATTCATATTTTTTAAATTTAGTTTCTTCAAATTTGATTCTTTGGATCTATAGTTTTGGAACAATCACATTCACATTTCTTTCATATATGATCTATAACATGGCCCTTGCCTATTTTATACTTTTTAAGCCCACTAAATTTATGTATAAATTCATTGATGACTTATAAAGAATATATTTTTATTTCAATTTTCAATCCACTTCCATATTCCATTTTTCAGTAAAAATTATTTGATCATTATTTGAGAATTGTTAAAATCCCTCTATCATTGCATCATGAAATCAAAAAAATAACGGTAAAATTTTTTATTATTAGAACTATTATAAATTTTCCATTGAATTATGGTAAACATTTTGGGTAAAGAAAATTTCAATTATCCAGTGATCAGAGGATAATTTAATGGATGATTCATTGGTGACTCAACTATGATATAATATTATGTATTTGTCAAAATCACATTCCTCTACAATGAAGGAGATTAATATTAGTGCATGGTATTTTTTAATATTTTTTTTAAAAAATAATCCTTTAATAATATATTGTGTATGATCAAATCAATTAGAAAAAAATAATCCTCAAACAATCATAAAAATGAACAAACAGAATAAACACATGTATTTTATAGGTTTTTTTATTCAATGTGGAATCATACTTATTGTTGTTTAAATTTACCCCCAAAACATGGATTATTTTAACTATATACCAAATTTAAATCATACTACATGAAATTGTGTGTCATCCTATTACTTATTTCAAGAGTTACACCCATCTTCACAAAATTTTAGTACAATACAAAATATCATTACAAATTTAAGTATACAATCATTTAAAAAAAATATTTCTACTACAATAGAAATTGAAGAGCCACTCATATGAACCTCTAGAATATTCCCCAATGAATAACACTTTATAATGAATTGTGTTATGATGCACATATATTTTCAATATAAAATGAACTCTCATAAAGACACAATTCACATGTTATTTTGATCACTGAAGATCCAACATTAAATTCTGAAATCACACTTCTTTTTCCAATGTCAATTATCTGTTGTGCATTAATAGAGTCCCTATACATTTAGTCACACTATTAAAAACATTTTATTTTAGTCACTATGATCTACAAAACTACATTAAACAAACATGAATTCATCTTTTATTTTGAAATATAAGCCTATGATTGTATAGGCATACAAAACCATCCATGTATATTTATAAAAAATAAATTCAGAAATTGAATCTATATAAAGTTAAGATTCTTAATTGGATTAGTGTAACAATCCACAATGTGGATCCATTTAATTATTGAATTCTAATCATATTCACCAAGGTGATTTTTATTTCATATGCATCCATAGTTATCTATGTGATTTTAAATCAACTATGTAAAAAATCATGTACTTGACACATTTGTCTAATAGGATCCCCAATTCAGGTCCATCAATAATTTGAATACATGATGCATTCAACTATGTGATTCATCTACGTTTGTGAAAATAAATTGTGAATACCCTAATATATTTTCCATGCATTAATTTTGATACATATAATAAATATTTATTTGAATCTTCACATTACAAAATTATCTAGGGGATCATGAAATCACTAAAAACAAAAATAACATCTTTGGATATCTATAACCCCTTCTAAAATACACATGGTTGCATCATGAGTCCTTCACTCATGATTTATATCACTATATAAATCAAATTTAAATTCATCATACATGTAAATACCTTAGGAATAGTTTTCAGCAAAAAAAATAACCCTTACGTAGTAAGATCTAAGAGATGTTCAAGAATTCTTAATCTAAGCCTCAATTATATAATGGTATTCAAGTACTATTAATAATTACAAATATAAAAAGGGAATTATTTAAAAAATAAGATCATCATAATTCAAAATATGTTAATTTTTTTATAAAATTAAATTTAAATATGTGTTTTAATTATTTTATAAATTAATCCCCTGAAACGTGATGAAAATATATTTTCTATAATGATTCTTTTTTTTTTGTAATTTCTTATACCCAATTCAAGTTTAACATTGATCCAAGTAACATTTATTATATTATGATTAATAAAAATTAAGAAGTAAAATTTTAACACTAATCTACAGTAAAATGAGGAATTCTATGTATTTAAAATGAAAAAGAAAATGTTCAATAAATAATTCATTATTATTCAATATTCATAACAGAAATCAACATTCTATAAGACTATAAAAAATCTAAACTTTGTAGATTTTGATATTAGGACTTAAAAATTTATATCGACATTCAAATAATCAATAAAACTTTTATTTAAATTATTTAAAATATTTTCTCATAAAAAGATAAAAATATTTTAAAAAACATATTTTCGAACAAGAAAATGAATTTATTGAATAATTGATGGTTTATTTCCCACGAATTTATCAAAGAAAAATTAAGAATTTACTTTATATATATTTTATAAATTTTTTAGTCCAATTCATATCATAATTTTTAATGCCAATTTTATAATGGAATTTAATATTATAGATTATTGAGAGATGAGGATTAATGTATTGCAAGCTATCAAGGAAATTAAATTTATTTAAAGGGGAATGTATCCCAAAATTATGGGTTTTTACATTATAAAACTTATAACAATTTCAACCAAAAAAATTCTTCACACAAATGTAGAGACTAATGTAACACCCCATCCCCATTTACCCAAAGTCAATGCATTATTTTAATACATTGTCAGGATACAAGGAAACCATGCCATGAAAGAAAGATCAGATTAGAAGTCTTGGAAATAGATTACATAAATAAATGATTCATTAAATTATAAAAATAAAAACAATAGAAACTTTTCTTCCATTGACCACATTCATTTCTCTTAGATTATCCTTGTAGGTCAATAATAATACACTTCGCAGAAATCCTGGGAAAATAAAATATATGAAATGGGTGAGCTAAAATTCTCTGTAATGGTAAGAAATATATTAGAAGATAATATATACATTAGGAATGGTGAATAATTTAAAACACATGCGTTTACAAATAATAATCATGAAAATTTTATGGAACTAATATGAGATGTGTAAATAATTCATTAATAAAACATAGTCATGGGTATTCTACTCGTCGAATAAACACATGAACTATCAATAATATATTCATAACGAGGTAATGTATAATGGTAGACATTCTAAAACATTTTGTCTAGGCCTTAACCAAGACGTCTAAAAATGAATAAGGCCTCAGCTAAAACAATATATTAAATTTGTGAAAGAACTCATCCAATTCCACATCTTATTATATAATGAGACCTACCAATTCACCAAGGATAAATATTAGGCTCCACCTGTTACTTACTAAGTCCAGTACATTCTTTATTTGAAATGGGTAAAACATAACCTAAAAATTCGTATTAAAAATAGCATATGAAATGTCAATAATTTAACCATAAACCATGAATAGTATAATATTACACATCCAGTGTCAAATATATCACAAAACATTAAATACAATATGGATGATTTTTATCATAATAAATCAACATTAAACAAGTTTAAAATCCATCAAAATATGTTGACATATTTGAAAATGTTTTGAAAAAGTCATTGAGAGAAATTTCCCTTATTCATAATAACATTTAAAAGAAACAGTTTTATAAAGGAAGTAATTTAAAACATATTTTTGAATCAAAGTGTCCCATACATATTTGAAACATTGGTAAATAGAAACATTCATGTCCATATAAATAAATCCTTAAAATCATTTTCAAAACATGCACATTAATTAAAAGGATTTAGAAAGATAAAACCTTAAAATTTTTAAAATGATGATCTAGTTAAATATTTCCTCCCATAAATCCATAAAATATTACTTTTGAAAATATTTTAATGAATTATGGGTATCGAGGACAAATATGTCCTAGTAAATACATACACATAATCAATCTTAGATAATAACGAGATTGGTGAAATATGCCTTACCTTTCACTTTCCTTTGATTGAGGGTACGTTTATCCTCTAGTATAATGACCACAGTATGTTATTAAATTATACCAGTACCATATCCATATTTATTATGTCATAAATGATTCATTTATGACTTTATAATTCCCATTTAATAATGGTTTCAATGTTTAATTAATATTTTGTGTAATAATCGATTTCATTACCATACGTGTTTTAACTTGTATCTTTTAGATCATGATTTAAATACAAACAGAATATAATCCTTGATTTATATATCATATAAATTTAGAATATAAATATTTATAATTTATAGATATAAGAAATTGAGGGAACCGTTTATGGAGATGGTAGCCCGTATGTACGCATAAACGCTATTTCCTTTTTGATATCGTATTGAACGAAAGAATGAGAATAAGATATATGTAAGTACATATATATATATAGTAGCATTATTTTGTCATATATTTCATACTAATTAATAATATATATTTTTATAATCATAATTTATTGGTGAACATCAGAATTAATCTCATCGCATCTTGGAGATGGTAATCCATACGTACGCATGAGTGAAAATATCACTATATTGATGCTGAAATTGTATGTAACTAGATGGTATATCATATATAAAGAATCATTAACTTATTATATTTATTATTTACATCAGTTATATTCATTATTATACCCATCCAAATAATTAAGTGTTTTAATAACAAAATACACCACAATGTGGAGATGATAAGCCATATATATGCACATATGGTGACTTTGTTATTTATAGGATAGAAAAAATAACGAATATGGTCGTACCATATTTATAGTAAAATAAAAACATTTAGGAGGTAATAGATTTATTATTTTGGTATGGAAACAACAAAGAAATGGGAAGTGGAAGAATAAATTAACCTCAATGATGTGATAAAATATTTTCCTCTTTTTCTGGGTTGGCCAAACCCAAAGGCTTTGGAGGTGTGATATTAAAAGAAAGGGAAGTTCCTTTTTATAAGAGATGTGACAATCACTTTAGAAAAAAGTTGAAATATTATTTAATATTAAAATAATTTTCTGTTTCTATTGGTTCCAAATATAATTTTCTAGAGGATAAGGTGGGGATGGGTCCAGAACCTCTCAACCAATATGTTTTAGATAGGTTTAGGTCATCATACTAACCTTATCTTTTAGATTAAACTCTTAGTTATGTAGTTTGACATTTACCAAGTCTCTTTGTATTTTTGTATTATGTGGTTAATAAACATAATATAACAAGCCAAGAGAACCCCATGTGATTCAATATTAATATATATAACCTTATCTAAATCCATTTGCTGAACCATAGATTTTTAAGAATATTATATCAATAAATAATATAGTAATTATTTTAAAAACTCAATTATTTCATTTTTGACACTATTTAGAATTTAATTTTTTTAAAAGTCATAAAAACATTATCTATAGAAACCCTACCTTTTCATACATTACTATTACATCATTTTAATGATAAAAACATCTCAGTATTAAACATAGAGGATCAAAAGGATTAGTGTCTTGGGAAAACTAGGACCATACACAACAATTACAACATCAAGCATAAACCTTTATTTAATTTCGACTTCTATAGCTTCTCATTTGAACATGTCATATCCTTAGTACATGTATCCACCTTAGGATATACATCAAAATGGGTGAGCAAAAAACCTAGTAAAATGATATATATGAAGAATATAGCATTGGGTGAGCATAATCATAACATGGGACCAAGATCTTGAACATGAGAGGAAGCATGAATATAAGACTTTAAATGTGGAAATGCATAAGAATTAAACATCGTGTCTTAGAGGTAAACTACCACACATACTTATGATCCAAGATATAATCTTGTTCAAAAATCATTTCACATTTACTCATGAGATTATTCACTTTACCCAATGCATTGGAGTGTTGTATAATTATGGGTGCACCCGTCACATTTAAACATTCATATTGCGCTATATAATTCCGAGTGCACCAGTCACATCATACCATTATCATTTATCATGCATGCCATAATGAACATATAGAATAAATGATCAAAACTAACCCATGAAATGTAATGGGTTTCATATCAGAAGAAAACATTCATGAACATTGGGTTCTCTAAGGAAAGAGGGAATAACATACTTGATACAAGAACTGTAAATCTTGAATGAGAAGTGAAAGGTGTGTTCTTGAAGAAGAGTTCTTTTGGAAAAAAATTTTTTTGCAACAAACCATAGTTGTAAACATTTATATCCCAGAAAAGTAATGAAAATTATGAAAAAATGGTTTTTTAGGAGTAACCATGTCAAAAATGTAGTGAAATAGGGCGAACCTGAAGGATGAAATTTCGGTTTGAGAATTTCCCCATACCTTGTATCCGAACACTTCCTTCTATTTAATTTTCTATATAATGACTTTTTATGGATTAACTAGAAATTATAGAACATTTTATACATGAATAGGTTTCATTCTGGTTTCATTATTTCTTTTTATGTTCCTTTGGATGACTTATAGTGTTTAAAAACAGTGTTCGGGGATGTTCGTTTTTATAGTATTTCTTGGGTGGTTCACTTGTATTCATAAATTGATGTTCGGGAAGAACATGGGTAAACACACAAAACTGATATTACATGTTACTAATTAAATTACATAATATAATATTATCTTATAATGAGTTATATTATATACCATGTGGATGAATCATTGGATAAAAATTAAATGATGATTGTTTGGGTTAATTTGGGTGGTTTTTCAATCACCCTGAACTTGTTTTAATTTATCACTTAGTAATATGTACATAATTAAGTTCAAGAAATTTAAATAAGACATACTAAATAGAACATATTATTTTTCAACCTTAAAAATGGTTTCATGACCAGATATAATGGTAGAAATGGATAAGAAAAAATGTCATTCTTGAAGGTGATAAATTAACACCTCACGAACAACATTATTTTTAATAAAATAAAAGGATTAGGGAAATGGGTTGGGTGATATAATATAACATTATTATCATAATATTATATTATATTCATGATACTAGAGTTACCATACCATTTGGACAAATATACGTGGAGAGATAATAAGAAAAGAGCTTTATATTGAATGTGAATTAAAGAAGAAGAGGGAGAGAAATTACATCTTAAATCCTCCTCTTGAGATCCACATTCAGGAAGCTAGGAATGAAATTTTGATGAGAATATAATCTCTTGAACTTTTGAGAGGTTCTAGGTAGGATGTTTGGAAGATTTTAGAGAAGGAGTGGATCTTGAGAGTTCTACAGAAATAAGGGTGTGAAGGGTGGTTTTTATAGTGGACGGGAGAGGGGTTTCCTTAATATAAAATTTATTAGTTTTTTAATTTCCCATAAGACAAGTAAAAAATTAGTCTGCAATGATCAAGAATAGTAATTTTATCATGTGATCTGAACCATGTGGGCTTACATCAGTAGAACATCACACACGACTCTATAATTAGCTTATTTAGCGTAATTATTAAATTATGGCATTTCATTATTCATAAAAAATTCTTGTAGCTCAGAAAAATGCCAAAAATTTACCCCTATCATTGTATGACGTGTAGAATACAAAAATGATGTCCATTTTTCAAAAATAATTATATATATATATATATATATATTATTAATTTAATATACAATTAAAATTATAATTTACTTAAAAACAGTTATTAAAAGTAAAACTAATTTTACAGTGCTTTAAAAAATTATGTGGGGTCTTATAAAAATATCTAAAAACTACAAGAAATTAATTTTTTATTTTATGGACACATTTTGAAAAAATAATTTTATATTATAATTAATTATTTCTGACTTATAAAATACCAAAACATTTAATAAGGTCAAATTGTCACTTTCTAGGATGTCTAAATTTTAATTAATATTCATGGGTAAGGTTACTCTTATTTTGGATGATTTACTATTGATAAGGGTCATATAACTATTAATAAGGGAATGTTACTATTAATAAGGGTAGGTTACTGATCACCGAAAAATAATTTTTTTTATTTAACAGTAGAAATCATCTTGAACACAACCGTGTATGTCAAATTCACAAAATTCCCAATACAGAAGTGACAAACTTATGTTTAGAGATCAGTCAACACTTAGTAGTTCATTATTATGTGTTTTCATGTGATTTTATGACATAATTATTAGAAGGGAACTACCATTGAAAAAATTTTGGTCGTTACATTTTTCCCCCTTAAGAAATTTCGCCCCCGAAATTTCAGTTTATACAAACAGGTGAGGGTACTTCTCCTTCATCACCTCTTTCGGTTCCAAAGTAGCTTCTTTAAACTTATGGCTCCCCCACAAAACTTTTACAAGGTGGGTTGTTTTATTGTGTATTTACTTATCTATCCGGTCCAGAATCTCTATTGGCTGCTCCTCACAAGAGAGATCATATTTAAGATGTACCACCTCTGAGTTTAGTACTTGTGAGGGGTCAGGTATTTACTTATTCTGGAGTGATATGTGAAACAAATCCTGATCCTGAGCCATATTCAGTGGAAGTTCATGTCGATAGGCTATGGCTCTTATGCAGTCAAGGATCTTAAAGGGGCAAATGTACCATAGGTTTAGCTTCACTTTCTTATAAAATCTAATGACTCTATTCCATTTATATATTCATAGGAACACTTTATCTCCAATGTCAAACTCCAAGTACCTTAGACGGTTGTCAGCAAAGCTCTTTTTCTAACTCTGAACAGCTTTGATGTGTTTCTAGATGACTTGAACCTTTTCTGTCATCTTTTGAACAAGTTGATGTCCAAGTAGCTTTATTTCTCCAACTTTATCCCAACATGTTGGTGTCTACATTGCTTACTACACAGATCATCATATGGAGCCATCTGAATACTCAAGTGGAAGCTATTTTTGTATGGTAACTCAAAAAATGGGAGATGATGATCTCATCCACCTTTTAATTCTAGAGAGCATGCTCTAAGCATATCTTCAAGTGTCTGAATTGTCCTTTCAGACTGGCCATCAGTTTGGGGGTGATAGGCTGTGCTGAAATTTAATTCAGTCCTCTAACCATGTTGAAGACTCCCCCAGAATTTAGATGTGAACCTTAGATCATTGTTAGAAAAAATCTAGAGTTAAACTCCATACAGTCCCACCACATCCTTCACATATATCTTTTCATGTTGTTCTAGTGAGAGATCATCCAGAATAGCGATAAAATGGGAAGTCTTGGTGAGTCGGTCATCACAACACAAATCAATTTATTTTCCTTCAACGTCTTTGGGAGACCCGTGACAAAGTCCTTTGTAAAATTTTCCTATTTCCACATGTGTATAGGCGATGGCTGCATAACCCCTTTAGACATTGCTTCTCTCCTTTAACTTGCAGACATACCAAGAACCTTCATATACATTCAACAATATCCTTCTTCATGTTATCCCACAAGAAGTGTTCTTAGAGATCACGATACATCTTAGTACTCCCATGATGTATAGAGAATATTGAGCTATGTGCATTGTGAAATAGATCCTTTATTTCAGGTGATGAAGGCACACAAAGATGAATTCCAATCTGAATCACACCATCATAATCGATATGGAACTCTTGCCACTTCCCTTCCATTACTGCATTCATCCTCTTTTGTATCTTCAAATCATCTCTTTGTTCTTCCATAATCATCTCTTGAAGGAATGGTTGAGCAGTCATTTGGGAAAGGTAGGATATATCCCATGCCATTTTGATTTCAAAATCCATCCTTTTCATATCTAAAAAGATATGGAGTTTCTCAATACAAAACATGGATAGAGTAGCGGGTTCTTTTCTGTTAAAGCATCAGCTACCTTATTCTCCCTTCTAAAATGGTAGTTGAATAGAGAAATCGTAATCCTTGAGTAGCTCTAACCATCTGTTTTGATGCATGTTGAGATACTTTTGTGTGAATATATTCTGTAGGATCTTGTGTTCGGTGTATATGTCACACTTCTAACCATAAAGGTAGTGCCACCAGATTTTGAAGGAAAAAATCATGTATGCCAGCTCTAGATCATGTGTTGGGTAGTTCTGCTCATGGATCATCAAATTTCATGAGGTTTTTCCTATCACATTGTCATTTTGCAGGAGTACGCAACACAAGACATTCTTTGAAGCATCACTGTATATCAAAAAACATTCTCCACTTTTAGGTAGTGTGAGTACATGTGAAGTGATCAGCCTTCTCTTTAGTACCATTAATCTTCCCTCACATTCTTCCATCCAGAAATACTTTACCCTTTTCTTTGTTAACCTATTTAGTGGGCTTGACAATTTAGAGAATTTTCTCACAAAACGTCAGTTGTACTCACCTAATACAGGGAAACTACAGATTTTTGTAACACTAGAGGTCCTGGGCCATTCCTTATTCTCCTTTGTCTTTGAAGGATCCACAAAAATTCCCTCACTTGTGATCACATGTCCCAAGAATGTGACATGCTTTATCTAAAAGTCACACTTTCTGAAATTGGAAAAGAACTTCTCTTTTATTAATGTTGCCAAAACAAGTCTTAGATGTTCATCATGTTTCTCCTTTCTCTTAGAGTAGATGATAATATCATCAATAAACACTACCACAAATTTGTTGAGGTGATGTCTAAAGAATCTATTTATCAAATCCATGAATATTTTAGGTGAATTGGTATGTCCAAAGGGAATCACCAAAAACTCATAGTGCCCATACCATGTACGGAATGTAGAGACCTGAAGCTTAACGTACAAGGACATTACATTACTTTTGCGGAATACTTATTACATAACAAAAACACACACACAAGGACCGTAATTGTTTAGTGTCTTTGGAAACTTGGAACGTAATCTTCTAATCATGGTGAAAGATCTTCAACATCTGTCATAAAGATCTTCCCTTTTCTTTCTTACATAAAACCTTTCTGTATATCCTGGGAAAAACAAAACAGAAAAGGGTGAGCTCAAATGCTCAGTAAGGGTAAACAAAAGAAAAATCAATCACATCATATTCATAAGAACATAAGATTTTGGAAACCTTAACCTGAAAAAGAGATCATAATATCATAACATGGGATAAATCATAGTAGTGAAATGAAATCCCAATAATCATAACCTAAAACCTGAATCTTTTTGGCATACACACATAATCATAGAGAATCATATCTTATTAGTCAAGAATCATTGCCAAGACTATCTTAGTGGACAATGTCCATTTCTGAACCGAGTCACCCTCGTTTCAGTACTGTTTCACTGAACCAGTATAACCTACCGTTCTAGCCATGTCTATCTCATGAGATATAAAATATTTACCCAATTCATTGGAGGGAGATATAGGTCTCACACATCTCATAATGATACCATTCTTATGTGTGCCACAAATTCATAAATCATACATCATTTCATAACCCATGTAATAAAAATGGGATCCTTAAACAACATGACATCATAAAACAATTCATATAAGATAAAGGAATTAATAAAAATAATTCCATCACAACATTATCAAATCAATGTAATAAGAGGGATAGAAACAGAACCCTATATTATCATAGATGGAAAACAATTTTGATAAATCACTTGAACTCTATTCTTGAGGAAAATATCCTTTTACTTCAAAAACATTTTCCTTTCTTAACATGTCATACAATTTTAAACTAAAAGAAGTTGATTAAAAATAAACATGAAAATTTTTAAAGGAAGATTCTTGGAAATAATTTTTAAAAAATCCATTCATGCCGTATAAGTTAAAAAAACATTCTTCGTACTTTTGTCGGAAAAGTCAAAAAGTGCCTCGTACGAAAAACGACAAAAGAATCCTTTTATATCTTTTACTAAAAACTCACCGAAGGGTAAAATAGGATTTAAAAAATAGTATGTGAATGGAAATAATATTACATATTGATTAAACATGGATGTGGATGATAAAATACACCCTAGTAAATGCCAAAGTATAAACAATCTCGGATAAAAATGAGATTGTGATATTTCCCTTACCTTATGTCTGATATGCTTTGTATGTATCCGAAACACCTGTATGATGATTTAAATAATGTCATTAACTTATTACATAATCATATTAATTGTTATGATATCATATATGGTTCCCTTATGACTTTATATTACCCTTTCTTTTGTAAATTCCATGTTAAAGAAGCGTTTTGGGTAAAATCGTTTCATTTATCGTAGGTGTTTGGACTTGTTGTTATTGACATTATTATTACTTATATCATGATTTACTTACTTCCAAAATATAAAAAATGATTTATATATCATATATATTCAGTATATATATATATAATAGATAGATAAATGAAATGAAACACACCGTTCATGGAGACGGTAGTCCGTACGTACGCATGAACGTTGTTTTCCTTTCCTTATTGTCTTGAATGAAAGTAAGTAGATGACATAAATATATATATATATACATAAATCCAGTAGATTTAACATGTCATATATTTCATTATTATTCATTATATATACTTTATAACCATTCATGAATGGTTAATGTGGAGAACAAATCTCATAGCGTCGTGGAGACGGTAGTCCGTACGTACGCAGGAGCGATGATATCGTTCCCATGGTCGTGGAATTGTGTTGAAGTGTATGTATACTATTTAAGTATCAATATCACTTTATAATAATCATATATAGTTACTAATTACACCATTATACCCATCCAATTAAGGTGGTGGCGGAAAATAGATTACACCACGGCGTGGAGACGGTATTCCGTACGTACGCACGCGCGGTGATTTCCTTTTTCCGTAGGATGTATAGAAGGTTAATTAGAGATGTTTAATATTTATAATAACATATCAGTATCTAATAAATACTGATGTTATTACTTTATCAAGAAACAACTAAAGAAGAAGAAGTTGAAGAAGAAAAAAATTGAAAAAGATCGGTAATGGATGTTACCTCTTTTTGACGCGCCTTCACTTAACCTCCACTTAAAGAATGATGGATGGTCTTTGAAGATGCCCAGAACATCTAGGATGATACTAGGGAAGTGGATAAGAGATTTTTTCAGGGGTTGGCGGAGCATGAATGCTCAAATTGGTGTGAGGAGGAGAGGGAGGAGGTGCCCTTTTATAAGGGAGGAGAGGGGCACCTTAGGAAAATCTCAAAATATTATTTTATATTATGGTCAAATTAGGTTTATAATGGTTACAAAGGGTTTTATTTCGAATCTGAATTGGGGATGGGTCGAAATCCTCTCATACAATAGGTTTTAGACAAGTTTAGGTTATTATTTTAAACTTATCAATTAGATTTAACTCTAAGGTAAATAATTTATCTTTTACCGTGTCTTTTTGTTTTCTTACACTATATGGTTAATAAACTTACTATATCAAGCCAAACGAACCACAATTTGTTTATTATTAATATATATAACCTTATCTAAGTCATTTGGACGAACCTTATATTTTTAGGAATAGAATAACAATTAATAATATAATATTTGTTTAAAAAACTAATTTATGTCAATTTTGACACTATTTGGTACATGATTTTTATGAAATTCATAACAGAATGATAAGTTCGAAACAAGTTACTTAAATCAAAAATAACATGTCATATTAACCTATAAAATTAGTTTATGTCATTAAAAGTCTCAAATTACATTTATTTGGGCATTTATAACATCAATTATGTCAATATTTCATTAATAAGACAATTACTGCATCATCATTGTGTCATAAAAAATGATAATTATTTAATCCCTAAAAATTCTAAATAAATTATTATGATGTATATAATTGTATTAGCGTTCCGGAGACTATTCATGTTCGAAGTTTTATGAAGTTTATCACTAAATTAAAATTATTATACTTATAAGATTTAAGAAAGTGACATGTTGTCACATTCTTTGGTTTTAATAATAATTAAATTATATTCAGGAAACAAAGTCCATAAAATGAATCTAATCCGACCCTTTGGTTATATGGGTCTACCTTTAGCCATACAATAGGATTTTTCCAAGTGTTAGGGTAATTTTATAATCTTATATTTACCCTTAATTACCCTATTTACCTTTAACTATAGTAAATAAAATTTACCGTAGTTATTATTCACAATGCCCAAAAATAAAAAGTAGGTTATTAACATAATTTGGACCCACTGATTCCAAATATGGAATCCATTTTTCCACATTCAATACACAAAATATGCATAAATTAAATTAAAATTAATCTCGTTGTCGAAAGAAAACTGGTTTTTCATTAAATCATTGTAAAAGATTGAATTGATCAATGCTAATGACATACAATATATTAAGTGGTAAAAATATATTCTATTTATACATTAAAACCATTCAATATTATAATTTAACCACATATGATATTACGAAGAAAAAAGTTGTTTTTAATTAAAATATAGCGTGTTTTTACTATTCCTAAAAATATGAATGTTATCGGAAAAATATCAAAACTTTATCTAAAGTAAATTTTTATATCCTGATTCTAAAGATGAATTTTATTTTGTCAAATTGAACATATAAACATGTGAAAAACTAGATTTAAAGTGGGTGTGCCATCAAAAGGCGGCAAAACTGCATTTTTTTGAAAAAAACTTATTTTACCCTAAAAATTTATTTTGTTCTTATACCATGTTCTAGAAATGTGTAAGATGAATAATAATGTTATAAAATTAAGAATTTAATTAACACTATTCATAACGGATAGATCATAACAATATTATAATAATATATCATTTTTTAGTAAAACCCAGTATTTCGTACAATACACGCTATCGAGGAAGGTCGCGATTGCGTGTAATGCAAGCCAAGTCAGGGTTGCATGTAGTGCACAACTTTTTTGTTGTTGCGTATAACAGAATCCAACCATATTTTATTTATATATTGAATATATATATATACACACTCAATGTTGCGTAGAATAACTTCTATCAAACGAACTTCAAATTGTGTGTAAAAATGAGCCAAGAAAAGTGTTGCGTATACTGCAAGCTAATACTGTGTTACGTATATCGCAAGATAATCTTGGTGTTTCGTACAATAGAAGATATGAATGAAATTAAAAAGAATGTATCTTATAAAATCTCGGGTTTTTACATTCTACCCCCCTTAAAATGAATTTCTCCCTCGAAATTTGTTGGGGTTATAAATCGTTTATTATTCATAAAAACCCACATCGTAAAAAGAAATACCAAAACTGAACATTAAAAACTAAAGTATGAAATATAACGGTTACCCAAATGAACTCATCACTGGGTTTCCATATAGAAGAAAATATGGACATGGACGAGAAATCTAACTGTCATGTTCTGATGCAGAGTGGTAGAGAACATGGCTATGAAAAAGCCAACAATCACAAATCTATTGATTTGTGGTGATCTAAGGTACCATCTGATTCATCGGATATAAGGGCAGTAGGACAAAATTTTTGGTTTTTTCAAGATCATTTCCCTAAAGTTGATGAAATTGGAATTCGAAGAAATACTTTCGTGATTTTGGTATCGTCTCACCGTTTGTCATTATTTGGACAATTTCCACTTCATCTCTTAAAGAAATGGAGTTGAATTTGTAATTCGTGATGTGTTAGCAGATCATGTGATAGAATGATGGGTCATTCCATCTGTCTGAAACAAAAAGTTAGAAAAGTTATCAAAAAAATACATAAGTCCATCTATAGTGAGATTAATCTTATATAGTTACTAAAATGCAATTATACTGCTTCATATAACAAAACTAGTTTCTACTAAACAAGGACATCCTGTAGGCCAGTGGTAGGTGAAAAAGGCCAGTCGCACTTCGGTTGTGGGTTTGATTCCCACAGCCTTGTCCGACGCGATGGGCTGTCACCCGTCCTACAGGTTGTCCTTTTTCTAAAACTACATTACTATAAAATCCCATCAGTAATAGCAAAAAATGTTCTATCCTTAAACAATACTTAGAATATGTCCATCATAATCCATTCCAATATTTAGGTTTATCTAAAATACTTCGGTCCAAGCTCATAGTATAAAGAAAACGATTACATGAAATGTCATCAACCAAGCATGTGAATACCATCATTTATCCCCCATATATATATATATATTGTTGGTCACATTCCAATAATGTGAATACCTTAATCATGTATTCTCTTGAAAAAAATGAAAACCCATTGAACCATAGTGAAAACTTGAATGCAGTTAAAAGTTAACACTTTCCACATACCAAAATCCAAAAATTCTATATACTCAAACCATGATATAACATTTTCCTTATATCAGTCATGAGCTCATGAATACATTTAATTTTATCTTTATCCCTTCATTATGCGCATATTATCTGCTTTCCAAAAATATTTCAATTACTTTTCATGGTTACCGATGCCCTAAAATTATTGAAAACCACAATAGACCAAAACATAAATATTCCAATATTCCACGATACTATATACAACATTATTCTGGAATCCCATTACATAAACACTTAATCATTCCACCACATCATTGTCATATTCAACATCACCAATAGTGATCGCATGTGACTTCCCTTTGTCCTTTCCCTTAAGCGGTTACTCATGTCGATCATCACTAACCCTTGGATTAGGGAATTTATTAGCATAATGCCCCATTTCCTTGCACTTCAAGCATTGAAGTGTTGGTGGTGTGTTCTCTGCAGTGTTTGCTTTATTCACATCATTAGAAATCCTTTTTCCATTATTTCGACACTCAGCTGCTCGATGACCTTCTTTTCCACACATAAAACATTTTCTAGTCCCTTTAAGACAATCTCCACTATGATTCTTTCCATACTTTGTGCATAAGGAAAAAATTCATCTTCATTTCACCATTATTCTGAGATTTCTCCTGGAACTCCGTCTTTCGTTTCTTGTCAAAACTATGAGATGGATAAGTAACACCAACTTCCATTTCTACCTTGATAGCACAACGCACAATTTCATCATAGCTACTGAAGTCTCTTATAGCTAATGCCCTTCGAAGATTTGGTTTTAAGCCACTAAAGAATCGGTCAACTTTACTTTCAGGTTGGATGATAAATCCAGATGCATACCTTGTAAGCCTTGTAAAATTCACTTCGTATATAACAACAGATTCATCATCCTTTTGATTTAGTTCAAGAAACTCCTTCTCCATCTTTGTTTGAAGAATACGATGGAAGTACTTATTGAAAAATGAGTTATTGAACTCGTCCAATTCCATGGACTCAATTTCATCTCTTGGACTCATATTCTTGATAATATTCCACCATTGATCAGCTTCACCTTCCAAACGATATACTGCTAAGATGACTTTATCATGTTCAGAACATTGAAGAACTGAAAATATCTTTTGAGTAGTACTGATCCATTGTTCAGCAACAAGTGGATCAGAAGACCCACAGAAAGAAGGGGGACGTTTCCTCATGAAGGACTCAATAGAATATTGTTCCCTTCACTTCTCATTTGGAAGTCCAAAATGATTCATAGCTTGTGTAAGTATAGCAATAAGATTTTTCACTCCATCTCCCATAACATTTGTTTGTTCAGGAGGACAATCATTGCGTTGTCCATTGCATTGATCAACACGGTTCCTTCGGGTTCCATCCATCATCTAAAACCCAAAAATAATAGTGTGAGAGGCAAAAATAATTCTAGGGAAAACAACATAGTAAAGGGGGAGTACCCTTAATATATAACATCTTAGGTTAAATTCTAAGATCGTTACCATAGTTCTAGGACTATATCCTATACGTATACTTATCCTTAGGGACATCCCTAGACATACCTTAGTAATATCTCTAGTGATCTCACTAACGTTTTCGCATCCTAGTTTCCAAATGTTGACTAAACCTTTCCTCTGATACCAACTGTAGAGACCTGAAGCTTAACGTACAAGGACATTACATTACTTTTGCGGAATACTTATTACATAAAAAAAACACACACACAAGGACCGTAATAGTTTAGTGTATTTGGAAACTTGGAACGTAATCTTCTAATCATGGTGAATGATCTTCAACATCTCCCATAAAGATCTTCCATTTCTTTTCTTACCTAAAACCTTTCTTTATATCCTGGTGAAAAGAAAACAGAAAAGGGTGAGCTCAAATTCTCAGTAAGGGTAAACAAAAGAAAAATCAATCGCATCATATTCATAAGAACATAACATTTTGGTAATCTTAACCTGAAAAAGAGATCATAATATCATAACATGGGATAAATCATTGTAGTGAAATGAAATCCAAATAATCATAACTTAAAACATGAATCTTTGTGGCATACACACATAATCATAGAGAATCATATCTTATTAGTCAAGACTCATTGCCAAGACTATCTTAGTGGACAAAGTCCATTTCTGAACCGAGTCACCCTCGTTTCAGTCATGTTTCACTGAACCGCTATAACCTACCGTTCCAGCCATGTCTATCTAATGAGATATAAAATCTTTACCCAATGCATTGTAGGGAGATATAGGTCCCACCCATCTCATAATGATACCATTATTATGTGTGCCACAAATTCATAAATCATACATCATTTCATAACCCATGTAATAAAAATGGGATTCTTAAACAACATGACATCATAAAACAATTCATATAAGATAAAGGAATTCATAAAAATAATTCCATCACAACATTATCAAATCAATGTAATAATAGGGATAGAAACATACCCCTATATTATCTTAGATGGAAAATAATTTTGATAAATCCCTTGAACTCTATTCTTGAGGAAAATTTATAAAGGAGGATTCTTGGAAATAATGTTTTAAAAATCCATTCATGCCGTATAAGTTAAAAAAACATTCTTCTTACATTTGTCGGAAAAGTCAAAAAGTACCTCGTACGAAAAACGACAAAAGATTCCTTTCATATCTTTTACTAAAAACTCAACAAAGGGTAAAATAGGATTTAAAAAATTGTAGGTGAATGGGAATAATATTACAAATTGATGAAACATGGATGTGGATGATAAAATACACCCCAGTAAATGCCAAAGTATAAACAATCTTGGATAAAAATGAGATTGTGATATTTCCCTTACCTTATGTCCGATATGCTTTATATGTATCATAAACTCCTGTATAATGATTTAAATAATGTCATTATCTTATTAAAGAATCATATTCATTGTTATGATATCATATATTGTTCACTTATGACTTTATATTACCCGTTCTTTTGTAAATTCCATGTTAAAGAAGCGTTTTGGGTAAAATCGTTTCATTTATCATAGGTGTTTGGACTTGTTTTTCTTGACATTATTATTACATATATCATGATTTACTTACTTCCAGAATATAAAACATGATTTATATATCATATATATTCAGTATATATATATATATATATAATAGATAGATAAATGAAATGAAACACACCGTTCATGGAGACGGTAGTCCGTACGTACGCATGAACGCTGTTTTCCTTTCCTTATTGTCTGGAATGGAAGTAAGTAGATAACATAAATATATATATATATATACATAAATCCAGTAGATTTAACATGTCATATATTTCATTATTATTCTGTATATATACTTTATAACCATTCGTGAATGGTTAATGTGGAGAATGGATCTCATAGCGTCGTGGAGACGGTAGTCCGTACGTACGTACGAGCGATGATATCGATCCCTTGGTCGTGGAATTGTGTTGAAGTGTATGTATACTATTTCTGTATCAATATCAATTTATAATAATCATATATAGTTTCTAATTACACAATTATACCCATCCAATTAAGGTGGTGGCGGAAAATAGATTACACCACGGCGTGGAGACAGTATTCCGTATGTATACACGCGCGTTGATTTCCTTTTTCTGTAGGATGGATATAAGGTTAATTAGAGTTGTTTAATATTTATAATTATACATCAGTATATTAGAAATACTATTTTTATTACTTTATCATGAAAAAACTAAAGAAGAAGAAGTTGAAGAAGAAAGAAATTGAAAAAGATCGGTAATGGATGTTACCTCTTTTTGACGCGCCTTCACTTAACCTCCACATAAAGAACTAAGGATGGTCTTTGAAGATGACCATGACCTCCAGGATGATACTAGGGAAGTGTAGAAGAGATTTGGGCAGGGGTTGTCCGAGCTTGAATGCTCAAATTGGTGTGAGGAGGAGAGGGAGGAGGTGCCCTTTTATAAGGGAGGAGAGGGGCACCTTAGGAAAATCTCAAAATATTATTTTATATTATGGTCAAATTCAGTTTATAATGCTTCCAAAGGGTTTTATTTAGAATCTGAAGTGGGGATGGGTCTAAATACTCTCATCCAATAGGATTTATACAAGTATAGGTTATTATTTTAACCTTATCAATTATATTTAACTCTACGTTAAATAATTTAACTTTTACCATGTCTTTTTGTTTTCTTACATTATATGGTTAATAAACATACTATATCAAACCAAACGAACCCAAAGTTGTTTATTATTAATATATATAACCTTATCTAAGTCATTTGGCCGAACCTTATATTTTTAGGAATAAAATAACAATTAATAATATAATATTTGTTTCAAAAACAAATTTATGTCAATTATGACACTATTTGGTACATGATTTTTATGAAATTCATAACAGAATGATAAGTTCGAACCAAGTTACGTAAATCAACAATAACATGTCATATTAACCTATAAAATTAGTGTATGTCATAAAAAGTCTGAAATTAGATTTATTTGGCCATTTATAACATCAATTATGTCAATATTTCATTAATAAGACAATTGCTGCATCATCATTGTGTCATAAAAAATGATAATTATTTAATCCCTAAAAATTCTAAATAAATTCCTATGATGTAGATAATTTCACTAGTGTTCTGGAGACTATTCATGTTTGAAGTGTCATGAAGTTTATCACTAAATTAAAATTATTATACTTATAAAATTTCAGAAAGTGACATGTTGTAACATTCTTTGGTTTTAATAATAATTAAATTATTTTCAGGGACAAAAGTCCATAAAATGTATCTAATTCGACCCTTAGGTTATATGGGTCTACTTTTAGCCATAGAATAGGATTTTCCCAAGTGTAAGAGTAATTTTATAATCTTATATTTACCCTTAATTACCCGATTTACCTTTAACTATAGTAAATGAAATTTACCGTAGTTATTATTCACAATGCCCAAAAATAAAAAGTAGGTTATTAGCATAATTTGGACCCACTGATTCCAAATATGGAATCCATTTTCAAAATTTAATACAAAAAAGATGCATAAATTAAATTAAAATTAATCTTGTTGTCGAAAGAAAACAGGTTTTTCTTTAAAACATTGCAAAAGATTGAATTGATCAATGCTAATGACATACATTATATTAAATGGTAAAAATATATTATATTTATAATTTAAAACCATTCAATATTATAATTTATCCACATAAGATATTACGATGAAAAAAGTTGTTTTTAATTAAAATATAGCGTGTTTTTACTATTCATTAAAATATGAAAGTTATCCGAAAAATATCAAAACGTTATCTAATGTAAATTTTTATATCCTGGTTCAAAAGAAGAATTTTATTTTGTCAAATTGAACATATAAACATGTCAAAAACTATATTTAAAGTGGGTGTGCCATCAAAAGGCGGAAAAACTGCATTTTTTTAAAAATACTTATTTTACCCGAAAAATTTATTTTGTTCTTATACCATGTTCTAGAAATGTGTAAGATGAATAATAATGTTATAAAATTAAAATTTTAATTAAAACTATTCATAACGGTTAGATCATAAAAATATTATAATAATATATCATTGTTTAGTAAAACCCAGTATTGCGTACAATACACACTATCGAGGAAGGTTGCGATTGCGTGTAATGCAAGCCAAGTCAGGGTTGGGTGTAGTGCACAACTCCTTTGTTGTTGCGTATAACAGAATCCTACAATATTTTATTTATACATTGAATATATATATATATATATACATTCAATGTTGCGTAGAATAACTTCTATCAAACGAACTTGAAATTGTGTGTAATAAGAGCCAAGAAAAGTGTTGTGTATACAGCAAGCTAATACAGTGTTGCGTATAGCGCAAGATAATCTTGGTGTTTCGTACAATAGAAGATATGAATGAAATTAAAAAGAATGTATCTTATAAAATCTCGGGTTTTAACAGGGAATTCAGTCTTCTGAGTATCAACCTTCTTCACATTTAAATGATGATATCCAGAACAAAGATCCACCTTTGAAAAGTATTGAGCTCTTTATTACTGGTCGAAAAATTAATCAATCCAAGAGAAGAGGATAATTTTTCATTATGGTGATCTTGTTGAGTTCCAAAAAATCAATACACAGCCGCACTGTTTGATCCTTATTCTTCAAAAGGGCACTGACGTACCCCAAGGTGATTCAATAGGGTGTATGAATCCTTTGTCCAGATGCTCTTGCAGTTTCTTCTTTAACTCCTCCAGTTCGAGAGGAGCCATCTGATAGGGACACATCAATATTGGAATAGCTCCAACTATGTGTTCAATTCAGAACTCTACCTCACTATCCGGGGGAATTCTAGGTAGATTGTCGAGAAATAAATTGTTGTATTCCCTCAGGATGGGATTTTCCTCAAGGTTGTATCTTTCCTTCAACTCAACCATTTTTATGTGGTATGCTTCTTCATAGGGAATCAACACCCAACCCATAAAAGGATTTTTCAAAGAAGATTCCTGATCATCCTTGTATTTATAGAGAAGCATGGGATGGTTTAGAATATGAAAAGATATTTCCATTTCTTCACAGTTGATATGTTCTCTATATAACAAGAGCAATTCCATTCCCATTATAGGATTAAATTCCACCACGGAATGTATTAAGAGATTCTCCAGAAGAATCTTCCCACATACAACAAGAGGAGAATATTAAAACACTTGGGTTATAACGATTGCACCACTTGGTGTTTTTATAGATCCCTCTACATCAAGGTTTCGGGGCATCGATTCTATAGTTCTAAAAAACATCAAATAAATAAAGGAATGCGTAGAACTAGAATCAAATAATACTTTTTCCATTATTTAGTGTATAGGAAGTGTACCTTTTACGACCTCATTATCTTGCTCCCCTTCCGTAGTAGTGATGGAATAGGCCTTCCCTTGTTCCTTTGGATTTGGTGGATGATGACGCTGATTACCCTCAAGAACACGAGGACTATTGTAGTAGCTTACATAGTACCCTCGCTCCCTATAGTTTTAGCATTGAATCATGAGTGGTTTCTCCTTTCATTGGCAACATTCTCCTACCTTTTCGTGTCTTTTTCGTAAATTTTCAGCATGATGTCCTTCTTCCCACACTGGAAGCATTTCCCTGTCCCTTTGAGGCAGTTCCTTTGGTGCAACTTCCCACATCATTGGCATGTGGGATGTTGATATTTCTACCCAACTTTATCATTCAGTCCACCGGATTGAAACTCCATCATTTGTTTTTTATCACCAAATCCATGTGACCATTCCCCAAACTCCATATCCACTTTGAGATCACACCAAAAAAACTTCTTCATAACTCCCATATTCTAGAATTGCGATAGCCCTTCAACGGTGTGGTTTTAATCTTCTAAATAATACATCAATTTTGCTATTTTTGTTGATAAAAAAACTGAATCCTACCTTTAAAGCCTTGTGAAATTTACCTAATAAGTTGTGAAAGATTCTCCTTATTTTTGTTTGAGCTCTACGAATTCTCTCTCCATCTTCGTGTGAAGAGTTCTTGGGAAATACTTTTTAAGAAACATTATCTTAAAGTCTTATCATTCTATCTCTTCAATTTCATCCATTGGCTTGGTGTTCTTAATCAAATCCCACCATTGACCGGCTTCTCCATCTAGATGATAAACCATTAGGGTCACCTTCTCCACCTCAGAACAATGAATAATAGAAAGTATTTTTTCCCTGGAGTTGACCCACTATTCTGCAACTAGTGGATCAGAAGATCTACTAGACATCAGTGGTTGTTGCCGCATAAAACATTCAATAGTCAGTTTCTCTCTCTTTGGTGAAGGAGGACATTCCCCATTATTATGGTAATTATTCATAACCTGGTATAATTGGATAAGAATGTCCATGAAGATATGAACTCCACCTCCCAAATCATTGTGGATGTCGTTCAGGCAATCATTGCATTGGCCCTCACACGAGTTGTTTGGCCTGATTTCTCCTGGTTCCCACCATTTTCTAAAATAGAACAGGCTAATACAAATAATAAGTAAACAAGTCATTAATAAATAACTTATTCATTTGAATAATTTATACTAAAAGCATAACATATAGGATCCCTATGTAAATATTCTTGTGTGCATATTTGTACATAGTCTCATGCAATAGGTTTTCTCTAGGGTTCACTAATCCTATTTCCCAAATTAACTAAACATTGCATTTGAATCCAACTATAGAGACCCTTATTCTTCATACAGTACTATTACATGATTTTAAAGATAAACTACATAATTGTATTAAACAAAGCGGATCCAATGGTTTAGTGTCTTGGGAAAACTAGGACCATACCCAACAATTACAACAACTAGAAAAAACATTTATTTAATTTCTTCTTCTCTAGCTGCTCCTTGAAACTTTTCCTCTCTTTAGTACATGTAGCCACCTTAGGATATACATTAAAATGGTTGAGATAAAAGCCTAGTAATAGGATAGATAAGAAGAATATAGCATGGGGTGAGCATAATCATATCATGGGAAAAAGATCATGAACATGAGAGAAAGCATAAATATAAGACTTGAAATATAGAAATTCATAAAAATGAAACATCGTGTCTTAGTGGTTAACTTCCACACATAATTGTGAACCAAGATAGAATATTGTTCACACATAATTTCATATTTACTCATGTGATTCATCACTTTACCCAATTCATTGGAGCATTGTATAATTCTTGTCACACCCGTCGCATTTAAACATTCATATTCCACTATATAATTTCAGTCGCACCCGTCAAATAATAACATTTTCAATTATCATGATTGCCACAATGAACATATAGCATAAATGAACATAACTAACCCATGAAAAGGAATGGTTTTCATCTCATAACAACACATTCATAAACTTTGCATTCCCAAAAGAAAGAGAGAATTACATACTTGATACAAGTACCGTAAACCTTGAATGAGAAGTAAAAGGTGTGCTCTTGAAAGAACGATTATTTCAGAAAATTTTTGTTTGACATAAACAATAGTGGTACAAATTTATATCCCAGAAAAGGAAAGAAAATTATGAAAAAGGGATTTTTTTGAGGTGTAACCATATCAAAAATAGAGTAAAAGAGGGAGAACCCGGAGGACGAAATTTGAGTTCGAGAATTTCCCCTTACCTTGTATCTGAATGCTTCCATCTATTAATGTCATGTATAATGAAAATATATTCATTAATTAGAAATTCCGGAACCATTTATACATGAATAGGGTTCATTATGGATCCATTATTTCATTTTATCTTACTTTTTATGACTTATAGATTTTAAAAACATTGTTTGGGGAAGTTCATTTTTATGGTCTTTCTAGGGTGGTTCAGTTGAATTCAAAAATTGATGTTTGTATAGAACATGGGTAAACATCCAGAACTGATATTACATGTTATTAATGACATTCCAGTATTTAAAATGATTTTATAATGGGTTATATTATATACCATGTGGATGAATCATTGGAACAAAATTAAATGACGATTGTTTGGGATAATTTGGGTGGTTTTTCAATCACAAGGAACTTGTTTTAATTTATCACTTATTAATATGTACATATGTTAGTTCCAGAACTTTGAATAGGACATAATAAATATAAAATATTCTGGTTCAACAATAAAAATGGTTTCATAAACAGATATAAAGGTATAAATGGCGAAAAAAACATGTCATTCTTGAAGGTGATAAATTAACACCTCACAAACAACGTTTTCTTTAATAAAATAAAAGGAAGAGGGAAATGGGATGGATGAAATAATATACCATTAGGATCATAACATTATATTATATTAATGATACTGGAGTTACCATACCACTTTTACAAATATATTAGGGGAGTGAATAAGAAAAGAAATTTAAATAAAAAAGGGAATTAAAGAAGAAGAGGGAGAGAAATTACCTCTTGAATCCTCCTCTTGAGATCCTCCATAAGGAATCTAGGCTTGGTATATTGATGACACCAGAAGATCTTAAACATGGGAGAGGGGATATGGAGGTTTTGGGCAGATTTTAGAGAAGTCTTGGAGCTTGAGAGGTGTGAGGAAAAGATGGTGGGAAGGATGGTTTTTATAATGGAGGGGAGAGGGGTTTCTTAATATAAAATTCATTAGATTATTAATTTCCCCTAAAACAAATAATACCAAGTCATAAATGACCAAGAATTGTAATTTTATCATGTGATATTGAAACAAGTGGGCTTACATCATCATAACATCAAACATGACTCTATAATTATCTTATTCAGCTTATTTTGTAAATTATGGTATTAAACTATTCATAAAAAATTCATGTATCTTAGAAAAATCCCAAAAATTTACCACTAACATTTTTCGACGTGTAGAATCCAAAAATGAAGTCCATTTTGAAAAAATAATTTTATAAATATTATAAATTAAATATATAATTAAAATCATAATTTACTTAAAAATAGTTTTTGAAATTAAAACTGATTTTATAGTGCATTAAAAAATTACATGGGGTGTTATAAAATTATATAAAAACTATAATACAATGTTTTTTTATTTTATGAAAATGTTTTGTGAAAATATATTTTATTTTAAATTAAATAATTAATTCTAAATAATTATTTATGTTTTACAAATTACCAAAATGTTTACTATGGTCAAATTGTCACTTTCTAGGATGTCTAAATTTTATTAAATTATTCATGGGTAAGGTTACTATTATGATGGATGATTTACTATTCATAAGGTTCATATTACTACACATAAGGGTAATTTACTATTCATAAGGGTTGGTTACTTTTCACTAGAAATTTGATTTTTTATTAGACTCCAAAAATCATCTTGAACACAACTGTGTATGTCAGATTCTTGAAATTCACAATACAGAAGTGTTAAAATTATGTTTAGATATCACTTAGAACATAGTAGTTCATTATGTTATGTTTTCATGTGATTTTATGACATAATTATAAGAATGTAATTTCTATTGAAAAACATGTTGTTTTTACATTATCACTTCCAATAAAATTTATTTGACCAACACTAACATGTTATATTAACCTCTAAAATTAATGCAATTCATCATAAGTCTCAATTAACATTTATTTGTTATTTTAATATTTCATTATAAGGTAATTACAACATCATCATTGGGTCTTAAATAAATTAAATTATTTATGTTCTAAAAAATTAATGTATAATACCATTATATAGGAAGTATTTTTATCTTGATAAAGAATATTTATAGTCGAATTTATATTGTGTGTAACCATATATTAAAAATGTTTTAGTTATTAAACATTGAATTTATCTCTTTCAAGTATTATTTAAATAAAATAATAATAAATATCATAATATATTCCATGTGGAGCAAAGGGGGTCATATTTTATTCCTAAGGCTGTTTTTTGTCGAATTATACTTATATAATAAAATTAGAACATGTGTTAGGGTAATTATGATAACATTTTTACCCCTAATTACCCTGAATAATTTTAACCATGGAAAGTAAAAGGCAAAAGTTACTATTCCCCAAAAATTAATTTCTTAATATTGAACAACTTTTTACATACTGATATTCACTGTGTCTCTCAGAGTTTTCAAATTCAACTCACAATGCTGATAAAATTAAATTTTATGCAAATTTTAAAATGCTCCTAAGAGGTGGGAAAGAGGTTAAAAAATTCAATAAAATTCAATACATATAATTTTATTATAAAATTACTCAAATTAATTAAATTGAAATTATATATTTAATATATATATATTGAAATTAAAATAATATTAAATAAAATAAATAAATTTTTAAATAAATTTTTTTTTAAATAATAACGCAGTGTTATTCACTATTCATCAAAACATTAATGATTTAAAAAATGATATCTATTTATCCAAATTCAGAACAAAAAAAGATGTATATTTTTCCAAATTCCAAACAGAAAATTTTTATTTATTAATTTAAAGTTAATTCATGTTGTCAAAACCAAAAAGTGGGTTTTTAAAAAGTAAAAACTACCAAAAGTTTGACATGCATTTATGTCTAATTTAAATGTGAAATTACTTATAATGACCTAAATTGTATTGAATGATAAAAATATAATCGAATTATACTTCAAAACCTTTCAAATCCATAATTTAACACAATAAATTTTTTAATTATAAATTTTTTTTTCAATTAAAACATTGTTTTTTTCACTATTCGTGATAATATTAAAGTTATCAGAAATGTACAAGACAATTTATCCGAACTAAATTTTTATGTCTAAATTCTAAAGAAGAGCTTAATTTAATTAAATTTAATATATAAAAGTGTGAAATGTTCATCTAAAAAGGTTCTCCATTAAAAGGAAGTAATGTTTCATTTTCGGAAAAATATTTCATTTATCAAAAAAATGTATTTGTTACTATATTATGTATATGAAACACATAATATGGATGTTAAATTTATATATTGCATATATGATAAGAATGCAGTAAATACTATTCGTAACTGCTTTTTTAGAGACTTGTTTTGTAAATTGTGGTGCGCTCGAACTTGGTGTTGCGTGTAATGCAAGCTATTTCATTACATTAATGAGATAACGTACTATGAAATGTTGGGGTGTTACATTATCCCATTGTTCCATAAATTGCATCCTTGAAATTTGAAATTGTTCTTCAAAAATATATGGTCAAAAATAGAAATATACCTTTTTAGAAAACTCACATTAGAAATTGGGTTAATAATATTTATTCATAATAAGAGGGAAACAGAAATGAAAAAGTTACCACCAAATAATGATCTCAATTAGGAGAACATTGGTGGAAATTATAGAAACATAATTGGGGAAAAACTGAAATATTTATTGGGAGTGATAGAGATCATCAATCACAAACATTTGTGAAATTAAGGGCCTCAAAGTCATCAATCTATAATGATTTAAAAACGTTAGTTCAACATAAGGTATTAGGATGACACATTTTTTGTTTTAAGATCCCTTCCCTAAAGATTAAGTATTAGTTTAATCATATAATAAGAGAAAAAACATATAATTGATAAGTGGACATTCATCCTTCAACTAATTCTTACCACAAACTCATCTTTTACACCAATAGATAATAGAATTAAAAAATATTCTATTAATGGTAATCGTGAAGGGTTAAAAAAATTATAATTCATTTTTTATACTATTTCAAAAAATTACATTATACAAACTAGGACATCATGTATGCCTGTTGAAGGTGCTCTACCCTTATCGCCCTCTGGTTGCGGGTTCAAGTCTTGTGGACATTCGAGACATGATGGGTTGTCGCTCAACCTACAGATTGTATTTTTTATGAAAATACAAAAACAATATCAAGAAAGATTTAAACATAGAAAAAAATAATAGATTCCAATCTACAGACTTATCCAAAATACTTCTATCCAAACCCACATTCGAAAATTTATAAGGAAGGTGAACACAATGAAGATAATTCCTTCCATGTAATAACATGTGAATACCTTCATCATATATTCTTTTATAACAATGTAACAATCTGAATTATCATAAAACCTTAGGGATTACATTTATGCTCTCTTGTTCCTTATGTAATACTAGATATACTCATTCTGTTCAAAAAATATTGTAAACACCTAAAATGATGTAATATAAAAATCATTATTCAGTTTCAAGGTTGTCAATAATATCTAATATAATTTATCCAAATCAATCATATATTACTCCAAAATAACAACCTCAGTATCAGAACCATAATATGGGCTGTCTTTCACTCACCCATATATTTTCCTAAAAATATTAACCTGCTATTGAGTCACATTCATTGGATGTACACAATCTCATGTCCTTAATGATATAGTATTGCAATATTATCCTTATATACTCTATAATTCTTATAACCAGTACATCATTAATACAATACTCAAATGACACAATACTTTAATAACAACATAAGAACTCTTAATAATTATTCTTCATCATCTGTAGTATCATAAATTCTTATTATCAAATAACAGCATTTGCGGTATACTATGATGATTTGGACATTTATTCGTGTAGTCTCCCAAATCCTTGATGATGATACATTGTACATTTGAAACCATTTTCTTACCCTTGAAATCACGTATATGGTGTCCTTTTTTATCCACACATATAAAATAGTCACATTCCCTTCATGACTTTACCAAGGTGATTTTTTCCACAATTATCATATATGTGGAAATCCTTTTTTCCATTATTCCCTTTATATATTTTTCTCTCTACCATACTTTTCGTATCTGGATTCACTTCAAATCCATATGAATTAGAAAATTCATTACTTATTTTATTAACAAATGGTACTATTTATGCATATGATGCTAATAAATGGGAGAATATTCCATTTCTAAATGTTGTCTTTATAACACGAAATTTCTGATCCTTCTTACTATATGGATCATGCATATTGCAGGAGTTCTCATTCCAACTACTTGGAGCCATTTCTAAACAATGACATACACTAGGTTAGTTTTTTGAAATACAAGGAATAATTCAAAACTTGTAAAATACCTAACGTAAATTGAAATGATTATGGATATAATCTATAATCATTAAATGTTTTCGTTGTGGTAGTATTTACTCATAAATACTTCATAATGTCTAGTAATGAAAATGTGAATTATCATAAGAATATCCCCTTAGTGTGTCATAACCAAGAGTGCAGCATGTCCCCTTGTCGTGTACCAGGATAACCTTGGTCAAGACCGAAACTCCTTGTCAGAGTTTTCAATCCTAGGTACATTTGTGCCAGAGCCGCCTCTACTTGCTCATATCTAGATATGGATGTATTGCATGGAAAATACACAAAATCTCTAAATTACCAATATTCTATGAAGTTATTATATAATAATCCTCAAACTCTATCTTAGGGTAATATTTTCTAATCAGAGTGTGTGCAAATCTATTACCAAATTTGTTTCTAATATTCCTCTGATACAAACTTTAATGCCCTGACACCAGTTACCCCGGGTCAATGCATTATTTTAATACATAGGCATGATACAACGAAATGATGTCCCGAATGGTGGATCGATTTTGAAATCATGGAAATAGATTAGATACATCAACAATACATTACATTATAAAATGAAAAACAACAACAAAATTTCCTCTATTTTCCATATTCATTTCCCATAGACTATCCCTACAGGTCAGTTACAATACACTTCTTGGAAATCAATGAAAATAAAACATAATAAAAGGGTGAGCACAAATGCTCAGTAAGGGTAAGCAGTACAATGGAAAATAACATAAACATTACGCATGGTAAATAATTTAAAACACATGCATTTAAAAATAATAAACTCGAACACTTTATGGAAGGAATATGATATGAGTACATAATACCCTAATAAAACATATTCATGGGTATTTTACTAGTGGAATAACCACACGAACTATCAATAATATTTTCATAATGAGGGAATGAATAATTCCATACATTCTGTAATATTTTGTCAAGGCATCAACCTAGACATCTAAAAATGATTAAGGCCTCATCCAAAACCATATATAAATTTTTTAAAAGGCCTCAGAAAATTACACATTTAATTGTCACATGAGACCTATCGATGCACCGAGGAGCCATAGAGGGCTCCACTTGTCACTTAATAATTCCAATAAATTCCTCATATGAAATGGTTGAAAAATAACATAAACATTCATATTAATACTAGAATATGAAATGTCAATAATTTACCCATAAACTATTAATGGTATAAAAATAAGATATCCACAGTCAAATATATCATAAAACATTCAATAAAGTATAGAAGATTTATATCATAATAAATCTACTTAAAACAAGTTTAAAATCCATAAAAAGATGTTGACATAGATGAAAATGATTAATAAAACTATTTGAGAGAAATATACCTTTTTCATGAAAACCATTAAAAGTCACAAATTTCTAATGCAAGTAATTTAAAAGAGATTTTTTAATCAACTTCTCATGCCACATTGATACTTTTTATAAGAATTATCCTTTCAAAACAATCATGTCCATATAAATAAATCCATAAAATTATTTTGAAAACATGGACATTAATTAAAAGGATTTAGACTGATAAATATTTTAAAAATATAAAATGATTATCTAGATAAATAAACACTCCCATAACACATTAAAAGATTCCTTTTGAAAACATTTTAATAAATATGGGTATTTATGATAACTATGTCCATGTAAATACTTACACATCAACAATCTCATATAATAATGAGATTGAAGAAGTTACCCTTACCATGAAATTTCCTTTAGTCGAGGGTATGTTTAACCTCCTGTATAATGACCATAGTATGCTATTAAATTATACCAAAACCATATTCATATTTATTATATCATACATGATTCAATTATGACCTTATAATTCCCATTTAATAATTATTTCCATGTTAAATTAACATTTTGGGTAATGATCGCTTTCATTATCGTACGTATTTTAACATGTATCATTTGGATCATGATATAAATACATCTAGAATATAAATCATGATTTATATATATTATTTATTTTGAATATAAATAATTATAATTATTGATATATGAAATGGAAGGCACTGTTTTTGGACATGGTAGGCTGTACATACGCAGAAACGTTGTTTCTTTTTTCATGTCCGATTGAACGGATTTAAGTGAATAAGATATATCTAATTAAATATATATATATATATATATATATATAATAGAATCATTATTTTATATACTACATACTGTTTAATAGTATATATTTTTATAATCATCGTTGAATGGTGAACGTGGGAATGAGTCTAATCGCATCATAGAAACGGTAATTTGTATGTACGCATGAGTGGAATTATCATTATATTGATGGTGAAATGATATGTAATTGGATAGTATATCATATATAAAGAATAATTAACAGGTTATAATTATTTTTTACATCTTTTATAGTCATTATAATTATAATACAAATCCAAATAATGATGTGTTTGAATAATAAACTGCACCATGACGTGGAGACGGTAAGTCGTACATACGCACGTATGGTGACATTATCATTTATAGGATAGATAGAATAATGAATATTGTCATACCATATTTATAATAAAATAATAGTATGTAGGAGGTTCTGGAGGAATTATTTTTTTATGGAAACAACAAAGAACGAGGATGTGGAAGAAGAAAAGAACCTGAATGAGGTGATAAATATTTACCTTTTCTTTGGGTTCTCCAATTTAATTTGATCAAAAGGGCTTCATAGGTTGGATTTGTGGCCAAAGTAAGGACTATAGGATGAAGGGAAAAAATATGGGAGAATATTTGGGAAGTTATTTTCTGAGATAAAAGAATTTGGATTTGTGAAATTAAGAGAAGGGGACATGCCCTTTTATTATATAGGGGAGGGTCACTTTAGGAAATTCTTGAAATATTATTTTATAACAAAATATTTTTTGTTTTTTTAATGGATCTAAAAAGAATTATTTAGAGTCTAAAGTGGGGATGGGTAGAAAAAATCCCTACTAATAGGTTTTAGACTAGTTTAGGGCATCATACAAACATTATCTTTTAGATTTAACTCTTAATTAAATAGTTTGACATTTACTATTTCTTTTTGTATTTTTATATTATATGGTTAATATACATACTATATCAAGACATGAAAACCCCATGTGATTCATTATTAATATATATAACCATATCTAAGGCCTTTTTCCAAACCATATATTTTTAGGAGTATTATATCAATTAATAATATATTATTTCTTTAAGAAATCAATTATGTCAATTTTGACAATATTTAGTATTTGATTTTTTGAAAGTCATAAAAAAAATTTCACTTAGAATAGAATTTATTTAACCAATCCTAAAATGTCTTATTATCCGATATTATTATTGTAATTATTCATAAGTTTCAATATATATTTATTAGGATATTTATAATATCAATTATTTTAATATTTCATTAATAAAATAATTAATGAATCATCATTGAGTCATAAATGAATTAAATTATTTAATGTCTAAAAATTATAAATAAAATACCATTATGTAGGAAATTTTTTTAGATTTATAATGAATATTTATTGTCAAATTTATGTTGCACTTATCCTTATATGACAAATCATTTAGTTATAAAACATTGAATTTAACTCTTTTAACTCTTCTTTAAATTAAATAATAATAATTTTCCTAATCTAATAAAAGTGGATAACATAGAATCAAAATTTATTTCTAAGTTTTTTTTGGTCGAATTATACTTATCCAATATAATTTGGACATGTTTTAGTGGAATTATGAAATCATTTTTACCCTTAATTACCCTATTTACTTTTAACCGTGGTAAATAGAATTCATTTGTTACTATTCACAAAAAACAATTTTCATCTTATTAAAACACATTTTTCATGTAGATATTAACCATGAATGTCATATTTTTGATATACAACATACCCATGTTTTAAAATTATGTTTTATGCAAATGTTAAAATTCTCCTAAGAAGTGGGTAAAAGAGGTTAAAAAAATCAATAAAATTTAATACAACTAATATTGTTATAAAATGACTCCAATGAATTAAATTGAACTTATATAGATATCATATATCTATTTTTAATTAAATTTGTTTTAATAAAATAAATAATTATTTATATAAAATGTTGGTTTTAAATAATAACACAATGTTTTTCACTACTCATCAAAAATTGAATGTTTTCTGTAATATACCAAATATTCACTCAAAGTTAATTTTGATATTCCAAATACAAAAATAAATTATATTTTACAAACTTCAAAACATAGAAGTTGAATTTAAAAATTTAAAAATTAATTTCCATTGTCAAAACCAAAATGCGGGTTTTTAAAAAGTTAAAACAATCAAAACTATGACATGTGTTTATGTAAAATTTAAATGTGAAATTACATATAACAACCTACATTGTATTAAATGATAGTAAAATAATCAAATTATACTTAAAAATCATTCATATTCATAATTTATCACTATAAATTAATTCTATTTAAAATGTAGTATTCCATTAAAACATAGTGGTATTCACTATTGTCAAAATATGAAATTATCAGAAAAGTACCAAAAATTTATCCAAATAATATTTTTATTTCTTGGTTATAAAGAAGAATTTAATTTCATTAAATATAATATATAAAGTGTCACATATTGGTTTTATAAAGGGTTCTCCATTAAAAGGCGGTAAAGATGCATTTTAAAAAAAACTTATTTTAAATGAAAAAATGAATTTGATCATATATTATGTCTAAGAAATGCATAATATGTATGTTAAAAATATATAGAGTATATAAGATTCAAAATGTTTTTAATACTATTCATACCGTCTTTTTTAATGGCTAGTTTGGTATGTGGTGGTGTGCTCGAACTCGGTGTTGCGTGTATCGCAAGCTGTTGAATTACTTTAATGAGATAATTTATTATGAAATCATTGGGTGTTGTTTGATCAAATATGTAGATGTATTTGTATATAGATGGAACAATACAAGGGGGTGAATTGTAGGTTTAAAAAACTATTGTATTTAAACACTTAAGAGATTAGTTTAAAAGGTCTTAAACTAATACAAACACAAACACCCACAATTGTATTGAATATAAAAGGTATGAAGTAATGTAATAATAATGAAAAGTAAAACAATTGTATTCGAGATGAACACAATAATAAGAGTAATATAAATATGAATGATTCTACCATAAAGCGTATAGAATCAATCAATACAATATGTGATAGAGTGATTTTAATTGAAACAATTACAACTGAATATGTAAAGTAGAAAGGAAAAAAATACAAATTCCATTCTAATACAAGTAATAGAGGAAAATTAAAAGTATTACAATTTGTTTGACCCAAAGAGAAGGGTTATCCTTTCACCTAGGAAAAAAGTTATGTCTCACCAACCCCTTGGTAATCCCTCGATACGATGTTCAGAACGTCTGTCTCCCTATCTCCAACAGCCCTCGATACAATGATCATATCATCTGTCTGCCTGTCCCTAGTAGCCCTCAATAAGATGATCGGACCGTCTGTCTGCCTATCCCCGGCAGCCCTCAATTTTGTAGGAAATCGGCACCTCTGTCTTTCAATTACTTGAAATCCCTCGATATGATGATCAGACGCAAAAAGAATATGAGAGAAGTCACAATGTCTCTCTCCAGAACATGATAGAAGTATAGTATCATAGTTGTTCCGAAAGTCTCCCTTTCAGCTTCAAATGACCTCCTATTTATAGGCCTCGGGTTCTAACGGTCGTGTTGCCTCCAACGGTCATATTTCTTCGAAAAACTCAGAGGGACATGGAGACCTGGAAACATAACATTCATATTGAAACAGAAAACATGTCATCTTTTTGATTAGTTTGTAACTAACTCAATGACATCGTATTGGTTAAAACAAGATATATGAAGATGATAAACAATAGTATGATTAATATGAAAAAAGTGTTTTTTGACAAAGTACCAAAACAAGTAATGAAAGTATGAAAAGCAGAGTCAGTATGATACAATTAACAGAGTCAGTACAATATGATTGACAGAGTCAGTACGATATGATTGACAAGGTCAGTATGATACGATTGATAGAATCAGTATGATACGTTTGACAGAGTCAGTACGATACGATTGACAGGGTCAGTACGATACGATTGACAAGGTCAGTACGATATGATTGTCAAGGTCAGTACGATACGATTGACAAGGTCAATATGATTAAAAAAACATTTGTTATTTCCAAAAGGAGATATATAAGTCAAAAGGGAACTTTTGACTCAACAGGTGTTACAACTAATGATATTTTTAAATCATCACAACATTTTTTTTCCCACATACCATCCTCATTTTAAGGATTTTTCCAAAGAAATTGTCTCGTTGGGTGGTCTTGTTTCATAGAACAGTCTCTTTATGATGTTGATTTTACACATGGTTTTACTCATAATATAAATTCTTATCTAGTTGTAACAAAAATGAGTTTATTATATGTGAATTAATGGGTATTTATAGTCTCATGAGTTATAGATGAATCAAATGGTAATGTTTATAGAGATTCAATTGAATTTTTAATCGATAAAAAACATCATAATATAATCAATAATTTTGAATGTACTAATATATGTATGGATCTAAATGCCTTTATTTGAAAATATAAAAAGATTTTTAAAATAATATCTTCATTGGAATATCTTGTCCCAAAATTCAAACTCTATATCACATTAAAAATTGTATGAACAACTTGTTTTCTTGAATAAACATTTCCATTATCTTTTTATAAATGGAACTGACCATATATACCATTCCCCCAGTAAGATTAAGTCTCTATAAAATTATTTCTCAATCTGTATCCAAGAACATTAGAATTCAACACATCATTAAATTTATGGATTCTAAATTATACATTTAAATGATCCGGTGAAAACTATTATTGTATAAAAATAATACCAAAATATGGTGTTTATCCGATCTACCATTGAAATCGATAGATCGATATATCAACCTATCTATTAGAGTTTTAATGAGCCTCTCAACCTGACCACCTAACCAAGGATTATAAGTTGTACTAAAACTAAACACTATATCAATATTACAAAAAATTTATTTCTAAAACATCTTGGTTAAAATCAGAACCCAATTAGAAACCATTGAGTGTTGTCCTCCAAGAAATCTCAAAAAAAATGCTAAATGTTGAATTGATAAATCATATTAGAAGAGAATTTTCCTCTGAGAGTTATGAAGTGTGCTGACATCATAAGGTGATCATCTACATGCCACATACTATTATGGTCATTATATGTCATGGAGACATCATTGTTGTAATCCACGAAATTGTTAACACATTTCCAATACAATATGTGTAATGGTTATAAATTTAAAATATAATTTCATCTCGTATCCTTAACATATTAAAATAACATGTATCTTGATACATATTATATTATATCTAATTTCATATTATCAAACTACAAGTACCCTTTAATATCTCTATACATACTCATAATTATGGGTTGAATGGAGAATGTCCACCTATGTAATTAATTTTCATATCAATTAAATATGGTATTGATTGACCATATACTCACTTCTTAATATTATCATTCCCACGTGATCATTGTTGATGTTTTGAATATTCTTGAAATTCTTATATAATGTCACATCTTCCATCTACAAATTCTTAATCCTTGCATTGATGGATAGTTGAATTGTAATCTGAGAAATATTTTATTTGCCTAGATTTCATGAAATTTTCATGATCCATATTCCTAAAATCATTGAATATTGTGAAGGCCCCGGGACACCCTGAGACGGGAGGGGTGAATCAGGGTGACAAATTTTTATTTTAATGTGATGGATCTTGTTCCCACATTGGTAGGAACTTGTTGAACCTGTAAGATGAATATGATCAGAAAGAAAACATTCACATGCACAGAGAAGACAAAACACTTTTTACTTGTTTCACCACTATGGGCTACGTCTAAGGAGCATACGCTGACAAGTTTTCGGTCGTACCTAATTTCACTAATCTTCACTAGCTGTGGATTACAATGGTTCGGGCACAGTCACTCTGTCCCAGGCTCACTGCCTTTATATTGATTTAGGGATTGCTCAATGCATCCCTCAGGTCACTCCTGTTGACTCCCCCTAGCCCACTGACGTTGGTGAAGTCCCACTCAGTTTATAGATGTGAAGGTCACTTCAATTGATGTGCATTGTGGTCTTTGCCTCTGCTCAGCATGAGAGTCTTCTTGCATCGAAGTCCAGAATAGATGCACTAGAACGCACAAAACCACTGAACCGGATAACCAGAACGCGCCGACAAACTTCACTGACAATTGCGCGCAACACCAAACCTTTGCGCGCAAAACCTTCTTATTGCACGCAAACATTACTTTTTGGGCGGAAAAATATTTCGCGCAAAAACCCACTTTTTCGCGCAACTTAATCATTTATGTGCGAACCCAATTTTTACATGCAAATCTTCATTTTTTTCAAATCCCGAAATTTTCCACGCAATACCGAATATTTCACGCAAGCCCCTTTACGCGATCCTTTTTCGCGCATCAGACATCGAATCTTCTCTAAGTCTTCAACCACCACGAATGAAGGGGGTCACCTCATATTTATAGACGTCAAAGACCCCCGCATACAAAAAACCTCTGTGGCGCGCAAAACCTCTTATCTGGCATGTAATATTTTGCACTGATACCTTTTTTCATGCACATCGTCATATATTTCGCGCAACCCATGCGTTTTCCTTTTTTTGACATTCTGATTCCAAAACACTATTTGCGTGAAAAACCTCGATCCTCCATTTCGTGAATCCCGCTCTTTTTCGAGCCCAACTCAAATTTTTCGCGCAAGTCTCTTATTTTTCGTGCACCACTTCATGTTTGTGCACACCTCCTTTTGCAGACAATCCATGTCTTCATTTTCCGATTTTGAGGCCCAAAAATTTGAAACACTGGGAAACAGTGCCACCTTCAATACTATTGTATGCTTGAACTGTATGATCACTTTGCTGGCACACATTCGGAACTTCCACTGAGGATTGACAAAAAACACAAACCAAAAACCAATTCCTACATAGATCAGCCATGGTTCCAACATATTGGATTTGGGTTTTTGGCAATCACTAAATAAATTCAATATATCACCATCCACATGCATACCAAAAAAGAAAGGATCAACTCAGCCAACACTAATAGGCTTACGTGAGCATTGCTCGGTGTAGAAAACAAGAGAGGATGCTTGAAATGGGTTCCCCTGTTTTGGAATGATCAAAGATGCTCAAGATATTTTCTTACAATGTTAATTATGTCTCATCCTATCACCAACACAGAATTCTCTTCGTGTCACAAAAGCATTACATATCCATAAACCACAGAAGATTTACATGTCCATAGACCACAGAAGCATTACATGTCCACAGACAATCCTTAAATCCTAAATTTATTCCATTCCTTTTTTCCCACATTGACAATAAACCCAAAGTCCGGTAAATTAATCAATGTTCAGCTCAAACCATACTTCCCCTAGATAGTATCTCCCCCATAAACCTACATCACAGCCACAAACATATTAAAACAGTTAAAACAAACGAGGAGAGGGGATTTCGGAATTTTGTTATGCGGTAGGAGGTGGTTGATCACCGAGGTTAAACCAATGCTTTTCAAACACAACTGCTGATAGTGGTTTTGTTAGGATATCAGCAACTTGGTCATCAGTTCCCACGTGATCTATTTTAACCACCCCTTGCTCAACTTTTTTTTGATATAGTGATACTTGATTTCAATATGTTTTGTACGAGAATGCTGAACCGGATTCTTCATGAGATCAATTTCACTCTTGTTATCACAGTAAAATACCATTGGATGATTCACCTCATCACCAATGTCTGTTAGTTGTTGCTTCATCCATAGCAGTTGAGTGCATGCCTTTGTGGCAGATATATACTCAGCTTCAGCAGTACTAAGAGATGTACTTTCTTGTTTCTTTCTCAACCACCCAACATAGTTATTACCAATAAAGAATGCTCCACCACTGGTGGATTTTCTATCCACAACATCGTCAGCCTAGTCATCATCTGAAAATGCTG
The DNA here is from genome assembly GCA_963277665.1 of Viscum album. Taxonomy (NCBI): domain Eukaryota; kingdom Viridiplantae; phylum Streptophyta; class Magnoliopsida; order Santalales; family Viscaceae; genus Viscum; species Viscum album. The sequence goes on from OY728166.1 coordinate 313,973,752, forward strand.
ACAATTCACAGTCCCTTACTGCAGCAAAGCATAAGCCATAATTGTGAGTACCTTTAATATACCTCATGATTCTTTTTACAGCTGCCAAATGTTCCTCCTTTGGATTACTCTGAAAGCAGGCTGCAAGACATGTGGCAAAGACAATATCTGGCCATGTCACTGTCAGGTACAGTTGGCTCCCAATTATCCACCTATACATGGTGGGATCTACAGATTTCTCATTCTCATGCTTTCCAAGTTTGGTTCCAACTACAATTGGAGTTGATATTGGTTTGGAGTCTTGAATATTAAACTTCTTTAGCATCTCTCTTGCATACTTTTTCTGAGAGATAAAAGTGTAGTCTTTCCTTTGAGTCACCTGCAGTCCCAAGAAATATTTTACCTCCCAAATCATTGACATTTCAAATTCTGATTTCATATGATTGGCAAATTCATCCACTAATTTCTGCCTGCTGCCACCAAATATAATGTCATCGACATAAACAAGAACCATGAACTGATCTTTCGAAGAATTCTTCACATAGAGATTTTGATCTACTTCTCCTCTTTTGAATTCCATCTTCTTTAGATAAGAATCTAGTCTGGAGTACCACGCCTGTGGTGCCTGTTTCAAGCCATAAAGTGCTTTCTTTAGCTTGCAGACCTTTCATTAATCAGCACCAATAAGAAAACCCAATGGTTGTTCAATTTAGACTTCTTCTTCGAGTACACCATTAAATAATGATGTCTTGACATCCATTTGATATAATTTATATCCTCTTTAGAGTGCCATGGATAGGAAAAGCCTGATTGACTCTAGTATTGCCACTAGACCAAAGGATTCTTCAACATCAATTCCATCAATCTGGGAGTGTCCTTTACATACTAGTTGTGCCTTTTTTTATGACACTTCCATGCTCATCAAAATTATTTTTGAAGATCCATTTGGTACCTATCACATTGTGACCTTCGGGTCTCTGGACAATATCCCATGTCCGATTCTTGTCAATCTGATCTAATTCATCATTCGTGGATTTCTCCCAAGATTCATCATTTGTAGCTTCTTCGAATAAGGATGGCTCTACCACTGATAGAAATGCAGATTGCATGTTATTCCTCATCCTTCTTGTTTGAGTGGGTGCACTCCTATCCCCAATAATGTTGGATGGGTCAATATCGGATCTTCGATTTCTCATGCGAGGTTCAGTAGCATTCTCTTCAGCCATAGTTTCTTCTTCAGATTCTTCTTCTGAGTCAACATCGTGATGTGACTGCTGAGTGTTTTGAACAACTTCCTATATTTCTGCATTTGTATTTTCTTCACTCTCACTTTATTCCTGACTTTCTATCACATCAGCATATGACGTCCTTAAGCATTTTTGCTTTTCACTTCTATTATCATTACATCACTGCCTTCCATAATCATTCCTAAATTCTTTTAGAAACATTTTTAGGCTTTGCAGTTCATTGAGTTACCGAGGAAAATTCCTTCATCTGCATTGTCGCCATATTTTCCTTGATTTCCTTCTTTGTTCATGATGAAGCATTTACTTCCAAAGACATGAAAGTATTTTAAAGATGGCTTCCATCCATGACACAATTCATATGGTGTCTTTGTCTCACCCATATATAGTCCTGATCGATTCTTGATGTACACTGTAGCTTTAACAGCCTCTTTCCAGTAATGTCATGGAATACGACTCTCAATCAGCATAGTTCATGCCATGTTGTTCACCTGTCGATTACTACGTTCAAAAAATCCATTTTATTGTGGATTTATCACAGCAGCTACCTCATGCTGTATCCCATGCTTCTCCAGATAATTTTCAAATTCAATGGACATGTATTCTCCTCCGTTGTCAGGACGCAACACTTTGATTGTTCGTCCAGTATCATTCTCGGCTATTCATTGATATGTTTCCATGTAGTCAAGGACTTTTCGTTTCCTGTGAATGACCATCAATCATTCCATTCTACTGTAATCATCTGTGAAAAGGACAAAGCACCTATCTCTATGAGTTCCAGCAACATTTATCGGCCCACATACATCTGTATGAATCAGATCAAAAAGCTGAGATGCCCTTTTCTTCTTTGGCCGATATGAACTGCAGACTAGATTCCCACTAATGCAACCATCACAAGATTTTTAATGCTCATGATTCAGGTTGGGAATGACCATGACAATTCTCAATTTTGATATTTTCTCCATGTCTTGTTGATTGATGTGTCCCAGTCTCTGATGCCACAAGTTTTTTTCATCTTCAACAGTCATGTAACATACATTTTCTTCACTATCAACCTGATACAAGTTTCCTTCTATTCTGCATCCCATCATAAGTGAATTTCCTATCTTTCCCTTGATAGTTACGCATTTCTGATTAAAATTAACTATAATTACTGAGTCACAGAGTTGACTCACGCTGAGGAGATTATGACGTAGGCCATCTACGTAAAGGAATTCAGTCTTCTTTAGTTCTCCATTAGCTAATTCAGTACTTTAACTCCCTTTTATTTTCAAAGCCACATCATTACCAAATCGTATTGTACCATCAGCTATCCATTTGATGTCCATTAGAAGGCCCTCATTACCTGCCATATGAGATGAACAACCGCTATCCAGAATCCAGGTACTGTTGTTCTTTGTAGCATTGAGGGCCACCTCTGCAAGGTTGGATTTCTCAATCTTCTTCCTTTCCTTCCAGGAGATATTGGATTGAGTATACAGTACTGATGGCCTTTCAATTATCTCTTCCGCATACCCAGGTTATTCATAGTAAAAATATTCTTTGATAGGAGAAAACCTGTTTGAAAGTGCAACACTGTCTTGCTGACGATACTTGACTTGTATTGAACTTCGCTATGAGGTCTCCATGTCCCTTCTCTGCCTGCAATTAGCATCCTTATGACCAAAGTTAGAACAACAATAACAATATCCATAAAAATTGTTTCTTCTATAAGAATTAGGATATGAATTTGTTCTATTTTGTTGAGCTTCTATATCTTCTCCATTGAGATAGCTTTTTGCCTCTTTGCAATAATACATGGTATGGCCCAGATAGCCACAGAACTGACACTTTATCAGAGGAAATGTCTTCTCACTTGAATTTCTCCTCATACCTTCTTCTTTAGGAGAAAAGAAATACTGTCTATCATTTCTGAATGTTTGTGGATAATTTTCAGTTCTCCTTTTAGTTTGTATTGAGGGTTCCTTTTTAGGCACTTTAGGTAACGTTTCAACATGTTCAACTTTAATCTTATATTTCTTTTGGATCTTTTCACTTCCAGCAATTGATGTCTCATCCTCACAGCCAATTCCACTCATTCCCATGCAATCGGGTCTTTGATCACTCAAAATGATCCCAAACCCATCTGAACCACAATTGGCTCTAGCTAGTAATTCTGAATCTAGGAATTTTCCAAAATGTATTTTCTTCCTCGATTATTTTGGAATTGATTCAGTCTCAAGTTTACTCCTTAGAGTAACAACTTCTTCAAGACCCTCAGCAGTCTTGGATTTTTCATCAAGTCTGGAGATGAGGTCATTGATGACCTTTTCCAGCTCTTCAATTCTCAGCTTTATATCCACAACATCGTCATTGCTTTCAATTATTTTAGATTGTACCTTCACAAATTCTTCCATTCGTTCAATTTTAGCTTCAATTTGATCAACATATTCTGTTGATTCTTTTACAACTGATTTCCACTTATTGCAGCTCTTACATTTAATATTAAGATTACAAACGGAATCCATAAGTTTAATATCGGGAACTAGACAAGTTCTTAGTTGTTTTTATCCACCAGTATCCTCTGACTTTTCAACAGTGGCCATCATGGAAGCATGGTTCCCAGTTTTGAATTCTGGTTCTTCTTCATCACAGAATTCATTATCATCTGGTTCCTCTTCACATACAAAACTCTTCCTTTTCATTTTCTTTCCAGATTTTAAGTCTCCCTTTTTGAAGAACATTCTCTGTGGCTTTTAAAATCTTTCATCTTTAATATCATCATCATTGATATTTTTTAAGCACTGAGAGGCAATGTGCCCATTTTTCCACAACAAAAACATGTGATAGGTAACTTCCCTTTGAATTTTCCTTTCCCATTCTAGAACTTCTTTGAAATGAGAGAAAGAATTTATTTTTCTTATTCAGATTCACCACTACTATATTTTGAGATTTTCAGTTTATACATGGCCTTGGTTGCCATTTCCTTGCTCACACGAGTCGAAGCATCTTCTGGTTTGACTCTCATTTCATATGCTACCAAGATGCTAAGTAGATCATCCATAGAATATTTTGAATGATCTCATTCCTCAAAGGATGACACCTTTGCATTTTAAAGAGGTGGAAGTATTCTTAATATTTTTTTACAATATCAATGTCTTTAATTTATTCACCTAGACCCCGAATTTCTCCAACCACTTCAGTAATTCGATGGAAGAAAGAGTATGCATTCTCTTCGGGATGCATCTTCAGATCATCAAACCGATTGTGCAGCATTTGTAGTTTCACCTCCTTCACTTTGTTATCTCCTTCAAAAATATTCTAGAGTTTATCCCACAAGGATTTTTCTGAGGTGAAATTCATCACCTTTAGGTAGATCGGATCAGAATGGGCTGCAGTATGTTCATTTTTTTCTTTAGCATATGCATCAAGAATTTTCCTGTCTGTTTCAGTCATAGCCAGGCCTGTTGCGTCAGTGACTTGTATTCCTTGCACGGTAGAAAAGAGAAATTCCATTCCAAGAGATCCTAGATGAGATCTCATTTTATTTTTCCAGATCTGGAAATTACTTCCATCGAAGTGAGGGACTCCCCTGACATTGACTGCATTCTCCATGATGATAAAGGACAAATTCAACACCAGCAACCTCCCTCTGATACCACTTGAAGGACCCCAGGACACCCTGAGAGGGGATGGGTGAATCAGGGTGACAACATTTTGTTTTAATGTGATGGATCTTGTTACCACCTTGGTAGGAACTTGTTGAACCTGTAAGATGAATATGATCAGAATGAAAACATTCACATGCACAGAGAAGACACAACACTTTTTACATGGTTCACCACTAAGGGCTACATCCAAGGAGCATACGCCAACAAGTTTTCGGTCGTACCTAATTCCACTAATCTTCACTAGCAGTGGATTACATAGGTTCAGTCATAGTCACTATGTCCTAGGCTCACTGCCTTTAAAAAGATTTAGGGATTGCTCATCGTGTCCCTCGGGTCACTCCTATTGACTCCCCCTGGCTCACTAACGTTGGTGAAGTCCCACTCAGTTTATAGACGTGAAGGTCTCTTCAATAGATGTGCATTGATGTCTTTTCCTCTACTCAGTACGAGACTCTGCTTGCATCGATATCTGGAATAGATGCACTAGAACGCACAAAACCACTAAACCGGATAACCAGAACGTGCTGACAATCTTCGCTGACAATTTCGCACAAAACTCCCTTTTTCGCGCAACTGAATCTTTTATGTGCGAACCCAATTTTTACGCACAAATCTTCATTTTTTGCGCATCCCAAAATTTTTTGCGCAATACCGAATATTTCATGCAAGCCCCTTTACGTGATCCTTTTTTGCGCATCAGACCACAAATATTCTCTAAGTCTTCAACCACCACGAATGAAGGAGGTCACCTCATATTTATAGGCGTCAAAGACCCCCACGCGAAAAAACCTCTATGGCTCGTAAAACCTCTCATCTAGCGCGTAATCTTTCGCGCTGATACCGTTTTTCGCACACATCATCAGATATTTCACACAACCAATGCCTTTTCCATTTTTGGACGTTTTGATTCTAAAACACTGTTTGCGCGAAAAACCTTGATCCTCTATTTGGCGAATCCCTCACTTTTTCGCGCCTAACTCAAATTTTTCGCGCAAGTCTCTTATTTTTCGTGCACCACTTCCTCGTTGTGTGCACCTCCTTTTGTAGACAATCCATGTCTTCATTTTCCAATTTTGAGGCCCAAAAATTTGGAAAACACTGGGAAATAGGGCCACCTTCAATACTATTGTCTGCTTGAACTGTATGATCACTTTGCTGGCACACATTTGGAACTTCCACTGAGGATTGACAACAAACACAAACCAAAATACAATTCCTGCATAGAACAGCCATGTTTCCAACATATTGGATCTCTTAGGATCATCATTACAAACAATCTATCATGGTATTTCAATATCTGATCATCTTCTATCTTGATTTCATTCCAACAGTGGTAATGTATTGAGAATTTATAATCATGGAAAAAATAAAAAAATCTCCTTTATAATTTATTCAACTCTTTTTATGTAAAAATATACATCCATATAATATAATCAGAACATGTATTACACATTTCAATTTACAAATAGTTCCTCTATATAATCAATGCCAAAATTATCGATGTAGTCTCCCAATAATGAGTTGTGTAATATTTCTAAACAATTTTTAATTGGTGAGAGGGATAAGATATCAATATGTTATTCTACTTAAGGCAACGTGCAAATCCATTCATTAGTGAATTAATATATATCATAAACCATTATATATTATAGGGATGCATTATTTAAGCACATTAATTCTAACAATCATTCTATTAAATTCATTGAAATTATTCCTACTTTCATCATTCCAAGCAAACACTTCCCACATTGATTCAATTTGTTAGTAGATTAGATATTTATGATAAATATCACGAAAAACCATAGTTGTTTCCAAAAAATCCCAAGAATCTCTAGATATCAGTTATTGTAGTTAGCCCATGTCCTCACATAATAACATCTATCATGGATGGTTCTACCAATATTATCTAACATAAAATTATATTTACCGAAAAAAAATCATTTTTGTATAAAAATTTCATACATAGTAAATTTGGCATATACCTACTTTTTTGATATAGTCGTTAGTGCAATACTTTAATGTGTTTCATGATATTTAATTTTCTTCGAATATATGTAAGAATAAAATATATAAATTATAAAAAAATCTAATCAATGTAATCTATAATAAATCTTTTTTTTAATGAATGAAGATAGTAAGAGAACTAGCTTATGCAAACAGAATTACTAAAAATACAAAACAACCATAACTCGTATAGAAGGTCGTCTTTGGTATATCATACTTGTTGACCCTTATGTAAAAATATATTGATTGATGATCTATCTTGGAAAAATACATACCTACTCATAAATGATCAAAATTAAAATTGATACTGGGTATATGAAACTTGTTCTTATGATTGATCTTGTTATGTTCCTAACAAAAAATGTAATGATGTATAGACCAATATTACAATTGGGACCATGTTGGATGAAAAGATTTTTTATAAGCTGAAATAAGTTTACATTAAAAATCGTTTTTTTAACAAATAATAAATGAAATCATTTCACTATGTATGAGATATAAATTATGATCACTATCATATTCAAGTGTCTGGAATCAAAATTCTCATGAAATTCAATTATTTTGAGAAGAAGATTTCTAAATGAAAATGATTATCATAATCACATTGGGTCCAAAATTACTATGTGGGCCATAATGATAAATGGTACCAGAGTCAGAATGGATCCTATGAAAATGTCACGATGATTTTTTGATTTTTATTTTACAAAATTCATATGTTTTTTGAAGACTTGTGATGTAGGACATATAATAGAAACGTGAATTGTTTCCAATAATATTGAAATTCGGTTGGAAATATAGATGTTTCTAGGAGAATGGGAGTTTATAATAAGTTCAACTATGATTCAAAAGATGCAATGATGATATTAAATATATTTAATGTAATGAGGAAGTACTGAAACCAGTAGAAGTTGGTGAAATAAAGAAGTTAATGTAGTAGAAGCATTCTGGTATCAGTTAATTAGTGTGAGATCACTGAATGTATATTGTTTTAAAGGCTGGGAAGATTGATCATAATGTGAGAAAATGAAGGTGCAAGTTTTCAGTTAGACCAATAAGGCATGAGATACAAATTTTATGGGAGAGAAGTTGAGTAATGAATGTTCATTGGAATTTCAATCCGAAGATGAACGATGTTTATAATGTTGAAGCTACTGGAACCTATCTATCGAACTCGGTGGAACACAGATTATCAGACTCATACTGAAACCTATAATCAAATGCATATATGGTTGTGAAATGAATCTATAGGTACGATTGTTTTTATTTGGAATTTAGTGTTCTAATAAATAATTAAGAAAAGTTTTTTTGTACCAATGAAGAAAGTTAGTGTTATTGAGACCAATGAAAATGAGATCATAGAGAAATCAATAATATAGTCTACCATTATATATTGATTTGAATTGTAGATTATTTATCTATTGGATATTTAGAATTAATTATTTAATTAATAATTTTGTAAAAAAAAATTTATTGGAACATACATCGATTATCAATGTGAATTATAGAATGATCCATCAGATAGAGGATGATACTGATTACATCATTGGATAAAGAATTATGTTTCTGAGAAAAATATTGTTGCTTGATATAAATTAAAATATATTTATCAATGGGGATCTTGATATTATGTTTAAAAAAACTGTAAAATTTTTGTCATGGGTTTCTCAATGTCTAAAAGTTTAAGAGATAATTATTTTCAAATTGTTTTTGATGCTGATGCTGAAGTGATGCAATAATAATGGGAATACATGCATTATCATGATGATAAAATTGGTGTAGATAAATGTGATGAGATATATTTTTTTATTATTGATTTTAATGTGGGTTAAAAAAATAGAGTAACCTCATGCATCAATCATAATGAAAAGTCAGAGTGAAAATTGGAATTGGACAGAAAAATGAATTGAATATCAGAAGTAAGAAGATGTAGTGATGATTCTAAAATGTTAAAGAAGATTTGATGAGTGTCAAAGTAGAAAAAAAATATATTCAAAATTCATGATAAACTAATGTTTTGGGAAATTTGGTTAATCATGAAATGTTTTCAAAATCCTACCCAAACCAAATTTGGCACACCTATAGATAGTGGTTATACTTTTTAGAATGATTGCAAAGTTGATTAATTTAATTATAAATATATATTATTGCAATTTAAATTGATTAACTTATTACTGGATATTATGTTATGAGTGACTGTCCTATTTTTTGTTCCCATTCCAAAGAGGAATATAGAACAACATTGTCTTTTTTTATCATATTTCATGCATAAGTAATTATTGGATCATTATGAATCAATACATGACTAAGACCTATCAATGAATAGTTGTTATAGAATTATCTTCTTCATTTTTCCCTGAAAAAATTATAGGAATAATTTATATAGAGTTATTTGTGAAATAAATATTTATAAAATAAGTCTTATGTATATATTTACTCTAAAGATTAGAAGATAAGGAATAGAATATTTCTAGAACAGATTGAGTATAACGACAACATGAATCATTACCATCTATATTTGTTGGAGTGTAGATCTTTTCTAGAGAGAAAGAATTTATGGAATGATTATTCCAAATGAAATCACTTGGGTATAAGAAAAAAGAAGAAGATAGAAGTTTATAATTTCAGTTTCTAGATCAGGATGAGAAATCAGAGTGGGATTCCTAAACCCAAAAAGAAGATGTTTATAATTATTTGAATGGTATACTTGTGGATTTTTTTTATTACACTAATCAATCATACTTGGAAATCAGACTTGGTAATTAGACTGAGTATCATTATAATTTCATGAATATGTTTATAAATTATACAGGTTATGAAATTGAGGATTTCGTTCTAGAGAACATTTTTTTGAAATTTGTCTAGGAAACACTATAATAGTTTTGATTAAACTAAGGAATGTTTCTTAACATTTATAAAACATTATATAAAATGATTTCATGAAATATAAATGAAATGTATTTTCTATATTGAAAATAGTTATAGAAAAGTGTAAGGTCTTATCCTACTTGTTATATCCATAGATAAGTATTTATTTTTATAGGATTGTGATTTATTTGACTGTTTTCAAACTATAAAATCGATGTATCCAATATTATTAAGTGGTAAAAATTTAAAATTCTTGTTTTCCTATAAATTTTTGATTTATATATTTTCAAATAATGTGATAACTCATTAATAGAAAGGGAAGGTTGTTTCGTAGAGAAGGGAACATACAAAAACATATCATTGATTCACATCCTTCCCATATCATTGATAATTGGTCTTTACATGTTAATTACAAGTGCTATAATAACCATATGTTATCTATGATTACTCTTATCAGATTATATGAAAGATAATTTGTGACATAAAATCTCAATTTGTGTGAATATTAAATGGATTCCTACCTTCAATGGTATGAACAATCATATCTGGCGAGATAGAATGTTTTCATATCATATGACTATTGTGTATGATGTTCATAGAGCTGCAACAAATTTTTTCAACCTATTAATGACAAAGTTCCTCTCATATCTATTAATATGAATAATATTTAGTATTATGGAGGTGATAATGATTATTTACACTCATAACATCTTAAATGTAATATTCTATAAGTGAAGGGAGTTTTCACATCCAAAGGTATCTAGGATAATATGATGATCATTTATGAAGGAAATACAAAATTTAGAAAAGAAAAATTACAAATATTGTGGCTAAAGAATCAATATATCAACATGAGGGATTATGATTCCATTGATGACTTATTTACCAATGTTAATGAATGTATCAGCACTATGATATGTCTTTGTGAAATGATGGAGGATTAAATAGTTTCTAAAAAGATCTTGATAATTATTTATGAAAATTTTGATGAGAAATATTTCTTTTTGGAAGATAGAGATCCATAATCATTTTCTCTTGATTATTTCACAACACTCTCATTTCTTAATAAATGATAGGATGAAAATTTATAAACGGAAAAAAATTTAATAATGAAATTTTTTTCAAGGGTGACATGAATGTAAAGCCAATGATGATTTTTGTTGAAGAAGGAGATGAATCTAAATTTGAAAATTAGGTATTTAAAAATATTTATTAATTTATATCCGTATTTTATAAAAGTTTGTAATGAGGTATTGGAAAATATAAGGGGTAGATCTCTTGAATATTTTTGCTTGTGGATTTGTTCGACCCATTAGAATGAATTGTCCTCAATAAAATGAAGAAGATGATAGTGATACAAATGATATAATTAACATAAGAGTATGGATGAAATAGTGTGTTAAGCATAAATCTCATACAAAACGAATTGATAAAAAAAAATTATATACATAATAAGTATCTTATCTAATGATGATGATGAAAAATAAAATGATTCTGAATTTTAAAATTCCATTGAGAAGGCTTGATAAAATACATTCACTTCAATAGTGAACAATAAAGAGTTCGAAAGCATCAGTTCTATATAATAATAAGAAAATCAAATAGAATACCATGTAACAAATGAATTGAATACATGTTGATGTATGATCTAGAGGATAGAGAAAGAACCATGGAAGTTTGAAAATGATAATTCCTCAACAAGTATTAAAGAATGTTATCCTAATTATATAATGAAGCAGCTGGATGATATTGTTGATTTGAATATATATCGTCATACGAAAATAATTTTATTAATCTTTCAAAAGTAATGTATGTCGAACAAGGTGAAGAGTTGTAACTTGTCCATGAAAAACATTCTAAGGATTAAAATACTGTTAAAATGTAAATAATTTTATTTTCAACGTTGGAAAATGATCTAGAAAGGCTAATCCTAAGAATTATTAAAAATTATATTCAATGGTTGATTAGGAATTTAAAATTATTTCTGAGAAGTAGAATGTTTGGAATTTAGGAACTTGGATAAGACCAAAAATTTAGTGAGGTTAAGTGTTTAAAAAAATTACAATTCTAAACATGTTTCTATTACATCAAATTCCAATTAGTATGAAAATAATTCCAAGATAAATAATAAGATACTGGTTGATAATTGAATGGTCGGGGTCAACAATGCTCATATAGGAATAAAAATTAGGTTGTTCAGAATTAAGCTCACATCTCATATCAATATGAATGTTTTAGAAGAAAATATTATTTCGATGAATACTGTTGGTATTGTGGTGGAATCATACACAATTCAAATATGTTTTGTTTTATCCAACCACATTTCTACCATTCCATGAATTACATAAGTCAATGTTTAAGGTGGTGTCAATCCCATCAATGGATAAATTTTGAGAAGGATGTTTTGATGAAATATGAGATAGTAGTAGTAATATTGGGAAGAATATTCCATCATTTGGAAACTATTTGTGAGAGACATGAAAAACCTGGACATCATTCAAAAGGATATCTTGTTTTTCATCCATATGAAAAAAATTTGTCAACAATTCTTAGATGGCAGATTTTTTTAAATATAATGTGAATGAAAATGATACTATTGTAGAATCTACTCGCAATGATACAAAAGGATAATTCTCTTAGATAATGTATAATGGGCATTATCATCATGTGATAGGAGACTAATTTTTTTGGGAATATGAAATAATTTAATGAATGAAAAAATGGCTATTTTTAAGGATGAATCTGTTTTAATTAAAGGTGTTGGAGAACACATCCTTGGGAAGTAAAAGATAAGTCCAAGAAAGTTTTTTTTATTGATGGGATGAAGAAAAATTACTTGTATTTATCAACACATTGATGAAGGTATCAATGTTATATTTAGAGAATAAGATGTTTTTATGAAAAATGTGGAGGATGGAATGATTATTACCAAAGGAAAATGTACAAAAGGAAACTTGTTACAAGTTGGTGAGATCTAAAACTCTTGTTTTCTGACTATGGTAGAGGAAAATTAGTTGTGGCATAACAGGTTGGGCCACATGTGTCAATGATACATGAGAAATTGGTCAAAGTGAGATAATGTCTATTCAATTAATAATATTTTGATAAGAAGAGATTGATGCTAAACAATTATTCTGAAAGGATATATTACAAACTCTGAGAATAAGAATATTACAATTTTTTCAAAATGGTCCCTAGAACATACTCATTATGATATATGTGTCCCAATTAATAGACAATTAACCAAAGGATAAAATTAATTCCTAACTATCATTGCCTACTTTTGTCATAATACTTGTGTTCGGTATATGAATCATATGTTTTATGCTCTAAAAATTCATAAAATTTTGAGTTAAAAATCTGATAAGGAATGCGAGTGTTCTGTGAAGATGTTATGATCAAAAAATAGAGGTGAATAGAAAAATGAATGAATTTAGAGTCATAAATATAATCACTGAATTATGTATGATTATAGTACAATATACAATCCCCAAAAAAATCATATCGCTGAAACAAAAAAATAGAATTTTGGATGAATGGTTTTAGACTATATAACTTGAACTAGGTCTCTCTCATTACATTGGGAGTAAAGAAATGATCACTACTTTTTATATCAAAAAGAGATGTTTGTATAAGAAAAAATCAAATATCAATCCATATGAAATGTTTTATGATAAAAATCCACGTTACAAACTCTTAACAGTTTATGTGATTCTATGAATCATAGAGAACAAATGTGGAATAATTATAAAATTTCTGAAGAATAGTGTAGATGGATTTTTTCATGGCTATGTTTTGGAAGGGAGATGGTATAAATGTGTCAGCAATTATTTTGGAAGATTTTTCGATTTTGATGATGTGAATGTTATTTAATATGCTATAGAATATAAAGAGACTCATATATATAAGGATGATTAACAAGGTGAAATAATTTTTGTTAAATTTTATAATAAAGGTGAAATCAATGGTAACACTACTCAGAAAGAAGAATAAAACTTAGATATTTATAGTTGTGATAAAGAAACTAAAAAATATCATCCCTGGAAGTAGAATAAAGTGGAAGATCATAACATTATTGGTGATCAACCTGAAAAGTTTCAAAAAATATAAACATAATAAGTTATTTCACATAATTCCATATATTCAAAATGGGAACCATATTTTGTGAATGATGCTTTTTAGAAAATGTAATGGGTTCAAACTATGAATGAATCATTAGATAATATATAAAAATGGTATGTTGGAACTCATACCATAAAAAAATGAAAAAAATGTTACTAGTAATAAGTGGGGTTTCTAGAGGAAGATGAGTGAAGATGTTGAGGTGACAAAAAAAAGAAATATTATTCTGAAAAGACTACTCAAAGATTGAAGGCATTTATTTTGATTATTATTTTTCTCTATAGTAATGATTAGAAACAATTAGAATCTTTATTGATATTTCTATATTAAAAAAGTAACAAAATTGTTCATATGGTTGTGAAATTATCATTTTTTTAATGGTGATCTAGATTAGTATGTCTATATTGAAAAACCACAGGAATTTATTGTTCGAAGAGATGAAATTTATTTATGCCGGTTGAAGAAATCCTTGGATTGGATAAATCAAAATCCATGTTTATGGTGTTTGAAATTTTATACCTACTTGTGTAAGATGGGTTTTATGAAGGTAGAAGTTTATATTAATCTTGATATTAATGAATGTCTATATTTTTACGTAATTATAATTTTTTTATGTTGATAATATTATCTTTGATGGGTATGATTATATAATCTATAAAATATTTCATCAGTATGTGAAAATTTTGTTTGAAATGTGAATATTGGGAGAAATGAAATGCATTCAAGGGTTACCAATATCACAAAATATGAATAACATTTTTTTATAAGTAAATGTATGATAAGGAACTTCATAAGAAGTTTTCTATGTAATACTCGACACCATTTTCAACAATAATTTTATCCGGAACCATGTTGTCAAAAGATGATGAAGCCATGAATATAGAACCGAAAGTGTTTAGAAAAATAATAATATGATTTTTATACTTTAATATTTCTAGACCCAATATTGTTTATGTTGTACAAATATGTTCAATATTTTAATGATCGCCAAAATAATCACATCTATTAGATATGAAAAGTATTTTGAGTTATATCAAAGGATAACAAATTGGAATCTGGTATTATAGATAATAAAATATTTATTTTGGGTATTAACATGATCTTTTGGATGTAAATGTTAATGATAAAATTCCAACATATGATGGAGTTTTTTTTCTGGGGAAAGATTTTGTTAGTTGGAAAATAATTAAACTAAATTCATTAACTCTTATCAAGACTCAATATGAGTATATCGATACTACTCAAGTTTCTACCCCACATATATAAATGAATACTCATTTGTATTATTAAATTATTGATGTGACATTACCCTTTCTCTTCGGTTTTGATTATCAGAGTTCCACCAAACATATAATGAAAATTATACAACATTCTTGATCAAATCATATTGATATCAAATATAATATAATCAATGAGAACATGGAGAATAATTAATTATTTATAGAGTGTTTTCCTTCATCAGAAGAAGTTGTCGATACTTTCAAAAAACATTTACCAAAGGA
This sequence comes from Viscum album, assembly GCA_963277665.1. Lineage (NCBI taxonomy): Eukaryota > Viridiplantae > Streptophyta > Magnoliopsida > Santalales > Viscaceae > Viscum > Viscum album. The sequence continues at coordinate 313,989,118 of OY728166.1, forward strand.
AAGATTTAACAAAATGAAGTTGAACATGGTTTTCCAATCTCTTTCACATCAAGGTTTAGGTAGGTGTTTTTTCCCCTAGCTCATTTATGCATTGGATATTGTTGTAAAGGGGGGGATAGTTTCATAAATCTATCCACTGATATGTGCTTAAATTTTTATGGAAGCGTGGACATAGTGGAGTAGTGGGTGAGATATACTCTTAGTATTTCCGGTATGAAACATTAAAATATATTTTTGGAGAGTTTGTAGTAATATTTTATGGACCAAAACGTTTAATAGGTGATGAAATTTTTTTTGGGTTTCATGATTTACTACTTTGGGAGAACATGATTTTATTATCAATGATTCCTTTTCATACATTAATTTATATAACATAGGTTTAGAATTTTTGAGAATAAATCCTTATCTTGAGATTACATTGTTCAGTGATTTATGAATCCTTGTAGTCAACAAAATTTTACGGGAGATTTGTTCAGACAATATTCATTGGAATTTTATTTTGAAGCAAAAATAATTTTTTATTTCAAATTATTCACTTTTTGTAATGAATAAGTGAATCAATTATATTTTGAAATGAATGAAATTGGACTGACCATCATATTATTATTTTTGGACCCAAAATTTATTAGAAATTTCATAACTTTGAGGAGAAGTGTTTTTTAGATAATTATAATTGGACTGACCTTGGTTCTGGAATGAAAATATTGATTGTAATTGTAAATGAATCATGATTCTGAAAGGATCCCATGAAAATATGAAGATTTATTTCATATTTGTATTTCAATATATTCAAAAGTCATATGAAGACTAATGAAATGAGTATTATGAATGAATGGTTGAGATCATCTAATCAGATCAAGGATTTGTTGGAGAAAATGTTACTGGAAGAATGAGATGTTATAGTACTATCTATTTTATGTCTCTTGATTCTATGCCAATATTAAACGTCAACCAATTTATGAAGAATTTCTGATACAAAAATAAGTTTGTGAAAGTCAAATGTTGTTGAATTCGGAGTATGAAGGTCTCAGTTCATTAGAGTAAGATCATCAAAAAATATTTTTTTTATTAATGGAAATGATGGTTTATCATAATGTGAGAATGAAATGGTTCTAGTTTTTAGTCATACCAATAATCCATGGAAAAAATTCATTAGAGAAGAATGGTGATTTCTAGAAGTTATTTGGTATCTTTATAAGATTTTTAATGAATTTGATGATGTTGAAGATACCAGAATCAGTCTATCAAATTCATTGTTCCATCGATGATTAGAGTTATACTAAAACTTATCAAGAGACCCAGAGAATGTTGTGAAATTAATTAAAATGTATAATTTTTTTATTTGATTTGATGGGACCAAGAAATATAGAAGAAACTTTTGTTGGGACTGATAAATAAAGATGATGTTATTGATACCAATTCAAAATTAGATCAGAGATATCTCAAAATTAAATTCACCCCTTTTCCATCAAGGTGAAATTTTTGTTTTTCACTATATGGGTCAATGTAAAGTAGAATTTGCATAGCAATTGGGCCATGAATATTGAACTAGATCTTGCACCATGTATCAAAGTGATGTAGGGATCGGCACATCATATGTAGGATGACACCAATTACATCATCAGATATAGGACCATGGACTTAAAAGATACTATTTCTTAAAACAAACTCGAAATGAGTATACAAGGGGGATCTTGAAATGTTGTTTAATGAAAATGAAAAGGTTTTTTCACTATATGGTCAAAGTCTAAAGGTTTAATAAAAAAATGTTTTATGAAGATGTTTTGAAGTTTATGCTGATGTGAATCCATTATAATGAGAAGATATATGATTTACATATGATACATTTGGTCTGGTTCAATTTTATAGAATGTCTTCAATTCTAATTCATTCTCATGTGGGTCATGAAAATCATAGCTACCCGACATTTCGATCATTATAAAAAATTTTGACTGGAAATCAGAAACATACAGAAGAATGAATAGAAAATCAGAACTTGGAAATGTTGTGAATATTCCACAATGTTTTTCCAGAGTTGAGAAGCATCGAAGAAGTCATTGATGAATCCCAAATTCATGAAAAATTGAAATTTTGGGAAATTTGGTTGATCAGGAACAGTTTTAAAAATCCCATCAAATCTGCATTGGGAGCACCTATTAATTTGATGAATTAAATTTTACATTATGGAACATATTAACTTTTTAAGAGAGAAGGCAGGGTTATGAAGTTTTTTATATAGATGTAGGTTTCAGATAAATCATTCTAGAGGAAGTTTTCTGGACATATAAAAATGATAAAATAGAAGATCATTATTAAAATTTCTAGATCAAACAACAAAATCAGAATGGGATTTTAAGAATATGATAAATTCTTGTCATAATTGATTCAATTATATTATGTTGGTATTTTTTAGTCGGATTAAGCAATCATAGATTGGAATTAGAATATGTAATTGGACTGAGTATCAATACAAAATCCATAAGAAGTTCATACCTAATACCGGGTTGGTATGTGAACAAAATTTTGTCGTAAAACACAATTTTGAAAATTCACATGGAGGCATAATAAAATATTTTGAAGAAACTAGTGAATGATTTATTACAAAAAATTTTATAACATCATTTCATTTTACACGAAGCAGAATCACTGTTTTATTGAGAATAGTGTAAAATAAGTGTAATGGAATATCATATTTTTTGTATCCAAACAAAATAATGGATTATAAGTTGATTGTGTGGTGTTGGATTGTTTCTAAACTAGAAAAAAAGTGAATACATTTGTTGAGTAGTGAACCATTTAAATTAATATGTTCCTGTGAATGTGTGATTGGATCATTTTCAGCAAAAGCGATAACTCTTTAATAAGATGATATTGTTTTTTTAGAAACAAGGAAAACATAAATAAAATGATATCACTAATGAACCCCCTACCCCTATCAGTCATACATGATCATGAATGGGATATTAAAGTTACATAAAAAAGATATAAAAGTGAACCTTATGTAGAAGTACTATGTTTAATAAATCCATTATATAGATTATCTAACTATTTCATCTTCAATTATTGCATCACAATTAGGTCTATTTTATATTTAGTCACTAAAATAGGTGTATCACGGGATTGGTATTCTAACGGAAAATCAAATTCATGACTCTGTTAAGAATTTTAAATCATCAAGAAATAAATAAAAAACTCTTAAAAAATAGTTATATATTTAATTTTTTGTTTCTCCACTACCATATGAAATATTTACCCTTCATGGATAGGTAGTAGAACCCATGTGATAAAGGTAATTTTCGATAATTGTTTCAATTCATCCTCAAAATTGATATACAATAATATTTTGATTTAGAATTAAGAATGTAAATTACATTCCTCAACATTTTATATAATCATTATAATGAGAGAGAAAACACATTCCCAAAATTACATCAAAATTAACTAAATGATGAGAAAAACTATTGGAAAAAAATTCCCAAAAACATCTGTCAGAGAGAACCTATATAAATTAAATGTGACTATCATATAATTTGGAGTTCCAAATGACATCTCAACATATAATCATTTTGGTTTATATGTGATTACAAAAGAAAATTATTTTTATATAAAAGAGTGTTTATGGCCTTAATAAAATAAATGAAATTCACTTCTAGATTCAATAATATGGGTATGTTTCACCACATCTCTTGGAACATCCACATTAGTTGCAGTAATTTTATATTCTGGGACTTCACCACTTAGCAAATTCTATGGTAATATACCTTTATTCTTATAAAATATGATTTTACAATTCAATATCACTTTATAGTTTATAAACTATATAGCTATTCTTTTTTCATTACCTTATATTAATTAGATTGATGACCAATATATCCACACATTTAACAACCTCTAATGGCATTGAAGAATTTTTTAGCCTTTTTCATTCCACAATTTTTACATTATTGAAATTTCATTGTTCAGTTAATGTTATTCGATTTGTTAATTGTTTTTCAAAGTGTTAAACATGCAACTTATTCTCTTAATTTTTCATGAAGATACGAGGTTTACAAAAATAATTCTATATATTTATGAAACTTGATATTTTATAATCGTCACATATTATTTTAAGGAAAACTAGACTTATTTGGAGACTTTTATTATAACATTCAAATAAATAGTTAATAATTCATTTAGTATTACATATATATTCTGAATAATTCATGGATAATCTTATAATGATATAGTTATAATCGATCACACATTATTATTCACTTTTTCATTAAATTAATTTACTTCCTATGCATTTGGACTTTTTTTTAAAGAAGGTGTTATTTCTAAAAAACCTCTTTCAAAGTTCTAAATTCCATGAATTATATTTATTTGAATAACTTTACTACTATGGATCAATAAACACTACTGATCATTATCCCCCCTCAAAGAATTCCTTACCATAATAACCCTTTCAAATTCATTAAATACAGAAGCCAAGAATATGCTTTATGGGGACATAATCCATAAATCATCGACAAAGGGATTAATGTTTCCATTAAAATATAGAGACTTATATCATATGAATCATTCCAATAAGGGTGAAGAATGTTTGGGAAAAAAATCACTACAATATAATATGGTTTTAACAGTGCTAAAAATGGTTGTATCTTTGATAAAAAGTACTGATAATCATGTTTATATTAAATGGGTCTCTTTTATTAAGGCTTTAAAATCACAGGAAAAGGCCCCATTTATATGTGCTTAAAAAGTAATCACAAAAGGGGTCTTTATTAGTTCTTTTTTTCTGATAAATGTAAGTAATTTTTTAAATTTTAAAATAAATAAATTGGAATTTGTGCAGACCCCCACCCCCTTATTATATTATAAAACCCATTTTATTAGTATTTCCCCCAAAAAAAATTTAGGCATGCCACCACCATATGCAGATCTATTTACTCCCCTCACCCACCCATGCATGCGCCCCTACCTACCCTGGATTTCATCCCGAGACTTCTCCCTTGTTCACAAAGACCCTTACCACTCCTCCATGTGGCTTTGACCTCCATTTTATTATATATATATATATATATATATTTAGTTATATATTTTTATTAATATATTTATTTGTATATAAATATATATTTATAAGAAAAATTTTAAATACATTAATAAAATATTTTTTTGTGTGTGTTTATAAATAAATAATATAAATACAAACATATCTACAACATACGTACATATATAATATATATAAGTGTATCTGTAAATATTTTGATACCTATTTTTATTTATTTACATATACTATATATATTATTATTTATATACATATATTAGAATATATAAATAATATTTATCAGTGTGCTAACTGATTATCCAATAAAAACATATATTTTAATTACATTTTAATGGTATTAAATGTTCATTTTTGATCTTATGGGCCTGAGTTAGTGCATTTTCATTATGAACATCCATTCTCATCATTTGTGCACTTCATGCCTAATATACACCAATTTAGGCCCAATGAGTCTTCTGATTCTAATGAATGTAATTATCAATTTTTTTAATTTGATATTTTGGGAACATTATCTACACTTAAATGTGAACATTTTTCATTCAGGTATCAATGGAGAATTCATTGAAGAAGATGAGGATATTTTGTGATGGAAGGAAGCAATTCTAGAGAAGGCAGATTGGACACTAGCCCACTGATGAGACTGTGGGGCACAACATACTATCCCAATTAATCCCAACTTTTGTGGGATTATAGAAGCCATTCAGAGTAACAAATAACTCTTCATGGGCCAATGCTAATTCGGCCTCTATGGTGGTCATTAAAGCGGCCCATTTTAGAGATACAATTCTGGGCCAGATTCTGCGGCCCAGAAAAACAGTCCACTAATTCTATCATATCTCGGAATCCGTAACTCGAAATGGGCCCAAAGTTTACAGGATGTTAGAATACATCCGGAGCTCCATTTTATTATTCTATGGCCCACTCTGATTCAGCCGTCTAGAAGGTCTTCCAGACGCGTCAGTTCGGTGAAAGAAATCTGGATGCCACCTCGGGTCAAATGTGGAAAAGTTCAAATTCCACAAGCTTTCCACCACCAATGGCCTACCAAAATTAATTGAGATGCTTTGTACTATTTGAGGCTCGACCCAAGGCTCCCAAAATTCCTATTTAAGGCAGTGGTGGTGAAGGAGTTAAGGATCTTGGATTCTTTGTTCAATTGTAATGTTATGCTGCATTTTTGTTGCCTCAATTTTGTCTTTCACATGTAAGTTGTTCAATTCAATTTAGTTTCTTAATAAAAGTTCATCTTTTACTCTTATTCTGTTGTTCTTAATATCACTTTGATACCATTGGATCATGTTGTGAATTTATTCACACCAACCCTTGTGAAATTATTCACACAACAGTGGAGTGATCATTTTATTTTTGTTGTTTTCTTTACTTCTCCATTTCCTCACTCATGAGTCTACTTTCCGCTTCCATTAAAACCATGGGATCAATAGAGGGCTAACCCACTTATGGGTTGATCCAAGGGAGTAGCAAGGGGATGTATTGGATGTTATTTATCACCTAATTAATGTATAATCACTTCTTTAGTTGGGATTTTTATTTGATGATTTTTAAACTCCATCGTCCTTGTTGAATTTAAGGCCACACACATCAAGTACTAATACGATCCATTACCATGAATTGCTCAAAACTTTGATCCATCAAGTGTATAGGTGATTAGTATTAGAGGGTGTAGGCATTAAACCAGTAAGTGATGATGTTGTTTTATCTCCTTAAATGAACCCATCTCAAATTTAAGAAATTGAAATCATTAAAAAGAAAATACGTCCAATCCACCCCGAGCGATAACCTAGGATCAACTCATTCTTTTAAAATTAATCCACTTAAATATATTAGATATATTTAAATCCAATCCAAAATCAATCCAAGTTGGCCACTTCATAGCCAAAAATCCATCCCTTTGGTTTTGTATCTTAGGTATCTTCTTAGGTCTCTGTGGAATCGACAACCCAAGCTACACTACAAGGACCGTTCTACCCTTTTTCTCTTGGGTAAATTTGGGTGTGAACCAAATTTTGGCGCCGTTGCCGGTGACCAAGTAAGTACCTTAGATAAAAAAAACCTTCTTTCCTCACCTCCATTCTTCTACTCTCACCCAAGATCTCTTATCTTGTCCCTTTCTCGCTTTTTTTTGGCGCATGTCCGCCTACACCCACGATTTCTCAAATAGACTAGTTAGGGTGGAAAGTCCTAGGATAGGGGAGTTAAGTGCACCTAAGGGATTGTTTAAATCAGATTCAAATATTCTTGAAACCCCAATGTCAGAACATGAAACAAGTCCAATGGAGGTTCATCCACAAAATCAATTTGTAACCCTGGGTGGAATCAAATGGGAAACCAAAACCAAGAAGCTCCAAACTTAGGGAATGCAGTTGATCAAACCATGAACGACTACCTCACTCCATCTTGGACCAATTCCCCCTCATGCATTAGACACAATTCCATAGTAGACACTAACTACATATTCAAACCCCAGGTCCTAAGCCACCTTCTTACCTTTCATGGGATGGAGTCAGAAATGCCATACCTTCATGTCAAAGAGTTCAACGACATTGTTGAAACCATGTGTCCCCCACATCAACAAGAATCCGCTAAGATGAGACTATTCCTTTTTCATTAAAGGATCGAGCTAAAAATTGGCTAAACAACTTGATACCTGCATCAATCCACTCTTGGGACCAACTGTAATGAGAATTCTACAAAAAAATACTCCCCTCATCACAAAACAATTGCACTTAAAAAGAGCATCCAAAACTTTTTTGAAAAAGAGGGAGAGTCAAATTATGAAACATGGGAGAGGTTCAAAGACACCCTAAACTTGGTTCCACACAATGGGTTTTCCATACCTGAACAAGTGAGAATTTTCTATGAAGGGTTGGGTTCGGGTAATAAACAATTCATTGACATGATGTGTAATGAAACTTTTAAAAACCAGGCCCCAAATGATGCTTATGAGTATCTGGAAAGTCTGGATGAACAAAACCAAACTTGGGGAACTTCACCTTATTCTAAAAAGCCACAAAGAACCACTGGAATTCATACACTTAGAGAAGAGGAAGGCCTTAGGGCTAAACTCGCAGCACTCTCTAGGAAGGTTGAAGAGATAGACCTTAGGAAAGTCCATGAAATCCAAAATGTAGACTTTGTTTGCACAATTTGTGACCAACATGACCATAAAACAGAAAACTGCCCAACCATTCCATTCATCAAGGATGTTCTTCTAGGAGGACCCCTAGCGGAAGTCAATGCCCTAAACTTTCAAAAGCCCCAATACCAAAACACCTTCAATCCAAGGTACAATGACCACCCAGGCTTCTGATGGAAGGATAACCAACAACATAGCCAACCACAAGGGAAAAATCCTTACCCTCAATAGAACTACCAAACCCATAACCAGTTCCAAACCCAACCTATCCAATACCAACAGCCACCGGTCCATTTTCAACAAACCATCCCACCCCGAAAATATCCCCCTGGGATAAACCAACCTACTCAATCACCAACCCTAAATATTCCACAAAGCATACTAGAACAACTATGCAATCAAATGGAGAGGATGAACTCAGAAGTATCTTCCCTAAAACAAGAACATCAAACCATCAAAACAGGAAAGGCACCCATGCCTACTCAGGCAGTTCCATCCTCAACATCAAGGGGAGAGTCAAGTTGTGCTCAAACAACTGATGAACAACTAAAGGCTGTGACTGTTTTAAGAAGTGGGAAATCAATTGAGAAACCTGAAAAACTAATTCAAACCCCACGTGAAGATTCAAACTTGGATGAAAATTCAAATGAACCACAAGATCAAACTGAGTAAACTGACAACAATATGAAAGAAACAACTCTTCAACAAACAACCCCACAACCTACACTATTTCCCCAACGCATGAGGGGGAAATCCAAGCATGAACTGAGTGAAACGTTGAGGGAAATATTTTCACAAGTCATGTTGAACATACCCCTTCTAAATGCCATCCAAACTATACCTGCCTACTCAAAGTACCTTAAGGACTTGTGCACATTTAAAAGAAAATTTTCACATAAAAACCAATTCCTTTTGGCTGCTAATATGAGTACCACCATTCAGGGGACCATTCCTCCTATGTTGAAAGACCCAGGTTGCCCTTACATAAATGTTGAACTAGGAGAAAGTAAAGTTGTCAAGGCCTTGTGTGACCTAGGTGCTAGTGTCAATCTCATCCCATATGTTGTGTACATCCAGTTAGGCCTAGAAGAACTCCAACCCACATCTGTCACACTTCAGCTTGCTGATCGTAGCATTAGGGTTCCAAAGGGGATTTTAAAGGATGTTCTGGTAAAATTTGAAAACTTCATCTACCCTGCTGATTTCATTGTCCTTGACAACCATCCAAATTTAGGAAATAAGGAACAAACCCCAATCATCCTTGGCCATCCATTCCATTCAACCATCAACTCTGTTATCCGAGTCCAAAATGGGAACATGACCATCACCTTTGGGAACATGAGTCTAGACTTGAACATCTATAATGCAAGCTCACAAATAGGGGATGACGAGGATATTCATGAAGTAAACATGATAGGAAGCATTGATAATGAATCCATGGAACATCAAGGAATATTTGATGATTGTTTAAGTCAGAATGATATTGATTTCCTTTGTTCATATGATGGAAGTTTATCTCCTTGGCTTGAATCATTTTCAAATTGCTCTTATGATGAAGTCTTAGGTCCAACAATCAGTGAAACCTTTCAAGAAACCAATTTCATAGAGACCCCTCTAAATTCCTTCCCTAAATCTGATCAAGACAATCTAGTAGCTGAAACTTCTACATGTGAGGAATCAATCCTATCTGAACCTCTAAAAAAAGAAATTGATCTTGATCCAATGTCCCAATCTTCTGCTGAAATTCTGAACCAACCAGATATTGAATTGAAGGAACTTCCTGCTGCACTAAAGTATGCCTTCCTAGGGGAAAATGAAACACATCCTATTGTCATTTCTTCTTCTCTTGAATCCAATCATGAGAGGATGCTTCTAGATGTCCTTAGGAAGCATAAGAAATCCATTGGTTGGACCCTTTCTGATATTCCTGGGATTAGCCCACTTATCGGGACTCATATGATTGTTTTGGAATCTAATTCAAAGCCATGTCGTCAACCTCAATGGCGACTCAATCCTAATCTCATGGAGGTAGTAAGGAATGAACTTCTGAAATTGATGAAAGCTGGTATCATATATCCCATAGCTGAGAGTGAATGAGTGAGCCCAATCCAAGTGGTTCCAAAAAAGGCTGGAATCACAGTGATAACCAATGAGTATGGAGAGATACTTCCAACAAGGGTGAGTAGTGGATTGAGGGTATGCATTGAATATAGGAAACTAAACTCATTCTCCAAGAAGGACCATTTCCCCTTACCATTCATTTACCAAGTCCTTGAGAGAGTGGCAGGTCATGCCTTCTACTATTTCTTAGATGGGTACTCGGGCTACAATCAAATTGAGGTCTCCCTAGAGGATCAAGGGAAGACTACATTCACATTTCCTTCTGGTACCTTTGCCATCAAACGCATGCCCTTCGGGTTATGCAATTCCCCTGGAACCTTCCAGCGGTGCATGATGGGAATCTTCTCAGAAATGGTAGGGGATTTTCTTGAGGTCTTCATGGATGACTTCTCTGTGCTTGGGGATACTTTTGAGGGATGTCTGCAGAATGTGGAGAGAGTCTTGTCAAGATGTGAAGAAAAAAATCTGGTCCTAAACTGGGAAAAATGCCATTTCATTGTTAAAGAGGGACTTGTTCTAGGCCATCAGGTCTCGAGTAGGGGGATTGAAGTTGATAAAGCAAAGGTTGACATCATTCGTCACCTCCCATCACCCAAAACTGTCAAGGAAGTGAGGTCTTTCTTAGGACGTGCTGGTTTCTATAGAAGATTCATCAAGGACTTTAGTTCAATATCCCATCCCCTTTGTGCTCTCTTAGTAAAGGATGCTCCATTTGTTTGGACAGAAAGCTGTGAGGGTTCATTCTCAACCCTCAAATCCTCTCTCACCTCTCCTCCCATTATGAAATCTCCAAATTGGAACCTTCCTTTTGAACTTATGTGTGATTCCAGTGACTTTTCTGTTGGAGTTGTGTTATGACAACATTGTGATAAAACTCCTTATGTCATTTCTTATGCAAGCAAATCCTTAAATGATGCCCAAATCAACTACACCACCACTGAAAATGAGTTACTTGCTATTGTGTTTGCCTTAGAGAAGTTTAGGTCCTACCTCTTAGGATCACCCATCACTGTGTTCACTGACCATTCTGCACTAAAATACCTCTTACAAAAACAAGATGCTAAGGATAGACTGATTAGGTGGGTCCTTCTCTTACAAGAATTTGACCTCACAATCAAGGATAAAAAGGGAGTTGAAAATGTTATAGCTGATCACCTCTCTAGGATGGAATTCAAAGACAACTCAAATCACCTTTCTCTGTCTGATTCGATTCCTGATGAACACTTATACTCTATGAGTGACTGCCCTTGGTATGCTGACATAGCAAATTTCTTAGTGACAGGAGTCATTCCAAAATTCTTTGGGACTCAAGCTCGATGGAAATTCCTTTCTGATGTTAGACACTATTTGTTTGATGATCCTTACCTCTATAAGTTCTTCCCTGACCAAGTCATTAGGAGGTGTGTTCCAGAATCTGAACAAGAGTCCATCCTTAAATTCTGTCATAGTGAGGCATGTGGAGGTCACTTTTCCTCTAAGAAAACATTTTATAAGATTCTTCAAGGTGGTCTCTTCTGGCCCATCTTCTCAAGGGACTCCTACACATTTTGTCAAAGATGTCCTAGGTGTCAACAAGTAGGGTCCATCACAAAAAGGAATCAAATGCCACTCACTCCCATCTTAGTGGTTGAAATCTTTGACTGTTTGGGAATTGATTTCATGGGTCCCTTCCCAAACTCTCGGGGATACCTCTACATACTCTTAGCTGTTGATTATGTCTCAAAATGGGTTGAGGCCATTCCCACAAAATCCAATGATCATCAAACTGTGATTAGATTCCTAAAAGAAAACATATTCTCTAGATTTGGAATTCCTAGGGCTATCATAAGTGATCGTGGAACTCATTTTTGCAATCGTCCATTCTCATCACTCATGGAAAAATATGGAATTTCTCACAAAGTGTCCACTACTTACCACCCACAAACCAATGGTCAAGCTGAGTTATCCAATCGTGAAATTAAGCAAATTCATGAAAAAACTGTCAACCCCTCTAGGAAAGTTTGGTCTGAGAAACTCTTAGATGCTCTTTGGTCCTATAGAACCACATATAAAACCATTTTAGGAATGCCCCATATAGGTTGGTTTATGGTAAAGCATGCCATTTGCCAGTGGAGATTGAACATAAGGCCTTTTGGGAAATAAAAAAATGGATTATGATCTCTCATTGGCTGGAACAAAAAGGAAATTAGATCTCAATGAACTGGAGGAACTAATGATGGAGGCTTATGAAAATTCAAGGATCATTAAAGATAGAGTTCAAGCCTACCAATCTAGGAATATCAAGGTCCAACATTTTGAACCGGGAAAACTTGTGCTCTTGTATAGTTCAAAACTTCATTTACATCCGGGAAAGTTACGGTCTAGATGGTCAGGACCTTTCATAGTGCATCATGTATTCCCCCATGGGGTAGTAGAGATTCAAGATCCCACAAGTGGTTACATTTTCAAGGTCAATGGTCAATGGTTAAAACCATTCATTGAATCATTCAATAAACAGGAAATAGAGGTTGAGTTAACTGAGCCAACCTATGAACAAGGAACAAATTAATAGATTTAGGGTCCATGTCAGGCTAACGACGTTAAACAAAGCGCTGAATGGGAGGCAACCCATGGTTTTCAAGTTTCCAATAATTTAGTTGTTTTAATCAACTTTATATTTTTTATAGGGTTAATGAGACATTTTGATATTTTGAAAAAAAATAATAAACTGTTGACCTGTTCTTCTATAATGAGTATGGATGGGTACGAAAGGGGAGCACCATATTCATCCGTGTCACGTGGTGTGATCCTTGAGTAATACCTTACCCAGAAATTTAAAAAGAAGACAATGTATCATCAGTTTATTTTGTTTTATTTTTATTATTTTCTTGGTTAAGATAAAAATAAAAAAAAAATAATAAAAAAAAATTCAACATCATAGGCCGTGGGGCAAACCACGTCACAACCGGCGAAGCCGCGGGGACTCAAACCCGGGACCGAAGGGAGACAGGGGCGCACGCTTACCACTGACCCGCGGCTTCTTGTTCTTCCTTATTCTATAATTTTTATATATATTCTTTTATTTTACATCCTTTATTATATAAATATATATATATATATATTGTTTGTTTTTGTTTGTTTTGTTTGTTTTGTTTTTCCTTTTTCCACTAGGGAACTTTGTAAGCGACATGGATATCAAAGTAATAAATTCGAGTGGAAAGAACATCAAACTTCAACCACCAGGTGACTTCATTCCATGATCCTCATCTTTCAATTTCCTTATTGAACTCCCCTTTTTATTCCTCTACCCCATTCTAAATTTTGTTTTTTTGAAACTAGGGACAGTTTCATTCTATGTTGGGGGGTGTGGAAACAAAATGTTTGTTTAAAAAAAACAATGATAACAAAAAGAAGTAAAATTCCTTTATCATTCATATAATAACATATTTGCTCACATAAAAACTACATATCAAATAATTATTATTTCCTTGACTCTTAATTTAATTCATGATTAAGTTTAAAAGCATAGATTTTGGAAAGTGTGGTTGTCCAATGTGATATTTCATCGTTTATATTTTCATCCAAATAAAAAAATGCCACAATGCACATCCTCTAGACTGTGGGGTACTAATTTGAATTTTTGGGGTCCCATAATAAATAGGATAGGCTAGTTTTATTTTTCTGAATAATATGAGTATTAAAAAAAACTAAAAAAATTATTAAAAAATAAAAAAAATTGCGTGTAGAGCAATGGATTGATAAAATGTGAGGCTTTCAGCACTTGGGGATCATGACTCCAGAGTTTTATAGACCTGAGTTTTTCAATATATCTCTATTTATGGTAATATGACTTTGTTTTCGATTAAGTTAACTCGAGATGATGCCCGAGTATGTGGGCTTCACTTGTTGCCCTAAGGACTTTGAGTCTGGCAGTCATCGGCAAAGTCTTGCTACATGGGTTAATTTGATTAACTGAAATCTCAATTACTATGGAAATATTGCAAAAAAAAATCAAAAAAAAATAATTAAGAATACTCATATTAGGATTAAATGTGATTCCACCTAGAGCTTCCATGATTTCCCCATTGAATGAAAATGAACCCCCATATCTATTGTGATACACAACACATCATTACACCTAATTGAGTTGGATGAAGTATGATGATGGATTTGATCAAAGGAATAGGCTAGGGATTGGGATCTGCTTTTAAATTCATCTTGTTTTAAATTATCTTGATAGGTTATAAAAATATATTTGTGTGCAGTTTACATTGTGAGCACTGTTTGTTATAATGTGTTTGAAGAAAGAAATTCAAATAAAATCATTGAATTATTTGCTCGGGACTAGAAAATCTCAAGTTGGGGGTGTGATTATCCAATAAAAACATATATTTTAATTACATTTTAATGGTATTAAATGTTCATTTTTGATCTTATGGGCCTGAGTCAGTGCATTTTCATTATGAACATCCTTTCTCATCATTTTTGCACTTCATGCCTAATATACACCAATTTAGGCCCAATGAGTCATCTGATTCTAAGGAATGTAATTATCAATTTTTTTAATTTGATATTTTGGTAACTTTATCTAAACTTAAATGTGAACATTTTTCATTTAGGGATAAATGGATAATTCACGGAAGAAGATGAGGATATTTTGTGATGAAAGGAAGCAATTCTAGAGAAGGCGGATTGGACACTAGCCCACCGATGTGACTGTGGGGCCCAACATACTGGCCCAATTAATCCCAAATTTTGTGGGATGCTAGAAGACATTTATAGGAACAAATAAAGTTTCATGATCCAAAGATAATTCGGCCTCTATGGTGTCTATTAAAGCGGACCAAGTTAGAGATACAATTCTGGGCCAGATTCTGCGGCCCAGAAAAACAGTCCATTAAGTTTATCATATCTCGGAATCCGTAACTCCAAATGGGCCCAAATTTTACAGGCGGTTAGCAGACAGCCGGTTCTCCATTTTATTCTTCTATGGCCCACTCTGATTCTGCATTCAAAAAGGTCTTCCAGGCGCGTATGTTCGGTGAAGGAAATATGGCTGCCACCTCGGGTCAAATGTGGAAAAGTTCCAATTCCACAAGCTTTCCCCCACCTATGGCCTACCAAAATTAATTGAGATGCTTTTTACTGTTTGAGCCTCGACCCAAGGCTCCCAAAATGCCTATTTAAGGAAGTGGTGGTGAAGTAGTTGAGGATCTTGGATGCTTTGTTCAATTGTAATGTTATGCTGCATTTTTGTTGCCTCAATTATGTCTTTCACATGTAATTTGTTCAATTCACTTTAGTTTCTTAATAAAAGTTCTTCTTCTACTATTATTCTATTGTTCTTAATATCACTTTGATACCATTTTATCAAGGTGTGAATTTATTCACACCAACCCTTGTGAAATTATTCACACAATGGTGGAGTGATCATTTTATTTTTGTTGTTTTCTTTACTCTCCATTTCCTCCCTCATTAGTCTACTTTCCGCTTCCATTGAAACCATGGGATCAATGGAGGGATAACCCACATAGGGGTTGATCAAAGGGAGTATCAAGGGGATGGATTGTATGTTATTTATCACCTAATTAATGTATAATCACTTCATTAGTTGGGATTTTTATTTGATGATTTTTAAACTCCATCGTCCTTGTTGAATTTAAGGCCACACACTTCAAGTACTAATACGATCCTTTACCTTGAAGTGCTCAAAACTTTGAACCTTCAAGTGTATAGGTGATTGTATTAGAGGGTGTAGGCATTAAACCAGTAAGTGATGATGTTTTTTTATCTCCTTAAATGAACCCATCTCAAATTTAAGAAATTTAAATCATTAAAAAGAAAATACATCCCATCCACCCCGAGCGATAACCTTGGATCAACTCATTCGTTTAAATTTAATCCACTTAAGTATATTAGATATTTTTTAAACCCATCCAAAATCAATCCAAGTTGGCCACTTCATATCCAAAAATCCATCCCTTAGGTTGTGTATCTTAGGTATCTTCTTAGGTCTCTGTGGAATCGACAACCCAAGCTACACTACAAGGACCGTTCTACCCTTCTTCTCTTGGGTAAATTTGGGCATGAACCACTAACCCACACACACACAAAAACAAAAAAAAAACACATGCAATATATGTCTATAAATATTCATATAAATTTTATTTTAAATAAAAAAAATTATTATTTATTTCTATATGTTTTATATATTTATAAGGATAATTTATATGTCAACTTGTTTAAATATTTATTTATGTCAATAAATTTTTATGGGTAAATATATTAGAACATGTATTCATATGTGTATATGAAATTATAAATAGATGTACATTTTGAAAATAAAAAAAATTGATCTTCATAATATGATTGTGAGTGTACGACATTAAAATTATTATACTCTGCTCTGAAGAAAAATAATAAGACCCTATTAAATGAGAATTAAATTCCATATAATGATAAAAAACTATGGTATCCCAATGAAAAACTCAGTTTTGGAGGACTTTTGGGCCTTTTGGACTTGAAAAAAATAGTGTCTGGGGTCCACCTTAGTCATAAAGATTTAGATATCATTTGAAGATACGATTTGATATATGGAAGAGCCCAAAGGAACACTCGGATTAAAATTTATGGTCATTCAAGTTTGAGTAACATTTTCAAATTATTTTAGATAATTTATTAATTATTCATTTCTTGTATCTTCAAATTGTTACTGTATGAAT
Organism: Viscum album; assembly: GCA_963277665.1. NCBI lineage: Eukaryota > Viridiplantae > Streptophyta > Magnoliopsida > Santalales > Viscaceae > Viscum > Viscum album. Next base: position 314,006,141 of record OY728166.1, read on the forward strand.
ATTACACTATAATTATTTGAAAATGATTATTTAATATTAATTTTTTTTTATTTTATAATCCATTTTCACTAAATATCTTATTCTTAATGTGTAAATATGTATTTCTCCATATTTAAATCAAATTTTATGAAATATATTATATTTATATCAATATAAATTCATTTATTAATTAATGTATGCTTTTTAATGAAGAATAATTTTTTATGAAGTATACCATTTATCAGCACTAGGATGAGTGCTGATAAAATTACAATTTATCAGCACTAAAAAAGATCTAATATATAGGTACATTTATCCGTTCTTTTTTAGCTCTGATAAGATCACCTTTTAACAATTCATTTTATGCACTAATAAAGTATCCCCTTTATTTTTTCTTTTTAGCCCTATTAAATGGTGGAGTTGTGTAATGCATATTCTTTGATAGTGTTGATTCTCTATATGAGAATGGTTATTTTAAATAACTATAGTTTGCAAGCATAATATGGCCATTATAATCTCAGTTCCAACAGTAGCTATATTGTATTTCTCAATAGGTATATCTGTACATTTTCAACATTTTTTATTCCAATTTTTATTTTAAGATCCATAACTAAATAATTGAGCACATTGAGTTAGCTCATAAAAGTTATAAATATCATGTAAAAAATAAAAAACCTTTAATGTAAATTATTTTGAATATTACTAGGGATTATAATAATTATCATGTTAGATATGTTCTATAGAAATATAGTTCATATGGTTTCTACTAAACATCCACAAATACAAAATTTTGAAACCTAGTCATATAGTAACATAGTGGTGGAGTATACTGTATTACATTTTCATAAGATTCATGTTATATCATTCCTATGGGTTGATATTTTTATTAGTCTTAATGGACCTAATACATATATCATTCCCATATTAATTTGCATATATAAAATACATAGAATGGGATTCATTCTCACATCATTAATATTATTTATATAAACTATTTCCAGATCATGGGGAATGGATGAACATTTCTTGTGAGTTGAGATGCTTGTTAAAGCTATCATACAATGAAATCTATCATGAGTAAAAAAAGTATAATAAATTTGGAATGGTAAATAACAGAAAACCAAATACATTTAGTCAATAAATAAGCCTTAAATGAATCCATGGATAATATCCACATAGTAATCTCATGTATATTAAAAACTAACATCGCAATGAATGAACTACTTAATGTTGGGAATCAAAATCTAATATATTATAATATCATTAGATCATGAACTTTTTCAATGAGTGTTTAAAATATGGAAAATTAATCACTAGAATCCAATTTAATAATTCAAATTATTTGTATCTTGAGAACTGTTGGTGCATCGAGTAGTGACATTCAACTAGGAACAAGCCTTTAAAACAAAGACAATGTATCCCTAAATTATTTAATGACAAATTTAATAAATAAAAAATATGATTTATCAAAAAATATTCATATTGAGTAAATAATGCTGAATATTAATATTTTCCCATTCATTCAAATATCGTTCACAACAAAACACCATATCTAAAATTGGCATACAGTTCAAAAAATAATAATATCTATGATACAAAGAATTTTAATATTTAAAAGAAATGTAATTTCAATTGAAATATTATAACAATTAATTTAATGTGTCAAGAGAATGTTAATAATATCTAAATTAATAATAGATTTAAGAGAACTATCAATTAATCTGCAATATATGTTTTTATTTAAATCAGTGGTTTTTGAGAAATATTAAAAATGGATGTAAAACATTTAAATAATATTTCATTAAATATTTTTCATTGTAAAACCATTTAAAAATTACTGAATAATCAAAAATTATTTAAATGGAAATTTGAGAGGGAAAATCTATTCACAAAATATAAATTAGAAAATAATAAATTTGAAATTTTTAAGAAAATTAAAAATTTGTCCAAAAGGAAATTTTTTTAAAAATACCCTCATATCATCTAAAAGTCAAGGATAACATAAAATGTACATATAAAAATATTTTATTACAAAATTACGATTTTATAACAATTTGGAAAAATATAGACAAGGAAGAAAAATTTATCTGGTTAAGAGAGAAATAAGAATGATTATTAAAACCACATTATATGAATCATGTTCCAATTAGAATAAATATTGGAATAAAATATCAAAACTCCTTAAATATCTATAATATTATAAAATAGGTAGAGTTTAAAAACTATATATTTTCATATTCTTTCTACTAATAATATAAGCTGTCCTAGAACAATGAGATTGTAAATTAATTTATTACCACTCTAGCATGCCTTAAATTTAATCCCCTTGAAATATTAAACATGAATTAAGACTATAATAACTATTAAAAAATATATATCCATTTTAATTACATCAATTTTATATTATATTCACTAAATAAAATAGATAATTATGGAAAACCATATTTTTGTCATTGGAGTGGAATGTGAGACCAAATCCATTACCTCACACTTTCCCTTATTCGATCATGATCTAGAACCACGTATAATGGTTATAATTTTTTTATAAATTTATTTGATAAATATATTAATACTTATTATTTCATATATGATCCTCTTATATCAACATATCACTTTTTTTATAAACTATCCTTTATTGTTATTAATTTTTTGTGTGTTAACGTCTTTGTTTTCTGATGAATGTTTTGATTCTTTAGGTATAGTACTTTTATCCTGATCATATTTTTGTCAACTGTAGATGTAACTAATGATATAAAATCATATATATAAATTATATACATATCAAATACTTATATTAGAATCATAAATAAAAAATGAACCACATATTTTCACAGAGAAAAAATGTCTTACATACACACGAGTGACATTTTAATTATTTTTACAAGTTAATGAATAAAAAGGTAAATTATATATTTTAATTATAGATAAATAATTATTTCATTAAAATAAATTATATTAATCAGTTTCATATTTATAACAATAGTATTAAAATTGTGAGGACTAACAAATCACACCTCTATGTGGAGATGGTTTGTTTTATGTACAGAAAAGTGACATTTTCATTTTAATAGGATAGATAAGTGCTATAAAATGGATTCATTTATTTATAATAAAAACTAATTATATTTATAACATATGATTAGTTATTAATGAATGGATACCATATATTTCTATGAGGTATAATATGATATAATACTGAATGTACATAGTTAAGAGTTGCACCTTTTAAGGTCCTGGTTCCAGGTAATTCCCAATTGTTCCCATAACCTTGTTGGCCACATGGACTCAAGATTATTTCCACGAATCCTAGAGGATTCCAAAAAAGGTGTGAGGTCCTTCGGTGTAGTAGTGGGGGAATCAAAGCCCAGATTGAATTAGTGACACTGTAGATAAAATAAAAAATATTAGTCTAAGTAGTAATACTATAAAACAAAAGTAAACAGTTGATGACCGATAGTAATAAAACAACTAGTGTAGATATATAAATGATGCATGTAAAATGTGTCAAGAAGAGCATCCAAACAAGTCATGATGATGGAAATAAAATACAAAAACCAAATCACTGAAATTTAAGTAAACTCCAACCACATCACAGGACATATATTGGTCCTGTTCTCTACAGCTCCAAGAGAAATCAAGTTCCTACTGAAGAAGGACACTTTCATTTATCTGTACATGAAACCATATAATCTTTTTTAGGCCCAATATATATACCCAAAAATGGTGTTAGATGAATCCCTATAGGAAACCACCAAAATATTTGTGCAAAACTATCCATGAGTATATTTATATCACACAATATGAAAAATGAAGCAATAAACTAGAAAGTAATCAATGTAAACAATCATACAGTTTTAAAATACATTTATTTGAATTTATTAATTATTTTAATCGATGAATAATGAATCTCAGGATCTACCCTAAGCTATTAAAACCTCCATGTAATATAATCAATAGATGCCTAATACAACTATTTAAATAACCAAGCAATACTGATCCCAATCTTGTTATTTGTCTTGGAAGTCTCATCACATACAAAGGGTCATTCATTCATAACTACAATCTGGAAAAAATATCATGGTCAACCCCTTTGGTTTAACATAGAAATTATCAATTCCAAACACCACCTGGAAACTATAATGGTATATACCCTTGGGTCCACATGGCATCAATAATTTATACACAACCTCTGGGTTGCTCTTACAGTCAATACCATATGGGTCAACTTAGTCTCAATAATCATAAACGACCTCTATTTTTCTATCACGATCAATACTATCTAGGTGAAAATCTACACCAATGCACTCACTGTCATTTTTAAATAACCATGGAAACTCCCACAATTTTCCCAGTGCAAGGCACTCATGGTCCAAGGAAGATCAATTCACATACCACATTCTTCAATGCATATACATGCAATCCATGATATTACATATCCAAACAATAATCAATGAAAAACATCAAAATTAATGAATATACATGTAATTCAAACTACCACATGGACCAACATTAATCTAAATAGAAACTCATGCATCACATATAACCAAAGAACTCCAACCTAACAAATCAAGGCATGGAAACTGGGTATTCCTCATATAAAACCATGAAAAAATGTACATTAATAGTCTAAAAAAGGAAACACCCATGGGGTGTTTCATAAACAACAGAATACAATCTTAGGAATTTGCACCAACCCTTAAATAATCAACCACACTATATCCATGTATTTTAGATGGTCAAAATATAAAACATGGAATGCTGCTAATGTGGGTATTCAGCATTTTAGGCATATATAATTTGTTGACGATCAAAGGAGGGAACAAACCTCCTACCTTGAAGTAGTAGGAGGAACACTCCTGAATGTCCGCACATGTATCTTCCTAGAATGAAATTGGTCTATTAAAAGGTAAAGAAACTAAAAACCATCGTTAAATACTGAGAGATGACAAATTAAGAAGAGAGATTCTAGGGAAAGAGAGAAATCACTAGTAGGAATCCAACACTCCTTACGAAGTTTCAATTGATGCTTGGATAGAGTAACGAGATTTTCATGATGTTTTTCTGTCGTTTTTCGCTCTGTTGTACGAACCAAGGTGGGAAGAAAAAAGTTATAGAGATCACATGAAACCCTATGCAAATTAATCAAATAAATGAAAAATGACAGTGTGTTTTAATTTCATATACACAATTTTTAATAGACTCAACTGGTCCCTCATTAGTTTGTCTCCCAGTCACCAACACAGCTATGTAGTCGGCTCTTACATGACAAACACATGGCTCTCGCAGCAAATGGTTTTACAATGTGTACTTAAACTTACACGGTGTGTACCAAGAAAATTTCCTAAACATCCATTGTCATAAAAAATAACATGAAATAATGATCCTATCATGAAATGATTATCCGAGTTCTTATAAACTTCTCCTTTAAAGAAACTCATCCCTGAATTTCTCTTCTAATGGAGGAAAGAAAGAAAGTTCAAACAATAATGGCCATTGGGAATATACATTGGAATCCCATTCCCATTTCTCAGAATATACCCTCTTGTTCTACCATAACACCCATAACAGAGGAACATAACGTCCCTAGAGAACCACTATGATGCAACACACTATTTCAATAGGGTGCTCCTTAAATGATGCATCCACATCTAACTCATCCACTTCGGGTTAAAAATGTTAGATGAGTCTAAAAAATAAACCCATAGCTAGGAAAAATGAAATGCATCATGTATAGCCTGAGCCTCTGAGGTAACTGCAAATGATATGAAATTGGTCCAAATCGATCCAAAACCACAAACCGCCCAATGTAACACATTGAAAGATACCCCTGTCTTTAAATCATCTTATGTCCCATCATCGATGTGACATGTAAAAAAACCAAATCTCTATCCTCTATCTCTTGAGGTCATCTATCTCCATCTTCATAAGATTTATGGAGAGATTGTACAGTGAATATCCACATCTGAATCTAATCCACTTCCTCAGTGGTATATTGAACATAAAGAGGTCCCAACATAGCTTCCTCTCATACCTCCGGTCGATATATGGGTGATTATCAGGGAATTCCATAAAAATACTCATATGGTTACATCTAAATCATCATATGAAAACTTTTATTGTTGGAAACATTATCTAGGGGTATGGGTGTCTCCCAATATCCCCCTATATCAATGATTCATTCTGGAAACATGTCCTCCAAATCCTAAATCATGTTGTCAGACTGGCCCTATGTTTGGGGATGCTATGATGTACTCAGAAGTACTAGTGTACCAGAAGTCCTCTATAACAACTGGGCCCCAGTGATAACACAAACACCCCGTCATAACAAGGCTGTTATGTCTTGGCATGCCTGGTACCACTATTTCTCCCACAAACATGTGGTCCCCACCCTGAGACATGCCCACATGCTTGAATGATTTATCTAAATAATGAAAATCCCCACAGGCCAAAACATGTCCATTCCAATGTTTTTTTCCGCACTCACACACACCCTAGGAAACATCCCATAATGTCACACATCCTAATCTCTACTCCAGGCCAAGCATGATTAACTATGGAGTTATAATCAGGTATGATTCTGAAAAGGAAGGTGAACCATGTTGACATGAGTCATTACATTTAGTCATTTAATCCTTTATCATTCGGTGGTGTTACATTCAATTCCCCTTTAGAACACAACATCCTCGTTGTGGGATCAAAATCTCAACCTAGGTAGTCCACCACACTTAAGGCTGTGTATCACCTCTGATAGAAAATGTGACTACTTGGCCCCGCCCACCAACTGCCTCGAAGACACGTGGTCTGCACCTAGGGGCCCACCCACATGCCCAAACGAGTTATCTTACTGATGACTATCCCTATAATCCATCACATGTAATTTCTATTGTGATTTTTCCTCAATCACACACACACTAGGAAACATTCGAGAAGGTCACCCATCCAGATCACTACTCCAGGACAAGCTCACTTAATTGTGGAGATCAAATCAAGAAGTCTCTTGAAAAGGAAGGTGCACCTTGTTGACATGAGTCATATCATTAATTCATTTAACCCTTTATCATTCGAAGGTGTTACACCCTCTAAAGTCCCTTATAGATTCGAGAAGTAAATTGGATGTCCCTCTCTGAAATGATAGTGTGTAGAACCCCATGTATATGTCGAATATCTCGGATTTGTTGTTGAACATGTTCATCAACAATAAAGGTTTCCATGATCCAAAATAAATATGTATCCTTCATGAGTATTTCAATAAAAACCCATAACACAACATTTACTAAAGGATGCCTTTGTAAATACATCATGATATCCATTGCAACATCATTCCACTTCCACTCCGGAATGGGTAATTGATGTAAATGTCCTTCTGGTCCCTGATGTTATGCCTTCACTAGCTAACAGGTGGAACAAATCATAAAAAAACCTAGTTATATCCATCTTCATTACTGAACACCAATACTGATGATGTAGATCTTAATACATCATGGTGATATCAGGATGAACTGCCCAAATTATGGAATGAAAATCTCACAACACCTCCTCGTGTATATCTACAGACACCCATACACACCCATGAAAACACAAGACCTTGTACTCTCCCACATTCCACCCCGGAGAAGGGTCCTTTTAGGATGCACTCTCATGTAGGTCTAGGCATTCAAATTATTATAGCTACCTCATTCACATTCAATCTGGTAGAGTAGAGGTAATAACTATAGAAAAATAAAAAAAATTCCAATGTCTATCATGCAAGTAAAAATTCATCTCAGAGAAAAGAGCCATAATATGTCACTCACTACTGGCCTCCTGAAGTGCATGTAATTTTTCCTCATTCTCAATGCACCATCCACTATGTTTCCTTACCTGGACATATAGGCAAGCTCTAGGTCAAAATATTGAAGGTACTCAACCCACCTTTGCTATTTCAACTTCAGATCACACATAGTAAATATATACTTGAGGATTTTTTTGGTTAGTGTACACAACAAAATTCTCTCCCAATAGATAATTTCTCCAACAATGCAAAGTGTGTAAAAATACATCCAACTCTTGATCATGTGTCTATTAATTCCTCTCATGTGGCCTGAACTGACGAGACCCCATACACAACGACTCCATCTCCCTTCATAAGAACATCTCCCATCCTGATACCTGATGCATCACAGTAAATGATGTAACTCTTGAAGAGTTCTTAAAAAATCAGTCTCAATGATGATGTCAATCACCGTTTCAGCTCCTAAAATGCAAAATCACATGAATCTATCAACATGTACTTTTTACCCTTAATAGTAAGGTCCTTCAGTGGCACTGCTAAGTGTGAAAAGTCATATATAATGCTCTAATAGTAACCAGTATCCCTGGAGAACTTTGTAACTCAATGATATTCTTTGGATTATCCCCATAAACTACTACTCTCACTTTCTCAAGGTATAATTAAAGTCATGCCAATGAGATAACATGACAAAATAAGGGAATATGTTCTATCAAAATTTTTCATTTTGAGAGATTACCATATAACTGATGCTCTCTCAGTGTACTCAAGATGATATCATTATATGTGGCATTGTCGTGTTGAGTGTGAGATTACACCAAGATATCATCCATGAATAAAACAACAGTGGAACCAATGGATGGATGGAAAACATGGTTCATCAGTGAAATTAAAAAATCCATTGTGTTAATGAGACCGAACGACATAACCAAGTACTCGTATAGACTATACCTACTCTGAATAGATGTATGATATATATCAGATGGTCTATTGTCCAACTAATGATAACCAGATCTCATGTCAATATTTGACAACACATGGGATCCTTTAAGAAGATCAAAGAGATCCTAAATCATTGGGAATGAATATCGGTTCATAACCATCAACTGTTTCTGCTTCAGACCATCCACGCAATGTCTGAGGATTCCATCAACATTTCATGAAAAATGAACAGGTGAACCCCAAAAATAATTACTTGGTCAGATAAACCCCCTTTCCTTTAACTCCACTAGAACCTTTTTGAGCTTCTATAACTATGGTGTGTCCATCATATAAGGAGTAATGAACATTAGAGCTTCTCCTGAAACTAGCTTAATTGAGAAATCTACCTCTTTCTCTTGAGGTAAGCCTAAAATGTTTTCTCAAAATACATCCAAAAACAATCCCCCACTAGAGTAAAGTCCATCTGTGAAGTCCTCTGGTCGTCCAGATATAAACTAGAAATCTAGGATGTGATTCCTCCAAACCCATGATTCTCGGGTCCCTCTATGCTCGCATGGACAACCCAATTGCCCTTATGGTTAAAAAAATAGTCTTATTAAGATGTGAAACTCACCCTATGGTAATAGCATTCAACAAAGGATAGTAAGGTGACCAAACAGGACATTCCAATAATGACATCGAAGCATATCATCTCTATTACATTGTGGTCCCATAAGACTTGACACCCACCAACCGCAAGAGGGAACTCCCTGAACCGATGTACATTAGCCATCCTAATCCCCAACATAATGTCCAGCATCAAAAAATCATAGAATGTAAATAAATAGATCCCATGGATCTCTACAATGACAATATATATAAATATATGGGAAGACCATATATAAAAATGAGAAGAAGATAAAAATGAAGAAACTAGAATTGTACCTCTAACCATAGAGGGTCTAGGATCCTACTCCTACTAGGTATGCTCCACTACAAATGTATAATCTTTACCGAAACCTTCTGGACCCCCCTGGAAACCCTGATCTCATCCACTATGCTATGATTAAAAGCCTACCAACTTGCTACCACAACCATAACCACAGCCTCGACCTAAATGACCTGATGAACTCTTGTTTCCTGATAGAGGTGAAACTGGTGGTCCATCTCCCAAACGTAGAGTCCAAAATAATCACCTCTTACTAGCTTCTGATGGAAAAAACTGGATAAAGCACTAAAGATGACCATATTAATGCAATATCAGTGCTCAACTAGGTCTCTCAGGAATTGATAGTTTTTGTGCCCACTCATCCTATATAGGTAGCACCTCACCTTGCTACTAGTAGATACATATATACTACTGGAATCACCATGAGAAGGCTCCCTACAGTGCTTCCTATTTTCAAACGGAGTACTAGCCCTGGACACTGAACTACCCAAGCTCACAGCTCCCAACTCCCTCAGATTACACCCAGTAATCAGTGCCTGGTTCAATATAGCCATCACCAAAGTCAGCATGAATACATTCACCTACGATTGGATGTCACACTAGATACCATCCTTAAACCACCAAGCCATTGATAAATCGTCACCTCCCAAAATAGGTGCGAGTTGCTAAATCGTAGTGAAACGGGATTCATAATCCATCACTAAAAGAGAACCCTTCTCCAAATGCATGTACTATCAATCATGATCATCCCTCAATATCTTGGGGTAGAAGTAGTCATATATGGTTCTATAAAACTCTTCCAAATCCATATCCTGATGATATCCCACCTAGGTGATAAAATCCCACCGTCTCTTAGAGGAATCACACCGCATGTAAGTCGTAAGCTTCACCCTCCTCTCAAGAGGAATCTCTAGATTATCAATGACATCAAACATGTACTCCAAGCAGGATTATGTGTCATTTGGTGCCCCATCCCATGAAAATGTGGGAAGATGATACTGCTAGAACACCCTCATCAATTATTCCCTAGTTGGGGAAGGATGTGGTTCCCCTGGAATTTCTACATCATACTCACAAATCCTTCACAAAACTATGCATTGACACATATGTCTTGTATAATAGCTGGAAACAATACAGGCATGATGGGAGGATTTGCTGGTATTCCTTGATCTATCATTTCCAATGTATGATCATTGTCCTTCTCCTGATACACAACCAGAAAACATATTGGTGGCATGAATCTACAATTTCAAATTCACACCTCTGTTTAATATTTTCAGGGACTGTATCATAGAAAAAAATTAAAGAAACAGAACAATAAAAACATTCTAGTTTTACAAGACAATATTTCCCAGCGTGTACAACCACTACAGAACATGTTCCCTAAAAATATTCACATGGGTTTTTACATCTAGAAAACCTAGTAATGCATCACCCCTACATGCGGTTTGTTCCTACTGAGACACAATGTGTAGATTAATTTTCATTCTTCCCATGTACTACTACATGGCCCGAACCTCATAGTTATCTCATGTGTAACACTACATGGAATTTTCACCCTAGAAACCATGTGTACATGTAATGTTCAAACCACCCATGTCGTTAGTCACATGGTTGTAGACACGGTCGACTCCACACGATTTGCATGAATGGTTCATTTCATGTACAACCTAAGTTTCATTCACCCATTTCATTAGTCACACGGACAGATACACAGTCCTAACAACACAGTGTGTACAATCTATATGATGTGTGGTCTACCATAATGATTCCCAACCTCGTACATTTATGTACGATGCTAGTCACATTATTAATGACTACGTTGTGTGAACATATAGTACATGAAGTGTAGATAAGAAAATTTGTTTCTTCTAGAATAGAAGAACACAAACCATATGATTATAATGCGAAATGCCATTTGTCTGTGTTTTTAGATATTATGTAGTAGAAACAACCCTAAAACCCCAGAAAATATCGAATTTTTTTCATAGAATGACAAATTCCGAACTGTGAGAACCCATACATCTACAAATCAATGTTTGTAATCCTTATTAGTATCACAACTTGAATGAAATTAAATTAATGTTCTACATGATCCACCAAATTTTGATCCACGTGGGCCCATAATATCTTAGGTACCAATGTTTCCTGTTCATCCAAATGAAACATTACATGTTAGCCACACCCAAATCAAAATAGATTTTATTATATTAAGGAATATATAACAACCACACACATATCTAGAAAAAAAACCATCATGAAAACATACAATTAATAATGCATCCTAAATATCATGACAACAATGCATGTCATGTGATCTCTAGAAGATTACAATATAATGCATGAGATGGAATACCCTCATCTCAACAGATTGCAACAAAAATAGAACATCAATAATATCAATGATAATATCAGCAAACACTGAATAACCCAATGGTGAAATCAAATAAATAGTAGATATCACAAAAAAATAAATAAATCACTATTCTTGGTAAATTGAAATTTCTATATACACATGTTAGAAACTCTTGAGCACAACACATTACAAACTACGCATTCCTTCTTATCCCTGTGTATATGATCAAAACAATAAGATAATGTAGAAAAGATCCTTCTCTTATACCACTTTGTAACATCCCTGTTCTGAGTGCCCACTAAAGGGGCCCTGTGCCTGGTTGGTCACATGGCCTCAAGAGCATTTCCCCAAACACCAGAGTAATACGACTAGAAGAGAGGGCCTTGGGTATGATAGTGGGGAAACTATGATATCATTAGAAGAGTATCACATCATAACAAATAGAAAATAGTAATGGATGTAGTAATACAATACAAAAACATTAAACCCAGGATAACTGATAGTAATAAAACAACTAGAGAACATATATAATGGATTCATGTAACATGTGTCTAGGAAAGAATCTATACAAGTCACAATGCCCGAAATACAATAATAAAACTAAATTATTGAAATTTAATTAAACTCCAATACTATTGAAAGACTCATCTTGGTACCATGCCCTCCAGCTCCAACATCAATCAAGTACCTAATATTGAATGAAACATTCCCATATATATACCTACAATAATATAATCTGTTTGGGCCCAAAATCCTGACCCAAATAGTGTGTGAGATGAATCCATGTATAAAACCACCTAATGATATGGGCCTAACACTTAGTGAATATATATACACTAGTCAGTATTCAAAATGAAAAAATAAACAATAAAGTATTCAAATGTATACAATAACACATTTTACCATTACATTTACTTACATTTATTATTTATTTAAACAGTTGAATAATGAATCCACAGATCTAGCCTAATCAATACATCCTTCCATGGAATAGACACAATAGAACTCTCAGCAGACAATCTAAAGAACCAAGCATGGAATAGTCCATTATTGAGCTTTGGCTAGGTAGAATCATCATATAATAACAATCAATCATTCATAAAAACCCTCGTGGAAAGATCTCATGGTCTAACCCCTTTGGTTTGACAAAGAAATAATCAATTCCAATAACCACATTGGCAGCTTTCATCATCAATACCCCAAGGTCAACATGGAATTAATAATTTATATATGACCTCCATTTAGCACTCACATTCAATACCCCCCATATGTCAAGATAGTATCAATAATCATAAACCACCTCCGGGTAGATATCATGGTCAATAACCCATGGGTCAAAATCTACACCAAGGATGTCATGATCCTGTGTAAATAATAATGGAAACCCCCACATTGTTCCTAGTCAAAGGCTCTTATAGTCCATGATAGATCAGTGCACATAAAAAATTCATTAAAGGATTTATGTAAAGTCCAAATTATTACATGGATTAAATTTTATTAAAGCACAATATTGAAATTATTGGTTATTCATGCAATTCAAACTACTACATGGATCAACATTAATCAAAACCGAAACATAGGCATCAAATATAACCAGTCAACTCTGCCCTTACAAATCCAGGAATGGAAACATGGTATGCCTCATTGAAAACCTAGGAAAAATGGAAAATAACATTTAAACAAGGGAACAAACCCATGGGGTGTCCCATAAAAATGGGTATACAATCTTATGATAATGAAACAAACAATAAATAATAAACCATACAATAGATGGTATTAAACTAGGTAAAATTACAAAACATGCAATACCCAAAACATAGGTATTCCTAACATTAGGCATATATAATTTAAATATGATTGATTGGACAATCAAAAAAAATTTATAATTACATTTTATTGGGATTACAAGTTCATTTTTGATCATATAGGCCTGAGTTAGTACATTTTAATTTTAAACATCCACTCTCATCAATTGTGCACTGCATGCCTAATGTACACCAATTTAGGCCCAATGACTCATCTGATTTTATTGAATGTAATTATTCATGTTTTAATATTATATTTTTGGAAATGTATCTCCACATTAAATTTAAATGTTTCTCATTCAGGGAGCAAGGAAAGATTCATAAAGGATGATGAAGATATTTGGTGATGAAAGGAGACAATTCTGGTGAATGTAGATTGGACACCAACCCACTGTTGAGGATGTGGGTCCCACAATACATGAACAATGAAGCCAAAATTTCTTGTGAGGATAGCAGACATACAGTGGAACAAATAATTCTTCAGTCCAAAGTACTAATTTGGTCTCCATGATGATGTGCAAGGCAGCCCAAATGGAAGATCAGAATCTGGGCCAGAATCTGCGGCCCAGAATGTCAGCCCAATGAATCTTTCATATCTCCCGAACCACAACGTAAATTGGGCTGATATTTTACAGGCTGTTAGAAGACATCCGGGGATTCATTTTTGTCTTCTATGGACGACTCTAAATCGGCCATCTAGAAGGACTGTGAAGCAGATCGGTCAAGTGGATGCAAGCTGGATGCCATCTCGGGTCAAGGGAGGAGAAGTCTCCTCTCCACCTACTTTCCACCACCTATACCTACCCTCATTGATTGGGATGACTTGGACTGTTGGAGCTCGGCCTAAGGATCCAAATTTTCTTATTTAAGGCAGTGGTGGTTAGGAGGAACTGATACATTCTTTCATGTAACGTTATTACACTCAATTTTCGTTGTAATGCTTTAATTTCCCCATGTAAGTTTCTTTTTGTATTTCAAAGTTATTAATCCAATTACTTCTCTTCTATTATTCCAATTTCTATACTTAAATCTCTAAAATCACAAAATCACAGTGATAACTCTGTGTGTTGGTGATATAGTTCACACATAGGTGTGAATTTTATTCACACACATGGAGGAGTGCTCGTTATTTCCGCAGTTTTAATCTCTTCAATTCAATTCTTGTAAGCCATCTTCCGCCCACCATTGATAGTATATCATAAATGGAGGTCTAACCCTTTAATGGGTTGATCTTATGATGATGAAAAGGCTGGATTGAATGTTATTTAATGCACAAATTTGTGTTAATTGGTTAAATAATTCAAGACTTCCATTCTTCAATTATTTTCGCTCCTCATCTTCACTGTGTTTGAAAAAGCTAATTAAAATTACTAAATTGACCATATAACTTGGAGAGATCATGAATCTGGTTCTCTAAGTGTGTTGGTGACTATTAATTGAGTTTAGTTAGTATCTAACCAGAAAATTATGAAGGTAGTGTTATTTTGAAGAATGGTTTCATCAAGAATTAATAAAACCAAAAATTTGTCTAAAGAAATAAAATGCATTCAACCCACCCAAGCGTAACCCTAAGATCATCCCATTTCATTATAATTGAACTCAACTAAGCTTATTAGTCTTCTACCAAAACACTTAAAAACAAATCCAAGTTGGCCACTTCATAGCCAAAAATCCATCCATTAGGTTTTGTATCTTAGGTATCTTCTTAGGTCTCGGTGGAATCGACAACCCAAGCTACACTACAAGGACCGTTCTACACTTCTTCTCTTGGGTAAATTGGGGAGTTAACCAAATTTTGGCGCCATTTCGGGGGACCGAGTAAGTACCCTAGATCCAAGAAAACCTTCTTTCTTCACCTCCATTCTTCTACTCTAACCCAATATCTCTTATCTTGTCCCTTTCTCGCTTTTTTTTGGGTGCATGTCCGCCTACACCCGCGATTTCTCAAACAGACTAGTTAGGGTGGAAAGTCCTAGGATAGGGGAGTCAAGTGCACCTATGGGATTGTTTAAATCAGATCCAAATATTCTTGAATACCCAAAGTCAGAACTTGAAACATGTCCAATGGAGGGTCATCCACAAAATCAAATTGTAATCCACGGGGGGAATCAAATGGGAAACCAAAACCAAGAAGCTCCAAACATAGGGAATGTAGTTGATCAAACCATGAACGACTACCTCACTCCAGCATGGACCAATGCCCCCTCATGCATTAGACACAATTCCATAGGAGACACCAACTACATATTCAAACCCCATGTCCTAAACCACCTTCCAACCTTTCATGGGATGGAGTCAGAAATGCCATAGCTTCATGTCAAAGAGTTCAACGACATTGTTAAAACCATGTGTCCCCCACATCAACTAGAATCCGCTAAGATGAGGATCTTTCCTTTTTCATTAAAGGATCGAGCTAAAAATTGGATAAACAGCTTAAGACCTACATCAATACACTCTTGGGACCAACTGCAAAGAGAATTCTACAAAAAATACTTCCCTCATCACAAAACAATTGCACTTAAAAAGAGAGTCCAATACTTTTTTGAAAAATAGGGAGAGTCATTTTATGAAACATGGGAGAGGTTCAAAGACACCCAAAACATGGTTCCACAACATGGGTTTTCCATACCTGAACAAGTGAGAATTTTCTATGAAGGGTTGGGTCCGGGTAATAAACAATTCATTGACATGATGTGTAATGGATATTTTAAAAACAAGGCCCCAAATGATGCTTACGAGTATCTGGAAAGTCTGGCTGAACAAAACCAAACTTGGGGAACTTCACCTTATTCTGAAAAGCCACAAAGAACCACTGGAATTCATACACTTAGAGAAGTGGAAATCCTTAGGGCTAAACTCGCAGCACTCTCTAGGAAGGTTGAAGAGATAGACCTTAGGAAAGTCCATGAAATCCAAAATGTAGACCATGTTTGCACAATTTGTGACAAACATGACCATAAAACAGACAACTTCCCAACCATTCCATCCATCAAGAATGTTCTTCTAGGAGGACCCCCAGCAGAAGTCAATGCACTAAACTTTCAAAAGCTCCAATACCAAAACACCTTCAATCCAAGGTACAATGACCACCTAGGCTTCTGATGGAAGGATAACCAACAACATAGCCAACCACAAAGGAAAAATCCTTACCCTCAACAGAACTACCAAACCCATAATCAGTTTAAAACCCAACCTATCCAATACCAACAGCCACCAGTCCATTTTCAACAAACCATTCTACCTTCAAAATATCCCCCAGTGATAAACCAATCTTCTTAAGCACCAACCCAAACTGTTCCACAAAGCCTACTAGAACAACATTGCAATCAAATGGATAGGATTAACTCGGAAGTCTTTTTCCTTAAACAAGAACTTCAAACAATCAAAACTGGGAAGGCACCCATGCCTACCCAAGCCATTCTACAACAAACAATAAGGGTAGTGTCAAGTTGCACTCAATCAAATCATGAACAATTGAAAGTAGTGAAAATATTAAGAAGTGGGAAATCAATTGAAAAACATGAACAAACCATTTCAGAACTATTAAAAGATTCAACATCACTTCAAAATGATGAAGAACAACACACAGATTCTGAAAAAACCAATGAGAATGAGAAGGAGCCACAACCACACCAAATACTCAAACAAGCTGCTCCCTTCCCTCAATGCATGAGGGGGAAATCCAAGCCTGAACTGAGTGAAACCTTGAGAGAAATATTATCTCAAGTAAAGATGAACATTCCCCTCCTCGATGCAATACAAACCATACCAGCCTACTCAAAGTACCTTAAGGACTTGTGCACTTTTAAAAGGAAATTTTTACATAAAAACCTTGTCCTTTTGCCTGCTAATGTGAGTACCACCATTCAAGGGACCATTCCTCCAAAGATAAAAGACATGGGTTGCCCTTACATCAATGTTGAACTAGGAGAGAAAAAAGTTGTCAAGGCCTTGTGTGACCTATGTGTTAGTGTAAACCTCATTCCTTATTCCATGTATTGTCAGTTAGGGCTCGGAGAACTCCAACCCACATCTGTCACTCTTCAACTCGCTGATCGCAGTGTTCGGGTTCCTAAGGGGATCTTAGAGGATGTTTTAGTGATAGTTGAGAATTTCATTTACCCGACTGACTTAATTTCCCTTGACAGTCATCCAAGCTTAGGTCCTAGGGAGCAAACCCCAATCATTCTTGGCCGTCCTTTCCTTGAATCAATCAACTCTGTTATCCGAGTCCGAAATGGGAACATGACCATCACCTTTGGAAACATGAGTCTATTCTTGAACATCTATAATGCAAGCTCACAAATAGGAGATGACAAGGACATTCATGAAGTAAACATGTTAGGAAGCATTGCAAATGAATCCATAGAACATAAAGAAATATTTGATGGATTTTTAAGTCAGGATGAGATTGATTTCCTTTTTTCACATGAAGGAAGTTTATCTCCTTGGCTCGAATCATTTTCAAATTGCTCCTATGATGATGTCTTAGGACCAAAAATCAGTGAAACCTTTCAGGAAACCACATTCATGGAGACAACTCAAACTCCCTTCCCTAACCCAGGTCAATACAATCTTGTGGCTGAAACGTCTACACATGGGGAATCAATTCAATCTAAAAATCTAGGAATCAAGTTTGATCTTGATCCAATGCCCCAATCTTCTGATGAAATTCTGAACCAACCAGATCTTGAATTGAAGGAACTTCTTAATTCCCTCAAGTATTCCTTCCTAGGGGAAAATAAAACACATCCTATAGTCATATCTTCTTCTCTTGAATCCAATCATGAGGGGATGCTCTTAGATGTCCTTTGGAAACACAAGAAAGCCATTAGTTGGACCCTGTCTGATATTCCTGGGATTAGCCCACTTATTGGAACTCATAGGATTACTCTTGAATCTGAATCCAAACCATGTCGTCAACCTCAGAGGAGAATCAATCCAAATCTTATGGATGTGGTAAGGAAAGAACTTCTTAAGTTGTTGAAAGCAGGTATCATCTACCCCATTGCTGAGAGTGAGTGGGTAGGCCCAATTCAAGTTGTCCCAATGAAAGCTAGAATCACTGTGATCACTAATAAGGATGGGGAAATTCTTCCAACTAGGGTGAGTAGTGGCTGGAGAGTCTGTATTGACTATAGGAAGCTCAACTCTTGTACCAAGAAGGACCATTTTCCCTTGCCCTTTATTGACCAAGTCCTCGAGCGAGTGGCGGTCATCAATTCTATTGCTTCCTAGATGGGTACTCAGGGTACAATCAAATCGAGGTCTCTTTGGAGGATCAAGGGAAGACCAGCTTCACCTGTCCATTCGGCACCTTTGCCTTCAAACGCATGACGTTCGGCTTATGCAATGCCCCTGGAACCTTCTAGCGGTGCATGATGGGAATCTTCTCAGATATGGTAGGGGATTTTCTAGAGGTCTTCATGGATGACTTCTCTGTCTTTGGGGATACATTTGAGGGATGTCTTAGGAATGTGGAGAGAGTTTTCTCAAGATGTGAAGAAAATAATCTGGTCCAATACTGGGAAAAATGCCATTTCATGGAAAAAGTGGGGTTATTCCTTGGCCATATAGTCTCGGGTAGGGGAATTGAAGTTGATAAAGTAAATATTGACATCATTCGTCACCTTCCATCACCCAGAACTGTTAAGGAAGTGATGTCCTTCTTAGGACATGCTGGTTTCTATAGAAATTCATTAATGACTTTAGTTCAATATCTCGTCCTCTTTGTGATATCCTAGTAAAGGATGCTCCCTTTGTTTGGATAGAAAGCTGTGAGGGTTCATTTTCAACCCTTAAATCCGCTCTCACCTCTCCTCCCATTATGAAATCTCCAAACTGGGACCTTCCTTTTGAACTCATGTGTGATTCCAGTGACTTTGTTGTAGGAGCTGTGTTAGGACAACGGTGTGATAAAACTCCATATGTCATTTCTTATGCAAGAAAATCCTTAAATGATGCCCAAATCAATTACACCACCACTGAATAGGAGTTAATTGCTGTTGTGTTTGCCTTAGAGAAATTCAGGTCCTACCTCTTAGGATCACCCATCATTGTCTTCACCGACCATTATACTCTAAAATATCTCTTCCAAAAACAAGATGCCAAGGCTAGATTGATTAGGTGGGTCCTTCTTCTTCAAGAGTTTGATTTAAACATTAAGGATAAAAAAGGTGTCGAGAATGTTGTAGCTGATCACCTCTCTAGGTTGGAATTCAAAGAAAAATCACATCACATTTCTGTGTCTGATTCATTTCCTGATGAGAACCTCTATTCTGTGAGTGATTGCCCTTGGTATGCTGACATAGACAACTTCTTAGTTTCAGGGGTAATTCCAAAATTCTTAGGGACCCATGACAGAAGAAAATTTCCTTCTGATGTCAAGAATTATGTGTTTGATGATCCATACCTCTATAAGTTCTGTCCTGACCAAGTCATTAGGAGGTGTGTGACAGAATCCGAACAAGAGTCCATCCTAATGTTCTGTCATAGTGAGGCTTGTGGAGGTCACTTTTCCTCTATGAAAACTTCTGCCAATGTTCTTCAATGTCGTATCATTTGTCCCTCCCACTCAAAGGACTCCTACACATTTTGTCAAAGCTGTCCTAGGTGTCAACAAGTAGGGTCCATCACAAAAAGGAATCAAATGCATCTCACTCCAATATTAGTGGTTGAAATCTTTGACTGTTGGGGAATTGATTTCATGGGTCCCTTCCCAAACTCTAGGGGATATCTTTACATTCTCTTGGCTGTGGATTATGTCTCAAAATGGGTTGAGGCCATTCCTACAAAATCGAATGACCATCAAACTGTGATTTGAATCCTTAAAGAAAACATCTTCTCTAGATTTGGGATTCCTAGGGCTATCATTAGTGATCGGGGAACTCATTTCTGCAATCGCCCATTCTCATCGCTCATGGAGAAGTATGAAATTTCTCACAAAGTGTCCACCGCTTACCACCCACAAACCAATGGTCAAGCTGAGTTAGCCAATCGAGAAATCAAACAAATTCTTGAGAAAAATGTTAATCCATCCAGGAAAGATTGGTCGAGAAAACTCTTAGATGCTCTTTGGGCATATCAAACAGCATTTAAAACCATCCTAGGAATGTCCCCATATAGGTTGGTTTATGGTAAATCATGCCATTTGCCAGTGGAGATTGAGAATAAGGCCTTTTGGGCAATCAGAAAATGAACTTTGACATTTCTTTGGCCGGAATAAAGAGGAAATTGGATCTAAAAGAGCTTGTGGAACTTAGGATGGAGGCTTATGAAAGTTCGAGGATCAATAAAGCTAGAGTTCAAGCCTACCAGTCTAGGAATATTAAAACTAAACACATTGAACTAGGGAAACCCGTGCTTTTTTAGAGTTCTAAACTTCATTTGCACCTGGGAAAGTTACGGTCTTGATGGTCCGGTCCATACATAGTGCATAAGGTGTACCCTCATGGGGCTGTTGAAATTCAAGATCCCACCAATGGTCAAATATTTAAAGTTAATAGTCATAGAGTCAATCCATTCATAGAACCATTCCAAAAACATGAAGTTGATGAAGACCTGAGTGAACCTACCTTTGATGAAAAAAAACAATTAATCAATTAGGGGTTTAAGTCGAGCTAACAACGTTAAACAAAGCGTTGAATGGGAGGCAACCCATGATTTTTAAATTTACAATCACTTTATTGTTTTAATCAATTTTTTTAGCAAAACAATTTGATATAATTTTACCTCATATTGTTGACCTGTTCTTCTTTTATGAGTATGGATGGGTATGATAGGGGAGTGCTGTATTCATCCATGTCACGCGGTGTGATCCCTGAGTATTATCTTACCCAGAAATTAAAAAGAAGACAATGTATCAACAATATAGGTGTTTGTAAGTTTTTATTTTATTTTATTTTATTTTATTTATTTTTATTATTAAAAAAACAAAAAACAACAAAACAAAAAAACAAAAAAAATATAAAAAAAAACTGACATGTCGTAGGACGTGGGTCAAACCCCGTCACGACCGACGAAGCCACAGGACTCGAACCCACGACAGAAGGGAGACAAGGGCGCACGCCTACCACTGAACTACGATGGTTGGTGCATCCTTATTCTATCTTCTTTATACATATACATATATTTTAAATTTATATATATATACATATTTTTTTTTAAAAAAAATTATTACTTGTTATGATTGTCGATCGTTGGAGTTTCAAAATTAACAAGGGATACCAAGTTTGATGGATTTTCAGGGAAATCATAAGAGTAGAAGCGTACACTATCGTGAGGATTCTTTAAGTGACAAGGAGACCAAGGGATTAAATGAGAGCATCACAAACTTCAACATCAAATATCAGGTGAAATTGTTCTATGCTCCTATTCTCTACCTCTACCCCTTCTAAATTATATTTTCTTTAAACACTGGGGATAGTGTTATATTATGTTGGGGGGAGGTGAAAATAAAAATCAATCACATAGATCAATAAAATGTGCATGTTAATTGAATGAAAATTTTCCTTAACCATGAACATGTTATTACACATTGCAAACCTTGAAAACTGAATATTAAATAATTTTGTATTCCTTGATTCTGATTTTAATACATGTTTAAGTTCTTGAGCATACAATTTTAGAAAGTGTGGCTGTCTAATGTGATTTTTTACTGTTACATTTTCATCCAATTTTTATAAAAAAAATTCACAATGCACGTCCGTTGGATTGTGGGGTATTAATTTGAATTTTTGGGGTCCCATAATAAATAGCATAGTTTTGGTGATCATTTTAAATTTAATATGAGTATTTTAAAAATATATATATATATATATAAAGGTGTAAAAAAACGTAAAAAAAACAAACAAAAAACAACAATAAATTTGTGCATAGAGCAATGAAATGACTTAATGTGTGGATTTCGGCACTTGGGGATCGTGACTCCATAGTTTTCTGGCCCAGAGTTGGGAATTTTATCTCTATTTGTGGAAATTTGAATTTGTTTTTGAATGAGTTAACTCGATATGATGCCCGAGTATGTGGGCTTCACTTGGTGCCCTAAGGCCTTTGACCCTGGGAGTAATCGACAAAGTCTCGCTACAAGGGTTGACTCATTTGAAAGCAATTTCAATAACCATGGCAACATTGCAAAAAAATGAATAATCATATTAATATTAAAATGTGATTCCACCTAGCACTTCCATCTTTTCCCCCTTGAATAAAAATGAATCCCCATGTCTATTGTGACACACAACACATCATCATGATTAATTGTAATTGGATAAAATGTGGCATTGAATTTGATCAGAAGAATGGGCTTGGGCTTGGTTTATGCTTTAGAACCTACATTGTATTAAATGATTTTTATGGGATGCATAATGTTTTTGATATGAGGTATTTTGGTGAGCATTTTTTATTAAAATGTTTTTTGAAAATGGAATTTGATTTTCATAATCTTTGAGTTATTTGCTCGGGACTAGCAAATCTCAAGTTGGGGGGTGTGATTGGACAATAAAAACACATTTTATAATTACATTTTATTGGTATTAAAAGTTCATTTTTGATCATATAGGCCTGATTTAGTACATTTTAATTTTAAACATCCACTCTCATCAATTGTGCACTTCATGCCTAATGTACACCAATTTAGGCCCAATGACTCATCTGATTTTATTGAATGTAATTATTCATGTTTTAATATTATATTTTTGGAAATGTATCTCCACATAAAATTTAAATGTTTCTCATTCGGAGATCAAGGAATGATTCATAAAGGATGATGATGATATTTGGTGATGAAAGGAGACAATTCTGGTGAAGGCAGATTGGACACCAACCCACTGTTGAGGATGTGGGTCCCACAATAATGGACCAATGAAGCCCAAATTTCATGTGATGATAGATGACATACAGGGGAACAAATAATTCTTCAGTACAAAGTTCTAATTCGGTTTCCATGATGAAGCTATAGGTAGCCCAAATGGAAGATCAGAATCTGGGCCAGAATCTGCGGCCCAGAATGTTAGCCCAATGAATCTTCCATATCGCCAGAACCACAAAGTAAACTGGGATGATATTTTACAGGCTGTTAGAAGAAATCCGGGGATTAATTTTTGTCTTCTATGGACCACTCCAAATCAGCCATCTAGAAGGACATTAAAGCGGTTCTGTCAAGTGGATGCAAGCTGGATGCCATCTCGGGTCAAGGGAGGAGAAGTCTCCTCTCCACCTACTTTCTGCCACCTATGCCTACCCTCATTGATTGGGATGACTTGGAATGTTGGAGCTCGGCCTAAGGATCCAAATTTTCCTATTTAAGGCAGTGTTGGTGAGGAGGAACTGATACCTTCTTTCATGTAATGTTATTATGCTCAATTTTCGTTGTAATGCTTTCATTTCCCCATGTAAGTTTCTTTTTGTATTTATAAGTTCTTAATCGAATTCCTTCTCTTCCCTTATTCCAATTTCTATACTTAAATCTCTAAATTCACAAAATCACAGTGATAACTCTATGTGTTGGTGATATAGTTCACACATAGGTGTGAATTTTATCCACACACACAGAGGAGTGCTCGTTATTTCCGCGGTTTTAATCTCTTCAATTCAATTCTTGTAAGCCATCTTTCGCCCACCATTTATAGTATATCATAAATGGATGGATAACCCTTTAATGGGTTGATATTATGAAGATGAAAAGGATGGATTGAATGTTATTTAATGCAGGAATTGTTGTTAATTGTTTAAATAATTCAAGACTTCCATTCTTCAATTATTTTCGCTCCTCATCTTCACTGTGTTTGAAAAAGCTAATTCCAACTACTAAATTGACCATATACCTTGGAGAGATCATGAATCTTGTTCTCTAAGTGTGTTGGTGACTATTAATTGAGTTTATTTAGTATCTAACCAGAAAATGATGAAGGTAGTGTTATTTTGAAGAATGGTTTCATCAGGAATTAATAAAACCAAAACTTTGTCTAAAGAAATAAAATGCCTTCAATCCACCCAAGCGTAACCCTAAGATCAACCAATTTCATTATAATTGAACTCAAATAAGCTTATTAGTCTTCTCCCAAAACACTTAAAAACAAATCCAAGTTGGCCAATTCATAGCCAAAAATCCATCCCTTAGGTTGTGTATCTTAGGTATCTTCTTCGGTCTCTGTGGAATCGACAACCCAAGCTACACTACAAGGACTGTTCTACCCTTCTTCTCTTGGGTAAATATGGGCGTGAACCAATGATCAATGAATGGAAAAAAACCACCTACCTCAATGTAGTGTAATGAAAACTCTTAATGGTTGGCCCTTGAATAAATCTAGAATGATATAGATCTACGAAAAGGTTAAAAATGATAAAACCTCCATAACTCATGAGAGAGGATAAATTAGGAAGAGAGACTGTAGGCAAAGAAAGAAAACACCATTGGGAATCCAATGCAACTGGAGGTGTCTCAATTAGAGTTCATATAGAGGAATCAGAGGAGCTCTATATTTATCAATCATTCATAATAATCTAATATGAACCAAGGAGAGATGAAACATTTTATTACGAAGAGACGCGACCCCAAGTTGATTAATCACGTAAAAGAAAAATTGCATAGTGTGTTCATTTATTGTAAATTCCATGTAATAGAAACAATCATCCGCTACATTAAGTGGTCTCCAGGTCACATACACGACCACGTACTCAGCTGTTAAACATCAAGTACAAGTCTACACGCGGCAACTGGGTACACGACGTGTACTCCAAAGTACACTATGTGCACATAAAATATTTCCAAATTTTTTTTATCATATAAAACAACACAAAATATAGATCCATTCCAGATATGATGATCTAGGTTTTTATATACGTATTCATTGAGAAATAAAATTTGCATTACAAATTAAGACATAAAGGTATGGTGTTTTAGAATGAAGAGAATCAATAAAAAATGTATAATGAAGTTATCAAGGTATTATTGTTATTCATCGATGAGATATAAGACTTAAATTGTGTGGGAATGGAGAAAAAGAGATTAAATTTTATATGTGGGGGGAGTTATAGACACCGAATTACTTAAAATATGAAATTAATATAAATTAATTTCCCTTTTCAATTGGAATCAAAATGAAATATTTATAATATATTATGATTATACATAGAAATAATCTCATCCAATAATATTTTGTTAGGGCTAGTTTTTGTTTTAACACTTATATCTTATTTTTAAACCCCTCAGTAATGATTTTGACAATTACAAAAATATCAATGTCTTTTACTCATTTAGGGTCAATAATGTATCCAAAAAATAGAAAATCTACCCATAAATTTACCATTTCTGATATATTAAACCATATAATATTCCTTTGAATGAGTGTAACACCCCATGATTTTATGAGATATATTATTTTTAATTTAATTCAAATCTTATGTTGTACAATACACTAAGATTATCTTGAGCTATACGCAACATCGTATTATCTTTCAGTATACGCAATACTATTCTTGGATCAAGTTACACACAATTTCAAGTTCGTTTGATAGTAGTTATTCTACGCAACATTGAGTGTATGTATATATATTTGTGTGTAGAAATGAAATATAGTTGTATTCGGTTATATGAAACAATGGAGGAGTCTTGCACAACATGCAACCTTGACTTGGCTTATATTACATGCAATCATGTCCTTCATCGACAACATGTGTTGTACGCAATACCAGGTTTCACTAAACAACGACATATGGTTATAATATTAATTTGGACTAGCTATTATGAATATTATTAACTACATTTTGAATTTTATAACATTATTATTTATCTAACACGTTTTCTAGAACATTGTATGTGAATAAAATAAATTTTTCTGGAAAAATAAGTATTTTTAAAAAAATGTTGTTTTGTCAACTTTTGATGGCGCACCCACATTAAATCTATTTTTTGACCTGTATATAAGTTCAATTTGACAAAATAAATTTCTTCCTTGGAATCAGGATATAAATTTTTAATTTGGATAAATTTTTCATATTATTCCGATAACATTCATATTTTAATGAATACTAAAAATAGGCTATATTACAATTAAAAACATCTTTTTTCATCGCAATAATTATTATGGTTATATTATCTTTTTAATTTGTTTTAAATTGTAATTAGAATATATGTTTACCATATAATCCAATTTTGGTCATTGGAATTAATTTCACTTTGTAATTGGACATAAACATGTATCAATCTTTTGATAGTTATTGTTTCTTAAAAACCCGCTATTTGTTTGATAACTGGAATTAATTTTAAAATTAATTAATGACACTTCTATGTTATTAATTTGAAAAAATATACATCATTTTTGAATTTTGAATATCAAATAAAACATAGGATGAATTTTGGTATTTTTCTGCAAAACATCAATTTTGATGAATAATGACACCACTTAGTTGTAGTTAAAAAACTGACTTTTTCATTTAAATGAAATTTTACCACTTGTGTGAATTGAATTTAAAAAATCCAACATACATGGTTGTTATAGAGAATTAAAATGTGGTGTAATATGATTAACATAATTTTTGGTGAATAGTAACTTTTGACTTTTATTTACCGTGATTAAAGGTAAATAGGGTAATTCAAGGTTAAAAGAATATTACAATAATTTAAAATTACCTTAACAGTTTTCCTACCCTTATTGGATCTGTATTGGCCACCCATGGGAATCAATGGGTCTATTTTGGGACCCCATTGAGCCACTTGGTAGTGATAATGACAATTTGGATTAATTAATTTAATGTAAAGTCAAAATAGACATTAACAAAAATCTTTTAGTAATTATTTTTTATAAGGGGTTATATAAATTTCTTTTAGAATATAAATATTAATTGGAAATATAAAAAGATTTCATACATGATTGTAATTTCTTTATAATTTTTAGGCATCATATAAATTAAATTATTTATGACACAATAATGATGCAGTATTTACCTCATTAATAAATGATTTAAATAAATAAGATTATAATGATTAAAATATTTTCCAAAACATGCCCATTTCTGATTGGATGATTTTATTTCTACCATGAGTCATATTAGCTTCTTATTTAATGATTTATGGTACCTTTTTTAATCAAATATATGTTTATAATAAAATAATATTTTCACACTTTTAAAAGAGACCCTCCTCCCCATTATAAAAGGAGACCATTTCTATACAATTCCTCTCACCTCTCAACCCATTTGGATCATCAACAATATGCCCTATTAAGAACCCTACATCCCTCTCCTCCCTCTATAAGCCTTACCTTTCGAAAAAGTCACTTCAAGAAGTCCTTTTGGTTCAAACCTAAGGAAGTTACCCAAATTAAATGTAACAATTTCTCTTAAACTGTTTTCTTTTATTCTAATTCTCCAACCCCTAAACTCATTATAATCCTTTCTTTTGTAACAAAACCAGTATCCTCAATATACTATGATGTTGTTGTGAAATGTAATGGAACTAAACTTACACACACCTCCATTTAGTGGATGATTAACATAATGTTTCTTTGGATGACAAACTAACGTCTCACGAAACGATGGTTGCTCGATTTTCACCTACCGCCTCTCATGTTGGCCATTATGATAGAAAATTATTTATATATGATATATATTATATTTATTAGTTCGTTATTATTCTTTAATTCACAATTATATCAACCCTTTATGGTTCCCATAGTGGGTAAATAAGATAATCTCATTTGGGGAAATGCAGACTACCGCCCCCTCAAAGTGATGTGATTCGTTAATATTTTATGTGGGATGTATACAGGATGGAGTTAATGATATTATATATGATATTATAATGGAATGATAATATACCTATTTATCATTATGTTTGAATTCCATTAAAATAATAAATAGAAATGAAAGTAGCGTTCATGCGTACATACGGCTTACCGTCTCCATGAACGGTGCATATCATTTCTTACCTCCATATGTTATGTACTATTATAAATACATGTAGATTCTGGATATATATGATATAAATGATATATAAATCCTGAATATCATTCTGGATATATTGAACCTTTGACCGCATGAACAACATGTAATTATAAGAAGTCCATTTATGACTCAAGTGCCAAATATCGACAAAACGAATGTTATTAACATAAAAGGTTACATAATCTTTATAACAAGGTAAAAAGTGATATAAAAGGAATAATAAACATTAGAAAGGTTCTTAATCAAGTATAAATCAACTTTGGTTTATTATTCAGGAGATTATATAACTATAAAGTCTAGTTGGTCACAAGGTAAGAGAACTTCTTAACCCAAATTCTGTTCTTTGGGTTGATCTTCTCTTTCTTGTTTACATCATTCTTTGATTATTTGAGAAATGAATTTTTATATCTTATCATGTATTTATACTTTCTTTATGTGACCTTATAGTGAATACACATAAGTGATCTATTTAGTTTACAAAAATAGCTTTGTAAGGGATAATGTTGCAATCTCAATTGTTTTCTATTCGAGATTCCTTATACGTAAGTATTTACTAGGGTTATATTTATCATCATTGTTCAAGATTTATAAAAATGTATTCATGAATGTTTAATGTCCTATTACCCATTTTTGACTTTTACAACATGGTATGTAAGAAATATTTCTTTTGTTTACCATATGAGTTACTTTTGTACTTTTCCGACAAAAGTATACGGGTAAGATTTTTAACTTATACGGCATAAACGGATTTTTACGGTTTCATATCGCCTAATTTTCAAGAAGCTTCCTCTACAAATTTTTAATGGTTATTTTCAATAAAATCCTTTTCTTTAAAATTTTGTGGCATTTTGTGAAAATAAAATGATTTTTAAGGAGAAATGATATTTTCCTCAAGAATTAATTTCAAGTGTTTTATCAAAACTATTTTCTATCTAAGATGAAATTAGTTAGCATGTTTATGTTTCAAGTATAATATATCTATTAATTACATGGTTTGATTATTCTAAATATGAAATGATATCCATTTGTTTTATATGGATTATTTTATGATGGAATGATGTTTATGAAACCCATTTTATTCTTTGGGTTATGATGAATGATTTATGTTTATGTTGTGGCACAAGTAAAAATGATTTCATTATGAGATGGGTGGGACCTATATCTCCCTCCAATGCATTGGGTAATGATTTATATCTCATGAGATAGACATGGATGGAACGGTAAGTTAATCCAGTTTAATGTTACCTGACTGAAACGTGGATTGAACTCAATTTAGAAAGGGACATTGTCCACAAAGATGGTCTTGGCAGTATTACATTGGCTACTATGGAAATTGTAACTTGTGCTTAATGGTTTCCACAATTACATGTTTTATTCCCATGATATTTTATCTTGATTGATGTCCCATTATTATCTATTCCTTACGTACTTTCAAGATTTATGTATTTGCTCAAGAATTTGTTGTTTAAATATTATATTCGTGTTTTTAAATATCAAATGTATATGGTTTGTTTTATTTTCTCAATGCTTAACCTTATTGAGAATTTGATCTCACCCTTTATATGTTATATTTTCCCCAGGATTTTAAGAAAGGTTTTTGGTAAGAAAACCAAAAGGGGAATATCATTATGGGAGAAGTTGAAGATCATTCACCATGATTAGAAGATTACATTCCTAGTTTCCAAAGACACTAAACTATTACGGTCCTTTGGTGTCTGTTTTTTTTATGTTTTAATTACTCCTCAAAAGTAATGTAATGTCTATGTACGTCATGATTTGGGTCTCTAAAGTTGGTATCAGAGGAAAAGGAGTTAGGCATGATTCCGATCATTGGGAACTCTCACATGTGAGCGTTGGATGAAGCATATCTCTCCGCCCAATGGCTTCATGAGGAAATGGATTCCACTGGGGATGGTGGTGTGTCCCACCCAGGGGACGTAGCCGCCCCCGGAGTGCCCTGATAGGTATCAATTATAGTATATTGGAAGTAATTCAATACCGCTACAGTTGGTATTAGAGGAATGGTTTAGTTATCCTTTGGAAACTAGGGCACAAAAACTTTAGTGAGATCCCTAGATATATTTCTAAGGTAAGTCTAGGGATGTCCATAAGGTTAAGAATAAGAATAGATTATAGTCCGAGAATTATGGTAACAATATTAGAATTAACCCTAAGATGTTATATATTAAAGGTACTCCCCCTTTGTTATGTTGTATTACCTAGCATGATTTTTTCCTCTCAAAGTAATCTTTTTGGGTTTTAGACGATGGCTGGAACATAAAGGAATCGTGTTGATAAATGTAATGGACAATGAAATTATTGTCCTCAGGAACAAACCAATTTTATGGTAGATGGAGTGAAAAATCTTATTTCTATACTTACACAGGTTATCAATCATTCTGGACATCCAAATGAGCAAGGAAGGGAACAATATTCTATTGAGTCCTTCATGAGGCAGCTTCCACCTTCTTTCAGTGGGTCTTCTAATACAATTGTTGCTGAAAAACGGATCAGTACCATTGAAAAGATATTTTCCATACTTCACTGTTCAGAACATGATAAAGTCATTCTGGCTATTTACCGTTTAGAAGGTGATGCAGATCAACGGTAGACTCTAATTAAGAATACGAAGCCCCGATATAAAATTGAATCCATGGAATGGGATGAGTTCAAGAACTAATTTTTCAATAAGTACTTCCCTCGTATTCTTTTAACAAAGATGGAAAAATATTTCCATGAGCTTATGGAAAAGGATGATGAATCTGTTTGTATATACTAAGAAAATTTTACAAGGCTTGCAAGGTATGCATCTGGCTTTATTATCAAACCTGAAAGTAAAGTTGATCGATTCATCAATGGCTTAAAACCAAGTATTCAAAGGGCATTATCTATAAGAGACTTCTGTAGCTATGAAGAAATTGTGTGTTGTGCTATCAAGGTAGAACTGGAAGTTGGTGTAACATATCCATATCATGGTTTTGACAAGAAACAAATGGTGGAGTTCAAGGAGAAATCTTAGAATAGTGGTGAAAAGAAGATGAATGTTTCATTATGCTCAAAGTGTGGAAAAAAGCATGGTGGAGATTGTCTTAAAGGGACTAGAAAATGTTTTATGTGTGGAAAAGAATGTCATCGAGCAGCTGAGTGTCGATGTAATGGAAAAGGGTTTCTAATGACATGAATAAAGGAATGACTTCAGAGAATGCACCGCCAACACTTCAATGCTTCAAGTGCAAGGAAATGGGGCATTATTCTAATTAATGACCTTATCCTAGGGTTAATGATGATCAACATGAGAAACCTCTTAAGGAATAGGATAATGGGAAGTCTCATGCGATCACTATTAGCAATGTTGAGTATGACAACGATATGGTGGAATGATTCTGTGTTTTGTAAAGGTATTCCAAAAATATGTATTTTGGAACATTGGAATATCTATGTAATGGTTTATTATGATTTTCAATAATTTTATGGTACCAGTAACCAGGGAAAGTGATTGAGATATTTTGAAAAAAGATGATATGTGCATAATGAAGGGATAAAGAGAAAATGAAATGTTTGACAGTATTCATGAGCTCATGACTGATATAAGGAAAAATTTATATCATGGTTTGAGTATATAGAATTTTTGGATTTTGGTTTGTGGAAAAAGATAACTTTTGACAGCATTCATGTTTTCACTAAGATTTAATGAGTATTCATTTTTTAGGAGAATAAATGATTACAGTATTCACATTTTTGGAATATGTCCAACAAGATATATCATATATGGGGGATAAATGATGGTATTCACATGCTCAGTAAGATGACATTTATAGTAATAGTTTTATTTATACTATATGATTGGACATAAGTATTTTGGATAAGCCTAAAAATTGGAATGGATTATGTTGGACATAAGTTAGTATTGATTAAGGCTATAACAATTTCTATTTTATTAATGGATTGTTATAATATTGTAGTTTTAGAAAAAGGCCAACCTTTAGGATTGGCGAAAACCCGTCGCGTCGGACAAGGTTGTGGGAATCGAACCCACAACAGAAGTGCGACAGGCCTTTATCGCCTATAACTGGCCTACACGAAGTAGCTGGTTAGTAGAAACTATTTTTTATTATTTTATTAAAAAGGATAATAGATGATATATAAGTCCATTTTGGAACCATATCTGATTAGTCTCACCCTAGATGGACTTATGTATATAATTACTGCTAACATTAGGTTTGAGACAGATGGAATGACCTATCATTCAATCACATGATCTGCTAACACATCGCGAAATACAAATTAAAATTAATTTCTTTAGGAGATGAAGTGGAAATTGTTCAAGGCATGAGCGACGTTGAGATTGTTCCAAAATCAAGTATGTATTTCTTTTAATTAAGAATTTCTTCAACTTTATGGAAATAATTTTGAAAACCAAAAA
Source organism: Viscum album (assembly GCA_963277665.1). NCBI lineage: Eukaryota > Viridiplantae > Streptophyta > Magnoliopsida > Santalales > Viscaceae > Viscum > Viscum album. The sequence goes on from OY728166.1 coordinate 314,039,282, forward strand.
TGTTGTCCTAGTGCTCTCATATCTGATGAATCAGATGGTACCTTAGATCATTACAATTTTATTGCTTTGTGACTGTATGATTTTTCATAGGCATGTTTTCTACCACTCTCCATTAGAACTTGACGGTTAGATTTCTCTTCCATATACATATTTTCACCTATGATCCACCATGTGGGAACCCAAGTGATGACTTACTTTGGTTATCTGTTTTGTTTCTAACATTTATTTTTTTTAAAGTAAGTTTTTTTATTCCTTTTTACTATGTAGGCTTCTAGGAATGAAACTCTCAAGTAATAAACCATTTATAACCCTGACGAATTTCGAGGGTGAAATTCATTTTAAGGGGGGTAGAAAGTAACACCCTGAGATTTTATGAGATATAATCTTTTTAATTTCATTCATATCTTTTTTTTACACTACACCAAGAATATCTTGCACTGTACGCAACACCATATTAGCTTGTATTATACACAATACTATTCGTGGATCGTGTTACACAGAATTTCATGTTCGTTTGATAGTATTTATTCTACACAACATTTAGTGTATGCATGTATATATATATATGTGTATAAATGAAATATGATCGGATTCTGTTATATGAATCAATGGAGGAGTCTTTCACAACATGCAACATTGACTTTCCTTGCATTACATGCAATCACAAACTTCCCCGATAGCGTGTGATGTACGCAATACCAAGTTTCACTAAACAACGACACATTGTTATAATATTATTATAGAGTAGCCGTTATGAATAGTATTATATACATTTTGAATTTTATACAATTATTATTCATCATACTCATTTTCTAGAACATGGTATGAGAACAGAATAAATTTTTCTGGTAAAATAATAATTTTAAAAAGAAATGCAGTATTGCCGCCATTTGATGGCGCACCAACATAAAATCTAGTTTTTGACATGTTTATAAGTTCAATTTGAAAAAATAAAATTCTTACTTGGAATCAAGATATAAAAATTTAATTTGGATAAATTTTTCATATTATTCTGATAACATTCATATTTTAATGAATAGTAAAAACATGCTATATTTTAATTAAAAACAACTTTTTTCATCGTAATAATTTTTATGGTTAGATTATATTTTTAATTGGTTTTAAAGTGTAATTAGAATAAATTTTTACCATATAATCAAATTTTTTTCATTTGAATTAATTTCACTTTGAAATTTGACATAAATAAGTATCAATATTTTGGTTGTTATTTTTTCATAAAAACACGTTATTTGTTTTGATAACGGGAATTAATTTTAAAATTAATTTATGACACTTTCATGTTTTTAATTTGAAAAAATAGACATCATTTTTGAATTGGGAATATCAAATATAGATTAGGCTGAACGTTTCGTATTTTTCTGAAAAAAATCAATTTTTGATGAATAGTGACACCACTTAGTGGTAGTTAAAAAACATGAATTTTTCATTTTAATGAAATATTACCACTTATGTAAATTGAATTTCAAAAATCTGACATATATGGTTGTTATCAAGATGTAAAATGTGGTTCAATAAGATGAAAATAATTTTTGATGAATAGTAACTTTCGACTTTTATTTACCGCGGTTAAAGGTAAATAGGGAAATTCAAGGTTAATAGAATATTATAATAATTAATAATTACATTAATAGTTGTCCTAACCATATTTTATGAGTATTGGATAACCATTGTCTTCCTTGGGTAGATTTTGGGACCCCATGGAGCCACTTGGTAGTGATAATGGCAATTTGGATTATTTAATTTAATGTAAAGACAAAATTGACATTAACAAAAATCTTTTAGTAATTAAATTTTATAAGGGGTTATATAATATATCGTTTCGACTATGAATATTCATTGGAAACCTAAATAAATTTCATACATGATGGTATTTTGTTTATAGATTTTAGGCATCAAATAAATTAAATTATTTATGACACAATAATGATGTCGTATTGGCCTCATTAATAAATGATTTAAATAAATAAGATTATAATGATTAAAATATTATCCAAAACATGTCCAATTCTGATTGAATGATTTTATTTTTACTATGAGTAATCTTATCTTCCACTTTAATTATTTTTGGACTTTTTGAAACCGAAGATAATTTTATAATAAAATAATATTTTCACACTCTCCAAAAGAGCCCCTCCCCCCCCCTTATAAAAGGAAACCATTTCTTTCCAATTCCTCATGCCTCTAAAGCCAAATTTCTCATCACCCATATGCCCAATTAAGCTCCCTACATCCCCCTCCTCCCCCTATAAGACTTACCTTAGTCATAAGGCACTTCAAGAAGTCCTTTTGGTTCAAACAAAAAAAAGTTACCCAAATTAAAGGTAACAGTTTCTCTTAAATTGTTTTCTTTTTTTCTACTTCTCCAACCCCTAAACTCTTTTTAATCCTTTATTTTGTAACACCACCAGTATCGTAAATATACTAGGATGATGATTTTAGCATGATTAGAACTACACATACACACACCTCCATCTAATGGATGAAGAGCATAATGTTTCTGTGGATGTAAAACTAACGCCTCACGAAACGATGATTGTTCGATTTTATCCTACCGCCTCCCATGGTGGACATTATGATGGGACTGTATTTATATATGATATATATTATGTTTATGATTTTCTTATGCATCTTTACTTCCAAATTATATCAAGCCTTTATGGTTCCCAAAGTGGGTAAATACGATAATCTCATTTGAGGAAGTGCGGACTGTCGCCCCGTCAAAGTGATGTGATTCGTTAATTCCTTATGTGGGATGTATAAAGGATGGATTTAATGATATTATATATGATATTTTACTGGAATTATAATATACCTATGTATCATTATGTTTCAATTCCATTAAAATAATAAATAGAAATTAAAGTAGCGTTCATGCGTACGTACGACTTACCGTCTCCATGAACAATGCATTTCATTTCTTACCTCCATATGTTATGTACTGTTATGAATACATGTATATACTAGATTTATACGATATATATGATATTAATATCATTAATATCATTCTGGATATATTGAACCTTTGACCACATGAACAACAAGTAATTATAAGAAGTCCATTTTTGACTCAAGTACCAAATATCAGCAAAATGAACATTATTAACTTAAACAAATATATAATATTTATAACATGGTAATAAGTAATATAAAAGGAAAAATAAAATTTAAAAAGGTTCATAAGAATGTTGAAATTGAATTTGGTTTATTATTCAGGAGATTAAAGAATAATCATGTCAAGTCGGACACGAGGTAAGAGAACTTCTTATGCAAATTTCTGTTCTTGGGGTTGATCTTCTATTTTTTGTTAACGCCATTCTTTGATTATGTGAGAAATTAATTTTTATATCTTATTTTTTATTAATAATTTATTTATGTGACCTTATATTGAATACACATAAGTGATCTATTTTGTTTACAAAAAGATCTTTGTAAGGGATAATGTTCCAATATCAATTGTTTTGTATCTAAGATTGCTTATACATACGTATTTACTAGGGTTATATTTATCATCCATGTTCATGTTTTATAAAAATGTTTTCAGGTATATTTAAATTAATTTTACCCATTATTTACATTTACTACATTTTTTGTAAGGAATCTAACTTTTTTTACCATATGAGGTACTTTTCACTTTTTCGACAAAAGTACACACAGAATGTTTTTATAACCTATACAGCATGAACATATTTTTACAGGTTCATATCACCTAATTTTCAAGATGCTTACTCTACAATATTTGTTATGGTTATTTTTCAATAAAATCCCTTTCTTTTAAAATTGTGTGGCATTTTTTGAAAAGAAAATTATTTTTAAGGAGAAAGGATATTTTCCTCAAGAATTCATTTCATGTGTTTTATGAAAACTATTTTCCATCTAAGATGACATTATTTGGCATGTTTATGTTTCAAGTATAATGCCCCTATTATTTAAATGGTTTTATTATTATAAAGATAAAATTATATCCATTTTTTTATATGGATTATTTTATGATGGAATTATGTTTATGAAACCCATTATATTCATTTGGTTTTGATGAATGATTTATGTTTATGTTGTGGAACAAGTAAGAATGATTTCATTATGAGATGGGTGGGACCTATATCTACCTTCAATGGATTGGGTAAATATTTATATCTCAAGATATATACATGGCGGGAATGGTAAGTTAATCCAGTTCAGTGTTACAGGACTGGAAGGAGGAGTGAACTCTATTCAAAAAGGGACTTTATCCACAAAGAGGGTCTTCGATTTAATGATTTTGATACTATGGAAATCATAACATATGTGATTAATTTTTTCCACAATTACATGTTTTATTCCCATGCTATTTTATCATGATTGATGTCCCATTTTGATCTATGCCTTATATACTTCTAAGATTTATATATTTTCTCAACATTTTGATGTTTAAACATTATGTTCATGTTTTAAATGTTCAAATGTATATGGTTTGTTTTATTTTATCCATGCTTACCCTTACTAAGAATTTGTGCTCACCCTTTATATGTTTTATTTTCCCCAGGATTTCAAGAATGGTTTTAGGTAAGAAAACCAAAAGGGGAAGATTTTTTTTTTGTAGATGTTGAAGATCTTTCACAATGATTAGGTGATTATGTTCTGAGTTTCCAAAGACACTAAACTATTACGGTCCTATGGTGTCTATTTTTTTTGTGTATTAAGTATTCTGAAGAAGTTGTGTAATGTCTATGTTGGTAAATCTTTGGGTCTCTACAATGAGGATATGATTTGTAAAATTTTTAAATCATTTAGTAAAATTGTTTTTATTATAAAATATCATTAATATATTTTTGGAAGTATTCATTTACTTCAAACATAATTTCATAAATATATTAATGGAATTTTAATATAAAAAATTAATACATCATATATAATTTATATAAAAACATAACAATTATATGACACATCAATTTATTCAATATATATTACTATTAAACTTCTTTAATCATTAATCTTTTTATATAAATTGAATAAATAATGTGTCGATGTTTCCTTAGTATTTACAAGAATTATTATATAAATTAAAATTAATATTATATTTTAATGATGAAAAAATAATTAATATTTAAAAAAAATTGATCCAAACATAATTTTTATAAAATATTAGAGATAAAAATTACAAGAGAGTGACAATTAATTTTTATTATTTTATTAAATTGATGTAATAAACAATTTAAAAATATGGATCGAGGTGGAAATATTTTCTATACAAGGATGATAAATGTTTTTGAGAAATTATAAGGCCTTATCCCAAAAAAATTTACCATGTTCTACATGTTTTACACAAACCTATGGGGGGAATTTTACAACGGCTGCTATTCGTAATAAACAAAAGTAAAAAGGATCAATTTAAGAACATTTATCCTATTGAGTCCAAATATTAAATTCATTTTACCTAATATAATTCATATGATTTTGAATAATTTATTTTAAATTTATACACAAGAAACACTAGGAAAAGTGATATTCTAGAAAAAAGAATTCATATTTTTTAAAATGTTTCTATGAAATTCAATTTTAAATTTGATTGCAATAAATATTTTTATAAGGTTTAAAAAAGGAAATAATATAAATTTTGAACATATAAAAAATAGAATGATTACGTCTATGTTCTTGATAGGAAATGATAGTTTTTAATAAAAACGTTATGTTTTCTATTCATTGATAAATAAAACGCTCCTGAAAAATATAAACAATTAATCCTAATGTAATTTTGAAATGGTAATAAAAAAATTCCTTTCATTAATCCAATTTCAATATTTTATATATGTTAATTAAGAAAATATCATTAAAAAACGAATTAAAAAATTTTATGGGAAACATATTTTTGAATCATGAAATGACTTTTACAAAATAAATGATTTCTTATTTTTTAAGAAATAAAAAAAAATATTGAGTAAGGCCATTATGTATATTTTTTAAAATGTAGATATTCCTATTAATATAACTAGATATTATTACTAGGTTATAATGATATATTATATTAACCACTCAATGGAAATAATTAGTTATTATTAATCTAATATCAATGAAAAAAAATTTGATATGCAAAATTGCTTATGAGAATGGTAATGAAAGAACACAAATGACAGTAGTGGGATAACAAAAAATTCAAAAATAATGAAATGAAATATATTAATTATATTGGAGGAAATAATTCAGTGAATAAAATATTGAAAATAATGAATAATTTATCATATCAAACATGTCATGTAGAATTGAAATTAAAGACAAATAACACATAAAAATTTAAAAACCATTCAAATCAAAACCCCTAAAAGGATATTATTTCAAAAGTAATATTTAATTCTATTAATAATGTAATGATCATGACATAAAATATTAAATTTTTATTAAATAATAAATAATAAATAATACATGGAATGTAATTATATATATGTATCAAGAGGGAAACAATTAATGCAAAAAATCTCTTTTAAATAACATATTATTTGAGGTAAGAATAATTTGATAACAAGGTTATAATAATCCCTTATAGATTCCAATAAATAAATTATTACTTTCCTTAATAAATTTTATTTTGGTAGAATAAATTAAACATTTAATTATAATGATCAATAATAATTTTTATAACCCAATAGTAGAAAATTGTGTTAACATAAACCATTACTGATGTCATGAATCATTCTACACCTGAGACTTTCTTCTAGAGTAATAATTTTTTTTATTCGATATATTTTAAGGAAGAATGTAAATATATATTTAATTTAATAGGAGAAATTAATTATAATTCGAATTTTTTCATTATATTATTTTTATTATCTTAAGTTGAATGTGGAATCGGTGTTACCTTATATTTGATAATTTATCGATTCAAGATGAAATTTCACTTAAAACATAAATATATAATATGGAATTTATGAAACCATAATAATATCATGATTTTAATATTGAATTATATTAATTTTAGTATTTATGTTCTCATATTCATCCATAATATTATTTTATATCATTGATTAGATAGGGGTTAGATCAGTGTAAATATGCAGATATCACAATATGATAAGTTATTTTAGATAAAATGTTTTTTATTTTGATGTTATATAATAATAAAATAGAAATAAATGTTTTTTATTATTTTGAACTATATTTTATTTTTTTGATTAATAATTAAAATCACATTGAAGAATGTGAAGTGTACCTTCCTGTAGGATATAGTTTTCATATTACACTGTGAACAATTTTATTTCACAATGAATATGGTGTAGTAAAGGTGGAAATTTAATATTACCATAATATTAAAAATTATATTATATATTAATTTTTTAATTTTTTATTCCATACAATGAACATGTGAAGAGTGGATGTGGTGAAATAAATATGTATCTTTATGGTGGAATGTTTCCACACAACACATGATTGATGGTCCTTTTATTTTTTATAGTGTTTGTAATAGAATAAATAAGGGTTTTACCATTTATACATTCGAACATTATTATAATAATTATACATAATTAGTTAAATATATATTGTTAGAATATTTTTTTATGTAAATAAAATATATGTAAGATTATGCAACACCAACATTGAGACTATAAGAATTCTCTTAAATGTGTCCCTAAAAATGAAAGGATTATGATATTTTTTAAGACTATAGGGTTATTAAAATAATATTAGTTTATTAAATGAAGAAAATTTACAAAATTCCATAATAAATTTAATGAAATGTGTGTCATATGATGCGATAAAAGTCCCGATTTTTTTACGTGAAGAAAATGAATATTTTGTAGACACTAATTATTTTTAAACAAAGAAATTACACTATTCTAGGGCCAATGGTTAAAAAATTGAGAAATAACAGATTTTGGAATAAAATAATGTCTATAAATCCCCTAAAATTATTTTTCAAACAAGTTTGAAAGTTGATTCATGTGATTTATTCTTAGGAATTTACTTTTACTATTTTTTAACTCAATAACATGTTTTGAAAAATTAATCTATGTTTTTATTAAATATATGACAACACATGTGCCAAATAATTACCAAAAAGGCCACAAAATACAAATCCAACAACTCAAACTAGGAAAATCTAGTGGCTCCAACCCCACATACAAGGGTCCAACTAACAACACAGTGGATACTCATTATTGAACACAATCATTATCATTTTAAACTTATTGTTCACCCATTGCATCGAAGAATGACCAACAAGATTTAAAGATATATAGAAAAGGTCTCATACTATAAACATTATAATACAATTTCTTCATACTCTATCCAAATATTCATCATCACACATCGAAAACCACCTTCCTCCATGCATACCATTGACATCGTAAACATGGGGTAAATAATTCACTTATTCACAAGTATTTTGTCAACACCTCTTCAAAGGAATTAATCATATAATTCCCAATTCCTTCACTCTAAGGATAATTATCTATTTCACATCTTGTTAAAATAACAATCTTAACTCGTTTACAACTTTTTTTGGAAAAATTTCATTAAAAATTTTATGGTCGTTATGAAACCCTTTCCCTTTAGACATGAAAAAACATTTACAACCTATCACAACCCAAAATTTTAACATTGGCACAACATTTCATTATACGTGATATTCATTAATTATTTATTTAAATTATTTTCATTAATCCACTTACATTATGATTATTAGGCATTATTTTCCCTCATATTTAATAAATAAGTAAAATTCATTCTACTTTCAAAGCCCTCTAAACCCATCTCATTTGTGTTCCTATAATGATGCATTCCACATATATTCTAAGGTGCCTTAAATTATGCATGAATGCACGTCTTCGTGTCATTCTGAAAATGGGAAAAATATCATAATTCATCCAAATCAGACAACATGTGTGTCACCCAAAGGAGAAATATCATCTAATTGTAATGACATATATCAAGTACAAAAATTCCCACCCAGGGAGACTGGAGTTTTCCCTCGTACATGGGTTAGCTACTCCCAAGAAAGATTTCATTACCAAGGCCCAAAAAATACTAATCTTAATTATACCATCCCTAAATTGTAATAGTAGAAAATAACTCGTTTGATACAACTTTGTAATATCCCCACCCTGAAAGCCACTAAACCAGTTCTCTGAGCCGAGTTGTCACATGACCTCAAGTACGCCTCCACATACATTAGAGGTTGATAACTATCGGTGAGGTTCTAATGATTAATGTGGGGAGGCAATAAACTGTTTACCAAAGTAAACCACATGAGATAATAATTTAATCAATAGTAACAATAGACAACATTTAGCAACATGCATAAATAACCCATTCCAGAAACTAGGTATAATCATATAAATCAGTAGATTTGATATGTCATGTTACAGGGCAAGTGAATGAACCCAAAATAAAACAACAACTAAAAAAACCAATGGGTTCTGACTCTAAGTCCAGATCCTTCTCCATGAGCATCTGGATCCCAATTCAGTATCTTTGTGTAGGTCCCTTTCCCTTGTCCTGACCTGCAACCACGAATTCTTCTCAGGTACCCAATGATGTCTTCAGTAGTGTGTTAGCACAAAAAAATTAGTCCACCACCAATTGTGTCATAAAAAATATCTAGTATAACAGATAGTCCATGCAATTACAAAATAAAAGTTATGTAAACAAGGGATAGTTTGGGAGATATTACTGAACAAGGATTATTTATTCTGTGACTAGAGTTCAACCTAATTCCATTTCTTATACAATTTTCACACATAATCCATTTAAATTTATTCCTTTTGGGTTAGAAATATATATCATCAAAACTTGGGTCTATGTAAATCAATCAAATGCATAAAGGAAATCAATCTTCTCCCTATATCACTAGGGACAAACATATCCAATCAAACCACTATCCTCCCCTTGAATCCTCTGTCTATGTGGAATGAAACTGTTAGAGGAAAAGAGCCTTCATCCGCTTCCCTAACCCGTGCATTTTTGTGTGGAGTTTAGAGCCTCAATATATAACTTAACCTATGGGAATGTAACCTCAAGCCAATTCCCCACACAACCAAGCCATGTGAACATGCTTATTTATCAATTACCACCACTATATTATAACAAAACATACAATAACTAATTCCATTGGAAATCATCATTCACAATTCATATAAAACAACATGTGAATTAATACTATTTCATAACCCATTAACTCATTTTCCATTAACAAATCAAATCCATCTATCCAAATTCCCATTCTCTTACCTTAACTCGTTAGGTGTATTCGATAGCCCTATGCCTTAGCCAAATTCATCATTTACTATTCGTTATCCCATTTAGCCAATTTATCATTTCACAATATTTTTCTCAATTATGCATTTTATGTACATTACTCATATCACATAACCTGAACCCATTATTGAATTCAACCATTTAGGTGTAGCACTTAATATTCATGTATTGACCCATTCCACAAATTCATCCATTCCTTTATAACATCTCATTAACATATATCCCCTTCTTTATTACATTGTCCAATTACAAGTTTACCATTTATTATACGCTAACCCCCCCCCCAAATTTCATTTCTATCCCCAATTAGTTAAAGAACAGATATAATCCCATTGGACACAATTTTTCTGTTTCCATGTCATTTCAAACATCCCCTTATGCCCTATCACACTATTAATCTCTATTATCATTGCATTTTCACTTTAACATCTATTATCAAATGTTCTACATGGGTTCCAAATTATAACACAACAACCCTTCATTTAAACCTACCATTTTCTTTGTCTAGAAAAGATGAAAACCCCCTAAGTGGCCCTTAAATGATCAATCAATCCTCTACGCATCCCACAAGGATGGTGAGGGTTGAAATTGGTCACATAGACACCCATTTTTTGAAACATCTCAATGCAACCGAAAATAGCAAAATGGGGGAAACTTTAATGCAGAAACCCAACATAAAACTATGGGAAAATAAATTTAAACCACCTACCTCGAATCCGATGATGAATACATAATTAAATTGTGGCCTTAGATCCAGATTCCAAAACCAATTGAATCCCCAAACTAAATCTATCCAAAAAATAATGGTTTTAAAACTTCAGATAGAATGATTGAAACGGTTCAATCCATATACCATCTGGAGAAGAAAGAGTGGGATTAGTCTATGATGGACCTTCGATCCAAAACTGACGGAACTCCAAACGACCAAGAAATTTTGGAGATTGATCCTTGGGAGATCATGGAGGTCTTAGTTCATCACCTGGATAGAGTGGGGAAAATGGAGAAAATCTAGGTTGGATTTTTAAAATACAGGGTGGTATTTATTGTATATTTTCCAATGTTTTTGTTCTACATGGTTTACCTGCATGGTTTTTCAAACCGTGCACAAACCGTGCATGAGCCATTATCCGAAAAACACCCCATCGCATGGTTTCTAGGGGATTATGCACTTTTTCTTAACCATTCTCCAACGGTACATATGCCTCTTCCATGGCTGCACGGTTCCCACATAGTTTGCATTAACTGTGTGCAAACCATGCTAAATGCCAAAGGACTCATTTTTCATCATTTCTCATGTCCCAAACCACCAGAACAATATCAAGTCTTCATGTAAACATGGTGAAACACTTATCTAGCCAAAACAAAGAGTCCAACCCAAAACATAAACAAAAAACATAACTTATAAAGATCTGGGACCTCACAAAAATTCACCATTATAATCTACCCAATCCATTCCCAAATCATCATATCCCACATTTTGGAGATTTAATTCCTTGGATATCTCCCAAATCCATTCTATATTATGATGTATTCAAACAATAAATAAAAAAATCTCTACTGGTATCTTCTCCAATATAACAATTAGTCAGTTTCTTTTACATATAAATTTTTTAACCAAATTTACTCATTATAATATTAAGAAATCTTTATTATTAGTGTACTTATTTTTTTATATTTATGTAATAATCAATATATATCTTTCCCCCATTCCATAAAAAATAAAAATGCCATTTGTGTTATATTCGGACTAAAACCTCAGTGAATGATTGGTTTCAATTCAAAAAACCACCTTACATGGATGGTTCAAAATGAGTATATAATTAAAAAATATTAAATAAAATACCTGATTAGTATTCATAACATATAAATCAACTTCAATGATATATTCTTTCTATAAAAATTTAAAAACATCATATTTGAGTATTTACGAAGTACCACACCAATTTAGTGATATATTTAGTTATTCATTACTATACTACATGGATGGTTCTAGGAATATATTTGATTAGTTAAATATCATTTTATAAAATCATCAAGGTTTTGTTAATCTTATATTAGTATTTACATTTTTGTTAAAATAGAAACTTTTCTTATCAAGTAATTTTTATAAAATATTTCATGAAATCTTCTAAAAATGAATTTTTTTTAAAATGCCATATAGAATTATATATATATGAATATGTTAAAAAAAATTCTAGAGACCTTTTCACTTATGTTTTAATTTTTTTTCAATTTTTTTATAATGAATATAGCTCATATAGAGTAATGTTTCTTGAATAACTTTACAAACTAAATTTTTTAAATACTCTTTTCCGAGTATTAAATTTTTAGAATCAACTGATCTAATTATTTATGTCATTCTACTTTGAAATTTTTGAAGAATTTACAAAAAAAACATACTATTTCCATGTGATCCCTTGTATATAAATAATTGATTTATTATATAACATGTTTGAATGTGTTTTTATTTTTGGGGTCTTATATCACTCTCCAATGCATTTTTAACATTTTTAATCTCAGGTGATAAAAATGTGTGGGTATCATGGATTTATTCACAACATAATGAATTGTAATTATGGGTTTTCTCAAAACCTAATGTATGGTCATCATGGGTTTCTCAAAATAAAAAAAATTTACCCATTAATGGGTTTTCTCACAATGCTAATATTTCTTATGATTATTTTTCTATTATTATATGGTATCCATCATTCATATATTATGATCCCATAATTCATGATAATTGTTATTTTGTTATATTCCATGTTTTAAAAAATTACGCCTTCCAAAATTACTTTTTATGGTCTTATGTTTCTATAGCATGATAATAAAATTCTCAAATAACTTATATGATTTCCATTTATTATACCATGATCTTTTTATCATAAATTTCTCCAATTTCTGTGTTTTGAATCATGCTTATGATCTCAAAATTATAATTTATTGATTTTTTTTTGTAATGGTGTGATTGAGCTCACATGATTATTATATCTCCATTAAATAGTTTCTGAAGCTTATTACATCATATTATTATTCTAGAATGGGTTCTAGTTTGGTTATGTTATGGAGAAAAGCGTAAAAGCATTGTAAAATATGTTTTTTTAGATTATTCATATAGGTAATAACCATTATATTTTGGATTTTTTGAGATGATTTGTAATATATAATTATTACCATATGAAAATTTCTTAAAAGAAATATATTTTTACATTTGTTCTCCAAGATTTTAAATGAGAGAAGGATGTATAATATGTCCAAAGTATGGAAATCATCATTAATGAATTTCAATCATTTTGAAGAATGATCTTCATCTAGAATAACAAATAAAATTTGGGAAAGTATTTAGATACAGTCAGTGGTGTAATATATATAGGATAATAAAATAATTGTAAATCATATAAAAATATTTACATGAGGATTGATGATTTCGAAAGGAAATTATATAAAAGTATTTGAAGGATAATATATGAAAATTTCCGGAGTTCATATATTTTAGTGTAATATGTGAGTAAGAAGATGAATATATTAATGTTACATCTATAGTGTTTTGGAATGTTGAAAAATATTATGATTATAATGATCAATCAAATGATGACCGTGTTATTTAATGGAGAAAAAATGTGACCTAAAAAATAAGTAAAATAATAAATATATATAGAAACAACATTATTAGAAGATAAAATATTCGGTAAATACTCAGATAATGTAATGTATACATAAATTAACTCAATTATCAAAAGAGGAACAAAGAAAATTTGGAGGTGTAGATTAGAATGTTCTATGGGTGAAATCTAAAAATGAAGATATAGAATAATTTGATAATGTGTTGATGTGAGAGATTGAATTTAGAACTAAACATACTAATTTGATCGGTTACAAATGTTCCATAACAAACAAACATGTGAGAAATAGAAGATTAGTGAAAAACATGGGGTGGGTAAGTAAGGTGTATGTTCATATAAAATTAAATTGTATCAAATAATACAATTTCACCAGAGGAAAGGTTGGAATCAATCATAGATTTCATAGTTGTCATAGAATATGGAATTTTGAAAGTATATAAATTGGATGTGACGATGAAATTTTTAAGTGTATTAATCAAGTAATAACTCAACATTTTACAACAAATATGGTTTTTATTATACATAATGATGTAATAATTTATATATTTAGAAGGGATTTATTTGGCCGGATTTAAGATCCTATTAATTGGTACACATGAATTGATATATATATAACAAAGATAGCGTGAAAAATTTATGTGGTTGATAAAAAAATATGTAACAAATATATTATTAAAATATGTTATCTGATATGGTGTTTGTGAATGGAATTTTCTTTGATATAAACATATAGATATTTTTTGAATTATTTAAAAACATATTTCTATAAAAATTTGAGATTTAAATGGTATGAGTGTAACAACCACAAATTTCACATTGTATTTTACATAATTAAATTTTATGGGAAAATATAATTCAAAAAGATTAAAAGAACTAGAAAAAACATGATATTTCAAAATAATAGTTTACTATTATGATATTTCTGATATATTGAGGGTATAATTGGAAGTAACTATATTATAAAATTTATAAATAATATAGAATGAAATTACATTGGGTAGATGAAGTATCCCTTATGTATCTCATTAATTCATGATTAGGATGGTTATGTTTTTTATAGGGTATAATCTAGGAAAATACCAAAAAAAACTCAGACTATTATTGTATATTTGAAATCATTTCATGAATAATTATAGCTTATGGAAATGTCCACAAGATCTATACTAGTAGAATCGGCACCCTTTACAGTCACTATATTTTTTCTTTATGCATAGATCTTTTTAATATATATTTAGGGGATATGTAAATATAAATTGGTATGATATAACTAGGAAATTATTTATGTAATACGATATTTATCAATTACAATTTATATATTTTTAATTTTGAATTTAAATGATATTTTTTTTATTTTTCAAATAAATTGTTTCTTTTAAATTTCATATTTAGAAGATAAATTTATAATTTTTATTATTTAAATTTTATAAAATTTACATCATTATAAAATTAAGCTTTTAAATACTATATTATGGTGATTTCTTTAGACTTTTCTAGAGTAATGTGTGTTTCAATGAATTTTTTACATATTAATTTTGAAAAAATCAACTATCACATTTTTAAGATTACAATAACCCAAAAATAAAAGACATGTTTTTGAAAATATTATTATTAAAAAAAATATTTTTAAATAGTAATATAAATAATTTAGAAATCTAAAAATGAATTTGTAAAACCATGATTAATATTTTTGAAACATGTGTAATATTTTATTCTAAAAACTATTTTTTCCACATATATTAAAAAATAGATTTCATTTCTTTTATAAATTAAATGTATGAAAATGATTTTAATATTTTTTTATCAACATGACCATGTTATAAAATAAACTCAATGTATATTTTTTTCATATACACAAGATTACTAAGATTAAATTTAGTCGCCATGATAATGGAAAAATAATTATTTTCAAAGAATTGTTGAATCAATATTGTAAAATTTCCACATAATCAAATAAAATAATGTTTTATTCAAAATAAATTTAATATAAATATTAATCTATTATATAAATATAATATAAATCTTTTAATTGGTAATCAATACTAAATTATATTAAGAACCCATAATTGTTAAAACTAAAATATATTTTTCAAAATAGTATATATATATATATTAAGATTTTTAATTTTATTGTTTTTATGAAAATTATTAGAATATATTAGGAATAAATTTAGTTATATAACATCAATATTTTATAATTTTTTATAATTTTTATTTTAAAAAATATATAGATTATTTTGTTAAAAACTAGTTACAGTGTAAAAAAATGGTAAAATATAATACAATAATGTGGTAAAACGCATGAAACATGAATATAAAATATGTGAAAATAAATTTTAGAGGATTAATTTACCTTAAATAATCAATAAATTCTATATTTAAAAAATTTTGGGCAATTTATTCTAGAATAGTTACATGGAATCATTGAAATGTAATGGAAATTTACCAAAAATGCCATTCTCCACACCTAACAACTGGAGAAACATAAACTACATTCCCAAAAATTTCCAAATATTATTCTAATAAAACCCTACCATAGTTTATAATAAACTATCTCACCATTTCATAAATTTCTTGGTATTTTAAATGTTCTATTCTATGGTGCCCTAACGTTATACCAAATGGGGAACATCTAAAGGGAGGAGGTAATGATTTCAGTTGAGCTCTCTTTATTTCTATATATACCTTCTAAAATTTTTTACATACATGAATAAATTATTAAATTTTAATTATGTACATTCTAAATGTAATAATTCTATTATAATACCTATTTTTTACCTCCCTCCAAATCCATTAGAATGATAAAACTGCAAATCGCGTGTAGTGTAGACTACTGTATCCCTTAGGCTAGGTTTTATTCATCTTTATTTTCAATATTTATCCAGAATACATAAAATATTGTTCTAAAATATTAATAAATATTAATAATAATATTATTATTCTTTTATAATTATATTATGTACTTCATTAACCATACTCATCCATCGGGTTATAATGTGTTCTTTTTTGGGCTAGTTTAACAACCGATATGAGCTACTTAATAAAATATATCATGGATATATATGTGAATTTAAATAATAATATAATTAGAATTTAGTAAGAGTATAATTATTTTTTATGTTTTTGAGAATCATATATTTCTTTTTAAATGTATTATTAATGTATAATCTTTACTAATTATAATTAGAAAAATAATCTCACAGGGATTACATTTTCAAAAAATATAAACAAAACACTTGTTCAATGTGATAATATCTTTATAAATCCATATATATTTTCTATTTTATTTTCATAAAAATATAATAATGATGAAATTGTTATCAAATAAAAGATACCATAATCAAAGTCATTAAGCATGCATGAAAGAATTAAATTTACTAACCCCTAATGGTAAAAATAAGCTATATAAAACTAACATATCAACACACAAAACCCATATATGATGTATATAAAAGGTAATGTATATTAATTAGGTTATTGAAAAGAATATTGATGTATTTTTTATTTTACTACAGGATAATAGAATGTACTCATCTAAGAAGGGATCTAATTTAAATGTTCTAGATCTCAATTTTGTTTTATTAAGATATAATTCATAGTAAGCATTAGTTTTTATAGAATATATTGGCCATAAAATTATCTCTATACTATGTTTCCTGAAATATATTTTATTTTAAAATCTATCTCATGTTCAGCCTTTCATTGGGGTTTTAATTAGTGAATGATAATGATAATATATGGGTTATTTGTCAATATTTTCAATTCCATGAGATATGTATCATATTGTGCACCGTCCTTCATTTTATATGGTATATTTTGTACTCTTTTAAAATAAAGTATATTTAAAATCATTCACTTCATGATATTTTAATGACCATTAGAGTAAAACCCTCTTATTATCATGTTAACAATACCATAATAGTATTTTGAATACTCATTTATCATTCATTGAGAGATGAATGTTTTTGTTTAATTTATTTCAAATTAGACGAAAGGATTATTCTCTTTGATTTTATTATAGGAAATTTTATCATTTGTATGGGGATATAAATTTCTACAAAATAAAATCATTTCTAAATGTTTCTTTCTTCATAAATTTTAATATACATAAGGCATTTTGTAAACCCAAATTTCTAATCATTGAGTCAATATGTTATTCCATGAGGGTCTTTCTTCAATTTAGGTTTATTTCTACTAATTTCTATTTTATAAAACGTTTCATAATATATATCTAAGGCAAATAATGTTTTTTAATTATATGATTATTTCATAATGAATTTATCTCTCATAAACATAAATTATTTGGAATAAAAATTCACATATACCTTAATGAAGTTTTCCCTCTATTTCCATGAACATTATTCCCCAAAAAATTCCATTAATATTTTTAAATAAAAATATGTGTTTGATCATCTGACCATTATATTACCAATATATACATTTCAAAAAACCTAATGTTACTATTTTTATGTTGATTATTTTCAACCGATGTAATTTTAAAAAATTAAAATGGGTTTCCATTAATTCATTATAAAACATTTGATCTTCCACCTCAAATTTCATTTTGATAACCATTATATCCTTTATAGTATTAGTAATTTATGTTTCATTTTATTATTCATTTTAATTAATATATTTTTTATAAAAAGTTTTATAAAATGTCATTTTTATGTGATTTATAAGTCCTTATTTTAAAATAAAGTTAAAAATGGTTTATGAAAAAATGTTTTTATTTCACTACCATTTTCATATTTATATTATAATTGTTTATCTACATGGAAATTATTTTTCAATGATCACCTTTTAAATCCTATTTTTAAATACCATTTCTTGTTGATTGAATTTTTTTTATCAAACTATTTTATTTTTTAGTAGATTTTTAGTTATACAATTAGGAAATGTTGTGAAACTCATTTTCATTCCATGGGTTCTTTATATTGTTCTGAATGAAAATAATTTTATTCTCCTTAATTTTGTTTATATATATAATTATTTATATTATATTTATCATATATATATATGATGATAGGTAGGGTCTGATATTACCCTCCAATTCACTGGTTAATTTTTTATATCTTACAATATAACGTAGCATAAGGCTTCTTGGTTATTCTCAAAAATAAAAAAGCATTCATTCTTATATATTATCACAAAAAACATGTGGTCCATCATGGGTATTATGAAAATATAATTAAATCATATTAATTTTTTTTAAACTCATCATCTCATTCTTAGAACTATGTTATACACTCATGGATCTTGTTATTCTGACTCATATTTACATAGCCTCTTGATTCATTTCATATGCTAATCCTTATCATAGGCCACGACTCATGTTTTATGATATATGTATTATTAGGTATCATTTTATTATATATTTTTATTATACTGATATGATCATCTTATGATCTTCGATGATTGTTGATTATTATCGATTATGTTTATACTTATAGAGCATTTGAGGTCACCCCTTTCTTATGTTTCCATTTTCAGTTGTTATGAAAAAGAATAAAAAAATGATCTGTATATAAGAGTTTCGTCTATGGATAATTATTGAGATATGTGAAATACTTTTAAGGTATTAGTAATATTATAATTTAGTTATAAAAATGATCATTAATTGAAAAAATAATGGGACCGTGAGTTTATGTTCATTCCTAATAATGTTATGATATTAAACCTAAAATACTATTTTGATTTATTGAAATTAAATATTTGATTATGTCATGTTATATAGATAGTCTCATCAATTTAGTGGAATCAATGATATTATAGTATGAATTATATTATGTTAGAGTATATGATGTCATTTTTGGATAATTTAAGGGATAATGAGTTAATATTGATTACAATTTTAAATTTCTACTTAATAATTTAGGTTTTTATGTAAAACCTAATATTTTTACTGATTCATATTACTGTAATTTCGTAATAACCCATAAGATGTGTCTATGTGTAATAAATTACATAATATTTGGTTGTTAATAAAAAAATCATTTTATATAATTCCACAAGATCATTTTGGTTTATAGTTTTAAATAATTAGTTATTTATTATTACATAATGAAATTATATATTATCGTGGAAACATATACTCAGTATACATTTATCAAATAATATTAAAATTTTAAAATAAAATATTATTTTTTAATAGAAAAATATTTACAATGTCTTATTTTTGTTCCACATATTGATCCTTATATTTAATTTAAAATATTAAATAATTAGAAAAAATAATTTCAAGACATAAAAATAATGAACAAAACAATACTAGTAGTCCATGAGTAAATATAAAAACTTTCCTTTTCAAAATAAACCTTGGTCTCCCAAATTAACATTTTCTAACCCATGAAACCAACATATGTACATAAATATCTTTATAAATGATTTAATTAAAAAAATGTAAAAGCCTCATGATGTTTTTGTAGGCATGGAAAACCAAAAAAATGTTTACACAAAGCTATAAATTTCACATTTTAAAAATTTATATATACATTATTTCAAATTTAATATCAATGTCATACCTTGAGGAATAAATAAAATTCAATATGTCCCATAAAAATATTATATAAATCATGTAGCTTTGTTGGGACATAATTTTCAATATGAATCATAAATATTGAAAAACCAATATGGCCTACTTCCATACCAAATGCATTATCGGGATATCACATTCCCACTCATCCTTCGTTAATAATGAAACCGTTCATATGTGGGTAATAAGCTGACCACCCATCCTAGGTTTATAATGGAACAACCCTCCTTGTGATATAATTTATCCACCAATCATAATAATCCACACCTAATAACCATAAGAAAATTATAAAACATGGAAGATTTCATTTTCATCATCACACTTATAAAGTATTCTTTGCAACCATAGGAAATAAAATTAGATATTGAAATATTCATTCCATTTTAAAATATTTTCTGAAAAAATCCATAAAATATTGAAGGATGTTATTTATTTTAATATATTATGGATGCTTATATAGGATGAAAACAAAATATGGATTAGTGTGTTGAAAAAAGTTTTTTATAACTGTATATGATAAAATTTAACATTCCTTCAATCTTTTTCTAACGAATGTGAAATTATTATGTAAAAATATTACGTATGAAAACCATTAGAAGAAAGTAAATGAGGGACCAAAAATTTCCTTTGAAATTAATTTATTTTCATCTAAATACATCCATAAAATAAATATTTAAAAATATATATATAGAATAAAAATGAGTAGAAATGAAATCATTAAAAGATGATTTCTTAACAAGTCCCTTACCTAGTATCAGACTCCTAAAATAAAAAATTTATATTATCAAATAATAAAATAATGTTAATAATTTAATTTTTTAACACAATTTTCATGATTATTATTTCTTTAATTTTATATCTTACCATGAAATATTTAATTATTTAATCAATTAAATTCATATTGAATATTTTTTGCGATATTTGGTTATAATGTCAAAAATGAATTTGGTAAGTTAAATATGGCCAAAAAGAAAATATTTTAACAATTATAGAATAATTATCATTATATAATGATAATTTATATAAAAAATTATACTTTTAAGAATAATCATGGAATATGTTTATGAGAAATGAACTACAATACAATCAAGGTGATGACAGGTCATACGTACACATTGGTAACATTTTAAATTTTCAAATGACATTATCAACTGAAGCTAAGTATAATTTTATCTTTATATATATATTATATTATCATATATAAAATAATATATTTTTATATAAACTTATATATTTCATCCTTTTGATGTGGTGATTAAAAATTAATCATATTTCCCTGTGGAGGTGGTAGTACACTGGTATACACGAACACAGTTATAAATTCTGAATTAATCGATTGGTTAGAAATTATATGATGTATTATATTTTTATAATTATATATGTTATATATATTACATATATTAACATTAATTCCTATATTATAACCATTCGTTAGATGTGTTGATAGAAAATGATTTAAATCGGTTCGTGTGGTAGTAGTCCACCGAACACCGAATGAGGGTTTCGTTTCCAATTTTATGGAAGATGAGATGAATATAGCTAATTGAATAATATTTTAATGTCATATTATATGGAATAATTTATTATTTCATAATATATATAAAAAATATTTTTTGGATGTAGAAGAAGAAATTATTTTAAAATGATCTCTTAAGAATTATATCACTTCTTCAGACAACCTCCTTTTAATTACAAATTAAGACCACTATCATTGGTATTATGAAAAAAATAAATACTATATAATAGGGATACATATGTTATTATGTTATTTTGTTAGTTATTGGTTAAAAAAATTTGGTTCGAAGAAACGGAAGAATGGGTCTCCTTTTACAGGAGATGGGGGGCACTCATGAAATTTCATAAAATGAACACATAATGTAAATTAATTTTCATTATAAAAAAATTGATGATATTAATAAATAAGATTAATATTAGTTTTATTCCTCTAATAAAAAAATAATTTACACATTATGATAAAAACATTCCCTTATATTTTCCTTCTACATGTTTAATTCCTTTTTAAAATTTATTTTGATAAAATTATTTTAAAATTTTAGGGGTAAATATTATTAATATAAAACGTAAATTGACACTCATGATAAACATGTATGATATTAAAAAAATTATCCAAATAACTTGGATGATGATATGAGTTTTTTAAATTTTAAATCATTTAATAAAATATTATTTTTTATCAAATATTACAAATATTAAATTTGAAAATATTCATTTACATAAAAATTAATGACTCCAAGGAAAATATGGGATTGTAATATAATACATTAAAACATCAATAATATTTTTATATTTATATAAAAAATTGGAACACAATAATTCTTTCAATTTATATTATTTTTAATATTTTTAAAACATTTTATTTTAAATTTTTATTGATTGAATAATTACTTTACGAACACTACGTAAGATTTTAAAGTAATTATTTAATTAATAAAAATTATTAAAAATACCATGATAAAAATAATATTTATAAAATATTACTATATAAATCTGAATTTTCCATATTTTAATACAAATGTTAATAATTTTATGAAAAGAAGGGAAACATATTTCATTTTTTAATTTTCCTTATCTAATATAATATAACGGTAAAAAATAATGGTCAAATGGGAAAAGTCCAATATATTAAAATTCACGATGCGTATAGAAGATTCATATTAATCCTCTATAATTATGTCAATAGTTATGGTAATTTTTTAATCCTTACCATATTGGTTTTAACAATATTTACCCTTACTGAGGAGAAATTAATATACAACGGTCATTATTCGTAAAGAGAAAAAATAAATAGTTTTATGAAATGAATATAGAAATAATGACTCATAAAATTATTTTTTATGAATAAATTTGTATAATTGTTAGAATTTAATTTAAATTTGAAACCACAAAATGTAATGAAAATTTAGTTTAATAGAAAATTTTTTTTATGTATAAAATATTCTTATACCAAATTTATTTCTAAAACATATTATATAGAATATAATTGGATAATAATTAATTAAATAGAAACTATTAATACTTTTAAACTAGTAATATATATAATTACCCTTTGTATGTAATGTAAAAGAAAATATATTTTTCAATAAAATATTGAATTTTTCACTATTCACTAAAAAAATAATTTCAAAAAATTATAAAAATTTAAACTAATAATAGTTTTAATATGATTATTTAAAAAATTAATTCCATTTTATCAAATAAAATTTCTATAATATCTAGAAATTAATTCTAATATTATCTCACAAAAAGTAATATAAATCATTTTAGGGGAAAAATTGGGTTTGAAGCAGAAAATTATTTTAATAAAGGAAAATAGTTCTTATTTCCATAGAATTATTCCATAAATATTTATTGAGTTTGACCTTTATATATATTTAATAAGTTAATTTACCTATATTACCTTTCAAATTTACATCTAGGTTATAATGTTAATATTAAAATAATAATATTTACGGATTCATTTGGATTCTGTGTTTCTTATATCTTATGTTATCGAATATAGTCATTTTAAAAAAAATACTAATATATTAAATTATATCCCCTAGAGTAAATATCATTCTAAATATTTGAACATGATCTTAGTAATATAAATTTTGATATAGAAAGGTACCATTCTTGAAATCGCACATCATATAAAGGGATAATGAAACCTCTTGTTAATAAGAGAGAAATGAAAGTATAAAGTACATAAAAATAGCACATAACTATGATTAAAAGTTGTTATAAAATTATAGTAACTGAAAATAAGGACAAGGTTGTGAAAATTAATTACCATGGAAAAATAGAGAGTGAAAGAGAATATCTCTAAGTGAATCTTAATTTCCCAAAAAGCATAAATCATTCATTAATGAAAATACTTTTAGTTTATAAATATTTATCATAATAGGGTAATATTTTTGTTTCAAGATACATATTTATGATTTCAAGAATTCATTTACAATCTAAACTGAGAACATAAGAAAGTATACATAGTTGACATGTTCATTTTCATTCTTTAAACGATTTCTACAAAAATCACTTTTTTTATTCGAAATGATGAGTATTAATGTTTAATTGTTTTTTGAATAACTAAAAAAATCTTCATGCAAATAGCATAATGCACAAGATTATAATTACATATTTCTAATTTCATTTTTAATTAACCAAAACTAATAATTATTATAATAAAAGTTAATTCCTAAAACATATAAACCAATATAATAATTGTAACACCCCGAGCTTCAACGATACGCTTCTCATTCAATAATGCAATAGCTTGCATTGTACGCAACTTCGAGTTCTAAAACACCGCGACAAATCAAAGTAGCCGTTATGAATAGTAATAACCACTTTTTAAAATTATAGAAATTTTATATTTCAAAATGGACTTCATTTTTGTATTCCTAATATTGAAATTAGCCTATGATGAATTTTTTGTAATTTTCTGAGAACTTCAAAATTTTTATGAATAGTGAAAAATACTTAAAACAACATTTTTAATCAAAATAATTTATAGTGATAATTTATACTATTGAGTGGTTTTAGAGTATAATTAGAATATATATTTACCATTTTATCCAATGGTGGTCATTAGAATTAATTTAACATTGAAATTGGACATAAACAATTGCCAATCTTTTGATATAAATTGTTTCTTAAAAATACGCTATTTGTCGTAACAGCGGGAATTAATTATAAAATTAATTAATGCAACTTATATGTTTGGAATTTTGTAAAATAGACATCATTTTTGAATTCGGAATATCAATTATAGCTTAGGGTGAAATTTTGGCCTTGTTCTGAAAAACTTCAATTTTTGATGAATAGTGAAACCACTAAGTGGTAGTTAAATAACTGATTTTTCGATTAAATGAAATATTACCACTTCTGTGATTTGATTTTCAAAAATCCGACATACATGGTTGTCATTAAGAAGTAAAATGTGGTTCAATGAGATTAAAATAATTTTTTGGTGAATAGTAACTTTTAAGTTCTTAATCGCGATTAGAGGTAATTAGTGTAGTTTAAGGTACAAATAATGTTTTAATAATATGAGATGAGAATGACACTTGTCCTACTCCTATTGGATGAGTCATGGCCGACCAAGACAACCCATGAGTCAACTTGTGGACCCCATGGAGCCACTTTAGTTGGAAAATGACATTAATATATATTTATTTAATGTTAAAATTAAATTGACACAAACATGAGTTATTTTACTAAACCAGTTTTTAAGTGGGGTTACACAAGTCCAAATTTTGTCTATAAATATTCATTAGAAAGCTAAAAATATTTCCTACATTATAGTATTTTTTTTATAATTTTTAGACATGAAATAAATTAAATTATTTATGACATCATTATGATACAGCGATGACCTCATTATTTAACAATTTAAATAAAATGAGAAGATAATGCAAAATCCAGGGCTTACACTTGTCCAAAGCCTATTGGATGAGGATATATCGAAACCTTATCACCTTAGCCTCGAATTATATAAGTTTGGGACCTTTAGAATCCGAAAAGCATTGTGAAATAATGTAACATTTCAATCGTTCCAAAAGTGCCCCTCCTCTCCACTTAAAAAGGCCCCCACCTCTCCCACCTCATTTACACTTTCAAGCAATTTGGCTCAGCCAACCTCTGCCCAAATAATCTCCCAACTTCCCCCTCTTACACCTAAAAGCCTTAATTTGTGCAGAACGCTTCCCAATGAATCCTTTGGCTCAAATCAAAAAGAGTTACCCGATTTTGAGGTAATGTCTTTTCTAATGTTGTTTTGTTTTATTTTTCTTCTCCAACCCCCTAAACTCTTTTTATTCATTTCTTTTGTAACAAAACCAGTATCCTCAATATAATAGGATGTTGTTATAAGATGTATTCGAGCTACACTTACACACACCTACATCTAATGTTTAAAGAACATACAGTTTCTGTGGATGGAGAATTTCTGCCTCACGAAACGATGATTGTTCAACACTCATATAACACCTTCAAAGGTGGCCATTAAGATGTCACTATTTTTATATATGATATATAATATGTTTATGTTTTACTTATGCTTCTGTATTTCTCATTTATGGCATACTTTATGATTTCCATTATGGGTAAAACACGATAATTTCATTTTAGGAAGTGCGGACTACCGCCCCCTCAAAGTGATTTGAATCGTTAATGCCATATGTGGGATGTATAAAGGATGAAGAAAATGGTATTATACACTATATTATACTGGAATTATATTATACATTTATATCATTATGATTTAGTTCCATTAAATATGAAATTGAAATGAAAGTAGCGTTCATGAGTACGTACGGCTTACCGTCTCCATGAACGATGCATTTCATTTCTTACCTCTAAATGTTACGTAATATTATAAATGAATGTATATACTGGATATAAAAGATATATATGACATCTAAATCATGAATATAATTATGGATATAATGGATATTCTACCACATGAACAACTTGTAATTATAAGAAGTTTATTGTTGACTCAAGTTACCAAAGATCGACAAAACGACCGTTATTAACTTAAATAATTACATAATGTTCATAACAATGTAATAAGTGATATAAAAAGGATAATGAAATTTAATATGGTTCTTAATAAGGTAGATATTAACTCTATTTTATTATTCAGGAGGTTAAAGAACGGTTGAGTCAAGTCGGACACAAGGTAAGGGAACTTCTTAACCCAATTTCCATTCTTTGGGTTAATCTCCTACTTTCAAATTATGTCATGATGTTATTATATCCTATTTTGTATTTTTACTCTCTTTATGTGTACCTATAGTGATTACACATAATAGATCTATTTTATTTTAAAAATTATCTGTTTAAGGACTTCGTCTCAATCTCCTTTCATTGAGGCATATTTGATTTTATACACAACTTTCTTTTATACGGTGTATAAACCCCTTTGACTTTTACGTTTATTCAAAAGGAATCTTTTTTATACGAAGCGTTTTACTAAACGAAAAAAAGGGAATGTTTTTCTTTCCGTACTTATGCGGCGACAACGACTTCTCCGCCGCCGTGACTATTATTTGAGTTTCGGCTTCCTCTAGAAGCCATACCTCTTTTTATTAAATGAAAAATAAATACAAAATTATAATTTTCTTTTAATTTGGTATTGAAAATGGTTTTGAAAGTGTTTTTATTATATCAATGTGTTGTATTAATATCTTATTGAAATGTTGAAATGTTATGTTTCCTTTATGCATGTTTTATGTTATACGATTATGTTATGGTTTATGATATGTTTAAACCTATTCATATGAGGAATGCATTGGACTTAATATGTGACGGGTGGAGCCCGCTATAGCTCCTCGATGCATCGGCAGGTCTCATGAGACAAACTAGTGTCTTGGCACAAGGCCTTGACAAAATCTTATTTGTGGTCTTGGCATGAGGCCTTGGCTACGTGGTTATGATAGTCTGGCATTATGCATTCCATCATTATGAAAGTGGTTATTGATATTGCATGTGATTATTCGACCAGTAGAATATCCATGTGAAGAAGTGAATGGCATTATCTCATTTTTCTTTTGCCATATTATGTTGAAGTTCAAGTTTAAAAGGATTTTGTTTTAGTTATACATCGCCTAAAATGTTAATGTTTATTTATGAAAGCTTCCACTATATTGTTAACCTTACTGAGCATCTGAGCTCACCTCTTTCAATGTTATAATATTTTTCCAGGATGTGAAGAAGTATTTTATGAATGACCTGCAGGGATAGTCCGAAGAGGATAGAAGTGTGGACTATGGAGACTATGTTATTAGAGTTTTTCAGTTTATGATGTAATGTAACGTTTATGAATGTATCTAGTGTTTCCAAGGCTACTAAACTAATCGGTCTTTCGAGACTTGATCTTTTGTGATCATGCCAATGTTACGAAGTAATGCACCGACTCTGGGTAGCTGGGGTCGGGGCGTTACAGTTGGTATCAGAGGCAGTTTAGTACTAACCTTGGAAGCTAGATTTAGATAAACAATGATTAGAGCACATAGCCCAAAGATAGACTTTGAGGATTAGTATAGAATAACTTCCTAGAATTTTGGTATTATAGAGATGTTATAAGTTTTCCGAGCAATACATCCCTGTCTGGATACGAGCAGGTAGAGGCGGCTCTGGCACAGATGTACCTAGGGGTAAAACCCGAAAACACCGCTTTGAGCTAGACTCGAACGGGAACTGGTGCACGACAACGGGCCTTGCTGCACTCATGGTTACGACACTCCCGGGGGATATGCTTAGGATAACTCTCATTTTCATTACAAATCATTATGAAGGGTTTATGAGTATATACTTCCTCAAAGAAAACATTTTTATGATTATGGATTATATCCATAAATAGCTCAATTTATGTAAAGTGTTTTAAAAGTATGGAATTATGTATTTTGATTCATAAACTAATCTAGTTTATGCCATTGTTTAGAAATGGTGCCTAGTGGAAGAAATGGAAACCGTATCCATGCACGCACTCCGTGTAGGGATTGCCCTCCTGCTCAAGATAATTATGGTGGAGCTAGTGATACAACTGGTGCTGATCAGCTTCTCACCGTACTGGGACAACTCACACAGGTTATGAATAATAACCTTACTCGTATGGAGCACCCTGATCCGCAACGTAGAGGATCAATGCTAGACCGTTTCATGAGGCAACAACCACCAACCTTCAATGGGAGTACAAATCCTATAGTATCTGAGCAATGGATAAATTCCTTAGAGAAAATATTCCATGCCTTGGGGAGTAGTGAAAGGGAGAAAGTTTTCATGGCAGTTTACCGCCTCACTGGAGATACCGATCAGTGGTGGTCGCTAATTCAAAAGACAAAGGAAGATGATGACGTATCGAATATGGAATGGAGGGAGTTCAAAGATCTTTTCTTAGAAAAATACTTTCCTCGTGACCATCGAGCAGATATGGAAAGGCAATTTCTGAGTCTGAGGCAGAAGGAGGATGAGAATGTCGCAAAGTATGAGGATAACTTTACAAGGTTAGCGAGGCATGCTGCCGATTATATACGTAACCCAAGGAGTAAGATTGATCGTTTCTTTGATGGGTTAAAACCATTTCTCCATCGAGCTTTAGTATCACAATCCTTATCATCATACGAAGATATTGTCTCGTGTGCTATCAAGACAGAAAAGGAATTCTCTAAGTCTTATGACAACAAAGTAAAGCAAGAGAAGAAGAGAACGATGGAACAAGAGATAGATAAAGGGAAAAAGGGAAACAAGGATTTTCCATTATGTGATAATTGTGGGAATAATCACCCTGGTACTTGCCTAAAAGGAATGGGAGTTTGTTATAAATGTGGAGAAAAGGGTCACCAGGCTTGTGATTGCAAGGGAAAGAAAGAGGCTGTCAAAGTTGAATGCTACAATTGTAGGGAAGCAGGGCATTATGCAAATGAATGTCCTAAGCGTCAAGGAAACTTACCTCAGAAAAGGCCAAGGGATCAAGGCCAATATTATGCTGTGACTACAGTTGAAGCGGAATAATTAATGTATTGGTTCTTTTGGACTCAAGGATTACATTCTGGTTATAAGAATAATGTGATATATATATATGGATTGTACTGAAGTACTTGTTGATTTCAGTAAGGTTTTAATATGATTAAGGTAATCATATTTTTAGTATGTGACAATAAGAGAAACTTTTCTTTTTTTGGGGGAATCTGATGTTACAATTGATTTTGGAATTTAGAGACCTTTTAGAGAAAGTCTGGACGGAGGTATTTTGGATAACTATTAAGGTTGGAATGGAATAAGTTGATCTTTGGATAGTATTGTTTAAGGTTAAAACATTTATGAAGATTATTTTTGGAATAGTATAGTACTATATTTTTAGGAAAAGGACAACCTGCAGGGTGGGGCATAACCCGTCGCGTCGGACAAAGCTGCAGGAATCGAACCCACAACCATAGTGCGACAGGCCTTTATTTCCTACCACTAGCCTACAGGAAGTCCCTAGTTATTACAAAATAATTTTACTAATCTAAATTTTATGTGTTAACATTTGGAACCTTATACAATTAGGAAAAGTATAATATTTTTGGGTTCTATTATCTTTTTGAGTGAAAGGTGAGTTGAAGGTTGAAACTCCAATTGTCAGGCATAAATATATATATACCTATCTGTTATTCAATGAATAAATTAATTCTTAAACTTTAGTAAAGGAATATTAAAACAAAAAAATGTGTTATCCTAATACCTTATGTCTTGTTGAACTGATGATATTTTAAATCAACATAGATTGAAGGCTTTGAGGCCCTCAATTTGACAGTTGATTGTGATTGATGACCTCAATCACTCCCTACAAATATTTACGTTTTTCCTCCAATTATATGTCTCTAATTGCCACCAATGTTCTCCTTATCGAGATCATAATTTGGTGGTGACTTTCTTATTTCCATTTCCCTCTTATTAAGGCTAAATTTTATTAATCTTATTTCCGATGTGGGTTTTCCACAAAGGTATTTTCTCTTTTCAACCTTTTATTTTCAAAGAAAAAAATTTCAAATTGCGAGGACGCAATTTATTGAAGGAGGGGAGAATGTAACACCCCGAGCTTCCACGATACGCTTCTCATTCAATAATGCAATAGTTTGCATTGTACGCAACTTCGAGTTCTAAAACACCGCGACAAATCAAAGTAGCCGTTATGAATAGTAATAACCACTTTTTTAAAATTATAGAAATTTTATATTTCAAAATGGACTTCATTTTTGTATTCCTAATATTGAAATTAGCCTATGTTGAATTTTTTGTAATTTTCTGAGAACTTCAAAATTTTTATGAATAGTGAAAAATACTTAAAACAACTTTTTTAATCAAAATAATTTATAGTGATAAATTATACTATTGAGTGGTTTTAGAGTATAATTAGAATATATTTTTACCATTTTATCCAATGGTGGTCATTAGAATTAATTTAACATTGAAATTGGACATAAACAATTGCCAATCTTTTGATATAAATTGTTTCTTAAAAACACGCTATTTGTCGTAACAGTAGGAATTAATTATAAAATTAATTAATGCAACTTATATGTTTGGAATTTTGTAAAATAGACATCATTTTTGAATTCGGAATATCAATTATAGCTTAGGGTGAAATTTTGGCCTTGTTCTGAAAAACTTCAATTTTTGATGAATAGTGAAACCACTAAGTGGTAGTTAAATAACTGATTTTTCGTTTAAATGAAATATTACCACTTCTGTGATTTGATTTTCAAAAATCCGACATACATGGTTGTCATTAAGAAGTAAAATGTGGTTCAATGAGATTAAAATAATTTTTTGGTGAATAGTAACTTTTAAGTTCTTACTCGCGATTAGAGGTAATTAGTGTAGTTTAAGGTACAAATAATGTATTAATAATATGAGATGAGCATGACACTTGTCCTACTCCTATTGGATGAGTCATGGCCGACCAATACAACCCATGGGTCAACTTGGGGACCCCATGGAGCCACTTTAGTTGGAAAATGACATTAATATATATTTATTTAATGTTAAAATTAAATTGACACAAACATGAGTTATTTTACTAAAACAGTTTTTAAGTGGGGTTACACAAGTCCAAATTTTGTCTATAAATATTCATTAGAAATCTAAAAAGATTTCCTACATTATATTATTTTTTTTATAATTTTTAGACATTAAATAAATTAAATTATTTATGACATCATTATGATTCAGCGATGACCTCATTATTTAACGAATTAAATAAAATGAGAAGATAATGCAAAATCCAAGGTTTACACTTGTCCAAAGCCTATTGGATGAGGATATTTCGAAACCTTATCACCTTATCCTCGAATTATATAAGTTTGGGACCTTTAGAATCCGAAAAGCATTGTGAAATAATGTAACATTTCAATCATTCCAAAAGTGCCCCTCCTCTCCACTTATAAAAGGCCCCCACCTCTCCCGCCTCATTTACACTTTCAAGCCATTTGGCTCGGCCAACCTCTGCCCAAATACTCTCCCAACTTCCCCCTCTTACTCCTAGAAGCCTTACTTTGGGCAGAACTCTTCCCAAGGAAGCCTTTGGCTCAAATCAAAAAGAGTTACCCGATTTTGAGGTAATGTCTTTTCTAATGTTGTTTTGTATTATTTTTCTTCTCCAACCCCCTAAACTCTTTTTATTCATTTATTTTGTAACAACACCAGTATCCTCAATATACTAGGATGTTGTTATAAGAATTATTCGAGCTAAACTTACACACACCTACATCTAATGGTTAAAGAACATACGGTTTCTGTGGATGGCGAATTTCTGCCTCACGAAACGATGATTGTTCAACACTCATATAACACCTTCAAAGGTGGCCATTAAGATGTCACTATTTTTATATATGATATATAACATGTTTATGTTTTACTTATGCTTCTTTATTTCTCATTTATGGCATACTTTATGATTTCCATTATGGGTAAAACACGATAATTTCATTTTAGTAAGTGCGGACTACCGCCCCCTCAAAGTGATTTGAATCGTTAATGCCATATGTGGGATGTATAAAGGATGAAGAAAATGGTATTATACACTATATTATACTGGAATTATATTATACATTTATATCATTATGATTTAGTTCCATTAAATATGAAATTGAAATGAAAGTAGCGTTCATGCGTACGTACGGCTTACCGTCTCTGTGAACGATGCATTTCATTTCTTACCTCTAAATGTTACGTAATATTATAAATGAATGTATATACTGGATATATAAGATATATATGAAATCTAAATCATGAATATAATTCTGGATATAATGGATATTCTACCACATTAACAACTTGTAATTATAAGAAGTTTATTGTTGACTCAAGTTACCAAATATCGACAAAACGACCGTTATTAACTTAAATAATTACATAATGTTCATAACATTGTAATAAGTGATATAAAAAGGATAATGAAATTTAAAATGGTTCTTAATAAGGTAGATATTAACTCTAGTTTATTATTCAGGAGGTTAAAGAACGGTTGAGTCAAGTCGGACACAAGGTAAGGGAACTTCTTAACCCAATTTCCATTCTTTGGGTTAATCTCCTACTTTCAAATTATTTAATGATGTTATTATATCCTATTTTGTATTTTTACTCTCTTTATGTGTACCTATAGTTATTACACATAATAGATCTATTTTATTTTAAAAATTATCTTTTTAAGGACTTCGTCTCAATCTCCTTTCATTGAGGCATATTTGGTTTTATACACAACTTTCTTTTATACGGTGTATAAACCCCTTTGACTTTTACGTTTATTCAAAAGGAATCTTTTTTATACGAAGCGTTTTACTAAAAGACAAAAAGGGAATGTTTTTCTTTCCGTACTTATGCGGCGACAACGACTTCTCCGCCGCCGTGACTATTATTTGAGTTTCGGCTTCCTCTAGAAGCCATACCTCTTTTTTTTAAAATGAAAAATAAATACAAAATTATAATTTTCTTTTATTTTGGTATTGAAAATGGTTTTGAAAGTGTTTTTATTATATCAATATGTTGTATTAATATCTTATTGAAATGTGGAAATGTTATGTTTCCTTTATGCATGTTTTATGTGATACGATTATGTTATGGTTTATGATATGTTTAAACCTATTCATATGAGGAATGCATTGGACTTAATAAGTGACGGGTGGAGCCCGCTATAGCTCCTCGATGCATCGGCAGGTCTCATGAGACAAATTAGTGTCTTGGCACAAGGCCTTGACAAAATCGTATTTGTGGTCTTGGCACGAGGCCTTGGCTACGTGGTTATGATAGTCTGGCATTATGCATTCCATCATTATGAAAGTGGTTATTGATATTGCATGTGATTATTCGACCAGTAGAATATCCATGTGAAGAAGTGAATGGCATTATCTCATTTTTCTTTTGCCATATTATGTTGAAGTTCAAGTTTAAAAGGCTTTTGTTTTAGTTATACATCGCCTTAAATGTTAATGTTTATTTATGAAAGCTTCCGCTATATTGTTAACCTTACTGAGCATCTGAGCTCACCCCTTTCAATGTTTTAATATTTTTCCAGGATGTGAAGAAGTATTTTATGAATGACCTGCAGGGATAGTCCGAAGAGGATAGAAGTGTGGACTATGGAGACTATGTTATTATAGTTTTTCACTTTATGATGTAATGTAACGTTTACGAATGTATCTAGTGTTTCCAAGGCTACTAAACTAATCGGTCTTTCGAGACTTGATCTTTTGTGATCATGCCAATGTTACGGAGTAATGCACCGACTCTGGGTAGCTGGGGTCGGGGCGTTACAATAATAACTAAATTTCAATGCAAATCATTCTGTAAATAACTACAATTAATATTATTCAAAATATTATGGACCAGGATTAAAATATAATGATTAAAATGATTTAATCACAGAATCTTCCAAATTTTTTATCCAAATAATTTAAAAAAATCTTAATACATCATACCGAAAAAGTATTTGACATAGTTATACAATTTCTATGATATGATATTAAATTTCTATAAGTTACCAGAATGTCCATAAACCACATTAATATAATATATTACACTAAAAGTTAATTTAATCAAATATCCTAAAAAAATCCCTTATTTATGTATTTACCAGATTCATATTAGGATCCCAAAAAAGCGAATGTTTTCCAAAATAACAATAATCACCTAATAAAAAAATCAATTTTCAATACCAAGTTTCTATTTATGAGAAAATATATGTTGTCAAAATCAATATAATAAAAAATAAATGATATACTTTATTGGAAATTTCTATGGCCAGTACTAGGTGTTGCACCATTGTCGCCCTTTGGTGATGGGTTCAAACCACATGGCATTACCAGATGTGATGGGTCATCACACATCTTGTGGGGTTATACATTTACTAATAATATATATATATATATTTAATTCCTAAAAAATTCCCAAAAATATTATGAATGATCATGAATTTCATTTATATTTTCATAAATATAATTTTTATATTACCTACATACACTAGTACTGTGTTATCAAGGCCCAAACCACAAATCCAGAGAATATTTGGTAGACCGAAAAAAATGAAAAACATATGAAGAAAAGATAATCAATTTTGAAAATGTTATGTGAAATTGAAACTACTGGAATATATGTGTCAATTAGTGGAAATTATAACGGAGTGAGAATCATTGCGGATGGTGAACCCAAACATGACAACTTCCCTAACATGGGACCCTAACATGGTTTGGTGACGTTTGACAATGTGATAGGAGGATGAACAAGAGGTTGCGACTTCTGAGTGAGAGGTTGTGGAATGGGTCATCACGGAACCTACCTTGTCATGGAACCCTAACGCATTGCACCTCAAAACTAGACATGGGGACCAGGAGGAGGCCACAACTTTAGAGCGGAACCCTATAGTGTGATCCTATGGATGATGGAGCCCGAGAAACACACCAAACCTCATCGATTGATATGGAGGCACCAATAAATGTGGGGAGGCTAGGAAAAAGTATCCCCTACTCTTGTTCAGTTGGGATCTTC
Organism: Viscum album; assembly: GCA_963277665.1. NCBI lineage: Eukaryota > Viridiplantae > Streptophyta > Magnoliopsida > Santalales > Viscaceae > Viscum > Viscum album. The sequence goes on from OY728166.1 coordinate 314,075,207, forward strand.
CGCAGAAAATTCCCCATGCCATCTCTTCCTTGGTTCTCCCAACGATTCCTCTAAATCCATTTTTTCAGAAGGAATGATCTTTGTATATGGGCTCACCGACAGAATGAATTTCTTCTTTCAAATTTCATAATGTTGTTAGTTTTCTTTCCCAGATGCTGGTGGAATGATGTTGTGCAAATCATCCTTCATCGGTGGTGTTTTTGGGTTTTATCTACACTACATGGGGTCTTCTTTCCCAAGAAGCAGTTGGGACTATATAACGTAGGCACCTAAGCATTCATCTGTTTTTTGATGAGGATTTCTCTTGTTCCGGGTCGTTGGAATCATTCCTATGTGATAAAAAATGATCCCATATCTTCTGTTGGACAGTTTATTTTGATCATAGTCATGATTGAAGTGTGCAGCGATGTGGATTCAACATCCACGTCTCCCACTCCCCTTTTAGAACCCATCTCCTCTAAAAAGTATTGGTGACAACATAAGTTGTTTTCTTCGGATTGACAATCAAACTCATTTCATGAAAAAACATGGCTTCACACACCTAGGTATCGAAATGGATCTTTTAGAGCCTCTCTTGTAATGTCTTCGTCTCCAGGTGGATGGTAGGTCTGGTTTTGGCATCACATTCATTATGAGGAACCGTTTGGTTTTTTTCACTCTGCTGTCGACAATGCCACTGGACATAATTTTTCTATCAATGTGGTAGGTGGGGTTGTAAGGGATCAACGGCTCATACAACGTACCCCATTGCCCCCACGGTCCTAATATTAGATGGTGTTTCTTTAGTAGGTGGAATGATGGGTCCATATTTAGGTGGTCATCACTCCACCCATGCATCTAATGGGATACAACCATGTTGAGACCTGGAAATCCCCCCCCACTAATTCTAGTCTACCAGGTTCAGTTGTTATTGGTCATCCCTTTGTTCCGAAGGTGCTGAGTGGAGACAATAGAGGTAAGGGAATCACTGTTATTTAAGTGGGTGTTGGAACATCCTATTTCAATGTTGTGCATGGTGTGGTGGCTAAACATACCAATAAAGGGAAATGTCATTGTTGTTGCCTATTCGACTGGGGAAATTGTTGTATACGTTTTCACTTTGCATATCTACGCATCAACTGGTGGCATGGGTACTCATGAGGAATCTTATTCCTTTGTGTTTGTTCATAACCAGCATGAATCCCTTAGGGATGACACTAATACAATTCGAAAGTATGAAATTCAAGAACATGTAAAAGTGTTGTCCAACCTTCGTGTTTCCTTGAAGGTCTTCGGTAGGAAGGAGGATTCATGATGGTTGGGTAGGATTCACACTCCCTAAATTTTCCTCCAAAATAGACTTGTGCCTGAGGATTTAGATCTTGACTCTGAGAGAGAGCATGGTTTTTCTAAAGGTATGTATGAGGATGAATTTTGGTTTATTTATCACTGGTTTCTCACTTTTTCCATAAAGTGATTTCAATAAAAATAAATATAATTTTCAATCAAAAAAATAAGAGTGAGAAATTCTGATTGATTCAATTACATTCATGAATCATTTTTTTTGAATTTATAAAAATTATATTCTCTGATTCAAATAAAATTAATTCAAATATGCAGTTATTTTAAAAAATCTGGACATCCACTAAACTTTTTCATCCGAGAATATCCATATCTTAATGAACCTTATTTATTTTAGATATCTTGATACTAACATTAGTATTAATTTTATCATTATATGGGTTATTAACATTAACATTTTATTGTTTTTGGTAATCCATTCAATGATCAGGGGTCAAATTATTTCACTACCTTCAATTCTTGGTACATGAGTAGAGTGAGTAAATCCACATAAAAAAATATTTAATAAAAATAAAAATAAATTTTACAAAACATTTATATTAATAACAGAAAATGGATAAATTTAAATAAATTCATCACATCATGAATTCCAAAATAATTTTAGCTACACATTAAATAAAAAATAAATAATCCATATAGTAAGAAAAAAAAGATGAAGAAACACATTATAAATTATTTCATTCTTCCACATATTCTAGATATGTATCTAGTTCAACTCAAATCATGATCATCTCCCTTTTTAATCTTCTTATTTTATTGTTAATTAAATTATGTTCCAATCCTCACCTCAATATCATAGTAACGTTTGCAGGAGTGAATCCATAGGTACCACATGGCATATTATTTAGTGAAAACCCACCATGAAGGTGATGGGAGAAAAATCCCCTACTATCAAAATGTATGAATATTGTAAATCTTGTGTGATGCTACAAAACCTAGATGATCACCTCATGGAAGGTTGATTGTTCATTTTCGATGGGTTAGGGTTCTTGAAACGTATTTCCCTAATTCATCATCCCTTACCACCGTTTTATTTATTTCACTAACACAATTCTTGTTTTAGTCAAAATATGCATAAGGAATGTGATTTTGGGAAATAGCTCATCTTCAAGCCATGGATGGTCTTGTAACAATTTTTTGGGTCATGCAATGCCAAAATCGCTCATCCAAACCATACATTATTAGGCTGAGACATCACTAATTGAAATCTACGAATTATTTTTATTATATCTAAAAAATAAATTTAATTTTAATATATTATTATTAGTATCATAGAAAAATATATATATATAAATATACATATAAAAAAATATACATATTATATTTATATAATTTATTTGATATATATATATATATATTCTACTTTTTTAATGACAATAGTGGTGTTTTTTAGAGAGCTAGTGCTCGAATAGTTCATTAATTGTTTACAGTATCCACAGTCATGATTTATAACTCTATGATGGTCTAATTCAACAGATTCATTAGAGTTTGTTACACTGCGGTTTGAATTAAAGGGGATCATCTTTTTTTCTTCTAGATGGCTAAATTTATTCATCCTAAGGAATTTCCTTGATCAACAAGTGGGTGATGACATTGTATATTCAATGCACAATGAATCCTGGACCTTTAATGGTTCTTTGTTCTAGATCTATCAGTTGTATCATTTTTATTCTTTTTTGGTAGGTGCTTGAAGTTTTCATGGGTGGTGTCACAACAATTCAAAAAGGGTTTTACATCTTTGAATCTATGATTTTAAACCATGGAATCAAAGATCTATATATGAGATTGAGTGGTTAAAAGTGGAACTCCCAAAGGTGGTTTCATGTTGGGAGTTCTTCAGAAGAAATCCCTTCTATTCATAGAGGAATCATGATTGTAGTGGTTGGGATTAGGCAGAAATTTTCAACCACACCCGGTTTCATCATCATCCAGGGATGCTTACTTTTAGTGTTGTTCGCTGTGTGGGAATACTTGGGTGGATAGGGGTGTCATAATTGGTTTCATGGTCCATTTGTGAGGAGGTGATATCAGGTATTCAATTCCTAGTAGGTTGAGGAAGTGGTCATGGACCGTAGTTTTTTCACTGTATGATGGTATTCTTTTTGCATAAAACATAACGAAAAGAACATTTAGTTGAATTTTACTTCATATGAACTTCCCTCATGGTAGGTAGGGGAGTAAAGTGATGGATGGTGGAAGGACCCAACCCCTGTTTCTCGGAGCTCATTCCTTATTTTATTACAGGGGCATATTGATAATGAATACACAACCAGAATTACTGATTAGTTTATTAGTTTTTGGAAAGATTATACATACATAAGAACAAAATTAAAACATGGAAGTATAAGCAATTTAGAAACTCCTTTGACAAAATCCAGGACTCCTAGGTTATTTTTATATGTCATTCATACTATAATTCTTCATGTCCTTGGAAAATGAATCATATGAAGAAGTTGAGCTCAAATGATCTGTAAGGATATACAATAAAATAGAAGATATCATAATCATAAAAACTAATCATCGATAATAACTAAAAACACACGCCTTTAAAAAATTGGACTGAAACACATTATGGAAAGAATTAGAGTTGAATAAAAAATTTCATAATAATGCCTAATCATGGGAATTTTACTAGTTGACTAACCTCCTAAAATTTCAGTTACTAATTTCATAATTAGGTAATTCATAATTCCAGACATCATAACCATGCAGTCAAGGCCTTGTTCTAAGACCATATATAATAATTTTGATAAAGCCTCATTTTGATACTGTAGTTTGTCTCATGAATCCTACCGATTCATCGAGGTGAAATAGTGGACCGTACCAATCACATACTATGTCAAAATATCTCCTCTTATTAATTGGGATAAACATAATCAACATATTCAATCATATTGAGTCTAACATATGAAATGTATATAACATTCCCTAAACATTATGCAAAAACACTAACTGGTTAGAGTAAACTGGTTAATGTTATTATGAAATGAAAATTATAGTCAAACTAATCATAAACAATTAAAATATATATGGTATATTATATCATAAAATATTATTCAAAAATATTTATAATAATCAACAGGAGTGTTGAAATATATGAAGACTCTCTTATAAAATCATTGAGTAATTCTTGAGATAAATACTATTTTACTTTGTAAATAATTTTTTTTTTGGAAAAATATTTTTATAAAACTAGAACTGAAGTAAGTTAGTATTTTTTTAATAAAATTATTGATTTTAGAATTAAAATGTATATTAAAACCATATTATATACTACCCTTGAAAACGTTTCAGAATTTGAGAAATTCCATTGAAACATGCTTGTTTATCGAGAATTATTTTGGAAAGATCCCTTTAAAACATGTATATCCCAATAAAATAAATAATTATTATGGTTTATACAAAAATATAGAACATTGAAACATAAATTATGATGTGTACAAAAGAATAAATTAGTATTTAATTGGGGTGAATAAAGACATAGAGTAACACAAAATAAAACGGAGGAACGGGTAGAAAACCCTTAACATAAGTCTAAAGGTGTTCATCACATGATCTAAATGACCTGAATATTCAAATTAATGATCATAAATTAATAATTCCAAAAAATCCTATACATTCAATTATTTTTATAGCCTTATTATATTCATTCCTATATCTTTAATGGGGTAAGAGAATCAATTTATTTGTTTGGGAGTGTATCTTCCTTGGTTTTCATGATTGGTTTACCTGTATTCATGTATTAAAAATATGTTGATTGAAAATGTTTTTCCAGAATAGGTGTTCTGTATTATTAGAGAATTAAAATAAAATTACAAGTTCAAAATATTTATTTGGTTATTATGGGTTAAGTTGAATCATTATATAAAATCATTAATGAAAATTGATTGAGATAATCGGTGGCTAATGATCACAACGAATAATTTTTTATTTTCCAATTTAATATGATGCGTAAAAAGGATTAAAAATCCATAAATAAGATATAATACATATATTATTTTTTGGTTCCACCATTAAAATAGTTTCATGACCATATTTTAATATGGTAATAAAAATTTAAAACACATCTTCCTAGAATTTGATAAATTAACACATCTTAGATAGTGTTTTCATTTTTAGTATAAAAGAAGGGAAAATGAGTGATGTTGAATAATTAATACTTTATAAAAATAAAAATTACAGTTCTGGTATGGTACTGGATTCATCAAAACATTTGTATTAGAGGAGGGGAGGAATGAAAAATAAAATGAATGAACATAAAATAAAATAAATCAAATGAGGAATTTTCTTCATGATGTTATATTCTTGAGAACCTATTTATAGGAGATGTTTTGGTCTTTTTAAGATAAAAATTATTACATAAAAAATGGGATGGTATTGGGAAGATATTTTATTGTAATTTAGACAAGTAACAAGGCTTCAGAGGAGTGAATTGAAGAAAGAGTGAGGTTGATTTTATTGCGGAGAATATGGGTGATTTTTGAATACCTTACTCATTATTTTATTATTACACTCAATAAAACAAAAATTTGTGGATCCATATGACCCATAATTGTAATGATTGAATGTGAGTTCAAACCAATTGTGTGTGAATCAACCATTATTCTATGAATAGAGTATTTAACTGATAATGTTTATATTCGGTAAATTTCTGTATTTTACTATTAAAAAAATCAAGTATTTCAGAAAAATATGAAAACCTCACTCTAACTATTTTTCGACATGTAAAAATCAAGAATTAACCCCCCCCCCCCCCTTTGAATTTTTTTTCCTAAATATAATTACCATAATATTTAATGAATTTTATAATTTATTCCAAAAATAACAATTTTGAAACTATAATTTGTTTTATAAAACATTGAAAAATTAATCAATATATCATAAAGTGATAATTGTAAGACAATAAAATAGTTATATGATTAATTATTTATAAGGGTTATAAAAATATTAAAATTACTATTCAAATGGATGTGTTACTATTCAAAAAAAATATGTTTTTTACCAGACTCTAAATATCGTTCTAAATGCAGCAGTGAATGTCATTATTTTGAAATTCAAATCACATTGGTGGAAAAATTATATCTACTAGACAGTTAATAAAAATGCGGTGTTTGGTGGAGATTCAGTGTTTCATGCATTTTGTAACGACCCGACTCTTTGGGAATGGTACAGATCATTAGTTTTTCATTCAAATAATTCCTTTAGGCTTGTGTAGTGTGGGTAACATTCTAAAGAAAGTCTGCGGACTGTCGGGGGTTGGTTCGGAGCCTGGGAGTTTGAGAAATGAACTTGCAGACAGGGGCGCACGGCCTGCGTATGGCTTGCGCACGGTTTGGGTAAACCGTGTGACCTTTTGTCTGGTATCGGGGAGGTGCGCACGGTTTGCGCATGGTTTGGGTAAACAATGCACCTAAACCGTTTGACCCTTTTTCTAAAGGTAGACGGATATGCACTATTTGTGCATAGTTTGGAAACCATGCGCTTAAACCGTGCGACCCAGTTCTGGGTAAATTTACCATTTTTCCCTTAAGTTCTATTTAATAATAAATCTCTTCTTCTCCTTCTACCCGCGGACAGAACCAAAGGAAGCCTCATTGAGATCCCAAACCCCTCTCTAACTCTTCTCTTGGTGGAACCTTCGTCCGATGTCCGTTTCTTGATCTGTCGAAAGTGTTGTAAGGGACAAGGTAAGGCTAACCACACGCACCCTTCCTTCATTGGAAAATCATTCCTACCATTATGTTATTTTCATTCCGGCTCACATGCCCTATTTCCAGGTCATTGGGCTGGAACTCAGATCTCTTTCAATCTACTGTGAATCATAGGTTGATATCCAGTGAGCCTATGCCTATAGCTTAAAGTAAGGTGGTCATGTGTTCTTCTTTTGGGTTTTCTCCATATTGAGTATTTATCCTCATGTTGGGTTTTGTCAGTTTTCTAAATCCCTTATTTGTATTGACTAGTTCATGTCTAAATGACCCTCATGGTATGAGATTGATGAATCTAACCTTGTTTGGGTGTTTAGATTAGGTGTGGATTGGGAGTTGTCAACCATAGGTGATATGCATTGGGAGTTGGCCATTTTTCACCACTGAACCTTAACGGTATGTCCTGAATGCCATTTTCCATTTTAGGAAAATGGGATGGCTTGGTTAGAGGTTTTCTAGGATGAAATAGCCTAATTGAAATGTACATTACCTTGATATTATTGTTTTCCTTATGATGTGATTGAGAAATTCCAGGCATTGTTAATGTGACGTGATATAAGATGCTTTGCTTTATATATTGTGATGTGAATGGTTATGCTTTGTTGTGTTGACATGCTTGTGACAACCCATGTGTGGGTGGGATGCATTTCTACCACACGCCAACTATAGAGATTAAGGATGAGAGGCATTTATACCTAATGCCTATATAACCATACGGGTGGGAGGTATTTATACACCACACAAACTACAGTGATTGAGGATGAGAGGCATTTATACCTCATGTACGGGTGGGACACATTTCTACCCCACGCCGACTACAATACTTGTGGATGAGAAGCATGTTTACTTCGTGCCAGTGATAACCTATATACCTCTAGTGTTTGTTCAGATATCCAGCCTTGAGAAGAAATAGTTAGACCCACCAAGTGTCCTTCTGGAACCTAAGTGCATGTGTTTCTTATTTATATTGTTTTACTTACTTGCAGTATATTACTTATTGTTTCATGAGAACAAATTTTTGGATTAAACATATACATCGTTGGTAGTGGCCTAGTGAGACTTGTCTCACACCCTACCCAGGCTACCTCCTTATCCCCCATGTAGACTCCACTACAGCAGGTACTAGTAGGGGAAAAGGACCAGCTTCAGTTTGTTGATTCATGTATGTTCTAGCTGGAGATCCAGAGCAGAGTATTGAGCTTGTCTAGAGATGCTCGTGGACTACTTTTGTTCTTTTTGAATTATTGTATAGCATGCTTGTCTTCAATTTCCATTGTACTAGTATGCCATGCATCCATTTTGTATCTGAAACTGCCTATGTGGCATTGCTATATTTATCAGGGATCCCATACTTCTGCTGTTTGGTTGTATGATTCCTCTTTTCACCTATTTGTCCATTGGTTGTGTTTCCGCTATTTCTATCACATGGTGTTATTTCCGCTGCGTACTCTGACATGGGGGTACATTCTCCCCACATACATACCATTACACCCCCGTTGGTAGTCGGTAGCCCCTGGCCTTTGGGGAGAGAGACTAGGGGTCATGTGGCCAACCAGGCTCGGGGCTCTGGTTGAGGGGAAATTGGGTTCGGGAAATCACAAAGTGGTATCAGAGGTTTTTCATTCTTTCTTGATTTACTATTTGTCGATAATAGACTTGTAAAATCGGAACTCTTAGGGACTTATCTGTGAGACATGCTTGGGTGTTGCGAACCCATTTACAGGGAAAAGACCAAGTTGCATATTTTTATGATGTTATTGATTCTGCCATTTGTTGTTGATACTATTTCACCATTGGGTGATTCACATGTTTTTTGATGTTGTTGATATTTGAAAAGTTGGAATCTAGATTTAATGGTTCGACCCTATGAAATGAGAGTTATGCAATAGAACATGCATCACGATAGGCACAATATGATTAGGCCATGCATCATGTCGTTCCATGTTTAAATTTTTTAGAGAGAATTGCTTGCTAATTATTGTCATTCCTTGTTTATATTTGTGCCTTTGTGCTAGCCCTTCATGCTTGTTATGGATTGAGGAAAGATGAGGTTTTAGTGGGTGTCACTCTTTGGTTCATAAGGTGTATGTGCCCTTATGGATCGGAAAATGACATTCCAACTAATCCAATATTTTGCTGAAAAGGAAATCTAAAATCTTGTATAGTGTAAGTAAATATGGAATGACATCCATGTGTGTGTCATCGTTCAGTTCATGAAGAGTATGGGACCTTATGGGATGGAAAATTCTATATCCCTGGAATGAGTTAAATTGGAAAAGTTGCAGAACTTAATAATAATTCCTATGGGTGTGGATAGATGATCTTCGGGGTAGTAAGTCTTAGTACCTGTCTTAGATTCTAGAGTTCAGCCTATAATTTTTTTTATGGTTCCTTATGTTGAGATGTTCATTTGAAATTGTATCACTATGCCTCCGACACGTCCTCGAGTCGCATGTACTAAAGGTGGCGACAATCACGTTCTTGAGGTGGCGGGTCTAGAGCTGACAGTTAAACTTCCAGTCGAGCAACATGTGGCACCTCTTACTATTACGGAGATTTGTGCCGATGCCCAGTTCCATGAGAGATTCTTGCGTATGATGTAGTGTATCAAAGATGGAGTGCGATCTACCCTGAGTATGGCAGAGTTAACCCATGAGTTTCAGTCACAGCATCCTCCTACCTTTACAGGAGATGGCATACCACTTGCTGTAGAGTCCTGGTTGGAAGCTATTCTAACCATCTTTGAGCACATTGAGACGCCTCCAGAGTGGAGGGTCATGCTCGTAGATTTTATGTTACGTGGTTCATCTAGGAGGTGGGGGGATGTCATCACCCAGTCGGGACAACAGAGAGATATGATCTGGACTGATTTCCATACCGTCTTCTATGATTATGTCTTTCCCCAGACTTTGAGGGCGGATATAGCTAGGGGGTTTATGAATCTGCAACAAGGGACAATGACAGTTATGGAGTATTCGTCTCGTTTCACTGAGTTACAACGTTTTTCTCCTACACTAGCTACTGATGATCTCACATTCGCTAGTCATTTTGAGGATGGGATGTGTTACACCATCTGGTCGCAGGATAACGTGTTCAGGTTGATGCCCGTTTTAGAGATTTTCAATCAGGCGCTGATCACATAGAGGAACTTGAGAGAAGCAGATAGTCCGAACCAAGGAAGTTCGGCACCGAAGGGTTCTGGTAGATCTTCTTCTGGGATGAAGCGGAATTTTGAGGACTCTCACAGTGTTAGTGGTGGTCAGACCCTTTTCACAGGTGGTACTCCTATCTGTCACCAATGTGGGGTTCTAGGACATATGAATAGATAATGTACGTGAAACCCAGTGGAGTGCAGGGGTTTTGGTAGTTTGGGTCATCTCCACCACTTCTGTAGGACTTTTCCCCTGGGTATAGTAAGCAAGGATCTTTACCTACACCAAGATCTGGAACTAGATATACAGAATCACGTTAGTCGGGCGGCTGGAATACCGCCAACCAATTAGGCTGTGGTGGCAGTCGAGGCAAAAGTAATAATGTGTATGACTCTCAACACCAGCAGGGCGGGTCTGCTCAAGATAGCTAGGTTGTGGCACAGGGTCGTGGTATCGGCCAGTTGTATGTAATCAAGCCTATGCTATAGGAGCAACATGTCGGACCATCTATTGTATGAGGTATGATTCTAGTTTCCTCTACATTAGTATTTTCATTGTTTGACACATGTGATTCTAAATTTTTTATATCAGAGACGATTATTGGATGATTGGGCCTCGATGTTGAGTCATATCATGGCACGATCACGTTAGATACCCCACTAGGTATCCGTTCAGAGGGGGTATGTCATTTTCAGAATTGTCCCCTCAAGGTGGGCAGTTACATTTTCATGTGGAACCTGTATATTCTAAATATGATAGGTATCGATGTAACAATCGGGATGGACTGGTTAGTTCCCTTTTTATCCTTGATTGACTGCTATCATCAGAGGGTGGCGTTTACGTTACTAGAGGGAGACACACATATGTATAAGGTAGAATGAGATCTTAGTGTGACACGAGCAGGACTGGAACAAGAGAGTTTAGGTGGAGTCACGACATAGGTTCCAAGTCTTTATCTTGATGACCAAGGGTTAACACCCTCTATTTATCCTCCCCTGGTGGGGATTTTTGGTGATGTCTTTCCTAATTATTTCTCTAGTATACCTCCAGTGTGAGAGGTGGAGTTTACTATTGAGTTTATGCCATGATCATCTCCAGTGACAATTCCTCCTTATAGGATGGCACCTAAGGAACTTCTGGACCTTAGGAGTTAGCTGGAGGACCTGAAAGCAAAAGGATTTATACATCCTAGTACTTCTCCCTAGGGATCACCGGTTCCCTTTTCCTAGAAGGCAAATGGTCCCTTTCATCTTTTCATGGATTATCGTAAGTTAAATCAGCTGACTATTAAGAATCAGTATCCATGACCTCGAATTGACAACCTCTTCGATCAGCTCTGAGGATAGAAGGTGTTTTCAAAGATAGAAATGAGGTCAGGCTATCACCAACTACGTGTTAGGACTTTGGACATAACTCGCATGATGTTCAGGAGAATGTATGGTCTCTATGAGTACCTAGTCATGCCATTGGGCCTTACAAATGCACCTACAGTGTTTATGGCTCTTATGAATCATATTTTTCTCCAGATCCTTAATTCATTTGTGGTTATATTTGTGGATGATATCTTAGTGTATTAACACTTGAGACATGACCGTGTAACCCATCTTGAGATTGTGATGAATACACTAAGAGAGCATCAACTTTATTCTAAGCTTAGTAAATGCCACTTTTGGATAGACAAGGTTCACTTCTTATGCCACATTATTTCTGAGTCTGGAGTTTTAGTTGACCCTGAGAAGTTGAGTGCTGTAATTTCCTGGGAGTAGCCCAATAATGTCTTTGATATCCGGAGTTTCTTGGGGCTTGCTAGATATTATAGGTGGTTCATTCAGAACTTTACACGGCTAGCAGCACCACTTACAGATTTGACCAAAAAGGGGTGAGATTCGATTGGTCAGAACCTTGTAAAGTATCTTTTCAGAAATTGAAGGACAGTCTAACATCAACACTGATACTGATCTTGCCAGAGTAAGGCAAAGCTTATACGGTCTTTTTTGAAATGTATGGTATCAGTCTGGGAGCTGTCTTGATGCAATATAAGTCAGTCATTGCGTATGGTTCTCAATAGTTAAAGCTTCATGAATTGAATTATCCAACACACGACCTCAAGCTCACGAATGTTGCACATGCCATATGCTGTTGGAGACACTACATGTTTGGAGTGGGTTTTGTGGTTTTCACATACCTAAAAAGTCAGAAATATATCTTCACTCAGCAGGATCTAAATCTCAAGCAATGTAGGTGGGTCGAGTACCTGAAATCCTTTGATTTCGAACTGTCTTACACTCCTGGGAAGGGAAAATTGGTAGCCGATGCGCTGAGTCCGAAAAATCAGTCACAAGTGGTTCGAGAATCTAATGAGGAGTGGAAGATGATGGCCCTATATTTGGAGATGCACGTTGAGGTTCAGGAGGGTCAGGATCAGACTATTCTCTCAGCCTTAGCTGTAACATATACTGTTTTGGAATGGGTCAGGGCAAGAAAGTTATCAGATCCGGAAGGCCTTGTTCTACGAGAATGACTCGCTGATGATGCCTCTATATATTGGACTGTGGATGAGGGTGATACTTTATTGTTCTGTGGGCGTGTATGGGTCCCAGAAGACATCAGAGAGGATATTATGCGAGATTCCCATGCCTCACCATTGGAATTTCACCCAGAAATCACCAAAATGTTTTGTGATTTGTGATGACAATACTGGTGGCCTAGCATGAAATGGGAGATAGCTGGTTTCATTACGCGTTGTTCCACCTGACAGCAGGTGAATGTGGAACATTAGCATCCTGTAGGGTTTTTTCAGTCATTGTCCTTTCCAAGGTGTAAATGGGACGATGTTTCTATAGACATTGTAACCGATTTACCCAGGTCACCTCGTGGCAATGATATGGTATGGGTTATCGTCGACTGTCTGAAGAATGTCACACATTTCTTACCTGTGTGGGAGACCTTCATGGTTGACGACTTGGGAAGACTATATGTGAAGAAGATAGCATGCATTCAATGAGAACCTCGTTATGTTGTCTCAAACAGAGATCATCATTTTACATCTCGGTTCTGGCAGGGTTTACAAAATGCCTAGGGTACACAGATAGTTTTGAGCATGGCCTATCACCCGCAGACTGACTGACAGACTGAGCGGACTATACAGGTACTAGAGGGTATGTTACGTGCAAGAGTTCCTGATATTTGAGGTTCATGGGAGAAAAAAATTCCTCTTGTCTAGTTCACCTATAGCCATAGATTCCAGTCTACCTTTGAGATGGCTCCCTATGAATCCTTATATGGTAGGCCTTGTGACTCACCCTTGTGTTGGCTTCAAATAGGGAATGCTGATGTTCAAGGACCACATCTTGTGTAGGAGACTACTGAGTAGATACATCTTATTAGGAATCTTATGCAGATAACTCAGTCTAGACAGTAGTCTTATGCTTAAAAGCACCGGAGACATCTTGAGTTCGAGGTTGGGGACCGGGTTTTCTTGAATGTCTCACCCAGGATGGGGCAGAAACGTATACAGAAGCAGGGTACGATATCTCCAAGGTTCGTAGGACCCTTTTAGGTGATGAAGCGGATCGGGCCAGTAGCTTACCAGCTTGCGCTACCACAGAGATACCGGCCCATGCACGATGTTTTTCATGTATCTTAGCTACGCCTATATTTTTCAAATATGATGCATGTTTTTCTGCCTAATGAGGATGAACTATATGTTGATGCTTCCATCAAGGAATATCCGATGTGAATTGTTGACCAGAGGATGAAGACACTCCGTGACATCTCTGTTCCTCTTGTATAGGTGTTGTGGCAGCATGACAGGGTATAGGATGAGACCTAGGAGCGAGAGACTGATATACGTTCTCAATGTCCAGTGCTTTTCATTGATGACACATTAGTACCCTTGGAAGGCCAACTTAGGGACAAGTTGATTTATGGAGGGGAGATCATAACAACCCGACTCTTTGGAAAATGTATAGATCTTAATTTTTCTTTCAAATCATTACATTAAGCTTGTGTAATGTGGGTAACATCGTAATAAAGGTCCGAGGAGAGTCCGAGGTTGGTTCAGAGCCATGAAGATTGAGAAATGAACTTGCAGACAGGGGCGTATGGCCTGCACACAGCGTTCGCACAGTTTGGGTAAATTGTGCAACCTTTGGTTTGGAAGCAGGAAGGCATGCAGGGTTTGCACATGGTTTGGGTAAACCATTTGCCTAAACCATGCGGCACATTTTCTAAAGGCGAAGGGATGCACATGGTTTGGTAAACCATAGGCCGAAACCCTGCGACCCAGTTCTGTGTAAATTTACTATTTTCCCTCAAGTTATATTTAAGCCTAAATCTCTTCTTCTCCTCCCATCTGGGGAAGGAACCAGATGGGAGCCTCCTTGAGCTCTCAAATGCCTCTCTTACTCTTCTCTTGGTGGAGCCTTCATCCAGAGTCCGTTTCATGATCCGTCATAAGTGTTGGAAGGGCCAAGGTAAGGTTAAACTCACGCACCCATCCTTCATCGGCAAATTTTTCTACTATTGTCTTATTTTGATGCAGGTTCATATGCCCAATTTCCAGAGCATTGTACTAGAATTCATATCTCTTCCAATCTACTGCACATCTGAGGTTGATATTAAGCAAGCCTATGCCTACATATCTAAGATAGGTGGTCATGTGATATCCTTTTGGGTTTTCACCATTTTGAGTATTTATCCTCAAGATGGGTTTTTTCTCTTTTCTAAACCCCTTATTGTTATTTACTGATTCATGTCTAAATGTCCTGTGTGGTATGAGATTGATGAATCAAACCTTGTTTGGGTGTTTAGATTAGGTGTGGACAGGGATTGGACAACAATAGGTGACATGGCTTGGGAATTGGCCCTTTTCATCTTTGAACCTTAACAATATGTTTTGAAATCCATTTTCAAAGTTAGGAAAATGGGATTTCTTGGTTAGAGGTTGGCTAGGATGAGATAGCCTGAACCCCTTGAACGAATTGAAATGTACATTTCTTTGAGATGATTGTTTTCTTTATAATGTGATTGGGAAATTTCATGCATTGTTAATGTGATGTGATATAAGTTTTTTTTAATTATATATTGTGATGTAAATGGTTAGGATTTGATGTGTTGACATGATTGTGACAACCCGTGTGTGGGTGGGAGGCATTTCAACCCCACACCATCTACAATTATTGAGGATGAGATCCATTTATACCTTGTGCCAATATAACCTTACAGGTGGGAGGCATTTCTACCCCCACTCCAACTACAGTGAGTGAGGATGAGAGGCATTTATACCTCGTGCCTATACAACCTTATGGGTGGGAGGCATTTCAACCCCACGCCTACAACAATACTTGTGGATGAGATGCATGTTTACCTCATGCCAGTTATAACCTATATACCTCTAGTGTTTGTTTAGATTTCCAGCTATGAGCTGAAGCAGGTAGACCTGCCAGGTGTCCTTCCGGGACCTGAGCGGAAGGGTACTTTATTTACTTTGTTTTATTTACTTGAAGTATATTACTCATTGTTGCATGTGAACACCTTTTTGGATTACACGTAGACATCATTGGTGGTGGCCTACTGAGAATTGTCTCACACCCTACCCAGGCGGCCTCCTTGGCACCTGTGTAGACTTTACTGCTGCTGGTACTAGTAAGGGCAAAGGACCATCTTTAGGTTGTTGATACTTGTATGTTCTAGCTGGAAATCCAGAGCAGAGGATCGAGCTTGGATAGAGATGCTCATGGACTACTTTTGTTCTTTTTATTATTATTTTATAGAATGATTGTCTAATATTTCCATTTTACTATCATTCCATGCATCTATTATGTATCAGACACTACCTATGTGGCTTTGGTATATTAATCAGGGTTTCCTTAATTCTGTTGTTTGGTTGTATGTTTCCCTTTTTCTCATGTTTATCCATTGGTTGTGTTTCCGCTATTTCTATCACTTGGTGCTATTCCGCTGCGTACTTTGACATGGGGGTACAGTCTCCCCACTAACATACCATTACACCCCCACTGCTAGTCGGAAGCCCCTGGCAGATGGGAGGAAAAGCCAGGGGTCATGTGGCTAATTGGGCTCGGGGCTCAGATTGAGGGGCAGGAGGGTCCGGGACATCACACATGTATTTATAAATTCTTGGGATGTAACATTCTCCCCACCATATAGAACTTTTGTACTCAAAATTACAAGAATGTTACCCCAAAAAATTATTTGGATAGATCAACATCAAAAGATCATCAGGGTCCCTTGTTGCCTCTTAGATTTGATGATTTTTTCGAAGAATCTTTACTAATCACGTCATCTGATTCCTCATCACAAGTTCATTAGTGTCTAGAATCCAGATTCTCTTTCTATAGTAAGATATGTCATCTTCCAATTATATACCATCATACGTGAGTACATACGATGGGTTTGAAATGTACTTTCTCAGCAATGAGACACGGAACACATTATGTACATTAGACAGCCTTGGAGGCATAACCAAATGATATGTAACAGTTCCAATTTTCTATAAAATATCGAAAGGGGATACGTACCTAGGGATCATTATCCCTTTCGTCCCTAATCTTATTACACACTTCCATGGATATACCTTCAAGAAAACAGGATATACCACTAGAAATACCAAATCCTTCTATCAATTATCGGCATATCTCTTTTTTCTAATTTTACATGCTTTGATATGGGTTTAAATAGTCTTCACCTCTTCTATTTTTTCCTCAAAAGCTCATGGACCCCAAGCTGCCTTTATCTAACTTTATTCCAACAAGTTGGTGTCTTAAATCTCTTTCTGTATAGTGCTTAATATGGTTCCATGTGAATGCTTTAATGTAAACTATTATTTTCAAAAAAACTCCACTATAGTTAAATATTGATCTCAAAAATCTTTAATGTCAAGTGAACATGATTTGAACTTGTCTTCTAATGTTTAGATCATATTTTTGGATAGCCTGTTAGTTTGCGGGTTATATGAAGTACTCAATAGTAGCTATATATCTAGAGATGTTTTATGAATGTTTCAAAATATCGATGTGAATTGAAGATCCCGATCAGAAACAATTTAATGAGGTTATCCATTAAGCATTAAAACATCATTGATTTGGAATTTTTCTAAGTGATCCCATCGAAAATCCTCCCTTATAGTGAGGAAATGTTTAGATTTTATATGATGATCAACAACTACCCACATTTTGACATTCCTTCAAGGAGGTTTTTTAAATCTAGTGACAAAATCCATTGTGATTTTATCCCATTTCTATGTACGAATTGGTAGAGGTCGGATGAATCTTGTAGGATGTTGTCTCTCTACCTTCACTTGTTGATAGACAAAACATCTTAATACATAATCATAAATTTCTCACATAATGTTGTCCAACCCAAAATATACCTTCCAATATCTATATATTTTAGTGCTACTATGGTATATAGAGAAATTAAAACTATGGGCATAATCTAATAAATCCCTTTTTAGATCGTGTATAGCTAGAACACAATGACCCTTACAAAATTTCAGAATTCCATCTTCACACATGAAGTTATCCAACATTCAATCATTCATTCCATTAATTTTATTCTTTTGATTCTCATCATGTGTCTGAGATGTTTTAATCTGTTACAACAGAGATGGTTAGGAAACCAAATCAAAAAGTAGTGATGTTTCACCTTCTTTTATATTTCCCATATATATCTTTTGTAGATCCATAAACACATGATCCCTTTCAATCCTCATTATTAAAAAATCATGATCCTTCATACTCAATGCATCTACTACCATATTTTCCATTCCTAGGTTTTAGTGTGTGGAACAATCAAAATAATTGAGTTGTTCAAGATATAAAATTTTCCTCATATTGAGTTCTTTCTATGAAAATATATATTTCAATCTCTTATGATTCATATATATCACATATCATTCATCATAGAGAAAATGTATCACTATCTTTATAGAATAAATTACAGCTTCTATATCAGGATCATGAGTACGATATTTTTATCCATGAATTTTTAACTACCTTGATTCATGGGAAATAACATTATCATTCTGCATAAGAACACAACCATGTAATTTCATTGATACATTATTATAGATCACAAAACCACCATTACATAGAGATATAGTTAGTATCATAGCATTATATAATATGCACTTCAATTATTCAAAACATTCCTCACATTATTTTGTCCATATGAACATAATCCCATTATATGTAATCTTCATCATTTGGTTGGATAAATGAGGGTAGTTTGGAATGAAATTCTGATAATAACTTACTAAACCAAAAAAACGATATATCTCAGTTATGTTAATTGGATTGTTCCATTATTACATATCCTTTTCATTTATTGTATCAATAGATATTATATCCTTAGAGACAATGTGTCCATGAAAGGAAACTGATTGATGCAAAAATTCACACTTTCTAAAATTACAATATAATATATTTCTTAAATATGTCATCAATATATTTTCAAAGGTATTTTCATGATATTAATAGATTTTGGAGTATACTAATATATGATTAATAAATACCCCCATTAAATCAACATGATATTCGATGAAATCTTTAATCATTAGACTCGTTAAGACAAAGTTTGCATATGTCAGTCCAAAAGGCATTACTGTGAACTCCTAATACCCATAACTGGTTCAACATGTTGTCTATTGAATATTTTCCTAACCCACAGAGAACTGCAGATATCCAGATCAAAGATCAAACATTGAAAAATATTTTTCTCCATGATTTTGATCAAATAAATCATCATTGTGATGTAGGGGATACTTGTTCATTATTTTTAATCATGTTTTTCTACATATAGTCAATACCGAACACCATAAATCAATCTTTCTTATTATAGAAATGAACAATGGAACACTAGAGAGGAACACATGGGTGAATAAGTTCTTTATCACTCAATAACTATAGTTGTTTTATCAATTATACAAAATCCACAACATACATTCAATAAGGGGTATTTGATATTGTCAATTAATTGGTAATTAATTCATTGGAAAAAATATTTTTCCCACTCTAGAGAATGTCTAGGTAAATACTCTTGATAGAAACCAACATATTCCTGTACAATAGGTATTTCATCTATTTTAACATTACTCTCCTCACCCATAGTAAATTGATTAACTGTATCCCAAATAATTTAATTTATTAGATCTTATGTGGTGGATTTAGATGAAATTCAGATGGTGATGTTTCTACCCTAAAGATAGAGGATTTTACACCTTCCTCAGAAAATGTTACCTCCAACTTCTTACAAAAAATTTTCACATCAGGGTTTGAAAAACAATCCATACTGAGGACTATATCAATGTCAATAATGATATGATAGCAAATCAGCAGCTGAAACATGTTTATATTATATAATGGGGAGTGACTGACAAAACTTTTTTTTGTAATGGAGCCTCCCTTAAGAGTTCTTATTGATAAATAACTAATTAAAAAAATTTAAATATCTATTTTTCATGAAAAACTAGGATGATATGAATGAATGTGATGATACACAATCAAATAATTCAATGGATATATTCGAGGAAACTATTAATGTACCTACCACTACATCATTAGAAACTTGTAACTCTGCAGTTTTGAGTGCATAGGCTTGGCCGTGTTCCTTGTTCATTCTTTAGAGAAAGTTTTCATGACACATTGGAAAATCATTTTCATAATTTTCTATCTTCATATAGTTGTATCATTGATTTTTGGTTGCTTCTTTCTTCCCCTTAAAATCCAAATATTATTAGATTTTTTTACACAACTGTAACAAACACCCATACCCTTGAGGAAAGTACCTGGTTGTATCTTTCCAAAATAATCATAGGGTGGATGATTAACTCTTCCCTTATTCCCCATTTCCTTATTTCCTTTTCTATATCTTTTATCTTTCCTCTTATTCTTAGGATTTCCATTTAATACCGTTATACTTATATAATTTTTTCCCATATCGATAGCTCTTGAGACTGCATATTGATATAACCAGAAACCTTGGGAGACTAGATCCCTTTAGTGGATTGGGTTTTAACCATCAATTAATAGATAATTATTTCTCCTTGTAGTCTGTGACATCTCTTTCTAATCACGTGATTTTATCTTTATACATGGAAATATTTTCATATTTTTTTGCCATAGATTCCAAAACAACCATTCCATATCTGCTCGTTTTTCATGAGGAAATTTTTTTCTGTGATTTTTTTTAGAAAATCCTTTCATTTCGTTTCTTCTATTTCTTCCTCCTCTATTGTGTCTTTGATTAATGACTACCACTGATCCAAATCTCTTGATAGTTGATAAACAACCATAAAAACCATATTTCTTTTGTTACATCCCAGAGCACAAAATTTTTTTGTATTGAACTTATCCACTACTCCGTTATGAATGGGTTTATAGTCCCAATAAAAAATAGAGGTTGTCTTTTCATAATGAAATATAACATAGATCCCACATGTTTTGGATATAGAAGCTCCATAGTGGAAATGCTATTATACATAACTTGATTCAACTTTACCATTATAGATACAACATTTTGATCACTAGTTATATCACCCATGCTAACATAATTATTCTATATTTGTGGTAAATTCCTATATGGGACACTCACATTATGGCGGTTTTCATTCATTCAACTAGGTGCCATTTCTAAAAAATTGCATGCATTAGATTATGTTTTCAATCATATTGTATAATCTCAACATAGAAAAATATTAGTATAAATTAATATTATACACATAGCTAATATCGTAATCATAAACATGGTATTGTTGTGGAAAAGTTTAAATTTAAATCCTTTATATTTTATTTTAAAGAAAATTTAATTTATTTTAAGAATATACCCCATGAGTGTCAAACCCAGTGCATAATATTTCCCATTTTCATCATACACAATATCCTAGGCCAAGCCTAAAACTCCTTGTTTGGTTTTTAAATCCTATGTACATCTATGACAAAACCACTTCTACTACTAATGTCTAGAGAAATATGTATTATCTAAAAATATATACCTAATCTATTCCATACCAAATATTTCAGGATGTTCTTGTATATATATCTTAAAATAATATATTTGGGTTTCGTTCCCTAATCTATGTTTTCTGAATATAGTTTCTATGTATTCTATTAAACATAATTTGATACCAACAGTAATGAAATGACCTCAGGTGACCGAAGATGGTGCATTATTCTATTTGATTGGAATATATAAAAGGAATATGCATCCTAATGGATAGAGTTGTTTAGTAGCTTTGGAAACATGGTACATACATAATTTCAACATTATAAATGAAAAAGAAAAAAAATTTGGAAACTCTTTTGATAAAATCCATGAAACCTAGGTTATTTCTTCATGTTATTCATAATATACATCTTTATGTATACAGAAAATGAATCATATGAATTGTGTGAACTCAAAATCTATGAAAGGGTAAGAAATACATTGTATGATATCATAAAAATAATCATTATGGAATATTAATAACTAAAAACACATTCCATTAAAAAAATGAACCCCTACACATTATGGAAAGAATAAAAGATGAATAAATAAATCAATAATAAATAATAATCCCACGTATTCTACTAGTCAAATTACCTCATGAAATTTATATTACTAGTTTCATTATGAGGGAATTAATAATGTCATACATCATAACCAAATTGTCAAGGACTTGTTCCATGACCATATAAAATCATTATTTCAAGGCCTTGCTCCATGACCATATAAAATCATTTTGTCAGGGCCTTGTGCGAACAACATAGTTTGGCTTATGATACCTACCGATTCCTTAAGGGAATATATCGGTCCCCACCATAAATTAATAAGTCAAATGTATTATTAATAAGAACATTGGTACTCATAAACAATATATTTATTCATATTGAAACTATAATTTGAAATGTGGATAAATATCTCCAAACATTAAGCATAATCACTAACCATTCAGAGTTAATTGGTGGATGGTTTTATGATAGAAAATCCAATGTCAAACTAATAAAAAATCTGTTAAATATTGTAGATGATATCAGAATATATATATCCCAACAATACATATGATTGTACAAGAGTGTTGAAAATGATTAACACACACTTATTAAATCATTGAGTAATTTTTGAGATAAATAAGAGTTTACTTTGAAATGAAGAGTTCTTTATGAAAAATATTTGTATAAAACTCGATGTGAATTAATATAGTATTTTTATAATAAAACAAGTTATTTAAAAAGATAATATTTTCCTTCAAACAGATTATATAGTTACCTTTACAATTGTTATGAATTTGATAAATTCTCTTTAAATGAGCATGTTTAACAGGAATGATTTTAGAAAGATCATTTTCAACCTGAAA
Organism: Viscum album; assembly: GCA_963277665.1. Classification (NCBI taxonomy): domain Eukaryota; kingdom Viridiplantae; phylum Streptophyta; class Magnoliopsida; order Santalales; family Viscaceae; genus Viscum; species Viscum album. The sequence goes on from OY728166.1 coordinate 314,097,760, forward strand.
ATCACCATTTAAGGAAGACGTATTATGGTTGGTACACATATATAAAACAATAAATCAAATTTTATGATGTTTATATAAGAATATATAAGAATTTATTTGGTGTTAAGTGAGGCAATGAGTAACCTGAAAGAAAATGGAGGTTTGGGAAGAAAACCCTTACCATATGTCTGAAGGTGTTCCTCAGTTTATCTTAATGACCTGAATAATAAAATTTCGATTCATAAATTTATTATTCCGGATTCTCAAATACATTTAATTGGTATACTATAACCTTATTAGGTTCATTAATTGCCTATTGATGGGTTATTATATTCAATTTCAAAGTTTGTGTCTGTTTTCTTCCTAGGTTTTCAAGATAGGTTTAATTATAATCAATTATGTATCAACATGTAGAATGAGAATTGTTGACCAAAATAGATGTTTTATATTATTTTTGAACAACATGAATATTACAGGTTTATAAAATTCATTTGTTTATTGGAAACTAAGATGAATCATTATATAAATAATTACTGATAATTTTTTGGGTTAATTGGTGGTTCTATACCACAATGAAAACTTTTTTATTTAAAAATTGACATCATGTGTAAAAAGGATTTCAGAACCATAAATATGTTATAGTACATATATTAGTGTATGGATCAAACATAGAAATGGTTTCATGTCCAGAATTGAAGATGGTAATAAAAATTGAAATCCATTCGTCCTTGAATATGATAAATCGAAACATCCCCGATGTTGTTTTCATTTGTAGTATAAAATAAAGGGAAAGTATATATGAGGAAGTGTTATTACATTATCATAAAAACATTCCTGTATGTTCTGGTTACTGTAGACAATACAAAATTTTTAAGAAATGAGATTAGGGATGAAAACCAAAAAAAAGGAACATCATATAAATGAAATGAAAGGCAAGAATATTCCTCTTGACGTTATCTTCATTGAGAGCCTATTTAGGGGAGTGGTTTTGGTATTTAAATGGGACAAAGTGATGATAATTTTGGGGAAAGCGTTTGGGAGTATATTTGAAAATAAGTTCGACAAAGAGCAAGGCTTGAGAATATTGAAGAGAATAGGGGGAGGGGTATTGTAGAGGGGGGTTAATATCTTATTCATTATTTTATTACTTCCCTCAAGATGACCAATAGTGTTGAATCTTGTGAACCATAAAAGTAATAAGTTCATGTGAGTTCTAAAAAAGTGTTATTAAATAATACATGATGTTATGAATTGTATATTTAAGAGATACTGTATATATATGACAGATTACAGCATTTTACTATTCATAAAAAATTTGAGTATATAATAAAAATCCCAAAAATTTACCCAATGCATTTTTTGATGTGGGGGATAAAAAATATAATTATTGTTATACCACATTGAAAAATTAATCAAGATTTTAATATCTTATAACCATAAGACAATATAATAATAATATGATTTAAAATTCAAAAGGATCATATTACTATTCATATTACTAAATATAAGGGTATATTACTATTCAGAAAAAAAGTATGTTTTCCTTTTCATAATCTAAATATATTACTAAATCCAAAAGTTTATTTCAGTTTTTAGAAATGAAAATCACAGTGGTTGAAAAATTATATTTATGAGCTAGCTTATAAAAAAGGGTTGTTTTTGTAGACTCTATGTTTTATTCATTTCGGTGTTACAGAAAGGAACAAAAATATTCTTAGTATGTTGAGTTTATCATTTATGGTAGGTGGGGGAGAGGAGCCTCTGAGCGGCGTCTTCCTTCACCTTCGCGGAAGCTAGGGTTTCCCATCGTTTCTCCGTCTTCTTCCCCCTCCGGCTTGGATCGACTCGCCGCTCCATCTGGCCTCGGCTCGTCGTAGGTGTGGCTTGGCATCGGGGGTGTGCATCGGCATCTGGGGTTCGGTGAGTCCTTTGTGACCTTGCCTCACTTTCGGCAGGCTCCTTGTGTTACTCGACGTCGATTCCGTGTTCCCGGAGGGGGAGGATTTGGGCTTCGGATTCGATGAGCTTTTGCAGGTTCTTCGTTTTGGTTGTTTTGGATATTTCTGGTGATTTGGGTTTTCGTCGATTGGTTTTGAATCTGGTGGATTTTTGGTGATTTCTGTCGCTGGTCCCTCTATTTTCATGCTGATTTTATCAACATCGCGAATGGCCTGCTTCGGAACCCGGTTAGGGTTCATCCGTGGTCTGATTGGAACAGATCTATGCCCTTGGTGGCGTTTCTGGTTCATGACGACTCGGATCCTCCCATCGGTGGCTTTCCTTTGGTATAATGTTGGACTATCCAGTCTTGGTGATGATGGCGTTATCGCGTGTCCCTTGGAATGTCTTCTGAGTTTATGCACCGGTGATGGTGTGATTTCTCATGGAGTACGATGGTACTCTCCCATGATGGTGGTAATGTGTTGTTGAAAGCTGGATGCAATGGTGACTTTTTGATGAAGCGGGAGAGCTGTTGGTTGAATGTGTTGACTCTGTTGAATGGTTTTTGTTGAATGTGTTACTCAGTTGAATGGTTTTTTGGTTTTGTGGTAATATGGTGGGGACTCTTGATTGGGTTTGGGCAAGATGTTCGCCCTCATCCATTTCCTTGTTTACTGCACTTTTTATTTCTATTTAATAAATGGTTAGAGGTTTCCCTCTGACTAAACTTTCCTGGTTATCATTTATGGTAGGTAGTCATATCTCAAATTAGCAAGGCATGGTTACCTACAATTGAAATCATAGTAGGTTGGTATAGTCATTATAATGATTGTTCCCATCATGCGATCAGTGAGAATAGTTACCATTTTGATAGTGCTTCCTTCAAATATTCACTTCACCTATAAAAGAATTAACCACAACAATCTGAAAATAAAAGATAATTTCAAGCCAAAAAATAAAATTTATAAAACATTGAAAAAAAATTAAAAACTACAACCCAAAATTATAATTAAATAATTTAATAAATGTATAAAAAAATAATTTAAAATAAAAATATAATAAACTTAATTAATTAGAAAAACAATTAATTAAATTAGATTATAAAACTGTTAAAAAATAATAAATTATAATTATTGAAATTATTATTTTCAAATACAATTTTAATAAAAATAAATGAATAAATGAATGACAGTTAAACATTATATTTATTATTTTGAAACACAAATAGAGAATAAGGAATAAAATGAAAAGATGAAAACTATAATTAAATAATTAATAAGAATAAAATGGTGATTAAAAATAATTTATTTCTTCATCTAAAAATTTACAGCATTACTAAAAAATAATTTTTTTAAACATGATTTTTATAGTTTATATAATTAAACAAAAAAATTAACAATAATTGTAATTTTTTCTATGAAACCATTACTTCTAAATAAAAAACATTTTTATCTCAAATAAATTATGTGCAAAATGGAAAATAAATAAGTCCACCATCAAATTCCCCACACTTATCTAAGTTCACTCTTGGTCAATTTAATGTAATTTGTTTATTTACAAATAATTTTAATAAGAATTTACCATCCTCCCTATTTATTAATTCACTCCAAGGTCAAAAGGAATAAAAAATATCTCGAAATATTGAAATACACATGCCTCCTAATGAATTTAAAAATAATCATTATATATATTATAATTCATGTTATATTTTTTGGAATGCATCGGTTTAGATAGAAGGGTAATTACAATATTAATATAATATATGTGTGATTATCACTCTCCCATGGGTTCTAAAAATATATGTTTTATTTTTCACTTTATTGATACAGATCAAAAGATTATTGTATTTGTAATATTTTCCCCTTTTCTACTAGGTTTGAAATATCATCCACCTTAATGGACTTAATTTTAACTACTAGTTATTAATTTATTGATATTATTTTGAATTTTACCCATCCATGACTATGTAGGGAACTGTGTAAAATCACTTATTTGATATGTACATAAGGATTAAATAGAAACCCAATGTCGAAAGACTTTGATATTCATAATAGGATCCAATTTCCAATTTTAGTCCATTTACGAAGGATATAAAAGATTATCGTTTGAGTTGGGTTCAAAAGGTGTTTGGTTAAAAAGATTTTTTCACCTACGTTCATGTTCAAATTTCTAGTTTTCTAAAGATATAAACACAATATCACAAAAATATATCGTATAAAACACCATTTGATAGTTCCAAAATAGAGAATCCATAAAAAATGACAAAAACACTCAGTAATCAAAATATTCAAGAAATTTCATAATTAGTGAAATGACTAACCTAAAAATAAATTATCTTATATTATGGAAATAATTTTCTTTATGTTCTTAAAAATAATATATTTTAAAAAAACTTTATTGCATAAAATAGAGAAAATTTGGAAAAAAAATCAGGGTTTTGATGGTTCATAGTGAAACAAAGTTTAAAAAATTAAAGAAACCTCCCCTCACTAAATTCCTAGTGTTATACATTTTAGTGAATCTCATAGTGTTAGAGATATTTAATATATTTTCGTTGTAATATATTTATAAAAAAAATACAAAAAAATGTTCATTTTATGTTGGTGATAGGGAGTCTTTATGAAAGAACACTTTTTTAAAAAAAATTGAACAAATAATTTAAAACAATTTAAAATGTTTTCTACAAACCACTTGTTAGAAATCAATCATTAAAAGTGATTCATAAAAGGATGTAGGCTATATGTGAGATCACAAATTTTTTCAATATAATAGAATAATTGGAAATGAAATTACAAAAAATGGAGATAAAAATGAATGATGATAGTGAATAATTTTTTGTCAACAAAGAAGAATGTCTTAAAAAATTGAATAATATATTTAAAATAGTTTATTTTAATATTCTATTATTTTTATAAACAATATTTTGAATGAAGGGAAACAGTTACTCTCGAGATTTAGAAAAAATTACTCATTATTGTAAAAAATATGTAACCACCCTTTACATAAATCAATCATTCATCTAGTTTCATGTTGATATTCATTCACAACACTATCCAAGCTTGGTCTCAATCCAAAACTACCACAATCCTTCCTCTATAGTCCATGGGATAATGAAAATAACTAGAGGCATAATTAACATAGGGAGGACTTTTCCTAAGTACCTTTACACATACATACACAACATCTCAAAGTTGAAGTGAAGAAGAATGGAGTAAAACATTGAACATAGAATGAATGTAAACCAATAATGCATAACATATAGAATGTACACGACTATGAAAGGGTGGAATTAAAAGTAAATAGGAAAAATATAATACCCACCAGAAATACGTCCCAAATAAGGGAAACTAAAATAGTAAATTATTTAGAGTTCCCAGATGCTTAATCCCATGTTACAACAACTCTACATGGTCTGAAGTATTATGTATCCCTAAGAATCCCTAAAGTCACTATCGAATTGTTAATCATCTTCATAATACATGAAACATGTGGGAAAATCCGATAAATGGGTGAGTATATAAATACCCATTGCGATGCCCTGAAACATGAAGGGGGGTCAGTAAAAGATACAATAATAATAAAAAAAATAAAAAATGCAATATTAATTCGAAGTGAATAGATCAACCCAAACCACTAGAGCGTATCCTCATCCAAGAACAAGGGTCTCTAAAAGGGGAGTAATTTAACTATAGGACATTTTGTCACAACAAATATTGGGATACAAGACTCATCCAACCATAATAAACTACAAACATAAATCATGTTCCATAACTCACGTATCTTTGTCTCTCATAAGAGGAGAGTAATAAAATACAAGGGTATGGATATATAATAATATATATAAATTATTGGTCAAGAAGGCAAATTATATAGTGAGGGGATCTCCATCTCATGGATCATCCTAGGAAGAAGAGTATCTAGAACTTCCAAAAGTCCACAAATGATGTGCAACATCTCATGTGTATTTCGTGAAGTAACCGTACAAGTCAAAACACACCTCGTCATTATACCACAGAGTTAAGGGGACAAAAACTCAATGTAGATGACCCATGTACTAGTAAAACAGGAGGGATACACTCTAATAGCCATCGATGAATCTACTTCCGAAATATACTAGGGGACCAACACAGTTGTCGTGGAGAACTCCATTACAACGATATACTAGAGGGTCATCTCTATAGACCTCAAGGAATCCACTACCCATCCTCTACAAAAGTTATAACTCAATAGTTTTTGAGGAATCCAATTTCCAACTCTAATAGAGGGTCCACCCTATAGTCTTTTAGGACTCCACTTCTCAGATCTATTGGAGGGTCAACTCCATAGTCATCATGTACTCCATTGACCATCTCTACTAGATGTTCAACTCGATTAACACCTAGGATTTCACATCTTAGTTCAACTATATATTCAATCTGGTATTCACTGAGGGCTCCACTCCTCAACTCTACAATAGGGTCATCATGTTAATCATCAGGATATCCTACATGATCGTTGTAATCATTGGGCATCAAATATCCAAGCGTAATTAATGAAATATTTTACATTGTATATCCAAAGACATAATGAATTAAACCATCATGTTCTACATGGAAAAATTTTCCGGATAGGATCCTCGTTGTCCAAAATATGAGTTCAATCATTTGGAGATATAGATCCTTGGTTTTTCTTAAATTGGAAGAAAGGGGGACAAGGAAGGTGAGGGGAACCACATGAATAATTTCTCCACTCCACCACCTTCCCATGTCATTGGTGGTACACATATTCGATTCCATGTATCGGTGTATTCCCTTCAAGTTGATTACGTAGTATATCAAAGAAAATTAGTATCTGTTTGTGTCTTTATGGCCATGTATACATACTCAAGTCGTGGTAGTGTACTTCAATGAAAAGAATTTTTATCCACATGTGGTGCCGATTGTGTTCCTTGTTCACATAACTGTAGTTCAACAACGTTTTCAAACCCAATGATCTATCACATGGCTCATTTAATTGGAAACTAGGTACCTGGTGTGTAAGGGGGCCACACATTGTGTCACCCTTATAATTTTCTGAAACCCTGCCTATCGTACATAAGGGGATACATGTTGTGTGTTCATCCCAGTACAATAGTATAGTTGAGGATTTCCATATAATGTCAGATCATCCTCCCATACATTAGATCTATCCTTATTGCTTGATTTATGGCACTATCTATATCAGAAACTCGTGGATGTTATCGTGAATCTTGGTTTCAATCCATCGTTCACCAAAAATTGGTATCATTTTTTCATCCAAGGATCAGCATATGTCTCACATTCCTATAACCATTCATTAAATAATAATTTCCTTACATATCATCAAAACTACCATCCTCATCCCAAAAAATATCAAATTTTTTCTTTATTCATTGATCTACTCCTTGTATATGATTAAGTTATGATTCCAAGGGTCTGATTAGGTTCAGAACTGCCTGAAAATGTCAAACATTTATCGTCAGGTCCAACTGGTGAATAAAATGAGGAAATTGAGCGGTGAAATCTCCAAAAAATGTGTAAATGATTTTTTTAAAATTTTGAGTCCAATGATCAAGAATGTTCATTTGAGGATAGAAAACATTGAATAAATCAGGTAATAATTAAATACACAGTTGGTTGCCCAATCCCTAATTCATGAAGATTGAAATAAGGGATTGATATGATCATTAATTTTAATAAACAATGGTTTAAAACTAAAATTGACATAACTTACCTAGATATTGGACCTTTAATAATTGACGAACATGCTCCCCAATGATCAATGGAATCATGACATTTTCTAAATTCGTAACACCTTGTATATTTCATTTCATTATCATAGGAGGTTATTCACCAATGAATGATGAAGGAGGGGCTCTAGAATTATCAATGTGTTTATGTATATAACCCTACATAATTACCCATAGAATTATTTTATTGGAATAATTTAGTTTAGTAAATGTATTAATTAATTAATTTAACAATTTAATAAATTATTATTTCACAGAATATTCTACCAATGAGTAATTAGTCATAATGCCCCATGTCGACCAATTTTATATCACGTCTTTGGTAAACACCACATTTTATACTGAAATGAGGTCTTTGATGTTTTATATGTTCTTTTATTTTTGATTTATACCATTTTAATTATGAAGCTTCATGTTCACAATACTTAATATATTTAGTATTTTTATAATATTAATTCTAGGAACATCGGGCCTCAGAATTGAACACAGTCGCAGCACATGGATCTGTAAGTAAATATATATATATATATATATATATAAAATTTTCAAATTCATACAAATAAAAACTAGGGTTTCAATATCATTCCATCCTTGAATATTTTAATCCTTGAAAATCCAAACTATAGAAACAACTCAGGATACCTAGTTTTCATTTGACTCTACCGCTCCCTGGAATTGTCATGCACATTCTCATGCTACCACAACACACTGACCAAGAGATATTCCATCATCATAGAGTTCTCTCATGTCGGTCATCAATCTCGTCAATGCGATCTGTAATGATTGACACATACTCGATGTTTAGCTCACCCTCTTTGATAACATGCATATGGTGATGCACATATCACCTCAACTACAAAACATAGAGGAAATTGTGCACCCTCTACAATAATGGGGGTATGGAGTGGTGATAAGAAAACTTGACGACCATTTATGTGATCTAGAATAGACTGATAAACCTTATAGATAGCTTTAATCCCCAACTGAACATCCCAAATCTTCCTTGCGGGGAGACTCTCAAGAAGGTGTGGTATCCCTTATAAAAAAGCCAGGGCCCACAACCGAAATCATCATAAGATTTATATATGAATTGGGCTTTCCTCATTTTATTATTGATGAATTGGACTTTCCCTATCGTCACATGCACCATATCATGGTACAAAAGATCAGTTTCACCAATCTCAATCCAGTACACGGGTGAACTACATGGTATCCTATTTTGGGACTCAAAAGGTTCCAAGACAGTGGTATATTTGTATATATTTTTAAAATATATATATACCAATTCAAATAGGTCCTTTTGGGTCTAGATCATGTCTAACACAAACACCCTTAGTGTAGCCTCCAACACCCAGATAGTGTGACTAGTCTACCCATTGGTCACAGGATGAAAGGTTGTACTCATCATCAATTGGGTCCTGAATTCATAATACATGAATCATCACAATAATGAAATAAATGAACATCATGATTAGAGAAAAAGTTGAAGGCTCCCCATGAGGTAGAACAATCTATAGTATTTACAACCAACTCAAAATCCCCACCGAACACTACTCCGTGCTAACAATGAAGCCTAACGACATCATGATTCATCGAACTATTATCCATATTTCATCATGGCCTTTAGTTGTGAATTGAATACCTTTGAAAATGTACAAGGATATTTTAACCCACTTACAGTTTAGGATGTCATGGGGATGCAACACACCCACCAAAACACGGGGCCTTACCTTCAACTACTAACAAGTGAGACTTCAAGAGACAAACTTAGTTACATTTCATCTCATGCTGGACCACCCAATATACCAAAGAATGTCTCAATACATCTTCCACAAAATTATAATTATAGCTAGGGGAGATGTGTGGGAGTCACTCATCACCTTCACCGAAACCATGACTAGAATCACCACACAACCATGGAAAGTGGTGATCTGATTTTATTAATCATAATATCCATTAATTTAGTCACACATGGATTTATGGTCATGTAGGACCTCACATTTGATGTATCCCAGCTGATACTCTCTCACGCGTCGAATAAGTAAAGGAGTCAACAATATCGACAACATAAATTTCATGTCATACTCCACTAATACAGTCAAATGTATGGAATCCAAATTCTCTAAATCATTATGAACAAAGAGATCCTATAACATCTTACTAGGGGAATCGTCTAATTTATTTCCCATTCCCAATGTATCTAATATCTCAATGTAGTAGTACAATAGGAACTCCATCTAGTGTGGTTGTCTTAGGTTCAGGTCTCTCTACATGAAGACGTGTAAAAAACTCTATTGGTCTGAATAAACCACAAAATACACCCACAAATGTTACATCCTTCATATCCTCATAGAATATATGACCACATATAGATCTAGTAATTGAATCACATAGTTATTCTAGTAGGGTCCCAACTACCTATATCCATATGAGATAACTCCCTGCAATTACATCAACAGGTATCCACGTCCAGATCCCAAGGCATCACAATAGTCTATGACCTCCATGCATTACTATAGTTGTATCGATACAGGATAAATCATTATCCTAATCCTCAACTCACTAATGGATCTCTATCATTTCATTTACATTGTAAATGGATGTCATTTCCTTATTAATGTGGTCAATGGGGCTGTAGTTTTGTAGAATTCTTACAAAAAACATGTAATTCCCCGTGAAATCAAAAAAACTCGGCACCTCTAGCAAGATCTAGGGTGGATCTCAAGAATTATATGCACTTTTCATTGATGTGTACATGACTAAAACTTTCTAAAAAATGGTATTTCTCATAAAATGAACATCATTTATCAATAAAATTCAAATTGTGATATTTCTATGATGTTGGTGCTCTCGAAAAAAATCTATAACCAGCCTCATGGGATTTTCATCTTCCTCCAATAATGTAGAGTATAAGGGTTTTTATTTTTTGAATGAGACCACATTCTAGTCCAAATATGTTTAGACGACCCGGTTCATCAATACCATTATCATGGTGGGGGAATTCGTTACAACAATTGTCATCACTAGGAACTCGGATTGTCCATTGCGACAACGTTATTCCTACGTTGGAATATCAGCCTCATGAACCCTCAAATGGTTGCAGCTAAACTAATGATCAAACACCAAGAACCATCACGTTCCTCACAAATGTTCTAATAGATCATCATTACTTGACAATAGGTGTCTTTTTTTATTGTGTCCTAGTTCTTGAAAAAATAATTCATTTAATGCTGCAAGCTCTTGTCCGCGTTTTTCACAAACAAATATGGACCGGACTAGGGGACACACTCGGCCTGATAAAAACCTTCTATTAAAGGTCCTCAAACTAAAACCACATATAAATGATCTTGGTATTGGTAATATAGTATGTTGTAGATGATATCAGAGCGGTCATGTGATGCATGTTGATAAAAAACACCACCAAAAATCTCAGATGTATTCTTTGAATGTTCTTGGGGAGGACATCCAAAAACATCCACCACAACTGGAGGATTCTAGATACCTAATGATCCAACTGCTTCATGGAAAAAACTAACAAACTATTGGTTGATGGGTTGTAGCTTCATACTGACAAAACTAGCGTTGCCTTACTTTCTCTATTGAAGAAGAATCGTGTCCCATCAATGATTAGTAATCTATATTGTCTGTGTTTACAGTTCATATGGGTTTGGACCATTGACGACCAATACATAAACAATATGATGTCAGTGGGTTATATCACAATGATCAAAAGGTTCCACATGAACATCTCTCCTTTGAACAATATCTCACACTATCGGAAAATAAAATACAGTGAATACATGTCCCCTTTAGGAACCTCTAGATGCAGATACTAGATTGGTGAATTTAATTGGAGCTCCAACACTCACACCATGAGTATTGATATGAAGGAATGATTGGATCCATTTTCTACTAATACTGAATTAATAATAGAATGAAAATAGAAAATACCTCAGATCATTTCGTTTTCTATGGGGATATAATTCTCTAGGTCCTACAACATTCTGCATCCCAGACTGCCAAATTATTAAGACTGACAAGGGCCTCCTAGTGGTGGTGGTTGAAGGATCTCATAGAATAGTCCACCTCCCATATCTCTTACTGCTAATATATTTTCTCTACCTTTATGAGGACCACCTTTTCCTGACATTGTAGAAAACTAATTTTAATTCTACATCAACCACTTTACTCCATCATCCATCTACATCTATTGATTTAAATATAAGGACGAACCATCTAACTCTATGTGTCCTAATCGATCACAGAAAAAAATCCACCCATCTTGATGATTCCTTGGTGCTCTACACTATCCCTGTACTACACAATCTCACACCTAATCCTGATTTTGAATAGGATTCCTTTTTTTAGATCCAAAGGGATTGTACCAACATGCTAGTAAAAATGGAATATATATGTGATGGCCACTGCCATATCAAGCTATCTGGCCTTGATCTTATAGAAATCTCTCTATCAATAGTGAAAACTCCCACATCCAAACATTGGTGGGGATTCATGAGGGTACCATATTGGAATGGGTCTTTCTTTTTAATTTCTAATAAAACATCCATTCTCAGTGTTATCTGTTGTAGATTTTTTCATGAGAGGACTAGGTACTACCTGAAAAACTTATTTCATAATCATTAACCATTATCCCTCTATGCCACTACACCAGAAGCATCTGATTTTTAACCAAGTGAAAAATGGTGGGGTAGTACTCCTCAGAGAATAGTTGTTTATAATCGGTCCATGAGAGTGTCAACTCCTCATGCCTCTATATAACAAGTCTCCTTCAGTGATCAACTTCATTTTGGAAAAATTATATCTACTTGTTCAACTAAATGATCTATTAGAGTTTCAATAAGTCTAAATATTTAACCACTAACTACATCCAATCCACTACATATTAAGGATCTATCATCATGTGAATCCATAGCTTCATATAGCAACATAACTCACAATGTGTGAAAAGTTGAAATAATATCCAGTTATCTCTATATGGATGATCTTCTATTCAGTGGTGGGGATTTTTCTACCTTCCCACCAAAAAGAAAATGTTCATGGGATAGACCCTGAACTAAGGCTCCATCAATAATCAGATCATCATCATGATCTAGAATTTGTATATTAACTGAAAATCATAATGGAATAATTTTAATAATCATCAAGATATACAAAATACATATGAGAATATATTAATATATACATAACAATAAATGGGATCAAAATGAAGACTTATTGTTAGAGGCTCAATACAAAATGATGCATGTACCATTGATCCCTTCTACCAATGTCTTGGGATGGTGAGTTGAAAAAAAAGTAATTACGATCTTTTGGAATGAATATGTCCGCTACTCCCGTAATCCATAGATTCCCTAGCATGATAGCAACACTCAAGACACTTTGACATTGTTTCCCTAAATACCAACTACATTTTCATAAAGTTACTAGTCAGAACCACATCACAAGGAATGAACATATTTGATACCAATCCTTCATGACCCAAAACAATATGGGGATCAATGTGTAAAAATACCCAGCCCACCTCTATAAACTATGGGTTGGAGACCCATGCCGAATTGATAACTAACATAGGGAGACCTTTTTTCACTATTCCCAGGAGCGCACACACAACCATCTCAATGAAGAACCGCATAATAAAAACAAAAGGATGAAAAATATCTAGACTGTAAAAAAATAATTCTTCTCCTTTGGTGTGTATAACAGTACGATAATGCAGACTAAAATGTAAGAGGGGAATATTGAATGTCCAACCTGAAATCTGTTCCAACCTGAAAAAATAGGAAAATTTAACCGTAGAGAGTGTTCTGCTCCTGAATCCCATGTTTGTGACCACCATACGAGGTCCAAAATTCCATGTATCCAGATGCTCCATTAAATTCATTATTGAATTGTCCATCATCTTCATAATAAATGAATCATGTGATAAAATATCATATAGTTTTTTGTATATAATAACCCAATTGGATTACCCAAAATATGAAGGGGATAAATAAGAGGTAGAATATTAATTAAATGATAGTAGATGGAAGATGTAGTCAAGGAGAATATCACAACCCAATCAAAGAGAATGTATCCACATCTAATAACAAGGGGATCAACAATGTGAGTATACGAATTACTCGTCAAGTCATAGCCACATATAGAAGGATAGTAGAGTCATCCACCCCTGAGAAGATAAAAGGGAAACATGTGAAACACCATTTGTGTCTTTTTATCTCTTAACGGTGAGTAAAAAAATTTGTGTTTATGGATACATGAGAATATATATATTCTAATTCAAGAATACCAAATGAGATAGTGAGGGGATATATATCTCAAAACACATCCCAAGAATAAGAGTAAAAAATTGTTTGATGATTCCACTAACGATACCCAATATATCACATGTCTTACCAAAATTCACCTTGTAAGTAAAAACAAGCCTCTTAAATATGTTGCATAGTCAAGGGGTTTGAAAAATGAAGTCGAGGATCTATTCCAAAAAATAAATAGAGTGATCTAATCAGATAACCATTGAGTACACCACTGTAAAGCACTTCTAGAAGGTCAAATTGGTATTCATTGTGGACTCCACATCCTAGCTCTTCTAGAGGATCAACTCAGTAGACTTTTAGGGCTTCACTTCCCAGATCTACTAGAGGATTAACTTGGTAGTGGTCGATGACTCCATTTACAAGGTCTACTAGAGGGTCAAGTAAAAATTGTTCAATGAATCAACTTTCCAACTCTACTGTAAGTTCAACTAAGTAGTTGTTGAGGTCTCCGCTAACCTGCTGTACTTTTGTGTAAACTCTATAGTCTACAAATACTCAACTATTCAGATTTAATTGATAGTCTACTCAGAATTCGTAGAATACGCCACTGCCCGACTATACTGGAGGGTCAAATTATTATGTCTTAGGTGATCCTGCATGATCACTGCCATCATCAAGCATTTCTTCACTAGATTTCATGTCGTAACATTCCACATTTTATATCAAAATGAATAATAGAAAGGACGATCATGTAGTGTGTGGAAACAAAATTCAGTATGGGTGAATTGTGAGTCAAAATATTACTTCATGTAAAAAAGATATAGAACCATTATGTTTTTAAATGGGGACCGAGGGGTATAAGGGATGCAAGGGGACCCACATAGAATCTAGTTCGACTCCACTAGTTGGTCGTGTCCTGGGGGGAACTTGGATCCCAATCCATGTATCATTATTCACCATGTAGGTGGAATATAAGGCATGTCTAAGAAAATCAAGACCATGGCATGTCCATTTGTACGTGTATGTCAACTCAGGACAAGTATGGAAAAATCCGTACATGTCATGTGGCTCAATACAATGTATCTCCTTGTGTGACATAGTCCTGTTCCCCATTGTGAGTCAGGGACCTTAACATATTCGGCATGAAACTAAACAATCTTTAAACAATGATTTGTTCACCAATCATAAAAATGGCCATCCTAAACTCATAGAAATCATTGTGCATGGATTTATTTTTCAATCCACTCTTCTCATGAAACTATTTCATGATTTTAGGGGTCAAATAGTGCTTGGAACCACCTGATAATGTCGAACCAAGACTGTGGGATCTAACAGGTGATGAATGTAAATAAATTGATGGGGAAAACCAAATGAACAAGATCTATATTTGATCTCTTCTAAGTTTTCATGGCCAAAATTCAAGAACATACATCCTAGGATATAAATATATGAATAAATCAATAAATATTTCAATACATTATTTCATGCTAAATCCAAATTTGGAACACATCAATTTAAGGGACTGATGAAATCAATCAGTTTAATAAATATGAGCGTAAAACCCAAATTCAATAGTCCTACATGGATATTGGATCATTCCTCAATGTGTAACTTAATCATTAATGATCGAATAATTTCATTACGGTCTCTACATCCTGATCTATTCTAATATGGTGTTTCATCGTTGTATGAATATAATCTATAAAAAATGAGGGAGTGGGAGCTTTGGAATTTTCCTCGGGTTTATGAAGATAACCTTGGATAATTATCCCTAGAAGAATTCTCACTAGATTCATTTAGGATAAAAAAGAATGAAATAATTAATTTTATTATTAATTAATTCACTAAATATAATGCTAACGATTCAAGAGTCTGAACACCCAATGTTGACCCATTTTATGTTGTTCATAGGGTAAACAAAACATTTTGAACTCTAAAGTGGTAATTGATTTTTGATCCATGTTTCAATTTATGTGTAAACATATTTCAATTTGTAATAAAAATGAATTTAATATTTTTAGAAAATAAATTTTGGGAACACCAGTCCTTTGAATCAATTTTCATCTCAGCGCCTAGATCGATATATATATATATTTGTATATATTTATTAAAATGGAATAAATGTCATTATACATTCCAAAATAATGAATATATCATAGTTAGATTCTAAAATAAAAAACTAGAGTTAAATATTTGTCATATTTTACCATGTTTTATCCAACGTCTATATCCATATAATATTGAGTATCAAATTCACTCTTCCACTCAATTTAATTCTCCCACCTAACTATGACTTATTTATACTATAACTTTTCTTTCTGAATGACCACTTATCATGGTTACTCCACCTGCATCACAGTACTCTCACTTCACTATTAGAAGACCCAAACAATTGGAAACAAACAGAAACCAAATATGAGTAAGAGGGTCGAGCATAAACTTTAGCAATTTTTGTACAAAAGCTCAAGGATACAAATAATCTAGAGAGGGATATTTATTTAATACCAAAAATAAAAATAAATAAAATAAAATCAGGGGTTTTATCTCATGAAACACTCTCTTATAGCCCCCATAAAAAATTGACCACCTTATGTGTTTTAAAAGTTGTTATTTAGTAATTATGATTCAATATTAATTGGGGACTGAGAATTTTATTTAGACAACTTACCTAGTTTAAAAAATACATCATGAAATAGTAGACTAGATATTTCTACATGAAAAAACAAAAACTATTAGACTAATTTTCATTCTATAAAAAGATTTCAAATCTATATTATCATTTAATGAATCAAGAAAATTAGAAAAAAACACCTGAAAGACATCAGAATGATGAAAAATACTTGTATATGATTACCAAAACTCTCCCCATAAATTGTGCATTGATAATTTCCAAAAAAAATTGTTGTCAAAATAGGATATTATCTATCAATAATAAAATGTATCTTATAAAAAAATTCCATGTGTGTGGAAGAGGAATTTTTTTCATAATAATTTAAAATATTTTAAAATTCTTGTATGAAACTTTCATTATCCATGTTATACAATGAGTCATAGAAAGACTCATCACTAAGAATATGAGAAATTTAAATAAACTCTTCCAAATCACTTTTAATAAATTGAGAATTTTCATTTCAAATATATTTTGGAACTGAACTAACATAAAATAAAATATTTATGTTATTACTTTGATTTTTAGTAGAATCACCCTCTTTAGTTATGTCGGAACAAGAACGAAAAACAAAAAGAGTGTTGGGGGAATTGGGCGGGGGAGGATAAATTTGAATAGATGGATTGAAACTTTCAGTAAGAAAACAAAATTTATGAAGAAACACATCATGGATTCAGGAATATACATATTTAATTTTGTTCACAACTATGCCCAATCTCTCCAATTCCATTGTATATTTAGATACAAATAAATTTAATTCAAAATATACACAGACATATTCAGGTATAAAATCATAAAATGGATGATTATTTCCCTCCCTAATCGATACTCTTAACACCTCATCCACAACATCAATCAATATATAGATCACATCAATTGAATAATCTTTGTGAAATTTAAAATTTTCTTGGTCCTCACCATCTAGAAGGGCCATATTACACTATAATACTTTAATAACATACCCAGGCATGGAAATGAATAGTAATCAATAAATTATTAGAAATCATTTCTCATAGTCTAAATGAAGAATAAGGATGTCGGGGGGTAAATATCGATTTCTAATATTGACTAAAAAATCAAATACACTCCCATAATGATACAAAAATGTCATGTTAGCTCGTTTTAATGAAACAAAATTCTATTAAATATCCTAAAATTTTAAAAATTATGATTATTTTTATACAAATATGTGTAATTATAGATCATAGATCATAAAAGCACCTAATATCATGACTATAACAAATTTTACCCAATATGTAAAACTGGTTGAGTATTTTGTTTTGGGAGAAATATTATTTGGAACTATGTCACTACACTAATCATTCAAATTAATTATTTACCTCTAACTACTAAATATATTTTTCGAAAAAATTATCATATGAAATATCACTAAGATGATAATTTGTTGAACATTTTCCCAAAAATGATTATTGACATCGAATCTCAAAAACATTAAATAGAATTTGAGGTTATATGGTTCAGTTTTTTCCATCCATTGAAAAGAGGGATACTCCAACAAAATTTCTTCAAAACTCGATTATTATTATCCTTATCATAACTAATTTCATTCTTCTTTCCAATTTATATTAACTCCCATTTCATTTTCCTTTTTTCGGTGCTTTTATCATGTGAAGGATTAATATTTTTCACATTTTTTAGATCTATCAAATTTTCTAGATTTGTGAATTTTAATTTTATTATTTCCAATTTTATATTGAATAATAATTCATTTATCCCTCAGCTATTCCTCAACCAGTTCAAGAATTTTAATACCTAAATTGGTAGATGCATATATGACATTTTCTTGTTTCATTGAATGTGTTGTTCTAGGCATCATTACCTTATCTCTTAGACATATATCTCTAGCTATGTGACTCTTTTAATGTTATTGACAATGAATCGTCACTTTAATAACTTTATTTAAGGAACAAATTTCACCAAAAACATTGTACCATATTCACATAATTTTCCTTAAGGAATTTGATGATTCATCATCATGTCAATTATAATTATAATTTCCATCTTATGATTTAAAATTAGGGTTAGCTGATTTTCCAATTACACATTGTTCTTCCAAGATAGGCTGGGATAGTTTAAAAATATATAATATTTTTAATTTTTTAAGGCATCTAGTAATCCCAAATTTCTCATTTAATAATATAAAAATAACGAACTATACTCAAATTATTAATATATATAATTGTTGGGAAAATATTTTTTATTATGAAAAAACATTCCCTAGTGAAGAAAATTCATCTTATGAATTTTATCATTAATAAAAATATATTATCTATTTGTTTTCGCACTATGTATGATCCTTCTATTAGTGAAATTTTGTTGAGAATTATAAATCGATTTATTAGATTCTATTAAAACCCATCAATATTTTAATCTGAGAAGTTACATATATAATATTTTTCAATAATATTCTAGCTATAATGGTTGATGTCATTATAAAAGGTATCTAAGAGAAGGTGAAAAGATATCACATGTGTGAAACTATTTTGAATAAGACATATAAACCTATCCTATTTCCATGAAATAATGGTCCCTTATCTTCAATAAAGCTCTTGATATAATTCCTCATTTCTATAGTGGTGTTCTTAGGGTAGAATTTTGTTATATATTAATTATAAATTTCATACCATGTTTTTAAATATGTACTCTTCCAGTTTCTAGAAACATGTCTTAGTCCTCATCATTGGAATGAATGAGACCATCCTTAATCTATATTTTTTCTCACTTTGATCATTCATTGGATAAAACAAGATAAAACCAAAAAAATATTTGATAAAATCTAATGTGTCTTCTATTAATAGACCATTAAATAAAGGTTGTTGTGAGAGATAAGACTTATTAATCTAATAATTGATACACCTAGGATAAAACCTAATACAAAAGTGGTTTCAAGATATTGTGGGTACTGCAAAAAATTCCTAATCCTATGTCACATAGGGATAGGAATAATGGGATGTGGAGTATTCATTTTTTTATTATCAGCTCTATTTTACAAATATTCCATTTCTCTTTTATTTTTTTTATAGGAAGAACATTGTTGGTTAATTTTTTATTTTGGAGTTTCATGTTATAAAATAAGAGTTCACGTTTTCATGTGTAAAATAAATAGTTACTCATAAAAATTAAAATATTTTTTTCAAATAGTTTTCGTGATTTCGATTGTTTTTAGATTTCTAGGTTTTATATTTTTTTCTTATTATTTAATTTTATTTGTTTTTTTCGACCTGGTTTCATCTGACTTCCCTTGAAATGATGAATTTTTTTATCATTAATGTCTTTAAGATTCAACCAAAATTAATATTTATATTACCTTCTTATAATATTACATTGTTAAGAAGGGTTGAAGAACAGAGAATGGGAATGTTATATAGGAAAAAGAAAAACAAAAATAGTATGAAAAAAAGGAATATACTGTTGAAATGAGATGTAAAATTGAAAATGGTGGAACAATGCATGAAATAGTAATAAATGTTATAGATTGATTCAATCCAATTTATGTAATTAGGGCCATTTGACTAATTTTAACTCATAAAAATGTTATCCTCTAATTCCACACAAATTAACTCAACCATTTAAGGCTTGGAGAAAAGGTGGATATCCACTGATATATTACTTCAGTGAACTCCCATAGTTCGATAAACGTTGTTTGGTTTAGATCACTCAATCAATACATTATAATTATTTTGATCATTATATAGAAGATTCTCATTATCAATTTCCAATTTTTAGTACATCGACCAATGTTCAAGAGTGAAATGATTTCACAACCATCACTTGTTGGTTATTGTGTACTCTGAATTGATGATCATAATTGAACAGAAAAGAACAAAAATTATAAAATGCACTAAAAACCATAATAATAATATTAGAATGGATAAAATTATTTCAATACATCACATCCATAATTACATAATGTATTTCAATATCCTTGATAGTGAATATATTGATTTATAGTGTAAGAAGAAATGGATTAATAAACATCATTGGATAGATTTATCCCTTCCTCAAACACCAACTATAGAAATAGTTATGCTCATGAATCGATTGTCTCCTTATCCAACATTATCCTTTTATTAGTAATGATGTTTTGTGACAAGTTTCATCTCAATATTATAGTCATCAAACTATAAAGGAATATATAGGTTCCACATGGCTCATTTTACATGAAAAAAAACCTCAATAGTCAAAATAGAAGAAACCGCTATAAATAGAATTTGAGACACATTGAAATTCAGGGTAATACTGCTACCATAATCCATGACATGTATTTTATTCATGAGTAATGGTGATTGTTCATGATTGTTGATAGAGGGAGTTTTACAAATTATTTCCTTATTAAGACTCCACGATCCCTATTGATTTTTTATCATAAATACATTTATTGTTTCTGGAAGAAAATGTCTATGGAATGTGTTTTTGGAAGATTGTTTCCGCATCATAAAATAAGGGTTCTTGGATAAATTTTTTATGCCTTACACTATCGAGCTCATGTACCCAAACCATCCATCATTTTGGCTCCAATGACACTGGTTGATGTCCGATCATTTTTTATTATATAAAATATTATTTTAACATTGATTATATTATAATTATTATTTTAGATATATATATATATATTATTCATGGAAGTTGATAGTGGGGATACATAGTAGGGTAGATCTATAATGGTTGTTCAGTGGTTTTCTCCAACTGTGCTCGCTGAGGATATCTCTATTGAAGTTTCCTAAAGCAACTTCATCAATGATGGTTTTTTTGTGCATTGGCACTAATTGGGTGGAATATGTTCATTAGATTGGCGATCAAGAGATTTATTCATAAGGAGGAATCAATTTTATATGAAAGTGGATGTCGAAAATGGATCTTCAAGAAGCATCACATCTTTAGCCATTAATGTGCTTAGTTCTAGATTTTCACTACTACACATATTCCCATTTAATGGCACACAATATGACTTTTAATAGGGCTTAAAATGTGTTTTTAATCACAATGATGATAGGGTCTCCAATATTATTTCTTGAAAAGTGATGATAAAGGGGTTCCTTTATCCACTAAAAAAGAGCTCATAAAGGACCCCATTTATTAGAACATTTGATACATTGATAAAGACATAGTTGGATGTAATGTGCTATTTATATAAAATCACACCCATGAAATAATTGAAATATTTTATATTTTCAAGAAATAATATTTATATTTATTATGATATTAGGAATTAAAAAATTCCACGTATTATATATTCAAAAAATGTAGATATAGAAATTTCAGACACTGGTTTATATAATTACATATACAATTATCCAAAGAGCATTTAAAAAAACAATGTTTCATTTTTTGGATGCCCACTATCACCTCTAAAATATGTCTACCCATGGTATCAGTTGTCAAAAAAATCAACCCAACCCAATAAAAGAGTTTTGCCTACATATTAAAGAAAATATTATATTTTTAATATGACAATATAAAAAACTAAACAATAATTTTAAAGAATATGATAATAAAATGTGAATATATAAAAAAGCGACATTTAGTGTTATATCGGTCAAATAATGTGTACAATTACAATTGTTTTGACTCTTACATTTCACAAATTGATCCATTGATCATTTTCTTAAAATAGAAAAACTATTCGACTGCATTTCCTCAGTTTTCAGTATGATAGTTGTTTTTTTACTAAAATTAATGTTAATTTTATATAAGCACACATATGGAGTTATACCGAGAAAAAAATGGATCGTATTGATGTGTGGAGGATTCCTAGATATCATAATTGCCATATAGACCATTTCCATATAGTATTAAAATAAATTGTATATGTTTTAATGGTTTTTGGAATTCATGTTGTGTTTTTTTTAATAAAATGTTATTTCAAACTGGAAGCCGACATTATGTGTAATACTGGACAAATCATGTGTCTTTTTTACATGAGACTACTTTATACATGTCACAAATGTCTTATGAATCGTTTTCCCAAATTATCATGGCAAGCTGAGTATGTTTTCTTTGTTTTTAAGGACTACCACATTTTCAACTAAAATGCCAAGTTTAAACTGACAACAGACACTTTTAGTCACACTGGTCACAAAATGCATTTGATTGAGATGGGGTTTATCCCTACATTTAACAAATGACTTAGATAGTTTTTATAATGTAAAAAACAATATTAATGTGTTTTCTTGGTCGTTAATATGTCACCTATTATTTTACATAAATTAATGTCAATTTTAAATAAAAATTTACTCTTTAAGTGATAATGGCCACCCAATGCATTGTATTGAGATATAGATGATTCCAACACATAACAACTGACATATAGATCATTTTTCTAAAATTTCAAAACAATCCAAAAGCATTTTATCTATTTTTAATATGTCAGATGCTAATTGTAATTAAAATAATTTATATTTTTAATAAATAGTGACAGTTTGAGCGATATCGGCCGCATTGTACATAATATTGAGGTGCTCTAATTCCTACACATCAGAAACGAGATATAGATAATTTTTCTAAAGTATAAAAACTATCAAATTATGTTTTCTCAGTTTTTACTATGGTAGATGTGTTTTTTAACTAACATGTCATTTCAATCTAGAAACACACATTATGAGTCATAGTAGTCGCATCATGTGTTGGTTTGATATGAGCCTGCTTCATTAACATATAAAATTACATATGAATCATTTTTCTAAACAATGAATAATTTTAGTGTGTGAGGTCAAGGTTTCATGTGTGTGAAACTCTTTGAACTAAAATGTCAATTTTCAACTAATAATAGAAAATTTTAACCATACCGCTCACACTGTATGTCATATTGATGTTTGGATGATTACTATTTGTTACAATGACTCATGTAACATTTTAAAAAAGTATAAAAACAATAGTATTACATTTTCATTCTTTTTAGTATGTCACATATTTTTTTACTTAAATTAATGTCACTTTTAAAAAAAATACACATTTGGAGTTATACGATTCACATTGTGCATCTTATTGAGGTGGGATTGAATCCTAATGGTCAAAAATGAATCATAGATCATTGTCATAATGTATTAAAATATTACAACTATTTTTCATAGTTTTCAATTTGAATGTTCTCTTGTTTTACAAAAATGTCATTTCAAACTGGAAACATACATTTATGATATAATGGTCCTGCTATGCATCAGATTGAGGTGTAAATGATTCATACACCTAAAAAATGACTCATGTATTATTTTCCTACTATATTAAAACAATACAAATGTGTATTTTCATTTTTTAGTCAGTCACATCTTCTATTTAATTAATATGATATTAATTTAATATAAAAATAATAACTTAATGTCGTTCTGGCCACACCATGCATCTGATTTATGTTAGGTGGATTCCTACACATCTAAAAATTAAGTACAAATCTAATTAATAATTTATATAAACAATTTGAATTCATTTACTCAGTTTTTAATATGTTAGTTGTTCTTTTCGCTAAAATTAAAGTAAATTTTAAATAAAAATAGAGACTTTGAGTGATTCCGCCAACTATTTATTTTCGATCTGTTTTCAGTAGCTAAATTGATCTGATACTGACACTATTGACCCAAATATTTCATACATTGATATCACATCTTTGTAAATTAATATTATATATATAATATAATAATCCATTACTTAATAGATTAGGTCTTATGCCATTGGAAACAAGGAATCGTAAATAAGTTGATCATATGGGTCTCTCATTATGTTATTATTTACTAGAAACCTTCTTATACAAATTATTCCCTAAAAATAATAATAAACTATGGGTATGATACATAACAAAGGGAGATCATAGATTATAAATAACTGTATAGATGGGATATATAAATGACCACATAAGGATAACATGAGTATAAAGATGTTATAATTTGATATTAACATTATAATTTCATTCCTTACATATCATATATCATAATCTTGAGTCATTCATCGAAGCATTTTCATTAAATCCCTATAATTAACATAAAATTTCATGA
Source organism: Viscum album (assembly GCA_963277665.1). Classification (NCBI taxonomy): domain Eukaryota; kingdom Viridiplantae; phylum Streptophyta; class Magnoliopsida; order Santalales; family Viscaceae; genus Viscum; species Viscum album. Next base: position 314,122,375 of record OY728166.1, read on the forward strand.
AGTATGGGGTTTCCTCTTCCACTTGACGAAAACTTCTTATATCCTTTCAAGCTTGTTGTTGATAGTTTAAAGAAAAATATGACATCCCAAAATATCTGTATTAAAATATAACTATTAGATAAAAATTATATTCAAATTAACTTAAAAATAGTAGATAAAATGACAAAAAAAATTAATTAATTATAAAATGATAAACTCATTAAGTCATACCAGCTACAAATTTCCTTACCATGATATAAATTTGATTTCATTATCATAATATAAACACTTCATTATCTACAATTATCATATTCTTTAATGTTCCTTCCACTACCATTGAGGGAACGTGATAAACGACGACAATGCAAGGGTGATAAGTTTTTGAGGTATAATATGTTTATTGAAGACATTTTATTAATGAGTAATAAAACCTTTAATTTATATTATGTTAATTCATTTGAGAATAGATAATATTATGTGGATAAAATAGTATAATAAAAAAATTTATCTTCTCATTGAATTCTCAGTTACAACCTTGAAGTCTAATCTCTCATGAGCATAATCATCTTCAAACAAACCAACCCAACTAAAATAAAGAAATGCACATATATTTGAAAAACAATTATTATGCTCATAATACTATAATGAAATAATGTATATAGAAATATGAGACAATCTCCTACTTCTATGGAAGACAAAACTTCATGTTGTTTGTGTACATTCTTTAATCAAGTATGTGATCAATTATTTTTTGAACACATCTATATAGTATTCCTAATTTGTGTCTTTTAAATAAACATAGTAGTACTAGGTAAATATAAAAACACAATGTATTAATAAATATTTAAATTAAATAGTATTTATCATCTGCAATAGCACTTCGGGGATGCTAGTTTGTTTATGTAATATGATGTCTCTCATAAATATCCAAACATAATAACCATAATATTATCAATTATATTTTTTCAGAAACAACCAATACATTGATGAGAATAAGAAATTTTTTTATATGTGTTTGTGTTGTGAGATAATATTATATATAACTTGATACTTTTTTAGTTATAGAACATGTATTGGACATCATGCTTAGCCGCTGGCCTCATTCCTAATTTTTCACAATACTTATGTGCCGCCATATCATTACAAAATCCTAATTAAAAGATAATATAAATTATATAACATTATGTTTAGTTTTAAAAGGATGGATGTAGTGTATTAAATTTAAAAAAAATCAATCATGTCTGGACAATTTGTTGTATATCCACACAATGAGTCCATGAAATAAATATTTGGAGTATCCTGACATAACACAATTATCATCCAATGATTCCTAAAAAAAGGAATATGTATTTAATGAAATGGAAGTATATTTGATATCATTAAATTTTATAGTTTTAACCCTACATTGTTGTTATTAAATAAGGACTTTCATCTAAAATTTTTCTTTCAAATGATTTGAAATGTCCTATTGTTATTCCATCCGTTCATTGGCCTCTATTTATGGTTTTTCTGTAGAGTTGATGTGCGGACTAATGAGTCCAATTTTTTTAATGGGGAAATCCCATCAATTTTTATTTCATATATATTACTACCAAAAATATGAAATTTATTGAGTTATATTTAATATAGCATATCAACTTTTGGAAAATAAAGTCATAAAAAATACCACATTTATACATTTACAACTTATCCGACAAGAAAATCATAGTCGATGATTTCACTTAAACTCTAACCACTAATGAATTATTTTTCATTCTCTCCATAAATATTTTATTCAAAATCAACCTATTGCTTACAACAATTTTTAAACATTGTATCCAGATGAACCTTCTATGATGATATATTATAAGAGGGTTAACAGTTCTTTTAGTATACCTTTAGATTTAGTTGGTCAATACTTTATAAGGGTTTGATCTAATATTTTATTTCATCCCCTTAACTTTTTTTCTTATTTAATAACATTCATGAGTTAAGAACATTTTCATTTATTCTTACTTGTTTATCTTAGGGAATAAATTGGAAACGAATACATTCTTATCGGCATGTTTTTTGAAAGATGTGATGGCTAGTTGATGAATGTTACAATACCTTTTTTGAATGTATAAATATCATCTATATGAATTGGAGAAGTCATCTCGCCACTCAGCTTATGGGTTATGTTAATCAATACTCACAAATGACCTGTTTGAAGTTGATTGCTGTGTATCATGTCATTTTGGATATTCACCATTATAGCCCTCGCTACATGGTGTTGGGTAGATGTAGATATATATAAATCATGTTCATTATCACAATGCAGAGTATCAATAAAGTAAGGGTATCAATATTTTTCCAACTCAAATTTCACAATAACATTTTTTAGAACATTGATTACCTCTGATATGATATCTCAAGGAGGGTAATAGATCACCTCATAACTGTTGGGGGTGGAGAAGGATCTCTAGGAAGTTCTTTTCATGAGTTCCTTATTATCTTTTACATCAAACCATAAGGGTTTCCAATATATATCTCTTCTATTGGAGTTATAAATCATGTGTAACTAGTATATAACTCCTCGATTTTATTAATTCAGATTCATCATCTTCTGCTCCTTTTCTCAAAATATGTTTGTGGTGTCTCCCTAAATCCCACACCTATGGTGTGGCCCATTAGTTCTGGCCTGTTTAGGGTCACCCATAATATGTGTTCCTATGTTACATGTGTTTATAATTCCATAGACTATATATTATTGTATATATACGAAAATACATTATCAATTATACGCTATAGTGATTTGAAAAAAAATAGTGGGTATAATTTACACATGTTTACCACGTTTTTTTGTTATAATATATTAGAATACCTTATTTAATAACATGTGACTACTTCTACAGAAAATGGTGTTGGATGGAAGTGGATTTGAATTTTGAGTCAAAAGTCTATATATAAATAGAGGAACATAATTATGGTGTTGTTTCAGGTCACATAAATGTATTACAATAGATTTAAATTATGTACCGATTTTTTTCATGTGAAGCATGCCCTATATTTGATTTATGGAAGGGGTATGATGGTTTTTTTACTCACTCCAGATATCCAACACTCAGTTTCAGTTCCATATATTAAAAATTGCCACACTATGTGATGAATATAATTATCATAAAAAAATGTATTACAAGACATGTTGTATATGAAAAGAAAAATTAGCTCGACAACCAGTAAACACATCACACACATCATAGGTTATCCGGTGTGAATAGATATGTGGTGGGTATGGTTTTCTTTTCCCTTAAGAATATTTAAGTTGATTTCTTGTTAGAATTGTGTGAAATCATATGTGAATAATTATAGAAATCATTAGTATATATGTTTTTTGTGATTCATCTATTATAAATTCACTCTTCAATTGATGATGAAGAGTAAGTCGATATTTAATTATTTAAATTTTTAGTAAAATAACGAAATTATATCTAATTTTTCCATAATACCATGCAACATTAGCATCTAAAGCCCAAGAACAACTGGGTTTCATGAATATATATCATTTAGAATTAATTTCGGAGTGCATATTCTAATATAAGTACTGAACATGGACTTATTAGGGTTAATATGTTAGGCCTACACATTCAATCTGACCTCATATCTGATTCCTTTTACTATCTCTATATGGATTTTTTTCAAACAATGTTAAACTATGACACTATTTTTTTCGTCACATCATCCATCATTCATCTCATACCAGTTCTCGAGAATCCAAATCATCAATATGTTCTTCTATAGTGGTGGCATTAGCATGTGAAGATGTTCATTGTACATATTCACCGAGGGAAACAATTTTTTAAGAAACCTATTACTACTCAATAATGAGAGCAATAACATGCGTTGATTGTCATTCCTCTACATTGTGAGCTATATTAGTTTGAGAGACCTATTGTGGCTATGGAATGGGAGCCCCATAACACAAATAAGGCCATCTTTACTCTACATTGAGATCTAAAACAGTTTGAGAGACCTATTATTCCTTTGGATTGGGAGAAAAAACACATGGGAAAGTCAATATTTATAGATTTTGATCTGAATTTAATTTAGAGTACATAAATTTAGCAGAAAACATATTAAAACTTGAGGTAATTTGATGTATATTACAAAACAATATAAACTAATTGTTGAACTTTTTTTTAATGCTTAAATGTATTTAACACTGTATCAAATATCTAAATCACTTCATTATGGTATCCATTGATATAAAATACACCAACTGTATTGGGAACTCTATGAATTGATAGGGACATCCTTATGAAAGGGGAACCTTCAGTTGAATTTTGATCTAACCCTTAAGTGGTTTTGTTCAACAAAAAAAATTAACAAATATTATTTTGTCGGATCTAGAATATAAAATACTTATATGGATTATAATTTAATTAAAATTGGTTCATCTTTTTACACATTCTTAATGAAATCTATTTTTAATAATATGGATTAATCTATATTAACAAAATTCCTACTATTAACAAAATTCCATTAAAAATAGTAACATGGAATGTTTTATAATTAGAATCCTATATTTTTTTTGCAGATGTCAAAGTATGATATAATCATGTAAATTATATTTCAGTCATTAGTATGGGAAACATGCATATCAATAACCACATGTGTATCTCCACTATTTTTCAGGGTTGTTGACGCCGAAAAAAGTCCGTAACTCTCGAAGGAAGTTTCTAAATGACGAAGAGAAGTCATATTCTGAATCAGAGGCCCGATTTGGAGGCCCGGGAAGTGGTGCGTGAAAAATTGGGTGAAGCGCGCGGAAAAAATGTCCCACGCAAAAGGTAACCCGGGATTCGCGAAAATTCCCTGCACCGGCGCGAAATAATTTCGCGCCCGCGTCCCACGCGGTTGATAATTTTGCACCGCCGCCCCTGTCGCGCAATCATTTCGCGCACCGCCTGGATTCCGCGCTAGAGGTCGCCTACAAATAGAAAGTTACCCCCAACAGTTTGTGGGTTGAGGAATCTAAAGCGACTCTCGTGCGCACAATTCAGCTCCCCCTGCGCGCAAGATGACTTCCAGGTAATCCCTCATTTCGTACAACCTTGCCCCGGAGATCACCTTTGCGCGCAACTCCACTGGCTTTAGTGAATTTTCCCCCTCCCTAGGGTTCTAGCCTTGCCCGCAATCCGTGTCTCATGCGCGCAATACCATATCGTGCGCGCAAAACCATGCGCGTAGTTCCCTCTCCGCGGGCAATTCCCTTTCTCCAATTGTGCGACGTCCCGTTGTTTTGCGCGCAAACCTTCCCTTTTGCGCACAAAGCCTAGGAACCTTCACCGTGACGCCCCTTGGCTGCCCCACCGCACCAGCACGTAATATCTCCCCTGTCGGGCATGCGCGCCATGCGTTGTTTTCCCGTACGGCCTTCCAGGATCGTGTGAAGTAACCACAAGGTCCCTTGGCCTATGTTTCCTGTTGTGCTGCTTTGCCTTATGCTTCTTCGCATAGGCACGCTAACGGCTATTTCTTCTTCGCATATCCACGCTAACGTGGTCCCCCCGGTGGTTTGCCCTGCGACCCCCCTTCGCTATGGCCTTGCTGATGCCTTCCCTCCCACAAGGGGTAGAGGGTGTTGGGAAGGTAAGCCCTAGGGGTGTAGAGCGAACCCACCTCATCCAAGCTGTAGGACATTAAACTGCTAGGAACCTCGTCTTTAACACAAGACGTTAAACTGTGGTTCGACCCCGTGCTTCGCACGTAGGGTCCCCCCAGCTTGGACATTTTTTATGCCCACTCGTCTCCACGGTAATGGACTCTTACTCACATGGAATGAGATCCTCCTTGTCGGAGCGGAGTTTTTCCAGGGGGGAGGGAGGGCCGCCTCAGAGCGTAAGCCCCTATCCTTTCTTACGGATGACTGCACCCGTGCATCTCCATACTTCCCCCCTACCAAGGCCAGTGGAGTCCTTTTCCAACTACACTTTGTCTCACAACGGGCCTCCACCCTGGAGTAAGCCCCGGCACCAAGGTCTGCTAACCAGGCGTAAGCCCCTATTTCCTCTTTGGGCCGCTCAACGCGTAAGCCCCATTCCGCTTCACACAGATGCACCCTTCGCGACATGATCGTCTGGTCCCTGTTGCTTCTTGTTTCCCACACCGAGCATGACTCACGTGGGCTTAGAGCGCACATCAACCCTGACATCCTCTTATGGGCCGCCTCAGAGCATAACCCCCATCCCAGCGAACTACGTGGACTTTGATCTGTGCTAAGGAACAGTACGTAGGAAGCCTCCACGAGGTTCAAGCCCACCACTCGGTCATCCCGACCTCTCCATGTCGGTTCCCTGACCACCTTGGGCCGCCTCAGAGCATAATCCCCAAACCCCTCGTCCCGTATGATGTTAAAATGTATCTCTTCCCACATGACGTGAAACTGTATCCTGTCCCACATGATGTTAAACTATATCTTGTCCTGCATGATGTTAAACTGTATTCCCCCTCTTGGGCCATCTTAGAACGTAAGCCCCATGTCTCACTCCACCATCCATTCTGATCGTTACCCGGGCCGCCACATCCCGGTGAGATCATGCCACCCCATCCCACTCCATGGCATACGGGAAGCCACCCACGTGCTGGCCCCAACATCGGTGTTCCCCCCTAGGGGCCCTTCAACCCGATCTGTATACGCAAGATGTTAAACTTGCGGCATACCCCATGTTAAAAATGGGAAGCTAAGGAAAACCTCAGATGGTATACATTCCCCGTGTTCGATGTGGGATGCCTCGGGATTCTGTGCCCTTGAGAAGCCCTATGATGAGGGACCGAAGACAGACATGCCAACGACGCCCCAACGTGACAATTCTCCTCACCGAAGGTTGCTGCCCCGAAAAAACCCCTTGGAGCGTCTTGACGGAAGCAGCGTAATTAACTAGAGTCCATGTAGATATGGCACCAAGAATGAGCTTCACGAAACCGTCTTAAATATATGAGGGAGACCCGGACTAGGTAATGAGCTCCGAGGAGGAATCCACGAATGGAAGAACCGACATCCCATCAATCCAGTTTCGATCAAAGAGCAGACGTACCTGAACAAGGAACGGATGGCGCCCGCCTTTGGAAATCGGGAATGCGGGGTAACAAGCAGCGCGTCCTCCCCACAGACAGATGTGGATGCCCCGACGAAAGCATCGGAGCAACAAAAATGGTGAACCCGACGTGAAGCTCTTCTTCTTAATACGGGGAATGGTAGTCGTCGGGGTGTCGGGTCAAACAAAAATGGTGTACCCGACATGAAACTATTCTTATCAATACGGGGAATGGTAGCCGTCGGGGCGTCAGATAACACAAATGGTGAACCCGGCGTGAAGCACTTCTCCTCAATACGGGGAATGGTAGCTATCGAGGCGTCAGATCACACAAAAATAGTGAACCCGATGTGAAGCACTTCTCCTCAATACGGGGAATGGTAGCCATCAGGGCGTCGGAAGAATAGCATGTCACCAGGTCTGGGTAACCCTCACCGGGACGTGAACCCGCCAGGGGTCGGGGCCATCAGGACGTTGACAAGTCCGTTCTGCGACGTCGTCAGCATGGATCCATCTCTCCGACCAGGAAGACAGAATGATATTGGGCCTTGGATGTTGATCTCCTTTCCTGTTGATACTAATGGGTTCATCTCCCAACTTATAGGAATCAGATCACTGCATTCGGAGCTTGGTCGCCACCTGCCCACCGGCGCAGGGGCAGGGGCAGTACCGACGTGGCTACCCCGCGCGGTCCAACCTATTCCATGACTGCTCTGACTTCGACCACCGTATCAGTCGGGCGCTTGCGACCCCTCTCCCTGTCAGAAATAATCCAGCGAAGGGTGATCAATGACCTGGTTCGTAGGTATGACAAGGAAGGGGTCATCCCCACCATGGGCATGGCCCGTTTGGATCTAGAGGCAGCTGCGCCTCACCACCATCACCGCCCTTGAGGGCCACACAGGTAGCTGCCACTCCCCATGACGACGTTCAACCGCTTCGGGAGCCTATCCCCAGAGCGCCTTGACACATCCCTCCCCTATGCCAATGAGGTCCACCCGATCGACGATCCGTCCCAGGGGTTACCGACAAGAATCCCCGCCAGGATTCGTCGACGCCGCCACCCGACTCCCCAAGCTGAGGAGCAGGCAATCATCATGCCCGCACCGCCGGTTCTGGCCCATCGGACTCGACGCCAGCGTCGGGCGCGAGTGGGAGAGAATGCCCGTCCTTGGGCACCATCATCAGCAACCACTGTGGCCCGAGCCACTGTTGACTCCTATTACCAGATCCCCGCACATGTTGAGAAGGGGCAGCCATGTGCCTGACTAGGATCGAAACCCCGACCGCCCTGCAGGCAAGTTGGATCGAATATCCCGTTCACGAACACTGGCAATGGCCACTGCGGACCAATCCACGGTAGTGCCGCTCACCATGAAGGCTCATTCTGTGTCACTGATCTGGGAATCTGAAAGCTTCTTCGCGATGACTATGCTCCGGGTATGATTCCTTCCAGCGCCCACTGCATGGGGTATGAGGTCACTCCCCTACTTCTGGCCGCGAGCATGGAGCCGTTGTGTATCCAGTCGCTCACTCACATGGAGGTCCTCCCCATGTCCCTTTCGACATCTGTCCCAGTGCTTCTCGCACCCCGGCCTTCAGTACCCTCTACCCCATCTCTATTGTGGCTGAGGGACCCCATGAAGGAAATCATCCATACCCTGAGGAGCTACCCAGGGGAAGGAAGGTCGGGCGTCGTCGCCGTAGGAGGAATGTCAGGGGAGTCCGGACGGAAATTAGACCAGTCAGTTTCTCGGATTCTGAGGTAGAGTACGACTCGACGATGGAACATCCCCCCCCCCAAACCCTTCGAGTTGAGGGTAGGGATGGGGACGCGGCGCGTCGGTATCGTACTCCCCGAATGCGAGATCCGTATGATTCTTTCCTGCCTTCGAAGGTATATAAAGGAGGACTATGACTTGGCATACCGCCGAGGATCAAGCCCGCAGTTGCCACTAGCCTCCTCGGAAGCACCTCCCGCCCCTGTTAGGGAGGGTGAGGAACATTTCTGGGGACTGACGGAAGAATCGTGAGGTGATACAACCTCGGTGAGCACTGACTCTGTGACAGGAGGCCCATTCGCCGGCCCATCCTATCGCGACGTGGTAGCCAGGGCACTGCAACTCCTGGTGGATGACCTAGGGATCGGCGGCCAATCGGCATGTTCTCTGTATTCCCCGCCGACCAGCCCACTGCCCCGACGGCCTGCCTCGGCACCATTTCCAATTCCCTGACTTTTCATTGTGGAAAAGCAGGGGCGACAGGTTCTGGACCCCGAACTGGAGCCGTGGAGTTTCTGTACCGTCCTTGTAGCGGGCCACTTCCCTGAGATGTTTTGGCTGGTCGCAGAATCAGATTTTGATGTGCCAGAGTCACTCACCCCGGGAGAGTTGGAATACTTCCGCCAGATTCTTCGGGTGACTCACTCTCGCCTACTCCATCATCTAGCGCCTTTTCCCGGGAGCCAAGTACATCTCAAGGAGATCGGTGAGCAGTGTCGTCGGGTCGACCTAGCAGCACTCCCCGCGGTCCGGCATCCCGAGTCACTCGACCACGAAAAGGCCCTGTAGAAACAATGCGTTCAGTGTTTTCAAGTACTCCGTAGAGTTATTGAGGAAGACACCCCCCACGCGAATGTCCGTGGATGGGGTCAGTACGCTGCTCTCCTCTTCTGTGCGATCCGCCGACATGCCAATCCACTTGGCGGCCCTGAGGGAACATCGCCAAGGGCAGTCGCAGTAAACATGTCTGACCTTTCAGATGAGGGAAACATTGTGGAGCACCTCGACGGGGACTCACCCCCCGAGGACAGGCCGCTACTGGACCCATCTGGGTGGATTACTCACCAATAGAGGAGCCTCATAGGTCTTCCTGTACCCACAGAGGCACCGACACTGGGATGAAACATCATCAGGGTAAAGAGCACGTTGGTCAATCAATCCTGCCGACCCATCTGCCTCAGTGCAGAAGGTAGAGGAAGATCTCGAGAAGGCCACACTGCGCCAATAACTAGCTGAGAAAAAGAGGCTGGTTGATGAGCTCTTGGCCGAACACATTACAGAGCGGCGGCCTGACTACGGTGACCCTAGACCAAGACAGCAGGGGCAGGAGCATCTACCCCTTGCTGATATCCCCCCGGGCAACCGTGATAGTGTCGTGTTTGCCGACATGGGAGACACTCGAACCCATGGCAAGAAGGCGCGATATGTTTCATCGAACCCTCCTGAGCAGTGAGACAACCTGGGGGACCCAGCTCGGTTTCCTCCCGCCGCTCCGAGAGTCACTCCGCCAGCTGCCCCACGAGCCGCTGAGCGCGACTACCGTATCAAAGAGCCTGGAAACACGCTTGTGGTTAGAGATCCCCGTCAAGAAAGGAATCGTCCTCCAGATGATCTGATGGAAGTACTCATCGCCCGCTTGGAGGCCCTGGAAACTCGGCAGGTGGCAATCCCACAAGATGGCAAGCCGTACCCAGCATGGGTGGATGACATGACGGCTTCGCCAGGTTTTGGGAACCCCACCTTTTCCCCCTTTAACGGGACCAGAGACCCGCCACAACACTTGTCCCACTTCAACTCGAGGTGTGGGCTTATGTTGGGGACTCCGGCGCAGTAGGAGGCTACCAAGCTCCGGTGCTTCGTTCAGACACTGGAAGGACTAGCATTCGTCTTGCACCGCCAGCTCCCTGTTGGAATGGTGACTAGCTTGGAGGACCTTCGCTGGAAGTTCCACTACCAGTTCAGTTCCACAACCCGGAAGACGAACATTGCAAACCTCTTCAGGTGAAAGCAAAGTCCCGATGAGCGAGTCACGGACTTCGTCTCCCCGTGGAAGGGGATCACGTACTCCCTTGACATGCCGCTGACTCAGGATCAATTACTGACGATGTGTGTAGGGAACGTCAAGGAGGAGTTGCTTCCTTATATGATCACGCAGAATTAACCTGGAGGGTTCCGAGACTTCTCAGACAAGGCTCAGCGCCTCGAAGAAGCCCTGCAACAGGCCAGTCAGGCACGCCCGCTGCCTCCTGTAATCTCTGCAAGGAGAGCCGCCAGAGCCGAGCCCACTTCTGTGGCCCATATAGAGGCCCCCAGACAGCTAGAGTTACTTCCAGTGAGGCCAGCTTAGCAGGCTCATAGGGGTCCACCCCCACAGCCTCTGGCCCAGCAGCGACCGCCTCTAAATTGGCAGACGCCACCGCGTAACGCACCGCCACCACCTAGGTGAGGTAATCCGGCTCTGCCTCCTTGGCCTTCTCCTCTGGCCCCTAGCCATGGTCGGCCCCCAAGAGTCCCCTTTCCAGACATAAGGAATCGAACTTACTCATTTGGCGGGTCCAAATCCCCGGTTATTTCCGTAGCGCCTTGGAGTTGAGGATCGTGCGACTACCTGAGTGCCGGAAGCCAGAAGAGGCGTGTCTCACTGATCAACCTAACTATTTCCCTTATCACCGGATCCTGGGACACACCATCCACCAATTCTATGTGTTCAAGGACTGGATCCAAGTCCAGATTGACAACAACATAGTCAGGTTGGGCCCAGCCCCGCCACAGGTGGCAGGTGTCTTCGTGGGATCAGATGGCAGTAGTGACAACGGGGATGGGTGGGAACATGTTTCCGACCGTGGTTCCCTAAAGCATAGTGACTGGATGGCCCACAGGATGGTCGCCCGTGCCCATGGCATCTTCCGTACCCGCCTGAGTCAGCTGGAGCCCTCGGAATCTGGGAGCGCCGCTTTGGCTTCGTCGTCCCAGCCTACTTCCTCCCAGAGGAGCAGGCGGCGGTGCAAGAAGAAAGAACGCGCCTCGCCATTGCTGTCATCTTCTCGTACACTTGGTGATTTCATGCCCCCGGAGATGGGGATCCCTCCGAGACCCCGTCCGGTAGTGGATGACTCCTCCAGTGAGAGCTCGGGGTACGCTTCGGTTAACACCATAGAGTTGGTAAATCCCTTTATGGCTCCCGATGGTGAGGAGCGCCAGGTGGACCTCCCCGAAAGCCTGGGGTACGCTTCGGTTAACACCGTTGAGTTGGTAAATCCCTTTTTGGATCCCAAAAATGTGGAGCGCCAGGTGGACCTCCCCAGAAGCCCAGGGTATGCTTCGGTTAACACCTTAGAGTTGGTAAATCCCTTTTGGCTCCCGACAATGAGGAGCGACAGGTGGACCTCCCCAAAAGCCCAGGGTATGCTTCGGTTAACACCGTAGAGTTGGTAAATCCATTTTTGGCTCCCAACGATGAGGAGCGCAAGGTGGACCTCCCCGAAAGCCCGAGGTACGCTTCGGTTAACACCGTAGAGTTGGTAAATGCCTTTTTGGATCCCAACAATGAGGAGCGCCAGGTGGACCTCCCCAATGTCCCCACCCATCGCCAACATCGACGGAGTCATGGCTACGTGAATCACCAGGGCACGACAGTCATCACCTCCAGTCAGGCTGTGCATGCTACCGAGACCAGGCAGCAGGCCCGGTATAGAGAGCAGCACTCGCGGCTCCCTCACCCTGTGACAACAGGTTTTCTTCCACCACCATTTGTGTTGCTGGATCAGGAAGAACTGCCTTGCCCGCGTCGCAACCAGCCCAGCCCTGCCACTGGCCGACTACGGCCTTCCGGTCCTAGCTTGACAGCCACCTCTCGGGCTTCAGCTAGTGAACAGCGGGATGTGCCTAGTACCAGCCAGTCACCGGTCCCGCCAGCAGGGCCCGTCATGCCCCCAATCGCAGAGCGACCTCTGGTAAGAAGAATCTCGTGTTTGGCACAAAATTATGATATCCTGAAGCATCTGGCCGGAATTCCGGAAAGGATTTCCATCCTTGAGGCCCTTCGCCTATCGTCTGAAATGTGTGAGATGCTCACCGAGTCTCTATGGAGCCCCCTTCAGTTTGAGATGGAGGTTGCGGCCGCAGAAGCCTTCCACACCGAGGTGATTGTGGACGCCGAATGTCAAGCGGTTATCTCGTTTTCCGGTGAAGATGAAGACTTTCCCATACAGGGGCACATCCTCCCGTTGTACATCACTGACCAGTTCAATGGCATTGAAGTCCGTCGCTGTCTTGTCGACAAGGGTTCTGGGATTAACTTGATCCCAACTCGGACACTGCGAAAACTGGGGTTGTCCGAGGATGGTTTACTCCCTCCGACCTCAGAATCCACAGGTATGACAGGACCGAGCAAACTACACTCGGCAAGATTCGTCTGAGGACCCAGTTCGGTAGCTTAATTGCTAATACTGAATTCATGGTTGTCTCTCAGGACACTGCCTACAACGCATTGATGGTCAGGCCATGGCGCCATCTTCATGAAGCGGTTCCCTCATCATACCATCAGTTCCTCAAATACTCCCTTAAGGGTCGATTGGGTGTGCTCCAAGGAGATGCATCTCTGTTTGCCTCTTGTGAAGCTCGTTACCTGGATGCTGAATATTACAAGAGAAAGGACAAGAATATACTGGTAGGTGAGGTTGAACCCGCCGCTGTCTCAAGTGATCTCTGGGCAGGTTTGGATGACGCATATGTCTTCCCAATCCATCGGTTGGAGGCCACGACTCCTGATATGGGGGAGTGCTGTGTTCTCTCAGGTACCAGAGGAAGCCATATTTCTGGGTCTAAGCGATGGCGGGAAATCACCTCGTACTCTTATACCAACTAGGCTCAGGTGATCCCCGAGCCTCCTACCTCTATATGATATCGGGACATTGGGCTAATGGCAATGACAGTACGTCATACATGTCTATTTAGCCAAGAAGGAATCAACCGTCTCAAGCCAACGCGTCACCACTTCTTTGATGTCGTAAAGCATGGCCCCTTGGGCCGAAGGCCGGATGGGATTGGATCAACCGCCTTCGTCACCATGATCTCTGCGGTGCATGAGCCTCCCGTCTTGACGACCTCTACCGCCCAAGCCGGTGCCAGCTCCCCATCAGGGACAAGCATCCCTGAAACGGCTCCCCCCATAAACAATACTTCCTCAAGCAGAGAAGAAGGCGTGGAAGATGCTCCTCCTGCCTTTGAGGAGGGCGTCTCCACCACGGTCGACGAGCTAGTACAGGTGAACCTCGGTAGTGAGCCGGACCCGAGACCCACCTTGGCCAGCGCTGCTATGCCTCCCAAGGAACGAAAACATTACATAGACTTCCTCAGATAGCACCGTGATGTGTTTACCTGGAGTTATGACGAAATGTCGGGACTAGATCCCCAGGTATCTATCCACCGCCTTGGCCTCCCAGCAAACCAATGCGGGTTCAAGCAGCCTCTGTGGAAAATGCAACCCTTTCATGGTGTCATGGTTGAGGCCGAAGTTGATAAGCTCATTAAGGCCAACTTCGTCAAGGAAGTCCAGTACCTCAGGTTTCTAGCCATCATTGTGCCCGCCTGGAAGAGGAATGGGCAGATCAGGGTCTACATCGACTTCCGTGATCTTAATTGCCACTGTCCGACGGAAGACTTTCCCCTTCCCATGACAGAGCTGTTGATCGATGCAGCGGCAGGGTTCCAAGCACTCTCCTTCATGGATGGGTACTCTGGGTACATCCAGATCCATATGGCCCCGAGGATGAAGAGTTCACTACGTTCAGGGCCCCCTAGGGAACTGTGTGCTACCGAGTTATGCCCTTCGGCCTAAAGAATGCAGGTGCCACCTATCAATGGGCTATGCAATGCATATTCAAGCCGATACTCGGGACACTGGTGGAGTGCTACGTAGATGACATGGTGGTTAAATATCATCAGCACCGGGACCATCTCAAAGACCTTGACAGAGTGTTTGGTTTCCTTCATTCTCGCCACTTGAAGATGAACCTGTTGAAGTGTGCCTTCGGGGTCACCTCTAAAAACATTCTTGGCTTCATTGTTAGGTATCGAGGTATCAAGATTGACCCCAAAAAGATCAAGGCCAACAGTCAGATGCCTCCCCTGAGTAATATCCGGGAGCTTCGAGGCCTCCAAGGCCACTTAGCCTATATACGCCGATTCATTTCGAATCTGGCCGGCAAGTGTAATCCCTTCTCCCAGCTCATGAAGAAAGGCACCGCCTATGGGTGGGACAAAGAGTGTCTGACCACTTTTAAGGAAATCAAGCAGTATCTGGATCAACCTCCAGTCCTGATGCCACCCGTTCCCGGAAAACCGCTGGTCGTTTACGTGACCACCCTGGAGCGATCCCTCGGTGCCCTTCTCGCCTAGAAGAACAACGAGGGAACAGAGAATAGCCTCTACAACCTCATCTGCATGCTCCTCGATGCGGAAATTAGATATTCTCCCATCGAGAAGAGCTATCTGGCGCTCGTATTCACCATATAGAAATTGAAGCACTACATGCAGCACTACGAGGTACAACTGGTCTCTCGGGTAGACCCGTTAAAATACATCCTGAGCCGGCCTATGTTGACCAGCCGATTGGCACGCTGGGCGGTGAGCCTCTAGCATTTTGACAATAGGTTCGTACCTTAGAAGGCCGTCATAGGACATGAATTGGCATACTTTTTCGCTACCCACCCAACCTCTGCGTACCAGCCACTGGATTTGGGCTTTCCTGATGAGTCAATCCTCTCAGTTGGTCACGCCACCCCATGCTGGCAGATGCACCTTGACTGCGCCTCCTGAAGCCCTACCGGTAGAACGATGAATGATCCTAGTCTTAACAAAGTAGGCATGGGTATCGTCTTTATCACCCTGGAGCAAGTCGTTCTGCCATATTCTTTCTTGTTGTCAGAAGGCTGCACCAGCAATGAGGCAGAATATCATGCCCTCATCACTGGCCTCGATTTGGCTCTGGAGGTTAACATACCCCACTTGTATGTAAAAGGGGACTCTGAGCTAGTCATCAGGCAGGTTAACTGTAACACCCCGAGATTTTATGAAAAATATTCTTTTCATTAATGTCTTGTGTTGTACGCTACACCAAAAGGAGCTTGCATAGCACGCATCATTGACTTGCCTTGCATTACATGCAATCGCGACCTTCCTTGATAGCGTGTGTAGTATGCAATACCGAGTTTCACTAAACAACGATATGCTATTAAAATATTATTAAAACTAGCTGTTATGAATAGTAATAACAACTTTTTGAAATTTTGTAAATTTTATTTTTCAAAATGGACTTAATTTTTGGATTTGGAATATCAAAATTATCATACGGAGAAAGTTTGGTACTTTTCGGATAACATTCATATCCTGATGAATAGTGAAAATTACTAAATTTTAATTAAAAAGAACTTTTTTAAGAGAAATAATTAATAGTGATAAATTATTAATTTGAGTGGTTTTAAATTATATTTAGAATATATTTTTACAATTTAATACAATGTTGGTCATTGGATGTAATTTCACATTTAAACCAGTTATAAACAAGTGTCAATCTTTTGATAGTTATTATCTTTTAAAAACACGCTATTTGTTTTGACGACGGGAACTGATTTATAAATTAATTAATGCAACTGATATGTTCTGAATTTGGTAAAATAGACATCATTTTTGAATTCTTAATATCAAATATAGCTTAGGCATAATTTTTGGTATTTTTCTGAAAACTTTTGACTTTTGATGAATAGTGAAACCACTAAGTGGTAGTAAAAAAAACTGAATTCTTCATAAAACTTAATTTTACCACTTATGTGAGTGGAATATAGAAAATCCAAGAGGCACGGTTAATATCAAGGACTAAAATTTGGTTCAATGAGATGAAAATAATTTTTGGTGAATAGTAACTTTTTACTTTTTTTACCACGGTTAAAAGTAAATAGGATAATTAAGGGTAAAAATGATATTATTATTACCCTAACACATGTCCTAATTATATTGGACAAGTGTAATTAGAACAAAAACAAACTTAGGAATAAAATATGACAATTTAGGCCCACATGGATTAGATTAGGACATTTATTATTAATTTATTTAAAGAAGGGTTAAAATAGTTAAAATCAAAGTTTAATAACTAAATCATTTTTAATATGGGGTTATACATAAGATAAATTATACTATAAATATTCATTATAAAGATAAAAATATTTCCTACATAAAGGTATTTTATTTGTAATTTTTAGACATTAGATAATTTAATATATTTATGACAGAACGATGGTGCAATAATTATCTTATAAATGAAATATTGACATAACTGATGTTATAAATACCCAAATAAATATAATTTGAGGCTTTTTATGAATTACACTAATTTTCTAGGTTAATATGACATGTTAGAATTGATTTAATTAACTTTTTTAGAACTAATCTTTCTGTTATGAATTTCACAAAAATCAATTACTAAATAGTGTCAAAATTGAAATAAAATAGTTTTTAAAACAAATATTATATTATTAATTGTTATTTTATTCCTAAAAATCTAAGAATCGGCCAAATGACTTAGATAAGGTTATATATATTAATTATAAACAACTTGGGGTTCGTTTGGCTTGATATTGTAAGTTTATTAACCTTATAGTATAAGAACACAAGAAGACATGGTAAAAGTAAAATTATATAACTTAATGTTAAATCTACATGATAAGGTTAAAATAGGAATCCCATTTTTATTACATGGGTTATGTAATGATGTATGATTTATGATTTTGTGGAACACATAATAATGGTGTAATTATGAGATGGGTGGGACCTATATCTCCCTCCAATTCATTGGGTAAAGATTTTATATCGCATGAGATAGACATGGTTGTAACAGTAGGTTATACCGGTTCAGTGAAACAAGACTGAAACGAGGGTGACTCGGTTCAGAAATGGACTTTGTCCACTAAGATAGTCTTGGCAATGAGTCTTGACTAATAAGATATGATTCTCTATGATTATGTGTGTATTCCACAATGTTTCATGTTTTATGTTATGATTATTGGGATTTCATTTCACTGCTATGATTTATCCCATGTTATGAAATTATGCTCTCTTTTGCAAGTTAAGATTTTCAAAATGTTATGTTATTATTAATATAATGTGATTGATATTTTTTTTGTTTACCCTTACTGAGAATTTGAGATCACCCTTTTATGTTTTCTTTTCCCCAGGATATAAAGAAAGGTTTTACGTAATAAAAGGATGATCTTTATGGGAGATGTTGAAGATATTTCACTACGATTAGAAAAATATATTCCGAGTTTCCAAATACACTATACTATTACGATCCTTGTGTGTGTGTTTTTGTTATGTACTATGTATTACGCAAAAGTAATGTAATGTCCATGTACGTCGAGCTTCGGGTCTCTACAGTTGGTATCAGAGGAAAGGTTTAGTCAAACTTTGGAAACTAGGATGCCAAAACGTTAGTGAGATCCCTAGAGATATTTCTAAGGTATGTCTTGGGATGTCCCTAAGGATAAGTATACGTATAGGTTATAGTACTAGAATTATGCTAACGATCATTGAATTAAACCTATGATGTTAGATATTGAAGGTACTCCCCCTTTATTATGTTGTTTTCCCTATAATGATTTTTTCCTCTCACACTATTCTTTTTGGGTTTTAGACAATGGATGGAACCTGAAGGAACCGTGTTGATCAATGCAATGGACAACGCAATGATTGTCCTCTTGAACAAACAAATGTTATGGGAGACGGAGTGAAAAATATTATTGCTATACTTACACAAGCTATGAATCATTCCGGACTTCCAAATGAGCAGAGAAATGGAACAATATTCTATTGAGTCCCTCATGAGGCAACGTCCACCTTCTTTCAGCGGGTCTACTGATCCATTAGTTGCTGAACAATGGATAAGTACTACTGAAAGGATATTTTCAGTTCTTCAATGTTCTGAACATGATAAAGTCATATTAGTAGTGTACCGTTTGGAAGGTGATGCTGATCAATGGTGGAATCTTATTAAGAATACGAGGCAATGGGATGAAATTGAGTCCATGGAATGGGACGAGTTCAAGAACCTATTTTTCAATAAGTACTTCCATCGTATTCTTCAAACAAAGATGGAGAAGGAGTTTCTTGAACTAAAGCAAAAGGATGATGAATCTATTGGTGTATACGAAGCTAATTTTACAAGGCTTGAAAGGTATGCATCTGGCTTTATCATCTAACCTGAATGTAAAGTTGATCGAATCTTCAGTGGCTTAAAACGAAATCTTCGAAGGGCATTAGCTATAAGAGACTTCAGTAGCTGTGATTAAATTGTGAGTTGTGCTATCAAGGTAGAAATAGAAGTTGGTGTTACTTATCCATCTAGTAGTTTTGACAAGAAACGAAAGATGGAGTTCAAGGAGAAATCTCATAATAATGGTGAAAAGAAGATGAATGTTTCCTTATGATCAAAGTGTGGAAAGAAGTATGGTGGAGATTGTCTTAAAGGGACAAGTAAATGTTTCAAATGTGGAAAGGAAGGTCATCGGGCATTATAATGCCACAATGATGGGAAGAAGATGTCTAATGATACAAACAAAGGAAGGGATAGACAGAATGATCCTACTACACTTCAATGCTTCAAGTGCAAGGAATTGGGGAATTATGCTAATAAATTCCCTAATCTAAGGGTTAGTGATGATCGACATGAGAAACCACATAAGGTAAAGGACAAAGGGAAGTCACATGCGATCACCATTGGTGATGTTGAATATGACAATGATGTGGTGGAATGATTAAGTGTTTATGTAATGGGATTCCAAAATAATGTTGTATATAGTATCGTGGAATATTAGAATATATATGTTTTGGTCATTTGTAGTTTTCAATAATTTTATGGCATCAGTAACCATGAAAAGTGATTGAAATATTTTTGGAAAGCAGATGATATGCACCTAATGAAGGGATACAGAGAATCTAATATGTTTGATAGTATTCATGAGCTCATGATTGATATAAGGACTAAGTGATATCATGGTTTGAGTATATAGAATTTTGAGAATTTTGGTATGTGTAAAGTGTTAACTTTTAACTACATTCATGTTTTCACTATGGTTTAATGGGTATTCAAGAGAATACATGATTAAGGCCTTCGAATGTTTGGAGTGTGACCAACAAGACATATCTTATGATATACGAGGATCAACGATGGTATTAACATGCTTGTTATATGAACTCTTTGGTAATCATTTTCACTATAATATGAGATTGGACAACAGTATTATGGATAAGCCTAAAGTTTGGAATGGACTATGTTGGACATAAGTTAGTATTGTTTAAGGATAAAAGTTTTTTCGATATTATTGATGGAATGTTATAGCAATGTAGTTTTAGAAAAAGGACAACTTGTAGGATGGGCGACAGCCCATTGCGTCAGACAAGGCTGTGGGAATCGAACCCACAACCGAAGTGTGACTGGCCTTTATCGCCTACCACTAGCCTAAAAAAAGTCCCTGGTTAGTAGAAACTAATTTTATTATATTACGCGGTATGATATATGAAGTATAAGTTCATTTTTGGAATCGTATACGATTAACTTCACCATAGATGGTCTTATGTATTTTTGATAACTTTTGTAACCTTTTGTTTGAGATAGATGGAATGACTCATCATTCTATCACATGAACTGCTAACACATCACGAATGACAAATCCAACTTCATTTCTTTAAAAGTTGTAGTGGAAATTGTCCAAAGAATGACCAACAGTGACACAATACCAAAATTACGAAAGTATTTCTTCTAATTCCAATTTCATCAAATTTAGGGAAATGATCTTGAAAACCAAAAATGTTGTCCTAGTGATCTTATATCTGATGAATTAGATGGTAACTTACATCGTCAAAAATTTATGGCTTTGTGATTGCTGGCTTTTTCATAGCCATGTTCTCTACCACTCTCCATCAGAACATGATGTTTAGATTTCTCTTCCATATCCATATTTTCTCCTATGTGGAAACCCAGTGATTAGTTTGTTTGGGTAACCGTTACGTTTCATACTTTTGTTTTTAAAGAATGGTTTTGGTATTCCTATTTACGAGGTGGGTTTCTATTAAAGAAACATTCAAGTAGTAAACCATTTATAACCCCGAAGAATTTCGAGGGAGAAATTAATTTTAGGGGGGGTAGAATGTAACACCCCAAGATTTTATGACAAATATTTTTTTCATTAATGTATTGTGTTGTACACTACACCAAAAGGAGATTTCACAACACACATCATTGAATTTCCTTGCATTACATGCAATCGCGACCTTCCTCGATAGCGTTTGTAGTACGCAATACCGAGTTTCACTAAACAACGATATGATATTTAATTATCATTAAAACAAGCCGTTATGAATAGTAATAACAACTTTTTGAAATTTTGTAAATTTTCTTTTTCCAAATGGACTTCATTTTTGGATTTGGAATATCGAAATTAGCTTAGGGTGAAATTTTGGTACTTTTCGGATAACTTTCATATTCTGATGAATAGTGAAAATTACTAAATTTTAATTTGAAAGAAATTTTTTAATAGAAATAATTAATAGTGATAAATTATTAATTTGAGTGGTTTTAAAGTATATTTAGAATATATTTTTACAATTTAATACAAATTTGGTCATTGGATGTAATTTCACATTTAAACCAGTTATAAACAAGTGTCAATCTTTTGGTAGTTATTATCTCTTAAAAACACGCTATTTGTTTTGACGACGGGAACTAATTTTTAAATTAATTAAGGCAATTGATATGTTATGAATTCGTTAAAATAGACGTCATTTTTGAATTCTTAATATCAAATATAGCTTAGGCCTAATATTTGATATTTTTTTGAAAACTTTCAATTTTTGATGAATAGTGAAACCACTATGTGGTTGTTAAAAAAACTGAATTTTTCATAAAACTTAATTTTACCGCTTCTGTGAGTGGAATTTAGAAAATCCGAGAGACAAAGTTAATCTCAAGGACTAAAATGTTGTTCAATGAGATGAAAATAATTTTTAGTGAATAGTAACTTTTTACTTTTTTTACCACAGTTAAAAGTAAATAGGGTAATTAAGGGTAAAAATGATATTATCATTACCCTAACACATGTCCTAATTCTATTTGACAAGTGTAATTCGACCAAAAACAAACTTAGGAATAAAATATGACCATTTAGGCCCACTTGGATTATATTAGGACATTTATTATTAATTTATTTAAAGAAGGGTTAAAATAGTTAAAATCAAAGTTTAATAACTAAATAATTTCTAATATGGGGTTATACATAAGATAAATTCGACTATAAATATTAATTAGAAAGCTAAAACGATTTCCTACATAATGGTAATTTATTTGTAATTTTTAGACATTAAATAATTTAATTTATTTATGACACAACGATGATGCAATAATTGTCTTATTAATGAAATATTGACATAATTGATGTTATAAATACCCAAATAAATATAATTTGAGACTTTTTATGAATTCCACTAATTTTCTAGGTTAATATGACATGTTAGTATCGATTTCATTAACATTTTTCGAACTAATCATTCTTTTATGATTTTCACAAAAATCAATTACTAAATAGCGTTAAAATTGACATAAGATAGTTTTTAAAACAAATATTATTTTATTAATTGTTATTTTATTCCTAAAAATCTAAGGATCGACCAAATGACTTAGATAAGGTTATATATATTAATTATAAACAACTTGGTGTTCATTTGGCTTGATATAGTATGTTTATTAACCTTATAGTATAAGAATTCAAGAAGACACGGTAAAAGTAATATTATTTAACTTAATGTTAAATCTACATGATATGGTTAAAATAGGAACCTAAACTTGTCTAAATTATATTGGATGAAAGGATTTCGACCCATCCCCACCTTAGCCTAGAAATAAAGCAATTTGGAGCTATTTAAAACCGAACGTGACTTTATAATAAAATAATAGTTTTGGTTATTCCAAAGGTGCCCCTCTCATCCCTTATAAAAAGGGCTCCTCCTCCCTCTCTTCCTCACACCACTTTGAGCCTTCAAGCTCGGCCAACCCCTACCACTTTCTCCTATCCACTTCGCTAGAGATTGCCTAGAGGTTCTGATCTTCTTCAAAGACCAATTTTAGTGCCCTAAATGGGTGTTTCAAAGAAGCACTTCAAAGAAGAGGATGTTCAGACACTTACGAAGCAAACCGGACCTATGGTAAGGGAAAATATCACAATCACAATTTTTATCAGAGATTGTTTATACTTTGGTATTTACTGGGGTGTATTTTATCATCCAAATCCATGTTTTCTCAATATGTAATATTATTTCCATCCACCTATAATTGTTTAAATCATATTTTACCCTTCAGTGAGCTTTTAGTAAAAGATATGAAAGGAATCTTATGTCGTTTTTCGTACGAGATACTTTTTTGACTTTTCCGACAAAAGTACGAGAAGAATTTTTTTTAACTTATACGGCATGAATGGATTTTTAAAACATTATTTCCAAGAAGCTTCCTTTACAAATTATCAAATTTATTTTTAATCAACTTCTTTTAGTATAAAGTTGTATGACATGTTAAGAAAGGAAAAAAATGTTTTTGAAGTATAAAGGATATTTTCCTTAAGAATGGAGTTCAAGTGTTTTATCAAAATTATTTTCCATCTAAGATAATATAGGATTCTAAATCTATCCCTATTATTACATTGATTATGTTGTGATGGAATTATTTTTATGAATTACTTTATCTTATATGAATTGTTTTATGATGTCATGTTGTTTAAGAATCCCATTTTTATTACATGGGTTATGTAAAGATGTATGATTTATGATTTTGTGGAACACATAAGAATGGTATACTTATGCGATGGGTGGGATCTATATCTCCCTCCAATGCATTGGGTAATGATTTTATATCTCATGAGATAGACATGGCTGGAACGGTAGGTTATACTGGTTCAGTGAAACAGGACTGAAACGAGGGTGACTCGGTTCAGAAATGGACTTTTTCCACTAAGATAGTCTTGGAAATGAGTCTTGACTAATAAGATATGATTATCTATGATTATGTGTGTATTCCACAAAGTTTCATGTTTTATGTTATGATTATTGGGATTTCATTTCACTAATATGATTTATCCCATGTTATGAAATTATGCTCTCTTTTGCAGGTAAAGATTTTCAAAATGTTATGTTCTTATGAATATGATGTCATTGATATTTCTTTTATTTACCCTTACTGAGCATTTGAGCTCACCCTTTTATGTTTTCTTTTCCCTAGGATATAAAGAATGGTTTTAGGTAAAAAAAGGAAGATCTTTATGGAAGATGTTGAAGATCTTTCACCATGATTAGAAGATTATATTCCATGTTTCCAAAGACACTAAACTATTACGATCCTTGTGTGTGTGTTTTTGTTATGTACTATGTATTCCGCAAAATTAATGTAATGTCCATGTATGTCAAGCTTCGGGTATCTACATTAACGGTGACTATGCTGTCAGGAAGCCAGAACTCATGTCGTTGCTGGAGTGCACCCTCCATCTAATGGCAAAGTTCCCCTCCTAACCAGATGTCTCTCACGTTCCCCGGTCATAGTACAGTCGACCAGATGCTTTGGCTAGCCTGGCCGCATCACTCGCAGAGCCTCAACAGGATGACCTAACCATCCATGTGGCGCACCAGAGAGTCATTGCTCCTATTATCCCAGAGGGCAATCGTGGCCCGCGAGTGAACCATCTCACCGCTGGTTCCCCTGCGTCAGGACCCCCCGGGGCTTCAGGCGTGGTGACCGAGACAATTCTTGATTGGAGGACACCATTGGTTGAATATCACAGGCATGACAATCTTCCGATGGACCAAGCAGAGTGAGAACGAATCTGGCGCCGCGCGCCGCAGTTCACCCTTCAAAGCGGTCCCAGCCATGAGCAGCTCCTTTACAGGCATGGGTTTGACGGTGTTCTCCTCCGTTGTCTTCAAGGATTTAAGATCCCACAGGTCATGTAAGAATTGCACACTGGTTCCTGTGGCGCCCACTAGGTCGGGTCGTAGTTGTCCCACTAGATTCGGAGGCAGGGATACTTCTGGTTGTCCATGATCCATGACTGCATCGAGTACGCCAAGAGGTGTCATGCGTGCCAAGTTCATGTTATCTTTGTGCATCGGCCACTGGAGCCTCTCCATACTACTAAGTATTCTTGGCCATTTGCAGTCTGGGGTTGGATGTCATAGGGCCTTACCTGCCGGTGACGGCCTGCCAGTGCCAGTTCATCTTGACCGCTACAGATTTCTTCTCAAAGTGGGCAGAGGCAGCCCCGCTCATGGAAGTCAAGACTGGTTCTATCGCTGACTTTGTGAGCTCCAATATCATCCACCGGTTTGGAAAACGTCACGCTATCCTCACGGATAACGGATCCAACTTCCGAGCGGCCGAGATGAAAAGATTGTACGCCAAGTACAACATTCTCTCTAACCACACCTCCCGCTATCATGCGTAGGAGAATGGACAGATAGAGGCGTTTAACAAAACCCTCTCTAACATTCTACAAAAAATGATTGTTTAGAACAAGAAACGTTGGCCGGACAAGCTCCCCAATGCCCTCTGGGCTTATAGGATGACGACTCACAATTCCACCTAGGTGACTCCGTATTCCCTGGAATACATAGCTGAGGCCATCCTTCCCATTGAGGTCTAGCTGTCCTTATTGCGCACGGCGGTCTACGACCAGAAAGCATCGGATAGAGTTGCTGAGATCCGTCTAGACGAATTGGAAGCATTGGACGGAAGTAGGCTTCGCGCTTTACATAACATTGAAAGGCATCAGAGCAGGATGGCTCGAGCATTCGATAATAAGGTTCACCTCCGCTCCTTCCTGCACGGTGACTTGGTGTTGGCTCTCAGAGCACCAATTATTACCGGCATGAAACAACCGAAGTTGGAGCCCAAGTGGGAGGGGCCTTTTATTGTCCACAAGGTCTATCCCAATGGCGCGTATTCCCTGGTGACTGTGGATGGTGAGCGTATCACTCCTCCCACCAATGCCAGGTTCCTCAAGAAGTACTTTTCCTAGCCAGTATGGTCCAGTATGACCTTAAACTGTATGGTCCTGCATGACCTTAAACTGTATGGTCCTGCATGTCCATAAACTGTATGGTCCTGTATGACCCTAAACAATGATCTGCCCTACATCTGGGCTCCATGGCCCGAGCTCTAAGACCTAAAACTATGATCATCTATTGGTTCTACCCTTTTTCATGGTCTGAGTTCTATGACCTTAAAGTAACATCCTTTTGGTCTGAGTTCTAAGACCTAAAACTAAGATCCGAATTTCGTCCAACATGACGTTAAACTGTATTTCCAGAACTATGTGTGGCCTGATTTCCATCCTAATGGGATACATAGGAACGCCCAGACGTTTCGTTTCGGGTCCAGCCCAAGTAGTTACCAAACTCCTCCCTTTCCTCTTGGTCAAAGTTCTAAGACCCAAAACTAAGATCATCTTGGTCCGAGTTCTAAGACCTAAAACTAAGATCCTCTTGGTCCGAGTTCTAAGACCTAAAACTAAGATCCTCTTGGTCTGAGTTCTAAGACCTAAAACTAAGATCCTCTTGTTCCGAATTCTATGACCTAAAACTAAGATCCTCTTGGTCCGAGCTCTAAGACCTAAAAATAAGATCCATAATTCGTTTAACATGACGTTAAACTGTATTTCCAGAACTACGTCTAGCTTGATTCCCATCCTAATGGGATACGTAGGAATGCCCAGACCTTTCGTCTTTGGGTCCAGCCTGAGGTCTGTTGTTGCGTTTGTTTCGCCTTTCGGACCATGACCATAGGATCGCGTGGCGTGGTGTGAGACTATGTCCCCATTCACGTCGGGTTTGCAATAGCTGCACCAAGCGCACCCTGTCCTCAGGATTTATACCTCCTCTGTCCAATGGAATTTAAAGACGCTTTCCAGAACTACGTATGGCTTGATTACCATCCTTATGGGATATATAGGACCACCTGAACACCTAGATGTCAGGTCCAGCCCCATCTCTTAGGAGATCCCACGATATCCCAGTTCCCAGAGTGTTTTCCATTACGCCCCCTCTTTTTCTCGGGGATCCGCCATATTTTGGCATCTCTCGGACTGGGCCCTCTGATCCTTTCCAGTGGTCTGCTGATGTGCTCAAGGTACTCTGGTCTAGGACTGGGAGTCCCAGATTCGACTTAGGCAAGTTCCATCCACTTTCCAAGCTTCATGTTCCCCGTCATTCGGGCCCCCGTCATCCTTCACTCCCAGAGGGACCCCCAAGAATGGCCTGGATACAACACCCAAGGTCTCTACTACCATCATGGGCCAACAAACCCGAGGGTTTCCGACAACAAATTGATACGAATCCCATGTTACGAACATGGTCCGTGGTTGATGCTCATTTTTTGTCCCCATGGCTAACACGGCAGGATGCTAGGTTACGAACATGGTCATCAGTAATCCTCAGTCATCACGCCGGCTTCCCCGGGCCCTGAATGTTGGTGGCATGGTTCATGTCATGTTCCTCCCCACTGTGTCAAGGTGGAATCTCGACACTCCTTGTACTAACCCTCATTACACCCCCACACATCAGACAGACCAAGCTGCGTAATGGTGTCTCTGGGGGCTCCCACGATCTGAGCACGAGAGTTTGTGCTTGGGTGTCTTCTTTACGGGTTGCGTGCAGCTTGACCCTCATCCCCATGGGGAACGAGGAGTCGCCCAAACATTGCGTTTCAGGCCCAGCATAGCTGGGAGCTAGCATCTCCTGCCCCCACTGATTGTTGAACCCTCATAGGCCCCTTTGGCCCGAGGCTCCTCTGTCGGATGGTCCAAACCATACGACCTTCGACAGTGTTGTTGGTCCAAATTATACGACCTTAAACTGTGTTGCTGTTCCAAACCATACGACTTTAAAATGTGTTGCCGGTCCAAACCATACGACCTTAAACGATGTTTCCGGTCCAAACCATACGACCTTAAAATGTGTGCCGGTCCAAACCATATGACCATAAACTGTGTTGTCGGTCCAAATCATACGAACATAAACTGTGGGCCGGTCCAAACCAGACGACCTTAAACTCTGTTGCTGGTCCTATCACACGACCCTAAACTGTGACATTATCATCCTGGCCGCAAGAAGAAAAACGACACTGCATTGTGATGACCTCGTTGTAGAGGACATCACGTCGGGTATTGGTCTTATTCCATGCCATTTGTCAACTCCAATCACGGCTTGATTCTTGTGGCGACCCCATGGCCTACTACTCTAGGCCTGCTGCTTCACAAAAACAAACCACTCACCTTAAAGGACAAACAAGTTTTATCAAATTCCGCTTCATTGAGTGCAAGGGCCATGCTCGCACTCCCCTTTTCCCCTGGTACTGGTATCTTATCATGTCACCTTCCAGAACTACATATGGATTGATTATCATCCTTATGAGATATGTAGGAGCAATTGTGGAACTTCCCCGCGGGCCCATCATACCTTCGTGTTCAGTCCCTCGACTCGAGCATTTCCCTGGGGAGCACATGGTATGTAGGGATTAGGTCCTCATTCACGTTGGGTTTTGTAACCGCCTTGACATGTGTCCATTTCTCCCCCTTCTCATTTACGGTCCAAGCTCTAAGACCTAAAACTAAGATCCATATTCCGTCCAACATGATGTTAAACTGTATTTAATCCCGCATGACGTTAAAATGTATTCCATCCAACATGACGTTAAACTGTATTTCATCCCGCATGGCGTTAAACTATATTCCGTCCCGCATGACGTTAAACTGTATTTCATCCAACATGATGTTAAACTGTATTTCGTCCAACATGACGTTAAACTGTGCTTCAAGAACAACGTGTGGCTTGATTCTCATCCTAATGAGATACGTAGGACTGCTCGGACAATTCTTATTGGGTCCAGACCCAGGTATTACTGAACCCTGTCCTTCCTTATTGTCGGCCCATCGGCCCGACTTCATGGGATATGGTGTAATCAGGACATCTACCCCGATCAGGTTTGGGATGCCCCATGGTAATAATGGGAAGCGGAAGTTCTCTCACTAAAGCGGTCCTGCCTGAAAATTGGGACGAACCGTGATCAGGTCGGTATGTCCGCCTAATGTGCCTTCGCCATGGTGGTGCAATATCAGGAGTGTTTGACTTTGTTCGAACAAACCCCCACTCCACCTCCCACGCTTTGGATACCCCCTTATTCGGATCCTCATTTCACTTCATGTCTGAGGAGACCCCATAATAGTATGGATGCTCAACCTATGGTCCACCTACTGTCTTTGGCCAACGTTCCGAAGGACTGGTCATGTTCGACAAGACCCCCTTATAGTATGGATGCTCGACCTATGGTCCGCCTACTGTCCTGGGCCAACGTTCCAGAGGACTGGTCATGTTTGACGGGACCCCCTAACAGTATAGATGACAGACCTATGGTCCACCTATTGTCATGGGCCAACGTTCCAGAAAACTGACTGACGATATTTGAGTTAGGACTCGTGTTAAAAACATGTTCAGCAGTCAGCCCTCATTTATTGTCCCCATTCCAGGCCAACATGATATGGATGTTGTGTTTCTGCCACGGTTGATAGTTATCATCCATGGTTGCGCCCCATTGGGTTCCGAATTTGGGCAGCATGATTCACCCTTCCTCTCCATCCCCCTATGTTCAGATGAATTTCGATTCCCCCGGCATTGCCCCGCTCGTGTGTTATAGCACAGTGAGAAGTCGACACATCAATCGGCCTGGGGTCTCCTCAGATGTCCAGGGCCGATTTTGGATGCCTGAAGGTTGGTCAGTGCCCCACAGTTGAACGAAATGATGGTACGAGCATCTTCTGCTTCTCGCGTTGGGCACGACCCATAAGAGCCTTGGGATGAGTTGTTATTCGTTTCAAAACTATGGATGAGCGCATTAAACCAAGAGAACAAATGAGTGGATTTGGCCATATATTGGATTGAGACGATGAGAAGTACAAGAAGAATGTTCATGAGATGGAAAAAACAAATACCTTAGGGATCAGCATGCTCAAGCGATCTTTCCAGTGCTGCTACCCTCTGGCTGGTAGCCTCCAAGACCGCTTCTCGCTCTTTGAAGACTCTCTCCTCATCGGCCACCACAGAGCGCAGCTCGCAAGCCCTAGCTTATGCCTGCGCCTGCTTGGTATGAAGTACGGTCATCTGGTGACTCGCCTCCACCAGTTGTTCCTATGCATCAGCCAGTTGGGCCGTCAGTTGCTCCACGAGCTTAGAGCATGTTGCGATGAAGGCCTCCTTATCTGCCGCCTGCCCTTCGAGGTGCAGGACTTCCTGCTCCGCCCTCAGCAGCGGTTGAGCACTCGCCGATCCTTCTCAGCACTTGGAAATGTCAGTGCACCGGCTGCTCTCCGGTATCTTCTCGGCCATGTAATCACGGACCGTCAGATGAAGATGCTAAGCGTCAGCCCCTCCGACACACAGGAATCGCAGCCAGGTCTGAAGTGATCCCATCCGCCTCAGCCAATCCGACTGGGGCTGTCTGAGAAAGTGCTGGATAAATTTCCTCCCCTTGCGCCATGTCATCTGGCTCTCCTCTGCTGCCTCTGAGTCTGATTCATCTATCTCCTCGGGGTCAGCGGGTCAGTATATGGGGAAGGCGGCCAGCAGATCGGCAGCAAGATCCGCCCCAGGGATGTCTTCGTGAGGAATAGAATCCTCGACATCCGGGCGACCTTCTTCTCTCACCCCAGCAGCAATGATGCCTCCCCCAGCTTCTGACCTCATCTTAGGAACAGTGCCGCTGATGTCTGCCGCTCCCTGTTCATCAATTGTTGGGGCCGAATCAGTGCAGAGAGCATCTTCCGAACGAGGTGGTATGTCCGCTGCTGGTCCACTTGCGGATGGCCCGGGCTCTGAAGCCTGACGTGCCTCCAGTGTTAATATCACTGCGCAAAGCATACGCTGGTCAGACCGGATGTTTTGGCACCAAGCACCAGTAGTGAAGCGTGAGACTTACAGGAATCCAGAGCGTCGGTCCCCAGTGTTTCGGCCACTACAGGAGCCACCACAAGGGGAGACCCCACCACGCTTGTTAATTCAATGATTGGTGTCGGATCCCCATCATGTCCGACTGGTTCGTCTCCTCCCTCCTCTAGTGGGGACGCTCGTCCAACGCTCAACTGCTCCTGAGTTGGATGGGGAAGTGAGTTAGAAGTTGGAAAGTAGAATGGATGAATAAGGGAAATGAATGAAAACAGAGACAAACCTCGAGAATCTCGGTTATGTCGAGATCAGAGTCGGCAATCTCGCCACTCTCTCGGAGACTCCCTTGGTGGGTTTCCCCTTTCATCCCCTCACCTTCGGGATCTTCTTCTTCATCTTCTCCCTCACCTTCGTCCTCTATGGTTTCCTCCTCCCTCTCCGGATCCTCGTCGCTATCATTTTCTCTCTGTGGAATCACTTCCGGATCATGGTCCCAGCCGAGCATCACTTTCACTAAGAAAGGTGGCTCCGCACGCCGCCCCCTTTGGTGTGCGTATGCATCCATGGCCGTCAGATAAGCATGCCGTCGATGGAAGTTTACTCGGTCGGTAATTCGAACGAGCCCAACCTCTAGAAGTTGGATCCAATTTTTCATTATCTTCTGCCAGATGGCATCGACGCTCAGCGATTACCGCAGGGTCATTCAGGCCAACCACAGTGCCGGGAGAATTGCATCTTTTGAAGGTTCAAGCAGATATCTTATCTACTTCCCGGGCAGTTCCCTGGCCGCCTCATGTGCCCCCCCCCCTACGGGTAATGAGGACGCGGCAGCACCATGTGATGTCCCCGCTACCGAAGTCCCGGCATGCGCAGGCCTTGCTGCCTGACGCGCCCTTGGTTCCCCCCTTCCGATGACACTGTGTCTTCTTTCCCGTCGCCCGGTTTCCACGTGAGTAAGCTCAAGTTGCTGGACGCGCTTGCGTAATAGCCCCTCAGGGTATGCAATGGTCCAATGTTCGGCGTATATGGTTGCTAGGCCGGCATCGACCCCGATGGGAGGAAGGGTAATGACATCACCAGAGCCAAAAGTGGTAAACATCAACCACATCTGGCACAGGACGCATGGATTATTCTCCTTCCAGACAGCCGTGAATACCTTCTTCGGCATTTGTTGGAGGTACCCGAACTACCTGGCGAATTGGGATGGCACGTATGCCTCGCAGATCACCCTCCCATCGAACCGAGCCACGAGCACCCTGTCCCAAATGCTCTGGAAGTACTCCTGCTATTCCAGAGAGTCTCAACTGTTGTCCACCAGCTGGCCGACCGGGGTGGGGAATGGGCTAAAGTTGAAGTCGGCATGGTTTCCTATGCGGATCCTCACACCCTCCTCATTGAGCGTCATCGGCGCCACCCCTGAGATATTTAGCAAGGACGGTCGCAGACCGTTGCCCAGAGGACGGATGGCGTTTGGGAAAGTATACCCGCCGAGATGAGCCACCACCCAGCCATGGAATATCTGGAAGGGACCACATACTCTCTGAGGCGACCCCTCTCGAGAGATGCCCCCCAGAATGGTATACAGTTTGGCCAGTACGGGGATGCCCATGTTGAACCATTTTTTGGTGGCCATGGAGCCCACTATCACCAATGTTGCTGGACGGAGGTCCATCCTCGCATCCCACATAGGCAGGAGCCACCCGCTCAAGAAGGCGGCAAGGAACCCGACATACCAGACGTTCGGGTCTCGGTCCTCAATGACGCGGTAGCCCCATGATTGGTATTTCCCCGCCTCCAGGGTCCTCCAGTATGACCCATCCTTGATCCTCTAAGCCGCGGTAGGGCACCGTTTGCCCCATCCCAGTATCTTAATGGTCGGATCCTTCTCAAGGAATAGGCTGAACCAGCCCTTATAGGCGATGTCCATTAGGAAGTCCTTGACCCCCAGCCTCTCTTTGGCTAGCTCCAACAGGTGCCGTGTCAGCATTGGCGTCTGCGACCTGTCTCCCCAGGTGTTCATTCGAGGAACGAACTCGTCGTATTGGTAACCCTCTAGTGGGATACCTCCGATGCAGTGAATGTCCCAAAGACTAATGCTGACTTCCCCATAATGAAGGTGGAACATGTTGGTGTCAGGAGACCATCGGGTGAATAGCTCTGGTCCGAGTTCAGGCTGGCGGTGGAAATGGAACTGCGATGTCCATACCGCCTCGAACAGGCCGATATATCGCAATTCGTCCCCAAACTGGTCGCAGGTATGGCGAACCCAGAATGCTGAGGCCCATTCGTTGGTGAAGTTGCCCCCGGACCGAAAGTCCCAGTCCTTCAGCCAGCCCTTCGTGTCATCCGTGATGCTCGGACGGAACGTGCTTGCGTAGAGGGCCGGAGAATCATATGGCATAGGCTCATCCCCGGTAATGGTCCTAGTCCTCGGGTTCAGGACATATATGTCCATATGTCTAGTTTCCCTGGAAGGATGGCCGTTATTGGTGTTGTTGTAGCGAGGAAGTTCGTCCTCCCGTGTCACCCAAGACCGTGGCGTGTCCACTTCGAAGCCCGGCAGGGGCACCTCCTCCAGGATGCCAAAATTCCAGAGCGGGAGGTTGTCCGACAAGGGAAACATCTTCTGGGCTGGAGTCAGCAGATTGAACAAGGTCAGATTGTTGGAGACAATCACCTTGGCTCTATAAACCTCCTCGTTCGCCGCCATTTCATTCCAACGGGCAGCGGCTTCCCCCTCATCAACTCAGTTTGCTGCCATCTCAAATATTTGGGGAGTTGGGCAAAATCAGGATGCAGTGTGCGGAATCAGAGAGTTCTGCGTGGAATCTGAATGAGTTGCACGAAATCCTGGAGATGAGCGCGCAATCGGCAAGCTGTGCGGGGAAAATCCCGAACAGGCGCGAAATCACGTCCGAATTTAGGATGGAATTCCGCGCTGTAAGAGCGTTTTCACGCGCAGCCGCAGAAGCGATTTCGTGCACGAGATCGATGAGCTTATCGCGCAGAAAAAGCGGAGGTACGAAATTGGGACCCAGCGCCCCTTTTTATAGGCAAGGCCACGGTTCCACACCGAGCGGAAATAGGATTCCGCGCACGTCCGTATGTTTTGTGCGCCCCCATCGGAATTTTGTGCTCAACTTGACCAGGGGAATCAACATTTCGGTGTTTCGGCGTTTCTCATGGAATCCGATAATTTCCCCTCTCGCCGATCCAATTCCAAGGTGGGGCATTTGTTGATGCCGAAAAAAGTCCGTAACTCTCGAAAGAAGTTTCGAAATGATGAAGAGAAGTCAAATTCGGAATCAGAGGCCCGATCCGGAGGCCCGGGAAGTGGTGCGTGAAAAATTGTGTGAATCGCATAGAAAAGATGTCCCGCACGAATGGAAACCTGAGATTCGCGAGAAGTCCCGCTGCCAATGCAAAATAATTTCGGGCCCGCGTCCCGCGCGGTTGATAATTTTGCGCTGCCGCCCCTGTCGCACCATCATTTCGCACGCTGCATGGATTCCGCGCCAGAGGTCACCTATAAATAGAAGGTGACCGCCAATGATTTGGGTGTTGAGGAATCCGAAGTGACTCTCGTGCGTGCAATTCGGCTCCCCCCACATGTAAGATGACTTCCAGGTAATCCCTCATTTCGCGGAACCTTGCCCCGGAGTTCGCCTTTGCACGCAACACCACCAGCTTCAGTGAATTTTTCCCCTCCCCAGGGTACCATCCATGCGCACAATCCTCGTCTCATGTGCGCAATACCCTGCCGTGCGTGCAAAACCCTGTGCGTAGTTCCCTCTCCGCATGCAATTCCCTTGCTCCAATTGCACGTCGTCCCGGTGTTTTGCGCGCAAACATTCCCTTTTGCGCACAAAGCCCAGGACCCTTCACCTTGACACCCCTTGGCTGCCCCCCTGCACCGGCACCTGATATATCCCATGCCGAGCATGTGTGCCATGCGTTGTTTTCCCGTACAACCTTCCAGGCTCGTGCGAAGTAACCTCAAGGTCCCTTGGGCCATGTTTCCCGTTGCGTTGCTTTGCCTTATGCTTCTCCGCATAGGCAGGCTAACGGCTATTGCTTCTTCGCAGAGCCATGCTAATGTGGACCCCCCGGTGGTTCTCCCTGTGGCCCCCCTTCTTTATGGCCTTGCCGATGTCTTCCCTCCCACAAGGGGTAGAGGGAGTTGGGCATGTAAGCCCCAGGGGTGTGGAGAGAACCCACCTCATCCAAGCTGCAGGACGTTAAACTGCTAAGCACCTCGTCCTTAACACAAGACGTTAAACTGTAGTTCGACCCCGTGATTCGCACGTAGGGTCCCCCCATCTTGGACATTTTTTATGCCCACTCGTCTCCATGGGAATGGACTCTTCCTCACATGGAATGAGATCTTCCTTGTTGGAGTGGAATTTGTCCGCTGCGGAAGGGCCGCCTTAGAGCGTAAGCCCCTAGCCTTTCTTAGAGATGACTACACCCGTGCATCTCCGTAATTCCCCCCTACCAAGGCCAGTGGAGTCCTTTTCCCATTGCACATTGTTGCATCACGGGCCTCTACCCTGGAGTAAGCCCCTGTACTATGGGCCGCTAACCACGCATAAGCCCATGTTTCCTCTTTGGGCCGCTCAACACGTAATCCCCATTCCGCTTCTCACGAACGTACCCTTCGTGACGTGAAAATCTGGTCCCTACTGCCTCTTGTTTCCCACACCGAGCATGACTCACGTGGGCATAGAGCGCGCATCGACCATGACATCCTCTTATGGGCCGCCTCAGAGCGTAAGCCCCATCCCAGCGAACTACGTGGACTTTGATCTGTGCTAATGCACGGTATGTTGGAAGCCTCCACGAGGTTCAAGCCCACCACCCGGTCATCCCGATCTCTCCATGTCGGTTCCCTAACCACCTTGGGCCACCTCAGAGCGTAATCCCCGAACCCCTCGTCTCACATGACATTAAACTCTATCTCGTCCCGCATGACGTGAAACTGTATCCTGTCCCGCATGACGTTAAACTGTATCTTGTCATGCATGACGTTAAACTGTATTCCCCCTCTTGGGCCATCTCAAAACGTAAGCCCCATGTCTCACTCCACCATCCATCATGATCCTTACCTGGGGCGCCACATCCCTGTGAGATAATGCCACCCCATCCCACTCCATGGCATCCGGGAAGCCACCCATGTGCTGGCCCCAACATCGGTGTTCCCCCTAGGGGCCCTTCAACCCGATCCGTCTACACAAGACATTAAACTCGCGGCATACCCCGTGTTAAACATGGGAAGCTGAGGAATACCTCAGATGGTAGACATTCCCCACGTTCGATGTGGGATTCCTCGGTCTTCCGCGCGCTCGAGAAGCCATGTGATGAGGGACCGAAGACAGACATGCCAACGACGCCCCAACGTGACCATTCTCCTCACCGAAGGTTGCTGCCCCGACAAGACCCCTTGGAGCGTCTTGAAGGATGCCTCATAATTAACTAGCGTCCATGTAGATATGGCACCCGTAATGAGCTTCACGAACCCGTCTTAAATATATGAGGGAGACCCAGACTAGGTAGTAAGCTCCGAGGAGGAATCCATGGAAGGAAGAACCGACATCCCATAATCCTAGTTTCGATCAAGGAGAAGACGTCCCTGAACAAGGAATAGATACCACCCGCCTTTGGAAAGCGGGAATGCGAGGTAATAAGCAGCTTGTCCTCCCCACAGACGGATGCGCGCACCCTGACGAAAGCATCTAAGCAGCAATGGTACTATCTTTATAACCCTAATTTTTAAATAATATAAAACCATTAATTACATAACCATTATACAATAATATTCACACACCTGGTCCTATAACAAGACATCAAAGTCATTCTGAAATTGAATCTGGTTTTTTATCTGACTCAATAAAATATTGACCAAAACCATCCTATAATATGTTGATTTTGTGTATTTGATATCCATATTTTATCTCTTAATGGAATCAAATTCCAATGATTTCCATTACAGGTTTAAAAATATAGAGATACCTACAAATGGTATTGGAAAATGTATAGGTGGGATATCTCCCAATTGGTAATATTTATTTAGGCAACAACCCTTCCAGAAATTCCTTCACATGCAAGCTGCTCAGTGTGACAAAATTTGGGTACCCCAATTTCTTCCACACTAGACATAATTTCGATACAAAAATCAATGGATTTCTCAATAATATATCAATATTCAATAAAAAACTTTGGTTAAATATAAATTTTGACATAAAAATTAAATATCCTCATATACTATTTAATGGGACACATCTATACATAGTGTACATGACCACATATTAGAATCTCTCACATCATGTTTACCATCAAATAACCAATCATATTGAATAATATTTTGGAGTAAAAACATATTCAATTCACATAATATGATGGAACATTCTAATTCTATAGTAGGAAATTTTTTCAGGTCTGTAACATTTTTTCATAATGCTTTAAAGTATATGTATATATTGGTTAATGTATGATAAACGTTCTTTGGAAAAGTAAACATAAATCTATAACCATTACATATTTCATCAAAACATTGAATTCATGAGATTTCAGCACCATTACATTTAAATAGTGATTTTAAATGATGTTGATGATATTTTATGAATATCCATTTGGAACCTTTACATCATTCAAGATATTGAAAAACTGATGTCTCTTTTTCTAGGAAATTGTGTAAGTATATGGAGTGTGAAAAGTTTATTTTTCACCCTTCACTGTTACCAAATTTTATCGTATTCTCATTTCAATCATGTCAAACCTCTCTATATTTTTATCCATTGTTTTTTAGTGTAAATTTACCAATGCCCCTATACCACTATCACATAAATTTTTTCAATAGTAGTTACATCAGGTAAGTTTATGAGCTATAGATAATTCCATTATGGTAATTAAAAAAACTTCTTTCCTTTTTGAAATTACTTTCATATGGTTTTTTTAAAGTGGTTTACCAAAAGCAGTATCCATATCTTTAACATTCATAAATAGTTCATCACCACGTAGTAGTGATGGTGATGTATGTTCTTATAAACTGACATGAAATTAGGTCATCCATGATCTATACTGATGTTAATAGTTTAAATTTTTTTGATGACCTTGAAACACTGTTTTCGATTAATGTTTCAACCCTGTTGAATTTGAACCTTTTTTAGAAATGGGACGACCTTCAGATACATTAACATTATATCGTTTAAAATTTCCAAAGAATGAATCTAATTTTTATGCCAATAAAACATGCCTCTCAATGAGGAATATTTATTTCCCTTAGCATCATACATCATAACACATGAATTCCATAGTAATTTTAAATCCTCGATCAATTAAGAGAAATAAATATTATGGTAATTATGTGGTTGTTTTTTTCTAGATATAAGCATATATAACATGATGTATTTTCTATTCATTCATAACCATTGGGTCAAGATATAATTTACTAACATAATCATCCATGTTCCATGCTCACTACATTGAAAACATAAAGGATTTTCTCAATCTATAGATAACTTAAGACGATGCTTTCTCGCTATGCTTACAAATTCAGGATACTCATTTTAAATTCGCTTTCACCGAAGAGAGAATTCCATGTGACATAGTTTCCCATAATCAATTATTGTATCTACATTACACATTATATTCCTTGTTGTATCCTCACTTCCATTTAGGGGCATAATCATAGGAATGATTAAAAATTACCATACGACATTCATAATACTAGATTAATCATTCTTGTATCGAGAAGTGACACACATTGAGAATTTAGTATTTATTCATCCACTTAATGAATGAGTATGCAATTATTTGGGAATGTGTACATTTATTCAAATATCATGAACATCAAGAATAACATTCATTTGGAATAATATGTTATTCAATGAAGCTCATTATCTTCTAGGGACATTTCATTAAATGGATAATGTAGTTTTGTAAAACTGGAATCACTCAATCAGTTTATAGAATTCATATTATAGAGCTTCAGAATGGCTGAAAATGTTGAATGCATTGTGCCACTAGTAGACAATTGTGTATTTTCATAACTAATTCACTTCTCAAACAATTTTGGGCAATCACAAAGTTCATATTCATCTATCCTTGTCATTTCATAAATAAATACGTCATAATTATTGTCAACTATAATCATATTTTCTATATGGTATTATATAATTTCCATACACATTATCATATCAAATTATTTGTAAAATGTTGTTCTATACATTCCACTAGAAAAATTCACCTTTCCCCATGTTTATAAAAACGTTTTTAACATTGATGTAAAAAATGACAGATCAAGTATTCTTCCTACTCCTCTGAACTAATTTTCCCGAAATAAAAATAGTTTAAACATGGATAAATTATTTGAGAAGAGTCATTTGCACGATCTTTTGCAACATTCATGAACTGTTTCACTCTCTCTTCACACTCTTTTTTTTAACAATTGGTATCCATCCATTAATTATTCATATACATCCTATTTGATTTATTAATATTAGTATTTATCAAAATAAATACTCAAAACATTAATATATAAACTTTCCAAGGTGATAAAAAATAATTTACATTTTTTATCATTCTATATTTATCCCAAATATCAACTTTCATAAACAATGGTCTTTTATTTGGTATATTCTTCAAAAATCAGTCATCAGATTTTTTGATATTTCCTTCACTAGTCTAACTAATAGATATTCATCCACATAATTAAGTAATATGGAAAAAATATCATCATATTAAACCTTCATATAATAAAAATTATTTAAAATACACTACATGTTCATTGATTCAAGCATGAAAGCATTTAAATTATAGTTACACTACATTAGTGCCTAATAAAGCCCAAAAAAACTCCACTTGAGAAAGGAAAGGATGCTTCTACTCAATTTTTCATGAAACCATACAGTTGGTCTATGTACATCTCTTCCTGAGAATCTCCTTGAAGGAATATAATAATTAAATCCATTTGTACAATAAATATTCCTTCAAAATAAAACAAAATGAGAAACATCTAAATTATTATATTCTTTACAACAAGAGATAAAATATATCTGAAATATAATCCTTATAATTATTGAAATACATTTACAACAATAGACAATTTCAATATTTCCAATCATCCAATTTATCATTTAGATGATAATTTTATTTTTTATATTGATACCTCTTTCCTAGTTCTAATTCTATTATCGTGAATGTATTAAAATCATAGAGGGAATTCATGTTTTCATTCATTCTGTACTCCCACTACAATTAGTCTAATCGTATGCCTATGTTGAATACTAAAAAAATATAAAATATACATAAAATACCAAAAAATTTGTTATTAAGGACACTCCAATAGTCTAAAAAAGTCATACAACTACTAGAATCTAGCTAGGTTTTTAGTTAACTAGTATTGTTTACATCTGAAACTATTTAATAATGTGTTAGGATCCCATAAATCAAAATAGGTGGATGTGAGAAACATGATGTCAAGGATCATAACATGAATAAATATAATATAAGTATTAAATCCCAAGTCAACACTAACACCCTCATAAGAAAGATACCATTTTCAGATCCATGAATAAGAATCAAGAATATAAAAAAATAACCAATCACATCCCTATATGGGAAAAGTTCTAAATGAACATATAAAACATGGGGCCTCCTAATTTTAACCATGATGGTGATGATGGATTAAAAATAGTTTTAAAAGTTATAATGGGGTTGAAAATTATTTCAATTTTTGAGGGTGTGAGGTCATGATGGTTATCATATGTGTTGGATAGAGTTAGTGAAATGCCCTTCCCATGTTATATGTATCAATCCACTTGACATCACTATATAATGTATTGGTTTTCAAGATTCTATTAAAATAAAATATAAAAATATTTTGGAAAAAAATATATTTTATATTTCCATTTAAAATAATTTATTAAATCACATTTGAAATCCCATTAAAGAACAAACCATTTAAAAAAATTTATATTTTATATAACATTACCTTTTTAAAATAAACCAGTCAATTCCAATAACTCTTTCACAAAACTAAAATTTCATTTTTTTGAATTCAAGGAAACCGGATGACCTAATTGTCATATTAAATTAAAATGAATGAAAACCATCAATATTTGAATATTTTTAAGACATCACACAACACTTTTTAAATTGAAATCAATATTAAAAGTGATTTTAAAACATTCACAACCCTTTATAAAAGCCAGTTTAGTGAGTTGATAAATATTTGGAATGCAATCTATCTCCATGCCACGAGTTTATATCAATTTAATGCTAATTTAAACAAAAAAAATGAATATGTTTGGCACATGTTATTTTTTAAGAAACAGTTGCAAAAACATGAATCAATTTTAAAAGTGGGACATATGAATTTTCAAAAAGGTATAAATCCTAACAGAGTCGCTATATAAATATACATGAATAAAAATTAACAAAATTTTTATAAAACTTAAATCTATAATACAATTCGTAAAAATATTGTTTTAGAAAAAATGATAAATTTTTCATTTAGTAATATTAAATGGATAAAAAATCAATTTTAATTCATATTATATGGGTACTTACATTCTACCATTGTTCATAAAAATCTATAATTGTGAAGTTCATTAGAATATGTACCAATTTCATAGGAGTATCCAACACCTAACTGTAAACAAACATCTATTTCATGTAAGATATATGTATCTATACTATGTGATCTATTTTTTTAAGAATATATTTATAGTATATATATGTTCCCATTATAGTGGGAAACTATTTGGACCTACTATTATGAATTATATTCCAAGGTCTTTAATGAATTATAGTGAAACATAATAATAACCACTATGTTGTATAAATATATATACATACATTGTAATTTTATATTAATGTAGATTTCATCAAGATGACATAGGTGAGTCATGGGTTCTTCAATCAAAATTCTGTTGGATTTAAACATTTATTATGTAATTATAGAATTGATCGAGTGATCATGCATCATGGATTATATGTAAAAGATTTAGTTTTATTCTTCAAATATAATTTATTAAGATGTTAAGGGTGACTGTAAATAATATAGTCATAGAAGATAATGTGTTGGGTGATTCGAATGAATGCACATTTTTTCAAAAACAGTTCATAGGTTGTGCGCCTAGTCCTAGACACTCACCATCCCCATGTAGATTTCCCTTGAACTCCACAATGTAATTACTCAACTATGTGGAATCCATGAAACACAACCATTCATAGTTAATATTCAATTAAAACCTTATAATAGTCTATTTTTTCATGGTTTCTCCTAAACCATCGACACCAAACCATGGCCCCATTATAAAAAACTTCAAAATTGTTGGATCTTAAACTAAAGCCTCGAATCCTTATCTGAAGACCAAATATACCAATTGATCCTCAGTCCTCATAGAAAAACAAAACATTGTCAAATTTCAAATCTAATATTTTTATATTATGTTCCTATTAATGATTTTTTCATCTTTTAAATGACAATTCAACATTAATTTTTATTGTTCTTGTGAACACAATGTTTTCCATACACTCTACCATAATACATCTCACTCCCAAGAATTCTTGGTGGTCATAGATACACATCACCCGACCTAAAATGTTCACCAGTTATTGAAAATGACCTTCTTCCCTTTCTAAATGTTTGAATCATATCCAATGCACAAGATCCAACACGAGTAACTCAACCAGCCAAAACTAAATCCAATGAAAATTATCAAAATTTAAATACCAGGATTATGGCGTCCTAGGTCCATCAAAAGAAAACATCGAATTTTTTTATTACCCAACCACATATCATTGTTATGATTCTCCCCGTAATAAGACATAACATATCCCTAATAACATCCCCTTATAAGAACCTCTAGTAGATAAAAAATTATAAATGATTCTCGAAATCATGACACAAAAATTAACCTTGTATGGTTTTTAAATAACAATGAAATAATATTCCTGATAATTCTAATCAGCATCAGAACCTATCCTTATAATAAACCCTCCAATGTGGATTCATTCACAACATCCTTCAGTGAAAAAGAACATAGCATATTTTCCTTGAATTCCCAATCAAACCCAAAAAATAAATTTTATTCAAAAAATGACCCACTAGAAATAGCTACAATCATCCAAAACAACATTATGTGATAACCCAAACCAGTCTATCCTTGGATCAATTATCCCAAAAAATTCATAGATCCAATTTCCAATCCCACACCATCTCAACAAATCATAATGTTCACCCACATAGAGGCATTCCAAAACAACTAAAACATACCTAATAAATTGCATACCTAAAACCTAGTAAAAATCCACCATCATATTCTCTACTAACTCAAAATCAAAGTCATTCACTACCCCACCTCAAACACAGCACCAACACAGTCACCACCAGCACAACATTGAAAATCACCTCGATCATCAAACATAACTGATTTCCCATATCAATTAACTATATAATTTAGACATATACATCAATGGATAGTTCAAAACACCTATAACCCTTATAATAAGAGGTTTTAACCCTTGATATCAACATGTAACTCCCCAAAATACGAGTTTCATCTCCATCACCTCACTCAATCAAATACAAATACCATATACAATGACCCAATAAATTCAAAAAACTATATATATATTATGGGTGGGGATCCATATATCAAATTTGAATCAATTGATCATAAGAAATCAACTGAAAAAAAATCTATCTACATATTAGGAACTCTTAATACTGATGTAAAATTGGCATACCCATGCTAATAGTAGGGTCTCATAGTGGAGAAGTCAGTGTAGGTGATGGTAGCAGTAATAACTAGGGAAGCAGAGGGATTCACAATGGTGGTGGGTTCAAAGAAGAGGAGGGTTCACATAGGCGGTGGGGTTCATCACACAGTTCAGGTGGATTCATGGTGGGGGATGGT
The DNA here is from genome assembly GCA_963277665.1 of Viscum album. NCBI lineage: Eukaryota > Viridiplantae > Streptophyta > Magnoliopsida > Santalales > Viscaceae > Viscum > Viscum album. The sequence goes on from OY728166.1 coordinate 314,166,133, forward strand.
CCATGAACGAGGTGGGTCCATGATGGAGGAGGGTTCCCCAAAAAATAGGATTCACTGCAGTGGAGGGGTCGGCAGCAACAAAGATGAGGTCTGGGCGGAGGAGGGGTCGACGGTGTAGGGGTTTGCATCCATGAGATCTTGTGATGTGTGAAAGGATGGTGGGGATTATTAGGGTTCATTTATAAAATTAGGTGTCGTTTTTGTGATCACTAGTTAAAAAGTACTTGTAATATTTTGTTTTATCAATGAAAAAGTAGACAACACTGATAAAACATGCATTTATTAGTGCAAAAATTTTATTTTTGATAAAAGCACATTTTATTCGTGCTAAAGAAGAACTAAAAAATATATAATATTAATAATTTTTATATTATTATTTATAATTATAAAATAATATATATATATATATAAGTATATATTTATTTATTTATAAATATAGTTTTAATCAAATATTTATATATATATACATTAAATATATATATAATAAATATTTTTATTTAATTATAAATATTTTTTAATATTATAATTAATTATTTATTTATTTATATTTAAACTTATATGATATATATTACTTATATATATTTATAAAAAATTTCATATCATATATATATCTATCATAATTTTATACATATATAGGTAATTAAATAAATATACTTATATATAGTTATAAATATATATAAATATATATTTATTTAAACAATTATAAATTTATAAAACATATATTTGTTATATGTATAATATTGTAAATATATAATTAATATAATAATTAAATATATTTATGAGATTATTACATAACAAATATATTGGTTAGAAATTTAAAATTATTTTAAAAAAATATATTTATAGTTATAATTATAAATAAATATATATTTCGTTAAATAATTTCAAAATTATTACAAATATATTTATTATATGTATAACTGGTACTTACCCGTGCATTCACACGGCAATACGTTCAATTCTTACTTTCAAGAAGACAAAACTATATTGAAATATTTAATAACAATATTGTATAAATTGAAATCAATTGTGATACATAATATTGAACTGTAATCGGATAAAATATATAGAATTGGAAACATAAAAAGATAAGTGGATAATATAGAAGGAATGTAAAATTATTTGAAAACATATACGATAACATATAAGGAAAGTAAAATTATTTGAAAACATAAAAAAACATATAAGAGAATATAGTGGATAATAGTCAATTGAAAAGAAAAACAACATTTTTGATGAAAAATGAAATAAACGTGTATGAAAATATAAAAGAGGAAAATTAAATAGGTCACATTGTAGAAATAAATCATAAGTATCAATTTTTGAATACATGAATGAATATGACAAATCAACAGTAACTAAAAATGTACATTAAAAAAATAACATGAATGAAATTACATCACTATTTATGTCACTGAGATATTATGACATGTACATGAAAGAAATATTATACATTAATCAATATAAACAGCTGAATATCCCCATGAACATGAATGAAATGAACATTCAAATGGACATTTACATTTCTAGACATACATTAGAAGTCATTATGTCACTGAGAAACTACATCATAGTGTATAAATATCCAACATCAAATGCCTAAAAAACATTTCTGCATAGAAAAAAATCCTTAAAAAGAACACCTTAATTTGTAGAAGAAAAAACATGATAACATAAAAGTATTAAATTAAATGAAAAATAAAATATGTCAGAAAAACAGCTAAATTGGACATTCAATCCTTTGTTTCTTTCATTGGATTGTACCCTTTCCTTCAGACAAATGACAATGAAAAGAAACCTAGGTAATGAAGAGAAGTGTAAAAACATGTCATTAAAAAAGGATTATATGTTTCTAGTAGTTCTCTCTCGAAAAATTTCTACCACCTCTTCCTTCCCCCCTACCCAGCTCTACCCATCCTCTTCCCCCCATCTTTGCTTGTCTCCCACCCAATCCCAGTAGCACCCCCTCCCACCTCAGCCACCCCCTACCGAAACCCCTCCCCACCACTCCCCCCCTCTTCCCAAACTATTCCCCCTGTAGACCCCTCCTCCCTCCCCTCCCCTCCCCTCCCCTCAAACCTGCCCGACCCCTCCCCCCTGCCCTCATCCTCCCCTTCCCTCCCCTCCCCTCCCCTTTAACCTGCCCGACCCCCATATTTGCTTGTCTCCCACCCAATCCCAGCAGCTCCCCTCCCTCTTTAGCCTCCCCCTGCCCAGCCCCCCCCCCACCACTCCCCCCTTTACCAAACCTATTCCCCCAGTAGCCCCCTCCTCCATCCCCTCCCGTCCCCTCCCCTCAAACGTGCCCAACCACTCCCCCTGCCCTAATCCTCCCGCAATCCCATCTCATCCAACCGGCCCAACCCCCTACCCCTGTCCTCATCCACCCCTAAACTCCTCTTATCCTCCCCTCCCCTCCCCTCCCCTACCCTCCAAGTTGCACATGCCCCTCCCACCTATCCTCATCCTTCCCTCCCCTCCCCTCCCTCTCCTCCCCTCCCCTTCCACCTTCCAATCCCCTACCCTACCCTCCCCCTACACAACCTCTTCCCCAAGCAGTCCCCTCCCCTCCCCTCCCCTTCAACCTGCCCTGCCCCTACCCTACCCTACACTCCAACCTCCCAGCCCCTACCCTCTCCTTCCCACTAACAAAACGTAAATCCGACTCTTTCCTCCACCTCCTTGTCCCCCATCCTTCTCCCTCCCCTGACCAGTAATATGTACTAAATTGTCACCTGTAAAACAGAACATTTTGAGAATTATTTTAACAGATCATTTTGTGAAGAATAAAATGTTGTATTTAAATATATTCTCATGAATTTAACTGAAACATAATAAAAAATGCACCCAACTTAGGAACTGAACTGAAACAGAACACAACACGGACTCGACACATGAACTAAATGGAAACAGAGCATAAAACAGACCCATATCAAATCCATAAGGTCTCGCTAAGTGGTATCAGTCCTACAGGGTCATAAATACATGTGAATTAATTGAATATAGCATAGAATACAAAACAGTTTATAAGTTGTTACCATTTAATAACAATAACACAGTGCAATACCTTTTCTCAAATATGAGATATGCAGAAGAAAATTTCACAAATAACCTCACAGGATTGGTTTTTGTAGTCCAGAAATCATGTCTAAGATAGCCAATATTAATGTGTTGCGTAATTTCATTCATATAAACCATCCAATGAGCTAATAATAACGTAATGCATTACATTATGGAAGAACATACCTTTAATGGACCATTTTCGGTTCTAAAAATGATCCTAGAACATATTTATCCCAAATAGGGAAACCCCATCACATTGTAATGAAATAAAAAACAATCAATGTCTTTAAATGAAAACTCATTAATATATTGTACATACTAAAACCCATCGAAATTACCCAAACTATCGTTGGGAACGGACATAACGCCCGATTCTGAGATAAAAATAAAGGTGCATAAAGATAGTCTCCAATAATTTCCATGATCCAATGGTTGCTCTAAATTTGATCTATAAGGTGAGGGGGTTGTTCTTTTCATTCTGGTTTTGCTGTGAAACTACAACATAAATAATGAGGTGATCCAAACCATATGAAACCACAAAACCACTATCAGTCAAGAAGACAAGATAATTAGTAATACAGAAATTTATATCAGATTGTTAGGTAGGTACCCAATTAACCAAATTCATTATAGATTGGTTGATCATAAAGTGAAAAAACAAAAAGAAACATCCACTGGGTTTTATGAATTTTTGATATAGTGAGGATGAAGGGAGGGAGAAACTAAACCTGTCAAATGTGAATAAGCATTTAACAATAACATCTGTTAGTTGGAAAACATCCAAATTAAGTTGTACAACTATTAAAAAAACTATTCTGCATGTTGTTCCAAGGTATCCATTAATGGAAAATAGAAATTATGATTAACTGAAATGAAATAATTAATCATGTTCATCCCTTGTATACATCATCATACGATCCAAGGACATGGCATCATGAGTTTCAAATAGGCCACTGATACCTGCATGGTACCTCTAACTACCTAATGAATGATGCAATAAGAAAAAGAAGGGTTAGAACTACATTCTTATGTAAAATTTATAACATACAGAATTCACATATCATTCCAAATACTATCTGTAGAATTTCCTCACTATTTCATTTCCTAGCATGGATCATCATATGGTCCTAGAAGATGGCATGATGAGTTTCAAATAGGCCACCTATAACTGTATGAGAGGATGCAGGAAGACAGTAATGCATTTGAATAGAATTACCAGTAGTAAGATAGGGTGCTACTGAAATCTGCTTCACAAACCTCCAAATACCTGCATGAAAAGAGGCAGAGATGACAATGGAATGCGTGTGACTCCATGTGTGATGCCATCAGTTAGTACTAGTTTAGTTAATGCAGTACTAGACATATCAATGGACATAATTGAAGAATATAAAGTAGATGTTGACAGTTTTATATTGTCAATAGTAATAGTTACTACTTTTGAACAAATGACATTAAGCTGTATTTTTTAAACCGAAGATAACAGAGCACTCACAAACTTCTTGTTGTTCATTCATATCATTTGGCCGTCGTGTCATTGCATCTGTAGAGCTTGTTGAGCAGGAAATGTTTTTATTTTTTTATTTTTATGTAATTATCAAGGTGTGAAATCAAATAATATCATGCATGGTGGAATTTAATGTTAATATAATGTGCATTGCATGGGAAGACACTAAATTTTGTAAATTTTTAACTGCACAGTTGTATAGTGATAGTAATGACAATGATTTGAAATATGGAAAAAAATAATGTTAAGCCATGAAATAGAGTGGCAAGTAAGATGATAAAGTGAAGTTAAAGTAATATAAATTACTTTTAAAAACATTGAAATTCTCCCAGAGGTTATATGGTCAGGTTTATATTAACAGTAACAACATAAAAAATGAAATCATGAACATTGATGCCGTGAAATACTTTTGTGTAATAAACTAAGGTCAGGTTAACTTTGTTACAGCATATGATGCTGTGTAATGGTGCTAATCCTATGGTTCAAAGAAGGTGTATATGGTATGAGACATTAATTGAGTATGAGAAGTGAAAATATAGCTTTTCTAAAAGTATGATACACACTTAATATTAAAGATATGATTAACATGTAGATATTTTAAGAGAAGTAAAAGAAAATGTAAAAGAAAATGAGTTAATAAATCATACTGGAGTCTTTGTAACTGAACGTAGACTATAGGTTGATGTAGTAGACAAAGAAAGATGTCGACCGAATAAACACCCACATTAATGCGACGGAACCCTGGAGTGTAAATAATCCTTGATTTGGATCGATATGTTTACTGAAGAATACAGGAACCATAGGTTGGTATTGTTGATACTCAAGAGGGAGGAGAATCCAATAGATATCGATAGCTACCAATGCGATGAAAACGACAAGCTAGAATTGGAGTGAATTTGCATGTGGAAGAGGGATGGACGTGAAACAGATAGAGGAGGCAGTTGAAGAATTCAGTGTACTATAACAATAGGTCAACTGGAGATGAATTGAGAGTGGGATTACATTGGGTGAAACCGATTACGGAAGATATAAAGAAGGAATTCACACATCAATTACCATAGAGTGGAAAAACATGTTCTTCATTGCAAAGAAGTATCTCAAATATTCATTGATTAGAAAATTCCTCTTTTATAGTCATCTTATTTCTTTGTTTCAACATCAACAGAACAATCACTTTTTCCATGAAAAAACATGTTCTTCAATGTGAACACGTATCCTCAAATAAATAGAATTCACACATCAATTAGTATAGAGTAGAAAAAACACCAGAAAGACATCATAAAAGAATAAATAAATATATAATATATAGTATTCAGTTACATATAAAAGTATTAGTAAAAAATCCCACACATCACATGGTCTATTTCAAAAATCTCAGCCCTGAAAAAATTCCAAATCAGTCAAAATAGTATCTCATTGGGCCCCAATTCTTACCAATAAGAATTGATTTTGATATACATACCAAAAACATCTAAAAATATATCACTTATGGTAAGTACTAAATGTTTTCAATATTATTCAGAACATTCTGGGTGTGGAATAGTTAAAACCATGAATTTGACAGTTTCAAAATGTTGACATATAGGAAAACACAGAAGAAGAACCTTCTAGGGTGACGAAGAGCTTATGATCTGAGTGGAATCATTTCATGATTTAGGATCTGGTAGTCTAAGTATCACTGCTGAAATAAGTTCTCTTTTTTTGGAAAAAATATGTGTGAATCCTAAAAAACATTAATGGTAATACATACTACTTGTCTAAATGAATGAGTTGCACCATTTAGAGATCTATTTAGGGAGTTTGTTTCATTGTAGAATAACATAATGAGAATAATGATCACGTGAGGCAAATAAATGCAACAATATATTCATTTAATAATGAAAAACTAAATATTCATTTTTCAAAAACCTGAAACAAAAAAATAATTTATCGTAGATAAAACAATAAATAAATTATAGAAAAAAAATTCAAAGTAATAGAAAAGTAAGAAACTTTATTAAAATAAATAATGATTTAACTATTAATCAAAAATTAATATGAAATATTCAGTTAAAAATCCAGAAGCACAGATGCAAAAAACATCAATATAAAATAACTGATCAAAAAGTTAACTAAATTTTCAGTTAGAAACAACAAAAGAAAAACATATTGAAATAATAAAAACATACCCAACTTTAGTGCTGCAACTAATTTTTAATGATACAAAGATCCAAAATGAGTAACTACACCTGTTTCCATAATGGTGGATTTCTCTAAATTTTAGTGTAACTCCACCCTATGGCCATGTATGTAGGATCAAGAACATCCCAACACAATTAATGATTACTAATGATTCATCACCCATTCTCATTATAAAGCAGTTGTAATCTTATAATCATATATTGAGACTTTAAATTTTCATCATAACAAATTAAATATAAATGAACAGACTATTCAAATAAGAACTACTAGTTGTAGAAGTCTTTATGACATCATCACAATATTAGTAACAATTAATTTTAAATGAAAAGGAAAAAAAATTTATTTGTACCATTGAGAAATCAAATATATGATGTCTCATAATATTCAAATAATAACTAATAGTAATGAACATTGAAACCATAACATTTTAATTGTGAACGACAACATAATGGAGATTTGTTTGGAAACCAATCTAATATAACAAAATCTATACATAAATGAATTTAATTGTGAAATGTATGATGTGTGAGGTTACAGAAGTTGCAGTTTATTAAATAATAATCACATTGTTCCTTCCACGATGGTGTATTTCTCTAAAATCTAGTGTTACTCCACCATGTCCCCTTATATGCTGGATCAAAAAATTAGATTAATATTGATTTTATTGAATATATATAATTCCTAAATTATTGGTACAAAATATTGCTATAAAAGTGGATTAAATATTGAGACAGTTAAAAAAGTAAATAACATAAAGGATAGTCACATTGTACCTTTGTACTGTTGTTCAACCGACACATTAAACAATATTTATACATAAGAATTGAAAAATTAGAAATATAATGTATAAAATTAGAATAAATAACAAATCAAATAAACGGTATCATACTCAATATGTCAAAACAACTAAACCATAACCAAGGAAAATATGACAATAAAGAAGACAGTAAATTGAAACCAATAAATCATAAAAAATTCAAATTAGAGGAAGATAATGATCTGTAATAAAAAAATCCTAGACAATTGTAGATATAAGATATCTTGTGAGGATATGGAACTGACCTACTTTAGATGTTATGGGCTTTGAGCATCATATGTGACTATGCATCGGAGGAAATCCGAGATAATTGAAATAATGGTCACATGGAAGTAGATATTGCATGATATATATACCGTGACATAAGAAATATATGGGTTATATAATGAAACATTATCATTTTCATTCACAAAACCCTGCCACAAGCCAATTTGAAGTGGTGAGTCATGGAGGACTAATCAGTAGAATAAAATTATGACATTTATATTTGTGTGTGTAGTATATGGAAGTCTCAGATTTATTTATATATTTTTTTAAATGCATTCCAAATCAAACCAACCATGATGGATGAAAATTGAATGAGATAATACATGGAAACAATGATATTTTTATATTTCCAGGACCCATGCCTCATCATTAAAGGTTGTCCACCAAACATCGTGCAATGAAGCCCCTCCCTCTAGTCATAGCACAATATTTCTATGTTAAAATCAGTTTGCATCAATCCCAATCAACCACAATGGATGTTACTGCATCAACTTGAGAAATGGACAATGAGAATGCACAAATACAAAATTTACTATAAAAAATAGTTTTTTGAAATCATAATCATAAATTGATCATCAAGATTACCATTTGGCAGTGTGATGGGGCTAAATTGCACATTTATGTATGAATTAGAGAAAAAAACTTTTCATGTTTTAAAATAGGATGTGGTAAAACCATATCGTTCGTGATGGTGGATAAGTCGACAGTGATATAGAGGGAGTAGAGTAACAGGTTGGAGGAAGTGAAATTAACATAAAGAGATGGCTATGGCACATGTCGTAGGAGGGCGTGGAGCAGTAGTAAAAATGTAATGGTTTCATAGAAACACCAAACTGAAATCACGATTCGGAGATGATGAAGTAGGGAATGTTGGATACAATAGTAAAATAGAGTTGGTACTATATAAACACCCGACGGAAATCACGAACTGGAGGAGCTATAGACAGAGGACCCTAAGTCCAAGGCACCATAGACTGAGGATCAGAAAATAGATGAGCTGAGGGCAGTGGAGCCGAAGAAAGATCACATGGAGGCAAAGTTGCGGCTAGAGAAGTGATTCAATTAGGGGAGAGATAGAGAGGATTCTGGGAGGGGGGATTCTATGAGAGGTGTGGGAACCCTAGAGAGATTATATGAGAGTTGGGGCAGGGTGGGAGAGGTCGCGATGAATCCTAATCGGGTGGGGGGGGGGGGGTTATTTTGCGTTTTGTGGAGTGAAACATAATATGGGGTGACGTGGCTTTGTAGGAAGGTGACACGTAGGCAGAAAAATGCCAACTTTAGAAGATATATACATATTATAAAAATATATAATTAATATATTAATTATATATATTTATATGATAGTTAATATAATAAATGTATTTGTTATAAATTTATAATAATTTAAATTAATATATAAATATATATATATTTTTATAGCCATAATTAAACACAAATATAAATATATTTAAATAATGAAAAAATTATAATAAATATATTTATCATATATAAAATAATATAAAATAATATAATTAAAATATTAAATATAAATATAATAAATATATTTTCTATAAATGTATAGTTATTTAAATAAATAAATAAATATAGATATAGTAATGATTATAAATAAATATATATTTATTTAAATAAATATAAAATTAAAAAATATAAATTTATATATATATATATAATATTATAAATATATATACATATACCGAAAGGGTTAATACACCAAGATAACCTGATCCTAGTAAAATTTATAGGAAAATAATGTACATAACAAGGAAAAGAGAATGGATAGGGAAAACAAAGGAAATTCTTCATCCAAAAATGAACAACATATGGGTAGAGCCATGATCCCCATTATCCTGATTAGAAGAATCATCAGCAGACATTTGTTCTAACTGTGAACTCTTCTCTTTGAAAATATTGTTGTTCTTATCATTGAGTTTCATCTACTCTAGTGTGATCTCTTTAGAAGAAGATAGTTTTCCAAACCCACGTACTGCATCATCTCTTCCATGTCATCATCTATGATTTTTTGGATCCCTACCTCATTTCCATGTCATAGTTTTCTACCTATCCCCTTCTAGATCATATCCCTAAAAAATAATGATTGGATACTTCATCGAATCTTTTATGACACTTAATGAATAGTTTGTCACATCTTTCATTCCAATATCATTCTTAATATACAACAAACAATCCATGGCACGTGATATATTCTGATCAATCACTTTCTTGAAACAAATACTAGTGGATTTTTGAATTACTTGATCAACCACCAAATATCCTTCCCCGACATTCTGTCGAGTCACCAAAATAATATCTCACCATAGTATCCTTTTACCAGTGCACTGTAACTCGTTTTTAACCCCCTCCACCACTTGAGTGGTAGAAAAATCACATTCAGAATCCACGATGTGATCATATAGAATGGAAGATACATTCTCATTCCATATTATAGCATTACCTTCCACAATTGTAGAACTGTTATCTATATTCATGTCAAAATAATATTGTTGGGAATTAACATGTCCTATAAAAGTGTCAATGTGGTCACTCACTACCAAGTGTGCTACAACCCCCATACTACCACAACCATAATTAAACACCATCAACTACTCATAATCACCAACATTCAAATTATGCTAGTTAGATGCCATTAGATTATTACCTTCCATCAGAATATTATTATCCAATCCCAAAGTAATATTTGCAGGATTCTTCTGATAATATTTTTTAACACATCTTTTTCTAATGTCTGCCATTATTAAAGGACACAAATGTGTTCAAATCTTGGTTACTTTAGACATCATGAAAAATTGTATTTCATGTCGAAACAAAATGGGGAACATTTTCATACACAATTTTAAGGCTGAGATCCTCATAATCAGTTGAGATAACAACCATTTCCACCAAAGATGAATAGAGATCAAGATCAACAAAAATCATGTCAAATTATTGAATCCATCCAATTCGATCTCATGGTCTATTTTGATCGGAATGCCAATAGAAATAAAAATGTCATTATCTATTATAGTGTCACAAAGGATCCATTTTAAACATAAAAATATGATTTAAAGGTGTGAAGAATTATTTCTAATCCCCAATGGATTAAAGGATATAACCCATTCACATATGTTAATCATTTTGGTCTTGAGGGAAATAGAACTACAACCGCATGCCTTGTTCATTCTTTCCTCTAAATAGAAAATGAAGTGATTAAAACCTTGACCCATGGAAACACACCTCTAATCAGAGAAACACCATATATCTTATAGATGTTCTTTACGATCCATAACTTTTAATTTGTAATGATCCCCACAATAAAATTACTTCAGTAATGATAGAGAACTCACCAAACTTCTGCCAATCAAAGACGATGGTCGAATCTATCTTTATTTGTACCAGATTAACTCGTGGAAAAACCCATATACCAGTGGATCCGTTGTACATAAGGGAACAACCCATTAAACCAATTCGATCCAAGACCAAGGCCTCGATAACGCTAGCCAATGGATTTACTATTGGGACCATAATCATCTTCAACAGTGGCTTATCATGTGGAATTATATACATTCAACTATGCATATCAAATTGTCTCTAATTTAAATTATTCTCTAGAGAATATTCCATCACATTAGATAACCCATTAGGTGGAAGAGATCTAGAAATTTTATGTAGAGACACTACCAAAGGAACAGTCTCCTTTGACAGATTTTTATATAATGAAGCATTAGGGAGAGTAACAATTAGTTCCATTGATGAACATTTGAGAATGTCGAACCATCCTTGATATAGTGTAGTAATAATAATAGATGTAGTCATTAACACCTGTGTGTGGCATGGTCATCTTCCAACACACCAAAAAATATGATGAAAACCCCATAGAGAAAGAGATAGAGGTATGATAAAAGGACTTACATCAGCAAGATCGATATATCATAGGTGATGGAAACATGGACAAAAAGAGATGCATAGTTGTTCCCCTATTAAAATTAACAACATTATAAAACCAAGAAGAAGAATAGTGGAATCGAAGCACTGCGGTGGATGTAAGGATGTGAAAAGAAACCTGCAAGGTAGATCAAAAAAACCCTAGACGCTATCTTTGGTAGGCGAGATCTCCTAACAGAAGACCCTAAACATCCTATCTCTCCAATATACATCATTAATATATTAATTTTATATATTTATAATATTATATATACAATAAATATATTTTTATTATTTTAAAATTATTTGTATATATATATATATTTATAATTATAACTATAAATAAATATATTTATTTATTTGTTAAAATAATTATAAAATTATATCAAATATATTTATTATAATTATAATTTTATAAATATATATAATTAATATGTTACTAATATATTTTTATAAGTTTATAGATATACTATATTTATTTTTATATTTTTAGATTATTTATATGAATATATATATTTATTTATAATTATAACTATACATATATATATAATTATAATTTTTATAAATAAATATATTTATTATAAAAATTAATTTTATAAATGTATGTAATTGATATATTTGTTATAAATTTTCAATTATTTAAATATATCTATATTTATTTAAAATTGTAATTACAAATATTTGTATATATTTATCAATATTTGAATATATTTATATATATATTAGGTGATTCGGGGGACAATTTCATTAAACACACAAACACACAAGACAACCAGGTTAGATAGTAAGACCATAGCCCCCCAAAGGGATATCCCACCCATTATACTTTATTATATAGTACATAGCCTGAAGGCTCAGTGGACATGAAGCTCATTACATGGCCAATGGCCCACAATGATACCTAAAAGTCAAGTGCATCATCACAGTAGGATCACCGTCTACATGTTCCAGGCATACATCAATGGTTTCCAATGTCATGTCTGCGTCACCGCCTGCCAACGTCATATCTCCATCACCACCTTCAAGAAAAAATTCACATCCACCTAAATTTGAAAATGGATCTGAGGTAGAATCACTAGGCACCTCTACCACAATGGTACACCCAAAATTCAATGTGTTTTTCTGTGTAATGAGGTATATGTAACATGTTGTTATAATTATAAATACATATATTTATGTATTTAAAAAATTATAAAATTATAACAAATATATTAATATATTTATGAATAGATATAATCTATATATTAATTATAATTTTATAATTATTCATATATATTTATATTTACTTACCATTATAATTATAACTATTTGTATTTTTTATAAATATATTTATATAAATATAGATAAATAACATATTTAATAAATTTTAATAATTATTAAAATATATCTATATTTATTTAGAATTAGAATTATATTTATTTTATATTTCATTATAATTTATTTATGTTTTATTAATAAAAATATCTAGTTATACATATTTAAATATTTATTCTTATAGAAAATATATTTATTATAAGATTAAAATTATTTACCCACACTCGCAGATATATATATATATATATGTTTATACTTATACCAATAGAGAAATAAATAGATTTTAATTTTATAATTATACGATATAAATATAATTAAAAATAAATATATTTTAAATTAAATATATTTAATTATAATTTTATAATTATATATATAAAAAATATTTTTATTATTTAAATATTTTTATTATATTTAATAAGTAGTTTTGAGAATATGATAGATTCATGTGTAAATCAGGAAAAAATCATATACCTATTAATGTATAGATAAAAAATATATATCATCACATATGGACGACGTGAATAATAATTAGAGTGTAATGTATAACTGTACAATGTAGATGGGGATTGTATTAGTTTTGCGAGCCTTGTAATACTATATAAAAATGGGTGGGTCAAAACCCATTGGGCACAAAATAATGTAGCTATATTTTAGTGTACAATAGAAGTGGTGGAACTCTTCACCGGCAGTACTGTAGCGAGGTGGGTACTGTACTATTACTATAACAGCAACATACGACACTGTAGAAGTGGAAATACTTTAGTAGGTACTGTAAAAGCCATGTAACATATATATATGTAAATTATAATACTGTATCAGTGTATTTATTTGCCAAATTCAATGGAAAGATTTATTTATTTCAATATATATATATATAATTATAAATATATATATTTAAAAATTATTAATATATATTTAAAAAATATAATAAATAAATTAAATATGTATATTATTTAGAAATTTATTATAGTATTATAATTATTGAAAAGTACCTAAATATAATTTTTGATATTCATATAAATAAATTTTTTAACTTTATATTTATATATATGTCTTTTAATTATTTAAAAGGCATATATTCTAATTATAAAAATGGGTTTCTTTATTTAATGTATACAAATAAATATTAATTATTAAATACAATTATAATAATTTTATATAAATTAAAAATATATATTATTAAAAACATTTATCAGCACTCATAAATGAACCCCTTTATCATCAATAAAAAAGGTGCTGGTAAGGGTTATACCATTATCAATGATTTTTCTCTGCTATTGAAGGATATATTTATCTACACATTTAGCTAGTAAAGATAAAGGCCTCAATTTTATTATCACATTATACTTACCGAGGATAAAACCCAATAAGTACATTGTCATAATCTATAGTATTGTTGGTAGCGTAGTTTTTTTTCTTCTTAGGTGGGTGGTGTTTGACTAGTTTATCGGCACTTCAACATTAAATTGGTAGGGGGGGGGGGGTTGTTTAGGAAGCTCAATTTTATTGTCATGGAATCATAAATCATTTGGGGAGATTGAGTGGTTCATAATGGTACTCATGGTGGTTTTTTGGGGTTTAGTGTTATTAAGTAGTTGTGATTTGTCCTGACATAGGTGGAATGGTTATGGGAATGGTCTCATGTCTCTATTAACCACGTGTCCAATTTTATTCCTCAAGTGGAGAAGCTTCCTCCTTTAGTGGATCATGATGTGGGATTAATAGTAGAGTTTGGGGGTGTCATATCTAGTTTGGTGGTGCAGTTGTGAGAAGGTGATTATGCATTTTCAATTACAGATAGGCTAAGGAATTGGTCATGGAAAATAGGTTATCAATGTTTTGGTGATATTCTTGTTGTAGTAACCCACAGAGAAGACACAGTTTGTTTTGTATTACTGTACAAGCACTTAATTGTATCTAATGGAGTGTGGTGAGACACAATAACATCAATTTTCACTGTAGGTTGATTTCCTCATGTGCGGTAGGTAGTTATATCTCAAATCAGGTTGACATGGTACCCTACAAGTGAAAACATAGTAGGTTGGCACATTCACTATACCATCTGTGTCGTTTGTATGGTCACGACACATAGTTTGTATTCTGACCCTTACTCCATAGCACAATTAGTTCACCTAAATAAGAATTATGAAATTAAAAGTGAACAATTAAAATGGATTAATAATTAACACAAATAATAATAAATAAGAAAAATTATAAAATAAATATAAAAACAAAAAAGAGAAATGAAAAAATAATTAAGTGAGTACAAAAATAAATTTTAAATAATAACACTGTTCAGAATATTAATTAAAAAATTATTAACTAAATTAATGAATAAAAATATTAAAATAATAAATAATATATTAAAATAAATAAATTTATTATTATAAAATAAATTTTCATTTATAATAAATAATTGATAGCATAACATTAAAATAAATATTTTGAAATATGAAAAAAAATGAAAATCTAAAATTAAAAACATACACTTGATAAAATTGGTGATTGAAAATAATTTATTTAATTATCCATATATTAAAACATGACTAAAATAAAAAATAAATTAATCTTTTAAACATTAAATTTAGTGCTTATACAATTTAAAAAATGACCCCAATTTTAATATATTCAATAAATAATTGCATTGATATAGAAAACAGTGTAATTATAATAAATGATGTGGAAAAACATAATGAAATAAGTGCGGCATCAAATTCCCCTTTAATTAATTAATTCCATTCCAATGTAATTCAATTGATTTTATTATTTACAATAAATGTTAAAAATAGAACATCATGCATACGTTCAATCTCACACCATAGCCTAGAAGAATCCAGATATCCTTCCAAAACTAGAAATAAACATTCCTCCTAATAAATTTCATAAGAAACATTGTTTAATTTACAATTCATGATCTAGTTCTAGGAGAAAAACATGTTAGAAAGATGTAGATCCACATATTTAACAAAATAATCATTTGATTTTCACTCTCATCTAGTTTCCAAAAGTTAATGTTATATTTTTTAATATATTAGTAAAACTAAAAAGATTATCATGTAATTAGGTTTTCTCCATTTTCCTCTGAGTTCAAACATCCCCCCAACTTTGTGAATTCATTTTTTATAGCAAGGGACATCATTTTTTTGAACATTACACATCAATGTATCTATAGAGGACTATAAAATATAAATTTTTTGTTATGTAAAAAGGGATTATACACACACACTGCCTAATGATTCAGATATTCATTGTCGGATCCAAATTTTCTATTTTACGTTAGATAAAAATGACTTATATTCGTATCATTTAAGTCTAGTTTGTGAGGTGTCTTTCAAAAATGAGTTTGTTACTGAGGTTCATGTTCAAATATCTAATTTTCTCATGTTGTAATATCAATACCACAATAATTACTCCCATCAAACTACCCTTCAAATTTCAGAAATTATACATCTATAAAACAATATGAAAAAAATAGTCAAGAATAACATTATTCTAAAAATTCTAGAATTAGTGAACCCCCTCCACCTAGAAATAAATTATCACATAAGCTAGAAAAAATATGTTTCTATTAATATTATGTTAGTTTTGGAAAGTATCTATTTCAAAATTTCTTATATTGATTCTTGAAATAGAGAAAATTTGATAATAAACTTATAGTTTTCAATGAGTTCATAATAGAAAATGTTTACTGCATTAATGACACTTTCCCCACACATAATTCTCAGCGTTATCCTACATTCTAAATATACAACTGGGGGACAAAGTAAAAATATTTTTGACCAAACATATTTGTAAATGTAGCCTAAAT
Source organism: Viscum album (assembly GCA_963277665.1). Lineage (NCBI taxonomy): Eukaryota > Viridiplantae > Streptophyta > Magnoliopsida > Santalales > Viscaceae > Viscum > Viscum album. Next base: position 314,183,008 of record OY728166.1, read on the forward strand.
TTTTTTCATTTAATTGGGGGATATGGAATATATACAAATGAACGTTTTCAACAAAATAAATGAACACTTAAGAAATTTAAAACCATGAAGAAAGGTATTTAGTTTCAACTTCATAAAAATATATAAAACAAATTAGTTTGAGAATATTTCAGGCAACATGTGAGCTTGTGAATTTTTTTCAAAAAAGTAGAAACATTTAGCATGAAATTAGGAAAAAATAGATGTAATAATTAATGATGAAAGTGACAAATAAGATATTCAAGAATGCATCAGGGGAGAAAAATATTTCAAAAATAAATTTTAAATAGTGAATTTTAAACCACAAACATCTAACTTTTTATTAATGAAACAAAACAATCACTACTGAACTTGTAGATTAATTAATCCTTGTAGTACATGAAATAGGAAGTTTATATTTTATCCAATGAAATTATCCTCTATTTTTATGTTCATGTTCCTAATGATTTATATAATTAGAATTACTTTATAAATTAATAACGAATTATAATGATTATGATAATTTTAAAATATTTTATCTGACTTGAATCTTCTTCTGGCATAATGGTTAAAATAGAATATGATGATTTTATGGAACTGTACCAACATGAAATTTCCTCATTAAACTATCATTTTTATAACAAACATGACAATTGGTAATGGTAACTCCCTATACATTACACAAAATTCACCTCATTGTCAGTTGTCCTGACCATTTGTAAACTGAAAAAAATCAAAATTTGAGTACGATAATCAACTAATAATTTGATAAAATTTGGTTCAAAAACATAAGGGGACATATAATCATTCAAGTAAAATTTATTTGAATTTAAATGTAATAAAGGGAAATAATATAAAATCATTGGTTGTATCCCTTGAAGTTGAAGTTTTATAGTTCCCATCAAGAGTCAATCCCATAATGTGGTTTAAACATAGTAATATAATAGGTAAGAGTCCATGTTAAATGGGGTTTAGGTTTTATAGGTAAAATTTAAATATTTAATGAAAAACATCATGAAATTCAACATCTTATATAATTAACCATATATTATAAAAACTATAGTACTAATATTCCTTCTTTCAAAAGGATAAATATTCAGACTATACATCAATGAATCAAGAAAAGGTGATAATAGCTCAGCATAAACATTAGAATGATTATAATTACTTATTATTTTCCCCCAAATAATCCCCCTCACACATATGGAAATAAAATATTCAATAAAAGATGTAGACAAATAAGGAATATCACTATCTACATCAAAATGAATCTTTGAAACAACATCCTTGTGTGAGGAAGATGAAGGGAAATAAAGATATTATAGAAACATTCCAATGTCGTGGATTAAAAATTAATTATCCATGTGACACAAAGAATCATGGAAATACCTACTATTAACAACTAGTTAAATGTCAATAATCTCTTCCAAATTACTTTAAACTTTTTTAGAGAACAAAGATCCATCCTTATGTTGAATTGAATTAACATCAATCTCATCTTCTAACATAGAACTACTATTTTCATAGAAAATGAACTATCTTTACACTCTCCCTTCATAACATGGTAGGCACAAAAAGATGAAACTAAAGTGTTAGATACATTTAATGGTTCAAAACATAAAAAATAGAGATATATTTTTAGAAAGAATAAATAATTTTATAATCACAGCATAAAATTTCAAGGAAATGTACTTCCTAATTTGGTTCTAAATATTGACCCAATCATTCCAATATAAATTTAGGTTCAGATTCAATACAATTAGATTCCAAAACATTCTAGAAAAATTATTGTTAAATTTCCTAATAGATGATGGTTTTTATGTTGACCTCATCTCTGATCACCTCATTCACAACTTCGATCAACATATAATTTACCTTAAATAGAGACTCAATATAAACATGAGATCCCTCTCGGTCTTCACCATCCAAAAAGTCTAGCCTAACCTTCAATACATCCATAATATCCCCGTATGTTACATAGAATGGTAATCCATGAAAGGCCAAAAAAATGTTATCAGAAAACATATAGAGAATAAGGAACTCATTAGGAAAATATAGTTTTCCAACATTAACTAACAAACTATCCACCCTCTTATAAGGGTAGGAAAAAGATCTATCAGCTAATTATAGAAAAATATTTGTTTGTTTCAGCTCTATAAGGTCTATCATTATGAACATGGATTTGGGAATATAGTTAATATTGTCTCCCAGATCCTACAAACACTTATACTCCCCACTATAACCAATTTTACATGAAATTAAAAAACTCTATGAGTCATTCAATTTGGTGGGAGTATTCTTTTAAACTATATTACTACAAAACTCATTCAAATTTATTATTATCCACTAAATATAATATACCATTTATGAGTAAAAGAAATTAATAAATTTAACGTGTGAGGTAATATTGTTCAAATAACCAAAACGTGGAATGTTAACCTTGAAACTCCTAAACATTTTAAATAATTTGAGGTAATCTGTTTTTTTGTAATTATATTACATTATAAAAGAGGGATGTTCTAAGGATAATCCTTAGAATTTTATTATTATCCTCACCTTGAAAAATAAATTTCTCATTTAACTCATTTATTAACTCCAACTTACTTCTATTTTTATGTTGTTTCTTAGGTGAATGTTTATCCAATTTCACATATTCTTCATATCAATCCCATTTTCTAGATTCATGGTTTTACAATTTTTTCATTGTTTTTATTTACCATCACTTATATTATCCCTAGACTATTCCCTAATAGGTTCATGAATTTTAAGACCTAGCCTGGTTATTATAACCCCACAACTATCCTTTGTGTTTGAATCTCTTATTCTAGCCATATATCTCTTATATCTTCTACATTAATCATTATCCCTATGACCTATTAAATAGATAGACCATGAATCATAGTTTAATAGTATTTGTTTAAGGAACCAATTTCACTTAATAAATACTAAAATAATCTCTTAATTTCTCCATGGGAATTTTCTGACTCAACCACATATTTATTTGAATTAAAAGTTATATGTTTTTATTTTATGTTCAATGTATTTGGATGATTATAATAGCTTATTCTCTCTATAAATGTTTTGGATAATTTATGTATTGAGAATTATGTTTATTTGAGAACGGATCATAGAATCCCAATTTTCTAGGATTGTAATCCAAAAAATGAGAACTATACTTAGACTAGATAGGGATACTAAAGTTGGGAAAAAAGATCCTTGATACATAACATCCCATCATGACAACACTTATCCCTATTAACTTTTTATTAACAACAATAAATAGATGATTATTTTCATCCATAAGTAAGTTCATTTTCTAAGAACATTTTGGTGGATACTTTAGGGTTAATATTTCAAAAAAATTATAAATCTTATATTAATTATAATTACACAAGTCACCTTTATATGATAGGAAAACTATATAACGATTTTAATGGGTGAGGCCATTTTAAAAATAATCAATGAGTTTGTAGGGTGGTTACATATGATTGGAACTTTTCTAGGGAATATTTATAAACATATCCTATTATTCATGGAACTACTCTCAATCATCTAGAAAAAAGTCATTGACCTTATGCCTCACATAAATGGTTGTGTTCATGGGGTTTAATTTGTAAAAATACTAATTTATAATATCATCTTACAATTCAAATATTTCATCATCCTTGTTTTGGAATCTTTTCATAGCCCTCCACATAAGTGTAATTTCATAGATTTTTGAATAGGTATGAAACATTATACTATTCTTCAAAAGAAATAGTTTTTATAAAAATAACTTTCTTAATAGGTTCAATAGTTGTTCAAGATAGTACATCTCTCATTCGAAGCCCAAATCTCTAGAAATTTGGAAGACATGTTCAGCGGCATAGTTAGTGTTAATCATGAAACTCAACCATATAGGGAACACAACGTACAATAGGGGGCTACATGATTTTACCTAAACATGTGACCAATACCCTAGACCCATGAGGGTGATGTAGATATTTTGAGAGATATATTTTTCATGGTAAGTGCACAATTTTGAATGTTTATCACCTATCACATGTGAGGTTGTTCCTTGGGCATTGTTGGGTGCATGATTGGTGTAGGGTTATTCTAACAATAATGAAAACATTCTGACCACCTAATGAAGTGGTAAATTACCCTTATTACTATAAATTTTTACTCATAAATAAATATTTTTTCCACCAATGGATAGCCTTCTCTCCCATAAATGATCTTCTCTTATGGACAGTCAAGGGATTGTTATTACTGTTAATTCCAATATATATTTAATTTGTCATTGGGTGCACTGGATCTATAATTGTATGATATATAATACTATTTCTTCCATTGTTCATTTATAATACCATTATATATACTATTTTGGTTCTTGTTTTCATGAAATATTTTTAGAGAATTGTCATGTTCATTCAATTTCACCCATTCTAGCCTGACTCAAGGGCTGAAACGATATGAAGAGAGTGTTACATAATTAATTTAGGTTTTACAGTTCTTTTCTCTCAATTACTAGTTTTATTTTATCATATACTATTATGTAGAGAGTTGTAATTCCTGACATCACCTCCATATTGTTTAACTAATTTATTTAATGGTTATTCGTAAGTGTATTAGGATCCTTTCTACCAAGGGATCAATTCCAATAGGTGTTTACTTCTACATGAGACAACCATTTGGGTGTGCCTCTATTTAAAGTATTAGTATTTTTATGGTTTTTCAGTGTCTTTTATTAATTATTAATTAGGTTTTATGAATTTCCATATCACAAATGAATTATAATGTGAATTTTTCAAAAGAGAAATTATAGGCCATGAGTTAGGCCCCTATTCTTTATTAATTGAATTGAATTACAAGTATTAAATGATTTTTCCAACTTGTTAAAAATTATTGTTGGTATGGTATCAGTTAGCGCTAACCATGGAATTCCCTTCAGATTAATCCAAATGAAATACAAGGGTCACGATGTAAGAATTCATTGGATGTGATCATTTTTCTTAGAATTTGATGTCGGAATGATTTCCATTATCCTAAGAGTGATACTTGGATCCTTTTAATGGATTTACATAGAATAGATCACTGGAATGATTTATTACACACCCATGAGTGAAAACGGTCACCTATGGTAGATACCATAGATGGATTTGGTGAAAAATATGTATAAACCATCCACAAGTCATACATGGTACCCTTTGTGTTTCAGTTAGGATAGACATATAGGGTGATGATTTACACTCCATTGAGAGTTATACATGGGATGACTTTATGGGTCCCCTGTGAGAGTCTATTTTGGTGATGTGTATTTAGAGTGCTCCAAGTGAAATACTTTGGATCCTTTATAAAGTTGACATTGAATAAGACCAAGATATTGATTTGTTAAATTATATATTTTTTCTATACAACTCATCTTTTGGACAACATATTAAATTAATGAACATGTTGACCATGCCAAATAACAAATTAGTGTACATTCTACTCTTGGTGTTTGATTTATGATAAACCATCTATACACAATATCATACAGATATAGTTTCCCCATGGTTTAGAGCCATTCAGATATTCATGTAGTTGGTAGTCAGTTGAGTACCCATGAGCAACCCATATTGATATGTATTATTAAGTTATTTTATAACATTTATTACTATTGTTACACTACTCACTTTTTATAAACAATCATGATTAGTCTAGACACCATTTATGGTGGCCTACAGAGTATCTCTCACAACCTTCTTAGGCATCCATTGGTTCTAGAGTATACATCATTATTACAAGTGTCGATAAATGGATGATTCCAACTTCTAATGAAATATTATTAGTATTAGGAGGGTTTCACTGTGTATTGGAATGAGAATATGATTGTTGTTCTAGTAGATTATTATTTGGTTCATTTTTAATTTTTTGTTAAGCATGTTTTATATTTTCTCTACCCTATATCCTATGTACCCAATCATTTTAATGCTACATTACATGATCATCACAATTTTTTATCATTTTATTATTATGATTCTACCTATTTAGTTATATTGGATATTTATTTATTTTTCAGCTTATAATTACACTATATCATTTATTATTGAATCAACTATTTCACATTTATTACTTTCCATTATGATACTATCAAACTCATGAGTTAATATCCTCTATATAGACACACCCTAGGCCCTCGTTGATTGATGGAATCCTTTAGCGTACCGAGAGTTCATCTTGAGGTCATGTTGCCGACCACCTTGGGGAATCACTATAGGTTTTCTAGGCCGGGATACTACAAAGTGATATCATATGTGATTTCATATTTAATAAAAATTGGTTTATTATACATGAGACTAGTATGTATCAGAATATGGTGATGAGCCTATTTTGGGGAGCTACTAACCCATGTACCAGGGAAACTGAAATTAACTGGGACGCATTATTGTTGTTATGCTTGTTTTCTATTACAGTTGTACATATTTCACCATTTCTTGGAACACATTTTTTGTGAAGTTATTATTTTTAATTTTTTTTTTATTTATTTCATTTTTTCATTGTTATATACTAATACAGAGGTATCATCTCACGAATAAATATAGGCAATTAAGTAGTTATATTTCATTCAATTTTCCCTCCCAATTTTATTTTATGTGTTCAATTTATGTGGTATAAATTAAGTGTTTGGATTATTTTATATTGAAATGTTCTTTTATTTCTTAAAAGGGTAAAATAATCTGATTAATCAATACTTCTACATCAATATCTATTTTTTTCTATATAAATCCTATATGAAATAGTAAATAACCAATTATGAAAAATTTGAGCCCATATCAATTGGTTTAATGCACTCAAATTCTTCTTGATTGGATTATAGGAATCCAAATTTTAATTTAGGAAGGTTTTACTTCAACAATATTTCAATGGTTATTCATTTATTCAAATCCATTTAATTGTCCTATTGCATCTTAATATTAGATGTAAAGGTTTGGTTGTAATAATTTGAAAACCACATTAAAATCAATAGAGAGTATGGTACTCCATAAATTGATATTGATGATAAAAATAAATGTATGGTGATATTAATAAAATAATATAAATGATTCAGAAATAAAATACATTTAAAATTTTAAATGAAATGATTACTAGTAAATGGGGATTCCAATTGAAAAGAAAAGGGTGTTTTCCTCTAAACATTGCAATTGGAATTGCATACACAAAAAAATCTACTATGTTTGAGACCCTTACCAAGAACCAAACTTTTAATGGGTGGTAGGAAGTGACTTTTTTGATCTGTGCGAATCATATTTATACTATAGAAGTGGACTTAGGAGCAAAAAGAGATGTGTGACTCATTTATAGGAAGGTCGTGTACCTATCAATTCATGGATTCATTATTTATTATTCATGGTTAAATATTATTTGAGTTGTGAACTTGGAAATTATAGAGATATTATTTAATTAATATATTGATTCATATGCAATGAAGGAAGAAAAGACCATAATCTAGGGGTGGTGGGACAGAGCGACATGTAATTACTTTTTTAGTGACACATGAGGCAGCTATTATTGATCGTATATTGGTTGTTGACCCTATGTTTTAAGAATAATTCATATACATCATGGAATTTTCTTAGGTGGATATGAGACCAAACCCTACTATGGAAGAGTTTACTTGATAATTTGAGAAGAAAAAACCTCCCACATTCTTTAGGGATGGGATTCCATAGAATGATAGGTCTTTGATAGAGGAAATGTTATCAATATTAGATTATATGGAGACACCTCTATAGAAGAGTGTTGAAATCACTACTTATATAATTCATGAATATACTAAACATTTTTGGGATGTCATCTCCCATGATGATATTCAACAAGATACAGACTGAATGGAATTCCAACCATCCTTCTATGATTAGTTTTTTCCATAGACATTAAAATAGAACTATAGTATATATTTTATACACATTTTGTAGGACACTCTATCTGTGATGGAAATTTTTTTTTGTATTACTGTGATTCAAAACTTCGCGCCGACTTTTAAAAGTAATGAGTTAACAACTATGATATTGTTCTAGAATGGGATAATTTATGCCATCTGTTTTTATGAAAATTATATCAAAATGACCCCCATTTTAGATATTGTGAATTAATCCTACATTATAGAGAGGAACCTTCTAGAATATGGAAATGTGAGATGGGGTGGTCCTGTTTCGAGATAGGGAGAAAATTATTCTAGTGTTATGAAATGTCATGTAGATAGTGAACATGGGGGATGTTCTAGCTAGATGACACACATTGACAATTATTGTGTGTGTCACCAGTATAGTATGATAGGACATAGTAAGCCCTAGTATATGAGGAACCCAATTATGTGTCGATCTTATCATAGGATGGTTCACCTTCGTTGATTTTAATGAACATTCCCTCATGTAACATGTGATAAGGGATATGTATTTATAATGAATTCATGTTCAAGATTTGTAGTTCTATGTTAGGATGGGAGATGGTCCACCACCGTCTGATTCAGATGTGGAGGATGTTGTGGAAGAGGTAGCCATACTTCAAGTGTTTAGCGCTAGAAGTGTGGAACTACACTAGTTGGAAAATTGATACATTGGGCTAATGATAAGGCTATATATATAATGCGCATCCTACACCCATGGAACAGAGTCATAGACCTTATAATGTTTTGAGGTACTTTTCAAATAGTCTCTAATTTAATTTATTTTTTATTTGATATAGATGAATTTAAATATTTTATATCTATTAAAATTATTGATTGTATGTGCCTAGATATATAATAATTAATTTATTTTATGACTCTTAAAAAACTATTTGGGGTTTAATTGGAGATTGTCCACCCGTACAAGGAGTTACCCCTTGATATTGGGGGTACCACTTTTTTTGTAATTTATTTTTCCTCAAAATAACCAGCTTTAATAACAATCTTTTAATAGATTGGTTGGTTCCATACCATGGCCATGTTGACCTTTATTGACAGAGGATGTATTTATCATCACCTAAGGGTACTGCTTATACTCATAAGGTACAGTGGGATGTCTCCGTGAGTCGAGATAGACCCGACCATCGTGATCTAGGTATAATGATGTCCTAGATGACTTGTATAATTACGAACAATTAGGAAACATAACATATAGAATCTCATCCCGTGGTGGATCACTTCTGGGATTTATTCTATAATTACTACTCTATCTTAACTTCTATGAGAGAGGTGTATTTCACCATCTATCTAGTTTGATGAGTAATAGAATATTCCATTCCTCCTTATAGTATGTCTCCTAGAGAGCTTCCAGTACAAAAGATGCAGTTGGAAGACTTAGATGCAATGTTTTTTATACAAACCAGTTTATAACCCTGGGTTCCACTTTTTAGTGATACATTTCACTTTTAGGGTCATATTATCTCAAATTATAGAGTTTCTGTTGAACTAGAGAAGGTGAGTGTCATATTTTTCTAGGAGAAACCTATGATTCTTTTTGATAAAACTAGTTTCTTGGGTATTTTTAGATGTTAATTGTAAATTATATAGTAATTATCTTTCATATAAGTTACTCATATGGTATTGAATTAAAATTTTCTGATGTTATAATGACCTGAAGCATATGAGACATTCTTTCGGGAACCAAAATGGAGACTAACTACATTGTTGATCCTGATTCTTCCAATGTAATGAATAGGCTATTCAATTAATTGTGATGCCTCATGAATCAATTTTGGATCATTTATGATGTTGGTTAATTATTATGTGGCATAAAAATAATAGAATCTGTTACCAGATTAGTGGAATTAGCCTATGCATGAACTCGATCTAATAAGCATGGTTCATGATTTACAAAATTGGAGATATTATCTTTTGGGTGAGTAGTTCATTATTTTCATAGATAATAAAATACTAAAATACATTTCCACATTGAATTAATTGAATATGATTCAGTTAAAATGGGTAGAATACTCATAATAATTATATTTTGGGCTTTATTACACACCTAGTAATGTAAATCCATTAATAGATTCCATGATTATAAGACTATGACACAGACTAGTTAAGATGCTAGTAGTGAGTGGTAGTTGGTGGAACTTTTTTTTAGATGCACTTGATGGTTTAGGAATGTAATGGGAATCCTTTTTGTCACTCTTATTAGTTACATACACCCATCTAAGGAATGGGTAGAAGAAAATGATGTCGGATCCATACGACCTAGTCCTTAGGGAGAGTGTATCTAACAAGGACCATCATCCTAGTTCGGTTATCAACAATGGATGTTATATTGCAATTCCACAGACATATCTGGGTTCCATCAAACATGTGGGAATAGGTAATGGGGTAACCTCATGATTAAATCTTTGTTGATTAAATCTTTGTTGTACTACCAAATCATACAAATATCTTTCGAGAAATACGTCATTATTATAGGTGGAAATGCGTACATAGGTAGATTTTAGGTTTAATTACATGGTTCTACCCATATTAGATGTTGAAGGGTGAGTGAAAACAAACTAGGGGGATTTTAAAGCCGCTATAAATTCCTGAGTGAAGATGGGATAACATCACTAAGAATTTTGTGATGTTATTTCCATGTTCATCTATTAGCAGTGATGTGGTATGGTTGGTTATCGATAGTTTGACTAATGTTACAAAATTTAAACTTATCTGAGAGACCTTCTCTGTTTATAATATTAGAAGGATTTATATTCATGAGATTATACACCTTCTCAGTGTTAAACGATCCATAATATCAGATCTAGATGACTGGTTTATGTTATGGTTCTAGAAGGGGTTATAGAAAGAACTGGATTCATTATTGCTCTTGAGAACGTCATATCAGCCTCAGGCTCATAGGTAGTCCGAAAAGATGGTACAATTATTAGAGGATAGGATGTAATAATGTGTTCCTGATTTTACAGGTTCACGAGAAAAACATATAGCTCTTGTTGAATTTTACAATAATAATACTTTTCAAGAAATAATTCATAAGTATCTTATGAGGCCCTTTATGGTTGGTCATGGCATTCACCCATATTCTAGTCAGAGGTGGGTTAGGAAGTTCTACAGGATTTGTATCTCATTTAGGAAAATTTTGATAATCTAAATCTAATTTAGACACACATGGATATAGATATGTCTAGGTTGAATATAACGACACATATTTTTATCAAAGGAACATATCCCATATTAGAGTAATGTAACATAGTATAAATCAAATAAAATTACATATAGAATATAATAAAAACATTACTAATGAATAATTAATGAAATAAGAAGTACTAATAGACGATAAGAAACTAATAATGATAAAATATTAACTTGAAGTTTTGAATAATAATATGACCATGATGAATGGTAAATCTAACAATGAATAGTGGCCCCATCCATGAATTTTTAAAAAATATTTATGGATCTTATAAGTAAAAATATTATCGAATTACATCATTTTATACGTAATGAAATATTATAAAAATTAATAATTATGTTTTGGTATTTTTACATGACATTTTTATATAATTACTATTTAATGATTAATTTAATAATTTAAATTAAAAATATATTTCAGAAAAATGTATCAATAAATTAATATTTTTATGCCTCATTATTTTTAGATCATTATATGAGACCTCATGTAATTTTTTAAAGTATTATAAAATATGTAATAATTCGAAAATACGTATTTTCCAAATAAAAACTGATTTCAATTAAAAGTAAATTATTCATATATTAGAAATTATTCTCATAAAATGTTGTTAATTTTTTAATTCAAAACATTGATAAATCTCTACGGTGATTTTTTTTGGATTTTTTATACAATAATTTACTGTATTGCGAATAGTAAAATATGATAATTTGTGAAAAATGCAAAAAACTAGAATTTTTGTTTCATGCATGGGTCATGGATGCTTTGTTTTACTGGTGGTTCGAACACATATAAAATAATTACATTATTTAGTCACAAAAATACTCACTATTTATTCCTTGAGAAAAATAATAAACTAATGATTAAAATAGTAAGAAAACACCCATCTCCACTAGTATAAATATCGCCCCTCACACCCTCTTCTCCTCACACAATTCAATCTTTGAGACATCCCCAAATTTGGCCCAAAACACTTCCCTAGTCACTCCCACATGTATTGGATATCATGGAATCATAATAAGACAAAGAATATGTTCATTTTGGAGGATATCAAGGGGAGAATTCAAGGGGAAAATCTTTTCACTCGTTCTATTAACTTCCAGTCAATTTCATTTCTTATCTAATTCTCTGGACACCTCCATTCATCCGAAAAAGAATCACAACTATAAGAACATACATATAATTTAATTATATCATGTTAATGTAAGATTCATCATTAAAATATTCTTTATTACTCCAATATTATAAAACTTATATCATCTCCCGTGATGTGTCAATTTACCAACAACATGTCTGATGTACATTCATTTTTCCTAAACACCTTCAAGGCTGTCAATAAACTCATTAAATGGTTTAAAAAAATTTAAGAAGTAATATACACACTTGTTTATTTTATCTAACTAAAATTTATATATAAAAGTAAATGACAAGTCAAAAAATAGTTTGATGTGCTCTAGAAATTGCAAAAAATAATGGAAAATGATTATCATTAATTTTTATCTTATGATTCATTCTCATGGTATATAAAAAAATTCATTATAAGATAATTTACACATATGTAATATTATTAATTATATATAATAACAATTTTGGATATTTATCCACATTTTACATGATTTTCTATTCATGAATACTAGTGAAACGATCATAGAAAACAAGAAATATATTGCTCCACAACGATGAAATTAAAATATATAACTCATAAAAAGTCCCATAAAATAAAATAATGAATATTAATAATTTATAAAAGGTTTTTTAATTGTTCATTAATGAATATAATGTGATTATATAGGATATTTATGTGAAATATGATTTTATAGAAATGGTAAATCTATTTATTGAACCCAACACCATCTCGTTGGGGATTCCCTCTTTCACTATGATTTTTGATTGGTTATTCAATAAAAATAATTTCATCAACATTATCATATGTTTTATGGTATAAAAATGTTTTAAAAATAAGTTTATCATAAATACAATGTTTTCTAAAATAACTATTCCTTCAAAAATAACACACCAATTCTTTCTCAGGTTTGTTTCTTTCACTATAGGTGGATGATTTCTATATGAATTATTTTAGTCACTATTTCATTTGGGATACCATTTTTTTATTGTTTGATTACTATACTAATCCCATTACTTTATTTTTCTTATTCTATGTTCATGATTGATATATGTTCTATATGGCATGCATGATAATGTAAATGTTGTGATGTGATGGGTGTTCCCAGAATAATATAGTGCAATGCAAAATTTAGGATGTGACCAGGGATCCCATAATTATATATCCCTCCAATGCATTGGGTAATATGAATAATATCATTAGATAAATTGGAATATGTGTGAATAATATTCCAACTTTCATCACAACTATGTTTGGCAGATGACCACAATGACATGATGTATTGTTTTTATGAATTTTCACATTTTAATACATTAATCAACGATCCCTTTCATGATTATGATCCAATTTCTATGTTATGATGATAATTATTATATTCAACCAATGTTTTATTATTTCTATTCATATTTATCCTCTTATTATGACTTCATCTCACACGGTTTTTATGTATATCCTCATGTGACTACTTTTTCTAAGATGAATTCAATGGCCAATAAGAAGCTAGTGAAGTAGGTATTAAATAAATTATTATGTTTTATATTTTATATTCTGTGTATGGTCACAATATTCCAAAGACACTAATCCTTTGTATTTTTTATAATTATTTATGTTTTTCTTTATATTTATGTAATAATAATGTAAGGAAATTAGGGTAACAATAGTTGGTATCATAGAACTATTTACTTAATTTGGGAATTATGATTAATGAACCATAGTGAAAACCCATTGTATTAGTCTAAGAATAAGTAAGTACCCAATAATATTTTTTTACAAAATTCTAGTCATAGTTATTTCACAAGACATCCATTTAGACTTAATGGAAAAGTTGAATAAAATATAAATTGAAGACACTTTGACATATTATTTTTATAACATTTTCTTTTTTATAAAATGGTGGGAACCAGGAGAAAGAATTCCATGGACCAATGAGAGGGATAATGAATATATTTCTTGAAAAATCCACAATTCTATTGGATGTGTACTTCAAAAAATAATGGTGACGCTTACCCATTTGTCTTTGGTTCAGAACAACAACTAGAATAATTTGGAAATGACATCCTTCACCAAAGAGGGTCCAACTAAATGTTGAGTGTCTTTTGAGGCAACGACCACAGATGTTTACTGGATCTTCATCTCTATAAGATTCTAAATAATGGGTCAACTTGATGGGGAATATATTTTTGGTTAGTCCCTACTTAGAGATGGGGAAGGTAAATGTTGCAGATTATCATCTGGATTGAGAGGTTGATCAGTAATTGGATTTGATTAAGAACACCAAGATGAAGGAATAAATTATATAGTGGGATTGGGAAGAATTTACAATTATTTTTCAAAATATGTTTTTCCATAGAATTCTATATAAAAATTTGAAGAGGGAATTATTAGAGTTGTAGAAAATGGAAGGATGGTCTATAACATCCTATAATGAAAATCTAATAAGGAATTCAATGTGCACCTCATGTTTTCTTATAAATAATGATATAATAATTGATAGATTATTTAGTTGTTTAAAACCACGCCTTTGAAAATGAATTGCAATTCAGAACATTGGGTGTTATAATAATGTGGTTAAATGTTCTCTCAATGTGGAGATGGTCTTTGGAGAATGATATCTTGGATAATGTGATAGGAAAAAAATATGGTGTTTTAAGATGGAGGATCTAATGTGAAAGCTGGATAGAAAACTCAACCACCCACTCATCAAACTCTCAGAAGAGGCATCATGGAAACTGCCTCAAATGGAAGTGGAAATATATTATGCGTCTAAGAGATGGCCACCAATGTCATAAATTTAGAAATGACATGAGGAATAAATATAATGTGGTGGAAGAAAAGATTGCACTACCAATTGTTTGATGATATAACATTAGGGAGAGAGGTAACTATAAAATCTAGTTTACCAAACCATGAGTTCATTAGGGTAATCAACATCATCATCCACCAATGCCGAAGGATAGCGGGAAGGATTATTCCATAACTACTGTGGATGTGGAGAAAAAACAAATGATGTCACCCAAGGTAAACTTATTATTCACTCAAGAATATAAAATGTCTTATTAGATTATACTTTTAAAGATTATTTTATATAATGCATGTTTTCTAATATAATTTAATCAATGCCACTTATCCTTGAATTTATGGTATTTTTAAAAACATGTTATGGTGAAATCATTACAACCGAAGTGTTGGACACTTCTCTTTTTGGTTTATATCAGAAAATTTATCTAGATAATATCATAATACATCCAATTATGGAATTCAATGCAATAATGGAAATATAATGGATCCATTATATAAATAACATATATAATATCAGGAAAAATAAATATCTTTTCATATTCTAAACCATCCCATGACACTATAAAAATGATTGGAAGATCATGAATCTCAATTTGAATGTCATTTAATGGTGTGGGTGTCTCTTCCATATGAAGAATCATAAATATCTCAAAAGGTTTAGTGAAAATAAGTTATCAATATAAAGTAAATTCCCATGACAAGGAAATAATGTGAGGTATTTCTGGAATAGTTTCCTAGACACCCCTCTCATCGTGAGGTAGATATCTCAATAGAACTCATACACAGATCTACTATTATCTCAATGTTCCCCTATATGATGACCCATATCAAACAATAGGAGTTAAAGAAGCAGCTATAAAAGCTTTTGGATAAATGGATCGTATTCCTTAGTGGATCACCTTGGGGTGCGCCAACTCTCATTGTCAAGAAGTTGGATGGATTCATGCATCTTTATATTGATTAATAGGAAGAGAACAAGAACATCATTAATAACAAGTATCCACTACCAATGATTGATGACTTGTTGGATCAGTTATGAGGAGATTAATTTGTCTCAAAAGTGGAACTCTATTCTAGATATCATAAGCTATGGTTGAATAATGATTAGATTAAAAAACTACCTTCTATACATGGAATGGGAACTATGCGTTTATGGTGGTGCCTTTTCAACATACTAATTCCACTTCAATATCCATGTATTTTATGAATATAGTCTTTATACATTACCTCAGAAATTTTTTTTAGTGTTTATCAATGATATCTTCATCACTTATAAGAGTACGGTGGATCATAAACAACATCTATGTCTTCTATTGGCAACATTAATGAATGGTATGTTGTAGGTAAAGTCCCATATGTTTGATTTTTGGATGAAACAAGTAAAATTCATGAGACATGTGATCACACATGATGGAATTTCTATATACCATTCAAAAAAAGAGATTGAATAACGGAACATACCCTCTAGTGTCTCATAAATTTGTCATTTTTTTATCATTTAATGTTATTATGTTCATTTTGGTGAGAAATATTTCATGACTTTCTATACCATTATCTATGTTAAAAATGAATGGTGTTCTGTATGTCTAGATAGAAGAATGTGATGAATTCTTAGTGGATTTCCAGATAAGTATTGTCATTGCATTTATACACAAATTACCCAAAAGTAGTGATTATTTTGTGATATAAAGTGGTGCTTACAATAAATTCTTGGGATGGGTAATCATTAAAATGATTATGTCAATGCCTATTCCCCCTAAAGGTAATGATCCATGTGGATTACAACACAAAACAAGATGTAGAGCTAGCCTCTGTGATTTCTTCCACAAAAATATGGAAGTACTATATCTACGGTGTGCATTGGGATATATATACAGATCAAATAATACTAATGTATATATTGACACAAAAGGATATCAACATGAAATAAATGATATGTTTAGATCTAATCAAGCACTACAATTTAACTAATCACTATCATACTAGAATGGAATACAATGCATCTGATTCTATTAGAAAAAAGAACCTACTACTCCTTCCGTATTTTGAATTGATAAATTCCTTATCATCATGGTTATACAATGGATGGATTGAGAAATCATAATGACAAGGAATAAATCATACCTTTCCCAAATTAATACCCAAATATCTTTATTTGATAAGATTAAGGAGGCACAATGGGATGATCTGGAGTTACAAAATAAGGATAACACAATAAATGAAGGCAATATGAAATAGTTCCATATCAATGATGATGGTGTGATTTGATTAGGAATGTCCATCTTTGTTCCTTAATCACATGGTATAAAGATGTAGCTATTGGATAGTGCACATTTTTTCAACATTCTCTATCCATATCAGGAGTACGATAATGTACCACGATCTCCAAGAAGACGTTTGGAGGGATAACATGTAGAAGAAGAATATGTAGTATATCTTATGGCACTTGATATTTAAGCATGTTAATGTGGTGTGATAAAAGTATAATTGGATGATGCATCCCTTTCTTATACCCTTGCTGATATGGGATATTGTCACAATGTAATTTTTCAAGGGTCTGTTGAATATATCCAATTGAAATATTATGATATGGTTTGTGGTTATTGACTCACCATGGATGCAAATTTTATCAATACTTTGTTAAATTTCTTACATGAAAATCATTCTAAGATATATGTGGTGGACAAGGTGAGACATTATTGAGTACATGAGAATATCATCAATAATCTAGACAAATAAATAATATCATCACCCAAGAAAAAATAAATAAAATTATGGGATCTTATGAGTGAAAATATGAAATAATTATATCATAATATAAGTAAAGAAATATTTTAAAATTTATTAAGTATGTTAGGGTATATTTATAAGTCATAAATATTTAATTACATTGATATGACTAATTTAATAATATAATGGAAAATTTATTGTCCCATAATTTATCCATAAACTAATATTTCTTTGTCTTATGATTATTTTTTCATTATATGAGACCTTAAGTAATTTTTATAATTTTAATAGAAGCAGTTATAATTTTTGAATTTTTATTTTCGATTGAAATAATGAATTTAACTAAAAATTAAATTAATCATTTTTTGTAAATTATTTTCAAAAAATAGAATTTATTTGTTATTCTAAAATATGATAAATGGTTTGGGTGATTTTTTTATTTTTCTGAAAGAAAAGGATTTGTTGGAAAATAGTAAAATATTATTATTTAAAATAAGTGTTAAAAACATGAATATAAGAGTTATTCATGAGTTATGGATGATGTATCTGACCATTTTTTATCTCACATGCACTATGTACATTATTTAGTCACAAGAATCCTACATATTTCTTATCTTGAAAAAAACAACAATCTAATGACTAAAATAATAGGAAAACACATGTCTCCTTTACTACAAATTCTACCCCCACACCAACTTCTCTGCACACCTCTCAAGATCTGAGGATTTCTAAAATACTAGCCAAATATATTCATGATCCCATCCCACACATATAAGAGAAATTGGTATCCTCAAAAGTCCAATCCTATATACCTTTATAAGCATCTGATGGAGAAAATACAATAGGTAAATGCTCTCTGGTTTTCATTTAAATTCCTTTAAATTAAATTTTGTTTACTAATATATCATCACCCCCTTCATAAAAATGGAATGATAACTATAGTACCTTACATATAATAGAATTATATCATGTTAATGTATGATAAATAATTAAAATACTCCCTCTCACTTTATTAATATAAAAATGAAATCATCACTCATGATACATTAATTTACCGACATCGTGGGTGATGCACATTAATTTTCCTAAAAATCCTTCCATGATGCTAATAAAAAGATTAAATGGTTTAAAAATTATGTTAATATATATTATAAATCACTATTTGTGTACTATTACTATCATTTATACATAATACTAAATGATAAATCAATACGAGTTTATTATGATTGATAAACTGCCAAAATTAACATAAAACATTCATTATGAATTTTTATTTAATTATTCATCATTACGGTATACCAATATCTTTGATATAAGATCATTTAAACTAATATAATATATTTAATAACACATAATTAAGATTATCTATATTTAACCGCATTTTACAACATCATTCATTCATGAATACATGTGAATCGGTCATAGAAACCATTAAAATGAACCCAATGATTTACAAAAAAAGTTATCTTTCCAAAAAGAACAAACCATTTACTTCTCTAGACTATTTCCATCAACAAAGTTTGACGATTCTTATATCATTTATGTTATTCCCAATTTAATTTTGGAACACAAATATTATAAATGTTTTCATATAAAATAATACCCACTCTTTTCCATGGGTTATTATATGCTCACGATTGGAAAAATTTCTACGTGGCATGCATGATAATGTAAATGAAAGGATGTGATGGGTGTGACTAGAATTATATATCACAAGGAAAATGTTATGATGTGACAGGTGCACCAAAAATTTTATAGCACTCAAATGAATTGGGTAATGGGAAAAACCTCATGAGATATTGTGAAATATGATTGATCGTGATTATTACTCTATTCACAAATATTCTTAGTAATTGAACACTAAGTCAAGATGATTAATTTTGACACATCTCCGAATTTCAATACGATTCTAAAATCATACTTTCATGATTTTTATCCAATGTATATTTTGTGATTATAATGAGTATGCTCACCCAATGTTGTATTATTTCATGTTCTTATCAATCCTCCTACTGGGGTTTTAACACACAACATTTTGATGTGTAATATGATGTGACTACATGAAATATTTAGAATTCAAGGTCCAAAAATATGAAATAGAACAAGGAATTAAATAAATTTTTATGTTTTATATTTTAAATGATATGTGTGGTATTATGTTTTTCCATGACACTAAACCTTTGGATCCTCAATGAATAATGATTATAGGTTTTGTTTCCTTAATATTATGTTATATAAATGTAAGAAAAAATTGTTTCTAAAAATAATTATTAAATAGATCATCACCATCAAAATCTATTGTTCTAGGTGGAACAATATATATTTCTACAATTTCCCTTAGATTGGATCATTTATTAATTTAGAGATAAGGAATGCTATCAACTCATTACATCGGGTCTTTGAGATTCTGGAGATTCAGTAGCCTATCATTTGGCTTTCAACTGAGGTACCAGACTAGGCATGATGTGTTCCACATATTGTAGATTCATGGATATCAATTTTTTACATATAATTAATCTTACCCAAAGGATATTAATCTGATGGCCAGTTCACCCATTGCGAACAATTTAATACATATTGATGATCAGATAACAATGGATCTCTAAGGCAGGTCAATCCCTATGGTATATGTTCTCTAGAAGAAGTACTATGTTTTTGACGAGACGTGAAAACATGTGGTAGATGTACATTCTTAATTGTGATAAAAAAATTTAGACGAAACGTTACGACCGTCTAAAGGGAAACTCTTGGAAGATTTTTTTAGAAGGGATGTTGAAACGTCCTAAATTTTATAATATGTACAATATTTTATGATACTGTTCATAAACATTAGTTTTATTTTAATAATGTTATTAAGTGATTATAAAGTGGTTTTCGATATTGTGTGGCTCGATCGGAGCTCGACAATATAAAATTTATAGAGATAGATCAAGCAACATAATTAGCACATAGTTTGGTAACACTATGACTCCACCATGCTAGATTTAATGTTCATATAAAAAGGCAACATGGATTTCCCTAAACATGAAAACCTTTCCACATTGCCACGTGATTTCTAAAAACAATTTTATTGAGCCATTTCCCATGGGTTTCGTACGTTTATGAAAACCATGTGGCTTGCCCGGGTGATGGGGTTCCTTTTAGAGGTTCTAGGTGCACTATTGGCACATGGGTTGGATAACCATGTGGCCAAATTGTATGTACCCTTATTGAAGAGGTAAATTACACTTTTAAACCTAATGTTTTTACCTCAATACCTTTTTTCACATCCAGCAGAATACCTTCTCTCTCATATGATCTCTCCTCCCCATTTCAAGCTAGGATTTTTTATTTCTCCTCTATCTGATCTGTGTTTTCTTTACTGTTAGGTGGATCATATCGAAAATAATAAAATCTATAATCATTTTTCATTAATTTTTCATTATTTATCACATATTTAGTGCTATTGTTTCAAACATTTGTTCCCATTTTTTGGGATTTGTTCATTCTTTAGATTTATCTCATTCTTGATCAATTCAAGGGGAGAAAATGGATATAAAGAGTACTACGTTCCTATGGTAGGTGGTCTATTACTCTTCTTTAAATATATAGTTGTACATTACCGTGCACCATTATTCCACAAGATTTAATTTCGAATTTCTAGTAGATATTTTTTAAATAATTTAATTAAAACATATTATTTTGTGTATCGGGACCCTTGATACTTGTGAATCAATTCAGTGAGGTATTTTCCAAGACATGAATCACCCCTTGGTATGTTCCCCTCTTTAATGTATTAAGGTCCATACACATTGGGAATTTCTTTCTATAAATATTAATTAAGGAATATGAATTTTCATGTAACAAATGTACTGGAATGTGAATTTTAAAAATGGGGAATGATATTCCAACAATTATGAACCTATTCATTATTCCCTTGTTTAAATTTTGTGAATTAAATTATTAGGATAATGTTTTCTAAATGACAAAGTGTGTGGTATGAGTTAGTAATGAAAATAAAATTCCCTTTAATTTATGAAGAGACAGATACAAGGTTCCCAAATTAAGGATTCCTTTTACGGGATCACCATTCATCATTATTTGAAATGGGAATTATTATATTTACCCTGAGACAAATACTTGGGTCCTTTTTTAGGACATCTATGGAAGGGCTCACTATAGTGATTTGTTACATACCCATGAGAAATACTGGTTTCCAAGGGGATATACCTTTGATGGGCTCAATGGGAAATATGGTTATAGGATCCCTTAGAGATGCTTCATCCACTATATGATACCCTTGGGATGGGCTAATAGGTTCATGATTTACCCCACACTTAGAGTGATACTTGGGATGCCTTTATGGGTCTCTATGGACATACTCTTATGATGAGTTGTATTTATAGTGCTCTTAGTATGATATATGTATTCCTTTATAATGTTATCCTAGGATGACCCCAGAATGACACTTTATTAAATTTTTGGGATTCCTTTTATATACTTACAATTTTGGATATACTATTAAAATAAAGGACACATGCTTTATCCTGAATATCATGATAGGGATCTTCCAACACATGATTCATGATTTATTATTCCCCATTTATAAAAAATATCATACACGTATAGGTTAATCATTGCTCAATGAAATTTGAATCATGAAGAATTAGTAAGCATTGCTTTCTTATCTATAAGGAAATTGAACTAATACTTATTTATTATTTTGTTATTTATTGCTTTAGTTCTATTACTATAGGAATAGTGGTTGTTTTATATGAACATAATGGATTGTTCTACACATCATTGGAAGTGACCTAATAAGTATATATATCACCCTACATGGGATGACTTTGGTACCTAAACATACATCATGATTGAAGTTGTAGATAAAGGTAAGTATCAAGATTCCGATATTTGATTCTGAGTACTATAATGGAGTATGGGAGCCTAGGACCATGCATATACTTATGATGCTAGTAGAAGAAGATTTTTGACTTTTTGAATCTTTTTATAAAATGTGGTTTATGAATACTTCCCTATATCCAGTTTAACTCATTTTTATAGCTACATGAAATGATCATCATCAATTTGTTTAAATTTATGATTATTTTTACACATATTTATTTGAATTTGATATATATTTATTTTGATGTATTATTTTTATTATAATAATTTTTTAATGTTTATTATTTTGTTTCCCATTTCTTATTTACTGTTGTTATAAAATCTGAATCATGAGTTTTTTCCCCATATTGTCACCCTAGACCCTAGCATCTAGTTTGTTGCCTCTTGTGTATTGGGAGGCATCAAAAAAGCCATGTGGTTGACCATTTCTGGGCACCGATTAGTGTTTTCTAGGATGGAAACCTACATTAAATAATAATGGGAATATGATAAATCATAATTCTTCCTCACTCGGATATATTATAAGTAATTAATAGATAAAACCATAATATTAACTGACAAACTCTAATGAGTCTTCCATTTGAAGAACATTGAATGAAGGAGTGAGTGTTGAGACTATTTGATCTCATAATTCTGAGACCCATGAGATATCCTTTTTGAAGAAGGGTTACTTGATATATTTATTTGATGAATCCTCTTATGAATGGTTATCTTACGGATAGATATAATGGTTTTTTGGACATTCATGTATTTATTTTCATATCAATTTCCAATATGTTCCATTTTCTTATATTTTTTAATGGAACAACACAATTTCTTGATTTCTAATTTTATAGTTCGATGTTATGAATTAATAGTTCATGTGTACATATAGAAAGGGAACAATTTATGGATTTTTAATGTTTTTTAATTTTTTTTTAATTTTTTCTGATGTTTTTAGATTTATAGATTTTTTGATATATATATATATATTGTTTAGAATTTTTCTCAAATGTCTTCATAAAAAAATTAAGAATTTTATCATGAATGTAATGGAGGTTCAAAAAATTCTAACATTTATATAAATAAAATACACTAGAATGGTGGTAAGAAGGGTCGAACCACAGAGATGGAAAATGTTTTGTAGAAAAAAATACTAAAACAATAAGAAAAAATGAAATGAATTTTTCACACTATGATGTGAAATTGAAAATAGTGGAAATGGTGTGTGGAGCAGTGAAAAATTAAAGGCAGTGAGATAAGAAATGTTATTTAATTAGGTTATTTTTGCTATTAAGAAGTGATTAAAATTATATTATTTGATATGACTCTAATTAATAATACTATTCAATTTTATGAGAAAATGTAGAGATCAATTGATCATTCACTTCAATAAACTTTTAAAGTTCGATTAAACATATTTAGTTTATAACCCATGATGTTAAAATTTGAATTAATATGACATTATACATAATGTACCCATTAACCGTTTCATTTTTTTCTTAAATAGTTCAATGTTCAATGTTGATTTTACCTCACTATCATCACCTTTTAGTTCTTTAGTAGTGTGAATTGATGCTTATAATTGAACCGAAAATATCATGGAACATATAATACAATAAACAATTGTATTAATAAAAATAGAGTGGATAAAATAATTTTTTTCATTTCATACCAAATTCGTTAATATTTTTATCTACTCATGAAATAGAAAATATATTTATAGAGATAAAGAATATAGAGATGAAGTAACATATTATTTGAGATTAATTTCTTCCCCAAACTCCTCCTCTACGTTTGGTTCAACTCCTCATTTGGTCGTATCCCAATGGGAACATCTTATTTTATTAATAGTACAATTATTTTTGAAAACATAAATCAATATTACAGTCTATAATTTATGAGTGAATCTATGGGAACAATATAATACATTTTTCACTAAACTATGTCCTCAACGATGATATGAGAAAAATCCCAGGCTAGTAGAATATAAAAAACCATTAAATTTAGTATGATGTGATGCACATTATCTATAACCTAGATTCTGTCCATATATAAGAGTGATTTATCATTAATTACTGAGTGTGGGTGGTTGAAAATACCATTCCTGATTCAATATCCATGATCGCCTCCACATTATTCTCATGAACAAATTTTTTATTTTAGGAAAACAAATTGTAAGGACTTATATTTTAAATAATATTTTCCCCTTTAGGATATTGGATATCATAGAATAATTTCATTGCACTTTAACCATCGATCCCACAAACCAATACCATCAATTTTTGGGCTAAGTCATCATTGGTTGACATCTGATCATCTTTTTATTATATATATAAATATACGCACATTGATTATATTATTAATAGTTTTTATGTGAACATATATAAACATATTCATAAAAATAAACTTTTAATATATATATTATATATAAATATATTTATATATATATTTCTTCCTTCATGGATGTTGTATGTGGGTCTTCTCATTAGGGTGGTGCTCGACTAGTTCTTCAGTAATTTTCACCAGTTGTATGCAGTGAGGATAATTGTACGACAATCGACATTAGTGTATTCATTAAATATGGGTGTGTTCTATAATAGGTGATTATTTAGTATAATATTTTTTAAGCCTTTAGGATCACAATATTTCTTCATCATAATGAATTACCTTGATCAATATCTGGCTTTTAGAGTTTGATCTTAAATTGGATGTGTGTCTTCATCCTTTTACGGTGCTTAGATCCATCATTGGTGCTGTAATGGATAGTATAATCTGATGGGGTATGATTGACTAGTTCACTGATGGCTTTGAAATGGATCTACATGGATTTTATTCAGAGGATTGATGTTCTTTAGTCGTTCCATCATAGATTTGGTTGTTATCTCCAGTGGTATGTAATGACACTCCTGATTGTGGTCTGGTGTTGGGTGTTCTTCAATGGTGGTGATCGGTCTTGTAACAACCTGATATTTTATGATAAGTATTATTTTTAATTTATTTTTTGTCATGTTTTTATTCTACAATAAGATTATCTTGTGCTATATGCAACACCGTATTAGCTAGCAGTATATGCAACACTATTCTTAGATTGTGTTACACACAATTTCATGTTCGTTTGATAATAGTCATTATACACAACATTGAGTATATATATATATATATATTAAATGTATAAATGAAAAATGGTTGGATTATGTTATAAATAAACAACAACAAAAAGTCTCGCACAACACACAACCCTAACTTGGCTTGCATTACACGCAATTGCGACCATCCTCTATAGCGTGTGTTATACGCAATACCAGGTTTCACTAAACGATGATATATTGTTTTAATATTATTATAGACTAGCTGTTATGAATATTATTAACTAAAATTTTAATTTTATAACATTACTATTCATTTTATAAATTTTATAAAACATTTTATTTGAACAAAATAAATTTTTCGGGTGAAATAAGTATTTTTTTAAAAATGCATTTTTGTTGCCTTTTGATGGCGTACCCACATTAAATCTAGTTTTTGACATGTTTATAAGTTTAATGTTACAAAATAAACTACTTCTTTTTAATTAGGAAAAAAAATTTACATTGGAAATTTTTTTGATTTTTTTCTGATAACATTCATATTTTAATGAATAGTAAAAACACGATATATTATTATTAAAAACATTTTTTTCATCATAATAATTTATATAGTTAAATTATACTATTTAATGGTTTTAAATATTATATATAATATTTTTTTACCATTTAATACAATTAATGTCATTAGCATTGATTTTACCTTGAATTCGTTGGTAAAATCAATTCAATCTTTTGCAATGTTTTAAACAAAAACCAATTTTCCTTCAACAACGGGATTAATTTTAATTTAATTACTGCAAATTATGTGCATTTAATTTCTGAAAATTTATTCTATATGTGGAATCAATGGGTCCAAATTATGTTAATAGGCTACATTTTATTTTTGGGCATTATGAATAGAAACTACAGTAAATTTTAGTTACCGTAGTTAATGGTAAATCGGGTAATTAAGGGTAAATATAAGATTATAAAATTACCCTAACACCTGCCAAAATCCTATTGGATGACTAATGGTCGACCCATATCACCTAAGTATTGGATTAGATTCATTTTTCGGACTTTTGTACATGAAAATAATTTAATTATTTTTAAAACCAAAGAAAGTGACAACATGTCACTTTCATAAATCTTATAAGTATAATAATTTTAGTTTAGTGATAAACTTCATGAAACTTCTGATATAAGTAGTCTCCATAAAGATAATAAAATTATCTACATCATATGAATTTATTTAGAAATTCTAGAGATTAAATAACTATCCTTATAGGTGAAAAAATAGTGAGGTTGAAATTATTTTATTATGAAAAATATCATATAAATAGTATTAAAAATATTTTAATAAATAATATATGAACTATTTAATGTGCTCCACTAATTTTATAGATAAATATTACATATTATTAATCTATTAAATCTTTTATTTCGAACATATATTTAGTATATTGTTTATTTAAATTCAAATAAATTAATAGTGTCAAAATTGACACTATTTTTATTTTATAAAAATAACATATTATAAAATTGTTTAAAAATCACAAAACTATTTAAAAATTATAAATATAAATTTATATGGTCTAAAATTTCATAAAGTGTCAAATTAGGAAAAATTTACAACACATATGTAATTATTTATTATAATTTAAAATTTAGAATATTATTACAACAAATTAAATTAAATTGATAAATAAGGATAAATCAAGTTGATAATGGTTAAAATAAATTTATAACATGTCTAAATATTATTTTTTGATGACATTACAACTCTATATCATCTAATATTTGCATATGAGTCATTTTGGAAGTTTTTATGTTGGGTTGGGATTTAATATAAACTAATATTTCTTATATTTCCAAATGTGACCCTCTCCTCCCTTATAAAAGGGCACCTCCCCCCTCTTTTCCTCACACAACTTTGATTCTTTATTCTCTGTCAAACCCTAACAAATTCTCTTCTCCACTTCCCTAGAAAGATCCTAGAGGTCCTGGTCTTCTTCAAAGGCCAATCATAGTGCCCTAAGAGGAGGTTTCAAAGAGGCGTGTCGAAGAAGAGGTAATAACAGTTACTTATTCATTCAAATTATTTCTTCTTCTACTTGTTCTTAGTTAGTTTTTTAATTATAAAGTAAGAAAATCAGTATAACTAATATACTGATATTTTATTATAAATATGATACATCCTTATTTCACCTTCTATCCATCCTACTGAAAAAGAAATAATCGTGCCTGCGTACGTACAGAATACCATCTCCACGCCGTGGTGTAATCTATTTTCGGCCACCACCTTAATTGGATGGGTATAAGGGTGTAAATAAATAACTATATATGATTATTGTAAAATTATATTGATTCTGAAATATTATACATACACTTATATACAATTCCACGATCATGGGAATGATATCTTCGCTTGTGTGTACGTACTAATACCATCTCCATGACACGCTGAGATTCATTCTCCATGTTAACCCTTCTTGAATGACTATAAAGTATATATAATGAATAATAATGATACTGGATTTATGTATATATATATATATGTATGTCATTTACATAATACCATTCAATTCAAAAAGGAACCGAAAACAGTGTTCATGAGTACGTACGACCTACCGTCTCCATGAGAGGTGTATTTCATTCCATTTATTGATCTATCATATATACATGTATATGCTAAATATATATTATATTAAAATAATGTGTGAAATTTTTTAATTAGGTAAATCAGTATATAAGTAATAATATCAAGTACAACAAGTCAAACATGTATGATAAATGTAATCATTTTACCCAAAATGCTGCTTTAACATTGAATTTACAAAGAACGAGTAATATAAAGTCATAAGTGAACTATATATGATATCATAACAATGAATATGATAATTTAATAAGTAAAAAACATTATTTAAATCATTATATAGGAGATTCAGATACGTACGAAGCATATCGGACCTAAGGTAAGGGATAACTTTTCCAATCTCGTCCTTATCCGAGATTGTTTATTCGTAAGTATTTAATGGGGTTACTATTCTCATCCATGTACATGTTTCCTAAAAATGGTTTCATGTATGTTTAAATTCTTTTTACCTAATTTTGACTTTTACTACATGGTATGTATGGAATCTTTCTTTTACAAGGTACTTTTTGACTTTTCCGGCAAAAGTACGAGAAGAATGTTTTTTTATCATATATGGCATGAAAGGAATTTTTTTATGGTTTTAGAAAGACTTATTTTCATGAAGCTTCCTCCAAAATATTTCATGAATATTTTCAAAAAACGCTTTTGCTTTTAAAATTCCATGACATTTTGTGAAAAGAAAATGATTTTGAAGGAAAAAGGATATTTTCCTCCAGAATTCATTTCAAGTGTTTTATCAAAACCATTATTCATATAAGATGACATTATTTCATATGTGTATGTTTCAATTATCATGTCTCTATGATTTACATGGTTTCACTTTCCTTATTATGAAATGATATACATTTCTTTTATTTGGATTATGTGATGATGTGATGAGGTTTATGAAACCCATTTTATTCGTCGGGTTATTATGAATGATGTCTGGTTATTTTGTGGCAAAAGAAAGAATGATTTAATTATGAGATGGGTGGGACCTATATCTCCAACCAATGCATTGGGTAAAGATTTATATCTCATTAGATAGACATGGCTAGAATGGTAAGTTAATCCGGTTCAGTGTTACAGGACGAAAACAAGGAGTGAACTCGATTCAGAAAGGGAATCTGTCCACTAAGATGGTCATGGCAACAATGCCATGGATACTATGGAAATCATAACATGTGCATAATGGTCTCCACAATTACATGTTTTACTCCCATGCTATTTTATCATGCATAATGTTTCTTTATTATCTATTCCTTATGTACATCCATGTTTTATGTCATTTCTCAAGCTTTTGATGTTTAAACATTATGTTCATGTTTTTATGTTCAAATGTAAATGATTTGTTTTATTTTATCCATGCATGCCCTTACTGAGAAATTTAGCTCACCCTTTATATGTTTTCATTTCCCCAGTATATAAAGAAAGGTTTTAGGTAAGAAAAAAAAAGGGGAAGATCTTTATAAGAGATGTTGAAGATCATTCACCATAATTAAAAGATTTTTTTTTCAAGTTTCCAAAGAGACTAAACTATTACAGTCCTTGTGTGTCTGTTTTTTTTATGTACTAAGTATTCCTTAAAAGTAATGTAATGTCCATGTACTTCAAGTTTCAGGCATCTACAGTTGGTATCAGAGGAAACGTTTAGTTAACCATTGGAAACTAGGATGTGAAAACTTTAGTGAGATCCCTAGAGATATTTGTAAGGTATGTCTAGGGATGTCCCTAAGGTTATGTATATGTATATATTATAGCCCTAGAATTGCGCTAACATTCTTAGAATAAATCCTAAGATGTTAGATATTGAATGTACTCCCCCTTTGTTATGATGTTTTCCCAAGAATGGTATTTTCCTCTCACACTATTATTTTTGGGGTTTAAACGATGGATGGAACCCGAAGTAACCGTGTTGATAAATGTAATGGAAAATGCAATGATTGTCCTCCTGACCAAACCAATGTCAGTGGAGATGGAGTGAAAAATATTATTTCTATACTTACACAATCTATGAATCATTCTGGACATCAAAATTAACAGAGAAAGGAGCAACATTCTGTTGAATCTTTCATGAGGCAGAGTCCACCTTCATTCTACGGGTCATTTATTCCCTTAGTGGCTGAACAATGGATTAGTACTACTGAAAATATATATTCAGTTCTACATTGTTCTGAGCATGATAAAGTCATCTTAGCAGTATATCGTTTGGAACGTGATGCTGATCAATGGTGGAATCTTATCAAGAATACGAGGCAAAGAGATGAAATTGAGTCTATGGAATGGGACAAGTTCAAGAACTTTTTTTTCAGTATGTACATCCCTCGTATTCTTTTAACAAATATGGAAAATGAGTTTCTTGAGCTTAAGTAGAAGGATGATGAATCTATTGGTATATACGAAGCGAATATTACAAGACATGCAAGGTATGAATTTGGATTTATCATCAAACCTGAAAGTAAAGTTGATCGATTTTTCAGTGGCTTAATACCAAGTCTTCGAAGGGAATTAGCTATAAGAGACTTCAGTAGCTATGAAGAAATTATGCGTTGTGCTATCAAGGTAGAACTGGAAGTTGGTGTTACATATCCATCTCATGGTTTTGACAAGAAACGAAAGATGGAGTTCAAGGAGAAATCTCAGAACAATGGTGAAAAGAAGATGAATGTTTCCTTATGCTCATAGTGTGGAAAGAATCATGATGGAGATTGGCTAAAAGTTACTAGAAATTTTTTTAAGTGTGGAAAAGAAGGTCATCGAGTAGTTGATTGTCGAAGTAATGGGAAAATGGTTGCTTATGATGTGAATACATAAAAGACTATAGAGAACTCTCCACGAACACTTCAATGATTCAATTGCAAGGAAATGGGGAATTATGCTAATAAATTCCATAATTCACAGGTTAATGATGATCAACGTGAGCAACCTCTTAAGTAAAAGGATTAAGGGAAGTCTCATGGGATCACTATTTGTCATGTTGAGTATGAAAATGATGTCATGTAATGATTAAGTGTTTATGTAATGAGTTTTCAAAATAGTATCATGGAATCTCATTTATGGTATTGTGGAATTTTGGAATATCTATGTATTGGTTTTCAATAATTATATTGTACTGGTAACCATGAAAAAGTGATTCAAATATTTTTGGAAAGAAGATGAAATGCTCATAATAATGGGATAAGGAGAAAATAATATGATATTAACCATGAGCTCATGACTAAAATAAGGACAAAGTGATATCATGGTTTGAGTATATAGAAATTTTTCGATTATGGTCTGTGGAAAGAGCTAACTTTTGATAGCATTCATGTATTCACTATAGTTAAATGGGTATTCATTTTTCAAGAGAATACATGATTAAGGTATTCATATGATTAGAATGTGATCAAAAATATATATGGGGGATAAATGATGGAATTCACGTGATTGTTATGTGACATTTCAAGTAATCAATTTCATTATACTATGAGCTTGGACTGATGTATTTTAGATAAACCTAAAGATTAGAATTGATTATGTTTTACATAAGTTAGTATTGTTTAAGGATAAATCTTTTTTTGATATTATTGATGAGATGTTATAATAATGTAGTTTTAGAAAAAGGACAACCTGTAGGACGGGCGACAACCCATCGCGTCGGACAATGCTGTGGGAATCGAACCCACAACTGAAGTGTGACTGGCCTTTATCGCCAACCACTAGCCTACAAGGAGTCCCTGGTTAATAGAATCTAGTTTTATTTTATTAAGTGGTATGATATATGAAGTATAAGTTCATTTTTTTGAATCATATATGATTAACCTCACCATAGATGGACTTATGTATATTTGATATCTTTGCTAACCTTTTGTTTGAAATAGATGGAGTGACCCATCATTCTATCACATGATCTGTTAACACTTCATGAATAACAAATTCAAATTCATTTCTTTAAGAGATGAAGTGGAAATTGTTCAAAGTACGAACAACATTGAGATTGTACCTAAATCAAACAAGTATTTCTTCTAATTCAAATTCTTCAACTTTTGTGAAATGATCTTGAAAACCAAAAATGTTTTCCTTGTGCCCTTATATCTGATGAATTATAAGGTACCTTAGATCATCACAAATATATGGCTTTGTGATTTTTGGCTTATTCATAGCAATGTTCTCTACCACTCTCCATCAGAACCTGATGGTTATATTTCTCTTCCATATCCATATTTTCACCTATGTTATTATATGTGGAAACCCAGTGATTAGTTAATTTGGGTAACCATTACGTTTCATAATTTAGTTTTTAATGTTATGTTTTGGTATTTCATTTTACGATGTGGGTTTCAATTAAATAAACATTCAAGTAGAAAACCATTATAACCCCGACAAATTTCGAGGGGGAAATTCATTTTAAGTGGGGTAGAATGTAACAACCCGATGTTTTATGATAAGTATTCTTTTTAAATTATTTAATGTCGTGTGTTTTATTCTACAACAAGATTATCTTGTGGTATACGCAACACCGTATTAGCTTGCAGTATATGCAACACTATACTCAGATTGTGTCACACATAATTTCATGTTCGTTTGATAATAGTGATTCTACGAAACATTGAGTGTATATATATATATATTCAATGTATAAATGAAAAATGGTTGGATTTTTTTATAAAAATACAACAAAATAAAAGTCTTTCACAACACGCAACCCTGACTTGGCTTGCATTACATGCCATTACGACCTTCCTCGATAGCGTGTGTTGTACGCAATACAAGGTTTCACTAAACGACGATATATTGTTATAATATTATTATGGACTTGCCGTTATGAATATTATTAACTAAATTTTTAATTTTATAACATTATTATTCATCTTATAAATTTTCTAATACATTTTATGTGAACAAAATTAAATTTTCGGGTGAAATAAGTATTTTTCAAAAAAATGCAGTTTTGCCGCCTTTTGATGGAACACCCACATAAAATATAGTTTTTGACATGTTTATAAGTTAAATATTACAAAATAATCTTCTTATTTTTAATCAGGATATAAAAATTTACATTGGATAAAGTTTTTATATTTTTCTGATAACTTTCTTATTTTAATAAATAGTAAAAACACACTATATTTTAATTAAAAACATATTTTTTCATCGTAATAATTTATATGGTTAAATTATAATATTGAATGTTTTTAAAGTATAAATAGAATATATTTTTACCATTTAATAAAATTTATGTCATTAGCATTGATTTTTCCTTGAATTTGTAGGTTAAATCAATTCAATCTTTTGCAATCTTTTAAACAAAAACCCGTTTTCTTTCAACAATAAGATTAATTTTAAATTAATTACTGCAACTTATGTGTTTTGAATTTTGAAAAATGGATTCCATATTTGGAATCATTGGGTCAAAATTATGTTAATAGGCTACTTTTTATT
Source organism: Viscum album (assembly GCA_963277665.1). Lineage (NCBI taxonomy): Eukaryota > Viridiplantae > Streptophyta > Magnoliopsida > Santalales > Viscaceae > Viscum > Viscum album. The sequence goes on from OY728166.1 coordinate 314,216,758, forward strand.
TTTGGGCATTATGAATAGTAACTATGGTAAATTTTATTTACCATTGTTAAAGGTAAATCGATTAATTGAGGGTAAATATAAGATTATAAAATTACCCTAACAACTGACAAAATCCTATTTGGTGACTAAAAGTCGACCCATATTACCTAAGTATCAGATTATATTTATTTAATGGACTTTTTTCCATGAAAATAATTTAATTATTATTAAAACTAACAAAATTGACAACATGTGACTTTCTTAAATCTTATAAGTATAAAAATATTAGTTTACTGATAAACTTAATAAAACATCGGATATAAAAAGTCTCTAGAAAGATACTAAAATTATCTACATCATATGAATTTATTTAGAATTTTTAGGGATTAATTAATTATTTTTAAAGGTGACATAATAGTGTTGTTGAAATTATTTTATTAAGAGAAATATCAAATAAATGGGTTTAAAAATATTAAATGAAATATTATATGAATTATTTAATGATCTCCACAAATTTTATAGATAAATATGACATTTTATGAATCTATTAAAACTTTTTAGTTCAAACATATCTTCTGTATATTGTTTATTTAAATTCAAATATATGAATAGTGTCAAAATTGACACTATTGTTATTTTATAAAAATAACATATTATAAAATTGTTTAAAAATTAAAAAATTATTAAAAATTATATATTTAAATGTATATGGTCAACAATGTCATAAAGCATCAAATTATGGAAAATTCACAACACATATGTAATTAATTAAAATAATTTAAAATTTAGAATATTATTACCAAAAATAAAATAAAATTGATAAATAAGGATAAATCAAGTTGATAATGTTTAAAATAAATTCCTAACAGGACTAAATTTTATTGTTTGATTATATTACAACCCTATATCATCTAATATTCGGATATGAGTCTTTTTGGAAGTTTTTACGTGAGGTTGAGATTTAATATAAACTAATATTTCTTATATTTCCAAAGGTTCCCCTCTCCTCCATTATAAAAGGGCACATACTCCCTCTCTTCCTCACACAACATTGAGCCTTCAAAAATTGTCAACCCCTACAAAATTATCTTCTACACTTACCGAGAAATATCCTAGACATCCTGGTTTTCTTCAAAAGTCAATCATAGTGCCCTAATAGGAGGTTTCAAAGAGGTGTGTCGAAGAAGAGGTAATAACCGTAACCGATTCATTCAAATTATTTCTTTTTCTACTTCTTATTCTTTAGTTATTTCATTATGAACTAATAACATCAGTATAACTAATATACTAATATGTTATTATAAATATGAAACAACCTTATTTCACCTTCTATCCATCCTACTGAAAATGAAATAACCGGGCATGCGTACATACGGAATATGGTCTCCACGTCGTGGTGTAATCTTTTTTTGACCACCACCTTACATGGATGGGTATTAGTGTGTAAATAAATAAATAGATATGATTATTGTAATGTTATATTGAATATGAAATATTATACATACACATCTATACAATTCCACGATCATGGGAATGATATCATCGCTCGTGCGTACGTACGGAATACTGTCTCCACGACGCGATGAGATTCATTATCCATGTTAACCATTCATGAATGATTATAAAGTATATATAATGAATAATAATGAAATATATGACATAATAATGATACTGGATTTATTTATATATATGTATGCCATTTACTTAATCATATTCAATTCATGAAGGAAACGAAAACAGCGTTCTTGCGTACGTACGTCCTACTGTCTCCACGAACGGTGTATTTCATTCCATTTATCGATATATCATATATACATGTATACTCTGAATATATATTATATATAAATCATTTTTTACATTCTGGAATTATGTAAATCAGTACATAAGTAATAATATCAAGAACAAAAAGCCGAAACACATACGATAAATGTAACGATTTTACCCAAAATGCTGCTTTAACATGGAATTTACAAAATAACAGGTAATATAAAGTAATAATTGAACCATATATGATATAATAACAATTAATATGATTCTATAATAAGTCAATGACATTATTTAAATAATTATACAAGATGTTCGGATACGTACGAAGCATATCAGATCTAAGGTAAGGGATAACTTTTCCAATCTCATCCTTATCTGATATTGTTTATTTGTAAGTATTTACTGGGGTTATTGTTCTCATCCATGTACATGATTCATAAACATGGTTCCATGTATGTTTAAAGTCCTTTTTACCCATTATTTACTTTTACTACATGGTATGTATGGAATCTTTCTTTTACGAGGTACTTTTTGACTTTTCTGGCAAAAGTACGAGAAGAATGTTTTTTTAACATATACGACATGAAAGGATTTTTTACGGATTTATAAAGCCTTGTTTTCATGAATCTTCCTCCAAAATATTTCATGACTATTTTCAACAAAATAATTTTCTTTTAAAATTTCATGACATTTTGTGAAAAGAAAATGATTTTGAAGAAGAATGGAAATTTTCCTCAAGAACTAATTTCAAGTGTTTTATCAAAACCATATTTCATCTATGATGACATTATTTAATATGTTTCTGTTTCAAGTATCATGTCTATATGATTTACATGGTTTCACATTCCTTATTATGAAATGATATCCATTTCTTTTATATGGATTATGTGATGATGGGATGATGTTTATGAAACCCATTTTATTCGTCGGGTTATTATGAATGATGTATGTTTATTTTGTGTAAAAAGTAATAATGATTTCATTACGAGATGGGTGGGACCTATATATCCATCCAATTCATTGGATAAAGATTTATATCTCATGATATAGACATGGATGGAATGTTAAGTTAATCCAGTTCAGTGTTACAGGACTGAAACGAGGAGTGAACTCGATTCAGAAAGGGACTTTCTCCAGTAAGATGGTCTTGGAAGCAATGCCTTGGCTACTATGGAAATCATAACATGTGCTAAATGGTTGCCACAATTACATGTTTTACTCCCAAGCTATTTTATCATGATTTATGTTTCTTTATGATCTATTCCATACATACTTCCATGTATTATATCATTGCTCAATCTTTTGATGTTTAAACATTTTGTTCATGTTTTTATGTTCAAATATATAGGATTTGTTTTATTTTATGCATGCTTACCCTTACTGAGAAATTGAGCTCACCCTTTATATGTTTTCTTTTCCCCGGGATATAAAGAAAGGTTTTAGGTAAGAAAACAAAAGGGGAAGATCTTTATAGGAGATGTTTAAGATCATTCACCAAGATTAGAAGATTATTTTTTTTCCGAGTTTCAAAGTACACTAAACTATTACGGTCCTAGTGTGTCTATTTTTGTTATGTACTAAGTATTTCGGAAAAGTAATTTAATGTCCTTGTACGTCATGTTTCGGGCCTCTACAGGTCTTCCCCTAGATATACTGATGGCAGTGTCTGGTTTCTTTTCTCGATCAACATCAAAACATGATTTTTACATCCATGACCAAGATATCCACTGGAATAGTTCTTTTGAGATGGGTTCCACTAACTTAGGTATGCCACCCCATACACCAAAGGGTGTCGACTTGAAGTCAGAGACTAAAAGTATAATAGTGGGGAAACATTACTATCATAAAAAAATGAAATACTTTTATGTGTATATATATGATAACATGCTGTAGAAATATAGAATCAGTAAGTTTGAACCAGACCTGCTGAAGGTAAACAAATAATCAATAACAAAAAAGAGTGGAATAATAACTATATAATTACTAGAAATAAATTACCATACCAAAAATATGACGAGTATAAATTTATAATAGGGAATATATTAATAATTGGTTTTACAAATCAATATGAATAAAAATTAGTCTCTCAAGGCTATCTATAGTATATAGGTGCATAAAACATGGTCAATATAAAAGATAAAAAAACTGATACTCCTTAAATGGAGGAATAGTTAATGTTCCCATCCATCTAACCATACCAACTCAATTAGAATCCAACTAATTATCCTGAATCATTACATTTAAATTAAATCATAGATTCATCACACATCCTTAAGGGACCATGTAGGGTGACAGAACGAGTCTTAGTTGGATTCCACCCAAATGAAAATAACAATCATATGTTCTTAAGTAGGTGTGAATTATAATAAGAGTAAAGAAACACTTTAATAATGTAATAAAAGCCTCCAAATATTGGTCAACATCCAATAAGAATTTGTCACCAACATCATCCAATGATAGAATAACTGATGTGGAGAGGATCTTTGGCCCATGCCTGAAGTATCCCCTGAAGTAGAATATCACAGATGAACACTTAGGTTTTAGCTCAATAAAGTATTCTGAAAACTCATTCCAACAGACTCACCATGTCCAAAAAAAAGATACCGATATCTCGAAGGCATTCCCATGAAATAAAAAAATTGACCCTCATACCCCTGCTTGAAAGCACCCGCCAGCTCGATGTCTAACGTTTAGAGGTAGTATGATATCATTTCTCAATTACAATTCATATCAGCTCATAGTAGTATTTCTCTAGTAACAATTTTTTCTATCCTCAAATATGTGTCACAGCCCAATGGCCTCAAATACAAAGCCTCATCTCCCATAGATAGAATCCACTCTTTCATTCAAAGGCTTCACACCATACACATGGATTTCTATAGAAAACAACCTCAATGAAATTCCATATGCCTCACTATAAAGGGTATATACCTTCATGAGTGATCAAAACCCATCATCAGTAATCCAAAAAATGAGAACATGACTCCAATCAACACATTTCCTATCAAGGGTGAGCGAAAATCACTTACTTGTACCCAATATACACCAAATCCATTACATCGTAACCCTATAAACATGTCACAAAAATCCTATGGCCATCTTGCCTAATAGTGTGGGTTATGCCCTCAAGGTGAGATCCTAGACCCCTCAATAGTCATCCATGATGACCAATATTGTATAAACATCACTAAAACCCATTTGTGATAATCCGAACTAGATGGATATGTAGCCTTAATTACTCAAGCCAATCCCATATCTAACGTTGCGTCTCATTAGTACATTACAAGCATTTATATTTTTAATTCAAATCATCTTTAAAAAAAATTTAATAAAAAATGAATTATACAACACTAATTAAAATAAGAATTCAATATAATTGAATTGTATAACTCCAATAATTTTTTTTCAAATTATTCCAAGAATGCATCCCAACCTAACTACCCAGGGCTGTTGAAAACCTATAACCTTGCCTTGTTTGAGTGAATATGGTTCGGGCATTCCCAATGACATCCAATAGGTCCACCTGATCAATTTCACATAATAAGTTAACATAAAATGGTTCGTTCTCAAATACCCATGGTGGATAAAATCCAAACCCAAAACAAATGAAGACACAAAAAGAAAGATATGTTCCACCTAACTGGGACACATAGCTGTAGGTATGTCTAATATGTGCTACAAACATCATGTTGTTTTGGTGAAATTGAAAATTCAATTGAATAGACATGAAAATATAAAAAAATTATTCAAATGGTCTTATTGATCCATGAGGAATGTTAAAAATGGGAAGGTGGAATGGGGAAGGTGAATATTACCACTATGGTTTAAATGAACCTGATAAATCTAAAAATGAAGTACCCATGAAGAAGATGGATCAAACAAATAGGAAGAGAAAATGGAGGGTTTCCTCCACTATTGTGTAAGGCCCATGGGAGTAGGAGGAAAAAGAATGAGAAAAATTGTAAATATATTAATTGTGGAAATTTAATTTTACATAATAAATGTGTCTGAACTATTATATCACATGGCTTTCCAAAACAATGTTCAAACTATGTGGGCTAGGTTGCATGGGTACTACATAAGTGGAACTACTCATACGGCATGCCACATGCCAGGTAGAATACCTCTGATAAAAAATATAAAGGATCCAAACAACCATGAACATCACCTTACATGGTTTTTCAAACCATGTAGTAGTACGAAAATAGGGTGCATGTTTTATTGGATGATTCTACACAGTTTACCATAAACTGTATGCTTTGACCCACTACTCCAAAAATAGGCCTTATGGCCTTCGATGCTCCTAAAACATTTCTGAATACAAAATTATTACTAAAATACATCAAGCCCTTAAAAAATTATGACATTTGGTTGGGAGAACTCTCAAAAAAATTTCCAATGGTTGAAAATTAAATGGGCATACCCACTAATTCAAACATTCATAAATGGAGAGGGTTTTGCCCTGATTAAAAAACTGGGACACTACAATATCCCCACCTTAACATTGATCTTCCTAATGATATAAAAAACAAGGTGATGGTACAAAACATACCATACCATTATAATTTACACATACAAGACTGATCTTAAATTCTATAGGACATCTACCTTAAAAGGGATCTCCACCTTGGATGTGACATATATTAGTCAAAACCAAACCCAAAACACAAAGAAACTGACTGGTCCACCAACCATTCCTGGAAATAAAATACCCCATTTGATACATCTTCACTCATGTACAACATCAGGTTCACCTATACCTTTATAGACAACCATTATAATCCCACACTGCATTGGTTCATTCATTGTACCCATGTCTCAAATGATACTAATGAGGTCACCCATCTAATTAGATTCCGAAATATGGCTCGATTACTCTAACCTCAAATAAGTACTGCATGTAACGATGCTTAGATGCAATATCACATCAATTAATCTACATATCCTTAATGATAAGATGCCAAAACCTCTAAAGAAATACACATCTCTAAATGCTCAAATAGAACATGGTTCCATGCACCTCAAAAACACACCCACAGACAAATCATGTACTCTATCTATTTAAATCCTCTTAAACAATACTTTGTTAGACCATTGGCTCATCATGTTCACCTCATGAAACAAAAATGAACTTTCCTCAAAATGAAATTCCAATGAAAAAATTGAACACTCATTTCCATGATGTATCTCTAACCATAATTAGCTAACCGACCTGGTCCACACTAGGCAGGTCCATATCATACACCTGGCTTGAATCCCAACTTCCTAATATCTAACATCTATGTGGTCCTACACCATCTACAATTCACTAACCCAACAACTCGGTTCCACAGTATCTTCCATGACCCTCATGTTATATTGAAACTTAGTTACCATCAACTAGTATTGATCCTAATCTGATCTTAGATGCCAGAGTGTTCCACAATACATGACTATTGCCTATATAATAAGGCTTCATGATGAAACTTTCATGATTCCTAAACTATCCACAAACTCAATACTCCATTGAATTACTCCTTCACTTAGTCAATACATGTCCTAGAAACCAATAGAGAATTTAACTTATAGAAGATCCACGATGAGGTTGTATGTTCAAGTCTATGATAGTAAGTCAATTGTGGAACTTATCTCTAACTCTATTCCTGCTATTTGAAGCATTGCAACTAAAACAACATGATGTTGCTGCCCATATATAGTATAACATAAAATTTATGGTTGCCTCACCTTTAACCATTGTTTCACCACCTCAACAAATCAGGACAACCTAAATATGTTTACCTGCACCTGAATAGTTTTTTGAAAACCATTTTAAAGTACATATCCCTTAACGTGTTGTTTCCTACCAAGACATGTGAAAAGTGAGACAAGTTGGGGATATTTATTACATAGTCAATGATAGAGATGAATCCTTGTTGATGTCTTATGAACTCTCAACCACTATTGGCCCTCACCATCTTCTGGAAGAAATGAATGAAGAAACTGGCCCAAATGTCCTTCTTGGAAAGTACGTCACTTCTCACTACCTAAACACCCACACCTGACTTGTGCATATCCATTATCCTAAGAACGTAGTTTTCCATTTTCTCCCTCCACCATGGAGGCATCTTTAGCTGCTCAAATATCATCTTCTTGAACTTGATCCAATTCAAATCCACTTGTGGACCACCCTGACCATGAAAAAGAGGAGGATTTTTCAAATAGAACTTCTGAGTTAGATACATAATACATGGGTCTAATACCTGATCACCCATTTCAATCACTAGATTCCCATTTACTAGGATCACTCTGAGTTGCTTATAAAGCCATGTCCCAAAAATAGTACGGTCTGGAAGCCAGCCCACCTATATATGAACCATTGTCTGAGCCTGATACCTGTATATTTTTGAAATCAAGCTGCTCATACTTCAACAACACTAAACCATTACCCACAAAGTGCCCCATCAGATTCATCTAGGTGGAACCCATTGAATGTAATAAACATGGATAGGGAACCCAATATAACACATATATACAAAAAGTGGGAATAGGTAACTAATCCTCACTAATTGTACCCTTTCCTATCACTGTCATACCATATGGAATCCAAACCTCAGGGCCTCTTTACTAATCTGTAATTGAGACATGTAAAAAAAATATTTGGGGCATTCCCTGTCTAGAAGAACTATGTCATCTCAAGATGATGATCACATTTCCCAACTTGGGGATGAACATCACCCCCTTTAACTATACAAGAATTTTCTAATAAGTTCAACAACTATTTAACACATCACATGAAATTGATAATTATATATATCACAATATATACATATATTCATTTAATATTTCACAAGAAAGTTTTATAGGTTGATGGTGATTCCTATTCAAACATCTTACTGTGCCTATAAAAAATAGTATCAAGCATACCCCCTTTCCATACTCGGACAATGGTTCTATATCTACTTTACCCAAATAAGTAGGGGTAATATATCCCATTGAGTAAAAATTAACTCTAAAAGAATACCAATTATGGTGGAAACCATATAAACTATCAAAAGTGATAAAACATAACAAAAGTTACCACCCATGGTAACATGGTCCATCATTCACAAATTTGTCTAAAGGAACCCAAGAATGAGCTATGAACCTAATTTCCACCACATCCTAATCTACAGTCTTACATAATATAAATAGTATGAGCAGTAGAAAATAAAAAAGGAAAAGGAAGTCTCAATATCAGTAGTATCAATCCTTACACAAATGATAATTCGTAATCAATAACCACTCTAATTCCATTTTTAGCTTCCCTGAACTGAATAGACAACTGATCAATGCTTTCATGTTGGGTAAAACCGAATATAAGAATGAATCCCCATTTGCAAAAGGATATTAACTAGAAGAATGGTTGTAAAATAGTAATAGTGGGTATACTATACCCTTATAGAAAGATAAAATATCAGTCGAGTAGATATAAAATAACATATAGTAGAAATAAAGACTCCGTAGACACGAACCATACCCACCAATAGTCAAAAAAGAATTCAAAATCAATAAAAATAGGAAGAATTACTAAATAAGTAGAGGAAATAAATAAAAAAACAAAAAAACCGCAAATTGAAATACAAAACAAACACTTCATTCATAACAGGTGATACATATCATCATGTCGAAAAATGGGTTTCCCATGGCTCATCGTTGTAGCTATGTACATATAACATGATGACCAAAAAGATAAAAAGAAACTAAAACATAAGCTCTATAAAGAACCAAATTGTACACTACCATCCATCCATGCTAACTAAACTATGATCTAACTCAAAATATGAAAACCTTACCTATATATAAAATCATAAATCCATCATGCATTTTAATGGACCCATGTAGGATTTGAGAATAAGTCTCAGTAATAAACTAAGGAAATGTCCAAACGTAATTTAAGTGTTTAAGCAGGTGTGATTTATAAAAAAAGTAATGAACCACATGCATAATGTAATAAAAAGCTCGCCTAGTTCTTAACTACCACTAGGAAGCCATCACGTACCGTAGATATTTCTCTAATCATTGGAGTGGATACGATCCTTGGACAATGACCCAAGGAATCGCCAAAAGTACCAAAGACCTGGTGAACCCTTAGGTTTAACCTCAAAAATGTGACCTAGAACCTCATGCCAACTGAATCATCATGTCCTAAAATCATTTCATTGACATATTTATGGAATTCCCACGAGAATTGAACATTGGACCTCAAAAACTGTCTCAAAAGCAACAATTAGCTCAAAGTCTATTTTATGGAGGCACAATGATATCACTACACAAATAAATTCACATTTGAATCCTAGATAGATGTCCCAATGAATGATTGTTTCCATCCACAAATATTATTCCTGGCCCAATGGTCTTAATATAGTGATCCTCATCCCCCAACAGATAGCCATTATTCTTTCATCTGATGTCTCCTCACCTTCCTCATTGCATTCTCTGACATGATCCCCCAACACTTTTTCTTAATCATTGTTATTGAGGGTATCTACCCACACAAGTGGTCAAAACAACATCATCACATAATCAACGAGTCTTTACAAGACTCCATTAAGCACTTTGGCCCACACCTGTGAGCATAAATCACTAATTAGAACCTAATCCAAAAAAACTATGGCACAATGTTCCATTGAGACCATGGTTTTTAATTCCATTTCAATGCTATCCAATATCATGGGTGATGACATCAAAAATACGGTATCACTGCCTCAACCAAAATCCATGACACCCAATCTAGTGATCAAAACCACTCAAATATATATGGGAAATGCCCAACCAGAAAAACATGTCATTTTAATCCCTTATTACAATCTCATAATGACCCATGGGTCTCAATAGTATATCACAAGAATTTATATATTCAATTATAATGAATTTATGAAAATTTTTAATATAAAATAAAATTGTCAACTACAATTAATCTAGAAATTAAACAGAATTTAGTTTTACAATTACTATAACACATACATTTAAAATAAAACAAAAAACAGACCACAAAATATATATCCATGATGGTCGATGACCTCTAAACTAGCATCACTCAACTGAATATGGTTTGGGAAATCCCAATGACAACCTACAATGTAACATGATCAATTTAACATCATAGAATTAATATAAAAGAGGCATCATCCAAAAAACCATAGTGGGTTTAAATATGAACCCCCAAAATTATTGTGAAAATACAAAGAAAGGTATTTAACATCTATCTTATACTCGTAGACATATGCATATCTAGTATTAGCCTATAAATCCTATAGGTTTGGATGAAATCGATGATTCCATCAAACACCCTCAAAATAGGGTAACATATCTCTAAAACAATTATCACTCTATGGGGAAAGATAAAATATTAATGATGTCATGGCTTAGGGGATCCTTAACTATATGGTTCCAAATCACATGATAAATTATAAAATAGGGCATTGACAATGATGATGGTGGAAACCAAGGGGAGGAGGAAAATAGTGGAATCCTACAATGATGTGTGTGACCCACATGAGATGAAGGAGAAAAAATAAGGAGAAAATTAAAATAGAGTTTGGGTAGAAATGTAGTTTCACAACTTCAATGAGTACACAAGGTTATTTTGAACAATTTTCCATACCGTGGAGAAATAGTGATGGCTACAGTGAATGGGTACAACCTATGTGGCACTAGGCATGAAATATTCCGCATGATTTTCTATAACAATGTGCAATCTTGTAGGAGACCTTTATTAAAAAATATAGAGGTTCTTCACGACCAAGTACATCACCCCAGAATTGGTATCAGTCTGTGCGATATTATAAATATAGGGCTCATAGTTAGCAGGAACATTCCTAGTAGTTTACCCTAAATTGTGCACGTTGACTAGAAAATCCAAAAATATGCCTTTTGGAATTTATATGACCTGTAACTATTTCAAAAACCCAAGGAACTATAAAATAATTTAAAAAAATATTAAAGCCAACTATTTGATTGAGTAAACACTATAAATTGTGTTCCAATTACGTAAAAATAAGAGGTCATAACAACTAATTCAAAATTTCAAAATGAGAGAGGATTTTAACCCCATTCACCTATTCATGAAACTATAGGTTTCTTCATCAAGTGGTGAGGAATAATTCTATTGTGATTTTGGGTGTGGGAATAGAAACATGGTTTTAGGATGTTATTTCCATTTTATAGGTGTAGCGGAGTTGTTTTGATCATCAGTTTGCAATTCACGATAGTTAAGGAAGTGGTTGTGGACATTAGGTTTTCTAGGGTAGGGATAGTTTTTTATTGCAGCCAACATAAGAGTAGGCAATTTTTGTTGAAATTTGCTGCTTTTCCACTTTATCCATGTTATGTAGGGGAGTTCAATGTGGAAAATTAACAGAAATTTGGATGTTAGGTTTTTTTGTCATGCATGGTTGGTAGGTAGATCTTATGGATGGTTGGAATGATAACTTACTAGTGAAATAACTATAGGTTGTCATGGTTGTTATACTAAATGTGTGCATTATGTAGTAACCCAGAGCAATTAGTATTCTGACTTTCCCCTTTCACGAGATTAATTTTCCGGAAAAATAAAGAATAATATTTAAGCGAAAATAAAAAACATTACATACTAGAAAAACTATTATATTTAATAAATAAATAAAGAAAATGTAAAAACTAAAATGATAAATAGTTAATACATTAAATTTCAACATAAATTAATTTAAAATAATAACACACTAACTAAATTAGTTACAAAATAATTATTGGATGATATAATAAAAATATTTGAAAATTAATGAATATATCAAAATACTTAAAATAATTATTCCAAATATAAATGAAATTAAAATAAATGAATCAAAAAATGAAAAATAAAATTTAACAATATTATTATTAATTAAAAAAAGAATTTTGAAATAAGAAAAAAAGAAAAAATATAATTAATTAATTATATGGGAATAAAAATGGTGATTTAAAAATAATTTATTTATTTATCTAAAAAATAACAGCATGACTAATATAAAAAATTAATCGATATCTAAAACATTTTATTAATATTTTACATAAATAAACAATAAATTCACATCTGTTTCAATTTATTATATTAAAGCAAAAAATTGACAAAAAAATATTATTAATCAAAATAAATTATATGGAAAAAATAATGAAATAAAATCCACATCAAATTCCCTTAGACTTAATAATTTTCACTCTCGATTAATTTAAATTTTTTTTTATTTGCAAAGAATTATAAAAAGAAAATAATAACTTACATTAGATAAAATTATTTCCAAATTCATAAGTAATCAAAAAATGCATTCGAAGCATGAACTATTAATACCTCCTAATAAATTTCGTAAAATGAATTTTTAATGTCTAATTGACGTTCTAGTTCTAGGAGTAAAACTAGTTTGATAGATGTTGGATTATAATTTTTATAAAATAAACTCATGATTATATCCCCATTAGATTTCCTATATAAAAGGTAACTTTTTCAATTAAATTATATAACTCAAAAAACATTCATTTAATTTGGTTAACCGCTTCTTTATCTAGGTAAAAAATACCTTTCGACTTATTGAACTATTTTATAACAATTAATCACCTTTTTATTATTTTTTTGAATTTTACCCATCCATGTAGTCCATTGAGTTATACAAAAGCTCTTATTTGATATGAATAGAGAGAATAAACTCAAAACCATTGCATAAAGACTCTGATATTCAATATGGGATCCCAATATAAAATTTTACACTAGTTATTAAAGACTTAAATGATTGTCATTTTATTTAAGTACATGTGGAATTTGTTTTGAAAGTGTGTGTCACTAAGGATCATTTCCAAATGTCTGGTTTTCACATGTTATAATATTAATACCACATAATTATATCTTATCAAAAGGCCTACCTATTTCATAAAAAAATCATCTATAAGGTAGTCTAACAAAAAAATTCAAAAATCACACTATTCTAAGAATTTCAATATTAATGAAACCCCTCTACTATGAATGTAATATCCACCTTGGTATGGAACTATCAATATGTTCTGTTTGTTTTTATGATATTTTTTTAATAAATTATTTCAAACCAACCTATGTTGGTGTATTATAGGGAGGAAATTTGGAAAAAAATAATGGATTTTGATTGGTTCATAGTGATATAATGTTTAGTACATTAAAGACCACCATTCAGAATTCTCAGCATTTTCCCTAGTGTTGAATCTCAATGTTTGAAAAAAAATTAAAACTTTTTGGATAAAATATACTTATAAATTCTAAAACATAATTTTTTTTTCTTTATTGGGGTACTAAGGAATCTAAAGAAAAGAATAATTTTCACATAAAAATCACAAATAAAGTATTTTGAAAAATACAAAAAAAGTATCTTCCAGGCACATCATTTCAATCTAAAATAGAAAATGATTCACAAAAGGATTCATGGAACATGTGAGTACATTAATGATTTTTAATGGAGTAGAATAATTTAGCAGGGAATTATAGAAATATAGAGGAAAAAATGACTGATGATAGTGACCAGTATGAGTATCAAGAATGAAATAGGAAAGTATTTTCTTAACAATAAATATTAAATTTGAAAATTTAAATAGCCTACATCATCAACAAAAATGTTAGAAAGATGTGAAGCTGTTAATCTTTAGATTTCCAAAAACAATACTTATTATTTTCATCACTTTGATCATGATGTATAGTGATATTTGGTCTAATTTAATATATATATTACATACTTATAATATTAATATGGTAATAATTTCCATAACTATGGAGAAGATTACTTTTGTGTTGACACAAAAAACCAAACCAATATAAAAACATTGAAAATCAGTGGGGAAAATAGGATTTGAGATTTATAATTGTGGAAATCCTTTGAGGAAAAGTCACAAATTAAAGAGAGTGTTAAAATAAAATGGATGAACATAGGGTCTCCAAAACATTTTTAATTGAGGAAAATTTTATTATCTATTATAATTATATTAATACATCTATTCAGTTCATTGAGAAATGGTGGAGATCCAATATGTTATCTATTAAGAATAATTATATTGTTCTCCAAAACTTATTTTTTTAGATCTCTCAATCTTAATATTATTATTAATATATTATTTATAGAGAATATATTCATTATAATTTTTTAGGTTTATCATCTCTCATCAATGTTCAATGTGAAATTATCTTACTATCGTCAACTAGAGGTTCTTGAGTAGCCTGGATTAATGATCATAACTAAACAGAAAAGAACATTAAGAATAAAAGGCACTAATCAATTATATTTAAAATAGTAGAATGGATAATAGTAAATAAGTTCAACATAGCACAAATTACTTATTCTATATAGTGAGTCATGAATAGAAAAATTATTGATCAAGTGTGTATAGAGAAATAGATGAAGAAACTTCTATAGAAAGATTGCTTGCTTCATCAAAATCCATCTCGGGATCTTGTTTTGTATCAATCATAATCGACTCCCACTAGAATATTCCTCTCATATTAGTAATCCAGTTGTGTTCTAATCCCCACCTCAATCTTGGAGTCATTATTCCATGATTGAATCTCTATGTTTCACATGGAATGTTTTTCACTGATTAATTTCCATAAAGGCGATAATAGAGAAATTACCCAATAGAAAATTTTTGCCTCTTTGAAATTCAATTTGATTTACCAAGGATGATCAATAACATGGATTCTATACATTTTTAATGGTGATTGGTGTGGATAGCTAATTGAGGAATCTTGAATCATGATTCCCAGATTCAGCAACAACAATCTCCTCTTAATTTGTGTCATGAGAAATAATCATATTTCATGTAGAAAAATTTTAAGGAATGTGACTTTGGAAAATTATTTCCCTTTAATGCCATTGGTGGGACTAGAATAATTTTTTGGGTTTTACACTTCCAATATTGAACAGCTAAAGCATAAATTTTTTTGTGGTCAAATGACTCTTGTTGAAAGTTGAGATTTTTTTAATTTTATTTATAAATATATTTAATTTGATTATATTATTATTTTTTTAATAGAAATATATATATATATATAAATATAAACATATAACTATATATATTATATATATATATTATTTATTATTATATATAAACACACATATAAACATTGTTTCATATTCACAGACAACATGTTTGTGGCTTCACAATAGGGAGGCACTTGATTATTTATTAAATTGTTTTCTTTAGTCATGCTTTGTGAGGAAAAATCCATTGGAGCTAGCTTTAGTAGCTTAATCAGAGATGGGTGTGTGGAAAAACGACATAGATTCATCAGAATCAGTACTTCATCTTGAGGATCAGGGTATTTCATCATTTAAAGGTATTTTTTGTTCATTATGTGGCTGATGATGTTTTTTCTTAAAGAGGTGGTGTGTCATAACCCTTCAAGGCTGCTAATATCCAAATATAATAGTTGGGATTATTCTCTTCATAGGAGGGTGTTGCTCGACTGGTTCGTTGGTGGTGTGGAAATGTATTGGCATGAGTTATTCATTAAATTATCAGGACTATTAATCCATGGAATCATAGATCTAGTTTTAAATCAATTGGTTTGAAATAGAATTCATAGTTGTGTTTTGGTGTTGGGGGTTCTTAAGTGGTGGTGACGGATCATATAGAGGTTTCATGATTGTGGTGGATAGGCTTTGCCTTCCATCATTATCAGAACATAGTTTGTTCAAAATGATGTCATGCTTCCTAATAAAGTGGTTTGGGGTGTGGTATTAATAGTGGGGTTTATGGGTGTTAGATCTTATTTAGATGTTTATTGAAGAAGAGTTGATCCTATGTTTTAAAAGCATGGTAGGATGAGGATGCAACTATGGACACTAGGTATTCAACAATTGGGTGTTATTCCATTTTCAAATGTCCATGTCTCCATTTCCCGTATGTAGTGGTGGGTTAATTTTTAGTTTATAATTGTGCATCACGTCCTTGTTTTAGTGTATCTATTTGATTTAATTATATAATTCTTCTAATTTTTCATTTTACTACCATCATAAATTGGTGTCCATTATCTAGATAAATTAGGAACAAATATTTATCTAGATTTCATCTCACCATATCCTGATTTGGATTTGAGGTTATTCTTCTCTGCCAGTAATGATTAGTTCATCATTGCCTCAAAAAAGAGAAGAGATATATAGATTCCATCTACATTAAGAATTACCATGAAATAAATTTTTCGCTCATTCTCTAATGACCATAATTAATCAATTACATAAAATTGAGAAATTTAGGGTTTCATGCATCTCAGATCAATGTAGATATACTATTCAGAAACCAAAGATGAATTATTTTATTATTTACCCAATAAAATATTACTTCTAGTCATTTATTGATATTTTAAGCTGTGAAATTCATCAGTTATAGTTTACATAATATAAATTTTCTAAACATACATGGTGTTGATTTATTTAATCCAAGTAGAGAGGATAAACGTTCATTCTGAAAATGTTTATCATTATAAATGTAAAAGTATGAGAAATTAAATTATTAATTAATTAATAAATGTATCTATTGCTTATTTTTTTCTATACAATACATAGTGATATTGAGTTTAAATTTCATGCTATTAATGAATGATGTTGTCACTATAGATGTATGAATAAAGCATAAATAATTAAATAATATAAAATGATAAATATATATAGATTTTTTATTACATATCAATATATGAAATGTAGTTTTTTAGGTGGTCATAAAAACCAAATTTAATAGGGGTTGGTAATATTGGAATTATAATTTAATTGATGTGAAATTTCATTGAAAAATGAATCATTGGATGAATTTTCATGAAAACATGAAATATAATGTTATGGAGAAAATTATTCATGTTGATGGGATGAAGATGAATTTGTGGGGGGTTTTAAACACGTCATTATTCTTCTTGTACTTCAATTTATTATTTCAATAAAATATATTATTTGTTAATGATATAAATGAATAATGTATTTACCTAATAATATATGTATTTTTTCCAATTTTAAACAATTATGTCCATGTATCCTTGTATACTTGTAATTATGTAAATTTGTGTCAACACATTTTAATTATAGAAGGGGATTCAACCTATAAATCCCCTAGAAGATATTAGAATAATAATTCTTGTAGTCAAAACAATGATATTCTATTATAATTTATCCTAATTAAGTATTCCATCCAAATATAATGATTCTAAAAATAACATTTAGGAGATTTTCTATATCTGAACTGGAAATTTCTAGATGTTTATTCTAGTGTAGTTAATTCCCTTTTCTGAATGACTAATAGTGAAATGTACGTTTCTATGAAACTTGAAATTAGATATAATATAAGGACTAACATGATGTACTAATAATTTTTCAATGGTTTTTATCTTTATTATAAAACAAAATTTAATGATGCTAAAAATATCATATAGGTAATTTATAGCTTTGGAATCTATGATTTCCACCTAAGGATTCTAGTCTAGTTTCTTCCCTTTGTAGAACTATTAGTAATTTATGGTATTTTACGTTGATATTCAAACAATGTTATAAAATAATTACCTGCTTTTTTTATGAAATTTATTAATTATGGTTTCTATAATTATAATTCAATAAACTTTGATGATGTAATAAATCACAAATATGAGATTTTCAACATCAGAACTATATATCTCCTCATACAGATTCTAGTATAGTCACTTTCCATTTATGAACCACTGATATTGGATAGTGGTTATCTATGAATTTGAATATATTGAATAGTAAAATTCCCCAAATAATGTTAATTTTTCTTGTTGATATTATTTTTCGTATAATTAAATTACATGAAATTAGACTTAAAATCCCCAACAAGGTATTTCCTGCATCAAAAATGGAAATCTCCACCAAGGGATTATAGTGGAACCAAATCTAGTGGGTCCTCTTCCATTTTACTATAATATCAAACATGATATACTAATCTGTTTTTTAAGGTTATTATCCCTATAATATAATAAAATTTAATGATGTTGTAATTATTATCTAGGGGATATGCATCTTGAGAAATGTTAATATCTACATTGGAAATCTTTTCTAGCTGCTTCCCTTTGGAGAACTGGTTATAGTGTACAGTACATGTTTTTGAAGATATGGTTGTTGTATAGTAAAAGGCCAGGAATGAGGTTGAAATTTATTTGTTATGATATTTTTCATTATTATCCAATAAAAAAGATGATGTAAATATACTATAGGGGATTTTCAATATAATAACTAGATATCTCCTTGTAAAGATTATATTGTATCACTTTCTATTTGAACAACAACTAATAGATAGTGATTATTTTCTTTGAATCTTAAACTCCGATATAGTGAAAACCCCAAGATGATGTGAAATCATGTTTTTAGAATTTTATTTCTCTATAATCCAACAAAATTGAATTAGGATGAAAATCCTATATATGGAATTTGGAGCATCACAACTGGAATTATCCCCTCAAAAATTCTACTGAAAGAACATCCCATTGGTGAAATAACAATATTGAATGGTACATATATATAATGCAAGAACAATGGTATAGTATAATGCCTGAAATTATGTAGTAATTTTTGCCATTAAGTTTTTTATACCCATCATCCCAAAAACTATAAGGATGCTGAAATTCCCCTACATGGGATTTGATGCGTTAGAATTGAAAATATCTACACGGGGATTCTACTATAGATGATTCCCTTTAATGAACCATTTTCATCAACCTAAACATATCATTGAATTTGAAATTTTTTTATAGTAAATGGTCCCACATGATATATAAATTTATTTTTTATGGCCTTTGTCATTATAATCCAAAAAATGAAATGACTCTGGAATCCCCGGTTGAGAATTTTCATGATTGGAATCAGAAATTTATATCCAAGGATTAAGTTGTAGATCCTTCCCTTAAAAAGTAGTGATATTCAATGATATGTATCTATGAAGTTGAATATTATCTATATAAAAAATCTCTTATATGATTTACGACATTGGTGTTTCCAATATGCAGATGTAAAATTATAAACAAATTCAAGGAAAGTCACACTATATTATCGTTAATACATGATATATCTTTAATGATTATTAAATGAAATTCACATTCCCCTAACCAAAAACCGTGAGACATCGTTGATGTAAAGTTAAATCTGTAATTTTTTTAATCTTATTTTGAAGAATATGGTCTCATATTAATACACCATGGTTTTTGATAGTTTTATGATTCATATCTTACAAATGTATACTGCCCAAACACGGATGTTCAACTTTGCAGGAAAAGGGGTAGAATTTCACGTGGATGATATATGTCTAAGATTTCACATTAATGATCCATAAATCCTAATATGATAATGATATAATTAAAAATCAATTAAACTTATAGATCATGATGAGATGATTTAATATATATTGATTGATTTTAACTCAAAATGAAATTAGGAATAATATTACACAAGCAGTATAAGGAATAGATTGAATATACTTAAATGAAATTGAATCATTATTATTCCATTACACATGTGAAAAATTATTTTTCCCTCAAAGTGGTAACAATAGTGGATGGGGTTTCATTTTCTTCAGAAACAATGATAAATCCACGAAACAATTAACATGGACATAAGATATTCATCAATATCTCTTGTCATCTATACAGTCCTCCAAAAAATCATGAGAATGTATATGGATTTGTTTAAGAATTGTTTGTATGTTTCAACCATATAATAGATGTCATAATAATGTCAAAATGTTTATTCATGTACATATTCTTATACAATTCATTATATAATATTGGTTTTTTGAGGTTAGTAAAATTATAAATACAATGGGAAGTGTTCAAAAATGATCCTTTACAAAGTGTAATGTTAGTACGTGAAACAGGTTATTGAAGCAGCTATATAGACATGTAAGTAACATTTCATAAAAAATTAAATATGTTTTTTAAAAAATTAATGAATATAGAGTAGTTTAATATATAATGTAATATAGGGGAAGCACCACAAGAATAAATATCAATGATGAATAAGGTTATATAGAAACATTATAAAAAACAAAATAAAAATATTGAATTATTGATGATTTTGATAAATGAAAAACAAATGAATCCACAAATACCATCCATGTGTGATGTAAAAACAACTATCTATTCTGATGACAAACAAGTGGCTAGTTCTCCATTTCGATTGAAATCTCAATAAAATATTCATGTTCGAAGAACTTATTCAAATTCTTCATATCTAGACTTTGTGGTCACCTGTCATAGTTCAAATATAAAGGAAACATTTTTGATCAATAAAATAGTGATGACCCAGACAATAAATATAAAAAACAATACCAATTATATGTATAATGACATAGAACAAGAATGAGATAAAATCCCACCTCACAACATCTAACAACCATTTTCAATGATTATATAATGTTATTAGTATTCGTTAATAGATGAGGGAAATGAAACAAATTTCCGAAAATTCACATTGTTTATTTCTAAATAATTAAATATAAATTCATACACAGTTTAGCATTATATTATTTTCATTTATTTTTGTAATAGAATATTTAAGGCAATATTATTTATCTAAATTCTGATAATTTTGATATGTATAAGTTGTATTTGTTGAGCCATGTGATAAAAATTAATGGGTTTTGAAGAATGTGATTGTGGAGCTGATTTATAAAGGGATAAAATCATGATATGTGAGTGTTATACTAATTATGCTAAATAATTATTGAAATTTGTTCTTTAAAAATAATTTTTCACCATAGGTTATTGAATAATATTGCAAGATCACTAAGGAATTTTGTATTAAAGCAAGTGTAGTAAATATTTTTCTATTGAATGAATTGTTCATTAAATGTGCATGTATTTTATGTACAATATTTTTATACATTAAATGTTGTCTATTATAACAAATATTTATCTATTTTGCTCATTTTTCATTATAGATTATAATCAATGGCTAGAATGAATCATTGAGAGAAATCCTGATCGACAACCTAAATATATATTTTATAAAATCTACTTGATTTTCATCCGTCACTATCAATAAAAATAATCACGAAATAGAAATTAATTATTTTGTATATAAATGAATTTTGTTTTATGTAAATAAATTTTGTTAACGAAATGTAAGGACTAAGGGGTAGAGATAAATATTTATAATATTCTATTTTAGTTTTAATAATTTTAGTTTTTCACGTTCCTATTGGTAATGAACTATAAAACATTTATTGGATTATTAATGAAACATTGAATTATTTAAAATATAATGTGAATAATTAAACAATTCAAATGGATATATTTGTTTAAGAAACTACAAAACACACTACCATAGGTTTAGACTTTGGCATTATTGTTTTTAATTTAATTTGGAGAATAGAATCTAGTTTGTATATACCCACTCATTATCACATACCAATATATATCATATAATGGTCTCAAGGATGTAGAAATTCAGGAATAATCCAATATGTAGATGGAATGAGATTAACTTCAAGCTTATGATGTGGTTCGAAATGTCAAGTGACAGGTGGAGGGAATGATTGTACCAGGTTTGGGATTTGTAATAAAATTATTAACATGCGTTTCACTGATATTTTTTTGGATAATAAAATCAACAAATTATGTGTTATGTTTTTAATATAAGTACAATGAGTCAGTCTAATTATAGAATAGAATGCTGGTTACAAATGAAATATGAAAAAAATTAATCATATCATTAAACATGAACTTATAAATTTTATTCTGAAGTAATAAAACTTTTTCATAAAATACACTTGTTTGAATAATGCTATTGAAAATGTTTAAAATAGAGAAACACCTATTTTCTTAGAATCTCTGAGTTATTGGACATTATTCCAAGAAGATATGAAAAAACACAATATTTAGTGTCACAAATTCTCTAAAATAAAAATACCTAAACATATATTGTTATAAATTTCAACTAGATTATATCTATGTCATTTCTGTTTCTTCTGATTCACTCTCTCCAAACATATTTTAAAATTATCTTACCATTACCAAGTTGGATTCCTTCTTATTGTAATATATTTATCAATTATAGAAGAATTACTATGAATATTTTCAATAATCATTTGGATATTGTTGTTATCCATGTACCTAGAAAAGGTTTTGTGGATTGAAAGGCAAACCTCATAGCCACTATTTATTTAAAAATCAACTTTTATCAGTTTCACTACTGATTGAGAATGGTCATTATAAAAATATTTCATTATATAATTTATCATTGACCTATTTATCAGTTTGATTGCCTTCACCAAAATAAAATTTCTTGGCTTTTTTTCCTCCACAATAAAATGTAAATTTTGGGTAATAGATCACCCATCTAGAATCTCAATCAATTTTAATATATGGAAACAAAAGATTCCAACCGATTCAATTTTTTTGAACAATACGTTACCATTCTAGGATAATTATTATATAAAATATTAAAAACTCTTGTATTCCTTATCATGAAAAAATATATCAGTATGAGAGTTCATGTTCTAAAGAATATTTAATATAATGATCCCTAATCAATTGATATTAATTCCAAAATAGATGAAATTTAATGGTGTGTATGTATTCGTAGTTCTTTGATCCAATGGATTTAAATGTAATTGAATTTGTGGATGTTTTTCCTTACATTAAAAGTAAGATTTTATTTCTATATTTCAATATAGGGTAACATCTTTGTCAAAATGCTTGAAAAATCATCAATAGTCAACCAATAATGAACACAATGTTTTAGGAAACTATTAAAACATTCATTACTTTGTGTGATATGCATCGACAATGATAGTGTATTCATCGTAATGTAATATGATTTTTTTTCATCAATGTATATACATAATCAATCCATGATGATTTACCTTCACTAAATTAAATTTTATAAGTAGACAATTCTCCTTCAAAATCAACCGCATTATGGTTCGTAAAAATGAATATCATCAAATAATAAAGGAAAATTAAAGAATATTTCATCAAGATACCTAGTATTTTTGTTTGATTTTTCAATATATTCCATTAATATAATAAATGATTTATATTGGGAAGTAAAATGCATATTTATTTTTCAATAACTACATCTTGATTAGTAAATAGAGTCAACATGATCCTCATATTGTGCACATCAACAACATTCTGAAATAACTGTGAAAAATAAATTATTGTGTCATTGTAGAAAAATGAGACACATAAAATTATTGTTTCCCTAAAATAATTAAATCCAAAGAATCTACAGGTATGAATCACTTATTTGTATTAAATGTTTTTTTGTATAGAATAACATCTCCATGTTTTTTCAAAATCAATACTCTTTTTTGGGTCAGCCCAAATATAAGTTGTAATATACTCATTCATGTCAAACTAAATGGCATTAAAAGATAAAGGATTGTCTTGAAATATTCCTTCAAAATACTAAAACATGACTACAAAATCACTTGTAATCAATTACATTTTATTTTCCAATCAATGAAAATTGATTTTGTCAACTTGGGTATAACCTAAAATATCATGATGATCGATAATAGTCACCTCCAATGAGAATGAATCTAGCAGCCTAACTCCTAGAAAAAAATTAACATCCAAATCCATTACCTTAACATCATTTACCTTTCTATGGAATCTCATGAATTGAATGTAGTCGGATGAATGTAATAGTTGTTTGGGACAATATACAAATAAATTACATGAATATTTTTTGTGGGAAGCATTTGAATATAAATATGGTCATGATAACATATCCTTGTCTCAGAATGAAAAAATTTAATAATTACATTATGATTATCATAATTTTTGGTCCCATCCTTAATATAAGTATAAATAACTAATGTAATTCTAGTTTTTCCTTATTACTCATATTTTCCAATTTCCAACACACACTAAAACCAATTTTCCAAAAATAAAAACAATTTAAGGGTATTACCATGACCTTCGAATGTCATTCCAATTTTTTTTCCATATTACAGAAACACAATACATAGTGTATCACATCATTACCATATGGAAAAAATGTAGGTACCTAAAGATCAACAATAAATATACGGTTAAAATTATACCACAATAGATCAAATTAGAATATATGTAATATAATAATGAAAATTAAATACAAATAAAAAAATCTTCATTAATATTGGAAATATCAACATCATCATTGGAAAGAATCATAGTGAAATATTAACTAATAGATCATTTATTTGAACCTCCTTGATCTATGATCCTTCAACCTCTAATTTCAACTACTTTGACACTATCATATTGATCACTAACCTCTATCTCCTACTTCACATTTTTTCATAAATTAATATTTTTTTTCAAGATTGTTATTTTGGAAGGATATAAACTTCAATGAACACTGGGATGGGAATGTTATTAATATTATCTTGAAGAACTTACACACAATTTATGTAACATTTATTATTCTGGTAGGGCCAAAAATTTATAGAATCCTTTGGTGGGAAAGTTGTTAACCCAGAATGGATGAAACTCCACATAATTTTGGTCACATGTGTTATTTTGGGAGTGAAAAACTATCAATGGATCATGGTTTAGGAATCTTGTTAATTCGATCAATTTAATTTTTATCCCTCTCTAATTATTAATTCATAATAGTTTTGACAGTATTATAACCATTATACAAGTGAGTTGGAAGATCTTCTGACACATTTTGAGGGTGTAATCATCAAAATTAAAGGTAACAAATTATCCCACCAGTTCATTTATGAAATGAAAAGGATTTTAATCCTTCCTACTATGATAACAGAAATGGAATGTATATTTAATTGCAAGTTAGCATTTTCACTTTTAGGTGATATCAAATTTGGTTGGCATTTTTCTTTTTAATCATTACTAGGAATGATCATAATGCGGTGCATGAGTCCTTAACATAATAAAAAACTAATAAATAAACAAAACCCACAAATTGAATATGAAAAATAATTACAAAAAAAATACAAAAAATTAAATGTTAAGAGAACAAAGAAAAATAGTTAATTAATTAAATATGTAAAATTTGTTATTTAAATTAATAGAATAGTTAACTAAATTAATTCGAAATATAGTTAATTTAATAATGAATAAAATTGTAAAATAAAAAAATTATAAATTAGAATAATTTAAATTATTATTTAAAAATGAAATTTTCATCAAAATAAAAAAATTAATGATAGTAAAAAAATTGAAATTATTATTTTGGAAAAATCAATTAATGAATAAAAAGAAAAAAATGTAAATTAATAATTAAAAAATTACATTGAAATAAAAATAGAAATAAAAAATAGTATATTTTTTAACTAATATTTAAAAATATAACTAAAATAAAAAAATAATTTAGTATTTTAATCCTCAAATTTGAGTTTATATAATTAAAAAATTATATAAAAATAAATTTATTAAATATAAGAATTAATTTTAAATAAGGACCTTATTTTTTTAAATTAATTATGTGGAAAATTGTAATGAAATAATATCCACACAAATGAATATCTAAATAAATATCATTTGCAATAAAAACACTTTTTCAAATCAATGGTTTTCTACACAACTTTGATTCCACAACTAATAATTTTTTATCATCAAACACATATAATACACAAGGATTTTGTATCCATTTTTTACATTTCATTAAATAGATGTCTCAAAAAAATTATCAATTATTAACTACACCACCTTTCAATGGTATTGATTTAATAAATCATATATTTGAAATTTTGAGAATGTATATTATAGAATAATACTTATGAGTTTCTTCATCATTAAAAGGTTTAGAATATATAAAAATATCTTTTAAAGAATACCAATACATCATAATTTTTTAAACTACATACATCATCACATCCTTGCTTTGACTTCTCTATTAAACCAATAATAACTTGGTTTTTTAATTATTCCAAAATATTATAATTCATAAAATAAATTATATGATATTTTTTATTAAGATTCATCAATATAAACTCAATCATGTTTCATAGATATAAAATTTAAAAATATTTCTTATCTTGAATCCATAAATCAAGGAATTTTTTATGCTTTATATATCCCTTTAATAATTCAACATGATGTACAGATACCAAGAAATGAAAATTTCTAGTCCCTGATGGTACATTAATTTCCATATAAGATGGATGATTTTATATTTTGGAAAAAAATTAAAAGATATTACATGATCCATATACAATTTTGAAAAATTAAAATCTATTGGATATATAAAATATTTTCTTATTGGTGATTGGGATTTACCAAAAGCATTCAAAATCGTCTAATCAAGGTCATACCTTGATTGTGATTATTAAATCTTTTTAATGGGACAAAAGTTTGAATGACATAATTTTACATTCATCCTGAAAAATCATCAATAATATATAGAGAAAATATTAAAACATGAAAAGAATTATTTCATTTTAAAATGACAATAGTCCTTCTAACGAGAACCGTAATAAAAATTCCAAATAATTTAACCTTAATGTGTAAAAATTATACTTAATAACATAAATATTAAATAATTTTTTACCCTAAAATCTTATATCACATTATTTCCCTTGCATCCCCCAAAAAAATAATATTCTTTTGAAATTTATTTTCATTATATTAGTTTGGGAAACAGTACCGGAAATCCATAAAATTCCTTAAAAAATGTCATTAAACAACTTATAATCCATGAATACATAACCTCAAAAGGGGGTGTCTACATCATTGAAAAAATAATAAATAATATTATTATAAATCCATGATGGTATAGATAACACTTAATATAACTAAACATGAGATAATTATAATATGTAATGTTACCTAAAACATTAATTTTATAACTAATATAAGTACCTAGCCATATATATTAATAAATCCTAATTTTTAGTAAAGAAATATATTTGGATAATTTACGAAGATATATTAAATTTATATTTTTACCTAATTATTTCATAACTCTTATATAAAAAACACATATATCTCAAAGTGGAAACATTAAGTCATTATCCATTTTACCTATAATATAAAATTTTAAAATAAATCATGATTTTATTGCATGAAATATATTCACAAATTTCAACTTGAATTTTATTTTCCATTACCTATTCATAATCCCTAAAAATTTATTTCAAAAATATAGAATGAAGGAAAAAATAATTATGGGAAAGAATAAAATAAACAATGAGACATGTTATTCAAAGAATAAAAAATAATTTCTTTTAAAAATAAATTATGGGGTTTGAAATAAAATTTTTCCAATCCATGAATCCAAATTTGTAACACCCTAATATTTTAACATAATAAAATTATATTTGATAGAATAATGGACACTAAAAATTGAGTTTATATTGTGTTACATGAAACACATCATTTATCATTTAGTACATGGAACACCAATATTTTTAGGTTCGGTGCATTATTCAACTTGCAACACCATATTCAAATGACTCATTATATATATTACTATTAGAACATAGATTTTACAATGGATGGAATGAGTAGTTTTAACACTATTAAGAATTATATAATTATATAATTATATATATAAATTAATTAATACAAATTATTGATAATTTTTTTGAAAAAATGTAACCAATATTTAATAATTTGTTGTTATTCTAATAAAATATGTTAACATAAAAAATAGTTTATAATTATTTTAATGAAATAAATATTATAAGAAATTTTGGGAACATTGGGAATAATTATTTCATAAAAATGTAATATTTTTTTGAATTTTAATATCAATGTTATCATAGGGGGAAATTTTTGTATTTTCAAAATATATTGATTTTTAGTAAATAGTGAAAAATACTGGTTTTAGTAAAAAAGACTTTTATTTTCAGTAAATTATGAAATTAATAAGTCCCAATAATTTTATATATATATATATCAATTTATCCAATGTATTTTAAAATGAATATGGTTTGTCTTTTTTAATTAATTCAATTTACCATTAAAAAGTAAAATTTGAAATAAAGTTTATAGATTATATATAAATAAATATAATGTTAGTTTCATGAAATGATTATAATTAGCCATAATGTTAATATAGAATCATATTTTCTAAACAATAATCTTATTAAAAAAATATTTTTTATCACATTTGTAGGATTAATATTAATTTAAAGTATGCCACATATAAGAATTTAAATTTAAAAAATGCAATCCATGTTTCTAAACCTAATTATTTCTATTGTCTAATAATAACAATTTAATTTTTGACTATAGATATTAGTGAAAACTAGTCAAATTAATCATAAAGAATAAAGAAAAAATGAGTTTACTGTGGGATTAAACATTAAATGTATGGAAGAAATTACCTTTAACCATTTACAAAACCCATTTTATGGAAAAATTTCCCCCATTAGGTCCTTGTGATATATTTTCATAGATTTTTTGGAACTCTTTTTTCATGAAATTGGCCTATATTGTATGTCATGTAGTGAAAAATAATAAAATGATCTTTTTACCTTTTAATTTAAATAAAGCATTGGGATAGGGAAAGGAAAATGTTGGTTTGAATATAAATATTATATTTTTTTATTAATATTTTTTATGTACTAATAATTTATTTTATTTTTTATAGATGAATTAATTAATGTATATACATAAGAATCATAAACACAATAATTTTGTAGTTTATAATTAACTAAAATAAATCATTTTATAAATACTAAATGTGATCTAAATTAAGTGAATTGTGGTGTTACAATATTTATATATATATAAATATAATTTAGATATGTTTTATAATTATATATTATTATTTAATCATTTTGTTGATATTCTTAAATTCAAATTAGAAGAATAATGTCAACATCAACATTACATGTATTGTATAATAAACTATACTTTATTAAAATATTTAAACTAAATTAGAAACCTATTTTATAAAATGTGAGGTTAAAATGTTAATATATATAATAATTCCCTATTAATGGTCCAAAGATTCTTTTATAATTAATATATTTACCTCTAATTAATAAAAAACCATGTTAGTGTGGTTAAGCTTAAAGGGATATTTATTCACATTACAAGCGCTTCTGTTATTAGTAATTCCCAACACACAAATGGTTTTAATTTGATATATGTTATTTAATATTTAGAGTAATTTGACTTAAAAAATTTAATTAGTATCCCTTTTATTTATTGACAATGGGTAAATTAGAAAGATTAGAAAACAAGTTACCAAAATGTAAAACATTAAGGAAAAAAATAAGGAATCATTGGAGTTGTATATTTTTTTAAAATATGTGTTTCATTATTTTGTGGAGGAGTTTACTGACCATATAATTCCAAAAAACCATTAATTATCATTACATTAGACATTTTAGGTAGGATCGACCTCACAATAGTAATTACTCGTGAGTATTTAAAAAAATCCCACTCCTCCACAACTATAAAAGGGCACTCACACCCCAACACTCATGAAATTTGTCTCAACCAACCCCTAACCAAATAAAAATATATATTACTTATTTTAATACTATATTCATTATATTGGGAATAAATTCATCCTTTATATGAATATAGTGTAAACCTAAGAGGATGCTCGAAGAAGTTGTAATTGTCTTTACGAAGAATCTTAATTTTATTGCTTTTCCAACCCCCTTCAATACTTCTTACACCATGATGATTTTAAAACGTCATTATCTAATATATATATATATATATAGAAATATATATTTCTATGTTAATGTTATTTCCCACAACCACAAACACTTCCATAAAATGGATAACAAAATCATCATTCATGTGTAAATCCGTCTACAGCTCTGTCACGACCCCCTCCCACCTAAGATGCCCCTCCTGAGCTAGCAATGGTGGAAGGGAGAAAATGACCACTGGGTCCCGCCTCCATTAGGCCCTAGGGAGGCGACTAGCACTAAGGGTATGAGTTTTTCACAAATATGGGAGATATTACCCTTTTTATTAATTTATGATTAGGATATAACATGAGTCAAACACCAAGAAGAAGAAAAGGAAAAAGTATAGAAATAGCCCAAAACCAATCCCATAAGAATGCATTATACAATAGTGAAACAATACAACAATTACAAAAAAGCTCCATGTACTGTACCAAAAGTAAATGAAAACAACAAAAACAAACAGTAGCAACGCCCCCTGCCTGACTAGTAAGGTCCCGCACAGTCCCTGTAGTCTTCTTGAAAACCTAAAATCAAACGTAGGGTGATCATAAAATTATACTCAGTAAGGAAACCTAAAACACTCGTGAAAATGTGGGGATACATCCTAATGCCCCGTGAGAAAACAGAAGAAAAAAAAAACTAGCAAGAAATCTATCCACCCAGCCTCACCAGTCACACTCACCAAGTAACAAAAGTCAATAGAGTATAGTAGGAATGTTATCAAATTATGGGTACCCTGCACCACCTTCCCACTGGTTATTGAAGACATCCTACGCATCGAACAAATCCCTCCATTCTCACTACAGTCCCACTGCATCATCCCGCCCGCACACACATGGGCCACATCCTCACGCAGTCCCACTGCCAAACCCCACCCACAAACACCTAGGCCACAACTGTCACACGTAACCATGCCTGCAAACGCCTAGGCCAGAACAACCACCATCATGACCAAAGACACCTGGGCTAGATGATCCACTACCACACCCAAAGACACCTGTGCCTCATCCCAAAGACACTTGGAAAACCCCCTACCCGCACACACCTAGGCCATAACCACCACACTACCTCACCTGAAGGTTCTTTGAAAAATAATGGACTTCGGGAAATCACATCCAGCTCGAAGATACTTGGTCTATCCGGGAAAGGGAGAAGAAAGAAGCTAATAACCAACCACTAATTTAATTGTTGGAAAAATCACCGTCCCCCATGAAATGGGGATGTTCGGCACTAACTGCACAACTTTGGTGGGGTGTGACAAAACACAAAGATACATATATATATATAAGTATACCAAACACACATCCCATCCTATGGAATCCAAACAGAGAAACTGAGCCTGTGCCTCGGCATTGCTATGTCGTAGCATGCATAAAACAAACAACCCCAACCGCATTTATGTTTTCATGTTCAACAACTTTAGCTATCAATTCTTTTAACTATTGGGAAACTATCAACAACCAAACCAAATCTAGTATTCATAAAACATATCCCTTCTAACCACAACAAAAGTTAAAGAAAACACAAGAAATCACATACCAACTCCATAGAAATTTGATTACTATATCCATCTTTAATTCATTTCCATCACAAAACCCCATAGTTTATTTATTCCCAAGTTCCACATATAAATTAATTTTTTCCACATTCCACATGTCTATTACTTTTCCCCTATATGAAATCCAATACTAACCACTTTAATAATATTCACCACCCATCATTGCAGCCCCACTGCCAAACATCATATCACACAACAACCTATAAATTACCACTTCACACATCCCATAACAAAAGCAACCCAACACCAACATGTTCATTATTCTATTTTGTTGAATTTTGGTGATCACACAAGAGATATGAGTATTTAATCAGACAACTTTACGTGATTAACCAATTTCTACATTCAATAAAATTTTCATCCATATGAAAATCCCGATGGAGAGGGAAACATTTAATTGCGTAAGCAAGGGCCCCCAACGACCATGATTTTCAGTAGGCATAACTCATTCAATTCACAACATAATATCTCAGGATATAAATAATGTAACTGAATTCACAAACATCCCATCCCCATTATATAAACCAGCTATTATATTTATTAAACCGGTTCAAATTTGTTTCACGTAAACAAGAGGACACCCACCCCGCATGATGCACAATTTTGAGAGACGAAGGTGAGATCCTTACCTCAACAGGTTCTGATGTCCTTCTATGAACACGACCACCACAATCACATGGCTTCTCCCAAAATGACTGCACCCCCAAGGAAATCATGACACCATAAAATCAACAACACAAGAAACTCTGTCAACACATAGATAACATGCCGTAGCATGGAAAGAAAATTGGAGAAGTAGGATTGGAAAGAGAATACAAGAAAAGAGGTTTAACATACCCTTTTAGAGTCATTCGTCAAATACCGTCATTCCTGTCAATTATCAATAGTCTCCTCAATTGGAAAATGCAGAGGGGAAGTCGAAGAAGAGGGAACGGAATAGGGTTTACAATGTTCTCCTCACTGACACGATCCCACAGTCACTGGCGGATCGACGATCGGAGTCCGGATGAAGAAGTTAGGAGGAAGGCTTCTGGGTCATCCGGGAGCATCATCGTGTGGAGAAGAAGAGAGGTCCGTAAATAACAAATGATCCTCTCTTATATAGTAAATGAAAAGGTAAAATGGTACACTGTTTGTATTAATGAATACATGGCGTGACCGTATGACTATTACACTTTTTGACTAGTTAACACATGACATGTCACGCGGTTTCCATCCGTTTAATGATAATAATAACTTCAATTAATAGTAGGTGTTTTATTGACCCAGGACAGGAACCATAAGTTAATACCCAAAATTAGACATGAATTGATCATATTAATTATTGGATCACATCGCCACTGACGAGAATCCAATCGGATGTCGCACGCGGGAGTTATGTCAGGTCGAAGATTTAATAATAATATTAAATCTATTAATTCACAAGCGTTTCAGGTACCCGCTCCGAAAACCAAAAAAATTCATCAAATATAGGACTCATTATTTCCATCTCGTAGTCACGGTCGCACTACCACTGACAGTTCATGAATCCGAGGTCGCAAAAAGAAGTTGCGGACAAAAAAGTGTGTTATCAAAAAAAATTAATAATAACAATATTATATTATTATTTAATTGTTTATTTATTCCATACCTTTAAACTCATTCCACTCATGTAACACTTCACACACAAGCCGAAAATCACTATCCAATTTATATTTGTTTATTTATTTTCATTATTATCATATAATATCACCCTCTCTTCAATCTTCAATTTTTATTCCACAATTTTATCAAGCTCCACAAAAGTGGCACCTTGCCTATACACCATGCCTATCACACCCCACCTCCTTGAATGCCTTTCCCTTTTTTTCTTTTATTATTTCACAATTTTTATTATCTCATTCTCTCTCCAATGTCACTTAAATGTCATTATTAATAAAATTAATATTAATATCACCCATCATTAATGTTCTACTTTAATCCCATTAAATTATATTACCATAATTATTCTCATATTAAACTAAAACCATTCCATGAAACTCAAAACCATTTCATTTAATTGAATTATATAACAAAACAAAATTAATATAAATTACATATTCGACCCCTTTTTAATACATTTAATTTCATTAACCTTTCTCACATAGTTTTACGTCATCGTTGTTATTTATATTTTTTCAATAATAATAACAATTCATCAACTTATTTTACTAACACATCATCGTTATTATTTTTTAATAATGAATATATTTACGCTCATTTAATTGACCACATTAAACAACCCCATTGGATATCTGAATCTGATCATTCCACGTCAATGTCACATAATATCCGTCAGTTTAATTTTTTAATTCTATTTATTTTTATTTCACACTAATTAAATTTAAACCACGTTTATTAAATTAAAACCATTCAATTTAATAAACCCAACATATTTTTACACCTCTACTATTATTATTATTTAACATAATAATAATAAAGAACTCACCTTTAATTTTATTAACGCACCACTATGCTTCCACTGTGCATCTTCATTTATTTTATGCAATAAATACCATGACTCATTTCATTAATTTCTCATTATTATTAATATCATGAATAATATTAATAACACAACACCCATTATTATTATTAAAATTTAATTGCAATAATTACTCAACTAATAATAAACCACAAGTTTCATTTATCAATGTCTAATTGGTCACAAACCTTCAAACTTCACATCATTAATAATAATAACACCCATTAAATAATTTTATCATGATTATTTTATTTTTAGTTTAATTAATCACACAATTTATGTCATCATCTTCATTATTTAACATATTTTTACTTTATCATCAGTATTAAAAAATTATCATTATAACATGCATCGTGTTGACCACATAGATTTCAAAAATGGAATGGACCGGAGGGGTCTTGGCCATTACATCAGATACCTCTCAAAACATTCTCGTCCTCGAGAATTAAAACCATCCTAGAAGAAAGAATGGATCCAAACAACCACCCCACAAGATACCACTCCGGGCTCTCGTTATAACAGGAATCAACTGACAACCCTAATTATATGAGTTAGGAATTCCTTCTCCCATATCAAGATATTATCCGGTATAGGCGGCACTGACTTGCCTGCACTGTTTAATCACATCCACATTAATGTGCCTTGATTAGGAATTAGGTCTTCCGACTTCCATACATTAGAATTTTCCAAACATACACTGCCCCCAACACCATACAAAACAAAAATAATTTTCCCGAACACATGGCTTGTGGAATTCCTTCTCCCATGTCAAGAAATTATACGCTTTAGGCGGCACTGACTCGCCTGCATGGGTTTAATCGCATCCACATTAATGCATCTCGATTAGGGATTAGGTCCTCCTTTCCCCACATACAATGACTCAACACACAAATTTAAAGGAAGAGGGAAACAACATAGCATTATAGACTCATGAAAAACAAGGTCCATACCCAAAGCATGGGTGAGAATGAGGTTATACAAAGGATTGTGATGCTATTGTATTTAAACAAAACATAACCTAGAGAATTTAAGTAATACTGAAAACATCTCTCTCGATCTCTGACCTTGCTAGGGTTTCCGCTTCTGTTGCGTGCAACTGTCCACATCCCACTCCTTTGCCTCTCTGTTGACATCCATGTGCAGTAGTTGTATGGTAAACAAGAACTCATATGCCCTAGTATCAAGGAAATTTTCTCAAGGTTTCATTTTATCATTTTATTTTTATTTCCTTCCAAGAACACACAAATCAAGTAAAACACAAATCATGATGATGCATGTATCCTTCCTAGGGTCTCTACCCTACAATTAACGTATTCTTATTTGGTCGTTCAGTAAGCTCAGAGTCCTTTCATCGGATCACGTGGGGGCCTAAAATCGCATGTCCTAGCCAGTCTTCCCTGGACTATGTCATGATCCAAGATTAACCAACATTGTTTCCCAACCATCCCATGCAATCCCAATTGTGCCTAAATCCAGACTCCATCCTATCTCTCAACCATCACCTCTGACAACTTTCTTTCACGACCCCCTCCCACCAAAGACTCATCACCTGAGCTGGAAATGGTGGAAGCGAGATAATGAACCTCGAGTCCCTCCCATAGTAGGCCCTGGAGTGGCGACTAGAACCAATGGTATGAGTTGTTCACAAATATGGGAGGAATTACCATTTTTATTAATTTA
Source organism: Viscum album (assembly GCA_963277665.1). Classification (NCBI taxonomy): domain Eukaryota; kingdom Viridiplantae; phylum Streptophyta; class Magnoliopsida; order Santalales; family Viscaceae; genus Viscum; species Viscum album. The sequence continues at coordinate 314,252,829 of OY728166.1, forward strand.
TGATTGGGAAATAAGATGAGTCAAACACCAATAAGAAGAAAAGGAACAAGTATAGAAATAGCCCAAATCCATTCCCATATGAATGCTTTATACAATAGTGAAACAAAACAAAAAGTACAGAAAAGCTCCATGTACTTTACCAAAAGTAAAGAAAAACAACAACAGTAAACAGCAGCAACTCCCCATGCCTGAATAGTATGGTCCCGCACAGTCCCTAGAGTCCTCATGAAAACCTGAAAGAAAACGTAGGGTGAGCATACAAGTATACTCAATAGGGAATCCTAAAGCTTTCGTTCACAAGTGGGGAGACATCCTAATGCCTCGTGATAAAACAGAAGAACCAAAACCTAGAAAGGAATCTATCCACACAGCCTCACCAGTCACACTCCCCATGTAACACAAGTCAATAAAGTATAGTAGTTATTTTATCAAGGTATAGGTACCCCGCACAACCTTCCCACTGGTTATTGAAAACATCCTACCCATCGAACCAATACAACCATTCTTACCATAGTTCCACTGCCTCATCCCACCCGCACACACTTAGGCCCCATCCGCATGCAGTCCCATAGGCAAACCCCACCGGAAAACACCTGGGCCACAACTGTCACACGTAACCACACCTGCAAACAACGAGACAAGAACATCCACCGTCACTCCCGAAGAAACCTGGGCTAGAAGATCCACTACCATGCCCGAAGACACCTGGGCCTCATCCCGAAGACACTTGGGAAACCACCTGCCCACACACACCTGGGCCATAACCACCACACTACCATGCCCTAATGTTCTTGTTCTAATAATGGTCTTCAAGAAATCACAGCCTACCTGAAGATACTTGGGCTATCTGGGAAAGGGAGATGAAAGGAGCTAATAATCAGTCACTAATAAATGTGTTGGGAAAAACACCCTCCCCCATGAAATGGGGGTGTTCGGCACTAAGTGCTCAACTTGGGTGGGGTGCGACAAAACACAATGATACAGATATATATAAGTATACCAAACACACAGCCCAAAATACAGATTCTAAACAGAGAAACTGAGCACATGCATCAGCACTTCTATGTCGAAACATGCATACAACAAACAACCCCAACCCCATTTTTGTTTTCACGTTCAACAGATTTAGTTGTCAATTCATTTAATTATTGGGAAAATATCAACAACCAAACCAAATCGAGTGTTCATATAACATATCCCTGCAAACCACAACAAATGTTTTGGAAAACACATGAAATCACATACCAACTCTTTAATAATTTGATTACTATATCCATCTTTAATTGATTTCCATCATAAAACCCCACCGTGCATTTATTTCCAAGTTCCACATATAAATTCCTTTTTTCCACATTCCACATTTCCATTACTTTCCCCCCATATATAATCCACTTCTAAAAACATTAATAATATTCACCACCCATCATTACAGCCCCACGGCCAAACATCATATCACACAACAACCCAGAAATTACCACTTCACACATCCCATAACAAATCCAACCCAAATCTGACATGGTCATTATTCCATTTTGTGGAACTGGGGTGATCACATAAGGGATTCGAGTGTTTAATCAGCCAAATTTATGTGATTAACCAATTTCTACATTCAATAAATTTTTCACCCATATGAAAATCCAGAAGGAGAGCGCAACATTTAATTGCGTAAGCAATGTCCCCCAACGATCATAATTTTCAGTAGGCATATGGTAATTCAATTCACAACATAACATCACAGGATATTAATAATGTAACTATATTCACAAACTTCCCATCCATGTTATATAAGCCAGTTATTTTCTTTATTAAACCGGTTCAAATGTTTTTCACATAAACTAGAGGACTCTCACCCTGCATGATTAACAATTTAGAGAGATGAAGGTATGATCCCTACCTCAATAGGTTATGATGTGCTTCTACGAACACGACCACCACGATCACAAGGAATCTCTCAAAACGACTGCACCCACAAAGGATGTCGCGGAACCACTGAATAAACAACACAAGAAATTCACTCAACATGGGGATCACTTTCTATATAATGGAATGAAAATGGGAGAAGTTGGATCAGAAAAAGAATAAAAGAACATAAGTATAACATACCTTTTTAGAGTCGTTCGTCAAAGACCGATGTTCCTGTCAATTATCAGAAGTCTCCTCGGTTGGTCACTGTGGAGGGGAAGTTGAAGAAGAGGGAACTGAACAGGGTGTATGATGTTCTCCCCACTAACATGATCCCGCAGTCCCTGACGGATTGACGATTGGAGTCCGGATGAAGAAGTTAGAAGAAATGATTCGTGGTTATCTGGGAGAGTCGCCTTGCGGAGAAGAAGAGAGGTCCGTAAATAACATGTGATCATCTATTATATAGGTTATGAAAAGGTAATATGGTATGCATTGTGTATTAATGAATACAAAATGTGACCGTATGACTATTACACTATTTGACTAGTCAACACGTGACACGTCACGCGGTTTCCATGCGTTTAATGATAATAATAACTTCAATTAATAATAGTTGTTTAATTGACCTGTTATATAAACCATAATTTAATGCCCAAAATTAGACGTGAATTGATAGTATTAATTATAGGATCACATCGCCACTGATGAGAAGCCAATCGGACATTGCACGCAGGAGTTATGACGGGTCGAAGATTTAATAATAATAAAAAATCTATTAATTCACAAGTGTTTCGGGTACCCGATCCAAAAACCAGAAAAATACAACCAATATTGGACTCATAATTTTCATCTCATAGTCAAGGTCACACTTCCACTGATAGTTTTTGAATCTGAGGTCACACGAAGACGTTTCAGACAAAAAAGAGTTTTATCAACAAAATTAATAATAACAATATTATATTATTATTTAATTGTTCATTTATTTCATATCTTTGAACTCATTCCACGCATGGAACACATCACACACAAGCTGAAAATCACTCTCCCATTTATATTTATTTATTAATTTTCATTATTATAATATAATTACTCCCTCTCTCTAATATTTAATCTTTATTCCACAATTTTATCAAGCTCCACAAAAGTGGCGCCTTGACTATACTCAATGCCAATCACACCCCACCTCTGTGGATGCCTTTCCCTTTTTTTCTTTTATTATTTATCATTTTTTATTATCCCATTCTCTCTCTAATCTCACTTCAATGTCATTATTAATAAAATTAATATTAATAAAACCCATCATTAATGTTCTAATTTAATCCCATTAAATTTGATTACCATAATTATTCTCATATTAAACTAAAACCATTACATGTTACTCAAAACCATTTCATTTAATTGTATTAAATGACAAAACAAAATTAATATAATTTACATATTCAACCCCTTTTTAATACATTTAATTTCATTATCCTCTCACACATAGTTTTAGTCCATCGTTGTTATTTATTTATTTTTCAATAATAATAACTATCCATCAACTTATTTTATTAACTCATCCCCGTTATTATTTTTTAATAATGATAATATTTACGTTCATCACATTGACCACGTTAAACCACCCTGTTGGATATCTGTATCTTACCATGCCTTGTCAATGTATCATAACATCCTTCAGTTTAATTAATTAATTCTATTTATTTTTATTTCATATTAATTAAATTGAAACCACTTTTATGAAATTAAATCCATTCAATTTAATAAACCCAACATATTTTTACACATCCATTATTATTATTATTTAACATAATAATAATAATGAACTCACCATTAATTTTATTAACACACCACTATGCTTCCACTGTGCATCTTCATTTATTTTTTTGTAATAAATACCATGACCCATTTCATTAATTTCTAATTATTATTAATATTATGAATAATATTAATATTACAACATGCATTATTATTAATCAAATTTAATTTCCACAATTGGTCAATTAATAATAAACAACATGTTTCATTTATCAACGTCTAATGGGTCACAAATCATCCAACTTTACATCATTAATAAAAATAACACCCATTAAATAATTTTATCATGATTATTTTCTTTTTAGTTTAATTAATAAGAAAATTTATGTCATCATCATTATTGTTTATCATATTTTTATGTTATCATAAGTATTAAAAAAATTTCATTATAATGCACATCATGTTAACCATATAGATTTCAACAAGTGAATGGACCGAAGGGGACCAGGGTATTACAAGCTCTATGAATTGATGCCATCCCTTTTTCTATTATAACCTCTCACAGTTGGGTAAAATTATTGAAAAAATATATAGGATATTTATGATATTTATAGACTTGTTTAAGTACTAAATCTTATATAACATTTTTTATTCAATAACCTAGAGGATATGATAACAACGCTTGTGTGTAGGCTGGACTACCGCCTCGTGATGTGATGTGATTGATTTTTCACTACTACGTTACAGATAATGTAATAAAGGTAAAAATAATAAATATATCTGATATAAATGAAATAATTATTATATTACCAAAATACATATCATTACTGACATATAATATATCATATGACTTATACCGATCCCTCAAATAAAAAAATGACGATGCCATTAGAGGATATATAGACTACCACGTCCTTAAAGCGATGTGATTTGTTTTTTCATCTACACATAACAAAAATTATATATCTAATTAAATATAATTTAACAATATGTTATTTAAATTGTTATTATCATTTTCTGAAGATAAATTTTACTCTCCTTCTTTCTGTATTGATTGTTGAAAAATCAGAACATTATTCATGTGTATGTATGACATACCGTATCTAAGATCATTACATTAGTTTATTTTTAGTAACCATATTTCAGGCTTTATTTAAAAAGTATAATTTATGTATGAATATTATGATTATTTGATGATTTTTTTTGTTTAAATAATGACATTCTGGACCATAGTTTACCCACTTAAGTTGTTTCTGATATAGAAGTCGAATATGGTCAAAACATAATACGTAACCTTAGTTGATTATGTAATTTTATATAAAATGTTAGTACTAGGAATAAAAATATTAATAAACATGAGAAGGGTTATCAATAATGCAAATAAATAACTTAATTTTATTTTCTAGGAATATAAAGGCACACATGATAATTCAGACTCAAGGTATAATTTTTTCTCATCTCACATTTAATAATATAATATATATACCCCATTGACTACATATTTTTTTTATTTTTGGTGTATATAATACCAATTAGTTAATTGATTTATTATTATAAATAAATTTATATTGATTTGTTTATCTATTTTATGATATCTTTTTCATGGGATTTACTGTTTCAATGATAGAAAGCGATGAGGGATTTTTGTAACAATTTTTTTCATTGAGACATTTGTTATGTTATATATCTATCATAATATAAAATTTATATATACTTCCAGTTGAAATATTATATAACTAGTATGCTTATTTTCAGGACATTATATTTCTCATTTATATTTTTTATGGTGATTTTTAATTAAATTTACCAATGAGTGAAGAATCTTTTTTACTATCTGATTATTTATCAAAATTCTGTATGATTAATAATATGATGTTAAAATCGTATAATTCCCATGAATTGTGTTATCATATTTTTATTTATTATATTTTTATGTAATATTCCCATTATCACTCTTGGGCAATTAAAATAATTGATAAAATGTTTTTAATAAATGATAACATTATTTCTCTCTTCATTAAAGACTCAATATTATTATAAAACAATGTTTTTAGAAGAATTATTCAAAAATATTTTATGCTATTAAAAAATATTTATTAAATTCATATTTTTCCCATTTTACTTTAAATTAATAAAATTTGAAGGAAAAATATTTTATTTTCCCATACAATGAATTTTCTATTCTTTTTACTGTGCAAAATGATTGATCATTGTGACATGAATGGAATTACCTATTGACAATACAAACATTTCATTGAATCTTAATTTATATGTTTAAAAGATTATTTTTAATGAAAATGATGCCTTAATATTATAGAAATTTATATTTTTTAACAGTGGTTTTAAAATAAATGTATTTAATGATGATTTATATTTTAAATATAAATTTTCAAAATGAATATGATATTTTCCTCAAAAATATTTGAAATTATATTTCAATGGTAATTACATTAATCAAACCCAACAATCCTTAATGTTACCTTTTCTCTAATGGGGATATTTTTTTAATAACCACTTCCTCATTATTTCACTTGATGGATTAAGAGTGTTTTAAAGAGATTTTTACAAAACCTGTTTCTTTCCCACATGTTACCAATATATCAAAGAGATTATTATATAACTCATATAATTTACATGGGATAATCATGATTTCAAATATATTTACATGGAACTAAATCAATTTCCTTGTTTTTATCATGTTATGAATCTAATAAATATTTTTATGACCATTATGATGAAATGAATTACCATTGGACTTAATTCATGTTCTGATCTATAGACATTACTTAAACGATTGGGAGACTAAGATATAACTGGGTGATCCCATTACATCTTATAAAATCAGATGTCCTATATAAATTATAATGATACCATTACATCTTATAAGATAGGATGTCTGTGATAACGTTGGGTGAGACCATTATAACATAAGCTATGGGTGCACTAGATAACACTCCAATGTATGCGGTATTATACATTGTATTTATAGGTAATAAGGAGGGAGTTTCTCGAGGGTTTCTATTATGTATTTATCTGGGAACCAATTATTTATTATAAGGGTTTAACATTAGTAATGGAAGAAAATTGATCCAGGATATGATCCTATTTTTTATTATGTTTTCTAAAAGATTGTAATGTTACATATAATCAAGATTGATATCACATGGCTCATGATTATTGATTTTGATGACTCTTAACTTTTCCATGTTTCCATATTTGAATATCATAGAATTAATGGGAATATGTTCATTTATAATTCACTCATTCACCATGATTATATCATAATACCGTTATGCATATATTTTGTTCATTAAGGATAATTAATTTATAATGATTATGTTTTCCTATATTAAGCATTTCAGCTCATCCTTTTTAAAATTACACTTTACCTGATTATTAATAATAATAATTAAAGAGTTATTTCTAGAATTGATTTCATAAATATGATTATGATGTCATAATTTGAAAAAGAAAAACTAGGTCAAGAAGATGAAATTATCATTTAAATTCACATGAATTGTTTATGTAAGAGTCTGTAATATTTTTATAAATCTCTACACCTAAAATGTATTTTATAATGTAGGTGGTACATTTTTATTTTTATGTTATATTTTTTTCATGGAATAAATTAGGACCCAAATACCTCCATCGAAATTTTAACTATAAATTTTATGATTTTAGCACTAAATTTGGGATTTTTGGTTATAAGATGATAAAGTTGGAACCAAAGGCTAGTTTTGATAACATTGGAGATTAGAATCTTATCATATATAGATATATTTACCATCTTCAGTTCCAATTGTTTTGTTTTATCTCTTGTTCAATTTCTTGTACTCCCCTTTGGAGGTTTTAAGTGATGTGATTGTAGAGACCCGAAGCCTGTCGTACATGGACATTACATTACTTTTGCGGAATACTTAGTACATAACAAAAACACACACTAAAGGATCGTAATAGTTTAGTGTCTTTGGAAACTCGAAACGTAATCTTCTAATCGTGGTGAAAGTTCTTCAATATCTCCCATAAAGGTCATCGCTTTTTTTACCTAAAACCTTTCATTATATCCTGGGGAAAAGAAAACATAAAAGGGTGAGCTCAAATGCTCAGTAAGGGTATACAAAAGAAATAAAAATCATATCATATCTTTTTGAAAATCATAACCTGCAAAAGAGATCATAATATCTTAACATGGAACAAATCATAGAAGTGAAAATAAGATCACCATAATCATAACAGGAAACTTGAAACTTTGTGGCATTCACACATAATCATGGAAAATCATTTCTTGTTAGTCATGACTCATTGCCAAGACTATCTTAGTGGACAAAGTCCCTTTCTGAATCGAGTAACCCTCGTTTCAGTCCTGTTTCACTGAACCAGTATAACCTACCGTTCCAGCCCTGTCTATCTCATGAGATATAAAATCTTTACCCAATGCATTGGAGGGAGATATAGGTCCCACCCATCTTATAATGAATCCTTTCTTATGTGTGCCACATAATCATACATCATCGCATAACACATGTAACAAAAATGGGATTCTTGAAACATCATGACATCATAAATCAATTCATATAAGATAAAGGAATTCATAAAAATAATTCCATCACAACATGATCAAATCAATGTAATAATAGGGATAAAAACAGAACCCTTTATTATCTTAGATGGAAAATAATTTTGATAAAACACTTGAACTCCATTCTTGAGGAAAATATCCTTTCTTCTTCAAAAACACTTTTCCTTTCTTAACATATCATACAATTTTAAACTAAAAGAAGTTGATTAAAAATAAACTTGAAAACTTGTAAAGGAAGCTTCTTGGAAATAATTTTTTAAAAAATCCATTCATGCCGTATAAGTTAAAAAAAACATTCTTCGTACTTTTGTCGGAAAAGTCAAAAAGTACCTCGTACGGAAAAACGACAAAAGATTCCTTTCATTTTTTTTACTAAAAACTCACTGAAGGGTAAAAATGGATTTAAAAAATTGTAGGTGGATGGAAATAATATTACATATTGATGAAACATGGATGTGGATGATAAAATACACCCCAGTAAATACTTACGAATAAACAATCTCGGATAAAAATGAGATTGTGATATTTCCCTTACCTTAGGTCCAATTTGCTTCGTATGTGTCCGAACCTCCTGTATAATGATTTAAATAATGTCATTGACTTATTACAGAATCATATTCATTGTTATGATATCATATATGGTTCACTTATGACATTATATTACCCGTTCTTTTGTAAATTCCATGTTAAAGAAGCGTTTTGGGTAAAATCGTTTCATTTATCGTAGGTGTTTTGACTTGTTGTTCTTGACATCATTATTACTTATATCATGATTTACATACTTCCAGAATATAAAATATGATTTATATATCATATATATTCAATATATATATATATAATAGATAGATTAATAAAATGAAAAACACCGTTCATGGAGACGGTAGTCCGTACGTACGCATGAACGCTGTTTTTCTTTCCTTATTGTCTTGAAATGGAAGTAAGTAGATGACATACATATGTATATATATACATAAATCCAGTAGCTTTATAATGTCATATATTTCATTATTATTTCTTATATATACATTATAATCATTCTTAAATGGTTAACATGGAGAATGAATCTCATCGCGTCGTGGAGACAGTATTCCGTACGTACGCACGAGCGATGATATCATTTCTAAAAATATTGAATTGAATTGGAGTGGATTATAAAATATATCAGAATCAATATGATGTTGTAATAACTATGTATAGTTATTCTTTACACCATTATACCCATCCATTTAAGGTGGTGGTGGAAAATAGATTACACCACGGCGTGGAGACGGTATTCCGTACGTACGCACGCGCGGTGATTTTTTTTTCCGTAGGATGGATAGATGGTGAAATAGGGTTGATTCATACTTATAATAACATATCAGTATATGAGTGATACTGATGTTATTACTTCATAATGAAACAACCTAAGAAGAAGAAGTGGAAGAAGAAATAAAGATGAAAGAATTGGTAACGGTAATTACCTCTTCTTTGAAGTGCCTCTTTGAGACCTCCTCTTAGGGCACTAGAATTGGTCTTTGAGGAAGACCAGAACCTCTAGGATTTTTCTAGGGAAGTGGAGAAAAGATGTTGGCAGGGGTTGGCCGAGCTTGAGTGCTCAAATTGGTGTGAGGAGGAGGGGGAGGAGGTGTCCTTTTATAGGGGAGGAGAGGGGCACCTTAGGAATATCTCAAAATATTATTTTATATTAAAGTCAAAATTGGTTTATAATGGTTCCAAAGGGTCTTATTTCGAAGCTAAAGTGGGGATGGGTCGAAATCCTATCAACCAATAGAATTTAGACAAGTTTAGGATATTATTTTGACCTTATCAATTAGATTTAACTCTAAGTTAAATAATTTAACTTTTACCGTGTCTTTTTGTTTTCTTTCACTATATTGTTAATACACTTACTATAACATGCCAAACGAACCCCAAATTGTTTATTATTAATATATATATCCTTATCTAAGTCATTTGGCCGATCCTTAGATTTTTAGGAATACAATAACAATTAATAATATAATATTTGATTTAAAAACTATTTTGTGTCAATTTTGACACTATTTGATATATGATTTTTGTGAAAGTCATAACAGAATTAAATGTTCGAACCAAGTTGATTAAATCAACATTACTATATCATAGTAACCTAGAAAATTAGTGGAATTCGTAAAAAATCTCAAATTACATTTATTTTGGTGTTTATAACATCAATTATGTCAATATTTCATTAATAAGATAATTACTGCATCATCGTTGTGTCATAAATAACATAAATTATTTGATGTCTAAAAATTACAAATAAAATACCATCATGTAGGAATTCTTTTTATCTTTCTAATGAATATTTACAATCGAATTTATATTATGTATAACCCCATATTAAAAATGATTTACTTATTAAACTTTGATTTTAACTATTTTAACCTTTCTTTAAATAAATTAATAATAAATGTCCTAATCTAATCCAAGTGGGCCTAAATGGTCATATTTTATTCCTAAGTTTGTTTTTGGTCGAATTACACTTGTCCAATAGAATTAGGACATGTGTTAGGGTAATAGTAATATCATATTTACCCTTAGTTACCCTATTTACTATTAACCGCGGTAAAAAAAAGTAAAAAGTTACTATTCACCAAAAAATTATTTTCATCTCATTGAACCACATTTTAGTCCTTGATATTAACCGTGTCTCTCGGATTTTCGAAATTCCATTCACAGAAGCGGCAAAATTATGTTTTATGAAAAATGCAGTTTTTTAACTACCACTTAGTAGTTTCACTATTCATCAAAAATTGATGTTTTTCAGAACAATGCCAAAATTTCATCCTAAGCTATATTTCATATTCCGAATTCAAAAATGAAATCTATTTTACCAAATTCATAACATAGAAGTTGCATTAATTAATTTTATAATTAAATCCCGCTGTTAAAATAAATAGCGTGTTTTTAGGAAACAATATATATCAAAAGATTGACACTTGATTATGTCTGGTTTAAATGTGAAATTAAAACCAATGACCAACATTGTATTAAATTGTAAAAATATATTCTAAATATACTTTAAAACCACTCAAATTAATAATTTATCACTATTAATTATTTCGATTAAAAAAGTTGTTTTTAATTAAAATTTAGTAGTTTTCACTATTCATCAGAATATGAATGTTATCCGAAAAGTACCAAAATTTCACCTTAGGCTAAATTTGATACCCCGAATCCAAGAATGAAGTTCATTTTGAAAAATAAGATTTACAGAATTTTAAAAAGTGGTTATTACTATTCATAACGGCTAGTTTTAATAATATTTTAATAGCACATCGTTGTTTAGTGAAACTCGGTATTGTGTATTACACACGCTATCGAGGAAGGTCGTGATTGCGTGTAATGCAAGGCAAGTCAAGGATGCGTGTTGTGCAAGCTCCTTTTGGTGTAGCGTACAACACAAGACATTAATAAAATTAAAAAGAATATTTTTTTATAAAATCTTGGGCTGTTACATTCTACCCCCCTTAAAATGAATTTCTCCCTCGAAATTCGTCGGGGTTATAAATGGTTTACTATTTGAAAGTTTCTTTAATAGAAACCCACATCGTAAAAAGGAATATCAAAACCAATCTTTAAAAACAAAAGTATGAAACGTAACGGTTACCCAAATAAACTAATCATTGGGTTTCCACATAGGTGAAAATATGGATATGGAAGAGAAATCTAACCATCATGTTCTGATGGAGAGTGGTAGAGAACATGGCTATGGAAAAGCCAGTAATCACAAATCCATAGATTTGTGATGATATAAGGTACCATCTGATTCATCAGGTATAAGATCACTAGGACAACATTTTTGGTTTTCAAGATCATTTCCCCTAAAGTTGAAAATTTGAATTAGAATAAATACTTACTTTATTTTGGTACAATCTCACTGTTGTTCGTGCCTTGAACAATTTCCACTTCATCTCTTAAATAAATGAAGTTGAATTTGTTATTCGTGAAGTGTTAGCAGATCATGTGATAGAATGACGGGTCATTCCATCTGTCTCAAAAAAAAGGTTAGAAAAAATTATATGCATAAATCGATCTATAGTGAGATTAATCATATATGGTTCCTAAAATGGACTTATACTTCATATATCATACTGCTTAATATAATAAAACTAGTTTCTACTAAACAGGGACTTCCTGTAGGTCAGTGGTAGGCGATAAAGGCCAGTCGCACTTCGGTTGTGGGATCGATTCCTACAGCCTTGTCCGAAGAGATGGGCTGTCGCCCGTCCTGCAGGTTGTCCTTTTTCAAAAACTACATTACTATAACATCCCATCAATAATATCGAAAAAAAACTTCTATCCTTAAACAATAATCACTTATGTCCAACATAATCCATTTCAATCATTAGGCTTATCCATAATACTGCAGTCCACTCTCATAACATAGTGAAAACGATTACCAGAGATTTAATACCATCGTTGATCCCCATATATCATAAGATATGTTTTGTTGGTCACATTCTAAGCATTCAAAGTCCTTAATCATGTATTCTCTTGAATACCTTAGTGAAAACATGAATGCAGTTAAAAGTTAACACTTTCCACATACCAAAATCCTCAAAATTCTATATACTAAATCCATGATATCACTTAGTCCTTATATCAATCATGAGCTCATGAATACTGTTAAACTTTTCATTTTCTCGTTTTCCCTTCATTATGCGCATAATATCTCAATCACTTTGAATACCACATTAGACCAATACATAAATATTCCAATATTCCATGATACAACATTATTTTGGAATCCCATTACATAAAAACTTAATCATTCCACCACATCGTTGTCATATTCAACATTGCCAATAGTGATCGCATGTGACTTCCCTTTGTCCTTTGCCTTAAGCGGTTGCTCATGTTGATCATCACTAACCCTTGGATTAGGGCATTTATTGGCATAATGTCCCATCTCCTTGCACTTGAAGCATTGAAGCGTTGGTTGTGCGTTCTCTGCAGTGTTTTCTTTATTCACTTCATTAGAATCCCTTTTTCCATTACTTCGACACTCAGCTGCTCGATGACCTTATTTTCCACACTTAAAACATTTTCTAGTCCCTTTAAGACAATCTCCACCATACTTCTTTCCACACTTTGTGCATAAGGAAACATTCATCTTCTTTTCACCATTATTCTGAGATTTCTCCTTGAACTCCATCTTTCGTTTCTTTTCAAAACCATGAGATGGATATGTAACACCAACTTCCATTTCTACCTTGATAGCACAACGCGCAATTTCTTCATAGCTACTGAAGTCTCTTATAGCTAATGCCCTTCGAAGACTTGGTTTTAAACCACTGAAAAATCGATCAACTTTACTTTCAGGTTGGATGATAATGCCAGATGCATACCTTGCAAGTCTTGTAAAATTCTCTTCGTATATACCAACTGATTCATCATCCTTTTGCTTTAGTTCAAGAAACTCCTTCTCCATCTTCGTTCGAAGAATACGAGGGAAGTACTTATTGAAAAATAAGTTCTTGAACTCGTCCCATTCCATGGACTCAATTTCATCCCTTTGCCTCGTATTCTTAATAAGATTCCACCATTGATCAGCATCACCTTCCAAACGATACACTGCTAAGATGACTTTATCATGTTCAGAACATTGAATAACTGAAAATATCTTTTCAGTGGTGCTGATCCATTGTTCAGCAACAAGTGGATCGGAAGTCCCACTGAAAGAAGGTGGACGTTGCCTCATGAAGGACTCAATAGAATATTGTTCCCTTCTCTGCTCATTTGGATGTCCAGAATGATTCATAGCTTGTGTAAGTATAGAAATAAGATTTTGCACTCCATCTCCCATAACATTTGTTTGTTCAGGAGGGCAATCATTGCATTGTCCATTGCATTAATCAACACGGTTCCTTCGGGTTCCAGCCATTGTCTAAAACCCAAAAAGAGTAGTGTGAGAGGCAAAAATCATGCTAGGGAAAACAACATAATAAAGGGGGAGTACCTTCAATATCTAACATCTTAGGTTTAATTCTATGATCGTTAGCATAATTCTAGTACTATAACCTATACGTATACTTAACCTTAGGGACATCCCTAGACATACCTTAGAAATATCTCTAGGGATCTCACTAAAGTTCTCGCATCCTAGTTTCCAAAGGTTGACTAAACCTTTCCTCTGATACCAACTGTAGAGACCCGTAGCCTGTCGTACATGGACATTACATTACTTTTGCGGAATACTTAGTACATAACAAAAACACACACTAAAGGATCATAATAGTTTAGTGTCTTTGGAAACTCGGAACGTAATCTTCTAATCGTGGTGAAAGTTCTTCAATATCTCCCATAAAGGTCATCCCTTTTTTTTACCTAAAACCTTTCATTATATCCTGGGGAAAAGAAAACATAAAAGGGTGAGCTCAAATGCTCAGTAAGGGTATACAAAAGAAATAAAAATCATATCATATCTTTTTGAAAATCATAACCTGCAAAAGAGATCATATTATCTTAACATGGAACAAATCATAGAAGTGAAAACAAGATCACCATAATCATAACATGAAACATGAAACTTTGTGGCATTCACACATAATAATGGAAAATCATTTCTTGTTAGTCATGACTCATTGCCAAGACTATCTTAGTGGACAAAGTCCCTTTCTGAATCGAGTAACCCTCGTTTCAGTCCTGTTTCACTGAACCAGTATAACCTACCGTTCCAGCCCTGTCTATCTCATGAGATATAAAATCTTTACCCAATGCATTGGAGGGAGATATAGGTCCCACCCATCTTATAATGAATCCTTTCTTATGTGTGCCACATAATCATACATCATCGCATAACACATGTAACAAAAATGGGATTCTTGAAACATCATGACATCATAAATCAATTCATATAAGATAAAGGAATTCATAAAAATAATTCCATCACAACATGATCAAATCAATGTAATAATAGGGATAAAAACAGAACCCTTTATTATCTTAGATGGAAAATAATTTTGATAAAACACTTGAACTCCATTCTTGAGGA
This sequence comes from Viscum album, assembly GCA_963277665.1. NCBI lineage: Eukaryota > Viridiplantae > Streptophyta > Magnoliopsida > Santalales > Viscaceae > Viscum > Viscum album. The sequence continues at coordinate 314,268,089 of OY728166.1, forward strand.
AAATATCCTTTCTTCTTCAAAAACACTTTTCCTTTCTTAACATATCATACAATTTTAAACTAAAAGAAGTTGATTAAAAATAAACTTTAAAACTTGTAAAGTAAGCTTCTTGGAAATAATTTTTTTAAAAATCCATTCATGCCGTATAAGTTAAAAAAACATTCTTCGTACTTTTGTCGGAAAAGTCAAAAATTACCTCGTACGGAAAAACGACAAAAGATTCCTTTCATTTTTTTTTACTAAAAACTCACTGAAGGGTAAAAATGGATTTAAAAAATTGTAGGTGGATGGAAATAATATTACATATTGATGAAACATGGATGTGGATGATAAAATACACCCCAGTAAATACTTACGAATAAACAATCTCGGATAAAAATGAGATTGTGATATTTCCCTTACCTTAGGTCCAATTTGCTTCGTATGTGTCCGAACCTCCTGTATAATGATTTAAATAATGTCATTGACTTATTACAGAATCATATTCATTGTTATGATATCATATATGGCTCACTTATGACATTATATTACCCGTTCGTTTGTAAATTCCATGTTAAAGAAGCGTTTTGGGTAAAATCGTTTCATTTATCGTAGGTGTTTTGACTTGTTGTTCTTGACATCATTATTACTTATATCATGATTTACATACTTCCAGAATATAAAATATGATTTATATATCATATATATTCAATATATATATATAAATATAATAGATAGATAAATAAAATGAAAAACACCGTTCATGGAGACGGTAGTCCGTACGTACGCATGAACGCTGTTTTTCTTTCCTTATTGTCTTGAAATGGAAGTAAGTAGATGACATACATATGTATATATATACATAAATCCAGTAGCTTTATAATGTCATATATTTCATTATTATTTCTTATATATACATTATAATCATTCTTAAATGGTTAACATGGAGAATGAATCTCATCGCGTCGTGGAGACGGTAGTCCGTACGTACGCACGAGCGATGATATCATTTCTATAAATATTGAATTGAATTGGAGTGGATTATAAAATATATCAGAATCAATATGATGTTGTAATAACTATGTATAGTTATTCTTTACACCATTATACCCATCCATGTAAGGTGGTGGTGGAAAATAGATTACACCACGGCGTGGAGACGGTATTCCGTACGTACGCACGCGCGGTGATTTCTTTTTCCGTAGGATGGATAGATGGTGAAATATGGTTGCTTCATACTTATAATAACATATCAGTATATGAGTGATACTGATGTTATTACTTCATAATGAAACAACCTAAGAAGAGAAGTGGAAGAAGAAATAATGATGAAAGAATTGGTAACGGTAATTACCTCTTCTTTGAAGTGCCTCTTTGAGACCTCCTCTTAGGGCACTAGACTTGGTCTTTGAGGAAGACCAGAACCTCTAGGATGTTTCTAGGGAAGTGGAGAAAAGATTTTGTCAGGGGTTGGCCGAGCTTGAGTGCTCAAATTGGTGTGAGGAGGAGGGGGAGGAGGTGTCCTTTTATAGGGGAGGAGAGGGGCACCTTAGGAATATCTCAAAATATTATTTTATATTAAAGTCAAAATTGGTTTATAATGGTTCCAAAGGGTCTTATTTCGAAGCTAAAGTGGGGATGGGTCGAAATCCTATCAACCAATAGAATTTAGACAAGTTTAGGATATTATTTTGACCTTATCAATTAGATTTAACTCTAAGTTAAATAATTTAACTTTTACCGTGTCTTTTTGTTTTCTTTCACTATATTGTTAATACACTTACTATAACATGCCAAACGAACCCCAAATTGTTTATTATTAATATATATATCCTTATCTAAGTCCTTTGGCCGAACCTTAGATTTTTAGGAATACAATAACAATTAATAATATAATATTTTATTTAAAAACTATTTTGTGTCAATTTTGACACTATTTGATATATGATTTTTGTGAAAGTCATAACAGAATTAAATGTTCGATCCAAGTTGATTAAATCAACATTACTATATCATAGTAACCTAGAAAATTAGTGGAATTCGTAAAAAATCTCAAATTACATTAATTTTGGTGTTTATAACATCAATTATGTCAATATTTCATTAATAAGATAATTACTGCATCATCGTTGTGTCATAAATAACTTAAATTATTTGATGTCTAAAAATTACAAATAAAATACCATTATGTAGGAATTCTTTTTATCTTTCTAATTAATATTTACAATCGAATTTATCTTATGTATAACCCCATATTAAAAATGATTTACTTATTAAACTTTGATTTTAACTATTTTAACCTTTCTTTAAATAAATTAATAATAAATGTCCTAATCTAATCCAAGTGGGCCTAAATGGTCATATTTTATTCCTAAGTTTGTTTTTGGTCGAATTACACTTGTCCAATAGAATTAGGACATGTGTTAGGGTAATAGTAATATCATATTTACCCTTACTTACCCTATTTACTATTAACCGCGGTAAAAAAACGTAAAAAGTTACTATTCACCAAAAAATTATTTTCATCTCATTGAACCACATTTTAGTCCTTGATATTAACCGTGTCTCTCGGATTTTCGAAATTCCATTCACAGAAGCGGCAAAATTATGTTTTATGAAAAATTCAGTTTTTTTAACTACCACTTAGTAGTTTCACTATTCATCAAAAATTGATGTTTTTCAGAACAATGCCAAAATTTCATCCTAAGCTATATTTCATATTCCGAATTCAAAAATGAAATCTATTTTACCAAATTCATAACATAGAAGTTGCATTAATTAATTTTATAATTAAATCCCGTTGTTAAAATAAATAGCGTGTTTTTAGGAAACAATATATATCAAAAGATTGACACTTGATTATGTCTGGATTAAATGTGAAATTACAACCAATGACCAACATTGTATTAAATTGTAAAAATATATTCTAATTATAATTTAAAACCACTCAAATTAATAATTTATCACTATTAATTATTTCGATTAAAAAAGTTGTTTTTAATTATAATTTAGTAGTTTTCACTATTCATTAGAATATGAATGTTATCCGAAAAGTACCAAAATTTCACCTTAGGCTAAATTCGATACTCCGAATCCAAGAATGAAGTTCATTTTGAAAAATAAGATTTACAGAATTTTAAAAAGTGGTTATTACTATTCATAACGGCTAGTTTTAATAATATTTTAATAGCACATCGTTGTTTAGTGAAACTCGGTATTGCGTATTACACACGCTATCGAGGAAGGTCGTGATTGCGTGTAATGCAAGGCAAGTCAAGGATGCGTGTTGTGCAAGCTCCTTTTGGTGTAGCGTACAACACAAGACATTAATAAAATTAAAAAGAATATTTTTTTATAAAATCTTGGGCTGTTACAGTGATTCTTAATTGATTAACGAAAAATTAGGATACAACTTCTTGGGATAATTTGTATGTAATGATTATGTTTAATATGATGTTTTACATTAAATTTGTTTGAATATTTTTTAAAATATTGATAACATTTAGGATTTAAATGATTTTGGATATTGAGGTAATTATTAGAACACAAGTTTTATAGTATAGATAACCACGAGATTGAAAATCTATTTGGAATATAAATGATTAATAATATTAAAAAAATATATTTTGTGATATTTTTTGGGTGGAAGATTAATGGTGTGAGATATGATTTGAGGATAAACCACATTTTTATTTTGAGGATATTTTGGATTGATTTATTTTTAACTTTATGTATTACAATTGAGTTTTTAGAAAACAAAATTCATAGTATGGTTTATTCATTTTGGAAATTAACATTCCATGTACTGATTTATTGGGGTAATGTCTAAAGGAAAGAATAATTTCTTACTAATATTTTTATAGTTATATGGTCTTATAACATTCATTTTGGTGCTTCATGGATTAAAAATTCATCTTTTATACTCATATTTTGGAGAAAAAGATGATATTTTGTTCAAAATTAGTTAAATTATGAAATTTTACTCATTAAGTATATTTTCTTTTTATCATAGTCTACATTGTATGTGAATTACTCAAATATATGAAAATGATCTTGAAAAAATAACACCTAACATAATACCTTCATATCTGATGACTCAGATGGTATATTGAATGATCCCACATTAATGGTTTTAATGCCCCTAATTTAACTTTTATCATTAAATTTCATGTGATAAATGACCTCAATCACCCTCTATAATTATTTATTTTTTTCATCCTTTTCTGCATATGTTATAATCTTTAGAATCACAGTTATGTGTTCTTCCAAATAAACCTCGTGCATGTCTGTAACTCTAATTAATAGGAAGTGGTATTAAAAAATCTTACAATGTGGGTTTACAACTATTGTATTTTCCAATTTCAAATCCTTGATTTCTGATATAATGTTCAAATTCTAATGACGAAAATTATTAAACTTGGGTGGATGTAACACATTGATATTTTAAAAAAAGAAAATTATATTTGATAGAGTAAAGGACACACAACAATGAGTTTATAATGTGTTACACACAACCATCATTTTGACTTGTGTTGCATGTAACCCTAATAATTTCTTTGTTTGATAACATATTCAACAAGAAACACTAAACATAAATGAACCACGATATATATAACAATTATAACTTCACCATTAAATTAGAAGGTGCTTACAATATTAAATAACTCTCTATATATATATATATTAATAAATCTTAATTTTTGTTAAATATTTAATAAATAATGATTAAAATTTTAGTAAATTGTAATAATTTTCCAATAATGTGTTTTCAACAGAATGTATTATATTTTAATGAAATATATCATAATAAATTTTTTTAACATATATAATTGTTTTTATATAATTACTTCTTTTTTGAATAATAATATCAAAGTTTACTTGGGGTGATGATTTGGTGCTTTTTAGAAAATAATGATTTTTTAATGAATTGTGAAAAATACTTATTTTTGGAAAATGAATTTTATTCTAAATAAATTAATTAATTTAAAAGTAACCATATTTTCCAATATATTTTAATGTAGACTAATTACTATTTATTTATATATAATCCAAATAATTAAATATTATCATCCTTTTAAGGTGTATTTATAAATGTTGTTTTTTTGTGTAAATACAGGTATTTATAAAATATTTTTTTAATAAGATTGTTGTTTATCCTTTGTAATTAATTAAAATAAACCATAGTGAGAAATTTAAAATTTAAAATTTATATTTTAAATATCATTAAATATAATTTTGAGTTTCATGGAATGATTATTACTAGTCATTTTTGTATCGCCCCGACCCCAGCTACCCAGAGTCGGTGCATTACTTCGTAACATTGGCATGATCACAAATGATCAAGTCTCGAAAGACCGATTAGTTTATAGCCTTGGAAACACTAGATACATTCATAAATGTTACATTACATCAGAAGGTTAAAAACTACAATAACAAAGTCTCCATAGTCCACACTCATATCCTCTTATCACCATCCCTACAGGTCATTCATAAAATACTTCTTCACATCCTAGAAAATATTAAAACATTGAAAGGGGTGAGCCCAGATGCTCAGTATGGGTAACAATATTGCGGAAACATTCATAAATAAACATTAACATTTAAGGCAATGTATAACTAAAACAAAAGACTTTTAAACTTGAACTTTAGCATAATATGGAAAAAGTAAACTGAAATAATACCATTTACTTACTCAAATGGATATTATACTAGTCGAATAATCACATGAAATATCAATAACCACTTTCATAATGATGGAATGCATAATGCCGGACTATCAAAACCACGTAGCCAAGGACTCGTGCCAAGACCACAAATAAGATTTTGTCAAGGCCTCGTGCCAAGACACTAGTTTGTCTCATGAGACCTGCCGATGCATCGAGGAGCTATAGCGGGCTCCACCCGTCACTTACTAAGTCCAATGCATTCCTCATATGAATGGGTTTAAACATATCATAAACCATAACATAATCATATCACATAAAACATGCATAATGGAAACATAACATTTCCACATTTCAATCACAAGATTTCAATACAACACATTGATATAATAAAAACACTTTCAAAACCATTTTCAATACCAAAATAAAAGAATGTTAAAACTTTGTATTTATTTTTCATTAAAAAAATGTGATGGCTTCTAGAGGAAGCCGAAACTCAAATAATGGTCACGGTGGCGGAGAAGTCATTGTCGCCGCATATGTACGGAAAGAAAAACATTCCCCTTTTTGTCGTTTAGTAAAACGCTTCGTATAAAAATATTCCTTTTGAATAAACGTAAATGTTAAAGGGGTTTATACACCGTATAAAAGAAAATTGTGTATAAAACCAAATATGCCTCAATGAAAGGAGATTGAGACGAAGTCCTTAAAAGATCATTTTTAAAATAAAATAGATCTATTATGTGTATTCACTATAGGTACACATAATGAATGTAAAAATAAAAAATAGGACAGAATAATATCATGACAAAATTTGAAAGTAGGAGATTAACCCAAAGAATTGAAGTTGGCTTAAGAAATTCCCTTACCTTGCATCCGAATTCACTCGACCGTTCTTTGATCTCCTGAATAAAAAATTAGAGTTAATCTCTACCTTCTTAAGAACCTTTTTCAAGTTCATTATTCCTTTTATATCACTTATTACCATGTCATGAACATTATGTAATTATTTAAGTTTATAATGGTCGTTTTGTCGATCTTAGGTACTTGAGTCAAAAATATACTTCTTATAATTACACTTTGTTCATGTAGTAATATATCCATTATATACATAATTATATTCATTATGTATATATAATATACATCATATATATCCAGTATATACATTCATTTATAATAATACATAACATTTGGAGGTAAGAAATGAAATGCACCGTTCATGGAGACGGTAAGCCGTACGTACGCATAAACGCTACTTTCATTTCTATTTCATATTTAATGGAATGATGTTATAATTATATAAAGGTATAATATAATTCCAGTATAATATAATGTATAATACCATTTACTCCATCCTTTATACATCCCACATATGGCATTAACGATTCAAATCACTTTGAGGGGGCGGTAGTCCGCACTTCCTAAAATGAAATTATAGCGTTGACCCATAATGGAAATCATAAAGGTATGCCATAAATGAAAAATACAGAAGCTTAAGTAAAACATAAACATATTATATATCATATATAAATATAGTGACATCTTAATGGCCACCTTTGAAGGTGTTATATGAGTGTTGAACAATCATCGTTTCGTGAGGCAGAAATTCGCCATCCGCAGAAACAGTAAGTTATTTAAACATTAGATGTAGGTGTGTGTAAGTGTAGCTCGAATCCTTCTTATGACAACATCCTAGTATATTGAGGATACTGGTGTTGTTACAAAAGAAATGAATAAAAAGAGTTTAGAGGGTTGGAGAAGAATAATAAAACAAAACAACATTAGAGAAGACATTACCTTAAAATCGGGTAACTCTTTTTGATTTGAGCCAAAGGCTTCCTTGGGAAGCGTTCTGCCCATAGTGATGGTTCTAGGAGTAAGAGGGGGAAGTCGGGAGAGTATTTGGGCAGATGTTGGCCGAGACAAATGCTTTGAAAGTGTGAATGAGGTGGTAGAGGTGGGGGCCTTTTATAAGAGGAGAGGAGGGGCACTCTTGGAATGTAAGGAAATGTTACATTATTATACAATGATTTTAGGATTCTAACGGACCCACACTTATATAATTCGTGGCTATGGTGATACGGGTTCGAAATCTACCTATCCAATAGTTTTTGGACAAGTGTATGCCTTGGATTGTACAGTATCTTTTCATTTTAATAAAATTGTTAAATAATGAGGTCATCGCTGCATCACAATGATTTCATAAATAATTTAGTTTATTTATTTTCTAAAAATTATAAAAAAATACTATGATGTAGGAAATATTTTTAGCTTTCCAATGACTATTTATAGTCAAACATATGACTTGTATAACCCCATGTAAAAATTGTTTTAGTAAAACATTTCATGTTTGTGTCATTTTTTACTTTAACATTAAATAAAAGTTATTTATGTCATTTTCCAACTAAAGTGCCTCCATGGGGTCCCCAAGTTGACACATGGATTGTCTTGGTCGGACATGGCACATCCAATGAGGGTTGGACATGTGTCATGCTCATCTCATATTATTAAAACATTATTTTTACCTTAAACTACACTAATTACCTCTAATCGCGATTAAGAACTTAAAAGTTACTATTCACCAAAAATTATTTTAATCTCATTGAACCTAATTTTACATATTAATGACAACCATGTATGTAGGATTTTTGAAAATCAAAACACAGAAGTGGTAATATTTCATTTAAACAAAAAATCAGTTATTTAACTACCACTTAGTGGTTTCACTATTCATCAAAAATTGATGTTTTTCAGAATAAGGCCAAAATTTCACCCTAAGCTATAATTGATATTCCGAATTCAAAAATGTCATCTATTTTACAAAATTCCATACATATAAGTTTCATTAATTAATTTTATAATTAATTCCCGCTGTTACAACAAATAGCGTGTTTTTAGGAAACAATTTATATCAAAAGATTGGCAATTGTTTATCTCCCATTTCAATGTTAAATTAATTCTAATGACCACCATTGGATAAAATGGTTAAAATATATTATAATTATACTCTAAAACCAATAAATAGTATAATTTACCACAATAAATTATTTTGTTTAAAAAATTTGTTTTAAGTATTTTTTCACTATTCATAAAAAATGGAAGTTCGCAGAAAATTACAAAAAATTTAACTTAGGATAATTTCGATATTCCGAATACAAAAATGAAGTCCATTTTGAAATTTAACATTTATATAATTTTAAAAAGTGGGTATTACTATTCATAACGGTTACATTGATTAGTTGCGGTGTGTTAGAACTCGAAGTTGCGTACAATGCAAGCTATTGCATTATTGAATGAGAAGCGTATCATAGAAGCTCGGGGTGTTACATTCTCCCCTCCTTCAATAAATTGCGTCCTTGCAATTTTAGATTTTTCTTGGAAAATAAAAGGTTGAAAATAGAAAATCACTTTGTAGAAAACCCACATCGGAAATAAGGTTAATAAAAATATAACTTTAAAAGAAATAAAGATAAGTAAAAAGGTCACCCGAGATAGCTCATACTAGGATTATATGAAAATATGTATATGCAAGAAAAACAAACCATCAAGGTCTGATGGAGAGTTGTAGAAAATTGGATTAGGAGAAAGTTAACAATAAGAAAATCACAAACTTGTGATTGGTTAAAGGGTCATTGAATCACTAGTTAAAAAAGATAACTGGCAACGTTTTTGTTTTAAGTTACCTTTTATAATGTTAAAGAATTTATTTAGGAGATTTAATAAGAACATAAGGGAATATACATACTTGTCATGTAGACTTTCATTCTTTAATTAATTTTTACCAAAAACCCATCTTTCACTCTAAAAGGTAATAGAACTCAAAAATATTCTATTTATCCTAATTGTATAAGGTTCCAAATATTAACACATACCATTTAGATTAGAAAAAACTATTTTGTAATAACCAGGGACTTCACTTAGTCTAGTGGTAGGTGATTAATCCCAATCGCACTATGGTTGTGGGTTCGATTCCCACAACTTTGTCAGATGCGATGGGTTTTCACTCGGTCTGCGTGTTGTCCTTTTTATAAATATACAAAAATAACATTAACAATAGTATCCAATGTAAAATATAATCCATTCCAACCTTTATAGTTATCCAAAATACTTCTTTCCAACTCACAATCCAGATGTTAATAGGAAGGTAAACATAATGAAGCTCCTTATTTTCTGCGTAACAACATGTGAACACCTTCATCATGTATTCTTTTAAAACACTACAACATACTGAATTACCATAAATCCTTATTGATTACATTCATGATCCCTTATTCCTTATAGAAAACTAGATATAATCCTTCTATCCAAAAATGTATACAAATCATTAATCAGTTTCAAGGAAGTCAAGAATATCTAACATATTTTATCCAAATCAATCATGTCTTATTCCAAAATCACTATCTCGGTATCAGAACCATATTATGGTTTATCTTTCTCTCAACCATATATTTTCCAAAAATTTAACCTACTGTGGAGTCACTTTTCATGGTTCCACACAATCTCAAGTCCTAGATGAAATAGTGTTGTAGTACAATCCTTATATACTCCATAATTATTATAACTAGTACATCATTGATACAACACTCAAACACAAAATTCTTTAATAACATCATAAGAACTCTAATCATTCCTCCTCATCTGTGGTAGTATCATAACTTGATTATTACCCAATAACATCATTTGGGGCATACTCTGATGATTTGAACATTGGTTTGCGTAGTGTCCCCACTCATTGCAGATGAAGCATTGTACATTTGAAACCTTTTTCTTACCCTTGCAGTCATGCACTTGGTGTCCTTTTTCTCTACACTAATAACAAACTCCCATTCCCTTCAGGAAAATTCCAAGGTGTTTCTTCCCACAGTTATTACATATTGGAAAAATCTTATTTTCCCTCGTCCCTTTATCCATCATTCTCTCTTCCATCCTTTTCTTCTCTTTCATCCCTTCAAATCCATAAGACTCAGAGAATTCGCTACTTATCTTTTTATCACATGATACTATTTCATCATATGTTGATAACACATGGTAGAATATTTCCCTTCTAAATGTTGGCTTAATACCATGAAAGATATGACCCTTCTTACTCTTTGGATCATACGTATTGATGGAGTTCACATTCCTTCTACTGGGCGCCATTTCTATACAATGCCATAAACTAGGTTAGTTTATGAATCGAAATACATAATAACAAACTTGAAAACACTTATAATAAATTGAACTATTTATAGATATAATCCATAATCATAAAAAATGTTTTCTTTTAGGATATATATACTCATAACCCTTCATAGTGGTTTGTAAAGAAAATGTGAATTATCCTAAGCATATCTCACGGGAGTGTCGTAACCAAGAGTGCAGCAAGGCCCGTTGTCGTGCACCAGTTCCCATTCGAGTCTAGCTCAAAGCGGTGTTTTTGGGTTTTACCCCTAGGTACATCTGTGCCATAGCCGCCTCTACCTGCTCGTATCCAGACAAGGATGTATTGCTCGGAAAACTCACAAAATCTCTATAATACCAATATTCTTGGAAGTTCTTCTATACTAATCCTTAAAGTATATCTTCGGGCTATGTGCTCTAATCAAAGTTTATCTAAATCTAGCTTCCACGGTTAGTACTAAACTGCCTCTGATACAAACTGTAACGCCCCGACCCCAGCTACCCAGAGTCGGTGTATTACTTCGTAACATTGGCATGATCACAAAATATCAAGTCTCGAAAGGCAGATTAGTTTAGTAGCCTTGGAAACAATAGATACATTCATAAATGTTACATTACATCAGAAGGTGAAAAACAAAAATAACAAAGTCTCCATAGTCCACACTCATATCCTCTTCTGACCATCCCTGCAGGTCATTCATAAAATACTTCTTCACATCCTAGAAAATATTAAAACATTGAAACGGGTGAGCCCAGACGCTCAGTAAGGGTAACAATATTGCGGATGTTTTCATAAATAAAAATTAACATTTAAGGCAATGTATAACTAAAACAAAAGCCTTTTAAACTTGAACATTAGCATAATATGGCTAAAGTAAACTGAAATAATGCCATTTACTTAATCACATGGATATTATACTAGTCGAATAATCACATGAAATATCAATAACCACTTTCATAATAATGGAATGCATAATTCCAGACTATCATAACCACATAGCCAAGGCCTCGTGCCAAGACCACAAATAAGATTTTGTCAAGGCCTCATGCCAAGACACTAGTTTGTCTCATGAGACCTGCCGATGCATCGAGGAGCTATAGCGGGCTCCACCCGTCACTTACTAAGTCCAATGCATTCCTCAAATGAATGGGTTTAAACATATCATAAACCATAACATAATAGTATCACATAAAACATGAATAAGGGAAACATAACATTTCCATATTTCAATCACAAGATTTCAAAACAACACATTGATATAATAAAAACACTTTCAAAACCATTTTCAATACCAAAATAAACGAAAGTTAAAACTTTGTATTTATTTTTCATTAAAAAATGTGATGGCTTCTAGAGGAAGCCAAAACTCAATTAATGGTCATGGCGGTGGAGAAGTCGTTGTCGCCACATATGTACGGAAAGAAAAACATTCCCCTTTTTGTCGTTTAGTAAAATGCTTCTTATAAAAAGATTCCTTTTGAATAAACGTAAAAGTCAAAGGGGTTTATACACCGTATAAAAGAAAATTGTGTATAAAACCAAATATGCCTCAATGAAAGGAGATTGAGACGAAGTCCTTAAAAGATCATTTTTAAAATAAAATAGATCTATTATGTGTATTTACAATAGGTACACATAAAGAATGTAAAAATACAAAATAGGACATAATAATATCATGACATAATTTGAAAGTAGGAGATTAACCCAAAGAATGGAAGTTGGGTTAAGAAATTCCCTTACCTTGCGTCTGAATTCACTCGACCATTCTTTGATCTCCTGAATAATAAATTAGATTTAATATATACCTTCTTAATAACCTTTTTCATGTTCATTATTCATTTTATATCACTTATTACCATGTCATGAACATTATGTAATTATTTATGTTTATAACGGTCGTTTTGTCGATCTTAGGTACTTGAGTCAAAAATAAACTTCTTATAATTACACTTTGTTCATGTGTTAATATATCCATTATATACATAATTATATTCATGATTTATATATAATATACATCATATATATCCAGTATATACATTCATTTATAATAATACATAACATTTAGAGGTAAGAAATGAAATGCACCGTTCATGGAGATGGTAAGCCGTACGTACGCTTGAACGCTACTTTCATTTCTATTTCATATTTAATAGAATGATGTTATAATTATATAAAGGTATAATATAATTCCAGTATAATATAATGTATAAAACCATTTACTCCATCCTTTATACATCCCACATATGGCATTAACGATTCAAATCACTTTGAGGGGGCGGTAGTCCGCACTTCCTAAAATGAAATTATTGCGTTTACCCATAATGGAAATCATAAAGGTATTCCATAAATGAAAAAATACTGAAGCTTAAGTAAAACATAAACATATTATATATCATATATAAATATAGTGACATCTTAATGTCCACCTTTGAAGGTGTTATATGAGTGTTGAACAACCATCGTTTCGTGATGCAGAAATTCACCATCCACAGAAACAGTATGTTATTTAACCATTAGATGTAGGTGTGTGTAAGTGTAGCTCGCATCATTCTTATAACAACATCCTAGTATATTTAGGATACTGGTGTTGTTAAAAAATAAATGAATAAAAATATTTTCGGTGGTTGGAGAAGAAAAATAAATCAAAACAACATTAGAGAAGACATTACCTTAAAATCGGGAAACTCTTTTTGATTTGAGCCAAAGGCTTCCTTGGGAAGAGTTCTGCCCAAAGTGAGGCTTCTAGGAGTAAGAGGGGGAAGTTGGGAGAGTATTTGGGCAGAGGTTGGCCGAGCCAAATTGTTTGAAAGTGTGAATGAGGTGGTAGAGGTGGGGTCCTTTTATAAGAGGAGAGGAGGGGCACTCTTGGAAAGTAAGGAAATTTTACATTATTATACAATGCTTTTCGGATTCTATTAGTCCCACACTTATATAATTCGTGTATAAGGTGATAAGGGTTTGAAATCTACCCATCCAATAGTCTTTGGACAAGTGTAAGCCTTGGATGGTACATTATCTTTTCATTTTATTAAAATCGTTAAATAATGAGGTCATCGCTGCATCATAATTATGTCATAAATAATTTAATTTATATAATGTCTAAAACTATAAAAAAAATACTATGATGTAGGAAATCCTTTTAGCTTTCCAAAGACTATTTATAGTCAAAAATTTGACTTGTATAACCCTATGTAAATTTTTTTAGTAAAACATTTCATGTTTGTGTCATTTTTACTTTAACATTAAATAAAAGGTATTTATGTCATTTTCCAACTAAAGTGGCTCCATGGGGTCCCCAAGTTGACCCATGGATTGTCTCGGTCGGCCATGACACATCTAATGATGGTAGGACATGTGTCAAGCTCATCTCATATTATTAAAACATTATTTTTACCATAAACTACACTAATTAACTCTAATCGCGATTAAGAACTTAAAAGTTACTATTCACCAAAAATTATTTTAATATCATTGAACCTAATTTTACTTCTTAATGACAACCATGTATGTCGGATTTTTGAAAATAAAAACACAGAAGTGGTAATATTTCATTTAAACAAAAAATCAGTTATTTAACTACCACTTAGTGGTTTCACTATTCATCAAAAATTGAAGTTTTTCAGAATAAGGACAAAATTTCACCCTAAGCTATAATTGATATTCCGAATTCAAAGATGTCATCTATTTTAAAAAATTCCAAACATATAAGTTGCATTAATTAATTTTATAATTAATTCCGGCTGTTACAACAAATAGCGTGTTTTTAAGAAACAATTTATATCAAAAGATTGGCAATTGTTTATGTCTCATTTCAATGTTAAATTATTTGTAATGACCACCATTGGATAAAATGGTAAAAATATATTCTAATTATACTCAAAAACCAATAAATAGTATAATTTACCAAAATAAATTATTTTGATTAAAAAAGTTGTTTTAAGTATTTTTTCACTATTCATAAAAAATGGATGTTCTCAGAAAATTACAAAAAATTTACCTTAGGATAATTTCGATATTACGAATACAAAAATTAATCCTATTTTGAAATATAACATTTCTATAATTTTAGAAAGTGGGTATTACTATTCATAACGGCTACTTTGATTAGTTGCGGTGTGTTAGAACTCGAATTTGCGTTCAATGCAAGCTATTGCATTATTGAATGAGAAGCGTATCATAGAAGCTCGGGGTGTTACAATTTTGTTAATATAAAGTAAACTTTCTGTAAAAAATACTCTTCTTCAAAAACAGATGACTCGCTGTATCTGTAGGATTAACATTAAATTAAATTCTCCCACATTAAGGAGATGAATTTATTAAATGGATAAAATATTTTTAATTATCCTTATTTATATATTATAATAATCCCAACTTAATTTTTTTACCATAATAATTAACAAAAACATTTAAAATTCATCATATTTATTAATGTAAATTTGAGTTTACCAAGGGCTTAAATCATAATAATAAGTTTTAAAATTACTTATAAAATTCTCATTATTAAATTTTATAGAAATAGATTAACCATTATGACCTTATTATATATTATTAAGAGGTTTTGTAAAAAATTTTATGAATGTGAGATATAATAAAAATTAATTTCTGAAAAGGAAAAAAATGAACATTATTTCATTTAATTTCTATAAATCATTATGAGAGAGAGAATTTAATATAGAGTCAGTTATAAATATAATGTTTTAATATAATATAGTTTTTATATCATTATTTTTTATTTTAATTTTTCAGGTATGAATTTATTAGTTTAAATACAGAAGAAATTCCAACACAGTATTTATATATTTAATAATAAAATAAAATAAATGATACTAAAAATTTTAAAATCTATGTAAATTTAGTGTGTTATGGGTTCAATAATTATTTTTTATTAATATATCATTTTACATTGGATTTTAAATAATATATTTTAACTAATTCATTTTATTGACATTTTTAAATTTGAGTTAATTGAATAATCTCTAAAATGACAGAAATATTATTTTATAATCAATGAAATTTTATGAAATGATTTTAAATTACTAAAAATATATATTATTCCATGTTATTTTTATATGATATTAATTATCAACTATTGTTAATAAATGGACCAATATTTCAATCTTAATTTATATATTGACAACAAATTAGTAAGAAACAATGTTAGTACATTTAATGTCAATGTATTGTTTATACATGTTACATGCAATTGTGTTAAAAATAATTTTCAACCCACAAATGATTTATATTAATAAATTATTTTTAATATTAGTATACATGGGTAAAATTTTTATAATAATTATTCCTTAATTTATCATCAATGGATAAATGAATTATATTAGAAAACTAGTTAACATTTTGAAAAACCGATTGAAAATTTAAGGAAACATCAGAGTTGAAGAAATTTTTTAAATAATTCATTTTATCTTGTTTTATTATCATTTTATTTACCTTATAATCCAAAACATATTTTTATTATCAATATTAGAGCCAATTAATGTAATACTGACTACCTAATTGTGAATACTTTTTTATATTTACATGAATGTCAAACCTCATCAACTATAAAAGGGAATCACTACCCTAACTTATTCACATATCTCAATAAATTTTTATCATTAAAAAACATAACAAAAATCATCCCAAATACCATAAATATATCTTATAATCCTTATTTTTGGAATAATTTATTCATTTTAAGGCTTTAGTGAAAATCTAAAGCGGATTTTTGAAGAAGTGGTAATGTTTTTCAACGTGCTTCGGAGTATTATTTCATTCTCCACCTCATTCAATTGTTATTTTTAGAATGATGATGTAATTAAATATGTATATTATATGTGTTTTTTTATGTTATGGATAAAAACTATCACCACACACACTTCAATCAAATGAGTTATGAAATCATAATTTGTGTTTATGGAAGACTATCACACAACGAAACTATCTCATTCATTATTCCATTACCACCTATCATAGTTGGTTAAGATGATTGATAAAATGATTATATATTATATTTATAAAATAACTATATCTATGGATTAATTTTATTATATAAACCTTTTTTCCTTTCATATTATAGGGGATATGATAATGTCTCTCATGTGTAAAACAGACTATCACCTCATGAAGCGATCAGATTTTTTTTCACCAATGTGTTACATGGAAGGTTATAAGGATAAATATGATAAATAAAAGTGATAAAAATTAAATATTCATTATATTAATTACATATTTTTCATTATAGAAATATTATATATAATTTTCATTTTACATTTTATCTTACTAGAAAAAATTATTATATCGGTCATTGACAAGTGGACATCCTCCTACACGATGCAATTCAAATCCATTTTTCATATCCACATCAAAAAAATAATATATATAATTATATATAATTAAATAAAATTATATTTATGATATTCTGATCATTCAATAGTATAGTAGTTACAATCCTTATTTACAAAATTATCATTGAAAAATGGAAATGTTACTAATAGGTATGTACAACCTACCGTCTCCATGAACATAACTTTAGTTCATTTATCATAAACACATTTATTTATTATTTTAATAATATAATTCAGGTATAAATATGATAAATAATATGTGATTATTGTTTTTGAGATAATGAAATAAAAACATCATGGACCATAATAACCCACCTAAGTCATTTTGACACACAAACTGAATATGGTTATAAAATATGACTTAACCATAATTGATTAATTATTTGTATATAAAATGCCAATACATTAAATAAAATTAATAAAAAACAATAATATGGTTCTCATTAATTTAATTAACTAACATTAGTTTATTATTAATTAATAAAACTACACACTAGATAAGTTCAACTCAAGGTAAAGGTGTTTTTCTCATATAACTTTTATTTCATTGAGATATATGACATATTCACCGCATAATTTTAATTTTTGTTATATATAATAGGCATTATTGTATTATATTGCTAATAATATTTAATTTATGTGGATTTATATCTACTTTTTATGATATTTATTTGATATGGTTTATAGTTTTAATGTTTCCAAAGCTGTAGGGGATTATTGTCACAATTCTTCATGATTTTTTAGGTTTGTTATGGTATACACTTATATTTTTTTACGATGGGTGTATAATTACAAAATGAAATTTTATTTCATTAATATCATTATTTTAGTGTTATGTTATTGTTAATTTAGATCTATTACCTCAATGGGATTATTATTATATATTTCCAATGTGCTAATAGTCATTTAGTTCAATATGATCATTTATTGTGATTGTGTATGATTTAGTCTCCAATTATGAAATATAAATCTTCTAATGATAAACATTATCCTATGGTTATTCATGATATTTTCATTTAATATGTCCATTTTTTCATCATTATGTATTTATAATCCTTGAATGTTTTTTTAACAAAATCCATAATCATTTCTCTCTTTTATCGGAAATCTATATTTTTCAAAAAAAAATTCTAGATATGTTTTTAAAAATGTTTTTATCCTTTTAAAATGAACTTTTAAATACATATTTTACTCATTTTTCCATTAAATTTTTTTAAAGGGAATCTTCTTTTCACTTTTTTAACAATTCATTTTTTAATAATTTTATTGTGAAAATTGAATGTTAATTATAGAATGTATATAATTAACCACTAACATGATTATAACATCCTTGAAGTGTCCTTTTTATGTTCATAATATTAATTTTAAATATTTATATTATTATTCAAGAAATTAATTGTTTTAAAATCTGGTTTTGAATGAAATTTATTATAATTATGTTTTATGTTTTAAAATGTTAATTTCTAAATGAAAATGATATTTTTTTTAAAAATGATTTTAATGATATTTTAATTGTGTTTTAATTCAACAACATCAAAAAACAAAGTTGTTACTTATGATCTAATTGTTGTATTGTTTAATGATAACATTTATATTCTATCTCTTAATGGATTAAGAGTTATACTAATTAAATTATTAAATAAATCATTCCTTTTCTGTGGGTTAATCTTTTCTTAATTTTATTATTGTGAAAACCATTTCATTTCCATGGGAAAATCATTTTCTCAATGATATTTCCATGATACCCATTACATTTCTAAGGGTTAATCTTTTTATTAATGGAATATTAATTTTTTATGAGTTTTATTATAGAATAAAATCTCTTTATATTGTATTCATATTGTTGTTTTAGGTAATTACATATATCATGGTATGGTCCACACAGCACCCAGCGATACCATTACTACTTATACAATGGGGAACCCCAGATACTGTTAGTTGAACTTGTTATAACATAAAATGTGGGTCTTCCAAA
This sequence comes from Viscum album, assembly GCA_963277665.1. Taxonomy (NCBI): domain Eukaryota; kingdom Viridiplantae; phylum Streptophyta; class Magnoliopsida; order Santalales; family Viscaceae; genus Viscum; species Viscum album. The sequence goes on from OY728166.1 coordinate 314,287,208, forward strand.
ATAACACTCCAATGCATTCAGTAATGTACCATTTATAGAGAGGAATGAAGGAGGGAGTTAACTGAGAGTTTATACTATCAATTTTATGGGGAATAATTTATTTATAACATGGGATTAACATTAGTTATGATGAAAACATTCCTAGGATACTAAGACGTATCATTCATTATAAGAGTTTATAATGATTCATATCATCAATATTGATCTCACATGGGTATTGATTATTGATTATAATGACAATTTTATTTTCTTTATTTTCATATTTAATTATTTAGTTATTAATTAGTTTGATTTATTTGTCATTCATTAATACACTCTGATTATGTCATCATACACTCATGCAATTTTTAGGTTTCTTGTGGAAATTCAATTGCCAATGATTATATTCTACCATAATTGATATTTGGGCTCACACATTATATGTTTCCTCTTCTATTGGTTATAAATAATGAGGTTGAAAGAGTTATTTATCAAAATTATTTTATATGGATGATGATGACTTTTTTACATGAATATGAAAAGGTATGTTAAGTAGCATAAATTCTCATTTAAAGTCATATAAATTTTTTATGTATGACATTATCCTATTTGTTAAAAAATATAATCCTAAAAGGACTTTAGGGATGTAAGCTATCCAATTATACATTTTGATGTTGAAGAGTTTGGATGAAAAATTTCAGGTCACAACTATCAGTATCGATGCCAAAAATGGAATGTTTCCAATTTCAACAATGAATCTAAGTGTTTGGGTTGTGAGATTTCTATTTCATATATTCTATCTTTTCTAGAAAATTGAAGATTGATAATTATATGGACTTCCACTCCTGCTTCCTCATAGAGATTGCTAATGAATGACTATTCAAACAGACATCTCAATGTGTCTACCCGATCATCTATGTTAAAGGGAATGTTCAAAACTGTTATTCATATGATACACAATCAGGGTATGTCTAAATATGAATGGAATACTTCTGATGACTCTAATTATGGGAAAAACATGTCTTATTATTATAATAAAAAAATTTATAGATGAGATAAAATCCATTTGTTTCATCCCTCCCATCTCTTGTGCCCTTTTTTCATTTATTTTAATACTTGTTCAGAAGCAAAGCTTTTGGCTAGAATTTCTAGTTAAAATTTTATTCCGAAATATTTTCATAAAAAATTTCACAAGTAATATAAAATGAAAAACATAAAACACATTTAGGATTCTTCTCAATTATGTAAAACACATAAAATATTTTTTAAAAAAAATCCACTATTTACTTGTAAAAAAACATATATGTTCTTTAAAACGTTAAATAATTATATTACATTGAGAAATTATAAAATTAATATAAAAGAATTTATAAATAATAAATAAAACATAATGTTAAAATGGGAAATATTTTTTCATAAGGCTATTTAATATAGAATAACCAAAACGGTTAACATCCACACACTTGGATGGCTATATTGTACCAACCCATCATTTGTTTATAATGTAAACATATTTATTTTGATAATAATATATTTAAACAACTTTGGTATAAATTAAAACCATCCATACACGGTTTAAAAAATAACCGCATTTAATAAAAAAAATTATAAAAATAAGACATAATTTCAAAAAATAGAATCATGTATTTTCATAATCATAATCATAAAATTATTTTTGACACCCATAAGAAAAAAAATGTGGATATTAAAATATCCCATTAATTATAAAAACATATTTTAAAATAAACATAAAATAAGTGTGAAGGGATTTTATTTTAATAAAACAGGTTATGTTATAATGTTATTATAAAAATTAATGAACTAGTATCATTGTAAGAAAATTCATTATCATCGTATATGCTAAAATGAAAAAGTCATTTTGACTTTTTTAATGAAATTCAAAAAAATTAATAAAAAGTATTATATTGAAAAAAATTGATATAATGTCAAAAAATTAAATACAATTTCCTTTATAATTATATTATATTTATATAAATACATAAAAAAATAGTAGTAAAAAATTTGGATATGCAGGAAAAAGAGTTGTGAGGGAAACAATAAAATAAGATTTTTAGAGGGAAGTCCCTTTCATCGAATATCACTCATCAGATACATTATTTATCATAAATAATAAGAAGATTATTTTAATTATTAAAATTCGTAAGAATAATTTTAATTCTTTTTAGTCATTTTTTTAATATCAAACCATTCTATATTAAATTATTTAATTAGTTAATATCATGTCAGATTATTTGATGATATTAGATTTAAATGTCGAAAATGATATCGGTTGGAAGGAATGGTAAAAGATATCATTATTTCATCATTATGGAATATAATTCTTGATATAATTAAAATTCTTTTGCAATAATAATAATTTTAAACCTAGTAGAAAAGTAAGGTTATAAAAAACTAACCATGTTACAATAAATGAGATTGTAGGTTGTGCGTACACATTAGTAATGTTTCCATTTCTCAAATATAAATATGTAATGATAAAAAATGATACTTTATCATTACATAATAGTAATTTTAACATATATTCAAAATTATATATTTATTTAAGCTTATAAATATTAACCATGTGATGTGGTGATGAAAATCAAATCACATCGATTCATTTAGTTGGTAGTCCACAAAAAAATTTGAATGTTTTTATCATTTTTCAAGGAATAGATTAGTTACAAAATATATGAAATTTTACCTTTAAATAATTCTAAATATTACATTAATAAAATATATAAATATTAATTCAATAATTTTTACCATCCATTTTATAAGGTGATGGAATATAAGGTATATCATTTTGTGAGGTGGTGGTTTTTCGTACACATGAATTACAATTTTATTTCTCTTTGGATGGAAGAGGAGATGATTATTATTAAGTAATTAACAAAATAAAATATAATTATATGGAAAATAAAATTTTTATTAGTCTAAAATGTTTGAAAAAATATTTGAATGAGGAAGAAGTATAATTAAAACTAAAACTCTTAGTTATGACCTATACATCATCTTCAGACAACTTTCTTTTCTATATAACATAAGACCACTACTAACAGTATTATACATAAAATTTGGTCTTTATAATAAGTGTGTGGATTTTAATGTATTTAGGATTTTATTGGACACACAATATATTTTTTATGGGACAATAAATGAGACTAATTGGTTCTCCATTATAATAGATGAAAGGGGAACTCTTAGAATTTATTGAAATAATGAGTTAATATAATTAAATTTCATTATAAGATGGATCCAAGATTATAATATCAGATGATAATATGAGGATAAATCCAAATAATATCATTAAAAAATTATATAATCTTAGATAATGATTTAAACACTATAATTTTTTCGTAATGTATTTTATCAATTTTTTATAATTACACTAATAAAAATAATTTACTCTTTAGGGAAGACTATAGTTACAATAAATGGAAACTTGGACACAAAACAAAAAATAGTTTTTATTTTTATCTTTATAAAAATAAATTTTCCTAATATACAATTATTATAAATTTTTAATCTTTTTATAAAAAGGTATTTATTATAAATTACCAAAAACATAAAATTTAGAGCCATTCATATACATAAATGTTATCAATTCAACAAAAATAAAGAATTCAAATATAATAATATAACACAAACATAATATGATATATTTATCTAAAAATTAATGGATCACAATAATTATTTAATTTAATATTACAGATAATTTTTATAATATAATTTATTTTATTTTTTTATTATTCAATATTTACTACGTCAGAGTGGCATAAGAATTTAAGGTATTTAATAATTTATAAAAAAATAAAAGATATATTTTCATCATAAAAAATACATTATACTTTGAAAACTATTAATTATATAATTAATCATACATTTATCCATATATAAACAATATATAGATAACAAACTATATAGAATGTGATTTTTGTCTTTTCTTAATTTAAATTAATATAAAGGTCCAAATCGCTGAAAAAATGGAAAATCCCATTTATTTTAAATTTTTTTAATTTATGTGATATACTCATCCAATAAAATTTAGGCATGTGTTAGGGTAATTTTTGAGTCCTTTTCATATAATTTTTAAACTAAATTACCTAATTTACCCTATATAGGTGATATAAATTGACAAATTTTTGTATTCACAATGACAAAAAAATTGATAAATAATAAATTAAGATCCAATAAATCAAAAAATAGAACCCATTTTTCAAAATTTAATTAATAGAATCAGATGAATTTAAAGGTATATTAACCTTTTGAATCATGAGGAAAAATGGTTTTTTTAGAAAATGTATTATTTGTTTATAATATTTTATTTCTACTAAATCAATGTTTAAAATTAATTATAACGAATAAAATTAGTTTATTTTTAATAAAAATAATTTAGTAACATTTATTTACTAATATAAAAAAATAATTTCAATTTTTTAATACATTATAAGTTAATATATTTTTTGAACAAAAATCTATATTTTTATATATTTTATGAAAATGAATATTGTTACTAAATTTCTAAAATTTCTCCTTAAAATAAATTTTACATATTGATTTCAAATGTTTTGTTGATTTTATATAATAAAATTTTAACTGTTATTGAAATTAATTATACTATTTGGTCATAAAACTCAACAAAACTTATTTTTTTAAGAAAACATAGGTGTAAAGCATAAAAAGACAATAAAAAAGAGTATTCAATTACAATATAATCATATATAGTTTGATATTTAGTAGAAAATATATATTTATTTCATATATAATTTAATCATATTCATACCATTCTATTTAACGCATTAGTTATAAATTCCATATTTTTATAATACTATATTTTAATTCGTGAAGCCTTAATGTTTTATATATTGTACGCTATCGAACATTGTATTTCTTTTAAATTTAATGTTATCACATGAATATAAAATTCTATATATTAGAGAAAATCCAAACGGGTTTCATGAAAGTGGATGCAGTTGTGAAATAGATGTACCTAAGGGTAATATCCTAGAGATAACGAGTTCAGTGTAAACACAATATTAACAATGGTGCATGATGACTGAGCATAAGACTACCCACATGTTTATATAAACATTGGGGGTGTGGGTAATCCCTGGTTAATCAAATTACCTTAACATCTCATTATGAATGATTAATTATATTGTGGAACACAATTTTTCAAAATAAGAGAACCCATCCTAAAGATACAAAGATTTAACCCCTGATAATTTAGGTTCAACTGAATGAACATATAATTTTTTTGAAATGTTATATATTTTTTGGAAAAAATTTTCATGTTATTATTTAATAACAATTCTCTTATGGAGTTAACTTTATTACCACTATTGATTACATCCTATTTGTTTTAGTAATTGATAAAGCCTGATAAAACAACGTTATCATTTCACTCCATTAATAATCAATATGTTGTCTAGAAAAGAAACCAAAATTGATTTGAGATTGAGTAATAAATGTTCCCATTATACAAAATTATCACAAAAAAATGAATATTAACATTGTGAAATAAGTTGAGTTTCCAAATGTGGTAATTAATAGTAGGATATTGTATCATGAAGTTGTTGTGATGATCTGGATGAATGAAAAAACAAATTATTTATAAAATATAAGATAGTACTGGATGAATAACCAAATAAAAATTGTCAATGGAATTTTTAGTTATTTTATATTTTGGAAAGGAGGGTATAGTGAAACTAACTATCAATGAAAAGCAAATAGCTCTGAGGACCTTCTAAAAAGAAGAAATGGTCATTTGGAGGTATCACATGGAGTTCAATTTCTTAAATGTGGTGAACCTAAATATTATCAAATACAATAACCTAATTTATGGCATAACAGAGTTGATATTCATTGATAGTTTCATATAAAATGCCTATGAAACAATTGAAATGTATATTGGTTCAAATATTTATATATAATGATGGAAATTGATCACCCACTAAATTACAATAACTATTGTTTCCATATGTTATTCAAAAATCTCTACTAAATCATGTCTATTAACTAAGTAAATTAAGTCCCCACCCCAATGAAAACAATTTTAATTATTAATAAAAACATTTAGTTGTTTGATTATTGCACCCCATATATAATTGATATCTTTAATAGTTATTTATGGGAATCTTCATCCAATAATATACTATTATTCATCCTTTAGCCAGTTTTAATGTAATTTTAGGCATGGAATGGTTATCTTAATATTAAATCCTTAACAACATCAAATAAATTATAATAAAATATAAAAATAAACATAAAAACATTTATTATTACATTTATGTCTATAAACTCAATATGGAAAATTTCTCATATTATATCAGGGTATTTAAGACAAAAGGTGAATGAAAAACTCAATAATAGTTTCATTTATATTTTGAGAGAAAATATGATTTCCCTTGATATACTAAGGATTGTGAGGATGGAACCTCATTATAAATTATATAATGATACATTTATATAATACATACACCCGTAACTATTTTTTAGTTTGGTATATTTAAAAATATTTGGACACAAATTATTTAATATGAGTGATAATGTAATGAATCCATATTTTACTATGTATTTTCCTTAATGGAATATTATTTTACAATATTTTTCTACATGAAACAGAAAAAAAATTATTTAATATGAAAAATTATTTTTATTTTAATATTTATATTAAATTATATGGTATAAAATGATGTAAACATATTATGAAATCTTAGATGAAAAAATATTCTGTTTAACAGAAGTATCCATCGTAACGATACTTTTTCCAAGATAAAAAAGGAGATAGATCCTATAGGATATTTTATAGACTATAGATATTCTAAACTATGATAATTTTACTTTGAGTGAAATCCCAAGCGAAAGAAATTAAAGCTCCTAGAAATTTCCACCAGATCCATTCTAGTTGAATCACCATCTTCATCAACCCCTAAAAATATATGCATTCATAAAATTATTTAGTGAACATGAGGGTTTATATGAATACAAATTTGGGTGATATATTTCAGTACTTCATAATTCATTGTTATATTTTTCACCTGTATTTTATATATTTTTTATTTCCACATATAACGAAAAACAATGATTGTTTTTTTATAATTTTTTTATTATTTTTCATATTAAATACATAATTATATATATTTTATAATTTTATATTAAAAAATTAAATTAATTTTAATATTAAACATTTAAATATAATTATATTAATATTTTATATTAATGTATCTATAAAATAGTAACTTTTTAAATGAATCATGAAAACCCATTTTTTTCTTTTTAGTGTAAACATATATGTAATAAACTCAAAATATTAATGAATTAAAATTTTATATAAATACCATTATGTAAAAAATATATATTTGATAAGAAATATTATCCACTTATAAATTCAATTCGGAATTTATAAAACTGATATTTATCATTTTTTGAAACATGATTCCCAATTTACTCTAAAAATTGTTTTTATTCAATAATATTAAAAAATTGTTTCCATCACATATAGAAATTAAAAATATAATAATTTATTTCATTTTTTTCATAAAAATTATAATTTTTTTAAATAAGTTAAATTTCATTTCATTGTATCTAATAATTATTACCAAGATTAAAGTTAATGTCCTTGATAATCGTAATTCTCCTATTTTTAAAAATTATTTTCCTAATATTGTTTTCTTTCTATCAAATAAATAAAAATTATATTCCCAATAATGATATTAATATATTTCATTAACATATATATATGTATATTACCTCTCATTCAATTTTACCAAAAAAATAAATACTATTATGTACACTTATTGGGGAAAAATAATTTTGTACAAAACCGTTTACCATATATTCAATATTATCATTTAAATTTTAAATTTTTCTAATTTATAAAATGAATTCGATTAAATAAAGACTATATTTTGGATTTAAAGATGAATATTTATAAATAAGTGTTACCTTTTTAGGAAAATGTAGATTACCTTGGAAAATAACTAGTTAACAACATAAATAACAATATGGTAAAATATAAAAAAATCAATTTGTAAATTGATTTTAACATGTCTAAATCATATTTAAACATGAATGTTAGAGTATTTATTAAAATTATATCACTATATTATTAATTTATTTCTTATTTTGTATCCATTAATCATTAATATTCTTATGTAATCATTGAGATGTAATAGGTGTTTTCAAAAATTACATTTTCCTCTAGTTATAAAAGGTGATAACTTAAAAAAATTATAAACCAATTAAAAATATATATATCAACCAAATTAATTCCATATTATATCTGAAAAAAATAAGTCCTAGAATCCATTTCATTTCCAAAAAACCTGGATAGGTATCCATAAATCATTATCTAAACAATAATATCCAAATGAAGAAGGTAATGCTCTCAAATGATCTCTCTTAGTTTCGTTCTAATTCTACCCTGTAAAAGCATTACTATATATATTAAATAAGGATAATAGAAGTATTATTAATAATTATAATGTTATTATACTATTTCAATATAAAGTTTCAACCACTGTCCAAAACCATTACCAAAATGAATACGTTAACCATGATCTGTGTGGATTACAACCTCTATTAAGTAACGATTTACACTTTTCATTTTAATTTTAATAATTTATTCAAAAAACGTAAAATATGGTTAAAAAAATATAACTAATAAAAATAATATCACTATTCCTCAATTATAATGATATTATACACTTCTATAACCATTCTCACCCATCAGGTTTTCATGTCTTCATATTGGGATAGTTTAACAACCTATATGAACTATATTATAAATAATTATCTTTTATTTCTACGGGAAAATAAACGATAATTTTTTTAAAATTTAATAATATAATAATGATATTTTATCCTTATTAAAAAAATATATTATATATTTCACATTCAATTAATATATATTCCTCAAATTCTAAAATTACAGAAAATAATTTATTAATGATTTCATTTTAAGCAATATTTGTAAGTAAATTATTGAAAGGGATAAGATAATTATAAATAAATATTAGTTTTATATAAAAATAACTAAATTAACTTTTTTTATTAACTTTATATTAATGTATGGATACTAAAATCTACATCATCCAGCATGCGTGGAACAATTAAAGTTACGACCCCTGATGGTAAAAATAATCTGTAACTAACTTATATATTCAAAAAAGACTATAAATAATGTATATAAAAGAAAATGTATGTGAATAAGGTTATAAAATATAATATTAATATATTTATTTCTTGTCTAGGACTGTGGATTACGTTCAATAATGAGAGGAATCAATGTACGGTTTCTAGATATAAATTTTTTTCTATTCTGATATAATTCATTGTGAATAATTTTTATAGTGTATATAGGAACAATAAATTTTTTTCATAATTTTATTGAAAGATATGTGATGTAAAAATCCATATAATATTCAAATTTAAAATGGATTTTCCCAATGTTAATGATAATAAAATTATAATTTTTAATTTTCTCTATTTTAATTTTGATGAATCATGTTTGATATTACGCACAATAAATAATTTATTATGGTGTCATTATAAGGATCTATCATTAAACATTTCATTAGCTCGTGTTATGTCAATAAAATTACATCATCTCAAATTTAGGAAATTTCCTTGTTTACATAATTATAAAATTAGTTCATAACTCATACATAAAAACTCAAATATTTAAATGTAGAAACGTCTATTAACTATGTACATTTTTCATTAAATAAAAAATTTCAAAAATAAAAAATGTTTTTTTTCATGTTTAATCATCATATATTTTCCTTAATCTAATAATTAACATTATTATCTATTAAATACGGTGGAAATAATTTCAATATATAGGATAAACATAAAAATATCGGAAATGGATACATAAATAAGAAAAACGTTTAGTCTTGATAAAATATGTAAACCATGAATACATTATCATAAAGTAAAACATTTCACATTTAATAAGCGTTAAATACTATTCATTGAATATAAGCTCATTGCTAACCATTTTTTGTAATCATATTTTTGAAATAAATCCATAAAAAATTAATATATGACACGTAATGGTAACTTCAGACATAATATAACTAAAATGGATTAATCATATGGTTGAATTCCACACATATCACTCTTACAAATAGAAATGCCATACCGCCAACATCTGTCCCCAATTCATTAGAAGTTATATTGTTACCACCCATCCATGTTTTTTCATGGAACCACACATATTTAGATCATAATGTAGCCACACATCTTTAGATTATCGCATAACCACTCATAAAATGTCCAATTTTCATTATATAATCATGACACATAAATGATTGAAATTTTCAATATTTTACTCATATAATATCATTTGAAATCACATAAAATATTTTCATGATGTTGAAATAGTCAATATGATTTCCAAAACATATTAAATAGAAAAAAAAACAAAAATTAATAATATATTTCTTTTAAATTTGAGAACATTATGTCTTATATAGTAATCTAAATATCAAGTGACGGTTATAGCCACCGAGATGCCATTGTTGCCGAAAATGTTCAAAACATTATTTTTAATGTTATCTAACAAAAGTAAAACTCATTTTATAAAAATATTAATTTTTACAAAATTTAAATTATATACATAAAATTTAATGTATAATCCATTTATATCAATACCAATAAAAATGTGAATTAATATCATGATCATAATATTTGATAATTAAATCATTAAACTTTTAGGGTGTCCCATACCACATTAGACATTTAAATCTAAATATACATGAATTGATAAATTTAAAAAAGCATTAATTCGCATCATTATAGATAAAATAGGATTATTAAATTCAATACTCTCTATATATACACATAATAAAATAATAAAGAAATATATTATCAAGAATTTCCTCAATGAAAGGATATTGAGACGAAGTCCTTTTCATTGAGTCTGATTCTCCATGTGTGTTATTTATCTTCATGAATAATAAAAATAGGTTAATTTATAATTTCATCCTAACTTTTTTCATGGTTATTGTTTCTTTTATATCACTTATTAACATCTTATTACAATTAAATAATAATTTATGATCATATTGGATTATTTTTTGATATTTGGTTCTTGAGTCAAAAAGGAATTTGATATGATTCCAATAGTTCATGTGGTTTTAAGTCCATAAGATGAAGATTATAAATCCTTATATAAAAATATTATATATTCATTATATTATTATTTAAAATAATCATTGAAGATAAACTAAAGAACTATTCATGGAGATGGAAGGATGTACATACGCATGAACACTAATTTTGTTTTTCCAGTCATATTTATGTGATGAACAATGATTGAAAAATATTTACATATGTATAAATATATATTATCATTTATGTAGAATTAATATTTAACTTAAATAATATATTTTTTCTAAATAAATCTTTAAATAATTCAATGTGATGTTTGATTGAATCACATCATTTTTAGTTCGTGGTAATGCACACATCCCCAAATGTTGTTATCATATAACAACAATTTTAATAGCTTGATGTTATGATTATTATAACATCTAAAGAATATTAATATGGTTATAATATAAATATGAAAAAATTATTTGATTATAATTATGTATTTATGTCTATTTATGATGGTGGGAAAGGAAAAATGAACAAAAACATTATTAATGGAGGAGATTAACCGACATTAATTAGAAAATAATATCATTTAATTTAATTACAGGGGGTGTTAACTAAAATAGTTATGTGATATTCCATTTTATTACTAAAAGTATTTTATATACATGAATATAGAGTTATCATGAATTAACTGTTAAAGGGGTTTGGGAGACAATGTTAAAAGAATATAAAATAAGAGAGGTACATTGATAAATTTACTTCCTAAATACCTCATCCTTGAAGGACACTCGAACACACTATAATTGATATTTTTGTGATACTAGTAATGAAATAATGTAGGGAGAAGGTGAAAAAAAATTTTGGTTAGATATTGTTGGATATATAAGGCTTTATGGGTCAAAATGGTGAGGTGAGTCTTGTTATTTATAATTCAGGATATGTTTTGTCAAGTGAATAATTTATTGACTAATTTATTATAAATGAAAACCATATAGAGGTGAAATTATATTCCAATACATAGGATTTCAATTAATATTTTATAGTATTGTTAGTGTGGATTCATACCTCAACCAACCTTAAAATGTTACTATTTTAAGGTATGTTAACTTTTACCTTTTAATTTTAAACCTTGTAGAAATTTTACTTTTACAATGGTAAATAATTTTTTAACCATGGTAAAGTTTTTATATAAAAATTTATTTTAATGACTAATTTGGACCGTATGAATAAAAATATCTAATCTACCTTATCTAATTCAATTCAATTAATTTTGAAAATTATAATTACAATTACATTCATAGACTAAACTAAAAAATAGGTTTTTAATGAGAAACACTCAAATGATCGAAATGTTTTTACATAAAAATTTATTATAAACACAATTAAAATGAGTTTTTTTATTACATTAGTAAAACATAATATAAATATAATTTAAAACAAATTAATTTTATCTTTAAATATCTGAAATACATTAGGAGAGAAAATATGTATTGAATTACAATGTAGTATTTCTATCTATTAATTAAATTATTATTATTTTTTTCATAAAAATAAAACAATTTCAACTAATGTAAATTTTTTTTTCAAACATCAAAATAATATGTATAATTTATCAAAAATAATATATAAATGTTTCATTAATAATTCTTAAAATGGGTTCCCCGTTAGAACGAGGTTAAACTGTATTCTTAGAAAAACAGTCATTATATCTGTAAAATTGTATTTGTTCCTATAAAAAAGACTAGAAAACACATATGATGAATTTTAATAATTATATTCATTTTATCTTTCATTAATTTAATCCAAAAATAGTTATATAATTATTTTATATACATATATTTTAATATATAAATAGTTCTCCTAAAAACACATTATTTATATAAAACTAGTTTTTATTTATTTTGATAAATAATTTGGTTAAAAATGAATCATTATATTATCTTGTGTAAACCATATTATTAATATTCATTTAATCATTTCAATTACCAACACTGTAATGGATATTTTATTACTCTAATATTAAAAAATTAATATTATGTTTTTCATTTATGTTAAAATTTATGTATCATGTATGCTATCAAACATATTTGTTCATCTTAAAAACACAGGAACTTATGTTCTCATACATTTTTTATATTGAAACATCGAAATAAAAATTTTGGTTATGTAACTATGGTATGAGTTTTCAAAATATATTTATTTAAATACCACGTCAAGAAAAAGGATTAATAAAATTTCCCATTGAAAGGAATCATTGTAATATAACATTATCACCTATGATAATTTATTCTATGGTTCCATGTAAGAAAACAGTGATATGGAAGAGATAAAAAATGATCATGTTCTTATAGAGGATATTAGAAAAAATATTTTGGAAAAAGATGACAAAAATAAGATCATTTTAAAAAAATTATTGATTTAATTAATGATCTTGACTAAGAACATAAGGATACATATTTACATGTGAATTATAGTTTCATAATTTAAAAACATTCCACCCCAAACTCATCATTTTCCCCATTTATGAGTATTCAAGATGATTTTTTTTCAAACCCAAACAATAGAATCAACTTCTATAGAATTACATAATCCAAAATGATTAATTATCTATTTATTATGTCTTCAAACATTAACCAATTCAGATTATATTAGATGGTTCCCGAAAAAAAAAACATTGTATAATGAGAATGTACATTAAATCTCCAAAATTAAAAAGTAATACCCAATGTTCAACATAGACCATTTGATAAATAATTATCCTCAATTATTTTTCCAAATAATAAAAATAATGACTGGAAATCAAAAAATAGAATACTTTGATAACATAGTATCCCAAGATAAATTTTATCATTTTTTCACAAAATAAAATAAATCAATATCAATATCTCATACAAAATAGGTAATTTCCCAAATAACATATTTTAAATGATAGGTTATTCATTTTAATAAATAACCCCAATCACCATTTATCTTCAATAAAAACATAGATTGTTCCCAAAATAAATATCAACCATTAATCCTCCAATAAAATCCCATGGTATTGTATTTTCCATAGACATATAATGTTCCTTCAATAGATTACAACATCTAAAATAACATTCATCACTCAAATCCCTAATCAGTTTCTAATACAAAGAATATCCATTTGATGAAATAGAAGTTCCAAAAAGAAAATTATTCTTATTCATTATACTCATTTAAATAAAAAAATTAATAGTAATCAGGCACATCATGTCAGTCCATGATAGGTGATCCACCCTTGTCACCCTTCAATTGTTGGTTCAATTCATGTTCCCATGCTGGATGCAATGGGTTGTCACCCTTTATTGGGGTTGTCACCCATCCTACTGGTTGTCCTATATGTAAAATTATATAATTCTTATAAAATTCCGAAAATGACATTACATATACAAAAATAACTATATAATATTTTAAATACATGTTTTATCTAATTAATTTCATTTATCTTCTCAAAAATTAATGTTCCCAAATTACCCCAAAATCAAATATCATATAATCTATAAAGGTTATTCAAAATGTTACAATTATATCCAAACAAGAAAAGATAATTCTTATTTGAATACAATTTTTTCATTACAAAAATTATGGATATACATAGTAGTATATGTCTTCCAAAGTAATCCAATCATCAAAATGGCATTAATACTTTTAAACATTTCATCATCCATAGATCAAAAATTACTCTTGAATATTTTATTTGTATACTTGTTGAACATTCATCATTATTACTATACTGCTAGTCACAATTTTCTAACTTATACCATAATAATTATTTCATGCAAAAAACATGAATCATGTTCAATTTTAAATATTGTCAAAACACAAGTCAAGAATCAATAAATACCTTTCATATTTCATTTTAAAATTCCCCCACCTCAATTGGAAAGACATAAGGTTTTTCTAAAGGAATATTCTTATGGTTCTGCTAATCCTATTCCCAATACCTCTTCACAGGACATATATTTTCATAATGATAATACCCTACACATTTAAAACATTGAATTTATAACTTATAAATAACATCTTTCCCTTTCATAATGTCAACTGAAAGCATCCATTTTTTCTTGGTCGGTTATTTCTATATGACCTATGCTGCCACATTTGTAGCACCTTTTTGTACCATCAAAAAATATTCCTAATTGTTTCATTCCACATAATTCACATATATATTGATTAATATTATTTCCATTCATATCTTTGTTAATTGAAATTTACAAGGGATTTAATTTTATCATATTTAATCCATCATAAAAAAACCCTAAGGATTAATTGGTTAATCATTACTCCTGATAGTTGGTTTAAAATAAATATATGTGTTCTCATTACAAAACCAATTCAATTAATTTTCTTATTCATATAACCCATAAATAAATTTTAACATCAATTGATAATTTGGTTCCTGCAGGATCTATCTGTTTACTAAAACCAAAAATTTTAAGGTGAGTATATCTATACAATCATCATAAACTATCTTATGAGCACGATAAACACTGAGATGTAGTTATTCATTTTATCTCAATATCATTCAATTTATATAAAATATCTATGAATATTTTTCTAATTATATTCATTGTGTTTATATTAATCTTATAAATTATACATAAATATCACCCAAAACTATAATGTTTACATAACCATCTTTTGATACAAACTATAAGGAACCACCGTCAAACATCACATAATCTAGAGTTAAGTCAACAATTGTACATTATATCACACTAATGATCTATTTATATTTAAATGATTATATAATTACTCCATCAATGAAACATAAAAAAATATTTATAAGTATAAAATTCAACTAATAATCCATTTTCTTATAAAACAATATATAATAAAAATATATATGGTTTTTTCAGGTTTAATCATTATAACATTTCCTTAATATGGTCCATGACTCTATTTACCTTTAAATCCTATAAAATACCTTTCAAAACATGGGATGAGCATTAAAATATTAGTGAGGGATACAATATGAATGAAAACTATCAGGCTTTCGAAAATACCAAAACCATGAATACTTTGTCATTAATTAATACTTGTCACCTTTATAAAGTTGAAAAATACTATTCACTTAATATAAGATCATTACATATAATTTTTTGTCATAAAAAAATCTCCATAAATCCCATAAAAAATAACATCTATCATATTAAGGAATCTTTGAATATAATCATACATAAATGGATAAACAATACAATCTACTTACACAAATATCACTAATACAAATGGATTTGATATATGACCAAGTTTCATACCCAATGCATTAGAGGATAAAACATAACCATCCATCATTGGTTTATCACTAAAACACCCATATATAGTTTATCATGTAACCACCTATCATTTGTTTTTCACTTAAACACCCCCCATATATCCAAGTACCATAATAAAATCATAACACATAATATATTAATATTATGAACATTTCATTCATATAATTTCAATTACAATTACAAGAAATAATTTCTAGATATTGGAAAAGTTAAAATGATTTCAAAAATATATTCAATACCAAAAAATCAAAAGGGAATATGGTATTAATATTCTATTGAAAAATCATAAAGGGTTTTAGAAGATTCCAAATATCATATAATGGTTATAGTGATAGAGAAGTCATCACCACAACATGTGTTAATGAACAATCCTTGTAAATGTTTTAAATATAGTATAAACATCAGAGAAAAAATATTCACTTTAATAACTTTTATAAGGTTGAAATAAAATTTCATGGATAATCATTTTATATCCATATAAATAAATATGTAAATTAATATCACGATGAAATGATTTTATGATCAAATCTGTTATCATTCATGGTGTATCATACCACTATAATCATTTAAATCAAAATACCCTTGAATTAATACATTTACCAATACAATAATTGAAATTATTTTAAATTAAATAAGGAAATATAATTTTAGATGGGCTGTATATACAACTAATAAAATAATATATGTTCAAATTATTATAAAATTCCTCATGGAAATAAGAATGAGAAGAAGTCCCTTACTACAAGTCTGATTCACCACCAATGTTTTTACCTTTCCGAATAATAAAATTATGTGAATTTTTACTTTCATGAGAGAATTTTATACTTTATTATTAATTTTAATTAATTACTACCATGCTATAATAATTAAAATATTATTTAAGTTCACATACGACTTTCTATCAACATTCAGTTATTGAGTCGAAAATTCACTTCGTTTGATGTAAATAGTCCATGTGGTCATAAGGTCATCATTATAGAAAATATAAAACTATATAAACATATTATATATAAAATATATATTAATTTTATAATAATAATTTAATACTTACTCAAATAATGGTTCATAGAGATGGTAGGTTGTGTGTATTAATTGTAACACCCCTAGCTTCCACGATACGATTCTCTTTCAATAATGCAATAGCTTGCATTGTACGCAAGTTCGAGATTCTAACACACCGCGACTAATCAAAATAGCCATTATGAATAGTAATACCCTCATTTTGAAATTATATATATTTAATATTTCAAAATGGACTTCATTTTTGGATTTTGAATATCGAAATGATCCGAAGTTGAATTTTTGGTATTTTTATGAGAACTTCCAATTTTTTATGAATAGGGAAAAATACATCAAAACCATTTTTTTAATCAAAATAATTTATAGTGATAAATTATACTATTGAGTGGTTTTAAAGTATAATTAGTATATATTTTTAAGATTTTATCCAATGGTTTTCATTATAATTAATTTCACTTTGAAATTGGAAATAAACAATTGACAATCTTTGGATATATATTGTTTCTTAAAAACACGCTATTTGTTGTGATAGTGGGAATTAATTATAAAATTAATTAATTCAACTTATATGATTGGAAATTTTTAAAATAGGAATCATTTTTGAATACAAAATATCAATTATATCTTAGGGTAAAATTTTGTCATTGTCCTGAAAAACATCAATTTTTGATGAATAGTGAAACTACTAAGTGGTAGTTAAAAAACTGATTTTTTTTGTTTAAATGAAACATTACCACTTCTATGATTTTATTTTCAAAAATCCAAAATACATGGTTGTAATTAGAAATTAAAATGTGGTTTAATGGGATTAAAATTATTTTATGGTGAATAGTAACTTTTAAGTTTAATTAATCGTGATTAAAGGTAATTAGTGAAATTTAAGGTAAAAATAATATTATAAAAATATGAAAATACCATTACAGTTGTCCTACCCTTATTGTATGAGTCATGGCCGACCAAAAAAATCCATGGGTCAACTTGGGGACCCCATGGAGCAACTTGGGTAAGAAAATGACATTAATAACGTTTTTATTTAAAGTAAAAATAAAATTGTCACAAACATGTGTTTTTTTTACTAAAACAATTATTACATGGGGTTATATAAGTTAAAATTTTAAATATAAATATTCATTGAAAAGCTAAAAAGGATTCCTACATCATGGTAATTTTTTTATAACTTTTAGAATTTAAATATATTAAATTTGTTACGACACAATGATGATGCACCGATTACCTCATTAATTACCTATTTAAATAAAATGAAAAGATAATGTAAAATCTAAGGCTTAGAAGTGTCAAAAACCTATTGGATGAGTAGATTTAGATCTTTTATAACCTTATCTTTGAAATATATCATTGTGGGACCTTATAATCCGAAAATCATTTCATAATAATGTTACATTTCAATCTTTCCAAGAGTGCTCATCCTCTCCTCTTATAAAAGGCCCCCACCTCTACCACCTTATTCAGACTATCAATACATATGGCTCAGAAAAACTCTTCCCAAATACTCTCCCAAATTCCCTCTTTTTCTCCTAGAAGAATAACTTTGTGCAGAAGTCTTCCCAAGGAAGCCTTTGGCTCAAATCAAAAAGAGTTACCTGGTTTTAAGGTAATGTCTTCTCTTATGTTATTTTGTTTCATTTTTCTTCTTCAACCCCTTAAACTCTTTTTATTACATTATTTTGTAACAAAACCAGTATATTAAATATACTAGGATGTTGTTATGAGAATAATTTTATTTATACTTACACACACCTTCATCTAATGGTTAATGAACATACTATTTATGTGGTTGGGGAATTTCTACCTCACAAAACGATGATTGTTCAATCTCCTTTTAACACATCACATGGTGGCCATTATTATGACAATTTTTTTATATATGATATATATTATGTTTTTTTTCTCCTTTTTATTTTGTATTTTTCATTTATGTCATACATTTATGATTTCTATTATGGGTAAACGCGATAATTTCATTTGAGGAAGTGCTGACTACCGCCCCCTCAAAGTGATTTGAATCATTAATGCCATATGTGGGACATATAAAGGATGGATTAAGTGATATAATATATGATATTATACTGCAATTATAATATATCTTTATATCATTATGTTTCATTCCATTAAATTACGAAATATAAATGAAAGTAGCGTTCATGCGTACGTACAGTTTACCGTCTCCATGAACGGTGCATTTCATTTATTAACTCTAAATGTTATGTAATATTATAAATTCATGTATATAGTGGATATATATGATATATATGATATCTAAATAATTAATATAATTCTCTATATAATTGATATTTCACCACATGAACTATAAGGCCCCAGACTTAAACCTTACTTAATCTTGAGTTATTACAAGATTACACATTATGGATCTTTTCCGGTTTAGAGTTTTAGAGAATTAGATCATGAAACTTGCATTACATTCCACATTTAAACAAAGTGGTTACATAAAAGACAGTATTAATTCTTCCCATCAAGGGAAACATATTGAAAATAAAACATGGATTCTTTCTTGACACATCCGTGACACTATCATCACATCATGTACCTTTCCCTTGACCTGTGAAAAACATTTCAAAAACTTGGGATGAGCATAAAAAGCTCAGTAAGGGTTATATAAATATGGAAAGGAAACATGAGTTCGAATATACATAAGAATGAAATCATACTTTACCCATAAAACATAGGCACCTTAACATACCTCATCAAACCATGAATAAATCATAGAAAACATAAGACATACAGGTAACTTGAGGCATTCATAACATTCTTACATAGGGAGTAACACTCTTGGTTACGTTTGGAATACCCATCACAGTATATTCCCTAGATCTCTTAGGAAAAAACATATTGTTCCACTCCTTCACGTTACCCAATGCATTGGAGAGCTATATCGGGCTCACACGCCATTAGTTTATCACGGAACCACCCGTCTTCATAAAAATGCCCAAAAACCATTACATAATCGTACCACATAATACATGCATAAAGGAAAAATAACATTTCCACCTTTCAATCATAAGATATCAATACAACACATTGATATAAAAACATTTAGAAAACCATTTTCAATTCCAAAATAAAAGAAAAGTAAAACATGGTATTTATTTTTCTTTTAAAAAGAAGGTATGGCTTGTAGAGGAAGCCAAAACTCAAATAATGGTCACGACAGCGGAGAAGTCATTGTCGCCGCATACGTATGACAAAAACATTCCCTTTTGTCGTTTAATAAACACTTCGTATAAAAAATATTCCTTTTGAATAAACATAAAAGTAAAAGGGGTTTATACACCGTATAAAAGAAGGTTGTGTGTAAAACAGAATATGCCTCAATGAAAGGAGATTGAGATGAAGTACCTTACAAATATGGTATCCTTGGTTTAAGGATAAATCAATTAAATAATTATGTGTGACAAATGAATACACCAAATATAAGTGGATATTAAGTGTAAAATAATCAAAGGTCATTCACACATATTCAAAGAATGACATATTCAATAACTACATGTTGAACCCAAAGAAATCGAAATTGGGTTAAGAATTACCCTTGATAGCCTAACAACGTCACATCAAAATGAGTTGATGAGAGATAAAAAAAGTGTATCTCATCACTTGGACATAAAATTTACATCAATAAGGATATATGAGAACATATTCCAACATAACAATATGTAAATTAAAAGAACCAACAAAATAAGTCTTTTAAAAAGAGGAGGGTGAAAGGTTCCCTTACCGACATGGGTATCTTTCGAAACATACACCTCGTGAAAGAAGGAAACTACAACATTGATGTAAATACTCACAAAATAAAGTATATTACACAATGATTAAAATAATTGGAAGTACATACACCACTCAATGGAAATTGTGGCAAATGTAGCATAAATCTCACAGGAATAAAAGTGAGATGAAAAATCCCTTACGAAAACTCGGCAGCCTAACGGCGCCACATAAAACCTACAAAAATGGATATATGAGATCAAATAGGGTATCTCATCATATTAACGTAAATATTATAGAATAATTAATATAAAAGAACATCCCCCAACATAACAAAGAGGAGCTTAAAATAAGTGACATAAAGGAGAGTACTTAAAAAGAAAGAGAGAGGTTAAATCTCTTATGAAAATTCGGCAGCCTAACGGCGCCACTCAAAACTTTCAAAATGGATTGATGAGAGAGAATAGGGTCTCTCATCACATGAACATAAAAATTACAGTAATATTAATTTAAAATATCATCATAATAACAAGAAAGATGAGCTTTAAAAGGATTGACATTAAAGAGTGTACTTAAAAAGAAAGAGTGGAGTATGATCCCTTACCTCAAGTCCAACTTGTCTTATTTGTTTCTTTATATTACTGAATAATATACTTTGGTCAATTAATATATGCATAAGTACCTCCTTTAGAGATTTTTATTCAGTTAATCTCACATATTATAATGTTATAATAATTGCTTAATAATGTTAGTTCATATCAGACGTTTTTGTCGATGTTTGGTACGTGAGTCAAAAATGAAATTGTTTGAAAAAAGATTTCCCATGTAGTTTTAAGTAATTAATTTCCAGAATAGTATTAATGATTAAAATATCATATATATCCAGTAAATATTCATTTCATACTATTCCATATCATTTGGAGATAAAAAACGAAAAGCACCGTTCATGGAGATGGTAGGCCGTACGTACGCATGAACGCTACTTTCATTTTTTGTCATATTAATGGAATTAAAACAAAATTAGGGAGATATATATATGTTATAATTCCAGAATGATATCCATAATCTTGATGTAATATATTACATATATATCCATTGTATATATGTACTTATAATATTACATAACATTTTGTGATAAGAAATGAATTGTACTGTCCATGGAGATGGTAAGTCGTACGTACGCATGGACACTACTTCCATTTCTATTTCATATTTGATGGAATTAAAACATAATGATACATAATAGTATTTTAATTCCAGTATGGTATCATATATAAAATTATTAAATATATCCTTTATACGTACCACATATGGTATTAACGAATCAAATCACTTCGAGGGGGCGGTAGTCCGCACTTCCTTAAATGAAGATATCGCGTTTACCCATAATGGAAACCATACCGGTATGCCAAAAATGAAAAATACAGAAGATTAAGGAAAACATAAACACATTATATATAACATATAAATATACTGTCATCTTAATGGTCACCTTTGAAAGTGTTAAAAGAATGTTGAACAATCATCGTTTCGGGAGGCCGAAATTCGCCATCCACGGAAACAGTATGTTCTTTAACCATTATGATGTAGGTGTGTGAAAGTTTATCACTAATACTTATTATAAAAACATCCTAGTATATTGATGATACTGGATGTGTTACAAAAGAAATGAATAAAAAGAGTTTAGGGGGTTGGAGAAGTAAAATAATACAAAAGGACACAAGAGAATACATTACCTTAAAATCGGGTAACTCCCTTTGGTTTGAGCTCAAAGGCTTCTTTGGGAAGACTTCTGCCCAAAGTGAGGCTTCAAGGAGTAAGATAGGGAAGTGGAGAGACAAAATGGGCAGAGGTTGGCCGAGCCAAAGGCTTTGGGTGTGTGGGTAAGGAGGTAGAGGTGGTGGCCTTTTATAAGAGGAGAGGAGGGGCACTCTTAAAAGGTAAAGAAAAGTCACTTTATTTTGAAATGGTATTCGGATTTAAGAGGTACCACATTGATGGGTTTCTAGGATAAGTTGATAAGGGTTCGAAATCCACTAATCCAATAGGTTTTGGACATGTTTAGGTCTTAGATATTACATTATCATTCCATTTTATTTAAATCATTAAATAATGAGGTCATCGCTTCATCATCATGATGTCATAAATAATTTAATTTATTTAATGTCTAAAAATTATAAAACAAATAAAATGATGTAGGAAATCATTTTAGATTTCCAATGAATATTTATAGTCAAAAATATGATTTGTATAACCCCACGTAAAAATTGTTTTAGTAAAACATTTCATGTTTGTCTCATTTTTACTTAAACTACACTAATTACCTCTAATCGCGATTAAAAACTTAATAAGTTACTATTCACCAAAAACATATTTTTATCCCATTGAACCACATTTTAATTCTTAATTACAACCAATTATGTCGGATTTTTGAAATTCAAAACACAAAGTTGGCAAAATTTAATTTAAATGGAAAAATCAGTTTTTAGAAGTACCACTTAGTGGTTTCACTATTCATCAGAAATTGATGTTTTTCAGAAAAATCCCAAAAATTAACCCTAAGCTATATTTGATATTACAAATTCAAAAATGAAGTCCATTTTACAAAATTCAAAACATATAAGTAACATTAATTAATTTAATAATTAATTTCTGCTGTCAGAGCAAATAGCGTGTTTTTATGAAACAATAAGTATCAAAAGATTGACACTAGTTTATGTCTGATTTCAAAGATAAATTAATTACAATGACCAATATTGGATTAAATGGTAAACATATATTCTAATTTAACTTTAAAACCAATTAAAAAGATAATCTAATCCTATAAATAAATTAGATTAAAAATAGGTTTTGAATTAAAATACAACATTTTACACTATTCATTAAAAAAATGAACTTTATCGGAAAGATACCAAATATTTAAACAAAGTAAATTTTGATGTCCCAATTATTAAGAAGAGTATTATTTGGTCCAAAAGGATGTATAAGAGTGAACAAAACTATATTTAATGACGGTTCTCCATCAAAAGGCGATAAGTGAACCTTTAGTGAAAACTAGGGCATATACGCCTAAAATCAAATTATTTCCATATTTTATGCCTTTATCTATTATTGGATAAATTTAAAGACATTAAAAAACATATATAATCATATTTTAGTTAATTCTATCCATTCCTGCCAATACAACGGCTACATGTTAACTACCATTTAAAATAATATTATTTTATTACTATAGTGCAATGTAAGATTCCCAAGAAACTCGTTGTGGCGTGTTGGGTATGCCATCGAGCATAGCGTCCCCTTTAATGTCATATTAATACTTTATTCAAAAATATGGATAAATATGAAAATGTCATATTCTTTATTTACCTGGGGTGTTACATCCTTCCCCCATTTTGGGAATTGCGTCCTCGCAATTTTTAAAATTGAGCTTGGAAACATCCTTGAATGTCCCAAATCGGAACAAGAGTCAGTAAAACAATCACTTTAAAATAAAGAAAGATAAGTACAAAGGTCACCCGAGTTATCCCATACTAGGATTCCATGTATAAAAATATGTACATGGAGGAGACAATAGAGTGTCTTGTTCTGACGGAGAGTGATAGAAAACATGTTTAAAAGAAAGTTAACCACAAGAAAATCACAAACTTGTTATGTGTTAAACGGTTTTCAATTCCCCAGTAAGAAAAGTTAATAGACAAAATTTTTGTTTTAAGTTACTTTTTATTGAGTAATTTATTCATAGGGAAACATAATCACTTATCATGTTGACTTTCAACTTTTACACAAACTCATATTTTCTCAAAAAGAGGAGTATTTAGGAAGACTTGTTCACATTAAGAGTATTATAATCAACTTCTAGAGAATCATCTAATCCAACAAAGAGAACAATATATATCCCATGTCTTTAGGCTTTAACCAAAACCAAAACCAGAAAGGTTAGTACAATGCCAGATAATCCAGAAATGGATAACCCTTTAAAATGAAAATCTATGCTTAATCTCCAAAATTTGTCCAGCAAAACACAATGTTCAAAGAGGACCATCCGATAAACAATTTGTCCCTAAAATTCTTCAAAGCAAGGAAATATAAGATTGAAACCCAAATATTTGAAGGATTTAGTCACATAGTCTTCCAAGTTAAATCGTAACATTTAACTCAAACAATATCAGTTGCTCCTAAAGTCTAATATTGAAAAGTAATTAACCTAATCACATATCCTCCATGATAGGTTAATCATTTTCATAAATAACCGAAATTCAACATACTCTTAATTCATAAAATCATATAACTAAAAAAAGAATCAGTCAAACTAACCAGGGACTTCACGTAGTCCAGTGGTAGGCGATAAATACCAGTCGCAATTTGGTTGTGCATTCGATTCCCGCAGCTTTGTCCGATGCGACGGGTAGTCACACGGTCTGTGTGTTGTCCTTTTTCCAAAACTATATAATTCTCAAATCATTCCCTAGAAAGGGATAACATCATCATGAATAACCATAACATAATTTAACCTCAATTTTATCTCATGCCTTTCACTTCAATCATAACATATAGTAACCCATAATTACCTCAAAAGTAAGGATCATATAAACCCAAATGGTTCTTTATAACTATTTCCACAAAAGAAAAGATAACTATTCCATTAATAAAATTTGCCTATATTAAACATCAGGGTTACACATAATATAAAAAGTCTTCTAATGTAACCCCATCATCAAAAGAGACTTAATACTTTTAAGAATTTCACTATAACTCTTGAATCCCTTATATGTTGACATCTTACTCATTCAACATTCTTCATGATCCATTAACCATTCCTTTCCAACTTATTCCGAAATACCTCTTTCCTACAAACAAAATTATGAATCATATCCTAAGATTCCATAATAGGAAAACAATATTCATTAAATAATACATACCTTCGATTGGTCATTGTCAGTTTCTTCATCCTCAATCGGAATGGAATTAGGTATTGGTAAACGAACATTTGTACGCTCTTGGTGACCCCATTCACGAAACTTCTTCATAGGACATGTGTTTGCATAATGACCATGCACAACACATTTAGAACATTCAATTGATCCCTCAGAAAGAAATTCTTTCCCTTTCCTCGAGTCAACTAGATGCTTCAATTTTCTATGGCTGGTTCTTGCTTTATGACCTTCATTTCCACATCTATAGCATATTTCTGTCCCTTTTAAACATTTTCCTAGGTGTTTCTTTCCACATATTTGACACATAGGTTTTTGAACACACTTACCTTTATGATTATTACCTTTACTTCTGTAGGGATTTGTTTCTTGCATATATGATGCCTTAGAGAAATCACCAAGGTTTAGGTGGTCAATCATGACTCCAGATAGTTGGTTGAGGATAATCACAAGAGTTCTCATTGCAGCTCCCATATCATTCAGTTGCTTGCTCAAAAAACTGTCACAGTTTCCTTCACATCCACTGTTACTTTGGTGCCTTCTAGATCAAGCCATTTACTAAAACCAAAATGGTTAGTGTGAGTATATCAAAAAAAACCATCATGTACTAATGAGGAAGATAAACACTAAGATATACTTACTCATTCACTTTATCTAAAACTAGGACTCTTTCTAAAATCCTAACAATTATGGTAATGTCACTTATACTTAAAGAATACCCTAACCTGTAAAGTTATCTAAACCGACCTTTGATACCAACTATAAGGCCCCAGCCTTAAACCTTACATAATCTTGAGTTATTACAAGATTACACATTGAGGATCTTTTCAGATTTAGAGTTTTAGAGAATTAGATCATGAAACTTGCATTACATTTCACATTTAAACAAAGTGGTTACATAAAAGACCATATTCATTCTTCCCATCAATAGAAACATATTGAAAATAAAACATGGATTCTTTCTTGACACATCCTTGACACTATCATCACATCATGTACCTTTCCCTTGACCTGTGAAAAACATTTCAAAAACTTGGGATGAGCATAAAAAGCTCAGTAAGGGTTATAAAAATATGGAATGGAAACATGAGTTCATATATACATAAGAATAAAATCATACATTACCCATAAAACATAGGCACTTTAACATACCTCATCAAAACATGAATAAATCATAGAAAACATAAGACATAAAGGTAACTTGAGGCATTCATAACATTCTTACGTAGGGAGTAACCCTCTTGGTTACGTTTGGAATACCCATCACAGTATATTCCCTAGATATCTTCGGAGAAACCTTAACGTTTCACTCCTTCACATTACCCAATGCATTGGAGAGCTATATCGGGCTCACCCGCCCTTAGTTTATCACGAAACCACCCATCTTCATAACAATGCCCAAGAACGATAACATAATTGTACCACATAATACATGCATAAAGGAAACATAACATTTCCTCCTTTCAATCACAAGATATCAATACAACACATTGATATAAAAACATTATGAAAACCATTTTCAATACCAAAATAAATGAAAAGTAAAACATGGTATTTATTTTTCTTTTAAAAAGATGGTATGGCTTGTAGAGGAATCCAAAACTCAAATAATGGTCACGACGGTGGAGAAGTCGTTGTCGCCGCATACGTACGACAAAAACATTCTCTTTTGTCGTTTAATAAACACTTCGTATAAAAAAGATTCCTTTTGAATAAACGTAAAAGTAAAAGGGTTTTATACACCGTATAAAAGAAGGTTGTGTATAAAAAAGAATAGGCCTCAATGAAAGAAGACTGCGACGAAGTACATTACAAACACGATATCCTTGGTTTAAGGATAAATAAATTACATAATTATGTGTGACAAACGAATACACAAAATATAAGTGTATATTAAGTGTAAAATAATCAAAGGTCATTCACACATATTCAAAGATTTAAATATTCAATAACTGCATTTTGAACCCAATGAAATCGAAATTGGGTTAGGAAGTTACCTTGAAAGCCTAACGGCGTCACATCAAAATGAGTTGATGAGAGATTAAAAAAGGGTATCTCATCACTTGGACATAAAATTTACATCAATAAGGATATATGAGAACATATCCCAACATAAAAATATGTAAATTAAAAGACCCAACAAAATAAGTCTTTTAAAAAGAGGAGGGTGAAAGGTTCACTTACCGACATGGGTATCTATCGAAACATACACCTCGTGAAAGAAGGACAATACAAAATTGATGTAAATACTCATAAAAGAAAGTATATTACACAATGAGTAAAATAATGGGAAGTACATACACCACCCAAAGGAAATTGTGGCAAATGTAGCATAAATCTCACGGGAATAAAAGTGAGATGAAAAATCCCTTACGAAAACTGGGCAGCCTAACGGCGCCATGTAAAACTTACAAAAATGGATTGATGAGATAAAATAGGGTATCTAATCATATTAACATAATGTTTATAGAAAGAGTAATTTAAAAGAACATCCCCCAACATAACAAAGAGGAGCTTAAAATAAGTGACATAAAGGAGAGTACTTAAAAAGAAAGAGAGAGGTTAGATCTCTTACGAAAATTCGACAGCCTAACGGCACCACTCAAAACGTCCAAAATGGATTGATGAGAGAGAATATGGTCTCTCATCACATGAAAATAAAAATTACAGTAAGATTAATATAAAATATAATCCTAATAATAAGAAATATGATCTTTAAAAGGATTTACATTAAAGAGTGTACTTAAAAAGAAAGAGTGGAGTAGGATCCCTTGCCTCAAGTCCAACTTGTCTTGTTCATTTCATTATATTCCTGAATAATAAATTTTATTCAATTAATAATTGACAAATTACCTCCTTTATATATTATTATTCAGTTCATATCACATATTATAATGTTATAATAATTGCTTAATAATGATAGTTCATATCAGACGTTTTTGCCGATGTTTGGTACATGAGTCAAAAATGATCTTGTTTGAAAAAAGATTACCCATGTAGTTATAAGTAAATAATTTCCATAATAGTATTAATGATTAAAATATCATATATATCCAGTAAATATTCATTTCATAATATTCCATATCATTTGGAGATAAAAAATGAAAAGCACCGTTCATGGAGACGGTAGGCCGTACGTACGCATGACCGCTATTTTCATTTTTTTGTCATATTAATGGAATTTAAACAAAATGAGAGAGATATATATATGTTATAATTCCAGAATTATATCCTTAATTTTGATGTAATATATAACATATATATCCATTTTATATATGTACTTATAATATTACATAACATTTTGAGATAAGAAATGAAATGTACCGTTCATGGAGACGGTAAGCCGTACGTACGCATGAACGCTACTTCCATTTCTATTTCATATTTAATGGAATTGAACCATAATGATAAATAAGAGTATTTTACTTCCAGTATAGTATCATATATAATATTATTAACTATATCCTTTATACGTACCACATATGGAATTAACGAATCAAATAACTTTGAGGGGGAGGTAGTCCGCACTTCCTTAAATGAAGATATCACGTTTACCCATAATGGAAACCATAAAGGTATGCCCAAAATAAAAAATACATAATCTTAAGGAAAACATAAACACATTATATATCACATATAAATATAGATTCATCTTAATGGCCACCTTTGTAGGAGTTAAAATAATGTTGAACAATCATCATTTTGGGAGGCCGAAATTCGCCATCCACGGAAACAATATATTCTCTAACCATTAGATGTAGGTGTGTGAAAGTGTAGCTCGAATACTTCATATAAAAACATCATAGTATATTTATTATACTGGATTTGTTACAAAATAAATTAATAAAAATAGTTTAGGGGGTTGGAGAAGCAAAATAAAACAAAAGGACTCAAGTGAAGACATTACCTTAAAATCGGGTAACTCCCTTTGGTTTGAGCTCAAAGGCATACTTGGGAAGACTTATGTCCAAAGTGAGGGTTCAAAGAGTAATATAGGGAAGTGGAGAGACAAAATGGGCAGAGGTTGGCCGAGCCAATGGCTTTGGGAGTGTGGGTAAGGAGGTAGAGGTGGGGGCCTTTTATAAGAGGAGAGGAGGGGCACTCTTGGAAGGTAAAGAAAAGTCGTATTTTTTTAAAATGGTATTCGGATTTAAGAGGTCCCAAATTGATGGGTTTCTAGGATAAGGTGATAAGGGTTCGAAATACACTCATCCAATAGGTTTTGGACATGTGTAGTTCTTATATATTACATTATCTTTCCATTTTATTTACATCGTTAAATAATGAGGTCATCGCTGCATCATCATGATGTCATAAATAATTTAATTTATTTAATATATAAAAATTATAAAACAAATACTATGATGTAGGAAATCTTTTTATCTTTCCAATGATTATTAATAGTCAAAAATATGATTTGTATAACCCCAAGTAAAAATTGTTTTAGGAAAACATTTCATGTTTGTCTCATTTTTACTTTAACTTTAAATAAAAAGATATTAATGTCATTTTCCAACCAACGTGGCTTCATGGGGTCCCCATGTTGACCCATGGGTTTTCGTGGTCGGCCATGACACATAAAATGAGGTTAGGACATGTTTCATGTTCATTTTATATTATTACAACATTATTTTTACCTTAAACTACACTAATTACCTCTAATCGCGATTAAAAACGTAATAAGTTACCATTCACCAAAAAATTATTTTTATCCCATTGAACCACATTTTACTTCTTAATGACAACCATGTATGTTTGATATTTGAAATTCAAAACACAAAGATGGAAAAATTTCATTTAAATTGAAAAATCAGTTTATATAAGTACCACTTAGTGGTTTCACTATTCATCAAAAATTGATGTTTTTCAGAAAAATCCCAAAAATTCACCCTAAGCTATATTTGTTATTCCGAATTAAAAAATGAAGTCCATTTTACAAAATTCAAAACATATAAGTCACATTAATTAATTTAACAATTAATTCCCGCTTTCAGAGCAAATAGCGTGTTTTTATGAAACAATAAGTATCAAAAGATTGACACTAGTTTAAGTCTGATTTCAAAGTTAAATTAATTCCAACGACAAATATTGGATTAAATGGTAAAAACATATTCTAATTTCACTTTAAAACCAATTCAAAAGATAATATAATCATATAAATAAATTAGATTAAAAAGAGGTTTTGAATTAAAATAGATCATTTTACACTATTCATTAAAAAAATGAACTTTATCGGAAAGATACCAAAAATTTACACAAAGTAAATTTTGATGTCCCAATTATTCAGAAGAGTATTATTTGGTCCAAAAGGATGTATAAGAGTGAACAAAATTAT
Organism: Viscum album; assembly: GCA_963277665.1. Lineage (NCBI taxonomy): Eukaryota > Viridiplantae > Streptophyta > Magnoliopsida > Santalales > Viscaceae > Viscum > Viscum album. The sequence goes on from OY728166.1 coordinate 314,318,620, forward strand.
ATTTAATGACGGTTCTCCATCAAAAGGCGATAAGTGAACCTTTAGTGAAAACTAGGGCATATACGCCTAAAATCGAATTACATCCGTATTTTATGCCTTTATCTTTTATAGGATAAATGTAAAAACATTAAAAAACATATATAATCATATTTTATTTATTTCTATCCATTCCCACCAATACAACGGCTACATGTTAACTACCATTTAAAAGAATATTATTTTATTATTAGAGTACAACGTAAGATTCCCAAGAAACTCGTTGTTGTGTGTTGGGTACGCCATCGAGCATAGCATCCCCTTTAAAGTCATATTAATACTTTATTCACAAATAATGCTAAATATGAAAATTTCATATTCTTTATTTACCTGGGGTTTTGCATGAACAACTTGTAATTATGAGAAGTTTATTTTTGACTCAAGTACCAAAGATCGACAAAACAACCGTTATTAACTTAAATAATAAAATAATGTTAATAACATGGTAATAAGAGATATAAAAAGAATAATGAACATGAAAAAGGTTCTTAAGCAAGTAGAAATTAACTCTAGTTCATTATTTAGGAGATTAAAGAACAATTGAGTCAAGTCGGACACGAGGTAAGGTAACTTCTTAACCCAATTTCCGTTCGTTGGGTTAATATCCTACTTTCAAATTATGTCATGATATTATTATGTAATATCTTGTATTTGTACTTTATTTATGTGTACATATAGTGAATACACATAATAGATCTATTTTATTTAAAAAAATATTTTTGTAAGGGACTTCGTCTCAATCTCCTTTCATTCAGGCATATTTTGTTTTATACACAACTTTCTTTTATACGGTGTATACACACCTTTGACTTTTACGTTTATTCAAAAGGAATATTTTTTATACAAAGTGTTTTACAAAATGACAAAAGGAAATGTTTTTTTGTCTTATGTATTCAGCAACGACGACTTTTCTGCCGCCGTGGCCATTATTTGAGTTTCGATTTCCTCTACGAGCCATAACATTTTTATAAATGATAAATATATACAAAGTTTTAATTATCTTTTATTTTGGTATTGAAAATGGTTTTGAAGGGGTTTTCTTATTTTATCAATGTGTTGTATTGATATCTTGTTATTGAAATGTGGAAATGTTATGTTTCCTTTATGCATGTTTTATGTGATACGATTATGTTATGGTTTATGATATGTTTAAACCTGTTCATATGAGGAATTAATTGGACTTAATAAGTGACGGGTGGAGCCTGCTATAGCTCCTAGATGCATCTGCAGTTCTCATGAGACAAACTAGTTTCTTGGCACGAGGCATTGACAAAATCTTATTTGTGGTCTTGGCACAAGGCCTTGGCTACATGGTTATGATAGTCTGACATTATTCATTCCATCGTTATGAAAGTGGTTATTGATATTGCATGTGATTATTCGACCAGTAGAATATCCATGTGAATAAGTAAATGGAATTATCTCATTTTACTTTTTCCATATTATGTTTAATTTCAAGTTTAAAAGGCTTTTGTTTTAGTCATACAGCGCCTTAAATGTTTATATAAATTTAAGAAAGCTTCCACTTTATTGTTATCCTTACGAAGAATCAGAACTCACCCCTTTCAATGTTTTATTTTTCCCAGGTTGTGAAGAAATATTTTATGACTGACCTACAGGGATAGTCTGAAAGGGATAAATGTTTGGACTATGGAGACTATGCTATTGTGATTTTTCACTTTATGATGTAATGTAACATTTATGAATGTATCTAATGTTTACAAGGCTACTAAACTAATAAGTATTTCAAGACTTGATCTTTTGTGATCATGCCAATGTTACGCAATAATGCACCGACTCTGGGTAACTGGGGTCAGGGCGTTACAGTTGGTATCAGAGTCAGTTTAGTACTAAACTTGGAAGCTATATTTAGATAAACTCTGATTAGATCACATAGCTCTAAGATAGACATTGAGGATTAGTATAGAAGAACATCCTAGAATTTTGGTATTATAGAGATTTTATGAGTTTTCCAAGCAATGCACCCCTGTCAGGATACGATCTGGTAGAGGCTACTCTGGCACAATTTTACCTAGGGGTAAAACCCGAAAACTCCGCTTTGAGCTAGACTCGAACGGGAACCAGTGCACGACAACGGGCCTTGATGCACTCTTGGTTACGAAACTCCCGGGGGATATGCTTAGGATAATTCTCATTTTTGTACAAACCATTATGAGGGGTTTATGAGTATATACTTTCTCAAAGAAAACATTTTTTATGATTATTGATTATATCCATAAACCGTTCAATTTACATTAATTATTTTACAATTTTGTAATTATTCATTGCAATTCATAAACTAACCTAGTTTATGACATTGTATAGAAATGGCGCATTGTAGAAGGAATGTGAATGCCATCAATATGTATGATCCAAAGAGTAAGAAGGATCATATCATTCACGGTATTAAGCCAACATTTAGAAGGGAAATAGTCTCCTTTGTGTTCTCAACATATGAAGAAATATTATCATGTGTTAATAAGATATGTAAAGAATTCCTTGAGTGTTATGGCTTTGAAGGGAAGAAAGAGAAGAAAAGAATGGAAGAGATAATGATGGATAATCGGACAAGGGAAAAGAATAATTTTCTAATATGTGATAACTATGGGAAAAAACTCCTTGGAACGTGCCTGAAGGGAATGGGAGGTTGTTATAAGTGTGGAGAAAAAGGACACCAAGTACGTGACTTCAAGGTAAAGAAAAATGTTTCAAATGTACAATGATTCATCTGCAAGAAGCGGGGACACTATGCAAACCAATATCCAAATCATCAGAGCATGCCCTAAATGATGTTAATGGATAATAATCAAGTTATGATACTACCACAGAGGAGAAGGAATGATTAGAGTTCTTATGTTGTTATTAAATTTTTTTTTCATTTGACTATTGTATCATTGATGTACTTGTTATAATAATTACAGAGAATATAAGGATTGTACTGCAGTAGTATTTCATCAAGGACTTGAGATAGTATGGAACCATGAAAAGTGACTCGACAGCAGGTTAAATTTTTTGGAAAAAATATTATTGAGAGATAGATAAACCATAATATGGTTCTGATACCGAGTTAGTGATTTTGGAATAATACATGATTGATTTGGATAAATTATATTGGATATTCTTAACTTCCTTGAAACTGATTAATGATTTTGAAACATTTTTGGATAGAAGCAGTATATCTAGTATTCTATAAGGAATAAGGGATCATGAATGTAATCAATAAGGATTTATGGTAACTGAGGATGTTGTAGGGTTTTAAAAGAATACATGAGGAAGGTGCTCACATGTTGTTACGTGGAAAAAAGAATCTTCATTATGTTTACCTTATAAAATTTGGATTGTGAGTTGGACAGAAGTATTTTGGATAACTATAAAGGTTGGAATGAATTGTGTTGAACCTTGGATAGTATTTTTTATGGTTAAAATATTTCTGAAGATTATTTTTGGAATATTATAATACTATAGTTTTATGAAAAGGACAACCTGCAGGTTGGGGGATAACCCACCGCGTTGGACAAAGCTGTAGGAATCGAACCCATAACCATAGTGTGATAGGCCTTTATTACCTACCACTAGCCTACAAGAAGCCTGTAGTTGTACAAAATAGTTTTCCTAATCTTAATGGTATGTGTTAATATTTGGAACCTTGTACGATTATGATAAATATAATATTTTTGAGTTCTATTATCTTTTTGAGTAAAATATTGGTTTGTGGTAAATATTTATTAAAGAATGAAAGTCTACATGACAAGTATGTATATTTCCTTACATTCATAGTAAATATCCTAAATAAATTCCTCAAATGTATGAAAGGTAACTTAAAACAAAAACGTTGTCGGTTAACTTTTCCAACTGGGGAATCATTGATCGTTTAACCAATCACAAGTTTGTGACTTTCTTGTAGTTAAACATTCTCCTAATACTGTTTTCTACAAATCTCAATCAGACCTTGATGGTTTTTTTCTCCTTCATATCCATATTTTCAGAGAATCCTAGTATGGGATATCTCATTTGACCTTTGCACTTCTCTTTATATCTTATAATGTTATATTTTTATTAACCTTATTTCCGATGTGGATTTTCCACAAAGGTATTTTCTATTTTCATCATTTTATTTTCAAAGATAAATTTCAAATTGCGAGGACGCAATTTATTTAAGGAGGGGAGAATGTAACACCCCGAGCTTCCACGATACACTTCTCTTTCAGGAATGCAATAGCTTGCATTGTATGCATATTCGAGATTCTAACACACCGCGACAAATCAAAATAGCCATTATGAATAGTAATACCCACTTTTTGAAATTATATATATTTAATATTTCAAAATGGACTTCATTTTTGGATTTGGAACATCAAAATTATCCTAAGTTGAATTATTGGGATTTTTCTGAGAACTTCCAATTTTTTATGAATAGTGAAAAATACTTAAAAACAACTTTTTTATTCAAAATAATTATAGAGATAAATTATACTATTGAGTGGTTTTAAAGTATAATTAGAATATATTTTTACCATTTTATCCAATGGTGTTCATTATAATTAATTTAACTTTGAAATTGGACAAAGACAACTATCAATCTTTTGATATATATTGTTTTTCTTAAAAACATGCTATTTGTTGTGATAGCGGGAATTAATTATAAAATTAATTAATGCAACTTATATGTTTGAAATTTTTTAAAATATACATCATTTTTGAATTTGTAATATCAATTATAGCTTATGGTAAAATTTTGGCACTGTTTTGAAAAACATCAATTTTTTATGAATAGTAAAACCACTAAGTGGTAGTTAAAAAACTGATTTTTTTGTTTAAATGAAACAATACCACTTCTGTGATTTGATTTTCAAAAATCTGATATAAATGGTTGTCATTATGAAGTACATTGTGGTTAAATTGGATTAAAATAATTTTTTTGGTGAATAGTAACTTTTGAGTTTAATTAATCGCGATTAAAGATAATTAGTGATATTTAAGGTAAAAATGATAATATAAAAATATGAAAATACCTTTACACATGTCCTACCCTTAATGTATGAGTCATGGCCGACCAATACAATCCATGGGTCAACTTGAAAACCTCATGGAGCCACTTGGGTAATAAAATGACATTAATAACTTTTTCTTTGAAGTAAAAATAAAATTTTCACAAACATGTGTTGTTTTACTAAAACAATTATTAAATGGGGTTATATAAGTTAAACTTTTTTACTATAAAAATTCATTGGAAATATAAATATATTTCCTAAATCAGGGTAGTTTTTTTTTTTATTTTTAGACATTAAATAAATTAAATTTGTTATGACACAATGATGATGTAGTGATTATCTCATTAATTAACGATTTAAATAAAATGAAAAGATAATGTAAAATCTAAGGCTTAAACTTGTTAAAAACCTATTGGTTGAGTAGATTTAGATCCCTTATCTCCTTAGACTCTAAAAATATCATTTTGGGACCTTTATAATCCAAACACAATTTCATAATAATTTAACATTTCAATCTTTCCAAGAGTGCCCCTCCTCTCCTCTTATAAAAGTCCCCCACCTCTACCACCTTATTCACACCTTCAAGCCATTCGGCTCTGCCAAACTCTGCCCAAATACTCTCCCAAATTCCCTATCTAACACCTATTAGACTCACTTTGGGCAGAAGTCATCCCAAGGAAGCCTTTGGCACAAATCAAAAAAGATACCCGATTTTAAGATAATGTCTTCTCTTATGTTATTTTGTTTCATTTTGATTCTCCAACCCTTTAAACTCTTTTTATTCCTTTATTTGGTAAAAAAATAAGTATATTCAATATAATAGGATATTTTTATGAGAATTATTTGATTTATACTTACTCACACCTTCTTCTAATTGTTAAAGAACATACTGTTTCTGTCATTGGTGAATTTCTGCATCACGAAACGATGATTGTTCAATATTATTTTAACACCTCTCATGTTGGCCATTATGATGACACTATTTTTATATATGATATATATTATGTTTATGTTTTCCTTATGATTCTTTATTTATCATTTATGGCATACCTTTATGATTTCCATTATGGGTAAACGCGATAATTGCATTTAAGGAAGTGCAGACTACCGCCCCCTCAAAGTGATTTGAATCGTTAATGCCATATGTGTGGTGTATAAAGGATGGAGTAAGTACAATTATATATGATATAATACTGCAATTATAATATAACTTTATATCATTATGTTTCATTCCATTAAAATATGAAATAGAAATGAAAGTAGCATTCATGCGTACGTACAGCTTACCGTCTCGATGAACGGTGCATTTAATTTCATACCTCTAAGTGTTATGTAATATTATAAAAGAATGTATATACTGGATATATATATGATATATATGATATATACATCGTGAATATAATTCTGGATATAATATATATTTCACCACATGAACAACTTGTAATTATAAGAAGTTTATTTTGGACTCAAGTACCAAAGATCGACAAAACAACTGTTATTAACTTAAATAATTTCATAATGTTAATAACATGGGAATAAGTGATATAAAAGTAATAATGAACTTGAATATATTTCTTATGAAATTAGAAATTAACTTTATTTTATTATTTAGGAGATTAATGAACGATTGAGTCATGTCGGACACGAGGAAAGGGAACTTCTTAACCCAATTTCCGTTCTTTGGGTTAATCTCATGATTTCAAATTATGTCATGATATTTTTATGTCCTATCTTGTATTTATACTTTATTTATGTCTACTTATAGTGAATACACATAATATATCTATTTTATTTAAAAAAAGATCTTTGTAAGGGACTTCGTCTCAATCTCCTTTCATTGAGGCATATTTTGTTTTATACACAACATTCTTTTATACGGTGTATAAACACCTTTGACTTTTACGTTTATTCAAAAGGAATATTTTTTATACGAAGCGTTTTACTAAATGAAATAAGGGGGTGTTTTTTTGTCGTAAGTATGCGGCGAAAATGACTTCTCCGCCGTCGTGGCCATTATTTGAGTTTCGACTTCCTCTACAAGCCATAACTTTTTTATAAATGAAAAATAAATACAAAGTTGAAATTTTATTTTATTTTTGTATTGGAAAAGGTTTTGAAAGTTTTTTTTATTTTATCAATGTGTTTTATTGATATCTTGTTATTGAAATGTGGAAATGTTTTGTTTCCTATATGCATGTTTTATGTGATATGATTATGTTATGGTATATGATATGTTTAATCCTGTTCATAGGAGGAATGAATTGGACTTAATAAGTGACGGGTAGAGCCCACAATAGCTCCTCGATGCATCAGGAGGTCTCATGAGACAAACTAGTGTCTTGGCATGAGGCCTTGACAAAATCTTATTTGTGGTATTGGCACGAGGCCTTGGCTATGTGGTTATGATAGTCTGGCATTATGAATTCCATCGTTATGAATGTGGTTATTAATATTTCATGTGATTATTCGACTAGTAGATTATCCATGTGAATAAGTAAATAGAATTATCTCTTTTTACTTTTGCCATATTATGTTGAATTTCTTGTTTAAAAGGCTTTTGTTTTTGTCATACATTGCCTTAAATGTTTATTTTTATTTATGAAATCTTCCGCTATATTGTTATCCTTACAGAGCATCTAGGCTCACCTCTTTCAATGTTTTATTTTTCTAAGGATGTGATGAATTATTTTATGTCTGACCTACAGGGATAGTCTGAATGGGATAGAATTGTGAACTATGGAGACTATGTTATTGTGATTTTTCACTTTATGATGTAATGTGACATTTATGAATGCATGTAGTGTTTCCAAGGCTACTAAACTAATCGGTCTTTCGAGACATGATCTTTTGTGATCGTGCCAATGTTATGCAATAATGCACCAACTCTGGGTAACTGGCGTTGGGGCGTTACATTATTGACCACTATTTTTGTATTTATATCATATTAAATGATGGAACATTAAATGAAATCTATGTAAATATGTATACAAATATAATAATATTAACATAGGGTTAATATGTTTATAATATAATATATTTTTATTAATACAATCCTTAATACATTTCATGTCATTCTATGAATGAATCACACCATTTTGAGGGTTGTGGAAGTCCCTACACCCACAAACGAAGTTATTGTATAACCATAATTTTTAATGAATGAAGATATCATTATTATAAAATATAATGAATATTAAATAGTTTTTAATTTCAATAATAAATTATTATTTGACCATGGTATTTGTTTTACGACCATATATGAAAGAGTTAAAGGAAAAACAAAAATATTATTCATGGAGATGATTAACTGGCATAATTTGGGAAACAATTTAGATTATTAGAATTAGAAGAGGTGAGAAATGAAATAAATATGAGATATTACATTAGACACAAAGCATATATATTATTTACATGATTCTGGCGTTTTCATGTATTGAAGGATGGAGGAGGTGAGGATATAGTCGAAAAATAATCGTAATTGATATATATATTTGAGAAAATTACTTCTTGAACATCCTTTCATTGAATGACCCTTGAGGACCTTGAATTTTGTATTTTGGTGATATCAAAATAACTCGAATATGTGTAGGGTTAGTATGATAGATTTTGGATGATATTTTGGTAGCTAAAATTCATTGAGGGTTGAAATGGTGAGGTTATGGTTGTTATTTTAGTTGAGGAGAGGTGGGTTTAAGTGATTATTTTATTGATTATTTTATATTAAAAATTAAAAATGTAGAGGTGGAATTAAATTAAATGACATTTTCATTTAATTAATGTTTTATATGATTATTACGGTTTATCCAAAATTCAATTAATCGTTAAATTATGAAATTTTTATATTTGTTATGCATTGAAATTTAAATTTTAACCCCTATCAAAAAAATAATTTTACTACGATAAATAAATTTTTCGTCATGGAAACTTTTTATATATAAAATTATATTTACCATAAAAACTAATTTAGAACATTTTATTCCAAATATGTAATCCATTTTAAAATATTCAATTCACATACATGGAAAAATTATATTTTAAATTAATTCCTCAAATAGAACTATAAAGTGGGTTTTTACAGTGAAATGTTCTCAAGATTGAAATGTGTTAATATCTATTATAAACTTGAAATTTATTATAGTGAAAAAAGGTTTATTAAATGATATAAAAAAAATCTAAATATACTTTAAATAAAATAAAATGTATCATCTACGGATAGAAGTAAATTATAAAAAAAATTTAATTAAAATGTAATATTTCTTATTATTCATTTTTATAATAATTTTATCAAAAAGTAAGCTAACATTATAAAAATTTAAATATTTAGGTCCATCTTCAAAATAATGATTTTTTTAAATAAAAAATATAAATATTAATGTAACAAGATTTAAAAGGGTCCACTTTCAAAAGGTGGTAAAATTAGATTTTTAGAAAAACACTATTTTATATGTAAAATTGTATTTGTTCTTACACAATGTATAGAGAACACATAAAAATAATTGAAAAAATAATATTGAATTTTTATTTCCTTAATATAATCCAAAAATAGTGATTTTATATTTCTATATAGAAATTTAGTTTTATTAAAATAGTTTCTCATAAAAACACATCCTTTATATTAAATTGGTTTTTATATAATTTCATAATTAATTTGGGGTCTAATGAATAATTATATATGCAAGGGTAAACAATATTATCATAATTTCGTTAATAATTTATATTCCAACCCATATAATGGATATGTGATAAATATCATATTAAATAATAATATTATGTTATCCAATTAAGATAAATGTGGTGTATCATGTTTTCTATCGAACTCAGTGTTTCCTTTTAAAAACATGAATTTTGTTGTTAATAAATCATATATTAGATTTAATGATATAAAATATATTTCATTTTTTGATATTTGAATGTCTATTTCATGGTATCCATCACAATATTACATTATTATTAACCTAATGTTATTTTGGAAATTTCAATTCTCATTAATTGAGTTATGATTGTTCCAATTGATCATATTTCATATATATTGGGCCCATTGATAGGAACAAACCTAGCTTAGCCATTGAACCAGTACCCAAATAGATGTTTACATGGATGAAAGGGAGTTATTATCCCCAATAGGAGGGGATTAGTTCATGGTCTTCCTAAAATAACAGGAATTAATTATTTATCAACAATATAAATAAGATGAAAAGAGGATATTATTTTAATCTATCAGTAATCCAAAATAGTCAAAAAGTGAATGTAACCCCATGTAGATAAGAATCCGAAGACATCAATGAATACAAGTATTCCATAATCAAAATATATACTTGTAATGAGTGGATTATATACACTTCCTATCACCATAAAATCCAAATATATGGCTATTAAAAACAACAACATCCTCTTAGGGGTTCAATAACTTATTATAGGCCTCACTTAAGAAGTTATAAAAATTCTCTAATGAAAATTTAGGGTGTTATAAATACAATCCTGGCAGTACGACACCAAAAATCTTAAAGAAATTCCTTATAAAATAAACCAAATATTAATACATTTATCTTAAACATGGTTTGGTAATATTTTCATAATTCAAAATAGAAAATATTTATTTCCAAATAATTTATATATAAATTAAAATAAAGGTATAAAAAATATTTTTGATCAAATAATTCTTGAATTTTTTTATCAAAATACAAATGAAGAAAAACATTCATATCCAAAAAAATGTATTAATTATAATCAATCATGAAACCAAAGATTTCATAATTGGGTTTGGATATAGAAGGTTTATGTTTAAACTATTTTCCTATTGAATATGGCTTCAGGTGTGCACACATCCCTGATTCTAGGCCTTGGGGGGAATAGTGATCCATCTAAAATAATGAATGCATTCCTTCAATATTTCCATCATCATTGTCATCATCAATCCATTCTAGGTAGATAAAATACATGCCTAACATGTATATTAATGGATACCCACCAAAATATAAAGGATCCCATTTGATTTAATTAAATCAATCATATAAGGGCTATCATTTATTTCAAAATATTCTAAAATTATTCAAATTTACAACATATTATAGATTCAGAACATTCCATTTCATTTAAATACCAATATGAAATTTTTTTTCATCAAAACACATTCCTTCAAAAATAAATTACATAATTTAAAATTCATAAATAATTTAATTCCATCTTTTTTTGAAAAAAACACCTTCAAATTCACTATTTAAATCATCAATTTTAATATAAAATCATATTAAAAAACTCAACACTCTAATTAAAAATATATACCCAAGAATATTAATAAACAAACCATTCCATTTAGGAAATAGTAATTAATAATTTCCAATAATGATTGTGAAATTAATTTGAAATCTAAATTCTAATAAATAAGAAATACATGAGTTAATTCCTTCTAATTTACATATGAATCCATTTAAATGTATCATGGTATCGATAATCAACAGTAAATGAGTCAAAAAATAGAGGGAGAAGATGGAATAAAATGATTATAAAACAATCCTTGAAAAAATAAATCCAAAATCTGGATGAAGATCCACTAACAACATAGGGATCCACCACTCCCAGATAAAAAGAGTGACGAGGAAAGTGTAATTCAATTTATATTCGAGGATATACTTACTGAAATATATTCAATGCCTTAATAAGAACATTAATCCTTGTAAAGTCAATGTTTGAGGGAAACAATCACATCTAAAGGGTATTTATGATCATTAAGGATGAATTGTATTTGGGTGAGACTTTTATATAATTTAAATTGAGAATAATAGAAATAAAAAATTATTACACCCCATTTTTTCACATAGAATGGAAACAATGAGTGTCTTAAAGCTTCCACTTACATTCCAATGACTCCTAGCTACTATAATTTCTAACAACATGGGGTAGGATTCTATTGGGTAGCTAGTAATGATAGTATTGAAACTCCATTTCACTATCATTACACTTGTTGGTTTGTGCATCACACCATATTACTAGTGGATCCATTGTTTCCATTCTAGTTACATGATCATGTCCAATATAGATTTAACCTCATGGGACAACTTTTGACCTCCCATATAAGAATCCAAACATAGTCAGGACCCCTTAAAAAGATAAAACAAAAAAAATTACATATAATATAATGATATAATAGTGATCAATGTGATGAATAATAATACCCCAAATAAACCAAGGAATGTACCTAACAATAGGTGTGAAGATGTTAGAATTCTCCCTGGTGTAATTCCATTCTTCTCTATGAAATATTTTCAATAATGATACTCTATATAGAGATGGTTTCATTACCATCTCAAAAACATATCATGTTTCCATGTCACATTTCAATAATAAACATTCATACTTTGCAGCCTACAAAAAGGTATGGAATTCCCAAGGAGAACCTTTCGTTATGAATCAATAATTTGGGTTGGTTTTTTTGTTATAGCGATATCTGATTACAAATCATGTTTCTCTTAATTAGAAACATTAAATGTTTCTTAAGGACTTTTTTGTGTTATGTAATGTCCCGGATTTTTCCATGTATTATATTAATATTATATGGGAATTATTTCGAGACTAGTTGTTGAGAAGACAAGCAGTTCTGAGGCTCGATGATCCCAAAAAAATATATGAATTAAATTAAATAAATAGATAATTTGCGCTTGTGGTATTCCTTAAAATGTGGAAAAAAACCTGAATGGATGCTCAGATCAGAAATCTGAGTGGACCATTTCTTCCAGAGCAGCGGGTTTACCCTAGCAGAGACTTAACATCGGCAGGCATAGGTTGGTGGTGAAATCCATCTTTTGGATGCAACCGTAGAAAAATATTTAATAAAAATATTTTATTAAATCTTGTGGTAGTGAATATATTGATCCTTTTAAAATAATGTCTTGAATAGGAGTCCAGGGTTATAGACCACATAACCCAGGAACCCCCGGAGGCTCTGAGAATGCTCTGGAGGAAACCCCCAATGTGGCGACGACGTTCTTGATGAATGTCACTGGCGATGAAGATGCGATGACCAGATCTTCGCCAACGAATGACGCAAATCCAGGTAGGATGTTTGATTTTGATTTCCTTTCCCCATTCTTGATTCCTAAGACGAATGCAGACTAATTCATGAACATATTATCCCGCATATCGATCATATTTTAGGGATGAAATTTTTGTGAGGATTTCAGAGATTTGATTCATTAAGATAATTTGGTCTTGATCTAATGCGGATGATCCCCGATCATCACAAACAATGATCGAGGTTCGTCCCTCTTGTTAGATTTTGTGATTATTCCCTCGAATTCATTGTGTGTGTTCTACACGTTCTTCGTAGAGGTTTGAACAAAAGATTTTTTCGCATCCGTTGTGCAACACCACGATCCCAAATTGAAGAACTACTGTTAGTACAACCCCATGGAGGTGTGGCTACGGTTAATATGGAAAGATCGAAGTGGATCAGAAGATAATGTTATTTGAACTATTTCCTCCCGGTTGACCAAAATCATATTTTGGAGCCGATCAAAGGTTTGAAAGCCACATATTCAGCATCACAACGATGAGGCGACCCATAATTTGAAGTTTTGCGGTGAACAGACAAGAGAAAAGTTATCCGGAGAGCCAGACGAGGTGCAATAATGAAGACGGTACTTCTGGTGACTTCACGACTACACGACATGTAGTTTGGGCTACATGGCATGTGTTCTTCGACGGTCCACCTGGCGTGTACTCCAGAAGTACACGGACATGGTTTGGGAACATGACCAAGGACACGTTGTGTACACCCTTCCCCGACCAGACCTGACCAAATACATGGGATACCCCATGTACTGGTACATGGGCAGGCGACACGGACGACCACCGTGTACAGGCATATAGCCAGGGTACACAAGCATTTCCCAGTTGACAAAACACAGTGTGTGATTAGATTTACACACCGTGTATACGATTTCCTAAATGATTACAATTTCAGAAACGTGCCGTTTACACAGGCAGTACCTGGAGTCAGGGAACATTGGCGTGTGATCCATCTACACACCGTGTGGTTGAGTTTTACATAGCTTGGACAGGTGACATGGGCTGTTTACATGGGCAGTAACAAGATTCAAGGAACATGACATGTAAGCATACTACACACCATGTAACCTATTTTACATGGCTTGATCTAGTGGTCATATGTGACTTGGACTAGTTTCCTTAGTTTTCATCCCCATGGCCTTTATTTTTTATGTTTCTGGTATCATTTCATATATTCAGGAAGATGATCCCTTCAGCAGGACTTCCTGAATAGAGTTTTCGGATTCCCCACTATGAGACTTAGAGTCGTATCCTCTATTCATTCCTGGAACCTAATGTAGAGTTCTTGGTATCGACGTGACAATAATTACCTGGGTGCCGATCCACTTCAAAGAGGATTAGTTCAGACTAATTTTTTGGAATCACCCCATAGCTATTGGTTGTGATCCTCATCTGAACATCGTGTTCTCAAGTAATTGTGTATTGTGTTCTCATGGAATGAGTACTTCATATCTCTCTCTTCAGGCATAGGTTTTTGTTATCCTTGTTACGTGCTTAGTTGAATCTTCATGATGGATCTTAGTGGTGGTTTTGTGATAGTCGATCGTATATGAGTATATCTGGATATTCTTGTTATATGTTCTGTAAACATATAATGTTTAGAGATGACTATATCATTATTTTTTGGTATTTCTTTTTTTTATCCCTATGAGGTTTCTGGGGTGTCCTACTAGGTATTGTTATACTCACCCATTCATGGGATTTTCCCACACTTGTTTTGTCTTGTGCAAATGAGCGAGCATTTGAAAGGATTTTAGGCGGACCCGGAATGGATGGTGCTCAGTGTGATCAGGCAGGCCGAGGTGTGTTCCTAGAGCTATGGATTGCAGTCCCAGTACCTTTCTTTACTGGTTGGACTTTGATGCAGATCTTTTTGTGGGATGGTACTTTTGGCCCACAGTTTTACATTAATTGTACCTTACATCTTGTCGAACTCTGTTGGATGGGATTTTAGTGTATGCATGCATTTCCATTTTAAGTAGTTTTTACTATTCATCTTTGTGGGCTTGGAGATGTGTGTGATTGTGTATAGGTTTGTAGGCAATGCCTCCCATGTTAGTAGAATTCGTACTCGGTGCTAGTGACCAGCCCCTGGCCTTTAGGAGGAGGGCTTGGGGAGATGTGGCTCGTGCCCCACTAGTATGGGAAGTGACAGAGTGGTATCAGAGGTGGTTGATTCTACCTTAGGAATGAGAGTCTGTAAGTTGGTTTGGGGAATTAATGTTAAGTGTTTTGATTTCGGATTTCAGGCTAGGGACCCCAGTGTTGGTGCGGGCGGCCGACGTATCCATACACCAACACTCTGATAACATGCTTTTTGACTCAGAACATGAGAAAACTAGTTGCATGGGAAAATAATGGTACATGCATCATGTAGGAATGGTTTGTGGTTTCCATGTCATTCTTGTGTTAGCTCTCCAGATATACTCACTGACTGAGATACATATTTTTTCTTTACAGGATTCCTCTGTGAAGCACACCTTCTTGGATCCAGTATCTCGATCTTGAGGATGACCCCCTCTGTGATGAATATTTGTTATAGGGACCATATCCCCATGTTTTACCTTCAGGTGGTGTCCCAGTTTGTCCACCACCCATGGAGCATTATTTATTTCGTGTTATACCAGTGGAGGAGGAATACGGGCGGTGCACACTCTATGAGTTTTAGAGACAGATACCCCATACGTTTCGAGGTGAGCCTGAACCACAGGCAGTAGAGGACTGGCTTGAGGCAGTGACCAGAGTCTTCCACTTGGTCCGGACACCAGCAGATCAGATGGTGATCCTGGAAGGGAGCCTTCTACAGGGCTCAGTACGACAATGGTGGAGTTTGGTTATCCAGACCCATGATGTGGGGACTATCACGTGGTCAGAGTTTGAGCGACTATTCAGAAATGAGTTTTCACCGATTACCCATAGTGTATTACAGATACATGAGCTTATTCAGCTGTAGTAGGGAACCATGATGGTGGCAGACTATTCATCGAGGTTTGCTGACCTCTCACTATACTCAATGGATATGGTCAGGGATCAGTACTTCAGAGATCAGTCTTTTGAGTAGGGCTTGTGAAGAGATATTGGAGCTAGCATCATCCCTATAATCATTCCTACTTATGCTGGGGGTGATCGAGCGGTCTTTGGTGGTCGAGAGATTCATGGTAGTGTAAAGATATCCAGCAGTTGCCAGTAGTGAGTGAGCTGGAGCAGAGACCTTAGCAGCAGGGAGCCGATGTCAGAGACCCAGGAAAGGGAAAGGTTTTAAGAGGAGATCCCAGGATTGGGGATCTGCCATAAGGGGTTCGCACGGTACATCCATCCAGCCTCGAGAAAGGTGATGCTACTCATGTGACGACATGGGACATCTCACTCGAGATTGTCTGACCCACCGTACTATAGACAATTGAGCAGTGGATGGACCACCGAGTTAGAGGAAACGTGTCGAGAAGACAGATCCGCAGGGTGGAGGAAGTGGAAGAGGTTCTGGGAGAGGAGCTGGAGGTGGTTGGTGTTTTGACCTTTTACCACCACCACCCCCAAGAGGTCCACCCCTGGCTCACAGAGCTAGTGGACAGAGGTAGGGACAACTGCAGGCAGCGGAGACATATGACCCAGGTAATCCAGGAATGATTAGAGGTACAATCTATTTCTTTTTTACTTTGGACTCTATACTGATAGACACAAGATCTAGTCATTCTTTTCTAGAATATTATCTTGTTCGAGACCTTGAGATTCCATTTGAGTCATTGACTCGACGCTTATGCTTAGAAACACTGACTAGAGACGATTTAGAGATCACACACCTTTGTAGATAGTGTGACCAGACCCTTGGAGGTGAGAGTTTTGGTTGGATCCTCTTGGTGGTAGCATCGACGCCTTTTGATTTCATTCTTGGAATGGATTAGCTATCCACAATCCATGCCTAGATTGACTATTTAAGGTGAAGGGTGAAGTGTGTCTGCATTGATGGAATGAGGTTATACTTAGTTAGTTAAAAGGATACCCAGGAAGCATAGGATGGACTCGTGCGTAGGAAGGTAAAACAAATTTCACATTAGTTGGCTAGGCTAGCCCTTATCAAAATAGATGTTATGAGTTTCCAGTTTCCAGCAGTAGTGGATAAGTAAGATGATGTCTTTCCGGAGGATGTCCCCTAACTACCTCCCCATCAGGAGATATATCTCTACATTGAGTTGCAACCAGGGACGACACTAATATCAGAATCAGCATATCTGATAGCTCTTGTAGAGCATCACGAGATGAGAGTGCATCTGGGAGACATGTAGATGAAGGGCTTCGTGAGACCCAGTGTTTCACCATGGGTGACCCTAGTATTGTTTTCCAAGAAGGAAGACGGGGGCTCGAGGCAGTGTGTGGATTACTGGCACTTGAATCAGGTGACCAGGAAGAACCTGTATCCTCTACTGAGGATCGATGACATCCTTGACCAGCTAAGAGGGGAACGATGGTTCTCGAAGGTTTATCTACGATCATGCTATCACTAGTTGCGATTAAGGGATGAGGATATACCGAAGAAGGCTTTTAGATGTCTCTACGGTCACTATGAGTACTTGGTGATGCCCTTCGGCATGACGAATTCCCAAACAGTGTTTATGGTACTCATGAATCCGATCTTTCAACCCAATCTAGATTGGTTCATGGTGGTCTTCATCAATGATATCCTTGTTTACTCTGCATCCGAGGAGGAGCACACGAGGCACCTAACGATGGTCCTGAACACACTCTGAGAGCACCAGTTGTATGGGAATCTATCGACATGTCAATTCTGGATATAGGAGGTCCACATTCTGGGACACGTTATCTCAGCTGATGGTGTAGCAGTGGACCCAGCCAAGGTAGAGGTAGTGTTAGCATGTGAGCCACCTCAGAGCGTGACAGATGTGTGGAGTTTCCTTGGGTTGGTCGGCTACAATCAGAGATTCATTATTGATTTCTCCAGGATTTTATCACCCTTGAAAGCTTTGTCCTGAAAGGGTTAGGCTTTCGTGTGGACCGAGATATGCCAGAAGGCTTATCAGTAGTTGAGACAGAGTCTGCCGAGAACCCCTATCTTGGGACAACCAGAAGCGGGTGTCGAGTACGTACTGTTTTGTGACGCATCACGAACCGGGCATGGTTCTGTCCTGATGCAGAGGAAAGTGACGATTTCCTAAGGCTCACGTTAGTTGAGGCCACACGAGAAGAACTATGTGACCCATGATATTGAGTTTGTAGTGGTAGTCTTCGCATTGAATATGTGGCACCACTACCTAATGGGAAAGTGATTTGTTGTCTAATCTGATCACAAGAGTCATAGATATATCTATTCTCAGAAGGATCTGAATTTGAGACAGAGGCAGTGGCTTGAGTTCCACCAGGATTATGACATTGAGATCATTTATACTCTTTGGTAGGGGAATGTTGTGGCAGATCCTCTCAGCAGGGAATCGAGTTCGCATTTGCTGGATGAGGCAATGGGGCAGTTAGCCTCTTTAGAATTATCCTTCATGGATAGAGATAAAGGATCATACCTTTACTCTATGGTTATTACCCCTCAACTTTTACAGTGAGTCAGGGAAGCACAGCTTGAGGATTCTAGTTGCGAGACTCTACGTGCCCAGATATCCACAGGTGATGCTGCCGGCAGATATTCAAAAGGCAGGGAGAAAGTTGTTTTTTAGAGGGCGTACAATAGAACTATTGACGTTGCTGGAGGAAGTTCTACGATAGTTCAATAAATCTCATTTGGTGGTGCATCGAGGAATGGAAAATATGAACCATGACCTCTAACATTAGATCTAGTGGCCATGAATCAAGATGAGTGTGGCAGATTTTGTTTCTCGCTGTCGTACTTGTCTGCAACTTAAGGCTGAGCCCCAAGTTCCAGCAGGTTTGACTCAACCCCTTGAGGTGCCAGAGTGGAAGTGGGAGGGGATATCCATGGACTTTGTGATGGGTTTACCATGTACGTCGAGGGGACACGATTCCATTTGGGCAATCGTTGACCGACTCACCATGTTGGCCCACTTCCTATCCATACAGGAACATATTTCAATAGAGATCTTGAGACGCCTCTACGTGCCAGAGATTGTTCGACTTCATGGAGTACCATCAACGATCATCTCATATCTTGATGCGTGTTTCACATCCCAATTGAGGAAGGGATTGAAGGAAGCTTTTGGGGCTCAGTTACCCCTGAGCAAAGAGTTTCATCCTCAGACTGATGGTCAGACAGAGTAGACCATCCAGGTTGTGGAGGATATGCTATGAGCATGCATACTTGACATCGGTCATAGCTGGGAGGATCACCCACCCCTGCTATAATTTTCTTATAACAACATTTATCATTCCACTATTGGTATGGCACCATTCGAGGCTTCGTACGGGCAACCATGTATGTCACGACATTGTTGGAATGACCCGGGAGAGTCATTAATCATGGCCCCATAGATGTTGCAAGCTACTAAAGAGAAGGTGTAGGTCATCTAGGAGCAGAGGAAGACTACACAGAGTCGGAAAAAGTCTTATTCTGATAGGAGACAGAGGCCCTTGAAGTTCGGGGAGGGAGACCATGTGTTCCTTCGGGTCTCACCTCGATGTGGACTGCGGAGATTTGGCTGAGGTGGCAAGCTATCTCCAAGGTTCATCAGCCCTTTTCAGATTATGAGTAGAGTTGGAAAGGTGGCATACCACTTGGATATACCTTCTTACATTGATTGGGTACATAACATCATCCATGTGTCACATCTCCGAAAGTAATTTCAAGATCCATCGCATGTTATCTACTGGGGTGAGCTGGACACGGATAATTGAGTGACCTATGCAGAGTACCCTATGGAGATCGAGGATCAGAAGGATATGATACTTCATGGGCGATCTATTCTCTTGGTGTGTGTCTGGTGGTCTCACAAGAATCTCCAGGAAATCACGTGGGAGCGAGAGGCTCATATTTGTTTGTAGTACCCACAACTTTTTGAGGAGCCTTTGTTTTTCCTTTTCAGGGACGTAATGCTCTAAGGTGGGAGTGATGTAATGTCCTGGATTTTCCATGTATTATTTTAATATTATATGGGAATTATTTTGAGACCAGGATTTGAGATGGCATGCAGTTTCGAGGCCCGCTGAGCTCGGAACAAATCATTGAATATAAATAAATATTTAAGTAATGAGTGCATGTGGTGTTCCTACAAAAGTGGAACAAATCGTGAATGGGTGCTAGAATCAGAATTCTGATGGCACCGTTGCGTCTAGAGCAGCGGATTTACCCTAGTAGAGAACTATCATTTGCTGGCACAGGTCGGTGGTGAAATCCATTTTTTGGAGGAAACCGTAATAAAATATTTAATTAAAATATTTTATTAAATATTATGGTGGTGAATATATTTATCATTTTTAAATAAAGGCTTTCACAGGGGTTTAGGGTAACATAATTCATAACCCTGGAACCCCTGGAGGCTTTGGGAATGCTCTCGAGGAAACCAGCAATGCGGCGATGATGTTCTTGACGAATTTTGCCGGCAAAGACGACGTAGTGACCAGATCTTCTCCAAAAAATGTCGAGAATGCAAGTACGATGTTTGAATTTGATATCCTTTTCCCATTCTTGATTACTACGATGAACATGGACTAATCAATGAACAGATTATCCAATAGATAGATAGTATTTTATGGGATGGTATTTTTATCGGGATTTTGTGGATTTGATTCTTGAAGTTATTTTGGTTTTGATCTAATGGAGAGAAACCTGAATCATCACGAACAATAATCAGGGTTTGTCCCTCTTGTTCGATTTTGTGATTCAATCCTCACGTTCTTCATGTGAGTTCTATGCATTCTTCGCCGAGGTATGAACGACCGATCGTTGTGCATCCATTGTGCGACACAACGAACCCAAATTGATGATCTGGCATCAGTACAACCACGCGGATGTGCGGATGTGGTGGAGACTTACGGATCGAAGCAGATCAGAATATATCGTTCTTAGAACGATTTCTACATAGATGACCAGAATCGGATTTTGTAGCTGATCGAAGGCCCATAACCCACAGATTCAGCATCACGACATTGAGGAGACCTGTAATCTGATGTTTCGTGGAAAACTAACAAGAGAATCTTGATCCGGAGATTCGGTCGTGGCGTGAGGAAGAAGATGGTCCTTCTAGAAACTTCCTGACTACACGGCATGTAGTATCGGCTACATGGTGTGTGTTATTTGGTGGGCCACCTAGCATGTACTCAAGATGTACACTAACATTGGATGGGTACACAGTCGAGGACATGGTGTATATAACCTTACCCAGCCAGACCCGGCCAAATACATGAGATACCCCGTGTACTGGTACACGGGCAGGCGACACAGACTGACACCGTGTACGAGCTTACGGATAGGGTACATAAGCATTTCCCAGTTGACAGAACATGGCGTGTGCTTATAATTACAGATCGTGTGTATGATTTCCTACATGACTTCGATTTCATACATGATCCATTTACAGGGGTAGTACCTAGAGTCAGGGAACACAGCGTATGATCCTTCAACACACCGTGTAGTTTAGTATTACACAGCTTAGACAGGTGACACGGGTCATTTACACGGGTAGTACCCAGAGTCAAGGAAGACGACATATAACCATACCACAAACCATGTAACCTGTTTTACATGGCTTGAGCTAGTTTTCTCTTGTGACTTGGACTTTTTTCCTTAGGATTTGTCCCCTTGGCCTTTCTCCAGAAGGTTTCTGGTATCATTTTCTTATATATTAAAATATGATCCCTTCATCAAGAATTCTTGAATAGAGTTGTTTGAATCCCCTCTGTGAAACATAGGGCTATATCATATATTCAATCTTGGAACCCTATGTAGAGTTATTGGTATCAACGTGACCAACTTTACTCGGGCGTCGATCCTCTACTTAGCGGATTACATCAGACTGAGTTGTTGGAATCAACCCCAAATCTATTGGTTGTGATCCTCATCTGAACATAATGTTCTCAAGTACAGGTGGACTGTGTTCTCCCATAATAAGTACTTTGTATCTTTCTCTTAAGACCTAAGATTTTGTTCTCCATGTTACGTGCTTAGTGTAATCTTTGAGTTGGATCTTAGTGGTGGTTTCACGATAGTCGATTGTGTATTATTATATCTGGATATTATTATTATATGTTCTGTAAACATATACTGTGTAGAGATGAATATATCATTACAATGTGGTATTTCCTTTATTGCATTCCTCTGTTGTTTTTGAGGTGTTCTACTGGGTATTGTTATACTCACCCCTGCACGGGCATTGCCCGCATGTGTCATGTCTTGTGCAGACGAGCAAGCCTTTGACAGGATTCTAGGCGGACCTGGACTGGACGGTGCACAATGAGATCCGAGAGGCCGAGGTGTGTTCTTATGGCTACAGATTGCAGTCCCAATACCTATCATTACTGGTTGGACTTTGTTGCAGTCCTTTTTTTTGGTGGGATTGTACTTTTCTCCCAGAGATTTACATTTACTATACCTTACTTCCTGTCGTACTCTGTTGGTTGGGATTTTAGTGTATGCATGGATTTCAATATTTAGTAGTTTTTACATTTTAGATTTGTGGGATTGGAGATGTGTGTGAGGGTGTACATGTTTATAAGTAATTCCTCCCATGTTTGTATAATTCCTACTTAGTGCTACTCACTATCCCCTAGCCTATTGGAGGCGGGATTGGGGAGTTGAGGCTCGGGACCCACTGGGATGGGTCGTGACATGTTATGACATATGAAACATGTAATATATTGAATCCATAATTGTTGGAAAATCCAAATAATAAGCCACCATCCTAATATGTTCAATATTATTAAATGGATTCACATAACTCTATTCCAAATTTCAATTATTCAAATCCCTTGAAGACCTAGTTAAGGTGAGACTCTCAAAAATACATATCCATGTACCAAGAACACCAAAGTATGTATAAGATGATCTATATAAGATTTATTTCATAACTATATTATCACTGCCGATTGAATAATTTTTTGGATCTTCACTGTTAACTCTTATAATAAGCTATGACCCACAAGGGATTAATACCCAATATCTATCCATAGAGTGGAGATTTACATAATGAGTATAAAATTCCATAAAGGGTTCAATTTTAATAGAAAAATGGTTTATTTTTTTATGGAATACTCAACCATTCTAAATGAAACACCCAAAATTCCCCAAATAAAAGACACAAGCACAAAAAAGTCTTATTTAATATAATTAATCCCTTTATGTATAGAAACATGATTGAGGATTGTATGACATGATCAACATATAATCTGATACAATCAGGTCCTTGATGCTTCTCATAAACTTGGAAGTGAACTGGGGATCATGGTTAGAAGCATTAGAATACTGAACACCATGAACTCTGACAATCTTCTAAAAAATAAATTTCCCATGTCCTCAACTATAGTGACATCAGATATATGAATACTGTTATCTAACATTGTCATTCAGTATATAAAATCCAAATAGAATTCTTTTATCAAGGAGTACAAGGTGAAGTACATCAAAATATCATCCCACTTCAATGCCATTATAGGAAGGGGATGACTCAAACCCAAATGATTATAATAATCGACCATAACTTGTTCATGGTATAAAAAAGAAA
Source organism: Viscum album (assembly GCA_963277665.1). Lineage (NCBI taxonomy): Eukaryota > Viridiplantae > Streptophyta > Magnoliopsida > Santalales > Viscaceae > Viscum > Viscum album. The sequence goes on from OY728166.1 coordinate 314,342,342, forward strand.
CAAAGTAAATGATGTATGATTTTATATAGGAAAATCAGAATAAAAAACATGTATGATGAAACATATAAATTGTTCCTAGTTGAATTGAACACTATGAATAATGACAACTCCAAATCCCATTTTCACTTGGTGTTTTTCGAGTAACATAATGATTCCTAAAGTAATGGATTTCCTCAGAGGATAGAGGCCACTCACTTCTATTCTCTCCACTATATGAAGGATAAAAAATAAATTTAACTCATTATAAAGGTATTATTCTTGTATATTCATATATTTAAGTCATGATCTCAAATAAATATTAAATAAAAAAACCTCATTCTGATCATTTTGAACTCCGAAATGCATGTTACAAATAAGAGACATGATATTCATATCCTATGATCATTATTTCGTGAAATTTAATATTAGTTTCATACTCATAGAATCATTAATGAAGTCCACATAGTAGGGATTTATGAAATCTCAATATGAAACTATTTTAGATACTCCATTCATCACCATAATTTGGGATTAAAATCTTTTTCATGATAATTTATCTCAATATTATTGGGATAATAGTAATATATAAATCCATCTATGAAGTTTTAATGTTGGAAGCTCTTAATAAAATGAATCATGGTTGTATATTTAAGATAATGTGTAAAATAATACTAATCATGACGCTAAATATGATGAGAACCATAAAACACTAAAATATCACTCTTCATGGTAATGAATCCCAAAATAAAACCTAATGATACAAAATAAAATATATCACTGTCTAACGTTTGGATGATTTATCATTTTATATGATGTTAAATGACGTTAACACATAATCCTTAGCATGATATTCTTAATACAATATTAATTTAACTTTATATAGATTAGGAGTCCTCAAAGTAATCTATCTTAGGGAAATTGATCAAAACTGATGGAAATTTACATCCAAGACAAAGAATATATAAATCTCAAAGGTAGTCCCCAATTCATCAAAAAAGTTAAAACATTCAAATTTTTAGGATCAGCTGAGTTATCGTATTTAGAAACCAATTTACCAATGAAAATTACCTCATGAATCATGAATTTACCATTTACCAGCTTAACATAATGTAATTCATTTATCATGATATTTTGATTCAATCTCAAATAAAACATATGACCCACCAATATTTTAGAGTAAAGTATGATACCAATAATGAATAATAAATTGAATGAATTGTGGAACTTTAGGAAATCCTATTCATTATTTATATAAACACGGTAGGAGTAATGGACAGACTGAATGTGAAAAAAATGAACTCATATTGTCCAAAAACACATTCCTGAACATGACCATAATGATATCAGTGTCCTTGATCGTAAAATGGTGATAACTAGAATAATGATATGTCTTATAGGACTACTATATCCCTTTAAATTAATGAAAAGAATTATTAATACATTGTAATAGATACATTTACTTGATGATAACATGATTAATAATTAATTAATCAATTCATAGGTGAAGTGTTCCATCAAAATTATTACTGAATATAATTATTCTCACCTAAGGTGATATATTGAATAAAATTAAGAGTTTATACATCAATTAATCCAACTATTAAATTATATCACCATTATCATATGGTGACATTATTTTGGAAGGAATAAATATTGATTGAGTCCTCATAACCAAGTCAATAAAAAATATACCTCTATCTATAGAAGTATGACATTCAATTAAAATAAAAAAACATATAAAAAGTTAGAAACATCTATAGGAATATCATTACCAATAGATCAATAATCTTGTTCATGATATTGTGGGGATATCATCCTACCCAACTCTAGATGATGAATTCGAGATTTTCAAGATCTATGTCCAATTTTAATTTAAAAAAAATGACTTTCCCCTTCCAAGGAAGTAAAGGATACCAAATTAAGATGAAACTCAATCAATACATTATGAGAAAAAAACTTTTCAATCATGATGATAACATTTATAGATTTCATTTAAATAACAATAAATTCCAGAAAAATAATAAAAATTTTTAATGAGGAGGAATAGGAAGGGAAAGAATGACAGTAAAATATATTAATCCAAAGAGGTGGGGTAATTTCCATCACATAAGGAATTAAATCCATATGAAGATTCGATATACCCATAGAGTTAGTTGAAATTAAATAATAAGTGGAACTAACATCAAAAAAAATATGTCATTGAGAGAGATTAAAAATAATTATCTCTCACTATCATTGAACACACTTTTTTTTCACACTAGAGATTTTTTTATTGTTCTATGTCTATTTATTCTTGATGCATATATATAGATCCTCAATATTCATTAAGAATTTAACATCACCACTGAGAATCTCAGTAAATAATATTCCATACCACTACACATCTGGGGGAGTATGGGCGTAGAAGAACATCTGTATGTTTTTTGAATACCGTCACATGATACAGATCTTTAGTTCATTTGTTAAAGAATATTATTAGTGACTATCCATTACATATTATGAATATGTCCATGATACATTAATAGAAAATAAAAATTATTTATTAGATTTATTATTTTGAGGAATACCACCATAGTTTCCATGAAATATTTAATTATTCTTTCTTGTTCCATAGAAGGAACTAAAAAAACATGCACCAGGAGTATGTGGGACCTCAGTAAACCTTGACATACCATCCTTGTCATTTTTATCCATTAAAATATTATAAAAAATAATAACATAATAGGTATACATAATCATAAATACATGAGACAAGATATCCAATATAAGGCCCATATGAATACTCCATTCCTTCATATATTCATTTGATGCTACCTCAGGTGGAACTGCAGAAGTTTAGTATAATTATTGGCATAATAGGTGTGTGATCTTGCTAGAAACTCACTCACAACATTCCACATACGTTTTTATTATCAAATCCCATGTTTAATATGAAATAAAAAAATATATTAAAACATTACAGAAGAACCTCAACCTCTATTTTATACCAATTTCACATGAACCAACCCAGGTGTCCCACAAAACTGATACCTGAACCAGTCTTGAAATGATATGAATGGATTCCCAATCCATGTAGACTGGAAACTAGCACCCAGAAATCCAAAAAAAATATGATGGAATAGATTCACACAAGAAAAACTAGATAAAATGACTATAGTCAATTGAATCAATAATCTATTAATTTTACAAACCACTCATCAAAAGAAAAGTACCATGAAAAAGAAAAGAATCCAAATACATCACAATACACAAATACAAAATCTTCGCATGTTCTCTATATAAGAATTGTATAACATTCACTACATGTCACAACATACTCCAAAGTTCATATTATAAAGAAAACAAATTTCCTCCACTTGATCCTTTGTCTTTTATTGGATCATGAATAAGAATTTATAAAGATTCATGAAGAAAATATACGTTGTGAGAAACACTATCTTAGTAGGACAACACATAATATTACATAATAAATCAATATAAAACAATACAAATTTTCTAAATTTTTTTATAATATTGGGAGTTGTAATATATTCATAATTTATAAGAAAACAATATTTGAAAATACTTTAAATATAAATCATAACACAATTGAAAATGTTTTTTAAATAAATATTTGGAATGAAAACAATTTATATCATAACATTCATGAATTAAAATTTTCTTAATCACCGATATGTATAAATAATATTCAATTATAGAATCCGGGTTATATGTGTTGAGTCAATAAGGTTTTCCTTATGACTTTTCCATTCCTTCTTGTTTTGAAAATCACAAACACCTTATCTTTAAGGAAAATCGCTTTTGTATGGAAAATCGCTTTTGTAAGGAAAAATGCTTTCTTAAGGAAAATTGCTTTCTTAAGGAAAATTGCTTTTATAAGGAAAATTGCTTTCTTAAGGAAAATCGCTTTCATAAGAAAAATTATCCTTATCATATTTTCATTCAAATTTTTCTTATGTATATGTTTCGGATTCATTTTCTCGGAATCATTAAAACTTTGATATAAAGCATTCTGTTTTAGGATTCGGTTCTGGACAAGAACTATAAGGAAGTTTCATTCCGAATTCCGGATATGAATTCTGACTAAGTTCTATTCCAGATTCAGGATATGAATTCTGAAGAAAAATTCTCATTACGAATTCTGATAAAAAATTCTCATTACGAATTCTGATGACGAATTCTCATTACGATTTCTGATGACAAATTCTCATTACGAATTCTGATGATGAATTATCATTACGATTTCTGATGACGAATTCCTATTCCGAATTCCTATTCTGAATTCCTATTCCGAATTCTCATTCCGAATTCACCTATTAAACAGAATCTGGTTATCATTGTTTTATACACTCTGAATTTATTCACTCTGAACTTTCACTCTGAAGTTTTCATTCCGAACCTTTATGTTAGAGTTTAAAACGATGTCGTACATTCTGTTACACTTGTTTTGTTATAAAACGATGTCGTCTGTTTTGTTATAAAATAACCGTTGTCTAAGTGACACGTGTACAGGTCCCTCAGATCTTTAAGGAAAATATGACCGTTGGAGATGGAGCCGACCTTACCTATAAATAGCAGCTCATTTGAAACAGCTCGGTGCTAATGAATAGCTGCTTATTGCCGATTGCTGAAAAAGTGCTTACATGCTGTTGAAGTGATTTCTAGAGAGAGAGTCTCTTATTAACTCTCAAATCTTCATGCGACTCCGAATGTAGGTGATTACATTCGAGGGCTTCCGGGGATAGGAAGACAGAGGTGCCGACTACCTTAAAGATCGAGGGCTTTCTTGCTGAGAAAGACAGAGGTTACCAACTACCTTGAAGTTGAGGGCTTGCGGGGATAGCAAGACAGAGACTCCGATCTTCGTATCGAGGGCTTACCCTGGTGTGGGTAAGACAGACTTGCTTGAAAGTATAAATCAAGGGACCTTTATCCAAGGTTGTTGGATACCCTTCTCTTTGGGTTAAAAGACTATCATCTTGTTACTAGTAGTTTTACTACTTGTCTTTATTCCGCTGTAATTTGTATCTTAAGGAAAGTATAACTTTCTAATACTTCCTTACTTACTCTGATTAGTTTAGATTCTATACGCTTTAAGGTAGAATCTTATATTGTAACTTTTGTTATGTTTCAATTTCCGGAATCATATTTCCGGAACCTACTTTTGGAATCCCTTTCCAAGTTCAGTTCGGTGTTAGAGGTGTTGTGAATTTACTTAGTTAAACGTTGTTAGACTTAGTCCTTTCCTTTTCTTAAGGAAACTCTAGTTATTCATAACTAACTTTAAAGGTTCCAAAGGAATTTTTAAAGTATACAATTCACCCCCCCTCTTGTATATTGAGCATCTCATATTATATTTCGATCCTACAATTGGTATCAGAGGTTGGAAACCTCTTACTCTATACCATTCTTACATTTGGTATCAGAGCCAAGGTTACTGAAATACTTGTACTCACATACAAGTTTTTCTTGCTCACTTGTCTATTCCGAACTTTTTCATTCCGGATTTTCCATTCTGAACTTTTCCCATTCCGAACTTTGTGATTACGATTCTAAGCTACTAACAAGTTTGTATCCAAGTTATTTTTAGTATGGCAGGAATTAATGTTGGTTCGATTGACAATCTGAATCCTACAAGGCCACCAATCTTAGATAGTAATGACTATGAATACTGGAGAGATCGTATGAAGACATTTGTTATCAATACTGGAGTAGACAATTTTGTGATGCTTACTGGTGATTATAAAATTCCTGACAAGGAAGTCAGAACCTTTACTAACCAGGAGAAGCAAGAATATCAACTCAACTATAAGGTACGCAATACTTTATTATGTTCAATGACTAGAAATATATATAGCCAAATTTCTTCTTGTAAAGCAGCTAACTGTATATGGAAGAAGTTAGAGGTTACACATTTTGGGACTTCTAAGGTGATTGAGACTAGAAGGGCTATGCTTAGAGCTGAATATCATGGCTTCAATTTTCCTTATGGAGAACCTATCTGTAAAGTTCAACAAAGATTTATGACCATTGTCAACAGTCTACAATCTATGGGAGAGAAAGGTTTAGATGATGAAGCTCTTGTGGACAAGATAATCGATATTATGCCCAATGAGTGGGAATCCAAGAGAACAGCTATAGATGAGAACATGAAGGTAACTCAAATTACTCTTGATGAATTATTTGGAACTCTTCTACAACATGAGACCAGAATGAAGAGGGATGCTGACAACATCAAGAAGAAGAATGGAAATGGTACTGTTGCTTTTACTACAACTTCGAATCAGATGAAAGCTAAGACTCCTGAGAGAGTAACCAGATCCAAATCAAAGAAAGTTATTTTCCAATCCGAATCTAGTGAGAGTGAAGTTTCAGAAAATGAATTAGTCAATCTTGCTCGAAGGATGAACAAGATAACTGGACAGAGAAACTTTCAATCCAAGTATAAGAAGAAGGACAGGAAAGATAAGAAAGATGGAGAAGTTACTTGTTATGAATGCAAGAGAGCTGGACATATTAGACCAGATTGCCCTATGCTCAAAAAGAAAGAAAGAAAGGAAAGGCATTCAGACAGGAACAGGAAGAAGTATTACAAAGCTAAAGCTAAGAACGTTTTGAAAGCTAATGACACCTGGAGTGCCAGTGGTGGTGACTCTTCAGATGAATCTTCTGAATATGAGTCTTCAGGACAGAAGAATCTTGGTCTTATAGCCAGATTACCTATTGATAATCAATGTCTTATGGCTAAGGTACGAAATGCTGAATCTTTGACCAATGTTTCCTTAAATCCTAATGATAGTAAGTATTATAACTCTTCTGATGAAGAATCATCTTCTGATGAGGAAAATACTTTACCTACTTATGAATAAGTCTCTAGATTTGCTGAACTTCTTGAGATTGAGAATTCCAAACTCAACAAGAAACTTGATAAGGCAAATTCTAGGAATTCTATTCTTACTAAAGAGATATCAGATCTTTCTAAAGATCTTGATAAGAAAAATTCTGATTTTGAAAATATTTCGAAAAATCTTGAGGAAGTAAGTTCTGAGAAGAATAAACTTTCTAAAGAGTTAGAAAAAGTAATTTCTAATAAAAAAATTTTCGAGCCTAACTCTACTTCCAAAACTAATGATTTTGAGGATAAAAACTTGGTTGTAAAACTCAAGTCCGAAATTTTTTCCTTAAAGAAATGTTTATCAAACTTTACCCATGGTAAGGAAAATTTTGATAAGATGTATTCCTAAATACGACCTTTAAGAAATAAATCCGGATTTGGTTATACCCATGCAAAACCAGTTTTCAGTAACAATTATTTTGTTCCTCAAAGTGACCCATTTTGCACTAAATGTCAATATGGTGGTCACTGGGCAAGAAATTGTTCCTTAAACAAAACCCAATCCTTAGGTTTTCATAAAGCTTACTTTTCTAAGAAAATGTGGATACCTAAAATTTTATTGTCTGGAAATCTCGGATCCAATCAAGTTTGGATTCCGAAAGTCTAACATTGTTCTTAATTTCAGGATAATAAAGAAAGTTCCAGCAACAATATTTGGTACATGGATAGTGGATGTTCCCGGCATATGACTGGTAACAAAAGTTTTTTTGAAAAGATTATCAAAACGAAAGGAGGAAAGGTAACTTTCGGAGACAATGCTAAGGGAGAGATTGTTGGTATTGGTAATATAGTTCTTTTGGGTAAAACTTTGATTTCAAATGTTCTTTTTGTTAAAGGTCTTAAGCACAACCTCATTAACATAAGTCAGTTATGTGATGAAGGTTACCTTGTGAATTTTATGAATGATAAATGCTTAGTTTACAATTACAAGGAAGAATTTATTCTCTCAGCCAACAGGCAAGAGAATGTTTATACCTTAAACATAGAAGACTTAAGAAGCCAAGATTTACCTTGCCTAAGTGCAATGGAAGATCATTCTTGGTTATGGCATAGAAGACTAGGACACTGTAATCTTAGGAACCTGTGTAAACTCTCTAAGAAGAAACTAGTTAAGGATCTACCGGAGCTTAGATTTGATTCGTATAAAGTTTGTGATCCTTGTCAATATGGCAAGCAACATAAATCTAGTTTTAAGTCAATCGGTGAAGTCTCAACAACTGATGCATTACAGTTGGTGCACATGGATCTTTTTGGTCCAACACAAACTGGAAGCATTGGATGCAAATACTATGTGTTTGTTCTAGTTGATGATTACACTAGATTTACTTGGGTCTATTTTCTAGCAAGGAAATTTGAAGCTTTTTCTTATTTCAAAAGTTTTAGAGCTCAAGTTAAAAATGAGAAAAACCTTCCATTGAAAACTATTCATAGTGATCATGGAGGAGAATTTCAAAATTCTGATTTTGAAACTTTTTGTAGTAAGAAAGGGATTACTCACAACTTTTCAGCACCTAGAACTCCTCAACAGAATGGTGTAGTTGAAAGAAGAAATAGAATTCTTCAAGAAATAACTAGAACCATGTTGAGTGAATATTCTATTGCTAACCATTTCTGGGCTGAAGCTTTAAGTACTGCTTGTTATACTATAAATCGAGTTTTGATTAGACCTTTTCTTAATAAAACTCCTTATGAGTTATGGAATGGTAGAAAACCAAGACTTTCCTACTTCAAGGTTTTTGGTTGCAAAGTATTCATTTTGAATACTAAAGATAACTTACATAAATTCGCACCAAAATTAGATGAAGGGATTTTCTTAGGATATTCCACAACCTCTAAGGCTTATAGAGTTTTTAATAAAAATACATGCACTGTTGAGGAAACAGTACATGTAAAATTTGATGAGTCTGACTCTTTTGTTTTTAAAACCTCCCAACCTACATCCTCGGATGTGTTTTCAAAAACTGATTGTCAACCTTTGATAGAAGAACCTTCTGATAAGGAAATTGTTCTAGAAGATACTTCTGAAACATTTACCCCAGAAGACTTTCTACCTTATGTTGATGAACAGGTTTTACAAAATCCAAATCAGATGTTTCTTAAGAATCATCCCAGTGATAGTATCATTGGTGATGTAAATCAACCTGTAAGGACTAGAAGTTCCTTAAGAAATGAAGTAGAACATCTAGCATTTCTTTCCCAATTAGAGCCTAAAAGCACTGATGAAGCATTAGGTGATGATGATTGGATCAAAGCAATGAAAGATGAACTAAATGAATTCGAAAGGAATAAAGTCTGGAACTTGGTTGAAAGACCTAAGGAAACTTCTGTTATTGGAGTAAAATGGGTTTTCAGAAATAAATGTGATGAAAATGGAGTCATTGTTAGAAATAAAGCTAGACTTGTTGCTAAAGGCTATAATCAGCAAGAAGGAATAGACTATGAAGAAACCTATGCTCCAGTAGCTAGACTTGAATCTATCTGTATTCTACTTGCCTTTGCAGCATTCTTTAATTTCAAACTATTTCAAATGGATGTGAAATGTGCTTTTCTTAACGGTTATGTTCAAGAGGATGTTTTTGTTGAACAACCTCCTGGCTTTGAAGATACAAAACATCCATATCATGTTTTTAGACTTACCAAAGCTCTGTATGGCCTTAAACAAGCCCCACGAGCATGGTATGATAGACTCACTGGATTTTTGCTTCAAAATAACTATGTTAAGGGAAATGCAGATCCAACCCTTTTTATAAAGAAAGATAAGAAAAATGTTTTGATTGTTCAAATTTATGTTGATGACATTATATTTGGTTCAACTCAGCAATCTTTGACTGACTCTTTTGCTAGTCTAATGAAATCTGAGTTTGAAATGAGTATGATGGGTGAGTTAACATTTTTTATTGGTTTTCAAATTTCTCAAAAACCAGAAGGAACCTACATATCTCAACATAAGTATATTAAAGATCTTCTTAAAAAGTATGGTTATGACAACACTAAGAGTATAAGTACTCCTATTGGTACCTCAAACTCTTTAGACCTTGATGAAGCTGGGAAACCAGTAGATCAAACATCTTTTAGAGGTATGATTGGAAGTCTACTTTACTTAACAGCTAGTAGACCAGACTTAATGTTTTCAGTATGCTTATGTGCAAGATATCAATTCAATCCTAAGGAATCTCACTTAAAGGCAGTAAAAAGAATTTTTCGCTACCTTAAGGGAACCATGGATCTAGGATTATTTTATACTTCTGGAAATGATTTTGTTCTAAAAATCTTTTCCGATGCTGACTTTGGTCGATGTAGAATGGATAGGAAAAGTACATCCGGAACTTGTCATTTCTTAGGAGATTCATTAGTTTCTTGGTCATGCAAGAAGCAACATTCTGTTGCACTCTCCACTGCTGAAGCTGAATATGTAGCAGCTGGAAGTTGTTGTGCACAAGTGTTGTGGATGCAACACACACTCACAGACTATGGCCTGAGTTTTACTAAAACTCAAATTTTGTGTGATAACACAAGTGCCATTGCCCTAAGTAAAAACCCTGCACATCACTCTCGTGCAAAACACATAGATATTAGGCATCACTTTCTTATGGATCACACACTTAAAGGAGATATTATTCTTCAGTTTATCGGAACGCAAGATCAACTTGCTGACATTTTCACAAAATCCTTGCATTCTGATAGATTTGAATATATCAAACAGAAGTTAGGAATGATAACCGTAAGGTAATCTTCCTTAATTAACTTTCTGTTGAAAAAGTCTCCTTACAGTAATAAACTCCTTTTCATAGGGGGAGTACATTTGATTGTTTATTTAACAAAGTTTTTCAAAATATGTTTTCAAATTTTTCGGAACGAAAATTTCCGGAATGGAACTTCCGGAACTACAATTTTCCAGAAAGGATATTTTCGCACAGAATATTTCTGGAATGGAAGTATTCGTATTCAAAAATTTCCGGAATGGACAACTTTCGTACTGGGACTTTCATATCCAGATTTTCGTACCAAGTTTTGTTTTTCGTATTTTCTTTTTCGTATTGACTTTTTCGTATTAACTTTTTCGTAGTCTTCTTTATATTACCCGTTACGAACAACTTTCCTAAACTAATCCGAAAGGTATGATTTCCTTACTGAAGTTTTCGTAATCATATTTTACTTGCTAGCAATTTCTTATAGTTTGTTTTTGATTTTTGGATTTCTTATTTCTTTACTTTAATAAAACCTCAAAAAGATCGGATTCAACCTTTCAACCGTTAGATCTGATCTCAGATCGTTCTAAACCGTTAGATCAACCGAGGAAGTTGAACCGTCATCCCATTGCCTTTATAAAGGGGACCCTATTTTCTCGTCCCACATCGATTTCAAGCTTTTGCGTGCTGAAGCTCTGACACTCCGATTTAAGGCCATTCCGAACCACAGTTTTCTCAGTTCCGAACTTCAGTCTTCTCTGTTCCGAATATCTCAGAGGACTTCTAATACGAATGTCTGCAGAGCTAGATTCTCAAGAAATGTCTTCAACTAAGCCTATTTCTCAGTGGTTAGTCTACAGAGAGAGGTTAGTTCATCCGAATTTCTTCAGGAACTATGATTCTATTATTTCAAAGAATATCAAGCTGAATGGCTGGGAAGATGTTGCGGTATCAAAAACCGGCAACCAAGATGAAGTCTACTCTGACTTTCTTGTCGAGTTTTATGAGTCGGTTGCTTTCTTCGAGGAAGATAATAGAGAAAAATTTTCTTTCAAATTGTATGGCAAGACATATAAGCTTTCTTACACCAAGGATGCAAGCTTGGTAAGGTTAAGTTACGAAGGTGAAGCTGAATTTATTTCCCACATATTTCCAGACTCTTTGGGTAGTTTCAACAAGGAAAAGGCCTTAGAAATTCTCGGATTAGATGATGACAAGGCTCCGAAAATTTCAAGCCTATCTACAAACTTCAGGATTTTGGAGTTTTGGGTGCAAGGCCTTATCGTACCGAGAAAAGGAGATAAGGATAGTCTGAAGAAAAGTGAGATATATATCTTAGATTTTCTGATAAATCTAAGGAAGTTCAACTTGATGAAGCATGTCCTTCTTAATATTGAGAATTTGAAGAAGGGAAATCTGAGAGCTCAGATTGTCATGTACCCAGCAATATTGTCAAAGCTTATAGTTCGGTGCCTAGAATCTTTCAAGGTAGCATGCAGTTCTAAACCAAGGGTGTGTAAGATCATGTTGCTCAGTGATGCCACTCTTAAGAGAATGAATATAGCTTTTGACAAGGAGTCAGGGAAGTTTATTGATCTTCCTCCTCAAGTAGAAGTGACTCCGAAAGTGGCTGATCCGGAATCGTCTAGGCCGGTAAGAAAGAGGAAGCTGAAAGAAGTGGTTGTCGAAGCTGAGGAACCCAAATCTATGGAAGTCCATTCCGCACCTCCTAAGTCTAAGAAGAAGAAAACCTATACTGATGAGGTTGCAGCAAAGTGGAGAGCTGATAAAGAATCAAGGAAGGAAGGAGATCCGCAGTTCGGATTGGATCCTGCAGAGGCTAAAGCTCTGAAAGAAAAGGCTGCTGATGAGCTCGAGAAGCAAGCAAAGGAAAAGAAGCTGAAGAAGAAAATGACCGAGACTGAGGTAGCTCAGGCCTTGTTAAAGTTCAACGAAATGGTTTCAGCAACCATTCCCGTTCTGAGAACCTTTTCTCTGGAATCTCTACCTGAGACTCCAGGAAGAAATCTAGATGCTCCAGAAGAGGCTGTTGCTACTGAGGAAGTAGAGCAAGTGGAAGAAGTTGAAGAAGCTTCTGAAGGAAGTGGTGAGACAGGAGATGTGCTCAAACAAGTAGATGAATACAAGGGAACTCCTTCGGAACACCTGTCGCTCCGAACATCTGGAGCTCAATATTCGAAGCTTGTCACTCCGAATATGGAAGAAGAGAAAGGCGAAGAAGAAGTTTCTTGTCTGAGAGAAGAAGAACATCTTTTAATTGATGCTACTCAGAAAGAAAATGTAGAAGTTGCTGATGAGGAAGATTTGGTTGATCAAGTGTCTGACAGCGAGAAGAAATCTCCGGAACAGGTTTCTATTCCGAAAAAAGATAAGGGGAAACAAATTCTTGCTGATACCCCTAGTTCAGAAAAGAGTATGAGGAAGGAAGCTGGTAGTTCTTCTAAGAGGAAGTTGGAGCTTATTGAGGAAGAAAATTCTCCTAGCAAGGTTTCGGATTCGGAGTCATCATCGTTGGGGCACGATTTTGTTGTTCAATCCTTGAAGAAGTTGGTGGGAACCATTCCAACCTTCTCTAGCATTGATTCACGATGCCAGATGCTTCAACATGCGCTGAATCAGAAAACTGACTCCGTATCCATGGTAATGGATAAGTGTGTTGAGATTGAAGCTCAGTTCAAAACTTTCTTCGTTGGTTACGAAGCACATAAAAGACCTTGCAAGAGGATGACAAGCTGGTCAAAGAAAAACGTGGAAGAGATGAGGTTGCTGGATGAGTTTCAGAAAAATGTTAAGGATGCTTTTCAAACCGAGGACAAGAAGTTTCATGAGATGACTGCATCATTCGAAGAAAAGTTGACAGAGGAAAGGAACATTCGGATTCAGGAAGTAAGAGATCTGAATGGAAAGCTCAACTCTGTTAATTAGAATTGGAAATTTGAAAGGGATCATCGGATCGATTTTCTAGAAAGAATGAAAGCTCAGGAAGAGAAGATGAAAGTCCAGGAAGAAAAGTTGAAGGCTCAGGAAGAAATAATTGAAGCTCAGTCAGCAAGGATAGTCATTTTAGAGAAACAAGCAGAGGATGATCATAAGGACCTCAAAAAGATCAAGACAATTCTCAAGGGGCTAATGTCCAAGGAGAAAGATCAGAAAAGACCAATCCGATCTTTTTGTTGTAATCTGTTTTTGTTGCTGACATTTCAAATATAATGAGAATTGTGTTTGTTGTTTCGTTTGTACTAATTTTTCAGGTACTTTGTTAAGTTTTTCCATTCCCTCCAATTCTTTTTGAAAATCGCAATGGGGGAGAAGGAAAAGATCCTTAAGAAAAAGAGGAAATCTAATAAGTGCTTATCAAAGGAGGAGAAAGAAAAATACCCAAGGAAAAAGAACTCTAATAAGAGTTTGTTTAAGGGGGATTTGTTTCTTAAAGAAACATCACTCCGGAAATATGAATACGATCCTTAGAGTGTCAAAACCTAAGGGGGAGTTAGTCGTATTCATCTATATCCTTAAACTAAGGGAGATAAGCTTTAATGTGTTTCTTTCTTCTTAGAATAGCTTTTTCGTAAGGATGTTTGTGCTTTCCAAAAAGGGGGAGATTGTTGAGTCAATAAGGTTTTCCTTATGAACTTTCCATTCCTTCTTGTTTTGAAAATAACAATCACCTTATCTTTAAGGAAAATCTCTTTTGTAAGGAAAATCGCTTTTGTAAGGAAAAATGCTTTCTTAAGGAAAATTGCTTTCTTAAGGAAAATTGCTTTTATAAGGAAAATTGCTTTCTTAAGGAAAATCGCTTTCATAAGAAAAATTATCCTTATCATATTTTCATTCAAATTTTTCTTAAGTATAAGTTTCGGATTCATTTTCTTGGAATCATTAAAACTTTGATATAAAGCATTCTGTTTTAGGATTCGGTTCTGGACAATAACTATAAGGAAGATTCATTCCGAATTCTGGATATGAATTCTGACTAAGTTCTATTCCAGATTCAGGATATGAATTCTGAAGAAGAATTCTCATTACGAATTCTGATAAAGAATTCTCATTACGAATTCTGATGACGAATTCTCATTACGATTTCTGATGACAAATTCTCATTACGAATTCTGATGATGAATTATCATTACGATTTCTGATGACGAATTCCTATTCCGAATTCCTATTCCGAATTCTCATTCTGAATTCACCTATTAAACAGAATCTGGTTATCATTGTTTTATACACTCTGAATTTATTCACTCCGAACTTTCACTGCGAAGTTTTCATTCCGAACCTTTATGTTAGAGTTTAAAACGATGTCGTACATTCTGTTACACTTGTTTTGTTATAAAACGATATCGTCTGTTTTGTTATAAACTAACCGTTGTCTAAGTGACACGTGTACAGGTCCCTCCGATCTTTAAGGAAAATATGACCGTTGGAGATGGAGCCGACCTTACCTATAAATAGCAGCTCATTTGAAAGAGCTCGGTGCTAATGAATAGCTGCTTATTGCAGATTGCTGAAAAAGTGCTTACATGCTGTTGAAGTGATTTCTAGAGAGAGAGTCTCTT
This sequence comes from Viscum album, assembly GCA_963277665.1. Lineage (NCBI taxonomy): Eukaryota > Viridiplantae > Streptophyta > Magnoliopsida > Santalales > Viscaceae > Viscum > Viscum album. The sequence continues at coordinate 314,357,482 of OY728166.1, forward strand.
ATTAACTCTCAAAGCTTCGTGCGACTCCGAATGTTGGTGATTACATTCGAGGGCTTCCGGGGATAGGAAGACAGAGGTGCCGACTACCTTAAAGATCGAGGGCTTTCTTGCTGAGAAAGACAGAGGTTACCAACTACCTTGAAGTTGAGGGCTTGCGGGGATAGCAAGACAGAGACTCCGATCTTCGTATCGAGGGCTTACCCTGGTGTGGGTAAGACAGACTTGCTTGAAAGTATAAATCAAGGGACCTTTATCCAAGGTTGTTGGATACCCTTCTCTTTGGGTTAAAAGACTATCATCTTGTTACTAGTAGTTTTACTACTTGTCTTTATTCCGCATTAATTTGTATCTTAAGGAATGTATAACTTTCTAATACTTCCTTACTTACTCTGATTAGTTTAGATTCTATACGCTTTAAGGTAGAATCTTATATTGTAACTTTTGTTAAGTTTCAATTTCCGGAATCATATTTCCGGAACCTACTTTTGGAATCCCTTTCCAAGTTCAGTTCGGTGTTAGAGGTGTTGTGAATTTACTTAGTTAAACTTTGTTAGACTTAGTCCTTTCCTTTTCTTAAGGAAACTCTAGTTATTCATAACTAACTTTAAAGGTTCCAAAGGAATTTTTAAAGTATACAATTCACCCCCCTCTTGTATATTGAGCATCTCATATTATATTTCGATCCTACAATTGGTTTCAGAGGTTGGAAACCTCTTACTCTATACCATTCTTACAATATGATCTAGATATAGTTAGGATATAAATAAATATTTTACACATTCTCAGTGACATACAACTCATTATTTTCACACATCCCTAGATCTTAGGATAAGGGGGATATGATTCCATCCCAATTAATGAACCACCCACCCTAAATTAGTTTAGAAATCATTTTCATCATTAATATATTAGTAGGTAAATGTTAAACATGACTAGTATGTGAATATAAGGCCACACACAAGACTACCAAATCAATTGTGTTTAACAATAAAATCAATCATACAAGGGGGTATTATTCATTTCAAATGATTACCACTTCATTTCAGTCAACCTATGTTAATCATTCAATGCATTCTATTTTATTTCAAAAACAAATTCAAATACATTTCATTATAATTCATGCCTTAAAAAAATAAATTTATTTTAATTTTATAAATCATTTCTGTTTTTGTTTTTTCAAGAAATATACATAAAATGCACTCTTCAAACCATTTGTTTCAATTTAAATTAATTGTTCAAAAATCAAACCCCTACATGAAATTATATACCAAATTGGTTCAACACACAAACTGTGAGATTTATTAAAAATAAATTTTGAATATGAAATGAATAGTTAAAAATAGAGTACAAATCAAACAAAAATAAAAAAGAAAACGGGTTTCAGTAGATAGTAATTTTGTAACATTTCCACCTTCCTCAATCCTGATATAAACAACCTCAAACATGGGACCACAAATAGTGATGTAAGATAGTTTATAATTAATGATGAAGAATTTATGAAACATGAAACACAAATCAAGACCTTGAAGCCTAAAAATAGAAGGATCTAAAACTCCAAATGAAGGTGAGTGAGATGGAAAGGATAATTCATATTAAAATCAAGGATATACTTACAGAAATATAAAAAACACATTAATTGGAAGTTAGATTATTTTATTATCAGGTTTGAAGGGTTAAAATAACCAATATTGTGTGACCACATTCTACAGGGTTAAAATGGGATTCAAGAGGGACCAATATATAATTAAAACATAGAATAATAGGAAAAAATATCATAATGCCCTTCCATTTTAGGCTGATAATTGATTCAATTTACAGAAATAGGATTCCACCAACAATCAAGTGGTGCGTGGAAGTGTTCTTGAGTGGATGGATGTATACATAGCTAAATGGTGGGATACCCTTGGATAGAAAGTGGATCCAATTTGAAATAAGAAACAGATGGTTATTACACTGATTGGATGTTTGAGTTCTAGTGTGAACACCAAATTTCTAGCATTCCACTAGTGGGTAACTTTATATCCCATAGACATTCCAAATATTTTATCATGGATACTATACTTCCAACCTCCCAAGACATATCCAGATAACTCAAACAAGAATCAAAACACAATCTTATTCCCTCTTAAGGATCAAACCTCTATGAATCAAGAAAGATGCAACGAGATAAACAATATATCACCATGGGAAAAAATAAGTTATAAAAACGATGTATTATACCCAAAATAATGTTCTAGGACATTATAAAAATTATGATATATGATTTTAGTATGTGGTATTTTCTATTTAAATTCCATGATTTTACATTTTTACAACATAAAACCCCTTATAAATTTATTTGGTTCATGAATTATGATATATGTAGGGGAGATGGAAAACTCAAATTTCTTTTTTGTGTTAAAATATTATTCCATGAGTTCCATTAATCTGTGATTTATTATTTCATATAATTATTATTTTACAAGAAATTTTGTATTATCTCCTAATGCAATGTGGTGTTCTAAACATAAAACATTATGTCTCGGTAAATTTTTTCTTATAAAATGATAGATTTTTCAAAAAAATCTCACCCCTTTTAATGAAATATTCCTCTCCAATAATTATTTCATTAAATTATTTTATTTGTTATTTTAAAATCCAAGTATGTTTTTACTCATGTGGCCCCCATATTTCCATACTAAATTTTTTTAAATCATGTTACTTTGATATTTTTATGATTTCAATTTTCTAAAATGGGTTATTTTAGAATATTATATATGCTTTCTATATATTCATTATCAACTATTTTAACATAATACCCATAAATCATTTTGATAACATTTATATATTTTCATAGGTATATATTTTATTTTTATAACATTAAATGATTTTTTATGGTTTTCACTTCCCATTTTAGAATTTTAATAATTAATTTGATCTATAACTACTTATTTTAGGACATTTTCAATTTTTTTTTAAAAAAACTCATTTATGGGTGAGCTAACATTTTTCCATTTAAATTATAAGTCTTCAATTCAATCAAAACTATTTCTCACTAATATCCCTAGAAATTTTCTATTGAATATATACATTTGGGGTGACGGAATTTTTATGTTTCAAATAATTTACATTTTTGAGTTAAATTTTTTCAAAACTATTTGGAAAAATAGAAAATAAAATTTATATTTCATTATGTACATTATTATGTGAAGAATAAAATTTGTATTCTCTCAATGGGTTATGATGATATATTTAATGATTTATATATTCTAGAGATCATATATATATATAGATGTTGATGGACGAGTCTTCTAAAAATACTTAATGAGTTTTTCAATGTTTTAAATATCATGAAGTAATTCGATAAGAGCCTTTTTTAATATTAAAAAAACCAAAAGGATGCGACTTCATAGGTATTATCAAACACTAATGAATGTAAAATATTTTATATAATCACAATATAAGGATAAATTGTTCTTATTTTTGTACAATAATACTATTTTTATTCTTAATACCATGCTTTTCTTCTTTGGATCTTCTTTAATGACTATTATTTACGAAATATTTTGTTTCATTTATAATGTTTTTCCCGGATACTATCCATTACATTTCAATATTTTGTCTATTATTTACTAGGTATGAATTTCATATCAACCATGTTTATAACCATGTTCACATATTATTCATAATTACGATATTTTATTATTATCAATTATGTTAATCCTTACTAATCATCTTACCTCCCTCATTTATTGTTCTTTTAATGTCCCCTGGTTACATATAAATTTAACACATATTATGTGTCTAAAATTGTATCTTGTGTGGATATTTTTTGGGAGTTGTTAATGACATTCCATGAATTATGAATTTTCATATGTACTTGAAAAAATGTCTGTTCGTAGAAAATGACATGGGATTTTTAGTTTTTATTTTTAATAATTAACAAAAATATTTAACATAAAAGATCATTGGAATATATAGTAATGAAATATTTTATTTAATCCAATAATAGGGGATTTCACTCCCATGGTGTGTCATATATTTTACGAGCATTCATCATTGAGCTGTATGATTAGTGAATGAATGTAACAAACCTCATGTTATCTATAGAAAATACCCTCCATAATAGATAATTCTTTCCAATAAGTTAATACACATTATAATAACTATCATAAATATGTCATTAATTAATAATATAATATTTTTATAATATTAACATAGGATACCAAACTAAAATTTGGAATAATAAGAATATAGATACATTTTATGTTGTAAATTGCATTAACTATTTTTTTTAATAATGTAGTTATTTATGATGGTAGTTTGTATCAGCCATATAAGTTAAATATAATATATTGACTTCATTTTTTAAATTTACTACATTATAATTATTTTATGTTTACTTTTTTGTATTTTTTATGAACAAACATATTTTTTATAAAATAGTGAATATTTAATGTTTTCCCAAAATATGACTTTTACCACTTTATAAAAACATGTGAAATGCCCAAATGTGTATAATATAAATAAACTGATCCTATATATATATATTAATGGTGTAATTTTTAAATCAATAATAAAAATTATAACTTATTTTTCTTAATATTTTAGGAATTAAGAATTATTTCATTCGAATTTAAAAGTTTCGTTCGTTTGTTTTTTTTATTTAGATATTTTCAGAGTGAAATTAGATTTTATATAAAAAGTAAATACACATATAGTTAAATTTTTTATAATAAATCAATTACAATATCGAAATAATGTAACCATTAGAAATTCTTAATATACATTGAAATAATGTATAAAAATATTCATTTTTAATTAATTTTTATGTTTTATCTATTTTTAATTTTAATGATTCATTTATATTATTTATGAAATGAATTTTGATTTATGGGGGAAGAATTTAGATTCTTATTTGAGAAATTTTCGATGAATTTTATACATATAATATTTAATTAGGAGAAAAAGGTTTTGAATGAAAAATTTATGTGGACTATATTTTTATCTATATTAAAATGAAACATAGATGTTCTATAAAAATATTTTAGGTTGTAATAAATTAACTACTTGTCCTAACCACATCCCATCACTTAACCCACCTAACCCTCCTATATTTCCATTCTTATCACATTTTAAAAATTCATTTCCATACAAATGTACATTTTCTCACTTTTAAAAGGGAGATCCCTTTTTCTCTTTCAACACCCCACTCATATTAAATGATTACACTGAATACCTATCCAAAATTACTCTCACTGATTAAATTTATGGGTCCAATTTCACTTTTCCACTAATGAAATCCATTTTTCCTTAAATTAAAGGCCTTATTAAGGAGGAAGTTCTAGGAATCAATGAAGGCTACACGTATTTTATAATGTTCTATTCATATTAATTCTTTTCCGAAAATAATATTACATAGTTTATTTTAAAAAATATTATTAATTATTATCTATTTATGTTATTATAATATACGTATAACCATTATTTATTCTCATAAATAGAAAAACAACAATCATTAGTGTGTGTATGTGGTTTACAGCCTACAGAAACACAATTTTGAATTTCCATTACAACCATTCATGGATGGCTTATAAATTTTATTAAAATTATAATATAATAATGGATACATTTTTATAATTCTCAAATTATATCATATATTATTTTTTAATTATTTTTCCTTCTATGAAAATGAGAGCATCGTCTAGGTGTATGTTCACACTATAACCTCCTTGAGATGATGTTTCCCTTTTGTTTTCTATATAAACTAACATGAATGAGATTAAAAATTTATTTACTATATAAAATTATATATTTTATGAACTATTAAAACTAATTAATAATATTATTATATATTCCTTAAGTAATTTTTTTGATAAACAATTATTGTTAATTTAACTACTAAAAGGACATATTAATGTGTCTTTTTTAAATTGATTCCATTGACAGAGTATCTATTTAATTGTATAAATTATGTTCTAATGAATTTTAATTATACAAAATCATATTATATTTTTTTATTTTAGGAATGTATATTTCTTTTTTACAATGGTCAATATAGAAAAATGTTAAAAAATTTAATTGAATAGTCCCATATGAGGGCTGTAAGATGAAAATATATTAAAATTATGAAACTGATGCTAATAAATAGAATTTATAAAGTTAAATATATATTTTTATGGTTATTAGGTATATATTAAATAAACATAATTTAACTATATAACAAATTTAATGGAATTTTTGAATAACTTTTGAAATAATGTTAAGGGTTCATCCGAACCACCCCCATTTTTTTTTATTATATTTTATCTTCATATCCCCCAATTTTATATTCAATTATTGTAATTTTTTTCATAAATACTTTATATATATATATATATTATTAAATATATAACTTTTTTTTATTTACCTTTATTTTTTTTGGGTATTTTAATTTTATATTCTGTTTGATGTTTTCTCTTCATTGAAAAGTTGATTCTTAAGGGAACATCACTTTGTATAGAGTCATGTTTAGTATCCCCCCATACAATTTTTTAGCATTGAATATTTTTATTAAAAATCTATTTATTTCAAGAAAACCATTTTTAGTTTAGTTATTGTTTGAAACTAAAATATTTTTCCACATTTTATTCTGAAAAATATCCGTCACTCATTTCAGAAAGCATCACATTAGTTGTGTATTTTTATTATTAATTGTTAAATTTTTTAATAAATATTTTATAATAAGACTATATATGTTCAAAATTTATGTTACATTTTAATGTTATAAATGTTAAATATAATTTATTTCCTCCTTATTTTAGACATCCATATTGCATAGCCTACTTTTTTGGATTCAAATATGGTTAAAAATTCATTCATATCATGGGGTTTGCCTTGTTTATGATTTATGTATGGTTTCTATTTCATTTTTTGGAAAAAAAATCTTTTTCATGTTGTGATTTTAGATATAATATGTCTTAAAACTGGGTCCATTATATCACACAATTCAATGGGAAATGTTAATATCTCATAGGAAGCTATATATGGGATTAAGAATATGCATAATATTTTTTGACAGATGAAAGGGTAATATTTGTCATATATTGATGTTATATGGATTAGTACATATTATATAATTATGGGGACCTGTGGAGAAATTATAATAATATTATTATGTTTTTTCCATATATTTTTTATTTCAGGCACTTATGATATAATTTCTTTAGGACATTTCTTCATGAGAATGAACACTATATTTATAAAATCATGTCATGTCTACTGACTCTGTTGTTATGAATTATTTCTATATTTATTCCCGTACTAGTTTTTTTAAATAACGCTTTCTTTTTTTATTTATCGATAAAAATATTTCATGCTGTTTTGGATGACTTATAACAGTAGGTGTACTATTTGGAGTTTTAAAATAAAATTTCATCTTTATGATTATTATATTGTATTTATATATTTAATATTCCAAAAAAAATAAAACTCCCAATCCTCATTGTGTATTTTGTGAAAGAGATTGTTATGAATCTTGTAATAATATATGTTCGAGTATTGTGTTTTTATTGTTGTAATTAGAGTTAATGTGTAGTTATTTTGGATATTTGGATTATTAAACATTATGGAAACCCCTTTTGATAAGCATAATAAAGGATAAGATCCTAGATAAATACTACCAGGGGAAATTGTTTTGAAAAAAAAAGTGTGTTGGGGAAAAAACCTCAAAATTAGTTGGTTGATAATATAAATTCCAATTTTCTAATATGGATAATTAATATTTTTTTCCAAACCATAAAAAACAATTTAGAAGTATAATTAATGAAATTTATTAGAAATTTTACAATGGATAACATATATTGAATATTACGGATTCAAAGGATTGAGTACACATGGTAATTATGATTTATTTCTTCAATATTGATATTTTCATTTAATATGTTTAATAATTTGATAATTCTAACTATTATCATCCCTTTATTTATGAAAATAGTTAAAAATATAATGAACCATGTCAATAGTTATGCTTATTGATAGTGTGTTGAAATACCTAATGAAATACCAAACATGATGGGAACCGGGGTCAACGGATTAATGTATTCATCAGCACAAAAAATCACGTTATATAAAATTTCATGAATAATGTGAAACTATTTCATACACCTATGAGATAAAATGATTCTATATAGTCTACTATGTATCAATTCCTCCAAATTTTTTTGATCATTTCAGTCTACCTCACTCACAAAGTATTAGAAAAATACATTGGAAACCTATCATATTAATGGATTTGTCGATTAGGGATGGAAACTGATCAATAATTCAAATCAGTAAAAATAAAATAAATAAATTTAATAGATAGAATTTAGTGGGAAATTTTCAATAAATATATTCCTCGAAAGATTGATCAAAAAAACAGGATGTTAATACCTATAACACAAAAAATGTTCGAGAATATGTATTGTCATATAGGGAAATATTAACATGGATTTCAAAATATGGCTCCAGATTTTTTATTAATGAAAAATGTAATATTTATATCTTCATTAATTATTAAATGTTAAACACTAAAAATATATATTGTGGTTAGAGAAATCTGATAGTTATGAGGATGTTTTCATATGTTCCCTAATTGTTGTTATGGAGACCAGTGACAATATGATGAAAGTAGAGTTCCACCTAAAAGGATAATAAAATATTTCTTATAATGGTAATAAAAACCTATTGCATACCTTTCATAACTATGGGATGATGTATTATGGGATTTATATAAAGGATACAAGAATGTGTTTTATTTTTTTAAGTAAAGGATAACAAGATAATTAATTGAATATCCACATATAGATTCCCTCTAATTAACTAAGTCATCAAAAGGTTACAATCAATACTAAATCAATGGTACAATATTAAAATTTTAAGAAATAGAGACACTATGAATCAAACATCCCAAATCCTAAGGGTATTGAAGGTGATCGATGAAAACAAACACTGTCGATGGGAGATTAAGGGAAAACATATGATATCACTACAACTAGGGGTGGATGATGTTGGATAATAGTGAATGGTACACTAGTTATTTATTAAAGAATAGATAACATATTTTTTGACTATGTGTCAACACATTCTTGTATATCATTAAATTTTAGTAGAACTATTCAAACCCAACTAAAAAAATATGAATGTTATGTTATTAATAAAAACAAAATATTTTCTGATTGTTTCTCAACAAGAATAGAAGACTTGTCTAGTTAAAATATGTGGGATGAATCTTTATGAACACCTACTCATACTCTCTATAGTGTAATTAAATTAAATATCAACTATAGAGTTGTTTCCTTATATATATCCAACATAAACAACAGATTGAATAAAATAAATTTCTTTAAAAAATAATACTCTAATTTCATATAAGTGTAAAGATGAGAAATATGGATCCCTATTTTATTTTCATCACAAGATTATATGTGGTTCCCTTATGAGATGGAATTTCTCACTCAAATTATTGGAAAAAGGAGATGATGACTCCAATTGAAATTACCATTATTATGTTATACGATGAAATATTTATTGAATACATACACACATATGAGAGGTTGATTTATCAAATGAAATTGTAACCAGACCCCTGATAATATTTAAATCTCATTATAGATTATATTTCACCTAAAAATGAATTAAAGAATCCACTTTAATAGAATCTGGACAAAGAATCCATATTTCCTAGCACATCTTTGTGTTGTTCGCATGATGGTTTTATCCAAAGGACGCAATGGTTGATGCATCTCTCCATTTTTTATATTTTGATAATAATCATTATCAATATTAAGTTTGCATTTACATATATTGATGGCATATTCTATCTATTACATAGAGGTCAATACCTCTCTAATGTTGATCTTTAGTTAGGGTGTCACCTAATAATGTTTAAGGAAAAAGAAATTTCTAATACCACCATTTTAAAATGATATGATCACATTTTATTCATAGTCAAGTCATTTAGATTGAATAATAATTTAGAAATATTCATGGACATACTGAATATGAAATGCATATATTCCATGATAAATATCTTGGAGTCATTAAGGATGATAATCTTATTTATTGGAACACCAAGGACAAACATAAGAAGAATTTGAAAACTATACCAATGAAAATAGTATGTAGTGTGTATACAAAAATTATAGTATATTTTATTTTTAGATATTTAAATAAGCATTCTCAAATAATTTTTTACCAATTGAAGAGAAATGTATAAATATATTAAAATTGAAGGTAATCATGGTATGGCTTATAATAATATATGGCAGAAACCCATAGTTTCTTAACATTATCTTGTTTATATAATCGATTTTGTTGAATTTATCACAATCTCCAAGAATGAAAACTATGTCAAATTATAATGATGTACAGTTTAATTGGAAATATGAATGAATTGAAAGCTTCTTGGAGTGGATTTATCATCTAATCATAGGACTATTACTCAAACTACTTTTATGTAGTAAATAATTTATGTTTTATATTGATTCTTAAAATATGGGATTTAGTTTTTTATTCTTGTAGAATTATAAACAAATATCATATTCCTCAAGGTAATTGAAAGTGAATTATTTTAACTATCCATAACATGATTTGGATATGGCTGAAAAATGAATGCATTAAATATTTGGGTGAATTATCTATAAGAGAGAAGTGTGAAATATTTAAAAATCATAAAAAGATATAATATATTTTCATATTGAGGGATCTCCTCATACATAAATGATGCAAGATTGAGATGATCAATGATTATGATTCCATAATCAACTACCATTATTTGATAAAAAATAAAGAGGTAGATGATCTAAAATGAAAGGATCCAGAAATCAAATTGATGAAGAGAATTGAGAACGATCCAGTCATCTTAAAAATGAAAAGGGTGAACATAGTAGTAATAAATGCAGGAACACTATCATAACATTTTCAATTATTTTCTCAAGCATCTCTTTTTCTATGAATTATGAAATCCCAAAGAAATGATGTGAAGTTACAGAAGAAGGTGGATTTAGTGAAAATTTTAAAATACTAAGTGTTCAGTATCGATAATTATGTAGTTATGATATTAGTCAAACAAATTTGTGTATCACCTAAGCTAGAAAAAATTACGGAGTAGATAAATGATGGACATAGCTCAATTATTCCCATTCACCCAGGAATCATGAAGATAAATCAAGATATTAGAAAAAAACATGTGGTATTATTATAAAAGAATATTTAACAATATACAACAATGTTCGTAGTGTTTTATAAAGTTAAGGATGACTGTAGAAAATCATATGGGTTGATTCATCCATATCACTTAGCTACAAGGAAATGAGAGAACATTAATATCGACTTTGTCACATGTATTTTAATGAAATATAATGTAATATATAACTCCAATAGTTTTTTAATATATGAAATTTATATCATATAATTCATTATGCACAACATCGAGTTATGATTGTGTTACACTCAATAATGGGTTTAGGATTCCTTACACATGACACTTTTTCATAAAAAAACCATGATATATTGTTGATAATTTTTTAAATGCTGATGATAAAAAAATAAATGTCAAACCTAGATATATTAATTTTAATAAAAAAATTTTAATCATTATGTATATTGGTATTATATAAAGAAAGCATATTGATAAAAAAATCGGTAAATTTTCGATAAAGTCTATATGTGTTTAAAAAATACAATTTTTTTAAAATCATTTAATTTTGATAACAATTTTAAAATAAATTTTTAAAACTTGTAGAAAATTTATTTGATAATTGTTAGGTCCACTAGGCTGAATACCCTGAGAGGGGGGCAAATCAAGGTATGTCTAATTTAAAATTAAACCCCATTCTGATCTTGTTTCTCTATTAAGAAAAACACTCTTCTCTCTCTTTCCTATTGCACAATATAAACAAAATGTAAAGAAAGAACAGGACACAAAAACATTACATGGTTCACCACTAAGGGCTATGTCCTTGGACAATACACCGACAGTTTTTTGGTTGTACCAAATTCCACTAAACTTCTCTAGGTGTGGATTACAAGGTTTGGGCTAGATCACTTCTATGCCTAGGATTATATCCTTTACAATGTTTAGGGTCAGCTAACTGTTTTCCCCAGGGTCACTCCCTATTTCTCTCTCTATGGATCACTGGTGGTGGATAGGATAACCTTTTTTCTCTTCCTTTTCTCACTTCTCTGGAAGGAATCCACTCACAGTTTATAGACGTGTAGGTCACTTCATTTTCATGATGGAATGCATCTTCCTCTGAATGTAGACACTCTTTTGAAATCCGACTTTCACCCATATATGAATACCTCTTTTCACCAAAGGTGTAATGCTATCTTCCAGCTTCCACACAGCCTAAAAACACTACTGAAAAAACTACCTTACTTAGCGTGAATGTCAACTACGACATTCTTGTATCGGCGCACAAGTCATAACTAGCGCGCAAGTCCTCCTCAGACACTTGTGCAGAACAAGATTCTTCAACTCCAAACTTTCACGACTCACTTCCCTTTATGCCCAATCCAACATTGGTGTGCAACTAACACTTGGCGCGCAGCTTCCAACACTGGTGCACAAGTCCCACTTTCGTGACACCACACCACTTGTGCGACCACCACACATGCACGACGGGAGATCTAAATATTATAAGTGTTGAACTCCAGTGAAAAAAGATGAGTGGTGGTCTAGTATTTTTCATCATTTTGAACACTATGCGTGACACCGGGCAATTGTACCCTTGGAACGCAAGTCTCAGCGCACAGGTCTCTTCTTCTGTAATTCACTTGTGTAACCAAACCAATAACCTACGCAAACCTCTTCCCATTGCCATATTTTGATCTACTGATCTTGAAAAACAATATGCGCGCATGTTCTTAAGTATCCAACTCATTGCCAAGAAAATAACCTGCGCAACCACACCAATACTTACACGACCCTTATCCATTTTCCATATTTTGATGATATGATCATTAAAAACATATGGGGTGCAATTTTCCTATCCTCTAAGACCTCGGCACCCAATTTCTTTTTCCAAAACAACCTTTATTCATTTGTCAGTGTTCTTGAATCAAACATAGATCTTTGACCACATCTCTTGAACTTGATATTACAACATGAAATTCTCTTTGTTAACAAATGTGTATGTCATGGTTTTCATTTTCAACAATCACAACACATATGTTCAGTTTGTCAACAAACACAATCTCCCTAAAAAATATATCAATGATGACTTGAGGGATTTTTTCCCAACAATCTCCCCCTTTGGGTTTGTTTACAACTCTTCCATAAAAAGATACATCACTAATTCTTAAGCCACCATTCACCTTTTGCAATTTTGATAGCGATCAAGTATTTACTCAACACATACTCCAAGCCCACATGAGAAATGATCGACATGAGTAACAAGAGTAAATGAAAAGTTAATCAATGAATCAGTTCATCTCTGACATCCACTGTTGACACCACACTGATACCAATTTTTGTCAAACTAATGCCAATTGTTGGAAATCTTCTTACCAAATTTTAACATCTCTATTTTTCTTTTATCATGATCCTCAGCTATCATGATATCTATTCTTTGATCGATCACTTCTAGAATCGTCAAATTTAAAACGCTCCCCCATTCTATTCACAGCTTCAACCCTTGTTAGCATCAAACCCTCTTTACCCCTATTTCCTGTGTTGTCCAAGCTAACCTCTGGCTAAGTACGTTCAACTAGCTTCAACTCCCCCTATCTGGCTGCTCCACCTGTCATCTTCTCCCCATTTCATTCACGATTAATCAAATTGATACACTATCTCCCCCATGAAAAATCACTATTTTATCCCCGTTTTTCAATGAACCCAATGGTTACTCCTTTGTAGTCGGTAACATAGTATAGAACACATATCATCACATTAGGGAAAACACATCATACCTTGGGGAGAGGGGGTGGATCCATATCCACACTATTTCAAGTTTGAGGATTCGAATGAACTCCTAGAGCCTGTCTATGCCTTTCAAATCCTTCCTTGGGTAAGGCCTTTCTCAGAATGTCAGCAAACTGTAGCTCTGTAGGCACATACTCCAAACATCACGATTCCCTTCTGAACTATCTCATTGATAAAATGATACATTATCTCAATGTTTTTTGTCCTTGAGTGATGGACGTGATTTTTTTCTAAGATTTATAGCACTTGAGTTATCACGCAGGATTCCAATCAGAGACTTCACTTTAACTCCCATATCTTCAAGTTGTTGCTTCATCCAAAATAACTATGTGCATACTTTAGTGGCCACAATATACTCAGCTTCCGCGGTGCTCAATGAAATGCAATTTTTCTTCTTGATTATCCAAGAAATACACAATACACCAAGATAGAATGCACCACCTAACGTTGATTTTCTATCATCCACTGAACCCGCTCAGTCTAAATCAGAATATCCCAACAACTCTATCTGAGATTTGTTAGTATATGTCAAGATGAATCCACTGTGCCCTAGATATACTGATGTATTCTTTTCACTATAAGAAATTGGATTTCCTTGGTATTAATCTGATATCTCGCTGCTTGGAAAGTCATGAAAACTATATCATGCCTTGACACGGTCAAGTACAACAAGATTCTAATAATTTGCCTGTATTCTGTGTTAATAACTTCTTTTCCATCCTCATCTTTTGATAATTTAATCCGGGTAGCTACTAGAATTTTCATCTGCTTTGAATTATCCATGCCAAACCTTATTCAAACCTCCTTAGCATATTTGGTTTGAGAAATGAATCTTCTATTCCTTCCTTGTGTCACCTGTAGACCAAGGGAAAGCGTTATCTCTCCAATCATTGACATTACAAACTCATTTTTCATGAATTCAGAAAACTGTTTGCACTGAGCTTCATCGGATCTGCCAAATATTATGTCATCGACACACACCAACACCATCAATCTGTGATTACTGTCGTTTCTGAAATAGTTATTTTAATCAACTCCTCTACGTTGGAAACCATGCTTTTTTAGGTAATGATCAAGCCTTCAGTACCATGACCTTGGTGCTTGTTTCATTCTATACAATTCCTTCATCATCATGCAAACTTTGTTCTCATTCTCATGAATATGGAAACCATTTGGCTGCTAAATAAACACCTCCTCTTCCACAACACCATTCAAAAATAAGTAGTTGACATCCATCTGGAACACTTTGAACCTTCTTTGCACTACTATGGACAAAAATAATCTGATTGCCTCTAGCTTTGCAACCGATGCAAATGTCTCATCAACATCCATTTCCTCTGCCTGAGAGTATCCCTTTTACACTAACCATGCTTTGTTCCGAATCACTATGCCATATTCATTCATCTTGTTGTGATATACCCATTTAGTCCTGATGACATTTGTGTCTGTTGGCCTCGAAACATTCTCCGATGTCTGGTTCTTCTCAATCTGATCAAGCTCTTCATTAATAGCCTGAAACCATTTTTCATCTTCAGCTGCATCAGAAAAACATTTCATCTCCACCTCTTATAAAAATGATGTTTTCTATAATGGTTTCATTATTTGAGTCTGAACTGGAGCTGTATGATCACCAATTATAGTCGACCTATTAATTTATGATCGACTCTTTGGCTTCCTTTAAGACACAAACATCGTTTCCTCTTACTCATCATCAGTATCTTCTTCTGAGTCATCTTCTGCCACTTCTACTCCCTCTGTATTGTTTACCACATCATCACTTTCATCCTTAAACTATTCACCTGGTTGTTGAGTATTCTGTTCATTTTTAACAATAGTGACATCCTTGCTCTAAACAATTTTTCCCAGCCTTTTGTTGAAACATTTATATGGTTTGCTTTTTCCTGAGTAGCCATAGAATATTCCATCATCTCCTCGGGACTCAAACTTCCTATGATTTTCTTTGTTGAGAATGAAACACATATTTCCATATATTCGAATGTATTTCAACGTTGTATTCTTCCCGTACCACATTTCATATAGAGCCTTTCCTTGATTCGGAGAAAACAGAGACCAGTTTGAAATGGGGACCGATTTAAAAACTATTTACATCCAAAATTTCTCTAGTAGGTCCTTTTCAATAAGCATTATTATGGACATGTTGTTGATGATCCAATTTCAACTTTCAACAACTCCATTATGTTTGGGAGTTATCACTAATAAATCTTGGTGCCTTATCCTGTGTTTCTCGAGACAGTCTTCCACTTAACTCTTTGAGAATTCTGTATTGTTATCTAAACGAAACATAAAAATTTTCTTCCCAAGCATCCGTTCTGATTCCCTCCTATACTGCTTGATACAACTGAACACTTCTATATTATGGGTAATGACAAATACCCAGGCCATTATACTATAATAATCAATGAAAAGGACATAGTACCTTTTCCCATTTATAGCTTGTGGTGAGATAGGTCCACATACATCAGCATGCACCAATTCAAGAACTCTAGTAGATTTCTGTTCCATTGGCCTATATGTCTTTATGATGATTTTCCCTTGTTGGAAAGCATCACATGTATGAGTACGACCACGTGATAGTTTGGAAAGGTCTCTAGCAGCATCACATTTTACCAGATCTCCCATTGATTGTTGACATAGGTGAACAAGTTGCTTATGCCACAGCTGGTTTTCTTCCTCTCTGGATAAAACACACATATCTTCTTCCCCTCTTACAAGGAAAAGATTTCCCTTTGTCTATTTTCCTTGTATAACAACTACTCTATCTTTTGCATTCACAACACACATCTTCTTGGTAAATTGGATAGAGTTCCCAGAGTCGCATAATTGACTGACACTGAGTAAGTTATGACTAAGCCCCTCTACCACCAAAACATTAGCACGTCTCATTTTTTCCCCAAAGTTTTTCCTTTCCAGAAGCAACAATATTCATCCCTTCATTATTCCCAAACTTGACAACTCCATCTTTGTCATATTTTATGTCTATATTGAGACCCTTGTTCCCTGTCATATGAGATGTTCAACCACTGTCAAGGATCCATATTCCTGAACGATCCGAAGCATTAAGGGCAATTTCCACAACTACTGCCTTTTCTTCTTTCTTATTCTTGGTCCATAATTTTCCATCACACTCAGCATAGATTGAGTCTTCTGTTCTTTCTCAGAGTATGATGGACTAGCTTCATCTTGAAAAGCCAAAAATCTATTCTGTATTTTTAAATCACCTGTGGGTTTATTGATCTTCTGCTTGCACACGTTTGGATTCAACTTTGGCTCATATCTCTGTATGGTCGATGTACAGTACCTAGCGATGTGTCCAAATCCTTCGCACCAAAAAAAATGACCATCAAAATATGTTTTGGAGAACCATTCTCTATTTGACTGCCACTTATGTTCTTGTTACCTTTGATATCTCTTGTCTATGGAACACACATACTACAAAAGTCCAATCTTCATGCAACAATAACACCAGATATATGCTGCATTACTTTGTGGTACTTCAGCACTATGAGTTTCCACTTGGGATATCTGAATAATATGATTCTGCTTTGTGCACAAATCAACCTTCAATTTCGGGACGAGTGCTTGCAGTCTCACTTCAATTGCCACAGACCTTTGCTTCTGATGAAGCCCTGAATTAGACTTAACATTTGAACTCAATTGGTGCTTCTTTCCTATTGAATTACTAGGCTCCTCTTTCATCTTTTTAGTCTTTGGAATGACATTCCTTCCAAGGAATATGTTAGGAAACATGGTTTTTTCCTGGTCTTTGAATTTTCTCCACAAACCGACAACTTCCTCATCAATCTATTCGATATGCTTGATGAGTTATTTCAATTTTCCATTCAAGCCATCGATCTAAATTTTCTGTTCTTCAATCTTGAGCTTCTGCTCATCAACCATTTAGGTGCTCTCTAGCCGTGAAGACTGAAGGGTTTATATTTCTTTTAAAAGCTCGGACTTCTCGTCTTCCTGCAGTTGCATGTAGATTTTGGCATCATGTACCTCCTTGTTGGCTTTCTTTGTTTTTGATCTCCAAATATCTATCTCTTCATGATCTGCTTATAATTCCGCTTCCATGTCCACTATAGCTTCAGTTTCTTCTTCTTCTTCATCAGCGTCGGTTTGTTCCTTTTCTTGAGCACTACCAAAAACTGCCACCATTGAATTTTGTCCATGATATTTACATTTTTCATACTCCTCAACCTCTTCATCCTCATACTCATCTGAACTATATATTTCTTGTGAATGAATATTTTTCTTCTTGAAGAAATTTCTCTTGAATTGTTTCTTCCCTTTCACAAATGCTGAAGACTTGTTCTTGGGAATTTTGACATCATCACCATCATCATCATTATATTTAAACATTTTGCCGCACCTTTCTACAAGAGGACCGTCCATTACACATCTAAATCATGCTAGTGGATGTTTCCCTTTAAACTTTCCTTTTCCTCTTTGCAGATTTGAATAAATAAATGACATCATCTCATCTTTCTCTTCTTCTTCCTATGAATGATCAATGGTAAGCTTCTTCCTGGACTTAAATTCCATCTCTTTGGATTTACCCTTTTCCAAATCCTCGTTATCAACATTCCTCATATCATATGCATCCAAGGTTCTATGCAAATTGTCTGAGGTCATCTCTATGGGATCTTTATCTTCTAGTACTGAAACTTTCGGATTGAACCGAGGTGGAAGCTTCCTCAAGAAGCACATTAAGATCTCTATGTCTTCAATGACTTCACCAAGTCCGCACATATCGTCCACATCAATATTTACCCTGTCAAAAAATTCATTAAGATACTCATTTGAGTTCATCTTATGATCATCATACTTATTCCATAGCACTTGCATCTTTGCCTCTCTGACCTTTGTATCTCGTTCATATATATTCAATTTTTTTCCCACAAGGTATGTGATGTTTTTCACGCAATCACATTTGTGTAGATGGGATTGGAAAGCCCCCCCCCCTAAGGGATTGATTTCTTTTGAATCAGCATCCAACTCTATATGCTCATCTTCTGATAATGCACCAGTATTAATATCAGATGTGATACCATGCATAGCTGCTGAAAACATATTCATTCCAAAAGATTGGAAATAGTGTTGCATTCAATTCTTCCATATCATAAAATTATATCCATTGAAGATCAACATCCCATTATGAATAGTGACCTCCATTGAGAGAAGAAAAAATATCAACCTTTCCCTATGATACCAATAGTTAGGTCCACAAGGCAGAATACCCTGAGAGGGGGGTGAATCCGGGTATGACTAATTTAAAATTAAACCACGTTCTGATCTTGTTTCGCTGTTAAGAAAAACAATCTTCTCTCTCTTTCCTGTTGCACAATATAAATAGAAAGTAAATCAAGCACATGACACATCAATTTTACGTGGTTCACCGCTAAGGGCTACATCCAGGGAGCATACACCGATAGGTTGTCGGTCGTACCAAATTCCACTAAAATTCACTAGTTATGGATTAAAAGCTTCTGGCTAGATAACTTCTAGGCCAAGAAACACTGCCTTTACAATATTCAGGGTCAGATCATTGCTTTCACATGGGTCACTTCATATTTCTCTCTCTCTGGATCACTACCGGTGGAGAGGATCACCATCTTTCTCTTCCTTTTCTCACTGCTCTGGAAGGAATCCACTCACAGTTTATAGACCTATAGGTATCTTCATTTTCATGAAGGAATGAATTTTCCTCTATAGGTAGATGCTCTTTTGATGTCTTAATTTCACCCGAAGATGAATATCTCTTTGCACCGAAGGTATCGGGAAAACATCCAGCTTCCACGCAGCCGAAAAACATATCTGAAAAAACAACCTTACTTGGAACGCAAGTCAAATCTGATGGGCATGTATCGGCATGAAAGTCACAACTGGAACATAAATTCTCCTAAGACACTTTTTTGAAACAATCTTCTTCAACTCAAAACATGCGTGACTCACTTCCCTATAAGCCCAAACCAACATTGGTGCGCAACTAACACATGTCACGCAAGTCCCACTTGCGTGACACACCACAACTTGCGTGAACACCACACTTGCACGATGGGATCTCTAAATCATCTAAGTGTTGAACTCCGGTGTGAAATGAGGAGGGTTAGTCTACTATTTATAGGCATTTTGAACACCCTGTGCAACACCGTTCAAGTCTACTCTCAGTGCGCAAGTCTCAGAGTGCAGAACTCTTCTCCTGAAATTCACTTGCGCGACCAAACCAATAACCTATGTGAACCTCCTTCCATTGAAATATTTTGATCTTATGATCTTGAAAAACAATAGGGGCACAAGTTATCAAGCATCCAACGCATCGGCGTGCTAGTCACCTGCCTGACCGAACCAATACTTGCGCAACCCTTATCCCTTTTCCATGTTTTGATGATCTGATCTTCAAAAGCATATGGTGCGCAAGTTTCCTATAATCCAAGACCTATGAATGCATGTCCCTTTTTTAAAAATAACTTTCATCATTTGTCTATGTTCTTGAATCAAACATGGATCATTGACCATAGCTCTTGAACTCGACATTCCACCATGAAATCCCCTTTGTCAGCAAATTTTTATGTCTTGGTTTGCATTGCCAATAATCAAAACAAACATGTTCTCTTTGATGATAAACACAATCACCTCAAATATTCTTCAATGATTCCTTGAGGTTTTTTTGCCCAACAATAATATAAAATTTATATATTAAATATTAATTTCAAAATTAGAATAGGGTGATTTTATTTTGAATAATCTAACATGATTTTTTATGAGTAGAGGCAAATTACAAATTTTAATTGAATCTCATTTTTTAATTTTATATAATGATAAATTCTTTTTAATAATGGGTTTAAAGTATTATTACTCAAAATATATTTCTATTAAAACAATTTATGTCATTGGAATCATTTTCATATTAGATTTCGATATAAAAACCTTGTATACTTTTGAACTTGTTCTCTTTGAAAACTAAATTTCTCATCGCATCTATGAGATGAAAATTAATTTCGAATTTACCACTACAATGAATTAAATTTTTAAAAATGGATTCCATATTTAGAATAAAAATAATTTTTAAAATCTAAATAGGATAAATTAAATTTTGAAAAAATTGAATAGTGAGAAAAGAGAAAGTGAATTACCACTATTAAGGTAGAAATGGTGTTACTAGGGGATAATATAAGAACCCATATCCACTTTTTAGGCATGGATCTTGTATTCGGGTTGTTTTGGGGGGAAATAAAGAAAATAAGATTTATCTATGTACATGTCAGGTACATATGAGTACATAATGTGAACCTAGATTAGGACACATTGCCATGTTTTGATCGTGTAATGGTTGAGTAGATGGATTTGTGGTGACCAGGAAGACTACTTCTATCAGTTGCTGAAAAAGGATAAAAACAAAATGTATCTTTAATGAACATTATCTGTAATTATCTTTTTATATGATAAATAAGAGTGGTGTCACATATCATATTTGGAATGATCATCTTCTAATCGTTGTTTGTACAAGAACGATGTAGAATGGCTGACACACTCTGAACCCCTCCTGATTCTATGTTCGAGCTCTAATTAAAACACCATCAGGTGCATTGGAGTCACACTAGTTATTTATCAAAACCCCAAGATTCTATATTCCTCATTAGTCCTATATTTTGAGTTATTCAATGAAGATCTATTTTAAAATTTTTATAGATCTACACTATTTTGGACTGATTCATTGGTCAACATTCATGTATATTTATTGTACACCATCATTATAGGTGGTAGTGTGCCTTTCATTTTTTTTCTTGGATTATTTATTCAAAAAGTTATGCATGCAATTGTTTCGGGTATTACATGATTCGTAATTAATCATAGTTTATAAATTTTTATAAATTGATTGATTTATAAAGGGATGTTTCTTGTTGTAAGCTTACATTACTTGGTTATGTGACACCCAATTGGTTCCATTCTCTTAATTGATTGTTTATGGAAAATTGATCTAGGTTTCATATGAATAATACCTTGTTCTCATGGCTTGTCTATTAAGATGGTGTTTTATTGATTATATGAAATGATTTTGATATGAATTTTGTCTTTTTCATCATGTAGTAGATACAGATTACATAGGATGCTCTGACTTAATATGTGCACTATTTTTTAAACGGACTATGAGTGCCTTGGACAAGGAAGATTGAGGTGGATTCCAAATTATTTTCATTAATATGATATGTGTGATATTTCATTTCTAAACCACTATGAGAGCCTTGGATATGAAAAACTGATGGGGAATCAGGATTAATTACACGATATAATGAGATCACAGGTGCAGAACATTGTATAAAGGGTTAGACTATGAGAGGATTCCCATAGGGTCTTTATTTATTAAATATATTCTATGTGATTCTGAATGGGGTATACCTAGAGATATTTTTTAGAGGGTAGTTATTTGTTGAATTTGTTAAATTCAATGCCAATGGTGTTAAACTGTTAGAGATTTTCCAAAGGTTTGTTTGTGAATAGTTAAATTGTTATGACATGTCTTCCAATGAAAAATACAAGCTAGGATTTAGTCTTACATGATTACTTAGATGGTCCTAGGAGATGTCTATTTTAGTAAAATTACCTAGGGGATTCAAATATTAGGATATATACCATGGATGCATGATTCAGTAGATGAATAAAAAAACTCAAATGAATATAATTTAATACTATAGGATTGTTTTCTTTGAGTACATTGAATATTATTTCTTCATTCTTTTATATTACCTGGTATATAAATTCACTGATAGTTGGGCACATATCTTTTAGTGGTTACCTACTGGGATTCATCTCACACAATGTCTTGGTCATGATTTTGGACCCAAATGGATTATATTATTACCATTAAGGGAAATCACCATTCTCATTCATGTACATAATCTGTATTGGAGGAGTAGTGAATGGGACTAAGATGAGGATTGAGATTCCACTGAAGTTATTTTTTTTTTGTACATTGGTTTCTGTATTTAATTATAGCTTTGTGACTTTTTTCTTCTTTCATAGATACATATTCCATGCATCATATATATAAATATACATTGTCTTCTATGGGATTCAATTTCAGTCTTATCATGTATACTTTTTATTGTATTACTACTTTTCTTTTGTTTTAAAATTAGGTATCAATTTGTATACTATGACAATGAGTTCATTGTTTTCCCAATATCATACCTTATTCCTCACTACTATTCAACATCCTATGGCATTTATGGAAATGCAATTGAGGTTATGTGACCAACTGTGTTGGGGGAACTTTTGGGTGGCACTCGTATCTGGAAAGTTACAATGAGGATTAATTGGAGTTTTCTTTTCTAGATTGTCTTACTATTTGGAGACATTAAAAACCGATAGGATTGAAATAGTGTTTGGTAATTTCCATTTCATGGGAGTAGTTACCACTTGTAATGTGAACAAAAAAATTACCTCATATTGAATTGTAATTTTTGTATTGTGAACTATTATAGTTGATTGGATTTCACTGTTGGGTGAATCACTTGTTTTGTGCTATTATTATTGATATTATTGTTGTTTTATTTTGATGAAACCCAATTAGACGAGGGTGTACAATATAATTAATCAAACAAAAACTTGATATAAATCACATGTCATGCATTCTTACCATCCAATTTAGATAGCATTACTGATTTCATGTTGTTGTGAAATATCTCTTTCTAGATATGCATGCAATTTGTTATAGATGTCATAATAGAATACATACTATTTTGATAGGTTATTGGTATATGTAATCATTCATTAGTATGGATGCTAATCTTTGGTCCCTGAGGTGTTATGGGCCCTCTTGGATTAGAATTCAGCGGATCATGCTTGAAATTTTATTGAATTCTATAATAATATGATATGAATAAAGAAGCCAAAAATTGTTTGCAGGGAGTATGGGCTCCCACTTATTGGAACATGGAATTGCTTTGGCAAATATCTCTATTTTTTTTTTCCGGAATGATTTTGTGAATTACTATTTAGAAGACTCGGAAAACATGGCTAGTGATGTTATGAAGACACACCATGTGTTCTTCTATTCTATAAGAAATGACAATCAAAATTACACATCCTATACTCTATATACAATCAGTGTAGTGGTTTATTGAGTAAATGTAATTGTGATTAGTGATATAGGGATTTTAAACTATTGGTATAACATACCATATACTAGGTGTACAAATCGTATTGTAATTGACAGTATATCTGGACATGTGACTAACGACACGGGTGGATAGAATTTTATGTACATGTCATGTCTAATGTGATCACACTATGTATTGTTACCCTAGATGATCAATGTAGTTCTATCCATGCAGAGGTAATTGTGATGGAAGGAATATTCAAGTACACGTTGTGTATCAAGAAGAACACATCGTGTTTTTGGGGTGTAACATGATCATGTTGGCAGGGGTACAAGACCACGATAAGACATAAAGAAACACACCATATGGTGGTTCTACACATCGTATAACCCTATTTTGAAAAAAAAACATGATGTCCTTCCTTCAACAATCTAGTTCTTTGACATCAGATTTGGAGTTTTGTTAATCTTGTACTGAGGTTTGTGCTTGACCATATAGAGTGATGTGCCAAGACTTTATCTGGTTGTACAATAGGTAATGGGTGATGATCAGACATCTGAAATGATAAACCAATGAATACCAGTAGATCATCCTATCATTCACATTTTGGAACATGTTGCTATACTAGATTCAGGTATTCATGCATGGTTCTGTGATGTCTTTATGAGGATGATGTAGTCCTTTGAGGGAGCCCACGTGCTTCCCCGTTGATGAAAGAGTTGACATGGTAGTTACAGTAGCCACATACTCCCACTTTTTCATAGTACTGAGGACCACATTCTTTATATTCATTATTGGTGGTTATGAGTTCTATCATCGAGAATCTGGAGATGCTTCTTGAGGGTAGGGTGAAGCCCACGACTTACATGTGGTATGATTCTTCAAAGAGATGGTGGGATATTTTCTCATAGGAGGGAATTCATTAGGATATAAATTGGGAAGAGTTTTATGTGACATAATATGATTAATTCTTCCCCAATACATTGATGTCCAACCTAGCCCGTTAGTTCATACATTTAAACAACAATTATCTTTTAGAGATGGATTACTCTTCAATCTTTATAGAGCTATGATGATTCAAACGAGTTATATGGGTGATAAGTTATCACTTTCTAGGAAATTTGATGATGGTCACTGGTAGGAAATATGCTTGTAGGAGAATTTTTTCAAGTTTACATCAATGATTGCTATAGTAAAGAATTTACTGATTACGGAGCACAATATTAGGATGTATGAAGAAACAAGATAGGAAGATTCAACATCCAGGTCATGTACTCCATCGGCCGATACATTGATGAACCACATGGAGCCCTTTTGTGGTGACTCTAGTAGCATGTATGCTTCTTCATGTATCAATGTGACATTCTAGTAGTGTGGAAAGAGTAGAAACATGAAACCGTAGTTCCCGAGAGACCTAGTGCATTGCCGATCTTGGAAAAATGTGGGTCATCATTAGCATTTTTTTAGGATTTTATCACCATGATGCTAGTGGGAGGTGATATATTATGGCTCTACACACATGAGTGGGGCCACTAGTTCTTCATTAGTCAGAGAACTTTAGTGCACTAGGCCATTCATGCTGAGGAGTTGTTTGTTGTCGTGGTATCCAAATCATAGGTTTTCAATGATAGTAGGAAGGGTCTGCTCAGGGTATCTAGGTAGGATCTCAAGGCCAAAGTACATGACCGAATTTTATGATGGAATAGACCCAGTAGGAGAGGGATCTCATACCCTCAATGGTCAGGGGTATGATTCTAATGGCTTCAATTTTAGCTTTTCTTATTTTCGATTAAGGTTGTTCACATAGATTTATATATATTGACATTTTTAGAGCCTCAAATTTTTTTTCTTAACTTATAATGATGATAGGATGATAGAAAATCTATTGGGGTTAGAACTTCTAGTGTATGTTAGTGAAAGGAGTTCCCTCCTAAGGATAAGGGGTGTCAAATCATAAGGGACCTCTATTTCATAGAGATGACATGATTTGATTTCAATCTAGTAATATATTGTTTGGTCTCATTTTAGGCCGTTGTTTTCTTCTATCACTGAAGGGTGAGTTTCACATTTCTAGAGGATATATATTTTTAGCATAAAAATAAATGGGATGTCTAGACCTTCAAAGATGTAACTGAGAATTAGGGGATTGGAGTAATTAGAATACATATGATAGTTTATATCAATATGACCATGTGACAACATATATGGACCTTCCTCAAATGGTGGATCATTTCCATGATCCCTTTCCTGCCGAATTTACAATGTTAACTCTAGTACGGTAGGTGGATTTCTCTATTGAGCTTGTTCTAGGAGTAGTGAGGATCTTCATTCCTCTGTATGCGAGGGTCACACATGATTTTTAGGTGATCAAGAAAATGTTATAGTAGTTATTGGAAAAAGGATTCATCTGACCCATTTCTTCACTTTTGGGTTCACCTGTTTGTTTTTAGATGAAGGTTGATGGTACCCTCATAATTTTAGTGGATTAAATAATTAAAAATTTGTTGACAGTCTATTATTGATATCCCTTGTCAGGGATTTATGATCACTTAGATCAGAATCCAGATGCCCGGGTGTTATTGGTGATTGTCTTGGGATCCTGTTATTATTGGATTCTCATTAGACAATGAGATATGCTTCTTAAAACATTTCAGTTTATGTATGTTCTATATGAGTATTTGGTTATGTAGTTCTATCCCTAGAACACACCGATAGTTTTCATGGCATGGATTATCAGAGTGTTCCACACTAAATTGAGTTCTATTCTGGTAGTCATCATGGAATATATATCAGTATACTCTTACACTCAACATGACCATGCAATCCATCTTGAGATCATATTGAGTAAACTGAGAGAGCATAATTTATATTCTATGCTCTCAATGTGCCACATTTTTTTAGACAAGAACCATTTCAGGGGTCATGTTTTCTCATAGATAGGCGTATTAGTAGACCCAAAAAATGTGATAGTAGTAGTTTATTTGGTTCATCCAAAGAATTCATTAAGAGACAAAGTTTTTTGGGGCTGTTTGGTTACTAAAGATGCTTTTTCAAGACTTTTATATATTAGATGCACCAATAAAGGTCCTAAATGATATGTTTGTGAAGTAATTGTGAAAGTGTTTCTATAATTCAGCCTTTCATGAGATAAAAGGAAAATTCACAACATCACTAATACTGATTTTTTGGAGACGGGAAAAAGTCACACAGTTTAATACAATGCATCAAGTATCAGGATGGGATCAGTGGTTATGTTGGGGGAGGGATTCATTGTGTATGAGTCACTACAAGTGAGGAAACATGAGAGGAATTACATGATGCACGATCTCAATTTGGATGCAATTGTGCATGCCTTATGTTGAATTATACATTTTGTTTTGGTAGAGTGTTTTGAGGTATACACTGACCAAAAAATACTCTAGTATATCCTTACTCAGCGATATCTAAATTTGAGAATGTGAATTTGGGTAGAGTAAATTCAGTTCGTTTACTTTGATCTTTCCTACACGCCTAGAGAAGAAAACATAGTGGATGATGAATAGAGAATAGGAGATCAAATATAGGTAGTTTAGGAGGCCAGAAGTAAGTGAAATCCTATTGATTTTGTCTCTGAAATGCAGCTGGGGGTTCATGAAAAACATATGAATACATTACTTTTTTTCTATAGTGGTTTCTTATACTATACTAGATCAATGGTGAATGAGGTAGCTATCTAATTCTGATGGCCCAGTCCTACAAGAGAGTGTGTCCGGTGGGGAACCTACTACCAAGTGGACTGTAGGTGAGGATGATGTTTTAATTTTCATGGAATAATATGGGTGGAAGTAGTGATTCATGATGATTTGATGAGAAATTTACATGCCGCTATATTGGCTGTTCATACATGTTTCACCAATATGTATCGAGATCTACAATGTCATTGTTGTTTTCTATGCATAATGTGGGATGTATAGGGTTTTGTTATGATATGTTCCACCTATCTGTAGGTGATGGAAGAGCAAAATATACCATCAGTCTGATTATAATAGTAACCCATTTCTGATAGGAAGTGGAATGATGACTCCATGGATTATGTGATAAGATTACATAGTTTTTGTAGAGACCCAAAGCTTAATGTACATGGACATTAAATTACTATTGTAGAATACTTAATACATAACAAAAAAAGACACACAAGGACCGTAATAGTTTAGTGTCTTAGGAAACATCGAACATAATCTTCAAATCGTGGTGAAAGATCTTCAAAATCTCCCATAAATATCTTCCACTTTTTTTTCGTACCTAAAACCTTTATTTATATCCTGGGGAAAATAAAACATAAAAGGGTGAGCTCAAATGCTATTAAGGGTAAACAAAAGAAATATCAATCACATCATATTCATAAGAACATAACAATTTGGAAATCTTACCCTGCAAAAGAGATCATAATTTCATTACATGGGGTAAATCATGTTAGTGAAATGTAATCCCAATAATCATAACATAAATCATGAAACTTTGTGGAATGCACACATAATCATAGAGACTCATTTATTATTAGTCAAGACTCATTGCCAAGACTATCTTAGTGGACAAAGTCCATTTCTGAACCGAGTTCACTTCTCGTTTCAGTCATGTTTTACTGAACCGGTTTAACCTACCCTTCCAGCCATGTCTATCTCATGAGATATAAAATCTTTACCCAATGCATTGGAGGAAGATATAGGTCCCACCCATCTCATAATTATACCATTATTAAGTGTGACACAAAATCATAAACCATATATCATAGCATAACCCATGTAATAAAAATGCGAATCATAAATATCGTGACATCATAAAACAATTCATATAAGATAAAGGAATTCATAAAAATAATTCTATCACAACATAATCAAATCAATGTAATAACGGGGATACAAACAGAATCCTTTATTATCTTATATGGAATATAATTTTGATAAAACACTTGAACTTCATTCTTGAGGAAAATATCATTTCTACTTAAAAAACATTTTCCTTTATTAACATGTCATAAAATTTTAAACTAAAATAAGTTGATTAAAAATAAACTTGAAAACTTTTAAAAGAAGCTTTTTGGAAATAATGTTTTAAAAATCCATTCATGTTGTATAAGTTAAAAGAAAACAATCTTCTCGTACTTTTGTCGGAAAAGTAGAAAAGTACCTCGTACGAAAAATTACAAAAGATTCCTTTCATATCTTTTACTAAAAACTCACCGAAGGGTAAAATTGGATATAAACAATTTTAGAATGATTTAAATATTACATATTGAGGAAAAATGGATGTGGATGATAAAATTCACCCCAATAAATTCCAATGTATAAACAATCTCGGATAAAAATGAGATTGTGATATTTCCCTTACCTTAGGTCCGATGTGCTTCGTAAGTGTCCAAAACTCCTGTATATTGATTTAAATAATGTCATTGACTTATTCCAGAATCATACTCATTGTTATGATATCATATATGGTTCACATATGACTTTATATTATCCATTCTTTTGTAAATTCCATGTTAAGAAGTGTTTTGGGTAAAATTGATTCATTTGTCGTCTGTGTTTTGACTTGTAATTATTCATATGATTACTTAGATCATGATTAATTAATTACAGAATATAAAACATGATTTATATATAATATATATGCAGAATATACATATATATAATAAATCAGTAAATGGAATGAAATACAACATTCATGGAGACGTTTGGTCGTACATACGCATGAACGTTGTTTTCATTTCCTTATTGAGTTGAATGGTATTAAGTAGATGACATACATATATATACAAATAAATCCAGTGTCATTATTATGTCATATATTTCATGTTTACTTATTATATATACTTTATAATCATTCATGAATGGTTAACACGGAGAATGAATCTCATCGCGTCGTGAAGACGGTAATTCGTACGTACACACGAGCGATGATATCATTCTCATGATTGTGGGACTGTATTGGAGTGTATGTATACTATTTCAGAATCAATATCACAGTAAAATAATAATATATAGTTATTATTTACACCATTATACCCATCCAATTTTGGTGGTGGTGGAAAATAGATTACACCACGGCGTGGAGACGGTATTCTGTACGTACGCACGCGCAGTGATTTAGTTTTCTTGTAGGATGGATAGATGGTGAAATAGGGTTGTTTCATACTTATAATAACATATCAGTATATTATTGATATTGATGTTATTACTTCATAATTAAACAATCTATGAAGAAGAAGTGGAAGAAGAAATAAAGTTGAATGAATCAGAAACAGACATTACCTCTTCTTTGAAGCGCCTCTTTGAGTCCTCTTCATAGGGCACTGAAATTGGTCTTTGAAGAAGACGAGGACATCTATGATGTTTCTAGGGAAGTGTGTAAGTGAAATGGGAAGGGGTTGGACTAGATTTAAGGCTCATAGTGGTGCGAGGAAGAGGGGGAGGAGGTGCCCTTTTATAAGGGAGGAGAGGGGCACCATTGGAATAACTAAAACTATTATTTTATTATAAAGACAAATTCAGTGTTAAATAGCTCCAAATTGATTTAGTTAGAAGATAAGGTGGGGATGGGTCGAAATCCTCTCATCCAATATAATTTAGACATGTTTAGGTCATTATACTAACCTTATCTTTTAGTTTTAACTATTAGTTAATTAGATTGACATTTACCATGTCACTTTGTATTTTTATATTATATAGTTAATAAACTTACCATATACATCCAAGAAACCCCCAAGAGGTCCATTAATGATAAACCTATCATGATATAAATATCTTGGCCGATCTTCAGATTTTTATGAATAAAATAAAAATCAATAATATAATATATGTTTTACAAATTATTTTATGTCAATTTTGACAATATTCAATAGTTCATTTTTTTGAAACTCATAACAGCATTATTACTTCGACCAAAGTTAATTAAATCAATACTAACATGACATATTATCCTATAAAATTAGTTTAATTCATAAAAAGTCTCAAATTATATTTATTTGGGTATTTATAATATCCATTATTCTAATTTTTCACTATTACGATAATTACTACATCATCATTGTGTCATAAAATAATTAATTTATTTAATGTCTAAAAATTATAAATAAAATATCATTATGTTAGAAATATTATTAGATTTCTAATTAATATTTACAATCGAATTTATCTTATGTATATCCCTGTATTAAAAATGTTTTAGTAAATAAACATTGATTTTAACTCTT
The DNA here is from genome assembly GCA_963277665.1 of Viscum album. Classification (NCBI taxonomy): domain Eukaryota; kingdom Viridiplantae; phylum Streptophyta; class Magnoliopsida; order Santalales; family Viscaceae; genus Viscum; species Viscum album. The sequence goes on from OY728166.1 coordinate 314,388,758, forward strand.
TTAACTCTTTTTTAATTAAATAATAATAAATGCACTAATCTAATCAAAGTGGGCCTAAATGGTAATACTTTATACCTAAGGTTGTTTTTGGTCGAATTACACTTATCCAATATAATTATGAAATGTGTTAGGGTAATAATAATATCATTTTTACCCTTAATTACCCTATTTACTTTTAACTGTGGTAAAAAAAAGTAAAAAGTTACTATTCACCCAAAATTATTTTCATTTCATTGAACCACATTTTACTTACTGAAATCAACTATGTCTCTCATATTTTTGAAATTCCACTCACAGAAGAAGTAAAATTATGAATTATGAAAAATTCATTTTTTTTAACTACCACTTAGTGGTTTCACTATTCATCAAAAAATGAAAGTTTCCGGAAAAATACCAAAAATTAGGGCTAAGATATATTTGATATTATGAACTCCAAACTGATGTCTATTTTACCAAATTCAACACATATCAGTTGAATTAATTAATTTAAATATTAATTCCCGTCTTCAAAACAAATAGCGTGTTCTTAAGAGATAATAACTATCAAAAGTTTAACACTTGTATATGTATGTTTTAAATGTGAA